>OY720160.1:7321126-17321126 GCA_963082805.1 Hemicrepidius hirtus
TGCATGCATATGGACAAAGGTTGTTGTACGAGTGACCAACACAACAACCTTAGGAAAATAATTATTATACCCACGCTTCTGAATAAAATTTAAATAAAACTCTTAATTCATTAACATCAATCAGAATTATTATTAGTTCAAAAGTTTTTAATGAAAAAGGAATGTTATAATTGTATTATTATAACATTAAACTTTACCATCTACAAAGTATCTTATAACTTGCAAGGGAGTTCAAATTAAAAACACCCAGCTCTTAATTACGGTTCCCTAAAGTTAATTTAGTGACTAACTAGAAGTATAAGTAAGTGTTTTTGTCTACTTAGAAGTTTCAGCGAAAGATATTTAATATTTTTTGTGTTTATACACAGAATTAATTTATCGTTTATTTTAGAAATACCTTCCAAAAGACAAAGGACGAATACAGGATTTTAAAACAGTAACATTTATTTATTTTTACTTTCGATGATGATTCATCTCTTGGAAACCAATTAAACTCTAACGCCTATAACAATAAAAGTGTAAATAGGATTCTCGTCTCATGAAATAAAGATTACACAACCGATCTGTGCAGGAAATGATCTTCAACAAAGGTGGAGAAGGAAAATAAACCTTTTCTGGAAAGTGTTGTATTTAAACAAAACACTGACGTCTTGGGAAGTTTTCTTGAAGCATATGTTATTTGGGAAATATCAATCAGAAGTAACTTATTAGGATTTATTTCTAAGACACCTGATATTTTTCTTGTTTCAATCAGTTTCGTTTTATCCGAAGTTGAATTAGTCATACGTCATTTTCAAAAGCATATAATAATTGAATAACGGTTTATGTACTACTTCCAAAATTTCCAGTAAAAGAATATCTAAGACCTCAATTTATTCATTCATTAAAGGCACTATACCATTTTGTGTGTGTTTGTTAATTTCAAAAACTTCCAATAGAATCTTTTATTAAATGCAAAAAATATTTTTAAACTCTGAAACGTAGTATTTTTTTCTCCACTTATGTTATATTTATGGAAATATCCTTTTGCAACGATTTTTTAATCCAAAACAAGTAAAAAAATATTTTTTCAATTTTGAATTAAATCCAGACGCTATTATTTTCAGATACATCATATTTTTAGAAAATGTTTTACATTATTCCTCTGTCACATTTCAAAATTGTTTAATGATTTTCCTCTCATTTGCTTTGTTTGGTTTGACAGGGTGTAAACTTTTATTCGACCCATTATGGGTGGAACTCTACTAGCGTTGGTAACAGTTAAAACTTAAAAATTAGGTTAGGTTAGGTTGGGATAGGTTAGGTCGACTTTAGGGTTTCTCGGCCAGCAGGAATCTCGACCGGCGAACCGCAATTGCGACCGGCCAGCAGCAATCGCCCACGAGAAAGTGTCTCACGCGTATGAAACAAACGGGTCGTACGGTACGCCGGATAAAGTTACTGACAGTTATAGGGACTCACTTCCCTAATTCTTAAAATGGCATTGGACCCGATGAAAAGAATAAAAAACAAAAACTTTGTCCCTGTCTTTTTCATTGGTTTTTATTTTATTTTTTGATTTTTTTTTTATTATTGTATTTTATTCTTGTTTTTTATTTATTTATTTATTTGTTTTTTTTGTTGTTTTTTTATTCTTTTGTTTTTTGTTTGTATTTTTTTATTCTTTTATTTTTTATTTCTTTGTTTTTTATTTTTGTTTGTTTTATATTTTGTTATTTTTTTGTATTTTTTTTTGTTTTTTATTCTTTTCTTCGATTAACCCGATTAACCCCTTTTACCCACTTGGAGCCCATGGATCATAATCAATTTACATGTACCCTTCTCAAAGCTCATTTCGAACCCAGTTTCAGAATATTCAAAGCTTACTAGAAAACATCAAAAAATTTTGATTTCTTTGTTTTCTTTTTTTATTTGTAATCTTATTCGACAGTTGAGGACTAATAATATATTCACCATCAAGTAAGCTGTTTGTCACCTGTAAATGCAGAGCAGATAAACTCATAGGTTACTGTTCCCCTGAAAAGTTAATTCTCAAGTAGTTACTATAGATCGTCTCAGGTTGAGAAGTCTGTACCGGCTCTTATAGAGTACAGCGACGCCACATTTCTCTGCAGACTTCTATTCAAATAAAGTGTCTCCCGTCACTCATAAACGAATCCGGCTTTTGTGTTGATGGACGGCTAAACTATAGAGCGTTTCACCCTGAAAGTTCTGTACGGAGAAGATAGGGGAACAATATTGCCATATTTCCCCAGAAAGTCGCTTGAAAGTAAAAAAAATTGAATGTCCAAATATAATTTTAAAAGTAGTTATCCACCTGAAAAAATCATCGTACAGCCAAGATTTATGGAAAGACTTATTGAGAACTGTTATACTGATGTGGGTATAAATCTTTCCCCCTCACTGACCCATGCAACTGACAACGTTGGAGGTCGAAGGTCCATAAAAAATACATGGGCCTATCTTTCCTGTACAGAACTCTCAGGGCGAAGCGCTCTATAATAATAACCGTACCTGCTTCCGTCTGTCAGTGGTTCTCAAACAGAAATAATATCTGCTGCAACACATAATATGAGTTCAAGAAATGCATTTAATTCCCATAAGGATAGCATTGCCTATCTCTGCCACACAGACTTCTTAACCTGAGACGATCTATAGAAAATTTAACAGGAAGGTGAATACACCAACCCTTAGGGTAATATTTCATAGGGAATTTACTGATAAACTTAAATTTTTTCTAAGACCTTTAGATTCTGACATACGACAGTTAACTTATTTTCTTCTTTTCCGATTTTCTATGATTTACGATTTCCAAGATACTTAAGTACCCATAGTGGCTCGAATTAAAGTTTACACCCTGTAGGCTATTGTAGATTACAAAATTTCTCGTTCTAATTTTTCATGAAAACTCTTAAATAATACTTTAAAGCGTAGGTAGGCATCTTCCACTTCCAATATCTCCCTTTAACGCGTTGTCTTTAAGCGATATATTTTTGCGTAGGCACGCTCATGCTAATTGGAGTCTGTTTTGAATACACAACACAAAAATAACTGTCAGTTCAGTTTTATGTTTAAATATTTTTCTAATTAAAGCGTAGGTTTCGTCGTGGCATCTAACTAAGATTGTGTTTGTTTTAGGCTAAAATCGAAATATTAAAGCTCGCGACATTGAAAAATGCGGTATGATAAGAACTGTCTCTTTAACTTTTACCTAGTCTTCATACTTTACCATTTATCTTACCTTAAGAGATTTAGTGAGTGAAGGAAGGTTTATCCCTTATGACAAATTTGAAAAGTTTTTTCAAATCAATGCTATCGGGAAAAAATGTGTCCTATATTCGGATATTCCTTAAGGAATTATTCGAGGGTTATCAAAATATGTAAATATTTTATCCTGATTTATTGTTCTTTCTAAATACGAAAAGGGGAAGTTATTTTATTCCATACTACACAAAGTCTAAATAATTATTTTTGTGACAATTCACAAAAGGTCGCTTTAACCGTTTTGGTAATTTCTTTTAATTTTCAAGTAGAAAATACGAGATTTTGTTTAAATCTGCACAAACACATAACTGAAGCCTGAATTTCAGTTTAATCAACGGTAGTGGGATAAAGCTTTTTCGACCGGTAGCGCACATTTGCATTTAAATGGCTGGGTAGATACGCATAACTATAAGTTTTGCTTTACACATCATCCACGTACAGTTGCAGAAGAGATACTTTACATATTATTCGTTAGATGTGATTTTGAATCACCCTTCGTTACAGAACCTTAATTTCATGTTTCACATACAAGATTAATATTCATCATTTTTTATTTAAATTAATAAAAAGTGGTAAAAAAAAACTTAGCCAAATAATAATTATCATCGGAGCTAATAATTTAACCTCGAATTTTACTATCTGACGGACAATAGCCAATTATTTTAAACAATTTCTAAGACCAAAGCTTACATTTGTTTTCAACCCCCTCTTTAGAAACCAATAACTGTGCTATAGATCGTCTCAGGTTGAGAAGTCTGTGTAGCAGAGATAGACAATGTTATCCTTATGGAAATTTCGTTCCAACGATGCCAGTTCTATGTAGCGAGGACTTCAATGCTTAATCAACGAATACCAGAAGTTCTCAACAAATCCTCACGTTAAACTCTTTTGACAGACGGAAGCAGATAGGGATATTACTAGTTTAGCCGTCCCTCAACACAAAACCCGGAGTGACAGCGGACAATATTTATTTCAATACAAATCTTCATAGAAATTTGGCATCGCTGTACTCCATAAGAGCCTGTACAGACTTCTCAACCTGAAACGATCTATAGCAAACATTTTCGCATGTTTACAGATAAAAACTTTTCTTGTTCTAACCTAGGACTATTCTTCGACCTTTTATTAATATTTATAATAATAATCATGTTGCCAATTCACGTTCACCAGATTATGTGAAAATTGCTTATTAAAGAGGTAACTTTCTAGCACATCCTACCAATTTAATAAGGGTTAAAACGAAACCGCAGCCTCTAATAATTGTTCTCATTTGTAAACGTGCTAATTATAACCAGATTACACGTATTCTTGCCACAACCAAACTAATAAGAAAGCTTAGTTATAACTCTCTAACGAGCGAATAGAAAATAATCTAGATCCATGTTCGTTTCAGTAGACAAACACGAACGAACGGGTTATGGGTTCCAATTAGCCATTTCCGGAATTTGGACCCCAGATTAGTAAATATACACTTGCGATTATCGGAATCTCAAACCAAATTAAGGTAAATTTGTTCAGAGAGTAAACATGATGACGATGGATGCCTTTCAAGTAAAGCTTCCACGTAAAATTAATTCTGGAATTGAAAATTAACATAAATATAGTTTTGTACTCGACTTTAAACCTGCGAGTAACGTTTATATTTTAGAATACATTAATAATTTTTTGAGTTTGTTGAAGTTACAGCAAAAGGGTTCGTTGGTTTGTATGCGAATACGGGGATGCTTTTATGCATACGTAAGTGCCTGGATGCGTGCGTGATTCCAGAAAATATGTCAGTGGAGATTGGTCGTTGTTGTGGGAGACCAGAAAGGGGGAAGTTTGTAACTTCAGACATTAGAACAAATATTGCATTGTCTTACGTAAACAATGATACGTACGTTCTACATTTATATTTTTAGTAAAGATTAATTGTCTTGATAATTCATGAACTTATTGTGCCGATTCGGAAATATTCAGTAATGCTGCCCCATCTGCTGTATATTGTCACGAGGCAAGGTCTTATTGCCTAAATTTGTTTAATAACAATAGTACATTTTACCAAGGGGTGAACCGTGGCAAAAAATGTGTACAATAAACTACCCAATGTAAAAGACTACCCAGACTTCCCAAAGACTACCTCAGACTTCTCAAATACTACCCAGATATCCTAGAGATTATCCGGATTTCCCAGAGAGTACCCAAGCACTACCCGAACTTCACGGAGACTATCCAGACCTACCAGAGACTAGACAAGGAGTACCCGGACTTCCCAGAGGCTACCCAGGCTTCTCAGAGACTACCAAGGCTTCCCAAAGACTTCCTCAGACTTCCCAAAGACCGACCAGACATCCGAGGAATTATCGGGACTTCCCAGAGAGTACCCAGAAACTATCAGAACTTCCCAAACTCCCCAAGAAGTACTCGGACTTCCCAGAAACTACTTAAGGACTACCCGCGCTTCCCAGAGACTACCCAAGAAGTACCCGCACTCCCCAGAGGCTACTCAGGGACTTTTTGCACTTCCCAGAGACTACCGAGGGACTACCTAGGCTTCCCAAAACTTCCTTAAACTTCTAAAAAACTATCCAGATATCCTAGGAATTATCCGGACTTCTCAAAGACTATTCAAGGACTACCCGGACTTCCTAGAGACTACCCAGACTTCCCACGCTTCCCAAAGACTTCCTCAGACATCCCAAAGACTATCCAGATATCCTAGGAATTATCCCGACTTTCCAGAAAGTACCCAGGAACTACCGGACTTCCCAGGAGACTACCCAGACCTACCATGAGACTACCCAAGAAGTACCCGAACTTCCCAGAGGCTACCCAGACTTCCCAGACTTTCCACAGCTAACTTAGGGACTAGGTACCCAAACATTTCCGAAACTTCCCGCAGTACCCACCACAAGACAGTCTATACACTAAACTTCAACATGATTTACCCTTTCACATTTTCCCACCCTTGTATGTATACTTATTAATCCATTCCATAACAACTAAAAGTAAAAATTAAACGCAACTGAATATACTGAACTTGAGTGTAAACAAAGTTTAGTCTGTGGTGTGTTTTAATTTAACATATATTCGTGGTAGAAACAATTACGCGAGAATCATTAAAATGTACTGTAACAAGTTTGTTTTAATTTAATCTAGACTCCAGGTCATATGCTTCCCGTATAACATGTACAGGAAATCCATGATTTATATACACATTCGAACCGGAAATCTCAACCACTATGCCATCGAAAGCTTCCTAAAATAACATTCGGCGTCTTTAAAATTCTTGGTTGTTTGGCAATATTTTTGCTGAAGAAAAATAAAACTTATAATGAGAATTATTCCTTTCTAGTAAATCAATGTAAAGCATGCATTAGGACTAAATTTGCATATGCAGCTTTTCTTATAATTCCGCTTAAACGACGTAATTTTAATTCCGCTTCGTAATTATGTACAAATAATTTACCCTCAGCATTTACGCTTTCAGATTTTGCAACTCAACATTTCACTAACAGCTAAGCATCAAGGCAAATGTAATTGAAATTTTCATATATGTAGGAACACTTTCGCCTAAATTTTACGGATGACCATTCCAGTTATCTTGTTCTTGCGAACGGGTCCATATAATCATCTTCTGACATTCACGCATGAGAGAATTCGAGTAAATATCCGCAAAACTCGACCTTCTTGCATTTAACCGCTATTGTGCAAAACGCACGTTAAGGGTTGCTCTTGAAAGTGGGGACCGCATCGGGTAGCGCGTAAATTTCCACCAACTGGATTTTCCTTCTAGAGAGGGAACATTTCGTAGAGAGTAGTTAAAAAACATTCTTTTGTGAATGCGGAGTACATCATTGTAGATAACTAAACTAAATATAATATTTAAAGAGAAATGTTTTCATCGTTCGAAAAAACTGTTGCGTATAACATTTTTAATTAAAATATTTTACATTTAGGTAGTCATTACGGCTTTTTAATATTTATTTTAATAAATGTTTTCCATTCCAAAAGTTTATACGTGCTTCAAAAAATTACTTTGATGTGTGCTTATTGGAGTCTTCTGTAAATTAACTAATTAATTGTAAACGGTTCGTAAGTTAATACTTAGCTAGAAATCCAAATCCGGTAGTATGCAAGTGTACAGTCTGAACTTACATAGTACCGGACTGTACTGTACAGTCGGTCAAAGATAAGATTGCAGATGGGTCAGTTGTGCGGATTGGGTAAGGTGGTAAGCCGGGAGCTCACTTGCTTCGAATATCAGGAACAAATAACATCCAGTACGATTTATAAAAAAGTACCTACGTATAATGGCAGTTTCAGTCGAAAGTTAGACGGGGAACGAATGCGTATTACGAAACATCGAAACGAACAGTACAGAGGTGATGTATAACCTGTGTCAGAGTTAGGCACCGCATTTCTGTTTGTCGTCACCCTTTACTCGTTCTCTAGGTACATTTTCGTTTTTTGATGAATGCTAGAATTTCACTGTGGCGCCCTCTATGAGGTTTTGAAAATCGGAAATGGATGCTCTTATATAGCTCCTTTATTAATCGAAATATAAAAGAAGTTTAAATATAAAACTTATTCAGGATATAGCTCTGCATTCTCCTAAATTTAAATAACGTATATAGGGTGTTTGCTTTCCACAGTACAATAAGCAACTTTGTTATTTTAAATGAAACACCCTGTATATTATTATATAATTGAATGCAAAATTGAATTGTCTATCACATAGTATAAGGTAGTCATATAGCTAAAATGTACGGTTGATGAGAAAATCGCGAACTTCCGCTGCGTTAGTAAATTAGATGCCTGTCTCTCTTCTGTACGTATCGAACCCGTATAGTCTGGTGTTTCTCTCTACGCATTCAAGTGATTTCCAATGCTGCCTCACGAACTACTGTTGAATACCAAAAACGAAACGTTCATTTTTAATATGGGAAAGTCCGTGTGGTATAATGTGGTGGTAATGTGGTGTGGTACCTATAATAATTTAAAAAAAATATCCACTCTTAGTTTATGTAATTTATCTTAGATTTCATAATCTTATCCACAATGCAGTTGGAAAGTGCAAGATGCATCGACATGCATCATCATACAACAGTGCTGCTGTTTGCTGATAAATAGTAGGCAGAAGCGCAGCAAGTACTACATTTGTAGCAAAGTGCTTACATTATAGAGCAACCACTTATATTCTCCCGTTTCGTTGCACTGTCAATTTCGCGAAATATGTTTATCGAGTGAGTTACGGCATAATAAAATTATTTATATTGAACGTGCTTCTGCTATATAGCCTGGAATAGATAAAGTAAGTACATCCCTCAGGTATATCCTATAACAGCAATACATCGCAATAATAACCAGAAGCAACTTAATTGAATGGAAGACAAAATAAAACACCATAAGAAACATTATCTCTCTCATTGTACATGTAGGTAATATTTAGAAAATTCCCTTTTGATGTGATTGGGATCTGAATTCCTTATAGCATACTTTCAAGAAGCTTTTGGCACTCTTCAGGGCCTCCAGGTGTAATCGGAACCCAAATACAATAAATACAGTTTCTATCGGAATTATGGGGCCTCAGAGACTTCTAGATGCAAAAAGTTTGCCACATTCAAGTCCGAACTGTGCCTCAGTCTGATGCTACGTGATAACCAACACCAACATGTCGTTGTTTTTTTAATCTGTGACAGGAAACACAATCGTGTTACGAAATACCTTTTTTTTTAAACAGAGACTCGTGGAGTTCCCAAAGACAACCCCACGGTTCCCATCCCTCCTCACTTGCCTAGATCAGCGCACGAAGATCTATGCACAGATCTAACATGTCCCATCCTTGTAAACCCCCCAACTATATTAACGAGTTGAACATTCGTTGCTCCAGAATTTTGAAGTACTATGGCTACCACGAGGGATCGAACACGTGTCGCCTCATCGCCATGCAGATCCTCATCCGCACGACCACGGTCGTGCCAAAATTTCTTCAGAATGTAATTTTATTAACCTTTTTTTGGCCACTTTTTGCTATTTGTTGTCTCATCAATAAACAAGAGAGTTCCTAACCCTTCTGAAGACATTTATCCCAAAATGATCACACCCCCATAGTGATTTTCAAAATCGGGAAATATTTTCGGATTATTGATTCGAATTCCCATAAACACGTCAACCGTAGACTCATTACTAAAAATAGCACGATACAAATTATTATCTCCTTTGTTGAGGATATTCATTGCCCTCTGTAAGAGATATCTTGCTAGAGGTTACCTCATAAAAATCATGTTCACACCTGCTTTGTTATTCCACTGAGATGTAATAAAAGAAAAACTACTTCTTGTGAATTGATAGATAATATTTTCTTTATCTGACTAGATCTAAAGTCTAGACACGATAAACGTTAAATAGTTTTTATTACTTTGACTTTTGTGGTTGATATTCTTCTTGCAAAGTTCAGTGGATCATCTTAAAACTTACAATTATTATTACTTTAAGCTTCAATAACTGCTCAACAGTAGGTATTGAATCTGATAGTCCATGCTGTTTATGAATCAACACATTTGGAAATAATTCCTATAAATTATTTCCTATCCTCAAATACTGAACACTAAGGCTTCTAAAGATGGAGCAAAGGGTTGGTATACATGACCTAACGTACGACGTAAAATTCAAATAGACTATATCAAAATATTTACATAGCCCTTTCTAATTTGAAAATGTTACGCTCTCTTGTCATACATATGTGGAACAAATTGTAAAGACCCCTTTCCACAAAAAATTATAGAAAGTCGTTTTTCAGGAACTATGTTCCCATCTTCAGTAGGTCTGAAAATATGATATACGAGGAAATACATCAAAAATACTTGCACGAGAACCAAAGCAAAAAGTTTAGACATCTGGAAAGAGAACTAATTTATGATTTAAAAAATAAAGGGAAAGTTTGGAATTATTGACAAAAGAAGACTAGGCACGCTTGGATGTATAGGAAATCTATAAATTAAAATTTTATTCACAATTTGTGAGCATGAATCAAAATAAAGATTACAAGAATCAGTTATTTCCAACTTAAACTTTAACTTTCAATTGAATTGATCTCGAAATAGTATATTAAGTATTAAGAACGGTAAGGACATTTTACCGATCGAAGACAATAGTTTGGAGGAGGAGCGCAGCGACGACTCCAATTATTGTCTGAGATCGGTAGTTCTTAACGTTCGTGATGCTTATGACGTTTTTTGCGCTACTGAATCCGGTAAAAAGAATTTTTAATAAATTAATAATTAATACAGATTCAAATGCGATAATTGTCAGTCTCCGCATCACGTTGCCGTATTGTCGATTGATATATTGCGTTTCTATAGCAATCTGTAAACAGTTACCGCCATTGCAGTTTTTTGTGAAAATTATTTGGAGTTCCGTGATGGTTCCGTGCTAAAAATTAATGAAAATGATTCCGAAAACGAAATAGAAGAAGCTTGGAATGTGGGGTGTTCGGTTCTCATTCCTGATAAGTCTAGAGAGACGCTACGAAGGTACCTACAATCATTTTAAAAATTGGTGTACCAAGAAAAGTACAAATATTGATGAAAAATCTTTGCTAGCGTACGTTGTTACAAGAAATGAGAAATTAAAAGCTCCAGGAGTTGTTTTAACTAACATTGGAAATTGCATTCATTTTATTTAACTAAACTGACATTTGTGACTGACATTAATTTATCAAATTACATGGCACATTCGTTTTGAGTAAATTTACTTACCGTTCTAGAACCCCAATAGTATATTACGATGCAAGATCGGTAAGTGCCATATAACAGATCGAGAAATAAAATAAAATTTCTTCGAGATCTGTTGTAAGCACTTAACGATCACGCGTCGTATACCATTTTTTGCGCTACGAAAAATAAAAACCAATTTTTATAAATATAAATTAATAAAGTAACAGCTGTCAATCATTCAGAATTTTAGACACCAGATAACTTGATTACAACTTTTATTATCATTTAAGAACCGTTAGATACGTTTGAGATACGTTATGATTCATAACAGGTTAGCAACAGTACCTAATCGGTAAGTTAATTTTTCCGTGGTAGTTAAGCAACCGGGAAATGGCCAAAAACAGTGTAGTAGCGCAAAATAGCTATTTTCCTAACAAGTGCAGAAAATCGATTTTTCCGCACGCAAATGCCGTTGACAGCACGACGCGTAGCGGAGTGGTGTCAAGCATTTAAGTGCGGAAAAATAGGTTTCTGCACGTGTTAGGAACAATAGTTTTTCTACTAGCGTGCGGAAAATGCGTTTTTCCGCACGCTAGTAGAAAAACTAGTGCGGAAAAATCCTTTGCCGCACGGTGCGGAAAAGTGGATTTTCCGCACTAAAAAATGTGCGGAAAATGCGTTTTTCCGCACGCTAGTAGAAAAAGTATTTTACCGACGACTTTATCCTTAGCAACTAGTAAACATAACTTACTGTCTTGGAAACAGCCGCGGTAAACAATGAAATAGAGCACAGTAGCGCAAAAATGTTATTATGTAAGATCCATAATGATCTACATGGTTGTAAAAATAATAAATCCAAAAAAAGTATAGCCTCTCAAAAAGAAAACTTGAATATCGCTCCCATTATGCGAGTAGTACAGATTTTGTAAAATTTCCTCTGATTTATGATTATTATAATTATTTTTAAAAATAAATTTATAGACTAGGGGATTTAAGTCTGGGATCCGCTGCATAATAAATTATTAATAAACACGATCTCTACTATTTTTATTTTTCTGAATAATATGGAAATTTCGTAAACAGAAAAATAAAAGCAGAGTTCGAATTACAAGGCGAAGCTTCTTCTCTAATTAAATAATTCCATTTAATTATTTTTATTTGTCTGTAACCGTTATTCGGAACAAAGAAGAGGGAACAAAAAATGTTTTTTTTTTCAATTCCTTAACTCGGAAGCATTTCATCTATTTCCCTGCAATTAAATAATACAATAGGGAATAATATTTTAATCATCTTACGTTGTTAAATGCAGTTAGTTATGCATTTATCTAAGTACCGTTACTAACCAACACTCATCAATCTGATTCGCAAATTAACTTTTCCAATTATCTCTTACCCGTTTCACCGATTGCAAATTAGCAGTGCCTAGTACAAAATTCAATTTACATTGTCTGAACTTGGATTGATTCTAGAAATTATTGAAAGATCTGATTCGAATATTAAAATGAAACATTTAATCGGTTTGGTTCTTTTATCAAAAATATTAAATCAAACTTAATATCGCACCTAGAAAATAAACAGTTTATTAAAAAAAATGTTCATTTAATGTCCAGGAATGCTAATTTATAATAACTTTAGATTGATTAATGACCAAGTTCCAATTGCACAGCCGGGCGAACTAATTATCTGCAACGTTTTGGAAGTTAGCGCTACTTCCGTCTTTAGATGTATTTTGGTGGTTCGAAGAAAAACGTTTTCTTCCTCAAAGATTTATTATTTTGTGCACTTCACCGTAACGGTATCTGACTTGTGTGTTAATTCCCGATTTCATAGCAAAACTAATGCTTTTCTTTATTAAACGAATAAAAACGATGCCCGTTTATAAACCGCCCTTAATTAATTGCCCTTTTCCTTAATTGTCAACCATTAGCTATTTTCAAAATTTAAATCAGTTCTGTGGGTCGGCTTTTCTTTGCAATCACTTTTTGTAGTCCGTATTAAGGCGGAATAAACATTTTCCTAATTTCCTTATGCACGTTTTCGCTTGCCTTGAACTGCTCTTTGTATGTACATAAGATTCTTTGAACTTTTATGACATCAACTCAATTTCTACTGTTAACCTGCAAACCTTTCAGCAGAGTTATGGATAAGTCATTGCATTTTAAAGATCGAGCTTTGAAGAGCCCAGATTTGTAAACAACGACATTATAGGCATAGCAGGATCACTCTCTAGGGTTTTTTATTGAAAAAGGTAGGCATTAGTTCAATTTAGAAGACTACTGAACCCTGCATTGTAGAAGAGTATGTCATTTAAATGTTTATTTGTTCTTCTTTTGTGACGTAAATATTTCAACATGAATCTGTAATAAATTTCTTAAGATTGCACCTGAACTATCTTTAATAGAAACTTCTTATTTTTCCAACAATTTGAAAGTTCTTACATGACGAGAAAATTGTATGTCGTAAAACGGGATATAAATTTAAATAAACGCTTGTAAAAAGTCATCTTCAAACGTTTTACTGTGTTAGTATTCATATTTTATGAATGGTTCTTCGTTGATAAAATAAAACCCCTGAACTTCCCATACTAAAAATAAACATTTCGTTTTTGGTATTCAACAGTAGTTCGCCAGGCAGCATTGGAAATCACTTGAATGCGTAGCGAGAAACACCAGACTATACGGGTTCGATATGTACAGAAGAGAGACAGGCATCTAATTTACTAACGCAGCGGAAGTTCGCGATTTTCTCATCAACCGTACATTTTAGCTATATGACTACCTTATACTATGTGATAGACAATTCAATTTTGCATTCAATTATATAATAATATACAGGGTGTTTCATTTAAAATAACAAAGTTGCTTATTGTACTGTGAAGAGCAAACACCCTGTATACGTGATATAAATTTATAAAATTGCAGAACTATAAATTGAACAACTTTTATATTTAAACTTCTTTCATATTTTGATTAATAAAGGAGCTATAGGAGCATCAATTTCCGATTTTCAAAACCTTGTAGAGGGCGCCACAGTGAAATTCTAGCATTCATCAAAAAATGAAAATGTACCAAACACCAAGCTGCATAAGTGTAGAAAAGTTAAACAAAATCGTGTGCGCCAGTTTTTTAATAATAATTTTACAAAAATTTCAAAATATTTTTTTGTTGCCGTTGCATTTTAAAAACCTAAAACTATTTTTCGTAAAATCTCTATACTCTCCTTTTCTAAATTCCAACAAATCCTTCCTTCACACCTTTTAAAGAGAATATGATTAAATTCAACGTAATTTTGATAAGTCAATGTTCTACATTCCAAATGGAAAAATCTGGGACAATGGAAAATGCGAGAAAAGTCCCCGAAATTTAATTAAAACCAAAGACAAAGGGAATTTATCTTTCAAACCTTTGACATTGAGAGCTGTTTTAACACCCATGAAAGTTTTGTGAATATTCACTCTCATTAAAGACAAAAAGTCTGAAAACTCTTATTACCACTTAACTAAGGTTTGATATTATTCTATTTCGTCTTCCATCAATTTATTATACGAATCAATCTAATTTTGTTAAGTTGCTCTTCAGCTGTGATTAATCTGACTGAACAGTCAAAACCTGTCACTGTAACACCTCTTCGGTTTTGATATAATACTCCTGAGCGTCGTAAAGCTGACGAAATGGGAAAAACATGTAAAAGTTACCTCAACAAACACACTTTACTGAATTTTACAGTGAATTACCGTAACATTAAAATGCACTTTAAATATTATTGGTAAAATCGTTTATATCAGGTATTGAAGAACAGAAATAACAAAGCATCGTAATTCTAATAATAGAAAAAAAGTATAATATAAAAAAAAATTCAACCGGCGTGGAGGCGTAAAAGTTTATATTACTTCGCTGTTATATCCAATATTCGAAACGTTTTAAGGACTACGCAGATCATCTTGCGTTATATGAAACGAAATTTAAAATATCAGTTTCAATCTGAGATCCGCGAACGTATTTGGCTTTGAAACCGACGTTCTTGTAGGTTTATATTATGCAGTAAAAGTAACAAAAAGTTTTGTATCCGAAAATAATTTGAAAGAAAGTCAAGAAGAATCATTTGTATTGTAAGGGAAAAAGTTCAGTAGGTTATAAGATTCTTAATTATGTTAACATTAATCAATTTTTGGTTGAATTTAAAAAGAATTTAAGCTAAAATGGTAATTAATCATTATTAGCAATAGTTAATTGCAAACTCACTCTTGTAAATTAGCGGAGCGCCATTAATTTTAGGGCGTACGCAGAAACTCAAACTTCCAAAAAGTGCTTTAGTTATAATTCAGAAAATAATAAATCTGCAGTTTTAAGAAAGTTAAAGCGCGTCTAAATGCATCTGGTATATTATAATTAATTGAATAATAATTGCTTAACGGCTTGATTAAAACTTGGCCGTTGCAAGTTTATTATAAGAAAATCGGACAAGAAACAAGAACATGATGTACGACCTAGTTTTCCACTAAAAGCCCCTCGTGATTCTTAATAATATCAAGGATTTATAGAGGGGTTGGCGGATCTTCATTTTCACACACTTGGTTGCTTTATAAATACATCTGCGGAGGCTAACAAGCGCATTCCCTTTACGACTTGGTAAATTTATTGGGAAAGTTACTTTTACGAGAATTTTCTTTTCACCCTAACAACTTTTTGTATTTACCTTCATAGCACATGAAGAGCGATGCTATGATTCTAATTATCCACAAAATGCATTTCATTGTTCACTTTTTGTCACTTGTGCACTACATTATAATAATCCAAAATAGTTACTCTAACTAGCATTTAAAATGTGTCTCTCGAAACGGGAAACAGGTCCCTTTTCAAAATGTTTGTCTTTCTTTTCCGGTTTGGGGTTTCGGAAGGTATATCATTTTAACACGTACGCGGGCGCGCAAACAAACCCCGTATCTACTCGTGTGTGTCGAGCTGAGGGTGGCGATGATGTGACGGAACAACCCCTGCAGTTCGCAGCAAATTGTAGGGTGCGCAAGCGTTTCTGAAACCAGGCTCCCGCCGAGCCGTCTCTTACTTTTCTCCACATTTCTAGCAGCAGAAGAAAATGTAATTTGCAGGCCCCAGGCGTTAATTCTTAATGCGGCCAAGTAGATTTCATTACGGTTCAGAAACACAACTTTTTGAAACGGGGTCCTTTCAGAACGAAATTATGTTCTAATGCAACCTTTCTACGGAAAAGATGGAGTGAGTTGGACCCCATTGTTTTCGGTGGGGATTGAAACCCGGCCGATTCCTGATTTAAAGCCTTCGTCTAGAGCAACGATTGAATCGTAATACAGTTTTGTTGACTATCGGGAAAGGGTTTAACTATATAAGGCTAAACTAAGTCAGCTATAAAAGAAAGATGAAATTGAAAATAAAACTACGTTTTCGATCCTAGAAACAACGCTCCTCCACCTATCTATAATCAATTTTTATTTTCAGACCAATTTTACTGTCTTCGCTGTCATTGCAAAACCTACAGTTACCGAAAGTATCGTGTATAAAAAATTCTTCTTTGTTGCTTTATATTTATATTTCCTAAGTTCTTTTGATTGAGCGGTATAGACCTTTAGAGCTTTTGTTTTTCTGATTCCTCTTATTGGATTTCTACAAAACCTTCTTACTGTTTTTTATCTCTCCAATAAAACCAAGATATGCCAATTTTTGATATTCTAAAGCTTTTTATATTGAAAATATAGGTCTGGATACTGAGTAGGTACTAATGCATTTTATTACGTACGCAAATTAGTTGTAGCAGGAATTTTATCTTTTAACCTGTTATGTCTGAAAATATTCATTGAAATGATCTTTAATGGAGTAACAGAAATGCATACAAGAACTATCGAACGATCAAAAACTTCGCAAAATAGAGTGGCCTTTGAAATTTTTTGAATGTCTGAGATTGAGCCATAAACAAATGTCACTGTCAGTTTTAGGTTAGTTCCTGTCAAGTCTATTTTACATAACGGCAATAGCGATAACGTCAGCATCATGCCCCATCCATTGACAGCAGACAGGTGGGGGGTTGACGCTAACGCTATCGCTAATGCAAATGTAGTATAGGCTTAACAGGAACTAACCTCAAAACTGACAGTGACAGAAGTGAACTAAGGCCAATTTCACATAACAGCAGTAGCTTCAAGGTCACCGATACACCATTAACAGCAGGATCGGGTGGGAGTTGACGCTGACGCTACTGCTGTTGTATAAAATTGGCCTTAGTTCACCTCTGTGCTCGAGTAGGTAACAAATAAGTTACCACATACTTTCTAACATACACAGCCTACTAGATTTAAAAACTTTTTATTCGATATTTAGAAATTTTTCCCGGAATTACAATTTCTCTACCCATAAACCAACAACTTGGGGAAATTTAAATTTACTTTTCCCTAAATGCCGTTCTAAAATATCCGCTATCCTATTTTAATCTGTTTACAACATGCATGCAAATAAAAGGACGACGAATTTTTATGCATTTAAAGACTGAAATATGCTTTATTTCAAGTTGTATGCAGTAAAACACCGACCTATGCTAAATATTCAAAATAAATTTAAATTTTTGCTTTAATAATGACGTAAAACATCCTAACTATTTTTCATTACAAATTGCCCAAATATACAGTGTTTCCTAAGTACGTGTAGAAAATGCAGGAGGTGATTCCTGGATGAAAATTAAGGCTACTTTTTCGTATAAACTTGTATCCCCTGAAGAGTTACGCCTCTTCAAAAATGGAGTAATAATTGGGTTTTTAATTTTTATCTCAAATTTGGACAAAGATAGAAAAATATAAATAACTGGACGTGTTCTATAAACAAGAAGGCTCTTTACGGATATTTTCTTTATCCACCTGTATTGTTAGAAGGGGGTGAAACTTACAAGCCCTGTTAATTTTTTTTTAGAACTTTTTAATGCACCGGAATTTTTAATTTAAAAAATAGGCATGAGGAAGCCTAATTCATTTAGAAAATTATTTGTCTCTTTTATTTTTACCGTGAGAGTAATAGTTTTCGAGTAAAAAATTAAAATCAATTGTAATGTGCGCCTAAGTTTTTTCAGAAGTTGCACTAAATTTCTAAAAGAAAAAAGTCTATATATGACCACGAATATACATAAAAATATTTATACGAATTTATATTATGTTAAATGTACCGTTGAGCACCGTGATAGCAATTTTTCGTTCGCTTCGTTCCAATAACGGGAGTTTGTAGAATATCATCCCTAATGTAAAGAGGGTATGCTGCTATTGACAAACAGCTCAACATCAGGTGTTAAGTTGCAGATCCAAGAATTCATGACTTGATATAAAATATCTACAGCACTCAACACATTTCGAGAAAATCACCAAAGATCCGATTGCTTGTATAATAATCAAAGTAACGCGTTCAGTTTATCGGTTAATAGAATTGATTGAGTAAACTTTTACTTTATGCGTCTTCTGAAAGTTATCATTTTTTTATTTTTCGAAAATCGGTTGAAAACTTACTACTAGTATAAATAAGGTTTGCTAATTAAACGATTTTATAACTAGCTCTAATGGCAATTAGATTAACTACAACTTTAAGCGGGAAATAAGAGCGAACGCAAACAAGACTAAAGTGAGCGAGCGAACTACTATTTAAAGGGAAATTTAGAAGGCAAAGCGCGCAGACCAATTAAAAGTCCAACACATTAGTGATGTTAATTCAACTGACGATATAGATCAGAACAGTTTAAATCATTATAAATAAGATTTGAAGAAAATATTTGATTTAAACAACTTTATGACCTAGCTCTTATGTGATTTACGTCATTTAAAAGTTTTCAGAAAAATAATTATTTTATAACTAAATCGTTATTATACCTACTCAGGAAAATAAATTTAAAAAATATATAAATTCAGTTAAAGGAGGAGAAAAAGAAATCATAGGGTAGGGTGGGAGCGAGCTTGCGAGCGAATTCTTCATTGCGCGAATGCACGAATGACGCTTTCTCGCATAAGCTTTCTACAACATTTTTTCTAATGAACAAAAATACTATTGACAAATTAAAAACTCAGTTTTCATACCTTTGAAATTACAAGGGTAAATAAAAAAGTAGGGTTATAGCAGTTTTTGACTTTGACATTCCCGCTTCCAATAGATGGCGCTCACAAATATTTTTAACATTTAATTAGCGATTTTTCTTTTATTTGTAAATATTATTGAATGAAAATCGCGGAAATAGCACTTTATAAATTAAACTTAATAAATATTACAACGATTTTCTTGTAATATGTTTGCGAGGGCCAGTGCTTTTTGCTATATTTCCCGGTTGAGTAGACTCGGAAATTGACGTTTCGGTTCATCGGTAGCGTTCGTGGAATGTCGTTTCCTAGTACAAAAAAATATTTAAATATAACTATACTACACGTATTTACAAAGTGTTGCTCAAATTCGCCGTCATCTGGTTGATAATCACAGCTGAGATCGGTTAATGGTACCTAGGCTGTATAGATGTCTAGATGTAACAAAAAAATTATTTTGAAAATTTCTTCGTATTGAAAAAAAACAAATGAAACCCACTACTGTATGCAAAATTTCAGCCTGAATCGAAATATGTAAAAATATACAGGGTGTTCTATTTAAAATAAAAAAGTTGAACATCGTAGCTTAAAACAGTTGATAGATATTTATGAAATAGTGGTGTCAAGCGATAGCTTTTGTCTTCCCATTTAAAACCATATCTAGTTTAAGGGGGTTAAAATTTAAAATAACGAAGTTATGGCTCGGAGCGTTTCTTAGGAGATAGCCTGTATAAGATTTTCCTTTCTTCTAGAAATCTTCTTGTATTATTGTTAATAAATCATACTATGACGTTTATTCGCTCGCTTCTCTATTTCATAATTATTCTATTTCTTCATAAAACGTTGAAATTATATACAAAGCACGTACGTCAGTGTACGTTTTACTAAACCAAGTAGAAATTATATAAATTTCAAAGGGATGCTCTAATTAGAGAGCGTTTACGAAATTGTTTCAATAAATAATTTGTAATATCGCATGCAAACATTTTTAATTATTGCTCGCAGCAATGTAAATGAAAGATGGTTGCTTGTATTTTAATAACAAGGTTCGGTGTGTGTTGACACGTTTTAAAATTATTGCCTGCATAAAAAGAATACAATCGGCGGGGTGTAACATAACATTAATGTGCATATTGACCGGTTTATATGAACCGTGAGAGAAAAATGTTTACAATAAATTGAACTGTCGATGTCATAATTTCAACTTAATGGACTGACGTTTTATTTTGACGAACTTCAACACATTGTCAGTCTTAATTCCTTTTTGACCTTTATTTATGATTTATACACACAAGCATGAATTATTCTAAAACTTTATAAATGTATAGGGATAAGGACAAATAAATAATTCACAAAAACAATGAGATTAAGATAAAAATAATAACTTCTTTGGATAAAGGAAAATATAAAAGAGAAATAAAGTTGTAAACTTTTGTGCACTCATTTACTTTAAAGTGTGACTATTAAACCTTCCTTAGAGAATCCCGTTGTATTCCTGACTAAAATTAAAATTTTAATTCTGTAACTTTATCATCTTTGAATTTCTCTGAAATTTTAAGGATAGAAACCGTAAATTCAAGAACCTCTCGACCCCGAGGAGTGCTTCTTGTAATGTAAAACTAATTAAAAATCAATTTGTTAATGCGACTGTAAATCAGAATCAGTTCCTACCTACTTATTCTCATAATTCAATAAATTTCAGATATCTCATTAAGGAGAAATGCGGAATAAAGTGATCCCCATCAGATTTTATTAATAATTTCTGGATTTACCTCTAAATAAGAGTTTTTTTTATATCGGAGTTAAAGAAGAATATTAAGTTTTTAGAATAAAAAATTGTAAATTTTTTAGGTAAAAAGTAATAATTGGAAAGATTCGTAAGAATTTTTATTTAATGTGAACACAAATTTTATGAATTAATTTAGAAAGGATTAGAATGATTATTCAGCCTAGCTGTCTATTCAACTGCACCAGTAAATAAATTAACTGTAAATTAGAATTTAATAATTGTTGATTTTACTTTTAATAAGTACAGTATGGTATTTTGTTTTAACGAATCCTAAGTTTTTAGAATAAAAAATTGTAAATTTTTTAGGTAAAAAGTAATAATTGGAAAGATTCGTAAGAATTTTTATTTAATGTGAACACAAATTTTATGAATTAATTTAGAAAGGATTAGAATGATTATTCAGCCTAGCTGTCTATTCAACTGCACCAGTAAATAAATTAACTGTAAATTAGAATTTAATAATTGTTGATTTTACTTTTAATAAGTACAGTATGGTATTTTGTTTTAACGAATCCTAAAACAAGATATTTTTCTTGTAACATACAGGACCACTCTCAGTATCTTTCAAAACTATTGTTTGCTTGAAATTCGCTAAGACATGTCAACATCTTTTTACATAAAATCCGGACATCTGTCATTAATCCCTTAGCCGTCACAGCCACTCACTCTAAAATTGATTTGGGGTGTTTGGGTGTGTATGTACTAACCACGACCTTCTTGATTTCCAAGACTTGAAGACTTCAAGTCTCGGAAATCAAGAAGGTCGTGGTACTAACACCTGAAAAATTTGAAACATTTGAAAAATTAATACAACAAAAAACTGGTAACCCGATTTTGTTTAAATTTTCTACACTTATACAGGCAGGTGTTAGATACATTTTCATTTTTTGATGAATGCTAGAATGTCACTGTGGCGCCCTCTACGAGGTTTTGAAAATCGGAAATTGGTGCTCCTATACCTCCTTTATTAATCAAAATATGAAAGAAGTTTAAATATAAAACTTATTCAGTATCAAGCTTTGCATTCTCCTAAGTTTATGTCATGTATACAGGGTGTTTGTTTTTCACAGTACGATAGGCAACTTTGTTATTTTAAATTAAACACCCTGTATATTATTATATAATTGAATGCAAAATTTTAATTGTCTATCACATATAGTATAAGGTAGTCATATAGCTAAAATGTACAGTTGATGAAAATTTCGCGAAGTTCCGCTGCGTATTGTAAATTTTTAAGATTTGGGCTGGACTCTGACAGAAACGGTCTACTACAACTGAGACGGATATTAAAGTTTTTAATTTTTTTTCAGGCTCGATTGATTCATCATTTCAAACAACGAAATCGCACTTCCCTTTGATGGCGTAGTCTTTATTTCGAGGTAAGTTATTTAGCATGCTATATATTTACTAATGCGTTACGCAAGTCGTGGTTCATAATCTACCACACACATTAAACGTGAACTTGAAGACCTTTTACCGCTTTGGCCGGCATTTACTTAAAGCAAAATCCAATTTGATGTATGGAAAGTTGCATACCTACAATTACAAGAATAATGCATGCCTTGGAATTTTGTTTCATATTTTTAAATATTTCTTCTGACGTTACCAAATATTGATAAATGCAATAACGAATAATGAATTTACTGTATTGAATATAGATTTTGTCGTTATATTATTTTAATTTTTTTTTTGTCAAACAACAATACCTAGTAGAAAGTTGTAATCCGTTATAATCCATCTTTTGTGTATTGGCTCCATTGACAGTTAATGGTCCTGTTAGTTGTGTTGCCTACATGCTAAATTGCAAAAGGTGAATTATATTGATATTTCTAAAATTTTATTTCCATTTTTTCCGAAATAATTTGCATTTTAGAAAAAAAAATTCTTGTGGCATTTGAAAGAACGTCGTTAAGTATATCTATCTATTGATAGAGAGAATTTTTCGATATCCATATTTTTGTAAATACTACTTGAAAATTTTAAAGTAAAATAGAGTTGTACATTTTTTAATGCTGAAAAGTTATTTTTTAGAAATTAAACAAAACCGTTCTATGTGTAGACAGATAAAACACCAATAATAAGAAAAAAATTTCGCCCGCCCTTCCTACTTTAAAATTGATTCTGAAAAATTGGTACAAAATGTGCATAAAATGGAGTATATTTCAAGGTGGAAACTCCAGCCTTCATAATCAGTTTCATATAAACACACACGGTCGCGGTCGTACCAAATGTCTGCAAATGTCGTACGATGTCGTAGCAGCGGTAGATCACTTTTAACTAATTCGAAAATTGATTCATCTGCCTTGTCAAACCATTTTGTTGTCAAAACATACACTTGTGAAACTTAATTTATTCTAACAACCCAGGAATAAGGGTAAATATACGTCCGTGGTACAACACTATCTCGTCGAAATCACGAGTCACGACTGATTATTACAATCTGAAATATCCGACATCTTTTTCTATCGTTTCATTTCAGGAACAATCCATGAACAATCTATCCAGAACAAAGAAAGTTGAAATCTGGAAATATTAAATTAAAACATACAAAATGCAAAAATTCTCTTCGTTGAAAGTGTGATTACGAAACATCAAATGTGGTATACCGTTGCATACTTTCAACTAAAGGTAAATTGTGAAATTTAATTAAGACCGCTAACAACGTCTGGTATTACAGTTTGCTTGCCTTTGTAATCATTCTGATTGAATCTCCAACAGAATATAGTACTCTCATCACACTTGCAGAGTCCAGACAATATATTATAATGTCTCAGTCTCAGTATATAAAAAAATGTAAAAGAAATTACGTCTAAAATATCTTCATCTTTAGAATCTAGTATGTTATGTTTCGAAAAAGTTCTCGCATATTCCAAATATGATAAAAATTCTGCATTCCCAAGCACTCCTTCCTATCCCTTCATCTTCTTTTTCGATTTTAGCTCCTATGCTCATAGACATTCCACCAAATTTACATCCGAGTTCTGAAAGTAAATGCAAGGACGCCGTTTTATCTAAATCAGCCTTAAACATTTTCAGTTTTGCTGGTCCCACTATTTTTGCCTGAATTTCACTTCAGAATTGCTACTAAAGCCCATCCAATCGATTATTGGCATATAATTACGGAAAGGTTCGAATTTAAATTGGAAATGGATTCAATCGAATAGAACTCGCACATAATTCGCTATCGTAGAAGGAAAATATTGGATTATCCTTCTTTATTAAATTTGTCCCCTTAATAAAACATGAATTATTGCTTTTCAGTTTAATAATTAGCCAGTGAATAATAATAGATTATTTGTAGTAGAATATAATTGTTTCAATTACAACAGGGCCGCTAATTGGTAGCCCCCCCCTTATCTAATGTTAACTTATAATCTAAGTCCAAATCACAAGACACATCCTTTGATGAAGCAACTTTAACTGTCCCTCGTAAGATTTGAACTTCTGGTGTTTGTTTGTACCCTCCCCAACGGAATATATTATACGCAATAAAAGAATCAAATCAAGTTACAGGGGATGATACTAGTGGCGACGTAAAATATCATAAACCTAAAGGAAGTTGAAAATTTAAATTTCACATTAGTATGGGATCTGAGGGTGAGGTTATAAGGTATGGATTTCCTCTGCCGGTGAATGAATAGACAAAAGCGAGTCGCTTCTATAAACATTAAGGAGATAGAATATCGATTTTAAGTTTCCAATATTGCTAGAATAAAGAATTCTATAACTTCGAAGTATCCATAAAAATATGAACGAGAGACGCTGCCATATTTGTAAATTCGCGTAATGGAGGTTATAGCACAGTTCAGTATCTTGAGGATATCAAATATCCATTGCTTTCAAACATGTCTGAATTATTTGTTCATATTTGACGCAAAGGTGTGCTATTACCTTAGAACATACACTGCTCCTTAAAGGGGTGGTTCAAAGAAGATTGATAGAAACGACAAAATGCAATTTTATTGTTAGAAAATGCAACAAGGATAAACAGATAACAGGAACTGAAGGCATAGTGCGCATGCGTCAAACGGACAGCTGTGGGCGTGGCGCTATGGACATCATCTCTTAACACCCAATCAGCGCGCTTCAAATTACTGCGCGCATGCGCAAACTATACAAGTTCCTATTATATATCTGTCCTTGTCAATCTTCTTTAAGCCAATTTCAAAGCTGTAACCTTTTTCCATAAAGGAGCAGGGTATGTTCAAAGGTTATTAGTTATTGTTATAAAATTAATTCTTATTGCGGTTTACCTGAACCGAGTAACCAATAGATTTCTTTGGGTTCAGTATCTATCCATCATTGGGTAATAAAAAAATAAATGTTTCGCGCTTTTAAATATTTATTCTAAAAGTATAAGGCTTAGTAAAAAATCTGAAAATATAAAGAAAAGTTATATATCGGTATATCCGAAATACGACTTTCTCAGGAAGAGAAAAGCGCATTATGTTACTAAAAGTTAAACCAAGGAAACGACACAAAATTGCTCGACGTTTATTGGATTAAGAAAGTAATTCCTACGGTTTCTGAGCAATCAAATGTCAAACTTCTACTAATATCGGACAAAAGACATTTGTTGGAACATCGAAACGAGATACGTATGGCTATCCACAATAAAAGATTTTTTTTCATCTAAAATGTTTAACAAGATTTTAATCTTTAGATAAATCTAATATTCTAGAGAATAGTTTTGGAATTATTACTTAAGTGGCTGAATTAATTTATTTTTATTTATAATATAACACTTCGACCGTAACCAATTAAGCAACACTTTTCAAAAAGCATCTGTTAAGAAAAAACTCTGCCAATTAATAATTTGTAACGTCAGCCATTTGAACCACTCGAGGCTTCCAATCAAGTAAGAAAATCCTTAACCTTAACCCCTTATCACGGAACTTCCTCCATCCTTGTATTTAGTGCTACGTATCTTGTTAAGCTAAAATTGCGTAATTCCGTCGAACTTAATGAACTACTAGAAATCTAAACCGCTCTCTAAGGCCAAGGTCTGTTACACAAATTACAAGTGTGCGCATTTGAAACGGCCCGAAGGGCTTTATGAAAATTCTACCCCATTAACCTACTTATTTGAGATTCGACAGGGGTCTTAGTAGTTACCATCAGCAATGTCTTCTTGATCGACCCATTCTCCCGGTTTGTAGAATTTCCTTTTTGAAGTGACATGTCCCTTCCGGACGTTTGTAAATGTGCGAACAGTCGTATTCTTTGGGGCAGCACTCGGTTGCGGATGAGTACTTACACCGGTTTACGTTGTAGGTCCTTGTAAAAGGAGAATGGGTTCGTCGGAACCCTCGTCACTTTGCCCTTTAAAATTATATGTATACCGTGATAAATACTATTGCTGCTTATGAAAGCGGCAAATTGTGGTTTGTAGATGAAAGTCCATTAGCATGAAAATAAAACCGAAATGTTTGTAATCTCTTTACAATTCTGCCATAACTCAAAAAAGTTAAAAAGGAAATTTAACTTACGGGGCCTTATTTCCGGTAGTATATAATATGTAGGTACAAAATTCTATTTTCGCGGTGTTATACTAGTCCCAAATGCCTGTTGACCAATAAGAACCGTTTCGTTTTAACTCAGTAGCAGAAGAAACCACCATTGGCCACACCATCAAAGACATATTGCTTTTGAGGAAAGCAGAGTAAGTTGTAGAAAACCAAACTCTACCAACAGCGTACGAGGATTAAAATGTGGAAGAAGAAATAGCTTCTACGACCAAATATTCCCTTGGTGAGGAACTGAATCAAGATCCCGTAGAAAGTAAGAACGAACCAGACCCTTATCGGTCAATACGATACGAATAGCACAAGAATATTGCATCTTGGTAACGAATAAAAGGATACAAAATTCTAGGATAACACTGCGAAAAGGATACCTAATCTGAAGATTTTTGATACTTTATATACCGGGTATCCTCGAGAAGACGGAACATAGGCGATAGACGGGAAAAGCATGAAACGCTCCCTAGCGGCTCAGATGAAATTCACGTGGTGAGTACAGATAGAGTCTGACGTACTCTTTCGATTGACCCAATCCGCGCCCCGCTAGCTCGATTACTTTCCGAGATATTAATTTTTTCGACTTTTTTCGAAAAATTTAGGAAAAAAGTTGAAAAATTAATATCTCGGAAAGTAAACGAGCTAGCGTGTCGCGATTTTCGCCAATCGAAACAGCACGTCCGACTCTATCCGACTACGTAAAAGTTCACCCATGGCCAGCTTCATCCCCTAACTCCAGACCTAACTTTTACGAGTTATATAACCGTTTCAATTTGAATCCTCTATATGGTGCCATCTATTAGATAAGCATCGGTTTCAGACTTAAAATAGATAGGACCTAGTTACAGATGCACCCAAAGAGGGCACCGTATAGATGACCTGTCAAAATGCAAATTGGGACGGCCATATAACTTGTCAGAGTCCACCCACGGCCAGCTTCATTCTTCTAGCTCTTACGAGTTATATGGCCGTTCCAATTTTGATTTTGACAGGTCCTCTCTGTGGTGCCCTCTCGGGGTGCATACGAAACGACTATGCATTTTAAATTTGAAAACATTGTTGCTGATTATTATCTACTAGATGGCGCCACAGAGAGTACTTGTTAAAATCAAAATTGGAATGGCCATATAACTTGCAAGAGAGAATGAGGCTGGCCATGATCCACCAAGTGTGAATTCCACCTGAGCCGCTAGAGGGCGTTTCGTGTTTTTCCTTTCCAAAGCCACTGGCCATGAACTTATACCGAAATCATTATGTATAGTTGTTTTAGTCACACATTTAGCTGTTTGCAGGCGATATTTGATTTCACAGAATAACCCATATTTTGATAGATATCCTGCCGAGCAGATATCAAAGGGTCGGCCGGATATGATTGTGTGCTTGCTATTCAATACCTGCCAGTATAAAATTTATATATCCAGCTAGTCGAGCACTACTATAATATTGTCAATATTATAAAAAAAACCGTGTGTGATTTAATTAAAAGTTTATTAGTAATATGGTACGCCAACTTTAGCGAGCGTTACCACAAACAGAAATATATCAAAGGAGACATTAAGCATTATTAGAAACTCAAAACAAATTTTCCTGTTAATATTAACATTTTATAAAACAAAAGGAGTAGATGTGCATTGTTTTTTCAGGAAATTCATATTGTAAAAAAAAATGGTATCTGTTCTGTTTGTAATTTCGCTAACGCCCTCATACGTACGTCAAATTGAAAACAGCGAGTCCTCACACAAAAGGACTTTATTAACAAACAAAAATTTACATTATTTATCAACAAAGTTCCCTTTGAAATTATTACACTTGTTCCATTGACCATTATAACATGTTCTTGTCCTGGTTTACAAAATATTCCGTTACGGCTGCTGCACCTTCTTCTGTCGAGGATAATGGTTGTCCTCTCAAGTGATTTCTGAATTTCGGAAACAGGAGGAAGTCTAATGGAACTAAATCCGATGAATAGGGAGGAGAGGGGTACTACTAATCAAAACTGCACTGATGCGCCACTGAAACTGCTAATGTGGTGAACTTAATCGGAGAGGACAAGCTTTCATTAGCACTAGCATTCCTGTTCGATTTTTTTAATTTATTCTCGTTGACATTCTATTGACCTATGGTTTGATCCCCAATAAGATAATCTACCATTAATACCCTCTTCTAGTTCCAAAAAACAAAAGCCAGAACTTCAGTGCTGTCTTTCCAACGTTTAACTTCAGTTGCTCAGTTTTGACCATTGTGTATGAAGAACAAAATGTTCCCAAAGTGTTTGCCATAGCTTGTTTGATTTTTAAAGAGGTATTTGATCAGCGCACGTCGCGCGTCGCGTCGTTCGAATTCTTCCATTTTTGAAAAAGTAGTTGATGCATATTCTGCTTTAAAAAATTCCAAAAAAGTCACCAGTTCGAGAAAAAACCCAATTGTGCGTCTAGTGCTGCTTTGTCTATATCAGACCACGAAGTTTTCAATGGTTGTTGTTTTATTTTCTACGTTACAAAACAATAAACTTGAAAATGTGACTCTGAACTCATCTATCCTAAAATTAAACCTTCTTTGTATGCAAGATACTCCTGCTGATTAATTATCCTCTGTGCATCCACCGATGTTTTAGCTGCATTAACCCGATCGCTGTAGATAAGCTAAAACGTTTTGATCCAGTAGATGTCTAGCGATATCGACACGTTGCTTTGTTGAATGTCATAGTTATCGTTTTACCGTTTCCGTTTGATTTGGAGAAAACTAAAGGGTGCGTAGGTTTGATTGTACCGTCCCTTCTCGCGTTCTAATGCCTCTGTGTTGTGTTGTCGAATCTCGGTTTCACAGATGTTTATACTGTTTGTCAAGGCTTCTAACACTACCTACCACATAAAGTGCAGTAAATCATTATTTGGCAGGAACAAAAATCGTTGAAGATCTTGCGATTGTTTTTTCAGAATTTTATATTTACATATAAAAATAAGCCAAATTTTCTTCGACGCACCGCAGAATCAAGTATAGAATAGTAGTTGTCCAGGGCTAATGGACGATGCTAAAACGCGCAGTTTTAGAGCATCATTCTGTGATTCATGCGTGCGCCTCAATGTCACAGCTCACTAATCGCGTGGCCATGTCCGCACTGATTTGTTTAGCCAGCTTAGCTAGCAAATAAGCGCTGATTGCGGGCGGGTATTCATGTTTATATCGTGTATTTTCAGATATTTAATTATAGTTTTATTTTGTTATTAATTATCGCTTGTGATGCAGACAATAGATACAGCATCCTCCTCGCTTTTGGAAAATAGGCAATCTAACTCTAATTGCACTTGCATTCTATGCAAAATATTAGAAAAAGCATTTTCTTGACGCAGTTTTCAAAAAACGTGATATTATTTCTTTAGGTAGGCATATGCCATCCATAAATTTAGAAATTACAGTTGAACAATCGGTTAAAAAATTCACAAGACAATTTAAAATTGACTTTTATAATAAATATAACTGGTTATAACTGGATGTAGCACAAATGCAAAATTATTTTGCTGGTCACGTTTACTTTTTAATATAAGTGAAAACATTCCGTAGAACCGGGTGGTTTTTCGGACCTAAACAACTTCGACAAAACTGTCAAAAGACACGGTACAGTAAAGGACATTTAACTACGTTACTCACGGAAAATCAATTAAAAATTAATCATCGACTACACAATGAATTAGTGACCAAAAATAGAAACATTTTGAAAGGGTTGATAGACGTTGCGTGTTTTCTTGGCACCCATGAACTGAGTTTTAGGGGACACCAGGAAGACGGAGAATCCACAAATCGGGGAAACTATATTGGCTTGATTGAATTACTTGGACAATATAAAAACAGTTTTATATACAGTGTGTCCACGGATTGAGAGCACATAAGGTGTAAACAGGCCCGGTTCCAGGCGTGGGCAAAGTGGGTAGCCGCCCAGAGCGCCAACTTACAGGGGCGCCAAAATGACGAAATTATAAACCGATTTGGCCCTACAAAAGCAAATTATATGGTATTATTGAACGAATTTGCGTTTACAGCAGCAGAATGCTACCATACTATTTTTGTTTGGAAGAAAAGCACGTCCACAACATTAATTTATCGCAAAATATTATTCTTTTTTTTTCAACATATTTGCTTCGGGAATAAACATTTTCTTTAAAAATTATAATAAACAAAAACAGTATCTACAGAATGAATTCGGTTTTGCTAAAAGGGGCGGCAAATTGATACTTTTTGCCGAGGGCGCCAAAACTCCTGGAACCGGCCCTGGTGTAAATGACAATTTTTTTTAGAGTTGGATCTTCATATTCTGAGGATCACTCCTGCTTAGTCTCAAACTAAGATATTGAAAAAATGAGCCAAATCAATTAATATACAGGGTGTTTTCTTGGCCGAAATCTAAAAATTAGTCAAGAGTAAACTGTCTTTATTTTAGCAGATATAACAAAAATGTATTAGAAAAAGTTGTTTAGAATTAAAAGTTATTGAAGATTTTCAACTTTTATACGAATCAGCCTACTTTGATTTTTTTCATCAAAATCCAATACTTTTGAACTCATGTTTGTAACAAATAAGGTTTAGTATTTTTTTAATAAATAATTATTTGTTTTTCAAGTACTTTGTTTAATTACTCTTCATGCATGGGTCATTAAAACCATAAAAACCATAAAAAATCTCATGTTGATGAAAAATATCAAAGTAGGCTGATTTGTATAAAAATTGAAAATCTTCAATAACTTTTAATTCTAAACAACTTTTTCTAATACATTTTTGTTGTATCTGCTAAAATAAAGACAGTTTACTCTTGACTAATTTTTAGATTTCGGTCAAAACAACACCCTGTATATTAATTGATTTGGCTCATTTTTTCAATATCTTAGTTTGAGACTAAGCAGGAGCGATCCTCAGAACATGAAGATCCAACTGTAAAAAAAATTGTCATTTACACCTTATGTGCACTCAATCCGTGGACACACTGTATAATTACTTGGACAATATGACGAATCTTTGAATACCCGTTAACATAGGTACCTACTTAATTATTTTTTAAAGCGCTTCCCCATAAAAATAACTCATCGTACGCCACTGATTTTCGTTACAGTGTCTGTATTACCGAATCATTTTACGTTATTCCTTAGCCGAGCACTACAGAACAATAAAACTCCATAACAATTGAAAAGTCTACTCAGTTGCATAGAACATTGAAATGGAAATAAAGGCACAATATTCTCCGGAATCGCCTCTCAGTAATTTTTTGAAAGAAATGAAACTTAAGCAACAATGAATCGTTCCAGCTAATGATTCTTAGTTATTGAGATCGTAAATAGGTTAAATAGGTAACATGTAGAAGCAAACAAGAGCATATTTTCAAGCGAATATATGGCGTTGGGGTGTCGATGCGATAGTTTTATTAATTCAACGGAAGTGAAGATAAAATAAAATTGCTCTCGGTTCTCCAGACTTTGCTTCTGTATTATGGACTGTATATATCAAACTATTCTCGTATTCTCATATCGCTATTTCCTTTAATTCATTCTTAAATATTTTCATTCTTCTTTTCGTATAAAGACCGAACAACTGAGATAGAAAATAAGCAAACAAACGCATCCAAATGCAAATTAAATTGCTCTGTATTTCCTTTTTCAAAATCAACACAGTAATGTGTTTGCTTTTTATAAATAATTCATATGCGACAAGTGTTTATAGCCACAGGGCAACTTTAACCGTAGAACATTCTAAAGCTGAATGTAATTTCGTATTAAGTTTACCGCAGGACATGTCGCACTATTCACAGCAACATTTCCGTAAAGTGCTTCTTGCATTATGAAGGTTGTTTATGTCTGTATGATTCTAAAAGCAGGGCAAATTGCAATTTCTATATTTTTCGCTTACGAAAATGTTTCTTTTTATGAGACCTAACCTTTTACCTTTTTACCGTTCGAAGTAATAAAGCGCAAAAAGTGATTGGAGGCGCCATGGGAAAGATTCTTTATACACTTTATTAAACTTTTTTAATTTGCTTAAAATAAAAGTCGTGTGACGTTTGAGGTTTTCTAAATTCTGTTATTATTTTCTTAAAAGTTTTTACGAATTCCAACAAAATCAAAACGAAAACTGTATTTGATTTCGATCATAACCAGTAGGTAAATTAATTGTCAATCCTCGTAGCGACCCCAAAAGCCCTTCAATTCACTTCCATAATATGATTGACAGGGAAATTATCAGGAAGGAAATAAATAACTTTTTTATCCTTTAGTCAGAAAGCCACCTGCTTGAAAATGCCATTTTTAAATTTTTCATTCCAATAACAAAGTTGAAAGACACATGGAGTGTAATTTTCCTAACAGTTATAATTATCGTGTAATCCGTTTGTGAAATTAGGGGCGTCATGGAAAGGTTGTTGGTTTTATTAGAGATGCATATCACTCCCATTTCTGTACATAATAACATGCCCGTTATTTATTAATTGCAACCCCTTTCAGGCATACTGAACAATACGCCCGCATATTTATGACTCCATGAATTAAAAATGGATTTCCACCACGGTTATCTTCACATACAGGTGTTGAATCAACGACACAATGATTGTGTTAATAATTTAATAGGTTTTCTAAATTAATTTTCACACACCACTGTTCTTTGACTTCAAAAACATAATAATATTTTATTTCTATTATTCGAAAACTAAATATTGAATCAATGTTAAAATTATTTTATGTTTGTGCAGATAGAGTAACAACAATCGAATGGTAACAACATAAAATTTAATGCACAGAATCGTTTTAGTATGAACAGGTTTCCTTCAAGTGATAGAGAAATTATTTTCAGATAAATTACTAAAGGCCGTTGCTAGCTCCACGACTAACGTGGATATAATTCTGACACAAAATCCACGGCATTACGTCATTATCATGGGGTGACGTTTATCGGCCGACTCGGCGCATGTCTGGGGACTTGGAAAATTATTTCAGCTTCCGAGATAATAGGGACAGAGGTGCGTACGATTGGTTGCCTACTCCCAAGGCGTAAAAGTATGTTTCTGACAAATCTAATGATAATAATTATTTTATTATTAACTACAGTACTACAGACAAAATCAATCGCTCGGACTTAGAAAAACTTTACTCTAGTATTTTTTATTTTTTCATATTCAATTTGCAAATTAATTAAAAATAAATTTAAAATATGAAAATGGAATAATTTTGTTAAGTCCCCGGACATGTGCAGTAGGTGCAGCTCGTATTCGCGTCGCCGAATTAATGACGTCGTCCCTTGACAATGACGTAATGCCGTGGATTTAGTGTCAGAATTATATCCACGTTAGCCGTGGAGCTAACAACGGCAATTACTAAATGGAAGAAATAAGTTTAAACAAAACTAGAAAACTGTGTCAAATCGTTTTCTAAAATCCTTCTATTCTCCAGTTTGGAGAATTAAACTGCCTTTTATTTATTTGAGTTCTTGTAATGAAAATGCTTACGTTGTTAAAAGTTTTACCTTAGTTAAACATCCCATGCGCTACTAATTACCAAAATACATCTTTACAACCCTTAAATTATAAATTAATAGTGAATAACAAAACTTGCATTATCTCCCCGTATTATATTTAAATTAAATCGGTATTGGATACGAACTTGGATCCTTTGGAGTCATTGGATATTAATTTCTCTAGAGATGAAATTAGGAAAGCTCATTACTATGCAGATAAGGAAATTTGTGTTGTAACCGCTAAACAGCTAGTGCAGTTTCAAGACAGCGGTGTACACGTTCAAGTACTTAAGCACACATGTTGTGAGTATAAATCGTGTAATTATATTAAAGAACTTGAAAGAGCGAAATTTTTAAGACAATTTAAAAGTCTGCACTGGTGGCACTGAATAGAAACAAACAAAACTTTATAATAGGGCGCAACAAAGAATTTAATGTAGAAAGGCTTGTGCTGAACTAGCACAGTATGATGGATTGGTATTCATTCTCGCAAAGAGTTAATCCTTTATTTCTCAGGATTCTTATAATGCATAAGCATTTGTGTACTCCACCGTGAGAGTTACTATCCCCCTCCTGAAAGGGTGACGATCCCCACGCGATCAGACTAACCTTGTTCCCACATTTCAATAGTTCGACAGATTCTTATAAAAATTATCATTTTGGGGTAGTTCTCAGGTTGTCTTCTCTTAGTTAGTTGGCAATGAGCGAGTTTAGACACAAAATATTAACACAAATGGATAGATACCACCCACAGTAGTTAGTAGACGATCGATGTAACCCTACCGAGTGGTACCTTCATCTGTACTATTTTGTAAACGGTGAACCCTCTTCGTAAATGCGACAGTACTATATGAACTTAAAGCTCGAGTCTTGGTATCCACCAACAAATATTGTTTCTAAATATTTTTGTTAGCTCACATAGTACTAATATCGATTCCGAAACATAGTAAGGCATCAGAAAAAATAATGTCATAGAGGCCAAGGTACTTAAACATAGTTAGGTATGCTCCTAACGCACAATTCAGTTCCTAGATGCCCCTCGCGGGAGAGGGTGTAGCACGTCACAAGTAGACAAGCTAACAGGCTTACAGCGAAAGTACGCGTTTGACTGCTATTCCGTATATCGTAGTTCGCAAAATTCTTTACCTCTTTATTATAGTTTAAAGTTTTTTATATTTATTATAAGCATTTTATTATAGTTTACATATTTTACCATATTATATTTAACGCCTTGCAAAGTATGTTGAACGGATGTTCGTATTTTTATGTCACTGGATATGGGAAGAATTCTTTAACAAGTATTTTGGTAAAGGAGTAAACCATCGCAAAGGAATTAACAGTAAACTATTGAAAAAGTTTAAAAATAAAACAGGATATTATAGCAGTGTATATTCCCCAAAGAATATTTATACGAATAAACTTTTTGAATAGTAAAAGGGAAGAAGAAAAGCACCAATTATACAAACGAAAATGGGAGGTCTTTTTCTAGGGCTTTTTCTTCCGGTGCTTTTTTTTCTAGGACTTCTTTTTCCGGGGCTTTTTTTCGGGGCTTTTTTTCCCGGGGCTTTTTTTCCGGGCTTTTTTTACCTAAATTCAAGAATGAATATAATATTAAATTAACACTGATTACAAAAAGACTTAAAAAACAGTTGATTGGTGGGCATTCCGAGCAATACTTGAGATTATGTAGTGGTCTTTCTCATTTTTTTTGACAGTTTACAGTCATCCCTCTCCCGTTTTCGTTTGTATAACTGGCGCTTTTCTTCTTCCCTTTTACTATTCAAAAAGTTTATTCGTATAAATATTCTTTGGCGAATGAATCTAGGTAAAAAAAGCCGGGAAAAAAAACCTCGGGAAAAAAGCCCCGGCAAAAAAGCCCTAGGAAAAAAAGCACCGGAAGAAAAAGCCCTAGGAAAAAAACCCCGGAAGAAAAAGCCCCCTGAAATTTTTTTTGAAAGTTTGTTAAAACTATTGGGGCATAACATAAGGTTTCGTGAACAATAGATATTTATTTACCTACCTGTAATTTTTCGGTAATTTTATTAATATTGTTTTATTTAATGCACCGATTTTTATTTTGAATAAATTTATATAAGTAAATAGGTATGTATGATATAGTAAAATAAATAAATGTTGGTTTAGAATCGTGTGAATTATAAAATTACTTCATGGTGGTTTTAAACTTCCCCCTCGATATCAAAGTTGAGACGTAGGGTTTTTTCTTCCAGGGGCTTTCTTTACCGGGGCTTTTTTTACCGGAGCTTTTTCTTCCAGAGGCTTTTTTTACCGGGCTTATATTTTAGGGACTTTTCCCGGGCTTTTTTTACAGCCACCCATATTCTTAAAAGGTACTAATTTTCTTTGCTTCTTGTGTCAATATATTTACGCATATCCAAAATTTGTTGTTGTTTTTTACATTAATGTAATTACTCACAGGAAACTTATGTACCTACTCTACAGAAACATTTCTTTTACACAAAATAATATATTACAAATATTGTATGCCTAATTGGTGATTTTCGCAAATTTATTGTTTAGTTTCTACATAAAAATATGTATGAAAACAATGTAGGTACTGAAACATATAATACATAGGCCATGATTTCGTTTAGAGCAAGATATAGGATGATGGAAGCATTACTTTATGAGTTTATAAAAATTATAGTGGCAATATACCACTACATCCATTGCAGCGGTGACCGCCGCTTCTACTTGTGACGTCACGGTAACATTAACACAGCGCTTATGGGAAACCGCCGAAGTAGCATACCTAACTATGTTTAAGTACCTTGATAGAGGCTATAATCATTTCTCTGTCTCGAGCTGTTCGAGAACATTCTGGTATTACGTCTGAAATTAGAGTAACTCAATCGGATCTATAAAAAAATTTAAAAAAAGCACGTAACCGCAAAGCGCAGATCGTAATCGTTAAGCAACTGAGGACAAGGTCTACCCCCACCCCGGAACTGCCTTTAAAGTTGCGATTTATTTCAAGTACCTAGTACTTACGTCTTACATTACAAACAGCACTTTTTGAGTTTCAAAAAAGACAAGTAGGTACGATTCTTTTCAATTATGTTAGGGTTAGCGTCAAAAACATCCTTGAGCCTTTTTATGAGAGCAAGTAAATTACAACAATCTATACAGGAAGCTGTACCGATGACGGTCAACTATGAGGAGCGGCCAAAAACTCAGACAGAAGTTTTGAAAAATGTCAGTGTATCGATTGGCCCTGTCGAAGTTTCATTTTCATGGTCAATACCCTATTCTCGAACTCGCACTGAAACTTTCACATGCGAAAAAAAATTAAGACAGCCAGAAAGCTGCTTTCCTGACAGTTGATCCATTCTCATGCGAGAAATGGTGTTTATTGCATGCGGATTTTATCGTGCAAGTTCGAGAATAGGTACCCTATTGGTATAGTGGTATATATAGACGATCTCCGAAGCCGGAGAATTGGTGAGTCGGGTGTTTTGGGAAGGTGACTAATTAGGAGTGATGCCAAAGTGTGTGATGGGTTTAATGCCAAAACCGATTTTGTAATCAAGCTTGCAATAACTTATTCGGAAGGGCCCCAATTGGGTGCACGTTTCGGTTAATTCAGTCATTTGCTTATCTAAAGGGAGTTTTCAGTAGAAATTATGTCAGTTTCGACCTTTTCACAGAAAAAAGGCACTCTTGCTAGAAGTGGATATCTCATACCGTTTTCGAGATTTTTCGATGTGAATGTTCAGCCGACCTAAGCAAATTTGACAAACCATCCTGTATTGCACTTACATCAACACCTTCACATGCCATGGTTATAAAATTAATACGATTTACTCTATGCAAGGAATATTTACTTTTTTTACCCTTTTTATTAGCGCTTGCAAAATAGAATATACTGGAAAGTACAAAAACGCTCGTATACCTACGGCATATCTCTGTATTTCCTTTTTATACACATTTTACTTTCTTTCTACTACAAGCTAATATCTTACTCGGTCACTTCAAATAATAACCGATAAAACAAATCCAAATAGCTATTAAAATATTTTTTTCACTAGATACTTAATGTGGAAGGTACCATTATTTAGTTTGTTTTCAGGGCAAGAAGTTGATTTTCTCAGCTAGTGGTTACTAATTTTTTATTATTGACCACTGGTCAATAATAGAAACAATTGATCTAGCATGCTAGCCTGATGCCTTTAAAATTATGTCAAATATCGAATATTATTCACCTTCATAATACAACAACCACTTTCTAAAGCTTATTTTTTTCAATCTAGTATTGTTTCTTATTAATTTTAATTATAATTATTTGTTAAAAATGAGAAATAAATATGTTTTAGATGAACGTCAAATTTTACACAAATGTCAGTTGAAATGTTTTCAGGCAAGGCTATTTGATTTTTGTGGATATTTAGAAATGTAATTTTATTTTTTATTAACTAAAAAAAGATTAATTATAAAAGGAATAAAGGTGCTAGTAGTAGTATTTTATACTCTCAGTATATCAAAAATCGACTTCTTGTTTATGACATTCCATGCAAACAAAAGAATTCCTGAAAATTAATTTAATTAAAACGTACATTGTTTCCACCTTTTACTAATTCATTCGTGTGGATATAACAACTCAAACACACAGGATAAAATGAAACTTTAATGAGAATTATTTACAGTACATAAAGACAAATAATTGTAATACATATTTCTCTTTTTACGATGCCTCTCAGCAATTCAGCAACAGCACATGCATAAAAATGTTTAATTATTAGCCCTCTTTGAAATTTATGCCACTTACATGCTTTATTAAAACACATGCGGCTATAATAAAATTGTTAGCATATCAAATAAAAATGTCAACCTTTGTTTTGTTGCAGAGATGAAATGTATTTATTACAGGAGTATTAAAAGCAGTTTGTTTGACAGAGTGGTTAAAAAATTGAGATTAAACGAATTAATTACCGGTAACAATTCCAGATTTTAAAATATTTTCAGAGCAATAAATTTCCCAAACACCATGTAATTTTTATTCGCTTTTTAATGCTTCAGAATTGTTGAAAACGCGAACGTGAAGTAAAACCTAAGGAACTGAAGCTTTCTTACGGAAATATTTCATGAAGTCAGCAATAAAACTAAGGAAGTGTGACCATTTTACCAAATGCGTAACATTATTCGCCATTTTACGCCATACATTATTTCGTTTAGTGAACATTGTTTAGTTCCTGCTTTTCAAGAAACTTATTCCCTAATACCCTATAGATGCTGCTGTTTTGATAATATACGCATCACTCTAGATTAAGAAACGTGGCCAACGGTTGTAATGATGAGTTTATGGAAATCATTTTCGTGTTCTAAATCCATTCGTTGTAATATCTATTGTCGGCTGAAACAACATTAGAAAAGTTTAACTGTTGCTTATGTAGCAGTTACTGATTGTTTCAAGTCTGGTTTTTCATTCAGGAAAAAGAATTTCGTAATAAAACGCTTTGCTAATGGCGCTATTATTAATAAATCATTTATAAAATATTTAAATTACCACCAGCAAACGAATCATCGCTGCATTTATGCAATAAAGAAAAACGCAACGGTAAAATATTCAAATTACGAAGTCTTCAGGTTGCGTTGCTTATATTTTCATAAATTAATTCTCGCAAACGGCGTCGGTAAATGTTTATTCACATTTATACCGGGTGTCTGATTAAAAGGATGAGGACCGGCGATATCTAGCGATCTGTTCATCTTCGAGTTTTGGGGAAAAAAATTGTATGACAAAAGTTGCCAAAAGAAAGGACCGGATAGGGGCGCAACTGTCAGGATCGACTAGAAAAATGGGTATTTCACCCAAATTTTGACGGATAAGGTAGGTCAAAATTATATTTACTGAAATCTTCTGACAATTTTACACAATTTCGATCCGACATTTATTATCCTAGCGCCCTTAATAAGGGAACGATGAAGGGGGGCATTTCTCCATAATAAAATGACAATATAACTTTGGATTCCCTGAACCAAATCAAACAAACTTGAGCTCGTTGGAAAGAGCTTTTCGAGATCATTCAGAATTCAGATTTGATATAATTGTTTTTTTCTTTGGACAAAAATTAATGGGTGCTGTTTTGAAATTTGACAAATTTCTTGATTTTTCTTTAAATTTTTTGAGGCGCTATTTTCTTCCTTATTTGATTCATTCTTCAGTGGAGCTATAAGAATCATACCGTCTTATTTTAAAATTTAAAGAAAAATTAAAAATTAAACAGCGACCATTAATTTTTGTCCGAATAAAAAAACAATTAGGTACATCGAATCTGAATTCTGAATGATCTCGAAAAGGTCTTTCCAACGAGTTCAAGTTTGTTCGATTTGGTTCAGGGAAACCGAAGTTATCGCCATTTTATCGTGGAGAAATGCCCCCCTCCCTCGTGCCCTTATTAAGGGCGCTAGGGTAATAATTGTCTGATCGAAATCGTGTAAAATTGTCAGGAGATTTCAGTAAATATAATTTCGATCTACCTTATCCGTCAAAATTTGGGTGAAATGTCCGTTTTTCTAGTCGACCCTGGCCGCTACGCCCTTTTCCTGTCACTTTACAGACTTAAAATTGTTTTCAGTCATTTTCTCTTGGCCACTTTTGTCATACAATTTTTTTCCAAAGCCCTATAGTGAAAAGGATCGCTAGATATGTCCCCTTCCTTAAGCAGACACTCGGTACTATATTAAAATCAACGTAGTATTTTTCCACAACATAGTTTAAGGACCGGTATTACAATCTCAGTTTAAACCAGAACGGGAGTTTAACTTCGGGTTTCCCTAAGATTTCCCTTTGTATTTTGAAGTTTAACTGGAACGCTGTAGTTTAAACTAAGATTGTAATACCGGTCCTAAGTTGTAGAAGTAGAGGTGTAGATGTACAGGTTGTTACCTAAAAATTGAAAGTTTCTAAAATTGACTGTTAAGGTTTGAAAAAAAAGATGTAGTTGTACTGGATCAAAATTTCGGCTAGACTATTATATAATGGTCATTAGTTAGAGTCTGCCACCGCAAAAAGTTTTTAAAAATCAGTCTCGTCCATGGGTTCTATTTGTAGTGCGCATGTACAACCGCTTAGGTACCGATAAGTGGTTGCATTAGTGTAGAGGTATTTTTTCCTAATGAATTTTTCTGCATAATTCAATGACTTTCAACTATTTCTTAGCATCAACTTATATGTTTTGAGAAATAAGAAAAAAAACAGACTAGTATTGCAAATGTTAATCTGATAAAAAATTCTAAATAAAACAGTTTTAGTTTTCAATGTTTAGGTCATGGGAATTTTAAATTTAATTACACCACCAATACACCATAATTCTCTTGATAAAACTGTCAATATTTTAGACATATTGGGGGATTCACTAACCGAATTCTGTTTGCAGTTGTCGGTCTTCGCCTACATCTATCTATTTATGGCTTCCTTGGGTTTTATTCGCTTCACTTAGTTATTTTTGATTTGTTCCACCTATATAGGTTTTCTTTAGCACACCGTTATTCTTTTGTTTGACATGTTGCAATTTTATATTATTTTTATTATGTACGTATAAGCGTCACACCCGAATATTAGTACCGATCTGTATAACGCCTTGAACACGTTGGGCACATTAAAAAATGGCAGATACAAAAATCGATTAAACAGATATTTGAAGATTATTTGAAAAGGCGTGAATTTAATAACTCTTTTCCAGTTTGAAAAGGAAGAACAATAACTTTGATTACGTAATCAACCAATTAATTAAAAACCAATTGCAATTATTGGGTGTACATCCTGGCACTTCATCTACCCCTAATGTGGCAACCAAAATCATCGAGAGAAGGCTGTTAGGTTTCTTGTCCCTAGTGAAGACGATTGCGCCATACTACTAACCTTTACCTTTAGAGCCGGACCTTCTCAAGAACAGATCCAAAGAACAGCAAACGATACAATTCAGAAACACAAACACTTCCCTGATCCAGGGTCTAATCCAACTTCTTCTGTCAGAAAAAAACAACCTTTATATATTCTTCCTCTCAGGGCAATCGTGACAGTCTCCTCCTATGTTATCCCATCAGTATCCTCTTGTGCTACCTTCACGTGCCGTATAGAATAGCCACCCCTGTAAGCCAACTCCAGTTCAGTAAGACATCCTTGCTGTGTTCTAATCCCTGAAACATATTTATTGCTTTTTTAATCCATTAAGTATAAATAAATAATTTAACGATGTCACGTTTATCTCTTTCTAATTTTCCATTGTGTTACTATAATTCGAATTTCAATATTGCAAGTCGCTATCCCTTCAAACATAAATTGACTTTTAATACTTCTTCAAACTTATCGATTTATAGGGTTCTGTCTTTATTTTAAAAGACGTATTATTCAGTGTCATCTAGTCGCGACTGTTAGTACATGCCCTATCTTGTTGTAAGGGGGTGCTTTACCGGATTAATGTACTTTATACACATGTATACATCTTTTGCTATACGTATACGTTCTCTTTGTTTGACTTATAAAATGGAAATTGCGAAGATAGATTTAATTCTAAGATTATACAACATTTTCAAACAAAAATTTTACTTGAGTGTGTGATATCCATTTTATTGGAAATAAAGAAGTCCTCGATGTTCAGTAATAAATAAATTACTTTTCTGAAAATAATATTTCACATAAAAAATGTTTTCAGTAATTTTATTACATTGGCATTTGTTGATGGTAGGTTCGAAATGATATTTGTGGAGTACCTACCATATTAACTTTCTTTCTCTTCGTTTCTCTAGTGCCAATGTCATAACTGAAAGTACTTGCAATGTACTACACAGTTTCATAACACGTTTGTTTAATCGCCGTTGCTAGCTCCACGGCAGACGTGGATATAATTGTGACACAAAATCCACGGCATTACGTCATTGTCATGGGGTGACGTTTATCGGCCGACTCGGCGCATGTCATGGGGACTTGGAAAATTATTTCAGCTTCCTGAGATTATAAGGACAGAGTGGTGTACGATTGGTTGTCTACTCCCAAGGCGTAAAAGTCTGTTTCTGAGAAATCTAATGATAATAATTATTAATTACAAACAAAATCAATCGCTCGGACTTAGAGAAACTTTACTCTAGTATTTTTTATTTGTCATATTCAACTTGCAAATTAATTTAAAATAAATTTAAAATATGAAAATGTTTGAAGCTTTCATAATGGAATAATTTTGTCCCTGGACATGCGCAGTAGGTTTTAGCTCGTATTCGCATCGCCGAATTAATGACGTCACCCCTTGACAATGACGTAAAGCCGTGGATTTTGTATCGGAATTATATCCACGTCTGCCGTGGAGCTAGCAACGGCGTTGTTTAATTTGTCAATGATAAATTGTCATACAACATAAATATTTATGTCCTGATGTGGTCTCCACCAATATTGGTACACTTATCTCATGTCCTTCAAAAGATCCAGTATAAGACATTAGGTCCTCACATGCAACCTCTTTAGCATCGACTAAATGTGTGCTGCCAACATTATTGGATCTTTCCCACAATTTTAAGTAGTAATTGACAAAAGCAATGTCCCTTCCAGCCTAAAGTTTATACAACCCCGTCGACGAGTTGCAGTAATTTGCGACAAGCGTCTTCTTGTCCTTGTCGCTCTAAGATAGAAAACAACTCGCTTGTAGAATACTGCAACTCGTCAAAAGGATTGTATAAGCATAAGGCGACGAAGGACATTACTTCTGTCCATGACTACATACCCACACATAATTGACAATTTTCTACTAGGAACAGAATTTTTTTAAGGAATTGTGTAGTAAATCGTGTATCAAGCCAGTTAGCACATTAATTTATTAATGCTATTACAATTTTATATTCGCCTAATCTATTGTTCACTTATAACATAATGCAACTAAAATCCAATTAAGTCGGCGATCTCAAAAGATATTGTTAATGTTTAATCGATAATGTTTTTCCGTGTGTGCATTGAAAAGCTAGAGCGCGGTTGTTGCAGTAAGTTGTTCCTTCCAGATTTATTGCTTAATGAGAAAATACAAGACTAGACGGTACGCCATGTAATTTGGGTCAAATACCCCATTTGCGAAAATTTCTCCCTTTAACATAGGACGGATTCTACTAAATCTCATCTTCAATAGAGTGACTGAACAAACACAAAGGGCTACTCGACCCTGCTGACCAATTCTTCCGACCTTTTTAACTTTAATTTGTTAAATGCGAATTTCAGTCAATAAATAACTTTTAATGGACTGCAACTTTGTAGGAAACTCTCTTGTTCTCTTACATTTCGGTGTTATTTTTGTATAAAGCAGCTAGAAAGTAAACAAAAGGGCGTTATATATTGCTGCAACGCTTTAATTCAGTTAAGCACTTTTGTTTTCTTTTCAAAGATTATTTTATGACGCACAGGGATGACCGAAAAAGTTATAAGTATCAATATTAGGAAAGTTCAACAAAAATCTCAAAAATGTTCGATAGCATAGAAAAAATAATAAAATGCAAAAGGAAAAAGGTTAAATCATACACTTTGATATGGTTGTCTTTGACAGTGAAACAGAACACAGTAACGGAGAGGAAGATAAACAGCCTAATTTAATTTAAAATTTAATTTAGATATTAATCTTTTGGTCTGTATTCATTTGTTTTATGTATTATAGAATTTCCTTTGTTGTTTGAATTGTTTTTCTTTATTTAAGCTTTTAATCTCCTCCTGGTTATGAATAGCAATCTCGTTTATTAAAAATATTTTATATAATTTGACGAAATCGTTGAACTTTTTGCAGGATTTAACCTCTTTCTGACATTTCAAAGCATTATTGTTCATTTGCTAGATTAAACGTATGAGAGTTTTTATTTCATTCGTTAATTGGCGATTTGGGGAAAGAAATATTATACGGGTGTTAGGTAAACATGCGGCAAAAATTCAAGCGGTTATTCCTCGGCCTATTCTAAGAATATTTTTGTCCCATGATGATTTCTGAAAAACCCCTTTGTTTCGAAGTCTGTCTGTGGGTCTGTATCTGACGCCTCTAACGCAAAAACTGATGAACCGATTTTGATGAAATTTAAAATGAATTAATATTGAGAATTCAAATAAGCTTTTCAAAAAAATCCGATACCGGAAGCGGAAGTTAGACATGTCTTTTTGGTAGCATTTTTTTCACCAGCAGAATTTTGAAATTCTGAGTAGCGGATATGAAAGAAGACCATAATTCAAGGGAGACAGTTTTTTACCGGACTCTCTAACTTCAAAATGACGGCCGCTATGAATTTTTCAAACTTTTTACTTTAACGCCCCAAAACTCAAACACCAGTTATCTTATTAGGGTCCGTAACAACTTGTTCGAAAGCCCTTTGGTGGTACTATACCAGCAAAAATAATTTATTGCGTAAATCCAAAAACGGTCGCACCGGCGCTCTTCCAAAAATTCTGAAATTTTTGAAAAATTATTACAAAAAAACTTGTTACACGATTTTGTTTAAATTTTCTATACTTATGCACAAGGTACTTAAACATAGTTAGGTATGCTACTTCGGCGGTTTCCCATAAGCGCTGTGTTAATGTTACCGTGACGTCATAAGTAGAAGCGGCGGTCACCGCTGCAATGGGTGTAGTGGTATATTGCCACTATAATTTTTATAAACTCATAAAGTAATGCTTCCATCATCCTATATCTTGCTCTAAACGAAATCATGGCCTATGTATTATATGTTTCAGTACCTACATTGTTTTCATACATATTTTTATGTAGAAAATAAACAATAAATTTGCGAAAATCACCAATTAGGCATACAATATTTGTAATATATTATTTTGTGTAAAAGAAATATTTCTGTAGAGTAGGTACATAAGTTTCCTGTGAGTAATTACATTAATGTAAAAAACAACAACAAATTTTGGATATGCGTAAATATATTGACACAAGAAGCAAAGAAAATTAGTACCTATTAAGAATATGGGTGGCTGTAAAAAAAGCCCGGGAAAAAGTCCCTAAAATATAAGCCCGGTAAAAAAAGCCTCTGGAAGAAAAAGCTTCGGTAAAAAAAGCCCCGGTAAAGAAAGCCCCTGGAAGAAAAAACCCTACGTCTCAACTTTGATATCGAGGGGGAAGTTTAAAACCACCATGAAGTAATTTTATAATTCACACGATTCTAAACCAACATTTATTTATTTTACTATATCATACATACCTATTTACTTATATAAATTTATTCAAAATAAAAATCGGTGCATTAAATAAAACAATATTAATAAAATTACCGAAAAATTACAGGTAGGTAAATAAATATCTATTGTTCACGAAACCTTATGTTATGCCCCAATAGTTTTAACAAACTTTCAAAAACAATTTCAGGGGGCTTTTTCTTCCGGGGTTTTTTTCCTAGGGCTTTTTCTTCCGGTGCTTTTTTTCCTAGGGCTTTTTTTCCGGGGCTTTTTTCCCGGGGTTTTTTTCCCGGCTTTTTTTACCTAGATTCATTCGCCAAAGAATATTTATACGAATAAACTTTTTGAATAGTAAAAGGGAAGAAGAAAAGCGCCAGTTATACAAACGAAAACGGGAGAGGGATGACTGCAAACTGTCAAAAAAAATGAGAAAGACCACTACATAATCTCAAGTATTGCTCGGAATGCCCACCAAACTGTTTTTTAAGTCTTTTTGTAATCAGTGTTAATTTAATATTATATGCATTCTTGAATCTAGGTAAAAAAAGCCCGGAAAAAAAGCCCCGAAAAAAAGCCCCGGGAAAAAAAGGCCCGAAAAAAAGCCCCGAAAAAAGAAGTCCTAGAAAAAAAAGCACCGGAAGAAAAAACCCTAGAAAAAGACCTCCCATTTTCGTTTGTATAATTGGCGCTTTTCTTCTTCCCTTTTACTATTCAAAAAGTTTATTCGTATAAATATTCTTTGGCGAATATACACTGCTATAATATCCTGTTTTATTTTTAAACTTTTTCAATAGTTTACTGTTAATTCCTTTGCGATGGTTTACTCCTTTACCAAAATGCTTGTTAAAGAATTCTTCCCATATCCAGTGACATAAAAATACGAACATCCGTTCAACATACTTTGCAAGGCGTTAAATATAATATGGTAAAATATGTAAACTATAATAAAATGCTTATAATAAATATAAAAAACTTTAAACTATAATAAAGGGGTAAAGAATTTTGCGAACTACGATATACGGAATAGCAGTCAAACGCTTACTTTCGCTGTAAGCCTGTTAGCTTGTCTACTTGTGACGTGCTACACCCTCTCCCGCGAGGGGCATCTAGGAACTGAATTGTGCGTTAGGAGCATACCTAAGTACCTTGCTTATGCAGTTTGGTGTTAGCTATATTTGTGTTTTTTAATGAATGTCAGACTTTCACTGTGGTGCCCTCTACGAGGTTTTGAAAATCGGAAACTGATGCTCCTATAGCTGATCCTTTATTAGTCAAAATATGAAAGAAGTTTAAATATAAAACTTATTCAGTATATAGCTCTGCATTCTCCTAAATTTATATCACGTATACAGTGTGTTTGCTTTTCACAGTACAATAAGCAACTTTGTTATTTTAAATGAAACACCCTGTATATTATTATATAATTGAATGCAAAATTGAATTGTCTATCACATAGTATAAGGTAGTCATATAGCTAAAATGTACGGTTGATGAGAAAATCGCGAACTTCCGCTGCGTTAGTAAATTAGATGCCTGTGTCTCTACTGTACGTATCGAACTCGTATAGTCTGGTGTTTCTCGCTACTCATTCAAGTGATTTCCTATGCTACCTCGCGAACTACTGTTGAATACCAAAAACGAAAAGTTTATTTTTAGAATGGGAAAGTTTAGGGGTGGTGCGCAACTCTGGTACAGACAAAAACTGTAGTATGTAAACTTTAATTAACCAACCTCAAGAGAGTTTAGATTTTTTTTAAAATGATAGGGATTCCAAAAGGAGCGCGTTTAATTAATTTGTCTTTGGATTATTTTACGAGTACTTAGTAATAAGGTTTAGTTAATAAAATACTTTCATACCCAAATTTATTTCTAGAAAAAGAGAAAATACGAAGAATGTCTAATGTTTGTACAATAAGTGCAGTCTGCAATTAAATAAACTGTAGTTTCCTATATTTATTCATCAACCAGTTTTACACGCTGCAATAATGTACTCGTAAAGCAATTAAGGGATGTTGTGGGAGACTGAAGCGCATTACATAGCCTCTCTCGTTCAAATGTCAAGCTCACCTATCATCCTGTTTACACAATCTCGCATCTCCATTCACAACCCCACATTGGTCCACTTTGGTCAGCAGCGTGGTATTAGCTATGATACCACCGAAATAGAAAATAAAATGAATGACAATGGGGGAAGCCCGTGATTTTGATTGTTACGTTAGACTAGCACAAGGGCATGTTGAGAACAGCTTAATTAATACATTGTACAGGGTTTTCAATGAAAAGTAGCCACCCTCAACATCTTTCAAAACCATGACAGACGTCTGAATTTTATGTGAAAAGATGTCCCCCTTGCTATCTTTGTCGATATGTCTTGGTCAAAATAATTAACGCATGCGTTTTTAGGGAAAGGTCACGTGATTGGAGACCGCCTATTCCAGGCATGGCAATATTTGATCTTGGCTATAAACCTGTACTATAACGAATGTTATTAAAGTACAGATAGTAAATTATCTAATTGGCAATTAAACTATGGTATTAGACAAAAGTAATTGTCTGCTTATTCTGTAACAATTATGATGTTGTGATACAACGATGGTTGTAAAAAAAATCCAACAGCTCTAGTATATGTAAACGCGGTGAATAGAATTTAAAACCAACAAGCGATCTAACCCTTGACACTGCTTATCATGTATAAAATCGGAAATAAAGCCAGAACAGGGACGATACATCACCGAAAAGAAGCTGGTGACAACTACAGATCCCTGTAAGCGATACAAACTACCACTATATTTGATGATACGTTGCAGCTGCTTCGATAACGGTACAATTTACGATTTCTGTTTTCGAAAAGATTCGGCTGGAAGTATGACAACGTAGATGTGTTTTATAAGAAATGGGTCAAGAGTTATGGCACCCTGTAATCGAGTTCCAGTTCGTATATTTCGTCGTACTGATAGAAACGCCACGCTATAAAAATAGAAAACGATCGGCTATACATGTGTACATTCGATATAAAATCTTCAAGAGATTGTCTTAAAAATATCAAGAAAGGAAAATGGTAAAAGTGATCAGTTTGATTTGTTTCCCCGGTACTAACCCTTTTTATTGTTCAACACGTGGTGTTTGCGCATAAAAAATTAATTATGTTCCGGTATTCAAATTTTGTCCTGGATAGAATGTTTAATGAATAATACGAAAACAAGTTTTTCTCTCCAGAATAATCATTTCCCTGCTTCCTTATATACAGTGCATGAAAAAAAGCAATAAGGAAAGCAAAAGGCTTGCCTACTCTTCCAGTAATTAATCTCAAAGGGACGTCTGTGGGTTTTGCTTTCTCTTTTGGAAGCCGAACTTTTGATGTTCCCAACAGTCTTTTATGGATAGAAAATTACTAGCAAAGCAATTTACAGAACGACAGCGAATGTAAGTGAGTGGTACTAATAAATAAGTTATTTCTCAAAGAGTTTATTTTTAAATAAAATATAGACAAATACAATTATTTTCTTACATAAAAGGAACCTAAATTAAACAATATAGACATCTTATATAATTTTGACGAGGTTCTGTGGGTTTTCCAGATTATTATTATGACTGGTTCGATACCAAATTATCTTAACTTTTTCCACGGGAAAATTCAATATGACAATTAAACAGAGATGGGGCACATTAAATATATGCTATTCTTCCGAAAACACTATAGTACGTTTCAGTACCCTACGGTATGACTGCGACTGCGCGGGGTATCAAGCAATCACAGAACGAAGTCTTATTCAAAAATAAAAACCGCGAATGTTGATTGGTTGATACCTCACCCGGACGCGCAATCGCAATCGTGCCGTAGAATACAGAAACGCACCATAAATCCTATTTCACATAGCAGCAGTAGCGTCAACGTCAACCCCCACCACTTAGCATCAGACCAATCAAATTCCATATTGCTTGACGTGGAAATTGTTTCATTGGTCTGTTGTTAACGGGTGGGGGGAAACGCTGACGCTACTGCTAATAAGTAAGGCTTTAATAATTCACATAACAGCAGTAGCGTCTGCGTCACCCCCCTCCACTTAGCATTAGACCAATGAAATTGCATGTTGCTAGACGCGGAAATTGATACATTACGCTGTTGTTGATGGGTGGGGGGTGACGGTGACGCTACTGCTGTTACCTAAGGTTTAATTCACATAAACGTCAGTAGCGTCTGCGTCACCCGATATCAAAATGCCAGGATAGTCTTATTTGTACGAAACTTAGCATCATTGCTGTCCAAATTAATGCGAAAAGAACAATTGCTAGTAAAATCGTAACTCAAGTACTGCATCTACTTTCACATTATTATATTCTTTTGAGATCTGATTTTCAAATCTGAAATATATTCCTGAAGCAGTTCGTGGCTTGCAAGAAATATTTGGTTCATAATATTTAATATAAAAATTCCATTGCTAGAAATAAGAGATTTTTTATCCAGATGTTATTTTTATCCAAAAGAGCTATACTATTAACCCTTACCCGTATCGTAACCCGAATTAAAAATTGAGCGTCGGGGGAATCCTGCCATGTTCTAAAAGGTGCTATGTGCGGTCTTATGAAGTTTCCTCAAAATGAAAAGAGAGTAAAGTTATCCTACTATTAGCTTCCAACATGCATATGAAAGAAACAGCTATCTCTATAAGAATTGATGCAATGAAGATGATTCACATTTTTTGTTCCGTATACATTATTAATGTTTGAAAATTAAAATTGGGATCTCTGGAAATCATAAAACAATAATCTTCAGTAGAGCAGTCTTTTCGAACGTTTACCTGTTTTTTTATTACCAGCAGAATTATTTGATATTACGCATACCTATGTTCCAATACTGTTGACTATTTAGAGAGCTATGTGATACATTACAGGGCAGGAATGTTGCAAAATTCCAACATCAATGTAAGGATTTCTAAATAACAACTCTGTTTTATAATTTTGTTAGTTATTTATTATAAGACCACGAGAGGTTTATTTTCTTGTACAACAAACATGAGTGATTTTAAAACCGTGCATTCGCGATTTCCTCCATGAAGGTTCATTTCAGTTCATTTTATTTAAGAATAAAATATCAAGATTGCCTAGAAATATACAATATACATTAATTCAATGTGAGGTACAGCCGCAATTTATTTGTTTGTTGGAATCATGTACAATAGAAGCGGCGTGCCAAACTTGCCATCGAGATACTATAACCCGATTGTGTAAGGTTTCTACCCCAGATAGCGCAAATACAGCGAAACTTGAGCAGTTCAATTGGCGCTATTCAGGACGAACTGAAACAGATCGCTCCTGAAGCGACGTTGTTACGAGTTGGCTGACTTCGCCTGGCTCTTTTGATTGCTAATGTTGCATTCCGCGCACGAAGCACTGCCGGAAACTTTGTGTTAGAACTCCAGAGAGAAGTTACATAGATCAAACGTTCCTGTATACAAATACCTGGAATGCTGAATGCGATTTTTAATTGCCACGTCCCACAAAAAGAAAAACTTTCTGAAAAATATCATGTATTCTGGTGAAGTTGACTTCGTCTTACTACAATAGCTTCTGAGAAGAATGAAATATTCGTTGTACGTATAATTACACTCTAAAATATTTTTCTGGGGGGAAATAAGGGAAATCTACTTTATTTTTTATTTTATTGGTCTCTGGAAAAGAGCTTCGTACGCGTTTAATTTTGCAAATTGTGAATGTAAATATTCATTTTGTAGTCTTAACACAATTTAAGGAAAAGCAAATAGAATAAGGCAGAAGGAGATAGAAGAACCATGCCAAGTAAGCTTGTTTTTAATTTGGCCAACTAGATTTGCGTACTTTCAGCCAAACTGCAGAATATTTATAGTTTTTATTTTATAAAAAAAGTTAAGTACTTTTGTGCATCTTAATGTTTATTATAATTAGAGCAAGGTTAATTATGCACTAATAAAAATATATGACACAACCCCGTGTGACTTACAAAGTCTTCTGGGAGCCAAAACGCAGTCTCTTTAATGTTTTTTAATTTTCTGTGTTTCACAGTTTTAAAGTGTTGGTCAATTTAAAACTTTTTTGTTGTCTCAACAGTAACATCAGACAGAATAAAACACTATACCGTCCGTCAGTACTAAAGCCGCTCTCGAATTCCGTCACACGTGAACGTGAAACAACTCCCAAGGATCGTTTTTCTTTTTCCATTGTGCACAGCTTTAACTTGTCAATCTCCTTTTCTATTGCGAAAATATTTGAAACAAAAAGGGTAAAATATATAATAAACGCTTTACATAATATAATACAACGGCAATATATTCCTGCGCAGATTTGTCATTGGAGTGTGATTAGATTTTATCGGACAATGTATTCGCACACGCAAGAGTGAAATCATGACACGCTATGGCACTTTTTTTCACGATTTTTACTTTTTTCACGATTTTTACTTTTTTTCATCTAGTACAATTTAAATGTTTGGTAATCGAAGGCGAAGGAATTAGGTTTATGTGAAGTTGCTTAGCGTAATTTACTTGCTCCTTCTATATACAGGGTGTGCCGAAAATGGCGCAATATATATGGTACGCTGTTCAGTACCGCTAAACAAGTGTGAGAAAAATGTTTAAAAAAATCTTTTCGCTCAAATTTGTAAGATATGAAGATGTAAAGTTAACACTTGTAACTTTTTAAAAATTGGAAATGAAGCTGACTAAGGGTACTCTATTTGTAGACAATAATGTCTTCTATTGTTTCAAAATTTTAAAAATTGTAAAAAGCACGTAATTACAAATTATTAAATTATTACTGAAGCCATTTTTACATCGAGATAGCGCGAAAATGATTCTGGCAACATTGTGCTCTGTTCAAAAACCAGTCGTATGGTTTCCTAGGTAATAATGAGTAGGTAACAATCAAAATAAATAGCCTCCTAACAAGTTATAAAATGTGGATGTGCCAGATTGTGCACTTCTTTTTCGGTTAATAACTACAAAAACACGGCAGGTAGAATTTTTTTTGTCTTTTTCCCTTACTCCCTTGTCGGTTACCTACAACGCCCCATAAATATTTTGCGCCATTTTCGGGACACCCTGTATTGCTCCGGAAGACTATAACCTGATGGATGGACTTACTGTGCTCTTCCTAATCACACCCAATCCGTGGTCTTGGTTCTCTGTAGGACGCATACTGCACAGTTCTCTCCACTGGATGCATAAGTCCGAATGTATACTTTGTTCTTTGCTTTCCAAGACTCAACAATAACGTAAAGTATGTCCTTATTGTTTGTTCTGGTTTCTCTCTACAAAGTTTGCATGTACCTAAAGTCTCCATCAAACTTCTTGGTACTCGGAAAGAATTCCTTAACCCTGACAATTTATGATATGTAGGTATCTTACTCACGACAAGCACTTCTACAGCTTCTTTCAAACAAGATCCAATTACGAATACTTTCCTGTGTGTTTTTCAAAAGAAATTTAAACAAAGTTTAGAAGGACAATAAAAAATTAAAATAAACCGTAAACTGCAGAACGGCAATTAATTTAGCTCCCCCGACAGATTGATGTCTTTATTCCAGCAGACGAGACACGTTCTCCCTTCGTACATCAAATGGTGCTACGCTGTTTTTTTTTGGAAACCGATATTGAGACCTTCTCATTCCGTTCCAATTGCACTCGTTTCCGTGCAGTAGAATCTTGGTCCGCATTTTCTAAAGAAGAAAACCCTACGTTATTGAACTTCTTTAGCAGAGCATCTGGTATCGGGCTGTATGGGGAAACAATTTCGACCCTGTTAGCCTCCATATTTTCGACAAATGAATAGGAATTAAGTTGGCTATCCAGATTGCAAAACAAAACAAATTTCGTGCTTATTATTATCCCTTTTTTGGCTGCTTCCCGAAAACCTGTATTATGGTAAGGCCATATTATCCACGATTTCCATTCCTCCCCACTTCTCTAGCTCAGCGCTATGCAGGGATATAACATACCCCATCCTTAACCGCCCCTAACTATAACTATTAACGAGTTGCTCCAGAATTTTGAAAAACTCTTGAGAGATCGATCCCCGCGTCGCCCCACATTCCCATGCGGATCCTCATCCACAAATCCACAGCGGCACCTATTTTCTGTAGACTGATAAATAATTCGAATAACCCTCCCCCCCCCTCAGTTAGGTGGAAATTTATATTTTCTAAATAACTATAAATTACATACAGGGCAATTAAGTGATCACGGTTGAGAGGGCTTCAACTTGAAGGGGCCAATACGAACTTCAATTAAAATTCAATTGGCAATAGGGATGTCCTTTAGTGGTTAAAGGTTGCTGAGGTGGTCATTTTAATATAGGTATAGATATTACGTAGTACAAATCAGGTTAATACGTAGTTATAGTCCTTAGACTCTGATTTCTACAAATTTAATGGTCGTTACGAGCGTGCTATATCCAGTGTCTCATCCATTGCTCGAACCACACTCCTTTGTTAAATTTTAATTTATGCAGTGTTTGTGTAATGTATAGATATTACAGAAGCTTTGATAAAAACTTTTGAATTGAATAAACATGTAGGTATATAGTATTTAAATTAAACATTCCCGAAATAGCATATAATTAGATCCATTCGGCAAATTATATACTCGTAATACTATGAAACTAACGAATATGATGTGAACTCCAAAGCTTGGTCATTCAATTAGTCTTTGAAATTAATATACGGTACAGTAAATATATTTAATTAATGTTAATAAAAATTTATGCGATAAATAAATTGCAGATATAGAATATCATATAATAAACAAGTTCATATTTTAGCATTCAGCAAACAAATAATTTAGGTATAAAAAAATATATTTTTCAGAACAGTAGAGCAAGTTTTGAATGCAATGCAATTAATGTTAACTACCTTTTTTTAATGACCTTCTCTGACGTAGGTATATCTGCCTGCGATAATAAACTATTCACCAATACATTTAATAATAGAACTAATTCCGGACATTTTTTTACCCGATAAATTATGTCATTAATTAGAACAGAAAATGAACTGGAAGTGTCAGAGTCAGCGAATAGAAATATCAATGTAACTTTTGTAAGAGTCTAAAGAAAAGGAAGCAGAAATTTGGGGCTTGGTAGAACCACGCTTAGAAGCTTAAAGCAATAAAATTGTATCTCGATGACCAACAGAGGAGAGTTTTAGAATCATTTTCTTTTGAATACATTTTTAAAATTGTGTATTGCAATAAAGCTCGATTGATACTATACCAAGGCATAGTCAAGGCATGGGCACGGCCAGGACCTAAGATGGTCCTGGCACGGCTCAGGCACTACACAGGCACGACACGTGCCCTGCAAATTTTTCTTTTGCGAAGTCTATGCGGGATATGACCACCCTATGAACCCTAAGCATCGCTGCTCGCCGAACCAGTGACCATTCTCCATTCCTCAGCATACATTTCACAAGGAATTAAATTGTCGAGCACGTGCCTCACCTGTGCCTGGCACTATCGCATAAATCAAGCTTAAGACAAATTTCTAAACAATATAGAATAGGGGATAGACATACCTCGCACTATTACCTACACGCAAGAGTCTTTTCCTTCGATACTTCTTATCCATTTTGAAAGAGTCTAGGTAACAACAATCGTTAAGCGTCCTGCACGTAATATTAACTCCCACGTTATCTAAGAAAATCCTCTCTCTCTTAAATTTTTCAATCATGTACTAATACGTTTTTCTAATAAACTCTCGCCAAACTGTTACATCAGTCTTTTAATAATAATGTCGATGAAGCTTTCAGAGGATGTAGAGATTACCGCGTTTTAAATTCAGTAACGGGCCTCGACGTGAATCCATTCCCTCTACACAGAATTTTACTAACAAGATTGCTGGTTCTGAAATGCTTAAGAAGTTGAATTTAAAGAACACATTTTCATCCCGGAGATCAAAATAGACATATTAGGGGGTAGTTTATGCCACTTTGATGCAGTGATATAGCATGTTCGAATCCTGCTTGGTTACTTAAATGTTAAACGAGGGAGGGTTATTTGAAAATAAAAAAGTGGAGGTGCAAACCTCCCCTGGACTTTCCCATACTAAAAATAAACATTCGTTTTTGGTATTCAACAGTATTGTTCGCGACAACCGATAAACTAAACTTGAAAATTAACACAAGTGCCGATTGTGTTCATCTGCGCATGTGTGATTATTTATATTCATAGGCTGCTAGGATTAACCAGCGACAAGGAATTCCCGTCCCGCGCATGGTCACTTGAACATATCGGCACTTATAAATTTCACCCTACACTGTTTTAAAGTTCAAAATTCACGAATTTCTCATCACCCGTACATTTTAGCCATATGAATACATTATACTATATGATAGACAATTAAATTCTGCATTCAATTATATAATAATATACAGGGTGCTTCATTTAAAATAACAAAGTTGCTTATTGTACTGTGGAAAGTAAACGCCCTGTATACGTGATATACACTTAGGAAAATGCAGAATTATATACTGAACAACTTTTATATTTAAACTTCTTTCATATTTTGACTAATAAAGGCGCTATAGGAGCATCAAGTTTCGATTTTCAAAACCTCGTAGAGGGCGCCACAGTGGAATTCTGGCGTTCATCAAAAAACAAAAATGTAGCTAATACCAAGCTGCATAAGTATAGAAAATTTAAACAAATTCCTTAGACCAGTTTTTTTGTAATAATTTTTCAAAAATTTCAAAATTTTTGGAAGAGCGCCGTTACGACCGTTTTTGGAGTTAGTAAATAATTTTTTTTCTTGGTGTAGTACAGCCAAAGGGCTTTCAAACAAGTTGTTGCGGAACCTGATCAGATAACTGGTTTTTGAGTTACGGGGCGTTAAAGTCGAAATTTTGAAAAATTCATAGCGACCGCCATTTTGAAGTTAGAGAGTCCGGTAAAAAACTGTTTCCCTTGAATTATGCCCTTCTTTCATATCCCATACTCAGATTTTCAAAATTCCGCTTCTGAAAAAAATGATACCAAAAAACATGTCTAACTTCCGCTTCCGGTTTCGGATTTTTTTGAAAAGCTTATTTTGTCGATGAATTTTCGATATACCCCTTCATTTAAAATTTCTTCAAAATCGGTTCACTAGTTTTTGCGTTACAGGCGTTACATATACACACACACAGACAGACATTTTTTCTAGACCACTTTTTTGGGTTCCTGGGGACCCAAAACACGTATTTCCGCGAAAATCTCGACTTCGAAAATTTTCATGATATCAATACTTCCCTATACCAGTAGTGGTATGGGAAAGTAAAAATGTAAAAGATTGGCAAAAACGACTAAGGTGCTGTATAGTAAATTCTCAGGATATTTGTCTGTTCTTATTATCTTATAGATAAACACTTACACCAGAATATTTTTATCAAAATCGCCTTCACTGAGAAACAATAATATTATACTCATGTAATGAGACAGAGGGGCTTTTGATAGCATAAAGTGGGGGTAAAATTTTTGTAACTTTAGATTCCCTAACGCTTTTGTTGAACATAAAGTAATGATACGGATATTTTCCCTGAAAGGTTGCTTCAGTAGGTACCTAATTCACAATTACGGAAACATGTCTGATATTGTTGCGTTGCGTTCTGAACTTTCCGTAAAATATGCTAATGGAAAAAGTGAATACATAAAATAACCATAAGATAAAGAGCTACTTATCTGAATTGGATTAAATAAACACTTAGTCAGGTCAGAAATGTTAAAAATGTTCGAGTTGTGCTGGACAATCCCCGCTACTAGTGATTCAGTTCAACGCAATTTTTCAGTACTGAAACAATATATTAAACACTTTCCGAAAAAAATCATAGGCTAATAAGACTCTTAAAATTATCGGAATTAATCAATAGAAAAAGATCTCGTAGAGGAAATATTTGAATACACAGACAATTTACCTACTAAAAAAAATTTAGGTGTGTAATAGGGAAATTTTTTAACAGTTCTTCCCCTTCATTAAATCCCACCACTGCTAAATAACACCTTACCCTATTTTACAATGAATCTGTTAAACTTAAATTGAATTAAATGAAGTGTTTACTTATGGAATCCAAATAATTTACAGAACAGGGGCTACACTCTAACAAACCAACATAAAAGCCAATGAAATGGCATCTACGACAATCACCAGCAAACTGTAAATCTGCTGTGACGTAATGTGTATAGATGTCGCTTAAAACGCAACCCTCTAAAGATTTTTCCAGTTTTCTTTTGTTGTGGAAAAATAAAATTTGTAGATTGATCGCTCAGTGGCGTATATTATGGGGGTTTCACGGGTTTTGGAACCCACTGCCTCACTCACGGCCCTCACGTTGTTGGCGATTTTTTGAACATGAATCGAATTGTTTGCATTAATTATTTAAATGCAATATTTCAACAATTTTCAAAAAATTTTTAGGAAATTTTTGGATCTTGGCTAACTTAGAGTATCATTCGTACGTGTCTTCCTTCTTCTAGACGTTTGTGATTTTGTGAATTTACCTATTTGCTACTTTGCCTACTTCGCGCAATACTTACCACTCCGCCTCCACCTATCCAACCTTGAAAAGTTTAAAAGGCACTATGTCCTTTGTGATGCATCAAATTAAAGGTTTTTTTAAAAAGCTATTTTTTACACAAAGAAAATTAAAATCGATAGTTTCGTTTTGGAGAAATTAAAAAAAAACTTGAAAAAGGTGTGTCTTAAGTCCGCACGTCAAAAGTGGAAATCAAATGACAGCTGTCAGCGGATTTTTGATATAAAGAACAGTTCTGATTGGCTGATGAAATATGAATTGAACTGTCAGAATTAATTCTAAGGACAGGCTTTTACGATTAGGTTTAGTACTGGAGTCGAAATATCTGTTGGTCAGGCAAACCCCGCGGCTGATAGTTCGAATCCGATACAGGTCGGTATTTTTCTGAACAAGTTCAAACCACCCTAACCAAGATTGTTTGTGCATGTTCGAAGGGCTAGAGACATATGACCTTAGCAGTTGTTGCCCCTCTTTTAATTGTAAATTTTAAAAAAAATGTCAAGTTACTCGTATATCAAAGTGGTAGGTAATCCTGATATAAAAAATTCTATAATCTATGGTTTTAGTATTAAATTATATAAGAAATTTGTACTTAGTCGATTATATCAGTAATACTCGTATATTGATATTAGTAGCAGGTTGTATTACAGATATATGCAATCATTCAATGTTTGCGACGCAACGTCCTACCCTAATACAAAGAATCACGATAAAGCCATAAATTGCAGCACATACATCCACATTATTTTGTGTGTCTGTAATAAAACTAAAGGTAATACTAAACTGCTGGTTCTCAATTATTACCCATATTTGTAAGTACCTATAAATTATTTCAGATTTCAGATTTTTAGACTTATTGGCAAAATTGCGCGGCTATTGCTATAATAATTAATATTCAGCCAAAAATACTTTGTAGTAAAATATTTTACCTACTCTAAATTCCTAACGATTTTTTTATAATTTTAAATACTAATACACCTACTAGGAATTAAATACTTGCGCAATGCAATCTAAAAATAAAACAAAACAAAATAATGGACATGCACTTTTTCCAAGAAAGTAGATACTTGACTGGAAACATTTCCTTTCTGCTAAGAAAATTAAACTTTTAAAAACAATTAAAAGCAAATCGTTTAGAGAGATGTACTAATTGGTTGTTAAAGAAGTTCCTCTCTGTATCCCCAAAAATATATATTTTTCAGGCGAGAAAATATAATATAGTAGGTACCCCTGGTAAACAAAAACTTTGTTCTAACTAAGAAAGTTGTCTTTAAAACCAATCCTGTACCTACTCCTTTAATTTGGACCACGATGTAGTAGGTATATCAGTAGCTTACTCCAATTTATAATTTTCAGTAAATGGAGAACCGAACTGAATTATTTCACAAAGCAGCATTCATAATTTATTTCTCAATCATGCTCGGACAATCTTCATTGTACATATCAAATCAAGGTGGCCGTCCGAAATTGCTTATAAATTCCAAGTTATGTTTAATAAGCTGTGCATATTTCTCTCTTTACTGTGGATTGGGAATAAGCATCGTAGGTTCTGCAATAGAAGACGTATCAAAAATAAAGAATGCAGCGTACAGGTTCGTAATATTCGTAACCAACTCGTCAAGAATCTCTGCAACCGGACTAATCCTATTCAGCTGCTTTACCCTAAGCACCAAAATAAAATTGGTCCTTGAAAATTTAACAGAAGTTGATACAGCTTTACAAAACTTACGAGTAAAGAGGAATTATAAAAAATCCCTTCTAATTCAGATTATTTTGGTTTTATCAGGACCTTTATATTTAATTGTCATTATTATAATCCAAAGATGGAATGCTCCTAGAGAAAATGTTCATCTACCATCTATAGCAAAATTAATTTTCCACGTATATTCAGTTTTTGCAATAGAACTAGCAGACACTCAGTACGTTTTATTTGCTTTAAGTATCAACCAGTGCTTTTCTACAATTAACTCTTATATGATGAAGTTTACCATGAAAAATTATTATAAACCAGGTGGGTTTGTATAAAAATTTAATCATGAATAAATTTAAAAATTACCTTCTAGATAAGAACAAAAAAATGGACATAATCAGTTTAGAAGAAATAAAATTGTTAATGTACCTTCATGACAAAGTTTGCAGTACAACATCAATAATTAATCATGTTTATGGACAAATAATATCTCTTCACGGTGGTATTCAATTTGGTGACCTAATAATCTATTCTTTTTATGCATATGAAGCTGTAAGTTTAATTCAAACAAATCTAAACAGTTTAAAAAAATTTACTTTAGGTTAATGCTGGGAAGATCACTGACTGTCTTTGTGCTGTTCTTATGGCGATTCGGACAATATTTTTAATACTGCGGCGGCTTGGTATTTGTCATGTAACTGCTGCCAAGGTAGTTTGTGTAAATCTTTTACAGATTAACTTGTTAAAATAAAAATGCTTTAAGGCAATTGAAACAAAGGAAGTCGTGAGAAAAGTATTTTTGGTTGTACGAAATATGCAGCTAGTTAAGGAGGTATAAAATAAAAGTGATGGGGTGGGTTTTGATTTATAAAATATTAAGTAGTCTGGTGTGATCAACGCTTTACAATATAATCCTTTAAGTTAATTCCTGCTGAAATATTTAATAACAAAAATCTTCTTTATTTCTTTCTTTATTTATTCTTCTATATTTTCAAAACAACTTTTACACATTGATGTCCGTTTTACATCTCTTGGACTCTACTCGTATGATGGAAAAGCACTGTACTGGGTGAGGATCCATACACTAACTTTCTTTATTAATTTAAAAAAAAATAACTTAAGGACAAGATAGTAAACAACATGTAATTCCAAAACTGAAAGTCAATTGCAGATTAAGGAACAACATTTATTATTTTTCTCCTGAAGGGGAATAAAATTCGTGCAACTCCCTAGGGAATAAAGTAAATGACTTGTTTCCATAGCAATAATACTTTCGATTCATTTTCTTTACAAACATGATCAAATTATTTTCAAAATTTAAATTTAGTCGAGAAAAGATTTCGTATGCACTTCTTGACTGAAAATCCCCTCGGCTCCCTTCGGTCGGTCTCTTCAGGTACTACTGACTGCTTTCAGTCTCGGAGATTAAAACAGTCGTTTACTCCCTTGGTGACTATTTTGCACTTTTCGCTACAGTCTATGCCAAGGCCTTCAATTATTTTAATTCTAGATTGCAGGATTTGCTCCTCCACTGCTGCTGTCATTATTTGCGTATAACCAAGCTATGGCTCCTATTCAGTGTTCAAGAAATACAACCCTAGCTTATAAAAATTGAAGCTATAACAGTTCGTAATTATATACTAGGTATCGCAGTAATTTAAATTAAAATAATGTTTCGTTGCTTTACAATAAACTACTACAATTAAGATAAAAGCAGTGTATGTGTGTATATTTATGTCTTTTTATACTAGGCAAGTCTAGTGGCACAGTTGGAAAGTTTTGAAATAACCTCTTTACATTACAAAAAGCAGTTAGTATAAAGCGTTTGTATTTGCTTCATGGAAGTTTGTCTTTTCTCTTAGATCACAATGCATTAAATAAAAACACAAGTGCGTTAGCACCAGTGTTTGTTGATATGTATTGTGGTCGAGAAACAATGTTCAGGGAACCACTACTCGTTCTTAATAATTCTGAATTATCCATTCAAATTTGGATGTTCAGTTTTATTAAAACAATTCACTCTCTTAAGGGGTCGCCGTAGCCAGTTATTTAGAATATTCTGTATTTTTTTCAACCGTGCGTTGGGGGAAAAAAAAAGGCCATGAAAATGATTATTCTAACTTTGAGAGCTCTAGCTCTAGCCAACAATTCATTCACTTCTTGTGATGTTAAACAGTTTTAGAAAAGTAAGCGGCAACGATATGAACAAAATTCAGTCACTCTCTAGAATTAAAACGAATTTTTGAAATTAAAAATTTGTAAGTTCTCAAAACCGTAACATCTTGCCACTATCATACGCAGAATATAATCCCGAGTTGAAATGTGCAAAAATATGAAACCGGAAGTTTCTTCTCTTTCCTTTATGATTTCCCCTAAATATTCCTTAGAACAAAGTTAACATCTATAATAGGTTTGTTTGAATTCTAAAAATCATATGAGCTATAAAAATTATAAACAATTAATAATTGTATATTAAAAGCGCAAAGTTACAAATTGGCGATTGAGAAAAACAGCTGACGCGCAACCACATAAATGTAGTGGTTAAAACGGTTGAACTTATTCTGCTAATCCATTAATAGACAAGCAGCACTGAGTAAAAGGGCCCCGTAATAATACCAAGTAATAATGGAAGTGGGTAGAATGAATGCGTGTATGAGATTAGTTGTGCTCTGTGTTGTGTCAGAGCTACCTAAAGTGAAGAACAAGAAAAAACACTGCTATTATTTTTTGTTGAGCAAGATATTGCTTGTATAATTTTTAGACTTAATTTTTTACTTAACAAGTGAGTATATAATAATATTTCTTTTGATATTTTGATAGTTTGTAGAAGTTGCATTTGGATAACACCGTAGTATTTTTTTGTAGTTTCGGGTACTATCAACAAATGACTTATTTTTGATATATTGGTTTTAACACCAAGGTAGAGAAAACATTTTTCTCAGCCGAGCATTATTATTTCCTGAGATGCGGAGCATCGAAGAAATAAGCTGCGAGGCTGACAAGTCTTCTCTACCGTGGTTTATATACTATTTTTCCACTACTAGCACCTTTATTCCTTTTATAATTAATCGTGTTTACGTTAATAAAAAATAAAATTACATTTCTAAATATCCGCTAAAATCAAATAGCCTTGCCTGAAAACATTTCAACTGACATTTGTGTAAAATTTGACGTTTATCTAAAACATATTTATTTCTCATTTTTAACAAATAATTATAATTAAAGTTAATAAGAAACAATACTAGATTGAAATAAATAAGCTCTAGAAAGTGGTTGTTGTATTATGAAGGTGAATAATATTCGATATTTGACATAATTTTAAAGGCATCAGGCTAGCCTGCTAGATAAATTGTTTCTATTATTGACCAGCGGTCAATAATAAAAAATTAGTAACCAGTAGCTGAGATAATCATCGAATTTGATGTATGGAAAGTTGCATACATACAATAACAAGAATAATGCTTGCCTTGGAATTTTGTTTCATATTTTTAAATATTTCAGATTCTTCTGACGTTACCAAAATTGATAAATGCAATAAAGAATAATGAATTTACTGTATTGAATATAGATTTTGTCGTTACATTATTTGAATTTTTTTTTGTCAAATAACAATACCTAGTAGAAAGTTGTAATCCGTTATAATCCGTCTTTTGTGTATTGGCTCCATTGACAGTTCATGGTCCTGTTAGTTGTGTTGCCTACATGCTAAATTGCAAAAGGCGAATTATATTGGTATTTCTAAAATTTTATTTCCATTATTTCCGAATTAATTTGCATTTTAGAAAAAAAAAATGTGTGGCATTTGAAAGAGCGTGGTTATATCTATCTATTGATAGAGAGAATTTTTCGATATCCATATTTTTGTAAATACTACTTGAAAATTTTAAAGTAAAATAGAGTTGTACATTTTTTAATGCTGAAAAGTTATCTTTTAGAAATTAAACAAAAACGTTCTATGGGTAGACAGATAAAACACCAATAATAAGAAAAAAAATTCGCCCGCCCTTCCTACTTTAAAATTGGCTCTGAAAAATTGGAACAAAATGTGCATAAAATGGGGTATATTTCAAGGTGTAAACTCCAGCCTTAAAACAAACTAAATAATGGTAGCTTCCATGGTAGCTTCTAAATCTAGTACTAGTGGAAAAAATATTTTATACCCTGTGCAACATGCAACAAAGAGGCGTATGTGAAATGTTTAAGTGAATAATAAACGACAATTTGCTAAATTAATTTAACGGTATTGTCCCATTTATAATTTGGTTCTCAAAAGAACTAATAAGAAGAGTATCACATGTCATTCTTAAAAGTTTTAATATAAAGGGTGTCCAAGATAAGGATAAGAAGGAAAAAACGAGCTCTTTGCTTGTACGATTGTAGTGCAAAATTTGTGTATGTTGATTGGAATGTAATACTGTGGTAATACCCACAGTAGTTAAGAGGGCGCTGACGAGTGGACGAAATACACAGTTGAAAACAAGCCTTTGCGCGTTTTTATTAATCTAAAAAACTAATCATCATATGCCCAATTATATTTTTTTATTTTGAAGAATAAGGATGGCTGAAGGCAATAACCAATTTTCATGGCTTAATTGTGTTGTTTAATAGGTTAAATAAATTATTGAAATTAATAAAAATTAAAAATTTTAAGTGACGAAATAATTTGAAAATAGCTTATTGCCGTCCCCACATCATTTAATAATTACTAGCAAAATTTCACATCAATCGGTTGCAATTGAAACGAGATTAATAAAAAATCGTAAATTTTTAACAACCATTAGTTGAGATTCACACCATATCAGGGTGACATATTGTCTTAAAGTTCAGACCATTTCGGGTAGATTGCACCACGTAAAAATTCCACCACGGCCAACTTCATTAATGACAGCTTACGCTTTCATATGGCCGTCCCAATTCGATTGAAACGTCAAACATGCACTTTACAGATTCGTCCCTTATATGGCGCCCTCTATACGGGTAAAATGGGTACCACGTTTTGAAATTTAAATGTTGAAATTCCCATAAATACCATGAATATCTCAAATTTAAAGTTTGAATTAAATTATTATATACTATACATTCTAATTCTACATTCATTTGACAGTTTTCAGTTTCACTAGTTTGGTCAAAACGGTAAAAATGTGTTTCGCTTGTGGAAATCCAAGTAAAACTTTCTTCCAATTTCCAAGTAGTTGATTCTTCCTTTTCTACTAATTTAAAAATCCTTCAGGATCACAATCAAAATTTAGCTCTACAATTGCAGCGGGCAAACCAGAAAAATTTGGAATAATTATCAAAAATTAAAGATTTTGAACCTGAGGTAAGCGAACTTTTTGCAGCTACAAAAATTACGAATAAAATGCCAAGAATGCAAACAACTGCGATGAGAAGGCAATATTTCTTATGGATCTTGTTAATAATTATGTAAAAAAAACATCTCGGTGGTTTGACACATCTGTTCGTTGTTGTACCGTTTGGTTCAGTAAAACTTCCTCACCCTTCTTAGGCTGAAAATGCAGACAGTTTAATATTGTCCGTGGATCTCAACATGAATATTCACAATTGCAAGGCAGTTAGTATTATAATACCATATAGCAGGGATATAGCAGGGTATACTATAAAGAAACTAAACGACAAATTTCAGTGTGATAGGTGTATTGCACCCTTACTTTCTACTGCTCTTCAAAGTCCTCTTTTGAGACTTATAACCGTGGGGATTTAACATATCCTAATCTAGAATTTGTAGGAATTATTAAACAGATATAGGATATTGCGCTTCGAACAATACCTTGTTTAGAAACCGAGAAAACGTCACATCGGCTGATTATTATATGTCCAAACCTACAACGAAAGCCAATATTTAATTGTAAAATTCATAAAGTTCCAATATGTGACTGGGTGCAACCCACGCTTAATAAGATTTGCTTAGAAATAACAGAAGACATTAAACGTGCTCCATTAAATTTTAAGCCCTGCAGCAGAAAAGTTATTATAATTAGCTAGTACTTACCGTAATTTTTTCATCATGTACATAATGTTATTGCTTATATTTAAAGTTTATAGCACCTAGCACATCGGTTCTGATGCAAGAGAAAAAAGTTTGGTACCTAATCATTAAAAGATACTTATTGTACATATTGTTGGCACTTTCACAGAAGAATTTTTGATTTTACTTGGTTCTGTTTAGTCGTTGACAGTCATGATAGTTGATAATTGACGTTTAAATTTCAAAACGTGGTACCCATTTTACCCGTATAGAGGGCGCCATATAAGGGACGAATCTGTAAAGTGCATGTTTGACGTTTCAATCGAATTGGGACGGCCATATGAAAGCGTAAGCTGTCATTAATGAAGTTGGCCGTGATTCCACAACTGATTGTCAGAATGTAATTTACCGCAAAACGTCAATTTCACAATCTGTAAGGTGATGCTGATAAGTAATTTATAATTTATAGGTAATAATCAATTAAACAGCTTAGTTTATGTCAAATATTCTGTTTATCATTGAATAATGAATAAATGAAAATAACTTCGTATAGGTGAGTACCTACTGAACAAAATTAACGTCAGTTTGTACTTATGGCATTAATTAAAGAAGTGCTTACAATTCAAAATAAAACCTTTAAAAAGGGAGACAACAAGGCAAAAAAGGAAAAGAAGAAGCCATAAAAAAGGAGAAATAATGTAAAAAATGCAAAAGCGAAAATAGTAAAATACCCTCTGGCAATACACAATATGAAATTTTATCCCAAAACTGTACGACATTTCGTAAAACCACAGTGTAAAACTAAGGAGAATTATTTATGTTACTACCACTTAATAAATGATTGTGGATAATATTTTCTAATTTGTCTTAAATATTTAAAACTGACATTTTTTGTTAGGAACATACAATGCAAATTTTAAAACTTGTAAGAAATGCCGGTAACATGCAAGAGTAAAACCTATTTAAAAATTGTTATGAATAATGCAAAGTTATATCTAGAATTTATTTAAGAAATTTAGGTATAACTGGATTTTTTGTTTCGAATATTGCTATTTCAAACCAAATTTTTTTTAATTTTGTTACTTAATAAATCAACAAATTTTAAATTAAAAAAATAAAGTGTTTACATATAGGTAGTAGTTTACTGTTGGAGAATAGTATTTTTAACTTCTAAGTTCTTTACAAGACATCTCACTACTGCAAACAAGGAAAATGTTTCATTACTTCCTTTTATACATACCATCTACTACCTATATCTGTATGTGTTGGAGGCAGACGGCGAATTCGGTCCGCGGCCGTAGTATTTGAACATATCGCATATATAGGTGTTAACTAATAAGTGTGAAAAAATTCAGAAGGTGATTCTACATCGAAAATTAGCATAAGCCTTCACTATGTGAAACACAACTTTTATCAATTTCTCTTTCAGAACTTTTTGTGAACCAAGGTATGGGTTTTGTAAAAATGTGAATTACATAGCTTGATAAGTCTGGAAACTTTTTTGTATCTTTCGTTTTTCCCGTAAAGTTGATAGTTTTCAAGTAAAAAAATTACAAACCCTTACCTTGGTTCACAAAAAAGTTCTGAAAGAGAAGTTGATAAGAGTTGTAAGTTTCACAGCATAGTAAAGGCTTGTGCTAATTTTTAATGTAGAATCCTAAATTTTTTCGCACTTATTAGTTAACACTCTATAGATATATTTAGACATATAGCGATATGAGAAGAACTGATACTTGATATTATTGCTAACACAGAAACTAGAAGTGGTTACGCAGAATTGGAAACACCTATCTTGCATGACCGTAGCTGCAGTTAAGAAATTTGCATCAGAGTGCCTTGATAATATCTGTCAACTGACATTGATTATCAAGGCACTCCGATTTTCATAAGGGATCTGCCACTGCAGATGTTTGGATTTATTTTTGTATTCCAAAATCGCAATTTTTAATTTTTGTTCAAATTCATACAACTACTGCCCTCTTTACTTTTTTGTCGAAACCTTTAATTGGAAGTTTTCCCTACTAAGACAATGTGCATCCCCCACCACTGTGTCAGCGCGCCCTTAAGGGTAATAAATTTACAATAAAAATATTACAGTGTTACCAAACGATTAAGCAGAGCTTTCCCTATGCATCTAAATTTAGGGCCACCTTATTATATTCATGCGAAAACTAATTTTTTTATTTCTTCGAAGGAAAAGATGTACATCACAAGTTCATCTTCTGGTATTGTTTGGATGGTATTAGTGGGACAGTTGTTCTTTAAATATGTGGAATCACGATGTTATTGGCGCCCAGGAGCTTGCAACACCATAAAATGTGTCGAAGTTAATAGCACAAGTTTAGAATTAACAATTTCAAGTTTAGAACATCAACATGAATATGATTATGGATTGAAAACATGCGTCAACTTGGATGTTAGTCATTCAAATGTGGAAACAGTAAGAAGTGCAACTTTAGCTTTTCACCACCCTCATGAATACACGGAAATGCGTTTAGCTGGAATAAACATTAGAACAATTAACGAAAATACGTTTGCAAATTTTAGTGACTTGAAACGATTATTTTTAGATCATAACGAAATCGAACTTATTAAACTAACAAGTGGTTTAAAAAATTTAGAAGAGCTTGATTTAAGTTATAATAAAATTACAAAATTACAAGCTAGCGATTTACCAAGAATTGATACTTTAATAATTTTAAATTTATCTTATAATAAATTATTAAGATTAGAAGGACTAACATGTAATTTTGAACAGTTGGAAGAATTAACCGTAAGTAATAATAACTTAACCGGAGTCTTAGATAACTTTCACTGTAATAAAAAATTAAAGAACTTAAATTTAGCTTATAATCAATTACGGGAAATTAATTCCGGCTCTTTTATAAAATTAAAAGATCTGGAAACTTTATATTTAAATAATAATCAAATTATTACAATACATGATGGTGCTTTTAAGAATCTGCAATCTCTAACTCATCTTATTTTGCACAACAATCAATTGCGTATGATAAATGCTACCACTTTAAGTGGTTTACACAATCTAATTTGGTTAATGTTATACGATAATAATATTACAACTATACAACCCGATTCGTTTTCAGATTTGAAAAGTGTCCTTCATTTATATTTCGGTCCCAATCGTATCCACTTTTTACGGCCTTACACATTTCGTGGATTGGAAAGTTTAGGGTGGTTAGTTGTATCCCACCAACCTGTTGAGAAAGTTGCATTGAAAGCATTTGTTGGGTTAAATAGTTTGATTGGATTAGTTTTGAATAATTGTTCGATTACGGATCTTCCCGTAGGTATTTTTAATGATATTCCCCAAATAACAGGTCTTGTGTTAAGCAACAATAAAAATTTACGATTAAAACCCCGTATGTTTACGCAGTTAAAAGATCTGGATCATTTAGATATTGAAGGAACTGATTGCGAACAATTACCAGCTGACCTGTTTGTTGGATTACGAAATTTACCTTATCTTGAATTAAATAATGCATCGATAAAATTTTTATCACCTGGTGCGTTTAACGGTCTTGATAAATTATCAAAACTAACTTTAAAAAATAATTTAATTGAAATATTAGAACCAGATGTATTTATTGGAATGCCACAACTAAAAATTTTAGACTTAAGTAATAATAAAATTCAAGTAATCAATGCAAATGCATTTTACGAACTGAATGAGATAATGATGTTAGATCTACGGAATAACACGATTTATAGATTAGAAAAACACGCATTTTATGGATTGATTAGTTTAAACACACTTGATTTATCAAACTTGAAAATTAATTCAATCGACCCAGGAGCTTTCGATAGTCTTGAAAAATTATCAAAATTAAATTTAAGTTATAATCAAATCACGACAATTAAAGAAAAAACTTTTTGGGGTGTTTCAAATTTAAAAATCCTTCTTCTTGAATATAATCGTATTACATCTATAGAAAGTGATGCTTTTTATGGACTCAATGATTTAACAGTCTTTAACATTACAAACAACCCGATCTTATATTTAAAGGAAAATACTTTTAATGGATTAAAAAGTTTGATAACATTAAACTTAACTAATTTAAAAATATTTAACATAGAATCGCATGCATTTAAAGGATTAAAAAGTTTAAATAATTTATACCTAACCGAAAATGGGATTTCTGTAATACATTCAAAAACATTTCAAGATTTAAATCAATTACAAGATTTATGTTTGTATGGAAATAATATCACACAAATTGAGAAACATGCTTTTGATGGACTTAAAAATGTAACTTCTTTAAATATAAGCGGAAATCACATTGCCTTACTTGAAGATAATACTTTTAATGGTTTATCTTCCTTGATAACTTTAAACTTGAGTTTTTTACACATCGATTATGTTAAAAGGGGTGCGTTTCGTAGCCTTGATTCAACGGAAGTTTTAGATTTGAGGGAAAATACTTTAAAAAGTTTGGAAAGTAATATTTTTGAAGGATTGGGAAAATTATCAAGACTTTATTTAAATAAAAATTTACATGGAATAAGTGAACATGCTTTTAATGGTTTGGGAAGTTTAGGTGAACTTGTGATTCCTAACGCTGATTTATATCAACTTGAAAGTAATAGTTTTGATGGGTTAAATGAATTAATGACTTTGGTGTTAAAGAACACGATTATTGGGACGATTAAGGCTTATGCTTTTCAAGGTTTACCCAAATTGGAATATTTAAAATTAGAAAATTGCACAATTAATTCCATAGAAGAACGAGCGTTTTCGGGATTGAAACTTAGGGTAATGAGCATTAAGTGGTCAGATAATGTTTTTAATTTAACTGGTTTATCCTTGAAATATTTAGGAGCTGGAGCATTCATTGACTTTAAACTTACGGAAAATTCTGAACACAAGAAAATTTTAGATCTATCCTTTAATAACCTTCCTATAATTTACGGACGTAATTTTATGGATTTAGGTTTTCTTCTCGAATTATTATTAAATAATAATAATATTAAAACAATACAACCTTTCGCATTTGCCGGTTTAGAATTATTAACTAATTTATATTTACAAAATAATAATTTAAAATCCTTAATGTTTGATTCTTTTGAAGGTCTTTATGCATTAAAAAATTTAGATATTAGCAATAATCAAATATCTACAGTGAGTTTAAAATTATTTTCCCCATTGTTGAAAATAGAAACCTTAAATATTAGCAATAACGGACTTACCGAATTGTCATTTCAATTACAAGACGTTCCCTTGAATCTTCAATCTTTAACAGTTCTCAACATATCTTACAATAATCTTTCAAATATTAATCCCCTAATAGGGTCGTCTTTAGAAAACGTACGTGAACTTATGATTAATTCTAATAACATTGCGGAATTCAATTCTGAGTTATTATTGAAAAGTTATCCAAAACTTTCACGTATTAATGTATCTGATAATAATTTTCCTTGTCATATATTACGAGATGTCTTGATAAAATTTAAAGAACGTTCTGTTCTTTATGATCGTGATGTAAATGATATAGAATTAGGTTACGTGGATGGTGTTAGATGTAAGGAGTTGACACAGCAAGATTTTGATCCTTCCACTGCGGAAATGAATTTAACAAATTTTGAGGCTATTGTAAGTAATACAAAAGAAAAAATATATGATCTAGTTACCCAATTTAACTCTAACACTGTTGATCAATTTACATTACAGTATCTTACACAATTAACACAAACCGTGGAAAGTCTCTGTACCAAATTTGAACTTCATGTTAATAGCACAGTGGGTATTAGAAATCATAAAAAATCTAAGTTTTATTCCAGTACGATGACTGTATTTGAAAGTTTTGTTATTATTGTATGTATTGTGATATGCATTGCACAATTAATTTCGATAATTAGAAATATTTTTAAAGGGCAAAGCGGAATGGGAAATTTCAGACATTGGCAATAGTAAAACTGTAAGAGAATTTGCTTCTGAAGAAAGTCGTTAAATAATTTACTATATTCACTATTACCATAAATGGATGAGTTATCCTTAAAAATAATAACACAAAGTACAGTTGAAAATAGTATATTACATTACCAAAAGTAGAAAGAGTCGTGTTGAGCTTATATGTTGCGGCCGAGGCGCTTGCGTCGAGGCTGTGCAAAATAAGCGAAACACAAAATGACCGTTCTACTTCGAGTGATATATACTGTTTTTTCTTCAAGCGGAATAAAAATAATACAAAATCTGTTATAAAATAAATGATTATTTTGTAAACGTCATTTCCACTACTGTGAAAAATAAAAACAAAGACATGTGCGATTTTAAATGAGCTAGCGGTAAATAATACAGCCGTTGCCATGGATACGTAAACACATTATGTGAAACGCCCCCTAGCGGCTCGGATGGATATTCAAACGTGGCGGACCATGGTCAAATTCATTGTCCTAATTTTGTTCCAATTTTGATTTTGACAATTCCTCTCCGTGGTGCCACCTATTGGATAATAATCGGCAACAAATTTAAAATGTATAGTAGTTTCATATACACCCCGAGAGGGCACCACAAAGGAGACCTGTCAAAATCAAAATTGGACCCGGCTGTTAGGAGAATGAAGCTGACCATGGGTGGACATTTACGCAGAATCCGACGTGCTCTTTCGATTGGCGCAAATCACGCTCCCCTTTAGCTCGTTTACTTTCAGAGATATTAATGTTTTCAACTTTCTCCCTAAATTTAAAAAAATAATATTTTGGAAAGTAAACAAGCGCTTACACCAATCGAAAGAAGACGTCGGAATCTATCGGACTGAATAAACGTCCGCCACATGAATTCCACCCGAGCCGCTAGGGGGCGTTTTATGTTTATCCATTTACACGCTAACTGTATCAGAGATGTCGCTATGATACAGTTGACCCACGGCCAACTTCATTAATGACAGCTTACGCTTTCATATGGCCGTCCCAATTCGATTGAAACGTCAAACATGCACTTTACAGATTCGTCCCTTATATGGCGCCCTCTATACGGGTAAAATGGGTACCACGTTTTGAAATTTAAACGTCAATTATCAACTATCATGACTGTCAACGACTAAACAGAACCAAGTAAAATCAAAAATTCTTCTGTGAAAGTGCCAACAATATGTACAATAAGTATCTTTTAATGATTAGGTACCAAACTTTTTTCTCTTGCCTCAGAACCGATGTGCTAGGTGCTATAAACTTTAAATATAAGCAATAACATTATGTACATGATGAAAAAATTACGGTAAGTACTAGCTAATTATAATAACTTTTCTGCTGCAGGGCTTAAAATTTAATGGAGCACGTTTAAAATGTCTTCTGTTATTTCTAAGCAAATCTTATTAAGCGTGGGTTGCACCCAGTCACATATTGGAACTTTATGAATTTCACAATTAAATATTGGATTTCGTTGTAGGTTTGGACATATAATAATCAGCTGATGTGACGTTTTCTCGGTTTCTAAACAAGGTATTGTTCGAAGCGCAATATCCTATATCTGTTTAATAATTCCTACAAATTCTAGATTAGGATATGTTAAATCCCCACGGTTATAAGTCTTAAGAGAGGACTTTGAAGAGCAGTAGAAAGTAAGGGTGCAATACACCTATCACACTGAAATTTGTCGTTTAGTTTCTTTATGGTATACCCTGCTATGACTTGGTATTATAATACTAACTGCCTTGCAATTGTGAATATTCATGTTGAGATCCACCGACAATATTAAACTGTCTGCATTTTCAGCCTAAGAAGGGTGAGGAAGTTTTACTGAACCAAACGGTACAACAACGAACAGATGTGTCAAACCACCGAGATGTTTTTTTTACATAATTATTAACAAGATCCATAAGAAATATTGCCTTCTCATCGCAGTTGTTTGCATTCTTGGCATTTTATTCGTAATTTTTGTAGCTGCAGAAAGTTCGCTAACCTCAGGTTCAAAATCTTTAATTTTTGATAATTATTCTAAATTTTTCTGGTTTACCCGCTGCAATTGTAGAGCTAAATTTTGATTGTGATCCTGAAGGTTTTTTAAATTAGTAGAAAAGGAAGAATCAACTACTTGGAAATTGGAAGAAAGTTTTACTTGGATTTCCACAAGCGAAACACATTTTTACCGTTTTGACCAAACTAGTGAAACTGAAAACTGTCAAATGAATGTAGAATTAGAATGTATAGTATATAATAATTTAATTCAAACTTTAAATTTGAGATATTCATGGTATTTATGGGAATTTCAACATTTAAATTTCAAAACGTGGTACCCATTTTACCCGTATAGAGGGCGCCATATAAGGGACGAATCTGTAAAGTGCATGTTTGACGTTTCAATCGAATTGGGACGGCCATATGAAAGCGTAAGCTGTCTTTAATGAAGTTGGCCGTGGTTGACCTTGTTCCTTTCTTGTTCCTTCTTCCCGAGGACACCCGTTATAATAATAATTTAGAATTTTACCAGTCGTTATTATTGCTTGAATCAAATCTAATTAAACCTAAAATCATTTTTTTTATATAGCATTGCATTATGTCATCTCATACGGGGGTGCCCCTAAAATGGCTGCGATATTGTTGTTGAAATAAATAGATTTCCTTGCAGAGAATCGCGTTGGGTTTTTTGCCAATTTAAGGACACTCTGTGTAATTGGTAAAATTCTGACAAATAATGCAATCTTAAACATTTCGAAACGGTTCTATCATGTATGTAGCCTTAGGCGATTTGTTTAACTAATTATTGCAAAGAAACTGCATTTTTGTGATATTACTGTAAATAAAAGTTTAATCTGCTGTTTTTTTTATTTGATTACTATTTGTTTTTTTTTTTGTTTATTACTTAAACTTATTAGAAATTTTGAACCAGGCTAATGTATTTTTCAGCGTTTACTGGATAACTATCGATTAAGATTTGTTCAATCTGTATCGGTATATGTTATGGAGGCTATTGGTGTTACCTGCCATTGATGACGTTCAAGAATTAAAAAAGAGCTTTAAATCGCATTATCATAAATCGCTTTTATTTCAAACGATTTTAATCAAGTAACAACATAAAAGTAATATCTAACTAACATATAACATACTTTGATTATAACAAATATATAATAGTATATTATATTATTAGGAGTATAAGCAAAGCTTTATGTGCTGAGGCTGGTTGACTGCCGATCGTAGTGAGGCAGCCAAATCAGCCGAAGCACATAGAGCGCTTATACTCCGAATAATATATGTAATTTTATCTCCAAACGTGTAAAATTATAATACAAAAATAAACATCTAATTAACAAGGTTATTTCGGGAAACATTACACTTATACGAAAATCGCATTGCCTGATAGACACTTTCTAGATATTACCGTAGCAACCCATCATAAAAGTTGAATGCTATAGGCATATAAGTACTTTATCTGCCTAAGCATATAAGTGAAACTTATACTCCCAACAGTCTGTCATTTAAATGCCACTTTTATGACGTTTGGAGATAAACTTTCTTTATATTCCCATAATTACTTATTAAGTATTATAGGCTCTGCTGGTTTGAAGCAGTACGCATATGGAGGAACATTACACTGGCATTGAACATGACCTAATTCTTTATCTTCATGTTGATAATAATCCCAAACCTTCATAATATGGTCACCGAATATACAGGTACCTGAAAAAATTATACTTGTACATAATAATAATACTTTTGCCGAGACTTTATTTCTTTAATTGAATTAAAGGTAGCTAGTCATCTACAAACTCCATTTCGTATTCGCCCTTACATACCAGGTTGATCACTAGGTGTTCCGACAGGACTGGAACTAAATTTACCACTTTCGATTGCTAAAAATAAGAATTTTTAATGCGTAAACAGTTACATTATCCTACAGAAATTGTAAAAATTGTAACTTACGACAAATCCACGTTTTTGGACAACACCTATCCTGTGCATGATCATAATAAGGTGCACAGTGATCATTAATAGCTTTAGAATGTTTAAGTTCTGCGGTACAATTTACGGGTTAACAGAAAGGTGCTTCGAATTTTCCGTCAAAACCCTTATCGCATATACATTCCACGCATCCTTCATTAGGGTGTGTAAACTTTTCTCCCTCTTTATAAGTCACGCCGTTTGCTTCACATTTAGCATTTCCTTCGAACGGTGCTGTATACAAATCGACATATTTTCAAAACATGCTATTATAGTTATTGATATACTTACGGCACACCTGGCCATCTGCGCAATAACTGTTCAGTTTATATCTTAAATAACAACCAGGACTTAGATAATGTCCTAGGTCCATATCTTCGGCGCATCCATCCATAACTTCTGGGCATTCAAAGTCCAAGCTACAATATATTTGAATATAATTAGATGAAATAGCAATAACAAAAAGTTTTCAAATCGAGTTGGCTATGTAGGTATGTTAAAAGGCAACTCATAATGTGACATACTCAGAAGTGAACTAACAGGAATTAATCATCGGCGCTCTGGATTTTCGAGACATAACCATAACGTCCTAACTAACGACTTAAAAGTCTCGAAAACCAAGAAGATCGTGGAACTAATAATATTCTCAAAACTGACAGTGATATTTGTTTATGGTTCAATCTCAAACAATTGAAAACATTTCATAAGCCACTCTATTTTTTTCTTTTGATAAGTACACATAGTAATTGCTGCGAACCGAACGATTTCGATACATTGTGCAAATTTTGTTCATGTTAAGGCTGGCATTTACTTAAAGCAAAATCGAATTTGATGTATGGAAAGTTGCATACCTACAATAACAAGAATAATGCTTGCCTTGGAATGTTGTTTCATATTTTTAAATATTTCAGATTCTTCTGACGTTACCAAAATTGATAAATGCAATAAAGAATAATTGTAACGGGAGGTTACGTAAATATAAATTATATGAAACAATTTATAATGGTTTATTACAAATTACAGCTACTTCTCACAAGGAAAAAACTACAAACATTATTATAAGCAAAGAAACACGATTAAAAACTTAAAGTAACATAAAAACACCCACACACTTTACAAGGACCCTTTCTACTTCCCTTGTCCGCGTCGACCGTCCCGCGCACCCCCGTCTTTCCCACCCTTGCGTACCACAAACACTTCGCACTTGCAAGATCACGGCATCCCTCTACGTATAGATGGCAATGGTAGTATGGTTTGCGCTACAGTCTCCCCCTCTGGACCAAGGAACCGTCTCGGCCTTGTGTCCAGGAAACTAGTTCTGCTGCTTTTTGGGACGGCCTCTTTTCCGTAATGGTTTCACTGGCTCCGGCATCTCTGCAGCGTTTCCCATATGGTATGGCGTTATGCCCGAGACATGGTATTTTCCTAATTTTAGATCCGGATTGTTTGGATGAACGATTTCGTAGGTAGTCGGGCTAACTACCTTGCTGATCATGTAGGGTCCATCTCGACGAGGCCCGAGCTTCGCGCTTATTTTCTTTGAAGCGTTACTTAGCAAGTGGGAGGAAATCAGCACGGAGTCTCCTACTTGGAATTGCGAGGTTGTTCTTCTAGTTTTATCGGCATGCTGTTTGCGTAAGTCTTGGGCATGTTCATTGCACTCCCGTGCATCTAATAAGGTGTCCGCCAACCGCAACAAGTAGGGCGTTATCTGAGGAACAAAATTTTCAGACTGAATCACCGCACGAAGATCGTGATGGACGTCGTCTGGTGTTCTTAGCTCCCTACCAAATGTTAAATAAGCCGCTGAGTAACCCGTTGATTGACACTTTGCAGTATTCATTGCAAAACGGATTGCTGATAAATTATCTGCCCAATGGTCATGATTATTCCCCACTAATATAGCTAACTGTGATTTTAATTCGCGGTTCTTACGTTCGACAGGGTTAGCTTCTGGATGATATAGGGGGGTTAGTGACTGTTTAATATTTAAACAGTACGTAACCTGTTGTAACACGTCTCCAATGAACTGACTTCCATTGTCAGTGTTTATTTTGCGTGGTGTTCCATAGCGCAAAAAAATTTGTGAAACTAAGGTTCGGGCACAGTCTTCGGCCGTTGCATGAACTAATGGGAATAGTTCCACCCATTTTGTACTAACGTCTTCGACAATTAAAATCCACCTGTAACCATCTTGTGTTTCTGGAAGAGGGCCAAACAAGTCAGCTGCGACAACTTCAAAACGCTGTGTTATGACAGGTGTTTGTAGAAGTCCTGCAGGTTTTTGGTTGGTAGGCTTGTACTTTTGGCACTCGTTACAACGTTTCAAGTATTCCTCAATGTAGCGTCGCATGCCAGTCCAGTAGTAGCGAGATGCAATTCTATGGAAGGTCTTTTCGATTCCATAGTGACCAGCAGTAGGCGAGTCGTGGTACTCCTGGAGGACACGGTCTCGTTCTTGCTGTGGGACTACTAGTTGCGCGTCCTCGGTGTCTTGATCCGGGTGATACCTGTAAAGTACTCCTTGATTCATTAAATACCCGCGGGATGTCCATTTTGTAAAATCTACACTGCGGTCACCAAGCGGTTCAAAACATTTAATAATTTTAACTAGTTCTGGGTCTTGCATCTGACCGTCGCGAATATCAGCGGCACCCCGAACCGGTAAATCGACCGTCACACTGCAAACGCCGCACGTTTGCTCTGAATCTGAGGAACAAGGGGGTCGAGACAGAGTATCTGCGACTACATTTACGCGACCTGGTACGTACGATATTTTTAAGTTGTAATGCTGAATTTGAAGAGCCCATCGGGCTAACCGTCCGGATGGTGATTTTAAACTCATTAGCCATCGTAGCGGTTGGTGATCGGAATAACAATGCACCTCAGACCCTTCGATGTAGCCCCGAAACTTTGTAATAGCCCACACTAAAGCTAGTGCTTCCCGCTCTGTTGTGCTGTAGTTGCGTTCTGGGCTTGTTAATAGTCTACTGGCATACTCAACCGGACGCTCATCTTCCCCTTCCCCTTGAAGTAAAACAGCCCCAAGAGCGTAACTACTGCTGTCTGTACGTAGCGTAAAAGGTAGGTTTTCGTCAGCCTGACGTAGAATTGGAGTAGTGGTAAGACGAACTTTTAATTCGTCGAATGCTTTTTGTTGGTCGGTTCCCCACTGCCAGATTGCGTCCTTTTTGGTTAGATCACTTAATGGTTTCGCGATTTCTGAAAAGTGGGCAATAAATTTGCGATACCAGCTACAAGACTGGAGAAACGATTTAACATGTTTAAGGTTGCGCGGGGGCAACATATTGCTAATGCATTCGACTTTACTTTCGTCGGTAGTGATGCCCTCCGACGTAATAATGTGTCCTAAGTAACGAACTTCGGCGCAGGCAAACACACACTTTTCCCGTTTTGCGCGTAGTTTGAATTGTTCTAGGCGAGAAAAAACACACTGTAAGTCCGCGAGGTGCTTCTCAAACGAACTTGAGACTATGACGATATCGTCTAGGTAAGCAAATATTGCTAATGCCCCTAAACCCGAACGGAAACGATCGATTAGCCGTTGAAACGTGCTAGGCGCATTTTTCAACCCGAAGGGCATACGAATGTAGCGGTAGGTGCCACAGGGTGTGATAAACGCGGTTTTATCTCGGTCTATCTCGCGCACTGACACTTGGTAATAGCCTTGGCGTAGGTCGATGGTTGACATGCATCCACCTCGTTTGGCTTCGTGCAGCAAATCGTCAATTCTGGGTAATGGGTAGTGATCGCTAACCGTGACGGCATTGAGCTTGCGGTAATCGATGCAAAGGCGCCATCCATCGGCTTTCTTGGGAACCAAAATAGCGGGAGCGGCCCAGGGAGATTCGCATTCTTCTATAACCTTATCTTGTAGAAGCTTTCTAATTTCTTCTTGCAGAATTTCGCGTTTGGCGGGCGGCATCCGATACGGTGGCACGAAGATCGGGGGGTGATCACCAGTGTCGATACGGTGCTCCGCAAACGGAGTGGCTTCTCCCCCTTGATTGAAGGCGCTTTCGTTGTTTTCTAGCAACTTGTTGAGGCGCCGCCTTTCTTCGTCATTTAATGCGGTAGCTTCGTCATCACGTAATTGAAGTTGGGTGACGTTGGTTTCCTGAATTGCGATGGCTTGGTTGGTGGGTGTTACCTCATCTTGGGCGTATTCATGGTGCTCATTCGGTTGGTCTGCGAAGTGCCAAGTTCGCTGACCGTGATCAATAACAATTCCAGCTGTCTGAAGGAAGTCTATTCCTAACAACGTGCGACTGTGCTCGAGATGGGGTACAATAATAAATGTAATCTGAAAAGTACGATCAAGCACTTCTAGAGGAACTTTAGCAAGTAATACGTCTTCTTGTCTGGCAATCCCATCGGCGTATGCAAGGAACATATTTGATTGTGTAAGAGGGTAATCTAATGATCTAAGATAATCATAGACGCGGCGTCCTGCTAGGCTTGCTTGAGCGCCTGAATCAGCATACGCTACCCCTGGTGTTCCCAGTAACCGGATCGGTAGTAAGGGCTTTTGGCAAGCGGTATTAGTTGTAGCAGAAGCCAGAACAGTAGCGTAGTTTAGCATTGTTGTAGTACTACCACTTGGCCGCGTATTTAAATGCGGACCATTGCATTTTTCACAATTCGCGCGTATTGTTCCGGGTGTTCCACATCCGTAGCATTTAAGCAAAACAGGCATGTCCTGTTGGGTCAAATTCTGCGTCTTATTTGCCGTTGGCTTACGTTTTCGGCACTCTTCTATAGAATGGCCGAAACTGTGGCAATAAGCGCAACGTAGACGTCCTTTATTTGATTTTGTGGTAGGGGATTGTTTGCTAGATGCCGCTTTTTCGTTGTGATGCATTTCCTGTAGGGATTGTTCGGCTTCTCGCGCGAGTTTGAGCAAGTCGTCGTACGTTTTTACGTTTGCTCTTGGTACACGTTTGCGTATTCGACGGTGCAAAAGACCGTATATCATATCTATTTGGATAGCGTCACTCGGAACCGTTTCGATTTGGGCAAACATAGCTCGTGCCCTGCTGACAAATATATCAGTGGGAGTTTGTTCGTCCTGTTCGCGTGAAAATAGCTCTCGATATATCTGGTAAGCTGGTTTTTGTGGACCAAAGGAATTTTTCAGAGCGGTTTCGGCGCCTTCCCAGTTTGCTATTGAGGATTTTATTCCTTGCCACCATGTACCGGCAAAACCAGTTAGCAGCATCGACAGTCCACGAACCGCATTTTTATCCGACACGTTTACGCACTCGCGATATGTGTTTACCCCATCGAGAAACGCAGCGACGTCCTCGTCTTTCTTCCCCGTGAAACGCGCTGTACACTTCGCAAAACTTCCTTCGGCGTTAGTTACGGAACCTAGTGGAGATTGAGGTCGCGAAGGCTGTTGCATTTGACGCAATTGCTCCGTAAATTGGGATTGCATTCCCGTTAGCAATTGTTGTAATTGATCGGCACTCATTTGTACTACAGGAGTTGGGTCGGACATTTTCTCCGTTTCGTATATCACCGGTAAAGCACTAGCCGATTCTAATCGCGACCACCGGTTTTTCAGTCTTTCGCTTCTGCGTAAAATTTGTGACATCCACAACGCACGCACAGATGCGATAACAGGAAAATGTCTAACTGTCCGAACTCAGTTTATAAAAATATGTTTTTATTTAGAGAAACACGCAACGCACTGTTGAAAGGATTGTTCGTAATTAGAACGCAACGCACTGTTGAAACGATTGTTCGAAATTAAAAACCCGCAACGCACTGTTGAAAGGATTGTTCGTAATTAGAACGCAACGCACTGTTGAAACGATTGTTCGAAATTAAAAACATGCAACGCACTGTTGAAAGGATTGTTCGTAATTAGAACGCAACGCACTGTTGAAACGATTGTTCGAAATTAAAAACATGCAACGCACTGTTGAAGGATTGTTTTTAATTAAAAACCCGCAACGCACTGTTGAAAAGATTGTCCGTAATTACAAACACTGCAACTTGCTTGCTAAACCGTTCTTTTTTGTAAAAAAAAAAATCCACTTACCCCCTCGAGACAAAGGGATTCTGTACCTGGTGGCGTCAGTAGCAGGGCCGACTTTTTGAAGCAAAAAAATGGCCGTCTTTGGCGTGTCAAGACAAAGGAGCCGGTGCCCGCTGGTGTTTGTTGCCGTTGAAGGAGCGTTGACAAGATGGCGAGATACGCCGTTTTGTAGGTACAATATAGCTACTCCAACAAACTTCAGTTGTTTTTTGCTTAAACTGAGGTTTCTACCAATTTTCACACTCACTATGTATTAGTAGCTTTCCCAGTTGCTGTAGTATGTAAAGGTAAAAAAATGATCGGCTTTTACGTTGGGCGCCAGAATGTAACGGGAGGTTACGTAAATATAAATTATATGAAACAATTTATAATGGTTTATTACAAATTACAGCTACTTCTCACAAGGAAAAAACTACAAACATTATTATAAGCAAAGAAACACGATTAAAAACTTAAAGTAACATAAAAACACCCACACACTTTACAAGGACCCTTTCTACTTCCCTTGTCCGCGTCGACCGTCCCGCGCACCCCCGTCTTTCCCACCCTTGCGTACCACAAACACTTCGCACTTGCAAGATCACGGCATCCCTCTACGTATAGATGGCAATGGTAGTATGGTTTGCGCTACATAATGAATTTACTGTATTGAATATAGATTTTGTCGTTATATTATTTTAATTTTTTTTGTCAAATAACAATACCTAGTAGAAAGTTGTAATCCGTTATAATCCGTCTTTTGTGTATTAGCTCCATTGTCAGTTAATGGTCCTGTTAGTTGTGTTGCCTACATGCTAAATTGCAAAACATGAATTATATTGATATTTCTAAAATTTTATTTTCATTATTTCTGAATTAATTTGCATTTTAGAAAAAAAATTCTTGTCGCATTTGAAAGAGCGTGGTTATATCTATCTATTCATAGAGATAATTTTTCGATATCCACATTTTTGTAAATACTACTTGAAAATTTTAAAGTAAAATAGAGTTGTACATTTTTTACTGCTGAAAAGTTATTTTTTAGAAATTAAACAAAAACGTTCTATGTGTAGACAGATAAAACACCAATAATAAGAAAAAAATTTCGCCCGCCCTTCCTACTTTAAAATTGGCTCTGAAAAAGTGGAACAAAATGTGCATAAAATGGGGTATATTTCAAGGTGTAAACTCCAGCCTTAAGCTGTCTACTTACTTCTTTGTACAAGTACAACCATGAGCCCATACACCCTGTAACTCTTCATCATCGATTATTTCCCCAATTTTATACGTTTTTCTTGGAAGTGGCAAGTGTCTGCCGGTCTGTCATAAATATGCGAGCAATCATAATTTACTGGGCATACCGAATAAAGTTCTGGGTAATCTACACCAACACATCTAAGATCGTTGTATATACTCCTTGGAACACTGCTGCTCATTGCCGTATCGCATTTGTCTGCTGTAAATTTAAACAATTGTAAATTATTATTATCGAGTTTTGAACGTACAATATTTGCAATAATATACTATGATAATATTATACGTAGCTATAGAGGGTGTCCCAAAAGGATACGGCATCCAAAGTGTTAAAAATTATTTTTTTTTCGTAAGTATATTCCGAAATGATTATTATTATTATTATTTTACAAATAATGTTCAAAATGACCGGCATTAGCTTCAAGACAAGCTTCTATTTTTCGAACAAAATTTTGAGGCTAAAGGCGGTCATTATTCAAAAAACGGATTGGCAGGGTTATTTTTTTATTCGCGTTTTTCATCTTTGAAATGTGATTTACACGAAAACGATTAATGGTAGGAAAAAATCTGTTGGGTTAGATCGTCATATTTTAGCCTCAGGAACATTGTGCTAGCATTTTTTCCGCACCTTTTAGAGACGCCCTGTATAACTTTCAATAAAGTACATTTCTATAGAAAAACTATTTTATTTTGATATATCCGGTGTCACAGGACCCCGGGACACCCCTGTTATTTTGTTAATAATTTTAAATGATCTCAACTTTCTTATTTCAAAAGCAACACCCTGTATATTTTTACATATCTCAACTCGGGATTAAATTCTGAGTATAATAGTGTCAAGATATTACAGTTTTGAGAAGTTATAACTTTTTAATTTCAAAAATACGTTTTAATTCTAGAGTGGCATGGCTTACCAAATTTTGTTCATATCATATCGCTTACTTTTCTCAAACGGTTTAACATAATAAAAGGTGAATAACCAGTTGGCTAGAGTCTTTCAAAGTTGTAAAAGCCATTTTTCCCCGAATAACTCCTTTTATTTCAAATGGAAAGGTTGAGGAAGAAGGGACACCGACATATTAAATAAACGGTGTGCATCACTTGATGTTTCTTTTAACAATTATTCGAATAAATCAAAAGTTATTTAGAATATTTTTTCAACCGTTCGCCATTTTGTTTTTTCAATAGTTTACTGCAGATTCGTAATCAAGGACCTTGATTACCCTTATTAACGAATTATTACAAAAATCGAACAGACTTTTATATTTTGGCGAGCTTTTTTGGATTAGGGACCACTGTGCGCTGGGAAAAAAAAGAAGGCTTCAGTCAGTCATGGCACTCTAGAATTAAAACGTATTTTTGAAATTAAAAATTTGTAAGTTATCAAAACTGTGACTGTTACCACTATTATACGCATTATACGAGTTGAAATGTGCAAAAATATACAGTCTGGGTTATTTCCGGTGTTTCTTCTCTTTCCTTTATGATTTCCCCTAAATATTTCTTAGAACAAAGTTTTAACAGCTATAATATGTTTGTTTGAATTCTAAAAATCATACGAGCTATAAAAATTATAAACAATTAATAACTATTTGTATATTAAAAGGGCAAAGTTACAAATTGGCGATTCAGAAAAACAGCCGACGCGCAACCACATAATGTAGTGGTTAAAGCGGCTGAATTTCTGCTAATCCATTAATAGACAAGCAGCACTGAGAAAAAGGGCCCCGTAATAATACGAACTAATAATGGAAGTGGGCAGAATGAATGCGTGTATGAGATAAGTTGAGCTGCGTTGTGTCAGAGCTAGTACCTAAAGTGAAGAACAAGAAAAAAACACTGCTATTATTTTTTGAATAGCAAGATATTGCTTGTATAATTTTTAGACTTAATTTTTTACTTAACAAAGTGAGTACCTATACAATAATATTTATTTTGATATTTTGATACTTGTATAAGTTGCATTTGGATAACACCGTAGTATTTTTTTATGGTTTTGGGTACTATTAACAAATGACTTGTTTTTGATATATTTGGTTTCAACTTTTAAAATTGAAACTAAACACAATCAGAGTGTACTCTTTATCTTAATAACACAGGAACGTTTTCGCATTATTATATTGGCTAGCTATTATTAGATTAATAAGAATGTCGTTTTAAGAAATTATTTGGTAAAAAATAGTATATTATACACCAAGGTAGAGAAGACATTTTTCTCAGCCGAGCATTATTATTTCCTGAGATGCGGAGCATCTCAGGAAATAAGCTGCGAGGTCCTTTTATAATTAATCGTTTTTACGTTAATAAAAAATAAAGTTACATTTCTAAATATCCACAAAAATCAAGTAGCCTTTGCCTGAAAACATTTCAACTGACATTTGTGTAAACTTTGACGTTTATCTCAAATATATTTATTTCTCATTTCTAACAAATAATTATAATTAAAATTAATAAGAAACAATACTAGATTGAAATAAAGAAGCTTTAGAAAGTGGTTGTTGTATTATGAAGGTGAATAATATTCGATATTTGACTTAATTTTAAAGGCATCAGGCTAGCATGCTAGATAAATTGTTTCTATTATTGACCAGTGGTCAATAACAAAAAATTAGTAACCACTAGCTGAGAAAATCAACTTCTTGCCCTGAAAACAAACTAAATAATGGTACCTTCTAAATCTAGTAGTGGAAAACATATTTTATACCCTGTGCAACATGCAACAAAGAGGCGTATGTGAAATGTTTAAGTGAATAATAAACGACAATTTGCTAAATTAATTTAACGGCATTGTGCCATTTATAATACGGTTCTCAAAAGAACTAATAAGATGAGTATCACACGTCATTCTTAAAATTTTAATATAAAGGGTGTCCAAGATAAGGATAAGGAGGGAAAACAAGAGTTCTTTGCAACAGTTGTAATGCAAATTTTTGTACGTTGTTTGGAATGTAATGCTACCCACAGTAGTTAAGGGTACAGAATAAATTTACGATATAGTACATTATAGGCCAAGGTAGAGAAGACAGTTTTCTCAACTTAGCATTATTATTTTCCGAGCTGCGAAGCAGCAAGGGAAATAAGTTGCGAGGTTGAGAGAAATCTTCTTTACCGTGGTCTATATACTATTTTTTTCACTACTAGAAATGTTATTCATTTAAGATTTTTGTAATTTACCATTTCCACATGATTTTTTAAATATTTAGGAGCCTGAAACTGGAGTTGTCAAACTAAAAAACAAAACCAGTAACACCTGATTTATAGAAGGTTTATTTTATTATTTTCCTAGGTAACATTTCATTATCATTATTTACCTAGGTTGAGAAATATAACTTCTCATTAGAGAAATGGAGTAAGTAATGGCGACTTTTCAGGTTAGTAGTGAAAAAAAAATATTATAGTGTTAGCAAACGATTAAGCAGAACTTTCCTTATGCATCTAAATTTAGGGCCACCTTATTATACTCATGCGAAAACTAATTTTTTATTTCTTCGAAGGAAAAGATGTACATCACAAGTTCATCTTCTGGTATTGTTTGGATGGTATTAGTGGGACAGTTGTTCTTTAAATATGTGGAATCCAGATGTTATTGGCGCCCAGGAGCTTGCAACACCATAAAATGTGTCGAAGTTAACAGCACAAGTTTAGAATTAACAATTTCAAGTTTAGAACATCAACATGAATATAATTATGGATTCAAAACATGCGTCAACTTGGATGTTAGTCATTCAAATGTGGAAACAGTAAGAAGTGCAACTTTAGCTTTTCACCACCCTCATGAATACACGGAAATGCGTTTAGCTGGAATAAACATTAGAACAATTAAAGAAAATACGTTTGCAAATTTTAGTGACTTGAAACGATTATTTTTAGATCATAACGAAATCGAACTTATTAAACTAACAAGTGGTTTAAAAAATTTAGAAGAGCTTGATTTAAGTTATAATAAAATTACAAAATTACAAGCTAGCGATTTACCAAGAATTAATACTTTAATAATTTTAAATTTATCTTATAATAAATTATTAAGATTAGAAGGACTAACATGTAATTTTGAACAATTGGAAGAACTAACCGTAAGTAATAATAACTTAACCGGAGTCTTAGATAACTTTCACTGTAATAAAAAATTAAAGAACTTAAATTTAGCTTATAATCAATTACGGGAAATTAATTCCGGCTCTTTTATAAAATTAAAAGATCTGGAAACTTTATATTTAAATAATAATCAAATTATTACAATACATGATGGTGCTTTTAAGAATCTGCAATCTCTAACCCATCTTATTTTACACAGCAATCAATTGCGTATGATAAATGCTACCACTTTAAGTGGTTTACACAATCTACTTTGGTTAGTGTTATACAACAACAATATTACAACTATACAACCTGATTCGTTTTCAGATTTGAAAAGTGTCATTCATTTATATTTCCGTTCAAATCGTGTCCACTATTTACGGCCTTATACATTTCGTGGATTGGAAAGTTTAGGGTGGTTAGTTGTATACTACCAACCTATTGAGAAAGTTGCATTGAAAGCATTTGCTGGCTTAAATAGTTTGGTTGGATTAATTTTGAGTAACTGTTCGATTACGGATATTCCTGTAGGTATTTTTAATGATATTCCCCAAATAACAGATCTTGTGTTAAGCAACAATAAAAATTTACGATTAAAACCCCGTATGTTTACGCAGTTAAAAGATCTGGATCATCTTGATATTGAAGGGACTGATTGCGAACAATTACCAGCTGATTTGTTTGTTGGATTACGAAATTTACCTTATCTTGAAATAAAGAATGCATCGATAAAATTTATATCACCTGGTGCGTTTAACGGTCTTGATAAATTATCAAAACTAACTTTAAAAAATAATTTGATTGAAATATTAGAACCAGATGTGTTTATTGGAATGCCACAACTAAAAATTTTAGACTTGAGTAATAATAAGATTCAAGTAATCAATGCAAATGCATTTTACGAACTGAATGAGTTGATGATATTAGATCTACGGAATAACACGATTTATAGATTGGAAAAACACGCATTTTACGGAATGATTAGTTTAAACACACTTGATTTATCAAACTTGAAAATTAATTCAATCGACCCAGGAGCTTTTGATAGTCTTGAAAAATTAACAAAATTAAATTTAAGTTATAATCAAATTACGACAATTAAAGAAAAAACTTTTTGGGGTGTTCCAAATTTAAAAATCCTTCTTCTTGAATATAATCGTATTACATCCATAGAAAGTGATGCTTTTTATGGACTCAATGATGTAACAGTCTTCAACATTACAAACAACCCGATTTTATATTTAAAAGAAAATACTTTTAATGGATTAAAAAGTTTGATAACATTAAACTTAACTAATTTAAAAATATTTAATATAGAATCGCATGCATTTAGAGGATTAGAAAGTTTAAATAATTTATACCTAACCGAAAATGGAATTTCTGTAATACATTCAAAAACATTTCAAGATTTAAATCAATTACAAGATTTAAGTTTGTATGGAAATAATATCACACAAATTGAGAAAAACGCTTTTGATGGACTTAAAAATGTAACTTCTTTAAATATAAGCGGAAATCACATTGCCTTACTTGAAGATAGTACCTTTAATGGTTTATCTTCCTTGATAACTTTAAACTTGAGTTTTTTACACATCGATTATGTTAAAAGGGGTGCGTTTCGTAGCCTTGATTCAACGGAAGTTTTAGATTTGAGAGAAAATACTTTAAAAAGTTTAGAAAGTAATATTTTTGAAGGATTGGGAAAATTATCAAGACTTTATTTAAATAAAAATTTGCATGGAATAAGTGAACATGCTTTTAATGGTTTGGGAAGTTTAGGTGAACTTGTGATTCCTAACGCTGATTTATATCAACTTGAAAGTAATAGTTTTGATGGGTTAAAAGAATTAATGACTTTGGTGTTAAAGAATACGATTATTGGGACGATTAAGGCTTATGCTTTTCAAGGTTTACCCAAATTGGAATATTTAAAATTAGAAAATTGCACAATTAATTCCATAGAAGAACGAGCGTTTTCGGGATTGAAACTTAGGGTAATGAGCATTAAGTGGTCAGATAATGTTTTTAATTTAACTGGTTTGTCCTTGAAATATTTAGGAGCTGGAGCATTCATTCACTTTAAACTTACGGAAAATTCTGAACACAAGAAAATTTTAGATCTATCCTTTAATAAACTTCCTATAATCTACGGACGTAATTTTATGGATTTAGGATTTCTTCTCGAATTATTATTAAATAATAATAATATTAAAACAATACAACCTTTCGCATTTGCCGGTTTAGAATTATTAACTAATTTATATTTACAAAATAATAATTTAAAATCTTTAATGTTTGATTCTTTTGAAGGTCTTTATGCATTAAAAAATTTAGATATTAGCAATAATCAAATATCTACAGTGAGTTTAAAATTATTTTCCCCATTGTTGAAAATAGAAACCTTAAATATTAGCAATAACGGACTTACCGAATTATCATTTCAATTACAAGACGTTCCCTTGAATCTTCAATCTTTAACAGTTCTCAACATATCTTACAATAATCTTTCAAATATTAATCCCCTAATAGGGTCGTCTTTAGAAAATGTACGTGAACTTATGATTAATTCTAATAACATTGCGGAATTCAATTCTGAGTTATTATTGAAAAATTATCCAAAACTTTCACGTATTAATGTATCTGATAATAATTTTCCTTGCCATATATTACGAGATGTCTTGATAAAATTTAAAGAACGTTCTGTTCTTTATGATCGTGATGTAAATGATATAGAATTAGGTTACGTGGATGGTGTTAGATGTAAGGAGTTGACACAGCAAGATTTTGATCCTTCCACTACGGAAATGAATTTAACAAATTTTGAGGCTATTGTAAGTAATACAAAAGAAAAAATATATGATCTAGTTACCCAATTTAACTCTAACACTGTTGATCAATTTACATTACAGTATCTTACACAATTAACACAAACCGTGGAAAGTCTCTGTACCAAATTTGAACTTCATGTTAATAACACAGTGGGTATTAGAAATCATAAACAGTCTACTGTGGATTCCAGTAAGATGACTATATTTGAAAGTTTTGTTATTATTATATGTATTGTGATATGCATTGCACAATTTATTTCGATAATTAGAAATATTTTTAAAGGGCAAAGTGGAATCGGAAATTTCAGACATTGGCGATAGAAACTGTAAGAGAATTTGCTTTTGAGGAAAATCGTTAACTAATTTACTTTTTTCACTATTACCATAAATAGATGAGTTATCCTTAAAACTAATAACACAAAGTACAATTGAAAATAGTATATTATATTATAGGCGAGGCACGCTAAAGGTGCATGTACGTCATCAATTTTTTAATGGTGTCCATGACGTCATGAATTACTCTGTTTAAATTTATTTATTGTTTCTCAAAACGTAGTTTGCTTTAATGTGTTTCTCAAACTGTCAGAGTGACGTTTGACGAATATATACACAATAAAAAAAACAACCACGATCATGTGCTTAAATAAAAACTTATAAGACGAAAAAAACACTAATCAGTAAACGTTTTTATTTTTTGCAGGAATAATATGAATACAACTAATAAATAAAAATAATAACTCTAAAATAACATTCTATGACCTTATAAAAAGCATAATTTTAATACGTAATTCGCAAAAAATATTACAGTTTTATACTGTTTCAAGATTGGTACTACAAAATTACCAGAAAATTCGATTGATGACGTAGATGCACCTTTAGCGTGCCCCGACTTTACTAAGAGTAGAAAGAGTTCATTTTGTGTTGAGCTTACATGTTGCGGCCGAGGCGCTTTCGTCGAGCCTGTGCAAAATAAGCGAAACACAAAATGAACGTTCTACTTCGAGTGATATATACTGTTTTTTCTTCAAACGAAATAATACAATATCTGTTATAAACTAAATGTTCATTTTTGTAAACGTCATTTCCACTACTGTCAAAAATAAAAACAAAACAAACAACATGTGCGATTTTAAATGAGCTAGCTGTAAATAATACAGCCGTTGCCATGGATACGTAAACACATTATGTGAAACGCCCCCTATCGGCTCGGTTCCAATTTTGATTTTGACAGTTCCTCTCTGAGGTGCCACCTATTAGATAATAATCGGCAACAAATTAATAATGTATACACTCCGAGAGGGCACCACAAAGGAGACCTGTCAAAATAAAATTTGGACCCGGCTGTTAGGAGAATGAAGCTGGCCATGGGTGGACATTTACGCAGAATCCGACGTGCTCCTTCGATTGTCGCAAATCACGCTCCCCTTTAGCTCGTTTACTTTCAGAGATATTAATGTTTTCTACTTTCTTTCTAAATTAAAAAAATTAATATTTTGGAAAGGAAACAAACTAGCGGTGAAGGGCTTACACCAATCGAAAAAAGACATCGGAATGTCCACCACATGGATTCCACCCGAGCTACTAGGGGGCGTTGTATGTTTTTCCATTTTAACGCTAACTGTATCAAAGACGTCGCTATGATACAGTTGTCCTTGTTCCTTTCTTGTTCCATTTTCCCGAGGGCACCCGTTAAAATAATCTAGTTTAAAATTTTACCAGTCGTTATTATTGCTGTACTACTTTGTTCTGAATTAAATCTAATTAAACCTAAAAATTATTTTTTTATATAGCATTGAATTAATTATGTCATCGCATATTTCTTTTTTGCCAATTTACGCACACCCTGTATAATTGGTAAGATTATGACAAATAATACAATCTTAAACATTTCGAAACGGTTCTATCATGTATGTAGCCTTAGTCGATTTGTTTAACTAATTTTTTGGAAAGAAAGTGCATTTGTGATGTTACTGTAAATAAAAGTTTAATCTGCTGTTTTTTTATTTGATTAGTGTTTGTTTTTTTTTTTTGGTTTATTAGTACTTAAATTTATTAGAAATATTGAACCAGGCTAATGTATTTTTCAGCATTTACTGGATAACTATCGATTAAGATTTGTTCAATCTGTATTACCTACGGCTATTGGTGTTACCTGCCATTGATGACGCTCAAGAATATTATAAAACATTTTAAATCACGTTATCATAATTCACTTTTGAAACGATTTTAATCAAGTAACAACATAAAAGTAACATCTAACTAACATACAACTTACTTTATATATAGAATTTTTTTATATTCCCATAATTACTTATTAAGTATCACAGGCTCTGCTGGTTTGTAGCAGTCCGCATATGGAGGAACATTACACTGGCATTGAACATGACCTAATTCTTTGTCTTCATGTTCATAATAATCCCAAACCTTCATTATATGGTCACCGAATTTACAGAAAAATTCTGAAGCTGAAAACTTTTCGAATTAATTTCAAATAGTGACATTCCCAGCTTAGTTGTCGAGACTTTATTTCTTTAATTGAATTAAAGGGAGCTAGTCATCTATAAAATCCATTTCCTATGCATTCTTACTTACCAGGTTGGTCACTAGGTGTTCCGACAGGACTGGAACTAAATTTACCACTTTCGATTGCTAAAAATAAGAATTTTTAATATCCAAACAGTAACATCCTACAGAAATTAGAAAAATTGTAACTTACGACAAACCCACGTTTTTGGACAACACCTATCGTGTTCATAATCATAATAGGGTGCGCAGTGATCATTAATAGCTTTCGAATGTTTAAGTTCTGCAGTACAATTTACGGGTTGGCAGAAAGGAGCTTCAAATTTTCCAGCAAAACCCTTATCGCATACACATTGCACACATCTCTCATTAGGGTGTGTAAACTTTTCTCCCTCTTTATAAGTCACACCGTTTGCTTCACATTTAGCATTTCCTACGAACGGTGCTGTACCATAAAATAGACACATCTTAAAAACATGATTGCTATAGTTATTGATATACTTACGGCACACCTGGCCATCTGCGCAATAACTGTTTAGTTTATATCTTAAATAACAACCAAAACTTAGAAAATCTCCTAAACCCATATCTTCGGGACAACCATCTATAATTTCTGGGCAATCAAAGTCCAAGCTACAATATATTGGAGTATGATTCGATGAAATAGCACTAACAAAAAGTTTTCAAATCGAGTTGGCTATGTATATTAAAAAGCTAGTCGTAACTCATAATGTTACGAACTAACATGAACTAATCACGACCCTCTCGATTTTCAAGACTTAACGTCGCGTCGTAACTAACCACTTAAAGTCTCGAAAATCAAGAAGCTCGTAGAACTAACATTCTCAAAACAGATAGTGATTTCATTTCAAAGGCCACTCTAATTTTAAATTTTTTTCACAAGTATCTACACGTCGCGTTGTAGTAATTACTGCGAACCGAACGAACGATTTCGATACATTGTACAAATTTTGTTTATGTTATGCTGTTTACTTACTTCTTTGTGCAAGTACAATCATTATCCCATACACCCAGTAGCTCTTCATAATCGATTTTTTCGCCAATTTTATACATTTTTCCTTGGAAGTGGCAAGTATCTGCCGGTCTGTCATAAATATGCGAGCAATCATATTTTAATGGGCATTCCGAATTAAGTGCTGGGTAATTTACACCAACACATCTAAGATCGTTGTATACACTCCTTGGAACATTGCTGTGCATTGCTGCATCGCATTCGTCTGCTGTAAATTTAAAACAATATTGTAAATTATTATCGAGTTTTGAACGTACAATTTTTTGCAATAATATAGTATGACACTTATTATACAGTGCGCGCATAAAGTTTGGAATAATGGAAATAATTCTTTTCCCGGCAAATTTAAAGAACAACGGTTTGACAAGTCAAACTGATTTATTATTTAAATGATTATTATTATTATTTTCCAATTAATGTTCAAAATGACCGCCACTAACTTCAAGACAAGCTTCTATTCTTCGAACAAAATTTTGAGGCTAAAGGCGGTCATTATTCAAAAAACGGATTTGCAGAGTTATTTTTTTATTCGCATTTTTCATCTTTGAAGTGTGATTTACACGAAAACGGTTAATGGTAGGAAAAAATCTCAAGAGACTCTTTTAACCGTAAATTAGTTGAGAAATTTGAAAATTGTGTCAAAAACAAAAAAACAGTGGCGTACCATTTTTTCCTCCAGAAATATACACATACCCACTTGTAGTTACGCCACTGGAGAAGGAAAAAACTGACTAATATGGTCCACTTATAGCAAATGTACATACATACCTATTGCTTACTTTTCAAAATTTAATTCCTTAGCATTTCCGAATAAATGAAAAAAGATATCTTTTACAGCTTTCAACACCCACCCTGTATAAAAATGTTATTCCTTAGAATACCCAATGAAGATTTACAATGTCATCATAATTCCCTTGACACATAAATAACTATTACAGATTAAAATAATAGTATATTATAGACCAAGGTAGAGAAGACACTTTCCTGAATCGAGCATCATTACTATCCGAGCTGCAAAGCAGCCAGGAAAAAAAATTTGCGAGGTTGAGATAAATCTTCTTTACCGTGTTTTATATACTATTTTTTTTAACTACTAGAAATGTTATTCATTTAAATCTTCGTAATTTACCATTTCCACATGTATATTTAGTAACCTCAAACTGCATTTAAAAAACAAAACCATTAACATCTAACATTATTTACCTAGGTTGAGAAATATAACTTCTCATTAGAGAAAAGGAGAAAGTAATGGCGACTTCTCAGGTACCTAAGTAGTTAAAAAAAATATTTTACCTTTAGCAAATGCAGTAACATTAATAACGATAAATATCGCACAAAACCAGCGAAACATGATGGAAGAGTGTTCTTTACGTGAAGACTATCTGCAGAGTACGACGACTATTCTGAAAAATGTTAAATGTTAAAGGTTATATAACCAAAACAAATGTCTAATTAAAATACTAAAATACAATTTCGAAATGATAAGATTTATCTTCATATCAATATACGTTCTGAAACTGCGAAATTTTATTCTGTTTTGAGGGATCTAGTTAATTATATCATATCACACTAAATGATAAACAGTGACCGCATGGGCCTTGTAGCAAAAACAAAATTATTATTGATAATATTAATGTGTTCTGCAATGTCTGGCCGGTCTGAAAGGTGTACATAGGGATTTAACATTGTATTGAACGTTTCTGCTGATTCCTGCTCGGGGATTCAACTTACAGGAATGGACTCATCTGATATTACGGACTCGGCTTTTCGCCTCGTCCGTAAACATCTGGAATCGTCCGCTAAAACTGTGTTTTGCGTACTTCTAACATAAATAACTATTATTTTGATATACCCGGTGTCACAGGACCCCGGGACACCCCTGTTATTTTATTTTATATTTTATTATTACAAAAATCGAACAGACTTTTATATTTTGTCCAGCTTTTTTGGATTTGGGACCACTGTGCGCTGGGGAACAAAAAGAAGGCTTCAGTCAGTCATGGCACACTAGAATTAAAACGTATTTTTGAAATTAAAAATTTGTAAGTTCTCAAAACTGTAACTGTTACCACTATTATACGCATTATACGAGTTGAAATGTGCAAAAATATACAGTCTGGGTTATTTCCGCTGTTTCTTCTCTTTCCTTTATGATTTCCCCTAAATATTTCTTAGAACAAAGTTAATATCTATAATATGTTTGTTTGAATTCTAAAAATCATACGAGCTATAAAAATTATAAACAATTAATAACTATTTGTATATTAAAAGCGCAAAGTTACAAATTGGCGATTGAGAAAAATAGCCGACGCGCAACCACATAATGTAGTGGTTAAAGCGCGGTTGAATTTCTGCTAATCCATTAATAGACAAGCAGCACAAGAGTAAAAGGGCCCCGTAATAATACGAACTAATAATGGAAGTGGGCAGAATGAATGCGTGTATGAGATTAGTTGTGTCAGAGCTACCTAAAGTGAAGAACAAGAAAAAACACTGCTATTATTTTTTGAAGAGCAAGATATTGCTTGTATAATTTTTAGACTTAATTTTTTACTTAAGAAAGTGAGTATACAATAATATTTCTTTTGGTGTTTTGATAACTTGTAGAAGTTGCATTTGGATAACACCCTAGTATTTTTTATAGTTTTGGGTAGGGGTACTATTAACAAATGACTTATTTTTCATATATTTGGTTTTAAGAGTGTAGGTACTCTTTATCTTAATCACACGGGAACTTTTTCGAATTATTATATTGGCTAGCTAGGTATTTATTATTAAATTAAGAATGTTGCTTTAAGAAAATATTTGGTAAAAAAAATATTTTATACCCTGTGCAGCATGCATCAAAGAGGCGTACGTGAAACGTTTATAAGTGAATAATAAACGACAATTTGCTAAATTAATTTAACGGCATTGTTCCATTTATAAGATGGTTCTCAAAAGAACTAATAAAATAAGTATCACATGTCATTCTTAAAATTTTAATATAAAGGGTGACCAAGATAAGGATAAGGAGGGAAAACAAGAGTTCTTTGCAACAGTTGTAATGCAAATTTTTGTACGTTGTTTGGAATGTAATGCTACCCACAGTAGTTAAGGGTACAGAATAAATTTACGATATAGTACATTATAGGCCAAGGTAGAGAAGACAGTTTTCTCAACTGAGCATTATTATTTTCCGAGCTGCGAAGCAGCAAGGGAAATAAGTTGCGAGGTTGAGAGGAATCTTCTTTACCGTGGTCTATATACTATTTTTTTCACTACTAGAAATGTTTTTCATTAGATTTTTGTAATTTACCATTTACACATGATTTTTTAAATATTTAGTAGCCTGAAACTGGAGTTGTCAAACTAAAAAACAAAACCAATAACACCTGATTTATAGAAGGTTTATTTTATTATTTTCCTAGGTAACATTTCATTATCATTATTTACCTAGGTTGAGAAATATAACTTCTCATTAGAGAAATGGAGTAAGTAATGGCGACTTTTCAGGTTAGTAGTGAAAAAAAAATATTATAGTGTTAGCAAACGATTAAGCAGAACTTTCCTTATGCATCTAAATTTAGGGCCACCTTATTATATTCATGCGAAAACTAATTTTTTATTTCTTCGAAGGAAAAGATGTACATCACAAGTTCATATTCTGGTATTGTTTGGATGGTATTAGTCGGACAGTTGTTCTTTAAATATGTGGAACCCAGATGTTATTGGCGCCCAGGAGCTTGCAACACCATAAAATGTGTCGAAGTTAATAGCACAAGTTTAGAATTAACAATTTCAAGTTTAGAACATCAACATGAATATAATTATGGATTCAAAACATGCGTCAACTTGGATGTTAGTCATTCAAATGTGGAAACAGTAAGAAGTGCAACTTTAGCTTTTCACCACCCTCACGAATACACAGAAATGCGTTTAGCTGGAATAAACATTAGAACAATTAAAGAAAATACGTTTGCAAATTTTAGTGACTTGAAACGATTATTTTTAGATCATAACGAAATCGAACTTATTAAACTAACAAGTGGTTTAAAAAATTTAGAAGAACTTGATTTAAGTTATAATAAAATTACAAAATTACAAGCTAGCGATTTACCAAGAATTAATACTTTAATAATTTTAAATTTATCTTATAATAAATTATTAAGATTAGAAGGACTAACATGTAATTTTGAACAGTTGGAAGAATTAACCGTAAGTAATAATAACTTAACCGGAGTCTTAGATAACTTTCACTGTAATAAAAAATTAAAGAACTTAAATTTAGCTTATAATCAATTACAGGAAATTAATTTCGGCTCTTTTATAAAATTAAAAGATCTGGAAACTTTATATTTAAATAATAATCAAATTATTACAATACATGATGGTGCTTTTAAGAATCTGCAATCTCTAACCCATCTTATTTTACACCACAATCAATTGCGTATGATAAATGCTACCACTTTCAGTGGTTTACACAATCTAATTTGGTTAATGTTATACAACAACAATATTACAACTATACAACCTGATTCGTTTTCAGATTTGAAAAGTGTCGTTCATTTATATTTCGGTTCAAATCGTATCCACTTTTTACGGCCTTACACATTTCGTGGATTGAAAAGTTTAGGGTGGTTAGTTGTGTCCTACCAACCTATTGAGAAAGTTGCATTGAAAGCATTTGCCAGCTTAAATAGTTTGATTGGATTAATTTTGAATAATTGTTCGATTACGGATATTCCTGTAGGTATTTTTAATGATATTCCCCAAATAACAGATCTTGTGTTAAGCAACAATAAAAATTTACGATTAAAACCCCGTATATTTACGCAGTTAAAAGATCTGGAATATTTAGGTATTGAAGGGACTGATTGCGAACAGTTACCAGCTGATTTGTTTGTTGGATTACGAAATTTACCTTATCTTGAATTAAATAATGCATCGATAAAATTTTTATCACCTGGTGCGTTTAACGGTCTTGATAAATTATCAAAACTAACTTTAAAACATAATTTGATTGAAATATTAGAACCAGATGTGTTTATTGGAATGCCACAACTAACAATTTTAGACTTGAGTAATAATAAAATTCAAGTAATTAATGCAAATGCATTTTACGAACTGAATGAGTTGATGATATTAGATCTACGGAATAACACGATTAATAGATTGGAAAAACACGCATTTTATGGATTGATTAGTTTAAACACACTTGATTTATCAAACTTGAAAATTAATTCAATCGACCCAGGAGCTTTTGATAGTCTTGAAAAATTAACAAAATTAAATTTAAGTTATAATCAAATTACGACAATTAAAGAAAAAACTTTTTGGGGTGTTTCAAATTTAAAAATCCTTCTTCTTGAATATAATCGTATTACATCCATAGAAAGTGATGCTTTTAATGGACTCAATGATTTAACAGTCTTCAACATTACAAACAACCCGATCTTATATTTAAAGGAAAATACTTTTAATGGATTAAAAAGTTTGATAACTTTAAACTTAACTAATTTGAAAATATTCAACATAGAATCGCATGCATTTAGAGGATTAGAAAGTTTAAATAATTTATACCTAACCGAGAATGGGATTTCTGTAATACATTCAAAAACATTTCAAGATTTAAATCTATTACAAGATTTATGTTTGTTTGGAAATAATATCACGCAAATTGAAAAGGATGCTTTTCATGGACTTGAAAATGTAACTTCTTTAAATATAAGCGGAAATCACATTGCCTTACTTGAAGATAATACTTTTAATGGTTTATCTTCTTTGATAACTTTAAATTTGAGTCTTTTAAACATCGATTACGTTAAAAGGGGTGCGTTTCGTAGCCTTGATTCAACGGAAGTTTTAGATTTGAGAGAAAATACTTTAAAAAGTTTAGAAAGTAATATTTTTGAAGGATTGGGAAAATTATCAAGACTTTATTTAAATAAAAATTTGCATGGAATAAGTGAACATGCTTTTAATGGTTTGGGAAGTTTAGGTGAACTTGTGATTCCTAACGCTGATTTATATCAACTTGAAAGTAATAGTTTTGATGGGTTAAATGAATTAATGACTTTGGTGTTAAAGAACACGATTATTGGGACGATTAAGGCTTATGCTTTTCAAGGTTTACCCAAATTGGAATATTTAAAATTAGAAAATTGCACAATTAATTCCATAGAAGAACGAGCGTTTTCAGGATTGAAACTTAGGGTAATGAGCATTAAGTGGTCAGATAATGTTTTTAATTTAACTGGTTTATCCTTGAAATATTTAGGAGCTGGAGCATTCATTGACTTTAAACTTACGGAAAATTCTGAACACAAGAAAATTTTAGATCTATCCTTTAATAACCTTCCTATAATTTACGGACGTAATTTTATGGATTTAGGTTTTCTTCTCGAATTATTATTAAATAATAATAATATTAAAACAATACAACCTTTCGCATTTGCCGGTTTAGAATTATTAACTAATTTATATTTACAAAATAATAATTTAAAATCCTTAATGTTTGATTCTTTTGAAGGTCTTTATGCATTAAAAAATTTAGATATTAGCAATAATCAAATATCTACAGTGAGTTTAAAATTATTTTCCCCATTGTTGAAAATAGAAACCTTAAATATTAGCAATAACGGACTTACCGAATTATCATTTCAATTACAAGACGTTCCCTTGAATCTTCAATCTTTAACAGTTCTCAACATATCTTACAATAATCTTTCAAATATTAATCCCCTAATAGGGTCGTCTTTAGAAAACGTACGTGAACTTATGATTAATTCTAATAACATTGCGGAATTCAATTCTGAGTTATTATTGAAAAATTATCCAAAACTTACACGTATTAATGTATCTGATAATAATTTTCCTTGCCATATATTACGAGAAGTCTTGATAAAATTTAAAGAACGTTCTGTTCTTTATGATCGTGATGTAAATGATATAGAATTAGGTTACGTCGATGGTGTTAGATGTAAAGAGTTGACAAAGCAAGATTTTGATCCTTCCACTGCGGAAATGAATTTAACAAATTTTGAGGCTATTGTAAGTAATACAAAAGAAAAAATATATGATCTAGTTACCCAATTTAATTCTAACACTGTTGATCAATTTACATTACAGTATCTTACACAATTAACACAAACCGTGGAAAGTCTATGTACCAAATTTGAACTTCATGTTAATAACACAGTGGGTATTGGAAATCATAAAAAATCTAAGTTTTATTCCAGTACGATGACTGTATTTGAAAGTTTTGTTATTATTGTATGTATTGTGATATGCATTGCACAATTAATTTCGATAATTAGAAATATTTTTAAAGGGCAAAGCGGAATGGGAAATTTCAGACATTGGCAATAGTAAAACTGTAAGAGAATTTGCTTCTCAAGAAAGTCGTTAAATAATTTATTTTATTCACTATTACCATAAATAGATTAGTTATCCTTAAAAATAATAACACAAAGTACAAGTATATTATATTACTAAGAGTAGAAGGAGTTCATTTTGTGTTGAGCTTATATGTGCGGCCGAGGCGCTTGCGTCGAGGCTGTGCAAAATAACCGAAACACAAAATGACCGTTCTACTCCGAGTGATATATACTGTTTTTTCTTCAAACGAAATAAAAATAATACAAAATCTGTTATAAAATAAATGATTATTTTGTAAACGTCATTTCCACTACTGTCAAAAATAAAAACAAAGACATGTGCGATTTTAAATGAGCTAGCGGTAAATAATACAGCCGTTGCCATGGATACGTAAACACATTATGTGAAACACCCCCTAGCGGCTCGGATGGATATTCAAACGTGGTGGACCATGGTCAAATTCATTGTCCTAATTTTGTTTCAATTTTGATTTTGACAATTCTTCTCTGTGGTGCCACCTATTGGATAATAATCGGCAACAAATTTAAAATGTATAATAGTTTCATATACACCCCGAGAGGGCACCACAAAGGAGACCTTTCAAAATCAAAATTGGGCTCGGCTGTTAGGAGAATGAAGCTGACCATGGGTGGACATTTACGCAGAATCTGACGTGCTCTTTCAATTGGCGCAAATCACGCTCCCCTTTAGCTCGTTTACTTTCAGAGATATTAATGTTTTCAACTTTCTCCCTAAATTAAAAAAATTAATATTTTGTAAAGTAAACAAGCTAGCGGTGAAGGGCTTACACCAATCGAAAGAAGACGTCGGAATCTATCGGACTGAATAAACGTCCGCCACATGAATTCCACCCGAGCCGCTAGGGGGCGTTTTATGTTTATCCATTTACACGCTAACTGTATCAGAGATGTCGCTATGATACAGTTGACCTTGTTCCTTTCTTGTTCCGTCTTCCCGAGGACACCCGTTATAATAACAATTTAGAATTTTACCAGTAGTTATTATTGCTGTACTTTATTCTGAATCAAATCTAATTAAACCTAAAATCATTTTTTTATATAGCATTGCATTATGTCATCTCATACGGGGGGGTCCCTAAAATGGCTGCGATATTGTTGTTGAAATAAATAGATTTCCTTGCGTAGGGTTTTTTTTGCCAATTTAAGGACACTCTGTATAATTGGTAAAATTCTGACAAATAACGCAATCTTAAACATTTCGAAACGGTTCTATCATATATGTAGCCTTAGGCGATTTGTTTAACTAATTATTGCAAAGAAACTGCATTTTTGTGATATTACTGTAAATAAAAGTTTAATCTGCTGTTTTTTTTATTTGATTACTATTTGTTTGTTTTTTTTTGGTTTATTACTTAAAATTATTGGAAATTTTGAACCAGGCTAATGTATTTTTCAGCGTTTACTGGATAACTATCGATTAAGATTTGTTCAATCTGTATTGATACGGCTATTGGTGTTACCTGCCATTGATGACGCTCAAGAATTAAAAAACGCTTTAAATCGCATTATCATACATCACTTTTATTTAAAACGATTGTAATCATAGTGACAACATAAAAGAAACATTCTAACTAATATACAACATACTTTGATTATAACAAATATATAAACTCTTTTATATTCCCATAATTACTTATTAAGTATTACAGGCTCTGCTGGTTTGTGGCAGTCCGCAAATGGAGGAACATTACACTGGCAATAAACATGACCTAATTCTTTGTCTTCATGTTCATAATAATCCCAAACCTTCATAATATGGTCACCGAATATACAGGTACCTGAAAAAATTATACTTGTACATACTAATAATACTTTTGTCGAGACTTTATTTCTTTAATTGAATTAAAGGTAGCTAGTCATCTACAAAGTCCATTTCCTATTCGTCCTTACTTACCAGGTTGGTCTCTAGGTGTTCCGACAGGACTGGAACTAAATTTACCACTTTCGATTGCTGAAAATAAGAATTTTTAATGCGTAAACAGTAACATTATCCTACAGAAATAGTAAAAATTGTAACTTACGACAAACCCATGTTTTTGGACAACACCTATCGTGGTTAAGTTCATGATAGGGTGCGCAGTGATCATTAATAGCTTTAGAATGTTTAAGTTCTGCAGTACAATTTACGGGTTGACAGAAAGGAGCTTCGAATTTTCCATCAAAACCCTTATCGCATACACATTGCACACATGTTTTATCGGGGTGTGTAAACTTTTCTCCCTCTTTATAAGTCACGCCGTTTGCTTCACATTTAGCATTTCCTTCGAACGGTGCTGTATACAAATCGACATATTTTCAAAACATGCTATTATAGGTAGTTATTGATATACTTACGGCACACCTGGCCATCCGCGCAATAACTGTTCAGTTTATATCTTAAATAACAACCAGGACTTAGATAATGTCCTAAACCCATATCTTCAGCACAACCATCCATAACTTCTGGGCATTCAAAGTCCAAGCTACAATATATTTGAGTATAATTGAATTGCTAATTGCAGAAAGGTAAATAATACAATGATAATACGTAATGCACTGTTTTGAGAAAAACGGAAAAAACGACAGTTCTGCTGCACTACTTACCTTTCTGCACAAATCGTTTTAAACCTATTGCTAAAACGCAGTATTAGGATAGCGGCAAAGCTTCCGTTTCTGCACCAAACGATGAGACGACGCCGACGCCCAAAATACACGATTACGCAAACAACTTGAAAATGTCAAAATTGTCAAAATTGTCAGAACTTACCTTTCTGCAATTAGCGATTCAATTAGATGTAATAGCACTAACAAAAAGTTTTCAAATCGAGTTGGCTATGTATGTTAAAAGGCATGTCGTAACTCATAATGTTACATACTCAGAAGTGAACTCGGGAACTAATCATCGGCCCTTTCAATTTTCGTCCTAACTAACGACTTAAAGTCTCGAAAATCAAGAAGATCATGGAACCAATATTCTCATAACTGACAGCGATATTTGTTTATGGTTCAATCTCAAACATTGAAAACATTTCATAGGCCACTCTACTTTTTTTGATAAGTACACATAGTAATAATTGCTGCGAACCGCACGTTTTCAATACATATTGTGCAAAATTTGTTCATGTTATGCTGTCTACTTACTTCTTTGTGCAAGTACAATCAGTATCCCATACCCCCTGTAACTCTTCATCATCGATTTTTTCGCCAATTTTATACGTTTTTCCTTGGAAATGGCAAGTGTCTGCCGGTCTGTCATAAATATGCGAGCAATCATATTTCATTGGGCATTCCGAATCAGGTTCTGGGTAATCTACACCAATACATCTAAGATCTTTGTATAGATTCCTTGAAATAGGGCTGTACAATGTCGTATCGCATTTGTCTGCTGTAAATTTAAAACAATTGTGAATTATTATCGAGTTTTGAACGTACATTTTATTATTATAAGTAGCTATACAGGGTGTCCTAAAGAGAAACGGCATCCAGTTAAGGGCATGTTCCTTTCATGAAAATAAGAGGAAAAGTTCCTATTAACATGGGTCCGCAAATGCTTCGTTACCGAGATACAGGGTGTTGAAATTGTTTTCATGTATTCTGAAATGATTATTAAAAATGACCGCCAGTAGCTTCAAGACAAGCTTCTATTCTTCGAACAAAATTTTGAGGCTAAAGGCGGTCTTTATTCAAAAAACGGATTTGCAGAGTTATTTTTTTATTCGCATTTTTCATCTTTGAAGTGTTTACACGAAAACGGTTAATGGTAGGAAAAAATCTCAAGAGACTGTTTCAACCGTAAATTAGTTGAGAAATTTGAAAATTGTGTCAAAAACAAAAAAAACAGTGACGTACCTACCATTTTTTCCTCCAGAAATATCCACATACCCACTTGTAGTTACGCCACTGGAGAAGGAAAAAACTGACTAATATGGTCCACTTATAGCAAATGTACATACATACCTATTGCTTACTTTTCAAAATTTAATTCCTTAGCATTTCCGAATAAATGAAAAAAGATATCTTTTACAACTTTCAACACCCACCCTGTATAAAAATGTTATTCCTTAGAATACCCAATGAAGATTTACAATGTCATCATAATTCCCTTGACACATAAATAACTATTACAGATTAAAATAATAGTATATTATAGACCAAGGTAGAGAAGACACTTTCCTGAATCGAGCATCATTACTATCCGAGCTGCAAAGCAGCGAGGGAAAAAAATTTGCGAGGTTGAGATAAATCTTCTTTACCGTGTTTTATATACTATTTTTTTCACTACTAGAAATGTTATTCATTTAAATCTTCGTAATTTACCATTTCCACATGTATATTTAGTAACCTCAAACTGCATTTAAAAAACAAAACCAATAACATCTAACATTATTTACCTAGGTTGAGAAATATAACTTCTCATTAGAGAAAAGGAGAAAGTAATGGCGACTTCTCAGGTACCTAAGTAGTTAAAAAAAATATTTTACCTTTAGCAAATGCAGTAACATTAATAACGATAAATATCGCACAAAACCAGCGAAACATGATGGAAGAGTGTTCTTTACGTGAAGACTATCTGCAGAGTACGACGACTATTCTGAAAAATGTTAAATGTTAAAGGTTATATAACCAAAACAAATGTCTAATTAAAATACTAAAATACAATTTCGAAATGATAAGATTTATCTTCATATCAATATACGTTCTGAAACTGCGAAATTTTATTCTGTTTTGAGGGATCTAGTTAATTATATCATATCACACTAAATGATAAACAGTGACCGCATGGGCCTTGTAGCAAAAACAAAATTATTATTGATAATATTAATGTGTTCTGCAATGTCTGGCCGGTCTGAAAGGTGTACATAGGGATTTAACATTGTATTGAACGTTTCTGCTGATTCCTGCTCGGGGATTCAACTTACAGGAATGGAAATGGTATCTATTAATTGAAAAGTAAAATGATTGCGCATCAAATGGCGCTAATAATAAAATTAAATGTGCTATACTTATTTTAAAATATCGATTTAAAATTTTGCGATTTTTAAATATGACGTGCCATGATTTTCAAATTTTACTGCATTTGTCAAAAAATTTGATAATTAGTTGGCATAAATTAGTGGATTTCTGTAAATGACAACTAATTTAACAAATATTTGACAAATGCTGTAAAATTTTAAATTCATGGCACCTCATATTTAAAAATCGCAAAATTTTAAATCGTTATTATAAAATAAACATATCACATTTAATTTTATTATTAGCGCTAATAATAAAATTAAACGTGCTATATTTATTTTAAAATGACGATTTAAAATTTTGATAAAATAATGATTGCGCTAATTCATTATTTCTTTCGATTAATACCATTACCATTCCTGTAAGTTGAATTGGCGAGCAGGAATCGGCAGAAACGTTCAATACAATGTTAAATCCCTATGTACACCTTTGAGACCGGCCACCCGGTATAATCTTTAAATAATTAATTAATTACCAATAATTAAATTAAATGTCTCTCTATGTTATAGAGGCTATTGGTGTTACCTGCCATTGATGACGCTCAAGAATATTATAAAACACTTTAAATTGCATTATCATAAATCACTTTTATTTAAAACGATTGTAATCATAGTGACAACATAAAAGAAACATTCTAACTAATATACAACATACTTTGATTATAACAAATATATAAACTTTTTTTATATTCCCTAATTACCTACTTATTAAGTATTATAGGCTTTGCTGGTTTGTGGCAGTTCGCAAATGGAGGAACACTACACTGACAATAAACATGACCTAATTCTTCATCTTCATGTTCATAATAATCCCAAACGTTCATAATATGGTCACCAAATTTACAGGAAAATTCTGAAGCTGAAAAAATTATACTTGTACATAATAGTAATATTTTTGTTTATTTTTTTAATTAAACTAAATGGAGCTAGTCATCTATAAAGTCCATTTCCTATTAATCCTTACTTACCAGGTTGGTTACTGGGTGTTCCAACAGGACTGGAACTAAATTTACCACTTTCGATTGCTAAAAATAAGAATTTTTAATACGTAAACAGTAACATTATCTTACAGAAATTGGAAATAATTGTAACTTACGACAAACCCAAGTTTTTGGACAACACCTATCCTCTTCATGATCATAATAGGGTGCACAGTGGTCATTAATAGCCTTAGAATGTTTAATTTCTGCAGTACAATTTACGGGTTGGCAGAAAGGAGCTTCGAATTTTCCGTCGAAAGCCTTATCGCATATACATTGCACGCATCTTTCATTAGGGTGTGTAAACTTTTCTCCCTCTTTATAAGTCACGCCGTTTGCTTCACATTTAGCATTTTCTTCGAACGGTGCTGTACAAATCGACACATTTTAAAAACATATTCATCGCTATAGTTATTGATATACTTACGGCACACCTGGCCATCTGCGCAATAACTGTTCAGTTTATATCTTAAATAACAACCAGGACTTAGATAACGTCCTAAATCCATATCTTCAGCACAACCATCCATAACTGGTGGGCATTCAAAGTCCAACCTACAATATATTGGAGTATAATTAGAGGAAATATCACTAACAAAAAGTTTTCAAGTCGAGTTGGCTATGTACTACTATGTAAAAGGGATGTCGTAACTCATAATGTTACATACTCAGAAGTGAACTAAGGAAGGAACTAATCATCGATCCTCTGGATTTTCTAACGTCTTAAAAGTATCAAAAATCAAGAAGACCGTTGAACTAATATTCTCAAAACTGACAGTGATATTTGTTTATGGTTCAATCTCAAACATTGAAAACATTTCAAAGCCCACTCTAATTTTAAATTTTTTTGATTATTAAATATTAAAGTATCTACAGTAGTAATTACTGCGAACCGAACGATTTCGATACATTGTGCAAATTTTGTTCTTGTTATGCTGTTTACTTACTTCTCTGTGCAAGTACAACCATGAGCCCATACACCCTGTAACTCTTGATCATCGATTCTTTCGCCAATTTTATATGTTTTTCCTTGGAAGTGGCAAGTGTCTGCGGGTCTGTCATAAATATTCGAGCAATCATATTTTAATGGGCATACCGAATCAAGAGCTGGGTAATCTACACCAACACATCTTAAATCGTTGTATACACTCCTTGGAACACTGCTGTACATTGATGTATCGCATTTGTCTGCTGTAAATTTAAAAGAATTGTAAATTATTATCGAGTTTTGAACGTACAATTTTTGCAATAATATAGTAAGATAATATTATACGTAGCTATAGAGGGTGTCCCAAAAGGATACGGCATCCAAAGTGTTAAAAATTATTTTTGTGTGCAACTGTCAAAAAAAGGTCACTTTTTTTGTTTGATTTTGAGTCGTGAAGTAGCACATTTGTTTATAGTAAAATAAAACCTTGACAACGTAAAAAAAGCCCTGACAACGTAAAAAAAAGACTTTTTTTTACCGGCCGACAAAGACTTTTTTTTACGGGTCATGATCTTGAATGAAATTAGCTTTTAATTTTATGTAAAGATTCGATCGAAACTTTAATTTTGGTAATTTTTCACAGTTGCACACAAAATTTTGTATGCCACATGGCCGTGAACTATCTTTTTTTTATTCGAATGATTATTTGGCTCGGCCTTCGCCTCGCCAAATAATATTCATTCTAATAAAAAAAAGTGCTACTTCACGGCCTTGTAACATAAATAACTATTTTTTCCTAAGTATATTCCGAAATGATTATTATTATTATTATTTTACAAATAATGTTCAAAATGTCCGCCCTTAGCTTCAAGACAAGCTTCTATTTTTCGAACAAAATTTTAAGGCTGGAGGCGGTCAGTATTCAAAAAAGGGATTTGCAGAGTTATTTTTTTATTCGCATTTTTCATCTTTGAGGTGTGATTACACGAAAACGGTTAATGGTAGGAAAAACTCTCAAGAGACTGTTTCAACCGTAAATTAGTTGAGAAATTTGAAAATTGTGTCAAAAACAAAAAAATAGTGGCGTACCATTTCTTCCTCCAGAAATATCCACATACGCACCTGTAGTTACGCCACTGGAGAAGGAAAAACTGACTAATATGGTCCACTTATAGCAAATGTACAGTCAGCGACTAATGTTTTCACCAGTCTTGTACCACTGTAACCCGCTTTACTGAGAAATATAACACATTTCTATATTTCATTTCATCTTGTTAACAGTGTTACCAACATACCTATATAAAACAATACGAACGACGTTGTGGTACCTCTTATATTTCTCAGAAAAACGTGTTCAGTGGTATCATACTGGTGAAAACATTTGTCCCTGACTGTACATACATACGTATTGCTTACTTTTTAAAATTCAATTCCTATAGTCATTTCCGAATAAATAAAAAAAATCGATATTTTTTACAACTTTCAACACCCTCTGTATCTCGGTATCGAAGCATTTGCAGACCCTTTTTAATAGGAACTTTTCCTCCTATTTTCATGAAAGGAACATGCCCTTAACTGGATGCCGCGGGGACACCCTGTATGAAAATGTTACTTCTTACTGTACAACATTATGAGTCAACTTATGGTACCTATAAACACATCCTTAATGCACATGTGCTATTATTCAGAACCGCTAATGAAGATTTACAATTTTATCATAATACATAAATAAAGAATTAGAGATTAAAATAAAAATATTTTACCTTTAGCAAATGCAGTAACATTAATAACGATAAATATCGCACAAAACCAGCGAAACATGATGGAAGAGTGTTCTTTACGTGAAGACTCTGTAGAGTACTTATAACTATTCTGAAAACTTAGAAGCGTCTTTTAAGATTTAACAACATTTCCATAATTAATTGCGAATGTTAAAGGTTATATAATAATCAAAAGAAATGATTAAAAAACTAAAAAACAATTTTGAAGTTATATAATCGAAGATTGCATAATTCATTACAGGATGTCCAGAACTGTTTTTGCTACTTGTTTTTGTCAAATACTTTATATGTTTATCTTCATATCAATATATGTCCGAAACTGAAATTTTATTCTGTTTTGAATAGAGATGTAAGTAGTTAATAATATCACATCATACATCATACTAAACTATTATTGATAATATTAATGGCTTCCGCGATATTTATATAATCTTTTAATAATTAATTAATTACTAATAATTAATTGGACATCACAAATAAATTTAAATATTTTATTTGTCAGAAAATATTCTTAGGAAACCCACAAAGTTTTTTATCTAAATTGATATTTAAAAAATCAAAGACCTAGCCTTCACCTTACGCTATTAACCCCTTGACTTATCACAAGCGATAACAGACTGCAGTTTCGTAAATTTAAAAAAAAATGTCAAACAGTTTACAAACAAAATTTGTTTTTTAATACGAATTATTGTTGAACGGGAAAGGTTATCCTGAAAAGTTTGCAAAAAGTTTCCGTAGTGAGTACAATACAGACCATGCGCAGATTTAAAGAAATTCTCTGGGGAGGGGGGTACATACAATTAGTATCATGTTGTCAAATGTAATATTTCTAAACATAAATTTGCGAACGTCTGTAAACTCGTGTATGTATAGTTCAACAGAAATTGAATCGCTCGCAAATTGCGTAGACAGGGGGCAGTAGCTGCGTTCTCTCTCTTCTTTGCTACTGCGCAACTATGAACCAGAGGCCATCCAATTTCTGTTAACCTGTATGAGTGTATGACCCTTCCATAGAGTTAGACAAAACCGATACTCGTCGTGTAAAGAGTGCCTCGAGTATCTAAATTGCCATTGTGATTGAATTTTATAATCCCTGATAAAGCGAGGAGCTCACAAAGTCAAACTTCTTTCTGTCGTCGGTAAGGCATCTGATTAGTAGACCATCGAAGTAGATTTTGTAGGTCAAAAATTTCAGAAGAACATATCTCGATGGGTAGTTTTTCTTTCAAGACCTTGTCCAGTTCTTCTGATATTTTTGCCCGTTTCTTCGTACCTTTAAAGGGCTCCACCAAACTCCACAAATGGACTCGCTTACAGATGTTTACTTCATGGTCTAAAATCAGTTTGTTTTGAAACTTTCTTTACATTTTATGAAGAAAACGAGTAAAGGAATCATGGTAGATCTTTTGGCAGTTTGTCAATAAGAAAATGTTTAAGTCTGCTTGCATCATTTCCTGCAAAGCTTACAGACATGCAAAAAATTTGAACTATGGTGATGTATGTCCCCATTATCAAAATCAAATAATTACCCAGTTTTATTATTTAGGGGATATAATGGAATGGCTACTACTTGACTTAATGTACCTATCCTGTAATACAAGTCATTAGAATAATAAACATTTTATAATTAGATTCTGGATGTGATACGATATATTAGCACATTAACAAACAAGACAGTAGAGAGATATATTTTCCCCCAGCATTTATTTTGCAGTTAGCAGTTGTAGTTTATTACACAATCTTTTTATTTTAGGTAAGTAATGACTGCAGACGACAGAATACTAAAACAATCATTTATCTACTTTACGTTCGTACGCGTTTGCGTATCGTAAAGGACAAAAGCGGGTGCTATAATAAAAATACAAAAACAGTGTAATTTTTTTTCTTTACATTGGCAATCCTAATATCTCACTCACATTCACAAGTAAAAATAGACAGATCGAACTGTCATTGTCAATCAATCAATCAATCAAAATGACCTAAAATATGTTTTTTATGTATAATTTTTGTTTAATTTAGGATAAAAATACAATATACACAGGATATGATGTAAAAATAAAAACCAATGACGTTTCAAATTTATTAAATTTTTCATAGCCGCCTTTAGTGCACCGCGCACAAATCTTCACAGCTGTCACGAAATTCCCTAGATTTTGAAAAATTAAGTTTTTGTTTTGAAAGTGTGGAAAAGTAGATAAAATACTGTATGATACCTCGTTTATAACGCATTTTGTGGCACTTACTCTTTTAGGAGGGCACTCCTCGCTGCCTCGCTCCGTTCGTCGTGCCCTAAACGTGTCTTATAAAACTCGTATCATAATATACTATTAACGCACGCGTCAGTTACTCGATAAATAAAATATTACCCAATACAATCAAATTTTCCAAATATGTAATTTTTACAATTTTCAGAATATGCCTAACGCATTACACCTGTACGAAAGATTAGCTGGATGCATCTATTATTCCTTGCTACTTGGTCTATCTCCTGTGTACATCTCAAAACGTGACAATAATCCCAAGCTAGTTGCAAGCTACACCTTGAATTTTATAAGCCTTGCTTATCTCCTAGTTTACTTTCTAATGTTATTTGGAGTAATATTAGACTTGTCAGAAATCAACGCCGTTATCAACATGAAAAACGAAGTCTTTAAATCTTTAACTATAATTAATTATTCCCAAAGAGTTATTTCGATTGTTCTTCTTAATCTTGCCTGCTTCGTAAAACGAAACGAAATAAAATTAATTTTGGAAAATTTAGCTGAAGTCGATGTTGCTTTGCGTAAACTTAAAAGAGGGCGACACTATAAAAGAGAAATATTTTTTCTAAGTATCCACATGTTTTTTACACCACTGTTCTATATCGGGATAATTTTGTTACAAAATTGGCATGCTCCTAGGGAAAATATTCTACGACCCACAACAATGAATTTTATTTTAGATATTTATTCTAATCTTTTGTTAAGTTTAGGGGACGCGCAGTTTTCTATATTCCTTTTAGGAATTAGACAATATTTTTCCGATATCAATGCCTGTCTCCCTAAACAAGTAGAAAATAAAGAAGTTACGAATTCGGTAACCGACAGTTACGCAGAAAGAAAAGCTAGAGAGAATGGTAGCAAACTTAATTTGCAAGAAATAAAGTTACTAATGCATTTACATGATAAAGTATACAAGATAGCATTAGATATTAGTTCAGCTTATGGGATTCATCTAGTCGCTGTTACTACAGTACAACTTGGTTTTTTGGTGATGTATTTATTCTATGCATACGAGTCTGTAACTAAAACTCAAAATACGTAAAGCCTGAAAGCAATTAATTCGGAAACGTTTCAGTACACCCTTCAAAGACCGGTCGAAGGACTGTTTGCTTTCCTACTAAGCGGAAGGATATTTATGGAAGTGTTACGCAGACTTATTGTTGGCCATTTAACTTGCAATGAGGTAAATTAAAGATTACACCCTTATTAATTGTTAGGAACAAATGTGCATTTGTTTAGGCCCATAAAACCAAGAGGTTGGTCCACAAAGCTATACTTCTCGAACGAAATAGGGGTCTAATCGACGAGGTAAGTTAAGAGAACTATGGTATCAGCAAAACGTAAATTCATAAACGGTGGCTGTGATTATGAAATAGTACATCGTGTAACCAAAAAGGTACAACCGTTTGACGCAAACGCTACGGATCTCAGACAATGCGCAGTTGACAGATGCGCAGGTGTTCTCGTGCTGGGTGCCACAGAAATCTATTAACTATGTCTATTGGCTCTTACAAGTCACAGTTAGTTAACAATTTAAAATATCATAAACTCTTTTTTTATTAACCAGAGAAATATTTTAAAAATTAATACCTAAACGTATTTTAGTTAATGATATTTTCAAGGCAACTTCTTCACGTCAAGTTGCGTTTCACTGTGGCTGGCATGTGTCCACTGGATTTAACTTTGTTTTTTTGGGTTAGTATTTTCAAGTTGTTGATCACGAACTAAGGGGAGTTATAGCACAATATTTTTCAGGGAATGTCGTTTACAACATCTATGATGATAGTTATGCATGAATTCAGTCAAGGTACACATCGCTTTGGTTGTGTAAAATAAAACATAATGTAAGCTTGCAGTTGTTTGTAAAATTTGAATAAATTACGCATAATAGTTATTACTGCACATCATTACGCTATAGTTTGTATTATAAATCCATTATGATTTAAATTTATCTCAAAAGGTCACAATTTAGGGATACGATGGCATCTGGACTAGCCCTGTGCATTTGTATCGATAATTCGAATAAGTTATCGAATAATTCGAAATATCGAATAACGATATTGAAAATATTTTTATTCGATATATCGAATAAATTTTTATTCGAATAATTTTATTCGAATAATTTTATTCGAATAATTTTATTCGAATAATTTTATTCGAATAATTTTATTCGAATAATTATATCCGAATAATTCTATTCAAAAAATTTTATTCGAATAAATTTATTCGAATGGTTATATTCCAATAGTTTTATACGAATAATTTTCCGGAAACATGATTATAATAGTTACTAATCTGAAGAGCAATTTATTTATCTATTTAATGGTGTGAAATTCCAATATGGCGGCCATAAGAAATAAAAAAGTTGAGTATCGCAGCTTGAAATCTAGAAGGCCTAAAGACTGATATAAGATCAATTCGAATAAGTTATATTCGATATATCGAATAACGATATTGAAAATATTTTTATTCGATATAACGAATAAATTTTTATTCTAATAAAATTATTCGAATAAAATTATTCGAATAAATTTATTCGAATAATTTTATTCGAATAATTTTATTCGAATAATTTTATTCGAATAGTTTTATTCGAATAAATTATTCGATAGTTATTCGTTATTCGATAGTTATTCGTTATTCGATATATAAAATGTATTCGTTATTCGATACCTACTTTCGAATATCGAACAGGGCTAATCTGGACGTGTCGTTAGCTGTTTAAACACTTCAGTTCTCCTTTGCTCGTCTACGCAATTCGTGTGACATCCTATCCCTCTCAAACTGTATGTGAAAGGCCCCACAGTATAGCCAGTGCCTGTATCCTCCCTAAAAAAGATTGTAACAAAGACTGGGGTGTGTAATTGCATCATTACCAGTTACGCACCTTAAATGCAGCATAACCTTAACCTTAACAGCAATACAACGGCTGCGTTTCAAGTTTAAACAAGATAGACTAGCACTGGCCACCTGATTCACCAGATTTGGCACCTTAAGAAGGCTGCGAAACGAGGTCAGAAGACAGCGGTGCAAGCCAGGTACTATGTGTAATACAGCCTTTATTAGGGTTTTCGGAAAATTATTCGACAGACAATTTTTCGACTCGGCAATAAATTATTGTTCGAACACTTCAAACCAATCCAAAAAAATCAATTTTGGGCTTTAAGTTAGTTATAGTTTGATAATTATTTTTCTCAAGCCCAGTGGACTTGTGAACACATATTCTCAGTTGCTGGGTCACTATAAGCCGTGTCGGTATCCGCTTGTGCAGTTTGAGAGTCTATCGACTCTATCTCTGCGTCACGCCCGCCCCTGTAATAACATTTAGGTTGAAGGACATTAATTTGAACATTTTAAAAAATAAAATCATTCTCGATTATCGCCTTTGGATTATTATACTCTTAAACCTCATTGATTACCGATTTTTATTACCTAGATAGTGAGACTGCTAGAGCAATTAAATTAATTTTTTTTTTTTAACATAAATTACTAATATGGTTCACAGTTTATAAATCATTATTACCCATTTCCACTCATATTCAACGCAGTAGCATTGTGTCGATTTTGGCTGGTCCTGGTCGAACTAGGGTGCCTTGAATGATATTGGCAGATTTGTACGAGTAAGGGTTAAGGGTGGAAATATCAATATTTTTTTCAATATCGCCAGACATTTCTTTACACGTTTTTCAGAATTTCTGTATTTTTAACATTACGCGCGCAAGACGCCAACCTTAAGAGGAGTCCGTTTTTGGTCGTAAAGTTGTGAGTCTTTAAGTTATACAGAGTGTGAAACTAACGTTTCCTTTCAGATCATGTCGAATAAATCATCCCATCTATACGAAAGGTTAGCAGTATCTATCTATTACTCTATGCTACTGGGATTGTCGCCAGTATATATTTCAAAACGTAACAATGAACTAAAATTAATGACAGACCACAAATTGCATTTACTCAGTATTCTGTACGTAACAATTTTTGCTCTACTGACAATAATCATTTTAATCGACTTCACTGAAATTATCGCAGTTGTTGAAATGAGCAACCAAGCTTATCATTGTTTAATTTTAATTAATTATTCTGTAAGAATTCTAGCAACGGTATTTCTTAATTTAGGTTGCTTTGTACAACGAAACCAATTAAAAACGATTTTGGAAAATTTTGCTGAAGTTGATAAAGCTCTGCACAAATTTGGTAGAAAACGATACTATAAAACGGAAATTTTTGTTCAAATTTTTCACATTTTCGGGGTTCCTCTTTTTTTTCTTGTGACTATTGCAGTACAATACTGGAATGCTCCTCTAGAAAATCTTCCGCGACCTGCAGCAGCAAGCTTGATTATCGACATTTATTGCAACCTTTTAACATCTTTAGGCGACGCCCAGTTTACTCTATTCCTTTTAGGAATCAAGCGATATTTTTCTGACATTAATGCTTGTCTCGCGAAACGTATTAAGGTGGCAAAAGGTGGGAGTTTATTTCCAGGTAACTCTGATAAATAAAATTTAGCTTAAAAGATTACAGTTTTACAAATTCGATTTTTTTTAGCCAAGATGAACGATAAAGTATTCACACTAGAAGAAATCAATCTTTTAATGCATTTGCATGATAAAGTGTGTAACATTGCATTCGCAATTAGTACAGTCCTTGGATTGCATATAGTCGCTTTTACTACAGTGCAAATGGGTTTTCTGCCGATGTATTTATTCCATGCATATGAGGCTGTAAGTGTAATTAAACTAAAACCTATACGCAATAGAGTTCGTTGATCACGTGGTCTACCTCGGAGGGTAAACACAATATCTATGGTAACCGCGGGACCGGTTCCTTGACAACCCTAACTGTGTAATTGTTTACCCACCGAGGTAGCCGTGTTGCTAACGTGCTGACGTCACATGACCGACCCCCTATACCAAACTTCTAATTATTATAGTTTATCTACGATAAGCCTGTCGAAGGGGGGTGTGGTGTCATATTAATCGGAGCGATATTTTACAAAGTGCTGCGTAGACTTATTGTTGGCCACATGACTTGCAGTGAGGTATAAATTAAACATTTATTTTTCAAACTTTGTATAATTACTACAAAAATTTTATTTAGGCGAGTAAAACGAAAGAATTGGTTCACAAAGCGATGCTACTCGAACGAAATGATTTGCTGCTCAAAGAGGTAGGTAATATAAGTTTAATACAAAAATTATCGAATAAACATTAAAAAACTTTTTTTTACAAAATGTTTCGGACTTGAAATTATTATAGACCATGGTTTTCGAATAAAGTTCACCAAACTACAAGACCGACGGACGCGTCGGTAATAAGAGCAGAAATTATAAAAAAAAGTTCATTTGGAGAACTGTAAGTTGGGTCTTTGAACTGGCAATTTAGAAGCCCTGGTTCGATTCCTATCTGGAAACTACCATGGAAATGAATTTTATTTTCAATTTCTGTTGTTAATACCTACATGTCTTCGTCTTCGTGCAATTAAGGGAAATTCATATTGAGGGCGGTTTAAGGAAAATAAAACTATGCTTTGATTACGATCCGATCGTTACCAGTTCCATTTACAACAATTATTAGTTGTTATTATTTATTAATATTACTCTGTTAATGATCAGAACTGGATATTCTGCCTCAAACGTAATACATTAAATTTGTCATTGAAAAAATTTCCTGATATTGTCTATCGGGTAATAGACAGTATTTGAGCACTGTACGCTAATGTTTCGGTTTGACCAACCACCATATCGTCTGGAATTGCCTCCACCATAATGCAAACTTTTCCTTATTTTAGTTAATGATATTTTCAAGACAACTTCTTCACGCAAATATACGATTCACCGTTGCTGGCATATGTCCAATGGATCTAACTTTATTATATTGGGTTAGTACTTTAATTTTAGTCTTTAAATTATACCCAACAAGGGTCAAGCTATAGTAATTTATAGGGCAAACCCGAATTTTAACTTCCCCGCGTAAGAAAAGAATAAATCTACCGGCTGAGCTACGCTCGCCCCTTACTTAGGCCAATAAATTTTTATAAGCGATTATATAGCTTAGCCCTCAAAGAATTAATATAAAATGTCTCAATAAATTTCTGAAAAGACATCAGAGCTACGTTATTTTATTCAGGATTTAATTAAATTTCAGGGTTTCTCATTCACGGCACCTTTGATGATAGTTTTCTATCAGTTTAATGACGATTCATCTCAGGATGCTTGCGAACAAGAAATGACAATGGAAATAAACTCTATAAGTTTGTAATATCGTCTGAAAATCATTTTATGAAGGGTCGGTTTGAAGAATTCACACTCACAAGGGTTCCGTAATTAAAAGTTTATAAAATATTTAAGATGCAAATTGTTTTAGGGTGTCTCTAAACCCAGTACCTTAAATTTACCAGCCGCTTCCTGACGCAAAAATAAGTCGAAAATGTCTATAAAAATTATGTCCTAAACCGCAGCATAAGGAAGCTACACGTCTTTGAAAATAGTGTTGAAAAAACGGAAAACAATTAGGTACATTTTAAAAACGGTTTGAGATAAAAAATCGAAATTTTGCAGGCAGCCTAACCTATTAAAGGTATAAACTTTCTACTATTTTTTTTTGTAAATTAGCCAGGGGCGGCGCGAATGGGGGTTATCATTTTTTTCTTTTAACCCGTTTTTCTTAACCTTTTGTTTTTTGCCATTTTAGTTTAGAGATTTGTATTCCCTGTTGCCTAGTTAACAAAAAAGGTACTCTTGTTTCAACTCGCCTGGACTAACCGTTTCCTATAAAATGCAGGTTTTCTGTTTGTCTGAATGTAAAATGCAGTGATTGTCATTTTAAATTAGTTAATTAATTAATTTAGAAAAAAAAAATAGTAGAAAGTTTCTACCGTCAATAGGTTAGATTGTGTGTAAAATTTCGATTTTTTACCTCAAAAATGCAATTGTTTTCGCTTTTTTAACACCATTTTCAAAGACGTGTAGCTTCCTTATGCTGCGGTTTAGGACAAAATCTTTATAGATATTTTCGACTTATTTTTGCGTCAGGAAGCGGCTGGTAAATTTAAGGTACTGGGTTTAGAGACACCCTGTATTATAAGAATATAAGCATACTTGTTCTCTAGTCATTAGAAGTAAGTGTTTTTGTTAGAAAAGTGTGTTTTAATCTGCTCAGATGTAACATAAATGGCAATGACATAAAAATAATAGATTTAGATATTTCTATACAGGGTGTAACTAAAATACTTGACCAAACTTTAAAAGCGTGTTCTCCGCACCAAGAGAACAAGAAAAGTTCATATGAAATGGTTTGGAAAACGCTTCGCTTTAGGGTGCTACAGCCCCATACTTTATGGATTAAATTCTAAGCATAGATTCAGGACATCAAGGCAAAGTTCATATGAAATCTATGCTGCGAATTTAATCCAAAAGTACAGAGTTTCGTAAAAATTAAGTTATCTGGAAAACGGTTCGGTTTATCGACTTTTAATAAGAGTACACTTTTTATGTGATTTTGAACGTACAATCATACCATGTACTGAAAATTCTAAACACAATTGAAGATCACAAAATAAATCAAGAATAAGTACCAAGCCCCCCAGTTTTGGATGCTGCTGGTTTAAATAATTTTACTTGAATACTGTCAGATAATAAGCACTTACTAGTACTAACTTATATGGCAAATTTTATTAATTTATATTAAAGGGTGTCTGAGATATTAATTAAAATTTAAATTTTACGCACCCCTTTCGGGGGGCTGTAGCACCCTAACAAAGCGTTTCCCAACTCATGTTCATATAAACTTTTTTTTTCTCTTGGTGTGGAGAACACACTCTTAAAGTTTGGTGGAGTATTTTAGTTACACCCTGTATTATAACTTCGTACAATAAGAAGAAGGTGTTGATCTTGCTTCTGCGGCAAAAGTGGCGTTACACGACGGCAACTTTTTGTTGCATTTGGCAATTGAAAAAGAAAGAAATTTGGAGTTTAGAATGTCATTTTTGTGATCAAATATTCAATACTAAAGATCGCCCTTGAGAATTTACTGCATAAGAACTACTTATGATAAGAACCTTGTATAAAGCATGCAACGTCACACCTGGGGCAACTTCTTATCGTTTCGAATGGAATTATTTTCTTATCACATAATAGACAAATTTTTAACAACTGGTTTTTATTAACGTTGATACTTTTCTTGTTATGAATAGAAAAGGAAGGGTCATTGTTTGTTGACGAAACGGAAATTTATCTGTCTCAACTAGTCTGAGTTGTGCGTTTGAAGTAGTTACATCGGGAAGACGTTTTATTTAAAAATCAAATAATTTCTTTTAATTTAAATATTAGTGCATTAACCAGTGAAGTGATGGTACCTAGCCATTTTGCCATAGTTCTAACAGCATTGTTAATTTTATTATAGTGCAGTGTTTATAAAAATACCTATGTGTGTGTAACCCAAAAGTGTTTCCTCAACAGTCTACTAAAGAGGGTAGCAGATGATGGCAGGAAAGGTAAATTGTTATTTTTTCATACAACTCGGAGTTCGTTTCTAAAATTATCTTCTTATCAGTTTCATTCTTAATTTTTTTTCTATGTTTTCAAAATTGTGTCTGCATTCCTAGGTACAATTTTTATAACAAGGTTGGTCAAGTACAGAGGTGCAAAGAATCTACTTTCTTTAGGCTTTGAACGATTACAACAAACCCCACAGTTTCGAAAACGCTGTGATAAGTACTTGAGACAGATTATGAAGTAAAAGAAGCGGATTGTTTACGTTTAGTGTGTTGCCTACTTCCTATTATTTTTAATCGTTTTTAATTTTAAATTTGGAAATCTGCCTTTGTAAACAAATGTTAAAAATTGGTCTACACATAATATGGCTTGGTGAGCATTAAGATAATATTGCTAAAGAACAAAGTTTTGGTAAATTTTGCCTGGAAAGATTGTTACTAACGGAGCCTTTCTAATACAACTGTTATCATGCTTTATAATGGTAGGTAATACGAAATTGAAAATCACTTACATCGCATCGCAAACATATTCTGATACTAACAATGTAATGGCCGACAGCGAGTAGTGCGTGTCTGAGTGTCGGTGAAGTTTTCAAAATATATAGTGTACCTTAATTTAAAATTTAAAATAATTGAAAATAAGTTGAAAGTGGTTGTATACGCTATAAAGGAACTATAGAAGTTAATATTAGTGTGCTCTATTTCATTATTTTAGCGTTTAATTTGCCGAAATGGTTCTCACACAGTCCCAAATACAAGATATCCAAGGCATCCTTGACAAAACTATTAAAACCTTGTTGTCAGATAAAGACTTTTTATCAGTGATTGCAGACGGTGTAGCTAAGGTTGTTGAGACTAACCTTCAAGAAACATTCGATGAAATAAAAAATAAAATCAAAAAGTTAGAACAGAAGATATCCACCCTGGAATTACAAAATGATCAACTCATTAAAGAAAACAAATCCCTAAGTACAGACGTGGATAATTTACAACAATACTCACGTCGTAACAATATTCGCGTTTTTGGAATTAAGGAGTGCAAGGAGGAAGACACGGATAATTTAACAATTAACTTACTTAAAGATAAACTGGGCATTAATCTTGATTGCAACGCTTTAGATCGTACGCACAGAATTGGAAGAAATGGCGATAAAGGACGTCATTTAATAGTTAAATTCATTAATTACCATGATCGACAAAATGTAATGATCAATAAGAAAAAATTGAAAGGTACGGGGATCACCATTACTGAAGATCTTACAGCATCCCGGCTACGGGTGCTAAAAGCTGCGCAAGAAAAATTCAAACGAGAAAATGTATGGACCAGGGATGGCAAGATTTGGATCTCGTTCAAAAATAAAAAGTATGCAACGATAAATGAGGAGGAGGTGCAAAAAATCATGTAGTTGTACTAAAATTTTTCACACGACACGACACTCAACAAAGAACTACAAGGCATTTTGGTTAAGTAATTTGCAATTGCTATAAATCACATAAAACATACATTCATTTTTTGTTTTTTTTTTTTCTCGTTTTTTTGTGCTTTTGTCTTGTTGTCATCTCAAGTGTAAACAGAATTTCATAGAATTATTGTATTGTTTTCTTTTCTTTTTTTTCACATGTGTGAGTTTTCGGTTGCGCATGTTAATGTAAGATCGCTATATACTAATTTTGATATTTTTAAGGATCACCTTCTTACAAATAAGTATAATGTTCTTGCAGTTACGGAGACATGGTTATCTGCTGGTGAGGCCAATCATACTGTTAAGGTGGATGGCTATGTTTTAATTCACAAAGATAGAATTGGTAGGCGTGGTGGTGGAGTTGCGTTCTATATAAAAAATGAATTACAGTTTGATCTCTTAAATATTTCGAATACTGCGGCAGATGATTTTGAACAGCTGTGGATTCAAGTCAAAGTGGGTAAGAGTAAAATTGCAATTGGTGTTGCATACAGACCTGAAAGAGTCAATGTAAATGATTTCCTTAACGCTCTTGAAAAATCTTTAACCCACTCCATCCCTATATGTGATAATTTAATTTGCACGGGTGATTTCAATATAGATTTACTTAAATTAAATAGCTCTAAATCAACTCACTTCACAAATATGATTAATACATTTGGTCTTTACCAACTCATAAATAGTCCTACTCGCATCTCCAAGAATTCTCAAACCCTACTGGATGTTATCATAGTTTCAAATAAGAATTTGGTCAGGGATTCTGGTGTTAAAGAGGTACATGGTCTATCTGATCACGCATTAGTTTATTGTGAATTTCTGGTTGAGTCCATACCACTAGCACTACCAACTTGCACTCGTACATATCGCGATTTTAAAAATTTTGATCTCGAAAGTTTCAATACAAGCTTGGAATCTGTTCAATGGAATGTTATATTGAATCTTAACAGTATTGACGAAAAGTTATCCTTTTTTAACGAGAATTTACTTAATGTAATCAATTCTCATGCACCATTTAGAACAGCTAAATTCTCCAAACCACCTTCTCCTTGGTTAACCGATGTTATCAAAGTAATGCAGAAGCTACGTGATAATGCGTTGGCGAGATTTAAACGATCAAAAAACATCCAACACTGGAATTATTACAAGACTTTGCGTAATTTGACCACGAGTGCTGTAAGGAATGAAAAGAGGGCATTTTTAGAATATCGCTTGAGTATGAACAATAAAAATAATTTTTGGAAAGTTTTAAAAGGTTCCAACATATACAATAAAACCCAAAAACCCGTAATTCCATTGCACTTGCAAGATGCCAACAGAATTAATGACCACTTTATAGACTCAGTAAATGCCATTTCCATTAAACCGGACCAGAATTTGATAGACCATTATAACAATAATCGTAAAATTAAAGATAGCGAGGTTTTCTCCTTCACAACTGTATCCGAGTTAGAGGTGGCGAAAATAATTGCTAAGATTAGTTCAAATTCTGTGGGAATAGACGATATTGGCATACAATTAATTAAGTTGGGCTGCCCTTTTCTCATTCCTTACATCACTCATATGGTTAACTTCTGCCTTGAATTTAACGTCTTTCCCGAATGCTGGAAAACTGCAAAGATTCTGCCCTTGCCTAAAAACAAAAATCCAACAGAGTTGAAAGATCTTAGGCCTATCAGCATTCTACCGGCTCTTTCAAAAATATTGGAAAGGGTGATGGATTCTCAACTTCGAGAATTTTTAGATATTCACTCTTTGATACCTGCTACACAATCCGGTTTTCGCAAAGGTTTTAGTTGTGCGACTGCTTTGGCAAATATTGTAGATGATATTTTATCAGCTACTGACAACAATAAATTAACAGCTCTTGTTCTACTAGATTTCTCTAAAGCATTTGATACGATAAACCACCAAATGCTGCTAGGTATCCTCCATTACATTGGACTTGGTAATGACGCGATTCTACTTTTAAATTGCTACTTGGCAAATAGGTGTCAACTTGTGGAACTGATAGGTCAAGTGTCTGACATTCGTGCTGTTGCTAGTGGTGTTCCTCAAGGGTCTATATTAGGTCCACTATTATACACAATTTATACCTCAAGTCTGGGCAGTGATATAAAATCTTGTTGTTACCATTTCTACGCTGATGACACGCAACTATATTATTCTTTCAGTCCCAATGACATTTTCTTGGCTAATACACTAATAAATACGGATTTGAGTAGTTTGGTGGCTATGGCAGAAAAGCATTCACTCATTATTAATCCTTTAAAATCCCAAATTATGCTGTTTGGAAGACGTAAGTCTCGTATAGCTCAAATTAATAATTTAAGAATAGAAGTAAAGAGTACTCAACTTACTATCACTGAAGTTTCTCGCAACTTAGGTTTGTACATCGATTCTGATTTGCGATTCAAAAAGCATGTTAGTATGTGTATTCAAAAAGCTTACTTAAATTTAAAATTTATCTTTTTAAACAGACACATACTTAATAAAAAAACTAAAACTATTTTAGCGGAAGCTCTTGTACTGTCTCAATTCAACTTCTGTGATACTGTGTATGGCCCTTGTCTGGACAGTGTGGACTCTACTAGAATTCAGAGAATACAAAATTGCTGCATACGTTTAATTTTTGGTCTTAGAAGAAATGACCATGTTTCTCATAAGTTATCAGAGCTGAAGTGGTTAAATATGCGAAATAGGCGTACTCAACATCTCTGCTCTTTTTTCCATTCCATTCTTATATTTAAGAGACCACCATATTTATTTGATAAAGTGAGATACAGATCAGATGTACATAATATTAATATAAGGAGTAAAGGACTTCTTACTCCCCCTCTTCACAGAACCAGTATGTACCAGCGTTCCTATTCATACAACATTGCTAAATTTTATAATTCCTTACCATCACAATTTAAAAATCTTTCTCAATCAAAGTTTAAAAAAAAATTACACTCATTTTTATTAGTGACCGTACTCTGATATATATAATAATGAACACATACCTTAACCAGCACATTACCAATGTCTCCTAAGATGCAGCATACAATTTTAATATTAATAATTTTACCAAAGTCTTTCCTTTTTTCTTTTTTTTTAATTACAACCAATAATTAAGTAACATGTCAATCAAATTAATAATATGTCGACATACTTTTTTTATAGATATAATTTACTTTCAGTAAAGGTTAAGTGGAAGAGCAGGCGCTTCATTAAGAAGCTACTGAACTTCGCCTTCTGTTACCTTTGTTTTCTTTTCTTTTTTTATGTTTTTTTACTAGTTTCTGTAAACTTTTGAAGGCAACAATAAAGACACATTATTATTATTATTATTATTATATATTACTATGTAAGAGGTTAAAGTTATAAGCCTGTTAAGTAGGTACTTTGTCAAAATTCCTTTTGAATCAGCAACAACCCTTTCACAGACTCAAAACTTATTATTTTCAACCACCCCGTGTTCACGCTACCCGAACCATACTTCAGCTGCACCTACGTGTTCTTCTAACCCTAATTGGGTTGCCGGGTTGGTTATCCCTTTCATGAATGTCTACGTCCAAGTATGTTAAACAACAAGTCTTTGGAACACGGTGCTATTAAACTAAAGTCACCATATTATATGACCTGCAGAAAATATGACTTCTCTACATAATAAATCTAAACACGATTTTTATGTAAAAATAAACTTTTGTCTAATATCAGTGCTATAATAAATCCACATAATTAGTAATAAGCATACTACGTGATTTACTAAAATATTCTAAGCTATCAGTTTATTATAACAGATTTTTAATAAACAATGATATAGTGTTAATCAAGCTTAGCTGCCTTAATGCAAGCCATTAACTTATATGCAGTTTCGCATAGATCCGCTCCCTTTATTGGTCCGCATTCTTCTACAATTTCATTTTTGGTTTCAGCGTTATTTACCTGTGCCGCTCCTACTCTAAGCGCATCATCCACCACATCACCAGCTGCATCCAAAATACCTAACTTGGTAAGTACGCACTTGTAATAACACTTAAATTTTTGATCATCGGGAAAGCGATTTTCATCCCATGCTTTGGTCAGCACACTCAACTCTACTCCTTGTTCTTTTGAACATTCTTCTTTGTATGTTTTCCATTTTGCCATATATGCTGGATCCTATGAATAAATTTTGAAATTGAGTACAAGTATAATTTTTCACAAATAAAGATTATTAGGAAATTTTGAATGTTCTCGACTTACCTGCACTTGTTGTTGTGAAACGACTATTAGTGTAAGCAGGACGAACAGAAAATAAGTTTTCTGTTGACCAAACCCAAACGACATTCTAGTGGGTTCCATGATTAAGTGATTATCTTTAGTTGGCGAATTACTTTTATATGTAGCTAACATAATGGTAATCCGTTTTGTAAAGCAATTTTCCAAAATATTACCCACTGTAACCGTGTCTGTTCTTGCAAAACGTTGTAAAACGTTAATAAGTTAATGAGCATAGTCGTTAACAATATGTAGCTTGTGTAGATATTTTTCTGATGTAACACTACGTTTATCATTAGCTACCTAATACCATGATACTAACTACTAATATTATGTCAATTTGAACAAATTTGTGATGTGTAATTTAGATTATGTTAAATGTCTGCCAAAAACAGAATGACTCAGCATAAATTAAACATTTATAAAAAAAACGATAGGTATCATAAAAATTAATATCACCAAATTTATTATAAATAAAAAAATTGTGCAGTCTAATTTAATGCATTTTATTTTTTATATAATTGCATAGGTACCTATCTCGATTACTATTAAGATTTCTATTTATTTTGCCATTAAAACAAGAAAAAAAAGAATTGCTTTTTTATATAATAGGTACATAATTCTTTCATTGAAAAAAATAAAAAAGATTAGTTGTGCAGGAAATTGTATTTTCTGGGATCTACTATAATTTATGATACCGTGAATAATAAATTTATTTGCATGTTATACTCATCCGTGACTGTGAAAAATAATAATAATTTATCATCAAAGGTTGACTTTATTTGAATTAAATCAGTAGCAGCTGGTGCCAAGTGGCACAGGGGCACGTCACACGTGCCCGCCAGCAAAAAATGGAAATCTCGATTTTTTTAAAAATCATAGTACCTACTCTAGTATAGGTTTTAATTAAATTTTAAAATATCCCTAATCCAATGTACCTATAGCATTAGCAATTTACATCTTCGAATAATATGTCGCCATAGCGAGCAATAGCATGAAATGGGATAGCTTTGTTGAGGTGCGATCCGAGTGCGATCATAAGGGTGCGATCGCCTAGTAGGCACATAGCATGCGGTGATTCTGTTTTTCTGCATAATTTACAGTTTTTCTGTAAATTTACACTTTTTCTGCATAATTTACAGTTTTTCCGTAAATTTACACTTTTTCTGTAAATTATGCAGAAAAAGAATTCGTTAAAAGCTATGGCACTTCAGCGCTTCCGTATTGTTGTGACCCTTACGACGTGTTCAATTTGTATAGCGCATGTCAAATTTACAAGGAATTTTAACTAAGAAACTGGGCACGCTTCCCGGCAGACCTGCTCAATTTTCGGCAGGAAAGACAAGCTCGAAATGTCCTCCAGCGTGCCACGTGCTCTTAAAACGGTTCGCCGGCTTGATATCAACAAAATTGCTGTAACCGCATTTTTTACCTATAAATTACTCAACTCTAAAAGTGAACGTTTCACGAATATTTTTTTAAACTATATCGCTTGGTTATTACGAACTTAATTTAATTTTTTCAGTGTAAAAATTTTGACACTCGGGTTTTTTAGTTTCATCTAACACCTTGTCAAATGCTCTTAAATCACGTCTTATAAGACACGCCCACTCCAAAAAAATTTCTTCTGCGGCGCCATTTTTGTTCCCTTTGCTTATCTGTTACCGTGCCCCCCAAATATTTATAGGTAAATATAAGCTGCGTTCAATTGACTCGGCAACAAACGCTCAGCGTGTTTTTGTACCAACCAATAGAATGTAACTGGTTTTAAAGTTGTGGGGCGTTAATTTAAAAAATTTTAAAAATTCATTGCGGCCGCCATTTTGAAGTCAGAGAGTCCGGTAACAAGCTGTTTCCCTTGAATTATGGTCTTCTTTCATATCCGCCACTCAGATTTTCAAAATTCTGCTTCTGACGAAAATGCTACCCAAAAAAATGTTAACTTTCGCTTCCAGTTTCAGATTTTTTTGAATGGTTGTTTACGCATTAATTTCAGTGCGCAAAAGCACGCGTTTTTTTAACGGTGAAAAAAAATTTTTTTTAACGGTGAAAATAGTTATTTTTTATACAAGGCGATAAAATTATATTTTATCGACAAGTGGAAAGTGTTAATGCACGAGCGATGAAATCGCGAGTGAATTAAATTTTATCTTCGTGTATAAAATTCTATTTTTTTCTATAACAAAAATTTGTAAAAAAAACAATTTTTTTCAAAATTCTGCTTCTGACGAAAATGCTACCAAAAAAAACAGGTCTAACTTCAGATTCTGGTTTCAGATTTTTTTGAAAAGCTTATTTTGTCGATGAATTTTCGATATACCCCTTCACTTCAAATTTTATCAAAATCGGTTGACTAGCTTCGGCAAATTGCTTTTTGTAAGCCTACATTAGGATAGATCAGCGTTTCCAAAAGTCTTAGGTTTGGGGGACCCCGCCCCCGTTTGCAATGTGTTATGATTCACACCCCCTTTTCCAGCAAGACGGAATTTCGAACTTTCCGAGTGCTGTAGAATGGTCCAGAAATCAGTGGCAGCTCGTGACATTTTCCGTAGGGAGGACTTATGAACTTTTTTTATTAGTTACAAAAAATACTAATTTGCGTTCTACCTTTTAATTGTTTTTAAATTTTTTGGCCGTGTTTCCTTTTAACGACTTGTGCGCCCCACAGTTTAGAAAACGCTGGAATTATGAAGGAAAAGAAACGAATTGTTTACGTTTAGTGTGTTGCCTACTTTCTATTATTGTTAGGTACGTTTTGCTTTGAATCGTTTTTGATTTTAAATTTGGAAATCTACCTTTCTCAACAGATGTTAAAAATTCTTTGACACATTATATGACTTGGTGAGAATTAAAATAATATTGCTAAAGAAAAAAATTTGGAAAATTTTGCATACATCTGAAAAGATTGTTGTATATGTTACCGTTAAATCCCGAAATCAGTAAAAACTAGTTTTAACTAGTTAAAACTAGAAGTAACGAGAGGCGATTGTGAAATCTAGTTTTGACTAGTCAAAACGCGAAGAAACTGAAGGTATTTGTAAATACCCGAATAAATTAAATCTTTTATATTAATTCGGGTTTTAACTTAAAATTTCAGTTAAAACTAGTTTCATCAAATCATTTATTTGATAGAACTCCAAATTTTGAGACACATGTTACCAGACACGACGCATCATTGATTGTCTTGCCCATTTTGAACTCATTCTCGCAATTCTTGAACATTATTTACAGGAGAGATGAACCAATTGTTTCAGATATCCCCATTAAAAAGAAATCCAAGGGGTTGGCATCAGGAGGGCGGGCAGGCCATGGCATAGGTAAAAGTACTACTATCTCGGACGGCGTTGATTTCCGGATATAGTTTCTTACTTATTTTAAAGGGTAGAGACAGGTTCCAAATTTTGAGACACACGTTAACAGACACCCTATATAATATTATTAAGTTTTTTATATTTCATCTTTCAATCAATAAACAGAAAAATTAATTTGTATTTATTTTGATTCTTAATATGTTTCGGGTTTTCACTAGATCTATAGATAAGTTAAAACTGGTTCTATCAAATAAATGATTTGATGAAACTAGTTTTAACTGAAATTTCAAGTTAAAACCCGAATTAATATAAAATATGTAATTTATTCGGGTATTTACAAATACCTTCAGTTTCTTCGCGTTTTGACTAGTCAAAACTAGATTTCACAATCGCCTCTCGTTACTTCTAGTTTTAACTAGTTAAAACTAGTTTTTACTGATTTCGGGATTTAACGGTAACATATACACCCAATAACAGAGCCTTTCTACAACTTACTGCTACCCTCTCACAGATTCAAAACTTATTATTTTTGAACCACACTGTGTTCACGCTACCCAAAGACCAAAACCTTGCAACATCCTTCATCTGTACCTGTACCTACGTCTACCCTAACTGGGTTGTCGGGTTGGTTATCCCTTCATGAATGTCTGCGTCCAAGCGCAATCAAGGGTCCAAGTGTGTTAAACAAAAAGTCTTTGAATAGGGGTTGCTATGAAATTAAATTCAACCTATTATATGAACTAAAGAAAACATGAGTGTCTCTACATAATAAATCTAAACACGCTTTTTATGTAAAAATAAACTTTTGTCTAATCAGTGTTATAATAATTATGACATAATTAGTAATAAGCATACATACCAAAGCGTGATTTACTAAAATATTCTAAGCTATCAGTTTATTATAACAGATTTTTAATAAACAATGATATTATTATTAATCAAGCTTAGCTGCCTTAATGCAAGCCATTAATTTATAGGCAGTTTCACATAGATCAGCTCCTTTTATTGGTCCGCATTCTTCTACAATTTCATTTTTGGTTCCAGCGTTATTTACCTGTGCCGCTCCTTCTCTAAGTGCATCATCTACCACATCACCAGTGGCATCCAAAACACCTAACTTGGTAAGTACGCACTTGTAATAACACTTAAATTTTTGATCATCGGGAAAGCGATTTTCATCCCACGCTTTAGTCAGCACACTCAACTCTACTCCTTGTTCTTTTGAACATTCTTCTGCATATTTTTGGTATTTTGCCAAATATGCTGGATCCTATGAATAAATTTTGAAATTGAGTACAAGTATAATTTTTCAAAAATAAAGATTATTAGGAAATTTTGAATGTTCTCGACTTACCCGTACTTGTTGTTGTGAAAAAACTATTAGTGTAAGCAGGACGAACAGAAAATAAGTTTTCTGTTGGCCAAACCCAAACGACAATCTAGTGGGTTCCATGATTAAATGATTATCTTTAGTTGGGAAATGACTTTTATATGTACTACTAGCTATAGAACGGCAATCCGTTTTGTAAACCAATTTTCCAAAATATTACCTGCCGTAACCGTGTCTATTCTTGCAAAATGTTATAAAACATTAATAAGTTAATATGTGCATAGTCGTTAACATTTTGTAGCTTCTGTATATTTCTGATATAACACTACGTTTATCATTAGCTACCATGACCTCAATTTGAACAAATTTGTCATGTGTAATTTAGATTTTGTTAAACGTCTGCCAAAAGCGGAATGGCCCAGCATAAACATTTATAAAAATAATGATTATCATAAAAATTATGGCCAAACTTATTATAAATAAAACAATTGTGCAATCTAATTTAATGCATTTTTTTATATATACTCGTACATAATTACATACCTCTCGATTATTATTATGATAGGTATCTATTTATTTTGCCATTAAAACAGGAGAAAAAAAAGTTTTTTTTATATAATAGGTACATAACGCTTTCATTGAAAAAATAAAATAGATTAGTTGTGTAGGAAATTGTATGTTCTGGAATTGGAATCCATAATTTATGATACCGTGAATAATTTATTTGCATGTTATATTCGGTGACTGTGAAAGATAATTTATCATCAAAGGTTGACTTTATTTGAATTAAATTAGTAGCAGCTGGTGCCAAGGGGCACAGGAGCACGTGCCCGCCAGCAAAAAATGGAAATCTCGTTTTTTTTTTTAAATCATAGGTACTACTCTAATATAGGTTTTAATTAAATTTTGAAATAATAGTAATATACTTCTATGACGTCATAGCATGAAACGGGCATAGCTCTGTTGTGACCCTTACTACGTGTTCAATTTGTATAGCACATGTCAAATTTACAAGGACTTTTAACTAAGAAAGTGGATACGCTTCCGGGCAGACCTCCTCAATTTTCGGCAGCAAAGACAAACTCGGAATGTCCGCTAGGGTGTCATGTGCTCTTAAAACGTTTAGCCGGGTTGATTTCAACAAAATTGCTGTTACCACATTTTACCCTCGGGTTTTTTAATTTCATCTAAAACCTTGCCAGATGCTTTTAAATCGCCTCCAGAAAGCCACGCCCACTCCAGAAATATTTCGTCTGCGGCGCTATTACCGTGGCCCCCAAATTTTGTGTTTGCTTAATACAAAACAAAATTCTGCAGTCTGCAGACATGCACACAACAACATGCTGAACAGAATCTTTCAAGGCCTAGATTAGAACATTCATATAACTCACAGGAAAGCAACAAATGTCATTACGCCATCGAAGTCATCATCATCACTTTTACCAAGACCAATTAATTTTATTGAAAGCCTGAGAATGTAGATCACTTCACATCCAGGAAACTACTTTAAAATCCTAAAGTTCGATTAAAATAGCTAACATTGTTGTAACTATCTTTCTTTTTCCGCCGGTTCCACAACGTCTGGGTATTTATAACGATTTTGTCTGCGACTACCAAAAAATCTATCAATTTATTATTTATGTAGGTATTTGGTCATGGACAATGCTATCCAAAATAAATTAATACACTGCTGTGAATTAAGAATTAGGTATCGTTATCCACCAGTAGGTGCGCTTTTAACATGAAATTTAATGCAAAGATAACAAAACCTATTTTTGTTTCTGATAATATTTGAAATATCCACTGGAATATTTAGTTTAGTTATATTAGTAGTATGTCACAAGATAATTCCAAGGCACTACAGATTTTCGCCAAAACAGCTTTTTGCTATTTTCAATTTTCTCAGCCTATGAAAAACTAAAAGCTAATAATAAATACATGAGTAGGCGCAGCATTTTTTTCTCTACAAAAAACCTTCATGAACATTTTTTCTAAAATAATTAGGGAAGATAATATTTGACTTTCAAAATTTTACCATTGAAATCCCTATGTTGCGTCATTCATTCTACACCCTGTATAGGGTTTTGCAACGAAAAGTAGCCACCCTCAGTCTTTCAAAACTATTGTTTGCTTAAAAATCCCCAAGAAATATCAACAAAGACAGCAAGGGGACAATTGCACGCTGTATAGCAGCTTTTGTTTCACCTCAAATTCTCGCAAATGATCGTTCTCTCTTTCAGAGGCGTCTCTATTATTGTATGAAAGTTAACGGTAGTCATTTTGAACAATTACTTTAACGTAAATTGACACAACCAGCAGCTTAGTCGAAATAAACAAAATATAGTTTTTAATTTTTTTCTGTCTCAATTTGAAGCGAATAAAAAAAATAAATAGTAGAATGAATTCCTTATGAAATTGCGTTTCCAACGATGTGTCACACATGGTATGGTGCCATTTGAATTTAGCGGGGTGGCTGTGATGGCTAAGAGGTTGATAAAAAAGTCCATATTTTACATAAAAGATGTCCCCGTTGCTGTCTTTATCGACATGTGTTGGCAATTTTCAAGTACTACCTAAACAATAGTTTTGAAAGATGCTGAGGGTGGCTACTTTTCTTTGAAAAGCCCTATTATACAGGGCGATAATAATCTATCTACGCACCTTGTATGGGTACCTTGTTATTGTACGACTGACACAGTCGATTAAATTAGCGAAGTTAGGCAGAATTAGAAGGCAAATGTAATGCTGTTTTCGTTTTTGAGCAATTTTTCCAACTTTCTGAATTAATCTGAAAAAAACTGAAAATTAAAGCCCCCTTCTCAGATTTTTGCGATTATTTCAGAAAGTTGGCTTTGTCACCCTGTATAATATATTACGTATAGGTGGCTAATTTTCCTTTGAAAAACCCTTTATAGAAGTCAGAGATTAATTTAATTGCATGCCATACACTTCATTCGGTAGTAGGTAGTATAATTTTTTTCCATTCAACCGTTTATTTCTCTTAACTGCATTCGAATGCAGTCGAATAAAACTGAAAAATTGGCTCGCCCTGTAAAATCACATTTACGTAGTCCTTTTAAGTTTAAAGCAATATTTTTCTTTATCAAAGTTTGCTGTGCTTGCGTAGTAGGTATACATTTTATTATGCTTACTAACAATAAATTCTAAAAGGTACGAGTATATCGTGACAATGTATTGCGTTAACGTGTTTGGATGATACACGATTTAATTAGTCATACCAGTTACAGGTTACACCATATTTCTGTTGTTTTCTTTTAATATTTAGTAATAGAAGAATACAATATTAGTTAAAATAAGAATGCAATAGGTATGCAAAACGATTGTCTCATAATAGCGCCAATAGCGGACAAATCGGGTAATTTGTAAACAAATTGAGACCGAAAATGTAACTTTGTAGCTTTAATAAACTTACGATATTTTCCAGCGTCATTCGAAGTTGATCGTTCTTAAATTAATTATCCTCATTATTTTTTAAAATGTTAACTAGAAAATGTTCTACTTAACGTTTTTCTTTTCAATCGCATTAATATCAGTTTAAAGCGAAACAAATCATCAATGGTAATAATGAAGCAAGTCATTTTTAATTGCTTATGGAAGAAGTGTTATATTAGTGTAGTTGTTTACTTTCATTTTTTAATTAAAAGTTGTAAACCCACATAAACTTTATTATATTATTCAGCTGGGTTCGGAAGAGGGACGTGGGCGACCAAGATCAGTTAGTTCAGTCTTTTTAGAATCGAACCACTGTGACTTTGAATCTCGCATACGACAAATTTATCGCCGTTGCTAGCTCCACGGCTAACGTGGATATAATTCTGACACAAAATCCAAGGTTTTACGTTATTTTCAAGGGGTGACGTCATTAATTCGGCGACGCGAATACGAGCTGCACCTACTGGGATGTCCGGGGACCTGGACAAAATTATTCCATTTTGCTATTACAGCATTAAATTGTTCCACTATATTATTATCTACATCGTATATTAGACTTTCAGCATGGTTCGCCAAATACCGTACATGGGTCATAAGTTTTTCGTTTAGATCTAAAACAATGCAAAAAGTATTATGGTAAACTTTGCCAGGAAAATTGCTACCCAAATTTTGGATTTTTTTCATTTACAGGGTTATTGGTAATTCGATATATTCCTTTGGAGATGTGATGGGACCGGACCCAAGAAACAAATTTAATCCTAACATATATTATGCAAAACTCAATAGTTTTTGAGATATTTCAATTTTTGTGTTTTCCTCAAAAAAGTAGATCTTATAATGTCTTTAAAGTTAATTTAAAAAAGATCTACTTGACCTTTTTTGAACTTTTTTACTGGATTACTTGCCCACTCTATGGGCATCCTTGATAGATAGCTGTTGAAATAAGGAAGTTTTTAAAATAATTTGTACGCATGTTATTATTGATAATTTTTGAGAAAAACTTACGTCACGTTTCTTTTTGGGAAATGTCTTACGTTTTTTCCGTTTAGTACTCAACCGCAAATTGCCCTTATTTCCTCTTCGATAAAAAGGTTCGTTATTTGGTTTTGAAACCATTACTTTTTTTGCCACAAATTAACAAATTTTTAATAACAGGAAATATAACGGTTCCTTCCAGTACCTATCTAGTAGCATGAATGGAATATTAATGCGTGGTGCAGTGATAAGAAACGGGCGGGCGGGTATGCATAGTCGAGTACGTGCGACACGTCACGATTTAGCACCGCGAAAATCCAGCCTCTTTGCTACCTCCCCCCTTATCCCGCACATGCAGCAGAAACTATTTGTCAAGTATCGTAGACTCTTAAGTATTTAATAACTTCTTGCACATATCTCTCAGCTATATTACCCTGTGGATGGCGTATACTACAATATGAAATTTTTATTCCCTGATCCTGAAAATGCCCTTTAAATCTCTGATTAGTATAGTACGTAGCATTATCTGCTAATATTCGTCTTGGTCTCCCTATTTCTTCTATAAATTTTTCTATGCAATTAATGGCCGTATCTGTATTACATTTTCTACATGGGTAGACTTTTGTAAACTTTGAGAAAACATCCACAACTACCATTAGATGTTTGTATCCTTGACTTCTAACTAAATTTGACACAAAATCAATAGCCACTAACTCTAAAGGTTGTTCCACCCTTACACTTTGAACATTGTTTCGGTTTATATGATTTTTATATTTTGTTAAATTGCATGTATGACATTTTACAACCAACTCTTTTATAATTTGTAAGTCTTTACTATTATAATAATTTTCCCTCATTACTAGCCATAATTTCCTAACTCCCAAATGACCATACCTGTTATGAAATTCATTAGCCATTTCATGCATGTGTTGTTTTGAAGTAACATACAACTCCGTATCATTCATTCTTTTAATAATCACCCCATCTTTTTGTTCATAACCCCTTATATTTATATTTTCTAGATTATTCCTTAGTTTATTTTTAATTTCCCTTATATATTCATCCTGCTCCTGAATTTCTATAATATACTCCCTAGCAAATATTCCATCCCTTTCATCTAATATATTTAAAGCCACTACTACCTCATTAACTTTCTGATTTCCTTCCATTAACTTCCTACTTAATCCATCTGCTACAATATTCTTTTTACCCGGTATATATTTGATTTTGAAATTGAATTCTTGGATCAACAAGGTCCATCTATAAATTCTGCTATTTGCAAACCTAGTTTTCATCATATACTCTAAGGCAATATGATCTGTTTCAATAGTAAAACAATTTCCTGTCAAGTAATATTTTAATTTCATGATCGCGAATACAATTGCGGCCATCTCCTTTTCACTAATCGTATAATTCCTTTCATGATTCTTTAAAGATCTTGATACAAATGTAATAGGCATTTCTTCCCCCTCTCTAACCTGTATTAATTCAGCAGCAATTGCTGTATCTGATGCATCCGTCCTCAATAGAAATGGTAGTTCGTAATTAGGGTGATACATCACAATATTTCTACAAAATTCTGCCTTTAAATCTATAAACGCCTCCTCATGTTCCCTAGTCCATTTCCATTTAGATCCCTTTTTTAATAATTCATAAAATTTCATTGATCTTTTTGCTAAATTACTTACAAATTTCCTATAATAATTCATGATTCCCAGAAAACCCCTTAACGTCCTCAAGTTTTTAGGTCTCGGATATTCTTCTATTTCTTTTAATCTCCCCTTGTCTATAGTGATCCCTTCTAAATTTATTCGGCATCCCAAAAATTTTACTTCCTTTTTAAAAAATTCACACTTATCCATATTTAATTTTAACCCATTTATACACATTTCTTTCAAAATTATTTCTAAATGTTGATAATGATCTTCGATGTTATTACTAAAAATTAAAATATCATCCACATAATGGCAACAGAACTCATCAAACCTATTTAATATCTTTTGCATAGCCCGTACCAACGCTGCACATGATGTTGATAACCCAAAAGGTACCACCTTGAATTGATAAACATTCCCGTCTATACTGAATCCAGTATATTTCCTAGAGTTCTTTTCCAAAGGAATGAGCCAAAACGAATTTTGAAGATCTAGTTTTGTAAATATTATTTTATCCCCTAATTTACCTATTATTCCTTCTATCATTTGCGGAGATTCAAACTGAGGAACCGTCCTAGAATTTATTTGCCTAGCATCTAGACACAATCTTATGCTCCCATTTGTTTTTTTAACCACTACTATTGGATTAATGAAATGAGTCGTAGCTCTTTCTATAATATTCCTATTTAACATTGATTCAATCTCCTCTTTTACTTTTCCCAAATATCTATAAGGAACAGGATACGTCTTACAATTAAATGATTCTTCATTTACAACTTCTAATCTATGCTCGTATAGCCTAGCTAATCCTGGTTTCTCATTATCAACTAAATCCATATATCTTGAAATTATTCCTATAAATCTTTCCCTATATTTCTCTTCACAATCTAACATTACCTTTCTTCCCTCTATTATTACCTCATTATCCATCATCCCTTCTTCCTTCTCCACTATTTCATTTTCATATTTGTTTTCCCAATTTTCCCTATTTATCACAACATTTATATTTTTATTCGTTAATATCTCTTCTTCCTTTTCATATTCTAAAAAAGAAATTTCATAATCTTTCCCTACTAATATTCTTTTCTCTAAGTTTATTATCAAATCATTCACATCCAATATATTCATCAATATTACTAACTCTATTGTCATATCTGGAACTATTAACATCTCCCCCTTTATACCCTTATTACCTAATCGAATTTCCTGACTCAACTGTTTATTTATAGTAGAAAATTTCTTATTATTTGCTGCAACTAGATTTATCTTTTTGATAGGGATAATATTATTCTTAAAATCTAAAATATTCTTATTTATTAATTCTTCACTAATCAAAGAAAATTCAGCCCCTGTGTCAATTAATGCTATTAATTCTATTTCATTTATCTTAACTTTTATACATGGTAAATTTTGAATAATCCTATTGCTAATTTTTATATTTGTATCATTGTATCATTACTAGGCCAATCGATATATTCTTTTGGATGCATATAATGATGCCCCATAATGATACTCTCTAATGAAAATTTTGGTTGTGTACCTCTGCCACCACCTCAATTCTGTCTGGATTGGCATTTTCCTCTATCATTACTGTATTAATCTTATATTCCCCTGTATTTCCTGGTTGTTTTTCCCCCTCTTGCCTTCTCTGTTGATATTCTCTACTCCCCTGATAATTATTACTCTCTCCCCTTCTATTCTCATATCCATTGCTCTCACCCCTATTATTGCCATAATTATGTTGATAATTATTGTATTGATTTCTTTGCCCCCCATTATAACCTTGATTATTATCATTAGGTCTTTGTTGGCCAAACCTGCTCTGATAATTATTATTTGCAGCTCCCCTATTAAATTGGTTATTCCAATTATTTATATTTGGGACATTGTTGTTAAATTGTTGCCCGTTACCCCTGTTAAAATTACTAAATGATTTGTTTCGATAGTTATTATTATTTGAATTACTATTGTAATTGTTATAATTACCCCTATTAAAATTGTTATTATTTGAATTATTGTTGTAATGGTTATCATTACCCCTATTATTTATATTTGGTTGTATAAACCCTTCCTCAATATGGTCATAAGCTTTCACTATTTGTAAAAATTTATCAATGCTATTTATGTCATCAATTATTACCTTATCTGCTATTTCTTTTCCTAATTGTGTAGCTAATAATCTTATTATCGTCCTAATATCCTTAAGTTCGTCAAATTGTTGAAATAACATGACTTTATTTAACACAAATCTTTCCCTACTTATACCTTTTCTTTGATCATAACTTCCCCCATATAATCCTTTCTTCATCTCAGCCTGTTCTACCGCTCCCCAAAATGTTTTCAAAAATGCATCCTTGAATTCCTTCAAGTTTGTACAGTCTCCCTGTTTTATCCGATACCACATTCCTGCTTCTCCTTTCATGGAAGCTTTAATTATTCCCATTTCTATTGTATTTTCATAATGATATCCCATCATTCTTTTAACCCTATTTAAATAATTCTCTAATTCTGAAATAAATGCCTTCGGCTGATCATCCTTATCCCCACTAAATTTTGGCACTTCCCTTTCTATTGACCCTACATTAATCCAATTATTTCCCCCTGTACCCCCTTCATTTATCATATTACCTCTACCCACGTTCTCTGCCACTTGATCATACTTTTGTTTGAACTGTTGATAACATTCATCAAATTTATTCTCCACATCTTTATGTATGTGATTCAATCCTACCCCTATTCTGTCAAAAGTTTGTCCTCTAATGGTTTCCCATTCTTTTCCTATTGATACTCTTATTTGTTCCCTTTCTTCTTGCGCCATCTCACATTTCTTATTTATCCTTCCAATTTCTGAACTACATTCTTGTATACCCTCTTCTACCGTTGTAACCCTTTCACTTAATATTGTATTAACCTGTTCCAATTTTTCACCCATGACCTGATTATTTATTTTGATCCTATGCTCAAAATTTTCCCACATTTCCTTTTCATGTTTATCCCTCTTCTCACTTTCTAATCTTATAAGTTCCTGAGTTTTCTCACTTTCTAATCTCAATTCCTGTCTAATTTCCTTTTTAAGTTCCTGATTATCCCTACTAAGCCCCTTTTTAAGTTCTTGACTATCCCTTTTTATCATTTCATATAACATATGTAAGTCCATTTCTAGCCTTTTCTCTCCCCCTTCTGTCGTAGTTTCTTTACTGACTTCTTTAACCCCTACTGATCCTTGTTCTACCTCCTTAACGTTTCCTACTTCTACAGTCGTACCTTCCACTGTAAATCCTATCATTGCTAATTGTTCTACTTCTTCCTGTCCAGTATCCCCCTTTGCCCTATCTTTACTCGTTTGCCTAGTCAATCTCTTTTTCCTGTTATCTGCCATGTCTGAACTCTTTTTCTCTTAAACACCCCTGCTATACCTAACTTTAAACTAATCTAAAACAAACCTACTCAATACACCCCAGCTAAATCGAGAGCCCCACGTTGTTGGCGACAATAAAATGCTGTATTTTATTTTTTAAACAAAATAAAATCTCCCCACAAAATGAGCATAAAATAAATGCACCTTACAAAATTTTATAATTTATAAAAGCTCAGCTCAGTCGACGCACAAACTTACTCTTATCTCAGGGTACCTTCCTCGACACTTCTCAAAACGTGGCTCCACTAAATAGCTGGGATAATAACACAAAATAAAATTTCTTTTACAAAGCTGCCCAATTGCAGCCTCCAGGAAATCAAACAACTCGTAAAATTCAAAATTGCCAGAAAACAATGAAATTTAATTTTAAACACAGACAATTCAAATTTCGCCAAAAACGAAACGATGACACACAAAACAAATATTACTACTAATTAAAAATTAAAACAAACAAACAACAAAAATAAAAACTCTATCAAGCCCTTGCTTAAATGTCCTTCAACCACCCCAATGAAATCCCCTTAGTTAAATAATTTGTTCAAAATTCGCCACTTATCTTGTTGGAAAACCTTTTAACCTTCTCCTGTAGATGTTTATCCTTGAATTAGTAGCAAATCAAACTTCAGAGTCTTTATACTCAAAACGTAAACAAACACATCAAAATGGCTGCACACACAACATTTCTTTCATAAACTTCCAGATTTAAACTGGTGTGGAGTCGACGTTTACTAATTTTCGACTGATTCTCTTCTGTCTGAATTTGCCATTTATAGGTGAGCTGCATTTGTTCATAATTTTGCTTGGTTTCCAAGGTGATATCAAACAATATGACGTCACACTCGTAACTTTGTTGATAATTCCATAATTCAATTGTTTTACGTAAATTTATAAAATCCTTTTATTGCCTTTATCTTCCTTATTTAATCTTGCATGTTCCTATCAAATCCAGCATTGCCTTCCTTGTAAAATTCCTCACATTTTGATATGTAATTGGTCCATCTTTGAAAAAATGATGTCAATTTAATTTTTTATTTGCTTAATTTCTTTTTTATTAAAACTCATGCCAAATTTCCACTAATTGCATGCTGTTCAGCATAAAATTCTCCATCCTTCCATGTATTTAGCTCTGGTACCACTTTTCTTGTTAAATACAAATTTCACCCAAAATCACTTTGTCATGTAAAATTTTTAATGTTCTTTTTTTTTTTTTTTAGACGAATCGAAAGTTTTAACACAACCCCACAGTTTATTTAGATACCCCCTTTTAAAACTAGCTATATCCCCTTGTGAACCCCAATCCCATGGACTTGATAGACTGTACAAATTTTATTATCGACTATCGTTAAACAACTAAAAGTAAAACGTAAGGCACTAAAATTATTTATACAATTATACAGATTAAAACAATTATTACAAATTATACACACTTATTTGTCTTTCCTTTTTAGGCAGCTTTATAAGAATAGAAGAAATAGTGATAGAAACTTTACCACATCTTTAAAAGTTAATCGTAATCAAAACACGTTCGAGGTTTGTCTAACTAAAACAACCCTGAGATAATCGGAAGACATGAGCTATGATTAAAAATGAAATAAAAATTGTCACCGCAATTACTGATAATTAAATATTTGTAAAAAGTATCCTTTTCTGATGTATTTATTCTAATACTCATCTACCCAAGCTTATATCATAGCAATATTTATAATATAATTCGCTATTCGTAATGGTATTACTATCATATCATAATCTCTTCGGCGTCTTTGAAACCAAGTATATTCCATTCACCTCAGGAAACCTTTCCCGAATTTGATTAACAACACATGATGGAATGACATTCCTATTGTATCGTCCAATGGAAGTCCAAGAATTAATCCAACAAATAAAATTGCGATACGCCAAATGACGCCACAATTTGTTAGATAGCTCGACGTACTTTTCTTTTTCGGAATTTGTTTTGCATTTTAAAATCGTAGTGTGTCGTAACATATTTAAACTATCCAAATTTAACGCTACACCTTCAAAACTGTCTTGCAAACTAATACACATATTTTCACCTTTAACTATTTTTATTAGATCGTTTTCCCAGCAGCAGATAGATTCTTTTGCGGTAGGCATCTGTATGCAATTACTGCATTTACACCATTCCGTATTATTTAATCTGATCATTTTTGCTTGATCCTGTGTATTTTTTTTCTCTTTCTCTACTTCCATCGATCTAAGTTCTTTTTGGGTATATTTTGGTTCAAATCCAAAAGCCATTGTTAAAACTACCTGGTGTCACAATTAGCAATACAATATTTAGAAAAACGTACAGCGCGTCGCTGTTTAATAACGTACGTTTCTACACAGCGGAGCATGCTAGAATACCCGGAGAGGTGTCGGTATGACGTCACACACGACAGTGGCTGTACTTAAAACTGCTGTATCTCAAGAACTATTGTTTACATAGATATGCGGTTTAAAAATTTATTCTTAGAATTTTTCATAGAACATTTAATTTTTTTGGGCCACAACCCCTTTAAATGATCAGTCCTCTGGTATACAGTGTGTCCCAAATAGAGTAGTATTGCATGGCTATCTTTCTTATTAATAAAGATACAGATTCGGTTAAATGGGCAATTTTGTGCAGGTTCTCATGCTGGTTTAGATGCTGCTTAGAGAGATCAAACATTCCGAACCCTTCAAAAGATATCCGCAAAAAACCACAAAATCCATTTTTCGAAAAAGTCGATTTTTTCGCTTATTATAAAAGTTACAGAAAATTGTTTTATACAAGAGTTACTTGATTCATTAAGATAAACAAAAATATGTTTACAAAAAAAATATCGCAAAGGCCGTTTTCGAGATGTTGATAGCAACTTTCTTATTTTAAATGGGCGCCATCTTGGATTTTCAAATGAATAAATTGCATTTTTTTTCTGCATTCAACGATGTATAACAATCTATTTTTGCCCCTATTTCATCCCCTTCTAACAATACAGGTGGATTATGAATATATCCTTAAAGAGCCTTCCTGTTAGTAGAACACGTCCACGGATTTGTATTTTTTTATCTACCTCCAAATTTGAGATAAAAATTGAAAACCAAATTGTTACTCTATTTTTGAAAAGACGGTAACTCTTCAGGGTAACATATTCGGATAAAAGTATATTGGAAAAAGTTGCCTTAATTTTTGCCCAGGATAAACCCAGAACCCTGCATTTTCTACACTACTTAGGAAACACCCTGTATACTGATTTCATATTTGTTTGATTCATCTTTAACTCCAGGATGATTAAAATACATACTACTATAACCTTGTAGAGGTTTGATATTTTATTTTTACAGTGTAGATGTATGTTTTCGCTAACTGCACGTAGCTTGCTGTATGTTTTAATAAACAATTTGGAAATTTGTGAATTTAAAAATTAGCCAACACTTTGGCTCCGTATTTTCGGTTTTTTGAAAAAAACGGTTCGGGATAGACAATTTTCGAAATGAGGCTCTTGTAGTACACAAATTGACGAAGGTGCCTATAGAAGCCGAATTTTCAATTTCAATCAAATAAATGAGGAAACTAGAGAATAAACAATTTTTGCAAAAATCAATTTTTTTTATTAATTACCTAATAACAATTTTGAAAAAAACGTTCTATAGGCACCCTCGGTATATTTTTCTGAGCATTTTGGCGTTTTTGGTTTTTTTCTAAGTCCACTATTGACTGAGAAATCTTACAAATTTACATATACGGCAAATTTGCAGCATTACCCCTTTAAAAAACCGAAAACGAGCAGTCTGTTTACCATGTATTTATATCAGGGAAAGTCCCGAGTTTTGAATAAAACAGTACCCAAGTTTATTTAAGGTCTTTATTGTAATTTCACGGGAACCCCCGAGTTTTACATAAAACTACCTAAGTTTATTTAGAGTAGGTATTTATTGTGTACTTTCACGGGAACCCCCGAGGTTTAAACAGAAATTGACAAAATTTAGACAAGTTCAAAGATATCCATATTCAAATTTAAGCACTGCGTTTAAAATCGTGAGATGTAGAGAGTAGAGCAGTTATCGTGAGATCGTGAGATTGTAAGTGAAATCGTAAGATCTCACGATTTTTCGTGAGATCTGGCATCACTGATTTAATCTATCTCAATCAATCTGGCAACACCGGACGTCGACTTTGGCGCAGTCCGAAATGTCGACATGTGCGCAGGCGTATCATCATACCTTGATCATGCGCGATTAACAGGAATCAGGATACGAACGACATGCCTCGCGATTTAGTCGCACGCCACCACGTTATTAGTGTTCTGTGCACGTTATCGGCCGGCCATATTGCCTGCTTTCCGTTCATTTATTCAAGTTAAATCAAACAATTCAGCAGTAACTGAATATTGAATTGTTGCACATCACCAAAGTAGGAAGTAAAGTATCAAATAATAGGTAAATCCGCATTTTTTCCGTTTTGCACTTCCAAGACATGCTAATAATTAAGAGAATAATTATTATATTTGTTATACTGTTACTGTGAAGTTGTAACACGTTGTAATAACCTAAAATTAGGCACAATTTAAAAAACATGATACCTAAGTAGTTTAGGTAAATTTTATATTTGTTTTTTATACCTAGTTTATTATTCAGTGTGTGTTGAATGTATTTATCAGGTTATAGGCTGTTATCTGAATTTGATATGCTTTGTAAAGGTTTTTCACAGACGCATGTGCAAAAGTGTCACGAGGTTGCGTGTCCTCCAAAGTGAAGTGAACGTCACAGCAACCACCATTTTGTGTAATTAAATATCGCATAGTAATTTGAAATATCTGCTTTAGATCTGTTTGACTCCTACTGTAATTTTTTTCCATTCTTGGTTTGGTAATTTCATAATCCAGAATAGTTGTGCAAATCACACAATACTTGACTGCAGTTATTTCTTATAGTAGGTAAGTGAATAATCTCATTTATCAGAAAAGGAGATATTAAATTTAGTGATTAATTCAACTTCGGAATTCTCAATTGCAAGGGGTTTGTAACGTACAAAATTATATGTGATTATTGCAGCCGCACAAAACCTAATTCACTCTAATTATGGTTTAGTTATTCTATTCAAAATGAATGCCCAGCTTATTTCATTTAGGCCCGGTCTTTGCATCTCCTACTAAAGCTTCTATTAGCTAATAAACGATTAGTTGTCATGGATACTATTGTTACAAGACTTGTTTCCATGACAACTAATCGTTTATTAGCTAATAGAAGCTTTAGTATGAGATGGAAAGACCGGGGCTTAGTTAACATTTATTATTGTCTTACAAATTAACAATTTATTAAATACCTACAACAGGTTTTATAAAGTTAATAGTTTTTATCCACGACTACTAAATTATACATCGATTATTTATTTGTTTTGTTAAACATAAGACTACCCATAATAAATTGCCGTGAATTATGGGAGTGAATTCAGGGACGTTTTAAAGACTTCGGGCGCCTTAGGCTAAAAATTCATTGGACCCCCCCCCCTCCAGCGCCTCGCCGCAGCCAGGACGAAACCCTAGGGGAGGCTAAGGAAATTTTTGGGGGGCCGCCGGGCCGGAGTTTTATACCTATTTTTTGTTATATTATAATATACGAGAGAGCGTTCAGCACGAGCCACCCAAATACGCCACAGGCGAAAAGTTTTTTACAAAAGGGGTGGGGGCTCGATTTAAAGAAATTTTAGAGAAACTTAGGGCCGGTATTTCAGTTTGGGTTTAAGCTTCAGCTTGGCTAAGCCTCGATCATTGCTACCCTACAACCAATAACTCATGTTTCATAAAACATATTATTTTTATTTATTTATATTTATTTATATATTAACATTGAAATCAAAATTTTTGTAGGGAAATATCGACTTTTTGACAAATACACTAGTTTTCGATGGCCAAACTGTTTTAAATTAGATATTTAAAAGTAGAGGTAGACGCGTATTACCAAAGACTAATACACATACGTATTACATATAAAAAAGTGGCCTGGTTTTGCTAACCATTTTTAAAGGAAAGTTTTGGAAAATCCTTTTAAAATCTAAAAAATGTTTTATTAATATTATTTTTTCTATAGCAGATGTTAAAGTGTGCTTTGCTCGACTAAAAATAGTTGATCAAGTATTACTTTAACCCCAAGGGTAGATAAAGTAACACTTTAACCGCAAGGATAGATAAAGTACTTTAATTTTCTGGAAACTCCATGGAAACCGAATAGAAACCTTTGCTACTGAGATTTTCGGGTTTAATATAATCTAATTTTAAATTGTTTTTTTTACAAATTTTTCTTATTTTTTTAACATCTGCTATAGAAAAAAATAGAATTTTATACACGACGATAAAATTTAATTATCGACTCGCGAAAACACTTTCCGCTTGTCGATAAAATATAATTTTATCGTCTTGTATAAAAAATAACTATTTTACAATGCCAGCGGGGGGCTCAGAAATCTCCAGGGGGGGCTGAGCCTGCCGCGGCACCCCCCTAACTAAGGCCCTGGCCCCCTCCTTCTCTCAGGGAACCTTCATTTTTGTTAAAAAAATATTTTTGACTGCATAATTGAAAGATTTTTTATAGGATATCATATTAGAATTAATAGTAGTTACTAGAAACACTGTTGTAAACACTGAAGTAAATTAACAACAAATATCAGTATTACAGTTATGAGATTATTTATAAATTCTCCACATATATAAAACTATTGTATGTTGTATGAGTATGAAACAAAAATATATACTACAGTGTTTTCAGAACATAACAAAATAAAACTTAAATGGAGAGTAACTTGTTATATTGCTATACATTTATAACAAGAAAAGTGTTAAAAATCGCTACTTTTCTGGCTTGAATAGCTGCAAACCTATCAATAATATTTGAAAATCCAATTTTCTCCAAAATTTCTGATTCGATTGAAAAGAGGCATAAATTGCTGTTTTTATCATCACTTCTTATATAGATAGTTTTTAACTCTCTTTTCAGTTGAAAACGATCTTTCTGCGGAACAATTAGTTGCTGGAATGTTCTTTATTATTATTTGACAACCAATTGGAAATGTTGGGAATGTTCCTTAAGTCCCTTAAGACCTTAATAATTCCGCTCTTTGAGCCCCACTTAATGTTTTGTTAAACCTCATAATTTTACCTAAATAACAATAAGTATTTACAGAATTTTTGTAAAAAAAACGTTGCAGAACGGAAGACGAATGTACCGGTCAGTAATGCAGTATGTGACACAATCAAAAACGCTACCAAAATTGCAGGGTGTGCAGCCCCCAGTGCAGCCTTCGATAATACCTGAGTCATTGACTTGTGTTGCCAAGATGTTACTACAATCTACAACTAGAATTTACAGAATTTTTTAAACTTCTGACTAAAAGTTTGAAACTGATTTTTTTTGGGCATCAAAACTTGTGGTGGCGAGCTTCAGTGGCGGCTCGTGACCCATCATGTTGGGGGGGCTGAGTAAGTGGTGAGCGAAGGGAGTAAAAACAGCGCCGCAGGCGAAATTGTATTCAAAGTGGGCGTGGCTTATTTAAACGCTAATCAAGAGCATCTGGCAAATTTTGGGATCAAATTAAAATTTTGAAATTTATGTATAGTTGGTTAGAGCATCCCAAAGATGAAAAAACAATTTACATCTTTAGTGCAGTTTGAAAAAGTTTATTTGTATGAAAAAGTAAAAACTAAACTAATAACAGAAACAGACTTTAAAAATAATGAACAAAGATAATATTATTTAATTTTTCATTGTTAATAAAACATCATTCGACGTGATTTTTCATTAGTGAATATGTTTGTCAATTTTTCTAGTCCTTCTGGAGACATCATTTCTGTAACAACTTCTTGCTCAATCGACATTAGAGCAACACCGCATAAGCGTTCCTGTCCTATGGTGTTTCTAAGATATGTTTTAATTCTTCGTAAAGATGAAAAAAATCTCTCTGCCGAGGCTGTGGTAACAGGGCAGCTCAATAAAACTTCAAATAAATGCCAAACTAATGGGAGCATCTCGATTAAATCTCCCTCTAAAAATATGTCGACAAATTCTTCTAACGATTTACATCGTTTTTTGTTTTTAACGTAAGTTCTATAAATGTCAACTTGCGATTTTAAAATATCTGTATTTTGGTGGAGTTTCAAAAACTGATTTATGAATGCTATGTCAGTGTGGTCAGGTTCAGTGTCAAATTTTAACAAAAGATTGGAAATACTATTCACATACTGATAATCATTTTCGGAGAATCTTTTTCTTAAATTCCCTAGTACCTCGTCTATTCCGGCATAAAATATGTTAACACGCAATGTATCTTCTGCAGAAGACAAAATATAAGAATCTGCAGGACCATAATCAATTTTTTTTGGAACTTTACGTTGTCTAGGTAGTTTTAATTTAATTACATCAAAATTTAAATTTTCAATTTCCGATGAAATTGATTTCATCTTGTCGTACAGATCATGGAAATTTTTTTCATTTCGGTAGCTTTCCAATGTTTTAACGGTGGCGTCGAATTTAGGAAACACACTTGTTATGCTTAGCTGTGGTGACTGAAGCTCCTTTGACAGAATGTCTGTAACTCGTAATATAAGCTCTAGAACTAATAAACAAAAAATAAAATTTTCATCTAACATAACTTTTAGTAACCCTGAGGCGTTTGCAGCAACATTAGGATTAGACGAATCATCGGAAATCTGTGACAATGTTTGAATTATAGGTGAACAGAGAGTTAAAACCGTTTTGACTGCTATGTGCCTTACTGTCCATCGAGTTTTTGATAAGCTTTTCAACGTTTTATTTTGAATGGTTTTCTCTGGGCAAGTTTCCGATATAATCCTTTGAAATAAGTCATTCCGCTTAGCCGAAGTTTGAATTAAGTTGTACAAAGAATTGACTGTACCTAAAGCATTTCGTAAATCTTTAATTTCTTGACAAAATCTTTGGACAGCTAAATCTAGCAAATGTGCATGGCAGTGAAAATAAATAGCTCTATTTTCTTCGTCTCGAAATTGTGCAGCAAGACCATTAAATTTACCACTCATATTGGCCGCGCCATCATACGCTTGGCCCCTCATTTTATTTATAGGTATTCCAACTTTCAATAAAAAGTTTTTAATTGTTGTATGTAACGTTTTGCCGGTGGTATCTGAGCAATTCAAAAATCCAAGAAACCTCTCCTTCACAATAACTTTTTTATTTACAACAGAACAATACCTTACCCCAATTGCGACCTGCTCATTTGCAGAAATGTCAGTTGTTTCATCGACAATAAGTGAATAACAGTAGGTTTTATCTAATTCTTGAACAATTGAATTTACAATATATTTTCCAGCAATAGTTATCATTTCATTTTGTATGGTCTTACTTGTGTAACTACTAATTTTTGAGCTACCACAATCCTTAAACTTACTACCATTGTCGTTAGTATTACTTATTCTCAGAGAAAGAAGTTCCAAAAAGTTACCCCTGTTTTTTGACTCACTTTTTTCATCATGCCCCCGGTATGACAAACCTTGCTTCCCCAGAAAAAGTATATTTTCAAAAAGAAACTTACAGTAGTCTCTATTCTTTTCAACAGTTTCTTGGTGAAATGAAGAGATTTGTGAACATACACTTACTTTCGATTTTTCGTGCAGCTTTCTTTCCAAATAAAATTGATTGGCCCGTCCATGGGCTACGGATTCTTGGTGTTTTTTGAATTTTTCAACTGCGTTTTTCCAGTTGTTTACCCCTTTATTTACAAATGCGTCGTCACTGCGCCCAGGTAGATTAAAATTAAATACTCTGCAGTAGAAACAAAACGCAGAATCTAATTTAGGGCTATATTCCAACCAAGTAAATTGGCAGTACCAACTGATTTGGAAACTTCTAGTTTCACTACCTATTTTTCTTTCTTTAAAATTTAGTTGTGGTTGATATGGCCCAAGAGAGAAATCCAGGAATTTATTTTTATAACATGGATCCCTAGGATTTTCATTCTGTGTTACACAAGCTGAGTTTACGGTTTTATCGGTTTTATCGTCTTTCTTAAATACAGATGTCGGTTGAATTTCATTTATTTTTGATGACGAAGACGATGACGATGGTTGACTTTCACTTGTTAGCTCGGCAGTCTGTTTAGTAAAAAAACCTACAAGCGACAATTGCCTTTTGGCCATTTTCTGAAAATAAATTAAGGGGTAAACCTAAAGAGAAGACTGTATTTTTAAATTTATTGTACTTACATAAAACTTATTTGGTAACGCTCAGAAAACATACAGCTTTGCACTTATTGTTAGCATATACCTTGGCATATACACTACACAATACTAGTTGCAGACGACTAACTACCACAACTGTAAGTCGGCAATAACACGAAGAAAAATATTTGTTTACCTACGTGGCACGTGCTGTTTGTATGCATTAAATGCCCAGTTAAATCTAGATTTGCAGTTGACGACAATAATCAGAGCGGTTCAGTTAAAGTTGGGGGGGCTTGAGCCCCCCCTGGCCCCCCCGACGAGCCGCCACTGGCGAGCTTGAATTGTAAATTTTTGGCGCCTGAGGCTTTAGCCTGTATAGCCTATTGGGTAAAACGTCACTGAGTGAATTATGACTCATAATTCACTCTTACGTGAAAATCACAAATGTCAAAATACAATACAATACGTACAACATACCCCAACTTAGTTTCGAGGCCCTGAGATTTGTCAAACTTAAAGAAGTCATTTTGTCCATTTTTAACTTTTTTAATACAAAATACTTGCAAAAGCACACTCTCGCGCACAGTATTAATTTTTTGACGTTTCTGGAATAACGTCAAAAACAATTGCTGCCTTTGATATAGGTACAATGTCATGGCTGATTAGATGAAGTTTTTAAAAAAAATGTTTCTGGTAATTATAAATTTTTACAAAAATTGTTGTTATTTAGTAATAGTCGTGGACAAAGTATAGTATTCAACTCGCATGTTATTGGCTATTATTCACTCCGGTTATTTACGAAACTCACCTGCGGTTCGTTTCGTAAATGTAACCGTCGTGAATAATAGCCATCCTAACATGCTCGTTGAATAATATACTATTATCCACCACTACTAAATTATACATCGATTATTTATGTGTTTTGTTAAACATAAGACTACCCATAATAAATTGCCGTGAATTACGGCTTACGTCAAAATCACAAATGTCAAAATACAATACAATACAACATACCCCAACTTAGTTTCGAGGCCCTGAGATTTGTCAAACTTAACGAAGTCATTTTGTCCAGTTTTAACTTTTTTAATACAAAATACTTGCAAAAGCAAAATCTCGCGCACAGTATTAATTTTTTGACGTTTCTCGAATAACATCAAAAACAATTGCTGCCTTTGATATAGGTACAATGTCATGGCTGATTAGATGAAGTTTTTAAAAAAAAAATTCAGTTATAAATTTTTACAAAAATTGTTGTATTTAGTACGTGGACCACGACGTGGACAAAGTACAGTATTTAACTCGCATGTTATTGGCTATTATTCACGACGGTTACATTTACGAAATGAGCCGCAGGCGAGTTTCGTAAATAACCGGAGCTCGTTGCTCGTTGAATAATATACTAATTTGACAGCAAGGGTAGAAAATAAATCACAGCAAGATCCTTAATTGTTTTTCGGAATTACCTTATAGCATAGGTACTTTATAGTCAAATAAAGTTGGCCGTAGTTAAACTCAAAGTCATTTCTATCTGTTCACAAACACCGCAATTTACCCAGAATTACGATTTTCATTTGAGTTACTTCATTGATATTTTTTGGTATATTTAGTTTTTTATCTTGAGTAAAAGATTTGTAGTTATCTTTGAATTGTTGGTGATCTGATTGTTGTCTTATTTTTAATGGTGTGTAATACTCTGCAACAATTGTAGGCGAAGCAGGACAGCTTCGCATTTTGCTTTCTTTTTTACTGCTCATGGTTATAATTTGTATGATTTATATTAGAAATTTTTTATACAACTGTCATTAAAAATGACACTTTTAGACCCGGTTTTACAATATTAGTATATACCTGGAATAAGCTATACCTCCGATAGTTGCCATGGTTACAATTATTTTAACAATTGTAATCATGACAATTGTCGGGGGTATAAGTATAACTTATACTTGTATTGTAAAACCGGCCCTTAGTTAAAGTTACCCGGGTTAGAAATTCAATTTTATAAAGTAGCATGTTAAAAATATTTTTAACACTAGTGGAATTTGTTTATAATTTATTTATAAATAGTAACATACACATTAGAATTAGAACAATTACAGATATTAATTCCTTGGGAAGTAGTCCCTTCAACTTTCTTTAGTTTGCACCATTCTATGAATCGGTTATATGCAATATCATATTGCTGTCGCGATTTCTTGGGCAACAGATCAAATGTAGCCCTACTAGCTGGTTCTTCAATGTCCCGAGGAACGGCGCCGGCATCAGTATCAGCAGAGGAACCATCGTCCAGTGGCGATCGGTGGCATGAGGCAGGTGAGGCCGGGCCTCACCAAGTGTAATTTTTATTTTACAACAACGTACAATAATCAATGAGATATTTTCAGTTTGTAGTGTATGAACTTGATAAACATTTAAATTTAAAAACAATCATGCAAAGAGAAAAGATTTATTTATTTATTAAAAGAAATAACTTCCGTTTGTCATTTGATATGTAGTAGATATTTGGAATTTAAAATCCTTGAAGTGCTGCAGTGCTGCATGAGGCTAGATCGTCCGCAGACTCTCGTAGCCAAGCTCTAGCGCCTGCGATTGGACACCTATGTCCTGCTGACCCGTGTTATTGCTCTGTCTTACTCATGGTTTTTATAATAGTACTCTGTCGTTTTAAGTTCGCCGTGAGGCAAGTGAATTTTCAGCCTCCAGTCATGGAATCAATCGCATTATATTATTACAAAATCGTCATTACTAAATTATGTTTTATATTCTTAAGGCCCGGTTTATTCACCTACCAGTAAAGTCCCGAGTAGCTACTTGACAATTAACTTTATAGGTTACCCGTTGTCAAGTAGTTACTGGGGACTTTACTGGTAGGTGAATAAACCGGGCCTAAATCTAATAATTTGTTTTTTATACTTCAATTTTTTTTAATATGGGGCTAAATTGTAAATTTGTGTAAAAATAATAATTTCGCATTTTCGATATTTCTGCTACTACAACAATCGCCTCTATAAGCACAGTATGGGAAACGAACTACAACGAGAGGCACCGATCTTTTCGCCTCCAGAGACATCGTAAGAATTAAAGAGAAACAAATAGGAATGAAAAAGGATGCATAGCATTAAAATTACAATTTTATGCGGTGGCTGTTATGATCGCCTCTTGCACTGATAGACCGGGAGTTTGCGAACATTTTACCCGAACGATGTGGTACAAAATTTTTAAGTATATTCACGCGGGGGGCTTTATAAATGATTGCTAAAAGCGACCGTCTGCCGGCCCTAAGCGGCAGCGTTATTGTGGGGGCGGCGCGAAAAAAATCAAAAATGCAACCATTACCCGAACGATAGGGTAGGGTAGGTACATCAAAACTAAACACATCATTGGACAGGGAAAGTTATGACGAGCATATTTTCACAGCGGCAGACGGTTTTAATGGCAGCTTAACAACGGCAGACGCCTCTGAAAATTAAAAAAAACAACCTTTACCCGAACGACAAGGTACATGAAAAATAAATACGCCATTCGATTTGTCTACTCTTGTACTTTTCAAATTTACCAAGGCAGGCGAAAAATTCGGCAGCATAACCCGAGCAGACGTCTAAAACTGGGCGCGAGGCAGCGGTGCGAGCGAGACGAACTTATGCGGTAACCTTGCGCAGGACAGCGACAGACATTTTAAGATTTTCATTGGCGACCGAAATCTTTACATTTACCTTCTTCGGCTTAACTTGGGGCCAGAATTATTTATTGTTTAAAATGTGTTTCAAATTATATACATTTTATACAACCCATGTACAAATAATGAAAAATGAATTTACTATATAATATATTTGAAAATAAAATACATATTCGTCACAAAATAAGAACACAAATTACAGGTATATTTAAAAAAACAAATGGCATGAATTCAACCAATAAAAAACGACACAGAAAAACTTAATATGATTTTAAACAAATATTGGCTGAATAAAATAAATATAAATAATTGGAGAAAACCAGCAGCCATTTAAGTTATAAATAAAAAAATTTAATAAAGATTAATCATATATTTCGGTAGTTAAAACTACCTTCTTCAGTGAAAAGTAAAATTTTTAATTAACAATTCATATTATTATTTTCAGAATATTTAATATGATTTGTTAATTAAAAATTTTGCTTTTCACTACCGAAATATATGATTAATCTTTATTAAATTTTTTTATTTATAACTTAAATGGCTGCTGGTTTTCTCCAATTATTTAGAAAAACTTAAATATATCTTTTAACAATCGGTCAATTTTCATTGTCGGTGTCACTTTCGGTGTCATTATCGGAATCGGGTGTTATATCATCTTTGGGTTCTTCCTCATCAGTTGGGTGCACAAGTACATCACTTAGTGATCGAGGCATTTGCTTATCCACAAACCAATCGATGTGATATTTATTGTTCAACAGTTTCCATCCAGATAATAAAAAATCGGTTTTTTTTCAGTAGCATTATTTCAAACTGCAGAAATTTGGTTGGTTCTTTTAATTTTATTTATTAACACTGCATGACATGGAGGAAAAAGATTGGTGTTAAAAGATTTTTTTATTATATAAATAATAAATATTAAATAAAATATCGATTTCAACGGGAAATAACAAGATTTATTCGCTTTATACGTATTTCGGCATCAAAGTGCCATTGTCAAAAGCTATATAAAATATTATAACAAATGCAAAATATATAGTAACTCCTTGATTCTATTATTTTAACACTGCGTGAAGCAGCTGGCCCCAGTCAACCCGTCGGAGGTCAGTCGCTTATCAGTGTGTTTTAAAAAGATATTTATTCCAAAATCTTCAGTAAAGGAGAATCTAAGAGCTCAATTTGCTCATTCATTAAAGGTACGTTGTTTTTTGTGTGTTTATAAATTTCAAAAGCTTCCAAAATATTTAATTTATTTTTGTTATCAGAAAAGTGTAAAAATTTAATTGTATTATTAGATGTTAATGTGTGATTTTGTTCTAACAAATGTTTAGCAAAATTTGATTTATGTGCATGTTTATATTTGTAACAACGGATATGTTCTTTTTGCCTAATACTGAAATTTCTAATTGTTTGACCTATATACAGGGTGTCTCTAAAATATGGTGCCATAGCTTAACCACAGATTCCGGGGATCAAAATAAGACGATTTAACGAAACTTACCTCTATCCGAAATTGCTTCGTTAAAGCGCTATCCAACCCCAAAGATCTTCAAAAAATTTCTATTTTTTTAAATAACAAAAGATTGTTCTTAGCGATTAGGATGAAATTTGGGCTGTGATTCCTTACGGGAAAAAGGTGTTTTTTGACATATTTTTTTTGTTCAGGAGGGTCACGTAAGTGGTCAAAGGTTGATCATCCACAGTCAAAGAAGCTCATATCTTTTTAACAGTTCGGCCAATAGTTTTCAAAATTTTGTTACAGAGAGATATTCTTATTTCAAATATTTTTTGTCTCTTGTTTGATTTCGGTATCTGCCATAGTTTAGGCTGAAAAAATTATTTTGGTTGACCGCAGTGCATTTCTTAAAACAGATGTAGTAATCTAGTTGTCCCGTATGTTGAGAAATAAATCACGAAGAGACAATTTGATATAAAGTTTATTACTAGCAAGTATGTAAAGGGTGGCGCAAAATAATCTGAACCATTTCTGAATCAATGGTTCAGCTTATTTTGTACCACCGGTAAATTAATAGATTTACAGCAAATGCTCAATGTGACCACCATTTTCCCGGATGCAAAAGTTGATTCTACGCAAAAAATGGTCTCTTCGTCATTTTATTTCTCAGCATACGGGACAAATAGATTACTACATCGTTTTAAGAAATGCACTGCGGTCAACCAAAATAATTTTTTCAGCCTAAACTATGGCAGATACCGAAATCAAACAAGAGACAAAAAATATTTGAAATAAGAATATCTCTCTGTAACAAAATTTTGAAAACTATTGGCCGAACTGTTAAAAAGATATGAGCTTCTTTGACTGTGGATGATCAACCTTTGACCACTTACGCGACCCTCCTGAACAAAAAAATTATGTCAAAAAACACCTTTTTCCAGTAAAGAATAACATCCCAAATTTCATCCTAATCGCTAAAAACAATCTTTCGTTATTTAAAAAAATAGAAATTTTTTGAAGATCTTTGGCGTTGAATAGCGCTTTAACGAAGCAATTTCGGATAGAGGTAAGTTGCGTTAAATCGTCTTATTTTGATCCCCGGAATCTGTGGTTAAGCTATGGCACCATATTTTAGAGACACCCTGTATACTGAATCACAATGTGAACAATTTAATTTATAAATACCTACCTGATTTTAGTAAATCATTAATTTTGTCTTTAGCATTGAAAAGAGAGTATAGAATATTTTTATTTGTTTTAAAAATGACTTTATATTTATTTGTGTTATTTATAATTTTAGCAATCTTTTCTGAAATTTTACCAAAATATGGAATTGAAACGTATTTTAATGTTTTATCAGTGTTATTAATGGAATAAACTTTTTGAATAGCTAATTTATAATTTTTCTTTTTAATTAAAGTGTCAATAAGTGTTGTGTTATATCCATTGCTGTATGCAATTTGTTTAATAATTGAAATTTCTCTATTAAAACTATTTTTATCTAAAGGAATTGTTAGAGCTCTGTGTACTAAAGATTGATATGCTGCTAATTTATGTATATTATGATGACAAGAGTTATGTGGTATGGTAATATCAGTTTGTGTAGGTTTTCTATAAATTGAATATTCGAGTATGCTTTCTGAATTAATTTTTATGTTTAAGTCTAAAAAGTTAATAGATCTGTTTTGTTCAATTTCTAGTGTAAATTTAATTTTTTGGTGTAAAGTATTAATAAAAATTAAAAAGTCGTCAATGTATTCGAAAGAACTATCAAAACATGCCAAAATATCGTCAACATAAAATACGTTTCAATTCCATATTTTGGTAAAATTTCAGAAAAAATTGCTAAAATTATAAATAACACAAATAAATACAAAGTCACTTTTAAAACAAATAAAAATATTCTATACTCTCTTTTCAATGCTAAAGATAAAATTAATGATTTGCTAAAATCAGGTATTTATAAATTAAATTGTTCACATTGTGATTCAGTATATATAGGTCAAACAATTAGAAATTTCAGTATTAGGCAAAAAGAACATATCCGTTGTTACAAATATAAACATGCACATAAATCAAATTTTGCTAAACATTTGTTAGAACAAAATCACACATTAACATCTAATAATACAATTAAATTTTTACACTTTTCTGATAACAAAAATAAATTAAATATTTTGGAAGCTTTTGAAATTTATAAACACACAAAAAACAACGTACCTTTAATGAATGAGCAAATTGAGCTCTTAGATTCTCCTTTACTGAAGATTTTGGAATAAATATCTTTTTAAAACACACTGATAAGCGACTGACCTCCGACGGGTTGACTGGGGCCAGCTGCTTCACGCAGTGTTAAAATAATAGAATCAAGGAGTTACCTACTATATTTTGCATTTGTTATAATATTTTATATAGCTTTTGACAATGGCACTTTGATGCCGAAATACGTATAAAGCGAATAAATCTTGTTATTTCCCGTTGAAATCGATATTTTATTTAATATTTATTATTTATATAATCATGGATTTCAACAAAGTGACGCTTGAGAATGTCAATAGATTTTTTTATTTCTAGAGGATTTTCTGCTGACTTATTTTTATGCATTTTAAGGAAGGTATCAAAACGGGCTTTATTAATGTTTCTACACCTTGGTTGATTATACAAAACACACACAAATATTTCAATTTGGGCAACTACCTCAGACGAAATTTCTTCGCTCTCTCCAAATTTAGAAAAAGCTTTACAAATATCAGGATGCTTTTTGAAAATTGTAAATGGTTTTGCTTTTCCTTTTCCAAAAAAAGATGCTGTGTAATCACACCCGGTGAAAGCATGAAAAGCTGGCAAAGCAGCGCATTCGCTTGCACCTAAATTATTGTAAATTTCATTTAGATTGATAAATCTTTGAGTATTATTTCAATAAGTAACAACTTCCATCCAAATCCAAATTTTCAGTTAAGCAAAGAGATACTGTTACTGAATTAAAATTTGAAAGGGATTTGATGTGTAAAATAATGCTTATTGCAATTTAGAAAAAAATTGATTTGCAGTTGGTGCTAAACTACCCACTTACACGGGTTCCTCTTTCAATGAGCCATTTAGACGGTTCAATGTTAAAAACAGATAAATCTGTTTTACTTAAATTATTGCCAACTGTTATTAGTCTTCATCCAACTAATCTTGACATTGTTTTGGTAGACGGGTTCTTTTTTCTTCATCTTCTAAAAAATCCGCCATTTACATTTCAAAACCTAGCAAAATGTATATTTAGTAAATTATGTGGTTTGCGAGGACAAGAGTTGCATCTTATCTTTGATCAGATTATTTGTCCATCTCTAAAAGATCATGAGCGAGATCGAAGAACGGATACCGAAAGAACAGAAATTTATACTATTTCTGGCCCACTGCAGCGAGTACCCTCAAACTATATTAGGTAATAAAGTAGTATACATTACTCACGAAGAAAAATGTTATAGATTTGCTAGAGAAGACGCAAGAATTCATAAAACAGATGCCGAAAAAGTATTTTGCGAGCACGAGGAAGCAGATTCAAGAATTGTCTATCATTTACCTAAACGTTAATTTTTCAAATTCATTTTTCATTATTTGTACATGGGTTGTATAAAATGTATATAATTTGAAACACATTTTAAACAATAAATAATTCTGGCCCCAAGTTAAGCCGAAGAAGGTAAATGTAAAGATTTCGGTCGCCAATGAAAATCTTAAAATGTCTGTCGCTGTCCTGCGCAAGGTTACCGCATAAGTTCGTCTCGCTCGCACCGCTGCCTCGCGCCCAGTTTTAGACGTCTGCTCGGGTTATGCTGCCGAATTTTTCGTCTGCCTTGGTAAATTTGAAAAGTACAAGAGTAGACAAATCGAATGGCGTATTTATTTTTCATGTACCTTGTCGTTCGGGTAAAGGTTGTTTTTTTTAATTTTCAGAGGCGTCTGCCGTTGTTAAGCTGCCATTAAAACCGTCTGCCGCTGTGAAAATATGCTCGTCATAACTTTCCCTGTCCAATGATGTGTTTAGTTTTGATGTACCTTATCGTTCGAGTAATGGTTGCATTTTTGATTTTTTTCGCGCCGCCCCCACAATAACGCTGCCGCTTAGGGCCGGCAGACGGTCGGTTTTAGCAATCATTTATAAAGCCCCCCGCGTGAATATACTTAAAAATTTTGTACCACATCGTTCGGGTAAAATGTTCGCAAACTCCCGGTCTATGAGCATATTATCAGAGTGCAATACTGTTTAATGGTTTGTTATACCCTTTGGGGCCAGTATAATACGTCACCCTGTAAGAATGTGGCTTAGTCCATGTTAACAGGCTACCCCTCGCATTGCGCTCGATCACCGCATGATAACCTTGCCACTTCCCATTAATACGTGATGGAATGCTGAAATACGCTCCTCAGTTCCAGGATTTCTGTCTGTTCCTTTATGGGTAAACAGAGTATCGAATTGTCCTGAGTGGTAATGCTGCAAGTACCTACCCCTTGTATACCAGTTAGCCAATCGGCTGCTCGCGTTTCGAACCATTTCCCCCTAAAATACAAGTCACGCATGCCCAAAAGTCACGAAAGTAAGCTAAGTCGTTCCTCATCAGTGATCCCGGCTTGACCTAAAGAACGCTAAAGTACCGTTTATCGTCTCGAATAATTACCGTTGGTAAAGAAAAATGAAGCTCTGCTTCATCTCCCGTTACGATTGGGGGCTAGAATATTCTGATACCGCTAACGTTTTATTAATCAATTATCGCTAAGTGAACTATCAGACTATCGCCAGTAAAGCGCCTGCGACTTCTTTGAACTCGAAAGTAGCTCAAAATTCGGTCGTGCTAACGTTGTTATATTCCATACGGCTTCCCGCCCTAGAAAGGAATCAGTTTCCAGTAAAGTGATTATCTTCTAACGAGTAACCAAGGAGAGAAGTTCTCCAACCCGTCAAGAGATTCCCGTGCCGACTCCTCAGTCACCGCACCGGTTCCCGCTGTCAAGGGCCACCTCGCAAGCACCGTGAAGGACCCCTTCCCGTACCGCCAGTAATACAAGGTGAACGTGATAAGGCCTCTGGTGTTAAAAATATAGTGCTAAAGGTAAACCATCTGACAGCTGCATCAAAAATAAGGTACTGAACTTATTGTTACATATGTATCAACTATTACCGTCCAGACTTCAATTTCACAATCATCCCGTCTCAATGCTTAAAATTGCATTTAATTCAACGTAGACTTTCGTTCCGAACAATCATTTAGGAGTTTAGCTCTTAAAGCTATGTAGTCAAGCTCCTAAAGCTCTGCAGTTAAGATAACAGAAGATTTTGGTGTTCGTTAATAATAATTACAGTTATTAACTTAGTCTCGAATTATATCATCTTGTACAGGGCTGCGACTCCGAGGTTCTAGCTTCCTTTACGTTAAATAAGAACTTGGACACGTAAGCCCTGGGCGAATCGATTCCCCATCGTTTTGGCAAGTCCAAAACTGTTTATTCCGATTTATTATGTTCTTGTATTATAACCTGTGAATATTTTATGTATATATATATTTATCATCATTTTCATTTATTTACTATTAAAAGTCAAGTTGTTAAGTAATCCCGTTTCTTTATTTCAAAGAGTAAATTCACGACCTCCTCCCGAACCCGCCTAGGTACTTTCTGTTTCAGGATCCAGGACTGGTCAGACTGTTTACCTCGACGCCGACAAACACACCAGAGGATTTTCCTATTTTTACCTCCAAAGTCTTAGGACCTTCAATAAAATAGGTGGCGCCCTTTTAACACTCCCTGTGTAAGTTAACGTTCCGCCCTTATATCGCGAATTAACCACCCACCCCAATGTCCACTAAGATAGCCGTCAGCACTTTTCTGTTCACGTGTACAAAATTAGGGAATGTACCGTAACAGGTTGCCTATACAACAGATACACTAGACTTGATAAAACGGATATAAATAACAAATAAAATTAGATAATTATACTCTTTGCTTTAAGTTTACGTTTAGCGCGTTGACCAAAAACATATAATATCTAGAATCGTAGAGAAATAAATATGACCGTTTTCTTTATAAAAATTTTGTTTATAAAAAAATAATTTTATTGCCGGAGGGCTATGCTTGCTTCACCCCCAAATCCGCCTGCTGTATGATCAAACGACGGCTACTGTGATTTAAAGAATTTAAGCAGGAGTAGCCTCTATACCAAAACACGAATTCAAAAGCGTATAGGATCAGTAATTCAGTTGCGCTTAAGCGATTCGAGTCCAATGCTTCTACGATTTGTGATGTTCTGAAGGCAGCGGAAAATTTATATGTAAAAATTATTGAATTTTAAAGTAAGTTACAAAGATGCATAAGAAAAATAAGTTTGGCCTCACCCAATTTACCAACCACGGATCGCCACTGCCATCGTCAATAACAAATTCGATTTCATCACAATCCATTTTCACTATTGCACTATCAATACGAACTGTTTTAAAAAACGCGAACAAAACGTTTTCTGAAGTTTCTAATAAACAATTTTCAATTGTCACTGCATTAACGTGACTACATCACGACATAGCTAATTTTTCTGAAACAATTTAAAATAAAAATTATCACGACAGATCTGATTTTTGTGAAACATTTTAAAATAAAAATTATGAATTCGTTTTTTAAATTAAATATAAACAGTTGTATAAAAAATAGTGTACGATATACTTGTTAAAAGTGACATTTTATTTTGTAAGTGGGAAAACGAACACTTGTACTTATATCGTAAATAACTATTATCTGAATTGTGTAAATTTTCTGCTGACTGGACTAGATTAGATTTTTGTTAAAACCACTTTGTGCTTGTACCAAAAACAATATTTTTGGCTGTGTTAGTTTCATTATTGATTGTTAGCAATAGTGTTACGTTATGTAATTTATGTCTGACTCCTTGAACCCTTTTTTTTAGCATACAACATAATGAATCCATGCAACAAAAAAGGAGAAACGGACAAGGATAAAGAAAAAGAACCTAAACAGAAAATATCATCACCGAAGAAAGAGGAGGAGCCATCTGTCCTGGCAATGGCATCTACCAGCAGTAACGAAATAGCAGTAAGTCCACATCTTTTAATTTGAAAACAACTTTCTCCAGATGCTAACATTCTGTCATTTCTGACATGCGGAATATAAGAAGGGAGTAAAGTTTAGGTTTTGGTTTAGCACCACGGAATTACACTCTTATACAAATGTATTTACTCAATTTTTTTAAATGCAAATTGCAGCTTCTGTTGCCTTCCTTGCAGTACTTTAGCTCTGCTAGTGAATTAAATTCTCTTTATGTAACAACGTTTTTTAATATTGTGGGATCCTGTTCCTTTTTCTCTTTATTTTTAACAGATTCGTCAAAAATAACATCACGAGCGACTACTATTTTTCCTTTCTCCTCATTCCATAGTCTATACCCATTATTTGTATATCCCACCATAATAAATTTCTTCGTACGAGAACCTAATTTTCCAGTTCTTTGTTTTTTAGGAATATGTGCGTAAGAAACACTTCCAAAAACTCGAATTTTATTAAGATTTGGTTCCTTACCATACCAAATTTGAGCTGGTGTTTCTTTATTTTTTAATGTTGACGTTTCAGTTCTATTAGTTAAATACACAGACGTACGTACTGCTTCACCCCAGAGAGATTTTCCTAATTTTGAAACATCGAGCTTTATCCATTATTGTGCGATTAAATCGTTCCGCTACACCATTCTGCTGAGGATTAAATGGTACTGTATATTCAATATTAATTCCTTTTTGATTACAAAAATTTCTAAACTCTCGTGAAGTGTATTCTCCTCCGTTGTCGCATCGGAATGTTTCTATTCTGTGTTGGAACTTTAGTTCGACCATTGCTACATATGATTTGAACGTTTCTAATACTCCACTTTTATTTTGAAGTAAATAACAAACTGCAAAATGCGAATAATCAATATAACTGACAAAATATCGCTTACCATCATATGTAGTTGGAGTCGTTGGACCACAGATATCCGACGATACTTTTTGCTTTCATTTCTTCCTTTACTGAGTTATAAGGAGTTCTTGCATGTTTTCCTTCCAAGCACGTTTCACATAAATTATCAGGAGGATATCTTGAAGAATGACCCATATGTCGATGCCATAATGTTTTATTTTATTTGTATTGTAAAATTTACCATGTACAGGTTTCCGTTAAGGCTTCCATTTGTAATTAACATCTTGTTTTTGTATATTTCCACTTTTCTTTTATGGAATATTACCCTTAACCCTGCTTCTTCCATTCTTTTTACAGACAAAAGATTATGAGTCAGCTCTTCACACTACAAAACATTTTTAATTTTAATTGGCCTTCCATCTTCAGTTAACAAATGCATATTCCCTTGTCTACTTGCTGTTATTGCTTCGCCTTCTTTTGCAATATTTATTTTGTGGTTTATTTCAATTACATCAACTAAATGTTGACCCAAGTATAATAATAATAATAATAATCTCTACACTACCCGTATCCTGTTGCCAGGCCCCATAAGCGCAATGCTTGTGCGGGGAGGGAGGAAGGGGCTGTTATTATTAAGCGGGCCCGCTTGCGTCTGCAGCCGACTTAGAGATGGAATAGCACAACTCTCATATTCATGTTACAGCCAAGGAAAACTGCAGAAAACCTTGGCCAGAAGTTGCCGGCACCGGGAATTGAAACCCGGCCCGCTGAGTAGGAGCCTATACTTTGTTTACCCAAGATATGCATATAGACTCCGCCCCTTGAGCGTGATGAACACTAAAGCCAGTTTCACATGGTACATGGTACAAAGCGGGAAATTCAAAAACTATTCATTTTTAATTTAATTTTTTTTATTTTAAATGATAACACTTCTAGTGTCAGTATATGAGATTTAATTATTTTAAAGAATATCTTTCAGCTCGGAAACGTTCTGACAAGACTGACAAGAAACAACCGGAAGTGGTTCGTAAACGTCACTGAAAATTAGCGCAGTTGTGTGTTGTGGGTTTTAAAAATACGACCAATTGAAAAATTATATTCAACTTTTGACAGCGTTTATGAGGCGGAGTCTATAAAGTATAGCATGCTAGTCGCTACACTACCGGGGCTGTTTTGATTAAATGATTAGTTGCCCCGCTGTCAACTATAAAAGTTATAGTATTAATCAAACTAGATTTCATGCATTCGATTTCTGTGGAGGTCATAAAAACTACTTCATTTTCATCCACAAAATTACATTCGTTTCTTCTGTTATATCTTCCTTGCGGACATTCAGGTCTTTTGTGACCTATTTTCCCACATTTATAGCATTTAAATTGTAATTTACTACCTTTATTTTTGTTCCAATACTTCTTCTCGAAGCAGGACTTTTGGGCGCCGGACGTTTGGGCGCAAATACATTTTTAAAATTACATGGGACCCATGTTAGTTGCTCTTAGCAGTTAATATATAAAATAACTTGCACGTAATGGAGGTAGTCGTTGCAGTCTGTGTACATGCTACCGAGGTCTGTGTACATGGCGACTTAGTCTGTGTTCAGGTTAGTTGCTCTTAGCAGGTAATATACAGTGTGTCCCAAATAGAGTAGTATTGCATGGCTATCTTTCTTATTAATAAAGATACAGATTCGGTTAAATGGGCAATGTTGTGCAGTTTTTCATGCTGGTTTAGATACTGCTTAGAAAGATCAAACATTCCGAACCCTTCAAAAGATATCCGCAAAAAAACACAAAATCCATTTTTCGAAAAAGTCGATTATTTCGCTTATTATAAAAGTTACAGAAAATTGTTTTATACAAAAGTTACTTGATTCATTAAGATAAACAAAAATTTGTTTTCAAAAAAAATATCGCGAAAGCCGTTTTCGAGATATTGATAGCAACTTTCTTATTTCAAATGGGCGCCATCTTGGATTTTCAAATGAATAAATTGCATTTTTCTTTCTGCATTCAACGATGTATAACAATCTATGTTAAAATAAAAAATAATGGCATACGTAATAGTTTTTGTATTAAATAAAGTAAGCCATGAAAACAAGTGAATTTTAACAAAAAAAACTTCGAACAAAATGTATGAACAGTTATTAACGATATTTACAATAAACGTTAAATCTACTATAGCTAATTTTAATCACAGTAAATGTTCAAAATATTGGTCATTGTTAGCCAAACATAACTGGCATCTTTGTTATTAAATCACCGATTTAATAACAGAATGATAGCTACTAACACACCTATTAGATGGCCACCCAGGTCGGCAGACCTAACACCTCTTGACTTTTTTCTGTGGGGTACGATAAAAAATAAAGTGTATGGTAGTAATTTTAATTACAACAATGTTAACGAATTGGAAGAATCTGTACAAGAAGCGTTAATATTAGTATTAATCGCAATACATTACGTAAAGTAACTGCAAGTATTTTGTAGAGGTGCCAGTTATGTTTGACTAACAATGGCCAACATTTTGAACATTTACTGTGATTAAAATTAGCTATTGTAGATTTAACGTTTATTGTAAATATCGTTAATAACTGTAAATACATTTTGTTTGAAGTTTTTTTTTTGTTAAAATTCACTTGTTTTCATGGCTTACTTTATTTAATACAAAAACTATTACGTATGTCGTTATTTTTTATTTTTAACATAGATTGTTATACATCGTTGAATGCAGAAAAAAAAATGCAATTTATTCATTTGAAAATCCAAGATGGCGCCCATTTGAAATAAGAAAGTTGCTATCAATATCTCGAAAACGGCTTTCGCGATATTTTTTTTGAAAACAAATTTTTGTTTATCTTAATGAATCAAGTAACTTTTGTATAAAACAATTTCCTGTAACTTTTATAATAAGCGAAATAATCGACCTTTTCGAAAAATGGATTTTGTGTTTTTTTGCGGTTATCTTTTGAAGGGTTCGGAATGTTTGATCTTTCTAAGCAGCATCTAAACAAGCATGAAAAACTGCACAACATTGCCCATTTAACCGAATCTGTATCTTTATTAATAAGAAATATAGCCATGCAATACTACTCTATTTGGGACACACTGTATATAAGAACTTGCTTACCGCTAATCTACAGAAATTGGCGCCCAAACGTCCGGCGCCCAATCGGCCGGCGCCCAAATGTCGCGTACCGCTTCTTCTGAGCTGCAAAAGCTTCTGACGTTCCAGGTTCAGCTTTTTCCTTACCGTTTCTTTGTCGGCTATCTTCCATTAACAGTTTATTTTTAACGAATTCCAATGTTACCCTTGATTTATCAGAACTAAATACAATATCTATTGCTGTGGTAACTGCCTGATAACTTTCTGACATCGAACTCAGTAATATTGTATTATTACATCTTCATTCGTGATAATTCCACCACAAATTGTCAGTTCTGAAACAGTCTTTTCAAATTCTATAATAAACTCACCCAATGGTTCCTTTCCAGAAAACTTCATTGTTCTCAGTTTTCTTTGTAAATTAATTTGACTTGCAATTCCTTTGGTTTCATACGTTTCCTTCATGATCGACATCATTTCCTTTGCCGCTTTACATTGTTTAACCATTTCTAGTATATTGTCTGATAAATATGCAACAATTACGGTCCTTGCTTTCGCATCATTTTTCTTGTATTCCAGTAACTTATTTGCATCGCTTGGTGTATCACCTTCCAGAACTTCCTCAATTTCTTTTTGTTCTAGTATCAATCTCACCCGAAATTCCCAATTACTGTAACCTTCTCCATTAAACGGTTTGATAGCGTTTACTGTATTTGACACCGCCATCCACTGATAAAACAGATTCACAAAACTACTTCCGTTGCTTCCTGTTTCACATGAACATCATCTGGGCCCGTAACCTCTTGAAATTACTTATTCTAGATGATCACAAATGAAACTACAACTGCATTTTGTATTACTATTTTTAACTACTATATTATAAAATGCATTCTTTTAATGAATAATTTCTATTCAACAAGTAACCTTAACAACAACAACCTTTTAATATTAGACACACTAGATTATGTAGAATTGTAACTAAAACATAAATATCAACAACACTGCTGCTAAACAGTGGAAAGTTTGAATCAGATGTGGCAAGTTTTGGAACTTAAAGCGGGCTACCCGATTTATCTATCTAACATTGGCAGCGCTGCCAAAGTTGTCATTGTTAGTGTTTTTATGTTGGCGTTCCTGTGGTGTGACGTTTCGTTTGTGTCGGCTGTCACGAAATGACAATAAACAAATGTGACAGCCGTCGACTCAAGGCAAACGTCACACCACAGGAACGCCAACATAAAAACACTAACAATGACAACTTTGGCAGCGCTGCCAACGTTAGATAGATAAATCGGGTAGCCCGCTTTAAGTTCCAAAACTTGCCACAGAGGGTTGGGAAAGGTCAATTAGTAGGTATTATGTTATTTCTGATACATAATTCATAACAACAATGTTTTTCAGGGCGCACCAAACCCCAAAAAATCAAAAATGGAAAAAGGTCTAGCTGCTTCACATGAGAAAGTGAGTTTCCTTATACAGGGTGATTTCTAAAGTACGGAGGAAAGTGAAAGGACAACTAGAGGGGACCAAAACATAGTTTTTTTTTACAATAAACTTTTGATCAAAATGGAATAACAAGAATGTTACAACAGTTTAAAGTTCTTATAAACGAGTATTTTTTTAATGAAATACGGTAATTACTTGCGTTTTGAATTCAACTTTTGTATATTTGTAAGCTAATTAAACAAAATTCAGTGAAAATTTTTATAAGACGAAAGTTATGGCTATTTAAAGTGTTCTTTAAAATATTCAGTTATAGGTGTTTGTTTATTGACAACCGCTGATTTACATAATCTAATCATGTGGGTAAGTCAAAATTACAGCAGCAATTTATCAGATTGTGTGAGAAGTGTTTCTGATGTAAAAGCGAATACAATAAGCTCAGCGGTACTCAAAATGTGGGCGTTAATTTATAAGAACTTTAAACCGTTGTAACTTTCTTGTTATTCGATTTTGATCAAAAATTTATTGTAAAAAAAAACTATATTTTGATCTCCTCTAATTGTCCTTTCAGTTGTTAGAAATCACTCTGTATTCTTCTTTCAGTCATAATGTGACTTTTTTGGGTGGTCACTTACCAAATTTTCTTTGATTACAGGGGCCAGAGGAGGAATTTACATTTAGCAGTGCCTCATCATTTGCAAGCATTTTGAAGGCATCTGCGTTTGTGGACAAAACGATGTTGATAAAAAACGTTTTTCAGACTGGCAAAGTTACAGATTTAAATCCAACGATAATGATAACAGCACCTAGAAAATTTGGGAAAAGTGTCAACCTGGACATGTTACGCTGCTTTTTAGAGTTAGAAGTGGATGAGAATACAGGAAAGGCGAAAACTCAAGTTTGTGATACACCTAATTACAAATTGTTTACTGTAAACAAAAATTCAGAAAAAATGGACTTGCAGATCATGGCAGATAATAAGTTTGTGAAAACTCATTTTGGAAAATATCCGATCATTAACGTCAGTTTCCTGTGTACTGAAGATGTCATAAGCAAAACTGAAGCTGTGAATCTTTGTAGGACGAGTATACATGAGGCATTTATAAAACACCCCTACCTATATGAAAGTTCAGAGTCACGATTGAAAGTTTGGGACAGAGATGTGTGTGAGCAATGGTGTACACCAGAGGGAAAACATGGAAATCCCAATTACAAGCAGTTTGATCCTAACAGTGTAATTAAAGGCTTGAAAGATTTGTCTAAATATTTGAACAAGTTCCATGGGAGGAAAGTTTTCGTCCTCATTGATGAATTTGATTCTATTGTTTCAAGAGCAGTTGGCACTGTGGCTGACAAAGATGAGCTACGGGGAATTCTTGGGGTTGTTATGGGTGTTATTGGCAGTGTTGTGAAAGATAATAGTGACAACGTTGCTGGAGTGTTTATTACAGGAATATTGGACTTGCATGGCACCGGCATTTCATCCTTGCTGGGTAACGTGAAGCGAGACAGATTTGGAGACGATAAGCCGCGCTTGAAGTATTATGGATTCAATTTGGAAGAAGTGGAAAAGCTTTTTGAAATCTTTTCTGTAGATCAAGATTTAAGAAAGAAGGCAATCACCAAGTATAATGGTTACTATACGGAACGTGGAGAACATGGGATCTTTAATCCATATGCAATTGTCAACTTTCTGGAAAACCAAGAGATGGGAGATGCCAGTTTACAAAATTATTGGCAAGCAAGTGGTTATGTTGAAAGTCTCGATAATCTTTTCAAAAGGGATGCACTCAAGGAGATGATTCAACATATGCTTCAAGGAGGATGCGTTCTGGCTCAGGTTTCAGTTCAACTGAATCTGCAGAACCTTCTACAATTACATATTGCAAATACAGATTCCCGAGCTTATATTTCCATGGATCTTGTTATCTATTTCCTACTACGCCAAGGCTATTTATCATATATACCTAGGAGAGAAAGTCTCGAAACGAATCCCCCAACTGCTGTTAGAATTCCTGATGATCTACGACCCATATTTACTGAAAAGATGGTAGAGTATTTAAAACTACATTGTGGCTTAAATGAGATTGCACATAAGGCTTGTCAAAGTCATCTTAATAATTTGATGCACTTTGCCAATAAAGACAAAGCAGAGTTCATAAAGGCTTTGAAATCCTTTACTGACAAACTGGGTGAGCTCATTCAAACAACATCCATTCATCCATGTAATGAGGCAGGAGTAGAAACTGTAGTGTCATCTGTAGTACTCTCTGCTGGTTACACCTGTGGCAATCAAACCTATAATATCGACCAGAACAGACTGGATATGATAGCACACAAAGATGGACAAGGAATCATCATTGAATTGAAGTACAATAAAGAAAATGGTTCACGTGATGCCCTGGAACAACTTTTCACCCAAGGATACTACAAGGAGTTCATAAACGAGAACCATTATGATAGTAATATAAAACTTCGTCTGGCAATGGGGTTGCATTTCACTGAGAAGATAGAGGGTTCAGAGGTAAAGGCTACTGTACATTGTCTGCGAGATGTAGAAATCAACGAGGTTCTAAACGAACTGAACATTGAAAAGGTGGATGAAAAAGGAAATGAAAATGTAACAGAGGTTCGCATTGCACTGGCCTGTGCTGAGAGGGAAGGCATCAACTCATTTCTTGAAAAAGCTATTTGTGTCACTTAACATTGTCACAGTTTGTTAACTTCATCTCCAAAATATTTTAGTTTACATTGATTTGCATTTTCTTAAGAACGATCTACATTATCTCTAGTAAAAACAGTGTCTTGCTTTTTTGTAGGATAGATTTGGTTGTTTAATAAAAAGGTTTTTAACTAATAAGCCAAGCCTTAAAAAAAATAAAAATTTCTTCTCCCGAATCTCAACTATTCTAAAAATGGAACGTTTTTGAAAAAAATCTGGAAATTTGTTTCTATTTTTTTTACATGTTTGTGAATGAAATGTTTGAAAAGTCAAGCTTAGATCAATTTTCCATACGTTAAAAATGATAAGTGGGTACTTTCAAAGCCGAACATTATTCATATCTGATATTAATAACAGAAACTTATGACTGATGTCAAATAATTTAATTGACAGATAAAAAAAGTTGACAGTCATAGCAAATTTTTTTACAGAAAAAGGTAACTATAGTAAATTCCCAAAACTTTATGTACTTCAAGGTCACCGCGACGCTCGCTTCTTTTCAAAATGAGAACTGTCAAATTGACAATTACAGCGGCGTAACATGAATTATACATCTTAACATTGAATATAGTAGTAGGTCAGAATGTTTATTCCAATGGTAAAGATTGTGCCTAGTTTTGTCATCTGTAAAAGGGCCGGTAGATGGGGCGGTAATATAATATTCAGATTTTTTCGGATGCATTAATCATTTGTCAACAAGGGTTTTAATCTGTGGATTTTTTTCCTTGTTACAACTTTCACTCAACAGAGTGCAATGACGTACATAGATACCGTAGATACCGGCATTTATTAACTGCGTTCGCCGTTCGGAAATATCCGAATGAGAGCCGATCGAGCAACTGCGGATTTTGGTCACGTGGTTTCCAATCATGTCAAGTTAGGTTCATAGGTTAGGTTATAACATTTCGCAGTCATAATATTGAGGTGCTGGTTAAAATTTATGCCTGTATTATCTTTGGTGTATGCAAGGCCCCACTCCAAGAGTATATCTTGATACAATAATTGTGGAGTTACAAGATGCAGAAACTAACAGGAGGTCGTGAAGGTATGTATTATTAAATTATAATTATTACTGTTAGCGTTGGATCATAACCAGCACATTTCTTATTGTATATTTTAGATGCAGTAGGTATATGCAACAACTATTTTAGATAACATATTAAAAGAACGAAAGGCTGAGAGCGTGTGTGCGCCGAAGACAAAAAAATAATTTGGACAAAAATGATCGCACTGGTTTGTGAATACAACTAGTTGAAGAACATGAAGAAGCTCAGAGAAGTCTAAAAAATATGTTTGGTCAAAAATTGCTCAGAAAATCAACTGCACTGGTACTTCTAATGTTACATGGCAACAATGTGATACCAAATGGAAAGGATTGAATAACACTTATAAAGATATTAAAGAACACAATTCCACTAGTGGTAGAAATAGAAAAAAATGGGAATACTTATATCTAATGCATAAAATTATATACAAAAGCCTGAAATTTCAGCACCCGAGCAGCTGCAGGAATCGGAAAACAGTTCAACATCTGAAGAACCTGCTTTCAAGAAAAGAAAATATTAATCCACATAGGTACATGAAGAAACATAATAACATTGTGTCAAATGTTGAAAGGCGACATCGTGAAAGGATGGATCAAGAAAACAAGTTTCTGGATACATTCTAAGAATTGGTGAAGGTGCCTATTGAGTAAGAATAAGAAGTGTGCATATACCATAATGTGAATTAAAATGTTTCAGGTTTATAATATAATTTAATAATATTAATAATTACTAGTATAATAGGTATATCACTATACTTACTCCAATATAATGAGTTAATAAACAATAAATAAATAGCACAATTTTTTTTATTTTATTAAATAACTTAAGACGATTAATTATAAAAGGAATAAATGTGCTAGTAGTGGAAAAAATAGTACCTATATAAACGACGGTAGAGAAAACTTATCAGCTCGGCTGAGAAAAATGTCTTCTCTACCTTGGTGTATAATATACTATTATGCACTCAAAATGTTTCTCATTGTGAATTATATTCTGCACAACTGGTCACTTCAATAATCATGGCTTCGTCGAAATAATGAAAAGCAGCAGAAATTGTGATTTAATGATAATGCAGTCATACAAATATAGGAAATGCGGAATGTTAAAAAAACTACCATGAAGCAGTATCCCGGAACAGTGTGTACGTCAGAAAATATGAAAACAAGTTCCTATAAACATGGGTCCAGAAATGCTTCCTAAAGGAGCTGGGGCCCTGTGAAGATACTATCCAAAACTTTGTTTTTATTTAATATCTCAGAAAGTATTCGAGATACAGCGATCAGTTTTGGCATGCGAGTTAGTGTTAGAAGCGCCATTATAACGTGCTAACAACTAAAACGATAATCTGGCAGGGACGTGCGAAAATAGGGGGGAGGGCGACCATTTCTCCCCCCATTTTTTATTAGCAACTATTCCGAATTTTTTAAATTAGGAATCTATTATATAGTCAAAATTACATAAAAAAGGTCCTCTTCTTAGAAACCCGTAGGAGTAACCATGTCCAAAGAAAATTGCTTCAAAAATTATATGCATGAAAAAACAAAAATTTTCATGCACATAATTTTTCTCGGACACGGTTGCTTCTACGGGTTTCTAACAAGAGGACCTTTTTTATGTAATTTTGTCTAAATAATAGATTCCTAATTTAAAAAATTCGGAATAGTTGCTAATAAAAAAATGGGGGGGGCAGGGGTCTCCCTCCCCCGTATTTCTGCACGTCCCTGGCAGATTTTCGTTTTGGTTGTTAGCACGTTATAATAGCCCTGTTAACACTAACTCGCATGCCAAAGTTGATCGATGTATCTCGAACACTTTCTGAGATATTAAATAAAAAGCAAGTTTTGGATAGTATTTTCACACGGCTCCAGCTGCTTTAGGAAGCATTTCCGGACCCATGTTTATGGAAACTTTATTTCATATTTTCTGACGTAGAATGGCCTCCAGAAATTAATGACTGTAGTTTAAAAACACCCTGTATAGCCCGCGCATTTTACACGTCCATATTTGGTAAGGTACCTACACTTAGGCACAAATTACACCGGCCGCTCAAGAGTTAAAAATGTTTCCTTATTTATTTTACTGTCTGGGTAAAAGTGCAGATGACAATAAGGCAATACATTTTCCCATTTTATTGTGTTTACCTTAATTTAATGAACTGGTTAATGCAAAGTTACCAACATTTAATGAACTTTAGCTTTATTTATTATATTAGTAGGAGAAACATACTTTATGTACCTAATTCTTCATTTCAAAGAACACCCACTGAAATACAAGTTGAAGAGAAATAAAACGTTTATAAAAATGTCTTCTCTTACGAACATTTACGCAATCTACTGAAGCGGAGCTGCTCTTAACAAAAGAACTGTAATTAGTAGGTAAAGTCCGAAATGTTATGCAAAAAAATATCAAATTATAACATAAACTATGAAGCAGGAATAATGCTAAAATATGAATAAACATTGAGTAATATGCAAAATATGAAACTTTTATGCTACTTTCAAAAATAACATAAAAATTAGATTTCTCTAGATTTTCAGGCAGAAGCCCTTGTCTTTTATCGGTCAATATATTTTTGAAATCACAGGATGTTACTGGCGCAAATTAAAAATTCGAAATACTATGATCATGTTTAATTTCTGAAATTTATTTTTCTTTGCTAAAAACTAATTTATGTTGCTATTGATCTTCTTACAATAAGAGAACAATCAAAGGATTGTTCTTAGTATAGGTTCTTATTTTTTGTAGCTAATCCGAGAGCCACTTAAAACCCTACCTTGGACAGATTATACCGAGAAATGCTACAGGATTTAGAAACATTATGATGCTTTCCAAAAATATTCTCAAGAACTTTTTTAATATTACTTTTACGAAAGTTATTTTAAAAATTAAAGAAAATATGAAATAACTATAGAAATCTTTATAAAAATATGAACTAAATATGAAGATTTTTATAAAATATGAAAATTTTTCGTAAATATAAAAAAACAACCAAAATATAATGAAATATGAAAAATTTTATTGCACTAATTAAATGTATCTATATCTACTACCAGAGGTGAAAATTCTAAATTTCGGAACAATCTAAGCATTTTTGAAGAATATGAAATTTCATAAATTTCCGGGCTCTAGTAATGAGAAAGCTAAGCTATTAAACTGAAACAAATTATAATTAATAAAGGAAAAATAGTTTTACTAAGTACTTAATTGCAGCTTTAGAAAAAAGGGCCATACTACCTATAGGTTTTTTGTAGAGAAAAAATTCTGCGTTTTCTCATGCATTCATTTTTAATTTTATAGTTTTTCAAAGGCTGAGTAATGAAAAAATAGGTAAAACCAGTGGTAAAGCTGTTTTGACGAAAATCTCTAGTGCCTTGAAATGGAGTTGACAACTGCCGTTTAGTGATATCTTATTGTTACCATTTCCTAAATAATCGCATTTTATGATTTCCAGTTTTTTTCGTATTAAATAAACGTTGACAGTACAAGCGGCATTCTGATGAACAATAGATTGTCATTCCAAGGCACTGCAGATAGAATTTATTATTTTTTGATTTCCTGGTTTCTGAACAAACGTCATGCAAACCTCTTGGCATTTCCGATTGATTTTGCGTAAACTTTTTTTTTTAGCAATTTTATCGATTTTAAATTTTATACATTAACTTTTGGGTTGCTATAATAAAATTATGGTTCATTTGTATAAATACGAAATATTCAGTGTAATGCCATTCCGCAAAGGCGCCCTCTGTAGATGGATAGCGGTGACAGTTGTTATTGTAAATTGTATATTTTTGAAATTACTAAATTTTAGGGGCGACACCTATCGAAAATGTTTGGCGTAACTTTAAACGGCCGCTACGGTGGCGCCCACTGGAAAATAACGGCCGTGGAACATTCTCAAAGTTGGGCGCTGGTATAAGCATTCTGTCCTACTACTATATTCAATGATCTTAATAAGTGTAGCAATCATTAAAAATTGTAAATTGAGGGTAATGCGAACATTAAAAGGAAGAAAAAAATATATATCCTGCACTGATCTGGACCAGCTACATCGGCGCACGTCATGTCCATAACTTAGTTCGTATGACCTTGAAGTACATAAAGTTTTGGAATTGACTAAGAACCAACATTTATTGGTACCATCGCATCCGCTGTATTTTTGTCGTTATATTCATACCATTACCATCCTTGTGGGTTTAAATGGCGAGCGGGAATCTATATAAAGGTTAGTTACAATGCAATTCTCCTATGTTCGGTTTTGATAGTACCCACACTGTATATGCCAGAATTAACTTGTATGCTAACAAATCGTTTGTCATCGCGGGAGGACTCATACCACCTAATGATACGAGGTTTTCAACTTATCGCAATGTTATCATCCTGATAGTGCGGATAGGGAAAAATAAATCTGTCAAGTTTGATTAAACGAAAAAGAGAGGTAAGCGGCGCGACCTCTATAGAGAAATAGCAACACTAAGGCCCAGTTGTATAATAGTATATTATTCAACGAGCATGTTAGGATGGCTATTATTCCGCCAATAACATGCGAGTTAAATACTATACTTTGTCCACGAGTATTACTAAATAACAACAATTTTTGTAAAAATTTATAATTAGGCTACCAGAAACATTTTTTTAAAAACTTCATCTAATCAGCCATGGACATTGTACCTATATCAAAGGCAGCAATTGTTTTTGATGTTATTCGAGAAACGTCAAAAAATTAATAGGTACCTACTGTGCGCGAGATTTTGCTTTTGCAAGTATTTTGTATTAAAAAAGTTAAAAATGGACAGCGCGACAGTGACGAGATGTCTTGTACACCATCGCATATAACAGAAGCTGCGAAATTATGTTGTTATGTTGTATTGTTTTGTATTTTGACATTTGTGATTTTGACATAAGAGTGAATAATGGGTCATTATTCACTCCCATAATTCACGGCAATTTATTATGGGTAGTCTTAGGGACTGTTCTCACCAAAGCAACCGTGAATTATGGTACCTAATTCACTCTTACGTCAAAATCACAAATGTTAAAATACAATACAATACCAGCAAACTTAAAGAAGTCATTTTCGCAGCTTCTGTTATCTGCGGTGGTGTACAATAGTAGAGTGTTCGCAGGCGTTTATTTTCACTTCCGTGGAACTTTCGAGGTTAAAAGCAACGAATGTGGGAATATCGAAGCTTATGCCCTTTTGACTTAAAATCCAAAAGCCGTCAAAAATCGGTCCATGGAGAAGGGCACTAGAAACGAATTACGAGTTACGCATATGACGGGAAACTAGAAAAAGAAACGAATTTTTTGGTAAAAAATTCATAACAAAATTCGTACGGCTTATATGTTTTTTTAATTTTTGAAATTGAAGAAATGCATTTGCTCTTACGGGCAGAAATAACTTTAAACGCCGATAACTCGAAATGATCCCAACAAAAAAGTCCGTCAATTTCACGTTTCTGACGCTTCACGCTCGAAAATATCCACAATAAAAGCCTAATTCAAAAAATTTTCTCTTGACAAAAGTTGGCCTTAAGTATGAGGATGCGAATAGTTTGTTTTATAATTTTGGAATGTATGGTTAATGAGCTGTATCTAATAATGTATTTAGATAACAATTTTACGCGCTCAGCAGAGTTGCAGCATCGAGCCGAAGCCGCGGCGTCCCCTCCACAATTTCGTTCAGATAATGCGCCCCGCACCTCGTCTGTCCAACTGTTTTCATACCTATATGTGCAAACGGCTTAGTGATTTATATTCTTCTCCTATACTTTTGAAATTTCAGAATAATAAATTTACAATTTGCTAACAGTCATGAAGTGTGTAGATACTAGCAGTACGAGCTCTGAAAGTGAACTTGAATCGAAGCTGAAATTTAATGTAAAATTAGGACATAAGTGCACAATTTGTCAAGAAACTGGTGCTTATTTACATTCAACTCAAAAAACTTTTGAAACTTTAGTGAAATCATGTATAATAAGAGAAAATAGAACAAAAACAAAAGACACTTCCATACAAAATACGATTACTACTGTAAAAATACAAAATAATTTTCACCAGGTAATCAGGTATTTTGGCACAAAAGTTGCTGTCTAAGTTACACAAGTAAAAAAATATTGCGGTTCTACAGAAAAGGTGCTTACGTTTACAGGAATATAGAGAAGCAGGAATTGAGTTACCAGCGCCTGTGGCAGATAAAAAACTTCGGAAAGGAGTTTTCGATGTAAACAAATGTGTAATCAGCGTCGGTCGTCCGCGAACGTCTTCGATCGTTCAGTATCGGTTAGCAACGTTCTAAAAATGTAACATTAGACTGAGCAACCGGTGGCGGTAAAAAATTGTTTGTGGTCATTGCACTGAAGACTAGGAAAATACTTTTTTTTCTTTTAAATTCATTAAAAAATGTCTAGTTCAAGTTAAAAGGAACAAATGGTGACCGTTCTTTACTGTTATTGGTAGAAAAAACAAGGGCACTTTTAAAAAGTTGGGTTACGTTACTTTTAGCACATGCACACTCTACTAGGAACGTTCGTGACCGATCAAAATCGCATTATCATAAATCACTTTTATTTAAAACGATTGTAATCATAGTGACAACATAAAAGAAACATTCTAACTAATATACAACATACTTTGATTATAACAAATATATAAACTTTTTTTATATTCCCTAATTACCTACTTATTAAGTATTATAGGCTTTGCTGGTTTGTGGCAGTTCGCAAATGGAGGAACACTACACTGACAATAAACATGACCTAATTCTTCATCTTCATGTTCATAATAATCCCAAACGTTCATAATATGGTCACCAAATTTACAGGAAAATTCTGAAGCTGAAAAAATTATACTTGTACATAATAGTAATATTTTTGTTTATTTTTTTAATTAAACTAAATGGAGCTAGTCATCTATAAAGTCCATTTCCTATTAATCCTTACTTACCAGGTTGGTTACTGGGTGTTCCAACAGGACTGGAACTAAATTTACCACTTTCGATTGCTAAAAATAAGAATTTTTAATACGTAAACAGTAACATTATCTTACAGAAATTGGAAATAATTGTAACTTACGACAAACCCAAGTTTTTGGACAACACCTATCCTCTTCATGATCATAATAGGGTGCACAGTGGTCATTAATAGCCTTAGAATGTTTAATTTCTGCAGTACAATTTACGGGTTGGCAGAAAGGAGCTTCGAATTTTCCGTCGAAAGCCTTATCGCATATACATTGCACGCATCTTTCATTAGGGTGTGTAAACTTTTCTCCCTCTTTATAAGTCACGCCGTTTGCTTCACATTTAGCATTTTCTTCGAACGGTGCTGTACAAATCGACACATTTTAAAAACATATTCATCGCTATAGTTATTGATATACTTACGGCACACCTGGCCATCTGCGCAATAACTGTTCAGTTTATATCTTAAATAACAACCAGGACTTAGATAACGTCCTAAATCCATATCTTCAGCACAACCATCCATAACTGGTGGGCATTCAAAGTCCAACCTACAATATATTGGAGTATAATTAGAGGAAATATCACTAACAAAAAGTTTTCAAGTCGAGTTGGCTATGTACTACTATGTAAAAGGGATGTCGTAACTCATAATGTTACATACTCAGAAGTGAACTAAGGAAGGAACTAATCATCGATCCTCTGGATTTTCTAACGTCTTAAAAGTATCAAAAATCAAGAAGACCGTTGAACTAATATTCTCAAAACTGACAGTGATATTTGTTTATGGTTCAATCTCAAACATTGAAAACATTTCAAAGCCCACTCTAATTTTAAATTTTTTTGATTATTAAATATTAAAGTATCTACAGTAGTAATTACTGCGAACCGAACGATTTCGATACATTGTGCAAATTTTGTTCTTGTTATGCTGTTTACTTACTTCTCTGTGCAAGTACAACCATGAGCCCATACACCCTGTAACTCTTGATCATCGATTCTTTCGCCAATTTTATATGTTTTTCCTTGGAAGTGGCAAGTGTCTGCGGGTCTGTCATAAATATTCGAGCAATCATATTTTAATGGGCATACCGAATCAAGAGCTGGGTAATCTACACCAACACATCTTAAATCGTTGTATACACTCCTTGGAACACTGCTGTACATTGATGTATCGCATTTGTCTGCTGTAAATTTAAAAGAATTGTAAATTATTATCGAGTTTTGAACGTACAATTTTTGCAATAATATAGTATGATAATATTATACGTAGCTATAGAGGGTGTCCCAAAAGGATACGGCATCCAAAGTGTTAAAAATTATTTTTTTTTCGTAAGTATATTCCGAAATGATTATTATTATTATTATTTTACAAATAATGTTCAAAATGTCCGCCCTTAGCTTCAAGACAAGCTTCTATTTTTCGAACAAAATTTTAAGGCTGGAGGCGGTCAGTATTCAAAAAAGGGATTTGCAGAGTTATTTTTTTATTCGCATTTTTCATCTTTGAGGTGTGATTACACGAAAACGGTTAATGGTAGGAAAAACTCTCAAGAGACTGTTTCAACCGTAAATTAGTTGAGAAATTTGAAAATTGTGTCAAAAACAAAAAAATAGTGGCGTACCATTTCTTCCTCCAGAAATATCCACATACGCACCTGTAGTTACGCCACTGGAGAAGGAAAAACTGACTAATATGGTCCACTTATAGCAAATGTACAGTCAGCGACTAATGTTTTCACCAGTCTTGTACCACTGTAACCCGCTTTACTGAGAAATATAACACATTTCTATATTTCATTTCATCTTGTTAACAGTGTTACCAACATACCTATATAAAACAATACGAACGACGTTGTGGTACCTCTTATATTTCTCAGAAAAACGTGTTCAGTGGTATCATACTGGTGAAAACATTTGTCCCTGACTGTACATACATACGTATTGCTTACTTTTTAAAATTCAATTCCTATAGTCATTTCCGAATAAATGAAAAAAAATCGATATTTTTTACGACTTTCAACCCTCTGTATCTCGGTATCGAAGCATTTGCGGACCCTTTTTAATAGGAACTTTTCCTCCTATTTTCATGAAAGGAACATGCCCTTAACTGGATGCCGCGGGGACACCCTGTATGAAAATGTTACTCCTTACTGTACAACATTATGAGTCAACTTATGGTACCTATAAACACATCCTTAATGCACATGTGCTATTATTCAGAACCGCTAATGAAGATTTACAATTTTATCATAATACATAAATAAAGAATTAGAGATTAAAATAAAAATATTTTACCTTTAGCAAATGCAGTAACATTAATAACGATAAATATCGCACAAAACCAGCGAAACATGATGGAAGAGTGTTCTTTACGTGAAGACTCTGTAGAGTAAGTATAACTATTCTGAAAACTTAGAAGCGTCTTTTAAGATTTAACAACATTTCCATAATTAATTGCGAATGTTAAAGGTTATATAATAATCAAAAGAAATGATTAAAAAACTAAAAAACAATTTTGAAGTTATATAATCGAAGATTGCATAATTCATTACAGGATGTCCAGAACTGTTTTTGCTACTTGTTTTTGTCAAATACTTTATATGTTTATCTTCATATCAATATATGTCCGAAACTGAAATTTTATTCTGTTTTGAATAGAGATGTAAGTAGTTAATAATATCACATCATACATCATACTAAACTATTATTGATAATATTAATGGCTTCCGCGATATTTATATAATCTTTTAATAATTAATTAATTACTAATAATTAATTGGACATCACAAATAAATTTAAATATTTTATTTGTCAGAAAATATTCTTAGGAAACCCACAAAGTTTTTTTATCTAAATTGATATTTAAAAAATCAAAGACCTAGCCTTCACCTTACGCTATTAACCCCTTGACTTATCACAAGCGATAACAGACTGCAGTTTCGTAAATTTAAAAAAAAATGTCAAACAGTTTACAAACAAAATTTGTTTTTTAATACGAATTATTGTTGAACGGGAAAGGTTATCCTGAAAAGTTTGCAAAAAGTTTCCGTAGTGAGTACAATACAGACCATGCGCAGATTTAAAGAAATTCTCTGGGGAGGGGGGTACATACAATTAGTATCATGTTGTCAAATGTAATATTTCTAAACATAAATTTGCGAACGTCTGTAAACTCGTGTATGTATAGTTCAACAGAAATTGAATCGCTCGCAAATTGCGTAGACAGGGGGCAGTAGCTGCGTTCTCTCTCTTCTTTGCTACTGCGCAACTATGAACCAGAGGCCATCCAATTTCTGTTAACCTGTATGAGTGTATGACCCTTCCATAGAGTTAGACAAAACCGATACTCGTCGTGTAAAGAGTGCCTCGAGTATCTAAATTGCCATTGTGATTGAATTTTATAATCCCTGATAAAGCGAGGAGCTCACAAAGTCAAACTTCTTTGTGTCGTCGTCAAGCTATCTGATTAGTAGACCATCGATTAGATTTTGTAGGTCAAAAGTTGCAGAAGGACATATCTCGATGGCAGTGGCGGCTCGTGGGTAACAACAGTGGGAGAGCGATAACAAAAACAATACTCACTTTTTAAGTGATAAGTTTTAGAAACAAAATTCATTCGCCTTTGCTTTTGGCCCACAAAATGTTCCATAACTAACTCATTAAAGTTATTTGTATTTTGTACGAGTTGTTTTTCGATGGAGCACATACCTAATCTGTCTTCTATCTTGTGTTTCATCGTATTTCTTGTAAATACCAGTCACTCGTTCGAGAGTCCATTAACAGGCATGAGAAACAAAAAAACACGTTTGCAATATTACACCCGCACAACCACGGCGCGACTTCATACATTTTTTTATTAAATTTCCTAACGTAAGACTTTCCCTGTTTAACGTTCGTTTGTTCAATAATTAACTCGGGTTGAGGTGGATAAATTGCCTAAATTTCTAATTTATTTTCAAATTTCAATGGTTTTTGTAATTTAAGGGACAAAATATTTGCGACCAACTTCATTGTAACCTTGTAACTAAAATTTTAATGCTGAGGTTCTCCTGACGAGCGAACGAAATTAAACTATTTTGTTTAGTCCGCAAATTCCAGCTGGACGTAAGTATAAGTCTCTGCTCCCCGTCTGTAAGGCGATATTTCGGACCGTAGAATGTAGAGGGGATAATTAAGTTAAATTTCTTTATTTGTTGTGTCGATTTGTAAAGGAAACAGTATCCTTTTGCATTTGAAGAATCAGCAAAAAGGGCGAAGGCGTATGTGGCCTCCCAGAGTTTTATTGGGCGTATAAAAAACATTGGTCAGTGTGTTTGCTACTGTCGCGGTCGTTTCAAAAACGTAGTTTCTCCAAGAATTATTTTTATTTATTTATTAAAACAATTTTTGGTTACAAATGGCAGGGAGGGCGTCGCCCACAGGCCCTCCCGCACCAGCCGCCCCTGCTCGATGGGTAGTTTTTCTTTCAAGACCTTGTCCAGTTCTCCTGATATTTGTGCCCGTTTCTTGGTACCTTTGAAGGGCTCCACCTGGTTCCTCAAATGGACTCGCTTGTAGATGTTTACTTCATGGTCTAAAATCAGTTTGTTTTGAAAGTTTCTTTACATTTTGTGAAGTTTGTCAATAAGAAAATCTTTAAGTCTGCTTGCATCATTTCCTGCAAAGCTTGCAGGCATGCAAAAAAAAGACTAGGGTGATGTATGTTCCCATTATCAAAATCAAATAATTACCCAGTTTTATTATTTAGGGGATATAATGGAATGGCTACTACTTGACTTAATGTACCTATCCTGTAATACAAGTCATTAGAATAATAAACATTTTATAGTTAGATTCTGCATGTGATGCACATTAACAGACAAGACAGTAGAGAGATATATTTTCTCCCGGTATTTATTTTGCAGTTAGGAGTTATAGTTCATTACACAATCTTTTTATTTTAGGTAAGTAACTACTAATTTGTTTAATGTATTCGGAGTAATTTCTATTTTAAACAGACGACAAAATACTAAAACCATCGTTTAAGGCATGCGTCAGTTACTCAATAAATAAAATATTACCCAATTCAATCTAATTTTCCAAATATGTAATTTTTACAATTTTCAGAATATGCCTAACGCATTACACCTGTATGAAAGATTAGCTGGATGCATCTATTATTCCTTGCTACTTGGTCTATCTCCTGTGTACATCTCAAAACGTGACAATAAACCCAAGCTAGTTGCAAGCTACACATTGAATTTTATAAGCCTTGCTTATCTCCTAGTTTACTTTCTAATGTTATTTGGAGTAATATTAGACTTGTCAGAAATCAACGCCGTTATCAACATGAAAAACGAAGTCTTTAAATCTTTAACTATAATTAATTATTCCCAAAGAGTTATTTCAATTGTTCTTCTTAATCTTGCGTGCTTCGTAAAACGCAACGAAATAAAATTAATTTTGGAAAATTTAGCTGAAGTCGATGTTGCTTTACGTAAACTTAAAAGAGGGCGACACTATAAAAGAGAAATATTTTTTCTAAGTATCCACATGTTTTTTACACCACTGTTCTATATCGGGATAATTTTGTTACAAAATTGGCATGCTCCTAGGGAAAATATTCTAAGACCTACAATAATGAATTTTATTGTAGATATTTATTCTAATCTTTTGTTAAGTTTAGGCGACGCGCAGTTTTCTATATTCCTTTTAGGAATTAGACAATATTTTTCCGATATCAATGCCTGTCTCCCTAAACAAGTAGAAAATAAAGAAGTTACGAATTCGGTAACCGACAGTTACTCAAACGGAAAAGCTAGAGAGAATGATAGCAAACTTAATTTCCAAGAAATAAAGTTACTAATGCATTTACACGATAAGGTATACAAGATTGCATTAGATATTAGCTCAGCTTATGGGATTCATCTATTCGCTGTTACTACAGTACAACTTGGTTTTTTGGTGATGTATTTATTCTATGCATACGAGTCTGTAGGTAAAACTCAAAATACGTAAAGCCTGAAAACAATTAATTCGGAAACATTTCAGTACACCCTTCAAAGACCGGTCGAAGGACTGTTTGCTTTCTTACTAAGCGGAAGGATATTTATGGAAGTGTTACGCAGACTTATTGTTGGCCATTTAACTTGCAATGAGGTAAATTAAAGATTACATCCTTATTAATTGTTACGAACAAATATGCATTTGTTTAGGCCCATAAAACCAAGATCTTGGTCCACAAAGCTATACTTATCGAACGAAATAGGTGTCTAATCGACGAGGTAAGTTAAGAAAACTATAGTATCAGCAAAACGTAAATTCATAAAGGGTGGCTATGGTTGAGAAATGGTACATCGTGTAACCAAAAAGGCACAACCGTTTGACGCAAACGCTACGGATCTCAGACAATGCGCAGTTGACAGATGCGCAGGTGTTCTCGTGCTGGGTGCCATAGAAATCTATTAACTATGTCTATTGGCTCTTACAAGTCACAGTTAGTTAACAATTTAAAATATCATAAACTCTTTTTTATTAACTAGAGAAATATTTTAAAAATTAATACCTAAATGTATTTTAGTTAATGATATTTTCAAGGCAACTCCTTCACGTCAAGTTGCGTTTCACTGTGGCTGGTATGTGTCCACTGGATTTAACTTTGTTTTTTTGGGTTAGTATTTTCAAGTTGTTGATCACGAACTAAGGGGAGTTATAGCACAATATTTTTCAGGGAATGTCGTTTACAACATCTATGATGATAGTTATGCATGAATTCAGTCAAGGTACACATCGCTTTGGTTGTGTAAAATAAAACATAATGTAAGTTTGTAGTTGTTTGTAAAATTTGAATAAATTACGCATAATAGTTATTACTGCACATCATTAGGCTATAGTTTGTATTATAAATCCATTATGATTTAAATTTATCTCAAAAGGTCACAATTTAGGGATACGATGGCATCTGGACGTGCCGTTAGCTGTTTAAACACTTCAGTTCTCCTTTGCTCGTCTACCCAATTCGTGTGACATCCTACCCCTCTCAAACTGGCCCCACAGTATAGCCAGTGCCTGTATCCTCCCTAAAAAAGATTGTAACAAAGACTGGGGTGCGTAATTGCATCATTACCAGTTACGCACCTTAAATGCAGCATAACCTTAACCTTAACAGCAATACAACGGCTGAATTTCAAGTTTAAGCAAGATAGACTAGCACTGGCCACCTGATTCTCCAGATTTGGCATCTAAGAAGACTGTAAAACGAGGTCAGAAGACAGCGGTGCAAGCTACTATGTGTAATACAGCCTTAGAGTTTTCGGAAAATTATTCGACTGACAATTTTTCGACTCTGCAATAAATTATTGTTCGAACCAACACATTTTTCCAAAAAAAAATCAATTTTCGGCTTTAAATTAGTTGCAGTTTGATAATTATTTTTCTCAAGCCCAGTGGACTTGTGAATACAATATGCTCAGTTGCTGGGTCACTATAAGCCGTGTCGGTATCCGCTTGTGCAGTTTGAGAGTCTATCGACTCTATCTCTGCGTCACGCCCGCCCCTGTAATAACATTTAGGTTGAAGGACATTAATTTGAACATTTTAAAAAATAAAATCATTCTCGATTATCGCCTTTGGATTATTATACTCTTAAACCTCATTGATTACCGATTTTTATTACCTAGATAGTGAGACTGCTAGAGCAATTAAATTAATTTTTTTTTTTTAACATAAATTACTAATATGGTTCACAGTTTATAAATCATTATTACCCATTTCCACTCATATTCAACGCAGTAGCATTGTGTCGATTTTGGCTGGTCCTGGTCGAACTAGGGTGCCTTGAATGATATTGGCAGATTTGTACGAGTAAGGGTTAAGGGTGGAAATATCAATATTTTTTTCAATATCGCCAGACATTTCTTTACACGTTTTTCAGAATTTCTGTATTTTTAACATTACGCGCGCAAGACGCCAACCTTAAGAGGAGTCCGTTTTTGGTCGTAAAGTTGTGAGTCTTTAAGTTATACAGAGTGTGAAACTAACGTTTCCTTTCAGATCATGTCGAATAAATCATCCCATCTATACGAAAGGTTAGCAGTATCTATCTATTACTCTATGCTACTGGGATTGTCGCCAGTATATATTTCAAAACGTAACAATGAACTAAAATTAATGACAGACCACAAATTGCATTTACTCAGTATTCTGTACGTAACAATTTTTGCTCTACTGACAATAATCATTTTAATCGACTTCACTGAAATTATCGCAGTTGTTGAAATGAGCAACCAAGCTTATCATTGTTTAATTTTAATTAATTATTCTGTAAGAATTCTAGCAACGGTATTTCTTAATTTAGGTTGCTTTGTACAACGAAACCAATTAAAAACGATTTTGGAAAATTTTGCTGAAGTTGATAAAGCTCTGCACAAATTTGGTAGAAAACGATACTATAAAACGGAAATTTTTGTTCAAATTTTTCACATTTTCGGGGTTCCTCTTTTTTTTCTTGTGACTATTGCAGTACAATACTGGAATGCTCCTCTAGAAAATCTTCCGCGACCTGCAGCAGCAAGCTTGATTATCGACATTTATTGCAACCTTTTAACATCTTTAGGCGACGCCCAGTTTACTCTATTCCTTTTAGTAGAGTAAAAATATTCTTCTATCGTGTCATCCCGTTTGCACTTTGTTGCTAAAATGTGAGACCCACTGGAAATCATTCCCCATCCCTTAAGAATGCAAAATCACCTGGTCGTCCGAAAATCGTCGTGTGCAGGGGGTGGCTGGGGGTGATTTTCCAAAAATTTGCAAAAAAAAAATTTCTCGTTTTTAGATCTACGTCAGCTGGCCATGGTTCAGTTAAATTCTCATGTCAATATTTTAATTCGAAATATATTTTTTTTTAATTTTAAAAATACCGTGCGCAATGCTTTCATATGGAGCGCCTTGATGAATAAACGTTCGCCCTGAACAGTCATAATTGTGATATTCTATAACTTGTCTTAACTCCAAGAACCTTTAAGTTAATCAAAAAAATTGTTTCTACAAACGTTCTAGATCTAAGATCGAGGATTACATTGCTTTTTTCAAATTCTCAATCCGATTAACAGTTTCGTGAAAAAATTGAAAATTGTAATACCATGCTGTGCCTTCGCTACCGGCCGTGAAGACGCGAGGAAGGTGCGGATTGCCGTGGCCGGGCAGTCGAAAAACGACTGTACGTCTCAGCGCGCATATAAGGCCGACAGTCGCCTATTTCCGTGCAGTTTACGCGACTTTATAGTAAATCTTCAGTTCGACGGCTTGATTTGACTATTATTTTGCTATTATTAATGGTAATTAGATTTTTCTATGATTTTTTCAATAATAATAGTTGGAAATAGGGAATATTAGCAGGTAGTGTAGAAGTTTTGTTGAATAAGCAATAAGTTAAAAATAAGAAAAATAATACCATTAATGATATGATAATAGTGTGCAACACTACAGGCAACCCTTAAAGAAGGAGAAGAAAGGACTTATTTTATTTGCTTATAGTGTGAGGATAGTCTTTGCTAGTAGATACATAATAAAATCGAGTATAAAATGTAAAATACTGGGGTAGAAACATTCTCCTGTAAGAATTATTGATATTTTTAATTGTACGATAGGAAATTTTATTTCCTTAGAGCTATTATGCAGAGTCAGAAAACTTCTCTCATTGTCAGATAATATATCTTCAGGGGCAAATACCTATACGGCGAGTATTACTATTGCCCTTATTGGCACATGTTAATTGGGCCATACATTATTTGCAGGAGCCAACACAGTTCATTCGTTTTCTTTTATAGGAAGACAGAGGTCCTGCACACCCTGAAATAAAAATTTAATTTAAATTGGTATAAGTACTATTACTGTAGACACCACTGCAATAAGTAATTTAGTATGTATACTTTTTTGACAACTGCAAGTATTCAGAACAGAAGTATCCTCTGGTAATATTTGGTTTGGGTATCCTATCTGTTCAGCCATATTTTTGTCTGATAGTGGCAGGCCCGGTTCCAGAAGTTTTGGCGCCCTCGGCAAAAAGTATCAAATTGCCGCCCCTTAGCAAAGCCGAATTAATTTTGTACTGTTTTTTAATAATAATAATAATTGTTAAAGAAAATGTTTATTCCCGAAGCAAATATGTTGAAAAAAAAGAGTAATATTGCGATAAATTAATGTCGTGGACGTGCTTTTCTTTCAAACAAAAATAGTATGGTAGAAATCTGCTGCTGTAGACGCAAATTCGTTCAATAATACCATATAATTTGCTTTTGTAGGTCCAAATCGGTTTATAATTTTGTCATTTTGGCGCCCCTGCAAGTTGGCGCTCTGGGCGGCTGCCCGCGTTGCCCACGCCTGGAACCGGGCCTGATAGTGGACACGACAATGTTGTTATAAACTATCCAAAGTAGGAGGCAATTTGTTGATAGGCTTTGAGGAATCCAATATTCCTCTTAGAGCATTTATGCATTTAATACTTGTCTTATGCAGTTTGATAATAAATTTAACGACATCATTTAAAACTTCTTCATCTAAATCCTAGTTAACTCCGACTCTAGCAAGTAGTGCCAAACTTAAAGAATGGTCGTACAGCTGATTATTGAAAAAATTGGTCAGTTGGTTTTTATTGAAAATTAAATGATTAAACAAATGCCATTGTTGCAGTAATAATGTATCTGAACTGTCAATCGCTCTATAGTTTCCTCGAGTCCTCTTTCTGTCGTGTACAATTATTTATTGAAAGATCTTTATAATGATCCATTACTAAATCTATTCTCTAGGCATTGTAGGCGTTTTTAAACAATTAATTTAAAAATATTTGCATTATCTCCAAACGATTTGACGTTGGCAGGTTTGCCAATGGCCTGCACCAATTCCACCCCATCATTCCCAAAATGTGGAATGTTTTATAGTTTCCCAATGGCAAGTCTATACAACAAACGGTAAATGTTTCTAAAATATTTCCCAATGCATAGATTTATTTGATGGGGTGGATATTACTCCGTTAGGTGCAAGAGACATTGAGTAAGTTGACAGTTCAGATATCTTCATATTTAATATTTCTTCCCATTTCTTTAGCTGCTAATATTTTCTGCAAAAATTTTTGGCCTTTTTGAAAGTTTTTTTTTTATTCTCAGCCGGAGCTACTTTAACTACCGACTGTTGAAATGTTCGAAGATTTTTATTTTTTAAAGGTTTATAAAAATCACCAGTATCAACAACGTCAAGAAATTTCCTTAGAGGCGCCTTCTCCACTTTTTTGTGGGGTAAGTAAAGAAGTTTGGACAATCGCAGAGGCAATTTCATTAGTTGAAATAACAAGAAGTCGATCTTCGTTTTTAGAAAAAACATTGAATCTTGAAAATTCACTTTGTAGTCTCTGCACAGAATCTTCATCAACTTTTATTCGTTTTGAACCAAATTCCACGTTTTGCTTTTTGATAGCTCCAAGTAAATAAAATTTCGTAGCGTAATTATTAAAAGTATCAATAATTCTTATACAGGAGAATGTTTCTACCCCAGTATTTTACATTTTATACTCGATTTTATTATGTATCTACTAGACTATAAGCAAATAAAATAAGTCCTTTCTTCTCCCTCTTTAAGGGTTGCCTGTAGTGTTGCACACTATTATCATATCATTAATGGTATTATTTTTCTTATTTTTAACTTATTGCTTATTCAACAAAACTTCTACACTACCTGCTAATATTCCCTATTTCCAACTATTATTATTGAAAAAATCATAGAAAAATCTAATTACCATTAATAATAGCAAAATAATAGTCAAATCAAGCCGTCGAACTGAAGATTTACTATAAAGTCGCGTAAACTGCACGGAAATAGGCGACTGTCGGCCTTATATGCGCGCTGAGACGTACAGTCGTTTTTCGACTGCCCGGCCACGGCAATCCGCACCTTCCTCGCGTCTTCACGGCCGGTAGCGAAGGCACAGCATGGTATTACAATTTTCAATTTTTTCACGAAACTGTTAATCGGATTGAGAATTTGAAAAAAGCAATGTAATCCTCGATCTTAGATCTAGAACGTTTGTAGAAACAATTTTTTTGATTAACTTAAAGGTTCTTGGAGTTAAGACAAGTTATAGAATATCACAATTATGACTGTTCAGGGCGAACGTTTATTCATCAAGGCGCTCCATATGAAAGCATTGCGCACGGTATTTTTAAAATTAAAAAAAAATATATTTCGAATTAAAATATTGACATGAGAATTTAACTGAACCATGGCCAGCTGACGTAGATCTAAAAACGAGAAATTTTTTTTTTGCAAATTTTTGGAAAATCACCCCCAGCCACCCCCTGCACACGACGATTTTCGGACGACCAGGTGATTTTGCATTCTTAAGGGATGGGGAATGATTTCCAGTGGGTCTCACATTTTAGCAACAAAGTGCAAACGAAAATCTTTTCTAGAAGACTTTTGTTGGCTGGCAAACTCTACTATATAGCACATGTCAAATTTCCAAGGACTTTTAACTAAGAAAGTGGATACGCTTCCGGGCAGACCTCCTCAATTTTCGGCAGCAAAGACAAACTCGGAATGTCCGCTAGGGTGTCATGTGCTCTTAAAACGTTTAGCCGGGTTGATTTCAACAAAATTGCTGTTACCACATTTTACCCTCGGGTTTTTTAATTTCATCTAAAACCTTGCCAGATGCTTTTAAATCGCCTCCAGAAAGCCACGCCCACTCCAGAAATATTTCGTCTGCGGCGCTATTACCGTGGCCCCCAAATTTTGTGTTTGCTTAATACAAAACAAAATTCTGCAGTCTGCAGACATGCACACAACAACATGCTGAACAGAATCTTTCAAGGCCTAGATTAGAACATTCATATAACTCACAGGAAAGCAACAAATGTCATTACGCCATCGAAGTCATCATCATCACTTTTACCAAGACCAATTAATTTTATTGAAAGCCTGAGAATGTAGATCACTTCACATCCAGGAAACTACTTTAAAATCCTAAAGTTCGATTAAAATAGCTAACATTGTTGTAACTATCTTTCTTTTTCCGCCGGTTCCACAACGTCTGGGTATTTATAACGATTTTGTCTGCGACTACCAAAAAATCTATCAATTTATTATTTATGTAGGTATTTGGTCATGGACAATGCTATCCAAAATAAATTAATACACTGCTGTGAATTAAGAATTAGGTATCGTTATCCACCAGTAGGTGCGCTTTTAACATGAAATTTAATGCAAAGATAACAAAACCTATTTTTGTTTCTGATAATATTTGAAATATCCACTGGAATATTTAGTTTAGTTATATTAGTAGTATGTCACAAGATAATTCCAAGGCACTACAGATTTTCGCCAAAACAGCTTTTTGCTATTTTCAATTTTCTCAGCCTATGAAAAACTAAAAGCTAATAATAAATACATGAGTAGGCGCAGCATTTTTTTCTCTACAAAAAACCTTCATGAACATTTTTTCTAAAATAATTAGGGAAGATAATATTTGACTTTCAAAATTTTACCATTGAAATCCCTATGTTGCGTCATTCATTCTACACCCTGTATAGGGTTTTGCAACGAAAAGTAGCCACCCTCAGTCTTTCAAAACTATTGTTTGCTTAAAAATCCCCAAGAAATATCAACAAAGACAGCAAGGGGACAATTGCACGCTGTATAGCAGCTTTTGTTTCACCTCAAATTCTCGCAAATGATCGTTCTCTCTTTCAGAGGCGTCTCTATTATTGTATGAAAGTTAACGGTAGTCATTTTGAACAATTACTTTAACGTAAATTGACACAACCAGCAGCTTAGTCGAAATAAACAAAATATAGTTTTTAATTTTTTTCTGTCTCAATTTGAAGCGAATAAAAAAAATAAATAGTAGAATGAATTCCTTATGAAATTGCGTTTCCAACGATGTGTCACACATGGTATGGTGCCATTTGAATTTAGCGGGGTGGCTGTGATGGCTAAGAGGTTGATAAAAAAGTCCATATTTTACATAAAAGATGTCCCCGTTGCTGTCTTTATCGACATGTGTTGGCAATTTTCAAGTACTACCTAAACAATAGTTTTGAAAGATGCTGAGGGTGGCTACTTTTCTTTGAAAAGCCCTATTATACAGGGCGATAATAATCTATCTACGCACCTTGTATGGGTACCTTGTTATTGTACGACTGACACAGTCGATTAAATTAGCGAAGTTAGGCAGAATTAGAAGGCAAATGTAATGCTGTTTTCGTTTTTGAGCAATTTTTCCAACTTTCTGAATTAATCTGAAAAAAACTGAAAATTAAAGCCCCCTTCTCAGATTTTTGCGATTATTTCAGAAAGTTGGCTTTGTCACCCTGTATAATATATTACGTATAGGTGGCTAATTTTCCTTTGAAAAACCCTTTATAGAAGTCAGAGATTAATTTAATTGCATGCCATACACTTCATTCGGTAGTAGGTAGTATAATTTTTTTCCATTCAACCGTTTATTTCTCTTAACTGCATTCGAATGCAGTCGAATAAAACTGAAAAATTGGCTCGCCCTGTAAAATCACATTTACGTAGTCCTTTTAAGTTTAAAGCAATATTTTTCTTTATCAAAGTTTGCTGTGCTTGCGTAGTAGGTATACATTTTATTATGCTTACTAACAATAAATTCTAAAAGGTACGAGTATATCGTGACAATGTATTGCGTTAACGTGTTTGGATGATACACGATTTAATTAGTCATACCAGTTACAGGTTACACCATATTTCTGTTGTTTTCTTTTAATATTTAGTAATAGAAGAATACAATATTAGTTAAAATAAGAATGCAATAGGTATGCAAAACGATTGTCTCATAATAGCGCCAATAGCGGACAAATCGGGTAATTTGTAAACAAATTGAGACCGAAAATGTAACTTTGTAGCTTTAATAAACTTACGATATTTTCCAGCGTCATTCGAAGTTGATCGTTCTTAAATTAATTATCCTCATTATTTTTTAAAATGTTAACTAGAAAATGTTCTACTTAACGTTTTTCTTTTCAATCGCATTAATATCAGTTTAAAGCGAAACAAATCATCAATGGTAATAATGAAGCAAGTCATTTTTAATTGCTTATGGAAGAAGTGTTATATTAGTGTAGTTGTTTACTTTCATTTTTTAATTAAAAGTTGTAAACCCACATAAACTTTATTATATTATTCAGCTGGGTTCGGAAGAGGGACGTGGGCGACCAAGATCAGTTAGTTCAGTCTTTTTAGAATCGAACCACTGTGACTTTAAATCTCGCATACGACAAATTTATCGCCGTTGCTAGCTCCACGGCTAACGTGGATATAATTCTGACACAAAATCCAAGGTTTTACGTTATTTTCAAGGGGTGACGTCATTAATTCGGCGACGCGAATACGAGCTGCACCTACTGGGATGTCCGGGGACCTGGACAAAATTATTCCATTTTGCTATTACAGCATTAAATTGTTCCACTATATTATTATCTACATCGTATATTAGACTTTCAGCATGGTTCGCCAAATACCGTACATGGGTCATAAGTTTTTCGTTTAGATCTAAAACAATGCAAAAAGTATTATGGTAAACTTTGCCAGGAAAATTGCTACCCAAATTTTGGATTTTTTTCATTTACAGGGTTATTGGTAATTCGATATATTCCTTTGGAGATGTGATGGGACCGGATCCAAGAAACAAATTTAATCCTAACATATATTATGCAAAACTCAATAGTTTTTGAGATATTTCAATTTTTGTGTTTTCCTCAAAAAAGTAGATCTTATAATGTCTTTAAAGTTAATTTAAAAAAGATCTACTTGACCTTTTTTGAACTTTTTTACTGGATTACTTGCCCACTCTATGGGCATCCTTGATAGATAGCTGTTGAAATAAGGAAGTTTTTAAAATAATTTGTACGCATGTTATTATTGATAATTTTTGAGAAAAACTTACGTCACGTTTCTTTTTGGGAAATGTCTTACGTTTTTTCCGTTTAGTACTCAACCGCAAATTGCCCTTATTTCCTCTTCGATAAAAAGGTTCGTTATTTGGTTTTGAAACCATTACTTTTTTTGCCACAAATTAACAAATTTTTAATAACAGGAAATATAACGGTTCCTTCCAGTACCTATCTAGTAGCATGAATGGAATATTAATGCGAGGTGCAGTGATAAGAAACGGGCGGGCGGGTATGCATAGTCGAGTACGTGCGACACGTCACGATTTAGCACCGCGAAAATCCAGCCTCTTTGCTACCTCCCCCCTTATCCCGCACATGCAGCAGAAACTATTTGTCAAGTATCGTAGACTCTTAAGTATTTAATAACTTCTTGCACATATCTCTCAGCTATATTACCCTGTGGATGGCGTATACTACAATATGAAATTTTTATTCCCTGATCCTGAAAATGCCCTTTAAATCTCTGATTAGTATAGTACGTAGCATTATCTGCTAATATTCGTCTTGGTCTCCCTATTTCTTCTATAAATTTTTCTATGCAATTAATGGCCGTATCTGTATTACATTTTCTACATGGGTAGACTTTTGTAAACTTTGAGAAAACATCCACAACTACCATTAGATGTTTGTATCCTTGACTTCTAACTAAATTTGACACAAAATCAATAGCCACTAACTCTAAAGGTTGTTCCACCCTTACACTTTGAACATTGTTTCGGTTTATATGATTTTTATATTTTGTTAAATTGCATGTATGACATTTTACAACCAACTCTTTTATAATTTGTAAGTCTTTACTATTATAATAATTTTCCCTCATTACTAGCCATAATTTCCTAACTCCCAAATGACCATACCTGTTATGAAATTCATTAGCCATTTCATGCATGTGTTGTTTTGAAGTAACATACAACTCCGTATCATTCATTCTTTTAATAATCACCCCATCTTTTTGTTCATAACCCCTTATATTTATATTTTCTAGATTATTCCTTAGTTTATTTTTAATTTCCCTTATATATTCATCCTGCTCCTGAATTTCTATAATATACTCCCTAGCAAATATTCCATCCCTTTCATCTAATATATTTAAAGCCACTACTACCTCATTAACTTTCTGATTTCCTTCCATTAACTTCCTACTTAATCCATCTGCTACAATATTCTTTTTACCCGGTATATATTTGATTTTGAAATTGAATTCTTGGATCAACAAGGTCCATCTATAAATTCTGCTATTTGCAAACCTAGTTTTCATCATATACTCTAAGGCAATATGATCTGTTTCAATAGTAAAACAATTTCCTGTCAAGTAATATTTTAATTTCATGATCGCGAATACAATTGCGGCCATCTCCTTTTCACTAATCGTATAATTCCTTTCATGATTCTTTAAAGATCTTGATACAAATGTAATAGGCATTTCTTCCCCCTCTCTAACCTGTATTAATTCAGCAGCAATTGCTGTATCTGATGCATCCGTCCTCAATAGAAATGGTAGTTCGTAATTAGGGTGATACATCACAATATTTCTACAAAATTCTGCCTTTAAATCTATAAACGCCTCCTCATGTTCCCTAGTCCATTTCCATTTAGATCCCTTTTTTAATAATTCATAAAATTTCATTGATCTTTTTGCTAAATTACTTACAAATTTCCTATAATAATTCATGATTCCCAGAAAACCCCTTAACGTCCTCAAGTTTTTAGGTCTCGGATATTCTTCTATTTCTTTTAATCTCCCCTTGTCTATAGTGATCCCTTCTAAATTTATTCGGCATCCCAAAAATTTTACTTCCTTTTTAAAAAATTCACACTTATCCATATTTAATTTTAACCCATTTATACACATTTCTTTCAAAATTATTTCTAAATGTTGATAATGATCTTCGATGTTATTACTAAAAATTAAAATATCATCCACATAATGGCAACAGAACTCATCAAACCTATTTAATATCTTTTGCATAGCCCGTACCAACGCTGCACATGATGTTGATAACCCAAAAGGTACCACCTTGAATTGATAAACATTCCCGTCTATACTGAATCCAGTATATTTCCTAGAGTTCTTTTCCAAAGGAATGAGCCAAAACGAATTTTGAAGATCTAGTTTTGTAAATATTATTTTATCCCCTAATTTACCTATTATTCCTTCTATCATTTGCGGAGATTCAAACTGAGGAACCGTCCTAGAATTTATTTGCCTAGCATCTAGACACAATCTTATGCTCCCATTTGTTTTTTTAACCACTACTATTGGATTAATGAAATGAGTCGTAGCTCTTTCTATAATATTCCTATTTAACATTGATTCAATCTCCTCTTTTACTTTTCCCAAATATCTATAAGGAACAGGATACGTCTTACAATTAAATGATTCTTCATTTACAACTTCTAATCTATGCTCGTATAGCCTAGCTAATCCTGGTTTCTCATTATCAACTAAATCCATATATCTTGAAATTATTCCTATAAATCTTTCCCTATATTTCTCTTCACAATCTAACATTACCTTTCTTCCCTCTATTATTACCTCATTATCCATCATCCCTTCTTCCTTCTCCACTATTTCATTTTCATATTTGTTTTCCCAATTTTCCCTATTTATCACAACATTTATATTTTTATTCGTTAATATCTCTTCTTCCTTTTCATATTCTAAAAAAGAAATTTCATAATCTTTCCCTACTAATATTCTTTTCTCTAAGTTTATTATCAAATCATTCACATCCAATATATTCATCAATATTACTAACTCTATTGTCATATCTGGAACTATTAACATCTCCCCCTTTATACCCTTATTACCTAATCGAATTTCCTGACTCAACTGTTTATTTATAGTAGAAAATTTCTTATTATTTGCTGCAACTAGATTTATCTTTTTGATAGGGATAATATTATTCTTAAAATCTAAAATATTCTTATTTATTAATTCTTCACTAATCAAAGAAAATTCAGCCCCTGTGTCAATTAATGCTATTAATTCTATTTCATTTATCTTAACTTTTATACATGGTAAATTTTGAATAATCCTATTGCTAATTTTTATATTTGTATCATTGTATCATTACTAGGCCAATCGATATATTCTTTTGGATGCATATAATGATGCCCCATAATGATACTCTCTAATGAAAATTTTGGTTGTGTACCTCTGCCACCACCTCAATTCTGTCTGGATTGGCATTTTCCTCTATCATTACTGTATTAATCTTATATTCCCCTGTATTTCCTGGTTGTTTTTCCCCCTCTTGCCTTCTCTGTTGATATTCTCTACTCCCCTGATAATTATTACTCTCTCCCCTTCTATTCTCATATCCATTGCTCTCACCCCTATTATTGCCATAATTATGTTGATAATTATTGTATTGATTTCTTTGCCCCCCATTATAACCTTGATTATTATCATTAGGTCTTTGTTGGCCAAACCTGCTCTGATAATTATTATTTGCAGCTCCCCTATTAAATTGGTTATTCCAATTATTTATATTTGGGACATTGTTGTTAAATTGTTGCCCGTTACCCCTGTTAAAATTACTAAATGATTTGTTTCGATAGTTATTATTATTTGAATTACTATTGTAATTGTTATAATTACCCCTATTAAAATTGTTATTATTTGAATTATTGTTGTAATGGTTATCATTACCCCTATTATTTATATTTGGTTGTATAAACCCTTCCTCAATATGGTCATAAGCTTTCACTATTTGTAAAAATTTATCAATGCTATTTATGTCATCAATTATTACCTTATCTGCTATTTCTTTTCCTAATTGTGTAGCTAATAATCTTATTATCGTCCTAATATCCTTAAGTTCGTCAAATTGTTGAAATAACATGACTTTATTTAACACAAATCTTTCCCTACTTATACCTTTTCTTTGATCATAACTTCCCCCATATAATCCTTTCTTCATCTCAGCCTGTTCTACCGCTCCCCAAAATGTTTTCAAAAATGCATCCTTGAATTCCTTCAAGTTTGTACAGTCTCCCTGTTTTATCCGATACCACATTCCTGCTTCTCCTTTCATGGAAGCTTTAATTATTCCCATTTCTATTGTATTTTCATAATGATATCCCATCATTCTTTTAACCCTATTTAAATAATTCTCTAATTCTGAAATAAATGCCTTCGGCTGATCATCCTTATCCCCACTAAATTTTGGCACTTCCCTTTCTATTGACCCTACATTAATCCAATTATTTCCCCCTGTACCCCCTTCATTTATCATATTACCTCTACCCACGTTCTCTGCCACTTGATCATACTTTTGTTTGAACTGTTGATAACATTCATCAAATTTATTCTCCACATCTTTATGTATGTGATTCAATCCTACCCCTATTCTGTCAAAAGTTTGTCCTCTAATGGTTTCCCATTCTTTTCCTATTGATACTCTTATTTGTTCCCTTTCTTCTTGCGCCATCTCACATTTCTTATTTATCCTTCCAATTTCTGAACTACATTCTTGTATACCCTCTTCTACCGTTGTAACCCTTTCACTTAATATTGTATTAACCTGTTCCAATTTTTCACCCATGACCTGATTATTTATTTTGATCCTATGCTCAAAATTTTCCCACATTTCCTTTTCATGTTTATCCCTCTTCTCACTTTCTAATCTTATAAGTTCCTGAGTTTTCTCACTTTCTAATCTCAATTCCTGTCTAATTTCCTTTTTAAGTTCCTGATTATCCCTACTAAGCCCCTTTTTAAGTTCTTGACTATCCCTTTTTATCATTTCATATAACATATGTAAGTCCATTTCTAGCCTTTTCTCTCCCCCTTCTGTCGTAGTTTCTTTACTGACTTCTTTAACCCCTACTGATCCTTGTTCTACCTCCTTAACGTTTCCTACTTCTACAGTCGTACCTTCCACTGTAAATCCTATCATTGCTAATTGTTCTACTTCTTCCTGTCCAGTATCCCCCTTTGCCCTATCTTTACTCGTTTGCCTAGTCAATCTCTTTTTCCTGTTATCTGCCATGTCTGAACTCTTTTTCTCTTAAACACCCCTGCTATACCTAACTTTAAACTAATCTAAAACAAACCTACTCAATACACCCCAGCTAAATCGAGAGCCCCACGTTGTTGGCGACAATAAAATGCTGTATTTTATTTTTTAAACAAAATAAAATCTCCCCACAAAATGAGCATAAAATAAATGCACCTTACAAAATTTTATAATTTATAAAAGCTCAGCTCAGTCGACGCACAAACTTACTCTTATCTCAGGGTACCTTCCTCGACACTTCTCAAAACGTGGCTCCACTAAATAGCTGGGATAATAACACAAAATAAAATTTCTTTTACAAAGCTGCCCAATTGCAGCCTCCAGGAAATCAAACAACTCGTAAAATTCAAAATTGCCAGAAAACAATGAAATTTAATTTTAAACACAGACAATTCAAATTTCGCCAAAAACGAAACGATGACACACAAAACAAATATTACTACTAATTAAAAATTAAAACAAACAAACAACAAAAATAAAAACTCTATCAAGCCCTTGCTTAAATGTCCTTCAACCACCCCAATGAAATCCCCTTAGTTAAATAATTTGTTCAAAATTCGCCACTTATCTTGTTGGAAAACCTTTTAACCTTCTCCTGTAGATGTTTATCCTTGAATTAGTAGCAAATCAAACTTCAGAGTCTTTATACTCAAAACGTAAACAAACACATCAAAATGGCTGCACACACAACATTTCTTTCATAAACTTCCAGATTTAAACTGGTGTGGAGTCGACGTTTACTAATTTTCGACTGATTTTCTTCTGTCTGAATTTGCCATTTATAGGTGAGCTGCATTTGTTCATAATTTTGCTTGGTTTCCAAGGTGATATCAAACAATATGACGTCACACTCGTAACTTTGTTGATAATTCCATAATTCAATTGTTTTACGTAAATTTATAAAATCCTTTTATTGCCTTTATCTTCCTTATTTAATCTTGCATGTTCCTATCAAATCCAGCATTGCCTTCCTTGTAAAATTCCTCACATTTTGATATGTAATTGGTCCATCTTTGAAAAAATGATGTCAATTTAATTTTTTATTTGCTTAATTTCTTTTTTATTAAAACTCATGCCAAATTTCCACTAATTGCATGCTGTTCAGCATAAAATTCTCCATCCTTCCATGTATTTAGCTCTGGTACCACTTTTCTTGTTAAATACAAATTTCACCCAAAATCACTTTGTCATGTAAAATTTTTAATGTTCTTTTTTTTTTTTTTTAGACGAATCGAAAGTTTTAACACAACCCCACAGTTTATTTAGATACCCCCTTTTAAAACTAGCTATATCCCCTTGTGAACCCCAATCCCATGGACTTGATAGACTGTACAAATTTTATTATCGACTATCGTTAAACAACTAAAAGTAAAACGTAAGGCACTAAAATTATTTATACAATTATACAGATTAAAACAATTATTACAAATTATACACACTTATTTGTCTTTCCTTTTTAGGCAGCTTTATAAGAATAGAAGAAATAGTGATAGAAACTTTACCACATCTTTAAAAGTTAATCGTAATCAAAACACGTTCGAGGTTTGTCTAACTAAAACAACCCTGAGATAATCGGAAGACATGAGCTATGATTAAAAATGAAATAAAAATTGTCACCGCAATTACTGATAATTAAATATTTGTAAAAAGTATCCTTTTCTGATGTATTTATTCTAATACTCATCTACCCAAGCTTATATCATAGCAATATTTATAATATAATTCGCTATTCGTAATGGTATTACTATCATATCATAATCTCTTCGGCGTCTTTGAAACCAAGTATATTCCATTCACCTCAGGAAACCTTTCCCGAATTTGATTAACAACACATGATGGAATGACATTCCTATTGTATCGTCCAATGGAAGTCCAAGAATTAATCCAACAAATAAAATTGCGATACGCCAAATGACGCCACAATTTGTTAGATAGCTCGACGTACTTTTCTTTTTCGGAATTTGTTTTGCATTTTAAAATCGTAGTGTGTCGTAACATATTTAAACTATCCAAATTTAACGCTACACCTTCAAAACTGTCTTGCAAACTAATACACATATTTTCACCTTTAACTATTTTTATTAGATCGTTTTCCCAGCAGCAGATAGATTCTTTTGCGGTAGGCATCTGTATGCAATTACTGCATTTACACCATTCCGTATTATTTAATCTGATCATTTTTGCTTGATCCTGTGTATTTTTTTTCTCTTTCTCTACTTCCATCGATCTAAGTTCTTTTTGGGTATATTTTGGTTCAAATCCAAAAGCCATTGTTAAAACTACCTGGTGTCACAATTAGCAATACAATATTTAGAAAAACGTACAGCGCGTCGCTGTTTAATAACGTACGTTTCTACACAGCGGAGCATGCTAGAATACCCGGAGAGGTGTCGGTATGACGTCACACACGACAGTGGCTGTACTTAAAACTGCTGTATCTCAAGAACTATTGTTTACATAGATATGCGGTTTAAAAATTTATTCTTAGAATTTTTCATAGAACATTTAATTTTTTTGGGCCACAACCCCTTTAAATGATCAGTCCTCTGGTATACAGTGTGTCCCAAATAGAGTAGTATTGCATGGCTATCTTTCTTATTAATAAAGATACAGATTCGGTTAAATGGGCAATTTTGTGCAGGTTCTCATGCTGGTTTAGATGCTGCTTAGAGAGATCAAACATTCCGAACCCTTCAAAAGATATCCGCAAAAAACCACAAAATCCATTTTTCGAAAAAGTCGATTTTTTCGCTTATTATAAAAGTTACAGAAAATTGTTTTATACAAGAGTTACTTGATTCATTAAGATAAACAAAAATATGTTTACAAAAAAAATATCGCAAAGGCCGTTTTCGAGATGTTGATAGCAACTTTCTTATTTTAAATGGGCGCCATCTTGGATTTTCAAATGAATAAATTGCATTTTTTTTCTGCATTCAACGATGTATAACAATCTATTTTTGCCCCTATTTCATCCCCTTCTAACAATACAGGTGGATTATGAATATATCCTTAAAGAGCCTTCCTGTTAGTAGAACACGTCCACGGATTTGTATTTTTTTATCTACGTCCAAATTTGAGATAAAAATTGAAAACCAAATTGTTACTCTATTTTTGAAAAGACGGTAACTCTTCAGGGTAACATATTCGGATAAAAGTATATTGGAAAAAGTTGCCTTAATTTTTGCCCAGGATAAACCCAGAACCCTGCATTTTCTACACTACTTAGGAAACACCCTGTATACTGATTTCATATTTGTTTGATTCATCTTTAACTCCAGGATGATTAAAATACATACTACTATAACCTTGTAGAGGTTTGATATTTTATTTTTACAGTGTAGATGTATGTTTTCGCTAACTGCACGTAGCTTGCTGTATGTTTTAATAAACAATTTGGAAATTTGTGAATTTAAAAATTAGCCAACACTTTGGCTCCGTATTTTCGGTTTTTTGAAAAAAACGGTTCGGGATAGACAATTTTCGAAATGAGGCTCTTGTAGTACACAAATTGACGAAGGTGCCTATAGAAGCCGAATTTTCAATTTCAATCAAATAAATGAGGAAACTAGAGAATAAACAATTTTTGCAAAAATCAATTTTTTTTATTAATTACCTAATAACAATTTTGAAAAAAACGTTCTATAGGCACCCTCGGTATATTTTTCTGAGCATTTTGGCGTTTTTGGTTTTTTTCTAAGTCCACTATTGACTGAGAAATCTTACAAATTTACATATACGGCAAATTTGCAGCATTACCCCTTTAAAAAACCGAAAACGAGCAGTCTGTTTACCATGTATTTATATCAGGGAAAGTCCCGAGTTTTGAATAAAACTACCCAAGTTTATTTAAGGTCTTTATTGTGTAATTTCACGGGAACCCCCGAGTTTTACATAAAACTACCTAAGTTTATTTAGAGTAGGTATTTATTGTGTACTTTCACGGGAACCCCCGAGGTTTAAACAGAAATTGACAAAATTTAGACAAGTTCAAAGATATCCATATTCAAATTTAAGCACTGCGTTTAAAATCGTGAGATGTAGAGAGTAGAGCAGTTATCGTGAGATCGTGAGATTGTAAGTGAAATCGTAAGATCTCACGATTTTTCGTGAGATCTGGCATCACTGATTTAATCTATCTCAATCAATCTGGCAACACCGGACGTCGACTTGGCGCAGTCCGAAATGTCGACATGTGCGCAGGCGTATCATCATACCTTGATCATGCGCGATTAACAGGAATCAGGATACGAACGGCATGCCTCGCGATTTAGTCGCACGCCACCACGTTATTAGTGTTCTGTGCACGTTATCGGCCGGCCATATTGCCTGCTTTCCGTTCATTTATTCAAGTTAAATCAAACAATTCAGCAGTAACTGAATATTGAATTGTTGCACATCACCAAAGTAGGAAGTAAAGTATCAAATAATAGGTAAATCCGCATTTTTTCCGTTTTGCACTTCCAAGACATGGTAATAATTTAAGAGAATAATTATATTTGTTATACTGTTACTGTGAAGTTGTAACACGTTGTAATAACCTAAAATTAGGCACAATTTAAAAAACATGATACCTAAGTAGTTTAGGTAAATTTTATATTTGTTTATACCTAGTTTATTATTCAGTGTGTGTTGAATGTATTTATCAGGTTATAGGCTGTTATCTGAATTTGATATGCTTTGTAAAGGTTTTTCACAGACGCATGTGCAAAAGTGTCACGAGGTTGCGTGTCCTCCAAAGTGAAGTGAACGTCACAGCAACCACCATTTTGTGTAATTAAATATCGCATAGTAATTTGAAATATCTGCTTTAGATCTGTTTGACTCCTACTGTAATTTTTTTCCATTCTTGGTTTGGTAATTTCATAATCCAGAATAGTTGTGCAAATCACACAATACTTGACTGCAGTTATTTCTTATAGTAGGTAAGTGAATAATCTCATTTATCAGAAAAGGAGATATTAAATTTAGTGATTAATTCAACTTCGGAATTCTCAATTGCAAGGGGTTTGTAACGTACAAAATTATATGTGATTATTGCAGCCGCACAAAACCTAATTCACTCTAATTATGGTTTAGTTATTCTATTCAAAATGAATGCCCAGCTTATTTCATTTAGGCCCGGTCTTTGCATCTCCTACTAAAGCTTCTATTAGCTAATAAACGATTAGTTGTCATGGATACTATTGTTACAAGACTTGTTTCCATGACAACTAATCGTTTATTAGCTAATAGAAGCTTTAGTATGAGATGGAAAGACCGGGGCTTAGTTAACATTTATTATTGTCTTACAAATTAACAATTTATTAAATACCTACAACAGGTTTTATAAAGTTAATAGTTTTTATCCACGACTACTAAATTATACATCGATTATTTATTTGTTTTGTTAAACATAAGACTACCCATAATAAATTGCCGTGAATTATGGGAGTGAATTCAGGGACGTTTTAAAGACTTCGGGCGCCTTAGGCTAAAAATTCATTGGACCCCCCCCCCTCCAGCGCCTCGCCGCAGCCAGGACGAAACCCTAGGGGAGGCTAAGGAAATTTTTGGGGGGCCGCCGGGCCGGAGTTTTATACCTATTTTTTGTTATATTATAATATACGAGAGAGCGTTCAGCACGAGCCACCCAAATACGCCACAGGCGAAAAGTTTTTTACAAAAGGGGTGGGGGCTCGATTTAAAGAAATTTTAGAGAAACTTAGGGCCGGTATTTCAGTTTGGGTTTAAGCTTCAGCTTGGCTAAGCCTCGATCATTGCTACCCTACAACCAATAACTCATGTTTCATAAAACATATTATTTTTATTTATTTATATTTATTTATATATTAACATTGAAATCAAAATTTTTGTAGGGAAATATCGACTTTTTGACAAATACACTAGTTTTCGATGGCCAAACTGTTTTAAATTAGATATTTAAAAGTAGAGGTAGACGCGTATTACCAAAGACTAATACACATACGTATTACATATAAAAAAGTGGCCTGGTTTTGCTAACCATTTTTAAAGGAAAGTTTTGGAAAATCCTTTTAAAATCTAAAAAATGTTTTATTAATATTATTTTTTCTATAGCAGATGTTAAAGTGTGCTTTGCTCGACTAAAAATAGTTGATCAAGTATTACTTTAACCCCAAGGGTAGATAAAGTAACACTTTAACCGCAAGGATAGATAAAATACTTTAATTTTCTGGAAACTCCATGGAAACCGAATAGAAACCTTTGCTACTGAGATTTTCGGGTTTAATATAATCTAATTTTAAATTGTTTTTTTTACAAATTTTTCTTATTTTTTTAACATCTGCTATAGAAAAAAATAGAATTTTATACACGACGATAAAATTTAATTATCGACTCGCGAAAACACTTTCCGCTTGTCGATAAAATATAATTTTATCGTCTTGTATAAAAAATAACTATTTTACAATGCCAGCGGGGGGCTCAGAAATCTCCAGGGGGGGCTGAGCCTGCCGCGGCACCCCCCTAACTAAGGCCCTGGCCCCCTCCTTCTCTCAGGGAACCTTCATTTTTGTTAAAAAAATATTTTTGACTGCATAATTGAAAGATTTTTTATAGGATATCATATTAGAATTAATAGTAGTTACTAGAAACACTGTTGTAAACACTGAAGTAAATTAACAACAAATATCAGTATTACAGTTATGAGATTATTTATAAATTCTCCACATATATAAAACTATTGTATGTTGTATGAGTATGAAACAAAAATATATACTACAGTGTTTTCAGAACATAACAAAATAAAACTTAAATGGAGAGTAACTTGTTATATTGCTATACATTTATAACAAGAAAAGTGTTAAAAATCGCTACTTTTCTGGCTTGAATAGCTGCAAACCTATCAATAATATTTGAAAATCCAATTTTCTCCAAAATTTCTGATTCGATTGAAAAGAGGCATAAATTGCTGTTTTTATCATCACTTCTTATATAGATAGTTTTTAACTCTCTTTTCAGTTGAAAACGATCTTTCTGCGGAACAATTAGTTGCTGGAATGTTCTTTATTATTATTTGACAACCAATTGGAAATGTTGGGAATGTTCCTTAAGTCCCTTAAGACCTTAATAATTCCGCTCTTTGAGCCCCACTTAATGTTTTGTTAAACCTCATAATTTTACCTAAATAACAATAAGTATTTACAGAATTTTTGTAAAAAAAACGTTGCAGAACGGAAGACGAATGTACCGGTCAGTAATGCAGTATGTGACACAATCAAAAACGCTACCAAAATTGCAGGGTGTGCAGCCCCCAGTGCAGCCTTCGATAATACCTGAGTCATTGACTTGTGTTGCCAAGATGTTACTACAATCTACAACTAGAATTTACAGAATTTTTTAAACTTCTGACTAAAAGTTTGAAACTGATTTTTTTTGGGCATCAAAACTTGTGGTGGCGAGCTTGAATTGTAAATTTTTGGCGCCTGAGGCTTTAGCCTGTATAGCCTATTGGGTAAAACGTCACTGAGTGAATTATGACTCATAATTCACTCTTACGTGAAAATCACAAATGTCAAAATACAATACAATACGTACAACATACCCCAACTTAGTTTCGAGGCCCTGAGATTTGTCAAACTTAAAGAAGTCATTTTGTCCATTTTTAACTTTTTTAATACAAAATACTTGCAAAAGCACACTCTCGCGCACAGTATTAATTTTTTGACGTTTCTGGAATAACGTCAAAAACAATTGCTGCCTTTGATATAGGTACAATGTCATGGCTGATTAGATGAAGTTTTTAAAAAAAATGTTTCTGGTAATTATAAATTTTTACAAAAATTGTTGTTATTTAGTAATAGTCGTGGACAAAGTATAGTATTCAACTCGCATGTTATTGGCTATTATTCACTCCGGTTATTTACGAAACTCACCTGCGGTTCGTTTCGTAAATGTAACCGTCGTGAATAATAGCCATCCTAACATGCTCGTTGAATAATATACTATTATCCACCACTACTAAATTATACATCGATTATTTATGTGTTTTGTTAAACATAAGACTACCCATAATAAATTGCCGTGAATTACGGCTTACGTCAAAATCACAAATGTCAAAATACAATACAATACAACATACCCCAACTTAGTTTCGAGGCCCTGAGATTTGTCAAACTTAACGAAGTCATTTTGTCCAGTTTTAACTTTTTTAATACAAAATACTTGCAAAAGCAAAATCTCGCGCACAGTATTAATTTTTTGACGTTTCTCGAATAACATCAAAAACAATTGCTGCCTTTGATATAGGTACAATGTCATGGCTGATTAGATGAAGTTTTTAAAAAAAAAATTCAGTTATAAATTTTTACAAAAATTGTTGTATTTAGTACGTGGACCACGACGTGGACAAAGTACAGTATTTAACTCGCATGTTATTGGCTATTATTCACGACGGTTACATTTACGAAATGAGCCGCAGGCGAGTTTCGTAAATAACCGGAGCTCGTTGCTCGTTGAATAATATACTAATTTGACAGCAAGGGTAGAAAATAAATCACAGCAAGATCCTTAATTGTTTTTCGGAATTACCTTATAGCATAGGTACTTTATAGTCAAATAAAGTTGGCCGTAGTTAAACTCAAAGTCATTTCTATCTGTTCACAAACACCGCAATTTACCCAGAATTACGATTTCTCATTTGAGTTACTTCATTGATATTTTTTGGTATATTTAGTTTTTTATCTTGAGTAAAAGATTTGTAGTTATCTTTGAATTGTTGGTGATCTGATTGTTGTCTTATTTTTAATGGTGTGTAATACTCTGCAACAATTGTAGGCGAAGCAGGACAGCTTCGCATTTTGCTTTCTTTTTTACTGCTCATGGTTATAATTTGTATGATTTATATTAGAAATTTTTTATACAACTGTCATTAAAAATGACACTTTTAGACCCGGTTTTACAATATTAGTATATACCTGGAATAAGCTATACCTCCGATAGTTGCCATGGTTACAATTATTTTAACAATTGTAATCATGACAATTGTCGGGGGTATAAGTATAACTTATACTTGTATTGTAAAACCGGCCCTTAGTTAAAGTTACCCGGGTTAGAAATTCAATTTTATAAAGTAGCATGTTAAAAATATTTTTAACACTAGTGGAATTTGTTTATAATTTATTTATAAATAGTAACATACACATTAGAATTAGAACAATTACAGATATTAATTCCTTGGGAAGTAGTCCCTTCAACTTTCTTTAGTTTGCACCATTCTATGAATCGGTTATATGCAATATCATATTGCTGTCGCGATTTCTTGGGCAACAGATCAAATGTAGCCCTACTAGCTGGTTCTTCAATGTCCCGAGGAACGGCGCCGGCATCAGTATCAGCAGAGGAACCATCGTCCAGTGGCGATCGGTGGCATGAGGCAGGTGAGGCCGGGCCTCACCAAGTGTAATTTTTATTTTACAACAACGTACAATAATCAATGAGATATTTTCAGTTTGTAGTGTATGAACTTGATAAACATTTAAATTTAAAAACAATCATGCAAAGAGAAAAGATTTATTTATTTATTAAAAGAAATAACTTCCGTTTGTCATTTGATATGTAGTAGATATTTGGAATTTAAAATCCTTGAAGTGCTGCAGTGCTGCATGAGGCTAGATCGTCCGCAGACTCTCGTAGCCAAGCTCTAGCGCCTGCGATTGGACACCTATGTCCTGCTGACCCGTGTTATTGCTCTGTCTTACTCATGGTTTTTATAATAGTACTCTGTCGTTTTAAGTTCGCCGTGAGGCAAGTGAATTTTCAGCCTCCAGTCATGGAATCAATCGCATTATATTATTACAAAATCGTCATTACTAAATTATGTTTTATATTCTTAAGGCCCGGTTTATTCACCTACCAGTAAAGTCCCGAGTAGCTACTTGACAATTAACTTTATAGGTTACCCGTTGTCAAGTAGTTACTGGGGACTTTACTGGTAGGTGAATAAACCGGGCCTAAATCTAATAATTTGTTTTTTATACTTCAATTTTTTTTAATATGGGGCTAAATTGTAAATTTGTGTAAAAATAATAATTTCGCATTTTCGATATTTCTGCTACTACAACAATCGCCTCTATAAGCACAGTATGGGAAACGAACTACAACGAGAGGCACCGATCTTTTCGCCTCCAGAGACATCGTAAGAATTAAAGAGAAACAAATAGGAATGAAAAAGGATGCATAGCATTAAAATTACAATTTTATGCGGTGGCTGTTATGATCGCCTCTTGCACTGATAGACCGGGAGTTTGCGAACATTTTACCCGAACGATGTGGTACAAAATTTTTAAGTATATTCACGCGGGGGGCTTTATAAATGATTGCTAAAAGCGACCGTCTGCCGGCCCTAAGCGGCAGCGTTATTGTGGGGGCGGCGCGAAAAAAATCAAAAATGCAACCATTACCCGAACGATAGGGTAGGGTAGGTACATCAAAACTAAACACATCATTGGACAGGGAAAGTTATGACGAGCATATTTTCACAGCGGCAGACGGTTTTAATGGCAGCTTAACAACGGCAGACGCCTCTGAAAATTAAAAAAAACAACCTTTACCCGAACGACAAGGTACATGAAAAATAAATACGCCATTCGATTTGTCTACTCTTGTACTTTTCAAATTTACCAAGGCAGGCGAAAAATTCGGCAGCATAACCCGAGCAGACGTCTAAAACTGGGCGCGAGGCAGCGGTGCGAGCGAGACGAACTTATGCGGTAACCTTGCGCAGGACAGCGACAGACATTTTAAGATTTTCATTGGCGACCGAAATCTTTACATTTACCTTCTTCGGCTTAACTTGGGGCCAGAATTATTTATTGTTTAAAATGTGTTTCAAATTATATACATTTTATACAACCCATGTACAAATAATGAAAAATGAATTTACTATATAATATATTTGAAAATAAAATACATATTCGTCACAAAATAAGAACACAAATTACAGGTATATTTAAAAAAACAAATGGCATGAATTCAACCAATAAAAAACGACACAGAAAAACTTAATATGATTTTAAACAAATATTGGCTGAATAAAATAAATATAAATAATTGGAGAAAACCAGCAGCCATTTAAGTTATAAATAAAAAAATTTAATAAAGATTAATCATATATTTCGGTAGTTAAAACTACCTTCTTCAGTGAAAAGTAAAATTTTTAATTAACAATTCATATTATTATTTTCAGAATATTTAATATGATTTGTTAATTAAAAATTTTGCTTTTCACTACCGAAATATATGATTAATCTTTATTAAATTTTTTTATTTATAACTTAAATGGCTGCTGGTTTTCTCCAATTATTTAGAAAAACTTAAATATATCTTTTAACAATCGGTCAATTTTCATTGTCGGTGTCACTTTCGGTGTCATTATCGGAATCGGGTGTTATATCATCTTTGGGTTCTTCCTCATCAGTTGGGTGCACAAGTACATCACTTAGTGATCGAGGCATTTGCTTATCCACAAACCAATCGATGTGATATTTATTGTTCAACAGTTTCCATCCAGATAATAAAAAATCGGTTTTTTTTCAGTAGCATTATTTCAAACTGCAGAAATTTGGTTGGTTCTTTTAATTTTATTTATTAACACTGCATGACATGGAGGAAAAAGATTGGTGTTAAAAGATTTTTTTATTATATAAATAATAAATATTAAATAAAATATCGATTTCAACGGGAAATAACAAGATTTATTCGCTTTATACGTATTTCGGCATCAAAGTGCCATTGTCAAAAGCTATATAAAATATTATAACAAATGCAAAATATATAGTAACTCCTTGATTCTATTATTTTAACACTGCGTGAAGCAGCTGGCCCCAGTCAACCCGTCGGAGGTCAGTCGCTTATCAGTGTGTTTTAAAAAGATATTTATTCCAAAATCTTCAGTAAAGGAGAATCTAAGAGCTCAATTTGCTCATTCATTAAAGGTACGTTGTTTTTTGTGTGTTTATAAATTTCAAAAGCTTCCAAAATATTTAATTTATTTTTGTTATCAGAAAAGTGTAAAAATTTAATTGTATTATTAGATGTTAATGTGTGATTTTGTTCTAACAAATGTTTAGCAAAATTTGATTTATGTGCATGTTTATATTTGTAACAACGGATATGTTCTTTTTGCCTAATACTGAAATTTCTAATTGTTTGACCTATATACAGGGTGTCTCTAAAATATGGTGCCATAGCTTAACCACAGATTCCGGGGATCAAAATAAGACGATTTAACGAAACTTACCTCTATCCGAAATTGCTTCGTTAAAGCGCTATCCAACCCCAAAGATCTTCAAAAAATTTCTATTTTTTTAAATAACAAAAGATTGTTCTTAGCGATTAGGATGAAATTTGGGCTGTGATTCCTTACGGGAAAAAGGTGTTTTTTGACATATTTTTTTTGTTCAGGAGGGTCACGTAAGTGGTCAAAGGTTGATCATCCACAGTCAAAGAAGCTCATATCTTTTTAACAGTTCGGCCAATAGTTTTCAAAATTTTGTTACAGAGAGATATTCTTATTTCAAATATTTTTTGTCTCTTGTTTGATTTCGGTATCTGCCATAGTTTAGGCTGAAAAAATTATTTTGGTTGACCGCAGTGCATTTCTTAAAACAGATGTAGTAATCTAGTTGTCCCGTATGTTGAGAAATAAATCACGAAGAGACAATTTGATATAAAGTTTATTACTAGCAAGTATGTAAAGGGTGGCGCAAAATAATCTGAACCATTTCTGAATCAATGGTTCAGCTTATTTTGTACCACCGGTAAATTAATAGATTTACAGCAAATGCTCAATGTGACCACCATTTTCCCGGATGCAAAAGTTGATTCTACGCAAAAAATGGTCTCTTCGTCATTTTATTTCTCAGCATACGGGACAAATAGATTACTACATCGTTTTAAGAAATGCACTGCGGTCAACCAAAATAATTTTTTCAGCCTAAACTATGGCAGATACCGAAATCAAACAAGAGACAAAAAATATTTGAAATAAGAATATCTCTCTGTAACAAAATTTTGAAAACTATTGGCCGAACTGTTAAAAAGATATGAGCTTCTTTGACTGTGGATGATCAACCTTTGACCACTTACGCGACCCTCCTGAACAAAAAAATTATGTCAAAAAACACCTTTTTCCAGTAAAGAATAACATCCCAAATTTCATCCTAATCGCTAAAAACAATCTTTCGTTATTTAAAAAAATAGAAATTTTTTGAAGATCTTTGGCGTTGAATAGCGCTTTAACGAAGCAATTTCGGATAGAGGTAAGTTGCGTTAAATCGTCTTATTTTGATCCCCGGAATCTGTGGTTAAGCTATGGCACCATATTTTAGAGACACCCTATACTGAATCACAATGTGAACAATTTAATTTATAAATACCTACCTGATTTTAGTAAATCATTAATTTTGTCTTTAGCATTGAAAAGAGAGTATAGAATATTTTTATTTGTTTTAAAAATGACTTTATATTTATTTGTGTTATTTATAATTTTAGCAATCTTTTCTGAAATTTTACCAAAATATGGAATTGAAACGTATTTTAATGTTTTATCAGTGTTATTAATGGAATAAACTTTTTGAATAGCTAATTTATAATTTTTCTTTTTAATTAAAGTGTCAATAAGTGTTGTGTTATATCCATTGCTGTATGCAATTTGTTTAATAATTGAAATTTCTCTATTAAAACTATTTTTATCTAAAGGAATTGTTAGAGCTCTGTGTACTAAAGATTGATATGCTGCTAATTTATGTATATTATGATGACAAGAGTTATGTGGTATGGTAATATCAGTTTGTGTAGGTTTTCTATAAATTGAATATTCGAGTATGCTTTCTGAATTAATTTTTATGTTTAAGTCTAAAAAGTTAATAGATCTGTTTTGTTCAATTTCTAGTGTAAATTTAATTTTTTGGTGTAAAGTATTAATAAAAATTAAAAAGTCGTCAATGTATTCGAAAGAACTATCAAAACATGCCAAAATATCGTCAACATAAAATACGTTTCAATTCCATATTTTGGTAAAATTTCAGAAAAAATTGCTAAAATTATAAATAACACAAATAAATACAAAGTCACTTTTAAAACAAATAAAAATATTCTATACTCTCTTTTCAATGCTAAAGACAAAATTAATGTTTTGCTACAATCAGGTATTTATAAATTAAATTGTTCACATTGTGATTCAGTATATATAGGTCAAACAATTAGAAATTTCAGTATTAGGCAAAAAGAACATATCCGTTGTTACAAATATAAACATGCACATAAATCAAATTTTGCTAAACATTTGTTAGAACAAAATCACACATTAACATCTAATAATACAATTAAATTTTTACACTTTTCTGATAACAAAAATAAATTAAATATTTTGGAAGCTTTTGAAATTTATAAACACACAAAAAACAACGTACCTTTAATGAATGAGCAAATTGAGCTCTTAGATTCTCCTTTACTGAAGATTTTGGAATAAATATCTTTTTAAAACACACTGATAAGCGACTGACCTCCGACGGGTTGACTGGGGCCAGCTGCTTCACGCAGTGTTAAAATAATAGAATCAAGGAGTTACCTACTATATTTTGCATTTGTTATAATATTTTATATAGCTTTTGACAATGGCACTTTGATGCCGAAATACGTATAAAGCGAATAAATCTTGTTATTTCCCGTTGAAATCGATATTTTATTTAATATTTATTATTTATATAATCATGGATTTCAACAAAGTGACGCTTGAGAATGTCAATAGATTTTTTTATTTCTAGAGGATTTTCTGCTGACTTATTTTTATGCATTTTAAGGAAGGTATCAAAACGGGCTTTATTAATGTTTCTACACCTTGGTTGATTATACAAAACACACACAAATATTTCAATTTGGGCAACTACCTCAGACGAAATTTCTTCGCTCTCTCCAAATTTAGAAAAAGCTTTACAAATATCAGGATGCTTTTTGAAAATTGTAAATGGTTTTGCTTTTCCTTTTCCAAAAAAAGATGCTGTGTAATCACACCCGGTGAAAGCATGAAAAGCTGGCAAAGCAGCGCATTCGCTTGCACCTAAATTATTGTAAATTTCATTTAGATTGATAAATCTTTGAGTATTATTTCAATAAGTAACAACTTCCATCCAAATCCAAATTTTCAGTTAAGCAAAGAGATACTGTTACTGAATTAAAATTTGAAAGGGATTTGATGTGTAAAATAATGCTTATTGCAATTTAGAAAAAAATTGATTTGCAGTTGGTGCTAAACTACCCACTTACACGGGTTCCTCTTTCAATGAGCCATTTAGACGGTTCAATGTTAAAAACAGATAAATCTGTTTTACTTAAATTATTGCCAACTGTTATTAGTCTTCATCCAACTAATCTTGACATTGTTTTGGTAGACGGGTTCTTTTTTCTTCATCTTCTAAAAAATCCGCCATTTACATTTCAAAACCTAGCAAAATGTATATTTAGTAAATTATGTGGTTTGCGAGGACAAGAGTTGCATCTTATCTTTGATCAGATTATTTGTCCATCTCTAAAAGATCATGAGCGAGATCGAAGAACGGATACCGAAAGAACAGAAATTTATACTATTTCTGGCCCACTGCAGCGAGTACCCTCAAACTATATTAGGTAATAAAGTAGTATACATTACTCACGAAGAAAAATGTTATAGATTTGCTAGAGAAGACGCAAGAATTCATAAAACAGATGCCGAAAAAGTATTTTGCGAGCACGAGGAAGCAGATTCAAGAATTGTCTATCATTTACCTAAACGTTAATTTTTCAAATTCATTTTTCATTATTTGTACATGGGTTGTATAAAATGTATATAATTTGAAACACATTTTAAACAATAAATAATTCTGGCCCCAAGTTAAGCCGAAGAAGGTAAATGTAAAGATTTCGGTCGCCAATGAAAATCTTAAAATGTCTGTCGCTGTCCTGCGCAAGGTTACCGCATAAGTTCGTCTCGCTCGCACCGCTGCCTCGCGCCCAGTTTTAGACGTCTGCTCGGGTTATGCTGCCGAATTTTTCGTCTGCCTTGGTAAATTTGAAAAGTACAAGAGTAGACAAATCGAATGGCGTATTTATTTTTCATGTACCTTGTCGTTCGGGTAAAGGTTGTTTTTTTTAATTTTCAGAGGCGTCTGCCGTTGTTAAGCTGCCATTAAAACCGTCTGCCGCTGTGAAAATATGCTCGTCATAACTTTCCCTGTCCAATGATGTGTTTAGTTTTGATGTACCTTATCGTTCGAGTAATGGTTGCATTTTTGATTTTTTTCGCGCCGCCCCCACAATAACGCTGCCGCTTAGGGCCGGCAGACGGTCGGTTTTAGCAATCATTTATAAAGCCCCCCGCGTGAATATACTTAAAAATTTTGTACCACATCGTTCGGGTAAAATGTTCGCAAACTCCCGGTCTATGAGCATATTATCAGAGTGCAATACTGTTTAATGGTTTGTTATACCCTTTGGGGCCAGTATAATACGTCACCCTGTAAGAATGTGGCTTAGTCCATGTTAACAGGCTACCCCTCGCATTGCGCTCGATCACCGCATGATAACCTTGCCACTTCCCATTAATACGTGATGGAATGCTGAAATACGCTCCTCAGTTCCAGGATTTCTGTCTGTTCCTTTATGGGTAAACAGAGTATCGAATTGTCCTGAGTGGTAATGCTGCAAGTACCTACCCCTTGTATACCAGTTAGCCAATCGGCTGCTCGCGTTTCGAACCATTTCCCCCTAAAATACAAGTCACGCATGCCCAAAAGTCACGAAAGTAAGCTAAGTCGTTCCTCATCAGTGATCCCGGCTTGACCTAAAGAACGCTAAAGTACCGTTTATCGTCTCGAATAATTACCGTTGGTAAAGAAAAATGAAGCTCTGCTTCATCTCCCGTTACGATTGGGGGCTAGAATATTCTGATACCGCTAACGTTTTATTAATCAATTATCGCTAAGTGAACTATCAGACTATCGCCAGTAAAGCGCCTGCGACTTCTTTGAACTCGAAAGTAGCTCAAAATTCGGTCGTGCTAACGTTGTTATATTCCATACGGCTTCCCGCCCTAGAAAGGAATCAGTTTCCAGTAAAGTGATTATCTTCTAACGAGTAACCAAGGAGAGAAGTTCTCCAACCCGTCAAGAGATTCCCGTGCCGACTCCTCAGTCACCGCACCGGTTCCCGCTGTCAAGGGCCACCTCGCAAGCACCGTGAAGGACCCCTTCCCGTACCGCCAGTAATACAAGGTGAACGTGATAAGGCCTCTGGTGTTAAAAATATAGTGCTAAAGGTAAACCATCTGACAGCTGCATCAAAAATAAGGTACTGAACTTATTGTTACATATGTATCAACTATTACCGTCCAGACTTCAATTTCACAATCATCCCGTCTCAATGCTTAAAATTGCATTTAATTCAACGTAGACTTTCGTTCCGAACAATCATTTAGGAGTTTAGCTCTTAAAGCTATGTAGTCAAGCTCCTAAAGCTCTGCAGTTAAGATAACAGAAGATTTTGGTGTTCGTTAATAATAATTACAGTTATTAACTTAGTCTCGAATTATATCATCTTGTACAGGGCTGCGACTCCGAGGTTCTAGCTTCCTTTACGTTAAATAAGAACTTGGACACGTAAGCCCTGGGCGAATCGATTCCCCATCGTTTTGGCAAGTCCAAAACTGTTTATTCCGATTTATTATGTTCTTGTATTATAACCTGTGAATATTTTATGTATATATATATTTATCATCATTTTCATTTATTTACTATTAAAAGTCAAGTTGTTAAGTAATCCCGTTTCTTTATTTCAAAGAGTAAATTCACGACCTCCTCCCGAACCCGCCTAGGTACTTTCTGTTTCAGGATCCAGGACTGGTCAGACTGTTTACCTCGACGCCGACAAACACACCAGAGGATTTTCCTATTTTTACCTCCAAAGTCTTAGGACCTTCAATAAAATAGGTGGCGCCCTTTTAACACTCCCTGTGTAAGTTAACGTTCCGCCCTTATATCGCGAATTAACCACCCACCCCAATGTCCACTAAGATAGCCGTCAGCACTTTTCTGTTCACGTGTACAAAATTAGGGAATGTACCGTAACAGGTTGCCTATACAACAGATACACTAGACTTGATAAAACGGATATAAATAACAAATAAAATTAGATAATTATACTCTTTGCTTTAAGTTTACGTTTAGCGCGTTGACCAAAAACATATAATATCTAGAATCGTAGAGAAATAAATATGACCGTTTTCTTTATAAAAATTTTGTTTATAAAAAAATAATTTTATTGCCGGAGGGCTATGCTTGCTTCACCCCCAAATCCGCCTGCTGTATGATCAAACGACGGCTACTGTGATTTAAAGAATTTAAGCAGGAGTAGCCTCTATACCAAAACACGAATTCAAAAGCGTATAGGATCAGTAATTCAGTTGCGCTTAAGCGATTCGAGTCCAATGCTTCTACGATTTGTGATGTTCTGAAGGCAGCGGAAAATTTATATGTAAAAATTATTGAATTTTAAAGTAAGTTACAAAGATGCATAAGAAAAATAAGTTTGGCCTCACCCAATTTACCAACCACGGATCGCCACTGCCATCGTCAATAACAAATTCGATTTCATCACAATCCATTTTCACTATTGCACTATCAATACGAACTGTTTTAAAAAACGCGAACAAAACGTTTTCTGAAGTTTCTAATAAACAATTTTCAATTGTCACTGCATTAACGTGACTACATCACGACATATTTTCTGAAACAATTTAAAATAAAAATTATCACGACAGATCTGATTTTTGTGAAACATTTTAAAATAAAAATTATGAATTCGTTTTTTAAATTAAATATAAACAGTTGTATAAAAAATAGTGTACGATATACTTGTTAAAAGTGACATTTTATTTTGTAAGTGGGAAAACGAACACTTGTACTTATATCGTAAATAACTATTATCTGAATTGTGTAAATTTTCTGCTGACTGGACTAGATTAGATTTTTGTTAAAACCACTTTGTGCTTGTACCAAAAACAATATTTTTGGCTGTGTTAGTTTCATTATTGATTGTTAGCAATAGTGTTACGTTATGTAATTTATGTCTGACTCCTTGAACCCTTTTTTTTAGCATACAACATAATGAATCCATGCAACAAAAAAGGAGAAACGGACAAGGATAAAGAAAAAGAACCTAAACAGAAAATATCATCACCGAAGAAAGAGGAGGAGCCATCTGTCCTGGCAATGGCATCTACCAGCAGTAACGAAATAGCAGTAAGTCCACATCTTTTAATTTGAAAACAACTTTCTCCAGATGCTAACATTCTGTCATTTCTGACATGCGGAATATAAGAAGGGAGTAAAGTTTAGGTTTTGGTTTAGCACCACGGAATTACACTCTTATACAAATGTATTTACTCAATTTTTTTAAATGCAAATTGCAGCTTCTGTTGCCTTCCTTGCAGTACTTTAGCTCTGCTAGTGAATTAAATTCTCTTTATGTAACAACGTTTTTTAATATTGTGGGATCCTGTTCCTTTTTCTCTTTATTTTTAACAGATTCGTCAAAAATAACATCACGAGCGACTACTATTTTTCCTTTCTCCTCATTCCATAGTCTATACCCATTATTTGTATATCCCACCATAATAAATTTCTTCGTACGAGAACCTAATTTTCCAGTTCTTTGTTTTTTAGGAATATGTGCGTAAGAAACACTTCCAAAAACTCGAATTTTATTAAGATTTGGTTCCTTACCATACCAAATTTGAGCTGGTGTTTCTTTATTTTTTAATGTTGACGTTTCAGTTCTATTAGTTAAATACACAGACGTACGTACTGCTTCACCCCAGAGAGATTTTCCTAATTTTGAAACATCGAGCTTTATCCATTATTGTGCGATTAAATCGTTCCGCTACACCATTCTGCTGAGGATTAAATGGTACTGTATATTCAATATTAATTCCTTTTTGATTACAAAAATTTCTAAACTCTCGTGAAGTGTATTCTCCTCCGTTGTCGCATCGGAATGTTTCTATTCTGTGTTGGAACTTTAGTTCGACCATTGCTACATATGATTTGAACGTTTCTAATACCCCACTTTTATTTTGAAGTAAATAACAAACTGCAAAATGCGAATAATCAATATAACTGACAAAATATCGCTTACCATCATATGTAGTTGGAGTCGTTGGACCACAGATATCCGACGATACTTTTTGCTTTTATTTCTTCCTTTACTGAGTTATAAGGAGTTCTTGCATGTTTTCCTTCCAAGCACGTTTCACATAAATTATCAGGAGGATATCTTGAAGAATGACCCATATGTCGATGCCATAATGTTTTATTTTATTTGTATTGTAAAATTTACCATGTACAGGTTTCCGTTAAGGCTTCCATTTGTAATTAACATCTTGTTTTTGTATATTTCCACTTTTCTTTTATGGAATATTACCCTTAACCCTGCTTCTTCCATTCTTTTTACAGACAAAAGATTATGAGTCAGCTCTTCACACTACAAAACATTTTTAATTTTAATTGGCCTTCCATCTTCAGTTAACAAATGCATATTCCCTTGTCTACTTGCTGTTATTGCTTCGCCTTCTTTTGCAATATTTATTTTGTGGTTTATTTCAATTACATCAACTAAATGTTGACCCAAGTATAATAATAATAATAATAATCTCTACACTACCCGTATCCTGTTGCCAGGCCCCATAAGCGCAATGCTTGTGCGGGGAGGGAGGAAGGGGCTGTTATTATTAAGCGGGCCCGCTTGCGTCTGCAGCCGACTTAGAGATGGAATAGCACAACTCTCATATTCATGTTACAGCCAAGGAAAACTGCAGAAAACCTTGGCCAGAAGTTGCCGGCACCGGGAATTGAAACCCGGCCCGCTGAGTAGGAGCCTATACTTTGTTTACCCAAGATATGCATATAGACTCCGCCCCTTGAGCGTGATGAACACTAAAGCCAGTTTCACATGGTACATGGTACAAAGCGGGAAATTCAAAAACTATTCATTTTTAATTTAATTTTTTTTATTTTAAATGATAACACTTCTAGTGTCAGTATATGAGATTTAATTATTTTAAAGAATATCTTTCAGCTCGGAAACGTTCTGACAAGACTGACAAGAAACAACCGGAAGTGGTTCGTAAACGTCACTGAAAATTAGCGCAGTTGTGTGTTGTGGGTTTTAAAAATACGACCAATTGAAAAATTATATTCAACTTTTGACAGCGTTTATGAGGCGGAGTCTATATGCATATCTTGGGTAAACAAAGTATAGCATGCTAGTCGCTACACTACCGGGGCTGTTTTGATTAAATGATTAGTTGCCCCGCTGTCAACTATAAAAGTTCTAGTATTAATCAAACTAGATTTCATGCATTCGATTTCTGTGGAGGTCATAAAAACTACTTCATTTTCATCCACAAAATTACATTCGTTTCTTCTGTTATATCTTCCTTGCGGACATTCAGGTCTTTTGTGACCTATTTTCCCACATTTATAGCATTTAAATTGTAATTTACTACCTTTATTTTTGTTCCAATACTTCTTCTCGAAGCAGGACTTTTGGGCGCCGGACGTTTGGGCGCAAATACATTTTTAAAATTACATGGGACCCATGTTAGTTGCTCTTAGCAGTTAATATATAAAATAACTTGCACGTAATGGAGGTAGTCGTTGCAGTCTGTGTACATGCTACCGAGGTCTGTGTACATGGCGACTTAGTCTGTGTTCAGGTTAGTTGCTCTTAGCAGGTAATATACAGTGTGTCCCAAATAGAGTAGTATTGCATGGCTATCTTTCTTATTAATAAAGATACAGATTCGGTTAAATGGGCAATGTTGTGCAGTTTTTCATGCTGGTTTAGATACTGCTTAGAAAGATCAAACATTCCGAACCCTTCAAAAGATATCCGCAAAAAAACACAAAATCCATTTTTCGAAAAAGTCGATTATTTCGCTTATTATAAAAGTTACAGAAAATTGTTTTATACAAAAGTTACTTGATTCATTAAGATAAACAAAAATTTGTTTTCAAAAAAAATATCGCGAAAGCCGTTTTCGAGATATTGATAGCAACTTTCTTATTTCAAATGGGCGCCATCTTGGATTTTCAAATGAATAAATTGCATTTTTCTTTCTGCATTCAACGATGTATAACAATCTATGTTAAAATAAAAAATAATGGCATACGTAATAGTTTTTGTATTAAATAAAGTAAGCCATGAAAACAAGTGAATTTTAACAAAAAAAACTTCGAACAAAATGTATGAACAGTTATTAACGATATTTACAATAAACGTTAAATCTACTATAGCTAATTTTAATCACAGTAAATGTTCAAAATATTGGTCATTGTTAGCCAAACATAACTGGCATCTTTGTTATTAAATCACCGATTTAATAACAGAATGATAGCTACTAACACACCTATTAGATGGCCACCCAGGTCGGCAGACCTAACACCTCTTGACTTTTTTCTGTGGGGTACGATAAAAAATAAAGTGTATGGTAGTAATTTTAATTACAACAATGTTAACGAATTGGAAGAATCTGTACAAGAAGCGTTAATATTAGTATTAATCGCAATACATTACGTAAAGTAACTGCAAGTATTTTGTAGAGGTGCCAGTTATGTTTGACTAACAATGGCCAACATTTTGAACATTTACTGTGATTAAAATTAGCTATTGTAGATTTAACGTTTATTGTAAATATCGTTAATAACTGTAAATACATTTTGTTTGAAGTTTTTTTTTTGTTAAAATTCACTTGTTTTCATGGCTTACTTTATTTAATACAAAAACTATTACGTATGTCGTTATTTTTTATTTTTAACATAGATTGTTATACATCGTTGAATGCAGAAAAAAAAATGCAATTTATTCATTTGAAAATCCAAGATGGCGCCCATTTGAAATAAGAAAGTTGCTATCAATATCTCGAAAACGGCTTTCGCGATATTTTTTTTGAAAACAAATTTTTGTTTATCTTAATGAATCAAGTAACTTTTGTATAAAACAATTTCCTGTAACTTTTATAATAAGCGAAATAATCGACCTTTTCGAAAAATGGATTTTGTGTTTTTTTGCGGTTATCTTTTGAAGGGTTCGGAATGTTTGATCTTTCTAAGCAGCATCTAAACAAGCATGAAAAACTGCACAACATTGCCCATTTAACCGAATCTGTATCTTTATTAATAAGAAATATAGCCATGCAATACTACTCTATTTGGGACACACTGTATATAAGAACTTGCTTACCGCTAATCTACAGAAATTGGCGCCCAAACGTCCGGCGCCCAATCGGCCGGCGCCCAAATGTCGCGTACCGCTTCTTCTGAGCTGCAAAAGCTTCTGACGTTCCAGGTTCAGCTTTTTCCTTACCGTTTCTTTGTCGGCTATCTTCCATTAACAGTTTATTTTTAACGAATTCCAATGTTACCCTTGATTTATCAGAACTAAATAAAATATCTATTGCTGTGGTAACTGCCTGATAACTTTCTGACATCGAACTCAGTAATATTGTATTATTACATCTTCATTCGTGATAATTCCACCACAAATTGTCAGTTCTGAAACAGTCTTTTCAAATTCTATAATAAACTCACCCAATGGTTCCTTTCCAGAAAACTTCATTGTTCTCAGTTTTCTTTGTAAATTAATTTGACTTGCAATTCCTTTGGTTTCATACGTTTCCTTCATGATCGACATCATTTCCTTTGCCGCTTTACATTGTTTAACCATTTCTAGTATATTGTCTGATAAATATGCAACAATTACGGTCCTTGCTTTCGCATCATTTTTCTTGTATTCCAGTAACTTATTTGCATCGCTTGGTGTATCACCTTCCAGAACTTCCTCAATTTCTTTTTGTTCTAGTATCAATCTCACCCGAAATTCCCAATTACTGTAACCTTCTCCATTAAACGGTTTGATAGCGTTTACTGTATTTGACACCGCCATCCACTGATAAAACAGATTCACAAAACTACTTCCGTTGCTTCCTGTTTCACATGAACATCATCTGGGCCCGTAACCTCTTGAAATTACTTATTCTAGATGATCACAAATGAAACTACAACTGCATTTTGTATTACTATTTTTAACTACTATATTATAAAATGCATTCTTTTAATGAATAATTTCTATTCAACAAGTAACCTTAACAACAACAACCTTTTAATATTAGACACACTAGATTATGTAGAATTGTAACTAAAACATAAATATCAACAACACTGCTGCTAAACAGTGGAAAGTTTGAATCAGATGTGGCAAGTTTTGGAACTTAAAGCGGGCTACCCGATTTATCTATCTAACATTGGCAGCGCTGCCAAAGTTGTCATTGTTAGTGTTTTTATGTTGGCGTTCCTGTGGTGTGACGTTTCGTTTGTGTCGGCTGTCACGAAATGACAATAAACAAATGTGACAGCCGTCGACTCAAGGCAAACGTCACACCACAGGAACGCCAACATAAAAACACTAACAATGACAACTTTGGCAGCGCTGCCAACGTTAGATAGATAAATCGGGTAGCCCGCTTTAAGTTCCAAAACTTGCCACAGAGGGTTGGGAAAGGTCAATTAGTAGGTATTATGTTATTTCTGATACATAATTCATAACAACAATGTTTTTCAGGGCGCACCAAACCCCAAAAAATCAAAAATGGAAAAAGGTCTAGCTGCTTCACATGAGAAAGTGAGTTTCCTTATACAGGGTGATTTCTAAAGTACGGAGGAAAGTGAAAGGACAACTAGAGGGGACCAAAACATAGTTTTTTTTACAATAAACTTTTGATCAAAATGGAATAACAAGAATGTTACAACAGTTTAAAGTTCTTATAAACGAGTATTTTTTTAATGAAATACGGTAATTACTTGCGTTTTGAATTCAACTTTTGTATATTTGTAAGCTAATTAAACAAAATTCAGTGAAAATTTTTATAAGACGAAAGTTATGGCTATTTAAAGTGTTCTTTAAAATATTCAGTTATAGGTGTTTGTTTATTGACAACCGCTGATTTACATAATCTAATCATGTGGGTAAGTCAAAATTACAGCAGCAATTTATCAGATTGTGTGAGAAGTGTTTCTGATGTAAAAGCGAATACAATAAGCTCAGCGGTACTCAAAATGTGGGCGTTAATTTATAAGAACTTTAAACCGTTGTAACTTTCTTGTTATTCGATTTTGATCAAAAATTTATTGTAAAAAAAAACTATATTTTGATCTCCTCTAATTGTCCTTTCAGTTGTTAGAAATCACTCTGTATTCTTCTTTCAGTCATAATGTGACTTTTTTGGGTGGTCACTTACCAAATTTTCTTTGATTACAGGGGCCAGAGGAGGAATTTACATTTAGCAGTGCCTCATCATTTGCAAGCATTTTGAAGGCATCTGCGTTTGTGGACAAAACGATGTTGATAAAAAACGTTTTTCAGACTGGCAAAGTTACAGATTTAAATCCAACGATAATGATAACAGCACCTAGAAAATTTGGGAAAAGTGTCAACCTGGACATGTTACGCTGCTTTTTAGAGTTAGAAGTGGATGAGAATACAGGAAAGGCGAAAACTCAAGTTTGTGATACACCTAATTACAAATTGTTTACTGTAAACAAAAATTCAGAAAAAATGGACTTGCAGATCATGGCAGATAATAAGTTTGTGAAAACTCATTTTGGAAAATATCCGATCATTAACGTCAGTTTCCTGTGTACTGAAGATGTCATAAGCAAAACTGAAGCTGTGAATCTTTGTAGGACGAGTATACATGAGGCATTTATAAAACACCCCTACCTATATGAAAGTTCAGAGTCACGATTGAAAGTTTGGGACAGAGATGTGTGTGAGCAATGGTGTACACCAGAGGGAAAACATGGAAATCCCAATTACAAGCAGTTTGATCCTAACAGTGTAATTAAAGGCTTGAAAGATTTGTCTAAATATTTGAACAAGTTCCATGGGAGGAAAGTTTTCGTCCTCATTGATGAATTTGATTCTATTGTTTCAAGAGCAGTTGGCACTGTGGCTGACAAAGATGAGCTACGGGCAATTCTTGGGGTTGTTATGGGTGTTATTGGCAGTGTTGTGAAAGATAATAGTGACAACGTTGCTGGAGTGTTTATTACAGGAATATTGGACTTGCATGGCACCGGCATTTCATCCTTGCTGGGTAACGTGAAGCGAGACAGATTTGGAGACGATAAGCCGCGCTTGAAGTATTATGGATTCAATTTGGAAGAAGTGGAAAAGCTTTTTGAAATCTTTTCTGTAGATCAAGATTTAAGAAAGAAGGCAATCACCAAGTATAATGGTTACTATACGGAACGTGGAGAACATGGGATCTTTAATCCATATGCAATTGTCAACTTTCTGGAAAACCAAGAGATGGGAGATGCCAGTTTACAAAATTATTGGCAAGCAAGTGGTTATGTTGAAAGTCTCGATAATCTTTTCAAAAGGGATGCACTCAAGGAGATGATTCAACATATGCTTCAAGGAGGATGCGTTCTGGCTCAGGTTTCAGTTCAACTGAATCTGCAGAACCTTCTACAATTACATATTGCAAATACAGATTCCCGAGCTTATATTTCCATGGATCTTGTTATCTATTTCCTACTAAGCCAAGGCTATTTATCATATATACCTAGGAGAGAAAGTCTCGAAACGAATCCCCCAACTGCTGTTAGAATTCCTGATGATCTACGACCCATATTTACTGAAAAGATGGTAGAGTATTTAAAACTACATTGTGGCTTAAATGAGATTGCACATAAGGCTTGTCAAAGTCATCTTAATAATTTGATGCACTTTGCCAATAAAGACAAAGCAGAGTTCATAAAGGCTTTGAAATCCTTTACTGACAAACTGGGTGAGCTCATTCAAACAACATCCATTCATCCATGTAATGAGGCAGGAGTAGAAACTGTAGTGTCATCTGTAGTACTCTCTGCTGGTTACACCTGTGGCAATCAAACCTATAATATCGACCAGAACAGACTGGATATGATAGCACACAAAGATGGACAAGGAATCATCATTGAATTGAAGTACAATAAAGAAAATGGTTCACGTGATGCCCTGGAACAACTTTTCACCCAAGGATACTACAAGGAGTTCATAAACGAGAACCATTATGATAGTAATATAAAACTTCGTCTGGCAATGGGGTTGCATTTCACTGAGAAGATAGAGGGTTCAGAGGTAAAGGCTACTGTACATTGTCTGCGAGATGTAGAAATCAACGAGGTTCTAAACGAACTGAACATTGAAAAGGTGGATGAAAAAGGAAATGAAAATGTAACAGAGGTTCGCATTGCACTGGCCTGTGCTGAGAGGGAAGGCATCAACTCATTTCTTGAAAAAGCTATTTGTGTCACTTAACATTGTCACAGTTTGTTAACTTCATCTCCAAAATATTTTAGTTTACATTGATTTGCATTTTCTTAAGAACGATCTACATTATCTCTAGTAAAAACAGTGTTTTGCTTTTTTGTACGATAGATTTGGTTGTTTAATAAAAAGGTTTTTAACTAATAAGCCAAGCCTTAAAAAAAATAAAAATTTCTTCTCCCGAATCTCAACTATTCTAAAAATGGAACGTTTTTGAAAAAAATCTGGAAATTTGTTTCTATTTTTTTTACATGTTTGTGAATGAAATGTTTGAAAAGTCAAGCTTAGATCAATTTTCCATACGTTAAAAATGATAAGTGGGTACTTTCAAAGCCGAACATTATTCATATCTGATATTAATAACAGAAACTTATGACTGATGTCAAATAATTTAATTGACAGATAAAAAAAGTTGACAGTCATAGCAAATTTTTTTACAGAAAAAGGTAACTATAGTAAATTCCCAAAACTTTATGTACTTCAAGGTCACCGCGACGCTCGCTTCTTTTCAAAATGAGAACTGTCAAATTGACAATTACAGCGGCGTAACATGAATTATACATCTTAATAAGTGTAGCAATCATTAAAAATTGTAAATTGAGGGTAATGCGAACATTAAAAGGAAGAAAAAAATATATATCCTGCACTGATCTGGACCAGCTACATCGGCGCACGTCATGTCCATAACTTAGTTCGTATGACCTTGAAGTACATAAAGTTTTGGAATTGACTAAGAACCAACATTTATTGGTACCATCGCATCCGCTGTATTTTTGTCGTTATATTCATACCATTACCATCCTTGTGGGTTTAAATGGCGAGCGGGAATCTATATAAAGGTTAGTTACAATGCAATTCTCCTATGTTCGGTTTTGATAGTACCCACACTGTATATGCCAGAATTAACTTGTATGCTAACAAATCGTTTGTCATCGCGGGAGGACTCGTACCACCTAATGATACGAGGTTTTCAACTTATCGCAATGTTATCATCCTGATAGTGCGGATAGGGAAAAATAAATCTGTCAAGTTTGATTAAACGAAAAAGAGAGGTAAGCGGCGCGACCTCTATAGAGAAATAGCAACACTAAGGCCCAGTTGTATAATAGTATATTATTCAACGAGCATGTTAGGATGGCTATTATTCCGCCAATAACATGCGAGTTAAATACTATACTTTGTCCACGAGTATTACTAAATAACAACAATTTTTGTAAAAATTTATAATTAGGCTACCAGAAACATTTTTTTAAAAACTTCATCTAATCAGCCATGGACATTGTACCTATATCAAAGGCAGCAATTGTTTTTGATGTTATTCGAGAAACGTCAAAAAATTAATAGGTACCTACTGTGCGCGAGATTTTGCTTTTGCAAGTATTTTGTATTAAAAAAGTTAAAAATGGACAGCGCGACAGTGACGAGATGTCTTGTACACCATCGCATATAACAGAAGCTGCGAAATTATGTTGTTATGTTGTATTGTTTTGTATTTTGACATTTGTGATTTTGACATAAGAGTGAATAATGGGTCATTATTCACTCCCATAATTCACGGCAATTTATTATGGGTAGTCTTAGGGACTGTTCTCACCAAAGCAACCGTGAATTATGGTACCTAATTCACTCTTACGTCAAAATCACAAATGTTAAAATACAATACAATACCAGCAAACTTAAAGAAGTCATTTTCGCAGCTTCTGTTATCTGCGGTGGTGTACAATAGTAGAGTGTTCGCAGGCGTTTATTTTCACTTCCGTGGAACTTTCGAGGTTAAAAGCAACGAATGTGGGAATATCGAAGCTTATGCCCTTTTGACTTAAAATCCAAAAGCCGTCAAAAATCGGTCCATGGAGAAGGGCACTAGAAACGAATTACGAGTTACGCATATGACGGGAAACTAGAAAAAGAAACGAATTTTTTGGTAAAAAATTCATAACAAAATTCGTACGGCTTATATGTTTTTTTAATTTTTGAAATTGAAGAAATGCATTTGCTCTTACGGGCAGAAATAACTTTAAACGCCGATAACTCGAAATGATCCCAACAAAAAAGTCCGTCAATTTCACGTTTCTGACGCTTCACGCTCGAAAATATCCACAATAAAAGCCTAATTCAAAAAATTTTCTCTTGACAAAAGTTGGCCTTAAGTATGAGGATGCGAATAGTTTGTTTTATAATTTTGGAATGTATGGTTAATGAGCTGTATCTAATAATGTATTTAGATAACAATTTTACGCGCTCAGCAGAGTTGCAGCATCGAGCCGAAGCCGCGGCGTCCCCTCCACAATTTCGTTCAGATAATGCGCCCCGCACCTCGTCTGTCCAACTGTTTTCATACCTATATGTGCAAACGGCTTAGTGATTTATATTCTTCTCCTATACTTTTGAAATTTCAGAATAATAAATTTACAATTTGCTAACAGTCATGAAGTGTGTAGATACTAGCAGTACGAGCTCTGAAAGTGAACTTGAATCGAAGCTGAAATTTAATGTAAAATTAGGACATAAGTGCACAATTTGTCAAGAAACTGGTGCTTATTTACATTCAACTCAAAAAACTTTTGAAACTTTAGTGAAATCATGTATAATAAGAGAAAATAGAACAAAAACAAAAGACACTTCCATACAAAATACGATTACTACTGTAAAAATACAAAATAATTTTCACCAGGTAATCAGGTATTTTGGCACAAAAGTTGCTGTCTAAGTTACACAAGTAAAAAAATATTGCGGTTCTACAGAAAAGGTGCTTACGTTTACAGGAATATAGAGAAGCAGGAATTGAGTTACCAGCGCCTGTGGCAGATAAAAAACTTCGGAAAGGAGTTTTCGATGTAAACAAATGTGTAATCAGCGTCGGTCGTCCGCGAACGTCTTCGATCGTTCAGTATCGGTTAGCAACGTTCTAAAAATGTAACATTAGACTGAGCAACCGGTGGCGGTAAAAAATTGTTTGTGGTCATTGCACTGAAGACTAGGAAAATACTTTTTTTTCTTTTAAATTCATTAAAAAATGTCTAGTTCAAGTTAAAAGGAACAAATGGTGACCGTTCTTTACTGTTATTGGTAGAAAAAACAAGGGCACTTTTAAAAAGTTGGGTTACGTTACTTTTAGCACATGCACACTCTACTAGGAACGTTCGTGACCGATCAAAATCGCATTATCATAAATCACTTTTATTTAAAACGATTGTAATCATAGTGACAACATAAAAGAAACATTCTAACTAATATACAACATACTTTGATTATAACAAATATATAAACTTTTTTTATATTCCCTAATTACCTACTTATTAAGTATTATAGGCTTTGCTGGTTTGTGGCAGTTCGCAAATGGAGGAACACTACACTGACAATAAACATGACCTAATTCTTCATCTTCATGTTCATAATAATCCCAAACGTTCATAATATGGTCACCAAATTTACAGGAAAATTCTGAAGCTGAAAAAATTATACTTGTACATAATAGTAATATTTTTGTTTATTTTTTTAATTAAACTAAATGGAGCTAGTCATCTATAAAGTCCATTTCCTATTAATCCTTACTTACCAGGTTGGTTACTGGGTGTTCCAACAGGACTGGAACTAAATTTACCACTTTCGATTGCTAAAAATAAGAATTTTTAATACGTAAACAGTAACATTATCTTACAGAAATTGGAAATAATTGTAACTTACGACAAACCCAAGTTTTTGGACAACACCTATCCTCTTCATGATCATAATAGGGTGCACAGTGGTCATTAATAGCCTTAGAATGTTTAATTTCTGCAGTACAATTTACGGGTTGGCAGAAAGGAGCTTCGAATTTTCCGTCGAAAGCCTTATCGCATATACATTGCACGCATCTTTCATTAGGGTGTGTAAACTTTTCTCCCTCTTTATAAGTCACGCCGTTTGCTTCACATTTAGCATTTTCTTCGAACGGTGCTGTACAAATCGACACATTTTAAAAACATATTCATCGCTATAGTTATTGATATACTTACGGCACACCTGGCCATCTGCGCAATAACTGTTCAGTTTATATCTTAAATAACAACCAGGACTTAGATAACGTCCTAAATCCATATCTTCAGCACAACCATCCATAACTGGTGGGCATTCAAAGTCCAACCTACAATATATTGGAGTATAATTAGAGGAAATATCACTAACAAAAAGTTTTCAAGTCGAGTTGGCTATGTACTACTATGTAAAAGGGATGTCGTAACTCATAATGTTACATACTCAGAAGTGAACTAAGGAAGGAACTAATCATCGATCCTCTGGATTTTCTAACGTCTTAAAAGTATCAAAAATCAAGAAGACCGTTGAACTAATATTCTCAAAACTGACAGTGATATTTGTTTATGGTTCAATCTCAAACATTGAAAACATTTCAAAGCCCACTCTAATTTTAAATTTTTTTGATTATTAAATATTAAAGTATCTACAGTAGTAATTACTGCGAACCGAACGATTTCGATACATTGTGCAAATTTTGTTCTTGTTATGCTGTTTACTTACTTCTCTGTGCAAGTACAACCATGAGCCCATACACCCTGTAACTCTTGATCATCGATTCTTTCGCCAATTTTATATGTTTTTCCTTGGAAGTGGCAAGTGTCTGCGGGTCTGTCATAAATATTCGAGCAATCATATTTTAATGGGCATACCGAATCAAGAGCTGGGTAATCTACACCAACACATCTTAAATCGTTGTATACACTCCTTGGAACACTGCTGTACATTGATGTATCGCATTTGTCTGCTGTAAATTTAAAAGAATTGTAAATTATTATCGAGTTTTGAACGTACAATTTTTGCAATAATATAGTATGATAATATTATACGTAGCTATAGAGGGTGTCCCAAAAGGATACGGCATCCAAAGTGTTAAAAATTATTTTTTTTTCGTAAGTATATTCCGAAATGATTATTATTATTATTATTTTACAAATAATGTTCAAAATGTCCGCCCTTAGCTTCAAGACAAGCTTCTATTTTTCGAACAAAATTTTAAGGCTGGAGGCGGTCAGTATTCAAAAAAGGGATTTGCAGAGTTATTTTTTTATTCGCATTTTTCATCTTTGAGGTGTGATTACACGAAAACGGTTAATGGTAGGAAAAACTCTCAAGAGACTGTTTCAACCGTAAATTAGTTGAGAAATTTGAAAATTGTGTCAAAAACAAAAAAATAGTGGCGTACCATTTCTTCCTCCAGAAATATCCACATACGCACCTGTAGTTACGCCACTGGAGAAGGAAAAACTGACTAATATGGTCCACTTATAGCAAATGTACAGTCAGCGACTAATGTTTTCACCAGTCTTGTACCACTGTAACCCGCTTTACTGAGAAATATAACACATTTCTATATTTCATTTCATCTTGTTAACAGTGTTACCAACATACCTATATAAAACAATACGAACGACGTTGTGGTACCTCTTATATTTCTCAGAAAAACGTGTTCAGTGGTATCATACTGGTGAAAACATTTGTCCCTGACTGTACATACATACGTATTGCTTACTTTTTAAAATTCAATTCCTATAGTCATTTCCGAATAAATGAAAAAAAATCGATATTTTTTACGACTTTCAACCCTCTGTATCTCGGTATCGAAGCATTTGCGGACCCTTTTTAATAGGAACTTTTCCTCCTATTTTCATGAAAGGAACATGCCCTTAACTGGATGCCGCGGGGACACCCTGTATGAAAATGTTACTCCTTACTGTACAACATTATGAGTCAACTTATGGTACCTATAAACACATCCTTAATGCACATGTGCTATTATTCAGAACCGCTAATGAAGATTTACAATTTTATCATAATACATAAATAAAGAATTAGAGATTAAAATAAAAATATTTTACCTTTAGCAAATGCAGTAACATTAATAACGATAAATATCGCACAAAACCAGCGAAACATGATGGAAGAGTGTTCTTTACGTGAAGACTCTGTAGAGTAAGTATAACTATTCTGAAAACTTAGAAGCGTCTTTTAAGATTTAACAACATTTCCATAATTAATTGCGAATGTTAAAGGTTATATAATAATCAAAAGAAATGATTAAAAAACTAAAAAACAATTTTGAAGTTATATAATCGAAGATTGCATAATTCATTACAGGATGTCCAGAACTGTTTTTGCTACTTGTTTTTGTCAAATACTTTATATGTTTATCTTCATATCAATATATGTCCGAAACTGAAATTTTATTCTGTTTTGAATAGAGATGTAAGTAGTTAATAATATCACATCATACATCATACTAAACTATTATTGATAATATTAATGGCTTCCGCGATATTTATATAATCTTTTAATAATTAATTAATTACTAATAATTAATTGGACATCACAAATAAATTTAAATATTTTATTTGTCAGAAAATATTCTTAGGAAACCCACAAAGTTTTTTTATCTAAATTGATATTTAAAAAATCAAAGACCTAGCCTTCACCTTACGCTATTAACCCCTTGACTTATCACAAGCGATAACAGACTGCAGTTTCGTAAATTTAAAAAAAAATGTCAAACAGTTTACAAACAAAATTTGTTTTTTAATACGAATTATTGTTGAACGGGAAAGGTTATCCTGAAAAGTTTGCAAAAAGTTTCCGTAGTGAGTACAATACAGACCATGCGCAGATTTAAAGAAATTCTCTGGGGAGGGGGGTACATACAATTAGTATCATGTTGTCAAATGTAATATTTCTAAACATAAATTTGCGAACGTCTGTAAACTCGTGTATGTATAGTTCAACAGAAATTGAATCGCTCGCAAATTGCGTAGACAGGGGGCAGTAGCTGCGTTCTCTCTCTTCTTTGCTACTGCGCAACTATGAACCAGAGGCCATCCAATTTCTGTTAACCTGTATGAGTGTATGACCCTTCCATAGAGTTAGACAAAACCGATACTCGTCGTGTAAAGAGTGCCTCGAGTATCTAAATTGCCATTGTGATTGAATTTTATAATCCCTGATAAAGCGAGGAGCTCACAAAGTCAAACTTCTTTGTGTCGTCGTCAAGCTATCTGATTAGTAGACCATCGATTAGATTTTGTAGGTCAAAAGTTGCAGAAGGACATATCTCGATGGCAGTGGCGGCTCGTGGGTAACAACAGTGGGAGAGCGATAACAAAAACAATACTCACTTTTTAAGTGATAAGTTTTAGAAACAAAATTCATTCGCCTTTGCTTTTGGCCCACAAAATGTTCCATAACTAACTCATTAAAGTTATTTGTATTTTGTACGAGTTGTTTTTCGATGGAGCACATACCTAATCTGTCTTCTATCTTGTGTTTCATCGTATTTCTTGTAAATACCAGTCACTCGTTCGAGAGTCCATTAACAGGCATGAGAAACAAAAAAACACGTTTGCAATATTACACCCGCACAACCACGGCGCGACTTCATACATTTTTTTATTAAATTTCCTAACGTAAGACTTTCCCTGTTTAACGTTCGTTTGTTCAATAATTAACTCGGGTTGAGGTGGATAAATTGCCTAAATTTCTAATTTATTTTCAAATTTCAATGGTTTTTGTAATTTAAGGGACAAAATATTTGCGACCAACTTCATTGTAACCTTGTAACTAAAATTTTAATGCTGAGGTTCTCCTGACGAGCGAACGAAATTAAACTATTTTGTTTAGTCCGCAAATTCCAGCTGGACGTAAGTATAAGTCTCTGCTCCCCGTCTGTAAGGCGATATTTCGGACCGTAGAATGTAGAGGGGATAATTAAGTTAAATTTGTTTATTTGTTGTGTCGATTTGTAAAGGAAACAGTATCCTTTTGCATTTGAAGAATCAGCAAAAAGGGCGAAGGCGTATGTGGCCTCCCAGAGTTTTATTGGGCGTATAAAAAACATTGGTCAGTGTGTTTGCTACTGTCGCGGTCGTTTCAAAAACGTAGTTTCTCCAAGAATTATTTTTATTTATTTATTAAAACAATTTTTGGTCACAAATGGCAGGGAGGGCGTCGCCCACAGGCCCTCCCGCACCAGCCGCCCCTGCTCGATGGGTAGTTTTTCTTTCAAGACCTTGTCCAGTTCTCCTGATATTTGTGCCCGTTTCTTGGTACCTTTGAAGGGCTCCACCTGGTTCCTCAAATGGACTCGCTTGTAGATGTTTACTTCATGGTCTAAAATCAGTTTGTTTTGAAAGTTTCTTTACATTTTGTGAAGTTTGTCAATAAGAAAATCTTTAAGTCTGCTTGCATCATTTCCTGCAAAGCTTGCAGGCATGCAAAAAAAAGACTAGGGTGATGTATGTTCCCATTATCAAAATCAAATAATTACCCAGTTTTATTATTTAGGGGATATAATGGAATGGCTACTACTTGACTTAATGTACCTATCCTGTAATACAAGTCATTAGAATAATAAACATTTTATAGTTAGATTCTGCATGTGATGCACATTAACAGACAAGACAGTAGAGAGATATATTTTCTCCCGGTATTTATTTTGCAGTTAGGAGTTATAGTTCATTACACAATCTTTTTATTTTAGGTAAGTAACTACTAATTTGTTTAATGTATTCGGAGTAATTTCTATTTTAAACAGACGACAAAATACTAAAACCATCGTTTAAGGCATGCGTCAGTTACTCAATAAATAAAATATTACCCAATTCAATCTAATTTTCCAAATATGTAATTTTTACAATTTTCAGAATATGCCTAACGCATTACACCTGTATGAAAGATTAGCTGGATGCATCTATTATTCCTTGCTACTTGGTCTATCTCCTGTGTACATCTCAAAACGTGACAATAAACCCAAGCTAGTTGCAAGCTACACATTGAATTTTATAAGCCTTGCTTATCTCCTAGTTTACTTTCTAATGTTATTTGGAGTAATATTAGACTTGTCAGAAATCAACGCCGTTATCAACATGAAAAACGAAGTCTTTAAATCTTTAACTATAATTAATTATTCCCAAAGAGTTATTTCAATTGTTCTTCTTAATCTTGCGTGCTTCGTAAAACGCAACGAAATAAAATTAATTTTGGAAAATTTAGCTGAAGTCGATGTTGCTTTACGTAAACTTAAAAGAGGGCGACACTATAAAAGAGAAATATTTTTTCTAAGTATCCACATGTTTTTTACACCACTGTTCTATATCGGGATAATTTTGTTACAAAATTGGCATGCTCCTAGGGAAAATATTCTAAGACCTACAATAATGAATTTTATTGTAGATATTTATTCTAATCTTTTGTTAAGTTTAGGCGACGCGCAGTTTTCTATATTCCTTTTAGGAATTAGACAATATTTTTCCGATATCAATGCCTGTCTCCCTAAACAAGTAGAAAATAAAGAAGTTACGAATTCGGTAACCGACAGTTACTCAAACGGAAAAGCTAGAGAGAATGATAGCAAACTTAATTTCCAAGAAATAAAGTTACTAATGCATTTACACGATAAGGTATACAAGATTGCATTAGATATTAGCTCAGCTTATGGGATTCATCTATTCGCTGTTACTACAGTACAACTTGGTTTTTTGGTGATGTATTTATTCTATGCATACGAGTCTGTAGGTAAAACTCAAAATACGTAAAGCCTGAAAACAATTAATTCGGAAACATTTCAGTACACCCTTCAAAGACCGGTCGAAGGACTGTTTGCTTTCTTACTAAGCGGAAGGATATTTATGGAAGTGTTACGCAGACTTATTGTTGGCCATTTAACTTGCAATGAGGTAAATTAAAGATTACATCCTTATTAATTGTTACGAACAAATATGCATTTGTTTAGGCCCATAAAACCAAGATCTTGGTCCACAAAGCTATACTTATCGAACGAAATAGGTGTCTAATCGACGAGGTAAGTTAAGAAAACTATAGTATCAGCAAAACGTAAATTCATAAAGGGTGGCTATGGTTGAGAAATGGTACATCGTGTAACCAAAAAGGCACAACCGTTTGACGCAAACGCTACGGATCTCAGACAATGCGCAGTTGACAGATGCGCAGGTGTTCTCGTGCTGGGTGCCATAGAAATCTATTAACTATGTCTATTGGCTCTTACAAGTCACAGTTAGTTAACAATTTAAAATATCATAAACTCTTTTTTATTAACTAGAGAAATATTTTAAAAATTAATACCTAAATGTATTTTAGTTAATGATATTTTCAAGGCAACTCCTTCACGTCAAGTTGCGTTTCACTGTGGCTGGTATGTGTCCACTGGATTTAACTTTGTTTTTTTGGGTTAGTATTTTCAAGTTGTTGATCACGAACTAAGGGGAGTTATAGCACAATATTTTTCAGGGAATGTCGTTTACAACATCTATGATGATAGTTATGCATGAATTCAGTCAAGGTACACATCGCTTTGGTTGTGTAAAATAAAACATAATGTAAGTTTGTAGTTGTTTGTAAAATTTGAATAAATTACGCATAATAGTTATTACTGCACATCATTAGGCTATAGTTTGTATTATAAATCCATTATGATTTAAATTTATCTCAAAAGGTCACAATTTAGGGATACGATGGCATCTGGACGTGCCGTTAGCTGTTTAAACACTTCAGTTCTCCTTTGCTCGTCTACCCAATTCGTGTGACATCCTACCCCTCTCAAACTGGCCCCACAGTATAGCCAGTGCCTGTATCCTCCCTAAAAAAGATTGTAACAAAGACTGGGGTGCGTAATTGCATCATTACCAGTTACGCACCTTAAATGCAGCATAACCTTAACCTTAACAGCAATACAACGGCTGAATTTCAAGTTTAAGCAAGATAGACTAGCACTGGCCACCTGATTCTCCAGATTTGGCATCTAAGAAGACTGTAAAACGAGGTCAGAAGACAGCGGTGCAAGCTACTATGTGTAATACAGCCTTAGAGTTTTCGGAAAATTATTCGACTGACAATTTTTCGACTCTGCAATAAATTATTGTTCGAACCAACACATTTTTCCAAAAAAAAATCAATTTTCGGCTTTAAATTAGTTGCAGTTTGATAATTATTTTTCTCAAGCCCAGTGGACTTGTGAATACAATATGCTCAGTTGCTGGGTCACTATAAGCCGTGTCGGTATCCGCTTGTGCAGTTTGAGAGTCTATCGACTCTATCTCTGCGTCACGCCCGCCCCTGTAATAACATTTAGGTTGAAGGACATTAATTTGAACATTTTAAAAAATAAAATCATTCTCGATTATCGCCTTTGGATTATTATACTCTTAAACCTCATTGATTACCGATTTTTATTACCTAGATAGTGAGACTGCTAGAGCAATTAAATTAATTTTTTTTTTTAACATAAATTACTAATATGGTTCACAGTTTATAAATCATTATTACCCATTTCCACTCATATTCAACGCAGTAGCATTGTGTCGATTTTGGCTGGTCCTGGTCGAACTAGGGTGCCTTGAATGATATTGGCAGATTTGTACGAGTAAGGGTTAAGGGTGGAAATATCAATATTTTTTTCAATATCGCCAGACATTTCTTTACACGTTTTTCAGAATTTCGGTATTTTTAACATTACCCACGCAATTTTGGTCGTAAAGTTGTGAGTCTTTAAGTTATACAGAGTGTGAAACTAACTTTTCCTTTCAGATCATGTCGAATAAATCATCCCATCTATACGAAAGGTTAGCAGTATCTATCTATTACTCTATGCTACTGGGATTGTCGCCAGTATATATTTCAAAACGTAACAATGAACTAAAATTAATGACAGACCACAAATTGCATTTACTCAGTATCCTGTACGTAACAATTTTTGCTCTACTGACAATAATCATATTAATCGACTTCACTGAAATTATCGCAGTTGTTGAAATGAGCAACCAAGCTTATCATTGTTTAATTTTAATTAATTATTCTGTAAGAATTCTAGCAACGGTATTTCTTAATTTAGGTTGCTTTGTACAACGAAACCAATTAAAAACGATTTTGGAAAATTTTGCTGAAGTTGATAAAACTCTGCACAAATTTGGAAGAAAACGATACTATAAAGGTGGATCCACATCAATAAAAATTTATGCTATGCGTTGTATTTTGAAATTCAACAAAAATATTTTCGGCGCAAATTTAAATGTGGTCACGTATTTTGCAACATAAATATTTATCTTGTGTGTTGTACTGCCGAATCCACGTGTGTGTAGTTCTTGTTGCGCAATAGTTTCCAACTAGAGTTTGTGCTGGAACAATCCTAATTTATAAACAGGTGTCGGTAATTAATATAAAATAGGATGCGGTGTCGATAATGCGCTATAATTATGAACAATGCACTTTTCTTTTTTACCGAAACAGACATGACGATAAGGCACCCAAAAATAGGTATTTACTTTTTACGTAGTAAAATACATCAACACTACGGATGCACTCAGAATCAAGTCCACATTAACATTACTGTGCGACGCAAATCTCTTTGAAGTTGACTGGAAAACCGACAGCACCACGGATAGCGTGCGTTGTTCATTACGAATTTTTTTGTGTGCGTTTGTATGCGGCACACAGTCCACATCGATAAAAATTTCGACGAACACGAGCAAATTTGTGTCAAATACAACGCACAACGCAAATTTTTATTGATGTGGATCCACCTTAAAACGGAAATTTTTGTTCAAATTTTTCACATCTTCGGGGTTCCTCTTAGCTGGCTGAAGTTAGCTTCAGATTCAGATTCATTATTTCCTCCAGAATCAGTTTCTGCAGTCGGTCAGTTAAGTGGTGCTGTATTTTTCTAAAAACGTATAAATCTTATAATATATTGTCATGGAGTATTACAAAACCCCAAAAAGGGATTGTTTTGGACAAAAAACGAGAATCAACTGCGACGATATTCAATCAATTACAAAAAATAAAAAATAACTAAAAGTAATATAAGATTTGCGTAAGACGTGCAAAAGTTTACTTTTTAGTAATGTCCACAAGTTAGATCAAAATCACAAGAACTTGTTACGTCAGTAATCCATCCCCCACGAATCCCCTGCAATTAATCCACTTCATTTTTTAAATCAATAAGATTTCAATATTAGTAGGCTAAAAATTAAAAAAAAAAAATCGTAAAAAGTGTGAATTAAGATGTTGCACGAAATTTCTTAAGAAACTGTGTTTAAATAGGTCAGAGGAACATAACCCATGGGGTGCCCACCCCCAATTTGCTTTGCTAAATTCAGAATAATTAAAACAAATTTAAATTTAAAAAAATCGTAAAAAGTGTGGATTAAGATGTTGCACGGAATTTCTTAAGAAAATGTGTTTAAATAGGTCAGCGGAACATAATCTATGGGGTGCCCACCCCCAATTTGCTTTGCTAAATTCAGAATAATTATAACAAATTTAAATTTAAAAAAATCGTAAAAAGTGTGGATTAAGATGTTGCACGGAATTTCTTAAGAAAATGTGTTTAAATAGGTCAGAGGAACATAACCCATGGGGTGCCCACCCCCAATTTGCTTTGCTAAATTCAGAATAATTAAAACAAATTTAAATTTAAAAAAATCGTAAAAAGTGTGGATTAAGATGTTGCACGGAATTTCTTAAGAAAATGTGTTTAAATAGGTGAGAGGAACATAATCTATGGGGTGCCCACCCCCAATTTGCTTTGCTAAATTCAGAATAATTATAACAAATTTAAATTTAAAAAAATCGTAAAAAGTGTGGATTAAGATGTTGCACGGAATTTCTTAAGAAAATGTGTTTAAATAGGTGAGAGGAACATAATCTATGGGGTGCCCACCCCCAATTTGCTTTGCTAAATTCAGAATAATTAAAACAAATTTAAATTTCAGAAAATCGTAAAAAGTGTGGATTAAGATGTTGCACGGAATTTCTTAAGAAAATGTGTTTAAATAGGTCAGAGGAACATAACCCATGGGGTGCCCACCCCCAATTTGTTTTACTAAATTCAGAATAATTATAACAAATTTAAATTTAAAAAAATCGTAAAAAGTGTGGATTAAGATGTTGCACGGAATTTCTTAAGAAAATGTGTTTAAATAGGTCAGAGGAACATAATCTATGGGGTGCCCACCCCCAATTTGCTTTACTAAATTCTCTCTGCGGAAAGCTATTTTACATTTTAATTTTACCGCAAAACAGCTTGAAAGTAATAGCAGAGCGGATACGGAAGCTGTATATGCAACACTATGCAACTATTTACTCCTCAATGGAAAACGGTATAGAAACAGATTACTATTGAGTACAAAAGTGGAACGGAACAAAAAATATATTCTAAAAGACATTGGTACGTCAACGGATGCATTTCATGTCGATACAGATCTGTTATCTAAAAGTACTTCTTCCAAACAACTTGATGTGGAATTCAAACTTGAAGATAATGGAGATTTGTTGCCGAAAAGTATATCTTCCAAACAAGTTGATATGGAATTCAAACTTGAAGATAATCGAGACGACTTTTTGGGAGGAAATGGTGGTACAAACGAGTGTACAACAACACTAAAATCCACCCTTAAATCTGAATTTACGTTTAAAAAGCAACTATTAAATATACCTAGCGCATCCATAAAAAACGCCGAGAATAGGCATATATTAATTAAAACGGAGCTGCCGAAAATTGGAATTTCTTGTGTCTGTATTTTCAAGGGGTTCAGATATTTAAAACGCAGATGCAGTATTATTGAATATGCTATATGTAAGCATACGGACTGCCGTAAGTTTCGTTTTGAGATATCAGCTACAGGTGTATTTGTCAAATACGACAAAGAGTTCGATAATCACGTTGGGGAAGAATACTCATATCAACTTCGAGGACAGCAACGACAACAGACAAAAGCAAAATTGCTAACAAATTTACCCAACACTATTCGTTCGACCGATATTAATGAAGCTTCGCCAGAATTAGTACTTGATGGCAACTGGCATAATATCAGATCTCTTGCGGTGTATCAGAAAGCAAGATCTGAAGCGAAAGCAGACTATGACCAACACCAAGATGATTATATTGATCTCCTATTAAGAAGCAGTAATCAGTCAGCTAACGTGGACGAAAGGTTTATACATTCACCAGATTGCCGCGTATTACTATATATATACAGTAAAAATCAAATAAAGACACTTTTGAAAGGTGGAGTCTTGAGAACGGTCTATTTTGACGCCACTGGAAGTGTAGTGAGGCCAGTTTTCAAAAACGAACGAAAACATCGTATATATTATTATGCAGCTGTTCTTAATATCCATAAAAAAATCATACCAATAGCGGAACTTATATCTTCCAAGCACGACAGTGCTACTGTAACCTGCTTTTTTATACAATTTAAAAGATTTGTGACCATAAATTGTCGTAGAGAATGGCCAATATTTGATGTTATTGTGCTTGACTGGAGTTTTGCGTTGATTTCTGCTGCATCACTGGGCCTCAACGAGATGACTTTATTTTCCTATTTAAAATTGACCTATAGCCTAGTTTTTAATTCTGAAAATATATGTTTTGCACATCTCATCATCATAAAATCATGTTGCTCGCATTTTGTTAAGATGCTGATAAATTATTTGAAAAAACTAAACGTTATTGGATCTAAAAAAAATATATAATTCGAATAATGTGCATTCTTGCAGAATGTACGACAATAGATAATTTAACGTCGCTATTTAAAAATTGTCTTATCATTCTATTGAGTCCGGTGAAAGATGAATTATTTGAAGCTGCTGCAATGGCTTTAGAAAAGTACAATGTATCGCAGTTTGATGAAGATGTGGACACAGAAACCGAGGACGTTTATTATGATAACGACAAAGATAATGTAAGAGGCAGATACGACGAATCGCCGTTTTATTTGCTTTTCTTAAAAACATATGCCGAAGTTCACAGCATGTTAGATGAAACAAATTCTACCCCAGATTCAACATACGATAAAAACCCATATAGAAGTGAGGATTTTGCGAAGCATCTCCTCAAGCACATTATGCCCTATGCACCATTATGGACTGCCATTGTAACAAAGGCAGTAAGCGACGATTTAATGAAAAGATACAGCAATTCAAATGTTGAGTGCTGGTTCAAAATAGTAAAAGAAGAAGTATTGCGGGGAGAAAAACATCTTAAAGTTGGAAGATTTTTAGATAGAGTGCAAGAAAAAAAAAACGTCGAGTTAAAATGTATTGAATTAGACGTTGGTGCCGCTCCAAGAAGAAAGAATATAAAAAAGTTGCAAGATGGCGTAAGAAAAGACTTGCTCCAAGCGGAGATAGGTAAGCCATTAGCAGTAGAAACTTGGCGACCTAAAAAAGCTACAAAACCATCTTATTTTAACAGACTTAATATTGCAGACATCGACAAAAAAAGTAATACGACTCAAAATTTATGTATAACATCAACTAATGTCGAAACCGATCAAACTACAGAAAAAGTTATTGATCAAGATATTAAATGTAACCCTGGTCACGGTTGCAGAGATACGCCTGGTGCAAGGGCTTTGGAAAATGGACTACTCTTTTCCAATGAGTATTACATGATGGCAGCAATGAAATGCAACTACCAACTGGCAAAATTCACTTACTGTGACAATACTATTACTTTGGGTAGTACTGATTTTAAAAGCCTTTCTTCATCTCTAAATCAACTATCGCAGAATGCACTTCCTGTAAATGACAGATGGCTTACTGATTATTGTATAGATTCAGCTGCATTTTCTATTTTAAAATCCAAGCCAGCCATTTACTATATTGATACCATTTCGACCCATATACTACTGAATCAAGATTCAATTAACGTAAGGAACTACAGCAAATTTTTACCATTCACAAACTCCTTGAAACAAACCCACTATATTTTCATGCCTTTCAATGTCAATCAAAGCCATTGGCTCCTTATTGTTTTAGATTTGAGAACATACACTATATATGTTCTAGACCCGGCCAATGGAAGTATTAGTGAAGAAAATCTATTCAAAAGAATTAGGCGATTTTTCCTTGCCGGGGACCGAATGAACAAAAATGAGAAATTAAACATTAGAAAGTGGATTCTTTCCAAACCACCAAAATACCCACAACAGCAAAGTGGAGATTCTGTTCATTGTGGTGTATATGTCATATATTATATAATGTGTCTTTCCCGAAGCACAAATATAACAAATTGCTTCTCCGACTCATTTAGTACATTCGATCCAGAAAGGTATAGGATCGTCATACAAAACCTTTTATTAGCTTCCTCGGAAGCAATGTTTCATCTTTGTTTAAAATGTGGCCTCCACACACCAGATGAGTATATTGAATGCGCTACTTGCAAAAGGTGGCTTCACTTTAAAAAATGCTCTGAAATAGATAATGACGTTTTATTTACTGACGCCCAAAATCCCGATTACCTCTATATATGCCCTGTGTGTAAGTGTACCACAGAAGATCCCTTTGATTTCACCAACACAGATTGGTATATTAGATTGTGCCATGAAGAAATTGAATTCTTAGTAATTCATTATACCACTTATTTACAAAAGATACATGCAACAAGAAACAGTAATGAGGAATGCAGAAGATACAGAGAGATAGCCGACCCATTTCAACATTTAAAATGGGACTATTCCGTAGCGTTCATTGACATGCGCACGTCAGTTTTAATATCAAAATTGATCAAAAAAAATTTAAATATTAGTGACGATACGTTTACATGCTTTTGTCTTCTTGGCATTATGAACACGAAAATTATTTACAAATATTACGGAATAATTGAAAATGGCATCATCGACATTGTTGAAAAGTATAAAAAAATAAATCACATTGACGAGTTCGACTTTGAATACCCTACACCATATACTCTGGATGAAGTATTTAAAACTTTAAACCAGGACCAATAATTGAACACAGAGACCACATCATCAATTTGTTATATTTATTGTGAATTTAGCAAAGCAAATTGGGGGTGGGCACCCCATGGGTTATGTTCCTCTGACCTATTTAAACACATTTTCTTAAGAAATTCCGTGCAACATCTTAATCCACACTTTTTACGATTTTTTTAAATTTAAATTTGTTATAATTATTCTGAATTTAGCAAAGCAAATTGAAGGTGGGCACCCCATAGATTATGTTCCTCTGACCTATTTAAACACATTTTCTTAAGAAATTCCGTGCAACATCTTAATCCACACTTTTTACGATTTTTTTAAATTTAAATTTGTTATAATTATTCTGAATTTAGCAAAGCAAATTGGGGGTGGGCACCCCATGGGTTATGTTCCTCTGACCTATTTAAACACATTTTCTTAAGAAATTCCGTGCAACATCTTAATCCACACTTTTTACGATTTTTTTAAATTTAAATTTGTTATAATTATTCTGAATTTAGCAAAGCAAATTGGGGGTGGGCACCCCATAGATTATGTTCCTCTGACCTATTTAAACACATTTTCTTAAGAAATTCCGTGCAACATCTTAATCCACACTTTTTACGATTTTTTTAAATTTAAATTTGTTATAATTATTCTGAATTTAGCAAAGCAAATTGGGGGTGGGCACCCCATGGGTTATGTTCCTCTGACCTATTTAAACACATTTTCTTAAGAAATTCCGTGCAACATCTTAATCCACACTTTTTACGATTTTTTTAAATTTATAATTTGTTATAATTATTCTGAATTTAGTAAAGCAAATTGGGGGTGGGCACCCCATAGATTATGTTCCTCTGACCTATTTAAACACATTTTCTTAAGAAATTCCGTGCAACATCTTAATCCACACTTTTACGATTTTTTTAAATTTAAATTTGTTTTAATTATTGTGAATTTAGCAAAGCAAATTGGGGGTGGGCACCCCATGGGTTATGTTCCTCTGACCTATTTAAACACAGTTTCTTAAGAAATTTCGTGCAACATCTTAATTCACACTTTTTACGATTTTTTTTTTTTATTTTTAGCCTACTAATATTGAAATCTTATTGATTTAAAAAATGAAGTGGATTAATTGCAGGGGATTCGTGGGGGATGGATTACTGACGTAACAAGTTCTTGTGATTTTGATCTAACTTGTGGACATTACTAAAAAGTAAACTTTTGCACGTCTTACGCAAATCTTATATTATTTTTACTTATTTTTTATTTTTTGTAATTGATTGAATATCGTCGCAGTTGATTCTCGTTTTTTGTCCAAAACAATCCCTTTTTGGGGTTTTGTAATACTCCATGACAATATATTATAAGATTTATACGTTTTTAGAAAAATACAGCACCACTTAACTGACCGACTGCAGAAACTGATTCTGGAGGAAATAATGAATCTGAATCTGAAGCTAACTTCAGCCAGCTGTTCCTCTTGCGTTTCTTGTGACTATTGCAGTACAATACTGGAATGCTCCTCTAGAAAATCTTCCACGACCTGCAGCAGCAAGCTTGATTATCGACATTTATTGCAACCTTTTAACATCTTTAGGCGACGCCCAGTTTACTCTATTCCTTTTAGGAATCAAGCGATATTTTTCTGACATAAATGCTTGTCTCGCGAAACGTATTAAGGTGGCAAAAGGTGGGAGTTTATTTCCAGGTAACTCAGATAAATAAAATTTAGCTTAAAAGTTTACAGTTTTACAAATTCGATTTTTTTTAGCCAAGGTGAACGATAAAGTATTCACACTAGAAGAAATAAATCTTTTAATTCATTTGCATGATAAAGTGTGTAACATAGCATTCGCAATTAGTACAGTCCTTGGATTGCATATAGTCGCTTTTACTACAGTACAAATGGGTTTTCTGCCGATGTATTTATTCCATGCATATGAGGCTGTAAGTGTAATTAAACTAAAACCTATACGCAATAGAGTTCGTTCATCACGTGGTCTACCTCGGTGGGTAAACCCACTATCTATGGTAACCGCGGGACCGGTTCCTTGACAACCCTAACTGTGTAATTGTTTACCCACCGAGGTAGCCGTGTTGCTAACGTGCTGACGTCACATGACCGACCCCTATACCAAACTTCTAATTATTATAGTTTATCTACGATAAGCCTGTCGAAGGGGGGTGTGGTATCATATTAATCGGAGCGATATTTTACAAAGTGCTGCGTAGACTTATTGTGGGCCACATGACTTGCAGTGAGGTATAAATTAAACATTTATTTTTCAAACTTTGTATAATTACCACAAAAATTTTATTTAGGCGAGTAAAACGAAAGAGTTAGTTCACAAAGCGATGCTACTCGAACGAAATGATTTGCTGCTCAAAGAGGTAATATAAGTTTAATACAAAAATTATAGAATAAACATTAAAAAACTTTTTTTACAAAATGTTTCGGACTTGAAATTAATTATAGACCATGGTTTTCGAATAAAGTTCCCCAAACTACAAGACGTCGCGCGTCGGTAATAAGAGCAGAAATTATAAAAAAAGTTCATTTGGAGAACTGTTGGGTCTTTGAACTGGCAATTTAGAAGCCCTGGTTCGATTCCTGGCTGGAAACTACCATGGAAATGAATTTTATTTTCATTTTCTGTTGTTACTACCTACATGTCTTCGTCTTCGTGCAATTGAGGGAAATTCATATTGCGAGCGGTTTAAGGAAAATAAAACTATGCTTTGATTACGATCCGATCGTTACCAATTCCATTTACAACAATTATTAGTTGTTATTATTTATTAATATTACTCTGTTAATGATCAGAACTGGATATTCTGCCTCAAACGTAATACATTAAATTTGTCATTGGAAAAATTTCCTGATATTGTCTATCGGGTAATAGAGAGTTTTTGAGCACTGTGCTCTTTTATGTCTTGGTTTGACAAACCAATACACATCGATCGTCTGGGATTGCCTCCACCATAATGCAAACTTTTCCTTATTTTAGTTAATGATATTTTCAAGACAACTTCTTCACGCAAATATACGATTCACCGTTGCTGGCATATGTCCAATGGATCTAACTTTATTATATTGGGTTAGTACTTTAATTTTAGTCTTGAAATTATACCCAACAAGGGTCAAGCTATAGTAATTTATAGGGCAAACCCTAATTTTAACTTCCCCGCGTAAGAAAAGAAAAAATCTACCGGCTGAGCTACGCTCGCCCCTTACTTAGGCCAATAAATTTTTATAAGCGATTATATAGCTTGGCCCTCAAAGAATTAATATAAAATGTCTAAATAAATTTCTGAAAAGACATCAGAGCTACGTTATTTTATTCAGGATTTAATTAAATTTCAGGGTTTCTCATTCACGGCACCTTTGATGGTAGTTTTCTACCAGTTTAATGACGATTCATCTCAGGATGCTTGCGAACAAGAAATGACAATGGAAATAAACTCTATAAGTTTGTAATATCGTCTGAAAATCATTTTATGAAGGGTCGGTTTGAAGAATTCACACTCACAAGGGTTCCGTAATTAAAAGTCTATAAAATATTTAAGATGCAAATTGTTTTATATTATAAGAATATAAGCATACTTGTTCTCTAGTCATTAGAAGTAAGTGTTTTTGTGTTTTAATCTGCTCAGATGTAACATAAATGGCAATGACATAAAAATAATAGATTTAGATATTTCTATACAGGGTGTAACTAAAATACTTGACCAAACTTTAAAAGCGTGTTTTCCGTACCAAGAGAAGAAGAAAAGTTCATATGAAATGGTTTGGAAACGCTTCGTTTTAGGGTGCTACAGCCCCCCAGAGGGGGCGCATGAAATTTAAACTTCATACTTTATGGATTATATTCGCAGCATAGATTCAGGACATCAAGGCAATGATGTCCTGAATCTATTCTGCAAATTTAATTCATAAAATAATCGAAGTTTCCGAATTTTCATGGCAACTCGATTTTTCCTAAAAATTAAGTTATCTAGAAAACGGTTCGGTTTATCGACTTTTAATAAGAGTACACTTTTTATGTGATTTTGAACGTACAATCATACCATGTACTGAAAATTCTAAAAACATTTGAAGATCACAAAAATAATGAAGAATAAGTACCAAAAACCGCAGTTTGGGACGCTCCTGGTTTAAATAATTTTACTTGAATACTGTCAGATAATAAGCACTTACTAGTACTAACTTATATGTCAAATTTTATTAATTTATATTAAAGGGTGTCTGAGATATTAATTAAAATTTAAATTTTACGCCCCCCATTCGGGGAGCTGTAGCACCCTAACAAAGCGTTTCCTAACTCATGTTCATATAAACTTTTTTTCTTCTTTATGTGTGGAGAACACACTCTTAAAGTTTGGTGGAGTATTTTAGTTACACCCTGTATTATGACAATTCAATTCATATTGTCAGCCAATCAGAGGCGTCTTTCTTTAAAAATTAAACCAATCCCTAACTAGGTACATAATTTTAGAGTTGCCGAAATATCAACTTCATACAATAAGAAGAAGGTGTTGATCTTGCTTTTGCGGTAAAAGTGGCGTTACACGGCGGCAACTTTTTGTTGCATTTGGCAATTGAAAAAGAAAGAAATTTGGAGTTTGGAATGTCATTTTTGTGATCAAATATTCAATACTAAAGATCGCCCTTGAGGATTTACTGCATAAGAACTACGATAAGAACCTTGTATAAAACATGCAACGTCACACCTGGGGCAACTTCTTATCGTTTCGAATGGAATTATTTTCTTATCACATAATAGACAAATTTTTAACAACTGGTTTTTATTAACGTTGATAATTTTCTTGTTATGAATAGAAAAGGAGGGGTCATTGTTTGTGGACGAAATGAAAATTTGGCTGTCTCAACTAGTCTGAATTGTGCGTTTGAAGTAGTTACATCGGGAAGACGTTTTATTTAAAAATCAAATAATTTCTTTTAATTTAAATATTAGTGCTTTAACCAGTGAAGTGATGGTACCTACCCATTTTGTTATAGTTCTAAGAGTATTGCTAATTTTATTATAGTGCAGTGTTTATAAAAATATGTGTGTGTGTGTAACCCAAGTGTTTCCTCAACAGTCTACTGAAGAGGGTAGCAGATGATTGCAGGAAAGGTAAATTGTTATTTTTTCATACAACTCAGAATTCGTTTCTAAAATTATCTTCTTATCTTATGGTTTTGGATTGCATATTGTCATAATAATAGTAGATGTGTTTCACATCGTTTTATTAAGTTTCATTCTTAATTTTTTTTTCTGTGTTTTCACAATTGTGTCTACATTCCTAGGTAGTACAATTTTTATGACAAGGTTGGTCAAGTACAGAGGTGCAAAGAATCTACTTTCTTTGGGCTTTGAACGATTACAATAAAAGTGGTATTTTTTCGTAGAAAAAGGTTTTAGGGGAATGTTTCTAGAAATAGAAAATGAAATGAAAATAAGAAAATATTTCGTGGAGAGTTTTACAGTGTCTAGCCTAAAGTTGTGGGGCGTTAAATTAAAAATTTTGAAAAAGTCATAGCGGTGGCCATTTTGAAGTTAAAGAGTCCGGTAACAAGCTGTTTCCCTTGAATTGTGGTCTTCTTTCATATCCGCTACTCAGATTTTCAAAATTCTGCTTCTGACGAAAATGCTACCAAAAAAAAATGTTAACTTTCGCTTCCGGTTTCAGATTTTTTTGAAAAATTTATTTTGTCGATGAATTTTCTATATACCCCTTCATTTTAAAATTCATCAAAATCGGTTCACTACTTTCGGCAAATTGGTTTTTGTTAGCCTGCATTAGGATAGGTCAGCGTTTCCAAAACTTTTAGGTTTGGGGGCCCCCGCCGCGCCGCCGTTTGAAATGTGTTATGATTCACGCCCCCCTTTCCAGCAAGACGGAATTTCGAACTTTCCGAGTGCTGTAGAATGGTCCAAAAATCAGTGGCAGCTCGTGATATTTTTCGTAGGGAGGGCTGAATTCAATACAAAACTGATATAGGTACTAGTACTTGACAACAAAATACAGCATAGCGCTATTTTATGAACTTTTTTTATTAGTTACAAAAATTACTAATTTGCGTTCTACCTTGTAACTTGTTTTTAATTTTTTGGCTGCGTTTCCTTTTTAGGACTTGTGCGCCCCACAGTTTAGAAAACGCTGGGATAGGTACTTGGAACAGATTATGAAGTAAAACAAGCGGATTGTTTACGTTTTGCTTTGAATCGTTTTTGATTTTAAGTTTGGAAATCTGCCTTTCTAAACAAATGTTAAAAATTGGTCGACACATAATATGACTTGCTGAGAATTAAGATAATATTGCTAAAGAACAAATTTTTGGAAAATTTTGCATACACCTGAAAAGATTGTTGTATACACCCAATAACAGAGTCTTTCTACAACTTACTGCTACCATGCTTTATAATGGTAATATGAAATTTAAAATCACTTATATCGCAACCATATTCTGATACTATGTAAGAGGTTACAGTTAAAAGCCTGTTCAGTACTTTGTAAAAATCCCTTTTGGAGCAGCAACAACCCTCTCACAGATTCAAAACTTATTATTTTTGAACCACATTGTGTTCCCGCTACCTAAAGACCCTTGCAACATCCTTCAGCTGTACCTGTATGTACCTACGTCTTCTTCTAACCCTAACTCACTGGGTTGCCGGGTTGGTTATCCCTTTCATGAATGTCTACGTCGAAGTATGTTAAATTACAAGTCTTTAGATAGCGGTGCTATGAAATTAAAGTCGGCATATTATATGACCGACAGAAAATATTATACTGTCTCGATGTAATAAATCTAAACACGCTTTTTATGTAAAAATAAACTTTTGTCTAATCAGAATCAGTGCAATAATAATTATCACATATTAGTAATAAGCATACATACCAAAGCGTGATTTACTAAAATATTCTAAACTATCAGTTTATTATAGCAGATTTTTAATAAACAATAATATAGTATTAATCAAGTTTAGCTGCCTTAATGCAAGCCATTAATTTATATGCAGTTTCGCATAGATCCGCTCCTTTTATTGGTCCGCATTCTTCTACAATTTCATTTTTGGTTTCAGCGTTATTTACCTGTGCCGCTCCTACTCTAAGCGCATCATCCACCACATCACCAGCTGCATCCAAAATACCTAACTTGGTAAGTACGCACTTGTAATAACACTTAAATTTTTGATCATCGGGAAAGCGATTTTCATCCCATGCTTTGGTCAGCACACTCAACTCTACTCCTTGTTCTTTTGAACATTCTTCTTTGTATGTTTTCCATTTTGCCATATATGCTGGATCCTATGAATAAATTTTGAAATTGAGTACAAGTATAATTTTTCAAAAATAAAGATTATTAGGAAATTTTGAATGTTCTCGACTTACCTGCACTTGTTGTTGTGAAACGACTATTAGTGTAAGCAGGACGAACAGAAAATAAGTTTTCTGTTGACCAAACCCAAACGACAATCTAGTGGGTTCCATGATTAAGTGATTATCTTTAGTTTGCGAATTACTTTTATATATGTAGCTACATAATGGTAATCCGTTTTGTAAAGCAATTTTCCAAAATATTACCCACTGTAACCGTGCCTGTTCTTGCAAATCGTTGTAAAACGTTAATAAGTTAATGAGCATAGTCGTTAACAATATGTAGCTTGTGTAGATATATATTTCTGATGTAACACTACGTTTATCATTAGCTACCTACCATGAAACCTAATATTATGTCAATTTGAACAAATTTGTGATGTGTAATTTAGATTTTGTTAAATGTCTGCCAAAAACAGAATGACTCAGCATAAATTAAACATTTATAAAAAGAAACGATTAGGTATCATAAAAATTAATATCACCAAATTTATTATAAATAAAAAAATTGTGCAGTCTAATTTAATGCATATTATTTTTTATATAATTGATGCATACCTATCTCGATTTCTATTACGATATCTATTTATTTTGCCATTAAATCAAGAGAAAAAAGAATTGCTTTTTTATATAATAGAATTCTTTCATTGAAAAAATAAAAAAGATTAGTTGTGCAGGAAATTGTATTTTCTGGAATCTACTATAATTTATGATACCGTGAATAATAAATTTATTTGCATGTTATACTCATCCGTGACTGTGAAAAATAATAATAATTTATCATCAAAGGTTGACTTTATTTGAATTAAATCAGTAGCAGCTGGTGCCAAGTGGCACAGGGGCACGTCACACGTGCCCGCCAGCAAAAAATGGAAATCTCGCTTTTTTAAAAATCATAGTACCTACTCTAGTATAGGTTTTAATTAAATTTTAAAATATCCCTAATCCAATGTACCTATAGCATTAGCAATTTACATCTTCGAATAATAGTATACGTCCATGTCGCCATAGCGACCAATAGCATGAAATGGGATAGCTTTGTTGAGGTGCGATCCGAGTGCGATCATAAGGGTGCGTTCGGCTAGTAGGCACATAGCATGCGGTGATTCTGTTTTTCTGCATAATTTACACTTTTTCTGTAAATTTACACTTTTGCTGTAAACTTACAGTTTTTCTGTAAATTTACACTTTTTCTGCATAATTTACAGTTTTTCTGTAAATTTACACTTTTTCTGTAAATTATGCAGAAAAAGAATTCGTTAAAAGCTATGGCACTTCAGCGCTTCCGTATTGTTGTGACCCTTGCGACGTGTTCAATTTGTATAGCGCATGTCAAATTTACAAGGAATTTTAACTAAGAAACTGGGCACGCTTCCTGGCAGACCTGCTCAATTTTCGGCAGGAAAGACAAGCTCGAAATGTCCTCCAGCGTGCCCCAGCGTGCCACGTGCTCTTAAAACGGTTCGCCGGCTTGATATCAACAAAATTGCTGTAACCGCATTTTTTACCTATAAATTACTCAACTCTAAAAGTGAACGTTTCAGGAATATTTTTTTAAACTATATCGCTTGGTTATTACGAACTTAATTTAATTTTTTCAGTGTAAAAATTTTGACACTCGGGTTTTTTAGTTTCATCTAAAACCTTGTCAAATGCTCTTAAATCACGTCTTATAAGACACGCCTACTCCAAAAAAATTTCTTCTGCGGCGCCATTTTTGTTCCCTTTGCTTATCTGTTACCGTGCCCCCCAAATATTTATAGGTAAATATAAGCTGCGTTCAATTGACTCGGCAACAAACGCTCAGCGTGTTTTTGTGCCAACCAATAGAATGCAACTGGTTTTAAAGTTGTGGGGCGTTAATTTAAAAAAATTTAAAAATTCATTGCGGCCGCCATTTTGAAGTCAGAGAGTCCGGTAACAAGCTGTTTCCCTTGAATTATGGTCTTCTTTCATATCCGCCACTTAGATTTTCAAAATTCTGCTTCTGACGAAAATACTACCAAAAAAAACATGTCTAACTTCAGCTTCTGGTTTCAGAGTTTGTCGATGAATTTTCGATATACCCCTTCACTTCAAATTTTATCAAAATCGGTTGACTAGCTTCGGCAAATTGCTTTTTGTTAGCCTACATTAGGATAGATCAGCGTTTCCAAAACTCTTAGGTTTGGAGGACCCCGCCCCCGTTTGCAATGTGTTATGATTCACACCCCCTTTTCCAGCAAGACGGAATTTCGAACTTTCCGAGTGCTGTAGGAGTCCAGAAATCAGTGGCAGCTCGTGACATTTTCCGTAGGGAGGACTAATGAACTTTTTTTATTAGTTACAAAAAATACTAATTTGCGTTCTACTTTTTAATTGTTTTTAAATTTTTTGGCCGTGTTTCCTTTTAAGGACTTGTGCGCCCCACAGTTTAGAAAACGCTGGAATTATGAAGGAAAAGAAACGAATTGTTTACGTTTAGTGTGTTGCCTACTTTCTATTATTGTTACGTTTTGCTTTGAATCGTTTTTGATTTTAAATTTGGAAATCTACCTTTCTCAACAGATGTTAAAAATTCTTTGACACATTATATGACTTGGTGAGAATTAAAATAATATTGCTAAATATAAAAATTTTGGAAAATTTTGCATACACCTGAAATAGCTATTTTCCTAACAAGTGCAGAAAATCGATTTTTCCGCACGCAAATGTCGTTGACAGCACGACGCGTAGCGGAGTGGTGTCAAGCATTTAAGTGCGGAAAGTTTCTGCACGTGTTAGGAACAATAGTTTTTCTACTAGCGTGAGGAAACAAATTGAAAATAATTTAAAAAACAGAGTTTTTTTTTTTAAATTTTTATTACAATGAACAAAATTTTACAATATTAATTTACTTATTTATATTGTAATTAATCTTTGCCGCACGGTGCGGAAAAGTGGATTTTCCGCACTAAAACATGTGCGGAAAATGCGTTTTTCCGCACGCTAGTAGAAAAAGATTGTTGTATACACCCAATAACAGAGCCTTTCTACAACTTACTGCTACCATGCTTTATAATGGTAATATGAAATTTAAAATCAACTATATCGCAACCATATTCTGATATTATGTAAGAGGTTAAAGTTAAAACCCTGTTGAGTACTTTATCAAAATCCCTTTTGGAGCAGCAACAACCCTCTCATAGATTCAAAACTTATTTTTGAACCACACTGTGTTCACGCTACCCAAAGACCAAAACCTTGCAACATCCCATATGTACCTGTACCTACGTCTTCTTCTAACTAACCCTAACTGGGTTGTCGGGTTGGTTAGCCCTTCATGAATGTCAAAAAGTCTTTGAATAGCGGTTGCTATGAAATTAAATTCAACCTATTATATGAACTAAAGAAAACATGAGTGTCTCTACATAATAAATCTAAACACGCTTTTTATGTAAAAATAAACTTTTGTCTAATCAGTGTTATAATAATTATGACATAATTAGTAATAAGCATAGGTACATACCAAAGCATGATTTACTAAAATATTCTAAGCTATCAGTTTATTATAACAGATTTTTAATAAACAATGATATTATTATTAATCAAGCTTAGCTGCCTTAATGCAAGCCATTAATTTATAGGCAGTTTCACATAGATCAGCTCCTTTTATTGGTCCGCATTCTTCTACAATTTCATTTTTGGTTCCAGCGTTATTTACCTGTGCCGCTCCTTCTCTAAGTGCATCATCTACCACATCACCAGTGGCATCCAAAACACCTAACTTGGTAAGTACGCACTTGTAATAACACTTAAATTTTTGATCATCGGGAAAGCGATTTTCATCCCACGCTTTAGTCAGCACACTCAACTCTACTCCTTGTTCTTTTGAACATTCTTCTGCATATGTTTGGTATTTTGCCAAATATGCTGGATCCTATGAATAAATTTTGAAATTGAGTACAAGTATAATTTTTCAAAAATAAAGATTAGGAAATTTTGAATGTTCTCGACTTACCCGTACTTGTTGTTGTGAAAAGACTATTAGTGTAAGCAGGACGAACAGAAAATAAGTTTTCTGTTGGCCAAACCCAAACGACAATCTAGTGGGTTCCATGATTAAATGATTATCTTTAGTTGGGAAATGACTTTTATATGTAGCTATAGAACGGCAATCCGTTTTGTAAACTAATTTTCCAAAATATTACCTGCCGTAACCGTGTCTATTCTTGCTAAATGTTATAAAACATTAATAAGTTAATATGTGCATAGTCGTTAACAATTTGTAGCTTCTGTATATTTCTGATATAACACTACGTTGATCATTAGCTACCATGACCTCAATTTGAACAAATTTGTGATGTGTAATTTAGATTTTGTTAAACGTCTGCCAAAAGCAGAATGGCCCAACATAAATTAAACATTTATAAAAATAATGATTAGATCATAAAAATTATCGCCAAATTTATTATAAATAAAACAATTGTGCAATCTAATTTAATGCATTTTTTTATATATACTCGTACATAATTACATACCTCTCGATTATTATTATGATAGGTATCTATTTATTTTGCCATTAAAACAGGAGAAAAAAAAGTTTTTTTTATATAATAGGTACATAACGCTTTCATTGAAAAAATAAAATAGATTAGTTGTGTAGAAAATTGTATGTTCTGGAATCCATAATTTATGATACCGTGAATAATTTATTTGCATGTTATATTCGGTGACTGTGAAAGATAATTTATCATCAAAGGTTGACTTTATTTGAATTAAATCAGTAGCAGCTGGTGCCAAGGGGCACAGGAGCACGTGCCCGCCAGCAAAAAATGGAAATCTCGTTTTTTTTTTTAAATCATACTACTCTAATATAAGTTTTAATTAAATTTTTAAATAATAGTAATATACTTCTATGACGTCATAGCATGAAACGGGCATAGCTCTGTTGTGACCCTTACTACGTGTTCAATTTGTATAGCACATGTCAAATTTACAAGGACTTTTAACTAAGAAAGTGGATACGCTTCCCGGCAGACCTCCCCAATTTTCGGCACCAAAGACAAACTCGGAATGTCCGCCAGGGTGTCATGTGCTCTTAAAACGTTTAGCCGGGTTGATTTCAACAAAATTGTTGTAACCACATTTTACCCTCGGGTTTTTTAATTTCATCTAAAACCTTGCCAGATGCTTTTAAATCGCCTCCAGTAAGCCACGCCCACTCCAGAAATATTTCGTCTGCGGCGCTATTACCGTGGCCCCCAAATTTTGTGTTTGCTTAATACAAAACAAAATATATCTATCTAATGTGCTCTGCAGACATGCACACAACAACATCTTTTAAGACCTAGATTAGAACATTCGTATAACTCACAGGAAAGCAACAAATGTCACTACGCCATCGAGGTCATTCTCATCACTTTTACCAAAAAGAATTTATTTTATCGAAAGCCTGAGAATGTAGATCACTTCACATCCAAGAAACTCCTTTAAAATCCTAAAGTTTGATTAAAATGGTTAACATTGTTGTAACTATCTTTCTTTTTCCGGCGGTTCCACAACGTCTGGGTATTTAACGATTTTGTCTGGCACTACGACTACCCAAAAATCTATCAGTTTATTATTTATGTATTTGGTCATGGACAATGCATAATAAATTAATACACTGCTGTGTATTATCGTTATCCACTAGCAGGTACGTGCGCTTTTAACGTGAAAATGGATGATAACAAAATATATTTTTGTTTCTGATAATATTTGAAATATCCACTGGAGTATTTCGTTTATTTATATTAATAGGTATATAAACTTGGCAAAAATAAAATATCGCCGAACAAAAATGATTAGCACAATATTAAACATTAATTTGACAGAGTTTCACATCAAAAAAAATTTCTCGCAAGGACATAAAAATATATGCCGTCATAGCTTATTTGATGAGATTTTTAAATGTCATCGTTTAAATTGTTATAACAATTGTTTATAATGTAGTAATAGTCGTGGACAAAGTAGTATCTAATATTTTACTCTTATACAACATGTAATGGCTGCTATCCACTACCCTAACGGTTCGTTTCGTGAACTAGCCCTCATTGAATAATCTGGAGAATTTTTGCAGTTACTGATTAGGATTACCTTATATTTCTTATAACACCCTGGAAGTAATTATCAGTTTTCTAGCCTCCTTTTATTGCATTAAGATTTTGTCTAAAATTATTAGATAATTATTTGATAGTTAAATAATGATTCTTTTGTGCAGCGTTAGAAAGTGGCAATTTCCGAAATCTACGGCACAGGAAATTGTTTCACGTACTAATTATTTTGTTTAATAAATTTGAACGCTATCACAGATTTAATAAGAAATATTGCAACTGACATTTTTTTATTATAAATTTAGTATACCTACAAGTAAACTCAGTTACGCAATTAAAATTAAAAGTGATATACAAGGTAGTACTTTGTGACGCAATTGTAAATAGAATCATGGAAACTTAACATTTTATGTAGGAAATTAAAATCGTAGGTGTTATTTCTTAATTATTATACAGGGCGAAATTGTTTCTTGTTTCATGATTAGTTTTGTAAACTATACAGCGTTTTTCAATGAAAAGTAGTCACCGTGAGTATCTTTCAAAACTATTGGTTGCTTGCCAATACAAATCAATAAAGACATCTTTTTATGTAAAATCCGGACGTCTGTCACCACCCGTTAGCCGTCAGAGGCACCCCCTTTAAAATTTCAAATGGGACCATATCATGTGTGGCACATCATTGGAAAGATAATTCCACAAGGAATTCATTCTAGTATTTATTTTTTTATTCATTTCAAATTGAGACAAAAAAAAATAAAAACTGATTTTGTTTATTTCGGTTAAGCTGCTGCATAGCAGTACCAAGATACCTTTGTTTCACCGCAAGCTCTCCCAAATGTTCGTTCTCTTTTTCAAAGTGGTCTCCATTATTGTATGAAAGTTATCGGTACTCATTTTGAACAATTACTACTTTAACATTAATTGCCATATTACAGATCAACTGGCTGCGACGGCTAAAGATGTCCGGATTTTATGTAAAAGATGTCTTTGTCCGATTTTCAAGCAAACAATAGTTTTGAAAGATACTGATGGTGGTGGCTATTTTTCGTTGAAAACCCCTATTATACAGGCTAACAATAATCTACCCACCTTATATGGGTAACTTTATTATACTACTATTTACTAACAGAGTTGGGTAAATCAGCAAAGTTGGGAATAATTACCAGACAAACCTAACACTCTTCTCGTTTTTGATCAAGTTAGCAACCTTTCTGAAATAATCTGAAAAATCTGAAAAACGGGTAAATTTTCAATTCAAAATATTTTCGTAACGATCTCAGATAGAAGAAAAGTACAGGAGGGTTAACAATTAGATATTCTTAGGCGGTATTAGAAAAAAATATTTTCGGGATTGTGTTTTGTTTCGTTTTTGAGATATGACATAAATTTGATTTTTTAAATGCAATCCATAGTAAAATTTGAGACCATTAAATTGATTTTTTGTGCATAGGTTTCGCTATACAGGGTGATAATATAATAATAAGATGCTTGTATGGGTACTTTGTTATTGTACGACTGACACAGAATTAGAAGGCAAATAATCTAACGCTGTTTTCGTTTTTGATCAAGTTAGGAACCTTTCTGAATTAATCTGAAAAAAACTGAAAATTAAAGCCCTTCTCAGATTTTTGCGATTATTTCAGAAAGTTGGCTTTGTCACCCTGTATAATATATTACGTATATAGGTGTAGGTGGGGTACTTTTCCTTTGATAAACCCTGTCTATGAGTCACAGATAAATTGCATGCCATATTCTAGGTTTCATTCGGTAGTATAATTTTTTCTATTCAACCATTTTTTTCTCTTAACTGCATTTTTAGTTTAGCTCAGGCGAATAAAACTGGAAAATTGACTCGCCATGTAAAATCACATTTACGTAGTCTACTTAAGTTTAATGGCAATATTTTTATTTATCAAAGTTTGCTGTGATTGCGTAGTAGGTAGTACCTACATTTAATTATGCTTACTAACAATAAATTCTAAAAGGAAAAAGGTATTGGTATATCGTGACAAATGTATTGCGTTAACGTGTTTTGATGATGCACGATTTAATTATACCTACCAGGTAACCAGTTACAGGTTACCCTATATTTCTGTTGTTTTTTTTTAAATATTTAATAAAAGAGGATCACAATATTAGTTAAAATGAGAATACAATAAGTATGCAAACGATTGTTTCATAATAAAGGACAAATTGGGCAATTTCGAAAAAAATTGATACCGACAATGTAACATTATTGTAACTTTGATAAACTTACGATATTTTCCAGTAACATTCCAAGTTGAACGTTCTTAAATTAATTATCCTCATTACTTTTTAAAATATTAACTAGAAAATATTCTACTTAACGTTTTTCTTTTCAAACGCATTAATATCAGTTTAGAGCGAAACAAATCATCAATGGTAATTATGAAGCAAGTCATTTTAAATTGCTTATGGAAGAAGTGTTATATTAGTGTACCTAGTTGTTTACTTTCAATTTTTAATTAAAAGTTGTAAACCCACATAAACTTTATATTATTCAGCTGGGTTCGGAAGAGGGACGTGGGCGACCAAGATCAGTTAGTTCAGTCTTTTTAGAATCGAACCACTGTGACTTTGAATCTCGCATACGACAAATTTATCGCCGTTGCTATGTAGCTCCACGGCTAACGTGGATATAATTCTGACACAAAATCCACGGCATTACGTCATTGTACAAGCATTTGGTCTATCCACCAAATATAATAAAAAGGAAACTAAAGCTATAAAATACAATCTAGCCGATGTAAGGTATAATTATTGCTTCGTTATCGATTCGGAAGCATCAAACGCAGGTGTTCTGCAGCTGTTCGCCACAGTAACCTATTAAAAATGTTTACCGGTGCGTAAAAGTGTATGGGCTGTTATGCCAATAATGCGTGAAAAAATATATGAGAATCCACGTATTTACCGCGATCAGTATAAATATTTTGCTTATAAATAAAACAATATTATGCTCGGTTTCTCATGAGAAACTCTTACGGATAAGGATGTGATTAATATTATACATTAACAACACACAAATAGCAGATGTTTTCAGGATCATACAAAGCATTGAGATTGAATGGCTTGGTTCACTCACACCCTGTTAAACCAGCTGCTAGGTGTACCAGGTACGATAAGCCCCTCACCCCTATTGTGCCCTTTTCCCTACATGTGAGTTTTCTCACACCTCTGTCTGTAATCCATAATAATGTCCGTAGTTTCTAGAACCAATATACTTACAAAAGCAAAATTTAATTATATCAGGAAATCTCTATCTATATATTCTAGAATTTGAAATTGAAATGAATTAAAGTTGAAAACTAAGTAGGTACCTAATTATTGTCAGAAAAATCAAATTTCGTTTTGAAATCACTTGAATGCGTAACGAGAAACACCAGACTATGCGGATTCGATACGTACAGAAAAGAGACAGGCTTCTAATTTACTAACGCAGCGGAAGTTCGCGATTTTCTCATCAACCGTACATTTTAGCTATATGACTACCTTATACTATGTGATAGAAAATTCAATTTTGCATTCAATTATGTAATAATATACAGGGTGTTTCATTTAAAATAACAAAGTTGCTCGTTGTACTGTGGAAATCAAACACCCTGTATACGTAATATAAATTTAGGAGAATGCAGAGCTATATACTGAATAAGTTTTATATTTAAACTTCTTTCATATTTTGATTAATAAAGGAGCTATAGGAGCATCAATTTGCGATTTTCAAAACCTCGTAGAGGGCGCCACAGTGAAATTCTAGCATTCATGAACAAAAGGAAAATGTAGCTAATACCAAGTTGCATAAGTGTAGAAAATCGCGTTGCCAATTTTTTTGTAATAATTTCTCAAATATGTCTAAATTTTTGGACACACGCCGGCGCCGTTACGACCTTTTTTAGGATTTTTGAAATTAATTTTTTTTAGTACCGCCAAAGGGCTTTCAAACAAGTTGTTGCGGAAACTCATCAGATAACTGGTTTTTGAATTGTGGGGCGTTAAAGTCAAAATTTTGAAAAATTCATAGCGGCCGCCATTTTAAAGTTAGATAGTCAGGTAAAAAACGGTTTTCCTTGCCGTATGGTCTTCTTTCATATCCGCAGATTTCCAAAATTATGCTTCTGAAAAAAATACTACCAGAAAAACATGTCCAACTTCCGCTTCCGGTTTCCGATTTTTTCGAAAAGCTTATTTTGTCGATGAATTTTCGATATACCCCTTCATTTCAAATTTCATCAAAATTGGTTCACTGGTTTTTGCGTTAGAGTCGTTACATACAAACCCACCCACCTATACAGACAGACATTTTTTCTAAACCACTTTTTTGGATTCCTGAAGGTCCAATACATGTATTTCAGCGAAAATTTCAATTTCGAAAATTTTCATGATATCAATACTTCCCATATACCATATGGTGGTATGGGAAAGTAAAAAGGGGTAAAAGAAAATTGAGAATATAAAAAGAACCTTTCTAATGTCCAGTCTTATACATGATAATGGTTACATTGTAAAAAAAACTAATTTTAGCAGTAGCTTAGGGGCTTCAAAAATCAAAATCAAACAATTGGTGAATGTACCTACACATATTATAGCACCAGATTAGAATGTAGGTAAATTGAAGGAAATGTAAGTTTCATAATTGAAAGTACCCAATTTGACTATTTTAACAGCTCACTTCAGATAAAAAATAATTTGTTTATTGCAATTAAAAAGGAAAACATATTTCTATCCCTATCCATTATCTTAGCCAACTAGATTTACTTATGTGATACTTATGAAAACTATTTTAAAATTACAAACATTGTGGTTGTTGTGGATATGTAAAAGGCACACGGACGTATAAGTAGGAGCTCGTTTCATATGTATTTTGATTACCACCAACCTTGGAAAAATGTTAAAAATATCCAAATAAACATAAAACGGAAACGACGCCGACGCCAAGTTTACAAAATAATAACCTCCCCTAAACATTTTAACCATCTGATGGACAGTAAAATTAAAACAAAGAAATATTCGTAAACCTAATTTATTTTTAGACATGTTACAAGAAAACATTAACGAGGAGTCATCAAAATTCCTAATAAAATGACGCGACATTTCCTAATATGGTGTAATTTCGAACGACAGCCCAGTCATGCTCACCCCAACGTCCCCAACCTAGTACCCCATCGGAATATTCCAGAAAGTTTAGTCTAAAACAAAATCAATACAGATGGTAGTAATTTCCATTTTTAGTAAAAACATCACGTTTTAACTGTTTGTTATCGTCAACTTTTAAGAACTAACAAAGGCTGATTGTGTTGACGTGTACGATATTTTAATACGTGGGGAAATTTTAACGGTCGATGCGGGTTTTGCGCACGTAGCACCGATGCTATGTTTTGCGAAGAGGGGGAAAGCTATAAAAGGCAAAATCCGGGTTGGCGCCGACATAGTCAAGTTAAAAGTGTCCTCGTACGTACGAGAGTGTTGTGATAATTATTTCAAGCAAGAAACAATAGAAGATGCCTGATTCAAGAAGACGCAAGGGGACATCGCTATTTTAATAGGATTTGTATTTTGGGTTTTTAATTTATCCACTTTTGTAATAATTTAACAATCCTTCTATATAAGAGGAGTGATATTTTAAACTTTTTTGAATTTTTTTTAATCTGGCTATATATATTTCTAGAGCAATGAAGCTTTTTTGATTTTTATTATCTGGATGTGAATGAAGATAAATTTTTAACTTCTTTAGCGGAATGAATGTTTTATGCGAGCACGCTATGATAGTATAATTATTATTATTATGTATGTAATGAATAACAATTCTAAATTATTCGCCCCAAATGTTCGTGTGAAATTCTTAATTAATTTACAGAGTATTTCACCATATGCTGTAACTCGGTGCGCCACGTCAGACTGCAATATTCTAATTCAAAATGGCCGCTCAGCTAGGGCGCGGTCATCCGGCCATCTTGGCACGTAGAGACCCATGATTATTCTAGCATTCTGATCCACATTGCCGGCGCAAATAATTAAATTGCAGAGGAGGTTTGAATTAAGTTTTAGAAAACCAATTCTTAGCCAACAGGGGTGTACCTTTTAGGTGCACCTTAAAATATTTCATGACTCATTGAAACTTTCTAGAATAATTCGACGTGTGTGACGTAGAGAAAGGGAGAGAGAGAAATGGATTGTGGGTAAATTAGTAAGCAGGAAAAGGACAGATTCGGACTGCGCCGTGGTCTCTTTTTCCTCCCATACAGGGCCCCTCGTCCGATAACCGTGTTTACTGATTAGTTCCATTTTGAAGGACTCTTCTATGAATTAATAATTATTCTGAAATCTTGTAATATTAAATGTTTTTTTCCAATTATTCAGTGTTATTTAACGGACCTAATCGTCCTTTTTAAAGTGTTCTTAAATTTTTTATATTTCAGTAGCTATGAGGTACCTCTTAGTGCTTATAATTGTAGGAACAATTAAAACCACAATCTGGCGTTTGTAAAAAAAAGAAAAGTATTAATTAAATAAAATATACTTAATTATCATTATGGAGCGATTATGGGTTATTGTTTATTATTTAATGTAGTAATTTTCCTGATTCATTTGTTTGGAAGAAAAAATACGAAAAAGTGTTCCAATTAACTAACATACCTATAAGCAGTGTTTTGAAAAAATATTTAAAAAAAGTGGACATTTATATTTTTAAAAACTTTAGCATTTTTATTCTTTGGGTCATACTTTTTTTGCAAATCGTTTAGTGCATGCTCCAATTTATAAATCTCATCAGTAAATGGAGTCAGGAATTATCATTTTTATATTATTGCTTTCTGAGAGCAAAATTAATAGAATAGTGATCAAATATTTAAAAATCTAGCTTGGAGTAAGAAGATTTTACCGTTTCTAAGGGGCATTTTGCAGTAAGTACCAATGATGATTTTAAGTCTTAATTTTTCGTTGCATTTTTCCTTAGATTTTTTTTATTTACACTAACATTAGGTAGGAAAATAGATGTTGTTCACACGAATGTTAGGTGGATCGATTATGGTTTATTTCTATGTTTACCCAATGGTGCCGAAAAACGTAACGATTTTTTAAGTGGCCACTTACGAGAATACAGCAACGAAGGTTCTTTTAATATTAGAAAGTCTATAGGTAATTTATTGTGTAAGGTCTAGGTATACCAAATTAAATACAAAATGGGTAATTAATTAATAGGTACAAGAAAAATTAAAAGTAATTTAGAACGTTCTCAAACGATTAGGTATCTAAATGCTAGTACGATTTATGATAAAAGGGTGTAAATAAATAGGTCTGTAAAATTGGCCAATAGGTAAATAGATAACGAAACGTATGATAAACTGATAAAACAGTGTACACGATTGGTATTATTACGAAAATTATTGTGAAAAATCTAATTTGATTAAATATTACGAAATGGGTATAAAAATGTGTTTATGTGTTTATTTACGAAAATAAAGCAGAGGTTAAGCGATTACGGTTTAATTTAGGAAATTGGAAATTATCGAAAAATAACGAATCTAGTATTACTATAAGTCGAGGTTAAATTATAAGAAATTCGAATATTTCTACGAATGAAAAATGTATCGAAAGCAAATCAAAAATTATGTATGTAATGGTTGTAAAAAATTGAAATTTTAAAGGTATTACAATTAGGAAGCAAAAATATTGCTAATGAGTAAATATTTTTAAAAACAAAGGTAAATAAAATGTACATTGAATGTTTTCTAATTTATTTCGTTAAGGTATATGAAGGGAAAAATTATTTTAAAATAAGAAACTGAGCATACGTAGCCAATGGTATGTGTAAGGTATTGCACAAATGTGTAAAGAATATAACAATCTGTTTACAAATGGATTAGTTTTAAATTATTTTTCAGTGAATAGGTAAAAAGGGTATTGGACGAAGCCAAAAATTCCTAAAACATAATAGGATATCCTGAGTGGTAAAAAGGCAAACTATAAAAAACTTTAAGTAATTTGGTAACAGAACGCTCGAAAGACGCGGAAAGGAAAAGAAAGTAGGTTGTGTAGAACATGTAAAAAAAACATAAAAATGATAGAAAAACAGATAGGAAATGGTGTAAAACAAATTAAATTTTTGAACTTTGGTTAGAGTATGAATTAACATTCAGTTGAAGAACAACGTTGTAAATGAACAATAGGTACAGGCACAAAGTGCAAGAAAATAAAATAGATAAAATGTAGTACTTAACTAGTGGTATTCAATCGTTAAAAATAAACTTGAAAATGAAACTTTTTTTGAAACTTGGTACAGATTAAAAGATAAGGTATTCAAATGTTCTAAATGAAAAGTACAGAAAAAATGGTACCATAGGAAAACTTCGAAAGGATAGTTAGTCAGTCGTATGCGATTATTCAAAATAAATGGTAAAACTGCTAGAAAGTATAAAAATAAAATTAAACAAAATAATTATGTCTATTGGGGTTGAGGTAAATCCAAATAAAAACATGCACAGGAAAGCATGACGTGTAACAAACTTCGAAACTAGGTAATAGGTAAAATAAAATAAACTTGGAAGTTGTAAAAGAAAAAAACGAGTAGGCAGGTAGAGTAAATGTATCAATTGGTATTACGTTGAGAATTGTAGAGGAAATACCTCAAAAAAAAATTGAAACAACGAAAGTAGGGAGTAGTAGATACGTATCTGCTCGCATTTAATTATAAACTGCAAAATTGAGAGTTGTAGAAAAAATAAAAGGTAGGTAGGCAAAACTAAAACAAGAACCTAGGTAGAGTAAATTATTACATCAATAGGCATTGAGTATAAAAAATAAAAAAATTAAATGAAATAATATAGGACAAAATAAATCTGGTAATAGGGCATTAAATTACAAACAATAAAACGAGAGAAGTTTTTTAAGAGGTGCAAACGAAAAGTATAGAAAAAGACGTAAATAATAAAAACTAGTAAACGTGCAGGAAAAAGTGTAATAAAATAAAACGAAATATGTAACAATTGTAGGTAGTACGCATATGTACCCGAATTTAATTTTATTATGAAACAAAAATTGAGAGGTGGAAAAATAAAAATCCAGAAAAGGCAAATAGGGAAGACTTGAAACAAAACTTCTAAAACCTAAGTATAGTAAATTATGTCGATAAGACATTGAGTTTAATAAAAAAACAAGTTGGAGTTGTAAATGGAAAAAAAATAACAAAACGGCAGTTTGAAAACAGGCTAAGAAATTTAAAACAGATGGTGGAAGGTGTAAAAGAAAAATGATTCTAAAAAGTTTAGCATGTAAGAGTAAATAATATATCGATTAGGGTTTAAAATTTAAAAAACAATTAAGAGTTTTAATTGTAAAACTGCAGGAAAATTAAAACAAAATGAGAATATGAGGTAGCATTCAATTTATTGTAAAAGAAAATTGCGAGGTGTAAAAATAATAAAAATGTATAAAGACAGAAAAAAAATTCTGAATGTAGGCAGAGTAAAATATGAATTGATATTCAGTTTAAGAAAATAATAATGAATTGTAAATGTAAGAAAATGACGAATCAGGACTTTGAAAACGGGTTAAGAAATTAAACACGGAATGTGAAAGATACAACAGGAAAAAAAGTTTAGGTTGGGTACATTGAAAAAAGTTTATGTAAGAGTAAATACATCGATTTGGGTTTAAAATTTAAAAAATATTTTAGATTTTTAATTGAAAAACTGTAGCAAGAATCATAGCAAAACAAAATGAGAATAGGTAACAATAAATTATAAAAAGGAAAATTACGAGGTGTAAAAATAATAAAATCTTTTAAAGATGAAACAAAATTTCTGAACTTGGAGTAAAATATATGAATTGAAATTTAGTTTACGAAATCAACAGAGAGTTGTAAATTGTAAGAAAATAACAAACAGGACTTTCAAAACGGGTTAAGAAATTAAAAACGGGGGGATGCAAGGTGTAAAATAAAAAAAAATCTAAAAAGTTTCGGTTACATAGGAAAAAGATTAAGAACGTAAATGTAAGAGTCGTTATATTGATTGGGGTTTTAAGTTTAAAAAATGTTTAAGAATTTTAATTTTAAAATGGTAGAAAAATCATAGCAAACGAAATGAAAATAGATAGTAGCATTCAATTATAAAAAAAAATGCGAGGTGTACAAATAATAAAAATGTACAAAAGGCGGAACAAAATTTCTGAATGTAGGCAGAGTAAAATATATGAATTAATATTCAGTTTAATAAAACAACAATAAATTGTAATTGTAAGAAAATGACGAATCAGGACTTTGAAAATGGTTTAAGAAATTAAAAACGGAATGTGAAAAGTATAAAAGAAAAAATTCTAAAAAGTTTAGGTTACATAGGAAAAAGTTTATGTAAGAGCAAATATATGGAAAGGGGTTTGAAGTTTTAAAAAACATTTAAGAGTTTTAAAGGAAAAACTGTAGAAAAAATCATAGCAAAACAAAATAAGTAACGTTTAATAAATTGTAAAAACGAAAACTACGAGACGAGGTGTACAAATAATAAAATGTTTAAAGGCAGAACAAAATTTCTGAACTTGGTGAAATATAAAAATTGGCAAAAACAGAAATATAAATAAAAACAATATAAGAAAGGACGTAAGAAAACAAAACTTTGAAAACTAGTTAATAGTGCATTACATTACTAAAACCAAAACGAGAAAAATTAGGGAGGTACAAACGAAAAATGCTAGAAAAGAAAGGTATAGGGAAAGTAGCAATTAAAACTGAAAAAAATCTTCTAACACCTAGGTAGAGTATTATAGATATCAATTCGGTTTAAGAAAAGAACGGAGGTTCGTAAGTTATAAAAAAATTACAAAAAAAAACTTTGAAAACGGGTTAAGAAATTATAAACGGAAGGTGAGAAATGTAAAAGCAAAAAATGCTAGAAAGGTACATAGGAAAAAGTTTAAATAATAATAATAGGTATAGGTAATATCGATTGGAGTTTGAAATTTTATAATAATTTAAGAGTTTAATTGTAAACAAAATGATAGCAAAACCATATAATAATAAATGACAGCATTTTATTGCAAAAAGGAAAATTGCGAGGTGTCAAATAATAAAATCTTGAAAGACGGAACAAAATTTCTGAACTTAGGTAAAAAACAAAATTTCTAAATGAAGAAACTATAGGAAAACAAAACCTTTGAGTAGAGCAAAAATAGATACGTATCTACTACCTACTATTAATTGGTAAAAACAAAAAGTGAGAGGGGTAAAAGAAAGAAATATAAAATTGTGTAAAATATAATATTTATAAATTTAGGTAGGTACCGTCAGCAAATAATATCAATTGGAATTTAGATAAAAAAAACATTAAAATGTTGTAAATGAAAAACACAGGAAACATTGTAAGATTCTAGCAAATGGCTGCTATTGTACAAAAAATCGCCAGAAAGACATATCGGGAACAACGTCGAAGAAACGTAAAAAAATAAAACTTTGAAACTGGTAATATTGGCTACATAATAAATACCCACTGCATTCAATTTATTATTAAAAATAGAAGGCGAAAATGTAAAAGAAAAAATATAGATACGAATCTAAAATTTGGGGTAGGTTACTATTAAGTTTAAAAAAACATTTTAAGAGTTGCAATTGCAAAAATTTAGGAAAAAGCATAACAAAACAAACTGAAAAAAGGTAACAGTAGATAGGTATCTACTCGCAATAATACAAAAAACCTAGGGGTACAGTAAAACTAGGTACGGATCTACTCGCATTCAAAATTAAGAGGTAAAAATAAAAACTAATAAGGCAGATATATATGAAACACTGAAAGAGTCGAATAAAACTTCTGAAACTTTGGTAGAGTAAATTATTTGCATAGTGTAAAAAATCATCAAGAGTTGTAAATGAAAAAAATTAGGGAACGTAAGAAAACAAAACTGGTAATAGTTGATAGGTACATATGAACTGAATTTAATTGTTGGAAAAAAAGCGACAAAATTATGAACATAGGAAGAGTCAAAATATATAAATAAATAAATTGTGTTTTAGGTTTTAAAAATTATTGAGAGTTTTGTAATTGAAAAAAAGCCGGAAAAAACAAATTTGAAAGGTATAAAAATAAACAAAAATGCTAGAAAAACCAAATAAGTAAAAATAAAATAGGTCTTCTGAACCTAGGTATGTAGTTTAAAAGAAAATAATTAAGCGTTGTAAATGACAAACAAAAAGTGGTGGGTGTAAGAGAAAAAATGATAGGAAAGAGTAATAAATAAAATTTATTAACGTAGGTAGAGTAATATTTAAAATAATATTTCAAATCATTCAAGGGTTGTAATCAGAAAAATGTAAAAAAAACGAAAAGAGGTAGATAAGTAGAGAAACAAAATTAAGAGGTATTAGAATAAGAAAAAAAAACAGTTGGAAAGAAACTAGAAAATAAAATTTCTGAACTTCGAGTTCGAATTATATCAATGGGCAATGAATTAAAAAAATTAAAGAGAAATTATGTAGAACACAACGTAATACCAAAAAAATCGAAAATAGATATAGTAATCGATTCGCAGGTAACAAAAATAATGTGATGTATATTAAAACAAAAACCCCAAATTGATCAATCATGGCTGTGAGTTTAATACAAACGTAGCGTTTTATCCTACATACCAAAAGTGCCTTAGAAAAACAAAAGTATAGTGTAAAGGACACAAGGACACTAGATGTGTGATTAACTGTGGCTGTATTTTTTTAAAAATTAAATTAAATTTCTTAATTAAAAATTAATTCCGCGTAATTTTATTAACCCCCCCCCCTCGTACTTAGTATACAATGTGCTTTTAAAAATATTTAACGTTTAAAAATTTTAAATGGCATTAATTTCTTATTGTGAAGAGTGCTTTAATTTATTAGTCGTATAATAATAATACATATTATGTTGTGTCTATGGATATTTTTTTAATTTATGTGTGATCGGTTATTTCAGCTAATCCCCTTAAAATAAAACAGTTGTAAAAATATTTAAAATTGGAACATTTTTATAAACAAAGTATTGGGTTGTTTGTATAAACTACAAAGGTACTAACTACATGGTCTTATAATTTTCAAACAAATTGTGTGTATAGGTAGAATATACTTTTTAAGCCTAAGGTAAACATTGTTGTAATAAACAAATATAATAATTTGATATAAACATTAAGAAATATTTTAAAGGTTAACGTATATACGAGCGTTTTATTTGTTTTGTTCAGAATGTCGTTGAGTATGGGATATCGTTAGCAGTTTGGAAGTAGTGTGTGGTGAGATCTGATATAAGGATAGGGTATAATATAAAGTAAAACTTTTGATACAACTTCGAGTTCTGCAAAAATTTCTAAAAAAAAAGCTGTCTTAATATTTCTGGGTTTGATTACAAATTGGTAATTTTTTAAGAGTGTTCCTTTATAATGTTAATGTTTGCGAGGGGTGGTGGATGAATTAGTGGAATATTTTCAGTAACAATTTTCAAAGCGTGCACGCTAGTTCGAAAAAGTATTGTAAGATTGGTTTGGGTGGGATTTTGGAATGAGTAGATAGTTGTGGGTATGTTTTTGAAAATTAGGACGTTTTGTGTAAGCATTTATGTAAGAGAAGAGTTTTAACGATTTTAATACTACGTACAGGCATGCGAATGGGTAAAAAGTGGAGTTTAAAACAAGGGCGGATCTAGAGAAATTCGCCGGGAGGTACGGAGAACCCCCCAAGCGATGATGTTAAACGCGAAAATATTTTTGTGTAATAATGTTAATACCTGACTTTTGGGGGAGTGGATAATTAACTCTCCCCCCCCCCTATAGATCCGCGCTTGGTGTAAAACGATTTTATAAAATGATAGATGGTTGATCAAAATATTTACTTTGAGAGGGTGTAATTTTTAGAAAATTAATAAATTTGGAAGAACGGCGAATGGTTTCAGAGAGCAAAGTTCTAGAAAATTTTATATATATAGAGGCAGATACTGAAAGTTCTGAGATAGATTAGAGAAACATAATTTTTGATGTTAATTATTCCAAAACTTGTTGCGTTGGGTATGCGCTGGTATTACATGGGTGTTTGTGTAGTCGTGGGTTTATATTACAGCGGATTTTTTTTAAAGGACGTTTGATTATTTTATATTTTTAAACATGAAAAGAAGATTATGTTTTGTAGCATTGGGTTAAAGAGAATAAATTGCATTATAGCAATATTTTAATGAAAAGAGAAACTAAAACATAAAACGTAATGTAAACCCACCCTAATACGATTTTGCGAGTTTAGAGGTGTTTGGTAACAAGAACCATAAGAATTTTACAAATGAATGGAAATAGGGTGGAGAGTGTTTTCAATAAAAAGGAGGTGGATCAGGGCTGAAAGTAGCGAAGAAGTGGTTGATGAAGATAGAAAGTAATTTCTTGCTTGATTTTATTACCTGTCAGTTTGAGTATAATTGCATAATAATTATTTTGTTTGATGTGTGAAGACAAAACAAATATTTAATAAAAGTTCAGAAAAGGTAATTATTGGAAATAGGGATTGCTATGTTAATATTTATTTAATGGAACTGCATAGTTGGGAAGAGCTTTTTAAGTTCATGATAAGCAATGCAACAAAAAATGCAAGTAATAATATAATTTATTAATATAAACTTGGTATAATTATTTTATATAAACAATTATTTTGTTAGAACTATCGTCAGATTTAGAAATAAAATCTAAAACTCCATTTAATTGAATTTTATGGGTACCCATACGAAAAATAAAAGTAAAAATATTCTAAATAAATTGTAACTTTTTTTATACTCGTACTGTATCGTCTCTCGTACTTTAACGTCTAAAAATAAAAAATATTGTGTAATTTAATATTAAATAATTATGCATAGGTAGGAAATGGTTACATATTTTACAGAAAAATGTTGTATACCTACACGATGTTGTTATAAACGAAATAGAAATTATATCCGAGTACTGTTCCTAAAAATTAACGAGTAGGTATATTTTCTGTTAGTGCATGTATGTACACATTTTCATAAACATTTGACTTTTGTGAATTGTATTTAGGTATCCTACCGTATAAGGTACAAGCTAAGGCTAGTCTCATTGTTTATTATCTGCTTGTGAAGCTTACCTACATTCGATTAATATTATATTACTGCAATAATTATTGTTAGCTTGAGAGGTTTGTTGTACTACTTTTTATTGGAAATGGCTTTCTTTTCCCTGCAACGTTTTTATTAAAATTAATTAACCAATAGATGTTCGTACAAACACAATTCTTATTGTGCTTTTTTTACGTATACAAAGCTTTACTGTCAAGTAGCTTCGGCATGCAGGGATATTTTTTTTGAAACTACAATATGCATTACATTTTTGCTTTTAATGTGGCACAACTGCAAATTTTTTATTAATAATTAAAGTTAAAACAGATTGCATTCTAGGTAAATGGTCGCACTGAGTAACGAAATAGGTGGCATTAACACAATCTAATGTTTTATTAAATCTTTTAATTGGCATGGTAACGCAACCATAGTTTACTAGTACCAACTGTTTTGATTGGCTGGTTCTGCCATTAAGTTTCAAATTGCAAGTTATTCGTGTTTTTTTTACTAAACAGGTTTGTAGGTAATTTTAATTTTATTTCACTATACGTAGATATTTTCTTCACAGCTTATATTTATCTTACGATTTTTTTTGTGGGCCTTATGTGTGTTATTAGGATTTTTAACTTTCAGTAGGTTGTGGACTTTCTTTCGTATTTATTAACATCGCCGTTTTTTTTTTAATAATAAAAGTAGGTACTTACTATTAAGTGTTTTTTTCCGAAAATATAATTGTCTTGAAGCTTTTTTCTATTGTTAGATAAAAATTGCATGGTTCGGTGTGCTAATTAACCGTGAATTGTTCTTTCATAGTTGCGCCTTTTTTTACCATCATCGTCTTGTAAATAAGTAGCGCAGTAGGTAAATCATTTTTGGATACCTCATAGTTTCACGTTATTGCACATTGCTAAATTAATCCAGCAAGTTTAATTCGTTTCATATTTCTTTTAGCTATTGTTGTATTTGTGATCCGTTTTGCTGTGGAAACGCTAATAATGCAAACTGTACGGTTGTAGAGCATGAAAGGGATTTTTTTGTATTGGTAGTCTAAAGTCTTTGTGCTACAGCTTTCACACGTAACTGAAGCTTTAAATTACGTAGCTAATATTTTGTATTTAAAAAATTATATTGTTACAAAACTGCACTTGCAGGTGTAGGTATTTTTAATGGTAAATGAACTACTAAAATTAAAATTATTACTTATAAAAAGATAGTTGGCTGTGACTTATTTATTAAGATGCAAAGGAAATTAATTTGTAAGCGTTGGGAAACATGATTATCGAAATGAAAACTAGGAAATACGTCAAATATTTTATAGCATCCAGTAATGGAGAAAAATATACAGTATGAAACACCAACAAATAGAAAAGTATAGCGTTTATGAGTAGATTAATAGAAAATATGAAAAATCGTAATACCAAAATACAAAAAAATGAGGAGGGTTTAGAAATAAATGTGAGATTAATTATTATCAAAGAAAATTAAAATTACCTGCAAATAAAAAAAGGGTTCTCGAAATAATCATAAAACAACAAATTGAATTTATTTTAATAAAAAAATACTTATTATTGGAGTGTAATTTCCCTTGAAAATATTATGAATATCTACTTAAAGGAACTTATAGGAAAAAACTGCCCATTTTTCGTTAAAATTTAGGAAAAGCATTTCTGTGATATTATGGTATTCCCGTGAATTAGTTTTAAATTAAAAATCTAGGTACAATTTTATTCCAAATATTCGTCTCCAACGATACTACAATATTATTCTGTTTTTTATTTATTTATGCCAGTGTAAATGTAATCCTAGGTCACTTTACCCCTTTGTTAAAATGAAATTAATTTTTTCCTATAAAAACGGCGCGGTGTGAATAATGAAAATGTAAACAACGTGGCAAATGGTATTCTTTATGCAAATGTTTTAAAATTCCTAGTAGGTATATTATGTCTTGTGTAAAACTCGAATTATTTTACAAAAAATTCCTAACAATATTAATTGTGGTGACATTATTTTGATAATGAACTTTTAAAGGGTGCGAAGATATCCCATAAAATACAATAAATATTTGAATAGATTCGATTAGGTAGGTCTATTAAAAAATTGTTTTTTATACTCACTGTCTAGGAAACGACGTTCAACGAACGCTACCGATGAACCGAAACGTCAATTTCCCTGTCTACTTAACCGGGAAAAATAGCAAAAAGCACTAACCCTCTCAAGCATATTACAAAAAAATGATTTTTATTCAATTTACAAATAAAAGAAATCGCTAATTATATGTTAAAAATATTTGCGAGCGCCATCTATTAAAAGCGGAAATGTCAAAGTCAAAAACTGCTATAACCCTACTTTTTTATTTACCCTTGTATTTCCAAAGGTATGAAAACTGAATTTTTAATTTGTCAATAGTATTTTTGTTCGTTACAAAAAATGTTGTACAAACCCTATGCGAGAAAACGTCATCCGTGCATTCGCGCAATGAAAAATTCGTTCCCAAACTCGCCCATTCTTCAAAACACGCTCATACAGGAAATTCATCTTCCTGCATTTGGCTTGTAAATAATTATAGGAGACTTTGATTCGTTGTTCTTGGTAAATATAAAGTATAAACTGGACAATCAAGATTTATATAGTTTAATATTATTCCCAATTGTTTTCCTTATAAAGTAAAATGATTTTCAATAACAAGGTCCACAATATTCTACACTACAATTCTCTTTAATTCTGCGGGTACAAAATCCTATTTGTTTTCGTTTCCTTGGCAACCGCTGTGAATTTTATAAACGTCAAGAGTTTTACGCTCTCTCTAACCTATGCAGCTAGAAAGAAAGAAGTATAACTAGACTAGAAATGCGCGCATTTGTTCGGACGAGCCGCAAAATTTAACCACACTTGAAGGTAGATATTCTTTTTAAAATTAATGTTGATTTTTGGTGTATAGGACGTTGACGCTCAGGGTCTAATGATAAAAAATTGATAACATCACGACGAAAATTTCTTCTTACTTAATATCTATTACATAAAATTATAAACAAAGTAGGTACTAATTGCGTTTTAGGTATAGAGGTCTTAGGACAAAACTTGAAAATATGATTAAAGAGAGGCATATAGGCGTGTAAATTTTCGAAAATTCTATTCAAGGTTCTTAAAATGTAATTATAAAAACGCAATTGCACTGCTAATATTTGTTTGATTTATGATTATGGGCATGGTGGTTGTTTAGATTATCTAACAAGATTCTTGTGATGTTTTTCTGCTTTAATTTTGACAATCATGATTGGGTTGTATTTATAGCTTAATCTAGCTAGGTTTTAAGCGATGCTTTATCTGTGTTTTAGTTGTAAACGCAAATTGAATTATTAGTAAGAGTACTACAAGAAACAGGCACCGCCCTATTGCATTTTATTTTTTGCTTAGAAGTAGGTAACCTTTAAATTCGGAGTCGTAACTCATACCTAACTATGCTGTGTCTAGTCTGTGGGATGAATTAAAACCATATTTTTTTCTATATGCTATTAATTTATATGAGTATTAATACTTGCTTCTGTACAATGAAAATCTTCCTTTAGTGCTCTTTTAAACCATGTTTGTGTAGTTTCATAATAATTAAGGTAAAATATTATTACGGATACGGAAATCTTTTGCAGGTATTGTGCTTTATAGAAAATAGTCACTTTATCCGAAACTATATGGGGTCTATATGTTCATGAAAAGTTTTTATTGAAATTTATAAACAATCTATATAATCAGTAACTTCTATAAGAATAATTGAGTTCTAGGTTCTACTTGTATACTATTTCCAGGGTTATGATGTTAAAATTTCCAATTCTTTAATTATTATTCCCACAATGCGTGATTATTAAAAATTAAAAGTTTTTTTATCCAAAGACATCCGCATATTTTGTAAAATTAATGGAAAAACGGTACATGTTCCTAAGAAGATATATTTCCCAAGACTCGTTCTACCACTAACGGAATACGTTTCTATTTTATCATTAAAATAAAGCCTCCTCGATATTCTATTTTTAACCGAAAATTTGAATAACATTGTATAAATCGAATGGCGCCCCCCACCCACCCTACGGTGTGTTTAATACATTTTATATTTACAAAAAAATGGTAGTAAAAAGAATGTTTTTATTTAAAAACTATAGGTACAATAATTTTCTATTATTTTCGAAATAAGCACCTACACAAAAATAAAATTACGTTCCGTGTTTCCAATATTTGCCGCCTAAATGCTTTTATGGTATTGCGAAACATTATTTTTTTAAACTAAAATCTGATCTATAATAATTATATAAAACAAACAGGAATTTCAATGGAAATTACGTGAATTTTTATTAATATTCCACACCCTTATAGGTACATTCTAATAAGAATAAAAATTAGTTTGAAGATTTATGGTATTGCGAAAATATTATCTCTTTATAATTATAACACTCGTCTACTGTCACAATAATTATAGTATAGGTAATTTTAATCGAAAATTAAACCCACTATTACCTAATAGTCCTCGATTTAAACCAACTATATGTCCAAAGGTTTATCCTATAGTCTCGATATATAATAATATAAGAATTAATAATTAACGACTATCCCTTGGATTCCTATTGCTTTAAAAGTATATTCCGTTGAATATTTCTAATTCTAATATTCCTCCAACGAACATAAAGCCAAAAACATTTTTCATACATGAATTGAATATTTACGGTTTTACAAAAATATTATAATATACTACAATAAATTTGAAAATTACTTCCATTGTAACCAGATTCAAATTAAGTCCCAAACACTTGAATGGCACCTAGTCTGATAACATCATAAGAATCCTTTTAATCTATACGGAATTATTTTTTATTAAATGCTTACGAAATAATTATATCCAATATAGTTTCTCGAATATTCCCTTGAAGGTCTTATGTACATTTAATGAAAATAGGTGTCTGTAGGGAAAAATTATGTTTTTAAGTGAAGATTGTTTTATGATTCTGTAAACTCGAATTTTTATTGAAAATTACGTCCATTATTAGGTATACTGATATTCCTTGGTTTAGAGTAGCTCCCAAATACTTAGGATTAATCCTAATCGCTATACAATATTATAAGAATATTTTATTTACTGACAATACAATCGCCTTTTATTACTACTATATCCAATATTATGTTAATATCTCTTGAATGAACTTTTAATGCCACCCAAGGTACTTAGACACATTACACAGGTATTGCGAAAATATTGTCTCTTAAACTGAAAACGACACATCCACGATTCTATTTAAAAAAACCTTGAAATATACGTCCACGCAATGATCCTCCACTCAAACTGGTATCCACAAAGCCCTAATGCTAATCTCCATAGAATATTATAACAAATAATTTATTCAAGGCATATCTGATAATTTTCTATACCCAAAATACGAATTTAAAACCAGAAAATAGAGTAACAAACCGAGAATTACATTATACCCTGTATTGCCCCAATATTCCGGTATCAAAACTATAAACCACAGCAACCTATATATCGTAAATCTGAAATGTTTGAAAAATACTACCTACCTTGAATATTCCCAATATTTTCCTGTGCTTACCAAAGCCTACATGACTCAGAAAGGCCATAGCCTACTTTAATGATTAAGTCATTGTTAAATTATGAAATCAATTATTTTTTTTAAAACGCTTAATATTCTTCGATGTGCTAGGGAATTTACAAAAGTCTCTCGAGAATTTAATATTTTTATATTAGTCAGGATGATTTTCCCCACGGTATCCTTGCCCTGCGGTATTACACATAATAATTATTAGATTAACGAATAAATGTTGATATACTTTTACGTAATATCTCGAAAAATCATTGAAACCCAATATTTCTTGATAAAAACTAGAAAACAAAAATCTAATGAAATACGAAGTAACTATAAAGTATTTTAGGTATGGTAAATGTGTTGTTCTTAAACTAAAATACCCCAACAACAATCGATATTTAATATTTAACAAATTTAACATTCGTAGAAAATATTCCTCGCAGGAATTAAATTCCACCCCACAAACACCTCGTACCTTGGATCCTTTCGGTGTTGTATCTAATATTCTCCGCATAGTATTCCAAGAAACCCTACCGCGAACACAACAAAACAACGATTGTAAACTAGTAATCCTAAAATTCAATATACATTTAAAATTTTAATTCGAATATTCCTCTAATTAATATTTCTTAAACAAACAAAAAGCCAGCAAAGGCCTTACGTATATCTTAATGATGAAAGTACTTGAATCTTTTCCTTGCAGTAGGTACCACTGAAAAAATATTTTGTCTACTCGTAAATGACTATTCCCAGTAGGTATAATCCTCGTTCCAATCTAAAACCCACCCAAGTCTATAGTACCAAAGCGTAAGAAAATTTTAAGGTATTAAATCGAATACAGGTTATAAGAAATTAATTTTATAAAAAAAATCCAATAAAATTCTTGATAAGGACTAAAACCCCCGAACCTCCCCCCCCAAAAAAAACAATTTAGCCTATGGCTGCTGTAATCAGCAATTAATAGAATCGCGTATACTTTCATTACGGATCTAGAATAAAAAGAGTTGTTTATTTTTTTAGTATGGGAAAGTGTATGGAGGGCACGTTAAAAATAGTTTTCCTTATTCCTCGATTTGAACCCTAAACGGCTAAGTACATTTTAATGTTGAATTAATCGTACAACATCGACTATTTTCTAAACATTACGAATTCTCCCTCCCCTTAACTACAGATTGATTATTTTGTAATAATTTCCCGATTGATTGAAAATTGCGTTTAAAATACCAACCTTTCAAACTAGAACCCATGAAGACCCAAGCCTATACTTTAATAATTACCCATTTACTTATTTTGTAAATTATTCCATGGAATATTATCGATAACTGTATTTTTACTGAAAATTATCCATCGATTTTTTAATAAAATGTTAACTTCTACTACTGAAACGGTATTGCCTCTAACGACGGATCTCCTTTATTATTGAAATGATCTACGATTTTCTAATTAATTCGAAATTTACGAACAGGTGCGCTTAACATTCGGATATGTAATCCCTACAAACGAAAACAAAGATAAAAATGATTAATTCATTGCTAAACTATTACATCGAATATTGTCGATAGGTACTACTACGGTATTGTCAAGTATTCCTGAAAAAGCCCCACAAAGCTCCCTATATGGATCTCGATACAATAATAAACGAATTATTAAGTATTTGGTTAAACTATTACATCGGATATTTTCGATGCGGTATTTTTTCAGTATTCAACGATTTTCTAATAAATGTGAACAAAAATGTAAAGCGCCTGAAAAATGTAATCAGCGACCGTTGACTATTATATAATAACTCGCAAGAGTCTCTTTTATTTTAATCTCCAGGTTCTTGAATTGACTCTATGGTCTCTAACAAACTACCATTTTATTGTAAATCTATAATTTATTAAAAATAGCGGTGATCGATCCCGATATTCCTCCACACGATCTATACTTAATCCACGCAGCCTTGATATTTCCTTTAATCGTGTTTGAAACTGCTAAGTAAATATTCTGAATACTTTATTTTTCTAAACCGCAGAGACATTAATCCTCGGTAGTTATGGAATTGTTTTATACCCTCAATCCAATTTGGGCTTGCTTTAAAAAGAAAACATTTCTTTTTCTAAAAGTAGAATATTATTTATAATTTTTTAATAAATTTGTACTCTCAACAATCCATGTGCATTAAAGAAACCTACACATCATTTATTTTGTTACTCTACTACAAACTAAAATTCTAATTTAAGAACTTAATGGGATGGATTAATTTTATTTGCAGTTTGATATTATTACTAACCTTGTTACTTTTTTCCCATAACTTCTTGGAGTTGGAATGTACATGAATTTAAATGTTTTCCGTTAATTATGCAAGTTCTTTATTAAAAATTCAGCATTTAATATATTTTACCATTATTTACTGAAATTATTATTTTATATTACTCCAGATTTATGAATAATAAATTTTTAAAATTCAGGATGATCCGTAAAAAAATCCACACAAAAATGGATGAAAATAAAATAATATATACGGTATTATTAAAAATTTTATCTTTCACTTTTTGTGCATTTTGGAATTGGAATCGTTCTTTCACTTAGAAATTTGAAGTAGAATAAGTTACTTAAGATCAGCCGTTATAACCGCGATTAGCTTGTTTAAAAAAAAAGTCAATTGTCAGTCAACAGAGAAGAAGCACTAATAGGTCGACGATTAGGTAATAAGCATAAACATACAAGAATATATTTCAAATGTGGAAGCGATTAGAATTACATTATGCACAAAACATTTTTTGCATGATTTTAATGTTCTTTATTTTCATATTTTTTTCTGTGGATTTTATTTTCTTAAAAATTTTCCATACAATTAGTACTTCACCTTTTATCTTAAACTTTTTAAGCATTATTTTGAATTATTGTACATCCTGAAATCGTTTTTTCTTGCTTTTTTTTATTCTGATTTAATCCAGAAATGTGTAATTATTAAAAACATTTGAATTTGCCATTTTGCATGTACTTCGCTTCGAATAGTGGTACCTGTCAGAAATAGTTCATTGTAATAGGTTTGATTAATGTTTTATGCTTGTCTTGATTACATTAAATATACTTGTAGATTACATACCTAGCTGGGAAAAGCTTAAATATTGTTGAGAGGGAATATAGCTAACCGACGGGGCGTAGCCTCGAGGTTAACTATAGCACGAGACAGTAAAGCTTTCAAATGAATGTTTATTTTGTCTTTTCTTATAAAGCTTGCCTAATGTCTTTTTTACCCGAATAGTAAAAGGGTTTTATTTTATTATGTGTACTGTAATTAATTGCAATTTTGTAGGTAATGAATTAATTGTTTCATTTATTTATAAAAGCACAGAAAGCTGCAGTGTATTATAACAATTTTTTTTGTTGAGTAACACATTAACCTTGGAAATCAACTAATAGATATAGAAAATTTATCTAACCCAAGCAATCCTCCAATTTTATAAATTGTACTGATCTGTATAAAAAATTATGCCTTAAGAGTTGATTTAACATTGTCTAGCAAGAATTAGTTTTCATTTTGTATGAACATAAAATAACTTGAACCCTGATATATGATAAAATATTCCAGTACCTTTTACGTAATATTTATTTCTTATACAAAAACGAAAATATTTCAAGAAAGTCCAACTACAAACAATTTCATCCTTCCACCAAAGAAACTTACAATATACCTACATCAGCTGTAGTTTTCCGTGAAAATATTCAAATGCCTTCTAATAACAATTTACAACGTACTCTATTATACCATAGGCATCCCACAAAATCTCCAATAATTATCTTCAAATCAGCTTCTAGAAGAGCAGGTCGAATAGCCTTTGGCACAAACTTAAGAATAATTTTTATTAATCTACTGCAATAAATTAAAACATCTTGAAATATTATTTGCAACAATGATATAATTTACAATCAATAATAAAAAATCGATAATGTCAACATTCCATAGCTTTGATTATATTTTAATACCAACACAACATTCTGCAATCATAGAAACCTTGGAATAACGTCTCATTTTAGAAATGATATCTAGCAAGCCTTGAAGAAACTAGAAATTCGCAAGAAAGAAGTCTCAAAATAATCCTTTGAAAACTTTTACAATATTTACAACAATAGAAAAAATTAATTGCATTTTACTAAATATTCATGAAAACTTTTTAACATCAGAAGAATTAAGAAAAATCATCAAATCAATCTTTCAACCAAACTAAACTTTTAAAAGATTTTTGCAAACATGTTCTAGCATCAAAATAATTCAAGAGAAAAATAAAACTGACCAGAATTCCGCATTTAAAATTTACGAAAATCTAACGTTTGTTATAAAATACGAAAGTTCAAGAAAAATAAAAACTGTAGGATACTAAACCCGACCAAACGTTTCAACTTCTAGTCCTGAAATATGAAAAGGTGAAAATATTTAAATACGTAAAGGAAATCATGAAAAAAACTACGAATTCTAATGTTTAAATATGAAATGTTCCCTGAACTAAGGTTCCCTACTCCTAAAAATATATCAAACTTCTCCCTTCTTCATAACTAAACAAAGCTTCGGGTTATTCTCCGAATAAAACAATCTACTGTAGATTAGGTGATACAAGAAAAAGGTTCTCGGTTAAAATGTCGATTTATGAAAAGCGCTGCGACTTGCGGCATAAACTTTGATATAAAACATAAATGAACCCTGCTTTAGATAATGCGTAACTGAAAAAAGAATTTTATGTAGGTATATTAAACTATCAACATATACTGGCGTTATAGAAAATAAACCCTTGACCCAACTGCTCAAATAGTCGTAGACAACCAATATTGTCTTAAGCCTCCCCTAAATGATTTTAAAATGTCTTATTAAATGTAATATTATTTTTTTTAAGTAGAGGTTAATTTCTCGATTATCTAGGATTACATAAACCTTGGTACAAATTATTTTTAAGTTCGAAACCTATTTTTAAATTTCCATACAAATTAGAATAATTCCGTGGTACAAATTAGAATTAAAAATGTCTTACAGCAAATCTTTTTCAAGAAAAATATCTAAGTAGGTGCTAGTCCGTGATTTAAATTACCAATTATTTACATCATTAGAAAAATTACATTATTATTGATGTACTAGATAATCGTGTTGTATGTAACCTAAATATTTAATGCAACGTGTAAACTTTAGTAAAAAAATTTCAATAACGTATGAATAATTTTATTTACAGTAAATTTTTAGAGCGTATCTATTTTTATTTCTTTATGTTTATTATTTATTATTATTTGCTTAGGCATTCTTGTAATAGTACATTATAGGCCAAGGTAGAGAAGACAGTTTTCTCAACTGAGCATTATTATTTTCCGAGCTGCGAAGCAGCAAGGGAAATAAGTTGCGAGGTTGAGAGAACTCTTCTTTACCGTGGTCTATATACTATTTTTTTCACTACTAGAAATGTTATTCATTAGAATTTTGCAATTTACCATTTCCACATGATTTTTTTAAATATTTAGTAGCCTGAAACTGTAGTTGTCAAATTAAAAAACAAAACCAAGAACATCTGATTTATAGAACGTTTATTTTATTATTTTCCTAGGTAATTTTTCATTATCATTATTTACCTAGGTTGAGAAATATAACTTCTCATTAGAGAAAAGGAGTAAGTAATGGCGACTTCTCAGGTTAGTAGTGAAAAAATTAATTTCTTGTAATAGCTTCCTTCGAATAATGTAACTTCGTGTACTAATAACGTATAAAAAAATTACAATTGCACTAAATATTTGTAGATAGGTATGTGTAGTATACTTACCTAACATTCACAGCTTGCGATCGGTTTTTATTGTTTTAAAGACAGATAGAGGATTTATAAATTAATTCACTAATAAATTTTCTGCAGGGTGTTTCAATTTAATAACTTTCCTACTAAAATAATTGTAAATTTTTGTACTATAGGTAAATTTAAATTATTTTTTTAAAGGGGGAATGGGGATTATGATGAAGCACTCTGTATATATTTACAATTTTTGGTAGTTATGTCGTGCTTAATTTATTAATGTTGTGTATTATCAAGGTTTGTTATATAGAAAAGCATTAGAGGCTATCTAATATTATTTTTTAGTTTGTTTTTTATTTTCTAACGTTTTATTTTGTTAGATGTCGATTTAAGGGAGTCTTACTAATTTTACAAGAGTGTTGCTTTTAGCACGTACACTACTAGCTATCAACATAAAATTTTAGATATTTTCCTACTTTTAAATGTTGTAATTGCAATATTTACTTATTTTCAACCTTGTACTTCTTTGTAACACGTAGATATTTATTAACCACGAATTTAAAATTATTTCTGTACAGATTTTTAGCTTACTATGTCATGTCTTATTTGATGTTAGTTTGCAATTTACTTCACGAATGTACACATTTTTCACTAACAATTTGTGTTTTAGGTTTTTCTTGAAAAAGCTTTGATAATTTTAATAATCTAAGTGTCTTTTAAAAACTTGTGTTAGGTATGTACTTGATATTAATGTTTAAATTTTTATTATTGTCTGTTACTTCAGTATGATAAAACGTTTTTGGGTTGCGTTACTATGATAATTATTTACGCCTATTTCGTTACCGAAAGCAATTTTAATATTTTATTATTTGTTACTTAAGTAAATGACGAATTCGTTTATATTATGATAAAGAAACCATATCACTAGGGATTAATAGTAATTGGTAATATATTACCTCATGTAAAGGTATCAAACAAAAACTAACCAAAACTATGTAGATAATAAAATTATTTTATTAAGCAAGCAAAAAAATATAGGCAGTAACTTAAATCAACAATTCTTAACAGTGTTTGGTATAATTATTTATTTTTATTTTGGCCAAAGATATAATATCCAAAATTTAAGATGAAAGGGAGGCGGGTGGGCACAAAATTCAAAATTAATTTTTTTTCCTAAAAAAGGTGAAATTAAAAATCGTCTTCAGCACGAAATCGCCGAAACGTTGCCCTCATACATTTTTTTGTAAAGTAAAGTTAAAGTATTATCAAAGGTAACTGCTGTTCTAAAAATGATAGAAAGAATATGGAATACGTATAGTTACAATGTCATCTCCCCTAAGGTATTTTTCCAGCATTGCAAAAATTATGGTTTTATTAAGTGTGTGTTCTTTGAATTGATTATTGAAGTTTTAGCTGCGTCGAGATTTCTATTCGATTTTATTTTGATTGCCCTTAATACTTTCCGTGTCCAATAAATATAAAAATATAATATAATCAAAATGTACTTTGAAAATTATTCTCTTCTTCACTTTTATTCCCAAACGACCTACGTAAAACGTTTAAGTTTTATTTACTTACTTCTTGAATTGTTACAATAATTAAATATTATTATAAATCTAACCCATAGATAATAATAACCCATCTAACCCAAGATATATTTTCCCTTGATTGTTCTCATTGCTCAAAGGAAGTGTGTAGGTAAATACCTAATTGGAAACATATTATGTGTAAAATATTCTCCTTGTCCCTATTGTGAATTATCGTAAAATTTTGCGGGGGTATAATAGATGTCTTAAGCCCTAAATATTGTTTAGTTGGTAAAAATCAAAAAACCTGAAGTTAAATAATTTTTTTCTGCTCCCCATGTTAAAAATATCATGTAGAATCAAGCACTTGCTGTTTACTGGTTGTCATGGAGAACCGTGCGGCAAAACTTTTCCAAAGCATGTCGCATAGCAACGTCTGCGAAATAAAAAATTCATATAATATATCAAATAGTGCTGTGGTAATAGGATTTGATGTTTCATCAACGCGCTTTTGATTATTCGATTTTTTTTTGTATATTGAGTGACGCGTTTAAAGACGATCCACGAACGAATTAAATTATTGTGATATGATGTCCGGTTGTCGCCACATGTTGTAACATTTAGGCGTTTAGGGAGTCACGTTTTACAAATACTTACTATACTGTTTTCTTAAATACACCCATTTTATCCCCACTACCCTCAACTTTGAAATCTTAATTGGTAATATACCCTGTGTTGCGTATCAAATGAAAGCTCTTGAAAAATGCTATTCAGCATGTTATCGTTAATCTTTATACAGAGTCTTAACACTAAGTGGTTACCCCCGAAAATAGCGCAGTATCTCGAATATTCGTATTAGCCCCCAAAAAATTATGACAGTGTTATAACGTTCAATTTGAACAAACATATATTTTTTTAATGTGTTCTTATCGACGCAATTTATTGTTAATGGAGATGTATAAAATTTATAAATTGTTTTATTTTTAAGTTTTAATTATTGTCAAAACGCCATGTATGAAATGTTTTCCCTCTCTTATTGTCATTAGGTACCCCAAAAAAATAAATAGGTGATACACCTGAAATACTCCTTGATATTACACTATTTGTCCTGAGGTCAGTTCTAAACAATTCTATACTACTGCGATTGCTCCTCATAGTTACATAGAGACACATTATTCTAAAAATAAGGTCAGGTACAATAGAAATTTAGTAGCGGTACTTATCACTGTTTAGATAAATAGTAGTAAGTTTGAAACAAGAGGGCGAAGCCCGAGTTCTGCAAATTTTAAACCCAATATGTTCGATATTATTATAAAAATATTTCTAATTGAAAATAAATATGGTTTGGAAAAAAGTTTCATCGGAATTTGAATTGATTTTAACTTGAATCTGTAATTTATATTCCTTGTATTATTCCCAATGTCCCAGAGTAGTACAGGTGCACCTATCGTTTATTGAAAAGTTATAAAAACTTGGCGTTGTTATTCTTTATATAAAAATCTCACGGAATTATCTCATGTGTTAGAAATCTAAATCCGGGTACATTCCCCACGATGCGCGATGGGACGATGTTGTTACTCCCGCAACGCTTTGTCTGTGTTTTTAAACTAAATCCGTATCAGTTTATTTTTATTACTGCAATTAAAACTAAAAATATGAGATAGGTATTCCCTTTGTCCCTAATAGATATAACAAAAAAATAATACAATTACAGAAATAATAAAATATATTTTTGATGTTTGCATAATTTTCAGTGACTTAGGTATATAACCAGGTACTACCTCGTGTAAATACAGGTCTCTTTGTAAAAAAATTCTCCTGCAATATTTTCTTTACCCCAAACAGTATTATCGATATGACGAAAGAATAATAATGTAACAAACGGTTAAATTAAAATAAAAACACGCAAAATATTCCTCCTTGAATTGAACCTCGATTGGGTTCACTAGATAAGTCCAATAAATAATTTGTTGTATGCTCGTAAAGCTAAAAATATGATCGTAATGTTTCATTTATTTTTGAATTTGAAACGGAAATTAAAAACTATTAAACAATAAATTACCAGTGTCCTAGAATATTTCACGTGTAGATAGGTACCTAATATGTAAAAGCGCAATGTCGTTTGTTGAAAATTTAAAAAGTGTTCTCCTTGTCCCCATTATAACTATCAGATATACATTGAATGCAAGGTTACATTAAAATTAGAATGCAAATATGATAATAGACACTAGACAGGCTTATCATGCCATTGTTATTCTTGATTTAAAAAACTTAACGGAACTTTGTCATATTATGATAAATATTTTTAAAATTGTTTCCCTCAACTGAACCTAAAAATATGAGTAACATATTCTCGTTTAACATGAAAAAAATGAGTACTACCTAGCTATAATTGGAAATGTAAAAATATCACTACTACGGCGAAATAATAAAATATTATGACTAGTGCCCAAATATTATTAATTTGATGAACCAAATTCTAGTTTTATATTTTGGAAGTATTTTAATTCATGGTAATAAAATAAAAGGCGTGAGGAAGGAAGGATGGCCGAAAATTCAAAATTTAAAATTTTTTTCTAACACATGTTACCACTCTGAACATTGTCCTTCATAATACAAACGTAGAGTAAAAGCAAAAGCGAAAGGGAGGTGGGAGGGCCTAAAAATTCAAAATTACTAAATTTTTATTCGGTAGATACTTGCACGAAATGTTACACCAATTTTTTTTCTGTTTCGATGCATTTGGTATGATTCTTTATTTTATTATTTTTTTTATAAACAAAGTTAAATCAATTTTGATATCTCTTAACCTTTTTGGAAAATCTTTTGTATTCAAAAATAAAAGGCAAAAGGGAGGTGGGAGGGCCTTTAATTCAAAATTTCAAAATTTTTAATAATTAAAAAAAACAAGTGTTTGATACTAACTTGATTTTTTAATAATTACCAAGAACGCCTAAAAATAATCAAATTTCATAAAATTAATCATAAAAAAACATCAAGACCCGAATCGGCATTTTTCAGGTGCAAATAAACAACAGTTTGAGATTTTTACATCAAAAATATTTTTATTATTTTTTTTTTTTTTTTGGAAAAACGAACTAGTGTTTGATTAAAATTTCCATTAAAACAATATTTATCAAATTATGGTTTGCTACATTATTACGTGTAAATATTTAAAGCACCTGAATAATAAATTATAGTCAAGAACATTCAACAGGTTATACAGAGGCGTGCGTATATTTTAGTGGAAATTTATGAATAGGTATATTATTTTTCAATTTATAACCATTCATAATATTTTTAGTAAATTTCAGTAAACAAAAACAAGACTAATAGCCAACATTATCAATATTTGTCTGTTATGATAGTATTTACCTAACAAACTATATTTTTGGATTGCAATTCTTATAACGTACGCCTCTGTTTGAAGATTTTAAAAGATATCCAAAATTCTTCCTTGGAGAAACTGCTTCACTTTGAAACGATGGATCAACTAATTTGGAATAATGAAGAAAATCAACAAGACAGGATTTTGAAAAAAAAAACAAAAAATCCCAATTGCTGATTATTCTATTTTAGATTTGAAAAAAAAACAATTTTCATATAATTTAAACTATCTAAACATAATTTCAGTTGATAAAGAAATTTAAAGTAATAATGTTATAACTTGATAATTATTTGTGTAAGTATATGCAATAATTATATACAATTTTTATAACAACTATTGTTTTATTTACTACTAAGGCTACTACACAAAAAATATTCATCAATCCTTTATTCCCTTAATTTCCTTAACTTCATTGTTAACATAGTTTATAGTCGAACAGTGTTTAAATAATTCTACCTGAAACTTGTACCACAATTTTTATACACCCTGTATAGTACAATACAATAATTATTATCTCAGAGGAAATCCCTGTCTCTCTCTATCCAATACGAATCAGATAAAACAAAAAAAAATACAATGTCGAAAATTATTCATCAAATAATGTCACAAACGTCAGTATTTGAATCTGTCAAAATAGAAACAATTTTTCATCCCCAGCCACCCCCTCTAAACTTTCAAATTGCGTCATACCATGTGTGGCACATCGTTGGAAAGGCAATTTAATAAGGAATTCATTCTACTATTTGTTTTTTTTATTCGCATCACATTGAGACATAAAAACACAAGATTTTGTATATTTCGGTTAAGCTGCTTAATACAGCAATTTTAAAGTAATTGTTCAAAATGACTTCCGTTTTAATTGCCATACAATAATAATGACATGTCTTGGCGATTTTCAAAGGAACAACTGTTTTGAAAGATACTGAGGGTGGCTACTTTTCGTTGAAAAACCCTGTATGTTGTGATAATTTTTGCAAACATGTAATACAATATTATCTACAACTATTCCTGTCCAAATCTAAATTTTTTACTAAATTTTACAAACATTAATCTATCCATTTCTATGAAATGTAACATTCGATGAAAGGAAATTGTGGTTCAGGTTGACCGCCATATCCATTTGAACTAAAATTATCAAATACGTTGTTGCTGATGTGACCATCTAATAAATAAAAAAAGAATTGCTAATCACATTTAAACTGTATCCTCAGGAAACGACTCTTCCTTTTCTGTTTATAATTTTCATTCTTGAATTCAATTAAAACACAAAAATTTAAATACATTATTGAAACTTACCAAATAAAAAGTACTCATATCAATCTCGAATAAACCGAAAGCTGTAAATTTGAAATCCCAATGTAGAATTTGTTTGGAAAAAGAAGTTATCTGTTAAAGCAAAAATTTGTTTTAGATCAAGAAAATATAAATTGATTTTATTTTTATGATGGTGCAACTGCTTCAATATTAAAAAAATTAAAATTCGCATTTTACATTAGAAATTAAAATAAAAAATGTTGAAAAGGCATACCTATACTTACTTCATCAAGTGTTGCTCGTTGGTAACGAGTATGGATTTTATGTATTATCACTCCTGATTCAATGGCCTGAAAAAAAGCCTGGTAGGCATTACAGAATTTGATATCTACATCCCAGTAACTTCGGTAACTACTAAAGGTAAGAGTAGTATCTATTTTGTATTTAATTTGTTTATAGAGGGTCTTAACCAGGGATGACCTAAATTTCAGCCTAACATATACATTTCTAATGTCTAGAAATTTTAATGTCAAAACGAAACTGCCTCCACCCGAAATATAAAATTATAAGTCAAGGTGATCCTGATCTACTTAAGTCAAAGTATGTTGAACTGCATTTCAAAGTTTTTAGGTTCGTCGTCAAAAGCAAGTGTTTTAAAAGATCAATTTATTTTACCTCATTTTTTCGTTATTTAAGTATCGATGGCGTAAACTAAGCGTTTTTGGCCGGCGGCATGATTATAGCCAGAGGAGCGAAGCGACGAGGGTTTTAACAGGCTAAGTGCCAAAGACGCTGATTACACCTGAGGTGCATGTACGATCTAAATTTAAAAAAGCGTACCTTTACATGGTTAGGTTAGTTACTACATTTAAACAAAATATTAAAAGCGCTTCATGGAAATCGAATTATCATGATTATCTTTTACGTGGCCAGCTATAGGAGAATAAAGCTGACCATGACTATTTACTAAATAAAATTACGTAACCACAGTAACAACTACAAACAAAAACAAATTATTTACTAAAAGGTGAATCAAAAAACACTTGTTATTGATCGATCTACATAAAACAAATTAAATAGCTTCCTAGATTGGTATTTTAATATGAAAACACAAAGAAATCAGAGAAATCGGTTTTACTATAAATTATTAAAAATATACAGGATGTTTCAAACCGAGCACAGAAAAAGGATGGTACGTTGTAGCAATAGATTGATATAAAAATAAAATTTAGGTTTGTATACAGCGTTGCCAAATTAGGAGTTCTTTAGGACCAGTTTGGTTGTGGTGGTTTTGGTATTTAAATGTAAAACTTTCACGCACTACACTTTTTGTGCGTTTGGTTTGAAACACTCTGTAATTTTTACAAAAAATTAATTCGCAAGCTTTTCTATTCAATTGATTAGTGGCGGCTGGTGTCAAGGGGGGCAGGGGCACCTGCCACGTGCTCTTAAAGTGCTTCGCCGGGTTGATTAAAAATTTTGACATTTTCAGGTTTTTAATTTCGCGTCTAATAAGCCACGCCCACTCCATTTTTATTCCCTTCGCTCAAATCTGTTACGGTGCTCCCCAAATAATTTGTTCACGAGCCACCACTGCAATTAATCCATTTTTCTGTCTATATTGTTTTACATTTTTGATTACCTAATACATAAAAACTTACCTCGTTTTTTGTTTGTGTGCAAGCATACGTTAAATGTAGTAACACGCTTAGTTTTACAACAGCCCACATAGTGGTTGTAATTAATCCAAAATTTATTCTTTCCTTTTCTACATAGCAAGATATGTATGATTCCATACAAAAGTAAGCATGTGCAGTAAAACTTATAAAATTATATCCAATTATACATAATATTTGTAAAGAAAATGCTTTGTTTATACGGCGTCCCACATCACAAAGTTCCCCATGAAGTTTTTTAATGGTGGACACAATTTGTTGCGATGATTTGGGTTGAACGAATAATAGAGGATTAATTTTAGAGGATTTTAATTTTTTTTTGGACCTTGTTAACGTTTTTAGTTTACCATTTATGGTTTCAAATCTGTATCGTAATAATGCAATTAAAACTACGAATTGACTTTTTATAAATCCACTGATCAATAGTGGTATGTAACATAGGATGTAACAAACTGCTGATGTAATGCGCATTTCTGTTAAAAATAAACTGCAGTTTAGACATTCCATTATTACAAATGCTGTGATTTGCCAAACTACAGTAACTGAAAATAATAATTATATTTATGTTCCAAAGGCATTATGTAGATTTTTTATGCCCGTGGATGGCCACAACCTAGCAAGCCCGGAAGGCCTCGAAGGTTTATAGGTAAGTCACCCGAGGGCATAAACTTTGAATGCGCGCTTTATGATATAACGCCCTAGGGCATTATAAACTGTTTAATAATCCACTACTAACTTACTTATTACTTCCTTTTTGGCTTGATAATGATTGATTTTAAGGCCATAACATTCTATTTGCAAATCTATCGAAACTAATTTCCCGATAGCCTTTAGTAATGTTTTCTGTTGGCAACAATTTGCCAAGACCAAGCTTATCATTGCGGAAATGGATGCGTACCATTGAAATGTATCTATAAAATGAGCAACTTTACTGCTTGTGTTGGTTGATTCAAGATTTTTTTTATGATAAGAGCTAGAGTAGCTAAAAAATCCTAAATACAGAAAAATATTAAACAGAGGTTTTCGAATAAAAATTACATTTACCTATGTAGAATATTATAAAAAGAACACTGTATGAGGTTCCCCGTTTGCTTATAACATACTGATAATGTCCTTTTTTTTCTTTGTAAGCATATGGACTAAGACCCATAATTTTACTTATTTTATACAGAGGCAGTAAAGTGTCGTACACATTTTTTGCACATAACATTCTTTGCCATTTTCCGAGTTGGGGATGTTCAGTTTTAACAATCATCGCAGCTTCATATACGTATAAATAAAGCTAGTAATGGAGGAAAAGTTTATATACTTACATGCACAATAACTCATAAAAAATTTACTGTTTTGACGTCTTTTGTGATGTTACGCCCCACATATTCTGTTACGCATCGATGCATGCATGTTACAGATCAGAAGACACTATATCTCCTTGTATTTTTATTGTAATTGAGTTTTTTTTATATAAAAATATTAAAGATGGATTAAAATTATTTTTAGATTTATTCGGTTTATACGTATTTCGACATCGAAGTGTCATTTTCAAAAGCGTATAATAATTGAATAGTAACGGTTTATGTACGAACTAGTACTTTCCAGTAAAAAATTATCCAAGAGTTCAATTTGTACATTCATTAAGGGTTTACAATTTTTTGCGTGTTTATAAATTTCAAAAGGTTCCAAATTCTCTGTAAATCGTACAATAACAAAGTTACCTATCAAGCATTACATTATTATCACCCTGTATAGGGAAACCTATACACATTTAAAATCAGAAAAAAAATTCTGTTTAATGGTTTCAAGTTGGATTATGGGTCCCATTTAAAAAAAAGCAAGTTTGTCATATTTCAAAAACGAAACAAAACACAATCGCGAAAACAATATTATTTTCTAACACCACGTCAGAATATCTATCAGTTATCCCTCTTGTACGTTTCTTCTATCTGCGATCGTTACGAAAATATTTTAGAATGAAAATTTACACGTTTTTCAGTTTTTTCAGATTATTTCAGAAAGTTAGCAACCTTGATCAAAAACGAAAAGAGCATTAGGTTTGTCTTGTAATTATTCCCAACTTTGCTAATTTAACCAACTCTGTAAGTCTAACAAAATTGCCTATACAATGTCGATAGATTATGATCACCCTGTATAATAGGGGTTTTCAACGAAAAGTAGCCACCCTCAGTATTTTCAAAACTATTGTTTTGAAAATCGCCAAGACATGCCAACAAAGAAAATAAGGGGGGCATCTTTTTACGTAAAACACGGACGTCTGTCATCAACCCCTTAGCCGTCACAGCCACCTCTACTAAAAATTTCAAATGTCACGTCATACCATGTGTCGCACATCGTTTGAAAGGTAATTTCATAAGGAATTATAATGTGGACAATTTAATTTATAAACACCTGATTTTAACAAATCGTTAAACGTCTTTACTTGATTATTGTGTTCAAATCATTTTCCACAACAAGTTTCACTGAACCGGAAAAACGAAAAATTTGGGCTATACTTATAGAGTTTGTCCTCTTTTTCCAATCGATCAACCGATCTTGCTCTATTTTTCAGTAAACTGTAGTAATGCAAAACATTAATTACGTACTGAATGTAGAATTCCCCAAGAAAAACTTTAATTTTCCCGGAAGACGCCTCAAGTCTCTCAAGTGTCTAGTAATTAGAAAATTCCGGTATAAATTTGATTCGTCCCCGTATTAAGAGAATACCTACTGCACTATTGTAAAAAAATGTAATAACAAGGAAAGAAATATTATCTTAATTAACTAACAAATAGCCGTGAGTTCTCTTTTATAGGAAGTGAATCCCAAAATGACATAGCTCCTATCTCCTTTGCGGCATCCATACGAATTTCTTCCGGGGAAGAAACATGCAAGTAATTAATTTCTTCGCGTTTTGCAGAAACTGGTCTCCATTCTACATTTTTAAAATTTGGTACTCTAGAAAGTAATAAAATTAATTTTTAGCACAACCTGTAAAATAGTATACATCACTTTACTGTCTCGCGCTATAGCTAACCTCGGGGCTACGCCCCCTTCACTTTTCCCAACACAGTATGTAGTTTACTATTTTTTTTTTAACTTACCCTTTGGTGGCATAATTATAAAGAAAATCAACAAATACTTCTTTCATTTTATGATCATTTTCAGAAAGTATTTTGGAATTATATTGTTGATAAAATAAAAGTCTACAGTCATCACCATGGGCTACAGCTAAAAAATTAAAAATGAATATTATGGTGTATTTTCATGTTTTTTTCTTACCTGTAAGATTTGCTTTGTAAATTACAGGCATATCTATATAGTGATCGAAGTAGTAGTAATAAACGGGAGATTTTCCCATTGTAGCTTGCCAACGAACTGCCTTTTCTGCATCCACCAAAAATAAACGATCAGTATGTAACTGTAATAATAATATTAATATTGATTAAATAATTAAAATAAATCATTCTTAAACTTACTTTAGTGAATCTATCTGCATTGTCCATGGAAAGAGATTCATTGTATAAATATTTCTCCCTTAACATTTCTGCTACGAAATTTTTACTATCATCATCAACAGTGTCGTAATACATTAAAGAATATGGCAATAGCTCATTCCAACGTCTATCAATATCTTGTAACTTTTTAAACAAAACAAAAACTAAAATTTAATTACGCGATTAAAAATGTTCAAGGAAGGAAATCACAACTTACATCCCACGGGAGCAATTCCTTCATCTTTGGTATTTGAAGTAATCCAAGGACAATCATTGAATCTACCTTCTGTTAAAAGTTTGTAAGGATGATCAGATAAGAATGCACCTGGGGCGGGACGTTCAATCATAGGTGCAAAAGGATTTGATGGTAACCCATTACCATATGCTAAAAAGTTACTAAAAGCTATGGTTAGATTTTTTCCGGGAACTTCTCTTAAACAATCGATCATTTCTTGGGATGATTCGGTATTACAACCAAATAATTTTCCTAATTTTTTCGCGTTCTTTAGAGGCGTTTTGGTTAAAGCCCATGGATTTAGAGCAGTTCCACTTTGGGATAATCCGCGATGAAATAGTCCTAAAGTTTTGGTTTTAATTAAAGTTTTCTAAATTCGGCTTAGGTACCTTTAGATAATGGAGATAAATAATGGAAGTGAACGCAAGCGGCTCCTGCTGACATACCAGTCAAGGTTATTGAGTTTGGATTTCCTCCAAAAGATTTGATATTATTTTTTACCCATTGCATTGCTAATACTTGGTCTTTCAGACCATTGTTTCCTGAAACTACTTGATCTTCTGTGCTAAGAAACCCTAGAATATGAAAGTAAAGTGATTTATTTTTCCAAACTAATTAGGAGAAAGGAAGGTCCTGTAGGAGTAATCTAGAGGATTGTAACAAAAAATAAACCCTTTTACTTGTCAGTTGTGTTTTAGGAAGGGAATTACCGAATAACCCAGACCCGTCAATATTAATACAATTATTATGTAATGGAAAATAATTTAGGGGTGGTTTATCAAAATATCAAGGCGCTGCGCTGTAAAGTTAACCAACGGTCAATAATAATTCTCTTGGATACCAGGATACGATTTGTTACAAGAATCGTATCCGTGGCAGTTGACCGTTGGTTAGCTTAAGAAGGAGTTAACTACAGATTGATATACCTACAGGGTGGGGCAATCGTGAGGGGAAGTTTGATAGCTCCTACACCGTAACAGATACAAAAAAAATTTCTAATGCAAATATAAACTGTGGGTAAAAGCGCATACATAGAAATTATTTTCAAATATACAGGGTGTTACAAAAAAGTGTGGCACTCCTCATGGCTATTTGTAACCAATAAATGAAAACTAGTTACATACAAAAAATGTTCGCTATTTAATTTTACAAAACATCATTAAAAAATATAAGTATAGGGTGTTGCATTTGAAAAAGTTGAGAAAAATAACTTTGAAGTTTTGAAAATGTAAAAATTAATTTTGAACACCCTGTACATGGTGGATCTACGATATTTAAACAAGAACACCCTACAAGCTCCTACAATAAGGTCCTTACTTAATTTCGTCTTCAAAGCTGCGAAAGTGGTGAAATGTTACGTGGAGTAATGTAACAATTAATTTTTTTGAAAAATTATTATTACTTCTAAACCGGACATTAGATGGCGCTGATATTTCAGATGTGAATAAACATCCCAAGGGAAGTGTTAAATAGGCAAAAATATTCAGGGTATTCCATTAAAAAAATTATCTTAAAAGTGCCACCCTTTTTTGTAACACCCTGTATATTTGAAAATAATTTCTATGTATGCGTATCGTCTAAGGTATGCGTATTTGCCCACAGTTTACATCTGCATCTGCATTAGAAAAATTTTATTGTATCTGTTGCAGTGTAGTAGCTATCGAACTTCCAAGCTCTATTGCCCCACCCTGTATATCAAGTATCTAACTGTATTGTCACTTTAAGTTAAGAATAAAATATGATATAAGTAATTATCAAAAGTTTGTTTTTGAAAGGTTACCTACGGATTAATGAACTAGCCCTTATAGTTACCTAAAATTCCAAGTCGATAGTTCATGGTGACGAGAATAACATCCCGATCCATAAGATATTCTGGTCCTGCAAATGATTTTGGATCGCCAATAATAAAAGCTCCTCCATGAATATGAATAACAACGTCCAGTTTTTCATCACCGTTAATCATTTCTCGGGGTACATAAACATATAGGTATAAACAATTTTCTTCTCCTAAAATAATAATAATATACTTTAAAGTCTAAGATAAAACACAACATTAATACCTTTAGAGGCTTTCATGGGTACGATAGCAGTGTATTGCATACACATGTACGTTTTATTTGCAATTAATGTTTCTGGCCAAGGGTCTATCGGTTGCGGTTCCTACATCGAATATTTTTTAAATGCAATTAGCAAAGTTTTAAATCATTACCTTAAATCTCAACTCGTTTACTGGAGGTTTCGCATACGGAATCCCTTCAAAAGCTGCAACAGTTCGTCCTTCGTATGATTTGATATGCCTTCCCATAACAGATCCTAAAGATGTTTTAACCACGAGCCCTTCTGCTCTAGTTAAGGAACATTTTCCAAGCACTACAAGTTGTTTATTCAGATTTCACTCCATTACTATTATTTATATATTACATACCAGTCAGAAAAACACAGAAAAAAAAGTTTACCTGCATCTTCGTTATCAACTAAACAGAAAACAACGTATACGACGTAATATATACCTAAGGCACACACACGACTTTGAGATTTCAACTTAACAATGACACTAAATAAAATTAAGTGGTTATTATATCGTAGTTTATTTCCAAATCTATTGGTAATTATAAGGAATTGAAAAATTAAGTGTAGTCTGTGATTTCGAAGCCACGGCTGACTGATCTAGTTTAAAATAGTAGCTTATTTACCACTTATAAGAAGAAAGGGCAATTTGAAAATCACAATTATTATTCTAATGATGATTAAGTGGTTAATATGACAATGAAAATCACTTTTAAGAAAGTAGACACGTCTTGTTGAACTCTATACTAAATATTAAAAATATTAAGATGACAGTTTTATTTTAATTTGTTTACCACAAATGATGTCAAATTGACTGAATAATCCTAAAATATAAATATCAAGTAGCAGTACATTCTACGAAACTGGGAAAAATTGTGTTTTCTCAGAATCAGACTTTTACGCCTTGGGAGTAGGCAACCAATCGTACATCACCTCTGTCCCTGTAATCGCAGGAAGCTGAAATAATTTTCCAAGTCCCCAGACATGCACCGAGTCAACCGATTAAACGTCACCCTTGACAATGACGCAATGCCGTGGATTTTGTGTCAGAATTATGTCCACGTCTGCCGTGGAGCTAGCAACGGCGTTGTTTTTACCATGAATTAAAGCAAAGTCTATTTTATCTCAAGGTTTTGACTTTTACAAGGTATCCTAATGTAATTATAGAAGAAAGAGAACCAGTATAAAAAGTAATTTATTAAATGCATTAAATTACACGTTTTAATCGGTAAATAATACAGGAATTGAAGATATTTAAGCATATATACTACTTTTATTTTTAATAATTCAATGTATTAACTATTAAAATGCATAGACAAAAAAATTACAACACAACATTAGAAGTAAAGAGTATTCACACTAATCTATTACTGGCAGAAGCTGTACAACATCTAACAGATATGGGAATAAGTTTTCATTTTCCAATAACGGCAAATTATGCCAAAACAGAAATGGTTCCAAATTTATACCCCTTGCACTTTGAATATTATCTGGGGATATTATATGCATATAGGTCATTGGATTACTTAGCGAATTGACAGGTTCCCATTCAATTCCCTTAAAATCAGGTTTCCTGTAAATAATAATAATTTTTAAATAATCGGCGCTCCAAATTACCGGCCGTATGCGCAGAAAATACTAGTTCCTATTATATATCTGTCCTTGTCAATCTTCTTCGAATCAATTTCAAAGCGGTATGCTCTTTTCATAAAGTTCGAAGAAGAATACTTACCCTGTCGAAGCATATCTGTAAAGAAAGTCGATAAATACGTCTTTCATTTTGCGATCCGAATCAGAAAGCTTTTCAGGATTATCACTGAAATGGAGCAACAGTCTTGTGTCATCCCCATGACCTACAACTGAAACAATAATAATTATATAATTCATACCTCTAAAAGAGATTTAATATAAAATACCAGTAAGGTTAGTTTTATAAGTCACTGGAATATCTATGAGATAATCATAGTAATAGAAGTAAACTGGAGCTTGTGCCACTCGAGAATGTAGACAAACCGCTTTAAAGATATCAACTCCAAAATAACGATCGCTGTAAAGCTGAAACGGAACAATTCATATCAGAAGTGTCTAATCGCTACCTATATCAGTGCTTACCCTTTCGATCATACACTGCTCCCTCAAGCTCAAAGAAGATTGACAAGGACAGATATATAATAGGAACTAGTATTTTCTGCACATGCGCGGAGTAATTTGAAGCGCCGTAATTGGCTGTTAAGTGATGATGTCCATAGCGTCACGCCCACGGCTGTTTGATTGTTCACATGCGCACTGGAATTTAGTTCCTGTTAACTGTTTGTCCTTGCTACACGTTGTAACAATTGTATTATCGTTTCTGTCAATCTTCTTTGAACCATCGGTTGTGCAGTGCAGCATATAGGGATATAGTACTCTTTCCAGTCAATGAGGTGTGTATGTTGGAGGACTTACCCGAATAAGATTATAAATATTCTTCTCAGAAAGAGATTCATCTTGTAAATAGTGACTTCTTATAGCTTTTGCTATTGGTAACTTATCAAATTCGTAAGCAGTGTCGTTGTAATCTAAAGTATGAGGCGCCAATTCATTCCAACGATTACCCAGTTCTTGCAATTTATCGTATATGAGGAAAACTAAAAATAAATTATAAAGAAGCGAATAAAAACAATTAGTTTGAATTATTTACATCCCACAATTGCAAGTCCTTCATCCCTTGCATTCGATGCTATCCAAGGATAATCATTTATTCTTCCTTCCAACAAGAGCTTGTAGGGATGATCAGGTAAAAACGCTTCCGGTCCGTATTCAACTACCGGACCAAACGCGGTTACAGGCACTGTATTAGCAAACACAGTGAAATTACGATGAGCTAAAACAACATCCCTTACAGGTTTAGCTCTTAAACAATCAACCAACTCTTTTGACGATCCCTTGCAATTAAATATTTGTCCTAATTTCTTTGCGTTTCCAGCAGGATTTTTGCTTAAAGCCCAAGTATTTAAAGATGTCCCACTTTGAGAAAATCCCCGATTGAATAAACCTAAAACCGTAGATTTATTATCTAACTTGAAGGTATTTAGAAATAAATAAAAAAAACCTTGTGACATTGGAGATAAATAATGATAATGAACCGAAGCACCCCCTGCTGAAGCTCCTATTAAAGTAATCGAATCCGGATTTCCCCCAAAGTATTTAATATTATCCTTAATCCATTTCATAGCCAAAACTTGATCTTTAAGTCCATTGTTACCAGGTAAAACTTCATCTTGTGTACTTAGAAATCCTAAAAATAATTTAATAAAAAAAAGTGAGCGTTTCAGGATAAAGAAAAAAGTTTAGTTGATTTACCTAAAATGCCCAGTCTGTAATTCATGTTTACGTAAATAAGATCGCGATCCATAATATAATCAGGACCTGCTAAAGATTTAGTGTCGAAGAGGGTAAATGAACCGCCATGGATGTTGATCACAACATCCATATTTTCGTTACCGGTGATCTTTTCTTTGGGTACATAGATATACAGATAGAGACAATCTTCATCTCCTAAAATAAAAAATCAAAACATTGTGGTCTTAAATAAACTGGGTCAAGTTTGGGGGCACAACAGACTTGACTAAGTTTATTTTAAATCACCCTGTATTGGTTGGAAAGTATTTAAAGACTAGGTGTCAGATATTTTACTTCAATTTGATTCCCTTTCCGGAACACTCACCTATTACGTTACTGGTTGGTGCTAAAAGGGTGTATTGTAAACATGTGTATATTTTATCTGCTACTAACGTGGTTGGCCATGAGTCCGCCGGTTCTGGTTCCTATAATTTATTGCAATATTGATGTTAAAATAATTTATCTGAAACATTTTTTAAATTCCTGACTTCCCAAAAAAATTCATTAGACCGGAGGTTAAAATCAAGATTGCTGATACATTTTTTATCTTTTTTTAAACCTATACAGCTCTACCAAGCTTACAAAATTCAAAGGGGGCGTCCCCGGCGCTGATATAGTTTTTCAAAGTACAGTCAAAATAAAAACATTCAGGCGCCAAAATTTCAAACGTCAATTGAATTTTTCCAGTGAATGTACTTCTGAGTAGGATTGTTTACTATTGGTTGACGTACTGTCGCGCTTTGTCTTTTGAAATTTAGTTGATATATTTTACAGGGCTTTTTTAAGCTTGGTGGAGCTATAGCTACGTTAAAACGAATATTTATTTGGTTAAGGGATGGTTTGCCAATCCCTGTTTAAGTTAATCAACGGTTAATTGTCATAGATACGAATTGTTACAAGAATCTTATTCATGGGTAGTTTTCATACTTAATTTATTTATTTATCTTTTTAGCATACGTTCTTCGCTGCCAATAGAATTTATGGCGATGTAAAAATATTTTGTTTAATTAAAGCACTTGCAGAAAATATTGTAGTCTACTGGACTTGGAGGTTTAAATAAACCCCTTCGTTCCGTAAAGTGACACTTTCGTGACTTGTTGATTTATCTGCATAGATACATATTATTATCCTACAAGCCGCCAATATCATTATTTAACAGTTTTTTAAGCTAAACCAACTTACTTACAATCTAAAATATTTAAATATCGATAACCTCGAATTATTTTTTTGAGCTAAGCGTAAATACATAAATATGGGAAGCAACTGTAGTAGGTAATATCTAACGAGAATGAACCTTTTTACAACAATATTACGCGCTTTTGTTTTATGAATTTTTTTACATTAATTTAGGAAGTGCTATTTTAAGAATTAGAAGCAGATAACCTTCGAGATACAGAAAATTAGTGAACATTTTTTTAACGCGTTTTAAATATTAATCCATATTATTATGTAATAAATTACACAAAGCGTATTATTACATGGCACACTTGATTTTAAAATTAAGATATTAATTTACATAAAGAACTATTTAAACTTCAATGCTGTTTCACGAACCCAATTATGAATCATATTCTTGTCCATTTTAGTCAATGCAATACACTTTAAATTAAAATATTACAACTTTCCTTCACTTAAATAAAATATTTTATAATTTCCATTGTTTTAAACAAATTTACAAAAATAAAATATTGCCGAAATTCATATCACCTTAAATCTCAAATCCCCAACAGGAGGTTTAGCAAAAGGAATCCCTTCAAAAGCTGAAACCGTTCGGCCTTCATACGACTTGATCAGTTTTCCTTGCACAGATCCTAAAGGAGTTTTCACTAAAGGACCAGACTGGGATATTGCAGTTCTCACGATTACTAAAAACAAATTGCATTTATATACACCGTTTGGCGTTTAGTCACTTTCACTAACTTCATTTAAGTACAAAATATACTGTTTGGTAGCAAATCGAAAGAGCAAATTGATTCTAAATATAAAAGCAAAATAGTAATCTTGGTTGAATTTTTTTTTGTTATAATAAAGTGCTTACCTATTAGAAACACCCAGACAAAAATTAGGTTAATCATCTTTTAAGAACAACTGAAAGAAAACCACCTTGAAATTATTTTATATACCTCCTGGTCAGCTGGTGACTTTGAATTACTCCTTATTTTGGCAGTTCAGTGCCAGTATATAAAAGTAGTAGCATAACAATTTATAAATTATGTTCTCTTAATTACTCTACATTTAATAATAAGTGTTGAAAATTTATAATTTATATGTGACTAAAAATGATTTAATAATGTAGTGTTCAAATAATAATTACGCCCCAGGATGTAGCGACTTTAATATTAAACCAGACAATACGGGGTGGCCCTAAAAGAAACGGCATCCAGTTAAGGACATGTCCCTTTCATTAAAATATGAGAAAAAGTTCCTTTAACATGGATCCGCAAAATAATGCTTTGTTACCGAGATACAAAGTGTTGAAAGTTGTAAAAAATATCGATCTTTTTTTATTTACTATTTGGAAATGACTAGGAACTGAATTTTAAAACGTAAGCAATACGTATGTATGTACATTTGCTATAAGTGGACCGTATTAGTCAGTTTTTTCCTTCTCCAGTGGCGTAACTACAGGTGGGTATGTGGATATTTTTGGAGGAAAAAATGGTACGCCACTGCTTTTTTTTGTTTTTGACGCAATTTTCAAATTTCTCAACTAATTCACGGTTGAAACAGTCTCTCGAGATTTTTTCCTACCATTAACCGTTTTCGTGTAAATCACACTTCAAAGATGAAAAATGCGAATAAAAAAATAACTCTGCAAATCCGTTTTTTGAATAATGACCGCCTTTAGCCTCTAAATTTTGTTCGAAGAGTAGAAGCTTGTATTGAATTAGAACGGTTTTTATTAAATAATAGCTGTTCTAAATTTTGCATAATTATAGGAAATGAATTGGTGTATAATAATAAGCAACCATTAAAACTCAAGAGACATAGGTATACTGCAAAATATTTTTATTTTTAGAAAAAGCAGCAAATTACAAATCAAATGAAAATATCTAGAATCTATTTAAAACAAACAGCACTTAATACAATACATTCAGAAACTGTACTACATCTAAAAGATATGGGAATAAGTTTTCGTTTTCCAGTAGCGGCAAATTATGCCAAAACAAAAATGGATCCAAATTCGTACCTCTTCCATTTTGAATATTATCTGGAGATACTACATGCATATAACTTATTGGATTAATTAATGAATAAACGGGTTCCCATTCAATTCCTTTGAAATCTGGTTTTCTGTTAAAAATAATATTTATGTAAATCATTTAATTAAAATAATTCGTACTCCGCAGCTGCATACCAAACTTTCTGAGGAGCTGTTCTGATATTAAATTACGTAACAAGTAAGTGCTATCTAACTATAGTCTGAATCATTTCTCAAAGTAGATCGGAGAGGGTGAAAAAATTATTTAAAAAAATGCCTAGTCAGGAAATGTTCAGGAATGGATTCCTTCTGAAACCTTTCTGAAATTTTTTTGAACAGATGGGAGGGCATGAGGGATGTTTGGCACATATTTTCCAAGTCTCTAGCCTCCATATTACATTCTGGGAATTTTAGAAAGAAATCCGAGGGGTGAAAAAATGACCCAAAAAATGGCATAAACAGAAAACCATACGCAAGGTTAAAAACCCTCCCATCCCCCCCACTCTATATCCTGACCGCCATGATAAGCTGCTCGATTTAGTCGAGGACACCTCCTTATCCATGCGCTAAAACTCTCAATCAATACCTACTCCCATACCTACTACACTAAGTTTCCATTCCTAGACACCCTCAACAACCACAACAACACCCATCACACCAAGAAGCCTACAACAAGTTGATTGAAGAAAACCGAGATCCAGGAACCCCTTACCACCCAATCCACTAGTCCAAAAAAAGACGAAGAACCCACCAGTACGAGAACATTTCTGGACCGAAGAAGATAACATCCTAGAACAGCCACCTTCCATTTAATATTTTATATAATTATACTGTAGTAAATTAATTTGTAAAAATAAAATGTAGCTAGGTACTATGTTAATAGACAATGAATTTAACGAGATCGGTAGGGGAGAAAATAATTTCGAAAAAAAAAGCAAAAACTAGTTATTGTCTTTGAATTATTTTTGAAACCTTTTTAGAAGTTTTTAACCAGATCGGAAAGGATTTGGTACATAATTTCCACGTCTTTAACCTTCAGAGCCACCCAAATCAGACACTATACCTATAACCTTTTGAATTATTATCCTGAAAATTTTCCAAACAGATCGAAAGGGATGACATAAGTTTCGCACGTAATTGCCAAGTTTATAGTTTTCAGATTACCTATATTCTGAGAATTTCCTACCGAGATGAGAAGTGGCGAGAAAAATTTCGTCAACAAATCGAACGGGAATCCATCAAGAACAAGTAGGTAGGTACCTATTATTATTCATTTCAGTCACTAACACTATTGAGATTAGGTATATACCTAATACTACCATGTTCTGATGCTTATCTTAATTTACCTCTTAAAAAACTCTCTTTCAGTATGCAACTGCCGGATAGTACCTACTACCTAACATTAAATCATACTTACCCTGTCGAAGCATATCTGTAAAGAAATTCGATAAATATATCCTTCATTTTGCCATCAGAATCAGAAAGCTTTTTCGGATTATCAATCATATGGAACAATAGTCTTGTGTCATCACCATGACTTGCAACTGTAACAAGGATCATATATTTTTTCTATAGCAGATGTTAAAGTGTGCTTTGTTCGACTAAAAATAGTTGATCAAGTATTACTTTAACCGCAAGAGTAGATCAAGTACTTTAATTTTCTGACTTTGTTTGGGTAACTCCATGGAAACCTTTGCTACCTACGTAGATTTTCGGGTTTAATATAATTTTTTCTATAGCAGATGTTAAAGTGTGCTTTGTTCGACTAAAAATAGTTGATCAAGTATTACTTTAACCGCAAGGGTAGATAAAGTAACACTTTAACCGCAAGGATAGATAAAGTACTTTAATTTTCTGACTTTGTTTGGGTAACTCCATGGAAACCTTTGCTACCTACTGAGATTTTCGGGTTTAATATAATTTAATTTTAATTGGTTTTTTACAAATTTTTCCTATTTTTCTTTAACATCTGCTATAGAAAAAAATAGAATTTTATACACGACGATAAAATTTAATTATCGACTCGCGAAAATTAATTCACTCGCGATTTCATCGCTCGTGAATTAACACTTTCCGCTTGTCGATAAAATATAATTTTATCGTCTTGTATAAAAAATAACTATTATTTTTAATTGGTTTTTTACAAATTGTTCCTATTTTTCTTTAACATCTGCTATAGAAAAAAATAGAATTTTATACACGACGATAAAATTTAATTATCGTCTTGTATAAAAAATAACTATTATTCATACCCCTACATATTATTATACTAGCACCTACCTGAAAGATTAGCTTTATGAGCAACAGGAATATCTACAAGATAATCATAATAATAGAAATAAACTGGAGCCAATGCCACTCTAGAGTGCAAACAAATTGCTTTAATAATATCAATTTCAAAATAACGATCGTTGAAAAGCTGAAATTTAAATAATTCAGAAAATGTTTTTAACAACTTCCTTAATTCTTACTCGAATAAGATTATGAATACTCTTGTCAGAAAGAGATTCATCTTTTAAATAATGAGTTCTTATAGCCTTTGCAATTATTTGTTTGTCGAAATCATAAGCAGTGTCGTTGTAATCCAAAGTGTAAGGGGCCAAATCGTTCCAACGATTACCCAATTCTTGTAATTTATCGTACAATAAGAAAACTAGAAAATAAATATACAGAAGGGAATAAAATCAATTACTTAGGATTAGTTACATCCTATAATATCGATTCCACCATCCCTTGTAGTTGAAGCAATCCAAGGATAATCATTTATTCGTCCTTCCGATAATAACTTGTAGGGATGATCGGGTAAAAACGCTTCTGGTCCGTATTCAACCACGGGGCCAAACACAGTTATAGGCACTATATTAGCAAACACAGTGAAATTACGATGAGCTAAAACAACATCCCTTACAGGTTTAGCTCTTAAACAATCAACCAACTCTTTAGACGATTCCTTGCAATTAAATATTTGTCCCAGTTTCTTTGCATTCCCAGCAGGATTTTTACTTAAAGCCCACATATTCAATGCTGTCCCGCTTTGAGAAAATCCTCTATTAAACAAACCTAAAAAAATATTGTTTATAAGCACAAAGGACGAAACTGTTTTAAAAAATCAAATCTTAAAAACTTTTATAGGCGCGATTTTAATTTTGTGCTTTTTTTGTTCTAATTGGTTAAATTTGAATTTGCCGCCAAATTTAAGCAATAGTTGCGTTCAATTAACTAAACAACTCAGCACAACCGCCTATCGCTTTTTAGCGCTCACCAATAGGATTGCTCGATTTTTGAAAACTTAATAAATCGAGCAATTCTATTGGTTGGCGATGCGTGCTGAGATCCAGAGTCAATTGAACGCAGCTAATGAAAACTAAAAGAAAAATTCGCAAAAACAATCGCGCCTGTATGAAGCCCCCTTCAAGGGGTAACACCTTTTGATAGTGGAGATAGGTAATGATAATGAACTGCAGCACCGCCTGCTGCTGCTCCTGTTAAAGTAATTGAGTCAGGATTTCCTCCAAAATATTTAATATTATCCTTAACCCATTTCATAGCCAAGACTTGATCTTTAAGTCCGTTATTTCCGGGTAATTCTTCATCTTGTGTACTTAGAAAACCTGAGAATGATTATCATAAATGATTCTTATTTATCAGAAGGACCATTAAAAGAATTCGGTATAAAAAAAATTTAAAAAAAATTGATTTACCTAATATTCCTAATCTATAATTCATGGTTACGTAAACAAGATCTCGATCCATAATATAATCAGGACCACCTACTGATATAGGATCGAAAATAGTGAATGCACCTCCATGAATATGTATTACAACATCCATATTTTCTTTACCGGTAATCTTCTCTTTGGGTACGTAAATATAGAGATAGAGACAATCTTCATCCCCTATAATAAAATGGCAAATAATCCAAAGCAAATTTCAATCTAAATCACCCTGGCAGAACAGTAGAATAGGCAACCCAAATAACATATTAAATAGCTCCCAGATTAATAATCAATAGAGATTCAAAGATATCTGTGAATAATTTTGATACTATCCACAAATCTCGTTCCCTATATTAAACACTCACCTATTACTTTACTGGTTGGCGCTACAAGGGTGTATTGCAAACAAGAGTATGTTTTATCTGCTACTAATGTACTTGACCATTTGTCCGCGGGTTGGGATTTCTATAATTAAATTATTACTTTAAATATTTAATGTAGGTGTGTGCTAAAACTTTTTGGGTATTTTACTACATTGGATAAAGATTATGAACGTTTCTTCGAAGTAAGTTTATGCAGCCTCCATTTGCAATGTCACATAATAATTATAGTCTCACATTTAATTGAACACCATCAAGTAAATTGTTTGCAACAATTTAAAAAAACTTATAGGTAACCATTTGAACGAAATCGGAGGGCGTGAGAAAATCATCCAAAAAAAAAGGAAAGGCTATACCTAGTCTTTCCTCATTTTTTGGAAAAAAATTTCACCCCTTCAGATCTCGCCCCGATTTTCCCAGAATGTTATTTGGAGGGTATACACTTGGAAATTATGGGGCAAACTTCCCTCACCCCTTCCCACTGCTCCACACCTGGCTAGGAAACGTTCAGAATTGGGTTGTTCCAGAAAACTTTCGGAATTTTTTTGGACCAGATGCGAGGGGATGGGGGCTGTTTGGCACATATTTTTCAGGTCTTTACCCTTCATATTACATTCTGAAATTTTCCTAAGGAAATCGGAGAGGGTCAAAAAATCTTCGAAAAAAAAAGGAAAGACTATAGTCTGCTCATTTTTGGGAAAAAAATTTCACCCCTTCAGATCTCGCCCCGATTTTCCCAGAATGTTATTTGGAGGGTATACACTTGGAAATTATGGGGCAAACTTCCCTCACCCCTTCCCACTGCTCCACACCTGGCTAGGAAACGTTCAGAATTGGGTTGTTCCAGAAAACTTTCGGAAATTTTTTGGACCAGATGCGAGGGGATGGGGGATGTTTGGCACATATTTTTCAAGTCTTTACCCTTCATATTACATTCTGAAATTTTCCTAAGGAAATCGGAGAGGGTCAAAAAATCTTCGAAAAAAAAAGGAAAGACTATAGTCTTTGCTCATTTTTGGGAAAAAAATTTCACCCCTTCAGATCTCGCCCCGATTTTCCCAGAATGTTATTTGGAGGGTATACACTTGGAAATTATGGGGCAAACTTCCCTCACCCCTTCCCACTGCTCCACACCTGGCTAGGAAACGTTCAGAATTGGGTTGTTCCAGAAAACTTTCGGAATTTTTTTGGACCAGATGCGAGCGGATGGGGGATGTTTGGCACATATTTTTCAAGTGTTTACGGTTCATATTACATTCTGAAATTTTCCTAAGGAAATCGGAGAGGGTCAAAAAATCTTCGAAAAAAAAAGGAAAGACTATAGTCTTTGCTCATTTTTGGGAAAAAAATTCACCCCTTCAGATCTCGCCCCGATTTTCCCAGAATGTTATTTGGAGGGTATACACTTGGAAATTATGGGGCAAACTTCCCTCACCCCTTCCCACTGCTCCACACCTGGCTAGGAAACGTTCAGAATTGGGTTGTTCCAGAAAACTTTCGGAAATTTTTTGGACCAGATGCGAGGGGATGGGGGATGTTTGGCACATATTTTTCAAGTCTTTACCCTTCATATTACATTCTGAAATTTTCCTAAGGAAATCGGAGAGGGTCAAAAAATCTTCGAAAAAAAAAAGGAAAGACTATAGTCTTTGCTCATTTTTGTGATAAAAATTTCACCCCTTCAGATCTCGCCCCGATTTTCCCAGAATGTTATTTGGAGGGTATACACTTGGAAATTATGGGGCAAACTTCCCCTACCCCTTCCCACTGCTCCCTGCCTGGTCAGGAAATGTTCAGGAATGGATTCCTTCTGAAACCTTTCTGATTTTTTGAACAGATAGCAGTATGCGGGTATACAAACAGTCCAATTAATTGATTGTTATCGATAGTACCTGCCCCCTGGCCCTGTCCATAAATTTGCATTAAATTTGCTTAGAAAAGATGTTCCTCGTAATATGAAATTCCATTATAAAGGATTGATAGAAATAAAGTGCATACTTAAGAACTTTTTGTTTCAGGTCGTTAATGCATAGCGTATACTTCCTTGTTAAGTCTAAAAATATAAATTACCTTAAATCTCAAATTCCCAACAGGTGGTTTTGCATATGGAATCCCTTCAAACGCTGAAACAGTTCGCCCTTCATAAGATTTAATGAGTTTTCCTTGCACAGACCCTAAAGGAGTTTTCACTACAGGACCGGACTGCGAAATTGCTATCCTCACAAGCACTAATAACAATTTACATTATATATTAGTTTTTTTTTTTCTGTTACCTTTCACTAATTTTATTAACAGATGTTACACATTTACCAAAATAAAAAAACTAGAAACAATTTTTAAAAAAATCAAAGGAACTATATTTATTTATTTATAACATTTATTTTTTTTTATATTTATAATAAAAAAATCCCCTACCCGCAAGAGACACCCATATAAAAATTGGGTTAAACATCTTTAAAAGAGCAACTGAAAGATAACCACCTTGAAATTATATTATATACCACTTGGTCAGCTGGTATAATTTTGAATGTCTCTTTATTTTGGCAGTTCAGTGTCACTATAAGTAATAAAAAACAGTAACATTTAATTTTCTAAACCTAATTTGTTCTTAATTACAAGCAAGATTTATTTTTTTATATTTAATAGAATAATCTTAAAATTTATTTTATGGGGAATTGGATTCGTCCTAAAGTACCTAACAGAATTTAAAATTACTTTAAGTGACTTTATTTATTAATAATTCTTTCGGTAAACGGATGGCGAAATGGCTATTAAATTTAAATTTAAGGAAGGTTAACTGGTGTTAAACTTTAGACATAAATCCATTAGTAGCTTAAAATTATAGACAAAGACAGAAAGAAATCAAGATCTGTGAGGACGAAAATTATTTTACATTACATAGGTACACAAAAAAAATAAGTTTACAACAAATTAACCTTGTTAGCTATTAGCTAAAAATAAACAAAGTGAATGGTTTTATGTGTTTGTCTTTATACTAAATAGTGCTTCGTTTACTAATGGAGACATTTTTTTTTAATATTTTCCCATCATGTTCGATTTTCCATTGCATAAACAAATTGTAAAATTTTAATAATATCTATAGTCTGTGTTACAGCATAGGCTAATGGTTACAGTCATTGGCAAGTATAAACTTTAAATAAATATCAAGTTTAAAAAAAATTGTTAATAGGTACCTACCTATTCACCGCTTCAACAAAGAGTCAAAGGGGACTTATTTAAAACTACCAAGATTCTTTTAATAATTTCATACAAAACAGTTTACATCGTTTTTGTTTCTGCAAATTCTGTGAAAAATTGATTGAGAATTAATAGCAAAAATGCTTAAATGACTGTGCACTAACTTATTGCAGTTCTACAAATAGGCGACATTACAAGGGCGTTACAGAGAAAGTAGGAAATAATTACTACTCGTAGTGGGAACCATAAAATTAGGAAAAAATAATAAAACCACGAAGTCTCAAGGATGTAGTTTGTTAACCCTTGACAAAATCTTTTGTTTTACAATTAATTTAATTAATATGATAATGTTTTAATACAATAATTTTTGATCCTAGTGAATTTTCTGAAGATGCTAAAGTAGTTTTAGCGAAAACGTTCAAACAATTTAACTCACTATGTCAATTATTATTGACATTAAATGATGGTTTTTCATTAAATATTCGTGGGATCAGACTTCGTGGTTTTATTATTTTTTCCTAATATCATGCAATTACTATAGTCAGATTCATCCCCAAGCAATTACATGCAGTGGGGCCCGGTTTTTGAATTTTTCGGTGGATTCGCCAAATTACAACCTTCAAAAAATAAATTTCGTAGACAAACGTTTTCCGACCTTGTTAGGAAATTCCCAAAATATGAAGGCTTGAAAATTATGTGCGAAACCTCCCTCATCCCTTCCGATTTGATTAGAAAAAATTCAGACTTTTCGAAAATAATTCAAAGACTACCTACTATAATCGAAAAAATACCAAAGACTATAGTAGTCTTTGAATTATTTCTGAAAGTTTTCTGAATTTTTTTAACCAAATGGGAAGGTGTGAGGGAAGTGTTCGATACAAATTTCTAATTTTAAATAACACCCCCTCAGATCTCGTGTTAGATTTTCCGAGCATATTTAGTTGGAGGCCATACATTTTTAAATTATTGGACAAACTTCCCTCACCCATTTCCACTGCTTCCCACCTGGTGAGAACATTTTCAGAAATGGATTTGGGATGGGATGGGATGAGGGATGTTCGGCACATATTTTCCAAGTGTTTAACCTTTCCTTTTAAATTTCCTAAAGAAATCGGAAGAGAGGAAATCGGAAGGGATAAGAAGAATATCCAGAAACGGAAGTAAGGCTTCTTTCTTTTTTGGAAATTTTTTTGACCCCTTCAGATCTCGCTAGGATTTTTCCAGGGTATTATTTGGAGGCCAAACACTTGGAAAATATGTGCCAAACTTCCCTCATCCCTTCCCACTGCTTACCACTTGGCGAAAAAATTTTCAGAAATAGATCTTCCATGCTTTACGTTTATAATGAAAAATAATGGTCAACATAACATAAAGTAGTAATAGAAAGGCCACTTTATTGTTTTGAGTTTTAGGTTTGTTCCTGTAAAATATTTCTAATGTTAAGGTTCATGGTCAATAGAAAAGTTTTTTGAAGGAAATAATAACAATCTGGGCCACAGTAATGACAGTTGGTGAATCCCTAATTTCTTCAATAATTAATTACAAGCATAATTAATGGAGTAAATCATTATTTAGGTATAAAAGAATTGCTTTTTAATATCTCTTTTTTTTAATTTATTAAAGAAAATCCTGTAAGATTTCCATATTTAATCGTCAAATAAACAATTTTTAAAAGTTAAAATCGCTTTGAAAACAATTTATATTCATTTTGTATCAAAAGAATTGTTCAAAATTTATTTCCATGTCTATAAAATAACATTCCTTTATGCAGGTGCAAGTTTTTATATTTGCAACTTTCTAAATTTTGTTATCAGCTTGTAATGTATTGGGAATATCAGACACAAGCGGACAATAACAAAGAATAGAATCGTACAAACTTTTCCATATATTTCTTAATGCGCTTCGTTCTGATAGGGGCAGGGATTTTTACTAAAAATCCTGTCCTTAGTTATCGATAACAATTCTTAGTTACTCACTTCTGATTGGTCAGTTTTGGACGAGTTTGTGTGTAGTGGGAGAATTTTAGTACGTGTTGCACTTCGAATTTATTTTGTGCAGTGATCTCGTACAATTATTACTTGTAGTGTGTCTTAAAGTGTTACTTCTGATCCAGAAATTAGATTTTATTGACTAGGTATGTTTTATTTGTTTCAATTATGAGAATATTTGATTAAATTGAGATATAAAAATAAAGAATTGCTATTTTCAAGAAAATTATTAATTAATATTTTTTATTTTGCAGTTTTCAATCATTGAGGGATCAGAAGCAGCCCCCTTACATCCAAAGACTAACAAATTCGGCGAAGAAAACTTCTTTAAGGGTAAGTTTAAATATTTTTTATTTTCAAACTGCTTAACACTTAAAACATTTTTAATTTTCTTATTTTTACTAATCGACCATAAGTCTTAAGAATTTTACCAATCCTTATTTAATTTATTATATTCTCAAAAATATTAAAAATTACGTCTGATTTAATTACGACATCTATTGTTTGTAAAATGTGTAAGCATTATAAAACAATTTTCTACGTAATGTAAGTACTTCGTAGTGAATAAAGAAAATTTGAGTCATACAAACCAAAGAGGCGTTACGTAAGACCTGACATGGCACAGGTGACACATACGCATGTTCCTATCTTCCTTTCAAACATTGCAAATTCTTTTGGATTCAGGATTGTTATCTATAAATTTTATTTTGTGAATATGGATGTTAAGTTTTGATTTTCCTTTTAACTAAATGTTCGCATTTTATTCAAATCTAATTTAGTAATTTAAACCAAAGCATTTTGTGATACTACCTAGTATTTTTGAATAAATTTTTAATTTTTTTTTCTGCAGAAGTTCTGATGTCTTTGGATGACTGAGGGAGGGCCAGTGTTGTGTCGGGAAATGGGATTATCGTGTGCTTCAGAAGAAGACAACGCAGTTTTTTTAAGCATGCAAGGATGAAGTCAACAAAATTTAAGGTAGAAAAACCAAATTCCTCCACAGCAGTACAGCCAGCAATTAAAACTCACAACGACAATTCATATAATAAGAACTCTGTTACCAGAAGCGAGAGGTTATCCAGCCGCCCTTGAAATATCTCTATTAGGAACTAAATTTAAATTAAAGTCAAAGTTTACAGATTCCAGTGAAATATTTTACACCCTTTGCGCCTCGCCCGCCGTTCCACCCCGCACTTAAAAATTTTAGTAATATTTTATTTAAGCACCCCCACTTGTTTCTGGATATTCTCGAACTTTCTACACATATCGCCTACACTTCATGGATTTAGAACCATAAACTTTTGGAAATTCTTGTAAAAATGATTTTTTTCAGTCAAAATTAGTACACATCGTAACGGTTTTTATTTTATGAATTGATATGCTTTCTAGTAATGCTCGTTTCCGGGAGTGTTTGTGCATCAAATAGTGACAGCACTATTTTGCTAAGCCACTATTCCGTTTCGAGATTATAAAATTCAGGAGCGCTTTCGACATAACAGTTATTATGCAACAAGCATGTAATGTTGCTTTTTATTCACTATTTACGAAACTAGCCTTTTAATGCGCCTAGTGAATAATGATTATTCACGCTATTATTGTTGTCATGGATAGCATTAGATTTTCTTGAAACTTTTCGCGATAATCGGTAATATTTTGCATGGATAACGAGTTTGAACGAGCATATTGCAAGATTCTAATAGAATCATTTTCTTTTTAAATTTAAAATGATTATTTTCTTATTTCATGTTACAATCAAAATACAAACTGCAAAGGAATTTTAATTAAAAATAGTTTTCAAGGAACTTTTCGGTTTTATCATCAAAATTTAAAAATACAAACCAGGACGAAAATTCAGAATACGTTTCGGAGTTCCCTCGTTCTTTTTTGCGTTTTACAACTCCTTGACCTATAAAACACTGGCTTTACTGTTGTACTATATTTTTTTAAAGGACCATTTTATTAAATACAATATGTTGTGGTTTTTACGTACCTCAAAGTACTAAAGGGTTTTTTAATTCCAAAACCCAAATACGAACTAGTCTAAATTTATATTCTGCTTCGATTTACTACAAATACAGCGTACGTAGAAAATTATTATTACTACTATATGATTTTTTTTACCCCATACTTATTTGAAATTAAGATTCCCTTAAGCCCTAATTTTATTTTATTGTGTAACCACACACCACCATACTTTCTGTGTTTACACAATTCTCTACAATATTTTTGTGAGGTCCAATCTCTTTCCGTTTCGAGAGCATTTAGTGAGTGAGGGGGTTTTCAATCACATCCCCTCTTTGGTGGCTGATCTTGGTCAGGGAGGCTGCGGTCTAGACTGGCGTTTGGCCGGTGGGTTGGATAATCCCACTCTGTAGCTAGCCCACCCAGGGGCATAGGGCACCATACACTGTCGGTAGTCTTTGATCGATAGCCATGTCGATGATGAGACAAAAAGGCGGTGTATACTACGAAGGTGGTCCACCTTTGGTCACGTCGGGGGCTGGGGGATGTCTTAGCGTATCCTAATTGATCAACCTCGAAATCAATGTAGCTGTTGTGGTTGCAATATTCTCCCTCGCTCTATATAATGCTCTCTTTCGTTATCGCTCTACGTACGCAATACCAGAGAGGGGCTAGATTAATTTTTTTCATGAATTTAACGAACAGCCCTGGTAACGCGAATCCCCAATTTTCAACTCCGTTACCCCATATTTATGTTAACATTATTTATTCAAGTTGCATAATAATAAATAGTTTACATGTTGCTATTTATTTTTCCCTGGGGTACGTTAAAACCAACGCATACTGTATTTTTGTTTTTCGAAATTAAAAATGTTTTCTTCTATTCTGGTTAGTAAAGTTAAGTTATTGAAAATGGTCCTTCCTTTGTATTTACTGAACTTGATAAGCTTTAAAAATGTTCATTTGTTTTTGGGTTTTCATTATTTTTTACTTGTGTGATAAATAAAACCCCCCTCGCCCCTGTTTACTAATTTTATGGAAACCCAAAAACAATGCACATTTCTGCTGATCGAGTTCTGCAGGATTCGAGGATTAATTTGTTTTAACTTTTTTTCGCCCAATCAGTTTCTTGACAAAGAAAAAAAATTAAGTAGGTATTGTAATTAATCCTTACAATCCTGGAAATGTTTGTTTACTAAACCATATTTTTTGTGCACTAAACGTTTCCACTGGAGAGATTTTAGTGAAGCTTTCTGAATTGATTCTGTTACCGTAGAGGAAACACTTTCGGTGTGCTAATAATATTTTCCTTTAATGGAAAATTCATTCGTTGCTTTTAATTGAATTTTAAAAATTTGCGTTTCTTCTAAGATGGCAAAGAGGGGGTTCGATTATGTTTGATAGTTACCTATGTGTTATTTTATCTGAAAATATTTCTTATCAGAAATAGTTTTCCTGCGTACATTTTTAGAATATTTTTAAGAGAGCGGTTAGAATACAGTAACTACTTTTTTCGCCATGTCCTGTATTTTCGCGATCGTGTTGTTGCTAGTTTTTGTGCTGGTGCGTTTTTCATAAAAAAATTATTTACGTACGTATTCCTAATATTACTAAATTAGTTTTAATCATTTTCTTTAGACAACAATTGGACACATCCAATCATCAAAAATATATACAGGGCGTTACGAAAAAACAAAAAGACAAAGAGTCAAAGGGCTGTAACTCCGCTACCAGACGATTTTTCAAATTTCTGTCTGCGCCATTAATTCGGAAATAAAAAATACTACAAGTTTGCTTCTATAATCATATTCGTATCTGTAAAAACAAAAAAGATACAGACTGTTAATGTTCAATGCGCATTAAGGGGCAAACTTCCCGCACCCCTTCCCAGTGCTTCGCACCTGCATAGAAAATGTTCAGAATTGGATTTTTTCTGAAAACTTCCTGAATTTTTTTTGACTAGACGGGAGGGGTTGAGGGATGTTTGGTACATATTTTTCAAGTGTTTAGACTTCATATAAATTTCTGGGAATTTCGTAAGGAAATCGGAAGGGGTACAAAAATTTTTCCAAAAAATGAGGAAAGACTATAGCTCATTTTTTGGAAATTTTTTTGGCCCCTTCAGATCTCGTCAGGATTTTCCCAGAATGTTATTTGGAGGGTTTACGCTTGGAAATTATGGGGCAAACTTCCCTCACCCCTTCCACTGCTTGGTCACATTGTAATGTACACCTCGGCTCGCTAAATTGGCGACAGTCTAAACGATGTCCACGAAACGTAATGTAGGTACATCTTCGGTCCGCCAACTTGCAGTGTGAACTCACCTTTAGCCAATAAATCTTGCAGTGTGAACGCACCTTTAGCTAATAAATTTTGCAGTGTGAACACACTTTTAAGTAATAAAATTTTGCATTGTGACCGCACATTTAGCTAATACATCTTGCATTGTGAACGCACCTTTAGCTAATGAATCTAGCAGTGTGAACGCACCTTTAGCTAATAAATTTTGCAGTGTGAACCCACCTTTATGTAATAAAATTTTGGAGTGTGAACGCACCTTTAGCTAATAAATGTTGCAGTGTGAACGCACCTTTAGCTAATAAATTTTGCAGTGTGAACACACTTTTAAGTAATAAAATTTTGCATTGTGACCGCACATTTAGCTAATACATCTTGCATTGTGAACGCACCTTTAGCTAATACATCTTGCAGTGAGAACGCACCTTTAGCTAATAAATCTAGCAGTGTGAACGCACCTTTAGCTAATACATCTTGCAGTGAGAACGCACCTTTAGCTAATAAATCTAGCAGTGTGAACGCACCTTTAGCTAATAAATTTTGCAGTGTGAACCCACCTTTATGTAATAACATTTTGGAGTGTGAACGCACCTTTAGCTAATAAATGTTGCAGTGTGAACGCACCTTTAGCTAATAAATCTTGCAGTGTGAACGCACCTTTACCTAACAAATGTTGCAGTGTGAACACACCTGTATGTAATAAAATTTTAAAGTGTGAACGCACCTTTAGCTAATAAATCTTGCATTGTGAACGCACCTTTAGCTAATACATCTTGCAGTGAGAACGCACCTTTAGCTAATAAATTTTTCAGCGTGAACACACCTTTATATAATAAAATTTTGCAGTGTGAACACACCTTTAAGTAATAAAATTTTGCATTGTGAACGCACCTTTAGCTAATACAACTTGCAGTGAGAACGCACCTTTAGCTAATAAATCTAGCAGTGTAAACGCACCTTTAGCTAATAAATTTTGGAGTGTGAACGCACCTTTAGCTAATAAATGTTGCAGTGTGAACGCACCTTTAGCTAATAAATCTCGCAGTATGAACGCACCTTTACCTAACAAATGTTGCAGTGTGAACACACCTGTATGTAATAAAATTTTGAAGTGTGAACGCACCTTTAGCTAACATAAGTTGCTGTGTGAACGCACCATGGTAATGGGTTAGGTTAGGTTAGCAAAATGAGTTGGGTTAGGTTAGGTAATGGGTTAGGTTAGGTTAGCAAAATGAGTTGGGTTAGGTTGGGTAATGGGTTAGGTTAGGTTAGCTAAATGAGTTGGGTTAGGTTAGCAAAATGAGTTGGGTTAGGTTAGATAAATGAGTTGGGTTAGGTTAGCTAAATTATATATATATTTTTTTATTATATATATTTATCTAACCTAACCCAACTCATTTAGCTAACCTAACCCAACTCATTTAGCTAACCTAACCCATCTCATTTTGCTAACCTAACCTAACCCATTACCTAACCTAACCCAACTAATTTTGTTAACCTAACCTAACCCATTACCTAACCTAACCCAACTAATTTTGCTAACCTAACCTAACCCATTACCTAACCTAACCCAACTCATTAGCTAACCTAACCAAACTAACCTAACCTTTAGCTAATAAATGTAGCAGTGTGAACGCACATTTAGCTAATCAAGATTGCTGTGTATACGCACCTTTAGCTATTAAAATTTAGCAGGGTAAACTCACCTTAAGGTAATAAATTTTTCAATGTACACGCACCATGTCCTTTTATCTAATAAAAATTGCTGTGTGTCCTGTCCCTTAAAATAAATATTAAATTAAGAAAATAAATATTAAATTAAGAAAATAAATATTAAATTAAGAAAATAAATATTAAATTAAGAAAATAAATATTAAATTAAGAAAATAAATATTAAATTAAGAAAATAAATATTAAATTAAGAAAATAAATATTAAATTAAGAAAATAAATATTAAATTAAGAAAATAAATATTAAATTAAGAAAATAAATATTAAATTAAGAAAATAAATATTAAATTAAGAAAATAAATATTAAATTTAGAAAATAAATATTAAATTAAGAAAATAAATATTAAATTAATAAATAAATATTAAATTAAGAAAATAAATATTAAATTAAGAAAATAAATATTAAATTAAGAAAATAAATATTAAATTAAGAAAATAAATATTAAATTAAGAAAATAAATATTAAATTAAGAAAATAAATATTAAATTAAGAAAATAAATATTAAATTAAGAAAATAAATATTAAATTAAGAAAATAAATATTAAATTTAGAAAATAAATATTAAATTAAGAAAATAAATATTAAATTAAGAAAATAAATATTAAATTAAGAAAATAAATATTAAATTAAGAAAACCTTTAGCTAATACATCTTGCAGTGAAAACGCACCTTTAGCTAATAAATTTAGCAGTGTGAACCCACCTTTATGTTATAAAATTTTGGAGTGTGAACGCACCTTTAGCTAATAAAAATTGCAGTGTGAACGCACCTTTAGCTAATAAATATTGCAGTGTGAACGCACCTTTAGCTAATAAATCTTGCAGTGTGAACGCACCTTTAGCAGATAAATTTTGGAGTGTGAACGCACCTTCAGCAAATAAATTTTGCAGTGTGAACGCACCTTTAGCTAATAAATATAGCAGTCTAAACGCACCTTTAGTTAGTAAATCTTGCAGTGTGAACGCACCTTTAGCTAATAAATCTTGCAGTGTGAACGCACCTTTAGCTAATAAATTTAGCAGTGTGAACGTACATTTATGTAATAAAAATTTGCAGTGTGAACGCACCTTTAGCAAATAAATTTTGGAGTGTGAACGCACCTTCAGCTAATAAATATAGCAGTGTGAACGCACCTTTAGCTAATAAATCTTGCAGTGTGAACGCACCCTTAGCTACTAAATCTTGCAGTGTGAACGCACCTTTAGCTAATAAATTTAGCAGTGTGGACGTACCTTTAGCAAATAAGTATAGCAGTGTGAACGCACCTTTAGCTAATAAATCTTGCAGTGTGAACGCACCTTTAGCTACTAAATCTTGCAGTGTGAACGCACCCTTAGCTAATAAATGTTGCAGTGTGAACACACCTGTATGTAATAAAATTTTGAAGTGTGAACGCACCTTTTAGCTAGCAAATGTTGCAGTGTGAACACACCTGTATGTAATAAAATTTTGAAGTGTGAACGCACCTTTAGCTAATAAATCTTGCAGTGTGAACGCACCTTTAGCTAATAAATTTTGCAGTGTGAACATACCTTTATGTAATAAAATTTTGCAGTGTAAACGCACCTTTAGCTAATAAATATTGCAGTGTGAACGCACCTTTAGCTACTAAATCTTGCAGTGTGAACGCACCCTTAGCTAATAAATGTTGCAGTGTGAACACACCTGTATGTAATAAAATTTTGAAGTGTGAAAGCACCTTTTAGCTAGCAAATGTTGCAGTGTGAACACACCTGTATGTAATAAAATTTTGAAGTGTGAACGCACCTTTAGCTAATAAATCTTGCAGTGTGAACGCACCTTTAGCTAATAAATTTTGCAGTGTGAACATACCTTTATGTAATAAAATTTTGCAGTGTAAACGCACCTTTAGCTAATAAATATTGCAGTGTGAACGCACCTTTAGCTAATAAATCTTGCAGTGTGAACGCACCTATAGCAAATAAATTTTGGAGTGTGAACGCACCTTCAGCAAATAAATTTTGCAGTGTGAACGTACCTTTATGTAATAAAATTTTGCAGTGTAAGCGCACCTTTAGCTAATAAATATTGCAGTGTGAACGCACCTTTAGCTAATAAATTTGTCGGTGTGAACGCACCTTTAGCTAATAAATATAGCAGTGTGAACGCACCTTTAGCTAATAAATTTGTCGGAGTGAACGCACATTTAGCTAATAAATTTGTTTGTGTGAACGTTATTTATAGAATGTTATTTGGAGAGTGTACACTTGGAAATTATGGGGCAAACTTCCCTCACCCCTTCCCACTGCTCCACACCTGGCTAGGAAACGTTCAGAATTGGGTTGTTCCAGAAAACTTTCGGAATTTTTTTGAACCAGATCGGAGGGGATGGGGGATGTTTGGCACATATTTTTCAAGTCTTTACCCTTCATATTACATTCTGAAATTTTCCTAGCGAAATCGGAGAGGGTCAATAAATCTTCGAAAAAAAAAGGAAAGACTATAGTCTTTGCTCATTTTTGGGAAAAAAATTTCACCCCTTCAGATCTCGCCCCGATTTTCCCGGAATGTTATTTGGAGGGTATACACTTGGAAATTATGGGGCAAACTTCCCTCACCCCTTCCCACTGCTCCACACCTGGCTAGGAAACGTTCAGAATTGGGTTGTTCCAGAAAACTTTCGGAATTTTTTTGAACCAGATCGGAGGGGATGGGGGATGTTTGGCACATATTTTTCAAGTCTTTACCCTTCATATTACATTCTGAAATTTTCCTAGCGAAATCGGAGAGGGTCAAAAAATCTTCGAAAAAAAAAGGAAAGACTATAGTCTTTGCTCATTTTTGGGAAAAAAATTTCACCCCTTCAGATCTCGCCCCGATTTTCCCAGAATGTTATTTGGAGGGTATACACTTGGAAATTATGGGGCAAACTTCCCTCACCCCTTCCCACTGCTCCACACCTGGCTAGGAAACGTTCAGAATTGGGTTGTTCCAGAAAACTTTCGGAATTTTTTTGAACCAGATCGGAGGGGATGGGGGATGTTTGGCACATATTTTTCAAGTCTTTACCCTTCATATTACATTCTGAAATTTTCCTAGCGAAATCGGAGAGGGTCAAAAAATCTTCGAAAAAAAAAGGAAAGACTATAGTCTTTGCTCATTTTTGGGAAAAAAATTTCACCCCTTCAGATCTCGCCCCGATTTTCCCAGAATGTTATTTGGAGGGTATACACTTGGAAATTATGGGGCAAACTTCCCTCACCCCTTCCCACTGCTCCACACCTGGCTAGGAAACGTTCAGAATTGGGTTGTTCCAGAAAACTTTCGGAATTTTTTTGAACCAGATCGGAGGGGATGGGGGATGTTTGGCACATATTTTTCAAGTCTTTACCCTTCATATTACATTCTGAAATTTTCCTAGCGAAATCGGAGAGGGTCAATAAATCTTCGAAAAAAAAAGGAAAGACTATAGTCTTTGCTCATTTTTGGGAAAAAAATTTCACCCCTTCAGATCTCGCCCCGATTTTACCAGAATGTTATTTGGAGGGTATACATTTGGAAATAATGGGGCAAACTTCTCTCACCCCTTCCCACTGCTCCACACCTGGCTAGGAAACGTTCAGAATTGGGTTGTTCCAGAAAACTTTCGGAATTTTTTTGAACCAGATCGGAGGGGATGGGGGATGTTTGGCACATATTTTTCAAGTCTTTACCCTTCATATTACATTCTGAAATTTTCCTAGCGAAATCGGAGAGGGTCAAAAAATCTTCGAAAAAAAAAGGAAAGACTATAGTCTTTGCTCATTTTTGGGAAAAAAATTTCACCCCTTCAGATCACGCCCCGATTTTCCCAGAATGTTATTTGGAGGGTATACACTTGGAAATTATGGGGCAAACTTCCCTCACCCCTTCCCACTGCTCCACACCTGGCTAGGAAACGTTCAGAATTGGGTTGTTCCAGAAAACTTTCGGAATTTTTTTGACCAGATCGGAGGGGATGGGGGATGTTTGGCACATATTTTTCAAGTCTTTACCCTTCATATTACATTCTGAAATTTTCCTAGCGAAATCGGAGAGGGTCAATAAATCTTCGAAAAAAAAAGGAAAGACTATAGTCTGCTCATTTTTGGGAAAAAAATTTCACCCCTTCAGATCTCGCCCCGATTTTACCAGAATGTTATTTGGAGGGTATACACTTGGAAATTATGGGGCAAACTTCCCTCACCCCTTCCCACTGCTCCACACCTGGCTAGGAAACGTTCAGAATTGGGTTGTTCCAGAAAACTTTCAGAATTTTTTTGAACCAGATCGGAGGGGATGGGGGATGTTTGGCACATATTTTTCAAGTCTTTACCCTTCATATTACATTCTGAAATTTTCCTAGCGAAATCGGAGAGCGTCAAAAAATCTTCGAAAAAAAAAGGAAAGACTATAGTCTTTGCTCATTTTTGGGAAAAAAATTTCACCCCTTCAGATCTCGCCCCGATTTTCCCAGAATGTTATTTGGAGGGTATACACTTGGAAATTATGGGGCAAACTTCCCTCACCCCTTCCCACTGCTCCACACCTGGCTAGGAAACGTTCAGAATTGGGTTGTTCCAGAAAACTTTCGGAATTTTTTTGAACCAGATCGGAGGGGATGGGGGATGTTTGGCACATATTTTTCAAGTCTTTACCCTTCATATTACATTCTGAAATTTTCCTAGCGAAATCGGAGAGGGTCAAAAAATCTTCGAAAAAAAAAGGAAAGACTATAGTCTTTGCTCATTTTTGGGAAAAAAATTTCACCCCTTCAGATCTCGCCCCGATTTTCCCAGAATGTTATTTGGAGGGTATACACTTGGAAATTATGGGGCAAACTTCCCTCACCCCTTCCCACTGCTCCACACCTGGCTAGGAAACGTTCAGAATTGGGTTGTTCCAGAAAACTTTCGGAATTTTTTTGAACCAGATCGGAGGGGATGGGGGATGTTTGGCACATATTTTTCAAGTCTTTACCCTTCATATTACATTCTGAAATTTTCCTAGCGAAATCGGAGAGGGTCAAAAAATCTTCGAAAAAAAAAGGAAAGACTATAGTCTTTGCTCATTTTTGGGAAAAAAATTTCACCCCTTCAGATCTCGCCCCGATTTTCCCGGAATGTTATTTGGAGGGTATACACTTGGAAATAATGGGGCAAACTTCCCTCACCCCTTCCCACTGCTCCACACCTGGCTAGGAAACGTTCAGAATTGGGTTGTTCCAGAAAACTTTCGGAATTTTTTTGAACCAGATCGGAGGGGATGGGGGATGTTTGGCACATATTTTTCAAGTCTTTACCCTTCATATTACATTCTGAAATTTTCCTAGCGAAATCGGAGAGGGTCAAAAAATCTTCGAAAAAAAAAGGAAAGACTATAGTCTTTGCTCATTTTTGGGAAAAAAATTTCACCCCTTCAGATCTCGCCCCGATTTTCCCAGAATGTTATTTGGAGGGTATACACTTGGAAATTATGGGGCAAACTTCCCTCACCCCTTCCCACTGCTCCACACCTGGCTAGGAAACGTTCAGAATTGGGTTGTTCCAGAAAACTTTCGGAATTTTTTTGAACCAGATCGGAGGGGATGGGGGATGTTTGGCACATATTTTTCAAGTCTTTACCCTTCATATTACATTCTGAAATTTTCCTAGCGAAATCGGAGAGGGTCAAAAAATCTTCGAAAAAAAAAGGAAAGACTATAGTCTTTGCTCATTTTTGGGAAAGAAATTTCACCCCTTCAGATCTCGCCCCGATTTTCCCAGAATGTTATTTGGAGGGTATACACTTGGAAATTTTGGGGCAAACTTCCCTCACCCCTTCCCACTGCTCCACACCTGGCTAGGAAACGTTCAGAATTGGGTTGTTCCAGAAAACTTTCGGAATTTTTTTGAACCAGATCGGAGGGGATGGGGGATGTTTGGCACATATTTTTCAAGTCTTTACCCTTCATATTACATTCTGAAATTTTCCTAGCGAAATCGGAGAGGGTCAATAAATCTTCGAAAAAAAAAGGAAAGACTATAGTCTTTGCTCATTTTTGGGAAAAAAATTTCACCCCTTCAGATCTCGCCCCGATTTTCCCAGAATGTTATTTGGAGGGTATACACTTGGAAATTATGGGGCAAACTTCCCTCACCCCTTCCCACTGCTCCACACCTGGCTAGGAAACGTTCAGAATTGGGTTGTTCCAGAAAACTTTCGGAATTTTTTTGAACCAGATCGGAGGGGATGGGGGATGTTTGGCACATATTTTTCAAGTCTTTACCCTTCATATTACATTCTGAAATTTTCCTAGCGAAATCGGAGAGGGTCAATAAATCTTCGAAAAAAAAAGGAAAGACTATAGTCTTTGCTCATTTTTGGGAAAAAAATTTCACCCCTTCAGATCTCGCCCCGATTTTCCCAGAATGTTATTTGGAGGGTATACACTTGGAAATTATGGGGCAAACTTCCCTCACCCCTTCCCACTGCTCCACACCTGGCTAGGAAACGTTCAGAATTGGGTTGTTCCAGAAAACTTTCGGAATTTTTTTGAACCAGATCGGAGGGGATGGGGGATGTTTGGCACATATTTTTCAAGTCTTTACCCTTCATATTACATTCTGAAATTTTCCTAGCGAAATCGGAGAGGGTCAATAAATCTTCGAAAAAAAAAGGAAAGACTATAGTCTTTGCTCATTTTTGGGAAAAAAATTTCACCCCTTCAGATCTAGCCCCGATTTTACCAGAATGTTATTTGGAGGGTATACACTTGGAAATTATGGGGCAAACTTCTCTCACCCCTTCCCACTGGTCCACACCTGGCTAGGAAACGTTCAGAATTGGGTTGTTCCAGAAAACTTTCGGAATTTTTTTGAACCAGATCGGAGGGGATGGGGGATGTTTGGCACATATTTTTCAAGTCTTTACCCTTCATATTACATTCTGAAATTTTCCTAGCGAAATCGGAGAGGGTCAAAAAATTTTCGAAAAAAAAAGGAAAGACTTATAGTCTTTGCTCATTTTTGGGAAAAAAATTTCACCCCTTCAGATCTCGCCCCGATTTTCCCAGAATGTTATTTGGAGGGTATACACTTGGAAATTATGGGGCAAACTTCCCTCACCCCTTCCCACTGCTCCACACCTGGCTAGGAAACGTTCAGAATTGGGTTGTTCCAGAAAACTTTCGGAATTTTTTTGAACCAGATCGGAGGGGATGGGGGATGTTTGGCACATATTTTTCAAGTCTTTACCCTTCATATTACATTCTGAAATTTTCCTAGCGAAATCGGAGAGGGTCAAAAAATCTTCGAAAAAAAAAGGAAAGACTATAGTCTTTGCTCATTTTTGGGAAAAAAATTTCACCCCTTCAGATCTCGCCCCGATTTTCCCGGAATGTTATTTGGAGGGTATACACTTGGAAATAATGGGGCAAACTTCCCTCACCCCTTCCCACTGCTCCACACCTGGCTAGGAAACGTTCAGAATTGGGTTGTTCCAGAAAACTTTCGGAATTTTTTTGAACCAGATCGGAGGGGATGGGGGATGTTTGGCACATATTTTTCAAGTCTTTACCCTTCATATTACATTCTGAAATTTTCCTAGCGAAATCGGAGAGGGTCAAAAAATCTTCGAAAAAAAAAGGAAAGACTATAGTCTTTGCTCATTTTTGGGAAAAAAATTTCACCCCTTCAGATCTCGCCCCGATTTTCCCAGAATGTTATTTGGAGGGTATACACTTGGAAATTATGGGGCAAACTTCCCTCACCCCTTCCCACTGCTCCACACCTGGCTAGGAAACGTTCAGAATTGGGTTGTTCCAGAAAACTTTCGGAATTTTTTTGAACCAGATCGGAGGGGATGGGGGATGTTTGGCACATATTTTTCAAGTCTTTACCCTTCATATTACATTCTGAAATTTTCCTAGCGAAATCGGAGAGGGTCAATAAATCTTCGAAAAAAAAAGGAAAGACTATAGTCTTTGCTCATTTTTGGGAAAAAAATTTCACCCCTTCAGATCTAGCCCCGATTTTACCAGAATGTTATTTGGAGGGTATACACTTGGAAATTATGGGGCAAACTTCTCTCACCCCTTCCCACTGGTCCACACCTGGCTAGGAAACGTTCAGAATTGGGTTGTTCCAGAAAACTTTCGGAATTTTTTTGAACCAGATCGGAGGGGATGGGGGATGTTTGGCACATATTTTTCAAGTCTTTACCCTTCATATTACATTCTGAAATTTTCCTAGCGAAATCGGAGAGGGTCAAAAAATTTTCGAAAAAAAAAGGAAAGACTATAGTCTTTGCTCATTTTTGGGAAAAAAATTTCACCCCTTCAGATCTCGCCCCGATTTTCCCAGAATGTTATTTGGAGGGTATACACTTGGAAATTATGGGGCAAACTTCCCTCACCCCTTCCCACTGCTCCACACCTGGCTAGGAAACGTTCAGAATTGGGTTGTTCCAGAAAACTTTCGGAATTTTTTTGAACCAGATCGGGGGGGATGGGGGATGTTTGGCACATATTTTTCAAGTCTTTACCCTTCATATTACATTCTGAAATTTTCCTAGCGAAATCGGAGAGGGTCAATAAATCTTCGAAAAAAAAAGGAAAGACTATAGTCTTTGCTCATTTTTGGGAAAAAAATTTCACCCCTTCAGATCTAGCCCCGATTTTACCAGAATGTTATTTGGAGGGTATACACTTGGAAATTATGGGGCAAACTTCTCTCACCCCTTCCCACTGGTCCACACCTGGCTAGGAAACGTTCAGAATTGGGTTGTTCCAGAAAACTTTCGGAATTTTTTTGAACCAGATCGGAGGGGATGGGGGATGTTTGGCACATATTTTTCAAGTCTTTACCCTTCATATTACATTCTGAAATTTTCCTAGCGAAATCGGAGAGGGTCAAAAAATTTTCGAAAAAAAAAGGAAAGACTATAGTCTTTGCTCATTTTTGGGAAAAAAATTTCACCCCTTCAGATCTCGCCCCGATTTTACCAGAATGTTATTTGGAGGGTATACACTTGGAAATTATGGGGCAAACTTCCCTCACCCCTTCCCACTGCTCCACACCTGGCTAGGAAACGTTCAGAATTGGGTTGTTCCAGAAAACTTTCGGAATTTTTTTGAACCAGATCGGAGGGGATGGGGGATGTTTGGCACATATTTTTCAAGTCTTTACCCTTCATATTACATTCTGAAATTTTCCTAGCGAAATCGGAGAGGGTCAAAAAATCTTCGAAAAAAAAAGGAAAGACTATAGTCTTTGCTCATTTTTGGGAAAAAAATTTCACCCCTTCAGATCTCGCCCCGATTTTCCCAGAATGTTATTTGGAGGGTATACACTTGGAAATTATGGGGCAAACTTCCCTCACCCCTTCCCACTGCTCCACACCTGGCTAGGAAACGTTCAGAATTGGGTTGTTCCAGAAAACTTTCGGAATTTTTTTGAACCAGATCGGAGGGGATGGGGGATGTTTGGCACATATTTTTCAAGTCTTTACCCTTCATATTACATTCTGAAATTTTCCTAGCGAAATCGGAGAGGGTCAATAAATCTTCGAAAAAAAAAGGAAAGACTATAGTCTTTGCTCATTTTTGGGAAAAAAATTTCACCCCTTCAGATCTAGCCCCGATTTTACCAGAATGTTATTTGGAGGGTATACACTTGGAAATTATGGGGCAAACTTCTCTCACCCCTTCCCACTGGTCCACACCTGGCTAGGAAACGTTCAGAATTGGGTTGTTCCAGAAAACTTTCGGAATTTTTTTGAACCAGATCGGAGGGGATGGGGGATGTTTGGCACATATTTTTCAAGTCTTTACCCTTCATATTACATTCTGAAATTTTCCTAGCGAAATCGGAGAGGGTCAAAAAATTTTCGAAAAAAAAAGGAAAGACTATAGTCTTTGCTCATTTTTGGGAAAAAAATTTCACCCCTTCAGATCTCGCCCCGATTTTCCCAGAATGTTATTTGGAGGGTATACACTTGGAAATTATGGGGCAAACTTCCCTCACCCCTTCCCACTGCTCCACACCTGGCTAGGAAACGTTCAGAATTGGGTTGTTCCAGAAAACTTTCGGAATTTTTTTGAACCAGATCGGAGGGGATGGGGGATGTTTGGCACATATTTTTCAAGTCTTTACCCTTCATATTACATTCTGAAATTTTCCTAGCGAAATCGGAGAGGGTCAATAAATCTTCGAAAAAAAAAGGAAAGACTATAGTCTTTGCTCATTTTTGGGAAAAAAATTTCACCCCTTCAGATCTAGCCCCGATTTTACCAGAATGTTATTTGGAGGGTATACACTTGGAAATTATGGGGCAAACTTCTCTCACCCCTTCCCACTGGTCCACACCTGGCTAGGAAACGTTCAGAATTGGGTTGTTCCAGAAAACTTTCGGAATTTTTTTGAACCAGATCGGAGGGGATGGGGGATGTTTGGCACATATTTTTCAAGTCTTTACCCTTCATATTACATTCTGAAATTTTCCTAGCGAAATCGGAGAGGGTCAAAAAATTTTCGAAAAAAAAAGGAAAGACTATAGTCTTTGCTCATTTTTGGGAAAAAAATTTCACCCCTTCAGATCTCGCCCCGATTTTACCAGAATGTTATTTGGAGGGTATACACTTGGAAATTATGGGGCAAACTTCCCTCACCCCTTCCCACTGCTCCACACCTGGCTAGGAAACGTTCAGAATTGGGTTGTTCCAGAAAACTTTCGGAATTTTTTTGAACCAGATCGGAGGGGATGGGGGATGTTTGGCACATATTTTTCAAGTCTTTACCCTTCATATTACATTCTGAAATTTTCCTAGCGAAATCGGAGAGGGTCAAAAAATCTTCGAAAAAAAAAGGAAAGACTATAGTCTTTGCTCATTTTTGGGAAAAAAATTTCACCCCTTCAGATCTCGCCCCGATTTTCCCGGAATGTTATTTGGAGGGTATACACTTGGAAATAATGGGGCAAACTTCCCTCACCCCTTCCCACTGCTCCACACCTGGCTAGGAAACGTTCAGAATTGGGTTGTTCCAGAAAACTTTCGGAATTTTTTTGAACCAGATCGGAGGGGATGGGGGATGTTTGGCACATATTTTTCAAGTCTTTACCCTTCATATTACATTCTGAAATTTTCCTAGCGAAATCGGAGAGGGTCAAAAAATCTTCGAAAAAAAAAGGAAAGACTATAGTCTTTGCTCATTTTTGGGAAAAAAATTTCACCCCTTCAGATCTCGCCCCGATTTTCCCAGAATGTTATTTGGAGGGTATACACTTGGAAATTATGGGGCAAACTTCCCTCACCCCTTCCCACTGCTCCACACCTGGCTAGGAAACGTTCAGAATTGGGTTGTTCCAGAAAACTTTCGGAATTTTTTTGAACCAGATCGGAGGGGATGGGGGATGTTTGGCACATATTTTTCAAGTCTTTACCCTTCATATTACATTCTGAAATTTTCCTAGCGAAATCGGAGAGGGTCAATAAATCTTCGAAAAAAAAAGGAAAGACTATAGTCTTTGCTCATTTTTGGGAAAAAAATTTCACCCCTTCAGATCTCGCCCCGATTTTCCCAGAATGTTATTTGGAGGGTATACACTTGGAAATTATGGGGCAAACTTCCCTCACCCCTTCCCACTGCTCCACACCTGGCTAGGAAACGTTCAGAATTGGGTTGTTCCAGAAAACTTTCGGAATTTTTTTGAACCAGATCGGAGGGGATGGGGGATGTTTGGCACATATTTTTCAAGTCTTTACCCTTCATATTACATTCTGAAATTTTCCTAGCGAAATCGGAGAGGGTCAATAAATCTTCGAAAAAAAAAGGAAAGACTATAGTCTTTGCTCATTTTTGGGAAAAAAATTTCACCCCTTCAGATCTCGCCCCGATTTTCCCAGAATGTTATTTGGAGGGTATACACTTGGAAATTATGGGGCAAACTTCCCTCACCCCTTCCCACTGCTCCACACCTGGCTAGGAAACGTTCAGAATTGGGTTGTTCCAGAAAACTTTCGGAATTTTTTTGAACCAGATCGGAGGGGATGGGGGATGTTTGGCACATATTTTTCAAGTCTTTACCCTTCATATTACATTCTGAAATTTTCCTAGCGAAATCGGAGAGGGTCAATAAATCTTCGAAAAAAAAAGGAAAGACTATAGTCTTTGCTCATTTTTGGGAAAAAAATTTCACCCCTTCAGATCTCGCCCCGATTTTCCCAGAATGTTATTTGGAGGGTATACACTTGGAAATTATGGGGCAAACTTCCCTCACCCCTTCCCACTGCTCCACACCTGGCTAGGAAACGTTCAGAATTGGGTTGTTCCAGAAAACTTTCGGAATTTTTTTGAACCAGATCGGAGGGGATGGGGGATGTTTGGCACATATTTTTCAAGTCTTTACCCTTCATATTACATTCTGAAATTTTCCTAGCGAAATCGGAGAGGGTCAATAAATCTTCGAAAAAAAAAGGAAAGACTATAGTCTTTGCTCATTTTTGGGAAAAAAATTTCACCCCTTCAGATCTAGCCCCGATTTTACCAGAATGTTATTTGGAGGGTATACACTTGGAAATTATGGGGCAAACTTCTCTCACCCCTTCCCACTGGTCCACACCTGGCTAGGAAACGTTCAGAATTGGGTTGTTCCAGAAAACTTTCGGAATTTTTTTGAACCAGATCGGAGGGGATGGGGGATGTTTGGCACATATTTTTCAAGTCTTTACCCTTCATATTACATTCTGAAATTTTCCTAGCGAAATCGGAGAGGGTCAAAAAATTTTCGAAAAAAAAAGGAAAGACTATAGTCTTTGCTCATTTTTGGGAAAAAAATTTCACCCCTTCAGATCTCGCCCCGATTTTCCCAGAATGTTATTTGGAGGGTATACACTTGGAAATTATGGGGCAAACTTCCCTCACCCCTTCCCACTGCTCCACACCTGGCTAGGAAACGTTCAGAATTGGGTTGTTCCAGAAAACTTTCGGAATTTTTTTGAACCAGATCGGAGGGGATGGGGGATGTTTGGCACATATTTTTCAAGTCTTTACCCTTCATATTACATTCTGAAATTTTCCTAGCGAAATCGGAGAGGGTCAAAAAATCTTCGAAAAAAAAAGGAAAGACTATAGTCTTTGCTCATTTTTGGGAAAAAAATTTCACCCCTTCAGATCTCGCCCCGATTTTCCCGGAATGTTATTTGGAGGGTATACACTTGGAAATAATGGGGCAAACTTCCCTCACCCCTTCCCACTGCTCCACACCTGGCTAGGAAACGTTCAGAATTGGGTTGTTCCAGAAAACTTTCGGAATTTTTTTGAACCAGATCGGAGGGGATGGGGGATGTTTGGCACATATTTTTCAAGTCTTTACCCTTCATATTACATTCTGAAATTTTCCTAGCGAAATCGGAGAGGGTCAAAAAATCTTCGAAAAAAAAAGGAAAGACTATAGTCTTTGCTCATTTTTGGGAAAAAAATTTCACCCCTTCAGATCTCGCCCCGATTTTCCCAGAATGTTATTTGGAGGGTATACACTTGGAAATTATGGGGCAAACTTCCCTCACCCCTTCCCACTGCTCCACACCTGGCTAGGAAACGTTCAGAATTGGGTTGTTCCAGAAAACTTTCGGAATTTTTTTGAACCAGATCGGAGGGGATGGGGGATGTTTGGCACATATTTTTCAAGTCTTTACCCTTCATATTACATTCTGAAATTTTCCTAGCGAAATCGGAGAGGGTCAATAAATCTTCGAAAAAAAAAGGAAAGACTATAGTCTTTGCTCATTTTTGGGAAAAAAATTTCACCCCTTCAGATCTAGCCCCGATTTTACCAGAATGTTATTTGGAGGGTATACACTTGGAAATTATGGGGCAAACTTCTCTCACCCCTTCCCACTGGTCCACACCTGGCTAGGAAACGTTCAGAATTGGGTTGTTCCAGAAAACTTTCGGAATTTTTTTGAACCAGATCGGAGGGGATGGGGGATGTTTGGCACATATTTTTCAAGTCTTTACCCTTCATATTACATTCTGAAATTTTCCTAGCGAAATCGGAGAGGGTCAAAAAATTTTCGAAAAAAAAAGGAAAGACTATAGTCTTTGCTCATTTTTGGGAAAAAAATTTCACCCCTTCAGATCTCGCCCCGATTTTCCCAGAATGTTATTTGGAGGGTATACACTTGGAAATTATGGGGCAAACTTCCCTCACCCCTTCCCACTGCTCCACACCTGGCTAGGAAACGTTCAGAATTGGGTTGTTCCAGAAAACTTTCGGAATTTTTTTGAACCAGATCGGAGGGGATGGGGGATGTTTGGCACATATTTTTCAAGTCTTTACCCTTCATATTACATTCTGAAATTTTCCTAGCGAAATCGGAGAGGGTCAATAAATCTTCGAAAAAAAAAGGAAAGACTATAGTCTTTGCTCATTTTTGGGAAAAAAATTTCACCCCTTCAGATCTAGCCCCGATTTTACCAGAATGTTATTTGGAGGGTATACACTTGGAAATTATGGGGCAAACTTCTCTCACCCCTTCCCACTGGTCCACACCTGGCTAGGAAACGTTCAGAATTGGGTTGTTCCAGAAAACTTTCGGAATTTTTTTGAACCAGATCGGAGGGGATGGGGGATGTTTGGCACATATTTTTCAAGTCTTTACCCTTCATATTACATTCTGAAATTTTCCTAGCGAAATCGGAGAGGGTCAAAAAATTTTCGAAAAAAAAAGGAAAGACTATAGTCTTTGCTCATTTTTGGGAAAAAAATTTCACCCCTTCAGATCTCGCCCCGATTTTCCCAGAATGTTATTTGGAGGGTATACACTTGGAAATTATGGGGCAAACTTCCCTCACCCCTTCCCACTGCTCCACACCTGGCTAGGAAACGTTCAGAATTGGGTTGTTCCAGAAAACTTTCGGAATTTTTTTGAACCAGATCGGAGGGGATGGGGGATGTTTGGCACATATTTTTCAAGTCTTTACCCTTCATATTACATTCTGAAATTTTCCTAGCGAAATCGGAGAGGGTCAAAAAATCTTCGAAAAAAAAAGGAAAGACTATAGTCTTTGCTCATTTTTGGGAAAAAAATTTCACCCCTTCAGATCTCGCCCCGATTTTCCCGGAATGTTATTTGGAGGGTATACACTTGGAAATAATGGGGCAAACTTCCCTCACCCCTTCCCACTGCTCCACACCTGGCTAGGAAACGTTCAGAATTGGGTTGTTCCAGAAAACTTTCGGAATTTTTTTGAACCAGATCGGAGGGGATGGGGGATGTTTGGCACATATTTTTCAAGTCTTTACCCTTCATATTACATTCTGAAATTTTCCTAGCGAAATCGGAGAGGGTCAAAAAATCTTCGAAAAAAAAAGGAAAGACTATAGTCTTTGCTCATTTTTGGGAAAAAAATTTCACCCCTTCAGATCTCGCCCCGATTTTCCCAGAATGTTATTTGGAGGGTATACACTTGGAAATTATGGGGCAAACTTCCCTCACCCCTTCCCACTGCTCCACACCTGGCTAGGAAACGTTCAGAATTGGGTTGTTCCAGAAAACTTTCGGAATTTTTTTGAACCAGATCGGAGGGGATGGGGGATGTTTGGCACATATTTTTCAAGTCTTTACCCTTCATATTACATTCTGAAATTTTCCTAGCGAAATCGGAGAGGGTCAAAAAATCTTCGAAAAAAAAAGGAAAGACTATAGTCTTTGCTCATTTTTGGGAAAAAAATTTCACCCCTTCAGATCTCGCCCCGATTTTCCCAGAATGTTATTTGGAGGGTATACACTTGGAAATTATGGGGCAAACTTCCCTCACCCCTTCCCACTGCTCCACACCTGGCTAGGAAACGTTCAGAATTGGGTTGTTCCAGAAAACTTTCGGAATTTTTTTGAACCAGATCGGAGGGGATGGGGGATGTTTGGCACATATTTTTCAAGTCTTTACCCTTCATATTACATTCTGAAATTTTCCTAGCGAAATCGGAGAGGGTCAATAAATCTTCGAAAAAAAAAGGAAAGACTATAGTCTTTGCTCATTTTTGGGAAAAAAATTTCACCCCTTCAGATCTCGCCCCGATTTTCCCAGAATGTTATTTGGAGGGTATACACTTGGAAATTATGGGGCAAACTTCCCTCACCCCTTCCCACTGCTCCACACCTGGCTAGGAAACGTTCAGAATTGGGTTGTTCCAGAAAACTTTCGGAATTTTTTTGAACCAGATCGGAGGGGATGGGGGATGTTTGGCACATATTTTTCAAGTCTTTACCCTTCATATTACATTCTGAAATTTTCCTAGCGAAATCGGAGAGGGTCAATAAATCTTCGAAAAAAAAAGGAAAGACTATAGTCTTTGCTCATTTTTGGGAAAAAAATTTCACCCCTTCAGATCTAGCCCCGATTTTACCAGAATGTTATTTGGAGGGTATACACTTGGAAATTATGGGGCAAACTTCTCTCACCCCTTCCCACTGGTCCACACCTGGCTAGGAAACGTTCAGAATTGGGTTGTTCCAGAAAACTTTCGGAATTTTTTTGAACCAGATCGGAGGGGATGGGGGATGTTTGGCACATATTTTTCAAGTCTTTACCCTTCATATTACATTCTGAAATTTTCCTAGCGAAATCGGAGAGGGTCAAAAAATTTTCGAAAAAAAAAGGAAAGACTATAGTCTTTGCTCATTTTTGGGAAAAAAATTTCACCCCTTCAGATCTCGCCCCGATTTTCCCAGAATGTTATTTGGAGGGTATACACTTGGAAATTATGGGGCAAACTTCCCTCACCCCTTCCCACTGCTCCACACCTGGCTAGGAAACGTTCAGAATTGGGTTGTTCCAGAAAACTTTCGGAATTTTTTTGAACCAGATCGGAGGGGATGGGGGATGTTTGGCACATATTTTTCAAGTCTTTACCCTTCATATTACATTCTGAAATTTTCCTAGCGAAATCGGAGAGGGTCAAAAAATCTTCGAAAAAAAAGGAAAGACTATAGTCTTTGCTCATTTTTGGGAAAAAAATTTCACCCCTTCAGATCTCGCCCCGATTTTACCAGAATGTTATTTGGAGGGTATACACTTGGAAATTATGGGGCAAACTTCTCTCACCCCTTCCCACTGCTCCACACCTGGCTAGGAAACGTTCAGAATTGGGTTGTTCCAGAAAACTTTCGGAATTTTTTTGAACCAGATCGGAGGGGATGGGGGATGTTTGGCACATATTTTTCAAGTCTTTACCCTTCATATTACATTCTGAAATTTTCCTAGCGAAATCGGAGAGGGTCAAAAAATCTTCGAAAAAAAAAGGAAAGACTATAGTCTTTGCTCATTTTTGGGAAAAAAATTTCACCCCTTCAGATCTCGCCCCGATTTTCCCAGAATGTTATTTGGAGGGTATACACTTGGAAATTATGGGGCAAACTTCCCTCACCCCTTCCCACTGCTCCACACCTGGCTAGGAAACGTTCAGAATTGGGTTGTTCCAGAAAACTTTCGGAATTTTTTTGAACCAGATCGGAGGGGATGGGGGATGTTTGGCACATATTTTTCAAGTCTTTACCCTTCATATTACATTCTGAAATTTTCCTAGCGAAATCGGAGAGGGTCAAAAAATCTTCGAAAAAAAAAGGAAAGACTATAGTCTTTGCTCATTTTTGGGAAAAAAATTTCACCCCTTCAGATCTCGCCCCGATTTTCCCGGAATGTTATATGGAGGGTATACACTTGGAAATTATGGGGCAAACTTCCCTCACCCCTTCCCACTGCTCCACACCTGGCTAGGAAACGTTCAGAATTGGGTTGTTCCAGAAAACTTTCGGAATTTTTTTGAACCAGATCGGAGGGGATGGGGGATGTTTGGCACATATTTTTCAAGTCTTTACCCTTCATATTACATTCTGAAATTTTCCTAGCGAAATCGGAGAGGGTCAAAAAATCTTCGAAAAAAAAAGGAAAGACTATAGTCTTTGCTCATTTTTGGGAAAAAAATTTCACCCCTTCAGATCTCGCCCCGATTTTACCAGAATGTTATTTGGAGGGTATACACTTGGAAATTATGGGGCAAACTTCCCTCACCCCTTCCCACTGCTCCACACCTGGCTAGGAAACGTTCAGAATTGGGTTGTTCCAGAAAACTTTCGGAATTTTTTTGAACCAGATCGGAGGGGATGGGGGATGTTTGGCACATATTTTTCAAGTCTTTACCCTTCATATTACATTCTGAAATTTTCCTAGCGAAATCGGAGAGGGTCAAAAAATTTTCGAAAAAAAAAGGAAAGACTATAGTCTTTGCTCATTTTTGGGAAAAAAATTTCACCCCTTCAGATCTCGCCCCGATTTTCCCAGAATGTTATTTGGAGGGTATACACTTGGAAATTATGGGGCAAACTTCCCTCACCCCTTCCCACTGCTCCACACCTGGCTAGGAAACGTTCAGAATTGGGTTGTTCCAGAAAACTTTCGGAATTTTTTTGAACCAGATCGGAGGGGATGGGGGATGTTTGGCACATATTTTTCAAGTCTTTACCCTTCATATTACATTCTGAAATTTTCCTAGCGAAATCGGAGAGGGTCAAAAAATCTTCGAAAAAAAAGGAAAGACTATAGTCTTTGCTCATTTTTGGGAAAAAAATTTCACCCCTTCAGATCTCGCCCCGATTTTACCAGAATGTTATTTGGAGGGTATACACTTGGAAATTATGGGGCAAACTTCTCTCACCCCTTCCCACTGCTCCACACCTGGCTAGGAAACGTTCAGAATTGGGTTGTTCCAGAAAACTTTCGGAATTTTTTTGAACCAGATCGGAGGGGATGGGGGATGTTTGGCACATATTTTTCAAGTCTTTACCCTTCATATTACATTCTGAAATTTTCCTAGCGAAATCGGAGAGGGTCAAAAAATCTTCGAAAAAAAAAGGAAAGACTATAGTCTTTGCTCATTTTTGGGAAAAAAATTTCACCCCTTCAGATCTCGCCCCGATTTTCCCAGAATGTTATTTGGAGGGTATACACTTGGAAATTATGGGGCAAACTTCCCTCACCCCTTCCCACTGCTCCACACCTGGCTAGGAAACGTTCAGAATTGGGTTGTTCCAGAAAACTTTCGGAATTTTTTTGAACCAGATCGGAGGGGATGGGGGATGTTTGGCACATATTTTTCAAGTCTTTACCCTTCATATTACATTCTGAAATTTTCCTAGCGAAATCGGAGAGGGTCAAAAAATCTTCGAAAAAAAAAGGAAAGACTATAGTCTTTGCTCATTTTTGGGAAAAAAATTTCACCCCTTCAGATCTCGCCCCGATTTTCCCGGAATGTTATATGGAGGGTATACACTTGGAAATTATGGGGCAAACTTCCCTCACCCCTTCCCACTGCTCCACACCTGGCTAGGAAACGTTCAGAATTGGGTTGTTCCAGAAAACTTTCGGAATTTTTTTGAACCAGATCGGAGGGGATGGGGGATGTTTGGCACATATTTTTCAAGTCTTTACCCTTCATATTATATTCTGAAATTTTCCTAGCGAAATCGGAGAGGGTCAAAAAATCTTCGAAAAAAAAAGGAAAGACTATAGTCTTTGCTCATTTTTGGGAAAAAAATTTCACTCCTTCAGATCTCGCCCCGATTTTCCCAGAATGTTATTTGGAGGGTATACACTTGGAAATTATGGGGCAAACTTCCCTCACCCCTTCCCACTGCTCCACACCTGGCTAGGAAACGTTCAGAATTGGGTTGTTCCAGAAAACTTTCGGAATTTTTTTGAACCAGATCGGAGGGGATGGGGGATGTTTGGCACATATTTTTCAAGTCTTTACCCTTCATATTACATTCTGAAATTTTCCTAGCGAAATCGGAGAGGGTCAAAAAATCTTCGAAAAAAAAAGGAAAGACTATAGTCTTTGCTCATTTTTGGGAAAAAAATTTCACCCCTTCAGATCTCGCCCCGATTTTCCCGGAATGTTATTTGGAGGGTATACACTTGGAAATTATGGGGCAAACTTCCCTCACCCCTTCCCACTGCTCCACACCTGGCTAGGAAACGTTCAGAATTGGGTTGTTCCAGAAAACTTTCGGAATTTTTTTGAACCAGATCGGAGGGGATGGGGGATGTTTGGCACATATTTTTCAAGTCTTTACCCTTCATATTACATTCTGAAATTTTCCTAGCGAAATCGGAGAGGGTCAAAAAATCTTCGAAAAAAAAAGGAAAGACTATAGTCTTTGCTCATTTTTGGGAAAAAAATTTGACCCCTTCAGATCTCGCCCCGATTTTCCCAGAAAGTTATTTGGAGGGTATACACTTGGAAATTATGGGGCAAACTTCCCTCACCCCTTCCCACTGCTCCACACCTGGCTAGGAAACGTTCAGAATTGGGTTGTTCCAGAAAACTTTCGGAATTTTTTTGAACCAGATCGGAGGGGATGGGGGATGTTTGGCACATATTTTTCAAGTCTTTACCCTTCATATTACATTCTGAAATTTTCCTAGCGAAATCGGAGAGCGTCAAAAAATCTTCGAAAAAAAAAGGAAAGACTATAGTCTTTGCTCATTTTTGGGAAAAAAATTTCACCCCTTCAGATCTCGCCCCGATTTTCCCAGAATGTTATTTGGAGGTTATACACTTGGAAATTATGGGGCAAACTTCCCTCACCCCTTCCCACTGCTCCACACCTGGCTAGGAAACGTTCAGAATTGGGTTGTTCCAGAAAACTTTCGGAATTTTTTTGAACCAGATCGGAGGGGATGGGGGATGTTTGGCACATATTTTTCAAGTCTTTACCCTTCATATTACATTCTGAAATTTTCCTAGCGAAATCGGAGAGGGTCAAAAAATCTTCGAAAAAAAAAAAGGAAAGACTATAGTCTTTGCTCATTTTTGGAAAAAAAATTTCACCCCTTCAGATCTCGCCCCGATTTTACCAGAATGTTATTTGGAGGGTATACACTTGGAAATTATGGGGCAAACTTCCCTCACCCCTTCCCACTGCTCCACACCTGGCTAGGAAACGTTCAGAATTGGGTTGTTCCAGAAAACTTTCGGAATTTTTTTGAACCAGATCGGAGGGGATGGGGGAAGTTTGGCACATATTTTTCAAGTCTTTACCCTTCATATTACATTCTGAAATTTTCCTAGCGAAATCGGAGAGGGTCAAAAAATCTTCGAAAAAAAAAGGAAAGACTATAGTCTTTGCTCATTTTTGGGAAAAAAATTTCACCCCTTCAGATCTCGCCCCGATTTTCCCAGAATGTTATTTGGAGGGTATACACTTGAAAATTATGGGGCAAACTTCCCTCACCCCTTCCCACTGCTCCACACCTAGCTAGGAAACGTTCAGAATTGGGTTGTTCCAGAAAACTTTCGGAATTTTTTTGAACCAGATCGGAGGGGATGGGGGATGTTTGGCACATATTTTTCAAGTCTTTACCCTTCATATTACATTCTGAAATTTTCCTAGCGAAATCGGAGAGGGTCAAAAAATCTTCGAAAAAAAAAGGAAAGACTATAGTCTGCTCATTTTTGGGAAAAAAATTTCACCCCTTCAGATCTCGCCCCGATTTTCCCGGAATGTTATTTGGAGGGTATACACTTGGAAATTATGGGGCAAACTTCCCTCACCCCTTCCCACTGCTCCACACCTGGCTAGGAAACGTTCAGAATTGGGTTGTTCCAGAAAACTTTCGGAATTTTTTTGAACCAGATCGGAGGGGATGGGGGATGTTTGGCACATATTTTTCAAGTCTTTACCCTTCATATTACATTCTGAAATTTTCCTAGCGAAATCGGAGAGGGTCAAAAAATCTTCGAAAAAAAAAGGAAAGACTATAGTCTTTGCTCATTTTTGGGAAAAAAATTTCACTCCTTCAGATCTCGCCCCGATTTTCCCAGAATGTTATTTGGAGGGTATACACTTGGAAATTATGGGGCAAACTTCCCTCACCCCTTCCCACTGCTCCACACCTGGCTAGGAAACGTTCAGAATTGGGTTGTTCCAGAAAACTTTCGGAATTTTTTTGAACCAGATCGGAGGGGATGGGGGATGTTTGGCACATATTTTTCAAGTCTTTACCCTTCATATTACATTCTGAAATTTTCCTAGCGAAATCGGAGAGGGTCAAAAAATCTTCGAAAAAAAAAGGAAAGACTATAGTCTTTGCTCATTTTTGGGAAAAAAATTTCACCCCTTCAGATCTCGGCCCGATTTTCCCAGAATGTTATTTGGAGGGTATACACTTGAAAATTATGGGGCAAACTTCCCTCACCCCTTCCCAGTGCTCCACACCTGGCTAGGAAACGTTCAGAATTGGGTTGTTCCAGAAAACTTTCGGAATTTTTTTGAACCAGATCGGAGGGGATGGGGGATGTTTGGCACATATTTTTCAAGTCTTTACCCTTCATATTACATTCTGAAATTTTCCTAGCGAAATCGGAGAGGGTCAATAAATCTTCGAAAAAAAAAGGAAAGACTATAGTCTTTGCTCATTTTTGGGAAAAAAATTTCACCCCTTCAGATCTCGCCCCGATTTTACCAGAATGTTATTTGGAGGGTATACACTTGGAAATTATGGGGCAAACTTCCCTCACCCCTTCCCACTGCTCCACACCTGGCTAGGAAACGTTCAGAATTGGGTTGTTCCAGAAAACTTTCGGAATTTTTTTGAACCAGATCGGAGGGGATGGGGGATGTTTGGCACATATTTTTCAAGTCTTTACCCTTCATATTACATTCTGAAATTTTCCTAGCGAAATCGGAGAGGGTCAAAGAATCTTCGAAAAAAAAAGGAAAGACTATAGTCTTTGCTCATTTTTGGGAAAGAATTTCACCCCTTCAGATCTCGCCCCGATTTTCCCAGAATGTTATTTGGAGGGTATACACTTGGAAATTATGGGGCAAACTTCCCTCACCCCTTCCCACTGCTCCACACCTGGCTAGGAAACGTTCAGAATTGGGTTGTTCCAGAAAACTTTCAGAATTTTTTTGAACCAGATCGGAGGGGATGGGGGATGTTTGGCACATATTTTTCAAGAGTTTACCCTTCCTATTACATTCTGAAATTTTCCTAGCGAAATCGGAGAGGGTGAAAAAATCTTCGAAAAAAAAAAAGAAAAGACTATAGTCTTTGCTCATTTTTGGGAAAAAAATTTCACCCCTTCAGATCTCGCCCCGATTTTCCCGGAATGTTATTTGGAGGGTATACACTTGGAAATTATGGGGCAAACTTCCCTCACCCCTTCCCACTGCTCCACACCTGGCTAGGAAACGTTCAGAATTGGGTTGTTCCAGAAAACTTTTTGGAATTTTTTTGAACCAGATCGGAGGGGATGGGGGATGTTTGGCACATATTTTTCAAGTCTTTACCCTTCATATTACATTCTGAAATTTTCCTAGCGAAATCGGAGAGCGTCAAAAAATCTTCGAAAAAAAAAGGAAAGACTATAGTCTTTGCTCATTTTTGGGAAAAAAATTTCACCCCTTCAGATCTCGCCCCGATTTTCCCAGAATGTTATTTGGAGGGTATACACTTGGAAATTATGGGGCAAACTTCCCTCACCCCTTCCCACTGCTCCACACCTGGCTAGGAAACGTTCAGAATTGGGTTGTTCCAGAAAACTTTTTGGAATTTTTTTGAACCAGATCGGAGGGGATGGGGGATGTTTGGCACATATTTTTCAAGTCTTTACCCTTCATATTACATTCTGAAATTTTCCTAGCGAAATCGGAGAGGGTCAAAAAATCTTCGAAAAAAAAAGGAAAGACTATAGTCTTTGCTCATTTTTGGGAAAAAAATTTCACCCCTTCAGATCTCGCCCCGATTTTACCAGAATGTTATTTGGAGGGTATACACTTGGAAATTATGGGGCAAACTTCCCTCACCCCTTCCCACTGCTCCACACCTGGCTAGGAAACGTTCAGAATTGGGTTGTTCCAGAAAACTTTCGGAATTTTTTTGAACCAGATCGGAGGGGATGGGGGATGTTTGGCACATATTTTTCAAGTCTTTACCCTTCATATTACATTCTGAAATTTTCCTAGCGAAATCGGAGAGGGTCAAAGAATCTTCGAAAAAAAAAGGAAAGACTATAGTCTTTGCTCATTTTTGGGAAAGAATTTCACCCCTTCAGATCTCGCCCCGATTTTCCCAGAATGTTATTTGGAGGGTATACACTTGGAAATTATGGGGCAAACTTCCCTCACCCCTTCCCACTGCTCCACACCTGGCTAGGAAACGTTCAGAATTGGGTTGTTCCAGAAAACTTTCAGAATTTTTTTGAACCAGATCGGAGGGGATGGGGGATGTTTGGCACATATTTTTCAAGAGTTTACCCTTCCTATTACATTCTGAAATTTTCCTAGCGAAATCGGAGAGGGTGAAAAAATCTTCGAAAAAAAAAAAGAAAAGACTATAGTCTTTGCTCATTTTTGGGAAAAAAATTTCACCCCTTCAGATCTCGCCCCGATTTTCCCGGAATGTTATTTGGAGGGTATACACTTGGAAATTATGGGGCAAACTTCCCTCACCCCTTCCCACTGCTCCACACCTGGCTAGGAAACGTTCAGAATTGGGTTGTTCCAGAAAACTTTTTGGAATTTTTTTGAACCAGATCGGAGGGGATGGGGGATGTTTGGCACATATTTTTCAAGTCTTTACCCTTCATATTACATTCTGAAATTTTCCTAGCGAAATCGGAGAGCGTCAAAAAATCTTCGAAAAAAAAAGGAAAGACTATAGTCTTTGCTCATTTTTGGGAAAAAAATTTCACCCCTTCAGATCTCGCCCCGATTTTCCCAGAATGTTATTTGGAGGGTATACACTTGGAAATTATGGGGCAAACTTCCCTCACCCCTTCCCACTGCTCCACACCTGGCTAGGAAACGTTCAGAATTGGGTTGTTCCAGAAAACTTTTTGGAATTTTTTTGAACCAGATCGGAGGGGATGGGGGATGTTTGGCACATATTTTTCAAGTCTTTACCCTTCATATTACATTCTGAAATTTTCCTAGCGAAATCGGAGAGGGTCAAAAAATCTTCGAAAAAAAAAGGAAAGACTATAGTCTTTGCTCATTTTTGGGAAAAAAATTTCACCCCTTCAGATCTCGCCCCGATTTTCCCGGAATGTTATATGGAGGGTATACACTTGGAAATTATGGGGCAAACTTCCCTCACCCCTTCCCACTGCTCCACACCTGGCTAGGAAACGTTCAGAATTGGGTTGTTCCAGAAAACTTTCGGAATTTTTTTGAACCAGATCGGAGGGGATGGGGGATGTTTGGCACATATTTTTCAAGTCTTTACCCTTCATATTACATTCTGAAATTTTCCTAGCGAAATCGGAGAGGGTCAATAAATCTTCGAAAAAAAAAGGAAAGACTATAGTCTTTGCTCATTTTTGGGAAAAAAATTTCACCCCTTCAGATCTCGCCCCGATTTTACCAGAATGTTATTTGGAGGGTATACACTTGGAAATTATGGGGCAAACTTCCCTCACCCCTTCCCACTGCTCCACACCTGGCTAGGAAACGTTCAGAATTGGGTTGTTCCAGAAAACTTTCGGAATTTTTTTGAACCAGATCGGAGGGGATGGGGGATGTTTGGCACATATTTTTCAAGTCTTTACCCTTCATATTACATTCTGAAATTTTCCTAGCGAAATCGGAGAGGGTCAAAAAATCTTCGAAAAAAAAAGGAAAGACTATAGTCTTTGCTCATTTTTGGGAAAAAAATTTCACCCCTTCAGATCTCGCCCCGATTTTCCCAGAATGTTATTTGGAGGGTATACACTTGGAAATTATGGGGCAAACTTCCCTCACCCCTTCCCACTGCTCCACACCTGGCTAGGAAACGTTCAGAATTGGGTTGTTCCAGAAAACTTTCGGAATTTTTTTGAACCAGATCGGAGGGGATGGGGGATGTTTGGCACATATTTTTCAAGTCTTTACCCTTCATATTACATTCTGAAATTTTCCTAGCGAAATCGGAGAGGGTCAAAAAATCTTCGAAAAAAAAAGGAAAGACTATAGTCTTTGCTCATTTTTGGGAAAAAAATTTCACCCCTTCAGATCTCGCCCCGATTACCAGAATGTTATTTGGAGGGTATACACTTGGAAATTATGGGGCAAACTTCCCTCACCCCTTCCCACTGCTCCACACCTGGCTAGGAAACGTTCAGAATTGGGTTGTTCCAGAAAACTTTCGGAATTTTTTTGAACCAGATCGGAGGGGATGGGGGATGTTTGGCACATATTTTTCAAGTCTTTACCCTTCATATTACATTCTGAAATTTTCCTAGCGAAATCGGAGAGCGTCAAAAAATCTTCGAAAAAAAAAGGAAAGACTATAGTCTTTGCTCATTTTTGGGAAAAAAATTTCACCCCTTCAGATCTCGCCCCGATTTTCCCAGAATGTTATTTGGAGGGTATACACTTGAAAATTATGGGGCAAACTTCCCTCACCCCTTCCCACTGCTCCACACCTAGCTAGGAAACGTTCAGAATTGGGTTGTTCCAGAAAATTTTCGGAATTTTTTTGAACCAGATCGGAGGGGATGGGGGATGTTTGGCACATATTTTTCAAGTCTTTACCCTTCATATTACATTCTGAAATTTTCCTAGCGAAATCGGAGAGGGTCAAAAAATCTTCGAAAAAAAAAGGAAAGACTATAGTCTGCTCATTTTTGGGAAAAAAATTTCACCCCTTCAGATCTCGCCCCGATTTTCCCGGAATGTTATTTGGAGGGTATACACTTGGAAATTATGGGGCAAACTTCCCTCACCCCTTCCCACTGCTCCACACCTGGCTAGGAAACGTTCAGAATTGGGTTGTTCCAGAAAACTTTCGGAATTTTTTTGAACCAGATCGGAGGGGATGGGGGATGTTTGGCACATATTTTTCAAGTCTTTACCCTTCATATTACATTCTGAAATTTTCCTAGCGAAATCGGAGAGGGTCAAAAAATCTTCGAAAAAAAAAGGAAAGACTATAGTCTTTGCTCATTTTTGGGAAAAAAATTTCACTCCTTCAGATCTCGCCCCGATTTTCCCAGAATGTTATTTGGAGGGTATACACTTGGAAATTATGGGGCAAACTTCCCTCACCCCTTCCCACTGCTCCACACCTGGCTAGGAAACGTTCAGAATTGGGTTGTTCCAGAAAACTTTCGGAATTTTTTTGAACCAGATCGGAGGGGATGGGGGATGTTTGGCACATATTTTTCAAGTCTTTACCCTTCATATTACATTCTGAAATTTTCCTAGCGAAATCGGAGAGGGTCAATAAATCTTCGAAAAAAAAAAAGGAAAGACTATAGTCTTTGCTCATTTTTGGAAAAAAAATTTCACCCCTTCAGATCTCGCCCCGATTTTACCAGAATGTTATTTGGAGGGTATACACTTGGAAATTATGGGGCAAACTTCCCTCACCCCTTCCCACTGCTCCACACCTGGCTAGGAAACGTTCAGAATTGGGTTGTTCCAGAAAACTTTCGGAATTTTTTTGAACCAGATCGGAGGGGATGGGGGATGTTTGGCACATATTTTTCAAGTCTTTACCCTTCATATTACATTCTGAAATTTTCCTAGCGAAATCGGAGAGGGTCAATAAATCTTCGAAAAAAAAAGGAAAGACTATAGTCTTTGCTCATTTTTGGGAAAAAAATTTCACCCCTTCAGATCTCGCCCCGATTTTACCAGAATGTTATTTGGAGGGTATACACTTGGAAATTATGGGGCAAACTTCCCTCACCCCTTCCCACTGCTCCACACCTGGCTAGGAAACGTTCAGAATTGGGTTGTTCCAGAAAACTTTCGGAATTTTTTTGAACCAGATCGGAGGGGATGGGGGATGTTTGGCACATATTTTTCAAGTCTTTACCCTTCATATTACATTCTGAAATTTTCCTAGCGAAATCGGAGAGGGTCAAAGAATCTTCGAAAAAAAAAGGAAAGACTATAGTCTTTGCTCATTTTTGGGAAAAAAATTTCACCCCTTCAGATCTCGCCCCGATTTTCCCAGAATGTTATTTGGAGGGTATACACTTGGAAATTATGGGGCAAACTTCCCTCACCCCTTCCCACTGCTCCACACCTGGCTAGGAAACGTTCAGAATTGGGTTGTTCCAGAAAACTTTCGGAATTTTTTTGAACCAGATCGGAGGGGATGGGGGATGTTTGGCACATATTTTTCAAGTCTTTACCCTTCATATTATATTCTGAAATTTTCCTAGCGAAATCGGAGAGCGTCAAAAAATCTTCGAAAATAAAAGGAAAGACTATAGTCTTTGCTCATTTTTGGGAAAAAAATTTCACCCCTTCAGATCTCGCCCCGATTTTCCCAGAATGTTATTTGGAGGGTATACACTTGGAAATTATGGGGCAAACTTCCCTCACCCCTTCCCACTGCTCCACACCTGGCTAGGAAACGTTCAGAATTGGGTTGTTCCAGAAAACTTTCAGAATTTTTTTGAACCAGATCGGAGGGGATGGGGGATGTTTGGCACATATTTTTCAAGAGTTTACCCTTCCTATTACATTCTGAAATTTTCCTAGCGAAATCGGAGAGGGTGAAAAAATCTTCGAAAAAAAAAAAGAAAAGACTATAGTCTTTGCTCATTTTTGGGAAAAAAATTTCACCCCTTCAGATCTCGCCCCGATTTTCCCGGAATGTTATTTGGAGGGTATACACTTGGAAATTATGGGGCAAACTTCCCTCACCCCTTCCCACTGCTCCACACCTGGCTAGGAAACGTTCAGAATTGGGTTGTTCCAGAAAACTTTTTGGAATTTTTTTGAACCAGATCGGAGGGGATGGGGGATGTTTGGCACATATTTTTCAAGTCTTTACCCTTCATATTACATTCTGAAATTTTCCTAGCGAAATCGGAGAGGGTCAATAAATCTTCGAAAAAAAAAGGAAAGACTATAGTCTTTGCTCATTTTTGGGAAAAAAATTTCACCCCTTCAGATCTCGCCCCGATTTTACCAGAATGTTATTTGGAGGGTATACACTTGGAAATTATGGGGCAAACTTCCCTCACCCCTTCCCACTGCTCCACACCTGGCTAGGAAACGTTCAGAATTGGGTTGTTCTAGAAAACTTTCGGAATTTTTTTGAACTAGATCGGAGGGGATGGGGGATGTTTGGCACATATTTTTCAAGAGTTTACCCTTCATATTACATTCTGAAATTTTCCTAGCGAAATCGGAGAGGGTCAAAAAATCTTCGAAAAAAAAAGGAAAGACTATAGTCTTTGCTCATTTTTGGGAAAAAAATTTCACCCCTTCAGATCTCGCCCCGATTTTCCCAGAATGTTATTTGGAGGGTATACACTTGGAAATTATGGGGCAAACTTCCCTCACCCCTTCCCACTGCTCCACACCTGGCTAGGAAACGTTCAGAATTGGGTTGTTCCAGAAAACTTTCGGAATTTTTTTGAACCAGATCGGAGGGGATGGGGGATGTTTGGCACATATTTTTCAAGTCTTTACCCTTCATATTACATTCTGAAATTTTCCTAGCGAAATCGGAGAGGGTCAATAAATCTTCGAAAAAAAAAGGAAAAAAATTTCACCCCTTCAGATCTCGCCCCGATTTTCCCAGAATGTTATTTGGAGGGTATACACTTGGAAATTATGGGGCAAACATCCCCCATCCCCTCGCATCTGGTCCAAAAAAATTCCGAAAGTTTTCTGGAATAACCCAATTCTGAACGTTTCCTAGCCAGGTGTGGAGCAGTGGGAAGGGGTGAGGGAAGTTTGCCCCATAATTTCCAAGTGTATACCCTCCAAATAACATTCTGGGAAAATCGTAACGAGATCTGAAGGGGTGAAATTTTTTTCCAAAAAATGAGGAAGGACTTATAGTCTTTCTCCTTTTTTTGGATGATGTTCTCACCCCCTCCGATATCCTTAGGAAATTCCCAGAATATAATATGAAGGCTAAAGACTTGAAAAATATGTGCCAAACATCCCCCATCCCCTAGAAAACTGCTTAGTTCTGATAATGCAACTTTTCTTTGATCAACAGGAAAACACAGCTTCAAAATGCTTATGGCGTCTTATCAGAATTACAACAATTGGTCGAGTCAGATGGGTCTCGTGCCCGCTTCATTGATGCTTCAAACCATTTCTACACCTTTGTTCCACACTCATTCGGAATTGACGATCCTCCAATCATTGACAACATTGAAATGATCAAGGTAAAGCACTTTTGTTTCCTCTTTCCACTTTGTTCCTTAAAATTTCTATTTTTTAGCAAAAAATTGACATGATGGAGAATCTTATGGAACTGGAAATTGCTTACAGTTTTAATGAAAAATCCACTGGTGAGAATAACACCATTGATGCTCACTACGATAAACTTAAAACAGAAATTGGTATTCTCGACCGTGAAGCAGAAGAATTCCAAGTTATCCAAGAATACGTCAAAAATACTCATGCAGCTACTCATGGTAGTTATGGATTAGAAATCGAAGACGTATTTATAGTAAAACGTCAAGGTGAAGAGAAACGGTTCAAACCATTCCGTAAACTACACAATAGGAAATTATTATGGCACAGTTCACGTGCAACTAATTTTGCTGGAATTTTATCTCGAGGGCTGCGTATTGCACCACCTGAGGCTCCTGTTACCGGTTATATGTTTGGTAAAGGCATCTATTTCGCTGATATGGTATCCAAATCTGCTAATTATTGTTTTACAAGTCCTACCAGTAACACCGGCTTGCTTTTGTTATGCGAAGTTGCTTTAGGAGACGTAAGTTTTGTTTTAATACTTCAATTCTTTTGTTAATTAAGTATTTGTATTTTAGATGTATGAGCTTCCACATGCTAAGTATGTGGAGAAAGTACCAAAAATGTAAACACAGTGTAAAAGGTGTCGGAAGAACCGAACCAGATCCTGCACAAATTAAGGAAATATCCGGAGGGGTACATGTTCTTATCGGAAAAGGCGTTAACATGAACAGACCTGATGCAAGTTCATTGCTTTACAATGAGTATCCTTTATTAGAAAAAATATATAATATTAATGTTTATTTTAAGAAAAAAACCTTGTTATTAATTTTATGACCTTTTTGCTCAGAAATAGTCAAAGAAAAAGTTTTTTGAAGGTCTTACAGACAATTTTTAAATTTTGAATTGATATGTCTGTATATTTTAAACGCTCTGTGTATTAATTTTTCCTTAATACTAATCCAGATACATTGTATACGATGTGGCGCAAGTTAATATTAAATACTTGCTGAAGATGAACTTCAAATACAAGTATTGAAGTGGAGAGACTGATTACGAGGAATGTTCCTTATATTTTACAAAATATGTTACCTCTGTATTTGTAATATTCTTAAGAAATATTTGTTTACGCTTTTTTTTTTCCAGAATTTTAGATAGTAAGCAATCTTATATATTTTTACATCAAATTGTTGCATTATTCGCACCTTTATATTGTTTAATCGTTAGAAATTAGTTGTTTATTGATTAAAATCACCTGTATTTTAACTTGAATAAAATTAAACATACAGTATATATCTAGAAATGTTTATTCTATTAAACCGAATCACTTGTAAAATTCAAAATTTTTAAACTTTTATATTTCCCGCTAAAATTCAAATTTGAATTTCCCGCTTTCCCCACTCTGATATTTCAAACCAAAAATAAAACAGGTTAGCCAACTTAAATTAAAGTTACCAGATACTCCTGATACCTCCTCGCTCATTCTATTCTCCTGATACCCGAAACCGAATTTTATCTAATATTTCCTGATAAGGCGGTAAGAAATTGTTCAAACCGCAACAAAAATTTTTCAATTTTGTATCAGGATCATAGGAGGTGAAGAAGATGTTTTTCTTTTATTTTATTAAAGCTTTAATTCCAGATTCAAATTTGAATTTTTCGTATCAGGATCACAGGAGGTAAAGAGGGTTGTTAAATTTTAAATTCAAAAAGCTTTAAATCTCAACTAAAATTTGGATATTTTGTATTAGGATAACAGGAGGTGAAGAGGATCGTGTTTTAAAATTTTCAAAAAATTTTAATTTACAAATTTAGCATTTTATTTGATTGGAAAATATAGGAATACAATCTTCTTTACCTCCTGTGATCCTGATCAGAAATAATTAGATTTTGGTTGAAGTTTTAAAGCAGTTGAACAACTTTTCTTAAGGCTTATCGGGAAAACTAAGATAAAATTCGATTTCGAGTATCAGGAGCATAGGAGTTACGAGGAGGTATCCGGAGTAATCTGGTTATCTTAATTTAGGTTGGCTAACTTGTTACTTAGGTTGGTTAACTTGTTTAGTGTGAAATATCGTAGTGGGGAAGTGTGGGAAATTCAAATTTGAATATTGGCGGGACAGAAAATAACTTTAGAAATTGTAATTTATTCTTGAATTTTAGTATTTTATAGCTCTTTCACAGGTTATTTATCATGTCAATATCAAATTTGTAATTTAATTAAAAGCATTTATTTAGAATATTAAAAATTATTAACATTGTAATAAAATTACCATTATTTTTATAAACAGTGCATACAAATCATGCTAATTGCAACATAAAGCCCAGAAATATTACTTGCTTAATCTAGAACGGTTTCTGACAAATAATTACAGGTTACTCATTCTATAAATACAATATTTTCCATGCGTAAGTCCTAAAATTGTACCTAACACATACAAAGACTTCAATTTTTCCACAATATTACCTTAAAGTAAGTGAATTATTAAATAAAATGAACAAAATATTACTTCAAGAGATCTTGAAAACGTTTTAACTAGGTAAAAGGCAAATTTTACATAAAAATGAGTTAGAAAACAATATTTGCAAACCAAACAGGCATAATAAACACATTCAATAATTCCTAGCTTCAAAACTAATCACAAATTTAAGCTAGAGAGCTTTTAAAAATATCATTAAACAACGAAAGGTAATGTTAAACAAATAGTGGCACTTTGATGCCGAAATACGTATAAAGCGAATAAATCTTGTTATTTCCCGTTGAAATCGATATTTTATTTAATATTTATTATTTATATAATCATGGATTTCAACAAAGTGATGCTTGAGAATGTCAATAAATAGTGGGGTCTTCTACATGCAATATCTATGTATGCATCTGCAAACATGCATTTATTTTATCACCTACAGAGTCTTGTGAAACACCCTGTACATATCTTCTCATAAATTATTATTATAATCAACAACCATGCATGTCTGACTGTTCTGAACTATGCTTTTTATTTAAAACAAATAAAAGCTTAAAGTTTTAATCTTTGCCAAGATTTGTTCTTGAAAGTTAAGACCAGTCAGAAAATTTCTTATTAATACTATAATACAGAATACATTTGTGGTGGTCGATTCGGGGTTTTGTCCATTCTTGTAATGCTCTTATCCTTTAGCGTTGAGGTGCCTTCCACTGTAACTACCTGTAACACATAGTAAACTCTTTGAAATAATATTTAATACAGAACAAGATTGAAAACTACTGATTTATTGAAAATACCATTTATACAGACCAAGAAAAAATAGAAATGTGTACAAATTCATGTGTTGCTGTTTTACGTTGATTTATTTTTTGATGTTGTGCCACACAGTCTGCACTTGCAAATTTTCTAGATGTTCTTGATATTGTAGACACATTAGGAACTGGTCTGTTAGGGTATTTTACACTAAAATGATTCCTATCGTTACCTAATGATAATCCGATAATCCGGAGTGACACAGTATACAGATTTCTATTTATTTTTTTCGTCTGTATAAATCATGTTTTCAATAAATCGTTAGTTTTAAATGTTGTTCTTTATTAAAAACGAAAAACAAAACACTGTAATTTAACAACCAATAATCAAAATCAGTAAGCAGGGGGCAAAAGTGATATCAGTGTATAATGGGTTGCCTATATTCAAATAAATAAGTGGCCGGTCCATTTAACTTGCAATATAGCTATATTGCACAATTTAATGGACTTCACTGTATATACATCTACCAGGAATACGCAAATATACATAAAAGAACCCTGTATTAAACCGATCGATGAGTAATTTCACTCTGGCAATGGCAATTCTTAAATATTTTTTTGATCGAAATAGATGGATGATTATTATGATATAAACAACCCTTGGATATTTTCAAATCATCCCCTGGCTTCATTTTGAAATTTATACAGTCTTAATATCGCAAAATATTTATAAAATTCAAATTAACCTAACCACCTATCAAACTGACGTTTAATTTCGAATCACATCAATTTATTTTGGAATACGTTCATAATTTCATCTTTGTCTAACGTATTAATAAAATTGGAAATGAAATAAAATTGAATTTAAAAGCGCTAAACGTTAGAAATAAATAGAGGGTAAATGAGAACGATACAGGGTGTTTTATTTAAATTGCCTTTGCCATTTTGAAATAATTATTTATAGATAAAAGAAACTATAGGTATTACCTTGCAATCTTGATCAAAATTTAAGCGACCAGAACATCCCGTTGTAACCCTTGGTTGTAACCACCCCTGGCAATAGAACAGTAGGCAGCGACCGATTCTCCAAAGACACATGAAACAAAATAAAAAAAGACTTTTTTAGTTGACTACGATAAAAACAGCTGTTTTACGTATCTTTTGACAGCCGAAAAGTGTCAATTTGTAGTAGGCATTTGTCAATTTCTATTTTGCGGTCACAAATGGTTTTTTCGGCCGCAATTTGTTTTTTTTCGGCCGCTGATTTATAATGTTTTAGCCGACTATGATAAAGGTCACGTGACCAAATGTCATTGGAATATTTAGATAAAAATTTAAATTTGTTAATAAAATTTGTAATATTCGCCTAAAAAATGTTGTTTGCATGCCAAAATAACTATACTGATCTGCCTCTAAACAAAGGCTGTAAATTTACTTACAGGGGGTTTTGTAACCCCTCGCTTCAGTGTGATTCTCACTGGCTTCAGAAAAGTCACCTATAATTTTATCGCAAACAGCCAGAAAAGCCTTCCATCATCAACATATCGGCATAGAAATCTTAATTCTTCTGATGCACCAAAACTCTTCTTTTGATGAAATATAAATTAATTTTTATTTTGCACATAGTTTAACTAACAATTCTTAAGACTTACGAACAACCTAAAAGATTAATTTGAAAAGGGAAAGGGTGTCTTATGATACTACTTTCCCTATTTGGGAAATACTGCAACATATATACTTAGGATAAATAAGGAGTCTAACCACAAAATACAACAAATTTGTATTATTTTGTGGCAAAAAAATCCGCATTGTACCTACTACACGTATTTATGCGAGGCGCAAGGCGCAAAGTACTTCGTACTTAAAATTCATTTCATTTAACACTTGAAACATGAATCACAAAGAAATTCAAATTTTACGACAGTAAATTTTGATTTATTTGAGGTTAGAAAATATTGAAATTGGCTGTGACTACTCGCGCGCACCTGTGACAATAACAAACCAATATTATGCCGATTAGGACGTTTAATATGGAATAATTTGCCCGTTTTGATTTTCGGACTGCTTCAGTATTGATGATAGTCAATTAAATTAACATTTATTGCCTAAAACGGACAACTTTTTTATTTTTTGTGAAACAGCGTGAGAATAGACAGATCCGCATGTCGGCAACAAGTTTCCTAATTTATTAACCGTGCGAAACGAAATTTCCCGAAATAATAGAATTGGAACTGGAAGTTCAATGTGTTTTGAACAGAGGGCGCACCTAAAAAATATAAAAATAATTAAAAAATTCGCGCCGTTTCAAAAACGTTTGTACAAACTAATATACAGGGTGCGCAAAGTACTTCGTACTTAAAATTCATTTCGATCAGAGCATTATCAGAAAAATATAAATATACATCCCCTCCTGCTACCATTAAGGAAACACAAATAACGAATAGGTTTCGTATTTAAAAAAATATAAAAAACTGACTTGTTTCCTCAACAGTAACAGCAAATTCAGAAAGCTTGCACTAATGTCTCGCTAGCGGAAACATAGTGCCACAAAAAATGGATCAGTAAACAATAACACATTAAATTATGTACGGAATTTAAAAGATTAACTCCATTTACTCGACTTTATTTTACTTTTGGCAAGGGTGCAACAATTTATCATACCTACAGTTACTGTTGAATTAATATTTTTGCAAGCAATTCATTCAAATCTTTTAAATTCGATAACCGGATATGTCAATTCGGTGATGAATATAAAAAATTGTATTGCAATAGGGATGGGGACACAATAGCAAATAGCATGCAAGAACGACGAAACAGTTCAGTAGTTTTGAAATGTAGGTAAATTACGCGGCTCCTCCAAAATCCCCCATGCCCCCGTCCTTTCGCCGAAGGTCACCCCACCAGAATCTGTCACCTACACAAAGTTATGCATTCTATTTTAAGTTTTTAAACTGACCGGAGCAAAAAGCCAAATAGGCCTAACTTGAGTCGAACTAACTTAAAATCAAATGGAGCTAAGGAGGGTCCTCCAGAAACAGACTATCCCCATCGGAGAAATAGGAAGCCGAGGCTCCTATGGTCTCCTGATGATAAGGAGGAACGAGGAAGTCCGTACGATACTAAGCCTGCAGACAACTAAAAAACGCTGTCAACCGGTAGCACGTACCCATGGGATCGATACTGCAAAGGGACGCATCCCATCAACAGCTTCCGACTCGTCCACACGATAACCAACTGAAGCATCTCAGAGTAACCTTAGTACACCCCAGATCTACTCCTACGCATTGAAAAGGGGTTCTTGCTTCGGAACTTATTACAAACTACGTTATAATTGAGGCAAGAGGCATTAATCAAGCCATACCGTATTTCAAAAAAATTACTAAAAATGGTCCCCAAAAACCAAAATAAACAACAACAGTAAAGCCAGTTTGAAGTTCAATAATGAACGGGGAAAACAAATCAAGACGAGAAACTCAAAAACGTATTCCTGAATTTTCATCCTGTTTTGTATGGTGTACGGGGGCGTTCAGTTAAAACTCATCTGCAGTTAATATTACAAAAAAAAATGTTGTGTTGTTGTGTCAATTTATTTCTAAATTAATGCAAAATGCTTATAAGCATTTTATTTAATGTGTAAGTATTTGTTTAAACTTAAAACTGCTCTTATCGGTTATGCCCTTTTATACTCGTAATACACTCCAAACATGGCCAAACGGAGAACGCGGTCGGCCCAAATAGTCGTCTCATACGACAGGCAGGGGATACCGACACACAAAAATTAACCGGATATCGCGAAATCTAAATCGCGAATCTAAAGAAAAGGCGCATTAAATTAAAAAAAAATCAAAAAGGAAACGTTCACAAACTCAATTCTTTTTTATAGGTCCGTACCTGGTAAATATTAAATTCAGGCTAAGATCGCTCCTGAAAAACCCGACAACCCTAATTTTCGATACGGTAATGGTTGGTCCAGCAATAGCGCTGCCACCATTTGTTGCGCAAACACTCCCGGACGAGCGTGAAATTACGAGCAATAAAAGTAAGCATTTAATTTTTTATAAAATAAAAAACTGTTACAGTTTAGTCGTAATGTAATTTTGATTGAAAAAAAATCATTTACAAGCATTTCCAAAAATCTTATGGTTCATTCGGGTTCATTCATCTAGAACCCTCTGATCTGAAGTGTAGGTGATGTGTGTGTAACAGTTCTTGTATTTTATAAAAATATCGTTGTGAGTTTTAACTACTGGCCGTACTACTGTGTTTAAAATTGGTTTCCTACCTTAATTTTGTTGTCCGTCCTCTTCTGAAGCACACGAAACCAAATCCCCATTTCCGCGATCGAATTCCATTTCGCGCACTATCACTTTAGTTCACTTCAGTTCACTACACTTTAAAACACTTTCGGACTGCGGTTTCCCTCCTCAGACATTCAAATACTAGCAGCAATTCTTGAACACTGAACTGCAATAAAAATATAATCTTAGAAATTTATTCAAAAAAAAAAACCATTACACAAAACTAATAATACATGTCTGTCATAAAAATAAATTCAATCTTTTTTTTATTATGTAATGAAAAAATATTTCTGGTTATGACAAGAAATAAGAATATTATAAACGCAAAATGAATTGTTCAAGCAGATAAATAAAAAAAATACAGGGGAAGGGACACCCTTAATAAGTTATAAATAAAGAATTTTCCCTCATGCAGAAATAACAAATTTTTTTGCTTCTGTTGAATAGAAATTGTTATCACAAGATAGGGAGGGTGCAGTTTGAATTTCAAAGTGGGGTTTCCTGCTGGGACATAAAATTACTAAAATTCCCCCCTGAATATAGTGATTTTTCTGAAACTGAAAATTACGAAGACTTTACAGTTGTTAAGGATGTCTAATTTTTAAATTTAAAAAAAATGTACCTATAGTGTCCCATATAGCAATTCTGCAGAAAAAAATAGAAGATGAGAAATAATTCTTCCTTCCCTCTGTTTATTCTTTGTATTTTATAAAAATAATGTCAAGGGTAAAATCAAAACTTACGTTCAAGAAATTCCACAGACTTTGTTTCTTACAAAAGAAAAATATGAATGCACTTAAGACGCGATAAGACACGTTAGGTAACGATGCTTTTAGTTTGTAGGATTCAAATTTATTTTTGTGGACTGCGAAGGTTAGATTAGGTAAACATTTCTGTATAATGATGACACACATACCCTTATATAACAATTAGTAAACCATAGGGATGATAAATTCTTTTGGGTTGGAATAAAACATTTTACAAAATGGGTGTAATATACCCTTATCCAACAATTAAATTGCTTGTTTAAATATTTTCTTCAGATTTACAGGAATGCTATAAATAAGGGTTACTAAAGTTAACACCAACACTCAAATTGTTATAAAAAGAAAGTTAAAATTAAATATCGACACTTACATTCAGACTAAAAGGACAAAATTCCAAAAATGATTTCTTTAGCAGATGATATTATTTCTGAATAAATAGAAACACTTAATGGGCAGGTCGTTGCAAACGTGTGATAAGATATCTCTTTGCCTTTGTACGATTCAAATTTTCTTTGTTCACGTAAGTTACGTAAAAATTCCTTTACAATGACGACGCGTATTATAAACTTGATTCAAAACCGTTTGATTTAATAATTATTAGTAAAGCATATAGGGATGATAAAACTAAGGGCTCGTAGTGTTATCGAAATTTTCTAGTAGGTACTTAACACGAACACTCGATTAGTAATAAGAAGAAAGTTAAAATTATTTAATAAAAGGGGTGGAGGGTTTAAATTTGAAAATATAAGAAGTAAACTTACCCTTAAAGAACTTGGTTCTCTTTGTAAGACAATTTATCTTATTCTTTCGATTGAGTGGATATGCAGGGGCGGTGAGGATGATTCTGCAACCTTGGCACTATTGAAAACGAATATAAAAGATAATAAATATTAATAACTAATTAAATAAATTTCTTTTTATAAATAAATTTTCTGACTAAACCAAAGATTTTCCTAATAATTAAAACAAAAATACATTTCTGCTTACCTAATCGGTAAAAATTAATTTACAAGAAAATTACGAAGAAAAACTTTAAGGGTGTGGTTTAACATTTGAATCTTTAATAAAACACTTGTTGCTTGCACAAAATCTTTGCACTAGTGAGCTGCATTATACAACTCGAAGTTCCAAGACCTTCCAAAAATTTCCATATGCCTAGAGAGGGGATTAAAAATGCAGCAATGGTATAGCGCTCTTATCTTGGGACTACAAATTTCCTGAAATACGCACATTTATTAGCTAAAGCTAAAAAAAGGAACCCTCATTTTTTGGAATTTTTTTGACCCCTTCAGATCTCGTCCTATTTTTCCCAGAATGTAATTTGGAGGGTGTACACTGGAAAAATATAGGGCAAACTTCCCTCACCCCTTAGCACTGCTTCCCAGTGTCAGTGTATAATATTTTTCGCAGGAAGTATCCCGAAATAATCTCCATTACCAAGGATGAGGTAGATATAGGTACTAGCTGGAAGAATCCAAAGAAAGTTTGTGAACATGTTTCAGAATTAATTTTATTACCTATATATTTTATATACTGCTATTTAATGTTGAAGTATTGCACTAACTTATTGTTTAATAAATACTTTATACAGAACTGCTCTCTGCTACACGCGCTTCTAACAACATGGGTCGGATTTTATTAAAAAGGATTAATTTTTCTTTTTAATTGAAACAGGACTTCTCCACAATGGTGGGTTAAATTTTGTTTTAAAAGCGAGATTTCGAAAGAGGTGGGTCAAACTTTATTTAAAAGCAGGCAAAGTTTGACCCACCTCTTTGGAAATGCTTAAAATAAAGTTTGACCCATCTCTTTGGACCAATGAGAGCAGTAGCACGTAGGGGGCGCTCTAGTCAATGTTTGGTATAACAATATAACCTCACTTTGTACGTATGTGTTGTTATCCCGCCATTATACTATTTTAAATTAATTTCTCACTTTAAACATGCCGTATAATTTCTGTGTACCACAGTATACGTCAATAACGATTAAACCCGGAAACCTTATGTTCCACAAATTTCCCAAAGACAAAAAAATGGTGAAGAAATGGCTGATAGCCATTAAATCAGCCAAACAACAAACGGCCCACACAAAAATTTGTTCGAAGCATTTTACACCTTCGGAATACACAGTTACAAGCTTATACAAGTGTAAAAACTGTTTAAGCAAAACAAAAATCATTCCCTAATCATATATATAAATAATAAATACCAATTTCAACTGGGAATAATATTTTTAATATTTTTATAATACAGAGCAATCAATGGAAAATATTAAATTATAAAAATGCTATACCAAAATTGTATTTACTGATGAGAATATTTGATAAACCTGCATTATTAGTTCAACTGAAAGGGATGTTCGCCTACAGAAGAGGCAGCAACAAACGCAAGGAACAAAATCGTGTGTATCGCACGATATACAAAATATTGCTGTCAATGCTCTAGCTCATAGCAGTAATGAAAATAAGAGTAGCACCATTCCAATTACCGATTATAGCAATTAGAAATTAGGAACAGTAATATTGAACATGCTTACGTTCAAATTGTAGGTACTAACATTTCAACGTTCACAACTACTAATATCTGCATATTTTTTGAATGATAAACAACTAAAACAGATGACGGGCTGTTCACGGAATTGTTTAATTTTTTTCTGAACACTTCGGCATTACTTATTGTAAGAGTATTCCTGCGTTAACCATCGCAGATGAGTAACTGTTGACGCTTATGAAGTATAAATTGAATTTATACAATTATTGTACTCTTGCAAGTTTTTGTGATGTATCTCCGAGAGTGGTGGAAAATATAATTAAAGCTTGAACAACTATTTATTTAAGCTTTTTATAAAATTGACTTCTGGAATCTTAATAGTATAGAAGCTGGACACTATGACGTTATCTTGGACTGTACAGAATTTCGTATTGAACGTAGTAGTAATCCAATTATTCAACAGACTACGTATTCCAATTATTATCAGACAAATACCTTCAAAATTCCGATAGGAGGTACAGAAACGGGTTCCATTTGTTTTGTTTCTGATGTTAATTATTATTTTACACTAAATATATTGAACGGGTGAAAGAGCAATGCATTCGGAAATTATTTAGCATTTAACTGGCACCGCACTAGATCTAGCTTTACCAACGTCTTGTTTAGCTTCGTTTGTTGCCAAATGACAATGCTGAAATTAAAATAAACGTTTTAAGATTTACTACAGCATCCTTTATTGCTACTAAAACTGTAGCACTTACTGTCGCTCCAAATTTACTTTTCGCTCTGTAGTGTTTACACCTAGTTGTTTTAGGGCATCTTTTAATTCTTCTACCTTCATTTCATACCTATATAACAATAACTATAACTAGATATAACTGTGTATAAACAACACAGCCAAAACCAATTAAGAAAAATTAGGTTATGTTTCTATACCAAACATTGACTGATGACCACCTAGCGGCCAAATCTGAACTGAGTTCCTTGCACTGCTCTTCGGTTTTGGGAAACTAACTGGCCATGATTTGACATAAAAATACAGCAGGCCATGGTTAGTAGAGGAGGGTGGTGCCATCTAACAATCAATTTATAAATATGGAAAGTGTTCCCGATTACAGAAAACTAGATACTTTATACAGAGTGGTCAATGTTTACAACCGAAGGTACGTTTTTCTGATTTTCCAAGGATTTTCCAGAAGAAACTGTAATTCACAAGATTTAATTATAAATAATACCAAATATAATCGTTGTTAATTAATATTAAAGTGTGTGATAAATATCACTTCTGATTAATTTCTAAATTGATAAAGGAAGAAATGTAAATTACTTTCAACTCATGCACTTAACAAATTATTTTATTTTACATTCTTCAGAGGCCCCAAACCGAACTGTTGCTATACAATTTTTAAAAAGAAATAAGTGATTGGAAATATTCAATGATGTCGTTCTCTTCGGATATATACGATGATTTAAACTTGTAAGTAACATTGGAAACGGGTTTACAGTTTTTAACTTAATTTTTTGGTAGGTTTATAACTCCAGAGAAATTTTTCATACAGCCCAAGTCAAGCTCAAAAATCTTAGTGATAGACCGCATATCGGAAACGTTTAGTATACAAAATCATTCTGGTCAGATTCCAGCTTTAAGTAGTTGTCGAGAATTCTGTGGTGTACTGGGAACCATTCAATTGCTTGCAGGACGATATCTTGTATTAGCAACACAACGTGAATATGTAGGATCTCTTGCAGGTCATGCGGTATGGTGTCTTACAGGAAGTGAACTTGTACCATTTTGCCGCAGTACGCTACATTTAAACTCGGAGCAACAAGCTGATAATAATGCTTATCTAAATATGATCGAACAAGTTCTATCAACACCGTATTTGTATTTCAGTTACAGTTACGATCTTACACATACAATGCAACGTTTACATGGTACAGGACCCGACTTTTTATGCCAATCACTGTTGGAACGAGGTGATCAACGATTTATTTGGAATGGTTCCCTTCTTAGAAATATTTGGCGACCAGATTTACAAAACTATTTCTTACCATTGGTACATGGTTTCATATCAATAAATCAAATATCAATTAACGGTCAAAACTTTTCATGGGCTGTGATTTCTAGAAGAAGCGTACAAAGAGCTGGTACTAGATTATTCCGACGTGGTATTGACAAAAATGGAAATGTTGCAAACTTCGTAGAAACTGAACAAATTGTAGAATATCAAGGAGATCGTGGCAGCTTTGTTCAGATTCGTGGATCAATACCATTGTACTGGACTCAATTACCAGATTTACGGTATAAACCTCCTCCACATTTACAAGACATTGGCCTCGAAGAGCAACAAGCAGCCTGTGGCCGTCATTTAGAAAATGTAAGTCTCTTGTATGGACGTCAAGTTTTATTAGACTTAGTGGATCAACGTGGTGCGGAGGGTAAACTACAACATGCATATGGGGACATGATTCAACGTCTATCTTATCCTTCTGTTCGATACGAACCGTTTGATTTCCATGCTGAATGTCGTCATATGCGTTGGGATCGTTTATCTATTTTATTAGATCGTGTTTCTATAGATCAGGATGAAATGGGTTTCTTTTTATTATTACGAGATGGTTCTTTAGCTTCCTTGCAGGATGGAGTATTCCGTACAAATTGTGTGGATTGTTTAGATCGTACAAATGTTGTCCAAAGCATGTTGGCTCGAAGATGCTTATCTCAGATGTTATGTAAAATGCATATTATACCACCAGAACATACTATTATGGGATATTCTTCACTAGAACGTATATTTAAAGAAGTATGGGCAGATAATGCAGATTTAATCAGTTTGCAGTACTCGGGAACAGGTGCTCTTAAAACGGACTTTACCCGTACTGGCAAACGTACACGTGTTGGCCTTTTACGAGATGGTATAAATTCACTTACTCGTTACTATAAAAATAATTTTAACGATGGTTTTCGACAAGATTCTCTTGATTTGTTTCATGGTATGGCAGAGGTCCGGTCACCTTTGCGTATAGAACGAGGTTGGCGATATATTACCTTCCCCTCCGTCTTGTTGATTGCATTGGCTATGTTTGTAGCATGTGCTATATTACCCTTAGAATATTCTACGGAATCACTTTTGTTTTTATTATTTTGGGGTTCCATGGTGGTAGCTACATTTACAACTATCTTAAGACATGGACCTGAATTTGTAGACAAACCTCGTTTGGTATTTATGTAGAAAATTTATCGAGATAAAGCTTGCATTTTTATATCTTGTCCATAGTTCAAAGTATGTATTATGTACTTTTTTACGTATATAGCTAATTATAAAATTTTATATTTGTAAATATCTTATGTACTTTTGCTTTAATAGCAGAGTTTGTACATTATTTTGTATAATTTACCTGTGGTACAATAAATGGTTAACTGTTTAATATTGATACCTACATTGTGATTTGTGCCTACACTCTTATCAAAATCAGTACAAGTAAAAGTAAGTAAGGAAAGGAGAGCAGAGGTTTTCCTCTCTTTATATTCTCAACTATTCCTCGACTCTCATGTAAATTAATAAGAAGAGAGCCCTAAACGAAATGTCGGATGAGTTATTCTTAAAACCAACGTATTTAGGTTTGTATTGCCAATTTAAAATCCGTCGCAGCCAACACCAAATGAGTTTTTGAGGTACCCTATAACAGCAATTGGTGGGAGTAGTAAAAAAGATTATTCTCGTGTAAGAAAAAGATGCAATGAGTGGAAGTAGTAAAAAGGACAATTCGCATGTGCAAGAAAGAGATGCAAATAATGAGTGGAAGTAGTGAGAGATCTTTCACATGTGTCAGAGAGAGAGAGATGCATGCAATGAGGAGAAGTAGTAAAACATGCGAATTCCCATGTGTAAGAAAGAGATGCATAAATGGCTAGCTACAGCTGAGGTGTTCAAATATATCTAAAATTTTCTTATAGTACGTTCAAAAAGTACCTGCATTCAAATCAAATTTGCAAAAAAAATTGGTGAAAAAAATTTTTTTACACTCATTTTGAGTGACAAAAAGTACTTTTTCTCACTCATAGAATAACAAAAAAAAAACATCGTTAAACATTAAAAATGACTTCAAAAAAATTCATATTTTAAATTGCAAAAAAATTTTATTTAGTACAAATTTTAATGAAGTTCCAGTAGCAGGACTTCAAATTTTCATAGACTCCCTTGATCCAATTAATTGATCGATTATGATGGGTAGAGGTCTCAGTATACAAATCCCTGGCATCTCATTGCACTTCGCTATGAACCATCGTGAATCTTAAGAATTTTGGGTTCCTGGAGGAATTTCAACCCCCAAGAGAAGTATTTATGGTGTCAACACCTACAATTTTACTTCTTATCCAAAAAGAAGGCATACCTAAGATCCACTCTGCATTTATAAACCGGGTTTGTACCTACGATAATTGGGTCCAAAGGTAGACTGCTGACCTCTGAGCCACTCGTCAGTCTTAAACTCACCTCGTTCTGATAATTACAAAATATAAATTCCAATTTTACTGAAAAACACTGATCAAAGTATACAGGCTGTTTCCTAAAAAACGTCTCGAGCCATAACTTTATTTTAAATTTTAGACCCCACAAACTAGATAGTTTTAAACAGTAAGACAAAATCTATTTTCTGACGCCACCCTTTCATAAATATCTATCAACTGTTTTAAGCTACGATCTTGCAACTTTTTTATATTCAATAGAACACCCTGTATATTCTTACATATTTGGATTCAGATTTAAATATTTTGTCCATAAAATTTTAACATTCTGTTGTTTTCCCCAGCACACTTGAAAATTTTATGGTAGCGAAGGACTACCTGCACCTGCACCTGCAATTAAAAAATTTCAGAGTATCACAAAAACAAGTGAAACAGAATTTCGCCCTGAATCCAAATATGTAAAAATATACAGGGTGTTCCATTTAAAATAACAAAGTTTGCCTGGAGGCATTTTTTAGGAAACAGCCTGTATATTTTTGAAGCACATAGCCAACTACATTTCCATTTAAAAAAACAATATTTCCATAACTTACTGAACACTCCCAAGTAAATAATGAAATAAAAATTGATCAACTTACACACTCTGTATAAATTACAGCATTTTTGGAGACATGTAAATTACCATTACCTGTATATCTGTAATCCATTAAATTTGCACATCGCTATTTCTGCAAAATGAATAGGAGTGCAAGTAATGTGAACTCGAAGAGAGGATCTTTTTCTGTGAGACTTGAAAGTAGTTGGTTTATGTTCATTAAATTATTCTATAATTTTTAAAATACAGCCTGAACATTTAATATTAAAAATAATGCTGCAAACTGCAGATACAGATTACCTACTCTGTTTCGTGTTTTTTAGATTTGAATCTTACACACTACAAAATTGGTACAGTTTAAAGTCAAAATAGACACAGTGAAATAGTAAGGGATTTCTATTTAACAATATATAGCTTATAATTCGTCAACCTTTCCACAAATCTACAATAAAGAACAATACAATTCATTGTATTTTACGCAAAAAAACAAGAAACATCCTACAAGGCTCCATCATATAAATAAAACAAAAACTAAGCTACAACATAAACTTCAACAACTTCACAATTATTCATAATAAAAAAATATACATTAAAAATAAAATATTTAATGTTTATCCACGTAAAATGCAAATAATGATTAATAAATGTCTATATAATTACTGTATATGTAAAATACAAATACTATATATACATATATATGTATGTGCACATATTTATACATACCTTACATATATAAATATACATACATACATGTGTGACATAATATGACTCAACACGGCTATGTACAATTATCTAGCTATGTACAGTATATCACAATCTATACAATGTTAAGCGGACTGTTTGTACTACTGCCGCGAGTATTCAAGGCTGCACTTCAGTATGAGTTACGTATATAGGCCGCAGCAGCTCTTGATTTGGAAGAGGGCTGCAACACGAGCAGCCTACAAGGCAATGTCACTTTACGTCTTTTCGTCGTTTGCCTTCTCCTTCTGATACTGTAACAATAAAAATTGATTATTAAAGAAAATTGGTCACAAGTGCTCCACACTTTCTTATTTTCTACAAGATTTTCCGAAACAATAACAAAAAGTCGAGTTGCGCACCCTCCCCTGGGCTTTCCCATACTAAAAATAAACATTTTGTTTTTGGTATTCAACAGTAGTTCGCGAGGCAGCATTAGAAATCACTTGCATGCGTAGCAAAAAACACCAGACTATACAGGTTCGATACGTACTGAAGAGAGACAGGCATTTTCTCATCAACTGTACATTTTAGCTATAGGACTACCTTATACTATATGATAGACAATTAAATTTTGCATTCAATTATATAATAATATACAGGGTGTTTCATTAAAAAAAAAAATTTGCTTATTGTACTATGGAAAGCAACCACCCTGTATACGTGATATAAATTTAGGAGAATCCAGAGCTAGATACTGAATAAGTTTTATATTTAAACTTCTTTCATATTTTGATTAATAAAGGAGCTATAGGAGCAACAATTTCCAATTTTCAAAACCTCGTAAAGGGCGCCACAGTGAAATTCTGGCATTTATCAAAAAACGAAAATGTACCTAACACCAAGCTGCATAAGTGTAGAAAATTTAAACAAAATCGTGTGACCAGTTTTTTTGTAATAATTTTTCAAAAATTTCAAAATTTTTGGAAGAGCGCCGTTGCGACCTTTTTTGGATTTACTAAATAAATTTTTCTTCATGTTATAGTGCCGTCAAAGGGTTTTCAAACAAGTTGTTGCTGTTTTTGAGTTGTAGTGTTAAAGTAAAAATTTTGAAAAATTCATAGCGGCCGCCATTTTGAAGTTAGAGAGTCCGGTAAAAAACTGTTTCCCTTGAATTATGGTCTTCTTTCATATCCGCTAATCAGATTTTCAAAATTCTTTTGGAAAAAATGCTACCAAAAAAACTTCCGCTTCCGGTTTCGAAATTTTTTGAAAACCTTCATTTAAAATTTCATCAAAATCGGTTCACTAGCTTTTGCGTTATAAGCCCGTATGACACGGTGTTAAATTTGAAACAAAATTTGCGTGTAAATTGACACGTAAATTTGATGTCAAATTTAACGCCGTGTCATACACAAAATTATTTTGTAAATTTTCATGCAAATTTTTATGAAATTATTTTGAACATCCCTGGTAAACTTAGACACTTTTAGGTACCTAGTCTTGAAGGACTCTTACGATAGGGAAAAGATAGGCAAGGCAGGAGTATCAAGGATGTTCAAAATAATTTCATAAAAATTTGCATGAAAATTTACAAAATAATTTTGTGTATGACACGGCGTTAAATTTGACATCAAATTTACGTGTCAATTTACACGCAAATTTGCATGAAAATTTATCACCGTGTCATACGGGCTTTAGAAGCGTTACATACACATCCACCCACCCACAGACAGACATTTTTTCTAAACCAATTTTTTGGATTCCTGGAGGTCCAAAACACGTATTTCCGCGAAAATCTCAATTTCGAAAATTTTCATATCAATACTTCCCATATACCAGTGGTGGTATGGAAAAATTTGGTCTACGCCATTAAAATTGCGTCCTTCATTGTTTTTGCAAGAACATTATAATATCATGAAGTTGTATTAAAAAAACAAAAAAGGTTTGAAAATATTTTTACTCACCAGAGCTGCGCGTTTTCCGGCGTAACATGTTAGCATTGGGTTGGGTTTTATCTCCTTTGCTGCGTGTATTTAAGGCAGGCATGGTTCGCACAGAACTTCTTGTTTTAACAGGTCCGGCCTTCATGTTTCCAACGAAGGATGTTGATTTAAATTTTGCACGTGCAGTGTTAATATTATTTTTACGCACTTTCCCTGCAACCTCGATTAAAGGTTCGTCACTATCTGAACTGTCATCCACCAATTTATTCTTTCTAATATTAGTCTTGGAAGATTCAACACCCATGCAAGCTTTAATAAGTTCAGCAGCATTCTCAGAACATTTTCTCGTTTTTTTATTACGAGTATCTTCCAAACTATTGTTTGAGCTATCAGATTCATGCCTTTTGCGTTTAGGGGCAGGCACTCGAGTTTGTTTTGGAGGAATAGGTGAATTAAGTTCAGGACTACTCAGTTTGGAAGAGGCACGAGTGCGCAACGATCGAGTCACAGGGCTAGGAGAACTGGGATTCTGGTTATCAGGAATTTCTATAAGAAGCTGTTCCAGTAAACTTTTATTTTTAAGCAATAATGAACAAGAATTACTATCAGAATCTGACAGGCTAGGACTTTCAGAACCTCGACTTTTGTCCGGGTTTGAGTATGTATACCGAGGAGGAGAGATGCGTACAGGTTGCGGCTCCAAATCTTCCTCATTTTGAGAAGCCTTGAGCGGAACAAGACTAACTTCCACTTGTGGAAGCTGCTCTTTGAGTGCTGGTGTTGAATGAGTTGTTAAAGTAACTGTTCCTTGCTTTAGGCTATCTTGAAGCGCTGATGTCAGACCACAACATTGATCTATCTTGGCGTTGCTATTATGTTTGTTTTCGTTTAGATCTTCTCCATTTAATCCTTCCATTTTTGCCAATTGTGCCTCGATATCTAGAATGCTGGGTACCTGAGGTTTAGATTTCATCGTATCAGTAATATCAGTGTGTGGACTTTGGCTAGCTTGGTTTGGTGACTTTTCGCTAAGTGCATCCATACTCTCAATACCGCTGTCTTCTCCTTGTCCTCCTGAATTAGGTGAACGTCCAGCTTGTTTTTCCGTTAAGTCAGGTTTCCGATCTGATATGTTACTCTTAGTAAGCTCAGGGGGTTTGTCCTTGATTGGTAAAGGATCAGTTGAAGTTTTTACAAGGTCACCTTCTTTTTCGTTTTGCTTGTACTGGTTACCCTCTGTGGATGGTAAATTTTCTGTCCGATGTGGTGGTCGTGGTACACCCTTTTCTGTATCCTCCAGTAACCTCTGCTTAAATTTTGCTTCCATATCGATTTCTCCCGTAGGTAAAGTAGTTTGTTTTAATTTATCTGCTACATTTTTTGCGTAACTTTTGTTACGATTCAGTTCTTTTCCTTTTGAAGAATCCTTACTTTTAACCTTTTCTTTTCTAGGTTTCTGAATTGGTAACGTGGTTACAGTGCCAGTATTAGTGGAACCCAATACGAATAATTGTGATTCGACATCAACCTGATCAGTGTGGCTAAGACGCCGTTTTTTGTCCCCTACCGAAATCCCATTGGATTCAGCATATTCCGCATACCTTTTAACAGAATGTACCAACTCTGAATCGCTACCTCTACGCTCTTTAAAGTGAGAATTATAAGCATGTTTCGCAATTTCTTTATCTAATATATTTCCACCTGTCAATAAATTTTGTTCTCTATATTCGTGACCAGATTTCAATTTTTTTGTTTTACGCTGTTCAGAGGCACTTCCTTTTGCATGATCCATCGTCATTAAAGCACTTACACCACCTTCAATAGTTACAGTCTGATCGCTAACCATCGGAGATTCCTTCAATAAAGAAGAACTTTTCTTTAATTTGATAGGTTCCTGTGTTTTTCGTATTTTAGATTTTGAGGCACTATCGTCTGAATTGTTTTTAACTTTTTTCCTATTATTTATTACTGCATGATTACGTCCTCGTAACGAGATATGTAATGGAGGAACTCGTAATTCTTCTCCAGTTACATTTGCACTTGACGTCTTTTTGGCCGATAAATTAATAAAACTTACGTCTACCTTATAAGCTGGACTTACGGGTTCCGACTTTTCCAATTTAAGACGTAGTTTAATTTTTTCAGTAGGTTTTAAATTTGGAGAATCACGACCTCGTTCTCTATTCCTTGGACATTTTAATCGTGAATTTTTACTGCTATCACTGTGTGTAGACCGACTTTCACTGTCACTTTGATCTGTTGTATCAGGTCGGCTCATAGAATTAGTATCTTCATCAGATGTAACTGTCGGTGAAGGCAAACCCGTGAATATATCACTAGGTTCTTCTATATCACTATCGCTATTAATATGCGGCTCTAATTCACCAGTTAAAGGATTAATAAGATAATTACAGTGACTGCTTGCGTTTGTTAGTTCTTCTACTAAAGCCGGTGGGCTTCTAGCCAATTCATGTTCCAAAGTAGGGAGAAGTTGGTCTAAATCCGTCCCCTTAAGTTCAGTAAGCGATGGTGTTAACTCTAGAAGTTGTGGCATAGGTTGGGCAATTGGCTCAAACGGACGAGACGAGTAAGGAGGCGGGCATGGTCGAAAAGATGATACTGTTCGTACAGCTGTACTTCTATTTATACAGTTTAATGATAATTGTGATATATTCGAGGTACTCGTGCAAGGAACAGTTGTAGTACTAAGTGGTAATGAATTCGACAAACGGGGCTGAGGTTTAGTTATAGAATTGGCAATGTGATTAGATCCTTGCGATTCATTACATTTAGGCGGAGTACTACTAGATTTTGGGATGCTTAAATGAAGTACAGTACTACTTTGTTGCTTTGCAGATGAATTCCCACTAGATGTACTACCGACAGGAAGAACCGGGGCTGAATGTGAATTACTAGAATTGTTTAATGAATAATTTTGTTGTGAATTACTAGAAACGGATACTGTGGAATTGCACTGGGTTACACATGGTAAAGGTAAGATACTAGAATGTGAATTAGCTATTATAGTAGAAAAATCAGAAATATTAGTTGCAGATGTCGAATGATTCGGGGCTAGTGCAGTAGAAGATGCTATAACACTATGAGTTTTTATTGTTGCATTTGTTACGCTCTTCTTTAAGAATGTTGATGGTGTAGGAACAGGTCCTTTCATCGCAGAAGTATCTTGAGTAGTAGCTGAATACTTAAAAACAGATGAGGAAACCGCTGCCCCATTAGTTTGCACGGTAGATCCAGTAGTATTAGGTGAAGTTATATTTTCCGGTTCTGATTTGCATGGTTTTAAATTAGCACCATCATTTTGCAGTAGGTTGACCAACAATGGACTAGAGATGGTGATAGGAGGCTGTTTTCCTGGATATGGTGGTGGAGGAGTGCTATAATTAGCTCCCAATGACAAATTGTCTCTATTATGAATAGCCTGATTCATGCTAGTAAATGGAAACGGACCAGAATAAGTTCTAGCATTTGGAAGTGCAGAACTTGACGCTACACTTTGCGTAGGTACTTTTGGTACTACGGTGTCCGTAGGGCATACCACATTCGGTGAACGAAATTGTATTTTTTCGCTAGAAGATGCAGCAGCTGTGTTTGGCATCTGTGTTTCTGCAGTAAGGTGTGATAGGTTTGCATCAGCACTTGCGGTCGAAGTACTATTTCCATCTGGAAAAATACAATAAATAGTTAAATTATTTGTTAGTGACAATATGGATTTATCATTTACATAAAACTGCAATCATTTGGGTTTACAAAAGTGACATATACAAGCCCCGTAACAGAGGGGAGATAAGACCAATTCCCAGAGCCTAGCATTGCAAAAGGAGGTCCATATTCAAACTAATAAAGTACATTTTGTTTTCAACACACAAGTCTTAAATTAATACCTTTCTCAGGAAGGAGTGGGGGGCTATTGACTATTGCTTCCCTGGGACCTGAATTATTTCTAACCAACCCAGGACACATCATGGATTGTCTTATACAGGCTGAGTAAAAAGTATGGAATAAATTCATTATCTCCCAAAATAATGTTTTTTCTGGAAAACGCTCGCACAGGTATAGCGATTTAAATTATGGCGCATATTTTAAGGTGTTTCAATTTTTTTTTCGACAGTCATTTTTTTGTGGTGACGTCAGAGTAATGTTTTTTAAATGGCACACCATACTTTTTTTGACATATTTCGACAGAGGACAAATAGTATCGTGACCTTGAAGTTGACGGTTTCTGCGACAAGCGGATAGCCCTCACAGTTCTGCTACAAACAGCTGAATACACAAGTCCACTGGGTTTTTGTAAAAATTAATTCTCAAACTGCAACTAACCTAAAGCAAAGACTTTTTGCAAAGACTAGTTGGGCGCCCCTCGAGCTTTAGGTTAGTTGCAGTTTGAGAATTATTTTTCACAAAAACCCAGTGGACTTGTGTATATACATACGCTCAGCTGTTTGTAGCAGAACTGTGAGGGCTATCCGCTTGTGTTTCTGCGATGTTCATTTTTTAAATTTGATAAACAATGTACAAGAGTAAACAATATATCGACTTGGACATTGTCAGATGGCAAATAGGAGACAGTTCGAGCACCTAATTTAGCTTTTATTTGGGTTGTATGAGTTTACCATTTCCATAGGTTGATTGTTTTTCATGTTAATTGTTGTTCTTAATAAATAAATTGCTGTTACGACGTAATATTAATGTTTTTGAAAATAACAATTTTGCAAATTTAAAAATGAACATCGCAGAAACTGTCAACTTCAACGTCACGATGCTTGCTTATTCTGATGCAGAATGACGTGCTGTCGAAATCAGTCAAAAAGGTATGGAGTGCCTTTTAAAAAAAAAATTACTCTGACGTCGCGTCGCCACAAAAAAAATTAAAACACCGTAAAATACGTGCCATAATTTAAATCGCTATACCTGTGCGAGCGTTTTCCAGAAAAAACATTATTTTGGGAGATAATTTATTCCATACTTTTTACTCACCCTGTATAAAGCTCCACCAAGCTTACAAATGCCCCGGAAAATATGTCAACTAAATTTGGAAAGACAAGGCGCGACAATACGTCAACCAATAGCAAACAATTATACCCAGAAGTACATTCACTGGAAAAATTCAATTTACGTTTGAAATTTTAATAATTTCAGTGTTTGTCAGATTGTTTTGACATTTAAAATCTGTAAAGTATAAATGCTAAATCGAGGAAGATAACTCATTCTGAAGCCAGAAATATCAATCGGAAGGAATTGTTCGAATGAAAAATATTTACAATTATTTCAATTTGCCGCCTAAATGTTTTTATTTTACTGTACTTTGAAAAACTATAACACTGCCGGACACGCCCCCTTTCAACTTTGTAAGCTTGGCCGAGCTGTATAAAAAGAATATTTTTATTATTTCACTAGCATTTTATTTTTTCTTAAACTATTGGCAGGAAAGGCATATGCTAACTTTTCAAATAATTCCACAAAAAAATCAAAGGGACTTGCATTAGAAGGGCTGCGGCTGTGTAAATAGTAAACAGGGGAGAAACCAATTAACAGCGTTGCATAGAAAAAAGGTACTAAAACATGATGCACCATTGTATCTACAGGGTAGCTATTAAAGATAGGACCAAAGTCTGAACGCTCAAACGCTTTGAGATATTAATTTGAAATTTGGAACACTTCAATGCAGTCATAGAAAACGGCCAGCTTTCAATTCAGATTGAACTTGAACTCCCAGTTAAGCTAACAATCAGTTGTCATGGATACCAACCAAAAACACAAGTTTATGTTATATCTCGAAAATCAAAAAGACCAGGATATTTTCTTTAACTTCATCAAATTCTACATAAAAATATCTTTCGTTCTAGGTTGAAGAGCGGTGGAAGGATTCAACATTGAGAAAACTGACAGTTTTTGTTTTATTTAAACATTTCAAAAAGTTAATAATAAGTCATAAGTCAAATAATTCAATTTAATTTTGAATATGGCACCAAATTCTGCTTATAATTCTGTGCAACTTTCCTAATTTAACTGATCATTTATCTTTTATACTAAGAAAGTTGCCCGTGTAATTTGATCGAAAATGGGCATCCTGTATAGGATAAACCAAAATTATATGGTCACCTTTGTTACCTCTGTTAGTATTGAAGCTTTTATTAATTTTTAGAAAACAAAGTTTTTCAATCAATTTTTATAACGTTGTATTGTGAAACAGTTGCACTGAAAACATGAAAACAATTTCGTAACAATACCGGCTATGAAATTGAAAAGAAAATACAAGTAGATTACATCATTTTGAAAAAAATCAAATATTATACAATTCGAAATATTTACCTTGTTGGGTAGTCCTAAGAATAATTTCTTGTGGTTCTGGTCCAGCTAATCGGAGAGAGATAACCTGATCTCCTTCAACTTGCACACTTAAAATTCCCAACGCCCGTAGTTGCTGGGAGCCCTCGCTAGCAAGATGTCGCAGTCGAATAGCTGCTTCACGAGGAATAGACAGCGTAACTCTTACAGAATTCCACGGCTCCAGTTTGCAAACGTGCCACTTTCCACCCAACAAATCTTGAAGACTACCGATTACACGTTCTAATTGTCGAGGGAATGTGGGATCTGTAAGATCTCCTTCACATGTCACTACCGTTGTTACACTATAGCCATCGCTATCTGCTGCCATCTAAATTATAAAGGTTATCTTTTACTCCAATCAATTGAACTATAATTATTATTGAGTTTACTTACCATTTTACCATGTCACATTCCGAAAGCACCCATAAATTTCGTTAAAGTTATTTATTTTAAGTAGAATCTGTAACAATATCAAATGTTAAGTAGGTAGTAGATAGAAATGTATTGATACTGAGGAGGAATTTTGAGAATTATTTGATTCCAAACCCACTTATAGAATGAGTTGTTATCGTGTTATGCCATTGGTAGTAACGAGAAAAAATAATTTCGGCCATTCCAACAATAAACTAGGATTTTATTCATAAATTCTAACAAATAACGAAAGTCGGAACAATTTAATCCAAAGATGGTTCTGGCCGCAGCCATCTTGTATGCGAGACGGGGGAGTGTATATTTCCATGTGCCTTTTGTCAAATACTCTACGTAAACCGTCGTTAATTTAAAACACACACCTTGCAACAATTTTTTCTGTAATCGTACCTAAGTTCGATATCGCACCTGACCACCAACACATTAACAAGTCTACAATTAATACGGAAATTGATTTGCTTAGGGACAACACATTACATACCCCATTTTAAGTGACACACTTTTAACACATACAACCGAACAGAATTGTGTAATCAACAGTTGTACTTAACAAACACACTCAAGAGACACTGATAAAGTAAAAGCTGTTTCCGAAAACTTGGAAAAAACGTCCATAATTTTGTTAAGAAAAGTTGTACGCTATGAACAATAACAACTACACGCCATTCACAATGCGCACTTGGACTGCGCAGTAGACTACAAAATGATCCATGCAAACTTACCTGTGCTGTGTAGGTATCGAAGATTAAAACCCAATACATTTATATGTGCTGCTGCTTTCTTACCATACAGCATATTGTTTCTAATTTTAAACTAAATTGCATATTTTTTGTTATAAACAATTGCATAAATACGATATGTTTGTTTTTATTTAACTCCCCATAGAGAAAACAAATGAAGGATGTAAAAATTCAAAAAATCGTAAAAGGGGGCTTCATACAGGCCCGATTTTGTTTCTGCGGAGTTTTCATTTTGTTTTCATTCTAGAAATTGAATTTGCCGCCAAATTTCACCAATGAAAATAAAAAGAAAATTCGCAACCCCTATTAAAAAAGGGCTTCATACAGCCGCAAATTTTTATACTATTTCTTTTTTATTTCATTGGTTAAATTTGGCGGTAAATTCAAATTGAACCAATAAAAACTATGAGAAAAAATCGCAACCCCTTTTAAAGGAGGCTTGATACAGGCGCGATTTTTTTTACTAATCGTTCTTTTTGCTTTCATTGGTTAAATTTGGCGGCAAATTCAAATTTAACCAATAAAAACAGTTGTGCCATGAAGTTACGATTATTATTATGGAAGTTTATAAAAAAATGAAAGCTGTAATGATTCCCGGGGCTATTTCGTACACCGAGAGAGAATTAAAACGTAATCTCTTTAATTTAAAATTATAATTGACACGAAAGTAGCGCCATCGACGGGCTTTATTTCGTTTAATTGTTGCCATTGTTGCCTCGAACAGAAACAATTGAAAACTTAACCTGGTGTCGCCACCTCGCGACTATTTGTTAATCTACCAGCCGTCCAGGTTGCCAGGGTTGCCTTTGCAGGTTGCTTGATCAAATCTACTAACTTTGCAGGTTGCTACAGATTGATGCCATCTACTGCATACATTCCATATTCATAACATACTCCAGGAAGTGGGAATACTAGTTTCTGTTGGGTTCGGTGATGTTCTATGATACCAAGGACTTATCATCATCCATTACTTGATAGGAGCCTTTAGTGAAGAAAATCGACTATTACTAGTATAATACGAAAAAAGTAAGAATTTCTACTTGAAAAATCATAAATCCAGTTATAGCAAGGTGAGATCAATAATTATTTAACCATAGAATAAAATTGTTTCTTTTGGAAAGTTACATAATTCCAACTTGTATCATGGTTGATTGCAAACTTTTAATTATTGCAGATTAAAAAATTAGTCTAATAGGTACAATACAAAGTGGTTCTCTAAATTGATTTTTTATCTTCAATTTAAAATCGGAGGGTGCCAACAAGCAAGTAGATAACAAAATGCATCATAGGTTCCGACTTTTTGAGTGCTCCAGAACTGGAGCACCCAATGAAAGTGATTATTGGGTGCGAGATGTTAGAAAATGTAATAAAAATTCATGTAAATTGAAAAAAATAAATATGGCACAGTGGGGAAAAGCCTTGTTGGGCCCTATGAAATGCATGGAATAACGGTACCTAGTGTAGAATGGCTGTTTCATTTGTTTCTAAATAAAAATTTCAAAATCGTAGACGTAGTTTCATAAAAGTAAATGGATACTTCTGAAAGTTTGCATGGTGGGATGATTTTAGATTGTGACCAACTTTTCTTAACGAAGTTTTGTCATGGTTAGTACCAAAAAGCTACTTTACCTGAATAGAAAATATTTCTTTATCTGCCACCAAGACCTCCTTGATTAGAAAACAAACATCCAATATTTCTAAGATTTTGCATGAGGGGCTAATTTTACAAAATCAAAAATATACTTGAAATTAATTTCAAGCCATGCAGGGCGTAATCCTCAAATATGAAATTCAAAATTTTGTTCGCAATCAATCGGTGGAGATGCTGTATATAGATGTAAGGCCATATGTTTTCGGTAGATTTGCTCCATATAAGACTAATATTAGTAAATATCATGTTACAAGGTGATGATTCTTTCTAGATGTCTGCAGTTGCTAAACCCGAGTTGCGTAGGCTTCTACATAATCAAATTAAAAAAAATTTAATTGTAGCCATTGGCTTGAGCATTGTTGGCGGTATTGCTTATAAAGTCTTAATATGTGATGCTCGAAAGTCAGTATACATGAACTTCTATAAGTAAGTACCTATTAATAATTATTTTTTAAAGATTTTTTTGAAGATATGATTACATAATTTGCAATGTGTTATATTGGGTTTTAAATTTTTTAATGTAATTTTTAGAAATTACGATGTCGATAAAGAATTTGAACGTATGAGGAGCAAAGGTGTGTTCGATTCCTGTCCAGCTGATTCGTAATTGGATCTATTATATATTAATTTTCATAGTTCATTATAGATGTACAAAAATGTAATCCTTTAGATAACATAATATGTGTTAATAAACATTTAGCACAATAATGGTGTATAATATTTGTTATTTTTTATAAAACTATTGAATACGAAGTTTATGAACATGATTAGTTTGTCCTTGGACTATCAGCGCTGGTGTAGTTGAAAATACTTTAATTGGCAAACTCCACACCATTGTTTCTACAGATAATTCTGTAGGGGCTTGCCAACCACTCTGATCTAATGTAGCATTTTCCAATGCTTTATTAGTACTGGTAACAAATTCAAAATGTAATCTCCATCTAAGGCTCACTAAAACAGAAAGCAACCATGGAATGTATATTTTTTCTAAAACATTTCGTATTACTTACTTAATGCTGTAGTAAATGCCGGAGTAATATGTAATGGTGTAGGAAGTACCAGTTGTGTATATTTTAACCCTAGGCACACATCGTGCTGTTTATTAAAAGTAATAATTCTACATTGTTTTACTTTCTCGCCGTTATTGGAAGTTTGTTCAATATTAGTTTCCTCTTCACATTGAAGTGATACAGAAAACTGCATACACGTTACCGTTGCTACAGTGAAATCAAATGTTCCAATAATATCTTCTCCTAATTTATAGGCGGGTTTAAATAAACAAAACCTAGCAACTTTTCCCCAAGTGTTTGAGATCATATAAAAATTAGGTTTTCTTCGGGCAGTTATATTCTAGAAATTATTATTGTGTGAAATTAGTTTCGATTACTTATAAGATATATTCAAAAAATGCTAAGAGAAATACCTGTAAAGTTTGCAATGCTATTTCAAACGGTGTATCACTTTGTCTTATTTCTAAGAAAGGATTTGCGGGTGCTAAATCTTCCGTAGTATCATTGTATAACCCACTTATGTCACTTAATGCAACAGTACTCACAGGTAGAACACGTAATGGAACTTTTAATAATTTAACAGGAGAGTTAACTCTTTGAGTACCAATGATTAACTTATACGAATATTTCACCAACTGTCCTCTATATGATGGTGGAGCATCATTAGGGATTCTTTCTTTGAAAACATCTAGAAATAAAAAGTAAATCTATTAAATATAACACAACAATTTACATACGTACATGATTTTGTTTGTCCTGGTAATAGTCGTAGGTCACAAAATAATATCTTAGGTTTGGTTGCTAGCTCAATGCGTCCAGCATCCTTCAAGCAAGATGATAATGCAGTATCATTTAAAAAATATTCTTTAACTAAATCATCTTCATTCCTTCCCAATTTAGTATCCGTAGTGCATTGACAATTAATTTGGGCAGAAGCCCATGCCAAACTTTCGAAAGCATCATTATGACTTTGGGAGACCTTATGTGCAGGTGAAGGTGGGTGACTAAAAGTTATATTGCATTCCACTGCTTCGCCAGTAAGATAAACGGAGCCTTTAATTAATTTTACAGTTATATCGATCATTGTCACCCTTCCTTATGTTGGGAAAATAAACTAAACAATTTTTTATTCGGATGGGAAAATTGTAACAGTTTCGTTGCTCAAAACAATGTTTATCTTCTGTATCACTAATAAAATACTTATATGGTGCAAATCACACTTAAAACAGCTTTCGAACTAATAAACAAATCTTGTAACATGTAGGTTATGTTAAAGTTAAACGTCAAAGTGACGTTGAGCGAAGCTCCCGATAAATAGATTGGAACCGGCCAATGGGAGCGCACGTACAACTTTGCAACACTTTGATTGGTCTTGATTGATCTACAAGTCGGATAACGACAACGCCTACAGTGGCCCAGCAGCTGATCACAACTCCACTGGGCATACACAGCTGCTGGGTCACTGAAGGGCTGTCGCTATCCGCTTTGCCTAACCCATGCTGCATAACCTAAAAAAAAATTGTGCTTGAAATTCCAAATTTGAAAAGGAAATAGAAAATTTGAGTTGGTTAAAGGTTGTAATGATGAAGAAACGCACTGAAAACAACTTTGCCAGTCAAATAATTAAAACTATAGATGACAACGAAGAAGTAGAAGATTTTTCAGAGGATTCCGAGGAAGAAGTAGAGGTAGGTAACATGGAACTTTTAACGTAGTATTAAATACTGATGAAGTTCAGTTTGTAATTATATTTTGTTTGAATAGTTTCAGCCTTCAAAGCAAAAGAAGAAGAAAGTTGATTTTGATAACAATTTTGAATTTGTCACTTCCGTTGAAGAATATAATAAGAATGCATGGAGCGATATACAAAAATATATCAAGAGAAAAGCCTCTACTAAAACTGATGATAAAATAGAAAAGATTCGTGGCCACAATGAGGACATTAATGAATTTGAGAGTAACGAAGAAATTAAAGATGAATCGCAGGAGTATAATTCTGATGTATCACTCTCTAGCGATGACTTGCAACATGATCATATCAGAGTTAAACAAAAAAAGAAGAAAGTAGCCAAGCAAAACGATGATGGAAATCAGGACGATCAAGAAGATGTTTATTTTTATGATGAAAACATTAATTTCTATCAAATGAATATTTCTAGACCGCTTTTAAAAGCCATAACACAAATGAAATTTACTCATCCTACTCCCATTCAAGCGGCTACCATTCCTGTTGCACTACTGGGTAATATTGAGTTTTCTTTTATTGTTCTCTCATTAATATCAGGTATCAGGACCATGTAGACAAGTTCCAACCATTATTTCAACTATTTTTGCACTTTGTAATTAAAGTACGCAATGTAGAATTATTAATTTTTAAATAATATTTACAGGTAAAGATATTTATGGATGTGCCGCTACAGGAACTGGTAAAACCGCCGCTTACATGCTACCAAGTTTAGAACGTCTGATTTATCGACCAAACAATGAAACTGCAACTACAAGAGTTTTGGTATTAGTTCCCACAAGAGAATTGGGCGTGCAAGTATACGAAGTGTCCAAACAGCTTTCCCAATTCACAGACATCCAAATAGGGTTAGCGGTAGGGGGTTTAGATTTAAAAATTCAAGAAAACATTTTAAGACGGAATCCTGATATTGTGGTTGCAACACCAGGTCGTTTGATCGATCACTTGCATAGCACCCCTACGTTTAGTTTGAGTTCAATAGAGATACTCATTTTAGATGAAGCAGATCGTATGTTAGATGAATATTTTGCAGAGCAAATGAAGGAAATTATAAGACAGTGCGCTCGTACACGTCAAACCATGTTATTTTCTGCTACTATGACAGACGAAGTACAAGATTTAGTAGCTGTTTCTTTAGATAAACCAACACGCATATTTGTGGACAGCAATAAAAACGTGGCCTTTAATTTGAGACAGGAATTTGTACGAATTCGTTCAAATAGAGAAACAGATAGGGAACCAATTCTTGCTACGCTGGTATGTAGAACATTCCGTGATCATTGCATTATTTTTGTACAAACCAAAAAACAAGCACATCGTTTACATATCCTGTTAGGATTACTCGGTGTTAAGGTTGCGGAACTCCATGGTAATCTTACACAACCACAACGTTTAGATACTTTACAACGTTTTAAAAATGAACAAGTGGATGTTGTAGTTGCCACTGATGTTGCTGCACGTGGTCTTGATATTGTTGGTGTTAAAACTGTTATTAACTTCGTTATGCCTGCAACGCTAGAACATTATATTCATAGAGTAGGTCGTACAGCTAGAGCGGGTCGTGCCGGAGTTTCCGTAAGTTTAGCTGGTGAACAAGAACGTAAAATCGTAAAAGAAGTCATTAAAAATGCTAAAAGACCTGTTAAAAGTCGAATTATCCCAACGGATATAATAGAAAAATATAAGAAAAAATTAGACGAGATCGAAGATAAAATTGAACAAATTTTAAAAGAAGAATATCAGGAGAAGTTGTTAAGTAGAACAGAAAATCAAATAAATCGTGCACAAAAATTATTGGAAGGAAATACAAATTCCAATAGACCTTGGTTTCAAACTACAAAGGCACGGAAAGAAGAAAAAGAACGGCTTGCACTTCAGCCCAAACCAGGTCCAAAACAAACTAATAATAATAATAAACCAAAAAAACATTCTAAAAAGAAAGAAACTGTGAATGATAAAGTTCGAGGAGAATTGAGTAAAGTTGCTGAAGTTCAAGCACGCTTGGCAAAGCGTAGCGCAAAACTTAAAAAAATTCAAGTATACACTGACGTCAATCAAACACAGAAAAAGAATAAAAATAAAAAGAAATCGAATTTTGTCAACGAATTGTGTAATACTACAAAATCAAATGCTAAAGCATTGCGACATCAAGGAAATTCTAATCAGAGACCTAAGAAAGGAAATTTTAAACAGAAAAGAAGTTTTGGAAAGCAACAAGCAAAGAAAAACTAATTTAGTTGATTATTTTTTTATAAAGTAACGTGAACTTATGGTCACGTTCCTAGCTATACTATATACTGTGCTATGATGCATGTAGACTGACGAGAAAATTCCTACCAGTCTATTTGCATAAGGTCTGTAACTGATGCGTCTCGTTAATTATGGACCTGCAGGGTTCTCATTTTGTGGACTACTATTGGGTACAATATCATGGATTATTTTATTGTTAATATATTTTATAAAAAAATAAAATACTGTAAATTAATTGTTATTGCTTTACAATGATACTCACTCATCCCCGCTAGGTACAATAAAACACCATAAAAGCAAAGTTGTAAAAAATAAAATTTCCTACAAGAAACTCTGGGAAAGCATACAGGGTTTTTCAACAAAAAGTAGCCACCCTTAGTATCTTTAAAAACTATTGTTAGCTTGAAAATCGCCAAGACATGTCGACAAAGACAGCAAGGGGGACTTCTTTTTCATAAAATCCTAGATGTCTGTCATCAACCCCTTGGCTGTCACAGGCACTTCCTCTAAAATTTCAAATGGCACTATACATTTTTTGGTTCAATTATAGGCAACAAAAAAATAGAATGAATTCCTTATGAAATTACCTTTCCAACAATGTGCCACACATGGTAGAGGGAGTGGCTGTGATCAGTAAAGGGTCGATGACAGATGTCCGGATTTTACATAAAAAGATGTCCCCCCTTGCTGTCTTTGTTGAATTGTCTTCGCAATTTTCAAGCAAACAATAGTTTTAAAAGATAGTAAGGGCGACTACTTTTCCTTGAAAAACCCTGCATGTCCAACTTTAATAATTAGGGCCTGGGAACCGTCCTACTATAATTTTTGTGTTTTTAAAATAAAATATATCTCAATATATCAATTTAACAATGATTTAATTTAGCAAAGATTGTTCTACCAGAATTATTTATTGATTACATTTTAACCCTACATATTATTGAAAAGTACCTAAAACTAAACACATAATCATCCCTGTACAGGTATTTATTTTTTAGAGCTTCCTCCCTCTTCTCCAACATCTAGAAAAAAATATTAAGTTAGTTTTATTAATTTGTGCCATCTTAGTTAACTGTAGGATTAGTATAAACTCCCATACCGGCTATTATGTTTGTTTTTATAAATTTTTCTATTCACTTTCTTTTAAATAAAATCATTAATATCTGCCACTCTGCATATTGCATACATACAATACTTACTTTTACCATCACAAGCAACAATTTTTACTTTATCAATCCTTATAACTTCTTGGACTTCCCTGAATTCCACATCGTTAAGCATGAATGTCCAAACATTATCGCAAAAACGATAGGTATTTAATTTACCAGCTTTAAATGTTAAACGTGATTTTACTCTGGTTGCAAGGGTTTGATTTATAGATTTATCAAACTGTAGTAACACTTTTGATCCTAACTGAGGAGTAATTTGGCCATACTGAAAATAATTCTTGTTAGACAAGAAAACTCCAATCAGATGCAGTAACTGGCAAAACAAAATTTAACAGTGGTCGATGGTGTGGTGTACTACCGTCACTGATATACGATCAGTATCGGGTTGGGGCTTTGGGCACAACAAATGCGTGATGTTTATCATTGCCATAGAACATAAATAATACAAATAAAGGTAAAATAGACCAGTACTGACTAAAATATAAATCCTAAGAAAACAATTCTGTAGCTAAAGGTACTCCCGGGTACTCCTCTAAATTATGACACCTAACTTTTTTATGAATGTGTAGGACACTTCAAGCATTACATTATATTGCTTTATAAATAAGTAATTAATCAAGGGGTGAAAAATATAATAATAGCTTAAAATTATTTCACTTACTTGAATAAGTTCATCTAAACTTTCCTGTAAAGTATGACCTAAAGTTGTGTTTCTATATAATTGATACGACATTTTGGAAATAGATTTATCACTACAATAAATTATTCACTCAAACATACTTCTATACATATTTTTTATTCACATTTATCGGAATCTAAACACAAAACTTCAACTTATTGACAGATGTCAAAATTGTCAAATTCGAAAGATTAAAAGTGTAGTGGCTAAAGTACCACAATCGTACTTATTTTTTTGTGGCAAGATCATTGAAGTTTTATTGAATTTCTATTTGTTTCACAAAAGGACTTTACGTTTGATTATAAAAAAATAATCTGTTGTAATTACTTATTGCCTAATTAAAATTTTTGTTACTTTATAAATTTACTTAACCAATATATTAGGTACTATATATTGGGTATATTGTCAACTTGACAGCTGTGTTTGACAGATATTCTGAAAAAAATTGTTTGTAGGTTAAGTATACTTAGAAAGGAAGTTTCCATAAATTGCGTGGAATTACGAAAGACTATTTACAGTTTATTCTAACTGTTAGTAGAACACATAAATTAGTGTTTGTGGTATAACACTTCAAAATTTCGAAACAATAACATTTGATGCTGCTCTTAATATTTTGCCATTCTGGTTGTGCTTAATTTATGTATGTTTTGCAATAAACCACTTGTGTGGATTAATAATTCTTTCTGTTATAGATACTTGTATATAAATACATGTAGTTAAATGAACAAAATTAATACTTTACTTTAGACGGAATTATTGAAAATGGAAGATTTACGTTCCTGTGAAAAAATATCAATTTGTGATTCCTCAAAATCGCTAAAGAAATATGGAAGTACTAGCAAACACATTTCACGAAACCAAAATTTAATTAAACATATTGTAACAAGTTCCGATACTTTACAGGGAATAGCCCTTAAATATGGTGTAACGGTAAGTGTTAAAAATTCTTATAAACCCGTAATTTTAAAAATTCAAGGGGTTGGATAACTTTAGCTAGGATGGAGTTGGGTTGTAATGAATACAGATTTAGTGCCTTATAGTAGTTGGATGTATAAAAATTTTTGTGAAGGGCAGGTCCGACCACTGTCAGTTGTCATGGATACCATTGTTTAAACAATCGTACCATGACAATTGGGAATCAAATACTTTTGTGCAACTGGATATAAGTGGGACACCCTGTATGTACTTTTGTAATTTTAATTTTCTAGATGGAGCAGATTCGTCGATTAAATCGTTTGTGGGCATCTGACAGTTTGTTTTTAAGAGAATATCTTCTGATTCCCGTGTCTGATAATAGCGAGTTTCTGACTGGTGCAGATCCAACTATTTCCAGTAGTCAATCTGAAATAACTTCACCAACTAACAGTAGTTTTGACGAAGATGTTGATAGTTTCTTAGTTAAAATAGACAGCTCCATTGCTAATACCAAAAAAGAAGTGAAAAAAGCCCGAGGGAACAGTGAGTAAGTTTGCACATTTATTTTATTTGTAGTTTTTATATTATTTTGTTATAATGTAAAAAATCAAATAGATATCAAGCGTGCATTAATATAATAAGTAAGGATATAGTCAACGACTGTAACATGGCAAAATTTGTAACGATTTTTTATTGCAGATTTGCTTCAAACCTAGAGTCTGAGCACAGTAATGACCGAAGAAAACCTGCTGTATCTAGAATGAAGCAACTTGTAAATAATAATAGCTTCCCGGATCCAATGCCAACACCTCAAACTGTTGTAATGTCAGTGTCAAGAGGACGTAAATTGCGGTCATCGCTGCAAAGATTAGAACAACAACAAGATGAACTGTTTGAATTGTAACTTGTAGCAGGTGTGCCTCTAAGAAAGTAATAAGTAGTTCTTTTGTGTAAAACTGAAATTACTTCTTTTGCACGAGTAATGAGCTGTCACTTTATACCCGTCACCGTATATTAAATATTAAATAAATCATTATAATAATTATTATACAATAATTACAGAAAATATACATTTACAGATAATAGATAAAATAAATTGTCGCATCATTTCCATTGGACTAATCAAAACAACTTTTATACCCGTTACCCGTTAACACAGAAATTTCCAGAACAAAGTTCCTATCTGAAACTCTTTCAAAATAAGATATTATTTTACTAAACCAATATTTATTGATTATTATTATATTCATTTATTATTAAAGTGCTCTAATTAACTTCATTTATAAATATTTTTTTCAATATAACAGCGTAGTTAACTTTGTAGAAAAACTCGGTGCAAGAGGAATTGTCCCGTGTACAACAATATTGTTACTACTTGCTTTTATTTGATCAACAAATCTCTTATACGTTGTTCATTGCGTAGTATGTTTCCATGAACAATAACAATTTGCTGTTGATGCTTCACAATATTATCTTCTATTTCTTCCAATTGTGTTTGTAGAGGTTTGTTGGATTCATTATTAATTCTGCAAATAAAATGTTAATAGGTAATAGTTAATGATAATAAAAGTCACCTCTTCTGATTTACAACATCTACCATAATTTGTCGTGCAGAATTAATCCATACATCTAGTTCGTTGTGCATCGCCTCTATATCTTCATGCAAATAGTTTACAAGTTTACCCAAAGGATTTGCTGTCCGCGTTAATGTCTGAATAGCTGCCTTCAACTGTTCATTTTCTTTATTGGCAATGATTCTATTTCGAAATCCTATCAAAATTTTTATGTTAATTTATTATTAGCTGCAGGAGTAAAAATATGGAAGCCTGGTGCTTACCATCTTGTTCCCATTCTATAACCGCTGGTTTAGTATGTTCTATAATCTCATCCTGCTGTATTTGTTCTAAAATTTGTTCAACAAGATGACCCTTATCCGTTGGTAACTGTAACACCGGAGCTTGATACTCCAGTTCAGACGTTGTTTGCATTGTCACAGTTTCTTCTTCATCTTCCTCTTTATTACTGAAGGTTTCCACAATCACATTCACTTTACCCATTGGAATCACTTCCCCTTCTAATAATGCAATATCATTTCGTAGTCTTGGAGCACCTGGCCGTGCACTTGAGGGACGTACACTTGGAGGCCTGAGTGAACTTCTTGGACGGGCTTGCAAAAATTAGAATTATAAAAAGTTAATAAATTAACACTAAAAATATACCTAAAGGTTTTTCTGAATTATTTTCAAGTTGCGTTGGTATCAAATGTGTGGAGGAATCATTATCTAGTATTGTATTGTTGGTTCTTTGTTTTCCTGATTTTAATCTATGAGGTACCAACTCTTTATTAGGTTCAAGAGCTTCTTCACTATTTGATTTTAAAATGCTGTCCTTTGGTTTTGCAGATTTTACTCTTCCACTAATCGGTGCCTTTTCACTTAAATACGACGACATATCATTTTCAACTGATATCGGTTTTATGTTTTTTTCTTCAATTTCAGAGTCGACTACTACTTTCGATTTTGTATCTTGACTTGAATCGAACTCCTCTTGTTCCAATACATTTTGAAGTGTCTTTATATCATCGTTTTCTTCTGATACATTCACAGTATCTTCAATTTTTTCCAATTTTGATTCTTTATTTTCATCAATTTCGTTCACAATGTTTATCTCTTCTGGGTTATTACTTTCAGTTTTAATTTCCGTTTCTATAACATTGTTTTGTTGAGGAGTGCTTATTACAGATTTTTCTTTCGGCGTAGCTGTTTTATCCTTCACTTTTTTTATCACGCCTTTACCTTTTACTTCCTTTCTGTTGCTTTCTATTGTATCTTTTGAAGATAAGATTTTACCCCCTTTTGGTTTATCGGATGTTTTTGAAATGTTATTTTTAGGAGTCGGTATCGATGTGTTTTTTTTCTTTTCATCTTTATTCACACTTTTTTCTTTGACTTTGACGGGTTTTGTTTTCTTATCGGTTCCTTGCGTAGGTACTTGACTTTTAATTGTTTGGCCAGACTTTAGTCCAGCTATGTATGAAGAACTGTCCAATTTTTTATCTATGGCCATTCCAATAGTCTGTAGAAGCAAATTGGTTTCTGCAGGTTCAAGACCAGCAATTACTTTGGTAGATTTTACATTCAGTTCTTTTCCAGTGACGGCTTCTACAATAGCAACAGTGTAGGTAGGTTCTCAGGGGGGGGGGGGCTTTATACCTACTACCTTAGGGGGGCTTTGTAGTTTGTACTGTCTTAAAAGGCCCCCCCTTTTAAGACAGTACAAACTACAAATGTAATGTCTTAGGGAGGCTTTCTACTGTCTTAGGGGGGATTTGTACTGTCTTGGGGGACTTGTTTATAGTGTTTTAGGGGGGCTTTGTACTGTCTTAGGGGGCTAAGCCCCCCCTGTGAGTTAAATTGCGTCATCTTAAAATTATTCAGTACCGTTTTAAAAATATCAATTAAAAAATAAAGAACACAATGCATTTTGATTCTGAAGTAGCCTAAAAGATTGGATTAGGCAATTGTGATTAGGCGATCCAATCACATTTGGTCACATGACCTTCCTGGAGTGCAGCACAGACAAACTACGGCACAATTGTATCACGTGACCCTCGTGGAGGGCGTTGATTGATCTATTTTGTTTATATTTTGTCTCAACAAGGGTCACCTGTAACGGTTAGACGTTAGATTGTTTGTACTGCCCCCCAAAGGCACTTTCCAGTTGCAAATCATTTGCAAATGGACTGATCTGATACTGTAGTGATCTACTCTAAATTGCCCCGATGTTGATTCAGGCTACACCTAATTTACTGTCTCGTGATAGCTGCCCTAGAAAGAAGAGAGGCTACTCCCACGTGCAAGTGGGAACCACCTCATGTAGGTCACGTGACCAAATGTAATTGGAATACCTTTAAATCTGTACAGTTAACAATTTACGAACTTATTGTGAAGATTTTAAATTTCAAATTAGTGTCTCTACTTTAGATCTAAGGTCTCTACGTAATGGAGGTATAAACTTACTTGTAGCCTCAATTAACTTGTTTAAGAATGCAATTTTTTCATCTTTGTCCTTTACATTTTCAGATACCAATTCTCTTTCGGTATATAAACCCTTTAAAAAATTTGTTTCCCTTACAACATTGCTTACGACATCATGTAAAAATCTAAACGGTGGTTTTCGTAGTAATTTCTCGGTTAAAGGTGGTTTCTTTAGGAATTTTCCTAATATTTTTTGGGTCTTTTGTATTGCCTGCGTATCGATATCGTTTGACATTTTGAAACTATGTGGAATTCTTTGTTGTTTTTCAGGACATGATCTTCGAATTTTTGTTGTGTTGTACTTCGTTGCTTAGTTACAACACCACGTGACAGGCGCATGCGCAATTGTTACAAGCGCTTCGCTGGCCGCGCCTGAAAACTAGTCCATCCACCATTTTATTTATATGCGTGATAAAACGGTTGACAACATTTTAGGGGCGTAAGTACAACGAACTTCAATATTTGTTTTTGTATGGTTAAGCCGTTTAAAATTGTTTTTGGGGTTAGTAAGAACAACATTCAAAAAAGGGCGACTAATAATGCAAGCCCCTGAAAATTTAGAGTAAAGATTAGTAATACACCTAACGTTGCAAACACCACAGAAATGTTGGTCATCCAACCAAAATGAACAGACGTTGCATTCTCCAAATCAACAAAATACCGTCCTATATCCAATATTGCATTGGAAATAGCTGGATTCGATTTGAAAAATTCTTGCAAAAGTGAAAGCTGTTTATTGCTCCTTGTCGGAAACATTTTATTACAATACCCGAAGCAAGTGTCATAACCCCATTTCATTTTAAATTGGTTTACCATTGTTTTTATTGCATTTGGGATTAGTATATGCTTTTATACCTTTGGTGTTTGTGGATAATTTTTTATGATGACATCTACAGGAGAAGCCGTTGAAAGAAATGGTGTTCGTAGATCCATTGTATGCTTGCGGATCTTGTATGAATCTTGTTTTTGTTAGTTTATAGTAGGTGCGTAAACTTCCTTACCCATGCAGTTACAACCTAAGGTTTGACAAGCATTGTTATAAAATCCATAAAAGCTACTATTCAACGTAATTGAATTCTGTATGAAATACCACATAAAATTATTAAATATTACATGAATGCTAGAAGAAAACTAAACTTATTTAATGCCCTGAAGTTCTATATGCTTTTCTTTTCCAATAATTAGAAACGAAGTAGTTCATAAGTCTCCACTCTTTCACACGGATTTAGTAAACAGGCAAACTGTTCGAACAAGTCACTAGTTTTCAGTAACTAATCTCGTGTGGACAAAGAAGCTAGTGTAGAGTACTTAGATCCAGGATAGTAGGTTTAAGATGCCTCAACTCACTTGCCCGGTGTTTCACCCCCTCCACATATTTTTTTCAAGATGTGTGGATGTTATATATTGAAGCATTCATCCATTGGATGTTTTGAAATCAAGTTTGAATGGCGGGCTGGGCTGTCTTACTACGATTCCCATTAAGCGACTAACCGGTGTATGAACAATTAAATCCACTATCCTGTCGTAGAATGAAGTCATGGACTTTGCTCCAGAAGCTTGCCTGCGTACTAAAAACTTTCTAGGCAATTTTAAACTACCATCAAATTTTTATTGGGGATGATTTATGATTTGTTAGATACTATACATAATAATTCCAATGATTTAACACAAAATTTCCTTAAATAATTTCAATATTGATAGGGACTTATGGAAAAGGGAACGATTTATATTATTTTAAGGACTTGGGTAGTAAATTTTCCAAGCTGTTTAATTGACTGGTGGAGAGGTAGACTCTTAATTGTTCCTTTTAGAAGGATTTCTAACAAATCCCCCCAATGTTGTTCAAATAGTCCTGTACTATTCTTCGATTTGATAATTATGGCTTCCTTATAATTTTCTCTAAAATTAAAATTGCAGGGACGATGATTTTTATTTCTAGGTAAATGCATAAGTGTGTAATTTGTTGAAATTCTAACAAGTCTTTATACAGCTCCGATAATTGAAACTGAAATTTTGAAAAGAAAAATAAGCAACAATTTAAACTTTATTAAAATTTGCATCAAGACCTTCATACATGTTACTTAGCCATCGTAGTATCATAGCTAGCCATAGCACAGTAAGGCACTCAGGCTGCAATGTCTCCAGACGGACCCAGAAGAAAAAAAATAATGCCTAACCCAGGAAACCTAGCCAGACCATCTTAAAAATTGTGTGTTGGTTATGCAACCCCATCTGCGTTTAAGAAATTCAAAATTCTATTTCCTACTATGAGATTATGATAACATCCTTCTTAGGTTTACTGTCTATTGTTATTTATTATTTAACAAACTATTGTTAAGTACTTTAACAAAAGATACTAGACTAGAATGCAATTTTTTTAAATTATTTTATATCAAACGCTTTGCAAGCATTTCCGCGTGAAAGAGGCTAGAAAAATGTACCTAGTCAGGAGAACCCTAAATATACCATACGGTAAGGGTAAAATACGATTATCGAACGCTTTAAATTGAAATGCAGCGAAAACCACGCTAAGGTAAAATACTATAGGACTATAATGTGGTAGGAAATAAAATTTCCTACAAGGACCTCCTAGAAAGCATTTGTCTAACTTTCGTAATTTGGGCCTGAGAACCGTTTGAAGTTAGCATAAACTAGTGATTCTGGTTTAAAATTGCAACGCAGCGAAAATAGGGCAAGATAGGTGAAAATAACACAAGACCAAAGTTGTAGAAAATAAAATTTCCTATAAGAAACTCCTTGAAAGCAATTGTCTAACTTTCGTAATTTGAGCCTGAGAACCGTTTGAAGTTAGCATAAATCAAGTTACTACAGGGCAGGGCAAAATAAAAAAATCGAACTGTATATTTTATCAAGTGTTGGTCCTATACTATGTGAAATTTTCCAGACACGATTTAAAAAGATGGAGGAAGAAGAAAACGCATGTCAAGTGATCAATAAAATGGAACCTCCAGAGATAGATGCTGTAGCTGAAGATGTGAAAACAACAGTTTTACGAAATATGACTATAATTGAAATGGACGCTAACCACATCTTAGGAAGTCATCTTGAATTATCTGGAAACTCTGATGGAAATTTACTAATCAACACTATTGAAGAAGCAGTTGTAGAACAGATTGAGTATGTCATAATAATAATCTGTATTCATTATAGATTCATGTTTGCAAATATACAGTATGTCCATCGATTGAGTTACAAAGAGATATGATTGACAAAAAATTTTTGAATTTTAATTTTCTATTTGGGGATTAAGTCCTGCCTGGTTTGAATTTGAAATTTATTTTCTGTAGTTAGTATAGAAAAAAAGGTAGGTACTTTATCTGAATAAAAAAAATTCTTATCTACCACCAAGGCCTTCTTGATTTGAAAAAATCGAAAGTATACTTTCTAAAATTTTGCATGGGGGGATGATTTTACATTGGGAACAAGTTTTCTTAACAAAGTTTTGCTGTAGTTAGTACAGAAAAGCTACTTTATCTAAATAAAAAAAAATTTTATCTACCACTAATACAGTGCATAATCCTTGATTTGAAAAAATTGAAAATATACTTAAAGTTAATGACGACTTAATTCGCAGATATAAAATTTAAATTCAAAAGTGTTTTGTCGATCCTACCTCTTTGTATCTCTCTCCGTGGACATACATGTATACTGTAGGTACCTATAAATGAAATATTGCCCATACTACATGCAATTTTGAATAATTGTATTCACATAGGCCTTGCTAAAAATATACGATACTTCTTATTTTATCACCAGAAGTTTATCCATAGCAGATTTTTTATTACATTACCTACATTTAATTTTGTAGGGAGCCTGATGATAATGTAGAACATGAAGAACATGATGAAGAAATGGAAGAAGAGATTGATGATAATTCTACTTTCATTGAAGAAGGTGTTCTCGTTCAAAATGATGTATTTATTGAGAATAGTGATTTGATTGAAAATGATTCTCTTATTGAGGACAGTTCTTTGATCCCAGATGATACACTAACAGTAGAGAATGTTATGGAAGAAAATGTAGATATGTATGTAGAAGATGATACTGTTAATGATCCAGATTATGAAGTGAACTCTAAGAAAAAATTGAAAATAGAAAGGAGGGATGAAGAATCAAATCCATGTCCTATTTGCCAGAGATCGTTTAAAACTACAGCAGTATGTGTTTCATTGTCTTCACTATAATTAATAGTCATAATCTTTTTGTAATTTTTTTTAGAGTTTAAAGCGACATGTGACAGTTTGCCATTCCGTAGAAGAAGAACAAGATGATCCTTTAGCATTTGAATTATGCTTATGTTGTGGAGAACCTGTGGATTCCGCGCATACGGTAAAAATTCTTTTTTTCATACATTACTATAATATTTTATCAAAAAATATTGAAATTAAATGCAGTTTTGGAAATATTACTCGATGTTTATGGAGTAATTGCTTCTGATGCTACCAGAGATAAAGTATACGTATGTCTGTAGATCGAGTTACAAAGACGTATGATTGAAATTTTGAATTTGAATTTCGTATTTAAGGATTAATTCCTGCTTGACTTGAAACTAAGTTTAAGAGTATTTTCGATTTTTTTAAATCAAGGAGGCCTTGGTGGTAGATACAGAAATGTTTTCTATTCAGGTAAAGTAGCTTTTGTGTACTAGCTACGGCAAAACTTCATTAAGAAAAGTTGTTCACAATGTAAAATCATCTCCCCATGCAAAATTTCATAAAAGCTACTTTACCTGAATAGAAAACATTTTTTTATATACCAAGGCCTCCTTGATTTGAAAAAATCGAAAATATACCATGAAATTTAAATTCAAAATTTTTTTGTAAATCATTTCTTTGTAACTCAAATCAGTCGACGTACTGTAGACAGATTACGTAAGCAAAGCATGATCCAGAATTTAAAAAAAGCAACATTTAATTTAATATTACATTTGCCTGTAATATAATTTTTTAATGATAAATCATTTTATTTTAAAGTCGGGTGAATTCAAGTGTCCACAATGTGATAAGTTGTTTATGATCCAAAACAATTTAGACAGACATCGAAGTATTGAACATCCTGAAGGAGGTGTTTGGCAATGTGCAGAATGTAGTCAGTCTTTCTCTGAAAGATCTCAGTTGGTAGACCACATGCAGTTACATCCTCTTAATAAATTATATTCATGCCGCCAGTGTAATCGTGAATTTACCCGCAAGTATCATTTGGATCGTCATATTTCTCAAACTGGTTGTGATGGAACCCCTCGCAATGAATTTCAATGTCAGGTATTGTTAACTTTTATTATTACTATTAATATTTATTGAAGATGTAGTTTGTGGTAACAGTTATATCAACAAGACCAAGTGTATGTTGCCTGTGCCCTCGATTTATTTCTAGTTTGTGTTATAGGTTTGTCAAAAAGTATTCTCTCGAAAAGACAATCTGAGGGATCATCTTCGAGCTCATGCAGGACAAGTTAAAAAGAAAAAATTATTTTATTGTGAATACTGTAAGAAGGAATTTCGAGGTTCTGCTTTACTTTCTGTACACTTGCGAACACATACAGGTGTGTATGATTATTAAAGATATAATAATTATTTATATCCTTTTTCTTTCTAAATATATCTTTGTTTTGTTTGAAGGTGAAAAACCTTATCCTTGTGATTTATGCCCAAAAAGATTTCCTTCTAGTGGGGCAATGAAAAAGCATAGACGCATGCATACAGGAGAAAAACCATATCAATGTCCAAAGGTAAATGACAATACATTCCGAGTTGTTTTTTGTTTTTTTTTTAATTTTTTTTATATTACAGTGTACCAACAGATTTGCTGCTAAAGAAACCTTGAATAGGCATGTGCGTACTCACACAGGGGAGAAACCACATGCCTGTCAATTTTGTGGAAAAACTTTTATACAAGCTGCCCAATTACGTGCTCACATATTTCATCATACAGGGGAAAATGCTTATACATGTGCACATTGCAATCGAGCTTTTAACCGTCGTGCTCGTCTTACAATGCATATTAAGTTTGTACATGAAGGAGCAAAACCGATGGAATGTGATCAATGTGATAAAACTTTCTTTCGAAAAGAAGATCTTGCACGTCATATTATGCTACACTCGGGACTCAAACGTAAGTTTCACCACTATTCTAGTGTTACACACAGGGTGGCCCAATTTGGATGTCTGTATAGGGTATCTCAGTAACTATTATTGTAAGGAGAAAACTGAGGGCATATTCCTGAACTCATTTATTGAAACAAATTTAATTGTGCAGACTATACGGAGATCTAAATTGAGCCATCCTGTACAATTTGAGATGTAAAATTTATAGCTGCTTTTTTCTCTCTTCTAGCATTTGAATGTGAACTATGTCATAAGTGCTTTGCTGTGAAATCATCTTTAAAATTGCATATGTTAACCCACCGGAAGGAACAACCATGTAGTTGTGATGAATGTGGACGTGCATTTATACGTCAGGACTGTCTCTTGCGACATATGCGTGCAAAGCATCGCGATGTTTTGGAAGATATTTTGGCTGGTGCAGAGAAAAAGAAGCTTCAACAGCAACTATTAAGTGCTGCTTCAGATGCTGCTAAAAATGGAACTAAGAATTTAACTGATACCACTATTTGGAATGAACTGACATTAACAGATTCGGTTAAAGAATTGCTTACTTTGCTAGTGGATGAGGCTACCTTAGAAGCATTTGGTTGGCCTGACGCACCTGTTGATAAATTATTAGATTCTGTTATTAGACGATGTGGACATAAACCAGCATCTGAAGAAGATTTTGATTATATCGGTCGAATGCGAGAAAATGCAAAGTTACTTTTTACTGTTGTTATTGATGATGAGGCAGTAAAATCTCTCCTTAACAACCAAACTGTCGATGAAGTCATTTTACATGTCTTAAGATTAGCCAAATCCGAATAAACCCTTAATCACCGAGTTTTCTGTACATCTCAGGTAAGTTATCGTTAAAGATAAATTAATCGGAAAAGTATAAACAAAGACGACTGTTATCAGAATTTGGAAGGTAAACTAATTTTTTTTGTACTATGACAAATTTCAATAAGAAAAGAAAGTTTATTTTTTCAAATCAAGCAAGCCTTGAAATGTTTTCTATTCAGGTAAAGTAGCTATTCTGTACTAGCTACGGCAAAACTTTATTAAGAAAAGTTGTTCACAATGTAAAATCATCCCCCCATGCAAAATTTCAGAAAGTATATTTTCGATTTTTTCAAATCAAGCAGCCTTGAAATGTTTTCTATTCAGGTAAAGTAGCTTCTCTATACCAGCTACGGCGAAACTTTATTAAGAAAAGTTGTTCATAATGTAAAATCATCCCCCCATGCAAAATTTCAGAAAGTATATTTTCGATTTTTTCAAATCAAGCAAGCCTTGAAATGTTTTCTATTCAGGTAAAGTAGCTTCTCTATACCAGCTACGGCGAAACTTTATTAAGAAAAGTTGTTCATAATGTAAAATCATCCCCCGATACAAAATTTCAGAAAGTATATTTTCGATTTTTTCAAATCAAGGAGGCCTTGAAATGTTTTCTATTCAGGTAAAGTAGCTATTCTGTACTAGCTACGGCAAAACTTTATTAAGAAAAGTTGTTCACAATGTAAAATCATCCCCCCATGCAAAATTTCAGAAAGTATATTTTCGATTTTTTCAAATCAAGCAAGCCTTGAAATGTTTTCTATTCAGGTAAAGTAGCTTCTCTATACCAGCTACGGCGAAACTTTATTAAGAAAAGTTGTTCATAATGTAAAATCATCCCCCCATGCAAAATTTCAGAAAGTATATTTTCGATTTTTTCAAATCAAGCAAGCCTTGAAATGTTTTCTATTCAGGTAAAGTAGCTTCTCTATACCAGCTACGGCGAAACTTTATTAAGAAAAGTTGTTCATAATGTAAAATCATCCCCCGATACAAAATTTCAGAAAGTATATTTTCGATTTTTTCAAATCAAGGAGGCCTTGAAATGTTTTCTATTCAGATAAAGTAGCTTTTCTGTACTAGCTACGGCAAAACTTTATTAAGAAAAGTTGTTCACAATGTAAAATCATCCCCCGATTCAAAATTTCAGAAAGTATATTTTCAATTTTTTCAAATCAAGCAAGCCTTTAAATGTTTTCTATTCAGGTAAAGTAGCTTCTCTATACTAGCTACGGCGAAACTTTATTAAGAAAAGTTGTTCACAATGTAAAATCATCCCCCGATACAAAATTTCAGAAAGTATATTTTCGATTTTTTAAATCAAGCAAGCCTTGAAATGTTTTCTATTCAGGTAAAGTAGCTTTTCTGTACTAGCTACGGCAAAACTTCATTAGGAAAAGTTGTTTACAATCTAAAATCATCCCCCCATGCGAAATTTCACAAATATTGGTGTAATTTTATGAAACCTTGTCTTCTTATTGGACTTTTTATTAAAAATTTGAGAACAAATAATCAGCCAATATTTTTGAAATTTTGTATCGGGGGATGATTTTAGATTGTGAACAACTTTCCTTAATGAAGATTTGCCGTAATTAGTACAGAAAAGCTACATTACCTGAATAGGAAACATCTTTTTGTTCTACCTTGATTTAAAAAAAATCATAATCTTAAATTTTGCATGGGGGGATTATTTTTCATTATAAACAACTTTTCTTAATAATGGTTTGCGGTAGTTAGTACAGAAAAGCTGCTTTACCTGAAACATTATTTATTTATGTTGTATTGTATTTTTACAGAAACTTTGTGGCCAAATAAGAAAATCTATAATAACCCAGTACATGTAAGATGGTTTATAACCACTTGAGTGTACTATGAATTTGGAAGCATTAATTGTTTGTGTATTATATTTTTATAGTAGATAGTTTCCTTAGATTATGATATTAGAATGGATTAATTCAAGCGACTGCATGACAAATTTGATTAATTTTATGTGGAATACTAAATGAGTATTATTGTATTTTTTTAAGTTGTGCACATTTATTAACAATTTGTTACCGTAGCTTTTATATTAACATTATCATCAATTCAGTGAACTTGTTTTATAAAGAAATATTAAACTGTAAATACTTTTATAGGTATTGTTAATTACATTATAAGGAATCATTTGCGACAAACATATCGAAATTATAATTGGCATATTACTTATTCTTCAGTAATGGCAACATTTATTTAATTTACTATAATAGGAATAATGATGTAAATAATATTTTAGTCGTGAGATATTGATTATAATTTGATTTATAAATGATTCGCATGTTAACTATATTTCATCTTCGTTCATTAGTTGTAGTTTTTTTATGAAATATTTTTGCATATTCTGTGTACCTTTTTTTTTCAATATTTTAAGTTTATTATAAATATGGAGTATATTATGCAAGCCAAGAATTTAATCATACCTTTGTATTTGCTGATAAAAATGTGAAAAATTATTAAAAATTTTAAAGGAGATCATTTTAAAATGCTTTTTATTGTATTTTTGGAAAGCTTGATTTGGTTACCTTTTTCCTTTACTAATCTTGCTTCATCCACTTTAAAATAAAAACTACCCAATATAAAAATATAACAATCCCTGTGTATTACACAGATAAAAGATTAGATTTTTTGCTTGTATAATATATTAACGATTAGCAATTTATAGTGGGGTATTGGATTATTACTGTAAAAACTTTATATTTATTCTAAAGTTGTATCCATTCATATCTATAGTTATTTGTGGAAATAAAATATTTTGAATCCTACGTTGTATAATATTAGAGTGCAAGAGAAAATCTTTAATCTGATAAAGTATGTGACTAATCTAACCATTTGTGTATTAAAAGTGGAAAGGTACCGATTAAGAGAAGCTGTTATTGTTGCAACCTAAATCAAAATAGTCGATTAAATAAAAATAAAATAAAGAAAGTACAATCAGAATTTAACGTTTAAGATTCTTCAAAAAATTAAATTACTACTAGCAAAGTCAGTCGATGGATGGATTTTTTAAATAAAGTACCGACACACAGCAAAGATTAAAAACCACAAACCACTTCGTGTCTTTAATTTTAAATTTTTGTTTTAATACATTCCCTAACCCATTTTGAGTTAAAAAAAATAGATCACCTTGGGTTTTAGTCGGGATTTGTTGCAAAAAAACCTTCAACTGGATTAATATTCCATTCCTTTGCATTAATTACGAAGGTCACAGTAATGCTTTTATTAAAAATATCAAGTACCATTAAATAACATACAATTCCATAAATAAGCAAGTATAATAGAAATTATTAATGAGAATACTCTTTCTTGGAGCAGCATTTAGAACATCCATAGTTACCAAAAGCTGCAAGTTTTAATTAATAAATTAAATGCTTATTACTAAAATACAATCGACAGTTAATAAAAATAACATTTCATATTTTTGCAAGTACGTTTTAAATAATACGGTTTTATTTTAGAGGGACGGGCCTATTCCGTGGTCGATAGGCTCGGAGATAGGACAAATCAACATTTTGGACATTCGAACCAACGGAATTAAGTTTATACTACGTACATTCGTCGTTAAATATTTCCCCCAAATCGCTAGAACAATAAAACAGTATAAAACTTTATTTAACAAAATAAAGACTAAATTATATTTAATAGTCTAGAGGGGGTTGTGAAATTAACGCAGTTTGCACATAGCTTATTATTATAACAATGTCACCAAATATGTATTTAACTGTACAATATCCATTGCATTATGGTTTAGTTTATACTAATAGATTTTATACCTACAAAACCATCAGTCAAGTGTATTTACACACAAAATGCTTCGAACGTATGGTATAATATTCTAATAAGAAAATCCAAAGACGGCAGAGATGGGGGTAGCCGCTTCAATGTAAACATAATAATTAAATACAACAGTATACAGACACAAAACAATTAAAAATTGTTTTAAGTTTTTGCGATTCTAACAATTTTTGTTCTGTTGTTTCATGACTCTCTTGTGACAAAAATAAAAAATTGTTACTGTCAACAAAAAAAAAATGAAAATTGTTCAATGAAACTTCGTATTTGGGATCTTTTTACGATTTGAAACAACTTTTTTTAATACTTTTTTGCTTTATCTTAATCACCACTATGACTTTACCTGAAACGCACATTTTTGTTTTAATCATGGGTGGCTAGATTTCGACTATCAAAAATTTTTTATTCTTACAAAAAGATGCATCTTAATGGCCTTTATAACTGGTAAAAATTTTATACGAATTACTTTAAAAATAAAAAAGTTATTTAGGTGTTGTCAGGCAAAGTGAAACACACTGGATAGAAAAAAAGGGAACTTGAAGACAAAATTAAACATTAATACTGATACAGCTTATTTTGATATTAAGAAATGCTTCTAACGTTAATTGATTATAAATTTTCTCTTCAAAAATTCTTTCAAATTATCATCATACATTCGATATCAATTTGTGTATAATAAACAATAAACACTTAAAACAATCTTAGAATATATTAATTTTTGATTATAAATAAACTATTTTTTTTAATTTATATAATACATATACAATAAAAACATGTACTTTGGCAGCACTTCATGTATTTACTAATTCGTTTTTTTTCCGGGGAATATTACTAATCGTGTTAAGTATTTATCTCATCCAAAAATTAAAAGTTTTACTTGTATGGTACACCGTTTGTATGGGCATAGTCTACTGTTTGCACAATGCAACATCAGCAGAGCTACATTTTATAACTTTTTGTAACCACTGACAAAATTTGTTAATGATAGATACAAAATTTTAATTGATTATCTATTATAAAGATACTCAACTGTAGAATACGTTTCTGGTTTTTTTAAAACTTCAGAAAAAGTGGCGAATTTAAACCTACCCTCTATCTCTTATAATAAACGAGATCCCCATGGTTACCCTCGAATTTCAAACATCCTGTATAGGAAAAAATATTCGCAGGAGTCAAACAATAAAGTAATACCGTTTTTAAGTTTTTTTAGTCCTTAATCCTTGCAGTAACCGTCATACAAATTTTAATTTGTTCCCAGGCCCAAACTACTAGGGTTAGACAAATGCTTTCCTGGAGATTCTTGTAGGAAAGTTTATTTTCTACAACTTTGGTCTTATAATAATTTACCGTATCTAGCGCGGTTTTTGCTGCATTTCAGCGTTAAGATTGTGATATTTTATGGGCTCTGCTTTGGTTCTACTTTGGCTGATGACGTCATACATCACTAGTCTTACAGTGTGTACGTTTGTCTAGGCTAATTCAACGCTGCAAGGCTTGCAAGGCAAAAATTTGAAAATATATTCCACAGTTGAATATAAATCCCTATTCATGAAGTAATAATTGTTCTTCAATACTGAATTAATAAAATAATTAATTAATTTGAGTTAGCAGTATTTTTTTTACTGTTTTTCATAATTATGCTGAATTTATACCTAATCACCACATTAGTAAAATTTATATAGAGATACATGTTAACAATTGTATACTACTGTAACTACTGCACTGCTACCACTGTAGTACATACTACCAATATTCCTAGTATAGGAATATTTCTGAAAATTATTTATAATTCTAAATGCAGTTCAAACGTCTTTAAGAATTAAAAAAAACCTCAAAAACAACTGGAAATATTACACCGTGTAACATTATGTTACTAACTGTAACATAATAATTCAGGAGTCCTGGCCAATTAATTTCACGTGGGTTGTCAAGTGTGAGAGGTGTATGTTATATGAAAAATTATGCTAATTAAAGGAATAAATTGTTAAACCTTATTTATTTAATATACAGGGTGTAGAATTGCATTATGGACCAAATGGATTTGCAGAAACTTTTATGTTGATATATTTTCTACCTCTAATTATTTTTAGAGCTAAACTGCACAGAAGTTTTATCGTAGAAAAAGAAATACTGAATCAGAACGTTTTATTTGTTTTGTATTTTAGGTTTACAGAAAGAAAAAAATTGCAAAAATTGAAAGTGAGAATTTGAAAATCGCGCAATTTTTTTAAAAGAATTTTTGTGAGACTAATGAATTAATAGATTTCTAATACATTTTGTAAATATAATTGATATTAAAAGAATGATCTCATGTATTTGTGTAAAGTCTAGCCTGCATAACCGACTCCTGTAATTTTTAAAAAAGCGCGCGAATTTCAAATTCAGACCCTCAATTTTTTTCTGTAAAATTTTAATACAACAAAACCAACGGAATGTTCTGATTCAGTATTTCTTTCTCTACAAAAAACTTCAGAAAAGTGTAGCTCTAAAATTACTAGGGAAGAAAATACATAGAGATTGTTACATTGAAATCCATATCCAATTTTACACCCTGTATATTATATAATAAATAGTCACTCACCATTAACTTTGTGGCAAACTTAATTCAATTTAAAAATTATGACTTAATTGTAGGGCCATGGATGAGCGACAGCAGTAAAAAAAAGATCATTTACATTTGTAAGAAAGAGATACATGTAATGAGAGTTAGAGTGTGTAGAAAAGAGATGCATAAATAAATAACTGCGCCAAGGAGTTATTGCATCTCTTTCTCACTCATGTGAATTAGCATTTTTTTTACTACTCCACCCATTTAAATATTTTTTTATATCAGTTTATTTTTTCTTTGGCATTCACCTCTCAAACAGTACAACCTCAGACAAATAATTAAATCGGTCTGGGATCTTTGTATTATTTTATAAATTTAAAAAAATAAGTTATAAATTTGTTTACCACAGATTACCCAACAACTCCTGTTTATTGCACAAGGTAACTTAACTTTGTGACTCAACTGCAAAGTATTTATTTACCTTTTAAAGATTATAACTTGAAAAATGTAGTAACAAATGCTACAATGTACACTGCAGCTCTAGATCTTGGCTAGAACATATCACGGTTTGAACGACCAGGTCTTTGATAAGTACGAACTCCTGGTCGTCGAGCATTACGAATTTCACGGTCTACTTCTAATTCTTCCAAACGTTGGGTAAGGCTAAGTTTTTGCTGAACGGCCAGCCTTAACAATTGATTTAACGTCTTCTTTTCCTCTTCTGCAGCATTTAATTGTTGTTGTAATTCATCTACCTGCGTTACATACTCTTCGCATCTTGCAGCAAACATTGCCCTCAAACCTATTATTAAAAAAAATATATAAACACAGAATGTATTTAAGAAAATTTTTCTTTACTTGAGAAAGTGGCAGCATCTTCTTTTAACAGACGCAATTCATTACGAAGTTTCATCATGGTTTCTGATACTATAGTTTTCTCATTTTCATATTTTGCTTTGAGATTATTAAGAGCTACCTCAGCTGTATTTTTATTTGATTTAAGGACGGTACGAAGTGTGGCTATTTGTTCTCGTTTGGTGGACAATAAACTCTTGAGGCGTATTACTTGCTCTTGAAGTTCTGCTATTTCAGCTTCACTGCTATCATCTTTATTTGCTTTAAAAAAAGATTTTATTGTATATTCCGAGGAATAATTTTGTTTGATACTTACAGTCATATACAGTTTCGGCTTTATGACCTTTAATTTTAGATAATTCTATTGTATTTTCTATTGCTGTTCGAAGATGTTTGACCTGATCGATTATCGTTCCTACATGTTTTGCTATAACAGTGGTGTCGTTCAAGCTTTCTAAATCGTGGATAGGTATGTCACTCTTAAGACGACTTCTCAATAAGTCAAGTTTTGATATTTCACATACTGGCTGTACTGATTTCGTACCTCAAAAATAAAAATCATTAACACATCTTGTAATAAAATACATACATAATACCGGGTGACACAGGACCCCAGGGCACATCTTACTTTTTTTATATTTTAACCGTTTCGAATAAATTTTTGTATGCATTATACATATACAAATAAGAACTCCTAATTTGAACGGAATGTAAATAATCTTTCACTTCCGGTTTTGTCGAAAATGACCACAACTTTCTTATTTCAAATGCAACATCCTGTATATTTTTGCATATTTCAACTCGGGATTAAATTCTGCGTATAATAGTGTCAAGACATTACAGTTTTGAGAACTTACAAATTTTTAATTTCAAATAGCTATTTTCCTAACAAGTGCAGAAAAATAGGTTTCTGCATGTGTTAGGAACAATAGTTTTTCTACTAGCGTGCGGAAAATGCGTTTTTCCGCACGCTAGTATAAAAATTAGTGCGGAAAAATCCTTTGCCGCACGGTGCGGAAAAATGGATTTTCCGCACTAAAAAATGTGCGGAAAATACGTTTTTCCGCACGCTAGTAGAAAAAATACATTTTAATTCTAAAAAAATTACTGAATTTCGTTCATATGATTTCCACTTATTTTTCTAAAACATAATAAAAGTTGAATAACTAGTTGGCTAAAGCCAAATTGGAAAAAAAAGAAAAGAAACCTTCGATATTACAGCGATGTTTATATTTTGTAATGATGGATCCGCAAATGGCGCCTAAGACGATAAACCTTATCTAACCAATCACAGACAAGTAATACCGGTTAGGTGTGGCTTACTGCCTACCGCATGACGAGCCGATTGTAGTTATACCTTAATAAGGTATTATGTTCTTTGTGTCTAATATTAAAATTTCTAATTGTTTGACCTAGATAGACTCTGAGCAATTTAATTCATAAGCACCAGATTTTAACAAACCGTTAGTAAGTGTTTAGCATTGAGAGGGAATATATTTATAAATGGTTGAAGTTGTTTTAGTGCACCCATGTGTAACTTACTTGGTGTCATTCCACCTTGTTTTTCATGTTCCAAAATAATTCTATCTGGAGTTTGGCCATTAACAGTGCATACATGATGGTATAATTGCGCCATTTCTTCAGTTACAGTTTGTAAATTATTTAAAGCATCTTCTAATGCAGTTCCAGCTTCTCCAGCAAATTCTCTAAGTAGTTGCATATCACTTTCTAAGTCCATACTTTTTTGTTCTGTATCCAACAGTTTATTTTTGATGTTGGTAATTTCAGTTCGCAACTGTAATGTTGCATCTGAACAATTACTGAGCTTTTCTAATTCTTTCAGATCATTTTTCAGTTGTTCAATTTCTTTACTTGATAATTTGAACCATTGCTGGTATTGCGATATGACGATACCGGTTTGTTCAACCGATCCACTAACTTTTTTGTCGACATTTTGGGACAAATGTTGTAACGAGTCAACGTGAGCAGCTAGTTGGGAAATGCGTGCAAGGAATGCTTGTAATTCCCCTTGACTACGTTCCACTACAGCTTGACTATCTCGCAGATTTTGTGTTAATCCTGTTTTTTCTTTTTCTAATTGTTCTAGTTGCTTTTCCAGTTTTCGAAGTTCATTTAAGTGAACCTCTGAAAACAAATCCACCTGTTTGTCATCTGGAGAAACTAGTTCCGAGGCAGAACCATCTGTTAAACTTGCTTCAATGCGTTTTAATCCTGGAATATCATCCTCTCCGTCACTACCCATAGCCTGTTCATTTGTCATACCTCTTATACTGTAAGCCAAGTTACTGATGTTATATAAAGATTCTCGATTAATATGCTGATCTAATTCCTTTTTCAAAGCATACTTAGCTTCCCGTTCAGATTGCAAAGATTCTAATGCTTCCTCCATATGTTTCTCTGCAATTTTCTTGAGATTCGAAAATTCTTCAACTTGCGAATTGAGAAGTTCCACTTCTTCTTGAAGCCTACGAGCTTCATGTTTCAAACTTTCAAAATCTACTTGTGAACTTCTAAGTACGGATATTTGTTTTTGTAAAGCTATATTTTCTTCTTCTAATTCTGAATAATCTGCTATTAAACGTGTTTCTCTAAATTTAATTTCACGTAATTCAGCTCTTAATTTTTTGCATTCCATATTACGATCTTCTTTATCTTTACCTATATCTGAATTTTCTTGTAGCATACGATCTCGTTCGGTTGTTACACGTTCCAATTCATGTCGTAACTGCTTTACTTCATTTTCTAAGTCAATAATTTGAGAATTTAATGATGTTTCTCTAGCTGCCGATTCAGAGAGTAATGATTCTTCAGTTTCGATACCAGTTTTTGTAGTTACCCTGTGACTAGATTGAAACTTTGTGAGTGCCTAGAATTTAAATTTCATGTTATACTCCAAGCAGTTTTAAGAATAGATGGTAAATTTTTGATCACAGTACTAAAACTATGGTAGGAGTCAAAATTAAACTACAGTAGTATGTTAAATCTAATCTTTAACATGACAATCGTATGATAAAATATGGTGCTCCGGTATCATACATGTGCTACTTGAAACATTGTCAGGTGGATTTATTACATTATAATTGAGTTAATTTAAATAAAACAAGAAGTTTCATTCATGTCATAGGTACATATTGTATTTAAAAAAAAAAAAAATTTTTTTTTAACGTTTCGCCGTTTAGGCTTCTTCAGAATTAAATATAAAACACAGTCAAAATTATTACATAAAATCTAAATAAAAACTACAGTGAAAATACTGGTAAAATTCAGAAAACAGGAACAATTAACAAAAGAAAACGACGAATAATTGAAAAACACTGTAACTGTTGTGAAAACATTTTAAAAATTGAAAATTAATATATATCAAGTAACAAGACATGTTGCTTGAAGAGTACCTCATTCTCAGACTTGGTACTCTTCAAGCAACATGTCTTGTTACTTGATATATATTAATTTTCAATTTTTAAAATGTTTTCACAACAGTTACAGTGTTTTTCAATTATTCGTCGTTTTCTTTTGTTAATTGTTCCTGTTTTCTGAATTTTACCAGTATTTTCACTGTAGTTTTTATTTAGATTTTATGTAATAATTTTGACTGTGTTTTATATTTAATTCTGAAGAAGCCTAAACGGCGAAACGTTAAACGACATGAATGAAACTTCTTGTTTTATTTAAATTAACGTATTAATTGGCTGCTACTCCAAACCAAGTGGATAAAACTTCCCAGCTGTTTATTTTTAATTATTATAATTGAGGGCCGGTTTATCAATCCCTAGTTAACTCCCTTGTTAAGCTAACTAACGTAAACTATACCACCTACGAATTCTACATTTGGAAACAAAAAAAATCTTACCTCTTGTGTAATATACAGTTCATGTTTTGTGTTTTCATAGACAATTTCTAAATCTTCACATCTTTGCTGTAAATTTTCCTTTTCTTCCAAAAGAACTAGCCCATATTGAGCAGATTGAATTTTTTCACTGCTGGCTTGATCAAGTTCCCTTGTTAGCCGCTCTACCTCACCTTTTAGTATATCTATTTCACTCATTGTTGCCTCACGAGATTCCATTATTGATGTGAGCACATGAACTGCAATTTCTTTATTAAACTTACATTAATCTCCTTTTAGAACTGTCAAATTAACCTCTTGTCATTTTTATGTCAACTGCCAAAATTGAACGAAAAGCCGAAGCCCATGACCTTGAGAAACACGGCTGTGTCTCCTCGTACGCTACCGGTTACTCTACGTATATATATATATGATATAAAAAATACAACTGGGAAATTTAAAATAAAGGAAAAGGTTCCTGTGAGGAACTGTCCAACAGGCAGTGGCCCAATACAGGGTATCCAAGAGAAGGAGTTCCTGCATGGAGATCTCATAATGGGACTTTATAGGAGCGAGTTTTCCTTTTGTTTCATTGGTCAAATTTGGCGGAAAATTCAAATTTAATTAATGAAACCAAAAAGAATAATCCCAAGAAGAAAATCGCGCCTATATGAAAGAGGCTGTAAACGTAAGAAATAGAGATTCGGGTAAATGAGAAGAAATGTTTAGCGTACTGAGGACTATAACAATCACCATTCAAATTCTAGAAATTTTGCCCAGTTTTCATTACAGGCTGAAAAATCTTAAAATTTTCAGTTCTCTATTTCCCTATCTAACTTGCACTCCATAGCCATTAATACGCTTATTTATACAGTATTTTTTCTACGACTGTCATAATAATAAAAAATAAGCAATTATTATTTTCAAAATAAATAAATTTTTCAACGAAAAGTAATCCAAAATACGTCAACAAAGACAGCAAGGCGGACATCTTTTTACGTAAACTCCGGACGTCTACCATCAACCGCAACCCCTTGGCCGTCACAGCCTCCCCTCTAAAATTTGAAATAGCAGCATAGCATGTGTGGTACATCGATGGAAAGATAATTTCCTAAGCAATTCATTCTACTATTTATATTTTTTATTCGATTTAAAATGGAGACAAAAAAAATTAAAAAATGTATTTTGTTTATTTCGGTTAAGCTGCTGTATAGCAGTTACCTAGATGCTTTTGTTTCACTGCAAATTCTCGCAAATGTTCGTTCTCTCTTTCAAAGTTGTCTGTAATTGTATGAATATGTATAGATACTGCACACTTGAACATGGTCACGTGATTCGAGATCGGTTCAAGCATTGGTCGAGCCACGAAATCCCCGCCTATTCTGGGTGTGGCAATATTTTACACTGACTGAGTATTGGTTATTAACTTGTATCATAATGAAAAATTTGTATCTCAATTAATGTCATTAAAGTAGTACAGATAAAAAAAAGAATTGTTTTGAAGTATAAAAAAAAAACAACTTTTCCTTCAAGCATCATGGTACCCGCATTGTTGTACAGAACTGGCTATGTAGAAAGAAGTCATTTTGTTAGTAGTCAAAAAATGAAAATAATGTTACTAGTACAATAGTGTGTTTACGTATCCATGGCAACGGCAGTATTTTGCCCATAGCTTCGCCCCCAGGGTTGGTATAGGGGAGAGCGTTGTCCTGTGGAAATGACTTTTTAGGAAATATTTATTTACAGCAACAGAATATTTTTACACTTGAAGAAAAACAGTATATATTATTCGGAGTAGAACGTCTTATTTGTGCGGCGCGTGCGCCTCGGCCGCAATATGAGCTCAACACAAAAAGAACTCTTTCTACTCCTAATAATATAATATACTATTTTAGGCGACTATGATAAAAACAGCTGTTTTACGTATCTTTTGACAGCCGTAAAGTGTCAATTTGTAGTAGGCATTTGTCAATTTCTATTTTATTTTTATGGCCGCAAATACTTTACGGCCGGTGTTTTTTGGCCGCTTTTACTTTACGGCCGCTGATTTATAATTTTTACTTTCCCATACCACTACTGGTATAGGGAAGTATTGATATCATGAAAATTTTCGAAGTCGAGATTTTCGCGGAAATACGTGTTTTGGGTCCCCAGGAACCCAAAAAAGTGGTCTAGAAAAAATGTCTGTCGGTGTGTGTGTATGTGTGTATGTGTGTGTGTGTGTGTGTGTGTGTGTGTGTGTATGTAACGCCTGTAACGCAAAAACTAGTGAACCGATTTTGATGAAATTTTAAATGAAGGGGTATATCGAAAATTCATCGACAAAATAAGCTTTTCAAAAAAATCCGAAACCGGAAGCGGAAGTTAGACATGTTTTTTTGGTATCATTTTTTTTAGAAGCGGAATTTTGAAAATCTGAGTAGGGGATATGAAAGAAGGGCATAATTCAAGGGAAACAGTTTTTTACCGGACTCTCTAACTTCAAAATGGCGGTCGCTATGAATTTTTCAAAATTTCGACTTTAACGCCCCGTAACTCAAAAACCAGTTATCTGATCAGGTTCCGCAACAACTTGTTTGAAAGCCCCTTGGCTGTACTACACCAAGAAAAAAAATTATTTACTAAATCCAAAAACGGTCGCAACGGCGCTCTTCCAAAAATATTGAAATTTTTGAAAAATTATTACAAAAAAACTGGTCTAAGGAATTTGTTTAAATTTTCTATACTTATGCAGCTTGGTATTAGCTACATTTTTGTTTTTTGATGAACGCCATAATTCCACTGTGGCGCCCTCTACGAGGTTTTGAAAATCGAAAATTGATGTTCCTATAGCGCCTTTATTAGTCAAACTATGAAAAAAGTTTAATTATAAAAGTTGTTCAGTATATAAATTTACATTTTTCTAAATTTATATCACGTATACAGGGTGTTTTGTTTTCACAGTACAATAAGCAACTTTGTTATTTTAAATGAAACACCCTATATATTATGATATAATTGAATGCAAAATTAAATTGTCTATCACATAGTATAAGGTGTTCATATGGCTAAAATGTACGGTTAATGAGAAATTCGTGAATTTTGAACTTTAAAACAGTGTAGGGAGAAATTTGTAAGTGCCGATATGTTCAAGTGACCATGCGCGGGACGGGAATTCCTTGTCGCCGGTTAATCCTAGCAGCAATAATCAGACATGCGCAGATGAACACAATCGGCACTTGTGTTAATTTTCCATATACTAATTTTCAAGTTAAGTTTATCGGTTGTGGCGAACAATAATGAATACCAAAAACGAATGTTTATTTTTAGTATGGGAAAGTCCAGGGGAGGTTTGCACCTCCACTTTTTTGTGCCTCCGGTCGGCATCACTGAGTTTCTGCATCGCGAAATCCGCCAGAAACAGAGGTTTTGCCGGCCTCGGCCGGCAAAAGTAATAATTTTAGGTTATTAGTTGGCTGCATCGGCTCAATCTGTCAAAGTCAAATTTATGCATCGCGGTCGGAGGCGATCAAACAAATAAATTAGCAAAATTTTACAAATACGATTACCTATTTAAGCCACTGTGGTGATTTGAATATAATCTTTAATATGCGCCGGTGTATCCATTATTAAATCAAAGATAATAAAATTTAGAAATAAACGTCAATGGAAATTGTAAGAAAATAAATGAATTAAGTTTAATGAATAAAAGGAATCTTGATTTTAAAATCATAAAAAAAATTCCTAATACTAAATTTTAAATGTAAATTTAATTTATTTAAACAAACATCGTCACAAAAAATCTTGTGTATTACACGTCCAGAAACAGTTTTGCGAGTGCTCCTACGTGCAGGACTCGGCGTTCCGCCTCGCCCTGCAACCTTAGCCTTACTCGCACTCGCAAATGTGCTGTTTCTGGCCTTGTGATACAAATAACTATTTTAGTCGACTATGATAAAAACAGCTAGGCGTTTCAGAATGGTCACGTGACCAAATGTCAGTGGAATATTTAAATAAAATTTAAATTTGTTAATAAAATTTGTAATATCCGCCTAAAAAAATGTTGTTTGCACCTCTGCCAAAAAGGGCGTTTTCGTCCTTCCCTGTTTTCTGTCGAAAATCAGTCGCGGCCAAAAAACATTCACTTTTTGGCCATGGCCCATGATACAAAAATAACTATTAGGTACCTAAACTAAAAATTTGCAGCCGTATTCATAAACAAATTTAGTCGGACTTAGAATTTTGAACAGCTTTGAAACTCATTTTAGACGTGTTAACTTTGCGTATGCGCCAAAGTCGACGTCCGGTGTTGCCAGATTGATTGAGATAGATTGAATCAAACAACCTAACCTCACATTTGCGTGTATTGCTGTAGGTGTTTGATGCATATTTTTTTCCTTCGGCGTTATCTATTGTTGCTATGGCCGTGCCGCATGCAGAAGCCACCTGGCCATCAAGCAGATCGTCAAAATAATATACGGTTGGTCGAAGAACTTCTCCCAACAAAACATCTCCGATGCTTAGATCATACATATTTACATGGATAAAGCAAGGAGTAGCCAAGTGTGCTACCAACATATCACAGACATATTTTTTTTTCTCTATCTCCATCTTTAACACAAAGAAACCCATCTACCCATCTTTGTTGTACCCCAGTGTCAAAACCAAGGTCAAAACCTTCAACAAAAATGTAAACATAACCTTTATATTACATGTTGTGTTTGTATAAATTGTAAAATGATTGCAGAATGTTTAAGACAATATTATTATCTTCTACTTGCGAATAAAGGATTGTGTAGAGTACATTGTGATAGCTTCCGTTTTTGTTGTAACTGTAACAAGACATGTTTTTTAAAACCAAACAGGAAAGTTCATGGTTCATTCCTTTAGTAGTTAACACAATATTCTTTAAAAACGTCGAATTTATATACATTAGTAAACCTAAACTGTGGTAATAATGCCGCAAGGGGAAAGTTTCCTTCGGTGTATCCTTATTTGATAGCCATCGATATAAGACATCAATAAACCGAATCGATCCGAAAAAAGGAAAGACCGGAAGCATGAATTTCAAATCTAAACGGAGATAACAAGACTTAACTCGAGTTAAAGTACCAAATGACGTGAACAGTAAAACAGTTTGTAACAGGTAAATAATAGTAGTGGTTGTAAGAGAAGTCGTAGTTATGAATTTCTTATCTGTTCATCCATAGGTAAACCAGCAAAATAACAAGAATAACCGCATTGGATTGCCACACAGAATATGGTTTATAAAATATAGAAGACCAGTAAGCAATCAGGAACACCTTCCTATAATTTTATTAAAATTAAATTAGACAATAATTTATTGTAAAATTGATAGACCCTGTTAAGTGTACAATTATCAAAATGTTTAGGTATATTTTTTCAGTTGCATCTTATTTAAAAGTTTCTCCAAGAAAAAATCATAGTTTGATTGACATATCAATATTATTAGATAATAATTATGTATATAAGACGTTGTAGTCCAAATTCTTCTTGTAATGCCGTGCTTGCATCGAGCATTGGTGATGAACTGATAAACATGCACCAAGACGATACTGTACCTATATATTCTGGTTAACCTTTTGCAATCGAGAAGTTTGTGGCTACCAGTCTCCAAGGAAAAGGTGCATGCCGCTGTAGTACTAGGAAAATGTGTTTTCATTGCTTGATGTGGCTTTTTGTTAAATGACATCCCTTTAGCCACAAAGTTCTATATTTTTGGGAAATCTGCAATGTATAATAGTAAAGAAGGATTACATAAAAAAATAAAGTGTTATATGGGGGACTTATGATCGTAACAGTTGCTTTCCCTCGTAGTGAATGTTTAATTTCAGGAAAGGGGATTCTGAATAAATAAAATGTATTGGAACATTTTTAATACCTATTAATAATGCCCAATATAGAGTAATATTAATATTTTCTTTACATAAAAGATGTTGCAAAGTGGTTTATTCTCAACACATGCCCAAGGGATTAGCAATGTTTGTATTATTATTATTAGAAACGTTTGTATTATTGAATTTATAATAAAATACTTACCGGTGAAACGATAAAAAACTCCCCTTCTTTTGAGGAACTCCACAAACGACACATTTTCGAACCATTTTGATTTTTCAATTTGATTTTCAATTTTAAATCTCAACAATGACAGCCGTCACTTTCAAATTTAAAATTAGCCGCCACCTTTTTGCGTTTTGTTTTTCGTGTTCGACGTACGTAATTGTTAGCGATGCGCATGCGCCAACAAAAGGGGTAGCTAAAGGACAGCATCATGGGCGGTAAACAATGTAGAAAGCGATAGTGAAAAAAGTCATGTGTAGATGTTGGTAGCAGGGACGTACCTACTTTCTTATGCAGTAGCTTTATCCATGTAAATATGTATGATCTAAGCTCCGATGAGGCAAGACGGGCAAGACCACCATCCTGGATACGCAGATGTGAGGTTAGGTTGTTTGATTTAATCATGGATGGATTTAATGGATTTAATCCAGTGATGCCAGATCAACCACAGCTGATTACGTGAGTTAAGAACAGGAAAATTCGTGAGAAATCGTGAGAATTCGGTAAAGCAGGAAAAGTATGGTAACACAAAATATTAGATTTCAAATTCCAAAAAGTTTATCCCAACTGAACTGAATTCTTTCTACCATGCTTCTTTATATTTTTGTTTATAAGATAACTTTCGCATCTTTGCCGTAGATGACGAAGCGGCATTAGAATTATCACTGTTATCACTAGCACTGTCTTTCGACATTTTTTTCTACAAACGCGATAAATGCTCTGGCGCTCAAGGCTCAACGAACTACTTAAGTTAAAACCATAGTTAAAACCATATTATCTATGGTTAAAACCGAAAACGAGCAGTCTGTTTACCATGTATTTATATCAGGGAAAGTCCCGAGTTTTGAATAAAACAGTACCCAAGTTTATTTAAGGTCTTTATTGTGTAATTTCACGGGAACCCCCGAGTTTTACATAAAACTACCTAAGTTTATTTAGAGTAGGTATTTATTGTGTACTTTCACGGGAACCCCCGAGGTTTAAACAGAAATTGACAAAATTTAGACAAGTTCAAAGATATCCATATTCAAATTTAAGCACTGCGTTTAAAATCGTGAGATGTAGAGAGTAGAGCAGTTATCGTGAGATTGTAAGTGAAATCGTAAGATCTCACGATTTTTCGTGAGATCTGGCATCACTGATTTAATCTATCTCAATCAATCTGGCAACACCGGACGTCGACTTTGGCGCATACGCAAAGTTAACACGTCTAAAATGAGTTTCAAAGCTGTTCAAAAGTCCGAAATGTCGACATGTGCGCAGGCGTATCATCATACCTTGATCATGCGCGATTAACAGGATACGAACGACATGCCTCGCGATTTAGTCGCACGCCACCACGTTATTAGTGTTCTGTGCACGTTATCGGCCGGCCATATTGCCTGCTTTCCGTTCATTTATTCAAGTTAAATCAAACAATTCAGCAGTAACTGAATATTGAATTGTTGCACATCACTAAAGTAGGAAGTAAAGTATCAAATAATAGGTAAATCCGCATTTTTTCCGTTTTGCACTTATATTTGTTATACTATTACTGTGAAGTTGTAACACGTTGTAATAACCTAAAATTAGGCACAATTTAAAAAACATGATACCTAAGTAGTTTAGGTAAATTTTATATTTGTTTATACCTAGTTTATTATTCAGTGTGTGTTGAAGGTATTTATCAGGTTATAGGCTGTTATCTGAATTTGATATGTTTTGTAAAGGTTTTTCACAGACGCATGTGCAAAAGTGTCACGAGGTTGCGTGTCCTCCAAAGTGAAGTGAACGTCACAGCAACCACCATTTTGTGTAATTAAATATCGCATAGTAATTTGAAATATCTTAGATCTGTTTGACTCCTACTGTAATTTTTTTCCATTCTTGGTTTGGTAATTTCATAATCCAGAATAGTTGTGCAAATCACACAATACTTGACTGAGTTATTTCTTATACTTGGCAGTAGGTAAGTGAATAATCTCATTTATCAGAAAAGGAGATATTAAATTTAGTGAATAATTCAACTTCGGAATTCTCAATTGCAAGGGGTTTGTAACGTACAAAATTATATGTGATTATTGCAGCCGCACAAAACCTAATTCACTCTAATTATGGTTTAGTTATTCTATTCAAAATGAATGCCCAGCTTATTTCATTTAGGCCCGGTCTTTGCATCTCCTACTAAAGCTTGTATTAGCTAATAAACGATTAGTTGTCATGGATACTATTGTTACAAGAATTATTTCCATGACAACTAATCGTTTATTAGCTAATAGAAGCTTTAGTATGAGATGGAAAGACCGGGGCTTAGTTAACATTTATTATTGTCTTACAAATTAACAATTTATTAAATACCTACAACAGGTTTTTTAAAGTTAATAGTTTTTATCCACCACTACTAAATTATACATCGATTATTTATGTGTTTTGTTAAACATAAGACTACCCATAATAAATTGCCGTGAATTACGGCTTACGTCAAAATCACAAATGTCAAAATACAATACAATACAACATACCCCAACTTAGTTTCGAGGCCCTGAGATTTGTCAAACTTAACGAAGTCATTTTGTCCATTTTTAACTTTTTTAATACAAAATACTTGCAAAAGCAAAATCTCGCGCACAGTATTAATTTTTTGACGTTTCTCGAATAACATCAAAAACAATTGCTGCCTTTGATATAGGTACAATGTCCATGGCTGATTAGATGAAGTTTTTAAAAAAAAAATTCAGTTATAAATTTTTACAAAAATTGTTGTATTTAGTACGTGGACAAAGTACAGTATTTAACTCGCATGTTATTGGCTATTATTCACGACGGTTACATTTAGAAATGAGCCGCAGGCGAGTTTCGTAAATAACCGGAGCTCGTTGCTCGTTGAATAATATACTAATTTGACAGCAAGGGTAGAAAATAAATCACAGCAAGATCCTTAATTGTTTTTCGGAATTACCTTATAGCATAGGTACTTTATAGTCAAATAAAGTTGGCCGTAGTTAAACTCAAAGTCATTTCTATCTGTTCACAAACACCGCAATTTACCCAGATTTCTCATTTGAGTTACTTCATTGATATTTTTTGGTATATTTAGTTTTTTATCTTGAGTAAAAGATTTGTAGTTATCTTTGAATTGTTGGCGATCTGATTGTTGTCTTATTTTTAATGGTGTGTAATACTCTGCAACAATTGTAGGCGAAGCAGGACAGCTTCGCATTTTGCTTTCTTTTTTACTGCTCATGGTTATAATTTATATGATTTATATTAGAAATTTTTTATACAACTGTCATTAAAAATGACACTTTTAGACCCGGTTTTACAATATTAGTATATACCTGGAATAAGCTATACCTCCGATAGTTGCCATGGTTACAATTATTTTAACAATTGTAACCATGACAATTGTCGGGGGTATAAGTATAACTTATACTTGTATTGTAAAACCGGCCCTTAGTTAAAGTTACCCGGGTTAGAAATTCAATTTTATAAAGTAGCATGTTAAAAATATTTTTAACACTAGTGGAATTTGTTTATAATTTATTTATAAATAGTAACATACACATTAGAATTAGAACAATTACAGATATTAATTCCTTGGGAAGTAGTCCCTTCAACTTTCTTTAGTTTGCACCATTCTATGAATCGGTTATATGCAATATCATATTGCTGTCGCGATTTCTTGGGCAACAGATCAAATGTAGCCCTACTAGCTGGTTCTTCAATGTCCCGAGGAACGGCGCCGGCATCAGTATCAGCCACGGCCAACTTCATTAAATGACAGCTTAAGCGTAAGCTGTCATGTCATTTAATGAAGTTGGCCGTGTATCAGCAGAGGAACCATCGTCAATAACAAATTCGATTTCATCACAATCAGGACCACCTTAACTAGCGGGCCGGCTCACGCTGCTCGCAAGTATGTAAAGTGGAGGGGATTAGGCCCAACATATTGCAAGTGCAATGCATTGTGCGAGTTAGTGAAGTACGTTAATGTATTATTTTTATTACAATTTACAAGAATTGCTGAGTGAATTTTTTATATTGAGCTTGGATTAATATAATACAAGTAGGTATATTATTTAATTAACATTTTTTTAAATAATTTACTTGTGTTTTTACAAAAAGGATGCCAACATCTTGCTGTGTACCTAATTGCAACAGCAATTATGGAAGTGCAGGTAGTGTACATGTATTTAAATTTCCAAAAGACCCACTGTTAAAAGAAAAATGGGTAAAATACATACACCGAGCTTCGTGGCAACCAAAACAAAGTTCAGTTGTATGTATTAAACACTTTGATGGAAGTTGTATTATTAAAGAGGACAAGTATGTAAAACCAGATGGATCTGTTACAGTAGTGCCTAGGAAAAAAATTACATTAAAAAAAGAAGCATATCCGACAGTATTCCCAAATCAGCCATCGTACATGACCATAAATGTTACAAAACAACGAACGGACCCTAATATTAGGAATTATAAAAAAAAGTTAAATTTAGAACAACTTAAACAAAAACAAGAAGAACAGCAGAGCATATCCGATTTTAGTCAATTAAAAACAAAATATAAATATAAATTAAAAAATATCGAATTTTTAACAATTGTGGAAAAAGATTCTTTTATAGTTTTTATTAACATGCAAAATTTGGATAATAATTGTCCTATGATAAAAAGTTCGCTACGGATTAAAAACGATTTAATTTTTCAAATTTTCGGCAATTATTGTATGGAAACACACAAATACAAAAATATAAAATACAATGTGTGCGATTCTTGGTCAAAACTACAGGATTTAATTGATTTAATTCAGTCGGATACAGAAAATGACAATAAAAATTCCTTAAATTTTACGTTAAACAGTGCTGTGGATATTTTAGAAAACTGTCGTAGATATGACACCGATTTATTAACTCTGACAAAACTGAATTTTTTAATTGCACAAATTAGACTGGTTATATGTAAAGACTCTCCGAAATATACGCCAGAAATGTTAACGTGGTCTTGCACATTATTCTATTCTCATCCAGCTGCTTATAAATTTCTTAGAAAATCAGAATGTTTGACATTACCTCACATGTCATATTTGAAAAAAATATGCTCTGTTGGAGGTGTTAGTGAGTCAGGTATAAACGATAGCCATTTAAGATATTTAAGTGAAAAACTTAAGACTTTAGATGAAAAAGAAAAAATTGTAAACATTCTGTTTGATGAGATTTATGTCAAGTCGCAAATTAATTACAAAAGTGGAAAATTAGAAGGACTTAGTAGTACAGACAATACAAAAACGGCGACTACTATACAAACATTTATGTTAACGTCTGTTTTGTCCAAAAATAAAGACGTTATAGGATTATTCCCAGTTCAGAATTTAACATCGGAATACTTAGTCTCGTTAATAAGAACTGTTATAGAAAAATTAACTGGTATTGGATACGAAATTTTGTGTTTAATATCAGATAACAACAAAGTGAATCGAAAAGCATTTGAAACTCTCAGTGAAGGACCACTTAAGCATTATATAATAAATAAGTTCAATAACAAGCCTATATATCTATTATTTGATTCGGTGCATTTGTTTAAAAGTGTTCGAAACAATTGGCTGAATCAAAAGGACAGTCAACAAACGTTTTTTATTCCAAAATTTGAAAACGACAATATTATAAACTACGAAACCGAACCAGGACCATCAAGAATAAGTTGTAATGCTAATCAAACTTACTTGAACGCGCAAATATGTCATATGCGTAGATTATATTTTTTCGAAGAATCCCAAGTTGTAAAAATGGCACCGTCATTGAACTTTACGGTGTTAAATCCTGACGGCATACAAAGACAAAATGTGTTACTCTGCGCGAAATTGTTTGACGAGAGGAACATAGTCGCATTAAAGGAACTTAGCAGAATATTAAATATACAACCAGAAGGAACCATTATGTTCTTAGAAATCATTTCTACTTGGTGGAAAATTGTAAACTGCCATAATCCGTATATGGGAATACACAAACGCGATTCTTATCGCGATGCCATTAAATCAATAGATGACAATAACATTTTATTTTTACAGAAATTTGTAAAATGGCTAAGAAACTGGAACACACTTGCTGTAAGAAATGTTGAAAAAAGAAATGGCAAATTAACCACGCAAACTCACACTGCTTTACTTCATACTTGTGAAGCAATCATTTCACTTTGTCAATATCTGCTAACAAAATGTAATTTCGAATATGTATTGTTAGCTAAATTTCAAACGGATCCACTGGAAGGAAGATTTGGCCAGTACCGCCAAATGAATGGAGCGATTTATAACGTGTCAGTTACGCAAGTATTGGAATCCGAAAAAAAACTTAAACTTTTAAGTTTATTAAATATTCGGTCGGCGAAATTAGGAGAATTTCAAATAAAATCCCTCATACCAGAGAAATATAATGAGAACTTTGATGATTCGCTAGATATTCATTTAAACCAAGTTTATGAAGAAATTGACAAACATATAGATGTGATTGAAATTGAAAAAACGGATTATATGGTTTTGATATATATTGCAGGTTATATAGCCAATAAATTAAAATCTAAACTAACGTGCCAGATTTGCAAAAACTCTTTGACGACGGAAAAAGAACTGGAATACGAAATAAATCCGGAAATTTACTCTTATATTAAAAACTTGGACCGAGGTGGCTTAAAAGTACCAAAGAACTATTTACTGGAGATGATTGTTATAATGCTTAAAACGTTTACGGTTCTGATAAGTGAAATATATGAGGAATATTTTATTAATGTATCAACTAGTCAGCAACAAGTTTTGTGCAAATTAAGCGAAGAAAATTTTGACGATATTAATTTTGAAAACCTTACAAGTTGTTCGTGTGGCAGTAAAAACGCAGTGATTCGCAAGACTACTGTAATATTCTCAAATATATTGCTTAACAACTATTCAAAAAATAGAAATAATTCTGCTAATATAGCTAAATCAAAAAAGGGAAAAGGAAAAAAAAGAAAATTATCAACCTATGCTACCTTAACTACTGCGAAATAAGGTGTAGTAAGAAACGTTTTTAAATTAAGTTACTTCAGTAGTAAGTTAGATTAATCGTTTAATGTTCACATAATAAACAGATAACTACTATTTTTTCTTTGAATACAAACTTTGTGGAAGAATTCTATTTTTTATAATAATCACTAAACTTTGCTTATTACTTATTATTGTAATTTCTACTTTAACACATTGTTATTTAAAAGTGATATTTTTAGTTATAAATTAGGTATTCTAAAAATGATTGTACTGTGTGTGTTTAGTAAAGCTTTTTGGGTTCTGTAAAGTTTTATAATGATTTTAATAGTATTTAGCAATTATAGTAAGCTCACATTAATTATGTATGTATATACCATAAATAATAAACGCAGTATTTTACTTAGAATCAGATTGACAATGCCAATTTACAACATTTCGTTACTTAAACTGCATTATAACATATGGGATGCCGTGTCTAGCTTGGGCTTAATCCCCTCCACTGCGCTGGGCCATGAGCCGGCCCGCTACGTTAAGGTGGTCCTGTCACAATCCATTTTCACTATTGCACTATCAATCTATCAATACGAACTGTTTTATAAAACGCGAACAAAACGTTTTCTGAAGTTTCTAATAAACAATTTTCAATTGTCACTGCATTAACGTGACTATACCTTATTTTTTTTAACTATGGCCTGGATGTAAACAAAACCCACGTGATCATTTCTAGCCTACGTTTACAGTGGTAGGTATTTTACGTAAACTAGCGCGCGGGGAAGTTTAAACCATAAGTGCAAAGAATAGTTTCACTGGGCGACGATTCCATTTTAAATAAATCTAAATACTAAAGCACCAGATATCATACACAGATGACGACAAATGCAACTGCAATTAACGCACGAATCGAACGTAACTACTCCTACAGTAAAGGGGTGAAATCCTCTCGCTACAACTACCAATCACAAAATTGCATTGAGATGACGTTTTAGAAATTGTCACGTGGTTTTGTTTACATCCAGGCCATGGTTAGAAAAAATAAAGTATACATCACGACCACGACCTGCTTGATTTCCAAGACTTGACGTCAAGTCTCGGAAATCAAGAAGGTCGTGATCACGACATAGCTAATTTTTCTGAAACAATTTAAAATAAAAATTATCACGACAGATCTGATTTTTGTGAAACATTTTAAAATAAAAATTATGAATTCGTTTTTTAAATTAAATATAAACAGTTGTATAAAAAATAGTGTACGATATACTTGTTAAAAGTGACATTTTATTTTGTAAGTGGGAAAACGAACTTGTACTTATATCGTAAATAACTATTATCTGAATTGTGTAAATTTTCTGCTGACTGGACTAGATTAGATTTTTGTTAAAACCACTTTGTGCTTGTACCAAAATAGTTATTTTTGTATCAAGGCCAAAAAGTGAATCTTTTTCGGCCGCGACTGATTTTCTGGTCGAGGCAGAGCCGAGACCAGAAAATGAAAATGAAATAAATCGATAATCAAACTATTTATTACCAAAAAACTACAAAATTAATAAATATGCAATTAAAAAGAAACTAAATATTAAAATTGACAATAAAATTGTGCAATAGATTTACGAAGATCTTCGTCAAAAATCAGTGGCGTGCGGTGAGATTTAATGAAAGGGAAGCAGTGTTAAACTTTGTCATATTTCGCTAATAAAGAAGTTTGATCCATGAAATTGCCCTTTGTTGAAGTACTAGATTCGTCATCATCTCTAAAACCGTGTTCATGTTTTCCAAGAAAACAAACAACATCAATAAACCTTTTCAACAACACTACTCGATTCTTTCAATGCGCGACTTTCCAAATATATTTTTTTTTCATTATCGTTGCAAGTGAATACGAAATATTGTATGTCTCTTTATTACTTTATGCACACATTATTTAAATCGGAAAATCCACTTTTATTCCAAACTCCGTTTTCTTTTGTAAAAAGTAGACAAGGCCAAGAAAAAAGTTTACAGAGACTATCACACCCCGTCAGCCGCTCATTTTGTTCATACATATTCGGGTTAAAATATCTAGTACACTTTGAATGTTAAATTTTTTAAACATTTTCTCTCCCTTTTTGAATTATCTGTAATTTTTCTTCGAAACTGTATGTAGCAAAACCATTTTTGAGTAGAGTACACATACCACAAATACACGAATCTGCTACAATAGCCGTCGATGCCGTTTAAATTCCGTCTTAAGCAACTCCGATATTTGCGTATATGGCGGTCTATACCCGCGGACGTAAAAACGTACCACGCGCCGGTCGCTCGCAGAAGCTGGATTTCTCTTGCGTATATGTAGGTACTGGAAGCTTCAAGCGCGAGTGCTTATGCTATAGAAACGAGGCTTACATTAATAGCAAAGTCAGTCGATAAATAATAAATAATAAAATAATAATAAAATAAATATTAAATATAATATTATATTAAATAATTTTTTTACTTTATTATTCTTTTGAAAAGTAGTTTATTTTCTAGCAATTTATAGGGAAGCAGTGCTTCCCTTGCTTCCATGGAGCGCTTGCCACTGTCAAAAATGTTATAACTTTCTCCCGTTTTGACAAGGCAAACAGTCAAAAAACAAACACTTCCATTTCATAGATGTCCATATTATGAATTCAAATTTTTATTTTTTATTTTTTCAATTTTAAACAAAGATTTAGTGCCTGCAGTATGAAATAAAACGCATTACGACATACGTCCGGTAAACTCTTACAGTAACTCGTCTCAAAATTCCTGACTCGGCTTCTTCGTCGCCTCGTCCGTAAACATTTCGATTCGTTACTGTAAAACTGAGTTTACCGTACTTATAACGTAAATTACTATTACCGACGACTTTATCCTTAGCAACTAGTAAACATAACTTACTGTCTTGGAAACAGCCGCGGTAAACAATGAAATAGAGCACAGTAGCGCAAAAAAAACCATTTGCGGCCGCAAAATAGAAATTGACAAATGCCTACTACAAATTGACACTTTTCGGCTGTCAAAAGATACGTAAAACAGCTGTTTTTATCGTAGTCGACTAAAATAGTAGATTGTTTTATAAGGATTAAAAGTGTCACTTTTTTGACGAGCAAATTTTGCATTTGTGAGGCGAAGCGTAGCGTAGCCGAACGAATGCAAAATTGCGAGTCGAAAATGACACATTTAATCCGAATGAAACATGCTATTTTTTCTCCAGCCAATAATACATTGCAAAAGTACAAAATATACAAATTATAAAATATTAACAATATGAAGTGTAAATCACGGAGTCTGGTATCTAGTAGGTAGGTAGGTAGTCATGACGTTGTTTACTTATGTCATTGTTTTGTGAAAAATCTCAAATTAATTCATTTTCCGTATTTTGTGCAAATAACGTTCAATAACGATGAATCCTGAACAAGATTTGCCTCCAGAGGTGACAGAAGAGGCACAGAAAGTGGTTTTAGACCTACTTCCAACAAAATCTAGAGATATTTATGAGTGTGCATACAAGCGTTTCATAAAATGGTGCGAGGAAAAAGACATTAAAACCTATTCAGAGAACGCTTTATTGGTTTATTTTGCCGATTTGGCAAAAAAAATGAAATCATCCACGTTGTGGTCGCAATATTCCATGGTGAAAGCGACTTTGAGTATAAAGAACGGTGTAGAAATAGAAAAATTTTCGAAACTAAAAGCGTTTTTAAAAAGACAAGGTGAAGGTTACAGGCCAAAGAAATCAAGAGTATTAACGAATGAACAAATAGAAGTTTTCTTAAAGGATGCTCCAGATCACAAATACTTAATGATGAAAGTAAGTTTATAACTTTAATAAAAGGCTTACATTTTATCAACTGTCTTTTAGGTTGTTGAATCTTCGGAGTGAGCGGAGCATGTCGTAGTCAGGAATTGGTTCAATTAAAAATTGAAGATATTGAAGATATTAAATTAGGTTTACTGGTAAAGATTCATCATACCAAAACCAAAAAAAGTAGATCATTTACGGTTATGGGAGAAAATAATTTAAAAACATACAGAAAATATCTAGCTGTTCGACCAAAAAATTTTAATGAACGTCGACTTTTTATTAAATATCAAGACGGAGTGTGCCAGCGACAAGTTGTTGGAATTCACAAAATTAGTAGTATTCCTCAAGAAGTAGCAAAATACTTAAACCTGGAAAATGTAAATGAATATAGCGGACATTGTCTACGCCGCAGTTCTGCTACCCTTCTTGTAGATTCTGGTGGAGATAATTACTTCCCTTAAGAGGCACGGAGGATGGAAATCTGACAGCGTAGCAGAGGGATACATCGAAGAATCCCTTAAACATAAAGAAGATGTAGCAAGAAAAATTTTTCGACTCGATGAACCGAGTACTAGTACAAGTGGGATGATCGCTTACGAAGAAGTAGCCGATGGCAATGAAGTAAACATAACTTGTGACAATCAGCCAGCAGCAACATTGACAAATATTGTTAATAATGTCACTGAAACTGGTAATCACGACGGAAAATCGTTAATCCAGTTTCATCAAAGTTGTTCCAATTTTACATTTAATATCAATTATAAAAATTAGAATTTATGTAATAATGTTTAATTTAATATTGTTTAACTTAATAAAATTGTAGAATATTAAAGACTGCATCATTTTCAATTTCAAAACAATAATTTTAATCCTAGGATTAAAAATGTTTTTAATCCTAGTATTAAAAATTAATGTTGCCTTAGTAACGCAACTTTTTTTTCTCAGTCACAAAAACGTCAATTTTATCTTTCAAAATTGGTATTAAAAATGACATATTTTAATACGGCTGGAGAAAAACAATATTTTTGGCTGTGTTAGTTTCATTATTGATTGTTAGCAGTAGTGTTACGTTATGTAATTTATGTCTGACTCCTTGAACCCTTTTTTTTAGCATACAACATAATGAATCCATGCAACAAAAAAGGAGAAACGGACAAGGATAAAGAAAAAGAACCTAAACAGAAAATATCATCACCGAAGAAAGAGGAGGAGCCATCTGTCCTGGCAATGGCATCTACCAGCAGTAACGAAATAGCAGTAAGTCCACATCTTTTAATTTGAAAACAACTTTCTCCAGATGCTAACATTCTGTCATTTCTGACATGCGGAATATAAGAAGGGAGTAAAGTTTAGGTTTTGGTTTAGCACCACGGAATTACACTCTTATACAAATGTATTTACTCAATTTTTTTAAATGCAAATTGCTGCTTCTGTTGCCTTCCTTGCAGTACTTTAGCTCTGCTAGTGAATTAAATTCTCTTTATGTAACAACGTTTTTTAATATTGTGGGATCCTGTTCCTTTTTCTCTTTATTTTTAACAGATTCGTCAAAAATAACATCACGAGTGACTACTATTTTTCCTTTCTCCTCATTCCATAGTCTATACCCATTATTTGTATATCCCACCATAATAAATTTCTTCGTACGAGAACCTAATTTTCCAGTTCAGTTCTTTGTTTTTTAGGAATATGTGCGTAAGAAACACTTCCAAAAACTCGAATTTTACTAAGATTTGGTTCCTTACCATACCAAATTTGAGCTGGTGTTTCTTTATTTTTTAACGTTTCAGTTCTATTAGTTAAATACACAGACGTACGTACTGCTTCACCCCAGAGAGATTTTCCTAATTTTGAAACATTGTGCGATTAAATCGTTCCGCTACACCATTCTGCTGAGGATTAAATGGTACTGTATATTCAATATTAATTCCTTTTTGATTACAAAAATTTCTAAACTCTCGTGAAGTGTGTTCTCCTCCGTTGTCGCATCGGAATGTTTCTATTCTGTCTTGGAACTTTAGTTTGACCATTGCTACATATGATTTGAACGTTTCTAATACTCCACTTTTATTTTGAAGTAAATAACAAACTGCAAAATGCGAATAATCAATATAACTGACAAAATATCGCTTACCATCATATGTAGTTGGAGTCGTTGGACCACAGATATCCGACGATACTTTTTGCTTTCATTTGTTCCTTTACTGAGTTATAAGGAGTTCTTGCATGTTTTCCTTCCAACCACGTTTCACATAAATTATCAGGAGGATATCTTGAAGAATGACCCATATGTCGATGCCATAATGTTTTATTATTTTCAAGTATGTTTACCTCTATCATTTGTTTTGTAAAATTTACCATGTACAGGTTTCCGTTAAGGCTTCCATTTGTAATTAACATCTTGTTTTTGTATATTTCCACTTTTCTTTTATGGAATATTACCCTTAACCCTGCTTCTTCCATTCTTTTTACAGACAAAAGATTATGAGTCAGCTCTTCACACTCCACAACATTTTTAATTTTAATTTGCCTTCCATCTTCAGTTAACAAATGCATATTCCCTTGTCTACTTGCTCTTATTGCTTCGCCTTCTTTTGCAATATTTATTTTGTGGTTTATTTCAATTACATCAACTAAATGTTGACCCAAGTATAATAATAATAATAATAATCTCTACACTACCCGTATCCTGTTGCCAGGCCCCATAAGCGCAATGCTTGTGCGGGGATGGAGGAAGGGGCTATTATTATTGAGCGGGCCCGCTTGCGTCTGCAGCCGACTTAAGAGATGGAATAGCACAACTCTCATATTCATGTTACAGCCAAGAAAACTGCAGAAAACCTTGGCCAGAAGTTGCCGGCACCGGGAATCGAAACCCGGCCCGCTGAGTAGGAGCCTAGCATGCTAGTCGCTACACTACCGGGGCTGTTTTGATTAAATGATTAGTTGCCCCGCTGTCAACATGGTCAATATTTTGTTTTTTTTTACTAATAATTAGTAAAAAAAAATTATTGCAAGAAATTGACCATGTTTTTCAACATAAAAGTTGATTTTTCTCGAAAACAGTCAACTTTATAGCTTATGACCAAGAGTACCTTCTTTGTGTAGAAAACATTGGCGGTTCAAATGGGCGGCTGAAAACTGTACTTTTCCCAGTGGCGTAGAAGTTGGGGAGAAAAACATCCACTACCCCTTCAAAATCTTCACCAATTATGACTTTCAAAAAAAATAAATCCGCACAAAACATTACTTATTATGAGTAGAAAATGCTTACAAAAGCTGTTTTTTGTACGATAAACAGTTCCGGAGATTTTCGCAAAAAACGAATTTTTTTTTAATTTTCAACACCCTGTATCTCGCAAATGGTGCATTTTAGAGAGTAAGTTAATAGAAACTTATTTTCATATTTTTGGACGAGCTATCACATCCTTAAGTCCTGCGCATATATTATGAAACACCCTGTATTATAAAATACATTCTTTTAATGAATAATTTCTATTCAACAAGTAACCTTAACAACAACAACCTTTTAATATTAGACACACTAGATTATGTAGAATTGTAACTAAAACATAAATATCAACAACACTGCTGCTAAACAGTGGAAAGTTTGAATCAGATGTGGCAAGTTTTGGAACTTAAAGCGGGCTACCCGATTTATCTATCTAACATTGGCAGCGCTGCCAAAGTTGTCATTGTTAGTGTTTTTATGTTGGCGTTCCTGTGGTGTGACGTTTCCTTTGTGTCGGCTGTCACGAAATGACAATAAACAAATGTGACAGCCGTCGACTCAAAGCAAACGTCACACCACAGGAACGCCAACATAAAAACACTAACAATGACAACTTTGGCAGCGCTGCCAACGTTAGATAGATAAATCGGGTAGCCCGCTTTAAGTTCCAAAACTTGCCACAGAGGGTTGGGAAAGGTCAATTAGTATTATGTTATTTCTGATACATAATTCATAACAACAATGTTTTTCAGGGCGCACCAAACCCAAAAAAATCAAAAATGGAAAAAAGTCTAGCTGCTTCACATGAGAAAGTGAGTTTCCTTATACAGGGTGATTTCTAAAGTACGGAGGAAAGTGAAAGGACAACTAGAGGGGACCAAAACATAGTTTTTTTTACAATAAACTTTTGATCAAAATGGAATAACAAGAATGTTACAACAGTTTAAAGTTCTTATAAACGAGTATTTTTTTAATGAAATACGGTAATTACTTGCGTTTTGAATTCAACTTTTGTATATTTGTAAGCTAATTAAACAAAATTCAGTGCAAATTTTTATAAGACGAAAGTTATGGCTATTTAAAGTGTTCTTTAAAATATTCAGTTATAGGTGTTTGTTTATTGACAACCGCTGATTTACATAATCTAATCATGTGGGTAAGTCAAAATTACAGCAGCAATTTATCAGATTGTGTGAGAAGTGTTTCGGATGTAAAAGCGAATACAATAAGCCAAATACTATTAATACGCTTCGCTTAATACAGGACACTCCGCGAAAAAACTAGCGACGCGTAACGCGCGCCATCTATTCGGTTTGGTCTGGAACCATCTGGAAATATTACCATGCTAACGGCACTTTTTTGAAAATTTTGTTTACTATTTAAACAAATATTGACAGTATTTTATGTGATTTGACATAAGACATAACCTAAAACAATTTTCGTAATTAAAGTTTGACGTTTTGTCATCGTGAAAATAATCCAACCCGCATAGATGGCGCTAGTAAACATGTCGCAAATCGTTTATATAGGAAAATCCAGGAGTGTCCTGTATTAAGCGAAGCGTATTAATAGTATTTGAATAAGCTCAGCGGTACTCAAAATGTGGGCGTTAATTTATAAGAACTTTAAACCGTTGTAACTTTCTTGTTATTCGATTTTGATCAAAAATTTATTGTAAAAAAAAACTATATTTTGGTCTCCTCTAATTGTCCTTTCAGTTGTTAGAAATCACTCTGTATTCTTCTTTCAGTCATAATGTGACTTTTTTGGGTGGTCACTTACCAAATTTTCTTTGATTACAGGGGCCAGAGGAGGAATTTACATTTAGCAGTGCCTCATCATTTGCAAGCATTTTGAAGACATCTACGTTTGTGGACAAAACGATGTTGATAAAAAACGTTTTTCAGACTGGCACAGATACAGATTTAAATCCAACGATAATGATAACAGCACCACGAAAATTTGGGAAAAGTGTCAACCTGGACATGGTCCGCTGCTTTGTAGAGTTAGAAGTGGATGAGAATACAGGAAAGGCGAAAACTAAAGTTAAACTGGAAAGTGATACTGTTTGTGATACACCTAATTACAAATTGTTTACTGTAAACAAAAATTCAGAAAAAATGGACTTGCAGATCATGGCAGATAATAAGTTTGTGAAAACTTATTTTGGAAAATATCCGATCATTAACGTCAGTTTCCTGTGTTCTGAAGATGTCATAAGCAAAACTGAAGCTATGAATCTTTGTAGGAAGAGTATACATAGGGCATTTAAAAAACACCGCTACCTATATAAAAATTCAAACTTAAAATTGGAAGTTGATGAGAGAAATGTGTGTGAGCAATGGTGTACAAATCCCAATTACAAGCAGTTTGATCCTGACAGTGTAATTGAAGGCTTGAAAGATTTGTCTGAATATTTGAAAAAGTTCCATGGGAGGAAAGTTTTCGTCCTCATTGATGAATTTGATTGTATTGTTTCAAGAGCAGTTGGCACTGTGGCTGACAAAGATGAGCTAAAAGGAATTATTGGGGTTGTTATGGGTGTTATTGGCAGTGTTGTGAAAGATAATAGTGACAACGTTGCTGGAGTGTTTATTACAGGAATATTGGACTTGCATGGCACCGGGATTTCATCCTTGCTGGGTACCGTGAAGCGAGACACATTTGGAGACGATAAGCCGCGCTTGAAGTATTATGGATTCAATTTGAAAGAAGTGGAAAAGCTTTTTGAAATCTTTTCTGTAGATCAAGATTTAAGAAAGAAGGCAATCACCAAGTATAATGGTTACTATACGGAACGTGGAGAACATGGGATCTTTAATCCATATGCAATTGTCAACTTTCTGGAAAACCGAAAGATGGGAGATGCCAGTTTACAAAATTATTGGCAAGCAAGTGGTTATGTTGAAAGTCTCGATAATCTTTTCCAAAAGGATGATGTCACAGCGATGATTAAATGTATGCTTCGAGGAGGATCGCTTCTGGCTGACTTTCCAGATCAACTGAATTTGGAGAACCTAACAGAATTACATATTGCAAATAGAGATTCCCGAGCTAATATTTCCGTGGAGCTTGTTGGCCTTTTCCTACTACGCCAAGGCTATATATCATATAGGCCTAGGAGCGGAAGTCTCTCAACTTTTGTTGGAATTCCAGAGGATCTACGACCCGTATTTATTAGAAAGCTGGTAAAGTATTTAAGATTTCATTGTGGCATGAATAATGTTGTACATACGGATTGTAAAAATCACCTTAATACAGTGATGGACGTTCTTATCAATAAAGACAAAGCAGGGTTCATAAAGGCTTTGAAATCCTTTACTGACAAACTGGGTGAGCTCATTCAAACAACATCCATTCATCCATGTAATGAGGCAGGAGTAGAAACTGTAGTGTCATCTGTAGTACTCGCTGCTGGTTACACCTGTGGCAATCAAACCTATAATATCGACCAGAACAGACTGGATATGATAGCACACAAAGATGGACAAGGAATCATCATTGAATTGAAGTACAATAAAGAAAAAAATGGTTCACGTGATGCCCTGGCACAACTTTTCACCCAAGGATACTACAAGGAGTTCATAAACGAGAACCATTATGATAGTAATATAAAACTTCGTCTGGTAATGGGGTTGCATTTCACTGAGAAGATAGAGGGTTCAGAGGTAAAGGCTACTGTACATTGTCTGCGAGATGTAGAAATCAACGAGGTTCTAAACGAACTGAACATTGAAAAGGTGGATAAAAAAGGAAATGAAAATGTAACAGAGGATCGCATTAGATTGGCCTGTGAGAAGAAAGGCATCGAACCATTTCTTGAAAAAGCTATTCGTGTCACTTAACATTGTCACAGTTTGTTAACTTCATCTCCAAAATATTTTAGTTTACATTGATTTGCATTTTCTTAAGAACGATCTACATTATCTCTAGTAAAAACAGTGTTTTGCTTTTTTGTAGGATAGATTTGGTTGTTTAATAAAAAGGTTTTTAACTAATAAGCCAAGCCTTAAAAAAAATAAAAATTTCTTCTCCCGAATCTCAACTATTCTAAAAATGGAACGTTTTTGAAAAAATTCTGGAAATTTGTTTCTATTTTTTTTACATGTTTGTGAATGAAATGTTTGAAAAGTCAAGCTTAGATCAATTTTCCATACGTTAAAAATGATACTCTGGATTCAGCTAATATGATACATATTCATACCGAGTGGGTACTTTCAAAGCCGAACATAGGAGATTTGCAAAACCCTCTGCTCGACTGAATACGCGTTATTATTCATATCTGATATTAATAACAGAAACTTATGACTGATGTCAAATAATTTAATTGACAGATAAAAAAAGTTGACAGTCATAGCAACCTATGTTATTTCAAAATAGCAATATTTTATAAAAATTTTTACAGAAAAAGGTAACTAAGAACTAACATTTATTGGTACCATCGCATCCGCTGTATTTTTGTCGTTATATTCATACCATTACCATCCTTCTGGGTTTAAATGGCGAGCAGGAATCTATATAAAGGTTAGTTACAATGCAATTCTCCTATGTTCGGTTTTGAAAGTACCCACACTGTATATGCCTTGAATTAACTTGTATGCTAACAAATCGTTTGTCATCGCGGGAGGACTCATACCGCCTAATGATACGAGATTTTCAACTTATCGCAATGTTATCATCCTGATAGTGCGGATAATAGGGAAAAATAAATCTGTCAAGTTTGATTAAACGAAAAAGAGAGGTAAGTTGAATGTAAATAAGCACCAGTTTCTTGACAAATTGTGCACTATGTCCTAATTTTACATTAAATTTCAGCTTCGATTCAAGTTCACTTTCAGAGCTCGTACTGCTAGTATCTACACACTTCATGACTGTTACCAAATTGTAAATTTATTATTCTGAAATTTCAAAAGTATATAAACTTTTGTCACCAAATTTGTAATTATTTCATTTGGGTGGGGGGCATTTAGTTCTTCTACGCTATACGAAATATTGAGCAAATTATCATGAAATGGCTGAAATATGTAATAAGTATTTATATTTGTTTCACAAATCTTGGTTGGCCATGATTTATTTTGTGTCCCACGTTATCAGTGTTACCAGTTTTAGAAGTCTATAGGGGTCGGTCAGGTGAATTCAGTATGTGGCTACCTCGCTAGGTAAGCAAGTATACGCTTATGGGTTGTCAAGGAATCGGTTCTGCGGTTACCATATACTATAAATATATTGCACTTACCCACCGAGGTAGACCACGTAATGACCGAACTCTGTAGTAAACCACAGTTAACACAATTTAGGTGTAAATCATTGATTTTCATGGCCAACTGGTAACGTCAAGAAATCATGGTGGTATATGAAGAAATATTTTTTTACCTATAATAGAAGTTGATACAAATATAATACATCAGTCAGAATTAAAATGTGCTTTGTTATGTGATAGTACACAGTCCATAAAACAGCATAGTTAAGTAAAATAATTACAAATCAATATTTTAAAGAGTGTACAGATTAAAACATTGCGGGAGGATGGTGAATAATAATACCATAATGTAGGTTATCTCACGTATTATTACCTGACCTTTAAGTAACTGTTTTTATTGCAGATACTACAAGCGTATCATCTAGCAGCAACCAGTCTAGAGTGACTTCTACACCTGGACCCTCTTCAGTATCAAGTTCTGGATATCCTGCAAGTCCTTCGGTTATTAATTTGGACAGTCCTTCCCCTCCACGTTCACCCCAAAATACTGCAACAGTACAACCAACAGTTTCTCAGCCTCCTTCTTGTATGATGATGAACTCCAATGGAACTGTTCCTGATGCTTCGCCTATATTTAACACTCCAGGATCAATTTCAATGCCCTTTTTAGATCTGGAAAGTGAAACAAATAATGGAAATGTTTTTAACTATTAATACCTGTTAAATTGTAAGCACACAATGGTTTATATTTCATTTATTATCCAGTATAAGTTAGTGTACCTACAATTATAGTGATTAAATTTTTTATTTATTACATTCTTTTGGAATATACGTATATGTTAGATTGGATAAGTAATGCGCAAGTGTAGTTGAAAGCAATTTTTCAGGGATTAAGCTACCATAGCATCTTTTAACTTAGCATAATGTTTATAAATTACCAGCTGGTTTACTGTGTAATAACCTGCCTGGTTCTACGATAATTATTTGAATATTACCTATTTTTAGAATTCTTTAATACCTTTTATTGTGTATATTATCTCGACTACTATAAACTTTCATATGAATATTAATTTGTTTTTTTTTTTAGTTTGGTGATAAGCGGTTATAGATTAATCCCTGCAAATTAAAAAGTTCTTTACGTTGTACAACATACATGTAATAAATATTTTTCTAATAAAGATGTAGGCAAATGTATTACAGTACTTGACTGTTCCCCAAGATATGTAAAAAAATTACCATAGATCAACTATTATCACTCCAGTAATGTAGGTATGTATAAGTTTTGACTGTTATTATTTTATTGTATAGTACACGGAAACAAATACATCACTTTGCATTTTTACATATTTTATTACAATTATTCTGCTCTCAGATAAACAAGTAAATGTAAAAAATTGAAAAAGGTCTTTACATAACAAGTCAAGAAAGTTTCACTTTCATGATGTCTCTATAGGGTGAAGTCCATTTCCTGCCCACTCTATCATTGAAATATAGGCAACCCATTATACACTGCTACCACTCTTGCCCATTCAGGTATCTGTCAAGATGCTGTCAAGCATCTGTCAAGTTAAAAGTGAAGTGAAAGAACTTATTATTTAAACCATGTCAAGTGTTGAAACTGCATACTATCAGGCATAATAATATATTTTATGCTGTCAGGTAAGGTGTGTTTTTACGTTTGTTAGTAGGTAACCTAAAGATTGTGCATGCGTTCGTAAGTTAAGAACACCCAAATTTTAAACAGGTTTGAATTGAAATAACCCTCAGCGACAGCATAGGACGCTAGGTTATTTGCATTCTCGCTCGATACCTGCCTGCGTGTCGTTCGTTTCCGCTACAGTCTGAGTTTAGTCATACAGTGAAGTCCATTTATTATGCAATATAGGCATATTGCAAGTGAAATGGTGTGAGCACTTTACCATTGGAATATAGGCAACCCACTATACACTGCTAAGCACTCTTGCCCCTGCATTAATGAATGTCGAAACATACCTGTTAATTTCGAAATTAACAATCGTTTAGCCTTCTGTTTGGAAATGCAAGGTGGGCACTTCGAACATTTGTTATACTTATAATACTCGTAATTGCTTGCTGTTGATCCTATTTGTTTCATTTTCAATATTAAATAATCTTTTTTGAACTGAGAACATGTTTTATTTTGAGGTTAAACTTTCATGTGTTGCTGTTTCGGTTAGATCATAGATGGTTAAATAAAAAAAAAACTAGCTAACTGTATAATGGGTTGCCTATATTCCAATGGTAAAGTGCGTACACCAATTAACTTGCAACATGCCTATATTGCATAATAAATGGACTTCACTGTATAAGTATGTATATGTTACAGGCCATATATGAAACCAGGCCATATGTGTATGGTCTAGGCCGTATGTATACGGCCTGAGCAGACCGTATGTAAATGACATGGTATTACATATACAGACTAGACCGTTAACATATGGACTATTGCGATTCAGACTGTATGTTCAATCGCAGTGTCTTGGGTGATGTTTACATTTTTGCACTGGGTTTGTGAAAAATAATTCTCAAACTGCAACTAACCTAAAGTCAGTGGGGCGCCCCACTAGTCTTTGTAAGGTCTTTGCTTTAGGTTAGTTGCAGTTTGTGAATTATTTTTACCCAGTGGACTTGTGTATATAGGTACATCAGCTGTATGGCCCAATCGCAAATGGACCTTATATAAATGGACTAGTCCTTTTGCAAACCGACTAGTCCGTTTGTTGAAGGGCAAGCTTGTTACACACATGGACTGATATCTTCAGTCCATTTACATATGGACTAGTCCTTTTGTATACGGCCTGTTGTTCATATCTGGTCTGTAACATATACATGTGTTTGAAATTTTGATCGGCCCCTCTGGTCGCGCAGTCTGATTCTTACCTTACGTTCTCGATCCTGTTTACAACAAGCGAACGTCCCGCTTTAATCCCGCTTCTGACGTCACACGATTAGTTACTATTCTAACCACCAGAGGGCGTATCGTTAATATTTATTCCCTTTATTGCAATGATAAAGTGGGGGGAACCATTTAACTTGCATTGCACAATTAATAAATGGGCTTCACTATTTTTTGTAAGCCAACGGCATTCTTGAAAGAGTTGAGATCGAAGCTGGCCATGTAAGAGGGCGACTGTTGCATGTTTTGACTATAGATGGCAGCAGCCGTTAAGTTTTAACAAAGCACAAGCGGATAGCCCTCACATTTGTGCTACAAACAGCTGAATACACAAGTCCACTGGGTTTTTGTAAAAATTAATTCTCAAATTGCAACTAACCTAAAGCAAAGACTTTTTGCAAAGACTAGTTGGGCGCCCCTCGAGCTTTAGGTTAGTTGCAGTTTGAGAATTATTTTTCACAAAAACCCAGTGGACTTGTGTATTCAGCTGTTTGTAGCACAAATGTGAGGGCTATCCGCTTGTTAACAAAGCCAGTTGATTAGTTTTAAAACTGCAGAACTTGGACAAAAGGATAAAATAATTATTTGGTTTTTATTTTATAGTAGAATTTCCTTACAATACAAGTTAAAGAACAATTTAAGAAGTTTATATGCGACATTATATTTCCATCACTTCTTTATCTAATTGGTGCATTCCCATTGTGGAAGATTTCTTGACAATATTGAGATTATCCCACTTTTCCTCCATTTGACTATTAATAGTACGGAATTCATTCGCAACAAAGTTGTGCAAACTTCCAAATTGTGCCATTAAATGGGTTTGAAGTTCGTTTGCACTTTTATGAATCGAATCTGCTACTTCATGCTTTATAGACTTCATTGTGATAGTTTCAATTTGGTTTTTCTTGTCGGGTGCGTATTCCTTTTCTTGATAATACTTTACCTCACAAGGTTCCGTCTTTTCTTTTTTAGCGGAGTTTAGCCTCTCATGCTTAACACTAATGTCTTGATTGCTTTGGAAAGATATTAAATTATCTTCGCATACTATATCATGAAAGTCATATTTCATTTTGTGTTCAAATAATATTTTGTTTATTTTAGAATTGTGTGCTTTGCAGGTAATAAGAGGTTTAACAAATCTCCGAATATCGTAAACGGAAATATTACCTGTTACAGAACCAATTGCAACATTCACCCCATCAGAACTAACATCAACTGCAGTTAACGGATGTTGCTGATTACTACTAAAAATACATTCTCGATTTAAATCATGGATACATAGTCTATGGTCGGTACCAACAGATAACATAAGATCTGAACTTTGTAGTAAAACTAAACCATTGATGGCCCCGCTGTGAATGTTAGCACAAAATCTTGTTAAACCTGTATTTGTATCCCATTGTATCACATTTCCATCTGCTACACCTATGGCTAAAATATGATTTTCCGATGGATGATATGTCATTACAGTAGGCGAAAGTGTTGTAGATGCAATGTAGGTATCCCGAACATTTCCTTTCTTAGGATCGTAAAGTAATATGTTACCATTTTCACAGGAAACAGCCATCTGTGTATCTTCACCATTAAAATCTAATAAATTAACCGAACAAGGGGCAGGTTGTAATAGTTTACTAATAAATTTATTTTTTGTATCGTATAAAGCCACTTGGCCAGAATTCGTTGCGAATCCAATGCACCTTTTTGTAGTTCGTTGGAAAGCTATGGCAGAAGCATCCGCAACTGCAGAAATTGTATGCACATTTTTAATGTTTTCTGGGTCTTTGAGTGATATTATTTCTGGATTTCCTTTTTCAGTGACGAACGTTAAAAAACTGTTGTCTTTACTCCATGAAAGTGCTGTAATATCTCCCAATCCTATTGGTTTATAAACTATTTCTTGCGTAACTTCTAAAGGCCAATTATGAAATTTTAAATTCGTTCCTGCTGATACGAACATCTGAAATATTAAACAGGTTTGTGTGAAATTAATATCCAAATACGTACCTACAAATAATAGTTATTTATTGTATAAGTGTCTTAGGTAGTATTTTATCCACGCAAGAATGTTTAAACGCGAGAACGAAGTTCGAGCATTTAATTTTCTTACGTGGATAAAATACAACTAAGACACGTATGCAATACAACGTTTTATGCACAACCAGACCAGAGAGTGGCGTTTTTAAAGTAATATTTTAGAAAAATTTTATTTTGACATTTTGAACTGACTTTTGTCTGCTATAGATTTACCATTGTTTTAATTATAAGACCTACCTATGTGTTTTATTAATATCATAAGACGTCTCTTAATAGTGGAATTATGACCTTATAATACACCGGTTGTGGATAAAATGATTAAAATTACCTTTCTTGGATTTTTAAAAGTAAAATTTTGTTGTACTACCCGACATTAGGAAATATAATTTGACTGACAATCAGATGTCTAGATTGTCAGAAACTGAACAAAGGACAAACCATTTCAATGTAGCTTTTAGGCGCTTTCCAATTGCAAATGATTTGATCAGTGGCGGATCCAGAATTTTCTTGAGGGGGGGGTGGAAATCACTGACCGACGGTTCACAATTTAAAGCGCTAAATTGGGTATTTTATGAAATTTCTTGAAATTTGAAAATAAATTAGAAATTAAGGAAATTTATCCACCTCGACCCGAGTTAATTATTGAACAAACGAACGTTAAACAGGGAAAATCTTACGTTAGGAAATTTAATAAAAAAATGTATGAATAAGTCGCGCCGTGGTTGTGCGGGTGTAATATTGCGAACGCATTTTTTTGTTTCTCATGCCTGATAATGGACTCTCGTACGAGTGACAGATTATGTGCTCCATCGAAAAACAACTCGTACAAAATACAAATTATTAAATGAGTTAGTTATGGAACACTTTGTGGGCCAAAAGCAAAGGCGAATGAATTTTGTTTCTAAAACTTATCACTTAAAAAGTGAGTACCTATTGTTTTTGTTCTCTCTCTCCCACTGGTGTTACGCACGAGCCGCCACTGTATTTAACAACTTGCAAGCTACATAAAAATTCTTCTAAAAAAGAAAAACGTTTTCTTTATTCTTTTGTTAGGCTATACATTTCTATTCACTTGTTAGATTTGTATGAGTAAATTATGAGTTGCTTAACGATTATATTATCTACCTAAATATAGTAGGTAATACCATAAAGGACAGTTTTACTAAAATATCTGTATACAATTATCTACTGTCTGAAACATTGAACGAACTTCTTAACAAAGATATTTCTAGAAAACGTCGCTATTGTTACTTTAAAGAGGCTTAAAATTTTACATAATCTTTTGAGTAGGTACATACAAAGTACTACATTTTAACCGCTGAATGAATCATTCACTACCTGCCGTCTCTTCAAAAAGTGAAAATAAACCGCCACTGTCACTGCTAGTCTAAATCCCTGAAATTTCCCCAAATTTTACATAACTAAAATGATACGTTATTATGCCCAGGGAGGGGCGCGCGCCCCCCGCGCCCCCCCCCTGGATCCGCCACTGGATTTGATCCCGTAGTGATCTATTCTAAACTGACCCGGTGTTAAATCAGTTGGAACGCTACATCGAACCTAATGTCATGTAAATGCCTAACAAGTGGTAGCTACCCCTGCTGTCCCAGAAAAAAGGTAGGTCCTTGAAGAGACGAGGAAAAGCAGAAAGATCAGTTGAGGTCCAACAAGCTCCAGTTAATTGGAATGCACGAATGCAGTTTGGGAATTACTTGATGCTACTCGGAGTTACTCCCGTGTGGGCGTGTGCATATGGAAAGCTCCTTTTGTATGAAGCATATTTCACAGAACAGCAGTAGCGTCAGCGTCACCCCCCACCCATTAAAAACAGACCAATACAATTTCTAGAAAGTGAACAAAGATAAACAGAAATAGAAAAAAAAACTGCTATGATTTATGAACATGATCACTTGACAGCCAATTACTGCGCGCATGCGCAGAAAATACTAGTTCCTATTATTATGTCTGTCCTTGTCTATCATCTTTGAACCAATTGAAGTCAAATAAAACGACTGACTGTGATGAACAGGCATGTTAGTCGCGGTGAAAGGGCTGCTACAAATCGACCCATCCCCATTAACGAAGAAAATCTTACAGTGAAGTTATTGCTTTTAAAGTATTTTGTTGTCCTTACTATAGCTCCCTTCATTTAGAAATATTTTTAATATTGCAAATTAAATTGGACACAAGAGGCTCTATAGAAATTTTTTAGAAACATTTATTGTACTATTTTACAAATTTAACTAGTAGTGCACATAGAAACTTTAAAGTCGACTAAAAGTCAGTACTTTTTGTTCCAAATTTGATGATCATGTTTGATGAAAATATCAATGCGTTTTGTAAAAATATTCCAACCCCCGGCCACTGATGCACGTCAGGTTTCAGCAGAAAATCATTTACTAATATAAACGAGCCGCCAATTAGAGATCCAAATGCAATCGACAAACCTATAAACAGTCCTGCTTTTGCGAGTAAAGGACCACAACATTTCTGATCGGTATAGTAAAAAGAATCTTCAATAATCGCTATTGGAATTAAGTTAACCACAATAAGCGCTACTGTTGCAGTTATTCCGGGGAGGAAATAAATTCTGTTCTGAGAGATGACAGCATTGTAAGAAGTATGAACGTCAATCATTAACCACCACCCAACGAAGAAAAGAATTCCTCCAACCATAGCGGCAAAATAACTCACTTTCCCATTAGATAAGTAGTTAATGATATTTATGACACAAGACATTATTAAGGGTTTATTTGACATTTTCACAGTAAAGCCCCATGTTTCTAAAAGAATTTCATAGCACACTAGGTTCGTAAATATCAATTGTTTTTGAAATGTTATACAGGGTGATCAAAAATGATTGAAGGTCTCATGACCGCTAGTCGGTCCAATTACTATCAAAAATGCATTCCGTTTTGTCAAACAGTCTGTTGTTTATCAATACTTACATCTGTTCAGTGTCTTGCACATTATTTTCTATCTGTCATTTCCATCTGTCATTTAAATTACAATGTCTACACCACTGAAATTACCAAGGTTATTTAAGTACCGACAGCAGCAGTAAGCGGACAACAAAAAATCAGTATGAAGCGGCACGTTGAATAATTTTTTATCACCCTGTACAATCAATCGGTGTCTGCGTTGATGTGAGTGACGGACCAACGCAGACGACGTATTCTGAAGCCATTCAAAAGGTCATCGAATTCTTCGAATGAAAAGTATTTACAATTATTTAAATTTGCCTCCTAAATGTTTTTATTTTGACTGTACTACTCAGTGCCCGACACGGCCCCTTTCAACTGTTGTAAGGTTGGTAGAGGTAGAGCTTTATAAAGTCCATTTTTTTTAAAGATCCACCACCTGTTGATTTAAGTTGGTATAACAAAAAAAAAATGAAATTTTTGGTAATTTCTGTCTGTGTGGTAATATTGATTCAAACATCAATCCACATCAATCAAAATGTTCTGTCAATTTATAAGTGCGCATCACTACATTTCAAAATTCAAATTTAAATTTTTAAGATCTTAATTAAAACATAAAGAAGACTATTTTACTCCAATATAAGATTTATTTTTAATGATGAAAACCGGAATTACAAAAACGATTTTGCTACTAAATCTTGGACTATTGACAACCTTCCCAAGAAAGATTAAAAATTAAGGAAAGCAGAAGGTTTATAGTGCCCCATGCCGGGTGTTCTGAGGTTTCTTAGATACATGTTTGCTTTTAAGATTCAGAAACAGGGATTATCTATTTAAAGAGTGAATTAATCAATTTATTCTAGCTCTATCATTTGATGGTTTTGAAACTGTTCTTATTTTTAACAATGCTCCATATCATTCTGTCCGTTTGGATGAACCTCCAATACGTTATTCCAACAAAACTGCAATGGGAAATTATTTAATAAAGTGTAACGTTCCATTTGAATTACGTGTACAAAAGTTCTATTATGGAAGTTAATAACTAATTTAGGATAAATAGACAATTTTATGTTCAAAAATACCGCCAATCGTAGTTGGTAATCTATTGAGGCGAAGATTCGGATTTAGATTCAATTTTGATCCATATCTCTCATATATTACGATGATTCAGAGTTTTACATCGTAATCTGATTCTGAAAATAATACCAATTATTCTAATTTACTTACCTGAATAATTTTTTTTCTATTCTTACCTATAATTATTTCAACCATAAAATTATAATACTTCATATTAAATCGAGCGAATTTACATAAACTCAGCATATATCCACATAAATCAACAATATTTAACAAAATATATGAAAATAATTCTTGTGAAAAGCACTTGTCAAAATTAACCATTAAATTTATTAGTCCTAACCCTACTTTAAAAATTACTAAAAAATATCACCAGCAGCGTTGCCAAACATACTTTCGAGAGAAATTGCAAGGTTGGTGGATCTTTAAAAAAAAATAGACTGTAGGTCCATAGCTACCGGGAATCGGTGCTCGTTTTATAGAGGTAGAGATGGCTATAATATGCATGAATATGCATCAAACACCTACAGCAATACACGCAGATGTGAGGTTAGGTTGTTTGATTTAATCTATCTCAATCAATCTGGCAACACCGGACGTCGACTTCGGCGCATACGCAAAGTTAACACGTCCGAAATGTCGCATGCTGTGGTCGCATGCAGCGTTGCCGCATGTGGTACAAACGTACCAAATGTGGTACATAATTTTATTGATGATACGGTGGTACTACTTTTTAAAATGTATGCATAATGTGGTACTTTTTTCTTTTTTACAACAAACTATTGGTTTTCATTAAAGAAATTCTATGAAAAAAATATTTAAAAATATTTACTTGTCTCTGTAAAAGGGTCCCTTTAAAACTTTCTAACCTGTAGTAAAATTTATGACCTGTTATACCTTATACCCTTAACCCAACCCAACTATTTTGCTGAAACCGGATGTTTATAAATAGGATTCCTAATTTCGTGCCATCTCTGCCCATTTTAATCCTTAGTAAGAACCGCAAATAATAAATATTAATAAACATTTTTATGGAAGTTCTTATAAAGACTGTTTTGAATTTGTTACCCTGCCGGCCCTTTTGTTAGGAAAGGTATTAACAACCACCTAAAATTGTTATGAAGGTGGATCCAGACAAAATATTATTTAACAAAGAAACACACATGTAATTTAGTGAATAGGTACCTAATAGTTTTTAATTAATACTTATATATTTTTTTAATTTGCACAATAAAAAGAAGTGGTACGAAAATTTGTAAATGGTACTTTTTTCTTCTCAATGTTGGTACGAATATTTAGGAGGCAGTGGCAACGCTGGTCGCATGTGCTTAGGCGCATCATCATACCTAGTCGCACGTTATTGGTTAAGGTGGTGTTGTTCTTCTGGAGCGTGCTTTCCGTTCATTTATTCAAGTAAATCAAACAATTCAGCAGTAACTGAATATTAAATTGTTGCACATCACTAAAGTAGGAAGTAAAGTATCAAATAATAGGTAAATCCGCATTTTTTCCGTTTTGCACTTCCAAGACACACATGGTAATAATTTAAGAGAATAATTATATTTGTTATACTGTTACTGTGAAGTTGTAACACGCTGTAATAACCTAAAATTAGGCACAATTTAAAAAACATGATACCTAAGTAGTTTAGGTAAATTTTATATTTGTTTTTAATACCTAGTTTATTATTCAGTGTGTGTTGAATGTATTTATCAGGTTATAGGCTGTTATCTGAATTTGATATGTTTTGTAAAGGTTTTTCACAGACGCATGTGCAAAAGTGTCACGAGGTTGCGTGTCCTCCAAAGTGAAGTGAACGTCACAGCAACCACCATTTTGTGTAATTAAATATCGCATAGTAATTTGAAATATCTGCTTTAGATCTGTTTGACTCCTACTGTAATTTTTTTCCATTCTTGGTTTGGTAATTTCATAATCCAGAATAGTTGTGCAAATCACACAATACTTGACTGCAGTTATTTCTTATACTTAGCAGTAGGTAAGTGAATAATCTCATTTATCGGAAAAGGAGATAGGTATTAAATTTAGTGAATAATTCAACTTCGGAATTCTCAATTGCAAGGGGTTTGTAACGTACAAAATTATATGTGATTATTGCAGCCGCACAAAACCTAATTCACTCTAATTATGGTTTAGTTATTCTATTCAAAATGAATGCCCAGTCTTACAAATTAACAATTTATTAAATACAACGGATTTTTTAAAGTTAATAGTTTTTATCCACGACTACTAAATTATACATCGATTATTTATGTGTTTTGTTAAACATAAGACTACCCATAATAAATTGCCGTGAATTATGGTACATAATTCACTCTTACGTCAAAATCACAAATGTCAAAACAAATGTCAATACAATACAACATACCCCAACTTTATTTCGAGGCCCTCAGATTCGTCACGATAGTCCTTGCTGTAACTTGTTGTTTTTAAAAAATGTTTCTGGGACAAATTGTTATAAATTTTTTTTATAATTTACAAATGAATATTAATTTGACGTTTCACGAATCACATGAAAAACAATTGCTGGCTTTGATATGAACTGTCATGGCTGATTAGATGAAGTTTTTAAAAAAAAATTTCAGTTATAAATTTTTACAAAAATTGTTGTATTTAGTACGTGGACAAAGTACAGTATTTAACTCGCATGTTATTGGCTATTATTCACTCCGGTTATTTACGAAACTCGCCTGCGGCTCATTTCGTAAATGTAACCGTCCTGCTCCTGAATAATAGCCATCCTAACATGCTCGTTGAATAATATACTAATTTGACAGCTAGGGTAGAAAATAAATCACAGCAAGATCCTTAATTGTTTTTCGGAATTACCTTATAGCATAGGTACTTTATAGTCAAATAAAGTTGGCCGTAGTTAAACTCAAAGTCATTTCTATCTGTTCACAAACACCGCAATTTACCCAGAATTACGATTTCTCATTTGAGTTACTTCATTGATATTTGTTGGTATATTTAGTTTTTTATCTTGAGTAAAAGATTTGTAGTTATCTTTGAATTGTTGGCGATCTGATTGTTGTCTTATTTTTAATGGTGTGTAATACTCTGCAACAATTGTAGGCGAAGCAGGACAGCTTCGCATTTTGCTTTCTTTTTTACTGCTCATGGTTATAAGTTATATGATTTATATTAGAAATTTTTTATACAACTGTCATTAAAAATGACACTTTTAGGCCCGGTTTTACAATATTAGTATATACCTGGAATAAGCTATACCTCCGATAGTTGCCATGGTTACAATTATTTTACAATTGTAACCATGACAATTGTCGGGGGTATAAGTATAACTTATACTTGTATTGTAAAACCGGCCCTTAGTTAAAGTTACCCGGGTTAGAAATTCAATTTTATGAAGTAGCATGTTAAAAATATTTTTAACACTACTAGAAAAAGGATTTTTAACACTAGTGGAATTGGTTTATAATTTATTTATAAATAGTAACATACACATTAGAATTAGAACAATTACAGATATTAATTCCTTGGGAAGTAGTCCCTTCAACTTTCTTGCGATTTCTTGGGCAACAGATCAAATGTAGCCCTACTAGCTGGTTCTTCAATGTCCCGAGGAACGGCGCCGGCATCAGTATCAGCAGAGGAACCATCGTCAATAACAAATTCGATTTCATCACAATCCATTTTCACTATTGCACTATCAATACGAACTGTTTTAAAAAACGCGAACAAAACGTTTTCTGAAGTTTCTAATAAACAATTTTCAATTGTCACTGCATTAACGTGACTACATCACGACATAGCTAATTTTTCTGAAACAATTTAAAATAAAAATTATCACGACAGATCTGATTTTTGTGAAACATTTTAAAATAAAAATTATGAATTCGTTTTTTTAAATTAAATATAAACAGTTGTATAAAAAATAGTGTACGATATACTTGTTAAAAGTGACATTTTATTTTGTAAGTGGGAAAACGAACTTGTACTTATATCGTAAATAACTATTATCTGAATTGTGTAAATTTTCTGCTGACTGGACTAGATTAGATTTTTGTTAAAACCACTTTGTGCTTGTACCAAAATAGTTATTTTTGTATCAAGGCCAAAAAGTGAATCTTTTTCGGGCGGGACTGATTTTCTGGTCGAGGCAAAGCCGAGACCAGAAAACAGGGAAGGACGAAAAAGCACTTTTTGGCAGAGGTGCAAACAACATTTTTTAGGCGAATATTACAAATTTTATTAACAAATTTAAATTTTTATCTAAATATTCCAATGACATTTGGTCACGTGACCTTTATCATAGTCGACTAAAAAATTATAAATCAGCGGCCGAAAAAGTAAAAGCGGCGGAAAAAAAACAAATTGCGGCCGAAAAAAACCATTTGCGGCCGCAAAATAGAAATTGACAAATGCCTACTACAAATTGACACTTTTCGGCTGTCAAAAGATACGTAAAACAGCTGTTTTTATCGTAGTCGACTAAAAACAATATTTTTGGCTGTGTTAGTTTCATTATTGATTGTTAGCAATAGTGTTACGTTATGTAATTTTTTGCACGATCGGTCTTTTTTGTTAACTTACTAGATTCGATGCCAGAACAGTAAGCTGCATTTACTGGTTGCTAGGTGTAACAAAACAGTAAGTAATTCACTTACCGTTCTAGAACAGTAAGTAGTATAATTCATTGTTTTGCAGACATGATAACTATGGTTACCGTGGTTGTCAGTCAATTTATAAAAAAATTAGGTTATATAGGTACTTTTATAATTTTTTGAAATATAACTATTAAATCATTTTTTTTATTGCGATCGTGCAAAAAACGTTATAAGCATGTCGAACGTTAAGGGTTACCGGTCTCCGACAATAATTGGGGTCGTCGCTTGCGCTCCTCCCCAAACAATTGTCGTCGACCGGTAAACATCCCTTACCGTTCTTAATACTTAATATACTATATGTCTGACTCCTTGAACCCTTTTTTTTAGCATACAACATAATGAATCCATGCAACAAAAAAGGAGAAACGGACAAGGATAAAGAAAAAGAACCTAAACAGAAAATATCATCACCGAAGAAAGAGGGGGAGCCATCTGTCCTGGCAATGGCATCTACCAGCAGTAACGAAATAGCAGTAAGTCCACATCTTTTAATTTGAAAACAACTTTCTCCAGATGCTAACATTCTGTCATTTCTGACATGCGGAATATAAGAAGGGAGTAAAGTTTAGGTTTTGGTTTAGCACCACGGAATTACACTCTTATACAAATGTATTTACTCAATTTTTTAAATGCAAATTGCTGCTTCTGTTGCCTTCCTTGCAGTACTTTAGCTCTGCTAGTGAATTAAATTCTTTTTATGTAACAACGTTTTTTAATATTGTGGGATCCTGTTCCTTTTTCTCTTTATTTTTAACAGATTCGTCAAAAATAACATCACGAGCGACTACTATTTTTCCTTTCTCCTCATTCCATAGTCTATACCCATTATTTGTATATCCCACCATAATAAATTTCTTCGTACGAGAACCTAATTTTCCAGTTCTTTGTTTTTTAGGAATATGTGCGTAAGAAACACTTCCAAAAACTCGAATTTTATTAAGATTTGGTTCCTTACCATACCAAATTTGAGCTGGTGTTTCTTTATTTTTTAATGTTGACGTTTCAGTTCTATTAGTTAAATACACAGACGTACGTACTGCTTCACCCCAGATAGATTTTCCTAATTTTGAAACATTGTGCGATTAAATCGTTCCGCTACACCATTCTGCTGAGGATTAAATGGTACTGTATATTCAATATTAATTCCTTTTTGATTACAAAAATTTCTAAACTCTCGTGAAGTGTGTTCTCCTCCGTTGTCGCATCGGAATGTTTCTATTCTGTGTTGGAACTTTAGTTCGACCATTGCTACATATGATTTGAACGTTTCTAATACTCCACTTTTATTTTGAAGTAAATAACAAACTGCAAAATGCGAATAATCAATATAACTGACAAAATATCCCTTACCATCATATGTAGTTGGAGTCGTTGGACCACAGATATCCGACGATACTTTTTCCAAGATTCTTTTTGCTTTCATTTCTTCCTTTACTGATTTATAAGGAGTTCTTGCATGTTTTCCTTCCAAGCACGTTTCACATAAATTATCAGGAGGATATCTTGAAGAATGACCCATATGTCGATGCCATAATGTTTTATTATATTTGTATTGTAAAATTTACCATGTACCGGGTGTCTGCTTAAGGATGAGGACCGGCGATATCTACTGATCCGTTTATCGTAGAGCGTTGGGAAAAAAGTTTTTATTACAAAAGTTGCCAAGAGAAATTTACTGAAAATAATCTTAAGTCCGTAAATTGACCGGAAGGGGGCGCAACTGTCACGGTCAACTAGAAAAACGGGCATTTCAACCAAATTTTGACGGATAAGGTAGGTCGAAATTATATTTACTAAAATCTTCTGACATTTTCACACAATTTTGACCAGTCATTTAGTACCCTAGCGCCCTTAATAAGGGCACGAGGAAGGGGGGCATTTCTCCACAATAAAATGGCGATAACTTCGGTTTCCCTGAACCAAATCGAACAAACTTGAGCTCGTTGAAAAGAGCCTTTCGAGATCATTCAGAATTCAGGTTTGATATAATTATTTTGTCCTTCGGACCAACATTAATGGAAGCTGTTTTAAAATTTGACAAATTTATTGATTTTTCTTTGAATTTTTAAATGAGACGGTATGATTATTATAGCTCCACTAAACAGTGAATCAAATAAGGAAGACAACTGCGTAAACCGGATATCGATATCTTTTTCCAATCCGAAGTTATGGTCAAAATACGGGTAAAAGAGGAGGCCGACACCTAAGAAAAACAAATAAAAACGCAGTTTCCATGGAAACAAATAAAAAACGGTTTCAAAATTTATTGCAAACAATTAAAAGTAGGTGAAACACAAAACACAACGAAGAAACTAACAGGAAAAACGCAGGTCAAACTGGTCAAAATTGTGTGAAAATGTCAGAAGATTTTAGTAAATATAATTTCGACCTACCTTATCCGTCAAAATTTGGTTGAAATGCCCGTTTTTCTAGTTGACCCTGACAGTTGCGCCCCCTTCCGGTCAATTTACGGACTTAAGATTATTTTCAGTAAATTTCTCTTGGCAACTTTTGTAATAAAAACTTTTTTCCCAACGCTCTAGGATAAACGGATCAGTAGATATCGCCGGTCCTCATCCTTAAGCAGACACCCGGTACAGGTTTCCGTTAAGGCTTCCATTTGTAATTAACATCTTGTTTTTGTATATTTCCACTTTTCTTTTATGGAATATTACCCTTAACCCTGCTTCTTCCATTCTTTTTACAGACAAAAGATTATGAGTCAGCTCTTCACACTCCAAAACATTTTTAATTTTAATTGGCCTTCCATCTTCAGTTAACAAATGCATATTCCCTTGTCTACTTGCTGTTATTGCTTCGCCTTCTTTTGCAATATTTATTTTGTGGTTTATTTCAATTACATCAACTAAATGTTGACCCAAGTATAATAATAATAATAATCTCTACACTACCCGTATCCTGTTGCCAGGCCCCATAAGCGCAATGCTTGTGCGGGGTGGGAGGAAGGGGCTATTATTATTAAGCGGGCCCGCTTGCGTCTGCAGCCGACTTAGAGATGGAATAGCACAACTCTCATATTCATGTTACAGCCAAGGAAAACTGCAGAAAACCTTGGCCAGAAGTTGCCGGCACCGGGAATTGAAACCCGGCCCGCTGAGTAGGAGCCTATACTTTGTTTACCCAAGATATGCATATAGACTCCGCCCCTTGAGCGTGATGAACACTAAAGCCAGTTTCACATGGTACATGGTACAAAGCGGGAAATTCAAAAACTATTCATTTTTAATTTAATTTTTTTTTATTTTAAATGATAACACTTCTAGTGTCAGTATATGAGATTTAATTATTTTAAAGAATATCTTTCAGCTCGGAAACGTTCTGACAAGACTGACAAGAAACAACCGGAAGTGGTTCGTAAACGTCACTGAAAATTAGCGCAGTTGTGTGTTGTGGGTTTTAAAAATACGACCAATTGAAAAATTATATTCAACTTTTGACGGCGTTTATGAGGCGGAGTCTATATGCATATCTTGGGTAAACAAAGTATAGCATGCTAGTCGCTACACTACCGGGGCTGTTTTGATTAAATGATTAGTTGCCCCGCTGTCAACTATAAAAGTTATAGTATTAATCAAACTAGATTTCATGCATTCGATTTCTGTGGAGGTCATAAAAACTACTTCATTTTCATCCACAAAATTACATTCGTTTCTTCTGTTATATCTTCCTTGCGGACATTCAGGTCTTTTGTGACCTATTTTCCCACATTTATAGCATTTAAATTGTAATTTACTACCTTTATTTTTGTTCCAATACTTCTTCTCGAAGCAGGACTTTTGGGCGCCGGACGTTTGGGCGCAAATACATTTTTAAAATTACATGGGACCCATGTTAGTTGCTCTTAGCAGTTAATATATAAAATAACTTGCACGTAATGGAGGTAGTCGTTGCAGTCTGTGTACATGCTACCGAGGTCTGTGTACATGGCGACTTAGTCTGTGTTCAGGTTAGTTGCTCTTAGCAGGTAATATATATAAGAACTTGCTTACCGCTAATCTACAGAAATTGGCGCCCAAACGTCCGGCGCCCAAATGTCGCGTACCGCTTCTTCTGAGCTGCAAAAGCTTCTGACGTTCCAGGTTCAGCTTTTTCCTTACCCTTTCTTTGTCGGCTATCTTCCATTAACAGTTTATTTTTAACGAATTCCAATGTTACCTTTGATTTATCAGAACTAAATAAAATATCTATTGCTGTGGTAACTGCCTGATAACTTTCTGACATCGAACTCAGTAATATTGTATTATTACATGGCAAAAATGTAGAATCCGGGGCCGCTATCCCCCACCACTTTTCCCCTCCCGTTTCCATGGTAACCTTAATAAATAGGTACCATGGTAACCAAAATAAATGAACACAGGTGAGTTTCTGCGTAGGTAAATCACGTGGATGATGAAATTTAGAGTGCCATGATAGAATGATAACAATCACTCAATCAAGGTACCCTATTGAAAACAAAAAAATTGACAAATTGTCTAATTTTAGCGTTACTTGCGTTGGCATTGATATTCTGCACAAATTTAAATAAAACTTGATAATAAAATTGTGCATACTATCAGTACCTGCGCTAGTTACGCTAGAAGAAACAATTTTTCGATTTCAATGTTCTTCCACATGGTGATTTTCCTCTGCAGTCGCTCACCTTAAACAAATGTTACACATATTTTATTAAAAATGTAGCATTCAGTTAATTATAAGTACATAATAATTATTATTTACACAATATATAAATGGACAATAAATTAAAATACCTGTAGTTCCTGAAACCAGATTATTAGCAACACAAAATAAATTCTAAAACTATAAATTTATATGAGGTATACAAAATCCAAGTAAATTAATATAATTAAATAACTAACCTGTCGATCTTGATACTTTAATTCAGTAATAGGTAAATATAAATTCTTGTTTATGAAATAATCAGATTAATATGGGAAAATCAAGTTAAAAACACGGACACTAAATTCGCACATTAAAACTTTACGAGAAAAAATTTATATTATTTACTGGTTGCCATGTTTCCAAAAACAAGATTTTATAAAATCATAGCTAACCACTACTTTTTTTTCGCAAAAATAATAAAATTTAACAGTTTTCACATACAAAAAAAATTAAATTTAATTAATAATTTCGTGCAAGTTCTTATTTATATATATATAACCTGCGAAGAGCAACTAACCTGAACACAGACTAAGGCTCCATGTGCACAGATTTTGGTACCATGTACACAGACTTCATTTACCACCCCCTTTTCGTGCAAGTTCTTATTTATATATTATATTACCTGCAAATAGCAACTAACCTTAACACAGACTAAGGCATAATATCAATGATAATATCCTCCAGCTTACCTGCTAACCATTTCTTGTTTTCTTTTATGAGGAATGAAAATCCCTCAGCTTATCTGCTAACCATTTCTTGTTTTCTTTTATGAGGAATGAACATCCCTCAGCTTATCTGCTAACCATTTCTTGTTTTCTTTTATGAGGAATGAAAATCCCTCAGCTTATCTGCTATCCATTTTTGTTTTCTTTTATGAGGAATGAAAATCCCTCAGCTTACCTGCTATCCATTTTTGTTTTCTTTTTTGAGGAATGAAGATCCCTCAGCTTACCCCCTAACCATTTCTTGTTTTATTTTATGAGCAATGAGCATCCTTTTGTGTTACCATATTTTTTTTGCCATCTTTCTAATGCCGAGACGACCGGGAAATCCGTGGATGGAGTTTCAGGAGGACTATTCCAATGCGTCCTCGTGGCCATCTGAGCTAAGGGCCAAGTTTTGCGTATCGCCGCTGGATTATCGAGATCGCGCGTACTTCGCGGCATTTGGAGTACTTAATGTGATCCCAGCTGACGTGCTATGCGAGTTGCGGAGCGTCATAAAGTACCTACCACCGTGGTATCTACTATATTATCTATGGTACCTACTAAATACTCCAGCGGTATCGTGTAGGTACTATGCATACGACCTCTATGAAAAAAGGGTTCTGGACCTGAACCGTCATCCTCGTCATGAAATACCCTAAAGCGTTTGGATAAACTGGACGGTGTTCTGCCTTTTTTGTTTTCTTTTATGAGGAATGAACATCCCTCAGCTTACCCCCTAACCATTTCTTGTTTTATTTTATGAGGAATGAGCATTCAGCTACCATCAACATTATGGAAATATTTACCTGATTTACTTTTGTGTAATAATGTCAATGATTTATTTTAATAAATTTGACAGATGACAATAATGTAAGTAAATATTTGTATAACAACATAACAGAGAATAAATAATATCATTGGTCATTAGTAATTTAAGGGGAATACACGTTTTTGACAGCGGCCCCGGATTCTACATATTAGCCACTCACCCAATGGTTCCTTTCCAGAAAACTTCATTGTTCTCAGTTTTCTTTGTAAATTAATTTGACTTGCAATTCCTTTGGTTTCATACGTTTCCTTCATGATCGACATCATTTCCTTTGCCGCTTTCCATTGTTTAACCATTTCTAGTATATTGTCTGATAAATATGCAACAATTACGGTCCTTGCTTTCGCATCATTTTTCTTGTATTCCAGTAACTTATTTGCATCGCTTGGTGTATCACCTTCCAGAACTTCCTCAATTTCTTTTTGTTCTAGTATCAATCTCACCCGAAATTCCCAATTACTGTAACCTTCTCCATTAAACGGTTTGATAGCGTTTACTGTATTTGACACCGCCATTGACGTTTAATAATAAAAATTTCCACTGATAAAACAGATTCACAAAACTACTTCCGTTGCTTCCTGTTTCACATGAACATCATCTGGGCCCGTAACCTCTTGAAATTACTTATTCTAGATGATCACAAATGAAACGACAACTGTATTTTGTATTACTATTTTTAACTACTATATTATAAAATGCATTCTTTTAATGAATAATTTCTATTCAACAAGAACCTTAACAACAACAACCTTTTAATATTAGACACACTAGATTATGTAGAATTGTAACTAAAACATAAATATCAACAACACTGCTGCTTAACAGTGGAAAGTTTGAATCAGATGTGGCAAGTTTTGGAACTTAAAGCGGGCTACCCGATTTATCTATCTAACATTGGCAGCGCTGCCAAAGTTGTCATTGTTAGTGTTTTTATGTTGGCGTTCCTGTGGTGTGACGTTTCCTTTGTGTCGGCTGTCACGAAATGACAATAAACAAATGTGACAGCCGTCGACTCAAGGCAAACGTCACACCACAGGAACGCCAACATAAAAACACTAACAATGACAACTTTGGCAGCGCTGCCAACGTTAGATAGATAAATCGGGTAGCCCGTCAAAAATAACATCACGAGCGACTACTATTTTTCCTTTCTCCTCATTCCATAGTCTATACCCATTATTTGTATATCCCACCATAATAAATTTCTTCGTACGAGAACCTAATTTTCCAGTTCTTTGTTTTTTAGGAATATGTGCGTAAGAAACACTTCCAAAAACTCGAATTTTATTAAGATTTGGTTCCTTACCTTACCAAATTTGAATATTATCATATTATAAAAAATACATTCTTTTAATGAATAATTTCTATTCAACAAGTAACCTTAACAACAACAACCTTTTAATATTAGACACACTAGATTATGTAGAATTGTAACTAAAACATAAATATCAACAACACTGCTGCTAAACAGTGGAAAGTTTGAATCAGATGTGTATTAATTAGTATTATGTTATTTCTGATACATAATTCATAACAACAATGTTTTTCAGGGCGCACCAAACCCCAAAAAATCAAAAATGGAAAAAGGTCTAGCTGCTTCACATGAGAAAGTGAGTTTCCTTATACAGGGTGATTTCTAAAGTACGGAGGAAAGTGAAAGGACAACTAGAGGGGACCAAAACATAGTTTTTTTACAATAAACTTTTGATCAAAATGGAATAACAAGAATGTTACAACAGTTTAAAGTTCTTATAAACGAGTATTTTTTTAATGAAATACGGTAATTACTTGCGTTTTGAATTCAACTTTTGTATATTTGTAAGCTAATTAAACAAAATTCAGTGAAAATTTTTATAAGACGAAAGTTATGGCTATTTAAAGTGTTCTTTAAAATATTCAGTTATAGGTGTTTGTTTATTGACAACCGCTGATTTACATAATCTAATCATGTGGGTAAGTCAAAGTTACAGCAGCAATTTATCAGATTGTGTGAGAAGTGTTTCTGATGTAAAAGCGAATACAATAAGCTCAGCGGTACTCAAAATGTGGGCGTTAATTTATAAGAACTTTAAACCGTTGTAACTTTCTTGTTATTCGATTTTGATCAAAAATTTATTGTAAAAAAAAACTATATTTTGATCTCCTCTAATTGTCCTTTCAGTTGTTAGAAATCACTCTGTATTCTTCTTTCAGTCATAATGTGACTTTTTTGGGTGGTCACTTACCAAATTTTCTTTGATTACAGGGGCCAGAGGAGGAATTTACATTTAGCAGTGCCTCATCATTTGCAAGCATTTTGAAGGCATCTATGTTTGTGGACAAAACGATGTTGATAAAAAACGTTTTTCAGACTGGCATAGTTACAGATTTAAATCCAACGATAATGATAACAGCACCTAGAAAATTTGGGAAAAGTGTCAACCTGGACATGTTACGCTGCTTTTTAGAGTTAGAAGTGGATGAGAATACAGGAAAGGCGATAACTAAAGTTGATCTGGAAAGTGAGACTGTTTGTGATACACCTAATTACAAATTGTTTACTGTAAACAAAAATTCAGAAAAAATGGACTTGCAGATCATGGCAGATAATAAGTTTGTGAAAACTCATTTTGGAAAATATCCGATCATCAAGGTCAGTTTCCTGTGTGCTAAAGATATGAGAAGTGAAACTGAAGCTGTGAATCTTTGTAGGACGAGTATACATCAGGCATTTAAAAAACACCGCTACCTATATAAAAATTCAAACTTAAAATTGGAAGTTGGTGAGAGAGATGTGTGTGAGCTATGGTGTACACCAGAGGGAATACATGGAAATCCCAATTACAAGCAGTTTGATCCTGACAGTGTAATTGAAGGCTTGAAAGATTTGTCTGAATATTTGAACAGGTTCCATGGCAGGAAAGTTTTCGTCCTCATTGATGAATTTGATTCTATTGTTTCAAGAGCAGTTGGCACTGTGGCTGACAAAAATGAGCTAAAAGGAATTATTGGGTTTGTTATGGGCGTTATTGGCAGTGTTGTGAAAGATAATAGTGACAACGTTGCTGGAGTGTTTATTACAGGAATATTGGACTTGCATGGCACCGGCATTTCATCCTTGCTGGGTAACGTGAAGCGAGACACATTTGGAGACGATAAGCCGCGCTTGAAGTATTATGGATTCAATTTGAAAGAAGTGGAAAAGCTTTTTGAAATCTTTTCTGTAGATCAAGATTTAAGAAAGAAGGCAATCACCAAGTATAATGGTTACTATACGGAACGTGGAGAACATGGGATCTTTAATCCATATGCAATTGTCAACTTTCTGGATAACTGCAAGAGTGGAGATGCCAGTTTACAAAATTATTGGCAAGCAAGTGGTTATGTTGAAAGTCTCGATAATCTTTTCAAAAGGGATGCACTCAAGGAGATGATTCAACATATGCTTCAAGGAGGATGCGTTCTGGCTCAGGTTTCAGTTCAACTGAATCTGCAGAACCTTCTACAATTACATATTGCAAATACAGATTCCCGAGCTTATATTTCCATGGATCTTGTTATCTATTTCCTACTACGCCAAGGCTATTTATCATATATACCTAGGAGAGAAAATCTCGAAACGAATCCCCCAACTGCTGTTAGAATTCCTGATGATCTACGACCCATATTTACTGAAAAGATGGTAGAGTATTTAAAACTACATTGTGGCTTAAATGAGACTGCACATAAGGCTTGTCAAAGTCATCTTAATAATTTGATGCACTTTGCCAATAAAGACAAAGCAGAGTTCATAGAGGCTTTGAAATCCTTTACTGACAAACTGGGTGAGCTCATTCAAACAACATCCATTCATCCATGTAATGAGGCAGGAGTAGAAACTGTAGTGTCATCTGTAGTACTCTCTGCTGGTTACACCTGTGGCAATCAAACCTATAATATCGACCAGAACAGACTGGATATGATAGCACACAAAGATGGACAAGGAATCATCATTGAATTGAAGTACAATAAAGAAAATGGTTCACGTGATGCCCTGGAACAACTTTTCACCCAAGGATACTACAAGGAGTTCATAAACGAGAACCATTATGATAGTAATATAAAACTTCGTCTGGCAATGGGGTTGCATTTCACTAAGAAGATAAGGGGTTCAGAAGTAAAGGCTACTGTACATTGTCTGCGAGATGTAGAAATCAACGAGGTTCTAAACGAACTGAACATTGAAAAGGTGGATAAAAAAGGAAATGAAAATGTAACAGAGGTTCGCATTAAATTGGCCTGTGATAGGGAAGGCATCAACCCATTTGTTGAAAAAGCTATTTGTGTCACTTAACATTGTCACAGTTTGTTAACTTCATCTCCAAAATATTTTAGTTTACATTGATTTGCATTTTCTTAAGAACGATCTACATTATCTCTAGTAAAAACAGTGTTTTGCTTTTTTGTACGATAGATTTGGTTGTTTAATAAACAGGTTTTTAACTAATAAGCCAAGCCTTAAAAAAATAAAAATTTCTTCTCCCGAATCTCAACTATTCTAAAAATGGAACGTTTTTGAAAAAATTCTGGAAATTTGTTTCTATTTTTTTTACATGTTTGTGAATGGAATGTTTGAAAAGTCAAGCTTAGATCAATTTTCCCGTAATAGGAAAAAAAACCTATGGAAAAAACACCTACGGAAAAAAGACCTAAGAAAAAAAACCTATAATGGTCAATGAAGTCTGTGTACATGGTAAGAAAATCTGTGCACATGGAGCCTTAGTCTGTGTTCAGGTTAGTTGCTCTTTGCACAAAGGGATGCTCATTCCTCATAAAAGAAAACAAAAAATGGTTAGCAGGTAAGCTGAGGGATGTTAATTAAGAGCGTACAAAAAGAATGTTTCGGGGAAGAATACAATCGTTTACCAAAAGGGAAAAATTTAAGTAATAAGAGCAAGATGTTGAATTTAAATCCATTTCTACATGATCAGTTAATCAGAGTAGGTGGAAGACTTAAAAGGTCCAATCAATGTTTTGACAAAATACATCCTACTCCTAGGTTTTTTTTCCTGTAGGTTTTTTATCCATAGGTTTTTTCTCAGGTTTTTTTCCGTAGGTTTTTTTCCATAGGTTTTTTTCCTAGATTCCAATTTTCCATACGTTAAAAATGATACTCTGGATTCAGCTAATATGATACATATTCATACCGAGTGGGTACTTTCAAAGCCGAACATAGGACATAGGAGATTTGCAAAACCCTCTGCTCGACTGAATACGCGTTATTATTCATATCTGATATTAATAACAGAAACTTATGACTGATGTCAAATAATTTAATTGACAGATAAAAAAAGTTGACAGTCATAGCAACCTATGTTATTTCAAAATAGCAATATTTTATAAAAATTTTTACAGAAAAAGGTAACTAAGAACTAACATTTATTGGTACCATCGCATCCGCTGTATTTTTGTTGTTATATTCATACCATTACCATCCTTCTGGGTTTAAATGGCGAGCAGGAATCTATATAAAGGTTAGTTACAATGCAATTCTCCTATGTTCGGTTTTGAAAGTACCCACACTGTATATGCCTTGAATTAACTTGTATGCTAACAAATCGTTTGTCATCGCGGGAGGACTCATACCGCCTAATGATACGAGATTTTCAACTTATCGCAATGTTATCATCCTGATAGTGCGGATAATAGGGAAAAATAAATCTGTCAAGTTTGATTAAACGAAAAAGAGAGGTAAGTTGAATGTAAATAAGCACCAGTTTCTTGACAAATTGTGCACTATGTCCTAATTTTACATTAAATTTCAGCTTCGATTCAAGTTCACTTTCAGAGCTCGTACTGCTAGTATCTACACACTTCATGACTGTTACCAAATTGTAAATTTATTATTCTGAAATTTCAAAAGTATATAAACTTTTGTCACCAAATTTGTAATTATTTCATTTGGGTGGGGGGCATTTAGTTCTTCTACGCTATACGAAATATTGAGCAAATTATCATGAAATGGCTGAAATATGTAATAAGTATTTATATTTGTTTCACAAATCTTGGTTGGCCATGATTTATTTTGTGTCCCACGTTATCAGTGTTACCAGTTTTAGAAGTCTATAGGGGTCGGTCAGGTGAATTCAGTATGTGGCTACCTCGCTAGGTAAGCAAGTATACGCTTATGGGTTGTCAAGGAATCGGTTCTGCGGTTACCATATACTATAAATATATTGCACTTACCCACCGAGGTAGACCACGTAATGACCGAACTCTGTAGTAAACCACAGTTAACACAATTTAGGTGTAAATCATTGATTTTCATGGCCAACTGGTAACGTCAAGAAATCATGGTGGTATATGAAGAAATATTTTTTTACCTATAATAGAAGTTGATACAAATATAATACATCAGTCAGAATTAAAATGTGCTTTGTTATGTGATAGTACACAGTCCATAAAACAGCATAGTTAAGTAAAATAATTACAAATCAATATTTTAAAGAGTGTACAGATTAAAACATTGCGGGAGGATGGTGAATAATAATACCATAATGTAGGTTATCTCACGTATTATTACCTGACCTTTAAGTAACTGTTTTTATTGCAGATACTACAAGCGTATCATCTAGCAGCAACCAGTCTAGAGTGACTTCTACACCTGGACCCTCTTCAGTATCAAGTTCTGGATATCCTGCAAGTCCTTCGGTTATTAATTTGGACAGTCCTTCCCCTCCACGTTCACCCCAAAATACTGCAACAGTACAACCAACAGTTTCTCAGCCTCCTTCTTGTATGATGATGAACTCCAATGGAACTGTTCCTGATGCTTCGCCTATATTTAACACTCCAGGATCAATTTCAATGCCCTTTTTAGATCTGGAAAGTGAAACAAATAATGGAAATGTTTTTAACTATTAATACCTGTTAAATTGTAAGCACACAATGGTTTATATTTCATTTATTATTCAGTATAAGTTAGTGTACCTACAATTATAGTGATTAAATTTTTTATTTATTACATTCTTTTGGAATATACGTATATGTTAGATTGGATAAGTAATGCGCAAGTGTAGTTGAAAGCAATTTTTCAGGGATTAAGCTACCATAGCATCTTTTAACTTAGCATAATGTTTATAAATTACCAGCTGGTTTACTGTGTAATAACCTGCCTGGTTCTACGATAATTATTTGAATATTACCTATTTTTAGAATTCTTTAATACCTTTTATTGTGTATATTATCTCGACTACTATAAACTTTCATATGAATATTAATTTGTTTTTTTTTTTAGTTTGGTGATAAGCGGTTATAGATTAATCCCTGCAAATTAAAAAGTTCTTTACGTTGTACAACATACATGTAATAAATATTTTTCTAATAAAGATGTAGGCAAATGTATTACAGTACTTGACTGTTCCCCAAGATATGTAAAAAAATTACCATAGATCAACATTATCACTCTCGTAGTACTACTATGTATAAGTTTTGACTGTTATTATTTTATTGTATAGTACACGGTAACAAATACATCACCTTGCATTTTTACATATTTTATTACAATTATTCTGCTCTCAGATAGGGACCTGGACACAACCCCCACTGGTCACAACCCCCACAAAGTTTTTGGCTGGTCACAAACCCCACAGTGGTCACAACCCCCACATTTAGTTTTGGTCACAAGCCCCACATTTAGTTTTGGTCACAAGCCCCACACTGGTCACAAAGCCCACATTTCAGTTTGGTCACAAGCCCCACGTTGGTCATAACCCCCACATTTAATTTTGGTCACAAACCCCACATTGGTCATAAGCCCCACATTTACTTTTGGTCACAACCCCCACACTGGTCACAACCCCCACATTTCAGTTTGGTCACAAGCCCCACATTGGTCATAACGCCCACATCTCATTTTGGTCACAAGCCCCACACTCAAGCCTCGTATTGGTCACAACCCCCACACACAAGCCTCACATTAGTCATAACCCCCACATTTAGTTTTGATCACATTTAGTCATGAGAAATGATTAATAACAGACAACGCATATTTACTGTTATCATTGTTCCAAATGTAGGTAATTTCATAGATGGGTAATTTAGTATTTAGATTTAAACGAATTTATCCAGTAGACAGACCAAAGTAACGACCATAGGGAACTTTATAGGACTATGAAACAACAATAATAATAACGATCTATAGTCCACCAGGTTATTTCGCAGTTTGACAAAATTTGGAAAGCCAAAAATATATATTTAAGTCCGCCAGGTGGTGCTATTACCTATTTTTAAGTTTTTATAAGTTTTACGTTTTTCATCAACTGTGATTATTACTTTCCCATACCACCACTGTTATAGGGCGAAATATTGATGTCATGAAAATTTTCGAAAATATGCGGAAATACGTGCTTTGGACCTCCAGTAACCCAAAAAAGTGGTTTAGAAGAAATGTCTGTTGGAGGGTGAGTGGGGGGGGGGGGGGTTGGTTTGTTGGTTGTGTATGTGACGCCTCTAACGCAAAAACTAGTGAACCGATTTTGATGAAATTTGAAATGAAGGGGTATATCGAAAATGCATCGACAAAATAAGCTTTTCAAAAAAATCCAAACCGGAAACAGAATTTAGACGTAACGACTAGTAGTTTACGCACAGTTTTGTTTCTAAACTATACTACTACGCAGCGTTTTGTAAAAATTAATTCTCAAACTGCAACTAACCTAAAGCTCGAGGGGCGCCCCACACTAGTCTTTGCAAAGTCTTTGCTTCAGGTTAGTTGCAGTTTAAGAATTATTTTTACCCAGTGGACTTGTGTATATACAGGGTAGCTATTAGAGATTTTAATTTGACATTTGGAACACTTCAATACGACATCACTTCGCATATTATACATTATAAAATTTTTTTCTTTGAGTCATACTTTCGGAGCCCGGCCGCCATCTTGAATTTTCTTAAATGGTAATAGGGGTAATGCAATACATCGTTACAAAGCTTGATTATTTTTCTTTCTAATCATGGTAAATTAATATGGGATTACATAAGAAAATAATGCAAAAAAATTAGAAAGAATTTGCCGTATGCTCAGACGGCTATTTATTGTATGCTTGAAATCTATAGGTAGCTACAATAACACAACGTCAAAATTAAACAAAAAACAAAATAAACAAACAATGAAGAAAAAAGGTAGCTACTAAAATTAAACAAACAATTCTTATAAAAGTTAAAAACAAATACCATATTGTGATTGTTAAAAGCGTGTCGTCTGCGTTGAACACATATCGACGCAGACGACGCGACGGTTAAAAGTATGGTATCAAAAAACTGCTTAAATTCACGAAGATGTTAAAACTGTTTTCTGTCACCATACCTAATCAGTTTCTGTCAACCAATCCACTTTTAACAAAATTCAGATTGTTAAATTGCTACGAAAAGTATGACAATGTACCTACTGTCACCTGCTAAACAATTATTGATTGATTTTTTGTTTAATTTTGAAGCTCTGTTAAATCAAAGCCACCTAGAATTAAAGCATACATAAATAGCCACCTGAGCGTACGGCAAATTATTTTCTAATTTTTCTCCATTATTTTCTTATGTAACCCCATAATAATTTACCACAATTAGAAAGAGAAAACATTAAGCTTTCTAATGATGTATTGCGTTACCCCTATTACCATTTAAGAAAATTCAAGATGGCGACCGGGCTCCGAAAGTATGAGCCAAAGAAAATTTTTCAGTACTATAAAATATGAGAAGTAATGTCGTACTGAAGTATTCCAAATTTCAAATTAATATCTCAAAGCGTTTGAACGCTACGCTACGACTTTGGTCCAATCTTTAATAGCTACCCTGTACATGAGTATACTACCATATCTACAGAACGACTAAGCACTGCGTAGTAGTATAGTTTAGAAACAAAACTGAGGGTTTTATAATTCTTAATCATACTGCTGTACAGAGCAATGAGGTTCGGTGTAACAGTATAGATAGTAATTACGCTTCCCGACAATTGTCGGTGTTTGTACGATTTTTGGCTCTAAAGTTACTCTTGAGAGTTATACGAGAGGTGCCAACGATTGTTGTTGGGTAACGAGTTGTTCATGAACGACAATTAACAGAATAGGGGTGTTAGCCTGGATTCTGACAGAGAGTCGGTCGATAGCGAACATCCGGTTTCGCCAGATGTAATTTCAAACCGGATTTCTGTGGTCAACATTTATTAGACTGTTTAAATGTTTGTATTAAAATATTATTACAGTTTTTAGGTAAATTAGTCTTGGATCAAGAATTTTTGCTTCGCTGTATAACAGGTTTGTTCTATGAAAATAACATTTTAAAGGGCAAAAATATAATCTAACAAAGCTGTAATGAGGCTTCGTACCGTTAGCTATTTACTGGACAAACTACAAAAACATTCTAAATATAGAAACTATAAATATTGAAGGAACTTTCTCTTTACTTGAAATTTACTGAAAAGTTCAAACCTTTCAAAAAATAAAAATCATTGTTATTGCCATAAAACCCTTAAACTAAAAATACCAATGGTTTACAACACTTCAAACTTTTAAACGACAATAGAGAACGCGGGATAACAAAAGGCATAAGGTCCAATCATATCTAGTAGTTTTGTTTAATATAAAGTCGATGCCTTTAGTTTACGTTATATACAGGGTGGATGACAAAATCTGCCCTGAGCTATATCTACAGCTTTTAATTGAGATCGGATTGTTAGGTCGACATGCCAATCGAAATGGGTCATTAAATACTATGTTTTGATGTAGTTTGAACATTTTCAGGGCCTACTACATTTTAGAAGCCATAAAATCAACCTTTTATTTTTAAAAGGGCACCTATTTTTTGTAATTCTGAATAAGCGTTTTTTCCGAGTTCAACGATGTATAATAATATAAGTCACCTTACCATCACCAAAAAGTAGTAAAAAAAATTGTTTAAAATTACTCTCGTGACTACCAATTTCGCCATTACCTAGTTTTCAATTTAAAACAATTTTTTAATTACTTTTTGGTGATGGTAAGGTGACTTATTATACATCGTGAAAAAAAGATAGTCATAGTTTAATTTAATTAACCTTTTTTAAATCTACAGCTTCGCTGTTTTAATTTTTTCAATTACGGTTTTCACTTTATAATTCCATTGTTTAATCCAATATGTTATTTTCACTATTAGTATTTATTCTAATCTATTGTTTCTTCTGAAGATGCAAATTTAACCTTTGCGAAAACGTTCAAATTTTCAATTACCTATAAACGTGGGTTAGACAAGGTTTCTTATTTTAATTTTTCTTCTATTAATAATATAAATTTGAAATTATCTTGGTTTTGCAGGTCAGGTAATAAGCAAAGTTAAATTGTAATCAAAAATACTTGTATTTAAAAAAAATTAAAAGGTCGACGTTTCGGTTTATAAAAAAACCATTTTCATTGATGCCGAAATACGTATAAAGCGAATAAATAGTTATTATTTCCCGTTAAAATCGATATTTTATTTAATATTTATTATTTATAGGTATACTTAATCATGGATTTTAACAAAGTAACGCTTGAAAATGTCAATAAATTATTTTTTCTTTTATAAAATTATGGTCTCCATAATTTTTTATTTTTCTTTGAAAATGGCTTTTTTTATAAAGCGAAACGTCGACCTTTTAATTTCTTTTTAAATACAAGTATTTTTGATTACAATTTAACTTTGATTATTACCTGACCTGCAAAACCAAGAGAATTTTAAATTTATCATTTATAAAGGTCAAGAATTACTATTATTATTATTAATAATATACACGGTGCTTCATTTAAAACAACCAAGTTGCTAATTGTACTGTGAAAAGTAAACACCCTGTAGAAGTGATATACATTTAGGAGAATGCAGAGCTATATACTGAATAACTTTTATATTTAAACTTCTTTCATATTTTGACAAATAATGGCGTTATAGGAGCATCAATTTCCGATTTTCAAAACCTCGTAGAGGGCGCCACAGTGAAATTATGACATTCAATAAAAAACAAAAATGTAGCTAATACCAAGCTGCATAAGTATAGAAAATTTAAACAAAATCGCGTGACCAGTTTTCTTGTAATAATTTTTCAAACATTTCAAAATTTTTGGAAGAGCGCCGCGCCGCACAGTGTGGTATGGCCGGAAAAAAGTCTGTTTTCAAGATGGCGCAAATTGATTTTTTTTGGGCGATTAATGATGTACATAGACCTAGCAACACAGTGCCATCGATAAGATTTAATTAAAAGCATTCTATCATTATGATTTTCGCACAGATATATTAATGTTATATTACGGTAGAAATTCGGACAAAATATAAAATATGTTTAATGTAATTTTTTCTTGAAAGGTGATCATTGTATGCGAAATAATGAAGTTTCTTTAGAAGCAGTATAGTTTACTAATACCAAAAATTCCATTTTTGAATGGTTTAATTGAATTAGTCATTAATAATTACAAATTAATGCGACAAGTGAAAATTATACTCGATATAAACCTTTGAAGAGGTTTTTCGATGTTGGCTCCGTCTAGTTCCGGGGTAAACCTAGTCTTCACTTATGCACTAAATCTTCCTCTAAACATTTATGAAAACTCCAGCTGTCCGAGTTTGCCCCATTTTGATTAAGCGCGTAATGACGTCATTACTGTAATTCACAAAATTTAAAAACTTATACTTTTCTTTCGATTAGAGCTCTATGTAAAGAAATACCAAGAGACAAACTTTATTAAACTTCTAATTTTCCTCCCAAAAGCAATATGAAAAACTAAAAAAAACCAGTGGCGTACGTATTATTTTTCTTACTCCGCGGAGTGCACAATCATTGGAAATGTTACAAAATTTCTTCAAATATAACCTATAACAAATTTGATTTAGAAATGAACTCTTTAATTAATTGGTGATTGTAAAAACAGTGTGTTTATAGAATATCTTATTTATAAAATCCAAAGCAAGTTAACGCAGACGAATATGTCAATTTTTATTTGTCATTGTTTAAAATTATTTCGTCTCCCCTCTTGTGCCGCCACTGGTTGAGATAGAAACGTGTAATTGATATAAAAAATTGACCATTTATAAGTAACAATTCATGTAGTCGCCAAATTTTGCGTTGACTTGTTTTCAACCATTTTATGGATTTTATCCACTGCTTTATGGACACACTGTATATAAGATGTACAAAAAAAATATTTCTTCCTAAAATGTATTATAATGAAAATTGTAAATAAAAATGGCTGTAAAATCATCAATTTCTGTTCTGTAATTTTATTTTGTTATGTTTTTTCCTTGTTTTATTTATAACTTTTTATATCACTATACATATTTTACTATATTCAATATATTGTTAGCCATATTATTCCTCTTTCAATTAAAAAAAAGTTTATTAGAATATTCCCAATACTTTTGAAGTTACGGACTTTTTTCCGAAAAACTAGCATTTTACCACACTGTGCGCCGTTGCGACCATTTTTGGATTTACGAAATACATTTTTTTCATGGTGTAGTACCGCCAAAGGGCTTTGAAACAATTTGTTGCGGAACCTGATAAGATAACTGGTTTTTGAGTTATGGGGTGTTAAATTCGAAATTTTGAAAAATTCATAGCGGCCGCCATTTTGAAGTTAAAGAGTCTGGCAAAAAACTGTTTCCCTTTCATATCCTCTACCGGGATTTTCAAAATTCCGCTTCTGAAAAAAATGCTACCAAAAAAAACCTGCCTAACTTCCGTTTCCGGTTAGGATTTTTTTGAAAAGCTTATTCTGTCGATGCATTTTCGATATACCCTTTCATTTAAAATTTCATCAAAATCGGTTCACTAGTTTTTGCGTTAGAGGCGTCACATACACAAGCAACAAACCACCCCCCCCTCCCCCACTCACCCTCCAACAGACATTTCTTCTAAACCACTTTTTTGGGTTACTGGAGGTCCAAAGCACGTATTTCCGCATATTTTCGAAAATTTTCATGACATCAATATTTCGCCCTATAACAGTGGTGGTATGGGAAAGTAATAATCACAGTTGATGAAAAACGTAAAACTTATAAAAACTTAAAAATAGGTAATAGCACCACCTGGCGGACTTAAATATATATTTTTGTGGCTTTCCAAATTTTGTCAAACTGCGAAATAACCTGGTGGACTATAGATCGTTATTATTATTGTTGTTTCATAGTCCTATAAAGTTCCCTATGGTCGTTACTTTGGTCTGTCTACTGGATAAATTCGTTTAAATCTAAATACTAAATTACCCATCTATGAAATTACCTACATTTGGAACAATGATAACAGTAAATATGCGTTGTCTGTTATTAATCATTTCTCATGACTAAATGTGATCAAAACTAAATGTGGGGGTTATGACTAATGTGAGGCTTGTGTGTGGGGGTTGTGACCAATACGAGGCTTGAGTGTGGGGCTTGTGACCAAAATGAGATGTGGGCGTTATGACCAATGTGGGGCTTGTGACCAAACTGAAATGTGGGGGTTGTGACCAGTGTGGGGGTTGTGACCAAAAGTAAATGTGGGGCTTATGACCAATGTGGGGTTTGTGACCAAAATTAAATGTGGGGGTTATGACCAACGTGGGGCTTGTGACCAAACTGAAATGTGGGCTTTGTGACCAGTGTGGGGCTTGTGACCAAAACTAAATGTGGGGGTTGTGACCAATGTGGGGTTTGTGACCAAAACTAAATGTGGGGGTTGTGACCACTGTGGGGCTTGTGACCAGCCAAAAACTTTGTGGGGGTTGTGACCAGTGGGGGTTGTGTCCTAGACCCGTTTCTCAGATAAACAAGTAAATGTAAAAAATTGAAAAAGGTCTTTACATAACAAGTCAAGAAAGTTTCACTTTCATGATGTCTGTATAGGGTGATGTCCATTTACTGCCCACTCTATCATTGAAATATAGGCAACCCATTATACACTGATATCACTCTTGTCCATTCAGGTATCTGTCAAGTTAAAAGTGAAGTGACAGAACTTATTATTTAAACCATGTCAAGTGTTGAAACTGCATACTATCATGTGCTTTGTTCGACTAAAAATAGTTGATCAAGTATTACTTTAACCGCAAGGATAGATAAAGTACTTTAATTTTCTGGAAACTCCATGGAAACCGAATGGAAACCTTTGCTACTGAGATTTTCGGGTTTAATATAATCTAATTTTAAATTGTTTTTTTTTACAAATTTTTCTTATTTTTTTAACATCTGCTATAGAAAAAAATAGAATTTTATACACGACGATAAAATTTAATTATCGACTCGCGAAAATTAATTCACTCGCGATTACATCGCTCGTGAATTAACACTTTCCGCTTGTCGATAAAATATAATTTTATCGTCTTGTATAAAAAATAACTATTTTTCTATAGCAGATGTTAAAGTGTGCTTTGTTCGACTAAAAATAGTTGATCAAGTATTACTTTAACCGCAAGGGTAGATAAAGTAACACTTTAACCGCAAGGATAGATAAAGTACTTTAATTTTCTGGAAACTCCATGGAAACCGAATGGAAACCTTTGCTACTGAGATTTTCGGGTTTAATATAATCTAATTTTAAATTGTTTTTTTTACAAATTTTTCTTATTTTTTTAACATCTGCTATAGAAAAAAAGTGGAGGTGCAAACCTCCCCTGGACTTTCCCATACTAAAAATAAACATTCGTTTTTGGTATTCAACAGTATTGTTCGCCACAACGGATCAACTAAACTTGAAAATTAGTATATGGAAAATTAACACAAGTGCCGATTGTGTTCATCTGCGCATGTGTGATTATTTATATTCATAGGCTGCTAGGATTAGCCGGCGACAAGGAATTCCCGTCCCGCGCATGGTCACTTGAACATATCGGCACTTACAAATTTCACCCTACACTGTTTTAAAGTTCAATATTCACGAATTTCTCATTAACCGTACATTTTAGCCATATGAACACCTTATACTATGTGATAGACAATTTAATTTTGCATTCAATTATATAATAATATATAGGATGTTTCATTTAAAATAACAAAGTTGCTTATTGTACTGTGAAAACCAAACACCCTGTATACGTGATATAAATTTAGAAAAATGCAAATCTATATACTGAACAACTTTTGTATTTAAACTTCTTTCATATTTTGACTAATAAAGGCGCTATAGGAGCATCAATTTCCGATTTTCAAAATCTCGTAGAGGGCGCCACAGTGGAATTCTGGCGTTCATCAAAAAACAAAAATGTAGCTAATACCAAGCTGCATAAGTATAGAAAATTTAAACAAATTCCTTAGACCAGTTTTTTTGTAATAATTTTTCAAAAATTTCAATATTTTTGGAAGAGCGCCGTTGCGACCGTTTTTGGATTTAGTAAATAATTTTTTTTCTTGGTATAGTACAGCCAAAGGGCTTTCAAACAAGTTGTTGCGGAACCTGATCAGATAACTGGTTTTTGAGTTACGGGGCGTTAAAGTCGAAATTTTGAAAAATTCATAGCGACCGCCATTTTGAAGTTAGAGAGTCCGGCAAAAAATTGTTTCCCTTGAATTATGCCCTTCTTTCATATCCCCTACTCAGATTTTCAAAATTCCGCTTCTGAAAAAAATGATACCAAAAAAACATGTCTAACTTCCGCTTCCGGTTTCGGATTTTTTTGAAAAGCTTATTTTGTCGATGAATTTTCGATATACCCCTTCATTTAAAATTTCATCAAAATCGGTTCACTAGTTTTTGCGTTAGAGGCGTTACATACCCACCCACACATTTGCATTCTCGCTCGATACCTGCCTGCGTGTCGTTCGTTTCCGCTACAGTCGGAGTTTAGTAATATAAATATAATACATTCAGAAAACTCCCGTGACATTTATTGTGTTAAATGGAAAATTCAGTTGGTTAACAAAAAAAATCCCTATCAGCTATTAGTAATCAAGGCCCCATTTTCAAAAATTTATAGTAATTTTTATGCTAGCCAACTAAATTTTCCATTTGACACATTAAACGTCACGTTAGTTTTCTGAATTGATTATATGTATATGTTACAGGCCATATATGAAACCAGGCCATATGTGTACGGTCTAGGCCGTATGTATAAGGCCTGAGCAGACCGTATGTAAATGACATGGTATTACATATACGGACTAGACCGTTAACATACGGACTATTGCGATTCAGACTGTATGTTCAATCGCAGTGTCTTGGGTGATGTTTACATTTTTGCACTGGGTTTGTGAAAAATAATTCTCAAACTGCAACTAACCTAAAGTCAGTGGGGCGCCCCACTAGTCTTTGTAAGGTCTTTGCTTTAGGTTAGTTGCAGTTTGTGAATTATTTTTACCCAGTGGACTTGTGTATATAGGTACATCAGCTGTATGGCCCAATCGCAAATGGACCGTATATAAATGGACTAGTCCTTTTGCAAACCGACTAGTCCGTTTGTTGAAGGGCAAGCTTGTTACACACATGGACTGATATCTTCAGTCCATTTACATATGGACTAGTCCTTTTGTATACGGCCTGTTGTTCATATCCGGTCTGTAACATATACATGTGTTTGAAATTTTGATCGGCCCCTCTGGTCGCGCAGTCTGATTCTTACCTTACGTTCTCGATCCTGTTTACAACAAGCGAACGTCCCGCTTTAATCCCGCTTCTGACGTCACACGATTAGTTACTATTCTAACCACCAGAGGGCGTATCGTTAATATTTATTCCCTTTATTGCAATGATAAAGTGGGGGGAACCATTTAACTTGCATTGCACAATTAATAAATGGGCTTCACTATTTTTTGTAAGCCAACGGCATTCTTGAAAGAGTTGAGATCGAAGCTGGCCATGTAAGAGGGCGACTGTTGCATGTTTTGACTATAGATGGCAGCAGCCGTTAAGTAAGTCGCATTAGATACAGTTGGCCTTGGTTTTAACAAAGCCAGTTGATTAGTTTTAAAACTGCAGAACTTGGACAAAAGGATAAAATAATTATTTGGTTTTTATTTTATAGTAGAATTTCCTTACAATACAAGTTAAAGAACAATTTAAGAAGTTTATATGCGACATTATATTTCCATCACTTCTTTATCTAATTGGTGCATTCCCATTGTGGAAGATTTCTTGACAATATTGAGATTATCCCACTTTTCCTCCATTTGACTATTAATAGTACGGAATTCATTTGCAACAAAGTTGTGCAAACTTCCAAATTGTGCCATTAAATGGGTTTGAAGTTCGTTTGCACTTTTATGAATCGAATCTGCTACTTCATGCTTTATAGACTTCATTGTGATAGTTTCAATTTGGTTTTTCTTGTCGGGTGCGTATTCCTTTTCTCGATAATACTTTACCTCACAAGGTTCCGTCTTTTCTTTTTTAGCGGAGTTTAGCCTCTCATGCTTAACACTAATGTCTTGATTGCTTTGGAAAGATATTAAATTATCTTCGCATACTATATCATGAAAGTCATATTTCATTTTGTGTTCAAATAATATTTTGTTTATTTTAGAATTGTGTGCTTTGCAGGTAATAAGAGGTTTAACAAATCTCCGAATATCGTAAACGGAAATATTACCTGTTACAGAACCAATTGCAACATTCACCCCATCAGAACTAACATCAACTGCAGTTAACGGATGTTGCTGATTACTACTAAAAATACATTCTCGATTTAAATCATGGATACATAGTCTATGGTCGGTACCAACAGATAACATAAGATCTGAACTTTGTAGTAAAACTAAACCATTGATGGCCCCGCTGTGAATGTTAGCACAAAATCTTGTTAAACCTGTATTTGTATCCCATTGTATCACATTTCCATCTGCTACACCTATGGCTAAAATATGATTTTCCGATGGATGATATGTCATTACAGTAGGCGAAAGTGTTGTAGATGCAATGTAGGTATCCCGAACATTTCCTTTCTTAGGATCGTAAAGTAATATGTTACCATTTTCACAGGAAACAGCCATCTGTGTATCTTCACCATTAAAATCTAATAAATTAACCGAACAAGGGGCAGGTTGTAATAGTTTACTAATAAATTTATTTTTTGTATCGTATAAAGCCACTTGGCCAGAATTCGTTGCGAATCCAATGCACCTTTTTGTAGTTCGTTGGAAAGCTATGGCAGAAGCATCCGCAACTGCAGAAATTGTATGCACATTTTTAATGTTTTCTGGGTCTTTGAGTGATATTATTTCTGGATTTCCTTTTTCAGTGACGAACGTTAAAAAACTGTTGTCTTTACTCCATGAAAGTGCTGTAATATCTCCCAATCCTATTGGTTTATAAACTATTTCTTGCGTAACTTCTAAAGGCCAATTATGAAATTTTAAATTCGTTCCTGCTGATACGAACATCTGAAATATTAAACAGGTTTGTGTGAAATTAATATCCAAATACGTACCTACAAATAATAGTTATTTATTGTATAAGTGTCTTAGGTAGTATTTTATCCACGCAAGAATGTTTAAACGCGAGAACGAAGTTCGAGCATTTAATTTTCTTACGTGGATAAAATACAACTAAGACACGTATGCAATACAACGTTTTATGCACAACCAGACCAGAGAGTGGCGTTTTTAAAGTAATATTTTAGAAAAATTTTATTTTGACATTTTGAACTGACTTTTGTCTGCTATAGATTTACCATTGTTTTAATTATAAGACCTACCATCACGCGGTGTTACATTGCCTACCCGGGTAACTTTGCCCGCGCATGAGTTAATTTGGTAAAAAAATAATTACTTTTAGGTTGGTAGCGTTACCCTAGCGGAACTTGTACTAAAGTTAAACTGACATATACATGTGCATATACAATGCATATACAGTTACATACTTTTGATAGGAAATTGCGCTCGTTTCGTGTGAAAATAATTAAAAACAGCGGGTAAGTAATTTACAAAAAATGTGGGTTTTGAAAAATAGTGCATGCTAAGGCCTGTATCATAATAACGGCGCGTTACAGAATTTTTTGACAAAGATTTTTGAAAACTGCATAGTTTTTAGGTTATGATGATATGATTTTACAATTATTGTCTTGAATATGGTATGAATTATTAATTAATTCATCTGATAGGTACAATTATTATTCTGCTGTGGTGTTACTTTGCCCACCTTTTTCTAAAACTACAAATGACTGCTACTACAATATTTTATCATAGAAAATGATTGTGGTTATTTTGTTTATAGATTATACAGTATGGGTCGGGTGTACAAGAAAAAAATAGGGTGTAGGAAATATAAAAATTACTCTGAGGAGCAGTTGACCAATGCAATCCGGGCTGTTAACTGCCGAGGGATGACTTACCAGCAAGCTGCAGACCGCTACAATGTTCCTAAAAGAACTGTTTTTAATAAAGTAAAGGGGCTGCATAACGGTGCAGTTGGAGCTCCAATTACCATATCTGAAATCCAAGAGAGACATATTGTCGACGTAATGATAGCAACTGCTGAATTTGGTGCACCGCTTACCTCACTTGATCTTAGAATTGTTGTTAAAAGACATCTTGATAAATCTGGTGTTAGAATTCCAAAATTTCCCAACAACATGCCAGGTCAAGACTGGGCTTTAAATTTTGTTGATCGTCATAAGCATAGGCTTAGTCAAAGAAGTTGCAAAAACATCAAGCGGGTCAGAGCCGAAAAAACTGAAGTGGAAATAAGTCAATACTTTTCCAACTTAGAAATAAATATAGCAGGTATTCCAAGTCAAAATATACTCAATTACGATGAAACTAATTTGATGGATGATCCGGGAGCACGAAAATGTATTTTTAGAAGAGGTACAAAATACCCTGAACGCGTTATGAATACAACTAAGTCTGCAATTTCTATTATGTTTGCCATTTCTGGGTCAGGAGAAGTATTGGCACCCTATGTAGTATATAAATCTGAACGTATATATGATCAGTGGACCATAGGTGGCCCAAAAAATGCAAGATATAACCGAACGCGGTCTGGTTGGTTTGACAGTCACTGTTTTGAAGACTGGTTTACCACCATGGTTTTACCATGGGCAAAGAATAAAAATGGATCAAAAATCATAATTGGTGATAATTTGTCCTCCCATTTAAGTGTTGATGTAGTCGTTGCCTGTCAACGCAATAACATAAAATTTATTTTTCTTCCACCCAATTCAACACACTTGACCCAACCCTTAGATGTAGGATACTACGGACAAGTTAAAAGAATATGGAGAACAATTCTCACCAATTATAAAATGCAAAATCCCAGAGATAATGCCTTAAATAAAACGACCTTTCCTACTTTATTAAAACAGCTAGTTGAGAAGCTCAATATAAACGATTTAACTAATATAACGAGTGCATTCCGTGCAACGGGGATAATCCCTCTTGATAAAAATCAAGTGTTGAAGAAGCTGCCAAACCAGAGACTAGAGGAACAGAAGCAGAATGAAATTGATGGAACTCTCTTGGAGTATTTAAAAGAAATCAGAACCCCTTCGGAGACAGTAGAAAAAAAAAGAAAGAAAATGGTGAGAGTTGTTCCAGGAAAATCGGTAGCTTATGAAGATCTTTTTCCTGAAGAGGAGGTCGCAGAGTCTCCAAACCCTGTAAATGAATTAGTACAAGACTTGAGTGGTAGTGATGATGAAGAAGACTTTGAAGAAGACATTGACACTAGTATTGATGCCAACGAAGAAGATGGATTAAATATAATTCAACCCAAAAAAGGAGATTATGTTGTAGTTGTTTTTCCAGGAAAAAAAAGAATTAAACATTACATAGCATTGATACAAGATAAAGATGATGATGAATATACAATTAGCTGTTTGCGAAAAAAGAATACTGGTGGGCCATCTTATGTATATCCTCCAGAGGAAGACATCTGTTCCGTTAAAGAAGTAGATATTGTTAAGATACTGGAGACTCCCAAAATTGCCCGGGGCATACACACTATTAACTGCGACTTAAGTGCCTACAATATGCAATAAAATTGTTTGTTTTCTTCTTACCTACATACCTACTAATACAGGGTGTATAATTTTAATTTAGTTTTATAATTATTCTTTTTAAAAAATGTAATGTTCATTAATTATTATTATATTTCCATACAAATACACTTATTTCAATATAGTATGCTTTTATGAAGACCGAACCCAGTTTTATATGCATTAAATACAATATTTAAAATTTTTTTTTGTTACCAACTTGATTAAGTAGGTAGGTACACATTTTTTTCTAGGCAAAGTAACCCATTTCCAGGCCAAACATTAGTATAACAGGGCTTTTAAAGCCTTGGGCAAAGTAACACCTGACACGGGGTAACATTGCCCAAATTTCAAAAAATAAAAAAAAGTATGTGCATTGGAAATACATTGCTTGTTATATACTTAGTGCGTGCTAAACACATAAATATATAACATAATTGAAAATCAGGCTTCAAAATTAAAAACAAAAATATTTATATAGAAAAATATGCCAAAATCGTTGCAAAGTAACACCGCTTGATGGTATGTGTTTTATTAATATCATAAGACGTCTCTTAATAGTGGAATTATGACCTTATAATACACCGGTTGTGGATAAAATGATTAAAATTACCTTTCTTGGATTTTTAAAAGTAAAATTTTGTTGTACTACCCGACATTAGGAAATATAATTTGACTGACAATCAGATGTCTAGATTGTCAGAAACTGAACAAAGGACAAACCATTTCAATGTAGCTTTTAGGCGCTTTCCAATTGCAAATGATTTGATCAGTGGCGGATCCAGAATTTTCTTGAGGGGGGGGTGGAAATCACTGACCGACGGTTCACAATTTAAAGCGCTAAATTGGGTATTTTATGAAATTTCTTGAAATTTGAAAATAAATTAGAAATTAAGGAAATTTATCCACCTCGACCCGAGTTAATTATTGAACAAACGAACGTTAAACAGGGAAAATCTTACGTTAGGAAATTTAATAAAAAAATGTATGAATAAGTCGCGCCGTGGTTGTGCGGGTGTAATATTGCGAACGCATTTTTTTGTTTCTCATGCCTGATAATGGACTCTCGTACGAGTGACAGATTATGTGCTCCATCGAAAAACAACTCGTACAAAATACAAATTATTAAATGAGTTAGTTATGGAACACTTTGTGGGCCAAAAGCAAAGGCGAATGAATTTTGTTTCTAAAACTTATCACTTAAAAAGTGAGTACCTATTGTTTTTGTTCTCTCTCTCCCACTGGTGTTACGCACGAGCCGCCACTGTATTTAACAACTTGCAAGCTACATAAAAATTCTTCTAAAAAAGAAAAACGTTTTCTTTATTCTTTTGTTAGGCTATACATTTCTATTCACTTGTTAGATTTGTATGAGTAAATTATGAGTTGCTTAACGATTATATTATCTACCTAAATATAGTAGGTAATACCATAAAGGACAGTTTTACTAAAATATCTGTATACAATTATCTACTGTCTGAAACATTGAACGAACTTCTTAACAAAGATATTTCTAGAAAACGTCGCTATTGTTACTTTAAAGAGGCTTAAAATTTTACATAATCTTTTGAGTAGGTACATACAAAGTACTACATTTTAACCGCTGAATGAATCATTCACTACCTGCCGTCTCTTCAAAAAGTGAAAATAAACCGCCACTGTCACTGCTAGTCTAAATCCCTGAAATTTCCCCAAATTTTACATAACTAAAATGATACGTTATTATGCCCAGGGAGGGGCGCGCGCCCCCCGCGCCCCCCCCCTGGATCCGCCACTGGATTTGATCCCGTAGTGATCTATTCTAAACTGACCCGGTGTTAAATCAGTTGGAACGCTACATCGAACCTAATGTCATGTAAATGCCTAACAAGTGGTAGCTACCCCTGCTGTCCCAGAAAAAAGGTAGGTCCTTGAAGAGACGAGGAAAAGCAGAAAGATCAGTTGAGGTCCAACAAGCTCCAGTTAATTGGAATGCACGAATGCAGTTTGGGAATTACTTGATGCTACTCGGAGTTACTCCCGTGTGGGCGTGTGCATATGGAAAGCTCCTTTTGTATGAAGCATATTTCACAGAACAGCAGTAGCGTCAGCGTCACCCCCCACCCATTAAAAACAGACCAATACAATTTCTAGAAAGTGAACAAAGATAAACAGAAATAGAAAAAAAAACTGCTATGATTTATGAACATGATCACTTGACAGCCAATTACTGCGCGCATGCGCAGAAAATACTAGTTCCTATTATTATGTCTGTCCTTGTCTATCATCTTTGAACCAATTGAAGTCAAATAAAACGACTGACTGTGATGAACAGGCATGTTAGTCGCGGTGAAAGGGCTGCTACAAATCGACCCATCCCCATTAACGAAGAAAATCTTACAGTGAAGTTATTGCTTTTAAAGTATTTTGTTGTCCTTACTATAGCTCCCTTCATTTAGAAATATTTTTAATATTGCAAATTAAATTGGACACAAGAGGCTCTATAGAAATTTTTTAGAAACATTTATTGTACTATTTTACAAATTTAACTAGTAGTGCACATAGAAACTTTAAAGTCGACTAAAAGTCAGTACTTTTTGTTCCAAATTTGATGATCATGTTTGATGAAAATATCAATGCGTTTTGTAAAAATATTCCAACCCCCGGCCACTGATGCACGTCAGGTTTCAGCAGAAAATCATTTACTAATATAAACGAGCCGCCAATTAGAGATCCAAATGCAATCGACAAACCTATAAACAGTCCTGCTTTTGCGAGTAAAGGACCACAACATTTCTGATCGGTATAGTAAAAAGAATCTTCAATAATCGCTATTGGAATTAAGTTAACCACAATAAGCGCTACTGTTGCAGTTATTCCGGGGAGGAAATAAATTCTGTTCTGAGAGATGACAGCATTGTAAGAAGTATGAACGTCAATCATTAACCACCACCCAACGAAGAAAAGAATTCCTCCAACCATAGCGGCAAAATAACTCACTTTCCCATTAGATAAGTAGTTAATGATATTTATGACACAAGACATTATTAAGGGTTTATTTGACATTTTCACAGTAAAGCCCCATGTTTCTAAAAGAATTTCATAGCACACTAGGTTCGTAAATATCAATTGTTTTTGAAATGTTATACAGGGTGATCAAAAATGATTGAAGGTCTCATGACCGCTAGTCGGTCCAATTACTATCAAAAATGCATTCCGTTTTGTCAAACAGTCTGTTGTTTATCAATACTTACATCTGTTCAGTGTCTTGCACATTATTTTCTATCTGTCATTTCCATCTGTCATTTAAATTACAATGTCTACACCACTGAAATTACCAAGGTTATTTAAGTACCGACAGCAGCAGTAAGCGGACAACAAAAAATCAGTATGAAGCGGCACGTTGAATAATTTTTTATCACCCTGTACAATCAATCGGTGTCTGCGTTGATGTGAGTGACGGACCAACGCAGACGACGTATTCTGAAGCCATTCAAAAGGTCATCGAATTCTTCGAATGAAAAGTATTTACAATTATTTAAATTTGCCTCCTAAATGTTTTTATTTTGACTGTACTACTCAGTGCCCGACACGGCCCCTTTCAACTGTTGTAAGGTTGGTAGAGGTAGAGCTTTATAAAGTCCATTTTTTTTAAAGATCCACCACCTGTTGATTTAAGTTGGTATAACAAAAAAAAAATGAAATTTTTGGTAATTTCTGTCTGTGTGGTAATATTGATTCAAACATCAATCCACATCAATCAAAATGTTCTGTCAATTTATAAGTGCGCATCACTACATTTCAAAATTCAAATTTAAATTTTTAAGATCTTAATTAAAACATAAAGAAGACTATTTTACTCCAATATAAGATTTATTTTTAATGATGAAAACCGGAATTACAAAAACGATTTTGCTACTAAATCTTGGACTATTGACAACCTTCCCAAGAAAGATTAAAAATTAAGGAAAGCAGAAGGTTTATAGTGCCCCATGCCGGGTGTTCTGAGGTTTCTTAGATACATGTTTGCTTTTAAGATTCAGAAACAGGGATTATCTATTTAAAGAGTGAATTAATCAATTTATTCTAGCTCTATCATTTGATGGTTTTGAAACTGTTCTTATTTTTAACAATGCTCCATATCATTCTGTCCGTTTGGATGAACCTCCAATACGTTATTCCAACAAAACTGCAATGGGAAATTATTTAATAAAGTGTAACGTTCCATTTGAATTACGTGTACAAAAGTTCTATTATGGAAGTTAATAACTAATTTAGGATAAATAGACAATTTTATGTTCAAAAATACCGCCAATCGTAGTTGGTAATCTATTGAGGCGAAGATTCGGATTTAGATTCAATTTTGATCCATATCTCTCATATATTACGATGATTCAGAGTTTTACATCGTAATCTGATTCTGAAAATAATACCAATTATTCTAATTTACTTACCTGAATAATTTTTTTTCTATTCTTACCTATAATTATTTCAACCATAAAATTATAATACTTCATATTAAATCGAGCGAATTTACATAAACTCAGCATATATCCACATAAATCAACAATATTTAACAAAATATATGAAAATAATTCTTGTGAAAAGCACTTGTCAAAATTAACCATTAAATTTATTAGTCCTAACCCTACTTTAAAAATTACTAAAAAATATCACCAGCAGCGTTGCCAAACATACTTTCGAGAGAAATTGCAAGGTTGGTGGATCTTTAAAAAAAAATAGACTGTAGGTCCATAGCTACCGGGAATCGGTGCTCGTTTTATAGAGGTAGAGATGGCTATAATATGCATGAATATGCATCAAACACCTACAGCAATACACGCAGATGTGAGGTTAGGTTGTTTGATTTAATCTATCTCAATCAATCTGGCAACACCGGACGTCGACTTTGGCGCATACGCAAAGTTAACACGTCCGAAATGTCGCATGCTGTGGTCGCATGCAGCGTTGCCGCATGTGGTACAAACGTACCAAATGTGGTACATAATTTTATTGATGATACGGTGGTACTACTTTTTAAAATGTATGCATAATGTGGTACTTTTTTCTTTTTTACAACAAACTATTGGTTTTCATTAAAGAAATTCTATGAAAAAAATATTTAAAAATATTTACTTGTCTCTGTAAAAGGGTCCCTTTAAAACTTTCTAACCTGTAGTAAAATTTATGACCTGTTATACCTTATACCCTTAACCCAACCCAACTATTTTGCTGAAACCGGATGTTTATAAATAGGATTCCTAATTTCGTGCCATCTCTGCCCATTTTAATCCTTAGTAAGAACCGCAAATAATAAATATTAATAAACATTTTTATGGAAGTTCTTATAAAGACTGTTTTGAATTTGTTACCCTGCCGGCCCTTTTGTTAGGAAAGGTATTAACAACCACCTAAAATTGTTATGAAGGTGGATCCAGACAAAATATTATTTAACAAAGAAACACACATGTAATTTAGTGAATAGGTACCTAATAGTTTTTAATTAATACTTATATATTTTTTTAATTTGCACAATAAAAAGAAGTGGTACGAAAATTTGTAAATGGTACTTTTTTCTTCTCAATGTTGGTACGAATATTTAGGAGGCAGTGGCAACGCTGGTCGCATGTGCTTAGGCGCATCATCATACCTAGTCGCACGTTATTGGTTAAGGTGGTGTTGTTCTTCTGGAGCGTGCTTTCCGTTCATTTATTCAAGTAAATCAAACAATTCAGCAGTAACTGAATATTAAATTGTTGCACATCACTAAAGTAGGAAGTAAAGTATCAAATAATAGGTAAATCCGCATTTTTTCCGTTTTGCACTTCCAAGACACACATGGTAATAATTTAAGAGAATAATTATATTTGTTATACTGTTACTGTGAAGTTGTAACACGCTGTAATAACCTAAAATTAGGCACAATTTAAAAAACATGATACCTAAGTAGTTTAGGTAAATTTTATATTTGTTTTTAATACCTAGTTTATTATTCAGTGTGTGTTGAATGTATTTATCAGGTTATAGGCTGTTATCTGAATTTGATATGTTTTGTAAAGGTTTTTCACAGACGCATGTGCAAAAGTGTCACGAGGTTGCGTGTCCTCCAAAGTGAAGTGAACGTCACAGCAACCACCATTTTGTGTAATTAAATATCGCATAGTAATTTGAAATATCTGCTTTAGATCTGTTTGACTCCTACTGTAATTTTTTTCCATTCTTGGTTTGGTAATTTCATAATCCAGAATAGTTGTGCAAATCACACAATACTTGACTGCAGTTATTTCTTATACTTAGCAGTAGGTAAGTGAATAATCTCATTTATCGGAAAAGGAGATAGGTATTAAATTTAGTGAATAATTCAACTTCGGAATTCTCAATTGCAAGGGGTTTGTAACGTACAAAATTATATGTGATTATTGCAGCCGCACAAAACCTAATTCACTCTAATTATGGTTTAGTTATTCTATTCAAAATGAATGCCCAGTCTTACAAATTAACAATTTATTAAATACAACGGATTTTTTAAAGTTAATAGTTTTTATCCACGACTACTAAATTATACATCGATTATTTATGTGTTTTGTTAAACATAAGACTACCCATAATAAATTGCCGTGAATTATGGTACATAATTCACTCTTACGTCAAAATCACAAATGTCAAAACAAATGTCAATACAATACAACATACCCCAACTTTATTTCGAGGCCCTCAGATTCGTCACGATAGTCCTTGCTGTAACTTGTTGTTTTTAAAAAATGTTTCTGGGACAAATTGTTATAAATTTTTTTTATAATTTACAAATGAATATTAATTTGACGTTTCACGAATCACATGAAAAACAATTGCTGGCTTTGATATGAACTGTCATGGCTGATTAGATGAAGTTTTTAAAAAAAAATTTCAGTTATAAATTTTTACAAAAATTGTTGTATTTAGTACGTGGACAAAGTACAGTATTTAACTCGCATGTTATTGGCTATTATTCACTCCGGTTATTTACGAAACTCGCCTGCGGCTCATTTCGTAAATGTAACCGTCCTGCTCCTGAATAATAGCCATCCTAACATGCTCGTTGAATAATATACTAATTTGACAGCTAGGGTAGAAAATAAATCACAGCAAGATCCTTAATTGTTTTTCGGAATTACCTTATAGCATAGGTACTTTATAGTCAAATAAAGTTGGCCGTAGTTAAACTCAAAGTCATTTCTATCTGTTCACAAACACCGCAATTTACCCAGAATTACGATTTCTCATTTGAGTTACTTCATTGATATTTGTTGGTATATTTAGTTTTTTATCTTGAGTAAAAGATTTGTAGTTATCTTTGAATTGTTGGCGATCTGATTGTTGTCTTATTTTTAATGGTGTGTAATACTCTGCAACAATTGTAGGCGAAGCAGGACAGCTTCGCATTTTGCTTTCTTTTTTACTGCTCATGGTTATAAGTTATATGATTTATATTAGAAATTTTTTATACAACTGTCATTAAAAATGACACTTTTAGGCCCGGTTTTACAATATTAGTATATACCTGGAATAAGCTATACCTCCGATAGTTGCCATGGTTACAATTATTTTACAATTGTAACCATGACAATTGTCGGGGGTATAAGTATAACTTATACTTGTATTGTAAAACCGGCCCTTAGTTAAAGTTACCCGGGTTAGAAATTCAATTTTATGAAGTAGCATGTTAAAAATATTTTTAACACTACTAGAAAAAGGATTTTTAACACTAGTGGAATTGGTTTATAATTTATTTATAAATAGTAACATACACATTAGAATTAGAACAATTACAGATATTAATTCCTTGGGAAGTAGTCCCTTCAACTTTCTTGCGATTTCTTGGGCAACAGATCAAATGTAGCCCTACTAGCTGGTTCTTCAATGTCCCGAGGAACGGCGCCGGCATCAGTATCAGCAGAGGAACCATCGTCAATAACAAATTCGATTTCATCACAATCCATTTTCACTATTGCACTATCAATACGAACTGTTTTAAAAAACGCGAACAAAACGTTTTCTGAAGTTTCTAATAAACAATTTTCAATTGTCACTGCATTAACGTGACTACATCACGACATAGCTAATTTTTCTGAAACAATTTAAAATAAAAATTATCACGACAGATCTGATTTTTGTGAAACATTTTAAAATAAAAATTATGAATTCGTTTTTTTAAATTAAATATAAACAGTTGTATAAAAAATAGTGTACGATATACTTGTTAAAAGTGACATTTTATTTTGTAAGTGGGAAAACGAACTTGTACTTATATCGTAAATAACTATTATCTGAATTGTGTAAATTTTCTGCTGACTGGACTAGATTAGATTTTTGTTAAAACCACTTTGTGCTTGTACCAAAATAGTTATTTTTGTATCAAGGCCAAAAAGTGAATCTTTTTCGGGCGGGACTGATTTTCTGGTCGAGGCAAAGCCGAGACCAGAAAACAGGGAAGGACGAAAAAGCACTTTTTGGCAGAGGTGCAAACAACATTTTTTAGGCGAATATTACAAATTTTATTAACAAATTTAAATTTTTATCTAAATATTCCAATGACATTTGGTCACGTGACCTTTATCATAGTCGACTAAAAAATTATAAATCAGCGGCCGAAAAAGTAAAAGCGGCGGAAAAAAAACAAATTGCGGCCGAAAAAAACCATTTGCGGCCGCAAAATAGAAATTGACAAATGCCTACTACAAATTGACACTTTTCGGCTGTCAAAAGATACGTAAAACAGCTGTTTTTATCGTAGTCGACTAAAAACAATATTTTTGGCTGTGTTAGTTTCATTATTGATTGTTAGCAATAGTGTTACGTTATGTAATTTTTTGCACGATCGGTCTTTTTTGTTAACTTACTAGATTCGATGCCAGAACAGTAAGCTGCATTTACTGGTTGCTAGGTGTAACAAAACAGTAAGTAATTCACTTACCGTTCTAGAACAGTAAGTAGTATAATTCATTGTTTTGCAGACATGATAACTATGGTTACCGTGGTTGTCAGTCAATTTATAAAAAAATTAGGTTATATAGGTACTTTTATAATTTTTTGAAATATAACTATTAAATCATTTTTTTTATTGCGATCGTGCAAAAAACGTTATAAGCATGTCGAACGTTAAGGGTTACCGGTCTCCGACAATAATTGGGGTCGTCGCTTGCGCTCCTCCCCAAACAATTGTCGTCGACCGGTAAACATCCCTTACCGTTCTTAATACTTAATATACTATATGTCTGACTCCTTGAACCCTTTTTTTTAGCATACAACATAATGAATCCATGCAACAAAAAAGGAGAAACGGACAAGGATAAAGAAAAAGAACCTAAACAGAAAATATCATCACCGAAGAAAGAGGGGGAGCCATCTGTCCTGGCAATGGCATCTACCAGCAGTAACGAAATAGCAGTAAGTCCACATCTTTTAATTTGAAAACAACTTTCTCCAGATGCTAACATTCTGTCATTTCTGACATGCGGAATATAAGAAGGGAGTAAAGTTTAGGTTTTGGTTTAGCACCACGGAATTACACTCTTATACAAATGTATTTACTCAATTTTTTAAATGCAAATTGCTGCTTCTGTTGCCTTCCTTGCAGTACTTTAGCTCTGCTAGTGAATTAAATTCTTTTTATGTAACAACGTTTTTTAATATTGTGGGATCCTGTTCCTTTTTCTCTTTATTTTTAACAGATTCGTCAAAAATAACATCACGAGCGACTACTATTTTTCCTTTCTCCTCATTCCATAGTCTATACCCATTATTTGTATATCCCACCATAATAAATTTCTTCGTACGAGAACCTAATTTTCCAGTTCTTTGTTTTTTAGGAATATGTGCGTAAGAAACACTTCCAAAAACTCGAATTTTATTAAGATTTGGTTCCTTACCATACCAAATTTGAGCTGGTGTTTCTTTATTTTTTAATGTTGACGTTTCAGTTCTATTAGTTAAATACACAGACGTACGTACTGCTTCACCCCAGATAGATTTTCCTAATTTTGAAACATTGTGCGATTAAATCGTTCCGCTACACCATTCTGCTGAGGATTAAATGGTACTGTATATTCAATATTAATTCCTTTTTGATTACAAAAATTTCTAAACTCTCGTGAAGTGTGTTCTCCTCCGTTGTCGCATCGGAATGTTTCTATTCTGTGTTGGAACTTTAGTTCGACCATTGCTACATATGATTTGAACGTTTCTAATACTCCACTTTTATTTTGAAGTAAATAACAAACTGCAAAATGCGAATAATCAATATAACTGACAAAATATCCCTTACCATCATATGTAGTTGGAGTCGTTGGACCACAGATATCCGACGATACTTTTTCCAAGATTCTTTTTGCTTTCATTTCTTCCTTTACTGATTTATAAGGAGTTCTTGCATGTTTTCCTTCCAAGCACGTTTCACATAAATTATCAGGAGGATATCTTGAAGAATGACCCATATGTCGATGCCATAATGTTTTATTATATTTGTATTGTAAAATTTACCATGTACCGGGTGTCTGCTTAAGGATGAGGACCGGCGATATCTACTGATCCGTTTATCGTAGAGCGTTGGGAAAAAAGTTTTTATTACAAAAGTTGCCAAGAGAAATTTACTGAAAATAATCTTAAGTCCGTAAATTGACCGGAAGGGGGCGCAACTGTCACGGTCAACTAGAAAAACGGGCATTTCAACCAAATTTTGACGGATAAGGTAGGTCGAAATTATATTTACTAAAATCTTCTGACATTTTCACACAATTTTGACCAGTCATTTAGTACCCTAGCGCCCTTAATAAGGGCACGAGGAAGGGGGGCATTTCTCCACAATAAAATGGCGATAACTTCGGTTTCCCTGAACCAAATCGAACAAACTTGAGCTCGTTGAAAAGAGCCTTTCGAGATCATTCAGAATTCAGGTTTGATATAATTATTTTGTCCTTCGGACCAACATTAATGGAAGCTGTTTTAAAATTTGACAAATTTATTGATTTTTCTTTGAATTTTTAAATGAGACGGTATGATTATTATAGCTCCACTAAACAGTGAATCAAATAAGGAAGACAACTGCGTAAACCGGATATCGATATCTTTTTCCAATCCGAAGTTATGGTCAAAATACGGGTAAAAGAGGAGGCCGACACCTAAGAAAAACAAATAAAAACGCAGTTTCCATGGAAACAAATAAAAAACGGTTTCAAAATTTATTGCAAACAATTAAAAGTAGGTGAAACACAAAACACAACGAAGAAACTAACAGGAAAAACGCAGGTCAAACTGGTCAAAATTGTGTGAAAATGTCAGAAGATTTTAGTAAATATAATTTCGACCTACCTTATCCGTCAAAATTTGGTTGAAATGCCCGTTTTTCTAGTTGACCCTGACAGTTGCGCCCCCTTCCGGTCAATTTACGGACTTAAGATTATTTTCAGTAAATTTCTCTTGGCAACTTTTGTAATAAAAACTTTTTTCCCAACGCTCTAGGATAAACGGATCAGTAGATATCGCCGGTCCTCATCCTTAAGCAGACACCCGGTACAGGTTTCCGTTAAGGCTTCCATTTGTAATTAACATCTTGTTTTTGTATATTTCCACTTTTCTTTTATGGAATATTACCCTTAACCCTGCTTCTTCCATTCTTTTTACAGACAAAAGATTATGAGTCAGCTCTTCACACTCCAAAACATTTTTAATTTTAATTGGCCTTCCATCTTCAGTTAACAAATGCATATTCCCTTGTCTACTTGCTGTTATTGCTTCGCCTTCTTTTGCAATATTTATTTTGTGGTTTATTTCAATTACATCAACTAAATGTTGACCCAAGTATAATAATAATAATAATCTCTACACTACCCGTATCCTGTTGCCAGGCCCCATAAGCGCAATGCTTGTGCGGGGTGGGAGGAAGGGGCTATTATTATTAAGCGGGCCCGCTTGCGTCTGCAGCCGACTTAGAGATGGAATAGCACAACTCTCATATTCATGTTACAGCCAAGGAAAACTGCAGAAAACCTTGGCCAGAAGTTGCCGGCACCGGGAATTGAAACCCGGCCCGCTGAGTAGGAGCCTATACTTTGTTTACCCAAGATATGCATATAGACTCCGCCCCTTGAGCGTGATGAACACTAAAGCCAGTTTCACATGGTACATGGTACAAAGCGGGAAATTCAAAAACTATTCATTTTTAATTTAATTTTTTTTTATTTTAAATGATAACACTTCTAGTGTCAGTATATGAGATTTAATTATTTTAAAGAATATCTTTCAGCTCGGAAACGTTCTGACAAGACTGACAAGAAACAACCGGAAGTGGTTCGTAAACGTCACTGAAAATTAGCGCAGTTGTGTGTTGTGGGTTTTAAAAATACGACCAATTGAAAAATTATATTCAACTTTTGACGGCGTTTATGAGGCGGAGTCTATATGCATATCTTGGGTAAACAAAGTATAGCATGCTAGTCGCTACACTACCGGGGCTGTTTTGATTAAATGATTAGTTGCCCCGCTGTCAACTATAAAAGCATAGATAAAACAGGCTTTAGATAGGCAACTGTCTAATACGATTTTGTAGCCAAGTTAGCGCCATCTGTAGAGATGTTCTCCGCTTCCATGGCCAGTTTGATTCCTATGAGGCTGGTCGTACCTTTTTCAAATACTGATAAAATAAATAAAATACAAAGATATTATAAAAAATTTTATTTAACACAAATAAAAATACATCTATTCTATAATATGCCGCATGTCCACTCGTAAATCCAACATTTAATAACCTCCGTCAGTGTAGACTGTAGACGGTGCTTCAGTTTTATCTGAAAATAAGGAGAATGATCGATTAATATTGCATAAATGCAAAACAATTTAATAATGCCTTTGTAATTATAATTTGCAGCTACAAAACATAACTTATTATTAACTTATCATTAAACTTAAAGCGGAATTGCATTCCTTCCTAAAATAAGTGTAAAGACAAATATGAAAATTATTTGAAGTCAATGTTTAGAAATTATACGTACCTAATAAAATAATATAATTATTCTTACCTGAAACTGCAGTAGATTCAACAATAACTATATAATAATCACGGTTTAACATTGTTAATAGATATTTGAATTTGAATATTTAATTCACATTTAAATTTTGACAGAACACTGAGCATGGATATTACTGAAAACTTGAGAATAAAGTTACTAGAAAATTCAATCGCGCCATCTATTGAAATGTTCTCGCTTCTATCTCTGTCTAACAATCATAACTCGTTTCCGCCCATTTAAGATAACAGGCCGTGTATAAAAGTTATAGTATTAATCAAACTAGATTTCATGCATTCGATTTCTGTGGAGGTCATAAAAACTACTTCATTTTCATCCACAAAATTACATTCGTTTCTTCTGTTATATCTTCCTTGCGGACATTCAGGTCTTTTGTGACCTATTTTCCCACATTTATAGCATTTAAATTGTAATTTACTACCTTTATTTTTGTTCCAATACTTCTTCTCGAAGCAGGACTTTTGGGCGCCGGACGTTTGGGCGCAAATACATTTTTAAAATTACATGGGACCCATGTTAGTTGCTCTTAGCAGTTAATATATAAAATAACTTGCACGTAATGGAGGTAGTCGTTGCAGTCTGTGTACATGCTACCGAGGTCTGTGTACATGGCGACTTAGTCTGTGTTCAGGTTAGTTGCTCTTAGCAGGTAATATATATAAGAACTTGCTTACCGCTAATCTACAGAAATTGGCGCCCAAACGTCCGGCGCCCAAATGTCGCGTACCGCTTCTTCTGAGCTGCAAAAGCTTCTGACGTTCCAGGTTCAGCTTTTTCCTTACCCTTTCTTTGTCGGCTATCTTCCATTAACAGTTTATTTTTAACGAATTCCAATGTTACCTTTGATTTATCAGAACTAAATAAAATATCTATTGCTGTGGTAACTGCCTGATAACTTTCTGACATCGAACTCAGTAATATTGTATTATTACATGGCAAAAATGTAGAATCCGGGGCCGCTATCCCCCACCACTTTTCCCCTCCCGTTTCCATGGTAACCTTAATAAATAGGTACCATGGTAACCAAAATAAATGAACACAGGTGAGTTTCTGCGTAGGTAAATCACGTGGATGATGAAATTTAGAGTGCCATGATAGAATGATAACAATCAGTCAATCAAGGTACCCTATTGAAAACAAAAAAATTGACAAATTGTCTAATTTTAGCGTTACTTGCGTTGGCATTGATATTCTGCACAAATTTAAATAAAACTTGATAATAAAATTGTGCATACTATCAGTACCTGCGCTAGTTACGCTAGAAGAAACAATTTTTCGATTTCAATGTTCTTCCACATGGTGATTTTCCTCTGCAGTCGCTCACCTTAAACAAATGTTACACATATTTTATTAAAAATGTAGCATTCAGTTAATTATAAGTACATAATAATTATTATTTACACAATATATAAATGGACAATAAATTAAAATACCTGTAGTTCCTGAAACCAGATTATTAGCAACACAAAATAAATTCTAAAACTATAAATTTATATGAGGTATACAAAATCCAAGTAAATTAATATAATTAAATAACTAACCTGTCGATCTTGATACTTTAATTCAGTAATAGGTAAATATAAATTCTTGTTTATGAAATAATCAGATTAATATGGGAAAATCAAGTTAAAAACACGGACACTAAATTCGCACATTAAAACTTTACGAGAAAAAATTTATATTATTTACTGGTTGCCATGTTTCCAAAAACAAGATTTTATAAAATCATAGCTAACCACTACTTTTTTTTCGCAAAAATAATAAAATTTAACAGTTTTCACATACAAAAAAAATTAAATTTAATTAATAATTTCGTGCAAGTTCTTATTTATATATATATAACCTGCGAAGAGCAACTAACCTGAACACAGACTAAGGCTCCATGTGCACAGATTTTGGTACCATGTACACAGACTTCATTTACCACCCCCTTTTCGTGCAAGTTCTTATTTATATATTATATTACCTGCAAATAGCAACTAACCTTAACACAGACTAAGGCATAATATCAATGATAATATCCTCCAGCTTACCTGCTAACCATTTCTTGTTTTCTTTTATGAGGAATGAAAATCCCTCAGCTTATCTGCTAACCATTTCTTGTTTTCTTTTATGAGGAATGAACATCCCTCAGCTTATCTGCTAACCATTTCTTGTTTTCTTTTATGAGGAATGAAAATCCCTCAGCTTATCTGCTATCCATTTTTGTTTTCTTTTATGAGGAATGAAAATCCCTCAGCTTACCTGCTATCCATTTTTGTTTTCTTTTTTGAGGAATGAAGATCCCTCAGCTTACCCCCTAACCATTTCTTGTTTTATTTTATGAGCAATGAGCATCCTTTTGTGTTACCATATTTTTTTTGCCATCTTTCTAATGCCGAGACGACCGGGAAATCCGTGGATGGAGTTTCAGGAGGACTATTCCAATGCGTCCTCGTGGCCATCTGAGCTAAGGGCCAAGTTTTGCGTATCGCCGCTGGATTATCGAGATCGCGCGTACTTCGCGGCATTTGGAGTACTTAATGTGATCCCAGCTGACGTGCTATGCGAGTTGCGGAGCGTCATAAAGTACCTACCACCGTGGTATCTACTATATTATCTATGGTACCTACTAAATACTCCAGCGGTATCGTGTAGGTACTATGCATACGACCTCTATGAAAAAAGGGTTCTGGACCTGAACCGTCATCCTCGTCATGAAATACCCTAAAGCGTTTGGATAAACTGGACGGTGTTCTGCCTTTTTTGTTTTCTTTTATGAGGAATGAACATCCCTCAGCTTACCCCCTAACCATTTCTTGTTTTATTTTATGAGGAATGAGCATTCAGCTACCATCAACATTATGGAAATATTTACCTGATTTACTTTTGTGTAATAATGTCAATGATTTATTTTAATAAATTTGACAGATGACAATAATGTAAGTAAATATTTGTATAACAACATAACAGAGAATAAATAATATCATTGGTCATTAGTAATTTAAGGGGAATACACGTTTTTGACAGCGGCCCCGGATTCTACATATTAGCCACTCACCCAATGGTTCCTTTCCAGAAAACTTCATTGTTCTCAGTTTTCTTTGTAAATTAATTTGACTTGCAATTCCTTTGGTTTCATACGTTTCCTTCATGATCGACATCATTTCCTTTGCCGCTTTCCATTGTTTAACCATTTCTAGTATATTGTCTGATAAATATGCAACAATTACGGTCCTTGCTTTCGCATCATTTTTCTTGTATTCCAGTAACTTATTTGCATCGCTTGGTGTATCACCTTCCAGAACTTCCTCAATTTCTTTTTGTTCTAGTATCAATCTCACCCGAAATTCCCAATTACTGTAACCTTCTCCATTAAACGGTTTGATAGCGTTTACTGTATTTGACACCGCCATTGACGTTTAATAATAAAAATTTCCACTGATAAAACAGATTCACAAAACTACTTCCGTTGCTTCCTGTTTCACATGAACATCATCTGGGCCCGTAACCTCTTGAAATTACTTATTCTAGATGATCACAAATGAAACGACAACTGTATTTTGTATTACTATTTTTAACTACTATATTATAAAATGCATTCTTTTAATGAATAATTTCTATTCAACAAGAACCTTAACAACAACAACCTTTTAATATTAGACACACTAGATTATGTAGAATTGTAACTAAAACATAAATATCAACAACACTGCTGCTTAACAGTGGAAAGTTTGAATCAGATGTGGCAAGTTTTGGAACTTAAAGCGGGCTACCCGATTTATCTATCTAACATTGGCAGCGCTGCCAAAGTTGTCATTGTTAGTGTTTTTATGTTGGCGTTCCTGTGGTGTGACGTTTCCTTTGTGTCGGCTGTCACGAAATGACAATAAACAAATGTGACAGCCGTCGACTCAAGGCAAACGTCACACCACAGGAACGCCAACATAAAAACACTAACAATGACAACTTTGGCAGCGCTGCCAACGTTAGATAGATAAATCGGGTAGCCCGTCAAAAATAACATCACGAGCGACTACTATTTTTCCTTTCTCCTCATTCCATAGTCTATACCCATTATTTGTATATCCCACCATAATAAATTTCTTCGTACGAGAACCTAATTTTCCAGTTCTTTGTTTTTTAGGAATATGTGCGTAAGAAACACTTCCAAAAACTCGAATTTTATTAAGATTTGGTTCCTTACCTTACCAAATTTGAATATTATCATATTATAAAAAATACATTCTTTTAATGAATAATTTCTATTCAACAAGTAACCTTAACAACAACAACCTTTTAATATTAGACACACTAGATTATGTAGAATTGTAACTAAAACATAAATATCAACAACACTGCTGCTAAACAGTGGAAAGTTTGAATCAGATGTGTATTAATTAGTATTATGTTATTTCTGATACATAATTCATAACAACAATGTTTTTCAGGGCGCACCAAACCCCAAAAAATCAAAAATGGAAAAAGGTCTAGCTGCTTCACATGAGAAAGTGAGTTTCCTTATACAGGGTGATTTCTAAAGTACGGAGGAAAGTGAAAGGACAACTAGAGGGGACCAAAACATAGTTTTTTTACAATAAACTTTTGATCAAAATGGAATAACAAGAATGTTACAACAGTTTAAAGTTCTTATAAACGAGTATTTTTTTAATGAAATACGGTAATTACTTGCGTTTTGAATTCAACTTTTGTATATTTGTAAGCTAATTAAACAAAATTCAGTGAAAATTTTTATAAGACGAAAGTTATGGCTATTTAAAGTGTTCTTTAAAATATTCAGTTATAGGTGTTTGTTTATTGACAACCGCTGATTTACATAATCTAATCATGTGGGTAAGTCAAAGTTACAGCAGCAATTTATCAGATTGTGTGAGAAGTGTTTCTGATGTAAAAGCGAATACAATAAGCTCAGCGGTACTCAAAATGTGGGCGTTAATTTATAAGAACTTTAAACCGTTGTAACTTTCTTGTTATTCGATTTTGATCAAAAATTTATTGTAAAAAAAAACTATATTTTGATCTCCTCTAATTGTCCTTTCAGTTGTTAGAAATCACTCTGTATTCTTCTTTCAGTCATAATGTGACTTTTTTGGGTGGTCACTTACCAAATTTTCTTTGATTACAGGGGCCAGAGGAGGAATTTACATTTAGCAGTGCCTCATCATTTGCAAGCATTTTGAAGGCATCTATGTTTGTGGACAAAACGATGTTGATAAAAAACGTTTTTCAGACTGGCATAGTTACAGATTTAAATCCAACGATAATGATAACAGCACCTAGAAAATTTGGGAAAAGTGTCAACCTGGACATGTTACGCTGCTTTTTAGAGTTAGAAGTGGATGAGAATACAGGAAAGGCGATAACTAAAGTTGATCTGGAAAGTGAGACTGTTTGTGATACACCTAATTACAAATTGTTTACTGTAAACAAAAATTCAGAAAAAATGGACTTGCAGATCATGGCAGATAATAAGTTTGTGAAAACTCATTTTGGAAAATATCCGATCATCAAGGTCAGTTTCCTGTGTGCTAAAGATATGAGAAGTGAAACTGAAGCTGTGAATCTTTGTAGGACGAGTATACATCAGGCATTTAAAAAACACCGCTACCTATATAAAAATTCAAACTTAAAATTGGAAGTTGGTGAGAGAGATGTGTGTGAGCTATGGTGTACACCAGAGGGAATACATGGAAATCCCAATTACAAGCAGTTTGATCCTGACAGTGTAATTGAAGGCTTGAAAGATTTGTCTGAATATTTGAACAGGTTCCATGGCAGGAAAGTTTTCGTCCTCATTGATGAATTTGATTCTATTGTTTCAAGAGCAGTTGGCACTGTGGCTGACAAAGATGAGCTAAAAGGAATTATTGGGTTTGTTATGGGCGTTATTGGCAGTGTTGTGAAAGATAATAGTGACAACGTTGCTGGAGTGTTTATTACAGGAATATTGGACTTGCATGGCACCGGCATTTCATCCTTGCTGGGTAACGTGAAGCGAGACACATTTGGAGACGATAAGCCGCGCTTGAAGTATTATGGATTCAATTTGAAAGAAGTGGAAAAGCTTTTTGAAATCTTTTCTGTAGATCAAGATTTAAGAAAGAAGGCAATCACCAAGTATAATGGTTACTATACGGAACGTGGAGAACATGGGATCTTTAATCCATATGCAATTGTCAACTTTCTGGATAACTGCAAGAGTGGAGATGCCAGTTTACAAAATTATTGGCAAGCAAGTGGTTATGTTGAAAGTCTCGATAATCTTTTCAAAAGGGATGCACTCAAGGAGATGATTCAACATATGCTTCAAGGAGGATGCGTTCTGGCTCAGGTTTCAGTTCAACTGAATCTGCAGAACCTTCTACAATTACATATTGCAAATACAGATTCCCGAGCTTATATTTCCATGGATCTTGTTATCTATTTCCTACTACGCCAAGGCTATTTATCATATATACCTAGGAGAGAAAATCTCGAAACGAATCCCCCAACTGCTGTTAGAATTCCTGATGATCTACGACCCATATTTACTGAAAAGATGGTAGAGTATTTAAAACTACATTGTGGCTTAAATGAGACTGCACATAAGGCTTGTCAAAGTCATCTTAATAATTTGATGCACTTTGCCAATAAAGACAAAGCAGAGTTCATAGAGGCTTTGAAATCCTTTACTGACAAACTGGGTGAGCTCATTCAAACAACATCCATTCATCCATGTAATGAGGCAGGAGTAGAAACTGTAGTGTCATCTGTAGTACTCTCTGCTGGTTACACCTGTGGCAATCAAACCTATAATATCGACCAGAACAGACTGGATATGATAGCACACAAAGATGGACAAGGAATCATCATTGAATTGAAGTACAATAAAGAAAATGGTTCACGTGATGCCCTGGAACAACTTTTCACCCAAGGATACTACAAGGAGTTCATAAACGAGAACCATTATGATAGTAATATAAAACTTCGTCTGGCAATGGGGTTGCATTTCACTAAGAAGATAAGGGGTTCAGAAGTAAAGGCTACTGTACATTGTCTGCGAGATGTAGAAATCAACGAGGTTCTAAACGAACTGAACATTGAAAAGGTGGATAAAAAAGGAAATGAAAATGTAACAGAGGTTCGCATTAAATTGGCCTGTGATAGGGAAGGCATCAACCCATTTGTTGAAAAAGCTATTTGTGTCACTTAACATTGTCACAGTTTGTTAACTTCATCTCCAAAATATTTTAGTTTACATTGATTTGCATTTTCTTAAGAACGATCTACATTATCTCTAGTAAAAACAGTGTTTTGCTTTTTTGTACGATAGATTTGGTTGTTTAATAAACAGGTTTTTAACTAATAAGCCAAGCCTTAAAAAAATAAAAATTTCTTCTCCCGAATCTCAACTATTCTAAAAATGGAACGTTTTTGAAAAAATTCTGGAAATTTGTTTCTATTTTTTTTACATGTTTGTGAATGGAATGTTTGAAAAGTCAAGCTTAGATCAATTTTCCCGTAATAGGAAAAAAAACCTATGGAAAAAACACCTACGGAAAAAAGACCTAAGAAAAAAAACCTATAATGGTCAATGAAGTCTGTGTACATGGTAAGAAAATCTGTGCACATGGAGCCTTAGTCTGTGTTCAGGTTAGTTGCTCTTTGCACAAAGGGATGCTCATTCCTCATAAAAGAAAACAAAAAATGGTTAGCAGGTAAGCTGAGGGATGTTAATTAAGAGCGTACAAAAAGAATGTTTCGGGGAAGAATACAATCGTTTACCAAAAGGGAAAAATTTAAGTAATAAGAGCAAGATGTTGAATTTAAATCCATTTCTACATGATCAGTTAATCAGAGTAGGTGGAAGACTTAAAAGGTCCAATCAATGTTTTGACAAAATACATCCTACTCCTAGGTTTTTTTTCCTGTAGGTTTTTTATCCATAGGTTTTTTCTCAGGTTTTTTTCCGTAGGTTTTTTTCCATAGGTTTTTTTCCTAGATTCCAATTTTCCATACGTTAAAAATGATACTCTGGATTCAGCTAATATGATACATATTCATACCGAGTGGGTACTTTCAAAGCCGAACATAGGACATAGGAGATTTGCAAAACCCTCTGCTCGACTGAATACGCGTTATTATTCATATCTGATATTAATAACAGAAACTTATGACTGATGTCAAATAATTTAATTGACAGATAAAAAAAGTTGACAGTCATAGCAACCTATGTTATTTCAAAATAGCAATATTTTATAAAAATTTTTACAGAAAAAGGTAACTAAGAACTAACATTTATTGGTACCATCGCATCCGCTGTATTTTTGTTGTTATATTCATACCATTACCATCCTTCTGGGTTTAAATGGCGAGCAGGAATCTATATAAAGGTTAGTTACAATGCAATTCTCCTATGTTCGGTTTTGAAAGTACCCACACTGTATATGCCTTGAATTAACTTGTATGCTAACAAATCGTTTGTCATCGCGGGAGGACTCATACCGCCTAATGATACGAGATTTTCAACTTATCGCAATGTTATCATCCTGATAGTGCGGATAATAGGGAAAAATAAATCTGTCAAGTTTGATTAAACGAAAAAGAGAGGTAAGTTGAATGTAAATAAGCACCAGTTTCTTGACAAATTGTGCACTATGTCCTAATTTTACATTAAATTTCAGCTTCGATTCAAGTTCACTTTCAGAGCTCGTACTGCTAGTATCTACACACTTCATGACTGTTACCAAATTGTAAATTTATTATTCTGAAATTTCAAAAGTATATAAACTTTTGTCACCAAATTTGTAATTATTTCATTTGGGTGGGGGGCATTTAGTTCTTCTACGCTATACGAAATATTGAGCAAATTATCATGAAATGGCTGAAATATGTAATAAGTATTTATATTTGTTTCACAAATCTTGGTTGGCCATGATTTATTTTGTGTCCCACGTTATCAGTGTTACCAGTTTTAGAAGTCTATAGGGGTCGGTCAGGTGAATTCAGTATGTGGCTACCTCGCTAGGTAAGCAAGTATACGCTTATGGGTTGTCAAGGAATCGGTTCTGCGGTTACCATATACTATAAATATATTGCACTTACCCACCGAGGTAGACCACGTAATGACCGAACTCTGTAGTAAACACCAGTTAACACAATTTAGGTGTAAATCATTGATTTTCATGGCCAACTGGTAACGTCAAGAAATCATGGTGGTATATGAAGAAATATTTTTTTACCTATAATAGAAGTTGATACAAATATAATACATCAGTCAGAATTAAAATGTGCTTTGTTATGTGATAGTACACAGTCCATAAAACAGCATAGTTAAGTAAAATAATTACAAATCAATATTTTAAAGAGTGTACAGATTAAAACATTGCGGGAGGATGGTGAATAATAATACCATAATGTAGGTTATCTCACGTATTATTACCTGACCTTTAAGTAACTGTTTTTATTGCAGATACTACAAGCGTATCATCTAGCAGCAACCAGTCTAGAGTGACTTCTACACCTGGACCCTCTTCAGTATCAAGTTCTGGATATCCTGCAAGTCCTTCGGTTATTAATTTGGACAGTCCTTCCCCTCCACGTTCACCCCAAAATACTGCAACAGTACAACCAACAGTTTCTCAGCCTCCTTCTTGTATGATGATGAACTCCAATGGAACTGTTCCTGATGCTTCGCCTATATTTAACACTCCAGGATCAATTTCAATGCCCTTTTTAGATCTGGAAAGTGAAACAAATAATGGAAATGTTTTTAACTATTAATACCTGTTAAATTGTAAGCACACAATGGTTTATATTTCATTTATTATTCAGTATAAGTTAGTGTACCTACAATTATAGTGATTAAATTTTTTATTTATTACATTCTTTTGGAATATACGTATATGTTAGATTGGATAAGTAATGCGCAAGTGTAGTTGAAAGCAATTTTTCAGGGATTAAGCTACCATAGCATCTTTTAACTTAGCATAATGTTTATAAATTACCAGCTGGTTTACTGTGTAATAACCTGCCTGGTTCTACGATAATTATTTGAATATTACCTATTTTTAGAATTCTTTAATACCTTTTATTGTGTATATTATCTCGACTACTATAAACTTTCATATGAATATTAATTTGTTTTTTTTTTTAGTTTGGTGATAAGCGGTTATAGATTAATCCCTGCAAATTAAAAAGTTCTTTACGTTGTACAACATACATGTAATAAATATTTTTCTAATAAAGATGTAGGCAAATGTATTACAGTACTTGACTGTTCCCCAAGATATGTAAAAAAATTACCATAGATCAACATTATCACTCTCGTAGTACTACTATGTATAAGTTTTGACTGTTATTATTTTATTGTATAGTACACGGTAACAAATACATCACCTTGCATTTTTACATATTTTATTACAATTATTCTGCTCTCAGATAGGGACCTGGACACAACCCCCACTGGTCACAACCCCCACAAAGTTTTTGGCTGGTCACAAACCCCACAGTGGTCACAACCCCCACATTTAGTTTTGGTCACAAGCCCCACATTTAGTTTTGGTCACAAGCCCCACACTGGTCACAAAGCCCACATTTCAGTTTGGTCACAAGCCCCACGTTGGTCATAACCCCCACATTTAATTTTGGTCACAAACCCCACATTGGTCATAAGCCCCACATTTACTTTTGGTCACAACCCCCACACTGGTCACAACCCCCACATTTCAGTTTGGTCACAAGCCCCACATTGGTCATAACGCCCACATCTCATTTTGGTCACAAGCCCCACACTCAAGCCTCGTATTGGTCACAACCCCCACACACAAGCCTCACATTAGTCATAACCCCCACATTTAGTTTTGATCACATTTAGTCATGAGAAATGATTAATAACAGACAACGCATATTTACTGTTATCATTGTTCCAAATGTAGGTAATTTCATAGATGGGTAATTTAGTATTTAGATTTAAACGAATTTATCCAGTAGACAGACCAAAGTAACGACCATAGGGAACTTTATAGGACTATGAAACAACAATAATAATAACGATCTATAGTCCACCAGGTTATTTCGCAGTTTGACAAAATTTGGAAAGCCAAAAATATATATTTAAGTCCGCCAGGTGGTGCTATTACCTATTTTTAAGTTTTTATAAGTTTTACGTTTTTCATCAACTGTGATTATTACTTTCCCATACCACCACTGTTATAGGGCGAAATATTGATGTCATGAAAATTTTCGAAAATATGCGGAAATACGTGCTTTGGACCTCCAGTAACCCAAAAAAGTGGTTTAGAAGAAATGTCTGTTGGAGGGTGAGTGGGGGGGGGGGGGGTTGGTTTGTTGGTTGTGTATGTGACGCCTCTAACGCAAAAACTAGTGAACCGATTTTGATGAAATTTGAAATGAAGGGGTATATCGAAAATGCATCGACAAAATAAGCTTTTCAAAAAAATCCAAACCGGAAACAGAATTTAGACGTAACGACTAGTAGTTTACGCACAGTTTTGTTTCTAAACTATACTACTACGCAGCGTTTTGTAAAAATTAATTCTCAAACTGCAACTAACCTAAAGCTCGAGGGGCGCCCCACACTAGTCTTTGCAAAGTCTTTGCTTCAGGTTAGTTGCAGTTTAAGAATTATTTTTACCCAGTGGACTTGTGTATATACAGGGTAGCTATTAGAGATTTTAATTTGACATTTGGAACACTTCAATACGACATCACTTCGCATATTATACATTATAAAATTTTTTTCTTTGAGTCATACTTTCGGAGCCCGGCCGCCATCTTGAATTTTCTTAAATGGTAATAGGGGTAATGCAATACATCGTTACAAAGCTTGATTATTTTTCTTTCTAATCATGGTAAATTAATATGGGATTACATAAGAAAATAATGCAAAAAAATTAGAAAGAATTTGCCGTATGCTCAGACGGCTATTTATTGTATGCTTGAAATCTATAGGTAGCTACAATAACACAACGTCAAAATTAAACAAAAAACAAAATAAACAAACAATGAAGAAAAAAGGTAGCTACTAAAATTAAACAAACAATTCTTATAAAAGTTAAAAACAAATACCATATTGTGATTGTTAAAAGCGTGTCGTCTGCGTTGAACACATATCGACGCAGACGACGCGACGGTTAAAAGTATGGTATCAAAAAACTGCTTAAATTCACGAAGATGTTAAAACTGTTTTCTGTCACCATACCTAATCAGTTTCTGTCAACCAATCCACTTTTAACAAAATTCAGATTGTTAAATTGCTACGAAAAGTATGACAATGTACCTACTGTCACCTGCTAAACAATTATTGATTGATTTTTTGTTTAATTTTGAAGCTCTGTTAAATCAAAGCCACCTAGAATTAAAGCATACATAAATAGCCACCTGAGCGTACGGCAAATTATTTTCTAATTTTTCTCCATTATTTTCTTATGTAACCCCATAATAATTTACCACAATTAGAAAGAGAAAACATTAAGCTTTCTAATGATGTATTGCGTTACCCCTATTACCATTTAAGAAAATTCAAGATGGCGACCGGGCTCCGAAAGTATGAGCCAAAGAAAATTTTTCAGTACTATAAAATATGAGAAGTAATGTCGTACTGAAGTATTCCAAATTTCAAATTAATATCTCAAAGCGTTTGAACGCTACGCTACGACTTTGGTCCAATCTTTAATAGCTACCCTGTACATGAGTATACTACCATACAGAACGACTAAGCACTGCGTAGTAGTATAGTTTAGAAACAAAACTGAGGGTTTTATAATTCTTAATCATACTGCTGTACAGAGCAATGAGGTTCGGTGTAACAGTATAGATAGTAATTACGCTTCCCGACAATTGTCGGTGTTTGTACGATTTTTGGCTCTAAAGTTACTCTTGAGAGTTATACGAGAGGTGCCAACGATTGTTGTTGGGTAACGAGTTGTTCATGAACGACAATTAACAGAATAGGGGTGTTAGCCTGGATTCTGACAGAGAGTCGGTCGATAGCGAACATCCGGTTTCGCCAGATGTAATTTCAAACCGGATTTCTGTGGTCAACATTTATTAGACTGTTTAAATGTTTGTATTAAAATATTATTACAGTTTTTAGGTAAATTAGTCTTGGATCAAGAATTTTTGCTTCGCTGTATAACAGGTTTGTTCTATGAAAATAACATTTTAAAGGGCAAAAATATAATCTAACAAAGCTGTAATGAGGCTTCGTACCGTTAGCTATTTACTGGACAAACTACAAAAACATTCTAAATATAGAAACTATAAATATTGAAGGAACTTTCTCTTTACTTGAAATTTACTGAAAAGTTCAAACCTTTCAAAAAATAAAAATCATTGTTATTGCCATAAAACCCTTAAACTAAAAATACCAATGATTTACAACACTTCAAACTTTTAAACGACAATAGAGAACGCGGGATAACAAAAGGCATAAGGTCCAATCATATCTAGTAGTTTTGTTTAATATAAAGTCGATGCCTTTAGTTTACGTTATATACAGGGTGGATGACAAAATCTGCCCTGAGCTATATCTACAGCTTTTAATTGAGATCGGATTGTTAGGTCGACATGCCAATCGAAATGGGTCATTAAATACTATGTTTTGATGTAGTTTGAACATTTTCAGGGCCTACTACATTTTAGAAGCCATAAAATCAACCTTTTATTTTTAAAAGGGCACCTATTTTTTGTAATTCTGAATAAGCGTTTTTTCCGAGTTCAACGATGTATAATAATATAAGTCACCTTACCATCACCAAAAAGTAGTAAAAAAAATTGTTTAAAATTACTCTCGTGACTACCAATTTCGCCATTACCTAGTTTTCAATTTAAAACAATTTTTTAATTACTTTTTGGTGATGGTAAGGTGACTTATTATACATCGTGAAAAAAAGATAGTCATAGTTTAATTTAATTAACCTTTTTTAAATCTACAGCTTCGCTGTTTTAATTTTTTCAATTACGGTTTTCACTTTATAATTCCATTGTTTAATCCAATATGTTATTTTCACTATTAGTATTTATTCTAATCTATTGTTTCTTCTGAAGATGCAAATTTAACCTTTGCGAAAACGTTCAAATTTTCAATTACCTATAAACGTGGGTTAGACAAGGTTTCTTATTTTAATTTTTCTTCTATTAATAATATAAATTTGAAATTATCTTGGTTTTGCAGGTCAGGTAATAAGCAAAGTTAAATTGTAATCAAAAATACTTGTATTTAAAAAAAATTAAAAGGTCGACGTTTCGGTTTATAAAAAAACCATTTTCATTGATGCCGAAATACGTATAAAGCGAATAAATAGTTATTATTTCCCGTTAAAATCGATATTTTATTTAATATTTATTATTTATAGGTATACTTAATCATGGATTTTAACAAAGTAACGCTTGAAAATGTCAATAAATTATTTTTTCTTTTATAAAATTATGGTCTCCATAATTTTTTATTTTTCTTTGAAAATGGCTTTTTTTATAAAGCGAAACGTCGACCTTTTAATTTCTTTTTAAATACAAGTATTTTTGATTATTACCTGACCTGCAAAACCAAGAGAATTTTAAATTTATCATTTATAAAGGTCAAGAATTACTATTATTATTATTAATAATATACACGGTGCTTCATTTAAAACAACCAAGTTGCTAATTGTACTGTGAAAAGTAAACACCCTGTAGAAGTGATATACATTTAGGAGAATGCAGAGCTATATACTGAATAACTTTTATATTTAAACTTCTTTCATATTTTGACAAATAATGGCGTTATAGGAGCATCAATTTCCGATTTTCAAAACCTCGTAGAGGGCGCCACAGTGAAATTATGACATTCAATAAAAAACAAAAATGTAGCTAATACCAAGCTGCATAAGTATAGAAAATTTAAACAAAATCGCGTGACCAGTTTTCTTGTAATAATTTTTCAAACATTTCAAAATTTTTGGAAGAGCGCCGCGCCGCACAGTGTGGTATGGCCGGAAAAAAGTCTGTTTTCAAGATGGCGCAAATTGATTTTTTTTGGGCGATTAATGATGTACATAGACCTAGCAACACAGTGCCATCGATAAGATTTAATTAAAAGCATTCTATCATTATGATTTTCGCACAGATATATTAATGTTATATTACGGTAGAAATTCGGACAAAATATAAAATATGTTTAATGTAATTTTTTCTTGAAAGGTGATCATTGTATGCGAAATAATGAAGTTTCTTTAGAAGCAGTATAGTTTACTAATACCAAAAATTCCATTTTTGAATGGTTTAATTGAATTAGTCATTAATAATTACAAATTAATGCGACAAGTGAAAATTATACTCGATATAAACCTTTGAAGAGGTTTTTCGATGTTGGCTCCGTCTAGTTCCGGGGTAAACCTAGTCTTCACTTATGCACTAAATCTTCCTCTAAACATTTATGAAAACTCCAGCTGTCCGAGTTTGCCCCATTTTGATTAAGCGCGTAATGACGTCATTACTGTAATTCACAAAATTTAAAAACTTATACTTTTCTTTCGATTAGAGCTCTATGTAAAGAAATACCAAGAGACAAACTTTATTAAACTTCTAATTTTCCTCCCAAAAGCAATATGAAAAACTAAAAAAAACCAGTGGCGTACGTATTATTTTTCTTACTCCGCGGAGTGCACAATCATTGGAAATGTTACAAAATTTCTTCAAATATAACCTATAACAAATTTGATTTAGAAATGAACTCTTTAATTAATTGGTGATTGTAAAAACAGTGTGTTTATAGAATATCTTATTTATAAAATCCAAAGCAAGTTAACGCAGACGAATATGTCAATTTTTATTTGTCATTGTTTAAAATTATTTCGTCTCCCCTCTTGTGCCGCCACTGGTTGAGATAGAAACGTGTAATTGATATAAAAAATTGACCATTTATAAGTAACAATTCATGTAGTCGCCAAATTTTGCGTTGACTTGTTTTCAACCATTTTATGGATTTTATCCACTGCTTTATGGACACACTGTATATAAGATGTACAAAAAAAATATTTCTTCCTAAAATGTATTATAATGAAAATTGTAAATAAAAATGGCTGTAAAATCATCAATTTCTGTTCTGTAATTTTATTTTGTTATGTTTTTTCCTTGTTTTATTTATAACTTTTTATATCACTATACATATTTTACTATATTCAATATATTGTTAGCCATATTATTCCTCTTTCAATTAAAAAAAAGTTTATTAGAATATTCCCAATACTTTTGAAGTTACGGACTTTTTTCCGAAAAACTAGCATTTTACCACACTGTGCGCCGTTGCGACCATTTTTGGATTTACGAAATACATTTTTTTCATGGTGTAGTACCGCCAAAGGGCTTTGAAACAATTTGTTGCGGAACCTGATAAGATAACTGGTTTTTGAGTTATGGGGTGTTAAATTCGAAATTTTGAAAAATTCATAGCGGCCGCCATTTTGAAGTTAAAGAGTCTGGCAAAAAACTGTTTCCCTTTCATATCCTCTACCGGGATTTTCAAAATTCCGCTTCTGAAAAAAATGCTACCAAAAAAAACCTGCCTAACTTCCGTTTCCGGTTAGGATTTTTTTGAAAAGCTTATTCTGTCGATGCATTTTCGATATACCCTTTCATTTAAAATTTCATCAAAATCGGTTCACTAGTTTTTGCGTTAGAGGCGTCACATACACAAGCAACAAACCACCCCCCCCTCCCCCACTCACCCTCCAACAGACATTTCTTCTAAACCACTTTTTTGGGTTACTGGAGGTCCAAAGCACGTATTTCCGCATATTTTCGAAAATTTTCATGACATCAATATTTCGCCCTATAACAGTGGTGGTATGGGAAAGTAATAATCACAGTTGATGAAAAACGTAAAACTTATAAAAACTTAAAAATAGGTAATAGCACCACCTGGCGGACTTAAATATATATTTTTGTGGCTTTCCAAATTTTGTCAAACTGCGAAATAACCTGGTGGACTATAGATCGTTATTATTATTGTTGTTTCATAGTCCTATAAAGTTCCCTATGGTCGTTACTTTGGTCTGTCTACTGGATAAATTCGTTTAAATCTAAATACTAAATTACCCATCTATGAAATTACCTACATTTGGAACAATGATAACAGTAAATATGCGTTGTCTGTTATTAATCATTTCTCATGACTAAATGTGATCAAAACTAAATGTGGGGGTTATGACTAATGTGAGGCTTGTGTGTGGGGGTTGTGACCAATACGAGGCTTGAGTGTGGGGCTTGTGACCAAAATGAGATGTGGGCGTTATGACCAATGTGGGGCTTGTGACCAAACTGAAATGTGGGGGTTGTGACCAGTGTGGGGGTTGTGACCAAAAGTAAATGTGGGGCTTATGACCAATGTGGGGTTTGTGACCAAAATTAAATGTGGGGGTTATGACCAACGTGGGGCTTGTGACCAAACTGAAATGTGGGCTTTGTGACCAGTGTGGGGCTTGTGACCAAAACTAAATGTGGGGGTTGTGACCAATGTGGGGTTTGTGACCAAAACTAAATGTGGGGGTTGTGACCACTGTGGGGCTTGTGACCAGCCAAAAACTTTGTGGGGGTTGTGACCAGTGGGGGTTGTGTCCTAGACCCGTTTCTCAGATAAACAAGTAAATGTAAAAAATTGAAAAAGGTCTTTACATAACAAGTCAAGAAAGTTTCACTTTCATGATGTCTGTATAGGGTGATGTCCATTTACTGCCCACTCTATCATTGAAATATAGGCAACCCATTATACACTGATATCACTCTTGTCCATTCAGGTATCTGTCAAGTTAAAAGTGAAGTGACAGAACTTATTATTTAAACCATGTCAAGTGTTGAAACTGCATACTATCATGTGCTTTGTTCGACTAAAAATAGTTGATCAAGTATTACTTTAACCGCAAGGATAGATAAAGTACTTTAATTTTCTGGAAACTCCATGGAAACCGAATGGAAACCTTTGCTACTGAGATTTTCGGGTTTAATATAATCTAATTTTAAATTGTTTTTTTTTACAAATTTTTCTTATTTTTTTAACATCTGCTATAGAAAAAAATAGAATTTTATACACGACGATAAAATTTAATTATCGACTCGCGAAAATTAATTCACTCGCGATTACATCGCTCGTGAATTAACACTTTCCGCTTGTCGATAAAATATAATTTTATCGTCTTGTATAAAAAATAACTATTTTTCTATAGCAGATGTTAAAGTGTGCTTTGTTCGACTAAAAATAGTTGATCAAGTATTACTTTAACCGCAAGGGTAGATAAAGTAACACTTTAACCGCAAGGATAGATAAAGTACTTTAATTTTCTGGAAACTCCATGGAAACCGAATGGAAACCTTTGCTACTGAGATTTTCGGGTTTAATATAATCTAATTTTAAATTGTTTTTTTTACAAATTTTTCTTATTTTTTTAACATCTGCTATAGAAAAAAAGTGGAGGTGCAAACCTCCCCTGGACTTTCCCATACTAAAAATAAACATTCGTTTTTGGTATTCAACAGTATTGTTCGCCACAACGGATCAACTAAACTTGAAAATTAGTATATGGAAAATTAACACAAGTGCCGATTGTGTTCATCTGCGCATGTGTGATTATTTATATTCATAGGCTGCTAGGATTAGCCGGCGACAAGGAATTCCCGTCCCGCGCATGGTCACTTGAACATATCGGCACTTACAAATTTCACCCTACACTGTTTTAAAGTTCAATATTCACGAATTTCTCATTAACCGTACATTTTAGCCATATGAACACCTTATACTATGTGATAGACAATTTAATTTTGCATTCAATTATATAATAATATATAGGATGTTTCATTTAAAATAACAAAGTTGCTTATTGTACTGTGAAAACCAAACACCCTGTATACGTGATATAAATTTAGAAAAATGCAAATCTATATACTGAACAACTTTTGTATTTAAACTTCTTTCATATTTTGACTAATAAAGGCGCTATAGGAGCATCAATTTCCGATTTTCAAAATCTCGTAGAGGGCGCCACAGTGGAATTCTGGCGTTCATCAAAAAACAAAAATGTAGCTAATACCAAGCTGCATAAGTATAGAAAATTTAAACAAATTCCTTAGACCAGTTTTTTTGTAATAATTTTTCAAAAATTTCAATATTTTTGGAAGAGCGCCGTTGCGACCGTTTTTGGATTTAGTAAATAATTTTTTTTCTTGGTATAGTACAGCCAAAGGGCTTTCAAACAAGTTGTTGCGGAACCTGATCAGATAACTGGTTTTTGAGTTACGGGGCGTTAAAGTCGAAATTTTGAAAAATTCATAGCGACCGCCATTTTGAAGTTAGAGAGTCCGGCAAAAAATTGTTTCCCTTGAATTATGCCCTTCTTTCATATCCCCTACTCAGATTTTCAAAATTCCGCTTCTGAAAAAAATGATACCAAAAAAACATGTCTAACTTCCGCTTCCGGTTTCGGATTTTTTTGAAAAGCTTATTTTGTCGATGAATTTTCGATATACCCCTTCATTTAAAATTTCATCAAAATCGGTTCACTAGTTTTTGCGTTAGAGGCGTTACATACCCACCCACACATTTGCATTCTCGCTCGATACCTGCCTGCGTGTCGTTCGTTTCCGCTACAGTCGGAGTTTAGTAATATAAATATAATACATTCAGAAAACTCCCGTGACATTTATTGTGTTAAATGGAAAATTCAGTTGGTTAACAAAAAAAATCCCTATCAGCTATTAGTAATCAAGGCCCCATTTTCAAAAATTTATAGTAATTTTTATGCTAGCCAACTAAATTTTCCATTTGACACATTAAACGTCACGTTAGTTTTCTGAATTGATTATATGTATATGTTACAGGCCATATATGAAACCAGGCCATATGTGTACGGTCTAGGCCGTATGTATAAGGCCTGAGCAGACCGTATGTAAATGACATGGTATTACATATACGGACTAGACCGTTAACATACGGACTATTGCGATTCAGACTGTATGTTCAATCGCAGTGTCTTGGGTGATGTTTACATTTTTGCACTGGGTTTGTGAAAAATAATTCTCAAACTGCAACTAACCTAAAGTCAGTGGGGCGCCCCACTAGTCTTTGTAAGGTCTTTGCTTTAGGTTAGTTGCAGTTTGTGAATTATTTTTACCCAGTGGACTTGTGTATATAGGTACATCAGCTGTATGGCCCAATCGCAAATGGACCGTATATAAATGGACTAGTCCTTTTGCAAACCGACTAGTCCGTTTGTTGAAGGGCAAGCTTGTTACACACATGGACTGATATCTTCAGTCCATTTACATATGGACTAGTCCTTTTGTATACGGCCTGTTGTTCATATCCGGTCTGTAACATATACATGTGTTTGAAATTTTGATCGGCCCCTCTGGTCGCGCAGTCTGATTCTTACCTTACGTTCTCGATCCTGTTTACAACAAGCGAACGTCCCGCTTTAATCCCGCTTCTGACGTCACACGATTAGTTACTATTCTAACCACCAGAGGGCGTATCGTTAATATTTATTCCCTTTATTGCAATGATAAAGTGGGGGGAACCATTTAACTTGCATTGCACAATTAATAAATGGGCTTCACTATTTTTTGTAAGCCAACGGCATTCTTGAAAGAGTTGAGATCGAAGCTGGCCATGTAAGAGGGCGACTGTTGCATGTTTTGACTATAGATGGCAGCAGCCGTTAAGTAAGTCGCATTAGATACAGTTGGCCTTGGTTTTAACAAAGCCAGTTGATTAGTTTTAAAACTGCAGAACTTGGACAAAAGGATAAAATAATTATTTGGTTTTTATTTTATAGTAGAATTTCCTTACAATACAAGTTAAAGAACAATTTAAGAAGTTTATATGCGACATTATATTTCCATCACTTCTTTATCTAATTGGTGCATTCCCATTGTGGAAGATTTCTTGACAATATTGAGATTATCCCACTTTTCCTCCATTTGACTATTAATAGTACGGAATTCATTTGCAACAAAGTTGTGCAAACTTCCAAATTGTGCCATTAAATGGGTTTGAAGTTCGTTTGCACTTTTATGAATCGAATCTGCTACTTCATGCTTTATAGACTTCATTGTGATAGTTTCAATTTGGTTTTTCTTGTCGGGTGCGTATTCCTTTTCTCGATAATACTTTACCTCACAAGGTTCCGTCTTTTCTTTTTTAGCGGAGTTTAGCCTCTCATGCTTAACACTAATGTCTTGATTGCTTTGGAAAGATATTAAATTATCTTCGCATACTATATCATGAAAGTCATATTTCATTTTGTGTTCAAATAATATTTTGTTTATTTTAGAATTGTGTGCTTTGCAGGTAATAAGAGGTTTAACTAATCTCCGAATATCGTAAACGGAAATATTACCTGTTACAGAACCAATTGCAACATTCACCCCATCAGAACTTACATCAACTGCAGTCAACGGATGCTGCTGATTACTACTAAAAATACATTCTCGATTTAAATCATGGATACATAGCCTATGGTCGGTACCAACAGATAACATAAGATCTGAACTTTGTAGTAAAACTAAACCATTGATGGGCCCGCTGTGAATGTTAGCACAAAATCTTGTTAAACCTGTATTTGTATCCCATTGTATCACATTTCCATCTGCTACACCTATGGCTAAAATATGATTTTCCGATGGATGATATGTCATTACAGTAGGCGAAAGTGTTGTAGATGCAATGTAGGTATCCCGAACATTTCCTTTCTTAGGATCGTAAAGTAGTATGTTACCATTTACACAGGAAACAGCCATCTGCGTATCTTCACCATTAAAATCTAATAAATTAACCGAACAAGGGGCAGGTTGTAATAGTTTACTAATAAATTTATTTTTTGTATCGTATAAAGCCACTTGGCCAGAATTCGTTGCGAATCCAATGCACCTTTTTGTAGTTCGTTGGAAAGCTATGGCGGAAGCATCCGCAACTGCAGAAATTGTATGCACATTTTTAATGTTTTCTGGGTCTTTGAGTGATATTATTTCTGGATTTCCCTTTTCAGTGACGAACGTTAAAAAACTGTTGTCTTTACTCCATGAAAGTGCTGTAATATCTCCCAACCCTATTGGTTTATAAACTATTTCTTGCGTAACTTCTAAAGGCCAATTATGAAATTTTAAATTCGTTCCTGCTGATACGAACATCTGCAATATTAAACAGGTTTGTGTGAAATTACAATCCAAATACGTACCTGCAAATAAAATGATTAAAATTACCTTTCTTCGATTTTTAAAAGTAAAATTTTGTTGTAGTACTACCCGACATTAGGAAATATAATTTGACTGACAATCAGATGTCTAGATTGTCAGAAACTGAACAAAGGGCAAACGATTTCAATGTAGCTTTTAGGCGCTTTCCAATTGCAAATGATTTGATCCCGTAGTGATCTATTCTAAACTGACCCGGTGTTAAATCAGTTGGAAGGCTACATCGAACATAATGTCATGTAAATGCCTAACAAGTGGTAGCTACCCCTGCTGTCCCAGAAAAAAGGTAGGTCCTTGAGGAGACGAGAAAAAGCAGAAAGATCAGTTGAGGTCCAACAAGCTCCAGTTAATTGGAATGCACAAATGCAGCTTGGGAATTACTTGGCGCTACTCGGAGTAACTCCCGTGTGCATATGGAAAGCTCCTTTTGTATGAAGCATATTTCACAGAACAGCAGTAGCGTCAGCGTCACCCCCCACCCATTAAAAACAGACCAATACAATTTCTAGAAAGTGAACAAAGATAAACAGAAATAGAAAAAAAACTGCTATGATTTATGAACATGATCACTTGACAGCCAATTACTGCGCGCATGCGCAGAAAATACTAGTTCCTATTATTATGTCTGTCCTTGTCTATCATCTTTGAACCAATTGAAGTCAAATAAAACGACTGACTGTGATGAACAGGCATGTTAGTCGCGGTGAAAGGGCTGCTACAAATCGACCCATCCCCATTAACGAAGAAAATCTTACAGTGAAGTTATTGCTTTTAAAGTATTTTGTTGTCCTTACTATAGCTCCCTTCATTTAGAAATATTTTTAATATTGCAAATTAAATTGGACACAAGAGGCTCTATAGAAATTTTTTAGAAACATTTATTGTACTATTTTACAAATTTAACTAGTAGTGCACATAGAAACTTTAAAGTCGACTAAAAGTCAGTACTTTTTGTTCCAAATTTGATGATCATGTTTGATGAAAATATCAATGCGTTTTGTAAAAATATTCCAACCCCCGGCCACTGATGCACGTCAGGTTTCAGCAGAAAATCATTTACTAATATAAACGAGCCGCCAATTAGAGATCCAAATGCAATCGACAAACCTATAAACAGTCCTGCTTTTGCGAGTAAAGGACCACAACATTTCTGATCGGTATAGTAAAAAGAATCTTCAATAATCGCTATTGGAATTAAGTTAACCACAATAAGCGCTACTGTTGCAGTTATTCCGGGGAGGAAATAAATTCTGTTCTGAGAGATGACAGCATTGTAAGAAGTATGAACGTCAATCATTAACCACCACCCAACGAAGAAAAGAATTCCTCCAACCATAGCGGCAAAATAACTCACTTTCCCATTAGATAAGTAGTTAATGATATTTATGACACAAGACATTATTAAGGGTTTATTTGACATTTTCACAGTAAAGCCCCATGTTTCTAAAAGAATTTCATAGCACACTAGGTTCGTAAATATCAATTGTTTTTGAAATGTTATACAGGGTGATCAAAAATGATTGAAGGTCACATGACCGCTAGTCGGTCCAATTACTATCAAAAATGCATTCCGTTTTGTCAAACAGTCTGTTGTTTATCAATACTTACATCTGTTCAGTGTCTTGCACATTATTTTCTATCTGTCATTTCCATCTGTCATTTAAATTACAATGTCTACACCACTGAAATTACCAAGGTTATTTAAGTACCGACAGCAGCAGTAAGCGGACAACAAAAAATCAGTATGAAGCGGCACGTTGAATAATTTTTTATCACCCTGTACAATCAATCGGTGTCTGCGTTGATGTGAGTGACGGACCAACGCAGACGACGTATTCTGAAGCCATTCAAAAGGTCATCGAATTCTTCGAATGAAAAGTATTTACAATTATTTAAATTTGCCTCCTAAATGTTTTTATTTTGACTGTACTACTCAGTGCCCGACACGGCCCCTTTCAACTGTTGTAAGGTTGGTAGAGGTAGAGCTTTATAAAGTCCATTTTTTTTTAAAAATCCACCACCTGTTGATTTAAGTTGGTATAACAAAAAAAAAATGAAATTTTTGGTAATTTCTGTCTGTGTGGTAATATTGATTCAAACATCAATCCACATCAATCAAAATGTTCTGTCAATTTATAAGTGCGCATCACTACATTTCAAAATTCAAATTTAAATTTTTAAGATCTTAATTAAAACATAAAGAAGACTATTTTACTCCAATATAAGATTTATTTTTAATGATGAAAACCGGAATTACAAAAACGATTTTGCTACTAAATCTTGGACTATTGACAACCTTCCCAAGAAAGATTAAAAATTAAGGAAAGCAGAAGGTTTATAGTGCCCCATGCCGGGTGTTCTGAGGTTTCTTAGATACATGTTTGCTTTTAAGATTCAGAAACAGGGATTATCTATTTAAAGAGTGAATTAATCAATTTATTCTAGCTCTATCATTTGATGGTTTTGAAACTGTTCTTATTTTTAACAATGCTCCATATCATTCTGTCCGTTTGGATGAACCTCCAATACGTTATTCCAACAAAACTGCAATGGGAAATTATTTAATAAAGTGTAACGTTCCATTTGAATTACGTGTACAAAAGTTCTATTATGGAAGTTAATAACTAATTTAGGATAAATAGACAATTTTATGTTCAAAAATACCGCCAATCGTAGTTGGTAATCTATTGAGGCGAAGATTCGGATTTAGATTCAATTTTGATCCATATCTCTCATATATTACGATGATTCAGAGTTTTACATCGTAATCTGATTCTGAAAATAATACCAATTATTCTAATTTACTTACCTGAATAATTTTTTTTCTATTCTTACCTATAATTATTTCAACCATAAAATTATAATACTTCATATTAAATCGAGCGAATTTACATAAACTCAGCATATATCCACATAAATCAACAATATTTAACAAAATATATGAAAATAATTCTTGTGAAAAGCACTTGTCAAAATTAACCATTAAATTTATTAGTCCTAACCCTACTTTAAAAATTACTAAAAAATATCACCAGCAGCGTTGCCAAACATACTTTCGAGAGAAATTGCAAGGTTGGTGGATCTTTAAAAAAAAATAGACTGTAGGTCCATAGCTACCGGGAATCGGTGCTCGTTTTATAGAGGTAGAGATGGCTATAATATGCATGAATATGCATCAAACACCTACAGCAATACACGCAGATGTGAGGTTAGGTTGTTTGATTTAATCTATCTCAATCAATCTGGCAACACCGGACGTCGACTTTGGCGCATACGCAAAGTTAACACGTCCGAAATGTCGCATGCTGTGGTCGCATGCAGCGTTGCCGCATGTGGTACAAACGTACCAAATGTGGTACATAATTTTATTGATGATACGGTGGTACTACTTTTTAAAATGTATGCATAATGTGGTACTTTTTTCTTTTTTACAACAAACTATTGGTTTTCATTAAAGAAATTCTATGAAAAAAATATTTAAAAATATTTACTTGTCTCTGTAAAAGGGTCCCTTTAAAACTTTCTAACCTGTAGTAAAATTTATGACCTGTTATACCTTATACCCTTAACCCAACCCAACTATTTTGCTGAAACCGGATGTTTATAAATAGGATTCCTAATTTCGTGCCATCTCTGCCCATTTTAATCCTTAGTAAGAACCGCAAATAATAAATATTAATAAACATTTTTATGGAAGTTCTTATAAAGACTGTTTTGAATTTGTTACCCTGCCGGCCCTTTTGTTAGGAAAGGTATTAACAACCACCTAAAATTGTTATGAAGGTGGATCCAGACAAAATATTATTTAACAAAGAAACACACATGTAATTTAGTGAATAGGTACCTAATAGTTTTTAATTAATACTTATATATTTTTTTAATTTGCACAATAAAAAGAAGTGGTACGAAAATTTGTAAATGGTACTTTTTTCTTCTCAATGTTGGTACGAATATTTAGGAGGCAGTGGCAACGCTGGTCGCATGTGCTTAGGCGCATCATCATACCTAGTCGCACGTTATTGGTTAAGGTGGTGTTGTTCTTCTGGAGCGTGCTTTCCGTTCATTTATTCAAGTAAATCAAACAATTCAGCAGTAACTGAATATTAAATTGTTGCACATCACTAAAGTAGGAAGTAAAGTATCAAATAATAGGTAAATCCGCATTTTTTCCGTTTTGCACTTCCAAGACACACATGGTAATAATTTAAGAGAATAATTATATTTGTTATACTGTTACTGTGAAGTTGTAACACGCTGTAATAACCTAAAATTAGGCACAATTTAAAAAACATGATACCTAAGTAGTTTAGGTAAATTTTATATTTGTTTTTAATACCTAGTTTATTATTCAGTGTGTGTTGAATGTATTTATCAGGTTATAGGCTGTTATCTGAATTTGATATGTTTTGTAAAGGTTTTTCACAGACGCATGTGCAAAAGTGTCACGAGGTTGCGTGTCCTCCAAAGTGAAGTGAACGTCACAGCAACCACCATTTTGTGTAATTAAATATCGCATAGTAATTTGAAATATCTGCTTTAGATCTGTTTGACTCCTACTGTAATTTTTTTCCATTCTTGGTTTGGTAATTTCATAATCCAGAATAGTTGTGCAAATCACACAATACTTGACTGCAGTTATTTCTTATACTTAGCAGTAGGTAAGTGAATAATCTCATTTATCGGAAAAGGAGATAGGTATTAAATTTAGTGAATAATTCAACTTCGGAATTCTCAATTGCAAGGGGTTTGTAACGTACAAAATTATATGTGATTATTGCAGCCGCACAAAACCTAATTCACTCTAATTATGGTTTAGTTATTCTATTCAAAATGAATGCCCAGTCTTACAAATTAACAATTTATTAAATACAACGGATTTTTTAAAGTTAATAGTTTTTATCCACGACTACTAAATTATACATCGATTATTTATGTGTTTTGTTAAACATAAGACTACCCATAATAAATTGCCGTGAATTATGGTACATAATTCACTCTTACGTCAAAATCACAAATGTCAAAACAAATGTCAATACAATACAACATACCCCAACTTTATTTCGAGGCCCTCAGATTCGTCACGATAGTCCTTGCTGTAACTTGTTGTTTTTAAAAAATGTTTCTGGGACAAATTGTTATAAATTTTTTTTATAATTTACAAATGAATATTAATTTGACGTTTCACGAATCACATGAAAAACAATTGCTGGCTTTGATATGAACTGTCATGGCTGATTAGATGAAGTTTTTAAAAAAAAATTTCAGTTATAAATTTTTACAAAAATTGTTGTATTTAGTACGTGGACAAAGTACAGTATTTAACTCGCATGTTATTGGCTATTATTCACTCCGGTTATTTACGAAACTCGCCTGCGGCTCATTTCGTAAATGTAACCGTCCTGCTCCTGAATAATAGCCATCCTAACATGCTCGTTGAATAATATACTAATTTGACAGCTAGGGTAGAAAATAAATCACAGCAAGATCCTTAATTGTTTTTCGGAATTACCTTATAGCATAGGTACTTTATAGTCAAATAAAGTTGGCCGTAGTTAAACTCAAAGTCATTTCTATCTGTTCACAAACACCGCAATTTACCCAGAATTACGATTTCTCATTTGAGTTACTTCATTGATATTTGTTGGTATATTTAGTTTTTTATCTTGAGTAAAAGATTTGTAGTTATCTTTGAATTGTTGGCGATCTGATTGTTGTCTTATTTTTAATGGTGTGTAATACTCTGCAACAATTGTAGGCGAAGCAGGACAGCTTCGCATTTTGCTTTCTTTTTTACTGCTCATGGTTATAAGTTATATGATTTATATTAGAAATTTTTTATACAACTGTCATTAAAAATGACACTTTTAGGCCCGGTTTTACAATATTAGTATATACCTGGAATAAGCTATACCTCCGATAGTTGCCATGGTTACAATTATTTTACAATTGTAACCATGACAATTGTCGGGGGTATAAGTATAACTTATACTTGTATTGTAAAACCGGCCCTTAGTTAAAGTTACCCGGGTTAGAAATTCAATTTTATGAAGTAGCATGTTAAAAATATTTTTAACACTACTAGAAAAAGGATTTTTAACACTAGTGGAATTGGTTTATAATTTATTTATAAATAGTAACATACACATTAGAATTAGAACAATTACAGATATTAATTCCTTGGGAAGTAGTCCCTTCAACTTTCTTGCGATTTCTTGGGCAACAGATCAAATGTAGCCCTACTAGCTGGTTCTTCAATGTCCCGAGGAACGGCGCCGGCATCAGTATCAGCAGAGGAACCATCGTCAATAACAAATTCGATTTCATCACAATCCATTTTCACTATTGCACTATCAATACGAACTGTTTTAAAAAACGCGAACAAAACGTTTTCTGAAGTTTCTAATAAACAATTTTCAATTGTCACTGCATTAACGTGACTACATCACGACATAGCTAATTTTTCTGAAACAATTTAAAATAAAAATTATCACGACAGATCTGATTTTTGTGAAACATTTTAAAATAAAAATTATGAATTCGTTTTTTTAAATTAAATATAAACAGTTGTATAAAAAATAGTGTACGATATACTTGTTAAAAGTGACATTTTATTTTGTAAGTGGGAAAACGAACTTGTACTTATATCGTAAATAACTATTATCTGAATTGTGTAAATTTTCTGCTGACTGGACTAGATTAGATTTTTGTTAAAACCACTTTGTGCTTGTACCAAAATAGTTATTTTTGTATCAAGGCCAAAAAGTGAATCTTTTTCGGGCGGGACTGATTTTCTGGTCGAGGCAAAGCCGAGACCAGAAAACAGGGAAGGACGAAAAAGCACTTTTTGGCAGAGGTGCAAACAACATTTTTTAGGCGAATATTACAAATTTTATTAACAAATTTAAATTTTTATCTAAATATTCCAATGACATTTGGTCACGTGACCTTTATCATAGTCGACTAAAAAATTATAAATCAGCGGCCGAAAAAGTAAAAGCGGCGGAAAAAAAACAAATTGCGGCCGAAAAAAACCATTTGCGGCCGCAAAATAGAAATTGACAAATGCCTACTACAAATTGACACTTTTCGGCTGTCAAAAGATACGTAAAACAGCTGTTTTTATCGTAGTCGACTAAAAACAATATTTTTGGCTGTGTTAGTTTCATTATTGATTGTTAGCAATAGTGTTACGTTATGTAATTTTTTGCACGATCGGTCTTTTTTGTTAACTTACTAGATTCGATGCCAGAACAGTAAGCTGCATTTACTGGTTGCTAGGTGTAACAAAACAGTAAGTAATTCACTTACCGTTCTAGAACAGTAAGTAGTATAATTCATTGTTTTGCAGACATGATAACTATGGTTACCGTGGTTGTCAGTCAATTTATAAAAAAATTAGGTTATATAGGTACTTTTATAATTTTTTGAAATATAACTATTAAATCATTTTTTTTATTGCGATCGTGCAAAAAACGTTATAAGCATGTCGAACGTTAAGGGTTACCGGTCTCCGACAATAATTGGGGTCGTCGCTTGCGCTCCTCCCCAAACAATTGTCGTCGACCGGTAAACATCCCTTACCGTTCTTAATACTTAATATACTATATGTCTGACTCCTTGAACCCTTTTTTTTAGCATACAACATAATGAATCCATGCAACAAAAAAGGAGAAACGGACAAGGATAAAGAAAAAGAACCTAAACAGAAAATATCATCACCGAAGAAAGAGGGGGAGCCATCTGTCCTGGCAATGGCATCTACCAGCAGTAACGAAATAGCAGTAAGTCCACATCTTTTAATTTGAAAACAACTTTCTCCAGATGCTAACATTCTGTCATTTCTGACATGCGGAATATAAGAAGGGAGTAAAGTTTAGGTTTTGGTTTAGCACCACGGAATTACACTCTTATACAAATGTATTTACTCAATTTTTTAAATGCAAATTGCTGCTTCTGTTGCCTTCCTTGCAGTACTTTAGCTCTGCTAGTGAATTAAATTCTTTTTATGTAACAACGTTTTTTAATATTGTGGGATCCTGTTCCTTTTTCTCTTTATTTTTAACAGATTCGTCAAAAATAACATCACGAGCGACTACTATTTTTCCTTTCTCCTCATTCCATAGTCTATACCCATTATTTGTATATCCCACCATAATAAATTTCTTCGTACGAGAACCTAATTTTCCAGTTCTTTGTTTTTTAGGAATATGTGCGTAAGAAACACTTCCAAAAACTCGAATTTTATTAAGATTTGGTTCCTTACCATACCAAATTTGAGCTGGTGTTTCTTTATTTTTTAATGTTGACGTTTCAGTTCTATTAGTTAAATACACAGACGTACGTACTGCTTCACCCCAGATAGATTTTCCTAATTTTGAAACATTGTGCGATTAAATCGTTCCGCTACACCATTCTGCTGAGGATTAAATGGTACTGTATATTCAATATTAATTCCTTTTTGATTACAAAAATTTCTAAACTCTCGTGAAGTGTGTTCTCCTCCGTTGTCGCATCGGAATGTTTCTATTCTGTGTTGGAACTTTAGTTCGACCATTGCTACATATGATTTGAACGTTTCTAATACTCCACTTTTATTTTGAAGTAAATAACAAACTGCAAAATGCGAATAATCAATATAACTGACAAAATATCCCTTACCATCATATGTAGTTGGAGTCGTTGGACCACAGATATCCGACGATACTTTTTCCAAGATTCTTTTTGCTTTCATTTCTTCCTTTACTGATTTATAAGGAGTTCTTGCATGTTTTCCTTCCAAGCACGTTTCACATAAATTATCAGGAGGATATCTTGAAGAATGACCCATATGTCGATGCCATAATGTTTTATTATATTTGTATTGTAAAATTTACCATGTACCGGGTGTCTGCTTAAGGATGAGGACCGGCGATATCTACTGATCCGTTTATCGTAGAGCGTTGGGAAAAAAGTTTTTATTACAAAAGTTGCCAAGAGAAATTTACTGAAAATAATCTTAAGTCCGTAAATTGACCGGAAGGGGGCGCAACTGTCACGGTCAACTAGAAAAACGGGCATTTCAACCAAATTTTGACGGATAAGGTAGGTCGAAATTATATTTACTAAAATCTTCTGACATTTTCACACAATTTTGACCAGTCATTTAGTACCCTAGCGCCCTTAATAAGGGCACGAGGAAGGGGGGCATTTCTCCACAATAAAATGGCGATAACTTCGGTTTCCCTGAACCAAATCGAACAAACTTGAGCTCGTTGAAAAGAGCCTTTCGAGATCATTCAGAATTCAGGTTTGATATAATTATTTTGTCCTTCGGACCAACATTAATGGAAGCTGTTTTAAAATTTGACAAATTTATTGATTTTTCTTTGAATTTTTAAATGAGACGGTATGATTATTATAGCTCCACTAAACAGTGAATCAAATAAGGAAGACAACTGCGTAAACCGGATATCGATATCTTTTTCCAATCCGAAGTTATGGTCAAAATACGGGTAAAAGAGGAGGCCGACACCTAAGAAAAACAAATAAAAACGCAGTTTCCATGGAAACAAATAAAAAACGGTTTCAAAATTTATTGCAAACAATTAAAAGTAGGTGAAACACAAAACACAACGAAGAAACTAACAGGAAAAACGCAGGTCAAACTGGTCAAAATTGTGTGAAAATGTCAGAAGATTTTAGTAAATATAATTTCGACCTACCTTATCCGTCAAAATTTGGTTGAAATGCCCGTTTTTCTAGTTGACCCTGACAGTTGCGCCCCCTTCCGGTCAATTTACGGACTTAAGATTATTTTCAGTAAATTTCTCTTGGCAACTTTTGTAATAAAAACTTTTTTCCCAACGCTCTAGGATAAACGGATCAGTAGATATCGCCGGTCCTCATCCTTAAGCAGACACCCGGTACAGGTTTCCGTTAAGGCTTCCATTTGTAATTAACATCTTGTTTTTGTATATTTCCACTTTTCTTTTATGGAATATTACCCTTAACCCTGCTTCTTCCATTCTTTTTACAGACAAAAGATTATGAGTCAGCTCTTCACACTCCAAAACATTTTTAATTTTAATTGGCCTTCCATCTTCAGTTAACAAATGCATATTCCCTTGTCTACTTGCTGTTATTGCTTCGCCTTCTTTTGCAATATTTATTTTGTGGTTTATTTCAATTACATCAACTAAATGTTGACCCAAGTATAATAATAATAATAATCTCTACACTACCCGTATCCTGTTGCCAGGCCCCATAAGCGCAATGCTTGTGCGGGGTGGGAGGAAGGGGCTATTATTATTAAGCGGGCCCGCTTGCGTCTGCAGCCGACTTAGAGATGGAATAGCACAACTCTCATATTCATGTTACAGCCAAGGAAAACTGCAGAAAACCTTGGCCAGAAGTTGCCGGCACCGGGAATTGAAACCCGGCCCGCTGAGTAGGAGCCTATACTTTGTTTACCCAAGATATGCATATAGACTCCGCCCCTTGAGCGTGATGAACACTAAAGCCAGTTTCACATGGTACATGGTACAAAGCGGGAAATTCAAAAACTATTCATTTTTAATTTAATTTTTTTTTATTTTAAATGATAACACTTCTAGTGTCAGTATATGAGATTTAATTATTTTAAAGAATATCTTTCAGCTCGGAAACGTTCTGACAAGACTGACAAGAAACAACCGGAAGTGGTTCGTAAACGTCACTGAAAATTAGCGCAGTTGTGTGTTGTGGGTTTTAAAAATACGACCAATTGAAAAATTATATTCAACTTTTGACGGCGTTTATGAGGCGGAGTCTATATGCATATCTTGGGTAAACAAAGTATAGCATGCTAGTCGCTACACTACCGGGGCTGTTTTGATTAAATGATTAGTTGCCCCGCTGTCAACTATAAAAGTTATAGTATTAATCAAACTAGATTTCATGCATTCGATTTCTGTGGAGGTCATAAAAACTACTTCATTTTCATCCACAAAATTACATTCGTTTCTTCTGTTATATCTTCCTTGCGGACATTCAGGTCTTTTGTGACCTATTTTCCCACATTTATAGCATTTAAATTGTAATTTACTACCTTTATTTTTGTTCCAATACTTCTTCTCGAAGCAGGACTTTTGGGCGCCGGACGTTTGGGCGCAAATACATTTTTAAAATTACATGGGACCCATGTTAGTTGCTCTTAGCAGTTAATATATAAAATAACTTGCACGTAATGGAGGTAGTCGTTGCAGTCTGTGTACATGCTACCGAGGTCTGTGTACATGGCGACTTAGTCTGTGTTCAGGTTAGTTGCTCTTAGCAGGTAATATATATAAGAACTTGCTTACCGCTAATCTACAGAAATTGGCGCCCAAACGTCCGGCGCCCAATCGGCCGGCGCCCAAACGGCGGCGCCCAAATGTCGCGTACCGCTTCTTCTGAGCTGCAAAAGCTTCTGACGTTCCAGGTTCAGCTTTTTCCTTACCCTTTCTTTGTCGGCTATCTTCCATTAACAGTTTATTTTTAACGAATTCCAATGTTACCTTTGATTTATCAGAACTAAATAAAATATCTATTGTTGTGGTAACTGCCTGATAACTTTCTGACATCGAACTCAGTAATATTGTATTATTACATCTTCATTCGTGATAATTCCACCACAAATTTTCAGTTCTGAAACAGTCTTTTCAAATTCTATAATAAACTCGCCCAATGGTTCCTTTCCAGAAAACTTCATTGTTCTCAGTTTTTTTTGTAAATTAATTTGACTTGCAATTCCTTTGGTTTCATACGTTTCCTTCATGATCGACATCATTTCCGGCAAAAATGTAGAATCCGGGGCCGCTATCCCCACCACCTTTCCCCTCCCGTTTCCATGGTAACCTTAATAAATAGGTACCATGGTAACCAAAATAAATAAATACAGGTGAGTTTCTGCGTAGGTAAATCACGTGGATGATGAAATTTAGAGTGCCATGATAGAATGATAACAATCACTCAATCAAGGTACCCTATTGAAAACAAAAAAATTGACAAATTGTCTAATTTTAGCGTTACTTGCGTTGGCATTGGTATTCTGCACAAATTTAAATAAAACTTGATAATAAAATTGTGCATACTATCAGTACCTGCGCTAGTTACGCTAGAAGAAACAATTTTTCGATTTCAATGTTCTTCCACATGGTGATTTTCCTCTGCAGTCGCTCACCTTAAACAAATGTAACACATATTTTATTAAAAATGTAGCATTCAGTTAATTATAAGTACATAATTATTATTTACACAATATATAAATGGACAATAAATTAAAATACCTGTAGTTCCTGAAACCAGATTATTAGCAACACAAAATAAATTCTAAAACTTATAAATTTATATGAGGTAAACAAAATCCAAGTAAATTAATATAATTAAATAACTAACCTGTCGATCTTGATCCTTTAATTCAGTAATAGGTAAATATAAATTCTTGTTTATGAAAATAATCAGATTAATATGGGAAAATCAAGTTAAAAACACGGACACTAAATTCGCACGTTAAAACTTTACGAGAAAAAAATTATATTATTTACTGGTTGCCATGTTTCCAAAAACAAGATTTTATAAAATCATAGCTAACCACTACATTGCTTTCGCAAACATAACAAAATTAAAAATTTTCAAATACAAAAATACAAAGATTCAACATGAATATCCCTCAGCTTACCTGCTATCCATTTCTTGTTTTCTTTTATGAGGAATGAAAATCCCTCAGCTTACCTGCTAACCATTTTTTGTTTTCTTTTATGAGGAATGAAAATCCCTCAGCTTACCTGCTATCCATTTCTTGTTTTTTTTTATGAGGAATGAACATCCTTCAGCTTACCACCTAACCACTTCTTGTTTTCTTTTATGAGGAATGAAAATCCCTCAGCTTACCTGCTATCCATTTTTGTTTTCTTTTATGAGGAATGAACATCCCTCAGCTTACCCCCTAACCATTTCTTGTTTTATTTTATGAGGGATAAGCATCCCTTTGTGTTACCATCTTTTTTTTTAGCCACATTTCTAATGCCGAGACGACCAGGTCATAAACTACCTACTAAATACCATGTGCACAGATTTTCGTACCATGTACACAGACTGCATTGACCATCTCCTTTTCGTGCAATTTCTTATTTATATATATAAAACCTGCGAAGAGCAACTAACCTGAACACAGACTGAGGCGCCGTGTGCACAGATTTTAGAGCAATTAACTAACCTTGGTCCCAGAAGGTACACTGACTTTTGTACCATGTACACAGACTTTAGCTACCATCACCATTTCGTTCAAGTTTTTATGTGTATTAACTGCTAAGATCAACTAACCTCGCCTCCATGTACCCATATTTCGGTATATTGTTCACATAATGCATTAACCATCACTATTTCGTTCAAGTTCTTATACTATATATTTCCTGCCAAGAGCAACCAACCTTGGTCTCTTTTATAATTTGGTACCATGTTCATAGACTACAGCTTTAATTACAATTTCGTTCTAATTCTTATTATATATTACCTGCAAAGAGGCACTTACCTTGGCCACATGTATACAGATTTTAATACCATGTTCACATAAATAAGTTACAATCATCATTTATTGCCAATTTTTAGACGGTTATAGTTACATGCCCGCCTTTCAATAGGTAATCCAAATTTATGGAAATATTTACCTGATTTAATTTTGTGTAATAATGTCAATGATTTATTTTAATAAATTTGACAAATTACAATAATGTTAGTTAATATTTCCATAACAACAGAACAGAGAATAAATAATATCATTGGTCATTAGTAATTTAAGGGGAATACAGCGGTTTGACAGCGGCCCCGGATTCTACATATGTTTAACCATTTCTAGTATATTGTCTGATAAATATGCAACAATTACGGTCCTTGCTTTCGCATCATTTTTCTTGTATTCCAGTAACTTATTTGCATCGCTTGGTGTATCACCTTCCAGAACTTCCTCAATTTCTTTTTGTTCTAGTATCAATCTCGCCCGAAATTCCCAATTACTGTAACCTTCTCCATTAAACGGTTTGATAGCGTTTACTGTATTTGACACCGCCATTGACGTTTAATAATAAAAATTTCCACTGATAAAACAGATTCACAAAACTACTTCCGTTGCTTCCTGTTTCACATGAACATCATCTGGGCCCGTAACCTCTTGAAATTACTTATTCTAGATGATCACAAATGAAACTACAACTGTATTTTGTATTACTATTTTTAACTACTATATTATAAAATGCATTGTTTTAATGAATAATTTCTATTCAACAAGAACCTTAACAACAACAACCTTTTAATATTAGACACACTAGATTATGTAGAATTGTAACTAAAACATAAATATCAACAACACTGCTGCTAAACAGTGGAAAGTTTGAATCAGATGTGGCACGTTTTGGAACTTAAAGCGGGCTACCCGATTTATCTATCTAACATTGGCAGCGCTGCCAAAGTTGTCATTGTTAGTGTTTTTATGTTGGCGTTCCTGTGGTGTGACGTTTCCTTTGTGTCGGCTGTCACGAAATGACAATAAACAAATGTGACAGCCGTCGACTCAAGGCAAACGTCACACCACAGGAACGCCAACATAAAAACACTAACAATGACAACTTTGGCAGCGCTGCCGACGTTAGATAGATAAATCGGGTAGCCCGCTTTAAGTTCCAAAACTTGCCACAGAGGGTTGGGAAAGGTCAATTAGTAGGTATTATGTTATTTCTGATACATAATTCATAACAACAATGTTTTTCAGGGCGCACCAAACCCCAAAAAATCAAAAATGGAAAAAGGTCTAGCTGCTTCACATGAGAAAGTGAGTTTCCTTATACAGGGTGATTTCTAAAGTACGGAGGAAAGTGAAAGGACAACTAGAGGGGACCAAAACATAGTTTTTTTTACAAAAACTTTTGATCAAAATGGAATAACAAGAATGTTACAACAGTTTAAAGTTCTTATAAACGAGTATTTTTTTAATGAAATACGGTAATTACTTGCGTTTTGAATTCAACTTTTGTATATTTGTAAGCTAATTAAACAAAATTCAGTGCAAATTTTTATAAGACGAAAGTTATGGCTATTTAAAGTGGTCTTTAAAATATTCAGTTATAGGTGTTTGTTTATTGACAACCGCTGATTTACATAATCTAATCATGTGGGTAAGTCAAAATTACAGCAGCAATTTATCAGATTGTGTGAGAAGTGTTTCGGATGTAAAAGCGAATACAATAAGCTCAGCGGTACTCAAAATGTGGGCGTTAATTTATAAGAACTTTAAACCGTTGTAACTTTCTTGTTATTCGATTTTGATCAAAAATTTATTGTAAAAAAAAACTATATTTTGGTCTCCTCTAATTGTCCTTTCAGTTGTTAGAAATCACTCTGTATTCTTCTTTCAGTCATAATGACTTTTTTGGGTGGTCACTTACCAAATTTTCTTTGGATTACAGGGGCCAGAGGAGGAAGTAACAGTTAGCACTGACTCATCATTTGAAAGCATTTTGAAGGCATCTACGTTTGTGGACAAAACGCTGTTAATAAAAAACGTTTTTCAGACTGGCACAGTTACAGATTTAAATCCAAAGATAATGATAACAGCACCACGAAAATTTGGGAAAAGTGTCAACCTGGACATGTTCCGCTGCTTTGTAGAGTTAGAAGTGGATGAGAATACAGGAAAGGCGAAAACTAAAGTTAAACTGGAAAGTGAGGAAAGTGAGACTGTTTGTGATACACCTAATTACAAATTGTTTACTGTAAACAAAAATTCAGAAAAAATGGACTTGCAGATCATGGCAGATAATAAGTTTGTGAAAACTCATTTTGGAAAATATCCGATCATTAACGTCAGTTTCCTGTGTTCTGAAGATGTCATAAGCAAAACTGAAGCTGTGAATCTTTGTAGGACGAGTATACATGAGGCATTTATAAAACACCCCTACCTATATAAAAATTCAGAGTCACAATTGGAAGTTTGGGACAGAGATGTGTGTGAGCAATGGTGTACACCAGAGGGAAAACATGGAAATCCCAATTACAAGCAGTTTGATCCTGACAGTGTAATTAAAGGCTTGAAAGATTTGTCTAAATATTTGAAAAAGTTCCATGGGAGGAAAGTTTTCGTCCTCATTGATGAATTTGATTCTATTGTTTCAAGAGCAGTTGGCACTGTGGCTGACAAAGATGAGCTACGGGGAATTCTTGGGGTTGTTATGGGTGTTATTGGCAGTGTTGTGAAAGATAATAGTGACAACCTTGCTGGAGTGTTTATTACAGGAATATTGGACTTGCATGGCACCGGGATTTCATCCTTGCTGGGTAACGTGGAGCGAGACACATTTGGAGACGATCAGCCGCGCTTGAAGTATTATGGATTCAATTTGAAAGAAGTGGAAAAGCTTTTTGAAATCTTTTCTGTAGATGAAGGTTTAAGAAAAAAGGCAATCACCAAGTATAATGGTTACTATACGGAACATGGAGAACATGGGATCTTTAATCCATATGCAATTGTCCAATTCCTGAGAAAGCGAGAGATGGGAGATGCCAGTTTACAAAATTATTGGCAAGCAAGTGGTTATGTTGAAAGTCTCGATAATCTTTTCAAAAGGGATGAACTCAAGGAGATGATTCAACGTATGCTTCAAGGAAGATGCGTTCTGGCTCAGTTTTCAGTTCAACTGAATCTGCAGAACCTTCTACAATTACATATTGCAAATAGAAATTCCCGAGTTTCTATTTCCATGAATCTTGTTATCTATTTCCTACTACGCCAAGGCTATTTATCATATATACCTAGGATAGAAAGTCTCCTAATGAGTCTCCCAACTGCTGTTGGAATTCCTGATGATCTACGACCCATATTTACTGAAAAGATGGTAGAGCATTTAAAACTACATTGTGGCTTAAATGAGATTGCACATAAGGCTTGTCAAAGTCATCTTAATAATTTGATGCACTTTGCCAATAAAGACAAAGCAGAGTTCATAAAGGCTTTGAAATCCTTTACTGACAAACTGGGTGAGCTCATTGAAACAACATCCATTCATCCATGTAATGAGGCAGGAGTAGAAACTGTAGTGTCATCTGTAGTACTCTCTGCTGGTTACACCTGTGGCAATCAAACCTATAATATCGACCAGAACAGACTGGATATGATAGCACACAAAGATGGACAAGGAATCATCATTGAATTGAAGTACAATAAAGAAAAAAATGGTTCACGTGATGCCCTGGCACAACTTTTCACCCAAGGATACTACAAGGAGTTCATAAACAAGAAGCATTATGATAGTAATATAAAACTTCGTCTGGCAATGGGGTTGCATTTCACTAAGAAGATAAGGGGTTCAGAGGTAAAGGCTACTGTACATTGTCTGCGAGATGTAGAAATCAACGAGGTTCTAAACGAACTGAACATTGAAAAGGTGGATGAAAAAGGAAATGAAAATGTAACAGAGGATCGCATTGCACTGGCCTGTGCTGAGACGGAACGCATCAACTCATTTCTTGAAAAAGCTATTTGTGTCGCTTAACATTGTCACAGTTTGTTAACTTCATCTCCAAAATATTTTAGTTTACATTGATTTGCATTTTCTTAAGAACGATCTACATTATCTCTAGTTAAAACAGTGTTTTGCTTTTTTGTACGATAGATTTGGTTGTTTAATAAAAAAGTTTTTAACTAATAAGCCAAGCCTTAAAAAAAATAAAAATTTCTTCTCCCGAATCTCAACTATTCTAAAAATGGAACGTTTTTGAAAAAATTCTGGAAATTTGTTTCTATTTTTTTTACATGTTTGTGAATGAAATGTTTGAATAAAAGTCAAGCTTAGATCAATTTTCCATACGTTAAAAGTGATACTCTTGATTCAGCTAATATGATACATATTCATACCGAGTGGGTACTTTCAAAGCCGAATATAGGAGATTTGCAAAACCCTCTGCTCGACTGAATACGCGTTATTATTCATATCTGATATTAATAACAGAAACTTATGAGTGATGTCAAATAATTTAATTGACAGATAAAAAAAGTTGATAGTCATAGCAAATTTTTTTACAGAAAAAGGTAACTATAGTAAATTCCCAAAACTTTAGTACTTCAAGGTCACCGCGACGCTCGCTTCTTTTCAAAATGAGAACTCAAATTCACAATAACAGCGGCGTAACATGAATTATACATCTTAAGTGTAGCAATCATTAAAAATTGTAAATTGAGGGTAAAGCGAAAAACTTAGAACATTAAAAGGAACGAAAAAATATATATCCTGCACTGATCTGGACGAGCTACATCGGCGCACGTCATGTCCATAACTTAGTTCGTATGACCTTGAAGTACATAAAGTTTTGGAATTGACTATAAGAACCAACATTTATTGGTACCATCGCATCCGCTGTATTTTTGTCGTTATTTTCATACCATTACCATCCTTGTGGGTTTAAATGGCGAGCAGGAATCTATATAAAGGTTAGTTACAATGCAATTCTCCTATGTTCGGTTTTGATAGTACCCACACTGTATATGCCTTGAATTAACTTGTATGCTAACAAATCGTTTGTCATCGCGGGAGGACTCATACCACTAATGATACGAGGTTTTCAACTTATCGCAATGTTATCATCCTGATAGTGCGGATAATAGGAAAAATAAATCTGTCAAGTTTGATTAAACGAAAAAGAGAGGTAAGCGGCGCGACCTCTATAGAGAAGTAGCAACACGAAGGGATTAAACTTCTTGAATGAAGTGGTCCATGCTAAACTACTTGGGATATTTTAAAAACTTTTATATTTCTTCCTTTATAGTACTACATGTACTAAACCCTTGTAGTTATTTGTTATAGATTTAATACATTATGTCCCAAAAGTATAATAAAATCGATTAAGATTCTTAAAAATGGGTTTGGGCAAAATCGGTCGGATATGTCAACAGGTTTGTATTAAATTCTTAATTTTCAAATGCGTTTGTATTTTTTCTTGTCCTTTTTAACAGCTATGACGTCATCGACTTTTTTAAATGATAACCCTATTTTTATTGATACGTCAATCGAAGAGTATCTTTTTTTACAAAAAAATGTGAAACTTCTTTAGCTCGAACAATTATTGTTTTAATTCCTGTAATAAAGGGAATTTATTTAGAGATCGGAAATACAAAATTTTTAAATTACAAAGCGGGGATCTGTCCCGAATCTTATTACCTTGGGGTTGTGATTCAAAGCCTTAATTTTTTTTATTTAAAACGCAGTTAAAGCAAAACTAGAAAACCTGTGGAAAGGTCTTGCACTTAGGAAATTATTCTGCTGCTACAGCTTAACACCGACCCCAGAATAATAAGTAAGTAAGCTCTTTATTTGGCTCAAATAGCCAGTATTACATTAAAAACTTAAAAATCTAGTAAAAAATAAAATAAAGAAATCTAAAAAGAAAACGCATATACATTTATAAACTATAATACTTATTAGATTTCTATGCTACTCTAATACTTTTTTAGTTTTGATTTAAATTGGTTCAGCTGTTCACTGCTTACTATATTATCTGGTAACTCATTATACATCCTAATCCCTTTATCAAACAATCCATTTTTTGTTGACATTAAATTTTTTACAGATATGTAGAACTTATTTCTACCCCTTGTTGCATAACAATTGTTTTCCCCTCTCTTTGTAACCTTAATGTAATTTGGTAATAGCCCTTTATCTAACTTAAATATGAATACCATTGCCTTAAATCTAAATAGCTGTGATGTACTTAGCCAATTTAATAATAATGGATTTAATAATCCACTTAATAAAGTCGTATCGACCGTCACTCCTTAAATATTGTAAATGCTTCAAACAAAATTTGTGTACCTAATGTAAATTTTTAAATTTATCACAGAAATCGGAAGAAGTTCTATTGTAGGCTACATGAAAAATTTACGATTTATGAATCACAACGCTACATTTAGATAGTTTCCTAATTTTTATTGCATTTTATTTATTAACGTAGAACTATGCAACGTTATTTTGAATGTTATCGCCTAATAACAAATAAGAATTGTTCCGATGTCCAAAACCTCACACGTGCATTCCAAATTTTTTGCAGGTGTTATATGTTACAGGACTCGCTTAGGCTGGGTGTCCACCAGATTTAAATCGCGCGAGAAACAGCATGTATACTATAAGTATTTTTGTTAGAACCTCTCCATTTACACGATGCGACTCAGAAAGTCAGAAAGTGTCAGTGTACATGCAACACACCCCAAACAGAAATACTTATACAAGATCTTTATCGTGCGATTCAAATCGAAACAATCACGGTTCGGTTTGATCTGGTGGGCGTCCGGCTTTATTCTTTTTACCCCACCTTATCAGAAAACAATTTTCGTGTTAGTTCTTGTAAAGTAGTGGACGTGAATGGTCAGAAATCATAGTGTTTGTAGTGCTCATTTTTAATATTTGTGAAAATTTCTAAATTATCCTCGGATAATAATTGAACATTTAATAAGGTAAGTAATAATTTTAATTGAAAATTATCGACGTTCAATCTCGAGATCTTTCAAAAAATTATTATTTAATTGTTATTTTATACGCTATTTTTATTTTCTTACAGTTTATGTGACGAGGAATCGACATTAGCACCCCCATCCATTAAATTTTGGTGATGGAAGAATAAACAGAAGCCTGATGTCTTGTAAGGTGAGATTTTTAATTTTCCTTTCGATTTTCTAAAATTAGAGAGTTCTTTGCGAGTCTTTCTCAAGCCTTAAAAATCTAATCTGTGTATAGTACAGAGTATAACAGTGGCGGCTCAAGGAATTTAATATAGAGGGTACGAAATATCGGTTAGATGCTCTTTATCAATCATTGGGATAAAAGTTCCTAAAGACAAGACGCTACGAACAGGGGGGGGGGTACGTTCGTACTATCGTAATTTATCAATTATTTTCTTTATTTCCCGAAATGGCGATAACATAGTAATATCTGGTACCCCTTGTTCCAAATTTATAATTTTACACCCTAATCCAGCATTTTGCATTTCTAGAGAAAATTCATAAACTACATAATAGGAAACCACCCCCAATACGGTTATCAGGGGCAAAAGTGTGTAATTACAAAGCCGGCATCTGCCCCCAATCCTATTACTTTGGGGGTTGTGGTTCAAAACTTTCAGTTTTAAAATTCAAGGGACAAGCATTGCACTCAAAGAATTTTTTTTATTTTTTATTTATTTAGGAAATCAAAAAAAAAATGGAAAGTTACAAACAAGGATTTGCCCCAATCCTATTTTACTTTGAGGGTTGTGAACCAAAGTTTTAATTTTTTAAACTGAAAAGCATTGAAAACAAAACCAAAAACTTATAGAAAGGACTTTTATTCATAACTTTTAGGAAATTTATTAAAAGATCAAAAATACAAAATTTTGAAATTACAAAACAGGGATCTGTCCTCAGCCCTGTTACATTGGGGTGTAAATTTAAAGGTTTTATTTCAAAAATATGAAAAGTCTTAAAATCCAAACTCAAAAATCTGTAGCTTTACACTCAAAAAATAAGTTTTCGGAAATTTATTAAGAGATCAAAAATACAAGATTAGAAATTTCCCTGCCCTCAGTTTTATTCGTTTGGGGGTTGTGGTTCATAGCTTTCATTATTTTTAAGAAATATAAAGAAAATGTACTACTATTACATGATAAATTTCTAATTTATGAATCACATCATTAGATACTTTTAAATTTTGTACCTATTCATTTTTATTGCTTTTTATTTCTTACGTATAGAAAGATTCAAAGTTATTTTGAATGTTATCGCCTTATAGCAGATAAGAATTAAAAGTTAAGTGATTGTTCCGATGCACAAATAAACCTCACATGTACATTCCTGATTTTTTGCAGGTGTTGCGTATTAACACTGCTCGTTTATTCTTTTGTTTGCATCTTATCAGAAAACGATTTCGGGTTAGTTCTTGCAAACTACTCGAACTGGAATGGTCACTGAATAGTGTTTGAAGTGCTAATGTTTAAAATTTTCTGAACATTTCCAATTATTCCTAGATAATATTATTTAAATATAAGGTAAATAATTATAATTACAATTACCGACGCTCAATTCCGAGATCTTTTAAGCAAATATTGTTTAATTGTTGATAGTAATACAACATTTTTATTTTCTTACAGAATCTGGACTGAAGAATCTGAATTGTTTTATTTCAAGACGGTAGCAACCCCATCCATTATATTTTACTGATGGGACGAAGAATAAATAGAAGCATTTATGGTAAGAAATATTTTTTTTATTTTTCTTTCGATTTCCTAAAATTAGAGAATTCTGTCGTTTTTTTCTAAATTTGTTTGGAAATCAATTCTTAATAATTAAGTTTTAAAAAAATGATTACGTTTTTTCACTTACCCCTAATAGGGTGCGTATGTCTCATCAGTCTGGCAGTTTTTTCCTTTTTGAGTAGTAATTAACATTTTCCAAATCAATTACTAATTCAAGATACAGACCGAACAATCTAATCTTTGTACAGTGCTTCCCGAAAGTAACGGATAAATTCAATAAAATCGTTGAGAAAAATATTTCAAATAAATGCTCGGACACGTCGATTTTTATTTTTAAATTGTCATTAGAGATGTAATTTTCAACCCCCCACCACCCAACCCCTAAGCGCTGCCAACTCCAACTTTAAAAATTTAAATAGCAAGGAATCCTTTCTGATACTTCATCTGATAGCTTTTTTATGCTGAATACAATAAAAAAAAGTTTTTCAAGATCGGTTGATAAATAACGGAGATATTTACCAAAATGTATTCAAATGAAAGTGCCAATATTCGAGCAGGCGTTGATACTGGGTGGTAGAAAACAATTGCAACTTGTTTGCAATTGAATGTAAACAAAATGTATGATGAGTCATCAGTCTGGCAGTATTTTTCCTTTTTGAGTAATTAACATTTTCCAAATCAATTACTAATTCAAGATACAGACCGAACAATCTAATCTTTATATACAGGGTAGGTACTAAATATTAGAACATTTGTAAAGGAAAAGTACTTCAGCTAATTCACCCTAACTGCGAATTTGCCGCCTATCTAGAGGAAACTCACTAACTGTAAAACATTTTTGAACTGCTGGCAATGTTTTTTAATTACGTCAATTTTTTAAAGAACATCCTGTATATGACTCGCATATTCCGATACTTGTTTCGCAAGCTTTCAAAAAAAATTAGGAATTAATGCTAAAACGTTATACAATATTACTATACAAAGTTGTCAATTTAGATTTAGATATTTCTCCTTTTGTACCACATAAAAATATACAAAGTGTTCATTACAAGAAATCCGAGAATAATATAGACTTCCAGTTTTTTTGTTGTTTGCATAAAGTTTGTTTTAATAAAACATTATTCGCAGGCTGCAACTGAGGCTTTTCAAAAAATATAGAATTATAAATTATAATACAGTAATGCCAAATTATACAGAGTGTTCACCAAAAATGTACATTTAATTCTCCACAGAATGATCGCCAATTTTTCTATTCCTATATTTTATTAAATTGCAAAACCTCTTGTATAACAAAATTGTTGTTAACAAATATTATTAATACGCTAGCTTAATAGAATTTTTTGTTAATTTCTTTTATTTCAAACTATAATTTAACAATTCAGTTTCAAATAGAATCGTACCTACTCAGTTTTATAAATTTTTAAAGGTTTAACCCAAATTTGCTGTAATGTTTTGAAGGTAACAAACTATTTTTGTTTTCAGATGTTCTTAACTACACGAACATGCAGAAGGGGTAATAATTGGAAATTCGCCTTACTGAAATGTTTGATCAGTTTGGTACAAGAATTTTAAAGTGCAAGAGAGTTGAAGTGGACATTAAAAGTGAAGTGTTGTGGATATTAAAGTGAAGTGAAGTGCAATATGGGACTAAACGTCGAGGGACAGAGGACATCGAGGGAAAGGACACCATCGCAGTATAAAAAGGTTTGTTTCGACTACCAACGTTGGAAGGACTTACATATATATCCAACAAGAAGAAGAATTGCCCTCCAACCCCTATCCAAAGAATAATCTTTCAATATTTTAGCGTGCTTTAAATTAGAATTATTTTGTCAATCCTCTTGCGCCACCCCCAACCCTGCTAAGAACGTTAGGTGACAGTCATTTTTTATTTTTTGCGGTTGTTGAAATTCAAACTTATATAAGTGTGTTGTACAGGGTGGCCCAAATTGGTTGTCCATATAGGGTATCTCAGCAACTATTGTCATAAGGAGAAAACTAAGGGCACATTCTCGAGCTCGTTTTTACAGACAAATTTAAGAGGGGCCATTAGACTTGTAGGTTACGTCTGTTCTCACCACGACCTTCTTGATTTTCGAGTCTGACGCTCTTCCGTCAGACTCGAAAATGAAGAAGGTCGTGGTTCTCACAAAAGCGTTAGTGTACATAAAATGTAATTATTATTTGAGATAGTTTCACACAATCTGCTGAACTATTGAACATAATCCTGTATATCAGCCGTAGATATCAGCTGATTATGAACTGTCAACAATTTATTTATAAAATGGTTAGGTATATCTTCATTGCGTTACAATTAGTACTCATTTTAAATTATCAGAAACGCATTGCTACTACTTTATGCAGACAGTAAAAGCAATTTTACGTAAAAATGTTACCAAAATAGTGTATTTTTTACCCTCATATAAGACGTGAAATTATGATTCACAGGCCACATATGAAAGCAAAAAAGGTTTCTTTAACTGCTTTCATATATTCTCTATCATATGACATGAATTTCGTGTAAAAATTTTAAGTTATATGCACGTTAATTATTCCCAAAGATTAGTAATGATATCCAAAGTGGCGTCATCTAGTCACAAAAATTACGAAAAGGCGGCTCTTAATGGCGCAGACGAAATTTTGATATCGTTTCACATTTTCAAGGAAAACGCGATTTTACGAAATTTCCTTGTTCCTATTATGTTGAATAACTTTTTTATTTTATAAGCCATCGCAAAACTATAAAAACATTCTGAAGGCACTTTTTTGGGTAGAACTCAATGGCGTACCTACTCAAATTTTTAATTAGGGTTCAAATTTCGGAAATATTAAATATAGTTGTATTTTTTTAAATAGAAACCATAGTTGGCAATGTCCTTATTAAAAGAGGTATTTTTTTCTTATTTTAAAAATATATACCTTAATGGGTATATTTTTTATAGTTTTTCAGCAAAATTAGAATTTATGTCTTTTACTTACATTTATTCAGGTAAAGTAAGTTTTCTGTACTAATTGTGGCAAACGGTCATTTAGAAAAGTTGTTCAGAATATAAAATCACCACCCCATGGAAAATTTCAGAAATATCGGTTTACTTTTTTGAAATCGTGTCTGCATTTTTTTATATTCAAAAAATTTTGAAATAAATAAGCTGCCAATATTTCTGAAATCTTGTATGGGGTGATGATTTCACATTCTCAAAAACTTTTCTAAATGGAGTTTTGCCAGTTACTCGGGCAGTTAGTACAGAAAACCTACTTGATCTGAATATCCATGTAACTGAAACACAAAAATTCCACTTTTGCTGAAAAACTATTAGAAATATACCCATTAAAGTATATATTTTTAAAATCAGAAAAACACACCTGTTTAAATAGGGGCATAGCCAACTATGGTTTCTATTTAAATAAACACAACTATATTTAATATCTCCGAAATTTGAACCCTAGTTAAAAAATCGAGTACGCCACTGAATTCTACTAAAAAAAGTGCCTGTAGAATGTTTTTATAGTTTTCAGATAGCTAATAAAGAAAAAAAGTTATTCAGCATAATAAGAATAAGGAAATTTCGGAAAATCGCGTTTTCCTTGAAAATGAGAAACGATGAAAAATTTCGTTCGCGCCATTAAATTTGTCTCAAAAAACGAGCTCGAGAATGTGCCCTCAGTTTTCTCCTTACGACAATAGCTACTGAGATACCCTATATGGACAACCAATTTGGGCCACCCTCTACAGTTTCATGCGTCGATGCCCCATATTTCCCCTAATGGATATTGTCGCACATCCCCCCATACCCCACCACTTTGTAGGTTTCTAGATGATTAATTAACAGATACAATCTAGAACGATTTTTTTATAAATACACAATTTTAAATATAAATTCAAAAATCCTCATCACCCTGTGGCAGATTTTATTTTGGAATTGTAAAGCTCCGTTTAACTTCGAATATTATGCTTGTTTTCGTATCCGGGAGTGTCTGTGTAAGTGATGGTAACAATATTGCGGATGCATTATCGTTTTATAGTTTGAATATTTTATTTTTTTGACCGACCCTCGTATATTGTGCATTTTGCACGTTAGATAGTGAGTGGATGCGTTTAAGAGCGAGATTTTCTCTTTTGAACGCTTTATACGAAATTTTTATTAGGAATAGGATTCGGATTTCTTTTGCGGGGGTTACTTATAAATTTTCGTGAAAATCGGAAAAATTCTATGTAGTACTAATCTAACTAATCGAGCCTAACGGAGCATATCACAGTAAAAACACGTTGATGTACTTCTATCATAGCCAACTTGATTATATTTCGCTTTCCACACCAGTGATTTTTTTTTCATGATTGAGTGTTTACAATTTTTTTCATAAATTAAAGGAAGTACGGTGAGCTTTAATCGAATAGGTTGCCTTTTTTAATAACATTTTGTTAAGTCATACTTCAAAATTAAAAGTACAAACCTGGACGAAAATTCAGAATACGTTTCGGAATTTCTCGATCTTGGAAGTCTTTTTCCCCCCAACCTGTTCAACCCTGGCGCTGCTGCTCTATTTTTTTTATTCCTGGGCCATTATAAAAAAATTAAAAGCAATTTTCTATTTTTAATGATCTTTGCAGATCGAATATTATTTTTGAAGTTTTGGAAAAATTAACGTGGGTGTGATTTTGTTACATCCCCGTTTCTCCTAAAATTTCTATTCTTTTTTGCAAACAATGATATTTTTAAAATGGTCCGTTTTTTGTTTCTTTATATTTGGGGTGTTGAATTTGATAAGCTGCAAAAATGCTCAAAATAAAGCTTTTTGCAATCGGAAAATGTTCTTCTTCTTGGGTTTGTGATAAAAATTTGTTCGGGCTTCCCCCTCACTCCAATTATTTATTAACATTGAAGAAAGTACATTTCCGATTATCGATATCTAGTGGAGAATTAAAAGCTTAATAAATTGCTTGGTTGCAAAAATTTTATAATTTCAACTGTAACTATATTACAACAGTTACCTAAGCCAAACAATTCTGTATCATAATGTGTATGTTTACTGATCCATTTTATGGCACTGTGTTTCCGCTAGCGAGACATTAGTGCAAGCTTTCTGAATTGCTGTTACTGTAGAGGAAACACCTGAGTTCTATCGGTTATTAATTGTGGTTCCTCAATAGTAGCAGGAGGGGTTGTATATTTATATTTTTGACTGATTCTGGTAATACTCTCCCTGAGATGAATTTTGATAGTACTTGAAAGTACTTTTGCGGATTATTATTTAGATACTACTTTTACGTACTGCGGAATAATATTGCGTCCAATGCGGATAACTTTTGCCTACACTGCGCAACGATTTTCCATACTATGCGGATTATTCTTCCGCATAATAGGGAATCATTTTGCGCAATTTTTTAAACGGAACATGTCGGATTTTTTTGGGAGGCACTGTCCCATATTCGCGGAGTGTGACTGTGTCAGTGTAGTTTTTGTGACTTCTACTTCCCTATTTGTCGTAAGTATGTCTTTAAGCTTTTTTTTTATTAGCACTATAGGAAATTATGGGACAGTATACAGTGCTTCCCGAAAGTAACGGATAAATTCAATAAAATCGTTGAGAAAAATATTTCAAATAAATGCTCGGACACGTCGATTTTTATATTTAAATTATCATTTAGGGATGTAATATTCAACCCCCCACCCCTCAACCCCTAAGCGCTGCCAACTCCAACTTTAAAAATTCAAATAGCAAAGAACCCTTTCCGATACCTTATCTGATAGCTTTTTTTATGCTGAATATAATAAAAAAAAGTTTTTCAAAATCTGTTGATAAATAACGGAGATATTTACCAAAATGTATTCAAATGAAAGTGCCAATATACGAGCAGGCGTTGGTACGACACAGTCGCAATCTCGCAATGGGTGGTAAAAAACAATTGCAACTTGTTTGTAATTGAATATAAACAAAATGTATTGACATTACTTAGTGGAGTGTGTGTTACTTATTATTAACGATTTGAAAAATAAGATAACAAAAAGTAGATTTACTGAAGCGCAAGTGGGTAGGTTTCAGCCATAAAGGTGGATCCGCACTTCGTACGTCACACGGCACGTGGTAAACCGCATTTAACCAATCAGAGCCCTGTATTGCTAGCCTTTGATTGGTTAGATGAGGTTTCCCGTCTGGCTCGCCAATTGCGGATTCTCCTTAAAACTGTCTTTTTGGTAAATAAAAGGAACGTATAGGACAACGTAATAATTTATTATAAAAAATTAAGAGGTTTTTTGAAAAAAACAAACAACGTTTGTAATAACTATTTTTACAAGTTTCTCTACTCTATTGCTGCGCTAAACTCGCCTCCCTGTGAGAAATTAAACATCACAATAGTTGTTAAAATATTTTATTTCTAGCGTGTTTTTCTCATAGTATGAGTTTTACATTACAGTTACGAACATGTTATTTTTATACCAGCTACGTAACAAAAATATAAACAGCAAAAATACTTTTCCATCATTTTTATATGTAGTATACAAAGTATAGTATATTAGCAACAAGTACAACATACATTTACATTGCTGTTCATAAAGTTTTTCTGCCTTAACAGTAGAGTGCTAGGTAGCAAAAAAATCGTTTAATAACGAATTTTGTTTAAACTTTTGACTAAAAGCAACCGTCCACTTTATATCACCATCCGTGGAAAATTTATGTGGTACAAGGGGCGTATAAAAGGGGTCTTCTTTAAATTTAATTTTCTTTCACTTTATCCGACTGCAATGCCCCATAAGGGGGATTATTTGGTTGGTGTATGTAATCAGTCAAAGATTTATAAGTTACTGTCCTATACCATAACCCAGTTATCTCGCGTCCAGGTGTCCCTGCGCCGAGTTGTCTCGGGCACGCTAACTTGTCCTACACCGCTTCTATCATGTTCCCTCCCACCCTGATGGTTCAATTCTCCACACTTAAAATCAGCGTTTATGACCTAGTAGATAGTCGGTTGTCTAAATTAAACTACTCTTTATTTTGACAAAACCCCTTTTACTGCTCCTGCACCATATGTTTTTTTGAATGCGATAAATTCCACACCTTAAATAAAAGTATTTATCGTGGATTGTTGCTTTTAATCAAAAAGTATAAGAAGGAAGTAGTATATGAAGGTCGAAACGCACTCTACTACCTATATTAGAATATTAACATTTCAAAACACAGATGATTGCATATTTGGCACTGGAATAAATTTGAATACAAAATATATTCTCTTTTCATTTACTTAGTAAGGTCTTCATTTCTTTTAAATCTTTGTTTAAGTAGTGAAGGACGTAATGAAGGACGAGGTCATAGCAATATTTATATTCAGTCTGAAAAAACAAAATACAGTACTTAAAGCTTTTATGTCGGAATATTTCAATGTTCAATGGATCAATGTTTAATACCTAATCTTACTTACTATATTTTCTACTAGTTGAGGACGGTGTCTTCGGACAGTTCTAACAGCTTGAAAGATATCAACTTCGCCATGTTGTATTACTTGTTCTATATTTGCATTAGCAGCACAATATCCACCACATCTACTTCTTCCATCACTGAAAACGATGAAATGAAGTGAAATGTACGACGGTATATTTTAATTTGAAATAAAAATTAGATTCTGTGTATATTAACATTAACATAAGCCGGCCACAGACGAGCGTATATGTCTTAATACATCAACGCGCATTCATCAACGTGCACACAATAACGTACGTCTGTGGGCATAATAACGTTACGTACATGCATGCACATTCAAGAAGTGCGTCGCACTTAGCGACCTGGTTTTCCTGAAAACATGTCTCTACGTTGAAGAATGCACGTTGTTGTTCGAATGTGTGTGTCCTTCACAAACATGTCTGTCACGGAGTTCTTCAGTGAGGTAGGTAGTTATTTTATTTTGTGGTATTTTAATTTGAACTGTTACAATACCTATACAATATTAAATCGTATTAGTATTATTTATGTTCCGATCTTAACTCTTCCAGTAGGTTCACATGAGAGAATTGTTCCCGTTTTAAAAGCCAATCCTTACACCATTTACTACGGCGACTTTTATTTTTTTTTGTGTTTTTGTTTGACAATAATCGCGCACGCCACTGCCATCAAACACAACTCTTCGCTCATCGTTCTGCGACAGAGAAAAAGGCTTATGGGAACGTGTATGTTGATAACTGCGCAATGATGTCTTAAGACATCTATCTACGTTTGTGGCTGAACAGCGTTTCACGTTGATGTGCGACGCTGATGAATGCGCGTTGATGTTTTAAGGCAAATACGCTCGTCTGTGACCGGCTATACGGGAGGGTCGGTAATTAAGTGGGGGCCACCTCAACGGGAATCTATTTACTTTCAAAGATGGTTCAAAGAAGATTGACAGAAACAACAATACCATTGTTAGAAAGTGCAACAAGGATAAACAGATAATAGGAACTAAATGCATAGTGCGCATGCGTAAAATTAAAACAGCTGTGGGCGTGGCGCTACGAACTAAACAGCCGATTACCGCGAACATGCGCAGAAAATATTAGTTCATAGTATATGATTGTCCTTGTCAATCTTCTTTCAGCCAATTCCACATTTCCATAAAGAAGCAGTGTATGTTCGAAAATATTTTCGCAGTTACTTGAATAATCTGACAGATTACGGATATAAATTAATTCGGTAACTTACGGAGAGACAACACACACAGGTCCATAATCCGTACGTTGCCTCCATCTTTCTACCATGTTCATTAATTCCACTAACGAATTAGTTGAAGTTGGAACTTTGTGGCCCATGGGCCAACATGTCAGTTGAAAGAGTTGAACAGTTCGCGGTGGAGCTTTTACTCCTGCCATAAGTTCTGTTAAAGATACTATCTGAAACAGATATCCATAGTACTAATAAAACAATGAAGTAAGAAAGTGCCACTTTCGTGCCGCTTGCAGAAAAATAAAATCCTTTGTTCATAATTATGTAGAGAAAATTTTTCTAAGCAAAGTTTTTCTGAAATCGTCCGAATTTATTGAACTATCCATTACTGAAACTTTTGAGATCAAGAAAGTCAACTTTGTCTGACTCAATACAGTAAAAAGCCAGACTATTATCATAATTTATGAAAACCACTAAAACTAGAAAATAATGACAACATTTCGGATTGTTTTTGCGTTTTTTGACCATTGACCGACCAATCGGAACGTAGTTTGCTAGGGGAAGTCCCAACTGATTGTACATCTTTTGACGCCGGCTGCGACGCTCCTCAGGCCACGGGAAGTTCCCGCGGTTTCAAAGGGAATACGCGAGGGCATTTGCTCGCGGTTCAAGTCTAAAACGTAAAATAATTCAGCTTTTCCGCCGAGCTAGACGGCAACGCGTTCCCAGAATCAGGGGGGGGGGCAACGTCATATTTTAAAATATCGGAAAATTGGCCGGGAGAGACGCGTCCGACTAAAAGATACAGGGATTTGATTAACCCGATCGATCTCCAGGGTCCCGAAAGTTGAATTTTCAAAGCCTCGGCTCCTAATTTAATAACTGTGATAATAATTGTACCTTTTTGTTTATTCGAAAAACCCAGGTCTTGATGTTGCTATAATGGTTGTGTGAAATATGATCAATTGTGAAAACAGGTCCATATTTTTTCGAAGCTCTTCCTTCAGGCCAAAATGAGGGATATGTTTGCTGAAACGACAATAAATGTTGTATTCCAAAATACAGAAACTAACTTTTTCCACTACTAGATTTAGAAGATACCGTTATTTAGTTTGTTTTCATGGCAAAAAGTGGAGAACATGGGATCTTTAATCCATATGCAATTGTCAAATTCCTGCAAAACCTAGAGATGGGAGATGCCAGTTTACAAAATTATTGGCAAGCAAGTGGTTATGTTGAAAGTCTCGATAATCTTTTCCAAAAGGATGATGTCACAGCGATGATTAAATGTATGCTTCTAGGATCGTTTCCGGCTCGCTTTCCAGATCAACTGAATTTGGAGAACCTAACAGAATTACATATTGCAAATAGAGATTCCCGAGCTTATATTTCCGTGGAGCTTGTTGGCCTTTTCCTACTACGCCAGGGCTATATATCATATATACCTAGGAGAGGAAGTCTCTCAACTTCTGTTAGAATTCCAGATGATCTACAACCCGTATTTATTAGAAAGATGGTAAAGCATTTAAGATTTCATTGTGGCATGAATAGTGTTGTACATACGGATTGTCAAAATCACCTTAATACAGTGATGGACTTTCTTATCAATAAAGACAAAGCAGGGTTCATAGAGGCTTTGAAGTCCTTTACTGACAAACTGGGTAAGCTCATTGAAACAACATCCATTAATCCATGTAATGAGGCAGGAATAGAAACTGTAGTGTCATCTGTAGTACTCGCTGCTGGTTACACCTGTGCCAATCAAACCTATAATATCGACCAGAACAGACTGGATATGATAGCACACAAAGATGGACAAGGAATCATCATTGAATTGAAGTACGATAAAAAGACTTCACGTGATGCCCTGGCACAACTTTTCACCAAAGGATACTACAAGAACTTCATAAAGGAGAACCATTATGATAGTAATATAAAACTTCGTCTGGTAATGGGGTTGCATTTCACTGAGAAGATAGAGGGTTCAGAGGTAAAGGCTACTGTACATTGTCTGCGAGATGTAGAAATCAACGAGGTTCTAAACAAACTGAACATTGAAAAGGTGGATAAAAAAGGAAATGAAATAGTAACAGAGGATCGCATTGCACTGGCCTGTAAGAGGAGGAAAGGCATCGAACCATTTCTTGATAAAGCTATTTGTGTCCCTTAACATTGTCACAGTTTGTTAACTTCATCTCCAAAATATTTTAGTTTACATTGATTTGCATTTTCTTAAGAACGATCTACATTATCTCTAGTAAAAACACTGTTTTGCTTTTTTGTACGATAGATTTGGTTGTTTAATAAAAAGGTTTTTAACTAATAAGCCAAGCCTTAAAAAAAATAAAAATTTCTTCTCCCGAATCTCAACTATTCTAAAAATGGAACGTTTTTGAAAAAATTCTGGAAATTTGTTTCTATTTTTTTTAAATGTTTGTGAATGAAATGTTTGAAAAGTCAAGCTTAGATCAATTTTCCATACGTTAAAAATGATACTCTGGATTCAGCTAATATGATACATATTCATACCGAGTGGGTAGGTACTTTCAAAGCCGAACATTATTCATATCTGATATTAATAACAGAAATTTATGACTGATGTCAAATAATTTAATTGACAGATAAAAAAAGTTGACAGTCATAGCAAATTTTTTTACAGAAAAAGGTAACTATAGTAAATTCCCAAAACTTTATGTACTTCAAGGTCACCGCGACGCTCGCTTCTTTTCAAAATGAGAACTGTCAAATTGACAATTACAGCGGCGTAACATGAATTATACATCTTAATAAGTGTAGCAATCATTAAAAATTGTAAATTGAGGGTAATGCGAAAAACTTAGAACATTAAAAGGAAGAAAAAAATATATATCCTGCACTGATCTGGACCAGCTACATCGGCGCACGTCATGTCCATAACTTAGTTCGTATGACCTTGAAGTACATAAAGTTTTGGAATTGACTATAAGAACCATCATTTATTGGTACCATCGCATCCGCTGTATTTTTGTCGTTATATTCATACCATTACCATCCTTCTGGGTTTAAATGGCGAGCAGGAATCTATATAAAGGTTAGTTACAATGCAATTCTCCTATGTTCGGTTTTGAAAGTACCCACACTGTATATGCCTTGAATTAACTTGTATGCTAACAAATCGTTTGTCATCGCGGGAGGACTCATACCGCCTAATGATACGAGATTTTCAACTTATCGCAATAGGGAAAAATAAATCTGTCAAGTTTGATTAAACGAAAAAGAGAGGTAAGCGACGCGACCTCTATAGAGAAATAGCGGATAGCAACACTAAGGCCCAGTTGTATAATAGTATATTATTCAACGAGCATGTTAGGATGGCTATTATTCCGCCAATAACATGCGAGTTAAATACTATACTTTGTCCACGAGTATTTTTTTGTAAAAATTTATAATTAGGCTACCAGAAACATTTTTTTAAAAACTTCATCTAATCAGCCATGGACATTGTACCTATATCAAAGGCAGCAATTGTTTTTGATGTTATTCGAGAAACGTCAAAAAATTAATAGGTACTGTGCGCGAGATTTTGCTTTTGCAAGTATTTTGTATTAAAAAAGTTAAAAATGGACAGCGACAGTGACGAGATGTCTTGTACACCATCGCATATAACAGAAGCTGCGAAATTATGTTGTTATGTTGTATTGTTTTGTATTTTGACATTTGTGATTTTGACATAAGAGTGAATAATGGGTCATTATTCACTCCCATAATTCACGGCAATTTATTATGGGTAGTCTTAGGGACTGTTCTCACCAAAGCAACCGTGAATTATGGTACCTAATTCACTCTTACGTCAAAATCACAAATGTTAAAATACAATACAATACCAGCAAACTTAAAGAAGTCATTTTCGCAGCTTCTGTTATCTGCGGTGGTGTACAATAAATAGTAGAGTGTTCGCAGGCGTTTTTCACTTCCGTGGAACTTTCGAGGTTAAAAGCAACGAATGTGGGAATACCGAAGCTTATGCCCTTTTGACTTAAAATCCAAAAGCCGTCAAAAATCGGTCCATGGAGAAGGGCACTAGAAACGAATTACGAGTTACGCATATGACGGGAAACTAGAAAAAGAAACGAATTTTTTTGTAAAAAATTCATAACAAAATTCGTACGGCTTATATGTTTTTTTAATTTTTGAAATTGAAGAAATGCATTGGCTCTTACGGGCAGAAATAACTTTAAACAATAAAAGCCTAATTCAAAAAATTTTCTCTTGACAAAAGTTGGCCTTAAGTATGAGGATGCGAATAGTTTTTGTTTTAAAATTTTTGAATGTATGGTTAATGAGCTGTATCTAATAATGTATTTAGATAACAATTTTACGCGCTCAGCAGAGTTGCAGCATCGAGCCGAAGCCGCGGCGTCCCCTCCACAATTTCGTTCAGATAATGCGCCCCGCACCTCGTCTGTCCGACTGTTTTCATACCATACCTATATGTGCAAACGGTTTAGCGATTTATATTCTTCTCCTATACAGTATACTTTTGAAATTTCAGAATAATAAATTTACAATTTGGTAACAGTCATGAAGTGTGTAGATACTAGCAGTACGAGCTCTGAAAGTGAACTTGAATCGAAGCTGAAATTAATGTAAAATTAGGACATAAGTGCACAATTTGTCAAGAAACTGGTGCTTATTTACATTCAACTCAAAAAACTTTTGAAACTTTAGTGAAATCATGTATAATAAGAGAAAATAGAACAAAAACAAAAGACACTTCCATACAAAATACGATTACTACTGTAAAAATACAAAAGAATTTTCACCAGGTAATCAGGTATTTTGGCACAAAAGTTGCTGTCTAAGTTACACAAGTAAAAAAAATATTGCGGTTCTACAGAAAAGGTGCTTACGTTTACAGGAATATAGAGAAGCAGGAATTGAGTTACCAGCGCCTGTGGCAGATAAAAAACTTCGGATGTAAACAAATGTGTAATCAGCGTCGGTCGTCCGCGAACGTCTTCGATCGTTCAGTATCGGTTAGCAACGTTCTAAAAATGTAACATTAGACTGAGCAACCGGTGGCGGTAAAAAATTGTTTGTGGTCATTGCACTGAAGACTAGGAAAATACTTTTTTTTCTTTTAAATTCATTAAAAAATGTCTAGTTCAAGTTAAAAGGAACAAATGGTGACCGTTCTTTACTGTTATTGGTAGAAAAAACAAGGGCACTTTTAAAAAGTTGGCTTACGTTACTTTTAGCACATGCGCACTCTACTACGAACGTTCGTGACCGATCAAAATTTGACAGAGATTAGACTGAGCGATCAGCGTCGGTCGTCCGCGAACAGTCACCGTCAACCAAATTTCTAACACAAGTATTCTTATGGGCAAAGTTACATTGATCGGTCGTTCACGAACGGCCTCGATCGCTATGCAACGAACAGTTTGAAATTAGAATCAGTTCTAAATTTTGATCGGTCACGAACGTTCAAAAGTAACGTAACCCAACTTTTTAAAAGTACTCTTGTTTTTTCTACCAATAACAGTAAAGAACGGTCACCATTTGTTCCTTTTCACTTGAACTGGACTTTTTTTATTGAATTTAAAAGAAAAAAAATTATTTTCCTAGTCTTCAGTGCAATGACCACAAACAATTTTTTACCGCCACCGACCGCTACCGACTGAGCGGGTCGCTGTCAATGTATCCACCAGTCGTAGCAGCAACGGCAGTAAAATAAAGCAATTAAACTTTTAATAAAAACTGTCGATGTGTCCACTGCAATTTTAGCAGCATTTAGCGATTGGCAATGTATCCACGGTGCGTGGTAGCAACGCCAGTAAAATAAAGAAATATGATTTAAAATTAAACACTGGCAATGTGCCCACTGCTGATTTATAATAAAAACATACTGTCTATATGTCCACTAGAAAAAAACCCGTAAAAATTGCATTTGGCAATGTATCCACGGTGTGTAGCAGCAACGCCAGTTATTTGCTAAATATTATTTGATAAGGAAAACTGTCAATGTGCCCACGAATGTCGTGTGGACACATCGCCAGCTTTTCCCATAGTAAATATATTATTAAATTGTCTGGCAATGTATCCACAAAATGCGTACGATGGGTTGCCTACATTCTTCAAATGCAAGGTCAAATCGGCCAGTACAGTTTTCGCACATTTTCTTAGAACGAAGCAAACTCTCGAGGTTAACGTTAACGTTATGTTTATATAATTATGTCTCGAAGACATTATCATTTATTTTATTTACAATTTACTTTATTACCTTTATACTTTCCTTTTCAACTTTCTGTCATTCCCCTAATGACATTGTTTGTAAACCTAACCAATTAACCTTGTAATTTTAAGTATAAGTATTCACAAAATGTAAACTTTAATTGATTATCAGTTTTGACTTTTGCTTAGGCAGTTCATGCTGTGATTCAGAATAAACATTAATTGTATTTGGTGAACTTGTGTTTTATTCTTCACCACCAAAGAACATAACTATATGGGTAGTGTCATGGGCGCCAGAAAATCCAAACTCGGGGGTGCAAAAAAAAATTACATTTACAATTATTAACATTAACCTTACCTTTTTATTATTTTTTCCAGTATTATTCCTAAATAATATATGCAAATTTATGTTGTTTCAAGTCAAGGTTTAAGAAATGCTATTGCGGGTGTTATTTGCAGAAAATAGCAATTTCTCTTCTTTCATACGGTAACAGTCAACATTACAAAACACAAAACGGTTTTGTATGAGACCTAGTTACAGTACTAGTGTCGTTATAGATTTCGTGACGTTAGGGTCGCAATAAATTTCCCAAAAAAATCAAATAAGCTTTGAAAATAAACAAACGCCATATTGGTATAAACTGAATCGGGCTATTTTTTTAAATATTTAATATTCTACTTTATGAAAGTAGATAAAAAGATAATCATCGTAACTCTCATATTACGATATTCGATCTTAGTTTGTATTGTTATATGGCACGTTACGATACCAATATCGTAAATATGTATCTTTTATCTAGTCTGAAAAATGAGCGACGTAGATCGTAGAAGCGAGTTGTTTTTTAATTCTGGGTAGTGTAAAAAGCAGATAACGTTACCATTACGCGGTATATCGTAACACGTTTTACTTTATTCTAAAGACTAAAAAGTATTAATATTTTAAAAAAAAAAAAGGAAAAAGTGTTTTTAGTGACAGTTTGAATAGCAGCACGACATTTTGTTTAGTTGTGTTTTCCATCCGTATTTAATTTATAAGAATTGCTCTAAAAATGAGTGAAACACTCATGGAAAAGATGGATCCCACGAAAACAAAATTCATTTCATTTTATTGCTCTTTAAGTTTTATATATACTAATGACTTTTCAATCCTAGCAGCTTTATTTCCGTTTTTTTTTTCTAGAAGTTTTTTCCCCGTTTTCTGGGGCATAATTTTTGATCAGTTTTATTTTTTGTTTTTTTCTTTCAAATGTATAAAGGGGCGGCCAAATATTTGCGCATGCAGGTGGTCAAGCACCAAAACCGGTTCAATGGGTAGGTGCGAGCGATGCTGATCAGTTTTGATTTTCCCTAATGAAGTACTTCATTAGGGAAAAAAGTATGTTAAAAGTATAGCGACACCAATTTTCCATCGTTAACATTTATTCTACAGAATAATGTTTCATACAAAATTTTTATTTACTATTGGTATAAACAGCAATTTATTGTTTTTGCTGTGGCTGTACGCGCCATTCTTTCATAGGAACCTTTAACAGTGGCGTAGCCACGGGGGGGGATATGGGGGATATATCCCCCCCAAGGGTCAAAAACTGAAAAAAATAGCTTCAACTGTGAAAATGCAAAAGCAAACAAAATCGGATGTCTTAGAATGTTTTAGGATCAAGTAAATTATATTATTTACTTTTGCTTATCGAAATCAAAATTTTTCAAATTTGACCATATTATTCCCTTTTAAAATATGAAAACCACATGGACCTTTACTTCTATAAAAATAAATACTGGCATTTGTATGTCATAAACCACGGTTGCCGGTTGGTGTTGCTTAAGTATTGTGCCGCTAATTTCTGACTGTGTCCCTGATATACAGTGTGTCCACAGACTCATTCTCAACATAGGGATCTCGCTTATTATGAGAGATACAGATTGGTTAAATGGAATTAAATAGTCCTTAAGCAAAGTTGTACCAAACCCCATAAATAAACTTTAGATATTTAACGTAGTTCTGGATCTGTAACAATAAAAGTAAATTTTTGACTTTTTCATTTTTTCCTGTAACTTATTTATTTGAAGAGGATATCGAATTTAATGTGTACTTTCTTATGGTACTTTTTTAATAGGAATTTAGTGGTGTCTTCAGATTTTTTAAAACTGTCGTTGTATTTGAGTTACAATGGTCAACTTCATTTTTTCTTATGGAGGTCATAGTTGGCTATGTCACTACTGGAAAGAGATTTTTCTTCTCTTTTCAAAAATGTATAATTTGTTATACCTAATAGCAAAACTAACTGCGAAAAAATTAAAAAAAATTTAAATTTATATGTAAAGTTTATCAACATGAAGATTCTGAAACCAAAACACAATCGAATCAATTGTGACTGCAATTGTTTGTTTATACACATAGTTGAGGGTCAGTTTATTTGATTTGCAATTTACCTTTTCAATAAGAAAATAAATAGTAAAATAAAATCTTAAATTAATAATTGCTTATTTATTAATAAATATTATTCCTAACATAATGGGGCCGTTCTGTAATAGTGATAAGTTTGATATGTTGGACTTGTTACATTCTGTCTCACAAAAATTCAACGAGATCTGGAGAAATGTACTTAAACCATTATCCAGAACGAAGACTACCTCACGAAATGACTTACAGAAATTTAAGGGTAAATTTAATAGTGTTCGGATTATTTATTAAGCTGTATAAAAACCTAACGTATAAGTGAAGAAACCAAAACTACTGTTCTACAAGCAATTTTGAAAATCCAAACACTTCAACTCGGGAAATTCGACGTAAAACGGGCATTCCCAGATCTACTGCTCATAAAAGTTTGGTATCCCACTATTGGTAGATCATACTTATGTTTGAAAAATACCTACATACATCCTATGTAAATTTTTTCGCAGTTAGTTTTGATATTAGGTATAACTCTAGGGTATAACAAATTATACATTTTTGAAAAGAGAAAAAAAACCTCTTTCCAGTAGTGCCATAGCCAACCATGACCTCCATAAGAAAAAATGAAGTTGACCATTGTAACTCAAATACGACAGTTTTCAAAAATCTGAATACACCACCAGATTCCTATTAAAAAAGTGCCTTAAGAAAGTACAACTTAAATTCGACTTCCTCTTAAAATAAATAAGTTACAGGAAAAAATGAAAAAGTCAAAAATTCACTTTTTTTGCCATAGTTTCAGAACTACGTTAAATATCGAAAGTTTATTTATGGGGTTTGGTACAACTTTACTTAAGGAGTATTTCATTCCATTTAACCAAATCTGTATCTCTCATAATAAGCGAGATCCCCATGTTGAGAATGAGTCTGTGGACACACTGTATATCACCCCAACCCAAGGGTAAACTCTCGCTTAGCCACTGGGAACCTATACATTCTATACCACTATTCGATAGAGAATTTTGTTCTTTTATGGGGTTGCCGTTGCCAGTAGCGTAACTACAACAAAATGTGGGGGGGAGGCAAACGCTTCGGACCCGTGGGTCCAGCAGCCGCAACAAGCTTCTGAAATAATACATTTCGATAACCTATTAGGTACTTGTAAAAAAAATATCGAGAATGGAAATTCCGGAAACAACAGGCCTCAAACTTGCAGCATGTATGAATAGGATTTTATTATCTACTTAGAAGGACAATAACAGTACAGTGTAGGCAGTTGACCCATACTAATTTTTAATAAGCCTGATGTTTTAAGGGTTAAGGAGAATAAGATAAAGATAAATTTGATTGTTTGATTTTTCATTATAGTTATCTGATTCTACGTTATACATATTAGGATTCTTTAACAACCTACATATGTAGCTAGTAATACTACAAATACATCTAATTTGCAAAAATAAATTCCACTTGGCACCTTGCCTAATTCCAATCCAATCCAAAACATAGGTACTTATATATTAACAGTTGTCACATTAAAAGGTGATGCAACAATTATTATTTATTTCATATTTCTCTTGTACAGCTTGAACTTTTTTGCGGGGACTTTTATTCCGGGGACATTTTTTCCCGTGGACTTTATTTGCGGAACTTTTTTCCGGAATGATTTTTCACTTCCCATTGGTGCTCGAAGCGGAGATGCAAGGGGGTGGAGTTGCACCCCTCTGAAAACCCCGTTAAAATGCTTAAAATATTGACGGTCAGATGTTTTATTATCATTAGACATTTTAATAATTTATTATTTGCTGCATTAGGGTAGGGTAGTTTTTCGCTCAACGAATGGGGAATTCCAATGGCTGCAGCAGACAGAACGGTTCATTTGTATGTGACGTCACCGAGGACGTCACGATAGTGAAGGCGTTTGACGTCTATAATTTACTAGACGAAATATTTACTAAAATTACTATAATGACGTCACACGCAAATGGCCATTCTGCACTGGTGCAGCCTTTGGAATTCGTAGAGTAAAAATTTAATCTGGGCCTCAAGGTCTTCCACCAGTTGTTTATCAGGCATTTTAGGATTTTGGTACAGTTTCTAAGTTTCTTTGTGTCCCACTGGTAAGGCCAGTTGACTACCCACGCAATAGATTAGAAACCAACCACATAAAAGGATCACTTATAAAGTTTATAACAGTTGTGGACATACAATAATGTTAAGACTGGCCGAGTTTTATAAAAGATTTGACTCCCAGTTCAGCTGAACCACGATCAATTGTCATGGATAATGAATAATTATGATTCTTAAGAACAATCGTATCCACTATCCATGACAATTGATCGTGAATCAGCTGAAAATTATCCAGAAAAAGTTCATTTTTAAAATAAACTGTACTTACTAGGTACCTACACAAAAAAAAATGATTACGAAATTACATATACACCTTTATTCTGTTAAAAGTAGTTCACGAACGACTCGTTAGCTAACGGCAATCGTTGGCGACTCTCGTATAACTCGCATAATAGCTCGCGAAAAATCGTTCAAATACTGACAATTGTTATTGAACGAGTCGTTACGGCTTACAGAATAGGGTTGTTAATAATGAAAATACGGCGATACCCTGCTTCTCCAGGCGAAATCGATTTTCTCAGCAAAAAGCTTAGGGCAACTGTTTATTATAAAACACTATAGAAAGTAAACTTTATTGACTTCTTTAAAAAGTTACAGACAGTAACATCTCTATACCCGTATTCTGTAAAAAGACTGGGATGGCTGAGGTACTACAATAAGATAATCACCCCTATTCTGTAGGCCGTAACGACTCGTTCACAAACAATTGTCGGGGTTTGAACGGCTTCACCGTGACCGTACGAGAGTCGGCCAAGATGATCGTTAGTTAACAAATCGTTCGTGAATGACTTGTTACAGAATAGGGATGATAGGAACCTATACTTAACGAAATTCCAAAAACTCCCAAGATGGCAAACAGCCTGAATCAGTTATTTTTATCTTTAGGGAATGGCAAATATTTTTCCGTTGTTGCGGAGCTAGTAATCATTAAAAGGCCGTAACCCTCTAGCCCCTAACAATGTAGCTCCAGTCATAGCTATATGCGAAAAATACGACTATTAATAAATGTTGGTTTCCCCAAATTTCATAGTCTAAACTTCTAGAAATTCCAAAAGATTGTAGCATTGCAAAAGAATGTAACAACTGCAATATCTGAATGTTGAGCATTCATAAGAGTAGAATTATCGATTATAATTTATTTTTAGTTATAGATATGTTTGGATGAAACAACATAAATTTGCAGATATTATTTAGGAATCATACTGGAAAAAATAATAAAAAGTTAAGGTTAATGTTAATAATTATTGTAAATGTAATTTTATTTTCTTGCACCCCCCTGAGTTTGGATTTTCCGGCGCCCATGACACTACCCATATAAACATGACGTTAACGTTAACCTCGAGAGTTTGCTTCGTTCTAAGAAAATGTGCGAAAACTGTACTGGCCGATTTGACCTTGCATTTGACGAATGTAGGCAACCCATCCTACGCATTCTAGTGGATACATTGCCAGACCATTAAATAATATATTTACTATGGGAAAAGCTGGCGATGTGTCCACACGACATTCGTGGGCACATTGACAGTTTTCCTTATCAAATAACATTTAGTAAATAACTGGCGTTGCTGCTACGCACCGTGGATACATTGCCAAATGCAATTTTTACGTTTTTCTTCCAGTGGATACATAGACAGTACGTTTTTATTATAAATCGGCAGTGGGCACATCGCTAGTGTTTAATTTTAAATTACATTTCTTTATTTTACTGGCGTTGCTACCACGCACCGTGGATACATTGCCAATCGCTAAATGCTGTTAAAATTGTAGTGGACACATCGACAGCTTTTATTAAAAATTTTATTTCTTTATTTTACTGCCGTTGCTGCTACGACTAGTGGATACAAAGCAGCGACCCCGCTCAGTCTAATGTTACATTTTTAGAACGTTGCTAACCGATACTGAACGATCGAAGACATTCGCGGACGACCGACGCTGATCGCTCAGTCTAATCTCTGTCTTTAGAACTGGTTCTAATTTCAAACTGTTCGTTGCATAGCGATCGAGGCCGTTCGTGAACGACCGATCAATGTAACTTTGCCCATAAGAATACTTGTGTTGGAAATTTGGTTGACTGTGACTGTTCGCGGACGACCGACGCTGATCGCTCAGTCTAATCTCTGTCTTAGTAAGGACTAAATTTGTTTATAAATACGGCTGTTAGTTGATATCGAAAATTGCAAGTACCTAAAGTCCGTTTTTTTAAAGATCCACCACCTGTTGATTTCAGGTGGTATAATAAAAAAAATTAAATTTTTAGTAATTTTTGTCAATATAATATGGTACCATTGATTCAATGATCACTCAAAACGTTCTGTCAATTTATGCGTGCGCATCACTACATTTTTTCTATTCTTACCTCGAATTATTTATATATTAATTATTATAAAACTATAATACTTCTTGTTAAATCGAGCGAATTTACATAAACTCAGCATATATCCACATAAATCAAGAATATTTAACAAAATATATGAAAATATTTCTTGTGAAAAGCACCTGTCAAAATTAACCATTAAATTTATTAATCCTAACCCTACTTTAAAAATTACTAAAAAATTTCACCAGCAACGTTGCCAAACATACTTTCGAGAGAAATTGCGAGGTTGGTGGATCTTTAAAAAAAAATAGACTTGACTACTGTTTTGCAGTAAGTGTATAAAGTTATCTATGGTTACACGGCGACTGTTTGTCGATTAACGTTGCGTAGAGACTGATTGGTAAATAAACTGTACACAGTTTTAGTTGTCAAAAAATACAAGTGTGTATTATACAGATACAGAAATTATATTAAAATATAACTAAAAAGTATTTAAAAGTCTTTAAACGAATTGAAACGAAAATAAGTAAGCTACCAAAGTATTACCAGTGAGGTATCTAGTAATTAGATGTTAACATATTCAAAGGCCCCCTTAAAATGGTTAGAATAATAAAATAAGATCCGGAAAGAAGTTAGTAAGTATTTACTAATTATGACTTCCTAATTTGTGTTCATTTAGTAATTTATGAATAAATTTAAAACGAAAGTTATCAAATTTTTAGTCTAACATTTTATTCTTTACCGTATTTACTCACGAAGGTAAAGCAGCAATTTTTACATCGAATATGGTAATTTTTCTTATCGGAAATTTATTAAGACACTAAGGTCGCGTCGTAATGAAATCTATAACGACACAAGTATCGTAATAAGGTCTCGTTTTTAAGAACAAAACACAAACCGGATTAGTCCGTTTGGTAGAAAAGCGACATTAAAACTGAAAATATAAATAAATGAGAATTTTTCGAACTGCGGATCTTTTTACAGGAATTTGAACATGAAGGACTTTCGTCGGGACTGGATTAAAGACCGGGTTACCAAATTCCTGGGTCTTAATTCAGGGGACTATTTTGAAGATCTGATGGCAGCTAATGAAGGAGAATTAGAAGATCAGCTTCAATCTTTCTTAGACGATGATATATTTCAGCAAGATAGATCTCACAAAAAATTATTTTATTTTTATAGAACAGCCTATGAAAAACTTGTTGAAGAAGAAATATTAGTTCCTGAAATAGGTAACAATAGTGCCATTATTCGTTTTAGTGTAGATTCATTTCAATTATTCACTTATTTGTTCGTGTCATTTTCAAAAGCATATAATAATTGATTTACGAGATCCCCATGCATGGGCTTCTTATCTTAGACACCCTGTATATCGACCACAAACTTATTTTTATTATCTCTTTTAAGTACCGAAACCTATTCCACCGGAAGTTGAAGAGGTAGTTGAAGATGTTAAAAAAAAGGGGAAAAAAGGAAAGAAAGGAGGAAAGGGATCTGGTAAAAAGAAGGGTAAAACAAGTGATAGTGGAAAGTCTTCTCCAGATACTTCTCCTTCTGAGGATGAACATAAAACAGGTAAACCTCAAATTTGATTATGGGTTGGGTTCCATTAACAAACAAAAACAAGTTTACGGCATATCTCAAAAATGAAACAAAAAACGATCATGGAAATATTTGTCTCTAATATTGCGTAAGAATATCTACCTCTCTTGCACTTTTCTTCTATCTGCGAAGGTTACGAAAATATTCGAGATTGAAAATTTAAGAGTTTTTCAGTTTTTTTCAGATTATTTCAGAGAGTTGGCAAGACTGATCAAAAACGAAAACGGCGTTAGATTTGCCTTGTAATTCTGCGCAACTTTGCTAAGTTAACCGGTACTATAATCTTGCAATAACAAAGTTATACCCATAATACAAGTCACGAAAGTAGAATATTACAGGACGGGAGGGTTTGGGGTTTCAAACTCCGAGCTGAAAAATTTTGGTTATTATAGTAGAGGAGCTACGTGGGTGGTCTATAACCAAGCTCTATGACTACATAAATTTTATCCCAACTTCTATTTTTTATTTTCTTCAAATCGTCCATTAAATAATAAAGTTTGTTAGAGTTAACATTATTTAAATTTTCAAACTTCAGATGGTGAGGAATCTCCGGTACTCACTGATCCTGAATCCCCAAAAACTGATCAAGAGATTGAAAATGAAACAACGGCTCCTACACCAGAGAATCAAACCGTTACTGACCAAAGCACCGAGGCTGTCCAGGACGCTACTGACCAAGCCACAGATCAAGCCACAGACCAAGCTACGGAAACAACCGAACAACAAACTGAAGGTGAATTTTTTTGAAGACTCTCTCAAAAACGAAAAAAGTTTTTGAGAATAAGTAAGATATCTATATCCTCACTTTTTTGCAAGCACCACAGAACTGTTTTTTTTCAAAATTTTAAGAAAAAAAACCAACAAAACCTTTAAACTTGAAGCCTGTGTTCTTCTTGTAGACACGAGCAATATTTAACTGCACTTATAATGAAAAATTTTTCTTTGAAAATTTGGACTTTTGCTGTTTTTGAAAGAAAGAGATATTCCTAAAAATTAAACTGGTTTATGTTATACACAGTATGTTATACTGTTCATATTTGCAGGTGGAACGCCAGTGGTGGGAAAATCAAAAAAAGGCAAAGGAAAGAAAGGATCTGCCAAAGGTGGGAAGGGAAAGAAGAAGGGCAAAATTGAAGAAGGTATGTGTATTCTATATTTACTATCTTTTGATTCCTTTTCTATTTTTTTAATACCTTGTAGAGGTAGAAATCAAATCTCTTTTTTCCGCATTTATAATTTTTTTTATCGGTTTTTGGTTTGCATTTTACGTCTCTCATTGTCTTCCTTTTATTTTCGTCTGACACATTTTGCAATTCCGCTTAGAATATATAAATTTTTCTCAATACCATGCGGCAATCTACGTGAGGGGGAATAGGGGTAATTACCCCCCCCCCCCAGAGACCGGGTGTTAACATTATTACACAAAAAATTTTCACGTTTAACATCATCGTCTGGAGGTTCTTCGTATCTCCCGGATCATCCCCCCCCCCCCCCAGAGAAATTGTTAACGAGAAACACAACGTTTGTGTGACTCGAAGGTTTTTTTTAGATCGGGGCGTAATTAAACATTTTTTATAACATCGTACTTTAATGCCATGTTTAACTTTTAGAAATTCCAGTTGAACCTGAACCTGAAGAACCGGAAATCATTTACGTACCGGTAAGCCATATTACAATATTACTTTCCTCCAAAAGCTAGGAAGTTTTTGGCCCGAGGGTTTGTAGGTAAGTCGCCCGAGGGCATAAACATCAACATCACTTTGAATACGTAAATAAATTTAAAAGCTTGAATGTTTTGTTTGTATCTGGGACAATGATAATAAATTAATAATATAATAATAGAGGCTGTTATGAGAGGGATATGTATAACCCTAGGGCGTTATGGCCTGCTTAACATACCTAGTATGAAAGACAAACAAAAAATAATAGATATGTGAAAAATAAACAAAGTTATTTAGGTATCTTCCTGCAAAGTAAAACTAATTTAAACTATTTTAGAAAATTATACAAAGATTGGAGAAAGATTATATGATTCAAGGGGCATTTGGTGCCTTGTCTAATACCATGGACAAAAATTTACGAATTGTGTATATTTTAAGACAATCAGAAGAGAGTATACCAATGTTTGATACGTTAGAAGATGCTTTCGCGGAATTACCAACGTATTTTATTGTTGGGTCGTGTTCCTCCAAATTTCTTCAATCCATGAAAGTTCTTACAAAGCAGGTACCTATCAATTTTTTAAACTTATATTATTGCCGTTTGTAATTATTGCTTTACTTAAGTTTATCAAATAAAATGTTGAACAAAATTTATTCATAAGCTTTTTTTTAAAGTAAATGTCATAAAGAAGAATTTATTGATCAGAATATTCGATCAACTATTTTAAAGCCTCACCAAAACTTTATTATTCGTGGAAAACAAATTTTTTTGTCACTTGTTGCATAATAATTATTTTAGCATCCAATATTAAACTGAATAAAAAAATGATAGTCATTGTATTTCGTTGGTCGGTTAATTCATTGAAAATAAGTTACAAACATGGAAATGACAAAATATGAGGATCACCTGAGGGGTTTTTTAAATCTGAAACGTTCCATAACGCATTCTCGATATAAAAACTATTATTCTGAAGAATTGTGAATATTGTAATTTTTTTATATTCGCAATTTTTAAAGGGATATGTGCCACTTGTTGAAAAGCAGTTTCGAGAACCAGTAATGAATAAACCTACAACTAAAAATAGGGGACACATTGAACAATTAACTGCAACATCTAAATCGGATTTTAATCGACCATCGGATTATCGACGATTGTCAATTTCTATTCAAAAAGCAACAGAAAGAACCACGTACTTTACAGAAAAACCAGATGATACGCTCAATAGGGCTTCAGAAAAGTCGATTACAGTTACCCCGACGAAATTAGAACTAATTGCAGAGTTACATTCATTGATAAATTCTTTAGAGTGGTAAGCATATTTTTTAGTTAAATAATAGGGTCCTGGGCACAACGGTCAATGACCACATCGCCCAATCGCTCTTTTGACTTTATTTGTCCATAACGGCCAACAACGCCCGCATAATCACCGCATGACCATATCGCCCAACTAGACATTCGACCATAATGGTCATCATGACCACAACGACCAAATCAAAATTCCGCCCCATATGTTTTGGCATTGCTGACCACGTCAGCCACATAACCCAAAATAACCACAACGGCCAATTAACCAGTTGGCCGTTGTGGTCATTTTGGCTATGACAAAAATGGCGATATGGGGCAGAGTTTTGATTTAGCCGTCCTTATGGTCGAATATAGTACAGTTGGGCGATATGGACACATGGGCTGTTGTGGTTATGTGGCCGCTGTTCGCCGTTATGGACAAAATAGAGCCAAAATAGCGATTGCTCGTTGTAGCCTAAACCCAAATAATATAGGTACCATCTGATTCAACTTTAAAGCATTTTCTTAGAGATCTCGCGTATAAGACACATAAGGTAGATTTAAATTCGGCAAAGTAGATACTGCCTATCAAATTGACAGATAGGTACATACTGTCTGTCAAATTGACAGACAGTATCAAGGCACTCTACTTCTGTTGAATGATCCAAAATTCATCAAAGTTTGCCATGACAAGAATTAATCGAAATCGCAAATGATCTAAACATCCCCCTATAATAATTATGTCTAATCTTGGTCTTTCTCTTTGATAAATCTAACGTTGGATCACTTGTTACGTATTATCTCTTAAAAATTTATGCAAGATCAAAACAAAAGGTCATACCGTATGTAGATACAAAGAATTTTTGCCTTCTAGGACTATCGAACATGTAGAAGATGATTTTCAACTTCCAATGTCCGAAGTTCCGGATATTTTTGATACTGACATCGAAGATGAAGCCATTATTCAAGATAAGAGTTTGGTTGAGGATTTGGAGGAAGTTATAATGTCATGGGAGAGACATATATTTAAAGTCATTGAAATTTATTTAGCAAAGGTGATAAAACGGGTTCTCATTAATTCCATAAACACCCCGACTCTGTAAAAATTCGTTCTCGAACGACTCGTTGGGTAACGATCATTGTTTGCGGTCTGGTTCAAGGTCAAGTCAAAAAATTGTTTAAACCCGACAATCGTTTGTGAACGAGTCGTTACGGCTTACGGAAGAAGGGTGATTTCATTTTTATTATTATTATTATTATTTTAGGTCCCTGCTGGAAGCGGACCTATACCTGAATATGAATACTGGCATGAGCGAGAGGCTGGGTTAAGTATAATCGTGGAGCAACTAAAAAAACCCATACTTGTACGAATAATGTCGTTACTACAGCAAGCACAATCTGAAATAATTGGCGGCTTTGAACACTACAAAGAAGAATTAATGAAATATTATATTCAAGCACGGGATAATGTGAAATTTCTGTTTACCGTTTTACGGCACTTTAAAGTAATGTACTCGCATAACACATTATTTATGTTCTATGTGTAATTTATGTTTGCAGACAGTAACACACTGTACCGATTTCAAAAAAATTAAAGAGTGTTTACCCAACCTTATGGATGGGCTGCACATGATTTGGGTGCTTTCCCGTTTCTATTGTACAGATGAACAAATGGTACCTCTTCTAGAACGGATTGTTTGGTGTCTTTGTGAAAAAGTCACAACGGCTTTAGATAGCGATATTATATTTAGGTAAAAAAATTTGAGACATGCATGTTGGCTTTAAACATTGGATAACTTTTCATGCTGTTTCAGAAAATCGGCAAATCAAGTCCGGAAAGAAACTACAGAAGCTAGGGAAATGCTTGAAACATGGAAGCAAGCCTATTTAGATACAAGACAGAAAATTGAAAATTCTGGTAAAGGTCAGCGATGGGAATTTAATAAAAAAAGATTGTTTGGTGCAACGGATTATATCGCATTAGTAGCTACCGATTTAAACGAAGTTGCTACAGTAAGTACAAACATTTGTTTAAATATTTTGCTATGACAATTGGGAATAAATTTTATCCATGGTGGCGCTGCGGTCAACAATTTGTGACGTCAGAAACCGGATAAGATTTTGACATCGCATTGACATTTCCCTTGCTTTATTCACCCGCTTAACGTTCTTGATCCTGTTTACAACAAGCGGACATCCCGCTTTAATCCCGCTTCTGACGTCACACGGTTAGCTACTATTCTAACCACCAGAGGGCGTATCGTTAATATTTATTCCAAAGCCAACTGGCTTTGATTTATTCTAAATTTATTCCCTATAGTATAACTATTTGTAGTTAATAATTAATTAAGAATTACTGTCTCATAATTTGCTATACTATAGTAAAACAAAATAAGACATACTTACAGTTACGATAAATAATGAAGTAAAAGTTAAAAAAAAAACTACACTGACACTGTCACACTCCGCGAATATGGGGCCATGTCTTCCAAAAAATCCGATATATATTGGGTTAGTTTGTAGAAACTTGTGCGCAAAAATATTCTCTATTATGCGCAAGAATAATCTACATTGTGCGCAAAATTGTTGCGTAGTGTACGCAAAAGTTATCCGCATTGGACGCAATATTATTCCGCAGTACGTAAAAGTAATATTTAGTGTACGCAATAATAATCCGCAAAGTACTTCCAAGTACTACAAAAACTCATTTCAGGGAGAGTATTACCAGAATCAGTTAAAAATATAAATATATAACCCCTCCTGCTACTATTGAGGAACCACAATTAATAACCGATAGGTTGAGATTGAAAAAAAAAGTTAATAGCACTGACGTGTTTCCTCTACAGTAACAACAATTCAGAAAGCTTGCACTAATGTCTCGCTAGCGGAAGTACAGTGCCAAAAAATGGGTCAGTAAACATACACATTATTGTACACAATTTAAAAGATTAATCCCATTTATTTGAATTTATTTTATTTTTTGGCTTAGGTAACTATTGTAATACAGTTACAAAATTTTTGCAACAAAGCAATTGATTAATCTTTAAATTCTGCACTAGATATCGATAATCGGAAATGTACTTTCTTCAATGTTAGTAAATAATTGGAGTGAGGGGGAAACCAGAGCAAATTTTTACAACAAACCCAAGAAAAAGAACATTTTCCGATTTCAAAAAGCATTATTTTGAGCATTTTTGCAGCTTATCGAATTCAATACCCCAAATACAAAGAAAAAAGACGGACCATTTTAAAAATATCATTGTCTGCAAAAAAGAATAGAAATTTTACGAGAAACGGGGATGTAACAAAATCACACGTCCCACGTTAATTTTTCCAAAACTGGCAAAGGAATTAAAAAAATAGAGCAGCAGCGCCAGGGTTGAACAGATTGGGGGGGGGGGGAAGACTTACCAAAAACGAGAAAGTCCGAAACGTATTCTGAATTTTCGTCAAGGTTTGTACTTTTAATTTTGAAGTATGATTTAACAAAATGTTATTGAGAAAGGAAACCTATTCGGTTAAAGCTCACCGTACTTCCATTAATTTATGAAAAAAATTGTTAAAACTATATAATGAAACAATATTTTCTCGGGTTGGAAAGAGAAATATAATCAAGTTGGTTATGATAGCAGTACACCAACGTGTTTTTACTGTGATATGCTCCGTTAGGCTCGAAATACTACACAAAATTTTTCCGATATTCACGAAAATTTACAAGTAACTCCGCAGAAAAAAATCTGAATCCTATTCCTAATAAAAAATTTCGTATAAGCGTTCAAAAGCAAAAATCTCGCTCTTAAACGCATCCGCTACCTATCTAACGTGCAAAATGCTGTGGCGTTTTTAGGCATGGGCCCGAAGGGCCCGGGCCCAGGGCCCCGGATCTTCGGGGCCCCCCACGGCCGACGCCTCGCGGATTTCTTAAACTAATTAACTATTTAAAAAAAAATAATAGTGACCTACAATAATGAATAAATCAAAACTACTTGCGGATTGTCTTGTTGAATGTCGATTTTGAAGATATATCGAAGATTTTGTAATACGAAATCAAGAAAAAAATCTTTAATTAGGTACGTAGCTGTAGCTGCCAATAAAAATGTTTTGTTAAGTTTATTATGTTTTCGTTTTGTAAAATGTTTAGAAGAAAAATATTTAATTTTGATTTTTCGTATCTATAGAAAAAATTATACCTATCTAATGGGTGTCCGGAAATAACGTTACGCTACTTTGGGAGGTGCTTCTACATCAAAAAATATGAAGAAAGGTTCCTATGAACAGGAGTACGGAAATGTTTTCTAAGGGAGCTACGGCCCTTTGAAGGGGGTCCCCAAATTGTGTTCTTTTATTGATTATTTAATCACCACTGAAATTAGATGGGCAAAATTTGGTACACAGGGTAAATTTGGCGCGGGAAATAGTTTGTTGATGACAAGAAAGAGAAGAAAAGACCAGGAGAGTGCGTAACGATTATTTTCAAGTGAAATGATTAATAATCCCACGCATCAAATTTTAAAGTCATACTTTTATTGAAAACGGTACGATTTCCGGCTGTTTACGAAGAGTACTTTTCTTTCGTAAAATTATCGTACTTCTTATTTCCAAAGTCAAAAATTTTAAATTAAAAAGATATACAAGAAACGGACATTTTTATCGGATGCCCTACCCGTTACGCACGCCGCCGACGCCCCTGGTCTTTTCTTCTCTTTCTTATCATGGCCAAACGATTTCTCGCGCCAAATTAAGCCTGTGTAACAAATTTTGCCCATCTAATTTCAGTGGTGATTAAATAATCAATAAAAGAACACAATTTGGGGACCCCCTTCAAAGGGCCGTAGCTCCCTTAGAAAACATTTCCGTACCCCTGTTCAAAGAAACTGTTTTTCATATTTTTTTGATGTAGAATCACCTCCCAAAGTAGCGTAACGTTATTTCCGGACACCCTGTATAATAATAAAAAAAATTGTAACTAATTTTTAGAAGGGCCCCCTCATTACCTCGGGTCCGAGGCCTCCGTCGTACAGAAGACGGCACTGGCAAAATGCAGAATATACGCGGGTCGGTCAAAAAAATAAAATATTTAAACTATAAAACGATAATGCATCCGCAATATTGTTACCATCACTTACACAGACACTCCCGGATACGAAAACGAGCATAATATTCGAACTTAAACGGAGATTGTATCTGTTAATCATCTAGAAACGTACAAAGTGGTGGGGTATGGGGGGATGTGCGACAATATCCATTAGGGGAAATATGGGGTTTCGACGCATGAAACCGTGTAACAAATTTATTCAAGTTTGAATTTCTTAATAACAACCGCAAAAAATAAAAAATAACTGTCACCTAACGTTCTTAGCAGGGTTGGGGGTGGCGCAAGAGGATTGACAAAATAATTCTAATTTAAAGCACGCTAAAATATTGAAAGATTATTCTTTGGGTAGGGGTTGGAGAGGGCAATTCTTCTTCTTGTTGGATATATATATGCAAGTCCTTCCAACGTTGGTAGTCGAAACAAACCTTTTTAAACTGCGATGGTGTCCTTTCCCTCGATGTCCTCTGTCCCTCGATGTTCGTTGCACTTTCACTTCACTTTAATGTTCACTTCACTTCACTTTAATGTCCAGTTCAAGTCTCTTACACTTTCATATTCTTTTACCAAACTGATTAAACATTTTAAGGTAAAACCTCCAATTACTAGACCCTCTACATGTTCGTGTAGTTAAGAATATCTGAAATCAAAAATATCTTGTTACCTTCAAAATATTACAGCATAGGTATTTGGGTTAATACTTTCAAAACTTATAATTCATGTTAAAAACTGATTACGCCTTGTTTAACAAAAAAAGTTGTTAAGGTCGTCCTTTATTCGGATTTAATAAAAAAAATGTTATCCAAGCAAGTGAAAGAACGGACAATCGGAGAATTAAGTGTACATTTTTTGTTGAACACTCTGCCCATTAGGGGTAAACTGTTTCAAAAAGCGTAACCATTGCGTTTCAGCATTAGTTGTTTCTTTACCTTAAATTGATTTGGAAAAGATTGAAAAAAAAACTATTGAAAGAAAATCGAAAGTAAAATAAAAAATCTTACCATAAACGTTTCTATTTATTCTTCGTCCCATCAGCAAAATATAATGGATGGGGTTCCTAATGCCTTGAAATAAAACGATTTAGATTCTTCACCCCAGAATCTGTAAGAAAATAAAAATGTATTACTATCAATAATTAAACCAATAATTGTTTAACAGATCTCAAGATTGAACCTCGATAATTGTAATAATTAATAATTATTACCTTTTATTTAAACATTATCCAGGGATAATTTGGAAATGCTCACAAAATTTAAAAAATTAGCACTACAAACACTATTCAGTGACCATTCCTGTTCGAGTAGTTTGCAAGAACTAACCCGAAATCGTTTTCTGATAAAGGTAGACAAAAGAATAAACGAGCAGAGTGTCGATACGTAACACCTGCAAAAAATTTGGAATACACATTTGAGGTTTATTAATTATTTGTCCATTGGAAGTTGGAACAATCACTTAACTTTCAATTCTTATCTACTATAAGGCGATAGCATTCAAAATAACTTTGAATGTATCTACGTAAGAAATAAAAAGCAATAAAAATGAATACAAAATTTAAAAGTAATATTGTGATTCATAAATTAGAAATTTATCATGTAATAGTAGTACATTTTCTTTATATTTCTTAAAAAGAATGAAAGCTATGAACCACAACCCCCAAACGAATAAAACTGAGGGCAGGGAAATTTGAAATTTCTAATTTTGTATTTTTGATTTCTTAATAAATTTCCGAAAACTTAATTTTTGAGTGTAAAGCTACAGATTTTTGAGTTTGGCTTTCAAGACTTTTTACATTTTTGAAATAAAACCTTTAAATTTACACCCCAATATAACAGGACTGGGGACAGATCCCTGTTGTGTAGTTTCAAAATTTTGTATTTTAAATCTTTTAATAAAGTTATTTTTTGTGATTTTGTTTTCAATGCTTTTTTAGTTTTAAAAATTAAAACTTCGATTCACAACCCTCAAAGTGAAATAGGATTGGGGCAAATCCTTATTTGTAATTTTCCAAAATTATTTTTTTGATTTGCTAAATAAATTCCTTAAAAAATATTCTTTGAGTGCAATGCTTTTCTACAGAATTTTAAGTTTTGTTTTATAAAAACCCCTTGAATTTTAAAACTGAAAGGTTTGAACCACAACCCCCAAGGTAGTAGGATTGGGAACAGGTAGTACGTTCGCTTTGTAATTATAAAATTTTGTATTTTGAATTTTATTAAACTTGATTTTTTGAGTTCAAGGCCTTTCTACAACTTATTAAATTTCATTTTGTATGCTTTTCACAGTGAAAAAATGAACGCTTGGAACCTCAGCCTCTGGTGTTGGGATTAGGTTTCCAGGGATTAATATATCGAGACCTTGGGAAATAAAGAATATAATTGATAAATTATTATATCATATAGTACCTACGAACGTAAATCGTAACGTCTTTTTTTATCCCAATAATTGATAAAGAGCAACTAACCGATATTTCGTACCCTCTGTATTAAATTCCTAGGGCCCCCTACTATGAACAGTATTTGCAGATTAGATTTATGGGGATATGGTTTTTTTAGATTACTAGGAAAAAATTGAAAAGGACTCGTAAAGAACTCTCTAATTTTAGAAAATCGAAAGGAAAATTAAAAATCTTACCTTACAAGACATCAGGCTTCTGTTTATTCTTCCATCACCAAAATTTAATGGATGGGGTGCTAATGCCGATTCCTTGTCACAGAATCTGTAAGAAAATAAAAATAGCGTATAAAATAACAATTAAATAATAATTTTTTGAAAGATCTCGAGATTGAACGTCGATAATTTTCAATTAAAATTATTAATTACCTTTTTAAAATGTTCAATTATTATCCGAGGATAATTTAGAAATTTTCACAAATATTAAAAATGAGCACTACAAACACTATGATTTCTGACCATTCACGTCCAGTACTTTACAAGAACTAACACGAAAATTGTTTTCTGATAAGGTGGGGTGAAAAGAATAAGGCCGGACGTCCACCAGATCGTACCGACTGCAATACTGTTTCGATTTGGATCGCCCGATAAAGATCTTGTATAAGTATTTCTGTTTGAGGCCTTTCTACTAACATGATCTGAGTCGCATCGTGCAAGTAGACAAGTCCTAACAAAAATACTTATATACATGATGTTTCTCGCGCGATCTAAATCTGGTGGAAACCCAGCCTAAACGAGCCGAGTAATATATAACACCTGCAAAAAATTTGGAATGCACGTGTGAGGTGTTGGTCATCGGAACAATTCTTATCTAGTATTAGGTGATAACATTCAAAATATCGTTGCATATTTCTACGTCAAAAATAAAATGCAATAAAAATTAGGAAACTATCTAAATGTAGCGTTGTGATTCATAAATCGGAAATTTTTCATGTAACAATAGAACTTCTTCCGATTTCTGTGATAAATTTAAAAATTTACATTACACAAATTTTGTTTGAAGCATTTACAATAATTGGACTTTAAGGAGTGACGGACAATACGACTTTATTAAGTGGATTATTATTCTGGGGTCGGTGTTACGCTGCAGCAGCAGAAATTAATCCACAATACAATGAATTAAAGGTTTAAACCACAATTGGGGTAGAGTGGGGAGTTTATTTCTTTGTTAGTTCAAAACTAGTATTTTTTGTTAATTATTAAATTTCCTAAAATTTATTTTCTAAGTGCAAGGCATTTCTACAGGTTTTCTAGTTTTGCTTTAAATGCGTTTTAAATACAAAAAATTAAAGCTTTGAATCACAACTCCTAAGATAATAAAATAGGGGACACACCCCCGCCTTGTAATTTCAAAATTTTGTATTTTTGATCCCTTAATAAATTCCCTAAAATTTATTACAGGAATTAAAATAATAAATGTTTAGTTAAGAAGTTTAACACAAAGAAATATACCTACTCTTCCGAATGACGTATTAATAAAAATAGGGGTTATCATTTAATAAAAGTCGATGATGTCATAGCTGTTAAAAAAAGGGAAGAAAAAATACAAAGGCATTTGAAAATTTAGAATTTAATGCAAACCTGTTGACATATCCGACCGATTATGCGCAAACCTATTTTTAAGAATCTTTTCGATTTTATTATATTTTTGGGACACAATGTATTAAATGGATAACAAATAAATACAAGGTTTCAGTATTTGTAGACTGTATAAGGGAAGAAATTTAAAATTCAAAATATCTAAGAAACAAGAACCCCAAGTAAAAGCCATTCAAAAAGTTTAATGCCGTGGTGTTGCTACTTCCCTATAGAGGTCGCGCCACTTACCTCTCTTTTTCGTATAAATCGATGACTTGATAAATTTATTTTCAGTTAAGGGGCGCTGCGGTTACATTTCCCTATTAAAGTTAAATTTGATTTGTTTATAAGGGATGGAAAATTTTCGACTTTTCCAAGAGGCAGTAAATTCTGAAAATATTCTAAACGAGAGGCATTTAAATTATGCAATAATCCGTACAATAAAAGAAAAGACACGTTCCGAACATCTTGGACGGCTGAAGAACCAAGGAAAAACGTTAAAATGCTTCAGTGCCGATCCGAGTAACGCTCACCTCCGTCGCGGGTTGGCCTGGTATTGCCCTCCAGGATCAGCCCACTAAAGAAATCAAATATAATGATTATTACAAAAATATACACTAGGGGATTATAGTGTCCCAGTCGGTAAAAATGATTGCATACCGAGTGTTTCAATATTTAGACACCATATATTAAAATGGCATAACTGGTGGGTGGTTCTAGGCTCTCTTTTTTTTATTACTTTCTCATACTACCACTGGTATATGGGAAGTATTGTGATATGAAAATGAGATTTTCGGGGAATTTTGGGCTTCCAGGAACCCTAACAGTGGTTTAGAAAAAATGTCTGTCTGTGATGTAACGCCTCTAATCCAAAAACTATAGTGAACCGATTTTGATGAAATTTAAAATATAGGAGCAAGGAGTATATCAAAGCGTTGTGTGAATAAATCAAACTTTCATGTCAGTTGTCACATGTTTTTTTGGTAACATTTTTTTCAGAAGCAGAATTTTGAAAATCTGAGTAGCGGATATGAAATAAGACGAAGGCCATAATTCAAGGGAAACAATTTTTTACCGGATTCTCTAACTTCAAAATGGCGGCGGCCCACAACTCAAAAACCAGTTATCTGATCAAGTTCCGCAACAACTTGATGCTCCTTGCGCTTTTATTAGTCAAAATATGAAAACAGTTTAAATATAAAACGTATTCAGTGTATATTAGCTGTGCATTCTCCTAAATTTATATCACGTATACAGGGTGTTTGCTTTTCACAGTACAATAAGCAACTTTGTTATTTTAAATGAAACACCCTGTATATTATTATATAATTGAATGCAAAATTTAATTGTCTATCACATAGTGTAAGATACTCATATAGCTAAAATGTACGGTTGATGAGAAAATCGCGAACTTCCGCTGCGTTAGTAAATTAGATGCCTGTCTCTCTTCTGTACGTATCGAACCCGTATAGTCTGATGTTTCTCGTTACGCATTCAAGTGATTTCTCGGGAACTACTGTTGAATACCAAAAACGAAATGTTTATTTTTAGTATGGGAAAGTCCAGGGGAGGTGCGCAACTGCACTTTATCGTTTACATCGTTTATGTTATTGAGAAATTTTCAGGTTTCATTTTCAGGATCTAATCAATTGTTTTTGTTTCAGATAATTTATCATTTCAGTAATATATTTGGCCCAGAACTGAAGGCTATTGTTAATGATCCTCAAAAGGTTGATCATGTTACAAGACGTGTAGAAAATTTAGTAACGTTGATTGAAATGGTAGATTTTGATATTTTCAAGGAATGCCATAAAGAAAATTGGGAAGCTGTAATGGGTGCCCTTTATAAAGAAGTTCGTATATTAGAAAGGGAAGCAGTGGCTTTTATCGATCAAAGTTTTAAAGGTTTAAGGTAAATTATAGATAATTATTTTATATTTATGCATTATGATGCCATCGTACTGCTAGGGGCCATACCCCCACCTAATACGAACACAACAAGTTAAATACAGCTAGGGCGAGGGCGAGTCTGCTAAGAAGAATCAGTTGGATATTTCTGTTTCCTGAATCATATTTTGTTTGAGGAGGCTATAATAGGCAAATCTTTTTTAGACTTTTATGATGAAATATAATTAGTTTTTTTGAATCTTGACATTTTGAGGCCCGAGCTATTATAAGGGGCCCCACCCTCCAAAATAATAAAGAATGATAATAATCCCGCATGCAATAACAAAAAAAAAAATTGTAATATGTTCTTAGACAGACGTTCGTTTTGCCCCTGAAAATTGAGGGGCCTAAACTTCAGTTTCGTTCATATTTATGTAGATCCTAGATCACCCCTGATGATAAAATTTATTTTATTCAGATTAGCGGAGAAAGCATTAGACGTGCTTCTTAAATTTAAGAATATGGAAACTAGAGAAGTAATTCACGTTCAATTAATGAAAAAGTTTGATGTAATTATGGACCAGTTTATTCAAGAGGTTACGGTAGTCGATAACATATTTACCGTAAGTGTTTAAGTATCTGGATAACCGAAATCCATGAACTTTTATTCCGGTTTTCCACCAAATGGACAAAACCGAAAACAAAACAGAAAGTAATGTTGAAAAAAAAAACAACGAACTTACGAACTTTTGAAAGATTCGAGCTGATGGCTGTTTTAGAACAAAATGTCAGGCTTGGTGGATACAAAGTTTTGGTTCTGTTTTTAAATTTAAAACAAAAGACGTTCAGTCCGTTTGGTGGAAAATCCACCAAAAACAAACCAAAAAACGTATCAAAAAAAAAGCAACAAAACAGCAACTCTTGACTGTTGGCGACTGTTTCTGTTGCAGAACAAAATGTGGGCTTGGTGGAAATAAAGTTTTGGTTTTGTTTTCTGTGTTTTTAAACATTTAAAACAAAACACAAATTCGACCACAGTCCGTTTGGTAGAAACGAAACACCAAAAACAAATAAGTTTGTAAAAAGTTGTTTTATTATTTTTCGCATGAGTTTCTGCTTTGTTTCGGTTTTGTCCGCCTGATGGAAAACCAGCAGAACCTAACTGCAGGATTAGCGAAGATTCACTTCTACAGTGCCTTCTACAAAAGAGGGAACACTAAGAGCTTTTTTATCTTAAGACTTACAAAAAAATTTAATCGTTAGTTGTTCAAGATCTGAAAAATACAGGGTCATTAGAAAAACAAAAGTTATACAGAAAAAATATTAATTGAAAGTTCTCCCGATCTCGAACAGCAAAATAGTTATTAGGTGTCCCTCCCTTGTTGAAGGCCCTGTATACTATCAGGAAACAAATATTTTTTATTTTTTCTATTCTGTTTAATGTTAAGCTATTGTTCTCTTCTACAGCGTAACAGAAGACATCCACTTTTGTGTAGAAATCAACCACCTCATGGTGGAGCCATATATTGGGCACGACTTTTATTTTGTCGAATGAAGAGGCCCATTTTAAAATTCCAAACAGTAAACGAATTAAACACATCTAGTTTGAGAGACGAAGCTTTTAGAAATTATTTAAAAACTGCAAAAGCTCTTAAAGCTTTCGAGAAAACCAAATTTGAACAATGGCATGATGAGGTTTTGCCAATTATAGATTATACTATGAAAATGAATATTTTAAAAGTTTCCGCTATAGCAACGTTAAGAAGAAAAGGTAAGTAGTGAGACTACTCATAATAAATTACTAATAAAATTAGCGAACTATTGAAATATTTAATAGTAGGTACCTAGTAATTGTTCAAGATGTACATTCGAGGTGTGAGTGTGTACCTATATTCTAGCCTTAAGGGCCGGTTTTATAAAGTGTGGTATCCTATCGCATCTTTGACAATTGATTGAGGTTGAGTCAACCGTCGGTTAACCAGACTCAAGAAGGTTTCATATATTTCAGCCGAGTTGTATGCAGCAAAGTCCATTTATTGTGGAATATAGGCATATTCCAACAAGTCAAATAATCTGCCCATTTTATCGTTGAATAGAGAAGACTTTTCAGCCTCGTAGCTTATTTCCTTCGATGCTTCGCATCTCGGGAAATAATAATGCTCGGCTGAAAACAAAAATGTCTTCTCTAGAGTGTATAATATACTATTATACAACTGGGTTATACCCCTATGAACGATTGAATAATCAACCTCCGGGCTTCAATGGCCTCTAGTACTAGCACCTGAAATTTAATCCAAATTTTCTTAAATTATTCTATTCTATGCTGTAAACAAGTTCTTGTTATTTTTACTCTATTTTATGGTCTTTTTGTTCAGCGATCGGGACAAATACAGTTCCAATCAAACACACATCCACACATTCTCCAACCACCGCCACGAAAACAGAATTAGGAGTCATTACAAAGAGTAATGATCAACCTAAACCTACAAATTCTGTACATAAAGGTAATCTACATTGTGTGTTGTTTTTGTCTTAATAGGTTTAGGTAGTAAGGTTATGCCTTTTGGTTTTTGTTTAATGCATGCAGCTAGAAATGGTTTATTATTCATTAAAAGCTAAGATGCAGAAGAGAGAGCTAGATAAGATATTTTTTTTAATGTAAGTGTATTGAGTTACGTAGAACCTAAACTTCACATGGTATGCTTTTTTTTTACACTCGAATTGTTACACCCTGTAGGTATATTATACATTGCTCTTACAATAGTTAGTTTCCTGTTCCACCTTTTGTGAAAATTCAAAAAAATCCTCATCTCTGAATGGAGAAATGCTTTTTACAAAATGTTCTATGTGAACCAATTCTACACCCTGTATAATAAACAATCCCAATTTTTAGGATTATCATTAAAAACTATCGCAAAGACAATGAAATGGTTGGTTACAACGAAGCCTACTTATAATCTTATGGACAAACTCAACTCTACAAAAACTTTAACTTGGCGAGAAATAATGGGTTCTAATATAATGTCTGAACACAGTGCTCAATTTGTTATTAATTTTAACAATAGAATTCATGATTGCATTGCTGCTGCTGAAGTAATGGAGTACCTTAACTTTGTCTTACCCGAAGAAGTCAGTATGATAGCTCTGCAAAAGGATATTTTGCATGACAATGTAGAGGCTGTTAGTGAAATGATAGATCAGTACAACGATATAGTTCAGGGTTTGTCTATTCCACTGGTAAGTTTATAATACATAATGAATCTTCTATTGTTTAGTAGATACTTATAGTTATTATTTTTTAATGGCCGTTGCTAGCTCCACGGCTAACGTGGATATAATTTTGACACTAAATCCACGGCATTCCGTCTTGTCAAGGGGTGACGTCATTAATTTGGTGACGCGAATACGAGCTGCACCTACTGCGCATGTCCGGGGACTTAAATGAAAGTTTCAAACATTTTCATATTTTAAATTGATTTTTAATTAATTTTAAAGTTGAATATGACCAATAAAAAATACTAGAGTAAAGTTTCTCTAAGTCCGAGCGATTGATTTTGTTTGTATTTAATAATTATTATCATTAGATTTCTCAGAAACAGACTTTTACGCCTTGGGAATAGGCAACCAATCGTGCGCACCTCTGTCTCTATAATCTCAGGAAGCTGAAATAAATTTCCAAGTTCCCAGACATGCGCCGAGTCGGTCGATAAACGTCACCACCCCATGATAATGACGTAATGCCGCGGATTTAGTGTCAGAATTATATCCACGTTAGCCGTGGAGCTAGCAACGGCCTTTTTAAATTTTATCCAATACAATGTTTAATGCATTTTCATTTGGTGCTTGGTTCACCCACAATGTTTACCCCCACCCCTCCCCATTTAACATTCACCCTGCATGCCACTAAGTCCCAAATTATTTTTAATGTAAACTATCCTTTTTCAGTTACATTTTTTACGATATCAACTACGAGAAGTTGAAATGAATATACAACCAGGCCTGACAAGAATAACATGGGCCTCCCTCGGTATACAAGAGTACACTGCAAACTGTTTGATAATAATCAAGAATTTATCTTCATTGGTTACTCAACTAAAGCATGTAGAACTGGACTTAAGCCATAGAATTCATTTGTTAGAATTTTATAATTTATTTTACGTTAAATCACAGACAGAAGAGTCAAGTACTATATTGCCATGTAAAGATTTTTTCATGGAGATGTATCATACTCGAACTGAAGAATTAGGGCAACTATTGAAACAGTATGAGACTTTCGGTCCTATATTAATGAAATTGGAAAGTTTGGTATTAGAAACAAATTCGGGAAGTTCTCGGCTTATGTCTCATTATTATGCATTCTGGGAACATAAAATTTATACGACGCTGATTAAAATGACTTTAAGTAACATGCGACATTTCAATCACGATCTGATTCAGAAGACGACTGTTCTTTTTCAAGTTGACGCCGTTTTGCGTATGCCAGAAGTAACTTTGTATCCTACGGCAATAGAAGTTTACAACACGGTTATACGCAGCGCTAAAGATTTTTTAAACAGACTAAAGTCGATTCCACGTTGGATGAATACAACTTGTTTAATGTGCAAACCACATAAACTGAAAAAAACAGGCGAGATGTTTTTATTTTCTTTTCATGAAGATATACTGAAAGTTCCAAATGTTTACAAGACTCTTGTAAGAATTCAAGAATCGATAGCAAAACGTATCGCAACTGTCCATAAATACGTACAGAAATGGAAACGGTTTAGAAATTTATGGAATTATGATAAAGAACAATTTTGCGATAGATTTGTATCTAAACATGCACAACTAGCTAAATATGATGAGAAATTTACTTTTTTTGCAAACATAGCTGAAGATCTTAAACAGAATCCGGATTATGTTGATATGGGGTGCATTCGTTTAAACTTACGACCGCTGTTAGATTCAATTTGTGATCATGCACACGTATGGAAACTCACATTGGGCGAAAAGTTAGCAGAAGTAACGAAGAAACGAATGCTTAAACTTAAAGAAACAATTGATAACCTACGAACAACTGTAAATCAAAATATTAAAGGGTTGGATTTGTTTAAATCAATTATGCATGCAATTTCCACTATCCTAAGAATGAATATTTCTGCTGAACTGGAATATTTAACTTATCAAGAAACTTATCAAACCTTAAGACAACACGAAATCCCATTTAGTTCTGAAGATGAAGAATTTTCCTATCAATTACAAAAGGAATGGAAAGCCCTTTATCTATCTGCGATATATAGAAACCAAACCCTCGAATCCACCAAAGATAGGTTTGCTCAGATCACTTTAACCGAAATAGCAGAGTTTTGCAATATCCTTGCAGAATTTGTCAAAAGATTTGATGAAGAAGGTCCTGGTGCTGTCGGGGAAAATTTAGACCAAGGTTTAAAACTGATGGACGAGTATGGAAGAATTTTTATTGAACTCAATGTCCGTAGATTGGATTTAATGAGCGCAGAAATGTTATTTGATGTACCACTCGCAGATTACTCGGAATTTCTTAGAACAAAAGATGATTACGCAGCTATGGAATTTCTTTATAAAATCTATAGGGCACAGAAACAAGGTAGAGATGTATGGGGTAAAACCTTATGGGCAAATTTAAATCCTCAAGCTTTAGTGGATGGGATGGAAAATTATATGAAGGATTTTAGAAAGCTCCCGAAAGCTGTAAGAACGTACCCAGTCGGTGTTACCTTAGATCTAAAAATGAAACAGTTCAAAAACGTTGTACCTCTCATGGTTGCGTTAAAGAACGAAGCTTTAAGGGAAAGGCATTGGCGCGAACTAATGAACAAAACTGGACAAGTCTTTGACATGTCCCCTGATAGATTTACTTTAGATAACATGTTCGCAATGGAATTACATAGGTATCAGGATATTGCCGAGGAAATTATTAACAATGCAATTAAAGAATTGAGTATCGAGAAGGGTGTTAGGGAAATCGCGCAAACTTGGAATATAATGGCATTTACCCTTCATAAACACATGAAAGGGAACGACGATAGAGGATACATCTTAGGATCTACCGAGGAAATAATGCAAGTTTTAGAAGACAATTCAATGAATCTGCAAAGTATGGCAGGGTCTCAATTTGTTGGACCTTTTCTTTCTCAAGTACAAAAATGGGAAAAAAATTTATCTAACATAGGTGAAGTGATTGATGAATGGCTTTCCGTTCAAAGGAAATGGATGTATCTTGAAGGTATTTTTGTCGGAGGTGATATTCGTGCGCAGTTACCAGACGAAGCAAAAAAATTCGATGATATCGATAAAGCTTTTCGAAGAATAATGGGTGATACTGCGAAAAAACCAAATGTATTAGAATGTTGTGGCGCAAACGGTCGTTTAATTGAATTTCAAGGACTTGGATTTGGTTTAGAACGATGCCAAAAATCTCTCAACGATTATTTAGATTCCAAGCGTAGACGCTTTCCACGATTTTATTTTATATCCACCGAAGAATTACTTTCTATTCTTGGAAGTAGTAATCCAGCTGTTGTTCAAGATCACATGGTGAAGATGTTTGATAATATTAAGTCTCTTCGTTTAGAAACGGATAGCGATGATCGTATGATTGCAAGTGCTATGATATCAACCGAAGGTGAAGTTATGGATTTTCGTTACAATGTTTTTACCGAGGGTAAAGTGGAAGATTGGATGAACGATGTTTTACAAGAAATGCGTCGTTCGAATAGATTCATCACCAAATCTGCTATCTACTACTATGGGAAAGATAAACAAAAACCTCGTACACAATGGATGATGGGTTACCTAGGAATGGTATGTTTAGTAGGAAATCAAGTTTGGTGGACAGCTGAAGTAGAGAATGTTTTTGAAAAAATTAAAAAAGGAAATAATAGGGCCATGAAAGAATATTTAGTACAACTTAATAAACAATTAGCAGACATAGTAATAACAGTTCGAGCACACCTCACACCAAACAACAGAGCGAAATTTAAAACTGTAGCCACAGTTGAAGTTCATGCCCGCGATATTGTTGAAGGATTTGTTCGAGATAGCGTTACAGATGCCCAAGAATTTGAATGGGAAAGTCAACTTCGATTTTACTGGGTGAATAATTTGGACAATTTATGGGTACGACAGTGTACAGGTTCATTTGAATACGGTTACGAGTACATGGGACTAAATGGTCGGCTGGTAATAACACCTTTAACCGATAGGATTTATTTAACGATAACCCAAGCGTTAATAATGTACCTTGGGGGTGCTCCTGCAGGCCCAGCAGGAACAGGCAAAACAGAGACGACAAAAGATTTAGCAAAAGCTATGGCTCTCCTCTGTATAGTAACAAACTGTGGAGAAGGTATGGACTTTAAAGCTATAGGAACAACCCTAGCAGGTTTAGCACAATGTGGGGCATGGGGTTGTTTCGATGAGTTTAACAGAATTGACATCTCAGTTTTATCAGTTATTTCGACGCAACTTCAAACAATAAGAAGTGCTTTAGTAATGAAAGTAACAAGATTTAATTTTGAAGGAGTTGAAATAGATTTAGATCCAAAAGTTGGAATCTTCATCACCATGAACCCTGGTTATGCAGGCAGAACAGAATTACCCGAATCTGTTAAAGCGTTATTCCGACCTGTAGTTTGTATATTACCAGATTTAGAGATGATATGTTTAATCTCATTATTTTCGGATGGTTTTCTAAACGCCAAAGTGTTGGCTAAAAAAATGACCGTGCTGTATAAGTTAGCGCGGGAACAACTATCCAAACAGTTCCATTATGATTGGGGCTTAAGAGCTTTAAACGCAGTTCTTCGAATGGCAGGAGTCTTAAAACGGGCCTCCCCTGATATCTCAGAAACCCTCGTCCTTATGAGAGCTCTAAGAGATATGAATCATCCTAAATTCGTATTCGAAGATGTTCCCCTATTTCTAGGATTAATTCAAGATTTATTCCCTGGATTAGACTGTCCAAGAGTTGGGTATCCTGATTTTAACGCTGCCGTCGAAAAATCATTAACAGGCAATAATTATATTATATTACCAATACAGGTGGATAAAGTTGTACAGTTGTACGAGACAATGATGACTCGACATTCTTCAATGTTGGTAGGACCTACCGGTGGAGGAAAAACCGTTGTTATCCAAACACTATGTCGTGCTCAAATTCTTTTAGGTTTACCCACGAAAATGTTTACATTAAATCCTAAAGCATGTTCCGTGATTGAATTATATGGGATTTTAGATCCAATAACCCGGGATTGGACAGACGGTTTGTTATCCAACATCTTTCGCGAAATGAACAAACCCACAGAAAAAAATGAAAGGAGATATATTATGTTTGATGGCGATGTGGATGCCTTATGGATTGAAAACATGAATTCTGTAATGGATGATAACAAATTACTAACCCTTGCTAATGGGGAACGGATACGTCTTCTACAACCCACATGCGCGTTATTATTTGAAGTCGGAGATCTTGCTTATGCATCCCCAGCAACTGTATCTAGAGCTGGAATGGTTTACGTGGATCCTAAAAATTTAGGTTACGACCCTTATTGGAAAAGATGGTTAAAAACGCGTACGTTTCCCCCAGAACAAGAAGCATTTCAAAAGTTTTATGAAGTCTACGTAGAACCCGCTATATCTTATATCACATTAGGAAAACTTCCAACACAACAGGTAACTCCACTTAAAACCGTAATACCACAAACAGGATTAAATATGGTTGTCCAATTATGTATTATGATTGATGCTATATATCCTCCAAAAGTCGAAGAAACACGTGACCCAAAAAAAGAAATAGATGAAAGTTTTATAGAAGGTATATATTTACACGCGATGTATAATTCACTTGGGGCAACCCTTGTGGTTGATGGTAGGATGAATTTTGATGCTTTTATTAAAAAACAATGTGCCCTGATAAATGTTGAAGACACACCGGAAACTAAAGCCGAGGTACGACAATTACCAACAGCATACCCAACACTATACGATTATTTTCTTGATATTAAAGGAAATTCGTGGGTTGCATGGGAATGGTTGGTCCCTGAATACGTACATGACCGAACAAAAAGGTTTTCAGAAATTTTAGTCCCAACTGTGGACACCGTCAGAATAACATACGTTTTAAAATTAATGAATCAAATAAGACGTCCTATTATATTAGTAGGAGAAACTGGGACTTCGAAAACTGCCATAATCCAAGATTTCTTACGTCAACTAAACACAGACATCTTTGTATTACTCAACATAAATTTTTCATCAAGAACATCGTCGTTGGATGTTCAAAAAAATTTGGAATCTTCAGTTGAAAAACGAACCAAGGATATCTATGGACCTCCTATGGGAAAAAAACTCCTTTGCTTTATGGACGACTTAAATATGCCACAAGTTGATGAGTATGGAACACAACAACCAATAGCTTTACTCAAACTTTTGTTTGAAAAAGGAGGGATGTATGATCGTGGAAAAGATTTAAATTGGAAATTTATACGAGATATAAGTTTTTTTGCTGCCATGGGTGTAGCTGGGGGTGGTAGAAATGAAGTTGATGCACGGTTTATGTCAATGTTTACAGTCTTTAATTTAGTCTTCCCAAATGATGCCACTCTGCAACATATTTACTCTTCTATTCTATCAGGACACTTGGAATTATTCAAATCAAGTGTACAAGTCTCGGATATTCTTATAACAATGACGCTGAATCTCTACAATATCATCGTTGTCGAACTTCCACCGACACCAAGCAAATTTCATTACATTTTTAACATGCGGGATCTGTCACGAATAGTATGTGGCATGTGCGTTATAACTCCAAAATATTATACCTATCTTCCTCACATCGTAAGAGTTTGGAGGAATGAGTTTACAAGAGTGATATGTGATCGACTGATCAACGAAGACGATCAGGATTTAATGCGAAAACATCTAATTGCGCAGCTGGTTGAATACTTTCCCGACAGTAAAACTCCTATCGGGGCCGAAGGAGAAGAAGTCGATATTTTAGAATACGTTATGAGAGATCCGTTACTATTTGGAGATTACCGGAACGCCGTCAACGAGGAAGAAGGTCGATTTTATGAAGACCTATTGGATTATGAAGCAGTTTATTTTTTGTTTCAAGAAATTCTAGACGAATACAACGAACGCAACGAAAAAATGAATATCGTTCTTTTTGACGATGCCTTGGAACATTTGACACGAATACATCGTGGATTGCGCCTTTTAAAAGGTCATGTCATGGTGGTTGGGGTTGGAGGAAGTGGGAAAGCGAGTTTGACAAGATTAGGAGCATTCACAGCTGGTTGTCAAATGTTCGAAATTTCACTTTGTCGGGGATACAACGAAAATAATTTTAAGGAAGATCTTAAAAAGTTATTTAACACTTTAGGTATTGAAAGGAAACCTACGGTATTTTTATTTGGTGCCGCACAAATAGTTGAAGAAGGTTTCCTTGAATTTATCAACAATATCCTTATGATTGGTATGGTGCCATCTTTATTTACAGACGAAGATAAAGATCAAATAGTTGGTCAGTGCAGAAACGCATCTAAAGCTGCTGGTTATGGAATCAACAAAGATGCGGTGTGGAATTATTTTTTAAACACCTGTTGCAATAATCTGCATGTTGTTCTTTCCATGTCACCAGCTGGCGATATCTTAAGCAAACGTTGTAGAAATTTTCCTGGTTTAGTGAATAACACTTGCATAGATTGGTTGTACCCTTGGCCACAGCAAGCTTTAATCGCGGTTGCATCTGTGTTTTTAAAAGATAACCTTAAAATACCCGAAATTTATCGAGAGACCATCGTGGAACATGTCGTGTATGTTCATCAAACTGTTGGTACATACACAAAAGATTTCCTTCTGAAACTAAGGCGGAAGAATTTTGTTACCCCAAAGCATTATTTGGATTTCATAAGCACTTATCTTAAGTTATTGGATGAAAAAAATAATTACATAAATATCCAATGCGAGCGGCTTATGGGTGGGTTAATAAAAATTGAAGAAGCGAGTGGTGAATTGGAAATATTAAACGCTAAACTTGCTGTACAGCAAGTTATTGTAAACGAAGCAACGGAAGCTTGTGAGTTAATGCTTGCAGAAATAGAAGCGGGAACAAATGCCGCTACTGCTAAAAAGGACATAGCCTCATTACGTAGTACTGAAATTGAGGAACAAGCAGCAATAATTGGCTTAGAACAAGCAGATGCGGAGGAAGCCCTATCCGCGGCTATGCCAGCTTTAGAAATGGCGCGACTAGCACTTTCAGAACTTGAAAAATCTGATATTACAGAAATTCGTTCTTTTGCTACCCCACCTGAAGCTGTTCAGATCGTATGCGAATGCGTCGTAATAATCCGGGGGATAAAAGAAGTTTCATGGAAAAGTGCTAAGGGAATGATGTCAGATCCTAGTTTCTTACGTACCCTCCAAGAATTAAATTGTGACGCAATCACGCAAGCACAAGTGCGAGCTGTTAAAGCCCATTTGAAAAAATCAAACAAACTTGATGACATGGCGAGTATTAGTAAAGCAGGATTTGGGCTTCTAAAGTTTGTGCTAGCTGTATTAGGATATTGTGCAGTTTACAGGGAAGTTAAACCTAAAAAAGAACGTGTAGAACAATTGCAAAAAGAATATGACACTGCTAAAAGAAGTCTTGAAAAATTAAATAAAGAAATTGCAAAGTTGGAAGAAGATTTAGCAAAGCTCAATGAAAAATATGAGGTGGCCATGAAAAGAAAGCAAGAGTTGCAAGAAGAAACCGATATTATGATGAGGCGGTTAATTGCGGCTGACAAACTTATTACGGGACTTAGTTCTGAGCAAGCTCGTTGGACGGAGGATTTAGGGAAATTACATACGGAACAGGAAAAACTTGTTGGTAATTGTTTACTTTGTGCAGCGTTCTTAAGCTATACCGGTCCTTTCAGTTATGAGTTTAGAAGGACTATGGTTTATGAGGATTGGCAAAACGATATAATAAATCGGGAAGTTCCACTAAGCACGCCTTTCCGAATCGAAACTAACTTAACGAACGATGTTGAGATTAGTACTTGGACTTCTGAGAATTTACCTCCGGATGAATTATCCGTCCAAAATGGGATCTTAACTGTACGAGCTTCCCGATTCCCACTTTGTATAGATCCTCAACAACAAGCCCTGAATTGGATTAAAAAAAAAGAAGAAAAAACGAATCTTAAAATATTAAGCTTCAACGACAGTGATTTTTTAAAATTTGTGGATATGGCAATCAAATATGGTTCCCCTATCCTCTTTCAAGATGTCGATGATTATATTGACCCTGTTATAGATAATGTTTTAGAAAAAAATATAAAAACAATAAGTGGTCGTGTTTTTGTAATTCTCGGAGATAAAGAAGTAGATTATGATCCAAACTTTCGAATGTATTTAACTACGAAACTTGCTAATCCTATGTTTAATCCAGCAGCCTATGCAAAAGCAGTTGTAATCAATTACACTGTTACAATGTCTGGATTAGAAGATCAACTTCTTAGCGTGGTAGTCCGTAACGAAAGACCTGATTTAGAAGAACAAAGGGAAAATCTTATTGCGGAAACTAGTGAAAATAAAAATCTTCTGCAACAGTTAGAAGATTCCTTGTTAAGAGAATTATCAACATCCACGGGAAATATGTTGGATAATGTTGAATTGATAAACACATTAGATAATACAAAAACAAAAGCAACCGAAGTCTTTACAAAGTTAGAACTTGCCGAGCAAACAGGAAAGGATATCGATAAACTAAGGGATGGATACAGATCGGTAGCAAAACGAGGAGCTATATTATTTTTTGTTCTATCCGATATGGCTGGTGTAAACGCGATGTATCAGTTTTCATTATCCTCTTATTTAGAAGTGTTTGCGTACTCTTTAAGAAAAGCTCTACCACATACAGTGCTCGCGAAACGCTTAAACAATATCATAAATAGTTTAACAAAAAATGTATACGACTACGGATGTACCGGAATATTTGAAAAACACAAACTTTTATTTTCATTTCAAATGACCATTAAATTAGAACAAAGTGAAGAACATGTATCACAAATAGAACTGGAATTCTTCATCAAGGGTAGCGTAAGCTTAGAGAAATCAGAAAAAGAATGTCCAGCAAAATGGATAACCGAAGAAGGTTGGGAAGATATCTTAAAGCTTACCAACGATTTTCCAACGAGTTTCGGAACCCTACCCAAAGATATTGAGAAATATGTAGATATATGGCAGGAATGGTATGATACAGATGCTCCAGAATCTATTCCGTTTCCTTGCGAATATTCGAACAAACTAAAACCATTCGAAGTTTTAATGTTTTTACGATGTTTTCGGGTAGATCGAGTATACAGAGCTGTAAGCGACTACATCACGAAGGTTATGGGAGAAGAGTATATTATGCCACCTGTAATAAGTTTAGATAACATTTTTGATCAAAGTGCTCCTTTAACCCCAGTTGTTTTTATATTAAGTCCTGGTTCGGATCCTACAGCGGATTTAATGAAATTAGCAGATCGTTGTGAGATGGGTGGTGGAAAGTTTCGTTATTTATCTCTTGGTCAGGGCCAAGAACCGATTGCTCTTGGTCTTCTTGATACAGCTATTTCTAGAGGGCAATGGTTAATGTTACAAAACTGTCATCTATTAATTTCCTTTATAAGAACTCTAGAAAAACAATTGGAAAAAATAAGTAAACCTCATCCAGATTTCCGATTATGGTTAACTACAGATCCAACCCCCACTTTTCCAATCGGTATACTACAACGCTCGTTGAAAGTTGTTATAGAGCCCCCGAATGGGTTGAAATTAAATTTACGCAACACTTACTTTAAACTGCGACCTCAAACTTTAGATGCGTGTACTCATAGTGCATACAAACCATTGATTTATGTGCTGGCATTTTTTCACGCAGTCGTTCAAGAACGACGAAAATACGATAAGATTGGTTGGAATATATCTTATGATTTTAATGAATCTGACTTTAACGTATGTGTGGAAATTCTGGAGACGTACTTAAACAAAGCTCAAGCTTTGAAGGATACCCGAATACCGTGGAACAGCTTAAAATATTTGATTGGCGAAGTCATGTATGGTGGAAGAGTTATAGACGACTTTGATAGACGTATTGTGAAAACGTATATGAACGAATATATGGGTGACTTTATATTTGATACCTTTCAACCTTTTCATTTTTACCATGACAGTACTGTGGATTATGTCGTACCTCCTGATGGTTTGAAAGACGACTACATTGGTAAGTTTCTCGGTTTTCATATTTGTGGTCAAGTTGTCCGACTTTTATTCGAACGAACAGAACAATCCCGACACAGATAAACTCTTTTTCTAGACGTTGCGGTGGCGTTATGTTAGTTGCAATAAAAGTCTGTCAACTTTTCCACTAAGCTACGAAGGTAATTGTTTTTAGGGTCAATAAAAGTGTCCATACGATATATTATTAGATATCTAGATTTGAAATTACTTTTCAGCTGCAATTGATGAACTACCGTTGGTGAACAGTCCAGAAGTTTTTGGTTTACATCCCAACGCTGAAATTGGGTATTATACACAAGCTGTAAAAGAAATGTGGACACTGTTAATTGAACTTCAACCACAAGCTGGTGAGTGTTTAACTACAAGAGATTGAGATTTGTATTCAAAGCCACTATTTACCTGTTTCGTATATTCTCATGTTAATGTTAAATGCCTTTATTCGTTACTATTACTATTTATGTGTACCACCTACCGGAATTAAGACAGTTGATAGGTGGATACCAAGTGTCCTCGGGAAGACGGAACAGCACCCCTATCCTGTAGAGTCGTCAACGATGATCGTTAGGTAACGAGTCGTTCGTGAACGATTTTTTACAGAATAGGGGTGACAGGCACTACAAAGGAAACATGTGAAACATCCCCAAACCGTTCCGGAAGAATTCACAGGTGATGGATTTTTAGTACGTAGTCGGATAGAATCCGATGTGCTGTTTCGATTGGAGCAAACTACGCTCCGCTAGGCTCCTTTACTTTCCGAGGTAGTAACTTTTTTCTTTTATTTCTCGAGACACTTTGGGAAAAAGTTGAAAAACTTAATACCTCTGAAAGTAAACGAGCTAGAGGTGATTTATGGTAATGGAAAAAGCGTTATCTACCCAACTACGTAAATATTCACCCATGGTCAGCTTCTTTCTCCAAACTCTTACCAGTTATATGGCCATCCCAATTCGGATTTTGGCAGTTTCTGTATGCAGTGCCCTCTTACGGCGCATATGTAACTACTATGTATTTTAAATCTGAAATTTGACGGCCATACAACTCGCAAGAGTTGGGGGGGGGGGGGGTAAAGCCAAGGTCCACCTCCATCCATGGCCAGCTTCATTCTTCTACATACTTCTAACTGTTATGAGTTATATGGCTGTTCCAATTTTGATTTTGACAGGTCCTCTCTGTGGTGCCATCTATTGGATAATAATCAGCAACAATTTTCTCAGATTTAAAATACACAATAGTTTCATATATACACCCCGAGAGGGCACCACAGAGAGGACCTGTCAAAATCAAAATTGGAACAGCGATATACCTAACTCTTAAGAGTTAGGAGAATGAAGCTGGTCATGGGTTCACCACGTGATAATTGCATCTGAGCCGCTAGGGGGCGTTTCATGTTTTTCGGCGGATTAGTAAAGTATGTCTCGCGTCCAGTTGTACCTGCGCCCAGTTGCCTCGTGCTAACTTGGACGCGTGCAGATGGCCGCGCCCACTTGTCCTAGACCGATGGTATACAATAGATGGTTCTTTCATATAATTCGCAGTAGGTGCTCTTTAGTAGACATTTGCTTGTTACCTGGTTCTTTTTGTAAAGTTTTTCTGTGTGTTAATTCCTAAATATGACCAGATAACATTTTATGATTACTATTTATCTAAAATAATGAATTTTAGGTGCTTCTGGTGAAGGAATTAGTAGAGAAGATTTTATAATGAATGTAGCAAACGATATTCTTAACAAAATACCAAATCTATACGAACTATGGAGAGTACGGAAACATTACCAGTTAATGATGACTCCAACAATTATAGTTTTGCTACAAGAATTGGAAAGGTTTAATAAACTTTTGGTAGTCATGAAACGAACATTGGAACAACTCAAAAAAGCTCTTGTTGGAGAAATTGGCATGGATGCAGTATTGGATAATGTAGCATATTCTTTGTACAACGGACAATTGCCAGCGTCATGGAGAAAATTGGCACCAGACACTCGTAAAAGTTTAGGTGGATGGATGCAACATTTCCTAAGAAGGCAAAACCAATACTTGCAGTGGGTAAGAATTAAAATAAAAACTTAATTTGAAAAGTATTAATAATTACTTTCTAGACTGTACAAGGAGATCCTATAGTTTTATGGTTATCGGGGTTGCACATTCCAGAAACGTATTTAGCAGCCCTAGTGCAAGTAGCCTGTCGTAACAATAATTGGGCATTAGATCGATCTACCTTGTTCACTACAGTAACAGAATTTGACGATCCATTAGATGTTCAAGAACGTCCACCAACGGTAGTATAATGTTTAATATTCTTTTAATATAGCAGAGTATGCACCCATATTCTATAAAAAGTTGTTCACGAACGAGGACGACTCATTAGCTATAACGACAATCGTTGAAGACTCTCGTATAATAGACAGAGAGGGAGAATCGTTCAAACACCGACAATATTGTTGGTGAACGAGTCGCTAACGATTGTCGTGGATGTTTTAGAGGAAAGAATGATTTCAAATATAATTTTAGGGGACCTGTTTAGTCCAAGGGCTATATCTAGAAGGCGCAAAATGGGATATAGAAAATGACTGCCTGCAACGCTCTACACCTAAGGTACTGATAGAGAGTCTACCAGTTTTACGTGTAATTCCAATTGAAGCGTTTCGTTTGAAATTGCAAAATACTTTACGAACACCAGTCTATACCACATCTTCACGGCGAAATGCGATGGGCGTGGGGCTGGTATTCGAAGCAGATTTGGGTACATCTGAACATATAAGTCATTGGGTTCTTCAAGGAGTATGTTTAGTTTTAAATACTGATTGATATAATTATATTTTTGATAGTGTTTATATTTAAACTTATAATAAACGTTTTTTGTAAAAGTGATTCAAAATGTGATTCCTCAAAAAAGGGCTAGGAAATAAAAGATACACATACCTACACGTCTAATGTCATAATTAACTTTTACAAAGATGATATAAGCAATAAATCTTGTTTGTAATAAGTATTACCTGGTAGGATGAATTGGGCTAGCGTTAATAGTAGTAATTTGCTTATCAAGAGCGTAAACTAATCGTTTATGGCATGGGGGATGATTAAAGCCCGAGGAGCAAAGCGAGGAGGACTTTAACATGCTAGGGGCCAAAGTATATCGACGGTAAAAAATTATCAATTATTTATACGAAATGTATTGCCCGCAACACCACGAGACGCGCAGCATCGAGTGGCGTTTTCTACAAAAGTATCTATATATTAAGCCAAACGTACACCAGTTCCTACCGACCATAATTGTCTTGATTTGGATCGCGCAATCAAGATCGTGCACAGGTATTTCTATTGATCCTGCTGCAACAACCAATCACAGTACTGTATTGCGATTGTTGATTACCGCAAATGAACTTTAGCTATCACCTAATCACACTGTATTTTAGTTAGGTAATCTTAATCTTCATTAAGAAAACGACATCATTTTAAAAAATATTTTAATAATATACAAAAAATAGAGAAGAATATTATTACAGAAGGCTAATTATATTTTATATATTTACCTACTTATGCTAAACAATAGTTAGCTTCTAACTATCGCCCATAAGTTTATTTTTTGTTAATTGTAGAACATTGCAATTTTTCCCGAACCCATTTCCCGTTACCATCCATCTTCATGAAACATTAAACTAAAATATTTGTACTTAACAATGTAAAGCCGGGTCCACACATGAAGCGTACGAGTATCGCGTTTTTCCCTGGACCAATAGAATTTCACTTTGTTTGAAAAAGCCGCAATTCTATTGGTCCATGCAAACCTTCGTACGCTTCAATTGCGGACCATAGAACAATCACTTGTTTTATCCCCATTTTATATTTGACGTGGACTAGGTACCTAGTACTTTATCAATGCCTCAATTTGTGAAATAAATTTTAATACTTCGGATGTTAGCTCACATACCAAAACTTAAATCTGTCTACAGCTTTTAACCAAATTTGAAATTCTTTTAAATGCTTTTCACGGACCAAACGGTCGTGGATCGGTTGAAATACGCAATTTAAGACCCTTAATTTCTTTAACTCTTCTGTATCTTTCCATATACCTACAAACAAAATTATAAAAATCAAGACCTTCTTGATTAAGTGCAATAATTGAAGTTTTTATGTGCTTAGCACCAGGGTACCTATAGTACGATAAAACCTGCATGCGATAAAAACAATTGATCAATCCTCATGCGGGAATTACCGCATGCGAATTTTATCGTCCAAGTTCGAGAATAGGTGCCCAGGATACGTGTTCGCGAACTTGTGCGATAAAATTTATTTCTCGCATAGTCAATTTATTAAACGTCATATTTATGCTACAAGTTGCAAAATATGAATTATTTTATTTTAAATGAAAAATCTGAATAGTAATACAATTGTACTTGCCGGACTTTAATCCTGCAACAAAAGCAACTCCTAATGTTGTCATTTCCGTCGTTGACGGTCTTTCCACTTCAATTCCAAGAACATTAGCTAGTAGCTGACATATGAAGTCATTATTAGAAACTCCTCCATCGACACTAAAATAGGTACTGCCTATTATTATTAAACAACTTTTTCGAATAGAATATTTTAAATGCGATTTGTTTATGGGTTTCGCGATTGTTTGTGAATCTTAAAGGTGGATCTGCAATTGGCGCGTCGCGCGGTATGCGAAAAGCCGCATCTAACCCATCGTGACATGTGACACGCGGTAATCCGCATTTAACCAATCACAGATTAGTAGTGGATTGTGGTTCCTCAATTGACGCGGCACGCGGTAAAGCTGGGATTTCCCAGAAATACGCATCCGTGACTACGCGATGTGGGGGGACGGGGTGATTCCGCAGAATTTGTTCGAGCAGGGTTGATTGGGTATAACTTACAAGAAAAGCGCGCATGGCCGTTGTCTAAAGCGCCGGCGGTTATTGAAAATCATAAACAATAAGCGTCGTTCATTTCTCCGTGATCATACGCGCATGCGTGGTACTGGGAAATTTCGGCTTAAGCCGCATATATGCTACGCACTACGCTACGCTACGTCGCGCGACGCGCTAATCGCAGATCCACCTTTAGAAAGAATACACGCCTAAACATGCTCCCCGGAGACCGTGACTAGCTTGTAAACAAAACCACGTGACACATGGGATCTGTGATTGGTTGCTTGCAGCCCGCGCAAGCAAGCAACCAGTCACAGATCCCATGTGTCACGTGGTTTTGTTTACAAGCTAGTCACGGTCTCCGGGAATGACGTGTTATGTCCTGATAGGTAGTGATCCCGATATATGAACGTACATTTAAAAAAATCGTATTATACCAAATTACTTACGAAATTTTTTTAAACGCGTAGTTTGTTTCATGCTTCACCATATTGCACAATAAAGTTATTCGATATACAATGCTTTCTAAAATTGAGCGAATCATGTGTTGTCTTGTAGACGTTACTTTCAGGCCTATAAATCCCGTGGCTGCATTATCATCCATAATAGGCGGCTGAAATTGCAACTATTACACACATAGTTATTGTATTTTTACATTTAATGAAGCAGAGTTAATATAAATGCGCTCTAATAATAAAAATTAAATGGCAGCTCAATTTTGCATCTCAATATAAATTTTAGAAACAGGCTCATTGGCGCAAGTGGACGCCATCGGGAAGCATCACACTTGACTCACTATATTTACCATGCGTGAGCGAAACTTTTAGTTTCCTCACTTGTACTGTAATGTACTATAAATAAATACACGGCCGCGATTGGTACAGTCGATTAATATTATTAATAGGATCTGTTGGAAAAACTTAGTAGTGTGCCGATTTTGGAGGGGGGCAAAACTTGCTATTCCCCGTACGAGAGAATAGGATGATTCAAAAATAGTTCTCCTGGTCGCTCGTATGCAGCAGTATGGATGCTAAAATGCCACAACGAATTTTTTAAAAAATAAAAAAGCAAGTTTAGCACAAAACGTAAAGCAAGCATCTGTGTACCACATCAATGCAGTGAAACTGTTCTCCCTTTATATGAAATATATTGTTCTAACCCCCAAACCACTGAATGCTGGAATAAAATATACTCCATCATTATGTTCCAATTCAGTTGCCAATGCCGAAATCCCAAATATATTTTGAATCATATCTGAAAATAAAATTAAATATTTTGATAAATTAAAATTAAAATGTAGTTTACCTGCCCTTAATGCCCATTCTATTAAGGACCCTGTGTCATTACAAGCACCTTCTATAAAGTATGTTATTTCGTTGTTTAATTTCCAACCGACTAGAGGATAGAGACCAGCAGCACTTCCATGTATATAGTGTTTGGTGTTAACATCTATGAAACTGCCTGTTCCTAAAGTAATTTTAATATCCCCATCATTAAAACAACAAGATCCAAACATGGAAGCTGATTGATCAGATATCTACAATTTAAAAAAAAATCTAAACTAATTTGGAATTCCTCTCAGTTCGGGTGTGCGGGAGCTCGTTTAACGATACCTACTACAAGAGCTTCTTGTAAAAGTATCTTAAGGGTTTTAAGGAATTTTAAGTGTCAGTACTTACGACACATGCTATTGGTATGGAAACTCCAAATATCTCTTTTTCAGTTGAACCAAATGAATAATCGTTGTCTACTATTTGTGGAAGTATATCGAAAGGAATTTTTAATATTATCCTTGCCCATGAAGACCAATTCAAAATGAAAGGATCAAAAAATCCAGTGGCACTTGCATTGGTTACATCTGTTACGTGGAGTTTACCAGAAGTAAATTTGTAAATAAGCCAGGTATCCACTGTACCAAACATAGCATCCTTTCTATCAACAGCTTTCTGTAACTCTGGAACGTTTTGCAATACCCAAACAAGTCTTATTGTTGCCTAAAAATTGTGAATTATAAATTCCAATATAGATTAAAAAACTCGGAATAAAGCGAGTGCGATATAATCAAACTGCATATAATAGAATCCCAAGGGCATTATGTAAATGTTTATGCCCGTCAAGAGCGGCTAGTTAGTAAGCCCGAAGGGCTCTGTCCCGAGGATTTTTAAGGTGCCCGATATACGTTTATGTATCTATGACCATAATATATTAGAAGGCATGGTGTGCGGGTGCTATACATAACGCCCGCTCATAACGCCCTAGGGTGTTATGGACTCTTTTGGCAGATATAAACAACGAATACACTTTTTTTGCGTTTTTAATTTAAACAAAACCATTTACCTGTGTATTTGCTAGATTGAGCTTACTGGCAGCCAAGAATCGGTTATTTTTAGACAATAAATATAATGTATAGCATCCAGTTCGAAACGCCTGAAAATTTATGATTAATTATTGTCTATAATATGAATAACAGCAAAAACTGTACCAAGACAAGGTAAAGAGGTTAAAGAGAAATTAGAAAAACCAAAATTTTCTACTGTTTGGTTTCCGTTACACTCCAGAAACGTATCGTTTTATTTTATTTTTATTTAATAATCAGGCTAGTAATAACATTTCTCTAATAAACCATTGTGCTACCTACTTTCATTAACAAAGAACTGTTCCATAATCGAACTAAAGCATCAGATCTTAAATCTTTCCAGGTAATAAAATTATGAAATGGCTTCCCATTATTTTTACTCCACGTTGTAAATGTTGCTCGTTGTGTAGAAATTCCCAAACTTGTTATTTGATATGGTTTTAACTTGGCATCTTTAATTAATTATTCCTTAACAATAATAGAATAATAATTAATAATATTACAACTTACTAGTAATAGCCTTGCGTATGACGCTGCAAGCACTCTCCCATAATTCATCTGGATTTATTTCTACATACCCCTGTTCAGGGTAAATTAAGCGTATCTGGAATACAGAGCGACTATTTAATACTTCGGATAGGATGCCTATTTTTGAAATTCGGGAATTTTAAAATGGACACACTGTATAATTATAACTTTAATTTTTCTTATACTTGTATGTTGGTACACTAATGGTAAGTAAAGTAAAAACATCCTGGAATTGCAACATTCGTTTATTTTTAACTAGTCCTCAGTTATTAACAATTAGACCAGAAATGGCTGCCGAATTCTCCTGACTATAATCCATTAGAATATTTTATGTGAAACGCGTTGCAGGAAATGGTAAGAAATGTGTCTGTCTTCAGTCATATTAGGGAGGGCGCTAAACTTGTCAGACGCCGGAAACGTACATAGTGCAATACGCGCAACGAAAGAAAAGCTTCCCCAGGAAGAGAACCATAATTTACAATCAGCTTATGACGACTACAGCTTTACTAACCCAGTTGCACAAATTAACTACAAAAATAAAGTCGCGGCGTCGGCAGCGACGACTGCTTTGGGGGATTGCAATACCACTCCATAGGCGCTGATAGCATTTTATAATGAATCGCAAACGTAAACAATGTTCAACAATATACGAGGAAGTATTATATACGCATGAGCAAAAGAAGCAACTAAACTAGGGTGAGAGATCTTGCATCTAGGCAGACCTGAAGAAAATCAAATTTTACGTGTAATCGGTACAGGGTACGAGTGATAAAAGTTGAAACCAATCATAGGATAATTGTTTTCTGGACAAACGTAAACATAAACGCACAAAATAAAACAGTTGAACATTACATGGGGTTCAGTTCTTAAACAAAAATCATTTTTAAGATCGAAAATTCAGAGGGAGCTTTGGTTTCATAGGAAAGCGGTACCGTAATATAGCGGACGTAATTTACCGTCATATTACGTCCGCTATATTACGGCACCGTTTTCTTAGGGACCTTAACTGTAGAGTTACGATCTTAGATAGTAAACAATGAAACTTTGTTAAGTAGTAGCCCATATTTTCTATTTAATTAGCGCCCGCGGTGTCTGTGTATTTCACGAAATTCAAGAACAGCGTTCAATTGTAGTTTGGGGGTAGACATTTCAAGGATGGAGGACGTTAGCGTTTGGTAACTCCATGATGAAGAGTTCGCCATCAATTGTTTAATTGGTTACTACTTGACATAACTGCGTGCTTGGTGTACACTATTTTAATTGCTAGGCAATTTTACGATAATTACTATTACTATTATTTTTTTTAGAAATAATACGATACTTACATTTTCAGAAGCAAAACCAACACAAGTAGCCTTGGAATTTATAATTTGACAACGTATTGACGTAGTCCCTACATCTAAGGAGGCTATAAAACAATCATTTGTGTTTGCGGTCATTTCTTCTTCAATTTTTTACATATCCAGGAATAAATTCGAATGTTTTATCGATTATTCAAGAAACCTGTTTCAAGAGACAATTTTATAATTTGAATAAAACATGTTACCATAACAAGAAGATTGCAACGGGGGCGAGGGGGGGGGGATAACTTCCATAGTATGGAGTTAGCAACAGTTCCCAATTCAGTTGGTTCACCCTGTATACAAGGGCACTGCAAGAAACGCCCCCCGATTGACTGTTACGCCATCACGCTAAAGGTGCTAGTTATTTCCACCACAGTTTTAATTTTTCCGTGGGATTACTCATAAAGTTATTACAAAAATTTTTGATCTCTTTGGTGTTCTACAGGATGTCTCTAAATTGGTGGATACCGAATACAGTACGATATTCCTCTCGAAATAACGATTTAAAATATTCAGGGTAAAAAAAGCGCACTACGTGAATATTTAGGTTTTACAGAAGTCAATATCACAGTTAAAACTAGCTGCTGGCCAAATTCTTCAGCAGATGAGGTTAAACTTTTAAAATCGCGCGATAATTGTCGCAATATCTCGCTAATCTATCCGCACCCATTTGTTCATATGTTCTCAATGTTTTACGGTATGTCACCCTTGCAATGTTCCCAGTTTTAAAACTCTTAAATTATTGAATTTTAAAAAAAAGTTCAAAACCAACAATTTTCAGTTAGAAGTGCTTTTTTGTGAGGAATATAATAGTGCACTTTTGTTTATACAACATGAACACCCTGTATAGTGTGTGTATATACAAATATAATACAAATGTTTGTTTGGTTGTGTATTGATAAGAAAACTGATAACGAGAACATCTCTCTTTTACCGTGGTGTAATGAAACACCATCCACTAGTCATTACGTTTTTAAGATTTAAACCAATCAGATTGTATATTGACTGAACACTCTGCAACTATGCTAATTTCATTAGTAGCTAATTATTTATTTATAAATATTTACCAGTTATACGCCAATAAAATTTCTAGTCCACATTCACGAGTAATTAAAAGTAAAACCGTGTAAAACTGAAACGATTAAGAACTCCACGTGCCTTTGCGCATGTTGTACTTATCATCGTGGTGGGAATATCTTAGGTATGGTATGCTGTTACAGCCGTTGCTGCGCAGGAAGACTTAGTGACGTCATTTTGGGAATATTTTAAGTGAATGCGCATCTTATCTTACCAGTATACCAATGAGTATGCCAGGAAGTGTTTTATATTAAAAAATGTTACAATGCTGTCGTGTGCAGTATATGGATGTAATAATTATACGAGGAAAAACAATGACATTAATATGTGTTGTATTTTAATTGTGTTACTATAAGTAAAATAATTATTAATTTATAACTAGGTAGGCTAAAGCAGATAATTGGTTAAACTGTCAACAAATTTTGTAATCGCCAATTGGGCATCTGCATCGCGTAACATTTTTTCAGCTTGGAGTACACACACATCGGTTATTTTGTACTTCAGTGCACCAAAATATTCGCAAATCTGACGGATGTCAGAGTTTCAAGGGGGCCCACCTAAAACTGACTTGGCCCACCCTTTGGCCCACCCTGGTCCCTGGCTCACTCTGGGTTAAGTTTATTTAAAGTAATCAACATTGCAAAACGTTACGGCTCAGAATTTAAATTGGGAAAACTTAGGACCAAATTCAAGAGAATCGTTCAACATTTAGTTATACATTCCTGTGATTGATATAATTTTAAAAGTGAGCTAAATAATCATATTCGTCTCACAAAGTTTTGTTCGTGGGTTTGACTAGCTTTAACCCTAATTTTAAAGATAAATTTCTAATTTTTAAAAATATTGTTGTCTTTGCTAAACACTATAATTCCGATCTAGAACTATTGCAATCCGTATTAAAAATATTACCAAGTACTATAAAAAAATATGAAGTTGAGAATAAAATAAATATAGAAAACATAATGCAGTTCGTGGATATGGTGGAAAAAAATAAATTAGCATTTTCCGAAACTTGTTAATTAACTTCAATAAGTATTACTATACCAGTATTCAGTGCCGCTTGTGAAAGATCATTTCCATGCTTAAGGCGTTTAAAAAATTATTTAAAAAATACTGTGTAACTTTAAAAAAATATTAAAGTCCGGAACTAAGACCCAATATATCAGTTTCGAAATTAGTTTTTAAGTGTTTATCGTATACCTACGTACTACTAGTAGGTAATAGTATTTAAATCTTCTTTTTGTAATATTCAGATTGCATAATGTTTAATTGATACCTATGACCCATTTTTGAAAAAATACTAACCCTAAAATATTATCTATAATGTCGGCCCACCTCCATAACACCATGCCCAATACTGGCCCACCCGAAAAGGAAAGTCTCGCGACGCTACTGCAGAGTTTCAAGGTTATGCACGTCATTCAGCTTGGAGTACACACAAACGTGACAGATGTCAGAGTTTCAAGGTTATGCACGTAAAGGTAATTCAGTTTGGAGTACACATACACCTGACAGGTGTCAGAGTTTCAAGGTTATGCACGTCATTCAGCTTGGAGTACACACAAACCTGACAGATGTCATAGTTTCAAGGTTATGCACGTAAACGTAATTCAGTTTGGAGTACACATAAACCTGACAGGTGTCAGAGTTTCAAGGTTATGCACGTAATTCAGTTAGTAGTACACATAAACCTGACAGGTGTCAGAGTTTCAAGGTTATGCACGTCATTCAGCTTGGAGTACACACAAACCTGACGGATGTCAGAGTTTCAAGATCATACACGGTGTTAATTTACAAAATTTGAAAATTGTCCACCCTGTATGTTTAATTTTCTTTTAATTTTATTATTCATGAGAAATGTATAGCTAACCAAGAATCGACAGAAATGGGTAAAACAGGAGACCTATATTAAACTTCCCTTTACGCAATTGCGTTAGCGTTTATATAAACTTTAGACAAGTTTATTATTTTTGTTTTGACCCATTAGGATAGGGTTGCAAAACGGTAACACCGATATCTCGCCTTTTAAGTAAGCGTACCTACTTACTCTTGTACCCTTCTTCAATAAAAATGAATTATTATTATTATTATATTATACTTTATAGTGTTTAATATTTGCTTGCTAAATGCTCATTTCTGGTCTTGTATTGTTGTGTTATGTATTTCGGACGCAATTGTATAATTGTTTGTAAATAAAATGAATGGAACTTGGACAATCCACCACGAACAGTGCCAGAATTGCGGCGGAAACTGCCACAACTTTGAAATATGTTTAAGCATGAAGAGTGCCAAAAACTTCAAAACAAACGGAATTTTACTCTACCAAGAGCAAAAACTCTGTTAGTTCGAACTAAAGTTGCCAAGTAAATTTAATTAATAATAAATGTTTATTTGTATAAAGTGGGTTTGTTAAGGCAATTTTTGAACATCTTGTAATTTTGACCAACTTTTCTAATTTAACCGATCCTACACTGATAGAAAATGGGCACCCATAGTAGGTAGGTACATACTGTCTCAAAATCTATAGGTAACACTAATCATTTTTGAAAACCCAAAACAAAAATCCAAACAAACCCCTTAATAAATCTTGCGGGTATCTGAATTTTAGAGTTGTTGCGACTCTCGTATAGGTACTTTATAATAGAAAAATTTTTCGCCAATTTCGTTAGTAAAATCTCAGAATGCGTTACTTAATAATTTTAGTTTGATGTCGGGTTTTACACAAAAAAAAATGGTTTTATTTAATTGATTCTTATAAGAGCACTGAGTTGGTGTACTAATTATGGCGAGTTACCCAAACGGCTTATTTCAGATTTGAAAATTAAACTAAAAATAAATATCAAATAGTTGAACTGCTTGCTTGATGCTAAGCGTAAAATATCCCAGAGTCCCAGTACGTTCCTGGCGGAAAGCCATGTACGAGTGTGTCTGATTTGAGCTAGTATTTTAGTATATTTTCAGTTTAGTGAGTGTAGCTACAAAAAATTAAAAATGGATCCCGAAGCTTTTTTGGATATAGCTAATCAAGTTATAAAATTAAAAATGTTCCCTTATTTTGACATAGCTTACTGTGTCTTATGTGCACTTTCTGTTCGTGAAGATCTAGGAAACGGTAAGCATTCCTCTATCCGCACGACGTACATTTTCAGGCGCTCAATGAAGTGATGAGGCTGCGCTGTAGGTCGAGACTATGTAAAAATAGACACCGTCGATGAACATCTGAAGTACAAATTATGTCAGTAATCCGAAGGACCATAATGGCCATAGTTAGATTATTATATTTTATTATATAATCGCTAAATCATTTTGTCTCTACGAAACTAAACTGCAGCGCTTATTGCAGATTGTTTACTCCGAGTAGGTAACATGGGGAAAACCAATGGGGAAAACGTTTAGACATTAATATTTTATGCTAGCACCTTAGAAGGTGCTCTCCATCCATCAATATTTTCAATTTTGTTATTAAAACTTCCGTTTTTGGTGTCGAATATTTAAAAAACAAAATTACAGGTTTACGTTGTACCTACATTTCAACAAACAAAATTTTTATGCGTTCATTTAACCATGTCCAAACTCAAAGATAACCATCTCAACAAGTCGCTATAAATCTCGTGACTCAAAAGCACTGATAACCACTGATCCATTTCCCAATGATCTTGAGCAAACGTCAATTGGTCGCTTCTAGGATTCCGAGTTTTCGGACTCACCTCCTTGATCTCAGATTGTCCTCCAGCAACCTTTTCCTTATGGTTTCTGTGGATACCACTTGTTCTTGTGAGATGGCCCTGTAGGTCTTTAGCAATGGATGTGACTCATCTAACCGTACAGTTACCCACAAATCTGTCTTTCTGTACGGTTTTTGCGCATTTTCGCCCATAGCTAGATCCTCTACCACAATTTCCTGTCTCTGAATGCCGGTTAAAACTCCTGGACACCACAGAATAGTTCACACTAAGTTCTTTTGCAATTTTATGTAGGGTGTGGCTTTCAACAGTTAATGGTAACGGCAATCCCAACCCAATCGTATCTTGAACTTGTAGTGTGTAGTTCTCCATTACAATATTTTAGATTTTTTTTGCTAGGTATCTTAATCTGTTACAGGTTCACAAACATTTTCTCGGAAACATCCTCTAGCATGTTGGCTATCATATATGTTGGTGGTATTTGCTGGTGGTATGGTTTGCAATGCTTTATTGGCAGAACCCATATTAGCGCCAATAAAAAATACACCGCAAGTTTTAGTTGCCTGTGTAGTATGGTAAATATAAAAATGTACAGTACTACATTATTTATTTATTTATTTATACTTAAAAAGTTGTATGTTCCGATAAGACAGCACAGCGTACCTACATACAGGATGTCTAAGATAAAGAGCGCATCTATGGATAAGAGGTTACCTACAGATTCAGTTAAATGAGAAGAAACGTTTACGAGATTCCTATTCATGCTCTCCTTATCTTGGACACCCTGTATAACTAATAACTGATACCTACAGTATTTTAAGAAAAATTAGTTTTGCAGGTACGTTATATTTTATACACCTGCCGATGTGGGATATAAGCTTGCAAAATTTTTGCCGATTAAAGTTGTGTGTTCTGCAATGAAAGAAGTGTACAGATGTAAAAAAGTATACGATGGTGTAACACATGCAGCAAAACTATACCCAAATGCGTTTCTTATAATGATAGTCATCGGAACGGTAAAAGGAAATGGAGCTGGATTTGTCAGATTGTTTGAACGACTTATCAGAGGTGTATGGACACCTACCGCAATGGAATTTATGCAACCTAGTTTGTAAGTATAAATAACTCCACACCCCTATTCTAATATAAAAAGTCGTTCACTAACGACAATCTAATTGTATTTATATTTCAGCTATACCAAAGCGTCTTTGTTAGCATCAATTATTTTTGTTTTGGACAAAAAGACCGACCTGATATCTGCACCCCATGCTTTAGTATATTTCGGTATAGTGATATTTTTTGTTTACTTTAAATTATCTTCAATACTTCTTGGAATCCATGATCCATTTGTTCCTTTTGAAAACCTACTTTGCGCGCTATTCTTCGGAGGAATTTGGGATTCCATGGCAAAAATCATGGGACGTGGACAAATTAAAGAAGAAGCTAAAGATGCTAAGAAAACAAATTAACGAAGTAAGTATGGAAAGTAAGTAATCGGTTTGCATTATAAAACAAACTCAATGTACTTTACATCAGCGCCATCTAGATCCAGGTTCGATTATACAATAGGTTCAGGTTACGAAATGAATTTTTTAACCATGCCATTAATAAAATTTTAGGAGTTCAATATGCAAAATAAATTGATCACCTAAATATAAATTCTTTACGTTTTCAATTTCCACAGCCTCGGCGTACGCCGCGGCCGCGGCCGCGCAATAAATATCTAAGCGCAACACGAAATAAAACTTACAATATCCAATTTCAGGTAGAGTATTTGTAAAATATTCACTTCATATCTTTTGGTTGCAGATCAAAGAAATGTGGAACACAATTGATTGTTTTTTAAATTCTGTAGCGGATATAACCTACATGCATGGAGGATTATTTCTTAAAGCGCAGTTAAGTCCAAGTACCACGTACAAAACTATGGTTGTTCATTTCCTTAAATTAATAAGAAGACATTATTACGAAACCCTTCCGACTCACCACTTTATTTCATTTTATGTACTGCTATAATTTTGAAATTATATGTATATCAATATAATCAACAATAAAGAGTAAAAAATGGTAATTTTATATGCATCTCAATCTAAAGGTGGGACCACAAAGCATGCGTCACGCGGTAACCCGTATCTAACCAATCACAGACTAGTATTGGTATTTTGCTATCTAACCAATCATAGACTGGTATTGCTAGTCTGTGATTGGTTAGATACGGCTTGCCGCGTGGCGCGCCAATTACGGATCCACCTTAACGCAACATTTAGAAACAATGTTCATTACTATAGTTATTATTAAAATAATGCTTTTCCACTGTACAACAAAAGATTAATAATAATATAACAGAACGATTCATTTGTGTACTTTATCTTTATTTGAGATTTACCTACTAACCCACCACCCTTTATTATTATTGTAACTCAATCAACCTGTTAGAAGTTAAATTTGCCTTATAATTGCACATAGGGTAGGTACATACACGCATCAAGCCTCAGAACAGAAGGACGTTCGAGAATTAGACCACTACACTGCACTGTAGTTGTCACGCAATCATTCCCTGCATGGAGATCGACGTACCATAGACCCATAGACCTAGTTTCCATAACAATAAATGAAAGTTTTACTGCTCGAGAATACTGACCAAAGGTATTGCAGTAGAATTTTCGTATCCACAGTGTACCTATCTACCTACGGAGTCGAAAATCTACGAGATTTAAGAAAAAGACCTAACCACCTTTATAAAAGACTTAGAAGATTATAATATCTTGCATATAAGAGAGATAGTCACGTTGAACAATCAAAATCAAACACAAGAGCATCAAACTGGAAGATAGAGAAATGAACGTCATGAGCATCAAGCATGTTGGAGCAATAACTCTTTACGAATTATATGGCCGCCCACATGGCCGCCCAATTCGGATTTGGACAGGTCAGGTCCTCTATGTGGTGCCATCTATTAGATAATCAACAACAACATTTTTTTTAGATTATAGATATAGATATACCACAGAGAGCACGGGTCAAAATCAAAATTGGAACGGCCATATAACTCGAAATCGATAGGAGAATGAAGCTGGCCATGGTCCACCGCGTGTGAATTGTATCTAAACCACCAGGGGGCGTTTCTTTGTAATTAGTTTTACGAATCATTCATAGAGGCGCTTATCACTGATTTGGTAGTTAACAATTTCAACTATGAGATGTCGCTCGGTGTCGCATTATTCCGTGACTAACTAACTTGATACTGATTCTGCTTCATTTGCCAACCTACTCACAAGTAATTAGTCGTCCCAAATATCAAATAACAAAACAACATAAAAGTTTTATAGATAGTATGTCTGGTTGACGTGTTTGTGACTCATTGTGATAAATCAATAAACCCTCAACGGGAGTGTAACTACACTCATCCACTCTTCAGTGTTGAATAGTGCCACATCACTGGTTCTCCTACGTGTTTAAGTGGAAAGTATCAGAAAAACTATGCGGGGATTATTAGAAAAAATATTTGTTGGATGTGCAGGGGCAGCAGTTTCAATTTTATCCCTGTACCATGTTTTAACAGGGAAAGGTGAAAGAGTGAGCGTTGGATGGTTCCTCGAAGATACTTCACCCCATATGTGGGCCATAATCGGGATTGGCCTATCTGTAGCCCTATCGGTTGTTGGTGCTGCTGCTGGCATACATACAACAGGTGTAAGCATTATCGGTGGAGGTGTAATGGCGCCACGTATAAAAACCAAAAACCTAATTTCCATTATCTTTTGTGAAGCTGTAGCCATTTATGGTCTTATTACAGCTATTATTTTATCGGGATATCTAAATGATTTTTCAATGGAATTGGCAGAAAATAATGATAGTATTCGAAGTAAAAATTGGATGTCTGGTTATTTAATGTTTGGGGCTGGAGTAGCAATTGGATTTGTAAATTTATTTTGTGGTATAACAGTCGGTATTGTTGGATCTGGAGCCGCTTTAGCAGATGCCGCAAACTCAGCCTTATTTGTAAAAGTCCTAATTATTGAGATTTTTGGTAGTGCTATTGGTCTTTTTGGATTAATTGTCGGCATTTATATGGTTTCCAAAGTTTCCATGGGTAGTAAAATAATTTAAGATAAACATTAATATTTAGTCAGATGTGGAGATGTAAAGACCCTTACGTAAAGGCGCAATTTTGTTTGCGATTTTTTCTTTTCTTTGGTTATAAGTTTGCCACCATAAAACAAAGAAGAAACATCGCAAAAAAATTGCACCTGTATGAATGAGTTTAAATTGTGTGGGGCCTAGACTGGGGAGAAAACTCGTGCGAATTGCTGTTGTTGACGCGTTTTTCAAGGCTCGCGTAAGTTGTTCTTGCGACAGACAAAAACTATGGACGGCTTCATTCCCTAACTCTTAGAAGAATGAAGCTGGCCATGACAAAAACTTTGTTGTTTAAATAGCTGCCGCAGTTACTCGCATAACAAAAGCAAGTGACTCTTGCGATATTTGTCGTAATAACTAGCCAGTCTATTCGCACCTTTAGAATATCAAAATGTTTGTAAAATTGTGATTATTATGTTCATTATACCCATTTTTTGAGAAGAAATACACATTTTAAATCCTTGGTAGATAAGTTGTTTTTTTTTTTATGTAAAGTTACAACAGAGTACCCAAGGAGTAGTACCTAACCAACAATTGGTACTAGGTACTTACACCCATGGCCAGCTTCATTGGAAGGAGAATGAAGCTGACCATGCTACACTGAAGCTATTTGCAAATATTTCAAAACCTTACGGCCCTAGACTGCATCAGTCTAGACCTGAAGAGTACCTACGTCCTATACAGGACGTTCTATGTAGTATCTACGTCCATACAGGATATCCTCTGGGCGTCCGTTATGGACATCCTTTGGTAGTCCATACTCGTGGTAGAAACACGACGTATGGACATCCATAAGATGTCCAGCGAACTTTAAATGGACATCCTAAAGACATGAAGGACATCTATACACGTTCAGAAGACGTCGTTGTGTTACATGTGGGGTTGTTTCGCTGACGTAGGTCAGAAGGTTGTAGTGGTGAATAAAAAAAAAGGTTGACTTATACTAGTTTTGGGAGACACACATTCTTACAATCTATGGTACCTACCTTAAATAAGTCTCTGTTGTCCTTGGACGAATACAGGAAATCCAGAATTTTCTCGAGTTTCTGGATGTCCATTTTCCGCACTACACCTCAAGAGTATAATAGTTCACTACACTACAGTTTAGCAAGCACTCTTCGGTCGTTCAGCTGCATTTAACAATGGTTATCTGAAATAGGTACACAACATACACGTACTATAAGTAAACTTCATTCCCTGAGACAACCATTAGCATGTAACCAAAACCACCCGACACAAGGCCGAGCAACCAATCACAGATTACATGCTAGTCGCGGTCTCAGAGCGATAGATTGAGTTATATGTAATTCGTTTTATGATACAAAACGCACCAAAAAGATTATCACAAATACGATAGGTATAAGAAATTATTATTACCTTTTAGGCACAATTGTATTTTAAAATATTAATTAATATTTAACACTAATGCAGGTTCATATTTAAAATAATTATATATTATAGTAGCTGTGTTATCGGTGACCGTGGAAAAACAAAAGCCGCTGATCGTACATTCAAGAAGACTACTGAACACCTGAATGTACAATGTGCAGCCTCTGCATTGAAATTCTACAGACTGGCACGACAGAACGCGAATGTAAGCGATTGGAGCTGCGCCGTTTTTCTCAGGTCTCAGCGGTCAACCTGTAACTCGCAAAAAGTGAAAATGAAAAAGCTTATTAGCCAGATGTGAATTTTAGAGTTTAAATCGTTATTATTCCAGGTGGGATTCATGAAAATTACTTTTGGCAACTTTTTTGGTAAATTACCTGAAACACGTGCGCTTAATTTGATTTCAATTTTGGCGGCAACGGTTACCACAACCAATCAGATGATCACCATTCAGAAATCCACTGCAATTTAATAACAACACGCCCACCTAAATCGTTTCAGTTCGTTCTGCCACTCAATCCTGAATCATTTCAGTTAATTTCAGTGAATTGCTGGATACAACAATAACAACGGAACACACTTAAATGAAATGATTTAGTAACATTTGTAGAGAATTTTTGTTTTAGTGCCAGGATTATGTTGTGGCTGCACTGCTGTAATTGTCACTTAACACAGTTGACAAGTGTAAAAGTTTATAACAATTAAATATTGGATATAATTAATTTATTTAATACAATTGCATTACGAAATAAATATTAAACTCGTTTTATTCCTTCTTTCGGCAAGATAAATTAAAAATCATAGATAAAATTTTGTTAGTTGTGTATCTATAACCTTATTTCAATGTCAAATTGTTTATTATTTTTGCTTATGTTACAAATAAATATTAAATCAATCTGTAAGTATTCTTATAAACATTAAATGTTGTATATCATGTTCTTTTTTATTTTAGTTAAGCAACTATAGCATTGTGAGAGTTTTTAATGGAGATACAAAAATGGAATATACCCGTATTAACTTGCATATTTAGTTTGGGACGGAAACATTAATATGTTGAAAGGAAACCAGAGGTATAACTATTCATTCAATACATATGATTTAGTAATAGTTATTGAAGCAAACATACAACTTCATGTAGTACACACCGTTCAGTTTTCCCTCATGTAGACTGTTTTTGTTTTGATTATTGCAGTCTATGTTTAGGGAAAGTTGATGACGACTAAAAATATTGTAACGGCTTTAATTGTTTTCAATATGGAATGATATAGGTATGTGTACTTTTACCCAGAACTTTATGTTTACACTTTACAACCGAAAGGGTTAAATAAATTATTTGTAGTTCATGAAAGTTTTATAATACGATATAGCCTGATTGCTGGCGAAAAGAAACCACTATAAGCCTTTAACATAGTTGAAATATTGCATCCTTTAAAGCTGTACAGAAGTATAATTTCCCCGTTGTTTTATTACCACCTTGTATGCTTTTAATATAAACCCATATTGAATAGATATTTCTTTAAAAGATAAGAGCTACTCTTATTCTCCTGAGTTGTGTCCATATTTCTGGTGGCCATTACGATGATCTTGGTCACTGAAGCCAATACCACTTACCATATTTTTCTAACAGCACATACAGCCATTCTTTTGTCTTCCAGGTGCATTGGAATGATGTCCTCTATGTATGGTGGCAAAGAAGAACATTGTAATTCCATAGATGGATTAAAATATGTTTATGCCCAAAATCATGATACCGGTCAAAAAGAAAAACTTATCACCCAGTTTAATTTAATTTCTAACAAGGATTCTTCACTTGCTGCAGGTTGTCCATCACAAAATTCACTTACACCCTTACCCTTACAGTGCATTAAAAAAGAATCGGACCAGGATTTTGAACAAAAAATAACTACACACAGTATTATAGGTAGGAAGCATCTCACATATTATGTATAATACATATAGATATGAAATACGACATGCATACTCTATACTATTCGGTTCATGTCAATTTGGCTCTTAATTCTTGTTCATGGATTATTTAATATCGGTATGCTATATTTATTCTTTTATGTATTTTTCAGGTATAAGTCAAGATAATGAACATAAAATTAATAACATACATCCAACATCGAAAATTCGATTAAAGAGAAATAGCACTAGAAGTAATTACCATGAATCATTACAACGGATAGGTGGAGTAGATCCGTGTTATAATCATTATCAACAATATTGGTTTAGTAGTAGTCTTGAGGTAGGTAATTATTATTGTCATGTTTAAAATGTACAGCAGAACCTTCATTATCTATGATCATCTGTTGCAATCACCCCCTCCACACATTTTAAACCACGACCCGTAGTGTTTGCACGTACTGTACCTTCTGATTACTAATTACCATGAATAATAAAGAGTTCAATTTATTGTCTTATTTTACTTTCAAAGTTTTCTTGATGTATTCTTTTTTATTCAGAGATTAAAATTAGAAGATAAGTCTAGAGAAGAACGATTAGAAATAACGAGGTACGAACTGCGACGACATTTAAAACAAATAACTAAAAGTAATTTGGGTAAAGCCGATATTTATACGGAGGACATCTCAGTGGAAGTAAATTCAAATGCAACAGTCCCACAAAGGTTTAATATACATGCTGGTTACGATAGATTAGTACCTTCACATTTTTGTGATGCTGAGAAATGTAAACGGCGAGCATTACCATGCACTCGTTATTGTACATTGCATATCATGCATAATGTGGACCAGGTACTTTTCGATTATTGCACTGCCAAGTTTGCCGATAACACTCAATGCTCCGTTCCTGTTTTTGACATTACCCATGAACTTCCATTATGTCCGGAACATGCAAGAAAAAGGGTAAGTATTTATTTTTTCTTAAATAAATAATCTTGTAGTTTTTTATATTTCAGGATAATTATCGAATGTATCAAGAAACAAAACCAAAGAAACTACGTAAAAAAGTCAAACCGTCTGCCATGATACGACCTCAGAAACGTAGTAAAAAGAGAAAGAGACCAACAAAGCCACCAGAAGTTGTAACTCCTAAAACTGAAGAAGTTTCGGTAACTCAAGGTAAGAATAAAAAAATAAAGAATAATAATAAAAAAATATTCCCCAATTTTCTCATCAATTGTAAGACGAGTCGCCCCAGAGGATAGTTGGCCCCCAAACGATTCCTCCCTGTCTGGTATTATAGCTCTGTGCCGCTATGTATTATATTATTTTACTTGCTCAGAATAAATAAGTAACCTTGGTACCTTGTACATAGGCCTTGGCACCATGTACACAGCCCTTGGCACCATGTACACAGACACACACATTCACGTTCCGTTTTAATGCATAACATACAAGCAACATAACATTTTGAAATGAATATCAATTCTTTTATAATAATTTAATTCCAGAAATACCAGTTGTGGCGCCAGATTTACCAGGGGATATGGTAGAACAAGTACTTGCTCTACAAGAACCTGATGGGTTAGAATTAGTATCTGTAGAACAAGCACTTGTCACGCAAGCCTCCAATTTGCTTGAGGAAAGCGAAATAAATAATGTACTGAGTACTATACAAGCAGATGAGTTCAACGACTTTTTTACAGGTAAGTTTTCAGTTTTGTATTTTGTGGTTGTTTATTACCTGAGTAATTTAAAATATTATTAAGGTTTATAGAATATTACCAATTGTAAAATGGTCTTCCTCTTTATTTGTAATATTTTATCTTTGGTATTCTTCAATAGTATTTAGATTTAGAAAACCTCGTAACTGTCTTTTTTTTTTCATTTCATAGCTTGCTACAGAATATAACAAGTAATATTTGCGCAGAAATTACCTAAGAGCTATTTATAGCTGCATTTAGAAACTTCAGCGATATTTTCAAAACTCTGAAATTATTCCAGTTAATACCTTTATAAACATTTGTATTCTGTATTCTCATCCTTTGTATAAAGTTTAAAGAATTAAATATCAACTGAATGTAGTTTCCCAAGAAAAAAAAATGATATTCATTAAGATACAAATTTTTCATTAAGATACAAACTTTTCATTAAGATACAAATTTCCCAATACTTGGTTAGTATCAAAAATTGCCACACCGAGAATAGGCGGGGCTTGACCAGTTTCGAATTACGCGACCCTGTTTGACTGCGCAATATCAAATATTGACTTGACCATCTGACAGTTCTAAAATTAAATACATTTTGAAAATAAAGTGACTTTCATTATTATGATTGGTTGTAGAAAAAAAGCGTATGAAATTGAAATTTAATGGCTATTAAGACACTCATATTCATTATGACACTCGCCTTACGACTCCTGTCGTAATTCTCTTACTCCTGTCTTAATAGCTATCACTAAATGTTCCTTGCATAATATACTATACTGTTCTAAAGTATATTCCAGGAAAATAAAACATTCATATAAACAAAACCACGTGGTTTGTGGTAGTCACGTGCTCATGGACAAGGTCTGTGTTTGAGAACGAAAAAGTTTTTTTATTAATTTTTGCAGATAAATGTCTTCAGGGAAATTCTAAAATTGTAAAAAATAAATTTCTTGTATTTCAACTCTTGAATGTATCTTAGATCTTTTATTATTTCTAATGAAACAGATACCCCCTGATAGGGTGGATCTAGATAGTATTTAGGTATCTAGATCCAGTGTATTACTTTTTTTACAACAAATTTAGGCACATACAGGATTTTTCATGATGTGCCACACATTTGAAATTTTAAAGGGGCTGTCGACAGACCAAGCAAACAATAGTTTTGAAAAATATTGAGGGTGGCTACTTTTTTTTTTTAAACCCTGTATATAAATAAAAATAATGTTGTAGTAAACCGCAATGGGGAGTATGAACCAACACGTGAAGAAACTGAGGAATTGGAAAGAGCATTAGCAGCAGTAGACAACGACGTCAAATCTTTAGAAAAATTAAGTCAATCACAAGGTCTACTGGATTCCTTTTTAGATGAACATACATTAGTAGAATCACTGGTACAAATACCCGATGTGTTTCATAACGGATACACTCCTTGTGGAGAAAATATTGTCACGCAAACATCGCGATTACTTTCAGTGGAACCACATTCGCAGTCTTAATACTAGGAGTGTGTGCAGTCATGAACAAAAGGTGTTAACATCAACATTAGTATTAATTCTAAGGTATTTTTTTTATTTGAAAAGACTGCATTGTGAAAGTGTTAAAAAAATCTAAAAACTTTTTTCTTTGAATTTGTAAATAAAGTAAGAAAGGAAACCCTTAAACTAAAGTTCTGAAAGTACAAAATACTAATTTATAAATTGAAATGCCGTGTTTGTTTCTCATTTAAAAAACATTTTAAAAAGAAGTGTAAAATGTCGCGTATAATAAAATATAGTAAAATTATTGTCAATATTGCTACTGCTATTATTATTATTATTATTTTTGTTTAGTTCCAATAAATTTTACGTTATTGTCAAAATAATAAGTCCTTATATATAAAGTATTCCACAACAAATGACTGTGTGATAAAATACATTACGAGTAAAGAAAGAACACTTCGGCTCGAGCAACCTCAAGTTACTACAATCATCCCCTTCATCCATTTTGGACCATTGCACATCCAGACCCCGAAATGTTGTTTCGTTGCGCGTACTGTATTTGTATGAATTGCTCTTAACATGATTTAGAAGCGATATGTGCATTATTATTAGTTTCATGTTATTTTGGGTAGGTCCTGGTCACTTAAAAAACTACACGAGGTAACTTACAACATTCCATGTGATTACATGTGGAAAATCTAAATTAAAATGAAAATATCATATGATGTACCTACAGCGTTTAATGTTTTAAAATATTTTCCGTTGTTTTAATTTTATTATCAAGTCTTGGAATATTTTATATAAAAGAGATATTAAGAAAATTTATCGACATGGCATATTATTTGAGTTTTACTGTATTATTTTAATTTTTTATATATTTCAACTATTTTTCAGAAAAACTTCACTGCATGTTATCCATTTGATGATGTTATATTTTTATTTGTTTCGGGATTTCTGATAAATTATTTCGCAATGTTTAATCTACATACATTACACAAGTGTTTCTATGTAATGATATAAAAAAAATTCATAATTTAAAAATGCATTTTGCCAGTTTTTTTTGTTATCAAAGTATACTGTGACAACAGGTAGAACCAAACGTCCATAAGGTATTCCAATGACTTTTGGTTATGTGACTTCCCTTGGAGGGTTGTACAAACAATCTAATGTCTAGCTGTATCACGTGACCCTTATAAGACAAAACAGGCCAATCAGCGCCCTCTATGAAGGTCACATGATACAACTGTAGTTTGTTTGTGCTGCCCTCTAGAAAGATCATGATATCACTAAATGTTATTGGAAGATCTAATTGTACTTATTTAAAATCTTGCTATGGTTATTGATACTACATAGTACATTATGTAAGTAACGTTTAAGATACGCAATTGACTTGGAACGTGACATGCAATAAACCGTATCTAATCAATCAAAGATTGGTATCCTAATTTATGATTGGTCAGGCGCGGGTTACGTGTATCCACCTTTATGTGATTTGTTTAGAAAATAATTGCAGTGGCAATAATAAGTGATAACTTGTCAGTTTGTAAATACAAATAGATTGTGACTGAAATTACTGTGTATTGTCAGTCATATTTATGAGAAAAAGAAAACTACCTACATTTTTTATTCTGTGGCTTGTTATTATTGTTTAAATCAATGACATCAGCTTTATGCCACATGCAAATACCAAGTAGGCTCTGCAGAGTTACAGATTGTTTTTGTTTGTGTTTGTTGATAAACAATTAACGCGTATGCGGTATGTTGATACGCAATTGACGCGGTATGCGGTACGTCGCATCCAACCAATCACAAACTACCAATACTAAGGTATGGTTAGACATGACCTACTGCGGACCACATCAATTGTGTACCCCCTTTTTATTATAAAACAACTGTGTATCAATGAAATTGGGATTATGCGCTAACGTACACATCATGTTGGAAATAATGGGAAAACATTGACAACTGCTTCTGGTCAAATTGCTAATCATATAAAATTAAAAATTCATATTATGTGCTCTATTCAGTAAATAAAAATACTATAAAGCGGTCTAGGTCGCGCCCAAACGGCCTCGCGCCGAAACGGCCAGGCGGCGAAACGTCCTAGACCGACCTAACTGTATTTTTAATTACATGGTGTTTGAATTAATTTTTGGAAATCAAGTTTTGCTCACTGCATATTGAATTGTTACTTCTTTCCTAAAGATAAGTACATTATCGATTGTTTTATTATACACTAGTAATCTGTAATCTAGCTGAGCTTACTGGGATGTGTGTATGTGGCTTAGACAATTGAAAGTTAATGGCTCCCATTACATTATAATAATTATATAATTATGGATTGTATTGGTAAAATATTTGTTTGTATACTTTCTATAAAATGACACAAGGTGAGGTAACTTAAAAAATTAAAAGAAACTGCGAGGAAGTAGATCCTACGACTCTACAACTAGGGTGCCTTGAATGATGCTGAAAGATATTTCAAAAAGCCCAACTTTGCTAATTTAACCAACTCTGTAAGTCCTACAATTAAGAAAGTTACCTGTACAATGTGGTAGATTGTTGTCGGAAAATCATGTTTTCCTTGATGAAACAATAGCAAGGTTTCATCTGCTTCATTAAATTTGTTTCAAAAAATGAGCTAGAGAATATATCCTCCCTATAGGGACATCCAAATTGGCCTACCCTGTACCCAGATTTGTTTTTACAATAGCTTTTTATGCTGAACTCTGTTTAAATATATTTAAAAAAAAACATTAGCGTAAATTTGAAAATTTTACAATAAATTGAGAAGTTTTCAGTTTTTTAAAACACTTTTTAGGGACCAACATTTATAAGCAGTTACGGGATAAGTATGTTCCCTTTTTTAAACAAGGTCTGTTATGCTGCTAACTTTAATTTAATTTGCTTGCAAGATTTGAATTTTAAATACAATATAGAAAATAAAACTACTCCTTCTTTTTTGTCCTTGCCTATCTGGTTTCGAAATAATTGACTTTCAGTTAACGTTTCAAAATGGACATGAAACACATTTACAAACTGAGCGTCAATTATCCCGAAATCCCGATAATTTAAATACAAAATAGCAAGAATACTTTTGTAGAAATAATAAATATTAAGTAAAATATCGATTTTAATTTAATATTTATTATTTTTATAATCATGGATTTTAACAAAGTAATGTTTGAAAATGTGAATAAAAAGAATACTTTTATTTTCTAGATTGAATTAAATTTAATGCTGAAAGTAAATTAATTTTTTGTGAGTGGTGTAAGGTACAATTTAAAAAAGAGGACCGTCTTGTAACTATGCCGAACATGACATTATTTTTACTAGATCTATGTAAGATTTCCCACCATTTCTGGGACACCCTGTATAGTCAATAGGATATTAATACTGAAATAGGAGCAAACCCACTACTTTTTGGAGTGGAAAAAGAGATCAAAATACTAAATCTTCAATGCATATAAATAGTATTACAAATACAAGTCTTCAATTGAGGGAAATGTAATTTACTATAATGTAATGGTAAGCTTGATTTATCTAACAAGAACAATGAGGTATTCTAATGACATTTGCTCTGTTAATCTCCCTAGGGGGCTGTACAAACAATCTAAGGTCTAGCCCTATCAGGTGACCCTTGCCAAGACAAAACACAGTGACATAATTGGTTTGTGCTGCCCTCTAGGAACGTCCTGTGACTAAACGTCATTGGAATTCTTAATCGTATGTATAATGCTATAGTAGTAGTTAAATTTTGGTCTTTGTAAAATTGTTAATTTGAAATAATTTCTTTTCATAATGTATATTTTTCATATCCCCACCACAATCAATGTTTTGATTGACCATGTGCTACCTCATACCAGAACTTATATTATAATTTGTTCAAAATAAACTTGGATTATGTAGCTAATCAGACATACCTTCAGGTTTTCAGACATCCTTTAAGACAAAATGTACTATCCTTGATGGCATAACAAAGCTTTTATTAATAATTAGTAATTTTGTTTTTTTTTCCCTAAAGAGTAGATATAAAAAAACTTTCATGGCTACAGTAAATCAGTAAATAGAAAAATATTTATTTACTATTTTAATGAATGGATAAAAAAAATCTAAAACTACTATATACTATACCGCCTTGAGTTATAAAATGACTGATTTTTCTTTTCCATTCAATTATGTTAGATCAGTTTCTAGCCTGATTCTAGATAAGTACTTATACTGATTAGATACATATAAGATTAAACTTATTGCCATCCTTCCATAAAAAAAAGTGAAAAGTCAAACTAGATTCCGGTGATGATATATTTTGCATATCTAGCCTTTTGCATTTTAGTTACGCCATCAAGAATTCTGCATGTACCTATCATAAATACATGTGTATGTAATTAAAATTTTCACTGTGTTAAAAGGTTTTGAAGGTAATGTAGGATAGGTCGTAACTAATTTTAAAATCTTTGTAAAAAAAAAACTACTCGTAGTAAAATTGTACATAGTAATATTAATACATGAATAAAATAATTTATGCAATAAATTAGGGACCAATATGTTACTTATTTTTGTGTTCCAAATACTAAGATTCTAATCTCCCCTAGATCCCTAATCTCCTCTAACTATTGTTGAGCCAAACTGTTCTAAAAAATAAATTGAAATCCCTATGGTGCGTAATCCAATTCTATACCCTGTATAATTTTAAAATTAAAGAGAATGCAAAAAAATGTAGGTCACTAGAAACTTCAAATTCTGATGCTATATTTTAAGGAAAATATCCTCTACATTTTACAGCATTACAAGAAAGGTGACCAAGTGGAGCGAAGACTTTCTGAAGGAGACTCGTCTATTAAATTAAATGTTTAGTCGGATTAAGTGCAAAACATCATTTATTCAATTATGATTTACATTGTATCACATGTTTTTTCATTTACAAAATGTACCATCCAGGTACAAAGATAGTAAAAATTAAATTGGAAAAAATAACCAATACCAGTTTATTTTAAACAAATTTTATTACGAACAACACAACAACTGAAATGCAGCATAAACAAAAAGTAGTAAAAAATACATTCTGAAACACACTTGGTCAGTTTTCTTAAGAACTGGACTAGGATTGCTTAGAAGAAGTTCTCTTGCCTCTTGCGACAACAGGTTTGTTCTTGATTGTACCTTTCTTACGTTTTGTATTCTAAAAAAAATACGTGCCATTTTGACTGATGTTGTGACGGTTACACTTATTCATGAAGCCCATTATTTTAAAAAAAATTGTTGCTTACAAAAAGAAATAAAGAATAGAAGTCGACTTAAATTAAATCAAGTAGTTCCTACATAAATTGTTATTCAATTATTATATGCTTTTGGCAATGATACTAAAAATATATGGAAATTTTTTTAAAACCATTCAAGGTCAATGACATACCCTGATAAACTCCCTTAGGCACAGTTGTGTAAATGTAGTTTAAAGGTGCCTTCATATAGAGGCGATTTTCTCCTTTTTGTTTCCATTGGTTAAATTTGACGGCAAATTCAAATTTAACCAACCAACCAATAAAAACAAAACATCGCGCCTGCATGCAGGGTGCAGCCCCCTTAATTATTCCTTGTTCAGTTGATCCATGATCAATTTATTGTTATGAATAGAATGGTTAAAACAATTGCTAAGCAATTTTAGTTAAAGTGATAAATTCTGCTTACCTTTTTAGACACAAAATTTTGTGTTTTGACAACCCTGTTAGAAACGGGAATTCTAGGTCTGTTGAACTCGTAAGGTTTCTTCACCCTAAAAAAAATATCTAAAGTTACATTTGAATTATTTTAGCATCAAAATGAAAAATTTCCACATCAATGGATAGAGGGATCATGCCGACGGTACTGCTGTTATGTAAAATAGTAAAATTTACAATTAGTAATAAAAAAATTGGCCTAACCTGTATATTCGAACAAGCCAATGCTCTGTTGTGTAAGCTTCCTCCAAATACGTTAATTGAAAATCTTTATTGCCAATAACAGCATTACGAGTACGATCATAACCAGCTAAACTTCTATAATCTAGTTTCAGTTCTCCAAAACGATAATAGCTTAGTTTGTACATAAGGCAATTAAGTAAAGTAGGTGAACCTTCAGCATCTACACGAAATTCTCCATGTTCTGTGAAGTAATCGCTTTCCTGGAACGAAGGTTGTTATCAAAATATTTCAAATCGTAGTCAAGTCCTAGTCAAAAGTAATTCAAATTCTATTACCCTTATATCTTTTGGATGCTCTCCTTCTGCAATTCGTACCATCCACAAAAACTTATTTATATCATCACCAGAATAACCAATAACACCACCAAAAATAACCAATACATAATCTACATCCAGGGAGGTCATGATTTCATAAGCTGCACTCTCATTGGATGACATAGCCTTGCCAACCAGGGCAATGTGGCTGTTGTTCCACGTATTATTGTCCACCAATGTAGTCCGATTCGCCATACCCGCTATTTGGTAACCATAATCCCACCTATTAGCACAATCTTAGATAATCTCATCAAATGTAAATTATGACACCATTTTTTTTTTTTTAATTAGCCGAGTTGTTTGATGGAGTAATATTTATAAAACCGTTACCATACACCATATTAAATGGAATTTTAGAACAAAACAATCAATATTTTTGTAAGATATACAACACATACCAACTCATTACTCGTGCATCATCCTCTGTGTTTTGAGATAACCAATAATATGCCTCACGAAAATCATCCAATATTTGTCTTGAACCATCACTTCCATACGAAGCTAATACAATACTTGGACTGGAGTATGCATTGCTTGTTACCCATGTACAATGTACCGCAAAAAGCATAAGTAGTAAAAGCATTACTACAATAACAATACTGCGCAAATTGGCACCAATACCATCTGATTCACGTACTTGTTCGTGCTTCATTTTTGGCACACGTCCCGCCTAGGTAAATAAATTAGTAGAGAAAGGTATAAAAATTTAATTCAGGTCCGGAATTTACGCGTATCGCGGTTTAGCGTGAACCTATATAGTTGCGACGTTTTCAAACATACAGCAAGTCTATTGGTTCTCACTAAAACGCGAAACGCGCGCGCACTTTAACATGGATCCGCAATTGGTGCGTCATGTGGTAAGCCGCATCTAACCAATCACTATGATTGGTTAAATGTGGCTTAGCGCATGTCACAGGAAGTTAAATCCGCAATTGGCGCGTCAGTGTTTTACTGAATACCGCGCCAATGGAGGATTCCACCGTTAAGTCAAGATTTTCTAGAATCGCGCATCTAACTGATCAAAACCTAGTGCTACAAGTCTGTGTTTGATTAAAGGTGGGATACTGTGTGCCCTATGTCACGTGATGCATCAATTGCGGATCCACCTTTTTAAGAGCTGAATATTCAAACTAGTTTTTACTTACCTTATCATAAAGTCTTCTATTGCTTGTCGTTGCTTGATCATCATCTACATCACTTTCACTAGAACGAGGTGTATCATCTTCTCTGAGGAATAATTCTAACAGTGCTGAGAAGGCTATACCACTTAGCATACAAACTACTGGTGTGAGGGTTAACATTAATCTTACCATCACACCCGCGAAGTATACTGCACTCAGAGCATACAAGACAACTAGAAAACACAATTTTATAATTGGAAGAAAATCTAAGGCATTACATTTAAATTGGACTTTTCCACTCCTAATATCAGATTTGTTAAGATATTATCTTGAATGAGCAGTAATGATTTAAGATAATACGTACCAAAAACTCTTTCATCATTGATATTCTTAATGCAATACCAGAGGCCTGCAGGGAATGTGGTTACTAGGATATGTAAATCGAAGAAGAAAGAAAACCAGGTGGTGGGCTGATGTTCTGATACAGAAGCAATGATAGGTATATGAATTTTTGCATACCCTGTATCCCACAACGAGTAAAACCTACAACATAAATGTTTTTATCAATTTAACTTTTTGTTTCAAATTACTTTGGTTCATCCGCCATGTATGATGAAGAACAATCGTGATCATAAAATAAAAAAGCGATTTATTACCTTCCACTCCACGGTGCTATATATCCAGCATACGTAAGTATTACAACTGTCAAGAAAACAAGTGAAGCAGCTGTCAAAGCTCCAACTGTAAATAATGATTTGAACTCGGCCTTTGATAGAATGCTTTGTAGATATTTCAAGGCTGCTACAGCAATTATTAAGGCAAAAACTCCTGTAATATACACATTTAATTAAAAATATATAAAAACATATGTCTGTACGATATGAGATTATCGTTAGTATTAAGTTTTTTATTTCAGATATTATTAATACTAAAAGATTTATGGAAAAAAGCGCCAAATGGAATCAAAATTTAAATATTTCGCATTTATTGCATATCCTAATTTAAAGGTGCATACGCAATTGATGCGCACCGTGGTATGCGATAAGACGGGTAGATCTGCAATTCATTTATTATGCGGTAAACTGTATCTAACCAATCACAAACTAGTATTGCTACTCTGTGATTGGTTAGATGCGGCTTACCGCGTGCCGTGCCAGTTATGGACACATCTTAAATTTCGAAAAAATCACAGCTAACTAAATTTAGTTTGGATCCCTCTGTACATGTACCTAGTACACTCAAAAATAATTTATCATAATATTTAAGGTAAGAAAATGTTTAAAAGACGACAAACCTGAAGCTGCCATATGTTCGCTTGTACGAATGGGTTGGAAACCAACAAATGGAATTTGCATGGAAAACAGTAAACCCAAAATATAAAATGTAGTATAACTAGTGAATAATCGATTGGAGTATCGACCCATTAAAAGCAGAATAAATACATGAAGTGGAATCAAGTTAATTATAAATACGTAGCCTCCCCACGCTGACACCTACGAAATAACAAACGAACGATATTACTAACATAGTTCTTAACTTCTTAGTGATTATTAGATTACTTACCATATAAAAATAAGATAGTGCTGTCATGCATGACCAAAATATAGATCCAGTTTTGACAGATTTCACCCATAAATAATACGTAAATTGAAGAGCAAATATTGCAATTCCTTCATTATCATAGCTACCAGCAACTGAACGGCTGATATATCCAGGCACAATAGCAATGAAACATGCTGCAAATAATCCTGCTCCCGCTGACCATAGTTCTTTTGTTAGGAAATAAGTTGAAATTGCAGTTAGGCCACTGGAAAATGTAATAATTATACAGGGTGTGTCTAAAGTGTCTCTTGTTATGGCGCTATCATCAAAGCCATTAAATTTTTTTTTAAACAAACGATTGTTTTTAGCCATGAGGATTAAATTTGGGAAATGCTGCAAAGTTGCTGAGTCAATTGAATGCAGCTAATATGAGCTTCTTAAGTAGATTCTAGATTTCAGGAAGGGGGTTGCGAAAAATTTAACGCGTATTTAGATAACAATCGGCGAGTCCATTGTACTACCACCAGAGAGCAGCTACCCAATTCAGGAATCACTCAAGGCATCCAATCTTTTGATCAACTTGAGGACATCCGCAATTGGGATCTTGTTCGATCTAATCATGTGGCACGAGAAGATGTGAACATCTAACCCCCAAAATACAAACTTCCTGAAAATTTTGTTTGGAGTACAAAAAAATAAAATTTGCCTCCAGCTGCTCAGGATGGCGCTTTGGATCACGAATCGGATGTACATAAAATGCTACTCACTAAAAGGCTCGGGAAAACGTACATAAAAACTTTTCTTACTAGTATTATATTGTGGTTAACAATCAACAGTTATAGTCCAGGAGCTAGCGGTATATTTGAAGACTAATTTCTATCAAGCTGAAATTTTTTTTATGAGCTGGTATGGTTATGTCTCTGCCAAATGTAGGTGGTCGGCAAAATAGGACCGCGGGACATAAAGCACCCAGAATTTTTGTTTTTAATTATTTTTTGATGAAATTTACAAACTTCAATCAAGCTAATTCCTTTTTTGCTCGTTATTTAAGACATTCCGTCAACAAAAAATTAACTGTCCGACAAAAAAGCCGGAACTGGATCAGTGTCTACCGTTTGGGGTTCGTATTTTTTTTAAGACATTTGACTTATTACCATCAACCTGATTTTTTTTTAATAACTATATACTAATTTAACAAACACAAAAATCACCTTGTCAGACAATTTGAGTGGGACAGAAGCACTCTCTGACGTCCTGGGTTGGTTAGTTGGCCAATTTTTTTTCTTAGCGCTCTACGTCCCGCGGTCCTATTTTGCCGACCACCTACATTTGGCAGACATACCCATACCAGTTCATAAGAAAAATTTCAGCTTGATAGAAATTAGTCTTCTAATATACCGCTAACTCCTGGACTATTACATACATAACTAAAATATATTCTCGCCGACTTCTGATAGCTACAGTAAACAAATGGAGGTGTGAGTTTGCCAAAGCTTATTTCACTACAGTCCAACTTTGGCAGTAAAAAGTATATTTTACATGAGCTACGTTTGTTTAAAGGTTCTAAGAACAGACCCGGAGCGGAGCAGAACAGGCGTTAGTCGAACAGGGTCACGTGATTCAAGAGCGGTCCGATTGGTTGGAGTCAAACTCCAATAGTTCTGATTGTAAAAAACGAACGCAAATCAGAGTCCAAATTGTCAAAAGGTGCACTGAGAGTGCAAAAATAAATACAGCTGTGGACCTCTATTTCTGTAAAATTAGTTGCGCTATCCCGCTATTCACTGCTCGAAGTAGATAATGTCAATAATAAATGTAAACAGACTTAATAAGTGATTATTCGTAATCAACCTTTATCTACTAACCCTGTTTACACAAAATGCAGCCAACACTGCAACTGCGCTCCTGTGACTCTGCACTGACAAGTTCCGATTTAAAGTAGAATGACAGAAGTTAAAAAAACTAAACTTTTATTTTTCGTAAATGTTAATAATTTACGAAAACACTTTTTCTATACTTTTTCTAATTGCACGTTTATGAATCAATAGATCAAACATAAAATGGATGAGGGACTAATCAAATCAATATACTTACATAATATCTTTAAAATAAAAAGTGGAAAGAATTTGACAGTTTCTAGATTTTTAAAAAATGACGAAAAGCAACTTAGTCAACCAAGTCTTAAAAATATGTTTCCCTCAAACTTGAAATAGTTTTTACAATAGTTCATAATCTGCCAAAATAGACAAAACGTGTTTGGAACACTTACATCAAAATCAAGAATTTTGGATCGAAAAAGATGCTTACCTAAAAATTGGAGCAAGAAATACACATATATCACGAATATGTACATTAATATTCAAGAGATGCAATATGTAATGAATGCTTCCGGAGGTTAACATTAACCCTGGATACACGGTGCCTCCTACAATTCTTCCCAAGGGATACCATGCCCTTTCATCAAACCAATTTAGGAATTTGTAAAATCCATTGTCAACCATATAAGCTGTGGCTCTGTAGTTAAACCTGAATCCATACAAAATCATTAATAATTTAAATAAATTAAAAGTGCGGTACCTACCATGGGTCAAACTCGTGAATGATACTTTCAAATCTTATAACGGCAAATAAACGTGAGGAAAAGCCAGCAATCCACGCCAGCAAAAGGACGGTGAAAATAATTAAACTGCTAAATCCTGTTTTACTATTTATTTTCAACATTGTGGATTTTTGCCTGCCGGCTTGTACCATAATCGACACTCACAACATGACACGCACACACACCTCACATTCACAGCCACTCAGCTGGTTACAGCAGCTCATTCCTGCTCTAATCAACCAATATAAATTAAGCGAGATATAGTGTTTATGTGATCGGCCACGGTAATATTCTCCTCTTCCCAATTGCACCCGGGAGTAACTCCGAGTAGCACGAAGTAGTTCCCTACTCGAAGTTACTCCCGCGTACAATTGAAAAGCGCCTATTCAGGGGGGCTAAATTTTCCCAATAAGGTGTTCCAATGACATTTGAGCACATGACGTTTCTAGAAGGTTGGGAGGCACAAACAATCAACTGTCTATAGCCGTGAACAGGGGCATGTTGGGACAAAAAAGCCAATCAACGCCCTTCATGAGGATCACGTGGATATAGTTTGTTTGTACTGACCTCAAAGAACACAAATACACAAATCCACAGCTCGCGGCAGATATCTTGATCCTATCACCTGACTTTCAGCACCTTCTATGAGGGTCACGTGATCAGACTTGAATGTAGTTTGTTTGTACTGAGGTCATATGAGACCAAATAATGTCATTCCCATGCCTTATACACAAGTCCACTGTTGACAGCAGATGGCTTGGACTTATCATATGAGCAATGTTGAGACAGAGAGATCAATCAGCGCCCCCACGAGGATCACATGATACGCATTGGATGGAATTTGTTTGTACTGACTTCCAGGAAGGTCATATGACCAAATGCCACTGCAATGCCCTATAAAAGGGGCATCATTTTTCTTTCTATTTTCGTTGGTTAAATTTGGTGGCAAACTCAAAGTTAACCAACGAGAACAAAAGGAAAAATCGTATCTATGTTGATTTGGTTTAATACCAGCTTGTTTAAAATTTCTATATTACTATCATTTATCCATGTATCTCTATTTCTGCTTGTCTGAAAAGGTACAATAATTGTGTCCAAATATTACGTACATACAAATAGCTTTATTTAGCTTTTAATATTTTTATTACATATTGACTAGTTACATTACAGTATGTTTATAACACAATTCATACACGTGTGTCAATTTCTTTATAAACGAATGGAAAATACAAAATTTACTTCTACATTGAGTTAAAGTTCACTAACAAAATGATGAAGCGGTGGTACAAATCTATATTTACTTCTAACACTTGGTGTGATTTTCTTCTTATAGATTATTGCTTGTGTTTCATTTGATGAATCTTTTAGAAGTTCTACTGGTCTAACAGAACCAAAAAAGTCTGTCACCGGAACATCATAGGGATTTCTATTGAATAAGTCCTTTCTAACACCTACAGTTGATATGCATACTCTTTTAGGACACACAGTCAACTGTAATAAATAAAATATTATTGGTAACATTTACGTTTGAATTTTTGTCTGTATACTAAGTGGAATATAAATTTCTCCTTCCAGCAATACTTACAAATTCTCCAATTGTTTTCTTACTAGACGCATCTACATTTTCCAAGAATTCTAGGGCATAATATGTATAACGATCTATTATATACACTCCAATAGCTGGATCAACATGATGCTACAAATTAATTAATAATTACTAAACAGAGTAATCTAGAAATAGAAACACTTACTGATAAAGAATCTTCTCCAACTAAGCTACTAGCAACTGCCAAAATATTTGGTGAATAAAATCGTTCATACATGGAAGCAGCTTGACAAGTATCAATCATAAAGAATAGTTCATGATACCTAAAAAAATTATACAATGAATTTTTGATCATCTACCTGTCGATTTAACTTTAATTCCACCTACGAAGGCCTTAAGACAGCACTGCTTACCTCTGTTTCTGCCACATTTGCTCCAAAGCATCTGCCATTTCTTGACTAGTTATTTCCTCGGAATCCTGAAATTTCAGAAATCCATCCCCTCCATGGCCTGTTAAGTATACCAGAATATTGCTACCTTCATCAGTTAATAATTGTTTAGAACGTGGGGTTCCTGGTGGTAGCCTTCCAGTCAACAACCTAACAAAGTTTTCAACCGTTACCTGAAAGTAAATTATTGTTACATTTTTTTAATTGACTCCCTAAACATATCACACTTATACAGTACGTATAAAAAATGGTGCAGTAAACTTAAGACCAACCCCAGCATAACATTAAATTTGTAGCCACATGAGGGGTCAAAGAATTGTTTTATATATATCCCTAATTTCCAAAATGTGATATTTTTAGATTTCAAGACAATTCCTATTATTTATTTTACCTCATATCCTCTGTAGTCAACCTCTACATCATCTCCGTATACATTAATGTGCTGGTTTGCATTATTGAAGACAGTTGCCGGGCGTGGATTTCTTGAATTGCATGCCATATCATCAGCTATCATTAATATTATTTGACTGTCTGGAATACCTAGACGCTTGACACTTCGATATATTGACAATACATTAGCAACGTGGCGGTAGTTAAACCAAAATCTCGATGTGTCTACTAGTACAGCCCAATTATTTGTATGTTCATTTCGCACAAAATCTTCTACCTAAAATTATGATTATGGGCAATGAGAAACATAGAAAACAATTCTTCTGTACAAAAAAAAATGTTATTTGAGTATCAATTTTACCTTGTTAATGTATTCTGCTCCATCACTGTACATTATTAACAAATAAATAGTTATATAGTAAAGAGGCTTCATTTTTATGTACTAAAAGAGACCTTAATAAACCTTTTAAATACTTCTTTAGGATTTTATTCGGACCATAGGTTAGCTCGCTAAGGTCCAAGTTTATGTCAGATGCATAGCAACTAAGTATTCTTGGTTATTAAAGATCAGCACATTTTAACTTATATTACTACTATTGATAATAACTTCACGTTTAATTCCAAAGACCAAAAAGACACATTTTCCAACCAAGAAATAAAATATTCAAGTCCTTCAAGTGCTGGAAACCGGGAGTGATGCAGTGCTGCCAGGGTTGCCACTTCAATTGCACGTGAGAGTAACTCCGAATGACACCGAGTAGCATGGAGTAATTACTCTCGCGTACAATTGAAAAGCGCTTTATGTGCGTTAGAAACGACCATTGGTTACATTTGAATTTGGCGCCAAATTGAACCAATGATTGTGTCCAACGCACATAAAGTCGTTTACAGATATAAGGGCCAGTTTATCAGTCCATAGTGAACTCCATGTTAAGCTAATCAACTGACATGGATATATTTCTGGTAACAATTCCTTTCTATGACAATTGACCGATGGTAAACTTAAACAGGGAGTCGATAAACTGCCCCTTAAAAGACGGTTATATAAAGTCTGGTTGATCGACGGTTGGTTTACTTAAATTTTGTGGTTCTGTTATCACAATCACTTGTCATAGATATGATTATTTTTAAGACTCGTATCCATGATAACATATTCGAAGGGAGGAGCTTAACTATATCTGTTGGTTACGTAGACGTAAACGTTTTCTGACGTATCATAAGTTGATTGAGCCTTTTCAACACATACTTTATTATTACAATATTCTAGAGTTTAATTTGTACCTAGTTATTACTATATTCTATAATACTTTCTAATGTCCTCACCGAATGTTACCAATCTTATGAATTGAACGTACCCATAAATGGATCTGCTGACAAAAATATTCTAAAAAACCTCACTTAATGCATTTCAGTGTATTTAACGAATTATTATTAAAATTAAGAAAGGAAATTTCACATAAATTCGATAATTTCGTGTACAATTAGTAAAAGAATGCCTTTGCAGAAAATTGTAATTGAGTAGCGTTCCTCAATGCGCTACACAAAAGACAAAATTAGTAGAACAAATATGGATATTTACTAATATTAACACGTACGCGTATTTATCTGCAAACTTTTCGAATATCTTGAAAGAGAAATTGTAAACTAATTTTATTATTAACGTATTCCATTCCAATTTCATAATATTCGTATGAATATGAAAAATATTTTCAAATTTCCCGCTTAAAATTTTAGGGAAACGCTACGTGCACCAAATCAAGACGAGAGTCGGTTGTATATTTGATTTATGCAAAGACTACCGGCTTCGTTCTCAGATTGCATCCTATTTTTTGCAAAGTGTTCGTGGTAACCTTGTTGGACACATCGCCGTTGTGGGTTGAATAGGTATTTATGGTTCTACCATCAATTTGCCCGGCTTTCCCACGCACGTTATTAAATTTGTTACCACTTGAATTACACGCAAGGTACGTCATAATTTTGCTTACTTTTTCGTGACATCCAAACATGTATGCCTTCACACGTGTACCCATTTACACGTTGGTTGGATTTTTGGTCAAAATGTACGAATTATAACAACTTTTTGGTTTATTTACTGCCCAAAACGTATTTATAGTTTTAAATTTTGCATTGTTTTATTGGATTGTGTTAATATAATCTATAAATAGCGTGGACTTGCAGAAATCAAACTTTTTTGTTCTAATCAGTAACATCGTAGTTACAATCTTGAAAAACGAGGTTTCAGTGCATTTTCTTAAATATTTAGCGTGTGTTCTACAAGTGGATTCATTTAAGGTTTGTCAAAGGCATGGTGCAACATTTTACTTTAGGGGGTACCTCTCCTGTATTTTGTTACATTCATGTCTCATATTTGTACGCGATATCGTAAAGAAATCTTTATCTAATTAACCATTTTTTTTTTTCTAAATACGCAGTTAGTCCTAAAAATTGTGTCCCCAATTTACTATCTTTGTGTGAATGTATTATTTATGTGAACTTTCTCTTTTGAGTTTCTTAAATCTTATGTGGAACATCGTAAAAAATACAAAATATCTAGCAACAAAATTATTTAAGTAATCTGGTCCTAACCCTAACCCATCTTTACTGCTTTACTACATATTTAAAGGTGTAACCCGTGATTTTACGACAAACAACCAGATTTTGTAAGTCGGCCGATTTAATTATTTTCCCTCGTACATACGTGAAGTTAAACGACGAAATACCTTTTTGGTTACTGCCCCCATCTTCATTTATATTTTGTAACAAATTTAGTGAATGACGATCTTTAATTTTAAAGAGGGGGCCGAATAAAATCTTTTTCTGTCATCAATTGTGGTTTTGGAATTGAAAAATTTGTTTGTTTCAGATAAACAATATGAGTTCTACTGTTTGTTACAAATGCAGCCGACCAGGGCATTTTGCTCGTGAATGTTCTCAACCAGGAGGTCGAGACAGCGGTGCTCGTGACAGTTTTAACAGAGGAAGGGAGAAATGCTACAAATGCAATAGGTTTGGTCATTTTGCACGTGAGTGCAAGGAAGAGTCCGAACGATGCTACAGATGTAATGGGGAGGGGCATTTTGCTAAGGATTGCCCCCAAAGCCCTGATGAGCCATCTTGTTACAACTGTAACAAACCGGGTCATATTGCTCGCAGCTGTCCAGATGGAGGAGGTTCAGCTGCTGGACAAGCTTGTTACAATTGTAACAAGCGTGGACATTTGTCCAGAAATTGTCCAGAAAGCACAAAGACGTGTTACATATGTGGTAAACCAGGCCACATAAGTCGTGATTGCGACCAGGATAATAGGAAATAGTCTATTATTTTTTGTGGGAAGCAGGTTTTGAAATACCGTTTTTATGTTTGTTATATTTTGATATTATAAACTTATCCATTTTATCGAAATTTCTTTAGGACATCAGGTTATTCTTTATTCATCTCCAGTTTTGTTATTTGTTTACATGTTAAATGCATTGTTTTTATCAACCTATGTATAATTAAACTACATATTTTGGCACATTTGTTATATTAATTTATTATAACACAGAGGCTATTTTGAAAAGGGATTTGTGTAAATAAAACAGTGTATAAAATAATTACAAGCAAGGTATTTATATTTTGCTGAAGAGTTTATACACAGCTTCACGGCAATGGAAGAAGGACCCCCACATTGATGAGTAATCAAAACCACATCACAACTTTTTTTTCAAATATGTCGGTTTGGAAAAACATTTTTCATTCCTATTGTAAGTTTTTGAAAAATAAAAAAAATAATGTAGAACCAGTAATTCTGTAAATAAGATTAAATGGAAACTATACATTTTGAAAAACAAATGAAAATTGATTTTTATTTAATTTTAGTTCGTACAGATTGTGATAAAAAAATTATTACTAAGTTTTACAAAGTTCAGTGGTTTTGATCATGGTATGATTTTATCAACGATGAAAGATAAACCAGGTAGGTGTTCCAAAAAAAATTTGAAAGTTGAATCGTAACAGTACCTATTCTTAATCAGCAAATCCTGCAGGAGCTGCCACAATCTAAGAGCAGTAACATGAATTCGCGTTAAAAAAAATATGAAATGAAGGTATCTAGATGGAAAAAGCCCATCTAATTTTATATAAAATCAATCCATTGAAAGTTTAGCAGTCTTTCATGGCTGAAGACGCCACCTTGCCGGTTAAACCCCCTTGTATCTTTGGGTAGATGAACTCCGTTTCAAAACACGCGTTATTCTAGAAACTTCGAATATTTTTCATTAAAGATTTCCTTTGAAATTCCATTTTTAACGGTTTCTTTCAAATTTGGTAAGGGTTTTAGTGGGACTTCAGTTTTATATACTTTTTTCGAGAATTTCAAATGAAAAGGTAGTACATCTATTTTATTATATTCATAAAGAGGATAGAAAAACAAGAGAATGCAAAAAACGCAAGTCTAGCATCACTAGAAAGGGAAGTTATGAACGAAAATGTAATAATAAAACATTGGGCAGATTGGAGTGGTGCCTTGCTTGATGTAATTTTTTTGGGTATCTTAAACGTCAAATTCTGATTGTATTTTGTTTATTTTATTGTTATTTAATCAAATGTTTGTGATTTTATTGATACGTGATTATTTTTAAAAATCATATTTCTATTGTTCCTGTTATTTTTAAAACTTTGAAAACAACAAAAATACGTTTTAAAGTCCAATACAGATTATTTTTGCAAGGGAATTAAAAACATTTAGCTGAATATTACCGAAATAAACGCTACTACCTTTTAATAATATAAATTGACTCGTCGTTGTCAACAACAAGAGACGTGACGCCTAGCATTTTTACATCGGGGGGTGATTTTGCTTGAAATTACACGCAGTAATTTTTTTTTATTGTGAAAATTATATTAGTAAAGTACACGAAAGCATGTTATTTTTTTATTAACTTTGTGAGTTAATAACCCTTGTTCGATAGTTTGTTTTCTAAGGCGTGGCGTGGTAAGAGCAGGAAGCCAGTAGCGTATCTTGGATTATTTTTTGACTACTTTTAATAAAATATTGGTTTATCCCAATTTTTTAAAATGTATTGCGTATTTTTACTTATTAAGGTCCATACATACAAGCGCGATTATTTCCTTTTGTTTTCATTAGTTAAATTTGAATTTGCCGCCGAATTTTGCCAATGGCCATGTCCAACACCATAAAGCGTTTATGCGTTGGACAGGGGCACAGGGCCATTGGTTAAATTAAACTACATAAAGTCCCCTTTAAAGTCCTATGCGTTTCTTACGGGGTTTGGAGTTTATTTACACATTATGGCCATAAAAGCTTATACACTTTTTGGCACAAGTAAATATTGTTAATGGATTGCGACATTCGCCTAATATAATCAAAACTAATGAAATTATTACCTTTAAAATGCTTTCAAGATGGCTTTCTCTTCTCTTTGTCTTTTTATCTCCTTTTCGCTGTATACGTACCTTTAGACACAATATACTGTTCTTTAGACACATGCAACGCTTTAAACACCTAACCTCTAAATAAATTTCTGACATTTCGTGTTTTCAACGAAATTTTTAAGATTGAATAATAATTATTTAGCGAATAATTACAGGAACTATTATACAAAAATCCACACGTAAATACAATTTTTAATAAGTCTAGCAAATTTGGAACAGGTAAATATCATAACTTTATTTCTTATTGCAGATTGATAATTATTTCAAAGTTCAAATTTGGTTGATGATAAATAAAGAATATCTAATAATTTCTAATCTAAATTATTTAAAATTATGTATTACATCCATTCATGTTCCTAGAATTACATATTCTCTACAATGAGCCCTTTCTTAGCTGAACGTAATTGTGTTTTTATTGTAGCCGATGTGTTATTTTTAAAATCCCGTTATAACTGTAACATAGTAGGATATAAGCTTTGTAACCATTTACTGAATATAAAAATTATTTTTAGAGGTAATTTACCTTAACAATAAATTATCACACCGATAAAAGAAGGGATTTTACAATGGATGATAGCGAGAAAATGGTTACATCAGAGGATGACGATGATTTATCATCAAGTGATGAAGAGGAAAAGGTAAGACATACACACTAGATGATCTTGGAATGGATGGTTTTGTTGGTTTATTGAGAAATTCAAAAATTGATCTAATGATGTGACACTGAATTAAAAACAGTACCTTAGTAGTAAGTGCAGAGGAAAAAGGGAGCGCCAGGAACCACCTTCCACTCTCTTATAGACACCTACACCCTAACATTATATGTTGCTAGTTTGTAGTTTATAATTTTAGTAATTAACATACGTTTTTAAGAAACTGGAAAATCGGGCAGCAGAACTGGAAAAACAAGTTGCTGATAATAAATATTTATATGATGTTCATACAGAATTGGTTGATTTGTACCATAAGCTAGGAGACCTAAAATCAATGAGAGCAGCTTATGAACGTTTTTCAGAATATTTTCCATTGACTCCTTCGATTTGGTTGGTGTGGATACGAAATGAAATAAAATTAGCCAACTCTCCTGCAGAAAAGAAATATGTTTTGTCACTTTTTGTAAAAGCTGTAGATGATTATTTATGTAAGTAGTACCTACATATAAAAAGTAGCAATACTAACATTGCGTTTTCTTTTGTAGCTATTGACGTATGGCTAGAATACGTGCAGTTTTGTATTGGAAACTGTGAACCTGAACAAACATACTCGGTCTTGGAAAAAGGTTTAAATTCTGTTGGACTTAATACAAATCATGGATCCCTACTTTGGGATGCTCTACGTGAACTTGAACTTGCACATCTTTCGTTACATAAACCGTTAAGTGAAGAATGGCAGAAACAAGCTAATAAAGTGGCCGATGCGTTTCGACGCCAACTATGTGTACCACTGTTGGGTATGGAAAGTACTTATGTTGAATGGAAACAGTGGCTAGAACAACTTCCTGAAGGTCATGGTATAGATCCGCAATTAGTGGAATGGGGCTATCAGAAAGGATTAAAATTATTAGATACTTATAAACCGTTAGAAGATTCTTTAATTAACGCAGAAGATAACGAAACAATTTTTGATGTTTACCAAAATTATATAAAGACAGTCACAGACCCTGCTACAATTATATGTTTATATGAACGTGCCGTTGCACAACTTTGTCTCAATAGTACGCTATGGAGTAAATATTGTTTATATTCTTTAAAACTTGGAGATATATCATCTAACGTAAGCAAACGGGCTTTAAGGAATTGTCCTTGGTCCGAAGAGCTATGGATTATGCGTCTGCGTATTTTAGAACAAGAAAAAGGTTCCGATACAGAGGTCATGCAGTGTTTAGAACAAGGACTTGGTGCTATTATTCCATCACTGGGATTAAATCTATGGCTTTCTTATTTAGAATACGTTCGCCGTTTAGATTCTCCTGAACGTCTTCATAAAGTGTTTACACAAGCCTCGGAACAGTTAGGTGAAGAAGGCGATCCCACTTGTAAAATTTTAAGATTCCAAGCATGTTTGTATGGTCGTCAAGGAGATATGACAAAAGCACGCCGTGTTTGGTCTCGAATCCTACATTACCCTAGCCATAAAAATACGGCCACTGCATGGCTCGAATATGGATCATTAGAAAAACAATATGGGGATCCTCATCATTTAAGAATTTTATATCAGCGTGCATTATCGTCATGCACTGATTGGCCTCAGTATATTGCCGAAGACTGGTTAATGTACGAAAGGGTATGCGGGAATTTGAAAGACGTACTTGAATGTGAAGAAAAATGTAACCAAACTATAAACGTGAATCTAAACGTAGAATTAGTTAGGGAAGACCTACCCAAACGTGGTGTAACCAAAAAGCGTGTTCACGAATCCAATAATCGGGAATCCACAACAAAACGTTCGAGAATGGTTGAAAAATCAAGAATTGTAAAAAGAAAAACACTTGTTTCCGATATAGATTCTGCAAAGGCAATATTTTTAAGTAATATGCGAGAAGATATAAACGAAGAAAAATTACAACAATTCTTTCCCAATGCTACTGCGATTTGTATACCGACAGATAAAAATAGAGGTTCCCGTTGTTTTGCGTATATTCAGTTTACAGACAAGGAAGAAGTTGAAAAAGCTTTAACAAGAGACAGGGAACCTTTAGATGGAAGACCTCTATTCATCTCAAAATGCATATTAGATCAGACACAACGCAAAACTACTTTCAAATATTCCACAAACAGTGAAAAAAATAAATTGTTTGTTCGTGGACTTCCTATTAGTTTTGCTCAAGAAGATGTAGAAGGAATTTTTCAACCATATGGAGCCATTGCTGTGCGATTGGTATTACATCGAAGTGGAAGATCTAAAGGGTTGGCATATGTAGAGTTTGGTGACGAAGAAAAAACGCAGGAAGCATTAAAAGCTACAGATCAGTTAAATGTAGCGGGCCATACAATTACTGTTGCTGTAAGTGCACCTCCTGTTAAGAAACCTTCTGTTTCTAATTTAGATGCGTCAAGTTCAAACCCTATTCGTCATGCCCGGAGTCGATTGGAGATTCCTTTTATTCCTCGTTCCGTGCAAACTAAAAGCACAGGAGTTGCTCAACAGGGAACTGTTAAAACAAACGAGGATTTTCGTAAATTGTTTAATAAGACTTAATTTAAGAATCCGTAACTTTTATGCATTAGTTGGTAAGATATTTGAAATAAATAAAGAATAATTCTTTATATAATTTTTGGTTTAATTATAAAAATTTGTCTATTCTAATAAACAAGCTTTGATTTTGTGAGTTAATTGTTTGTTTGAAATGTTATTTTTTTACGGCAAACTTTAAAGCCATAATTCTTGACTTATTGCCGAATTATTTTCTTAAATAATTGAATATTTCGCAGGCTTTTCACCAGTTTTCTGAAAAGTGTTTAGAAATTGGAAATTTTTGATTTTGATATAAAAATTTCAAACTTAAAGCCATGATTCTTTACTTATTCTGAATTACTGTCCTAAGCATTTGAATACTTTACTTAATTCCCAAAAATTCTACAGATTTCGAAGGCTTTTTACTCGTGTTCTGAAAAATTGTTAACAATCAAGTATTTTTTTTGAGATCAATTTCAAAATTTGAAACTGTAAACATAAATAATTTTAATATTACTCGAATTATTGTCTTAAGCATCTGCATCCCTTCGATGATGATCAAAAATTTTGTTAATTACCCAGTGGTTTTTTTTTCTAGAAAGTACTTGGAGATCGTAAATTTTTGAATTAAATGCCAAAATTTGGGACGTAAAGTTGTTCACATTTTCAAACTTTAAATCCATAATTCTTGATTTTACTTTCTTAAACATTGAATATTTTGCAGGCTTTTCACCTGCTTTCTGAAAAGTATTTAGAAACTAGAAATTTTTGTGTTTAATATCAAAATTTGAGATTTTAATTTAAAGCCTATTTACTTATTCTCGATTTACTGTCTTGAATATATGAATACCTTAGCTAAAGACAACAAAAAAAATCGTATTATTTCACAGGCTTTTCACTATACGACTTTTATCTATCATATCTGATACAATTTTTGATATATATAGTTCGTTAATATAAAATTTACAATAAAATGTTGCCACAGGGTAGGGCACAATTTAAAAAAAATGGATAGGTATCCACATGCATACTTTCTCACTTTCTGTTCTGGGTTGTGTAAATTATATTGGAATAATAAAACAAACCTGATTCTTTTATTTTTATAAACATTCATTTACGTTTAAACTCCATTACAGCAAAATGTATACAACACTCTTTAATAATTTGTAATTAACTCAAGAGCAACAATTTAATAATTATACTACAATTTATTAACATTATATTTTTCTGTTTGTAAACATATATGCGGTATATTCCATTATTAATTTTTACAATTGTTTCATACCAAAATTGTATTTATAAAAAAGTATACAACATACATACAGCATGTGCGAATCTTGCAGTATCTTACCACATAATATGCCGTACATAGCTAACATTTTTCACAGAATCATGTATATCAGTGATATATTTATTAATTGATATACATATTTCTTAACGTTTTTAGTAATTAATTTAAGAATGTTCAATTTATGTACAGGTGATACATGTGACGATGAAAACCATTATACCTAGTGTTTGTACAATTAATTCCGTTAAAGTGGCAGTTTTAAATATTTGTAGCTTTATTATGTGGTCAAAACCATTTGGATATGACCGTTAGTTTGATTATAGAGAGGGCCCATAATAAATTATATAGTAATGAGTGGAAATAGACATGCTATGTCTCATAATTATGTAAGAAAGAGATGCAGAAATAGAGAATTGCAGCTATAAGCCTTTTTTGTTTTCATTGGTTAAATTTGAATTTCCCGCCAAATTTAACCAATGAAAAGAAAAATTCGCATAAAACAATCGCGTCTGTATGAAGTCCTTTTTAGTAGGGGTTCAAATTTTTTTTAATAACTTGACATTATAATCCAGGAGCTAGCGGTATATTAGAAGACTAATTTCTATCAAGCTGAATTTTTTTCTATGAGCTGGTATGGGTATGTCTGCCAAATGTAGGTGGTCGGCAAAATAGGACCGCGGGACATAGAGCGCTAAGAAAAAAATTGGCCAACTAACCAACCCAGAGTGCTTCTGTCCCGCTCAAATTGTCGGACAAGGTGATTTTTGTGTTTGTTAAATTAGTATACAGGGTGTTTCTTAAATGGCGGACACGGAGAGCACTACGCGATTCTCATCTTAAAACTGAGTTGAAAAAGTATAGGCGATTTTGTCCTAATGTATTTAGTTTCCGAGTTATTCGCATTTTAAAAATTTTAAATTTGACAACATTGCGCATGCTTGCACGGACTTTGTTTTAAACGTTTGGTGTTTTAATAAGGCAGTATGAACAAGTTTCCTAGGTAATAACCTCATAGCTACAATGCACTGTTGCAACATATTGAAAAAAAGTTTAACAACAGATATTTATCAGAAAGAATGTCTTCGGAGGAAGGAATACAACGTATACAAAATTCCAAATTTATTAAGATTTAATATTTGATTGATGAACAATGCGGAACGGTTAAAATTTACCCGTTTTTCCAAAGCATAAAGGAATTGAATCTCAATCTTTGACTGAGAATAACTCTGAAACTAGCGAAGAACGGGCATTATTGTATTATATTTTTCCAATTGTTATCTGCAGGGGAATGTAGTACTGTGCTCCGTGTCCGCGATTTAAGAAACACCCTGTATAGTTATTAAAAAAAATCAGGTTGATGGTAATAAGTCAAATGTCTTAAAAAAAATACGAACCCCAAACGGTAGACACTGATCCAGTTCCGACTTTTTTGTCGGACAGTTAATTTTTTGTTGTCGGAATGTCTTAAATAACGAGCAAAAAAGGAATTAGCTTGATTGAAGTTTGTAAATTTCATCAAAAAATAATTAAAAACAAAAAAATTCTGGGCGCTTTATGTCACGCGGTCCAAAGCCAGTTGATTGTTTTTTACGCGGTCCTATTTTGCCGACCACCTACATTTGGCAGACATAACCATACCAGCTCATAAAAAAAATTTCAGCTTGATAGAAATTAGTCTTCAAATATACCGCTAGCTCCTGGACTATTAGGATTGATTAGACAAAAACAAATTTCAGCCTAACTCCAGTTTTTGTAAGAAGTTATCAAACACTTGACTTTAAATTTTTTTGAACTCTTAATTTTCTTATTGCTTGAACGCACGGTATATGGAGTATTGAATCACCCTGCATATTTAGCAACAATATTCATATACAGTCATTGCCGAAAGTAATGTCCCTCGGCGCCTTATGCTTATGCAACCCCTTTGACGAGTTCCAGTAAGTTAGGAAGATGTGTGTCGCAACTTGTCAAGGGAATTGTATAAGCTAGGGTTCCTTGTGAACATTCACAAATAATCAGGGAAGCCTAGGATACACATGAGACGGCAACGGACATTAGTTCTGTCCCTACCTGTACAATTTACTATTTTCCCAGGTGTTTTGTTGAAAGTATAGGGATCTTGTATGATTTTTTTGGGAAAATATAGATAGGCCCATAACAACTGGAAGTAGTAAAACAGATCATTTCACTTGTGTAAGAGATGCATATAATGAGTGGAAGTACTAAAACATGCTACTTCTTATGTGTGAGCAAGAGAAGCATAAAGGGATAATTACAGGTCTACAAGGCCTTCAAAATATTATTTTTAAATAAACTTATATTACTATTAACCATAACAAGTCAAATTTCAGTCTACTACAATAATTGTAGTTGCATATTGCATCTCTTTCTCACTCATGTGAATTATCATTCTTTACTACTTTCACTCATTGTTGATATATGGGGATCCATTAGTATTGTATAATTTAGTATCTAGTATGGCTAAGATTATTTTAACTATAATTACAACAAAAGTAAACACTATTTCTATGAATTAGAATATCAATTTATTTTTAAAATTAATTTGGACAATTTTAAATGTTACTACTTAGTTTAGTTAAGTGATTGTCCAGTTTTGGCTTTAATTTCTCCTGAACTATGTAAATGTTACAGTTAAAACATAAACTTGGTTAGTTTAAGGTAAATGCTTAATTATTTTAACAAAAAATAAATTTTGAAAACTAGCCAGCTAGTTTATAAAGTAGTCATTATTCTTGGTTACTTTGTGATACAAAATAACTAAGAAGAAATTTTTATTTTCCTTTAGTTTACAAACTAAACAAGAAGATTTAGTTTACAAAAAATTTGGAAAATTGGTTTTTTTTAATAATTAAGCATTTAGTTACTTTACAGACTAGCAAAGTTTACAGTTAACCATAACAAAAATAATACAAATTTACAAGAAAAAAAATTCATAAATACGATAAAAGTCACATAAATTTTAATATCTATACAATATCCAGGGTATGTTTACAAATAAAAAAATTATGAAAGTTAATTTCAAGTTTTGTGAATACTGGAAAAGTATCAATATATTATACACAAAAGTAGTTTACCATTGGAAAAATTCAAAATTACAATAATTAATGATAACGAATAAATTTACAAATGCAAAAGTAATTTCGTTTTCCAATTAAGAATTTTATGATCACCACCAGATTCTGGTTGCCTTCAATATTTACTATTACTATTTAATATCTAATTAGTACAGAATTCCGTACCGCTAATACCCCTTGTAAATGAACTTGTGCTCCAGTAATGCAAGTGTGAGGTACACAGTTTTGTACATCTTACTTTTAATTCAATCTTCTAATAATAATACCAAAGTAACACCAAGCAAAGTGTTTCACATGCAAGGGGTCTAAATATCATTATTATTTAAGCAAGAAATACAAAACATTATTTTCGCCTAATATATTGAAAAGAAGTAACACCTTAACAACACTAGCAACCTTATAAATTAATTTGTATTGTTTTGAGCAAAACTATGATATGCAAGGCACAAGGGATGATACAAACTGTGATGGCTATACATGAATATCTTCCTGTTCCTTCTCACGCTGCCGTACTGCTACAGCAGTTTCTACTAACAGGTAAAGACATTTAAATTTATCCTTATCCTCACCTTCTGGTGGGGTAGGTGGGGGAGAGGAAGGAAGCAATGATCCAATGGGATGTGCTGGCATAACTTGTACTTTAGGATTCGTTACAGCTAATGGATGTGGCAACTGAGGTAGATGTGCCAACTGAGGATGAGAAGAAGTCCAGTAGTTATCAGATGTTACATTTTCTTCTTGAGCCCTAAATAATTAAAACAATCCATTAAGTTTTTTGTTTCCTAAGAAAATTGAAGTTATTTATAATTAATTGCGAAAAAAGTATAGTAGGGAAAAAAATACAATAGGTATTGTATAAGAATAGAAAGCTTACCCTCGATTAGCAGGATGTTCCATATCACTTGGTACACCATAACGAATGACGGTCTGCCAAGGTGTGAATTTTTCTTCTTCACTCGGACTAGAGCTTTCATATTCATTAGGACTATCTTCTTCTGAACGGTACATTAATGCGACACTTTCATCATAATCATGATCTAAACGAATACGTTTTCCACCTGAAGTTGCATCTTCATCCCAGCTTGTATGGGGTTGACCAGAAGTGATGGCACCAGTGCTGTTTAATTTTTTACCTCGACGTGAGATTGTGTAATGTAGAGGATCATGGCCTTCACGTCTAATCATTTCGGGTAAAATTCTACGTCTGGCATTAATGAACCAATTACAAACTTGCAGGACTGTTAAATTCGCTTCCTGCGACAAGGTAAGTTTTTCGGCGTCACTAGGATAAGCATTGTAACGATGTTCGTAAAGCCATCTCTTTAATATTTTTACAGAATGTTTGGGAAGATTTCCTCGGCGTTTTCGTACAGTTGCCATGCTGTGAGCCTGCAGACTCGCCATTTGGAGGACATGGACAGGGTCCTCTTGCTCCGATCCCGAATCATTTTCATCTGTGCTGCTGCTCGATTGAAATCTATCACGATCTGAAACAATTCATAAAACAGTTTAAAAAATGTCATTAAATATGACAGATGTATTTTTAAAAGGTAATAATTTATAAGTAAATAATATTCATATGTCAGACCTAGATCTCCACTCATTCCGTTCATCAAACATATCCCGGTATTGTGGATTTCCTCACAACTTTTCAAAATCGCTTGATTAAAATTATTTTATATTTATAACAGTTTTGGTATCCATAGCAATGTAATTGTTTACAGAATTAGTGTCACAACTGTCTAGATGTAGAATGTGAACAGAATGGTCTTAGTATCACGACACGTTATAAAATTGCAATTTGTTTCAAAATTAAAGTATTATACTGGATTTCCCGCGCAATTTTTTTAAATTTACTTCATTATCGGCTGTACCCTTCCTAAAATTATTTATTTACACACGTGGTTGGTCCGTCCCATTCCGGATAAAAGAATTTTATTTACTTGTCTAAAGTAATGCTAGGATATGTAGAAAAGTCTATTAGTGAGAATCGTACATGAAATTTGAGTATTTTTGTTAATAGAGAGAGCATTTTTGATAAGAGTTTAAAATTTGTGTAAGCACTGACAGTTCACACCGTTGACACTTGACAGTATGGCGACCATGCTACCTCGTGCTTGTTCCCAGTTTTACATAAGCAGCTCGTAGAATGTAAACTGTACAATTTCACTGCAAATTCTTAATTTTAAATACAAGCCCATAATATATAGTAGGTGTTTCCATACATAACACAAGACTATTCGTACCTTTAACTCCAAATATTAATAAGGAATACTTACGCGCTTTTATTTTCATCGTTGACAGTTCAAAATGTCACAGTGAATCTTGATTTGTTCACACTAGTTTTTGAATACGAAAATAAATGATAAGTCAATAATCCTCTATTGTTTTATCAAGAACAATGTCTATGGTCACTCAATTTGTTTAATAATAAAACCGGGTAAAGACAACTTTTGACGATTGAAGTCTCATAACACATATATTTTTACTAATTATATTTAATTGTACCACTATTCAGTAACACATGGTATAGTTTACAACTACCCTATTCATTTAAAAACTTTATAATTATGCAACAGTTTATTATTTAATATAAAAACGCGTGCTACAATGTGACAGTAGGATGGCGGTCAAACAACCGTCCGATTAACGACTCATTCCGAAGAACGCTCGTGTACAATCGCTGTCAGAATTTCTATTCTAGACCACTGAAATAGAATATTAGGTGGAGGGGTAGCCAATATACCACAAAAACCGGTTCTAGAAAAATATTAATAACGCTAATTGTTAATTATTGCGAAAGCCAGTTGAGTGGCTTTGATTACTGCAATAAAAAGTTTAATTTTGCATATTCATAAAATATACAGATACGATTTTTGTTTTCATTGGTTAAATTTGGCGGCAAATTCAAATTTAATCTGTGAAAACCAAAATCCTGTAAAACTCCCTCCGGTATTATGCATGAGGCTTTCAGAAGTAAAAGGAATTGAAGCTTTTGAACAATGTTTTTACACTTGACGTATTATCCAAATCGTTCTACGACTTTTGATTGGTGCATTTATTGCTCTTCTGGATTTTCCTGCCAATTTTCATTTTATATGCCTGTTGCATCTATGTTTTTGTTTTTTTATCATTCACGTGAAACTTGATGCACGCTTTATGTTTAGTGTTTCCCTTATTTTTTCCACGTAAAATAAACGAATACTAACTATCGTCCAGACTGATTTGCTTTCGCCGAAAGGCGAGGGGATGGGGTAGGACGAGCAAGCTGGCAACCGGGACTCAAACACGATTTTTTAAACGTTTTTTTTAGTCGGAAATTGCAATCGCAACCTGGCAACTTTTTACTTCCAATCGGAATCGGGTTCAAACTTGCTTACGCGTAGCCAGGTCTGTCGCGAGAACCCTCGACAAGGCGGTGACAGATCGGCCCCCTCGGAAAGCGCCTCTTGCGACAGACAAAATCTTGCTTGTCTAAATTAGAGTGCCTTGATATAAAACGATTGATGACCCATTCATACAGGTGCAATTCTTTTATTTGTTTAATTTGGCGGGAAATTCAAATTTAAAATTAAAAAGGAAAAATATGAATAAGGCTTATTTAACTCAACTTACCTGTATCCAAATATTATTATCCTGAGGGTTCTCTAGGGCCCGAGGGATAGCAGCCTTTTTTTTATTAGACGATTAGTTCAACGGTATGCGAAAAAAATAGAAGAAGAGTAGCTTGATTGTTAACTTAAAGAAACAAATTGTAACTGCGTTATAACTTGATGCTGAATTGAGATGTATTTTGAAGTATAAGAGATAACTAATTGAGTTTACCAAATACAAATACATTCTTTTTATTATGTTCATAGTTACAGAATATAACCTCTACACATTTAATTCTGACTTTGAGATTTACAATAATTGTTCATAATATATTGCACTAAGATAATCTTGGTTGTATGTATAAATTTATCTAAGAGTCTAATCTGTACTCTAATTACATCTCATAGCACCCAAACAATTTAAACCTAAGTATCACTTAAAGTATTACAGTTACTCATAATTGATAAAGAAAATATTTATATTTACACTGAAGACAAACAGTAATACAGCCCTTCATGCAATAAAAGTTTTATTAAAATAAAATACAGCTCTATATTTAAAAATCTTCATGTAATTCTTAAAGATGTATTAAGCAGAGTTTGTCTTTTTTTTTTGAAATTATTTTTATGAATAAATATTTTTTTAAAATATCGGCAACTTATAAAATTGATAGATGGAAAAGGAATATGTAGTTTAGTACAGCTTGTTTCGTCCTTCATGAGCTTTCTTTACTATAGCTAATTTGGAATGAGGGTCCAATACAGCTAACTCAGTGTAGGGTGGTTCTCTAGTTCCATGTAACATCAAAGTCCATTCTTTAAAGAACCCTGTTTGTGGCGTTTGAGAATTAAATCTTGCCTGAAATAGCACCATTTTGGATAAAACGAATTTAATTTAACATTATAATATAATAGCGTAGGTACATAACAAGTGGTGTCCCACAGGGCACCGCTTTGGGACCTACTTTATGGAATCAACGTTATGACAATATCTTGCGTGTCTAAGGAAGAGCGAAGAGCGGTTAACACCATCCGTGCAACAGGCTGGCGCGGGACCATGAGGGGTTTCCCCTTCCCCCTAACAAAAATAAATGAAAAGTGTTCTTACCTCTAAAAGCCAGGTACCTTGGGGATATTCGGCCCATGTATGCGTTGTCATAAAAGGCCATTTAGTAAAGCCATCGTGAGAATCGTCATCATTTGGTCGGCGACTCAATATCATTGATCTGTAAAAATGAGCATTCACATTTCAGACAATCTTTAAATCCATTTCCTTGTACCTAGTTCCCATCGGGGACGTTAAGTACAACTCTAAATCACCCCGCCTTGTCGCATTTACAGTAATGACCCCTTGAACGTGTTCCAAGTATTTTACTTCCGTATTTTGACCTTCACAAGCTTTGGTGTTAATTTGTAGAATGAGTGGTTTGTTTGAAGGAATTTGCCTGAAAATAAAAGACAGCATAGTAGATTTGTTTTTTTAACTATAACTTACTTCGTATTCAAATAATTAATAATAAATAATAATTAATCCATAACAAGATTACAAATAAAATTACAATTAGCCTCGCCTTTTATTCCTCTCGATGCTTCGCATCTCGTGAATAAAGTACCTCGACTAGAAAAATGTCTCATTAATTTTGATATATCATTACTGTTGTAGTAATTCAATAAAATGTATCAGCTTGCGTTTTCAACGCCTATGGAATGGTGGTACAATCCCCCAAAACAGTCGTCAATGTGGCACCGCGCATTTAAATAAAATACCACTTACCCTACATTCCAAGTTCGTATTAGTAATACATTGATAGTGAACCTTACAACAGGTCTCAGCAGGTGCTTTCTGGTACAAGTACAGTTACAGTTGCAGAGCCATCTATCTCAGTTTATGCGAAATGTGCATCATATTTGTAGCACTGAGCGTTTGCAGTTCAGGGCAGTAAAAGTGTTTGTTTTTCTTAATTATTTTGGTTTTTCTTGTGTCGTTTCCGTCTGGTTTTGTATTATAAGGTAAAAATTTGGTTTTATAATGCCAAAATAGCCTTCTTCCATTATCAGGTAATGGATTGTGGCTAGCTTTACTCACAAAAATAATGTTTTAGGTTTTTGTGAGAAATTATGTACTTTCGACTATGGTGTGTAGGGGGCGGACTGTGAATTTGTGGGGCCCTGGGCTACCATTACTTAGGGGGTTACCTAATTAATCAAATACTTCCTCGGAACCTCCGAATGCTAAGCCCTTTATACTCATTTTTTTTTAAATAATTCGCAATATTGTCAATTGTGTTCAGTAGGGGTTGGGGGCCCTTTATATCCACGGGGCTCTGGGCTGCAGCCCAAGAAGCCCATATATAGATCCGCCCCTTTGGTGTCCCAAGACGAAACATATTTTTGAAAACTGCTTACATTTATATGTTGTTTTTCAATCTTCCTTTTGAGTAATACAAAAAATTAATATTTTTATGTAGAATGGATAAGAAAAAGTTCTTAGATTTAAAAAATCCCGACTTGTTAAGCGAAAATACTGATCCTCAAATGGACTCTGGTACATATATGTACCTACTACCCTATTTCAAAAAAACTAGATCCAATTTTGGCATTAAATATTCGGTTCCTATATGGCAAAGGACAGATATACATATCGAAAAAAAATATTAATTTTTTTATGCACCAGAGTTTTGCCCGTTAAAAGGTTAAAATTTAAACAATAAATTAAAACTTTAATTAAAATCTGATTCTTACTGTGTTTGTATGACTGAACCGGCTTCGCAGTGATACCTCGGAGGTACGGTTTTCCATTGTTTCGACAGCGCAACCATCGCCCCCGCATCTAAAACGCCAAAGCCAAACAAATGATTAAATTCCAAGCCGACTCCATTCATGGTCCAATGAAAACGCCCTTTGGCATCAAAAAGCGAATTCCTTTTTGATGTTAAAACAGTTAGGTGCTGAATATCTCTCCACGTTAATTTCGTACTGAAATGAAAAATAAATATTAATTAATGTCTTGTGCAGATAAAGTTGGTCTTACTTTGCTTCAAGTGCTAACGCAAATACGCCCGCCGCTTCCGGTGCTGCGGCGGAAGTTCCGGAATGTGTAGTTGTGCATTTTCCATATAAATCCGTTGTTGCCTGAAATTTTTAGTCAATTCAGCTTGTAATATGTCTAAGGAATTAGGATGTTATAGATGAGGCTAATGAGACCCCTCCCCCTCGTCTAAGAAGTTAGGGGTAAGAACGAAAGGTTCTCTGCATCTTATGTGTCTGATGAAAGAGATTGGTTTTAGAGAATATGAACATTGCTTACAACGCCTGTATTAGGATCCTTAGCTCCATTGCTAAATGTGGATGCCAATGTAGAAGAACAACTTTCGTCGTAGTGTGCGTTCTGACCATCATTAATAGCACTATTAATACTAACAGTCCACATACTAGCAGCATAACCATCGCAATTACAGTCGTCATCTTCACCACCGTCACCACTTGCCCAAACATAAATATTGCCTAAACCATTGCGACCCTGAAGATAAATAGTTAAGAGTAATTAATCTTTTACATCTTTAATAAAATTACCTCATTTACACCCCTAACGATGGCACGCATTGTTGCATTTCTAGGACCATCGACTGTTTTTCCATCATCTGTAGGACCCCAAGATGCGCTGTATATGTCAATAAGATTGGGTTCATGACCCATGGAATTTGCTTCAATTAGATCGGTCATATAAGGTTGATCTAACATTCTTATTCCTGGAAAAATTATTTTCAGTTAATTGTTATGAATGTCGGAGCAAGGAAAAATAAAATCATACCTGCAATCTTTGAATCATATGCTACCCCCACACCGCATATACCATTATCCCTTGCTGCGGCAACTTCTCCTGCACATCTTGTACCATGACTAAAAAATTCAAATTTATTGTTACAAATACAAATAATTGAATTGTACACTGCGGGCGAATAAGGACATTTTTGGATGGAGTTGCAGTTGATGGGGGAGCGAGCGCAGTGAGAGAGTCACTTAAACTGCTTAACATAAACGGTTTAAATATGAATTCTTTTTATAGGGGATTTCCAAATATCTATGGGGGAACTATATGTAATTATCTTCTTACCTGTTAAACCAATCGTCTGTGTATCTAGGATATGGATATGGATCATTGCTGCTGAAATCATAGCTGGCTTTTGCATTCTGTAATAAAAGCGTATTCACATAAGCATAGTATGGGATGTTGTTCACGTAATTTTGTTGCAATCCTACACTTTGTTGCTAAGTACCAGGATGATTTGACTTCCCCATATAAACATGCACAGACATTCACACACATTTCTGCCGCACTGCTTTCCTCTCCGTTCTCTGGAAAGAAGGCGGCACAGCAAAACAAATCCCTGGCAGCAAGCTCCAAGCCTTCCCATCCCCGTACTTGAGATAGTCAAAAGACCGCGGCGGATCGTCCCTGCAGGCTATCAAGAAATACGTTTCGACTAACTACAAGCTGGATGCCGAGTAGCTCTCACCGTAGTCCTTATCCAGACCAAAGGCATTCGGTTCTTTCAAGCTCCGCCGGTTCCCGTAAAAACAGTCCGGAATGAAGTCCAAATCTGGTAAGGGCGCGGGACGGCGACGTCCTCCTATCGCCTCGGCTACCAAGAAAGCTAAGAAAGCCGCGGCAACGAGCGCAACCAAGAAGAAAGTCACCGTCCCCTCAAAGGGTAGGAAAACTGACGGACTTCCGCCGGTTCCGTGCCCGAAAGGAAAATGCCGCCGTCGCGAAACCCAACAACCCGTTGAACCCAAAGAAAAACCACCAAGAAATCAAAGGACCCCAAACCGAAGAAGGCGAAGTCGTTTCTCCTGGAAAAGCGTCCGCCAAAAAGGGCGCTCCGAAAAAGAAGTGAGCTGTTGCTTCCCTACCTTCCCTCTAACCACCACGGCAGAAAATATTCCGCGTACGGCGCACGGTATGTGCGTCCGTGAATTCAAACACATCCATACTGCCCCGTATTGGATTCGAACCAACAACCGCGAGCCTCGCAGATAGAGATTTAAATAAAATTATCCCCATTGAAAGTGGGCTGTGTAGAAGTTACTACAAGTGCATGCGTTAGTGTGTAATTAAAAACGCAAACCACTTACGTAATTAAATTTTAAATCTGGATGCATGTAGTCGACACCTGAAAGTAAAAATAAACCTCTAAAACGGAGTTAACTAAACAAATATTTTTTACTATTATAAAGACCAAAATCAGATGAACAAAATGTTCCTCGCCGCTTTATGCTTATACAACCCGTTCAACGAGTTACGATAATCTGCGACGCATCGTTTTGCTACATGTTGCACGTTAAAAGAATTCCTCGGGTTCCGCAACCCCAAGCGTATTTCAGGTAAATGTAACCAATCGGTAACCACAAAAGGACCGGACAGGATTAAATGTTTACTCCCACCACAAATTCTCGACTAGTTCATCGCCGAAGAATTTTTTCAACGTGCGACCTGTAGCAAGGAAACGGATCGCAGATTACCGCAACTTGCAAAGAGCGGCAGGAAGAATAGCAAGAAGATTCGTATCGCAGCTTACTCAGGCTCGTCAGGGGTTGTGTAAGCATTAGACAGCAAAGGACATAACCCTTGTAAGGAATTTCCTATAATAGTATGATAAAAAAATTTGAATATATTACCATCATCCATAATTGCTGTAGTAACATTTTTTCCCGTAACACCTTGGGCCCAAGCAGCTTCAACATTTAAATCCAGTTTCGCTTTGCCACCATTTTGTCCTGTGTTCTTCAAATACCATTGGAAAGGGAAGTAGGGGTCTGCGGGATCCTTATGGGGCTGAATATTTTGTACTAGATTTTCCACTCGTAAAGGTTTATATCCTCGTTTAACTCGAATAAAACCTGTTTGCTGAACTGCTGTGTGAATCTGTAAGTAATAGTAAATTGTTTGTATTAATTTCCGAATTTCTCTATTTTATGAATCATTTTGTCGAACTTCGTAAGGAAGGCTTTTTCGATTACGAACACAACGAAAAGTTGACAATTGCCGAGGAGTGTCACTTTACCGCTTTAAAACGGCACATGGTTAACCGTCAGGAGCTGGTTACCCAAGATAATATGTTTATGTTCGAGAAACTGCTCCGTGACCGCGTAGGTTCTCTCAATCGGCAATATTTACCTTTGTGCTTTTAATTACTAGAAGAAAAAATACATCTTTGCTTGCTTCATATTAGCGTTAAATAACTCGATCTGGTTTAATCTATAAATAATTATGATCATATTAATCAGTTTTAATGAAGAAAAAACCGAAATTTGCAAAACGTGGGAGTTCTTGTTTACGGAATATTAACTAACGTCATTTTACTACAAAAGAGTGTGGGTGAAAATGGCTTGAATGATGTTACAGAATAAACTTAGGAAATCTCGAGGATAATATTGTTTATGCTTTATGATGTTGTCGCGTATAACCGATGTTTTCAAGCGTAAAGCTTTTACCTCCTTAGGGGACGTAGGTATACATTATGGGGACTAATAATGGAAACAGCAGGGGTGAAATTTCAGGAAAAATTCAGTGTGATGAATTCTATGTATCTTACAAGAATCCCGAAGTTGAGGTGTGGATTGTTAAGTTGGCATATGTTTTTGTGAATTGGGGTTGATTTCATATTATATCGTTACCTGTACTAAAGAATCACCCTTGTTCAGCAACTCGGATCGTTAGCCTAATAAACGAAATCGTAAATTGGCAGTGAACGGTTTTCGGTACAAATCATATTCTGTACGTCAGCCTTTACGAAATCATTTACAACACAATTGTAATTTACTGATAACGAACAAGGTAACTTATTATGCGAAACTTCCCTGACCCCTGCTGATCCGGTTAGGAAATTTTCAAAGATAATTTAAATGCTTTGGATTCTCTTTTGGAAATTTTTCTCACCCCTTCCGATCTCGTTAGGAAATCCCCAGAATCTTATTTGGAGGTTAGACATTTGGAAATTATATATACGAAACTTCCCCCAACCCTACCCATCTAGTTGAAAAAAATTCAGAAGGTTTCAGAAAAAAAAGAAAGGAAGGTCTTTCCTCATTTTTTGGACATTTTTCTCTCTTCTTCCGATTTCGGTAGGAAATTCCTAGAATCTTATTTGGAGGCTAGACACTTGGAAATTATATGCGAAACATCCCCCACCCCTACCCATCCGGTTAAAAAAAATCAGAAAGTTTTCAGAAAAAAACAGGAAGGCTATAATAGTCTTCCCTCATTTTTCGGACATTTTTTTCTCCCCTTCCGATTTCGGTAGGAAATTCCTAGAATCTTATTTGAGGAGGCTCGACACTTGGAAATTACATGCGAAACATGCCCCACCCTTACCCATCGGGTTAAAAAAAATTCAGAAAGGTTTCAGAAAAAATATGAAGGCTGTCTTCCCTCATTGTTTGGACATTTTTCTCTCCCATTCCGTTTTCGGTAGAAAATTCCCAAAATCTTATTTGGGGGCTATACACTTGGAAATTACATGCTAAACATCCCCCACCCCTACCCATCGGGTTAAAAAAAATTCAGAAAGTTTTCAGAAAAAAAAGAAAGGAAGGTTATTCCTCATTTTTTGGATGTTTTTCTCTCTTCTTCCGATTTCGGTAGGAAATTCCTAGAATCTTATTTGGGGGCTAGACACTTGGAAATTACATGCGAAACATCCCCCACCCCTACCCATCGGGTTAAAAAAAATTCAGAAAGTTTTCAGAAAAAAAAGAAAGGAAGGTCTTCCCTCATTTTTTGGATGTTTTTCTCTCTTCTTCCGATTTCGGTAGGAAATTCCTAGAATCTTATTTGGGGGCTAGACACTTGGAAATTACATGCGAAACATCCCCCACCCTTACCCATCGGGTTAAAAAAAATTCAGAAAGTTTTCAGAAAAAATATGAAGGCTGTCTTCCCTCATTGTTTGGACATTTTTCTCTGCCATTCCGTTTTCGGTAGAAAATTCCCAGAATCTTATTTGGGGGCTATACACTTGGAAATTACATGCGAAACTTCCCGCACCCCTTCTGATTTGGCTTCTGAAAATTTTCAGAAATAATTCAAAGGCGATCGATTGATTGCTATTGGCCATCGCATGCCTATATAAGAATGACTCCTATCGATGCCTATGCCTCGATGTAAAGTCGCAATGGTTAATTACTGCTAGAACTGGTGGCATAGGTACGTGCTGGACCTTAATTTTAAAACAGAACTGTACATAAAGGGGACTACGATGTAGCGATCGCAATCGCGACCTCCACCGCGAGCAACGCGACATCTACGGAGTTTTCGTCTTCCAATTCTTTAAACTCAATTTTCTCTAAAATTGGTCTCGCATATTTTAAAATGAACTTCTACTTTAAAGTAGGCTATAATGTGATAAAACAATATAAAAGCAATTCAAATACTTTCTAAATTTATAACGTTATACTTTCGGTAAACTGCTCATGGTTTTTCCAATCTCAAAAGATATTTGGTGTATTCTCCTCATATAATAACATTTTCGGATAACGTCATCGTCTTATTTTCTTGATATCATTGTGTGGAAATTAAATTCACTCGCTTCGAAGTGAAATTTTCGCAGAACCAGACACGTATAGTAGTTGCTTGAAACGAACTTTTTCCAGATACCTACCACAAAGCATAGTGTATTCCCAAAATTATATTTCGGTATACGCGTAGCGACAGATTTATGTTAGGTAAATAAAAAAAATCGTCGCTTAATAAACAAGTTTTCTCTTTTTTAACAAAATGGGTAATTGGGCGGTCTCCTTATTAGATGTCACAAAGTTTACGAAAACTGGAAGAATTTCAGAAAAGTAAATATGAGATAAACTTAATTGAAGTCAGAATACCGATAGGAATTTAATAAAAAAAATCTAGACGAGTGTTCTGCGAAGGAATTTCACGAATTTGTTTTTTTAATGTCCCTTCACTTTCAATAACGTGCCAAATGTAGAAAATAATCGACATTGGGCCCAGCAAATCCAAGAATAAATCTGAGCACGCAATATCAAAAAAAAAACTCACAGAAAAAACGGACCCGGTTGGAGCGAACAAGAGAAAGTTGGTGGTCGTCATAGACACGTTAGTAATCAAGTGATCTGGCGTGTCCAAAAAAGGGGTAGATAAGTAACCAACGCAACAATGTATTAGTTCCTGGTATATGTTTATCCTTGTCGCACTTTTTAACAATTATTGTATTGTCCTTTCTTTCAATCTTCTTTGAACCATCGGTTGTGCAGTCCTGCATAGGGATATGCTTTTTCCAGTCAAGGAACAATGTATGTTCAAAAAGAAAAACCGACAAACAATAAATGTAGAATGTAGATACCAGTGGCGGCCGGTGGTCAATCATAAAGGGAGGTCATTTTAAAAAACAAAATATAAACAAAATACTAAAAACGAAAAAACTTTATTCTTACCTTAAAGGGATTTATATTTCAGATCAATTCGTCTGTCTCAATTAAGGTATTTTTTTTATCGTATATCCGAAAAAAAAATTACACTAAAAAGTGTGGCTGAAAACGAATTACTCTTTAATGAACGCAAAATAAATATATTAATACTATTACCCGAGGCAGTCCGGCTCTCAGCCCAACTTTATGCTATTGTAAAAAAATCTTGTACTAAGTCAAACGAAATTCGAGGCTGTCCGTTTCACTCTGGAGTATTGTAATTCCTATCTACCGCATAAACACGTACGTGTTTGCTAAAGCGAACGACGAGGCTGGATCCAGAATTGACCCAAACAGTAGCAGTACTCGAATTGTATCAACAATAACACATGCAAGCAGCCAAGATTTCATATTCAGGCACGATTGGGTAAAATGATATCTTACTAAAATAAGAGTTGGAAAACTTTGAATTAAATATTTATTATTTATGTTCTGATTTCATTAGTTAACAGTTTATCAATGTGCAATTTTCCTAGAGAGGTCATTGACCAATTGACCTAATGTAGGAGCCGCCACTGGTAGATACTATAGTACTCACTAGATATGGAAGCAATTGGTCCATACAGAAAATTCCAAAGAATTTCATGATGAAAGATAACAACAGAATATTTATTATTTAAGAGTATACTTTAAGTACCCCCTCCCCCCAATTTTTATCTTAAGAAATTACAGAAAATATACGTTACTTACCAATGGATCAACCTTCAATCGTCGTGTGTGGGATATGCTTCGTTTAGACCTTGCTGAGGGAATAGCATGATTAATGAAATGATATTCGCTGGTTGAGCCCAAAACCTGAAATAAAACGTTCTTATATTACTTTGTATGTACTATAGAAAATAATAAGATTTCATAATGATTTTTTTTTTAATCTTATACTGCAATATAAACAGCGACGGCAATGGAAGCATTGCTTCTGTTCAAAGTATGTTAAATAATATTTTTATATAAGTATAGTGACTTGTGGGTCCCAGTTAAAAGTGTAACAACCTTATATTATGTCTTAGCTTAAACAAATATTGTTCTGAAATTCAGAATACTTCATAGCCACCTGGGATACCAAAAGAAATGTAAAACATACGTATATGTTTTTGTCTTTTACTTCGTTGCATGGATTGGATACCATTTTAGGGAATGTTCTTTCACTTCTCAAGTTCTGTTTTTTCAAGCTACCCAAGAGTTGTAGGTTCTATGTCGAATCCCACCCGTTTAAGCATGTCCTAGAAATGTTCTATCGGGTTCAAATTAAGGTTTCGAGGGGACCAGTCCTTGCAAGCAATCCCAACGGTATTCATGTAAACATTTGCCTTTCTCGTTAGTCGTTACATGGACCCGCTCTATCTTGTATTAACTGAAAGCTTGAGAGAATATAATTTCTCGTAAATTATTCACAAGTATCTTTGATTAAAGAAATTATAAGCCAGGTAGCTATTAATTTGTTATTTGGGTTGCCTATTCTATTATTCTGCTTGGGCGATTCCAGTAGTACCTACCTTTTACTTTTTAAGAAATCATACCCATGGCAACAAAACCACCATTCTTTTTAAATTATTATCAGAGTAAGGGAAAGTGGCGATTAACAAAGTACCAATAGAGAAATGCTTTGGCTGTTGCCTCGACGAAGAAGACGCAAAACGAAATTGTGACGACATTTGTCAAGTAGATGTCCTTAGATTGTTTGTGTACGGAAGTGTGGGGGTGTTTTATGCGGTATACTTGACATTAAACTTCGCAACCATGCTATTTTAGAAGATGACAGCTTATTTCGCGAATTATCTCTAGGGATGCAGTAAACAGGTTCTTAAACGAAAAAAAGTGGAGGTACAAATCTTCCCTGGACTTTCCCATACTAAAAATAAACATTTCGTCTTTGGTATTCAACAGAAACTGGCTTACCGCAGCCACACCAAGAACGTTAATTGATAAATTGTTTTAAAAAACGTATCTCTTATGATACAACTTTTGTTAAGGCGTTTTAGGTTTAATCACCTTCTTTTAAGGTGGTTAATCACTCCTTAAAAATAAAATCAGAAGACCGCAAACACCCTGTATAGAATTAAGCCTACGAAAATTTTATAGTTACTTTATAAATAATTTTGTTTTTTTTTCTTTATACAGTTTCCAGAAAAAATGTTTGCGAAAGCGTCAGTGAAAGCGTCAGTGAAATTTATCAAATAAAAACTGCTACCTACATACATTTGAGAATACATCCAGTAAGAATCAGCAGCAGCCCTCTCTCTTCCCCAAACTCATAATTTCTCAGTAGTAAGATAGGGTTTTCAGGTACAGGTTTCAGAAAGAATTAATTAATTATTTTGCTATTGTGCGATTGTTTATATTTTTTTCCCCTCATGTTGATATGAAATGCATTACAAAAGACATTTTTTTGTCACGTAAACTTTCAAAGTTGTTAAATATCGTCAATTATGGCTTATAAAAGAAAGTAATGAAAATTTTCTGAAATAAATTAATCCTTTGATATCTGTGCAATAATTTCTTTTTGCTAACCATTTCATTTCTTGCAGCTATGTGGGATGCTAAGTCTCCGCTAGCGAAACGCATCTAATTGTTACTGTGGAGGAAACATTTTGGTGCAACTATATTATATCATAAAGCAATAACAGATAATGCTTGGACAATCCTGCAATAATGTTGGCTTGTGATTAATGGAGTTACACAATATGAGAATGTCTTAAACTTTTTGTTTCCTCCACGGTGTCAAAGAGGGGGTTCTTTAAAATATATATTTTTTTATGTACATTCTTGAAATATTTTTCAGGTACTTTCTGAAAAATCTTATTGGTACTTTTAAGTACCTATACCTACCAAATATTTTCTCTGCGCAAGGCTTCTTTGCCTAACGTTTTTTTTCGGTTGCGGCGCGACTGTGGGTTACGTAAGTGTCTGTTGAAGGATAATGTTTAACAAAATAGTAGATAAGTATTTGTGCAGTATTAAGTAATTACAGTTTACAATATTATTCATAAATTTAATTATTTTTTGATTTTAGGTAGTACCTAGTACTGAATGGAAAGTGAATGTGTAAAAGTTATACCTACCCTCCTAAAAGGATAAAGGTTGGTATATAATTGTTGTCCTTATTTTTGGTTTACACCGTCTTCATTTCGGTAAACGGTATTTTTTTCGCGGTTGCTTTGTCACTTTTTCTTGACCGAACAAGACCAAGTGTTAGTGTAAGTGCCCAAGGTGTCTCATTTAGCAAACATAATGCAAGTATTGTTATTTTATTCAGTATTACCTACATCTTCTTTTATTCCTTAATACTATTTACTCCCTAGTACAGCATTCGTCTTAAAAACATAGCCTTGTTTAGATTTCCTAATCTCATGGTTTTGAATCTGCAACCTTTTTAGTAAAAAACTTGAAATATTTGTAGCAGGTATTTAAATTCAACATTATACAGTGAAGTCCATTTATTGAGCCCATACGGGTTCGATTTGTACAGAAGAAAACACGCACCTATCTGTAGTAACCAACCGGCTTGAAATTACAGCTGGCGAAGCCGAAGCCGGACGTCCGTTTATGTCAGAGTCCAGCCTAAATCTTCAAAATTTACGAAATCCTAATCAACCGTACATTTTAACCATATACTATGTGATAGATAATTAAATTTGTATTCAATTATAATAATATGTATATAGGGTGTTTTATTTAAAATAAGCAAGTTGTTTATTGTACTGTGGAAAGCAAACGCCCTGTATACGTGATATAGTACATTTATTTTTTATTTATTTATTAAAGGCGCTATAGAAGCATCAATTTCCGATTTTCAAAACCTCGTAGAGGGCGCCACAGGAATTTCAAAGAAGTTGTTGCGGAACCTGATCAGATAACTGGTGTTTGAGTTACGGGGCGTTAAAGTCGAAATTTTGAAAAATTCGGGACCGCCATTTTGAAGTTAGAGAGTCCGGCAAAAAACTGTTTCTCTTGTATGGTCTTATGATGCGGTACTTCCACGATGGTTCATGGTACAATCAACGTGATAGAATCATGAAGTAACGTGCCTAGATGCATTAGTTCACGGTAAAACACAAAAGTGGGACGATGAGGTTTATAAAACCTCACTCAATTACACTTCAATCGAAATACAATATCCCGCAAGGGAGATACTCAGCCAACTTGAATAAACAGAAGTTTAATTGGATGCCTAACGATAGGGTGACAGAAACGATATTTTAAATTGGACCTCGCTGCTGGGAGGTTTAATAAAATTCCAATTTTCGCTGAATTAATGTAAAGATTATAATTCTCAAAATCTACATAATTTCAAAAGGCTTCTTATGTTTTAAATTTTTGCTAAAAAATTCCAGAAGAAAATATAATTATTGTTTTGGTCTTCTATTGATTTTCCCTGGCTACTACGATGCTGCATGAACTTAACATACATTTTCTAACGATTTGTGAATAAAACCTTCACCTCAACGAAATCATTGTTGTTTTAAGGTTTTTTTTACTATTAATTCTTCTAAGCTAAAAAATAATAGAACTCTGTGCCCTACCCAAAAAGTTCATTTTGGAAGGGGACACTCATTCTTGGCCTATTATTTAATTTTACTAAGAAAAATAAATAGATATTACTAAACATATTTAACAAAAATTAGATAACACTATCATAGACGTTCGTGTTTCATAAAGAAAAATTTGCAGAAACATCTGAATAATATTTTGGCTACAAAAGTTTGTTGTGAGTGCACCAGCAAATATCAAAAGAAGGTAGTCGTAGTCTACTGTTTTATTTTAAGGACATTTTGGTCAAAATTCAACAAAAGACCATCCTGTATACTATGTTACACTTGAAACCCGAATTTAGTTAGGACCCGAAATTTACGCCCCTTCAAGACTCGTGATTTACTCAAAACACGTTACGGATTGATTCTTCTGTTGATTGGGCCAGAGGGTAGTAATGTTATGTGCCTATAAAGCATTGTGGATATTTCATTAATGTCCCTAACGGACGGTATTAAATTCCCAGTGTGGGTATTGATGAGTAGTAACGTTATACCCCAGCCAATATAATTAAGGAGCTTCAAGATATGGAAATTAATTTCTGAAGTAGCTACAGCTATAAAAGATTGTGAGCATAATTTCATGTTTTGAGTGTATCAGATAGTAGATCATTTTTTTATAATAGTAGATATTTCAGATTCAGATATTTGTGTGTGAAATGAGCTCCCTACAGTTTCCCATTCCTTCCAAAACACTGCACAGGTGGGGGAAGTATCAACTTTGAACACAAACATAATAATCCACTTTTGTCATCCTTAATAACATAATAATAAATAAAACTCCAATCCAATTATATTCATGCCCTGCACTACCAAAAGTTCTAGTGACCGCGACCCGCAATTTGAAACAGCTGTTTCTTATTGATCGTAGCGAGCACGGAGTCCTCCATCATAGTTATCTTGACAGTGAACGTAGATTTTTTTATATAAATGTGTCGAAATTGATAGCTTGTAACCAGGGACTGTTTTCAAAATAATTAGGGTTCCTAAAAGTTTCAGAAATGTTTTATTTTATTTTTGATTGAAATTTGTTGAAACGCTAGTAGCATGGGAGTTGAAAGGTTATACTATACTGTATAATTGTTAACATAAGTATCACTAAATATTGAAAAGAAAGTGGAATTGTAATAAGTTAATGTAAAATTTGAAATTAAAATACACACTGTAGGAGCACCTCTTATGGCAAGTACACCGTTATTGTTGCTTTCGTCAGGAAGTGAAATCCTGTCGCTACATACTTTGCCTAAACAAAAAGTATGTAGCGCAGGATTTCACTAAGGGTCAAGTCATTGGATTAATTTAATAAGGTGCGTTGAGGGGGGTGGGTGTTCCGTTCTAAGCAAGGGTTGAATGTAACGAGGATAGTTTACATTCTGTTCTTATAAAATGTATTCAATGCAAGCATAGCAGAAGTATGGATAGTGAGAGTCCACACAAACACTGCAGCGTTGTACACATATCCAAAGAGTTCGTTGTAAGCAATCGTTGATCGCTACCATGGTACAGTGCCGTAACTAGCTTTTTTGGCGCCTATGGCCAGGTATGAAAAAGGCTCCTTCCTGACAAGATATCACAGGTCAGTTGACAGTTTGTTTGTATTAATAATTTTGCAACTTTAAAAAGCGCCGCAGGCGAAAATTTTTTGTAAAAAGGGGCGTGGTCTTCGAAACGACTGTAAGAAGGAGCTGAAATTTTTTGAGCATAGGTATAATTAGGAACCAAAAAATATGATGTTACATGAAATGAGTAGTAATACAATTTTTAAAAAATTACAAATTACAATAAAAATAGTATTTCCTCAAAATGCAAAACTGGGATATATTGGCAGCGTACAAAAAATTTTAAGAAGTTTATTTACTGTAGGAAATATGTTTTTAACACTTACTGCAGCACGCACTTGCGGTTGATAATTTGGTTTTCTCGGCGGCCGGTGGAGCAGCGGGGGAGTACTATAATTATACTAAACAGTGCGCACAAATTTCCCGTGTGCCATCAAGAATTCTAATAGTTAAATAACGTTAATTAAACAAAAAATAAAAAAGCATTTTTCATCATTGCGATTTTTATTAATAATTTTTGTGTCTATGGGGGGGGGGTTCTGACCCCCAAAATCCCCCCCGTGTATACGCCGCTGCTTCCATTAAGTCGCTGAACTGTCTACACTCACAAAAATAAAAATGCGTGTATATATACAAAAAGGCGCTCTACTAGGTAGTAGGTAATATTTTATGACCAAAGATCTATGGGTCGGACCATCTGGAAGCAATAATAATAAAATTATACAACACGTCCAATTCTCAACACTCAACAAATTTCTGAGCTATGTAGGGGCGGCAAATTATATCTTGCACCCGGGCGGGGGATATTTTGTGTTATAATCCGTTTGTTTGTGAATACAACATCTGGACAAAAATAGAAAACAATCTTCGAACTCGGGTTCAATGTCTTGAATAATACAAAAATGGCATATTTCTTTTTTTTAAATAAAAATTATGTTCGCGCGGCGCCTTCATTCAATCAGGCGCCTATGGCAGGGGCCATATTGGCCATACCCTAGTTACGGCACTGCGCATGGTACTTTTGTCGGTTTAACACAGCATATAGTAGGTACTACCACAGTATGTACTACCTACTCTTGTTTTGCTTTAATCTATTGTAGCACGGACGGTACCTAGTAGGTACTTCCTTTTTACTTTCCCATACCATCACTGGTATATGGGAAGTATTGATATCATGAAAATTTTCGAAGTCGAGATTTTCGCGGAAATACGTGTTTTGGACCTCCAGGGCCCCAAAAAAGTGGTCTAGAAAAAATGTCTGTCTGTGGGTGGGTGGGTGCGTGGGTGGGTGGGTATGTATGTGTGTATGTATGTATGTATGTAACGCCTCTAACGCAAAAACTAGTGAACAGATTTTGATGAAATTTTAAATGAAGGGGTATATCGAAAATTCATCGACAAAATAAGCTTTTCAAAAAAATCCGAAATCGGAAGCGGAAGTTAGACATGTTTTTTTGGTATCATTTTTTTTAGAAGCGGAATTTTGAAAATTTGAGTAGAGGATATGAAAGAAGGGCATAATCCAAGGGAAACAGTTTTTTACCGGACTCTCTAACTTCAAAATGGCGGTCGCTATGAATTTTTCAAAATTTCGACTTTAACGCCCCGTAACTCAAAAACCAGTTATCTGATCAGGTTCCGCAACAACTTGTTTGAAAGCCCTTTGGCTGTACTACACCAAGAAAAAAAATTATTTACTAAATCCAAAAACGGTCGCAACGGCGCTCTTCCAAAAATTTTGAAATTTTTGAAAAATTATTACAAAAAAACTGGTCTAAGGAATTTGTTTAAATTTTCTATACTTATGCAGCTTGGTATTAGCTACATTTTTGTTTTTTGATGAACGCCAGAATTCCACTGTGGCGCCCTCTACGAGATTTTGAAAATCGGAAATTGATGCTCCTATAGCGCCTTTATTAGTCAAAATATGAAAAAAGTTTAAATATAAAAGATATTTAGTATATAATTCTGCATTCTTCTAAATGTATATCACGTATACAGGGCGTTTGCTTTCCACAGTACGATAAGCAACTTTGTTATTTTAAATGAAACACCCTATATATTATTATATAATTGAATGCAAAATTGAATTGTCTATCACATAGTATAAGATGTGTATATGGCTAAAATGTACGGTTAATGAGAAATTCGTGAATTTTGAATATTTAGGTTGGACTCAGCGGAAACTGATCGTCGGTCGCGTCGGTCGGTAGCGATCGTCCGGCTTCGCCAGTTGTAATTTCTAAGGGGACCTACTACAGAGTACAGATAGATGCGTATCTTGGTGTCTTTCTTTTGTTCATATCGAACCCGTATAGTCTCATTTTTCTCGCGAGGCATTTAAATGATTTTCAATACTGCCTCGCGAACTACTGTTGAATAGCAAAAACAAAATGTTTATTTTTAGTATGGGAAAGTCCAGGGGAGGTCTGCACCTCCTCTTTTTATTTATCTTTCCTTTAATTATTAGGCCCAGTTTGCATTTTATGTGTCTTAGGTTATTGATCAAAATATTTCTGTCTTTTTTGTATAATACGATTAATAATTCTTGTTCTTTTCTCACTCTGATCAGTATTTCAACGTTACTACTTATTCTGTCTACCCACAACCACTTGCTATATTCGTCCCCAGACCCACATTTCGCCTCAATTTTATGCATTATAGACTTTTTAACAGCCTTTGCCTCAACGCCGGCCGTATAATACAGACCTATAGGTACCATGCGTGTTAGTTTAAAATTCATACAGTCGCCCTGTCGCGAATAGCGTAGGGTTATATTTTGATAAGTTTGATTTTAGCACGATATCTTCTTATGTGACTTGAATATTGAACATACATAAATATAGAAGTGGCTTTATTCCATATGAACACGTTTTTGAGACGTATTTAAATTTTTTTATGTAAGACTGTTAACGCCTTATAACTTTGCTACCAGAAACGAAATGAATTTTTTCAAATCAAGGAGGCCTTGGTGGTAAATAAAGAAATGTTTTCTAATTAGCTAAGGAAAAACTTCATTACGAAAAGTGGTTCACAATGCAAAATCATCCCCCCCATGTAAAATTTCAGAAAGTATATTTTCGATTTCCTCAAATCAAGGAAGTCGTGATTTTAGATAAAAAAATATTTTCTATTCGGGTAAAGTAGGTTTTCTATACTAACTACGGCAAAATTTCGTTAAGAAAAGTTGTTCACAGTGGAAAACTATCCCCCCATGTAAAATTTCAGAAAGTTTATTTGCGATTTTTTCAAATCAAGTAGGCCTTTGTGGTACATAAATGTTTTCTATGCGGGTAAAGTAGCTTTTCTGTACTAACTACAACAAAATTTCATTAAGAAAAGTTGTTCACAGTGTAAAATCATCCCCCCATGCAAAGTTTCAGAAAGTATATTTTCGATTTTTGCAATTCAAGGAGTCCTTGATGGCAGATAAAATATTTTTTATTCAGGTAAAGTAGCTTTTCTGTACTAACTACGGCAAAACTTCATTAAGAAAAGTTGTTAACAACGTAAAATCATACATACCCTCACGAGAAATTCCAGAAAGTTACGTTTTGATTATTTTTTTTCAATTCAGGAGCCCTTGGTAGATTAAGAAATGTTTTCTATTCAGGTAAAGTAGCTTTTCGGTACTAACTACGGCAAAACTTCATTAAGAAAAGTTGTTAAGAATGTAAAATCATCCCACCATGCAAAATTTTAGAAAGTATCGTTTTGATTTATTTTCCATTCAAGGAGCTCTTGATGGTAGAGATAAAAAATGTTTTCTATTCAGGTAAAGTAGGTTTTCTGTAGCAACTACGCCAAAACTTTATTAAGAAAAGTTGTTCATAATATAAAATTATTCCCGCATGCAAAATTTCAGAAAGTATATTTTCGATTTTCTTAAATCAAGGATATCTAATTTTCCTCGTTGATCCTCAATGATCAGATTTCAATCGCCGCAATAAAGCGTGGCATATTCAAACAATTTTCTATTAAGTAATATAATCCTAGAATTTAACACCATTTACAGGTTTCACGAGCACAAAGCAATCAGGCTCATTGCTTGCTTGCGGCAGTAATAAATTTTAGTTCAAAAGCGTGCTGTGCTGTGCTGCAACCATTTCGCAATTTTCCAAGTTTGAGACTTATATAATTTAGATTTTTCAACAATATGACGGTTTTTCTTTACTACAAGAGTTTTTATTAATTCTTTTGACACGACGGAATTGATGACAAAAGTTGTTGGTGACGCAACAATTAGATATTTTATTTTTAATATTTTTTTTTGTAAGTTCCACGACATAACAAATTCTTCAAATGTTGATTTGGGTTGTCTCAAAACATTTTTCTGGTTGTTTTGCGCGAAGAAACATATTTTTTTACTGAGTAGATGACGAACAGTACCCATTACTTATTGAATCGTGGCTACTCGATCATTATTGCACCCTCTACAACTAATTTTGATGTAGAATCGCATTCCAGTTACTTTTCACTTGCTTTATACTCGTTTTTCTTTTATTTCCTCGTAGGGTTACAAAAGGAAATGTAATCGAAATTGTGATTGCTAAAGCAATTCTTAAATTTTAATTAGTCGCGCACAATTACAATCTAATCGAACTGTCGACGACACCCCCCGCCTCCGCTCTGGCTCTAATGCATGTTTTATATGGGATTAAAAAATGTTTACTTATAAATAATTTTCTCGAGAATTGAAAGCGACCTAGAAATTTCATTTGGGGAACAATATAAAAAATAGTTGAACATTATTCCATTTTTAAGATTCAGGTTGGCCTACGAGGGGGCCAATCCATCAAAGAAGTTTGGTGTCTTATATGAGTTTGTCTTCGATGTACCAGACGATATTTATTCTTCCAAAGCAGTAGAACAAAAAATTATGTATTTTATGTAACTCGTACAAAATCGGACTTCCTAACTCGCTTTATTTACGTTACTCGCTTCCCTCGCCCGTAAACTGCGGTTTATCCAAAAAAATCCTTAAATTTCGTCCTTGCATTAACTTTTATTAGTATTTCTTTAATTTATTGGCGCAATGTACAATTTATTCTATTCTGTAGAAAGTCGTTCACGAATGGTTCGTTAGCTAACGATAGTCGTATACCTCTGCAGAGTAACTTTAGAGGGAAAAATTGTTCGTAGATGCACTAACGCTAACGGGTCTTCAATCCAAGAATCGCAATGAGTTGCCGCTTATTTCGGTAATAATGCTCCATTGAACGCCATCAGCAGATAATAACTTTTCAGTGGTTGGGATAATCTAAATATTTCTATCTTAGTAAGCTCAGGAATATTCTTTAACAACTAAAGGTATCAGAAATTTGTTTATACCGATTATTATTTACACATTGGTCCCACTATATATTTTTTAATTTATTAATCAAATTTAAAGTTTTTAAAATAAATACCGAGATTAATTTTCTAAATAATTTAGGAGTCTGTATCGTAGATAGATACATTTCCAGGAGTATTTTACGAAGAGCGTTTTTATCCCGCGTATACTTTACCTTACAGAAGAAATCTATGTATATGCAAATAATTTAAATAAAAGAACTAGTTCTGAAAGTACAATATGTTATGAAATAATCATTGGTCAGCAATGAATAAATATAAGAGATATAATCGTAGATATCTTTCAGAAGGTTTAAAAGTGCAACTGTCCTTACATGAAAATTATTTTGCATGCATCTTACGCTTTTATCTAAGTACCTACGCAGCCGAAAAACTTTTTTGCAATTATACCTCTCACGTAGGGCTATAGATATATGGGATCACTGTAACTAATACTACACCATTTTAAAAATATAAATAAGGGTTTAATTATTCCATAATATGATAATGACACGAATACATGGGTAAGTACTTGAAACATCTGTGATATCTTACCGGTCCCATATTGATGAAACCATTTCTGCGTGCGACAAGGTGAGCTTCTTGTTGGTCCACATCTCTCCGAAATCGGACAAGAAAGGAATTGCTGAAGAAATCCGCAGTCGAGGAGCATAAACACACCAAAGATAATAACGAAAAAAGCCTCCAGTATGGGGGCATGGTAAAACAGCAATGAACGCTGAAATTTCACCGCGACGCCATCGACGCGCACTGTTGACGTCATAAGCATCGATTTTGTGAACATGTTGATAATACTACAATTTTATTTATTGGCTAGTGACGTACGATACACACAAAATCGTTTAAAATTGAATTAACAAAATCTGATAAGCATATTTATGCGGATAATTAATATATGGCATATTTTACACCCACCGTTAGGGTGCAAAATTAAATACAAAATTTTATTTTTCTCGCTTTTATTTAAACAGACAAAAACGGTCCAAGAGAACTGACATATAACACATTTTACTTATTCAAAGGTTTTTTTTAGTAAAAACAAGGTTCCTCTTTTTTCAAGCTTTGGGTAGTACATTAATGTAATTAGGTAATATCTCCAACTGAAAGAAAACTTATTATTTTCAGAAGACATGATTAAATTCCAGCATTAGCAATACTGATGATAAGATACAAAGAGAATATAAAGATTATAGCTCCAAACGTTTCTGATTTCAAAGTAGTAAATGAAAAATAAAATATGAAAAATGCCACAGAAAGAACAAAATTAATCAAGGGGTACACCATATGGGGAGCTTAGTGTACACAGTCTGGGTAGTTCTTGAAAATTTTGAATAAGTTAATGGGAAGTCTGGATAGTCTCTGGGAAAGCCCTGGAAAGTCTGTGAGAAGTCCCTGGGAAGTCTGAGGAAGTCTCTGCGACGTCTGAAGAAGTCCCTTTTAAGTCTGGGTAGTATTTACAAGTCTAGGGAAGTCCCTGCAATGTCTGAAGAAGTCCCTGGGAGGTCTAGGTAGTCTCTAGGAAGGTTGAAGAAGTTCATCGGAAGTTTGGGTAGTCTCTACAAGTCGGAGGAAGTCCATGCGATGTCTGAAAAAGTGCTTGGGGAGTCTGGGTAGTGTCTGCAAGTCTGAGGAAGTTCCTACGATGTCTGAAGAAGTCCCTGGGAAGTCTGGGTAGTCTCTGCAATTCTGGGATAGGCTCTGAGATGTCTGAAAAAGTCCCTGGGAGGTCTGGCTAGTCTCTGCAAGTCTGACCTAAGTAACACACGTACATCCAATGGACGTCCATTGTACATACGTTTATGGATGTTCGGACGTCCATTGGACGTCCATATCGGATACATGGGACGTTCTATGGACGTCCATATGGCACAAGTATGGAGTCCATAATACGTCCATACATGGACGTTTATGGATGTACATGGAGGTACATTGGACGTCCTTTGGATGTACAAGAAACGTTCTATGGATGTACATGGACGTACTATGGACGTTCTATGGATGTACATTGGATGTCCATGGACGTTATATGGACGTCCATACGGACACTCTGTGGACATAATATGGATTTATATTGAATGTTAATAATTACAATTTAATATAAATTACTAATCTATCGGGGCTGCATTAGCGCAATAACAATAAAAAATCAGATAGGTATCCGAAGCATTTAAAACGACTAATAATAGCTTAAGACAAGGATGTTGTTTATCTCCAACTTTGGCCAAAATGTATGTGACAGAAGTATTGCGAAGGAGTGGAATAGAAAGCTTTTGTACACCCTACACCTTGCTTTTTGCCGATGATCACAGCAATTTTTATTAGCTAAAGGTGCGTTCACACAGCAATCTTCATTAGCTAAATGTGCGTTCACACTGCTACATTTATTAACTAAAGGTTTGGTTAGGTTAGGATATTTTAGTTTAGGTTAGCTTAGCTAATGAGTTGGGTTAGGTTAGGTAATGGGTTAGGTTAGGTTAGCAAAATGAGTTGGGTTAGGTTAGGTAATGGGTTAGGTTAGATAAATGAGTTGGGTTAGGTTAGCTAAATGAGTTGGGTTAGGTTAGATAAATGAGTTGGGTTAGGTTAGCTAAATTAGTTGGGTTAGGTTAGGTAATGGGTTAGGTTAGGTTAGATAAATGAATTGGGTTAGGTTAGATAAATGAGTTGGGTTAGGTTAGCAAAATGAGTTGGGTTAGGTTAGATAAATGAGTTGGGTTAGGTTAGCAAAATGAGTTGGGTTAGGTTAGATAAATATATATAATAAAAAAATATATATATAATTTAGCTAACCTAACCCAACTCATTTATCTAACCTAACCCAACTCATTTTGCTAACCTAACCCAACTCATTTAGCTAACCTAACCCAACTCATTTAGCTAACCTAACCTAACCCATTACCTAACCTAACCCAACTCATTTTGCTAACCTAACCTAACCCATTACCTAACCTAACCCAACTAATTTTGCTAACCTAACCCAACGCATTACCTAACCTAACCCAACTCATTTTGCTAACCTAACCCAACTCATTTAGCTAACCTAACCTAACCCAACTCATTTTGCTAACCTAACCTAACCTATTATCATGGTGCGTTCACACAGCAACTTTTATTAGATAAAGGTGCGTTCACACTGCAACCCTCAGTAGCTAAAGGTGCGTTCACACAGCAGTTTTTATTAGCTAAAGGTGCGTTCACACAGCAACTTTTTTTAGCGAAAGGTACGTTCACACAGCAACTTTTATTAGCCGAAGGTGTGTTCACAATGCAACTTTTGATAGCTAAAGGTGCGTTCACACGGCAACATTTATTAGCTAAAGGTGCGTTCACACGGCAACGTTTATTAGCTAAAGGTGCGTTCACACGGCAACTTTTATTAGCTAAAGGTGCGTTCACACGGCAACTTTTATTAGCTAAAGGTGCGTTGACACTGCATAATTTATATGCAAAAGGTGTGTTCACACAGCATAATTTATTGGCTAAAGGTGCGTTCACACTGCAACTTTTATTGGCGAAAGGTGCGTTCACACTGCAACTTCTTTATAGCTAAAGGTGCGTTCACACAACAACTTGTTTTAGCTAAAGGTGCGTTCACAGTGCAACTTTTATTGGCTAAAGGTGCGTTCACACTGCAACTTTTATTGGCTAAAGGTGCGTTCACACAACAACTTTTTTTAGCTAAAGGTGCGTTCACACTGCAACTTTTATTAGCTAAAGGTGAGTTCACACAGCAACTTTTATTAGCTAAAGGTGCGTTCACACGGCAACTTTTATTAGCTAAAGGTGAGTTCACACAGGAACTTTTATTAGCTAAAGGTGAGTTCACACAGCAACTTTTTAAAGTTAAAGGTGCGTTCACACAGTAACTTTTTTTAACAAAAGATGCGTTCACACTGCAACTTTTATTAGCTAAAGGTGAGTTCACACAGCAACTTTTATTAACTGTGGGTGGAATAGAAAGCTTTTGTACACCTTGCTTTTTGCCGACGATCAGGCTGTGATTTCATCGGACGCACTGCACTGATGATACACATCTTATATGTTAAGGAAATTAAAAGGGACGTACTCGACAGTAAGAAGACAGTAAAAACGCTTAAGTAATTCATTTTATATACCTTTAGTTTCTGCTAATTCTTTTTTTACGGGTTCACATGAATGGCATGTAAAGGGAAGTTGAACTATGGGGGGAGGGTTTGGCGTTTTTTCCTCTATTGGCAGTTCACTTATATCTGAAAATAAGTAGATACCACTTACCTGTCTGCAGTGCAATAACTTTTAAATTCACAACGGAATGACAGAACACAATGTGCCAATATGACATCGCGTCATGCTTCTGTTCTCAACGACGACTTTCTAGATTTTCTAGAATTGAGTCCATAAAACGTCCATATACGAATGTTTATTTAAACATGTTACATGGACGTACTATGGACGTCCTTTGGACATACTATGGACATCCTATGGACGTCCATTGGACGTACTATGGACGTCCTATTTGTCCGATACGCATACCGTCCTGTGGTGGTACAGTACCGGGCGTCCATTGTACGTCCATATCGGTCCATAATCGTCCATGGACGCTATGTACCAAATATGGACCTAAAATGGACGTCCATAGGATGTCCCGTGTTACTTGGGGAGGAAGTTCCTACGATGTCTGAAGAAGTCCCTGGGAGGTTTGGGTAGTCTCTGCAAGTCTGAGGAAGTTCCTACGATGTCTGAAGAAGTCCTTGGGAGGTCTGGGCAGTTTCTGGGAAGTCTGAAGAAGTTCATCGGAAGTTTGGGTAGTCTCTGCAAGTCGGAGGAAGTCCCTTCGATGTCTGAAAAAGTCCCTGGGGAGTCTGAGTAGTGTTTGCAAGTCTGTGGAAGTTCCTGCGATGTCTGAAGAAGTCCGTGGGAAGTCTGGGTAGTCTCTGCAAGTCTGGGGAAGGCTCTGAGATGTCTGAAAAAGTCCCTGGGAGGTCTGAGTAGTCTCTAGGAAGTCTGAAGAAGTTCATCGGAAGTCTGGGTAGTCTCTGCAAGTCTGAGGATGTGCCTGCTATGTCTGAAAAAGTCTGGGTAGTCTCTGCAAGTCTGGGGAAGTCCCTGAGATGTCTGAAAAAATCCCTGGGATGACTGGGTAATCCTGAAAAGTCTGGGTAATCTCTGAGGAAGTCCTTGGGTGGGTAGTCTGGATAGTTTCTGGGAAGTTTGGATAGTCCCTGGGAATTTCCGGGAAATCTAAGCAAATCCCTGGGAAGCTTGAGTAACCCCTGGGAAGTCTGAGGAAGTCCTTGGGAAGCTAAACGCTTTTCGAGAATTAAGTTCCCGTCTTCAGTAGGACTGAAACTATCTTTCAGTCAGTGATAAAGTATTATTACAATTTGAGTAAAAGGAAGGGAATAATTATTGGGAAAGTTTTAATTATCAGCAATATATTTTTGAACCTTATAATTATCGTATTACAACTTGTCTAACTGTATTTAGACTAAAATAATGTATTATGAGTTTAAGATCTATAAATAAATTGAATCTAATCCCCAACAAGTTTACAGCGTAATTAGTTAACATGGAACTGCACTTTCATAATCACATGCACCTTGTATTGGATCGTAAACTAATCCTTTGCTACAGTGAAAAACATACTTAATGAACCCATTATTGTTAGATAGGCAATAATAAAATGTGCTACAATCATTTGGATCTCTGAAATACCCAACTTCCTTGCATATAAATATCCCTCCGACAGTCGAAGTTAAAATAGTAGTAGGCCGTCGTGTGGTGGATGAAGATGATGCAGGGGGTGGATTTCCAGTTGTACTATTCTATTTTTCAACAAATTAAATTAGAATTTATCGAACACCCAAATCGTTAAGAAAGTTTAAATAAAAATTAGTATCTAAAGTTATATTGATACATACTTCTTGCGAAATAGAGTTGATTGCAGTTAATATAGGATATTTTCCGCCACAGACGCCTTTGAAGTCATCTGTTTCAATGGACCAGATCATTAAACCAGCTAACCCCAATTCTTTAGCAAATTGCACCTGAAATTAAAATGAAGAAAAATTATTGTGGTACACTGCAGCAATACATAATTAGAAATTTTTGAATTGACTCTAATTAGTTATGCGAGTTATATTTATGGTGCCACCAAGTTAGAAATACGCACAAACAGGAAATTAACATGCAAAAAAATTCACAAAGGGTGATCCTTGATTTTAATTTAACGCTTGATATCTTCATTCATAGTTCAGATCACCATTAATGCTGTGATATTGCGTAATAATACACAGCAAAAAAATTAACCCTTATTTTTGGTTAAAACACATTAAAATAAATGATTTATTAATTTACAACATCGAATTACTGACCGTAAAATAATTACCATCCTGGCTTTGTAATAAATTTGCTTGACTTCTATTGTAACGCATAGAACAACCCTCAGTTCAATTCCAGGGTTAGATAAACTTTTTTTTTTATTTATTTACTAGTTTTAGAAATATTAATACTACTAATACTTTTATATTAATTATTTACAAAATTATTATCACTACATTAGCAAAATAGTAATAAATTAAAAAAAAAAGTTTATCGGAGGCGGGAATTGAACTGGAGGTTGTTCTGTACTTCGATACATACAAAAACAACCTACCTTTATAGCAACAGAACGTGGAATATCGTAACCAATCCATTGATTTCCTGAATACATGTAGGGTACTTGTTGCTCATCACTCCATTCAACATTCCACTGCCCTTTTAATTGATATTCACATATCTACAACATTTTACATTAACTAGGATAAACATTTTTGTTTATAATTTTACGTTTTCTTTATTTTTTTTAAATATACCCCGTTCGAAAATGAAAGAGGATAATCTTAGCTCCAAAGGTTACTGATTTCAGAGTATAGTAAATGAAAAATAAAATATGAAAAATACAATACCACAGAAAGAACAAAATTAATCAAGGGATGCAACATATGGGGAGCGTAGTGTACACAATCTGGGTAGTTCTTGAAAATTTTGAAGGGACGTCTGGGTAGTCTCTGGGAAAGCTCTGGAAAGTCTAGGGAGTCTGTGGGAAGTCCCTGGAAATCCGGGTAATTTCTGCAAGTCTGAGGAAGTTTCTGCGATGTCTGAAAAAGTCCCTGGTAGGTCTGAAGAAGTTCATGGGAAGGATGGGTAGTCTCTGCAAGTTTGAGGAAGTTCCTGCGATGTCTTTGCGTTATCTAAAGTCCTGGGAAGTTTGGGTAGTCTTTGGCAAGTCTGGGTAGTGCCTGCAAGTCTGGGGAAGTCTCTGCGATGTCTGAAAAAGTCCTTGGGAGGTCTGGGTGGTCTCTAGGAAGTCTGAACAACATTTTACATTAACTAGGATAAACATGTTTGTTTATAATTTTACGTTTTCTTTAATTGTTTTAAATATACCCCGTTCGAAAATGAAAGAGGACAATCTTAGCTCCAAAGGTTTCTGATTTCAGAGTATAGTAAATGAAAAATAAAATATGAAAAATATACCACAGAAAGAACAAAATTAATCAAGGGATGCACCATATGGGGAGCGTAGTGTACACAGTTTGGGTAGTTCTTGAAAATTTTGAAGAAGTTAGAGGGAGGTCTGGGTAGTCTCTGGAGAAGCCCTGGAAAGTCTAGGGACTATGTGGGAAGTTCTTGCAAATCCGGGTAGTTTCTGCAAATCTGGGAAAGTCTCTGCGATGTCTGTAGAAGTCCCTTGGAAGTCTTGGTAGTGTCTGCAAGTCTGAGGAAGTCTCTGCGATGTCTGAAAAAGTCCCTGGGAGGTCTGGGTAGTCCCTGGGAAGTCTGAAGGAGTTCATGGGAAGTCTGGGTAGTCTCTGGAAGTCTGACGAAGTCCCTGGGATGGCTAAAGAAGCCCCTGGGAAGACTGACGAAGTTCATGGGAAGTCTGAGTAGTGTCTGCAAGTCTGGGGAAGTCCCTGCGATGCCTTTGCGTTGTCTAAAGTCCTGGGAAGTTTGGGTAGTCTTTGGGAAGTCTGGGTTCTGTCTGCCAGTCTGAGGAAGTCTCTGCGATATCTGAAAAAGTCCCTGGGAGGTCTGGGAAGTCTGAAAAAGTCCCTGGGAGGTCTGGGCAGTCTCTAGGAAGTCTGAACAACATTTTACATTAACTAGGATAAACATTTTTGTTTATAATTTTACGTTTTTACAAATAAAAGTTTTGAATTTCTTAAAACATACCTCGTTGTATCCTATCATTCCACTTTCTTGAGTATACGGACCGGGTAATCCTCGTCCTAATATAGGTGCTCCAATTTTCGTATTTCTAGGATCTGCAAGTGTATAAGATCGTCCATAAACACCAATTCCAAGAACCAGCTTCTCTGGTGCGGCTCCTCTTTCCAACCATGCTCGAACACAAGCTGCCTAATAAGTAATAATATATTTTACCTAATCATGTCTAATCATCTAACAGAACAGTACGACATACCACATTTAATTCCTTTTGAGCAGGTGTTGTGTCAATCGATGATGGATATAACGGAGCATTCTCTCCAGTAACTGTCTCCCAAGAACCGTGTAAATCGTAAGTCATTAAATTGATAAAATTTAGATTCCTGTAAGGATAAATAAATTCCTTTTATCTGGTGACTTTACTTCTCACTAATCAACATCAATTTTATAGCACCCTTACTTTGATAAAGTCGGCACGTCATAAGAAATATCAACGGAAGAAGCCGCGGCAGCTACTGCAGCTGAAAGCAGGTAACCATGTTTATCAAAGGCTCTTCGCAATTCTTTGACTAGTTTAGCGAAATTAATCTGCAAAATAAATTGAAGGATCGACATTATAATACGAAAATTGCTTTTTTTTAAATATCGTATTCCGGAAACGCGTGCAAGCGAGTGCGAGCGAACGACTTGCCAATGGAATAAAAAGAGCGCGCGTATGTGTTACTTTACTTTTACAAGATTCTTTATAAAGTAAGTTTTTACCTTATCTGTAGAAGACCCTCCTCTTTGTCCTGGGTATTCCCAATCTAAATCAAATCCATCAAATCCATAAGTAGCGAGAAAGTTTATCGCATTGTTAATAAATATCTTTCTAGTACTCGGATTCTCTGCAACTTTTGAAAATTTAAGGGACCCTTCATTCCATCCTCCTATAGCCACCAACGTTTTAAGATTTGGATTTCTTACTTTCAATGCATTAAATCGTCTAAAACCTCCTATGGTACATTTAAAAAAAAACAAGCCAACATTAGTTGTATGGAAGTGATAAATTAAAACGATCAATTACCATTGTCTATGTCATTATACTGATCGAGTATTCTGATGGATCCATTTTCATCGATTCCAACAAAAGTGTAAATGGCGTGTGTACATAATTTTGGGTCTATATCTTCAATAGTAAATCGTCCGTTGCTATTTCTATAAACTGACCAACTGCCATAATAGCACACAACTTTCTCTGAAAATAGTGTTGAGTATAGGTACGGTTAAATGCAAAAGTATATATAACAGTTCCGGTTATTTCAAGTGCTATTATCAGTTACAAAAAAAGTGGAGGTGCAAACCTCCCCTGGACTTTCCCATACTAAAAATAAACATTTTGTTTTTGCTATTCAACAGTAGTTCGCGAGGCATCATTGGAAATCACTTGAATGCGTAGCGAGAAACACCAGACTATACGGGTTCGATACGTACAGAAGAGAGACAGGCATATAATTTACTAACGCAGCGGAAGTTCGCGATTTTCTCATCAACCGTACATTTTAGCTATTATGACTACCTTATACTATGTGATAGACAATTCAATTTTGCATTCAATTATATAATAATATACAGGGTGTTTCATTTAAAATTACAAAGTTGCTTATTGTACTGTGAAAACTAAACACCCTGTATACGTGATATCAATTTAGGAGAATGCAGAGCTATATACCGGATAAGTTTTATATTTAAACTTTTTTCATATTTTGACTAATAAAGGAGCTATAGGAGCATCAATTTCCGATTTTCAAAACCTCGTAGAGGGCGCCACAGTGAAATTCGGGCATTCATCAAAAAATAAAAATATAGCTAATACCAAGCTGCATAAGTGTAGAAAATTTAAATAAAATCTTGTTGCTAGTTCTTTTGTAATAATTTTTCAAAAATTTCAAAATTTTTGGAAGAGCGCCGTTGTGACCGTTTTTGGATTTGCGAAATAAATTTTTTTCATGGTGTAGTACCGCCAAAGGGCAAGCAAGTTGTTGCGGAATCTGATCAGATAACCGGTTTTTGAGATGCGAGACGTTAAATTCAAAATTTTGAAAAATTCATATCGGCCGCCATTTTGAAGTTAGAGAGTCCGCCAAAAAACGGTTTCCCTTGAATTATGGTCTTCTTTCATATCCGATACTCAGATTTTCAAAATTCTGTGTCTGAAAAAAGCGCTACTAAAAAAGCATGTCTAACTTTCGCGTTCGGTTTCGAATTTTTTTGAAAAGCTAATTTTGTCGATGAATTTTCGATATACCCCTTCATTTAAAATTTCATCAAAATCGGTTCACTAGTTTTTTGGTTAGAGGCGTCACATGTACATACATGTATGCGTTTGTTATCTTGGACACCCTGTATAAAAATGTCTAAAGTACCATGACATGCACAAACTTATAGTTTATTGTCATTATATCATAATACTAAACTTCATAATGTATAGGATGACATATTTAAACAAAATATTCAAACAAAGAAAATGAGTACACGTTGCAGAACAATTGCAACGGATTAAATTTAATTTTCTTATGTCAAAAAAAATCATCGTTTGTTTTTATGATAATCTTGTTTGAATAATAGCTACAATTTATATAACAGCATAAACTAGATATAATATGGGATGGGGATAATATTATTACATACCAGTAATGGCTGAAGAAATTTGGATGGTCAGGATCAACGTTACAACCACCAACTTCAGCCACATACTTCTAATCGATTTGCTGTAATATAATTAATAATTACCTAATGCTTTAAAATATAATAAATATTAATATTACATTTGTCACTATTGATATCTACTTTTATATTGCGAAACCAACCCCGAATAATAATATTTTTAAGAATATCAGTAGGTAACGAAAGGAAATTAAATTTAGAACTAATACATCCTGATAAATCCGAATCAAAACCGAGTAATTCTTTATTTTAATTTTTATACTCCACAAACTGTATAATATGGTTTTAAAGTGTAAGACAAAAGCTATTTTTTGATACCACCCTTTCGTAAATATCTATCAACTGTTTTAAGCTGCAATGTTCAGATTTTTTATTTTAAATACAACACCCTGTATATTTTTACATATTTTGATTCAGGATGAAATTCTGCATAAAGTATAGTGTGTTTGATTTGTCTTTTTGGTACGCAGATTGTTTTTAAATAATTGTTTTATGTTGCATCTAAACAGCCATGCGCTATCATAAAATTAAACACATCGTTGTGTTATCAACCAGGTGGTGGAAAATTTGAGCAATACCTGTAATTACGTTTTGTAGTTATATTTAAAAAAAAAATTTCCAAAAATTTTAATATTTCAGTTGATTTCCATGACACACTTGAAAATTTTATGGTAGCATACGACTTGCCCACATGCAATAAATTATAAAAAATCTGGGCATCAATAACACAAATGAAACATACTGCCGTATGCAGAATTTAACTCCGAATCCGAATATGTAAAAATATACAGAGTATTATATTTAAAACAAAAAAGTTGAACATCGCAGCTTAAAACAGTTGATAGATTTAGATGGCAAACGATAGCTTTTGTTTTACCATTTAAAATTATATATAGTTTGCACAGTTTAAATATTAAAATAACGAAGTAATAAGTGGAAGCGTTTTTTTAGGAAACATCCTGTATGTATCTATTTTGAATCAATATCTTTTTTCTCATTAACGTTTAAAATGATCCTAAATAATTTCTTATCCTAATAAGGCATAAGCTTAAACGTACAAAATAAAAAAAAAGGTATTTACCTCATTCTTCTTTAAATTTTGAAGATATACTAAATTTTGATAAAACTTGCATTCAATATATATAATCTTTTCTATTTACCAATCTAATCAACGTCATATAATTAACACGTCACTATTTCCATAAATTTAGAATTTATCTCACAAGTAGATTTATAGAACAATGCAATTCGGTTCTGCAAAAATAATTGACGTAGACGTGTAACTAAGAATTTACGCATATAATCATTTTCTGTAAACTATTTAACATCTCAGAACTCAAACTGAAAATCTGAACAAACTATAAAGATATGAAGAGTATAGGTATTTTGTGAATATAGAAACAATCACAACAGGGAAGTTTGATTACTGTTTTTAAAATTTTCAGGATCCATCTTAAAAGAAATTCAGGCTGAAAGATGAAATATTGCGATGGGGGGCTTGTATAAATTACTTTGCAATCCTTTAACTAGCCCTATCTGTTGATATTTCTGTTTTAGTTACAATTCTACATAATCTAGTGTGTCAGTGTCTAACAGGTTGTTGTTGTTAAGGTTACTTGTTGAATAGAAGTTATTGATTAGAGAATGTATTTTTTCTACTAGCGTGCGGAAAAACGCATTTTCCGCACATTTTTTAGTGCGGAAAATCCACTTTTCCGCACCGTGCGGCAAAGGATTTTTCCGCACTAGTTTTTCTACTAGCGTGCGGAAAAACGCATTTTCCGCACGCTAGTAGAAAAACTATTGTTCCTAACACGTGCAGAAACCTATTTTTCTGCACTTGTTAGGAAAATAGCTATTTTACAATATAGTTAAAAATACTAATACAAAATCGGGTACAAAATACAATTGTAGTTTCATTTATGATCATCTAAAATAAGTAATTTGAAGACTATCTAGAGCTAGGTATCTTGCGTACTCTGGCATCGCTCGTCTGTGCCGGATCTGACGTTCGGTCAGTCCGGTGAGAGTCTTCACTTTAGGGAACGATATACCCATACCACACTGGACTTCGCTTTCCGCGATTTTAACCATAAGTTCGGCTTTCAACTTCCATGTATCTAAGTTCTTCATGTAGATTCTACGCGAAGAAGCCAAAATGCTCTAAGTAGCAAACAGGCTTCCGTAAGGAAGACATCGTTTCTTCATGTACCTATCTCCATAAAGTTCATAATTCCTTGTTCGCGGCGCATTTAGAATGTGTTCTCTTAAATAAGTCCGTTGATTTTGTTGTCCTCTTCTACAGTATAGTATGATAAACCCCTCTCCCCGACAACCCTTGCTGATCGTTAGCAAAACACATCACTCCGCGAGACGGAGATACAATAAATAAATAAATAAATATAAAAAACAAGGGATATTGAATAAAACCATAAGCAGAAGGGTTAATTTCTTTAGCTTACATTTTCTAAAAGAGGTTTATAATGATGCACGTCATAATGTTCCTAGTGTAGATTTTAATTCCATTAGTATTTACAATCTCGGGGGGTTAAGTGCACCTAACTTGACATATTATATTATTCATGAAGGATGAAATATCACTACAGCTGAAGGTAATACTTTTGCCTCAATTTAGTTGTGCGCTTCTCATGCAAAATGTTGCTTCGATTGTTCTGTACACGGAGAAAATATTTCAGTAACACAATAAGTTTGTTTTTGTTAACATTATTTCTACCACACAATACCGAATCCATTTTAAATCCTTTGGAAATTACTTCTGATGTGGAATTTGCAATACGAAAATATTTCCCAAATGACAGTACTACATTGTATTTTATCTCAGAAGAAGAGGATAGGTTCGAGTTACTTACAAGGATCGATAATCCACGTATTGTTGCAAACATTGACAAACCCATTGCATTGTCATTAAAGTTTTTCAACAACTATGTAATATTTACCAGGGATTATTTTTCTTTGAATCAAACATTGAATAATCTTAAAAAGAGTTCAATTTGGAACAGAAACGAATCACCTCGAGGAAAATTTTTGGTGATAACGTCTTCAATTGCTAACTTAAAAAAATATTTGAAATCTTGTGGAAGTTTGATATAATAAATGTCATTTTATTTCGGGAACAGGAAAATTCGCGTTCTCAACTCTACATGGCTAACCCATTTGCTAAAGAAAACAATTGCGGTAATGAAGCCAACAATTTGTTCGTCCAAACTTGGAATTTTAACACTGGAAGTGGATTCAACGACACCATTAAGGATCTCAATGGTTGTCCAATCAGAATACATGATACAACAAGCAATATGACAGTTAAACAATCGTTTGTTGGTTATTTGCTACGAAGTGCAACGATTCTTGTTGCGAAAATATTAAATACAAACGTCACAGGATTTGAATATAAAAATGTAAGAGGTGACCTGTATAATTTTAGTGAAGGTATTCTACTTGCAGGTGTAATTACAAGAAGAGCAGACTTACTAACTGATTTTGACTTAGCCGAAGTAATATATCACGACATCCTTCACTGGGTTGTTTCTAAACCTAACAAACTTTATGGTCTTGCAATACTTGCTAACATTTATGACCAAAACGTCTGGAAAGCGATTGGAATATCTTTCATTCTGATGGTCATCATTTGGTGGTTAATAACTTAATAGCGAGATATACTGTGGAACAAACTAACTTTCGTGAATTTTGGAGGAGTTTCTTAGCTATTTTAGGAATTTTATTTTGTGGTGCGGATAGTCTAAAGCTAACAACCGATGCAATAAAATTCCTCGCCTTATTTTATTCAATTTATTCCCTCCAAATGCAAACTGCTTTTAATGCAAACTTAGTCAGCGTTTTAACGAAACCTATTTATGGCGAAGGAATTAAAACAATTGAGAAACTTTCAGAATCAGGATTATCGTTGGTCGTACAACGCCACGCAAATATCGATTTCGAAGAAGCCTACGGAAGAAAATTATTTGAAAAATTACAAAAACGAATATTTGTTCCAGACAGGTTTAACCTATCTGAAGATTTTAGGGTTTTGGCGTTATATCGCAACATTAGCGTGATTTGCTCTAAAAAGGCAATCTTAGTACTCGGTAGTCAATATGAAATGGAGTATTTTGATGCCAAATTGCCTAATCAGGAAGTTATATTTTACACCAGGAAAGGCCATTACTTTATGCCTACTTTCAATAAAGTTGTAAAAAAAATATTTGAACATGGATTCTATGAAAAAAATTTCAAGGATGCACAAAACCAACCTAAATATGTAAACGACGATTCAATTGTCCCACTCGGTTTTATTCATGTAAGAGGTAGGTACCTATTTTTATTTTATGGGGAGTTGGTTTGTTGTTTGCAAGTTTAATATTTATTCTGGAGTTATATCTTAATAATTCCTAAAAACTCTGGATTTTTTTGTGAATATTGTTCTAAGATTTATAAGTGTTCTGAAAAATGTTTTCTCGGCTTTTCTCATCTTTCTATCTTGATTTGGAAAGCGCAGAATGTAATCCACCGATAGTTCAAACCAGGAAGCAGTTTAATGGAATCCTGCAACCTTAGGATTCCAGTACCTAGTTCAGTAAAGTGGTTATTTTTTAACGGATTTGTTAATCGAAAAAATCGAAGTTTTTTTAAACGCATTAATTATTCAAGGATAAAAGTTTTCTCCACATTTTATCCTTACTTTCGGTTGCATCACTGCAAAGATGTACACCCAATGTACGAACTTGTGCCTGCTTACACCATTTCAATACAAAATATAATAAATTCTACGATAATTATTCCGAAGTTGAGATCACATGAGGGGATTGAAACGCATGGACAGGTCACATAATGAGGATAACAGACGACAGATGGTCGAAGAAGGGTTTTGGAATTGAGACCACGACTAGGTCGAAGAAGTATATGTAGACCACTATTATAGGCGGACTATTCTGGTATCTGGAAACAAAAGACAGAGAATAATGGAGTCATATACGGGAGAGCTATGTCCAACAATACATGAACGAGGGATGATGATGAAGAAGACGAACTTGTCCTTTGTGTGGTATTGTTTTTTCTTGCCTACTCTCACCTGCACTGCAAAATCCTGCAAAATCTGTGTGTGTGTGTGTGTGTGTGTGCATTTTTAAAACATCATAAGTTAGTTAGCATGGGTTAAGGAGGTCTACACTAGGTCTACAGCAGTAACCGCCCACCACTTCGACAAGTTCTGAGCAGGGAAGAAAATTAAAGGAGTAACACGTCGAGTCGTTTACTTTTAAATGTTTCTATCTCTTAAATTTAAAATTAAGTTTTATGAATGGTAATAAATCTTTAAATCTTGATGTAGCTATCAATTGTAATATGTCTTTATGAAATAAACACAATAAACTGCCTTTTGAGAAAGATTATATTCATTTATTAGGTAGGCCATGGAAAAGTCTATAAACGATTGTGGTACTACTTGATATGTAAATTAACCCACTTTACTACCCCCAAATTCAAGACTTTTTTTAATGCAGATGTAAACTGTGGGTAAATGTGTATACATAGAAACACCCTGTATATTTTTTAACGATGTTATGTAGAATTAAATAGCGACCATTTTAGTATGTATACCGTCATTCATGGCTATTTGTAACAAATAAATCAGAAATGATTACAAATAGCCATGAGGATGTAGTACATACAAAAAAATGTTCGCTATTTAATTCTACATAACATCGTTAATAAATATAGGTACAGGATGTTCCATTTGAAAAAGTTGAGCAAAATAACTTTGAAGTTTTTGAAAATGTGAAAATTAATTTTGAACACCCTGTACATGGTGACTCTACGATATTTCAACAAGAGCACTCTACAACCTCCTACTCTTTATTCAATTTCGTCTTCAAATCTGCGGCCGCGGAAGTGGTGAAAGAAATGGTTAAGTGGAGTAATGTAACAATCAATTATATTGAAAAAAATTGTTACTTCTAAACCGTACATGGCGCTAATATTTTAGATATGAATAAACATCCCAAGAGAAGTGTTAAATATGCAAAACTATTCAAGGCATTTCATTTAAAAAAAAACCTTACGAGTGCCACATTTTATTGTAACACCCTGTATATTTAAAAATAATTTTTATGTATGCGCATTTACCCACAGTTTACATCTGCATACACATACATACATACATACATCTGGTACGGTGTGGATGCTATCGAAGTTCCACGCACTATTGCCCACCCCGTATAATCTTTTCTATTTACCAATCTAATCAACGTCATATAATTAACACGTCACTATTTCCATAAACTTAGAATTTATCTTACAAGTAGATTTATAGAACAATGCCATTAGTTTCTGCAAAAATAATTGACGTAGACGTGTAACTAAGAATTTACACATATAGGTAATCATTTTCTGTAAACTATATAGCACCTCAGAATTCAAACTGAAAATCTGGACAAAATATAAAGATATGAAGAGTATAGGTATTTTGTGAATATAGAAAGAATCATAATAGGGAAGTCGTCTGATTACTGTTTTGAAAATTTTCAGGATTCATCTTATAAGAAATTCAGGCTGAAAGATGAAATATTGTCATTGGGGAGCTTGTATTAATTACTTTGCAATCCTTTAAATCAAAAGACTATTTACATATCAAGTACCTACCATAAACGTTTATAGACTTTTCTATCGCCTACCTAATAAATTGATATAAGCTTTCTTAAAATGCAGTTTATTGTGTTGATGTCATCATAAGTCATAAAGACATATTACAATTGATAGCTACATCAAGAATTATTAGAAGAGTTATTACCATTCATAAAACTTTATTTTTAATTTAAGAGATAGAAACTGCTAAAAGTAAACGACCCGACGTGTTACTCCTTTAATTTTCTTCCCTGCTCAGAACTTGCCGAAGTAACGGGCGGTTACTGCTGTAGACCTTCTCACACGCTAACTAACTTATGGTGTTTTAAAAATGCACACAGATTTTTTTAGGATTTTGCAGTGCAGTTCAAACTAGGCAAGAAAAAACATTTTTTTTAAAACGTTGGATTTGGCAATACCACACAAAGGACAAGTTCGTCTTCTTCATCATCATCCCTCGTTCATCTATTGTTGGACATAGCTCTCCCGTATATGACTCCATTATTCTCTGTCTTTTGCTTCCCGATACCATAATTATAGTCCGCCTTTAACAGTGGTCTACCTACACTTCTTCGACCTAGTCGTGGTCTCAATTCCAAAACCCTTCTTGTCCATCTGTCGTCTGTTATCCTCATTATGTGACCTGTCCATGCGTTTCAATCCCCTCATGTGATCTCAACTTCGGAATAATTATCGTAGAATTTATTATATTTTGTATTGAAATGGTGTAAGCAGGCACAAGTTCGTACATTGGGTGTACATCTTCGCAGTGATGCAACGGAAACTAAGGATAAAATGTGGAGAAAACTTTTATCCTTGAATAATTAATGCGTTTAAAAAAAACTTCGATTTTTTCGATTAACAAATCCGTTAAAAAATAACCACTTTACTGAACTAGGTACTGGAATCCTAAGGTTGCAGGATTCCATTAAACTGCTTCCTGGTTTGAACTATCGGTGGATTACATTCTGCGCTTTCCAAATCAAGATAGAAAGATGAGAAAAGCCGAGAAAACATTTTTCAGAACACTTATAAATCTTAGAACAATATTCACAAAAAAATCCAGAGTTTTTAGGAATTATTAAGATATAACTCCAGAATAAATATTAAACTTGCAAACAACAAACCAACTCCCCATAAAATAAAAATAGGTACCTACCTCTTACATGAATAAAACCGAGTGGGACAATTGAATCGTCGTTTACATATTTAGGTTGGTTTTGTGCATCCTTGAAATTTTTTTCATAGAATCCATGTTCAAATATTTTTTTTACAACTTTATTGAAAGTAGGCATAAAGTAATGGCCTTTCCTGGTGTAAAATATAACTTCCTGATTAGGCAATTTGGCATCAAAATACTCCATTTCATATTGACTACCGAGTACTAAGATTGCCTTTTTAGAGCAAATCACGCTAATGTTGCGATATAACGCCAAAACCCTAAAATCTTCAGATAGGTTAAACCTGTCTGGAACAAATATTCGTTTTCGTAATTTTTCAAATAATTTTCTTCCGTAGGCTTCTTCGAAATCGATATTTGCGTGGCGTTGTACGACCAACGATAATCCTGATTCTGAAAGTTTCTCAATTGTTTTAATTCCTTAAATAGGTTTCGTTAAAATGCTGACTAAGTTTGCATCAAAAGCAGTTTGCATTTGGAGGGAATATATTGAATAAAATAAGGCGAGGAATTTTATTGCATCGGTTGTTAGCTTTAGACTATCCGCACCACAAAATAAAATTCCTAAAATAGCTAAGAAACTCCTCCAAAATTCACGAAAGTTAGTTTGTTCCACAGTATATCTCGCTATTAACCACCAAATGATGACCATCAGAATGAAAGATATTCCAATCGCTTTCCAGACGTTTTGGTCATAAATGTTAGCAAGTATTGCAAGACCATAAAGTTTGTTAGGTTTAGAAACAACCCAGTGAAGGATGTCGTGATATATTACTTCGGCTAAGTCAAAATCAGTTAGTAAGTCTGCTCTTCTTGTAATTACACCTGCAAGTAGAATACCTTCACTACAATTATACAGGTCACCTCTTACATTTTTATATTCAAATCCTGTGACGTTTGTACTTAATATTTTCGCAACAAGAATCGTTGCACTTCGTAGCAAATAACCAACAAACGATTGTTTAACTGTCATATTGCTTGTTGTATCATGTATTCTGATTGGACAACCATTGAGATCCTTAATGGTGACGTTGAATCCACTTCCAGTGTTAAAATTCCAAGTTTGGGCGAACAAATTATTGGCGTCATTACCGCAATTGTTTTCTTTAGCAAATGGGTTAGCCATGTAGAGTTGAGAACGCGAATTTTCCTGTTCCCGAAATAAAATGACATTTATTATATCAAACTTCCACAAGATTTCAAATATTTTTTTAAGTTAGCAATTGAAGACGTTATCACCAAAAATTTTCCTCGAGGTGATTCGTTTCTGTTCCAAATTGAACTCTTTTTAAGATTATTCAATGTTTGATTCAAAGAAAAATAATCCCTGGTAAATATTACATAGTTGTTGAAAAACTTTAATGACAATGCAATGGGTTTGTCAATGTTTGCAACAATACGTGGATTATCGATCCTTGTAAGTAACTCGAACCTATCCTCTTCTTCTGAGATGAAATACAATGTAGTACTGTCATTTGGGAAATATTTTCGTATTGCAAATTCCACATCAGAAGTAATTTCCAAAGGATTTAAAATGGATTCGGTATTGTGTAGTAATAATATTAACAAAAACAAACTTCTTGTGTTGCTGAAATATTGTCGCCGTGTATGGAACATTTTGCATGAGAAGCTCATAACTAAATTGAGACAAATGTATTACCTTCAACTGTAATGATATTCTACCCTTCATGAATAATATAATATGTCAGGTTGAGTGCAGTTAAGTACCCGAGATTGTAAAGATAATGGAATAAACCTACATGAGGAACATTGTGACGTGCTCCATAAACTTTTTCTAGAAAATGTAAGCTAATGAAATTAACCCTTCTGCTTATGGTTTTAATCAACATCCCTTGTTTCTTTCATATTTATTGCGTCTTCTTCTCTCGGAGTGGCGTGTTTTGACAGTCAAAAAGATATCCATAATTCACCCCTTCCTCTCTTACAGAATTGTAGTCCGCATGAGTAATCAGATAAGCATTGGGAAGCAATCATCAAAATCCTCACTTCTTTCAATATTCACCCTAATGTTAAACTCGATGTTAAATAATAACCCACACAAATGGTTACACATTGTCAAAAGAGATATCTCCTTGTTTAAGGCAATCTAATCAAAGAACTAAAAGGTGGAAGTATCAGGCCCCGTATCAGGTCCCAAATTGTTCAAAACAATACCGATTTCTAATGCAAGGTGAACGATGTTTGTCAATTTTAAACCGATTTAACAATTATCTAATGTACAGTCAAATTTAGAACTACTTAAGTGATTTACCAATAATGATAATAGAAAATTGAGGTAGGACCACTTAAGTGCTGTTACTATCTGACATCATCCAAGTATGGTCTAGATGGAGGAGGACTGAGTAGGTACTTTTTGTAATCCATTCTATGAAGTAGCATCAAATAATAATTTATACTTCTAAATTATCTTAAGATGCTTCCAATAGTTCTTGACCATAGACTATATTGTATGATACAGAAAACACAACTCACTCATTGAGTTTATTTGTGGGTATAGGCACTCCATGGGTGATAGGAGCACCCAATACATTTTTCCGCGTTTTTAAATTTAAGAACAAAACCTAAATTCGACTAGTCCGTTTGGTGGAAAACCCACACAGAGTGAGTACTTATGCAGCACACATTGTTTTTCAAATATCCTAATTGATACTTGAACTTTTAATATACCACTCCACTCTCATCGTTCTCGAACATATTCAGTGTGAGTAGCTATTCCGTGTGGCACTATTTTATCTTGAAGAAATTCCCGGCTTTAAGTGCTTATGAAAACTAAACTTCAGCCCCAAGGCCAAAAACTAGACTCTAGCACCAAGGTCAAAGTTTAAAAACCTTTTTTTCTTATTTTTTAGTATACAATCACAGAAATTTATTCACAACTCAAACACGAAGTAATAAAAATCGATGTACTACTACCTGTATAAGGAAAACCGAAGTCAACTCGAATCCTCCGATTCGGGACAGCTACTATTCCCGTTTAGAGAGAACATCAAACTACTCTTATCTGAATATTCCTTTGTTGTGTTAAGTAAAAAACTCAAGTATGGCGGCCTCAAAAACTTGGTTCCACGGCTACCTTCACCCTTTGTTGTTCTAGTCGATGTTAATAGTTTTAATCCACTAAGGGATCTCAAAGAGATGATAGCAAGCAAAGGGCAAAAATTCCCGAATGAGTACTAAATGACGCAAATGTTGTACCTACTACTGAATAATGGTTCACCAACACACATATCAATGTCCAAGGAAAGTCCTCCTAGACCTCCACGAAATAGACTAGTGTCTATGATAGTGATCAGTCCTTTACCACACATTGACTTTGACCTACATTGGAATATTCGACTAACCTACAAACTTGATGTAGCAGAATTTTTGCCACAAACTTAGAAGTATCTGCATCAAAACTGCTGGGGCGACCACCCATAAAAATTTGACGCCCCCTTAAACTGAAAAAAAAAAAATTAAATTTCCCAAATTTAAATAAATCTGCTGGTCTTCTTGAAATTAACAGCAGACATAGAAAAAAAGACACTGGACGCGAATCGGTCCCGAAAACCTCGGAAAACTGAGCAGAGAAAAGTTAGACCCATTTCTATCCCGTAGTGCTACTGCCCCCACGACAGGCGCCGGTTTTTAAAAATTTCTTTTGGTGCTCAACAGGTTTATATTTTATGGAGTCAGTATGGCCAAAAGTAAACACCAAAATGAATATTACAGTTTTTGAAAAAACAACCTAACTGTTTCCACCAAACAAACTGAGTTCCTAAACACTGATCGGGACCCCAAAAAAACTATTCGAGTATTCAAAAAGTTTTGACACAAATTTCTCTTTTGTTTGTGTTTTGTCCGTTTGGTGGAAAACCGTATCGCACTAAGCCAGCAAATCGCAAAGACAAGACAATCTCTTTCACTACTCAATCCAAAAAGATAGTGTGGATCACGTTAAGGAATAATAAATATTTTTGGACCTTTAATTGAAATATACCGGGTAGAAACATGGGGGTAAGGGGGGAACACCAATATATTTTTGATTATGATATTTGATAATTACCAAAGGTATGCTGATCAAATTGGTAGTGTTCATCCGTGACGGTTTCCACTCGGTATAGAAGATCAATCGTTGTTATTTTTTTATAACTAGTACAGAATGTTTTATATCTTTGAATGATAAGTTGTACTTGAACTGTTTTGATATTCTTAAGCAAACAAACAACAATTAATTATATTTATATAAGCATGAGCTAGATAGGTAACTACTCACTGACACAAATATAAACAGATCTTTAGTCGTTGATTGCTGGATTACCTACTGGAATTAAAAGATTGTGAAAAATAAGTTGTACAAACTCGCAAATCTGAATTGCTTTGTTATTTTATCATGCGACCGTCGTCTTAGAATATTGGTCCCTATAACCTCAGCAGATACCACCTCCATAGTGGACGTGTAATTACCCACGAAAATTGGATTTTATAATAAATAAAGATTAAAGATTAAGATTAGGATTACATTGGAAAAATAGCAGATTTGATCAAAAGCTTGCTACTTTATTGTGAATAACATTTTTGATTATTTTTTATTGATTTATTATATCATTTGGGTTTTATCCCAAAATCGCTTTTACCTCTCCCCCCTTCAGATATTTTTAACATTAATTTTATCTTCATAATTTAACTTTTTACATACAAATGTTATTAATCGAACTCATTTTCCCCTTTCCGGATGACGATGTGGACTAAGGAATAACTAATGATTGCATAAAAGAATTAAAAAAAAATTTTTTGCATTAAGACGACGTAAGTTTTAGTTTGGTTTTAGTCAGCCCGATTATATTGCTTTAATACATAAACTGAAACAATCGAAGTGAACTACAAAAATAATTTGAGTTTTATTCGACCAATGATTTTATACAGACTGTTACCTAAAAAACGTCTCAAGCATGGAAAAAGCGAAAAAGACATTAATTTTGGTTGTTTATAATTTTTCGTATGAGGCGGCCATGCCACCACTGTAAACAGATCTTTCTCTCTCTTTCCACTAGTTCGTTTGGTTGGTCTTATAGATAACATGATACTGTTGGTAGTGTTGGTCCGTCTCCAACAGAGCTAGAGAGCTATACATACAAAATAATTATTTACAAACCAAATGCGGGAAGACGAAAGCTATTAACTAATTAAAAACTCAACTTTTCATACCTTTGGAATTACAAGGGTAAATAAAAAAGTAGGATTATAGCAGTTTTTGACTTTGACATTCCCGCTTCCAATAGATGGCGCTCAAAAATATTTTTGACATATAATTAGCGATTTTTCTTTTATTTGTAAATATTATTGAATGAAAATTATGAAAATAGCACTTTAGAAATGAAACTTAATTACTATTACATTGATTTTCTATTACAACGATTTTCTTCTAATATTTCCAATTTAATTCCCAGTTTAACTAATGATCAGTTGTCATGGATACCATTGTTAAAAGATTTGTTTTCATGACAATTAACCGTGGGTTAGCTTAACCGGAATTGAAAGTTCTTATAAGAGCCTTCCAACCAGAAAAATAGTGCCTTTTAAGACTAGTTAAATTTTTATGAATAAAATTGATGATTCTTTGTTCCATCTTTGTCGGTTGGGTATCTACAAGTTGTTGGTGTACTTTTGATGTGTTCCAGAGATCTTGCTATCGAACATCTTTAAATTTTTATTTTTGTCCTTATCTGAAAAATAAATTTTTAAATTTAAAATTCCACTTAAATTTAAAGGAACTATAGCAAAGACAACCGATGAATCTAATCTTTCATCAAGAAAACTACCGAATCTTATACCGCACACGTATCTTTCTATACATACTTCATTACAATTGTTATGATAACCGCAACAGCTGATATTTCTTTGATTATCTTGCAATAATCATCTAAAATTACAAAAAAATAACAAAGACCACACGTCATACACATACTCCAAATATTCGTTTTCAATTATTTTTAATATCGTTAAGAGATCTGTTTTTATACATAATATAAGTGCTTATTATGTATTTCGTTAAGGGGGCTAAAATTTAATAGTTCACGTCATAATCGGTACTAGGTATAAAAGAGAATTAATTTCCTAACTAATCACTTTTCAACTTCGTTTGTATTACCGGTACTACCTATCGCTAATAGTGTAAGTGAAGATGTGGTTCAAACTCACCCTGTTCACTGTTCTTCTCAGTGTAATACTTGTTTCCGCCAGTAACGGTAAGTAAAATTAAATCACTTATTATTTATTGTCGAAAGTCAGAGGAATAAACAAATACTTTATTCCTCCTCGGTGGAAAAAATATATATTGAGTATTAACTATACATTTTCGAGTTTAAAAAAGTCTTACTTTTCAGGTAAAAAGGTTGTCTGCTACCATGGCAGTTGGTCTGTTTATCGTCCTTCAAATGGTAATTTTTTAATTGAGGACATCGATCCAACTTTGTGTACTCATTTGATTTACACCTTTGTTGGATTAAATCCCGATGCATCTATCAAAGTATTGGATCCCGAACTTGCTCTAGTAAACGGTGAGTGCTATATTGCAATAGAAGATGCAACCCAAATAACAAATAAAAAAGCTTCCTGGATTAAAGTTTATTTCTCAGCTCATAACAATAAATAATATTAGGGATGGTACTATACCGTAGTTTTATATTTTAGGTGGATATAGAAGATTTAATGCCTTGAAGGCAAGAAATCCAAATCTTAAAACTTTAATAGCTATTGGAGGATGGGGCGAAGGTTCCATTACGTTTTCTCAAATTTCTTCTAGTCAGTACCTTAGAAGTCTGTTTATACAAAATGCTGTTAATTTTGTTAGAACTCATGGGTTTGATGGTTTCGACTTAGATTGGGAGTACCCTGCACAAAGGGGAGGTTCTCCACAAGATAAGGTATGTAAGCAGTGAATTATTTATTTGGAAGATCTTATAGTAGATATCTGCTCGTGGGGAAATGTTGCAGTCATTTACCTACATTACACCAAAACCTCTAACTCAGGAACAAATATCTTTGATTTTAGGTTAATTTCGGTCAGTTGGTAAAAGAATTCCGAGCAGTTTTCAATCAACACGGTTATTTACTTACTGCAGCTGTTGGAGCTACAGCTACAGCCATAAGGCTATCATATGACGTACCCATATTATCAGAGTAAGTATAAGTGATCAAATATGGGTTAGATTAAGAAAGTCAGAGGTGGATTACCCATTAAGCCTACTAGGCCCAAGTCTATGGTTCGTCAACAGAGCAAATGGATAGCGCGTTCCATATGCACAGTGGAGTAACTCCGAGCTACTCACAGCTACACAATGCTACTTGGAGTGAGTTACTTCCGCGTGCAAATGGAAAGCGGCTCTAAGCCAGCAGCAACCTCATCCTTGGTCAACTGTAAGAGAGTCCTTGGGCCTAAGGTCCGAAAAATTAGTAATCCGCTTCTGAAGAAACTGGCAAAAAATTTAAATAACAATGAAACTTAATCCAAGAATAATGAAATTATGTTAACAGAAACTTGGACTTTATCAATATCATGGCCTACGATATTCATACTTCCTACGATGGAGTGATTGGACAAAATGCTCCTTTATATCCCGCACCCCATGAAGTATCAGCAGCAGCGCAAGAACTCAATGTGGTAAGTTTTCTTATATCACACATCCAAAATGTTTTCAAAAACTCACCCTGTAGTATGTACAAACTGGACAATATATTATATTTTATACTATTATTGTCTTTAGGCTGCTTGTGTACAAGCATGGATAAACAATGGCGCCGCACCAGAAAAATTGATTCTTGGTATCGGTGTTTATGGACGAACCTATACACTTGCCAACCCTGGAAATACAGAAGTTGGTGCTCCATCAGTTGGTCCTGGAACTGCTGGACCATATACCCGAGAAGCTGGAATGTTAGGATATAATGAGGTTTGATTTTACTACATTTACTTTTTTTCCCTTACAACACTATAATATTATGTAATTATTTTAGATTTGCGAAATGCATCTTGGAGGCCAATGGACTGTGAAATGGAGCGAGGAACAGAAGGTGCCTTATACTTACTTAGGAAACCAATGGGTGGGTTATGATAATCCACAATCCGTAGCGGTCAAGGTTAGATCATTTTTGATTTATTTACCTATTTCAAAGTTTTTAATGGATGTATCAATAAATTCTGAATATTTTTAGGCCGATTATGCCAAAAGCAAAAATTTGGGAGGCTTGATGATATGGTCAATAGAAACTGACGACTTCAAAGGAACATGTGGACCAAAGTATCCCATACTAACTGCAATAAACTCAAATTTGTAATTTCACGGACTCACCTACTCGCTCTATTATTCCACCAACAAAAGTTTAAAAACTACTATGCTGTGATTTTAGATTAGTGACTGCGCTTATAGAAATACAATTTTAAATTTCATGTAAAAGAATGTTTAATAAACATAACGCTGTACATATTAATGGTTTATTTTTTTTCAAATATTTTTTGTTGTTAACAACGACAGAGTATTAGATAACTCGAATTTGGAGAAAGTTCATACGACTAACAACATTAGAAAACCTATTTGGTTTGGTTCTCCAATGATTCAAAATATCTAAAAAAACGGCATACATAATAATACCTACATGCATACACAAGCGTGGAAATGATGTGTACATGGTGCCGAGGTTATTGGTCTGAGTCGGTAATATACATACAGCTTGACCAAGCTTACAAAGTTGAAAGGGCGCTGATATAGTTTTTCAAAGTACAGTAAAAATAAAAACATTTAGGCGGCAAATTTAAATATAATTGTAAATATTTTTCACTCTAAGAATTCGATGACCTTCCGAATAATATTTCTCGCTTCAGACTGATTTATCTTCCTCGATTTAGCATTCATACTTAACTTTAGTACAAACGTCAAAACAATCTGACAGCTTGCTGTCATTAATAAAGTTGGCCATGGTGTAGGTAGCTCGCCAAAGACTATTAGACGACTTCTACATACGGATAATCTTTTGGAATAAAATACCTCCTAAAGGAATTGTGTAGTGGAATAATCTTTATTAAACAGTCTTCATATTTTTAATTAAATTGCAAGTTTACTTTTTAATTCGTCACACTTTTCATTATCATCGAATACTGTGGTAACAATGGAGCAAAGATTATTTATCATGCATGTTCTATTACATCCTTTCAGCATACCAGTTTCAGAATCCCGTACTTGAAATCTAAAAATAACAAAAACGTAACCAAAATTTCTGTATCAAAAACAATAAAACTTATACCTGTAATAGTCTTTCAATAATTGTTCCTCTTTTGTCATTCTCTCTACTAAATTGTTCAAACTATAAAATTCTAAATTATTTAATCCATATGCGTGCTTAAATGAATATAACTGATACCATTGAGGAGGTTGATTTCGAAAGAAATTTGCTATAGGAACTTGGAAAATCCATTCTCTATAATTCACAACTTCCTAAAACATGTTTTCTTAAAATTAATTTGAAAATAAATTATGGTTCAACAGAAATTGGAAGGCCTCGTGGATGCGCAGAAGTAAAGAGAGAGAAGAGAGACTTCCGGCCGAGTCGCTGGTTGTTCAAACATTTCAGTTCTCTCTTGCTCGTCTGCGCAATTCGCGAACCATCCAATTTCTATTGAACTGTACCTACTATATACTCACAAAAGTTTCCGCACTAATTGAATAAGTCCTGACATTCGGATTTACATCCGAAAAAGATGTAAAACTACCTCCATTAAAAGCTACCCCGATTGCTTGATCTATATTTGACGTATTATAAAAAATTCTTAATTCATCGTAATGTGTATGTCCATTAAATTGTGCTGCTATTGTATACGCAAATCTGTAAAAATTTTAAGGGTAGAAAATATTCTCTAAAATATGATTGTGTGTAAAGATTTGCCTTTCGACAATTTTCTGAAATTCACGTGACCATGCTGTTAGACATTCCGATTCTCCTGGTGGCGAATGGGAGAGAATATGGACAATTTCTCTATTTTGTTCCGCTTTTTGTAGTTCTCTTACAAGCCAGCGTAGTTGACGATACGGATCAATATTTTGGTATAATAACCACCTTTAATATCAATCCATATATAAATATTAATTAATTAATATAGGGTATTTAAAATTTAAAAAAATATTTGTGCCAGTGTAGTATCGGATCTACCGGCACATGACTACTGTAGTATGCCGTCTACCGTCACCATGACTACCGTATTATGCCGTCTACCGGCACATGACCACTGTTAGTAGTATGCCGTCTACCGTCACCATGACTACCGTAATATGCATGCAATCTACCGGAACAGGAGTACTGTAATATGCGGTCTACCGGTCCATGACTATTGTAGTAGGAATTGTAGAGCACAGATAGACCGACAGCACTCAGTAGACCGCATTCAATAGTCAAAGACTATAGACTATAGTACACTTATCCAATTACCAATTAAATGTATAGCAAACATTAGAATTTAGAGCAATTATCCGAAAACCAGGTTCTACCAGGACAGTGTAATATCCTCCAGTACGAAGAGTAGCCAAAGCAGAATCAGGTAACCATAGCGACCATTCTTCTACTACCAAATCATAAAGCCACCGTGTTGAGTATCTTTCTGGTACTGATAACGGGGAAAATCTAAAATATCAGTTAGAAAATATGAAATAGGTTTTATTATAAAATTACATACAGATTTAAGGGATGAGATTCGTGATTGCCTATTATAGGAAAAACTCGAATACCCGGAAGCTTTTCTTTTAGCGTTCTGAACATTTTCTTAATTTCCTTTGTGTTACTTTCTATGGATGTGTCCCATATGCGATGGCTAATTATGTCACCAGTAAAATACACGTAGGAAATCTCTGGGAAACGCTGAACATCATAAAAGTAAAATTACGTTACTAGGAATTTTCCTACCATTGGTATATATTTAACATTTTTCTATTTCAAAAACTAAAAGTGCCTTTGTTTAATAGAAAGTGTATACAGGGTGTCCCGTGACATTATATTATAACTTTCTGAGATGATTTTGAGTTGAAAATGTTCATATTCTCATTTGTTCCAAGTTATCGCGAGACACCCTGTATATTCCAAGCATGTTGTACCGTGTTACTTTGCATAATGTCCTCCAATAGATGTTCCAAAGTATACCATGGCATGTCACAGTCTCGATAGTCCGCCCATTGTCCTGCACCATCTATTCGTTGTCCCTGATCACTTTGACAACATAACGGTTTTCCACATTTTGCGTTGGCTCCTGGAGTGTACATTGAATCCATATGTGGGTCCGTTATTTGAAGCACTTTGAAGGACTTTCCGCTTCGCTGTAATAATTTAATTTTTGCTGTTTTTCCCTACTTAGTCAAAATTAGGAGATCAATTCGACTAATCTTAAAGTAGTTTTGAATTGCTGCCATTTATTCGCAAACAGATCGGAATCGTAACGGGAATGACAGGGCACGGACACTGAACAATTGCCTCTACACCATAAGAATTGCACTTTCCCCTTGTTGGAATTGTTAAGATTAGGAGGAAACCTTCGAACACATCATCTGAGGATGCACAGCATTTAAGACCATAAGCAACAGACATCCCTTTCATAAAACCAAGCGATAAGTATACAGGACACACCGATGAACAAGAATCTGTCCTTCGCTGAAACGACGGACAATGTTATGGGTCTCATTTCAAGGGAAGCACAAGTCTCCCATTTCTAATCATCATCAAACCCAGAAATGTCCAATAATCCCAACTATCCCTCTTGGACCCGACATTGAAACTTAGCACTATGACAAAAAGATGTACCTATCCTGGGTGCTTGAGTTCTTACTAGTCGCTCGTTGGTCGTAGAAAGGGCAAACCAAACACAAAAAAAGGAAGAAGGGTCAAATCTTCAAACATACACTACTCCTTGACTGGAAGGAGCATACCCCTATGCTGCACCGCACAACCGATAGTTCAAAGAAGATTGACAGAAACAATAAAAATTTCTAGAAAATTCAAAATAGTGCGCATGCGCAAAAGAAAATATCTGTGGGCTTGGCGTTATAAACATCATCACTTACCAGCAGAGTTGTTGTGCTTTATGAAATGACCAATTACCGCACTCCCAATTTCCGTCCGCATGCGCAGACAATACTAGTCCGAGTTATATTCCTGTCTTTGTCAATCTTCTTTGAACCAACTTCAAAGCGGTATGCGCTTTCCAGTCAAGGGACAAACTTATACCAAACCCAAACACACCCTATAATTGACTACTTACTGTAGGTGGTTGTAACTTCACAGAATTTCCTGTTGGTATAGGAATAGACCAATCTGGTCTCATACTCTTGAAGCAACTGTATTTTTGTACAATAATTGCACACGCTTGTTTCGACGTCAATTGTTTACTATGAAGTACTATATATAAAAGAACATCCTGTAATACGTGTATAATAATAATAATTATTATGAATGTTTTATGTTGTAAAAATTTTCGTACCAGATTTAAGTTAACCAAAGCTTTACAAACAGATGGATTTACCAAATGCATTAATAAATTGCAAAGCAAGTGCGCAAAACTTTTCAGTAGTTCAGGATTTTCTTGGTGACGACTATATTGAATAAATGATTTTACTGCACGGTTACAGAAGATGCATAGGGCTTCAGTTTTAAGTCTTGTCATATTAAAATAATATAAATGCCTTGCAAATAATTCTCTTGGTAAAAGTTGTTTCATCATAGCTTTAAGTGGATAATCCGCAATATTCAAATATAATTCAGGATCTTTAAAAACTTTAGATAATAATGTTTTAAAAATATCAATGCTTCCCATTCTTCTTGCTTCATTTTCTAAAATTCAATGTACCACTACAAATAAACAATCAAACATAATAAATCACCCGAGGGCATAAACATCAAAAATGCCTGTGGTGCATACATCACTTTCAATATCTAAATAAATTGAAAAGCTTGTGAAATAGCACCCATTATTTTGTAACCCGTAACGATACGTTAGCGACTCGTTCATCAACGATTACCGGTGTTTGAACGATTTTTTGTTCTCAAGTAATTCTGAGAGGTATAAGGTATCATCAACGATTGTCGTTAGTTAATCAGTCGTTCGTGAACTTTTTACAGAATATGGGTGTGGATATAGCTATAGCATAGCTTAGTAGGTGATGTTTGCTTATGTATTTATGACGATAATGTATTCGAAGATATGTGCGGGCGTTATATATGTAACACCCGTTCATAATGCCCTAGGGCGTTATGGACTGCTCAATATACCTCCTTTGACAGATATAAACAACAAATAATTGAAATAATTGACAATTGAAAAATAAATACCTGCGGAAACATTTGGGGAATTGCATTGACAAATAAAAATAATTAACACCAAACCAGCAAACATATTTAGGGTTTCTAGAGTTTGTATTGTATACTTATTTCTAATTAAAGCGCTAAGTACTTAAATAATAATAACATTAAATATAAGATCGTTATTATTTATTGCGTTGGTAAATAGCTATACGTTATAATAATTTTGTAATTGCTGGGTATGTCGAAACCCAAGTTCCCAATTTAAATTTAGACTTGAGGGGACTCGCAGCAGAAGTAGTACCTACCTACTATTTTGTTTCTTGGGTCTTATCGATAATTCGATACGCGATGAGTTTAACCGCTTTGGAGCTAGTTTTAGACTATGCGGGGCGTAGTCACCGACCACCGTCTAGGAAAATATGAATTTAATGATTCGAAAAAATTCCCAGGTGCCGAGGTGATGACCATGCCCCGCATAGATTTCGTGAAAAATAATTTGCCGGGCCCTTGTCGTGTGCGTGCCTTACTTGTACCATTGTATTTACATTGACTAGTTGACTAGTATGATTGAGTATGATAAGGATAACCTTATGGATTCTTAAGGCAACACTTTTTGGATGCATGTAGCTCCTAATCGCTCTTAGTACTGGATGCAGATGCTGGGAGGGCGCTCAAAATCCGAATAGTTTACATGACTCTGAATAGTTTTATTTTTTCAATACTTTGCTATCCAAAGGAAGGTACCGCCAGTACCGCTTCACATTTCAGGTTTAAACCAACTTCAATTACCCCCGCCCCCTGCCCTTCTTCATTTTTCCAATATTTCAATCCTTTCAACATACTAAGTTGTTGGTACATTACTTTTAAAACTGAATACGTTACAATTACATTTTAATTAGTGGAAAAAGTAATGCATTATAATTCATACCCTTCTTACTTCAGGAAAGAAATGTATCACTTAACAAAAAGAACTAAAATTTAATTTAAATTATTGACACTTTTAAGCGCTACTTTGTTAAAATTCATGATTATAGAATTAATAACTGTTAAATAAAATATCGATTTTAACGGGAAATAGTACAGCCCTACTAACATCACGAGATATCATTTACCCTTCGGTCTGTTAACGCTCTCTGATAGAGTTAAAGGACATTTTGGGCCAGCTCCGCCCTCAGGTAGCTCCTTTCAGATTTTACGATTCAACTCGCATTGAAAATGTTCTGAAAATTTAGAGCCTTTAACTTTTTTGTTTGTAAAGATACGAATACGATTAAATAAGCAAAATTGTAGTATTTTTAAATTCTGATTCATTGACGCGTATAGAAATTTGAAAAAATTATTGGTTGCGGAGTTACAGCCCTTTGACCCTTTGTCTGTTTGTTTTTTCGTAACGCCCTGTATATATTTTTGATGATTGGATGTATCTCTATCTAAAAGTCTTATGTGACCCTTTCAAAATAATTACAAATAACCGAATTAAAGGACATTTTGGGCCAGCTCCGCCCTCAGGTAGCTCCTTTCAGATTTTACGATTCAACTCGCATTGAAAATATTCTGAAAATTTAGAGCCTTTAACTTTTTTGTTTGTAAAGATACGAATATGATTAAATAAGCAAAATTGTAGTATTTTTAATTTCTGATTCATTGACGCGTATAGAAATTTGAAAAAATTATTGGTTGCGGAGTTACAGCCCTTTGACCCTTTGTCTGTTTGTTTTTTCGTAACGCCCTGTATATATTTTTGATGATTGGATGTATCTCTATCTAAAAGTCTTATGTGACTCTTTCAAAATAATTACAAATAACCGAGTTAAAGGACATTTTGGGCCAGCTCCGCCCTCAGGTAGCTCCTTTCAGATTTTACGATTCAACTCGCATTGAAAATATTCTGAAAATTTAGAGCCTTTAACTTTTTTGTTTGTAAAGATACGAATATGATTAAATAAGCAAAATTGTAGTATTTTTAATTTCTGATTCATTGACGCGTATAGAAATTTGAAAAAAATATTGGTTGCGGAGTTACAGCCCTTTTACCCTTTGTCTGTTTGTTTTTTCGTAACGCCCTGTATATATTTTTGATGATTGGATGTATCTCTATCTAAAAGTCAGTCTCTATCCCAAAGTCAGTGGGGCGGCCCAGTGAACTTGTAAATACATATATTCAGCTGCTGGGACAGTGTAGGCTCTTCGTTATCCGCTTTTGTAATTTAGCGAGTCCATTTATCCGGTTTTTTGTATCTTAAGTCGGGGATTGAAATTCTGTACACAACCTACGTTGATGCTTAAAAAATTGCATGATCAAATCCACATCAAGACCAAGTCACAGTACCAAGTCCCTATGGCTCGCACTTTGGAAACTCCCGGTATACGGAATGCACCGCGCACTGCAGCCTCTTCTCATTGGTTGCCTAGAGTCCTATGCTGTCGCTGTTGGTTATGTGAATTCTCATGTACTTTTCCAATCATATGTTCTGTGTCAGTTCTGTGATATAAGTAACTTATCTATGGTTCTGTGTTTCCAGTTGCTGGGTCACTGGATCCGCATGTAGAATTTTATCGTTATAAATTTAATATAACATCAAAAAATGGAAATTTCCAGTGACAATTTATTTAATTGTGATGTGTGTGAGAAAAAATTCCGAGTGAAAAGTTCATTAACACGACATGTGAAAATGAACCATTCAAACATAGTGAAAGAGAAAGACTTCTTGTGTGATGTATGCTCTCAAACATTCAATTATAAAACATCATTAGACCGACATGTTAGGAATAAACATCCAGAAACAACAGTGGCTTCATTACACCACCAAAAATTTTCCAATTTGAACCCTGTCAAATGTGACTGGTGTATCCAAACGTTTTATTCAAAAAGCGGTTTTATAAAACATTGCAAAAATAAACATCCCACAGCAAATCTCCATGGTTCTAATAGTATTCTTGCTCTGAACGAACAGTTTATATGCACCGATTGTAATTCTGTTTTTCAGCGGAAGGCCGGTTTAACCAGTCATATTAAACGGATTCACCAAAGAAATAAAACATTATCCAAAGCTACACATTCGTGTGTCATTTGTGCTAATTTCTTATGCAATACTTTCAATGTACTCTCTACACACTATTTTAATCAACATGATATCAAAATTATTAAACAAGTTATGATGTTTCTTTCAATGGAAACTTTTCTACAATGGAAAGAGGAAGAGGAAAAACGTAGTCTTAATAAATATGTACAACGTCATAGTACCAAACGTTATAAAAATGGTTGCAAGTTTACTACATATTATTGTCATCGCAGTGGGGTTTACAAGCCCACAGGGAAAGGCTTGCGACATTTGAAGAGTCAAGGTTCAAAGAAGATTGGTAAAATTTGTCCTTCACGTATATATGTAAAGTTTAGGGTAAATGGAGAAATTCTTGTCAATTATATAGTTACACATGTAGGCCATGATTCAGATTTGTGCCATTTGACTCTTACACCTGATGAAAGAGCTGCTTTGGCCACTAAAATTTCCATGCGAATTCCTTATGAAGACATTCTCGATGAAGTGCGAGACTCCATCAAAGACACAAATTTACAAAGGCACCATTTAGTTACTAGAAGAGATTTAATTAATATCGAAAAGAGTTTCAATTTGACTGACTTGAGGGGTGCAAGACACCAAGATGATGCAACAAGCGTTGATTCTTGGGCCAAAGAAAATTCAAGTGTAGTATTTTATAAAAGTCCGGCCGAAAATTTTCTGAACATGCACATCGACGACTTACGTGATTGTGATATTGCATTATCTAATGAAAAGTGGATAATCGAATCTTCAAAAGCGACTGACCTACTTACCAGTGAACATAAGGATCTTTTCGAAACAAAAGAAATAATAAGCAACCTAACTTCTCAGTTGATGCCCGAGGTGGGGTTACAGAAACGCGAACAATTTTTGAAGAAAAAACAAGAGTTTACAGATGAAGTAGTAAAAATGATAGATAAACATGTAAATAGCGAAAAGCATTTACATTTAGCTCGAAAATTTATTAAACCTTTTGTTCCATCTATGGCTGCAGTTAAGTCTAATCAAACAGTATTTATACAAAGTGGCAACAATGAGCCATCAAATAAAAATGTTTGCCCGCAACGGCTCTATAAAATAAAAAAGTCATCAATTCGTTCCAGTGGCATAAATAAACCTATAGATGAAGAACAGCACAACATCGCAATGGAGTTAATAAACTTTCAAAAACAGGAACCAGCTATAAACATTTAAATTTAGTTTTGTTATATACAGGGTAGGCCAAGTAAATTGCCCCGCCTTAGAAGTAATTGACGCAACCCAACATACATGTATCACAGCAGCGAGATTATAATACTGAACTTTTTATAGTATACAAACGGATCATAATAATTACATCTTTTTTACAATTTAAATTACATTGACGGGTCGGTTCAGTATTGTCATGTAGAGACAACGCTGATCAATTTATTTAAATTTAAAAGACAGGAATTTTGACAGCCATGAAATATTATATGTTGGGTCCCGTCAATTACTGTTAAGGGGGGACCACCCTTTTATTGTATACTTACTGTGTTTTATTATTAAACTTTATTTTCCACTTGTCAATTATTCTGTTGTTTATATCTGTGAAAGGAGGTATATAAAGCAAGGACTTTTATGAATTATATTCCAACACCTGCACATTATAGCCTTTAAAATTTACGCCCTCTGGTGGCTAGAATAGTAACTAACCATGTGACGTCAGAAGTGGGATATTTGCTTGTTTTTAACAGGATCAAGAACGTTAAGCGGCGAATAAAGCAAGGGAAATGTCAATGAAAAAAAACATTAAACCACAAATTAGAGACGCAATTGGTCTGTGGTCAGATTTGTTGTTATGAAGGAATCGCAGAACACTACAGGAGTGAATTTAGCGACAAGCGGGTACCCCGCTGACTTTAGGGAACTGGGACTGGGTTGGGGACAAGGTTGGTGAATCGCTGAACTCTTTTTAGTTTCCCTGGTTGTAAGTAGGGGTCTACTTTCTTTAGAAAAACAAATGAATTTGCTGTACTCCCAAGGAAAGAAACAAGAATATCTTTCCCATTTTTTAAATTTTGTTTTCATAAAGGTATAGGGATATGGGGTGCCATTTTTTTATATCTTTTCATATTTTGTAGCAAGCAGAAACATAACGGTCATTATTAGCTCACATTTTGAAAACATGATGCATCTTCTATAGCCACTTTAAGATTGCATTTTTGGTGTTCATGGAGTTTATTGTTTTCTAAAAAAATCCTTTATTTCCAAATATCTCCTTTACTTTACAAACAAAAGAACATTGCAATATATATAAAAATATAAAATAATATGCATCGTACACAGAAATGTACATTTTGTAGGGATGAGGTATTTCAATGAAAAAAATACAAGCAATGAACCTCATACTTATATGTGGTTAGTTATTATATTTGCAATTAATAATTTGACAACTATTGGATTATGTACAGTAAAAAGAATCTATATATTCATAAATATAAAAATATGCTAATGCTGAACTATATACAAGATTTTGTTACCTGAAAGTACTACCACATATTATAATCAGCATCATCTTGATCAAATGTTATGAAAAAGCCGAGTAGTGTAAGATACACCACCACATTTCCAGCAAGTGTAAGATAACAAGCTCCCCATGCTATGGTCGGTGCTTCATACGGAGCCCTAGCAAGTACAATAGGCAAAGCAAAAGAACTAACTACTAATCCCATGGTAATAAATATTGCTGTCTCCATACAGGCATTACTAGAACCTTGATGCTCAGTGTATCGGCGAGCCATTAAGGTTGGAATGGGGGCCAGTAAATAAAATAATACTACGAAAAATGGCCACCATAATCTGAAACAAATAAGATCCTATGAGTGAAACTCATCAATTATCTACTCAAGTCATATAAAATGTCAGTTAATTACATAGAAATTGTCTTTCAGCCTCATCAAAAGACAAGTCAACACAGCAACTGGTTTCCATAAAAGTTAAGTTACTTTTAGCTTTTAATTACACTTACTTGTATTGTGGTAAAGCACACGCCAAAATTACAAATGTCATTCCAATTGATCCTGCGAAGGCCAAACTAACCAATCTAGAAAGAAAAACGGAAGGTAATCCATTTGCAAAACTTGTATCTTTAATTTGTTAAACGTTAAGTTTATATAGAATTTAATTAATTCCTATAAGTAGATACTTACGCTATGGTATGTAACAATCCCAATAGAGGAAGGCGAGACCAGAACATGTAACAAAAGACAAGTTATTTATTTTTTTATACTTGGCCCCACCCAAAATCGGCTAATATTTCTATGCACTAAGTTATAACTGAACCCCTATCATGTTAATGTAGAACATAAAAACACTACGTTAATGTAAATTAATCCAATGGTAACCAAGATTGTAATTTCAGCCGATGCATTTTAAATTAAAAATTAGTGGTTGCAATATCGGCAACTTTAATGATCAGGATTCGGTCGACATTTAATCGGCTAAAACTTATGTAGCAACTAATACGTATATAAGAGTTGCTCTTTACAGCAAGAAGGATATAAAGAAAGAATTCCCATACCTTTTATACCGGCCATTTTGTAATATTAGTAACAAGATCGTAAATACTTGTAGATTCTTTTTAAAAGTCTATCTTATATTTATCATCACAATATCGTAAGGCTCTTAGCATTCCCACATTACTATTCCGTAATAATTTCTCCACAATAATCTACACTTTTCAAGTCTTACAACAATAACAAACGTCAACCATTTTTCAATAACGAAGACAGAATGACAGTCTATTGCGCAGATGCGCACGCGCAGACAGCTGATTTTTATTCTTCTATTGCCAAATCAATTAACTTCCTTATCACTAATTTATTAATTGATTTGTAAAAAATTTACCGTCCTCAACTATTCTTAAAATAAACTAAAGAATTTTTAAACTTCTCAATTTAAAAAAAAAATTATATAACATTTATCTTATATCATCAATACAGCAATAGATGGAGCTTGTTTGAATCATTTTGACTATTATTTAGCATAGGCGTCTCTATGTAGGACAAATTACGAATTAACCCACCCAGAACATGACCAAGTTTTCATTCTCATTTCCGGAACCAGATACGTCCATTAAACAATATTTTTCTTCTTATAAATAACAAAATGATGTTTCTAGCCATTATAAGCAAATTTAAGGCGTGAGTGTGTAGTAGTACAACACAAGACCAGTATGTAAAAATTCGTACACGAACGACTCGTTAGCTAACGGCAAGCGTTAGCGAGTCTCGTAACGATCAGCCCACGAAAGCTACGGTCTCGTTCACGGTCAAGCCGAAAAATCATTCAAAAACCAAACATCGTTGATCAACGAATCCCAAAGAGGTCGCTGGTACAGAAGGGAAAAAAGGGGCCTTCCAGTATTATACTGCAGTCTAGGAAGGAAATCATTCCCATTCATTCCTTCGTCGAAGAAGGGAATGTGAATGGAGCCATTCGCATTGTAAATGTTTCCTGCCAAGATATTTGCGAAAACCAGGGAAAATAGACATACTTTGATCTACCCTAGGCTGGCCAGGGGCGGATCTATGTAGAAACTAATGAAGCAGGAGTTTGGAGACCCCAGTTTTCAGGGGCCCCTGTATTTTTATTTGTTTATCGCATACATAATTATTATTATTGAGGGGAGGGTGAGGTGGCTTTGCGAAATATACTAGTTTAGGGTCCCAAAATTCCACAGTCTACCCTTGCCTGAGTCAGTGTCTAATTTTGATTGTTTTTGGAACATTTTTCATTCCAATTTAACAAAATTTAATAAAGAACGTTATTTTTTTAATCATAGTAGGCTGTTTTAAATAATGATTGCGATTTTATCTGTATAGCCATATTTCCATTTTAATTTTCATTGTTTTTGCGATAATGAAAAATGACGTGTGCCGGGACCGTCGTGTGTTCGTCTAGAATCTTTAGAATGTATTTTTAGCGTCCCTAGAATAACGAGCCGCTATTGGCGGAATGTGATACTTCAGTCCTGGCTTGAGTCACCTGCAACACTGCGTTGGTAGATTGTGATTTGTCATTGGCCAAGGCGTTAACGGGGGGGATGATGATTTTGCTTCTGTCTACTGTCAAATTTATATGAAACTGGCAACGTCATTGTATAACGATCGTGCAGTGTGATTTAGCTTTTATTTAAACGTTTTACTGAGCACTTGTCATTTTGTTGTTCAGTTTTGTTCTAATTTGCTAGGAAATACAGAAGAAAAATGGCTGAAGGCAAGAGGTATGTATTTCGCTTTGTGCTTGCTTTTATAAACCGGCATTATTATTATAAAGACTTTCTGAAAGATCATAATGGATTCCAAATTAATTTTTTGTTGTAAATGAGAAATCTATTTGCGAAATTTTACAATAACTATCGTTAATATATAAATGGGGATTGTTTTCCAGCCCTGATGATTTGGCAACTGCAATTTTGCGTCGTAAGGATCGCCCCAATAGACTTTTAGTAGAAGAAGCTGTAAATGATGATAATTCTGTTGTTGCCTTGTCACAAGCAAAGATGGATGAGTTGCAACTTTTTAGGGGCGATACAGTTCTCCTTAAAGGTAAAAGGCGAAAAGAGACTGTATGCATCGTATTGTCTGATGATACATGCCCCGACGAGAAAATCCGAATGAACAGAATAGTACGTAATAATTTACGTGTTCGTCTTTCCGATGTTGTATCCGTACAACCTTGCCCAGATGTTAAATATGGAAAACGAATTCATGTACTTCCTATTGATGATACTGTAGAGGGTCTTACAGGGTAAGATAACATTTCAGATTGTTTTATTGTACTTTTCACATTTCTGTGGAAACACCCAACAATTTTACTACCAAATAGTACTATTTGACATAACAACTTTACATTTAAGTTTTTAATTTGCCCTTACCTTCAATCTTTAAACAAAATGGACTTTGAACTCATATCTAAAGTAAATTATTCATTTCATTCAGAACTTTGATGTTCACTTCCACTGAAACAAATTCATAGATCGTCTCAAGGTGAGAAATCTGTGGTCAAAATGTACAAATGTTATTCCTTATGGGAATGTAGCTCCGACGATGCTAATTCACACAAAAGCTGGACTGACAGGTATACGTTTATTTTGAAACATGGCAGCAATGTTTGCTATAAGAACCTGTACAGAACTCCCACCCGGAGACCCACTATAGAAGTCTGTTCTTCTAGATTTTTTTGTGTTAAAATTCTAAACCTTTGCTTTTTTTTAAAATATAAACTGGTGTGGGTTTATCTCTTTGACTACCACTGCAGGTATGATGAGTCAATGTGCCGTTGTAAAATAAAATGATGAAAGAATTGTTTTAATTAATAATCAGACTAAATAATCTTAAAATAACTTTGTCATAACACACACAACCTATATACATAGTAGACTGTAGTGTGTTGTGGGGCCATCCAACTCTGGACTATGGCCAATTTAAATTAAGAGACTCCTAAAGCAAAACGTGATACAGAACTTTGACTTGAATCTAAAACTTGGCAGATAGCATCGTATTTATGGCAACTTTAGTATTTTGTTAATAATAATACAGTAGTGTTGAATATTTTTTAATACAAAAAGAATTTTTCAAGTCTATTTCAAGCTCTTTATGATTGCACTTTTTTGTCTCTAGGACTTGAATAATTTCTTCATTAAAAAGATCATTTTTTCTAAATATTTTAAAAGCATTCCCATGACAGTTGGTCATATGACCTCCCTGGTGGACAGTGCAAGCAATTTAACGTCTTGTATACCGCGACTCTTGTTGAGACAAAACAGGCCAATCAGTGCCCTCCAGAAAGGTCATGTGACCAAATGTCGTTGGAATGCCTATACTAGACTCCGCCCCTTGAACGTGATGAACATTAAAGCCAGTTTCACATGGTACATGGTACAAAGCGGGAAATTCAAAAACTATTCATTCTTAATTTAATTTTTTACCCTTACCCTTAATTTTGTGAGGGATTCCCATGATCCCGTATAATCTAATGTAGAAAAACAGATATGGCGACTCGCTAAATTTACGTACAAGGACGAATCTATTGCAACGAAAATTTTCTGTTACCATAATTTTTTTTACGGTTATAAAGACCATCAAACAATACAATATTACTTGATACGGATTATTATAGAGTCCTTTAAGGAAATATTTCTAAATTTAAAAAAAGAAATTGAATAACCTTCAGTTGAATATACAAACAAAAAATAATGTAGGAATACAAAGAACGGGGAATTACCGAGCGCTATTCACAGTTTACGCTATTGGTGAGTGTCCCTATAAGTATAAAAAGTAATCACTTATTTCTAAAACAAGGAACCAATAAATTTGCTATAATGCTAAGGAAAGTGAGAGTCCTGTCAATGTAGTACCAATCGATGCTACTTTTTTACTTTCCCATACCGCCACTGGTATATGAATATGGGAAGTATTGATATCATGAAAATTTTCGAAATTGAGATTTTCGTGGAAATACGTGTTTTGGACCTCCAAGAACCCAAAAAAGAGGTTTAGAAAAAAATCTGTGTGTGGGTGTGCATGTAACGCCTCTAACACAAAAACTACTGAACCGATTTTGATGAAAGTTGAAATGAAGGGGTGTATCTAAAATTCATCGACAAAATAAGCTTTTTCGTGCCTCCGGTCGGCATCACTGAGTTTCTGCATCGCGAAATCCGCCAGAAACAGAGCTTTTGCCGGCCTAGGCCGGCAAAAGTAATTATTTTAAGTTATTAGTTGGCTGCATCGGCTCAATCTGTCAAAGTCAAATTTATGCATCGCGGTCGGAGGCGATCAAACAAATAAATTAGCAAAATTTTACAAAAATATGATTACCTATTAGAGCCACTGTGGTGATTTGAATATAATCTTTAATATGCGCCGGTGTATCCATTATTAAATCAAAGATAATAAAATTTAGAAATAAACGTCAATGGAAATTGTAAGAAAATAAATGAATTAAGTTTAATACAAGGAATCTTGATTTTAAAATCATAAAAAAAATTCCTAATACTAAATTTTAAATGTAAATTTAATTTATTTAAACAAACATCGGCACAAAAAATCTTGTGTATTACACGTCCAGAAACAGTTTTGCGAGTGCTCCTACTTGCAGGACTCGGCGTTCCGCCTCGCCCTGCAACCTTACTCGCACTCGCAAATGTGCTGTTTCTGGCCTTGTGATACAAATAACTATTAAAAAAAATCTGAAACAACTTGTTTGGTATTAAAGTTCAAATGTTTTCTAATTAAATTTGGAAGTTGTGTAACCATTCCGTTTTGTTAAAGGAATTTATTCGAAGTTTATTTGAAACCATACTTTCTGGAAGCTTATCGACCTATTCATAAAGAAGATGTATTTGTGGTACGTGGAGGTATGCGTGCTATAGAGTTCAAAGTAGTAGAAACAGATCCTTCACCATACTGCATCGTAGCACCGGACACTGTCATTCATTGTGATGGTGAACCCATTAAACGCGAGGTATGTAGTACTATTTACTTTAGTATCCTTAACAAACCTCATCATCAATTAACAAAACTTTACCTCCTTTTTCTTCATGTGTATTAAACCAAGCGCAAGGACCCGTTGCCTCAGCCTGTCACCAGAGGGAATTGATGCAATGGGTGATGTCACAAGATGACAAAGTTCAACAAGGCACATGGGTGTACTATAACTTGTTAGCTTGTGACATCAAAAGTTTCAACTTTTAGGCGACTGTGGGGGGGGTAAAATTATTTGCTGGGCATTTAGGGAGCCGAGGCAACTACGGCTATCAACTACACCTGCTTTAAGTTGTTCCAAGTTTTCTTTCTATGATTTGCATTTTAATTAATTTTATTAATGTGTGTGTATATATAGGAGGAAGAAGAAGTGCTAAATGCAGTTGGTTATGATGATATTGGTGGCTGTCGGAAACAATTGGCTCAAATCAAAGAAATGGTGGAGTTACCTCTCCGTCATCCATCTTTGTTCAAAGCCATAGGTGTGAAACCACCACGTGGAATTTTACTTTATGGTCCTCCAGGTACAGGCAAAACTCTAATTGCCCGTGCAGTAGCAAACGAAACGGGAGCATTTTTCTTTCTGATTAACGGACCTGAAATAATGAGTAAATTAGCTGGTGAATCCGAGAGTAATTTACGAAAAGCATTCGAAGAAGCAGATAAGAATTCTCCTGCTATTATATTTATTGACGAATTAGATGCTATTGCTCCTAAACGTGAGAAGACACATGGTGAGGTAGAACGTCGCATTGTATCACAGCTTCTAACACTTATGGATGGTATGAAAAAGAGTTCACATGTAATTGTTATGGCGGCAACTAATCGTCCAAATTCAATTGATCCTGCTTTACGTCGTTTCGGACGTTTTGATCGTGAAATTGACATTGGCATACCAGATGCTACGGGGCGTTTAGAAGTATTACGTATACACACAAAAAACATGAAGCTGGCAGATGACGTGGATCTCGAACAAATTGCAGCTGAAACACATGGACATGTTGGTGCTGATCTTGCATCACTTTGTTCTGAAGCCGCTCTACAACAAATTAGAGAAAAGATGGACCTCATTGACTTGGAAGATGATCAAATTGATGCCGAAGTACTGAATTCCTTAGCTGTTACTATGGAAAACTTCCGTTATGCAATGACCAAGAGTAGTCCAAGTGCTTTGCGTGAGACTGTGGTAGAAGTGCCTAACACCACATGGGAAGATATTGGAGGTTTAGAAAACGTCAAGAAGGAACTTCAGGAATTAGTACAGTACCCTGTGGAACATCCCGACAAATTTCTTAAGTTTGGTATGCAACCTTCTCGTGGTGTACTCTTTTATGGCCCACCTGGATGTGGTAAAACATTATTGGCAAAAGCAATTGCAAATGAATGTCAGGCCAATTTCATATCAGTAAAAGGACCTGAACTCCTTACTATGTGGTTTGGTGAATCTGAAGCTAATGTTCGGGACATATTTGATAAGGTATGTTGTTAGGCGGAAAATTTAGTATTTACAGCCACATTCCAAAATTTCAAGGTACCCAGTATCAGTATTACTAGTTTCTGATTGGTTAGATGTGGTTTATCTCATGCCGGATAAATTGCGAATTCACTTTTCAGGGTGGATAAATGTGGAACCGCAATTGGCACGTCATATGTTATGACTTATTAGGTAAACCACATCTAACCAATCCCTGACAAATAATACTAGTCTGTGATTGGTTGGATGCGGCTTCCAATTGGCAAATAAATGCTTAATAAAAATTTTTTACAGGCTAGATCTGCATCACCTTGTGTGCTTTTCTTTGATGAATTAGATTCAATAGCCAAATCCCGTGGTGGTAATGTTGGCGATGCAGGCGGGGCTGCAGACCGAGTGATAAATCAAATCCTTACTGAAATGGATGGTATGGGTGCAAAGAAGAATGTTTTTATAATTGGCGCAACCAACAGACCAGGTAAATTTAGAATCTTAATATTTAAAAGAAAGTATTTCATAAAAAGTTGAGGTTCCTAAAATTATTACAAAAATTGCTCCTATACAGAATATTAGGATACTTCCCGTTAGTCGTAAAGCTGTATAATATATATTTCTGTTTAAAATGTTTGAATGATCTTTTCGTTTTTTTTTTTACTTTATCTATGTTAATGTTTACAGATATAATTGATCCTGCCATTTTGCGACCTGGCCGATTAGATCAATTGATTTATATTCCACTGCCTGATGACAAATCTCGTGAAGCTATTTTCAAGGCTAATCTCCGTAAATCCCCAGTAGCTCGGGATGTAGATCTCACTTATATTTCCAAAGTGACTCATGGCTTCTCAGGTGCTGACTTAACTGAAATTTGTCAGCGCGCATGTAAGCTCGCTATTCGTCAAAGTATTGAATCAGAAATTCGCCGAGAACGTGAACGTGCAGCTAATCCAAATATTGCTATGGATGTAAGTATTTTCTACCTATAGTTTGTTTTATTATACAGGGTGTAGAATTGGATCAGGCAACTAAGGGATTTCAATGCAAAAACTTTTATATTCATTTATTTTCTTCCCCTAATTATTTTAGAGAACTGTTCCGAAGTTTTTTGTAGAGAAAGAAATACCGAGTCGGGGTGTTCTATTGGTTTTGTATTTTAGTTTTACAGGAAGAAAATACGGCAAAAATTGACCGTTTGAATTTGAAAATCGCACGCTTCTTGCTGGTCCGACTTGACTCCTATGGGTGGTTGTGAACTGTAACTGAATTTTTTTTCTTTCTATAAAACTAAAATACAAAACCAATAGAACGTCCCGATTCAGTATTTATTTCTTTACCAAAAACAGAACAGTTTAGCTCTAAAATAATTATTAAAGTTGAATGCTTTTAGATTTCTAATTTAGGAAAATTATTTTTTTTTGTTGATTGAAATGCAGCAAAAAACTTTAATTTTTTGTTCCAAATTGTTATAGCTTGATGAGGAAGATCCAGTTCCTGAAATTACAAGGGCACATTTTGAAGAAGCAATGCGTTTTGCTAGACGATCAGTTTCTGACAACGATATTCGTAAATATGAAATGTTTGCACAAACACTCCAACAGTCTCGTGGATTTGGAACCAACTTCCGCTTCCCCACTGGAGCTGGTGGTCCTAGTGCTCCAGGTGTCACAGCAGGTGATCAGGGCAATTTCCAAGATGATCCAGATGATCTATATAGTTAAGCGCAAGTTGAGCTCAACTTCAAATATGTACTCGTTTGTAATATGTTATATTTATTTTTGAAGTTTTCAATTAGAATTTGGTTTCAATAACAAGTTTTATTTAAATTTAAGTAACTATTACTGGTAAACTTTTCAAAATAAATAATAAATTTCTCTTCGTATTTTAATTTTTTTAATTTGTCATACTTTTAATATGATATACAGATGCAACATTGAAAAGTTACGGTATTGCTCAATGGTACAAAAGTGATTAACTCACTTTTCAGCTGATCCACAGTCTATTGTCATGGATAATATTGATTTAACAATTTTATCCTTGACATTGTTTGAGATCCACTATACCGGGAGTTAAAGCACATCCCCTCCCACCTGTTAGCACCAAAATGTTTTTATTGGTTTGTTGCTAATGAGGGGGAGGCGAGTGATGCTGAAACCGCCGCTGCTCTGTGAAACTAGTTTAAGTTGCATAGCACTCGCTGATTTCCAATAGATTTATAGTATATATTTTCTTGCTTTTAAAATTAGTTTACTTCTGTAAATGCAACTGTTAAGAACTGTAAAGCACGTTGAACTATACAGGGGTAAACAGCAAATCATTTCAATTATCCCCAATTTTCATACCATTTCATTCTTATGCATTCAAGTGGGCATCAGGAGTCTACAAAAACAATGTTACAACACCTCCTCTTATGTTCAGTCGTCAGTTTTCATAGTTCTCATAGTTCAATGTTGGTAACAACCTACTGAATTTTTTAAGAGGGACATATTAAAAATCAAAACAAATTTTTAGGTATAATAAAGGATGTGGAATAATAGGTGTACTGATTTCTATTTGTAGATGTAAATGAATCATGAGGTATTGCATAGAAGATGCAGACAGTATTCATAAATAAAAACGAACAACTGATGGATTAACATAAACTTTTTGTTTTTATTTTCTTAAGTGCTGAATAAATGAATAAAATTTAAGAAGCTGGCATAAGAAAAAATAGGTTTCTTAATTTGGATCACAGAGTAAAATGGGACAGGAGATGGAATGACAACATGTAACCTCCCCAGTGCGTGACAGAGACAGAAAACATCTACAGGAATAATACTAATGCTTTAGTTATTCTTTAAATAATATAAGTAGACTGCATGAAGTTAATAAAAACTTCAATAAAAATCGAAGTTTTTATTATTTTCTTGTAATATAGTTATGCTATTTAAGAAAGTAGCTAATGCATTAGATTAGATGCAGTTTTAAATAAAGCTATAAATAATCCCTGTAGTAGTTTGCTTTAAAATAATTAGGATAGCGAATATTTTTTATTTAAAACTAACAACCACATAGAAGTAGGGGTGGGCGATATTCAAATTTGGATATCGATATTTATCGATATATCGGAATATCGATATTTATCGGAATATCGATATATCGCCCAGCACTACATAGAAGTACAACAGAGTAGTTCCAGTCTAATTATATATTAGTACCACGACCTACTCGATTTTCGAGAAGGTCGTGATTAGTACATAGAAGTTGTAGTGGGCATCTTTTATAAATCAAGTATTCACTAGGGTTAAGTTTACGAAACAAGTGACTAATTAAAAAAAACTAAGTTGATCTCAAATTTGAATTTTAAATTAATCCAAGCGACAGGAGCGCCTCTTGTATACTTTTAATTATATAGGAATCTTTAAAAATGTGAAAATAGATATCTATGTTATCGACATAATGGAATCAACGAGTAGATGACAGTAGCTGTAACTGTCATCACGTGAAATAACGATCAGCTGTCTTCTGGGGAGTGGTTGTAAGGGGTTACTCCTAAAATTGTATTTATTACAGTTTAAGACAGGATATTCAAGTAAGTTTAGTTAATTCCTCATTAAAATGTTTATCTTTATAAACAGAAGAAATTTTCTTCATTGATTACGTTTGGAATAATTTTTAAATTCATTAGAAACCCTTTACCTTGGTTGTATTTACCTTTTATTTAATTGGGGTTGTCCACTTAAACTCTAATAATAAGGATATTAATTATTACCGTGTTTTAATTTACTAATTGCTAGGTACTAATGATTATTAGCAGATGCTTATTATAGAGCACCTTTTTATTTCAAATTTGTGTACCATTAACCCATTATGGTTTTGTAATTAACAGTATGTTGAGAATATTTCACTTTATAAGAAGTGATGTTGAATAAATTGTTCTTAACTGAATATGTACCATGGCACAAAATGATCATGTACGGTTATTAAAACACAACTTTTGTATTTACAACTTAAGTAGTACAATTATTTGAAAATTGCTACAAAACATTAATACTGTAGACTGTAAAGTATTATACAATCCTTCTTAGTGATATCAATATGGCAATGCTTTGAATAAAGAGTGAGAGTCCTCGTGTGTTGAGTACAACGGTATGGGTATAATGGGTCGAGGTCTCGGTATGCAGATCCCCACATGATGAATACTAAATCCAGAGTGATAACCATTATTATTTTATTAATCGTTTTAAATGTGGATTGTTAATTATATTTACTTAATTTATCTTTTATCATATTCCAAAGCTTTATAAATAATTTGTTTCAGTATATTACAATGACCGAGTACTGGCTAATTTCGGCTCCCGGTGACAAAACCTGCCAACAAACATGGGAAACTATGAATAATCATACTAGCAAGCAAAATTCCCTCTCTGTTAATTACAAGTTCCATATTCCAGATTTAAAGGTAGGTAAACCTTACAATATGCTAGACGATTTAAAATTATTGTAAATGCAATTCTTATTATTATTATATTGTTTTATAGGTTGGTACTCTTGATCAATTAGTAGGATTGTCTGATGATTTGGGAAAGCTCGATGGGTTTGTTGAACAAGTAACTCGCAAGGTGGCAGCGTATTTGGGTGAGGTTTTGGAAGATCAACGAGATAAACTACAAGAGAACCTGACAGCTAATAACAGTAAGATAATTGTATCATTCTTAACTTACCCCTCAATATCAAAGTTGATGTGTTTTTTTCTCAGACTGGAAATTTCAAAACTTTCAGAGTTGTTAAAGGTGTCTTGATATGAGATCCCTGTATATTTATTCCATATAGAAATTGCATAAATTTTTCAAATATAATAATAACGAAACTGTATTTTTCATAGCATATTACACTCTATTATTGCAATAAGTATTCACAATGTCTTCAACGAAACAAAGGCAAGCACAATTATAGAGAATAATAAATTATGATTTGAAATGTACTTTGCTTGCGCTGTAAATATATTCATTGAATGCTAAATTATAATAGTTCAGAAGTGTCGCTTTGACAGACGTTGGCAAGGTATTTGGCTTGTGCTTGTCTGGCTGGGCTTATGACGAATGTTTGCCTTTGGTGATGGGGACACGTGGGCGACCACCTGACGATGGTGGTGGTGGTGGCTCAAGAAAGGATCCAGCAGATACAGAAAATTCCGATTCGGGCTCCGATGTGTTTCTGACTCCCCCACAGTCGCCTTTCGACAATTCAAGTGCATCTCCTGACCATTCCCCAACAGACCTGCCTTACCCCCTTAGGCCAGGTCAGTGGCCGAGCAGCTTGGTACACCAGCTTGTCACGCCCGTTCAGTTCCTTATGGTTTATTTCAGCAGTGGTGTCTACCATTATGTTTCCACTTTCACAGATCACCTCCTGGCTTCTGTTAGTAGACTGTGCAATGCTTGTGTGTATTGCAATGCCTAGGCACACAATTGATTTTGTATGATTTAGTATAAAAACAGTCACGGTGTTTATGTTTTACTATAATGATATTTATTTCCACAGGTGATTTACCAAGCTACATCACTCGTTTCCAGTGGGATATCGCTAAATACCCTACTAAACAATCTTTAAGAAATATAGCTGATATTATTAGTAAACAGGTTGGCCAGATTGATGCTGATCTTAAGACCAAATCTACTGCATACAACAATTTAAAAGGCAATTTACAAAATTTAGAAAAGAAACAGACGTAAGTTGTTAAATTATTTACTTAAAATTTTAAAAACGATATTTCCAAATTGTTTGCAAAATAAATGTTATTTATTGTATGTCCCGAATGCCAAACAAAATTTATTGCTATCAACTGTAAACTGTAATTACCTTTCAGGGGAAGTTTGCTGACTCGTAACTTGGCTGACCTGGTTAAGAAAGAGCACTTCATTTTGGATTCTGAATATTTAACCACATTATTGGTAATTGTACCCAAGTAAGTAATTAAATATTGATTAATTTTTAGTTTTCATATGAAGTTCTTGAAATTAACGTGTTTGCATACAGTTATGTATTTAGGTGTTTGATAGAAAGAATTTTTGTTTAATTTACCTGTGTTGGTATTAAAATTGCTACTTCTAGGTTCAGGTTGCGATATCTCTATTCACGAGTGACCTTAATTTATTAAAGTGTATTTAGTTAAAAAGTATTTTTAAAATTTTAATTAAAAAAAGAGTGCAATAAATTGTGTTGTTAATTTTTTTTTAGGTCGCAATTCAATGAATGGCAGGGAGTGTATGAAAAGTTAACTGACATGGTAGTTCCTCGTTCATCGCAGTTGGTTACTCAAGATCAGGAGTATGGCCTATTTACAGTATCCCTGTTCAAGAAAGTAGCTGAAGAGTTTAAATTACATGCTCGAGAAAGGAAATTTATAGTCCGTGATTTTACTTATAATGAGGAAGAACTGGCAGCTGGAAAAAACGAAATTACAAAATTAGTTACGGATAAGAAGAAACAGTTTGTAAGTACCTAGGTTTTAAAATTGTCCTTAAAACAATTTGGTTTTTAAAGAAAAACCAAAAAATTTGTTAATTTTGGCTTAAAAATTATTATATTATTTTTTTAAAAAATCTTTCTTATTACATATTGGCAACTTTAAAAACGGTGCCTTAATAATAATAATAATTACTTGTTTATTATTAGGGTCCATTGGTCAGATGGCTAAAGGTGAACTTTAGTGAATGCTTCTGTGCTTGGATACATGTTAAAGCTTTAAGGGTATTTGTGGAATCTGTACTAAGGTAAATATAATTAATTTTTTTGATACAATAGTAATTTTAAACAAACTGAGATAATGCACTTGTGAATAATGAGCAGTGTATAATGGGTAGTATTGAATTGTTATTGCAGATACGGCTTACCTGTTAATTTCCAAGCTATCCTTCTTCATCCAAGCAAGAAAAGCGTTAAGCGTTTGAGAGATGTTCTTAATCAGTTATATGGTCACTTGGACAGCAGTGCTCTTTCATCTTCCTCTGGTGCTGATGTAAGTTATTATTTTCCTTTCAGTTCATAAAAGCTTAATATTCTTTAGCGCGAATATATACAGGGTCTACATAGTGCTGGTCATAAATTTAATGTCCAGGTCCTAATAGTTTTAGTCAAAAGATTCGAACTGTCCTAACCATAAGTCAAAGCGTGCTTTATTTATCCTGAAGACGGTGTATACATTTAAATTTTAGTTAATTTTTCACATATCTTTTAGTATGAAATTTTTGTTGGGTTAGTAATTGACACTTTACCAGTAATAATATATAAAAAAAAAATTATTCAAGTTGAAAGCCTCCTAAACTGAGCGAGATTGGGTTATTTTTCTTCATTGTTTTTATAATCTTCCCAAAAAATTACTTTTATCTTTGGTTCAAATTTGATTTTAATTTCATGCCTGATTACATTCACAGAAGACATATGTTGTATAATTAGTACTTTTTATTTTCAGAGTGTAGACATTCCTGGGCTTGGATTTGGTCAATCCGAATACTATCCCTATGTATATTACAAAATAAATATTGATATGATTGACGCAAAAGTGTAAATTCTATTCCATTTAGTAGATATTTTTGGTCTTTAGTTATTTAATAAAATACAAACTTGTTTGATCCAATTGTAGGTAATGAATGAATGAGATTCAGATTTTATACATTTTGTAAAGCAATACTACAACAAAATTTCTGTATGCCCTGAAGTGAAAATCCATGCTTATTAGCATCGCTTTACTTCTTTAAACGTAGAAAAGTAAATTTTGTAGATACTTGTATCTAACATCTATGGGGCAGTTAATTTTTCCCGGTACATATTTAAATTTTGACATATCTATCCTGTTAATCTACTCATTTATTATTTTTGTGCAGCGTATTTTTATAGTGGCAACCTGGAAGGTATGTGCATTCCTTGCATGTTCAAGACTGTTTTAAAAATGAAATCCTTCTCGTTGTTACTGCAATATGTATTATTAATCATTATCAAAAGATACTGTTGGGGTGAACATAAGATAGTTGATATTGTTAAAATAGCAAATGTGTGAGAAATGTATATACCAAATTATAGGAATAATTAGTACCTACTAGATATACAGGGTGTAGAATTGGATTACGCATCATAAGGATGTCAATGCAAAAATGTTCATATTTTTTCCCCTAATTATTTTAGGGCTAAACAAACTGTTTTTACTTTTTTTGTAGAGAAATAAACACTGAATCAGGGCGTTACATACTTTTACCGAAAAAATTTGCAAAAATTAAGCGTTTGAATTTGAAAATCGCGCGCTTTTTTTAATTGCAGAACTGTCACTGGCCTTCATATAAATAGTAAATAAATGTTTAAAATTACACAAATACATGAGATCATTCTTTTAATATCATCAGTAAAGTGAGTTAAAAATTCTTTAATTATTCATCAATCTCGTAGAAATTCTTTTAAAAAAGCGCGCGATTTTCAAATTCAGGCGCTCAACTTGTGCAATTTGTTTTCTGTCAAACTAAAGTACAAAACCAGTAGAATATCGTGATTCAGTATATCTTTCTCTAAAAATAAAAAATTTAGAACAGTTCAGCTCTAAAATAATTAAGGGAGAAAATAAATGAACATATTTGCATTGAAATCCCTATCATGCGTGATCTAGTTCTACACCATGTATGTAGAGTCAATAATTGACAATACGTAATTAATACATTATTGTAGCAATTCACATTGGTATGGAAACTTAAAAGAGTGTAATATTTAATTGTGAAAGAAAATTCATGCTTTAGTTTTAATTTGTAGCTGGGAATTAGTTTTCTAGTTTCTAGTCCAATGTAGATTCAAGATTGTGCAAAAAAAAATTGGTACACCAGCAGAAATATTTGCTTAAACTGATTGATATTTGATAAAATTTTATGCAATATATAATGAGCATTTGCATTTATTACGATACCTTTTAATTGTTCTGATAATTAACAGTCATTTTATGTACCATTTTCTCAAATAGATTATTGGAAAATCTTATTGACAATAATAACCCAAAATTGATTTCTTTATTGTTGTGAAATTGTTTGAAAACAGTATTTGTTTCTTGTATATAGAAATAAAATAGTTTTATCTGTAAATATATTGTAAATGTATTTCACTTCTATGAAAGCCACTCATACTCATGTTGTATTTATATTCCATGGTATGTTAGCTTGATATTGCAATTAGTTTTGCTTTATAAAAAAATATTGTTATTGTTATCAAGTATTACATAGTTTGAAGTACGTTAGTTATTTTAGTGGTAAAATAAAAACTTGTTTGCAAAGCTGTTTATTTAATAATTTTACTAACTTACGCACAACTAGAACCTCCTAAATATAGAGGATTAACGCTTGCTCTTAAAAACCTTACAGATCCAGCACAAAAAAAATGCACTCTAAAACAATACTTAACTCATAAAATCTTTTATGCATAGACAGTATTATGGCCCGTGGAGCTCTTTATTGCCCCTGGGGTGCCTTTATAAATTACTTGGTGAATATTTGGCGAATGCCTGGGCAATACCCAAGCCATTCAGAAAATATATGAGCGTGCTGGGGTAACATTTGACCATGCCTATTTAGTGTTCAGAAACTTCAGAGAATCCCCCAGGGGAATCGCTTCCTCACCCTGGCTCAAGAGTGCCTTAAAGATTACCGAAACATGCCCAAATGAAACTTGAGGTAACGTATTAGATGTTTGAAATATTTTGGTTCAGATAAGTTGTTGAGTAGTTTATTTTGTACAAAATAAGGATATTACTTTTTTATGAGCTGAAATATCAAACTTTCCCGCTATTTCTGTGATCAAAATTGTCCGAAATGTCGACATGTGCGCAGGCGCATCATCAACCTTGATCATGCGCGATTAACAGGATACAAACGACATGCCTCGCGATTTAGTCGCACGTTATCGGCCGACCACAGTTGCCTGCTTTCCGTTCATTTATTCAAGTAAATCAAACAATTCAGCAGTAACTGAATATTGAATTGTTGCACATCACTCAAGTAGGAAGTAAAGTATCAAATAATAGGTAAATCCGCATTTTTTCCGTTTTGCACAGTTGTAACACGTTGTAATAACCTAAAATTAGGCACAATTTAAAAAACATGATACCTAAGTAGTTTAGGTAAATTTTATATTTGTTTATACCTAGTTTATTATTCAGTGTGTGTTGAATGTATTTATCAGGTTATAGGCTGTTATCTGAATTTGATATGTTTTGTAAAGGTTTTTCACAGACGCATGTGCAAAAGTGTCACGAGGTTGCGTGTCCTCCAAAGTGAAGTGAACGTCACAGCAACCACCATTTTGTGTAATTAAATATCGCATAGTAATTTGAAATATCTGCTTTAGATCTGTTTGACTCCTACTGTAATTTTTTTCCATTCTTGGTTTGGTAATTTGGTTAACCGGTAATTTCATAATCCAGAATAGTTGTGCAAATCACACAATACTTGACTGCAGTTATTTCTTATACTTAGCAGTAGGTAAGTGAATAATCTCATTTATCAGAAAAGGAGATATTAAATTTAGTGATTAATTCAACTTCGGAATTCTCAATTGCAAGGGGTTTGTAACGTACAAAATTATATGTGATTATTGCAGCCGCACAAAACCTAATTCACTCTAATTATGGTTTAGTTATTCTATTCAAAATGAATGCCCAGCTTATTTCATTTAGTTAACATTTATTATTGTCTTACAAATTAACAATTTATTAAATACAACGGGTTTTTTAAAGTTAATAGTTTTTATCCACCACTACTAAATTATACATCGATTATTTATGTGTTTTGTTAAACATAAGACTACACATAATAAATTGCCGTGAATTATGGTACCTAATTCACTCTTACCTCAAAATCACAAATGTCAAAACACAATACAATACAACATACCCCAACTTTATTTCGAGGCCCTCAGATTCGTCATGATGGTCCTTGCTGTAACTTGTTGTTTTTAAAAAATGTTTCTGTTACAATTATTGAATATTAATTTGACGTTTCACAAATCACATCAAAAACAATTGCTGGCTTTGATATGAACTGTAATGGCTGATTAGATGAAGTTTTTAAAAAAATGTGTCTGGTAATTATAAATTTTTACAAACATTGTTATTTAGTAATAGTCGTGGACAAAGTACAGTATTTAACTCGCATGTTATTGGCTATTATTCACGACGGTTACATTTACGAAATGAGCCGCAGGCGAGTTTCGTAAATAACATCCTAACATGTTCCTTGAATAATATACTAATTTGACAGCTATTTTTTATACAACTGTCATTAAAAATGACACTTTTAGGCCCGGTTTTACAATATTAGTATATACCTGGAATAAGCTATACCTCCGATAGTTGCCATGGTTACAATTATTTTAACAATTGTAACCATGACAATTGTCGGGGGTATAAGTATAACTTATACTTGTATTGTAAAACCGGCCCTTAGTTAAAGTTACCCGGGTTAGAAATTCAATTTTATAAAGTAGGCATGTTAAAAATACTTTTAACACTACTAGAAAAAGGATTTTTAACACTAGTGGAGTTTGTTTATAATTTATTTATAAATAGTAACATACACATTAGAATTAGAACAATTACAGATATTAATTCCTTGGGAAGTAGTCCCTTCAACTTTCTTTAGTTTGCACCATTCTATGAATCGGTTATATGCAATATCATATTGCTGTCGCGATTTCTTGGGCAACAGATCAAATGTAGCCCTACTAGCTGGTTCTTCAATGTCCCGAGGAACGGCGCCGGCATCAGTATCAGCAGAGGAACCATCGTCAATAACAAATTCGATTTCATCACAATCCATTTTCACCATTGCACTATCAATACGAACTGTTTTAAAAAACGCGAACGAAACGTTTTCTGAAGTTTCTAATAAACAATTTTCAATTGTCACTGCATTATTGTACATCACGACATAGCTAATTTTTCTGAAACAATTTAAAATAAAAATTATCACGACAGATCTGATTTTTGTGAAACATTTTAAAATAAAAATTATGAATTCGTTTTTTAAATTAAATATAAACAGTTGTATAAAAAATAGTGTACGATATACTTGTTAAAAGTGACATTTTATTTTGTAAGTGGGGAAATTTGCGAAACGAGCCGATAGGCGAGTGTAGCAAGAGCAAGATTTTTGTTAAAACCACCTTGTGCTTGTACCAAAAACAATATTTTTGGCTGTGTCAGTTTCATTATTGATTGTTAGCAATAGTGTTACGTTATGTAATTTATGTCTGACTCCTTGAACCCTTTTTTTAGCATACAACATAATGAATCCATGCAACAAAAAAGGAGAAACTGACAAGGATAAAGAAAAAGAACCTAAACAGAAAATATCATCACCGAAGAAAGAGGAGGAGCCATCTGTCCTGGCAATGGCATCTACCAGCAGTAACGAAATAGCAGTAAGTCCACATCTTTTAATTTGAAAACAACTTTCTCCAGATGCTAACATTCTGTCATTTCTAACATGCGGAATATAAGAAGGGAGTAAAGTTTAGGTTTTGGTTTAGCACCACGGAATTACACTATTATACAAATGTATTTACTCAATTTTTTTAAATGCAAATTGCTGCTTCTGTTGCCTTCCTTGCAGTACTTTAGCTCTGCTAGTGAATTAAATTCTCTTTATGTAACAACGTTATTTAATATTGTGGGATCCTGTTCTTTTTTCTCTTTATTTTTAACAGATTCGTCAAAAATAACATCACGAGCGACTACTATTTTTCCTTTCTCCTCATTCCATAGTCTATACCCATTATTTGTATATCCCACCATAATAAATTTCTTCGTACGAGAACCTAATTTTCCAGTTCTTTGTTTTTTAGGAATATGTGCGTAAGAAACACTTCCAAAAACTCGAATTTTATTAAGATTTGGTTCCTTACCTTACCAAATTTGAATATTATAAAAAATACATTCTTTTAATCGTCGTCTGCGTTGATATGGTGTGACAGCAGGAACACATATCAACGCAGACGACGCTTTTAATGAATAATTTCTATTCAACAAGTAACCTTAACAACAACAACCTTTTAATATTAGACATACTAGATTATGTAGAATTGTAACTAAAACATAAATATCAACAACACTGCTGCTAAACAGTGGAAAGTTTGAATCAGATGTGTATTAATTAGTATTATGTTATTTCTGATACATAATTCATAACAACAATGTTTTTCAGGGCGCACCAAACCCCAAAAAATCAAAAATGGAAAAAGGTCTGGCTGCTTCACATGAGAAAGTGAGTTTCCTTATACAGGGTGATTTCTAACGTACGGAGGAAAGTGAAAGGACAACTAGAGGGGACCAAAACATAGTTTTTTTTACAATAAACTTTTGATCAAAATGGAATAACAAGAATGTTACAACAGTTTAAAGTTCTTATAAACGAGTATTTTTTTAATGAAATACGGTAATTACTTGCGTTTTGAATTCAACTTTTGTATATTTGTAAGCTAATTAAACAAAATTCAGTGAAAATTTTTATAAGACGAAAGTTATGGCTATTTAAAGTGTTCTTAAAAATATTCAGTTATAGGTGTTTGTTTATTGACAACCGCTGATTTACATAATCTAATCATGTGGGTAAGTCAAAATTACAGCAGCAATTTATCAGATTGTGTGAGAAGTGTTTCGGATGTAAAAAAAAGCGAATACAATAAGCTCAGCGGTACTCAAAATGTGGGCGTTAATTTATAAGAACTTTAAACCGTTTTAACTTTCTTGTTATTCGATTTTGATCAAAAATTTATTGTAAAAAAAAATTATATTTTGGTCTCCTCTAATTGTCCTTTCAGTTGTTAGAAATCACTCTGTATTCTTCTTTCAGTCATAATGTGACTTTTTTGGGTGGTCACTTACCAAATTTTCTTTGATTACAGGGGCCAGAGGAGGAAGTAACAGTTAGCACTGACTCATCATTTGAAAGCATTTTGAAGGCATCTACGTTTGTGGACAAAACGCTATTGATAAAAAAGGTTTTTCACCCTTATGACGGAGATACAATTATAAATCCACAGATAATGATAACAGCACCTCGAAAATTTGGGAAAAGTGTCAACCTGGACATGTTCCGCTGTTTTGTAGAGTTAGAAGTGGATGAGAAGACAGGAAAGCCGATAACTAAAGTTGATCTGGAAAGTGAGACTGTTTGTGATACACCTAATTACAAATTGTTTACTGTAAACAAAAATTCAGAAAAAATGGACTTGCAGATCATGGCAGATAATAAGTTTGTGAAAACTTATTTTGGAAAATATCCGATCATTAACGTCAGTTTCCTGTGTTCTGAAGATGTCACAAGCAAAACTGATGCTGTGAATCTCTGTAGGACGAGTATACATGGGGCATTTAAAAAACACCCCTACCTATATGAAAGTTCAGAGTCACGATTGAATGTTTCGGAGAGAAATGTGTGTCGGCTATGGTGTACACCAGAGGGAAAACATCCCAATTACAAGCAGTTTAAACCTAGCAGTGTAATTCGCAGCTTGAAAAACTTGTCTGAATATTTGAAAAAGTTCCATGGGAGGAAAGTTTTCGTCCTCATTGATGAATTTGATTCTATTGTTTCAAGAGCAGTTGGCACTGTGGCTGACAAAGATGAGCTACAGGGAATTATTGGGGTTGTTATGGGTGTTATTGGCAGTGTTGTGAAAGATAATAGTGACAACCTTGCTGGAATATTAATTACAGGAATACTGGACTTGTATGACACCAACATGTCGAGCTTGCTGGGTAACGTGGATCGAAACACATTTGGAATGGATGCGCCGTGCTTGAAGTATTATGGATTCAATTTGAAAGAAGTGGAAAAGCTTTTTGAAATCTTTTCTGTAGATGAAGGTTTAAGAAAGAAGGCAATCACCAAGTACAATGGTTACTATACGGAACGTGGAGAACATGAGATCTTTAATCCATATGCAATTGTCAACTTTCTGAAAAATCGCAAGAGTGGAGATGCCAGTTTACAAAATTATTGGCAAGAAAGTGGTTATGTTGAAAGTCTCGATAATCTTTTCAAAAGGGACGAACTCAAGGAGATGATTCAACGTATGCTTCAAGGAAGATGCGTTTTGGCTCAGTTTTCAGTTCAACTGAATCTGAAGAACCTTATACGATTACATATTGCAAATAGAGATTCCCGAGTTTCTATTTCCATGGATCTTGTTATCTGTTTCCTACTACGCCAAGGCTATTTATCATATATACCTAGGAGAGAAAGTCTCCTAATGAGTCTCCCAACTGCTGTTGGAATTCCTGATGATCTACGACCCATATTTACTGAAAAGATGGTAGAGCATTTAAAACTACATTGTGGCTTAAATGAGATTGCACATGAGGCTTGTCAAAGTCATCTTAATAATTTGATGCACTTTGCCAATAAAGACAAAGCAGAGTTCATAAAGGCTTTGAAATCCTTTACTGACAAACTGGGTGAGCTCATTCAAACAACATCCATTCATCCATGTAATGAGGCAGGAGTAGAAACTGTAGTGTCATCTGTAGTACTCTCTGCTGGTTACACCTGTGGCAATCAAACCTATAATATCGACCAGAACAGACTGGATATGATAGCACACAAAGATGGACAAGAAATCATCATTGAATTGAAGTACAAAGAAGAGAGTTCACGTGATGCCCTGGCACAACTTTTCACCAAAGGATACTACAAGAACTTCATAAACGAGAAGCATTATGATAGTAATATAAAACTTCGTCTGGCAATGGGGTTGCATTTCACTGAGAAGATAGAGGGTTCAGAGGTAAAGGCTACTGTACATTGTCTGCGAGATGTAGAAATCAACGAGGTTTTAAACGAACTGAACATTGAAAAGGTGGATAAAAAAGGAAATGAAAATGTAACAGAGGATCGCATTGCAATGGCCTGTGCTGAGAGGGAAGGCATCAACTCATTTCTTGAAAAAGCTATTTGTGTCACTTAACATTGTCACAGTTTGTTAACTTCATCTCCAAAATATTTTAGTTTACATTGATTTGCATTTTCTTAAGAACGATCTACATTATCTCTAGTTAAAACAGTGTTTTGCTTTTTTGTACGATAGATTTGGTTGTTTAATAAAAAAGTTTTTAACTAATAAGCCAAGCCTTAAAAAAAATAAAAATTTCTTCTCCCGAATCTCAACTATTCTAAAAATGGAACGTTTTTGAAAAAATTCTGGAAATTTGTTTCTATTTTTTTTACATGTTTGTGAATGAAATGTTTGAATAAAAGTCAAGCTTAGATCAATTTTCCATACGTTAAAAATGATACTCTGGATTCAGCTAATATGATACATATTCATACCGAGTGGGTACTTTCAAAGCCGAACATAGGAGATTTGCAAAACCCTCTGCTCGACTGAATACGCGTTATTATTCATATCTGATATTAATAACACAAACTTATGAGTGATGTCAAATAATTTAATTGACAGATAAAAAAAGTTGATAGTCATAGCAAATTTTTTTACAGAAAAAGGTAACTATAGTAAATTCCCAAAACTTTAGTACTTCAAGGTCACCGCGACGCTCGCTTCTTTTCAGAGATAACTTAACCTGTTTATTAATAAATAGGATAGAACGGACACTGGGGTTGGCCCATTTGATTCATGATTTTGTTTCACCCCAAACCGCCCAGAGGGCTGTAGTGTAGTATTTTAACCACGGCCAACTTCATTAATGACAGCTTACGCTTTTAATGAAGTTGGCCGTGATTTTAAATTCAAAACCTTATCTTAGTTCAAAACCTGTCGATTGTTTCTTAAACATCGACTGACTTTGTTTAAATTTAAATTTCTGACGTTTCTTTTCACTGGAAATTCAATTTTTACTCAATTACAGTAATAATTAATTTTTCTTTGTGTTTCGTTGTTATTATTTGAAAAGTTCTTTGTTAAATACCTACTAGTTAACGTAGGTATTAAAAGTGTTGGTTGGTCTTTGGTGTTCGTGGAAATTTTGTCAGAAATAGGTATGTACCGTCACGAACTTTTCCTGTAATTCACTTCAGTTTCATTCTTTTTTGATTTCTTTTTAGCCTTTAACATGCCAAGTATATGTTGCTTTAGAGATTGTTACAACAGCAAAGCTGGCATGCATAGATTTCCAAACCCCGCAAAAGATTTAGGTATTTTTATGAAGTGGCTGGAAGTTTGGGATAATAAAGAATTATTTATTAAACCGGCAGCAGCAGTGTTTGATAATTATCGTGTCTGCGGCTATCATTTTAAAGATACTGACTTTGGAAGGAATAATAGTCTATTGCGTACAGCTGTACCTGATATCCAGCAACAGTATCCGACGCTAGCAATGCTATTTACATCTGGTTAGATTGCTATATCAATAAATTAAGGAGTTTAAATAATATAATGTAATTGTAGATTGATTGAAGCAAAATATACCAGATGTTAAACAAGGTAATGTGGTTGATACGGTGAATGAAGTTAAGGTTGCTGTGGATTTACCATTAGCTGCTGAACTGCCTATTCTAACGTCTACGACTCCATGTACTACTCCACCCAAAAGGCTTCCTGAACTTACACGAAACCCTCAAAGTTAAAAATTTGTAACAGTAAAGAAAGTTGCTATTTCAAAATTAAGTTACTGGATACGTAGGTACATTCAGTGATAATAGTTAAAATGTATGAATAAATCAAAGATAGAGACTTTGGTATGTGGGAAGCATGGGCATGGACAGACTGAATACTGAAATAAGTATAGAAAATGAGGGGGGTGGTAGAAGAAGTAAGGGAATTCTGCTATCTAGGGAGCATTAGGGTATAACAACGCACAGAAGATATGAACACCATATAAATACTAGCTGACAAACAGAAAACGGCTTTCAATAAAGTGAAGTAGTATCTGCTGACATAAAATAGCATTAATCAATTAGAAAGAAGAAACATATGTTTGGAATTCATTATTGTACAGATGTGAGATGCGAAACATGGGTGAAACCGAAGGTGAAGAAAAAATTAAAGGCGGAGACTATAGAAGACATGATATCAAATGAAGAGAAAGAAAAGAGAAGTTTATGGATGCAAATACAAAAAAGCAAGACGAGTTGGGGGGCATATCATGAGACACGGGAGACAAGGAATATTACAAACCAAACTTGAAGGAAGAATAGAGGGGTAAACCGCGAGAGGAAGTCGAAGAATAGAATTCATACAACAACAAAATTATAGTTAGCTCAAAGGATCTCTTTTTAAGCGTAAAGTATACAACAACCATTTAAATAATTAAATAACAATCTTAAACTGTAATTTCGTTAGTGACCTGACAATACTACCTCCTATTCTACTAAAAAATTGCTTATATTACTAAATTGCCGAAAGAAACGCTCGATAAATATAATTCATAAAATTTTAATGTTTTCTTGGTTATACTGAATGGTGGAGTTGGTAAATTTTGTTAGTCCTCCACTGATTTTAGAACTAAGACTTCGCTACTGAATACCTATTCATTTTTCCACGTCTTTTTCCTCCTCGAGCATTTCATATTATTATATTATTTATCATACAACCTTTGATTTAACAGTGAGCTTGAGTTATCGAACGTTTATATTTTTTTATGGTGCAGATTTGATTAAAATACCGACCAAAACTTAGTGTGCAAATGGTATATTTTATATTGTAAATTACTTTAAAAACAAGGCATTTTCTATTATTTTATCCTGCATCTTTTATTTTTTTATCGTTAATTTAGTATTTTTTTAATCTGCAAAATGCGTTAAATTATCGAGTCTTTCTTACCACCCTTTTAAAAATACCTCCGTAGTGAAAGATACGAAATATTGTCAGGACACCAAGGATTTTAGATTGCGTAAAAGCGTTGATTAAAGGAGTTCCTTCCTTCAATCAACGGTAAAAGTGTGTACCTATCGCACTTTTATTAATGATATTACTAACCGTAGGAATCTTATTATATTAATTAATACTAGATTCAATTTTTAACAAATCTAATTAATTAAAATATTTGTAATTTCAGTTAATAATAAATATTACTATTATTTAATGTAAGTTTTATTTGAAAAAAGTATTCGCGCTATTTTAAAGAAGGTTACTGTATCAAATACTGAATTTTGCTCCATCTAACAGAAATAAAATAAATATAATAGTCCACCCCAAGTTAATGGGATGGCGCAACCATGTTCAAACGTTCAAAACGGAAGTGTCCGTTCTGTGCTTATATTAAATCACGACCTTCTCGATTTTCGAGTCAGACTCGAAAATCGAGAAGGTCGTGTATTAAATATATACGCTGACAGTCAGGTGTTTTGTGCTTCTTTTCAAAATGAGAACTCAAATTGACAATTACAGCGGCGTAACATGAATTATGCATCTTAAGTGTAGCAATCATTAAAAATTGTAAATTGAGGGTAAAGCGAAAAACTTAGAACATTAAAAGGAACGAAAAAATATATATCCTGCACTGATCTGGACCAGCTACATCGGCGCACGTCATGTCCATAACTTAGTTCGTATGACCTTGAAGTACATAAAGTTTTGGAATTGACTATAAGAACCAACATTTATTGGTACCATCCAATGCCTTACCATCGCATCCGCTGTATTTTTGTCGTTATTTTCATACCATTACCATCCTTGTGGATTTAAATGGCGAGCAGGAATCTATATAAAGGTTAGTTACAATGCAATTCTCCTATGTTCGGTTTTGATAGTACCCACACTGTATATGCCTTGAATTAACTTGTATGCTAACAAATCGTTTGTCATCGCGGGAGGACTCATACCACTAATGATACGAGGTTTTCAACTTATCGCAATGTTATCATCCTGATAGTGCGGATAATAGGAAAAATAAATCTGTCAAGTTTGATTAAACGAAAAAGAGAGGTAAGCGGCGCGACCTCTATAGAGAAGTAGCAACACGAAGGGATTATACTTCTTGAATGAAGTGGTCCATGCTAAACTACTTGGGATATTTTAAAAACTTTTATATTTCTTCCTTTATAGTACTATACATGTACTAAACCCTTGTAGTTATTTGTTATAGATTTAATACATTATGTCCCAAAAGTATAATAAAATCGATTAAGATTCTTAAAAATGGGTTTGGGCAAAATCGGTCGGATATGTCAACAGGTTTGTATTAAATTCTTAATTTTCAAATGCGTTTGTATTTTTTCTTGTCCTTTTTAACAGCTATGACGTCATCGACTTTTTTAAATGATAACCCTATTTTTATTGATACGTCAATCGAAGAGTATCTTTTTTTACAAAAAAATGTGAAACTTCTTTAGCTCGAATAATTATTGTTTTAATTCCTGTAATAAAGGGAATTTATTTAGAGATCGGAAATACAAAATTTTTAAATTACAAACCGGAGATCTGTCCCGAATCTTATTAGGTACCTTGGGGTTGTGATTCAAAGCCTTAATTTTTTTTTATTTAAAACGCAGTTAAAGCAAAACTAGAAAACCTGTGGAAAGGTCTTGCACTTAGGAAATTATTCTGCTGCTACAGCTTAACACCGACCCCAGAATAATAATCCACTTAATAAAGTCGTATCGACCGTCACTCCTTAAATATTGTAAATGCTTCAAACAAAATTTGTGTACCTAATGTAAATTTTTAAATTTATCACAGAAATCGGAAGAAGTTCTATTGTAGGCTACATGAAAAATTTACGATTTATGAATCACAACGCTACATTTAGATAGTTTCCTAATTTTTATTGCATTTTATTTATTAACGTAGAACTATGCAACGTTATTTTGAATGTTATCGCCTAATAACAAATAAGAATTGTTCCGATGTCCAAAACCTCACACGTGCATTCCAAATTTTTTGCAGGTGTTATATGTTACAGGACTCGCTTAGGCTGGGTGTCCACCAGATTTAAATCGCGCGAGAAACAGCATGTATACTATAAGTATTTTTGTTAGAACCTCTCCATTTACACGATGCGACTCAGAAAGTGTCAGTGTACATGCCCCAAACAGAAATACTTATACAAGATCTTTATCGTGCGATTCAAATCGAAACAATCACGGTTCGGTTTGATCTGGTGGGCGTCTGGCTTTATTCTTTTTACCCCACCTTATCAGAAAACAATTTTCGTGTTAGTTCTTGTAAAGTAGTGGACGTGAATGGTCAGAAATCATAGTGTTTGTAGTGCTCATTTTTAATATTTGTGCAAATTTCTAAATTATCCTCGGATAATAATTGAACATTTAATAAGGTAAGTAATAATTTTAATTGAAAATTATCGACGTTCAATCTCGAGATCTTTCAAAAAATTATTATTTAATTGTTATTTTATACGCTATTTTTATTTTCTTACAGTTTATGTGACGAGGAATCGACATTAGCACCCCCATCCATTAAATTTTGGTGATGGAAGAATAAACAGAAGCCTGATGTCTTGTAAGGTGAGATTTTTAATTTTCCTTTCGATTTTCTAAAATTAGAGAGTTCTTTGCGAGTCTTTCTCAAGCCTTAAAAATCTAATCTGTGCACACATAAAAGTGTTTGTTTGAATCCAAGAAAAAAAATGTTTTGACTTACTTTATTTCAGTAGAACAATAAGTAGTTTGGATTGAGATTATATAATTACTACAAGAAACATCATCGTTTTGAATACAGAAAAATATTTCTTTAATTTTTATGTTTAAGTGAAAATATAACAATTTGATTTAAGATTCAGATCAGCATTCAATCAAATACATTTGATTCCTTGTTTCAAGTAGTTCAGTAGAATTGAAATAAAAGTGGAAATGTTTAACTTAAAGCATTTGTAGATTACTTGAAATGAACTCCTAGGTATGTTCATATCAAGAAACTATTTTTCTTCTCTGAAAATGAGAAACTAAATATTAATATGAAGCGAATATATGTTCTAATCAAACAAATATTTACTTGATGGCTTCCCGGTAAAAGCTACAAAAGCGCTGACTTTGCAAAATGCAAGTAGCTACTTGCGTCCAATGATGCTCATAGTGCTCTTAGTGTTTTCGAAGGTGAATTGTTTAGTGTCATAATTATTAATGTGTGTTGTTCCCTTGTACAAGAAACGCGTAATGGAAGATTTGCTAACCGATTGGGGATTTGAAAAGTTAATTCAGCATTTCAAAGGTAGGTATGATACGTTATTACGTCCTGAACTAACGAGTTTACAATATTCTGTAGGCCAGCCATTCTGTAAATATTTTAATTTAGGTACTGCTCTTTTGTTTAATATAACTAAAGGCTTAGCTATGAATAATAGTAATTACAATTCCTTTGTATTTATAATTTCTAAAAACTGAATTTGATCATCGTTGGGTTTTTGCAGAAAACGATGTCACTGTGGAAAATATCTTCAAATTAAATGATGAAATGATGATTAAAGAATTGATTCCGTCAGTAGGTCTGCGTGTAAATTTTTTAGAAAAAATTAAGAAGGCCATACCGGAAGGTTCTGAAGTGAGTGAAGTTTCCTATAATTTTGCAAACAAATTTCTCCTTTTGTATGTAGATTGTAACATTATAAGTGTTTTTTTACATGTAATGCTGTAATACTATTGAAATAAATGTTTTCTTTAATTTAAAAATGGTGCTTCTTTGAATTAAATAAATTTAATAAGATTATTTCAAGAAGGTATATTTAAAATGAAGATATCATATGTTTTACAACAAAAATACGTATTTTTAGAACAAAGAAACAATGTTTTGGTGAAAGCATATCACAATTTTTTATCAAAGATATTAAATTTTGATATAAATCGATATATTTATTTGGTTGAAGATAATGGATTTTTTTTTAAAAATATTAAATTGTTGAAACCAATAAACACATATACTTGAACAAAGAGAATGATTTCTTTCATATTAACAAATATTGCAAGAATGTTTTTTTCTTGTCATAAGAAAATATCCTCTTGCGTATATATGAAGAAACGATTTGTTTGAACTGATGCAATTTTATTTAAAGGAAACGAATTATTTTTTGTGTGTGTATAGTACAGAGTATAACAGTGGCGGCTCAAGGAATTTAATATAGAGGGTACGAAATATCGGTTAGATGCTCTTTATCAATCATTGGGATAAAAGTTCCTAAAGACAAGACGCTACGAACAGGGGGGGGGGGTACGTTCGTACTATCGTAATTTATCAATTATTTTCTTTATTTCCCGAAATGGCGATAACATAGTAATATCTGGTACCCCTTGTTCCAAATTTATAATTTTACACCCTAATCCAGCATTTTGCATTTCTAGAGAAAATTCATAAACTACATAATAGGAAACCACCCCCAATACGGTTATCAGGGGCAAAAGTGTGTAATTACAAAGCCGGCATCTGCCCCCAATCCTATTACTTTGGGGGTTGTGGTTCAAAACTTTCAGTTTTAAAATTCAAGGGACAAGCATTGCACTCAAAGAATTTTTTTTATTTTTTATTTATTTAGGAAATCAAAAAAAAAATGGAAAGTTACAAACAAGGATTTGCCCCAATCCTATTTTACTTTGAGGGTTGTGAACCAAAGTTTTAATTTTTTAAACTGAAAAGCATTGAAAACAAAACCAAAAACTTATAGAAAGGACTTTTATTCATAACTTTTAGGAAATTTATTAAAAGATCAAAAATACAAAATTTTGAAATTACGAAACAGGGATCTGTCCTCAGCCCTGTTACATTGGGGTGTAAATTTAAAGGTTTTATTTCAAAAATATGAAAAGTCTTAAAATCCAAACTCAAAAATCTGTAGCTTTACACTCAAAAAATAAGTTTTCGGAAATTTATTAAGAGATCAAAAATACAAGATTAGAAATTTCAAATTTCCCTGTCCTCAGTTTTATTCGTTTGGGGGTTGTGGTTCATAGCTTTCATTATTTTTAAGAAATATAAAGAAAATGTACTAGGTACTATTACATGATAAATTTCTAATTTATGAATCACATCATTGTTACTTTTAAATTTTGTATTCATTTTTATTGCTTTTTATTTCTTAGCTTTTCTTACGTAGATACATTCAAAGTTATTTTGAATGTTATCGCCTTATAGCAGATAAGAATTAAAAGTTAAGTGATTGTTCCGATGCACAAATAAACCTCACATGTAGGTAGGTACATTCCTGATTTTTTGCAGGTGTTGCGTATTAACACTCTGCTCGTTTATTCTTTTGTCTGCACCTTATCAGAAAACGATTTCGGGTTAGTTCTTGCAAACTACTCGAACTGGAATGGTCCCTGAATAGTGTTTGAAGTGCTAATGTTTAAAATTTTCTGAACATTTCCAATTATTCCTAGATAATATTATTTAAATATAAGGTAAATAATTATAATTACAATTACCGACGTTCAATCCCGAGATCTTTTAAGCAAATATTGTTTAATTGTTGATATAGTAATACAACATTTTTATTTTCTTACAGAATCTGGGCTGAAGAATCTGAATTGTTTTGTTTTATTTCAAGACGGTAGCAACCCCATCCATTATATTTTACTGATGTGGGACGAACAATAAATAGAAGCATTTATGGTAAGAAATATTTTTTTTATTTTTCTTTCGATTTCCTAAAATTAGAGAATTCTGTCGTTTTTTTCTAAATTTGTTTGGAAATCAATTCTTAATAATTAAGTTTTAAAAAAATGATTACGTTTTTTCACTTACCCCTAATAGGGTGCGTATGTCTCATCAGTCTGGCAGTTTTTTCCTTTTTGAGTAGTAATTAACATTTTCCAAATCAATTACTAATTCAAGATACAGACCGAACAATCTAATCTTTATACAGTGCTTCCCGAAAGTAACGGATAAATTCAATAAAATCGTTGAGAAAAATATTTCAAATAAATGCTCGGACACGTCGATTTTTATTTTTAAATTATGATTTAGAGATGTAATTTTTAACCCCCCACCACCCAACCCCTAAGCGCTGCCAACTCCAACTTTAAAAATTTAAATAGCAAGGAATCCTTTCTGATACTTCATCTGATAGCTTTTTTTATGCTGAATACAATAAAAAAAAGTTTTTCAAGATCGGTTGATAAATAACGGAGATATTTACCAAAATGTATTCAAATTAAAGTGCCAATATTCGAGCAGCCGTTGGTACTGGGTGGTAAAAAACAATTGCAACTTGTTTGCAATTGAATGTAAACAAAATGTATTGACATTACTTAGTGGAGTGTGTGTTACGATAGATAGATACATTTTGTTTACATTCAATTACAAACAACTTGCAACTGTTTTTTACCACCCATTGTAGAGCCGTACCAACGCCTGCTCGAATACTGGCACTTTCATTTGAATACATTTTGGTAAATATCTCCGTTATTTATCAACCGATTTTGAAATACTTTTTTTTATTGTATTGAGCATAAAAAAAGCTATCAGATGAGGTATCAGAAAGGGTTCTTTGCTATTTGAATTTTTAAAGTTGGAGTTGGCAGCGCTTAGGGGTTGGGTGGTGGGGGGTTGAAAATTACATCTCTAAATCATAATTTAAAAATAAAAATCGACGTGTCCGAGCATTTATTTGAAATATTTTTCTCAACGATTTTATTGAATTTATCCGTTACTTTCGGGAAGCACTGTATATACAGGGTAGGTACTAAATATTAGAACATTTGTAAAGGAAAAGTACTTCAGCTAATTCACCCTAACTGCGAATTTGCCTATCTAGAGGAAACTCACTAACTAAAACATTTTTGAACTGCTGGCAATGTTTTTTAATTACGTCAATTTTTTAAAGAACATCCTGTATATGACTCGCATATTCCGATACTTGTTTCTCGAGCTTTCAAAAAAAATTAGGAATTAATGCTAAAACGTTATACAATATCACTATACAAAGTTGTCAATTTAGATTTAGATATTTCTCCTTTTGTACCTCATAAAAATATACAAAGTGTTAATTACAAGAAATCCGAGAATAATATAGACTTCCAGTTTTTTTGTTGTTTGCATAAAGTTTGTTTTAATAAAACATTATTCGCAGGCTGCAACTGAGGCTTTTCAAAAAATATAGAATTATAAATTATAATACAGTAATGCCAAATTATACAGAGTGTTCACCAAAAATGTACATTTAATTCTCCACAGAATGATCGCCAATTTTTCTATTCCTATATTTTATTAAATTACAAAACCTCTTGTATAACAAAATTGTTGTTAACAAATATTATTAATACGCTAGCTTAATAGAATTTTTTGTTAATTTCTTTTATTTCAAACTATAATTTAACAATTCAGTTTCAAATAGAATCGTACCTACTCAGTTTTATAAATTTTTAAAGGTTTAACCCAAATTTGCTGTAATGTTTTGAAGGTAACAAACTATTTTTGTTTTCAGATGTTCTTAACTACACGAACATGCAGAAGGGGTAATAATTGGAAATTCGCCTTACTGAAATGTTTGATCAGTTTGGTACAAGAATTTTAAAGTGCAAGAGAGTTGAAGTGGACATTAAAAGTGAAGTGTTGTGGATATTAAAGTGAAGTGAAGTGCAATATGGGACTAAACGTCGAGGGACAGAGGACATCGAGGGAAAGGACACCATCGCAGTATAAAAAGGTTTGTTTCGACTACCTACGTTGGAAGGACTTACATATATATCCAACAAGAAGAAGAATTGCCCTCCAACCCCTACCCAAAGAATAATCTTTCAATATTTTAGCGTGCTTTAAATTAGAATTATTTTGTCAATCCTCTTGCGCCACCCCCAACCCTGCTAAGAACGTTAGGTGACAGTCATTTTTTATTTTTTGCGGTTGTTGAAATTCAAACTTATATAAGTGTGTTGTACAGGGTGGCCCAAATTGGTTGTCCATATAGGGTATCTCAGCAACTATTGTCATAAGGAGAAAACTAAGGGCACATTCTCGAGCTCGTTTTTACAGACAAATTTAAGAGGGGCCATTAGACTTGTAGGTTACGTCTGTTCTCACCACGACCTTCTTGATTTTCGAGTCTGACGCTCTTCCGTCAGACTCGAAAATGAAGAAGGTCGTGGTTCTCACAAAAGCGTTAGTGTACATAAAATGTAATTATTATTTGAGATAGTTTCACACAATCTGCTGAACTATTGAACATAATCCTGTATATCAGCCGTAGATATCAGCTGATTATGAACTGTCAACAATTTATTTATAAAATGGTTAGGTATATCTTCATTGCGTTACAATTAGTACTCATTTTAAATTATCAGAAACGCATTGCTACTACTTTATGCAGACAGTAAAAGCAATTTTACGTAAAAATGTTACCAAAATAGTGTATTTTTTACCCTCATATAAGACGTGAAATTATGATTCACAGGCCACATATGAAAGCAAAAAAGGTTTCTTTAACTGCTTTCATATATTCTCTATCATATGACATGAATTTCGTGTAAAAATTTTAAGTTATATGCACGTTAATTATTCCCAAAGATTAGTAATGATATCCAAAGTGGCGTCATCTAGTCACAAAAATTACGAAAAGGCGGCTCTTAATGGCGCAGACGAAATTTTGATATCGTTTCACATTTTCAAGGAAAACGCGATTTTACGAAATTTCCTTGTTCCTATTATGTTGAATAACTTTTTTATTTTATAAGCCATCGCAAAACTATAAAAACATTCTGAAGGCACTTTTTTGGGTAGAACTCAATGGCGTACCTACTCAAATTTTTAATTAGGGTTCAAATTTCGGAAATATTAAATATAGTTGTATTTTTTTAAATAGAAACCATAGTTGGCAATGTCCTTATTAAAAGAGGTATTTTTTTCTTATTTTAAAAATATATACCTTAATGGGTATATTTTTTATAGTTTTTCAGCAAAATTAGAATTTATGTCTTTTACTTACATTTATTCAGGTAAAGTAAGTTTTCTGTACTAATTGTGGCAAACGGTCATTTAGAAAAGTTGTTCAGAATATAAAATCACCACCCCATGGAAAATTTCAGAAATATCGGTTTACTTTTTTGAAATCGTGTCTGCATTTTTTTATATTCAAAAAATTTTGAAATAAATAAGCTGCCAATATTTCTGAAATCTTGTATGGGGTGATGATTTCACATTCTCAAAAACTTTTCTAAATGGAGTTTTGCCAGTTACTCGGGCAGTTAGTACAGAAAACCTACTTGATCTGAATATCCATGTAACTGAAACACAAAAATTCCACTTTTGCTGAAAAACTATTAGAAATATACCCATTAAAGTATATATTTTTAAAATCAGAAAAACACACCTGTTTAAATAGGGGCATAGCCAACTATGGTTTCTATTTAAATAAACACAACTATATTTAATATCTCCGAAATTTGAACCCTAGTTAAAAAATCGAGTACGCCACTGAATTCTACTAAAAAAAGTGCCTGTAGAATGTTTTTATAGTTTTCAGATAGCTAATAAAGCAAAAAAGTTATTCAGCATAATAAGAATAAGGAAATTTCGGAAAATCGCGTTTTCCTTGAAAATGAGAAACGATAGAAAAATTTCGTTCGCGCCATTAAATTTGTCTCAAAAAACGAGCTCGAGAATGTGCCCTCAGTTTTCTCCTTACGACAATAGCTACTGAGATACCCTATATGGACAACCAATTTGGGCCACCCTCTACAGTTTCATGCGTCGATGCCCCATATTTCCCCTAATGGATATTGTCGCACATCCCCCCATACCCCACCACTTTGTAGGTTTCTAGATGATTAATTAACAGATACAATCTAGAACGATTTTTTTATAAATACACAATTTTAAATATAAATTCAAAAATCCTCATCACCCTGTGGCAGATTTTATTTTGGAATTGTAAAGCTCCGTTTAACTTCGAATATTATGCTTGTTTTCGTATCCGGGAGTGTCTGTGTAAGTGATGGTAACAATATTGCGGATGCATTATCGTTTTATAGTTTGAATATTTTATTTTTTTGACCGACCCTCGTATATTGTGCATTTTGCACGTTAGATAGTGAGTGGATGCGTTTAAGAGCGAGATTTTCTCTTTTGAACGCTTTATACGAAATTTTTATTAGGAATAGGATTCGGATTTCTTTTGCGGGGGTTACTTATAAATTTTCGTGAAAATCGGAAAAATTCTATGTAGTACTAATCTAACTAATCGAGCCTAACGGAGCATATCACAGTAAAAACACGTTGATGTACTTCTATCATAGCCAACTTGATTATATTTCGCTTTCCACACCAGTGATTTTTTTTTCATGATTGAGTGTTTACAATTTTTTTCATAAATTAAAGGAAGTACGGTGAGCTTTAATCGAATAGGTTGCCTTTTTTAATAACATTTTGTTAAGTCATACTTCAAAATTAAAAGTACAAACCTGGACGAAAATTCAGAATACGTTTCGGAATTTCTCGATCTTGGAAGTCTTTTTCCCCCCAACCTGTTCAACCCTGGCGCTGCTGCTCTATTTTTTTTTATTCCTGGGCCATTATAAAAAAATTAAAAGCAATTTTCTATTTTTAATGATCTTTGCAGATCGAATATTATTTTTGAAGTTTTGGAAAAATTAACGTGGGTGTGATTTTGTTACATCCCCGTTTCTCCTAAAATTTCTATTCTTTTTTGCAAACAATGATATTTTTAAAATGGTCCGTTTTTTGTTTCTTTATATTTGGGGTGTTGAATTTGATAAGCTGCAAAAATGCTCAAAATAAAGCTTTTTGCAATCGGAAAATGTTCTTCTTCTTGGGTTTGTGATAAAAATTTGTTCTGGCTTCCCCCTCACTCCAATTATTTATTAACATTGAAGAAAGTACATTTCCGATTATCGATATCTAGTGGAGAATTAAAAGCTTAATAAATTGCTTGGTTGCAAAAATTTTATAATTTCAACTGTAACTATATTACAACAGTTACCTAAGCCAAACAATTCTGTATCATAATGTGTATGTTTACTGATCCATTTTATGGCACTGTGTTTCCGCTAGCGAGACATTAGTGCAAGCTTTCTGAATTGCTGTTACTGTAGAGGAAACACCTGAGTTCTATCGGTTATTAATTGTGGTTCCTCAATAGTAGCAGGAGGGGTTGTATATTTATATTTTTGACTGATTCTGGTAATACTCTCCCTGAGATGAATTTTGATAGTACTTGAAAGTACTTTTGCGGATTATTATTTAGATACTACTTTTACGTACTGCGGAATAATATTGCGTCCAATGCGGATAACTTTTGCCTACACTGCGCAACGATTTTCCATACTATGCGGATTATTCTTCCGCATAATAGGGAATCATTTTGCGCAATTTTTTAAACGGAACATGTCGGATTTTTTTGGGAGGCACTGTCCCATATTCGCGGAGTGTGACTGTGTCAGTGTAGTTTTTGTGACTTCTACTTCCCTATTTGTCGTAAGTATGTCTTTAAGCTTTTTTTTTATTAACACTATAGGAAATTATGGGACAGTATACAGTGCTTCCCGAAAGTAACGGATAAATTCAATAAAATCGTTGAGAAAAATATTTCAAATAAATGCTCGGACACGTCGATTTTTATATTTAAATTATCATTTAGGGATGTAATATTCAACCCCCCACCCCTCAACCCCTAAGCGCTGCCAACTCCAACTTTAAAAATTCAAATAGCAAAGAACCCTTTCCGATACCTTATCTGATAGCTTTTTTTATGCTGAATATAATAAAAAAAAGTTTTTCAAAATCGGTTGATAAATAACGGAGATATTTACCAAAATGTATTCAAATGAAAGTGCCAATATACGAGCAGGCGTTGGTACGACACAGTCGCAATGGGTGGTAAAAAACAATTGCAACTTGTTTGTAATTGAATATAAACAAAATGTATTGACATTTTAGTGGAGTGTGTGTTACTTATTATTAACGATTTGAAAAATAAGATAACAAAAAGTAGATTTACTGAAGCGCAAGTGGGTAGGTTTCAGCCATAAAGGTGGATCCGCACTTCGTACGTCACACGGCACGTGGTAAACCGCATTTAACCAATCAGAGCCCTGTATTGATAGCCTTTGATTGGTTAGATGAGGTTTCCCGTCTGGCTCGCCAATTGCGGATTCTCCTTAAAACTCTTTTTGGTAAATAAAAGGAACGTATAGGACAACGTAATAATTTATTATAAAAAATTAAGAGGTTTTTTTGAAAAAAACAAACAACGTTTGTAATACTAATAACGATTTTTACAAGTCTCTCTACTCTATTGCTGCGCTAAACTCGCCTCCCTGTGAGAAATTAAACATCACAATAGTTGTTAAAATATTTTATTTCTAGCGTGTTTTTCTCATAGTATGAGTTTTACATTACAGTTACGAACATGTTATTTTTATACCAGCTACGTAACAAAAATATAAACAGCAAAAATACTTTTCCATCATTTTTATATGTAGTATACAAAGTATAGTATATTAGTAACAAGTACAACATACATTTACATTGCTGTTCATAAAGTTTTTCTGCCTTAACAGTAGAGTGCTAGGTAGCAAAAAAATCGTTTAATAACGAATTTTGTTTAAACTTTTGACTAAAAGCAACCGTCCACTTTATATCACCATCCCTGGAAAATTTATGTGGTACAAGGGGCGTATAAAAGGGGTCTTCTTTAAATTTAATTTTCTTTCACTTTATCCGACTGCAATGCCCCATAAGGGGGATTATTTGGTTGGTGTATGTAATCAGTCAAAGATTTATAAGTTACTGTCCTATACCATAACCCAGTTATCTCGCGTCCAGGTGTCCCTGCGCCGAGTTGTCTCGGGCACGCTAACTTGTCCTACACCGCTTCTATCATGTTCCCTCCCACCCTGATGGTTCAATTCTCCACACTTAAAATCAGCGTTTATGACCTAGTAGATAGTCGGTTGTCTAAATTAAACTACTCTTTATTTTGACAAAACCCCTTTTACTGCTCCTGCACTATATGTTTTTTTGAATGAGATAAATTCCACACTTTAAATAAAAGTATTTATCGTGGATTGTTGCTTTTAATCAAAAAGTATAAGAAGGAAGTAGTATATGAAGGTCGAAACGCACTCTACTACCTATATTAGAATATTAACATTTCAAAACACAGATGATTGCATATTTGGCACTGGAATAAATTTGAATACAAAATATATTCTCTTTTCATTTACTTAGTAAGGTCTTCATTTCTTTTAAATCTTTGTTTAAGTAGTGAAGGACGTAATGAAGGACGAGGTCATAGCAATATTTATATTCAGTCTGAAAAAACAAAATACAGTACTTAAAGCTTTTATGTCGAAATATTTCAATGTTCAATGGATCAATGTTTAATACCTAATCTTACTTACTATATTTTCTACTAGTTGAGGACGGTGTCTTCGGACAGTTCTAACAGCTTGAAAGATATCAACTTCGCCATGTTGTATTACTTGTTCTATATTTGCATTAGCAGCACAATATACACCACATCTACTTCTTCCATCACTGAAAACGATGAAATGAAGTGAAATGTACGACGGTATATTTTAATTTGAAATAAAAATTAGATTCTGTGTATATTAACATTAACATACGGGAGGGTCGGTAATTAAGTGGGGGCCACCTCAACGGGAATCTATTTACTTTCAAAGATGGTTCAAAGAAGATTGACAGAAACAACAATACTATTGTTAGAAAGTGCAACAAGGATAAACAGATAATAGGAACTAAATGCATAGTGCGCATGCGTAAAATTAAAACAGCTGTGGGCGTGGCGCTACGAACTAAACAGCCGATTACCCCGAACATGCGCAGAAAATATTAGTTTATAGTATATGATTGTCCTTGTCAATCTTCTTTCAGCCAATTCCACATTTCCATAAAGGAAGCAGTGTATGTTCGAAAATATTTTCGCAGTTACTTGAATAATCTGACAGATTACGGATATAAATTAATTCGGTAACTTACGGAGAGACAACACACACAGGTCCATAATCCGTACGTTGCCTCCATCTTTCTACCATGTTCATTAATTCCACTAATGAGTTAGTTGAAGTTGGAACTTTGTGGCCCATAGGCCAACATGTCAGTTGAAAGAGTTGAACAGTTCGCGGTGGAGCTTTTACTCCTGCCATAAGTTCTGTTAAAGATACTATCTGAAACAGATATCCATAGTACTAATAAAACAATGAAGTAAGAAAGTGCCACTTTCGTGCTGCTTGCAGAAAAATAAAATCCTTTGTTTGTTTTGTTCATAATAATTATTATGTAGGTTTTTTTTATTGTATCCATTACTGAAACTTTTGGGATCAAGAAAGTCAACTTTGCCTGACTCAATACAGTAAAAGCCAGACTATTATGATAATTTACGAAAACCACTAAAACTAGAAAATAATGACAACATTCCGGATTCTTTTTGCGTTTTTTGACCATTGACCATATGAAACAGCAGTGGCGTAACTACCATACCGCCCGCAACCGCAAGGGGTAGGGGACTACGGCCCCCCGAACCGTTACGTTCTAAAAAAAAATTATTAATGTGGTTTTTCACATTTAAAAAATCAATAAAACCTAAGCAACATTTCGGTAATAGGTTCCAGCGTATCATTTCAAAGCTGTGTCTGAAATAGCTTTAAGGTAGTACCTATTACCAACGCTATTACATAAAATGGCCGGTACGCCTCGTACTTAAGACGCCGCGCCGCCGCGCCGGCTCGTCAGTAAAGCATCACTTTCATCATTTCATGACCGTTCTATGCAATATATACACCCATACGAATAAAGTTTTAAGTGGCCGGACAATAGACTTTTTTCGGATCGGGTATCGGCTGCGTTCGGCAGTTCCAAGACCGATCGGAATGTAGTTTGCTAGGGGAAGTCCCAACCGATTGTCCATCTTTTGAAGCCGGCTGCGACGCTCCTCAGGCGGGCCATTGGAAGTTCTCGCGGTTCTAAAGGGAATACACGAGGGCATTTGCTCGCGGTTCAAGTCTAAATCGTAAAATAATTCAGCTTTTCCGCCGAGCTTGACGGCATGGCACCGCGTTCCCGGAATCAGGGCGGGGGCAAGGTCAGATTTTAAAATACCGGAAAATAGACCGGGAGAGACGCGTCCGACTAAAGCGTACAGGGATTTGATTAACCCGATCGATCTCCAGGGTCCCGAAAGTTAAATTTTCAAAACCTCGGCTCCTAATTTAGTAACTGTGTAAAGTGATAATAATTGTACCTTTTTGTTTATTCGAAAAACCCAGGTCTTGATGTTGGTATAATGGTTGTGTGAAATATGATCAATTGTGAAAACAGGTCCATATTTTTTCGAAGCTCTTCCTTCAGGCCAAAATGAGGGATATGTTTGCTGAAACGACAATAAAATGTTGTATTCCAAAATACAGAAACTAACTTTTTCCACTACTAGATTTAGAAGGTACCATTAGTTAGTTTAGTTTGTTTTCAGGGTAAGAAGTTGATTTTCTCAGCTAGTGGTTACTAATTTTTTATTATTGACCACTGGTCAATAATTGAAACAATTGATCTAGCATGCTAGCCTGATGCCAAATATCCAATATTATTCACCTTCATAATACAACAACCACTTTCTAAAGCTTGTAGGTATATTTCAGTCTAGTATTGTTTCTTATTAATTTTAATTATAATTATTTGTTAAAAATGAGAAATAAATATGTTTTAGATAAACGTCAAATTTTACACAAATGTCAGTTGAAATGTTTTCAGGCAAGGCTACTTGATTTTTGTGGATATTTAGAAATGTAACTTTATTTTTTATTAACGTAAAAACGATTAAATATAAAAGGAATAAAGGTGCTAGTAGTGGAAAAAATAGTAGATATATAAACCACGGTAGAGAAGACTTATCAGCCTCGCAGCTTATTTCTTTCGATGCTCCGCATCTCAGGAAATAATAATGCTAAGAAAAATGTCTTCTGTACCTTGGTGTATAATAGGTATACTATTATTCATACTCACCGAATTATGTGGAGGCAGACATAAAACCACCACAGCAGCGCACTCATAATCATATACTAAGGACCAAAATTCTCCCAAAGTCATTTTTACAGGCCATTCGGTGACTATATATTCTCGTGGTTTGGTGTAACCCTGTTAAAGTCATTATATAGTGTAACAGTTATTTGTACATCAAGGGAAGTTATGATGATGTTAATTACCAAGCGCAACTACTATGCTGTGGGCCCTCTAGGGCCCAAAAGGATAGTTTTTATACCTTACAGTACACTCGTACAACTTAAACTTAAAAGCCATAATTTATTCGCTTGTAGGCTATAATTTATTCAGTGTGTCCAAGAAAAGGAGCGCATGCATGAGGAGTAAGAGATAGAGGTTCGGTTAACTGAGAAGGAACGTTCAGCGTCAATACACAAAACCATTTTGCGCTACTGCCTATAATAATCAAATTACTTACACAGGGAAAAAGAAAACCAAAAATTTAAGATTGTTCAGGTTGTACTGAAAACTGCGCAAAATTTATAGAATTTGAATGGTGATGGTAGTAGTCCTCAATATACCCCCATGCATGGATTCATTATCTTGGACACCTATACTTACATCAACAAATACTGCGTTAATGTAGTCAGTAAAGTTGTTCCCTTGAAAGGATGTTAAATACGGTCGAAAGTTATCAGCTGTAAAGTAGGTGTAGGGTTGTTACATACAATTAATCCAATGCATTATTTATACTTACGGGGAACTATCAGTACATCACGATTTTTCTTGCGATTGTCACCACGATGACCTCCTGCGCAGTCTCCTATTGAAAATCTGGGAGTTTGTTTACAAATTAGCAAATATTCACGTTGGTATTCGTTCATCTTTGATACGGTATTTTTTAAAGATTTTTGTTTTAGTCTTTGGGACAATTCACTAACAGGAAACCAAGAATTACCACAAACGACGTGTTCTTCCAATGTATCATAAATAAACTTGTACTGGTCCTAAAGAACAAAAAGAAATCTCGTAAGAAACTAAATTAAACTTCTGTAGGTATTTAACATTTGCGTATTATACTTGCCACGTTGTCAACCAAGCCTCTCCGAGATTGTCGCAATTTTTTTAAATATCCATATACATCAAATGTATCTTCTTCTTCGCCTAGTTCCATATTTGCATCAATTGCTAAGTAGACTCCTGATCTTCCTCCACCGTCACTAAAAGAATAATGCCACAAAACCACTTCAAATTGTTTAAACGTTTTCTTGTAATAGAGCTGCTCTAAAATGGCGTTCTTTTAGCTAACTATTATTTTACAAATATTTGATCAATAGATAATAACCGAAACATATTTTCAAAAAAAAATTCCAAACTTTTGGTTGCTTCCCAAATGCTTTGGACGTTCGGTACAAACTTCTTTTTAAAATATATTTGCTTTTTAATAAAGCCCCTATGTTGTTCTTATAAGAACCACGTCAAACAAAATATGAATAACTTTGATTCTTACTTGCAATGTACTACCATTGGTCCAGCTTCGTTAGACTTTATTCGATGTCCTACAACAGCTCTTACTCTTCGTCTAAATTCCAATATTGCATTTGGGAAAGGACACGTATGGCTGTGCCATTCTGTAAAATGGAACTGTAGTATATGTCTTTCTTCTGTGACAACCTAAAGAAAACAAGGAAATTGCAATATACTCAATATGTATAATTCCAGATTCAAAATTGACGTTGCTATGGAAATGCCCCGAGCGCTTGCGCGAGGGGTAGATATTTCTTAATAGACTACCAAATGACAGACAACCTTCTACGTCCGAGGAATGCAAGGGCGCCAGGGAATGTTTCATTTATATTTAATTTCGAGTTAAGAAATTTACAAAAATATACAGGGCGTTGTATTTGAAATAAGAAAGTCATTTCCGGCTAAACCGGATTATTAACATCAGCTCAAATTATGACCTCTTGCGTGTATATAACGCATAGAAACATTTAAAAAATAATAATAGGGGTGTTCCGGGGTTTCGTGTCACCCGCTCTATCTACTGGATGTTAAGGCTTGAAACCGTAGCGCCCAACAAGCGAGTCGTTGGAGATTTAATAATGAATTGCGTAATTCAATTCTACACCCTGTATCCTTAAATACTTACGTCCAATTTTTTCTTATATAATCGAAATGTACGTATGTGGAAGTGTGCTAGTTCTTCATCTTGCAAGGTCGCTATATGTATACCCCCATAAGTTTCTTCTATTTCTTTTGAAGCTGGCCAATATTGTACACACATGACCTGCAGTAAATGAAAACATTTCAAACATTATAAAGAAAATTAAAATTACTATAATCGATTATTATTTCCTTGGAAAGAAATTATGCGGTATGCTACTATAGACAACCGATGGTTCAAAGAAGATTGACAGAAAGAACAATGCAATTTGTTAAAAAGTGCAACAAGGATAAACAGATGACAGGAACTAAATACATAATGCGCATCCGTAAAAGCAAATAGCCGTGGGCGTGGCTCTATGGAAATCATGACCGCGCGCATGCGCAGAAAATACTAGTTCCTATTATATGTCTATGCTTGTCAATCTTCTTCGAGCCAATTTCTAAGCGGTATGCTCTTTCCATAAAGGAGCAGTGTATGTTCGAAGATTTTTATACATACCCTTATAAAATCAAACGTTTTTGTTAGCATTACTATACAACTTGCTTTTTCTTGCCAGACCATTCTCCAGAAGTCTGTAACTGTTTCTTCAGTAGGTCCCTGCGTTACTATGTATGCATTTGGTTTTAATAAACTCTAAAAATTATTTAAATTATTACTAGAATGAAATAGGTACCTACTCCTGCAAGTATGTAACGTAAAGCAAAGTTTCACACACTTTACCCCCATTACCCTCAACTTTGAAATCTTAAATGGCAATATATCCCATGTCGTACTATATCAAATGAAGGCTCTTGGAAACTGCTATTCAGGCATGTCAAACAATTTATATTTGAATAAACCGTTTGAAAGCTTTTAAGGGTGCATCGTTTTAAATGCGCCACCCAGTATATTACTATGCAGTAAAAAATTAAATTGGGGATTCTAGCACGTCTACGGCGTTTTTAAAAGCTAATCATAAACACTACACATAGATAGACTAGTGCTACACCACCTGCGAATGCTACAAGCAAGGATTAAAATCTTTGAAATGTATCGAGGTAATATTCGCAAATAATTTATATAAGGTACTATGTATCTATAAACTTTCAGCATGCAAATAATAGAACTATTTGAATTGAAAAAAAATGCTAATAGGTTAGTTCAATGCAGCTCCCGCGAAATTAGCGCTAATATTTTTATATTCGTTGTTACTTGTGAAGTTATAATAAGGTAGAGGTGTTTCATTATCTTACGGTCCCGGAAGTGCTCGGAGAAATGGCAGAAACGCGCGTAAAAAGTAGGCGTCGCAACATGTTAAAACCTTAGGTTAAAATTCTGTAAATAAGGAATATGAAGGAAATTAGAAAAAACGTATGGTGAAGGACCTGGGAAGTGCAAACGCAAATGTTCCGTCAAAACGCAGCTAATATCAAACGTGAAAACCGTGAAAATTAATGTTTTTAGGTTAGGTTAGTATCACGGTTCTCAAGCAATTTATTACTACGCCTTCCGGGACCGTAAGATAATACAACACCTCTACTACTACTAGTTTGTTGTAGCATTCAAAAGTGTATTTAATTTTTGGGTAATGTTTGTTAATTAATCTTGAAATTTTAAATTAAAGTCCATATATTCAGCATCGTAATGTAACTTTCACGGTTACAATAAATTACTTACATCAACATATGAAGCATTAACATAATCTGAATCGTGTTCACCCTCTATAGATTCTAGAACGACTCTATTGTAATCATCTAAAACAATACATAAACAGTAAATACTTCTATTGCTGGCTATATACTAAGCATAAATTAATAAAAAATTATTGTAAGAAAATAGTTATTTTTTATACAAGACGATAAAATTATATTTTATCGACAAGCGGAAAGTGTTAATTCACGAGCGATGAAATCGCGAGTGAATTAATTTTCGCGAGTCGATAATTAAATTTTATCGTCGTGTATAAAATTCTATTTTTTTCTATAGCAGATGTTAAAGAAAAATAAGAAAAATTTGTAAAAAACCAATTAAAATTAAATTATATTAAACCCGAAAATCTCAGTAGGTAGCAAAGGTTTCCATGGAGTTACCCAAACAAAGTCAGAAAATTAAAGTACTTTATCTATCCTTGCGGTTAAAGTGTTACTTTATCTACTCTTGCGGTTAAAGTAATACTTGATCAACTATTTTTAGTCGAACAAAGCACACTTTAACATCTGCTATAGAAAAAAAATATTTAATTCTATAGTATCTACACTATTCGCAATTGCTAAAAAAAATATAAATGTCTACTTCATAAACGCTCATGTTATTGTCTTTTTACCATATTCTTGCATTATTTAGGAGAATAAAATTATTTTAATAATGCCAAGCTAAATTAGTTACTCAGCACAACCTACCAAATAGGGAATTCTGGGTAACTCAGCGAGAAACTGCTGAACGCTCAAAAAGAATTTCTGAGCTCATTGAACGCAACTATTAGCTCCCCTGTACATTTTATTTCATATTTCATTTGAACATAAATTTAAAAATTTGTTTTATGTTGGGAATATATGTATGATTCAAATGGTAAGGTTTTTGAAATAATTGTAAATTTTTTTTGGTAGGTAGGATATTATTAGCCAACTAGACCCAGCACAAAATTTAAGATATAGGGTAAGTTAGGGGCCGTGAAAATATTTTATTTCTCGTAAGAAGTAATGATGTAAAGACGTTGCGATTTTTGAGATAGGTATAAAAGTTGATGCACTTAATTTGAATAGTTTTTATAGACATCAGCCGCGTGAACGCTATTGCCGAAAATTTTAAAGTTATGGCAACCACAATATTTAAGGTAGGATACGGTCCTATTTGGCTATGAGCCTAACTAGATCATCAAAATTTTGGAATAGACAGTACAATTTATATTACATAATATGTATTTATAACGGAGGTACTAGAAACTGTTATTCAGCTTGGAAATTACGACCAGAAAAGTATATTAGTCAGATTAGCTCGTCCAATATTGACGTTCGTTACGTGTTTTTTTAATTCACTAGAAAATTACTCCCTTAAACCGAACATAAATCTCCCATATTTTACAGGCAAGAAAAATTCTTTTTTAAATGTTTCTATTTTATGTAGTAGGTAGGTAACTATGTTATGCAAGATTCTACTGCTACGACATGCTCTATCAATCTACTGTAACAGTAAAAATCAGGGTGTCTATTTTTAATCACATTACATGGGTAACTATGATTTAATTAAGAGATTTGGGCATAATTTGACGCCGTAATTAATTTACATCGTCAACTTGTTGAAATATTTGAGAAAAACAGAAAACACTTCACCACCCTACCCTGCAAGCTAGAACAAAAGTAAAATTAATGGTCTCTTGTAATTAGATATATTTACGTACAATGAGATAAAGTTGGCGAAAATATCTTTGTTTTCGAGATATAATACAGACTTTTTTTAATAAATACCATATACCTAGTTGGCTATGAGCTCACTAAAAGGCTTTTTATACTGATTTCAATGGGTATAGGGTTGGGTATGCTAACTCTTCCGGTTTTTGTGTCAAATGATAAAACAAATTTGTCTGTGCAATAAAACAACAAAATAGTAAGTAGGGTTATTAGGAAACAAAAACGACATACTATTTTGTCAAACAAGGTAATATGCCTAAGTTGCGTTCCAGACAAGGTGTCTTATTTTCTTAAAATAAAGTTGTTATGACAGAACAACATATACAAATGAAGAGAAAAACGGCATGCTACTTTGTTATTATGGTACTAGTAACATAAACAAATGAAATGTATTTGCAAAAACGAATGATAAACGCGGACCATCATTTTTTATCTTTATAAAAATGCCCCTTCCTGTTTAAAAATACGGCGTCCTGTGATAAAAAAAAACCCGTTGCTATAGTGTTGTTTATTTGTTGGTAGGGAATTGTTTACTTGTTGGTGGGGTGTTGTTTACTACTGTTTATTAGTTTTAATTATACATATTCGGGATTTTGTCTTGTTAAAATATAACTCGACCTTGTATTTTTCTCATGGCAAATTTCAGTCCTCAGTGCCCTTAACAACAGAAAACTATCGATTTTTTCATATACAATATAAAAACACCTTAGATTTCTATCGGAAAATTTCAGTACCTCAAGCACAATATAAAACCAAAAAACACGCGTGCTAACGGACTCGTTTTTTTAAATGTATTGTGCTCTCGTGCTTTACCTAGCAACAATGTTTCGGAAACTATTACTGAAATTTTCCGATAAAAATCCAAAGTCTTGTTATATTGTATATGAAAAAATCAACAGTTTTCTGTTTTTCTTAAACATTTCAAAAAGTTGATGGTATTATAAATCAATTTTGAACATGATACCCAAATTCAACTTTTAATTTTGCCCAACTTATCTTTAATTATTTCTTTTCTGTATTTAAGGTTTCTTTTAATGTAAACCCTTATATACCAACACAATTGTTTTAAATGCGCCATTAAATAAAAGCCAGTAGTACTCAAAACTTTTCCAAAATGTGTATTAGGGATAATAAAACGTACTGGCGTGGTTTTATTTCATTGTGGGTGAAACGTTTTGTGGGGATTAAGGTTTTCATGACATGAATCTGCTCTCATTGTCATAAACTTTTAAAATTCAATAATGATATCTGTTTTCCTGGAATGCTGAATACCCTTTGCTCGATGAATGATTCGCGAAATTTTTTACATTATAAATTTAAAACAGTGGCAAACATAGGTACCTAAAAGGAAAACATTATGCAATAAATGTTGATACTTATTTTAATCAACAAGATATTATTTAATACCATTTTTATAAACCCAACGGGAAGAAAACATTTTTAAAACTAACCTGGAGATTTGAGTACCTAACTAGGGATTTTAAAATATAAAAAAATACTTACAAGGAATGCATCTTTGATTTTGGTTCTTTTCTAAATTAGCTCGTTTAGTACCATGTCGACATGAGTGCTGCTCTACTTTAATAGCAATCTAAAAAAAATAATACTTAAAAAATATACAAAAATCTGTGCCAATAACATTTTAGGAAACATTGTATACTGAAATAATAATGATTGAAGATTTTGTTTACGCCAGATCGGATAGGTAATTTTTATTCGTGAGATAATTGGAAATTCTTATAAAAATGTTATTGATTCAATTAAGTAAAACTAGTGACATATCAATATAAAATGTTCCAATATTAATCCCATAAAAAATCTATTTCGCGGTTTATTGCATCGTAACAAAGTTATATGTTGAACCAATAGGAAATTGTTTTCCTTGAAAGTAGGTGGAACATTTAATGCAATTACATTGAGAACCCACTCTTGCAAAATTATACAGTATGTGTATACAGGGTGGTGACTTGAACAACGCAACATAGGGATTTCAATGGGAAATTCTTAATGTTTAATTATTGGCTCCCCTAATTATTTTAGAGCAAAAGTGTGTTGAGGTTTCTTGTAGAGAAAAAAATTCTGCATCTGTTCATACTATTATTTATAATTTTCCATTTTCCGGAAGCGTAGAAATGAAGAAATTAAAAATGGTCTTTTTAAACAAATCAGTGATGCCTTGGAATTATCTAAACAAACAACATTCGTATTTACATGTGTCAGTACGGTTTGAAGTTTATAACCGATTATTAAAATCTATTATTTTTAAAATGTATTCAACGAAAGAAAAAGTAGAAATGATAAAGTGCCTTGTTTAGCGTAAAATATGTTCCTATTACCTACTCGTTTTATTGCTTTAAAAAGAAAAGAAATGTAATGAGACAGAAATGTCAGTGCGTTTGTTTGATTTTATAATTCCATGGCATCAGTGATTTTTTTAAAATGACCATTTTTAATTTCTTCTATTTCTATGCTTCCGGAAAATGGAAATAATAGTATGAAAAGATGCAGAATTTATTTCTCTACAAAAAACCTAAACACACTTTTGCTGTAAAATAATTAGGGGAGCCAATAATTGAACAATAAGAATTTTCCATTGAAATCCCTATGTTGCGTTGCTCAAGTCACCACCCGGTATAATCATCTGCTGCGTAAAATTTTACGACAAATATCGCTAATTTATTTTATACACACGCTGTGTATGAATAAATGGAGAACGAACATATAGTACGTTTGAATTATACAGGGTGTAACCGTTGCAGTGTAAGAGAAAGGATGGGGACCTGATCACAACGGCCACTTTTCACAACGGCCACCCAGAATTTTGTAGCGCACTTTTTCTTACACATAAACAGTTACGCCCTGTATAATTTGGTTACTTTTCTTCACATCCTTGATTGATAAGTCACGTATAGGTATAAATTAGTAACTTTAACTTACCTGAAACTCAAGTTTATATAGAACTGGAAACTTTCGTCGCTGATCACATACTTTTATATAATCCTTTAACTGAATGGGGTTTTCATTTATAGTAGCTAATGTTCTCCCATTTTCATCTGAAAAAATAATAGAATTACAAACAACAATGTACTAATAACTAGAATCCAAAGCAAGAAAATAATAGTAGGGACAAAAAATAAATTATTAATCATTTTTACAGAACGTATTGTGTTCGATAACTGTTTTTCTCATGGATAATTTTTTTTTTTTCGAAAAAGCATGAATAGGTTATCGATAAGTTATGGATAATAGATTGTGTTATGCGTCACTTGACGAGGATATTTTGCAATCGTCTTAAAACCGAAAGAAAAATCTTAACCAAAAAGTAATTATTTTCCAAAACCAACAGCAACGAGTAATGAATGAATGACAAAAATATTGAAGTAAAACTCAAGAGTAAGAGTTGTATTCGGATGACAATTTAATGAAATAAGAATTTTTAAAATAATAATAATTTGTTTGACGTTTATCTGACATAAATATTGTCCCTGAAAGACTACTGCTTTTCAGTTGTCATAAAAATATTGTCAGTAAACTAGCCTTCTGATTGGTACAATTTTTAAAAAAGGATGCTTCTAATTGGCTGACGGAATATGAATTGAATTGTCATAGTAATAATAACAGCATTCGAACACCTCTAGGAAATCCAAAGGATAAAGCTAAGAGATGTGTAGGTCTAGAATTTACGGAATCAATAAATTACTCTCATTGTAATCCCAAATGTATTAGGCAAACTACACGTGGGATCGAAGCCAGGTTCAAAAGATTACATCGCTCACTCGAATTTCCATCGTTTTATAAAATCTAGCATTGCTCAATATTTTTTGAAACGACCCACGGAATTAAATACATAAGAAAATTCAACAATTTTAAATTCAGATATGACCCTCTAACCATAAACCATGATGTGTTTGAATTACGCGTAATAACCGAAGTGGTTAATAATATAAATTAGATTTATAATTTGCTTAAATTTCATTCGTACTGAAGATGGCAACTTAGTTGCTGAAAGCTCCACTGAACAAACAAAGTTATGTAAATCATTTAAATAAATCGTGCAACTATTGCACTACGCGATAAGGTACACCCCATAAAACAAATGTAGAAGCTAAATCTTGTATTTAGAAGACCTTAGTAACAGAAATACTATCCAAAACACTCATCGATCAATCATAGGTCAGTATCGAATATCCTTCAGGAAGCCCATGATCATGAGGGTTGGTCGCGACAATTTTAAGAAAAATAAATATAGTAATAAAATAATATACAAGGTCAAAAGGTGTAGTACATGAATTCGATCGAAAAACGTCTAGTACATATTTCTCTCATCACTACATGAAGCTTAGAAGCTTAGATAACTTATGCCCGTTATCTGTAAAATAGTCTCTGTACAAGTCAAAATGTTTCCAAAAAAACAATCGTGAATTTTTCAACATTTCGTGTTTTCAAGTAACTTAAAATTTTTTTTTATTATTATTCAAATAAAATTTATTATCAACTATGGTATAGCTGTGTTCTGGACTTCGAAAAAACATTCAAAATTGGTATTCCTACACAAATCTCCAAATCTGAATATTTTATTTCCAATGGTCGTCCAATCATTTAATTAAATGTCATATGTTTCATTATACAGGGTGGTGACTTGAGCAACGCAACATAGGGATTTCAATGGTAAATTCTTAATGTTTAATTATTGTCTCCCCTAATTATTTTAGAGCAAAAGTGTGTTGAGGTTTTTTGTAGAGAAAACAATTCTGCATCTGTTCATACTATTATTTATAATCCATTTTCCGGAAGCGTAGAAATAGAAGAAATAAAAAATGGTCTTTTTAAAAAAATCAGTGATGCCTTGGAATTATCTAAACAATCAACATTCGCATTTACATCTGTCATTACTAAAGCACGGATTTTATGCAAATGCATGTTCTAAAATATTGATATGCCAACACAATGCTTTCGTATGTATCCGTATCTGATGAAATCCAATTAAATGACACCAGTTTAATTTTGCATATATTGCATATTTCGGCATCTCTGAGCATATATTTATGTCAATTGCATATTTGGTCATATTTATGTAATTTAAATTTTAAAAAACTAAAATGTTATTAAAAAATTTTTTTGCTACCTACCCCATGGAAAAAAATGTATACCACTTTTTGTCCAGGTTGTACTTTCCAGGAATTAAGATTATAGTAATTATTTATGTTTAGCATGCTGGTCGCTGGTGTACTTACGTTTAACAAAACAGAAAGTTCCAGCTTAAAATCAGGTACCTTAGTACCTACTTAAGGACTAGGAATCTTTCTAAGAATAGTGAAGGATTATTTTAAATTGTCATCAAAGAAAATCCGAAATTTTAGAAAGTACATTCATTCCTTCATTCTTACTTTAGAGTAAACCAGTGGCAGACAAATCGTTGTGAAGAACTAGTTTTTTTGCGCTTTATTTCTGCAGCTTTTAAAGTGAAATCGTAATTATGTATAATTAAGTAATTAAGTGAGTAATTAATTAATTAGTTTATTGTTTTAATAGTAATAGTTCAATAGGTTAATTTTATTTATAGCTTAGGATTTTCTTATATCAATAATTATTTTAAATATAGAGGAATTTTGATTACATTTTTAAGCATTTAATTCATAATAATTAAAAAAACATTGCATATAATAGTGCATATTTTACAAAAAGTACAGCATATTTTACGTATTTTCAGTGCATATATATGCGCATATTTTAATAGTTTCTCGTGCATATATATCCGTGCTTTAGTCATTACGGTTTGAAGTTTATAACCGTGGAAATGGAAAATTGTAAATAATAGTATGAAAAGATGCAGAATTTATTTCTCTACAAAAAACCTAAGCACACTTTTGCTCTAAAATAATTAGGGGAGTCAATAATTGAACATTAAAAATTTTCCATTGAAATCCCTATGTTGCGTCGCTCAAGTCACCACCCGGTATACGTTGTCCCCTGAAATTTTGAATACGGACATTAGAATGCATTACTTGGCGCTTAGTTACCACGCTCACTTTTTACATAGTCGAGTCATAGTATATTGTATAACTAGTGCTGAAAATTGGATATTTCAAACGAGTATGAAAGTTTGAGCCACGAGCCTTGGCGAGTGGCTTAAGCATACTCGTTTGAAATATCCATTCAGCACGAGTTGTACACTGTACTTTTCCGACGACCACAACTTTTCCGACCACCACTTAATTCTGTTTTAAAAATAGCAAAATAAAAAAAGTGGAGGTACAAACCTCCCCTGGACTTTCCCATACTAAAAATAAACATTTGGAAATCATTTGAATGCCTATCGAGAAAAATGAGACTATACGGGTTCGATATGAACAAAAGAAAGACACCAACATACGCATCTATCTGTACTCTGTTGAGTCTGTAGTAGGTACCGCCTAGAAATTAGCTGGCGAAACCGGACGCTCGCTACTACCGTCCGAGTCCAACCTAAATATTCAAAATTCACGAATTTCTCATTAACCGTACATTTTAGCCATATGAACACCTTATACTATGTGCTAGACAATTAAATTTTGCATTCAATTATATAATAATATATAGGGTGTTTCATTTAAAATAACAAAGTTGCTTATGTACTGTGAAAACCAAACACCCTGTATACGTGATATACATTTAGAAAACTGTAAATCTATATACTGAACAACTTTTATATTTAAACTTCTTTCATATTTTGACTAATAAAGGCGCTATAGGAGCATCAATTTCCGATTTTCAAAATCTCGTAGAGGGCGCCACAGTGGCATTCTGGCGTTCATCAAAAAACAAAAATGTAGCTAATACCAAGCTGCATAAGTATAGAAAATTTAAACAAAATCCTTAGAGCAGTTTTTTTGTAATAATTTTTCAAAAATTTCAACATTTTTGGAAGAGCGCCGTTGCTACGGTTTTTGGATTTAGTAAATGATTCTTTCTCTTGGTGTAGTACAGCCAAAGGGCTTTCAAACAAGTTGTTGCAGAACCTGATCAGATAATTGGTTTGTGAGTTATGGGGCGTTAAATTCGAAATTTTGAAAAATTCATGGCGTGGTTAAGCCTCTCGCCTTCGGCTCGCGGTTCAACCTCCACGCCCGTGTGAAATATCCAATTTTCAGCACTAGTTGTACAATATACTATTAAATCACTTAAGCAACGGGAAATAAATAGTAATTTCTAATTGGTAATAAACAACCATGGCAATCTATTATAATAATCGAGAAGAACAAAATCACAGTGCCTACATTAGATACTCGTATTCAAAATTTCAAGGGACAACGTGTATGTTGTATGTCGGTAACATTAGAATGATATTAGAGCAAAAATTCATTTAGTAATTCCAATGCTAGATTAGGAAAGAAGTCGAAAAATAGATCGCAGCTTCTTAAATGAAAGAAGATAATAGAAAACTATAATAAGTAAACAATTTAGGTACATCTTTAAACAGAAAATACTCCTTGAAAGCTTTTCAGAAACCAGTTTGGCAATTTTTTTCTTTTGTCGATTATCAAGGATGACTATGAAAAAAGGAAGTGAAATTTTTTCCATATCTAAATAAGAGATTTAACGGTTTCATGGTGCTGACGTTATCTCTTTTCTTTTTCCTGATATTACTACTTCGTGTATCGTCAAACTTGTTTTCCCAGGTTTTCTCCGATTGTAGACAATAGGCACAAGGGATGAATTCACCTCACCATAACTTTTATGGGCCAACGTTAAATAAACACAAAAAAAAAACAATATTTCCTCTTTCCGGATTAAACCAAGAATGTCTGTCTGGTCCAGCTCGACGTCCTTTTGGTTTAAAAATACCTACATTATTTTCTTTGAAATTTTTTCAACCCCCATTTAGCTGGATTTATTGTCACTCAATTATTTTCTTTTTAGTTAGTACCTACATCAAATGTTTAAGGAAACCAGTGATGTCCTTAGGAATATACGCAATAATCATCAATCCCCCTGTATTTTGTTAAATCCTTAGTATAAAAAGTATTTTTACGTACAGCTATAGAATAATAAACGTCTGCCTATCTACAGAAATATATCAAAATAAATAAAAGATAGGGAAGTCATATGTGTAAGAGGTCTTTGCACCCTCTATTACGGTTTAGGAACGAATGCTACGAGAGGAACATCCATAAAAATAAATGCGGGTGAGTTGATGTAAGGCTATTTGTAACAGAATAACTTTAAATTAATACATTCATTTTATTATCGACTACTTTGTAAGGTATACAGGGTGTCCAAGATATTGGAATCTTAAAACGATAAGAGATAGAGATTCGGTTAAATGAGAAGAAATTTTCAGCGTATTGGGAACTACTATTATACAATCACCGTTCAAGTTCTATAAATTTTGCGCAGTTTTCAGTACAGGCTGAAAAATCTTAAATGTTCAGTGTTCTATTTCCCTGTGTAATTTGATTGTTGCAGGCACTCTTCAGATAGTTTTCCGTCTGGCCAATTCTTCCCAATTATTCCAATCTTTAATAAAACTGTGGTTGCATCAGTTCTCCATATTTTCTGTATTAATACTGAAAATTATATATCAGAATGAAACAAAGGTCGTCTCGACAATAAATACGCATCATAAACAATGAAATCTGTTTTTGAAAGGAGAAATATTTAATAAATATTCTTATTGTATTTGATTTGTTTGGAAAATCTTCTTTCAAAAGCTTCTCTGCTCAACTCCCCCAGACAAGTCGTAGGTATCTATTGATGGCACCAAATTAAAAAAGTGGAGGTGCAAACCTCCCCTGGACTTTCCCATACTAAAAGTAAACATTCGTTTTTGGTATTCAGCAGTATTGTTCGCCACGACCGATAAATTAAACTTGAAAATTAACACAAGTGCCGATTGTGTTCATCTGCGCATGTGTGATTATTTATATTCATAGGCTGCTAGGATTAACCAGCGACAAGGAATTCCAGTCCCGCGCATGGTCACTTGAACATATCCGCACTTTAATTTCACCCTACACTGTTTTAAAGTTCAAAATTCACGAATTTCTCATCAACCGTACATTTTAGCCTATGAATATATTATACTATATGATAGACAATTAAATTCTGCATTCAATTATATAATAATATACAGGGTGTTTCATTTAAAATAACAAAGTTGCTTATTGTACTGTGGAAAGTATACGCCCTGTATACGTGATATACACTTAGGAAAATGCAGAATTATATACTGAACAACTTTTATATTTAAACTTCTTTCATATTTTGACTAATAAAGGCGCTATAGGAGCATCAATTTCAGATTTTCAAAATCTCGTAGAGGGCGCCACAGTGGAATTCTGGCGTTCATCAAAAAACAAAAATGTAGCTAATGCCAAGCTGCATAAGTATAGAAAATTTAAACAAATTCCTTAGACCAGTTTCTTTGTAATAATTTTTCATAAATTTCAAAATTTTTGGAAGAGCGCCGTTGCCACCGTTTTTGGATTTAGTTAATAATTTTTTTTCTTGGTGTAGTACAGCCAAAGGTCTTTCAAACAAGTTATTGCGGAACCTGATCAGATAACTGGTTTTTGAGTTATGGGGCGTTAAAGTCGAAATTTTGAGAAATTCATAGCGACCGCCATTTTGAAGTTAGAGAGTCCGGTAAAAAACTGTTTCCCTTGAATTTTGCCCTTCTTTCATATTCCCTACTCAGATTTTCAAAATTCCGCTTATGAAAAAAATGATACCAAAAAAACATGTCTAACTTCCGCTTCCGGTTTCGGATTTTTTTGAAAAGCTTATTTTGTCGATGAATTTTCGATATACCCCTTCATTTAAAATTTCATCAAAATCGGTCCAGTAGTTTTTGCGTTAGAGGCGTTACATACATACATACCCACGAACCCACGCACCCACAGACAGACATTTTTTCTAGACCACTTTTTTGGGTTCCTGGGGGCCCAAAACACGTATTTCCGCGAAAATCTCGATTTCGAAAATTTTCATGATATCAATACTTCCCTATACCAGTAGTGGTATGGTAAAGTAAAAACATACCAATATAATAGGTACCTAGTTGGTAGATAATTAGACGATTACCTAATAACTTCTTGATAAAAAATAGAAATTTACTTTAAATGCTTTAGAATAAAATTTAAGAATCGAATAGTAATAGATCGTTAATTTATACAACATACCCCCAATATAACATTCGAGAATGTTCTCAAATGCAATATTAAATTCAAAAGTACTGTGAACGAAACTGACTGCATAAATCGACTCTTATAAGTAGGTAACCATGGTAACTAGAGAAATGGGGTTTACGGAATTCGATACAGGTTCTCTGATTCCATAATCCTGTAAATTATAAAGGGTGTATACGAATTCGACTAACAAACTTAGAGTGCATATTCCTCTAACTAAATGAAGCCTAAAGACTTAGATAACCTACGTCCTTTTCTGCAAAATATAAATTGCGTACAAGTCGAAATATTTTCAACAAACAATTTCATCTTATCAAATAATGTAGATTATAGGAAATTGGTTGATTCAAATAAAATTTATTATGAAACTATGGTCACTATGGATAACTGTGTTCTGGATTTCCAAAAATCATTCAAAATTAGTGTTCCTACACATTACAGGCATTCAACTCTCCAAATCTGAATTTCCATATTTCCAATGGTGGTTCAATTATTTACTCTCTGAAAATTTGTCAACGGAATTCGTATACACCCTGTATATTAGTATTTAACATATTTTTTAAAGTCGTAATGCAATACAAAAAGAAAGTGGAGTTACGCACCTCCCCTGGACTTTCCCATACTAAAAATAAACATTTTTGGTATTCAATAGTAGTTCGCAAGGCAGCATTGGAAATCACTTGAATGCGTAGCGAGAAACACCAGACTATACGGGTTCTATACGTACAGAAGAGAGACAGGCATCTAATTTACTAACGCAGCGGAAGTTCGCGATTTTCTCATCAACCGTACATTTTAGCTATATGACTACCTTATACTATGTGATAGACAATTAAATTTTGCATTCAATTATATAATAATATACAGGGTGTTTCATTTAAAATAACAAAGTTTCTTATTGTACTGTGGAAAGCAAACGCCCTGTATACGTGATATACATTTAGGAAAATGCAGAATTATATACTGAATAACTTTTATATTTAAACCTCTTCCATATATTTTGAGTAACAAAGGCGCATAGGAGCATCAATTTCCGATTTTCAAAACCTCGTAGAGGGCGGCACAGTGAAATTCTGGTATTCATAAAAAACAAAAATGTAGCTAACACCGAGCTGCATAAGTATAGAAAATTTAAATAAAATCGTGTGGCCAGTTTTTTTGTAATAATTTTTTGAAAATTTCAAAATTTTTGGAAGAGCGCCGGCGCCGCCCGTTGCGATCGTTTTTGAATTTACTAAATAAATTTTTTTTCATGGTTTAGTACCGCCAAAGGGCTTTCAAAAAAGTTGTTGCTGAACCTGATCAGATAACTGGGTTTTGATTTGTGGGGCGTTAAAGTTAAAATTTTGAAAAATTCATAGCGGCCGCCATTTTGAAGTTAGAGAGTCCGGTAAAAATCTGTTCCCTTGAATTATGGCCTTCTTTCATATCCGCTACTCAGATTTTCAAAATTCTGCTTCTGAAAAAAATGCTATCAAAAAAACATGTCTAACTTCCGCTTCCGGTTTCTGATTTTTTTGAAAAGCTTATTTTGTAGACTTAGAAGCATGTAATAACTCGATTAAACTAGTGATAGTTAGGTGCAATAATTTGAAGTTGTGTTGTGTGTGTTAGGAAGTTTTTTTACAAAAGTACAAACATCTGGGTCTACGCTGGGTATTATTTATATCTACTTTAACTTTTCAGGAACTGCCTTAATTTTGAAGCACTGTAAAATGTACATTTTCGAAACTTCTGATGGCGCTAACGTGTCCCATAGCAACGATAAATGTTTCGCATAAAAAAATTGTTTTTTTTATTTTTTTCAAACGACTAGGAGGAATACTTACACTTTCTATCCACTTTGCAGATTTCTTTTAAGGAAAATCCCAAACGACAAGTTCCGTACTCCAAACAATCATAAAACAAAGATTACATTTTCTTCTCTGCTCTGCCTACCATTCACATAACGGTTATAATAGACCGTTGACTGTTTTAGTCATAAGACAAAGTTTATTTACCCATTCTCTTAAAACTTTGAATTTAACGCCGCCAGTATATGCAACAACGGTTTAGTAGCTTAAATTATTCAGCTAAATTCTCGTTTTAGGCGCCTTCCTCCCCGTTTTCGTATCTACGCGTAAAATCTATGCGGGTGAATTGATAAAACGTAGTAAAAAGAACCCATAATTGTTATTATGGATAGAATCGGGGTGATTGGGGTAGCGTTTTTTACAAACCCTTTAAGACACACTTTCCAGTCTGCAATTCACGAACTTCCCTAACTTTTCAGGTACCATTTTCATTAATTTCCCTGGCTATTATCAGATAAGAAATAAAAATAAGTTTGACTGTGGTAATTATATCATTAAGAAAATTTAAAACAGAATTACGTAAGTAGGAATTAAAATTCAACAAAAAAAAAGTAGAAGATCTGTAAGAATAATGTGCTGCTAAATGGACTTAAACGAAATTGATGTTCGGCGACTTTCAATTATCAAAGGGCAATCGACCGAACGGGGAGCACATCCAGGCTATAGTAAAGATAGTTAAAATCGATATTTCATAATTGAAAGCAGATGACGACCACACTGATTTAACAACTGCAGGTCACACGTAAAATGTGCCATAATCTTCTCAAAAATTGGAAATCGGCCACCATATTATGATATACCGTTGTATACGTAGTACACAAGGGTGTTGCATGAACATTTGTTGCATAAAAACTATCTTTCGGGTATTTAAAATTTTTCAGCTTATACTGAAAACTGCACAAAACTTATAGAATTTGAATTGTGATCGTAGTAGTCCTCAATGCGCTGAACATTTCTTCTCTTTTAACCGAATGTCTATCTCTTACTTTTTACGAGATCCCATATATACATAGTACGCTCCTTATCTTGGACACCCTGTATAATTTTTGGTTAGTGTCAAAATTAGTCACAGGTATTTTTGATCTTGAAAATTATGGAGTATATTAGACCCAGGTTTATTTAACTTTTTTTTTCTTTTAGCTGTACCTACTAACACCTCCCAAGGTTCTTTTTATTAACACCCTGTATAATAGTATCGAGTTTTTAAAATGAAGCTACAAAGTGAGCTTAAGTTGATTGGCAAAGAGATTGATGCGATATGAATATAATATTATAATGGTAGATACATACAGGGTGGGTCACGTAAGTCGGTTTCCCTGACTGTAACAAATCGGCAACCCAACATACACCATTTGTTAATTAATGTAGACGTATTATTTATTATAACTGTTTGAAGTTTAATTTATTTTCGCGTTTCAATTTTAAGTTAAAAGGGATTTTCAGACATATAGCCATTAGCGAACAGAACACGTCAGTACACTTACAATCTTTGAAATTTTTCATTATACGTCAGGTTTTTCTTATTTCCTGAAAATAAAAACTTTTTCAAGAAATACAAAATAAGATTAAAAGATATATATTTTAATAGTTTTAGAACTTGGCTTAAATTAAAATGTTTCAGTTGCCCTACCCAACCCTCGGGTCTTGTTACGCCTCTCCTAAGTCGTAAAGTTAATACTGACAGCGAGGGAAACCCATGACAACAATAATTATGTAAAGGATGCCTAATTGAATTCACGCATTACGAGCTTCTACAATATTAATTTAAAGTGGTCCTAAGAGAACAATTTGATTGTTTGTTGAAGCTGATAATATGATGTGAAACAATAACTGCCTGGTTTCATGGTTTCATTCATTGCAGTGTAACATCCATCTTTATTGCATTATACTATAACTATAAATAAATATTTTGTAAAAAATTTAATGTCACAATGTGTTAATATTACATCTGGTGTAATCATTTTTGGCAAGCTACACTTACACACCTGTTAAGATGATTCCATATCCGTTACAACGGACACTTTTATGTCCTATTTGATTAAAACTTTAACTAGCATTTTACGTCCAAAATTTATCGTTGTGGAACCGATTCAATGATTAATACAAAAATTTAATTATTTAAAAATAACTAAAGATAATTTTTTTTAATGAAAGTTTTATACCGGGGTCTCGTCTACCATACGTAAAAAAAAAGAAATAAAAATGGAAGACGAACTAACCGAATTCTTTTAGGAACTAAACGAGGAGACTTTCTGAGTCGTATATTATTTCACGTAATTATGGATAAAAAAAATAATATAAAAAGTTAAGACTACGGGACCATCAAATAGGGAGTAAAAACATAAACAATGTATGATACGTTGACGACGCGGTCCTAATCGCAGATACCCAAGATAAATGTGTCATTCAATTTATTACTGTTCAAAAAAATAAATATCTTGCCAGATTTTTCACAATCTGTCCAAGTCAGATATCAGAACATTTTGGATATAGGTACAGGGTGTAAACTTAAATGAGTAAATTCCCTATAAAACGTTACAGTACATTGAAGAAGTACAGTCATAAAAAAATAAAGGAACCACAAGAAATATTTTTATTCTTTTGAAACTGGATACAAACTGGTCCCTAAAATAGGCACCCTTTGTCTAATTTAACCGATCTTCTGTTTCTAACGGTTTCCGAGATTCCGAATTAAAGTTTACACCCTGTATAATGGTTAAAGATGTAACCAGCTTCTAAATTAAGATAATAATAATAGTTAAAATAAAGTACCACCTAGAGGAAACTCCCTTCCTCCCTCTTGAGAACAGATTAAATGCCAAAGCAATTTCAACGAAAAGTAGCCACCCTCAGTATCTCTTAAAACTATATTGTTTGCTTGATAGTCAAGTCTTAGACGATACAATTGCATCGTCTAAGAGTCAAGTCATGTAAAATCCGGACGTCTGTCATCAATCCCTTAGCCGCCACAGCCACCCCTTCTAAAATTTCAAACAGCAGCATACCCTGTGTAGCACATCGTTGGAAAGGTAATTTCATATGGAATTCATTCCACTATTTCATTATTTTATTTGCTTGACATTGGGACAAAAAAAAAATTAAAAACTATATTTGGTTTATTTGAAAAAATTTGTTACACAAAGTCATTAAAAGAGCAATGGAATTCAAATAATGCAAAAGCTATCGTAGCAAGGTCAATACTTTGGCAGTTTTTCAAATTTCGCAATCTTGAATGTCTGAACAACCTACGCATTTGAACTAATACGTCGGTTCTATCGGAATGTAATTTATTATTAAACTGAAAATGGGAAACATGCAAATCCATGGTTTATGATTTTTTTTTTCTTTAGGCACTTACGAAAAGATTAGAACTCAATAAATTATTTTTCTATACAGTTAACAAGTTATTCAATAAGACAGGTTGTATTGTATATCTAAAAGTATTGATTTTAGTAAAATGTGAAATAATTTTACATAAAGTCTAGTCTAGGAGTTCGCTAACGACTAACGAGCTTGTATAGTACCTACCATTATTAAAATTTTAATTGCTTTCTAACAAGACTGCAACTACAATTTTGCAAATGCTTTAAAACACAATGAAAACAGCAGATCAGTATTAAAACCATCAGTTATCATTTACAGGGTGATCTAAAATAAACTACCTAAGTCAAATTATAGTTATGGTTCCATTTAAGTTAGATGGAATCACAGTCAATTAACCAAATTTATTTTAGATCTACCTGTATTATAATGTTGCAATGACAATTCAATTCATATTTCATCAGCCAATCAGAAGCGTTCATTTTTTTAAAAATTGAACCAATCAGAAGGCTATTTTACTAACAATATTTTTATGACAACCTAAAAGCAGTAGAATCTTCCGGCGACAATATTTATGTCAGATACACGTCAAACAAATGTCAAAAAAAATTATTTTAAAATTTTTTGGTTCATTGAATTCTCATCGGAATACAATTCTTACTCTGAGTTTTTCTTTAATACTTGTCATTCATTCATTACTCGTTGCTGCTGTTTTTGGAAAATAATTACCCGCAAATCGCTCGTAATTATTTTCATCATAGGACCAACACGTATTCAGAAATATTCAATGATATAACCAAAGGGGAGGGAGTAATAATATCCATTTCAGCTAAACAATTTTCCACATAGAAAATTACATATTTCAGTTCAAATATTAATAATTCGATATTCCTACTCTACTGATTTTTTTTAAATTGCTTGTTTCTGTTCATTTAAGACCGGGGGCTATAGCCCAACTTTCACTTTTATGTATTTTGCACTTTACACATGATTGGGTATTGAATTAATGCTCGTTCTTCCAGAACAATGTGTATTTACTCCCTAGCATCTACGCAATACTATACACACAGATTATTCACAATAACTATTACCAAATTCTTTAATCAGTCGAATTCCAATCCCAATAACGTTTCAAAGTTTGAGAAAACCAGACTAATTATTAATAGCCCACCAAAACAGCAAACCGTTGGATACGAGTATAAAATACAAAATTCGAACTCGAATTTGTTTCCTTGGAGGAAACAGAGTTTTGGATCAGTAACCAGCTGCAAAATCCGATAGCAATGTATAATGGGTTGCCTATATTTCAACGATAAAGTGGTCGGACCATTTAACTTGCAATATGGCTATATTTCACAATAAATGGACTTCACTGTATCTAATTTCAATTAAGGTCCTTTACGGCACCCCTTTTCTTAAGTACGCCATGAACGTCGGTATTATAAATTATTATGGGGGAAAGCGATCTGATTGCCTTTCTGGCGAGCTAACCCAAAATGAGGATGTCCCAAGCATCTCCAATTTCAATATCGATAATGTGGTTCTATGTTGGAAGTCTAAGGGATATTAATTAACAATCTAACAAACTATCACTAAATAGTGGATAATTGCTATCTTCGCCGGTTGAAGTTGATTGATTGGACGCTACAAACTCATTTGCAGTGATTGCACATTATCGGAAAAATAACTGCCGAAGCACTAAGTCGTTTTATATCCCTGAAAGCCGACATTCTAACAAACTGCATTTATGAAGGCATTTTTGACACGAATATTTTGATAACAAATTAATCGCTAAAATTAATAATTTATCCCTATGTTTTTATTAACACAAAAAAAAACTAAATTTTCAAACTAATTATTAAAATATAAACATTTTGCGTTCATTTCCTATCATGTTTACAAAACTTTTTTTTATGGCGCCAGAGGAGATCGATTTCGCCACCACCTAAAAATGTAGTCTAACAAAGTTTTCGGAGTCATCTTGAATAGTAGAAGCACCGGAAAAACCAACAAAACAAAAAATCGAATTTCCTTTGGGTATCAATATTTTATCTAAAGATTAAACCATAAACAAATAAAATTGTTTTTGTTTTAATTGTGGTTGTGTTGGAGTCCTTGTATCCCTTGTGTTGATTGAAAGATAAAACGGAAAAGCGACAAGGTCGTCCGTATTCTGTGAAAAATAGAGTTGATCCGTACTACGAGCTTTCAATTCGTGAGCTGCGTGTTAGGATAAAGATCAGAAATTCCGACCTCTGGAAGTTGCATGTGACACGGTTTTTGTCATTTATCTGCTAAATTATATTAAAATAATATTTTATAGTTATTTTTTCAACATTTGTTAAAAATATAATCTTGAGGGTAGTTAGGTAAGGAGATGCAATTTTGCAATACCTGCACTTTTTGTATTGCTAACGGAAACTATTCCATGGATAAAAATGACAAGGCATTAAAATTAGATTCAAATTATAAAAAGACTTACCTGTAGAGAGCAGACCACTATTCATCATTGAAAGCTTAATAGTATTTGGAATGGACACTAGAGATGTAGTTGCACCCAAATGTTTCTTTTTTCTTGGTTTATCTATTTCTGTAAACCTGGGCGTCGAACGAGAACGATGCTTTCGATGATTACTACTTGTAGTGGATGAATGAAGCTTGCCTTTAGGTTCCGATTGACTCGACATTTTCTATTACTATGTAAGTCACAGCTTTTATATTTTAGAAGAGTTTCTTATCTAAAAAAAAGAGAAGAAGTATTAACTTTCTGCATAATTATTAAACGATGTTAATAATTTAAATTAGTCACTGTGAAATATATCAAGAAACGAAACAATAACCGTAGATATTCTTATACAGCGTGAGTAAAAAGTATGGAATAAATTCATTATTTCTCAAAATAATGTTTCTTTTGGAAAACACTCGCACAGGTATAGCGATTTAAATTACGGCGCATATTTTAAGGTGTTTTAATTTTTTTTGCGACTGTCATTTTTTTGTGGTGACGTCGGAGTAATTACGGATTTCGACAGAAGACGTCATTCTACATCCGGCATAACAGCAATTTATGTATTAAGAACCAACATTCAACGTATGAAACTGGTAAACTCATACAACTAAATAAAAGCTAAATTAGGTACTCGAACTGTCTCCCATTTACTATCTGACAATATCCAAGTCAAGATACCGCGTTTCCTCTTGTACATTGTTTATCAAATTTAAAAAATGAACATCGCAGAAACTGTCAACTTCAAGGTCACGACACGTACTTATTCGAATGCAGAATGACGTCCTCCATCGAAATCCGTCAAAAAAAGTATGGAGTGCCATTTAAAAAAAATTACTCTGACGTCACCACAAAAAAATGACTGTCGTAATGACGACTACTATGATCACAATTCAAATGATATAAATTTTGCACAGTTTTCAGTACAGCCTAAAAAATCTTAAATTTTCAGGAGTTATAATAGAAAAACTTTTTTCAAAATTGTTTTTTGCGTATGCTCTGTTGTTAATGGAAACAGACCAATATAATTGTGATAATTCCACTGTCAAGAAGAACGCCGATCACATCCGAAAATTTCGTCAAACCCTTGGACACGGTCGGAATTTCAATGCACCCCTTACATTTCTGTTCCTTTAGATATTGAACGTGCAACGTCAGGCTATTTTTGCTGCAACTACTTAACATCGTCGTCGGTGTAAAAGTCTACATTAACTTTCGATGTGAATTTTTATGTAACGTTTTCCAGAAGTAAAGATCGAATATGACCTTTCATCACGAATGATTTAGTTTATTGGACAATTAAGCAAAAATTACGACACCCATAATTTGAAATTGAAATTGTGTTGGTGGAAGCGTGAATTTTTTAAATTATGTCCAACCTTACTCGATATAGGTGGACTTTTCGTAATATTTTGTAAAGTAATTCTTGAAATCGTCCCGAATGTTTGACATTGATTCAGGTTTCTTCTTAGATGGTACTCCATGCTTAAAAATTAAAATGCATCGTCATTTACTCTTGATCTTAAAACAATTACGTTGTATTGTTTATTTTTTTTTGTAAGGGGGTATCGAAAGGACCCTGTACTTACGTCCGAAACTTTCATTAGGTATGCAATCTCGGCCAGATATCTATGCAGAGGCTCAGGGCTTTGTTTTTACCCTTGGCAGGTTATCCGACATCCTCAGAGCGTCGAGGATACCATGCACGTCTTAAGTATTCAGGGTACGTAGTGGTAGCAATTGTAATAACCCAAGGCTAGAACTTTGTTGTCTCAGATAACGTACTGAAGAAAAGCTTAGTTCACTAGCAAGGATACTGAAATAATTCAATATGTTCCTCAAATAGTGAAATTGTAACAGAATATAACAAATAAAAATATTGAATAGTACTGGCTACCTTTGGTTTTGATATCGCTTAAGGCTTTTATGTTAGACCCTTTAGAGGAATAATCAGAAGTGGTGTATCTACTGACAATTGCTTGCTTACTTATCGTTTCGGAATGATAACCGCCTTTCAAATATAACTTTTGTATTCAGGCTACCTGTTTTAAGTCGGCCACTAACAATATCTCGCTTATAAATAAACACCAAGCATTTTCTTCAGGTATGTTACTCGGTACGGAGCAATCTCAAACTAAAACCCTTCTTTGATTTCTTATTGTTGTCATACATTACAATAGCAATCCAAGCAGCGATTTAATTTGTTACTTGGGTTGCCTATTCTATTATTTTGCTTCGCGGAATCGAGCATGACCGGATTGTTAAAGTTACACTAAAATCATAGATAGATTGATATGACAACCAAAAACAAAATAACGATAGAAAAAATAACAAACAAAATAATGATAGAAAAAAATATAATTTATAAAGATGTAATGTGTAATTGATTTTGTTAACTATCAAGACGAAATAATAAATATAAAGATGAAAAGTAAAAGCTGTGGTTTAATTAAAACAAGACGTATGTCAACTAAAAAATTTAAAAATCAGATAGGAATATTGCGAAATCGTGTTGTTTGTTTCATCCGTTTCAGAGGAATATGTTAAAACGAATTGCTCTACGTGAGTTTCAGAGAAGCTCTGAGAAATTGGACGCCCAACTTAAAAAAAATCCCGTGTTGTTAGTATCTTATCACGTTCTGAACATCTAAGCTTATTTCTTTCAGCTATGTGGATATAGAATACATTTACAGTTCAACACAGCTGAAAAGCAGGAAAAGCTTCAAAAATTTAACGCTTTCGCGATCTGCGTTCTTGCGAATTGGCTTATGGTGCATGTGGTGGTTATTTCAAAACTAAAAAAAAATATAGAATACAGGGTGTCCCAAAAAGCAACGACATCAGTTTAGTTTGTCATTTTTATAAGAACATATTGTATATACAGAGAGAGAAGAGAAAGAAAAGAGGGTGAGAGCGAATAAATTTTATCAACTTATTTTGTCCAATTAGAACTTAAAATAGAGTGGTATTTCAAATTTGAAGAGGTAAAATTTTATTATACAGGGTGTTCAAGATAAAGAGCGTATGCATGGGGATGGGAATCTCGTAAACGGTAGGAGAGGGAGATTCGGTTAAATGAGAAGAAATTATCAGCGTATTGAGAACTACTACGATCACCGATCACTATTTTTGAACATAAATCCATTAAACCTAGAAAAAAATGGAACAGAGTATAATAAGCAGGAATAACCTAAAACACATAAAAAAAACGAAACTACTTAATATATTTTGTAAGTCTAGGGGAAGAATTTTTAATTATTCCGAGTTTACAGTACAAAAATGTGGCTATTACTGAATATTTTCAATTAATTTAACTTTTCATCTAGTAGGTACACGCTGACCTTAATTTTAGTCTTGGAAAGATTAAGCTTAGATTTATTACCAACCCATGTCTTGGCTTAGTACGAAAACTAATTCTGTTTCCCCATCGTGGATTATATTACTATACGATGGTAGTTCGGAAAACTAATCCCTCAAAAGCCAAGAAAATTGCAGGTAAAGCATAGAATTTCGCTACTGTATTTTCATTTTGAGAAATTGATTTCCTGAAATTTATATTTAAGGTATTGTAGCAGGAATTTGTGTCTTGAATTTTTCCCTTTGTATTTGAATTCAACGTATTTTCGAGATTTAATAAAAGGGCCCTGTTCTTTAACATCAAGGAAATATTAAAAGCAGTTTTTTTAAACCATACCCGGAAATTTAGTCGATATGTTAGCCATTATTAACAGGCAATCGTTCACAGAATAGAGCCAACCGTTTTACATCTGAAACCACATATCCATCGTATAAAGTTATCCTAAACTTGAGAATGTTAATCCCTACTCAAGTCGGCAGGTAGCATGTAAGGGTTCCACTTAACTTTCTGGTTGTAAAATTATTATTATTTATTATTATTATTATTATTATTATTAGGAGTATTTTTGTTTTCACAAAATTGTTCTGAATGCGTTCTCAACCGCGTACCTGCAGCTTATCTTTAAGTCAACAGCTTAAAACATTCGCTAGTAAAGTTTGGGATAAAACTTTACCTATACGTAGCTTATTCAATTTGCTACCCCTGTCCTCCGCTCAACTTCTTCCAACACGACCAGAAAATATCTGATATGTCTGAGCCCCACAAAAACGTTAATATTCTTATTATTTTTTCTTTTTACATAAACGATTCTTATAAAACTTCGTATTTAATATTTTTCTACCGGATAATCTTGATACCTAACTGTTAATTGTAAAGTAGAAACTTATTCCATTTTCATTACTGAAAGCATGTTTCCTTCGTACCCATGTCTATTCATTTATTGATACACGCATTATCGCTAGAATAACTTCTGAAAGGGCTGAAAGAGACGAGGGAACATATTGATTCTGAGATTCCAAGGGATAAACACAATCTAGAATTACATAATCCCAAATAAGAGTTGAGTTGAGTGAAAATAATTGCTCGAACAAAAATTTTTCGTATCTAACAATATTCAACAAATTGCTTTCTAATGTGAAATTGTTATAGGGAAGATGAATATCTGTGAAAAATCTGTGGAGACATTTGTAAATTAGGAATTGTACAAAGATACCGTATAAAAGTCGAATCACCGAAGCAAATAATAATAAAATAGGTTATCCAAATAACAATAATACAGACGACTTTGAAAGAGAGAACGAACATTTGCGAGAACTTGTAAAACTAGTAGAATTAATTCGTTATGAAATTACCTTTTCAACGATGTGCCATACACCATACATGGTGCTATTTGAAATTTTAGAGGGGGTGGCTATGAAGCTTACGCGGCTAATGACAGATGTCCGGATTTTTCGTAAAAAAAATGTCCCCCTTGCTGTCTTTGTTGACATGTCTTGACGATTTTCTAGTAAACAATAGTTTTGCTTTTGAAAGATATAGAGGGTGGTTAGTTTTTGTCGAAAAACCCTGTATATGACATTTAAAAAATAATCAAGTTATCGAAATTATTAGGGTTAGTGTCAAAATTAGTCACAGGTATCTTTGAATCTGAACTGATTATTAATCAAACTATAATCCAGACAGCTTTTCAATTTGTTATTTGGGTTGCCTATTCTAGTATTTTGCTTGGGTACTTCTAGTATAGGTACTCCATCGTTCTTGGTTTTTCTTTATGATTATAATTTCTTCAGGCATTTTTTTAATGATAATCAATAAAAAAAAAGTTTGATGTTTTAAAAATGTTATCATGAATATAAAAGTAAAACACAAAATTAAGAATGAGAAGCTGAACGGAATACAAATTTTGTAACGTGGCTATTATATGTTAACCTTCCTACTGGTTGATAATCAGATGCAGATTGTATCTTCTTGATTTATTTACAGCAGTTTTCCAACGTAATTTAAAAATAGATTAGCGGTTAGTGGTAATATTGGGGGTATTTAATCTTAGCTCCCTTGTCGTGGTTTTTGTGGTTATTTTGGTTTCACGAATAAATTCGTATACAAGGAATATTGTTATCTACGAAGGCTAGTTAGTGAAATCATTTAGAAATTATTGCATTTGAATACAAATTTTATTATTTAATGTTTATTTTGTTTAATAACAGAATATCTGATAAACTAATCAAAGAATGATTGACTGGACTACTATAGGTACAGTGTATCCCCTTTGAAAAACCAAAGTCAATGTCTTAACTTACAAAAAATCTAAATGCAGATTTGAAATCTACATTAAAGAGTGCATTAATAATGTCAAAACTATTTTGCACTATTGCCTATAATAATCAAATTACACCAGGAAATATAAAACTGAAAATTTCAGATTTTTCAGTCTGTAGTTCTGTACTGAAAACTGCGCAAAATTTATTGAATTTGAATGGTAATCATAATAGTCCTCAATATGCTGAACATTAGTCTTCTCATTTAACCGAATCTTTTGCCGTTTACGAGTTCTCCATGAATGCGGTCCTTATCCTGGACACCCTGTAGTACTCGAAGAAAATCTCGTGAGTCGTGAGGTTATTTTCAAATGACATATTCCTAAATATTTACAAACAACTTGTTATTCGTTGACAACGATCAAACCTTTTCCGTTTTACGTCAACTGAAACTGCGTTCGTCGCATTAACGAAACATGGAAATTGGTACATGGCCATAAAAAATCGTTTCTAACCAAATTGTATTCACACTTTTTTTTCCTTATTTTTTTTTGCATAACTTCATTTGTGGACTTGTTTCGAATCACTTACTTAAGAATATTCTCAGTAGACCAACAGGCAACAACCCCAACCATCCGACTCTCTTAGTACCTATTCTGTATTCAAAGAATAATGGATATTACTTACAAAGAAATGCTAATGTACTCTATATGTAAAACAGGCCATTACTAAGTCCATATGAAAAGAAATTTTTAAAAATTCGAGAAAATATATAATTCTTGTGGTAAATTATTTTGCACTTTTAAGCTTTATCAGATTAGCCGTGGAACTTTTATAGGTACGCACTAGCGTTTATAGAGTGCCTTGCATAAAGCAATAATTAATGCAATAATTTTTTAAGGGATTAAATAGTATATTATACACCAAAGTAGAGAAGACATTTTTTTCAGGCGAGTATTATTATTTCCTGAGATGCGAAGCATCGAAGGAAATAAGCTGCGAGGCTGATAAGTCTTCTCTACCGTGGTTTATATAAGTACTATTTTTTCCGCTACTAGCACCTTTATTCCTTTTATAATTAATCGTTTTTACGTTAATACAAAAAAAATTACATTTCTAAATATTCACAAAAATCAAGTAGCCTTTGCCTGAAAACATTTCAACTGACATTTGTGTAAAATTTGACGTTTATCTAAAAGATATTTATTTCTCATTTTTAACAAATAATTATAATTAAAATTAATAAGAAACAATACTAGATTGAAATAAATAATCTTTAGAAAGTGGTGGTTGTATTATGAAGGTGAATAATATTCGATATTTGACATAATTTTAAAGGCATCAGGCTAGCCTGCTAGATAAATTTTTTCTATTATTGACCAGTGGTCAATAATAAAAAATTAGTAACCACTAGTTGAGAAAATCAACTTTTTGCCATGAAAACAAACTAAATAATGGTATCTTCTAAATCTAGTAGTGGAAAAAAGAATTAAACGTATAATGATGGTATTCTCTATTTATTTAGGAACTTGAATAATTTAATCCATGTATTCGTTTCTTTTTTTTTTATAAATCTTAATTTAAATTTTAGTTAATTTTCCCTTAATTTAGTGGAACAGAATACAATAGCACTTTTACACAGTCACAGATGCAGAGGTCCCTGTGAAATAAATGTTCGTATAAAGATAGCTATACTCCCAAACAGTTCTATTCATTAACAAAGCTATCTGGTCATCATTCACCATTAGTCTAGAATTAATTCTATTTCCCCTGAATCGTATAATAAGGTTGCACAAAAACTATTTGCCTTTAGAAAGGGCACAGGTAATGAAATAAACCCGCGGATTCATTTATATTAATAGAAATCTCGACACTGAAAGGTAAAACAGAAAAGGAAACGCGTTAATTTTTTTGTTTGAATCGAACAGTGGAATAAGATATTCTTAAGAAATACTGGGGATTTAAAAGAACACGCAAATACGGATTAGGAGAATTATTACGACTCGTAGTGTTGGAGTGGAATTAAATTTTTCTTTAAATTCTATATTTTGGTGATACTTCAGGGAAAAAATGCTAAGATGTATGAATGTTCGTTAACTATGGATTATTCTGTAGGATTCATAAAAAAAATCTTTAAATACTTAACGTTAGCAGTTCTCAATTATCTGGTTATGGTCTATGATTGCGAAATTGTTAGTCATGAGAGTAATTTATTGTAAATAATTTTTTTAACACTTTTTGACGATGGTTAGGTGACTTAATAAGGTACATCATTCAACTCGGATAAAAACACTTCTTCAGAATTACATAAAATATGGATAGGTGTCCGCATTTGAAAAAAAATTGACTAAACTGCTAAAATCTAGTAGGCGCTACTACAGTGGCCGTTCTGTACGAAGTTGACGGGTATTAAAAAATAGATTAACCCTTAGAGACAGCGTTATGAATTATGATCAAAGCAAGGGCGGATCTAGAGAAATTATCTGAGGGGGGGGATAAATGGTCCGGTAGGTACGGAGACCCCCAGACAAACGATGATGTTAAACGCGAAAAAAAAATTGTGTAATAATGTTAATACAATACACAACCTTTCTTTTTCATTTATTCATATATGTGTTTTGGTGGGGGTTACCCCCCCCCCCCGTAAACGGTTATAAAAACAGAACTAGATATTCCAATCAAACGTTAGAGGAGCTCCATCCCCGCGAACAACTTAATTGCTAGTTATTGTGATCACTCGATCAGGGTGGCTGTTGTTAAACAAAATTTAGATTTGCCCTTCTAAAAAGTGGACGAAGTGGACATTGTGGTTAAAGGCCGGTTGAGTGGGTACGATAATTATAAAATGTAAACACGATCAGGACTTCAATTAAAATTTTGTATTTACCTAAAATTCGTATATTTTGCTTTTTATAGATATTTCATTTTAGTTGCAATTAATCAGAAAAAATGTTGAAGTAATTTAGCAACTGTGCTATGGAATCGACTACTTGATGTTAAAAGAACATTGACCACGAATAAATAAAATGGGAATTACATTCTCTATCACCATGACCCTGGAAAATAGATCGTTCCTATGGTATGGACATGTTTAACGAATTCAAGAAGATAGACGACTCAATAAATAGTCCAGTAGCTACCATTAGGAGAAAACAGGAGTTTAGGCACTTCGGAAAAATTCAATACTAACTGAATTTTTGCATATTCGAGGTCACAAAAATCTGTTTCTCGCCAATATCTCGCTTCTTATTGGTCACGATGATGAGTTTCTTCGAAGATAGTTGTAAATTGAACTATTCTTTATAAAAACCATTATTTCAGCGGTTTCAGCGTCAATACAAAACCACGAATTGATAGGTGAGGACTAAACAGCTCCAAACGCTTTAGAGAAAGTAAATTAAAAGATGAAATAATTATGTTTCACTGAAAACTTTTCACTTTTTCAGTATTAATTTTTTATTTTAGTATCAAGAGTGCTATGAAACATCAAAACAATTTTTAGAAACTTCAAACAATTTCCAATTATTTTGTTGTTTCATAAGCACTCTTGTTACTAAAATAAAAAATTAATACCTACCAAAAAAGTGTAAAATTTTCAGCGAAACTTCCTATTTGGGGGTCTTGTTACGATTTGTATTAGCAATCCTTTATCATAGTTGACTAGATTTTGACTTTAATAAAATTTTCTTTCTAGACAAAAACACTTTTATAATGCCCTGCAGAATTAGTAATAATTTATTATATTGATTGTTTTTAAAATAAAAAAGTTATTTATGTGTCCTCTCCATGCCATGCATAAAAAAGTTATAAAATTTTATAAAAGCTACGATAAGTGGCACTCCCGTGCGGATGAGAACATTATTTTTGGCAAAATGTTCTGCACTTATGCTTTATGGAATTTCCAAAATCGATTTATAGTTTTGGCGATTGTTCCGCTATAAGGCTCTAACAAGATAACCAAATGTAATCCAATTGACAGAAACATAACTGAAGTAAAAAAAGATGCTCATGCTTGATTGATATTCTGTAGGTATAACAATATTATTTCCATACGGATGTGAGGGTTATGAGTTGAGAAAATTCAAATGCAAACCGTATAGAAATTTTTTTCTCAGGAGCGGAAAAGTATCTACCAGAGCAAATTTAATTAGATGTGAATACATGACAACGTTAAGATGCATGTACTACGTAACGTAAGGGTTTCGGTTTCATGTCAACTACGTACATAACAACGCAATTTTATAACTTGATAATAGTTCATACCTCCAGGGAATTATTTTTTATTATAATAATTGCTTGCCCTGAAAATACAGGGTGGCTGGTTTTTCACTGTCCAGCTTATATCTGCTGAAATATTATAGATACAAGAAAAAGTTAAAACAGAAACTTGGCTAAGAGAACCTTGTGTATAAAATAGCGCAAACAAGTTTTTTCCAAGGCCTGCTTATTTTCCGGAAAAATATGTAACTTTGGTTTTTTAAATGGAACACTCTGTATATTTTTCGGATTAAGATTCTAAATCAATTTCTCTTTAAAATGTTATAAAATACGTTTTGTTGAGTTAGGAGTCATGACTTGCTTGATTTAATTTTCTGAAGTATCTTAAACATCTAATTCTGATTGTACTTTGTTTATTTTATTGTTATACAGGGTGTCCCGAAAATGACGCAAAATATTTATGGAGCGTTGTAGGTGACTGAGAAGGGAGTAAGGAAAAAATACAAACAAAATTCTACCTGCCGTGTTTTTGTAGTTATTAACCGAAAAAGATGTGCACAATCTGGCACATCCACATTTTATAACTTGTTAGGAAGCTATTTATTTTGATTGTTACCTACTCATTATTACCTGGGAAACCATACGACTGATTTTTGAACAGAGCACAATGCTGCCAGAATCATTTTCGCGCTATCTCGATGTAAAAATGTCTTCAGTAATTATTTAATAATTTGGAATTACGTGCTTTTTTGCAATTTTTAAAATTTGGAAACAATAAAAGACATTATTTTCTACAAATAGAGTACCCTTAGTCAGTTTCATTTCCAATTTTTAAAAAGTTACAAGTGTTAACTTTACATCTTCATATCTTACAAATTTGAGCGAAAAGATTTTTTTTAACATTTTTCTCACACTTGTTTAGCGGTACTTAACAGCGTACCATATATATTTAGCGCCATTTTTGGGACACCCTGTATAGTCAATTTTTGATTTACTCGAATAATTGTTAAAAGAAACATCAAGTCGTTGTGAGAAAAAAATACTTTCTTTAAGTAGGTCGGTGTCCCTCAACCCTTCCATTTGAAAAAGGAAGTTATTTGGGAAAAATTGTTAAAGACTCCAGCCAACTAGTTATTCACCTTTTATTATGTTAAGCAGTTTTTGAAAAATAAGCGGCAATGATATGAAAAAAATTCAGTCAGTCATGGCACTCTAGAATTAAAACGTATTTTTGTAAGTCCTCAAAACTGTAATATCTTAACACTCTTACACGCAGAATTTAATCCCGAGTTAAAATACGCAAAAATATACAGTGTGTTGCATTTGAAATAAGAAAGATGGGGCTGTTTCCGGTGAAACCGGTAGTGAAATATTATTAACATTCAGTTCAAATTAATTATGAACTCTTATGTATTATAACGTATAAAAAAAATTATTTAAATCGGTTAAAAAATAAAAAAAATAGCAGGGGTGCCCCGTGGTCCTGTGTCACTCACTATATTTCTTTAAAAACTATATTATGCAATTTAAAATATACTCCCAACAGGTAAATATAAATAAATAAATCAAGTTGTGTCCGATTAAACCCTTGTCAAATTATAGGTTTTATGACTGTCTCAATTAATTTACGTTCAAATAAATATTTTGAGAATGTTTTAAAAGTTTGTTGACGGCAGTTGAACATACAGTAATTAATAAGAATGCAAGTAATGAGTGATTACTGATTACACAATACATAATTATATGAAACACTTTATAGAATACAACATTCAGTTGCACAGAAATCCTCCTCTAGAGGCATTTTTATAAATAGCAGGATAAAATGGAACAGAGTAAGCATTTGACCAGAAAAACAATATACTTGACCTATATTTGAAATTTCTCTCTGAAACAGATTCATATTTGAAATATTTTCTAGTTGACATTCTAATCTATTTCTTATTTTTTTTAGCGTATTTTAGAAAAGCTTATTAAGTACTAATAGGTACTATATTACAACTATAATTTTTTTTAATTAGTATTTGATTTGAAAAATGTTAAAATGCATAATTTATTCGGTCATATTATCCTGATACTGTTTTAATTTTAAAAATCTTTTATCAAAACAATAATGATTCCACAAACATATTATTTTATTTTTTTTGTTACAATTTACATAAAGCATGCTCTTTATTAAATAAAGAAAACATTAGCTTACATTTTAAATTTTCACGTAAGACACTTCAAAATTCGTATACATTAATTGCGTTTATCTGCACTGAAACACAGGTTTTCAGCAAACGGTCTCACGGACACTTCGAAAGCTCCAGCTCTCTCTTGGAGTAAACACGGCACCTACATTTGGAGCCGGCGCGTCGGTCACGTCTGCGTCGTCTGGCAGGCGTCGCTAAAGATCAGCTGTTCCGAACTTGAAGTTATATTGGGAAACTGAAGCGTTTATTCTCCGTTTATGTGAAGTTCAGATCTAATGTACCAAAGCAGTTATTGGACGAATTGGATATTTTTCTCACTTTCAATTTCGTTGAATATTGTATATACGTTACAATAACACCAAAAAAATTATTTTTAATTAAAAAAACGATTTATTTGTAGAAGACCACATAAGCAATTACCATTTTTTCTTTTTGTGTCGATTCAGAAATAAAAAAATTATCATAAAATCGAAAGTGATATACCTCACAAATCTCTTTGCCAAAACCAACTAATGCTTCCTCTGAACCTGAAGAAAGCAAATAATGGATCATGGAGAATGGAGATGATCCGAATTGGAGAACGCCGACATCAATAAATGTCCTGCAACCAATTCCATAACAAATAGCCATTATCAACATGAAAGGAAATCATCATCATCATCTTTGGCCGTACAACCCAGAATGGTTCTTGGCTTGTTCTAAGATTAGTTTCCATTCTTTCTTATTCTTCGCCTTGGCTTTCCATTTTCTGACTTTTGCTTTCCTATGCACGCTTCAACGTAATCCTTGAATCTGAATCCGGGTGTGCCTTTCCTTCGAGTTCTACACGGATTCAATGCTTCCACACCTAGTTCCCTAAGTATTGGTTTCGGAAGTATGGAGCTCTAATGTAAAAAAATTGGACGCCCTCTGGTGGCAATCTGACGAGGTTGCCGCCTAGACTTCGACGATCTCTTTCCAACGAAGCCAACCGCGTCGCTCTAGCCCGCTTAGTTTGCGAGATATAGGGCCAGGAAATATGTAAGATATTTCCAAAATATGTTGCAAACATGTTTTTTGCAAAATTTTGGGCAGCCGGCCTGGGCAAACCAATCGAAATATCGAAGCCCAATTTGCAGAGCTAGATCGGGATCGCGGAGACAAAGCGATCAGTGTCTATTTTTTATGCAAAATAATCAGTGCCATTTTTCGTATACCGACGCGTTTCGCCCGATTTGGCCTTGGAAATAACCTTTTTCGAACATTTCCCACGTAACCGAAATTATAGAGCAGAAAAATTCCTTTGTTCTTTACTACAGGTGCTCCAAAAAATGGTTGGACTCGCCATAATCCCCTTCCCAAACCGCTAAAGTAGGAACATTTTTGGAAAATCAAGTTCGGTTGTCGTCGCGGCGGCGGCGCCTAAAACATGTTCTCCTCTCTCAAGGTGCAAGATAGTTTCATTGGTTATCTTTTGAAGAAAAAATCGACGCTATACCTGAATCCGTCGCCTCCCCATTTCCGTCCAACACTGCTCTTGTTGGAGAAGTGCCATTTGTGAACGGAGGGAGCGTGCCCCGCCTTGTCACAGTCACACAAGGGACGACAATAAACGTCCGCCAAATCTGAACCCGATCCCTGTCTAAACGAAAAAGTTGTCTGGTAACCAAATTTCACACGTGGAAGGACGGTTCCCCCGAGTTTTCGACGATTTATAGACTATTCGCAACCAAAATACGCCTTTCTTTCTAACCAAATGTCTAACTATGTTAGCAACCGAACCGTGAGGCTTTAAAAATTCAATTTCCGGCCCTCAAACAGCAGTTTGGGTAACCTATGTCTAACCAATCTCTGATTGGTTACCGCATGCCGCGTGCGTGCTAGTAGCAAATCTACGTTTAGTGAAATTTTCTACAATCTGGCAATGTTGCAACAACTGTCACTATTTACTATTTGGAAAACTTCAAGGTTATAGCTGTCAGTGTCAGTTGGGTTCATAGTGTTGTCAACCCAAATAATTTCCCAAAATTGTGCAAGTTTCGCTAAGTTTAAATGTAATGTGTATGTTTGGCAGCGACAAAGTCTATAATTAAAATTGCCAAGTAAGTAATCTTCCCTGCCTTTCCTAAATATAAAGCCCAGTAGTAATAAAAGGGCGGAAAATGTTGTATTACATAATATTTTAAAATTAATCCTTCCACAATATGGAAAATTTTTTAGAAATTATAATTAACCAACACCTCAGGAACTATATAATAATATTTACAGATTATGTCGCAGCTACAGATTTTAGAAGAACGAGAATGTGTGGAAAGATGTAGATGTAGGGAACATGGAGAACTCGTATGTGCTGCATTAACAAAACGAGAGGTTGTGGATTCTGAATTATGTGCATACCTACAGCATATCTGTTGCTCCTGTGAAAGCGTAAAAGATGCCATGGGTAGAACTGCTTTGCATGCAGCAGCTTCCTGTGGACGTCTAGATGTAGTTAAATGGCTTGTGCGTATGAAACATGCCAATATTAATGCTAAAGATAATGAATCTGGTTATACTCCATTACATAGAAGTATTTTTTATGGAAAAGTAAACATAGCAGTGTATCTCATTAAATTAGGTTTGTATGTTACACATTTAAATATTTACAATGCAAACTAAAATTAGAATAGTTTACTCGGTGACTAAATCCAAATATCTTAAGCAAAAGTATCAGTGGTAGGTATATTTATAAATACAGTTTTTAATTATCTCGCTTAATACTGCCTATGCAGGTACTCTCGCAGCGTCTCACAGTAACTATTGACTGACAAATATTCTTATTACTATTGATTATAATTTTTGTTTAAGGTGCTAATATAGCTTTAACTGACTTTAATGGATTAACGAGTTTAGAACATGCAATGGAAGATTGCCAAAGATCAGTAGGATCCTATGATACGAACCAGGGAGAAGTTTATGTTTGGGGTTCAAATACCAACTACACACTGGGACCTCAGCAGGCACGCTTAATGCCTGAATTATTAGATGCTTATCACAAAGAATTTCCAAATCTTTATATACAACAAGTTTGCTTAGAAAAATTTCATTGCATGTTGGTATCTACAGATGGCAAAGTATTTGCTTGTGGTCATGGACAAGGCGGGCGATTGGGACTTTCCACTGAAAAAACAATTATTGCTCCAGAGCAAGTAAAATTTACAGCAAGTGGTCATGCAAATCCTGTTGTCTGTAAAAGGGCCAGTATTGCTATAGATCATAGTGTATTTTTAACAGAATCCGGCTATGTAAGTTAGAAATCATAATTTAAACATTTTAACTCCCATGTTGACCCTAGATATGGACTTGTGGATTAAACACCCACCGAGTATTAGGAATACAACCTCCTCCGACTCAAATGTTAACCCCTAGTCCTTTAACAATGTTGAAACACCCAGTTGAAGATGTATGCGCAGCAAGATACCATACAGTGGCATGGGGACCTAAAGCTGTTTACACATGGGGTTTACATGGAGGACAATTGGGACATGACAAAACAACTCAGAAATACATAATCTCTCCTAAAGTTGTGACTTATCTATTTGGACTTGATTGTAAAATAACTGCTGTTGCCGCAAGTAATGGTGCTACAGCAATAGTAACTTCAAAGGGAGATGTTTATGTTTTACATGAGTATCAGTGCCGAAAAATTGTGTCTAGGTATGTATAAATGTAAGTTTTTAATGATTCTGTGATTATCGTAATACAAAGGCAAGTTTTTGGGTACGCCGTTGCCTTCAATGAGTCTTGTTAAGAAATAAGCTGTAAGTACTTGCCCTTACCTATTTTGTTATGTGTTTTGTAGGCAATTAAACATAACTTCAATTAGTGTTGTTGGTGGTAAATTAAACGATAAGATTGATAATAGTTTATCATCAGAAGAAAATCATGAATTAACTGTAATTTGCTTGAGTAATGTTGGCAACTTATATATTTGGAAAGAATCCGATCCACAATTTGCAAGATGCATATTTTCCATAAATCGTTTTCTGAAAATTCGCCAAGTTACATTAAATTTGAATGAAGTGTTATTTGTTACACATCATGGTGAAGCTTTTCAAGGAATTTTAAAACATAAAAAAAGGAAAACAACTGAAAATAATGTACTTATTCAAAAAAGTGCATTTCATGAATTTTTAGAAAAAGATAATTGCCAACTTTTAAAAGTGAACAAAATCCCACGTGTTCATAGAGCTGTTTCAATACACAGTGATTTAAAAGGAAGGAATTATGCTGTTCTACAGGTTTGTATTGTTTTATGTAATTTTTATTTTAAAAAATTCTTTACCAAATACCATTATTGAAACGCTTTAATTGAAATGCAGCAAAAACCGCGCATGATAGGTGAAAATAACATAAGATCAAAGTTGTAGAAAATAAAATTTCCTATAAGAAACTCCCGGAAAGCGTACGTGTAACTTTAATATTTTGGACCGGAGAACCGTTTGAAGTTAGCATAAACCAGCGTTTGTAGTTTAAAATTGAAACGCAGCAAAAACCACGCAAGATAGTGAAAATAACATAAGACCAAAGTTGTAGAAAATAAAATTTCCTACAAAAAACTCCCGGAAAGCGTATGTCTAACTTTATTAATTTGGGCCTGAGAACCGTTTGAAGTTCGCATAATCCAGCGTTTGTAATTTAAAATTGAAGCGCAGCAAAAACCACGCAAGATAGGTGAAAATAACATAAGACCAAGGTTGTAGAAAATAAAATTTCCTACAAAAAACTCCCGGAGAGCGTATGTCTAACTTTAATAATTTGGGCCTGAGAACCATTTGAAATTAGACTAAACCAGCAATTCCGGTTTAAAATTGCATGTTTGTGTTTGCAATAATGTAGTCACTTTTAAATTATACCACGTTTAGCAATAATTATTTGTTTAGTATGATTCCCTGTTATTATAGAATAAGGACTAAGGAGAACATCTTATTTTAAGTAACAGAATTATTTTTAAAATGATTAATTTAAGCATTTAATTTTCAGTCAAGTCCTAAAAACTTTCTAACAAAAGCCCCTGAAGTATCACATTCAGATATGCAGGAACATATGCACTTATTTCTACAAGAAACATCTGAAGATGATGCAATACACGATGTTGTTTTTAAAATTTCAAACTATCACTTCCCAGCACATCATTATATTATCGCCATGCATAGTAGCAAACTTGGTGATCTTATAACCGCAAGTACAAATAAAATAATTGAGCTATCAAATGTGTATCCAGATATTTTTGAGCAATTACTTTTATTTATTTATACCGGAACTTGTGACCTTTTAAAACTTGGTAAATGTCCCGAAAAATATCAAACTTTATGTAAAAAAAATAAAACGAAAGATGAATTAGAAAACGAAAATGATTACATTGACAAAACAAATGAATCTGCTTTTCAGTGTTACAAAGATGACAAATTTAAAAAGAAAGCACAACCATCAAATGATGGTGGAAAAGACCCCATTCGTATATTGCAAGAAGCTGCGAAGAGGTTTGGAGTGAAAACTTTACAAAAAATTTTAGATAATCTGTATTATGAGAATGGATGTATACTGACAAAGAAAGAGACTTGTTTGTATATAAAACCAAAATTCAACAGAAAAGAATTGCCTGAATTACATGATATTATTTTAAAAAGCAAAGACCGAAAGGAAATATCAGCTCATAAATGCATATTAGCAGCAAGATTAGAATATTTTAGGAATCTGTTTTCTTCACGGTGGAATGTGGTAAGCATTTTATAGTTATTCAACCAATTATAACTGCAAACTGGTAGTTTTGTACGGTGTGCGGTGTGTATCTATGACCAAATGGTTATAAGACCATATTTAAGACTAGATATACTTTTGTTATAAAAAAAGTCGCCATGAGTACGCTAGATAAGGGCTGCAGATAAAACAATAAACGCCTTGTAAACTTTTCCACGTAAAAGAGGCTAGAAAAACGTATCCGGTGTGAGGGTAGTGGCGCGTGACGTCATCAAGCATACAAGACGCATAAATTTTCCGCGTTATTAACTTTAAATGTAAATGTAGTGAAAACCATGAAAAATCTGTGAAAATAATACCAGACCAAAGTTATAGAAAATAAAATTTCCTACAAGAAACATTACTAAAGCATATGTCTAACATTAAGAGTTTGGGCTTAGAAACCCTCAGACTATAAATATGTGCGCGCTCTATTTAGCGCATTAGCTCGCACTCGCTTACCCTTACAGTGCGCCCTCTTGAAATTCTACATACCTTAGTATTCTGGACCACTTCGTATTTTCAAAACGCGACTTTGCATTATGTAGAAAAACTATTCGTGAAAAGTTACCTTAATTTTAAAGAATGAACTTTTAATTTTTTTCTAATGATATATTTGTAATTGAAGCGTATTGTTACAGAATTCGCCTGCCAATATAATTTCACTGCCATTTCCTTACAGTACACTGGAGCAGTTAGTTGAATTTTTGTATGCAAACGAATTACTGTTATTAGATAACGAAGATATAGACCATATATGCAATATGTTAATTATTGCAGACCAATTATTTGTTACAAAACTTAAAGAAATTTGTGAGTCTGCATTAAGTACACTTGTTACCTTGAAAAACGCTGTACAAATGTTGTCGTTCTCTTCTCTTTACAATGCAGAACAACTCAAAACTTACTGCATGGAATTTATATCTACAAATTTAGCTGCTGTATTGGAATCAAAATCTTTAGAATTGGTTGACGAGGAACTGTTACAAGATCTTACTGATTTTTATTGTAAAAATACTCCCATGATGCAGCATAGAATAATAACTCCATATTCCTACGCTCCTTCAGATGAAATTGTATCTGCAGCTGGTAATGCATATCAAATTTTATTTGAAGATAGTGATTGTGACAGTGGTGCTAAAACTACACCAAAATCACAAAAGAAACGTTCACGGCCCAGAAAGAAAGCACAAAGTGTGTCTGATAGCAAAGATGTGATCGTTATAGTGCCAACTGAAGTTAATACAGTTCTTGGTAATGAATCTCCAGAAGATAAGCTTAAAAGAACTGTACAAATGGATCACAAATCTTCCCTGATAGATAATCATTCCAAAAACGTTCAAGCGAGATTAAGAGCAATAGCCTTAGCTCAAGAAGAAATCAACTGTGATCCTGTGACAATGGAGTACACCAAACTTCCGCTTAAATCAAACATTTTGGATATCTCTCTAACACATTTCCCAGATTTAGAGAGTCCCTGTTCAAATGGGGCTTATTCAAGATCCCCTAATAAACTTGAACGAAATGATCCTAAACATAAAATTACAAAACTGTCACAAAAACAGCGCAAACGTATGTCTTCAGAAAGTAGTTTAAATGCGATAGAAAGTCCATTATTATCAGGTAATAATAAGACATGCAAATGTTATTAAAGAACATAAATTACTGGTTTGTAGAGAGTCCAAAAAATCCTTGGAAAATGTGCCCAGAAATTACTAATGTCAGTCCAGTTGGTTCGCCAAATGTACCAGCAACCATGAACTCGATAATAATAGATGAAAAAAAACAAAAGGAAAATTTTGTTAAAATGAAAACAAAACTTTTAGTGTATACTCAGGTAATGCAATTTTACAACGCTAATGGTTCTTATACAAGATATCCACCATGTAAAGGTGGGTGTTTATGTGGTAAGCCCCATCTAGCCAATCAAAAGTATTTGTACCGTAGAGGTGTTATGATATTCTGCCACTACACTTCCAGCCTCAATATACAAAATACAAATTCCATTATAAGGTGATATGTAAGATAAATTGGTCATATGACCCTTTTGGCAAATCAAACAAACCACCTCTAGCCTTATCACCTGACCTTGGTTGCGGCTAATAATAAACAAAACCGACAAGTCAACGCATTATTAGCATGATCACTTATCAGTGCTGACTATGTATTGATTTGCCTGTTTTGTTTATTATTTGCCTTCACAAGGGTCAGGTAGAATATGACGTAATTTACTTGATCTTCCCTTCAGTAGAGTGATGTGCCATACCTCATTGGTTAAATTTGAATTTGCCGCCAAATTCAACCAATGAAAACTAAAAGAAAAATTTGCCTTCATATTTTTGTTTTCATTGGTTGAATTTGGCGGCAAATTCAAATTTAACCAATAAAAAGAAAAAATCCCAAGAAAAAAATTATTTACTTCCTCTAATGTTTAGATATAGCGGGCGAGTTAACACTCATCATGCAGGTCTATATTTTTTCAAATACGAAAAAATTATCCCTGTTTCCTTACAACATTAAAACTTTCCCAGGCAGAAAGAAAACGTTTCTGGAGCGTCCCCAAGAATCATTATTTTTTACCTGGGTTATGTTAAAGGATCAGATTCTCTGCCTGCTGCAGTGATTCTAATTTTACATTCTGATTTTGTGTATAAAACTCATTGTTTTTCAATAAAAAAATTGAATTTTTATCTTACAGCTGGAGGATAAGGCCATAGAAGATTTACACAAGTTTTACAATGTTGACAATGTATTTGATGAACTTCTCTCAATTACTAGAGTACAAATTGGATCTGTAGCCTCTCCAGTTTGGGTTCATTTAAATAAAAAAATAAATTAAATGTAGGTGCACTTTAATTGACCGCAAATACCTATTATTATTGAAATAAATTGTGATATTAACTTTTTAATATATTTTTTTTAAATTAGATAAATATATTTTCTTATTATATTATAATTTAACAGATTATGGATGTGTGTAAATGTTTTGTAAATAAACATTGTTTTTTTGATTGTAATTTAATATCTTATGAAATGACCATGGGTTACTCCAGAACATAACAATAACAGCCCTTATCCACTTAGGAAGAACCGATCTATAGAATAAAACAAGTGTCAGGTGGATCAGTCTTGCCATGGGCCTTTCACCTCCAGCTAGTTTCATAGAGCAAAGTCTGCTGACCCCCTGAACTTTTAACAACTGACCAATAAAAAAATTTCCGCGTTATGTCGTTGTATGTTAGTCTGCTATTAACGGGTGAGGGGAGGATGATACTGATGACGTTGCCGTGTGATTCCGGCTGAAGATTAAGGGAGGGCCTATGACCTTGGTAGCATAGACTTATTTTGGAAACTACCTATGACGTTAATTTCAGGGTCGTTAAAACTGTTAATGATGAGTATAAATATTTATAACTGATAAATGGGAGTTGTTTATGGAGCCATGCATATGCAACAATTTATTTAATTAACCAGAAATAATATGTTTATAATTATTTTTTGAACTTTAAACTATTTACGAATATACTGTGTAATTTAAATGTTGTGTATTTATTTATAGATTACATTACAGTAGTGCTAAACAAGGACAAAATTATGTTAGTTATCTCATTTTCGCCCGTACTTGGAATTACTATTATATTTACTATGAATGGTATCATCTTATCTTAACATATCAAGCAATTATCATACAGTGCAGTCGTCACGTTGTAGCCATCAGTGGTTCTCTCACTATGTAATCCAAAACCACCATATATTTCAGGACCTCTCCATAAGGGACGCTGAAGGTGTCTGGAGTGTCTGAATTTGAAAATCGCGCGCTTTTTTAATTGCAGAACTGTCCTTTTATGTTTATAAACTGTAAATAAATGTATAATTTACTTAAATACATGAGATCATTCTTTTACATTTGCAAAATGTGGTAGAAAGACTTCAATTCATCAATCTCGCAGAAATTATTTTAAATAAAGAGCGGGAGTTTCGCTCTAAAATAATTGGCGGAGAAAATAACCAATGACAACAGATTTGCATCAAGTAATATGCAATTTCATTGGTCTCTTGCTAGCGGTTAGGGAGTGAAGCTACGTCGCTGGCCGCTTCTCTGTGAAGTTAGTTTTAGGGTGCACAACTGCACAGCACCAACTTTTGAGAACCGCTGCCATATTGTTATCTTTGTTCAAATCGTTCCTTTTCGAGAAATACGAGCGAGACATAATCCTGCATAACCTTTAAAAGTTATGGATAACGTAAACATTCGCTAGAAGTACATGAAATGGGTCGAAACTTTTAAAAGTGCATTATAATTTGAATGAATAAGTTAGTGATTGAATATTAAGTGTTTATTTGTGTAATATGTAAAAAAAAGTATTGTGAATGCTGATCAAAATATAAAACTTAAAAAAAAGTAATAATCTCGCGCAACACTAGTACAAATTTCTGCATAATAAATAAAATGAGTATTTATCGAGGACGAAATCGTAGAGATTTTACTTTGGCGTCCGCCTTGTATGATTCAATAACAGACAACGATTTCAGGTATATTTTATTTTTAATATAATCTTTGGTAAATACATACTTATTCATAACTTATTAAGCGTTCATGGAACCAGCAGCGGTGCCGAGTGAATTTGTTAGGGTTAGGGGGCTAGAACGGAATAGACAATTTTTTAACTTTTCAATAGCAGAGTTAAGAGTCTTTTACCAAAGATGACGTATTACATATTAACTACCTGTACTTTAATGATATTCATTATGATACAAATTTGTCATTATGATACAAGTTTATAGCCAATACTCGGTGAGTATCAAATATTGCCACGCCCAGAATAGGCGGGGGTCTCGTGGCTCGACCAATGCTTGAACCGGTCTCGAAAGCACAATATTAAATATTACCATGATTATCTCACAGTTATAAAATTAAGAAAATAAAATAAATCTTGAAAATAAAGTCCTATTTAGGCCCGGTATTACGATCTCAGTTTAAACCACAGGCTGGAGTTTAACTTCGGATTTCCCCAAGATTTCCCTTTCTATTCTGAAGTTTAACTGGGACCCTGTGGTTTAAACTGAGATTGTAATTCCGGGCCTTAAAAAGTGGAAGTATGCAACTCAGGTTTAATGGCTATTAAGACATTTAAATGTCTTAATAGCCATTAAACCTGATTTAATAAGTAAAATAAAATCACCTCAAAAGCATGTCAAATGGAAAATTCAGTTGGTTAATATAAAAATCCTTATCAGCTATCAGTAATCAATGCCCCATTTTCAAAAATGTATAGCCAACTAAATTTTCCGTTTGACACATTAAACATCACGGGAGTTTTCTGAATGTATTATAGGTACCAACTGTGTATTATATAAAATAAAGTATAGACAATATCATTATAATACGGAGCCGTAAACCTATCCCAGAGGCCTACCGCTTGTCCAATTCGGTTCTAGCTGCCCACAAGCAAGAGCTAGGGGAAGCCCCCAAAAGGCCTCAGCAATTTAGTACAAACGGGTATCGTGTTTTAGTGCCAACCAATAGAATGGACGTTTTCAAAGATCGAGCAATTCTATTGGTTGACGCTAAAATGCAATAACTACTTGTTAAATTTGGCGGCAAATTCAAAACAGAAAAAATATCGCAAATAAAAATCGCGGCTGTATGAATGGGGCTTTAATAAACAACTTTCCGGATCATTAGAGAATGTCCGGAAATAGAACTATCCCTCGGGAACACGTCCCATGGACTGTTCAGTAATCACTTAACTTCATTAATTTTGGAAGCAATACTAGTCTAATTTTTATGTGGTACATGATACATAGTAGTATATTTTTTTTCATATCAAAGATTTCCTAGTATTTTATGTAAACAAATTGTAATGTTGTTATTGAAAGAAAAGAGCAAAGAGCGCATTATAGTAATAATGCACGAAATCCTCCAGCTTCAAAGTTCAGAGATTAGGAATACATAAAATACGATAAAAAAAGTTACTATAAATATGTACCTATTTAGATATTGTCCGGATATTGTTTAAATAATTTGTTGTTATAAGTACGCAAATACGCACTAAATGTTTTGTCTAGCGTTAATGTGACTGATAATGGTTTATTGTTTTCTTGTGTTTAGCTTCAGAAAGTTATTCAGATAAATTGAATTATTAAATTCATACCAAAGTTTATTTAAAAAATTGTTTTTGTTCTTAATTTTTTAGCTAGGTATACTGTAGATAGTTATATTGAGATTATGTCGGTGATATGTTACACAGTGGCAGTTGTACTTCATACAACAGCATTAAAAATTTAAAAACCTTTAAAAATAGTTATTTACGTAACGAGTGACGAAAGTAAATTTTATAGGATGAGGAGGTTTGTTGAAATACGAGGCCGCGTACTCCGAGTCCTTTCGTGACTCGTTAGGTACCCATACTATTTTCTCCGACAGCGTTCTAATAATTAACAAAAAAATTAAGTCTTCAATGTTCATAATTACAACCAACAGTGGAGAAAGCATGATAAAATAAATTAATTAGTAAATTAATTATTAAATAAATTATTAAATGTTTGTAATTACTAATTAATTATTCGCTTGTACGTAGCTTATAGATTTAAAAAAAATTAGAATCCATTCGGATTCGACCCGCGACCCTTTGAACAAAAATCGGAAGTATAATGAACTGAGTTAGTGCGTCACCGTCGGTTTTGTTGAATTTGCCGCCATTGCCCATTAAAGCAAATTTTGTTCGAGGCACGAAAGTAGCAGACGGCATGAAAATGCTACTTTCTTGTCGCAAAACGAAGTTCAAATGAATTTTATTAAATATGTTTCGTAATTAAATTTTTATTGTACATCTACTGTTTTGTTAATAATAATATTGACTGTTTGACAGTTTTATTGAATAAAAATACATTGTACCTAGTAGTAGTAATCCTCATTGACAGCAAAAATAATTAACCAACTTCATTGTTTCTTATCAGTTATTTTTATACATATGTTATCTCACATTAATGTGTTCTTTGAATAAGATTAACATATCGGTCAATAAATAAAATTAATGATTAGTGTCCCATGAAACCGGGTTTAACTGGTTTAATAAAAACCATTAATGTTGTCTAACTGGATTTAAGATTAAAGGCGTTTGTTTATTTTCCATTTTTCTGTAATTTGTTCATTTTGTGACATTTACGAATGATTATGTATTATAGTATCGCATTTCATTACTGACCTGGTCAACAAACAATTAATTTTTGAGATGTTACTGTTTTCAATATTATTAACACAAATTTAGGAAATATCCCTGAAATTATAGCCTAATAAAATAATCATCATAGACACCTATGTATATAATAATGCACAAGACCATATGCTGTGCAAAACCGACAAAAGTACTATAGCAGCGGTCAACGATTGTTCGGAATTAATTTTTGGGTATGTGCATAATGTTGTGTGAATTCCGAATATACATCCGTATTCTTGCATTGGATATTGTTTATAAGAACACTTTAATAATAATCATCACCTTCTATAGAATAAGTAATACATGCTGCGTTAAACCGGACAAACTGTCCTGGCTACATTCAACGCTTGCTTGCAATGGAACGCCCCACCGATCGTTTAAAGACCCCTAAACTAATCCATTAACTTTGATCCTAAACAAAGTCGGTACCGACAGGATTTTGGCGTTTACCGAAGGAAACAATAACGATCTACTTGCCCTAAGAGGTGCTCCTGTCCTGTGCATTTTAATTTGTTCCGCTCTTTTCTAAATTGTAAAATATACAATTTTTGTTTTTTTTCAGGGGTGTATCAGTGTTGTTAGAAAAGGGTGCAGATGCAAATATCGTTCTACAAAAAACTGGCATTTCTCCTTTTCATTTAGTTATCGGCAATGATTGTGAAGATTTTGCTGTTAAAACTACCAAACTAATTTTAAGATATGGCGGTGACCCTAACGTCCAGTAAGTCGTTATCAATGTCTTTTTACGTTAATTAATACAATACAGTTTAATTGTTTTTTTAGATCCGATGATGGTTTAACACCTTTACACATTGCTGCAGCGTGGGGACGTGCAAACATTGTAGAATTACTTCTTGGATGTGGGGGAGACCCAGAAAAAAGGGATATTAATTATACATTGCCGATAAATTATGCTGTAGAATATAAACATCAAAACTGTACAAATATTTTATTAAAGTTTATGTATACTGGTGTAACTAAACAAGCAACCCAAGAAAATGAAGACTGTCAATTAATTTTAGGTAAATTAATTATTTTTTGTAAGATTATTGATAAAAAATTATTAATTTATGTAATTGTTACAGAGAAAGTTATTTTGAATAACGGAATTGCAGAAGCAGAGTATGAAGTAGATTCGGGAAAAGAAAGTTCGTTATTGGAATTAAATTCCGAACATAATCTACAACAGTTACCTCAAACAACACCCACAGAATATGTTCGCCATTGGTGTAGTGCCCATGCTGTAAAAACACAGTTATCCAATAGCGAAAACAGTGTTGAAGCAAACAAATCAGAATTTGAAACAAAACAGGAAGAGGAGGAGACAAATCTTGATTTTCCCAATTCCTCATTAGAAACTAATATATTGAGCCCAGACAAATGTCCTTTCGTTAATTGTAAGCCTCGTAATCTCAACAAAAAAGTGACTGAAAATTTTTCTTTACCATATGAAAGTAGCCTTAAGTATAAATTAAGAAAAACCAATTCATCTGGAAACAAGAAAGGCGTTGACATACCGATTGTTCCGTCAAGTTTTTGTAAACACACGGAAGGATCACGAGAAAGTGGAATTACTACCCTTCCAGATACAACTCGAGACTCAATTAGTATAACAGATTTCAATGTTGAATCAATCTATAACGAACTGAATAAATCTACAAAAGATAACGGTGTAAAACAAAAATTTGCAAAAAATCTTAGGGATGCCAGTAGTGATTATTTTACTTGCAATGAAATTTCTGGCAGCACAAATATCTTGGAACAAAATATTTTTGGTTTATCATCTTTATCGTCTGAAACGAAAAGTTTATATGTAACAAAATGCAGTTCCCATGGATTGAGTTTTGGTAATGAAATAACAGACATTAATGGTATCACTAATGTACCATGCAATATATCTGAAGACCCAAATCAGGAATCAGTTAGAGATTCAAGTCTAAAAATTACTGAAGTATATAAATATATAGACAACCAAAAAGGGATTGTGCTCTATGAGAACAGATTATTAAAACCTTCAAAAGGGTAAGGAGATTTTCAGCATTAGATACTCTACTAGATGTCTGTGGGAAGAAGGAAGATAGGCGCTAGAAAGTGGATTTCGCATGTGGTGGACACAGTCAGATAGAGTCCGACGTGCTCTATCGATTGGCGCAAACTGCCCTCCACTAGCTGGTTTACTTCCCGAGATATTAATTTTTTCTACTGTTTTCCTAAATTTTTTGAGAAACTGGGAAAAAGTTGAAAAAATTAATATCTCGGAAAACAAACGAGTTAGCTAAACGCGGTTTGCGCCAATCGAAACAGTATATCGGAATCTCTCCAACTACGTAAACGTCCACCAAGTGAATTTCATCTGAGCCGCTAGAGGGCGTTTGCTATTTTTCCTTTCTAAGGCCAACTGTATCACACCAACTTGATTCATGCTGATACAGTTGGCCTTGTTCCTCTCCAGCGCCTGTATTCCGTCTTCCTAAGGACACTGGTGTATTTCACACTAAATGATTATTAAAAATGATTGTAATAATAAATTGTTGGTATTGTTTTAGAATGGGAACTGAAAGCAATACATCAGGTATACAATCAGTACAGTCTTCAAAATTATCGTCTTTACCTGCAAGTTTTGATTATGATACAGATACTTTAAAAAAAGAATTAACTTTGTGTGGGTATAATCCAGGACCAATTACACGAACCACAAAGCGAATATATCTCAGGAAACTTCATCACCTTAAAAAGAGATCCTATGTGTCCATAATTCCATCGGAAACTAAACAAAACATTAAAGGTAAAGAACGTTATGAACATAAATAGTAGGAAACAAATTCCACAGTTAGGTATATAGTGTATGGTTAAAAATATGGGACCAGGAGAGTTTGCCGCGGTTTCAATAGAGCTGCCTTTTGATAAGTTGGGTAAGGTTACGTGAATAAACGGCAAAAATGCTCGAGACGGAATGGTCGCGGCAAATTGAACCACGCCGAAACAACCTGCGGCGAATCGGCCCGCGGACCTTTTGACTCGTTTATTTATATGATTTTTCTCGCTGCGCTCGCTCAGCTATAAGCTGCGGTGAATTGGCCTGCGGTGAACCATAATAGACCACACTCCAGCAAGGATTATCTAGCAGATCTTATAACTCCTTTGTTTATATGACTCGCTCGCTGCGCTCGCTCAGCCATAAACTCCGGCTCATCCAAAAAAGTCCTCACTTTTTCATACCTTGTAACATAAATTTGATTTTAACTGTGGAAAAATACTAAAGATGCCTATTGTTAAATTTGTTCAATTTGCGTCATTTGCGTTGATCTGTTAACGCAAACGACGACAATTTGTATCAAAATACAAAACCTAGGTAATTCGTATTTAAATTTTCTTGAAAAATTCCTCAATTGTTAGTATTGTTTTATTTAGAAGATCTGTCAAAAGATATTTTATTTTACCTTTTTACTGTTATGAATAGATCCTTATTATCTAAAAACCATATAATTTACACGCTCTACCGTAAAAGTAGGTTCATGAATTATTTATTTCATATTTATATTATTTTATAACATTAATACTTTAATAATTGTAATTTTTGGTAATAGTCGCTGATGGCTCCACAAGGGGTGCGGGTACGATGGTACGAACATATCCCCTGTTCATAGCGTCTTCTGGGTTTGCCTTTAGAAACGTTAACCCCAATGGCTTTTCAAATAGTTTATTGATAAAGAGACATCTTTTTAACTAACTTACGTATCCCCTGTATAAAATTCCTAGACTCTCCACTGGTAGGAGTGCTCAAGCTTTGAGATTAATGAAAAAATTCCAACTAAAAGATTAAACTGCAGGAATATAATATGTTGTTTATGCATCTAACGGTAGGTTTCCATACTCTATGACACGACTGTGATTGCGTGACAGCGCGAGGTATCAACCAATCACAGAACGACGTATTCAAAAATTCAAAAACCGCGAACGTTGATTGGTTGATACTTCACGCAGTCGCGGTCATGTCGTAGGGTATGGAAACGCCATATTAGAAGTTATTGCATTCAAGAAAACAAATATTCCTGTCATCACTTGCGTGAGATAAATTAAAGATGATTCCAAAAATAATAACTTGAGGCATGATCCTGGACTTGGGGTGACACGGGTTCGACCCTCTAGGGATTTTTCTAAATTATGAAGCAACCGGAGTTTTAACTTGTTAATATAAGTAGTTGGCGGAAGAAGTTTCAAGGGTGGGGCATGTTGAACCCGTCCATAGCGTTTCGTGCGGTGATCAGAGGAAAGTAGGGAGGAATGGGAATCGTCTTCACGATTATTTAAAAAAAAATAATAACTTAATAATGTAAAAAAAAAACCTTGCATAGACTTTCATCCTTACCAGACCTTTAAAATCTTACATATCTACTTTTTATTTGATCTCTAATTAAAATTATATGCACGTGTACTAGTACAACATGATAAGATTTATTTAAGACGCAAAATATAAAATTAGCTAATTACTACTGATTATTGGTATAATAAAATTCATGTAATAATTATAATCTGCTGTGTGGCAGTAAATAGAGATTTATATCACTGAACAATCAAAAGTGGGGCTTTATATTAAAAAAATTGTTTAGTTTTGTTTTTAATTTGATTTTGAAGGGCCAAAGGTCATATTTGTATTCTTATACAAATATTTCTAATTATAGCCTTACAATTGCTGCCTCGGGCGATGATATACTAACCGTCGGGCATCTGAACCTCGGGCTTGCTAATTTGAAAAGCTTGAACGTGGATTTATAAAATAAAGACGGCCATGCTTTGAGGGTGATGTTTGTTTATGTATCTATAATATAGAGGGCATAATGATGGGTAGATTCATAAATAATGCCCTAGGGCATTATAGACTGCTTGATATATGTACCTCATTTGACAGATACAAACAACAAATAATTTAATAATGTAATTATTAAATATTTTAATTTCAGTATACTCTATGGAACTTGAAAAAACTCTGAAAAATCCAAATTGGATAGAAAATTTAGCTGAATATAAAAATTATGACGATGTTATTTGTAAAGAATTTAATAATCCAGATCCATCTAGAAAATGGAGAGAAGGGTTAAACAAATCTTCATTTACATACTTACTGTTAGATCCTCGAATAACAGATAATTTGCCAGCCCGCGCTGACTTGCTCTCTACAACAGACGTTTGGCAAACCTTTGTTTCTTCGATCTTTTATGTTGGCAAAGGCAAGCGCTCAAGACCATATTCCCATTTATATGAAGCAGCTGCACTGTGGAAAGAAAAAAATATCAGCACTTCGAACAAAAAACTGCAACATATTTTAAATATTTGGAATGATAATTTTGGTGTAGTTTGTTTGCATGTCTTCCAAAATGTGATACCGGTGGAAGCATACACTAGGGAAGCATCAATGATAAATGCTTTAAAAATTGAGAACATTAAAAATATAAAATCAGGGGATTTCTATGGAATTGCATCAACGTGGTCTTCTCATCAGCAGAAAATGTTGGGAGTTCTTTTACTGTATAGAGCTATGATAATTTTTTTAAATGAAGGTGAACGACAATTAAGGCCTGCTGATATTAATTAAAGACTGATTCTACATTAAAACTAAACCTATACGCACTGTACCAATTAAAGGGAGCTGTTAAAAATAAATGGAACAATCATAAATAATATTCTAGTCTATTATTTAGTTCAAATGTTTAATGCTAATGACGAATTACTAATTTAGTATTTATTCCATGTTAGTTTATTATTAGAATAAAATACCACGATGTATCTTCAGCAGGAAACTAATGAATTTTTCTTAACTATATATACTATATAACTCTTTTATTTTTATTTATACCAACTTTTATCCTAAATACTGTAAATGAAGACTAACTTTTATTTTTTTTAATTAAAGTGTTAAGTTTCTACAAACAAGTTGTTATTATTCATGCAGTATTAATATTAATAACAAAAAAAAGGTGAGAAATACCTACAAAGGGCTGTGGCCTTAATGCCCGTTGCTAGCTCCACGGCTAACGTGGATATAATTCTGACACAAAATCCACGGCATTACGTTCGGCGCATGTCTGTGGACTTGGAAAATATTACAGCTTCTTGAGCTTATAGGGATAGAGGTGCGCACGATTGGTTGCCTATTCCCAAGGCATAAAAGTCTGTTTCTGAAGAATCTAATTATAATAATTATTAACTACAAACAAAATCAATAGCTCAGACTTAGAGAAACTTTACTCTAGTATTTTTTATTGGTCATATTCAACTTGCAAATTAATTAGAAATCAATTTAAAATATGAAAATGTTTGAAACTTTCATAATGGAAGTCCCAGAACATGCGCAGTAGGTGCAGCTCGTATTCGCGTCGCCGAATTAATGACGTCACCCCTTGACACGCCCTTGACAAGACTTAATGCCGTGGATTTAGTGTCAAAATTATATCCACGTTAGCCGTGGAGCTAGCAACGGCCATCATTAATTTCTGAGACCCAACATTCGTTAAGGCGGCGCGATATTTGATTCAAATTTGTTCTGACTCCTCCAGCTTAGCCGGAAATGGGGGCAATTAAACCCTGTATTTTTTTAATTTTTCGAAAATAAGACTACAAAAAGTGAAAGTAGTATTATGCGTCGATTAACCCTTCCCATCATTTTGCTTGAAGCACTAAACAACATAGATACAGGGTGGATTTATTGAAAATGGGCGTGGTTTATGTATCACCGATGTTCAACTTTTTTATTTTAAATGGAACACCCTGTATATGTTTACATATTTGGATTCGGGATGAAATTCTGCATACAGTAGGCTATAGTGCGTTTCATTTGTTTTTTTAATACTCGAAAATTTCCAACATTTATTGCATGTAGACAGTCGCACGCTAACATAAAATATTCAAGTCTGCCGTGGAAAACAACTGGAATGTTCAAATTTACACCAAAGAAAATTATACAAAACGTATTTACAAGATATTGCTCAAATTTGGCGCCACCTGGTTGATAACACAACTTACTGATATCCCTCAGTTTTATGGTAGGTAGCACATAGCGTTCTAGATGCAACATACATAAAAAATTATTTAAAAAATTTCTGCGTATCACAAAAACAAATGAAACGCACTAGTGTATACAGAATTTCACCCTGAATCAAAATATATGTATACATACAGGGTGTTCTATTTAAAATTGTTGAACAAGATATTTACGAATGGGTGATGTCAAAAGATAGCTTTTAAGTACCTTCCTATATAGATTATAGAGTGTCCTAAAAAGAAACGGCACCCAGTTAAGGGCATGTTTTTTTCATGAAAATAAGAGGAAAAGTTCCTATTAACATATGGGTCCGGAAATGCTTCGTTACCGAGATACAGGGTGTTTGAGGCTAAAGGCGGTCATTATTCAAAAAACGGATTTGCAGAGTTATTTTTTTATTCGCATTTTTCATCTTTGAAGTGTGATTTACACGAAAACGGTTAATGGTAGGAAAAAATCTCAAGAGACTGTTTCAACCGTAAATTAGTTGAGAAATTTGAAAATTGTGTCAAAAACAAACAAAAACAGTGGCGTACCATTTTTCTTAACAAATGTACTTACATTACATATGTATTGCTTACTTTTTAAAATTTAGTTCCTAGTCATTTCCGAATAAAACATTTGCGGAAATGGAAATAGGAACTTTTCCTCTTATTTTCATGAAAGGAATACCTATGCCCCTTATACCTGGATACCGTTTCTTTTGGGACACCCTTTATAATTGGGGGTCTAAAATTTAAAATAACGAAGTTATAGCTCGTGGATTTTTTTAAGAACAGCCTGTAGTATATTCTCTTCTCATTTAGGTTTATCTATTATACACATCAGAAATTCATTCTCAGTACAAACATAAAATTTTGCAGAAGAAATGATTAGGTAAAACTATTTATAGGGAAAATTGTTATTTTGCAAATGTGTTTCTTTTAAATGACACCTACGTATAGTAGACACCTACAGCAAATTTTATTTTGAAGAAGCGGTTCTTATGCGACAACTTTTAACTTTTACAACAAACGGTAATATTACTCTTCCAGTTCGAATAGAATATAACTGCTTATCTAAAGAATGCTGTTGTCAACAGTGTGAACCCGATACTTGTAAATGCATTAGTAGCAATAGTTTGCTTTTGTAAAATAATCATTTTACGCAGTACCTGCAGTGAAAAAGAGGAAAGTGTGAAGGTTTCAGGTAAAAAAAATGTTTGTTTTTTAAATTGTGAAATATAAATATGCAATCAGATTATTGTTAATAATAGAACTAAGTACGGAAAGTTGTACGTAAATAAAATTTATTAGCAAATAAAATATGCCAGTCTGATTAAAAGGTGAAAAGGTTTTTGACCGCTATGTTTCCATGTTTAATACTTATCACAGGCAAAACGTAGACAGTAAACAAAAAAGAAGGTTTCTTAACTTATTATTAGTAATCATTTGCATTGAATGACAATAGGTAGTACAACAAATAATGTATTAATCATGGTAGAAATTAAATTACAGAGGTGACAACAAATCTAGGTATGGCGAATGACGATGTATAGATATTTTTATTAGTTCTGAGAAAAATAACAAAAACAGATATGGAAACCTAGGTACTACTTATACATTTTTGAGATCAGAAAATAGTTTCCTATGTAACGATCTTAAATTTGATTATGGGTTCCATTTAAAAAAAAAAAGCAACGTTATGTTATATCTCAAACAGTAGAGGTGCAAAAACCTCCCCTGGACTTTTCCATAGGTACTAAAAATAATAAACATTTCGTTTTTGGTATTCAAAAGTATAGTTCGCGAGGCAGCCCTGGAAAACATTTGAACGCGTAGCGCGACAAACGAGACGATATGGGTTCGATTTGTACAGAAGAAAGACACCCATCTATCCGTAGGTACCGGCTTGAAATTACAGCGGGTTTACTTTTAGTATGGGATGAAAGTCCAGGGGAGGTTTGCACCTCCACCTTTTTTCAGATTATTTCAGAAAGTTTGCAACATTGGTCGAAAACGAGAACGGCACGGCGCGGCGCAGCGTTATAGGTTTGACTTATAATTCCGCCCAACTTTGCTAATTTAACCGACTCTACAAGTCTAATAATAAAGTTACTTTCATACAACACGGTAGATTTTTGTCACCCTGTATAAAACATATAGCCTACAGTGCTTCCCGAAAGTAACGGATAAATTCAATAAAATCGTTGAGAAAATATTTAAAATAAATGCTCGGACACGTCGATTTTTATTTTTAAATTATGATTAAGAGATGTAATTTACAACCACCCAACCCCTAAGCGCTGCCAACTCCAACTTTAAAAATTCAAATAGCAAGGTATACTTTCTGATACGTAATCTGATAGCTTTTTTTATGCTCAATACAATAAAAAAAAGTTTTTCAAAATCGGTTGATAAATAACGGAGATATTTACCAAAATGTATTCAAATTAAAGTGCCAATATTCGAGCAGGCGTTGGTACGGCTCTACAATGGATGGTAAAAAACAATTGCAAGTTGTTTGTAATTGAATGTAAACAAAATGTATCTATCTATCTCCAACCCCAACCATCATTAAAACTTCGATTCTTTCGGCTTCAGTAAATCTCATTTTTGTTATCTTATTTTTCAATCGTTAATACAATTAGTAACACACACTCCACTAACTAATGTCAATACATTTTGTTTACATTCAATTGCAAACAAGTTGCAATTGTTTTTTACCACCCAGTACCAACGCCTGCTCGAATATTGGCACTTTAATTTGAATACATTTTGGTAAATATCTCCGTTATTTATCAACCGATCTTGAAAAACTTGTTTTTATCGTATTCAGCATAAAAAAAGCTATCAGATGAGGTATCAGAAAGGGTTCTTTGCTATTTAAATTTTTAAAGTTGCAGTTGGCAGCGATTAGGGGTTGGATGGTGGGGGGTTGAAAATTACATCTCTAAATCATAATTTAAAAATAAAAATCGACGTGTCCGAGCATTTATTTGAAAATTTTTCTCAACGATTTTATTGAATTTATCCGTTACTTTCGGGAAGCACTGTATAGCTGTTTTTCTTTTGAAAAACTTATTGTGATGGAAAAGTTTAATAATAACTTTTAAATTTTAACATCTAAAAATATAGACACTGTTCACTGTAAGCCTCTTTTTTTTGTTAATTTTAAAGTTGCAATAAACAGTTTCTATTACAAAATATTTAGAAAGTCCAAAACTGATGCGATTACAAATCAGTGTGCTATTACATATGAGTCGATCTGAATTTCTATAGAACGAATAACGCATATTCTACTATATCTACCTACTTTGATATTCATTTACATTTTTTATTAGACCGTGTTTCATAAACGTACCTATACCATTTATGCTTCGATAACTGGAATATATTTAAACTACAAACTTCAATATTCTGTATTAGTTTTTACTGGATTTTAGAAAAGCGAGATGCTGACATTTGCGTTAATACTGGGTGCATCGTTAATTACTGTCAACGGACTTGACAATGGTCTTGCAATGACCCCACCAATGGGTTGGATGCACTGGCAAAGATATAGGTGCATTATTGATTGTGAAATGTATCCAGACGATTGTGTTAGGTAAGTTTCTAATCACTAATTTGATTATTGTAACAATTATTATCATTTGGCGCCACTGCGCCAACAACTTGTACCCTTGTATAAATAGATGACAATCGGGTTGGGTTCGATCCTTCGTTGTAGCCAAGATTTTTTTTTGAAAATTGTAGAGTGGTTAACTCATTAATATAGTTTGCCGGGGGGGGGGGGGGTCAAAGTATAAACCAATATAAATTTTATATTATTTTATGGGTCAAGGGTGGGGCATGTTAGACCCATACATAGGACGTCTTCGTGCGCTACCCATTTTGATGTTACGCTCTATTTTATTTTTCAGTGAACAACTTTTTCGAAGAATGGCCGATTTAACTCATTAATATAGTTTGCCGGAGGGGGGGGGGTCAAAGTATAAACCAATATAAATTTTATATTATTTTATGGGTCAAGGGTGGGGCATGTTAGACCCATACATAGGACGTCTTCGTGCGCTACCCATTTTGATGTTACGCTCTATTTTATTTTTCAGTGAACAACTTTTTCGAAGAATGGCCGATTTAACTCATTAATATAGTTTGCCGGAGGGGGGGGGGTCAAAGTATAAACCAATATAAATTTTATATTATTTTATGGGTCAAGGGTGGGGCATGTTAGACCCATACATAGGACGTCTTCGTGCGCTACCCATTTTGATGTTACGCTCTATTTTATTTTTCAGTGAACAACTTTTTCGAAGAATGGCCGATTTAACTCATTAATATAGTTTGCCGGAGGGGGGGGGTCAAAGTATAAACCAATATAAATTTTATATTATTTTATGGGTCAAGGGTGGGGCATGTTAGACCCATACATAGGACGTCTTCGTGCGCTACCCATTTTGATGTTACGCTCTATTTTATTTTTCAGTGAACAACTTTTTCGAAGAATGGCCGATTTAACTCATTAATATAGTTTGCCGGAGGGGGGGGGTCAAAGTATAAACCAATATAAATTTTATATTATTTTATGGGTCAAGGGTGGGGCATGTTAGACCCATACATAGGACGTCTTCGTGCGCTACCCATTTTGATGTTACGCTCTATTTTATTTTTCAGTGAACAACTTTTTCGAAGAATGGCCGATTTAACTCATTAATATAGTTTGCCGGAGGGGGGGGGTCAAAGTATAAACCAATATAAATTTTATATTATTTTATGGGTCAAGGGTGGGGCATGTTAGACCCATACATAGGACGTCTTCGTGCGCTACCCATTTTGATGTTACGCTCTATTTTATTTTTCAGTGAACAACTTTTTCGAAGAATGGCCGATTTAACTCATTAATATAGTATGCCGGAGGGGGGGGTCAAAGTATAAACCCATATAAATTTTATATTATTTTATGGGTCAAGGGTGGGGCATGTTAGACCCATAGTACATAGAACGTCTTCGTGCGTTACCCATTTTGATGTAACCCTCTATTTTATTTTTCAGTGAACAACTTTTTCGAAGAATGGCCGATTTGTTGGTTTCTGAGGGTTATTTAGACGCTGGATATAATTACATTATTGTGGATGATTGTTGGATGTCAAGAGAACGAGACTCGCATGGTCGCTTGCAGTCTGATCCTAAACGTTTTCCAAGCGGTATCAAAGCTTTGGCTGATTATGTAAGTTTGATTGTCGAGTGATATGGCTCTACTACTCTTTATTGACCATTATTATTATAAATTGAATTTAGATCAATCACTTTAGAACAATCGGGATTGTTTAAACCTTGATGGTCCTTAGGCGATAAACAATTAAATTTTAAATTACCTACATTCATAATAAATGTAGAAAAATGTTTAGAAGGTGTTCAATGCTCATTGTCTGTGTCAGAAAAATTGATAAAAATAATGTAATAACAACCTATTCTGTAAACAGTCGATCACCAACGATTCGTTAGCTAACGACAATCATTGGCGACGCTCAGCGTAGAAAAGTCGTTCGAACACCGACAATCGTTGATGAACGAGTCGTTATGTCTTATAGAATAAAGGTGTAAGTCTAGGTACGGAGAGGACTGCGTGCAAAAATAGGAGAGGCCTATGTTCAACAAATAGAAAACGACTAAAAGAAGAACAACCCTTATTTTAAAAAAAATAAATCAATAAATAATAGTAAATTAATTCTGTTGTAGGTACACAGCAAAGGTTTGAAATTTGGATTGTACGAAGATTACGGAAATTACACTTGCAAGGGTTACCCGGGAATTTTAGGGCATCTTGAAACGGACGCACAGACATTTGCTGACTGGGAAGTTGATTATATCAAACTTGATGGATGCTACTCTGATTATCATACCATGGAGGCGGGTAGGTCTATAATAATATACAGGGTGCTTCATTTAAAATACCAAAGTTGCTTATTGTACTGTGAAAACCCAACACCCTGTATACATGATTTAAATTTAGTAAAATGCAGAGGTATATACTAAATAAATTTTATATTTAAACTTCTTTCATATTTTGATTAAGAAAGGAGCTATAGGAGCATCAATTTCCGATTTTCAAAACCTCGTAGAGGGCGCCACAGTGAAATTAAAAAAAAAAGATCAGTTTGGATGATTTTATATTAAGTTTAATCTTTTACTAACAGGATATGCAGAATTTGGAAGATTGTTAAATAAAACAGGTCGTCCCATGGTTTATTCCTGTAGTTGGCCAGCTTACCAAGAACCACTTGGTGTTCATGTTAGTACCTACCTACTAATATAATTATAAATAATTTTTCTAAACATTACTATACTCTCATGGTGTTTCACTGTTTCAGTCAAATTATGAACTTCTGGCGAGAACTTGTAATTTATGGCGAAATTGGGATGATATAGATGACACATGGTCAAATGTAACTAACATTTTAAAATGGTTTAGTACTAACCAGAAGCGCATTGCACCATTTGCGGGTCCTGGACATTGGAATGATCCTGATATGGTAGACATCTACCAAATTGGAATCTTCCTAATTTATTTTTTTTTTTTGTTTTTAGTTACTAATTGGTAATTTCGCATTAAGCTATGAACAAAGTAAAGCTCAAATGGCAATTTGGGCACTTATGGCAGCACCTTTAATAATGTCTAACGATCTAGGAAATATACAACCTAGATATAAAGACATTTTGCAAAATAAGGATGTTATTGCAATTAATCAAGATGCTTTGGGTATTCAAGGTTTGTTAGTATTAAGGGTGAGTATTAATTAGTAGGCGGGTTTAGTAAACACCTGAATAAATGATAGGTACTCGGTATATTCTTAAATAAACGGAATTGTTGGAATTCAATTCCAACAATTAAAATTTTCTTTCCCTATTTTCAGAGATACAATTTTTTTCAGCCATTAGTATCTCGGATACTCCCTTGTAGTAACGAGAGATCAATAAAAAAACCAATTAGGGCAGGCTGTGAAATTGAATTATATATTAAATTGGTACTGTAGCCACATCCACAGAATGACATTTCTGACATGAAAATTTAAAACTGAACGCTCTTGTCTAAGTTTTTAAATTTTTTATTTGATAATAATATTTTAATAATTTGATAATCAAATAAAAAACTTAGACAAGAGCGTTCAGTTTTAAATTTTCATGTCAGAAATGTCATTCTGTGGATGTGGCTACAGTACCAATTTAAAATAATTCAATTTCACAGCCTGCCCTAATTGGTTTTTTTATTGATCTCTCGTTATAATAGCAATAACAAGTGGCTAAATTTTTTGTTGGTTTTGGTAACGTAAATCACAGGTGCTGACGTCATCTAAATTGAGATACCTGCGTTGCTTAAGACAGATCTCTAATAACTTACGTCACTCGGAAGTGTTTTTCTCTTCCTGGCGCAGGTACATCACAAAATGGTATTTTTAGTAGCAGATCAACAAATTTTATAAAGCATGAAACTGTTCCTAATATTTTTCTGGTTTTTGCAAATTTGAATTATACGGGGTAGATTAGACTCAGCGCACAAAAACTGTGGTGCCTATCACGTGCCTATACTGTCTTGTTTGTTTTATGTATTAGAAGAAATGCATAACTTACGTACCTACCTAATTTCTTTTTTTTTCTAACGATACTATTCTAGTAATAGGTATTAGTCTTCCAAAGACTAGAATTATTTTTTTTTTAATAATTTTACTTAATAGATAAATTATCGCATTTGCAGGAAAAAAAGATCGATATTTGGGTCAAACCCATCCTTCCCATTGTTGATGGGTCACATTCTTATGCTATTGGGTTCCTCAGTAACAGAGTCGATGGATATCCTTACAAACTAACTGTCCCTCTTGAGACTCTTGGTTTGAAACATAAAAAAGGATATATAGTGGAGGTGAGTTTGTATACCTAATACTAATAATTTTCATTATTATAAAATATTCTTGTGTATTACAAAATTATAACATAACGGAAAAGAAATTCTTCTTTATAGTTTGTTATAAAAAGTTTACAGCATGCATTGGTATTAATTAAACAAACAGAATAATTTCTGTTTGTCTTAAAAACTGTTTTTCAGAATATATACGATGTCGTGGAACCTATTTTCCTGAATTCAAACGACAGCTTTAATGTAAAAGTAAAACCATCTGGTAAGTAAAATAACTTTATTTTTGACAATCATTTGTTGTTTATATCAGTCAAACGAGGTAGGTATATTAAACAGTTTATAACGCCCTAGGGCGTTATGAATATACCGCTCATTATTCCTTCTAATATATTGTTATCTATATAACACGAGTGCTCTGAGTTTTGGCGGCAATATTTGTCAATCTGAATACGAGTTGCTGTTGTCATGAAAATAATTATACGAGCGATAGGTACTACACAAGTAATTATTTTCCAAAAACAGCAGCAACGAGTAATGGATGCGAAGAAAAAGTCAGAGTAAGAGTTGTATTCGGATGAAAATTCAATGAAACGAGAATTTTTAAAATAATAATTTTTTTGACATTTGTTTGACGTTTATCTGACATAAATATTGTCAGTTGTCATAAAAATATTGTCAGAAAAATAGCCTTCTGATTGGTTCCATTTTTAAAAAAGGACGCTCCTGATTGGCTGACGAAATATGAATTGAATTGTCATAGATACATAAACAAACATCACCCCCAAAGCCATGTCAGACCCGTGTCTATTTTATAAATCCAAGTTCAAGCTTTCAATTGATTTACGAATTCAAAGTGAAAAGTAAAATGTTGTCTGCATCATCGAACATTACTTGATCATTATGTCCTCGGGCGAGATAATATCTAACCCTCGACGGGCGTAAACATCTCCATAATGCCCTAAGTAGTACAAAAATAACTTTATATTATATTTATTTGTAGCAAAAATATAATAAGATGGAATAGACGAATAGTTATACAAAATGACCGGTCTAATAATTTATGTACGTGCTATTTCGAACTATAAGAACGTGTTTTAATTTTTTTTAATTAATTTACCTACGTCAAAATTTTCTTGTTTCATAATTAAATGAATAAAAAAGCAGATCTATTAATTCTCTTGTTGCTGAATTGTTTTTACAAGATGTTTAACCGTTTTAATATGACCCTGGTAACATTATTTAGATTTACTTTTTATTTGTAATGACGTTTACAAAATTAATTTTAATTATACAAAAATTAAGATACAAAGTTTGGCTTGACGATGTTAATATTTGACAAAGTACACAAAATAGGTACTTTTTATTAACGACGTATATTATTATTATTATTATGTATGCATTATTTTATTATTATTCCTTGTTTCTTGTAACTTGTTAGGTACCTATCAGAAATATATGTATGGATACCTAAATATATTGTTATGTATGTAACTTATAGTCGCGGAACAGGCGTAGCGCAGCGGTAGAGTAAAGAAACTCAAACTGCGGCGGTAATAGTTCAAATCCAACCGTAGAACGGGTAAAACCGTTTTCTCTAGGCTCTATGTACAAAAATAAAAAAAATTGCACTTTAAGGACTTTCTACTAACGTACAAGTCGCCTGGTGAAAGAATTCCTCGGATCGCGCCGTTCGGCAAATGGGACTAATGGGAGTAACTCCGAGCACATAGTAGAGCTACTATGTACTACGTGTAAATGGAAAGGACATGGAATCCTATTCATAGAAAATTATGATAATATACCTACTGTACAATCTATTTTAATCTTTCAGGTGTCGTACTACTGAAAGCTACTCCTGCCTCATTGGAAGAATCAGAGGAAAATGATGATCTTTGAAACTTAGTGTTAGGTAAATTTATTATTAATATTGAACTTAATCTGCTTACATGCAAAATTCTTCTAAGGCCTCGTAGTTGAAAATGTTTACATATTAAAGATTCTCGTTCTGTTTCGGTTACCGTAGTCCTGGTCATATCCTCTTTGAAAGTTTTAAGACATTCTGCAACACTTTAACATTTAAGGTGAAATGCAGAAAGTTTCAATGTCTCATCTAAGGATTTCTCCTTCAAATAATTATAAAACATAGAATATTCTCTATAAAAAAATAATTACGGACAATTAACATTTTTGAATCTTTCAGATTATTGAAGGCTATTTCCATCTCATGAGAAGAATTAATTATCAACTAACTATTAGTATCATAATTTTTTATAACAGAATTTAAATAAAAATATTAACTTTCTACACTTTTATTTTTTTTTTACAGTTCTTAGTGCTCCGCACGGTACTCTGTAAAATAAAACACTGCTTTTGATTACTTAATACGTTTAATAAAATATTGTATACAAATTAACAATCTTAAACACTATCTTACAAAACAAATGTCATATATGTTAATAATTTAAGTAAATTCTACCTTGGAATTACAGTACTAAACATAAGCACGTTCATTTGAATTTATGAAACAATATTTAACATTCCCTATTTCAAATTATTATTTTTATACATATTTAAGGGCAGGAAAAAGAAAAGGTAATGGTCATTAAAAGTCTTTTAGGATAGACTGTGCTAAATTCAAACAGTGTGGTGTTTTATGATTTTGCATGAATTTTTTCTATGGGCTACCCTAAATGATTTTGACGACAAATAATGGGACTATTATTTAATTAACATTTTGTTCAGGTAGGTAAAATATTCATAAAGATTGGAGTGATTTATTATAATAGTACCATGCCGTACAATGAAATATAAATACAGGGTGTGGGGTTGGATTACGCACCATAGGGATTTCAATGCAAAAGCTTTGTATTCATTTATTTTCCCCCCTAATTATTTTAGAACTAAATTGTTTTGTGTAGAGAAAGAAATACTGAATCGGGATGTCTATTGGTTTTGTATTTTAGTTTTACAGAAAGAAAATTTAATGTCTGAATTTGAAAATCGCGCGCTTTATTTAAAAAAAATTCTGCGAGAGTGATGAATTAAAATCTTTCTAGCACACGTTACAAATGTAATATTGATATTAAAAGAACGATTTGTGTACATTAAATATTTATTTATAAAAACTAGTGAGCAAAACTGACAGTTCTGCAATTAAAAAGCGCGCGATTTTCAAAATCGACGCTCAATTTTTGCATTTTTTTTCTTTATGTAAAATGAAAATAAAAATCAATAGAACGTCCCGATTCAGTACAAAAAACTTAAGAACAATTTAGCTCTAAAATAATTAAGAGGAGAAAATATGTGAACATACAGGTTGAAATCCCTATGGTGCGTAATCCAATTCTACACCCTGTATATAACTAAATTAATACCCGGTATAAATCTGATCCATTGTTTGCAATTTATTTATGAAAATAATTTTCCTCTGCAATCCTATCAAAAGACTATTTTTACAAATTATTTGTCATTAGTCCATTTCTTATTAAATTTACATCAAGCTTTAGTTTCGCTATTCCCTATTACTGTAATTTTTTGTAGACGATAGATATGTGAAATTTTTTTGCCTCTACATACATTAAAGTTGACCTTTGTTCAAGTTTGTTAATACAGATCGGTATTTTCAAAACGGTATTGTCTATATTATTTACAGCCTAATATGATAACCATCAAAGCCTCTATGTAACTAAATTTAAAGCATTATGGTAAGGTTTAGGTCACTACTGAGTATTATTTAATAAAACAATGTATGCAGATTTTGTTTCTAAATTTAAAATACCTAGTAGTTCACAAACAATGTAATAAGTTTTGTGGCCAATACAATTAAAATAAAATTGGGAACAATACCATTCATTGCACAAATTATTAACAATATGGCAATTAATTTTATTAATCAAATTTTAACAGTGGGATTTAGAATTATATTTTAAATAAAAGCAGAATATAAAATCCTCATGCATTTCTATAAAAAAATTGTGTCCAAAATATTTACTGTAGATGTTCAATCAAACCATTTTTAAAAAATATTAAACATTAAAACAAAACAGAGATGAATTCTGCTGACGATGCTTCCAAAAAGTTTATACAGGGCCAATTCTACACCCTGTATACTTATTATTGTGAGAATAAAAGCAATACTTCGGATGTAAAAACATGTTTAGGTAATACCAATTTTTAATTGGTTTTTGTGCCTCCTCCAATATATTTTATAAAAGTTTAAATTTGAAGGAGGTATTAGGTATTTAGTTGCCTAACTTGTTTTTGCCACCTAATTTGGATAAAATAAAAATACTTCTGATTATTCACTGGTATCTATTCACCCAACTATAATTATACATACAATTTTAATTAATAAATAATTCCTATTAAAGCAACTTTCCTAATATTTTGAAAACACCTAAAATTTACAAAATAATTTGTTCATGTTAGAAATTTTAAGCACATTAAAGAATAGTACATAGTCCTGTATGTAATTTAAACAAACGTACAAATGCTAAAAACTAAGCATTAGTTAACACAGTAGTAAAACAAATTCCTGAAAAATATGCAGTGCACCTTAGAGATTCTTAATTGAACCATAAAATTCAAACACATAAAAAAATGTTAAAAAAAATATTAATTTCAACTATTATAAACAATAATTGGATTTATTCCCTTTCAATTTTTATATGCTTTGGAAAATGACATGACAATGTCGAAATACGTATAAAGCGAATAAATCCAAACAGATATTTTAATTAACATTTTATTATTCTGTACGGAAAATTCCCGTTTAAGTATAAAATGTGAGATCTTTCAATCAAAAAAGACCATTGGTTAATTTGAATTTGCCGCCAAATTTACCCAATGGAAATGTCCTAACACGTATAAAGCCGGACATGGCCATTGGTTAAATTTGGCGGCAAATTCAAATTCAAAAAACACTTTATGGTGTTAGACATGGCCATTTTTGGAATTTTCAAAATATCTTCATTAGTTATTTAAGAAAAATAGGATAATATTGTTTTGGAAATAATTTTTGTTGATTAATATTCGATATAATTATGTAATAATAACCGAGTTTTGTTCAAAATTTTCTTATCACAACCATTATGTAGTTAGTTATAAAATATATAAAATTGTTAAAACAATATAAAATTATAACACTATAAATAATAACAAAAAAATTACACACAATTAGCAATTTACTGCCTTATATTAAAAGGCACTGTAAAATCATACACGTAGGTATTGCAAAATGATTTTAAAAAGATGCCTTTAGAAGTTGTCTTATAAAAATTAAACTTTTGAGTTGTTGCTGTACAAAAGTCACTAAGTAATACATTTTACCCCAAATCCCTCATATTTTTAAGTTAATTTGCAAAATCCCAACTCAAACTTTTCCTATTGACAAATACATTATACGGAACCGTTAGTTGCACGTGAATACCTACTGTAATAGCGACGATGTTTTTCATCAACTTTGGTTAAATAATAAGTACCAGAAAATAAATCTCCTACATCACCTACAGGTTCAAAGGGAACTTTATGGCAATTTTTCTCGCGTAATTCTAAAATTGAACTGAATTTTTCAGGAGAAATCTTTTTACGTTGATCTAATTGTTTTTTAACGTAATTCAGATTAGACTTGAGTTTGTATAAAGGTGAATTATCGTTACAATCTTTTGAAACAGTAATTGAATACATGGTTGCGGCTAATCCTGAACCATAAGAGAAAAGACCAATTTTACTGCCTGCAAGTTGTTCTATACTGTAATTAACTAAAAGAGATACTAATCCACCGTACACCGAAGGTGTATACATATTACCAATTTGATTTGCTATTAAAAGAGAAGCGTGAGTTTTTTTCTCAAAGACACTCTTACTACAAGTTACAAAAGCTTTTTCAACATCTTTATCGAAATAAGATTCATCAAGTTTTACATTTTTAAAATTTTCCAATCCTGGGTATAAATGGGGAATTTTTTCGGGAGGAGTATTCACAAAATCGTTTAATACTAATCGAGCTACTGACTTTTGAACTAATTTACAAAATGGTGTATGAAATAACATAAAATCTAAATTATTTAAGGTAACGCTTTTATCTTTAAGGCCTTTCTTACTAGCTTTTTTACAATAAAGTTGATAACAATTATCCAAAGCGTTTAAGTAACACTGAATAGAAAGCTTACCATCTACTGTAGGATATTCTGATGTAAGGTCAGGTTTATAAAAATCATATACATGCTTCATATATGAGGCACGTAGACCACGATCAAGAACTAAAGGAGCATTAGGTCCAACTAGCATAGCAACAGCACCTGCACCGCCAGTAGGTCTAGCTGAACCTTTTGCGTATACGGCAATATCTCCAGCAACGACTATGGCAAAACGACCATCCCATGCTGATGATTCTATCCAGGATACAGCGTTGAATAATGCAGCTGTACCTCCATAGCAAGCGTTTGTGGTGTCAATACCTTCTACATCAGTAACTCCATGTGGTTCAAATAACTGCATTAACACACTTTTTACACTTTTTGATTTATCGATGATAGTTTCTGTGCCAACTTCTAAATGGCCAATATCAGAATATTTAATGTGATGTCGTTCAATCAATTTTTGAACTGCTGTTAAACAAAGGGAGTTAATATCTTCTCGGTCATTACAGAAACCCATTTTTCCTTGTCCTAATCCTATTACGTATTTTCCTGCACTAACTCCATCGAATTGTTCTAGTTCTGTTTGGTCTACATACTGGGAAGGGAAAACAATTTCTACGCCAAGTATTCCAACGTTTTCTGGCCAGGAACCCATAGTGAGGATTTTTTTAAAAGTTCGAACGATCTTCAAAGGTCTGTAAATTGCATAACAAAAATTAGAATTTCATTATATCCTAACTTTTATTCAACAATGTTGTTATACTAACCTATACACGTGTGCGCTCAATCGCTACTGGGACATCCAATACCTCTTACAACTAGAAATACTTTGACGGTTAATTATCGCTGGCACGTCAAACTTTCATTCTGCCCCACTTAAATGTAGGTAGCCAGGTACCCCGCTTAAAATGTTTATACTCGTATAAAACCTTGACCTTCTAGCATAAAATGTTTTGAGGTTATAACCTACCTGTCAAAAATTGTGTACCCGCTTTGACGGGAAACCCCTAAATACCTGCAGCACATCCCCGTACAGCGACTACAAACATAGCGACCCCAAATATAAGGTAATTTATTAACGAAAACTTCCAATGTAACTGCTCTTTTAAATAAAAGGTCATTGCACTTTTACATCTTAAAGTGTTCAAGAATTTTTGGAGAAAGTTTTATCCAATTAAATGTAAAAATTATTTATAAGCCGTTTGAGAATGTTTATCTGTGAGAGTCGTGGTGAAAGTGGATGTAAATTATTACAAAATTCATATTTTAATTTAAAAATACGAAAGTGTTTCGTTTGTCAGAATCGAACAGTTTTTTAAATTTTTAAAACCACAATGTATAGGGTGGCCCAATTTGGATGTGAGTATATGTACAGGGTGTGTATACGATTTTCACCGAAAAACCTCAAGGGCAACCTTCAGTTCAAAGCTTTTTTTCATCGTGCGTTCTTGCGTTGAACATGTGATTGGTCAATTTTAAAAGAATATTTTAAATTGACCAAAGAACACGCGATGAAAAAGAGCCATGCACTAAATGCATCTTAAGAGCTGGTAGTAGAAACAGCTACCTCATAAGACACCAAAGGTTTAACATCGTAGGTGGGTAATACTGTTCGCAGTAAAAGAAAAACTGTGCGTCTGTCGTGGTCGCTTTCATATTATATTCTGGGAATTTTCTAAGGAAATCGGAAAGGATGAGAAAAGTTGTGAAAGAAAGAGGGAAGACTATACGTCTATTCTTCTTTTATGGACATTTTTTTCACCCCTTCAGATCTCGTTAGGATTTTCCCAGAATGTTATTTGGAGGCCACATACTTGGAAATTATTGGGCAAACTTCCTTCACCCTCCAAGATGATTATTATTTTTGATAACGGTACTACCTGAAAAGGATTAATATTTGAAATTTTTTGATGATTTCGATTATTACCTATTATTCAGAGAATATTTAATAATTACATTAGTCCATAAGACCATAATATGTAACAATTCTATAGGTACCTACCTACCTAATACCTATAACACGCATGTTCATCAACGCAAGAAAATTCCCAGTGAGGCAATATTTTTTATTTTGTAGTAGTGTTACGTCTTTCGAAACCTAATTAATTCAAATTCGTGCTTAATTAATTTATTTACGTATCTATGTTTTTTTTTGTGTAGCTGTAACTTTGATTCAACGCGACAGTATTACGGGCTTCAAAATTCAAGGTGAGGTGTTGTTTTTGTCATTTTAATTTAAAACGGTCAAACTTTATGCAATCCTCCTTTTATTTTTTTAGTTAATGATGTTTTTATTTCATTCAAATTAGATAGAAGAACGATTCCGTTGTATCTGGAAATGGATCAAGAAAATTAAAAAAGGAATCAAGCGGTAGTTGAGTAATACCAACAAACTCTTTACTTAAAAAAAATTTCAAGTAATTTCTGGTAAAACCCCTCTTTTACAATAGTACCTACCTACCTAGTTGTAGCGGTAGTCACCAACTCATCTCGAGCGTGCTAAGGGATGTTCTGTTCTTATAACGGACTACTAACATACCATATAAGACAGATACCTACAACATGGGGATGTGTTTAGACTTTAGAGAGTAAACCTAACACTGATGTATAAATATCTATAACATTAATAATAATTAATAATTTAAATTATATATTACCCCAATATTAGGTGAACTACTTTCTCTTATAAAAAGTTTGCGTAGATTTAAAAAAAAAAGTTGTAGGTACTTATGTTATTATTACATAAGAAAAAGAATATTGCAAAACAAAACCTTGGCTTAGAAAAATTTCGAAAAAATTCTCGCTTACCTATAATTATTGTAAGTAGGTACCTACCTAGAAGTTGTCACAGGATAATACCTATTGTACATAAAATGAGACAGAAGGGTCACTTAAATCTAAAACGTCGAGATAAGGGTTTTCAACAAAATGTAGCGAATATCTTTCAAAAACGGACATCTTTTTACGTAAAATACGGACGTCTGCCATCAACCTCTATGCTATCACAGCCACCCCTTCTAAAATTTCAAATTGCATCATACCATGTGCACATACCATACACAATCGTTGCAAAGGTAATTTCGTAAGGAATTCATTCTACTATTTATTTTTTTATTTGCTTCAAATTGAGACATAGAACATGAAAAACTATATTTTATTCATTTCGGTTAAGCTGCTGTATACCAGTACCTAAATGCTTTTGTTTCAAGTTGACCCTTCAGGTCTCGCCCCGATTTTTCCTGAATGTTATTTGGAGGGTGTACCCTTGGAAATTATGGGGCAAACTTCCCTCACCCCTTCCCACTGCTCCGCACCTGGCTAGGAAACGTTCAGAATTGGGTTGTTCCAGAAAACTTTCGGAATTTTTTTGGACCAGATGCGAGGGGATGGGGGATGTTTGGCACATATTTTTCAAGTCTTTACCCTTCATATTACATTCTGAAATTTTCCTAAGGAAATCGGAGAGGGTCAAAAAATCTTCGAAAAAAAAAGGAAAGACTATAGTCTTTGCTCATTTTTGGGAAAAAAATTTCACCCCTTCAGATCTCGCCCCGATTTTCCCAGAAAGTTATTTGGAGGGTATACACTTGGAAATTATGGGGCAAACTTCCCTCACCCCTTCCCACTGCTCCACACCTGGCTAGGAAACGTTCAGAATTGGGTTGTTCCAGAAAACTTTCGGAATTTTTTTGAACCAGATCGGAGGGGATGGGGGATGTTTGGCACATATTTTTCAAGTCTTTACCCTTCATATTACATTCTGAAATTTTCCTAGCGAAATCGGAGAGGGTCAAAAAATCTTCGAAAAAAAAGGAAAGACTATAGTCTTTGCTCATTTTTGGGAAAAAAATTTCACCCCTTCAGATCTCGCCCCGATTTTCCCAGAATGTTATTTGGAGGGTATACACTTGGAAATTATGGGGCAAACTTCCCTCACCCCTTCCCACTGCTCCACACCTGGCTAGGAAACGTTCAGAATTGGGTTGTTCCAGAAAACTTTCGGAATTTTTTTGAACCAGATCGGAGGGGATGGGGGATGTTTGGCACATATTTTTCAAGTCTTTACCCTTCATATTACATTCTGAAATTTTCCTAGCGAAATCGGAGAGGGTCAAAAAATCTTCGAAAAAAAAAGGAAAGACTATAGTCTGCTCATTTTTGGGAAAAAAATTTCACCCCTTCAGATCTCGCCCCGATTTTCCCAGAATGTTATTTGGAGGGTATACACTTGGAAATTATGGGGCAAACTTCCCTCACCCCTTCCCACTGCTCCACACCTGGCTAGGAAACGTTCAGAATTGGGATTGTTCCAGAAAACTTTCGGAATTTTTTTGGACCAGATGCTAGGGGATGGGGGATGTTTGGCACATATTTTTCAAGTCTTTACCCTTCATATTACATTCTGAAATTTTCCTAAGGAAATCGGAGAGGGTCAAAAAATCTTCGAAAAAAAAAGGAAAGACTATAGTCTTTGCTCATTTTTGGGAAAAAAATTTCACCCCTTCAGATCTCGCCCCGATTTTCCCAGAATGTTATTTGGAGGGTATACACTTGGAAATTATGGGGCAAACTTCCCTCACCCCTTCCCACTGTTCCACACCTGGCTAGGAAACGTTCAGAATTGGGTTGTTCCAGAAAACTTTCGGAATTTTTTTGGACCAGATGCGAGGGGATAGGGGATGTTTGGCACATATTTTTCAAGTGTTTAGAGTTCATATTACATTCTGAAATTTTCCTAAGGAAATCGGAGAGGGTCAAAAAATCTTCGAAAAAAAAAGGAAATACTGCTCATTTTTGGGAAAATAATTTCACCCCTTCAGATCTCGCCCCGATTTTCCCAGAATGTTATTTGGAGGGTATACACTTGGAAATTATGGGGCAAACTTCCCTCACCCCTTCCCACTGCTCCACACCTGGCTAGGAAACGTTCAGAATTGGGATTGTTCCAGAAAACTTTCGGAATTTTTTTGGACCAGATGCTAGGGGATGGGGGATGTTTGGCACATATTTTTCAAGTCTTTACCCTTCATATTACATTCTGAAATTTTCCTAAGGAAATCGGAGAGGGTCAAAAAATCTTCGAAAAAAAAAGGAAAGACTATAGTCTTTGCTCATTTTTGGGAAAATAATTTCACCCCTTCAGATCTCGCCCCAATTTTCTCAGAATGTTATTTGGAGGGTATACACTTGGAAATTATGGGGCAAACTTCCCTCACCCCTTCCCACTGCTCCACACCTGGCTAGGAAATGTTCAGAATTGGGTTGTTCCAGAAAACTTTCGGAATTTTTTTGGACCAGATGCGAGGGGATGGGGGATGTTTGGCACATATTTTTCAAGTCTTTACCCTTCATATTACATTCTGAAATTTTCCTAAGGAAATCGGAGAGGGTCAAAAAATCTTCGAAAAAAAAGGAAAGACTATAGTCTTTGCTCATTTTTGGGAAAAAAATTTCACCCCTTCAGATCTCGCCCCGATTTTCCCAGAATGTTATTTGGAGGGTATACACTTGGAAATTATGGGGCAAACATCCCTCACCCCTTCCCACTGCTCCGCACCTGGCTAGGAAAGGTTCAGAATAGGGTTGTTAAAATTAAGGGGAAAACCCACCTCCAGGGGTGCCCCTTAGATTTTAAAGTGGAATTGAAATTAAAAAGGCTATAGATTTACACATTCACTTAAAAATAGCGTGCGCTTATCTTTGGAAAATCTTTCTCTAATACTTTTATTAGTCCTGTAAAGGACTAGTTTGTTTGCAGCCCTAAAAAGGACTCTTTTTTTCCTCAGGACGGACGATCTTCAAGCAGCTACAGGCAGGCTGGAGGACTTCTCTAGTGTTGCAGCAAGGAGGAAACTGCAACAAACATTCTTCTCTACAGTTTTAAGTTCTCGCAAATGTTCCTTCCCTCTTCCAAAGTCGGCTGTATTATTATATGGAAGTTAACAGAAGTCATTTTGAACAGTAATATCCTTTACTTAAAGGAGGCTATAGGGATGGACCTAGTCTGTAGCAGATAAAAACTACCTACCTACTCCAAATTTAGAACATTTTTATTCTCCAATGTTGTAATTGCACAATTATATGGATAGTCAGATAGTAAATACATACTTTCAAACAAGTCGATAATATTTTCCTGTATACTATATGGCTATGAACGTGTGTGAAGAGGAAAACATAATAAAAACAATTGGTATGCTGATTGCGTCAATGAAGGCCATCAAGAGTGTAAAGGTATCTATTGAATGGTGTCAACAACTAGGTAACTCTTTTTGGATAGTTAAAAAATCTAGTCTAATATTTCCTTAACCTTCGTTCGTCAAAGATTTATTTTGTTGAACACGTTTGGCGAAGGTCTGGTATTACGTAAAGACATACGTTAATTGCTTTTTTAAAAAAACTATGTTGAAATAAATTAAGCTGTTTGGGGCTTATAAAATTAAACAAAATAACACCACTCTTTCCTTTTTATTAATAATAATTATACTACTACCTACTATAATAATAAAATTATAGCTCGAAGTTGTATTGACTTAAGCCATAGGTACTAGGTACTACCATCAATACACAAGGTATCGCTTCCGAATTTTTTAAGTAACTCGTTCTTTCCTTCATTCATTATAATGTTCACCCTCATTTAATGTTTCACGTACTTTATTTAAAATTTCCTCTAATTGTATCTTGTTTGCGTTCGGTTTGAGTAAGAGCTAAATCAAGAGTTAAAGAAAGTTTATGACCAACATGTGTTTTTGTAAATGTTACGTTATGAGTGCCCTTAATTATAATATTAGGTATTAATTGCAACACTTATACAGTGTGTGGATAAAGTTTGGAACAAATTCAATATCTCCCGAAATATTATTTGTTCTGGAAAACGCTCGGACAGGTATAGCGATTTACATTACGGCGCATATTTTAAGATGCTTCAAAATTTTTTTGCGTTAGTCATTTTTTTGTAGTGACGTCATCGACTTTTTTTTAAATAGAAACATGTATATTTGATTGTCGCATTGGATAGACATTGTTTTTCTCTTTTCAAGCTTCTAATATTTTTATACCCTTACATAAGAAAATTTTTGAGAAAATTACTAAAATAGTTTTACGTCTCAGTAGGCCGATCTGGAACAGCGGGTGCAGCTCCAACTCGAAGCAATTGTTTAATTGTTCAACAAGAGTTTATTTTTCATCTTGGACACTATCGAGCTGTAAACGGATATCAATTTGAACATCTACTATAACAATTTATTCATCATTTCTTTGTGTGTCATTTAAAGCTATCAACATTTTTTTTCAATTTCTTGTTAATTTAATTTATTTAATTTATCTTTTTTTATAATCTTATGTACTTTTATACTCACATTTCTGTTCACTTTAAAGTAATAAGCTTAAATAAACAATTGCTTTGAGTCGGAGCTGCACCCGCTGTTCCAGATCGGCCTATTGAGACGTAAAACTATTTTAGCAATTTTCTCAAAAATTTTCTTATGTAAGGGTATAAAAATAGTAGAAGCTTAAAAAGAGAAAAACAATGTCTATGCAATGCGATAATCAAATATACATGTTTCCATTTAAAAAAAAAGTCGATGACGTCACTATAAAAAAATGACTAACGCAAAAAAATTTTGAAGGATCTTAAAATATGTGCCGTAATGTAAATCGCTATACCTGTCCGAGCGTTTTCCAGAAAAGCCAATATTTCGGGAGATATTGAATTTGTTCCAAACTTTATCCACACACTGTATGTAAAGGAGACCAGCTATTAATTTTCTTATGATTTTGGTTATTATTTGTCAAATTACACAGTGTTTTTTTTTTTAGTTTTTAATAAAGAAGAAGATTTAAAATTAACGATTTATTGGAAACATGAGATATACAGACGAAAAAAAATAGAAGTGTGTACCTATACTATATCAATACGTAATGTTGGGGGTTGTAAAATATCCTAACAGACCAGGTCCCTAATGTGTCTACAATATCAAGAACATCTAGAAAATTCGGCACATGAAAAAGAAATTGCCGTAAAACAGTAACACATGAATTTGTACACATTTCTATTTTTTCTTGGTCTGTATAAATGATGTTTTCAATAACTCGGTAGTTTTCAATCTTGTTCTGTATTAAATATTTTAAAAAAAATAATAATAAAAATAATTAATATCAGTAAGTAAGGACAAGAGAGTGCTAGCAGTGTATAATGGGTTGCCTATAGCAATATGCCTATATTACATAATAAATGGGCTTCACTGTATGTCAGTATGTGTCTTGAGTTGAGGTGAAGAGTCAATATTACTGTCCTAAGAATACCATGAATAAGTTTTGTATTTATAATTTATATGAAAGTGACAATCAAATTAAATTGACGAATTTAGTTGGATTTAAAATTGTGACGCCTACACGAAAGACAACCCCTGTTGTCCAGTGTTAATCGGGTTGCATACAAGTTAAGTTTCAAACATTTTGACTGAAAGAAGGGACAAAATTAAAATAGTGTTTTGCTCTTTTGTATGATAGATTTGGTTGTCTAATAAAAAGGTTTTTAACCAATAAGCCAAGCCCTAAAAAAATAAAAATTTCTTTTCCCGAATCCCAACTATTCTAAAATTGGAATGCTTTTGAAAAAATACTGGAGATTTGTTTGTATTTTTTTTACATGTTTCTGAATGAAATGCTTGAAAAGCCAAGCTTATCAATTTTCCATACGTTAAAAATGATGGGCCTTAATTAATTAAGTTTTGAATTTTTTATGGCAGGAGGTGTGTAATCGTTTTTTAATGATTTCATTCGTCAACTTGATTAGAAAATTCTTTGCTGAAATTAGAAAATTTGCAGATAGGACTTTCTTCCTTTTGATGGGAGTACTGTGTACGTGTGCGAATGAACAATTTCTGTACTCCAGTTCACATTAAAAAAAACAACTTTTAAAAATCCATTTTTTAAAAAAGTATTATAGGTACATCATCTTATCAACATCAACAACGTTATTAGCTTAAATAAACAATGCTTTCGGTCAATGTAAAAAGTTTATAAAAATGTACAGCAATTTTTTATAGCTTACTACTACTACTCTATATCTTCAAACAATGGCAATGAAGAAGAAGGTAATTGTTCATATCGTTTCTGTGTTTTTTCCCATACATTCTGCTTTGTACTAACAGGTTTTTTAACTTCAGATGAAGATGTACCAGTATAACCCATTCCAGTTGTGCCTACAGTAGACACTAGTTCTACCTAGAAATATAAAAAAACGGTATAAGAAAAATTGAATACTTTCTGACACTCAAATGTTCTACATCCGATTTCTTATGTATTACTTCGACATAGGTGCCAACCATCAGAACACTTTTGATTTGATATTCATTGTATATTGATTGTACCATTCGAATAATACACTCTTTTTGACTGGAAAGAGTATTCCGCGTTCAAATTGGTTCAAAGATGATTGATAAGGACAGACATATAACGCGGATTAGTATTTTGTGCGCATGCGCACGGAAATTGGGAGCACAGTAATTTATAGTGTACGATTTAAAAGGACAAACAATGATAAATACCTACCTAGAACGTTTTTATTAAAAGAAAGAAACTTTTACTTACAGGATTCAATACTCCAGTTCCTTGTTTTCCTAATGATTGACCTTCAGACCAACCCATTTTTGAAAGTAGTTTAAAACCTTTATTTTCTGACCCTATCGATCTGAAAGAACACATTTTTTTTTTATTCTTCCATGAACACATAAGTTCAAGATTTTCAATAACACTTACTCATTTAATGATGCTACTTTTGTTTTTTCATGTTCATTATGACTTCCAACCGTTTGTCGTCTTACTTGTGCTCTATCCGTATACCCAGCAGGTAACTGTGCGCTACCTACTTCAGATACATTAACTCCAAACTTCTTTCTTAGTTTACGCAATTCAGTTTTGTGCAGCTCATTTTTATTTGGTTTCAATATCGCTTCTTTCACATCTAGAGAATTATTGAATATTACATTAAATCCGTTTGTATTTTTGAACATACGTACCTTCCTTGGTTTGTAATAAACCGGGTTCACAATGACCACATGTCTCATTACCACAGTGAATATGACATAACAAAACAGTAGAGCCTATTTGAAGTTGACTACCATGAGTTACTTCAAATGGTTCGCTTTCTTGCTTGGAAGCAGAAATACGTTTTCCATTTAGCAAGGTTCCATTTCTTGATCCTAAATCGATGACAAGATATTGGTCGGTATCTTTATTAAACGTAAATTTTAAATGATGTTTGCTTATGTTTATATCGGGTATCAGTATGGAATGGTCTCCTTCACGTCCTAAGGATCCACCTTCATATGTTATAATAAATAAACTACCTTCTTTCAATTTGGTTACTGTTGTACTTTTCACAATTATTCTCATGCAAGGTGGCCACCCTTTTGCAATATCTGTAAAAACAGAACAAGATAATAGTGGGGAGTTATTAGGGTCAAATGCATTCGGACATATTCATAACAAAGTAAGGAAGCAAAACTGATCAATTTTACATTGAAATACAATTTAGATTTATCAAGCAGAGTTAATATAAAAAATAAAATATAACTTTTCTTAATACAAATTCAAATTACGTAACATATTGTATCTCTTTTATCAAATTTGCGTTATTACAAAGTCACGGCAAATTAATGTATTCCCAAGCATTTCCAAATAAAGCACATATGGAATTATCTCACATGCAACATAAATTATCATTTTAAAAGAGTTTAAGAAGGGCTTATGATATTCTCAGCACTATATATCAAAATATTATTCAATAAGGGTCCGTCATGTATTGTCGGTATGTTAGCATCCAACGCGACTACCTCGGTGGGTAAACAACTATATGCTTACAGGTTGTCAAGGAACTGGTTCTGCAGTTACTACAAATATTGAACTTACCCACCGAGGTACACCACATGATGAGCGGCCCTATGACAACTCATAAGCATGTAGTTGTTTACCCACCTGGGTAGACCACATAATTCCATGTAAGATATCTGGAAAACTTGCACTTTTTTGACATTTTTTTGGAAATTTCAAATGGAAAGACATCCACTTTATTGTAATCATGAAAAGGATAAAAAAACAAAACTAATCCAAAAATCCGAATGTCTCTAGGACCGGTAGAAATGGAGGTATGAACAAAAATGTGTTAATAATTTTTTTTGCAGTTAGCAAGACATGGCTTGGTTGATTTAATTTTTTGAAGGAGCTTAAACATCAATTTCTGATCGTACTTTGTTTATTTTGTTGTGCGGCCAGGGCAAATCCTGAATTTTGCGCCCCCTCCTTATGCAGAAATCGTAAAATTGATAAAAGGTGTTTTTTGTATATATGGGGGGGGGCCATAACGGATTTGGGCGGGGGAATTGGGCTTTCTATTTTAATTTTGGCGCCTACATGAGTATAGTGCTCCTGGTTTCGCATGGCCCTGTGTGTTACACTTAAAAGTGTTTTTGTTATTTCCAGCATTTAGAAAAATAACAGGAACAACAAAACCCCGGTTTTAAATCTGACACAGGTTATTGTTCTGGGTGACAACTGGATCATCAAAATTTTTATTTGCCCAAGTCGAGTGATAATTCTACTTCACTGGTTCTATACATACATTATAAAATATTATGTTCATTATTATATTAAATGTTCTCTAAAACTACTACTAAATGTTACAGTATAATTGATCTCACCTAGATTTTCCTCTAAAGTATTAAGAAAAAAAAGGTCTCGGACTTTTTTTTTATTTTACATATTTTACGAACCGTTAATGTATTAAAAAGTGCAGTAGTTCGCACCCGCTTACTCACAGTACCTTCACGTGAAATTTTACCCTCTTTGGATAGAGAGAGAAAGAGTCTTATGGTACTACTGTAAATAAAGAAACAGTTTCATCGTTGCCTAGATAAATTTGTTCTTTTTGATTTCCTTACCAATGGTCAAGTCAAATTTTTTTCATTTTAATACTTTATTAGAAAAACTTGTGAGATCAACCATGGGAAGAATTATTATGTACCAATACATTGAATTTAAGGATAATATCTTCCAATATTTGGCAGTTAGCAGGTATTATGCTAATATAATTTATTCTATTTTTTACATGACTACTCACCTAGAAAGCAATATGTACACCATGAAAGGTAAAAAATCCAGCAATGAAACTACAAGCAGGATGGCAGCAGTTTCTGTTCATTAAGAGGGCGGCCTAGGGAGTGGGGATAGCTTATTTGCAAACTTAGTATATTATCTTAGTAGAGGGCAGCACTGGTATTAAATTGTAATATTTTTGGATTATAAACCAATAGGATTTAAATCTTTTTTAAAAATGAACCAATCACGGCCGGCGTATTTAATGTCAACAGCGCCATCTATCTAAATTACGCTGAACTACTTGCTCACAATTGGCGGCCATTTTTTTTATGCCCTTGTCAAACAGAAACTTTAAGAATGCAGAAAAAGATTATGATCCAACGTTAATGACCCGGACTTGAAGTTTACATTCTGTATAACCATACTTAGGTATTCAAAAAATTTTACTTAATTTACAATCATAAAAATATCTTTTTTGCTAATTTTCAAACTGAATTTAAATTAAGAATCAAAACTGCATTTTACATGAAATTTAGTGGCTACCTAAGTTGCAGTAAAGCTTTGTAAAAAATCTTAAATAAAATCCAAATTTTTCGTTTTTGTTCGAGTTCTGCAGTCTTAAAATTAACACAGATTTTGTGGCTGCTGCCCTCTATGGACAAAAGGCGCAGCGGCCGCCCTCTTTAACTAAACTTAATTAGAATTAAGATATACTACTTATATAATATTGTTGCATAAGCAGTTTTCTACTATAGCCGCTTTCTTTTGGTTAAACTATTGCCTTGATGATCAGTAAATCAAGATTCAAAGAAGTGTTAAGCTTAAGTTTGAGGTAACTCAAATAACACCAGTAGCATCAGCATCACCCCCCAATAATTAGCAACAGACCAATGAGAAAATTTCTGCTCAAAAATAGGCAATTTTATTGGTCTACTGCTAATAGGTGGGGGGTGACCCTGAAGCTACTGATATTATGTGAAATAGGCTTTATGCTTAACTCACATAACAGCAGATTTTGCAAAATGAATATCCCTTTTCTTTTAGCACTTAATTTTACTAAGGTTCCGTTGTACAAAAGTATTTGATCGCCAGTTCAGTTGAACCACGATCAATTGCCATGGATACAATTGTTCAAACAATCGTATCCATGACAACTGATCGTGGTTCAACTGAACTGACGATCAAATATTTTCGTACAACGGGACCTAAATAAATAATCTTCACAGATATTGAAAAACGTACTACCAGTATGATCTGAATGAATTGTGTCATCAGAATTATTATCTTCGGATACATCTGTATGGCTGCTATCAGAACACTCTCCTTCTTCTAAATCCGAATTTTCCTTAGATCCACTGGCAGGTCGTTCCCTCTTGCATCCCTAGAAAGAACACGCTGTTACACTAAGGTACATACCAATAGCAACTTTATGAAGCGATGTTATATTCAATCGATTCATTGACAGCATTAGATTGTCCATATCGCAAGTGATTACCTGAAATAAATTTAATGAATTAAATTTTATTCCATGATTACACATTTTCATATTTTATTTTTTATTAGTAATAATAAATTTTTCTACAGATTTTCTCAAAATAAAAAATTAGGAGATTTCTGGTTTAAAAATATCGATTAGGTGCCAGTAACACTATTTGTTTAAGAAGAGAGCAACAATGACTCTCAAGTGTCTACCCAGGTGAAAATTATACTTACTTTTGAATTGTTCCGGTCATTCTTTTTTCGTTTATTTCTTTTATGATTGTTTTCTTGAGCTGGTTGTGGTATGTCACCAGAAGAGTTTGGGGTCACATCTACTTGGGAATGAAAACTATAAGACTGAGTTTCTGTATCGTAGGTCATGTATGTGCCAGTGTTCCCATCATAGTATAACCCAAGCTCCTGAAAATATTATAATTACTAAAATATAGATACAAACAAATGAGTGATGACTGATGAACCACAGCAATAAAATAAGATTATATTTTATTACTGAATATTGAGAACCTACTGCATTATAATAATATCCAGAATTATAATCGTAGTAAAGTCCTGACGTTTCTTCATACACGAACCCTGTTTGCTGCATTGCCATTTCAGCTGCTTCCTTAATTTCTTCTGATAAATTGTTGGTTGAAATTGTGTCATCTGTACACTCTCCTGTCTGAACACTGGCATTTTTCACAGATTTTTGTTTCTAAAACAAATATAACATAAATCGAGCAACCCTGATAATTTGTTAGATTATAGCATTCGTCCTCTTACTAAGATTATTTAATGCGCACTAATGATTGATATTACTGAAGAGGATTAAGAAGAAGAAAGAAATTTGTTTTCTAAGAAATGATTTACCAGAACTTCTTGAGACAGTTCCCTTAAATTTGCGTGGTAGAATGGTGATGCCCCTCCACATGTTCATTGAAATATAGGAACTTTCTTTAATTTTAAAAGATGTAATTAGAAGAGCCTTTAAACACAAAATACTAAGTATTATACAGTTCAAAATAAAATAAAGATGAAGGTATAGGATTCAACGAGCAGCTATACTAACATATTGCCATATATTTCGAAAAGGCTCAGAGAATATTGCTTATCTGGGGTATATAGAAAGGATAGATAACAATAACGTTTGAAAAATTACCAAATGGGATCTCTAAGAAAGCAGACCCAGAAAAAGACTGAAAAGAGATGTTTGAAGGATATTGAAGAAGATTTAAAAACGATGGATGTGAAGAACTGGAAAGCACTGAACAATGGAGAAAAATTAATCATACAGGAAGCAACGGGCGTTAAAGCTGGAGAAGAAAGGAAACACTTCAACAGAAATTGGATGGCTCGCAAATCGTGTAGACGAGCACGAGAAAACTGAAGTGTTTTAAAGTCAGCGACACGGCCAATAGCTGTGTTCTCTCTTTTTTTACCACTGCTTAGAACGATATGTCGGCTTAGCAAGGCTGTCTACTGAATACTCGGTGAATACCTAAGGAAAATTTGAATGACATTTATTCAAAGTTGTCTGAAGATCCTTCATAAACACAACTTTGCAATTGCAAGAATATCCCATTCTTACCTTTAACTTAATTTTCAACTTTCGTATTTTCTTTTGTTGTTTTTCTATAAATCGACGTAGACTATTTATTAATTGTAATACATCTGGATAGTTGTTCCTTAATTCTACTTGTAAATCATTACTTAATTTAAACTCTTCTTGAAAGATACAATTGACCTCATTTTCATCAGAATTCAAAGTACTACTTGCAGAATTTTGCATTTCTTCATTGGAATTCATGTTTAATAAAGCATTTAAAACTTACAAAAAAAAAGACAACAATTATACTTTAAAACTAAACACACAATTTAACTTAAACATCACTTTTTAACCATAAACATAAACACTAATCTGGGTTTGGGATGTATATATGGGCATATGAGCATCACATGGGCATGAGTCTGGGTCTTTCAATAGAATGCCAACAAAGAATGACAGGGATGACAGCGTGCGCATGCGTAAATTTTGTACAGGATGACCTAAAATAGACTACCGAATGCGTTTTCTCATGACAAGCGTATCCGCCTAGGCGCGCTCTTGCGTTTAAATTTCAACTCAACCAATAAGAAGACAGCATTTGAAAATTCTAAGTTTCAAGGTCAATACGCGAAAAGTTGGTTTATGTTCGTAATGCTTAGTTTTAATTTAAGAAGGTGGCGAGTATATAAACGAGTTAGTTGTTTTATTGATAATAGAGGAGAAACGTGATTTTATGTAATGTGCTTTAAATGTTATAATAAATTGGAAATAAATTAAGACTTGCTACAATATCAGGTGTGTGGGGTTACTCGAAAAGCTAAAGCCGATGTCTCACTGTAAAATTTTTATAAAAATTTTTATAAAAATTTGTATAAAAACGATTTTTACAGTGTGACAGCACGGAGTTTTATAAAAATGACGTCATGTAAAAATATTTTTATGGTGCTTCTATTTTGATGACGTCACGTAAAATGGGTGTCGGCGCCTAGCCCATCTCACTGACAATTTGAATTTGCGCGCGATATTCTGACGAAAACAACCTGACGTAAGTCTTCGTTCTCACTTTCCATTACTATAATAGGTATACCGAGTGGGTACTTTCAAAGCCGAACATAGGGGAATTGCATTGTAACTGATCTTTATATAAATTCCTGCTCGCCATTTAAACCCACAAGGATGGCAATGTCTTTATTATAAAAACCCTCTGCTCTACTGAATACTCGGTATTATTCATATTATTTGATATTAATAACAGAAACATCGACTGATTTCAAATAATTTAATTGACAGATAAAAAAAAGTTGACAATCATAGCAACCTATATTATTTCAAAATAGCATTATTTAATAATTTTTTTACAGAAAAAAATAACTAAGTACTAACATTTATTGGTACCATCAGATGCGCTGTATTTTTGTCGTTCTATTCATACCATTACCATCCTTGTGGGTTTAAATGGCGAGCAGGAATCTATATAAAGGTTAGTTACAATGCAATTCCCCTATGTTCGGTTTTGAAAGTACCCAGACGGTAGATACTATGATAAAATAAAACGCGAAAACTAGAACGAGTAAAAATATTTCAACAGCAAACCAAACGCTTCGCTCAGAACACTAACCTCACTTTCGTTTTGTTTTTGTTTGTTTTGTCAAACGCGCGCTGTTTGACATCCAGTTTTTATAAAATCTTTTTACAAACAGTTTTACAGTGGGACATACCTTAAAAATACTTTTATGGTTCATGACGTCACATCGTTTTTATAAAAATTTTTATAAAAAATTTTTATAAAAATTTTTACAGTGGGACATGGGCTTAACGGAGAAGGAATAGAAGATTTCATTGATTTTTAGTGAAATTTTTTTTATTAAAATGACAAGCGAAAATGTCATTACTGTAGAAGAATTTGAAACATTTATGGAACAACAAATGAGGTCTGATGAACATAGAGGAAATGGGGACCAGGCCGCAAAGCCCGCCAACTTAAATACGGATGCGAATTCAAATCCACTTATGCAGACAATTCAATGTTTATTAGAACAGAATTCTCGAATGCTAAACATGTTACAATTATCACAAGCAGAAGTACCTCGACAAACGAATGAAAAAAACAATTCAGATATAAAGAACTTCAATATTATGCCTGACTTATCGAAAACTATTGATAAATTTGATGGAGAAAAAGGTTCTGGACTTGCGAATTTATGGCTCCAACAAGTTCAAAATACAGCTATGTTGCATTTCTGGCAGGATGCATTTACTTTTCAAACAGCAAAGAGTCACCTTGAAGGCGCAGCCAAGTATTGGTTTAATGGAAGAAGCGAAAACTTAACAAACTGGAATTTATTTAAAGAAGCATTTAAGAAAACATTTATTTTTGAGAAAAACAAGACAAATATTTGGAGGAATATGCAAGACAGGGTTCAGTTGCCAAGGGAAAACGTATCTCTTTATTTTCATGAAAAAGTTGCCCTTTGTCGCGAATTAGATTTGAGTTTTAAGGAAATAAAAGAACAAGTTATTATTGCATTACTTTCCACAGATTTGAGTAATTTTTTGTTGTCAAAGAACCATGATGATGAAGATAAATTATTTCAAGATGTAATAGAGTATGAACGGGTAAGCAGTTCAAGAATCGGAAGAATAAGCGATAGAAGAGAACATGGAAAGGATAAAGATTCAAAAAATTTCGGACGTTTTTATGAATCACAAAGGGATAGTCATGCAACTACACCAATTAATATGACTACTTTCAGAAGTCTTCCAAGGGTCGATGCTTCAACTGTAATCAAATTGGCCATTATTTTACAGAATGTCAGCGACCACCTAGATCAAAAGGTTCGTGTTATAACTGCGGTTCAACAGAGCACCATATAAGAAATTGTCCAAAACAGCAGCAATTAATTTCAAAACCAACAAGTCCATGGTGCAATAGGGTTGGTATAGTAGAAGAGGTAAAGCCGGTTCAAGTTCCTGCTTATGAGGTTCCAATCCAGCTTGAGTTCAAGAATGAAGACCAAAGTGAAATTATGGTAATTGCATGTATAGATACAGGAAGTCCGATAAGTCTAATTAAATCTAATATTTTGCCTCCCAATTCTTATAAAAATAATACAAATGCAGAAAATTTTTATGGTATTCATGGAGTACGATTAAATATTCTAGGAATATATGATGGTACTGTTAAGATTAAAGGTGTGATTGTGCCTATTGTTTTATATGTTGTTCCAGACGATACAATGTATTTTTCTGCTTTGTTAGGTACTTCATTAGAAAATTTTAGCCCTGAAAATATGAAATTTTGGTTACATTAAAAAGAATGATTATATTTTTATATTATTTTATTATCATTGTTGATTAATTTTATTTATTCCTTATACTATTATGTCAATGTTTATTAATTTATGTCCTTATGTTATGCTTATGTCCTTATGATATCCTTATGTTATCCTTATGTCTTATGATATTCTTATGTCCTTATGATATCCTTATGTCCTTATGTTATATTATTATTATGAAATTATGTTTTTATGAATTTATGCCCTTATGACCCTTATGACTATTATTTACCTATACCTTATGAATCGGGACGATTTATGTCAGGATTGGCCGAATTATAGTAGGTAATGCTTAGTTTTAATTTAAGAAGGTGGCGAGTATATAAACGAGTTAGTTGTTTTATTAATAATAGAGGAGAAACGTGATTTTATGTAATGTGCTTTAAATGTTATAATAAATTGGAAATAAATTAAGACTTGCTACATGTTTTGTCGACAGCATTTGGGCAGTTCACTTTCGCCTTCAGACTACTCGCGTATTGAACGCAGGTATAATGTTTCTGCTTTTGACCGTTGGCGTTGTTTAGTCGCACGTTATCGGTTAAGGTGGTGTTGTTCTTCTGGAGCGTGCTTTCCGTTCATTTATTCAAGTTAAATCAAACAATTCAGCAGTAACTGAATATTGAATTGTTGCACATCACTAAAGTAGGAAGTAAAGTATCAAATAATAGGTAAATCCGCATTTTTTCCGTTTTGCACTTCCAAGACATGGTAATAATTTAAGAGAATAATTATATTTGTTATACTGTTACTGTGAAGTTGTAACACGTTGTAATAACCTAAAATTAGGCACAATTTAAAAAACATGATACCTAAGTAGTTTAGGTAAATTTTATATTTGTTTTTTATACCTAGTTTATTATTCAGTGTGTGTTGAATGTATTTATCAGGTTATAGGACCAGGCTGTTATCTGAATCTGAATTTGATATGCTTTGTAAAGGTTTTTCACAGACGCATGTGCAAAAGTGTCACGAGGTTGCGTGTCCTCCAAAGTGAAGTGAACGTCACAGCAACCACCATTTTGTGTAATTAAATATCGCATAGTAATTTGAAATATCTGCTTTAGATCTGTTTGACTCCTACTGTAATTTTTTTCCATTCTTGGTTTGGTAATTTCATAATCCAGAATAGTTGTGCAAATCACACAATACTTGACTGCAGTTATTTCTTATACTTAGCAGTAGGTAAGTGAATAATCTCATTTATCAGAAAAGGAGATAGGTATTAAATTTAGTGAATAATTCAACTTCGGAATTCTCAATTGCAAGGGGTTTGTAACGTACAAAATTATATGTGATTATTGCAGCCGCACAAAACCTAATTCACTCTAATTATGGTTTAGTTATTCTATTCAAAATGAATGCCCAGTCTTACAAATTAACAATTTATTAAATACAACGGGTTTTTTAAAGTTAATAGTTTTTATCCACGACTACTAAATTATACATCGATTATTTATGTGTTTTGTTAAACATAAGACTACCCATAATAAATTGCCGTGAATTATGGTACCTAATTCACTCTTACGTCAAAATCACAAATGTCAAAACACAATACAATACAACATACATTGCTGTAACTTGTTGTTTTTAAAAAATGTTTCTGTTACAAATATTGAATATTAATTTGACGTTTCACGAATCACATCAAAAACAATTGCTGGCTTTGATATGAACTGTCATGGCTGATTAGATGGTTTTTAAAAAAAAATTTCAGTTATAAATTTTTACAAAAATTGTTGTATTTAGTACGTGGACAAAGTACAGTATTTAACTCGCATGTTATTGGCTATTATTCACTCCGGTTATTTACGAAACTCGCCTGCGGCTCATTTTGTAAATGTAACCGTCCAGTCCTGAATAATATAGCCATGCTAACATGCTCGTTGAATAATATACTAATTTGACAGCAAGGGTAGAAAATAAATCACAGCGAGATCCTTAATTGTTTTTCGGAATTACCTTATAGCATAGGTACTTTATAGTCAAATAAAGTTGGCCGTAGTTAAACTCAAAGTCATTTCTATCTATTGACATTTCTATCTGTTCACAAACAGCGCAATTTACCCAGAATTACGATTTCTCATTTGAGTTACTTCATTGATATTTTTTGGTATATTTAGTTTTTTATCTTGAGTAAAAGATTTGTAGTTATCTTTGAATTGTTGGCGATCTGTTGTCTTATTTTTAATGGTGTGTAATACTCTGCAACAATTTTAGGCGAAGCAGGACAGCTTCGCATTTTGCTTTCTTTTTTACTGCTCATGGTTATAATTTATATGATTTATATTAGAAATTTTTTATACAACTGTCATTAAAAATGACACTTTTAGGCCCGGTTTTACAATATTAGTATATACCTGGAATAAGCTATACCTCCGATAGTTGCCATGGTTACAATTATTTTAACAATTGTAACCATGACAATTGTCGGGGGTATAAGTATAACTTATACTTGTATTGTAAAACCGGCCCTTAGTTAAAGTTACCCGGGTTAGAAATTCAATTTTATAAAGTAGCATGTTACAAATATTTTTAACACTACTAGAAAAAGGATTTTTAACACTAGTGGAATTTGTTTATAATTTATTTATAAATAGTAACATACACATTAGAATTAGAACAATTACAGATATTAATTCCTTGGGAAGTAGTCCCTTCAACTTTCTTTAGTTTGCACCATTCTATGAATCGGTTATATGCAATATCATATTGCTGTCGCGATTTCTTGGGCAACAGATCAAATGTAGCCCTACTAGCTGGTTCTTCAATGTCCCGAGGAACGGCGCCGGCATCGGTATCAGCAGAGGAACCATCGTCAATAACAAATTCGATTTCATCACAATCCATTTTCACTATTGCACTATCAATACGAACTGTTTTAAAAAACGCGAACAAAACGTTTTCTGAAGTTTCTAATATAGTTATTTTTGTATCAAGGCCAAAAAGTGAATCTTTTTCGGCCGCGACTGATTTTCTGGTCGAGGCAAAGCCGAGACCAGAAAACAGGGAAGGACGAAAAAGGACTTTTTGGCAGAGGTGCAAACAACATTTTTTAGGCGAATATTACAAATTTTATTAACAAATTTAAATTTTTATCTAAATATTCCAATGACATTTGGTCACGTGACCTTTATCATAGTCGACTAAAAAATTATAAATCAGCGGCCGAAAAAGTAAAAACAGCCGAAAAAAAACAAATTACGGCCGAAAATAGTTATTTGTATCACAAGGCCAGAAACAGCACATTTGCGAGTGCGAATAAGGTTGCAGGGCGAGGCGGAACGCCGAGTCCTGCAAGTAGGAGCACTCGCAAAACTGTTTCTGGACGTGTAATACACAAGATTTTTTGTGCCGATGTTTGTTTAAATAAATTAAATTTACATTTAAAATTTAGTATTAGGAATTTTTTTTTATGATTTTAAAATCAAGATTCCTTGTATTCATTAAACTTAATTCATTTATTTTCTTACAATTTCCATTGACGTTTATTTCTAAATTTTATTATCTTTGATTTAATAATGGATACACCGGCGCAAATTAAAGATTATATTCAAATCACCACAGTGGGCTCAAATAGGTAATCGTATTTGTAAAATTTTGCTAATTTATTTGTTTGATCGCCTCCGACCGCGATGCATAAATTTGACTTTGACAGATTGAGCCGATGCAGCCAACTAATAAGTTAAAATTATTACTTTTGCCGGCCTAGGCCGGCAAAACCTCTGTTTCTGGCCGATTTCGCGATGCAGAAACTCAGTGATGCCGACCGGAGGCACAAAAAGATCTTTTGTGTGCAACTGTCAAAAAAAGGTCACTTTTTTTGTTTGATTTTGAGTCGTGAAGTAGCACATTTGTTTATAGTAAAATAAAACCTTGACAACGTAAAAAAAGCCCTGACAACGTAAAAAAAAGACTTTTTTTTACCGGCCGACAAAGACTTTTTTTTACGGGTCATGATCTTGAATGAAATTAGCTTTTAATTTTATGTAAAGATTCGATCGAAACTTTAATTTTGGTAATTTTTCACAGTTGCACACAAAATTTTGTATGCCACATGGCCGTGAACTATCTTTTTTTTATTCGAATGATTATTTGGCTCGGCCTTCGCCTCGCCAAATAATATTCATTCTAATAAAAAAAAGTGCTACTTCACGGCCTTGTAACATAATAGTTATTTATGTTACAAGGCCGTGAAGTAGCACTTTTTTTTATTAGAATGAATATTATTTGGCGAGGCGAAGGCCGAGCCAAATAATCATTCGAATAAAAAAAAGATAGTTCACGGCCATGTGGCATACAAAATTTTGTGTGCAACTGTGAAAAATTACCAAAATTAAAGTTTCGATCGAATCTTTACATAAAATTAAAAGCTAATTTCATTCAAGATCATGACCCGTAAAAAAAAGTCTTTGTCGGCCGGTAAAAAAAAGTCTTTTTTTTACGTTGTCAGGGCTTTTTTTACGTTGTCAAGGTTTTATTTTACTATAAACAAATGTGCTACTTCACGACTCAAAATCAAACAAAAAAAGTGACCTTTTTTTGACAGTTGCACACAAATAACTATTTCGGCCGCAAAATAGAAATTGACAAATGCCTACTACAAATTGACACTTTTCGGCTGTCAAAAGATACCGATACGTAAAACCGCTGTTTTTATCGTAGTCGACTAAAAAACAATTTTCAATTGTCACTGCATTAACGTGACTACATCACGACATAGCTAATTTTTCTGAAACAATTTAAAATAAAAATTATCACGACAGATCGGATTTTTGTGAAACATTTTAAAATAAAAATTATGAATTCGTTTTTTAAATTAAATATAAACAGTTGTATAAAAAATAGTGTACGATATACTTGTTAAAAGTGACATTTTATTTTGTAAGTGGGAAAACGAACTTGTACTTATATCGTAAATAACTATTATCTGAATTGTGTAAATTTTCTGCTGACTGGACTAGATTAGATTTTTGTTAAAACCACTTTGTGCTTGTACCAAAAACAATATTTTTGGCTGTGTTAGTTTCATTATTGATTGTTAGCAATAGTGTTACGTTATGTAATTTATGTCTGATTCCTTGAACCCTTTTTTTTAGCATACAACATAATGAATCCATGCAACAAAAAAGGAGAAACGGACAAGGATAAAGAAAAAGAACCTAAACAGAAAATATCATCACCGAAGAAAGAGGAGGAGCCATCTGTCCTGGCAATGGCATCTACCAGCAGTAACAAAATAGCAGTAAGTCCACATCTTTTAATTTGAAAACAACTTTCTCCAGATGCTAACATTCTGTCATTTCTGACATGCGGAATATAAGAAGGGAGTAAAGTTTAGGTTTTGGTTTAGCACCACGGAATTACAGTCTTATACAAATGTATTTACTTAATTTTTTTAAATGCAAATTGCTGCTTCTGTTGCCTTCCTTGCAGTACTTTAGCTCTACTAGTGAATTAAATTCTCTTTATGTAACAACGTTTTTTAATATTGTGGGATCCTGTTCCTTTTTTCTTTATTGTTAACAGATTCGTCAAAAATAACATCACGAGCGACTACTATTTTTCCTTTCTCCTCATTCCATAGTCTATACCCATTATTTGTATATCCCACCATAATAAATTTCTTCGTACGAGAACCTAATTTTCCAGTTCTTTGTTTTTTAGGAATATGTGCGTAAGAAACACTTCCAAAAACTCGAATTTTATTAAGATTTGGTTCCTTACCATACCAAATTTGAGCTGGTGTTTCTTTATTTTTTAATGTTGACGTTTCAGTTCTATTAGTTAAATACACAGACGTACGTACTGCTTCACCCCAGAGAGATTTTCCTAATTTTGAAACATCGAGCTTTATCCATTATTGTGCGATTAAATCGTTCCGCTACACCATTCTGCTGAGGATTAAATGGTACTGTATATTCAATATTAATTCCTTTTTGATTACAAAAATTTCTAAACTCTCGTGAAGTGTATTCTCCTCCGTTGTCGCATCGGAATGTTTCTATTCTGTGTTGGAACTTTAGTTCGACCATTGCTACATATGATTTGAACGTTTCTAATACCCCACTTTTATTTTGAAGTAAATAACAAACTGCAAAATGCGAATAATCAATATAACTGACAAAATATCGCTTACCATCATATGTAGTTGGAGTCGTTGGGCCACAGATATCCGACGATACTTTTTGCTTTCATTTCTTCCTTTACTGATTTATAAGGAGTTCTTGCATGTTTTCCTTCCAAGCACGTTTCACATAAATTATCAGGAGGATATCTTGAAGAATGACCCATATGTCGATGCCATAATGTTTTATTATATTTGTATTGTAAAATTTACCATGTACAGGTTTCCGTTAAGGCTTCCATTTGTAATTAACATCTTGTTTTTGTATATTTCCACTTTTCTTTTATGGAATATTACCCTTAACCCTGCTTCTTCCATTCTTTTTACAGACAAAAGATTATGAGTCAGCTCTTCACACTCCAAAACATTTTTAATTTTAATTGGCCTTCCATCTTCAGTTAACAAATGCATATTCCCTTGTCTACTTGCTGTTATTGCTTCGCCTTCTTTTGCAATATTTTTTTTTGGTTTATTTCAATTACATCAACTAAATGTTGACCTAAGTATAATAATTAATAATCTCTACACTACCCGTATCCTGTTGCCAGGCCCCATAAGCGCAATGCTTGTGCGGGGATGGAGGAAGGGGCTATTATTATTAAGCGGGCCCGCTTGCGTCTGCAGCCGACTTAGAGATGGAATAGCACAACTCTCATATTCATGTTACAGCCAAGGAAAACTGCAGAAAACCTTGGCCAGAAGTTGCCGGCACCGGGAATCGAAACCCGGCCCGCTGAGTAGGAGCCTAGCATGCTAGTCGCTACACTACCGGGGCTGTTTTGATTAAATGATTAGTTGCCCCGCTGTCAACTATAAAAGTTCTAGTATTAATCAAACTAGATTTCATGCATTCGATTTCTGTGGAGGTCATAAAAACTACTTCATTGTCATCCACAAAATTACATTCGTTTCTTCTGTTATATCTTTCTTGCGGACATTCAGATCTTTTGTGAACTATTTTCCCACATTTATAGCATTTAAATTGAAATTTACTACCTTTATTTTTGTTCCAATACTTCTTCTCGAAGCAGGACTTTTGGGCGCCGCCGATTGGGCGCCCGCCGTTTGGGCGCCAATACATTTTTAAAATTACATGGGGCCCATGTTAGTTACTCTTAGCAGGTAATATATAAAATAACTTGCACGTAATGGAGGTGGCGTTGCAGTCTGTGTACATGGTACCGAGGTCTGTGTTCAGGCTAGTTGCTCTTAGCAGGTAATATATACCGGGTGGTGACTTGAGCAACGCAACATAGGGATTTCAATGGAAAATTCTTAATGTTCAATTATTGGCTCCCCTAATTATTTTAGAGCAAAAGTGTGTTTAGGTTTTTTGTAGAGAAATAAATTCTGCATCATTTTATACTATTATTTACAATTTTCCATTTTCCGGAAGCGTAGAAATAGAAGAAATTAGAAATGGTCTTTTTAAAAAAAATCACTGATGCCATGGAATTATAAAATCAAACAAACGCACTGACATTTCTGTCTCATTAAATTTTTTTTCTCTTCATAAATTCTTTTTAAAGCAATAAAACGAGTAGGTAATAGGAACATATTTTACGCTAAACAAGGCTGTTATATCTTTATTTATAGTCGTAACTATACTAAACAAAACTACAAACTCGCAATCTAAGATACATTATATAACATCTCCCTTTTTAAGCTACATTGTTGTAAAAGTATGATGATGGTATATTAGGATCGTTATTTTTATTTAATTCACTATTGCCCCTTTTTTCCGAACGGGTTTTATATATTTCGTTTTATCGTTGTACCATTTGGTCGTTGTATTAAAATTTCACGATTGTTACAATTTTCTTTTACTATTCCATATTTCCAAATAGCTTTGAGTTTATCTTGATAGCAAATTGTTTCACCATATCTTATAGCATTTCTATTATATGTATAGTATGTCTATCAAAATACTGCTTCATTTTCTTGTTTCTAGTTTGCATTTGTCTATGTAATTGTTCTTCATTTATTACACGTGATTTCGATTGGTCTTCGTTCTTCCTTGTACACGCTTTATAATGTCAATTTTTTCGAATTGTGTTAAAGTCTCTTTAATTTTATCTTGGAGGGCAAATGGGACATTTCGTATTGGATGCGAAACAGGTTTCGCTCCTTCAATTAATTCAATATCATACGGATCGCTAATTTTACCAATACCATTAAAAACATCATTATAATTTTCTAATATACTGACATAGCTAGAATTAACATTAGAAATTGTCTCAACTGTTTGAATTCTATTAATTAATTTAAGTTTTTCACTAGTTTCTAAACCTATAATTGCATTTTTGCTATATTCAGTAATATGAAAATAAATATAATAATATTTATATTTAAATTTGCACTTTTAAGTGTGATAGCACCTAAAATTGGAATAACATTGTCACTATAATCAAATAGTGCATCATTACAATTGGTAATAAGATTATAATTAGATTTAATTTTTTGAAAATATCTAAATTTATTATATTCGTATCAGCACCTGTATCTACTTTGAAAGAAACATTTTGTTCATTTATATTTAAATCTACGTACCAAGCTTTAATTTTTTGTCTAATCTTAATTGTATCAATATCAAGACATTCTAATTCATTTTCATTCTCTTCTGATTCTACATTAACAATATTAATTTTCTTACGATAATTATTATAATTAACATTTCTATTTTGCATTGGGCGTTTATTAGAGAAATGATTTTTCTTATTGCATTTGTAACATATTTCTCCAAATGCTGGGCATTGTCTAATTGGATGTGTATGTCCACAATTACAACAATTATTTATTAATTTTGCACTGACACTTAACCGAATTGCTTGGTTTTCTTTTTCAAAATTATTTTGAAACTTAACTTTATTTGTAATTGTACCCATTGATCCTATATTGGTATTTACAGGTGTCTTCCTTTGAACTGCTAGAATCGCTTGATCTTGTCGCATTTCTCGACTTTGAAGTTTCGAATTTTCCCAAATTTGACAGAACTCGGCAACTTTTGTCAAACTTATTTCTTGCTTTTCCAATAATTTTTCTCTTAAAATTGAATCATTTATTCCAGATATTAGAACTGAAATTATTAAATCTTCTTCCATATCTTTTAAATTACACATTTTTGCCTGATTTTTTAGTTCAGTGGTGAATTTCTCTATTGTTTGTAACCCTTGCTTGCTGTTAAAAAATTTATAACGCTCATATGTAACATTGGTCTTCGGTATAAAATGGGCTTCAAATTTTTTCATTAATGGAATTAATTTATCTTTTTCTTTTGAAATAAAAGTAAAAGAATTATATATTTTTGCACGATCGGTCTTTTTTGTTTACTTACTAGATTCGATGCCAGAACAGTAAGCTGCATTTACTGGTTGCTAGGTGTAACAAAACAGTAAGTAATTCACTTACCGTTCTAGAACAGTAAGTAGTATAATGCATTGTATTGCAGACATGATAACTATGGTTACCGTGACTTTCAGTCAATTTATAAAAAAATAAGGTTAGATAGGTACTTTTATAATTTTTTGAAATATAACTATTAAATCAATTTTTTTTATTGCGATCGTGCAAAAAACGTTATAAGCATGTCGAACGTTAAGGGTTACCGGTCTCCGACAATAATTGGGGTCGTCGCTGCGCTCCTCCCCAAACAATTGTCGTCGACCGGTAAACATCCCTTACCGTTCTTAATACTTAATATACTATTGTAATGCATCTTCCCCAATAAAATGCAAAAGGTTGGCACACTGGATTTTTTCATCTTTCAAATTTGTTTCACTAGCAATCAAATAATTATTAAATTTCTGACTCCATAATTTCCAATTCTGAGCAAGATTTCCATTAAAACTCATAGGTGGAACGCCGTGATAATTTTCCATGTTGGTTTAAATAAATTTTTGAATTAATTGGTAATTCACTTTTAATTTTCAACAATTGGTTGATTTACAATTTTATTATTATTTCCTTATTTATTTTGTATTAAATTAAATGAATTTCTTCAATTTTCTCTATATTCTTTATTCTTTTATATTATCTTTTCGTTTTTCTCGCAGCGCCATGTTATATCTTTATTTATAGTCGTAACTATACTAAACAAAACTACAACTCGCAATCTAAGATACATTATATAACAAAGGCATTTTATCATTTCTACTTTTTCTTTCGTTGAATAATACATTTTAAAAATAATAGATTTTAATAATCGGTTATAAACTTCAAACCGTAATGACAGATGTAAATGCAAATGTTGATTGTTTAGATAATTCCAAGGCATCACTGATTTGTTTAAAAAGACCATTTTTAATTTCTTCTATTTCTACGCTTCCGGAAAATGGAAAATTATAAATAATAGTATGAACAGATGCAGAATTTATTTCTCTACAAAAAACCTGAACACACTTTTGCTCTAAAATAATTAGGGGAGCCAATAATTAAAAATTAAGAATTCACCATTGAAATCCCTATGTTGCGTTGCTCAAGTCACCACCCTGTATAAGAACTTGCTTACCGCTAATCTACAGAAATTGGCGCCCAAACGTCCGGCGCCCAAAAGTCCTGCGCCCAATCGGCGGTGGCCAAACGGCGGCGCCCAAATGTCGCGTACCGCTTCTTCTGAGCTGCAAAAGCTTCTGACGTTCCAGGTTCAGCTTTTTCCTTACCGTTTCTTTGTCGGCTGTCTTCCATTAACAGTTTATTTTTAACGAATTCCAATGTTACCTTTGATTTATCAGAACTAAATAAAATATCTATTGCTGTGGTAACTGCCTGATAACTTTCTGACATCGAACTCAGTAATATTGTATTATTACATCTTCATTCGTGATAATTCCACCACAAATTTTCAGTTCTGAAACAGTCTTTTCAAATTCTATAATAAACTCGCCCAATGGTTCCTTTCCAGAAAACTTCATTGTTCTCAGTTTTCTTTGTAAATTAATTTGACTTGCAATTCCTTTGGTTTCATACGTTTCCTTCATGATCGACATCATTTCCTTTACCGCTTTCCATTGTTTAACCATTTCTAGTATATTGTCTGATAAATATGCAACAATTACGGTCCTTGCTTTCGCATCATTTTTCTTGTATTCCAGTAACTTATTTGCATCGCTTGGTGTATCACCTTCCAGAACTTCCTCAATTTCTTTTTGTTCTAGTATCAATCTCACCCGAAATTCCCAATTACTGTAACCTTCTCCATTAAACGGTTTGATAGCGTTTACTGTATTTGACACCGCCATTGACGTTTAATAATAAAAATTTCCACTGATAAAACAGATTCACAAAACTACTTCCGTTGCTTCCTGTTTCACATGAACATCATCTGGGCCCGTAACCTCTTGAAATTACTTATTCTAGATGATCACAAATGAAACGACAACTGTATTTTGTATTACTATTTTTAACTACTATATTATAAAATGCATTCTTTTAATGAATAATTTCTATTCAACAAGTAACCTTAACAACAACAACCTTTTAATATTAGACACACTAGATTATGTAGAATTGTAACTAAAACATAAATATCAACAACACTGCTGCTAAACAGTGGAAAGTTTGAATCAGATGTGGCAAGTTTTGGAACTTAAAGCGGGCTACCCGATTTATCTATCTAACATTGGCAGCGCTGCCAAAGTTGTCATTGTTAGTGTTTTTATGTTGGCGTTCCTGTGGTGCGACGTTTCCTTTGTGTCGGCTGTCACGAAATGACAATAAACAAATGTGACAGCCGTCGACTCAAAGCAAACGTCACACCACAGGAACGCCAACATAAAAACACTAACAATGACAACTTTGGCAGCGCTGCCAACGTTAGATAGATAAATGGGGTAGCCCGCTTTAAGTTCCAAAACTTGCCACAGAGGGTTGGGAAAGGTCAATTAGTAGGTATTATGTTATTTCTGATACATAATTCATAACAACAATGTTTTTCAGGGCGCACCAAACCCCAAAAAATCAAAAATGGAAAAAGGTCTAGCTGCTTCACATGAGAAAGTGAGTTTCCTTATACAGGGTGATTTCTAAAGTACGGAGGAAAGTGAAAGGACAACTAGAGGGGACCAAAACATAGTTTTTTTACAATAAACTTTTGATCAAAATGGAATAACAAGAATGTTACAACAGTTTAAAGTTCTTATAAACGAGTATTTTTTTTAATGAAATACGGTAATTACTTGCGTTTTGAATTCAACTTTTGTATATTTGTAAGCTAATTAAACAAAATTCAGTGAAAATTTTTATAAGACGAAAGTTATGGCTATTTAAAGTGTTCTTTAAAATATTCAGTTATAGGTGTTTGTTTATTGACAACCGCTGATTTACATAATCTAATCATGTGGGTAAGTCAAAATTACAACAGCAATTTATCAGATTGTGTGAGAAGTGTTTCTGATGTAAAAGCGAATACAATAAGCTCAGCGGTACTCAAAATGTGGGCGTTAATTTATAAGAACTTTAAACCGTTGTAACTTTCTTGTTATTCGATTTTGATCAAAAATTTATTGTAAAAAAAACTATATTTTGGTCTCCTCTAATTGTCCTTTCAGTTGTTAGAAATCACTCTGTATTCTTCTTTCAGTCATAATGTGACTTTTTTGGGTGGTCACTTACCAAATTTTCTTTGATTACAGGGGCCAGAGGAGGAATTTACATTTAGCATTGAAGCATCATTTGAAAGCATTTTGAAGGTATCTACGTTTGTGGACAAAACGTTATTGATAAAAAAGGTTTTTCAGCCTTATGACGTATATACAATGAATCCAAAGATAATGATAACAGCACCACGAAAATTTGGGAAAAGTGTCAACCTGGACATGTTCCGCTGCTTTTTAGAGTTAGAAGTGGATGAGAATACAGGAAAGGCGAAAACTAAAGTTAAACTGGAAAGTGAGGAAAGTGAGACTGTTTGTGATACACCTAATTACAAATTGTTTACTGTAAACAAAAATTCAGAAAAAATGGACTTGCAGATCATGGCAGATAATCAGTTTGTGAAAACTCATTTTGGAAAATATCCGATCATTAACGTCAGTTTCCTGTGTTCTGAAGATGTCATAAGCAAAACTGAAGCTGTGAATCTTTGTAGGAAGAGTATATATGAGGCATTTAAAAAACACCGCTACCTATATAAAAATTCAAACTTAAAATTGGAAGTTGATGAGAGAAATGTGTGTGAGCAATGGTGTACAGATCCCAATTACGAGCAGTTTAAACCTCACCGTGTAAATAAAGGCTTGAAAGATTTGTCTGAATATTTGAAAAAGTTCCATGGGAGGAAAGTTTTCGTCCTCATTGATGAATTTGATTCTATTGTTTCAAGAGCAGTTGGCACTGTGGTTGACAAAGTTGAGCTACGGGGAATTCTTGGGGTTGTTATGGGTGTTATTGGCAGTGTTGTGAAAGATAATAGTGACAACGTTGCTGGAGTGTTTATTACAGGAATATTGGACTTGCATGGCACCGGCATTTCATCCTTGCTGGGTAACGTGGAGCGAGACACATTTGGAATGGATGAGCCGTGCTTGAAGTATTATGGATTCAATTTGAAAGAAGTGGAAAAGCTTTTTGAAATCTTTTCTGTAGATGAAGGTTTAAGAAAGAAGGCAATCACCAAGTATAATGGTTACTATACGGAACGTGGAGAACATGGGATCTTTAATCCATATGCAATTGTCAACTTTCTGAAAAAACGCAAGAGTGGAGATGCCAGTTTACAAAATTATTGGCAAGAAAGTGGTTATGTTGAAAGTCTCGATAATCTTTTCAAAAGGAATGCACTCAAGGAGATGATTCAACGTATGCTTCACGGAGGATGCGTTCCGGCTAAGTTTTCAGTTCAACTGAATCTGAAGAACCTAACAGAATTACATATTGCAAATAGAGATTCCCGAGTTTCTATTTCCATGGATCTTGTTATCTGTTTCCTACTACGCCAAGGCTATTTATCATATATACCTAGGAGAGAAAGTCTCCTAATGAGTCTCCCAACTGCTGTTGGAATTCCTGATGATCTACGACCCATATTTACTGAAAAGATGGTAGAGCATTTAAAACTACATTGTGGCTTAAATGAGATTGCACATGAGGCTTGTCAAAGTCATCTTAATAATTTGATGCACTTTGCCAATAAAGACAAAGCAGAGTTCATAGAGGCTTTGAAATCCTTTACTGACAAACTGGGTGAGCTCATTGAAACAACATCCATTCATCCATGTAATGAGGCAGGAGTAGAAACTGTAGTGTCATCTGTAGTACTCTCTGCTGGTTACACCTGTGGCAATCAAACCTATAATATCGACCAGAACAGACTGGATATGATAGCACACAAAGATGGACAAGGAATCATCATTGAATTGAAGTACAAAGAAGAGAGTTCACGTGATGCCCTGGCACAACTTTTCACCCAAGGATACTACAAGGAGTTCATAAACAAGAAGCATTATGATAGTAATATAAAACTTCGTCTGGCAATGGGGTTGCATTTCACTGAGAAGATAGAGGGTTCAGAGGTAAAGGCTACTGTACATTGTCTGCGAGATGTAGAAATCAACGAGGTTCTAAACGAACTGAACATTGAAAAGGTGGATAAAAAAGGAAATGAAAATGTAACAGAGGTTCGCATTGCACTGGCCTGTGCTGAGACGAAACGCATCAACTCATTTCTTGAAAAAGCTATTTGTGTCACTTAACATTGTCACAGTTTGTTAACTTCATCTCCAAAATATTTTAGTTTACATTGATTTGCATTTACTTAAGAACGATCTACATTATCTCTAGTTAAAACAGTGTTTTGCTTTTTTGTACGATAGATTTGGTTGTTTAATAAAAAGGTTTTTAACTAATAAGCCAAGCCTTAAAAAAAATAAAAATTTCTTCTCCCGAATCTCAAGTATTCTAAAAATGGAACGTTTTTGAAAAAATTCTGGAAATTTGTTTCTATTTTTTTTACATGTTTGTGAATGAAATGTTTGAATAAAAGTCAAGCTTAGATCAATTTTCCATACGTTAAAAGTGATACTCTGGATTCAGCTAATATGATACATATTCATACCGAGTGGGTACTTTCAAAGCCGAACATAGGACATAGGAGATTTGCAAAACCCTCTGCTCGACTGAATACGCGTTATTATTCATATCTGATATTAATCACAATATTAATAACAGAAACTTATGAGTGATGTCAAATAATTTAATTGACAGATAAAAAAAGTTGACAGTCATAGCAACCTATGTTATTTCAAAATAGCAATATTTTATAAATTTTTTACAGAAAATGGTAACTATAGTAAATTCCCAAAACTTTTATGTACTTCAAGGTCACCGCGACGCTCGCTTCTTTTCAAAATGAGAACTGTCAAATTGACAATTACAGCTGCGTAACATGAATTATACATCTTAATAAGTGTAGCAATCATTAAAAATTGTAAATTGAGGGTAAAACAAAAAACTTAGAACATTAAAAGGAACGAAAAAATATATATCTCCTGCACTGATCTGGACCAGCTACATCGGCCCACGTCATGTCCATAACTTAGTTCGTATGACCTTGAAGTACATAAAGTTTTGGAATTTACTATAAGAACTAACATTTATTGGTACCATCGCATCCGCTGTATTTTTGTCGTTATATTCATACCATTACCATCCTTGTGGGTTTAAATGGCGAGCAGGAATCTATATAAAGGTTAGTTACAATGCAATTCTCCTATGTTCGGTTTTGAAAGTACCCACACTGTATATGCCTTGAATTAACTTGTATGCTAACAAATCGTTTGTCATCGCGGGAGGACTCATACCACCTAATGATACGAGGTTTTCAACTTATCGCAATTTTATCATCCTGATAGTGCGGATAATAGGGAAAAATAACACTAAGGCCCAGTTGTGTAATAGTATATTATTCAACGAGCATGTTAGGATGGCTATTATTCACGACGGTTACATTAACCGGAGTGAATAATAGCCAATAACATGCGAGTTAAATACTATACTTTGTCCACGCGTATTACTAAATAACGACAATTTTTGTAAAAATTTATAATTAGGCTACCATAAACATTTTTTTAAAAACTTCATCTAATCAGCCATGGACATTGTACCTATATCAAAGGCAGCGATTGTTTTTGATGTTATTCGAGAAACGTCAAAAAATTAATAGGTACTGTGCGCGAGATTTTGCTTTTGCAAGTATTTTGTATTAAAAAAGTTAAAAATGGACAGCGCGACAGTGACGAGATGTCTTGTACACCATCGCATATAACAGAAGCTGCGAAATTATGTTGTTATGTTGTATTGTTTTGTATTTTGACATTTGTGATTTTGACATAAGAGTGAATAATGGGTCATTATTCACTCCCATAATTCACGGCAATTTATTATGGGTAGTCTTATGTTTAACAAAACACATAAATAATCGATGTACTTATAATTTAGTAGTCGTGGATAAAATAAATAAAATAGGTGTGAAGAGAATTGTGCACCGTTCCAGTATTCACAATTTAGCATCAAATCTAATCATTATACCGTTAAGTATAACACCTTTGTTAATCAATTATTATCGTTAATGCTTAATGGAGTAAAATGTAAAATCTGAATTGTTCATAATAACAATAAGCAAGAATTCAAAATTTAATCAAAACAACTAATAGCAAGGTAGTCATGGAAATACATAACTACGTCATAAGACAAACGAATGTAATAATCCTTTTATAAGTCCCTATTCGTTATCTACTTATCTAAAGTAAACAGGATAATATTATAATCAGTTACTAAAAATTTAAAAGTGGTAAGTAGATACCAATGTAGTAATACTAGATTCTTTTATTAGAAGAGCAGAAGTACAACTTTTTGTGGTGCGTCTGTACTTAAAGGAATAATTTTTGGTATATCCTTTGAATGCGGGATAACGGGGGAGGAAGCGCAGCGAGTCCGATAATTACAGATGCAACCCAAAAAGGCACTTCTTCAAGAAGTTAATACAAAAGAATTTCTTATAAGCCATAATGGTTAGGAAATCGGAAAAACGCGCATTTTTGTGGATATTTATTTAATTAGATTTTAGATTCCCGCATTACGAATATTCCGATTAGTTAGCCATTTTACCCCATTAACGATAATAATTGATTAACAAACCCGTTATAAAACTGAATGATGATTATATTTGATCCGAAATTGTGAATACCAGAACGGTACGTGATTCTCTTCAGATCTCCATATTTACTGAAGTTTGCTTGTTATTGTTTGAATATTTTTCGATTTAAATGTTCAAAGACATAGATCGTGTAAAATAATTCTATTGTATTTTCTTAACAATGCGATACCGAAAACTGTTCTAATTACGAAACAATAAAATGCGATGATTTACAGTAATAGAAAATAAAACAAATGCCTTCTTTATAAGAGATTTGAATTTTGCATAACGCATTCACGTTGTCAGTACTGAAGTGAACATATCTTCACTTACAAAATGGCAATTTTGAAAAACACCCTGTCTCTCCTCTTTCTATTCGTCTTTCTTTTCTCGAAAGATCCTGTTTCCAGATGTGTCTCAAAAGCTATACATTACCGTACTCGTATTTCTTGTAACTTTACAAGAAATATATATTAGATAGAATTATTCTTATCTTCCCTGCCAGTATAATAGAGTATACTGCAAATAACTGGCAACGGTTTTAAAAGTAAATAATTTATTATCATTTTGTCTTTCTTTTGCATTATTTTCATCCACTATCACACCTGTAAATGTTGTTTCTGATAATGACCTACTTGTTACAGTTAAGTGTTAGTGAAGATGTGTCGGAAGTTCACGAAAGACTTGCACAGGTGATAAGAACGTTTTATTTATAATTTACCATTTATTAGCGTAAAATAATTATAATTTACACCTTCCCAATCGAATAATATGGGGGTAGCTACTAGCTAGGGAATACCATTGACTATGCATAAAAACTAGGAACAAGTATTAACAGCGTTTTTTGCGTTATCTAACTATTTTAAATGTTTCTTTAAATTCGGCTATTTATTATATTACAATAACCTCGGCACCATGTACATAGACAGATGAATTGTCAAATGCCGAATAGTCCAGCTCCGATTTTGTTCTTTATAGGCTGATCGTGCAGTTTGGTATTGTAGCCATTATTTTCCATAGCACACTAAAATTTTGAAATGCCACCAGTTTATTGGATAACACTATGTAATTGTATATTGTATGTAATTGGTATAGAATAAATTACCTATAACTAACTATTCGATGTACTGTGATGCAATGTTCTCCTAATATTCTACTATGGTTCGAAAAGCGATAATTTAAATTTTTAATACTGTTTTGTTACAGTTAAGTAATGTGGAAAATCCATTAGTCTACCCTATCCGGTAGTACTGGCAGAAGTATGAACATTAAACAGATATGAGAAACAAAAGTAGCTATAATCTTTTTATTTTTACAGTTATTTATGTGATTTGTGTAATGAACCTTTTTATTAATGTTCCACCTTTAGATAAACTATACAGGGTGGTGACTTGAGGAACGCAACATAGGGATTTCAATGGTAAATTTTTAATGTTTAATTATGGGCTCCCCTAATTATTTTAGAGCAAAAGTGTGTGGACGTTTTTTGTAGAGAAAAAAATTCTGAATCTGTTCATACTATTATTTATAATTTTTCATTTTCCGGAAGCGTAGAAATAGAAGAAATTAAAAATGGTCTTTTTAAACAAATCAGTGATGCCTTGGAATTATCTAAACAATCAGCATTCGCATTTACATCTGTCTTTAGTCATTACGGTTTGAAGTTTATAACCGATTATTAAAATCTATTATTTTTAAAATGTATTCAACGAAAGAAAAAGTAGAAATTATAAAGTGCCTTGTTTAGCGTAAAATATGTTCCTATTACCTACTCGTTTTATTGCTTTAAAAAGAAAAAAAATGTAATGAGACAGAAATGTCAGTGCGTTTGTTTGATTTTATAATTCCATGGCATCAGTGATTTTTTTATAACGACCATTTTTTATTTCTTCTATTTCTACGCTTCCGGAAAATGGAAAATTATAAATAATAGTATGAAAAGATGTAGAATTTATTTCTCTACAAAAAACCTAAGCACACTTTTGCTCTAAAATAATTAGGGGAGCCAATAATTGATACCATTTTTTACACTTCTAACTAGAAAAGAAGGCTGTGCGGTTTACTTTTGCTTATTTCTTGAACCTATTTTTGTTGTGTGCATTAATAAGCGGCTTACTTGCAGTACCTAGTGGAATTATTAATAAGTTGTTCTTACATTTCACAAATATATTTATTATCCCATATACAGCGGTTAGTCACCTAATACACAATTAGTGCTAGGTAGGTAATCGTAGTATGATCGATACAGTTATTTTAGTGTCATACAGATATGCACATAAGTTATAGTGGAACCCTGCCCAACTTGATATATTCTCAACTCGCCATATGAACAACTAAGACGGCGGTTTATAGCAACTTCATTTTTATGATAAGGGTACGATCTGTTCAAATCATTAAGGATTGCTGCTTGTCGCTGTGGGTTAGTAGGATAATTTACGAAAGCGTTCAGCACAATCTGCCAGATAAAATCGATGGACTGCGGACCCACGGACTGTAGTGCGTTTATTACAATTGCCTGCAATTAAGAAAACATTATCAACAAGGAAACTAAAAGTATTACAAATAATGGCGTATGTAATTAACAACAACATAAATTTTTTGTTACCTCTTTTGGCCATGTCAGTATAGGGTTCGGTACAGGTGAAGGGACGGGTGTTAATTACAAAGATAATGACATAACTAGTATCTAAGGGGAAAACGAAACGTATAATAGTGAAAGTTTGAGGCAAACATTGTGCACTCAATTATGTACCCTCCGTATCCCCAATCCACCAAGAAGTGACTTTCTTCTGCGATCATAGAATACCAAGCGAATTTGGTATCATGGCACGTTACCATTGCTAAACAATAAGTTCGCGGTTCAAATCCCAGTTGCTATAAATTTTTTTTACTGTAGGTTACGTAATAGTTATTTTCAAAACTTGCATTTTACTGCGACACTCAAGTAAAACTCGCGCGAGTTGCTGTTGTTGCTAGGCAACGCGCGCGTGTTTGAATGCTATTCCTGCACGGTGCGGGAATTGGTAATTTCTAGCACTCGATTTACGTGCGGGAATGTTGAATACCTAAACGATTGTAGGAAATATAAAGAAAAGTTTTTCAATGAAATTATTAGTTATTTATACAGCATTAATGCAAAAAGGGACCGATTCGAGCATTTGATGTAAACATTTTTACCAAGGCCGTAGTCGGACTTGGACAATATAATTAAGATCAGTTTATTTTTACCTGTCCTGGCAATATCGCTGCAGGGTTCGGTACAGGTACAGGTCCAAGTGAAGGGGCGGGTTGTGGCTGCAAAAATAATGACATAATTAGTACCTAATGTGGAAACGAAACGTAGTGAAAGTTTGGGGCAAATCATTGTGAACTAAATTATACACCCTGCGTATCCTTAATATTTTTCAAAATGCATCAAGAAGATCAGCGCCGGATTAAAGATTTTTGCGGCCCTAGGCCAAGTTTTCTGAGCGGCCCTCCCCCGGTCCGTGATTTTGAAATAATACAGGTAGGTACTTCAGAAGTTACTTGATGTTAGATTAGTACTATAAAATTTAAAACCAGTATGTTACTATAAAAAAACGTGATTTCAATTAGCAAAAAAATATCTGTAGCTGGTAGTCCGCGGCCCCTCTGAGCCCGCGGCCCTAGGCCCCGGCCTAGTCGGCCTAGTGGTAAATCCGGCGCTGAAGAAGATTGACTTTCTCCTGTGATCATAAAATACCAAGCGAATCTGGTATCATGGGATGTTACCATTGATAAACAATAAGTTCGCGGTTCAAATCCCATTTGCTATTAATTTCTGTATACTGAAGGTTATGCGTAAAATAGAGAAAATAATTTCAATGAAATTGTTAGTTATTTATGCAACAAATGCAAAAAGTGACATAAAAAGTTTTCACCGAGGCCGTACACTATTTTCTAAACTATGTATAAAAAAACGTTGATTTATGTTGTGAAATAATGACAGATTAAATTAAAAAAAAACAGTAACATTTGGTGTCTCTAATTAATGCGACCGTGGTTGTCAATAGAAACTGCACAAACCTATCACTAGTACAATAAAGTGTTACTTTTTGCATGCACTGAAAATTAGTAAATAATGGTCTATTTTTTTGTACGAAGAAAAGTATAATAATTAAGATCACTTTTTTCTTACCTGCCCTGGATATATCGGTGGTGGTCTTGGTGTGGGTAACTACAATAACAACGAGATACTATAAGTAACTATGAAGTGTTAGTGATGAGCAATGATTAAAAATGATTTTTTATATCGATAAAATTAAAATAATCAAGATCAATTTTTACTTCTTGGCATTCGGGTATCTACTATTGGAAATAAATATCCGGGACTTGACTAAAATAATAATGATATAATTTATTGCTATAATAATGCCGTAATAGACTATAATGTCTATAATGGATAATGGATCTCTTCACTCTTCAATATGTTTCTCAAAATAAGCGAAAAATTAGTCAAGGCTGTTGTTAGACCTAACTCTAATTTATACTTCTCGCAATAAGACGGATGTATGGAAAATAATAGCAATCTAAGTGGAATATAATATTATGATATCTACAACTCTGAAAAATCAAGGACATATTTCTATTTTTCTTACTAGACATCCCCGTGATTCAGGCTCTTCGAACTGCAAAAAGAAAGCCATTAATAGAAACGACACAGTTTTTTCAAATAAATTGATATCTTTTTTAAATGTGTGGTAGTCATGTAAAGTGTATTTGTTATTCAATAATCCTGCTATAAGCTATAATTAATAGCGATTTATAAACAAAATATTGGTCTTACCTCTCCATATCTATTGTCCACTTCCGATTGATCTTCAGCATGACTTGACTGTAACAAGAAAATAATTTTGAAATGATAATGTATAGAAAAATATATATTCCTAAATTAAATATTGAAATAAAAGATTAAAATAATATTAAAATGTTGCAAACATTACAATAAAAGCAAACACAGGTCTGACTTCAAATTAGTGTGTTTACCGAACAGATACATTAAGGAATTTTTTAGAAAATGTTTTTTATTCTATATCAATGTAAAGTAACAAATGTTTATAGATTATGTTATATAATATATATAATTAATCTATAAATAATAGGTCCTTCTTACCTCTGCACCGTGGTGGTCGTCCGAGTACGAATGTTTGTTAGCACTTAACTGTAACAAAAAGGTCCTTATTAGAATCCCGATTTGAGCTTTTAATCTAAGGAGAGAAACATTTTAAACTTCCTCTAGAAAAATTCGATAATAAAACCATCTTTTTCTCTACCTCGTATGTGAAGTAATAGTTTCACACATCGATCGTAGTACGTAAAGTCATCGATGCTTAAAATTTTATGCATTTCTTATCTAGTTTATTTCACACATTTTGTTCTTAAAAACCCATACAACTTTTGGTACCCTTAAATAACTCGCCTTGTAGAATGCGTTACACAATTGCCTATGTCGTAAATACATAGCCGAAAATTATGGTTATATCTACGAGATATTATTTCCAGAAATTAATTTTAATATTTTTACAATGTAATTAATTATTTCTTTAATTTGTCGCAAGCTACAAGGAAATATAAGGACGTTATAATATTCGAGGTAGGTTAATATAAGCCGAAGCGCCAGTCGAGTACAGAATTTCTAACCATAGATGTATGACGTATTGTAAATGTAGCATAATTATGCTCCCTTGTTATAACTATATTATATTTTTAATACTGACTGAGAATGTGAACATTCACTAATAATAAAGAGTCGGTAAATTAAAAATAATAAGTAAGTATTTCTCACCTCTGCCATTCTCTCGTGAACTTCCGATGGATCTTCAGCATCGTTCAACTGTAAAAAACAGGTCATTATTAAAAATTGAAATCGTTTCCGAGCGATAGAAGATTATTGGGGAAGTTCATCAGAGTACATCCAACAGTTAATTTATGCCAAGACGTGTTATTTAATAAACTGGTATCGTATCAAATTATTAGTGTGCTATGGAAATGACTATAATAGCAAGCTGCACGATCAGCCTATAAAGGAAAAATTCAGAATTGGATTATTTGGCGCCGGACAGTTCGTCTGTCTGTGTAGTACATGGTGCCGAGGTTATTGTAATATAATACATAATAAATAGCTGACTTTAAAGAAACATTTAAAATGGTTACATAACGCAAAAGTCGCTGTTAAGACTTGTTCCCGCTCTTTATACGTATAGTTTAAACTTCTTACCTGTGCTAAAGCGTCCATCGAGTGCGGGTATGCTGTTGCGGCACATCTGGTAGTAGGATCTTCCGAAAAAAGAAAGACGAATAGAAAGATCAGAGACAAGGTGTTTTTCAAAATTGCCATTTTCTAAGTGAAGATATGTTCACTTCAGTACTGACAACGTGAATGCGTTATGCAAAATTCAAGTCCCTTATAAAGCAGGCATTTGTTTTATTTTCTATTACTGTAAATCCTCGCATTTTATTGTTTCGTAATTAGAACAGTTTTCGGTATCGCATTGTTAAGAAAATACAATAGAATTATTTTACACGATCTATGTCTTTGAACATTTAAATCGAAAAATATTCAAACAATAACAAGCAAACTTCAGTAAATAGGGAGATCTGAAGAGAATCACGTACCGTTCTGGTATTCACAATTTAGGATCAAATATAATCATCATTCAGTTTTATAACGGGTTTGTTAATCAATTATTATCGTTAATGGGGTAAAATGGCTAACTAATCTTAATATTCGTAATGCGGGAATCTAAAATCTAATCAACATAAATATCCATAAAAATGCGCGTTTTTCTGATTTCCTAACCATTATGGTTTATAAGAAATTTTTTTGTATTAACTTCTTGAAGAAGTGCCTTTTTGGGTTGCATCTGTAATTATCGGACTCGCTGCGCTTCCTCCCCCGTTATCCAATGGTTATACCAAAAATTATACCTTTAAGTGCAGACGCAGCACAAAAAGTTATACTTCTGCTCTTCTAATAAAAGAATCTAGTATTGGTATCTAGTTACCACTTTTAAATTTTTAGTAACTTATTATAATATTATCCTGTTTACTGTAGATAAGTAGATAACGAATTGGGACTTGTAAAAGGATTATTACATTCGTTTGTCTTATGACGTAGTTATGTATTTTCATGACTACCTTGCTATTAGTTGTTTTGATTAAATTTTGAATTCTTGCTTATTATGAACAATTCAGATTTTACATTTTACTCCATTAAGCATTAACGATAATAATTGATTAACAAAGCTGTTATACTTAACGGTATAATGATTAGATTTGATGCTAAATTGTGAATACCGCAACGGTGCGCAATTCTCTTCACACCTATTTTATTTATTTTATATTATTGTTTGAAAATTTTACGATTAACCCCTTCAGAGTTTTTCTGCTTGAAATAATTCCTATTGTATTTTCTTAATCATCCAATATCGAAAAATGTTGCAATTGCGGCAATAAAATGTGGAGAACTTTATGCAGTTTTAGAAAATAAACCAAAAAGACCTTTATAAGGGACTTGAATTTGTGCTGCAACTCATTTACATTGTTAAAGTTGTAGGTAGTGAACATATGCTCACTTACAAAATGGCAATTTTTAAAACTACTTTGCCTTTGCTTTTCATAATCGCTTTTGTTAACTCGAAACCTCATCCTTCAAGCGGGGCTGCCTCAACATCATTGGAGCCACATGCAAACGAGGCACAGGTGAGATAACGTGTATAATTTTATTTACCAATGTTCCATTAAAAAGAAAGTCGACTTTATGCTTAAGACGAAAAGGTGAATGTTCCATGCTTCCATGTTAAAAAATTCTCACTGTATAGTCTTTCTGTTAGGAGCAAATGCGGTAGATACATTGCTGACAAAATCTCCGTCGATGACGCTCCTCTATTTCAAATTGGAGATCAAACCGAATTATTTCGGTTTTGACATGACTTTAAAATTAAATTTGACATTAAAATTCCTGCGACAGGAACGCCTCTTCAGCAAGTAGACCGTTATTGTTGCCTTCGGCAAATATCAAGTTCGTGTTGCTACTTTAGAATAAACATCGAGTGGCTTTGGGGAGAACCAAAGTCAGTCGATTGTTTCTTTGTGGAGAACATTGCTGTCCTCTATGTTCAGTATGAGGTCCATGGCCAGCGTTCCCGCAGGATGAAGCTGCTCATGGTGTATGTTATCGACTTTCACCGAACGCCTTTCCATATCGGAAGAAAACTGTATGACAGTTTACGAACATGGAAAGTGTCGTTTTTATCTCATCTCTAGTATAAACTCGTTCTTATTGCAGTTAGAAGATTCAGAGGCTGCACCACGGGGATGGCTAGATCAGGTAAGAAGAATTTTAATTAAATGCCTACTACTTGCTTTAAGTGTTACTTGGATTTGAACCGTGAATCCAGTGTTTGCTTATTACTAGTAATGTCATTATTATTGCAGTTATTGCCCATACCAAAACCACAGGGATTTCCAGGACAGGTAAGAAGAAAAAGATATTGATTATTTTAATTTCATTGAATTAGGAGAAGCAACCTCCTGGTATAATGGGAGTATGCACAAAGGAGAAGATGGCGTATATACAGTGCTTCCCGAAAGTAACGGATAAATTCAATAAAATCGTTGAGAAAAATATTTCAAATAAATGCTCGGACACGTCGATTTTTATTTTTAAATTATGATTTAGGGATGTAATTTTCAACCCCCCACCACTCAACCCCTAAGCGCTGCCAACTCCAACTTTGAAAATTTAAATAGCAAAAAACCCTTTCTGATACCTCATCTGATAGATTTTTTTATGCTCAATACAATAAAAAAAAGTTTTTCAAAATCGGTTGATAAATAACGGAGATATTTACCAAAATGTATTCAAATGAAAGTGCCAATATTCGAGCAGGCGTTGGTACGGCTCTACAATGGGTGGTAAAAAACAATTGCAACTTGTTTGTAATTGAATGTAAACAAAATGTATCTATCTATCTCCAACCCCAATCATCATTAAAACTTCGATTCTTTCGGCTTCAGTAAATCTCATTTTTGTTATCTTATTTTTCAATCGTTAATAATAAGTAACACACATTCCACTAAGTAATGTCAATACATTTTGTTTACATTCAATTACAAACAAGTTGCAATTGTTTTTTACCACCGCCCGCTCGAATATTGGCACTTTCATTGAATACATTTTGGTAAATATCTCCGTTATTTAACAACTGATCTTGAAAAACTTTTTTTTATTGTATTGAGCATAAAAAAAGCTATCAGATGAGGTATCAGAAAAGGTTCCTTGCTATTTGAATTTTTAAAGTTGGAGTTGGCAGCGCTTAGGGTTTGGGTGGTGGGGGGTTGAAAATTACATCTAGAAATCATAATTTAAAAATAAAAATCGACGTGTCCGAGCATTTATTTGAAATATTTTTCTCAACGATTTTATTGAATTTATCCGTTACTTTCGGGAAGCACTGTATACCAAAAAAAAGGGTGGTTCCTTTGTGCTTTTGTATAGTTTCTATAGATGGTAACTCGAATCATGTTTTTATAAATACCTACCCGTTTTGTTGCAGTCAAGAACAGTTGTTCATAGAACTAACATGCCACCTAGAATCGAAAATCTCGTTGTACGAGACATTGAGGACATTTTCAAAAGATTTCCCAACGATCGTAGCCGGCAGCAAACAGAAATTGAGCGAAAAATGAGATACCGCTTTCCCAACCATAAAACCGTAAGGGCTGCTCTAGAAGACTATAACTTTAAGTGCTACATTGGAGAAGGCGATCATTTTATAATGCTTACAGTTAGAAACATTCTAGTTTATGCGTGTGCATTAAGTTATTAATTTAAAAATGTAAATGGTTGGTGGTTTTAGGTGAAAAATTACTTACAAGAACTAATAAATATTATTATATCTGCAATTTTATTTTGGCTATTTTTATTTATACGGCCCAGTGTTGCCCATCGGCAAGCTTATTGTTTAGTTTAGTATAGCGATTATTCCTGCATTTTTTTGGAGGGTCATTGACCAACTAACCTTACGGAAGAACCGCCACTGTTACCTCCGCTTTACTAATGCAGTTGCACAAGTTAACTATGAAGATGAAATCGCTGCGCCACAGTGACGACTGCTTTGGAAGATTGCACTGTCATTTCATAGACGTTGCATGATCGGGTGATCTAGGAGGCCCTTTTCACGAACTGGACAACACGATAGAAAACATGCAAAAATGCAAAAACATTTGGACGAAAAGGTATAAGTATGTAGGCTAATTTTGTGTGGGGGCCATTAAAACAAAATGAACCTTGAAGTGGACATTTAGTCAGAATAAAAGCTTTAAAAAAAAGTAATAACGTAACAATAGCTAGATTGTTTTAATGTATCGTTGGGGAACTAAATTCCATGCGCCTGAAAGAAATTTAAGTCTTTTTCCAAATTACGAGTAACAAAAGCTTCCCCAGCCACCTTAGTTGTATACAAACCTAAAGGTCCATACTATACCTATGCAGGAATCATGTCCTTCTAAAAATTTTGAATTTCCAAAAAAGTATTCCTTCAATTATTTTGACCGGTGTGCATATGTTTTTGTCCGACATTTTTTAACACCCAGTATCCATGTTTATAGAAATACTTGCTGGAAACTTATTTCTTCTATTATAACAAATTCAAATTTTATTTACCGTAAAAAATTTGTTTGTACTTTTTTAAAATGCGAAACCGGAAACTGTTCTGATTAAAAGACAATAAATTGATAAAAAATTAAAATAAAATAGACCACGTGAAGTATGCCTTTATAAGGCATTCGTATTTCCACTTGACATTGTTAGAGCTTTTGTTAACAAAGTGGTCCCCTATAAGATGACGAATTTTAAAGTTACTCTGTTTTTGTTCTTCATATTCGTCTTACAGTTCGTTAATTCTGAAGTTGTACCTTCAACCGACGAAGATTTAACATCGAAATCGGAATATTTACAAAAAGCCAAGGTAAGAAGGAAGAGTTTTCAAGGAATTATTAATTATTAGCACGTAAACTATAAATTGTTATATTCCCAGAGAGTAGATACAAGTAAAAGAAATGTTTTATTGCATTTTTTGGTTAGGTTGCATATTTTCATCTTTTGGTTAGATATTATGTACATTTAGTTTCTTGATTGCAGTATAAAGTAGAGACCATCAAGACCAACATGTCTAAGAGGATGAAAGAAGAAATACCAACGCTGCTTCAGGTTGTTTACCAATCTTATGATGACAATCGAAAGCGGGGTCGAGTATTTCGAAAAAGGTTGAGGGCTAAATACCCCGATTACGATGTTCTTGCTTATATCAACAAAAAACGTAAATGTGACGCATATTACATGGACCTGAAAGTTTTTAACAACCGCAAACGAGACAATGTTTATGTGTGTCTGACACCTAATGATGATTATGATGAAGAACGATAATTCATTTAAAAAAAATGTATATGTATTAGGTGACTTTAATTTATTGTAAAAGCACCGCAAAAGGGTTAATAAATATATTTGTGAAATAAGAAACAACTTTATATTCCTAAACAAATAATGTCTCTCTCGAGGTACGAAAGAGATCAATTTCTTAAATACGATGGAACTTATTACCAATTCGTGGTGGTATTTATTTTTCATAATATGTGAAATTATGATAACATTTAGTTATAAACAAAATATACTAAGGGTTGGGTTGACCAGGTTAAAATGATGGCAGGTGAAAGGGTGTAAGATAATGTAAGTGCTGTGGAAAATGGACAACGCTGGAAAGAAATTGTAAGCGGCAGGACGAGACCACTTACGTCGCGATTCTTCTTTTTGTTTTGTGAACAAACTGCTATAATTGTATAAATTTATGCACCTACGTAGGGCAAAAAGAAAATAAAAATTTAACAATAAGTTGTTCTGCTTCGCTTCGCCGCGCCTTTTATAATACAGATCTTCTTAGGTAGACCAGATCGACCGACCACAATCAATGCGACTAGTAATCAGGCAAAAAATTGATCGCTCCGACTGAAATCGCCTTTACATGTCCACTGCTTTCCAGTTAGCACAACTGTGGTCGGATTGTGGATTTAAATGTGTCTGAAGCTAGATCTGCAATTGGCGCCTCACGAGACATGAGGTAATCGGCATCTAACCAATCACAGACTAGTGCAATTGGTTAGATGAGGCTTACCGTGTGCCGCATCGCATGCCACATTTGAGTCGTTACGACTTCGGTTCTGTGTGACTCAAATCGTGTCAGTGGACTAACACCAATAGAAATACTTGTACACGATCTATATTGCGCAATCCAAATCGGAATGATTGAGGTCAGTGAGATCTAATGGATAACAAGATGTCACATTTGTGATACTGCCGCAGCTCGCCGCGGTACGCTCGTAGCATGTAGCGACCTTGCCGCGATAAGGTTAGAGCGGCAACTGCAGCGTCTCGCGGTAAACCGCATCTGACCAATCACAGACTGTTATACTGCCGCGTAACGCGCCAATTCCGATTCCACCTATAACCGATTTCGTCGAATATAACGTAATTCGTAGTTTTATAGAAAGTCCTTCTTACTTGCGGCGCTTCAACTATGCCAAGTTTTTAAAGTTTGCACGACTACGCGACAGCGGCGTCGGCGACCAAACTAAAAGATTCTTTCTTCCACTTTAGATGTAACAAAAGCCTCTGGTACTTCAGGCTCTTTTGGGTTGAGAGTTTGAAAATCATAAATGTCTGGTAATAAGGGTAATTATACCCACTCCAAGAGTTTAGTAAAGTAAAACATAAGATAAGAAAAAAAGATTTATTATTCATTATCCACTATAATCACTAAATTTGGGTGCAGCAAAAATTAAAAGAGAAAATGGGGTAACCAATTTTAAATGCATACCAACACTTAGGGTACGGACATACCAAAGATGCGTCGGTGTTCGACGTGGTGGAAGTCGATGGAAAAACAAACTTTGTTGTATCCACCTCGACTATATGTGTTGGATTTCGATATAAGTGGCGATGATAAACTGCTGCTAGCATCTTCGGTATGTGTGGTAACATTTAAATAAGCAAAGACTGTTTTACATCGCGATGTCTACCGCGAGTAACGAGGCATGTTCTGTATGTCCGGTTCCTAGAAGTCATGGAGCTCTTGACAGGCGTCGCGTCGCGGCATATAGAATTCTGCGTTTTTAATGATTTAGACAAAAGTACAATTGTGTGAAATAGTAGATTATACATCAACGGGGACAAAGGCATGCCTAATGTTTCCAGAGGTGCAATAGTCGATTAAATTATCAAAATATCAATTGTCTTCTATCCCAGTCAGTCAGGTTGTTGTGGGAACCGCTATCCGATCTGTTTAAGTCCACAAATGTGCCTAAAATATCCAACTTCTATTTAACATTCAGTATAATACATGTTTATAGAAACAGATGCTGGAAAAGCATTTTTTTTATTACAAAAAAATCAGAGTTTATTTACTGTATCTCTTTGTATTTTTTTAAAGTGCGAGACCGATAATTCTTCTAATCAAGAAACAATAATTTGATTAGTAACAATGAATATAATACAAAGGTGGACAATGCCTTTATAAGGCATTCGAATTTGCGTTATACATCATTCACATCACACAGCTTTTGTTGACAAAGTGCTCTTATAAGATGAGAATTTTTAAGATTAGTTTGTTTTTGTTCTTCATATGTATCTTGCATTTGGTAACTTCTGACGTTGTACCCTCAACCAATGAAGAAGTTTTGAAATCACAACCGTTCAGAAGAGACAAGGTAAGAAGGAATTGTTTTTTTTTGCGAAATTATATATTAGCACATAGAATTGTAATTTTCCCAGTTGTTCTAAAGGGCGGTTACATTTCTTTTACATATCGTCTCGGCAGTAAAGCATCACTTTTATGACTTTTGTGGAATATACTATTCCTGTCAATAACAAGAGTTTCTTAATTCCAGTATAAAGTAGAGATTACCAAGACCAACATGTCTAGGAAGATGAAAGATGACATATCAAAACTGCTTCAGGCTGTTTACAATTCATATGATGACAATCGAGAGCGAGGTCGAGTATTTCGTAAGAAGTTGAAGGGCAAATATCCTGATTATGATGTTCTTGGTTATATTAACAGTTCACGTTCATGTGATGCGTATTACCTAAATCTAAAAGTTACTGGTCCCAAAACGCGAGACTATGTCTATGTATGTCTAACACCTGACGATGAATATTGATTTAGAAATATGAATGTTTTAATTGTAAAGGCACCTTACAATGATCAATAAACATCTTTGTGCAGTAAAAAGCGTTTTGTTCATTTTCCACATTGATCTACTAGCCTTGATCCATAGCCCTGCCATTTAGTAATGACATCGGCTTTAGGCAATCATCTTACACCCCACCTTTGGTAATGGTCTTGGATTAAATATCAAGAGTGGGGAGAAACAACTTGAATTTTGCACGACCTTCTTGATTTCCGAGACTTGACGTCTACTTCAAGTCTTGGAAATCAAGAAGGTCGTGGAATTTTGTATCTAGCAACAATAACAAACAATAATTAATTAGGGTGTGGGCAACTGTTTTGCACTGCTTCAGATTAATTGGGATTAGAGCTCCATAAAGCAAGATTTTCGTAGAGAAATTAATCAGGAAAAACGGGGGGTGGTATCCCTTAAGTTCTGCGAAGTTAGTGCAATGATAGGTGAAAGACAGAAGAAGCTAACTCTGGAAAGAAATTACTTGCAGTGCTTGAACCAGCAAAGCGAGATCAAGCAAGCTCACAACTGTTTTGTTCTGAAAAGGTTGGTACTAATAGAATTTTATGGACGTTGGTTAGATTTATACACCTACAGAGGGCATCATTTTGGTGGTTTAGTATCCTCTTAACCAAGGATGTTAAATTAAATTTGGGGTAGATGATCGGTTAAATTGGACAAAAGTTGCCTATTTTGGGAACCAGTGCGAAACAGGGCTCTGCCCTTATTATGGCAAATTTTACCTCAACATTTTTGTGTTGTATTTCATATAAAGTTGTTCTAAACTAGCGAAGGTTAGTTAACTTAAAGATAATCTGTGGGTGTTATGGTTGTTGCAGGTGGGGAGTGCGTATTCAGGAAAATTTGTGAAAGGATAAATACTCCTGCGATAAAATAATAATTTTACAACCGGACAGTCAAGCGAGGATCTTAAAAGATTCATTAACCCTATTAACCTTCCCGTAGATCCGCGGGGGTCAATTACCCCCCCCCCCAATGGCCAGGTACCTATTAACATTATTACACAAAATTTTTTTTGCGTTTAAGATCATTGCCTGCGGGTTCTCCGTACCTCCCGGACTATTTACCTCAGAATTTTCTCTTGATCCGCTCTTGCAGACAGTTAGGTACAGCCCTGACTATAGACCAACAAGCACCAACCCCATTGTTCAGAGATTAAAATAATGCTACCTCTTGACTGGTAATCGCATTTAGTAGGGATTTAATCGTTCCCTAGTAGAAGTTTGAGACATTCAACTTGAACCTACATTTTTATAATCTAATGGGGAAAGCGAAATTAATTAATTAGTCCCGATTATGTGAATATAATCTTACAATAATGCTTAATTAATTACTAATCATAATTGATTAGAAGAGTTGTCTTTATTTTGTAATATAATTAAATTTGACTGGGTAATAAAATAAGAAATTATCATTTTCCTAACTATTGTTCTATAAACAAGTGAAACCCGCGAACCGTTAATCCCAAAGCGATATATTACCTAACAATGGTGGTAATAAAAAAGAAATGTAACATCACGTATGCCTTTATAAAGTATTTGGATTTGTGTTCCATCATCATTCAGATCGGCGAAGTTTTAGCAGACATTAGCATACCTGTAAAATGACAAACTTGCAAAATGTATTGTTTCTGTTCTTCATGATACTCGTCTTGGTTAGCTCGGAAAATGTACCTTCAAAACGACTACATATGCCATTCCCATTGGCATCAACACCAATATTTCCATGGCACCAACTACCCGAACCAAAGGTAATACTTAGTATAAGAGTTTTTTTTCTTACTCCACAATTACAAGTCTATATTATCGTATAGTAACCGTAAAGACATTCATAATGCACAAGGGATGTTATAAATTCATAACTCCCTATGGAGATTTACAATTTTGTCTGATACAGTTAAAACTGTAGTAAACGTATCCAGTTAAGTAAGTTTAGCCTTTTAATTAAAAAAAAATTTAATAATATTTTAAAATATAATTTGTTCAGTAAGAAATAAAATTCTGTATGTAGCTATCACAGGAATTATTCGATGGTAATTCCTGAGGGTAACTACTATCGTGAGGGCCCATGAGTCGTTGCCATCACAATTCCCTTGATACAAAAATAAACATTTTTTTTAATTGCAGGCAAGAGCCATCCTAGTGGGGAGCACTCTGACCAGGAAACAAAATAATAGATTGAAGGCGATACTAGAAAATGTTTACGACACTCACAGTGGTACTACAAAGCGACAGAAAGTTATCCATAAAAAATTGCATACGCGATTCCCTGAATATACCAACACTGTTGTTATAAACAAACCACTTCAATGTTCCAAAAACCTCGCAACATTTTCAGTTCTTGAATATAATAATAATAATAATAATAATAATTCTCCACCCGATCTTGTGTCTGTGTGTTTTAACTGGTAGACTGAGCAGTATTTCTATTTAAGTAGAAATTTGTACAACAGTTGACTTGATTTATTTGTAAAAGCACTGTATGTGGGATAATAAATATATTTTTGAAATGTAACCTAATTTTAAATTTCTAACAAATTAAGCCTCGCATCCAGGAGAAGCAATAGACAATGTCTCCCTTTCCCCTGAAAAAAATATAATAAAAAGTAGGTAGGTATGTCACGATAGTTAACACCAGGTGCTTCTTATCAATGAAGCATGCCCCACTCAAATGAATACTGGTATATAACATAACACTGCTAGGACCATGAAGTCGCTGTCTAACATCGTAGATCTAAGGTGCTTCGATATCACGTTCGATATTACAAGAGCTGCAAAAATTGCAGTCATCATTACTTTGAGAATTTCAGCTCCCTCCAGTTATTAATATAATGAGGTGTCCAAATTATCAAGAACAGTTAGTAGTAAAAGAGCGTCTAGGGATGAGGATACCTGGCAGGTCATACCACTGTGGTCTGTAATGGTACACTCTAATTAAGAATGTTGTTAGTACCTAAGCAAAATTACAACCCTCTCAAGAAGGTCCCTTCTTGTCTTGTATCGTTGATGGTTCTGCAGTACCTAGGTACTACTTTCCATACGAAAAGGAAGAATGCTTTAAGATCCATATTCCACATTTCGGCGTTTTTAAAAAATTTAACCAAACTGAGCCATGTAAGCTCACGGAAATACTTTAGGAGAATTAAAATACGTGTTCCTTTGGGAACAGATACACATACCGATCTCTTTCTAATACAAAACGATAAAAAAGAAAGTACGTGGGTCACAGCTTTTGGGAGCTTTTCTCGGCGTGGTAACATGCTCTGATTTACTAACTGAAGATTACACTCGCATATTTTTTTATTTCTTCTTCTCCTTCGTTTATAATTTTTTAATGATATTTCTAACAAATTTAGTTTTTTCTTTAAATCATTCTACTTTAAAAATACGACTCTAATGTATTAAAAGAATCAACAACGAACGATTAAAGTCGGAAGAGGTGGAAAACCCCACTGACTCAGATCGGCAGGAAATCCCGAGAAGAGATGGATAGGCAGTTGGTAGTCAACAAAAATAGCCCACTAGGGCAATATACAGGTTTTCAACCTAAAGAAGAATAGGAACCGTTTCTTTTTCTCAATCACGTTTGTGATTGTTTATCAAGCTAGTAAAGAAAATTCTGTTTTGTGGTAGGTTTAGGTGTACAGTTCAATAGAAATCGGATGGCCTCTGGTCACCGGCCGTGTCTTTGGCTCTTTAAACACTTCACTTCTCTCTTGCTCGTTTATGTAATTCGCAAGCCATCCTATTTCTGTTGAACTGTATGTAGAATTGAGTTGACAACTGCCCTGGCTCGGATTTGAACCTGCACCAAACAGTGCAGGTCTGTTGCAAGCTCTCCTACCGAACCACCTTCGTATTAGGGTTAGGTATTCTGATGATGAGCCTTGAAAGGCAACAATTCAAAATTTTAACATCTAGTTAGTTATAGACTCGTTACTTAATCTATTGTTAGAAGAAATTTTTTTTAATAGTCGTTGCGAAAACTGATAAAATCCTATTGTACTCTTTTCTAATGTGATACCGTAAACCATTCTAAATAAGAATAATAGTTTCTTAACAACTTCATTATCTATGGTAGTAGAAAAGATAAAATAAACTTCCGGCATGCCTTTAGCTTTATAAGATACTTGGATTAGCATTAAAGATCATTCACATCATCAAACTTTTAGTCGACAGTTAGTACCTAATATATACCTACCCCTAAAATGGCAATTTTTAATACTTCATTGTTTCTGTTCTTTGTTATCGTAATTGTTAACTGGAAAGATGTAGAGTCAGCAGTGATAGGACGGGTAAGACAAAATTAGGGTTACGTGTTACACCCCTATTCACGAACGACTCGTTAACTAACGGTAACTTTAGAGTGAAAAATCGTTAAAACACCGACAGTCGCGTCATTGGAGAACAAATTGCTAACGAGTCGTTATCGCTTACAGAATAGGGGTGTAGATGCTTCAAATTAATTGTTATTTTCCCAACGGATATACAATGTGTAACACTAATTCAATAATTTTATTATACTGGGTGTTCACTTTCAAAATCAGGAATTTCAGGAATTATCCAAAACGTTCAAAATATAATTTCTATCTACGAATTTGAAAATGTAAACATTGATAACTTGTCTTTTAATTTTTTGTTTCTACCCTTGTGTTTTTAATTGCAGCCAGCCGTACAGTTAGTGAGCAGCACTTTGCCTGAAACGATAAATGAAGAATTAAATCTAATGTTACGGTATCTTTACGCAACACACTATGATGATGATACGTTTACGCAGGAATCGCTAATTCTTCAACTGTTGAAACCAGTGTACCCTAACAGAGCGTTTACTGTTACTGTAAACAGACCCCTTACATGTTCCGAAAATCTTGTAGTGTTTAAAGTTCGTAGGGGCCCTCTTAATTCTCATATTAGTCGGATTGTGGCTATATGTTTCCTTTCTCCTAGCTATTAAGGCTAAATTCTACGGAATTGATTAAGATATTCTTGTACCAGTTGATCTTAGTTGTAAAAGCATTGTATAAAGGGTAATAAACTTATTTTTGAGAAATGTAATATGACTTTAAATTCCCCAAAAAATTAATCCTAACTTGAGGTGTTAAAAAAAACATTTCTATTTAAACATAGGTATCGAAAGTTTTCAAATGTGGATAGTGTTTTTATAAAAAGGTACTTAACTTGATAGTTATTTACGTCACAAGTCACGAAAGTTAAACTTTCCTGGATCAGAGGGTTTGTTGAAGTATAAGGTCGAGTAGGGACTAAATTTCCGAACCCCATAAAGACACTTTTGTAACTTGTTACCTAAATCAGTATTCAGTATCTTTTAATAAAAAATTAGCCACATTTGAAAATTTCCCATAATCTAGGAAATGAAGAGAGCATCGAGCTTACTAACATTTGCAGCGCACTACAACGTACAAACTTAATCGATAATAAAAGGTAGGTACACCAAACTGCAGTTATTTTTATGCTCTACAGGTTCGATAATAAACAATTTTCTCATATGAGTTACCTATTTTCATAGAAACACAGATAAGAGTTTATAGTGGTTTCATTTTCAATTTTCCCGCCCAACAAATAAAAAAATATTAGTCCTGGGTCATAAATTGTAAGAAATTTTACGTCCTTTAAAACGGGAGCCATGATATTTGAAGAGAAAATGGTCCCGAAACCTTGCTTGCGTAACTTCCCGATAACTCATCCCTGCACATGTTGACGACCCCCCTAAGAAACCGTAAAAGAACATCCATGGGGTGATTAATAATGAGGCCGCGTACCAGCTGAGTACTTTAGGGATAACAGGAAATAAAGATAATAAATGAAAAAAAAAACAAACTGCAGAACTTAACCAGATAAGAAGAAAAATTGACAAGCAGTTACCATACCGTTTGGTATATAGACGGCTCCAAGATAAGGGACAAAACTGGAGCGGGGGCATTTGAAGAAGGTACAGGGCATGCGATAAGCATAAACCTGGGCTATGTCACTGTTTTCCAGTCCAGTAGGGAGACACTATGAAAATAGACAAATCCAGTCAGGCTGACCTAAAGGTCCTACTGTCAGTAGAAGTGTACTCCAAGGCTGTAGATAGTTACCTACAGGCTGAGTGAACTGACTAAAATACCACTTGCGGCATCGCTTATAGCAGTGCCAAGGACTTTATTAAGGACCGACTTAGGGCCGGTTTTACAATACAGGAATAAGTTATACCCCCGACAATTGTCATGGTTACAATTGTTAAAACAATTGTAACCATGGCAACTGTCGGAGGTATAGCTTATTCCAGGTATATACTAGTATTGTAAAACCGGGCCTTAGTGAAGGGCACTGCAACCGCTAGAGAGCAGTGCCTAGATTGAGACAGTCAAAGCTGTTTGTTCGAGATCCACATCCATTCAGGAAATACACAAAGAAAATCCTGAAACTCGGCAGGAAGAACATAACATGAGGAAGCACCTCAGCACAATGGGGATAGTACCTAAATGAACCAACGTGCAGAGGGAAAATGAAACTCCGTTTCATATATTTTGTCAAGCTAAAGCGTTGACAGCAATAACGAGATTTAGAGGTCCCTTTTTGGAAACACATGAACTCCAGGTCATCTCCCCCGAGGACATCCTGAACTTCATCAAAGATACTGGACTACTTGAAGGAGAATAATTTCACATGGGACATAATAGCCCAATTCTGGCCGCGGTACAGTGGGCTTAACGATTACACCCAAGGAAAAACAAGGCAAAACACACAAAAACCACGAAAACCGTACATGAACTTTCAGAAACAAGTGATGGTGAGATTTCGCTCTTATATGAAGATGAGAGCAGTGATACTGAAAAACTGATCCTGGAAGAGGAGGTAGAAAAACATACAAAATACAAACAGAATATTATATTCTGGTACGTTTACAAAAATGAAGATAATCCATTTCTATCAAAGACTAGTATTCTGTCACGTTTTTACGTCGTAAGGGCCAAAGCAATACATTTTTCTGTAGAAAGAGTTACTTTCGTGCTGTTACACAAAATACTGCTCGTTTAGGTGTTACCATGGAGACAAGACAAAAATAGTACAATTTTATTTTGTAGTCGTTTCGTGAACAATACCCTTTCATTTTGTTTAATTTTCCAGTTAAATTATCGCTCCTTAACAATTCTAATTTAGATTTTCCTTTACCGTTTCAAATGCATAAAGCACAGAGGCAACATCATGTTTTTTTTTGATAAACGTGTAGGATGTACACGGCTTCTTTAAACACAACAAAGAAATTAGACCCATGGAATGAAGTTTAATTTCCACACATACATCGGTGTGAAAAATAAATTAATGTGGAAAGACTATAAGATTTTGTTAAAGAAATTAAAGTTTGTTTAAAATTTTGATTTTAAACGTGTAGCGATAAAAGTTTGCAATATAATCGATTTTAATGTTAATTTCCTTGATATAATCCTATTGTACTCTTTCATAATGCGATACGATTAACTTTTCACAATTAGATACAATAATTTTTTAATAATTTCATTATCAACTCTACTAAAAAAAATAAACATCCAGTATTCCTTTATAAGGTACCAGGATTTGGATTACTACTTCACATCAACCAAACCGTCGAAGTTCTAGTTGCCATTAGTAGATCTGCATACAATGGCAATTTTAAAAAGTGCGCTGTTTTTGTTCTTTATAATCGGCTTAGCCAACTCAGCAGATCCATATTCAAAACCTAAATATTCGCCTTCCCCTTTGCCTTCGGCATCGACTCCTAATGGACATCCACGTTTAATAGCGGTAAGAAGAAAGTGTGTTTTATTAAACTAGCTATTCAAAGTTATTCTATTGCTCAAATTGGTGTGAATAATAATTATGAATTAATGATTAGATCATTGTTAGACATGCTTTGTCGTCTAGCCCCTTTTTGTTGGATCTAATTTTCAATCGTTAGATTTTTCCACCGCCGCGTCGCGGTCGGTCGTCTGCGTTGATCTGTCACAGATCAACGCAGACGACGATTTAAAAAACAACACCCACCTGACTTTTTGGAGTTGATTTAATTATATTTTTTTGCTACATGGTTTTCTAATTGCAGGGAAACGCTGTGTTATTTGCCAGCGATTTGGATGACAATAACAACGATGCATTGAAGTATGCGGTGAATACAGCTTTAGCAAATGTTGGGTTTGTAGACAATCCCAGAAGGATACGGAAAGAAATTATTGAAGAAGTGAGAAAGCGGTACGCTTCTAATTACTATCCTGGAGTTGCTGTTAACACTGTAAACGAACCACTTCGGTGTAGGCACCATCTCGCAGTATTTACAGTTCGATTTGGAGATCGGGTAAGGGATCGTGTTGCTATATGTTTAATTCCTTGATAATTAAGAAATTGTAATATCAGCTGACATGACTCTAAGTTATTGTAAAAACGCTGTATATGGAATAATACATGTTTTGTGAAATACAAAAAAAAATTCGTTTATTAATCAACTCCTTTCCTGCATCCCTTTTTTAAATTTTGGTACCAGAATTCCACGAAAAAACGATATACTATTGGCCATGAAGAAACATTTACAAACGAGGGAAAAACACAATCATTCTCAAGAAAATTAATTTTTGATTCTCCATAAGTTGAGGACCGAACAAAACTCCCCCCTCAGATGTATCACCCTTCCTGGAATTTTTGGCTTATCACTTATCGTTAAAAGGGAAACGTCGCGTCGTCGTTGAGGAAGATAATCAAAACTGTTCTAGCCATTTTAAGAAAAACTAAATTTAGTCGTCTTTTTTTATTTTTTCTGCTTATTGGGCCTTCTGGCAACGAACAACGCTACGCAATGAAACCAAAGATAGGTACTACCATTCTTTCAAATCTTCATATCTCCGTAACGTTTCACGCAATTTACAATCGTTTCGAAAAATCTATACTTCGCTTGGCCAATTAAAGAAATTAAATTAACTAAAATTAAAATTAAATTAATTAAACAAGTGGGTGTGTAAAAGAAAAGTGATTTCGAACAATTGGGGCGTCGAAAAATTGTTTTTCGAACAATTGCTGTCGAATAATTGTTGTTGAAGGAATTGTTTTCAAACAATTGCTGTTCGAGGAATTGTTTTGAACAAATGCTGTCGAATAATTGTTGTTGAAGGAATTGTTTTCAAACAATTGCTGTTAGAGGAATTGTTTTCAAACAATTGTAGAATGGGTTACATTTGTGGTGGTTTTGCAGCTCTGCCAGCACTTAACAACAAACCGCCACGGTAAATAGTGTACCTAAGAAAAAATCGATTTGTTTTAAGTTTAAAATTACACTCTAGTTCACAAAGATTTTTATTCAGTATTGTACAGTACTTTGCACAAATAAATTCCACCAAAATCGACTAATAGTCGTCTTCACGTGTTAGGCAGGCAATAACCTTATCTGTACGTTTAAAGTTGGTAACGTCCATTCTTATATAATAATCTTCACACCAAAGTGACTTGTTGATTCTGAAAGTAACAGTATACTCATCAGAATATTCCTCGTTCAATTTTTTACGTAATGCCGCCGCGCGTTTTTTTTGAGTGTCAAACTTTCTGTAAACATTTAGGGTTATATCTGCTATTTCATTTTTCATAACTTTCTTCATGTTGGAGGCGGTAACTTCCACACGGTACTGAAAAAAAAATTTCAGCAAACGATAAAACGAATCCATAGTTAACTTAGCAAACTAATAATAATAATAATAATTCTTTTAGCTATGTTCCTCTTACCCTTTTTCCTTCTAGGTTATAAGATTTCGGGTCTATAGCTCCCGTGGAATTGTTTGAAGCGGGATCTTCCGAGTTAACAAAGACGATTACTAGGAACAGAAACAGGGTTGTTTTAAAAAGTTCCATTTTAGGAATGTTTTTTTTTGTCGATCAAAGAAGTAAATTAATGTCGGTAAAACCTATGACAGTATAATTGATCTGTAGTGCAAATTTAAGTCCTTTATAAAGGAAGACTTTGTTTTATTTCAATTGTTTTAATGAAGCAACTGAAGATTTATTGTTTCAATTGGAGGAGTTTGCATTGACGCGTTTTAAAAATAATACAATAGGATGTTATATGGTAAATAAATTTTAATTTGTTCTACTCGAAGAAATATTTTATATTTGTAAACATATGTTAATTATACAGGGTGTTAAATAAATAGGCCGAAAGCTCATTTAGGTTAGGCTGAGATTGATTCTAAATTTTTAAACCAATTTTTGGATTGATTGAGATGTGTAGAGTGTAAGACTGTAGATTGCTTGAACAGCAGGATTCCCAGACCGTAAGTGTTATTAGGTTGATCATCAATCAGACATTGAGCGTCGGTTTATCGATCCGTAGATATCTTAAGATAACCAACGGTTACCTGTCATGCATACGATTGACCGTTGGTTAACATTAACAGGGAGTTGATAAACCGCCCTCAAGTTTTACATATAAAATCCGTAAACGCGGATTGGGAAGTAAGTTCCCATCTTCAACAGGGCTGAAACTAAAACTAACACAATATTAAATCGAAATTCTACCCAACTTAGGGTGAGGCTGAATAAGGCCGGCATTTACTTATAGCAAAATCCTATTTGATGTATGGAAAGTTGCATACCTACAATAACAAGAATAATGGTTGCCTTGGAATTTTGTTTCATATTTTTAAATATTTCAGATTCTTCTGACGTTACCAAAATTTATAAATGCAATAAAGAATAATGAATTTCCTGTATTGAATATAGATTTTGTCGTTATATTATTTTAATTTTTTTTTGTCAAATAACAATACCTAGTAGAAAGTTGTAATCCGTTATAATCCGTCTTTTGCGTATTGGCTCCATTGTGAGTTAATGGTCCTGTTAGTTGTGTTGCCTACATGCTAAATTGCAAAAGGTGAATTATATTGATATTTCTAAAATTTTATTTCCATTTTTTCCGAATTAATTTGCATTTTAGAAAAAAAATTCTTGTGGCATTTGAAAGAGCGTGGTTATATCTATCTATTGATAGAGAGAATTTTTCGATATCCATATTTTGGTAAATACTACTTGAAAATTTTAAAGTAAAATAGAGTTGTACATTTTTTAATGCTGAAAAGTTATTTTTTAGAAATTAAAAAAAACGTTGTATGTGTAGACAGATAAAACACCAATAATAAGAAAAAAATTTCGCCCGCCCTTCCTACTTTAAAATTGGCTCTGAAAAATTCGAACAAAATGTGCATAAAATGGGGTATATTTCAAGGTGTAAATTCCAGCCTTACTGAATTTCGAATAGGGTCATTATTTGCTTTCGTTAAGTTATTTTTGTTTATTATTTCAGTCCTTTGTTGGGATTTTTCAAATGCGATAAAATTTAAAGTGAGAATGTGATGTTTGAATCTATGGTTTCGACCAATGCCAGTCTGTGTCTAGTTTGTCCAATATTTTCTAATTACAATGGGAGCAGTTGATTTCGTAAATTCCTGATTTACAATGTGGAAAGAGAGGAAAAGACATTAACTTTGCTTTGTCCAGTAGGTATATGTGTCAGAGACGGCTATGACACTGACACCACCGTAAATCAAAGCTATAAATGTCAATATCTTGAAAAATTGGTGACTTACAGAAAAATTTAATAAGAGATTTGAAATCTGCATTAAAAAATAACAATATTACAACCATTTTGTGTTTTAATCAAATTACACAAGAAAATAGAAAACTGAAAATTTAAGTTTTTTCAGCTTGTACGGAAAACTGTGCAAAATTTATAGAATTTGAATAGTGATCCCAATCCTCGTTAAGTTGAACAAATTTAACAGAATCTCTCCCTCTTTCCACGAACGGGGTCCTCATGATAGGGTTCTCATGCATGCGCTCTTGGACACCCTGTGTAAATTATTACCCTTCTAGTGAGTACAAAAAAGAAGAAGTTATTTAACTTAAAAAAATTATCCAGAAATCGAAAACAATTTGTTACAGTTTGTATAGCATTATCTTAGATTTAGTTTCCACCATTCATAATAATAATTGAAAGAAACAACTGAAAGCATCCTATCTATAATAATTCGATTTGTTTTGGTAATAAAATTACACACGACCTGACTCGAAAATCGAGAAGGTCGTGAAATTACATGATGATCATTTTTGTAACTATTGTTCTATAAAAAAACTTTGGAATATTAAATCACTCTTCGGCACATTAACTTAATTACCGAATCTTATTTATTCTTTGTTCCATAATAATTATTGATGTACTATCAGTTAAACGTTATTGTTGTGTAATTATTTCTTAGTGTATTTACTTGAAGAAATCCTATTAAGTATACGTTACTAAACAATAGATTTTTAGCAATATTATCAAAAATATTGGTAGGTATTAGAAAATAACACATTAGATTATTTTTTACTTTCCTATACTACCAGGGAAATATTGATATCATGAATATTTTCGAAGTTAAGATTTTCGCGGAAATACGTCGACAAAATAAGCTTTTCAAAAAAATCCAAAACCGGAAGCGGAAGTTAGACATGTTTTTTTGGTAGGATTTTTTTCAGAAGCGGAACTTTGAAAATCTGAGTAGGGAATATGAAAGAAGACCATAGTTCAAGGGAAACAGTTTTTTTACCGGAGTCTCTAACTTCAAAATGGCGGCCGCTATAAATTTTCAAAATTTCGACTTTAACTCCCTATAACTCAAAAATCAATTATCTGATCAGGCTCCGTAACAACTTGTTTGAAAGTCCTTTGGTTTACAGAATAGGGGTGTAAGTTTTTGAACCGTTCTGTCCTCTCTGAATATATTCTGCGCAAAACGTACAATCTATGATTGGTGTGGGAAACTCGACAAGATAAGTTTGGCGTGCTAGGTAAACTCGAAAGGTCCTAGAATTGGGAGACTGGTGATAAGGTAACCACTTCGGCGGTTACTTAAGTTCCTTTTAAAGAAATCCAACAGGCAGACTGTCTAAAGGTAGGCGATGGAATTTTCACGACCAAACCTCTAGAGCCTGCAACCCCCAATGAGCCCAACTTGCGCTACAAACGTCTTGCTTCCCTCCAACTTGTTAGATAAGTTGATCTCTACTAAGGGTTAGCATCCCTATTTTGTAATAAGCCTCCTTTAACGATTCGTTAGTTGACGATTTTCGTATCTCTGTAAAAGGGGTCTCGTTTATGGTCAAGCCAAAAAATTGTTCAAACCCCAATAATCATTTGTGGACGAGTCGTTAGGGCTTAGGGAATAGAGGTGATAAATTGTTGCAATAAATTGAAAGTTACTTTCTAATTCAGAAATATGTTTATTAACCATTGTACATGCTTTTAACAAATAAAGTCTAGGTATAACAAATCCAATTAGAATTCGTTACGTTCTAGGCAAACAATAACTTTGTCTGCATCTTCCATAGCAGGATCGGTAACTTCCGTTTTTAAATACAAATCGTCACACCAAATTGACTTGTTTATTACAATTTGAATGTTATATTTATCTGAGTATTTCGCCTTCAGTTGTTTAGCTATTGATTTGCCTCGCTCTTCAGTATCATCATGCTCGCTATACGCCTTCTCGATCATTTTTACTATTCTTTTTTGCATTTTATTAACCATATTGGTGGAAATAATTTCTACATCAAATTCCGGATTTCGTACCTGTTCAGAAAAAATATCTATAAGTATTATTAGTTCAAGTTGTTATTGAAAAGAAAATAATGTCTACACCCCTATTCTGTAAACTGTTACGACTCGTTCTAAAGTTACTTTGAGAATCATAGGCCAACGATTGTTGTTGGATAACGAGTCGTTCATGAACGACTTTTTACAGAGTAGGGGTGCTAATGTCTCTAGAACAAAAGAGGAAACGAAGAAATCATTAATAATCATTAGTACCAACAAATTAAAATAATAATTTTTCTATTTTGTTTCTTTACTAATTATAGAACTCGTCTATTGGAAAACTCGTCGCAAGCGGGTCGTTTCCTAAACTCTCCTCTTATGCAACACCCTACCACCCCATATTATATTATATGCTAAGAATTTTACAGTCTCACCTTCATTCCAAATAAACTCCAAGCGGTTGTTTTTGGTTTTACATCTCCTGTGGAATTCTTTGAAACTGCATCTTCAGAGTTAACAAATACGATTACTAAAAGTAGAAAAAGCGCAGTTTTAAAAGTTTCCATCTTAGCAGAGTCAACAAGAGCTGTGACAAAGTAAGTAATTGATCTAAAATGTAAATTCCAGTGCCTTATAAAGAGATAGGTACACGATATTTTTTTTTATTCTTAATGAAGCAACTGAAAATTTATTGTTTCTAATTGGGGGAGTTTTCGGTTAGTAATATTGCATTAAAAAGACTACAATAGAATTTTATACGGTAAATAAACTTTGAATTTGTAATAATCGGAGAGATACTTTCACAATCTGCCTACAATAAAAATGATCAAGAATATTGTTGATAAATGTTGGCCATGGAAAACAGAATTCAAGCTTGGAACTCTCGTTTTGCGCCATGAAAGTAACTTTTTCGTGCGTTTCTGAAGAAAAACTGTGTCGACATCGATTTGCTAGCAAAACCGACCTAGCGTAAGGACTATTAGGTATAGGTATCATTTTTAGTTATATACTCTCCATTTCTCAGAAAAACTTTTTTTTTTCTTCTAATACTCCAGTGGCCAGGTCAAGAAAATGGGGCATTACCTTACAAAAGGTTATGTAGTTCCGGATTTTGGGTGTAGTATGTACAGGGGCCGTACTTAAAAATCCAAGTTTTCGGAATTGGCGCGCGTAGGTACGACCACTGTCACCTCTGTTAGTTCTTGCTCAATAACTCTTCACTAGTGCGTCATATGAAAAAACCTGTTTTATCATTTTTTGTAGAGTATAAAATTTGCTACAATTAACTCTCGTAACATTTTTTTCTAAACCTTATACTTACCGAAATATAGAGCTTCAAAGTACAACTTTTTTTTTTCAAAAAAAAAAAAAACGTCAAGTTTTGGTAAGTTCCCTCCCTGTTGATTGAATTAAAAAAATTCCCCCTATCCCTCAAGGCTAATCCAACAAAGAGCGCCCTCTGTTCACCCCCCTCCCCCTATATGATTTACATAAAGGTTGAGGTTTTTTGCAATTTTTGAAAAAAGGATTATAATTTGAATGTCTAAATTTCGGTAAGTATTTAAAAGTAAATTGTAAAAAATTTTGTGCTCTACAAAATGTAGCTGGCCACTGGACTATAATCCCTAATTTTTTTTTTAATTGGGTCTAGCAAATTGTTCCTATCTTTGCAACTAATTTTCTTGCCAATCAATCTTTTTTTTTAACCCATTAGATATTGCCACAGAATAAATACCCGAAGGTATATTTTATTCTTCCATTACTCCTTCCTCTTTTCAGTTTATTTTCTTTAATGCTTCCTTTATCCTTAATTCTTACTTCTTTTTTTTAACCCACGTATTGAAACTTTTACTGTTCTTTCTGTAGCCCATTTCAATTTTAGATTAAATCTTTCAATTACCTGTCGTTTTTTTTCTAGACAATTTCTAGACAAAAAAGAATGTTCAACACATAAAAATCATTTAATAATTCAACTTCATTACAGTTTATTCATAAATCAAAACTTTGGAAAATAAATAAAAAATTCTTAAGACAAATTTAAATATATGTAAACTCATTCTAAATATTTTTAAAATGTATCACATTTGATAAATACTTGCAACAGGAACAAGTTTGTTATTTTTTTTCACATATTTGTTCAACAACCTTTTGTGTGTATGGTACAACACACACTGGAAAATTATATTGTTGATCTAGGCCCAAATACGAATCCGACAACGATCAACATCACAGTAAAGGTGTATTTACCTAAAAATAATTACAAATTAATATTTCAGAAAGCTATTGGCTTACAATGGTGAGATTTTAATCCCCAAAAGATACCTGGTTTAGTAGCAGTAATTGTAAAGGTTCTTTTGTCTTAGGAAATCTTGGGGCACTTAGAACCTCCTCGACTAATATTCCTTTCTCCCAAGTTTTTTAGATTGTGATAATCACTAACAGTGTAATGTTAGGCATTATCGCAATCTAAATAATTACCCCTTTACACCCCTATTCTGTAAGCTGTAACGGCTTGTTCATGTTCACCAACCATTGTACCTAGGTAGGTACCTACCAACCTACATAATAAATAAAGTTCGATTGCTAAGTTTTATGAATTGCTATTTGAAAGTTTCAGTTCTTTGCAATTGAACAAGGACTTAGTACCTACGTCAAATACCTGCCTACCTATCTACCTACGAGGGCGGAATTGATCATTTTTAGAAATAGGTGGTTACTATACCTACTGTCTATTACCTATCGATTGAATAAAAATATATATCTATGTTGAAACCTATTATTTTATTGTTGTAATTTGTGTTGATTCGAACCAGTTGTTGAAGCATTTATTTGCCAAAACGTTACAAACACGTCAGATTGCGATTCATTCATTGTTAATTGTTATCTTTGAAAGGTTTAAAAGATCTTGTATAAGTATTTCTGTTTGGGGCATGTACACTGACACTTTCTGACTTTCTGAGTCGCATCGTGTAAATGGAGAGGTTCTAACAAAAATACTTATATACTACCTACATGATTAGCCCAGTGAAATTAGACTTTAACCCGGACAAAATTAGTAGTACGCTACAAATTGCAGAATCTCTTCCTCTTATTGTTCTTTACATCCTGTAAAAACCCACCGACCCTACGGAGGTGGGAACCACCCCAAAACCACCCCTATATGTGCACTTTTACGGTTTTTATTTTTTTTCTCCCAAACCATAGCTAATATCAAAAAATTGCAAGAGACATTTCTTGTAGCTTATAAAATTTGCAATCGATTGATGTATATTAATATATAAATTAATTATATTTGTAGGGTTACAAATCGCTACAAAGTATAAACTATTTATTTAAGTTTAAATCCACTCTTCAAAAAATGATAACGCGTATATATTTAATGTTGCGGCATATCTAATTCCAATATGTACGTACTTACTTAGTTTTGTTTATACAGGGTGTTTCCTAAGTACGTGTAGAAAATGCAGGAGGTAATTCCTGGGTGAAAATTAAGGGTATAAACTTGTATTCTAATATGCGTAACTCTTCAGGGAAGCTTATTAGGATACAAGTTTATACGAAAAAGTAGCATTAATTTTCACCCAGGAATCACCTCCTCCATTTTCTACACGTACTTAGGAAACACCCTGTATATTAGGTTGAGTTGGGTTTGAGTATATTTTAACTGATTTTTGGAACTTGACGGAGTTGGGGCTTGCTCCACCTCCGTCGCGGGTCGGCCTGGTATTGCGTACCTCCAGGCCGCCCATCTAAAGAAATCAAACATAATGATTATTACAAAAATACACTAGGGGATTATAGGGTCCCAGTCGGTAAAAATGATTGCATATAATAAATTCCAAAACTTTTTATGCAGAACGGTCAAATTGACAATTCAGCGCAATAAATCCTTTATAGAATGTCCTACTCCTGTAGAACTCCATTTTACGTGATTTTACATCCATGCATTAGAAATAAAAAAAAATACGTACTTATAGGTAAAAATTTATTTTAGTTGTCTAACTATTAAACTACAAGACATCGGGTCGCCTATGGAAAATATGATCAGAATATGTTGTGTATTGAATAAACCATTAACGTTTTTATAAAATTTCATCCTTGTAATGTTGTATTGATGGCATTAGAATAATTTTAATTATTTATCTATTTTTAAAAGATTTGCTGGAATTTTTAATGCATTCAGTGCTGGATCTTTGATTAACGGTGCATTCTGGAAAATAATAAACATTAATATATGATTATGATTACGAATGTGTAATACTCTGCAACAATTGTAGGCGAAGCAGGACAGCTTCGCATTTTGCTTTCTTTTTTACTGCTCATGGTTATAAGTTATATGATTTATATTAGAAATTTTTTATACAACTGTCATTAAAAATGACACTTTTAGGCCCGGTTTTACAATATTAGTATATATACCTGGAATAAGCTATACCTCCGATAGTTGCCATGGTTACAATTATTTTAACAATTGTAACCTTGACAATTGTCGGGGGTATAACTATAGGCTTGTTCGTTTGTCTGCACTAAACTGCATGGAACAGGAAACAAACAACATGCTATCTCTTTTTAATGCACCAACGCCGTATGTAGCCATCTTTTTCTGTTTCCTGTTCGGAGCAGTTTAGTGCAGACAAACGAACAAACCTTATGTTATAACTTATACTTGTACTGTAAAACCGGCCCTTAGTTAAAGTTACCCGGGTTAGAAATTCAATTTTATAAAGTAGCATGTTAAAAATATTTTTAACACTAGTGGAATTTGTTTATAATTTATTTATAAATAGTAACATACACATTAGAATTAGAACAATTACAGATATTAATTCCTTGGGAAGTAGTCCGAGTAGTCCCTTCAACTTTCTTTAGTTTGCACCATTCTATGAATCGGTTATATGCAATATCATATTGCTGTCGCGATTTCTTGGGCAACAGATCAAATGTAGCCCTACTAGCTGGTTCTTCAATGTCCCGAGGAACGGCGCCGGCATCAGTATCAGCAGAGGAACCATCGTCAATAACAAATTCGATTTCATCACAATCCATTTTCACTATTGCACTATCAATACGAACTGTTTTAAAAAACGCGAACAAAACGTTTTCTGAAGTTTCTAATAAACAATTTTCAATTGTCACTGCATTAACGTGACTACATCACGACATAGCTAATAGCTGCGTTCAATTCCGTCAGCGACAAACAGCAAAACGTTTTGAACGGCTTGCTGAGATTCAATAGCAGCAATTTGCTGCCAATTGCTAGCAGCATTTGCAAGCGCAAATTTCACTTGCTACTTTCTGCGACCAGCGGAATCAACTGTCAAAAACGCGAATTGTTATGAGTACATAACCTTACTTTCAAAATTGTACATGCAAATTTATCGAAAAACAATAATTCTGATATAATTTTTATAATAATGAATAAATACACTTTTTTAGATGAGAAAATAAACATGATTCTTATTATTTTAGATATTACTGGCAATCTGGTCTCGTTTGAGGTTATGAATATAAATCAAAACAAACATAAGGTACCAGCAAAGCGTTCAAATGTAAAATTTTTCGCTTTCAGCAAGCGTAAGCAATTGCTACTCTCTGCTCGTGGAATTGAACGCAGCTAATTTTTCTGAAACAATTTAAAATAAAAATTATCACGACAGATCTGATTTTTGTGAAACATTTTAAAATAAAAATTATGAATTCGTTTTTTAAATTAAATATAAACAGTTGTATAAAAAATAGTGTACGATATACTTGTTAAAAGTGACATTTTATTTTGTAAGTGGGAAAACGAACTTGTACTTATATCGTAAATAACTATTATCTGAATTGTGTAAATTTTCTGCTGACTGGACTAGATTAGATTTTTGTTAAAACCACTTTGTGCTTGTACCAAAAACAATATTTTTGGCTGTGTTAGTTTCATTATTGATTGTTAGCAATAGTGTTACGTTATGTAATTTATGTCTGACTCCTTGAACCCTTTTTTTTAGCATACAACATAATGAATCCATGCAACAAAAAAGGAGAAACGGACAAGGATAAAGAAAAAGAACCTAAACAGAAAATATCATCACCGAAGAAAGAGGAGGAGCCATCTGTCCTGGCAATGGCATCTACCAGCAGTAACGAAATAGCAGTAAGTCCACATCTTTTAATTTGAAAACAACTTTCTCCAGATGCTAACATTCTGTCATTTCTGACATGCGGAATATAAGAAGGGAGTAAAGTTTAGGTTTTGGTTTAGCACCACGGAATTACACTCTTATACAAATGTATTTACTCAATTTTTTTGAATGCAAATTGCTGCTTCTGTTGCCTTCCTTGCAGTACTTTAGCTCTGCTAGTGAATTAAATTCTCTTTATGTAACAACGTTTTTTAATATTGTGGGATCCTGTTCCTTTTTCTCTTTATTTTTAACAGATTCGTCAAAAATAACATCACGAGCGACTACTATTTTTCCTTTCTCCTCATTCCATAGTCTATACCCATTATTTGTATATCCCACCATAATAAATTTCTTCGTACGAGAACCTAATTTTCCAGTTCTTTGTTTTTTAGGAATATGTGCGTAAGAAACACTTCCAAAAACTCGAATTTTATTAAGATTTGGTTCCTTTCCATACCAAATTTGAATATTATAAAAAATACATTCTTTTAATGAATAATTTCTATTCAACAAGTAACCTTAACAACAACAACCTCTTAATATTAGACACACTAGATTATGTAGAATTGTAACTAAAACATAAATATCAACAACACTGCTGCTAAACAGTGGAAAGTTTGAATCAGATGTGTATTATAATTATTTATTGTATAAGTGTCTTATGTTGTATTTTATTCACGTAAGAATGTTTAAACGCGAGAACGAAGTTCGAGCGTTTAATTTTCTTAAGTGGATGAAATACAACTAAGACACATATGCAATACAACGTTTTATCCACAAACAGACCAGAGAGTGGCGATTTTGAATTAATATTTTGGAAACATTTTATTTTGACATTTTGAACTGACTTCTGTCATACGTGTTGCTATAGATTTACCATTGTTTTAATTCTAAGACTCGTGTGTTTTATTATTACCATAAGACGTCTCGTAGCAGTAGAATTATGACCTTATAATGTACTGGTTGTGGATAAATTAGTATTATGTTATTTCTGATACATAATTCATAACAATGTTTTTCAGGGCGCACCAAACCCCAAAAAATCAAAAATGGAAAAAGGTCTGGCTGCTTCACATGAGAAAGTGAGTTTCCTTATACAGGGTGATTTCTAACGTACGGAGGAAAGTGAAAGGACAACTAGAGGGGACCAAAACATAGTTTTTTTTACAATAAACTTTTGATCAAAATGGAATAACAAGAATGTTACAACAGTTTAAAGTTCTTATAAACGAGTATTTTTTTAATGAAATACGGTAATTACTTGCGTTTTGAATTCAACTTTTGTATATTTGTAAGCTAATTAAACAAAATTCAGTGAAAATTTTTATAAGACGAAAGTTATGGCTGACAACCGCTGATTTACATAATCTAATCATGTGGGTAAGTCAAAATTACAGCAGCAATTTATCAGATTGTGTGAGAAGTGTTTCTGATGTAAAAGCGAATACAATAAGCTCAGCGGTACTCAAAATGTGGGCGTTAATTTATAAGAACTTTAAACCATTGTAACTTTCTTGTTATTCGATTTTGATCAAAAATTTATTGTAAAAAGAACTATATTTTGGTCTCCTCTAATTGTCCTTTCAGTTGTTAGAAATCACTCTGTATTCTTCTTTCAGTCATAATGTGACTTTTTTGGGTGGTCACTTACCAAATTTTCTTTGATTACAGGGGCCAGAGGAGGAAGTAACAGTTAGCACTGACTCATCATTTGAAAGCATTTTGAAGGCATCTACGTTTGTGGACAAAACGATGTTGATAAAAAACGTTTTTCAGACTGGCACAGGTACAGATTTAAATCCAACGATAATGATAACAGCACCTCGAAAATTTGGGAAAAGTGTCAACCTGGACATGTTCCGCTGCTTTGTAGAGTTAGAAGTGGATGAGAAGACAGGAAAGCCGATAACTAAAGTTGATCTGGAAAGTGAGACTGTTTGTGATACACCTAATTACAAATTGTTTACTGTAAACAAAAATTCAGAAAAAATGGACTTGCAGATCATGGCAGATAATAAGTTTGTGAAAACTCATTTTGGAAAATATCCGATCATTAACGTCAGTTTCCTGTGTTCTGAAGATGTCACAAGCAAAACTGATGCTGTGAATCTTTGTAGGACGAGTATATATGAGGCATTTATAAAACACCGCTACCTATATAAAAATTCAAACTTAAAATTGGAAGTTGATGAGAGAAATGTGTGTCGGCTATGGTGTACATCAGAGGAAGATTATGAACATCCCAATTGCGGCCAGTTAAAATCTCACAGTGTAATTAAAGGCTTGAAAGATTTGTCTGAATATTTGAAAAAGTTCCATGGGAGGAAAGTTTTCGTCCTCATTGATGAATTTGATTCAATTGTTTCAAAAGCAGTTGGCACCGTGGTTGACAAAGTTGAGCTACGGGGAATTCTTGGGGTTGTTATGGGTGTTATTGGCAGTGTTGTGAAAGATAATAGTGACAACGTTGCTGGAGTGTTTATTACAGGAATATTGGACTTGTATGACACCAACATGTCGAGCTTGCTGGGTAACGTGGCTCGAGACACATTTGGACAGGATAAGTTGCGTTTGAAGTATTATGGATTCAATTTGGAAGAAGTGGAAAAGCTTTTTGAAATCTTTTCTGTAGATGAAGGTTTAAGAAAGAAGGCAATCACCAAGTACAATGGTTACTATACGGAACGTGGAGAACATGAGATCTTTAATCCATATGCAATTGTCAACTTTCTGAAAAATCGCAAGAGTGGAGATGCCAGTTTACAAAATTATTGGCAAGAAAGTGGTTATGTTGAAAGTCTCGACAATCTTTTCAAAAGGGATGAACTGAAGGAGATGATTCAACGTATGCTTCAAGGAGGATGCGTTCTGGCTCAGTTTTCAGTTCAACTGCATCTGAAGAACCTTCTACAATTACATATTGCAAATAGAGATTCCCGAGCTTATATTTCCATGGATCTTGTTATCTGTTTCCTACTACGCCAAGGCTATTTATCATATATACCTAGGAGCGGAAGTCTCTCAACTGCTGTTGGAATTCCTGATGATCTACGACCCGTATTTATTAGAAAGCTGGTAAAGCATTTAAGATTTCATTGTGGCATGAATAGTGTTGTACATACGGATTGTCAAAATCACCTTAATACAGTGATGGACGTTCTTATCAATAAAGACAAAGCAGGGTTCATAAAGGCTTTGAAATCCTTTACTGACAAACTGGGTGAGCTCATTCAAACAACATCCATTCATCCATGTAATGAGGCAGGAGTAGAAACTGTAGTGTCATCTGTAGTACTCGCTGCTGGTTACACCTGTGCCAATCAAACCTATAATATCGACCAGAACAGACTGGATGTGATAGCACACAAAGATGGACAAGGAATCATCCTTGAATTGAAGTACAAAGATGAGAGTTCACGTGATGCCCTGGCACACCTTTTCACCAAAGGATACTACAAGAACTTCATAAACGACGAGCATTATGATAGTAATATAAAACTTAGTCTGGCAATGGGGTTGCATTTCACTGAGAAGATAAAGGGTTCAAAGGTAAAGGCTACTGTACATTGTCTGCGAGATGTAGAAATCAACGAGGTTCTAAACGAACTGAACATTGAAAAGGTGGATAAAAAAGGAAATGAAAATGTAACAGAGGATCGCATTGCACTGGCCTGTGCTGAGACGGAAGGCATCAACTCATTTCTTGAAAAAGCTATTTGTGTCACTTAACATTGTCACAGTTTGTTAACTTCATCTCCAAAATATTTTAGTTTACATTGATTTGCATTTTCTTAAGAACGATCTACATTATCTCTAGTTAAAACAGTGTTTTGCTTTTTTGTACGATAGATTTGGTTGTTTAATAAAAAAGTTTTTAACTAATAAGCCAAGCCTTAAAAAAAATAAAAATTTCTTCTCCCGAATCTCAACTATTCTAAAAATGGAACGTTTTTGAAAAAATTCTGGAAATTTGTTTCTATTTTTTTTACATGTTTGTGAATGAAATGTTTGAAAAGTCAAGCTTAGATCAATTTTCCATACGTTAAAAAGAATCTAGGAAAAAAGTGCCGACGGAAAAAAGTGCCGATGGAAAAAAGTGCCGCGGAAAAAAGTGCCGATGGAAAAAGTATACGCCCCCATTTACTTATTTATTTTACCATGTGCACATACTGCATTGACCATCTCCTTTTCGTGCTAACCATTTTTTGTTTACTTTTATGAGGAATGAAAATCCCTCAGCTTACTTGCTATCCATTTTTGTTTTCTTTTATGAGGAATGAACATCCCTCAGCTTACCCCTTAACCATTTCTTGTTTTGTTTTTGAGGAATGAGCATCCCTTTGTGTTACCTTCTTCTTTTTTTAAGCCATCTTTCTATATATATTACCAGCAAAGAGCAACTAACCTGAAGTGTAAGTGTAACAATCATTAAAAATTGTAAATTGAGGGTAAAGCGAAAAACGTAGAACATTAAAAGGAACAAAAAAATATATATCTCCTGCACTGATCTGGACCAGCTACATCACGTCATGTCCATAACTTAGTTCGTATGACCTTGAAGTACATAAAGTTTTGGAATTTACTATAAGAACTAACATTTATTGGTACCATCGCATCCGCTGTATTTTTGTCGTTATATTCATACCATTACCATCCTTGTGGGTTTAAATGGCGAGCGGGAATCTATATAAAGGTTAGTTACAATGCAATTCTCCTATGTTCGGTTTTGAAAGTACCCACACTGTATATGCCTTGAATTAACTTGTATGCTAACAAATCGTTTGTCATCGCGGGAGGACTCATACCGCCTAATGATACGAGATTTTCAACTTATCGCAATGTTATCATCCTGATAGTGCGGATAATAGGGAAAAATAAATCTGTCAAGTTTGATTAAACGAAAAAGAGAGGTAAGTTGAATGTAAATAAGCACCAGTTTCTTGACAAATTGTGCACTATGTCCTAATTTTACATTAAATTTCAGCTTCGATTCAAGTTCACTTTCAGAGCTCGTACTACTAGTATCTACACACTTCATGACTGTTACCAAATTGTAAATTTATTATTCTGAAATTTCAAAAGTATAGGACAAGAATATAAATCACTACCGTTTGCACATATAGGTATGAAAACAGTTGGACAGACCAGGTGCGGGGCGCATTATCTGAACGAAAATTGTGGAGGGGACGCCGCGGCTTCGGCTCGATGCTGCACCGTAAAATTGTTATCTAAATACATTATTAGATACAGCTCATTACCATACATTCAAAAATTATAAAACAAAAACTATTCGCAACCTCATACTTAAGGCCAACTTTTGTCAAGAGAAAAATTTTTTGAATTAGGCTTTTATTGTGGATATTTTCGAGCGTGAAGCGTCAGAAACGTGAAATTGACGGACTTTTTTGTTGGGATCATTTCGAGTTATCGGCGTTTAAAGTTATTTCTGCCCGTAAGAGCCAATGCATTTCTTCAATTTCAAAAATTAAAAAAACATCAGCAGTACGAATTTTGTTATGAATAGTACAACTCCTTGCATCCAATACTCCTTGCCGCCAATTCTTCTTGCATACAAAGCGCGCCCCACCACAAACTGTACGGCGTAAGAACGCGACCTGCGTGCACTGAAGCTCGGCCGGCCTTTTGTATGCAAGAAGAAAGAGTGGTTTTAGATGGAACAAGCGGATAGCCCTCACAGTTCTGCTACAAACAGCTGAACGTATTTTACGTTCTGCGCATGTCTGGGGACTTGGAAAATTATTTCAGCTTCCTGAGATTATTGTGACAGAGGTGCGCACGATTAGTTGCCTATTCCCAAGGCGTAAAAGTTTGTTTCTGAGAAATCTAATATTAATTATTTTACACCGGCATACGTTCGGCGCATGTCTGGGGACTTGGAAAATTATTTCAGCTTCCTGAGATTATAGGGACATGCGCCGAACGTAATGCCGGTGTTTAATAATAAATATTAGATTTCTCAGAATCAGCTGTTTGTAGCAGAACTGTGAGGGCTACCCGCTTGTTTAGATGGAAGGAGAAAACGCGGGTCTAGCTTTGTAAGGAAGAAGAAAGTGTGAAATTAGATGCAAGAAGAACTGCTCGGCCGGCCTTTTGTATGTAAGAAGAAAAAGAGCCATAGACACAAACTGCATTGACCATCTCCTTTTCGTGCAAGTTCTTATTTATATATATATTACCTGCTAAGAGCAACTAACCTGAACACAGACTAAGGTGCCATGTGCACAGATTTTCGTACCATGTACACAGACTGCATTGACCATCTCCTTTTCGTGCAAGTTCTTATTCCTTACAAAGCTAGACCCGCGTTTTCTCCTTCCGTCTAAAACCACTCTTTCTTCTAGTATACAAAAGGCCGGCCGAGCTTCAGTGCACGCAGGTCGCGTTCTTACGCCGTACAGTTTGTGGTGGGGCGCGCTTTGTATGCAAGAAGAATTGGCTTGGCGGCAAGGAGTATTGGGGGCTGGGAGCATTGTGAGCAAGGAGTATTGGATGCAAGGAGTTGTTTCGGAGCACTCTACGGCGGGTGTCGGACAGAGATTTGAGGTCGACCGTCATCGAACGACCAAATTTATTAACACATGTGTTTCAATGGTTACGGTCACACATGCGGCTAAATCACGGGGTATGTCGTTGACAGTGTTGCCAGGTCAAAATTTTAAATTTCCCTAAAAATATCTTGAAAAATTCCCTAGATTTCCCTGAACTTGAGAGTATGCTGAGATACTGGTGCTTAAAATTAAATGAGATTTTTTAGGGAGGGGACATTTTTAGTGAGGACAAAAAAACGTTAATGTTGAATAAATTTGGCGTTATTACTTTTTTTCCACTGGGATTATAGAGCAAAATAGTACTATAATTTAGTACTTAATAAATATTGTCAAAAAAATAGACAGTACCTATAAGTAGCTTTGGGCGATGCTGATAAAGGGTTAACTATATCTGTTGGGTACGTAAGAGTAGTTTGCTAACGGAAAACGCTCCAATAATAAAAAAGTTAGCTTGGGTGCGCGCTTAACTTTGAACAGGGGGGGGGGTACGGCTTAACCCTCGTGAATAAAATTGAATAATATACAAATACTACGACATAACAGAAAAATGTCGTTTTGATTTAAAACGTTGTTCATTTTGAAAGGAAAGAGTAACTAGTGCGTAAACGAACCTTCCTCGTATTACTATTAAGGTTGCATGGGTAAATGAATATTCTACATCCCATTTACTGAGAGCGCAATATGATGCAGCTGTGATAAGCGCAATCACCGTCAGTGGGTGGCGGTTGCAGGTGCACTCACCTGTCGGAGTGTGGCTCGCATTCCCCGCCGAGCGTCCCGCCAGAACTTTTTTGGATTGGAGTTGCAACAAGTAAAGGCGAACGGTTGTATGCAGTGATGCCGTTTGCGGGTATTTTCCCCGAAAATCGGGTATTTAGACCATGCTTGAGGGTAGAATATGGAAGCGGGTAAAATCGGGTATTTAACTGCAGATCAATTAAAAAAAATTTTTAACTTCTCATTGTCGTTGACATGATATTGTTTTGCGCGAGCTGTCGTAATTTCTCAATCTTATTGCATTAGCGTCCTATGGTTATTCGGTTATTGTTTTTCAACCGCAAATTTGCAATTTCATTTCTTAAAAGTTTAACATTTTGTAATTTTTTATTTGGCATTCAAATTCTCATGCTCGTACAACACGTTAAAAATTGACCACGCCCACTTTTGAAAAAAAAATCGCCTGCGGCGCATTTTTTTGCTCGCTTCGCTCGCGTAAATATTTCAAATGCGGGTAAAAACGGGTATTTTCTTGCATTTGGGTGGGGATTGACATATCTTCAACGTGGCAACACTGGTTGTATGTGCCAGTACATTGGTGTCTTCTCACGTGTACGGTTCTAATCTAGTAATTGTGTTTGTGAGGTTCGGAAGTGACAGTCTTCTAACTGCACCAATGCCATTCTCTTTTCACGGTCATTTACCAAGAGAAGACAAGTAAATAGTGCGCGATCGGGATGCATGTGTCGTGAATACGTTGGGGACAACCTGACTACCTATACGTAAATTATTGGGAATTGTCGGTGATGTAATTCTTAAAGAATTCGCTTTAAGAATTTATCACTTGGACTTTTAAGTGGTGTTGCTGTATGCATTTAAAATTAACTCGTTTTGGGTAGGTAAATATTATATTTTATTTTAAGAAATATTTTATTATACGAGATTTTAAGGCATCTATATTTTCTTAATTTAATTCCTTCACGAGAAAAATTAATACTTAATATGATGCCTGTTTAACAACTTTTAATATTGTTAGATAAACTTTACTTGCACAATTCTAGCACGGAAAATATTTTCTCATGGACGAAAACAGAGATTTTATTTTAGGTACTTTAAAAATAGCTATGCAGTGATATTTTTATACTGCGATGTAGTTGGATAAGTTGTTTTTTTTACATTTAAATTGCGACCTATTTCATCCCTGAAATCTTTTTTTTTCCCTGTAAACCAATAGCACTTACACGCACCGTCGCAAACATAGGTTTCAAAATGTCTGTTTTTCATTTGTTAGGAAGTCTTCACAAAATAATAGTTTAATCGAGTTTAATATTCAAACGTGTACTCACATCCGCAAAATACATTTTTAAATTCGCAAAATCTAGATTTGGATATCAATGTCAGTTGGGTACCTATTACCATAACTTTGGAACACCCCCGTCAACATAAATTCTAGAGATCACTTTCAAAATATGATTGCATATCCTACTAATATGGTTTGAAAGCAAATGGGTTTAAATAACACACAATCCCTTTCCCTTATTATTTAATGACACTTTATTTCCGTTAGATAATTATAATACAGCATTTAATATCATTTTCCACAATTTTTTTTATCATTTAGTCTTAAACTAATCAATATTCTATTACCTATTATTATATCATCCTAATTCAAGCGTTTATCTACGGGGGGATAATAGGGGTGATTACCGCCCCCCCCCCGAGGTCAGTTATTAACATTATTTTATTACACAAAGAATTTTCGCGTTTAACATCAGCGTCTGAGGGGTCTTCGTACCATCCGGATCAGTTGCCCCCCCCCCCCCGAGAATTTCTTTAAATCCCCTCTTGTCCTTATTAAATTCTCTTAAAACTAAAGCGTTTCATACATTTTAGTACTGATAGCAGTGCCGGATTATTCAATAGGCTATAGCCTAGGGCCCGGACTTTTGGAGGGGCCCAGCCCAAAAAATAGATTGTTTTTGTTATTTAGATCAAAACTACATTTATAGGAATAACAAGCAATAGTATATTAATTATTAATTATTATATACACCAACGTAGAGAAGACATTTTTCTCAGCCGAGCATTATTATTTCCTGAGACGCGGAGCATCGAAGGAAATAAGCTGCGAGGCTGATAAGTATTCTCTACCGTGGTTTATATACTATTTTTTCCACTACTAGCACCTTTATTCCTTTTATAATTAATCGTTTTTACGTTAATAAAAAATAAAATTACATTTCTAAATATCCACAAAAATCAAGTAGCCTTTGCCTGAAAACATTTCAACTGACATTTGTGTAAAATTTGACGTTTATCTAAAACATATTTATTTCTCATTTTTAACAAATAATTATAATTAAAATTAATAAGAAACAATACTAGATTGAAATAAATAAACTTTAGAAAGTGGTTGTTGTATTATGAAGGTGAATAATATTCGATATTTGGCATAATTTTAAAGGCATCAGGCTAGCCTGCTAGATATATTGTTTCTATTATTGACCAGTGGTCAATTATAGAAAAATAGTAACCACTAGCTGAGAAAATCAACTTCTTGCCCTGAAAACAAACTAAATAATGTTGCCTTCTAAATCTAGTGGTGGAAAAAATAATTTAAGTATCTATTATGATTACTGCCTAGGGTTGACTGTTGTAGCAAATTTTATTTCAAGATGGGAATTACCTACGAGTGTTTATTATGATTGCGATTGGTTATCACAAGCTATAATCCCCGGGGGGGTCACAATTGTGCCTAACCTAGGGCTTATACTACCTAGGTTAATCCGCCCCTGACTGATGGAAAGATCTTTTATTAGTTTTCTATCCCAAAATTGATCAAACGATTGCGTTTGTATATTTATCTATAATCTATAATAAAAGAGAAGTTGTTATGTGATTTTACACATTTCTTTATCTTTTTTTTGTTATAATGGAATGTGCCTTCTGTTGGGAACTACACTTTGAATAATGTAAGTTATGTAAGGGCAAGCAGTTCAACTTGACCTTGATGTATGTTGTTAAAGTAAGTTCATAATACAGGTCATGTTATTTTTAACCTTTAAAATGAGTAAAAAAATTCAGTCAAGTAATAAATGTAGGTACCTACGTATATCTTGCAAAATAACACTGAAATTATTTTCGAACAATAGTCTTTATTTAACAAAAACTTTACAAAATAAAATGTAGGTGCGGTGCGTGCGGTGGTGTATTGGCCATTTCGTCATAATTAGTAAGTTTTTGCGAAAAGTGCGAGGTTTCGCACTAAAACCAGTGGCGTAGCTACCGGGGCTTCTGGGGCAGCAAGCGATGCCCGGCGCTGGCAGGATTAGGCGCCGAAGGCGCCGTACCTTCTACTATTTAAAATAACTTTTAATACGTGTCATATTTAGAAATTTATTTAAATTCAAGATGACAAAAATTGTCATCGCCACTGTGAGTTTTAAAAATTTGTATACTACTTTTTTAATATTTCTAACAATTCCTGTGACAACTGCGACAGCGGAGAGATCGTTCTCAAAACTAAAATTAATCAAAAATTACTTCCGGAGCACAATGTCTCAATCAAGATTGAGTAACTTGGCTCTTTTGAGCATTGAAAATGAGAGAGCTCAAGCGTTAAACTTGACCAACTTGATTGATCTCTTCGCTGAAAGCAAAAATAGAAAAAAATGTTTCTAATGTTTTAATGTTTGCTATATTAAAATTTCTAAAAATTTCATTTTAGTTTTTGTTAAAAAAAGGCATACCCCCCCTCTTTAATATGGGCGCCATCGTAAAATCTGCTACCCGGCGCCACTCAGTCTAGCTACGCCACTGACTAAAACCAATCCTAAATTTAAAGGAAATTTAAGAAATTTAGAGTGGAGAGTTTTCAGAGCTTCACGTTTTTTAAAACGGAAGTTTTTCCACCCAAACATATAGGTAGTACAAGAAGTTTTAACCTTAGAGGTATATGGCTTTACCATGAAGCAAATTCATGGATTTTACGTAAAATTACACGAAATTTAGATCTAGATACTTTCCAACCTGTCTTCATTTTATTTATTTCTAAAAATTGAAAGCATATTTCCTTTTACAAAAACCCAATTTTTCAAAAGAAAAAGAGATTCAAACCAACTTAACGTTGCAAACTGTTTACCAAGAATCACTTAATTTAAGCCTTAAACAAATGACGACAACATTTTAATTTAACATTTTATTAAAGTAATTTTGAATAAACGGTTATTTATTGTACCTAATTATCTTGAAAGTAGAATAGCAGACGGTGTTAATTTTGTTGTGAGTATCAGTATTAACAAACCTACACAATTGGCATAACTAAATTGTTAATTGTTGATTGAAAAGAACGATCACGATCTTTAGAACAAAAACTGTAGTCTATTTTACTTAAGTAAAAGTAAAAGAAAAACGTTTGTAAAATCGTAATACAAAATGAGTCTGCTAAAAAGAATCAGCTGGATATCTCCGATATCTGAAGCATTATAGTAGATAGCACGACGAGCGTAGCGAAGAGTGCTCCAATGGACCGAATGCTACAATGCTTCTTATATTAGACGAGTATAAAATAAATATACTCTTTTTTCTACTTTACGAAATTTATTTAATAAAAATTTGAATTTTGTAATGAATTTACTATCTAGGGAGTTTCGATTGAAACAAGTGGTAACACTACGACAAGCTATTTTCAAAACTGTCAAAATTGATAATTTAGGTTATAATAAACTTTTTAAAAGAAATATTTTATTCTATGAGTTGTTTGGATGATTCAAAATCAAATAAAAGTTCAGGTATTTATAATGTCTGAGTTTATTTTAACCTCCTGTAGAAGAGGACTACATGCCATTGATATTTGATGTTGATGACGTTTGATAATTTGACACATGAAGCAAATGCTACCACTTTTAAGAAGTAAAATTTTACCAAAAACAGTTTCAGGGTAGCCTCTATTGTGAAACTTTTGTGCAGATTTCAAGTGTCATAATGGAGCTATTGTGAACGCGAAGTAGAAAAAAATAATCTGTTGCTGCAGTTCTCTATGTATAGCCACAGTGAAATCATTTTTAGGGTTGTATAAGAAAAAGGAAATGCGCCGTAGTATCACATCATAGAAACAATAATTGAAGAAAAAATAGTTCTTTAAGAAATCGGAGACAATTTATAGAAAGACGCTCATGCAATAAAAATTTATTTTATCGAAAATAAAAATAATTTTTCCATTATCAAACTGACTTATACGGCGCCGGCGCTTCATATAAAGGTTTCCATGAAACATCTATAAATAAAAAAAATTCAAAAGTCTTATCTCGTATCATTCCCTCCCAAACATGAATCGAAAAATAGTTGGTGACGTGTTTCATTGATACGAGTAGGATGTGGCTTTTTATCCGGCGAGTTATGCTACCATATCTAGTAAACCCTGCCTCGTCTGTAAGAAATTTGTCGCGGTGAATAGTCTGGCTCAGATAAAGCTTGTCTATGCTGATTACGAAATGGTAAAGTCGAAGAATTTGCCATATCAATCTAGTCGGAAAAAGTCACGGAGAAAACAGCGTGGAAATTTAAAGATCACTGTAAACTTCCCATCGCTCTGTTATTATTGGCCAAGTACTAACAACTGTTAGGTGTGAAACTTATAATTTACTATTCAAGATAAATAGTTTGTTTGGCTTGTCAAGTGACTAAAGTTAACCGTTGCCTTCATTTGTTTGTATGTTAAGACAGTTTGTATATGTTTATGAAAATCTTTATTAATGGTACCTATAATTCTAAGATATCAGGAGTTTTCCATGTTTTTTTATCTCTGTATATTCAAGTTTTTTCTTCTCTATTTCATTTCCATACAGCTATTCTGCATTGCTTGCGACTCGCACATATTCCGAAGTGTTTATTGGTTGCCTGCTGTCGCCACCTCTTTGCCTTGGTGTGAGATCTGATATATTAATGATATATTTTTGAAAGTACTGTGTTGAATATGTGGCAGTAACTGTTAACACTGCCTCATTTTCGGTCCCTAGCCACATCGGCCAGTAACCGCAACGACCAATCAGTATTTTGGCCCCATTTTGTCAATAACTGGTAATATTATGACCATAAGGGTCCACAGCGCTCGTATAACCACAACAACCAATTTGACCATATCACCCAACTGGATGTTCAACCCTAACAACCATCATGACCATGATGGCCAAATCAAAATCCCGCCGTTGCTGACGAAGTCGACCACATCGCCCAAAATAACCACAGCGGCCAACTGTAACGCGTGATCACAACAGCTAAAATTACTACAACGGACAAGTTTTGGTGCTCAATTTGGGCGTTGTGGTTATAATCTTGCGTTCAGCGATTACTTTTTGCACACTTGGCCGTTACGGTCATTTTGGTTTTTGTCATGACGCGCTTCAGTTGGCCGTTGTGGTTACTTTGGGAGATGTGGTCGACGGCGCCTAAACATGTGGGGCGGAGTTTCAATTTGGCCGTCATGGTCATGATGGCTGTTAGGGTGAAATCTCTTTAATTAAAGCTGGATTTCATGAAATTTATATCGATTTGGCGTTTCATATTCATTTAGACTCTGTGTCCAAGCAGCTTTTTTTCGGACGATCCACTCCAACTTCGAGCGGGTGGAAAAGATGACTTGTATGCGCAGAGAATGTAAAGAGAAAAGTGTCATTCTCTTTTGTAAATAATTCTACCACTTCAGGGTTTATGTGCCAAGAATGGGTATCCATTAAAAAAATGACGAGTCTCTCTTTTGTTCCACTGTTTATCCATCTCTTACGAAGAAAGTTTAACTTTAAGGCTGGAGTTTACACCTTGAAATGTACCCCATTTTATGCACATTTTGTTCCAATTTTTCAGAGCCAATTTTAAAGTAGGAAGGGCGGGCGAAATTTTTTTCTTATTATTGGTGTTTTATCTGTCTACACATAGAACGTTTTTGTTTAATTTCTAAAAAATAACTTTTCAGCATTAAAAAATGTACAACTCTATTTTACTTTAAAATTTTCAAGTAGTATTTACAACAATATGGATATCGAAAAATTCTCTCTATCAATAGATAGATATAACCACGCTCTTTCAAATGCCACAAGATTTTTTTGTTCTAAAATGCAAATTAATTCGGAAAAATGGAAATAAAATTTTAGAAATATCAATATAATTCACCTTTTGCAATTTAGCATGTAGGCAACACAACTAACAGGACCATTAACTCACAATGGAGCCAATACACAGAAGACGGATTATAACGGATTACAACAAAAATAATATAACGACAAAATCTATATTCAATACAGTAAATTCATTATTCTTTATTGCATTTATCAATTTTGGTAACGTCAGAAGAATCTGAAATATTTAAAAATATGAAACAAAATTCCAAGGCAACCATTATTCTTGTTATTGTAGGTATGCAACTTTCCATACATCAAATTGGATTTTGCTTTAAGTAAATGCCAGCCTTAACCAATGAGTTTGGAGGTTAAATCGGTGTTCCATTGAACTCATTTAAAACGTAATTAAGGGTGGTACAAATATCCGGTTTGCACAAATACAACCACAGAAAATATTTGGGTATTCTTGATTATATCACTCATACTTATATTATAAACCAATAGGATTTAAGAATTTTTTTAAAATGATCCAATCACGACGGTGTTTCTCGGATATACCTTCTTTGTCCATCGGTATATTCGATTTGGTGTTTCGACTTCCTATTGGCTGTGATACGGTGGTAGATATCTGTAGTAACCAGACATAACGATAATTAAATTTTTTTTATAAATTAATTTTTTCAAAAGTCAGACTGATATTTTGAGCAAAATGAACTTAAAAATTCGTGATATAATCGTGACAAATATCATTCGATCACTTCCGTATATTCTAAATACTTTTCCCTCTTTCTATTCTCAATTGATGTTACCATTAAGAAATATCCCTCGAACAAAGCTCTGGGTAAATTTCCATCAATTTCGAATAGAAATCGCGAAAAGTATACGAAAACGCTCTTATGATATTACTACTGAATACACGTCTCTGATTGAACGACGGTATGTGAATTAAATTGTTATCCGAATACAACTCTTACTCTGAGTTTTTCTACAATATTACACATTCATTCATTACTCATTGCTGATGTTTTTGGAAAATAATTACTCGCCTATCGCTCGTAATTATTTTCGTCACAGTAGCAACCGGCATCCACTCATATTCAGAATGATAAAAAATATTGTCGACAACACTCAACAGCATTCGGTGTATTATATATGATAAAATAATAGTTGGTTTGAAATATAAAAATAACTTAATCCGATGTACTATGTGGTTTGAGCTGATTTTGCACTGCATTCGAAATGAAAGTCGCGAATACCGAGCGGTAAGACAGACAGCTATAATTGTTTTGAAATCGTAAAATTTTTAAGACCGAAGGCATATATCGTTTTATTGCGAGCATTTAATGGCCTATACATTTATGTGTGCTGTTGTTAACTGAAGGAAACAAAAAGTACTGGTAATTACCCGTACTTTCATTTTAATTAGAACGGTTAGATGATGCATGATGAAAATTTAAGCATTTATCGAATAATGATTTCTTCTAACATTAGTAATTTCTAATGTTTGTCAGATGTATCTATTCATGTAACAGTAACGGTTATAAAATAAAAATTTACTTATTACTATCAACTAAGTACAATATACCTTTCAAAGAATGTCTCTTTTTTCATGGAGCTTTGCTGTCGGTGCAATTAATATAATTAAAGTTAATTTTCTATAAAAAATACAATACACAAAAAGATAAAATTTCTAGATTAGAACGAGAACAAAAATCTGTTGAACCTAAAAAACCTAATAAAATTATAAATTTTCATCCTCGTGTACTAAATTTATCTAACGTAATATTTAATGACAAAGAAATGACGTTTCTAAATAAAGGTTTTAAATTTTCGACTTTTCCAAAATTAGATAATAATATAAAAGAAATTTTAGCAGTAAATTCAGAAAACATTTTAAAAGAGAGACATTTAAATTATGAAAAGTCTCAAATTTCTAATTTATTAAAAAGAATTTCGATAAACGATAAATTTAGATATAATACAAATAATAATATTTCATTAATTAAATCAATTAAGGAAAAAGTTAGAGTAAATAATTTAATTTCTGTTAGGGCAGATAAGGGAAACACTTTAGTATTTTTACCTAAAAATGATTATTTAGAAAAAGTCAATGATTTTATAACAGATTCTAATCTAGAAATTTTAAATAGAGATCCAACAAATAAATACCAAAACCAAATAAAACAAACAATTAAAATTTGTGAAATTACTTTAACACCATACGAGAAACATAACATAATATATCCAAATCCACAACCACCAAAATTATACGGTTTAGTTAAAATACATAAACCTAACATTCCTATTAGACCTGTAGTTTCATACATACATGCACCAAACCACATGCTAGCTAAAACATTAAATAATATAATTAATAATTTAGGATACACTCCAAAATATTCAGTTAAAAACACTTCTGAATTAATTAATAAATTAAGTAACATTAGCTTACCACCACTATGTAAAATAGTTAGTTTTGATGTTACGAGTATGTTTTCACAAATACCCCCACAGGAATGTATTCCTTTATTAGAAAATGTTTTAGTTAACAATAACATTGAATTAACAAAAAGGATAGAGTTGATTCAATTATTTGAACTTTGTATTAATCAAAATTATTTTATTTTTAATGATAAAATTTATCTTCAAAAAGATGGGTTACCAATGGGTAGTCCCATTTCACCACTATTGGCTAATATTTTTATGGAAAATATAGAAGATCAAATATTTGAATCAAATCTATCAAATAAAATTGTATTTTGGTTTCGTTATGTTGACGATATTTTGGCATGTTTTGATAGTTCTTTCGAATACATTGACGACTTTTTAATTTTTATTAATACTTTACAACAAAAAATTAAATTTACACTAGAAATTGAACAAAACAGATCTATTAACTTTTTAGACTTAAACATAAAAATTAATTCAGAAAACATACTCGAATATTCAATTTATAGGAAACCTACACAAACTGATATTACCATACCACATAACTCTTGTCATCATAATACACATAAATTAGCAGCATATCAATCTTTAGTACACAGAGCTCTAACAATTCCTTTAGATAAAAATAGTTTTAATAGAGAAATTTCAATTATTAAACAAATTGCATATAGCAATGGATATAACACAACACTTATTGACACTTTAATTAAAAAGAAAAATTATAAATTAGCTATTCAAAAAGTTTATTCCATTAATAACTCTGATAAAACATTAAAATACGTTTCAATTCCATATTTTGGTAAAATTTCAGAAAAGATTGCTAAAATTATAAATAACACAAATAAATATAAAGTCATTTTTAAAACAAATAAAAACATTCTATACTCTCTTTTCAATGCCAAAGACAAAATTAATGATTTGCTAAAATCAGGTATTTATAAATTAAATTGTTCACATTGTGATTCAGTATATATAGGTCAAACAATTAGAAATTTCAGTATTAGGCAAAAAGAACATATCCGTTGTTACAAATATAAACATGCACATAAATCAAATTTTGCTAAACATTTGTTAGAACAAAATCACACATTAACATCTAATAATACAATTAAATTTTTACACTTTTCTGATAACAAAAATAAATTAAATATTTTGGAAGCTTTTGAAATTTATAAACACACAAAAAACAACGTACCTTTAATGAATGAGCAAATTGAGCTCTTAGATTCTCCTTTACTGAAGATTTTGGAATAAATATCTTTTTAAAACACACTGATAAGCGACTGACCTCCGACGGGTTGACTGGGGCCAGCTGCTTCACGCAGTGTTAAAATAATAGAATCAAGGAGTTACTATATATTTTGCATTTGTTATAATATTTTATATAGCTTTTGACAATGGCACTTTGATGCCGAAATACGTATAAAGCGAATAAATCTTGTTATTTCCCGTTGAAATCGATATTTTATTTAATATTTATTATTTATTTAATTTTCTATGTTTATTTGTTTGGTTGAGATCTATACAGGGTGTTTCCTAAGTACGTGTAGAAAATGCAGGAGGTGATTCCTGTGCGAAAATTAAGGCTACTTTTTCGTATAAACTTGTATTCTAATATGCTTCCCTGAAGGGTAACACCTCTTCAAAAATGGAGTAAAAATTTATCTCAAATATGGACAAAGATAGAAAAATACAAAAAAGTGGACGTGTTGTACTAACAGGAAGGCTCTTTATGGATATTTTCTTTATCCACCTGTATTGTTAGAAGGGGATGAAACTTACAACCCCTGTTGATTTTTTTAGAACTTTTTAATGCACCGGAATTTTTAATTTAAAACATACGCATGAGAAAGCCTAATTCATTTAGAAAATTATTTGTCTTTATTATTTTTACCGTGAGACTAATAATTTTAGAGTAAAAAATTAAAATCAATTGTAATGTGCGCCTCAGTTTTGTGAGTTGTATTAAATTTCTAAAAGAAAAAAGTCTAGGTAGGCGGATTTCATTTTTTGTGTTTTGTTGTTTTGGATAATAATAATTGTTTGCAAACATTATTGATCATCGAAAGATACACAAACGCCTACCTAGACTTTTTTCTTTTAGATTTTTAGTACAACTTCTCACAAAACTGAGGCGCACATTACAATTGATTTTAATTTTTTACTCGAAAACTATTACTCTCACGGTAAAAATAAAAGATACAAATAATTTTCTAAATGAATTAGGCTTTCTCATGCGTATTTTTTAAATTAAAAATTCCGGTGCATTAGAAAGTTCTAAAAAAGAAATCAACAGGGGTTGTAAGTTTCACCTCCTTCTAACAATACCTATCTAATTTATTGTTTTCATTGATATGATTAATTCCTATTATTAACAACTGTCGATGCCTTTTTTATACAAATAATCCTTTTTTAGATCATAATTTTCTTCTTCCAAAGTTCGTACCTTTTCATACTGCAATCCTTTCCCTGCAAATGTACTATCTTACGACAAGAATATAATAAAATTGTAATACGGAAATTACTGCGCCCAATATCAAAAACGTTAATTCCTGGAGTATTAAATCGATGGTATAGATTTTTCAAAAGGTGATAAAGGCGAAGAATGTTCAATCGTCACAAAACTGGGTGCATGCACCTCTTCGCAAACAAATGTTTCGTAATAACTTTTCGTTACGGTTGATGTCAGCTATATAGGAAATGACAAATTCTTTGGTGGTTTGCCAAATTTTTCATTGGTGAAATAAGAAATAAAATCTCCATTTCTATCGGCAAATTTCCGATGTATTCACATAACATCACATTAATAGCGAATGAATTGAAACGAGACGACGGACGTATACTGGCATATAGGAAGTAAAACTGTAGGTCGATTGTTAATACATCTTTTAGCATGATAAACGCACTTCCTAAGGTTGGACTTCCTATAATTGAACAAAATTTAGTTGGCACAGTGTAATTTTAAAGGGCCATGGTTCGTACTACGTACTGGAACATGTAGCATAGTTAGATAGTACGAACAACAAATGGATGGTAATGTTTATTTTGGTTCAATCTTTTTCGAAATCGAATATTCTATATCAAAGTCGTTGGGTTGAATACCATAAAACTGCTAATTTAGGTTCTGGTGGAATTCGACTCTCGGCAGATTAAAAACATAAAATTACAGTAGGTACGCGTCGGTCAACCAGATTTTATATAGAACCAGAACTAAATGGAATTGTTTTATTGATTTCGATTAAAAATCCTTTCCCTGAAATTTGACCCTTCTTTACTGCGGAGTTAATAGTTTATTAAAAGTAAAAAATACGTATGGTTAAATTTTTGTAGCACAATATTCTTATAGTATAGTATACACCAAGGTAGAGAAGACATTTTTCTCAGCCGAGCATTATTATTTCCTGAGATGGGGAGCATCGAAGGAAATAAGCTGCGAGGTTGATAAGTCTTCTCTACCGTGGTTTATATACTATTTTTTCCACTACTAGCACCTTTATTCCTTTTATAATTAATCGTTTTTACGTTAATAAAAAATAATAGTATATTATTCAACGAGCGTATAATGATGGCTATTACCCATGAAGATGAAAGTTGCAGCACGAGCCGAAGGCGAGTGCTGTAATCATTTGAGTGGGTAATAGCCATTATATGCGAGTCGAATACTATGCTTTATCTACAACTATTTAAATAACAAAGCAAATTTAAAAGTTCAAAAATTTAAATAAAACAAGTGATCATACCTGAAAACAATTTTTTTAGTTTTGTTTTTCAGTTCTGTCAGATAGTGTTACACAAAATACACAGTAGTTATTTGGTCATAATAAAAGTTCAAAAATAAATAGATAAATTTCAGATCATTTATAATAACTTTGTGTATTTTGTGCTGTTTTGTGCAACACTATTTATTTGACAGAACTGAGAAACAAAACTAAAAAATTGTTTTCAGGTAGGATGATGATTTGTTTTATTTAAATTTGACAGGACGATTGAGTAATATAAGTATTACTCAATCGTAGTGTCATTATTATTCAATTGACAATTGTAATGAGTGTCATTAACCGTTAAAAATTGTATAGTAATGGAAGTATTACATAATAGTTGTAGATAAAATTACATTTCTAAATATCCACAAAAATCAAGTAGCCTTGCCTGAAAACATTTCAACTGACATTTGTGTAAAATTTGACGTTTATCTAAAACATATTTATTTCTCATTTTTAACAAATAATTATAATTAAAATTAATAAGAAACAATACTAGATTGAAATAAATAAGTTTTAGAAAGTGGTTGTTCTATTATGAAGGTGAATAATATTCGATATTTGACATAATTTTAAAGGTATCAGGCTAGCGTGCTAGATCAATTGTTTCTATTATTGTGCAGTGATCAATAATAAAAAATTAGTAACCACTAGCTGAGAAAATCAACTTCTTGCCCTGAAAACAAACTAAATAATGGTACCTTCTAAATCTAGTAGTGGAAAAAGCTATAAAGACTTGAGACTATCAGACAGGAAAATTAACATTAGGAAATTGTGTAGAGATCAAGTAAGGCTATGAGCTATAAATTGCACAAAACAAGAAATTTGAAAAAATTAAAGGTCTTCGGCGGCGTTGATCCATACGTCAGCAGTGACAGATCAACGCAGAATAACATTATCAGTATGGACACAGCCATAGTTGATCCTTATATAAATTTCTAATGTTAGTTTTCCTACGTCCGTCCCCTAATCCATTACATTACATAATCGTGTGATTTGCAAACTTAAAGTAGGATTCACACTCCCGCATTTTCATGCAGTTCGACATAAAATATTTAAATCGAAGTCCACCATTCTTCTAGCGAGTGATAAGCTTTAGCAGATATTAGGATCCGTTTGAGCCGAGTTTTAAATTTAAGTTCATTTAACCTTGACATCACTTGCCAATTTATTGTAGGTAAATCTTTTAATCTAACGTGGTGGACACTTTGCTGCGTTTTTGACAATCTAGTTAATGGTCAATGGTCAATTAATTGTCCATACACATCATTCTGAGCCTGAATTAGAAATGCCTACATCATTTTAATCCTTCTTGCTTCCTTTTCTTGACCAATTCTTGTTAGCCATCAGTTCTGCTAATCTCTTTGTTTCGATGTTTCTGCAATACTTCAACTCTACCAACATCTACTGCTCTGTCAGACTAGCACTCCAAGATTGTGTAAGTGGTTCAAACTCATTGTGTAATGTATCCAATAGTTTTACACATAATTACAAAAATTATTGGTTTATTTTCTAAATCGCTCAGTTTTCTAATGGTCTCTCCAATGTTGCCCCGTATTGGGCCTGAACATTGTGTTTGTTCAAACACATCATGTAAAGCAGCCCAAATTTGCATCACATGTTTGCGTTGTGTAACCAAATAGTCGATAAAACCCAATTTTTGGCTTGTACTGTATTGAGGCTAAGAAAATTTACTTTCCTGATACAAAATGTTTCAGTAATGGACGGTTTATAAAAAAAAAGAGTATCAATACATGTCAGTAAAAAGTCTTTATCTGACTCGGCGGCTGAAGTACTCTGCCGGTTATAATATAACTCATGGAAATATAATTTCTCCATAGTAGCAAACAATTTGATAAAATCTAATTAAACCTCATCGAAAAGCTGACAAGAAACTAAACATCGCACTATCAGTACCGGTATAATCAATATTCCTACTTCTATTGTATGTAAGTACGCTTTGAATGTGTTTTTTTTGCGATGTTTGTGAATAGAAAATTGCATTTTCTTAATTTCCCCTTGCATTACTTGCACATGTTTTGTTAGAGGTCTAGACGGTCATGTTTTTTCATAATACGTGTAGTCGTTGAATGATTTACACCTTTCACGCCATATTTATACAACCTCGTACATTCTTAACCGTAAACAATATTATAATAAAAAGAGTCCTTATACACAGAACGAATTAAAAACGATTAGGTCGACGAACGCTCACGTAGGTTTCTCCTGTGGCTAGGTAAAACATATCAATCTTCAAACATTTGATATGTTGGAAGAGTAAGTTTGACAACGTTTGCGAAACTGGGATGTGTAACGTTTGTATTAAAGGTTCTACCTTCTTGTAGGTTTGTAGCATAGATTTGAGAATAACGTTCTCTCCATCAGACCAACACTGAATTCTGGGTCTGGTACAAACTATAGTTTGTTTACCCATCGAGGTAGTCCCGTTGGTACGTGGTGACCACGTGGTGACGTCAGATATCCGAGCGAGCTTGCGAGCGAATTCTTCATTGCGCGAATGCTCGGATGACGCTTTCTCGCATAAGGGTTGTACAACATTTTTTGTAACGAACGAAAATACTATTGACAAATTAAAAACTCAGTTTTCATACCTTTGGAATTAAAAGGGTAAATAAAAAATTATAGGGTTATAGCAGTTTTTGACTTTGACATTCCCGCTTCCAATAGATGGCGCTCACAAATATTTTTAACATACAGTCTATTTTTTTTTAAAGATCCACCAACCTCGCAATTTCTCTCGAAAGTATGTTTGGCAACGTTGCTGGTGAAAATTTTTTAGTAATTTTTAAAGTAGGGTTAGGACTAATAAATTTAATGGTCAATTTTGACAGGTGCTTTTCACAAGAAATATTTTCATATATTTTGTTAAATATTCTTGATTTATGTGGATATATGCTGAGTTTATGTAAATTCGCTCGATTTAATAAGAAGTATTATAGTTTTATAATAATTAATATATAAATAATTCGAGGTAGGAATAGAAAAAATGTATTCAGGCATTAGAATAATTGGGATTATTTTCAGAATCAGATTCGGGCGGTTCAAATTCAGAATCATCATATGAGAGATATAGTTCAAAATTGAATCTGTATCCGAATCTTCACCTTGATATATTACGATTGGCAGTATATTTTGAACATAAAGTTGTCCATTTGTCCTAAATTATTTATCAGCTGCCATAATTTTATTGAACTTTTGTACATGTAAGTTAAAATGGAACGTTACAGTTTATTAAATAATTTCCCATTGCAGTTTTGTTGGAATAATGTAGGTATTGGAGGTCTCTCCAAACGGACAGAATGACATGGGGCATTGTCAAAAATAATAACAGTTTTAAAACCATCAGATGGTAGAGCTGGAATTAATTGATTAATCCACTCTTTAAATAGCTGACTATTCATCGTTTTGTGATAATCCCTATCATTGTTTCTGGGTCTTAAAAGCAAACTACATCCTCAACACACCCAGGATGTAGCACTGTAAACCTGCTTTACTTAATTTCTAATCTTTCTTGGGAAGGTTGTCAATAGTCCAAGATTTAGTGGCAGAATCGTTTTTGTAAATCGGGGTTTCATCAATAAAAATAAATCTTATATTAGAGTACCTAGTCTTCTTTATGTTTTAATTAACATTTTAAATAATTTAAATTTGAAATGTAGTGATGCGCACGCATAAATTGACAGAACATTTTGATTGATCATTGAATCAATGGTACCATATATTGACAAAAATTACTAAAAATTTCAATTTTTTTATTATACCAACTGAAATCAACAGGTGGTGGATCTTTAAAAAAAAACGGACTTTATAATTAGCGATTTAAGACAATCCACCATTAATAACTTTTGTTTTTATTTTTTCTTTCAGATACAGCAGGTGACGAAGAAGCATCTACCATGTAATTTTAACTAACATCGTGTAGATGCGCTTCGGCGCTAACTGCAGATTCAACCGTCTGCGTTTATCGCAATGAATGCTGCAGTCGTTACTCAAATTCGATTGCTGCTTCTGGTCCAGCTGCTTTCCAAATTTCAACTTTCTGTTGGTAACTACCCTATTTTTAATTTTAAATAAAAATTACAGCTTGTTTTATCTGTTTTACTTCAATTGAATGTATTGCATTTAAATGGAATCGTGAACAGGAAGTTGTTCTCCTGTAAACAGCAACGTATTCGTTCAGTGATGTTGCTGAAACATTTTCTTTCTCCCATAGGTACTAAGCGAGAGAAACCATGTTTTTCTGTTTGTGTATTTGGCAACGGGCGAGCGAAAGTAGTGCGCCAAAATATTTTCACCCCCTCAATTGAAATAGAATTTATGATCATTATAATCATTAATTTAGATAAGGCCGATAGGAGTGTATAATGGGTTGCCTATATTACAATGATAAAGTGGTCGGACCATTTAACTTGCAGTATGCGCGTATAGCACAATAAATGGACTCTAAATGTTCGTAATAGCGCGATAGGGGTGGAATGTTGTATTATGTCTTAAAACTGATTTGGGAACACCAACAACAGCTTCCATCCCCCGAACAAATGTATTTGGATTATTAACAACAATTTGCAAAACCAGATAAATATTCAAGAATCTCATGATGGTACAAGCCAGAAACGATGTCGTATTTTTTTTATTAGAACCGTTTTCCATAATATGTAAATAGTAAAACGAACAAAGTAAATACAGAACAAACTAATTATAACAAAGCAGATTATGAAATGTTAATAAATAATTAATTGATTTAAAGAAATTATTTATGGTTTCTTACAATAAGACAATGTCAAATACTTTACGTTTATTTGAATATGAGTGTGTATATTAATTACGGCACAACATTCTTGCAAAAGTTTATAGTGCTAAACATCCGTTACATTAACGTATGGCAATGACTTTCTTACGAATCATTCAGCGCAATACAATTTAATTTGAGCACAAAGTTACTCCAAGGAATTATATAATTAATGTTATTAGTGGAACTTATCTGTTATCTGAAGACACTTCTTTATTTCCTGCTGTAACTTTCTGAATATACGTGAGCTTCCTCTGTGTTTGTTCATGCAAAACTTCTTTAGTTTATAATTCTATTCATACAGATTTCGTGACGCAATCGAAGCAGGCGTTTTTCCATGTGGTGGTATTTTGTGATGCATTCAAGATTTTAATTTAAAAAAATATATGCATACGATTTATTTAACAAGCCATAAAATATCAATTATAAAAAATTTATTACAATCGGTACATAAATTTTTGCTATCATAAGGCAATAATTGTTATTATGCAATACATGTCTGTCATAAAATTTACTAATTCTACAGGGTGTTTCCTAAGTACGTGTAGAAAATACAGGAGGTGATTCCTGGGCGAAAATTACGTTTACTTTTTCGTATAAACTTGTATCGTAATATGCTTCCCTGAAGAGTTACGCCTCTTCAAAAATGGAGTAAACATTTGGTTTTTAATTGTTATTTCAAATTTGGACAAAGATAGAAAAATACAAATAAGTGGACATGTTCTACTAACAGGAAGGCTCTTTATGGATATTTTCTTTATCCGCCTGTATTGTTAGAAGGGGATGAAACTTACAACCCCTATTCATTTTTTTAAACTTCTTAATGTACCGGAATTTTGAATTTAAAAAATACGCATGAGAAAGCCTAATCCGTTTAGAAAATTATTTGTATCTTTAATTTTTACTGTGAGACTAATAGTTTTCGAGTAAAAAATTAAAATCAATTGTAATATGCGCCTCAGTTTTATGGACGTTGTACTAAATTTCTAAAAGAAAAAAGTCTAGGAAGGCGGATTTTATTTTTGTGTTAAGTAGAACACGTCCACTTATTTGTATTTTTCTATCTTTGTCCAAATTTGAGATAAAAATTAAAAACCAAATTTTTACTCCATTTTTGAAGAGGCGTAACTCTTCGGGGAAACATATTAGGATACAAGTTTATACGAAAAAGTAGCCTTAATTTTCGCCCAGGAATCACCTCCTACATTTTTTACACGTACTTAGGAAACACCCTGTATATTAGAAGTTGCGTAATAGTAAGCTATTTTGTGCAACTATTAGTAATAAGACTAAAAAGAACAGAAAGCTTTAATAATTTATTTATTTAATCCTAAATAGAGTGTTAGGGACCATAATGTGCCATAGATAATATAAACTTCGGATCTACCGTAGGTCATAGAAAAAACGCCATGATTAAACAATAGTGATAGAACTATTTTAATCATGTAAACAATAATTTACTCCTAAAACTATATTTCTCCACTGCATTCTATTGTTCAGAGTAATTTATAACATTCAAGTAATTTCAACGTCTTAACTTACAACACAATTATCACCATAGCAAACTTAAAAAAAAACTAGAAAATCGTAGAACTAAGCACATTTCTCTTGGTTTCCTATAATATCAGCGGTAAATTTAAATAATACTCTGAAAAAATCCTTTAGCAGCAATAATTGATAGTGAAAGCAATAGCTCAACCGATCACATATTAGTAACCATGGAGCAGTGGATGTTAGAACATTGCGCATATGTTTTTTAAAGCAGAAACAATACCACACACATCAAAAGTTAAACAGTAAATGAAAGGGAAATGGGTGTGTGAGGAATATGAATATAAAGGAAGTTAGTTTTAATGTCAAGAACTAGGTTTCCGACATCGGTATATTTGCAAGCCTTATCCTCCTATCCTAGTTTTTTTTTCATTTAACAATATTCTTCTAAAATACACGGATACAATTCGTCGACACATTCAGCTTGTTAACATTTTACGGCAACATATGCAATTTGACTAACCACTGTTGCCTTCTTTCAGTTCTGCCAAAAACCACCCTGCTGTAAGTCTATTCTTTAGCTGGGACCACAAGCCCCAAACTGGCTTGTTTGGATTGTCATTGTCATGGATACCAATTGTTACAACAATCATATCCGTGACAATTGATCGTGGATCAGCTGAACTGGGAGTTCAACCACTTGATACAACTGGGCCTAAAAGGGCCGGCCGGTTGTATCGACGTAGTTTACATCCCCATTTAGCTGAACCACGATCAGCTGCCATGGATACAAATATAGTAACAATCGTATCCATGACAATTGATCTTAGTTCAGTTGAATGGAGTTTCAACTCGATTGGAAAACCAGCACTTGAAATGTCCTTTTCCTGCCGCTCAAGCAACAACTGCAACTGTTTCTATGGAGTTCCAAAACTCTACTTTCTCCGACGTTTGTTGCGAATTCTGTTTTGATTTGATGCAACAAAATGATCGTGTGGCATAGCCTTTATGTTGTCGAATACATTCTGGAGAGTCTTTATGGCATTCAAGAAATTGAATTGACTTATATTACTGGGATGTCCGGTAGATTCTAGAACTTGGATAAATATCTTGAATTAGACCAAGAATAGATCCTTGAATAATCCCACCCTTAATTTGCCTCTAGTTAAAGACTGTTGCGTTCATTCTCACACCAAATTCGTGACCATTTAGGAAAATACGCTTGTGTGTATGATAGTGTTTTAATAGAATTTGGGAGAAAATTAGTCTATGAATCGCAAAGTAATCGGAATCTTAGCTAATTAAATTGGCCTGACTTTCCGGATCTACGAGTTCGTTTAGTTCTTGTTTTTTCTATCTCTAGCAACCTCTTTTTTCTTAGCAATTTATTGCTTCACCACCGCCTTTTTCAATAACTTCCGTTTCATTATCTGCATAGTTACAGCTCGACCAAGCTTACAAAGTTGAAAGTAGGCGTGTCCGGCGCTGTTATAGTTTTTCAAAGTACAGTCAAAATAAAAACATTTAGGTGCCAAATTTAAATAATTGTAAATACTTTTCATTCGAAGAATTCCATGACCTTCCAAATGATATTTCTGGCTTCAGAATGAATTATCTTCCTCGATTTAACATTCATACTAACAGATTTTAAACGTCAACCCAAATTTGACAAACACTGAAATTATTAAAATTTCAAACATCAATTGAACTTTTTCAGTGAATGTACTTTTGAGTATAATTATTTGCTATTGGTTGACGTATTGTCGCGCCTTGTCTTTCAAAATTTAGTTGACATATTTTCCGGGGAATTTGTAAGCTTGGTGGAGCTTTAAGGGCGTTACCATTCTCAAAATCTTCATTCATAGTCTCTAATTCCATAAAATAAAGTTTTCTACATTTAGATGTTTGATCAACTTCATAATCTGGGTCTGCCACGAAATCATCTAAATCCTGAAACTTTCAGTTTCTTGAAGGCGAAAAGAGGGAAGATTGTCTATCTTTGATGTAGAGGGTATTTTGATGTAGAATTTAGTGTTGGTGTATCAAGTAAACTGTTTTCAGTGCCTTGATTTCCTTCAAGGCGATGTACAAATAGATTGTCTAGTTCCGGTACGGAAAGTACATTTTGATTCTCTTTTCTGAAGCACATAGGTGTCGAATTTTGACTTATTGTGTTCGGCAGATTGTCCTCTACATCTGAATCGCCTTCGCGAGTATTTATTATTTGTAGTCGGAAGTTTTATGAAAAGTGCAGACATTAGTAACATTTCTTGAACAAAATATGCGGATGGGGTGAGACATCGGGCAAATAAGTTGAGATGTCTTCAACCTACTGTCCTATCTTCGTTCGCTGGATCTAGTACTATACTCGGCACTAGCTTCTTTGTCCACACGATGTTCGTTACTAAAAGCGAGTGCTTGCCTGTCAACTAAATACGTGTGAACAAGCCTTAAGAGTACCTACGTCAGCTAAACCACAATCAATTGTCCTGGATACGATTCTTCAAAACAATCGTATCCATCAGTGGCGGCTCCTCCATTAGGTCAATTGGTCAATGACGTCCCTAGGAAAATTGCACATTGATAAACTGTTACCTAATGAAATCAGAACATAAAAAATAAATATTTAATTCAAAGTTTTCCAACTCTTATTTTAGTAAGATATCATTTTACCCAATCGTGCCTGAATATGAAATCTCGGCTGCTTGCATGTGTCATTGTTGATACAATTCGAGTACTGCTACTGTTTGGGTCAATTCTGGATCCAGCCTCGTCGTTCACTTTAGCAAACACGTACATGTTTATGCGGTAGATAGGAATTACAATACTCCAGAGTGAAACGGACAGCCTCGAATTTCGTTTGACTTAGTACAAGATTTTTTTACAATAGCATAAAGTTGGGCTGAGAGCCGGACTGCCTCGGGTAATAGTATTAATATATTCATTTTGCGTTCATTAAAGAGTAATTCGTTTTCAGCCACACTTTTTATTGTAATTTTTTTTTCGGATATACGATAAAAAACTACCTTAATTATGATAGACGAATTGATCTTAAACTTAAATATAAATCCCTTTAAGGTAAGAATAAAGTTTTTTCGTTTTTAGTATTTTGTTTATATTTTGTTTTTTAAAATGACCTCCCTTTATGATTGACCACCGGCCGCCACTGGTATCCATGACAATTAATCGTGGTTGAGCCAACCAAACTTTATAAAACCGGTTCAGACACTTTGAATGCGGAAAATGAGTGAGAGTATAATTTATTTTCAAAAAGAGTAAAGAATTAGTGCAGGATGAGGACTAACTTAAGTTTTGTCTCCGACTTCGGGGCGTTTAGAATCTATAACCTTTTTGGGTCTTCCTTGTGCTGTCTTCTATATAATTATTAGATCAAACGAACTTACCTCATGTAAAGTTCGATCTTAATAAATTATATGAAGGCCTCATCAAAGTAAATAATAAGATGTAGTACCCCTATTCTCTACCAGATCCACAATTTTTAACGGCTCAACGGCGGTTCCCCAACTCAACCGTCATTCACTTTAAAATTCCAATGTTGCAGCAAGGAAAACACGAGGAGAGATCCGGGTAGGGAGAGGGACTATTTACTTCGACGGGGTCTTCATCTAATTAAGATCGAACTTCACGTGAGGTAAGTTGGTTTGATCTAATAATTATATTTCGGCCTCCTCTCGTAAATAATAAGTTGCAATATTTATTACGATAGACAATCTAAAGAACAAATAATAAACACATTATTATTAATTATGTAATTGAACCCAAACTAAAAATAAAACAGCTATATTAGTCATTTGACAACAATAAAATGTTCTTAACAACTCAGAACCACCTTTGCGAAATTGTCATCATGTATCAAAGGTCTCCCGAATTTTTGGACCATCCTGCTGTTGGCCTAATTGTGTCACTACTGATACTTCCGCTAACCACAGCTGAAGATGCAGCATGTCCATGTACTGTGAGCAGTAAACAGTGTTGTATCCAACCTACTCCTTTGTAGGATTATTTTGATCCATCGTCTAATGGATTGCGAGGAAGCATTATGGTATGACTTCTTGAAGGTAAGAAATTATCTCTCTGTCCTAACGGACGAATTACATACCTCTTCGGTCTGTTCCAGGAATAGCAACAGCGTTGTGGCTACGCAAACGGCTGGGTCCTCAAAGAAAGGTAAGCGTAGGTTCGGTTGTACCTAATTATATCCAAGCGTCTTAACCTTTTTAGGAATCCTGATAATAAACTCCCCCTGACCTTGAATAATATTGGTAATTTCAATTAAGATCTGTATTTAAAAATTCATAATTTTCCGGTAACTTAACATTGGTTTCACGTGGATCCACACATGTCATGAATACAAACCAGTAACAACTTGCTTATGCTAAACATCCCTTTTACAATAGATTTTAGAGATTATAGATCAAGTCTGTGTACCTAGGTAGGTACTGGTTTAATCCGCCGTCCGACACGAGATCTAATAAGGTCAATGTAATGGTTCTTGATTTTTTAATTAAATAAACAAAGTGCAGAATAATTTCAAAATTATTACATGACCACAAACATGTGATGACGTCATTATCCTTTTTGTCATCGTTCGCAAAATCGTAGCTGTCTCCATTATTTACAGTGGTACTACCTACCGCGTTTTTTGCTGAACCAATAGGACGGCTTCATTTTTGAAACCGCCGCATAGATTCTCTCTATCAGCGGAGGGTAAAATTTCACACCGAAGCATTCTCAGTAAGCGGACCGACTAAGGGCGAACGATTAAGATAGGACAGGAAATTTTATTTTCTACAACTTTGATCTTCTGTTATTTTCAACTATCAACTATCAAATGGTTCTCAGGCCCAAATTATTAAACGCATGTTTTCCATGAGTTTCTTGTAGGAAATTTTATTTTCTTCAACTCTTACATAATTCTATCATACGCTGGGAATTACCTAAGGAGATCTGAAGGGGTGAAGAAAATTGCAATTTGCCTTTGAATTATGTTCTGAAAATTTTCAGATCTAAAGGGATAGCAGAAGTTTCGCTTATAATTTACAAGTGTGTAGCCTTCAAATAAGAGTCTGAGAATTTCCTAACAAGATCTGAAGGGGTTAAAAATGTCCAAAAAAAGAAGGAATACTATAAGTCTTCCCTCTTCTATTCACAACTTTCCCCACCCTTTCAGATATCCTAAGGAAATTCCTAGGATGTAATATGAAGGATAAACGTTTGAAAAATATGTGGGTTCCGTCTGCCTAAAAAAAATTCAGAATGGGTTCAAAAAAAAAACCATTTCTGAACATTTTCGAATCTGTGGGAAGGGGTGAGGGAGGTTTGCCCCATAATTTCCTGAACGTTTCTTGTCCAGGCAGGGAGCAGTGGGAAGGGGTGGGGGAAGTTTGTCGGGTAATTTCCAAGTGTACACCCTCAAAATAACATTCTGGAAAAATCCTGACGAGATCTGAAGGGGTGAAAAAAATGTCCAAAAAAATGAGGAAAGACTTTCCTTTTTTCGGCCATTTTTCTCACCCCCTCCGATTTCCTTCTACAATTCCCAGAATGTAATGTGGAGGCTAGACTTGGAAAATACGTGCCAAACATCCCTCATCCCCTCGCATCTGGTCCAAAAAAATTCCGAAAGTTTTCTGGAACAACCCAATTCTGAACGTTTCCTAGCCAGGTGTGGAGCAGTGGGAAGGGGTGAGGGAAGTTTGCCCCATAATTTCCAAGTGTATACCCTCCAAATAACATTCTGGGAAAATCGGGGCGAGATCTGAAGGGGTGAAATTTTTTTCCCAAAAATGAGCAAAGACTATAGTCTTTCCTTTTTTTTTTCGAAGATTTTTTGACCCCCTCCGATTTCCTTAGGAAAATTTCAGAATGTAATATGAAGGGTAAAGAGTTGAAAAATATGTGCCAAACATCCCCCATCCCCTCGCATCTGGTCCAAAAAAATTCCGAAAGTTTTCTGGAACAACCCAATTCTGAACGTTTCCTAGCCAGGCAGTGGGAAGGGGTGAGGGAAGTTTGCCCCATAATTTCCAAGTGTATACCCTCCAAATAACATTCTGGGAAAATCGGGGCGAGATCTGAAGGGGTGAAATTTTTTTCCCAAAAATGAGCAAAGACTATAGTCTTTCCTTTTTTTTTTCGAAGATTTTTTGACCCTCTCCGATTTCCTTAGGAAAATTTCAGAATGTAATATGAAGGGTAAAAACTTGAAAAATATGTGCCAAACATCCCCCATCCCCTCGCATCTGGTCCAAAAAAATTCCGAAAGTTTTCTGGAACAACCCAATTCTGAACGTTTCCTAGCCAGGTGTGGAGCAGTGGGAAGGGGTGAGGGAAGTTTGCCCCATAATTTCCAAGTGTATACCCTCCAAATAACATTCTGGGAAAATCGGGGCGAGATCTGAAGGGGTGAAATTTTTTTCCCAAAAATGAGCAAAGACTATAGTCTTTCCTTTTTTTTTCGAAGATTTTTTGACCCTCTCCGATTTCCTTAGGAAAATTTCAGAATGTAATATGAAGGGTAAAGACTTGAAAAATGTGTGCCAAACATCCCCCATCCCCTCGCATCTGGTCCAAAAAAATTCCGAAAGTTTTCTGGAACAACCCAATTCTGAACGTTTCCTAGCCAGGTGTGGAGCAGTGGGAAGGGGTGAGGGAAGTTTGCCCCATAATTTCCAAGTGTATACCCTCCAAATAACGTTCTGGGAAAATCGGGGCGAGATCTGAAAGGGTGAAATTTTTTTCCCAAAAATGAGCAGTCTTTCCTTTTTTTTTCGAAGATTTTTTGACCCTCTCCGATTTCCTTAGGAAAATTTCAGAATGTAATATGAAGGGTAAAGAGTTGAAAAATATGTGCCAAACATCCCCCATCCCCTCGCATCTGGTCCAAAAAAATTCCGAAAGTTTTCTGGAACAACCCAATTCTGAACGTTTCCTAGCCAGGTGTGGAGCAGTGGGAAGGGGTGAGGGAAGTTTGCCCCATAATTTCCAAGTGTATACCCTCCAAATAACATTCTGGGAAAATCGGGGCGAGATCTGAAGGGGTGAAATTTTTTTCCCAAAAATGAGCAAAGACTATAGTCTTTCCTTTTTTTTTCGAAGATTTTTTGACCCTCTCAGATTTCCTTAGGAAAATTTCAGAATGTAATATGAAGGGTAAAGACTTGAAAAATATGTGCCAAACATCCCCCATCCCCTCGCATCTGGTCCAAAAAAATTCCGAAAGTTTTCTGGAACAACCCAATTCTGAACGTTTCCTAGCCAGGTGTGGAGCAGTGGGAAGTTGTGAGGGAAGTTTGCCCCATAATTTCCAAGTGTATACCCTCCAAATAACGTTCTGGGAAAATCGGGGCGAGATCTGAAGGGGTGAAATTTTTTTCTAAAAAATGAGCAAAGACTATAGTCTTTCCTTTTTTTTTCGAAGATTGTTCGACACTCTCCGATTTCCTTAGGAAAATTTCAGAATGTAATATGAACCCTAAACACTTGAAAAATATGTGCCAAACATCCCCCATCCCCTCGCATCTGGTCCAAAAAAATTCCGAAAGTTTTCTGGAACAACCCAATTCTGAACGTTTCCTAGCCAGGTGTGGAGCAGTGGGAAGTTGTGAGGGAAGTTTGCCCCATAATTTCCAAGTGTATACCCTCCAAATAACGTTCTGGGAAAATCGGGGCGAGATCTGAAGGGGTGAAATTTTTTTCCCAAAAATGAGCAAAGACTATAGTCTTTCCTTTTTTTTTCGAAGATTTTTTGACCCTCTCAGATTTCCTTAGGAAAATTTCAGAATGTAATATGAAGGGTAAAGACTTGAAAAATATGTGCCAAACATCCCCCATCCCCTCGCATCTGGTCCAAAAAAATTCCGAAAGTTTTCTGGAACAACCCAATTCTGAACGTTTCCTAGCCAGGTGTGGAGCAGTGGGAAGGGGTGAGGGAAGTTTGCCCCATAATTTCCAAGTGTATACCCTCCAAATAACGTTCTGGGAAAATCGGGGCGAGATCTGAAGGGGTGAAATTTTTTTCCCAAAAATGAGCAAAGACTATAGTCTTTCCTTTTTTTTTCGAAGATTTTTTGACCCTCTCCGATTTCCTTAGGAAAATTTCAGAATGTAATATGAAGGGTAAAGAAATTTTTTTCCCAAAAATGAGCAAAGGCTATAGTCTTTCCTTTTTTTTTCGAAGATTTTTTGACCCTCTCAGATTTCCTTAGGAAAATTTCAGAATGTAATATGAAGGGTAAAGACTTGAAAAATATGTGCCAAACATCCCCCATCCCCTCGCATCTGGTCCAAAAAAATTCCGAAAGTTTTCTGGAACAACCCAATTCTGAACGTTTCCTAGCCAGGTGTGGAGCAGTGGGAAGGGGTGAGGGAAGTTTGCCCCATAATTTCCAAGTGTATACCCTCCAAATAACGTTCTGGGAAAATCGGGGCGAGATCTGAAGGGGTGAAATTTTTTTCCCAAAAATGAGCAAAGACTATAGTCTTTCCTTTTTTTTTCGAAGATTTTTTGACCCTCTCAGATTTCCTTAGGAAAATTTCAGAATGTAATATGAAGGGTAAAGAGTTGAAAAATATGTGCCAAACATCCCCCATCCCCTCGCATCTGGTCCAAAAAAATTCCGAAAGTTTTCTGGAACAACCCAATTCTGAACGTTTCCTAGCCAGGTGTGGAGCAGTGGGAAGGGGTGAGGGAAGTTTGCCCCATAATTTCCAAGTGTATACCCTCCAAATAACGTTCTGGGAAAATCGGGGCGAGATCTGAAGGGGTGAAATTTTTTTCCCAAAAATGAGCAAAGACTATAGTCTTTCCTTTTTTTTTCGAAGATTTTTTGACCCTCTCAGATTTCCTTACGAAAATTTCAGAATGTAATATGAAGGGTAAAGGCTTGAAAAATATGTGCCAAACATCCCCCATCCCCTCGCAACTGGTCCAAAAAAATTCCGAAAGTTTTCTGGAACAACCCAATTCTGAACGTTTCCTAGCCAGGTGTGGAGCAGTGGGAAGGGGTGAGGGAAGTTGGCCCCATAATTTCCAAGTGTATACCCTCCAAATAACATTCTGGAAAAATCGGGGCGAGATCTGAAGGGGTGAAATTTTTTTCCCAAAAATGAGCAAAGACTATAGTCTTTCCTTTTTTTTTCGAAGATTTTTTGACCCTCTCCGATTTCCTTAGGAAAATTTCAGAATGTAATATGAAGGGTAAAGACTTGAAAAATATGTGCCAAACATCCCCCATCCCCTCGCATCTGGTCCAAAAAAATTCCGAAAGTTTTCTGGAACAACCCAATTCTGAACGTTTCCTAGCCAGGTGTGGAGCAGTGGGAAGTTGTGAGGGAAGTTTGCCCCATAATTTCCAAGTGTATACCCTCCAAATAACGTTCTGGGAAAATCGGGGCGAGATCTGAAGGGGTGAAATTTTTTTCTAAAAAATGAGCAAAGACTATAGTCTTTCCTTTTTTTTTCGAAGATTGTTCGACACTCTCCGATTTCCTTAGGAAAATTTCAGAATGTAATATGAACCCTAAACACTTGAAAAATATGTGCCAAACATCCCCCATCCCCTCGCATCTGGTCCAAAAAAATTCCGAAAGTTTTCTGGAACAACCCAATTCTGAACGTTTCCTAGCCAGGTGTGGAGCAGTGGGAAGTTGTGAGGGAAGTTTGCCCCATAATTTCCAAGTGTATACCCTCCAAATAACGTTCTGGGAAAATCGGGGCGAGATCTGAAGGGGTGAAATTTTTTTCCCAAAAATGAGCAAAGACTATAGTCTTTCCTTTTTTTTTCGAAGATTTTTTGACCCTCTCAGATTTCCTTAGGAAAATTTCAGAATGTAATATGAAGGGTAAAGACTTGAAAAATATGTGCCAAACATCCCCCATCCCCTCGCATCTGGTCCAAAAAAATTCCGAAAGTTTTCTGGAACAACCCAATTCTGAACGTTTCCTAGCCAGGTGTGGAGCAGTGGGAAGGGGTGAGGGAAGTTTGCCCCATAATTTCCAAGTGTATACCCTCCAAATAACGTTCTGGGAAAATCGGGGCGAGATCTGAAGGGGTGAAATTTTTTTCCCAAAAATGAGCAAAGACTATAGTCTTTCCTTTTTTTTTCGAAGATTTTTTGACCCTCTCCGATTTCCTTAGGAAAATTTCAGAATGTAATATGAAGGGTAAAGAAATTTTTTTCCCAAAAATGAGCAAAGGCTATAGTCTTTCCTTTTTTTTTCGAAGATTTTTTGACCCTCTCAGATTTCCTTAGGAAAATTTCAGAATGTAATATGAAGGGTAAAGACTTGAAAAATATGTGCCAAACATCCCCCATCCCCTCGCATCTGGTCCAAAAAAATTCCGAAAGTTTTCTGGAACAACCCAATTCTGAACGTTTCCTAGCCAGGTGTGGAGCAGTGGGAAGGGGTGAGGGAAGTTTGCCCCATAATTTCCAAGTGTATACCCTCCAAATAACGTTCTGGGAAAATCGGGGCGAGATCTGAAGGGGTGAAATTTTTTTCCCAAAAATGAGCAAAGACTATAGTCTTTCCTTTTTTTTTCGAAGATTTTTTGACCCTCTCAGATTTCCTTAGGAAAATTTCAGAATGTAATATGAAGGGTAAAGAGTTGAAAAATATGTGCCAAACATCCCCCATCCCCTCGCATCTGGTCCAAAAAAATTCCGAAAGTTTTCTGGAACAACCCAATTCTGAACGTTTCCTAGCCAGGTGTGGAGCAGTGGGAAGGGGTGAGGGAAGTTTGCCCCATAATTTCCAAGTGTATACCCTCCAAATAACGTTCTGGGAAAATCGGGGCGAGATCTGAAGGGGTGAAATTTTTTTCCCAAAAATGAGCAAAGACTATAGTCTTTCCTTTTTTTTTCGAAGATTTTTTGACCCTCTCAGATTTCCTTACGAAAATTTCAGAATGTAATATGAAGGGTAAAGGCTTGAAAAATATGTGCCAAACATCCCCCATCCCCTCGCAACTGGTCCAAAAAAATTCCGAAAGTTTTCTGGAACAACCCAATTCTGAACGTTTCCTAGCCAGGTGTGGAGCAGTGGGAAGGGGTGAGGGAAGTTGGCCCCATAATTTCCAAGTGTATACCCTCCAAATAACATTCTGGAAAAATCGGGGCGAGATCTGAAGGGGTGAAATTTTTTTCCCAAAAATGAGCAAAGACTATAGTCTTCCTTTTTTTTTCGAAGATTTTTTGACCCTCTCCGATTTCCTTAGGAAAATTTCAGAATGTAATATGGAGGGTAAAGAGTTGAAAAATATGTGCCAAACATCCCCCATCCCCTCGCATCTGGTCCAAAAAAATTCCGAAAGTTTTCTGGAACAACCCAATTCTGAACGTTTCCTAGCCAGGTGTGGAGCAGTGGGAAGGGGTGAGGGAAGTTTGCCTCATAATTTCCAAGTGTATACCCTCCAAATAACGTTCTGGGAAAATCGGGGCGAGATCTGAAGGGGTGAAATTTTTTTCCCAAAAATGAGCAAAGGCTAGTCTTTCCTTTTTTTTTCGAAGATTTTTTGACCCTCTCAGATTTCCTTAGGAAAATTTCAGAATGTAATATGAAGGGTAAAGACTTGAAAAATATGTGCCAAACATCCCCCATCCCCTCGCATCTGGTCCAAAAAAATTCCGAAAGTTTTCTGGAACAACCCAATTCTGAACGTTTCCTAGCCAGGTGTGGAGCAGTGGGAAGGGGTGAGGGAAGTTTGCCCCATAATTTCCAAGTGTATACCCTCCAAATAACGTTCTGGGAAAATCGGGGCGAGATCTGAAGGGGTGAAATTTTTTTCCCAAAAATGAGCAAAGACTATAGTCTTTCCTTTTTTTTTCGAAGATTTTTTGACCCTCTCAGATTTCCTTACGAAAATTTCAGAATGTAATATGAAGGGTAAAGACTTGAAAAATATGTGCCAAACATCCCCCATCCCCTCGCATCTGGTCCAAAAAAATTCCGAAAGTTTTCTGGAACAACCCAATTCTGAACGTTTCCTAGCCAGGTGTGGAGCAGTGGGAAGGGGTGAGGGAAGTTTGCCCCATAATTTCCAAGTGTATACCCTCCAAATAACATTCTGGAAAAATCGGGGCGAGATCTGAAGGGGTGAAATTTTTTTCCCAAAAATGAGCAAAGACTATAGTCTTTCCTTTTTTTTTCGAAGATTTTTTGACCCTCTCCGATTTCCTTAGGAAAATTTCAGAATGTAATATGGAGGGTAAAGACTTGAAAAATATGTGCCAAACATCCCCCATCCCCTCGCATCTGGTCCAAAAAAATTCCGAAAGTTTTCTGGAACAACCCAATTCTGAACGTTTCCTAGCCAGGTGTGGAGCAGTGGGAAGGGGTGAGGGAAGTTTGCCCCATAATTTCCAAGTGTATACCCTCCAAATAACATTCTGGGAAAATCGGGGCGAGATCTGAAGGGGTGAAATTTTTTTCCCAAAAATGAGCAAAGACTATAGTCTTTCCTTTTTTTTTCGAAGATTTTTTGACCCTCTCAGATTTCCTTAGGAAAATTTCAGAATGTAATATGAAGGGTAAAGACTTGAAAAATATGTGCCAAACATCCCCCATCCCCTCGCATCTGGTCCAAAAAAATTCCGAAAGTTTTCTGGAACAACCCAATTCTGTACGTTTCCTAGCCAGGTGTGGAGCAGTGGGAAGGGGTGAGGGAAGTTTGCCCCATAATTTCCAAGTGTATACCCTCCAAATAACGTTCTGGGAAAATCGGGGCGAGATCTGAAGGGGTGAAATTTTTTTCCCAAAAATGAGCAAAGTCTTTCCTTTTTTTTTCGAAGATTTTTTGACCCTCTCCGATTTCCTTAGGAAAATTTCAGAATGTAATATGAAGGGTAAAGAGTTGAAAAATATGTGCCAAACATCCCCCATCCCCTCGCATCTGGTCCAAAAAAATTCCGAAGGTTTTCTGGAACAACCCAATTCTGAACGTTTCCTAGCCAGGTGTGGAGCAGTGGGAAGGGGTGAGGGAAGTTTGCCCCATAATTTCCAAGTGTATACCCTCCAAATAACATTCTGGGAAAATCGGGGCGAGATCTGAAGGGGTGAAATTTTTTTCCCAAAAATGAGCAAAGACTTTCTTTCCTTTTTTTTTCGAAGATTTTTTGACCCTCTCAGATTTCCTTAGGAAAATTTCAGAATGTAATATGAAGGGTAAAGAGTTGAAAAATATGTGCCAAACATCCCCCATCCCCTCGCATCTGGTCCAAAAAAATTCCGAAAGTTTTCTGGAACAACCCAATTCTGAACGTTTCCTAGCCAGGTGTGGAGCAGTGGGAAGTTGTGAGGGAAGTTTGCCCCATAATTTCCAAGTGTATACCCTCCAAATAACGTTCTGGGAAAATCGGGGCGAGATCTGAAGGGGTGAAATTTTTTTCCCAAAAATGAGCAAAGACTATAGTCTTTCCTTTTTTTTTCGAAGATTTTTTGACCCTCTCAGATTTCCTTAGGAAAATTTCAGAATGTAATATGAAGGGTAAAGACTTGAAAAATATGTGCCAAACATCCCCCATCCCCTCGCATCTGGTCCAAAAAAATTCCGAAAGTTTTCTGGAACAACCCAATTCTGAACGTTTCCTAGCCAGGTGTGGAGCAGTGGGAAGTTGTGAGGGAAGTTTGCCCCATAATTTCCAAGTGTATACCCTCCAAATAACGTTCTGGGAAAATCGGGGCGAGATCTGAAGGGGTGAAATTTTTTTCCCAAAAATGAGCAAAGACTATAGTCTTTCCTTTTTTTTCGAAGATTTTTTGACCCTCTCAGATTTCCTTAGGAAAATTTCAGAATGTAATATGAAGGGTAAAGACTTGAAAAATATGTGCCAAACATCCCCCAGCCCCTCGCATCTGGTCCAAAAAAATTCCGAAAGTTTTCTGGAACAACCCAATTCTGAACGTTTCCTAGCCAGGTGTGGAGCAGTGGGAAGGGGTGAGGGAAGTTTGCCCCATAATTTCCAAGTGTATACCCTCCAAATAACGTTCTGGGAAAATCGGGGCGAGATCTGAAGGGGTGAAATTTTTTTCCCAAAAATCAGCAAAGACTATAGTCTTTCCTTTTTTTTTCGAAGATTTTTTCACCCTCTCAGATTTCCTTAGGAAAATTTCAGAATGTAATATGAAGGGTAAAGAGTTGAAAAATATGTGCCAAACATCCCTCATCCCCTCGCATCTGGTCCAAAAAAATTCCGAAAGTTTTCTGGAACAACCCAATTCTGAACGTTTCCTAGCCAGGTGTGGAGCAGTGGGAAGGGGTGAGGGAAGTTTGCCTCATAATTTCCAAGTGTATACCCTCCAAATAACGTTCTGGGAAAATCGGGGCGAGATCTGAAGGGGTGAAATTTTTTTCCCAAAAATGAGCAAAGACTATAGTCTTTCCTTTTTTTTTCGAAGATTTTTTGACCCTCTCAGATTTCCTTAGGAAAATTTCAGAATGTAATATGAAGGGTAAAGAGTTGAAAAATATGTGCCAAACATCCCCCATCCCCTCGCATCTGGTCCAAAAAAATTCCGAAAGTTTTCTGGAACAACCCAATTCTGAACGTTTCCTAGCCAGGTGTGGAGCAGTGGGAAGGGGTGAGGGAAGTTTGCCCCATAATTTCCAAGTGTATACCCTCCAAATAACATTCTGGGAAAATCGGGGCGAGATCTGAAGGGGTGAAATTTTTTTCCCAAAAATGAGCAAAGACTATAGTCTTTCCTTTTTTTTTCGAAGATTTTTTGACCCTCTCAGATTTCCTTAGGAAAATTTCAGAATGTAATATGAAGGGTAAAGACTTGAAAAATATGTGCCAAACATCCCCCATCCCCTCGCATCTGGTCCAAAAAAATTCCGAAAGTTTTCTGGAACAACCCAATTCTGAACGTTTCCTAGCCAGGTGTGGAGCAGTGGGAAGGGGTGAGGGAAGTTTGCCTCATAATTTCCAAGTGTATACCCTCCAAATAACGTTCTGGGAAAATCGGGGCGAGATCTGAAGGGGTGAAATTTTTTTCCCAAAAATGAGCAAAGACTATAGTCTTTCCTTTTTTTTTCGAAGATTTTTTGACCCTCTCAGATTTCCTTAGGAAAATTTCAGAATGTAATATGAAGGGTAAAGGCTTGAAAAATATGTGCCAAACATCCCCCATCCCCTCGCATCTGGTCCAAAAAAATTCCGAAAGTTTTCTGGAACAACCCAATTCTGAACGTTTCCTAGCCAGGTGTGGAGCAGTGGGAAGGGGTGAGGGAAGTTTGCCCCATAATTTCCAAGTGTATACCCTCCAAATAACATTCTGGAAAAATCGGGGCGAGATCTGAAGGGGTGAAATTTTTTTCCTAAAAATGAGCAAAGACTATAGTCTTTCCTTTTTTTTTCGAAGATTTTTTGACCCTCTCCGATTTCCTTAGGAAAATTTCAGAATGTAATATGAAGGGTAAAGAGTTGAAAAATATGTGCCAAACATCCCCCATCCCCTCGCATCTGGTCCAAAAAAATTCCGAAAGTTTTCTGGAACAACCCAATTCTGAACGTTTCCTAGCCAGGTGTGGAGCAGTGGGAAGGGGTGAGGGAAGTTTGCCCCATAATTTCCAAGTGTATACCCTCCAAATAACATTCTGGGAAAATCGGGGCGAGATCTGAAGGGGTGAAATTTTTTTCCCAAAAATGAGCAAAGACTATAGTCTTTCCTTTTTTTTTCGAAGATTTTTTGACCCTCTCAGATTTCCTTAGGAAAATTTCAGAATGTAATATGAAGGGTAAAGACTTGAAAAATATGTGCCAAACATCCCCCATCCCCTCGCATCTGGTCCAAAAAAATTCCGAAAGTTTTCTGGAACAACCCAATTCTGAACGTTTCCTAGCCAGGTGTGGAGCAGTGGGAAGGGGTGAGGGAAGTTTGCCCCATAATTTCCAAGTGTATACCCTCCAAATAACATTCTGGGAAAATCGGGGCGAGATCTGAAGGGGTGAAATTTTTTTCCCAAAAATGAGCAAAGACTATAGTCTTTCCTTTTTTTTTCGAAGATTTTTTGACCCTCTCAGATTTCCTTAGGAAAATTTCAGAATGTAATATGAAGGGTAAAGGCTTGAAAAATATGTGCCAAACATCCCCCATCCCCTCGCATCTGGTCCAAAAAAATTCCGAAAGTTTTCTGGAACAACCCAATTCTGAACGTTTCCTAGCCAGGTGTGGAGCAGTGGGAAGGGGTGAGGGAAGTTTGCCCCATAATTTCCAAGTGTATACCCTCCAAATAACATTCTGGAAAAATCGGGGCGAGATCTGAAGGGGTGAAATTTTTTTCCTAAAAATGAGCAAAGACTATAGTCTTTCCTTTTTTTTTCGAAGATTTTTTGACCCTCTCCGATTTCCTTAGGAAAATTTCAGAATGTAATATGAAGGGTAAAGAGTTGAAAAATATGTGCCAAACATCCCCCATCCCCTCGCATCTGGTCCAAAAAAATTCCGAAAGTTTTCTGGAACAACCCAATTCTGAACGTTTCCTAGCCAGGTGTGGAGCAGTGGGAAGGGGTGAGGGAAGTTTGCCCCATAATTTCCAAGTGTATACCCTCCAAATAACATTCTGGGAAAATCGGGGCGAGATCTGAAGGGGTGAAATTTTTTTCCCAAAAATGAGCAAAGACTATAGTCTTTCCTTTTTTTTTCGAAGATTTTTTGACCCTCTCAGATTTCCTTAGGAAAATTTCAGAATGTAATATGAAGGGTAAAGACTTGAAAAATATGTGCCAAACATCCCCCATCCCCTCGCATCTGGTCCAAAAAAATTCCGAAAGTTTTCTGGAACAACCCAATTCTGAACGTTTCCTAGCCAGGTGTGGAGCAGTGGGAAGGGGTGAGGGAAGTTTGCCCCATAATTTCCAAGTGTATACCCTCCAAATAACGTTCTGGGAAAATCGGGGCGAGATCTGAAGGGGTGAAATTTTTTTCCCAAAAATGAGCAAAGACTATAGTCTTTCCTTTTTTTTTCGAAGATTTTTTGACCCTCTCAGATTTCCTTAGGAAAATTTCAGAATGTAATATGAAGGGTAAAGACTTGAAAAATATGTGCCAAACATCCCCCATCCCCTCGCATCTGGCCCAAAAAAATTCCGAAAGTTTTCTGGAACAACCCAATTCTGAACGTTTCCTAGCCAGGTGTGGAGCAGTGGGAAGGGGTGAGGGAAGTTTGCCCCATAATTTCCAAGTGTATACCCTCCAAATAACATTCTGGAAAAATCGGGGCGAGATCTGAAGGGGTGAAATTTTTTTCTCAAAAATGAGCAAAGACTATAGTCTTTCCTTTTTTTTTCGAAGATTTTTTGACCCTCTCAGATTTCCTTAGGAAAATTTCAGAATGTAATATGAAGGGTAAAGACTTGAAAAATATGTGCCAAACATCCCCCATCCCCTCGCATCTGGTCCAAAAAAATTCCGAAAGTTTTCTGGAACAACCCAATTCTGAACGTTTCCTAGCCAGGTGTGGAGCAGTGGGAAGGGGTGAGGGAAGTTTGCCCCATAATTTCCAAGTGTATACCCTCCAAATAACGTTCTGGGAAAATCGGGGCGAGATCTGAAGGGGTGAAATTTTTTTCCCAAAAATGAGCAAAGACTATAGTCTTTCCTTTTTTTTTCGAAGATTTTTTGACCCTCTCAGATTTCCTTAGGAAAATTTCAGAATGTAATATGAAGGGTAAAGAGTTGAAACATATGTGCCAAACATCCCCCATCCCCTCGCATCTGGTCCAAAAAAATTCCGAAAGTTTTCTGGAACAACCCAATTCTGAACGTTTCCTAGCCAGGTGTGGAGCAGTGGGAAGGGGTGAGGGAAGTTTGCCCCATAATTTCCAAGTGTATACCCTCCAAATAACATTCTGGGAAAATCGGGGCGAGATCTGAAGGGGTGAAATTTTTTTCCCAAAAATGAGCAAAGGCTATAGTCTTTCCTTTTTTTTTCGAAGATTTTTTGACCCTCTCAGATTTCCTTAGGAATATTTCAGAATGTAATATGAAGGGTAAAGACTTGAAAAATATGTGCCAAACATCCCCCATCCCCTCGCATCTGGTCCAAAAAAATTCCGAAAGTTTTCTGGAACAACCCAATTCTGAACGTTTCCTAGCCAGGTGTGGAGCAGTGGGAAGGGGTGAGGGAAGTTTGCCTCATAATTTCCAAGTGTATACCCTCCAAATAACGTTCTGGGAAAATCGGGGCGAGATCTGAAGGGGTGAAATTTTTTTCCCAAAAATGAGCAAAGACTATAGTCTTTCCTTTTTTTTTCGAAGATTTTTTGACCCTCTCAGATTTCCTTAGGAAAATTTCAGAATGTAATATGAAGGGTAAAGGCTTGAAAAATATGTGCCAAACATCCCCCATCCCCTCGCATCTGGTCCAAAAAAATTCCGAAAGTTTTCTGGAACAACCCAATTCTGAACGTTTCCTAGCCAGGTGTGGAGCAGTGGGAAGGGGTGAGGGAAGTTTGCCCCATAATTTCCAAGTGTATACCCTCCAAATAACATTCTGGAAAAATCGGGGCGAGATCTGAAGGGGTGAAATTTTTTTCCTAAAAATGAGCAAAGACTATAGTCTTTCCTTTTTTTTTCGAAGATTTTTTGACCCTCTCAGATTTCCTTAGGAAAATTTCAGAATGTAATATGAAGGGTAAAGAGTTGAAAAATATGTGCCAAACATCCCCCATCCCCTCGCATCTGGTCCAAAAAAATTCCGAAAGTTTTCTGGAACAACCCAATTCTGAACGTTTCCTAGCCAGGTGTGGAGCAGTGGGAAGGGGTGAGGGAAGTTTGCCCCATAATTTCCAAGTGTATACCCTCCAAATAACATTCTGGGAAAATCGGGGCGAGATCTGAAGGGGTGAAATTTTTTTCCCAAAAATGAGCAAAGGCTATAGTCTTTCCTTTTTTTTTCGAAGATTTTTTGACCCTCTCAGATTTCCTTAGGAAAATTTCAGAATGTAATATGAAGGGTAAAGACTTGAAAAATATGTGCCAAACATCCCCCATCCCCTCGCATCTGGTCCAAAAAAATTCCGAAAGTTTTCTGGAACAACCCAATTCTGAACGTTTCCTAGCCAGGTGTGGAGCAGTGGGAAGGGGTGAGGGAAGTTTGCCTCATAATTTCCAAGTGTATACCCTCCAAATAACGTTCTGGGAAAATCGGGGCGAGATCTGAAGGGGTGAAATTTTTTTCCCAAAAATGAGCAAAGACTATAGTCTTTCCTTTTTTTTTCGAAGATTTTTTGACCCTCTCAGATTTCCTTAGGAAAATTTCAGAATGTAATATGAAGGGTAAAGGCTTGAAAAATATGTGCCAAACATCCCCCATCCCCTCGCATCTGGTCCAAAAAAATTCCGAAAGTTTTCTGGAACAACCCAATTCTGAACGTTTCCTAGCCAGGTGTGGAGCAGTGGGAAGGGGTGAGGGAAGTTTGCCCCATAATTTCCAAGTGTATACCCTCCAAATAACATTCTGGAAAAATCGGGGCGAGATCTGAAGGGGTGAAATTTTTTTCCTAAAAATGAGCAAAGACTATAGTCTTTCCTTTTTTTTTTCGAAGATTTTTTGACCCTCTCCGATTTCCTTAGGAAAATTTCAGAATGTAATATGAAGGGTAAAGAGTTGAAAAATATGTGCCAAACATCCCCCATCCCCTCGCATCTGGTCCAAAAAAATTCCGAAAGTGTTCTGGAACAACCCAATTCTGAACGTTTCCTAGCCAGGTGTGGAGCAGTGGGAAGGGGTGAGGGAAGTTTGCCCCATAATTTCCAAGTGTATACCCTCCAAATAACATTCTGGGAAAATCGGGGCGAGATCTGAAGGGGTGAAATTTTTTTCCCAAAAATGAGCAAAGACTATAGTCTTTCCTTTTTTTTTCGAAGATTTTTTGACCCTCTCAGATTTCCTTAGGAAAATTTCAGAATGTAATATGAAGGGTAAAGACTTGAAAAATATGTGCCAAACATCCCCCATCCCCTCGCATCTGGTCCAAAAAAATTCCGAAAGTTTTCTGGAACAACCCAATTCTGAACGTTTCCTAGCCAGGTGTGGAGCAGTGGGAAGGGGTGAGGGAAGTTTGCCCCATAATTTCCAAGTGTATACCCTCCAAATAACGTTCTGGGAAAATCGGGGCGAGATCTGAAGGGGTGAAATTTTTTTCCCAAAAATGAGCAAAGACTATAGTCTTTCCTTTTTTTTTCGAAGATTTTTTGACCCTCTCAGATTTCCTTAGGAAAATTTCAGAATGTAATATGAAGGGTAAAGACTTGAAAAATATGTGCCAAACATCCCCCATCCCCTCGCATCTGGTCCAAAAAAATTCCGAAAGTTTTCTGGAACAACCCAATTCTGAACGTTTCCTAGCCAGGTGTGGAGCAGTGGGAAGGGGTGAGGGAAGTTTGCCCCATAATTTCCAAGTGTATACCCTCCAAATAACATTCTGGAAAAATCGGGGCGAGATCTGAAGGGGTGAAATTTTTTTCTCAAAAATGAGCAAAGACTATAGTCTTTCCTTTTTTTTTCGAAGATTTTTTTACCCTCTCCGATTTCCTTAGGAAAATTTCAGAATGTAATATGAAGGGTAAAGAGTTGAAAAATATGTGCCAAACATCCCCCATCCCCTCGCATCTGGTCCAAAAAAATTCCGAAAGTTTTCTGGAACAACCCAATTCTGAACGTTTCCTAGCCAGGTGTGGAGCAGTGGGAAGGGGTGAGGGAAGTTTGCCCCATAATTTCCAAGTGTATACCCTCCAAATAACATTCTGGGAAAATCGGGGCGAGATCTGAAGGGGTGAAATTTTTTTCCCAAAAATGAGCAAAGGCTATAGTCTTTCCTTTTTTTTTCGAAGATTTTTTGACCCTCTCAGATTTCCTTAGGAAAATTTCAGAATGTAATATGAAGGGTAAAGACTTGAAAAATATGTGCCAAACATCCCCCATCCCCTCGCATCTGGTCCAAAAAAATTCCGAAAGTTTTCTGGAACAACCCAATTCTGAACGTTTCCTAGCCAGGTGTGGAGCAGTGGGAAGGGGTGAGGGAAGTTTGCCTCATAATTTCCAAGTGTATACCCTCCAAATAACGTTCTGGGAAAATCGGGGCGAGATCTGAAGGGGTGAAATTTTTTTCCCAAAAATGAGCAAAGACTATAGTCTTTCCTTTTTTTTTTCGAAGATTTTTTGACCCTCTTAGATTTCCTTAGGAAAATTTCAGAATGTAATATGAAGGGTAAAGGCTTGAAAAATATGTGCCAAACATCCCCCATCCCCTCGCATCTGGTCCAAAAAAATTCCGAAAGTTTTCTGGAACAACCCAATTCTGAACGTTTCCTAGCCAGGTGTGGAGCAGTGGGAAGGGGTGAGGGAAGTTTGCCCCATAATTTCCAAGTGTATACCCTCCAAATAACATTCTGGAAAAATCGGGGCGAGATCTGAAGGGGTGAAATTTTTTTCCTAAAAATGAGCAAAGACTATTATAGTCTTTCCTTTTTTTTTCGAAGATTTTTTGACCCTCTCCGATTTCCTTAGGAAAATTTCAGAATGTAATATGAAGGGTAAAGGCTTGAAAAATATGTGCCAAACATCCCCCATCCCCTCGCATCTGGTCCAAAAAAATTCCGAAAGTTTTCTGGAACAACCCAATTCTGAACGTTTCCTAGCCAGGTGTGGAGCAGTGGGAAGGGGTGAGGGAAGTTTGCCCCATAATTTCCAAGTGTATACCCTCCAAATAACATTCTGGGAAAATCGGGGCGAGATCTGAAGGGGTGAAATTTTTTTCCCAAAAATGAGCAAAGGCTATAGTCTTTCCTTTTTTTTTCGAAGATTTTTTGACCCTCTCAGATTTCCTTAGGAAAATTTCAGAATGTAATATGAAGGGTAAAGACTTGAAAAATATGTGCCAAACATCCCCCATCCCCTCGCATCTGGTCCAAAAAAATTCCGAAAGTTTTCTGGAACAACCCAATTCTGAACGTTTCCTAGCCAGGTGTGGAGCAGTGGGAAGGGGTGAGGGAAGTTTGCCTCATAATTTCCAAGTGTATACCCTCCAAATAACGTTCTGGGAAAATCGGGGCGAGATCTGAAGGGGTGAAATTTTTTTCCCAAAAATGAGCAAAGACTATAGTCTTTCCTTTTTTTTTCGAAGATTTTTTGACCCTCTCAGATTTCCTTAGGAAAATTTCAGAATGTAATATGAAGGGTAAAGGCTTGAAAAATATGTGCCAAACATCCCCCATCCCCTCGCATCTGGTCCAAAAAAATTCCGAAAGTTTTCTGGAACAACCCAATTCTGAACGTTTCCTAGCCAGGTGTGGAGCAGTGGGAAGGGGTGAGGGAAGTTTGCCCCATAATTTCCAAGTGTATACCCTCCAAATAACATTCTGGAAAAATCGGGGCGAGATCTGAAGGGGTGAAATTTTTTTCCTAAAAATGAGCAAAGACTATAGTCTTTCCTTTTTTTTTCGAAGATTTTTTGACCCTCTCCGATTTCCTTAGGAAAATTTCAGAATGTAATATGAAGGGTAAAGAGTTGAAAAATATGTGCCAAACATCCCCCATCCCCTCGCATCTGGTCCAAAAAAATTCCGAAAGTTTTCTGGAACAAACCAATTCTGAACGTTTCCTAGCCAGGTGTGGAGCAGTGGGAAGGGGTGAGGGAAGTTTGCCCCATAATTTCCAAGTGTATACCCTCCAAATAACATTCTGGGAAAATCGGGGCAAGATCTGAACGGGTGAAATTTTTTTCCCAAAAATGAGCAAAGACTATAGTCTTTCCTTTTTTTTTCGAAGATTTTTTGACCCTCTCAGATTTCCTTAGGAAAATTTCAGAATGTAATATGAAGGGTAAAGACTTGAAAAATATGTGCCAAACATCCCCCATCCCCTCGCATCTGGTCCAAAAAAATTCCGAAAGTTTTCTGGAACAACCCAATTCTGAACGTTTCCTAGCCAGGTGTGGAGCAGTGGGAAGGGGTGAGGGAAGTTTGCCCCATAATTTCCAAGTGTATACCCTCCAAATAACATTCTGGGAAAATCGGGGCGAGATCTGAAGGGGTGAAATTTTTTTCCCAAAAATGAGCAAAGACTATAGTCTTTCCTTTTTTTTTCGAAGATTGTTTGACCCTCTCAGATTTCCTTAGGAAAATTTCAGAATGTAATATGAAGGGTAAAGAGTTGAAAAATATGTGCCAAACATCCCCCATCCCCTCGCATCTGGTCCAAAAAAATTCCGAAAGTTTTCTGGAACAACCCAATTCTGAACGTTTCCTAGCCAGGTGTGGAGCAGTGGGAAGGGGTGAGGGAAGTTTGCCCCATAATTTCCAAGTGTATACCCTCCAAATAACATTCTGGGAAAATCGGGGCGAGATCTGAAGGGGTGAAATTTTTTTCCCAAAAATGAGCAAAGACTATAGTCTTTCCTTTTTTTTTCGAAGATTTTTTGACCCTCTCAGATTTCCTTAGGAAAATTTCAGAATGTAATATGAAGGGTAAAGAGTTGAAAAATATGTGCCAAACATCCCCCATCCCCTCGCATCTGGTCCAAAAAAATTCCGAAAGTTTTCTGGAACAACCCAATTCTGAACGTTTCCTAGCCAGGTGTGGAGCAGTGGGAAGGGGTGAGGGAAGTTTGCCCCATAATTTCCAAGTGTATACCCTCCAAATAACATTCTGGGAAAATCGGGGCGAGATCTGAAGGGGTGAAATTTTTTTCCCAAAAATGAGCAAAGGCTATAGTCTTTCCTTTTTTTTTCGAAGATTTTTTGACCCTCTCAGATTTCCTTAGGAAAATTTCAGAATGTAATATGAAGGGTAAAGGCTTGAAAAATATGTGCCAAACATCCCCCATCCCCTCGCATCTGGTCCAAAAAAATTCCGAAAGTTTTCTGGAACAACCCAATTCTGAACGTTTCCTAGCCAGGTGTGGAGCAGTGGGAAGGGGTGAGGGAAGTTTGCCCCATAATTTCCAAGTGTATACCCTCCAAATAACATTCTGGGAAAATCGGGGCGAGATCTGAAGGGGTGAAATTTTTTTCCCAAAAATGAGCAAAGGCTATAGTCTTTCCTTTTTTTTTCGAAGATTTTTTGACCCTCTCAGATTTCCTTAGGAAAATTTCAGAATGTAATATGAAGGGTAAAGACTTGAAAAATATGTGCCAAACATCCCCCATCCCCTCGCATCTGGTCCAAAAAAATTCCGAAAGTTTTCTGGAACAACCCAATTCTGAACGTTTCCTAGCCAGGTGTGGAGCAGTGGGAAGGGGTGAGGGAAGTTTGCCCCATAATTTCCAAGTGTATACCCTCCAAATAACGTTCTGGGAAAATCGGGGCGAGATCTGAAGGGGTGAAATTTTTTTCCCAAAAATGAGCAAAGACTATAGTCTTTCCTTTTTTTTTCGAAGATTTTTTGACCCTCTCAGATTTCCTTAGGAAAATTTCAGAATGTAATATGAAGGGTAAAGGCTTGAAAAATATGTGCCAAACATCCCCCATCCCCTCGCATCTGGTCCAAAAAAATTCCGAAAGTTTTCTGGAACAACCCAATTCTGAACGTTTCCTAGCCAGGTGTGTAGCAGTGGGAAGGGGTGAGGGAAGTTTGCCCCATAATTTCCAAGTGTATACCCTCCAAATAACATTCTGGAAAAATCGGGGCGAGATCTGAAGGGGTGAAATTTTTTTCCTAAAAATGAGCAAAGACTATAGTCTTTCCTTTTTTTTTCGAAGATTTTTTGACCCTCTCCGATTTCCTTAGGAAAATTTCAGAATGTAATATGAAGGGTAAAGAGTTGAAAAATATGTGCCAAACATCCCCCATCCCCTCGCATCTGGTCCAAAAAAATCCGAAAGTTTTCTGGAACAACCCAATTCTGAACGTTTCCTAGCCAGGTGTGGAGCAGTGGGAAGGGGTGAGGGAAGTTTGCCCCATAATTTCCAAGTGTATACCCTCCAAATAACATTCTGGGAAAATCGGGGCAAGATCTGAACGGGTGAAATTTTTTTCCCAAAAATGAGCAAAGACTATAGTCTTTCCTTTTTTTTTCGAAGATTTTTTGACCCTCTCAGATTTCCTTAGGAAAATTTCAGAATGTAATATGAAGGGTAAAGACTTGAAAAATATGTGCCAAACATCCCCCATCCCCTCGCATCTGGTCCAAAAAAATTCCGAAAGTTTTCTGGAACAACCCAATTCTGAACGTTTCCTAGCCAGGTGTGGAGCAGTGGGAAGGGGTGAGGGAAGTTTGCCCCATAATTTCCAAGTGTATACCCTCCAAATAACATTCTGGGAAAATCGGGGCGAGATCTGAAGGGGTGAAATTTTTTTCCCAAAAATGAGCAAAGACTATAGTCTTTCCTTTTTTTTTCGAAGATTGTTTGACCCTCTCAGATTTCCTTAGGAAAATTTCAGAATGTAATATGAAGGGTAAAGAGTTGAAAAATATGTGCCAAACATCCCCCATCCCCTCGCATCTGGTCCAAAAAAATTCCGAAAGTTTTCTGGAACAACCCAATTCTGAACGTTTCCTAGCCAGGTGTGGAGCAGTGGGAAGGGGTGAGGGAAGTTTGCCCCATAATTTCCAAGTGTATACCCTCCAAATAACATTCTGGGAAAATCGGGGCGAGATCTGAAGGGGTGAAATTTTTTTCCCAAAAATGAGCAAAGACTATAGTCTTTCCTTTTTTTTTCGAAGATTTTTTGACCCTCTCAGATTTCCTTAGGAAAATTTCAGAATGTAATATGAAGGGTAAAGAGTTGAAAAATATGTGCCAAACATCCCCCATCCCCTCGCATCTGGTCCAAAAAAATTCCGAAAGTTTTCTGGAACAACCCAATTCTGAACGTTTCCTAGCCAGGTGTGGAGCAGTGGGAAGGGGTGAGGGAAGTTTGCCCCATAATTTCCAAGTGTATACCCTCCAAATAACATTCTGGGAAAATCGGGGCGAGATCTGAAGGGGTGAAATTTTTTTCCCAAAAATGAGCAAAGGCTATAGTCTTTCCTTTTTTTTTCGAAGATTTTTTGACCCTCTCAGATTTCCTTAGGAAAATTTCAGAATGTAATATGAAGGGTAAAGACTTGAAAAATATGTGCCAAACATCCCCCATCCCCTCGCATCTGGTCCAAAAAAATTCCGAAAGTTTTCTGGAACAACCCAATTCTGAACGTTTCCTAGCCAGGTGTGGAGCAGTGGGAAGGGGTGAGGGAAGTTTGCCTCATAATTTCCAAGTGTATACCCTCCAAATAACGTTCTGGGAAAATCGGGGCGAGATCTGAAGGGGTGAAATTTTTTTCCCAAAAATGAGCAAAGACTATAGTCTTTCCTTTTTTTTTCGAAGATTTTTTGACCCTCTCAGATTTCCTTAGGAAAATTTCAGAATGTAATATGAAGGGTAAAGGCTTGAAAAATATGTGCCAAACATCCCCCATCCCCTCGCATCTGGTCCAAAAAAAATCCGAAAGTTTTCTGGAACAACCCAATTCTGAACGTTTCCTAGCCGGGTGTGGAGCAGTGGGAAGGGGTGAGGGAAGTTTGCCCCATAATTTCCAAGTGTATACCCTCCAAATAACATTCTGGAAAAATCGGGGCGAGATCTGAAGGGGTGAAATTTTTTTCCTAAAAATGAGCAAAGACTATAGTCTTTCCTTTTTTTTTCGAAGATTTTTTGACCCTCTCCGATTTCCTTAGGAAAATTTCAGAATGTAATATGAAGGGTAAAGAGTTGAAAAATATGTGCCAAACATCCCCCATCCCCTCGCATCTGGTCCAAAAAAATTCCGAAAGTTTTCTGGAACAACCCAATTCTGAACGTTTCCTAGCCAGGTGTGGAGCAGTGGGAAGGGGTGAGGGAAGTTTGCCCCATAATTTCCAAGTGTATACCCTCCAAATAACATTCTGGGAAAATCGGGGCGAGATCTGAAGGGGTGAAATTTTTTTCCCAAAAATGAGCAAAGACTATAGTCTTTCCTTTTTTTTTCGAAGATTTTTTGACCCTCTCCGATTTCCTTAGGAAAATTTCAGAATGTAATATGAAGGGTAAAGAGTTGAAAAATATGTGCCAAACATCCCCCATCCCCTCGCATCTGGTCCAAAAAAATTCCGAAAGTTTTCTGGAACAACCCAATTCTGAACGTTTCCTAGCCAGGTGTGGAGCAGTGGGAAGGGGTGAGGGAAGTTTGCCCCATAATTTCCAAGTGTATACCCTCCAAATAACATTCTGGGAAAATCGGGGCGAGATCTGAAGGGGTGAAATTTTTTTCCCAAAAATGAGCAAAGACTATAGTCTTTCCTTTTTTTTTCGAAGATTTTTTGACCCTCTCAGATTTCCTTAGGAAAATTTCAGAATGTAATATGAAGGGTAAAGAGTTGAAAAATATGTGCCAAACATCCCCCATCCCCTCGCATCTGGTCCAAAAAAATTCCGAAAGTTTTCTGGAACAACCCAATTCTGAACGTTTCCTAGCCAGGTGTGGAGCAGTGGGAAGGGGTGAGGGAAGTTTGCCCCATAATTTCCAAGTGTATACCCTCCAAATAACATTCTGGGAAAATCGGGGCGAGATCTGAAGGGGTGAAATTTTTTTCCCAAAAATGAGCAAAGACTATATAGGTATAGTCTTTCCTTTTTTTTTCGAAGATTTTTTGACCCTCTCAGATTTCCTTAGGAAAATTTCAGAATGTAATATGAAGGGTAAAGACTTGAAAAATATGTGCCAAACATCCCCCATCCCCTCGCATCTGGTCCAAAAAAATTCCGAAAGTTTTCTGGAACAACCCAATTCTGAACGTTTCCTAGCCAGGTGTGGAGCAGTGGGAAGGGGTGAGGGAAGTTTGCCTCATAATTTCCAAGTGTATACCCTCCAAATAACGTTCTGGGAAAATCGGGGCGAGATCTGAAGGGGTGAAATTTTTTTCCCAAAAATGAGCAAAGACTATAGTCTTTCCTTTTTTTTTTCGAAGATTTTTTGACCCTCTCAGATTTCCTTAGGAAAATTTCAGAATGTAATATGAAGGGTAAAGGATTGAAAAATATGTGCCAAACATCCCCCATCCCCTCGCATCTGGTCCAAAAAAATTCCGAAAGTTTTCTGGAACAACCCAATTCTGAACGTTTCCTAGCCAGGTGTGGAGCAGTGGGAAGGGGTGAGGGAAGTTTGCCCCATAATTTCCAAGTGTATACCCTCCAAATAACATTCTGGAAAAATCGGGGCGAGATCTGAAGGGGTGAAATTTTTTTCCTATAAATGAGCAAAGACTATAGTCTTTCCTTTTTTTTTCGAAGATTTTTTGACCCTCTCCGATTTCCTTAGGAAAATTTCAGAATGTAATATGAAGGATAAAGAGTTGAAAAATATGTGCCAAACATCCCCCATCCCCTCGCATCTGGTCCAAAAAAATTCCGAAAGTTTTCTGGAACAACCCAATTCTGAACGTTTCCTAGCCAGGTGTGGAGCAGTGGGAAGGGGTGAGGGAAGTTTGCCCCATAATTTCCAAGTGTATACCCTCCAAATAACATTCTGGGAAAATCGGGGCGAGATCTGAAGGGGTGAAATTTTTTTCCCAAAAATGAGCAAAGACTATAGTCTTTCCTTTTTTTTTCGAAGATTTTTTGACCCTCTCAGATTTCCTTAGGAAAATTTCAGAATGTAATATGAAGGGTAAAGACTTGAAAAATATGTGCCAAACATCCCCCATCCCCTCGCATCTGGTCCAAAAAAATTCCGAAAGTTTTCTGGAACAACCCAATTCTGAACGTTTCCTAGCCAGGTGTGGAGCAGTGGGAAGGGGTGAGGGAAGTTTGCCCCATAATTTCCAAGTGTATACCCTCCAAATAACATTCTGGGAAAATCGGGGCGAGATCTGAAGGGGTGAAATTTTTTTCCCAAAAATGAGCAAAGACTATAGTCTTTCCTTTTTTTTTCGAAGATTTTTTGACCCTCTCCGATTTCCTTAGGAAAATTTCAGAATGTAATATGAAGGGTAAAGAGTTGAAAAATATGTGCCAAACATCCCCCATCCCCTCGCATCTGGTCCAAAAAAATTCCGAAAGTTTTCTGGAACAAACCAATTCTGAACGTTTCCTAGCCAGGTGTGGAGCAGTGGGAAGGGGTGAGGGAAGTTTGCCCCATAATTTCCAAGTGTATACCCTCCAAATAACATTCTGGGAAAATCGGGGCAAGATCTGAACGGGTGAAATTTTTTTCCCAAAAATGAGCAAAGACTATAGTCTTTCCTTTTTTTTTCGAAGATTTTTTGACCCTCTCAGATTTCCTTAGGAAAATTTCAGAATGTAATATGAAGGGTAAAGAGTTGAAAAATATGTGCCAAACATCCCCCATCCCCTCGCATCTGGTCCAAAAAAATTCCGAAAGTTTTCTGGAACAACCCAATTCTGAACGTTTCCTAGCCAGGTGTGGAGCAGTGGGAAGGGGTGAGGGAAGTTTGCCCCATAATTTCCAAGTGTATACCCTCCAAATAACATTCTGGGAAAATCGGGGCGAGATCTGAAGGGGTGAAATTTTTTTCCCAAAAATGAGCAAAGACTTTCCTTTTTTTTTCGAAGATTTTTTGACCCTCTCAGATTTCCTTAGGAAAATTTCAGAATGTAATATGAAGGGTAAAGAGTTGAAAAATATGTGCCAAACATCCCCCATCCCCTCGCATCTGGTCCAAAAAAATTCCGAAAGTTTTCTGGAACAACCCAATTCTGAACGTTTCCTAGCCAGGTGTGGAGCAGTGGGAAGGGGTGAGGGAAGTTTGCCCCATAATTTCCAAGTGTATACCCTCCAAATAACATTCTGGGAAAATCGGGGCGAGATCTGAAGGGGTGAAATTTTTTTCCCAAAAATGAGCAAAGGCTATAGTCTTTCCTTTTTTTTTCGAAGATTTTTTGACCCTCTCAGATTTCCTTAGGAAAATTTCAGAATGTAATATGAAGGGTAAAGGCTTGAAAAATATGTGCCAAACATCCCCCATCCCCTCGCATCTGGTCCAAAAAAATTCCGAAAGTTTTCTGGAACAACCCAATTCTGAACGTTTCCTAGCCAGGTGTGGAGCAGTGGGAAGGGGTGAGGGAAGTTTGCCCCATAATTTCCAAGTGTATACCCTCCAAATAACATTCTGGAAAAATCGGGGCGAGATCTGAAGGGGTGAAATTTTTTTCCTAAAAATGAGCAAAGACTATTATAGTCTTTCCTTTTTTTTTCGAAGATTTTTTGACCCTCTCCGATTTCCTTAGGAAAATTTCAGAATGTAATATGAAGGGTAAAGGCTTGAAAAATATGTGCCAAACATCCCCCATCCCCTCGCATCTGGTCCAAAAAAATTCCGAAAGTTTTCTGGAACAACCCAATTCTGAACGTTTCCTAGCCAGGTGTGGAGCAGTGGGAAGGGGTGAGGGAAGTTTGCCCCATAATTTCCAAGTGTATACCCTCCAAATAACATTCTGGGAAAATCGGGGCGAGATCTGAAGGGGTGAAATTTTTTTCCCAAAAATGAGCAAAGGCTATAGTCTTTCCTTTTTTTTTCGAAGATTTTTTGACCCTCTCAGATTTCCTTAGGAAAATTTCAGAATGTAATATGAAGGGTAAAGACTTGAAAAATATGTGCCAAACATCCCCCATCCCCTCGCATCTGGTCCAAAAAAATTCCGAAAGTTTTCTGGAACAACCCAATTCTGAACGTTTCCTAGCCAGGTGTGGAGCAGTGGGAAGGGGTGAGGGAAGTTTGCCCCATAATTTCCAAGTGTATACCCTCCAAATAACGTTCTGGGAAAATCGGGGCGAGATCTGAAGGGGTGAAATTTTTTTCCCAAAAATGAGCAAAGACTATAGTCTTTCCTTTTTTTTTCGAAGATTTTTTGACCCTCTCAGATTTCCTTAGGAAAATTTCAGAATGTAATATGAAGGGTAAAGGCTTGAAAAATATGTGCCAAACATCCCCCATCCCCTCGCATCTGGTCCAAAAAAATTCCGAAAGTTTTCTGGAACAACCCAATTCTGAACGTTTCCTAGCCAGGTGTGTAGCAGTGGGAAGGGGTGAGGGAAGTTTGCCCCATAATTTCCAAGTGTATACCCTCCAAATAACATTCTGGAAAAATCGGGGCGAGATCTGAAGGGGTGAAATTTTTTTCCTAAAAATGAGCAAAGACTATAGTCTTTCCTTTTTTTTTCGAAGATTTTTTGACCCTCTCCGATTTCCTTAGGAAAATTTCAGAATGTAATATGAAGGGTAAAGGCTTGAAAAATATGTGCCAAACATCCCCCATCCCCTCGCATCTGGTCCAAAAAAATTCCGAAAGTTTTCTGGAACAACCCAATTCTGAACGTTTCCTAGCCAGGTGTGGAGCAGTGGGAAGGGGTGAGGGAAGTTTGCCCCATAATTTCCAAGTGTATACCCTCCAAATAACATTCTGGGAAAATCGGGGCGAGATCTGAAGGGGTGAAATTTTTTTCCCAAAAATGAGCAAAGGCTATAGTCTTTCCTTTTTTTTTTCGAAGATTTTTTGACCCTCTCAGATTTCCTTAGGAAAATTTCAGAATGTAATATGAAGGGTAAAGACTTGAAAAATATGTGCCAAACATCCCCCATCCCCTCGCATCTGGTCCAAAAAAATTCCGAAAGTTTTCTGGAACAACCCAATTCTGAACGTTTCCTAGCCAGGTGTGGAGCAGTGGGAAGGGGTGAGGGAAGTTTGCCCCATAATTTCCAAGTGTATACCCTCCAAATAACGTTCTGGGAAAATCGGGGCGAGATCTGAAGGGGTGAAATTTTTTTCCCAAAAATGAGCAAAGACTATAGTCTTTCCTTTTTTTTTCGAAGATTTTTTGACCCTCTCAGATTTCCTTAGGAAAATTTCAGAATGTAATATGAAGGGTAAAGGCTTGAAAAATATGTGCCAAACATCCCCCATCCCCTCGCATCTGGTCCAAAAAAATTCCGAAAGTTTTCTGGAACAACCCAATTCTGAACGTTTCCTAGCCAGGTGTGTAGCAGTGGGAAGGGGTGAGGGAAGTTTGCCCCATAATTTCCAAGTGTATACCCTCCAAATAACATTCTGGAAAAATCGGGGCGAGATCTGAAGGGGTGAAATTTTTTTCCTAAAAATGAGCAAAGACTATAGTCTTTCCTTTTTTTTTCGAAGATTTTTTGACCCTCTCCGATTTCCTTAGGAAAATTTCAGAATGTAATATGAAGGGTAAAGAGTTGAAAAATATGTGCCAAACATCCCCCATCCCCTCGCATCTGGTCCAAAAAAATTCCGAAAGTTTTCTGGAACAACCCAATTCTGAACGTTTCCTAGCCAGGTGTGGAGCAGTGGGAAGGGGTGAGGGAAGTTTGCCCCATAATTTCCAAGTGTATACCCTCCAAATAACATTCTGGGAAAATCGGGGCAAGATCTGAACGGGTGAAATTTTTTTCCCAAAAATGAGCAAAGACTATAGTCTTTCCTTTTTTTTTCGAAGATTTTTTGACCCTCTCAGATTTCCTTAGGAAAATTTCAGAATGTAATATGAAGGGTAAAGACTTGAAAAATATGTGCCAAACATCCCCCATCCCCTCGCATCTGGTCCAAAAAAATTCCGAAAGTTTTCTGGAACAACCCAATTCTGAACGTTTCCTAGCCAGGTGTGGAGCAGTGGGAAGGGGTGAGGGAAGTTTGCCCCATAATTTCCAAGTGTATACCCTCCAAATAACATTCTGGGAAAATCGGGGCGAGATCTGAAGGGGTGAAATTTTTTTCCCAAAAATGAGCAAAGACTATAGTCTTTCCTTTTTTTTTCGAAGATTGTTTGACCCTCTCAGATTTCCTTAGGAAAATTTCAGAATGTAATATGAAGGGTAAAGAGTTGAAAAATATGTGCCAAACATCCCCCATCCCCTCGCATCTGGTCCAAAAAAATTCCGAAAGTTTTCTGGAACAACCCAATTCTGAACGTTTCCTAGCCAGGTGTGGAGCAGTGGGAAGGGGTGAGGGAAGTTTGCCCCATAATTTCCAAGTGTATACCCTCCAAATAACATTCTGGGAAAATCGGGGCGAGATCTGAAGGGGTGAAATTTTTTTCCCAAAAATGAGCAAAGACTATAGTCTTTCCTTTTTTTTTCGAAGATTTTTTGACCCTCTCAGATTTCCTTAGGAAAATTTCAGAATGTAATATGAAGGGTAAAGAGTTGAAAAATATGTGCCAAACATCCCCCATCCCCTCGCATCTGGTCCAAAAAAATTCCGAAAGTTTTCTGGAACAACCCAATTCTGAACGTTTCCTAGCCAGGTGTGGAGCAGTGGGAAGGGGTGAGGGAAGTTTGCCCCATAATTTCCAAGTGTATACCCTCCAAATAACATTCTGGGAAAATCGGGGCGAGATCTGAAGGGGTGAAATTTTTTTCCCAAAAATGAGCAAAGGCTATAGTCTTTCCTTTTTTTTTCGAAGATTTTTTGACCCTCTCAGATTTCCTTAGGAAAATTTCAGAATGTAATATGAAGGGTAAAGACTTGAAAAATATGTGCCAAACATCCCCCATCCCCTCGCATCTGGTCCAAAAAAATTCCGAAAGTTTTCTGGAACAACCCAATTCTGAACGTTTCCTAGCCAGGTGTGGAGCAGTGGGAAGGGGTGAGGGAAGTTTGCCTCATAATTTCCAAGTGTATACCCTCCAAATAACGTTCTGGGAAAATCGGGGCGAGATCTGAAGGGGTGAAATTTTTTTCCCAAAAATGAGCAAAGACTATAGTCTTTCCTTTTTTTTTCGAAGATTTTTTGACCCTCTCAGATTTCCTTAGGAAAATTTCAGAATGTAATATGAAGGGTAAAGGCTTGAAAAATATGTGCCAAACATCCCCCATCCCTCGCATCTGGTCCAAAAAAATTCCGAAAGTTTTCTGGAACAACCCAATTCTGAACGTTTCCTAGCCAGGTGTGGAGCAGTGGGAAGGGGTGAGGGAAGTTTGCCCCATAATTTCCAAGTGTATACCCTCCAAATAACATTCTGGAAAAATCGGGGCGAGATCTGAAGGGGTGAAATTTTTTTCCTAAAAATGAGCAAAGACTATAGTCTTTCCTTTTTTTTTCGAAGATTTTTTGACCCTCTCAGATTTCCTTAGGAAAATTTCAGAATGTAATATGAAGGGTAAAGGCTTGAAAAATATGTGCCAAACATCCCCCATCCCCTCGCATCTGGTCCAAAAAAAATCCGAAAGTTTTCTGGAACAACCCAATTCTGAACGTTTCCTAGCCAGGTGTGGAGCAGTGGGAAGGGGTGAGGGAAGTTTGCCCCATAATTTCCAAGTGTATACCCTCCAAATAACATTCTGGAAAAATCGGGGCGAGATCTGAAGGGGTGAAATTTTTTTCCTAAAAATGAGCAAAGACTATAGTCTTTCCTTTTTTTTTCGAAGATTTTTTGACCCTCTCCGATTTCCTTAGGAAAATTTCAGAATGTAATATGAAGGGTAAAGAGTTGAAAAATATGTGCCAAACATCCCCCATCCCCTCGCATCTGGTCCAAAAAAATTCCGAAAGTTTTCTGGAACAACCCAATTCTGAACGTTTCCTAGCCAGGTGTGGAGCAGTGGGAAGGGGTGAGGGAAGTTTGCCCCATAATTTCCAAGTGTATACCCTCCAAATAACATTCTGGGAAAATCGGGGCGAGATCTGAAGGGGTGAAATTTTTTTCCCAAAAATGAGCAAAGACTATAGTCTTTCCTTTTTTTTTCGAAGATTTTTTGACCCTCTCCGATTTCCTTAGGAAAATTTCAGAATGTAATATGAAGGGTAAAGAGTTGAAAAATATGTGCCAAACATCCCCCATCCCCTCGCATCTGGTCCAAAAAAATTCCGAAAGTTTTCTGGAACAACCCAATTCTGAACGTTTCCTAGCCAGGTGTGGAGCAGTGGGAAGGGGTGAGGGAAGTTTGCCCCATAATTTCCAAGTGTATACCCTCCAAATAACATTCTGGGAAAATCGGGGCGAGATCTGAAGGGGTGAAATTTTTTTCCCAAAAATGAGCAAAGACTATTATAGTCTTTCCTTTTTTTTTCGAAGATTTTTTGACCCTCTCAGATTTCCTTAGGAAAATTTCAGAATGTAATATGAAGGGTAAAGAGTTGAAAAATATGTGCCAAACATCCCCCATCCCCTCGCATCTGGTCCAAAAAAATTCCGAAAGTTTTCTGGAACAACCCAATTCTGAACGTTTCCTAGCCAGGTGTGGAGCAGTGGGAAGGGGTGAGGGAAGTTTGCCCCATAATTTCCAAGTGTATACCCTCCAAATAACATTCTGGGAAAATCGGGGCGAGATCTGAAGGGGTGAAATTTTTTTCCCAAAAATGAGCAAAGACTATATAGGTATAGTCTTTCCTTTTTTTTTCGAAGATTTTTTGACCCTCTCAGATTTCCTTAGGAAAATTTCAGAATGTAATATGAAGGGTAAAGACTTGAAAAATATGTGCCAAACATCCCCCATCCCCTCGCATCTGGTCCAAAAAAATTCCGAAAGTTTTCTGGAACAACCCAATTCTGAACGTTTCCTAGCCAGGTGTGGAGCAGTGGGAAGGGGTGAGGGAAGTTTGCCTCATAATTTCCAAGTGTATACCCTCCAAATAACGTTCTGGGAAAATCGGGGCGAGATCTGAAGGGGTGAAATTTTTTTCCCAAAAATGAGCAAAGACTATAGTCTTTCCTTTTTTTTTTCGAAGATTTTTTGACCCTCTCAGATTTCCTTAGGAAAATTTCAGAATGTAATATGAAGGGTAAAGGATTGAAAAATATGTGCCAAACATCCCCCATCCCCTCGCATCTGGTCCAAAAAAATTCCGAAAGTTTTCTGGAACAACCCAATTCTGAACGTTTCCTAGCCAGGTGTGGAGCAGTGGGAAGGGGTGAGGGAAGTTTGCCCCATAATTTCCAAGTGTATACCCTCCAAATAACATTCTGGAAAAATCGGGGCGAGATCTGAAGGGGTGAAATTTTTTTCCTATAAATGAGCAAAGACTATAGTCTTTCCTTTTTTTTTCGAAGATTTTTTGACCCTCTCCGATTTCCTTAGGAAAATTTCAGAATGTAATATGAAGGGTAAAGAGTTGAAAAATATGTGCCAAACATCCCCCATCCCCTCGCATCTGGTCCAAAAAAATTCCGAAAGTTTTCTGGAACAACCCAATTCTGAACGTTTCCTAGCCAGGTGTGGAGCAGTGGGAAGGGGTGAGGGAAGTTTGCCCCATAATTTCCAAGTGTATACCCTCCAAATAACATTCTGGGAAAATCGGGGCGAGATCTGAAGGGGTGAAATTTTTTTCCCAAAAATGAGCAAAGACTATAGTCTTTCCTTTTTTTTTCGAAGATTTTTTGACCCTCTCAGATTTCCTTAGGAAAATTTCAGAATGTAATATGAAGGGTAAAGACTTGAAAAATATGTGCCAAACATCCCCCATCCCCTCGCATCTGGTCCAAAAAAATTCCGAAAGTTTTCTGGAACAACCCAATTCTGAACGTTTCCTAGCCAGGTGTGGAGCAGTGGGAAGGGGTGAGGGAAGTTTGCCCCATAATTTCCAAGTGTATACCCTCCAAATAACATTCTGGGAAAATCGGGGCGAGATCTGAAGGGGTGAAATTTTTTTCCCAAAAATGAGCAAAGACTATAGTCTTTCCTTTTTTTTTCGAAGATTTTTTGACCCTCTCCGATTTCCTTAGGAAAATTTCAGAATGTAATATGAAGGGTAAAGAGTTGAAAAATATGTGCCAAACATCCCCCATCCCCTCGCATCTGGTCCAAAAAAATTCCGAAAGTTTTCTGGAACAACCCAATTCTGAACGTTTCCTAGCCAGGTGTGGAGCAGTGGGAAGGGGTGAGGGAAGTTTGCCCCATAATTTCCAAGTGTATACCCTCCAAATAACATTCTGGAAAAATCGGGGCGAGATCTGAAGGGGTGAAATTTTTTTCCTAAAAATGAGCAAAGACTATAGTCTTTCCTTTTTTTTTCGAAGATTTTTTGACCCTCTCCGATTTCCTTAGGAAAATTTCAGAATGTAATATGAAGGGTAAAGAGTTGAAAAATATGTGCCAAACATCCCCCATCCCCTCGCATCTGGTCCAAAAAAATTCCGAAAGTTTTCTGGAACAACCCAATTCTGAACGTTTCCTAGCCAGGTGTGGAGCAGTGGGAAGGGGTGAGGGAAGTTTGCCCCATAATTTCCAAGTGTATACCCTCCAAATAACATTCTGGGAAAATCGGGGCGAGATCTGAAGGGGTGAAATTTTTTTCCCAAAAATGAGCAAAGACTATAGTCTTTCCTTTTTTTTTCGAAGATTTTTTGACCCTCTCAGATTTCCTTAGGAAAATTTCAGAATGTAATATGAAGGGTAAAGAGTTGAAAAATATGTGCCAAACATCCCCCATCCCCTCGCATCTGGTCCAAAAAAATTCCGAAAGTTTTCTGGAACAACCCAATTCTGAACGTTTCCTAGCCAGGTGTGGAGCAGTGGGAAGGGGTGAGGGAAGTTTGCCCCATAATTTCCAAGTGTATACCCTCCAAATAACATTCTGGGAAAATCGGGGCGAGATCTGAAGGGGTGAAATTTTTTTCCCAAAAATGAGCAAAGACTATAGTCTTTCCTTTTTTTTTCGAAGATTTTTTGACCCTCTCAGATTTCCTTAGGAAAATTTCAGAATGTAATATGAAGGGTAAAGAGTTGAAAAATATGTGCCAAACATCCCCCATCCCCTCGCATCTGGTCCAAAAAAATTCCGAAAGTTTTCTGGAACAACCCAATTCTGAACGTTTCCTAGCCAGGTGTGGAGCAGTGGGAAGGGGTGAGGGAAGTTTGCCCCATAATTTCCAAGTGTATACCCTCCAAATAACATTCTGGAAAAATCGGGGCGAGATCTGAAGGGGTGAAATTTTTTTCCTAAAAATGAGCAAAGACTATAGTCTTTCCTTTTTTTTTCGAAGATTTTTTGACCCTCTCCGATTTCCTTAGGAAAATTTCAGAATGTAATATGAAGGGTAAAGAGTTGAAAAATATGTGCCAAACATCCCCCATCCCCTCGCATCTGGTCCAAAAAAATTCCGAAAGTTTTCTGGAACAACCCAATTCTGAACGTTTCCTAGCCAGGTGTGGAGCAGTGGGAAGGGGTGAGGGAAGTTTGCCCCATAATTTCCAAGTGTATACCCTCCAAATAACATTCTGGGAAAATCGGGGCGAGATCTGAAGGGGTGAAATTTTTTTCCCAAAAATGAGCAAAGACTATAGTCTTTCCTTTTTTTTTCGAAGATTTTTTGACCCTCTCAGATTTCCTTAGGAAAATTTCAGAATGTAATATGAAGGGTAAAGAGTTGAAAAATATGTGCCAAACATCCCCCATCCCCTCGCATCTGGTCCAAAAAAATTCCGAAAGTTTTCTGGAACAACCCAATTCTGAACGTTTCCTAGCCAGGTGTGGAGCAGTGGGAAGGGGTGAGGGAAGTTTGCCCCATAATTTCCAAGTGTATACCCTCCAAATAACATTCTGGGAAAATCGGGGCGAGATCTGAAGGGGTGAAATTTTTTTCCCAAAAATGAGCAAAGACTATAGTCTTTCCTTTTTTTTTCGAAGATTTTTTGACCCTCTCAGATTTCCTTAGGAAAATTTCAGAATGTAATATGAAGGGTAAAGAGTTGAAAAATATGTGCCAAACATCCCCCATCCCCTCGCATCTGGTCCAAAAAAATTCCGAAAGTTTTCTGGAACAACCCAATTCTGAACGTTTCCTAGCCAGGTGTGGAGCAGTGGGAAGGGGTGAGGGAAGTTTGCCCCATAATTTCCAAGTGTATACCCTCCAAATAACATTCTGGGAAAATCGGGGCGAGATCTGAAGGGGTGAAATTTTTTTCCCAAAAATGAGCAAAGGCTATAGTCTTTCCTTTTTTTTTCGAAGATTTTTTGACCCTCTCAGATTTCCTTAGGAAAATTTCAGAATGTAATATGAAGGGTAAAGACTTGAAAAATATGTGCCAAACATCCCCCATCCCCTCGCATCTGGTCCAAAAAAATTCCGAAAGTTTTCTGGAACAACCCAATTCTGAACGTTTCCTAGCCAGGTGTGGAGCAGTGGGAAGGGGTGAGGGAAGTTTGCCTCATAATTTCCAAGTGTATACCCTCCAAATAACGTTCTGGGAAAATCGGGGCGAGATCTGAAGGGGTGAAATTTTTTTCCCAAAAATGAGCAAAGACTATAGTCTTTCCTTTTTTTTTCGAAGATTTTTTGACCCTCTCAGATTTCCTTAGGAAAATTTCAGAATGTAATATGAAGGGTAAAGGCTTGAAAAATATGTGCCAAACATCCCCCATCCCCTCGCATCTGGTCCAAAAAAATTCCGAAAGTTTTCTGGAACAACCCAATTCTGAACGTTTCCTAGCCAGGTGTGGAGCAGTGGGAAGGGGTGAGGGAAGTTTGCCCCATAATTTCCAAGTGTATACCCTCCAAATAACATTCTGGAAAAATCGGGGCGAGATCTGAAGGGGTGAAATTTTTTTCCTAAAAATGAGCAAAGACTATAGTCTTTCCTTTTTTTTTCGAAGATTTTTTGACCCTCTCCGATTTCCTTAGGAAAATTTCAGAATGTAATATGAAGGGTAAAGAGTTGAAAAATATGTGCCAAACATCCCCCATCCCCTCGCATCTGGTCCAAAAAAATTCCGAAAGTTTTCTGGAACAACCCAATTCTGAACGTTTCCTAGCCAGATGTGGAGCAGTGGGAAGGGGTGAGGGAAGTTTGCCCCATAATTTCCAAGTGTATACCCTCCAAATAACATTCTGGGAAAATCGGGGCGAGATCTGAAGGGGTGAAATTTTTTTCCCAAAAATGAGCAAAGACTATAGTCTTTCCTTTTTTTTTCGAAGATTTTTTGACCCTCTCAGATTTCCTTAGGAAAATTTCAGAATGTAATATGAAGGGTAAAGACTTGAAAAATATGTGCCAAACATCCCCCATCCCCTCGCATCTGGTCCAAAAAAATTCCGAAAGTTTTCTGGAACAACCCAATTCTGAACGTTTCCTAGCCAGGTGTGGAGCAGTGGGAAGGGGTGAGGGAAGTTTGCCCCATAATTTCCAAGTGTATACCCTCCAAATAACATTCTGGGAAAATCGGGGCGAGATCTGAAGGGGTGAAATTTTTTTCCCAAAAATGAGCAAAGACTATAGTCTTTCCTTTTTTTTTCGAAGATTTTTTGACCCTCTCAGATTTCCTTAGGAAAATTTCAGAATGTAATATGAAGGGTAAAGAGTTGAAAAATATGTGCCAAACATCCCCCATCCCCTCGCATCTGGTCCAAAAAAATTCCGAAAGTTTTCTGGAACAACCCAATTCTGAACGTTTCCTAGCCAGGTGTGGAGCAGTGGGAAGGGGTGAGGGAAGTTTGCCTCATAATTTCCAAGTGTATACCCTCCAAATAACGTTCTGGGAAAATCGGGGCGAGATCTGAAGGGGTGAAATTTTTTTCCCAAAAATGAGCAAAGACTATAGTCTTTCCTTTTTTTTTTCGAAGATTTTTTGACCCTCTCAGATTTCCTTAGGAAAATTTCAGAATGTAATATGAAGGGTAAAGGATTGAAAAATATGTGCCAAACATCCCCCATCCCCTCGCATCTGGTCCAAAAAAATTCCGAAAGTTTTCTGGAACAACCCAATTCTGAACGTTTCCTAGCCAGGTGTGGAGCAGTGGGAAGGGGTGAGGGAAGTTTGCCCCATAATTTCCAAGTGTATACCCTCCAAATAACATTCTGGAAAAATCGGGGCGAGATCTGAAGGGGTGAAATTTTTTTCCTATAAATGAGCAAAGACTATAGTCTTTCCTTTTTTTTTCGAAGATTTTTTGACCCTCTCCGATTTCCTTAGGAAAATTTCAGAATGTAATATGAAGGGTAAAGAGTTGAAAAATATGTGCCAAACATCCCCCATCCCCTCGCATCTGGTCCAAAAAAATTCCGAAAGTTTTCTGGAACAACCCAATTCTGAACGTTTCCTAGCCAGGTGTGGAGCAGTGGGAAGGGGTGAGGGAAGTTTGCCCCATAATTTCCAAGTGTATACCCTCCAAATAACATTCTGGGAAAATCGGGGCGAGATCTGAAGGGGTGAAATTTTTTTCCCAAAAATGAGCAAAGACTATAGTCTTTCCTTTTTTTTTCGAAGATTTTTTGACCCTCTCAGATTTCCTTAGGAAAATTTCAGAATGTAATATGAAGGGTAAAGACTTGAAAAATATGTGCCAAACATCCCCCATCCCCTCGCATCTGGTCCAAAAAAATTCCGAAAGTTTTCTGGAACAACCCAATTCTGAACGTTTCCTAGCCAGGTGTGGAGCAGTGGGAAGGGGTGAGGGAAGTTTGCCCCATAATTTCCAAGTGTATACCCTCCAAATAACATTCTGGGAAAATCGGGGCGAGATCTGAAGGGGTGAAATTTTTTTCCCAAAAATGAGCAAAGACTATAGTCTTTCCTTTTTTTTTCGAAGATTTTTTGACCCTCTCCGATTTCCTTAGGAAAATTTCAGAATGTAATATGAAGGGTAAAGAGTTGAAAAATATGTGCCAAACATCCCCCATCCCCTCGCATCTGGTCCAAAAAAATTCCGAAAGTTTTCTGGAACAACCCAATTCTGAACGTTTCCTAGCCAGGTGTGGAGCAGTGGGAAGGGGTGAGGGAAGTTTGCCCCATAATTTCCAAGTGTATACCCTCCAAATAACATTCTGGAAAAATCGGGGCGAGATCTGAAGGGGTGAAATTTTTTTCCCAAAAATGAGCAAAGACTATAGTCTTTCCTTTTTTTTTCGAAGATTTTTTGACCCTCTCCGATTTCCTTAGGAAAATTTCAGAATGTAATATGAAGGGTAAAGAGTTGAAAAATATGTGCCAAACATCCCCCATCCCCTCGCATCTGGTCCAAAAAAATTCCGAAAGTTTTCTGGAACAACCCAATTCTGAACGTTTCCTAGCCAGGTGTGGAGCAGTGGGAAGGGGTGAGGGAAGTTTGCCCCATAATTTCCAAGTGTATACCCTCCAAATAACATTCTGGGAAAATCGGGGCGAGATCTGAAGGGGTGAAATTTTTTTCCCAAAAATGAGCAAAGACTATAGTCTTTCCTTTTTTTTTCGAAGATTTTTTGACCCTCTCAGATTTCCTTAGGAAAATTTCAGAATGTAATATGAAGGGTAAAGAGTTGAAAAATATGTGCCAAACATCCCCCATCCCCTCGCATCTGGTCCAAAAAAATTCCGAAAGTTTTCTGGAACAACCCAATTCTGAACGTTTCCTAGCCAGGTGTGGAGCAGTGGGAAGGGGTGAGGGAAGTTTGCCCCATAATTTCCAAGTGTATACCCTCCAAATAACATTCTGGGAAAATCGGGGCGAGATCTGAAGGGGTGAAATTTTTTTCCCAAAAATGAGCAAAGACTATAGTCTTTCCTTTTTTTTTCGAAGATTTTTTGACCCTCTCAGATTTCCTTAGGAAAATTTCAGAATGTAATATGAAGGGTAAAGAGTTGAAAAATATGTGCCAAACATCCCCCATCCCCTCGCATCTGGTCCAAAAAAATTCCGAAAGTTTTCTGGAACAACCCAATTCTGAACGTTTCCTAGCCAGGTGTGGAGCAGTGGGAAGGGGTGAGGGAAGTTTGCCCCATAATTTCCAAGTGTATACCCTCCAAATAACATTCTGGGAAAATCGGGGCGAGATCTGAAGGGGTGAAATTTTTTTCCCAAAAATGAGCAAAGACTATATAGGTATAGTCTTTCCTTTTTTTTTCGAAGATTTTTTGACCCTCTCAGATTTCCTTAGGAAAATTTCAGAATGTAATATGAAGGGTAAAGACTTGAAAAATATGTGCCAAACATCCCCCATCCCCTCGCATCTGGTCCAAAAAAATTCCGAAAGTTTTCTGGAACAACCCAATTCTGAACGTTTCCTAGCCAGGTGTGGAGCAGTGGGAAGTTGTGAGGGAAGTTTGCCCCATAATTTCCAAGTGTATACCCTCCAAATAACATTCTGGAAAAATCGGGGCGAGATCTGAAGGGGTGAAATTTTTTTCCCAAAAATGAGCAAAGACTATAGTCTTCCTTTTTTTTTCGAAGATTTTTTGACCCTCTCCGATTTCCTTAGGAAAATTTCAGAATGTAATATGAAGGGTAAAGAGTTGAAAAATATGTGCCAAACATCCCCCATCCCCTCGCATCTGGTCCAAAAAAATTCCGAAAGTTTTCTGGAACAACCCAATTTTGAACGTTTCCTAGCCAGGTGTGGAGCAGTGGGAAGGGGTGAGGGAAGTTTGCCCCATAATTTCCAAGTGTATACCCTCCAAATAACGTTCTGGGAAAATCGGGGCGAGATCTGAAGGGGTGAAATTTTTTTCCCAAAAATGAGCAAAGACTATAATAGTCTTTCCTTTTTTTTTTCGAACATTTTTTGACCCTCTCCGATTTCCTTAGGAAAATTTCAGAATGTAATATGAAGGGTAAAGACTTGAAAAATATGTGCCAAACATCCCCCATCCCCTCGCATCTGGTCCAAAAAAATTCCGAAAGTTTTCTGGAACAACCCAATTCTGAACGTTTCCTAGCCAGGTGCGGAGCAGTGGGAAGGGGTGAGGGAAGTTTGCCCCATAATTTCCAAGTGTATACCCTCCAAATAACATTCTGGAAAAATCGGGGCGAGATCTGAAGGGGTGAAATTTTTTTCCTAAAAATGAGCAAAGACTATAGTCTTTCCTTTTTTTTTCGAAGATTTTTTGACCCTCTCCGATTTCCTTAGGAAAATTTCAGAATGTAATATGAAGTGTAAAGAGTTGAAAAATATGTGCCAAACATCCCCCATCCCCTCGCATCTGGTCCAAAAAAATTCCGAAAGTTTTCTGGAACAACCCAATTCTGAACGTTTCCTAGCCAGGTGTGGAGCAGTGGGAAGGGGTGAGGGAAGTTTGCCCCATAATTTCCAAGTGTATACCCTCCAAATAACATTCTGGGAAAATCGGGGCGAGATCTGAAGGGGTGAAATTTTTTTCCCAACAATGAGCAAAGACTATAGTCTTTCCTTTTTTTTTCGAAGATTTTTTGACCCTCTCAGATTTCCTTAGGAAAATTTCAGAATGTAATATGAAGGGTAAAGACTTGAAAAATATGTGCCAAACATCCCCCATCCCCTCGCATCTGGTCCAAAAAAATTCCGAAAGTTTTCTGGAACAACCCAATTCTGAACGTTTCCTAGCCAGGTGTGGAGCAGTGGGAAGGGGTGAGGGAAGTTTGCCCCATAATTTCCAAGTGTATACCCTCCAAATAACATTCTGGAAAAATCGTGGCGAGATCTGAAGGGGTGAAATTTATTTCCCAAAAATTAGCAAAGACTATAGTCTTTCCTTTTTTTTTCGAAGATTTTTTGACCCTCTCCAATTTCCTTAGGAAAATTTCAGAATGTAATATGAAGGGTAAAGACTTGAAAAATGTGTGCCAAACATCCCCCATCCCCTCGCATCTGGTCCAAAAAAATTCCGAAAGTTTTCTGGAACAACCCAAATCTGAACGTTTCCTAGCCAGATGTGGAGCAGTGGGAAGGGGTGAGGGAAGTTTGCCCCATAATTTCCAAGTGTATACCCTCCAAATAAGATTCTGGAAAAATCGGGGCGAGATCTGAAGGGGTGAAATTTTTTTCCCAAAAATGAGCAAAGACTATAGTCTTTCCTTTTTTTTTCGAAGATTTTTTGACCCTCTCAGATTTCCTTAGGAAAATTTCAGAATGTAATATGAAGGGTAAAGACTTGAAAAATATGTGCCAAACATCCCCCATCCCCTCGCATCTGGTCCAAAAAAATTCCGAAAGTTTTCTGGAACAACCCAATTCTGAACGTTTCCTAGCCAGGTGTGGAGCAGTGGGAAGGGGTGAGGGAAGTTTGCCCCATAATTTCCAAGTGTATACCCTCCAAATAACATTCTGGGAAAATCGGGGCGAGATCTGAAGGGGTGAAATTTTTTTCCCAAAAATGAGCAAAGACTATAGTCTTTCCTTTTTTTTTCGAAGATTTTTTGACCCTCTACAATTTCCTTAGGAAAATTTCAGAATGTAATATGAAGGGTAAAGACTTGAAAAATATGTGCCAAACATCCCCCATCCCCTCGCATCTGGTCCAAAAAAATTCCGAAAGTTTTCTGGAACAACCCAATTCTGAACGTTTCCTAGCCAGGTGCGGAGCAGTGGGAAGGGGTGAGGGAAGTTTGCCCCATAATTTCCAAGTGTATACCCTCCAAATAACATTCTGGAAAAATCGGGGCGAGATCTGAAGGGGTGAAATTTTTTTCCTAAAAATGAGCAAAGACTATAGTCTTTCCTTTTTTTTTCGAAGATTTTTTGACCCTCTCCGATTTCCTTAGGAAAATTTCAGAATGTAATATGAAGTGTAAAGAGTTGAAAAATATGTGCCAAACATCCCCCATCCCCTCGCATCTGGTCCAAAAAAATTCCGAAAGTTTTCTGGAACAACCCAATTCTGAACGTTTCCTAGCCAGGTGTGGAGCAGTGGGAAGGGGTGAGGGAAGTTTGCCCCATAATTTCCAAGTGTATACCCTCCAAATAACATTCTGGGAAAATCGGGGCGAGATCTGAAGGGGTGAAATTTTTTTCCCAACAATGAGCAAAGACTATAGTCTTTCCTTTTTTTTTCGAAGATTTTTTGACCCTCTCAGATTTCCTTAGGAAAATTTCAGAATGTAATATGAAGGGTAAAGACTTGAAAAATATGTGCCAAACATCCCCCATCCCCTCGCATCTGGTCCAAAAAAATTCCGAAAGTTTTCTGGAACAACCCAATTCTGAACGTTTCCTAGCCAGGTGTGGAGCAGTGGGAAGGGGTGAGGGAAGTTTGCCCCATAATTTCCAAGTGTATACCCTCCAAATAACATTCTGGAAAAATCGTGGCGAGATCTGAAGGGGTGAAATTTATTTCCCAAAAATTAGCAAAGACTATAGTCTTTCCTTTTTTTTTCGAAGATTTTTTGACCCTCTCCAATTTCCTTAGGAAAATTTCAGAATGTAATATGAAGGGTAAAGACTTGAAAAATGTGTGCCAAACATCCCCCATCCCCTCGCATCTGGTCCAAAAAAATTCCGAAAGTTTTCTGGAACAACCCAAATCTGAACGTTTCCTAGCCAGATGTGGAGCAGTGGGAAGGGGTGAGGGAAGTTTGCCCCATAATTTCCAAGTGTATACCCTCCAAATAAGATTCTGGAAAAATCGGGGCGAGATCTGAAGGGGTGAAATTTTTTTCCCAAAAATGAGCAAAGACTATAGTCTTTCCTTTTTTTTTCGAAGATTTTTTGACCCTCTCAGATTTCCTTAGGAAAATTTCAGAATGTAATATGAAGGGTAAAGACTTGAAAAATATGTGCCAAACATCCCCCATCCCCTCGCATCTGGTCCAAAAAAATTCCGAAAGTTTTCTGGAACAACCCAATTCTGAACGTTTCCTAGCCAGGTGTGGAGCAGTGGGAAGGGGTGAGGGAAGTTTGCCCCATAATTTCCAAGTGTATACCCTCCAAATAACATTCTGGGAAAATCGGGGCGAGATCTGAAGGGGTGAAATTTTTTTCCCAAAAATGAGCAAAGACTATAGTCTTTCCTTTTTTTTTCGAAGATTTTTTGACCCTCTACAATTTCCTTAGGAAAATTTCAGAATGTAATATGAAGGGTAAAGACTTGAAAAATGTGTGCCAAACATCCCCCATCCCCTCGCATCTGGTCCAAAAAAATTCCGAAAGTTTTCTGGAACAACCCAATTCTGAACGTTTCCTAGCCAGATGTGGAGCAGTGGGAAGGGGTGAGGGAAGTTTGCCCCACAATTTCCAAGTGTATACCCTCCAAATAACATTCTGGAAAAATCGGGGCGAGATCTGAAGGGGTGAAATTTTTTTCCTAAAAATGAGCAAAGACTATCTTTCCTTTTTTTTTCGAAGATTTTTTGACCCTCTCCGATTTCCTTAGGAAAATTTCAGAATGTAATATGAAGGGTAAAGAGTTGAAAAATATGTGCCAAACATCCCCCATCCCCTCGCATCTGGTCCAAAAAAATTCCGAAAGTTTTCTGGAACAACCCAATTCTGAACGTTTCCTAGCCAGGTGTGGAGCAGTGGGAAGGGGTGAGGGAAGTTTGCCCCATAATTTCCAAGTGTATACCCTCCAAATAACATTCTGGAAAAATCGTGGCGAGATCTGAAGGGGTGAAATTTATTTCCCAAAAATTAGCAAAGACTATAGTCTTTCCTTTTTTTTTCGAAGATTTTTTGACCCTCTCCAATTTCCTTAGGAAAATTTCAGAATGTAATATGAAGGGTAAAGACTTGAAAAATGTGTGCCAAACATCCCCCATCCCCTCGCATCTGGTCCAAAAAAATTCCGAAAGTTTTCTGGAACAACCCAAATCTGAACGTTTCCTAGCCAGATGTGGAGCAGTGGGAAGGGGTGAGGGAAGTTTGCCCCATAATTTCCAAGTGTATACCCTCCAAATAAGATTCTGGAAAAATCGGGGCGAGATCTGAAGGGGTGAAATTTTTTTCCCAAAAATGAGCAAAGACTATAGTCTTTCCTTTTTTTTTCGAAGATTTTTTGACCCTCTCAGATTTCCTTAGGAAAATTTCAGAATGTAATATGAAGGGTAAAGACTTGAAAAATATGTGCCAAACATCCCCCATCCCCTCGCATCTGGTCCAAAAAAATTCCGAAAGTTTTCTGGAACAACCCAATTCTGAACGTTTCCTAGCCAGGTGTGGAGCAGTGGGAAGGGGTGAGGGAAGTTTGCCCCATAATTTCCAAGTGTATACCCTCCAAATAACATTCTGGGAAAATCGGGGCGAGATCTGAAGGGGTGAAATTTTTTTCCCAAAAATGAGCAAAGACTATAGTCTTTCCTTTTTTTTTCGAAGATTTTTTGACCCTCTACAATTTCCTTAGGAAAATTTCAGAATGTAATATGAAGGGTAAAGACTTGAAAAATATGTGCCAAACATCCCCCATCCCCTCGCATCTGGTCCAAAAAAATTCCGAAAGTTTTCTGGAACAACCCAATTCTGAACGTTTCCTAGCCAGGTGCGGAGCAGTGGGAAGGGGTGAGGGAAGTTTGCCCCATAATTTCCAAGTGTATACCCTCCAAATAACATTCTGGAAAAATCGGGGCGAGATCTGAAGGGGTGAAATTTTTTTCCTAAAAATGAGCAAAGACTATAGTCTTTCCTTTTTTTTTCGAAGATTTTTTGACCCTCTCCGATTTCCTTAGGAAAATTTCAGAATGTAATATGAAGTGTAAAGAGTTGAAAAATATGTGCCAAACATCCCCCATCCCCTCGCATCTGGTCCAAAAAAATTCCGAAAGTTTTCTGGAACAACCCAATTCTGAACGTTTCCTAGCCAGGTGTGGAGCAGTGGGAAGGGGTGAGGGAAGTTTGCCCCATAATTTCCAAGTGTATACCCTCCAAATAACATTCTGGGAAAATCGGGGCGAGATCTGAAGGGGTGAAATTTTTTTCCCAACAATGAGCAAAGACTATAGTCTTTCCTTTTTTTTTCGAAGATTTTTTGACCCTCTCAGATTTCCTTAGGAAAATTTCAGAATGTAATATGAAGGGTAAAGACTTGAAAAATATGTGCCAAACATCCCCCATCCCCTCGCATCTGGTCCAAAAAAATTCCGAAAGTTTTCTGGAACAACCCAATTCTGAACGTTTCCTAGCCAGGTGTGGAGCAGTGGGAAGGGGTGAGGGAAGTTTGCCCCATAATTTCCAAGTGTATACCCTCCAAATAACATTCTGGAAAAATCGTGGCGAGATCTGAAGGGGTGAAATTTATTTCCCAAAAATTAGCAAAGACTATAGTCTTTCCTTTTTTTTTCGAAGATTTTTTGACCCTCTCCAATTTCCTTAGGAAAATTTCAGAATGTAATATGAAGGGTAAAGACTTGAAAAATGTGTGCCAAACATCCCCCATCCCCTCGCATCTGGTCCAAAAAAATTCCGAAAGTTTTCTGGAACAACCCAAATCTGAACGTTTCCTAGCCAGATGTGGAGCAGTGGGAAGGGGTGAGGGAAGTTTGCCCCATAATTTCCAAGTGTATACCCTCCAAATAAGATTCTGGAAAAATCGGGGCGAGATCTGAAGGGGTGAAATTTTTTTCCCAAAAATGAGCAAAGACTATAGTCTTTCCTTTTTTTTTCGAAGATTTTTTGACCCTCTCAGATTTCCTTAGGAAAATTTCAGAATGTAATATGAAGGGTAAAGACTTGAAAAATATGTGCCAAACATCCCCCATCCCCTCGCATCTGGTCCAAAAAAATTCCGAAAGTTTTCTGGAACAACCCAATTCTGAACGTTTCCTAGCCAGGTGTGGAGCAGTGGGAAGGGGTGAGGGAAGTTTGCCCCATAATTTCCAAGTGTATACCCTCCAAATAACATTCTGGGAAAATCGGGGCGAGATCTGAAGGGGTGAAATTTTTTTCCCAAAAATGAGCAAAGACTATAGTCTTTCCTTTTTTTTTCGAAGATTTTTTGACCCTCTACAATTTCCTTAGGAAAATTTCAGAATGTAATATGAAGGGTAAAGACTTGAAAAATGTGTGCCAAACATCCCCCATCCCCTCGCATCTGGTCCAAAAAAATTCCGAAAGTTTTCTGGAACAACCCAATTCTGAACGTTTCCTAGCCAGATGTGGAGCAGTGGGAAGGGGTGAGGGAAGTTTGCCCCACAATTTCCAAGTGTATACCCTCCAAATAACATTCTGGAAAAATCGGGGCGAGATCTGAAGGGGTGAAATTTTTTTCCTAAAAATGAGCAAAGACTATCTTTCCTTTTTTTTTCGAAGATTTTTTGACCCTCTCCGATTTCCTTAGGAAAATTTCAGAATGTAATATGAAGGGTAAAGAGTTGAAAAATATGTGCCAAACATCCCCCATCCCCTCGCATCTGGTCCAAAAAAATTCCGAAAGTTTTCTGGAACAACCCAATTCTGAACGTTTCCTAGCCAGGTGTGGAGCAGTGGGAAGGGGTGAGGGAAGTTTGCCCCACAATTTCCAAGTGTATACCCTCCAAATAACATTCTGGAAAAATCGGGGCGAGATCTGAAGGGGTAAAATTTTTTTCCTAAAAATGAGCAAAGACTATAGTCTTTCCTTTTTTTTTCGAAGATTTTTTGACCCTCTCCGATTTCCTTAGGAAAATTTCAGAATGTAATATGAAGGGTAAAGAAATTTTTTTCCCAAAAATGAGCAAAGACTATAGTCTTTCCTTTTTTTTTCGAAGATTTTTTGACCCTCTCCGATTTCCTTAGGAAAATTTCAGAATGTAATATGAAGGGTAAAGACTTGAAAAATATGTGCCAAACATCCCCCATCCCCTCGCATCTGGTCCAAAAAAATTCCGAAAGTTTTCTGGAACAACCCAATTCTGAACGTTTCCTAGCCAGGTGTGGAGCAGTGGGAAGGGGTGAGGGAAGTTTGCCCCATAATTTCCAAGTGTATACCCTCCAAATAACATTCTGGGAAAATCGGGGCGAGATCTGAAGGGATGAAATTTTTTTCCCAAAAATGAGCAAAGACTATAGTCTTTCCTTTTTTTTTTCGAAGATTTTTTGACCCTCTCCGATTTCCTTAGGAAAATTTCAGAATGTAATATGAAGGGTAAAGACTTGAACAATATGTGCCAAACATCCCCCATCCCCTCGCATCTGGTCCAAAAAAATTCCGAAAGTTTTCTGGAACAACCCAATTCTGAACGTTTCCTAGCCAGGTGTGGAGCAGTGGGAAGGGGTGAGGGAAGTTTGCCCCATAATTTCCAAGTGTATACCCTCCAAATAACATTCTGGGAAAATCGGGGCGAGATCTGAAGGGGTGAAATTTTTTTCCCAAAAATGAGCAAAGACTATAGTCTTTCCTTTTTTTTTCGAAGATATTTTGACCCTCTCCGATTTCCTTAGGAAAATTTCAGAATGTAATATGAAGGGTAAAGACTTGAAAAATATGTGCCAAACATCCCCCATCCCCTCGCATCTGGTCCAAAAAAATTCCGAAAGTTTTCTGGAACAACCCAATTCTGAACGTTTCCTAGCCAGGTGTGGAGCAGTGGGAAGGGGTGAGGGAAGTTTGCCCCATAATTTCCAAGTGTATACCCTCCAAATAACATTCTGGAAACATCGGGGCGAGATCTGAAGGGGTGAAATTTTTTTCCCAAAAATGAGCAAAGACTATAGTCTTTCCTTTTTTTTTCGAAGATTTTTTGACCCTCTCCGATTTCCTTAGGAAAATTTCAGAATGTAATATGAAGGGTAAAGACTTGAAAAATGTGTGCCAAACATCCCCCATCCTCTCGCATCTGGTCCAAAAAAATTCCGAAAGTTTTCTGGAACAACCCAATTCTGAACGTTTCCTAGCCAGGTGTGGAGCAGTGGGAATGGGTGAGGGAAGTTTGCCCCATAATTTCCAAGTGTATACCCTCCAAATAACGTTCTGGGAAAATCGGGGCGAGATCTGAAGGGGTGAAATTTTTTTCCCAAAAATGAGCAAAGACTATAGTCTTTCCTTTTTTTTTCGAAGATTTTTTGACCCTCTCCGATTTCCTTAGGAAAATTTCAGAATGTAATATGAAGGGTAAAGACTTGAACAATATGTGCCAAACATCCCCCATCCCCTCGCATCTGGTCCAAAAAAATTCCGAAAGTTTTCTGGAACAACCCAATTCTGAACGTTTCCTAGCCAGGTGTGGAGCAGTGGGAAGGGGTGAGGGAAGTTTGCCCCATAATTTCCAAGTGTATACCCTCCAAATAACATTCTGGGAAAATCGGGGCGAGATCTGAAGGGGTGAAATTTTTTTCCCAAAAATGAGCAAAGACTATAGTCTTTCCTTTTTTTTTCGAAGATTTTTTGACCCTCTACAATTTCCTTAGGAAAATTTCAGAATGTAATATGAAGGGTAAAGACTTGAAAAATGTGTGCCAAACATCCCCCATCCCCTCGCATCTGGTCCAAAAAAATTCCGAAAGTTTTCTGGAACAACCCAATTCTGAACGTTTCCTAGCCAGATGTGGAGCAGTGGGAAGGGGTGAGGGAAGTTTGCCCCACAATTTCCAAGTGTATACCCTCCAAATAACATTCTGGAAAAATCGGGGCGAGATCTGAAGGGGTGAAATTTTTTTCCTAAAAATGAGCAAAGACTATCTTTCCTTTTTTTTTCGAAGATTTTTTGACCCTCTCCGATTTCCTTAGGAAAATTTCAGAATGTAATATGAAGGGTAAAGAGTTGAAAAATATGTGCCAAACATCCCCCATCCCCTCGCATCTGGTCCAAAAAAATTCCGAAAGTTTTCTGGAACAACCCAATTCTGAACGTTTCCTAGCCAGGTGTGGAGCAGTGGGAAGGGGTGAGGGAAGTTTGCCCCACAATTTCCAAGTGTATACCCTCCAAATAACATTCTGGAAAAATCGGGGCGAGATCTGAAGGGGTGAAATTTTTTTCCTAAAAATGAGCAAAGACTATAGTCTTTCCTTTTTTTTTCGAAGATTTTTTGACCCTCTCCGATTTCCTTAGGAAAATTTCAGAATGTAATATGAAGGGTAAAGAAATTTTTTTCCCAAAAATGAGCAAAGACTATAGTCTTTCCTTTTTTTTTCGAAGATTTTTTGACCCTCTCCGATTTCCTTAGGAAAATTTCAGAATGTAATATGAAGGGTAAAGACTTGAAAAATATGTGCCAAACATCCCCCATCCCCTCGCATCTGGTCCAAAAAAATTCCGAAAGTTTTCTGGAACAACCCAATTCTGAACGTTTCCTAGCCAGGTGTGGAGCAGTGGGAAGGGGTGAGGGAAGTTTGCCCCATAATTTCCAAGTGTATACCCTCCAAATAACATTCTGGGAAAATCGGGGCGAGATCTGAAGGGATGAAATTTTTTTCCCAAAAATGAGCAAAGACTATAGTCTTTCCTTTTTTTTTTCGAAGATTTTTTGACCCTCTCCGATTTCCTTAGGAAAATTTCAGAATGTAATATGAAGGGTAAAGACTTGAACAATATGTGCCAAACATCCCCCATCCCCTCGCATCTGGTCCAAAAAAATTCCGAAAGTTTTCTGGAACAACCCAATTCTGAACGTTTCCTAGCCAGGTGTGGAGCAGTGGGAAGGGGTGAGGGAAGTTTGCCCCATAATTTCCAAGTGTATACCCTCCAAATAACATTCTGGGAAAATCGGGGCGAGATCTGAAGGGGTGAAATTTTTTTCCCAAAAATGAGCAAAGACTATAGTCTTTCCTTTTTTTTTCGAAGATATTTTGACCCTCTCCGATTTCCTTAGGAAAATTTCAGAATGTAATATGAAGGGTAAAGACTTGAAAAATATGTGCCAAACATCCCCCATCCCCTCGCATCTGGTCCAAAAAAATTCCGAAAGTTTTCTGGAACAACCCAATTCTGAACGTTTCCTAGCCAGGTGTGGAGCAGTGGGAAGGGGTGAGGGAAGTTTGCCCCATAATTTCCAAGTGTATACCCTCCAAATAACATTCTGGAAACATCGGGGCGAGATCTGAAGGGGTGAAATTTTTTTCCCAAAAATGAGCAAAGACTATAGTCTTTCCTTTTTTTTTCGAAGATTTTTTGACCCTCTCCGATTTCCTTAGGAAAATTTCAGAATGTAATATGAAGGGTAAAGACTTGAAAAATGTGTGCCAAACATCCCCCATCCTCTCGCATCTGGTCCAAAAAAATTCCGAAAGTTTTCTGGAACAACCCAATTCTGAACGTTTCCTAGCCAGGTGTGGAGCAGTGGGAATGGGTGAGGGAAGTTTGCCCCATAATTTCCAAGTGTATACCCTCCAAATAACGTTCTGGGAAAATCGGGGCGAGATCTGAAGGGGTGAAATTTTTTTCCCAAAAATGAGCAAAGACTATAGTCTTTCCTTTTTTTTTCGAAGATTTTTTGACCCTCTCCGATTTCCTTAGGAAAATTTCAGAATGTAATATGAAGGGTAAAGACTTGAACAATATGTGCCAAACATCCCCCATCCCCTCGCATCTGGTCCAAAAAAATTCCGAAAGTTTTCTGGAACAACCCAATTCTGAACGTTTCCTAGCCAGGTGCGGAGCAGTGGGAAGGGGTGAGGGAAGTTTGCCCCATAATTTCCAAGTGTATACCCTCCAAATAACATTCTGGGAAAATCGGGGCGAGATCTGAAGGGGTGAAATTTTTTTCCCAAAAATGAGCAAAGACTAGTCTTTCCTTTTTTTTTCGAAGATTTTTTGACCCTCTCCGATTTCCTTAGGAAAATTTCAGAATGTAATATGAAGGGTAAAGACTTGAAAAATATGTGCCAAACATCCCCCATCCCCTCGCATCTGATCCAAAAAAATTCAGAAAGTTTTCCAAAAACTTATGATATAAATTAGAATGTGGATTCGCAGGCAGCGTTTAGACTGTGACCAAGTTGGCGGAATGTGACCGTACGCGCCCCATAATCACTGTCTAAATGCTCCCCACGAAACCGCCGATACGGTCACATTCTAATGTACAACTTCGGTTCGCCAACTTGGTCACAGTCTAAACGCTCCCCGCGAAACCGCCAACAGAGTCACATTCTAATGTACAACTTCTGTCCGCCAACTTGGTCACAGTCTAAACGCTCCCCGCGAAACCGCCAACAGGGTCACATTCTAATGTACAAGTTCGGTCCGCCAACTTGGTCACAGTCTAAACGCTCCCCGCGAAACCGCCAGCACGGTCACATTCTAATGTACAACTTCTGTCCGCCAACTTGGTCACAGTCTAAACGCTCCCCGCAAAACCGCCCACACGGTCACATTCTAATGTACAACTTCTGTCCGCCAACTTGGTCACAATCTAAACGCTCCCCGCGAAACCGCCAACAGGGTCACATTCTAATGTACAACTTCTGTCCGCCAACTTGGTCACAGTCTAAACGCTCCCCGCGAAACCGCCAACAGGGTCACATTCTAATGTACAACTTCGGTCCGCCAACTTGGTCACAGTCTAAACGCTCCCCGCGAAACCGCCAGCACGGTCACATTCTAATGTACAACTTCTGTCCGCCAACTTGGTCACAGTCTAAACGCTCCCCGCGAAACCGCCAGCACGGTCACATTCTAATGTACAACTTCTGTCCGGCAACTTGGTCACAGTCTAAACGCTCCCCGCGAAACCGCCGACACGGTCACATTCTAATGTACAACTTCTGTCCGCCAACTTGGTCACAGTCTAAACGCTCCCCGTGAAACCGCCACACGGTCACATTCTAATGTACAACTTCTGTCCGCCAACTTGGTCACAGTCTAAACGCTCCCCGCGAAACCGCCAACAGAGTCACATTCTAATGTACAACTTCGGTCCGCCAACTTGGTCACAGTCTAAACGCTCCCCACGAAACCGCCCATACGGTCACATTCTAATGTACATCTTCGTTCCGCCAACTTGGTCACAGTCTAAACGCTCCCCGCGAAACCGCCAACAGAGTCACATTCTAATGTACAACTTCGGTCCGGCAACTTGGTCACAGTCTAAACGCTCCCCACGAAACCGCCCATACGGTCACATTCTAATGTACATCTTCGTTCCGCCAACTTGGTCACAGTCTAAACGCTCCCCGCGAAACCGCCAACAGAGTCACATTCTAATGTACAACTTCGGTCCGCCAACTTGGTCACAGTCTAAACGCTCCCCACGAAACCGCCCATACGGCCACATTCTAATGTACATCTTCGGTCCGCCAACTTGGTAACAGTCTAAACGCTCCCCACGAAACCGCCCACACGGTCACATTCTAATGTACATCTTCGACCCGCCAACTTGGTCACAGTCTAAACGCTCCCCGCGAAACCGCCAGCACGGTCACATTCTAATGTACAACTTCGGTCCGCCAACTTGGTCACAGTCTAAACGCTCCCCGCGAAACCGCCAACAGGGTCACATTCTAATGTACAACTTCGATCCGCCAACTTGGTTACAGTCTAAACGCTCCCCACGAAACCGCCCACACGGTCACATTCTAATGTACAACTTCTGTCCGCCAACTTGGTCACAGTCTAAACGCTGCCCGCGAAGCCGCCAGCACGGTCACATTCTAATGTACACCTTCGGTTCACAGTCTAAACACGGTCCCCACGAAACTGCATGGTCACATTCTAATGTACATCTCAATAAATATGGAATAAAAGTAAAACAAATGTATTGTAATATTGTATTTTATTTCTTAATCTGCTACATGTTATGTAATCAAAAATGTTTAATAATTAGAGAATAACTAAAGTGTGGTAAAATTACGAAATAGAAAAATTTCAATACAACTACAATAAGTGCCTGCAGTAAACAGTAATTCATTACAAAATATCAGATATTCTTCTCCGTCATCACCTGCACCTGCAACATAATTTAAATTTATTTGTTAGGAAATTCCCAGAATGTAATATGAAGGTGAAACACTTGGAAAATATGTGCCAAACATCCCTTCCATCTGGTCAAAAAATTTCAGAAAGCTGTTAGAAAAAATCCATTTCTGAAAATTTTCTCACCAGCTGGGAAGCAGAAGGAAGGGCTGAGGGAAGTTTGGCCAATCATTTCTGGGAATTTCGTAACGAGATTGGAAGGAGTGAGAATAATGTTTTTTTCTGAAAACGCTTTGAATTTATTTTGACATGATGGGAGGCGATGAAGGATGTTTGGCACATATTATCCAAGACTTTAGTCTTCATATTACATTCTGGAATTTCCTAAGGAAATCGGGAAGGGTGTAAAAAGTTGCCTGCGCGTGACTCAGATGCACGTCCATTCATGAGGACTAAGCAGTAAACACACCAACCCTTGAAAAACAATCGAAAATAACGATTACAGTTACTATACCTATCTAATCCCAATTAAACTGCACCCTATAATCAGAGAATGTTTTAGCAAAATCTCGTCACTTTGGAAAAAATGGATAAGTACTCGAGAAACTTCAAGATATTTTTGTTTTCAGTGAACTACATTGTTTCCATATACAGATTAACGTGTCGGCTTCTAGGAACATAGGGACTACGGGACATGCGCTAGAGTCATACTTTTACACTATGTACCTTGATTTTTTTTTAAATATTAGGAGTATTTACTCTCAAATAAAATAATTAGGAGAAGAAAGGAACCGGAAGAGGAAGAAATGTATTTGCATGTTATTGATTACGAGTAATATTTTTGATAAATACAATTTGTCCCTTTATTTTCCTAATCATTAATTTACTTGACAGTTGCAATGTGTTCTAATATTTTTAAAAATCAAGATGCATAGTGTAAAACACGACTGTCGTGCATGGTCCATGCTATCCCTATGTTCCTATGGCAGGAAATAGCAGCAATAGCATCGAATTCAATTGGGAAGTACCAGTCATGGCCTTGCATTTTGGTATACTAAAAGTAACCATATTACTTGGCAAATGTTCACTGTACATTTAAACACGCGATCGTAAATTGCCAGGAGATTCACAATAGCAGTGAAATATTCCAAATAAATGAAAGCCATTGCTAATGAAAATAACAAATAAGTAGGTGCGTAAATATCAAACTTTCAGGCAAATAACAACACAAATACTGAAGGCAGCAAAAAACAACTCGTAACCATGCCAGATCAGAATGCTAACTCTGGTATCTTTGCCAACAGTTCAGAATTTATAGTTCCTTGAACTGTACATTATTACAAATTCCGAAGAATTTTACAATTACCATTTTCGTACGATGTTCTAGTTTGTGCAGGCCTACATTAAATGAAAATGTTTCAAAGATTATTCCTGAAAAGACTGACAAGACATCATTGATATGCAGGTGTTTGTTTATCTTTACATTAATTACTCCTTTAAGACTTACTTGTAACATTTCCTGGACATCTCGGTACAGATTCAGCAAGTCGGTAATTTAAAGAGATTCAGTTTTATCCAAACCTAACGCATCCGGAAATGTAGCCCAACTTCTAATAGAGAAACGTTTAGTAGACTGGAAGCGTTAGATGGGAACCGTGGCGTGGCGTTACATCTATTCCGATAATGTAATGGATCTGATGTAGTTCATTCAATTCCATTGAATTCTTATTCTATTGTCCTCGGTGCGAACTTTTTGATAAAAGTCCGATCCGTCCAATAATGTTGCCAATATTTCTATAAATAATGAACATGTAACAGTGACTTAGTTCGCGAGTTATGTTTTAATTTACAAATATCTTCTACAAAATACCAATGTAGAATTATAAGCAATTTGATGTGGTAAAGAGTGTACAGGTATAAGCTAATTTGAATTTGATGATAGCTCTTGTGCCGGAACTATCCGAGCAATTATTTGGTGGTGGTCGAGATAATTTCTAATCTGGGTAAAATAAAGGCATTTTATAATTTGGTAAATTGGTATGACATCATTTAGAAAAAATGTTTGATTCAAACTGACTGTTGGCTTACATAATGCTTGCTGACACTGACACGATCTCTTGAGGTTATTACCACGAAAAGTTCGTGTCTGTCTCTCTGGTGTCTGCACTCGTGTACGTGTTTGCAAAAGAAACTACAGAAGCGTCACTAACAGCAATGCACATCCATTTGCATTTTATGTATTGATATCCATTTCTAACAAACTTGAGGTGTATTTACAGACTGTATAGTTTAATTCTGTATAATTGGGTGAAAAAATGTGGTCTCGTTCATGCACAAAGTACGAGTTTGTGTAAAATATATTTTTGAATTTTATTCCGATATTTTTCTAGTACAGTTCAACAGAAATTTAACGGTTCCTGGCTCGTGTCGCGGCCTGTTTAAATCTTCAACCATACACTGCTTCTTTATGGAAAGAGCATACCGCTTGGCACAAAGAAGATTGACAAAGACAGTCATAATAAATAGGAACTAGTATTTTAAACGCATGCGCATGCATGTCCATAGCGCCACGCCCACAGCTGTTTGCTTCTACACATGCGCACTATGCATATAGTTCCTGTTATCTGTTTATCCTTGTTGCACTTTCTAACTATTGTATTGTCGTTTCTGTCAATCTTCTTTAATTAAATCATGTGTAGCATAGGGATATGCTATTTCCAGTCAAGGAGCAGTGTATGTTCGAATATTTACATCTCTCTCGTCTACGCAATTCGCGACTCATCTAATTTCTGTTGAACTGTAATTCTACGTGATTTGTTGTATAAATGCGCCATTTCAGAAATAACTATAAAAATTAGTCAAGTTGAAAGATTCAACAATTTCTGAAACAATTATTTAATATAAGACTTACCTACATGAAGATTCTTGTAGCAAGTCTGCTTATCCAGTTTTGTTGGAACCAGTAAACCTGATGTTCACTCCAATCTGTTACTATCAGCTGATCTAAACGGAAAGAAAATTGTTAAGATATTCGAAGCTTGGTTGGTCGTCGTAATTAACTAAAGAAAATAGAAGTTAAACTACCTACAAATTATTCTGTACAACTTATCAACAAAAATGTGTCGCGTAAATTTCTTTTGTTAATAAAAGGGAAGATAAATTTAATATTTTTATAATTTTGTATTGTCAGGTATCAAAGATTGTATTTGTCCGAAACTAATTTTGTATTTTAAAATAATTTAATAAATACTTATCGAAATTGCTTGTTTTATTTAAGGATTTTTAACAAGCAAACCAATGTTTGTTAAAAGTCCATTACCCAATAGTTTAAAATAAATAAATTTAATGGGCTTACTATTTTGTACTCTATCGTGCTACATACGGACTGAAATTACACAAAACTAAGTTTTACTTAATGATCACATTGAGAAATCAAGGGGTAATTATCAAATGTAAACGTTTCTACGAACAACTTAGAAAATCGCAGTACTTATAATTATTGTGTAAAAGTACTACACCATTTTTATTACATAAGTATTTTGCGTTACTGAGGAATCATTTAATAGGTCAATTGGAAAATGAACTCGTGCTATCATTATTATATTACTCGGTTAGTGGACATTTTTTAATGCCCTGTAGGCAGTGGCGGCTCGTGGCCAAGATATTTGGGGAGCACGATAACAGATAAGCGCAGAGAACAAAAATGGCACCGCAGACGATTTTTTTTTTCGGAGTGGGGGTGGCTTGTTAGACACGATTTAAGAGAGCACTTAAGTTTCCATTGCCGGTAAAGTGGCATCTTCTGTATCAAAAATTAGTCAATTCAATGATTTGTAAAAATGCTGAAAGCATTATGATTTTATGGCTTTACAGCTTTATCTACTTTCCATTCCAGTCAGCAGACCTTAGTTTGCCTGATCTATTTAGACAAGCTCCGAAGTGAATATACAGTTTTCGAACTTTTCCTAAACCGGGTTTGGTATAGTTCACCCATCGATATTCTGAAATCTTCTTAAGGGGAATTACATTGTAACGACCGGATAATATTTAAGTTTGTTTAGACAGGGCTGGTAAACCGATATTTTGTTTTCAAAGTTGTACCTTCTGGACTAACCACTGGTTAATAATCTTGAGGCATAGTCTAGCGATTTCAGAATATGGATGGGTGAACTATATCACTAAAGTTTAACATTTTTCTCACCCGAGCATTATTACTTCCTGAGATGCGGAGCATCGAAGGAAATAAGCTGCGAGGCTGATGAATCTTCTCTACCGTGGTTTATATACTATTTTTTCCACTACTAGCACCTTTATTCCTTTTTAATTAATCGTTTTTACGTTAATAAAAAATAAAGTTACATTTCTAAATATCCACAAAAATCAAGTAGCCTTCCCTGAAAACATTTCAACTGACATTTGTGTAAAATTTGACGTTTATCTAAAAGATATTTATTTCTCATTTTTAACAAATAATTATAATTAAAATTAATAAGAAACAATACTAGATTGAAATAAAGAAGCTTTAGAAAGTGGTTGTTGTATTATGAAGGTGAATAATATTCGATATTTGACATAATTTTAAAGGCATCAGGCTAGCGTGCTAGATCAATTGTTTCTATTATTGATCAGTCGTCAATAATAAAAAATTATTAACCACTAGCTGAGAAAATCAACTTCTTGCCTTGAAAACAAACTAAATAATGGCACCTTCTAAATCTAGTAGTGGAAAAAAATATTGTACATATCAAACATAATTTTTAAATTTCTATATTTTACTCGTCCTCGCACCAAAGGCATCACTAAAAAATAAAATAGCTGTTGGTTACGTGTTTGAGACCGCGTTTGTAGTAGGTACCTACTTTAATTCTATGCAAATGTGATAATTTAATTTATGAAAGTTCTCACCTAGAAATTATGCGTTATTACTTCTTACAAACCATATTGAGAACCCATAAAATTAAGAAAACCTTTTGCATGATAGTTGAAAAAAAAATTTCTTTTACGCAATAATAATACCACCTTAAAGCAAATTAATAAAACAACTTGTTATCCTTGCATAAGTTGCAAACGGAAGTGCTATTAGTTAAGAGTGTTCATGTGTAGTAACTAGAACTGTTTTTATACACGCTTGATTACAGTAATGACAAATTTATTCTGCAAAGATTTCTTTTATTCTGTTTAAAGTGATTCTCACAAGCGTAACAATCTCTCATTAAGTCGAATAGCTATCTATATACCTACTATGTACTTTTAATTCTTCAATTTGCCATTCCAAACGAATTTTTCCATAGCAACATAATATGTATCTACAATGTCTTTATGAAATGCAACACAAAAAAAGCAGATGCATTAATTACCCCTGATATTATTACTAGCTAAATATGTTGACAAGGTAGATTTGTTCTAGATTATAGTTTGGATAAAATATTCTGGTCTACTAAATGCTAAATGTCGTTTGAAATCTAGATACTTACTACTAGGAGTAGTAACAACTGTGCTGCCGTGGTTCATGTATGTATACGTAACAAAGGCTTTCATAAAAATTGTAATTAATTCCATTGAATTAATGTGTTATAGTATGTCTGTGTTTGGGTCATTTACCCTTACATTTTTAGTTACCCATATATTGCATTTGATTTCCGCCTTGAACAAACATTGCGCAAATGTAAAATACTACCTATAGTTCGTACCAGAGATCAAAGTCAGTGTGGGAAACATAGGGCAGTATAGTTCTTATGGGGAAATTTTACACACGGCGCGGCGTTGCCAACTTTCTTTGCCCTAGTGCTCTTGTTGAAGGAACCTAGCGGGTATATTGCAAAGGTACAGGTAAACAGTACCTATACGTAATCTCTCATAGGTATTGCTTGAGTTAAAAATTTTAAAACGCATAAGAGTGAGACTTCTCTTGGGTGGTGACAACCAAGTGAGGAGTAGGTTTGGCATAACTCAAATACTGGTCTCCATAAGCCAACGCTGACTTTGATTTCTGGTACAGACAATAGTGTATTATAATAAGACTAGTGTACAGTGTACACTAAATACTGATGCTCACGTGACCACAAAACATAGGCAACCCAACTTACGCAGTGGGTAAACCTTCAATAATTCACTAAAACTGATTGTATGGAGGTAAATTAAGGTAGAGATTTTCGAATAAGAATGTTACGAAGAATATTATCGACAATTTATACACACCCTTACTTTAGGGAATCCCTCTTTTACCATTCGGTTGTCGAAGGGGTTTGGGTTTGACAGAATAGCTTCTAACCTTACCTTGTCCTTTGTTGTTATTTGCGCTTGCCTCCGGTTGCTTCCTTTTTTCCACATTATTTCCGTGTTCCACTTTTGCTTTGGTCTTCCTCTTCTCATCTTGCCTAAACCTATTTCCCATAGTTCTTCTACTTTTCTGTCTGACTGCATTCTCGCCATATGTCCAAACTATCCAAGTTGCTACCTTTCGATTGCCAGTTGCACCTGTTCTACCTTAACCCACACCTTATATCATTCCGTATTTTATCTTCGTCTCGTTACTCCTGCAATTGTTTTTAGAAATTCCATTTTGTCTTTTGGTAAGAACCCAGGATTCACATTCGTAGGTTAAGGTTGGTACATTACTCGCCGTATTTTACGACCGTTCAAAAACGGCCACACACGGTCACACCTGTTATGGGTGTTTTCCAAATTTTCTTTCCTTCAACGGTGTCGAATGCTTTTGCCAGGTCGATTGCACAAATATAAACTTTCCCGATACGCTGTATTTCTAAAAGTTGCCTCTTCCCGGCCTGAACTCGGCTTGGTTGTCGCTAATGGTCCCTTCTCAGTCGTTTCTTGAGTATTCGTTCATATTTTTTCCCCACCATAGTCAAAAGGGAGGTCCCGCGGTGGTTACCACACGCTGCCGCCCTTGTCCTCCATGCCAAGTTGATTACGTTGTGTGAACATCGCGATACCCTTTTCCCCCATACATTTCATCATTTCCTGGTTTTATGTCGTTCTAGGCCTGCCTTGATTTTTTAAATCGCTTCCTCCACATTTCCATCCTGACCTGTATATTATACGTTTGCATTATTTTGTGTGCTCAAATTACAATAGGTACCGTTTTTGCCATTAAATATTTTTAAATTTCTAAATTTATAGTACCTAATGAGAAATATATCCTGCTTACTCAATCCTTCCTCCCGTATACCACATTTGCAACATGGAGGTTTAAAATTGAACATAGGAAAAATACTTGCATTCGCTTAAAATATCTTATGAAATGCAAGTAAACATTTATTTATAAACATTTAATAATAAAATAGTGAATTTACAAGAAAATAAATATTTTAACTTAGAGGAATATTTCTCAACTAATTTCACTTCAGGTTTTATAATTAATACCAAGTAATATCCGAGTTCAGGCAGAGAGAGAAAGAGCAAATAGTATGTTTTTCTATTACATAAACTAATTTGCGTTTCTGCGAAATAGCTAACCTTCATGAGAACTGGAGAATGCTATTTTAAGTAATGCGCCAGATGTGCATGTAAAGTTCCGATGTGCACTGAGCTATAACACCGCATCAGAGCCACGTAGATGAAAACGGCCTTGATTGTTGCACCTGCAATTTTCTCACATATAGATTTTCTTTATTAATTATACACCGCTTTACTACTTGCACAATTGCGTATACATCTAAATTATTTATTCGTTGCATCAGAATTTGTAATCCGTAACGACATTGTTAGATTGATTGCAAATGGTAAATTGATGATTACACAAAATGTGACACATTACGAATTGTTTCATTTCACAGTAAATTTAGGATTAATTCAGATTTTTTGACATATTACCTCCACCAATCTTGTCAACCAGAAATATCTCGTAAACGGGAAACCACATAACAGTGAAAAAAGTATCTCTTCCTCCATCAACAACCAGCTAGTTGACACGACCCTTTGTGATAAAAGTTTTCAAAGTTCTATTTCTTAATTCGACAAAACTTTTAATTTTCGAGAAAATTTTAAAACCCATACTTGCGTCACTAGAGATGAAAGTTAACGATATGGAATACTCTCTTGCTAGAAACGGATGAGGTATTTGGCCAAAACGTAAATTCAAATGTGTGTTGCTTGATGGAAATAAATTCACACTTTAGTACTAACAAATGGTTGAGAAGAATTCTAAAAGTATACTGGCAAAACCAAGTGAGAAACATAGAGTTGTGGAATATTGCAAATCAAGAAAATTGATTTGGCACACTACACTCTAAGGAAACCTATCACAGATATCAACGAGACAGGGATTAAACTAGAATATCAAAGGAAAGAGAAAACATGATAGAACAACAAATGGAGAAGACAAACAAAAAAGAATATAGTGTATACAATAAGAACTGGAGCAAATAAAGAACATTAAACTCAAAACAATACCAAACAAAAATAGCAAAAAAAGTTTTAGGGGTAATTTTGAAGACGTAGTGAAACTTTTTGAATATTTCACTAAGGCTCTGGTTTCCTAGGAAAACGGCCCTAAAATACAGTGAGTGATGTCACGAAAGACGATGTCGAGTATAATAAACAAAGTAGTTTTTCTCCGATTGACAGTAAAAGCATGCTTTGACTGACATTTGACTGTCTCCAAAGTTCCGAATTTACTGCCTAGGCAAAAGTGATCATTTTTGCTGACAGTAGCATTCAAAATCAGGTTGCTGCGAAAAACAAATAAATTTGAAATTTTTATTAATTAAATTTAAGTTCCATATTTTTCACGATTTCTTTAATTTCGGATGGGGTGAACATTTCTTCGTCATTTTCCATTGTAAATATATTATAAATTAATTAATATTTACGAATTAACAAGATTAAACTATTCTATTCACAACAAATAGAATGACATTTCTGAAATATGTTTTTTCATAGCAACCAATAAGAACTGCATAGCAACAGATGCTTGCTGATACTAATAGCACAAAAAATATTAAAAATAATCATTAAATTAATGTTAAATGTAAACAATCGGAGAAAAAATTATATGTTCAACACGGCAGAAATGCAGATTTACTGCCTTGGCTGGTTTCACAGCTTCGGCTTCGCCTCAACTGTGAAATACCAGCTGCGTCAGTAAATCTGCTACTTTTCTGCCTTGTTAAACAAATAACTATTCCAAAAGAGCGGTAGCGCACACTGAACGTAATACAACGGTACCGTTTCATTTCAAGCGGTGGGCCAGTACGGTACGAATCACTTCAGCAACGTTTTTGGCAGTGTATAGCGGTGACACTTTTTTCACCGTTTTTGCGACATCATTCACCATATTTTACGCCCGTTTAAAAACGGCACCGCTTTCCTAGGAAACCAAATTAATAAATAGCTATTAATTATGGTACAAGACCGCTCTCCTGTAATATTTAGCAATTGTGACATATAACAGATCTGTATTCGAGCGCGACTGTATATAATTTTTGAATAATGTGTTACTTCAATGTGAAAATGAAGAAATGACGTAAGTTTTCCCCTACAATGTTTATAATCATGATGAAATGCTTTGAGGCAAAATAGAAATAGTACTGCTATTTATTAGTTATAAATTATTTCATAAGCAGTTATTTTAAGCATAAGATACCTTCATCGCATCTGCAAGTCTTTGCGAGCTTCCGGCCCAACATGATTTCACACCCATCTGTATAAATATAATTTTGTGTGTTGACGTACGTGCATTACGCATCTTTCCTAAGATATAAATTTAGATATCCGATTTTTACTAAGTAGATTCGTCAGGATATGTAGCTATTAATAATCCAGAACTCAATAGCAGTAAGGAATTGCAACACGCGGGAGCTATTGATCCATATTTCTAAATAAAATCTGTATATTGGTTTTGCTTCCACAATTACATTTATGTTACTTTATCTATTTTCATACTGTAATGTGCCATATACAGGGTGTTTCCTAAGTACGTGTAGAATATGCAGGAGCTGATTCCTGGGCGAAAATTAAGGCTACTTTTTTGTATAAACTTGTATCCTAATATGCTTCCCTGAAGAGTTACGCCTTTTCAAAAATGGAGTAAAAATTTTGTTTTTGATTTTTATCTCAAATTTGGACAAAGATAGAAAAATACAAATAAGTGGACGTGTTCTACTAACAGGAAGGCTCTTTATGGATATTTTCTTTATCCAACTGTATTGTTAGAAGGGGATGAAACTTACAACCCCTGTTCATTTTGTTTAGAACTTTTTAATCCACCGGAATTTTGAATTTAAAAAATACGCATGAGAAAGCCTGATTCATTTAGAAAATAATTTGTCTCTTTTATTTTTACCGTGGGACTAATAGTTTTCGAGTAAAAAATTAAAATCAATTGTAATGTGCGCCTCAGTTTTGTGAGAAGTTGCTGCTGTGACGAAAAGAGCGGTACGCGAGTAATTATTTTCCAAAAACAGCAGCAACGAGTAATGAATGAATGACAAATATTGAAGAAAACCTCAAAAGAGAGAAAAAAAGAGTTGTATTCGGATGACAATTCAATGAAACAATTTTTTGATGTTTGTTTGACGTTTATCTAACATAAATATTGTCGCTGGAAGACTCTATTGCTTTTCAGTAAAATAGCCTTCTGATTGGTTCAATTTTTAAAAAAGGACGCTTCTGATTGGCTGACGGTATATGACACACATTCGAATAGTAGAATATGCTTTTAAAGAGTTCTATATTAACTCGTCTGTTATGAATATTTCTCGTCCAGTTGCCTCGCGCGCACTTTTGCCGTACTAACTTGTCCCATTTCGTTCTCATTTGTAAGGCCATGTCTTTGTTAGGAAACACAAATAAATGTTTCCAATTTTGGACTATAAAGTCCTACCTAGATATTAGAGATACCTCCCTGTATGTCTATCGAAAATGGTTAATCGCCTTTTTTTTGTTAAACATCCAAATAAGAACAAATCAATACATTCTTTTGAACTAAACATATATGAAACATAGTAGTAATACCTATTTTCCCTGATTAATTTGATGCTTATTCCAGCAGGAACGTGTTGGTCAGCCATGGTACGAAACGGTCGCTGTACAGAATTGCTAAATGAATCCAGTACCAAAGAAGATTGTTGTGACAATCGAAGTCTTGCAACAGCTTGGTCAGCCGAAGAACTCGATTCGGGGACCCTTTTTTTCTGGAGAGTTCTTGGAGGTGGAGTTCCTTGTTCGCCGTGTAAAGGTAATGAGCTCCTAACAAATTTTAGCAACTTATCACAAAAGATATTTTTAATTCAGAGTCGTGTACCGGTGTATCTTGCAGCGCCGGGAAAGTATGTGTTGTAAGAAACGGTCGGCCCAAATGTATTTGTTCTCCGAAATGTCGCAACATTAAACCGCAAATAAAAGGCCCAGTTTGTGGTACCGATGGACGAAGCTACCGTTCTTTATGCAGATTACGAAAACGTGCATGCCGTCGGAAAACCGGAACTCTTTCTGTTGCCTACTATGGATTGTGTCAAAGTCAGTATAACAATCTTCGTCGGTCACAAGATAGTAACAAATATTCTTAATCGTAGATTCCTGTGATAAAATTACGTGTCCATCTGGCAAACATTGTCTAGTAGACCAAAATATGAGCCCACATTGTGTTCGTTGTTCTCGTAAATGCCCTGCTAGTCCTACACGCCGTCAAGTATGCGGCTCTGATGGCATTACATATGCAAGTGCCTGCCATCTTAAAGAAACGGCTTGTCGAAAAGGCAAAGCCATTCCAATAGCGTACAAAGGGAAATGTAAACGTAAGTTAGATTATTCGTTTCTAAATCGATTAAAAATAAAAAATTTAAGAGAACCTTCTCCCAAGTAGAATTGGCAAATAATAATATAGTTCTGTTTGATTATTGCAGCATCTGCCACATGTAGCAAAGTGAGGTGTCGAGATCAACAATTTTGCTTGAACGATTTTGATTCAGGATTACCACGTTGTGTTTCCTGTACTCGTCGATGTCCTAAACCAAGACATATGCCCGGTCCAATCTGTGGTACAAACAATAAAACCTATCACTCATGGTGTTATATGATACAGGATGCTTGCGCTAAAGGTTACATAATTGAAACAAAATACTCAGGCAAATGTGTTAGTATCATACTTTTTATTCTATAGAGATAAGACAACGAAAATTAGATGTTTTCACGGTCTTCCATTTAAATTGCGTATCTTCCGATTTAATCTGAACACCATGAAGACTAAAATAATCCCCTACTAAAAGCGTTGGTTTCCTAGGAAAGCGGTGCCGTAATATAGCGGACGTAATTATGACGATCATGTGTATTACATAAACCTGTTTTATTTAACATCCCGCTTTGTGGCATCTTGAGGAAACCACCCAATTATTGTGACGTCATATTACGTCCGCTATATTACAGCACCGTTTTCCTAGGAAACCCAGGCTTAAATAAACACTCTTTTTATACGTAACAAACGATAATATAGTGTAAGGATACTAAAGCTATTTTTCTTATAGGGAAACTCTACAGAAACCTGACAAATAAGCAATAGGAGCAACTGCAACAAAACCAAAGATATGTACTGTACCCATAAATATGTGGACATTTTAGATATAATAGTTTTATTATGTTTTTGGAGAGAAAGTAGTGTAATTTGTCAACTTTATTTTACTTTGCAGTTAATATCAATTAATCAAGAAATAGAATATAGTAGAATATGGTATTTATACAGGAATCATGTTTTTCCTTTTTTTTTTCGCACATTTTCACCAAGCAACTGGTAACTTCAACGAACAATTTGCAAAGCTTAAAAATCTGTTGCAAATACAAATTGTAAGAACAGATCATATATCTAAAGTTATTTTCCTTACTGTTCATGGATATTATAACTCGCGTTATAAATACCAAATACTCAATTATTGTTGTAATTAATCTTAATCTTGTTTACTGTTTTTTAATCATAAAATACAATGTCGACAGAGCAATGCAACTAGAATAACAATTAACAATCGTTTTCGTTCCTCTCCGGTTTCCCGGATATAATAGTTCGCAATTACATAAATTTAATGGATTTTTTTTAACGGTTAGAGAATGACTTTTGACTCATCGCACATACGAGCGTATTGCGTATCATAATCGTTTATTTGACGAAAATCGTCAAGTTCATGTTAAGACTGGTTCGTATCGAGTATTTTGACAATTGACAATAGAATATGTTTGTATTTCAAGACCTACCTCAGCGGGAAATTCAACTACTCCTTCGAAACAATTGTTTGATTGTTTAAAAAAAAAGTTATTTAGAATAAAGGTCGATTCACACTATAGTGCAAAACAAGGCCCAGCCCAGCATTTTTCAAGAAATCTAGGGTAAATATTGTTTAAAAGAATCCCTATGTGCAAGCATTGTCGCTTGCCGAACCAGTGACCATCTGTCAGCGACGGCGAATCGGTGACGGCGAGTAGTCCCTGCCCGACTGATCTTAAATGCCTATTTTATTTAAGTAATAAAAGACAAACCTACTCTACGCTTAAAGTGTTTTTATTATTGTCGTGGTGTCTCCCGTAGATCGGGAAAAACGTCTAAAGCTGGTTTAGATGCATTATGTATGCGCAAATTTGTTTTCCGGATTGTTTAATTCTACCGTTTCAAACTGAATTTAAAAAAATTGTATTGAACTACGCTTTATGGGTGGGTTTTCATACCCTACGGCACAGCTCACGGTTGCGTGAAGTATCAACCAATCACAAAACGATGTCGTATTCTAAAATTGAAAACCGCGAATGTTGATTGGTTGATATCTCGCGTAGTCGCAATCGTGCCGTAGAGTATGGAAACGCACCATTAAAGTAGTACTCTGTACTTTAATTTCAGGACAGTGGTAGATCCTGTAGAATCACACTCAAAAGTATGACTTGTTGCATTGATCTTATAGGCATTATTATTTTATGAAATGTAAATCATTTTTATGCCATGTTTGATTATTTGTAGAAAGTCGCTAAAAATATTTATTACCTGTTGCTGTAAAAATATAATAATCATAATGGACTTGGATCAATTTGTACCTGAGTATTTACTGTAGAATAATATTGTGTTATTACTAGACAGAACAAACTAAATCAACTAGTCCATAATGAATTGTTATAAACTACTGTCTAAGGTCCCTAAATTATCCGCAATATTCAAAATTATTTATAGTGACGTGTTTCTAAAATTCAAGAAGATCCACCGCACTATGGCGTGTTTGTTTGTAGTCATAACGAAAGTTGAAATCACTCACGTCCATAATGAAAAATTGTTATGAAAAGTCCAACGAAATCGCATTGTTTTATGTAAATATGTACGTATTTACTAAATATGTATACCATATGCGGAATAATAGGGCGGTCACGACTTCCATTCTCATTTTCTTTTAATATTCTGAAACTATCCAGTAAAAGGCTGAGCTTTCAGTAATTTTATTTCTACAAATAATCAAGATTAGCGAAAGTTTTCCACGGCCCCATGTATCTTATAATAAAAAAATTTTATAAATGTTAAAAATGGCTTAAAATATAATGCTCACGTACTTAAAATAGTTTTAAATCAGGTGTGGCCTTATTAATTTTTATTTAAACAACTTTTTAAAACTTAACTAACAATTTAAGTTTTTTTTCAGAAAGGAGAACACGTAACCAATTGAATAAAATTTTAATAATATGCTGATGTTCCATGTATAGGTAGTCGAAGTGTTACGTAGTTGGTTTGATTTTGTTGTCTTATGCCTAGAGTTATATTGTCTTTATTTTTATAATTATTTATTCTAAAATGTTAGTCCCTGTACAGTATTGTTACTTAAAAGACTGTAGATGCACAAATGCTTATTTAGATAAAATAATACACTTTAATTAGTTTTATACTTGGTAGTTATAGAATTGCAAGTCTTAATTTATTTAATATTTATTATAGAATTAGTTATCAAGCACTGTACTGAAAGTATTAGGAAACCAATAAAATTTAAAATCGGTTTTTCTTTATCGTTGTATTATTTTAAGATACCTACTATCAGGGGCGGCTTGTGATCGAAATATTTGAGGGTACAGTAAGGGATGAGTGAAGTAAGCAAAAAAGTGGAGGTGCACCTCCCCTGGACTTTCCCATACAAAAAATAAACATTTCGTTTTTGGTATTCAACAGTAGTTCGCGAGGCGGCATTGGCAATCACTTGAATGCGTAGCGAGAAAAACATAACTATTATACAGGTTAGATATGAACAGAACACGCATCTAGCTGTAGATAGCGGTTAGAAATTACAGCTGGCGAAGCCGGACGATCGCTACCTACCGACGCCGACGATCCGTTTCCGTCAGAGTGCAACCTAAATATTCAAAATTCACGAATTTCTCATCAACCGTACATTTTAGCCATATGAATGCCTTATACTATGTGATAGACAATTAAATTTTATATTCAATTATATAATAATATATAGGGTGTTTCATTTAAAATAACGAAGTTGCTTATTGTACTGTGGAAAGCAAACGCCCTGTATACATGATGTATATTTAGGAAAATGCAAAGCTATATACTGAACAACTTTGTATTTAAACTTCTTTCATATTTTGACTAATAAAGGCGCTATAGGAGCATCAATTTCCGATTTTCAAAACCTCGTAGAGGGCGCCACAGTAAAATTCTGGCATTCATCAAAAAACAAAAATTTAGCTAAGACCAAGCTGCATAAGTATAGAAAATTTAAGCAAACTCGTGTGGCCAGTTTTTTTGTAATAATTTTTCAAAAATTCAAAATTTTTGAAAAAGCGTCGGTCGTTGCGACCGTTTTTGAATACTAAATATTTTTTTTCATAGTGCAGTACCGCCAAAGGGCTTTTAAACAAATTGTTGCGGAACCTGATCAGATAACTGGGTTTTGAGTTATGGGGCATTAAAGTCGAAATTTTGAAAAATTCATAGTGGCCGCCATTTTGAAGTTAGAGAGTCCGGCAAAAAACTGTTTCCCTTGAATTATGGTCTTCTTTCATATCCCCTACTCAGATTTTCAAAAAAAATTTAGTTATAACTCCTTGTACATTTGACATACGCTATATACAAATTGAACACGTCGTAAGGGTCACAACAAAATTATGCCCGTTTCATGCTATACCGCGCTATGGCGACATGGAAGTATACTATTTCGAAGATGTAAATTGCTAACGCTATACATTGGATGAAGGATATTTTAAATTTTAACTAAAACCTTACTAGAGTAGTACCTACTATTATTTTAAAAAAAGTAAGATTTCAGCCTCCACTGCCTACTTAAATATCTATCACTAATTGTTTTGGCAAATTTTTCTAAACTTCTAATTTATTAAACATATCTTTGGTTCTTTTAAGCATTAATAAATAAATAAAATATCTTTATATTCCTAACATAAAGTTATTTTTAGCAGCTATCTCTAAAAAGATTTATTTTTCACTGGTCTAAGGGGCGGATGGATAATATTCGTATCAAATTGCTATATGCGGACAACAGCAACGAATTCCATCGACAGTATTAATGTGATTCGCAATGAGAACGGTACTTGTACTACTACATGTATTATTAGCGCTAACAGGTAGGTAAATATTTTAATATTCTCTTCTATTAATCATCACTTACACAGGGTGATTCTAAATACCGTACCGTAATCTATAAAGTATAGATAGTTCGTAATAAGTACAAAAGTAAGTAAGTGTGTTTTGGGAAATAATCCGTATAACCTCCCCGTTTCTGAAACACAGGGTGTTGAAATATATTTTACAAAGTGGGATTCCTTTTACTACTACAGAAATAAAGCTAAAACGCAATTTTGAGGGCGGCTACTATGGATCAAATATTGTGCACAGTTTTGTCGCGATAGGTTAACCAGCGGCGAAGTTATGGGGCGAGTAGCTCCCTTTTTTAAACAACGTTCGTTACGCCACTAACTTTTTTCAAAATCTGTATTTAAAATTCAATTTAGAAAATAAAAGTATTCTTACATTTTTTTCATTGAATTATCCGTTTTCGAGATAATTGACGTTTAGTTTATAAATGTGTGGGTGCGATTTCAAATTGAAATCCTCAAAAATAGAGCATAGAGAATACATTTTTCTCAGCCGAGCATTATTATTTCCTGAGATGCGGAGCATCGAAGGAAATAAGCTGCGAGGCTAAGTCTTCTCTACCGTGGTTTATATACTATTTTTTCCACTACTAGCAGCTTTATTCCTTTTATAATTAATCGTTTTTACGTTAATAAAAAATAAAGTTACATTTCTAAATATCCACAAAAATCAAGTAGCCTTGCCTGAAAACATTTCAACCAACTGACATTTGTGTAAAATTTGACGTTTATCTAAAACATATTTATTTCTCATTTTTAACAAATAATTATAATTAAAATTAATAAGAAACAATACTAGATTGAAATAAATAAGCTTTAGAAAGTGGTTGTTGTATTATGAAGGTGAATAATATTCGATATTTGACATAATTTTAAAGGCATCAGGCTAGCCTGCTAGATAAATTGTTTCTATTATTGACCAGTGGTCAATAATAAAAAATTAGTAATCACTAGCTGAGAAAATCAACTTCTTGCCCTGAAAACAAACTGAATAATGGTACCTTCTAAATTTAGTAGTGGAAAAAATAATTTCGTCGGTGCACCCCGTAACTGTGCCGCTAGTCAACCTATCTTCACAAAATTGTGTTTCTTGCAAACCAAAGTAAATTTAGTCCATGGCGTAATATACGTTTTTTAAAAATGGGGACCTACCTCCGTATTCTGTAATCCGTAACGATTCGTTATAGGGACTTGTTTACAAACGATTGTCGGGGTTTGAACGATTTTTCGGCTTGACCGTGAACAGGACCGCGCTTACCGAGATTTGTAAATTTCGTAACGAATTACTGTAAAAATTTACCGGACGTATAATTAAATAACTATTATAATAATATTTCTATTGAAGGTATAGGTAAGTTCTTTCATATTACGTAGTATCACTGAAATATTACCGGCGTAAGCTCGTACTAGGAGTAACGCAATACTAACTAGAAAAAAATTCTACAAAAAAGTTAATTTGTCAGAAAATTGCTTACTAACCTGAATTTATAAATAAGCATCTACAGAAGATATCTGTAGAATGTTAAAATAATTAAATTAATTTTAAAAGGAACAATATACTGCAAAGAAGATGACGAATGTACTCCAAAAACATCCCATTTGGCCCCTGTTCGTTTAAGAAAAGATCTGCTTTGCGATTATGATAAAAATACTAGACCTGTATTAAACCACGCAAATTCTACAACAGTTACAATTAGGATGGTTCTAAAATTTTTCACATACGTAAGTATTACAAGTCTTTAAATCTCGTGGGTATTTGTGACTTTCAACAATCAATACCCAATAACTGTTGTAAATTGATAAATCACAGACAAGTATTTTTTTTATTCTTAATTTTGAACAATATTTGTACTGTTCCAAAATTGGAAGCCCAAAATTAAAACGTATTTTAAGCCTGACGCATATACCTAACCGCGAATTTTTCAATTTTTAAGCGAATAAAGATGGTAGATGCTAAAAGTTAAGCGAATTATTGGAATCCGTCATTTTTATTCTCAGAGCTAATTTTATAATACTAGTAGTACGTAGATACCCTTGGCAATTGCCATGGTTACCATTGTTGCAAAAATTTTATTGTAACCATGACAATTGTCGGGGGTGTAGTTTATTTCAGATATATACTAGTAGGTATTGTAAAGTCGGTCCTAAATAATTGCTAAATTCGCGACTGTATGCACCATAGGTATAGGGGCTTCGAACATCCTGCTCCTTTATAGAAAGAGCATATCCCTACCCTGCACTGCACAACAGATGGTTCAAATAAGATTGACAGAAACGGCAATACAATTGGTAGAAACAGATAACAGGAACTAATGCATTGTTTCGTTGTTTTATGAAGTGACCAATTACCGCATGCGTAGAAAATATTAGTTCCTATTATATGTCTGTCCTTGTCAATCTTCTTTGAGCCAATTTCAAGCACCATACCATGCTCTTTCCATAAAAGAGTAGTGTACTACCTATATTCGACGGGTATACGTGAAAAATACAGAAAACAAAACACCATCAGTTGATACCATTATTTGTTTTATAGGAGATGCATAGCAACACTATATCTGTTCATAATTGGTTGGCTCTGGTAAGTACAGGTATCTAAGATTTTTATTTAATCACCACTTCTCGTCCAAATTTAGACATACAGTACAGGGTGTCCCAGAATGACGTTTAAAGATTTACAGAGCATGTAGTACGTTCGAAAACAAGTTAAAAATTCTTAATATACATAGATCCACAGAGGTTCACAAATGCTTCGTTACCGACATATACAGGGTGTTGAAACTTGTAAAAAAAACATCGATCATTTTTTTCATTTATTCAGAAATGACTAGGAATTAAATTTTAAAGAGTAAGCAATACTTATGTGTGTACATTTTCTATAAGTGCACCATATTAGTCAGTTTTTTCCTTCTCCAGTGGCGTAACTACAGGTGCGTATGTGGATATTTCTGGAGGAAAATATGGTACGCCACTGTTTTTTTTTGGACACAAATTTTAAAATTATCGAGTAATTTACGGTTGAAACAGTGTCTTAAGATTTTTTCCTACCATTAACCGTTTTCGTGTAAATCACACTTCAAAGATGAAAAATGCGAATAAAAAAATAACTCTGCAAATCCGTTTTTTGAATAATGACCGCCTTTAGCCTCAAAATTTTGTTCGAAGAATAGAAGCTTGTCTTGAAGTTAATGGCGGTCTTTTTGAACATTATCTGTAAAATAATAATAATAATCATTTCGGAAAATTTTCAACACCCTGTATCTGGATAACGAAGCATTTCCGGACCTATGTATATTAAGAATAATTTTTTAACTTGTTTTCAAACGTACTACTTGCTGTGTAAATCTTTAAACGTCATTCTGGGACACCCTGTATTGTATATGCCTACTGTATATTCTTTTTCCTTCCCTTTCTTCATATCTTGTTCTTCCTTCAAAACTTGGTGCTATAAGTCATATACCGAGTTTAACTCCATCGCATCGTTTTACATTTTAATTGTAGAGTGGAATGTGTGCCAAAAACGCCAGCTTATACTATAATATAGTATAAGCTTTTAGGAGCTTTGAATCTTTGATATATTATATCAATCAATCGCAAATTATGCGTTGTGTACCAGTGTACTACCTATTGTTAGAAAATTTTCCATGTTACTACTTCCCTATCTATAAATTTCTAATATTCTAGTATTGGGCAGATGATCACTTAAAATGGGATCCAAAAAAATATGAATCCATTAATGAAATTCATTTACCCAGTGACGATATATGGATGCCGGATTTATCAGTATACAACAGGTATGTTACTATACTGCGAGACGATGAAACACTCTGTATGTATAAGCGCGAAAAAGACAGTACGATGGTGCTTTATCCGTAGCATGATGACGTCATGATGGGACAGAAGTATAATCACTTCTTATTAACCCTGGGTAACCTAGGAAAGCGATGGCGTAATATAGCGGACGTAATATGACGGTGAGTGACGTTACTATAACTCGGGTCATAAGTTTAAAATTGATATGGTTTTCTCGAGAATAATATATTAAATAAAACAGGTTTCTATAGTACCTACCTATATATGATCGTCATAATTACGTCCGCTATATTACGGCACCGCTTCCCTAGGAAGCCAAAGGTTAACTTAATTTGGGGGCCAATTTTTACATCTATAGCAAATAAACGTGTTTCCAAAAATTACATGCGTTTCCCTATATTCACGAATAAAAGTGCCCATACGGTAAGTATATGCGGAAATATCTTTAATGTGATTATTTTCAATTTTAGAAATGATCAATCAGGAAGTCCAAATGCTCTAACGTCCGTAGCTTGTTTAGTAAGCCATAAAGGCGGTGTAGCCTGTGTGCCTCCGGCTCGCCATGATGCCCTTTGTATGCCAAATATAGTTAAATATCCATTTGATAGACAAAACTGTTCATTGAGGTATGGATCATGGGTACACAGTGGCGAAGAAATTGATTTCAAGTTACCTTCAAATCCTGTAACTATGGAAGATTATATACCAAATGGAGATTGGAAATTAATTACAGTGACTGTTACAAAGTTTCCAGGCCATTACAACTGTTGCCCAGAAAACTCATATCCGTCATTAAATTATAATTTTGTAATAGAAAGGCATTCTGCAACTCATGCAGCAACTATAATCATTCCTGCTGTGGGTAAGTTTCTAAGGGTACGGTCATGTTAAAGTGGCGAGTCTAGCATGTGATTGGTTCAAATGTAGAAATGTTTCTACATTTGAACCAATCACATGCTAGACTGGTCGCTTTAGCATAATCCAACAATCCATCCACCCTACATCTTTTTTTGGTTATAGTAATGATTATGTTAACACTAACAACGTTATGGATGAATCCCGAACAATTAGACAGACTTTGTTTAGCTTGTTGTAATCTCTTAGCACACACCCTGTATTTAGAAACTCTATCATGGCAGATTCCATCTAGTGGGGATAACCCACCATTATTAGGTAAGACTTAATACAATTTTTTGACAACTCTTAATTTTTATACCTCTTGCAGTTTTGTATGCACGTGACTCTCTCCTTTTATGCGCATTTTCGATTGTTTTCACTATATTTCTTAAGGCTATGGCATCTTCTAAGGGCTCTAGTCCCTCTTGGATTTCCATAGTTGTTTCTGGGGTTTTAAGTAACCGCCCAGGACAGTTTTTATTATTATACGACATGAGTTTAAAGGTATGGATTTAAATTGAGCAAGTAAGACTCTTTTTATATGTTTATCTTTTATAGAGCGTAGCTTTAGCTAAAGGAGAAGAAGACAGTGCTAATATAATTAACGATACAACTGCTTCTACCGAATCTAAGGACTGGCAACTGTTTGCAAAATTGCTAGATAGATTAAGCTTCATTGCATTTTCTATTACATACTTTTGTATGTTTATAGCCTTCCTACTATAAAATTAAATCATTATATTGTATAATAGAATTATCTCTAAGTATATTTAAGTAAATCTACGTATTAGGCTGCCCGGCAAAAATAATGTCGTTAGTAGTAACCGCGTATAGCCAACGCATCTGCAAAGTAAGCAGAGGTTTAGTCAAGACAATAAACGATTTTTTAACGTTTGTCTTGACTACCCTCTACCCTGCAGCTGGTGTGTTGGCGTTGGCTATATGCGGCTACCGCTAGACATTACTTTTGTCGGGTAGTGTACATATAATTTTTGATGTATTACTCAATTGTTATTCGAAAATAATGATTTAGCATTTAGATAATTGTAATATTAATAGAATTAATGTAAATTATATATAATATGGAAAATATATTTGTAAAGCTGATTGAACATTTTATAAATAAAAAATACAGAATGCCAAGAAACAGAATCATTCGAAGAAGGTTTGCAACAGCCTAACAAATTTCAGTCTCGAATATACCTATCTACTCTGTAGGTAGGTACTTGAAATTAAAGTTCGGCCATCAAGTGGTCTACCCTGGTGGTAAATCTACACGCTTAGGGGTTGTGATAGGATAGGGGCCGCTCATCACGATGGGTAAGGGCAATATCTATGGTAACCGCGCACTAATTCTTTTTCAAAATATTGATTTTAAAATAACTTGAAAGCCTTCACACTCGTTACAAAAAAAATAGAAAAATGACTTACTACTTATCCAGTGATGTTCTCACCTCATCTTCTATTCTCTGTAGCTCTACCACTCGTCTACTCTTTCTCAGAACTCCTATAATTGGAAACACAACACTATCACTCCAGTTTATATTGCAAAGATTTTTAATTTTACATCCGAACACCACAAAATTCCAAAGGAAACTGAGCTATATGTTCGAAACTCTTGCATAACCGAAAAAAACTGGTGTTTTCTTGTAGACACAATAATGCGAATGTCATTTACCTACACTCATAACAATAACAATACAAAACTAATATACATATTATGTAAGAATAAAAAGGCCAATCTCAAGGCGGCGGCGGCGGCGGGTTCCGACACGTCAGGCCAGCCGATTAATTTTATCAATGATTTGACATTTCTTGCTTTCATTTAAAACTGACACGTCAGAACCTACCTGAATGTTATCAATGCACTACGGAGCATGGAGCAGTGACGTTTCTACATCAAGGCTTGGAAATCAAGAAGGTCGTGATCCTCCTCATTTGCTTTGTGTGTAAATAAAATATCTGCTTCACAAAAATTAGTATCTGCTATAATAGCACAGGAACATTGATAATAAAGCATTACAATAACAGTTGGTCATGTGACCTTTCTCTATTCTGGAGGACAGTACAAACAAATTATGTCGACCACATGAAGGGCGCTGATTGGTCCGTTTTGTTTCAACAGAGGTCATGTGATACAGCTAGAAGGTAAGTTTGTACTGTTCTCCAGACCTTGTGATATGGACCCCTACAATTCATTCCACAAAATGATTTGTAGGTAATAGTTTTTGTGTGTAATAGTAATTATGATGCAAACTTTTAAATGTAATGCATATTTCCCAGTGTAACATGTTGTGAACATTGTTATGAAACACAATCATAAATACCCTTACCTGTTAATTCATTTATTTTCTTAGCAACACTCAATGGAACCCTTTTCTGACCAATGACTGATGCCCGTTTTTAAAGCGCGCTACAATGATAGGTTGAAAAACTTTTATTTGTCAAATATAGCTCTTGGCTCTACCAAGCTTACAAAGCTGAAAAGGGGCGTATCCTTTTCAAAGTAAACTCAAAATAAAAACATTTAGGCGGCAAATTTAAATAATTGCAAATACTTTTTATTCGAAAAATTCAATGACCTTCCAAATGATATTTCTGGCTTCAGAATGAATCACCTTCCTCAATTTAACATTCATACTTAACAGATTTTAAACGCCAAAACAATCTGACAAACATTGAAATTATTAAAATTGCAAACGCCAGTTAAGTTTTTCCAGTGAATGTACTTTTGAGGAGTAGGATTGTTTACTATTGATTGACGTATTGTCACACTTTATCTTTGAAATTTGACATATTTTCCAGAGCATTTGTAGCTTGAAGGAGCTGTACCTACCTATTAGGAATTTTATTAGGAGATGGGAAGACCGGCTGTCCTAATGGTATAAACAGACTAAAAAGAAATAGGGAGTTTGAAAGAAAGAAACAGAGTGCTCCATCTTTTTGTACCATTACGAGAACCTCTGTTTCTCTCTTTCAAACTTTTAAGACAGATATCAGATATCAACTTAATGGCTGGGTTTAATTGACTCAGCACAAATTCCTATCACTTTTTAGTGTCAACCAATAGAATTGCTCAATTTTTGAAAACGTCGTATTCTATTGGTTGGTTGACACTAAAAGACGATACGCGTGTGCAACTATTTTCTTACCACACCACAGAGTAGTTTTCCTAAAAACCATAAACATTAAAAAACCCGCATTGTGTCAGATTTTTAAAAATATACGTATATTTAACTTATGTAAACAATATTTGGACACTTCTAAATTTAAGTAGTAAACACAACTGTGTATGTAAGAAATTTATTAACAAAAACATTTTTGTTACTTCAAAAAAGCAATGATACATGAAGCCCTTTGAAGTCTGTACAATAAGTAATTTTCGATTATTCTCTTAATAAAGTTTTGTCAGAACTGTGGAAGCCTTTAATTTGGTTGTTCCTAACACTTTTATTACTCCACATATATTTCAGTGTTGGTAATCTAATAAAATCTGAATTATCAATTGTTTTGTATTACAGATTAGGTATACATTCTTTATCCTTTTCCAAGAAAATATTTAAGATTCATTTTAATATTTTTATATAAAAAACTTGTAGGTAATAAAAAGACAGAGACAAAAAGAACAGCAATATTAAAAAATGGAGTGGTAGTATGATTTTAAAAACATTTCGACAGTCTAAATACGAATTAACACACCTTTGAGATCGTTGTATATAGACGCATGTGTAATTTACACATTGCACATTGTCAGTTAAAAAAATTACATTTAATAATTTAAAAAATAGTTTATAAGACGCAATTATTTTAAAAATTCAAGTTAATGTATACCGAACTGTATATTATCATAATTAATGGTGCGGTCCCTGCGATTGCGCAACCGTGCGAAGTATCAGCCAATCAACATTCGCGGTTTTGAATTTTTGAATATGATGCAGTATTGTGATTGGTCGATACCTACCGCAGTCGTGCCCTAGGGTATGGAAACCCACCATTATGCTCTTATGAAGAAAAAAAACAATCGAGCAGATCTTTATTTCAAAATGATTTCTAAATAATTTATGCTGCAAGAGTATAGTATTTTTCATATTCATGTAAATGTTTTAATCCAACTTACATACAAATACTACTTTCTGTTTCCATAGTTAGTTTTCAGTTGCTATATACAGAATATTACAAAGTGTACAGACTGCAACCTTTGTATTAGAAACAATTTTTCTAATTAAACAACCATTCCACTAAAACTGGAACGACGTAAATAAAAATAGTTGTAGTATTTAAAATTATTTCAAATTTCAATTATTACTGATGACAAAGTTTACATTAAAAAATACACAGTACCTACCAGGCTTAAAATTTCAGTCTACTACAATAATTATTATCTATGACTTTTAAAAGACATTAGCCTTTACACTATTTACAATAAAATAAATCATTTACAACACGTTTGCATTGCAAAACAGCCGTGGGTCTAGAAATAAAGTCATTGGGTTACAATGGCGGTGCGCACTAGTTACAAGACACTGACTATGGAATGCATGAGTCACTACAACACTGGCAGAGCTCTAGGGTTAATCCTTTCTCACTTTGGTGGGTAAGGGTTAATCACAGTAACCGCAGCTGCTTGCTGGCTTGCTAGCACTGCGGCTGAAAACAAAAGAGAATGTATTAATTCTATGTTGCTACAGTGCAGGATACTTGATAAACCTCTTTCACCATTGAATATATTCACATAGCATTTTAAAAAAACTGCTACTTATATCCTACAATTGACATCGATATAGGCATTTAGTTACCATTTTTAAGCGACAGAAACAACTGTTTTACGTATCTTTTCAAAACGGTAAAGTGTCACCTTTCAGCTCTACCAAAATGTGCTTCTTCATCCTTGCTTGCCTAAACTCAGATTCGAACAAAAAAGGTTCACTTTAACCATCAATGTTTAAATTTCTATTTTATTTACCCTCCTCCCGCGAGAAAAAGGTATTGCCGCACGACGGCACTGGGACACTTAAGGCTCACTTCTCGACAGAGCGGCGCGTACAGGTAACGCGCACTTGGCATCGGATTATTGCTGCAGTGAGGTAGTGTTCCCAAAGATTAATTTCTGGGTTAAATATTAATTAATTGTTGTTAAAATGGATAATATTTCTGTCGAAGAGGCCGTTTGTTAACGCGCACTGATCCACGGCGCGGTGCAACGCAGCGCGGGGGACGGAAAAATATTCTGAGTAGAATTCCGAAACCTTCCGCTCGCCGCCGTGGCGTCGCGCGCCATGGATAAGTGCGCGTACGCCCGTAAGAATCCATGCCATAGATCCATGCATTATAAAATCTAACGTCCGGCACGTCGCGTCGCGCCGCGCTCCAGAAGAGTGAACGATGGCATTTAGGGTGGATTCACAATTGGCGCGTCACGCGGCATATGGCCCGCCGTAATCGGCATCTACGTGCCTAGCATTACTAATCTGCGATTGGTCAGATGCGGCTTACCGTGTGCCACATGACGCGTCACGTAAAAGCCTCATCTAACCAATCAGAGACTAGTACTACTTGTATTTCAGATCCACATTTAGCATGATCTTACCCTGAGGTGAATACGCAATTTACGCGGAACGCGGCATGCGGTAAGTCGCATGTAAACATAAATTGTGTCCATGAATTGTACACAGAAATCACCGTCACCAATTATACTAATTTATTCCTTACTTCACACTCGCACTCTAGATTAAAAATGAAAGACCACCCCCTGGTTGAAAATATACTTTCTTAACATCCCCTGGAAATTTGGATACCCCCTCAAAAAAAACATAAAACGCAATGAACTATAATTAAGTAGTAAAAATATCACACCTACCTCCATATGGGGCAGGATACATAGGATAGCCCAAACCTACATGCGTGTGATGATGTGTATGTACATGTCGCTGTGGTGGAGGTGAACGTGATTCTTTGTTTTCTCCTGGAGTTTGTTTGCCTCCTGTAGAAATAGTACCACTAGCTTGAGAAGTAACGCAGCTTGTCATCTGATTTTGTGGTTGCCCAGTAGTAGATCCATTACTTCCAGATGGACTCGAACTAGCTACAGAAGTTTTAGGGGTAGGGGATTTTATAGCTCTTTCTTGCAGTTCATGAATTTTGTGTGACGAATAGTATTGTGCATGATGTTGCAACATATCGAGAGCTTTTGTAGGTGGTGGAGGACGAGAGAGGTCTTCAGGTGCATGGTAGCGAGGTATTTGTGGATGTAAATAAGGACTGCCACTGTATGGACCAGGTACCATAATACCACGATACATCGGATGATTAGGATCAAAAGGTAAAGCACCATAGTGAGGAGACTGCATGTAACTTGGATGAATGTAAGCATATTGGGAAGTTGGAGGAGGTGGTGGCCCTTGCGTTTCCATAGTTGGCTTAACACCTTCATGTTTTATATCCTTCTCCTTTTTCTCTTCTCTTTCCACCTTCTCTTTTTGTTTCAAACTAGGAGCTGGTGGAGGTGGTTTGGTAGGCGGGTTTTTATGATCAGATAATTGTTCTTTACGTCGTTGATCGGGATATACATAAAATCGTCTCACATCTTCTTCTCTTTGATTATGTTGCGACTGTTGTTGTTGTTGTCTTGAATACAGGTAAGGACTCATTTGGCTTTTTATTTCGATACTCTCTTTTAATATTTGATGATTTTCGTTTTGCTGCTTTTCTTTAAGGGATAGTTCACTTTTTATTTTCCCTGGTGTAGGTACCTGAATTGGATTTGGAATAGGCGCAGAAGCTTTTGTACTATGATCTGCAGGACTGGGACTTTCTTTTATTCTTTCTTCTTTAATTTTATCCTCAGAAACAATTGGCACTGAACCAAAACTGGGATCCATATTATAAGGATAACCAGGCATATACCCGTAAGGATTATAATAATGTTGTTGAATAACTTTCTGTTGATATTCAGAACCTTCCTTTTTACTTTCTTTATCTATAGATTTATCGATCACTTTCTCTTGTTCCTTTGCTTTAGGATCTTGAGATTGCTGTACAGACGACATCATGTAAGGAGGTTGACCATAAAAAGGATACATGCCGTATTGTGGCATATGGGACATAGGTTGTCCAGTTTCAGTCTTTTTATCAGAAGCTTTATTTTTATCTCCTAAATCTGGCTCTATTACAGGTGCACCATCATCGGAAATATCAGAATACGCTGGACTTTGCACTTCATCTCTCCCAGTTGGGGGTTCCATCCCAAATACTGGTTGCTCATTCTGCGGAGGATGGGGACTACCTGCTGGAGACTTTCTACTTTTCTTTTTATAATTTGGTACTTTATTTCTTTCTTTTTTATCATCCGGCATTAATGCAGATGCTGGTTTCACCTTAAATTGAGTTATTTTTGCAGATTGAGAAGGACTTTCAGGTTCACTGGGAGATAGTTGTGAGGTGTTTTGATTTAAAGTTTGTGAATTCTGTGCAGGAATGAGTAATGTAGGAGGTTGATCAAAGGTTTGAGAAGACATGTTTTGAGATTGCAGTTGATTAGTGAAGGATTGCAGTTGAACATTCGATTCTGTTTGTGGGATACTACTCTGATCTGGTGATAGCGCTACACTCACAGCACGAACCGCCGTTAGTGTATTGGAATTTGACAATGGAGCACCTGAAACAAATATATAGCATAAGATACAAAATATTGAGAATAAATATGAAGATAAACTGGATGCTCCAACAAATGAGAACTTCAGGTAAGTTTATGTACGTTCGAATATTAATTTTTTTTTTTATTTTAAAAAATACAATTTAATATTTTCTTTCTATAACAGGGCCATCACACTTTTGGATATCAATGTTTATTTCAATTTTTATTTTGTAATAATCTTTGCCCATCACTAAATAAATTAAAAAAAACATCAAAACTACAATTTCCGCATTCTAAACAAGAAAATGTCCAAATAAATTTTTTCAGGTGCTTATAGAAAAAAAAAGGAAAATTCTGTTGAAATTTTTAATCTAGAATCATATAATGGAGTGAAACCAGTGGCGCAGCTATGCCCCCACGATCGCAGGGGCCCGTGGCTCTAAGGAACCCGGCCCGACGAAAAATATAAAATGTGTTGTTTCAATCTGTTTACAAGTGCACAGGCACAGAGTTTTAATACGATTACGTTTTTTTTTTTTCGATTATTAAGTTGCTGAAGGACTGTGGAAACACTAGAACCTGTGCCTTGTGGGGTTGGTTAAATAGCAACCCAAAGAAAAACAAATAAAACATTATTTATGATGACTATAGGCGTGTGCAAATGATGAGTAACCAAATTCCAAGATGTTTCTCTTTCTGTTTGTTTTGGAAAAAAAATTAATTGAAGCGCAATATTATTTCTAAATTTTGAAAAATATTAAACGACGATATAATTCATGCTAGTTTTTTAACAAAACAAACATTAAATACATTACAAAAAATTTTAGTACCTACTCTGTCATCGACTCAATTACGAAAACAACATTAGAAGCTACCGAAAAATCATAAACATGGGGGCATAAAACCCAAATTTAAAAGTAAAAGTCAATAAACAGTTTTAAAATAAATATTTTCCAAATTAAATTAAATTCTAGATTTAAGGTTTTCAAGAATATACGAAAGATGTTTAATTTTTTAAATCCCAAACTTTTTGCATTTTCTGAGAAAAAGATATTTTAGGGTTCGCTCATCACGTGGTTTCCCTCGGTGGGTAAACAACTACATGCTCATGGGTTGTCATAGGGACCGCTCGGCAGCTATGTAGATAAGTGCAATATCTATAGTAACCGCGGGACCGGTTCCTTGACAACCCATACGCGTGTAGTTGTTTACCCATCGAGGCAGCCGCGTTGCTAACGTGTTAACTTTGGTGGTTTGACGTCACATGACCGACGCTTGTTAGCGAGATTTACGGACTAAGGTATAGGAGGAGAATGAAGCTGGCCATGGTATAGGTTGTACTCAGTCTAAAATTTTGCATTTTTTGTTAAAAAAAACTATTGGAGTGTCGGATTAGCGCCTGTATGGATTAACGAGGCTGTACTGTATATCAATACACGTTTGAAAAAATTAGAAACTATAAAAGAATTTGCTTAATTTTTATTAATCGACTGCAGCTCATTATTACGGTAACTAACGCCGAGAGATGTTTCTCGAAATTAAAAATAATTTAAGAAATAGGGGGGCCCACGAGAAATATAAGAATCTTTCGCTTTGTGGCTGTAGAGGCTAAATTGATCAAAGATTTTGTAAAATTAAAAGAAAGACAAATTGGTGCCACTATTATGCGGTCTACCTTATACTGTCGATAGTGTACCAACAGTATACTCTGTTTTTTCTCTTTATCATTCAGAGTAGGCGAAGTCAACTTTAGATATTTTTATAACAGTGTAGAAAAGTTACTAAAGTCACTGGTGGAAACGTCACTAGGGCTGTTCTACGCAAATACGACCTTGGAACGAGTGAGAGGAAAGTTCTACCCTAGTGCTTTCTTTTTCTATCGGGGCACCAATATGACGGCAAGAACAGTACTACATTACTAGCTACTATTTAACGTAACTAGATGTAGGTTGGTATGCTATACATAATTAGAGTCCAGTCCAACAGAACCTCAATTTTTCCCTTGTTTCTGGTAACCCCCTGACGCAGAACTGTCATTTATGCATTTGGCACAAAAATAATTAGTAGTGCAAAAAGCTACCGTGCGTGTTTCCGTTGTTTTTAGTTATTGTTTCCTGTTATTTGTTATTGTATAGCAACTTAAAGCAAATAGTAACTAATAATTTAGTGATATTTCTTCAGTCAGATTGGCATTATTGATAGAGAGAGACAACAGTAGGGTAGAGCATTCCATCTCTTTCCAACTTAAATAGAACAGCCCTTCCTTTTGCTTTGGCATTTTTAAAAATAAAACCTCAAGAATCACGTTCTTACAAGAATGACAATTTCAATTTTGACAATAGTAATTTTTTGTCTTTTGTCTATACCACAGTCTATACCTACACTATAAAACTATATAAAAATCACGACATTCTTGAATGATAAAGAGAAAAAACAGAGTTGCCTGCCATAATAGTCACTTACAATACCACAAGTAGTCAAAGTTATGTCGGTACTATCACTCATGTCCTTTGCTCTTGCGAATTACACTCGTGCTTCGCACTCGTGTGATTCATATATGCAAGCGCAAAGGACATTCGTGATACCACCTCAAAAATAATCTACTTAACTTTGACTAAGAGTGGTATTTGAGAGACTATTCATTGAATTAAATCTACTTTTAAAAAATAATTTTGTCCAAAATTTAGTTACGTCATTTCATTTCCATAACGACATGTGAACAAAAAATTGTCGGTTCGTATCAATCGTGAAAATTATTAGTACAATTCATTTTGATTGGTTCAAAAATATCAAATTCTGCCTCTCCATTGGTGAATTTTCGACAGATGACGTATGAAATGAATAGTCTAGCTCTAGGAAAATCGCCAGGACATGTCAATAAAGACAGCAAGGGGGACGTCTGTTTACGTATAATCCGGACGTCTGTCATCAACCCCTTAGCCGTCATAACCACCCTGTCTAAAATTTCAAATGGCACCATACCATGTGTGGCACGTCGTTGGAAAGGTAATTTCATAAGAATCATTTTTCTATTTGTTTTTTTATTCGTTTCAAATTCAGACAAAAAAAAATTAAAACTATTTTCTTAGCATAGATTACCACCACCACCCACCCCCTGTCCCTCAGCTCTAAGACAGTGCGCGCACAGGTTAGGGATTAGCTTTTCTTCTCGAGATTGCAATGAACCTTTAACAACGGATTTTTTCTACACGATTGTCTTTTCCAAAATTAGCCTAAATTCAATATTTATATGCTCTATGTGACAGTTGACCGTATACTATAGCGGTTCATTGTTGATCCCAGCGTTGTACCAACCCTTAACACACAATTTCATCCTTTGCTGTTTTTATTTTTAACAGAGTAATTATATTTTTCAGACTTTTCGTAGTTGTTCTTTTTAATCATCCAAACTTACCCTACCTAATACCTATGGAATCAGAAATTCTAACTACTAAATGGACATACACTGTGTCCAAAAGGTAATGTATTACAGCGATAAAATTGTTAAAAATAAGTTTACGTAAAATCAGAGGTGTGTATTAAAGTCCGTTTTGTTATATTTTAGTTAATGTTGACTGAAAAAGTTTCGAATTACGTAATAAAAAAATACATTATCATTTAAAATAAAGTCGACAATTCATAGCTGTTAGAAAAATTAGAAAAACATGTTTCAAATTTACAATTTAACCTCTTGACCGATTTTGCGAAAACTTATTTTTAACAGTTTTATTGATTTTGTACGTTACTATTTAGACACAGTGTATAGCTTCGTTTTATAATTACTTTTATAAGGGGCCCAATAAGACATCTTGGAGGGGGGCCTATGAGTTGTAGTTACGCCACTGGCTGAAATGGTAAAACAGTTCACAATATTATTATCACCCACCCCCCACAGTTAGGGATGCCTTTGGTTTAACTAATTAACTTCGTTAGTTTGTATTCATTACGCGGTGTACGAGACAATTGCGGCCCATACCAATAAATTATTGTTAGGTGTAGTCCTGCATTATTTATTCCTTAACAAAAATGTTTTGGCGCGACCTTTAGCAGCAAATTCAATGATTAATTCTGATTTAAGACCACCTTGCTCTTTAACCGCCAATTGTTCTTTAACTTATTTTGGAAAACTTCATGTAATCTAAATATAACGAGCATTTTAGAAATTATTTGAAATATGAACCACAAATGTACTCATCAGTCTAATAGTACACCATGTGTGTTTTTCTTTAGGTTTACATTATTACACAAACATTTCATATAATAATTTTGATTACAGAACTTTAATGAGATGGGGTGGACACAACCATAGTAGGTACGCATGAAAGAATATAAAAGGTTATTATTTGTACACAAACCTGTTACATGTGATTTATTTCCACCAAAAACACCCATAGGAAATTCTTCAGACGGATTATATCGCAGAACACCAGGTTTTACAATACTTTTAGAGTCTACTACAATAGGGATGGTTGTTGGAGATCCTACTGACGTATTCATATCTTGAAGACTTTGAGGAGTTCCAGGAGAAGGTGGTGTACTTCGTGGAGTTCCTGGTTGGCTGGGAACTTCTAAAAGTCCAGTACCTCTCAACACCAATGGAAGTTCACTATCTTTCTTTTGTGGTGTTAAAGGACTATCCTGACTCTTATCTGGTGATTTCACTGGAGTTATTGGACTCGGAGCCTCTATATTAGATTCATCATTCTCAGACATTGATGTAATATCTTTGGTATCATCATCATCTGCAGACCCATGTGCATGAGACTGATGGTACTTAAGCCCATTGATATGTTTGTACTTTTTCGAACAATTCGGTTCTGGACATTCTAATAAAATGGGAGAAGGAGGTGGACTTCCACAGGAAGAATTGGGATTTGGGGGAATGGGAGCAACTTTCGTCTTTTTACTACTTGGAGTAGTAGTACTTGTAGGTTCTTCTTCAACCGTTCGACTTTTTCGTTTGTTATTTGGTTCTGGACGAGGAGGCACAAAAGGTGTAGGTGATGATGGTGCTGTTGATGGACCCGATCCATTGGCAGCTCCTCGACGGCCTTTTATGCCACCATTCCGCAACTTACTATGAACTGACGATCGCGTTTCTGTGAAGTTGCTGAGATCAGTGCTGGGTGATGAACCAGCCGCCCGCCCTCGCTTACCTCGTCCTTTTGGAGTCCGAGAATCTAGATCACTTGTAGGGGAATCACAGAATCTGGAACAAGATAAACTAATACAATTATGCAATGTTTTTTTTCCAGTTACGTTTGTTTTTCAGTTCATACTTCTGCATGATTGGTAATTACTACAACTACACATACGATATCAGAGATAAATTAAAGATTTCAAATGAAATTTAAAAATGTCACGAAACACAGATGAGGTAGTATTTTATAAAAAAAATCGCTGAGGAAAAAGAAAATCAAATTTAGATTTAAAAATCAAATAGAAATTTGTTTTGTTCATTCCAGTCTACAATTTTAAATTGGGCTTCTTGTTTCATGGTTTGCGCTGTATTTAACATCCCTTGAGCAACATTAGCAGCAGTTAGGCCATTTGTTTTTATTACATTCTGCGAGACATTCTGTAATTTTCGTGGCCCTTATCTTAAAAGAGTTCTGGAAGTTTCTTGTTTCTGTAAATTTTTTTACTAGTTTTTCCAGTTCGCCAAATGATGTTCTTTCTTTATCGCCTGCTTCTCTTAAACCTTTTCACCTTTTACTTTTCCATTGTGTTTCTAGCTTCCTGCAGGTTATGGAACTGTATACTTCTTTGGCGAGTAACAACAATTCTTATGTTAGATCAGTGGTCTTATTAGCTTGCATCGGTGTTTAGTCTTCGTAGCAGATATAACGTGACGGCATTTAAAAAAAATAGGGAAACAATACCTAACGAAAATGACTCCACGAAATAATTTTAATAACTAGTAGGTAGGAATTATTCATATGCGACTTAATTTTGTATTACTCTACCTACATCAACTTAGTAGTATGCCAATTTAAAAAAATGTAAATTCCAGTAACACTTACCTAGGAGGTGCCCAGTCATGGCGCGTGCAGTCGAGGAGAGTCCCTACATATGTTTTACCTCTCCAAGTAACATTAACCACCAGCACACCTGTAAAGTAATACCGATAATTTCTAAAAATACAAAACCATACTTAAGTAATATTTAGTTTAATAAAGGGTAAACCAAAAAAATAACAAACTCCCGATAACAACTCGTAACTAAATATTAAAGATCAATCAAAAGGAGGCCTATGAGAAAATTAATACAAAATTATAAAGCACTTCTAATTTTCTTAAATAATTGAAAGGTGCCATTTAACTGAGTAGCCATTATCAACAACAAATCCCCCCACTCCTATTCTAATGAACATTCATTTAAAAAAAATTGATCCTTGTTGCAATTTAAAATTTTTTAGTTGTCCTGCGCCGTCACTGGTTGCGATAGATAAAAAGAATTCACATAAAAAGATGGCTATTTAGAAATAAAAATTGACGTGTTTTTGAAATTTTTACAAAAACAATTTAAATCCAAGTTTCCATTTGGTATGTTATTCGCCGTTGCTAACTCCACTGCAGACGTGGATATAATTCTGACACAAAATCCACGGCATTATGATATCAAGGGGTGACGTCATTAATCCGGTGACGCGAATACGAGCTGCACCTACTGCGCATGTCCGGGGACTTAACAAAATTATTCCATTATGAAAGTTTCAAACATTTTCATATTTTAAATTGATATTTAATTAATTTGCAAGTTGAATATGACCAATAAAAAATACTAGAGTAAAGTTCTAATTCGTCTCTAAGTCCGAGCGATTGATTTTGTTTGTAATTAATAATTATTATCATTAGAAACAGACTTTACACCTTGGGTGTAGGCAACCAATCGTACATCACCTCTGTCCCTATAATCTCAAAAGCGGAAATAATTTTCCAAGTCTCCAGACACGCGCCGAGTCGGCCGATAAAACGTCACCCCATTACAATACAATGACGTAATACCGTGAATGTTGTGTCAGAATTATATCCACGTCTGCCGTGGAGCTAGCAACGGCGTATATTATTTTACAGTAGAACCGATGACTTTACCCCTTCAACGACATCCGCTTTTTGAATTTCGTCAGAACCTCCAAAATGGCAGTACCATAAATAAATGATTTGAAATTATTTTTCGTTATAAAAAAAGCAAAATTGCGATAATAGTAAAATTTAGTCAATTATTAGTTATTGCAGAAAGTATGCAAAAATGAACGAAGACAAACGCTTAGCGCTAGCGACCAAAGAAAACTTGTTTCAAATCAGACTGGCTAAGAAGAACAAAAATCCAGGGTACCGAAATAATCAAATTATCGTCAAAAACTATATTGGTGTAAATATTTGCATATATACAGGGTGATTCAAAAATGGCGCATAAGCTCTTCAGTACGTTGTAGGGAATAATAATTGAAGTGTAGGAAAAATAGTAAAAAAATTCTTAGCCGCTAATTTGCTGAGAAATGAAGAAGTTAAGTTGAGAACTCAACTTTGAATTCATGAGGATTTTGAAACTTCTCATCATTTCATATAAATAATTTAAGTATTTTTTCATAGTGGGTAATAAATAAAATGCTCATAACACCTCATTATCCTGAAATATTAGCTTTCAAAATTGATGTTTTTGTACCAAGTTGTTTGAAAAAAATATGTGGCAACGATGTTTGAAACTTTTAATAAGCTCACTATGTAAATGAAAGGAAATAAAAGCCACTCTATACTACATAGCTCCACCCGTGTTGCCAAATCTACAATTTACTTCTTCGTTGTTAATTACAAAAATGTAGCAGCTAAAATTTTTTATGAATTTTCTACAGTTCAAATAACCGTCCCCTACAGCGTACTGAAGAGTTTATGCGCCATTTTTGAATCACCCTGTATATGCATTTCCATTGTGAGAGGAAGCCAACTTAATTTTGGCCTTAGGGGAGGTAGAATGCGGAAGATGCATCCGCTTTCCAAAATGGTTCGCAGAGCGCCAAGTAGAGCGTACGGTAATGAATTAACTTTTAACATCAATCGTACTCGAAGTATAACTGAATTACTTGGCCAAATTTTAGGGGTGTATTCTACTCTCCGAATTAATAATAAAAAAAAACTTATAAACATTGTCCGGAAATGATTCTCTAAAAGTGATAGTTACTTGAACATCCCCTAAAACAATAATACGGACTATTAAGTTCCACAACAAATTTCACAAAAGATCTCTTCTGATCTCGCTCAGAAGATCTTGGATGAATACAACTTTAGCCGGACAATGCCATTTAAAGTTAAATCAGATAACCTCATACGAATGAATGTCCGTTCGTTCGTCCATAAAGTACAACCAATCGAATATGGCAGGATCTATAAGCCTTTGACTTAAAAGATTATCGGTGATGGATAGGGGTAACTCAGGTATAGAAGCAACGAACGTATTTGGCTAATTTTAAAATATTTTACACACTTTTTGAAAACTTAGTACGGGTAACGGGCCTGAAGAATAATTGTATAATTACTTAGGTATATTCTTTTGTTACAGAATTACAAGCTTTTATTTTTATTGTTAATTTTAAGAGTAAAATATGCTCGATAGCTTTCCAAAAACATAACATTTGACCAATGGCTATTTAAAATTGCATTATTAGAGTTGCATCTCATTGCGCCGCCACTGGCTGTAATAGATGGAAGGAGAAAACGCGGGTCTAGCTTTGTAAGGAAGAAGAAAGTATGAAATTAGATGCAAGAAGAACTGAATGCTAAGTTCTTATTTATATATATGTATATATTACCTGCTAAGAGCAACTAACCTGAACATAGACTAAGGTGCCATGTGCACAGATCTTCTTGCATCTAATTTCATACTTTCTTCTTCCTTACAAAGCTAAACCCGCGTTTTCTCCTTCCATCTAAAACCACTCTTTCTTCTTGCATACAAAAGGCTGGCCGAGCTTCAGTGCACGCAGGTCGCGTTCTTACGCCGTACAGTTTGTGGTGGGGCGCGCTTTGTATGCAAGAAGAATTGGCGGCAAGGAGTATTGGGGGCTGGGAGTATTGTGAGCAAGGAGTATTGGATGCAAGGAGTTGTTTCGGATTGATGTCGGCTACTATAAATGGTTTTAGATCGATTAGATTTAGCTTTAATATTAAAGAAAATCAAGGTGCAGTGTGAAAGCATGACGTACAGTCAGTGACAAATGTTTTCACCAGTATTATACCACTGAATCTGTTTTTCTGAGAAATATAAGAGGTAACATAACGCCGTTTTCATTGTTTCACATAGGTATGTTGGCAACACTGTTCACAAGATGAAATAAAAGGGAGAAACGTGTTATACTTCTCAGTAAACGGAGTTACAGTGGTACAAGGCCGGTGATAACATTTGTCACTGACTGTACATGTCCCTATGTTGGGTAGCGGAAAAAAAAGCCGCGAATAAAAAAGTCTGCGAAAAAAAGCCAACGAAAAAAAAGTCGCGGGAAAAGGTCTGGAAAAAAGGCCGGCGGAAAAAAAGCTGTGGATGAAAAAGCCGGCTGAAAAAAGACGACAGAAAAAAAGTCGCGATATACTAATAACAATTAATTGAATTCCTCAACCGCAACCGAGCATAAAGGAGGAACGGATACCCAAAATGAACAAAAATATGCATGCGTAATATTACAATAGTAAATGGTGTAGGGTGCCATCTGTAAGTTGGCCATTTAGAAATAAAAATTGGCGTGTTTTAGAATTTTTACAGACGTTACCAAATCAAATAGAAAAACGAATCTCAAATAACCCAATAGTAAGAGTCAAAGCCTATGGTTTGAGGTAATAGTAGCGGGAAAGTTTAAGGAAGTCCCGGGCAAGTTTAAAGAAGCCCCGAGGAAGAAAGGAATTAGATATTACTACTGCAAAGTTTAAAAAATTTCATCAAAGCAAAAGCACCCACTTCAACGCCGAAACGGAAGTACCTAAGTTGATGGTTTATGGAAGGAAGTGTAGAGCTCGATTCTTCAAAACCTTTTTGACCAACGCCAACGGACCAACTACTGAAAATAGGTACCTAGTACTAACGTTCATTGAAGGTACCAACAAGGACCAAAGAAATGTACAAAAAGGAGGATATTATTCTTATAAAAAAAATCAATTAACAGAACTCTCCAGAAGATAAAGGATTGGTGCTCTGGAAAAATATTATAGTAAGAGCAAACAATAATTTTCTTTGTTTTACAGAAGAATTTCTCATTTTCACTGCTTGGTCTAATGTTAGTGTCGTAAAAATTTATGAATTGCAAGACCCAATACCCTCAGAAGCGGAATTTTTGGGCTGGAATTTTAAAAGACAGTGTTATTTAGCCTTCTTCATTGAATGGAATCAGAATGAGTTGCAAAACCAAATATTACCTTGTTACAACAAGTTTCTACTGATTTTCAACAAATTGAGTATACCAGCACAGCAACACTTTGCCTTACGCATAAACATGAGTGTGGTACAAGAAAATAGTAGGTACCTAAACAATACGTCTCCAACTTAGTTTAATCAGCACAGGAGAAACAATTGTCTATCCACCAAGATTGCCCGACTTAGCATTACTTGCTTCCTTCGAGTAGGGATCGTAAAAGAAATAATTTATAATATGGGGAAGGACGCAACACTCTAGCTAGATGAATTATACGTGAAAAGATTATTCATGATTTGAAATGGAAATATACCCCCCCCCCCCGTATTGCATATCAGATGAAAGCTTTTGGAAAATGCTATTCAACTATCTCAAACAATTAATGTTTGAATAAACCGTTTTAAGCTTTAATTTTATATGTCACACCGAGTAGATAGTGTCATTTAAGATTTCAATGTGTAGGGTGAATAGAAACAAAACAAAAGTGGACCACCCCGTATGGCCGTATGTGTCTTTACTTAAACTTCCCATCTTCCCTGTAAACTGTTTATTTATCTCTTATTGAACGCATTGCGAGAATTTTCGGCCTTAAGAAGTACTACCTAAAATAATGTTTAATATGAATTACCTCCTTCAGTCTCATGCCAAACGATGCCTTCAAGTGTAACACTAGTACCAGGTTCACATGGTCCTAAGCAATCTGGTTCCGTAATCGTACCAATACTGGTACCTACACAAACGTCCGTCACCTCCTGAAAGTAAAACATATTACTAATACTTGTTAAAACGTTTTATTATTACTACTAGTACAAAAAATGACTTCGTTAAATTTGTTTTAATGTAATTGTCCCCTGATAAGAAAATACTAGCGAAATACAACCACGTATTATTATTTTCAAAAGATAACAGTTTTGACATTGAAATAAATACTTCGGCGATAACAGAACGAATATCCCTAGTAAATGAAGTAGGTATGAAAATTGGGAACAGGTGGGACTCACCATATATTGGACGAAACAAATACTGGGGGTCCTTATACGGTGAAATCCATTTATTGTGCAATATAGACAACCCATTATACACTGCTATCACTCTTGTCCCTGTTTACTGATTTTGATTATTGTTAGTTAAATTACAGAGGTTTTTTTTAGTTTGTAATAAAGAACAAGATTTAAACCTAACGATTTATTGAAAACATAATTTATACAGACGAAGAAAAAATAAAAATGTGTATACAGTATCACTCCTGATTATCCGAGGATTATCATTAGATAATGTTAGGGATCATTTTGGTGTAACAGACCAGTCCCTAATGTGTCTACATATCAAAAACATCTAGAAAATTTGCAAGTTCAGGCTGTGCGGCACAACATGAAAAAAAACCGACGTAAAACAGGAACACATGAATTTGTACAAATTTTGGTCTGTATAAACTGTTTTCAATACATCGGTAGTGTTCAATCTTGTTCTGCATTAAATATTTAAAAGAAACAAATTTAACAGGTGACAAAGACAAACAATAAATTAAATCAGTAAGCAAGCGCAAAACCCGATAGCAATGTATAATGGGTTGCCTATATTTCTATGATACCATTTAACCATTTAACATGCACAATAAAATGGACTTCGCTGTATATAGATGGTCCCTATTTGGTTTGATTAAACACATTTAACCTAAACTTTATCGTTTTTGAACATAATAAAGTATTACTCGTAAAATCATGTCTACAAAATGATAAAATAATGAAACAGTAAAAAAGAAAGTAGAAACGTATAGTATACAGGACATTCTTGGCAATCAATATAAATTCGTCATCCGAAATGCCAGAAAACCTCGGAAATATGCATCAAGAAAACTTTCCCTCAATACATTCTGCACCCCGTTTTCTATGTATTAAGGGGTGGTATGGGGGATCGGATCGGTAATAGCGAATTTGTAACGGAAGATGGATTACGATAGGGTGTCGACGTTTATGTATGCGCGCGCACCATTAGCAGATACGTTACTACGTGCGGTTTATAAGCTAAAGCTGATGAGGTTCTGGTTGCCTTGCGCTCTCACAGCTCATTTAATTTAATGGGACTTGCATCCCCTTCTACGCGCCTTTGTTAACCCGGAACCCGCGAACGGTGGAAAAGCCCGCAGTATTGATTCCTAAAGCCACCCGCGTCCTTTCTGCCATCCACAGCACTACACACGGATCACCGAACACGTCGACATCTGCTTGACATAGGGAATTCGTCACGCACACCCCTCATACATTTTTCTCATTCACGAGATCACTTCATTACATAATATCCCTCTTCATTTCTTAACATAACGTAAAAAATAAATTTTTATTAATTTAGACAATCTTGGACTGGAAAATTTGACGATTGTATTTATCGTCGTCTGTGTTGATCCGTCGTGAAAAATCAACGCAGATGACGGTATTTACAGTTTCACTAAGAAATATGCCAATTTCAAACGGTTCTTCCAAAAATGTACCGATTTTCAAAGTATTTAAAATAACTTCTGAAAAATCTGAAATTTATTTTTTTCGCGATTCCCGTATACGTCCTTTTCTACGCACTTAATCCTTCCTTGTTCGGCGCATTTCTTTTCCACGATTCCTATAAAATGTGGACAATTTAGTTGAATCCCTGCACCATTGCCTTACTAAGACCTATGTTAGTGTTTAGTCTTGCTACTCCACTGAGAGCACTCAACAGCATTTCCCTAGGCAACTCTACAGGTTTATTCTACCTCATTTAAGAGTGATTACCACCGCCTCTCTAGGTATGTTGTAGTTCACTTAAATTACTACCCTCTTATCAAATGTCAAGAGACTCATTGGGGGTAAAATATATTATTTCCTCGCAAATGAATTGCTACGCGCACTCAAAGAATATGGGACACATTTCAATTTACAAAATTAATTACTCAATTTTAGCGCTAATGCTCCTCGATTTTGGTAAAAAAGTAGCACATAATTTAATTTAAAAAATCTGTGTAAGTGTATACTACAGGGAGATCTTTAAAGATTGTTTAAAAAGTTATTTTCCATTGAGATAACATCAATATTTAGGATCTACCAGTTGTAATTTATAAAATAAGAAAAATAATCGCACTGTGGAGGAAAATTTTGATAATTCCTTAAAAGGTGTTAGTTTTTTTTAAGACAAGGATTAATGATCGCACTGTACCTACTAACATTATCATGAAATTTTTAACAAAAAGATATTTGCCTTTACATTATTTCCAACCAAAACAAGTTTCTGTTTCCTGGGTTGTCGTGGACACTTCACAGAATTTCCACATTTCTTTTTGCTACCAGAAGTTTTCATTCTGGTTTATGAACACACTACACCAAAACAGATTCTGTACATTTAAACATTAAACAGTTCAACATGTTTTGCTATCACGATACCAGACACTACTGAGATGGTCAGTAAACTGTTTACATATTATTTTGATATGGTATTTGAAACTTTCTAGGGTTATACAAAAAGAAATAACTTTAAGTCATTAGTCAACAGTGTCCATTAGGAAACAAGTATAGATAGGGAATGACAAATAATACGGAGTAATGTCCTTGTAACAGGAAATAACTTATTCCGATTAATGTTTAGCATGATAAAATTAAATAATATTTTCATATTTCATGGAAATCTTAAATTTATTGATAAAATTTTATCGTAGCCTAAGTACAATGAGGTGCCAAGGAACCGCATACCAAGACCTCTACCCATTATAATCTTATAATCAATCAAGGGATTCCTTTGTACTTTAACTGTCCAATAATGCATAATTACAACTATTCAAAAATTAAGTATAATGCTACAATTTTTTCAGAATTTACAAATGTCAAAATGACAATTCACGATTTTGCAGTGGTTTACTAATTTTTTTCAACTTGCAAACTAACTAAATGCAAATACCTTCTAAATGTAAGTAAATAATAGTATATTATACGGCAAGGTAGAGAAGACATTTTTCTCAGCCGAGCATTATTATTTCCTGAGACGCGGAGCATCGAAGGAAATAAGCTGCGAGGCTGATTAAGTCTTCTCTACCGTGGTTTATATACTATTTTTTCCACCACTAGCACCTCTATTCCTTTTATAATTAATCGTTTTTACGTTAATAAAAAATAAAGTTACATTTCTAAATATCCACAAAAATCAAGTAGCCTTGCCTGAAAACATTTCAACTGACATTTGTGTAAAATTTGACGTTTATCTAAAATATATTTATTTCTCATTTTTAACAAATAATTATAATTAAAATTAATAAGAAACAATACTAGATTGAAACAAATAAGGTTTAGAAAGTGGTTGTTGTATTATGAAGGTGAATAATATTCGATATTTGACATAATTTTAAAGGCATCAGGCTAGCGTGCTAGATCATTTGTTTCCATTATTGACCAGTGGTCAATAATAAAAAATTAGTAACCACTAGCTGAGAAAATCTACATCTTGTCCTGAAAACAAACTAAATAATGGTACCTTCTAAATGCAGTAGTGGAAAAAAATAATCACACTATGGAAGAAAATTTTGATAACTCCTTAGAAGGTATTAGTTTTTTTAAGACAAGGATTAATGATCCCACTGTACCTACTAACATTATCATGAAATTATTAACACAAAGATATTTGCCTTTACATTACTTTCAACCAAAACAAGTTTCTGTTTCCTGGATTGTCTTGGACATTTCACAGAATTTCCACATTTCTTTTTGCTACCAGAAGTTTTCATTCTGGTTTATGAACACAACACCAAATCAACAACGAATAGATTATGTACATCTAAACATTAAACAGTTCAACATGTTTTGCTATCACGATACCAGACACTACTGAGATGGTCAGTAAACTGTTTACATATTATTTTGATATGGTATTTGAAACTTTCTAGGGTTATACAAAAAGAAATAACTTTAAGTCATTAGTCAACAGTGTCCATTAGGAAACAAGTATAGATAGGGAATGACAAATAATACGGAGTAATGTCCTTGTAACAGGAAATAACTTATTCCGATTAATGTTTAGCATGATAAAATTAAATAATATTTTCATATTTCATGGAAATCTTAAATTTATTGATAAAATTTTATCGTAGCCTAAGTACAATAAGGTGCCAAGGAACCGCATACCAAGACCTCTACCCATTATAATCTTATAATCAATCAAGGGATTCCTTTGTACTTTAACTGTCCAATAATGCATAATTACAACTATTCAAAAATTAAGTATAATGCTACAATTTTTTCAGAATTTACAAACGTCAAAATGACAATTCACGATTTTGCAGTGGTTTACTAATTTTTTTCAACTTGCAAACTAACTAAATGCAAATACCTTCTAAATGTAAGTAAATAATAGTATATTATACGGCAAGGTAGAGAAGACATTTTTCTCAGCCGAGTATTATTATTTCCTGAGATGCGGAGCATGGAAGGAAATAAGCTGCGAGACTGATAAGTCTTCTCTACCGTGGTTTGTATACTATTTTTTCCATTACTAGCACCTTTATTCCTTTTATAATTAATCGTTTTTACGTTAATAAAAAATAAAATTGCATTTCTAAATATCCACAAAAATCAAGTAGCCTTGCCTGAAAACATTTCAACTGACATTTGTGTAAAATTTGACGTTTATCTAAAACATATTTATTTCTCATTTTTAACAAATAATTATAATTAAAATTAATAAGAAACAATACTAGATTGAAACAAATAAGGTTTAGAAAGTGGTTGTTGTATTATGAAGGTGAATAATATTCGATATTTGACATAATTTTAAAGGCATCAGGCTAGCCTGCTAGATAAATTGTTTCTATTATTGAACAGTGGTCAATAATAAAAAATTAGTAACCACTAGCTGAGAAAATCAATTTCTTACCCTGAAAACAAACTAAATAATGGGACCTTTTAAATCTAGTAGTGGAAATAATATATTAGTTTACCTTTTAATTATTGTAACCATTAACAATTTCTTGTAAAGGAGTAAAGTTCTATAATGAGCGCATGTCTGAAGATAGTGATTTTAAGAAATTGAATGCGACTTTACATTCTGTTAAAATGCTTAATAAACTTTATTTTCTCATAAAAAAAAGTCTGCACTGAACAGTGCCTGGCCAGATCGGCACACGACATACCCATAGCTTAGATTATTTCATAACAAATTTTCTAAAAGAATTTTTAAAAAACGACACAAAATCGAGGGTATATAATTTTTGGTTAGTGTGAAAATTATTAACAGGTATCTTTGAATCTCTATTAATTATCGATCAAATTATAATCCAGGCAGCTATTTAATTTGTTATTTGGGTTGCCTATTCTACTATTTTGCTTGGCCGATTCTAGTATAGTAATACATTCCTGAAACCACGGATTGGAGTGCAAAATAGACAAAAATAAAGTGTAAATAGACTATGAATAAATCTAGTGTGGCAGTATGTTAAAAATAACATCAGACCTCAAAGTCAGTGTGGGAGCATAAGGAAACATAACTCTTATGGGGAAATCCTTAAATCCTACATTCTTATGTACTGAGAACCCAAGTGAACCCACGTTGGTCTCCATACTCCATACTACCAATGCTGAGTTTGATGTCTGGTACAGACTATAGACTAATTTTAATAATGATTGGCCTGACCCGTGTGGAGTATGACAGATATTCGATCAAACTTGAGATTATCAATAAAACAAAGACAATAATGATACATTATCGACATTGTATTGTACACCAAAAATGATACGTCTTTTCGATGAATAGAGACAAATATTGGAAAAACGTGCAATATAAAATGAAATGGTAAGGGAGATAGCGACATAGAGTTTATTACTTAATAATTAATTACGGTAGGACTTACTTTAGAATCACCCTGCATAATTATATTATAAATTATAACGAACTAAATTATTTTTTTTAAATTCCGTCCATGATAATTATATCAATAATTCTGGTGTAGTAAATTTTCTAAAGAAATAAAAATGTTCCACTTTCGTTAAAGTTTATGACTAATTTGTCAGTGAATATGTTTCGCGTAATAATTACCTGTGTGTTATGCATAACTGATATATTATCTAAAGCTGCTGCATAAATTTAAAATAATTATAAAATACCTTTGAAATGCAAGTTTCTTTTAACTAGGTAATTTAAATTTTTACAACCTGATCGGACTTATAAAAAACTTTATAGGCATTTTAGTTATTCACAAAACTGGTTACGACATTAAATATTCAAATTCATTATGTTAAGATACTTGTACAAATTTATGGTTTTTAAGACTGAAGTTACCTTATAGTTGCATGTAAATTCAAAATTCAAAACTAATACCTGCGTTAAATGATGAGTGAATAAAAACAAAATAAATCACAGGATTATAATATGTAGATGGAAATTCCATAAGAGTTACACATGATATACAAATATTTTAAAGAAAAGCTTGCTGAGAATTTTATATTCTGACTAGGCAGGTACCTCTTATTAATTTTAAGTTAATCATAATATTACCTACTACAGTGGTAATCGGAAACAAATTAAAAAAAAATCCATGGAACAAACCCAAATTTTAATAAATATCTCTTTCCAAAAAGCAGTTCTTGAACAATCCAAAATGTATCAGAAGAGGTAAAAAATACATCTTCCGATAAATGGGAAAAAATATTGCATCTCTCACCAATTCCGAGATCCGAATAGTGCAACATTAAATTTGAGACACATTGTATAATATACAAAGACTATACAGGTTTTCACAAACAAGTAGCCAAGTAGGCAAGTATCTTTCAAAACTATTGTTTGCTTGAAAATCCCCAATACAACAAAGCCAACAAGAGGAATCTTTTTACGAAAAATCCGGACGTCTGTCCCCTTAGCCATCACAGCCATCGCCTCTAAAATTTCAAATGACACCAGAAACTCTATAGTACGGCTTTGCACCAGCCCATGTGTAACACATCGTTAATAGGAGAACGTAATTTCATAAGGAATTCATTCTACTATTTATTTTTTTATTCGCTTCAAATTGAGACATAAAAAAATTAAAAAATATATTGTCTATTTGGAGGGAGGGTGGACTGGGACGGCTAAGTTGATGACGCACGTCCGGATTTTACGTAAAAAGATGTCCCCCTTGCTGTCTTTGTTGACATGTCTTGGGGATTTTCAAGCAAAGAATAGTTTTGAAAGATAGTGAGGGTGGCTACTTTTCGCGTATAACCTAATGCGTCTTGCCTACAACTTTCTTTCCTAAACAGTATTTTCTTAAAAACTGTTGAATATGAAAAATCGAAAGACTTAAAAACGCGAGTACAGTTTCTCCTGGCAAATATCCTTATACAACTTAGCATCTTCCTTCTAATTAAAAATATCAATACAACTGACGTTAGCCCATTAGTTTACAAACAAACACTTTGCTTTCTACAGAAATTAACACCACATCGATAATTATTTCTGGTACGGTTCGAAAGATCCGAAAAAATGAAATAATAATAAAAAAAGATATAATACTTAATAATACCGAGCATCGTTAAAAATATTCATTGTTTGTGTGTATCTGTTTTATATCAGCACGGAAGTGAATATTATAGCTTTTTTAAAAGCGAATCGTTGATTAACACTTTCCTTTTGTAATTCTTACAAACACAAATCCTGAACACTTTCAAATTCGTCATGCAACAAAACAAAACAATTACACACGACACCGCCCACTAAAAGTAATAAAAAGACAAAAGCAATTGTTCCAGCGCCAACATGCTCGATAAAGTATTAGCTATAATTTGAAATTTCCATAATAAAGAATAAAACGGATATTTTAAATGTTGGCTTGTGTTTTAAAGGTAATATTTAAAAAAAAAAGATAATGTCTACTAGAATCAACTGCATATAAACTAGGATCTTATTTTGTGGGTACAAAATGCCATATATTTCCGTTTCCTAGACTAACCGCAGTGGATTCACGTCAGAGCCTGCGCTTGCTTGAACAAGCAGGGAAACTATGAAGCTAGAATGAGAGAAGTATAACTAGAGATGCGTGCAGTGATTCGGACCAACCGCAAAATAAGATCGAATTCGAGTGTAGTTATACGAATGTAACCACAAAAAAATATATTTTTTAAATTATATCGCTTGGATATTACAAACTTTAATTTTTCATTGTAAACATTTCGACATTTTCAAGTTTTATAATTTCATCCCAAACCTTGCCAGATCCTCTTAAATCGCGTCTAGCAAGCCACGCCCACCCGAAAAAAAATTTAGTCTGCGGCGGCATTTTTGTTCCATTCGCTCATGTTACCGTGCCCCCCAAATATATTGGTCACGGGCTGCCACTGGGTTAAATTAACCACTCTGGTCGATAATTTAATATTTACTCTTGGGGTAGGACGTGGAATATACCCTACCAAACGAAAATAGTCTTTGATACATCGTTGTACCAAGTTACCAGGATTATTTTCAAAGCAAACACGTTACGAAGTTTAGGGAGTGTGGATAGTTGCGAGACGGTCACTAAGGTCGTTTAATCCCACCCTCAGACTTGTACAAACATTAACAGAAGTCCGAAACTGAAATTTTAGTTATTGGAAAATTAAAAAAAAACTCCGAGATATTTAAAAATACTCTTCTCCCGGTGGAATACAAGCAACTTATAATAGTACGTGGATGACTTCAGAATTATTGTTTCATACATGATTACATAACTAAACAAGTTATTTTATTTATTTATTTCATACTGCATCGTAACACCCATGTTTAAGTTAACGATTTGAGTCCGGCAAATAAGACTTTACGGTATCAGGTCCGGTAAAAACTTTTACCGGACTCAAATGAAATAAATCGATAATCAAACTATTTATTACTAAAAAACTACAAAATTAATAAATATGACAATTAAAAAGAAACTAAATATTAAAATTGACATTAATTGTGCAATAGATTTACGAAGAACTTCGTCAAAAATGTTATAATTTTCTCCCGTTTTGACAAGGCAAACTATCAAAAAAAAACACTTCCATTTCATAGATGTCCATATTATGAATTCAAATTTTTATTTTTAATTTTTTCAATTTTAAACAAAGATTTAGTGCCTGCAGTATGAAATAAAACGCATTACGACATACGTCCGGTAAACTCTTACAGTAACTCGTCTCAAAATTCCTGACTCGGCTCCTTCGTCGCCTCGTCCTTAAACATTTCGACTCGTTGCTGTAAAACTGAGTTTACCGTACTTATAACGTAAATTACTATTATCGTATGAGATTATTTGCACGAAGCCGAAGCTATAGTTTTACGTAAAAAGATGTCTTGCTGTCTTTGTTGACGATGTCTTGGCGATTTTCAAGCAAACAATAGTTTTGAAATATACTAGGGGTGGCTCCTTTTCGTTGAAAAACCCTGTATATTACTGTATAGGGTGAAGCGGAACCGAATTGATATTATTAGGGGGAATTCCTCCTTAACATAACTGTCAATGTGTTTAAAACGACTTATAAAAAATGTGACACTGTCTTTCTTTCCTATTGCCTTCAAAATTGATCATTATATGGAAGAAACAAATATTCGTTACAGAAATTTATTTCCGAAATCCAGCAGATTTTGATCAGTTGAATTATTCAGTACAACATTATTTGCAGGAATTCCCCGGGGAATTTCCAATTGTGTTTTTTAGTGTAAATAATTGTATCAGACGCAATTTCCTCAAACTGATAGCTTGATCAGTAAAGAGGGAAGTGGTACACCTAAACACAAACCGCAGATAAATAATTATAAACAACTACTACGTACTTTTACACGTCAAGCTAATCGTGAAGCTTCATATTATACACTACAGGGTGTCCAAGATAAGGAGCGCACGCATGGGAATCTCGTAAACGGTAAGAGATAAAAATTCGGTTAAATGAGAAGAAATGTTCAGCGTATCGGGGAACTAAGTACTACGATTACCATTCAAATTCTATAAAGTTTGCGCTGTTTTCAGTACAGGCTGAAAAATTTTAAATTTTCAGTTTTCTATTTCCCTGCCTGGCCGTTTTAGGCCAGTCGTATTCGACAGTTTCATTTTTATATTTATTTGAATTTTACCTAAGTATTCATGTTATACAGGGTGGAATGCGAAATTGGAAATACCTTTTTTCTCGGAAGTTATTATAGATACCGCAAAAATTGTTTAAATAAAGTTTTTAGTACTTTAAAGTAACTAACTAGATCTGTATAAATTTGGTAAAAAAAAGTTTAATTTTCGTAGATATTGCCATATTTGTACTTTTTTTAAATGGAATACCCTGTATATTATTACACTAATTAAGAGAAAATAATTTTCGCTTTAAAAAAGTTTAAGGGTTCTTACCTTCTAAACTTGATAGTTTCTCAGATATTAGTGAAAATATTGAAATGTTTCTTCTCAAAATAAAGTGTGCGTTGAAAACAAAATTACTACCTACTAAAAACAATGTACAAAATAAACAATTATTTTATTATCATAGTAGCTCATAGATAAATACAAAATAAATGTTATCGAACTACAAAAAATATTCAAAATTTTTCGGGTGAATATTGCAATATGCCAATACATCACTTCTAAATTTTCATTTATCTCATGTGTTTCGTAATTCCTTAACTGGCCCCTTGAAATATATTTTAAGTGCTTTAAATTGTGTTTTGAACTAGTTTCTTTATTAATGAACTTATTCAATTTTTTTTGTAGGAAATCTACTGTGTATGATACTTTAACTCATCCCAGACATCAAGCACCTCTTCAGATAATTGTTTAATAAATCTTATTTTTGTTTAAACTTGTTCATTTTAAACGAGTAGCTTCCCCTTAATACTGATCCAGTCCTACGCAACTTTCTTGCTAATTTGAATAAATACGAATGGTTTGGATAAAATACAATACAAAATAACTCAACTGTCAACAAATTTTGTTTTCAGCGCACACTTTATTTTGAGAAGAAACATTTAAATATTTTCATTAATATCTCAAAAATTATCAAGTTTAGAAGGTAAGAACCCTTAAACTTTTTTAAAGCGAAAATTATTTTCTCTTTTTAGTGTAATAATATACAGGGTATTCAATTTAAAAAAAGTACAAATATCTACGAAAATTCAACTCTTTTTTTACCAAATTTATACAGATTTAGTTAGCTTCTTCAAAGTACTAAAAACTTTATTTAAACAATTTTTCGGTATCTATAATGTATAATAACTTCCGAGAAAAAACGTGTTTCCAATTTCGCATTCCACCCTGTATATCATGCTAAGTACCTAACTATTGCTTATGTTTTATGGCTTTCCCAAGGTTAACTTCAACATTTTCTTGTAATCCAAAAAAGCTACATAGCACGTTATTCTTAAAAAATTTGCGGTGTCGGTCAACGTGACCAACCACCCTTAGTGGGACTTGCATTTTAGCACTGGTGTGATACACACCTATTTTTGTTTTAAAGCGACTTCAAAACTTGTAAATAAAATGTATTAATAAACGTATTAAAATTTAAAAGTGTTTGAATATAAAGAAAATCTACAAGATCCTCATAGATTTAATATTGATCCTGTACCGTCCTGGTCCTGTACACAACTGGTGTCAGAAATGGGATGATCCATTACCGTTTTATAATCATTATTTCCAGTGGCGGCTCCTCCATTAGGTCAATTGGTCAATGACCTCCCCAGGAAAATTGCACATTGATAAATTGTTAACTAATGACATCAGAACATAAATAACAACTATTTAATTCAAAGTTTTCCAACTCTTATTTTAGTAAGATATCATTTTACCCAATCGTGCCTGAATATGAAATCTCGACTGCTTGCATGTGTCATTGTTGATACAATTCGAGTACTGCTACTGTTTGGGTCAATTCTGGATCCAGCCTCGTCGTTCACTTTAACACACACGTACGAGTTTATGCGGTAGATAGGAATTACAATACTCCAGAGTGAAACGGACAGCCTCGAATTTCGTTTGACTTAGTACAAGATTTTTTTACAATAGCTTAAAGTTGGGCTGAGAGCCGGACTGCCTCGGGTAATAGTATTAAAATATTCATTTTGCTGTGATTTTGCGTTCATTAAAGAGTAATTCGTTTTCAGCCACACTTTTTAGTGTAATTTTTTTTCCGGATATATACGATAAAAAAAATACCTTAATTAAGATAGACGAATTGATCTTAAATATAAATCCCTTTAAGGTAAGAATAAAGTTTTTTCGTTTTTAGTATTTTGTTTATATTTTGTTTTTTAAAATGACCTCCCTTTATGATTGACCACCGGCCGCCACTGATTATTTCTACTTGAATTGTTAATGCATGTCTTAATTGAGACATGCAATTTATTATTAGGCAACCGGGTCGAGCCAATCCGACCAACGCGTTATTTGATAACAGTATCAACATACTACCTACCTATAAAATATAAAAACGTTAATGGTATAAACACAATTAATTAACCGGCATTAGTATTGTTGTGTTCCAAGAAATTGATTAATTAATCCGTTGATAAATTAAATGTAACTATGATTTCAAACTCAAAGTAGTATACATAGGTATAGTTAGTTATTCTTATCCAATCCTTATCAGTGTATGCAAAATTCTCACAAATGAACATACAAACAAGCAAACAAACACATAAATTATAAATAATAATACTGTATCATAATCGAGTTGGAATGCATAGTAATTATATTTAGTACTCAAAACCTATTAGTGTCAACTGTTAGTCATAAATTTATGCAGCACAATTTAATGGTTATACAAGGTGTTTCCAAAGTACATGTAGAAACTGCAGCAGGTGAAGGACTGGGAGAAAATTAAGGTTGAAGTTGGTTTTAATAGCAATAAATTGTTTCTCTTTATTATATTGTTATTATTTCTAAACAAAAAAGGAACAGATTTTAAAAACCAGTCAGTATTTTCCTTCTCCAGTGGCGTAACTACAGGTGTGTAGGCTATGTGGATATTTACGGAGGAAAAAAAATATGAAAACAGTTTAAATATAAAACGTATTCAGTATATAGCTCTGCGTTCTCCTAAATAGTATAATGTCACGTAGGGTGTTTGTTTTTCACAGTACAATAAGCAACTTTGTTATTTTAAACGAAACGCCCTGTATATTATTGTATCATTGAATCCAAAATGTAATTATCTATCACATAGTATAAGGTAGTCATATGGCTAAAATGTACGGTTGATGAGATTTTCACGAAGTTCACCTGCGCTTTGTAAATTTTAAAGATTTATACTGGACTCTGCCAGAGACGAGTCGTCGGTCGGTTTCTTGGTCCAAATTTGAGATAAAAATTAAAAACCAAACTTTTACTCCATTTTTAAAAAGGCCTCACTCTTCAGGAAAGTAGTCTTAATTTATTTCAGGATTCACCTCCTACATTTTCTACACGTACTTAGGAAACACCCTGTATATAGTCTGACATTGAAAATATAATTTAATAATATTTTCATCTTTCACAAATGATATTTTCAAATAAAAACTAATGTAAAGACTTTTATGAGGATATATACTTGTTAAATTATTGCAAGGCTATTATTTACTTTCCTATAAAATATTAAAATACTGCCGATGACGATAGTGTGAAACCTGCCAATTTGAAATACAAATTAGTTATCCTGAAGAATAGAGGAATAGACACTTATTATGCACCATCACGACTATTTTAAACAGTTTTCCCGGAATTGCGAATACTTTGCCTGGATCGAACCAATCATCAATGCATTTATTATTAAAATTTCAAAATAATTTCAGATAACGGAAACCTAACAAGCTTTCATAAAATTGCAATGAATATAAAGACAAGGACGGGGTATGAATCCACTCCTATTGCTTGCAATTACACGACAGTGGAAGGAGGAGAGCATAATAGCAAACATCAAGCAAGCATTTGTAATTCTAGTAAACCTTGTTCCTATAAAGTAAACAAGAGATAACGAATATTGTGTCATTGTTGATTATTATCAACAGCAGGTTAGCAGACAGAAATCCATTGCAGATATTTCCAACATTCTTATACTTTATCCCTAGTACTGCGGTCGAGCACGAGAAATTTTTCAGAAAGACGAAACATAAAGGGAGTCTCGTCTCGATTCTCGTAAGCAAGACGAGACCCCCTCTATTTTTCGTCTTCTTTTTACTCCTGGTCTTTCTACCATGGCTAGCTTTATAAATAAATATTGGTCTAGCTAAAGCAGGGTCTAGGGCTGGTCCAGGGTTTAAATAAGAACTGAAAAACCGGCCCTAAGTGAAAATAAAATCAGCATATGGCATATTTCTAATCGTTGGTATTGTAGGTATCTACATAATAAAGGCACGTTCGGACAATCTAGATGATCAACTTTTATTACCAATAAAAATTGAACGAAGTTTTTGTTCAAACGTTTCAATGTTAATCAAACAGTAAAATGAAATGGCGTCAAATAGGGTGGTTTGAAGAGGCAGAGGTATTGTTGATTGGTCAACGAAAGCCGGAGATTTCAAACCCGTCAACTACTTTTGGTGCCCGAACATGTATGATGTAATAAATCATTTATGGAGGCCAGGGTTCAAATAAAAAAAGCTTCAAGGTCGACATCGACAATTCTGGTAATTATCCCTTTGCGTTAAGTGTGATGCCAACCCACCGGAAATTCCAAAAAAATATTAGTTATAATTTTTTTCATCTACCACGAACGCCCAAAAGGATTAACCTACGGCACTAGCATTTACTTTCGCTAGGGAGTTCCCGAGATAGAGATACCCTTTACTATATTATCCGTCCAGAAATATCATTGAGCTACTATAGAAATTAATTCCTTTACACTAAATAATGTACCTACTTACTAATATTGCATTCATTAATTCAATATTCAGTCAACACCTACAAATTATTGTAATTTATTCACACGAGGCATTGCGATTGCCATAAAATCAACAACATTATCATAGATCTCTCCTACACGCGTATAATATTCATAAAAACATTGGATGTTTTAGCAAGAGCAAAAGAATAATTAATTTTTAAATATAATAAATAAATTTTTGACTTTTTTCAAGTTTATTTTCTTCGGTAGGGGGTAACGAAGCCAATAAACACATACCGCATTGTTAAAGAAGTCCGTCCGTATACATTTCTATACTTAATCAAGATCTGCAGTTTCATTCAAAGACGAGAATTTAGTAGAAAGTAAAAGGGATGACATTTACCTAATGGAAAGGTAAGAAGTACCTACATTCCAGTTGTATGAAAATAAAATTTTAATTCACCCCGAAACGCCTTGCGAAGCGAAATAGAGATAAGACTATACCTACACTTTATATAATAAATAATTATACGATTTTAAATGTTTCAAGGGTTTTTTTTCTACTCTACTAAAAGATAAAAAACGGTACGTACTTTCGGTTCTGTTTTAAATTTTTTCGGAGGAGGTGGAGAAGTACTTCGTTCTTCTGGAACATTAATTTGTGATAAAACTGACGTAATCGCTTTAGTCAGTTCAAGTTTGGTAGAACTCGAAACGGCTACAGCAGCTGGACTGGACGGTGGCCCCGGTGGTGGTCCTGATGGAAGTGGTGCTGTAGGAGGTCCTGGACCCGTGCTAGAAGGAAACAATGGTCTTTGCGGTCCTGGTTGCGAGGCACTCACTCTCACTACACCGTTCACTTCAGTTACTGTCACTGGGGTGGTCGCCGCTACCACCTTAGGACTTGGTTTATCCGATGCGTGTTTGTCACGAGTTTTATCCCGACGGTGGCCACTAGATCCCCTTTTGCTGCTACTGCTACTACTACTGCCACTGCTACTACCACCACTACTACCACTACCACCACCACTGCTACTGCTGCTGCTGCTGCTGCTGCTACTGCTGCTGTTAAGACCAGGCGTCGGCGTGCTCGGCGCCACAGGATGCTTGTTGCTTCCTTTCAACTCAGATCCTTCCGCATTCCCGTTTTGTTCATTAGATTTGACTATTTCATGTTTTGCTTCGGACGTCTTAGTGCCCGGCTTTGTACGCTTAATTTTCATCTTAAGGCCTTTATCTACGGTTGCAGAGTGTTCTATAGCCATCTTTGCAGCGGTTTTTCCTGAATTTGCTGGACTCGCGTTTGTCGCCATGGCACTTCCCGCCCCCACACCCTCGTTCGTTTTTTCTATATCTGCATCTAAATCTATTATTAGATTTCCAATTCCTATGTCCCACTCGTTGTCATCGTATTCGAAATTGGAGGCCTGGGTATCTGCCTTCGCCGTCGTCCTGGGGTCCGCCACCCTTGGTCGGTGGCTCGCGTCCTGCGAATTGGATCTCATTGGGGTCGCCATCCGCTATGCCGGGTCCTGCCGCAGAGTCGCTGCCCCGCGGCACCCGCCAGCACCCAACACTGCATCTTACCACTGCAACAAAAACAAAACTTTAATTTTCAGTTTAAGTACAACCATTCCCTATCTTTAATTTCAAAGCCATCGCAAAATATACGGCTACCTGCTAGCATGAATTGTAAACTTAAAATTTTGCACACCATAACAAGAACAAGTATAGGTATCTAAAAGTCATTCCCGGAGACCGCGACTAGCATGTAAACCAAACCACGTGACACATGGGATCTGTGATTGGTTGCATGCAGCCCGCGCAAGCGTTTGCTTCAATCACAAATCCTGCACGGCCATATGTCACGTGGTTTTGTTTACACGCAGTCCTGGTTTCCGGGAATGACGTTTAGAATATTTTTAATTTAAAGGAACTATTTTACTATAAATTTTGTAATACAGTAATCAACCATGGTATGAAAATGTCACTGCTACAAATGTTGTTTCGACTACGTAGTACCATATTCACCCTTCTACCCTTTCCACCCTTGAGGATGGTTTTGTTAATCATAGCCACCACATAGATCTAAACTCATTATGACACTGCAGTTCTTAAAATTACTTGGAAGGGACATTAGACAAGCTATTTCTTTTTTTTTTTGCATAAAAGTCGGTGACATTTAACCTTTTTTATCTGCTCATTGCTGCAAAATTTGTTAAAAGCACGCCTTGTGGACGTGGTCAGTTTAAATTATGTGTAATGTACCTAATATAAATCAATGGCAAATAGGGTTACGCACAAAATGATGTATACCAAGTACATTAGATTATTGCTTTTAACTGTCTACGTATGATCTCACCCTTGAATTATATACAGAGTGATGATAAAGTATCGCACAAAAATCTAATTCTGGTTATTTAATGTTTTTGCGGAAAATCCTCGGACCCGTCGATTTTTGTTTTTAAATTGCCATTTAGACATATAATTTTCAACTCCCCCCCCTCAACCCCAAAGTGCTAGCAACCCCAACTTTAAAAATTTAAATAGAAAGATACCCTTTGTGATACCTCTTTCGATAGGTCCTTTTATTCTTAATATAACCAAAAAAAGTTTTTCAAAATCGGTTGATAAATAACGGAGATATTTAACAAAATGTAATCAAATGAAAATGTCAATATTCGACAAGAAAACGGCTGAAAGGAAAGGGGGTCGTATTGACGCTGCGCTGGTTCGTGGGAAGTGAAACATCACTCAGAGAAGGGTTGGTATTGCAGCACCCTCGCCGAGGACCGCCTGTGTGCAATTTATTATGACAGGTGTTGGGAATCATAACAGGACAGTGCATTCTTAAGAAGCACATGCACATGGGACTGATATACTACCCCAACTGTGGTGGATGGAATGCCGATATCGATGAGCATGTGCTGTGTCACTGCCCTGCCCTAACAAGGATAAGATGATCCACTTCTGGCAAAGGGTTGGAAAGCACGACTGTTGCTGATTTTGTGTAGTATAACATCGTCACATTTTATGACCTATGTGCCGCCTATGTGTGGGTGAATTTTCTCACCGTCTTTGCTAAAATCGAGAAGATTCATTTAGACATTAATTTATGAAAGTTTTGCCACAGTGAGTCGGGTCAAAGCCACGATCACGGAATCCAAGGTAGATGTGCTATAATAGCGTGCGAATTATTCACGCCGCGCGGCGGTTTTAAACATTGTGTAGTATGTTTAAAATTTAAATCGAGTATAAAGAGTCATATTCAATAATTTATTATCAGAAATGTTAAGTCGAAGAGGATATTGGTAAAATATGAAAGTATAAATGAAGCCAGTAAGTACCCACCAATAAAAATAAAAGTTAGAGAGCGGAAATCAACGTTTATAATTTTCTTTTTTATTGCTACTGGGTAATTTATTAATGTAGTAAAAAAATAAGATATTTAACTTGGGGAGGATAGAAAATAATTATTTACAGTAGTACCAAGTGAGTAAAGTGGGAAGTTTTTTTTTGATCAAGCAGCTAGTTTGATTATTCACGGACGTCGGCAAGCGAAATAAATCTGCGAAATCAAAAAAGACACTTTAGTCAAGTGTTCTATATAAAATTTTATCTGTAACCGAAGAATAGAGGTATGTATAGTTGTGGACTTTCCAAACCGCAAATATCCACTTAACGCTATAGGAAGGTGTTAGGTACAATACGCCCCCCCCCTCATATCTGTTGCTGTTGCAGGGCTTGAGCATAGTTAGAAATTCGAAAAAGCTACATTATAATCTGCTAACACCTCTTATACAGTAATTTTCTACCTGGTTTGAAAAGTCCACAACTATACCTACAATTTTCAAAAATATTTAAATCCAAGTTTTAAAAACTGAAAGCATTGTATTACAACGATTTCCAAAAAGTGGTAACCCTAAAAATAACACTAAGGCACGATCTTTCTATACCTCCTATTAAAGTGCCTAAAAACTATTTAGCTAATAACTTTAATAGGAACTTTTTTCCGACCAATAACTGATGGTCGTCTTTCAAAACCGTGATTGGTCGAAAAAATTATTTGTCAAATAGGTAGCTATTTACGAACTTTATTAGGACAAAGACTGGGCCTAAATATAATTTACAGTGAAACTGTGCTTTTCCATTATCTGAAGCGGTAATAAAGCAAGCCATATAAATTTTTATAATTAGATTGTAATTGGAACAATGACGTCTGGGGGTAGCTATTTAGTATTTACCAGTTTTCTCGATAAAATTATATTTACCAGTACAACTCGATTGACAATCAAGAGCAATCAGGGTATACACGATTAGTAAAGCTGCAGCTGCAGTAACTCCCAGTTCGCACACAATAAGTAATATATCATCCCCTAATTCAAACTGTCTACTCCAACTGTGGAATGTCAGCGGGTTCTAACAATGTGCTAGGGATTGTACTACACTGGATGATAATGGAGTTGCTAGAACCATGATGACTCCACTTGAAATGAACTAGGGTCAACTTTACTTACACCACATTTATCAAAAGGCGAAAACTGAATAATTTTCACGAAACTATTACAAATTTTACAATATCGTATTAATATTATTTACTGAGAATAACAATTGTCGCTTAAGAAGTGAAAAATAGTACATTATACAGCAAGGTAAAGAAGACATTTTTCTCAGCCGAGCATTATTATTTCCTGAGATGCGGAGCATCGAAGGAAATAAGCTGCGAGGCTGATAAGTCTTCTCTACCGGGGTTTATATACTATTTTTTCCACTACTAGCACCTTTATTCCTTTTATAATTAATCGCGTTTACGTTAATAAAAAATAAAGTTTCATTTCTAAATATCCACAAAAATCAAGTAGCCTTGCCTGAAAACATTTCAACTGACATTTGTGTAAAATTTGACGTTTATCTAAAACATATTTATTTCTCATTTTTAACAAATAATTATAATTAAAATTAATAAGAAACAATACTAGATTGAAATAAATAAGCTTTAGAAAGTGGTTGTTATATTATGAAGGTGAATAATATTCGATATTTGACATAATTTTAAAGGCATCAGGTTAGCGTGCTAGATCAATTATTTCTATTAGTGACCAGTGGTCAATAATAAAAAATTAGTAACCACTAGCTGAGAAAATCAACTTCTTGCACTGAAAGCAAACTAAATAATGGTACCTTCTAAATCTAGTAGTGGAAAAAAGAAATTTGCTTTTCCATTCCACACCTATATCGAAGAAAACTAAAAGCGCTTTTTTAAGTGATCCGTACTACTATTTTCAGTTCATAAATTATTAAAATATAAGGGAATACTAAGATTTGAGCCTTCAACCTCAGTCTTTTGAAATATCAAATCATGTCGAAACAAGTGTCGAAAACACTCTCTGTCGGTTGTTAACACAAACGGATCAGATAAGATCGCTTTTTACCAACTTTGTCTCCTACTGGGTTTTATCTGAAAAACTCAGTAGAAACATTTATAATAGGCGATTAAAATGACATAATATTTACTATCTATCTCTCGTTTAATGTTTTGTAATGTAATGTACGTCACGTCATTCGTAATTGTATCTACACGTATGTATTTGGATAAATAAATGCGTTTGAGTGATCGACTCTATGCAAACCTCCCTCTCTAGCCAAAATCTTTGATCTTCCTGGCGTTCCCCGTTAACCAAAATTATAATCAGATTAATGTGGATTGTATTTAAAACATTGTAATATTCTATAGGTAACAAAAAGCATTCAAAATGTTTGTAATGAAAACGTAAAATTTGTTAACTTAGAAACCCACGACAGATGCAGTTTTTGGTCAAACGTTTAACAAAACTGTCGTTTTCAAGCTTTACTTTGTTGGAATCCATCAAAATCTATAAATATATACATAATAAATATTAAATAAAACATCAGTTTTAACTGAAAAAAGCATGTAATAATTAAATTGAATAATGATGTATGTAACGACATACTGGATTCCTTTGAAGGTCAGCTTCTATTTCATAATTGCCTAGAATTGAATTAGAAAAATCGTGAACACTAGAGTCCATGAAAAAATGCAATCGACAACTTCGACCTCTTTGAAACAAGTGAGAGCAACTCTTTAATGTTGTCCTTTTTTTTAAATACCAAATGATCAACAAGAGTAATAAATACTACGTACACAATACGCTGCTATGTTACATACAACTATAAAATGATATTGGCAGTGTAATAATGTACCAAAAAATTGTCAAGGTTCGTTAGGAATCGGAACAGCAATTTTAATTATACAACCCATATCAAAAACAAACTTGTTTAAGTTGGCTGTAATTAATTACATTCATACCTTTTTTTGTTAAATTATCATAAGTCGCGAAATGCAAATTTTACAGGAACAAACAAAATGTAAAATTACGTGTGTATGTAACGTCTTTAACGCCGAAAGAAGTGAACCGATTTTAATAAAATTTGAAATGAAGAGCGACCAAATACGCTTTTCAAAAAAATCGGAAACCGGAAGCGGAAATTTGAAATTTTTTTTGGTATTTTTTCAGAAGCAGAATTTTTGAAATCTGAGTTGCGGTTATGAAAGAAGACCATAAGACAAGGGAAACAGCTTTTTACCGGACTCTCTAACTTCAAAATGGCGGCCGCAGCTATGAATTTTTTTAAATTTTGACTTTTAACGGCCCACAACTCAAAAACCAGTTGTCTGATCAGGTTCAGCAACAACTTCTTTGAAAGCCCTTTGGCAATACTACTATTAAAAAAAATAATTTCAAAAATCCAAAAAACGGTGGCCACGGCGGAGGCGGCGACGCGATGCCACGCGTATCCAAAAATTTAAACTTTTTGAAAAATTATTACAAAAAACCTGGCCACGCGATTTTATTTAAATTTTCTACACTTGCACAGCTTGGTGTTAGATACATTTTCGTTTTTTTGATTAATGTTATAATTTCAATGTGGCGCCCTCTACAAGGTTTTGAAAATCGAAAATTACTGCTCCGATAGCTCCTTTATTAGTCAAAATATGAAAAAAGTTTAAATATAAAAGTTGTTCAGTATATAAATTTGCATTCTCCTAAATTTATATTACGTATACAGGGTGTTTGCTTTCCATAGTACAATAAGTAACTTTGTTATTTTAAATAAAACACCCTGTATATTATGATATAATTGAATGCAAAATTTAATTGTCTATCACATAGTATAAGGTGTTCATATAGCTAAAACGTACGGTTGATGAGAATTTCGTGAAGTTTAACCGCGTTGTGTAAGATTTAGCCTGAATTCTGACAGAAACGGATCGTCGCGTCGTCGGTTATATCACATGAGGAATGAACGAGTATCCCCTTTTTGATATAAACGATCCGTTGCAATCACGCTTACAAAACATGCACTCCGGTCTTGCCGAGAAAACATTGGAGAAACACTTGGATAAGACAATATTTCCTCAACCGATCCCATACATAGGACATGCAAACACCAATCAGCACGAATTAGTCGAACATAATATGGGAAAGTTTAAAAGTAAATGTATAATTGTATACGTTATAAGATAACGTACCTATACATGATTTGTTTTTTATAATACTATACAGTTTACCTTCATATCGTACCAATATAATAGAACTATTATAATAAAGTCATTAGTACATACATTCACAACTTATTTCTACCTCCCGTTCACATAAAACCTGACCTGGGGCGTACATTGACTCGTGAACGTAAAAAATGTTCCGTGTTACTCCCACTAAATTACACTAGACAGTACTTCGATTACCACGAGGTATAATATAACATCAACGTAATTTGCTGGATTTAAAATCTACAACGCACACATTAACATTTTGGGAAAGACAGTGGCGCACCCAAGGGGGGGCAAAGGGGCAATTGCCCCCCCCCAAGACCATATTTTTTCTTTGGTTAAAAATTTTCAAAATTTTTTCTGAGAAGCGGGGAGCCTCAAAAGCCATTATTTAAACTTTAAATTTCACGTTGCCCTCCCCCAACGTATATTTCTGGGTGCGCCACTGGGGAAAGTTAATTGAAGTTTTGGTTAAAAGTCATTAACAGTTGTTTTAAAGGTTGAAAGGTTAGTTATTTTTGAATAAAATATGGTTTGTCACTGTGTAGGCGACAAACAAATCGCTTCAACCACACAAAAAAGTTAAAGTAATTAATTACAGGCTAATAAACTGTAAATAATAGCAACAACAAGTTTTATATCATAACATCCGTCTTATTGAACTATTTACATATTGTCCTAGCTAAAAGTTACAACACAAAAATTTACCTTGAATCATGTCTGTCGTAAGTAGTGTAACAATTATTTTTGGCATACCAGCTGTTGGCAGTGGACATCATTTGGATCTTAAACGATCAATCACGCTACAATAAATGTTCCCTTCATGTTTATATACAAAAGAAAAAAGAAATAACTGCCTAAGTGCGATTAGACACAAAGTGTATCCGTTCTACAAAGAGAAGAAGTCTTATAAGTTACTGTTTAATGCCAGAAAAAAACGTAACAAAAATGTTATTTCTAAATCGTTTTTTTGAAGTGTAACTTCTTATGCGGCGATGGGTAGTAAAATCTTGGACGTGAAACGGATATGACGTTTCGCGTAACGGAAGCACGTGACGCGCGGGGGTTTTAAATTCATACATTAAGCGACTAAGCGTGCGTGTTGCGCAGACTCGAAGATAAAGCAGGTGGCGATCGCCGAGGAATGACGCACGCAATGTGTGTTTATATTCAATACATACAGAGTGATGATAAAGTATCGCACAAAAATCATATTCTGGTTATTTAATGGTTTTACGGAAAATCCTGAGACCCGTCGATTTTTGTTTTTAAATTTCCATTCATACATATAATTTTCAACCCCCCACCCCTCAACCCCTAAGTGCTAGCAACCCCAACTTTAAAAATGTAAATAGAAAGATACCCTTTGTGATACCTCTTTTTATAGGTCTTTTTATTCTTAATATAACTAAAAAAAGTTTTTCAAAATCGATTGATAAATAACGGAGATATTTAACAAAATGTAATCAATGTAAAAAATGGGGTTGATATTCAACAAAAAATTATGACGTCACAGCGTAGAAATAATGGCACAAATCCTGAGACCCGTCAATTTTTGTTTTTAAATTGGCATTTAGGCAGGTAATTTTAATCCCCCCACCCCTCAGCCCCTAAGTGATAGCAACCCCAACTTTAAAAATTTTAATGGAAAGATACCCTTTGTGATACCTCTTTTGATAGGTCTTTTTATTCTTAATATAACAAAAAAAAGTTTTTCAAAATCGGTTGAAAAATAACAGAGATATTTAACAAAATGTAATCAATGTAAATAATGGGGTTGACATTTAAAAAAAAATTATGACGTCACAGCGTAGAAATAATGGGCGATCAAAATCACACTTTTAGGTCAGGAAGTGCCCATTTTAATGTTACCATTTACGGCGTGTTTGAGCCGTTTCTTGTCGAATATTGACATTTTCATTTGATTACATTTTGTTAAATATCTCCGTTATTTATCAACCGATTTTGAAAAACTTTTTTTGCTTATATTAAGAATAAAAAGACCTATCAAAAGAGGTATCACAAAGGGTATCTTTCTATTTAAAATTTTAAAGTTGGGGTTGCTAGCACTTAGGGGTTGAGGGGTGGGGGGTTGAAAATTATATGTCTAAATGGAGATTTAAAAACAAAAATCGACGGGTCTCAGGATTTTCCGCAAAAACATTAAATAACCAGAATATGATTTTTGTGCGATACTTTATCATCACTCTGTATACATTTTGTGTTTGTTAACATTTAAAGACAAGGTGCGTCAAAATTAATGCAACCAAATGGATAATAATGCACATACAGGGTGCGTCAAAATAAATGCAACAAACACACAAGAAGTAAGAAGTTACACTTCAGTCGTGTGTCCCATGACGCACACCAATTTTTTACTTAGTAATTAAAATTCAGCTTTATATTATGCAAGGGTCTCGTCCCATCCCTCGAAGTTCATTACTTATGGGGTTATGGGTTTGGTAAAGAAGTTGAGGCGAGATTGTTAGAAATCAGATCGAAAATGTTTTCTTACGAAACCACAAGCCTTCTTGGTAAATAAAAATATAACACAGAGAGTAAAGAAGATGTTTAAACTTCCCGTTATTTATTTCTCTTATGGGGTAAAACTTTACCACCCACAGAACATAATAAAGAAATATGAGAAAATACTATAAAATAAAAAAAATTGCCAAGGACTAAGCATATCGTGTGTTAAACAAGTTGTTACTTCATTAGATATTTGAAAACTGATAAGCGGATAAAATTGATTATTTATTATCATCAAAACTTAGACAAAACTGGGTTACTTGTTTTATTGTAGTAGGTAGTACAGGGTTATTAGAAAGTATGAAAACACCATAACAATGCGAGCAGGTTTTATTTCAGACTAATCGAATTTGGTGGTAGAGGTGTTTTATAATCTTACGGTCCCGGAAGTGCTCGGGGAAATCGCAGAAATGCGCGAGAATGGTACCTAAAAACATCTGGCATTCGAGTTTCATATTGAAATCTTAAGTTAAAATTCTATAAATACGGAATTTATGAAGGAAAAAACGTATGGCGGATGAACAATACAAACGAGCGAGGTGAAGGACCTGAGAAGTCCAAACGCAAATCTTCCGTCAAAACGCAGCTAATGTCAAACGTGAAAACTAATGTTTTTAGGTTAGGTTAGTATCACAGTTCTCAGCCAATTTATTACTACGCCATCCGGGACCATAAAATAATACAACACCTCTACTCTAGTCCAAGACAAGATGATGTACATGGGGAGTTCGGTTATCCAAAAAGATACAAAGTCGGTAAAATTAAAGAATAGATGTGCAAATTGATGCCCCTTATGAAGTATTGATTTTCAAGATACATATCTGCAAACACTTCTGAAATATCCTGGAAAAAACTGAAATGTTTTTTTATAAAAATTTAGGGTCTAGTCCACAACGACCAATCGAAATTTTGATTTGACCGTTGCGGTCATGATGACCATTATGGTCGAATATCTAGTTGGGCGATATGGCCAAATTGGCCGTTCCGGTTATGCGTGCATTGTTAGTCGTTGTAGACAAATAAAGCCGATTTAGCGATTGGCCGATAAGGTAATTGGCTGTTGTGGCCAGAGCCAAAACATCCAATAAGTATTTTATTATTAAAGTTATTATACGAAATTGAAACTCGGTATTCCTAAATAAGCGGGTATAAGGAATTAAAATATTCTAAGCCTACTATTTTCAGAAGTAGGTACCTATATGTTAATCAACATTTCATCTTATCTATGGACACCCAACACTTATAGCTTCTGGCTTAACCAAATACGACGTTGTTTTTAGTTTTCCAACTGTAATAACTCGCTTGTATCTTTGACTTCAAATTAAAACTGACAAAAATATTGAGATATGTATTCACCGTGTATTCACAACACACCTCGACTATTGGTTTGAAATTTGAATCCAACAGGGGGTGGTGTTTTTCTGAATAATTTAAAGCCGTGTGTTAGATGGAGGGACAATATGCAAATTGGGAAATTTAGTCTCCGCCAGTGGCGGCTCCTCCATTAGGTCAATTGGTCAATGACCTCCCCAGGAAAATTGCACATTGATAAACTGTTAACTAATGAAATCAGAACATAAATAATAAATATTTAATTCAAAGTTTTCCAACTCTTATTTTAGTAAGATATCATTTTACCCAATCGTGCCTGAATATGAAATCTCGACTGCTTGCATGTGTCATTGTTGATACAATTCGAGTACTGCTACTGTTTGGGTCAATTCTGGATCCAGCCTCGTCGTTCACTTTAGCAAACACGTACGTGTTTATGCGGTAGATAGGAATTACAATACTCCAGAGTGAAACGGACAGCCTCGAATTTCGTTTGACTTAGTACAAGATTTTTTTACAATAGCTTAAAGTTGGGCTGAGAGCCGGACTGCCTCGGGTAATAGTATTAATATATTCATTTTGCGTTCATTAAAGAGTAATTCGTTTTCAGCCACACTTTTTAGTGTAATTTTTTTTTCGGATATACGATAAAAAAATACCTTAATTACGATAGACGAATTGATCTTAAATATAAAATCCCTAAGAATAAAGTTTTTTTGTTTTTAGTATTTTGTTTATATTTTGTTTTTTAAAATGACCTCCCTTTATGATTGACCACCGGCCGCCACTGGTCTCCGCCATTTCGGCGCAAGCCAACAACCCGCTGAACCGACTAGCCGCTAGGTCGCCACATCGCCGTGTGGTTGTTTTCCGATTGTTTTCACAATATGCACCACCCCATCTTCCGTTGTTTTAAATAAAATTCCCCGCCCCCGTAACAGTAATAAAGACATTTTTGCTAGATAAACAGCAATAGAATGGTAACACAAAACGAGAACCAACCAAAAAGGCCACCCGCGATCTTATAACAACTTGTTTTATCGTAATAGAACTACAAATGTTCGTGTGATCGTTGGTAACACTATACACGTGAAAAACTAATAACTATGTACATAACACGCTATCCATACCCTGCGAGCGTAGTGGAATTAATAGCGAAGTGAAAGAACAAGATAAAAAAAACACTGAACTAAAACTATAAAATATTTTTATCAAAGTGGTAGAGGTATAATAATAAATTATTCACACAACAAATCGGTTAATTAACATAATAACAAAATTAAACTTTCACAAAATATGGATAATGACGAAAATTAAAGGCAATCAAATAAAATTAACCTTTGACGTAGAGATCGATCACTTAGTTTATAACGCTCAGGTGACAGAAAAACAACTTGACAAGATGTGGCAAAACACAAAGGCTCTTGTTAACAAGAACAGAGAGTACGACACGCCCACGGTTGGAAGTAGTAGAAGCGGATCGATCAGCCAGCGAGCAGACCACACAATGGCATTTCAGTACCGCAATTTAACATGCGAAACGAATTCCTAACAAGAGGCAAGTTTAGTGCTATCTGAAAGCGACGCAGAACGCTGGTGGGTGCTAATAATACTGTTAGTACTTAACGGAAGGTAATTTTGCCTACGTAATTAATCAGCTTGTCTTTTAAGTCAGCGTACATTTTTTCAATCTTGTAGGTATGTGTATTGAAATATTCATCAAATAACACACAAACACTAATCAAAATTTTATAAAATCTGTAAAAAGATAACACATACCCCTATAAGTACTCGTATTTAATTGAGATGCGATGCGATCAACCATTAATTTTTACCAGCAAACAAAAAACATTTGAAAATTGCAATAAACAGATCTAATTGAAAGGCACTTAGGTATAGCAACGCAGAAACTGAAATAACGCTGAAAACTAACAAACACGAAAATAGAGAAGTGGGAATTTGAAAACGTGCAAACATTTGCATACTTAAAAAACAGATTACTATATACGACAAGTCTATTAAAAGTAATTTTAGAAGATGAGCCAGAAAAATAAAATTATAATTTGCAAAGGAATCATAAAACCCGCAGGCCGCGGAGAAAAACAGTTTAACAAAGAAATATCATAACGAAGAAGTCATGAAAAGAATTATTCGGGATATAATAGAAACGGGCACAAGGAATAAGATATCTGGTATGTAAGCTATGTACGTCATAATAGCAGTGCCAACTACGACGGCTAAAACAGAATGGGAATTCGGACGGACATGAGACAGAACGGGGTCTCAAATAAAAGAAGGAAAACACGGTAAGAAAAATGGAAGATAACCGATGGAATATAGTACTACTACACGTAACAAAGAATGGTAAATAAACAAAAACATGTACTGTATGTTCTATAAAAAAAGGTTCCAAACGCAGTCATTGAGTCATTCTATTTTCAGTTTCACACCGAACAAAGCTGACTGAAAATCGAGGCTTACTTTTTCACTCACCATGAGCATCTCGATCGTTACGGAAGATAAAGGACTGCTTAGCATTCAACAAAGATGCTAAATCTAAATTGCGAAGACAAAAGTGACTTAGTTACGACAATAACACACAAATAACTTTGCGGTCGATGTAGGCCATGGATTATAAAGCAGGATGCGCACTTGTTATATAAAAAAAACGGCGGTAGCTGTTCTCACTTTTTGTTATTTTAAAAAAAAAGTGGAGGTGCGCACATCCCCTGGACTTTCCTATACTAAAATTAAACATTTCGTTTTTGTTATTCAACAGTAGTTCGCGGGGCAGCATTGGAAATCACTTGAATGCGTAGCGAGAAACACCAGACTATACGGGTTCGATACGTACAGGAGAGAGGCGTGTATCCGTAGTACTACTAAATCTTCAAAATTTACAAAACGCAGCTGTATTTCGCGAAATTCTCGTCAACCGTACATTTTAGCTATATGAACACATTATACTATGTGATAGATAATTCAATTTTGCATTCAATTATATAATAATATACAGGGTGTTTCATTTAAAATAATAAAATTGCTTATTGTACTGTGAAAACCAAACACCCTGCATACGTGATAGAAATTTAGGAGAATGCAGAACTATATACTGAATAATTTTTGTATTTAAACTTCTTTCATATTTTGATTAATAAAGGAGCTATAGGAGCAACAATTTCCGATTTTCAAAACCTCGTAGAGGGCGCCACAGTGAAATTCTAGCATTCATCAAAAAACGAAAATGTATCTAACACAAACAAATTAGACGTACCCTCATCTCCACTAACAAACGGTCTCCGTTTTGAAAACCTTGAAAGAACGAAAAAGCCCCCCCCCCCCACATAATATACTTATAAGTTGCACCATTGCGGAGTAGTTATCATTGATTAAAAAATTACAACCCGGACTCTATAGTAGCTACCTAAATATAAAACCTACATTAACTGAATATCTCCTAAAATTTATTAACTCCACCTACATTTTGTGATTTATCTGTTATCAAATAAGAACAATTAGCAGGAAAAAACAATTGGATATACATTTAACTACAATTCTATCGTTATCGTAGCACATTTATGTAGTTGATAGAAAAACAAAAATCTAAACTACTTGTCAACTTCCCACTTCGTGAACTAATCATAAATTTACATTCTATGGTCATTTATATTTGAAACTTGTCTGTCTACACAATATCATCCTAGTTTCAATGCATATTCATCGTACAAATCTCTGAATCACGTTCGATTATGCTGAACAAGCCTATAAAAAGTTTTTGATCTACAGCACTTAGAATAATAAGCAGTAACTTGACATGTTAACCATAAACGGAATAATTATACTATACATTGTACCAAGTAATGTTCTTGTCTATAAATCCGCTCAAAATACGGACATAAATAATAATATAAACTGGAAATACTACTTACTAAGTAGCCTGTAGCTTGTACTGATAATTATACAAGAAGCATAAAGCGAAATAATTATTAATACCTTCATCTGTAACTACAAACAACATGATATCAAATCCTTGATCAAAACGAATTAAATTTTAAGTGCTGCGCTTGCACCTGGAGTTAAAATAATTTCTTTGTAAGCAGTACTTCATGCAAGACGCATAAATCATTACGGAAATATCTCGAGATACTTCGTTATGAGGAAAACTGTTACGACTTATCTCATCTTAAATGAGAGCGACGGGCAATATGTGCATATCTTAGAGCCAAAATCACAATTATTAATTTAAAATTATTACAAGTACTCTATACAACTAAATCGTAATCGATTACTAACTTCCATTGGTGAAATAATTTCATGAATGGACGTTTGTGAAATAAATTTCGAAACTGGATGCACTCGATTTACCTTGCTTGGTATATTGTGTATAGCGACGATAATGGGGTTGTACTAAAATTCAAATCGAGTCATTCGTGCAGGGACAATAATAGTTCACGTTATTTTGAACAGGGGGATGGGGTTGGTCAAAAAATTTGTTCTATAAGTCAAACTCGTTAAAATTTCGAGAATTATTGTAGGTATAGGTACCTAATATATTTTTTGTTTGCAATGGTATAGTTGCGTGAATTAAATTTTGCGTTATATCATAAAAATGGTAAGATTTAGTTACATTGTTTTATAATAAAAAATTAGCTGCCTCCTACTATTGATAATTTAAATATCTTCAGAACTTCCTTAACAATAACAGTTGGCATTTGAAGCCAAAGGTCATTCCCAGGTTTAGCAGAAAAACAATTGAATCTGTTTTATTCTTGGTTTTATTTTATGAAAGTATAAATTGATCGTTCAAATTCAACATTTTAATTAATAATCCGTGCTCAATATACAAAGAATGTAATGATGTAGGTTCGACGTCTACACAATAAATCGTTATCCGTTATATTTTGGCATCACCCTTTCGTAAATATCTATCATTCAACGTTTTTATTTTAAACGAAACGCCCTGTATATTTTTACATATTTAGATTCAGGGTGAAATTCTGCATACAGCTGTAGTGTGTTTTAACTGGTTCTTTGATTAGCAGATTTTTTTTAAATAATTGTTTTATGTTGTATCTAGACAGCCATGCGCTACCATAAAACTAAACGATATGGACCTGGGTAGCGGAAAATTTGGGCAATACCTTGTAAATACATTTTTTGTGCCTCCGGTCGGCATCACCGGGTTTCTGCATCGCGAAATCTGCCAGAAACAGAGGTTTCTCCGGCCTAGGCCGGCAAAAAGTAGGAATTGAAGGTTATTGGTTGGCAGCATCGGCTCAATCTGTCAAAGTCAAATTTGTGCATCGCGGTCGGAGACGATCAAACAAATAACTTAGCCAAAATTTACAAATACGATTACCTATTTGGGCCACTGTGGTGATTTGAATATAATCTTTAATATGCGCCGGTGTATCCATTATTAAATCAAAGATAATGAAATTTATAGCTAAACGTCAATGGAAATTGTAAGAAAATAAATGAATTAAGTTTAACGAATACCAGGAAACAAGGAATCTTGATTTTAAAATCATAAAAAAAATTCCTAATACTAAATTTTAAATGTAAATTTAATTTATTTAAACAAACATCGGCACAAAAAATCTTGTGTATTACACGTCCAGAAACAGTTTTGCGAGTGCTCCTACTTGCAACTACTCGCACTCGCAAATGTTCTGTTTCTGGCCTTGTGATACAAATAACTATAGTAGTTCTATTTAATTATTTTATCCATAAAATTTTAAGAATTCGGCTATTTTCCATGGCACACTTGAAAATTTGATGGTAGCATACAACTAACTGCATGGTGCATGCAATACATTAAAAAATTCCAAGTATAAAAAAAACAAATCAAACACACTACTATAGTACCTATGCAGAATTTCGGTCTAAATCTAAATATGTAAAAATATACACGGTGTTCCATTTAAAATAAAAAAAGTTGAATATCGTACGTATTTATGAGTGGGTGCTTTTGCCTTAATAACGAAGTTACGGCTTGGCGCGTTTTTTAGGCAACAGTCTCTATAAAATATTCAGTATAATAAGATAATAACGTATTTTTTTTCAACGATACCTAACTGTTAAACCAAGAAATTCATTACTAACCAAACACCAACGTAAATAATCATGGGTAGCTATAAAAACGGTGTTATACTCGGTGTTATATCAAATTCTGGTAAGTGTTTCCAATCCATGTCGTTATTTACAGCTTCAAGGGCATCTGTTAATTTTCAATTAATTCAATAGACATCGAGATAGACATATTATTTCAAATGACAATCGCGAATCTCCCTTACCTGTCAGTTTGGAAAAACTTGACCCATTAAAATGGCGCATTTCTTCGAAATGAGCCAATCAGATATGAATTAATCATTACATACGTATAAGTACATTAAACATAAATTGAATGCGGAATGGAATTAGCTCGTTTCAAAAGCGAACCACCACAGCATAACTAATCACACTAATTATCTACGGTATTATAATTCACCTGTTTCACTAAAAAAAAAAAGGTTATAGTAAAGAGTGAGGATAGTCTTTGGTTATAGCTTTAAAGATGCGCTTGCAAGACTACAATTAAAAAACACTTCGCTATAATTTAACATATTATACAAGACTACTAATTTATACAATGACTAATTCGTTATGTTCGCACCAATTCACAAGATCATTTAAAATACGTATACAGGGTGTTTACAATTACAGGGCAACCATGAGGATCTCGCGTATTGTAAGAGAGACGGAAACAGAAGCAGTTGGGTTAAATTCCTTTTTTTACACACCCTGTATAAATAAAATAATAAATATTAAATAAAATATCGATTTCAACGGGAAATAATAAGATTTATTCGCTTTATACGTATTTCGGCATCAACGTGCCATTGTCAAAAGCAATATAAGATATTATAACAAATGCAAAATATAGTAACTCCTTGATTCTATTATTTTAACACTGCGTGAAGCAGCTGGCCCCAGTCAACCCGTCGGAGGTCAGTTGCTTATCAGTGTTTTAAAAAGATATTTATTCCAAAATCTTCAGTAAAAAATGTCCAAATTGACAATTTAGGTTATAATAAACTTCTAAAAAAAATATTTATTCTGTGAGTCATATTCATTATTCAAAATCAAATAGAAGCTCAGGTATTTATAATTTGTATTTATTTTAACCCCTCCGTAGAAGAGGAACTGCATGTCATTGATATTTGGTGTTGATGACGTTTGACATTTGACACATGAAGCAAATGCTACCACTTTTAAGAACTAAAATTTTACCAAAAAGAGTTCCACAATCGTCTCTATTGTGAAACTGTTTTTTATGCAGTTTTTGGTGTCTGAACGCGAAGTAGAAAAACATATTAAATCACCTCAGCAGTTGTTCTTGCTTTTACTAATACAAAAAGAAATTAGTATAAGTGATACTAATTACGAGTACAAATGGTGGAAATATTACAGCTAATTATGAAAAGTATGCCATTATTCGTTTGTTCGTACGTTGTTAAAACAGTTCAGTTAGATTTATTTTAAACCAAGCCCGACTTTCATACAATTTGTAACAGTAACTTTAAATACGTATCATTATGTCGGCGATTGTGTACAGGATAACCTAACGTAGCTAACTGTTGCTCTTTGTATTTACATGTGAGTACATCAATTTAGTTTCCGGACTCCCGTGGTCACATCACGCTTAGGGTCGGAGTTCACTCCCATGACCCCTACGGGCTGCCGTTTATTACTTGTCAGACAAGCTAGATAATAATTCATGTTTTATGTTCAATTTAGAAATACGCTCGCCGCGCTACAACTTGTGTTTGCATTATTCATTAACGACGTAGAAAATTATATAATAAAACCAAAACCAAAACTTAAAAGTTCTAAAACAAAATGTTTTATTTAACTCTAGTTGATTAATAAGTTTCATTTTGTGTTGAAGTTGCTCGCAGAGGGATATTTAGAATAACTTTGGTGCACGCGGTATCTTCCGAGTAATTAAACCAATTATAAGCGCCAAACAACAATCATTCCTCTTTCTATCTCTCTTTCTCTATTGATTTGTTTCAATTTTCTCGTCAGGCTTACCTACGTTGATCTTTGACTTACATTACAACCTGCAATAAAGTTATGGAAAACCTTCAAGTTCAAGATCTAAATCAGCGATAGCAATACGTAATTTTAAATTTTAAAGGAATTGTATATTAATACACCAAGGTAGAGAAGACATTTTTCTCAGCCGAGCATTATTATTTCCTGAGATGCGGAGCATCGAAGGAAATAAGCTGCGAGGCTGATAAGTCCTCTCTACCGTGGTTTATATATCTACTATTTTTTCCACTACTAGCACCTTTATTCCTTTTATATTTAATCGTTTTTACGTTAATAAAAAATAAAGTTACATTTCTAAATATCCACAAAAATCAAGTAGCCTTGCCTGAAAACATTTCAACTGACATTTGTGTAAAATTTGACGTTTATCTAAAACATATTTATTTCTCATTTTTAACAAATAATTATAATTAAAATTAATAAGAAACAATACTAGATTGAAATAAATAAGCTTTAGAAAGTGGTTGTTGTATTATGAAGGTGAATAATATTCGATATTTGACATAATTTTAAAGGCATCAGGCTAGCCTACTAGATAAATTGTTTCTATTATTGACCAGTGGCCACTAACAAAAAATTAGTAACCACTAGCTGCGAAAATCAACTTCTTGCCCTGAAAACAAACTAAATAATGGTACCTTCTATATCTAGTACTAGAAAAACTATTTTTCTTAATTCAACGGGATGTTCCGTACAAGATCGCACGCCTGTTTTGAATTTAACTTCCGGATTAAATGGTGGTATGTGGTACAAAACAAATGATATAGCTTGCTTGTCTCTGTACAGTTCGTACAGCTGACAAATCTTAATTTAGAAAAATAAGTTTTACACACAGGGAGCGTAGTTAACAATTCTCGCTACCTCGCTTTCACACGTACCAAAGGAGAGAAAAGTTAAAAATATACTCCACAAAAGACATGTCCTACTTGTAACAGACTTACTAGGAGCAATTAGTCAACACTTTAATGATAAAATAAGAAGGATCAAAGAGAGATAGGAATTCCGACACTAACTTACGCATTAATACTTTGTGGACCTCAAAATTTCAAGGAAATTGTAAGTCTCCCAAAACACTCTTGAAGTTTGACACGTTATCTATCAGTATCCGCGTCAGCTGCAAAAACTAAAGGATGAAGGAAATGCCAGTCAACGGTAGGTTAATACCGTTACCCCATTCAGGGCCTTCAGTCATCTTTTCGCATATTACTAAATACAGTCAGAGTAATCCATAACGGAAGTGAATAATTTCATATTTTGCGTTACATTCTAAGTCAATTCTAAGTACCTATCCTATAAAATAATGTGGAATTTTTCCATTCAGACTTTGACGATTTATTCAAAGATTGTAGAAGTAGGTAAGAATAAACATATATTAGTTCCACAAAACAAATATGTGTTGCGTGGTAATTAACAATAAATGAGAAATTAAAAATATTAAATCATAAAAATGGCGGATATAATAAGGTTGGCAGCGTAAATCAACTGAATTGTAAATTTGTGTATAATCTTGCATGTTGTGGATCTGAACTGCTGTAGATCATTATTATTAGCCCTAATACATTCTTGTGTGCATATTTTTCGTTACTGAATAGCATCGAATCTTATGTAAGGAAGTGAAATAACTTGTTAGATTCTCAGAGCGAAATGAAGTCACCGCGACAATTTGTTAGCAAATAATCAAGAAAACTATTTACTACCTACGATATCCGTAACAGAAAACTAAATATTTTTCTAAAAAGGGAAGACGATGGTTTAGAATTAACTGTCAAAATAAATTTTAGAGTACGAGAAGGTTGTGGACTTTCACAACATTTTCATGCATAAATAAATGTCAAGAGGAAAATTACAGATTTCCCAATTGTCTGAATTTGTACTTTTAGTTTCGAGATTTGACGGATAAAAGACAAAATTAAATCTACATGGTAGTAATAGTAACAATTAATTTCAACAATACCTCCCTCATTTAATCACTACCACAGAATTAATTGTGAAACTTGTAGGAACCTCTATAACTGACAATTCAATTCATATTCCGTCAGCCAATCAGAGGCGTCCTTTTTTTAAAAATTGAACCATTCAGAAGGCTATTTTTATGACAACTGAAAAGCAATTGTCTTCCAGTGACAATATTTATCTCACATAAACGTCAAAGAAATCCGCCGTGATTGGTTCATTTTAAAAAAATTCATAAATCCTATTGGTGTATAATATATGAGTGATATAATTCTTCTGATATATCGAAATTTCATATTACTATAGAAATTTGGTATCAAAACAGTATACCTACAGTTTAAATATCTGATGATTCTTTTTAGATGAAAGACGAAGTTTATGTGCAGACAATCGACTTTGGCAAATATCCAAGTTGTCTAAAGAATAAAACTTTTGTTGTCATACTAGACAAACTACAATGGTCACGCAATTTAAAATGTTGGAAATAGCACAATTTGCTGTAACTTTCCTGTTCTCGGCATTGTAAGTAAAACTTCGTTAGAAATATAAATAATATGGCTGTTTCTAGACGTCATAAAGAGAGATATATTTTACTGGAAGTACGACACTAGATAAAAAAATTATGCGCAATAAAGAGTGTTTTCAAATTAGAGTACCCAGCCTCTAAAATTTTTTAGAATGTCTGAGATTGAACCATTAACAATAATGTCACTGTTAATTTTGGTGTTAGTTCCATGAATTATACGACATGTCTTCTAATTCTAACGTACACTGCCAACTCGATTTGAACTTTTTGATCGCTCGTTATGAGATAACAGTAAATTTTTACAATCACGGCTGGCTACCTACAGGAAATTATTTATTTTATTATTATTATTTTCCTGAAGTATCCACGTTATCAGAAGGTATACTTAAACTATTACAGTAGGTATGATCAATAATAATAAATAATGTGTCAATAATGCATCATCACTGTCTACATTTAAAATCGAATGTCTCTTAATTTTCCGTTCTTTTCATTTTAATCAATTCAGAAACTACAGTAGTAGCTAGTGCTGTCTGCAAAAATATCGCCACTACTTGTATCGAAAGAAGAAAATATCGTGTATAGACGTCAGACGTCACACTGCCAATTTACTATACTGACACGACAATACATTTCACAAAAACTATCTGAAAATAAAAATTTACCAAAAGCTCGCTGAGGAATTTAAAACTTTCTACTTAACAAGAAAATACACCCGTAAAACTGTTCAAAGGTTTGGTTCCCATTTTAGATTGTTCGAGAACTGAAAAAGCGAAAGCGATCCTATTTATACCGAGGAGTAGTCTTCTATGCCCCTTCCCTTAAAGTCTGCAATTTCGGCAATAAAGTCATCAAACGTTCTTTAAAAAACCTATCGGAAAAAATTGACAGGAAATTTCAGATTTTCTAATTATTTAATCTTTTACCAGCAGATATATCATCGTCTTCCTTCCTGAATGCCCTGGATTTAAACCTCTAGTGTATATCCAACCTCTGTTTTGTGCAACTCTCTGCCAATTTAATCTCTCTTGCTTTGTTTTGATAAGATATTGATATTTATGCTACGCAAATCGAATATTCTATTGTACCAAAACGTAATCACTATTGAGAGGGATATTGCAAATAAGAAAAAATAATCCTGCATTATACGACGGTGTCCAACCTTTTTGTGAGCTCGGAAGTCCTACGACTATACGTCTTTGTGCAATAAAATTCCCTTATGCACCTGATAACGTAAATAACTATGGGCTAAATAAGCTAACCGGTTTATTATTTATTATAACATCGACATTTGAGTGCCACTTTTCTACTTAAAAAAAATATAGATCGCTTTGTCGATTAATATGCGTAAGCAATTCTCGTAAGTCAGGTTCACACTATAGTTTTCCACTTTGTTAATGTCAATTAACTTGTTATAATAATTAAATATGAACGATACATAAGTAAAAAATACATGAAACATCAAAATTTTAACGCAACTTATCTTGCAGTTTAAAGTTATAATCAACAACTGCGTAATTAGCAATTAAACTACCAATTTCGACTATTAGTAGGCTATGGAAGAAATGGAAACCGTTTTAGAAAGTATCATCATGAATTGGACACAATTGCCGGACCCTTCCCTTGATATGACCTCCACCCGCCTCCACCCACCCTCCACCGGTAAAAGTCTGGTGAAACAGTTGCAAATTTTGGAATAAATATGCATAACATCAGGCAGGTTACAGTAATCACAATTCAAACATTATACCACACAATCAAGGACCTCCCAAAGACTACCCAGACCTCCCAAAGATTAGCCAGACTTTCCAGGGACTACCCAGACTTCCTAAAGATTACCCAAACTTCTTTCTAAAGATTTTTCAAAATTTCCAGGGGCTGTTCAGAGTTCCCAAAGACTTCCTCAGATTTCCCAAATACTACCCAGATTTCCTCGGACTTCTAAAAGACTACCCAGGCTTCCCAAAGACTTCCTCGGACTTTCCAAAGATTACCCAGACGTCCCAAAGACTACCTAGACTTCCTAAAGATTACCCAGACTTTCTAAAGATTACCCAGAATTTCCAGGGACTGCCCAGACTTCCCAAAGACTTCCTCGGATTTCCCAAATACTACCGAGATTTCCTTGGACTTCTCAAAGACTACCCAGGCTTCCCAAAGATTTCCTCGGACTTCCCAAACATTACCCAGACGTCCCAAAGACTACCTAGACTTCCTCGAACTTCCCGAAGATTACCCAGACTTCTCAGGAACTACCCAGACTTCCTAAAGATTACCCAGATTGCTCAAAGATTACCCAAATTTTCTCGGGACTACCCGGACTTCCCAAAGACTTCCTCAGATATCCCAAATACTACCCAGACTTCCTCGGACTTCTCAAAGACTACCCAGACTTCCTAAAGATTACCCAGACTTTCTAAAGATTACCCAGAATTTCCAGGGACGCCCAGACTTCCTCGGATTTCCCAAATACTACCGAGATTTCCTTGGACTTCTCAAAGACTACCCAGGCTTCCCAAAGATTTCCTCGGACTTCCCAAAGATTACCCAGACGTCCCAAAGATTTCCTCGGACTTCCCAAAGATTACCCAGACGTCCCAAAGACTACCTAGACTTCCTCGAACTTCCCGAAGATTACCCAGACTTCCCAGGAACTACCCAGACTTCCTAAAGATTACCCAAATTTTCTCGGGACTACCCGGACTTCCTCAGATATCCCAAATACTACCCAGACTTCCTCGGACTTCTCAAAGACTACCCAGACTTCCAAAAGACTATCTAGACTTCCTCGAACTTCCCGAAGATTACCCAGACTTCTCAGGAACTACTCAGACTTCCTAAAGATTACCGAGCTTACCGAGACTTCCAAAAGACTGCCCGGACCTCCCAAAGACTACCTTGACTTCCTGAACTACCCACTGCAACTGTACACTAACCTTCCCACGTGATTTACCCCTTGAATCAAATTATAACAAACTTTTACAACCAATCTATTAACCTCGCTGTGCCCCTACTGTAATTAAATTAAATTCTAGATAGTGTCTATTATTAGATATGTATTTGACAGACTTATATACAGACATTAATAATATTCATAGAGTTCACATATTAACGTAATTGATTACTAAATTAACATTATTGCCTACCCGTTGCTATATAATATAATCCCTCGTAATCCCCTTATCATTGAAAAATCCAGTAAAAATACAGCGGTTAAGTAAAAAGGTAATTCATCAAATACGTTTTTATTGGTTGGCTACACGATATAACAACAGTTTTCATTCCCCACGCAAAAGCACCCTGATATGGTTTAGGACATACCATTTACCCTAATCCTTTCATCTGCGCTGCTTCAATAAAGTGACTCCATTATTAGCTGCCTCTCCAGCGCCAGCTGGCCGTTAGAGCCGAACAAATTGTTAACACATCCTGATATTTATGATTCCGCATTTATCCGCAGACCAAAATAAACGGTGCATTTCCGGGTTTACTGATATTGTAACAAAGTGAGAATGGAAACGGATTGTAAAGATAGTGATTTTGATAAGAAATTGAACGTCAATGGGGAAAATACGAGTAAAATATATCACATTGGAAACTCTCTATCAATCTTCTAATTTTGTACATATACGTAAAGTCTTCCTTTTCAGACACAAGTAACAAACCCTGAGAAGAAGCATACGAATGCAGTGTCAAGTGATTGATCACAGCCTTAAACTATAGAAGGCTGTGGACTAATACAATTTAGTTGGCAATACTTATAAAATTTACAAGAAACTCGATTTAAAATCTTTCTGAAGAATGTCAAGATAAAACTCGAACACAATATACCAACTTGGCATTCCATAAAAGGAACGATTAAACTGCTTTGCCCATAAACAACGTGGCAGGTTGCCAGGGACCCAGGGTCAACAGAAGTGCAACGGTTGTCGCCCGAACCCTGCTTCGAGAATGCCCCAAGGTCGTTAATCGAGCCATCATACTAATTAGATGCAGATGATGAAGTTGGTAGGCGCCGTTTCAAATATGTAGCTCTCATACCGACAAGGAGATTGCAATTTCGAACAACAAAGTGCGAACAACATCATTAAAAGCATGACTGTATATATACTGATAGTCACGTACGTTAAGGTAGCTGGCCATGAAGTATAATATCGACTGTTCAAACAAACTTCATAAGTAGTATCCGCATTATCTCAAATTATTTGGAATTGGAATAAACAGGTATCAGACGATGTGTTTAAAAATTCTAAAAAGTGGAGGTGCAAACCTCCCCTGGACTTTCCCATACTAAAAATAAACATTTCGTTTTTGGTATTCACAGTATAGTTCGCGAAGCAGATCCTGGAAATCATTTGAATGCGTAGCGAGAAAAACGGGACGATACGGGTTCGATATGTACAGAAGAAAGACACGCATCTGTAGTAATAAATAATAATAATAAATCGGGACAGAAATTCAGCTTATCTGGGGAAGCCAGACGATCCGACAGACGCGACGCCGCCGACGCGACGACCGTTTCTGAAATCTTACACAACGCGGTTAATATTAACGAAATCCTTATCAACCGTACATTTTAGCCATATGAACACTTTATACTATATGATAGACAATTAAATTTTGCATTCAATTATATAATAATATACAGAGTGTTTCATTTAAAATAACAAAGTTGCTTATTGTACTGTGGAAATCAAACACCCTGTATACGTGATATTACTTTAGAAGAATGCAGAATTATATACTGAACAACTTTTATATTTAAATATCATATTTTGATTAATAAAGGCGCTATAGGAGCATCAATTTCCGATTTTCAAAACCTCGTAGAGGGCGCCACAGTGAAATTCTGGCATTCATCAAAAAACAAAAATCTCGCTAATACCAAGCTGCATAAGTATAGAAAATTTAAACAAAATCGTGTGGCCAGTTTTTTTGTAATAATTTTTTTAAATATTTCAAAATTTTTGGAAGAGCGCCGTTGCGACCGTTTTAGGATTTACTAAATAAATTTTTTTCATGGTGTAGTACCGCCAAAGGGCTTTCAAACAAGTTGCTACGGAACCTGATCAGATAACTGGTTTTTGAGTTATGGGGCGTTAATGTCGAAATTTTGAAAAATTCATAGCGGCCGCCATTTTGAAGTTAGAGAGTCCGCCAAAAAACTGTTTTGAACAGATTTTCAAAGTCCGCTTTTGAAAAAAATGCTAGCAAAAAAACCAACTTCCGCTTCCGGTTTCAGATTTTTTTGAAAAGCTTATTTTGTCGATGAATTTTCGATATAACCCTTCATTTCAAATTTCATCAAAATCGGTTCACTAGTTTTTGCTTTAGAGGCGTCACATACACACCCACCCACCCATTGGTGGTATGGGAAAGTAAAAATCGCCTAAGATATAATCATAATTTCAGGAACACGAGGAGCCGCTTCAATGTCTCAAAAATAATTTCGTAAATACATAGGTAGTAGTACGTACGGGTACGTATTTATGTATTTGAAATGCTTTAACCAATAATTATTTTATCAAATAATACTATATTTTGCAGTTACATGGATAAGCTCAGGTGTTAACCATAAACGTTTACACGCAAACGCAACTAACTATTAGGTAGGTACAGACAGGTCTCAAGGTAACTTATACCAAGAATTTTATTAAATTGGACAGTAAAACACGGTAGAATATAAGTACGTAATCGAGGGTGTCATTTAACTTTCAATAGAAGTCGGTCGTGTGACGCCAGCTTGTTAGCTAAGCGGCTACCTCGGTGGGTAAACAATTGAACGCTTATGGGTTGTTAAGGAACCGATCCCGCGGATACCGCAGTTATTGCGCTTACCCACCGAGGTAGATGAGCGGTCCCTATGACAACCCATGAGCGTGTAGTTATTTACCAACCGGGGTAGACCACGTGATGACCGAACCCTATAGCTGATAAGGATAAAATTAATCAGAATGTCCTATTCCAAGTGTGATAAAAAAAAATATTTCCACTGGATTACAACTTTGTTAAGTAAGTATATCCTTTCACTATTCGAAATAATTTTCATAAACAAAATAATACAGAAAATATTTAAAACCTTTTTTCTACTTCCGTACGTGAAGTAATATCTTCACACACTGATGCGTAAAATTCAATGCATTTTTTGATACTGGTAAACAGATTGTCGTGGCGACCAGGGTTAACCTGCGTTTGACGGTTCAGAATTTGTCTACTACGCATAGTATCAGTTCCTGCAATTAGTCGCGTTTGCGTTAAACGTTTGTGAATATAATTCTATTAATTATTTCAAATAAGATCAGAAAAAGTATAATCTGTTATTAAAAGTATATTTCTGATATCTTCTCAAAGTAAGATCCAATTATATCCCAACCACACATGAACACATCATTTTAAAAATTGTGTCAGTCGATGTTTCGGTAACGATACCTTCCGGCATGTTGCAAAAAGCAAAAGATTAATTTCGACTGGGGAAGTGTAATCAGACTCAATCATGGTGAACAAAATTAACTTTATAGGGGTAGTCGGATGTATAAATCCTCACTCCCGCCGCCGCCGTAAGGTATTTGATTGATGAATGTGGAGTTGCCTCAACATTTATTTTCGAGGGTGATAATGTTAAAAAATTTCAAATTCCCGGTTTCACGATCAATTTGGCAATCCACTTAATTCTAAAAACATCGAGATAGATTTATATGGGAATTTGGGTATAGGTAATTATTGTTATTTGCAGTGGCGGCTCCTCCATTAGGTCAATTGGTCAACCTCCCTAGGAATATTGCACATTGATAAACTGTTAACTAATGAAATCAGAACATAAATAATAAATATTTAATTCAAAGTTTTTCAACTCTTATTTTAGTAAGATATCATTTTACCCAATCGTGCCTGAATATGAAATGTCGGCTGCTTGCATGTGTCATTGTTGATACAATTCGAGTACTGGCTACTGTTTGGGTCAATTCTGGATCCAGCCTCGTCGTTCACTTTAGCAAACACGTACGTGTTTATGCGGTAGATAGGAATTACAATACTCCAGAGTGAAACGGACAGCCTCGAATTTCGTTTGACTTAGTACAAGATTTTTTTACAATAGCATAAAGTTGGGCTGAGAGCCTGACTGCCTCGGGTAATAGTGTTAATATATTCATTTTGCGTTCATTGAAGAGTAATTCGTTTTCAGCCACACTTTTTATTGTAATTTTTTTTTCGGATATACGATAAAAAACTACCTTAATTAAGATAGACGAATTGATCTTAAACTTAAATATAAATCCCTTTAAGGTAATAGGTAAAAATAAAGTTTTTTCGTTTTTAGTATTTTGTTTATATTTTGTTTTTTAAAATGACCTCCCTTTATGATTGACCACCGGCCGCCACTGGTTATTTGGTATCGTATATAGCAACTGTTTTGCAACCTTTCTACTTACACAAATGAACAAAAAGTACTTCAATTTTGTAGGCAAAAATTTAATATATCACAACATTCAATTAAATCGACTATGAACGAGCTGCCTTCGGTTCAGAAGTTAAACAAAGACTAATACGTTTGTTGCCACATGCACCTACGCTATCCAATTACAGGTGCTTTTCTAAGGAATGAAAAGTTAATTATGCATATACCGGCATATACATTCGATACTGTCTGGTGGTTCTATCTTAATTTGACTACTTAACAGCGATAATAGTAATTACTCACATTCATAACAATGCAATACAGTATGGACAAGAGAATGGAAAAAACAATAGGAAGATAATTGGGATATTAATTGTTTAAATAAAAATTTATAAAAATACCTACACTGTTTCTGTAGAGACACCTATTATACTTTTGCTCGCAAAATATCTTAGTTCAAGTCACTATTCGAAAACAAATACCGATCAATAAATATTTCCTACATTTTTAGGAGCACAGTAGCTTCTTGCTCGCTCTCTCTAGTGCCATTCAAAGTATTATGGCAAAACTATCTCTATCTAAAGTGAAATGGAAAACTGTATGCGTATTTTAGTTTGTCCGCTCTTTTGACGTTTTTGAATCAAAACCTTATCTTTCTGTTTCTTTCCAGTATTATCTTCTTATTCTATGCCTAAAATACTAAACTTTGTTTGTTTCATACTCTTTCTACTATGTCTTTCTATAAAGACGTGGTCGTGTGCGTCTATCGTGGCTATCCTCTTACCTGGCCGCAGTTACATCTCTCTTAACTAGTTATAGTGGCTTCAATAAAATAACTGAAACCTATTTTTTTTTAAATTTATATTCAACACTCGATTCGAGCAAGGAATTCCAAGAAGAAGTAAAAAGTATCCTCTCTAGAATGATTTAATAGGGTATAATCATTAGTCATTTTGAACACGAACGTTTTACTCACCACTTAGTATTGAATATCAAGACTAGGATGTATACTCGGATTCAATTTTATTCTGCGGGTAAGTACAAAAAAATGATATCTATTTGCGTCTCCTAATCAACCGCAAGTTCACTTGTACTCGCTCTATAAAGTACAGGGTGATCAAAAATGATTGAAGGTCACGTGACCGCTAGTCGGTCCAATTACTATCAAAAATGCATTCCGTTTTGTCAAACAGTCTGTTGTTTATCAATACTTACATCTGTTCAGTGTCTTGCGCATTATTTTCCATCTGTCATTTAAATTACAATGTCTACACCACTGAAATTACCAAGGTTATTTAAGTACCGACAGCACCAGTAAGCGGACAACAAAAAATCAGTATGAAGCGGCACGTTCAATCATTTTTGATCACCCTGTATAATTATTAGCCCAGAGGAAAAAAACAATGTCGATCAATAACTTTAGTTACCAACTCAACCAGTAGCGCAGCCAGAATTCTGTATTAGGGGGAGGTTTTCAAAAAAATTTAAAAAGAGTATTAAAAAACGAGAATATATTACCTATGTATACAACAATTTGGTAACGCTGTTGCCAAGATGATTTTTTTTACCAAGATAAGATTAACATTTTTTAGATCTAAATAGGTCTGGGGGGGGGGGGAGTTAACCCCTAAATCCTCCCTCGCCGCGCTACTGAACTCAAGTGTATGTGTATTCCTCTATGGAATAAGCATCATATCCCTATGCTGCACTGGATATCTGATGGTTCAAAGTAGATTGACGGAAACGACAATAAAATTATTGCTAGAAAGTGCAACAAGGATAAACAGATAACAGGAGTAGAAAAAACAAATGCTGCAGACGTGGCACTTCAAGTTACCGCGCGCACGCACAGAAAATGCTAGTTCCTATTATATGTCTGTCCTTGTCAATCTTCTTTGATCCAATTTTCAAGCGGTATTGCTCCTTCCATAAAAGAATAGTGTATGTTCGAAGCGAAGGTATTACTACAGATTAAAACTCTGACATAAAGCATTGTTTTTTTTTGTTTCGTCCAATGGGTATTACGAGAGACAAGAGTTTTTTCTCTGGAGTAATAATTATAGGTACCTACTATATCATATTTAATATTTATACAACAGTATGAGGGTACAAAGAGAAAAGTATAGTAACTAGAGGATCTAAGAACTAGAGAGGGGCGCATTTGTTTGGACCAGCTGCAAAATAGATCGAATCTGAGTGTACCAGTGACTTAATACCAAGTACTTGGTGCTAGATCTACTTTGTAATGAGCAAGTTTCAAAACTAGGTAGCACGTAAAGTTTGCTTAAAGGTTCACATATTTTTTATTATTGCATAATTACGATTTAAAAGTTGCAAGTAAAAATGTAAGAAAAAAAATAATTTTCGATTCCTGATAAGGATAACAATGGTTTTAAATTTCGTTGATGTTATGTTATACCATTCTATTCGTTCCTTTCCGACTTCTTAACTTCGCTAAGGAGGTATGCAGGCAGCAACATGAAACCGGAAACAGCGTAACTTCATTGTATCTTATTACTTCATAAATTTCAAGCTAAGCTGAATGTTTTGTAAAATAGTACACCGTCTTACTTTTCTGTGTATCTCGAGGTGTATCTCTAATTTATTATTTACATGTACCTAACGAATACCTAACACTGTGAATGTACTATACAAAGCCAACCCCGATTAGGAGAACTAACCATGCAGTAGATTCCCCATGTACGAGAAACATTGATTGTCCGTTCGGAAACAGGGGCATGTTTGTTTGCTATGTGGTAATGCACATTACGGTCTACTAAGCAAGCGCTACAAACATTTGCATAAATTGGGGAACTACCCCCCCCCCCCAACATATTTCCTAAAAAATTAGACATGTTTGCATATTCCAGCAATCAATGTTTTAGTGAGCTTATTTTATTTGGAAACTTTAGAGGGTATCCGGGTGCATGACTAAAGGATATGTATGTACTATTCCTGTCTTCCTGGCGATATTTTAAGTGGAAAAGTCCCAATAAACATAATGGCATAAAATCAATCATTTAAAGGTTATTTTCAGTTCAATTTTTTTATGAAAACATCTACGTTCAAACTTCCATCCAGTAGGTACAATTTGTAGAAAGTGCAACAAGGATAAACAGATGACAGGAACTAATGCATTGTTTACTTTCCTCATTTTTTGTTTTATGAAGTGACCAATTACCGCGTTCCAAATTACCGTGCGCACGCGCAGAAAATACTGATCCCTATTATATGTCTGTCTTTGTCAATCCTCTTTAAACTAATTTCAAAGCGGTATGTTCTTTATCTATAAAGGAGCAGTGTATGTTCGAAGGTTCCAGTCATTCTAACACCGTTTCTCAATAATTAATGTCTGGTGTGGTTATTATCGGAAACAAACTGATTAACTCATTTTTATGAGACTGTTAAAAGATCTATCTACGCGCCTATGTAACAATGACTGCATGTCTTTGATTGTATGATTGATTTTAGTAATAGGTCGAGGTCTCGATATGCGAATCCCTACCATCTCATTGTACTTGCCGACTGTGGCCTATTGTACACCTTCTCAGAATTCTGCAAGAATTTTGCCTAGTACCTAGAGGTATTGTAACTTTGTAACCACGCTATGTATAAAAGTATTTAGGTAGCACCGGTAGTACCTACTACATAGCCAACTAAATTTTTTAAATTTACAATAATCAGATAAAAATTAACGGGCACTACAACAAAAAATACATAAATTAGTATAAGGACCAATCAAAGGTTTGCGGGGCAGTCGTTATTCCATAGAAGACTACGATAAAGTTTCTTTTTGATCGCCCTGTATATATACGATGTTTAAATAAACATGTTTATTATCAGTGTTTCCGCTATTTGTGTTATGTTCGACTCCATATGAGGATAGATAATCGTGGTTATACTTTATTGCTAATATTTTACTTAACGAGTTAAGCTTCCTAAATCAGAAATAGGAAGTGGGTTTGTTGTTCTTTGTTTAACTTCGTTTAAATGAAGCAGTAAAACTCGTATCAACCAATTCACCGAAAGGTAGGTAGGCTGTGGGTAAAGTTAACGTGATCAGGGGTTTATGAGCAATTCAAAGAAGAATCTTTTGGTACTACTGTACTAAGGTACAAGGGAAGCGATAAGCTGAAGCTACCGCAATCACAAAATCAAAATGGCTTCCTCGGATCGAAGCCGAGAAGGTGCATTAACATTGCGAGAGTGACAAGAAACAACGTATACGAAACTCACCTAAAGGGCGAGAGCAAGTGCCGAGGTGAATTCAACTTAAGATGAGACAGAATGGGTAAAGAACGCGGTGCAAGGAGTTCAACCGAAAAACTTATCAAAGCGTGGGAGAGAGATAGACTAGAGAATTTGTTGTGTGTTTATAGCGTGGCGCGTCATAAACAAGAAGGACGGATGGGTCACCGTACTTTTCCCAAGTGAAACAAAGACGGAGAACAAAATACCAAACATGCAGACAGCGTACTTTAATGATGGACGCCTTTTGTCGATCTGCTACAACTATTAGGCGTGGCTTATTATACATACCCGCGTCGGATGGTAATTAATATCCACACTACCACGATTAGTCGATGGTGAAAATAATAATCCACTAGTTCTGAGTTGAGTAATCCGTCAGTTTGAGGTACACAGTATATCCAGGGTACAGCGTCACTCACACGTCACACAAACACATCACTTACACACACATGCACGACGTAAAGGCGCACTTTTAGGCCAGTTGAAACATTACACTCGCACTTAACACAAATACTTGACACAACACACTACCGATCACCTACATTGTACACAGCAGACCATAGTCAGCGAACTGCTGTGAACGTGATCTGAAACGATGTCGAACTACCCACGAGCGCATGCGAACTTATCCGAAACCAACAAAGCCATTCTCTCCACCAAACCATGAAGTGCATAATGTTTTACCAATAATAACAATAAAATTATTATTGCACCTTATTGTAATTGATTTGTTTGTAATTTATAAATTATGATCCATTTATTAGTTGGTAATACCTATTAACGAGTATCGCACTAGAAACAGATAAATTACTATTCAAGGTTTTGTTGATTTCTAATTAAGTAATGTATTTATTACTGTACTGTATGCTTCATTAGGTTTCTATTTTTTCTCTTCCTCTTCTTATTTAATCTTCCCATACAGTTTTTATTGATGATTTCATTTTACACATTACGTTCAGTGATCAAGGCTGTATGATCGATTCAATTGTTTTGGGGACTAATTATTTTTCTGTGTACCAGTAGCAGTTACAGGAACAGTTCTAGAAAACGAACATAGTAAATCAAAAAAAATTTTACTAAGGTCCGAGTTTAACTACCTGTTAAGCTAACCCACGATTAATTGTCATGGAATGCAATGGTATCCATGACAATCAACTGGGAGTTAAATCCGAATTGAAAGATCGGCCCTTTAGACTCAGGCCCGGTTTATTCACCTACCAGTAAAGTCCCCAGTAACTACTTGACAATTAACTCTATAGGTTACCCGGGTAACAGGACTAATATAGTCCTGTTACCCGGGTAACCTATAAAGTTAATTGTCAAGTAGCTACTCGGGACTTTACTGGTAGGTGAATAAACCGGGCTGTGACCGGGCCTCAGTTGTATAAATTAACTGCCAGTTCAGAGTCAAATACTTTTATACAATTGGGTCTTAATGATGTCATAGATACGATTTTTGTAACAATTTATGGCCATGACAATTAAAACCGTTGGTTGCTGAGTTGATAAACCTTTCCTAAATAACAATAAAATAAACACAGTGGTACGTACAATCAGAATTTGACGTTTAAAACACTTAAAAAAATTAAATCAACCAAGCCATGAATTCTAACTCAACAATTTTTTTTTTACATTTTCCTTCATAAATCCGTTTCTGGGGATGCTAGAGACTTGAATTTTTTGCATTAATTTGATTTTATATCCTCTTTACGATTATAAAAAATTGATACGAGATTTCGTGTTTGTGCAACCATTTTTTAAATCTAGGGACCTCTCATTTCTGTTTCAATTGTTTAAAAAAAATACATATTATAGTTCATTGGCGTACGGTGAGTTATTTATATGGAGGAGGGCTTCAAAAAATAATTATGCACCGAGAAAATCCTTTTTCTAATATTGTGCACACTATGCCTAATTAAAGCAAGGGAAGCGGTGTTCTTGTCCCTTCCATTGACCGCACGCCACTGATTTATTATAAGTTTAGTCATATCCAACTAATCCAGTTGCAATATTGTTTGTTATTAAGAATAACAAACATTATTATTAAGTGAATGTTTCCAACTTATCCTTTTACAAAGTTTTAGCAAACAGTGCTTGTAGATCTAAACTTCATTGAATAAACAGTTGACTGCCATAAACATTTATACTCACTCACTTAATGCAATGTTTTTCAAGAACTTAACACACATTTGTTAATTACGTGAAGTAACTTAATAGTGTGTTAGCCGGTGTTAGCGCGTTTCATTTCACAAAAAAATCACTTGAAGCCTTGAAAGAAAATAATTTACGTAAAATATCCCTTGAGTATAAAAAATGAATTACGAAAAGTTGAAAAATAGGAAACAGTTTGTTTTTATAATAGGTATCTACAATGTTTATTAAAATATTATGTTGCTCAATTACCGTTACCATGTCATTAAACTATAAAGCATTAGTAATTAATTTGCATAAATAATGGCGTAATATAAATATGTACAGCCGCAGGTGATGAACACATTTAACAACAGTATTTAAAGAATCTAATGTTATTTTAATGGGTGCCACGAAACAAATGAGCTGAAAAATAGTTTATGATGATACATCAAAGATCTTTTCTAAAATAACTTTTTAACACCAAACGATTTTTTTTAATTCTTAGTTTGTGTCATAAAATACTCAGCACTCTCTATTTTCTTTTTTAAGTTATTAACATGTGTCTTGTTACTATAAAGAAAAGTAATAAGAAAAGTGTGATTATTATTACAAGAAAAAAATGGTACACCTATAATAAATCATGTTGTGTTGCTATTATTAGTTTTGCAAGTTTACGCTTCATACATTTATTGGTAAATACTATAAAAATATTTCAGTTTTGGCATTCAACAATAGTTCGCGAGGCAACATTGGAAATCAGTTGAATGGGTAGCGGGAAACACCAGACTATACGGGTTCGATACGTACAGAAGAGAGACAGGCATCTAATTTATTAACGCAGCGGAAGTTCGCGATTTTCTCATCAACCGTACATTTTAGCTATATGACTACCTTATACTATGTGATAGACAATTCAATTTTTCATTCAATTATATAATAATATACAGGGTGTTTCATTTAAAATAACAAAGTTGCTTATTGTACCGTGGAAAGCAAACGCCCTGTATACGCGATATATATTTAAGAAAATGCAGAATTATATATTGAATAACTTTTATATTTAAACTTCTTTCATATTTTGATTAATAAGGGAGATATAGGAGCTTCAATTTCCGATTTTCAAAACCTCGTAGAGGGCGCCACAGTGAAATTCTAGCATTAATCAAAAAACGAAAATGTACCTAACACCAAGCTGCGTAAGTGTAGAAAATTTGAACAAAACCATGTGGCCAGTTTTTTTGTAATAATTTTTCAAAAATTTCAAAAGTTTTCGAAGAGCGCCGTTGCGATCGTTTTTGGATTTACTAAATAAATTTTTCTTCATGGTATAGTACCGCCAAAGGGTTTTAAAACAAGCTGCCGCTATTTTGAAGTTAGAGAGTCCGGTAAAAAACTGTTTCCCTTGAATTATGGTATTCTTTCATATTCACTACTCAGATTTTCAAAATTCTGCTTCTGAAAAAAATGCTACCAAAAAAACGTATCTAACTTCCGTTTCCGGCTTCGGATTGTGGATTGCAAATTTAAACACTTTTCAATTTTTTCAGTACAGCAACGAACAGCGTTAAATTTTGTTTGTAATTCTCCCCAACTTTAATAATTTGACCGACTCTGTATCTAAGTCTTTTACAATAACAAAGTTACCTTTAGGTACAAACAGTAGATTATTTATTATTTTCACCCTCTGGCCTCTATAATATATTTTTTCCTCAAATGTTTAAAGAGTGTAAATAAATTTGACTGGAGAAATGTTTTAGAATCTTCCTTGACGATCATTAGTTTGATCAAGTTACTTACAACCGATAAAATATAACTACTAAATGCTACTACCTGTAAATGAAGGTGTTGTAATTTTTATAACGCACTTGTTTAACAATTTAACATAAAATATTTATTATTAGTATTTTAAACGTCGCTGTAAATATAAATTGTAGGCGAAAGAAATTTCTTTTTAATGTGGGTGTATCCTAATTCATAGAAAACAAATTACCACCTATGCGGTATCTAGTTGGTAGGTACCTATCTACTAGAAACCTTACATACACACAATAATAACCAAAAATGTTTCACAATAAAAGGTGGGTTGTGGGTAATAATATTCAGGTTTAACGTGCCGCTTTCAATGTTTTTATGAAAACATTATAAAAAGAGAATAGACCCAGATATTGAGATACAGAAGTTGTTTCACTAATGGATGGTATTGTAACAAAACAATTGAATGAGAATTTATACATACCGCCTCATAACGCGAACTGCACACAATACGTAAACGAAATTTCAGTCATTAGCACACTTGCAATGTGTTAGTTGTAATTGTTGGCCGACTCGGGTACAAATATGAGTAATGCATTCAATAGTCGTTGAGTGTAATTTACAGGTTTACACGGCAAAGTAATATTTTATTCAAAAAGAAACCGGCGAATAACAGATATGTTGTATTACAACGAGGATACAGCTCTAAGGAGATGAAAAGAGTTTTTTAAAGTCAGTCTCCGCTGGTAGATGAAAGCCGTTCAGATAGAGCGTTCCGCTGGAACAACGGCCGAGGCGGCTGTTGTTCGTGCGGAAATTCGGGATTTAATATGACCGTGCCGGGTCGGTGTGACCTGGCCGTGTCGGATCGCTCTGCGGAGGTCTACCATGTGCTACGGTGCGCACCCTTCCCCGTCCAGCCAAACGAGTGTCAATCCGCCACAACGAGGCTCACAACACTATTTAGATTGGATTACGTGGTGTAATGGAATCTACGGACTATCAGGAGGTTGCGCTTGCTCCTCTGTTGTACACCAGTCGTGTAGACAAGAGTGTATAATTAATGGAAAATACGATTACCCACGCTGAGTTTCTATAATTATTCCAATTTTATGATTTACTTTGTACTTACGTGTATGAACAATGCTTCTATTTTATGCAAAATGCAGATACCATTCAAATTGAGTGACAACCAATTGGAGTACATCTTCTTTTATATTTTAGTGGTGATATTACAAATTTTTATGATCAACGGATATTTTACAGGATTGTACAGGGTGGCCCAATGAGAATGTCCATATACGGCATATTCTCGGAAAACGACAAAACACCTCTTTGCAGTGGGGTCATGGCCGCCTATACGCATATTTGTAAAAGCACAATATTTTAAAACGTTGGACACTTAGAAAAAAATTTAGTTAGAGATTTGAAATCTGCATTAAAAAATGCATAAATAATGTCAAAACCATTTTGCGCTATTTTGCTATTGAAAATTTGAAAATGTAAGATTTTTTGAACCGGTACGGAAAATTGCGCAAAATTGATAGGATTTGAACAGTAATCCTGAATACGCTGAACATTTCATCTTTAACCGCGAATCTCTTTCTGACCATTTACGAAAACCTACTCATGCGCTTGGTGTCTTGGACACCCTGTATACACACCCCGGCAAAAAGATCAATTTTTACAATATATTTATCTTAGCGTAGTGTAAAGATGATTTCAAAACCCAAAGCTATACAAGGAGGGTCAGATGAAGGATCCAGATCGTGTCGACCAAGAGGAGCACGAGCTCGGAATGCCTGATTATCAATAAACTAGCTGGGTACCCGCAGCACATGCCGCGTTTACAGTAGGGTCGTATAAAACGAATGTAATATGAATATCTATTGTAATCTCTACTATTTCTTTGAATTGAAAATGTATAGTATTGGTTGTTACGATTTAAATTATATTCCGAAGTTAAAAATCGTAAAACGCTCCCCACGGTCGAGATTCAGGAGGACTCTCTCTGTAACGCCAGAAAAAAATTCTTGAAAATCGCTAATTTTTAATTATTTTCGGAAGTTCTCCTGGGGTTCTCTAGGTGCCCGCGAAGGAGGTGCCGTGCTATTGTCTTTCTAGGTGACCCGGGAGTCCGAACGTGTAAGCTTATGGACCTGGAGAGCTTCCGCGTGGGGTTTCACACTCTGAAGCCTTCAGGTCGAATGGCGTGTAGAGCAAATTGTAAAAATTGATAATTTCCGAGAAGGGCAAAAGTATGAAAAACGCTAGAAGATGGTTTGTAGGGGAAAGTCTCCCCTAGGTCCCCACGGTCGAGATTCGGGAGGACTCTCTCTGTAACTCCAGAAAAAAAATCTTGAAAATCGATAATTTTACATTATTTTCCGAAGTCCTCCTGGGGTTCTCTAGGTGCCCGCGGAGGAGGTGCCGTGCTATTGTTTTTCTAGGTGACCCGGGAGTCCGAACGTGTAAGCTTATGGACCTGGAGAGCTTCTGCGTGGGGTTTCACATTCTTAAGTTTCCAGGTCGAATAGCGTCTAGAGCAAATTGCAAAAATTGATAATTTCCGAAAAGGGCAAAAGTATGAAAAACGCCAGAAGAAGGGTTGTAGGGGAAGGTCCCCCCTAGGTCCCCACGGTCGAGATTCGGGAGGACTCTCTCTGTAACTCCAGAAAAAAAATCTTGAAAATCGCTAATTTTTTATTATTTTCAGAGTCCTCCTGGGGTTCTCTAGGTGCCCGCGGAGGAGGTGCCGTGCTTTTGTCTTTCTAGGTGACCCGGGAGTCCGAACATGTAAGCTTATGGACCTGGAGACCTTCTGCGTGGGGTTTCACATTCTTAAGTCTCCAGGTCGAATAGCGTGTAGAGCAAATTACAAAAATTGTTAATTTCCGAAAAGGGCAAAAGTATATAAAAACGCCAGAAGAAGGGTTGTAGGGGAAGGTCCCCCCTAGGTCCCCACGGTCGAGATTCGGGAGGACTCTCTCTGTAACTCCAGAAACAAAATCTTGAAAATCGATAATTTTACATTATTTTCCGAAGTCCTCCTGGGGTTCTCTAGGTGCCCGCGGAGGAGGTGCCGTGCTATTGTTTTTCTAGGTACCCGGGAGTCCGAACGTGTAAGCTTATGGACCTGGAGACCTTCTGCGTGGGGTTTCACACTCTGAAGCCTCCAGGTCGAATGGCGTGTAGAGCAAATTGTAAAAATTGATAATTTCCGAAAAGGGCAAAAGTATGAAAAACGCTAGAAGATGGTTTGTAGGGGAAGGTCTCCCCTAGGTCCCCACGGTCGAGATTCGGGACGACTCTCTCTGTAACTCCAGAAACAAAATCTTGAAAATCGATAATTTTACATTATTTTCCGAAGTCTTCCTGGGGTTCTCTAGCTGCCCGCGGAGGAGGTGCCTACTTTAAAAAAAATTACTTCTTTAGATGGGTGTACCCGCTAACATATTTTATTTTCGGCGGTTGGCACTATTGACAAATCTGAATGTCACTTAAGCGAAGTGTGATACTAATTAATCCTATCCGCGCACGCTCGTACAAGCGTTTAAAGTTGCGTTCACACAATATAGGAAGTTTATACAGAGCTGCCCTTTTTTTATTTGGTACCGGTGGGGTTAAAACCCACACTTAAAATAAAGTCAGCGTTCACACAATATAGGAAGTTTATATAGAGCTGTCCTTTTTTCATATTTGGTACCGGTGGGGTGTAAACCCAGACAACACTTTTGTGCTTTATATAATAGTATTGATATGGTACTAAAGAATCTTCCTTCTACATTTCTCAGTGGCGTACCGAGGGGGGGGGTTGGGTGCAAGTGCACCCTCCAAATTGTTCAAAGATAACAATAAAGAAACGTCATTTTTAATTTTTACTGTAAATTTTCTGATTTTATTAAATATAGGTACTAATAATCGCACAACCATGAGATTGTATTTCTATCCAAGTATTTCGTAGGGTACCTAATTAAAGCAGTTTGGAACTCGCTCATGAATCTCATGATTAAGCATTGGTCAAGGTCAATGCATTTAGTAGCTGGATGTTGTACAAAAGTTAAAGTTTAAATTAATTCCAATAAGTAAAAATCTTTTTCTCAAAGTGCACCCCCATCCTAAAATTTCTGGGTACGCCACTGACATTTCTTATAGCAAGAAAATCATCTAAGAGCCTTTTTACACGTCAGAGAATTACTCCGAAAATTATTGTGAAAATTACTCTGAAAATTTTCAACAATAATTATTTGGCGTGTAATACAGCATTTTACTCGCAAAACTAATAACGGTAATAACTTCCGCAATAATTTTGCGAGTAAATACAGCATGAATTACACGTCAAATAAATATTGTTGACAATTTGACACACCCTAAACTGACCAATCCGATTGCGTTTTAGCGACTTGATAAGCCAATCAGCGCCCTCCAAATTTGTATATTCTCGGATATTTAGGACTAGTACAAAATTTCAGCGACTATTCAACTCATCTGTCACCTGTCAAAAATTGACCAATGAAAATGCAGGATTTCAAGTGTTTTGACCAATCAAAATGAAATTATACTGACAATTTTCACGAGTGAAAATTATCGATAATTTCTGCTGGTGGTATCAAACAATAATTTCAATTTTGGGAAAATAAATTTTAAAAAGTGCTTTAGTTCGGTGAATAGTCCATCGAATACCATTCGTAGTCAAAGTTAGGTAGACTATTTTTGTGGTGCTATCGCGAATGTTGATTGCGCTTGGATACGATTATCACGAGTGCGTAGCAAGAGTGATAATCGCAAGCGCAAGCGTACTTGATGCAGGATAATTCGCTATTCGTCCTTCGGACTCATAGCGAATTATCGCGCATCAAGTACTCTTACATACTGTCCAAAAATTGTCGGATATTTCGTAGTTACTAGTAGTATTATATATGAAAATTTTCAGAGTAATTTTCAGAATAATTTTCGGAGTAATTCTCTGACGTGTAAAAAGGCTCTAAGTGAGCGAACGGTAAGAAGGCACTTGAAGGAAATTAGTTTAGGGTTTTACAAACCAACAACAGGCCCAGAATTGCTCTATCAACATCGAATTGCTCAGTTAGTTTTGAAGGCAACACCTAGATAGGACACTAGGACTAGGACAGAAAAGCATTGGGATAATGTTCTATTCTCAGACGATTCCAGAGTTTTGGCTTAAATGTGCAAAAATAAAATTGGGTGATGGTACACAAATGTTTCGAATTTTAAGTAACTTTGTATTCACTATTTTTAGTCTTCCTCATTCGAGCGCTACAGTAGAACGAATTTTTTCTCAAATAAATTTAAACAAAACAAAAGTTCGTAATAGGTTAACTACCGACACGTTAAATGGAATTATGTTAAGTAAAAATTTGCTTAAAAAATCGAATAGTTTTAATTTTCCGGTAAATAAAGAATTACTGACCAAATTTCAAAATACCATGTATAAAACTACAGATTAAATGTTTACGTGAAATAAGTATACATATACCTACTCTTAAAATTATTAGTTTTTACCTTTATTTTATCCTTTTACTACTTGTATTGTATTACATTTTATATGTTTAATAAAACGATTATTATTCTTGTATCTAAACAATATTATTTTATATTATTGTAATTATTATACACAATTTTAAAAAAGCTCTCCTCACTAAAAATGTCCCCTCCCTAAAAAATCTCATTTAATTTTAAGCACCAGTATCTCAGCATACTCTCAAGTTCAGGGAAATCTAGGGAATTTTTCAAGATATGTTTACGGAAATTTAAAATTTTGACCTGGCAACACTGTCAACGACATACCCCGTGATTTAGCCGCATGTGTGACCGTAACCATTGAAACACATGTGTTAATAAATTTGGTCGTTCGATGACGGTCGACCTCAAATCTCTGTCTGACACCCGCCGTAGAGTGCTCCGAAACAACTCCTTGCATCCAATACTCCTTGCTCACAATGCTCCCAGCCCCCAATACTCCTTGCCGCCAAGCCAATTCTTCTTGCATACAAAGCGCGCTCCACCACAAACTGTACGGCGTAAGAACGCGACCTGCGTGCACTGAAGCTCGGCCGGCCTTTTGTATACTAGAAGAAAGAGTGGTTTTAGACGGAAGGAGAAAACGCGGGTCTAGCTTTGTAAGGAATAAGAACTTGCACGAAAAGGAGATGGTCAATGCTCAATGCAGTCTGTGTACATGGTACGAAAATCTGTGCACATGGCACCTTAGTCTGTGTTCAGGTTAGTTGCTCTTAGCAGGTAATATATATAAATAAGAACTTGCACGAAAAGGAGATGGTCAATGCAGTTTGTGTCTATGGCTCTTTTTCTTCTTACATACAAAAGGCCGGCCGAGCAGTTCTTCTTGCATCTAATTTCGCACTTTCTTCTTCCTTACAAAGCTAGACCCGCGTTTTCTCCTTCCATCTAAAACCACTCTTTCTTCTTGCATACAAAAGGCCGGCCGAGCTTCAGTGCACGCAGGTCGCGTTCTTACGCCGTACAGTTTGTGGTGGGGCGCGCTTTGTATGCAAGAAGAATTGGCGGCAAGGAGTATTGGATGCAACCCAAGTAACACGGGACGTCCTATGGACGTCCATTTTAGGTCCATATTTGGTACATAGCGTCCATGGACGATTATGGACCGATATGGACGTACAATGGACGTCCGGTACTGTACCACCACAGGACGGTATGCGTATCGGACAAATAGGACGTCCATAGGATGTCCAAAGGACGTCCATAGTACGTCCATGTAACATGTTTAAATAAGCGTCCGTATATGGACGTTTTATGGACTCAATTCTAGAAAATCTCGACAGTCGTCGTTGAGAACAGAAGCGTGACCCGATGTCATGTTGGCACATTGTGTTCTGTCATTCCGTTGTGAATTTAAAAGTTATTGCACTGCAGACAGGTAAAGTGGTATCTACTTATTTTCAGATATAAGTGAACTGCCAATAGAGGAAAAAACGACAAACCCTCCCCCCATAGTTCAACTTCCCTTTACATGCCATTCATGTGAACACGTAAAAAAAGAATTACATAGCAGAAACTAATGGTATATAAAATGAATTACTTAAACGTTTTTACTGTCTTTTTATAACTGTCGAGTACGTCTCTTTTAATTTCCTTAACATATAAGATATGTATCATCAGTGAGTCCGATGAAATCACAGTCGGATCATCGGCAAAAAGCAAGGTGTACAAAAGCTTTCTATTCCACTCCTTCGCAATACACTTATATGTCACATACATTTTGACCAAAGTTGGAGATAAACAACATCCATGTCTTAAGCTATTATTAGTCATTTTAAATGCTTCCGATATCCGATTTTTTATTAAGTATTTTTGCGCCAATGCGGCGCAGTCCCGATAGATTAGTAATTTATATTAAATTGTAATTATTTTGTATAATACCTATACTTTTTTATATAAATCACAAAGATTTCTTATTTTTTCTCAATAAAAATAGTAACATTAAATTTGTTTAATTAACATCCAATATAAATCCATATTATGTCCATATGGACGTCCATAGAATGTCCATAATACGTCCGTATGGACGTCCATATAACGTCCATGGACATCCAATGTACATCCATAGAACGTCCATAGTACGTCCATGTACATCCATAGAACGTTTCTTGTACATCCAAAGGACGTCCAATGTACGTCCATGTACATCCATAAACGTCCATGTATGGACGTATTATGGACTCCATACTTGTGCCATATGGACGTCCATTGGACGTACATTGGACGTCCCATGTATCTGATATGGACGTCCGAACATCCATAAACGTATGTACAATGGACGTCCATTGGATGTACGTGTGTTACTTGGGAAGGAGTTGTACTCAAAAATTCATAACAAAATTCGTACTGCTTATGTTTTTTTAATTTTTGAAATTGAAGAAATGCATTGGCTCTTACGGGCAGAAATAACTTTAAACGCCGATAACTCGAAATGATCCCAACAAAAAAGTCCGTCAATTTCACGTTTCTGACGCTTCACGCTCGAAAATATCCACAATAAAAGCCTAATTCAAAAAATTTTTCTCTTGACAAAAGTTGGCCTTAAGTATGAGGTTGCGAATAGTTTTTGTTTTATAATTTTTGAATGTATGGTAATGAGTTGTATCTAATAATGTATTTAGATAACAATTTTACGGTGCAGCATCGAGCTGAAGCCGCGGCGTCCCCTCCACAATTTCGTTCAGATAATGCGCCCCGCACCTGGTCTGTCCAACTGTTTTCATACCTATATGTGCAAACGGTAGTGATTTATATTCTTGTCCTATACTTTTGAAATTTCAGAATAATAAATTTACAATTTGGTAACAGTCATGAAGTGTGTAGATACTAGCAGTACGAGCTCTGAAAGTGAACTTGAATCGAAGCTGAAATTTAATGTAAAATTAGGACATAGTGCACAATTTGTCAAGAAACTGGTGCTTATTTACATTCAACTTGCCTCTCTTTTTCGTTTAATCAAACTTGACAGATTTATTTTTCCCTATTATCCGCACTATCAGGATGATAACATTGCGATAAGTTGAAAATCTCGTATCATTAGGCGGTATGAGTCCTCCCGCGATGACAAACGATTTGTTAGCATACAAGTTAATTCAAGGCATATACAGTGTGGGTACTATCAAAACCGAACATAGGAGAATTGCATTGTAACTAACCTTTATATAGATTCCCGCTCGCCATTTAAACCCACAAGGATGGTAATGGTATGAATATAACGACAAAAATACAGCAGATGCGATGGTACCAATAAATGTTAGTTCTTAGTTACCTTTTTCTGTAAAAATTTTTATAAAATATTGCTATTTTGAAATAACATAGGTTGCTATGACTGTCAACTTTTTTTATCTGTCAATTAAATTATTTGACATCAGTCATAAGTTTCTGTTATTAATATCAGATATGAATAATAACGCATATTCAGTCGAGCAGAGGGTTTTGCAAATCTCCTATGTCCTATGTTCGGCTTTGAAAGTACCCACTCGGTATGAATATGTATCATATTAGCTGAATCCAGAGTATCATTTTTAACGTATGGAAAATTGGAATCTAGGAAAAAAAACCTATGGAAAAAAAACCTACGGAAAAAAACCTGAGAAAAAACCTATGGATAAAAAACCTACAGGAAAAAAAACCTAGGAGTAGGATGTATTTTGTCAAAACATTGATTGGACCTTTTAAGTCTTCCACCTACTCTGATTAACTGATCATGTAGAAATGGATTTAAATTCAACATCTTGCTCTTATTACTTAAATTTTTCCCTTTTGGTAAACGATTGTATTCTTCCCCGAAACATTCTTTTTGTACGCTCTTAATTAACATCCCTCAGCTTACCTGCTAACCATTTTTTGTTTTCTTTTATGAGGAATGAGCATCCCTTTGTGCAAAGAGCAACTAACCTGAACACAGACTAAGGCTCCATGTGCACAGATTTTCTTACCATGTACACAGACTTCATTGACCATTATAGGTTTTTTTTCCGTAGGTTTTTTTTCCATAGGTTTTTTTTCTTAGGTCTTTTTTCCGTAGGTGTTTTTTCCATAGGTTTTTTTTCCTATTACGGGAAAATTGATCTAAGCTTGACTTTTCAAACATTCCATTCACAAACATGTAAAAAAAATAGAAACAAATTTCCAGAATTTTTTCAAAAACGTTCCGTTTTTAGAATAGTTGAGATTCGGGAGAAGAAATTTTTATTTTTTTAAGGCTTGGCTTATTAGTTAAAAACCTTTTTATTAAACAACCAAATCTATCGTACAAAAAAGCAAAACACTGTTTTTACTAGAGATAATGTAGATCGTTCTTAAGAAAATGCAAATCAATGTAAACTAAAATATTTTGGAGATGAAGTTAACAAACTGTGACAATGTTAAGTGACACGAATAGCTTTTTCAAGAAATGATTTGATGCCTTCCGGCTCAGCACAGGCCAGTGCAATGCGATCCTCTGTTACATTTTCATTTCTTTTTTTATCCACCTTTTCAATGTTCAGTTCGTTTAGAACCTCGTTGATTTCTACATCCCGCAGACAATGTACAGTAGCCTTTACCTCTGAACCCCTTATCTTCTTAGTGAAATGCAACCCCATTGCCAGACGAAGTTTTATATTACTATCATAATGGTTCTCGTTTATGAACTCCTTGTAGTATCCTTGGGTGAAAAGTTGTGCCAGGGCATCACGTGAACTCTCGTCTTTGTACTTCAATTCAATGATGATTCCTTGTCCATCTTTGTGTGCTATCATATCCAGTCTGTTCTGGTCGATATTATAGGTTTGATTGCCACAGGTGTAACCAGCAGCGAGTACTACAGATGCCACTACAGTTTCTACTCCTGCCTCATTACATGGATCAATAGATGTTGTTTGAATGAGCTCACCCAGTTGGTCAGTAAAGCATTTCAAAGCCTTTATGAACTCTGCTTTGTCTTTATTGGCAAAGTGCATCAAATTATTAAGATGACTTTGACAAGCCTTATGTGCAGTCTCATTTAAGCCACAATGTTGTTTTAAATGCTCTACCATCTTTTCAGTAAATATGGGTCGTAGATCATCAGGAATTCCAACAGCAGTTGGGGGATTCATTAAGAGACTTTCTCTCCTAGGTATATATGATAAATAGCCTTGGCGTAGTAGGAAACAGATAACAAGATCCATGGAAATATAAGCTCGGGAATCTCTATTTGCAATATGTAATTGTAGAAGGTTCTTCAGATTCAGTTGAACTGAAAACTGAGCCAAAACGCATCTTCCTTGAAGCATACGTTGAATCATCTCCTTGAGTGCATTCCTTTTGAAAAGATTATCGAGACTTTCAACATAACCACTTTCTTGCCAATAATTTTGTAAACTGGCATCTCCCATCTTTCGGTTTTGCAGGAACCTGACAATTGCATATGGATTAAAGATCTCATGTTCTCCACGTTCCGTATAGTAACCATTATACTTGGTGATTGCCTTCTTTCTTAAACCTTCATCTACAGAAAAGATTTCAAAAAGCTTTTCCACTTCTTCCAAATTGAATCCATAATACTTCAAGCACGGCTCATCCATTCCAAATGTGTCTCGAGCCACGTTACCCAGCAAGCTCGACATGTTGGTGTCATACAAGTCCAATATTCCTGTAATAAACACTCCAGCAACGTTGTCACTATTATCTTTCACAACACTGCCAATAACACCCATAACAACCTCAAGAATTCCCTGTAGCTCATCTTTGTCAGCCACAGTGCCAACTGCTTTTGAAACAATTGAATCAAATTCATCAATGAGGACGAAAACTTTCCTGCCATGGAACCTGTTCAAATATTCAGACAAATCTTTCAAGCCTTTATCTACACTGTCAGGATCAAACTGCTCGTAATTGGGATTTCCATGTTTGTCCTCTTCTGTACACCATTGCTCACACACATCTCTGTCCCAAACTTCCAATTGTGACTCTGAACTTTCATATAGGTAGGGGTGTTTTTTAAATGCCTCATGTATACTCGTCCTACAAAGATTCACAGCTTCAGTTTCACTTCTCATATCTTTAGTACACAGGAAACTGACGTTAATGATCGGATATTTTCCAAAATGAGTTTTCACAAACTTATTATCTGCCATGATCTGCAAGTCCATTTTTTCTGAATTTTTGTTTACAGTAAACAATTTGTAATTAGGTGTATCACAAACAGTCTCACTTTCCAGATCAACTTTAGTTATCGGCTTTCCTGTCTTCTCATCCACTTCTAACTCTACAAAGCAGCGGAACATGTCCAGGTTGACACTTTTCCCAAATTTTCGTGGTGCTGTTATCATTATCTTTGGATTCATTGTATATACGTCATAAGGCTGAAAAACCTTTTTTATCAATAGCGTTTTGTCCACAAACGTAGATGCCTTCAAAATGCTTTCAAATGATGAATCAGTGCTAAATGTAAATTCCTCCTCTGGCCGCTGTAATCAAAGAAAATTTGGTAAGTGACCACCCAAAAAAGTCACATTATGACTGAAAGAAGAATACAGAGTGATTTCCAACAACTGAAAGGACAATTAGAGGAGACCAAAATATACTTATTTTTTACAATAAATTTTTGATCAAAATCGAATAACAAGAAAGTTACAACGGTTTAAAGTTCTTATAAATTAACGCTCACATTTTGAGTACCGCTGAGCTTATTGATTGTATTCGCTTTTACATCAGAAACACTTCTCACACAATCTGATAAATTGCTGCTGTAACTTTGACTTACCCACATGATTAGATTATGTAAATCAGCGGTTGTCAATAAACAAACACCTATAACTGAATATTTTAAAGAACACTTTAAATAGCCATAACTTTCGTCTTATAAAAATTTTCACTGAATTTTGTTTAATTAGCTTACAAATATACAAAAGTTGAATTCAAAACGCAAGTAATTACCGTATTTCATTAAACAAATACTCGTTTATAAGAACTTTAAACTGTTGTAACATTCTTGTTATTCCATTTTGATCAAAAGTTTATTGTAAAAAAAACTATGTTTTGGTCCCCTCTAGTTGTCCTTTCACTTTCCTCCGTACGTTAGAAATCACCCTGTATAAGGAAACTCACTTTCTCATGTGAAGCAGCCAGACCTTTTTCCATTTTTGATTTTTTGGGGTTTGGTGCGCCCTGAAAAACATTGTTATGAATTATGTATCAGAAATAACATAATACTAATTAATACACATCTGATTCAAACTTTCCACTGTTTAGCAGCAGTGTTGTTGATATTTATGTTTTAGTTACAATTCTACATAATCTAGTGTGTCTAATATTAAGAGGTTGTTGTTGTTAAGGTTACTTGTTGAATAGAAATTATTCATGAAAAGAATGCATTTTATAATATAGTAGTTAAAAATAGTAATACAAAATACAGTTGTAGTTTCATTTGTGATCATCTAGAATAAGTAATTTCAAGAGGTTACGGGCCCAGATGATGTTCATGTGAAACAGGAAGCAACGGAAGTAGTTTTGTGAATCTGTTTTATCAGTAGAAATTTTTATTATTAAACGTCAATGGCGGTGTCAAATACAGTAAACGCTATCAAACCGTTTAATGGAGAAGGTTACAGTAATTGGGAATTTCGGGTGAGATTGATACTAGAACAAAAAGAAATTGAGGAAGTTCTGGAAGGTGATACACCAAGCGATGCAAATAAGTTACTGGAATACAAGAAAAATGATGCGAAAGCAAGGACCGTAATTGTTGCATATTTATCAGACAATATACTAGAAATGGTTAAACAATGGAAAGCGGCAAAGGAAATGATGTCGATCATGAAGGAAACGTATGAAACCAAAGGAATTGCAAGTCAAATTAATTTACAAAGAAAACTGAGAACAATGAAGTTTTCTGAAAAGGAACCATTGGGCGAGTTTATTATAGAATTTGAAAAGACTGTTTCAGAACTGAAAATTTGTGGTGGAATTATCACAAATGAAGATGTAATAATACAATATTACTGAGTTCGATGTCAGAAAGTTATCAGGCAGTTACCACAGCAATAGATATTTTATTTAGTTCTGATAAATCAAAGGTAACATTGGAATTCGTTAAAAATAAACTGTTAATGGAAGATAGCCGAAAAAGAAAGGGTAAGGAAAAAGCTGAACCTGGAACGTCAGAAGCTTTTGCAGCTCAGAAGAAGCGGTACGCGACATTTGGGCGCCGCCGTTTGGGCGCCGGCCGATTGGGCGCCGGACGTTTGGGCGCCAATTTCTGTAGATTAGCGGTAAGCAAGTTCTTATATATATTACCTGCTAAGAGCAACTAACCTGAACACAGACTAAGTCGCCATGTACACAGACCTCGGTAGCATGTACACAGACTGCAACGACTACCTCCATTACGTGCAAGTTATTTTATATATTAACTGCTAAGAGCAACTAACATGGGTCCCATGTAATTTTAAAAATGTATTGGCGCCCAAACGTCCGGCGCCCAAAAGTCCTGCTTCGAGAAGAAGTATTGGAACAAAAATAAAGGTAGTAAATTACAATTTAAATGCTATAAATGTGGGAAAATAGGTCACAAAAGATCTGAATGTCCGCAAGGAAGATATAACAGAAGAAACGAATGTAATTTTGTGGATGACAATGAAGTAGTTTTTATGACCTCCACAGAAATCGAATGCATGAAATCTAGTTTGATTAATACTATAACTTTTATAGTTGACAGCGGGGCAACTAATCATTTAATCAAAACAGCCCCGGTAGTGTAGCGACTAGCATGCTAGGCTCCTACTCAGCGGGCCGGGTTTCGATTCCCGGTGCCGGCAACTTCTGGCCAAGGTTTTCTGCAGTTTTCCTTGGCTGTAACATGAATATGAGAGTTGTGCTATTCCATCTCTAAGTCGGCTGCAGACGCAAGCGGGCCCGCTCAATAATAATAGCCCCTTCCTCCATCCCCGCACAAGCATTGCGCTTATGGGGCCTGGCAACAGGATACGGGTAGTGTAGAGATTATTATTATTATTATACTTGGGTCAACATTTAGTTGATGTAATTGAAATAAACCACAAAATAAATATTGCAAAAGAAGGCGAAGCAATAACAGCAAGTAGACAAGGGAATATGCATTTGTTAACTGAAGATGGAAGGCCAATTAAAATTAAAAATGTTTTGGAGTGTGAAGAGCTGACTTCAGTGGCGTAACAAACACCCCTGCAACCCCCGCAATGCGGGGGGGCCCAGGCATTTGGGGGGCCCAGATCGCTGGGAACGAAAACAATAAAAAAATTAACAAATTTACAGAGGTCGACGTTACACGAAATTTTTAGGATCATAAACACGTCCAAGTTTTAGTAATGTATAGGGATTTATGTAACTTGAGATATTTTCTATCCCAACCAAATAAATACTAAAAATACAAATGTAGCAATTATTGGTCCCAGCTGAAATGTCCGAAATGCTGTGATGCTTGCACGTGCACGTGCTCACGCCTCATAAAAATTACTCACTCGAAACACCACAGACTTAATAAACAAAAATGATATATTTCAATACAGCAAAATAAGTACTAAAAAATCTTTTCAGGGGAAAAACTTATTGAATTTAGAATTAGTTGCAGCCGGGATACTTTCAGAGCTCGTCGTGTGTGAACTGTGAAAGGCGAAAATTATTACAACAGGTAGTACCTACATTTAAAATTTTAAAATGAATCCACCTAAACAATTAAGCGGTGCACAAAAAAGAAAGGCAGCTAGGGAAAGGGAGGAAAAACTAAAAAAAACTACCTAAAATAAGTTGTTTTTTCAATGTGGAAGCGTCTACATCATCAAGTGCTAGTTCTGAATTTGAAAGTGGGAAAGATCTAATTTCAAAGGAAAATATTGAGCTTGTGCTTGAGCAAGAGGCAAGTCATGAAATTGATACAGTTTCGTCTGATATGGCTCTGTACCAAAATTCAATAATGGACAGTGAAATCAAATTAAAAATTTTAAAAGTAGGACCTTGCAGACCACGCGAGAATTTCAAAAAGGACGTTAAAGGAAGATCATTTTATGCTTCATATTACAGGGTTGCTACAACATTACACTATTGTCAAAGAAACTGGGGTAAGACTAATAATTATACTTAGCTTTAGTGAATTTATTATTATGTTTATAATTCTGAAATCGGGCTGTTATGTGGGGGCCCATTATAAAAGTTCGCGGGGGGGCCGGTTTGATTTGCGTTACGCCACTGGCTGACTTATAATCTTTTGTCTGTAAAAAGAATGGAAGAAGCAGGGTTAAGGGTAATCATCATCATACTTATCATATAAAGCACAACATGAATTGCATGCGTCCACACTTAGAAAAGTACCGAGAATTACCCTACATCTGCCACCTATCAACACAGGTTCGTCTGAACACAGTTTCAGATTGTAGGGGCGTTTATATTAATTTTAGAAAACCGTTTCTATAGAGAAAATAAAAATTTTGGTGAAAAATAATAAAGATCAGTCGATGTCAAATATGCCATATGTCATAAAAATATATTGTAAATAAACTGTATTTTAATTATCACAAACTGAACAAAAGGACTTACAAAGTGGTACCCCGACGCGACTGATAATTCGGGCAATTCAGTGCAACAAATCGTTCAACATTCAGATTTGGCATACCTATTTGGTGAATATTTAAAGCGCAAGCTGAAAGTGTATAAAATGGTTTCCTGTGCTTCTGTGAATTGTTCTACAAAACAAGGCCATGGTCTATCGTTATTTCGATTTCCTAAAGATCAACATCGTAATCAGTGGTTAAAAGGCTGTAGAAGGATAATTACTACTTCTTCACGATTATGCGAGGTAGATTTATAAATAGAAATTCATTGCGTGTACAAATAATGTTACAACTACAGTACCCCTTTTACTCTTCAAAATTTCGAACCAGGCCAGCCCGGTAAATATTGAAAGCAGATGCAGTAGGTAGGTAGTACCTACAATTTTGCCTCAATTACAATATTCAAGTTACTAAATGTTTGTGAAGATCATGTGTATTGTACTAACATTTAACAAAAAACAAATAAGTAAGTGCTTAGAATTTATTTCATGTCTTTTTCATTACTTCCACCCTCAATTAATTTCCCTAATGCTGTAATTTCGGAGCCTGCCAATGTTGAAGTAAGTACATCTAGGTAATATACCTACAACCATAACACATACAACATAACATTTTTTTGGGGTTTGAAATGCAACAACGGTCACACTCTATTTATAGACTTGCAGTAGTACATCTCCCTGATCTTCAAACTGTACATTTTGTTGAAGGTGAAGAAAGAGCGGCTGTTGAACGGGCAAATTCAAAAAACAAAATAAATAAATTGTGTTGAATCATTTAATCATATAAAAACCGTAAATGGGCGTATTTGCAATAGCTTTATGGAAGCTGCTCAAGAAGCAGGTTTACTGTTTGATGATGAAGAGTATACAAGATGTTTAACAGGTGTTGCCAATTCCATACGACCATACCAATTGCGCAATGTATGACATTGCTTATATTTTGTGCTGTGTACTACCATTTGCAATTGTGGCAAGAATTTAAAACTGCTTTTTCTGAAGACTTCAGTAGACATATGTCTGCAGAAGAGGCAGAAGCAGTTGCATATTATACTATCGAGGAGTCGATGAAGATGTCGCTTTTAAGTGGAATCGTGTATGTCAAGACACATTTGAACGAAGTAAGGAGCTTTTAATTAATAGCAAAGCATTAACTATATATGACCCGTCAAGACAAACTATTGTCACAGCAGACTCATCACAGTATGGTCTGGGTGCAGTGCTAAGTCAAATAGTAGAAGGAGAAGAGAGAGCAGTTCTTTTCACGTCATGCACGCTAAATAAACAAGAAAGAAACTACGCACAGGTGCATAAAGAGGCATTAGCATTAATATTTGCTGTTAAAAGATTTCACAAGTTTTTATATGGAAGAAAGTTCATTCTCCAAACAGATCATGAGCCGTTGAGAACAATATTTGGATCAAAATCCGGTATACCTACATTAGCGCATGCAAAACTCCAACGTTACGCAATTATTTTGTCGTCATACCAGTATGAAATTAAGTATAAAAAGGGTAAGGATATTGCAAATGCAGATGGATTATCACGTTTACCTATAGATCAACCGTCCATGGAGGAAGCATATGCATTCACTCAATTAGATGAACTACCGCTGTCAACCATAGATATTGCTAAAGAGACTAAACGGGATCCACAATTGTGTAAGGTGTTTGAGCTAACCCAATATGGTTGGCCTCCGAAAATATTTGATGAAACTATAATGCCGTATTTTAAGAGAAGAAACGACATAAGCATAGAAGAAGATTGTCTGATGTGGGGAAACCGAGTAATAGTTCCAAAGGAGGTGCGTGTCGAAGCACTAAACTTATTACATGACCAACACCCAGGTGTTGTTCGAATGAAACTGAAAGCAAGAAGCACAGTGTGGTGGCCTAATATAGACCAAGAAATAGAAGATAAAGTGAGTAAATGTGAAGCTTGTCAAATATATGCAATAAAAGCGAGAGAGGTAATGTTAACACCATGGTCACAATCAACAAAAAACTGGAACAGGATTCATGTAGATTTCTACCAATTAAATCAAAATTATTTTCTAATTATTGTAGATTCTACCACCAGATGGTTAGAGGTTTTTATAATGAAAAATGGTACAGATGCAGAGAAAACCATAGAGAAACTAAGACAAACTTTTGCTTGTTTCGGATTACCAGAAACACTGGTGGCAGACAATGGTCCCCCTTTCAACAGTAATATATTTCAAACATTTTGTAAGTCAAACGGAATTAAATTGGTGAATACTCCACCGTATCACCCTGCTTCAAATGGTACTGCAGAGAAATCAGTAGGCACTGTTAAAAGAGCTTTAAAGAAAATAATCTACGAGGAAAATACAAAAGATAAACATATTACCTTAGATCATAAGGTACAAAACTTTCTTTTTGCCTATAGAAATACACCATCGTCAGTGACCCAGAAATGTCCTAGTGAATTGATGTTTAGACAAGTACCTCGTACAAAGTTAAGCTTATTGAAACCGCAGTGTGGGATAAATAAGAAAGAGGAAGTTACACGGCAGAGAACATTAGACTATGAAAAAAAAAAGAAGGCCTGTCACCTTCTTTAGGGAAGGAGAAAATGTGTTAGTGTACTTAGATAGGGAAAAGAAGTGGGTACAAGGCAAAATTGTTAAAAGTATAAGTACAGTAACCTACTTAGTGTGTATAAATAACCAAATTAAGTATGTTCACGCAGATAACTTGAAACCGTCCAAGTTAATAGAAGCAAATGAAAGATTAATAAGTTTACAATTTCCTTATGGCCTAGCACAAGATACTTTTGCAAAGAGTGATACCAAAACAGACGGTCCAAAGAATTCAGAAGTTGCCGATCCTGAAAATATAGAAACAGACGAGACAGAGGCCACTGGTTCCTATCCACAGGTACAAAGAAAAAGTGACGGTAACAAGTCAAATTCCACAACTATTGTCTCAGATAAATCCAATTCTCCTAAGTTGGAATTATTTCCAGTGTCACCTCCTAGGAGGTCCTCTAGAATTACTAGACCGCCAAATCGTTTGAATTTGTAACTTGTAATTACTTATGTGTTTATTATTATTATGAACCTATACAACATTAACAAATTTTTCACAAGCCACAGTTAGGTTTGAATAAGAAATGATGAAAGATGCAAATTTTTCAATGGGATCGTATACACCTGCAAGAGACAGATGTTTGTACAGCGGGAAATAAGTAGTATAGACAAAATTTAAAATGTAACATTTTTAGAAAAAACAAACAGGAGTCAATGATTTATGATCCTGCAGGTAGCTGGAGGGTAGATGAATCAAAATGAAAGAGTTGGCGACATTTTTAATATCTAAATTGCATTACGTATAATAATACCTACATTATAATACTGAATTTTTGAGATCAGTCAAAAAGAATGAAAGAAAAAAAACTTCATACAGGTCTCACACTGCACTTTTACATTTAAAAGAAATGCACTGATAATTCTAATTGTGTACTAAAATTGTTTAGAATTAGAATCGCTTTGCTGAGAACCTACTTAGAGATGTAATTAATTTATTACTATAGTATTATTAGCCGTTACCCTCGCAAAAAATATCAATGACCAAATTAATGTGATATTTCCATTACAATTTATTACAAGCAGGTAATTACAATTACCTACGCGTTCCTTGCGAAGTAAGTACCTAATTCAAACTGGAATTTAAACCACTCTTGCTAAAACGTGTGTGCAAATTTGTTCCTTATTTTTATTAGTATTACCTATACTGCAAATGCAGCATATGCTGCGGGGACCCAGCTAGTATTCCATAAAAGAAAAGTGGAAATATACAAAAACAAGATGTTAATTACAAATGGAAGCCTTAACGGAAACCTGTACCTACATGGTAAATTTTACAATACAAATGATAGAGGTAAACATACTTGAAAATAATAAAACATTATGGCATCGACATATGGGTCATTCTTCAAGATATCCTCCTGATAATTTATGTGAAACGTGCTTGGAAGGAAAACATGCAAGAACTCCTTATAAATCAGCAAAGGAAGAAATGAAAGCAAAAAGTATCGTTGGATATCTGTGGTCCAACGACTCCAACTACATATGATGGTAAGCGATATTTTGTCAGTTATATTGATTATTCGCATTTTGCAGTTTGTTATTTACTTCAAAATAAAAGTGAAGTATTAGAAACGTTCAAATCATATGTAGCAATGGTCGAACTAAAGTTCCAACACAGAATAGAAACATTCCGATGCGACAACAGAGGAGAACACACTTCACGAGAGTTTAGAAATTTTTGTAATCAAAAAGGAATTAATATTGAATATACAGTACCATTTAATCCTCAGCAGAATGGTGTAGCGGAACGATTTAATCGCACAATAATGGATAAAGCTCGATGTTTCAAAATTAGGAAAATCTCTCTGGGGTGAAGCAGTACGTACGTCTGTGTATTTAACTAATAGAACTGAAACGTCAACATTAAAAAATAAAGAAACACCAGCTCAAATTTGGTATGGTAAGGAACCAAATCTTAATAAAATTCGAGTTTTTGGAAGTGTTTCTTACGCACATATTCCTAAAAAACAAAGAACTGGAAAATTAGATTCTCGTACGAAGAAATTTATTATGGTGGGATATACAAATAATGGGTATATAGACTATGGATTGAGGAGAAAGGAAAAATAGTAGTCGCTCGTGATGTTATTTTTGACGAATCTGTTAAAAATAAAGAGAAAAAGGAACAGGATCCCACAATATTAAAAAACGTTGTTACATAAAGAGAATTTAATTCACTAGCAGAGCTAAAGTACTGCAAGGAAGGCAACAGAAGCAGCAATTTGCATTTAAAAAATTTGAGTAAATACATTTGTATAAGAGTGTAATTCCGTGGTGCTAAACCAAAACCTAAACTTTACTCCCTTCTTAAATTCCGCATGTCAGAAATGACAGAATGTTAGCATCTGGAGAAAGTTGTTTTCAAATTAAAAGATGTGGACTTACTGCTATTTCGTTACTGCTGGTAGATGCCATTGCCAGGACAGATGGCTCCTCCTCTTTCTTCGGTGATGATATTTTCTGTTTAGGTTCTTTTTCTTTATCCTTGTCCGTTTCTCCTTTTTTGTTGCATGGATTCATTATGTTGTATGCTAAAAAAAAGGGTTCAAGGAGTCAGACATAAATTACATAACGTAACACTATTGCTAACAATCAATAATGAAACTAACACAGCCAAAAATATTGTTTTTCTTCAAGCGTATCATAATATCCGTATTGTTGTACAGAACTGGCTATGTAGAAGGAAGTCATTTTGTTAATAGTCAAAAAATGAAAATAATGTTACTAGTACAATAATGTGTTTACGTATCCATGGCAACGGCAGTATTTTGCCCATAGCTCCGCCCCCAAGGTTGGTAGAGGGGAGAGCGTTGTCCTGTGGAAATGACTTTTTAGGAAATATTTGTTTACAGCAACAGAATATTTTTACACTTGAAGAAAAAATAGTATATATTATTCGGAGTAGAACGTCTTATATGTGTTTCGCTCACTTGCACAGCCTCGGCGCGTGCGCCTCGGCCGCAATATGAGCTCAACACAAAAAGAACTCTTTCTACTCCTAATAATATAATATACTATTTTGGTACAAGCACAAAGTGGTTTTAACAAAAATCTAATCTAGTCCAGTCAGCAGAAAATTTACACAATTCAGATAATAGTTATTTACGATATAAGTATAAGTTCGTGGGGTTGCTACACTCGCCTATCGGCTCGTTTCGCAAATTTCCCCACTTACAAAATAAAATGTCACTCTTAACAAGTATATCGTACACTATTTTTTATACAACTGTTTATATTTAATTTTAAAAACGAATTAATAATTTTAGTTTAAAATGTTTCACAAAAATCAGATCTGTCGTGATAATTTTTATTTTAAATTGTTTCAGAAAAATTAGCTATGTCGTGATGTAGTCACGTTAATGCAGTGACAATTGAAAATTGTTTATTAGAAACTTCAGAAAACGTTTTGTTCGCGTTTTTTAAAACAGTTCGTATTGATAGTGCAATAGTGAAAATGGATTGTGATGAAATCGAATTTGTTATTGACGATGGTTCCTCTGCTGATACTGATGCCGGCGCCGTTCCTCGGGACATTGAAGAACCAGCTAGTAGGGCTACATTTGATCTGTTGCCCAAGAAATCGCGACAGCAATATGATATTGCATATAACCGATTCATAGAATGGTGCAAACTAAAGAAAGTTGAAGGGACTACTTCCCAAGGAATTAATATCTGTAATTGTTCTAATTCTAATGTCTATGTTACTATTTATAAATAAATTATAAACAAATTCCACTAGTGTTAAAAATCCTTTTTCTAGTAGTGTTAAAAATATTTTTAACATGCTACTTTATAAAATTGAATTTCTAACCCGGGTAACTTTAACTAAGGGCCGGTTTTACAATACAAGTATAAGTTATACTTATACCCCCGACAATTGTCATGGTTAAGCCCAATACACAATGGGTTTCGTAAGACATAACGCATAATACATAAACTTAACGCATAATAAATTTAAAGAATACATTACACATAGTCAGCAGTTATGTTATGGTTACGCTTAGATTAACCAATCAGAAGCTACAATTTTAAAATTGTATTTGTGTAGAACGCGTAAAAGAGCTAACCTGTTAAATAATAATATTTTTTCTATAGCAGATGTTAAAGTGTGCTTTGTTCGACTAAAAATAGTTGATCAAGTATTACTTTAACCGCAAGGATAGATAAAGTAGTTTAATTTTCTGGAAACTCCATGGAAACCGAATGGAAACCTTTGCTACTGAGATTTTCGGGTTTAATATAATCTAATTTTAAATTGTTTTTTTTACAAATTTTTCTTATTTTTTTAACATCTGCTCTAGAAAAAAATAGAATTTTATACACGACGATAAAATTTAATTATCGACTCGCGTGAATTAACACTTTCGGCTTGTCGATAAAGTATAATTTTATCGTCTTGTATAAAAAATAACTATTACTGTTCTTTACACTAAAAATATTAAAAAATAATGAATGAAGTGGAAGAAGAAAATAATTTAATCTTAGTAGCGTTAGGGGTACAATTAATGAATCTTTATGACCTTAGCAAGATGTACTCTGTCGCGCATGTCACAGTGGGAATGATTTTGATTGGTTGAGCATAAGCAATGCTACATAAAAATCCAACCTTATGGAAATTTCCAACTTTATGTCTTATGGGTTATGTTTTACGCGAGCATTGTGTAAAGCTCTTAAAGGTTGTAGCAGTTGAAATTTTATGTTTAAGTTAAGTCTTATGCGTTATGTCTTACGTAACCCCATTGTGTATTGGGCTTTACAATTGTTAAAATAATTGTAACCATGGCAACTGTCGGAGGTAGCAATTGTTTTTGATGTGATTCGTGAAACGTCAAATTAATATTCAATTGTAAATTATAAAAAAAATTTATAACAATTTGTCCCAGAAACATTTTTTAAAAACAACAAGTTACAGCAAGGACTATCATGACGAATCTGAGGGCCTCGGAAATAAAGTTGGGGTAGGTATGTTGTATTGTATTGTGTTTTGACATTTGTGATTTTGACATAGAGTGAATTAGGTACCATAATTCACTCCCATAATTCACGGCAATTTATTATGGGTGGTCTTATGTTTAACAAAACACATAAATAATCGATGTATAATTTAGTAGTCGTGGATAAAAACTATTAACTTTAAAAAACCCGTTGTATTTAATAAATTGTTAATTTGTAAGACTGGGCATTCATTTTGAATAGAATAACTAAACCATAATTAGAGTGAATTAGGTTTTGTGCGGCTGCAATAATCACATATAATTTTGTACGTTACAAACCCCTTGCAATTGAGAATTCCGAAGTTGAATTATTCACTAAATTTAATACCTATCTCCTTTTCCGATAAATGAGATTATTCACTTACCTACTGCTAAGTATAAGAAATAACTGCAGTCAAGTATTGTGTGATTTGCACAACTATTCTGGATTATGAAATTACCAAACCAAGAATGGAAAAAAATTACAGTAGGAGTCAAACAGATCTAAAGCAGATATTTCAAATTACTATGCGATATTTAAAAACCTTTACAAAACATATCAAATTCAGATAACAGCCTATAACCTGATAAATACATTCAACACACACTGAATAATAAACTAGGTATAAACAAATATAAAATTTACCTAAACTACTTAGGTATCATGTTTTTTAAATTGTGCCTAATTTTAGGTTATTACAACGTGTTACAACTTCACAGTTAACAGTATAACAAATATAATTATTCTCTTAATTATTAGCATGTCTTGGAAGTGCAAAACGGAAAAAATGCGGATTTACCTATTATTTGATACTTTACTTCCTACTTTAGTGATGTGCAACAATTCAATATTCAGTTACTGCTGAATTGTTTGATTTACTTGAATAAATGAACGGAAAGCACGCTCCAGAAGAACACCACCTTAACACCACAGACAATAGCCGATAAGCCGACTCTCTCTATAAAATAGGGACACGATTTTGAGCGCCACCTAGAAATTTGTCACAGAACATATAAGCAACTTAAAATTGGTCACTGTAAAAATGCAGCTTTGGAAAAAAGCGGGAAATACGAATAACCATTAATTTTATTATTTAATTTTAATTTTATAAAACTTGACAACCAAAAAAAGTAAACACAAACAGTTCCCTGTAATTGTTTTCACTCATTTATAGTAATTTATACAAGCGGATAGCCCTCACATTTGTGCTACAAACAGCTGAATACACAAGTCCACTGGGTTTTTGTAAAAATTAATTCTCAAATTGCAACTAACCTAAAGCAAAGACTTTTTGCAAAGACTAGTTGGGCGCCCCTCGAGCTTTAGGTTAGTTGCAGTTTGAGAATTATTTTTCACAAAAACCCAGTGGACTTGTGTATTCAGCTGTTTGTAGCACAAATGTGAGGGCTATCCGCTTGTTAATTTATTACTTTTCGAGAAAAAATAATTTCAGAAAACTGTTTTGGCTACTTTTCTTGCTTTCAATTTTCAAACATAAGAATATATCCAAGACAGCTGTTTTGTTCTACTTTTTGCTTTCAAACTGAAAATCTCTTAACTAAATCAAATATCCTTAAAAAATAAAATAACCAATAAAAAAAGAAATGTCATTCATATTCAAACAAGTTTCTAGGAGTGAATACAAAAGCCAAATTCACACTGTTGACGGTAAATTTTACAGCTGAAATGAAAACTAATTTAATGTATTTTGCCTGAATTATGTCACTGTCTGCGCCTAGAAAAGTAATTATCAAATCACGTCAAAATGTATACAAATTACTTAGCGGTGTCATGTGAAACCGGCCTGGCCGCAGCCAATCACAGGTGTGGATTTTGGCGCGACAAATTTGAATCGCTCCTCCTAGTTAAAAAACAGACCATAAAATATCCTGAATCAATTCAAGGCATATACAGTGTGGGTACTATCAAAACGGAACATAGGAGAATTGCATTGTAACTAACCTTTATATAGATTCCTGCTCGCCATTTAAACCCACAAGGATGGTAATGGTATGAATATAACGACAAAAATACAGCGGATGCGATGGTACCAATAGTTCTTATAGTAAATTCCAAAACTTTATGTACTTCAAGGTCATACGAACTAAGTTATGGACATGACGTGCGCCGATGTAGCTGGTCCAGATCAGTGCAGGAGATATATATTTATATTTTTTCGTTCCTTTTAATGTTCTAAGTTTTTCGCTTTACCCTCAATTTACAATTTTTAATGATTGCTACACTTACATTCAGGTTAGTTGCTCTTTGCTGGTAATATATATAGAAAGATGGCTAAAAAAAAGAAGAAGGTAACACAAAGGGATGCTCATTCCTCAAAAAGAAAACAAGAAATGGTTAGGGGGTAAGCTGAGGGATGTTCATTCCTCATAAAAGAAAACAAAATGGATAGCAAGTAAGCTGAGGGATTTTCATTCCTCATAAAAGAAAACAAAAAATGGTTAGCACGAAAAGGAGATGGTCAATGCAGTATGTGCACATGGTAAAATAAATAAGTAAATGGGGGCGTATACTTTTTCCATCGGCACTTTTTTCCGCGGCACTTTTTTCCAGGCACTTTTTTCCATGGCACTTTTTTCCATCGGCACTTTTTTCCGTCGGCACTTTTTTCCTAGATTCTTTTTAACGTATGGAAAATTGATCAAAGCTTGACTTTTCAAACATTTCATTCACAAACATGTAAAAAAAATAGAAACAAATTTCCAGAATTTTTTCAAAAACGTTCCATTTTTAGAATAGTTGAGATTCGGGAGAAGAAATTTTTATTTTTTTTAAGGCTTGGCTTATTAGTTAAAAACCTTTTTATTAAACAACCAAATCTATCGTACAAAAAAGCAAAACACTGTTTTTACTAGAGATAATGTAGATCGTTCTTAAGAAAATGCAAATCAATGTAAACTAAAATATTTTGGAGATGAAGTTAACAAACTGTGACAATGTTAAGTGACACAAATAGCTTTTTCAACAAATGGGTTGATGCCTTCCCTCTCACAGGCCATTGCAATGCAATCCTCTGTTACATTTTCATTTCCTTTTTTATCCACCTTTTCAATGTTCAGTTCGTTTAGAACCTCGTTGATTTCTACATCTCGCAGACAATGTACAGTAGCCTTTACCTCTGAACCCTCTATCTTCTCAGTGAAATGCAACCCCATTGCCAGACGAAGTTTTATATTACTATCATAATGCTTCTCGTTTATGAAGTTCTTGTAGTATCCTTTGGTGAAAAGTTGTGCCAGGGCATCACGTGAACTCTCATCTTTGTACTTCAATTCAAGGATGATTCCTTGTCCATCTTTGTGTGCTATCACATCCAGTCTGTTCTGGTCGATATTATAGGTTTGATTGGCACAGGTGTAACCAGCAGCGAGTACTACAGATGACACTACAGTTTCTACTCCTGCCTCATTACATGGATGAATGGATGTTGTTTCAATGAGCTCACCCAGTTTGTCAGTAAAGGATTTCAAAGCCTTTATGAACCCTGCTTTGTCTTTATTGGCAAAGTGCATCAAATTATTAAGATGACTTTGACAAGCCTTATGTGCAGTCTCATTTAAGCCACAATGTTGTTTTAAATGCTCTACCATCTTTTCAGTAAATATGGGTCGTAGATCATCAGGAATTCTAACAGCAGTTGGGGGATTCGTTTGGAGACTTTCTCTTCTAGGTATATATGATAAATAGCCTTGGCGTAGTAGGAAACAGATAACAAGATCCATGGAAATATAAGCTCGGGAATCTCTATTTGCAATATGTAATTGTTTAAGGTTCTTCAGATTCAGTTGAACTGAAAACTGAGCCAGAACGCATCTTCCTTGAAGCATACGTTGAATCATCTCCTTGAGTTCATCCCTTTTGAAAAGATTATCGAGACTTTCAACATAACCACTTTCTTGCCAATAATTTTGTAAACTGGCATCTCCCATCTCTCGGTTTTGCAGGAACCTGACAATTGCATATGGATTAAAGATCCCATGTTCTCCACGTTTTGTATAGTAACCATTATACTTAGAGATTGCCTTCTTTCTTAAATCTTTATCTACAGAAAAGATTTCAAAAAGCTTTTCCACTTCTTTCAAATTGAATCCATAATACTTCAAGCACGGCTCATCCATTCCAAATGTGTCTCGCTCCACGTTACCCAGCAAGCTCGACATGTTGGTGTCATACAAGTCCAATATTCCTGTAATAAACACTCCAGCAACGTTGTCACTATTATCTTTCACAACACTGCCAATAACACCCATAACAACCCCAAGAATTCCCTGTAGCTCATCTTTGTCAGCCACAGTGCCAACTGCTCTTGAAACAATTGAATCAAATTCATCAATGAGGACGAAAACTTTCCTCCCATGGAACTTTTTCAAATATTTAGACAAATCTTTCAAGCCTTTATCTACACTGTCAGGATCAAACTGCTCGTAATTGGGATTTCCATGTTTGTCCTCTTCTGTACACCATTGCTCACACACATCTCTGTCCCAAACTTTCAATCGTGACTCTGAACTTTCATATAGGTAGGGGTGTTTTTTAAATGCCCCATGTATACTCGTCCTACAAAGATTCACAGCATCAGTTTCGCTTGTGACATCTTCAGAACACAGGAAACTGACCTTGATGATCGGATATTTTCCAAAATGAGTTTTCACAAACTTATTATCTGCCATGATCTGCAAGTCCATTTTTTCTGAATTTTTGTTTACAGTAAACAATTTGTAATTAGGTGTATCACAAACAGTCTCACTTTCCAGATCAACTTTAGTTATCGGCTTTCCTGTCTTCTCATCCACTTCTAACTCTACAAAGCAGCGGAACATGTCCAGGTTGACACTTTTCCCAAATTTTCGAGGTGCTGTTATCATTATCTTTGGATTCATTGTATATACGTCATAAGGCTGAAAAACCTTTTTTATCAATAGCGTTTTGTCCACAAACGTAGATGCCTTCAAAATGCTTTCAAATGATGAATCAGTGCTAAATGTAAATTCCTCCTCTGGCCGCTGTAATCAAAGAAAATTTGGTAAGTGACCACCCAAAAAAGTCACATTATGACTGAAAGAAGAATACAGAGTGATTTCTAACAACTGAAAGGACAATTAGAGGAGACCAAAATATACTTATTTTTTACAATAAATTTTTGATCAAAATCGAATAACAAGAAAGTTACAACGGTTTAAAGTTCTTATAAATTAACGCTCACATTTTGAGTACCGCTGAGCTTATTGTATTCGCTTTTACATCAGAAACACTTCTCACACAATCTGATAAATTGCTGCTGTAATTTTGGCTTACCCACATGATTAGATTATGTAAATCAGCGGTTGTTAACTGAATATTTTAAAGAACACTTTAAATAGCCATAACTTTCGTCTTATAAAAATTTTCACTGAATTTTGTTTAATTAGCTTACAAATATACAAAAGTTGAATTCAAAACGCAAGTAATTACCGTATTTCATTAAAAAAATACTCGTTTATAAGAACTTTAAACTGTTGTAACATTCTTGTTATTCCATTTTGATCAAAAGTTTATTGTAAAAAAAACTATGTTTTGGTCCCCTCTAGTTGTCCTTTCACTTTCCTCCGTACTTTAGAAATCACCCTGTATAAGGAAACTCACTTTCTCATGTGAAGCAGCCAGACCTTTTTCCATTTTTGATTTTTTGGGGTTTGGTGCGCCCTGAAAAACATTGTTGTTATGAATTATGTATCAGAAATAACATAATACTAATTAATACACATCTGATTCAAACTTTCCACTGTTTAGCAGCAGTGTTGTTGATATTTATGTTTTAGTTACAATTCTACATAATCTAGTGTGTCTAATATTAAGAGGTTGTTGTTGTTAAGGTTACTTGTTGAATAGAAATTATTCATTAAAAGAATGCATTTTATAATATAGTACATATAGTAGTTAAAAATAGTAATACAAAATACAGTTGTAGTTTCATTTGTGATCATCTAGAATAAGTAATTTCAAGAGGTTACGGGCCCAGATGATGTTCATGTGAAACAGGAAGCAACGGAAGTAGTTTTGTGAATCTGTTTTATCAGTGGAAATTTTTATTATTAAACGTCAATGGCGGTGTCAAATACAGTAAACGCTATCAAACCGTTTAATGGAGAAGGTTACAGTAATTGGGAATTTCGGGTGAGATTGATACTAGAACAAAAAGAAATTGAGGAAGTTCTGGAAGGTGATACACCAAGCGATGCAAATAAGTTACTGGAATACAAGAAAAATGATGCGAAAGCAAGGACCGTAATTGTTGCATATTTATCAGACAATATACTAGAAATGGTTAAACAATGTAAAGCGGCAAAGGAAATGATGTCGATCATGAAGGAAACGTATGAAACCAAAGGAATTGCAAGTCAAATTAATTTACAAAGAAAACTGAGAACAATGAAGTTTTCTGAAAAGGAACCATTGGGCGAGTTTATTATAGAATTTGAAAAGACTGTTTCAGAACTGAAAATTTGTGGTGGAATTATCACGAATGAAGATGTAATAATACAATATTACTGAGTTCGATGTCAGAAAGTTATCAGGCAGTTACCACAGCAATAGATATTTTATTTAGTTCTGATAAATCAAAGGTAACATTGGAATTCGTTAAAAATAAACTGTTAATGGAAGATAGCCGACAAAGAAACGGTAAGGAAAAAGCTGAACCTGGAACGTCAGAAGTTTTGCAGCTCAGAAGAAGCGGTACGCGACATTTGGGCGCCGCCGTTTGGGCGCCGGCCGATTGGGCGCCGGACGTTTGGGCGCCAATTTCTGTAGATTAGCGGTAAGCAAGTTCTTATATATATTACCTGCTAAGAGCAACTAACCTGAACACAGACTAAGTCGCCATGTAGGTACACAGACCTCGGTAGCATGTACACAGACTGCAACGACCACCTCCATTACGTGCAAGTTATTTTATATATTAACTGCTAAGAGCAACTAACATGGGTCCCATGTAATTTTAAAAATGTATTGGCGCCCAAACGTCCGGCGCCCAAAAGTCCTGCTTCGAGAAGAAGTATTGGAACAAAAATAAAGGTAGTAAATTACAATTTAAATGCTATAAATGTGGGAAAATAGGTCACAAAAGATCTGAATGTCCGCAAGGAAGATATAACAGAAGAAACGAATGTAATTTTGTGGATGACAATGAAGTAGTTTTTATGACCTCCACAGAAATCGAATGCATGAAATCTAGTTTGATTAATACTATAACTTTTATAGTTGACAGCGGGGCAACTAATCATTTAATCAAAACAGCCCCGGTAGTGTAGCGACTAGCATGCTAGGCTCCTACTCAGCGGGCCGGGTTTCGATTCCCGGTGCCGGCAACTTCTGGCCAAGGTTTTCTGCAGTTTTCCTTGGCTGTAACATGAATATGAGAGTTGTGCTATTCCATCTCTAAGTCGGCTGCAGACGCAAGCGGGCCCGCTCAATAATAATAGCCCCTTCCTCCATCCCCGCACAAGCATTGCGCTTATGGGGCCTGGCAACAGGATACGGGTAGTGTAGAGATTATTATTATTATTATTATACTTGGGTCAACATTTAGTTGATGTAATTGAAATAAACCACAAAATAAATATTGCAAAAGAAGGCCAAGCAATAACAGCAAGTAGACAAGGGAATATGCATTTGTTAACTGAAGATGGAAGGCCAATTAAAATTAAAAATGTTTTGGAGTGTGAAGAGCTGACTCATAATCTTTTGTCTGTAAAAAGAATGGAAGAAGCAGGGTTAAGGGTAATATTCCATAAAAGAAAAGTGGAAATATACAAAAACAAGATGTTAATTACAAATGGAAGCCTTAACGGAAACCTGTACATGGTAAATTTTACAATACAAATATAATAAAACATTATGGCATCGACATATGGGTCATTCTTCAAGATATCCTCCTGATAATTTATGTGAAACGTGCTTGGAAGGAAAACATGCAAGAACTCCTTATAAATCAGTAAAGGAAGAAATGAAAGCAAAAAGTATCGTCGGATATCTGTGGTCCAACGACTCCAACTACATATGATGGTAAGGGATATTTTGTCAGTTATATTGATTATTCGCATTTTGCAGTTTGTTATTTACTTCAAAATAAAAGTGGAGTATTAGAAACGTTCAAATCATATGTAGCAATGGTCGAACTAAAGTTCCAACACAGAATAGAAACATTCCGATGCGACAACGGAGGAGAACACACTTCACGAGAGTTTAGAAATTTTTGTAATCAAAAAGGAATTAATATTGAATATATAGTACCATTTAATCCTCAGCAGAATGGTGTAGCGGAACGATTTAATCGCACAATGTTTCAAAATTAGGAAAATCTCTCTGGGGTGAAGCAGTACGTACGTCTGTGTATTTAACTAATAGAACTGAAACGTCAACATTAAAAAATAAAGAAACACCAGCTCAAATTCGGTATGGTAAGGAACCAAATCTTTATAAAATTCGAGTTTTTGGAAGTGTTTCTTACGCACATATTCCTAAAAAACAAAGAACTGGAAAATTAGGTTCTCGTACGAAGAAATTTATTATGGTGCGATATACAAATAATGGGTATAGACTATGGAATGAGGAGAAAGGAAAAATAGTAGTCGCTCGTGATGTTATTTTTGACGAATCTGTTAAAAATAAAGAGAAAAAGGAACAGGATCCCACAATATTAAAAAACGTTGTTACATAAAGAGAATTTAATTCACTAGCAGAGCTAAAGTACTGCAAGGAAGGCAACAGAAGCAGCAATTTGCATTCAAAAAAATTGAGTAAATACATTTGTATAAGAGTGTAATTCCGTGGTGCTAAACCAAAACCTAAACTTTACTCCCTTCTTATATTCCGCATGTCAGAAATGACAGAATGTTAGCATCTGGAGAAAGTTGTTTTCAAATTAAAAGATGTGGACTTACTGCTATTTCGTTACTGCTGGTAGATGCCATTGCCAGGACAGATGGCTCCTCCTCTTTCTTCGGTGATGATATTTTCTGTTTAGGTTCTTTTTCTTTATCCTTGTCCGTTTCTCCTTTTTTGTTGCATGGATTCATTATGTTGTATGCTAAAAAAAAGGGTTCAAGGAGTCAGACATAAATTACATAACGTAACACTATTGCTAACAATCAATAATGAAACTAACACAGCCAAAAATATTGTTTTTAGTCGACTACGATAAAAACAGCTGTTTTACGTATCTTTTGACAGCCGAAAAGTGTCAATTTGTAGTAGGCATTTGTCAATTTCTATTTTGCGGCCGCAAATGGTTTTTTTCGGCCGCTTTTACTTTTTCGGGCGTTGATTTATAATTTTTTAGTCGACTATGATAAAGGTCACGTGACCAAATGTCATTGGAATATTTAGATAAAAATTTAAATTTGTTAATAAAATTTGTAATATTCGCCTAAAAAATGTTGTTTGCACCTCTGCCAAAAAGTCCTTTTTCGTCCTTCCCTGTTTTCTGGTCTCGGCTTTGCCTCGACCAGAAAATCAGTCGCGGCCGAAAAAGATTCACTTTTTGGCCTTGATACAAAAATAACTATTTTGGTACAAGCACAAAGTGATTTTAACAAAAATCTAATCTAGTCCAGTCAGCAGAAAATTTACACAATTCAGATAATAGTTATTTACGATATAAGTATAAGTTCGTGGGGTTGCTCTTGCTACACTCGCCTATCGGCTCGTTTCGCAAATTTCCCCACTTACAAAATAAAATGTCACTCTTAACAAGTATATCGTACACTATTTTTTATACAACTGTTTATATTTAATTTTAAAAACGAATTAATAATTTTAGTTTAAAATGTTTCACAAAAATCAGATCTGTCGTGATAATTTTTATTTTAAATTGTTTCAGAAAAATTAGCTATGTCGTGATGTAGTCACGTTAATGCAGTGACAATTGAAAATTGTTTATTAGAAACTTCAGAAAACGTTTCGTTCGCGTTTTTTAAAACAGTTCGTATTGATAGTGCAATAGTGAAAATGGATTGTGATGAAATCGAATTTGTTATTGACGATGGTTCCTCTGCTGATACTGATGCCGGCGCCGTTCCTCGGGACATTGAAGAACCAGCTAGTAGGGCTACATTTGATCTGTTGCCCAAGAAATCGCGACAGCAATATGATATTGCATATAACCGATTCATAGAATGGTGCAAACTAAAGAAAGTTGAAGGGACTACTTCCCAAGGAATTAATATCTGTAATTGTTCTAATTCTAATGTGTATGTTACTATTTATAAATAAATTATAAACAAATTCCACTAGTGTTAAAAATATTTTTAACATGCTACTTTATAAAATTGAATTTCTAACCCGGGTAACTTTAGGCTTGTTCGTTTGTCTGCACTAAACTGCATGGAACAGGAAACAAACAACATGCTATCTCTTTTTAATGCACCAACACCGTATGTAGTCATCTTTTTCTGTTTCCTGTTCGGAGCAGTTTAGTGCAGACAAAGGAACAAACCTATTAACTAAGGGCCGGTTTTACAATACAAGTATTACTTATACCCCCGACAATTGTCATGGTTACAATTGTTAAAATAATTGTAACCATGGCAACTATCGGAGGTATAGCTTATTCTAGGTATATACTAATATTGTAAAACCGGGCCTAAAAGTGTCATTTTTAATGACAGTTGTATAAAAAATTTCTAATATAAATCATATAAATTATAACCATGAGCAGTAAAAAAGGAAGCAAAATGCGAAGCTGTCCTGCTTCGCCTACAATTGTTGCAGAGTATTACACACCATTAAAAATAAGACAACAGATCGCCAACAATTCAAAGATAACTACAAATCTTTTACTCAAGATAAAAAACTAAATATACCAAAAAATATCAATGAAGTAACTCAAATGAGAAATCGTAATTCTGGGTAAATTGCGGTGTTTGTGAACAGATAGAAATGACTTTGAGTTTAACTACGGCCAATTTTATTTGACTATAAAGTACCTATGCTATAAGGTAATTCTGAAAAACAATTAAGGATCTTGCTGTGATTTATTTTCTACCCTAGCTGTCAAATAGTATATTATTCAACGAGCATGTTAGGATGGCTATTATTCAGGACGGTTAAATTTACAAAATGAGCCGCAGGCGAGTTTCGTAAATAACCGGAGTGAATAATAGCCGATAACATGCGAGTTAAATACTGTACTTTGTCCACGTACTAAATACAACAATTTTTGTAAAAATTTATAACTGACATTTTTTTTTAAAAACTTCATCTAATCAGCCATGACAGTTCATATAAAAGCCAGCAATTGTTTTTGATGTGATTCGTGAAACGTCAAATTAATATTCAATAATTGTAACAGTAACATTTTTTAAAAACAACAAGTTACACTGTTACAGCAATGTATGTTGTATTGTATTGTGTTTTGACATTTGTGATTTTGACGTAAGAGTGAATTAGGTACCATAATTCACGGCAATTTATTATGGGTAGTCTTATGTTTAACAAAACACATAAATAATCGATGTATAATTTAGTAGTCGTGGATAAAAACTATTAACTTTAAAAAACCCGTTGTATTTAATAAATTGTTAATATGTAAGACAATAATAAATGTTAACTAAATGAAATAAGCTGGGCATTCATTTTGAATAGAATAACTAAACCATAATTAGAGTGAATTAGGTTTTGTGCGGCTGCAATAATCACATATAATTTTGTACGTTACAAACCCCTTGCAATTGAGAATTCCGAAGTTGAATTATTCACTAAATTTAATATCTCCTTTTCTGATAAATGAGATTATTCACTTACCTACTGCTAAGTATAAGAAATAACTGCAGTCAAGTATTGTGTGATTTGCACAACTATTCTGGATTATGAAATTACCAAACCAAGAATGGAAAAAAATTACAGTAGGAGTCAAACAGATCTAAAGCAGATATTTCAAATTACTATGCGATATTTAATTACACAAAATGGTGGTTGCTGTGACGTTCACTTCACTTTGGAGGACACGCAACCTCGTGACACTTTTGCACATGCGTCTGTGAAAAACCTTTACAAAGCATATCAAATTCAGATTCAGATAACAGCCTGGTCCTATAACCTGATAAATACATTCAACACACACTGAATAATAAACTAGGTATAAAAAACAAATATAAAATTTACCTAAACTACTTAGGTATCATGTTTTTTAAATTGTGCCTAATTTTAGGTTATTACAACGTGTTACAACTTCACAGTAACAGTATAACAAATATAATTATTCTCTTAATTATTAGCATGTCTTGGAAGTGCAAAACGGAAAAAATGCGGATTTACCTATTATTTGATACTTTACTTCCTACTTTAGTGATGTGCAACAATTCAATATTCAGTTACTGCTGAATTGTTTGATTTACTTGAATAAATGAACGGAAAGCACGCTCCAGAAGAACAACACCACCTTAACCTTCGGATGGCCAAGCGGGGTCTTTTGGGACCCCACATCATATTGTTTTCTATATAACTTCAGTTTTGCGCATTATAATCCTTTAATTATTTTTCTATCCTACTTTTTCCTCATTATCTGCAAGATGCGTATCTTCATGCGTTAAGATTTAGGTTAATTTTCTTGAAAAAAATATATTATCGTATGGGAGAAAGCAGTGCAACAACTCTTAAACGTTCTCGCTGTGTAAAATGCCCTCGGGCTTCAGACAGAAAGGTAAAAAAAATGTCAAACTTGCAGTAACTTTATCTGCCCCAATCACTCAATAAAGCTCAGTGTTTGGTGGACTGTCAGAATAAGTAAGATTCTTGCCACTAATACATTTTTTTATTTTACCCGTATTTGACTAATGTAGTTTTTCTATTTAAAATAATAAATAGTTTTCTATTTAAAATAATAAATAATATATCTACATACTCAAAAGATTATTCTCTCATTGACATTGTTTAATTTACTTATGATATGCAGAAGTTTAAGCCCAAAAAGAACTGGGGTCCGTAAAGACCCCGCTTGGTAAATGATGATAGTTGCAGTTGCAGACCCTTGGCCATCCGAAGGTTAACCGATAACGTGCGACTAGGTATGATGATGCGCCTAAGCACATGCGACATTTCGGACGTGTTAACTTTGCGTATGCGCCAAAGTCGACGTCCGGTGTTGCCAGATTGATTGAGATAGATTAAATCAAACAACCTAACCTCACATCTGCGTGTATTGCTGTAGGTGTTTGATGCATATTATAGCCATCTCTACCTCTATAAAACGAGCACCGATTCCCGGTAGCTATGGACCTATAAAGCTCTACCTCTACCAACCTTACAACAGTTGAAAGGGGCCGTGTCGGGCACTGAGTAGTACAGTCAAAATAAAAACATTTAGGAGGCAAATTTAAATAATTGTAAATACTTTTCATTCGAAGAATTCGATGACCTTTTGAATGGCTTCAGAATACGTCGTCTGCGTTGGTCCGTCACTCACATCAACGCAGACACCGATTGATTGTACAGGGTGATAAAAAATTATTCAACGTGCCGCTTCATACTGATTTTTTGTTGTCCGCTTACTGCTGCTGTCGGTACTTAAATAACCTTGGTAATTTCAGTGGTGTAGACATTGTAATTTAAATGACAGATGGAAATGACAGATAGAAAATAATGTGCAAGACACTGAACAGATGTAAGTATTGATAAACAACAGACTGTTTGACAAAACGGAATGCATTTTTGATAGTAATTGGACCGACTAGCGGTCATGTGACCTTCAATCATTTTTGATCACCCTGTATAACATTTCAAAAACAATTGATATTTACGAACCTAGTGTGCTATGAAATTCTTTTAGAAACATGGGGCTTTACTGTGAAAATGTCAAATAAACCCTTAATAATGTCTTGTGTCATAAATATCATTAACTACTTATCTAATGGGAAAGTGAGTTATTTTGCCGCTATGGTTGGAGGAATTCTTTTCTTCGTTGGGTGGTGGTTAATGATTGACGTTCATACTTCTTACAATGCGGTCATCTCTCAGAACAGAATTTATTTCCTCCCCGGAATAACTGCAACAGTAGCGCTTATTGTGGTTAACTTAATTCCAATAGCGATTATTGAAGATTCTTTTTACTATACCGATCAGAAATGTTGTGGTCCTTTACTCGCAAAAGCAGGACTGTTTATAGGTTTGTCAATTGCATTTGGATCTCTAATTGGCGGCTCGTTTATATTAGTAAATGATTTTCTGCTGAAACCTGACGTGCATCAGTGGCCGGGGGTTGGAATATTTTTACAAAACGCATTGATATTTTCATCAAACATGATCATCAAATTTGGAACAAAAAGTACTGACTTTTAGTCGACTTTAAAGTTTCTATGTGCACTACTAGTTAAATTTGTAAAATAGTACAATAAATGTTTCTAAAAAATTTCTATAGAGCCTCTTGTGTCCAATTTAATTTGCAATATTAAAAATATTTCTAAATGAAGGGAGCTATAGTAAGGACAACAAAATACTTTAAAAGCAATAACTTCACTGTAAGATTTTCTTCGTTAATGGGGATGGGTCGATTTGTAGCAGCCCTTTCACCGCGACTAACATGCCTGTTCATCACAGTCAGTCGTTTTATTTGACTTCAATTGGTTCAAAGATGATAGACAAGGACAGACATAATAATAGGAACTAGTATTTTCTGCGCATGCGCGCAGTAATTGGCTGTCAAGTGATCATGTTCATAAATCATAGCAGTTTTTTTTCTATTTCTGTTTATCTTTGTTCACTTTCTAGAAATTGTATTGGTCTGTTTTTAATGGGTGGGGGGTGACGCTGACGCTACTGCTGTTCTGTGAAATATGCTTCATACAAAAGGAGCTTTCCATATGCACACGGGAGTTACTCCGAGTAGCGCCAAGTAATTCCCAAGCTGCATTTGTGCATTCCAATTAACTGGAGCTTGTTGGACCTCAACTGATCTTTCTGCTTTTTCTCGTCTCCTCAAGGACCTACCTTTTTTCTGGGACAGCAGGGGTAGCTACCACTTGTTAGGCATTTACATGACATTAGGTTCGATGTAGCCTTCCAACTGATTTAACACCGGGTCAGTTTAGAATAGATCACTACGGGATCAAATCATTTGCAATTGGAAAGCGCCTAAAAGCTACATTGAAATCGTTTGCCCTTTGTTCAGTTTCTGACAATCTAGACATCTGATTGTCAGTCAAATTATATTTCCTAATGTCGGGTAGTACTACAACAAAATTTTACTTTTAAAAATCGAAGAAAGGTAATTTTAATCATTTTATTTGCAGGTACGTATATGGATTGTAATTTCACACAAACCTGTTTAATATTGCAGATGTTCGTATCAGCAGGAACGAATTTAAAATTTCATAATTGGCCTTTAGAAGTTACGCAAGAAATAGTTTATAAACCAATAGGGTTGGGAGATATTACAGCACTTTCATGGAGTAAAGACAACAGTTTTTTAACGTTCGTCACTGAAAAAGGAAATCCAGAAATAATATCACTCAAAGACCCAGAAAACATTAAAAATGTGCATACAATTTCTGCAGTTGCGGATGCTTCTGCCATAGCTTTCCAACGAACTACAAAAAGGTGCATTGGATTCGCAACGAATTCTGGCCAAGTGGCTTTATACGATACAAAAAATAAATTTATTAGTAAACTATTACAACCTGCCCCTTGTTCGGTTAATTTACTTGATTTTAATGGTGAAGATACGCAGATGGCTGTTTCCTGTGTAAATGGTAACATATTACTTTACGATCCTAAGAAAGGAAATGTTCGGGATACCTACATTGCATCTACAACACTTTCGCCTACTGTAATGACATATCATCCATCGGAAAATCATATTTTAGCCATAGGTGTAGCAGATGGAAATGTGATACAATGGGATACAAATACAGGTTTAACAAGATTTTGTGCTAACATTCACAGCGGGGCCATCAATGGTTTAGTTTTACTACAAAGTTCAGATCTTATGTTATCTGTTGGTACCGACCATAGGCTATGTATCCATGATTTAAATCGAGAATGTATTTTTAGTAGTAATCAGCAGCATCCGTTGACTGCAGTTGATGTTAGTTCTGATGGGGTGAATGTTGCAATTGGTTCTGTAACAGGTAATATTTCCGTTTACGATATTCGGAGATTAGTTAAACCTCTTATTACCTGCAAAGCACACAATTCTAAAATAAACAAAATATTATTTGAACACAAAATGAAATATGACTTTCATGATATAGTATGCGAAGATAATTTAATATCTTTCCAAAGCAATCAAGACATTAGTGTTAAGCATGAGAGGCTAAACTCCGCTAAAAAAGAAAAGACGGAACCTTGTGAGGTAAAGTATTATCGAGAAAAGGAATACGCACCCGACAAGAAAAACCAAATTGAAACTATCACAATGAAGTCTATAAAGCATGAAGTAGCAGATTCGATTCATAAAAGTGCAAACGAACTTCAAACCCATTTAATGGCACAATTTGGAAGTTTGCACAACTTTGTTGCGAATGAATTCCGTACTATTAATAGTCAAATGGAGGAAAAGTGGGATAATCTCAATATTGTCAAGAAATCTTCTACAATGGGAATGCACCAATTAGATAAAGAAGTGATGGAAATATAATGTCGCATATAAACTTCTTAAATTGTTCTTTAACTTGTATTGTAAGGAAATTCTACTATAAAATAAAAACCAAATAATTATTTTATCCTTTTGTCCAAGTTCTGCAGTTTTAAAACTAATCAACTGGCTTTGTTAAAACTTAACGGCTGCTGCCATCTATAGTCAAAACATGCAACAGTCGCCCTCTTACATGGCCAGCTTCGATCTCAACTCTTTCAAGAATGCCGTTGGCTTACAAAAAATAGTGAAGCCCATTTATTAATTGTGCAATGCAAGTTAAATGGTTCCCCCCACTTTATCATTGCAATAAAGGGAATAAATATTAACGATACGCCCTCTGGTGGTTAGAATAGTAACTAATCGTGTGACGTCAGAAGCGGGATTAAAGCGGGACGTTCGCTTGTTGTAAACAGGATCGAGAACGTAAGGTAAGAATCAGACTGCGCGACCAGAGGGGCCGATCAAAATTTCAAACACATGTATATGTTACAGACCGGATATGAACAACAGGCCGTATACAAAAGGACTAGTCCATATGTAAATGGACTGAAGATATCAGTCCATGTGTGTAAGAAGCTTGCCCTTCAACAAACGGACTAGTCGGTTTGCAAAAGGACTAGTCCATTTATATACGGTCCATTTGCGATTGGGCCATACAGCTGATGTACCTATATACACAAGTCCACTGGGTAAAAATAATTCACAAACTGCAACTAACCTAAAGCAAAGACCTTACAAAGACTAGTGGGGCGCCCCACTGACTTTAGGTTAGTTGCAGTTTGAGAATTATTTTTCACAAACCCAGTGCAAAAATGTAAACATCACCCAAGACACTGCGATTGAACATACAGTCTGAATCGCAATAGTCCGTATGTTAACGGTCTAGTCCGTATATGTAATACCATGTCATTTACATACGGTCTGCTCAGGCCTTATACATACGGCCTAGACCGTACACATATGGCCTGGTTTCATATATGGCCTGTAACATATACATATAATCAATTCAGAAAACTAACGTGACGTTTAATGTGTCAAATGGAAAATTTAGTTGGCTAGCATAAAAATTACTATAAATTTTTGAAAATGGGGCCTTGATTACTAATAGCTGATAGGGATTTTTTTTGTTAACCAACTGAATTTTCCATTTAACACAATAAATGTCACGGGAGTTTTCTGAATGTATTATATTTATATTACTAAACTCCGACTGTAGCGGAAACGAACGACACGCAGGCAGGTATCGAGCGAGAATGCAAATAACCTAGCGTCCTATGCTGTCGCTGAGGGTTATTTCAATTCAAACCTGTTTAAAATTTGGGTGTTCTTAACTTACGAACGCATGCATAATCTTTAGGTTACCTACTAACAAACGTAAAAAACACACCTTACCTGACAGCATAATAGTTATTTTTTATACAAGACGATAAAATTATATTTTATCGACAAGCGGAAAGTGTTAATTCACGAGCGATGAAATCGTAAGTGAATTAATTTTCGCGAGTCGATCATTAAATTTAATCGTCGTGTATAAAATTCTATTTTTTTCTATAGCAGATGTTAAAAAAATAAGAAAAATTTGTAAAAAAAACAATTTAAAATTAGATTATATTAAACCCGAAAATCTCAGTAGCAAAGGTTTCCATTCGGTTTCCATGGAGTTTCCAGAAAATTAAAGTACTTTATCTATCCTTGCGGTTAAAGTGTTACTTTATCTACCCTTGCGGTTAAAGTAATACTTGATCAACTATTTTTAGTCGAACAAAGCACACTTTAACATCTGCTATAGAAAAATAGTTATTTTTTATACAAGACGATAAAATTATATTTTATCGACAAGCGGAAAGTGTTAATTCACGAGCGATGTAATCGCGAGTGAATTAATTTTCGCGAGTCGATAATTAAATTTTATCGTCGTGTATAAAATTCAATTTTTTTCTATAGCAGATGTTAAAAAAATAAGAAAAATTTGTAAAAAAAAACAATTTAAAATTAGATTATATTAAACCCGAAAATCTCAGTAGCAAAGGTTTCCATTCGGTTTCCATGGAGTTTCCAGAAAATTAAAGTACTTTATCTATCCTTGCGGTTAAAGTGTTACTTTATCTACCCTTGCGGTTAAAGTAATACTTGATCAACTATTTTTAGTCGAACAAAGCACATGATAGTATGCAGTTTCAACACTTGACATGGTTTAAATAATAAGTTCTGTCACTTCACTTTTAACTTGACAGATGTTTGACAGATACCTGAATGGACAAGAGTGATATCAGTGTATAATGGGTTGCCTATATTTCAATGATAGAGTGGGCAGTAAATGGACATCACCCTATACAGACATCATGAAAGTGAAACTTTCTTGACTTGTTATGTAAAGACCTTTTTCAATTTTTTACATTTACTTGTTTATCTGAGAGCAGAATAATTGTAATAAAATATGTAAAAATGCAAGGTGATGTATTTGTTACCGTGTACTATACAATAAAATAATAACAGTCAAAACTTATACATAGTAGTACTACGAGAGTGATAATGTTGATCTATGGTAATTTTTTTACATATCTTGGGGAACAGTCAAGTACTGTAATACATTTGCCTACATCTTTATTAGAAAAATATTTATTACATGTATGTTGTACAACGTAAAGAACTTTTTAATTTGCAGGGATTAATCTATAACCGCTTATCACCAAACTAAAAAAAAAAACAAATTAATATTCATATGAAAGTTTATAGTAGTCGAGATAATATACACAATAAAAGGTATTAAAGAATTCTAAAAATAGGTAATATTCAAATAATTATCGTAGAACCAGGCAGGTTATTACACAGTAAACCAGCTGGTAATTTATAAACATTACGCTAAGTTAAAAGATGCTATGGTAGCTTAATCCCTGAAAAATTGCTTTCAACTACACTTGCGCATTACTTATCCAATCTAACATATACGTATATTCCAAAAGAATGTAATAAATAAAAAATTTAATCACTATAATTGTAGGTACACTAACTTATACTGAATAATAAATGAAATATAAACCATTGTGTGCTTACAATTTAACAGGTATTAATAGTTAAAAACATTTCCATTATTTGTTTCACTTTCCAGATCTAAAAAGGGCATTGAAATTGATCCTGGAGTGTTAAATATAGGCGAAGCATCAGGAACAGTTCCATTGGAGTTCATCATCATACAAGAAGGAGGCTGAGAAACTGTTGGTTGTACTGTTGCAGTATTTTGGGGCGAACGTGGAGGGGAAGGACTGTCCAAATTAATAACCGAAGGACTTGCAGGATATCCAGAACTTGATACTGAAGAGGGTCCAGGTGTAGAAGTCACTCTAGACTGGTTGCTGCTAGATGATACGCTTGTAGTATCTGCAATAAAAACAGTTACTTAAAGGTCAGGTAATAATACGTGAGATAACCTACATTATGGTATTATTATTCACCATCCTCCCGCAATGTTTTAATCTGTACACTCTTTAAAATATTGATTTGTAATTATTTTACTTAACTATGCTGTTTTATGGACTGTGTACTATCACATAACAAAGCACATTGTAATTCTGACTGACCTATTATATTTGTATCAACTTCTATTATAGGTAAAAAAATATTTCTTCATATACCACCATGATTTCTTGATGTTACCAGTTGGCCATGAAAATCAATGATTTACACCTAAATTGTGTTAACTGTGGTTTACTACAGAGTTCGGTCATTACGTGGTCTACCTCGGTGGGTAAGTGCAATATATTTATAGTATATGGTAACCGCAGAACCGATTCCTTGACAACCCATAAGCGTATAGTTGCTTACCTAGCGAGGTAGCCACATACTGAATTCACCTGACCCGACCCCTATAGACTTCTAAAACTGGTAACACTGATAACGAGGGACACAAAATAAATCATGCCCAACCAAGATTTGTGAAACAAATATAAATACTTATTACATATTTCAGCCATTTCATGATAATTTGCTCAATATTTCGTATAGCGTAGAAGAACTAAATGCCCCCCACCCAAATGAAATAATTACAAATTTGGTGACAAAAGTTTATATTCCACGTATCACAAGTACGACTTTTGCTTTTATAAAAAAACTTAATTATTACTCTACTGGAATATGCAAGTGTTAATAAACTTCACATAATAATATGTGATAATACAAAATAACTTAAGACACATTTTACTTAAGTACTAATGGAATATTATGTACACCAACTTTAAACTGCTTAATAGGCTATTGAATGATTTTTGTAATTTTAGTAAAAGATTTATACTATTTTTAAATGTATCACAAACGAGATGAGTTAATAAATATACAAAACTGTTGGTGCATTTCCATAACCTAGGACACCACTGCACCAGGTAACCAATCAACATTTGTGGTTTTTAATTTTCAAATACGACATCGTTCTGTGATTGGTTGATACTTCGCACAGTCGAGCTCTAGGGAATAAAAACCTTTGAACTTACACTGCTCCTTAATGGAAGGAAATTGGCTCAAAGAAGATTGACCAGGACAAACATTTAATAGGAACTAGTATTTAGTGCGCATGCGCGCGGAATGAGGGCGCGGTAACTGGTCACTTTATAAAACAAAAGAAGGGTTAGTAAACAAAACTGCTAAGTAATGATATCTATAGGCACAATGTCTATAGCAGTTTGTTTTTGCGCATGCGCACCATGCATCAGTTCCTGTTTATTCTTGTTACACTTTCTAACAATCGAATTATTGTTTCTGTCAACCTTCTCAGGATAGCGTATGTTCAAAGATGGAAAGCACCATAAACATTACGACAGAAAATCTAGAAATCAGACATCTTTTTGCATTGTGCACATTCTCACAAAAAACATTTTGGACATACAAAATTATTGTTACTTTGAACATTCACATCTTTAGGACTTGTTATAAAAGCAAATGTACTCTACTATAAGAATATAAAGTTATTTAAGATATATAACTTTCCACAGTATCACAGAAATCCATATACAAAAACATATATAGACAGTAATAAAAATTACGAAATAGACATGACACAAAGTAGTAGTAGTAGTACAATGTTTACTATTTTGAGCATCTTTTTAAATTTTATTATTAAAGTAAAGTAACTTAATACTTCATTTTTAGCAAAAGTGTCAAGTTTGTAAGCTAAAACAAGAAATAATTCTACCTTACTTACACAATGAACTCAGTTTACCATTGTTCGTCAACACACACAAACACAAAATATTTTTTACGGGATTTTAAAGAAGCACAAGATAAATAAAGTGATGATTAAAGAATAATAATGCATATTCACAAGAGAAGTACAGTGTTACAAAGGTAACTATAGTACAGAATCCACCATAGAGTGGGGAAGAGCAACGTGCCTAGATTTTACATTTGGTCAACAGGACAACTTCAAGTTAGGTTTTTATATCCTCCTTTGACAATAATTTTTGCAAACCTTTTTCAAAAATAGTCCCAATTTGGATTTTGACACGTCCTATTGAGGTGCATGTGTAACTACTACATATTTTAAATGTGAAAAAAATTTGTCCATGATTATCTAATAGATGGCACCACATAGAGGACCTGTCAATACTTTTCAACAGCCATATAACTCCTTGACCAGCTTCATTCTCCCAACTCTTACGAGTTATATGGCTATTACAATTTTGATAGGTTCTCTCTGTGGCGTCATCTATTGGATTAATCAGTAACAATTTTAGTGATAAAATACATGGTAGTTTCATATACACCCCGAGAGGGCACCGCAGAGAGGACCTGCCAAGGCCAACTGTATCTAATGCGGAAGTCGCATTAGATACAGTTGGCCTTGGACCTGCCAAAATTTAAAATGGACCAGCCACATACATAACTCGTAAGAGTTAGGAGAATGAAGCTGGCCATGATAACTCATAAGAGTTGGGAGCTGAAGTTGGCCATGTTGGTAGTTGCATACTTGAGAAAAATAATACTTGTTGGTTGGATTGGTGCGGTTTCGTTTTATTGAAAGTAATCATTTCCAAATGACTAGATCAACTAATTGGAATTTTACTTAAAATTCGTGTAAAAGCTGAATGTTTATTTATTTGATGTGTAGTTTATTAACTTAAAAATAATAAATTTCGAATCCACAGAGAATTCTTATGTCCAGAACATTAATCTAAAATATCTAGATCGATGTTTTTCAACCTGGGTGTTGCCATGTGAAAATTTTTAGTCTATTATCTTTAAAATCTTAATAAACCATTAAAAAAATGAATACTGTTCCATAACAATTTTAGTGTGTGTTATGTGCTAGAGAAAGATTAAGAAACACTGATCTAGATACAGAATATACACCGGTTTCAAAAAAATATAAGGGTTCATCTAAACCTAAATGCAATATGGTCAGTTACTCCAGCAGAATATAGTACGCATTTACCAAGGTTTGTGGTTGTGGAATAAATAACACTGAAAGTTATTCCTACATCTACAATATTCTTGTTTGTACACATTTAGATAAACTGATATAACAAATAAAAACAAAATTATCATTTACGAAAAGTACCTAAAATAATTATAATCAAAATTATTCAAGTACTTATTAAAAGAAGAAAATTGGACAACAATGTATAGTTCACAAAAAAACAGAAGACAAAATGTTGACTTTACGGTAATCCCTTGTAAAGTATTTGTAAGAAGCGAATTTGCAAATTCCTGCAAGGGACTGGTCCGCATTCTATTTAGGAAATATTTATTATGATTATCATATATAAAGTATGAAATTGGGGGAGATGCCTAGTAAAAATTTCTGAATACGTCTCCCTGTCATAACAATTCCTTGGGGATTTAGATTACAACAGATTTAACACCCGAAGGTAAGGGCAGGGATTTAGTCTTCCGTGTTTTGGTGAACTATAAAGCACTTCTGGTTAACACTGACTTCCTAGTTGGATTTGGAAATAGAAAAGGTAATTTGGTATATTGTATGTCATTCCTTGTTGAATTTGAATAACATTTTTATTTAAATGAATAATAAAAAATATTGTCATTTTAATAACAATATGCATCAGTTTCAACTCTAAAATGTCTAGTGTGAATCAATTACAACTTAAATTAAAAAGAAAATCACTTTTGCTACTACCCTAAAATAAAAATAAACTTATAACCTATCTCTTAAATAATTGAAAGTTATAAAGCAATACAATTATCCTCATCACCACAAACCATTCTTGCTACGAGTTTATTTTAACTGATTATTGGCTTTTGTTAAAATAATCACAGGTACTAATGGTAATATAAAGATGTAAAAATGACTACCTAATTTAATCAATCAAATACTGTTCTAACATACCAGAAAATTTGATGGTAGAATCTGGTTTTGGATTTAATGCTCGACGTTTTGCTAACGGTTCATCATCATCGGAGTCGGATATAGTTAAGTCAACCACTTCCTTTTCCTTAACGGGCGCAGATTCTTCTTTTGCTTTATCACTGCTCGATGACTCCACCTGGTTAGTTCCAGAACTAACGACCTCTGCAATTTATTTAAATTATAAATATTACATAAATTGAAGGGGAGTTTAGTGATTTGTTTAAAATGTGCTATCATTAATGAAATAAGATTCTGGTATAATCAACTTAATAATATAAAGCATCAAATATCTTACCAACGTCGTCAGAAATAATTTCTATAGAATCATCAGGAACTTTTTCAATTCTAGCAACAGCCTTTTTCTCTATAATTTGAGTACTCCAAGAACCATCTTTATGCAATTGTATTTCACTAGCATCTGCTGTTGAGGCACCTAGCACTTCTTGGAAGTACCTACATTACGAAATGAAATTCGTATCACAATCTCACAAAAATTAAAAGCCTTAAATAAAATACCAATGTCCACGAATTGAGTTACAAAGAGGTATTATTCACAAAAAACTTTAGAATTTGAATGTCGTATAGAGGATTAAGCCCTGCTTGGTTTGAAACTAATTTTCTTTAATACCAACAAAAAAATACCTTCTGAAATTTTGCATGGGGGGATGATTTTACATTGTGAACAACTTTGCTTAATGAAGTTTTGCTGGAGTTAGTACAGAAAAGTGACTTTACCTGAACAGAAAATATTTCTTTACCTCCAACCAAGGCCTCCTTGATTTGAAAAAAAACGAAAATATACTTTCTGAAATTTTGCATGGGGGGATGATTTTTCATTGTGAACAACTTTTCTTAATGGAGTTTTTCCGTAGTTAGTACAGAAAAGCTACTTTACCTGAATAGTAAATATTTCTTTACCTCCAACCAAGGCCTCTTTGATTTGAAAAAATACTTTCTGAAATTTTGCATGGGGGGATGATTTTTCATTGTAAACAACTTTTCTTAATGGAGTTTTTCCGTAGTTAGTACAGAAAAGTTACTTTACCTGAACAGAAAATATTTCTTTACCTTCAACCAAGGCCTCCTTGATTTGAAAAAAAACAAAAATATACCTTCTGAAATTTTGCATGGGGGGACGATTTTACATTGCAAACAACTTTTCTTAATGAAGTTTTGCAGTAGTTCGTACAGAAAAGCGACTTTACCTGAATAGAAAATATTTCTTTATCTACCACCAAGGCCTCCTTGATTTGAAAAAATCGAGAATGTACTTAAAATTACTTTCAAGCTAAGCAGGGCTTAATCCTCAAATACGACATTGGTATTCAATCCAGGAATATACTGTATTACGTCGGTTTTACTGTGCAGTATTTTAACTTACCCATCAATGACTAGATTGTCATATAAAGCAGGTTTATCACAAACTGGACAGTTCCAAGTTGGTTTGCGTTCGTTCATCTGTAGGAATAATGAAGCATCAAAACACTGCAAGTGTTGACAAGTAATTGCTCGGCAAGGCGTACTCATACGCATCTTGCCCAAAGGACACATCAGAGATACACGTAAACAAGTGGTTGCTATTTCACCATCAGCATCTTCATTTAATTTTTCTTTAACTGCAATTACGAAGATTATAAAGAATATTTATTCGAAATCAAAAATAAACTTACTAAGTCCTCTAGTATGGTCGGAATGTTTCACGCCACGACTTTTCAAACGTTGTAGGAGATCATTAGAATTACGTTTATGAACAAGTACGACTGTAATAGCATAGCCACGTCCATAATCTGCAGCCCATTGTACATGGATTGCATTAGCTACAGTAGGACTTAATTTTACCATTGGTGTAATATTTACAGGCCGAGGTGGACGTTTTGGTTCCACACCTGGTTTATTGGTAGGAATTGGATTCTGAAAAACAGCCATCATTAATATTTACGGATTTCAACAAAGGCTTGAAAAAGTCAATAAAATAAATTGATTGTACTTACCGGTAATGGACACAGTTTATTATTAACTTTAACAACTACATTAGGTGGAAAATAATCTTCCTGTTCACAAGTGGTTTCAAGCAAACAGAAACGAAGCTGCACTTGTTTAATGTATTCACACTTTGAACCAGGACGAATATCCCTGGAACTAGCAACATAAGTAGCTTGCTGAGGAGTCAAATGAAAATAAAATGTTCCATCTTGCAGTCTTTGATTATTTTGAGGAACTAATGATGAAGGTTTTAATAAATCGGCGATCACATCAAAAAAGGGAAGTCTTTTAAATTTAACATCTGGATGTACAGGGTAACTATTATTTACCACATTTTGTTGTGGTTTCTGATAATGTTGGTATTGTTGATACATGTTTTGGTTATACATTGCAGCCTGCCGTGTCTGTAAAATAAAAGTCATGAACTAGATTTGACAATATTAGAAAAAAAAGGGAAATTTTTGAAGACAAACAACTTGTAACTATGTTCACAGTATTTTGGGATTAAAACGCTGTATTACAGTGTATTATCTAAAATATCAAAGTAGCATTCGTAAGTGTTACCTAATAAATAAAATCACACCATGAATATTATTTTACGCAATTTTTAATCACCTTCCGGGGTACACTACAGAATATTTACATTTTTATTAATTTATATTTTTCTCAGTGTTATGATACCTTCTTGTAATATTATTGTCTGCACCATGTCACATACGGATTATTGTAGCTCAAAATTACGGTAATTAATACCATGCCGCATGCTTTACTGGCCGTCACTCTTCTATATTAATACTTTTAGCCTACACATAACAAAAGCTTATCACGGGAACTTTCTCATACTTCCTAGTTCACAGTTTTTACTAAATATTCCTTGATTTAATCATCCCACCAATAAAGATAATGGGATATTCTAAACTACTATGTTCATAAAAATAAACGTTTTATAAACTTTACATTCGATTATTTACTTATATCTGAATAAGATATACAACATTTTTCTAGATTGGTAATTATGGACAAAAATGATCATATATAGTAGTAAGACAGATTTGACTGGGTTCTAGAGCCCCAAAACGTGCATCTCCATCAAAATTTATTTTTTGAAGTATGAGAAAGTAATTTCAAATTTTCCTTTTGGTTTGTGGATACAGCGTTTTAATTCTGTGAAACACAGTTACGTCAATTTTGATATAAAATATTGAAAATGCCACTGCATATTATAAAATATTTTCTAGATAATATTTTAAGTATTTTAATTATTAAAAAAAAAAAAAAAAAGTGCCATACAATATTCTTGTAGTTCAATTTTTTGGTGATGAAAGAAACCAATCTTTTTTTAAAAGCAGAACAATGCAGATATAACATCACCAATATCAAAATATAGTTACAATAAATACAGGCTGAAGTAAAGATCCCGGTTGCTGAGTACTACATGCTGTATTATCCATCAAACGATTTGCATTTTGACGAGATCTAGTAACACGCTGAGGGGCGTCTAGAGTTTCAGGTTGACCTGTTATAGTTCTTCCTTTCCTTCCTGGTGACATTGGTGCAGATCTGCACATCAGAAGGTTTTAAATGGTTAAAATGTGAGGCACTAACTAAGTTCTAATACCTTCAAATGAAAATTGTTACGATGTACTGAATACTATACAACCGTGCTGAATGTAACAAGAAGCTATCAGACTTGGGAAATGTAACTTTGGCCAATGTATTCTTGTAACTAATTACACTGGAAAACACACTTATGGTTTAAGTTTGCCCTCCACGTCGTGAATTATGCCTATAATAGGTATATAATTAGAAGTGTAGAAATACTAATACCGTGACTTTTTATATTACATCAAGAAATATACACTGTAAAAGAATTACAGGCAATATTAACCACAAAAACTTAACGTGTTATAAACTGTTCTTACTGTCATGTGATTAAAATATTTAGGTATATAACTACAATAACAAAGTTAAGCATTTCATTTGAGTACCCAAGGAAACATGGATTTATTTATAAGAGCAAAAATTATTATAAAAGGACACAAAAACAAAATCGGATAAATAAACTAATGCGGACTTTACCCACCTGCACTTTACCACTGCCTGACCACCCTTTTTAAATGTAGTAAATTAAAAATAAAATATTTTTGACCACCCCAACTGTATTATAATAATTGTAATTTATCTACTCAAATTTCCATGTTTAAAAGTACCACTTTTACACCCCTAGGCTCGCAATAATAAAATTTTATTATTTAAACTATTAAGGTAGATATATTATAATAGTGTGACTTTTAAAATAAAGACTGGAGTAAATAAAGTACAAATTATATCAGTGGGTATTTCAGAATAACTACAAATTTATTATATTACCAGAAAAAGGTGATGACCCTCCCTTTAAAAAAATGGTAAAAAAGTTCAGATGGGTAAAGTCTGCATTATTACGTAACAAAGAAAATGGGTACAGACATCCAAAATAAATCTAGTTACAACCCTATCATCATACCTAATTTACCATTAGGAAGGATCGAAGTTATAAAACGTCAAAACAACTGAATATACAAATTGGAAAATATCATTATTAGGGAAATGCGATGCTAGCGACATCTACCAGTATCCATGTTAATTTCTAGCTAAGACACGACCCACAGATAAATGTAATCGTAATATTTTCAAGCAATTTATTATTATTGCTGCATTTTTGTTTCAGGATATGATAAGTAAATGGGGATCCGTTTTTTACTCAAAGTTTACTTGATAACATCAAAAAATTTCCTGTTTTATTTGTGGTTTCGTTATTTAGAATTTTACCTGATTTATAGCGAAATGAGCTGGGTGCACCAGTGCCACATCAGCTGTTGCACTACACTGGAAAAATTGCACTCCTTGGGCTTAAACCAGTGTCACTCTGGCTGCACTGTTAGTTTGCGCAGCTAAAGTGTAACATTTAGAGGAAATGTAATAGATGAAGTGAAATTTTTCGTAATTTTTCCAGATAAGGTACCTAGTACCGGCAAATTTTTTGATGTTTCTAGTCATATTCTGTATGTGGTAGTCTTATACAAATGTAACCTGCTTTACAAAGAAGTACAACACATTTCTCTATTTGATTTCATCTTGTTAACGGCGTTCTTATTTTCCAAAAAAAAAACCAATAGAAACGGCGTTATGTTATCACTTAAATTTCTCAGAAAAGCAAGTTCAGTGATATAATATTGGTGAAAACATTTGTCACTGATTGTACATCAAAAATTCACATTGGAGATAAAACACCAAATACTATCGCCAGCTAAATGAAATTATCAAAATCTTTATATTACTAGAGAACATAGAATAAATAATAAAAGAAAAACACCTAATAGTACTTAACTCAGTTTTTTAAATATAATATCATGTACTTACAGACATCCTAGAATCCACATTATAGGGGTGTACAGTAGCAGTTGCACGGGATACTCCTTGTTGCTGAGGCATGTTTGAATCCGATAAATCGTTATTACCAGACGACGGTTGAGAGTTGTTTAATGCTCCACTTTGCCTATAATAAATTAATAAAATTATTTAGGTTATATGCAACACCTTGCATTTTTATCGGAAAATTTCAGTAGTAGTTCCTGCTGCTAGGTGAAGCATGAGACCACAGTACAGGTTCGCTCATCGCGTCGATTACCTCTGTGGGTAAACAACTACAAGCTCATGGGTTATCATAGGGAGCGCTCATTACATGGTGTACCTCGGTGGGTAACCGCAATATATATGGATTGGTTATTATGTGATCTGTGTTTTTCAATTGTTGGAAGCGGTAAACTTAAAATGTATTGTATTTGCATGACAATCCATGAGGTAGCCGCTTTGCTAACGTCACATAACCGACCCCTATACATTTGTTTTGTATTGTGGTCAAGTCTTTATCTTACAGCAACAACATTCAGGGCAGTACCACTGAAATTTGAAATGCAAAGTAGAGTTCTATTTAACAAGACAAATTCTCGAATAACCAAACATTTCAAACGGATTATTTAAATTTTATTAACAGAAACATAGGCTTACTCAAAATTACAATAGTCGAATACACAATTCTCAGGTACATCAACATGTTCAGAATGGGTAGTCATGATACCTAAAGGAATAATCGCAAATAAAGTTAACGTGGTTGGTGACGGTACTTCAATTATTTCGTTATTTGAATGATATTCCTCGTTCAACTGTAAATAGGGATTGATAGAAGACAAACTGCTTTGGGCGCCGATATCTATTATCTCTTGTTCTTGAATCCCTACCATAGACATATCGGAAGTTAGGATGGAGTGACTGGAACGGTTGGTGATTTTCCTTTGTTTTGTATCCAGTCCGCATTTTTCGGCCGATGTTTTATTCCATTTTGATATCATATTTTTTCCAACTGGGGTATTCTTATACCAAGACGCCCCATCATTCTCCCAATAAGGATTGGGAGTAAGAAATAGACGGTCCGTTGTTATGTTTTCATTACGTTTTTCAATTAGCTTATAATACAATCTTATAGGGCATTTTTGAGGTTGTTGTAAATTTGGTAATAACCATTTAATTTTAGTACATTTTTTATCACCACCGCGGCAAGTTTTCGAGAACGTCGGATTGTATTTAATCTTCCCTGATTTACTTCCATCATTGTTCAACTCGGCTTGAAAATCATTTGTCAAACAATATACACCTTCATTACCTCGCCACGCAAGTTCTAAAGACGCAATGTGGAAGAACTTTCTTTGGAGGCCTTCAGGAGTATCTTCATTCCAAGTACTAATCATTAAATCATACTCGTTCATATTTAAGGCAACTGCACTTATTTTTTGTTTCTGGGGGTCATGTTGTAATTGTTTTCGCTTGGCAATTTTGGCAATTCGTGCACCTTTAAATTCTATACCCGTGAATGGATCTAATTTTCTTTGGAACTCATTGAAGAATTTTTCCTGCAACATTTTCGCCGTGGTATTCCAAACCGTTTTCACTGAATACTCTTTATACTCCTCTCCATTAACTTTGCGCATATTAACCGCCCAGTCTTTCATAATATTCGCGATTATATCCGTTGGAGTGTCCTTTTCTAATTTGTAATTTTTTACTTCGCAAAATTTATCGAACTGGCGCCATATGGATTTTTGGGTATTAATCGTATTCAGAGGTCTTGTTGAATGCACAAAATTTCCAATAGCGTTCGATTCATTGCCGAATCTGCTATTTGTAGCCATGCTCAAAAAATATCAAAAGAAAAATTCACAAATCCACATTATTGAACACAAACAGTGAAACAAGTAAACAACACTGTAGCAACGGCCTTGCCAACGGGTTTTCATCACAGGAAGCTGTCGGCGGCGTCGTTTTAAACAGGAAGCCAAGCGGGACTTTTATCGGACCAAGCGTGGTTTTATCGCGAAAAACGGAATCCTATTGGCTGACATTTCGGGTGTTGCTTAGCAACTAATGTATGAGAAAATTTGTAGCACAGTGCTGGATTAAGGATAAAATTGCCCCTACCATTTTCTCAGAAGGCCTCAAAAATCAAAGCGTAGGATATTATGCTAAAAAAAAGTGGAGATGCGCACCTCCCCTAGACTTTTCCATACTAAAAATAAACATTTCGTTTTCAACAGTAGTTCGCGGGGCAGCAACATTGGAAATCACTTCAATGCGTAGCGAGAAACATCAGACTATACGGGTTCGATACGTACAGAAGAGAGACAGGCATCTGATTTACTAACGCAGCGGAAGTTCGCGATTTTCTCATCAACCGTACATTTTAGCTATATGACTACCTTATACTATGTGATAGACAATTCAATTTTGCATTCAATTGTATAATAATATACAGGGTGTTTCATTTAAAATAACAAAGTTGCTTATTGTACTGTGAAAAGAAAACACCCTGTATACGAGATATAAATTTAGGAGAATGCAGAGCTATATACTGAATAAGTTTTATATTTAAACTTCTTTCATGTTTTGAATAATAAAGGAGCTATAGGAGCATCAATTTCCGATTTTCAAAACCTTGTAGAGGGCGCCACAGTGAAATTCTAGCGTTAATCAAAAATCGAAAATGTGCCTAACACCAAGCTGCGTAAGTTTAGAAAATTTAAACAAAATCGTGTGCCCAGTTTTTCTGTTATAATTTTTCAAAAATTGAAAAAATTTTGGAAGAGCGCTGTTGCGACCGACATTTTGGATTTACTAAATAAATGCTTCTCCATGGTATAGTATCGCCAAAGGGCTTTCAAACAAGTTGTTGCTGAACCTGATCAGATAACTGGTTTTTGAGTTGTGGGGCGTACTCGAAATATTGAAAAATTCATAGCGGCCGCCATTTTGAAGTTAGAGAGTCCGGTAACAAACTGTTTCCCTTGAATTTTTTGGAAAAGCTTATTTTGTCGATGAATTTTCGATATACCCCTCTATTTCAAAGTTTTTGCGTTAGACATCGCAAATTACAAATAAATCAAGGAGTCACAATAACCTTTAGGAAAGCGGTACAGTTTTTGAACGGTCGTAAAATACGTTGAGTGACGTCACGAAAAACGGTGAGGTGTATAATACGTAAGAGGGACGCGAGCGGTAGCCGAGCTTTAAAGCGGTGGGTCAGCACGGTAGGAATTAGTTCAGAAAACGCCGAAACAAATTAAAAATTAATAATACTTTGTTAACAGGATTACAGAATATCTGGCGATACCGATAGATACTATAGGAATTGCGTTCGATGTTACTTTTAAAAATACATGCATTACAAATTCATCCTTTATTTATATGTTAGTTTGATTACTTACTGAATAGTTTTATAGAGATCTCTTATCTTCTGATGAATGGGATGTGAACGGACATGTAAAAGTTCTAGAGCTCTTTGTTGCAATTCGTTCTTACGACCTGATTTGTTTCGTCCTGCAAAGCCTAATAGCATCTGAAGTTCGGAGACACGAAATGTAATAAGCATATTCTGTAACAAATAATTCAATTCTGGTCAATATAGAGATAGGGGCACTTTTTTCTGGTTAAAGCTAGATATTATTAAATAAAGAAAATACTAAAATGTTTCAACACAAAAGCTTTTAGAAAACGATATTGCATAGATTTAATGAATTAACTCCATTATGCTAATCACATTACAGATAGTGTAAGTATCTACTTGATAATTAATAATGATTTACCATGAATAGAATGTTCACAAGATATCCAGTACTACATATAAAACGTGTAACACAAATTTTAGTGTTGATAAAACCAACATTTTGATTTGGATTATTCTTATAATATTTTATTTTTAGTAAAGTTTATGGAAACTTTTATACAGATCTTTTGAAGTCAATATAAACTTACCAATTACAAATTGATTAAATGGATGTATTGTCGTATTCTAAAATAAAATTAAATATAGGACATAACAGTATGCCCACATGAATGACTAAGAAAAGTAAGTTGCTCACAATGTAAAGCAATGCAAAACTACCTTACCTAAATTAAAAAATTAAAAATTAAATTAAAATTAAAAAAATCAAATATACTTTCTGAAATTAGAAATTAGAAAATATTTCTTTATCTACCGCCAAGGCCTCCTTGATTTGAAAAAATCAAAAATACCTATACTTTCTGAAATTTTGCATGTGAGGATGATTTTACATCGTGAACAACTTTTCTTAATGAAATTTTGTTGTAGTTGGCACAGAAAAGCTACTTTACCTGAATAGAAAATATTTCTTTATCTACCACCAAGGCCTCCTTGATTTGAAAAAATCAAAAATACCTATACTTTCTGAAATTTTGCATGTGGGGATGATTTTACATTGTGAACAACTTTTCTTAATGAAATTTTGTTGTAGTTGGCACAGAAAAGCTACTTTACCTGAATAGAAAATATTTCTTTATCTACCACCAAGGCCTCCTTAATTTGAAAAAATCAATAATACCTATACTTTCTGAAATTTTGCATGCGTGGATGATTTTACATTGTGAACAACTTTTCTTAATGAAATTTTGATGTAGTTGGTACAGAAAAGCTACTTTAGCTAAATAGAAAATATTTCTTTATCTACCACCAAGCCTCCTTGATTTGAAAAAATCAAAAATACCTATACTTTCTGAAATTTTGCATGGGGGGATGATTTTACATTGTGAACAACTTTTCTTATTGAAACTTTGTTGTAGTTGGCACAGAAAAGGTACTTTACCTGAATAGAAAATATTTTTTTATCTACCACCAAGATCTCTTTGATTTAAAAAAACCAAAAATATACTTGAAATTATTTTCAAGCGGAATGGTAGCCCCATTCCCCAAATATCAAATTCAATTTTTTTTTAGCAATGTACACAGACTGTAAATCCAATGGTTTTTACAGAAAATCTCAGTTACATATTACGGTCGTCTAAAAAGAAAACCAACAGACGTTATAAGTCAATTTTTTGTGTATAACTTCCATTAAATTGGAAAAAGTACTTATGAAAACTAAAAAAAAAGTTAGCTTTTAAAAATCTCCCTAGTTATTAATGGTTAAATTCTGCATCCGTAAAACAAAAGTGATGCATTTTGGAAAAATTCCAATTTAAAACAAAAAATACAGACAATAATAGAATAGGGATAGTCAAGTTGGTTTAGAGAAGTTTCTAAAAATTCTTGGAGACAAATGAAAGAAAGAATGGTGGTTGGAGTCGCAGGAGTTGAACTCTAACGAACGCAAAACAGGATTAAAAGGTGCATTTGGAATGCAAAAATGAGCGTGCCTGTAATTAGCCTGCAAAATGTTTTTCTAAAGTAAATCAAGTATACGTCATTGTATTACATGGTACATAAGGAATTAATAGCAATTGTAGTAAGTATAGCATTATATACAATTTGAATCGATTTGAAATAATAATGGTTCGCAGGTTAAAAATTAAGGATAAGATTACATCCCCCTAGTGGAATTTTTCAGTATTACCTATTACATAATTATTTACATTGAACAAAACCTTATGCTAAGCTAGCATATTAAGGGAGAGAGATTGAGGGGGAGATGTAATCCGATTTCACCTATCCGTAGTTAACAGGTGCTCAACACTTAGAAAGTAAACTGCTTCAAGTTAACTAACAACAATCTAAAGATATAAATAGTTAGGTAAAGAGAAATGTACTTTGCTGCCTGACAAGTTACATTCAACGTGGAAAAAATCTACAAGCAGTGCTCGTAACTAGTTACCATTCGTTACCCTACTTATTTGTTTTTAATTTACTAATTCTGTGTCATTACATCAAATTATTAATCGTATACATTGTCATTTTGTTCTTACATTTTTGGTGACAAAGATCTTCGTACCTGCATTAATTTTCACATTATAAAGGTACGTTTTCTTAAATACTCTCGTAGAATGTTGTATACAAGTAGAAGACGTTGTACTTCAGTGAATTATACTAAAGATTTAAACATGAAGTACCTACGTGTTCTTGTATAGTTACAGTTTACTCAATTTCATAGAAAATAAAAGGCACAAGACAACATGGATTAGAAAACCATCTTACCCGCAAATCATCTATGTTATCTGACATCTCCTGCTGTGTTTCCAGTGTCCAAACATCAAATCAAATTTGAATTGGTTCATTTAAAAGGAATAAATACTTCGTAACAATGAAATAATTTGTCCTAAAAAAAACCTTTTAAAATTCGAGTGCAGAGTTGACAGGTAAGACCGCGAACAACGCTTGTCCGGAAGTTGACATCATCACATCACTTCAATAAATATCATCACACAATAAAATTACATATTCGAAAATACTTTACTAACATCTAATTAAATTTGCATCACAGAAGATAATGCATAGAATAATTTAATTATTTATTAAATATTACTCCAAATAAAATTTCACTACCAACTTAATGGCTTCCCGTTATTTCACCGCAAAGTATGCTGGGAAAATAACAGAGGAACATTTACGCATGCGCGTTTGTGCGCGTTGTCGCATCAAAATGTGCTATATACAAGGTGTACAGTCTTTATCGTTTATTTTCTGTCAAATATGATCTCCGGTTCGCGTTTCCGATCATATGTGTACGCACCTTTATGATTGGCAGACTGGATCGTGTCGGGTATCTTCCGGTACTAACTTACTGTAACCGGAGATACACATTCACGGTATTTAATGAAGGCACGGTTCAACTTGTACAGAACCTATGTTGATTTCCGTGAAACACCCTGTATCACAGTATATAAGAAGTGCGTTCAATGTTTCGACGCCCCTCCTTATTTCTTTGTGGTTGAATTTTTGCAAACTTCAAAAAAGTAACCTAAAAATACTGAGGGATTTGTAATTTGTTTAAACTGTAAGTAATTTTGTACATATAATTGTTGTAAATTTTTATAAATTAGTTAATTAGAATAGTTATCATTTGAAACACTTTTTTTCTCAAAAAGTCAATACATACCTAATATTAAATTAAAATATGACTTGTTAATAAATATGTTTATTTATAATTTTCAGAGATTTGGGATAATTCATATATAAATTACTTGGTTTTTTATTTATAAACATAAAATACAGTTCCTTTATTGAGTTATGAGTTAGGATAACACTTTGGTCCTGTTTCGTCCAAAATGGAAATAGTGCAGGAACTGAAAATTTATTTTATATTACTACGTAAAAAAGTGTTCCATTTGTATCAATTAATACAAAATAAAATAACTTTTGTTTTAGTTATTTGATGTCTACGTGATCACTACACAATGATTCACGAAGCCCTTTTTTATCTGTGGAACTGTCCTGGTGATATATTTAAAATGAATAACGAAGAGGTAAGAGATATCGAATATATTTTTATAAATGATGTTAGTATTTAATTGCTAGTCTTATACGTTTAGAAAATTTAATATTTTGTACATATCCTTTGTAATGTTTCAATATAAAAATTTGTGTACGTTTGCTTTTCCCTACAATTAACACTCTTCATTAACCAAATTATGTAATAAAATGTTTATATTTAGGAATGGATTAATTCAGTCGATGTTCAAGAATTTCTTCACCCTGGGGAAAGGAGGCTGCTTCAAAGAATTATGGCTATTGCTTTAAATTATCATCAGATTCAAGAATTTATCAGAACAGTTAGTAATCAGCATATTATAATGTATGAAGGTAATAATAACATTCTCTCTCTTGGTTGATAATCCTAAGGATTAGTTTGTTGCAATTTCTCCATTTTCTATTCTGGGGTTTAGCACCCTGTGCATTGTGTCCTACAAATGTCTCCTCAATTATGGTTTTTAGTAGCCCCTCAACGTCCCTTTCCAGTTCAGGAGTAACTCGGAGTAGCTCTTTAACTGCACTTATGTGGTCCAATTGAGTGGAGCTTGTTGCATCTGACTTGATCTCGTTCCTATTGAATTAATAGTACGGCAGCTTAGAGTAGATCATTACAGGATCGGATCTGATCAGTCCATTTGCAATTGGAAAAGCACATCAAGTTGTAGAATATTTCTTCTTTTCGTTACCTTCTGTAAGGGGGGGGGGAGTCACTAACTGATATTTTAAAAATTTAAATAATATTTTAAAATAATTTAAAAAATATTTTTTAGATAACATTCTAAGTAGTGATGTAAAACCAGGTTTGTACATAAAGGCATTCTGTAATGGTGTTGATGAAGTACTAGACGACTACCGAAAAGAGATTATAAATTTAGAAGACATGCTTTTAAAAAATCCTCAACTTACCTTAACATTTGTATTAAGTTGTGTTGAAAAATTTATTACACTCTTTGAAGCTCTAGCATCAATGATAAATTTAATAAAAAGAGAGCAAATTCATGGTTGCTTATTAATAGGTAAACTTCACACTTATATTGATTGCGGAGTAGCACCTGTTGCTAAGTCTGCTAATAAGTAAGTATTTTGTATTATTTCTCATACACCTATTATTGCAACTAAGTTTTTCTTTAATTATTTTCAGAATTATACAAGCGATAAACATAATCTTCTATAGACACTTGTGTAATTGGATAATTTATGGTGATTTAGTAGATACCTGCAATGAATTCTTTATAAGTGATGCAAATTGCCCCGACGAAAATTTTCTTTACCCTGAGCAAATGAAAGAATCAGAGAGCACTGCTTTAGAAATATTTCGGGATTCCTTTGTAAGTATAAAATCAACGTTTTCAAGCTTTTTATTTAATAAACGATAATTTTTCTAGAAAAAGAACAGAATAAAAAAACCAAGTGTAGTAAGAAAGTTTTATTTAAAGAAAGATATGGTTCCTTCAAATATTTCATTAGAAACTGCAGAAACAATTTTGTTTATTGGGCGTGTAGTGTGGATAGTACGGAATGATCCAAAACGATATTCAGATGAACAGTTTCAGTTAAAATTCAAAAGAGATGTTTGGGAAGGCATGGATGTTGATTATTACAGAAAACTACAAGAACTTGAAAACCACCCATTCAACTTAGCCGTATTCGATAAAACTATTGAGGAATGTAGATTAAAACTCACAAAGGTGAAATTATTTTTAATTACATTTTTTGTATTGATTTTAATTTTGGGGAAAAACCTTAAAATATAATTTTATTTTAGTACTTATGGAAAGTAATGGTGGAAGAGGCAAACCTCTTAGACCATTTACAATTAATACGGGATTATTATGCACTTGGCAGGGGAGAATTATTTCAACAATTTGTAGTGGTCGCGGAAGATCATTTGAAAGAAACCCCAACAGACTATATTATTACAAATCTTAATTTTGTATTTGCTGAAACAGCAAGAAAGTTATATAGCGAGAATGATAAAACCTATTTACGTTTTGAATTGACATTACCTCGTACTCCAGAGAAAAATTCTGATAGTGGTAAATATATATGCATAAAATTTCTATTCTTTGTTGTATTTAAGGGTGAATAGTTTGTACATTGTTTACCAAAAAAAAATTGGTAATATTTATAAATTGTTTATTGTTGAACTTATCTGCAGATCCATGGACTCGCTTAGAAATTAATTTTCAAGTGCTTTGGCCATTGCACATTATATTTCATCCAAAAGCTATGAGCTTATACAATAAGCTATTTTGTTTTTTACTAAGAGTAAAGAAAACTCACATAGATTTACATAAATTGTGGCTTCTGCATATGGAGGGAAAGTCTAAAATGTGAGTACATAACACTGTTTTTTATTTCTGCTTCAAAGTAGGTACCTACTATATTCAATTTGATTAACAATTTTTTTCTTATTAAATTATAATTTTCGTCATAACAAAAATTTGGAAATAAATGTATAAGGGGTTGGATAAAATTTTATGAAGTGCTGGAGGCCCCTTAAGGTACAGACATTCTAAGTACTAATTTTTATTTTAGAGATCCAAAGGTATGGACATTAAGAAATAACTTAATGTTTATCGTTAACAATTTACAGTATTATTTACAAGTTGATGTGATTGAAGCTCAGTTTTCAATCTTTAAAAATGCTGTTCAAAGTGCGAATGAATTTGAAGATATTATTCGACTTCATTCAAAATTCTTAAAAAATCTTTTAAATAAAACTTTTGTCTTAACAGCAGAAGAGGTGAGTTAAATTTGCAATTTATCTGATAAGTATTTAATTCGATTTATTTTAAAGCCATCACCTCAAGAGACTAAACATACGCTTTATCAAATACCTGGTTTAAAATATGAAGAAAATACAATGGTAAGGACATTGAAATTTTTTTATATAACACTGTACGAGTAAAGATCAAAGGCTACCACCAGCGGGGTTTAAAATACAACACATGAATATTGTTATTGCAATTTTTTCTAAAATTTTCTAGTCATCATTTAAACTTTTGGTTTTATTAACATTTTTTGTAGGTTTACAAAACCATTCTAGAAATTCTACGTGTATGTGACGAATTCTGTTTAACAGTCTCTACTTGGAACAGTACACTTACTGAATTGGAACATCAAGAATTGATGAAATTAAAAAATCGAAGCGATGTATTAATAGAAAATTTATTACATGTGTTGTATTCCTTACATGAAAAAGCATCTGGTCACCATTTGTTGCAGTTACTGCATCACATTGATTTCAATCGCTGGTTCTCCAAAAATAATGCAAATTTAAATTTAACGGTATCATTTTAATTTCTTGTATTACATTTGTGTCTTTTTTTGTTTTACTTATTGGACATTAAATTAAACAAAAATTCTGGTGCCTTCCCTTTATTATGAGTTATGACACTGAAATTAAAAACTACCCCAATTGAATTGTTAGTGGTTTTTTATGTGGAATTATATTTATAATAATTAATTACAAATATATTTAAATAATTTAATAACAAAATTAATATAATAAAAATCTTAATAATAACAACCAATTAACTACCTTCTGTTTTTCCTGTAACCATTTTCCTGTATTGAAATAATTTTACAGTTATAAAAATGTATAGGGTGCTCCAAATTGTATGTAAGTATAGGCTATCGTAAAGGTATAAAGACATTCTGCAGGTACTTTTTTTAAGTAGGATGCAGTGCACTCATACAATATGAGTAGTCGAGTATCTAACGTAAACATGAAAAATTCTTTAAAAATACTCAAAAATTTGAAAAAAATAAGCAGCCAATATTTCTAAAATTTTGCATGGGGCGATGATTTTACATTGTGGGCAGCTTTTATTAATGAAGTTTTGGCATAGTTAGTACAGAAAAGGTACTTTACCTGAATAGACAACATTACTTTCAAGGTCTCCTTGATTTGAAAAAATCGAAGATATTTTCTGAAATTTTCCATGAAGGGATAATTTTACATTCTGAACAACTTTTATTAATGAAGTTTTGTCGTAGTTAGTACAGAAAAGCTACTTTACCTGAATAGACATTTCTTTCAAGGTCTCCTTGATTTGAAAAATCGAAAGATACTTTCTGAAATCTTGCATGAGGAGATGATTTTATATTGTGAACAACTTTTCTTAATGAAATTTTGTTGTAGTTGGCACAGAAAAGCTAATAAGACCTAGCTAATTGGACCACCCTGTATAGTTTAATGCAATAGGTGCTGTGCCCGTAAATTTATGTGTAATTTTATTTAAAATAGAATACCATGTTTCCATTATTTAAAAAAAGTTCCTTTTCCCATTGTACCTATGTCTTTAATGTTCCTCTCTTTTTATGACAGTGTTATTTATTAATCCCATATATTAATACTTTTTCTTCATAACTTTCATAAAAAGAACCATATCTAAAATTTAAATGTATTTTATTATATTTGCATTACCTAGTTTCTTGATACCTACTTATAAATACTACCATTACAGCAAGTAACATAATCCACATCCAGCACTTCCATGCTCTTTTGGAATGTTCTGATAATTTATTAGATTCCACTTTTAATTTAGAAACGTTATCTTCTGTTAATTGTGTCGATCTCCCTACAACCTGTATAGGAAAAAAGTTTTTATTATGAAACTGCTACTTGTTGAAAAAATTTCAGAAAAATTGATTCATATTTAATAGGTACCTACCCATTAATTTTTTTTACTATAGATAAGAAAGAATATTACCATAAAGCAAATTTTTTATACCACTTACCTCTGTATCTTTTTTTATAATTCTATTAGCAAGTTCAGATTGTTCTTTTAGATTTCTGGTAAGTGTAAGCATGTCATCTGCAATTTTTTGTTGCATATTTTCATGATAGTCGATTAGCTCATCCAAATCATTTGATCCTCCTGCTTTTTTAACATCACGCTGTCTTAACCCTAGAACAGTACATATTGGAGTTTTTTCATAACAAAGACAATAAGATGTGAAAATAAAATAGATCGCGCACATATTTAAAGTCTGACTGTTCCCCCAACTTACCTAATAATTCTTCTCGAGTAGTGAACGTTTTTTCGCTTATTTGTTTGTCTGCTTCATCAAGTAATTCATTATTATGTGAAATATGTAAGCCCAATGCTGATTTTAATTTATTTATTCTTCTACGATACTCCTCTACATTGTCATCGGTTGTTACACTGGTAATAGAGGCAGTTTCAATAAAATGCTACTCATGATTTTTAAAAGCAATTAAGATATTAAGTAATATGTACCACTCGGATGATTTACGACACTCGCCTTGGCTAGTGTCGCAAATTTCATCCTCTTAAATATTTTTTTTACTACTTCGACTCTTATCTACTTTCCTTATAAAATAATAACTAACTTCAGTAATGAAACTTTTTTCTTTAAATAAATTGTTCAGAGTTAATTATAGTTTTTTGTGTTAATGAAACTTACCTGGGTGTTATTCTCTGGAGGTCTTTCAACATAGTATCTAAAGACTCGACATACTGTGGTAATCTTTCGTCTTCTTTTTGTTTAGTTTTTATCATAATCTCACATTTATTTAATAAACGCCGAAAGTTGATTTCCATTCTTGACAATCCCATTTTTAAACCTAAAATTATACAGTATTTATGTTTTTGAATTTACAGTCTTAGATCATATTCCGTATTATCAGAATTATTTGACTATGGGGCCTATTTAAACAAGCAACTTTATGTTATATTTCAAAAATGAAACAAAACACTATCATGAAAATGTTTTTGTTCGAATACTACGTGTCTAATCTATATCGATTGAATTATCAGTTATTTCTCTTCTACTTTTCGTTTATCTGAAATTTTGTAAAATGCCAAATTAGTTCCATGATATTTACTTTAGCTAAGTTTATATTATAGAAGATATAAGCGTTCTGTGATATAAGCCCTAGAATATTATGTGTACACTCACTTATGACATTCAAACCACATTCATGTAGGCGCGATTTTTCCTTTTTGTTTTCATTGGTTAAATTTGAATTTGCCGCCAAAAACAAAAAGAAAACATCGCGCCTATATGAATAAGGCGGGCTTATTTAAAATATCAGAAACAAAATTATTTTGACGTTTAAAGCATCTATTTCATTATTCACCAGTGAATAATGGTAATTTACGACAGGGTAGCATTACCAAGAATATTGGAAATACTGGTACTTGGTAGGTAAATACCAGTTGATACCAAAGGTTTTAGAAAAACCAACTTTGTCAGTGTCAAAAATTAATAAAAACATCATTATTTTTTTAATTTTTAAAGTGTATGCAATTAAGGTTTGTTTTTAAGTGATTATAATGTTAAACTAGCAACTAAATGGAATATTTCCTAAATTGTATTAAAAGAATACTTACGTTAATTTAAACTTGTAGTTAGAAGCGATATAACCTTAAAAATTATTTAAAAAAGGTAAGCAATAATTCCACAATGTTCCCTTAATATGTCACCATACCACATAATTCACTGCAATTTCAATTTTAAATAATACGTACTTTTCTGAATATAAACGAACACGCGTATTGCTAAAGTATACTTTATTAGTGCCACATTTTAGTACAAGTTTTAATAAGCGCGCTTTGGTTGGTTTTACCTACCATGGTTGCCGTCGTCTGCTTTGATCTGTCACAGATAAACACATACCCAGAGATAACTTAACCTCTTTATTAAAAATATATAAGCTGACAGTCAGGTGTTTTGTGCACATACCGAAGGTCGCTATTAAACTTTGACGGTTCAGTATAAGTTAAATCTTTTTTGTATTTACACCTTCGAAGTTTTGCACATTTTCTGATTGTATCTGTTGTTTGTTTACAAACGGATGCAAATATACAATGTTGGCAACTCACAGATCTGTATTTATTAAGTTAAGTTCTATAAAATCTGTTTACGGGGGTAGAACTATATCTGCCAACCGTGGGTTGGTGCCTATGGTCATCGAAAAAACTGGAAAAGGAGAACGTGCCTATGATATATATTCACGGCTTCTTAGGGAAAGAATAATATGTTTGATGGGTCCTATAGACGATGCACAAAGTTCACTAATAATTGCACAATTACTAGTATTACAGTCCGAATCAACAAACAGACCAATTCATATGTACATTAACTCACCTGGAGGAAGTGTTACAGCTGGATTAAGTATCTACGATACAATGCAATATATTTTACCACCAGTATCTACTTGGTGTGTCGGTCAAGCTTGTAGTATGGCATCTCTTATATTAGCAGCTGGAGCTCCAGGGATGCGTAATTCTTTACCTCATTCTCGCATTATGATACATCAGCCTTCAGGTGGTGTGCAAGGTCAAGCTACTGATATACAAATTCAAGCAGAAGAAATTCTTAAAATAAAAAGATTGCTTAATGATTTACTTGTCAAGCACACACGATTACCTTTGGAGCGTATCGAACAGAGTGTTGAAAGAGATAACTTTATGAGTGCTTTAGAGGCACGAGAATTTGGAATGATTGATAAAGTGCTTACAAGCCCACCTAAACGTACCCATTCTAGTAATAATGATATACTTCCTACTAAGAAGGATGAAATAAAGGAGGCAGCAAAATTGGACAAATCATAAAATACCATAATTTAGTGTTACAGTGTACTTAAATAGACTTTTTAAAATTACAAATTGTTATTAAAATAATTGTTGTTGACATATTCAAGCTTTATTTTGTTTAGAGTGCCTTGATATTGATTATCAAGGCACTCTAATTTTGTTGAAATCGGCAAATATACGGGGGTGACACAGGACCCTGGGGAACCCCTATTATTTTTTATTTTTTAACCGATTTGAATAAATTTTTGTATGCGTTATATACACGTAAGAGCTCATAATTTGAACTGAATCTTAATAATTTTTCACTTCCGGTTTCGCCGGAAATGATCCCAACTTTCTTATTTCAAATGCAACACGCCTATATACGTACCTATATTTTTGCATCTTTCAACTCCGAATTAAATTTTGCGTATAATAGTGTCAGGATATTACAGTTTTGAGTACTAACAAATTTTTAATTTCAAAAATACGGTTTAATTCTAGAGTGCCATGACTCCACTGAATTTTGTACATATCTTGCCGCTTACTTTTCTAAAACTGTTTAATATAATAAAAGGTGTTGGCTAGAGCCTCTCAAAGTTGAAAAAATCATTTTCATGACCTTCTTTTTTTCCCCAATGGTAGAAAAAAAAATACAGAATACAGGGGTGCCCCCAAGGGGTGCCCCGGCGTTCAGAGTCATGTGGTACGATAACATCAATAATTGTAGGTTTTCTATTAAATACATATCTAATTTTTGTTTTAGTTTTTAAATTCTATGAAAAATGGAACTGAATATAAATCGAAATAATGCCATTCTTACTGCACAGTCAATTTCAAAATTAGTAGAGAAAATAAAGAACAAACCAAATAATTCACCCGAATTAAAGTATCTTAAAGAAAAATGTATTGCATGTGAAGATGCAGTTATTAGTTTAGCAGCTAGTAAAGGGCTTGTAATGCTGGTTGAATCTGATGTATTGCAAGTATCTGCTACATTATCCGAACTTGTATCTTCATTGTCTTTAGCCAAGTGAGTAGATAATAGCCTGTAATACAACTTCCTTATCATTAATTTTAATTTGTAAAATGTTAGGTCGTTTGTTGGTATTACTGCTGCCATTTGTGACTTATTACAAATAGATCTTAGATGTAGAGTAAATGCAACTGAGAAGTACAAGTGTCCATTTAATTTACGTACTCCACAGCATCCACTGGTTTCAGTTTTAAAGCAACAGCAAGATACATGGATTAATATCCTGAGTAAAATAAATGACTTTTATGAGAATAATTCTGAAAGGTAAATAGGTAAATCACTGAGAACTGATTACAAAATTAAAAATACTAAGAAAAATTTTTAAAATAAATATTTCCATAAGAAAATGTCTGAAAATATGTCCACAGATTGACAAAAAAATTTTGTATTTGAATTGCATATTTGGGAATTAAACCGTGCTTGGCTTGAAACTAGTTTTAAGTATATTTTCGATTTTTTTAAATCAAGGAGGCCTTGGGTGGTACCTACTTAAGAAATTTTTTCTATGCAGGTAAAGTAGCTTTTCTGTACTCACTATCGCAAAAGCTTATTAAGAAAAGTTGTTCACAATCTAAAATCATCGCGCCATGCAAAATTTCAGAAATATCGGCTGCTTATTTTTTTTTAAATTGAAATTCCAATAATTAGACAGTTCCGTAAAAGTAACACGACGTTTCTGAAATTTTGCATTGGGGAATGATTTTACATTGTGAACAATTTTTCTTAATGAAGTGATGCTGTAGTTAGTACAGAAAAACTACTTTACCTGAATAAAAAATACTTCTCTGTCTACCACAAGGCCTCCTTGATTTGAAAAAATCGGAAATATACTTAAAATTAGTTTCAATTCAAGCAGGACTTTGTCCCCAAATAATAAATTCAAATTCAAAAATTTGTTGCCAAACATACCCACCTCTTTGTAACTCAATCCCGATATGCTGTATTGATATGAATTATATAATATAGTAATGTTCTGTGTTTTAGGACCATTTTCTATGCAAATGAATCACTTTATCCTTTTTATATGTATGTTATTTGTAATCCTACTTCAGAAGTACCTGAACTATTCCAACATAAATTATGGAATCATCTAATTCGGATCAACAAACAGCAAAGTGTAGATGTAATTATGTATGCTATTATGTGGCTACAGGTAGGTAATTTTAATTAAAATTTAAGAAATTATACATATTATTCCCCATTAGTGTGACTTCACTTATACAACAAATATTTAAATTAATTAATTATTTTCTAATTTTAGCTATCATCTAAAAGATCGAGTGCACGAGCAAGTAGTTTGTTAATTGATTTGATATCTGTGCAACACACAAGTGATAATGACATCAAAGAAGTTGTATTGTTATGGCTAACATCTCTTGTTTATGAATTAATTCGATATGAACATGATCCCCGATGTGTTATATTGTGCCTTCAAGAAGCAATCAAGTCATATCAACTTTCACAAGTCGCTAGTACTATGTTGATTATATTATCAAACTGCATAGTTTTGTGTCCATCAGTTTACTTGTGCAGTCTGCTTAAACTATGTAAGTACATTTATTTCTTTTGTAAATTGTATGCAAAGTTTCAGAAAGTGTATTTTCAAGTTTTTTAAATCAAGGAGACCTTGGTGGTAGATAAAGAAATGTTTTCTATTCAGGTAAAGTAGCTTTTCGGTACTAATTACGGCAAGACTTCATTAAGAAAAGTTGTTCACAATGTAAAATCATCACCACATGCAAAATTTCAGAAAGCATATTTACGATTTTTTCAAATCAATGAGGCCTTGGTATAAAAATTTTTTTTTATCCAGGTAAAGTAGCTTTTCTGCACTAACTACCGAAAAACTGCATTAAGAAAAGTTGTTCACAATATTAAATTATCCCACCATGCAAAATTTCAGAAAGCATAATTTTGATTTTTCAAATCAAGGAGGCCTTGGTAAGAAATATTTTTTATTCAGGTAAAGTAGCTTTTCTGCACTAACTACCGAAAAACTGCATTAAGAAAAGTTGTTCACAATATTAAATTATCCCACCATGCAAAATTTCAGAAAGCATAATTTTGATTTTTCAAATCAAGGAGGCCTTGGTAAGAAATATTTTTTATTCAGGTAAAGTAGCTTTTCTGCACTAACTACCGAAAAACTGCATTAAGAAAAGTTGTTCACAATATTAAATTATCCCACCATGCAAAATTTCAGAAAGCATAATTTTAATTTTTCAAATCAAGGAGGCCTTGGTAAGAAATATTTTCTATTCAGGTAAAGTAACTTTTCTGCACTAACTACCGAAAAACTGCATTAAGAAAAGTTGTTCACAATATTAAATTATCCCACCATGCAAAATTTCAGAAAGCATAATTTTGATTTTTCAAATCAAGGAGGTCTTGGTAAGAAATATTTTTTATTCAGGTAAAGTAGCTTTTCTGTACTAACTACGGCAAGAGTTCATTAAGAAAAGTTGTTCACAATGTAAAATCAGGATCCCATGCAAAATTTTAGAATTAACGGTTTAGTTTTATGATAGTGTGTGGCTTTCATTTAGAAAGTTTAAAAAAAATAACCAGCCGATATTTCTAAAATTTTGCATGGAGGGATAATTTTACATTGTGAGCAACTTTTCTTAATGAAGTTTTGCTGTAGTTAGTATAGAAAAGCTACTTTACCTGAATGGAAAATATTTCTTTATCTTCCACCAAGAAGAAAATTGAAGCCAAGCAGAACTTAATCCCCAAATAAAAAAATTTATCTGTATCCGCAAAAATAGTTAAAATAATCTAGTTGAAGCCTGCTTTATTAAATACATTTTATACTTCTGGACAAAAAATAGAAACAACATTTTTTTAGTGCTTCTTTTTTATTGATTTAAACATTGTAATCATGTCTTTCGGGTCATCCAAAGAAAAGTCGCCAAGGCAGTATGATATAAAAAATTACGATGTTTAAAACAAAAAAAAAGTGGAGGTGCAAACCTCCCCTGGACTTTCCCATACTAAAAATAAACATTTTGTTTTTGCTATTCAACAGTAGTTCGCGAGGTAGCATTGAAAATCATTTGAATGCCTCGCGAGAAAAATGAGACTATACGGGTTCGATATGAACAAAAGAAAGACGCCAACATACGCATCTATCTGTACTCTGTAGTAGGCACCCGCTAAAAATTACAACTGGCGAAGCCGGACGATCGCTACCGACCGACGATCAGTTTCCGAGTCCAACCAGATTCAAAACCTAAATATTCAAAATTCACGAATTTCTCATTAACCGTACATTTTAGCCATATGAACACCTTATACTATGTGATAGACAATTCAATTTTGCATTCAATTATATAATAATATACAGGGTGTTTCATTTAAAATAACAAAGTTGCTTATTGTACTGTGAAAACCAAACACCCTGTATACGTGATATAAATTTAGAAAAATGCAAATCTATATACTGAACAACTTTTGTATTTAAACTTCTTTCATATTTTGACTAATAAAGGCGCTATAGGAGCATCAATTTCCGATTTTCAAAATCTCGTAGAGAGCGCCACAGTGGAATTCTGGCGTTCATCAAAAAACAAAAATGTAGCTAATACGAAGCTGCATAAGTACAGAAAATTTAAACAAATTCCTTAGACCAGTTTTTTTGTAATAATTTTTCAAAAATTTCAAATTTTTTGGAAGAGCGCCGTTGCGACCGTTTTTGGATTTAGTAAATAATTTTTTTTCTTGGTGTAGTACAGCCAAAGGGCTTTCAAACAAGTTGTTGCGGAACCTGATCAGATAACTGGTTTTTGAGTTACGGGGCGTTAAAGTCGAAATTTTGAAAAATTCATAGCGACCGCCATTTTGAAGTTAGAGAGTCCGGTAAAAAACTGTTTCCCTTGAATTATGCCCTTCTTTGATATCCCCTACTCAGATTTTCAAAATTCCGCTTCTGAAAAAAATGATACCAAAAAAACATGTCTAACTTCCGCTTCCGGTTTCGGATTTTTTTGAAAAGCTTATTTTGTCGATGAATTTTCGATATACCCCTTCATTTAAAATTTCATCAAAATCGGTTCACTAGTTTTTGCGTTACAGGCGTTACATACACACACACACACACACACACCCACCCACCCACCCACCCACCCACCCACCCACAGACAGACATTTTTTCTAGACCACTTTTTTAGGCTCCTGGGGGTCCAAAACGCCCATTTCCGTGAAAATCTCGATTTCGAAAATTTTCATGATATCAATACTTCCCTATACCAGTAGTGGTATGGGAAAGTAAAAAAACAAGCACTACAAAAATGTTGGTGTTTCCATTTTTTTGGTACGCAGTTGTACATAAATCAGTGGTTAATTTTTAATAATTGTCCATTCATTCTAGGTAAGACTATCCTGGTATTAAATTTATCAAATACATTTGCTGTACAAACAATAAGAATTTCATTACTACAGTGGCTTTCTTATGGATGTACTTTAATAGCAGATTCATTACAAGTAGTAAACGATATTTTGCTCTACATAGAAAATAACAGCAAGCATGTATCCAACAAATCAAAAGACTTGTATTTAAACAAAAAGTTTTATTTTTTAAAAAGTACAAATAACCATATACATTTAGCAGTGGAGTTAAGTATTTTATCGGAATCGATAAATCCAGATAATATTTTGAACTGGTTAAATATGGCGGATAAATTACCTCCCTTTCTATTAAAAAATTTCTTTAATTATTTTGCAGCATTGCTTTTACATGAATTTAATGATGTTCAAGTTACTCTGAAAGTAATAGATATTTTACTTAAAATCACAAACAGTTACAAAGAAATTACCACCCAACTACTTACGTTAATCCTTTACAAACTTTCAAATTCGACAAATTCTGAGATTCATTTACAGTTACTAAAAGCTCTACCAAAGATGGGTGTACTTAAAGAAAATTTACCTTTAATCATAAATACATTAGAATTATTAAAACAAGGAATGTTAAATTTAAAATCTTTTGTTCTTATGCTGTTTTTTGATTTGTGGGACACAGATGGAAAATGTTATCCACATTTACAAAATGTTTTGGTGGGTAATAAAAGTGATAGCAGAACACAGTTATGGGAGTTTCACATAACAAAAGCTTATGTTTTAAAGGAGATTTGCATAAAACGGTAAGAGATTGAGTTTAAAAATGGGATTGGTGTTTATGTTTATATCAATTACAGTCCAGAAGTACATGGAAGAGAATTAGTAGGACATTTATCTGAGATTTTAAATAACTGTAGCGATGAAAGTGGAGCTTTAGCATCGGCTTTAGCGTTAGAAGGTATCAAGGCATTGTGTAATGCCGGTGTTATTGATATTAATAGCACTTGGAATGAATTAGCACCGAAGTTTAGCACAGAAACACGAACTACCGTTATTAAAAGGTATTATTTTTATAAATTATTATTAATAAATTTGCATTCTAAAAAAGTAATGGTTGCTTTTAGCCTTTGTAGTCTGATGGAGGAAGCATCATATTTTGGATCATCTGAGTATGCAGATAAACTATTGGAAGATGTTGTCACTAGGCTATGGCAGTATTCAGAACATGAAAACATAGAAGTTGTTTCTGCAGCTCTTAGTGCTTTACAATATTTTACATTGGATCAAGTATCACCATATCTACTCGACAATTTTAAAACGATCAAATCAGAATCTGATATTGCTAATCTTTCTTTTGGTCTTATACGAGGTATGGTTGTCATAAAAACCTATTTTTTCCAAATATACCGTTTATATAGGGTGTCTCAGATTGAGTAGTGTAGGGATCTAGGAAACACAAACTAGAATACGCAATTAACGCGGTACCCAGTATACGGCTCTAACCAATCACAAACTGGAATACTAGTTTGTGATTGGTTAGATGCGGCTTACTGCGTACGGCATGCCGCCTAAGGTGGATACGCAATGGATCCGGCGCATCTGTGATTACGCGATGCGGGATGCGGCACTCATTGGGTATGATTTTCAAGAATCGCGTATGCGCCTGTTATTTGAAGCGCGGTTATCAAAAATCATAAACAATTAGCGCCGTTTAAGCAATGTCTGCGTGATCACGCCATCGCACATCGCGTAATCACGGATACGCGGTTCTATAAATAGGATATCTCTGCCTAAAGGTGGATACGCAATTGACGCCGCACGCGGCTCTAGCCAATCACAAACTAGACTAGCACTAGTCTGCGATTGGTTAGATGAATCCGAGTTTACTTGAGTAAGTATAGGTTTATACAATCCACTAAAATAATAATAATTTAGGTGAATGTTGGATAAACCTTTTACTCTACACCCAAAGTTCTGCACTTGATGCGGTAGGAAATTTACTTATCAAATATATTACTACTGAAATATCAGCATATCGTAGTGGCATATATAAAGTTGACGGACATAGAGAACCACAAGATCTTAATTACCTGCCGGAACATAGTATCGTAAGGGCAATAGGAAATTACTTACGCACACAGGTAAACAAGTATTTTAATTTTATTACGTTTATTTTTTTTTTATTGATTTGTGAAAAATATATTTTGGTTTATTCAAGGTTCAAAAATGGAATAATTCTAGCACCAAACAAGTTTATTTGCAATGTTTGCGGATATTAAGCCAACAGTATAGTAAACCGTTACCACCTACAGACTGGTGTTTTCTTCAAGAACTTGCACATTTTCCTGAAGCTCGAGCTTATTGTATTACATTGGCATCACGTCAAGCACAACTGTCTGGTACAGCACGACGATTGGTTGAAAATTATATTGCTGCATTGACGCATATAACTAATAATGTAAGGGTAAACGATATTTCGGTTTGAACGATTAAAATTACTGTTGGTACTTTACTTTCAGGTTGAAGACATAGAAACTGTTTACAAAAATTTGAAATATTTGTGTAATAGCATACAACCAGTGACTTTGCAGCCTTTTATCGAAAGTTCTATGGCTTTTTCACTACAGAAAACCGAGCTTTTCGATGACTTAATTACACACTTAAAAAATGCGCTTAGTGATGAAAATCTACACGAGGCTAACAGATTAATTTTAAGTCAAGTGATAGTTAACACTGCCTTGCAATTAGATATTGATAATTTGGTAAGACTCGTTTTTATAATTATTATCAGTATGTCTAGGTCTTTGAACATACAGTCTCCTTGACTGGACAGAAAATACCGCTTTAAAATTGCTTGACAAGGTTAGATATATAACTCGAACTAGTATTTTGTGCGCATGCGTACGGCAATTGTGATCACTTCTTAAACTAAAAGTGGAGTTATCTACCTTCCCTGAACTTTATATATACATTTCGTTTTTGGTATTCAACACTAGTACGCGAGGCAGCATTGTAAATCACTTGAATGCGTAGCAAGCAACACCAGACATACTGGTTCCATAGGTACAGAAGAGAGATAGGCATCTAATTTAGTAGCAGCGGAAGTTCGCGATTTTCTCATCAACCGTACATTTTAGCTATATGACTACCTTATACTATGTGATAGACAATTCAATTTTGCATTCAATTATATAATAATATACAGGGTGTTTCATTTAAAATAACAAAGTTGCTTATTGTACCGTGGAAACCAAACACCCTGTATACGTAATATATACCGTGTGTGCCGTTGCGACCGTTTTTGGATTTACTAAATACATGTTTCTTCATGGTATAGTACCGCCAAAGGGCTTTCAAACAAGTAGTTGCTGAACCTGATCAGAAAACAGGTTTTTGAGTTGTGGGGTGTGTCAAAATTTTGAAAAATTCATAGGGGCCGCCATTTTAAAACTGGAGAGTCCGGTAAAAAACTGTTTCCCTTGAATTATGGTCTTCTTTTATACCCGCAACTCAAGATTTCCAAAATTTTGCTTTTGAAAAAGATACTAGATGATACTAGGTACCAAAAAAACATGTCTAACTTCTGCTTCCGGTTTGGATTTTTTTGAAAAGCTTATTTTGTGGATGAATTTTCGATATATCCCGTCATTTCAATTATTTATTATTTTCTTTAAAGTGAAACAGAAATTATTTGTAGTATTTTACCAAATTATTGGAATGTATTGTTGTCCTTCCCATTCGGTATATCGATCAATTAAGTTCACCAAGATTATGGAAGGAAGAGTCTGTGGAGAAATTAAAGTTATCCGTACGAGTTAGATGTGCTCTTTCTCAGAAAGCAAATGTTGCACCTTTGGTGTGGCTGAATGATGTTATTGATGCTGCTTGTTTTATTGAATCGTGAGTAAATATTTGTATTTCATGACAAATAACGTGTAAAGGGTTGGTAAAAGTCTTTCATTATTTCGTGGACCTGTAGCAGAAAACCTAAAATCATCGCTAGCCGTTATACCTAGGCCATACAGTTTATATTCCAACCTTCTGTGAACTATTCTGGCTCCACGAGATAATACAAGACTTCTACTGTATTCTTTGGAGGAATTTGACTTGCAACATGGAGAGTTGAATCTCGCCACTTTTACTTTGTCTCACTTAAAAAGAGCTAGGTACTTACCTACTCTATTGTTAGGCGACTGTCTGAGTAGGGAGGTGTAGCTTCCAATCCAATTTTCTGTTTGCAGGCAACACAGTTATGTATTAAAAAATATTGCTCAAGTAATGGAATCATTTAGAAATTCTGATTTTGCAAGTGCATGGATCTTAGAGTTACTGGGACATATCCAATCTACTATTGCTAATGAAAACAAGAATAACTACCACCTCAAATTTTTATGTGATGTATTCATTGTGTCATTAGTCATTTTAGCTGGTCAAGATATTTTTGTTATTGATTCAAATGATTTGGTAAACACGCCAGATCATCGATTGCGTTTGTTTCCACAGAGTGTTGCTATTTTAATGAAAACTCAGTGCTGGAAACGATATGTGTCGCAGGTATTTTAAATTTTTTTCTATGTAAATTGAATTAGAATGAATTTTATTTTAGGTTTCAGAATGGTTGTTTTATATGACAAATTTCCACGATACACCAGAAAATTATAAAATTTCGTTTTACCAAGCATTGGCAGCTTTACGACATGAAGAAGTATTTGTAAAACAATCTAAATGGATGAAATATGTCGGCACCAATGTATCTTTTAATATTTAAACTAAATATTAGTGTAACAAACAGTCATGATTGCTCAGAAAAATTAATTTTAGTACGTACATTCTCTTGTAAGTTTATAGTGCAGTCACAAAAATCATTGTTCATATCATAAGATATTGTTGTGAAACACCTTATTTCTAATTAAATAAATAAAGTACAGAGGGTAAAATTTCATGCGGAGGCACTGTGGGTAAGCAGATGCGAACTAATAATGCACGTCTCAATGCAATAACGGTTTCTAAAACCAAACTGTAAATATTAGATATATGCTTTCATGGAGGTTTTTATGGGAAATTTTATTTTCTACAACTTTGGTCCTATAATATTTTACCCTATCTAGCACGGTTTTCGATGCATTTCAATTTTAAACCAGAATCGCTGGTCTGCACTAACTTCAAACGGTTCTCAGGCTCAAATTATTAAAGTTAGACATATACTTTCTGGTAGTTTCTTGCAGGACATTTTATTTTCTACAACTTTGATCTTGTAGTGTTTTACCATATCTAGCAGGGTTTTCGCTGCATTTCAATTTATAACCGGAATTGCTAACTATTAACGGTTCTCAGGCCCAAATTATTTAAGTTAGACGTATACTTTCAGGGAGTTTCTTGTAGGAAATTTTATTTTCTACAACTTTGGTCCTATAGTATTTTACCTTATCTAGCGCGGTTTTCGCTGCATTTCAATTTTAAACCAGAATCGCTGGTCTGTGCTAACTTCAAATGGTTCTCAGGCCCAAATTATTAAAGTTAGACATATACTTTCCGGGAGTTTCTTGTAGGAAATTTTATTTTCTATAATTCTGATCTTGTAATGTTTTGCACTATCTAGCGGGGTTTTCGCTGCATTTCAATTTTTAAGTGGAATTGCTGATCTATGCTTTGTTCAAACGGTTCTCAGGCCCAAATTACTAAAGAAAGTTAGACATATTTTTTCACGGAGTTTACTGGGTACGTTTTTCTAGTTTCTTTCGCGCGGCAAAAGTTTGCAAAGCGTTTAGTGCTATAAAAAAAATTCAAAAAAAAAGAAAGTGCAAAACATTCAATAGTCGAGTATCTTTGTAATAGAGTAACCACCACAACCCCGTCAAGTAATTATTTTAACAAAGTAACGCTTGAAAACGTCAATAATTTACATCCCTGTTCTTTAATTTAGGCTAGAAGCCTTTTTGTTGTAAATAGTTGTTAGGCAAACAAATTCAAGACAAATTACATGATTTATCAATCGTCAAAGATATTCGCATACTCAAATTGGTCCACTGTGAGAGCCAACTAGAGTAGGTAATTTTGTATTTCGAGTACCAATTTTAGCGACCTATATTTTTCTCTAGGTAAATTAATCTTTTAGCAGTGAAATACTTCTGGATATACTAAGAAATGTCAATTATTATTTATAATGCTTTGGTATCCTATTAGTACAGAAGTATTTACACAATAATAATTCGTAGGTAAAAAATTAATCTCTTATAATATACAATATGTTCCAGTAAACCAAGAATCCAAGTTACAGAAGAATAAATTAATAAATACCTACATAAATTCTTTCTCACCACGGTACTACTAGAACATACTGTATAATTATAAAGTATCAAAAATTTTAAACAGAAGTTTCATTATCTGAAAGATGAGTGGATACAGATAAAGATGTAGGTCTTGATTCTACTCGTTCAGGAACACACAAGATTTCATCGTCATGTGGACGTAACCTTGTTGGGTCTAAGGTTCGTGTTTTCTCTTGGGTTTGGTGTTTTAGCTTATGTGGTGTGCGATTTGGAGATGATTTGCGACTACCATTGAATGATTTCAATAACTTTGCCCTTTAAATAAACTAAACTATTAAATTGAACAGATATTATATAAGAAATATACACATACGCATCTAATAGTTTCAATAACAATCGGTTGTAGGCTTGATATTCTTCATCACCAAAGTTATTTGGATCATGTCGAGCATGGTCATGAAGATCACAAAATTGATGAACTAATCTTTGACCAGTACCATTTAATGGGGCTGCTAATGCTGTTAATAGAAAAGCTCGAAGATTATCATTTGGATGTCTCATTAAACAGCCATCCTGACGAGTTATTTCAGATTCTAAATATCGAGAAGAATATTGGTTAGTGTACTGGATAATCATTAAATTAAATATATACCTAAAAGTTTAACGTCATCTACAGCTTTCAGTCGATAGTAATGAGCGGGAATTTGCTGTCCAGGATATACAATATATCGTGAATCGGCATTGTGTAAAAGTTGTGGCTCACAGATAATACGTGGGATTAAATCTATCCGCCTCTCAATTTCTCGACGAAGAATCTTCGGAAAAGTAGGTACAAGTTTGGTCTATTTTGGTAATTATAAGCTATACACTAACCTTTTTAGCATCATGACCAATAGGTACATGTGGTCCTCTACGTGAACGTAGTGCAAATCTCATTATTTGACGTTTTGCAAATATGAATAAAATTAAAAATGTTAATACTCCTAAACCTATGATAATTATTACAGTTACACCAGACAATTCCTCAGACATGGTTTTAACTGTGGAATCTCCTAATTTTTTCAGTTCAACCTTCATTGATTGGCGTTTAAATTCTTTATATTGTAAATTATTTAATTTAGAATTATTGTAGATATTAAACACGAAATAATCCTTATTTTAATTTACATTTTCCCAAAACTTGCGGTACGTAATTTTCACGATTTCTCACATTTGTTTATAACCACAAATTGACATCTGTCAACTTCAACTGTGCTGTCAACTTCGATAAGCCCAGTGGACTTGTGAATACAATTTTTTCCAGTACCTACCTACCTATTTTTTAAGAATCTTATCGATTTATTAAAGTAGCTATGGTTTGTCAGTAGCGTTCAAAACAAATAATTTTACAGGACAAATAGAAATTGGATTTATTTTAAATTGTACGCCACTGGATAGCTTTTACCGTTAGCCATCGGAAGAAATTTTAACCTTGTCAAACATTTTGGTGCGGGGCGAGGGTGAGGGTTTTACATTTTATTTTCATCCCTGGAACCCTGGATGCAAAAGCATTTCACCGTCAACTGCCGTCAACCTTAGAAGCGAACCAAGCGAACGAATCATGGTAAGAGAATTTTTGCTGCTTTAGGTGACCATTTTGATGTTTGTGTTATTATTCTGATTGTTTTATTATTGCTAGGAGTATTATTTACTTCGATTAGATTAACATAGATCGTAGTTTATACCGTAAATTAAATCGTTTGGTTTGAAGATTCCTTACTATTACAATTCAAACAGAAAACGTATAATCACCTACCAACATGGGCGCCGGGTTTTTAAAATCTTCATGGGTGCCCGTGAGCGAATCAAGCTAAATTCCATTAAAAAATGAAAATGTAATGTAATAATTATACAGTGCTTCCCGAAAGTAACGGATAAATTCAATTAAATCGTTGAGAAAAATATTTCAAATAAATGCTCGGACACCGCGATTTTTATTTTTAAATTGTCATTTAGAGATGTAATTTTCAACCCCCCCCCCAAACCTTAAGCACTGCCAACTCCAACTTTAACAATTCAAATAGCAAAGAACCCTTTCTGATAAATAGAGCAGGCATGAAAAAAATCAGGGGTAACCTAGAATACAAGGCCAAAGACTTGATAAGAAATAGAGCAGGTATGAAAAAAATTAGGGGTAACCGGTAATGTAGAATACAAGGGCAAAAAGTAGGGACGGTTTCAGGGGGGGGTAATTGGGTAATTACCCCCCCTAAGAATTTTTCGTTTGCAATAAAATTTAATCTGTTTCAAATTTTACAGAATATTTTATTATGTTTTTATACCTATGTCTTATATTTATTTCGGATGTGATATAATATTATTTTGTCTTTATTTAAAATGAATAGAATTTTATTTTATTATTATACCGGGTGGCCGGTCTCAAAGGTCTACATAGGGATTTAACATTGTATTGAACGATTTTGCTAATTCCTGCTCGCCAATTCAACTTAGAGGAATGGTAATGGTATTAATTGAAATGTAAAATGATTGCGCTTCAAATGGCGCTAATAATAAAATTAAATATGCTATTGTTAGCAACACCGTCACGTAAAGAAATTGGAGCCCCCATTTTATGAGGCTGATGGTGACTTCATCATGGCTGGGGAGCTAGCAATAACTCGGGTGTGGAAATGACCACTTGCGAAATAGAAGAGTACATGTAAAGACGTTTTGCAAATCAATCGTAATATTCAATTTAAATTAAGATAGAGGTTAATTAATTAATAGTTTGTCGTTTTATCCATTTTGTAGATTATTGTAATAAGTGTTACGTAATAAATAATTGTTCAATTTGTAAGTGAAGTGAGTGTTAGTTGTGTTATTCACCTGCAAGGTGAAGGGAGGTATCCTGACCAATTTGAGTCGTTAATATCAGAAGTGGGATTCCTGTTCACGTTTCTACCACTATTGGAAGAGCAATAAATAATCAAAATGGAAGAGTTACTGTCTGAAGTCCTGAAAACTTTCAAAGCGAACAAGACTACCCCCGATCAAATTGAGTTACCAATATTTAGACCTGATAAGGATGATGCTAGTGCTTGGTTAGTGGAGGTACAGGGAATAATAAACGAATTTGAATTATCAGATCTGCAAGTAGTGGTAAGAATTGGAAATTACTTAACTAACGATGCGAAATTGTGGTTTGAGAATTGGTCCCCTGTTAAACGAGACTGGGTGACATTTAAAAGAGAATTTATGGAATCTTTTCCTCATAAAAAGATTCTTGGTAGATTGTTGTGTGAAGCTTCTAGTTTTACTAGCTCTGCATGCAATACGTATGTATCATATGTCCATCAAAAACTCTCATTGTTAAAGAAATTGCGAGCTAATTGGTGTACCAAAGATTTGATTGAATTAATTATTCATGGGGTTACAGAACACAAAATTAGAGACTCTCTTGTAATGCATGATTTTGAAACAATCTCAGATTTAATTGCATACCTTAGTACAGTTATGAAACCTGTTAAAAACACTGAAATTATTTATTCTAATTTGGCGCCGACTGCCAAACGTCCTCGATTGGAAAGAAATGAATCACGAGTATCAAGTAATACACATGTTTGTTTTCATTGCGGTAAGCTTGGGCACATAAAACGTAATTGTCGAGCTTTGTTGAATGCTAATAAAAATATTAAGTATCCTAACACACAGTTTCGTTCGTTTCCAACAAATACGAAATCGAGTAATAATTGTGCAAGTACATCTACTTTATCTGATCAAAATTCAATCGTAGAGACTGGAAACAAGGGCTGTTGTGGATTTTGTTTTAAGAAAGGCCATTTAGTTGAAAATTGTTTTGTAAAGCGTGCTATTGACCAGCGCAAGAACGTAAATGTCGTCATCAGTAATAAAACTGTTGTGCCTACTGCAATTAAAATTGACTCTCAAATTTACATGGGCCTCATTGATACGGGGTCTGATGTGTCACTTATTTCTAACAAATTTATTTTTAACTTTGAACACAAACTTGAGGAACACCAAACTGTTTTATGTGGTGTTGTCCCTGGAGTAATTAAATCAAAGTTTAAATTTCAGGCTGAAGTTGAAATCACTGGTCAACACACTTATTTGACTTTTCTTTTAATTCCGTCTGAACATCTGGATTATGATGTCATTATAGGGTGTGATTTGTTCCAAAATAGCCAGCTTGCTGCTGTTACTGATTGCGACGGTACGCGTATTGTACGTAGACAGCTTCCTGGTATTCTGCGTATTTCTGAAATTGAATCGTCTATCCGCTATAATGTACCTGATGAGTATCTTTTGCAAGTATCTGATTTATTTAGTAACTATTCCGACCTTATTACTGCGGGAACAAATGTTTCACTAGTAAATAACGCATCGCTTGACATCAATTTGGTTGATAACTACATCGTCTGTCGTCGACCTTACAGACTCGCCGCCAGCGAAAAAGTTGAAGTACAAAAGATTGTTCAAGACTTATTGAACAATGGGATCATACGGGAAAGTAGTTCACCTTACGCAAGTCCAATTCTCCTTGTTAAAAAGAAAACAGGGGATTATCGGATGTGTGTAGATTTTCGCGAGTTGAACGCTCATACAGTCAAAGACCGGTACCCTTTGCCTAGTGTTGAGGGTCCGTGGTGCGTCGTGTTAAAGAAAGAGAGCGTCCAATTGTTTTTAGTTTTTATTTATATACAACAACTTATTTCTATCATTGAACCTTGATTTTTGAATTTATTCTTAAGAGGACTTGTTTCTTGTGCTGTTAGAGCCCGACTGTCCCTAGCCCTTGGTTTTGGGTTATACAACGGTTATACACTTGTGCAACATATGTGCAATTTCATGGGCACCGGACAGTCAGCTTCCTTTGTTAGTTAATAGAATGGTTAATAGACCTTTTAGAAAGCTGGTAGCTTCTTCTAAATAATAGAAAGGAAACAATTTGTCACATTTTATGACCAGCTCGGCGGCACTTACAATATTGGTTATGGGATATAACATCCTCGGGCCCTTAAAAGACTATTTAAATTATGCTATAGGTAATTTTGTTTGAGTTGAAACTTTTTCTAATATTAAATAGTGTTAGTAAGTTAATTAACCTAAGTATATACATAATGCAGATAAATAATGTCTTAACTAATAAAATGTTAATTCACTAAACAACTATAACGTTTTCTTTTTTTTTGTCTTTGAATTTTCACTGTGCACACACTGTATCACATAAAACATGCATAAAACACTTGGATAGCACTAGTAATGTATTGTTGATGAATCACAGTGGTGGTGATTCGACTCGACATGGTAGATTAAAGTTGATCTAGCGAAAGTGAATTTTCCTGTTTGCTATAGTAATTTTCCAGTGGTTTTTTTTTTTTTTTATAGGACGGAAGGATATTGTTGGGGATTTTGATAATTAAAATGCTGATAATATTGGTAATGATTTTCAAAATATAGATGTAGATGCAGGTTGTATACAAGAAGAAGGGCGCTGTTATTTTTTAGTTTATAAAATGCCTTAACCTATTGGCATGTACTTTGATAGTACTGTTTCGTCGTTTTATAGAATAATTCACAGCATTATGCTGTTGTATAATTTTAAATGGTCCAATCCACGAAGCGGTTAACTTTTTTGATCGACCACGTCTAACAGTTGAGTCATGCAATAGCACAAGATCGCCTACGTTAAAGATTTCATTTTTTGTTTTTTTATCATAGTATGTTTTTGATTTTTGTTTTGATTTTATTATCAAATTTCGGGCTACATCATGAGAAATTCGCAATTTACTTTTTAAATCTTGTACGTAATCGTCGTAAGAATAGGTTAATTGGGGTGGTTTTAAAATAGTCGATGGCAATAAAGGTTTTCTACCGAATAATAATTCAAAGGGAGTATAGTTCGTGGATGAATGCGGTGTCGTGTTATAACAAAAGATAGCATAATCTAACCAAGAGTCCCAATCTGTTTGATCAGCATTGATAAAATGTTTTAAATATTCCGCTAATGTGCGATGTGATCTTTCTAATTGACCATTTGATTCGGGATGGTAGGCGGTAGTTTGAAGTTTAGTTATTTTCAAGAGTTTACAAACATTCCTCATGAGATTGCTTAAAAAATTCGCGCCTTGGTCAGAGAGTAACGCCTCTGGGATTCCGAATTTACAAATGATTTTTGTGACGAATGAATTTGCGACAGTTACTGCTTCTTGGTTTTGTAATGCAATAGCTTCCGAGAATTTTGTTAAATCGTCTTGGAAGGTAAGGATATATTTGTTTTCATTTTCAGTACAAGGTAATGGACCAACGATATCAATGTAACATTTTTGGAATGGCCTAACTGCTGTGTTAGTAATCATTAACGGGGATTTGTTTACTTTATGAAACTTGTTTTTCTGGCAGGAAGGACATTTTTGTATATAGCTTTCTACATCACTCTTCATGTTGGGCCAATTATGATATTGCTTAATACGTTTATAGGTACGCGTTATTCCTTGGTGACCACCTACTGGGGTATCGTGGTTTTCGTAAAGAATTTGTTTAATTAGTTCCGTTGTATACTCTAGGGTTTCGCTATAAACAAAAACTTCAACAGGGGTATTTTTGAAAATAAATCTCAACATAACACGAATTTCTTCCCAAGATAGTTGATTAATTGAAAATATTTCTTTGGGTATGGCTATGCTTTTTACACATTTATTAACACAAAAATGTTTTACTTGATGTAGACAATACCATAAAGTTTCGTTGCTAATTCTATCGGTACCTGTTTCTACTACAATTATGTTAATAAAATTTTTGTTATCGTTCGAAATGAGAATTATCTCACCTAAAGTTTTAGAGTCAAGCACCCAAGATTTCGTATCGTAATTAAATTCCTTAATTAGTTTTTTAGTTATGTTATTAATAGGCTGTAGATCTTTGGAAATAAAATTTAGCATATATGATACTTTAGAATTGCGAATATCTCCGGTAATTTCGACTACCCTGTTATTTATAATTAAATGTGTCTTAGCATACTCTCTAAATTCGGCAAAAGTAGTATCAAGTTGGATAGAAAAAGTATACGGAATGCGACTGAGTGCATCCGCATTACAATTTGATTTTCCCGATCTGTGTATAATTTCGAATTGATATTCTTCTAGTTTCAATCTAAACTTGGTTAATCTACTGCTAGGATCAGACATATTATATAAATATTTTAAGGCTTGGTGATCGGTAACAACTTTAAATTTTCTACCATAAAGGTAAGGACGGAAGTGTTGAATCGCCCAAACGACGGCTAACATTTCTTTTTGCGGATTGCTGTATTCGATTTCAGCCTTGTTTAATTTTCGACTACAATAAGCTACTGGTAGGTCGTTATTTAATTCGCCCTGGGATAGTATGCCACCTACGGCGTACTTGCTAGCATCCGTAGCTAGTATAAATTCCTTTTGAAAATCGGGATATTGCAGTAAAGGAGGATTCGTTAGAATGTATTTTAACTGTTCAAATGATTCGGCGCATTGATCTGACCAGACATAGGATACATCTTTCTTCAGTAAACTAAAGAGAGGGATCGTTATCTTTCCAAAATTTTGTATAAATCTGCGGTAATAACCGCACAAACCTAGAAAAGATTTTAATTCCTTAGCATTTTTGGGAATCGGAAAATGTTTTACTGTTAATGTTTTATTGGGATCTGGTAAGATACCCTGTTCTTTAATTAAATGACCCAGATAATAAACTTCTTTGCGTAGAAAGTTACATTTTTCAGGTTGTAATTTTAGATTGAACTCGTCTAATCGTTGAAATATCTCTACTAATTTGCTATGGTGCTCCTGAAGGGACGCGGCATAAACTACTATGTCATCTAAATATATGAAGCATTTCACGCCTTGGAGACCTGATAAGGCGGTGTTCATAAGTCGTTGAAATGTGGCGGGAGCTCCTTTCAAACCGAAAGGCATACGATTGAATTCGAAATGACCTAGTTGTGTACTGAATGCCGTTTTTGGTTTATCTTTTTCGGACATTAAAATTTGGTGATACCCACTAGCAAGGTCAAGAGTAGTGAAATAAACGCTTTTGCCTAATTGATCTAGTATTTCTGTGATATTGGGAAGCGGGAATGCGTCACCAACGGTTATATTATTTAATTTACGGTAGTCTACAACTAAACGCCATTTAATCTCTCCGGATTGATCGGATTTTTTAGGAACTAATAGAATTGGGAAATTCCAAGGGGATTTTGACGGTTGTATGACGCTTTCTTGCAACATTTTGGTAATTTGATTATTTACTTCTTGCTTTTGAGATTCTGGAATACGATAGGGTTTCAGATGTATTGGAGTTACTTTATTTGATTCGGTCAGTATCTCGTGAGTAGTTGCAGTTGTGTAGCTCAACCGATCACCTGATAAATAAAATGAATTGCTAAATTGTTCGCAAATTTCCATTAATGAAGATTCTTCTTCGGAATTTAAATGGTCAGTCCTAATTGCCTTACGCAAGTTTTCTAGCCTTTCTGATTGGTTTGGTGTATTAATTAGGGCAGAAGTGCATAGAGCTTTGAATTGTTCGTTACGAGTTGATTGAATAGGAATGAGCTGTACTTTAGGAATTGGAATTTCAACTTCACCTTCGTTATTATTTAGAATACTGACAAGGCATTTGCCATTTACAGGTTTAGTGAAACAAGCGCTAATAAAGATTCCGGGATGCGGCTCCGAGTTTTCAATAATTCCTTCTATATTGGATTCAGTGGGCAATTTTACAAAGGTTTCGGATCGACCTTTAAGGGACAAGATAGTTGTTGATGGGTTTAGTTTTAAATTATTGTTACCTATGGTTAGAGAATTACTACGGTAATCGATTAAAACCTGATATTTTATGAAAAAATCGCGACCTAGGATACCATCACTTGGTAATATAACGTCTTTCGGCACTACGTGGAAACTGTGACTAACGTTTTTCGATGGTAATTGGATAACGGCGTTAACGGTGCCTAAAGTTTTAATTTGACTGTTGCCTATTCCTGAGAAAGTTATTGAATTTGAAGTATATATTGGTACTTCGTCTTTGATTATATTGACATGTAATAAGCAAATATCGGCCCCATTATCAACTAATAGTGACTGTTCTTTTGATTCTCCTATATCGAGTTTTAGATTTACAAATTTTGCCTGTTCTTGATTTTCGATTGCATAGCATTTGAATGCAGACGTAGGGGATGTTTCAACGCTTGTTGACGGCATTACGTTAACATTCGAATTGGTAGTTGCTTGATATGGGGTTTGATTATTTAGATTTCGTCTACTATTATTGTACTGACGTTTGCGACATTCGGTTATTGCATGACCCCTATTTTTACAATAGTTACATATAACATTATTGTTGAAAATGCGAAATTTATTTTGAGGGGTTGGATTAGTTCTTATATTAGAGTTCGGCTGATGCTGGGAATTATTTAAAAAACGACAGTTTTGAATACTGTGATTTTCCTTCTTGCAGTAATTGCAGTACAGGAATCTAGGAGTTTGCACGTTGTTGACACGCGAATCATAATTTTGGAATTTTGAGTTTCTAAAGATTTCTTTGTCTAATACAAGTTCCCTTTCTTTTTGTATGGCACCTTCGACTGCATCTTTAAATGATTGGAAATTCCTAGCTTCTATCAGCAATTTTAAAGAATTATTATGTAATCCAAATATGAAAGCATGCAAAGCTCTCTTTTGTAGAATTTCAGCGACAACTAAACACGCTTCGGCGTTTTTACCCTCACATGTGGCTGAAATTAAGGGATTTATGATACCTTCTAACCTATCACTATATTCAGTAATACTTTCATTAAATTTTTGGCGAATTGCTGATAACTGAGCTTCTAAATGGGGAATTGTGCGAATTTCAGAGAAGTTCGTTTTTAGAATTTTAATGAGATCGTCTAGATTATTAATTTGTTTGTAACGAATAGCAGTAAACGCAGGACCAGTTAATTTAGTTTTTATTATGTCTAGAATTAGTGGTGAATCATTAGGATCGCTTCGAGATTTTATTATTTCTAGTCCATTCAAATATTCGGGGAATTTTGACTTTGTTCCGTCAAAAGTTGTAATTAATTTCACGCATATTTCAAAAGGAATAAAAGTCGGTGGATTTGCTGTGGACATGGTGCTTTGGTAACTAATAATTTTCATCAACAATATTATAGGATAGGTTTCAAGGAAACACTGGAAAATAAAAGCAAACTTACCACAGGAATTCGAGTTTTTCGCTTAAGATGAAGTAGAAATAGACCAGTTAGCTTCGTTGGATGAAGACCGGGATGTTCCGGATGAATTATTTGTTTCAAATGAGTAAATGACCAACTTGGCTTTTCTGGATGACGAAGTTTCGGTTCTTGAGTTTGGATGGGACGCTCGAAATGAAGTAGGAACAGACCAGTTAGCTTCGCTGGATGTAGACCGGGAGGTTCCGGATGAATTAATTATTTGTTTAAAAATGACCAACTTAGCTTTCCTGGATGACGAACTTTCGGTTACGTTAAATTGAATCAGATAAATCCGCACACGTATCCAACAGTAAATACGCACACGAATCCAACACTTAATACGCACACGAATCCAGCACCGCTGCCACCAAAATTTATGTTGAGGGTCCGTGGTGCGTCGTGTTAAAGAAAGAGAGCGTCCAATTGTTTTTAGTTTTTATTTATATACAACAACTTATTTCTATCATTGAACCTTGATTTTTGAATTTATTCTTAAGAGGACTTGTTTCTTGTGCTGTTAGAGCCCGACTGTCCCTAGCCCTTGGTTTTGGGTTATACAACGGTTATACACTTGTGCAACATATGTGCAATTTCATGGGCACCGGACAGTCAGCTTCCTTTGTTAGTTAATAGAATGGTTAATAGACCTTTTAGAAAGCTGGTAGCTTCTTCTAAATAATAGAAAGGAAACAATTTGTCACATTTTATGACCAGCTCGGCGGCACTTACAATATTGGTTATGGGATATAACACTAGGATTGACGATCAACTGGATCGATTAAGCAGGGGGAAATTTTATACATCCCTCGACATGACCTCGGGGTTTCACCAAATACCTATAAGTCCCGAGTCAATTCATAAGACAGGTTTTGTAACACCTGATGGCCATTATGAGTATCTTCGTATGCCATTTGGCTTGGCAAACGCGCCTGCTGTTTTTCAACGTTCTATTAATAAGGCCCTAGGTGCCCTTAAGGATACTGTGGCTCTTGTTTACTTAGATGACATTCTGATACCATCTTTGACCGTTGATGAGGGACTTAAGTCTCTTGAGCTAGTACTGGAAGCCTTGAGGGCTTCTGGTTTTTCCCTTAACCTTTCAAAATGTTTCTTTTTACAGTCCAAAATTGATTACCTGGGATACGAAATTTCAGTTGAGGGCATACGTCCAGGAACACGCAAAGTTGAAGCACTTCGAAAAACGGAATCTCCAAAAAATGTTAAGCAAGTACGCCAATTTATGGGTTTAGCTGGTTACTTCCGGAAATATATACCAGAGTTTGCCACAAAAACAGCGTGTATTACAGCCCTTACAAAAATAAACGCCCCTTTCATTTGGACCGATCTGCACGAGCAAGCTAAGCAGTATGTAGTTACGTGTCTGACGTCTGAACCGTTGCTAGTTGTTTTCAATCCTAATTTACCTACAGAACTGCATACAGATGCAAGTTCCCTGGGTTATGGTGGCGTGTTAATGCAGAAGCATGATGGTCAGAATAAAGTCGTTGCATATTTCAGTAAACGTACCTCTGCAGCAGAGGAAAAGTATCATTCATATGAATTAGAAACCTTGGCCATTGTGCGTTCGTTAAAACATTTTCGCGTTTATTTACTTGGTATTAAATTCACAATAGTAACTGATTGCAACTCTGTTAAGGCTACCGTAAATAAAAAGGAAATTGTCCCTCGCATAGCCAGGTGGTGGACCTATATGCAAGATTTCACCTACGAGATTGTTTACCGCAAAGGTTCGTCATTGGGGCATGTTGACTTCCTTAGCCGTAACCCTGTTTCGGTATTTCGAGTATCCCATTACGACACGTGGTTGCACATTGAACAGAAAAGTAACGCCGAAGTACAGCAATTGCTTGCGTCATTACGCGAGGGGAAACTTGATTCTAATCAGTATAGTGAGAAGAACGGTCTATTATGTCATCAGACTATATTACCTGATGGGTCCAAACGTAGTCGCTATTTTGTACCCCGCCATAGTCGACTTGGACTACTCCGTTTATTTCACGATGAACAGTGTCATATTGGTACCGACAAAACTATTGATTCAATTCTTAAGCATTTCTGGTTTCCTCATATGAGATCATTTGTTAAGAATTATGTTAAGCACTGTTTAGTTTGTGCAGTTAAGAAAACTCGTACTGGGCCATTGCAAGGCTTAGTTAAGCTACCAGAGAAACCGGTTGAACCCTTGCACACTATTCACATTGATTGTTTGGGTCCCTTGCCCGTTGTAAATGAGTTCAAACATGTTCTTGTGATAATAGATGCCTTTACCAAGTACTGTAACCTTATACCAGTGAAAACCATGCAGTCTGTTGAAACTGAGCAAGTGTTACAAAATTTTATTTCGCTGTTTGGTACACCTAAGCTAATAGTCATGGATGCGGGTTTAAATTTTCATAATGCAAGGATCTGTGAGTTTTTAGATAAATGGCACGTTCAGTATCATTTTATTACCCCTGATGTCCATCGTGCTAACGGACAGGTTGAGAGATACATGCGTACTTTAATGAATTTAATTCGGATTGAAACACGTATAAAAGCAGAATGGCCGAACACCCTTTGGAAAATACAGTTAGTACTAAATACCACAATTCAGAAAGCAACAAAGTTATCGCCACTACAGATCTTAATTGGTATACAAACTAGTACCCCACTCATTCAAGCTGCTCTTAATGACTTGGGTCCGGATTTGAAGCCAATTCGCAGTTTGACTTTAGATCGCAAACGCGTGGCTGAACGTTTGAGGCCAAGATTAGTAGATGAGGAGAAATTGAATGTGAAGAGACGTGATAATGTCCAATATTTAGTTGGAGACTTTGTTCTGTTACACCGAGAAAGTAAGATGCATGCTAGTAAGACCAATTTTGAATTTATGGGTCCTTACGAGATTATGAATATTACTGATGAGAACCGTTATGAGATAAAAAGGGTTGGTAAAAACAAAATTGTTAAGGCTGCCAAAGAGCAATTAAGGCCTTGGCCTATTGATTGGAGTCTCTCCATGGATATGGGTGACCTACTGGAAGTATTGGAAAATGAAGGGAACAGTGGAGGTAAAGTAGATAACAGTCCTGTGTTTTATGCGCATTGTTATCATTGCTGTTTCGGTATGCATTCCTGGTCTAGATTTGATTCTGACCTGAAGTTGGAGTCTATATATGCTTCCACGGTTGATTGACAATTGTGGATTAGACTTGTTCCGTGGAGAGACTTGTCTAGACGCAAGTTGAAACTTGAACTAGTTCCGTAGAGAGACTTGTTCAAACGAGTTTGTTATTGAATTAGACTTGTTCCATAGAGAGACTTGTCTAATTACATGACTGTTATTATGTTAGACTTGTTCCATAGAGAGACTTGTCTAATTAGATGATTCTTATTATGTCAGACTTGTTCTATAGAGAGACTTGTCTAATTACATGGTTGTTATTGAATTAGACTTGTTCCATAGAGAGACTTGTCTAATTACATGACTGTTATTATGTTAGACTTGTTCCATAGAGAGACTTGTCTAATTAGATGATTCTTATTATGTCAGACTTGTTCTATAGAGAGACTTGTCTAATTACATGGTTGTTATTGAATTAGACTTGTTCCATAGAGAGACTTGTCTAATTACATGACTGTTATTATGTTGGACTTGTTCTGTAGAGAGACTTGTCTAATGAGTATTTGTTGCGAGACTGAACTAGCTCCAGGGAGAGAGACTAGTTTACTAAGGTTTTGTATGAAGGCAATTTTCACGACTATATTGTCTGTTTGAACGATAGTAGTCGTATGACTGTTGTGTTGTTGAAATTTTGTTTTGTTTTAATGTCTTGCAGATGAAGACCAATCTCTTTGTTCCGAGAGCGAAACAACCGTCAGTCCGGCCGTGTTAGCAACACCGTCACGTAAAGAAATTGGAGCCCCCATTTTATGAGGCTGATGGTGACTTCATCATGGCTGGGGAGCTAGCAATAACTCGGGTGTGGAAATGACCACTTGCGAAATAGAAGAGTACATGTAAAGACGTTTTGCAAATCAATCGTAATATTCAATTTAAATTAAGATAGAGGTTAATTAATTAATAGTTTGTCGTTTTATCCATTTTGTAGATTATTGTAATAAGTGTTACGTAATAAATAATTGTTCAATTTGTAAGTGAAGTGAGTGTTAGTTGTGTTATTCACCTGCAAGGTGAAGGGAGGTATCCTGACCAATTTGAGTCGTTAATACTATATTTATTTTAAAATATCGATTTAAAATTTTTGCGATTTTTAAATATGACATGCCACGATTTTCAAATTTTACAGCATTTGTCAAAAATTTGTTCTCATTTACAGATATCCACTAATTTATACCAACCATAATTATCATTTTTTTTGGGAAAAGCTGTAAAATTTAAAAATCATAGCACGTCATATTTATTTGAAAATAAATATAGCACATTTAATTTTATTATTAGCGCCATTTGAAGTGCAATCATTTTACCTTTCAATTAATACCATTCCTGTAAGTTGAATTGGCGAGCAGGAATTAGTATAAACGTTCATTACAATGTTAAATCCCTATGTACACCTTTGAGACCGGCCACCCGGTATAATATTCCTTTTTTATACAAATTATATTTTTTGATGTTAATTGTTTTGTATTTATGGAGTAAAAAAAATATTTAAGTTTTTTCTTTTTTTAAAATTACCCCCCCTAAGCCAGTTGGCTGGAACCGCCGTTGCCAAAAAGTTGATAAGAAATAGTGTAGGTATAAAAAAAATTAGGGGTAATGTAGAATACAAACAGAGAGAGTTAATTAATGAACAAAATCGGAAACGGGAAGTTAGGAAAAACGATGACGAAATTAGACTATTTGAATAACAATGCGACCTTCAAAGCAAACGAAACAAGCGAGAAAATGATATATTACGATTTAGGGAACATTTGTACAATAATTTAAACAATAATTTAGTAAGAGAAAACACAAATTCTGCGAAATTAAAATTAGAATTTATAAAAATTCGAAAATGTACTCCAAATTTTATATGTTGCTGCTGCGAAGGACTGTTCTTTAAACATTCTGTTATCAATTTCAATACCTATTACAAAACTGGATAAATTTTCTAATTATTCCAAGGATAATTTAGTCAGTTTAATAATAAATTATGATTCGCCGTTCATTTGCAGAACGTGTGATAGATACATAGATACCTAACCCTGTCAAAAGTCGAGGTTTATATAGTGAGTAGGTTGCCTCGTAACTTTTAGCCAATCAAAAGCGCGGCGGAATGACGTCACAGGTATGCTGGTTTAAAATAAAATTAAAAGCAGCTGGCATTGTTAAACAATTATATTGCAATGTGGCGACCTTGATTCTACAATAGTACATTTTACGGATAGCATACCAATGACGTAGTCATGACGTAGTAACCTTGAAGTTCCGAGGCAACCTACTCACGTCAAAAGTACTCAAATTAACCACCAGTGGCGGCGCTAGGTTTTTTTGGTGGGTGGGCAGACCTAGGCAATTAACAAAAACGCTGGGGCAAATAATAAAATGTTACTGGGTGCACGCGAGCTGACTTGGAAAAATGGTGGTTAAACTATTTTGAAGCATGTAGCACCTTAAATTAAAAAATCTTGAAATTATCCTTATTAATAAAAATATAAAAAGCTATTTTATAGTATTACTGTTTTATTAAATTGTAATGAGAAAATTAAGTAACACAATAACAAAAACTTATCATTGATCCAGAATATAAGTAAATAGAAATAAATAAAAAAAAAAGAATAGAATTAACACAATGACGATGGTTTGAATTTTTTTTACAGACCGCATTACTTCAATGTTTAAAAAAACTGAAGTTTTAGGATTAAGACTGCTAAATCCTTTTAAAATCTCACAATTATTCATAAATCTCCTATCTATTTTATTTGTGTGCAATACCGAAAAAAATGTTTTACTTTAAAGTCATTTTTATTAGCCACTGTTACATTTTCAATGTTTTCATTATCGAATATCAAATTTTTAAATTTTTGTGGAAGTTTTCTAATTCTTTTTTCACTGTGAGTAACTTCTATAGGCATATCGGTTTTAGTTGTAGGAGATTTAAATCAATTACCTCCTGTGATGGATCGCCCTGTATTTTGTTCACCAAACAGTAACGGTCTATGTATTTTTCACGTCGAATCAAACCCCTTATGGGACGAGTTTAATTATTACGAATTGACACAAATAATGCGGCAGCGGGATGAAGTTCAGTTTATACGTTGTTTAAATAATTTAGCTAAGGGAATTATGAGCGTTGACGATATAAAATTAACTAAATCGCGAGAAGTAGAAGAAACTCTAGTCCCAGAGACCGCGATTAGGTTATATGCGGAAAACGCTAAAGGCCCGTACAGACCAAAGACCCAACACAAGCCAAGGCACATGTGCTCATATATATTCGGAACGGTTGGATTTGGTGTGTACAGCCATTGAATATGTACAGCGAACTGAACGGCATCCAATCGTTTCCAACGCCAACGTTGGCGTTGGCCTGCGTTCGCTCGATGAGCGGTCCCTCAAAGAAAGTTTGACTTGGTTTGGACAGGATTTGTCACCCTTTAGCGTTGGTAACGGTTGGCTGTGTCTGGGGCTCACTTGCTAGTAAACTTCACAATTTTTGGTATCAATAAATTAAGCAGCCTATCAAATATTTCTGGTGTCATTCTGCTGTTTAACTGTTTAAAATGTCCAGCATCATCTTCTTGAAGTTCCGCCAATAAATTATTACTTACCACTGTATAGATGTCGATTTCTAAACGGTACGGTCATCCACCAGCGTCGGGGTTTTCTTTTCTTTTCTGTTTTTTATTAATGAATGCATAATTATAATTCCAGCACTTGCAATTATTAAATCATCATCATCACTTGATGACATTTTGATATTTAAATTAAATTAATACGTTAAGTGTATAAATGAAGATTCGTACGAATTACGAGCGAACGCTAGCCAACCGCAGCCAAACTCGAATGGGAAGCTGGTGTGGACGACAGCAACATAATTATGACAAGCGGATAGCCCTCACATTTGTGCTACAAACAGCTGAATACACAAGTCCACTGGGTTTTTGTAAAAATTAATTCTCAAATTGCAACTAACCTAAAGCAAAGACTTTTTGCAAAGACTAGTTGGGCGCCCCTCGAGCTTTAGGTTAGTTGCAGTTTGAGAATTATTTTTCACAAAAACCCAGTGGACTTGTGTATTCAGCTGTTTGTAGCACAAATGTGAGGGCTATCCGCTTGTCATAATTATGTCTCCGAAACCCTTCCAATAGTACCTGCGAACGCCACATGTGCTACCCTTGGCGTTGGTTTGCGTTGGTTTTCGGTCTGGATGCGCCTTTAAGGCGTACAATGAATGTCGTATAAACAATGCGCCGGGTGAAGAACTTTTATCTACTGCGGAAGACGTTATTTTAGGAAAAGTTTCAGAATTCACTAAAAGTAAAGTATTAGGCGCGTTAAAGAAAAGGAAAACAACTTCAGAACTTGGAGGTTTACCAACACATTTACGTATCCTAACGCAGACGGGCTTGTAAACGGATCTTGTGGAATACTTATAGGCATATTTCGTTTGAACCAAATTCTAAATTTCCAAGCAAACTTTGGATTGATTTTCAGTCAAATGCGGTCGGTAACAAAGTGCGAAAAGCGTTTATAGGTTTAATGAATGCCGAAGGTATCGACTCAAAATTGACCCCTATAAGTAAAAATGCGTATCCTTTAACTGTCTCTAAAGATTTGCAGTATCAAATTGTACGCCGTCAATTTCCAGTGACAGCAGCGGAAGCTTTAACTATTCATAAATCTCAGGGGCAGACGTACGAAGAGGCGTGTATCGATTTTAAAAAATCAAAAAGAATTACCAGACAAATGATGTACGTCGCATTAAGTAGGGTAAAAAAGTTATCTGGATTTTACACATTTTAGGTAGTTTCAAACCCCCGAAGTCTCCAAAAGAGAACGACCAAATTCTAACAGAAATTTTGCGACTACAGCAAAATAAACCGCTCACATTCTTCTACGACACTTTTAACAATAGCGATCAGATTAAAATTTTATATCATAATGTTGGATCAGTGGCGGCTCGTGGGTAACAACGGTGGGAGAGCGATAACAAAAACAATACTCACTTTTTAAGTGATAAGTTTTAGAAACAAAATTCATTCGCCTTTGCTTTTGGCCCACAAAATGTTCCATAACTAACTCATTAAAGTTATTTGTATTTTGTACGAGTTGTTTTTCGATGGAGCACACACCTAATCTGTCTTCTATCTTGTTTCATCGTATTTCTTGTAAATACCAGTCACTCGTACGAGAGTCCATTAACAGGCATAAGAAACAAAAAAAACACGTTTGCAATATTACACCCGCACAACCACGGCGCGACTTCATACATTTTTTTATTAAATTTCCTAACGTAAGACTTTCCCTGTTTAACGTTCGTTTGTTCAATAATTAACTCGGGTCGCGGTGGATAAATTTCCTTAATTTCTAATTTATTTTCAAATTTCAATGTTTTTTGTATTTTAAGGGACAAAATATGTGCGACCGAATTCATTTTAACTAAGATTTTAATGTTGATGTTCTCCTGACGAGCAAACGAAATCAAACTATTTTGTACTTGGCCCGCAAATTCCAGCTGGACGTGAGTAAATCTCTGCTGCCCTGTCTGTAAGGCGATATTTCGGTCCGTAGAATGTAGAGGGGATAATTAAGTTAAATTTGTTTATTTGTTGTGTCGATTTGTAAAGGAAACAGTATCCTTTTGCATTTGAAGAATCAGCAAAAAGGGCGAAGGCGTATGTGCCCCCCCAGAGTTTTATTGGACGTATAAAAACATTAGCCAGTGTGTTTGCTACTGTCGCGGTCGTTTCAAATACGTAGTTTCTCCATGAATGAATTATTTTTATTTATTTATTAAAACAATTTTTGGTCACAAATGGCAGGGAGGGCGTCGGTCGCCCACAGGGCCTCCCGCACCAGCCGCTCCTGTGTTGGATCATTGATTGCGCAAACATTTACGAAACATTATCAGTTATGAGTGGTACATTAAGAGCCGATATATTAATATTTTCAGAAACTTTATCACAAAATTACGATGATATAGAAATTCCCGGTTTTCACATAATATTTCATTCGAATTCGGTTAATACGCGCGGAGTTATTTCTTTTATCAAAAACCACATTACCGTTTGTAATATTCAGCACGTTTTAAAATTCGAATGTAAAAATCATGTTGACTTGTAAAACCGACGTAAATTTCAATGCTACCGTACAGCAAGATGCCCACGAATTTTTAATGAAATTGCTGCAATGTTTAGAAGAAGGAAACCCCGCGTTATCTGCAAAATTTTATTATTCAAGAACAATTATACTAACGATCAGAATTAGATTCCTGCTATTTTCTTCGTTTCGAAGATGATATTATGCCTTTGGATTTTTCTAAATTTATTTGTTGGGATGACACTAGTATAAAGTGTTCCAATTGTCACGTATCAAATTTTTCAGAAAAACATATATCGTACGTTAACCAGTATGTAGTAGGTACTAGTTCTTGCCAGATTCCGTGCTGGAATCTCTCTGGAGATTCGGTAGACCACGGGCATTACACCTGCATCATAAATGTCAATAATAGTTGGATCAGGTAGGTACAAGTACAATGATTTACAAACCGCAAAAACTACGTTCCCTGCAAATTTAGAAAACGTGTATTTATTAATACTAGAGAAAAGGGGTAAATGAATGTAATTATAATAATGATGGTCTACGCTGTACATACCTACCTATAGTTCGTTATGTTGATTCAAAATTTAAAACTTGTTTATTCTCAATTATTTTGTATCATTATTCATTTTATATACGTAATTGTATTTAACGTTTGCAATTTTATCTGTTTAGAATTCATCCACTTAAAATCTTACAACTAAATCCCTAAACACCCGCGGACGGAGCTGTCTGGATGCCGCCGTTGTGCAGCCCGGGCGAGCGCACAGTCGATATCGACAGTCTTCGTTCCATTAATAACAATAATTTTATTTAACTTTTGATAATTTTAATTTTATCTGTTTAGAAGTTATTACCTTAAAATCCCTGTTCAAATATACAATGTGGCAACTAAAGTTTGGGATTGCGGGTTATCCGGAACAGAAACTCGCGGGTTATTAATTAATTAATTTAACTTTTGTTTAGGAACAGTTTATTCGTACGTCCACTCATACATGTTATTTAAATTTTTAAAGCAGGTGGTAGCAAAGGCATAGAAGCGGGTGTTGTTATTTGGAATTTGTGTTAAGTACTTATTAATACGTAATCGGATTTTTTTTTTGGTATAGAATAAATGTCGTTAGCAAATAGTTGCAATCATTCATCCACAGGTTCTGATAGGTATGTAGTATAGGTTCATGGGTTTTATATAGGGCTCCTGGCGACCCATGTAAATCAAAAAGTTTAACGCATCTGCCGTAGTACCTCATGTTACTTTACTTACTGTAAACACTAAGGTGATATGGAAAGCTATGGATTAATAATTAATACTTTTCGTAAAAGATTTAGGCTGGACTCTAACAGAAACGGATCGTCGGTCGGTAGCGATCGTCCGGCTTCGCCAGCTTTAATTTCAAGCCGGTTTTCAAGCCGGTTACTACAGATAGATGCGTGTCTTTCTTCTGTACGTATCGAACCCGCATAATCTTGTTTTTCTGGCTACGCATTCAAGTGATTTCCTACGCTGCCTCGCGAATTACTGTTGTATACCAAAAATAAAATGTTTATTTTTAGTATGACCGAAAGTCCAGGGGAGGTTTGCACCTCCACTTTTTGCAATTTGCTCTACACGCGATCCGACATAGCCGCTTTAGAACATAAAATAATATAAACCTTTCTATTAATGATAGATAATTCATAAAAAAAAATTTCAGAGCGAACCAAACCCGAAAAAATCAAAAATGGAAAAAGGTCTACCTGCTACACATGAGAAAGTGAGTTTCCTTATATTATTCTTTCAGTCATAATGTGACTTTTCTGGGTGATTACTTACCAAATTTTCTGTGATTACAGCGGCCAGAGGAGGAATTTACATTTAGCACTGACTCATCATTTGAAAGCATTTTGAAGGCATCTACGTTTGTGGACAAAACGCTATTGATAAAAAAGGTTTTTCACCCTTATGACGGAGATACAATTATAAATCCACAGATAATGATAACAGCACCTCGAAAATTTGGGAAAAGTGTCAACCTGGACATGTTCCGCTGCTTTGTAGAGTTAGAAGTGGATGAGAAGACAGGAAAGCCGATAACTAAAGTTGATCTGGAAAGTGAGACTGTTTGTGATACACCTAATTACAAATTGTTTACTGTAAACAAAAATTCAGAAAAAATGGACTTGCAGATCATGGCAGATAATAAGTTTGTGAAAACTTATTTTGGAAAATATCCGATCATTAACGTCAGTTTCCTGTGTTCTGAAGATGTCACAAGCGAAACTGATGCTGTGAATCTTTGTAGGACGAGTATACATGAGGCATTTAAAAAACACCCCTACCTATATAAAAATTCAGAGTCACAATTGAAAGTTTGGGACAGAGATGTGTGTGAGCTATGGTGTACACCAGAGGGAAAACATGGAAATCCCAATTACAAGCAGTTTGATCCTGACAGTGTAATTGAAGGCTTGAAAGATTTGTCTGAATATTTGAAAAAGTTCCATGGGAGGAAAGTTTTCGTCCTCATTGATGAATTTGATTCAATTGTTTCAAAAGCAGTTGGCACTGTGGCTGACGAAGATGAGCTACAGGGAATTCTTGGGGTTGTTATGGGTGTTATTGGCAGTGTTGTGAAAGATAATGATAACAACGTTGCTGGAATGTTAATTACAGGAATACTGGACTTGTATGACACCAACATGTCGAGCTTGCTGGGTAACGTGGATCGAGACAGATTTGGACAGGATAAGCTGCGTTTGAAGTATTATGGATTCAATTTGGAAGAAGTGGAAAAGCTTTTTGAAATCTTTTCTGTAGATGAAGGTTTAAGAAAGAAGGCAATCGCCAAGTATAATGGTTACTATACGGAACGTGGAGAACATGAGATCTTTAATCCATATGCAATTGTCAGGTTCCTGCAAAACCGAGAGATGGGAGATGCCAGTTTACAAAATTATTGGCAAGAAAGTGGTTATGTTGAAAGTCTCGATAATCTTTTCAAAAGGGATGAACTCAAGGAGATGATTCAACGTATGCTTCAAGGAAGATGCGTTCTGGCTCAGTTTTCAGTTCAACTGCATCTGAAGAACCTTCTACAATTACATATTGCAAATAGAGATTCCCGAGCTTATATTTGCATGGATCTTGTTATCTGTTTCCTACTACGCCAAGGCTATTTATCATATATACCTAGGAGAGAAAGTCTCTTAATGAATCCCCCAACTGCTGTTGGAATTCCTGATGATCTACGACCCATATTTACTGAAAAGATGGTAGAGCATTTAAAACAACATTGTGGCATAAATGGTACTGCACATGAGGCTTGTCAAAGTCATCTTAATAATTTGATGCACTTTGCCAATAAAGACAAAGCAGAGTTCATAAAGGCTTTGAAATGCTTTACTGACCAACTGGGTGAGCTCATTCATACAACATCTATTGATCCATGTAATGAGGCAGGAGTAGAAACTGTAGTGGCATCTGTAGTACTCGCTGCTGGTTACACCTGTACCAATCAAACCTATAATATCGACCAGAACGGAGTGGATGTGATAGCACACAAAGATGGACAAGGAATCATCATTGAATTGAAGTACAAAGAAGAGAGTTCACGTGATGCCCTGGCACAACTTTTCACCCAAGGATACTACAAGAACTTCATAAACAAGAAGAAGCATTATGATAGTAATATAAAACTTCGTCTGGCAATGGGGTTGCATTTCACTGAGAAGATAAAGGGTTCAAACGTAAAGGCTACTGTACATTGTCTGCGAGATGTAGAAATCATCGAGGTTCTAAACGAACTGAACATTGAAAAGGTGGATAAAAAAGGAAATGAAAATGTAACAGAGGTTCGCATTACAATGGCCTGTGCTGAGAGCAAAGACATCAACTCATTTCTTGAAAAAGCTATTTGTGTCACTTAACATTGTCACAGTTTGTTAACTACATCTCCAAAATATTTTAGTTTACATTGATTTGCATTTTCTTAAGAACGATCTACATTATCTCTAGTAAAAACAGTGTTTTGCTTTTTTGTACGATAGATTTGGTTGTTTAATAAAAAGCTTTTTAACTAATAAGTCAAGCCTTAAAAAAAATAAAAATTCCTTCTCCCGAATCTCAACTATTCTAAAAATGGAACGCTTTTGAAAAAATAAAGGAGATTTGTTTTTTTTTCACATGTTTCTGAAAGAAATGCTTGAAAAGCCAAGCTTAGATCAATTTTCCATACGTTAAAAATGATACTCTGGATTCAGCAAATAATGATATATTATGTACATACAAGGTGATTTACACCACTAGGCGAAAAATGAAGATTCGTGTTCAAAATTTGATTCTAAGCAAGAAATGCGAAATAGCTTCTTTTTTTCCGATCGGCCTTTGTTTTGGAGATATCGAGAGTTGAAGTTTTCTGGACTTATCTCATTTTTGACCAAAAATGACCCGAAAAATTGAGATTCGTGTTCGAAATTTAATTCTAAGCAAAAAATGCGAAATATCTTTTCCGATCGGCCTTTGTTTTGGAGATATCGAGCTTCAAACTTTTATAATTTCAAATTTCACAAAAAACTAACAGTAGGCCATGCCGATCGGAAAAAAAGTTATTTCACATTGTTTGCTTAGAATCAAATTTTGAACACGAAGCTTCATTTTTCGTCTCGTGGTGTAAATCACCCTGTATACCTATTCTTATACGCTAACAAATCGTTTGTCATTGTGGGAGGACTCATACCGCCTAATGATATGAGGTTTTCAAATTATTGCAATGTTATCATCCTGGTAGTACGGAAGGATTGTTCTGTCCATATGAAGTCTAAGTTCTTTTAAAAGGACAGTCTTCAAGCCTAAATTTTTGTTCCTGATTGGTTGCCTAGCCTCCTATGCTGTCGCTCTTGGTTATATGAATTGTAGCTGACTGCAGAGCCTAAGTACGAACAATAGCTAATTCCCATCCTGCCTAAATATGTTCTATTTTGAAGATTAGATCTAATGGCATTTTCAACTTGTGGCAAAATCTCTCTCCCATGCTTCTTAACCTCAAAAGTTGTACGAAATGTCAAAGTTATTTGAGGAAGATATTTTAGACTCTGACTTAGATTTAAAAACTGATAGTAGTTTTGCGAAAAATTATAATACATGGAGGAAGAAGGAGGAATTACATAGGTGTAAGTATAAAATTATTGCAATAATTAAGCATCTTCTAACCTCGCTCTTTTAGTGCATACAAAGTATGGGGAGGAAAGTTCAGACTCCAGCAGTTCCTCTGAAGATGATGAAGGTGATGAAGTTAATGATCAATTTGAACAGGATTTTTTTAAGACACTGTCATGCTTGAAAAACAAGGATCCACGGATTTATGACCAAAATTTTGAATTTTTTGAAAAGCTCGATGAGGTGAATAATGAATTGGCCCCATCTACTAAAAAGAAAAAGAAAAAAGAAGAACCTGTATATATTAAAGATTATGAGCGTAAATTGATATTAGAAAAAGGGGGACAATTGAGTGATGATGAAGAAGAAAATTTAGAGTCCAGGTTTGTTTTAAAAGTTAAACTATAAGACAGGTGATTGTGATATGTTGGAAATTAGTAGCTCTTGTTAGAATTTTTATAGAAACGAACCCCTAAATATATAGGGTGTCTTAAAATTAACACCCATGCTTTAAGATTTTGTATTTCATTTTAAGATCGTCCACTTACGTCGAAGAACAAAAACAATTAAAAGAGAATTTAAAAAATGTGCTGGACACCGTAGACGCCCTAGATGATGCCAAGGATGGAGATACTGATAGTAAATGGGGAGGTTTATTCAAAACAAGAGAAAAAACCACAGAAGAAAAAATTAAAGAAGAACAAGATTACTTACAATGGCTTGCTGGTCAAACTGAGCATTTAAAAGATCAAAACGTTGAGAGCGATTTGAAACCCCTAAAAGAGTTCTGGAATAATCCAAAGTTAGATGAAGGTGAAAGATTTCTTAGGGATTATGTGCTTAAGAAAAAGTAAGTATTGTGTATTTGCCATTAATGTAAACTAAAGTAGGTACCTATTTGTAATAAATGTCTTGTTCCAGATTTTTAGATACTGAGGAGACAGATTATATCCCTACATACGAAGAAGTTGTACATGATTCAGATGCAGGTCTCTCTGAAGATGAAGAAGCATTAAGCACCCAGGAAGAATTTGAACATAAATATAATTTTCGATTTGAAGAACCAGATCAGGAATTTGTAAGTACTAGAAAATTTACAAGAGAATTAAATCTTTATTACTGCAATAATAATTTTCCAGATTAAACGGTATCCACGTACAATGGAGAATTCGTTAAGACAAAAGGATGAAAAAAGAAAAGTTAAACGTATTGAAAGAAAAGAACGTAAAATTGTGGAGAAGCAGCAAAAAATGGAGGATATTAAACAACTGAGAGCTTTAAAGAAAAGTGAAATTGAAGAAAAAATTAATCAACTTAAAGAAATAACTGGAAATGCTGACGTTGGATTTAATGTATGTATAAGAATATCTTATTTCTGATAACATGATTTAAATTTGTATTAGGTTAAGGATATTGAAGATGATTTTGATCCGGAAGAACATGATAGACGAATGCATAGTTTATTCAATGAAGAATTTTATCAAGGACCAGAAGGTGAACAAAAACCAGAGTTTCCCGAAATTGATAAAGAACTTGAGATTGGTATGTGGATGTAACTTTAAATTAATATTTATGTAGGTCACAACGTGCCCCATCCTTGAAAACCTCCGCCAACTATACTTGAACCCCCGTTGGTCTAGAATTTTTTTTAATTCTGTGTCACCCCATCGCTATGCAGATCCTCATCCACAACACCACAGCCATGCCTTGGGGGGAAATACATGGAAAAATATTTTTATTTGTAATATAAATTTCCAAACCTTTTTTGTCTTGTTTTTAGAAAATTGGGATTACTGGCATGGAAATGAAGAAGATACCAATGTAAACGATGAAGAATATCAACCACATTGTGAAGATGAAGACTTTAATGTAAGTAGTTTGTAGAATTCTGATTTTTTTGTTAATCTCTATGTTTATTTACTATACATAGATGGATTGCGATTATGATCCAGCTAACACACAAAAAGAACTTATAGAAAATTCTAAGAAGAAAAAGAAGCACAGGCGCAAATCTAAGTTTACTGAAGTTCTTAATCAACCAAAACCTACTTTCGATCCTAATAATAAAACATATCAACAGTACTTAGATGAGTATTATAAACTGGATTGTGAAGATATCATTGGGGATGTGCCATGCCGCTTTAAATACAGGGAAGTAATTCCTAATAGCTTTGGCCTGACTGTTGAAGAGGTAAGTAGTTTTATTACTATTTTAGGTAATTTACTGATATTTAATTGCCTGCGGAAAGAAAACATAAATAACAGTTTCTTGCCTTATTGGGCTCATTAGTTACCCACAATCCCTTTTCAATTGGAAATGAACTGATCTAGTAGTTATCTGCTTAAGAGGTAGAGGGTAGGTTTAAATATTCCACTTTTGCAGAATTTTTGACATAAAAATTTATTATGGTGTCCATAAGGTGTAAGAAAATTGATGATGGTCCAAAAAAAAACGAAAATACGTTTAACAAAAAATTTAATTGCTAGAGTATAAAAAGTTTCCCTTACAATTTTCCAATATTTTTCAAATAACAAAGAAATAAACAATAATAGTTTTTTTTGGTTTTTCTGTAAACCAGAAAGGGAAGTTCGGTTAAATTTATTTGCGGCATATATCTGTAAAAGTACCAAACTTTACAATTAAATGTTTTCACTAAAAACAGCATTTATTTGAACATTATAACAAACATTGATATAAAACAATAATATAATCTATATTAGTTTTCTATCTACAATATGAATGAAAAGGAAAGACATCAAGCAAGGGGCACTATTTATTATTTATCTCTGTTTAATAAGTATTTTATGTTTTAAAGTTATAAACTATAATATAAATCAACTGCAATTACGTTTTAATTTGCTGCTTGACCTTGCTTTCTGTCTTTACACACATGCTTGATTATCATTATCACGATATTTTCTAAAATAATAGATAACAATATATTTTAAAAATTAATCTACGATAAACATTTTTATAAATTAATATTTTAAAAATTTAATTACTGTTTAATTATAACAAAAGCATAAATTGGTATTGTAATATCTAAGCCTTATACAAAAGTACACAAATGTATGTGAAACAGAATTATGATTGCGACTTAAATTCATGGGAAGGACCAGTTCAGCTCAATGCTTACCATAGGTTAGATCAGATGCTTACCCTACTGCGTGATCCTCCTCTTTGTTTATCTTGTGCGTCGTATTTGATCCGCAATCAATTGTGGTTTACTGTAGGTAGTATTATTATACAGTATGTACATGGATTGAGTTACAAAGAGGTATGAATGACGAAAAATGTTTGAATTTCATGTCTCGGGGATTAAGTCCTGTTTGGCGTGAAACTAATTTTAGCTTTTAGCTAAATTTTCGATTTTTTCATATCAAGGTGGTAGATAAAGAAATATTTTCTGTTCACGTAAAGTAGGTTTTCTGTACTAGCTACAGCAAAACTTCATTAAGAAAAGTGGTTCACAATATAAAATCACCCCCCTATGCAAAATTTCAGAAAGTATATTTTCGATTTTTACAAATCAAGGAGGCCTTGGTGGTAGATAAAGGAATATTTTCTGTTCAGGTAAAGTAGGTTCTCTGTACTAGCTACGGCAAAATTTCATTAAGAAAAGTTGTTTAGAATATAAAATCATTCCCCCATGCAAAATTTCAGAAAGTATATTTTCGATTTTTTCAAATCAAAGAGGCCTTGCCTTGATGGTAGATAAAGGAATATTTTCTGTTCAGGTAAAGTAGGTTTTCTGTACTAGCTACAGCAAAACTTCATTAAGAAAAGTTGTTCACAATATAAAATCATTCCCCCATGCAAAATTTCAGAAAGTATATTTTCGATTTTTTCAAATCAAGGAGACCTTGGTGGTAGATAAAGGAATATTTTCTGTCCAGGTAATGTAGGTTTTCTGTACTAGCTACAGCAAAACTTCATTAAGAAAAGTTGTTCACAATATAAAATCATCCCCCATGCAAAATTTCAGAAAGTATATTTTCGATTTTTTCAAATCAAGGAGACCTAGGTGGTAGATCGAGGAATATTTTCTGTTCACGTAAAGTAGGTTTTCTGTACTAGCTACAGCAAAACTTCATTAAGAAAAGTTGTTCACAATATAAAATCATCCCCCTATGCAAAATTTCAGAAAGTATATTTTCGATTTTTTCAAATCAAGGAGACCTTGTTAGTAGATAAAGGAATATTTTCTGTTCAGGTAATGTAGGTTTTCTGTACTAGCTACAGCAAAACTTCATTAAGAAAAGTTGTTCACAATATAAAATCATCCCCCTATACAAAATTTCAGAAAGTATATTTTCGATTTTTACAAATCAAGGAGGCCTTTGTGGTAGATAAAGAAATGTGTTTTCTATTCAGGTAAAGTAGCCTTTCTGTATTAACTACGGCAAAAATTTATTAAGAGAAGTTGTTTGCAATTGAAAATCATCAAGCTATGCAAAATTTCAGCAATATCGGTTTATTTTTTTGAAACCATCTCTAATTATTGGACTTACAAATTTTTATTAAAAATATATTTCAAAATAAACCCTAATGGATTTTTAACAATTTTTGTAGTAACCTTGGGTTAGTGTAACTACAGTTAATCGAAAATCTTAAAACAATAAGCAAGTAATATTTTTGAAATTTGAAATGGGGTAATAATATTACATTGTGAACAACTTTTCTTAATGCAGTTTCGTCATAGTTAGTACTGAAACGCTACTTTACCTGAATAAGAAACATTTATTTATCCACCACCAAAAGTTCCTTGTAAAATTAGTTACTAGTCAAGCAGAGCTTAATTCCCAAATTCAAATTTTTTTATCTCCTTCTAACTCAATCTGTGCACACCCATACTGTATGTAAAGTACGTTTAGTATTTTTATATTAATTCTACATTGTCATCATTGGAAGTATATGCAAAACATCTTTTATTATCTGGTAAAATATTACGTCCGTAAAAGTATAGACAAACATATCTAACAGTAAATTGTACAAACAGTAATATACATATAACGGTTATCAACACAAGCATATTATAGATACCATAAATGGTAGTGAACAAATTAGATATATCTTCTGAATTAAAATCTCCATATTCATTATTAACTCTAGAATCGAATAGATCCTCAAAAACTCTATCTTGAGCAATAACATCTAGAAAATCATTGAAATTCATGTCACTATATGAATCAAGTTCAACCCGAGAACAAGCAATTCCATGTAAGTTGGGAACATCATAATGATGAGTTGGATAATCAAAACCGCCAAATCTTTCATTCATTTGTTTGTACATTTGAACAAGATGCTTACACATCCAAAAATTATCATTAATTACTAACGTACGTAATTTATGGTGATGTTCCAATATGACTTGCAAATTAAGATTTTTAAGTTTAGTGTTGGTTACATCCAAAGTTATTAACTGTCCCAATGGAAGTATGTGGGTATCATCCAGCACTTGTAGGTTATTATATGATACATTAAGTTTCATAAGATGCGATAAACCAGAAAAAGTGTTAATCGTAAACGCAGTTAATTGATTTAAAGATAAATCTAAAATTTCAAGATGTTGATGATCAGCAAACATACCCAATGGTATTTTTGTAATAGTGTTTTTTTTCAAAATAAGTGTGTTAAGATTTATGTTTCCTTTGAATGAATCTGTATGCAACTCGGAAATGGAATTTCCTTCCAGCGATAAAAACGTTAAGAAGGTTAATTGAGAAAATGTGTTATTTTCAATTGTAGTGAGTTTATTATTTTTTAAATTAACCGAAGTAATTGTGTTTTCTTTATCGATTGACTTGAAAGTGTTCGGATATATTTTTGCAATAAAATTGTTGGATAAATCGATTACTTGCGGTTTCTGTCTCCATTGTCTACCACGCCAAAATGTGGTATTTAAAAATGTATATTCTGGAATGTTTACTATTTCGTTGTATGATAAATTTAATGTGTTTACCTTTAGTCCTGTAAATGCACGGCTGATATTCGAAAGACGATTATATGATAAATCTAAATTAGAAACACTGGTATTTTCAAATACACCATCTGATAATTGTGCAATGTTATTTTTCTTTAAATTAATATCATCGAGCACTGAAAAATTATTAAACACTTTTGGTGCAATGTAGTTGATATCGTTATTCTCAAATAAAAATTTATGTACATCACGTTCAAACAATTTGAATGCGTTGGGGTTGATTTTTTGAACGTGACTGTAACTTAAATTAAATGTATCTCCTTTAAAATTTGTAATTGTATTTTCATCTACTACTGGAATGTAGCAATCAATGCATTTTACATAATAAACTGGTTTTGTAGATGGCGGAAACTTTCCGTTAAGATGTGTGCAAGTTATTGAAGGTGGATAGGCAGACTTAGTATCTTCACATAACTGGCACTTTGTTATAACAATTAAACAACAACACAGTAGAAAATACGAGATGTCATATCGGCTAAACATTTTGTCACTTATTAAACTTATACTGTTAACGTGCAGCCGCTATCAAGGTTTCTTTACATTTAAGAGATATTGCAGAAGAGATAAATAAATGTAACCAATAATAATATTTTATTATTGATTTTTAATTTTTTACTACTAGGTCAAAGTACGCATTTCTAACAGTTTATGATTACACACATTACAACATCCATATCCTTTAATAGGAAAATTGTCTTAATTAATCCTACCAGTTATTTGCTGATTTTATTTTTGTTATTACTTAGTCTAAACAAATTTTTGATTGAAAATTTCCATTTAGAACAATTTTCTGTTATTGTGAATTAATTTACCTTGAAATTTGAGTTTTGTACCCTCAAAATACATTTGTCAAGGAACTTTAAGGTCAAGTTCTGATAAAGTCATTGCTAAAATATTAAACTAAAATAATTTCCTGAAATTAATTTCCTTCATTTTATTGCGGATAAATATTTAAATCATTAAATTAGTGGTCAAATTTTTCGAAACGTTTTCCTTAGTATAAGTACAGGGTATCTCTAAAAGGTCTGTATAAAACGGTATCACATTCTGGAGATTAAAATAGCACAGTTTAGTTCCTGTAAGCTATATACTGTAGTTTAGATAACATTCAGTTAGTACTCAACTCTTAAGTTTTATTTCGTTTCGCACATTTTTGCCCTCGTAAGTAAGAGTCATGTTCTCTCAAACTTACCTCTACTCAAAGATCTATTTTTTAAATAATTAAATATTAGTTTTAGCGATGAGTTTAGGATTTTTATTAAAAAAAAAATGTTTTGTCTGTTGTTCGATTTTGGTATTCCCCATGATAGGTTAGGCAGAAAGAAAAAGTGGAGTAGCGCACCTCCCTTGGACTTTCCCATACTAAAAATAAACATTTCGTTTTTGGTATTCAGTAGTTCACGAGGGAGTATAGGAAATCACTTGAATGCGTAGCGAGAAACATCAGACTATACGGGTTCGATACGTACAAAAGAGAGACAGGCATCTAATTTACTAACGCAGCGGAAGTTCGCGGTTTTCTCATCAACCGTACATTTTAGCTATATGACTACCTTATACCATGTGATAGACAATTCTATTTTGCATTCAATTATATAGTAATATACAGGGTGTTTCATTTAAAATAACAAAGTTGCTTATTGTACTGTGAAAAGCAAACACCCTGTATACCTGATATAAATTTAGGAGAATACAGAGCTATATACTGAACAACTTTTATAATTAAACTTTTTTCATATTTTGATTAATAAAGGAGGTATAGGAACATCAATTTTCAAAACTTCGTAGAGGGCGCCACGGTGAAATTGTAGCATTAATCAAAAAATGGAAATGTACCTAAGACCAAGCTGCATAAGTGTAGAAAATTTAAACAAAATCGTGTGGCCAGTTTTTGTGTTATAATTTTTCATACATTTGTTTGGTAACCAAGGAAATGGCCATAAAAATTAATAATGTTACCACATACGTTGGGCAAAAGTTTTACTGCACGCTTCTATCTGTATGGGCAACAACAATGGAAACAATGCGGCAAAACTTGCGCGCTTGCGCAACAACAATGGAACCGTCCATAGTAAAACAGCACAACTTTACAATCTAAAATAAAATTAGCTTTCCCTGTGGGTTGTCGGAAAAAGTAATGTTTAGTTATTCTGTTGTTATTTTATATAAATAGATGTTCAGGTTTTTAAATAGAATATTTTGTATTTTGTTTTCCATAAATTTGGATAGAAAACAAAATCTGATTTCATGCGTCATATTTATTTCGCAATAAATTACACTTTCACAAGCCTCTGTTGTTTTGGCTGTTTTTCTGTTGTTGGAAATAACACTTTTTTTTTTTTTCTTATGAAGAAATATTATTAATGGTGAAATTAAAATGAATTAAAACAATTTGCTCATAAGAGATTTTTTGTTAAGAGATGAATGAGAGTTACTAATGGATGGGAATTTTTATATAATACATTCAGAAAACTCCCGCGACGTTTAATGTGTCAAATAGAAAATTTAGTTGGCTAATATAAAAATCACTATAAATTTTTGAAAATTGGGCCTTGATTACTAATAGCTAATAGGAATTTTTATATTAACCAACTGAATTTTCCATATTTGGTAGCTTGTTTTATGGGGTTTTACAATGTGACCAATAGAAACATTTTAATTCAAATGTGCGATTTGTGGGGAGGAGCTTAGATATCTTAGATATATCTGTTAGGTGTGTATAGATAGAGTACATAATTGATCCAAATAAGTGTTTAGTAAATAAAATTGAATTAAACTCTTATTAAACTTTTTTTAACTTTCAGATCCTATCAGCGAAAGATAAAGAATTAAATCGGTGGTGTTCCCTAAAGAAGGCTATTCAACATCGTCCAGATCATGTAGAAAAATATGATGTTATTGCATTTGAAAAAAAAGGGAAAAATTTGAATCTTAAGAAAAAATATCTACCAAGTTTGTTTACGGAAGAGAAAGCTGAAGAAACCTTCCCAAGTACTAGTTCAGAAAACAATAATGAGAAAGATACATTCAAGAAGAAGAAAAACAAGAAACCGACATCACATACTATCATAAGCAAAGATGAGCAGTGTAGTAGCACAGAAGTTTGTGATAGTACAATAAAAAATCAAACAATTGCAGAAGAATGTTCCGATAAAGTAAAAGAAGTAGAAAGTAGTAGTAGTAGTAATCCACCGTCAACTAAAACCAACAAAAAGAAAAACAGAAAACGCAAGATTTCTGATTCTAATAAAAAATTAGAAAAAGATATTGGAATTTCCGATGCTAGGTTAACAGCTTATGGGATTAATCCAAAGAAATTTAAAAATAAACTTAAATACGGAAATAATTAAAATTGGTTATAAAATATTTTATTCTAAGTATCAAGTACATACAGAGCTATGTAAGAACATAATAAACTTCGTCTCATTGAAATGTTAAAAAAAAACCTACAAATAAAGGAAATTGCTATTCTTGATACCTACAATAAATGTTTCTTTTAATTAATACTTACTTAACAATATCCTTTTTGTTAAACCAGCATAGAATGGGTATCAGAATCCTTTCTTTGATTGTGGCGCCCCCTGCAGAAATTGGTAACTAAAACTGTTTAAATGGTTTTTTTCTTGCCCGATTTACTCGTAGAAAAGAGAAACATCAGGGAGGGATAAAACAGAAGATAGGTGAATCAACATGAAGTCATAGCAAACAATCGAAAGGCTCCAGGCTCCCGGGATGCTTAAAAGGTAGTACTATTTTATTATCACTTCCTGTTACTAACAGGTAATAATAATGTCATGGTGAACGTTTATCCGCGCTTTTGAAAATAATTTTTACAAAAATTATCTTACCTTCTTAAAGATTACCGTTCTGTGGATCAGGATTTGCATGACGCTGGGACAACATGGGTTCGATTCCTTGTTGCTTGCTGTAGCTGGGTTTTTTCAAAAATTTTGGAACAACAAAGGATCAACTCGTTAATATAAGGGGGGGTTCGTCGCGCCCGGTCCATGATTCTTAAAATAAAAATAAAAAAGCGACCGTTTAAAAAAAAAGTTTATATCCGGTTATATCAGAATCCAAAAGTGCATGGTTACAGTTTTAGATAAGAATTACAATTTTTCTTTTCCTGAATGCAGTAAATAACCTTGAATTACTGTGATAGCAGATATTTATAGACTACGTTATCAAGGCAAAATAAAGTAGCAAATTTAATTGACTGTTTAACGATTATCAATATAAAACTGCTAACATTACTATAATAATATTAAACAAAATGCAAGTCACAATGTATTAAACCGATAAAAAAAAATAATAAACTGCAACTTTAATGTTCCGCATTTAACAATGAAGTTTACGCAACAGAGTTGGGGATGTATCTTTTTTTTATGAACTTTTAAAACGTTCAAATATAGGTAAAGAACGGAATAATTGTCTTTCAATGTATCTGTAAGCAATATTGTTTCTCAAAACTTCTAAAGATTTCTGTTAGGAACAATTACAGTGTGGACGTTTCAACAGGAATTATTGCTTAATCCAAATGCGTTGAAAAAATGTTTTCTACTAAAATACATACATTGACGTTAATCTTCGATATTATTTATTTAATGGTGTGCGCCGGGAAATTAAAAAAATATACCATCCAGCTGTCCTTGTTAGTGTTGCGTGTCTTGGCATGTCTTTTATATTATTAAATGACGCCCTTGATCATGTCGAGACAACCAGAGTCCACACATGGGCGCCGCGTGACATAGAAAAATCCACGATCAAGGCAAAGGCGACTTTTAACGACTTAAATAAACATTAAATAACAGAGTACATAAATTATGCTATCATTCAGAAAAAGATATGAAAATGTATTATGCATGATCACCCCCTGCAAAATTTCAGAAACGATTTACTTTTATGAAACCATGTCTGTTTATTGGAATTTCTATTAAAAATCAAACATTTGAAAAAAATATAAGAATCGATATTTCTGAAATTTTGGCCTTGGTGATACCTAGATAAAGACATTTTTTCTATTCAGGTAAAGTAGCTTTTCTGTACTAACTTTGGCAAATCTTCATTACGAAAAGTTCTTCACAATGTAATATCATAGCCCCATGCAAAATTTCTTTCAGAAAAATCGGCTGCGTCAATTTTTTTCAAAATTTTCAAAAATCCAATCAACACTCACGGTTTTATAAAAGTAAATCGATATTTCTGAAATTTTGCATGGGGAGATGATTTTACATTGTGAACAACTTTTCTTAATGAAGTTTTGCCGTAGCTAGTACAGAAAAGCTACTTTACCTGAAAACATTTCTTTATCTACCACCAAGGGCTCCTGGATTTAAAAAAAATCAAAAATATACTTTCTGAAATTTTGCTTGGGGGGATGATTTTTATATTGTGAACAACTTTTCTTAATGAAATTTTGCCGTAGTTGGTACAGAAAAGCCGAAAGCGACTTTACCTGAATAGAAACCATTTCTTTTCCACTAAGGCCTGCTTGATTTGAAAAAATCGAATATACTTTCTGAAATTTTACCTGGGGGGACGATTTTACGTTGTGAACAACTTTTGTTAATGAAGTTTTGCCGTAGTTAGGTTAGAAACGGGACTTTACCTGAATAGAAAATATTTATTTATCTTCCACCAAGGCCTCCTTGATTTTAAAAAAATGGAACATATATTTTCTGAAATTTTGCATGGGGGGATGATTTTATATTGTGAACAACTTTTCTTAATGAAGTTTTGCCGTAGTTGGTACAGAAAAGCGACTTTACCTGAATAGAAACCATTTTTTTACTACAAAGGCCTTCTTGATTTGAAAAAATCGAATATACTTTCTGAAATTTTGCATGGGGGGGGGAGGAGATTTTACGTTATGAACAACTTTTCTTAATGAACTTTTGCTGCAGCTAGTACAGAAAGTACTACTTGACCTGAATAGAAAACATTTCTGTATCTACCACCAACGCCTCGCCTCCTTGATTTGAAAAAATCGAAAATATTCTTAAAATTGATTTCAATCATAGGTTTCAATACAAGTAGGAGTTAATTTTTTTGTCAATCATACCTCTTGTCGAATGAAAAACAGATGAAATGAGATTTTCAATTGTTTTATTATTCCTCACTCACTTTCGATAGTTACCAAATCATTCTAAATGAATAAAAAAGAAATATTTTTTGTATCTTATTGTTTATTTCAAAAACTAAATACAGTATGCAAGTACATACATAAATAGAAGAAACAAAACTGGCATAAATAATTTGATTATATAGGCTAAACTAAAAAAAATTGTAACTATTTCCTAAGAACATTATAATTACGATTGCATAATACAACAATAATGTTAAGTAGCTAATAGATTTTCTCGTCAGTATTTACTTTATCATGTTGTGTTGCGTAAATATTTCATAGAATTTTTTTAAGGTGAATTTGAAATATCCATGTTATCTGACTTTTCTGAAGAATCTTTTTCATGTTGGTTGTCATCATAATTATCTGCATAATCCTTCCTTTTGCTTCTTTCCGAGTCATAACCCCTCTCTTCTTCATCGTAATTTCTTGAAGTTTTAGGAAGAGATGGTGATCTCTCTCTCTTCTCCCGCTTATCCCTTTTTTCTCGTTTATGCTGCTCTCTTTCCCTACTTCTAGATCTACTATGTCTACGTGCAACGCGTGGCGAAGGTGAATGTCTTCTACCTCTTGAACGAGATCTTCTTTCACGGGATCTGCTCCTCTTACGTTCACGCGAACGAGACCGAAACTTGGTTCGAGATGGAGATCTTGAATGTTTTTTACTGGAACGCTTCTCCTCCATTTCTACAATAATTTCTTTCTCATTTCTTTTTTCTTTTGATCCACGTTCTCGATCTTTATCTCTGGATTTTCCACGATCTCTCTCACGTGAACGATCTCTACCTCTTGATATGCTACTCCTTTCCTTTTCTTTAGACTTTTCCCTTGATTTTGCCCTTTCCTTACTTTTCTGTTTACGGGACGCTCGTGTACGTGATTTTGAACGAGATTTATGGGTCTTTGAATTACGTGAATGAGAACGACGAGACCGGGATCTTGAACGTTTTCTTGATCGGGATTTCGAACGATGCTTGTGTTCATGTGATTTAGATCTACGAGATCGCGATCTTGAACGCCTTGAACGATGGCGAGATCGAGATCTTCTAGAACGTGAGCGTGACCTAGATCTTCTACGTCGACCTCTGGATCGCGATCGAGACCGCCTGGAACTCCTTTTATCTTTCGATAGCATTCCAATAACTGGATCGATGGTTGCCGAAATTAAATTTTGGGCTTCCTTGACACGTGACATTGCTTCTTCTATTTCTCGTTGGGCTGCTTCGTTACTTTTAGCTTGAGGTTTGACAATTGCTTGTGTAGCATGCACTATTTTAACTGGCTTGCCTTTAAATTCTTTGCTGTTCATCTTAAGGACTTCTATAATGCTTGGTTGATCGCTGAATTCTAATAACATATGTGTGTTAGTATCTGAGGCACGAGTACATTGTCTGAGATATTTTACTTCACCAGCAGGTGTAAAAAAATCAATGTAATCATCGGTTGGGATTGATGGATCTACATTTATCATTAGCACTGTCCTTCGAATTTCTTCAATCTTGTGGCTATCATAATTTGCAGGTAATGGTGGATATGATGGTAAACCACTAGCTTCTAGTTTGGGATCGTGAGTTACGATTACTTGTCCAGCTCCTAAATTGGTTACGGAATTAATCACATTTGGTGGTAAATTGGGCTCTGATGGGCATAATCCTGGTACAATAGTTCCGTTTCTGGTCATTTCTAATGCGAAATATTCATCTGGAATCTCCCCATTCTGAATAGGGATAACTATTAATGCTCTATCGATAAACACTGTATTTGTCATGTGTTGGGCTATTCCAACAGTAGTCGAATCTATAAACTTTATGTAGCAGATTCTGGATTGCACCGGACAGGATACGTCTCGAATAGTTGGATACAAACGAATATCGTCGATTTTTCCTAAATAACCAAATAGAGTTTGCATTTGATCTTTAGTAGCTTGGGGTGCAATGTTAGTCACTTGTACTACTTTTGTGCCTCCGATTGCCATTGTAGACTTGTTTTTATACTGTTTATTCGAATGCAACACTAATAAAACTCAAGCTACTACCCACAGTATCCTAGAAAACGTTTATAAACGTTTCACTCGAAATAACGTTTTCCAACATTTCACTTGAAAAAAAAGCGTTTCACATGAAAACCGGCCTTTTAACGTTTGCAATTTCTGGAAATTTGTTTGTTATAATTAGGAAAATTATTAAAATGCTTTATTTAGCAACACGCACGGCTACACAAACGTCAAAAGTATGTATTTGACATTTGTTTGACATTTAAGATTTCGGCGTCCTTGAAATCTGAGGTGCGTTTCCAGATGTGAGGGTTGGAAACAGTTCAAAATAGGATTTACAAAAATATTTGACCACCGAATCTACCATGGGCCATGGCTCTGTATGAGCAAGAGGTCTCGAGGAGAGATGTAAAGCGCGGTGCTGTAAGTTGGAATCTAACTCGGTAATTATACCTTTTAACTACAAAATATTGGCTCTTCTAATTAATTTAGAGCCAACTACTACAGGAATAATTTGTAGAGAATTTAAAACTGCATTTAACGTACCTATTAGCCGCATTTTGTAATATTAGAACCAGATCGCAAGAAAATTTATTTATTCTTGGTGTTCATTCGAACTTATTGAATACAACCATAAAGAGGGGGGAGATTAGTCATTCGTCTGTTTCTGGAACGCTGACGTAACGAACTGTCAAAAGTGCAATGGATGTGCAGAGATTTGTCTCAACTATTTTAACCAAAAACGAGGTTATTGTGAACTGTAGTTTCCACAATATAGTTGCTAAAAGTAAAAATTTGGAACATCACTGATTAAGACTTATTTCGTAGTAGGTAGTTCCATAAAATAGTAAGGTAATAAGTGGTGTATTAGTGGCATCTTGTGGCAATTTCTTTTCATCCTAACCACGTTTGTAGCAGGTACACGTGAAAATTAAGGTCAAACGTACTAATTCCTTCTCAAATTTCAGCAATATGGCAGAATGGGGTATGTATTAAAAATAAATTTGAAAGGTGTTTTGTCATATGTTTAATTTTATTAGATGATGATAATTTTGAGCCTCAAGATGTGACAGGTGGCTTATCCAATAAATGGGAAGGTGAAGATGAAGATGATGAAGTTAAAGTAAGTGTAGCATAATTATTTTTCTTAAATTTAATTTTGTGTATGCACAGCAAACGTATCTTTAAGGATAATAAGTTGGTTTTATAATTTTCGAAGTATAGGTTGTGTGATTGAGATAGTCCATATGCTTTGAAATGTATAAGCAATTTTTTATTGGAAAATCTTTTATTAATGCTCATTTTCAAAGGAGAAAAAACATCCATCTGTTTTCCAGAATTTGAAAGTCTGATGCTGTGATAAGATAAACATATGTGACATGTTGATCAGCTTTATAATTTTCTATTCGTTAAAATAGAAAAACTTGCCTTATAGCAAACTTCAATCACTGCATTAGGGTACACTCGTGGTGCACTGATTTAGTTTATTCAGTTCTTTATTATCCTTTTATAAGAATGTAATATCGTAAAATTAATATACTATTACTAGTATGCAGATTATCGTCACACCAAATGTATTTAATGTTTATCGATGTTTCTCAAATTACCGATTGAAAGTGAATTGAGAATTTGTACTGTTTAGTAAGGCATTTCTAAATCACAGTTGGGCTCTACTGGAAGCACTTATTATTCACGGTATTTAAAATTCTAAATATACCTCTTGTATTACTAGAAGTACAGTTATTTTAATTTATTCTGTATGATTATGTAATATTATGCACAGCTACCTGAATCATGTCAGAATCTTGTTATTATACTTTGGAGTGCATCTTGTAACCTGCCTGAATATTACATCATTATACAACCATTAATATGTATGAATGAGGAAGTTAGGGAAGACATTCAAATAAAGAAATTTAATTCAAACATTTATGAATCATATACAAAATGATTTGATAAATAATTTATTCTAGGAACCTATTAAGAATAATTTGTTTTGCTAAACTGATTACATAACAATCACATGACTCTTATTTTGTTGTGCACCCTTGCATGATATTTATTATAGCCTGGCTAGATTAAAAATTGGGATTAATACTAATACAGGGTCTTCTGAGGAAACTGGAAACTTTTACCACATGCTCTAGGGATTATTCAGAATTTTTTTATATCAAGAAAAAACCCAGGAGTAAATCGCTTGGATTTTATTCAATTGAGGCATCCAGTAATGAAATTTAGCTAGATACCCTGCTAATCTTGTAAAAGAATGTTGTTACTCATAGTTCAATTAGATAGAGTGCCCTTAAGAGTTATGATGAGATAGAATGAAATGTAGCAGATAAGCTTCTGTGGCTTTGTATTTATATTTGTACATAAAGAATTTGAATAAGGTGTGGTACGAAATTATGTTTGCAAATTACATTTTAGTAAACCCTTCTAAAATACACTGGCAACATATTTTATTCTAAGGTCACATTGTTTTAGGACAAAGAAATTCTTCTTCACTGACATAAATATTCTTATTCCAAAAGGTCGAAAAAATTAAGGGATAAATCACATGGGAAGTTAGTGTACACTTGTAGTGGGTAGTTTGGGTAGTCCTTAGGAAGTCTAGATAGTCCCTTGATAGTCTCTTAGTAGTCTCTGGAAAGTTGGGATAGTCTCTGAGAAATTTAGGCGGTCCCTGGGAAGTCTGGGTAGTCTTTGGGAAGTCTAAGAAGTCTAGGTAATCAGGTTTACATTGAGTAGTTTAGTGTACACAATTTTTACCTCTTGGAAAAAATTAATGTGTGCAATGTGTTTGAACAAAGTCTTGATGTTGCAATAAATTATGTTCTATAACATTTTACAATTGGTAGTATCTAATAATAAAAAATCATTAGTAAGGATAGTGTAAATTCTAGGAAAATTGGGAAGATGAAGAAGAGGAAAAGAAAGCGGATGAAGCAGGTGAAGTAAAACAGAAGGCGGCTAAGAAAAAATCTTTGCAAGAGAAAATTGCAGAAAAAGAGGTAGGTATTAAATTATTTTAGGAAATAATTATTTATAGTATTATATTAGTTTTAAGACTTTTTATTGTTTATAAATAGAGATTGAAGCGAGAAGAATATGAGAGGCGTGCGAAAGAGCAACAAGAAGAAGAAGTTTCTCCAGAAGAGCAATTAAGACGTGAAAAAGAATCGGACTTGAAATTGGCTTTAGAAACTACTTTCGGTGGCAGCAATAAATCTAGTGAAGTACCACCTACCAATAAAGAAGAATTTCAAGAGTTGGCTGATACACTTACAAAAAATATTCAACAACTTTCAAAAAGTGAAGAATATCCAGTTTTTGCTGAAAATCTTATTAGGGGCGTATGTGCTGCATGTAAGAAACAATTGATTCTACAAGACGAAGAGTTCCTTTTTATTGCTTATTATTATTTTTTTCAGTAACTTCATTTGATTTAAAGAAAATTAAAACAACTATAGATAATATGTATTTGGAGAAACAAAAAATAGAAAAAGGTGACAAATTGAAAAAGAATAAAGGAAAAGGAAAAGCAAAATTGAAAATGGAAGGTGACAATGTAAGTATTTATAATTATTGTCATTAAGTTTACTATGTTACCTTGAAAATCCTGATCTGACTAGTTATTTCTATTTTAATTAATATTTCAAATGCTTTGGGGGCTAATGAGGAATTTTATGTTACTTATAGTTTTTTAATTTCAAATCTTGTTTCAGTTAAATCAATATTCAGCTTATGTGGATGACTACAATGAATACGACGACTTCATGTAGCAGGCCCACATCGTCGAATTCTTTTTTTTAATTATGACGGGTATCTTAAAAATTACTGTGCATATAATTATTTGTGTTCATTTATAATTCTAGTTTTTAATATTTATTATAGGTAATTTGCAAGTTGGTGGTGCTGTATATTTATTCATTAAAATCAATTTGTGAATTACAAACTGAAAGTTTAATAAGCCATTATTGAACATGTGTTTAAAATAATTATCATGCATCGTAATACTTAGGATGCCTAAATAATAATATAAATAAAAACTTACTACAGTGGAGGTGACATTTTATCGTGATTTTTAAAATGGATTCTAACCTAATACAGTCTTATATTTTATTATGCAAAATGCAATGTTTTTGTTAATAGTAAGGTCTGGTTTTGGATGGATATTAATTTATTGAAGTTTAAAGCGTTTTCTCAGATATATAGAAATACTTACATTTTACAATGTTTATCAAAAACGTGAAAATATTTCACATAAAATAATGTTATATTTACATTTTCTTCCAAAATCAAGATCTTATGATATTGTTAATGCAAATATACGATTTTGCATTGAACTTGTCTATAATTTCTACTAACGATTCTTCTTTTTGAGTTGGATGACTACATAAGAAATTTGTAGTCATCACTTTTTTTATCATATTACAGAACTTCAGGGGCCTTACAGTACTCAAGGCACTTTTCTGGGCCTACTGCACATACTACCTTAAACCTATTTCTTATAATCTACCTCACCACCTAACTTACAACTAATTCTTATATTAAGAGGACGCTAATTGGAGTGGCGATCACAGGTGGCGATGAACTAAGTTCTTCATTCTAAAATCTAATGAACACTATTAACGCACAGAGGGGGCAACTGTGAATATTTAACGCCGTTGCTAGCTCCACGGTAGACGTGGATATAATTCTGACACAAAATCCAGAGCATTGTCATGGGGTGACATGTTTATCGGCCGACTCTGCGCATGTCTGGGGACTTATTTGAGCTTCCTGAGATTATAGAGGGACAGAGGGATTATAGGGACGATTGGTTGCCTACTCCGAAGGCGTAATAGTCTGTTTCTGAGAAATCTAATTAGGTTTGTTCCAACAAACACTCGAATCGGTTCGGAACTGGCCGGAGTGTGCGCAAATTGAAATTAGCGTTCCAACAAATACGGAACGTATCCTGGTACTAGTTCACAGAGCGTTCCAACGTCGACAGAACTAATTCCGAACCGATTCGAGAACGGTGAAATCAGTTCCTGGTCCTGACTTAGAACTCATAGGGACGATTTCTTAAAGAATGCGCGCAAGGATCGTGGTCATTTGTGATGGTATCACCTAACCTACAATATTCAATGGTGAACGTTCCAACACGCAGTAAAACCAGTTCAGAGACAGTACTTTTTTAAGGCATGCGCTTAAAATCGTTCCTGAACTGATTCATGAACTGTACCAGAACCGCTTGTTGGAACAAACCTAATGATAATAATTATTAATTACAAACAAAATCAATCGCTGTACTTAGAGAAACTTTACTTTAGTGTTTTTTATTGGTCATATTCTACTTGCAAATTAATTAAAAATCTATTTAAAATATAAAAATGTTTGAAACTTTCATAGTGCTCGGACATGCGCAGTAGGTGCAGCTCGTATTCGCATCGCCGCGCCGAATTAATGGCGTATGCCGTGGATTTAGTGTCAAAATTATATCCACGTTAGCCGTGGAGCTAGCAACGGCCATTATATCCACGTCTGCCGTGGAGCTAGCAACAGACAATATTTAAATGTTTATCTAGGAGATATTTGGGGTCAAAATTTGGGAAAATTTCAGTTTTTCTTTGAAATTTCTTCACAAAGTTTTTGAAACGTTGGGCCTCGCTTGCGGACAAAGGGAGCGAGATGTCGCGGCGCGGTTTGCGAGACTGGATCAGCGTCGCAGAGACGAGAAGCGATCGGATCTTAGTTTGGGCCGAAACAAAAATTTTAGTACCGCTTTTCGTAGACCTACATATAGTAGAATCAGAAAACATCCGTGACGTTTAATGTTCCAATTGGAAAATTTTGAGTGTACCTGATACACACAAAGCCTGCTGATATACACCTGACTGTACTTAATGGTCAAGAGTGTCAAACGTTGTAAGTAAGGTTATGGTAAATTAGTTGTCATTTTGTTAAATTCTAAAGATGATTTTCATAGAACATAGTAAATGTAAATGTAAATAATTTCAGAAATACGGATTACATTACACTAGAAAATTAGGACATTTATTTTATTGCAATTAGGTGAAATTCGAAACATTGAAAGAATTAAAAAAGAAACTCCTCATCAGAATCATTTTCAGAATCAGATTCCATTAAGGAAATAATAATAATTGGAGGAATATTGGTAAAGGTAAGATTTCCCATTACTCTGTTATAATCATCAACGTTTGAGGCTGTTCTTCCACCTTTTTTTGCGTCTGTCTTCACCATTTTCAAACTTTGTATAGATTTCGTTAACTTGCGTTACACTAATCTGTAAGGAAGGAGATGAAGGATAGGAAAATTGGTTTGCAAGGATAAAAATGTAAAGCTTACTGAAAATATATACGCAGCTTTTTCAAAATTATTATATTTTTCTAATTGAGGACTAATCTCTTGTCGCTCTATACAATATTTACATACAGCTTCTTTTTCTCTTGCCGAAAGTAGATGTTTTTCTTGCTTCATTTCATCCATTACATTCATATTTTGATGAATTACTATGAATTATTAATCTATAGAATTGATCACAAAATGCTTTAATAATTCAAATGTCAAAGTAAACACCAAACAAAAGATTTAAATTTAAATTTGAAGTGGGGCCAATATCAAATATAAAAATTACTAACACCCTAATAGGGATTTTTATGCTAACCAACTGAATGTAACTTTAACGTCACGGGAGTTTCCTGAATGGATTATATTTCGCCAAATTTCGCCCTGAAGACGCACTTTTTAGAAATTCTGTCACCTTGCAGAAAGCGGCAGGACGCTCCTACATCAACCCCCCAAACTGATAAAGTAGACGAATTTTTTGATAATCGAATTTGACTGTCGCCCCAATTGCGGAATTGTCCTCTCGCGATTCGAAGGTCGAGAACGTTTCTTCGGTCGTCTTTAAAAAAAACCTCGCACCCTCTAGCTCCACCCGTCGCCGTCCCTCCATCGTCATCCGACCGTTTTTTCTCGTTTTACCAGGGGTGCTCCAATCTGACCGGCCTACAGGTTCACCGAGTTTCTTCTTCTTTCATATCCGCAACTCAGATTTCCAAATTTCTGCTTCTGAAAAAAATACTACCAAAAAACACGTCTAACTTCCGGTTTCGGATTTTTTTGAAAAGCTTATTTTGTCGATGAATTTTCGATGTACCCCTTCATTTCAAATTTCATCAAAATCGGTTTACTAGTTTTGGCGTTAGAGGCGTTGCATGTACACCCACCCACCCACACACAGACAGACATTTTTTCTAGACCACTGTTTGGGTTCCTGGGGGTTCAAAACACGTATTTCCGCGAAAATTTGCGCAACTTTTTGCTTATAAGGCTAAGGTTACACAGTGGAGGCGTATTCTGGCGAACTAAGTTCGCGCGAATGTTTTAGAATCAAGGCGAATTAATTTCGCGGGAATCAGTATTGTTGGTGTTTGGAGGTTTGGATTCACATTACGAGCGTAAGCTTGTAGTATGACTTATGGATCGTGTTTTGGAGCTATACATGCCAGAGAGTACTTTGTTGTAAATATTGGTCGTTTGTGAACGACTTTTTACGGAGTACGGGTGTAAATGTTGATCTCGCTTATTATAAGAGATAGAGGGTAGGTTTAAGTACGGCACTTTTGCTGAATTTGTGCATAACAATATACCGCAAAGAAATTTAACCCTGTCCTGGAGACAATTCAACCCCTTTCAAACTTTTATGGCTTTTTTGTTTTTATCGGAGACGGGAAATTACTATTTACTAATTATAAAACCATAAAAACCAACAGTAGTGTATTACAAACATTTATTATTTTTACAAGCTACAATATAATAACGCTCTTTTTTTAAAGAATCCATGAGTCCACCCCCCCCCTCGCTTAGCCCGGCCTACCGGGGCTTACCGTACGAAACGCTATACACGGGTCTAACGTGCCCCATCCTTGAATCTCCCCTCAACTACATTAACGATTTGAACCCCCGTTGTTCCAGAATTTTGAAAAATCCTGGCTACAACGAGGGATCGAACACGTGTCGCCCCATCTTCTCTACCGCAAGACCAGGGGTGTTACTAATAATATCACCTGCACTGCGATTTAAAAACGGCATATTTTAAAAATAATTGTTTACTGAAAAATACAAAAAAAATCACAAATTTTCTTTCTTGTATTTGTAAAGTTCCAATATTCTAATATTTACTACATCTAGGATCTTTGGATCCGGGATAGCAATTCGGAGGTTTAACATTGTGTGTGGTCTGATCAACTTCAGATTCTTCTGATGTTGGTTTTGTGCATCTTGGATCTTTTGAACCAGGATAGCAATTTGCGGGTAGGAGTGGATTGTATGAAAGTCTGCTACTCTCTGTTGACGTTTCTACAGCACATCTGCGATTGAACAATTGAAGAACATATTTTTCTGGCGTAGTAGACGGTGTTGTAGATTTAAGGACGGTGTCTATGTTTGAACCACATCGAGGATCAAGAGAATTGGTGGAACAGTTAGGGGACGTCGTTAATTTTGACCAAATTTTGTTGCCTAATTTTGTTGAACTTTTTTGTAGGGCAGGTGCTGCACCCTTAGAACGTTTCTTTCTACTATGTTGGCATTTTCCATCCATAGTCTTAAATAAACAAAGAATGGGCTGTTCCCGTTTACTTTTCAAAATTTCTTGTGGCAAACAGTTTGTTGTTGACGAATTTAAAGCGCAGAGAGGAGTTTCCCGATACGTTTGTGCTTTAAAAGAAAATAATTTACATAAAACATTTTGAGAACCAGGATAACAAAATGGTGAAGGTACAACTGAATTACAATTAGGATAGCAATTTAATGGAGCGTTGGAATTGCAGCGTATATCTTGTGAACCGGGATAACAGTTCGGTGGGGAGAGCAAATTGGTGGGATTTGAGTTAGTACATTGGGGATTTTGGGAACCTGGGTAACAACTTGGTGGAGTCTTCAATTTACATTTTAGATCGCAAAGTAAATGGCTCAAATTACATAGAGGATTTTCTGAGCCTGGATAACAATTTGGTGGGGAACTCAAATTGCATTGGGGATCCTTAGAACCAGGATTACAATTTATTGTGGAATTCACAATGCAGTGAGGTTCTTGTGAACCTGGGTAACACTGCAATGCAGATTGAGTATGACATTGCGGATTTTGTGATCCTAAGTAACAATCTGTTGAGGGGTTAGTTTGGCAGTGTATGTCTTGGGAACCCGGGTAGCAAGTTGCGGTGGGGGGTTTAATCTGACATTTTGGATCTTGAGAATTTTTATGGCAATTTGAAGGGGGTTTAATAGTAACACAATGTGGGTTGTTAGAATTTTTAGTACATGGTAGGGGTTTCAAAACGCAAAGAAGTTGTTTAGATTTCGGTGTGCAGACTAAATTGCTTTCTATGGTAGAAGACGGTGGTCTTAATTTACTAAAGAGAAACTTAATATTTTCCTCTAGTGTTGGTAATGACTGATTTTCATCCGATGTAGTTCTGTTCAATTTAGGAGATTGTCTGTGTCTTAGGTTTTCATTACAAGCTCCATAGCATATCTGTAACAAAAATAATTTGTTTCTTGCAATCATTATCTGGTATTTTTATTCGTAGGTACCTACCTCAACAATGCACGCAATGTATACATATTCTTTCTCGGGAAATTTGAACGAATTTAAATTTCTGTATAGTAACGTTGTAATATTGTTTGGGTACAATTCATGTTCTTTTACCAGTTCGTCCGTCAAAAATGATTCTCTGAAAATGAACAGGTCAGTAAAGTTTCCAACTATCGTAGTAAGTAGGCTTTAATTATGACGTTGTTTGTTGATTTTAGAGAGATAACATGTTGATTTTTTTGAAAATTATCGGTTACTATTAACAACGGGAGGTAAGGACTTGCTTACATCCCTAGGGAATTTATGGAGTCTGTGAATTATAACCTACCGTCAAATGGAAAACGTCAATTAATGATCTATATATTTTTTTATTACATTTTGAGCTCGGGAGTGAAAAAAATCCATTAAGCAAATTGAGAAGTAAAAAATCTTTGATCAGTTTCGGATTCTATTTCCAACCCTCGTTATTGCTTGCGCGCAAACTCGTCTTCGAATGTTAAATATATCATATCCATATTTCAAAATTTTACTTACTGGAAGTCTGAAAATTTATTAGTCAATTGTAGCTTGACTGTTGAATTATTGTAATTCTCTTCATTATAAGCCCAACATTCATCGACAATGATGTTACGATTGTGTAAATCGCTGAAATAAATTAAAATTGCTATGGGCTCACCCACTTTTATTCGTTCATCTTCAGAGGAAATCTAAAAGTATATTTTTAATTCGCAAGCTGTAATCACTTTCTAAATCACACATACGTTCGGGTATTTTCCTTTCCGTATATCCATTGAAATATTAGGTAGCGGTTCGTTTAATGAAGACTGGTTATTTTGTTTTACTATCAATATTGAATGATAGAATACTAAATTTTCTGTTGTGTCATTTGCTTGTGTATTCATAATCTGGGATAAATTAGAATATTATGTTTGAAATACACTTTTTGATACCGTTCTTGCTAGATATTAATATTTCACGTATTTGGTATACTAGCACACTCAAGCAAAATATTAAGATAGGCAACCCAAATAACAAACTAAATAGCTGTCTGGATCATAATTTGAATAATAATCAATAGACACAAAAAATACATTTGAATAATTTTGACACTAACCTGAAAGGATATCATTCTATGACAGCAACGAAACATTATACCGGGTGATACAGGATACGGGGCACTCATGTAATTTTTTTATTTTTCAATCGATTTAAATTAATTTTTGTATGCGTTATATACATGTAAGAGCACATTATTTGAACCGAATGTTAATAATCTTTCACTTCCGGTTTCGCCGGAAATGATTACAACTTTCTTATTTCAAATGCAACACCCTGTATATTTTTGCATATTTCAACTTGGGATTAAATTCTGCATATAACAGTGTCAAGATATTATAGCTTAAAAAATTTACAGATTTTTAATTTTTTAGTAAAACAATATTAAATTTTCTGATTTTTTATTGTTTTCATAAAATAGCAATCCAGGCAGCTATTTAATTTGTTATTTGGGTTGCCTACTCTATCAGTTTGTTTCGATGGTTAGAGCAAAGAATATTCTTAGAGATAGTAAGCAAGCCAATAAGTAAGCACATCCACTATTTTATTCACAGACAGTAGAACTATAATGCAATACTTACAAAAGCTAACAGAATGGTTACTGTTGCTCCAATATTTGTGAAATCCATTGTTTTTTTCGTTAAAATCTATAATGGAACTAGTATGTAAATATGATTGTAATTGCAAATAAGTTTAGTAAGATTACAGCCTACAGGGTAGTCGGAAAGGTACCTACTATGTATATACCAATTTGATATTACGTATTCTCGATACGAAAACAAGCATACAAATTCTTAACATGTTCCTGAAAATACTTGCAATTTTGTTAAGGGTAAGGAGCACAGATGTAGGTAGTCGTACATAGGCAATTTTTTATCAAGTAGTACTTAACTTAAAGTTCGTTACAATAAAAATGGTTACCTTATATATTGAAACTGAAGAATTTTGACCGTACGGAAACACGGAGCGGCAGGCAACAATGTCAGGTTATTTATTATATATTTTATTACCTACTTAGAACAATAACCTCGGCACCATGTACACAGACCTCGGTACCATGTAGACTAGACCTCGACACGCTCAGTGTCTTTCAAAACTATTGTTTCTTTGAAAATCGTCACGAGATGTTACGAAAGACGGCAAAAGGGACACCTGTTTATGTAAAATCCGGACATTTGTCATCAACCCGCCGTCATAGCCACCCCTTCTTAAAATTCAAATGGCACTATAGCATGTGTGGCACATCGTTGGAGCAGTAATTTAAGAAGGAATTCATCTTACTAGTTATTTTTTTTATTCGCTTCAAGTTGAGACGTAAAACAATTAAAAATTATATTTTGTTTATTTCGGTTAAGCTGCTCGATATAGTAATAACCGTTTTAAAGTAATTATTCAAACTGACTTTCGCAAACTTCCATACAATACTACAGACGACTTTGAAAGAGAGAATAATCATTTTCAAGAACTTGCTGTGAAAGAAAAGTAGGTAGGTATCTAGGTACTGTAGAACAGAAATACCCCCCTTACTGTCTTTGTTGACACGTTTTGGCTATTTTCAAGCAAATAGTCGTTTTGAAAGACACTGAGGGTGGCTACTTTTCTTTAAAAAACCATATATTCGTTCAACTGCATTCATGACGCGGTTAAATTATATAACACTCATTTTTATTATGTTTTAGATATTATACAGCGTCGTCAATAACTAAATTGTAGTTTATTCCCAAATGTATAATGTTTTTTTGTAAGTAGTTACTTGAATGTAGGTATCTTAAAGATTGCTTAACACAAACAGAGAATTGGACTTTGCTACCACTACCGATTTTCATTTATCACAGTTTTATTTTTATTGATGTTTTTGGTTTAAGGCTGGAGTTTACGCCTTGAAATATACCCCATTTTATGCACATTTTGTTCCAATTTTTCAGAGCCAATTTTAAAGTAGGAAGGGCAGGCGAAATTTTTTTCTTATTATTGGTGTTTTATCTGTCTACACATAGAACGTTTTTATTTAATTTCTAAAAAATAACTTTTCAGCATTAAAAAATGTACAACTCGATTTTACTGTAAAATTTTCAAGTAGTATTTACAAAAATATGGATATCGAAAAATTCTCTCTATCAATAGATAGATATAACCACGCTCTTTCAAATGCCACAAGAATTTTTTTTCTAAAATGCAAATTAATTCGGAAATAATGAAAATAAAATTTTAGAAATATCAATATAATTCACCTTTTGCAATTTAGCATGTAGGCAACACAACTAACAGGACCATTAACTCACAATGGAGCCAATACACAAAAGACGGTTTATAACGGATTACAACTTTCTACTAGGTATTGTTGTTTGACAAAAAAATTTAAAATAATATAACGCAAAATCTATATTCAATACAGTAAATTCATTATTCTTTATTGCATTTATCAATTTTGGTAACGTCAGAAGAATCTGAAATATTTAAAAAATATGAAACAAAATTCCAAGGCAAGCATTATTCTTCTTATTGTAGGTATGCAACTTTCCATACATCAAATTGGATTTTGCTTTAAGTAAATGCCGGTCTTAAAATATTACGAACTAATATTTTAAATTATTAAGATTAAAACTTTATTTTCCACATTGATTTCTGATATTACACAAGTTCAAGTTCTATACCTATTTTTTAGTCCATAGTGATTTAAAACAAGTTACCTAAGATCCGTTATTATTTTCTTACTTCAATAAAAAATTAGTATTTTTATACTCACGGTTTAAAACACTAAATTAAAATCTTGATATAGGCATGTAGTAGTCACTAAAAATGCAATCAAATGCAACATAAAATCTTTTGAAAGGGCAATAACTTTATAGCTTAGCATAACTTGTTAAGACAAGTAGCTGTTGAACAAGAAGTCAAAGAAGTGACCTGGTAGGCCGGTGAATACAAAAATAAACATAAACATTTTATATTACATGGCTGGGCGAGTTTTCGGAGGTATCAAGGACAAATTCTGTTCAGTTATGGGAAAAATCACAGGGCGTTTTATTGAAAAAAAAAATATATGTATACCTACTATACATTTTTGGAAATAAGATGCTCTAGTATTTTTCCATTGTTTATCATCGTAAGTAGCAGAAAAAGTTGTACCATCGCATTGTGCCCATTTAGTTTGGAGCCCATATTATAGGTGCCTAGTACTGCATGTGTAAATAAGAAATATATAGGACTATATAGGTATTTAGTAAAAGCTCTATTGTGGAACAAGAAAAAGGCACACATCAGAACAAGCTTTGTCTATAAAGTAGAGTAGACTTCTTCTGGAACAACCTGTCCTTAAATTTAAATAAAATTAGCGCTCATCAAGTAGGATTATATGAAGGATATCGTATGGTCTCGCTAGATAGTTTTGGTTGATTTTTAAAAATGTTTTGCTCTTTAGCGATTAAATATTCCGGTTCCTTTGCTAACCTCATATTTAACATTTGTTTACGAATTTGCTTAAGTTTGGTTTTATAACAGATACTTTAGGCCTTAGGGTATCGTAATGGTAATCCATCAGTGGCGGCTGGTGCCAAGGAGCACAGGAGCACGTGCCCGGAACAAAAAATGAAAATCTTACTTTTATTTTAAATCATAAGTACTCTAGTGTAGGTTTCAATTAAATTTTAAAATATCCGTAATCCAATGTATAGCATTAGCAATTTACATTTTCGAAATAGTATACTTCTATGTCGTCATAGCACGCTCTAACCTGAAACGGGCATAGCTTTGATGTGACCCTTATGACGTGTTTAACTTGTATATACCGCATGTCAAATTTACAAAGAGTACTCACTCAGAATGTGCGCCAGCGTGACACAAGCGCTTCGCCGAGTTGATTTTAACAAAATTGCTGTAACCACAGTTTTCCTTATAAATTACTGAAGTCTAAAAGTGAACGTTTCACGAATACTTTTTTAAATTGTATCGCTTAGGTATTACAAACTTTAATTTTCCATTGTAAAAATTTTGATATTTTCAGGATTTTCAATTTTATTCCAAACCTTGTCAGATACTCTTACATCGCTCCAAATAAGCCACGCCCATTTCTAAAAAAAATTCGCAATTTTTACTCCCTTCGCTCATTTGGTACTGTGCCCCCTAAATATTTTGGTTACGGACCGGCACTGTAAATCCATGCATAAAATAATACGGCGAATGAACAAAAATAAATATTATCTGCATTTACATTATTTATAGTAGTACACTTCACAAATCTGTTGGCGACCTTGCTAACTTTTGTGCTACTTTTTTATAAGCTGGTTGTAGCTAAACAGAGATGCAATTATAATCTCAGTAATAACTGATATTAGTGATATTAGTAAGTAGATAGATACACGTACTTGATAAATAGTACTAGTATCGGTGAATGACCCTGACCACTTTTGAAAGAGTCGTACCTACTTAGTGAGTCGCAGATGCGACAGTCAGTTGTATCTCGCTATGCTACATTGAAGTACCTATACTTATTATAGTAGGTACTTTTATTGGACGATTTCGAAGAATAGTGAGAGATGGAACAAAGTGAGGATGTCCTTCAAATAATAGCAGATGAAGATATTCCAAAACTGCGGGAAATGTACAAGAACCTCCATCCATCTACTGCATATGTATATAATTTTTTAAACTGTGTTATAAATTGGAAAGCCAAACGTCCTGAAAAGGATTACGTTTGTTTATTGGCACCCAATGGAAATTGGAAAGATGGAACATTTATTGCTCTTCAAAAGGTGAGAATATAAGTTAGGTACTTCTCATCGGGTCCAGATGACGAAAATTCACTCTGAATTATAAAAATTGTCATATAAGTTATAACTCGGTGTGCTGTTTTATAAAAAATGGGGACTCGAAACGGTTTATAAATGACCGCACAAAACACCTCTGAAGAGAGGGGATAAAACTTCAGTTGGCGACCCTACTGAGGGACAGGCAACCACTGAAGTATATATTATATATAGAGGCCTCTACATATAATATATACTTCAGTGCGGGCAACGGAGTGGTCAGTACCACCACCTAAGAAACATATACTTCTGGAACCTAAATTTGCCAGCTCTTGGTACAAATTTTACCTATATATATTCAGTTTGTTTTCGAGAGGGAAGAAAATCCCTTCCTACTCACTGTAAATTCCTCCTCGTGGATGACCCAATTTCAGAGTCTTTCATCTTATCTGGTACGCCGTAGTCGTACCATCTCGGGCATTCTCTTGGACTAGCTATCCGTTTCTGTACTTTCTTATTTCGGCACGTTCGGTACTTCCGTTCTGGTTCCTACAGGTGTATAGGGACTGTATTTGCCCTTTATGGCCCCAATTCGTCTTCTACATTCTTTCTAGTATCTGCTGGTATTTTTCAGTATGCATCCCATTGTTCCTCACTGGTGCTCCGTACTATAAGATTATAGAGCTCACTATTACATCTTAAATCACTTTTCTCTTGCCTGCTATAGGTTCGCCAATATTAGGCATTATCCGCCCCGTATATTAGATTGTAGTACCTACTACCTATAGGTAGCAGAAATTTTCAGGTTCTACTTTTACATTTCAAAAATAATAATTCCGTATGTAAAACCATTTAAAGAGATGCTTATCTGATTTTAGTGGTCCTGCCATGATCTATTTCTATTTACCTTGAATGAAAATTATGAAATATTGTATGAAGCTTTACTGCGTACCAAAAAGGTGGATTGGCGTAATTTGATTGTCTTATATGCCGTTCAAAAAGATCATCATCCTGCTGTCCTTCGTGCGCTAAATAAAGTTCGATTTCCGATAGACCATTCTAATGTTTATGATGTTTGGTGGTTACCAAAGGAAAAAGCACTGAATTTGGAAGTTGAGTAAGTTACCTACATAAGGAATGTCCACTCTCAAAAAAATCAGTTTGAGTGATATTTGTGTTGAGTAAGAAGTAAATTATATTTTTTTTTGCCTTGCAGTAATTGTTCTTCCGATGTTTATGTAAAGAAGCTTGACAGAAGTGATGCTGCTGTTATTAACTCATACTGGGAGTCGAGGTTTCCAAATTCGGAAGAGTATTTGGCTACCTTTATAGAATTAAATGGAGGTTACGGAGCTTTTCTTAAATCATCCAATAAGTTGATTGCATGGATTTTGAAAAATCAAATAGGAATGGGTGCACTGGAAACTCTTGAAGCGTATAAAAGGAAAGGATATGCCACTTTAATCACCAAGTACCTAGCGAAAGAAATAGCAGAACATGGTGAAGATCCATTAGGAACAGTATTACAAAATAATATACAGTCACAAGCTCTGTTTAAAAAGTTGGGATTTGTAATTGTTGAATCAGTTGTGTTTACTGAAGCAGCCATTTCTCGATAGAACTATTTTTATATTAAAAATAAATTGTATATTATTATTTAATGTTTTAAAACATTATAAAGTATTAAAGTTGGGTTTAGTATCACAAAATTAAAACAAAATGGGTTTCAGGAAAATCTATGGAATAAAATATCGGGCAAGATAAGGACCCCATGCATGGGGATTTCGTAAACGGTAAGAGATCTTTTCTTGTCATGTCTTTGACCCATAATTGAAAACGCAAAGTTAATATTTTGTTAATGTCAACAATTTACTTGAAATAAAAGCTAGTAGGTAAATGTAAATATAATTCATCCCCATTAATCTCAATTTATTGCGTGTGAAGCAGTTATTTACCTAAAACGTTATATTTGTGGGAGTTTCGGTTACGTGCGCTGTTTTATTTGTCTTTTAGATTTTGATTTATGATACGGTATTGTTGGGTTATTATTGTTAGAAGAAAAGTTTTCCCAATAAATCAGATCTGAAAGTGTTTTTTTCCACGACAATGAAGGTTGATTTATATTTATTTATCTACTGTTGTGTTCGTCTTTATACTCACTCCATTAAATACTTATACTTAGGTATCTATTAGACAATTGTTTAACAAAGAACAGCCCACTATGGATTAATGTTGAAAATATCAAAATATTTTGATTATTATGATACATTTACAAAAATTACGTAAGACTACGCACTGCACCCAAACTTTTTTCCTTTTTTTTCTTTTGTTCGTTCATTGAAGGAATGTGAGTGTTTATTAAGGTCCCCCAGACAACTGTTTGTGATCTTCAGTCTAGTATACCTATTCTGAGGTAGGCATACTCTTACCCTTTCACATAAAAAAAAGTTGACCACATAACAGTGCGTGGGTTTAGGTACGACTTCTTATCGGATATCTGAAAATATTGAACGACGCCTTTGATTTTTATTTATGTATCGTATATTTTTCCTGTTTTATGACAAAAAAAATGTAGATTTTAAAAATAATAATAATTTTTGATATTAGGCTACACAGATCTGATCCGTCATAAAAATGTTGCTATGTACCTACTGAGTGAGATAAGATGTACCTAAAGATAATTTAAACGTTTTAAATAATTGTTGAAAAGTGAAATGAGAGACACTGTCCTTGGCTTGTTGTGTTGATCGTAGTGGAAAGAGAATCGTCAGTGCACAAATTAAATCAGAAACTTATTTGTGGGTTAGTTGGTTAGTGTTTGTTTAATATTACAAGATAAGTTTTATCAAGGACATTTGAGTCATTAACATAATATAATAATTATTTAATAATTTCCCTTGCCAGATATTTCTCGTCAGTTTAATTTACTGTGCAACTCGACTACAAAAATTAAACATGAGCGACAAGGATATACTACAACCTGTAGCTGTAGCTGATATTCTACAATTGAGAGATATTTACAAGAAGCAACTTCCGCATGCCGCGTATATCTATAATTATTTGAATTCTGTAATCAAATGGAAAAGTCAACGACCCGAGGAAAATTATATCACTCTTATGGCACCTAATGGAAATTGGAGAGATGGAACTTTTGTTTCAGTGCATGAGGTATCTTTGCTGTAAACTTTTTCGCCTTTTTCGGTAATTAAGAATTTTCAATCGTAGTAATTATTGAGCTTGTTTGGGTTTGAAACAAAGCTAGTAATAAGTAAAGGCAAGTGAGTATGGGTGTCCAAGATAAGGAGCGCATGGATCATGGATGGGGTCTCGTAAACGGTAGGTAAGAGATAGAGATATTTAATCTATGTGCCATTCATGTCCTCCTTATCTTGGACACCCATATACTGTTAAGGAAGGCAACCTTTATGGTTTTTTAATTAGTTCTGAGTGTGGAAGCAAGACTTTATGATTGAGGATTACTTTTATAGATGTCCCCCCCGTACCTTTTTTCTTTTCAAAATCGAGCCTTTCACGTTTAAGACGATAATTTGTTTTAGAAAATGTACATTTTTCCAGACATCTACTTAGGTATATCGATAACTGCTTACTTTTTATTTTTAACATTCTACTTTCTTACTTCAATTTTTTACTTTCCCATACCACCACTGGTATATGGGAAGTATTGATATCATGAAAATTTTCGAAGTCGAGATTTTCGCGGAACTACGTGTTTTGGACCTCCAGGACCCCAAAAAAGTGGTCTAGAAAAAATGTCTGTCTGTGCGTGGGTGGGTGGGTGCGTGGGTATGTATGTAACGCCTCTAGCCCAAAAACTAGTGAACCGATTTTGATGAAATTTGAAATGAAGGGGTATATCGACAATTCATCGACAAAATAAGCTTTTCAAAAAAATCCGAAACCGGAAGCGGAAGTTAGACATGTTTTTTTGGTATCATCTTTTTCAGAAGCGGAATTTTGAAAATCTGAGTAGGGGATATGAAAGAAGAACATAATTGAAGGGAAACAGTTTTTTGCCGGACTCTCTAACTTCAAAATGGCGGCCGCTATGAATTTTTCAAAATTTCGACTTTAACGCCCCATAACTCAAAAACCAGTTATCTGATCAGGTTTCGCAACAACTTGTTTGAAAGCCCTTTGGCGGTACTATACCACGAAAAAAAATTATTTACTAAATCGAAAAACGGTCGCCACGGCGCTCTTCCAAAAATTTTGAAATTTTTGAAAAATTATTACAAAAAAACTGTCCACAGGATTTTGTTTAAATTTTCTATACTTATGCAGATTGGTATTAGCTACATTTTTATTTTTTGATGAACGCCAGAATTCCACTGTGGCGCCCTCTACGAGATTTTGAAAATCGGAAATTGATGCTCCTATAGCGCCTTTATTAGTCAAAATATGAAAGAAGTTTAAATATAAAAGTTGTTCAGTATATAGATTTGCATTTTTCTAAATTTATATTACGTATACAGAGTGTTTGGTTTTCACAGTACAATAAGCAACTTTGTTATTTTAAATGAAACACCCTATATATTATTATATAATTGAATTCAAAATTGAATTGTCTATCACATAGTGTAAGGTGTTCATATGACTAAAATGTACGGTTAATGAGAAATTCGTGAATTTTGAATATTTAGGTTGGACTCGGAAACGGATCGTCGCGTCGGCGTCGGTCGGTAGCGATCGTCCGGCTTTGCCAGTTGTAATTTCTAGCCACTACCTACTACAGAGTATTATCTGTGTCTTTCTTTTGTTCATATCGAACCCGTATAGCCTCGTTTTTCTCGCGAGGCATTCAAATGATTTCCAATGCTGCCTCGCGAACTACTGTTGAATAGCAAAAACAAAATGTTTATTTTTAGTATGGGAAAGTCCAGGGGAGGTTTGCACCTCCACTTTTTTATGCTTATAACAATGAGTTTTGCAGCAGTCTGACCTTTCTATAAAGTTTTGTTGTTATTCCTTATCTTTCGGCCATAGGTAATTAGTTTTTCTTTTCTTTTCAGTACTCCTGCTATGAATTGTTTATGTTTACTTTAGAAAAAGATTGTAAAACATTATGTGAAGCATTAATAAACACGAGAAAAATAAAATGGAACAAAGGTATTGTAGTGTACGCTGTTTATGGCGAGCATTATCCTTATATATTGAAGGCATTGGAAAAAACACCATTTCGTTATCTCGACTCTAATCCTTGTGGTATTTGGTGGATACCCAAAGAAAAGGCTGTCAATTTTGAAATAAAGTAAGTGCTCCCCCCTCTCTTTATAACATTGCGTGGTAATTTTCTTTTTTTAGTTGTCCTCCAGAAGTTTACCTGGCGAAACTTAAGCCAAATCATGCGGTAACCATAAACTCTCATTGGCCTCATCAATATGAAGATTCTGACAAGTATATAGCAACAATGATAGAAATGAACGGAGGGTACGGAGTGTTTTTAAAATCTGATAATACATTGGTAGCCTGGGTTCTAAGAAATCTTATAGGATTAGGAGCACTGCAAACTGCAAATGAACATAAAAGAAAAGGCTATGCTAGTTTAGTCGCAAAAATGTTAGCTAAAGAAATTGCCGAAGAGGGATTAAATCCATTAGGAACCGTTTTAGTAAACAACGAAGTCTCTAAGGGGATGTTTTCAAAACTTGGATTTGAAAATCAGAAAACGGTCGTTTTTGCTGAAAACCAGGAAATGAGAAACTGTTTACACAGTGAAAAGTAGTTGTTGAAATATTTCCTAAAGGTCTTCGAAATTATAAAAAGAAATTTTAAAATGTAGGTAAATTTTTGTAGCTTCAGTAAAGAAAGTTTATTGTTAAACCAGTTAATAAAATAAGACGCGTAGGTATGTACCTATGTTCACGATATAACAATTCCTAAAGGTCGCTGTTGGTAAAAATAAAAAATATTAATTCGAATTGTGTATTTCATGTCCTTGCCAAAACAGTTTCCTGTTCTATATCCTCTATCACATACCATCAACTATTTCCTTAAAAACGGAACGCATCTACGTGAGTCACAGTTACGGCAACTATAAAGACATCCATAACGCACAGGTGTGTTATAAGCATATAAATCCCTAGGAGGTTTATAATTCCTTCTAATCCTGTTCTCGGGTAATACTATATTCCTCGGGCCTTTGACAGGTTCTTAGGTTAGTAGTTGTCTTTGATAATTAATATCTTCATAATTCCCGTTATACAGGGTGACCCAGCGTTTTATTTCCAAAAATGCACCCCCTCCGAGGTAGAGTGAAAAGAAGACAATTTGAGAAAAATCAGATTGCTCCCCCCCCTTGGCCACCGCGCTTACCGGACGTGACTCATTTGGACTTCTTTGTATGGAGTAGAATGAAGGAAAAGGTTTATGCGGATCCCGACGAAGCTGTCCTCCGGAAAAGGTTTGTACATGTAGCCCTTGAAACATTTATCACTTAAAAAATGTTTAATGTTTAATCCACAAACTTTCCACCGCATTTCTTGCAAATATGCTGCTCAATAAAATTTTTATTTGTCTTGTGCACTTATTTTTTTTTAATAATTATTATGAGGTATGGGGGCCCCAAAAAATTGTTAATATCGAACCCCGAAAAGTCACCATCCGCCACTGGCGAGCTTACACAAACATACCAGGTAGTAGCACCAAGTAGACGATCTTGGTCGAGATGGTGTTTTAGTTTTATAGTCTTCTTGGTATAGGTTGACACCTGATGACCAGGCCTGGCGTGAAGACGATGATGGAGGATTTGTTGACTTCTTGACTTGTTTGGTTGTAGCAAACTCTGACTCTGACTAGCATGAAGATGCGTTGTGCTTTTAGACTAATTTGCATGCCCAAATAAGGACATAATCTTCAGTCAACGTATAGACTAGGACTTAGGGAGATTCGCATTAACAAATATGCCGAGTCACTAGATGACTACAAAAGAGAGAGGCTGACCTTCTAGTCTACTTGACATCGAGGAGATTACCTACATCATGACGTGCGACTATCATCTTAAACTGACATTGTGATACTAGCATGTTCGGCATGTGATACTAGCATGTTGAACTAACATTAATTTTACCTTTTACCAGTGGCGGCTCCTCCATTAGGTCAATTGGTCAATGACCTCCCTAGGAATATTGCACATTGATAAACTGTTAACTAATGTAATCAGAACATAAATAATAAATATTTAATTCAAAGTTTTCCAACTCTTATGTTAGTAAGATATCATTTTACCCAACCGTGCCTGAATATGAAATGTCGGCTGCTTGCATGTGTCATTGTTGATACAATTCGAGTACTGCTACTGTTTGGGTCCATTCTGGATCCAGCATCGCCGTTCACTTTAGCAACACGTACGTGTTTATGCGGTAGATAGGAATTATAATACTCCAGAGTGAAACGGACAGCCTCGAATTTCGTTTGACTTAGTACAAGATTTTTTTACAATAGCATAAAGTTGGACTGAGAGCCTGACTGCCTCGGGTAATAGTATTAATATATTCATTTTGCGTTCATTAAAGAGTAATTCGTTTTCAGCCACACTTTTTATTGTAATTTTTTTTCGGATATACGATAAAAAAACTACCTTAATTAAGATAGACGAATTGATTTTAAATATAAATCCCTTTAAGGGTGTTTAAGGTAAGAATAAAGTTTTTTCGTTTTTAGTATTTTGTTTATATTTTGTTTTTTAAAATGACCTCCCTTTATGATTGACCACCGGCAGCCACTGCCTTTTACCTAGAAAATTAAATCAATCACTTCGATTACCTTATTCACTTCCTGACAATATTGTTGGGTTATTATTGTTAGAAGAAAAAATACTCTTACTCTTTCACATAAGAAAAGTTTGACTATACAGAAGACTATGGGAGAACATGTTATCTAAACTGTGGGGAGAACATAATATTGAACGACGGCTATGATTTTAATTTATGTGTCTTATATTTTTATTTTATGACAAAAAAATGTAGATTTAAAAAAAAAATAATAATTGATGATATTAGGCTGCACAGATCTAATTCGTCATAAAAATGTTGCTATGTAATGCGTACTTATGGAGTAAGATAAGATGCAAAGATAATTTAAGCATTATAAAATAATTGTTGAAAAATGATATGACCAAAAATTGTCCTTCGTTTCATTTAGTGTGTTGATCGCAGTGGAACGAGCATCGTCAATTTATTTATCATTATTGCAAAAAATAAATCACAAACTTTGTGGGTTAGTCGGTTAGTGTTTGTTTAATTTTGCAAGATAACTTTTACCAAAGGACATTTGGTCATTGGTATAATACAATAATTATTTAATAATTTCCCCTGCCGGATATTTCTCGTCAGTTTAATTTACTGTGCAGCTAGGCTATACTTAGAGATTAAACATGAGCGACAACGATATACTACAACCTGTAGCTGTAGCTGATATTCTACAATTGAGAGATATTTACAAGAAACAACTTCCGCGTTACGCGTATGTCTATAATTATTTGAATTCTGTATTCAAATGGAAAAGTCAGCGACCCGAGAAAAATGATATCACTCTTATGGCACCTAATGGAAATTGGAAAGATGGAACTTTTGTTTCGGTGCATCAGGTAAATTTTTTCGCTTTTTTTGGTAATTGAGTAAGAATTGTTTCAATTGTAGTAGTTAAGTAAACTATTGAACTTGTTTGGGTTTGAAACAAAGCTATAGGTACCTACTAGTAAAGGTCCAAGCCCAGGAGTGCATGTATAATGGGGATCTCGTAAACGTTAGTGCAGATTTCAAATAGAGATAGATCGCTATCTCTTACCGTTTACAAGATTCCCACCCATGCGCTCCTTATCTAAAGCTATGTACGCACACCTCGCAAAGTGGATAGCAGCCTCGCGACTGTGACCGCCTCACCATGAGCCAACGACTGTCTTTTTTTAGTCGTGCTCAAAGGTGCCTCGCGACGATATACCCGCTCTGTTTGTACCATTTTTAAAACTGTTAACTTGCCGAGTACCTAAATCTAAATGGACAACGAAAGGTGTAGACTACTCATCGATCTATATAAAAACTACCATGCTCTATAGTCTATGGGATCTAATCCGTAAAATTTTTGATGGTATCTTCAATTGATTGATTGATGATCATTTCCATACTGTAGTCGCTTTTTAAATAACTCTTTGACTTACCAACGCGGCCTTCGTCACTGCTTTTGCCTATTTATCAAAATTCGATGTATCACAATAAAGGAGAATGCAGCAACTGCAGTAGGTGATGATTGTGCCATGGTTGTTGCCTCACACTGTCGCACTAAAAACTGGAGGCTGCGCTGCTTCGCGTGGCTGCCTCAGCCATCAGTTGAGGTAGCCTCGCGAGGCCGCCGCACGAGGCTGCTGCGCAGTCTGCGTATATAGCTTTAAGGAAGGTAACTTTTATGTGTTTCATAATAAATTAGTTCTGAGTATGGAAACAAGCAAGACTTTGTGAAATTATTTTTATAGATGTCCTCCCATACGTTTCCATTTTTTCAAAATCGAGCCTAAACACGTTTAAGACGACAATTTGTTTCAGAAAATGTGCATTTTTCCAGACATCTGCTTATATCCATAGCTGCTTCCTTTTTATTTCTATCCTTCTTCTTTCCTATTTGAATTTTTTATGCTTATAATAATGAGTTTTGCAACAGTCTGACCTTTCTATAAACTTTTGCTGTTATCCTTGTCTTTCTTCAATCGGTAATTCGTTTTTCTTTTCTTTTCAGTACTCATGCTATGAATTATTTATGTTTACTTTAGAAAAAGATTGTAAAACATTATGTGAAGCATTAATAAACACGAAAAAAATAATATGGAACAAAGGTATTGTAATGTATGCTGTTTATGACGAAAATTATTCTCACGTATTGAAGGCATTGGAAAAAACACCATTTCATTATCAGCTCTCTTATTCTTGTGGTATTTGGTGGATACCCAAAGAAAAGGCTGTCAATTTTGAAATAAAGTAAGTACTATCCCCCCTTTCTGTATAACATTGTGCTAATTTTCTTTTTTTTAGTTGTCCTCCTGATGTTTACCTTGCGAAACTTAAGCCAAGTCATGGAGTAACCATAAACTCTCATTGGCCTCATCAGTTTGAAGATTCTGACAAGTATATAGCAACAATGATAGAAATGAACGGAGGGTATGGAGTATTTTTAAAATCTGATAATACATTGGTAGCCTGGGTTCTAAGAAATCTTCTAGGATTAGGAGCACTGCAAACTCTAAATGACCATAAAAGAAAAGGTTATGGTACTTTAATCACAAAAGTGTTGGCTAAAGAAATTGCCGAAGAGGGATTAAATCCATTAGGAACCGTTGTAGTAACCAACGAAGTCTCTAAGGCAATGTTCACACGACTTGGTTTTGAGACTCAGATAACGGTTGTTTTTGCTGAAAACAAGGAATTGAGAAACTGATGACACAGCGAAAAGCAGATGTTAATGTTGTTAAAATATTTCCTCGAGGTCTTGAAAAGAAATTTTAAAATGATTATTAAATTAATAGAGAAAATTTTTGTAGCCTTAGTAAAGAGAGTTTATTGTTAAACCAGTTAATAAAACAAGAGGGGCAGGCATGTATGTTCACCAAATAACAATTCCTAAAAGACGGTGTTGGTAAAAATAAAGAATATTAAATCGAATTGTGCATTTAATGTCCTTGCCAAAATAGTTTCCTGTTCTATAGGTATCCTGGTATCAGTGGTATCACATACCATCAACTATCTCCTTAAAAAAAGGAAAGTATCTACGTGGGTCACAGTAACGGCCACTATAGAGACATCCATAATGCACAAGGGTGTTATAAGCATATAACCCTCTATGGAGATTTATAATTTCTTCTAATGCTGTTCTCGGGTAAAACTATATTCCTTGACGGGTCCAAAAGTTAGGTAGTAGTTGCCTTAGGTAATTAACATCTTCTTAATTCCCTCTAGAAAATTGAATTGTTTTTCATTGAATCGCTGTTAATGTTTGAGTTCATTTTAGTGGTTTTTACACAGTCTAATGTTATAATTATTTATTGTGTTATACACATAGGAATAATATGCGTCATTATCAAAAGTTATTATGTACCTACTGTGTAAGATAATGTGTAATAGGATACCAAGATAATGATTCGAATGTTTCAAGTGAATTAACTTTTAGAACAAGTCAATTGTCCTTGGTACGCTCAGCAGTGTTCGGTATAACGAAGTATTAGTGCATTTTTATTAAAGAAAGACTTCAAAAAATTAATATGGGTGACAACGACGTTTTGCAATCTGTAGCCGAGGTGGATCTTCCAAAACTGAGGGATCTTTATAAATCTCAACTTCCTCGTGCCACTTACGTGTACAACTATTTGAATTCTGTTATCAGAGTGAAAAGTCAACGACCCGACAACAAATATATCACTCTTATGGCCCCTTATGGAAATTGGAAAGATGGCACTTTCATTTCTTTGCATGAGGTATCGATATTTGCTGGATTTTTTTTCAGTAGTTAGTTTATATGTAGCATAAATTATAGTTTGTAACAATTTATTAAGAACGCACAAGGGCAATCCAATCATTTTGTTTGGAAGCAAACTGGTATACGCCAATAGTAACTGGGTAATATATCTTAAGGCAAAAATTCGGATCATTTTATATTCGGTACCACTTCGGTATCTTTTCATTTTCTATTTAATTGTAGAGATAAAAATTTGGAGTGTGATTAATGATTAACAATTCTACTTATCAATCGGTGATTTATCCAAAATGATTTATAATATTCTCTTCATAAAAATGTAATTAACTAATTACCAAATAATTTCAAGAGCCTAAATACAAATTAGTAGCAGAGCTACGTATGCGCACTATGCATTTAGTTCCTGTTATATGTCTATCCTCTATAGTCGTTTCTGTCAATCTTCTTTGAACCATCGCATGTGCAGTGCAGCATAGCTAGGGATATGCTCTTTCCAGTCAACGAGTGGTGTATGTTTGAAGGTTTCCACCAAGCAAACAAGTTCTAGTTCTGTTTTTGTTTTTGTTAATTATACTTGATTTATCGCATTATTTACTTTGCCGTTTTTTTCCAGTATTCCTGCTATGAATTATTCATGTTTACTTTGGAAAAAGATTGTAAAACACTATGCGAAGCATTAATAAACACGAAAAAGATCGTATGGAACAGAAGTCTGTTAGTATTTGCTGTGTATCAGGAATTTTATCCCAGCGTATTAAGGGCATTAGAACAAACAAGCTTCCGGTTTCATCAAGCTAATGTTTGTGGAGTCTGGTGGATGCCCAAGGAAAAAGCACTGAATTTTGAAATAAAGTAAGTATTTAGTAAGCTTTTTGATATTATGAGCAGTTTTACTTGATTTTATAGTTGTCCTCCTGAAGTTTATGTTGCCAAACTAGATACAAGTCATGCCATTACCATAGATTCCCTCTGGCCTCATCGATATGAAAATTCCTACGAGTACATAGCTAAACTGATAGATATGAACGGAGGTTATGGGGTATTTTTAAAATCCAATGGCATGCTGGTAGCTTGGGTTTTAAGAAGTTTAATGGGGTTAGGCATGTTGCAAACTGTGGAGGAATATAAAAGAAAGGGCTATGCTGGTTTGATTACAAAAGTTCTTTCCAAAGAAATTGCCAAAGATGGGTTTGATCCATTAGCAACTGTTTTAGAAAATAATCATGTTTCTCAGGGAATGTTTTCAAAACTTGGATTTGAAGTACCTGAAACGGTTGTTTTTATAGAAAATCAAGAAATGAGAATTAACGAAAATTAATTATAAATTAGATATTGTTTAAGAAATAAATATTTTGAAACTAACCAAAAATTAATATTCTTGAGCATATTATTCTATTTTGTATTGCTTTTTATTCTTTTAGCGGATTTTCACACAATAATTCAATGGCTATATTCCGCTTTTCTTTTGGAAATTTTTTTGCCCCTTTCCAATTTCGTTAGGAAACTCCCAGAATCTTATTTGGAGGCTAGGCACTTGGAAATTACAGGCGCAACTTCCATCACCTCTTTCGTTCTTGTTAGAAAATTTTCAGAATTAATTCTTTTGTCAAACTTTGCCCATCACTTTCCACTGCTTAGCACTTGGCGAGTAAATCTTCAGAAAATGATTTTTTCTGAAAATTACCTGATTTCTTTGACCAGATGCGACGGGGTGTTGGATATTTGGCACATATTTTCCAAGGGTTTACACTTCATATTACATTCTGGGAATTTCCTAAGGAAATTGAAGGGGCAACAAAAATACCCATTTGTTCCATTCCTTCAATCCCTGAGGTACCTACGTGGATGAAGCACCTTGGAGAGGCGATCCTGCACCAGACCGCTGTTCTTTGGGAAAAATAGCCCTATATAGGGTTGCTTGTAAAGAAGAAAACAGTCCTTTACGGGAGTAACAAAGTTAAGGGATGTTTGGGACATATTTTCCAAATGTTTGGCCTCTAAATAACATTCTGGGAAAATCCCAACGAGATCTGAGGGGGTGAGAATTGTCCAAAGAAGGAAGTCTTCCCTCATTTCTTGGAAATCCTCCTCCCCCTTCCGATTTCCTTAGGAAATTCCCAGAAAGTAATAGGAAGTCTAAAGACTTGACCCTCACAACTGCTCAAAAAAATTTCGGAAGGTTTTCAGAAAGAACCCAATTCAGAACATTTTCTAACCTGGTGGGAACTATTTGGAAGGGGTGAGGGAAGTTTGCCCCATAATTTCCAAGCGTACACTCTCCAAATAACATTCTGGGAAAATCCTGACGAGATCTGAAGTGGTCAAAAACTTTTCCAAAAAATGAGGAAAGACTATAGTCTTTCTTCTTTTTTTGGATGATTTTCTCACCCTCCCAGATTTCCTTCGGAAATTTTTAGAAAGTAATATGAAGCCTAAAGACTTGAAAAATATGTGCCAAACATCCCTCAACCCCTCACAACTGCTCAAAAAAAATTCGGAAGGTTTTCAGAAAGAACCCAATTCAGAACATTTTCTAACCTGGTGGGAACTATTTGGAAGGGGTGAGGGAAGTTTGCCCCATAATTTCCAAGCGTACACTCTCCAAATAACATTCTGGGAAAATCCTGACGAGATCTGAAGGGGTCAAAAACTTTTCCAAAAAATGAGGAAAGACTATAGTCTTTCTTCTTTTTTTGGATGATTTTCTCATCCTCTCAGATTTCCTTCGGAAATTTTTAGAAAGTAAAATGAAGCCTAAAGACTTGAAAAATATGTGCCAAACATCCCTCAACAACTCACAACTGCTCAAAAAAAATTCGGAAGGTTTTCAGAAAGAACCCAATTCAGAACATTTTCTAACCTGGTGGTAACTATTTGGAAGGGGTGAGGGAAGTTTGCCCCATAATTTCCAAGCGTACACTCTCCAAATAACATTCTGGGAAAATCCTGACGAGATCTGAAGGGGTCAAAAATTTTTCCAAAAAATGAGGAAAGACTATAGTCTTTCTTCTTTTTTTGGATGATTTTCTCACCCTCCCAGATTTCCTTCGGAAATTTTTAGAAAGTAATATGAAGCCTAAAGACTTGAAAAATATGTGCCAAACATCCCTCAACCCCTCACAACTGCTCAAAAAAAATTCGGAAGATTTACAGAAAGAACCCAATTCAGAACATTTTCTAACCTGGTGGGAACTATTTGGAAGGGGTGAGGGAAGTTTGCCCCATAATTTCCAAGCGTACACTCTCCAAATAACATTCTGGGAAAATCCTGACGAGATCTGAAGGGGTCAAAAATTTTTCCAAAAAATGAGGAAAGACTATAGTCCTTCTTCTTTTTTTGGATGATTTTCTCACCCTCCCAGATTTCCTTCGGAAATTTTTAGAAAGTAATATGAAGCCTAAAGACTTGAAAAATAGGTGCCAAACATCCCTCAACCCCTCACAACTGCTCAAAAAAAATTCGGAAGGTTTTCAGAAAGAACCCAAATTCAGAACATTTTCTAACCTGGTGGGAACTATTTGGAAGGGGTGAGGGAAGTTTGCCCCATAATTTCCAAGCGTACACTCTCCAAATAACATTCTGGGAAAATCCTGACGAGATCTGAAGGGGTCAAAAATTTTTCCAAAAAATGAGGAAAGACTATAGTCTTTCTTCTTTTTTTGAATGATTTTCTCACCCTCCCAGATTCCCTTCGGAAATTTTTAGAAAGTAATATGAAGCGTAAAGACTTGAAAAATATGTGCCAAACATCCCTCAACCCCTCACAACTGCTCAAAAAAAATTCGGAAGGTTTTCAGAAAGAACCCAATTCAGAACATTTTCTAACCTGGTGGGAACTATTTGGAAGGGGTGAGGGAAGTTTGCCCCATAATTTCCAAGCGTACACTCTCCAAATAACATTCTGGGAAAATCCTGACGAGATCTGAAGGGGTCAAAAATTTTTCCAAAAAATGAGGAAAACTATAGTCTTTCTTCTTTTTTTGGATGATTTTCTCACCGTCCCAGATTTCCTTCGGAAATTTTTAGAAAGTAATATGAAGCCTAAAGACTTGAAAAATATGTGCCAAACATCCCTCAACCCCTCACAACTGCTCAAAAAAAATTCGGAAGGTTTTCAGAAAGAACCCAAATTCAGAACATTTTCTAACCTGGTGGGAACTATTTGGAAGGGGTGAGGGAAGTTTGCCCCATAATTTCCAAGCGTACACTCTCCAAATAACATTCTGGGAAAATCCTGACGAGATCTGAAGGGGTCAAAAATTTTTCCAAAAAATGAGGAAAGACTATAGTCTTTCTTCTTTTTTTGGATGATTTTCTCACCCTCCCAGATTTCCTTCGGAAATTTTTAGAAAGTAATATGAAGCCTAAAGACTTGAAAAATATGTGCCAAACATCCCTCAACCCCTCACAACTGCTCAAAAAAAATTCGGAAGGTTCTCAGAAAGAACCCAATTCAGAACATTTTCTAACCTGGTGGGAACTATTTGGAAGGGGTGAGGGAAGTTTGCCCCATAATTTCCAAGCGTACACTCTCCAAATAACATTCTGGGAAAATCCTGACGAGATCTGAAGGGGTCAAAAATTTTTCCAAAAAATGAGGAAAGACTATAGTCTTTCTTCTTTTTTTGGATGATTTTCTCACCCTCCCAGATTTCCTTCGGAAATTTTTAGAAAGTAATATGAAGCCTAAAGACTTGAAAAATATGTGCCAAACATCCCTCAACCCCTCACAACTGCTCAAAAAAAATTCGGAAGATTTACAGAAAGAACCCAATTCAGAACATTTTCTAACCTGGTGGGAACTATTTGGAAGGGGTGAGGGAAGTTTGCCCCATAATTTCCAAGCGTACACTCTCCAAATAACATTCTGGGAAAATCCTGACGAGATCTGAAGGGGTCAAAAATTTTTCCAAAAAATGAGGAAAGACTATAGTCTTTCTTCTTTTTTTGGATGATTTTCTCACCCTCCCAGATTTCCTTCGGAAATTTTTAGAAAGTAATATGAAGCCTAAAGACTTGAAAAATAGGTGCCAAACATCCCTCAACCCCTCACAACTGCTCAAAAAAAATTCGGAAGATTTACAGAAAGAACCCAATTCAGAACATTTTCTAACCTGGTGGGAACTATTTGGAAGGGGTGAGGGAAGTTTGCCCCATAATTTCCAAGCGTACACTCTCCAAATAACATTCTGGGAAAATCCTGACGAGATCTGAAGGGGTCAAAAATTTTTCCAAAAAATGAGGAAAGACTATAGTCTTTCTTCTTTTTTTGGATGATTTTCTCACCCTCCCAGATTTCCTTCGGAAATTTTTAGAAAGTAATATGAAGCCTAAAGACTTGAAAAATATGTGCCAAACATCCCTCAACCCCTCACAACTGCTCAAAAAAAATTAGGAAGGTTTTCAGAAAGAACCCAATTCAGAACATTTTCTAACCTGGTGGGAACTATTTGGAAGGGGTGAGGGAAGTTTGCCCCATAATTTCCAAGCGTACACTCTCCAAATAACATTCTGGGAAAATCCTGACGAGATCTGAAGGGGTCAAAAATTTTTCCAAAAAATGAGGAAAGACTATAGTCTTTCTTCTTTTTTTGGATGATTTTCTCACCCTCCCAGATTTCCTTCGGAAATTTTTAGAAAGTAATATGAAGCCTAAAGACTTGAAAAATATGTGCCAAACATCCCTCAACCCCTCACAACTGCTCAAAAAAAATTCGGAAGGTTCTCAGAAAGAACCCAATTCAGAACATTTTCTAACCTGGTGGGAACTATTTGGAAGGGGTGAGGGAAGTTTGCCCCATAATTTCCAAGCGTACACTCTCCAAATAACATTCTGGGAAAATCCTGACGAGATCTGAAGGGGTCAAAAATTTTTCCAAAAAATGAGGAAAGACTATAGTCTTTCTTCTTTTTTTGGATGATTTTCTCACCCTCCCAGATTTCCTTCGGAAATTTTTAGAAAGTAATATGAAGCCTAAAGACTTGAAAAATATGTGCCAAACATCCCTCAACCCCTCACAACTGCTCAAAAAAAATTAGGAAGGTTTTCAGAAAGAACCCAATTCAGAACATTTTCTAACCTGGTGGGAACTATTTGGAAGGGGTGAGGGAAGTTTGCCCCATAATTTCCAAGCGTACACTCTCCAAATAACATTCTGGGAAAATCCTGACGAGATCTGAAGGGGTCAAAAATTTTTCCAAAAAATGAGGAAAGACTATAGTCTTTCTTCTTTTTTTGGATGATTTTCTCACCCTCCCAGATTTCCTTCGGAAATTTTTAGAAAGTAATATGAAGCCTAAAGACTTGAAAAATATGTGCCAAACATCCCTCAACCCCTCACAACTGCTCAAAAAAAATTAGGAAGGTTTTCAGAAAGAACCCAATTCAGAACATTTTCTAACCTGGTGGGAACTATTTGGAAGGGGTGAGGGAAGTTTGCCCCATAATTTCCAAGCGTACACTCTCCAAATAACATTCTGGGAAAATCCTGACGAGATCTGAAGGGGTCAAAAATTTTTCCAAAAAATGAGGAAAGACTATAGTCTTTCTTCTTTTTTTGGATGATTTTCTCACCCTCCCAGATTTCCTTCGGAAATTTTTAGAAAGTAATATGAAGCCTAAAGACTTGAAAAATATGTGCCAAACATCCCTCAACCCCTCACAACTGCTCAAAAAAAATTAGGAAGGTTTTCAGAAAGAACCCAATTCAGAACATTTTCTAACCTGGTGGGAACTATTTGGAAGGGGTGAGGGAAGTTTGCCCCATAATTTCCAAGCGTACACTCTCCAAATAACATTCTGGGAAAATCCTGACGAGATCTGAAGGGGTCAAAAATTTTTCCAAAAAATGAGGAAAGACTATAGTCTGTCTTCTTTTTTTGGATGATTTTCTCACCCTCCCAGATTTCCTTCGGAAATTTTTAGAAAGTAATATGAAGCCTAAAGACTTGAAAAATATGTGCCAAACATCCCTCAACCCCTCACAACTGCTCAAAAAAAATTCGGAAGGTTCTCAGAAAGAACCCAATTCAGAACATTTTCTAACCTGGTGGGAACTATTTGGAAGGGGTGAGGGAAGTTTGCCCCATAATTTCCAAGCGTACACTCTCCAAATAACATTCTGGGAAAATCCTGACGAGATCTGAAGGGGTCAAAAATTTTTCCAAAAAATGAGGAAAGACTATAGTCTTTCTTCTTTTTTTGGATGATTTTCTCACCCTCCCAGATTTCCTTCGGAAATTTTTAGAAAGTAATATGAAGCCTAAAGACTTGAAAAATATGTGCCAAACATCCCTCAACCCCTCACAACTGCTCAAAAAAAATTCGGAAGATTTACAGAAAGAACCCAATTCAGAACATTTTCTAACCTGGTGGGAACTATTTGGAAGGGGTGAGGGAAGTTTGCCCCATAATTTCCAAGCGTACACTCTCCAAATAACATTCTGGGAAAATCCTGACGAGATCTGAAGGGGTCAAAAATTTTTCCAAAAAATGAGGAAAGACTATAGTCTTTCTTCTTTTTTTGGATGATTTTCTCACCCTCCCAGATTTCCTTCGGAAATTTTTAGAAAGTAATATGAAGCCTAAAGACTTGAAAAATAGGTGCCAAACATCCCTCAACCCCTCACAACTGCTCAAAAAAAATTCGGAAGATTTACAGAAAGAACCCAATTCAGAACATTTTCTAACCTGGTGGGAACTATTTGGAAGGGGTGAGGGAAGTTTGCCCCATAATTTCCAAGCGTACACTCTCCAAATAACATTCTGGGAAAATCCTGACGAGATCTGAAGGGGTCAAAAATTTTTCCAAAAAATGAGGAAAGACTATAATAGTCTTTCTTCTTTTTTTGGATGATTTTCTCATCCTCCCAGATTTCCTTCGGAAATTTTTAGAAAGTAATATGAAGCCTAAAGACTTGAAAAATATGTGCCAAACATCCCTCAACCCCTCACAACTGCTCAAAAAAAATTCGGAAGGTTTTCAGAAAGAACCCAAATTCAGAACATTTTCTAACCTGGTGGGAACTATTTGGAAGGGGTGAGGGAAGTTTGCCCCATAATTTCCAAGCGTACACTCTCCAAATAACATTCTGGGAAAATCCTGACGAGATCTGAAGGGGTCAAAAATTTTTCCAAAAAATGAGGAAAGACTATAGTCTTTCTTCTTTTTTTGAATGATTTTCTCACCCTCCCAGATTCCCTTCGGAAATTTTTAGAAAGTAATATGAAGCGTAAAGACTTGAAAAATATGTGCCAAACATCCCTCAACCCCTCACAACTGCTCAAAAAAAATTCGGAAGGTTTTCAGAAAGAACCCAATTCAGAACATTTTCTAACCTGGTGGGAACTATTTGGAAGGGGTGAGGGAAGTTTGCCCCATAATTTCCAAGCGTACACTCTCCAAATAACATTCTGGGAAAATCCTGACGAGATCTGAAGGGGTCAAAAATTTTTCCAAAAAATGAGGAAAGACTATAGTCTTTCTTCTTTTTTTGGATGATTTTCTCACCCTCCCAGATTTCCTTCGGAAATTTTTAGAAAGTAATATGAAGCCTAAAGACTTGAAAAATATGTGCCAAACATCCCTCAACCCCTCACAACTGCTCAAAAAAAATTAGGAAGGTTTTCAGAAAGAACCCAATTCAGAACATTTTCTAACCTGGTGGGAACTATTTGGAAGGGGTGAGGGAAGTTTGCCCCATAATTTCCAAGCGTACACTCTCCAAATAACATTCTGGGAAAATCCTGACGAGATCTGAAGGGGTCAAAAATTTTTCCAAAAAATGAGGAAAGACTATAGTCTTTCTTCTTTTTTTGGATGATTTTCTCACCCTCCCAGATTTCCTTCGGAAATTTTTAGAAAGTAATATGAAGCCTAAAGACTTGAAAAATAGGTGCCAAACATCCCTCAACCCCTCACAACTGCTCAAAAAAAATTCGGAAGATTTACAGAAAGAACCCAATTCAGAACATTTTCTAACCTGGTGGGAACTATTTGGAAGGGGTGAGGGAAGTTTGCCCCATAATTTCCAAGCGTACACTCTCCAAATAACATTCTGGGAAAATCCTGACGAGATCTGAAGGGGTCAAAAATTTTTCCAAAAAATGAGGAAAGACTATAGTCTTTCTTCTTTTTTTGGATGATTTTCTCACCCTCCCAGATTTCCTTCGGAAATTTTTAGAAAGTAATATGAAGCCTAAAGACTTGAAAAATATGTGCCAAACATCCCTCAACCCCTCACAACTGCTCAAAAAAAATTAGGAAGGTTTTCAGAAAGAACCCAATTCAGAACATTTTCTAACCTGGTGGGAACTATTTGGAAGGGGTGAGGGAAGTTTGCCCCATAATTTCCAAGCGTACACTCTCCAAATAACATTCTGGGAAAATCCTGACGAGATCTGAAGGGGTCAAAAATTTTTCCAAAAAATGAGGAAAGACTATAGTCTTTCTTCTTTTTTTGGATGATTTTCTCACCCTCCCAGATTTCCTTCGGAAATTTTTAGAAAGTAATATGAAGCCTAAAGACTTGAAAAATATGTGCCAAACATCCCTCAACCCCTCACAACTGCTCAAAAAAAATTCGGAAGGTTCTCAGAAAGAACCCAATTCAGAACATTTTCTAACCTGGTGGGAACTATTTGGAAGGGGTGAGGGAAGTTTGCCCCATAATTTCCAAGCGTACACTCTCCAAATAACATTCTGGGAAAATCCTGACGAGATCTGAAGGGGTCAAAAATTTTTCCAAAAAATGAGGAAAGACTATAGTCTTTCTTCTTTTTTTGGATGATTTTCTCACCCTCCCAGATTTCCTTCGGAAATTTTTAGAAAGTAATATGAAGCCTAAAGACTTGAAAAATATGTGCCAAACATCCCTCAACCCCTCACAACTGCTCAAAAAAAATTAGGAAGGTTTTCAGAAAGAACCCAATTCAGAACATTTTCTAACCTGGTGGGAACTATTTGGAAGGGGTGAGGGAAGTTTGCCCCATAATTTCCAAGCGTACACTCTCCAAATAACATTCTGGGAAAATCCTGACGAGATCTGAAGGGGTCAAAAATTTTTCCAAAAAATGAGGAAAGACTATAGTCTTTCTTCTTTTTTTGGATGATTTTCTCACCCTCCCAGATTTCCTTCGGAAATTTTTAGAAAGTAATATGAAGCCTAAAGACTTGAAAAATATGTGCCAAACATCCCTCAACCCCTCACAACTGCTCAAAAAAAATTAGGAAGGTTTTCAGAAAGAACCCAATTCAGAACATTTTCTAACCTGGTGGGAACTATTTGGAAGGGGTGAGGGAAGTTTGCCCCATAATTTCCAAGCGTACACTCTCCAAATAACATTCTGGGAAAATCCTGACGAGATCTGAAGGGGTCAAAAATTTTTCCAAAAAATGAGGAAAGACTATAGTCTTTCTTCTTTTTTTGGATGATTTTCTCACCCTCCCAGATTTCCTTCGGAAATTTTTAGAAAGTAATATGAAGCCTAAAGACTTGAAAAATATGTGCCAAACATCCCTCAACCCCTCACAACTGCTCAAAAAAAATTAGGAAGGTTTTCAGAAAGAACCCAATTCAGAACATTTTCTAACCTGGTGGGAACTATTTGGAAGGGGTGAGGGAAGTTTGCCCCATAATTTCCAAGCGTACACTCTCCAAATAACATTCTGGGAAAATCCTGACGAGATCTGAAGGGGTCAAAAATTTTTCCAAAAAATGAGGAAAGACTATAGTCTGTCTTCTTTTTTTGGATGATTTTCTCACCCTCCCAGATTTCCTTCGGAAATTTTTAGAAAGTAATATGAAGCCTAAAGACTTGAAAAATATGTGCCAAACATCCCTCAACCCCTCACAACTGCTCAAAAAAAATTCGGAAGGTTCTCAGAAAGAACCCAATTCAGAACATTTTCTAACCTGGTGGGAACTATTTGGAAGGGGTGAGGGAAGTTTGCCCCATAATTTCCAAGCGTACACTCTCCAAATAACATTCTGGGAAAATCCTGACGAGATCTGAAGGGGTCAAAAATTTTTCCAAAAAATGAGGAAAGACTATAGTCTTTCTTCTTTTTTTGGATGATTTTCTCACCCTCCCAGATTTCCTTCGGAAATTTTTAGAAAGTAATATGAAGCCTAAAGACTTGAAAAATATGTGCCAAACATCCCTCAACCCCTCACAACTGCTCAAAAAAAATTCGGAAGATTTACAGAAAGAACCCAATTCAGAACATTTTCTAACCTGGTGGGAACTATTTGGAAGGGGTGAGGGAAGTTTGCCCCATAATTTCCAAGCGTACACTCTCCAAATAACATTCTGGGAAAATCCTGACGAGATCTGAAGGGGTCAAAAATTTTTCCAAAAAATGAGGAAAGACTATAGTCTTTCTTCTTTTTTTGGATGATTTTCTCACCCTCCCAGATTTCCTTCGGAAATTTTTAGAAAGTAATATGAAGCCTAAAGACTTGAAAAATAGGTGCCAAACATCCCTCAACCCCTCACAACTGCTCAAAAAAAATTCGGAAGATTTACAGAAAGAACCCAATTCAGAACATTTTCTAACCTGGTGGGAACTATTTGGAAGGGGTGAGGGAAGTTTGCCCCATAATTTCCAAGCGTACACTCTCCAAATAACATTCTGGGAAAATCCTGACGAGATCTGAAGGGGTCAAAAATTTTTCCAAAAAATGAGGAAAGACTATAATAGTCTTTCTTCTTTTTTTGGATGATTTTCTCATCCTCCCAGATTTCCTTCGGAAATTTTTAGAAAGTAATATGAAGCCTAAAGACTTGAAAAATATGTGCCAAACATCCCTCAACCCCTCACAACTGCTCAAAAAAAATTCGGAAGGTTTTCAGAAAGAACCCAAATTCAGAACATTTTCTAACCTGGTGGGAACTATTTGGAAGGGGTGAGGGAAGTTTGCCCCATAATTTCCAAGCGTACACTCTCCAAATAACATTCTGGGAAAATCCTGACGAGATCTGAAGGGGTCAAAAATTTTTCCAAAAAATGAGGAAAGACTATAGTCTTTCTTCTTTTTTTGAATGATTTTCTCACCCTCCCAGATTCCCTTCGGAAATTTTTAGAAAGTAATATGAAGCGTAAAGACTTGAAAAATATGTGCCAAACATCCCTCAACCCCTCACAACTGCTCAAAAAAAATTCGGAAGGTTTTCAGAAAGAACCCAATTCAGAACATTTTCTAACCTGGTGGGAACTATTTGGAAGGGGTGAGGGAAGTTTGCCCCATAATTTCCAAGCGTACACTCTCCAAATAACATTCTGGGAAAATCCTGACGAGATCTGAAGGGGTCAAAAATTTTTCCAAAAAATGAGGAAAGACTATAGTCTTTCTTCTTTTTTTGGATGATTTTCTCACCCTCCCAGATTTCCTTCGGAAATTTTTAGAAAGTAATATGAAGCCTAAAGACTTGAAAAATATGTGCCAAACATCCCTCAACCCCTCACAACTGCTCAAAAAAAATTAGGAAGGTTTTCAGAAAGAACCCAATTCAGAACATTTTCTAACCTGGTGGGAACTATTTGGAAGGGGTGAGGGAAGTTTGCCCCATAATTTCCAAGCGTACACTCTCCAAATAACATTCTGGGAAAATCCTGACGAGATCTGAAGGGGTCAAAAATTTTTCCAAAAAATGAGGAAAGACTATAGTCTTTCTTCTTTTTTTGGATGATTTTCTCACCCTCCCAGATTTCCTTCGGAAATTTTTAGAAAGTAATATGAAGCCTAAAGACTTGAAAAATATGTGCCAAACATCCCTCAACCCCTCACAACTGCTCAAAAAAAATTCGGAAGGTTCTCAGAAAGAACCCAATTCAGAACATTTTCTAACCTGGTGGGAACTATTTGGAAGGGGTGAGGGAAGTTTGCCCCATAATTTCCAAGCGTACACTCTCCAAATAACATTCTGGGAAAATCCTGACGAGATCTGAAGGGGTCAAAAATTTTTCCAAAAAATGAGGAAAGACTATAGTCTTTCTTCTTTTTTTGGATGATTTTCTCACCCTCCCAGATTTCCTTCGGAAATTTTTAGAAAGTAATATGAAGCCTAAAGACTTGAAAAATATGTGCCAAACATCCCTCAACCCCTCACAACTGCTCAAAAAAAATTAGGAAGGTTTTCAGAAAGAACCCAATTCAGAACATTTTCTAACCTGGTGGGAACTATTTGGAAGGGGTGAGGGAAGTTTGCCCCATAATTTCCAAGCGTACACTCTCCAAATAACATTCTGGGAAAATCCTGACGAGATCTGAAGGGGTCAAAAACTTTTCCAAAAAATGAGGAAAGACTATAGTCTTTCTTCTTTTTTTGGATGATTTTCTCATCCTCTCAGATTTCCTTCGGAAATTTTTAGAAAGTAAAATGAAGCCTAAAGACTTGAAAAATATGTGCCAAACATCCCTCAACAACTCACAACTGCTCAAAAAAAATTCGGAAGGTTTTCAGAAAGAACCCAATTCAGAACATTTTCTAACCTGGTGGTAACTATTTGGAAGGGGTGAGGGAAGTTTGCCCCATAATTTCCAAGCGTACACTCTCCAAATAACATTCTGGGAAAATCCTGACGAGATCTGAAGGGGTCAAAAATTTTTCCAAAAAATGAGGAAAGACTATAGTCTTTCTTCTTTTTTTGGATGATTTTCTCACCCTCCCAGATTTCCTTCGGAAATTTTTAGAAAGTAATATGAAGCCTAAAGACTTGAAAAATATGTGCCAAACATCCCTCAACCCCTCACAACTGCTCAAAAAAAATTCGGAAGATTTACAGAAAGAACCCAATTCAGAACATTTTCTAACCTGGTGGGAACTATTTGGAAGGGGTGAGGGAAGTTTGCCCCATAATTTCCAAGCGTACACTCTCCAAATAACATTCTGGGAAAATCCTGACGAGATCTGAAGGGGTCAAAAATTTTTCCAAAAAATGAGGAAAGACTATAGTCCTTCTTCTTTTTTTGGATGATTTTCTCACCCTCCCAGATTTCCTTCGGAAATTTTTAGAAAGTAATATGAAGCCTAAAGACTTGAAAAATAGGTGCCAAACATCCCTCAACCCCTCACAACTGCTCAAAAAAAATTCGGAAGGTTTTCAGAAAGAACCCAAATTCAGAACATTTTCTAACCTGGTGGGAACTATTTGGAAGGGGTGAGGGAAGTTTGCCCCATAATTTCCAAGCGTACACTCTCCAAATAACATTCTGGGAAAATCCTGACGAGATCTGAAGGGGTCAAAAATTTTTCCAAAAAATGAGGAAAGACTATAGTCTTTCTTCTTTTTTTGAATGATTTTCTCACCCTCCCAGATTCCCTTCGGAAATTTTTAGAAAGTAATATGAAGCGTAAAGACTTGAAAAATATGTGCCAAACATCCCTCAACCCCTCACAACTGCTCAAAAAAAATTCGGAAGGTTTTCAGAAAGAACCCAATTCAGAACATTTTCTAACCTGGTGGGAACTATTTGGAAGGGGTGAGGGAAGTTTGCCCCATAATTTCCAAGCGTACACTCTCCAAATAACATTCTGGGAAAATCCTGACGAGATCTGAAGGGGTCAAAAATTTTTCCAAAAAATGAGGAAAACTATAGTCTTTCTTCTTTTTTTGGATGATTTTCTCACCGTCCCAGATTTCCTTCGGAAATTTTTAGAAAGTAATATGAAGCCTAAAGACTTGAAAAATATGTGCCAAACATCCCTCAACCCCTCACAACTGCTCAAAAAAAATTCGGAAGGTTTTCAGAAAGAACCCAAATTCAGAACATTTTCTAACCTGGTGGGAACTATTTGGAAGGGGTGAGGGAAGTTTGCCCCATAATTTCCAAGCGTACACTCTCCAAATAACATTCTGGGAAAATCCTGACGAGATCTGAAGGGGTCAAAAATTTTTCCAAAAAATGAGGAAAGACTATAGTCTTTCTTCTTTTTTTGGATGATTTTCTCACCCTCCCAGATTTCCTTCGGAAATTTTTAGAAAGTAATATGAAGCCTAAAGACTTGAAAAATATGTGCCAAACATCCCTCAACCCCTCACAACTGCTCAAAAAAAATTCGGAAGGTTCTCAGAAAGAACCCAATTCAGAACATTTTCTAACCTGGTGGGAACTATTTGGAAGGGGTGAGGGAAGTTTGCCCCATAATTTCCAAGCGTACACTCTCCAAATAACATTCTGGGAAAATCCTGACGAGATCTGAAGGGGTCAAAAATTTTTCCAAAAAATGAGGAAAGACTATAGTCTTTCTTCTTTTTTTGGATGATTTTCTCACCCTCCCAGATTTCCTTCGGAAATTTTTAGAAAGTAATATGAAGCCTAAAGACTTGAAAAATATGTGCCAAACATCCCTCAACCCCTCACAACTGCTCAAAAAAAATTCGGAAGATTTACAGAAAGAACCCAATTCAGAACATTTTCTAACCTGGTGGGAACTATTTGGAAGGGGTGAGGGAAGTTTGCCCCATAATTTCCAAGCGTACACTCTCCAAATAACATTCTGGGAAAATCCTGACGAGATCTGAAGGGGTCAAAAATTTTTCCAAAAAATGAGGAAAGACTATAGTCTTTCTTCTTTTTTTGGATGATTTTCTCACCCTCCCAGATTTCCTTCGGAAATTTTTAGAAAGTAATATGAAGCCTAAAGACTTGAAAAATAGGTGCCAAACATCCCTCAACCCCTCACAACTGCTCAAAAAAAATTCGGAAGATTTACAGAAAGAACCCAATTCAGAACATTTTCTAACCTGGTGGGAACTATTTGGAAGGGGTGAGGGAAGTTTGCCCCATAATTTCCAAGCGTACACTCTCCAAATAACATTCTGGGAAAATCCTGACGAGATCTGAAGGGGTCAAAAATTTTTCCAAAAAATGAGGAAAGACTATAGTCTTTCTTCTTTTTTTGGATGATTTTCTCACCCTCCCAGATTTCCTTCGGAAATTTTTAGAAAGTAATATGAAGCCTAAAGACTTGAAAAATATGTGCCAAACATCCCTCAACCCCTCACAACTGCTCAAAAAAAATTAGGAAGGTTTTCAGAAAGAACCCAATTCAGAACATTTTCTAACCTGGTGGGAACTATTTGGAAGGGGTGAGGGAAGTTTGCCCCATAATTTCCAAGCGTACACTCTCCAAATAACATTCTGGGAAAATCCTGACGAGATCTGAAGGGGTCAAAAATTTTTCCAAAAAATGAGGAAAGACTATAGTCTTTCTTCTTTTTTTGGATGATTTTCTCACCCTCCCAGATTTCCTTCGGAAATTTTTAGAAAGTAATATGAAGCCTAAAGACTTGAAAAATATGTGCCAAACATCCCTCAACCCCTCACAACTGCTCAAAAAAAATTCGGAAGGTTCTCAGAAAGAACCCAATTCAGAACATTTTCTAACCTGGTGGGAACTATTTGGAAGGGGTGAGGGAAGTTTGCCCCATAATTTCCAAGCGTACACTCTCCAAATAACATTCTGGGAAAATCCTGACGAGATCTGAAGGGGTCAAAAATTTTTCCAAAAAATGAGGAAAGACTATAGTCTTTCTTCTTTTTTTGGATGATTTTCTCACCCTCCCAGATTTCCTTCGGAAATTTTTAGAAAGTAATATGAAGCCTAAAGACTTGAAAAATATGTGCCAAACATCCCTCAACCCCTCACAACTGCTCAAAAAAAATTAGGAAGGTTTTCAGAAAGAACCCAATTCAGAACATTTTCTAACCTGGTGGGAACTATTTGGAAGGGGTGAGGGAAGTTTGCCCCATAATTTCCAAGCGTACACTCTCCAAATAACATTCTGGGAAAATCCTGACGAGATCTGAAGGGGTCAAAAATTTTTCCAAAAAATGAGGAAAGACTATAGTCTTTCTTCTTTTTTTGGATGATTTTCTCACCCTCCCAGATTTCCTTCGGAAATTTTTAGAAAGTAATATGAAGCCTAAAGACTTGAAAAATATGTGCCAAACATCCCTCAACCCCTCACAACTGCTCAAAAAAAATTAGGAAGGTTTTCAGAAAGAACCCAATTCAGAACATTTTCTAACCTGGTGGGAACTATTTGGAAGGGGTGAGGGAAGTTTGCCCCATAATTTCCAAGCGTACACTCTCCAAATAACATTCTGGGAAAATCCTGACGAGATCTGAAGGGGTCAAAAATTTTTCCAAAAAATGAGGAAAGACTATAGTCTTTCTTCTTTTTTTGGATGATTTTCTCACCCTCCCAGATTTCCTTCGGAAATTTTTAGAAAGTAATATGAAGCCTAAAGACTTGAAAAATATGTGCCAAACATCCCTCAACCCCTCACAACTGCTCAAAAAAAATTAGGAAGGTTTTCAGAAAGAACCCAATTCAGAACATTTTCTAACCTGGTGGGAACTATTTGGAAGGGGTGAGGGAAGTTTGCCCCATAATTTCCAAGCGTACACTCTCCAAATAACATTCTGGGAAAATCCTGACGAGATCTGAAGGGGTCAAAAATTTTTCCAAAAAATGAGGAAAGACTATAGTCTGTCTTCTTTTTTTGGATGATTTTCTCACCCTCCCAGATTTCCTTCGGAAATTTTTAGAAAGTAATATGAAGCCTAAAGACTTGAAAAATATGTGCCAAACATCCCTCAACCCCTCACAACTGCTCAAAAAAAATTCGGAAGGTTCTCAGAAAGAACCCAATTCAGAACATTTTCTAACCTGGTGGGAACTATTTGGAAGGGGTGAGGGAAGTTTGCCCCATAATTTCCAAGCGTACACTCTCCAAATAACATTCTGGGAAAATCCTGACGAGATCTGAAGGGGTCAAAAATTTTTCCAAAAAATGAGGAAAGACTATAGTCTTTCTTCTTTTTTTGGATGATTTTCTCACCCTCCCAGATTTCCTTCGGAAATTTTTAGAAAGTAATATGAAGCCTAAAGACTTGAAAAATATGTGCCAAACATCCCTCAACCCCTCACAACTGCTCAAAAAAAATTCGGAAGATTTACAGAAAGAACCCAATTCAGAACATTTTCTAACCTGGTGGGAACTATTTGGAAGGGGTGAGGGAAGTTTGCCCCATAATTTCCAAGCGTACACTCTCCAAATAACATTCTGGGAAAATCCTGACGAGATCTGAAGGGGTCAAAAATTTTTCCAAAAAATGAGGAAAGACTATAGTCTTTCTTCTTTTTTTGGATGATTTTCTCACCCTCCCAGATTTCCTTCGGAAATTTTTAGAAAGTAATATGAAGCCTAAAGACTTGAAAAATAGGTGCCAAACATCCCTCAACCCCTCACAACTGCTCAAAAAAAATTCGGAAGATTTACAGAAAGAACCCAATTCAGAACATTTTCTAACCTGGTGGGAACTATTTGGAAGGGGTGAGGGAAGTTTGCCCCATAATTTCCAAGCGTACACTCTCCAAATAACATTCTGGGAAAATCCTGACGAGATCTGAAGGGGTCAAAAATTTTTCCAAAAAATGAGGAAAGACTATAATAGTCTTTCTTCTTTTTTTGGATGATTTTCTCATCCTCCCAGATTTCCTTCGGAAATTTTTAGAAAGTAATATGAAGCCTAAAGACTTGAAAAATATGTGCCAAACATCCCTCAACCCCTCACAACTGCTCAAAAAAAATTCGGAAGGTTTTCAGAAAGAACCCAAATTCAGAACATTTTCTAACCTGGTGGGAACTATTTGGAAGGGGTGAGGGAAGTTTGCCCCATAATTTCCAAGCGTACACTCTCCAAATAACATTCTGGGAAAATCCTGACGAGATCTGAAGGGGTCAAAAATTTTTCCAAAAAATGAGGAAAGACTATAGTCTTTCTTCTTTTTTTGAATGATTTTCTCACCCTCCCAGATTCCCTTCGGAAATTTTTAGAAAGTAATATGAAGCGTAAAGACTTGAAAAATATGTGCCAAACATCCCTCAACCCCTCACAACTGCTCAAAAAAAATTCGGAAGGTTTTCAGAAAGAACCCAATTCAGAACATTTTCTAACCTGGTGGGAACTATTTGGAAGGGGTGAGGGAAGTTTGCCCCATAATTTCCAAGCGTACACTCTCCAAATAACATTCTGGGAAAATCCTGACGAGATCTGAAGGGGTCAAAAATTTTTCCAAAAAATGAGGAAAGACTATAGTCTTTCTTCTTTTTTTGGATGATTTTCTCACCCTCCCAGATTTCCTTCGGAAATTTTTAGAAAGTAATATGAAGCCTAAAGACTTGAAAAATATGTGCCAAACATCCCTCAACCCCTCACAACTGCTCAAAAAAAATTAGGAAGGTTTTCAGAAAGAACCCAATTCAGAACATTTTCTAACCTGGTGGGAACTATTTGGAAGGGGTGAGGGAAGTTTGCCCCATAATTTCCAAGCGTACACTCTCCAAATAACATTCTGGGAAAATCCTGACGAGATCTGAAGGGGTCAAAAATTTTTCCAAAAAATGAGGAAAGACTATAGTCTTTCTTCTTTTTTTGGATGATTTTCTCACCCTCCCAGATTTCCTTCGGAAATTTTTAGAAAGTAATATGAAGCCTAAAGACTTGAAAAATATGTGCCAAACATCCCTCAACCCCTCACAACTGCTCAAAAAAAATTCGGAAGGTTCTCAGAAAGAACCCAATTCAGAACATTTTCTAACCTGGTGGGAACTATTTGGAAGGGGTGAGGGAAGTTTGCCCCATAATTTCCAAGCGTACACTCTCCAAATAACATTCTGGGAAAATCCTGACGAGATCTGAAGGGGTCAAAAATTTTTCCAAAAAATGAGGAAAGACTATAGTCTTTCTTCTTTTTTTGGATGATTTTCTCACCCTCCCAGATTTCCTTCGGAAATTTTTAGAAAGTAATATGAAGCCTAAAGACTTGAAAAATATGTGCCAAACATCCCTCAACCCCTCACAACTGCTCAAAAAAAATTAGGAAGGTTTTCAGAAAGAACCCAATTCAGAACATTTTCTAACCTGGTGGGAACTATTTGGAAGGGGTGAGGGAAGTTTGCCCCATAATTTCCAAGCGTACACTCTCCAAATAACATTCTGGGAAAATCCTGACGAGATCTGAAGGGGTCAAAAATTTTTCCAAAAAATGAGGAAAGACTATAGTCTTTCTTCTTTTTTTGGATGATTTTCTCACCCTCCCAGATTTCCTTCGGAAATTTTTAGAAAGTAATATGAAGCCTAAAGACTTGAAAAATATGTGCCAAACATCCCTCAACCCCTCACAACTGCTCAAAAAAAATTAGGAAGGTTTTCAGAAAGAACCCAATTCAGAACATTTTCTAACCTGGTGGGAACTATTTGGAAGGGGTGAGGGAAGTTTGCCCCATAATTTCCAAGCGTACACTCTCCAAATAACATTCTGGGAAAATCCTGACGAGATCTGAAGGGGTCAAAAATTTTTCCAAAAAATGAGGAAAGACTATAGTCTGTCTTCTTTTTTTGGATGATTTTCTCACCCTCCCAGATTTCCTTCGGAAATTTTTAGAAAGTAATATGAAGCCTAAAGACTTGAAAAATATGTGCCAAACATCCCTCAACCCCTCACAACTGCTCAAAAAAAATTCGGAAGGTTCTCAGAAAGAACCCAATTCAGAACATTTTCTAACCTGGTGGGAACTATTTGGAAGGGGTGAGGGAAGTTTGCCCCATAATTTCCAAGCGTACACTCTCCAAATAACATTCTGGGAAAATCCTGACGAGATCTGAAGGGGTCAAAAATTTTTCCAAAAAATGAGGAAAGACTATAGTCTTTCTTCTTTTTTTGGATGATTTTCTCACCCTCCCAGATTTCCTTCGGAAATTTTTAGAAAGTAATATGAAGCCTAAAGACTTGAAAAATATGTGCCAAACATCCCTCAACCCCTCACAACTGCTCAAAAAAAATTCGGAAGATTTACAGAAAGAACCCAATTCAGAACATTTTCTAACCTGGTGGGAACTATTTGGAAGGGGTGAGGGAAGTTTGCCCCATAATTTCCAAGCGTACACTCTCCAAATAACATTCTGGGAAAATCCTGACGAGATCTGAAGGGGTCAAAAATTTTTCCAAAAAATGAGGAAAGACTATAGTCTTTCTTCTTTTTTTGGATGATTTTCTCACCCTCCCAGATTTCCTTCGGAAATTTTTAGAAAGTAATATGAAGCCTAAAGACTTGAAAAATAGGTGCCAAACATCCCTCAACCCCTCACAACTGCTCAAAAAAAATTCGGAAGATTTACAGAAAGAACCCAATTCAGAACATTTTCTAACCTGGTGGGAACTATTTGGAAGGGGTGAGGGAAGTTTGCCCCATAATTTCCAAGCGTACACTCTCCAAATAACATTCTGGGAAAATCCTGACGAGATCTGAAGGGGTCAAAAATTTTTCCAAAAAATGAGGAAAGACTATAATAGTCTTTCTTCTTTTTTTGGATGATTTTCTCATCCTCCCAGATTTCCTTCGGAAATTTTTAGAAAGTAATATGAAGCCTAAAGACTTGAAAAATATGTGCCAAACATCCCTCAACCCCTCACAACTGCTCAAAAAAAATTCGGAAGGTTTTCAGAAAGAACCCAAATTCAGAACATTTTCTAACCTGGTGGGAACTATTTGGAAGGGGTGAGGGAAGTTTGCCCCATAATTTCCAAGCGTACACTCTCCAAATAACATTCTGGGAAAATCCTGACGAGATCTGAAGGGGTCAAAAATTTTTCCAAAAAATGAGGAAAGACTATAGTCTTTCTTCTTTTTTTGAATGATTTTCTCACCCTCCCAGATTCCCTTCGGAAATTTTTAGAAAGTAATATGAAGCGTAAAGACTTGAAAAATATGTGCCAAACATCCCTCAACCCCTCACAACTGCTCAAAAAAAATTCGGAAGGTTTTCAGAAAGAACCCAATTCAGAACATTTTCTAACCTGGTGGGAACTATTTGGAAGGGGTGAGGGAAGTTTGCCCCATAATTTCCAAGCGTACACTCTCCAAATAACATTCTGGGAAAATCCTGACGAGATCTGAAGGGGTCAAAAATTTTTCCAAAAAATGAGGAAAGACTATAGTCTTTCTTCTTTTTTTGAATGATTTTCTCACCCTCCCAGATTTTCTTCGGAAATTTTTAGAAAGTAATATGAAGCCTAAAGACTTGAAAAATATGTGCCAAACATCCATCAACACCTCACAACTGCTCAAAAAAAATTAGGAAGGTATTCAGAAAGAACCCAATTCAGAACATTTTCTAACCTGGTGGGAACTATTTGGAAGGGGTGAGGGAAGTTTGCCCCATAATTTCCAAGCGTACACTCTCCAAATAACATTCTGGGAAAATCCTGACGAGATCTGAAGGGGTCAAAAATTTTTCCAAAAAATGAGGAAAGACTATAGTCTTTCTTCTTTTTTTGGATGATTTTCTCACCCTCCCAGATTACCTTCGGAAATTTTTAGAAAGTAATATGAAGCCTAAAGACTTGAAAAATATGTGCCAAACATCCCTCAACCCCTCACAACTGCTCAAAAAAAATTCGGAAGGTTCTCAGAAAGAACCCAATTCAGAACATTTTCTAACCTGGTGGGAACTATTTGGAAGGGGTGAGGGAAGTTTGCCCCATAATTTCCAAGCGTACACTCTCCAAATAACATTCTGGGAAAATCCTGACGAGATCTGAAGGGGTCAAAAATTTTTCCAAAAAATGAGGAAAGACTGTCTTTCTTCTTTTTTTGGATGATTTTCTCACCCTCCCAGATTTCCTTCGGAAATTTTTAGAAAGTAATATGAAGCCTAAAGACTTGAAAAATATGTGCCAAACATCCCTCAACCCCTCACAACTGCTCAAAAAAAATTCTGAAGGTTTTCAGAAAGAACCCAATTCAGAACATTTTCTAACCTGGTGGGAACTATTTGGAAGGGGTGAGGGAAGTTTGCCCCATAATTTCCAAGCGTACACTCTCCAAATAACATTCTGGGAAAATCCTGACGAGATCTGAAGGGGTCAAAAATTTTTCCAAAAAATGAGGAAAGACTATAGTCTTTCTTCTTTTTTTGGATGATTTTCTCACCCTCCCAGATTTCCTTCGGAAATTTTTAGAAAGTAATATGAAGCCTAAAGACTTGAAAAATATGTGCCAAACATCCCTCAACCCCTCACAACTGCTCAAAAAAAATTAGGAAGGTTTTCAGAAAGAACCCAATTCAGAACATTTTCTAACCTGGTGGGAACTATTTGGAAGGGGTGAGGGAAGTTTGCCCCATAATTTCCAAGCGTACACTCTCCAAATAACATTCTGGGAAAATCCTGACGAGATCTGAAGGGGTCAAAAATTTTTCCAAAAAATGAGGAAAGACTATAGTCTTTCTTCTTTTTTTGGATGATTTTCTCACCCTCCCAGATTTCCTTCGGAAATTTTTAGAAAGTAATATGAAGCCTAAAGACTTGAAAAATATGTGCCAAACATCCCTCAACCCCTCACAACTGCTCAAATAAAATTAGGAAGGTTTTCAGAAAGAACCCAATTCAGAACATTTTCTAACCTGGTGGGAACTATTTGGAAGGGGTGAGGGAAGTTTGCCCCATAATTTCCAAGCGTACACTCTCCAAATAACATTCTGGGAAAATCCTGACGAGATCTGAAGGGGTCAAAAATATTTCCAAAAAATGAGGAAAGACTTATAGTCTTTCTTCTTTTTTTGGATGATTTTCTCACCGTCCCAGATTTCCTTCGGAAATTTTTAGAAAGTAATATGAAGCCTAAAGACTTGAAAAATATGTGCCAAACATCCCTCAACCCCTCACAACTGCTCAAAAAAAATTCGGAAGGTTTTCAGAAAGAACCCAATTCAGAACATTTTCTAACCTGGTGGGAACTATTTGGAAGGGGTGAGGGAAGTTTGCCCCATAATTTCCAAGCGTACACTCTCCAAATAACATTCTGGGAAAATCCTGACGAGATCTGAAGGGGTCAAAAATATTTCCAAAAAATGAGGAAAGACTATAGTCTTTCTTCTTTTTTTGGATGATTTTCTCACCGTCCCAGATTTCCTTCGGAAATTTTTAGAAAGTAATATGAAGCCTAAAGACTTGAAAAATATGTGCCAAACATCCCTCAACCCCTCACAACTGCTTAAAAAAAATTCGGAAGGTTTTCAGAAAGAACCCAATTCAGAACATTTTCTAACGGTAACTATTTGGAAGGGGTGAGGGAAGTTTGCCCCATAATTTCCAAGCGTACACTCTCCAAATAACATTCTGGGAAAATCCTGACGAGATCTGAAGGGGTCAAAAATTTTTCCAAAAAATGAGGAAAGACTGTCTTTCTTCTTTTTTTGGATGATTTTCTCACCCTCCCAGATTTCCTTCGGAAATTTTTAGAAAGTAATATGAAGCCTAAAGACTTGAAAAATATGTGCCAAACATCCCTCAACACCTCACAACTGCTCAAAAAAAATTAGGAAGGTATTCAGAAAGAACCCAATTCAGAACATTTTCTAACCTGGTGGGAACTATTTGGAAGGGGTGAGGGAAGTTTGCCCCATAATTTCCAAGCGTACACTCTCCAAATAACATTCTGGGAAAATCCTGACGAGATCTGAAGGGGTCAAAAATTTTTCCAAAAAATGAGGAAAGACTATAGTCTTTCTTCTTTTTTTGGATGATTTTCTCACCCTCCCAGATTACCTTCGGAAATTTTTAGAAAGTAATATGAAGCCTAAAGACTTGAAAAATATGTGCCAAACATCCCTCAACCCCTCACAACTGCTCAAAAAAAATTCGGAAGGTTTTCAGAAAGAACCCAATTCAGAACATTTTCTAACCTGGTGGGAACTATTTGGAAGGGGTGAGGGAAGTTTGCCCCATAATTTCCAAGCGTACACTCTCCAAATAACATTCTGGGAAAATCCTGACGAGATCTGAAGGGGTCAAAATTTTTTCCAAAAAATGAGGAAAGACTATAGTCTTTCTTCTTTTTTTGGATGATTTTCTCACCCTCCCAGATTTCCTTCGGAAATTTTTAGAAAGTAATATGAAGCCTAAAGACTTGAAAAATATGTGCCAAACATCCCTCAACCCCTCACAACTGCTCAAAAAAAATTAGGAAGGTTTTCAGAAAGAACCCAATTCAGAACATTTTCTAACCTGGTGGGAACTATTTGGAAGGGGTGAGGGAAGTTTGCCCCATAATTTTAAAGCGTACACTCTCCAAATAACATTCTGGGAAAATCCTGACGAGATCTGAAGGGGTCAAAAATTTTTCCAAAAAATGAGGAAAGACTATAGTCTTTCTTCTTTTTTTGGATGATTTTCTCACCCTCCCAGATTTCCTTCGGAAATTTTTAGAAAGTAATATGAAGCCTAAAGACTTGAAAAATATGTGCCAAACATCCCTCAACCCCTCACAACTGCTCAAAAAAAATTAGGAAGGTTTTCAGAAAGAACCCAATTCAGAACATTTTCTAACCTGGTGGGAACTATTTGGAAGGGGTGAGGGAAGTTTGCCCCATAATTTCCAAGCGTACACTCTCCAAATAACATTCTGGGAAAATCCTGACGAGATCTGAAGGGGTCAAAAATTTTTCCAAAAAATGAGGAAAGACTATAGTCTTTCTTCTTTTTTTGGATGATTTTCTCACCCTCCCAGATTACCTTCGGAAATTTTTAGAAAGTAATATGAAGCCTAAAGACTTGAAAAATATGTGCCAAACATCCCTCAACCCCTCACAACTGCTCAAAAAAAATTCGGAAGGTTTTCAGAAAGAACCCAATTCAGAACATTTTCTAACCTGGTGGGAACTATTTGGAAGGGGTGAGGGAAGTTTGCCCCATAATTTCCAAGCGTACACTCTCCAAATAACATTCTGGGAAAATCCTGACGAGATCTGAAGGGGTCAAAATTTTTTCCAAAAAATGAGGAAAGACTATAGTCTTTCTTCTTTTTTTGGATGATTTTCTCACCCTCCCAGATTTCCTTCGGAAATTTTTAGAAAGTAATATGAAGCCTAAAGACTTGAAAAATATGTGCCAAACATCCCTCAACCCCTCACAACTGCTCAAAAAAAATTAGGAAGGTTTTCAGAAAGAACCCAATTCAGAACATTTTCTAACCTGGTGGGAACTATTTGGAAGGGGTGAGGGAAGTTTGCCCCATAATTTTAAAGCGTACACTCTCCAAATAACATTCTGGGAAAATCCTGACGAGATCTGAAGGGGTCAAAAATTTTTCCAAAAAATGAGGAAAGACTATAGTCTTTCTTCTTTTTTTGGATGATTTTCTCACCCTCCCAGATTTCCTTCGGAAATTTTTAGAAAGTAATATGAAGCCTAAAGACTTGAAAAATATGTGCCAAACATCCCTCAACCCCTCACAACTGCTCAAAAAAAATTAGGAAGGTTTTCAGAAAGAACCCAATTCAGAACATTTTCTAACCTGGTGGGAACTATTTGGAAGGGGTGAGGGAAGTTTGCCCCATAATTTCCAAGCGTACACTCTCCAAATAACATTCTGGGAAAATCCTGACGAGATCTGAAGGGGTCAAAAATTTTTCCAAAAAATGAGGAAAGACTATAGTCTTTCTTCTTTTTTTGGATGATTTTCTCACCCTCCCAGATTTCCTTCGGAAATTTTTAGAAAGTAATATGAAGCCTAAAGACTTGAAAAATAGGTGCCAAACATCCCTCAACCCCTCACAACTGCTCAAAAAAAATTCGGAAGATTTACAGAAAGAACCCAATTCAGAACATTTTCTAACCTGGTGGGAACTATTTGGAAGGGGTGAGGGAAGTTTGCCCCATAATTTCCAAGCGTACACTCTCCAAATAACATTCTGGGAAAATCCTGACGAGATCTGAAGGGGTCAAAAATTTTTCCAAAAAATGAGGAAAGACTATAATAGTCTTTCTTCTTTTTTTGGATGATTTTCTCATCCTCCCAGATTTCCTTCGGAAATTTTTAGAAAGTAATATGAAGCCTAAAGACTTGAAAAATATGTGCCAAACATCCCTCAACCCCTCACAACTGCTCAAAAAAAATTCGGAAGGTTTTCAGAAAGAACCCAAATTCAGAACATTTTCTAACCTGGTGGGAACTATTTGGAAGGGGTGAGGGAAGTTTGCCCCATAATTTCCAAGCGTACACTCTCCAAATAACATTCTGGGAAAATCCTGACGAGATCTGAAGGGGTCAAAAATTTTTCCAAAAATGAGGAAAGACTATAGTCTTTCTTCTTTTTTTGAATGATTTTCTCACCCTCCCAGATTCCCTTCGGAAATTTTTAGAAAGTAATATGAAGCGTAAAGACTTGAAAAATATGTGCCAAACATCCCTCAACCCCTCACAACTGCTCAAAAAAAATTCGGAAGGTTTTCAGAAAGAACCCAATTCAGAACATTTTCTAACCTGGTGGGAACTATTTGGAAGGGGTGAGGGAAGTTTGCCCCATAATTTCCAAGCGTACACTCTCCAAATAACATTCTGGGAAAATCCTGACGAGATCTGAAGGGGTCAAAAATTTTTCCAAAAAATGAGGAAAGACTATAGTCATTCTTCTTTTTTTGAATGATTTTCTCACCCTCCCAGATTCCCTTCGGAAATTTTTAGAAAGTAATATGAAGCGTAAAGACTTGAAAAATATGTGCCAAACATCCCTCAACCCCTCACAACTGCTCAAAAAAAATTCGGAAGGTTTTCAGAAAGAACCCAATTCAGAACATTTTCTAACCTGGTGGGAACTATTTGGAAGGGGTGAGGGAAGTTTGCCCCATAATTTCCAAGCGTACACTCTCCAAATAACATTCTGGGAAAATCCTGACGAGATCTGAAGGGGTCAAAAATTTTTCCAAAAAATGAGGAAAGACTGTCTTTCTTCTTTTTTTGGATGATTTTCTCACCCTCCCAGATTTTCTTCGGAAATTTTTAGAAAGTAATATGAAGCCTAAAGACTTGAAAAATATGTGCCAAACATCCATCAACACCTCACAACTGCTCAAAAAAAATTAGGAAGGTATTCAGAAAGAACCCAATTCAGAACATTTTCTAACCTGGTGGGAACTATTTGGAAGGGGTGAGGGAAGTTTGCCCCATAATTTCCAAGCGTACACTCTCCAAATAACATTCTGGGAAAATCCTGACGAGATCTGAAGGGGTCAAAAATTTTTCCAAAAAATGAGGAAAGACTATAGTCTTTCTTCTTTTTTTGGATGATTTTCTCACCCTCCCAGATTACCTTCGGAAATTTTTAGAAAGTAATATGAAGCCTAAAGACTTGAAAAATATGTGCCAAACATCCCTCAACCCCTCACAACTGCTCAAAAAAAATTCGGAAGGTTCTCAGAAAGAACCCAATTCAGAACATTTTCTAACCTGGTGGGAACTATTTGGAAGGGGTGAGGGAAGTTTGCCCCATAATTTCCAAGCGTACACTCTCCAAATAACATTCTGGGAAAATCCTGACGAGATCTGAAGGGGTCAAAAATTTTTCCAAAAAATGAGGAAAACTATAGTCTTTCTTCTTTTTTTGGATGATTTTCTCACCGTCCCAGATTTCCTTCGGAAATTTTTAGAAAGTAATATGAAGCCTAAAGACTTGAAAAATATGTGCCAAACATCCCTCAACCCCTCACAACTGCTCAAAAAAAATTCGGAAGGTTTTCAGAAAGAACCCAATTCAGAACATTTTCTAACCTGGTGGGAACTATTTGGAAGGGGTGAGGGAAGTTTGCCCCATAATTTCCAAGCGTACACTCTCCAAATAACATTCTGGGAAAATCCTGACGAGATCTGAAGGGGTCAAAAATTTTTCCAAAAAATGAGGAAAGACTATAGTCTTTCTTCTTTTTTTGGATGATTTTCTCACCCTCCCAGATTTCCTTCGGAAATTTTTAGAAAGTAATATGAAGCCTAAAGACTTGAAAAATAGGTGCCAAACATCCCTCAACCCCTCACAACTGCTCAAAAAAAATTCGGAAGATTTACAGAAAGAACCCAATTCAGAACATTTTCTAACCTGGTGGGAACTATTTGGAAGGGGTGAGGGAAGTTTGCCCCATAATTTCCAAGCGTACACTCTCCAAATAACATTCTGGGAAAATCCTGACGAGATCTGAAGGGGTCAAAAATTTTTCCAAAAAATGAGGAAAGACTATAATAGTCTTTCTTCTTTTTTTGGATGATTTTCTCATCCTCCCAGATTTCCTTCGGAAATTTTTAGAAAGTAATATGAAGCCTAAAGACTTGAAAAATATGTGCCAAACATCCCTCAACCCCTCACAACTGCTCAAAAAAAATTCGGAAGGTTTTCAGAAAGAACCCAAATTCAGAACATTTTCTAACCTGGTGGGAACTATTTGGAAGGGGTGAGGGAAGTTTGCCCCATAATTTCCAAGCGTACACTCTCCAAATAACATTCTGGGAAAATCCTGACGAGATCTGAAGGGGTCAAAAATTTTTCCAAAAATGAGGAAAGACTATAGTCTTTCTTCTTTTTTTGAATGATTTTCTCACCCTCCCAGATTCCCTTCGGAAATTTTTAGAAAGTAATATGAAGCGTAAAGACTTGAAAAATATGTGCCAAACATCCCTCAACCCCTCACAACTGCTCAAAAAAAATTCGGAAGGTTTTCAGAAAGAACCCAATTCAGAACATTTTCTAACCTGGTGGGAACTATTTGGAAGGGGTGAGGGAAGTTTGCCCCATAATTTCCAAGCGTACACTCTCCAAATAACATTCTGGGAAAATCCTGACGAGATCTGAAGGGGTCAAAAATTTTTCCAAAAAATGAGGAAAGACTATAGTCATTCTTCTTTTTTTGAATGATTTTCTCACCCTCCCAGATTCCCTTCGGAAATTTTTAGAAAGTAATATGAAGCGTAAAGACTTGAAAAATATGTGCCAAACATCCCTCAACCCCTCACAACTGCTCAAAAAAAATTCGGAAGGTTTTCAGAAAGAACCCAATTCAGAACATTTTCTAACCTGGTGGGAACTATTTGGAAGGGGTGAGGGAAGTTTGCCCCATAATTTCCAAGCGTACACTCTCCAAATAACATTCTGGGAAAATCCTGACGAGATCTGAAGGGGTCAAAAATTTTTCCAAAAAATGAGGAAAGACTGTCTTTCTTCTTTTTTTGGATGATTTTCTCACCCTCCCAGATTTTCTTCGGAAATTTTTAGAAAGTAATATGAAGCCTAAAGACTTGAAAAATATGTGCCAAACATCCATCAACACCTCACAACTGCTCAAAAAAAATTAGGAAGGTATTCAGAAAGAACCCAATTCAGAACATTTTCTAACCTGGTGGGAACTATTTGGAAGGGGTGAGGGAAGTTTGCCCCATAATTTCCAAGCGTACACTCTCCAAATAACATTCTGGGAAAATCCTGACGAGATCTGAAGGGGTCAAAAATTTTTCCAAAAAATGAGGAAAGACTATAGTCTTTCTTCTTTTTTTGGATGATTTTCTCACCCTCCCAGATTACCTTCGGAAATTTTTAGAAAGTAATATGAAGCCTAAAGACTTGAAAAATATGTGCCAAACATCCCTCAACCCCTCACAACTGCTCAAAAAAAATTCGGAAGGTTCTCAGAAAGAACCCAATTCAGAACATTTTCTAACCTGGTGGGAACTATTTGGAAGGGGTGAGGGAAGTTTGCCCCATAATTTCCAAGCGTACACTCTCCAAATAACATTCTGGGAAAATCCTGACGAGATCTGAAGGGGTCAAAAATTTTTCCAAAAAATGAGGAAAGACTGTCTTTCTTCTTTTTTTGGATGATTTTCTCACCCTCCCAGATTTCCTTCGGAAATTTTTAGAAAGTAATATGAAGCCTAAAGACTTGAAAAATATGTGCCAAACATCCCTCAACCCCTCACAACTGCTCAAAAAAAATTCTGAAGGTTTTCAGAAAGAACCCAATTCAGAACATTTTCTAACCTGGTGGGAACTATTTGGAAGGGGTGAGGGAAGTTTGCCCCATAATTTCCAAGCGTACACTCTCCAAATAACATTCTGGGAAAATCCTGACGAGATCTGAAGGGGTCAAAAATTTTTCCAAAAAATGAGGAAAGACTATAGTCTTTCTTCTTTTTTTGGATGATTTTCTCACCCTCCCAGATTTCCTTCGGAAATTTTTAGAAAGTAATATGAAGCCTAAAGACTTGAAAAATATGTGCCAAACATCCCTCAACCCCTCACAACTGCTCAAAAAAAATTAGGAAGGTTTTCAGAAAGAACCCAATTCAGAACATTTTCTAACCTGGTGGGAACTATTTGGAAGGGGTGAGGGAAGTTTGCCCCATAATTTCCAAGCGTACACTCTCCAAATAACATTCTGGGAAAATCCTGACGAGATCTGAAGGGGTCAAAAATATTTCCAAAAAATGAGGAAAGACTTATAGTCTTTCTTCTTTTTTTGGATGATTTTCTCACCGTCCCAGATTTCCTTCGGAAATTTTTAGAAAGTAATATGAAGCCTAAAGACTTGAAAAATATGTGCCAAACATCCCTCAACCCCTCACAACTGCTCAAAAAAAATTCGGAAGGTTTTCAGAAAGAACCCAATTCAGAACATTTTCTAACCTGGTGGGAACTATTTGGAAGGGGTGAGGGAAGTTTGCCCCATAATTTCCAAGCGTACACTCTCCAAATAACATTCTGGGAAAATCCTGACGAGATCTGAAGGGGTCAAAAATATTTCCAAAAAATGAGGAAAGACTATAGTCTTTCTTCTTTTTTTGGATGATTTTCTCACCGTCCCAGATTTCCTTCGGAAATTTTTAGAAAGTAATATGAAGCCTAAAGACTTGAAAAATATGTGCCAAACATCCCTCAACCCCTCACAACTGCTTAAAAAAAATTCGGAAGGTTTTCAGAAAGAACCCAATTCAGAACATTTTCTAACGGTAACTATTTGGAAGGGGTGAGGGAAGTTTGCCCCATAATTTCCAAGCGTACACTCTCCAAATAACATTCTGGGAAAATCCTGACGAGATCTGAAGGGGTCAAAAATTTTTCCAAAAAATGAGGAAAGACTGTCTTTCTTCTTTTTTTGGATGATTTTCTCACCCTCCCAGATTTCCTTCGGAAATTTTTAGAAAGTAATATGAAGCCTAAAGACTTGAAAAATATGTGCCAAACATCCCTCAACACCTCACAACTGCTCAAAAAAAATTAGGAAGGTATTCAGAAAGAACCCAATTCAGAACATTTTCTAACCTGGTGGGAACTATTTGGAAGGGGTGAGGGAAGTTTGCCCCATAATTTCCAAGCGTACACTCTCCAAATAACATTCTGGGAAAATCCTGACGAGATCTGAAGGGGTCAAAAATTTTTCCAAAAAATGAGGAAAGACTATAGTCTTTCTTCTTTTTTTGGATGATTTTCTCACCCTCCCAGATTACCTTCGGAAATTTTTAGAAAGTAATATGAAGCCTAAAGACTTGAAAAATATGTGCCAAACATCCCTCAACCCCTCACAACTGCTCAAAAAAAATTCGGAAGGTTTTCAGAAAGAACCCAATTCAGAACATTTTCTAACCTGGTGGGAACTATTTGGAAGGGGTGAGGGAAGTTTGCCCCATAATTTCCAAGCGTACACTCTCCAAATAACATTCTGGGAAAATCCTGACGAGATCTGAAGGGGTCAAAATTTTTTCCAAAAAATGAGGAAAGACTATAGTCTTTCTTCTTTTTTTGGATGATTTTCTCACCCTCCCAGATTTCCTTCGGAAATTTTTAGAAAGTAATATGAAGCCTAAAGACTTGAAAAATATGTGCCAAACATCCCTCAACCCCTCACAACTGCTCAAAAAAAATTAGGAAGGTTTTCAGAAAGAACCCAATTCAGAACATTTTCTAACCTGGTGGGAACTATTTGGAAGGGGTGAGGGAAGTTTGCCCCATAATTTTAAAGCGTACACTCTCCAAATAACATTCTGGGAAAATCCTGACGAGATCTGAAGGGGTCAAAAATTTTTCCAAAAAATGAGGAAAGACTATAGTCTTTCTTCTTTTTTTGGATGATTTTCTCACCCTCCCAGATTTCCTTCGGAAATTTTTAGAAAGTAATATGAAGCCTAAAGACTTGAAAAATATGTGCCAAACATCCCTCAACCCCTCACAACTGCTCAAAAAAAATTAGGAAGGTTTTCAGAAAGAACACAATTCAGAACATTTTCTAACCTGGTGGGAACTATTTGGAAGGGGTGAGGGAAGTTTGCCCCATAATTTCCAAGCGTACACTCTCCAAATAACATTCTGGGAAAATCCTGACGAGATCTGAAGGGGTCAAAAATTTTTCCAAAAAATGAGGAAAGACTATAGTCTTTCTTCTTTTTTTGGATGATTTTCTCACCCTCCCAGATTACCTTCGGAAATTTTTAGAAAGTAATATGAAGCCTAAAGACTTGAAAAATATGTGCCAAACATCCCTCAACCCCTCACAACTGCTCAAAAAAAATTCGGAAGGTTTTCAGAAAGAACCCAATTCAGAACATTTTCTAACCTGGTGGGAACTATTTGGAAGGGGTGAGGGAAGTTTGCCCCATAATTTCCAAGCGTACACTCTCCAAATAACATTCTGGGAAAATCCTGACGAGATCTGAAGGGGTCAAAATTTTTTCCAAAAAATGAGGAAAGACTATAGTCTTTCTTCTTTTTTTGGATGATTTTCTCACCCTCCCAGATTTCCTTCGGAAATTTTTAGAAAGTAATATGAAGCCTAAAGACTTGAAAAATATGTGCCAAACATCCCTCAACCCCTCACAACTGCTCAAAAAAAATTAGGAAGGTTTTCAGAAAGAACCCAATTCAGAACATTTTCTAACCTGGTGGGAACTATTTGGAAGGGGTGAGGGAAGTTTGCCCCATAATTTTAAAGCGTACACTCTCCAAATAACATTCTGGGAAAATCCTGACGAGATCTGAAGGGGTCAAAAATTTTTCCAAAAAATGAGGAAAGACTATAGTCTTTCTTCTTTTTTTGGATGATTTTCTCACCCTCCCAGATTTCCTTCGGAAATTTTTAGAAAGTAATATGAAGCCTAAAGACTTGAAAAATATGTGCCAAACATCCCTCAACCCCTCACAACTGCTCAAAAAAAATTAGGAAGGTTTTCAGAAAGAACCCAATTCAGAACATTTTCTAACCTGGTGGGAACTATTTGGAAGGGGTGAGGGAAGTTTGCCCCATAATTTCCAAGCGTACACTCTCCAAATAACATTCTGGGAAAATCCTGACGAGATCTGAAGGGGTCAAAAATTTTTCCAAAAAATGAGGAAAGACTATAGTCTTTCTTCTTTTTTTGGATGATTTTCTCACCCTCCCAGATTTCCTTCGGAAATTTTTAGAAAGTAATATGAAGCCTAAAGACTTGAAAAATATGTGCCAAACATCCCTCAACCCCTCACAACTGCTCAAAAAAAATTCGGAAGGTTCTCAGAAAGAACCCAATTCAGAACATTTTCTAACCTGGTGGGAACTATTTGGAAGGGGTGAGGGAAGTTTGCCCCATAATTTCCAAGCGTACACTCTCCAAATAACATTCTGGGAAAATCCTGACGAGATCTGAAGGGGTCAAAAATTTTTCCAAAAAATGAGGAAAACTATAGTCTTTCTTCTTTTTTTGGATGATTTTCTCACCGTCCCAGATTTCCTTCGGAAATTTTTAGAAAGTAATATGAAGCCTAAAGACTTGAAAAATATGTGCCAAACATCCCTCAACCCCTCACAACTGCTCAAAAAAAATTCGGAAGGTTTTCAGAAAGAACCCAATTCAGAACATTTTCTAACCTGGTGGGAACTATTTGGAAGGGGTGAGGGAAGTTTGCCCCATAATTTCCAAGCGTACACTCTCCAAATAACATTCTGGGAAAATCCTGACGAGATCTGAAGGGGTCAAAAATTTTTCCAAAAAATGAGGAAAGACTATAGTCTTTCTTCTTTTTTTGGATGATTTTCTCACCCTCCCAGATTTCCTTCGGAAATTTTTAGAAAGTAATATGAAGCCTAAAGACTTGAAAAATAGGTGCCAAACATCCCTCAACCCCTCACAACTGCTCAAAAAAAATTCGGAAGATTTACAGAAAGAACCCAATTCAGAACATTTTCTAACCTGGTGGGAACTATTTGGAAGGGGTGAGGGAAGTTTGCCCCATAATTTCCAAGCGTACACTCTCCAAATAACATTCTGGGAAAATCCTGACGAGATCTGAAGGGGTCAAAAATTTTTCCAAAAAATGAGGAAAGACTATAGTCTTTCTTCTTTTTTTGGATGATTTTCTCACCCTCCCAGATTTCCTTCGGAAATTTTTAGAAAGTAATATGAAGCCTAAAGACTTGAAAAATATGTGCCAAACATCCCTCAACCCCTCACAACTGCTCAAAAAAAATTCGGAAGATTTACAGAAAGAACCCAATTCAGAACATTTTCTAACCTGGTGGGAACTATTTGGAAGGGGTGAGGGAAGTTTGCCCCATAATTTCCACGCGTACACTCTCCAAATAACATTCTGGGAAAATCCTGACGAGATCTGAAGGGGTCAAAAATTTTTCCAAAAAATGAGGAAAGACTATAGTCTTTCTTCTTTTTTTGGATGATTTTCTCACCCTCCCAGATTTCCTTCGGAAATTTTTAGAAAGTAATATGAAGCCTAAAGACTTGAAAAATAGGTGCCAAACATCCCTCAACCCCTCACAACTGCTCAAAAAAAATTCGGAAGATTTACAGAAAGAACCCAATTCAGAACATTTTCTAACCTGGTGGGAACTATTTGGAAGGGGTGAGGGAAGTTTGCCCCATAATTTCCAAGCGTACACTCTCCAAATAACATTCTGGGAAAATCCTGACGAGATCTGAAGGGGTCAAAAATTTTTCCAAAAAATGAGGAAAGACTATAGTCTTTCTTCTTTTTTTGGATGATTTTCTCACCCTCCCAGATTTCCTTCGGAAATTTTTAGAAAGTAATATGAAGCCTAAAGACTTGAAAAATATGTGCCAAACATCCCTCAACCCCTCACAACTGCTCAAAAAAAATTAGGAAGGTTTTCAGAAAGAACCCAATTCAGAACATTTTCTAACCTGGTGGGAACTATTTGGAAGGGGTGAGGGAAGTTTGCCCCATAATTTCCAAGCGTACACTCTCCAAATAACATTCTGGGAAAATCCTGACGAGATCTGAAGGGGTCAAAAATATTTCCAAAAAATGAGGAAAGACTATAGTCTTTCTTCTTTTTTTGGATGATTTTCTCACCCTCCCAGATTTCCTTCGGAAATTTTTAGAAAGTAATATGAAGCCTAAAGACTTGAAAAATATGTGCCAAACATCCCTCAACCCCTCACAACTGCTCAAAAAAAATTCGGAAGGTTCTCAGAAAGAACCCAATTCAGAACATTTTCTAACCTGGTGGGAACTATTTGGAAGGGGTGAGGGAAGTTTGCCCCATAATTTCCAAGCGTACACTCTCCAAATAACATTCTGGGAAAATCCTGACGAGATCTGAAGGGGTCAAAAATTTTTCCAAAAAATGAGGAAAGACTATAGTCTTTCTTCTTTTTTTGGATGATTTTCTCACCCTCCCAGATTTCCTTCGGAAATTTTTAGAAAGTAATATGAAGCCTAAAGACTTGAAAAATATGTGCCAAACATCCCTCAACCCCTCACAACTGCTCAAAAAAAATTCGGAAGATTTACAGAAAGAACCCAATTCAGAACATTTTCTAACCTGGTGGGAACTATTTGGAAGGGGTGAGGGAAGTTTGCCCCATAATTTCCAAGCGTACACTCTCCAAATAACATTCTGGGAAAATCCTGACGAGATCTGAAGGGGTCAAAAATTTTTCCAAAAAATGAGGAAAGACTATAGTCTTTCTTCTTTTTTTGGATGATTTTCTCACCCTCCCAGATTTCCTTCGGAAATTTTTAGAAAGTAATATGAAGCCTAAAGACTTGAAAAATAGGTGCCAAACATCCCTCAACCCCTCACAACTGCTCAAAAAAAATTCGGAAGATTTACAGAAAGAACCCAATTCAGAACATTTTCTAACCTGGTGGGAACTATTTGGAAGGGGTGAGGGAAGTTTGCCCCATAATTTCCAAGCGTACACTCTCCAAATAACATTCTGGGAAAATCCTGACGAGATCTGAAGGGGTCAAAAATTTTTCCAAAAAATGAGGAAAGACTATAATAGTCTTTCTTCTTTTTTTGAATGATTTTCTCACCCTCCCAGATTCCCTTCGGAAATTTTTAGAAAGTAATATGAAGCGTAAAGACTTGAAAAATATGTGCCAAACATCCCTCAACCCCTCACAACTGCTCAAAAAAAATTCGGAAGGTTTTCAGAAAGAACCCAATTCAGAACATTTTCTAACCTGGTGGGAACTATTTGGAAGGGGTGAGGGAAGTTTGCCCCATAATTTCCAAGCGTACACTCTCCAAATAACATTCTGGGAAAATCCTGACGAGATCTGAAGGGGTCAAAAATTTTTCCAAAAAATGAGGAAAGACTATAGTCATTCTTCTTTTTTTGAATGATTTTCTCACCCTCCCAGATTCCCTTCGGAAATTTTTAGAAAGTAATATGAAGCGTAAAGACTTGAAAAATATGTGCCAAACATCCCTCAACCCCTCACAACTGCTCAAAAAAAATTCGGAAGGTTTTCAGAAAGAACCCAATTCAGAACATTTTCTAACCTGGTGGGAACTATTTGGAAGGGGCGAGGGAAGTTTGCCCCATAATTTCCAAGCGTACACTCTCCAAATAACATTCTGGGAAAATCCTGACGAGATCTGAAGGGGTCAAAAATTTTTCCAAAAAATGAGGAAAGACTGTCTTTCTTCTTTTTTTGGATGATTTTCTCACCCTCCCAGATTTCCTTCGGAAATTTTTAGAAAGTAATATGAAGCCTAAAGACTTGAAAAATATGTGCCAAACATCCCTCAACCCCTCACAACTGCTCAAAAAAAATTCGGAAGGTTTTCAGAAAGAACCCAATTCAGAACATTTTCTAACCTGGTGGGAACTATTTGGAAGGGGTGAGGGAAGTTTGCCCCATAATTTCCAAGCGTACACTCTCCAAATAACATTCTGGGAAAATCCTGACGAGATCTGAAGGGGTCAAAAATTTTTCCAAAAAATGAGGAAAGACTATAGTCTTTCTTCTTTTTTTGGATGATTTTCTCACCCTCCCAGATTTCCTTCGGAAATTTTTAGAAAGTAATATGAAGCCTAAAGACTTGAAAAATATGTGCCAAACATCCCTCAACCCCTCACAACTGCTCAAAAAAAATTAGGAAGGTTTTCAGGAAGAACCCAATTCAGAACATTTTCTAACCTGGTGGGAACTATTTGGAAGGGGTGAGGGAAGTTTGCCCCATAATTTCCAAGCGTACACTCTCCAAATAACATTCTGGGAAAATCCTGACGAGATCTGAAGGGGTCAAAAATTTTTCCAAAAAATGAGGAAAGACTATAGTCTTTCTTCTTTTTTTGGATGATTTTCTCACCCTCCCAGATTTCCTTCGGAAATTTTTAGAAAGTAATATGAAGCCTAAAGACTTGAAAAATATGTGCCAAACATCCCTCAACCCCTCACAACTGCTCAAATAAAATTAGGAAGGTTTTCAGAAAGAAGCCAATTCAGAACATTTTCTAACCTGGTGGGAACTATTTGGAAGGGGTGAGGGAAGTTTGCCCCATAATTTCCAAGCGTACACTCTCCAAATAACATTCTGGGAAAATCCTGACGAGATCTGAAGGGGTCAAAAATTTTTCCAAAAAATGAGGAAAGACTATAGTCTTTCTTCTTTTTTTGGATGATTTTCTCACCCTCCCAGATTTCCTTCGGAAATTTTTAGAAAGTAATATGAAGCCTAAAGACTTGAAAAATATGTGCCAAACATCCCTCAACCCCTCACAACTGCTCAAAAAAATTAGGAAGGTTTTCAGAAAGAACCCAATTCAGAACATTTTCTAACCTGGTGGGAACTATTTGGAAGGGGTGAGGGAAGTTTGCCCCATAATTTCCAAGCGTACACTCTCCAAATAACATTCTGGGAAAATCCTGACGAGATCTGAAGGGGTCAAAAATTTTTCCAAAAAATGAGGAAAGACTATAGTCTTTCTTCTTTTTTTGGATGATTTTCTCACCCTCCCAGATTTCCTTCGGAAATTTTTAGAAAGTAATATGAAGCCTAAAGACTTGAAAAATATGTGCCAAACATCCCTCAACCCCTCACAACTGCTCAAATAAAATTAGGAAGGTTTTCAGAAAGAACCCAATTCAGAACATTTTCTAACCTGGTGGGAACTATTTGGAAGGGGTGAGGGAAGTTTGCCCCATAATTTCCAAGCGTACACTCTCCAAATAACATTCTGGGAAAATCCTGACGAGATCTGAAGGGGTCAAAAATTTTTCCAAAAAATGAGGAAAGACTATAGTCTTTCTTCTTTTTTTGGATGATTTTCTCACCCTCCCAGATTTCCTTCGGAAATTTTTAGAAAGTAATATGAAGCCTAAAGACTTGAAAAATATGTGCCAAACATCCCTCAACCCCTCACAACTGCTCAAAAAAATTAGGAAGGTTTTCAGAAAGAACCCAATTCAGAACATTTTCTAACCTGGTGGGAACTATTTGGAAGGGGTGAGGGAAGTTTGCCCCATAATTTCCAAGCGTACACTCTCCAAATAACATTCTGGGAAAATCCTGACGAGATCTGAAGGGGTCAAAAATTTTTCCAAAAAATGAGGAAAGACTATAGTCTTTCTTCTTTTTTTGGATGATTTTCTCACCCTCCCAGATTTCCTTCGGAAATTTTTAGAAAGTAATATAAAGCCTAAAGACTTGAAAAATATGTGCCAAACATCCCTCAACCCCTCACAACTGCTCAAATAAAATTAGGAAGGTTTTCAGAAAGAACCCAATTCAGAACATTTTCTAACCTGGTGGGAACTATTTGGAAGGGGTGAGGGAAGTTTGCCCCATAATTTCCAAGCGTACACTCTCCAAATAACATTCTGGGAAAATCCTGACGAGATCTGAAGGGGTCAAAAATATTTCCAAAAAATGAGGAAAGACTTATAGTCTTTCTTCTTTTTTTGGATGATTTTCTCACCGTCCCAGATTTCCTTCGGAAATTTTTAGAAAGTAATATGAAGCCTAAAGACTTGAAAAATATGTGCCAAACATCCCTCAACCCCTCACAACTGCTTAAAAAAAATTCGGAAGGTTTTCAGAAAGAACCCAATTCAGAACATTTTCTAACCTGGTGGGAACTATTTGGAAGGGGTGAGGGAAGTTTGCCCCATAATTTCCAAGCGTACACTCTCCAAATAACATTCTGGGAAAATCCTGACGAGATCTGAAGGGGTCAAAAATTTTTCCAAAAAATGAGGAAAGACTATAGTCTTTCTTCTTTTTTTGGATGATTTTCTCACCCTCCCAGATTACCTTCGGAAATTTTTAGAAAGTAATATGAAGCCTAAAGACTTGAAAAATATGTGCCAAACATCCCTCAACCCCTCACAACTGCTCAAAAAAAATTCGGAAGGTTTTCAGAAAGAACCCAATTCAGAACATTTTCTAACCTGGTGGGAACTATTTGGAAGGGGTGAGGGAAGTTTGCCCCATAATTTCCAAGCGTACACTCTCCAAATAACATTCTGGGAAAATCCTGACGAGATCTGAAGGGGTCAAAATTTTTTCCAAAAAATGAGGAAAGACTATAGTCTTTCTTCTTTTTTTGGATGATTTTCTCACCCTCCCAGATTTCCTTCGGAAATTTTTAGAAAGTAATATGAAGCCTAAAGACTTGAAAAATATGTGCCAAACATCCCTCAACCCCTCACAACTGCTCAAAAAAAATTAGGAAGGTTTTCAGAAAGAACCCAATTCAGAACATTTTCTAACCTGGTGGGAACTATTTGGAAGGGGTGAGGGAAGTTTGCCCCATAATTTTAAAGCGTACACTCTCCAAATAACATTCTGGGAAAATCCTGACGAGATCTGAAGGGGTCAAAAATTTTTCCAAAAAATGAGGAAAGACTATAGTCTTTCTTCTTTTTTTGGATGATTTTCTCACCCTCCCAGATTTCCTTCGGAAATTTTTAGAAAGTAATATGAAGCCTAAAGACTTGAAAAATATGTGCCAAACATCCCTCAACCCCTCACAACTGCTCAAATAAAATTAGGAAGGTTTTCAGAAAGAACCCAATTCAGAACATTTTCTAACCTGGTGGGAACTATTTGGAAGGGGTGAGGGAAGTTTGCCCCATAATTTCCAAGCGTACACTCTCCAAATAACATTCTGGGAAAATCCTGACGAGATCTGAATGGGTCAAAAATATTTCCAAAAAATGAGGAAAGACTATAGTCTTTCTTCTTTTTTTGGATGATTTTCTCACCGTCCCAGATTTCCTTCGGAAATTTTTAGAAAGTAATATGAAGCCTAAAGACTTGAAAAATATGTGCCAAACATCCCTCAACCCCTCACAACTGCTCAAAAAAAATTCGGAAGGTTTTCAGAAAGAACCCAATTCAGAACATTTTCTAACCTGGTGGGAACTATTTGGAAGGGGTGAGGGAAGTTTGTCCCATAATTTCCAAGCGTACACTCTCCAAATAACATTCTGGGAAAATCCTGACGAGATCTGAAGGGGTCAAAATTTTTTCCAAAAAATGAGGAAAGACTATAGTCTTTCTTCTTTTTTTGGATGATTTTCTCACCCTCCCAGATTTCCTTCGGAAATTTTTAGAAAGTAATATGAAGCCTAAAGACTTGAAAAATATGTGCCAAACATCCCCCAACCCCTCACAACTGCTCAAAAAAAATTAGGAAGGTTTTCAGAAAGAACCCAATTCAGAACATTTTCTAACCTGGTGGGAACTATTTGGAAGGGGTGAGGGAAGTTTGCCCCATAATTTCCAAGCGTACACTCTCCAAATAACATTCTGGGAAAATCCTGACGAGATCTGAAGGGGTCAAAAATTTTTCCAAAAAATGAGGAAAGACTATAGTCTTTCTTCTTTTTTTGGATGATTTTCTCACCGTCCCAGATTTCCTTCGGAAATTTTTAGAAAGTAATATGAAGCCTAAAGACTTGAAAAATATGTGCCAAACATCCCTCAACCCCTCACAACTGCTTAAAAAAAATTCGGAAGGTTTTCAGAAAGAACCCAATTCAGAACATTTTCTAACGGTAACTATTTGGAAGGGGTGAGGGAAGTTTGCCCCATAATTTCCAAGCGTACACTCTCCAAATAACATTCTGGGAAAATCCTGACGAGATCTGAAGGGGTCAAAAATTTTTCCAAAAAATGAGGAAAGACTGTCTTTCTTCTTTTTTTGGATGATTTTCTCACCCTCCCAGATTTCCTTCGGAAATTTTTAGAAAGTAATATGAAGCTTAAAGACTTGAAAAATATGTGCCAAACATCCCTCAACCCCTCACAACTGCTCAAAAAAAATTCGGAAGGTTTTCAGAAAGAACCCAATTCAGAACATTTTCTAACCTGGTGGGAACTATTTGGAAGGGGTGAGGGAAGTTTGCCCCATAATTTCCAAGCGTACACTCTCCAAATAACATTCTGGGAAAATCCTGACGAGATCTGAAGGGGTCAAAAATTTTTCCAAAAAATGAGGAAAGACTATAGTCTTTCTTCTTTTTTTGGATGATTTTCTCTCCCTCCCAGATTTCCTTCGGAAATTTTTAGAAAGTAATATGAAGCCTAAAGACTTGAAAAATATGTGCCAAACATCCCTCAACCCCTCACAACTGCTCAAAAAAAATTCGGAAGGTTTTCAGAAAGAACCCAATTCAGAACATTTTCTAACCTGGTGGGAACTATTTGGAAGGGGTGAGGGAAGTTTGCCCCATAATTTCCAAGCGTACACTCTCCAAATAACATTCTGGGAAAATCCTGACGAGATCTGAAGGGGTCAAAAATTTTTCCAAAAAATGAGGAAAGACTATAGTCTTTCTTCTTTTTTTGGATGATTTTCTCACCCTCCCAGATTTCCTTCGGAAATTTTTAGAAAGTAATATGAAGCCTAAAGCCTTGAAAAATATGTGCCAAACATCCCTCAACCCCTCACAACTGCTAAAAAAAAATTCGGAAGATTTACAGAAAGAACCAAATTCAGAACATTTTCTAACCTGGTGGGAACTATTTGGAAGGGGTGAGGGAAGTTTGCCCCATAATTTCCAAGCGTACACTCTCCAAATAACATTCTGGGAAAATCCTGACGAGATCTGAAGGGGTCAAAAATTTTTCCAAAAAATGAGGAAAGACTATAGTCTTTCTTCTTTTTTTGGATGATTTTCTCACCCTCCCAGATTTCCTTCGGAAATTTTTAGAAAGTAATATGAAGCCTAAAGACTTGAAAAATATGTGCCAAACATCCCTCAACCCCTCACAACTGCTCAAAAAAAATTCGGAAGATTTACAGAAAGAACCCAATTCAGAACATTTTCTAACCTGGTGGGAACTATTTGGAAGGGGTGAGGGAAGTTTGCCCCATAATTTCCAAGCGTACACTCTCCAAATAATATTCTGGGAAAATCCTGACGAGATCTGAAGGGGTCAAAAATTTTTCCAAAAAATGAGGAATATAGTCTTTCTTCTTTTTTTGGATGATTTTCTCACCCTCCCAGATTTCCTTCGGAAATTTTTAGAAAGTAATATGAAGCCTAAAGACTTGAAAAATATGTGCCAAACATCCCTCAACCCCTCACTACTGCTCAAAAAAAATTCGGAAGATTTACAGAAAGAACCCAATTCAGAACATTTTCTAACCTGGTGGGAACTATTTGGAAGGGGTGAGGGAAGTTTGCCCCATAATTTCCAAGCGTACACTCTCCAAATAACATTCTGGGAAAATCCTGACGAGATCTGAAGGGGTCAAAAATTTTTCCAAAAAATGAGGAAAGACTATAGTCTTTCTTCTTTTTTTGGATGATTTTCTCACCCTCCCAGATTTCCTTCGGAAATTTTTAGAAAGTAATATGAAGCCTAAAGACTTGAAAAATATGTGCCAAACATCCCTCAACCCCTCACAACTGCTCAAAAAAAATTCGGAAGATTTACAGAAAGAACCCAATTCAGAACATTTTCTAACCTGGTGGGAACTATTTGGAAGGGGTGAGGGAAGTTTGCCCCATAATTTCCAAGCGTACACTCTCCAAATAACATTCTGGGAAAATCCTGACGAGATCTGAAGGGGTCAAAAATTTTTCCAAAAAATGAGGAAAGACTATAGTCTTTCTTCTTTTTTTGGATGATTTTCTCACCCTCCCAGATTTCCTTAGGAAATTTTTAGAAAGTAATATGAAGCCTAAAGACTTGAAAAATATGTGCCAAACATCCCTCAACCCCTCACAACTGCTCAAAAAAAATTCGGAAGGTTTTCAGAAAGAACCCAATTCAGAACATTTTCTAACCTGGTGGGAACTATTTGGAAGGGGTGAGGGAAGTTTGCCCCATAATTTCCAAGCGTACACTCTCCAAATAACATTCTGGGAAAATCCTGACGAGATCTGAAGGGGTCAAAAATTTTTCCAAAAAATGAGGAAAGACTATAGTCTTTCTTCTTTTTTTGGATGATTTTCTCACCGTCCCAGATTTCCTTCGGAAATTTTTAGAAAGTAATATGAAGCCTAAAGACTTGAAAAATAGGTGCCAAACATCCCTCAACCCCTCACAACTGCTCAAAAAAAATTCGGAAGGTTCTCAGAAAGAACCCAATTCAGAACATTTTCTAACCTGGTGGGAACTATTTGGAAGGGGTGAGGGAAGTTTGCCCCATAATTTCCAAGCGTACACTCTCCAAATAACATTCTGGGAAAATCCTGACGAGATCTGAAGTGGTCAAAAATTTTTCCAAAAAATGAGGAAAGACTATAGTCTTTCTTCTTTTTTTGGATGATTTTCTCACCCTCCCAGATTTCCTTCGGAAATTTTTAGAAAGTAATATGAAGCCTAAAGACTTGAAAAATATGTGCCAAACATCCCTCAACCCCTCACAACTGCTCAAATAAAATTAGGAAGGTTTTCAGAAAGAACCCAATTCAGAACATTTTCTAACCTGGTGGGAACTATTTGGAAGGGGTGAGGGAAGTTTGCCCCATAATTTCCAAGCGTACACTCTCCAAATAACATTCTGGGAAAATCCTGACGAGATCTGAATGGGTCAAAAATATTTCCAAAAAATGAGGAAAGACTATAGTCTTTCTTCTTTTTTTGGATGATTTTCTCACCGTCCCAGATTTCCTTCGGAAATTTTTAGAAAGTAATATGAAGCCTAAAGACTTGAAAAATATGTGCCAAACATCCCTCAACCCCTCACAACTGCTCAAAAAAAATTCGGAAGGTTTTCAGAAAGAACCCAATTCAGAACATTATCTAACCTGGTGGGAACTATTTGGAAGGGGTGAGGGAAGTTTGTCCCATAATTTCCAAGCGTACACTCTCCAAATAACATTCTGGGAAAATCCTGACGAGATCTGAAGGGGTCAAAATTTTTTCCAAAAAATGAGGAAAGACTATAGTCTTTCTTCTTTTTTTGGATGATTTTCTCACCCTCCCAGATTTCCTTCGGAAATTTTTAGAAAGTAATATGAAGCCTAAAGACTTGAAAAATATGTGCCAAACATCCCCCAACCCCTCACAACTGCTCAAAAAAAATTAGGAAGGTTTTCAGAAAGAACCCAATTCAGAACATTTTCTAACCTGGTGGGAACTATTTGGAAGGGGTGAGGGAAGTTTGCCCCATAATTTCCAAGCGTACACTCTCCAAATAACATTCTGGGAAAATCCTGACGAGATCTGAAGGGGTCAAAAATTTTTCCAAAAAATGAGGAAAGACTATAGTCTTTCTTCTTTTTTTGGATGATTTTCTCACCCTCCCAGATTTCCTTCGGAAATTTTTAGAAAGTAATATGAAGCCTAAAGACTTGAAAAATATGTGCCAAACATCCCTCAACCCCTCACAACTGCTCAAAAAAAATTCGGAAGGTTCTCAGAAAGAACCCAATTCAGAACATTTTCTAACCTGGTGGGAACTATTTGGAAGGGGTGAGGGAAGTTTGCCCCATAATTTCCAAGCGTACACTCTCCAAATAACATTCTGGGAAAATCCTGACGAGATCTGAAGGGGTCAAAAATTTTTCCAAAAAATGAGGAAAGACTATAGTCTTTCTTCTTTTTTTGGATGATTTTCTCTCCCTCCCAGATTTCCTTCGGAAATTTTTAGAAAGTAATATGAAGCCTAAAGACTTGAAAAATATGTGCCAAACATCCCTCAACCCCTCACAACTGCTCAAAAAAAATTCGGAAGGTTTTCAGAAAGAACCCAATTCAGAACATTTTCTAACCTGGTGGGAACTATTTGGAAGGGGTGAGGGAAGTTTGCCCCATAATTTCCAAGCGTACACTCTCCAAATAACATTCTGGGAAAATCCTGACGAGATCTGAAGGGGTCAAAAATTTTTCCAAAAAATGAGGAAAGACTATAGTCTTTCTTCTTTTTTTGGATGATTTTCTCACCCTCCCAGATTTCCTTCGGAAATTTTTAGAAAGTAATATGAAGCCTAAAGACTTGAAAAATATGTGCCAAACATCCCTCAACCCCTCACAACTGCTAAAAAAAAATTCGGAAGATTTACAGAAAGAACCCAATTCAGAACATTTTCTAACCTGGTGGGAACTATTTGGAAGGGGTGAGGGAAGTTTGCCCCATAATTTCCAAGCGTACACTCTCCAAATAACATTCTGGGAAAATCCTGACGAGATCTGAAGGGGTCAAAAATTTTTCCAAAAAATGAGGAAAGACTATAGTCTTTCTTCTTTTTTTGGATGATTTTCTCACCCTCCCAGATTTCCTTCGGAAATTTTTAGAAAGTAATATGAAGCCTAAAGACTTGAAAAATATGTGCCAAACATCCCTCAACCCCTCACAACTGCTCAAAAAAAATTCGGAAGATTTACAGAAAGAACCCAATTCAGAACATTTTCTAACCTGGTGGGAACTATTTGGAAGGGGTGAGGGAAGTTTGCCCCATAATTTCCAAGCGTACACTCTCCAAATAATATTCTGGGAAAATCCTGACGAGATCTGAAGGGGTCAAAAATTTTTCCAAAAAATGAGGAAAGACTATAGTCTTTCTTCTTTTTTTGGATGATTTTCTCACCCTCCCAGATTTCCTTCGGAAATTTTTAGAAAGTAATATGAAGCCTAAAGACTTGAAAAATATGTGCCAAACATCCCTCAACCCCTCACAACTGCTCAAAAAAAATTCGGAAGATTTACAGAAAGAACCCAATTCAGAACATTTTCTAACCTGGTGGGAACTATTTGGAAGGGGTGAGGGAAGTTTGCCCCATAATTTCCAAGCGTACACTCTCCAAATAACATTCTGGGAAAATCCTGACGAGATCTGAAGGGGTCAAAAATTTTTCCAAAAAATGAGGAAAGACTATAGTCTTTCTTCTTTTTTTGGATGATTTTCTCACCCTCCCAGATTTCCTTAGGAAATTTTTAGAAAGTAATATGAAGCCTAAAGACTTGAAAAATATGTGCCAAACATCCCTCAACCCCTCACAACTGCTCAAAAAAAATTCGGAAGGTTTTCAGAAAGAACCCAATTCAGAACATTTTCTAACCTGGTGGGAACTATTTGGAAGGGGTGAGGGAAGTTTGCCCCATAATTTCCAAGCGTACACTCTCCAAATAACATTCTGGGAAAATCCTGACGAGATCTGAAGGGGTCAAAAATTTTTCCAAAAAATGAGGAAAGACTATAGTCTTTCTTCTTTTTTTGGATGATTTTCTCACCGTCCCAGATTTCCTTCGGAAATTTTTAGAAAGTAATATGAAGCCTAAAGACTTGAAAAATAGGTGCCAAACATCCCTCAACCCCTCACAACTGCTCAAAAAAAATTCGGAAGGTTTTCAGAAAGAACCCAATTCAGAACATTTTCTAACCTGGTGGGAACTATTTGGAAGGGGTGAGGGAAGTTTGCCCCATAATTTCCAAGCGTACACTCTCCAAATAACATTCTGGGAAAATCCTGACGAGATCTGAAGGGGTCAAAAATTTTTCCAAAAAATGAGGAAAGACTATAGTCTTTCTTCTTTTTTTTGGATGATTTTCTCACCCTCCCAGATTTCCTTCGGACATTTTTAGAAAGTAATATGAAGCCTAAAGACTTGAAAAGTATGTGCCAAACATCCCTCGACCCCTCACAACTGCTCAAAAAAAATTCGGAAGGTTCTCAGAAAGAACCCAATTCAGAACATTTTCTAACCTGGTGGGAACTATTTGGAAGGGGTGAGGGAAGTTTGCCCCATAATTTCCAAGCGTACACTCTCCAAATAACATTCTGGGAAAATCCTGACGAGATCTGAAGGGGTCAAAAATATTTCCAAAAAATGAGGAAAGACTATAGTCTTTCTTCTTTTTTTGGATGATTTTCTCACCGTCCCAGATTTCCTTCGGAAATTTTTAGAAAGTAATATGAAGCCTAAAGACTTGAAAAATATGTGCCAAACATCCCTCAACCCCTCACAACTGCTCAAAAAAAATTCGGAAGATTTACAGAAAGAACCCAATTCAGAACATTTTCTAACCTGGTGGGAACTATTTGGAAGGGGTGAGGGAAGTTTGCCCCATAATTTCCAAGCGTACACTCTCCAAATAACATTCTGGGAAAATCCTGACGAGATCTGAAGGGGTCAAAAATTTTTCCAAAAAATGAGGAAAGACTATAGTCTTTCTTCTTTTTTTGGATGATTTTCTCACCCTCCCAGATTACCTTCGGAAATTTTTAGAAAGTAATATGAAGCCTAAAGACTTGAAAAATATGTGCCAAACATCCCTCAACCCCTCACAACTGCTCAAAAAAAATTCGGAAGGTTCTCAGAAAGAACCCAATTCAGAACATTTTCTAACCTGGTGGGAACTATTTGGAAGGGGTGAGGGAAGTTTGCCCCATAATTTCCAAGCGTACACTCTCCAAATAACATTCTGGGAAAATCCTGACGAGATCTGAAGGGGTCAAAAATTTTTCCAAAAAATGAGGAAAGACTATAGTCTTTCTTCTTTTTTTGGATGATTTTCTCACCCTCCCAGATTTCCTTCGGAAATTTTTAGAAAGTAATATGAAGCCTAAAGACTTGAAAAATATGTGCCAAACATCCCTCAACCCCTCACAACTGCTCAAAAAAAATTCGGAAGGTTCTCAGAAAGAACCCAATTCAGAACATTTTCTAACCTGGTGGGAACTATTTGGAAGGGGTGAGGGAAGTTTGCCCCATAATTTCCAAGCGTACACTCTCCAAATAACATTCTGGGAAAATCCTGACGAGATCTGAAGGGGTCAAAAATTTTTCCAAAAAATGAGGAAAGACTATAGTCTTTCTTCTTTTTTTGGATGATTTTCTCACCCTCCCAGATTTCCTTCGGAAATTTTTAGAAAGTAATATGAAGCCTAAAGACTTGAATAATATGTGCCAAACATCCCTCAACCCCTCACAACTGCTCAACAAAAATTCGGAAGGTTTTCAGAAAGAACCCAATTCAGAACATTTTCTAACCTGGTGGGAACTATTTGGAAGGGGTGAGGGAAGTTTGCCCCATAATTTCCAAGCGTACACTCTCCAAATAACATTCTGGGAAAATCCTGACGAGATCTGAAGGGGTCAAAAATTTTTCCAAAAAATGAGGAAAGACTATAGTCTTTCTTCTTTTTTTGGATGATTTTCTCACCCTCCCAGATTTCCTTCGGAAATTTTTAGAAAGTAATATGAAGCCTAAAGACTTGAAAAATATGTGCCAAACATCCCTCAACCCCTCACAACTGCTCAAAAAAAATTCGGAAGATTTACAGAAAGAACCCAATTCAGAACATTTTCTAACCTGGTGGGAACTATTTGGAAGGGGTGAGGGAAGTTTGCCCCATAATTTCCAAGCGTACACTCTCCAAATAACATTCTGGGAAAATCCTGACGAGATCTGAAGGGGTCAAAAATTTTTCCAAAAAATGAGGAAAGACTATAGTCTTTCTTCTTTTTTTGGATGATTTTCTCACCCTCCCAGATTTCCTTCGGAAATTTTTAGAAAGTAATATGAAGCCTAAAGACTTGAAAAATATGTGCCAAACATCCCTCAACCCCTCACAACTGCTCAAAAAAAATTCGGAAGATTTACAGAAAGAACCCAATTCAGAACATTTTCTAACCTGGTGGGAACTATTTGGAAGGGGTGAGGGAAGTTTGCCCCATAATTTCCAAGCGTACACTCTCCAAATAACATTCTGGGAAAATCCTGACGAGATCTGAAGGGGTCAAAAATTTTTCCAAAAAATGAGGAAAGACTATAGTCTTTCTTCTTTTTTTGGATGATTTTCTCACCCTCCCAGATTTCCTTAGGAAATTTTTAGAAAGTAATATGAAGCCTAAAGACTTGAAAAATATGTGCCAAACATCCCTCAACCCCTCACAACTGCTCAAAAAAAATTCGGAAGGTTTTCAGAAAGAACCCAATTCAGAACATTTTCTAACCTGGTGGGAACTATTTGGAAGGGGTGAGGGAAGTTTGCCCCATAATTTCCAAGCGTACACTCTCCAAATAACATTCTGGGAAAATCCTGACGAGATCTGAAGGGGTCAAAAATTTTTCCAAAAAATGAGGAAAGACTATAGTCTTTCTTCTTTTTTTGGATGATTTTCTCACCGTCCCAGATTTCCTTCGGAAATTTTTAGAAAGTAATATGAAGCCTAAAGACTTGAAAAATAGGTGCCAAACATCCCTCAACCCCTCACAACTGCTCAAAAAAAATTCGGAAGGTTTTCAGAAAGAACCCAATTCAGAACATTTTCTAACCTGGTGGGAACTATTTGGAAGGGGTGAGGGAAGTTTGCCCCATAATTTCCAAGCGTACACTCTCCAAATAACATTCTGGGAAAATCCTGACGAGATCTGAAGGGGTCAAAAATTTTTCCAAAAAATGAGGAAAGACTATAGTCTTTCTTCTTTTTTTTGGATGATTTTCTCACCCTCCCAGATTTCCTTCGGACATTTTTAGAAAGTAATATGAAGCCTAAAGACTTGAAAAGTATGTGCCAAACATCCCTCAACCCCTCACAACTGCTCAAAAAAAATTCGGAAGGTTCTCAGAAAGAACCCAATTCAGAACATTTTCTAACCTGGTGGGAACTATTTGGAAGGGGTGAGGGAAGTTTGCCCCATAATTTCCAAGCGTACACTCTCCAAATAACATTCTGGGAAAATCCTGACGAGATCTGAAGGGGTCAAAAATATTTCCAAAAAATGAGGAAAGACTATAGTCTTTCTTCTTTTTTTGGATGATTTTCTCACCGTCCCAGATTTCCTTCGGAAATTTTTAGAAAGTAATATGAAGCCTAAAGACTTGAAAAATATGTGCCAAACATCCCTCAACCCCTCACAACTGCTCAAAAAAAATTCGGAAGATTTACAGAAAGAACCCAATTCAGAACATTTTCTAACCTGGTGGGAACTATTTGGAAGGGGTGAGGGAAGTTTGCCCCATAATTTCCAAGCGTACACTCTCCAAATAACATTCTGGGAAAATCCTGACGAGATCTGAAGGGGTCAAAAATTTTTCCAAAAAATGAGGAAAGACTATAGTCTTTCTTCTTTTTTTGGATGATTTTCTCACCCTCCCAGATTACCTTCGGAAATTTTTAGAAAGTAATATGAAGCCTAAAGACTTGAAAAATATGTGCCAAACATCCCTCAACCCCTCACAACTGCTCAAAAAAAATTCGGAAGGTTCTCAGAAAGAACCCAATTCAGAACATTTTCTAACCTGGTGGGAACTATTTGGAAGGGGTGAGGGAAGTTTGCCCCATAATTTCCAAGCGTACACTCTCCAAATAACATTCTGGGAAAATCCTGACGAGATCTGAAGGGGTCAAAAATTTTTCCAAAAAATGAGGAAAGACTATAGTCTTTCTTCTTTTTTTGGATGATTTTCTCACCCTCCCAGATTTCCTTCGGAAATTTTTAGAAAGTAATATGAAGCCTAAAGACTTGAAAAATATGTGCCAAACATCCCTCAACCCCTCACAACTGCTCAAAAAAAATTCGGAAGGTTCTCAGAAAGAACCCAATTCAGAACATTTTCTAACCTGGTGGGAACTATTTGGAAGGGGTGAGGGAAGTTTGCCCCATAATTTCCAAGCGTACACTCTCCAAATAACATTCTGGGAAAATCCTGACGAGATCTGAAGGGGTCAAAAATTTTTCCAAAAAATGAGGAAAGACTATAGTCTTTCTTCTTTTTTTGGATGATTTTCTCACCCTCCCAGATTTCCTTCGGAAATTTTTAGAAAGTAATATGAAGCCTAAAGACTTGAAAAATATGTGCCAAACATCCCTCAACCCCTCACAACTGCTCAAAAAAAATTCGGAAGGTTCTCAGAAAGAACCCAATTCAGAACATTTTCTAACCTGGTGGGAACTATTTGGAAGGGGTGCGGGAAGTTTGCCCCATAATTTCCAAGCGTACACTCTCCAAATAACATTCTGGGAAAATCCTGACGAGATCTGAAGGGGTCAAAAATTTTTCCAAAAAATGAGGAAAGACTATAGTCTTTCTTCTTTTTTTGGATGATTTTCTCACCCTCCCAGATTTCCTTCGGAAATTTTTAGAAAGTAATATGAAGCCTAAAGACTTGAATAATATGTGCCAAACATCCCTCAACCCCTCACAACTGCTCAACAAAAATTCGGAAGGTTTTCAGAAAGAACCCAATTCAGAACATTTTCTAACCTGGTGGGAACTATTTGGAAGGGGTGAGGGAAGTTTGCCCCATAATTTCCAAGCGTACACTCTCCAAATAACATTCTGGGAAAATCCTGACGAGATCTGAAGGGGTCAAAAATTTTTCCAAAAAATGAGGAAAGACTATAGTCTTTCTTCTTTTTTTGGATGATTTTCTCACCCTCCCAGATTTCCTTCGGAAATTTTTAGAAAGTAATATGAAGCCTAAAGACTTGAAAAATATGTGCCAAACATCCCTCAACCCCTCACAACTGCTCAAAAAAAATTCGGAAGGTTTTCAGAAAGAACCCAATTCAGAACATTTTCTAACCTGGTGGGAACTATTTGGAAGGGGTGAGGGAAGTTTACCCCATAATTTCCAAGCGTACACTCTCCAAATAACATTCTGGGAAAATCCTGACGAGATCTGAAGGGGTCAAAAATTTTTCCAAAAAATGACTCACCCTCCCAGATTTCCTTCGGAAATTTTTAGAAAGTAATATGAAGCCTAAAGACTTGAAAAATATGTGCCAAACATCCCTCAACCCCTCACAACTGCTCAAAAAAAATTAGGAAGGTTTTCAGAAAGAACCCAATTCAGAACATTTTCTAACCTGGTGGGAACTATTTGGAAGGGGTGAGGGAAGTTTGCCCCATAATTTCCAAGCGTACACTCTCCAAATAACATTCTGGGAAAATCCTGACGAGATCTGAAGGGGTCAAAAATTTTTCCAAAAAATGAGGAAAGACTATAGTCTTTCTTCTTTTTTTGGATGATTTTCTCACCCTCCCAGATTTCCTTCGGAAATTTTTAGAAAGTAATATGAAGCCTAAAGACTTGAAAAATATGTGCCAAACATCCCTCAACCCCTCACAACTGCTCAAAAAAAATTCGGAAGGTTTTCAGAAAGAACCCAATTCAGAACATTTTCTAACCTGGTGGGAACTATTTGGAAGGGGTGAGGGAAGTTTGTCCCATAATTTCCAAGCGTACACTCTCCAAATAACATTCTGGGAAAATCCTGACGAGATCTGAAGGGGTCAAAAATTTTTCCAAAAAATGAGGAAAGACTATAGTCTTTCTTCTTTTTTTGGATGATTTTCTCACCCTCCCAGATTTCCTTCGGAAATTTTTAGAAAGTAATATGAAGCCTAAAGACTTGAAAAATATGTGCCAAACATCCCTCAACCCCTCACAACTGCTCAAAAAAAATTCGGAAGGTTTACAGAAAGAACCCAATTCAGAACATTTTCTAACCTGGTGGGAACTATTTGGAAGGGGTGAGGGAAGTTTGCCCCATAATTTCCAAGCGTACACTCTCCAAATAACATTCTGGGAAAATCCTGACGAGATCTGAAGGGGTCAAAAATTTTTCCAAAAAATGAGGAAAGACTATAGCCTTTCTTCTTTTTTTGGATGATTTTCTCACCCTCCCAGATTTCCTTCGGAAATTTTTAGAAAGTAATATGAAGCCTAAAGACTTGAAAAATATGTGCCAAACATCCCTCAACCCCTCACAACTGCTCAAAAAAAATTCGGAAGGTTTTCAGAAAGAACCCAATTCAGAACATTTTCTAACCTGGTGGGAACTATTTGGAAGGGGTGAGGGAAGTTTGCCCCATAATTTCCAAGCGTACACTCTCCAAATAACATTCTGGGAAAATCCTGACGAGATCTGAAGGGGTCAAAAATATTTCCAAAAAATGAGGAAAGACTATAGTCTTTCTTCTTTTTTTGGATGATTTTCTCACCGTCCCAGATTTCCTTCGGAAATTTTTAGAAAGTAATATGAAGCCTAAAGACTTGAAAAATATGTGCCAAACATCCCTCAACCCCTCACAACTGCTCAAAAAAAATTCGGAAGGTTTTCAGAAAGAACCCAATTCAGAACATTTTCTAACCTGGTGGGAACTATTTGGAAGGGGTGAGGGAAGTTTGCCCCATAATTTCCAAGCGTACACTCTCCAAATAACATTCTGGGAAAATCCTGACGAGATCTGAAGGGGTCAAAAATTTTTCCAAAAAATGAGGAAAGACTATAGTCTTTCTTCTTTTTTTGGATGATTTTCTCACCCTCCCAGATTTCCTTCGGACATTTTTAGAAAGTAATATGAAGCCTAAAGACTTGAAAAATATGTGCCAAACATCCCTCAACCCCTCACAACTGCTCAAAAAAAATTCGGAAGGTTCTCAGAAAGAACCCAATTCAGAACATTTTCTAATCTGGTGGGAACTATTTGGAAGGGGTGAGGGAAGTTTGCCCCATAATTTCCAAGCGTACACTCTCCAAATAACATTCTGGGAAAATCCTGACGAGATCTGAAGGGGTCAAAAATTTTTCCAAAAAATGAGGAAAGACTATAGTCTTTCTTCTTTTTTTGGATGATTTTCTCACCCTCCCAGATTTCCTTCGGAAATTTTTAGAAAGTAATATGAAGCCTAAAGACTTGAAAAATATGTGCCAAACATCCCTCAACCCCTCACAACTGCTCAAAAAAAATTAGGAAGGTTTTCAGAAAGAACCCAATTCAGAACATTTTCTAACCTGGTGGGAACTATTTGGAAGGGGTGAGGGAAGTTTGCCCCATAATTTCCAAGCGTACACTCTCCAAATAACATTCTGGGAAAATCCTGACGAGATCTGAAGGGGTCAAAAATTTTTCCAAAAAATGAGGAAAGACTATAGTCTTTCTTCTTTTTTTGGATGATTTTCTCACCCTCCCAGATTTCCTTCGGAAATTTTTAGAAAGTAATATGAAGCCTAAAGACTTGAAAAATATGTGCCAAACATCCCTCAACCCCTCACAACTGCTCAAAAAAAATTAGGAAGGTTTTCAGAAAGAACCCAATTCAGAACATTTTCTAACCTGGTGGGAACTATTTGGAAGGGGTGAGGGAAGTTTGCCCCATAATTTCCAAGCGTACACTCTCCAAATAACATTCTGGGAAAATCCTGACGAGATCTGAAGGGGTCAAAAATTTTTCCAAAAAATGAGGAAAGACTATAGTCTTTCTTCTTTTTTTGGATGATTTTCTCACCCTCCCAGATTTCCTTCGGAAATTTTTAGAAAGTAATATGAAGCCTAAAGACTTGAAAAATATGTGCCAAACATCCCTCAACCCCTCACAACTGCTCAAAAAAAATTCGGAAGGTTTACAGAAAGAACCCAATTCAGAACATTTTCTAACCTGGTGGGAACTATTTGGAAGGGGTGAGGGAAGTTTGCCCCATAATTTCCAAGCGTACACTCTCCAAATAACATTCTGGGAAAATCCTGACGAGATCTGAAGGGGTCAAAAATTTTTCCAAAAAATGAGGAAAGACTATAGCCTTTCTTCTTTTTTTGGATGATTTTCTCACCCTCCCAGATTTCCTTCGGAAATTTTTAGAAAGTAATATGAAGCCTAAAGACTTGAAAAATATGTGCCAAACATCCCTCAACCCCTCACAACTGCTCAAAAAAAATTCGGAAGGTTTTCAGAAAGAACCCAATTCAGAACATTTTCTAACCTGGTGGGAACTATTTGGAAGGGGTGAGGGAAGTTTGCCCCATAATTTCCAAGCGTACACTCTCCAAATAACATTCTGGGAAAATCCTGACGAGATCTGAAGGGGTCAAAAATATTTCCAAAAAATGAGGAAAGACTATAGTCTTTCTTCTTTTTTTGGATGATTTTCTCACCGTCCCAGATTTCCTTCGGAAATTTTTAGAAAGTAATATGAAGCCTAAAGACTTGAAAAATATGTGCCAAACATCCCTCAACCCCTCACAACTGCTCAAAAAAAATTCGGAAGGTTTTCAGAAAGAACCCAATTCAGAACATTTTCTAACCTGGTGGGAACTATTTGGAAGGGGTGAGGGAAGTTTGCCCCATAATTTCCAAGCGTACACTCTCCAAATAACATTCTGGGAAAATCCTGACGAGATCTGAAGGGGTCAAAAATATTTCCAAAAAATGAGGAAAGACTATAGTCTTTCTTCTTTTTTTGGATGATTTTCTCACCGTCCCAGATTTCCTTCGGAAATTTTTAGAAAGTAATATGAAGCCTAAAGACTTGAAAAATATGTGCCAAACATCCCTCAACCCCTCACAACTGCTCAAAAAAAATTCGGAAGGTTTTCAGAAAGAACCCAATTCAGAACATTTTCTAACCTGGTGGGAACTATTTGGAAGGGGTGAGGGAAGTTTGCCCCATAATTTCCAAGCGTACACTCTCCAAATAACATTCTGGGAAAATCCTGACGAGATCTGAAGGGGTCAAAAATTTTTCCAAAAAATGAGGAAAGACTATAGTCTTTCTTCTTTTTTTGGATGATTTTCTCACCCTCCCAGATTTCCTTCGGACATTTTTAGAAAGTAATATGAAGCCTAAAGACTTGAAAAATATGTGCCAAACATCCCTCAACCCCTCACAACTGCTCAAAAAAAATTCGGAAGGTTCTCAGAAAGAACCCAATTCAGAACATTTTCTAACCTGGTGGGAACTATTTGGAAGGGGTGAGGGAAGTTTGCCCCATAATTTCCAAGCGTACACTCTCCAAATAACATTCTGGGAAAATCCTGACGAGATCTGAAGGGGTCAAAAATTTTTCCAAAAAATGAGGAAAGACTATAGTCTTTCTTCTTTTTTTGGATGATTTTCTCACCGTCCCAGATTTCCTTCGGAAATTTTTAGAAAGTAATATGAAGCCTAAAGACTTGAAAAATATGTGCCAAACATCCCTCAACCCCTCACAACTGCTCAAAAAAAATTCGGAAGGTTTTCAGAAAGAACCCAATTCAGAACATTTTCTAACCTGGTGGGAACTATTTGGAAGGGGTGAGGGAAGTTTGCCCCATAATTTCCAAGCGTACACTCTCCAAATAACATTCTGGGAAAATCCTGACGAGATCTGAAGGGGTCAAAAATATTTCCAAAAAATGAGGAAAGACTATAGTCTTTCTTCTTTTTTTGGATGATTTTCTCACCGTCCCAGATTTCCTTCGGAAATTTTTAGAAAGTAATATGAAGCCTAAAGACTTGAAAAATATGTGCCAAACATCCCTCAACCCCTCACAACTGCTCAAAAAAAATTCGGAAGGTTTTCAGAAAGAACCCAATTCAGAACATTTTCTAACCTGGTGGGAACTATTTGGAAGGGGTGAGGGAAGTTTGCCCCATAATTTCCAAGCTTACACTCTCCAAATAACATTCTGGGAAATTCCTGACGAGATCTGAAGGGGTCAAAAATATTTCCAAAAAATGAGGAAAGACTATAGTCTTTCTTCTTTTTTTGGATGATTTTCTCACCGTCCCAGATTTCCTTCGGAAATTTTTAGAAAGTAATATGAAGCCTAAAGACTTGAAAAATATGTGCCAAACATCCCTCAACCCCTCACATCTGCTCAAAAAAAATTCGGAAGGTTTTCAGAAAGAACCCAATTCAGAACATTTTCTAACCTGGTGGGAACTATTTGGAAGGGGTGAGGGAAGTTTGCCCCATAATTTCCAAGCGTACACTCTCCAAATAACATTCTGGGAAAATCCTGACGAGATCTGAAGGGGTCAAAAATATTTCCAAAAAATGAGGAAAGACTATAGTCTTTCTTCTTTATTTGGATGATTTTCTCACCGTCCCAGATTTCCTTCGGAAATTTTTAGAAAGTAATATGAAGCCTAAAGACTTGAAAAATATGTGCCAAACATCCCTCAACCCCTCACAACTGCTCAAAAAAAATTCGGAAGGTTTTCAGAAAGAACCCAATTCAGAACATTTTCTAACCTGGTGGGAACTATTTGGAAGGGGTGAGGGAAGTTTGCCCCATAATTTCCAAGCGTACACTCTCCAAATAACATTCTGGGAAAATCCTGACGAGATCTGAAGGGGTCAAAAATATTTCCAAAAAATGAGGAAAGACTATAGTCTTTCTTCTTTTTTTGGATGATTTTCTCACCGTCCCAGATTTCCTTCGGAAATTTTTAGAAAGTAATATGAAGCCTAAAGACTTGAAAAATATGTGCCAAACATCCCTCAACCCCTCACAACTGCTCAAAAAAAATTCGGAAGGTTTTCAGAAAGAACCCAATTCAGAACATTTTCTAACCTGGTGGGAACTATTTGGAAGGGGTGAGGGAAGTTTGCCCCATAATTTCCAAGCGTACACTCTCCAAATAACATTCTGGGAAAATCCTGACGAGATCTGAAGGGGTCAAAAATTTTTCCAAAAAATGAGGAAAGACTATAGTCTTTCTTCTTTTTTTGGATGATTTTCTCACCCTCCCAGATTTCCTTCGGACATTTTTAGAAAGTAATATGAAGCCTAAAGACTTGAAAAATATGTGCCAAACATCCCTCAACCCCTCACAACTGCTCAAAAAAAATTCGGAAGGTTCTCAGAAAGAACCCAATTCAGAACATTTTCTAACCTGGTGGGAACTATTTGGAAGGGGTGAGGGAAGTTTGCCCCATAATTTCCAAGCGTACACTCTCCAAATAACATTCTGGGAAAATCCCGACGAGATCTGAAGGGGTCAAAAATTTTTCCAAAAAATGAGGAAAGACTATAGCCTTTCTTCTTTTTTTGGATGATTTTCTCACCCTCCCAGATTTCCTTCGGAAATTTTTAGAAAGTAATATGAAGCCTAAAGACTTGAAAAATATGCGCCAAACATCCCTCAACCCCTCACAACTGCTCAAAAAAAATTCGGAAGGTTTTCAGAAAGAACCCAATTCAGAACATTTTCTAACCTGGTGGGAACTATTTGGAAGGGGTGAGGGAAGTTTGCCCCATAATTTCCAAGCGTACACTCTCCAAATAACATTCTGGGAAAATCCTGACGAAATCTGAAGGGGTCAAAAATTTTTCCAAAAAATGAGGAAAGACTATAGTCTTTCTTCTTTTTTTGGATGATTTTCTCACCGTCCCAGATTTCCTTCGGAAATTTTTAGAAAGTAATATGAAGCCTAAAGACTTGAAAAATATGTGCCAAACATCCCTCAACCCCTCACAACTGCTCAAAAAAAATTCGGAAGGTTTTCAGAAAGAACCCAATTCAGAACATTTTCTAACCTGGTGGGAACTATTTGGAAGGGGTGAGGGAAGTTTGCCCCATAATTTCCAAGCGTACACTCTCCAAATAACATTCTGGGAAAATCCTGACGAAATCTGAAGGGGTCAAAAATTTTTCCAAAAAATGAGGAAAGACTATAGTCTTTCTTCTTTTTTTGGATGATTTTCTCACCCTCCCAGATTTCCTTCGGAAATTTTTAGAAAGTAATATGAAGCCTAAAGACTTGAAAAATATGTGCCAAACATCCCTCAACCCCTCACAACTGCTCAAAAAAAATTCGGAAGGTTTTCAGAAAGAACCCAATTCAGAACATTTTCTAACCTGGTGGGAACTATTTGGAAGGGGTGAGGGAAGTTTGCCCCATAATTTCCAAGCGTACACTCTCCAAATAACATTCTGGGAAAATCCTGACGAAATCTGAAGGGGTCAAAAATTTTTCCAAAAAATGAGGAAAGACTATAGTCTTTCTTCTTTTTTTGGATGATTTTCTCACCGTCCCAGATTTCCTTCGGAAATTTTTAGAAAGTAATATGAAGCCTAAAGACTTGGAACTATTTGGAAGGGGTGAGGGAAGTTTGCCCCATAATTTCCAAGCGTACACTCTCCAAATAACATTCTGGGAAAATCCTGACGAGATCTGAAGGGGTCAAAAATTTTTCCAAAAAATGAGGAAAGACTATAGTCACAGTCTAAACACTCCCCGCGAAACCGCCCATACGGTCACATTCTAATGTACATCTTCGTTCCGCCAACTTGGTCACAGTCTAAACGCTCCCCGCGAAACTGCCCATACGGTCACATCTAATGTACATCTTCGTTCCGCCAACTTGGTCACAGTCTAAACGCTCCCCGCGAAACCGCCCATACGGTCACATTCTAATGTACATCTTCGTTCCGCCAACTTGGTCACAGTCTAAACGCTCCCCGCGAAACCGCCCATACGGTCACATTCTAATGTACATCTTCGTTCCGCCAACTTGGTCACAGTCTAAACGCTCCCCGCGAAACTGCCCATACGGTCACATCTAATGTACATCTTCGTTCCGCCAACTTGGTCACAGTCTAAACGCTCCCCGCGAAACCGCCCATACGGTCACATTCTAATGTACATCTTCGTTCCGCCAACTTGGTCACAGTCTTAACGCTCCCCGCGAAACCGCCCATACGGTCACATTCTAATGTACATCTTCGTTCCGCCAACTTGGTCACAGTCTTAACGCTCCCCGCGAAACCGCCCATACGGTCACATTCTAATGTACATCTTCGTTTCGCCAACTTGGTCACAGTCTAAACGCTCCCCGCGAAACCGCCCATACGGTCACATTCTAATGTACATCTTCGTTCCGCCAACTTGGTCACAGTCTAAACGCTCTGCGCGAAACCGCCCATACCGTCACAATCTAATGTACATCTTTGTTCTGCCAACTTGGTCTTAGTCTAAACGAGAGTTTGCCGTTGCGTAAATTACTTATTAGAGGGTTTTAGAGCACTATATACGCTACCGTACGCTAACGTTAACGGTAACGTCTTTGCTAGGCAACACACTGCTTTGCCAAGCAACATATTGTTATATTTAGCAAAGACGGTTGGTGTTAGCGTTACCGTTGTCTTAGCGTACGGTGCTCAAAAACTCTCTATTGTCACGTTACGCAACGGCAAACTCGTTTTGAACCAGATTCAGAAATATAGTGCTGCCATCTTTACGGAATATCGTTGAGCCGATTAGTTGAGCGATATTCCACTTCGCGTCGGGCGGCGTTGCTTTCGCCTGAACTTTTGAGTGTACGGTTGGTTTGAAATGAAACACATAAAGCCCCCCCCCAGCACCTCTGTTACTTGAAAACAACAAATGAGACATAAACTTGGTTTAAAATGTTTATTCAGCAACGAGGAAGTTAACATGTCTTTAATTTACGTACAAAACATTTATTTTGTAAATTAATCAAAAATATATGTTCCCTGTTAATGGGAATTGTTTGAGGGTTTGTTCTGAAATCTTCAGAACGCTCAGGAAATTGTTTATTTCTGTACGACGCGACAGGAAACTGAAAATGTGCGTTGTTTCTAACTTGGGATCTTCTTGTAATACACCTCCCAGCACCTTTTTTGTCTTCTCCCGTGTATCTGAAACATATAATGGACTCTTTAGATCCCTTGACATTAATCGTTAATTTTTTTGGAAATCACGAAAGATTTCCCCATCTCCAATTAAAAAAAGACTGAGCAGGTATAATAAAACAAGTAGGTACCTAACTTACTACAGACAGGATCGTAGGTTGTTCGGGTGGAACGCCAACAAGGCATCGCAGACTGGAGTTCCTCCTTCTCGTCGTGCAACTTTAAAATCGTTCCATATCAAGACCACATACATATACATAACATTTTTAGGATTGCATCACTGAAGTTGAAAGCCTGAAAAAACGAGACATTTTTTGTAACTTTTCTTATGAAAATTTTCCAACCGGATAGGAAGGGGTGATGGAAGTTTGACCAATCATTTCCAAGTGTATGGCTTCCTAATTTTCCAATTGTTTAACCTTCATATTACATTCTGGGAATATCCTAAGGAAATCAGAAGGGGTGAGAAAATATCCATTTGTTTCATTTCTTCGATCCGTGAGGTACCTACTTTGGACTTTGGAGAGGCGATCGTTTGCCAGACCACTGTTCGTTGGGAAAAACAGCCCTTTGTGGGGTTGCTTGCAGATATAAAAACAGTCCTTTACAGGACTAACAAAGTTATTAAAGAAAGATTTTCCAAAGAGATGCAAACGCTAACTTGGTCACAGTTTAAACGTTCCAAATGAAACCGCTAACATAGTCACATCTAATGTACAGCTACGGTTCGCCCATATGGTCACATTCTATACAACTTCGGCCCAGATTCCTATTTGGAGGCTAGACACTTGGGAATTACATGCGAAACTTCCCTTCGGTTAAAAAATTCAGAAAGTTTTCAGAAAAAAATAGGAAGGCTATATAGTCTTCCCTCAGTTTTTGGAAATTTTTCACCCCCCTTCCGATTTCGGAAATTCCCAGATCTAATTTGGAGGACACTTGGAAATTACATGCAAAAATTCCTTCATCCCCTCCGGGCCTCCGATCTAGTTAGAAAATTTTCAGAAAGAATTCGAGATTGTGTTAAATATATTAACAGTTAAAAAAATATTGCCTGTTAGTATTTTGTGTAGGTATCTGTTCCTTCTGCGGGTACTTTGTACCTATCTGTGAATTTGAATTAATGGATGTCGAATATACATATATAATTTGAAAATTAAAAACTAGCGGCAGAAAAACAGGGCTTTCCCTTACAGTTTGCCGACTGGAAGTGGTAGTTATTGATTTTGCTGACCTTAACCTTCTGTAGAGATGGCAGTACATTTCTATCTGTGTTATATGCTGTAAAATCGTTCATTTGCTAAGTGCTTCATGAAAAATTGTGGTAGGAGTTGCGATTTTCATTTTACTATAGAAAAGTGGTGAATACTCCTTCCGTAAAGAATAAGGGATGCCCGGAATATCGATGTAGGTTATAAAGGCTTCAGTCAGCAAGTAGGTGTTGTGCAAGTGAATTTGGTCGATAGTGTTACTTACCGCTTATACATTAATTTATTGTACCTATGTAGTAGTATTATGTGTAGTACCTACCTACCTATAATTTTTTTATAGACCTGTATCATTTGTTTCTTTAAAACGCTGCATTTAAAATTTTAAAACTATGCCTTTTGTTTTCAGAAAATGATGAGTAATTCATATTCATAAAATTTTAAAAATTTAAAGAAAGGTCTTCTTCTACTTATGGTTCTTTATTAGAATAAATTGTTAATGCAATATGAGTAAAGAAGATGTTCTTGAAATATTATTCACTGGAGATAAAGTAAAATTTAGTGATATTCATGAAAATGACTTGTCACGTGCGTTATATATTTACAATTTTTTAATTTCTACCCTTAAATGGAAAATCCAATATCCTAAAGAGAATTATGTCACTTTAATGGCGCCACATGGAATCTGGCAGAACGAAACTTTTAATACTCCAGATCAGGTTTGTATGAAGCATGTGATATAACATTTTTTAATGAAAATTCTGAGGGGATGATTTTTTATTAGCTAAAAGTTTCCATTAGACACTTCGTTTTAGGTAGAAGTTGTGTTTTGGGCAGTAGGTAAAAACAGCTTCTTTATAGCTTATAGGTGTTACCTTTTTAGTAAAAAGTAGTAAATGTTGCTTTTCACTATTGTTTAATGTTGAGTGTCTCATAAAGGATAGGAGAAATAATTCATCGGCAAATAATTGAACCTCCCTAGTGGCAAACGTCTATTGAAGTTAATTTAGTTCTACAGGCGTCGGTCGTAGTGTAGTACATGCTGACCTGACCTTAATCAATCCATTTGGTCAGTCGCTAAAATTTTACTTCCGTTTTCGTGTGCTATAAATTAATATCAAATCGCCCAAATAAGTTCGCGTTTCAGAAATTGAACACGAAAATTTTTATTTGGGTCAACTTTCCGTATAAAAATCTTGAATAATTTGTCCTTTGCAGACTTGTAGTCTTGAACGTATAATTTACGATTAAGGTTAAAATATTTATTCTATGTTGAAATAAAGATTTCCACCTTTTATAAAATTGTACGTAAGGTACTAAAAAGTCTTATAGGTATTAAAGGAAAAAGTAAGTGTTCTTGCATAAGTGTTATACATGGAACCCAACTCTAAACATTTGCGTTAGTTAAGTAGATATTGTTAAGTTAATTTTTAATTATAAATTAATAGTTGGTGCTATTTTTTGAAACGGTGCGTGGAGGTATGCGTTGCCGGGCACTCCCTCTGAACCCTATCACAGAAATATCTATTTTCACCTTCGAACATACACTGTTCCTTTATACAAGGAGCGTATCCTATGCTACAGTGCACAATCGATGGTTCAAGGAAGATTGATCGAAACGACAATACAATTTCAGAAAGTGCAACAAGGATAAACAGATAACAGGAACTAATGCATTGTTGCGTTGGTTACTACCTCCTCTTTGTTTTATGAAGTCACCAAAAACCGCGCGCATGCGCAAAAAATCTAGTTCGTATTATATATCTGTCCTTGTTAATCTTCTTTGAGTCAATTTCAAGGGCTATGCTTTTTCCATAATGGAGTAGCGTATGTTCGAAGATTTTCACCTTCCGAGATTTTGGTGGAAGTGACGTAAAATTGGTAGAATTGCCGACTTCATGTTTAAATACAGTTATTATACAGGGCATTAAAGAAACGGTTTAAATGTTTAAAGATCAAGAACAAGTAAAAAATCCTGGGTCCAAAATGAATCGCTTTCGCGATATGAGAGATTTTCTTTTTCATTCGCTATGTGTACATACAGACCTTGATTGTGCACGTTTTGCAAAGGAAGCCGTTGAAGATTGGGTAAAGCCTTACTATAAAGGCGACGTGCTACCAAGGTATTATCCCTTTTGCTATCGGACGGTACATGAAAACCATATCAGACATTTCCAAACAATTATAAAAAAATCAGTAGGTACTATATTAAATGTTAAATTAAAGAAAAATATAAAGTAATGTAACGACGTATTAACGTGCAAGTTAAAGTAGTGCGAACCGAGGCGTGGTCGAGGCTTGTCTTCTACCTGGAAAGTAAATAGTCGATACATTCCGAGTTACTTATTACATTTTTCTACTACTGACAATAACTAGCTCAAAAGAACAAGAAAAGAGTTATTTGCCAAATTAGAGAGGAAAGCGTTTCTTTTTTTCATTTCAGGTTGAAATTTGCCCAACGAAGATACCGAGTGAGACAATTGAGTAACAGTGAAAAAAGACTTTTCCTTTCGCGACACACAATTTTTCCATGACATCTCGCATTAGACACAAAATTTTTTCTACATATTCCAAAAAGATTTTTCTGTCCATACACTGTGATAGTCCAAATTTCAGCTTCTACCACATCTCCTGAATTTGTCTTGAAACTTACCACGAGCTATTCTCCGGCAACAGCAGACTTGCGTCTTCGTGTCTTTAACAAACTATAAGATCTTTTTTCGGTATCACCATGGTCAGGTATTGCAGCTTTCAAACGATTTCTGAGGTCAAGAACATTGTTGGATGTCGGACTGTATTTAGTGTGCGATTTATTTTCTATTATGTTGAAAATTTTGGCATGGTCTTTCTGGTCGCGAACCAGAAGAGTCTGCAGTTCCCCACCATGTCCAGTTACTTATTGTTTGGGTTTGTTCCATCCTATTTGAGACAATTTGCAAATGGGAGTTAAATTTTTCATGCCCAATTTGGGTTTTGTTTCTGGGTCCTCTATAACCTTCCTCGCCAGTAAGAAATAGATATTTTGCTGATCGAAATTAGCGAAATTAAGACTTTGATAAATAAGTGCCTGTTTATGGTTGTAGAACATGCAAGCGCTTCCTTGAAAATCGGAAATTTAATGTTTAGAGTGATTAATGCTATAAGATAATTGTTGGGTGAGGTCCGGTTAATAAATATCGTAGAAATTGGACCGAGGCATTGTGTTAAGTAGTAATATCTTAAGTCGGTTGGGAAAACAATTATTATATTTAAGGATGTATTACTCGAGGAGTCAACTATAAAAACGAAGACGATTACTGATTAGCGTAACACCTAAATTTAAAACGTTTTAAAAATAAATAACTACTATGTTTGCTATAATATCGTATATACTTAGTAGTAAATCGAGAGTCAACATTAAAAACGCATATTCTATTTTCATATACAAATCAATAAACCAATAAAATAAAACAACATCGTTTGTTAAAAGACTTTGGAAGTAAATTAAAGAGTCGGTTACCGGTTCACAATGTGATTCATGTGAGGAATTGAAGGTTGTCTACAAACGTTAAACTCTCAACTCCTACTGGAATCGCTCAAGCCAAATGGTAGAATAGGCAACCCAAATAACAAATTTAATAGCTCCCTGGATTATAATTTGATTAATAATCAAAGATACCTGTGAATAATTTTGACACCAACCAAAAATTATATGCACTCGAGCTCATTCCATTTTGTGTTGTTGCTTTTTAATTATTTTAGAGATTTAAAGAGGTTAGTATCTTCGAACATAGACTTCTCATAAACAGGCTTCCTTGATTTCTTAAAAGAAAACGCCGTTGCTAGCTCCACGGCTAACGTGGATATAATTCTGACACAAAATTCACGACATAACGTCATTGTCAAGGGATTACGTCATTAATTCGGCGACGCGAATACGAGCTGCACCTACAGCGCATGTCCGGGGACAAAATTATTCCATAATGAAAGTTTCAAACATTTTCATATTTTAAATTGATTTTTAATTAATTTGCAAGTTGAATATGACCAATAAAAAAATACTAGAGTAAAGTTTCTCTAACTCCGAGCGATTGATTTTGTTTGTAGTTAATAATTATTATCATTAGATTTCTCAGAAACAGACTTTTACGCCTTGGGAGTAGGCAACCAATCGTACGCACCTCTGTCCCTATAATCTCAGGAAGCTCAAATAATTTTCCCAGACATGCGCCGAGTCGGCCGATAAACGTCACTCCATGATAATGACGTAATGCCGTGGATTTTGTGTCAGAATTATATCCACGTTAGCCGTGGAGCTAGCAACGGGCTAAAAAAATAGGAATCTATGCAACTATTTACTTTATTATTTGGGTTGCCTATCTTGCTATTTCTTCGGTTCAAGTTTAGTCGTGTCTTATCGAACCTTTTTTGTTTTTGATTCTCGTGTTATTGTCCGGATTTATAATTTTTTGATCTAAAAAGCTATGGTAATCAGTAAAGAAGTAAATTTGGCCAAAAAACTTTAATTATATGAGATACACATTGATCATCAAGTAATTAGCCGAAGAGCTATTTTGAACCTTAATTAATTAGTAACTTTAATAATTCAAAGGTACCCGTGTCGAGATCGGTATCGTTTCGGTGTGATACCCTTAAATAAAAAATAAACTAATGTATTATGTATAGCAAGATTGAAAAATTCAAGTGTTGATAGGTTGACGAGAATGGAAATGTATTTTTAATTTAGAAACAAACACGATCAGATACATACAATAGTTATTATTTTTAGTTGCCTTCCAGAAGTGTACATAGCCAGGTTGAAACAAAATGATGCTATTGTAATAAACTCCCATTGGCCATACCATTATCCTGGGTCTAAAGATTATCTAGTAATAGAAAGAAACGGAGTTTACTTAAAATAGTGAAATTACTTCGATTTCGAGAATTTATATAGGTATGGGAACCTTACATGTAGTAGATAAACATAAAAGGAAAGGATATTATGGAAGTTTAGTTACTAAAACTTTGGCGAAAGAACTCGCTCAGGAGGGAATTAATCCAGTAGCTTCAATTTTAAACAATGACGGTATTTCACAAGCAATATTTACGAAAGTTGGTTTTTTTGTAAAGTTTGCATCGGTTTTGTACTATGTAGAGTGTAATGTCGAAGTAGTCGTTTAGGATTTTGAAAGTAGAAGTAATAATTGTAATGCAATACTGATTTGTGAGGAATGAAAAATTTTTATGTTCTTTTTTAAGTTTTGCCTGCATGATAGAATATGTAAGCAATTCTATTTTATTTTTCTGTTAGTAGGGTTAGCAAAATATTGTTATGTGTAAAAATTATACTATGAGAGTATTTAAGGAATCTGCAACGTTTTTGACAATGAAGTAAAAGAGAGTCAAAATTAATTAACTTTGAAGGGTAACTTTTATTTGGTAACTTGGTTTTCACTTTTGGGCCACATTATTAAAAAATACTGTATTTTTCCCTCTAGATCAAAACCCTTATGGGGTTACCATTTAATTTTACTATGTATAGGATCACAAGCAAATAATTTAAAAGTTTTGATTACCTACTGAAGATACAATGCTACAAACCAAGATTAAGAAAATTTGGATGATATTATGCACTAAAAAAAATAACGTGGGGTAATAATTGTATGTTAGAAGTAAAGTGATAATGGTAATGGTTGTTACCATGGAGAAATTTGAAAATTACTTACTAATTTTTTACCACTCCCCTTGGACAAGTGTATTCCGTGTTCCGGACATTGTTATCTGATGCCTGTTGGGAACTAGATAAGATTTTTTTTTATTTCATGACATGTTTTTAATGTATAATATTATTCTGCTATAAAATGGAAGACCAGATCGAAAATGGAGATATATTTATTATTATCTACAATGATATAGGAACCTTGTTTTTCTACCTAAAGTAGACTACCTACAATAATAACAGAATAATTGAAGGATATTATTTTGAAATTAACTTATAGATTATTAATGCTTAGAAAAATAATAGAAGGATGGTGAAGTGGTTGAAATTATAACACAGCATAATAACGCTATCGACGTAGATATGTTTGGTAGGTAAGTCATTTTATTTCATTATGCAATTTTTTGTTAAGGATCAATCTAGGTTATGTACAAAATATTACCAATAATCTTGAGATATTACCAAGGGAAAAAAATTGTCTCATGTTCGGTTTCCGAACTAAAGATAGGAAGTTCTATACTCGCGTATCCTTTTTTTTTCCACTCCCATACTTTAGTTGATCTATATTTACTAGCTGTACTTAAATGACATTGATTATGATACAAATTTTTCATTAAGTTAAAAGTTTATAGCCAATAAGCGGTCAATATCAAATATTGCCACGCCTAGAATAGGTGGAGTCTCGTGGCTCGACCAATGCCCGAACCGGTCACCAATCACATGTCATTATACTTTTGTTATGATCTTTTCTGAGTTCTCCCGACAATATTATTTGACATTCTGAATGAATAAATGACAAATATTGAAGAAAAACTGAGAGTAAGAGTTGTATTCGGACGAACAATTCAATGAAACACGAATTTTTAAAATAATAATAATTTTTTGACATTTGTTTGACGTTTATCTGACATAAATATTGTCGCTGGAAGACTCTACTGCTTTTCAGTTGTCATAAAAATATTGTCAGTAAAATAGCCTTCTGATTGGTTCAATTTTTAAAAACGCTTCTGATTGGCTGACGGAATAGGAACTGATTTGTCAGTAAATTAGTTTGTCTTTAAAATATTAATTACTGATAAATCCGCCATATCATTTGAAATTTTTAAAAACCTAAGGACAATGAGAATAAAAACAGAAATAAAATTGTATACACAACCTATGCTGTCCCTTAACAAAAAATTGCGTTCTATGTAACACCTTGTGCATATCTTTTTAAATTAATATACTGCAAATATTTTCAGGACAATAGAAAGAAGGCTTTAGAATTATCTACCAGACCCAACTTTGAAGACTGAAGGAAAACAATTCCATTTTTTAAATTACGTTTGATAAACAGATCCATGACTACGATAGTAGCAAAGAAACAAAAGACGATCACTTTACTATAAAATATATTTTGGATTATTTTAACATATCAGACCAAATTTTATCTAGAAATTGAAATCTCTGTAATATATTTAGATTTTTTTTATAGTTTCGAAGGCAACCACTTTCTGACGTTGTGCTATGGCCCTCTTTTCCTCCCTTTAATATATTTTGTTCGTTTATGAATTTTTCTTGTGTTTTTTGTATTGTTTGCATTGAATATTTTAAATTCGACGTTAGGAAGTATAAATATTTATTTTAGAAAAGAATTGAAAACAGTTGTGTATGAAACAGTTACAAAAAAGTTCGATTGAAATTGAAGAACATTGATTTTTATTCCATCGTAGATAAGGCAGTGAAGAAATAGATTTAACAGGAAATTTCTTGTGGTGAACACCAGTGTAATAAGATTCTACTTTGAAATTAAGTAAGTTTCTTAATTTTAGTATATTTTACTAAGATCAGCTCTCCAACAGTCATCGACTCTCCTTGGTTACATAATAGAGTTTTAGGGAAGATGCGATATGCTATTGACATGGTGTAACCGCACCCTCATTTTCAGTATAAGTTTGGCATTTTATTTATAAAATTCCAGCCTAGAATTACAAGAGAACTTCAACTTCGTCGTAGATAAATTTTTACTGAATACCCGTTACTAAAATAAAAGGGATTCCTCTTGAAAGCGGGCAGGGTTCCTAGAATGTTTCTTTTTTGTTCTTATCAATTTCCTCTTAAACGACTTCATTTTGTATCTTGTGTTCGCGGAGTAGCGAAAACCATAGGCCCCGTGAAATTATTTTAGTACGGATGACATGGCAGCTCTTTCTATTTTTGAAGATAACGTGAAATGTTATTTTAAGCCGTTAGTAGCCTCGTCTTTGGCAGACTTTTGCAAAAATTTTGTCCACATTGCTTTTTAATGTTGACTCATGTTCCACGATTCCTTATAACAATGTATTAGCTTCCGTTTTCAACGTCTATGGAATGGTGGCGCAATCGCCCAAAGAAGTCGTCTTTATGACGTCACGACTTTCTCTTGGCAGTTAATTTGTGCAACTGGATTATTAAAGCGCTATACAATATTAAAACAAACTGCGAGGAAATGATGCCGATTGTGGTTTTCTACCATACTACAGAGAACTAGTGTTCCCGAGGAAGCTTTTCTTTCGTTGCGTGTACTCCGTACACGGTCTGGCAATTTCGGCGCCCTATATTTTTGAAAACAGTATATACCGAAGACATTTTTTTTAAATATTTTTTTAAAACAGCTTTAATTCCATTTGAATTAATATCAAGTATTTTGAGGCCTGTTGTTGGCCTTTCTTGATATCCATGATCGATAAAGCAATCGAAGTGTGGAGACAGATTATGGCTCACCCAACCGTTTATACAGTTTCTTTGTACCTTAATCGATTTTGTGTTAGAAAAACACATGATAGAATTCCACCCTTCCTTTGTTCAAATCAAATTCATGCGACCCCAACTTACCTGCTTGACTTCTTCTTTCATTCCTGTCCATCTAGTGTGGTACGGTGTTGTGCTCTATCCTATCCTAAGTCATATATCTGTGTCTTCCATTGATAAGAAAAACGTAAAATAAGTCGGTTGGACTATGATAACATTATAGTGTTTAGGTTGTTGATATCGGCAGTTTAGTAATCTAATGTTATTGGATTAATGACCTCGTGATGTTCAGGAATCATTGATAAGTAATTGATAATTTTTTTTGCGTGTCCAACTAAATTCTTGCTTGTTATTAAATCGTTTTGTGCACAATCCACTACAGACTTACTATATATTATATTTATATTATTTTACACTCTTGGTCTTACATTGTTTGTTTTACATAATATAAAGGACGTAACCAATCGAGAAGGAGACCTGTATTATTATTCTACCGCAAGAGAGACGAGAATGCTTTAAAAAACCTAGAAGAAAAATAATTTTATTTTTATATTTAGTAATAGAAATATTATTAAAAAAAATTGTTGGTGAATTAACATAATGTACATTTCAGTTGATAAATTGAAAATGTGTGAGAATCAAGATATTTTGCAAGTAATATCAAATGACGATATCTTAAAATTGCGAGATCTTTACAAGCAATATTTTCCACGTACAATATATGTGTACAATTTCCTGAATTCTGCTATGAAATGGAAAATACGTAGTCCGGATAAACATTATGTGACTGTAATGGCACCTCATGGAAACTGGCAGAATGGAACATTTGTTGCAATTCACCAGGTTTGTATATAACATTATTCTCTGAAATGAATTGTTTGTTTCAACCAATTATATACCCTCTCCATGGATACATTTAGGGGCAAGGGGTAGTCCTAATTATTTACCTTATCGAAAAAACATTTCGGAACGTTTTGGTTTTTTAAACAAAATTTATTAAATATTTTTTACTAAACTTTCCTAAGAGTGATACCAGTAGCTGGTTTCTCTTTTACATAAAAAGGTTTTTTCCATTTTTGGGCTAGCAAAAGATTGACGTCGCAGTAGCATCAGCGCAGGGTTGTGGATGTCGAAAACGCGGTTCGGAGTTTCAGATGTGCTTGGACCCATTTTCCTAAGAAACTTGGTTTCCAAGTTACGGGGCCAAACAAAAAATAATTTTTTTCATTCTTCAAACCCTCGTTTCCCGGTTCGGAATTTGGTTAGAGAGACCTGGCTGGCGACATTCGAAGCGCAAAGTGTGCGATGAGTAGGTATAGGTACCTTTGTCAAAGTACTTTTTCAAACTCTTAGGACTCGGCTCCTAATTTGGTTAGTCAGATGCAGCCGGCGACGTTCGACGCGTAACGCAGCCGCACACATCCCAGTATGGAAGAGACCGTGGCCCAAAACTTCGGGGTACCCTTCCGGCACAAATTTTTTTTTACCTCCCTGATTAATTCCTCTCGGCTACTTGCGTCTGGCGTGACTCGAAGAAGCGTCCCTAGATCGAATCGCGGTTTGGACATTTCATGCCTTATATTTTCCCCGAGCCTCCTGAGATGGAGCAGCCCTACCGTTACTGTAACAACGGAGCTGCAATTTTTCAAAGCCGTCTCTGCAAAAACATTTTTTATATTTTGTTGGGCAGCAAATAATTTCCGAATATGGTCGGATGTAGGCACGGCTTTAGGACTCGAAAAGGCGTATCCGATGCGCATTCGCTTATCTCCTAAAACAACTTAGTTTCGGAGTTACGGAACTCTAAAGTAAAAACTTGGACGTCCTCTTAGGAAGCTGCGATTAGGCAATCGCCTACACCTCGATGAGGTCGATGAGGCCAACTGGGTTCTCCTAGCTCGCTTAGTTTCAGAGATATGGGGCTCCAAATATTGGCGAAATCTGGCAAAATTTTTCTTTTTCTTCCAAGTTTCTGGAAACTTTGGACGCTCGGCCTGTGGACCGGTCGCTCATTCTGCCGCGTCTTATGCTTTGCTTCTGTTTTATCGGTGTCGGTTTTGAACGGGGGGCCGACCGGACACCGCCTGGTCACGACTGCTCACAACGGACTGGGTTAAACGTCAACCAAGTTTGATCGCATTTCCGACCGAAATTGTGTTGTTAACTTCTTCATTTTTGAAAAACGTATTTTAGAGGGGGAAGGTCTGCTGGACTTTCGAGCCACGGCTGTAGCCATCATGACCCGTGTCCGATTCTCTTACACGTCGAACGCCGCCGAGCGCATCTCTTTTATCGAATTAAGAGCCGCCCCTGGCATCAAATACCTTTTTGCTTTAAACGGTCAGACGCGCCTCTTCGACTATAATCCAATGCCCGGATTTATTTTCCGACATTTTGAAATTTACCCTTTGCCCCTCTCTCCTGGCCTACAAACAATTCGTGAAAGGCGTTCCAGCCTAGTTCATCGGAAGCATCTAAGGAAGACGAAACGTAGGCGCTAGAAAGGACAAAGTCTACTGTATCAGAACGACTCGGAAAGGAAAAACACGAAACGCCTCCTAACGACTCGATTGGAATTCACAAGTGATGCACATTTATTTAGCCTGATAGAGTCCGATGTGCTCTTTCGATTGGCGGGAACCAAGCTCCGCTTGCTTGTTTACTTTCCCAGATATTCTTTTTCCCAAAGTTTCGCGAAAAATTTAGGGAAAAGGTAATATCTCGGAAAGTAAAGGAGCTAGCGGAGTGCGGTTTACGCCAATCGAAAGGGCACGTCGGATTCTATTCTGACGCGTATGTTTCGCCTTCCGAACGGAACCTATGCTCGGATATCATAATTCCTTTGATACATACATAACAGTTAGAATATTTTACTCGGGGTCTAGGGGTTACTGAGTTTATTTCTCCTGTATTATAAATATTACCCTTTATTTTAGTACTTCGGCTACGAAATATTCTTGTCAACATTGGAAGACAGCTATGAAATACTACATGACATTATAGTAACCACAAAAAACGTTGACTGGAATAAAAGATTATTATTATATGCCGTCCACGGTGACCATCGTGCTACAATTTTGAAAGCGTTATCTAAATCAAAATTTGAGATTTTAAGTGAAATATCTTGCAAAGCTTGGTGGATGCCAGCAAACAAAGCACTGCAACTGAAAGTTGAGTAAGTCGCATGGTAAAAATCTCAAAAAACTTAAAAAACAGAAAAGTTGTTTTTAGTTGTCCCCCTGAGATTTATGTAGCTAAGTTGGATCGAACTCATGCTGGTATGGTTAACTCCCATTGGCCCCACAAATTTGAAGGATCTGAAAAATATGTAGCCTTTATAATAGAAATGAACGGTGGCACTGGAGTTTTTCTAAAAACTTCCAACCAGTTGATTGCCTGGACGCTGAGGATTCAAATAGGTCTAGGGATGTTGCATGTAGTGGAGGAACATAAAAGAAAAGGTTATGGAAGTTTAGTTACCAAGGTTTTGGCAAAGGAAATTGCCCAAGAAGGAATCGATCCGTTAGCAACAGTTGTGATTAATAATAAAGCTGGACAGGCTACGTTCAAAAAAGTAGGTTTCGAACAGGCTGATTCAATATCGTATATAGAAAGCAAAGGGAGTGAACTTATTTGACAGTAATTTTTGAAGCTCAACACATTTTATGTACTAATAGGAAAGTTAGAAATAATTACAATTATGTATTTGAAATTACATGGAGGTTAAATTTCTGATAAAAATCTGTTATAATAATATATCGATTGCGATATGTAATAGCAGTTAGTTTAATGTAGGTGCAACAATACCAAATGCTGAAAAGCAGATGGTTAGGAGCAAAAAAAATTAGATGCAACTGTTTAATAGTTTCAAAGAAATTTTCCGCTAAGATATGTAATGTTTTAGACTGTTGGCTATATCTTTGATCATATAGCTTAGTAATTTAAATATAGATTAGAAATGATCTTAGTGTACTAAACTTTCTGATCGTTGATTACCGATGAGTGTATGTAATCAATTGTTTTTGATTAATTAATTGATTAATCAATATTTGTCTGTAATGTGTTAAAAATCAGCGTTTCCTTATATTTTAGCATAGAAAAAAAGAGCTATTTTACAGTAAAAATGTTTGTTGTAAAATAATTTCAGTAGGTATGCATATTTTCAGATTGTTAGAACCTTAAATTTAATTTCAAAAAGTATTTCAATTTAAAAATTTAATAACAATCCGAAAGAACGGCTAATCACTTATAGGATTAATATAAAATTGAATTGCACTACTCAATGGCTATATTTGTTGTTTATGAATACTATATTAGTAAGAAAAATATTCACTATATACAGGGTGTAGAATGGAAGGATGCAACATAGCGTTTCAATGTTAAAACTTTAAAAGTCTAATATAATCTTCGTTAATTATTTTAGAAGAATGGCTCATATAAGTTTTTTGTAGATAAAAAACGTCTGCTTCTATATATCTATTCATTTTTTATATTTAGTTTTTCAAAGGCAGGGAAATGAGAAAATAGAAAAGTTTTGACGAAAATCTATACTGCCTTGAAGTTGAATTTCTGGGTTGGCAAACAAACAAAAAATAATATCGTATACATTTCTAGATACAGAATTTTTTTCTGTACAAAAACCTATCTTACAGTTTTTCTCTAAAATAATTAGGGAAAATAATATTTAACTTTTACAATTTTACCATTGAAATCCCTATGTTGCGTGATTCAATTCTACACCCTGTATAATATATAAATATATCTGAATTATGTGAAATATATAATTGTATATATACTAAATCTGTTACTATAGTTCATATTTAATGTTAACATACAACATACATTAATAATACTACTTCAGTTGTTTTGGAGAGTGTACCTACATCCGCTTTACATTAAGCGCGTTGTTCAAGAAAAAAAATCTAGAATATATAGAATAACCACAGTATTTTCAGCATAGCCGCTATAATAAATAATAATGTAGTCAGAAAAAAAATTAAAAGTATTCAATTATTCCTTGGCTTGAACCTATACTCATTTAATCAAATGTTTTGTTTGAATAAAGCTGAATATTAGATAAAATGCAAATATAGTACATTAAACAGTATTCTCGTTGGATGTTTATTTTGTTTGTAATGTTAAATTGTAGCAATATAACAAATTAACACTGAGTGCTCAGCAGTTTCTCCCTGAGTTACTCAGAATTCCCTATTGGCTGAGTTGCGCCGAGAAGCTAACTTGGGGTACATTTTTTTTACGCTGGAAGAAGTTTGTTAGTTTTACATAACTTCCGGTTTGGTTCAACGCACATGTGGAGTAAAACCCATTACACAAATCGAAGAAACGTGTAGGTATAACACAACAGTAGAGATACGAATCGTGATGGTCATAATAAAAAGAAAATGGGTAAAGTAGGTATATTCCCAGGAGAATGAATTGATGAACGTCATATGGATTAGGAAACTGTTTTTGTTACGATTCGCGATTTCTGTTTCATAAATTTGAATTTGGCGCCAAATTGAACCAATCAAAAGAAAAATCGCGCCTGCATGCATGGGTTTAAAAAAGGATTCATTCAAAACCATGACGCAAAAGGCCCTTAAAGTTCGTACATAGCCACTGTTTCTTTGTGGCCTTTGAAAGGGTACCGTGTTTCACAATTATTCTTATTTTCCCGTCGACGTTCGTGGAGCACAAGCAGAAACATAACCGTATTTCTAAAACTGACATTGACAAGAGAAACTATCAAAAATAAAGAGATTATGGCATCTGTAATATTGCGTTCTAGAATTTTAACGCCAGTTTTCTTAAAACAGTAAGTAACAACTATTTTCTTACATTGCTAGATTACATAAATTATAAATACCGAACCTATATAACGTTATTTTAATCTTTGATGATATAACATTTTTAGATGTGCAGCTGGTATCTCGACTAGTGCAACCAGATTTAGCGAAGATGTTGATATAGCTGTTAAACAGAAAGAAGCCCCTCTAATTAAGAAAGAGTTAGCATTACTTAAACCAGAAGAGCTAGTTCAGAAACGTCAACATGAAGGCTATATTACGACTGAAAAGCCAGTATGTAATTCAATTATAATTTTATGGATTTAAAATTTGTTCTAAGGTTTCTTCTAATCAATAACGACCTTCTTAAGAATTAGCATTAAAAAGTTTAGATTTTCGTGAAATAATTGTTTTGTTGGGAGAAATTTATGGTTTTCAAGTTTTTGAATCCTTTGCCCCTGTTTCGTTTTCTTTCTGGCGTTTTAGGTATTATTAGTTTTTTTTGTGTTCTTTTGTCTAGAAGTCTTAATATTATGATTGAACATTTGTAGAGTGAAATATCAACAATTACTGGAGTTCCTGAAGAACATATAAAAAATAGAAGAGTGCGTATATTTATGCCTGCAAAAAATTCCATGCAAAGTGGAACAGATAATATTGGTCAGTGGAAAATGGAATTTGAAACCAGAGAACGATGGGAGAATCCTTTAATGGGATGGGCATCTAGGTAAAACTAAAAAATATACAAAAAAAATATAGTATAATTTTTGTAATTTTGCTGCACTTACTATTTTGTTCTTATGTAATTGTCTTTTTTGGATATTTATGTTGTAACGTTCTTTTTGTTGTTTGTTTGTTTATTTAAGTTATATTTTGTAATATTACAGTGGTGACCCATTGTCTAATATGCACCTGGAGTTTACAACCTGTGATGATGCCATAGCATTTTGTGAAAAAAATGGTTGGATATGGTTCTTGCAAGAAGAACCAACAAAAAGAGAAGTGAAACCTAAATCATATGGCATTAATTTTTCATGGAATAAACGTACTCGCGTTTCTACAAAATAAATAAATATTGTAGTGTTATATCTAAATTCAAATAAAATTCTTGTGTTGTAATATATATTGTAATACATAGTTATATAATAAAGTAAAATAAAAGAATAAGTAAATTTTTTCGCTTGAAGTATGAAATGAATTAAATCCCTAATTATGTCTCAATTTTGTCATTTTGAAAATATTAATTATATTTCTTTGAAATAAACAAACATTGTCCATTGCAGACTGATTAATTAAATTATCCTGTAATCTTTTGACTATTCGGAGTAGGCAACACACATTGCATATCATAGGTTTCGTTGGCAATTAAAATATATCGCAATAAATTATAAGAAAGTTTGTAACATCCTGATACTGTTATACGCAGAATTTAATCCCGAGTTGATATATGTAAAAATATACAGGGTGTTGCATATGAAATAGGAAAGTTTGGGTCATTTCCGGCGAAACTGGAAGTGAAAGATTATTAACGTTTAGTTCAAATTATGAGCTCTTACGTGTATAAAACGCATACAAAAATTTATTTAAATCGGTTAGTAAAAAAAATAACAGGGTTACCCTGGGGTCCTGTGTCACCCGGTATACTATTTCATAATTTAAGGTTTGCGGCCGCGGTGGAGACGTCTCTGCGTGTTTAGACAGGAACGACATGGGGTGCATTTGTTACATCCTAATCACCACCGCGCCCGATACCGCCACCACGGCCACTACCACCACACAATGGTTTATGGAAGCCTTCAAGCAAGATGTTCATACCTTATTCCATAGTAAAGAAAAATCAGTAGTTAGGATATGTTATATTTAAAAGCTATTCTAATATCGTACACGATCTAAGCCTACTTGTATGAACAGAGAAAATTCAAAATGCAATGCATTAATGAAGGCAGAACTTCTCACTAACCATTCAACTTATACAATTTTGGCGTAATCTACAATGCTTCGATATTTTGGCATTACATATTTGAGTTAATTAATTAAAATTGTAACAATATCTTTTAACAATTTATAATACAATATCACAATGATTAAAATTAATGTAGGCATTTCTATACAGGCTATATATTATATGCTTATAATATTATTTTATTTTGTAGTAGACTATTTAACAAAGCAAAACAAAATTATTGAGACTAAATATGGATGCATGTATGGCCTATCTAATATTTTTCAAAAGTACTACTTACTGGCCCCTTTACTATTATATTAATATATTAACAGAAGTTTATAACAGTATATTGCTCTTTGTCAGTTATAACAGATAACATTTTTTTTAACATAATAAATACGAATTATAAAAGTTAAATTGGGACAATCGATATTTTTAATTACATATTGAAATATGGAATTTAAATTTTTAAGCTAGTGCTGGTATCTGACTAATAGCAGCGCATCAAACTAATAGAAAAGTTATTATTTTAAAAGGGGAATGGATTTGGGTTTTTGTGTTAAAGTTTAAATTAATGTAGTCTGAATGGTGTTTACCCTATATTTGAAATTGTCCCGGGAAAGTGAAACACATTACATTAAAAAAGTTCGGAAGGTGCAGTATTTTGATTTGGTACTTGTAAAAGATGAAATTGCAATAATATATGTAGATATTATTAAACCTGAAATAATATATGAAAACTGTACTCATTTATCGATTTGGAATAGAAAATATTTTGGAATATAAAATGGTAATTTTAGTTGTTTCGTTGGTTTTCTTTGAAAGCGGTGCCGTAATATATCGGATGTAATTATAACTTACAATACAAACCTTTTTTATTTAATATCCCGCTCGATAAAACCATATCGATTTTTAAACATATGGACCCAGTTATACTGACGTCATGCACCGTCATATTACGTCCGCTATATTACGGCACTGCTTTCCTAGGAAACCCAGACTTTACTGTGTAACAACAAAACAGTTTTAAGTATAATTATTACCTCAGAGGAAACTTCTGTCTTTTTTTTATCCAATACGAGTCGGGGGCAAATTATTTTTCCTCTGGGATAATAATTATATCATGGAGGCACATGCACGACTGTTTGAAATAAGTACCTACACGACCTACACTAATGAACTTTTTTAACATATCGGTTGTAGCAGTATAGTACACACAAGTAGTACCTACTGTACAAAAATAAACTTATACATTATTCTTAGGCCATTATAACTTGTAATTCAATATTGTCAATATAATTTATGATGATCACTGAAAACATTTTATTTTCTAGTTAACCCTCACTCTACGTCTCAAAAACGTGTGCTAATGTAATTTTTCAAATCTTAAATAATTATATAGTAGGTATTAAGCAAGACAATTATAGTCTATCAGAATAGTTATTTTTCTTACAAGTACGCAACGTTTTACGTACTACGTGATTCAAAGAAAATGTTTTGGTAGAAGTTCTCCAAAATGGAAATTAGTAGAAATTTATAAAAAGTCTAATATTCGTTAGTCTGTTTCAACGTAACTATGGCAACGAGTTTGTTTATAGCAAGTTTTAAAAACATGGGAATGTTCTGGTCCAAATTTAGGAAATAACAGAAATATTGTTCTGAATTTGCTTCCAGTAAGATCAGACGATAATACGAGAAAGAAATTTATTCAAAGACTGGAAGAAGACCGTGCTTGGAACCAGAGGCGTTACTCGGAGTTACTCCCGCGTGCAAATAGAAAGCGCCTCAGGTGCGCGAATAAGGTGTGAAATATCTTGTGAGAAACGCCCGGTCTGCGCGTAAAGATGAAATGTGTGATGAGCAGGTGGGAGTTGAGGTGAGTTTCAAGTAAAAGTTGCGAGGGTGTGGAAAGAGTGAGAAACGCGAGATGTCTCAGATTTAACCATTGACATTTGTGAGAGGAAATATGTAGTTTAATAAATTGGATCCTGAAAGGTCTCCACAGACTTCGTCCTTCTCAAACAGTTTTGCCCGTCCGGGTGAAACGGTCACAAAACCGCGGTGCCCTTCTTGCCAGCGTTCAAAAAGATCTGTCAACTTTTGATTTCAACCGTCCGTTTTGAATTCGTTCCTGCAGGATTTTTTCAGTGTTGTTACCAGGAAAACTGGACGAATATACCGCGAAGTGTGCGGATGTCTAAGTTGTTCGTTCTGCTCCGGACGGGCAAAACTGCTGGAACAGAACGAAGTCTGTGGGGGCCTTAAAGAGCACGTTGGGCTTATACCTCGACGCTCACCTACTCATTACACACCTCATTCGTGCACCTGGTTCTAAGTCACGTCGGCCGCCGAGACTTGAGAAAATGCTTTTATTCTCGAGTGTATGACCACTCCCACACCACCGCTTGAGTTTGCGGATGGGAAGTTCAACTTTTTCTTAAGTTTCAGCGGGCAACCTGTATATCAACTGCGGAGGGTGTGGAATTACACATTACAATTTTTGTAATAATTTATGACAATTACCCGTGTTCGCCAAAGTTTCTACAACAACCATTTTAGAGACCGTGTACCAAAATTGTATTAATTTTGTTAGGTAGACATTTAAGAATAATATGTATAATTTTTAAACCAATTACTGTTAAGAAATTGCAACAAACAACTTTTATTCTATTATCATATAATATTATATTGCTTAGTGTGTTAAGATTGTCACCAGTGTCAGATTGGGCATTCATAGTGGAAGAAAAAAAAATTGTGTAAGTATATTTTGTAGTAAAGATAAGTATTTGGTATGCTTATAGGTAACACAGTTTAGATAGGATGTAACTCCCAGTTAAGCCTCAGTATATCGCTTAACGAATCAGTAGTTTCACTCTGCTTATTTTGTGGTTCGGCGCATGATCGACGCGTGGCGACAGATTGGGGTCTGCGCAGGTTACGTAGTCACGTGATCACACGCGGTTGTTTTTAAATTCAAATCACGATAGTCTTGATTTCGCAAACTGTCAGAATTGTCATGGTAAAATACAATATCATACAGGACCATTAGTATATTTATAACAATGTTCCCGTGTATAGAAAATATCCGATGCGCGTGGCTGCAAATCGGGGTCTGCGCATATGAAAAATTTTTGCCAGCAACTTCAAAGGCGCCGCCTGAGAGTGAAACTACTGATTCGTTAAGCGATATACTGTGGTTAAGCTAACTAACGGTAGGTTTTACAAGAATTGTTTCCATGACAATTGACCGTGGCTTAGCTTAACTAGGAGTTAAACCCGAATTGAAAGACCGATCCTTATGGCCGGTTTATCAATCCGTAGTTAACTCCTTGTTAAGCTAACCAACGGTTAACTGTCATGGATACGATTATTGTAACAATTCGTATCCATGACAATTGACCGTTGGTTGGCAGGGAGTTAAATACGAATTGAAAACCCGGGCCTTAATGTGTATTTTACATAGAAAAGTTTTGAAAAAACTATAGGCACACCATTTTCAAATAAAAATAATTTATAAAAACAGTTTTAAATTATAAAAGTAAATTGTTGTTGTTGTCTCTTTAAGAGAATGTAATATATTTTTTGTAATATTTTCACTTTTCCCCCCATAATGGTCCTAAATGTTTTTGTTTGAAGATTTTTTGTTCCATTCATTTTAGAAATGTTTTGTCGTAGCTAGAAAAATGTAATGGATGCTAATAAATCTGGAATCTATTCTACTTTCTTATTAAAAATTTGAATTTCCTATCTACTGATTGTACAACCGTTTTGATGCCTCAGACTTTTGCTGTATGCGCGTAATAATTGACTGTCATATATAGTGAGAATCAAGTATTTTGTTCGTAAAATACTTTTAGCTATATTATGCTAACAATCATGTACAGATTAAACTGATAATAGTTTTTAGTAAAATAATGGAAGCATAAACATTATATATTCTCTATGAAATTGCAACATTAGATTTCCACATAACAAGTGAGGTTGATTACTAAAACTGGTTTAGTAATGTTTTGAGTAGTACCTATTTTTATGCTATCAGTTCATAATATACAATTAACTGAGTTGTCTATTAAAATTATATACACTATGTAATACCTACTATTTTTTTTATTACATAATTTAGTTAGAATTTACTTTACCATTTCTCAGAATAATCAAGATACATATTTTATGTACGTTTTAAAAACTGACATACTTACATCTATTAAGTTTAATACACAACTTGTAAAAATTAAAATTCACACATTTCTAGCTAATGGAATGAAATGCAATTTTAATTAATTGTATATTGTTTCATATTTTAATTCAGAAACTACCGGAATTATATAATTGATAGGAAAATCGGAAATTAAAATTTTCACATCCAAACTATTTTCCACCTAGAAAGCGGCCACGTTACCTACTCTAGATCACCCTGTATATTATTATTACAATTTTTCGAAATGTTGTGTTTATTGAGAAATGTTTCCTAATATTTATTTATGTTAAGAGTCCGCTAAATCAAAGGTTACAGTAGCCAGTTGAGACGTTTCTGGAAGGGGCGACGACCGACGCGACGCCGGAGTAAGGAATTTCGAAACGAGTTACTGTAAAACTTTATCGCACGTATAACGAATACGTTTTTTTTCTTGAATTTTTGCTCCAAAACTAGGTTTTATTTTGTTACTTTTTTTGAACGCCACCAAACTTATTTGGGTTTCAGGAGCATGACGTGCACCAAATCAAAATTATTTTTTTCTGCCTAAACTAACCTCGGCCCCATGTACACAGACATCTCCTCACCATGTACACAGGCAGCAACGAGCAACATGATACCGCAAAGAAACTGAAACGTGTAAAATGAAAAGTTCTATCAGTAGTAAACGTTTAAAAGATGTTGGATACGATTCCCACATTCTTTTGTTATTTAAAAAAATAGATTTGGTTAGATCGTCCTATTTGGGTCTGAGGAATATGTGGTAGTAGCATTTTGTACAGACCTCTTTCAGAGATACCCTCTATGAACATAAATTGGTCCTGTTTGTGTTGTTTCCATGATGAATAATAAATAAAAGCAAAATTTAGCATAAACGTCATTCCCAGAGACCGTGACTAGCATGTAAACAAAACCACGTGACACATGGGATCTCTGTGATTGGTTGCATGGAGCCCGCGCAGGCAATCAACCAATCACAAATTCTACTACGGCCATGTCTCACGTGGTTTTGTCTCTACATGCTAGTCACGGTCTCAGGGAATGAAGTTTAGTTTTTGTGTTAATAACGTGTGATAAAATAAAAGTATAATGTCATAGTAGTCTGGGTTGTATTGTATGGAGTCAGGGTACGTTTACTTTCCTGATTTAAGGAATTATATTTTCAGCCTATGTCCAATATTAAACGTTTTGTATTTTATTCTTAAAAACAGGATATTCGTTATAGTCAAGTAGTTTCTGAATAAAATATTCGAAATAGAATATAGAAGTGTCTGTTAAGCGTTGAAAATTAATTTTTATTGTAGCCTATGAAATTGTTATTTTGGTAGTTACAATAAAGTACGTGTACAGCTGAAGAGCATTTGTAATCGATTTAATCATTTAACACTAGTTAGTCATGATTTAGAAAATGCAGAAAAAGATTTCATTCTTGAATGTTTAATTAAAATTACTGTAGTATTATTTTTTTATTGCAATATTTAACAGTTATTTTTCAGTTAAAATCAGCTGTCTTGCTTATCACACTCGGTTTGTAAATCCACAATACACTGTTCTAGTTCACTATCTTGGATTACTTCGTTGTTTTGGTTTTCAGCAATGTCCTCATCTTGATGATACTCTTCACTTTCTCTGTGCACCAATACTTGCACTACAGTGGCTTCACTTTGCTGTCTTTGAAGTGAAGGTCTAGAAGATGGAGAATCAGGAGAAGGTTCCGTTACTAAGATGCTGACATCAGATCCATTAGGAGGGGCCGATTCTGCTCTTTGACTAACTGATACTGTAGCACTAGTAGTCCTTCCTTTAAACGAACCGATACGTTCTAAGGGTTTTCGTTTTATTATACTACCTCGTTTAGGTTTTGGTTCTGTTGGTGTATCTGGCTGTAACGAGTGCGTAGTAGTACCATTTGCCTTTATGCCTTTCTTGAACGCAGGTGGCGAAGAAGAGTCATCTGGAGTTTCTACAGCATCCTGATGTCGCAGAAAGAAGTTATAAATACTCCTACGTCGTGGTTGATTAAGATGTGTTGGGGTTGTTGGTGTATTTGCTTGCGGAGTTGCCCCACTTACCAGTATGCTGACATCGGCGGATTCGCGCGCCAAGTCCAACTCCTCTGGGGCCATATTCGCTGCACTAGACAATAAAAGCAGCGGTAAATTCAGCCACGGACCACCTAATTCGCTAAGGTCGCTCGCGTCTGAGGCCCGAGAGGACTTGCGAGAAGATGCGCGACTCCCTCGATGCACATGCAAGAAAGCAGATAATCGGCCCTGCCAACCACCACCTGGAGATGAAGTTTGAGTTTGTTCATCTTCCACATCTCTCTCGAGTTCCAGTTCTCTTTTTCTTCTACAATAATATTAAGGATTTAAAAAAATATCACCGCGTACTAGATTTGGACATTTAAATAGAAATCTTCCATACGAACTTGTAACACCAATTAGAAGGAAAGTAGAGGTTGTTAAAGAAATATGTTCTTACTTGATATACTCCCGAAATGTTTTTTGGATTAATTTAGCAGCTTTGTCTTGCCTTTTCCATATACGTGTTGAAGAAACAATTTCCAATTGCTTCCTCGTAGGAAATTGCTTTTTAAATTTGATATCCATTTGTTCTTGTAACTACAAGGAAATAAATCTTTAAATTAATTGTAACGGTACCAAAATATTGGACTAGTACTCTCAGCTACACATTACATACCATTGTAGTGGCTTGATATACTCAAAAAATCGTTCTCTTAAAAATACGCATAAAATATTTTCAAGCCTTAATGAATCCTTCACAAATGGGATTTCTTATTCAATTTTGAGATGTACAGTTTTACCGAATAAACTATACATCTGTAAAAATGTCTATAAAAAATTGCAGTAAATATTTAATTATCCCAATTTATTGGGAATTTTACAGCTCTGTCCCTCTCCAATAATTTATTTACTTATACTTAGAAATAAATACAAAATTTTAAATGCTATCCCTACCTGCCTGAAAGTGTCTGTTTCTTCTACATGTCCAAGAACATGTTTCACCAAAGCATGTAAAATATCCAAACAATGTATTCTGTTTCCTTTAGCAATCGGTAAATTGAAGCTGACTAATGCAACCGTATTTGGCTTTGAAATTCCTAAAGGAGGATCTAAAGATGCTATGAAGTCTGATAATTGAGAAAATCGTATGAATTGTGTTGCATGAGGATCGTATCTGAAATAGGAATATTATAACATTTAGAAAATTTCTACCAACAAGAAGCATTGCTTACTTGGACCATCTAATATAAAACATTTCTAAATCATCTTCAACAATTCCTATTTCTTCTTCCTGATGGGCTTGATTGAAGTTTTCAAGAATAATAGCAATGTACATATTGATGATAATCATGTAGTTAATAATTATAAAGCTTGTAAAATAAGTTATTGATAGCAATGGATAACCGCAATCTCCGTTACTTTGATTTCTGAAATGTGGATCACATTCTGGAGGTTCAATCATTAATGATTCTAGTACATCATTCCATCCAGCTGATGTCATTAAACGAAATAATAAATGCATCGAATGTCCAAATGTTTGAAAGTTAACCATGTCATCTAAAGCTCCCGTTTGTCGCACATGCCCAAATAACGACATACCAATAATGGCGTAAATAAATGTAACAAGTGCTAGCAAGGCACCAATATTAAATAAGGCTGGTAGGGATACTACCAAAGCAAATAGTAATTTTCTAATACCTTTTGCTGCCTGCAAATATAAAATTTCGTATGTTATTTTAAATATCTCTTCGGTTCCGTTGTGTGAAAGATTTGACTGCCAGTTGAGCTAAACCACGATCAACTGTCATGGATACGGCTCCAGGATGGGGGAGAGAACTGGAGCGGGGGCATTTGAAGAATGCCTGGGGCGCTAGGCCACTGTCTTCCAGTCTGAACTCGTTGCTATCACCACCTGCGCACCTGATATGGTGGGGAGACACTACGAAAATAGGCAAGTCCTTATCGGGACAGACAGTCAGGCCGCCCTAAAGGCCCTACTGTCGATGGAAGTCTACTCTAAGACTGTAGATAGTTGCCTACAGGCTCTGAGTGAACTAGCTACCCATGACAGAGTTACTCTGAAGTGGGTGACGGAGCACCAGGACATATAAGGGAACGAAAAGGCGGACTCAGGAAAGGAGCTGAACTGAGAATGATCGGTCCAGAGCCCACTAGCGGCATCGCTTATAGCAGCGCAAAGAGCTTTATCAAGGACTGACTTGTGCAGTGAGGCACACTGCAACTACTGGAGGGCAGTGCTTGGATTGAGACAGTCAAAACTGTTTCTTCGAGATTCATTCAGGGATTACACAAATGAAATCCTGAAATGCAATAGGAGGAACTTCTTAAAGGACACTGCAAGATGAGAAAGCTCCTCAGCATAATGGGGATACTAAATGGCGCAACGTGCAGAATGTATGAGATGGAGGATGAAACTCCATTTCATATATTCTGTCAATGTGAAGCAATGGCGGCGAAAAGGCTGGAGGAGGAGGTTTGTAGTTCCCGTTCTGGAAACACGAACTCCAGGTCATCTCCTTCAAGCACATCTTAGCTACTTGAAACAGAATAATTTTACACGTGGAGCAATAGGTGAATTCTCCCGCGCTACAGTGGGCTTAACGACCACTCCCAAGGAAAAAAGAAACTGTCATGGATACGATTGTTTTTAAGAATCATATCCATGACAATTAATCGTGGTTCAGCTAAACTAGGAGTTATCTTTTACACAACTTGGTTTAAGGTTTTATAAAGTCTGGTTGACTGACATGACGTTTGGCTGAACTACGATCAAATGTCATGGAAACGATTCTTAAAAACAATCGTATCCATGACAACTGATCGTGGTTCAGCCAACTGAGCCAACCGTCGGTCAAGGAGACCCAGTTTTATAAAACATTTGATTCCCACGATGAATTGTCATGGATACGATTGTTCCTAAGCATCATATCCATGACAATTCAGTTAAACTGGTAGTCAAATCTTTTATACAACTCAGCCAGATATTAATTTACTCACCTTTATCAAGCGCAAAATTCTGCCTATTCTAAAAACACGAACAACACGTAATAACGTAGGTGAGACTGGAAAGTCTATCATAATATCTTCCATGAGAATACCAAGAATGGATGCTAGTACTAATAAAAAATCGAATACGTTCCATGGAACAGTGAAGTAATGGTACCGTAAACCCATCATCTTCACTATTGCTTCTAAAAAGCAAATTATTGTAAACTCTAAGGATTGTATACTACACGATTATTTATAAGTACCTAGCCCAAAAACCGTTGTAAAAAATGCGTTACTGACTTCTAATATAAAAAAAACAGCGTGCGGCTGGTTATAATGTTCAATCCCCATTGTTAACATATTTAGAAATATTAATATAAAGATTGCAATTTCAAATCTTCTCGAATTTGAAAGGTCATAAAACATTGCCAAGAATTGGTTTATGGGCCTTTTTATAACTTTCTGTGGCTTTTTTCTTCCTAATTTTTTCATAGCTGTATAATAATGTTTTTGGCTTTCCGTTAAAAACATTTCCAGAACTCCTCCTTCATACTAGATTCAAATAACAGTTAGCAGTACTAAGATTCAATTCAAATTGTTATTCCTACCTTCTTCTTTAACATATTAAAGTTGTCTATGATCACACCAATAAATAGGTTTAAAGTAAAAAAAGATCCACATACAATGAAAATAACGAAATATATATAGGCATACAAATTGGCTTCTCGTTGTGGTTGTAAATGTACACCTCTTGCATCAACCGCATCCGCCATTACTTCCATCCAACCTTCAAACGTAGCCTGAGAAGATATAGAATTGTTAGATTTGTATGTAAACAGTTTTTATTTCATACAGCTGCACCACCATCACGTTTGGTATTTTTTTCCCATCAAGTACACAGTTAGGGTTAGCGCGCACTATGAACGTTTTGTCGTCCAACAGTTCAGTCGACTGAATGAGCCCTATTGCAACATGTATACGCGGATTAGTTACAAAATAGTTGACTGAACTTTTCTATTATGGCTTGTTACAAACCAGAATACCTACGACTGAACCACTTTTTAGATAACATTCAGTTACTCAACTCTAAACCTTCACTTGATTTCGTGCGTTTTTTCCCACGCAACTAAGCACCATGTTCTTAAGGTAATCGTTTGGAGTTAGAAGTACCAAAGGTGGTGATGTTTTCAAAATTATCTAGACGTGTAATTTAGTCGCACTGGCAAACATGGGCGAACTACCCTGAGAAAATGGCGAAGATCACGAAGACTTGGAGCATGTTGTTCAATGGTACCGCTTGAGAGTTGAGTAACTGAATGGTGACTGAACTGTAGGTCAACACACGGGAACACACGCTTTCAATATCTCTGTCTTCGTCCGCGCGCTTTTTTTCAGTAGTGGATGGATATCTATGCTAACAGTATGGAACAATTAGACGATTGAAGACAAAAATGAGAGAGACAGGTCCAGTCGAATGAAAATGGGAATTGCAGAGTCCCAACGCAGGTTTTCGTACACTTTCCCTTCAGTAAGCGTTGGCTGGTTATTGGGTGACCCCAAAATATTCTGTTATGATTGTTTCCCCTGATCACTAAGGTTGAACTCTGACAGAGAAGGGTCGTCGGTTGGTAGCGATCGTCTGGTTTAAAATTACAGCTGACCAAGTATACCCTTCCGAGTGAGGATGTGTGTATAAATAGGCAAGGGTATCCTTGGTCAACTGTAATTTTAAATCGGACGATCTTTTTCGACCGACGACCCGTCTCTGAGAGTCCCTCCTAACGCTGCGTTTAGTTGATAGTGCGTGCTAGCCCTTACTGAACAATATAGCTTGCGTATTTCTGGCGATATTCTCCTAATAATATTCCAAGCCGCCATAGTATAATAAAGTGTTGTGTTGCTAGGAAACATCGCAAGCAGAGTGCCAGGGTTGTTTTCAAAAATCAACACTTAAACCGGCATTTACTTAAAGCAAAGAGTATATATACTCTCTATATCTATACTCTTTGCTTAAAGCAAAATCCAATTTGATGTATGGAAAGTTGCATACCTACAATAACAAGAATAATGCTTGCCTTGGAATTTTGTTTCATATTTTTAAATATTTCAGATTCTTCTGACGTTACCAAAATTGATAAATGCAATAAAGAATAATGAATTTACTGTATTGAATATAGATTTTGTCGTTATATTATTTTAATTTTTTTTTGTCAAACAACAATACCTAGTAGAAAGTTGTAATCCGTTATAATCCGTCATTTGTGTATTGGCTCCATTGTGAGTTAATGGTCCTGTTAGTTGTGTTGCCTACATGCTAACTTGCAAAAGGTGAATTATATTGATATTTCTAAAATTTTATTTCCATTATTTCCGAATTAATTTGCATTTTAGAAAAACAATTCTTGTGGCATTTGAAAGAGCGTGGTTATATCTATCTATTGATAGAGACCATTTTTCGATATCCATATTTTTGTAAATACTACTTGAAAATTTTACAGTAAAATAGAGTTGTACATTTTTTAATGCTGAAAAGTTATTTTTTAGAAACTAAATAAAAACGTTTTATGTGTAGACAAATAAAACACCAATAATAAGAAAAAAAATTCGCCCGCCCTTCCTACTTTAAAATTGGCTCTAAAAAATTGGAACAAAATGTGCATAAAATGGGGTATATTTCAAGGTGTAAACTCCAGCCTTAAATCTCGATTCAGGCAAGAGTTTGTCAATTTATTATTTCACAAAATCTATACGGGACATAGTCACCGATTCGGGAAACGACGATGGGATTCTTTCGAACGATATTTACCGACCATGTCCCGCATCAGAACCTCAAGTAAATGAGGTTCTGCCCGCATACATAATTTATCTTGCACTATAGTGTGGATCGATTCTAAATTAAATAAACAGGTTACTCAAAAGGATCATAAAAGGTAGGCGTACATTGGGCCGCATCGTCCGCACCGGACTGGATATTTTAACGATAGTGTGTTTATCGGCATAGATTTAACAGTCAGTAGCGTTTGGGCCGTTGTCCGTTTGGGTGCAAAGATAATCCTGCACCGACCGGAAAAGTTGAGAATAGAAAGTGTTGTGTTGCTAGAAAACATCCCTAGCGGAACACTAAGCTCGATTCAGGCAAGGCACGGGTTTGGCAAATTATTATTGCACGAAATCTATGAGGGTTTAGTCAACGGCGACGATGATTACACGTGGGGATTCTTTCGAACCATATTTACCGATCATGCCCCGCATAAATTATTTGCCGAGCACGTGCCATGTGCCTTGCACTAATGTGAATCGAGCCTAAAAGTAAATAAAAAGGTTACCCAAATGGTTCATAAAGGTGCGCCTACACTGGTCCGCATCGAGCTGGATCGGATACTTTAAAACGATAGTGGTACGGATTTGACCGTCAGTAGTGTTCGGGTCATTGTCTGGTTGGGTGGGTGTAAAGGTATTCCGGCACCGACCGGAAAAGTTACCTTGTCGAGAATCCTTTCTGGATTTACCGAGGGCCGTACGGCACAGACCCGTGAACGCGACCCCATTTGATATAATGGATCAAATATTTTTTCCCATCCGTGCGGTGCGGACGATGCAGACTAGTGAACGCGTACCTTTACACTCTGTATGATGAAAAGTAAAATATGAGCATTATAAATAAATTATGTATTACCAGAGAAGTAAAATATTAATAAATCGCTCTACTTACTACTTGAAAAAGTGCCAGATATGCTATACCCACGTGGTCAAATGATACTTTGGAATTTATCCACGTAAAATTATTGGATAGACAATCATACTTATTTTCTATTATCTATAAGAAAATGTGTTATGTTAAATAAGTCATTTTTTATCCGAAACTTAACTTACACTGATGGGTAAAAGTTCACCATCTTCATCAAGACATTTATAAAATTTTCCACCAAAGAATTGGACACCCATAATTGAAAATATTAACCAAAACACTAAACACACTAGTAAGACGTTGAAAATACTTGGTATAGCATACATAAGGGCATTTACGACAATACGCATCCCTTGCCATCTGCTTATAGCTCGCAGTGGTCGTAGAGCTCGTAACGTTCGTAAAGATCTAAGGACTTTCAAATTTTCATTTTCTTCTATTAGCAAACTGAAAACTGATACCTACAACATAAACATAAACTTAAGTTTAATTTTTGAGTCTAAATTAAAAGTACTTACAAAAACAATAGAAAAATCTAACAGCGTCCAAAAGCTTGTAAAATATTTGTGAAACCCTAAAGCAATCCACTTTAAAAACATTTCCAGTAAGAAAATTATACAAAACGCTAAATTTGTCCAGTATAATATTTTTTTAAGTCTCGGATTTTCATCCAAGTATATATCTTCAAAACAGAGAGTTACACTTGATGCAAATATTAGAAACAAGATAAACCATTCAAATGCTGGCGTATCAACTACCGCTAAAATATTTCTACGTAAATTCATAAATTTTTTGTACGATTGCATCTTTGTACAGGTTTCCCAAAATAAACATCTAAAATATTACAAATAATATTTTTGAAAACCAATTATATTTTTAATTTTTACTTGTCATAACATTGGACTGGAAAACAGTGTGGAGGTACTTTATCTGGTTTGTTTCTCCCAAAACCTGGAAAGTTTCCTATACCGTCTGTATATTGTCCTTTGGAATTTCTACGACCACCAACTGTAATCTCATCGACATATGAAACTAAAGTTTGCCATGGTCTATGTGTTTCCTCGTCTTTTTCTTTGCTCGTACTGCGGAATAAAATCGTTTCTTCAGTTTCGGTATCTGCAGATGTACCTCTGTTTAAATTTCGTAATTCCAAAGTTTCATCTGTAGTATCATCTATAATTTTAATTTTGAAAACTCATACCAAGAAACGATGCATTGTTTACCTTTACTGTCACTGCATGTCGTTCCTCTACTAGAGGATATATTTGGCTGCAATTTTGATTTTTCTTTTCCTTCACGTTTTGATGGTGTCTTGTTGGTTTCTTCCTTTTCTTCAAAGTTTCCGTTAATTAGTGTGGATAGCCGTTTATTGTGTTCGCTTTCCTGTAGTACATCCTAAAAAATAGATAGATATATTATGTAGATTATAAGGTCCTGTTTGTGCTGAATAGACTTACTTTATATTCTGATGAATCATAACTAATTAATGAGATAGGCCTATTCATGGCTTCCTGATAGCTTATATTATAAATTTTATCTCTTGGAAAGCCTATTACTGTCTCTTGAAATTGTTTTGGATGGAGACCTGGAAAAATCATCCAATCATTGGATGTAATTTTGAAAGTATACGTTGGTATAGATCGTCTCAGGTTGAGAAGTCTGTGTGGCTATCCTTATGAGAATTTCGCTCCGACGATGCCAAATCTACGCAGTGTGGTAAAGCTGACTTAAATCCTTAATAAATGAATACCAGAACCATTGACAGAAGGAAGCGGATAGCGATATTATTAGTTTAGCCGTCCCTCAACATAACAGCCGAATTAGTTTGTGAGTGACAGGGAACAATTTATTTCAATACAAGTTTGCATAGAAATGTGGCGTCGCTGTACTGTATAAGAGCCTGTACTGACTTCTCAACCTGAGACGACCTATAGTATATAGTATATCCAAGAGAGTTCAACTCTCTCCTTGCTATTATACTACCGCTGGTAAAAATTTCATGTTTCTAATTTCTCTTTACCTTTTTTTAATTCTCTTTCTTCAGCTTGCGTTTTCATCACCTCTCGTACAATTTGTTCTAAGCGAGAATTACTTTCATTTTGACGTAGTTCTCGGGCTAAGGCACGTTTTCGACGTCTTTGCTGAATAAGTGACTGAATTCTTTCGAAACTTTTTGCGATGTTAGATTCGTCTCCAACTTCCTGTTGAATATTGTATGTGTTGCAGTTGTACAATAAAATATAAGAGAGTTCGTTATAAATGAATAAAATAAAATAAAAGTGCTGTAAAAGAAATGATGGAGAATAAGTGTAGCATTACTTTGTTTAGCAGAAGTTTAGTGCAAATGCAGTTAGGGTATTAGATAAAGTTTAAATCGAGAAAGTCTTTGAAATTTTAGTCCAGTCGGGAATATGTAATCTCCGATATCATCTTCAGTCCAAAACTCATCTATCGCGAATGACGTGGTGTATATTGGGTGAGTTGTCGGAAGATTCCACTAAAAGGCATTTTGAATATACCGAATGAACTATTTAGAATTTTTTCTAAAAAATGTGTTAATCTACCAGGATACTTTGGTTGTAACAATTAGAAAAAAAAAATACATAATCGTAATATTCGTAATAATCAAATAAAAAATTACTTACCTGCAATTGGTTATAGATATACAAGCAAGTAACAGCCAATAATATTGATTGTAAATTAAAAAAAAATGTTGTTAGTAATTTGAATATTAGGGAAGTAAAGTGAAGATCGTAGGGTTATAATGACAAAATAATGGATGGCAGATGGAGAAGGAAGAGCCCCATTGGGCTGGATGGCAGTAGGAAAAATTGGGGACAATGAAAGACTTTGGAGGAGGCCTATGTTCAATGTTGGAACGAAGGAGGCTGGATAGAGAGAAACAGTGTATTCCATTTCGTTCGCCTAAGGCCCAGTTGTATAAAAGATTTGACTCCCAGTTCAGCTGATCCACGATCAATTGTCATGGATATGATTGTTATAACAATTGGTATCCATGACAATTGATCGTGGATCAGCTGAACTGGGAGTCAAATCTTTTATACAACTGGGCCTAAGGGGTTAGCCGGTAGATCAAAATGGGGAAACATGATTCCTTCGTGTGTATTTTCGGGGCCTCAATCCTTTAAAGGGGCGCTTCAAATTTTTGTTTATGACTACTCAGAGTAAGATGACAATTCAATGAAACAAGAATTTTTAAAATAAGAATACTTTTTTGACGTTGGTTTGACGTTTATCTGACATGGATATTGTCGCTGGAAGAGACTATCCTTCTGATTGGTTCAATTTTTAAAAAAGGACCATTCTGACTGGTCGACGGAATACGAATTGAATTGTCACAGCTGTACCCAAAAAAATTTGAAGCCCTAGCCCCGAAAATATATGTTCACGGACCCATGTATATGTATTTGAACGTTTTTCGTAGTTTGACGTATGGAGTAACCCCAGAGGACAAAACCGGAACATCATGTGTGAAAACATTTGACACTGACTGTACCTACATGTAAATCAGTTTCAATAAAATGGCAATATTTATGTCTTAATATACAGGGTGTAACTGTTCACGTGTAGGTAACGGAAAAGAAACTACGGACAATATTGTTATCACTGATATTTTTTAAGTCAATTTGTAGCTTAAAGATTTAGTACAGATATTAAAACAGAATCTTAATAAAAATAATTCTCACTCTCTATAGAATTAAAAAAAAGGTATCGTGCATTTCAAAAGTTTATTTAGAAAAATAATATGCTAAACAATACAGAACTCATAAATAAAATACAACACGAAAGCAAATAAATATTTTCGGTCATGCACCATGCAAATTAATATGGCGATACCTCTTTTCTACTTTTAAGTTCTTCAGAATTAAAACTGTTGAGAAGCAAGGCCAAGAACAAGTTTAAAACCATAAAATTGCCCATAACGAGAGTAGGCATGAATACGGCGAAACACGTTCCTGGACCCTAGAGAGAAAATTGTGTGTTATAGCAGCTCAAAACGTTTCTGGGTTATATCTTTCATGTTACCTCTGTGGTTTCTGCCCTCATACAATCCCACAAAGGTTCAATCCATTCACCGCATAATATACGGAATATCATCATAAATGAATGAAAAAAATCTGTAAAATTCCATCTGAAATGAAGCGCAGGTTTTAAAACTGACGTGGAAAGAATGCATAATGCTTTTACCTAGGCACTGGATCCGGATAAAATTTTTCTGGGGTATAATCTTTGGAAAATAGCTGCATGCCTATCACAGCGAATATGTATATAACAATTACCAGAACGAAAGTTAAGTTTCCGAGGGCACCAATTGTACTAATAATAATACTTAACAAAACTTTCATCGTAATCCATGACTGGGCTAATTTAAGCACTCGTAACTAAAATGTGTCATTATTATTATTATTATAATTAAGATAAAAATTTTGAAATTGTTTTACCAATCTTAAACCTCGAAGCACTGATAAGCCATCAACAAGTTCAAAAATTAAATCTAAAACACTGGCAGATACTATAATTAAGTCAAATATGTTCCAACCATTTTTAAAAAATTCTTTACTAAGCGCCATCAGTTTCATAGTACACTCTAAAGTAAAAATGGAAGTAAACACCTAAAACAGATAAATGACACATCTTTTTAACATCGAATGTCTAGTTGTTTTTAAAGCTTTGGTTCCCTAAGAAAGCGGTGCCGTAATATCCCGCTGACGTCATTATGTTTTATTTAAATATCCAGCGTCATATTACGTCCGCTACATTACGGCACCGTTTTCCTAGGAAACCCAGGCTTATAAACCGTTTTAGGAGAGATTTCAAAATTTTACGATTTTAATTTTCCCCTTTTACAACATTGTAGTGAAAGAGGTAAGTAACTGCAACTCGCAATTTAAAAGACAGGGGTATCTAAAATGTACAAACATTTAATGAAGGATGTTCGTAAATAAAATTAAAGGTAGGTTTCGTGAATAATTAATGATTGAGATTGATATTGATTATGCAGTGGCGGCTGGTGTTAGGGGGCACAGGGGCACGTGTCCGCAGCAAAAAAATGAAAATCTCCCTTTTTTTAAATCAACCCAACAACCCTCGCCAATTGTCGGCAGCAAAGACAAGCACCTACGTGGTCTTGAAATGCTTCGCCAGGCTCATTTCAACAAACTTGCTGTTATACCACATTCTTACCTATATAGGTATTACCAAAGACTTTTTACGGAACTCTAAAAGTGAACGATTCACGATTTTTTTTAAACGATATCGTTTGGATATTACGAACTTTAATTTTTATTGTAAAAGTTTTGACAATTTCAGGTTTTTTAATTTTATTCCAAACCTTGCCAGATCCCTTACATCGCGCCTCATAAGCCACGCCCATCCCAAGAAAATAATTTCATCCCTTTCTGTGCCTCCTAAATATTTTGGTGACGGGCCGCCACTGTGATTATCGATTAATAATATTCCTATTCAGTTAGTTCGACAAAAATTGCACGGCGTTTAATGATGCTCCCTCTGTATCACCCAAAGTTACCTGTCGAGCGTTACTTACCTTATTGCCAACATCAAGCGCTCTCAGGACTGATTCGCTCATACCATGATGTTCCAGCGCTAAGAACATCGTGTTTAGAACAATACAGACTGTAATGAAAAGCTCGAATAGGGGATCTCGTACGATTTGATAAAGACTTTGTTGAAACTGTAACCACCCTGTGTAATCTATACAGCATTGTTCACAACACGAACAGTTACGATCTGGTATATTATCTGAAAACAAACGTACCTACGTATATAAAATTCATTAACAAACGATTTGTTAAGAATCAAGGGTGAATATACTTTTGTTTTTGGAAAGTATCAACAGAACATTAAATATTATATTATCTTTTAAAACAATGATATGGCCGAAAATACAGAAGTAATCACAAGTATGTAGGTATTCTGACTATATTTGTAATACGTGTTCTGTTGTAATGAGCCCCTACCCACGTGTTAATACAATTTTACTGTATTTCGTTGAGAGTATTAAAATGCCGTGGATTTTGTGTCAGAATTATATCCACGTCAGCCGTGGATCTAGCAACGGCGATTTTTATTTTAACCAGCTAGTAGACCTATACTAAATACAACGGAATTTCAATTACTGTACATCTATAAATCCATATTCGGTCCTTTTCAGCTACTTACGTAAAGGTACATAACATTACCTGCATGCTTCTATATCGGGAAGCAATATTTAAATTTTCTAAAATGTAGCGGAATTTTCCAGAAATCATGAATAATACTTTACAAGGTGGTGGAAAGTATTAGATCGGAAACAATCGGAAATGAACTGTCCAGGCAGAAAGATAAAGTTCATGAAACGTTCCATAAACCTGACGCAACGACGCACGCGTATAATAAGAAATATTTCAGACTCGGCCATTTGCTATGTTCCAAAAAAGTTCCAATTGGAATGTTTCGCCATGTACGTTTCTGGAACGTTTTTCGTAAAATTCCTACTTTGGGACGTCGCAGAACATTCCCGGAACGTCCCCAAGAAACGTTCCACTGGGGACAAGAATGGAACGTTACAAATATCCCAGGAACGTTCCTTTCTGCCCGGGTCAGCTCCTCTGAAGCAGGAAACCGAAAAAAATATCCTACCCTTACATAATACAGTAAGGAAATGCGGAAAATGTAAGAGCCATAATTTTAGGAACTTACATGGTGTTAGAAATTATTGTATCATACAACCGGCTAACGGTACCTATTCCTGGGGAAATAATAGAGAAATGCCGAAATAGCCTACGAAAAACTAATTAAAGTTCCTTAAAGAAAAATAAAATACTATATCATTTATTGCGATAAAATAAATAAAAATGACGTTCTCAGATCCATAATAGCGCTAAGAGAAGCGACCATCTCTCCGAAATATTTCTTCCACTAGTAATATTTCTACGATCGAAGAAAATCCTGTAGATGCCGAAATTTGTTTATACTTTAATATAATAATAACGTATAGGATGGCCCAATATCAACATTTCGACAACATAGCCTTTAGTTGCTATAAGTTAGGCCATTTTTATATATCGGGCGGTATATTCTTGAAAGAGATTGTTTTACAAAGTAATAAAGCCCAAACAAGTTTAATTAAGAGCATAAATCTTTAACGGTCGCAATTATCCGCCCAGAAGCAATACTTATTTTCGTTGATTTGAAATGTAATTACCATTTATTTTTAGGACATAACAGAACTGCGTTTTATGACATACCATAACAAAAGAAATAATTTTGAATCTGTTTGAATAATTTAATTGGGTACTAATATCGATTTGTTGTTTAATGGGAGTTCTAAAAGTATTTTATAAGGTCGTTCCCTTTACTTACCTAAAACTACTATATGGGAGAGGTATTCTGGAGGTAATGCGTACAGATTATGCTTTTTCTTTTTACAGTTTCCAACGCCATTACATTTAATTACTTTAATTTGTTTAGGACTCAACGCGAGAGTAACAGGAGTGACATCCACTTTCTGCGCCTAAAATTATTCGGAACATTTAATTTCAAGCTTATTTTTGTTATTTCTGAACTTACCCTTACGACATTGGGGGTGTGGGAAGCGGCGTCTTCAGAAGTGGCATCAGCTTCTTCGTGATCATCTACCACCCCGGAATCGTCTAGTGATGATTCTCGATTATTGCCTTCACTATTACTACTAGTTTGTCGACTGTGTAACCCTAATCGCGTGGGTGCTGCTATACAAACAAACCACCCTGTAGTTATAAATCTTTAAAACAAAAATACTCAATATCTGCAGTTAAGTAAAGATTCATGTTTCGAACATACACTACTCCTTTATGGAAGAAACATATCGCTTTGAAATTTGTTTAAAGATTAACAAGGACAGACATATAATAGGAACTAGTGCTTTCTGCACATGTGCGTGATAATTTGGAGCAATTTGGTAATTGGTTGTTAAGTGATGACGTCCATGGCGTCACGTCCACAACCGTTTGCTATTGCGCTCGCGCACTACGCATTAGTTCCTGTTATCTGTTTATCCTTGTTACACTTTCTAACAATTGTGTTGTCGTTTCTGTCAATCTTTATGTGCACTGCATTCTAAATAGGGATATGCTCCTTCCATAAAGGAGCAGTATATATTCGAAGCGTTCGCCCTTGATGTAAAATTTTGTTTATCGTAGTCTTCTGTCGAAATTAGCCCTTTCATGAAAAGTTGAAGATCTTCAAGAATTGTCGGATTTTAGAGTAATAGAGATTTTTACACGATATGACCTGAAAATCCCCGACTTTTCATAAAGAGACAATTCTTTTGGCTTTATTTTGTTTACCCTTCAGATTCAATACAGTACCCAGTCTATTGGAAGGATGAAGTGTATCTGGACACTTCGCTTCAGTAAGTTGAACATGTTTGGTTGGAAGAGCTAATGAGAGTGCTTGAGGTCGCGGTGATCCATGTCGAGGGCTTGGGCTGGGACTCGGGGTTACTGAACGGCGTTGTTTAGTTACACTCGGAGATTTGATTTCCTCTGGTTTAGGAGGATTTCCAGGTGAAGAATTGTTGCCACCTTGATTTTTTCCTCTTTTTCTTCTTCTCGTTTTCTTTCTGGTATATGAAGCTAGTAAAACGCCCTTTCGTGCATCGATTTTCTTTAATTTATGTTTCGATAATTTCTTAACATTAATATTTGAAGGATCGAAACTAAATGTGGAATCCTCACGATGATCCACTAGGTCCTTTTTTCGTTCCTAACAAAAATATATTAACGTTGAATCTGACCGATTAATCGTGAAATAATAGAACAATGAAATCGAACCAGCATGTGATTTAAATCTCTAAATTAAATAAAGTACCTAATATAATATACCGGGTGACGCAAGCCTCGAGGCATCAGTGTTATTTTTTTGTTTAAATAAATTTTTGTAAGCGTTATATACACGTAAGAGCAATTTCAACTGAATGGTAATAATTTTTCACTTCCGGTTTCGCCAGAAATGACCCCAACTCTCTTATTTCAAATGCAACACCCTGTATATTTTGCATATTTCAACTCGGGATTGAATTCTGCGTATAAGAATGTCAAGCTATTACAGTCTTGAGAACTTACACATTTTTAATTTCAAAAATACTTTTTAATTCTAGAGTGCCATGACTCAGTCAATTTTGTTCATATCATTGCCGCCTACTTTTCTAAAACTGTTTGACATAATAAAAAGTAAATAACTAGTTGGCTAGAGCCTTTCAAAAAAATCCAATAAGTCATGGCACTCTAGAATTAAAACGTATATTTGAAATTAAAAATTTGTAAGTCCTCAAACTATAATATCTCAACACTATTATACGCAGAATTTAATCCTGAGTTGAAATTTCTAAAAATATACAGGGTGTTGCTTTTGAAATGCAAACCGGCGAAACCGAAACTGAAAGATTATGAACGTTCAGTTCAAATTATGAATTCTTACGTCATGTATAAAAAATAAAAATAATAACAGGGGTGTCCCGATGACTTGCATCACCCGATATATTTAACTGATATTTAAAATTTACTTTGAAATTATTTTACAATAAGGTACCTCAACGGAAATTTATTACATTCTTCGGTATCGAAAACTCGTAATATGTTCGATCAACGTCTTACCTCTTGAGTTATTTCCGCTTCTTCTTCGTAACTTAGCGCTACCACAGCCAACATCAAATTTATGAGGTAAAACGAACCGAAAAATACTACGACGGTAAAAAATGAAACACTTATCGGTCCACAAGAGGATAACACCTGAAAATAAAAACAGGTTATTATAAACTTTGTTGTAATATAATTAAACAATGCTACTACGATCGAAACATAATTTATATCAATATTAGTGCGGTCATAATTTTTGTAAAAGACAATTTAAAAAAACAAGAATCGCTGAAAATTTAACAAACAAAAATAAAATTCCATTGTAATTCGTTTATGTTCCTTTTGTGCAAAAAGATTACTTGGTTATTACAGAGTTGTCGCCGGCAGTAAAGAAGATTATCCGAAGAATTTATTGTTTCGAATATGGAAATATATTCTGAAAGTAATTGTTTTTCATGTTTGTGTAATAGATGTTGGAAAGATAATTTGTTTGAATTTATACTGAACGTGTCGGTGGTATGGTAGAGTTAAAATTATGTAATCCATACGTAGGTTAATATTTTTGTCTATCAGAATGAACTGTTACATATTTTTCAAGGAGGTTTAACTAGTTTCTGTAAATTTATTTGGTAACCCGGTTTATTACGAATAAAAGAGCATTGTTAAAAGAGTAAATTTAAAACCACAACTGTGATATAATAATTAATAATTATACACTCCAAATTAACCGCCCCTAATTGCGTTTCCTATGTAAATGAAATTTAGATTAACTTTCAGTAAAGCAAAAAAAAAATACTTTTCAGTTTTTTTATTACAAGGATGTTGTGATCTTTCTATGAAACGTGCCGATGAATGAATATGGCGATTATAAATTAGAAAGTGGCGACTTACCATATTGTATACATTTTCCCAGTAATCTAAGGTAATGAGCTGAAAGGTTGTGAGCATCGACCATAAAAAATTGTCGAAACTCGTATAACCATGGTTGGGGTTTTCACCCACACATAAACAAGTGTGGGTAATGGGGCAGTGGCGCGCTCCAGTCACGTTCCCACACAACAACGGATCGCCGGTCTCATTTTTCACCATCCAATTTTCTGGATTATTGGTCCAGCTAGAATATATTGATTTAATTATACCGCTTATTATGTCTAATAATAAGTTTGACCGTAGCTTAAAAATTTAACCCGTTTTCGTTGATAGGTAGGTACATAATTTTTCAGATAATTTCTGTCCTACCCTTAATTCTAATATTTGAAGGTGAAGGAGAAGACATTAATGGCATAGGAGTTATTTAAATTTCTTCTAAAAATATTACGGGCGACGCTCGAGGGCGCGAAGGCGCCCTTTTGTCTTTTTTTTTAAATGTTATGGTCATTAAAAAATTTCAAAGGAGCCATTTGATAAATACTGCCCTAGGGCGCCAACGAAACTAAAGCCGGCACTGACTGACAATATTTAGGCATTATACCTACCTACTTAGAAAATATAATAAAATATTAGACTCACTTAAACCACGTTTCGTAGGATGCATTGTGATCATCCATCTTTAGCACACATTTGTTGCGTAGTTCCCCCATGTACACTTGAAGAGCGAAAAGAGCAAAAACCATAAGGCAAAATATCGTTAACGTCATTACTTCTGCCAGTTGTTTAAAGGAGTGCAGTAACGCGTTGATAATTGTTTTGAGACCTGCAACAAAAAGTACGTGATCATTATATTAGGTACCTAAGAATGTAGCCGGTGTCCTTGAGAAGAAGGAACATGGCACGGGACACGAAACGCCCCCTAGCGGTTCGGGTGGAATTCAGGTGGTGAACCTTGGCGGACGTTTACGCAGTCGGATACTACGCTCCGCTAACTTGTTTATTTTCCAAGATATTAACTTTTTTAACTTTTCCCCAAAGTTTATCGAAAAATTTAGCAAAAAAGTTGAAAAAATTAAAATCTCGGAAACTAAACGAGCTACCAGAGGGTAGTTTGCACCAATCGAAAGAGAACATCGGACTCTATCCACATTCATGGCCAGCTCCATTCCCCCATGCTTAAGAGTTATAATATGGCTGTTCCAATTTTGATTCTGACAGGTCCTCTATGTGGTGCCATCTATTAGATAATAGACAGCAACAATGCTTTCAAATTTAAAATACGTAATAGTTTCATATACACCCTAGAGGGCACCACAGAGAGGATATGTTAAAATCAGAATTGGAACGGCTATATAACTCGTAAGAATTAGGGAACTGAAGCCGGCCATGGTCCACTACGTGTGAATTCCACCCAAGCCGCTAGAGGGCGTTTCGTGTTTTTCCCTTTTTACAGCCAATGCTCCGTCTTCCTGAGGACACCTGGTATACTCTTTTGAATATTGTATAACAGACACTTTAGCAATGCAAGATTTCTCAAAAGAGTAAATTGGAGGTAAAGACTAAACAAATATGATGTCTTTCTCGTGTTGATAGTTGTAACAAACTAAAACAGTTGTTAAAAATAATAGATTATGTTGTTACTAGTATAATATTGTTCTTTTAATAAAAAAAACGTAATCTTTAGTACTATATAATGTTTTATGTCATGCATTTCTATATTAAACCCAAAATGTTTTACCGTGATTAATTATTTACGTTGCAAAACTGTATAAAGCTTTGTTTTTGTGAATTATGTAATTGTTGTCATTGAACTGCGCCAGGATAAAACTTGACCAGTCGTTAGAGAATAATTAGTGGAAGATAAAACAAAGGTTTAAATTTTTTGCTGTAGCTTTTCTAAAATAGACGTCGATTAATGTCAGCGCCCTGCTGCGAATAACAAAGCTCACATCCCGCTTAGCCCTTTAATGACACCACATTAAAGTCAGATGCGAGTCATTAAGGTATAATGTTTAAGATTTTTGATGAATACTTGGGATGGGTAATCAACAAAATATTTCAACAATGTCTATTCATTTACTACAGTGAACGCTGGAGCATGTCCGATAATTTGAAAAGCAAACAAAGGTTGTGTAGAAACTGTAGAACTGTAGAAAAAAGGAAATCTCTATAGAATATATATTATAAAAAAATTTGATGATAATTTGGAAACTGATGATTTTACATCTCCAAAAAAAATTAAATCGAGTGAGAATGCATGTGTTGGGTTTAGTTTCTTTAAAATTGACTAAAGGTCCAAGATCAAAATTTTTCAAAAAATGTAAGCCGTGATCAGTTTGCCGAGTTTGGTTGAAAAAGGTTCTACCGCTGAAAGGGTTGGGGTTACCTATACAAGGTGTCCGTCTTTCGAAGCTAAGCATGGGGATCTCGGTTAGCTTAAGAGCTACGAAGTCGGTTAAATGGAGGCAAAGTTGCGTATTTTACTGCTGATCAATAATCTGAAAAGAAATTTGACCTACGACGTTTAGTTTAGAAAATATCTAAAAAAAAATCAAAATTTTCGAAAGACGGACACCCTGTATATAATCATTTCTGGTGTTATTTAGATTTCCCAGGAATCTAACAAACATGAAAGAGGATCGGGACCGGAACGGCCACGTGCTACCTCCGATGTAGTTTTCTTCGGGGACGTGCAGTAAGAGCGCGATTTACCAGTACGAGAATTTTCCAAAGGGATCCTTTCAAGGTACATGATGTACAGATCAGCATTCCAACAGTTCGTCAACGACTTTTAGAAGGAAAGACTGTTTTTTTCGCAGAAACCACGTGAATTAGAAAAATGAAGACTCATCTATGAACACAATCTTCACAAATTCCCATGGGAATTTGTGAAGATTGTGTTCATAGATGAGTCCAGGTTTTGTTTGGAGAGTTCTGACGACGAGTTTTGAGACCTTAAATTGTCCCCCCACAATTGTTTTTGGTGGTGGTTCCAAAGTGATATGGGAAAACTTACTTTTGACGGTACCTACATTACGGACGTCCTCTAGACCCATACATTTAAGACATTTTCCAAAATTAATGCAGAACAATGTTCTATCCCACAAAGAGGGAGATAGAGAGAGACAGACCTGAATGAGATTGTATTCCAGTTACGCAATGAACACTGAACAGCCAGAAGGCTCCTCTGGAATCTGATTGAACCCTTCTGGAATGTGCTCGAAAAACGATGTACGATGCCTTTAGCTGCAATCCTTTACGACCTAAAGACTTAATTGATGGAAATATGGAATAATCACGAACAGGGGCGATTAAGAATGTCAATTTCAAATATGATGTCGACCGTGGTTTTGTGGGGGAGGATCCGCATGGCGATGGGGGAACACGGGTTCCGTCTATCGTTGTAGCCAGGATTTTTCCAGCATTCTGGAGCAACAGGGTTTCAACTCGTTAATGTAGTTAGGGGGTTTTCAAGGCGGAAACACAGCCTACTGAACCCTTAAACTTTTAAGTTTGTTAGTCTTCAATTTTTGAATTTTTTATTGACAATTTGGATGCCATATTTAAAAAAAAATCACAGTGGTACTACGTTGAGTGAATTTATATTTTCGATCACACTTTCGTAGTGCTGAGGTTGTCTTGTGTGTGTTAGACGGGAGTTAACATGCAGTTCATACGTTTATAGAAAGAATTTTTTTCTTAAGACATAAATGTAACCCCGTACCGAATATTTGTAAGACATTTTTGCATGTCCTATAAACACATTTGGTAAATCAAACAGAGATTCAAGTTCATCACGAATTTATTTTCTGTTAGAAGACCTACTTGTGGAATTCCAGGTTATTGATGTTTACAATTTCTGCAAGTTAATTTACGTAGCAGTAACAACTTCCAATAACGACAAGGTATATATTAGCTGTAATGGCACTAGAAGATGATGCACTGATATAACGGTCACAAAATTAGCAAACGAGAAACTGGAACAACGGGAAGGTTCAGTTCTGCTAACTTATAAATTCTTCTTCAGTCTGGTATTTAATTTGCGCAACGCGTGTAGTGGCAGGAAGATTTGCAAAATGCAGAAAGTGATATTGTTCTTTGTTTTAACAAACTTAGTTGTTTTTATTGACTGTAGATGTGACTTCTTTAAAAATGTTAAAATGACTGCAATTCCCGTGAAGGGTGAAAATTTTAATATAACTGGAAATAATTGTATCGAACCTCATATATTTGGTGACCGAGTACTAATAAAAGGCCTATACGTAAAACATCAAATTGTGCGAGAGTTTCAAAGCAATTCAATTAAGGATATGACTCGGTTGGAAGCTATTTCGTTCGACGAATGTTTTATAGAAAAGGTGGAAGCTGGGGCTTTTCAAAATGTACCGCGATTGTCGGAAATATTTTTAGTAAAATCATACATTAGGAAAATACCACGTGGAGTGTTTAGTAATTTAAATTCACTTTACAAGATAAGACTAAATAACAACCTCATTCGAGATATTGAAAAAGAAGCGTTTGCCAATCTTCCAGGTCTTAAAAAATTGTACGTATCGCACAATAAAATGCGCTATTGGGATGCTGATTGGCTTCTGAACTCGAAGGGGGTGGAAAAAATTCGTTTTGACTATAATTTCATCGAGAAAATACCCCAATACGCCTTTAAACATTTACCTAACGTAAGGAAAATAAATTTTAATAACAATAACATCTCATTAATCGAAAATAATGCATTTGAAGGCATTAGTAATCTACAGCACTTGGGACTGAGATATAACCGTTTATCAATTATAAACCCTGAAATATTTCCGAATAGAATACATATTGATTCGTTGTCAATAGATGCAAACAGGATGAATTATCTTCCTAGTGAGACTTTACTGAAATTATCAGTGAATAAAATTACTTTAGATGGAAATCCTTGGAGTTGTCCGTGTTTGGAGAATATTGGTTTATGGCTTCGTTTGACAAACGCTGCAGTTAAATCCTCGAAACATTGTAAAGGAAGTGATGTATATCAGTGTGTGCCGTTACATTATAACTGTACCGAAGCTATTGCCGATGAAGTAACTGTGATGTACTTTAACGTAACTAATTATAGAATGCAGCAAAATAAGTTGAATAATACTTGTGTCCGTTTGGATTAAATATTTAAAAAAATTTGGATTATGAAATATTTAATTTGGGACAAGCTATTTGTTATTTGGAATTTGCATTAGGGATAAATATTACAATTTGTATTGAATTTTAGTGTTTTTGTTTCTAAGTTCATGGAATTGTAGAATGAACAGAACAAAAATAAATATGTCCTGATTAGTTTAATAATAAATTATGTTCTGAATATTTTTTCCATACAATATTTAATAATTTATTGTACTGCAGTAATACATGTATTACTTCGAATTTCTAGCTTATAAATTTATTTAAATTTTTTGCTTGTTTCATTGTCGGAGGATGTTACAGTACCAATTTTTATAATCTCCCAAAATAACGTTTTTTAATCAAACGGAACTGACAATTCACGTTTTCCCCGTGGGTTAATTAAATTGTAACAATATAATATAATAATCAATAATAGTTTTGGCAGCAGATTTTTTATTTCCGTAACGTAATTTGAATAAAATATCTTTTCATATACAGGGTGTTTCCTAAGTAGTACGTGTAGAAAATGCAGGAGGTGATTTCTGGGCGAAAATTAAGATTACTTTTTCGTATAAACTTGTATCCTAATATGCTACCCTGAAGAGTTACGCCTCTTCAAAAATGGAGTAAAAATTTGGTTTTTAATTTCTATCTCAAATTTAGACAAAGATAGCAAATTCAAATAAGTGGACGTGTTGTACTAACAGGAAGGCTGTTTATGGATATTTTCTTTATCCACCTGTATTGTTAGAAGTGGACGAAACTTACAACCGCTGTTCATTTTTTTTTAGAACTTTTTAATGCACCGGAATATTTAATTTAAAAACTATGGATGAGAAAGCCTAATTCATTTAGAAAATTATTTGTCTCTTTTATTTTTACCGTGAGACTAATAGTTTTCGAGTAAAAAATTAAAATCAATTGTAATATGCGCTTCATTTTTGTGAGAAGTTGTAATAAATTGGTTCATTTTTTAAAAAAGAACGCTTCCGATTGGCTGACGGAATACGAATTGAATTTTCAACTAAATTCAGATTTTCTCATCTATCAATGCTACGAACTTGCCAGAAAAGCAAAGACATAAATAAACATCCTAAATATTTATGTTTAAAAATTTATACTGTGTTACCATTTTATTCTGTAACGCCTTGTTTATTCTGGGTAGGCAACACACACTGCAAATCATAGGTAACGTTGCTAATTAAAATATATTACATAAATTCGAAGAAAGCTTGCCATGAAAAGAAAAAAATATTCGTATGTATAGTATTTAGATTTCTCGAAGGCAACCAAACAGCAAACTCTTTTTCAACTTACGTTGTTATTTTTTAATTGGAAAACTATCTTTGGATTGTAAAATGTGTTGCCTATTGTAGCGGCTTAAGGGGTTACACGATCAAATGGGCATAGTGTATAAACATGTAGGTTCCGAGTTGCTTCCTTGCTGATAAGACTTCCTTGCTATAATACAGGGTTACTCCTTAAATCGGAGGATAATATTTATACCACGCCACTGAACATTAAAAATAAAGTAAAAGTAAAGTTAAGTACTCGACCGCCTGCACGCCACTGCCCCCAGCTAGGATTCACCCTGTATAATTATAAAGATAAAATTCCTTACACTTTGGAACTTCTACATTCAACCTTCAATTTTATTTCAAAGCCTTTCTTTGATCTCGTTTAAAAGGTATTACTCAAAATTGTTTTAACAACAGCTATAAAAAAGCAATAAATTTTATCGAAAGCCTTAACTGCCTATCAGTCTCATGGTTTCTTGCCACGATTTATGGAAGCCCTAGAAATGTCTTTTCTCTTAGCATGTCCTTTTAGTTTTGTCTGCGAATCAGTCTGGATATCCCCGCAGCCTTTAGACTATAGAGTAATTCAAACTTATAAAAGTGATTTTTTTCTTAAGTTTGTGAAGTCGCAACATCAACGCAACATTTATCACGAATAAAATTTTCTAAGAAATTATTATAAATTGTAGATTACATATCGAGTTGGGAAAAGCTTTAATACTGTCGAGAGTGGAGAGAGCCAATTGATCGAGAGGGCGTAGCCCCGAGGTTAGCTATAGCTCGAGACACTATGAAGCTTTCCAGCGAGTATGTATAAATAATTATACGCTACAATTTTCTATAATTTTGAAAAAAAAATGATAATCACGATTAACTTCATAAAATATTTCTACGTTTGATTTTGTAATAAAAAGAACTAGTAAGGTACCTCCTCACAGCGATTACTTTGATTAGAACATCTTCAGAATTCGAATCTTTCTCTGAGTGTCTTCATCCATTACAGCCATTGAAGTTTAAAAAAAATTGATGTGTTCCTGTTTAATCTTAAACTAAGCGGTAAGCGGTAAGTAAATAAATTTATGAAGCGATACCTTTAATAATATTGGCTGTCAATTTATAAAGTTTTAATCATCGCTTCTACATTGTTGTAGAAATACAAAAGACCTAACTTGAAAGTTTGTATAATTAGTAGGGTGGAGTTATGAGTGGCCGATTATGGGAACTACCTTCCGTATGTGTTTTCTTTATGTGGTTTCTCCGCGCGGCCTTCTGAATTTTTTATTATTACATTGAATATTAATCATTCATTTTTGGCGGTAAATTTGAATTTTACTCATGTTTAAAGTTAACACCTGAAATTATTTTACACCCTCCCCACTTCTTTGGCTAGCAGCGGCCATCGTTCCGTCTTGCCATAATTTCCTAACACCACCTTTGCTTAAAAATCCTTCGAACATACACTCCTTCTTTAATAAAAAAAAAAGTTCATATCTAGGTATAAAAAAACATGCGTCCGGAAGTGCTGGGCTTATAACTTGTATCCTTTACTAACTGTTGGTAATTTTTTATGGAAAGACTATTTGGAATTAATGATTGATTATAAAATATATTCGTGATTTCCATTGCATTATCTGCAATGTTTGAATAATTCCGGAGATCCACTCGGGTACGTTTTTCTTTGATACGCTCACGAAGAATTAAACAGTGGGCTCTCTAATAATGGGACTTTCAAAGTTTCAAAATAAAATCTAAAATGACTTGAGTACCTTCATTTCGTATCTTGGAACGTGTATCCAGATTATTATACATACAATTTTATTATCTTACCTGGCAGAATGGAAATAGTCTTTAGAGCACGTAAAACACGAAATGTTCGTAATCCAGCAAGATTTCCCACTTCCATACCGATGGTGGCGTATCCGCTGGTTATAACCACAAAATCCAACCAGTTCCAAGGATTCCGCAGGTACGTATATTTATTTAGTATGAATCCCTTGGCAATGCTTTTTATTATCATTTCAGCCGTGTATATGGCTAAAAAAATATACCTGAAACAATAAAAAATAATTATTAGGTATAGATTAAATTAAATTTCACATATCATTTAACAATTTTATATTATAACTAGATTTCATTAAAGCGATGATCAAAGTTAACAAAACTTTAAATAGAGCTGTTCTAAATTTGCAGGTCAGTGGCGTACCAAGACCCCTTTGGGTCCTTAAGTAAGAAAATCAATTATGGCTGATGTGGATAGATACAAAATTCACTCCGTATACTAAACTATTACTGAAATTGTTATTGATTCACCCTGTTTACAAGATTACTCTGATTTAGTGATTTATTACACCTGCAATAAAATTATTTGTAGTAATAAATAAAAATCTTTATGTTGGGTTGCGTTTAAATCTTTTAAGGTCAATTATGAATCATGAATAGCGCTGGTGTGTATATTTTCAGCTATTTTTGTAACTAAGGTCAAAATCAGGTTACTACTTAATTTACATTGGATCACACGGTATGTCTTATGTTAACCCTTTAGTGATGCCGAGTGGTATATCACTAAAGAAGTTGGCGCTGGTAAAATTATACAAAGGAAAGGAATTAATTTCATTTAAGAAGAAGATTTGGTACTACATTGTCTTTTGAAAAATACCATGAGTTGTATAATATCCAATGTATGTCTTTTTCTGTTATACGAAAAAATTTGTACTAACACAAGTAAGTAAAAACATAGGAGCCGAATTTTTTACTTTGTTTGGTTGATTAATGTAAAAAATTAGTATTGTTATTATTTAACAAAAGCTGTACTCTGGCGGCTTCGTATAGAACAATATCATTATTGTTATCGTGTTAATTGTTCTCTTTAATTACATAACCGTACTTGAGCAGCAAACTACAACAGCGTTGAATTGCTCCATTTAAGTAAAGCGTTTCAAGCGACAGCCTACCGAATCAACCCTAACGCCAGCAGATCCTTTTATATCCTTTAACGGTTCTTAATTAAAATTGCGCATATTCCTTTGAGTTTCCCCCTATATCAAGTTCTGTAAAGAAAGTTACCGTTTTAGTATCGACATCAAAAAAATTTACATTCGTAGTATCTGCGACAAATTAACCATGGGACGTAAAAAGCGGTTGGATCTCATCCTTCTTGTGATATTTCATATAGTATCTTGAGAAAGTTTAATATTTTCTGTTGTGTCTAAAGAATGTGTCCTGAATGTATGTAGACTTATTCTCTGACGTCTGTGTTAAGTCATATCATATACAGGGTGTCTCAAATAGAGTAGGATATATAGTATGGGTATCTTGGTATTATTGAAGATGGAGATTCAGTTAAATGGGAAATGTTTTGCAGTTTCTCATATTGATTCATATCCCGATTAGAAAAATTACAAATTTTCAGTCGTTCAGTTGTTATCTTGAAAAAACTGAAAAATGCGTAGTTTTAAAATGTGGAATATTTGCGTAATTTTAATATTTATGGAGAAAAGTTTCAAATAAAAGTTACTAGGTTCGATTAGCCCGATTTAAAAACGTTATTCAATTTTTTTTCAAAATTGTGGTTTTCAAGATATTGATAGCAACTTTCTTATTTTAAATGGGCGCCATTTTGTTTTTGTACAGAAATGAATTGCATTTTTTTTCTGATTTCAACGATGTATAACAACCTATGTTTAAATAAAGTTTTACACTGAATTTACTGATGTTTTAATTTGTAGTCTAGTTAGCCATGAAAACAAAAGACATGAAACAAAATTTACATTTTTTGTTTGTTACAAAAAAATGTTGTACAAACCTTATGTGAGAAAGCGTCATCCGTGCATTCGTGCAATGAAGAATTCGCTCGCAAGCTCGCTCATTTTTCAAAACACGCTCAGGAAATTCGTCTTCTCGCATTTGGTTTGTAAATAACTATTGCAGTAGCACTACAATTGGAAATATTTTGCTTTTAAAAGCAGTAGGTAGGTATGCGTATACAGTGTTATTTCTGGGAATATTAATTATAACACGGGAAGTTCTAGATTACATTCGCCTATATTGGAAAAGCTGTCAATATAATAAACGTATTAACTAGGGGGAGAGCGCGTAATCTGTTAGCACTAATGAACAGATAGATAAATGTAATTAGCAGCTTTGACATATTCAGTGAACGATCTTTAGGCACTTTGGTAGTTACTTTGTTATAAGATCTCATATATTACTCTTGGTTATTTTCTGGGAATATTATTAGGAAATGCAGATACTTACTCAGCTTCTTCGATGGTTTCCGTCATGGCTAGGAAGACACAATTGAGCAAAATGGTGGCCATAACAAGATAGTCGAAGTACTGATTAGTTGATATGTATATACACGCTTTTCGAATAGGATTCCAAGGATTGAAGAAGAAAAATGAACTTGTAGCGGTGAAACGATGAATGTAGTTTTTACGAAATCGCTTCGAAACTACACAGAATGTCTGGAATAAAAAAAATTATGTTAATAAAGAATTTATGCAATTATTTTATTTATTTACATTCCTAATCCTATTATTTAATAAATTATGTTTAGATATGGCACTTATATCCCTATTATGTAAGCCGTAACGACTAGTAGCGACACAATGGTTTTTCGGCTTAGCCGTGAACGAGACCGCGTTTACAAAAAAACGCGAATCGTCAACAATGATCGTTAGTTAACGAGTCGTTCGTGAAAGACCTTTTACATAATAGGGATGCTAACATGCTCAGGTCAAACATTTAACAGTGAAATGTTTTGGATGGAGATAATTATTAAATCTTAATAAGTGTTTGGCACTAACATTAATTCACGGCAAATGTAAAACAGCTTAAAGATGAAAATAGAGGATAAATAAATTTACATTGCTGTAAATAACACCTTTGTAGACTACATTTTGGTTTGCTTTAGCCGTTTTAAAAATGCATCAGGTAAGCTGAGCTTTATAGAAACCAGAGAGACAAAGTCGTATATCTCTTGGACTCTGAAATATAAACAAACTGTAAATATATGTATGAAGCATATGATGTACACCGAATTCCGGACTGCATTGCTGATGTGTTTCCGACCTCCAGGCGTTTCACCTAAAATCCCAGTCACGTGAATCCCCATTCTATTTTAATCAAGCTAAAGGTTGCTTAGAACAAAGTGAATGTAATTATTGTTTTAGGCAATGAAAGCTTCTATGAATTCCTAATTTTTAAAGATGATTAAGTATACATTTCTTAATCGGTAAAATCGATATTACAATAGTATATTATACACCAAGGTAGAGAATACATTTTTCTCAGCAGAGCATTATTATTTCCTGAGATGCGGAGAATCGAAGGAAATAAGCTGCGAGGCTGATAAGTCTTCTCTACCGTGGTTTATATACTATTTTTTCCACTACTAGCACCTTTACTCCTTTTATAATTAATCGTTTTTAGGTTAATAAAAAATAAAGTTACGTTTCTAAATATCCACAAAAATCAAGTGGCCTTGCCTGAAAACATTTCAATTGACATTTGTGTAAAATTTGACGTTTATCTAAAACATATTTATTTCTCATTTTTAACAAATAATTATAATTAAAATTAATAAGAAACAATACTAGATTGAAATATACCTACAAGCTATAGAAAGTGGTTGTTGTATTATGAAGGTGAATAATATTCGATATTTGACATAATTTTAAAGGCATCAGGCTAGCCTGCTAGATATATTGTTTCTATTATTGACCAGTGGTCAATAATAAAAAATTAGTAACCACTAGTTGAGAAAATCAACTTTTTGCCCTGAAAACAAACTAAATAATGGTACCTTCTAAATCTAGTAGTGGAAATAGTATATTGTGTAACTAGTGCTGAAAATTGGATATTTCAAATGAGTATGAAAGTTTGAGGCACGAGCCTTGGCGAGTGGCTTAAGCATACGAGTTTGAAATATCCATTCAGCACGAGTTGTACACTGTACTTTTCCGACGACCACAACTTTTCCGACCACCACTTAATTCTGTTTTAAAAATAGCAAAATAAAAAAATTAATGAATTATAACATTTTATCATCCATATCGTCCATATCAATAACAAAACTAAATAAAATATAACATTATGTGAATTAATAGTTATTTTTTATACAAGACGATAATAGCTATTTATGTAACAAGTACATAATCTAAGACTTTATTTGGCGAGTCTGTTTTATTGACGAGCGAGCTTGCGAGCGAGGCTAATAAAGATGACGAGTCAATAAAGTCAGATTATGTACGAATTGCATACAAAGCTTTATGTTCGACTGCTAAAATTGGTTCATTATCGAAAAAAATTCAATTTATAAATTTGATATCTATTCTTGACAGACAAATATTTGGCTTGTAATATATAGTTGCCATTGGAAAACTGATGGATATATCACAGTGTGCTTTTGCTGTTGCTTAGCTACTTGTTTATAAAATAGCTAGTAGTTGTTTTTAGAAAAGCAATTTATGTAAATTTTGTAAAAGAAATAGGTAGTTAAAATACTCGAAGAAATGGATGGTGTTTTAACTAAAATGCAAACGAATAGTTCTAACGAAGAAACTAACGAGGAAATTAAAAATATCGCTGCTACTGCTAAAGATTCCCTATTACCATTAAAATCCAGGCATTTATACGAAGAAACATATAATGCGTATCGTAAATGGTGTTCTAATAAGAAAATTAAAACTTGTGAAGACAGCATCTTAGCGTATTTTAACAGCGATCTTTCCCGGTATAAAAGTTCATCGCTATGGAGTAAATATTCGATGCTACGATTGACTATAAATCTACGTGAGGGAGTTGACATTAGTAAATTTCCAAGTGTCATTCCTTTTTTGAAACGAAAAGGAGAAGGATATAAACCTAAAAAGTCCCTTACATTGACTAAGGATCATATAGACGAATTTTTGATTAAAGCTGACAATAAGGAACATTTATTTAACAAGGTATGAATGTTTTACTTAATGACGTTTTGTTTTGAACATCTAATACCTAGTAAAAACATAATTTGTTGTAGGTTGTCCTCATATTTGGTGTGGCTGGTGCCTGCAGACGTCAAGAATTAGTGACGTTATTGACAACATGTGTTGAAGATTGTAAAACACATTTTTTAGTTAAACTTGAAGACACCAAAACCAAAGCAGATCGGTCTTTTATAATAGTTCCAGGTAAACTTGAAAATATTAATCTACTTGAACTTGTTAGAGGATACATGGCACTTCGACCAACCAGGACACCACACAAAAGGTTTTTTATCAATTACATTAAAGAAAAATGTACTGTTCAGCCCGTCGGAATACACAAAATCGGTAATGTGGCAGCTGTGGTTGCCAAATGTTTAGGTGTAGAAAATCCTTCTTCATATATGGGTCATTGCTTTAAGGCGCACCTCAGCTACCCTTCTAGCAAATGCAGGAGCCAATATGGAGGGAATAAAAAGACATGGGGGTTGGCGCTCATCTACAGTGGCGGAGGGCTATATTGATGATTGTGAAAATACCAAAATTAGCGTTGCAAAGAAGATCCTAGGCGAGGTATCTGGTGAAGAACCTTCTACTTCCAGCGTCTCTGTAGTGGGTCAAGAAAACTCAAGAATTTCGGAAGTAACAAGAAAAAGCAACGAAATTGTAGGGATAAATATTTCTAGTAACAATCATTGTGTTATAAATATTAACAACCATTATTATAACAATCAGGTATAGTATACATATTTGTTATATTTAGTTAAAATGTATTTAGGTACTTACAATGTAATAAATTTAAATGGATTTATTCTGACATTTATTTTGACATTGACAGATAACGTACAGGTAGTACTTTATAGTACTAGTAAAATAAAGTAACTTTATTTTACTAGTACTATAAAGAACTACTTTATGACCGCAAAACTATGTCATAAACAGTACTTTATAATGCAGTCGTACATAAATCGTGTATAAAATTCTATTTTTTTCTATAGCAGATGTTAAAAAAATAAGAAAATTTTGTAAAAAAAACAATTTAAAATTAGATTATATTAAACCCAAAAATCTCAGTAGCAAAGGTTTCCATTCGGTTTCCATGGAGTTTCCAGAAAATTAAAGTACTTTATCTATCCTTGCGGTTAAAGTGTTACTTTATCTACCCTTGCGGTTAAAGTAATACTTGATCAACTATTTTTAGTCGAACAAAGCACACTTTAACATCTGCTATAGAAAAAATGTATTTATACCTCTTTTATTTATTACAATTTACCAATTTTCTTAATAAAAATTCGGCTAGTAACAGGTTAGTAGGTACTGCACTTCGTTGCATTTGCTACAATTTGACGTTTCAATATTTAATTTTTAATAAAACGAATGACGATTTTCAAAGTGGCCAACTATTTTTTATCGTCTAGCGTGTGAAATATATTGCACACGCTCATATCACACGGTTTCGTTGCCATGCGAAATATACAATTTTCAGTAACAGTAAACGGTGCGAATTTGGTCACATTTCATAGTGGTCGTCGGAAAAAAATATGTATGGATGTGTGTAGTGATAGTTATTCTCAAAAAATTAGTATAAGATTGATTATCAAGATACAGTTGCGCAAATATCTTGGAAGAGGGTGCTACCTCTGAAGAATTTCCGATATTTCATCTTTCATCTCAAAAGGAAAATATGATAATATACCATTTCATGAGAAGTCGTAAATATTTACAAGAGAAACTTCCTAAATGAAAGGTATTAACCCATAACAACATTGAATTTTATTGTTAGGTAAACTTGCCACCAGATACACTTTGCTATTACGTTGGAGTAGGTTTACATTTTGTAATGGTTTAGGAAAAAGGGTTGATTCCTAACACAAAATCCATTTAGGAAGAATATTCTCCTAAATAATAAACAAGATAAGTGTTTATCAAAATTTACTTTGTTTAGCATTTTACTAGGGTCGTATTTGAACTTCAACCTTTAGGTAGTGTCTAGAGATGGATGTTGGGTTTTGGAATAAAATGAAGAAATTTACATGCATTAACATATTTGGTACTAGTAAGTACTTACATCAAGTCGATTTGTTAATTAAAGCTGCGTGACGGGCCAGATCATTTTTAATTTGAAAATTTAAACTTCTCCTTTTTATACAGAAACATGCAAATACAGAGCACTACGTAATGTAGTGCAAGCTATTTCCGGTTTACGACTTTAAAATCAAAGAATAAATTATTATTTTCTTAAATGTATTCCTATATTAAATTACTTAGTACGGGAAAATTCTAATCCGAATATTTTATTTCCAATGGTGGTCCAATTATTTAATTAAAGCCAGCAATGTCTTTTATTACATCGATACATATCTTACAAGAAGTAAAAATTTTCAGGTCCGTATCCTGAAATTTCGTGTGTTTGTCTTAAATATTGTTTTGGCTACGAGGCTGGTACAGCGTTGGAAGGGTTACATGTGTTTAATATTTCTCATATGTCACATAATATTGCCGTTTCATGCAAGCACGGATCTGCAGGAATGTAAAATAGTAGTAATACCCCCCCCCCCCAAGAGGCCCAGGTATTAACATTATTATACAAAAATTGTTCACGTTTAACATCATCGCCTGGGGGTTCTCTGTATACCTTCTGGATCATTTATTCCCTTCCCCCTCCACCAGAGAATTTCTCTAGATCCGCGCTAGGTTTCCTTAGTCCTTAGTTTATATTGTATTCCGAAATCAAAACACACGTTCAAACAGTTTATACAAAGTTCTACTTTTAGACATTTTTAATTATTCCGGAAATATTTTTTTATAATATCTGTTGAGCAATTTAGCTAAACAAAAGTATTTGTCCGAATCCTCAAGTTTCAGAAATAACATGTGCAATGTTTCGTCCTTTATGCTAATCCAGGAGTTATATATTTACATTACAAAAGCAAACATTGAATTAAAAGCAGTGTCCACGTCGGAAGCCGTTTCCAATATCGGATTTGAATTTGAATGCTTCGTCAAACACAACTTGGCTTTTACCAATGCTTTTATAACAGGTTGGTGAAGCAACAAGTATACCAAGGAAATACCTTACGATTTAAATTTTTATTTGTGCAATTTTATTTTGTTGGGATGTATTGGATTTTTTTATAAACTTCAGGTAGGTAATACCGAAGACGTTCAAGCAAACCCAAGATGTGAAAATATTAGTAAATTAGTTTATAACACCTCACGATGCTTACTGTGGGTAATCTACCCATCTTATGTGTAAATGGAGTAGAGTAGGGTATTTTTATGTAATACGGACTAAAGTAATGACCCTCGACGCCTTATGCTTATACAACCCCTTTGACAAGTTGTAATAATTTGGACATGCGTACTCTTGCTACCTGCCGTTCTTTATCGCCGTTGAGCGACAGGTAGCAAGAGGACCCGTATCGCAGATTACGGCTACTTGTCAAAGGGGTTGTATAAGCATACGGCGGGGTACATTATTTTTGTCCTTGGTATACCGAGCTAGGTTTCCACTGACTATACTGATTATAGAAGGCTAAATACGATCATTATGCTTCTAATGGTTTTTTTTCTTTTCACGTTCAATCTGCGATCTCGATTCTGTAGAATATTGTCAAAATTAGTCACAGGTATCTTTATTGATTATTAATCAAATTATAATCCAGGCAGCTACTTAATTTGTTATTTGGGTTGCCTATTCTACTATTTTGCTTTACCGATTCTACTATAGCGTATTTTTTAAATCCGGAAACTAAAGTACCTCTATCACAAGTTTATACTTTCCGTTTTTATTAACGCTATTAAGGAATTGATTATTGCCTTTTATGGTTGAGCAGTAAATCGTCGTTCTAATAATCCCTTGAAAGGCAGTAATTTAAATAGTTGCACACTACAGTTTCCTAATAGTCCGTAACATAATTAACGATTGTACTGCTCGTTAGTTAAGTTGATATAACGCAGTTTGCTCTACAATTTAATTCCTAACAGAATTTAGGCAGTAAATTTATTAAATAAACCGTTTATAGCACATAAACTTTCATAGTGCGGGAAGATACGGTTCCTTATTGCACTAATACCCGTATTCCCGCATTGCATACAACGTTCAGTTTGAGATGAAAAATGTCTGCAGAGGTCGCATTGACTCCAGGGATTTGTGGATCGCGCCTCTGTTTCAGAGCACGTACATAAAACCTTGTGGCCTCAGGCGAGTTAGTAAATCCTATGTTACACTGTAAAAGAATTAAAAGATAAAGCACGACTGTTCTCGAGGAAAAGATATTATAGAAATATCACCTGAAAATACGATAATAATATTTATTTGCTACAAATTTATTTACTACCTGCTTTCGAAATTTTAGAACAAATTTAAAATACCAAAATAAGAATACGAGTCGAGGATTATAATTTCTAAAAATATGAATTAAAAGCAGTGAGGAATGAGTCTAGGGTCCTTAAATAAACACGCATAGCTAGGGACCCTAGATGAGTCCTATCCTTGAACGTCCTATCATAGGCACTTGTTAACTCGACGGATTATGACTTTTGGTAAATTTCATGCAATAAATTGTAAGTTCAGCGAATCGAGCATAGCATCTGCTCATGTAATTGCCTTTAGGTTGACATACTCTTTTGGCGCGATTTGTCAAAATAATAACGTCTCTTACCACTCAGAAGAGTTCATGAAGATATCACGAAAATGCGTTAACAATGTTCGGTGAAGAGAATTATCTAGCATAAATATTTTCTATATGCGACTTTAACTCAAAATCATCAGACGTTATACACATTACACAAACTTACACTTTATACAGGGGGTTTCCTAAATACGTATAGAAAATGCAGGAGGTGATTCCTGGCGAAAATTAAGGCTACTTTTTCGTATAAACTTGTATCCTAATATGCTTCCCTGAAGAGTTACGCATTTTTAAAAATTGAGTAAAAATTTTGTTTTTAATTTTTATCTCAAATTTGCACAAAGATAGAAAAATACAAATAAGTGGACGTGTTCTACTAACAGGAAGGCTCTTTATGGATATTTTCTTTACCACCTGTATTGTTAGAAGGGGATGAAACTTACAACCCCTGTTCATTTTTTTTAGAACTTTTTAATGCAACCGAACTTTTAATTTAAAAAATACGCATGAGAAAGCCTAATTCATTTAGAAAATTATTTGTCTCTTTTATTTTTACCGTGAGACTAATTATAGTTTTCGAGTAAAAAATTAGAATCAATTATTGTAATGTGTGGCTCAGTTTTGTGAGACGTAGTACTAAATTTTTAAAAGAAAAAAGTCTAGGTAGGCGGATTTCACTGGTTAATAATACAAACAATTGATCTTGCGGGCTAGCCTGATGTCTTTAAAATTAAGTCAAATATCGAATATTATATTAACCTTCATAATACAACAACCACTTTCTAAAGCTTATTTATTTCAATCTAGTATTGTTTCTTATTAATTTTAATTATAATTATTTGTTAAAAATGAGAAATAAATATGTTTTAGATAAACGTCAAATTTTACACAAATGTCAGTTGAAATGTTTTCAGGCAAGGCTACTTGATTTTTCTGGGTATGTAGAAATGTAATTTTATTTTTTATTAACGTAAAACGATTAATTATAAAAGGAATAAAGGTGCTAGTAGTGGGAAAAATAGTATGTAAACCATGGTAGAGAAGACTTGTCAGCCTCGCAGCTTATTTCCTTCGATACTCCGCATCTCAGGAAATAATAATGCTCGGCTAAAAAAAATGTCTTCTCTAATTTGGTGTATAATATATTATTTCATGATAATATCAATGAGTTTCTTTATTAATTGTGTTCCACATACTATCAACCCCATTTTTGACCACCTGACATTACACAAGGGATTAAAAGTAATTACCTTAATCCACCAATCGGTGAGTATCATCCAGTTTGATCGTTAACACAATCACCGTCAGTTTATTAAATTGCATGGCAGCAGAGCATGTTTGGGATATAGATAAATTGGAAACAATTAACCCAATTCAGAAAATGATATTTAAATGGCTTTCAAATAGCACTTCTTCAATAATTTCCCTGCCATTATAAAAACATTGGGATTATCGTCATGGTTGTATACGGAAAACGAGGGTTGGTGAATGTGTGCGAGAGTAATCTTAAAACGATTTACTGAATAAATTAAATAAGTAACATACGCTATTGTGGATCAATAAAATACTGCAACTGATAGAGTTCGATTACAACAGTCCAACAAAATTAATTGCAAATTAAATTGTAATGGTAATAGTGGTTTACGTAATAAGTTCGGTAAACTAAAGTTTACAGTAGCGAGTTTATATATTTCTGAACGAATTACAACAAAAGTAACGTACAACATTTTATTTCATACTGTTATACAGGGTGGTGACTTGGAAAACACAGCATGTGGACCTCAATGTTAAATTCCATGGCATCACGAATTTTTTTAATAGAATTTTTATTTCTTCAATTTCTTCGGTTCTGAAAAATGGAAAATTGTAAACAATAGTACGTATCGATACAGTATTTTTTTCTCTACAAAATATTGCTTTACACTTTTTCGCTAAAATAATTAGGGAAGCAAATAATTCAACATTAAAGATTTAGCATTGAAGTCCATATGCACCACCCGGTAAAATAATTACAGTACCGTACCATTTACTGTAAAGTACCATTTTCCGGACTCAAATCGTCAACTTACAGATGGATAATTCGATACAGTATGAAATAAAATACACAAACAGTGGAGGTGTAAACCTCCCCTCCCATACTAAAAATAAACATTTTGTTTTTGCTATTCAACAGTAGTTCGCGAGGCAGCATTGGAAATCATTTGAATGCCTCGCGAGAAAAACGAGACTATACGGGTTCGATATGAACAAAAGAAAGACACCAAGATACACATCTATCTAGTATGTAGTAGGTACCGGCTAGAAATTATAACTGGCGAAGACGGACGATCGCTACCGACCGACGATCCGTTTCCGTCAAGAGTCCAACCTAAATATTCAAAATTCACGAATTTCTCATTAACCGTACACTTTAGTCATATGAACACCTTATACTATGTGATAGACAATTAAAGTTTTCATTCAATTATGTAATAATATATAGGGTGTTTCATTTAAAATAACAAAGTTGCTTATTGCACCGTGGAAAGCAAACGCCCTGTATACATGATATATATTTAGTAGAATGCAGAATTATATGCTGAATAACTTTTATATTTAAACTTTTTTCATATTTTGACTAATAAAGGCGCTATAGGAGCATCAATTACCGATTTTCAAAACCTCGTAGAGGGCACCACAGTGGAATTCTGGCGTTCATCAAAAAACAAAAATGTAGCTAATACCAAGCTGTATAAGTATAGAAAATTTAAACAAAATCCTTAGACCAGTTTTTTTTCTAATAATTTTTCAAAAATTTCAAAATTTTTGGAAGAGCGCCGTTGCGTCCGTTTTTGGATTTAGTAAATAATTTTTTTTCATGGTGTAGTACCGCCAATGGGCTTTCAAACAAGTTGTTGCGAAATCTGATCACATAACTGGTTTTTGAGTTATGAGCCGTTAAAGCCGAAATTTTGAAAAATTCATAGCTGCCGCCATTTTGAAGTTAGAGAGTCCGGCAAAAAACTGTTTCCCTTCAATTATGGTCTTCTTTCATATTCTCTACTCAAAATTCCGCTTTTGAAAAAAATGCTACCAGAAAGACATGTCTAACTTCCGCTTCCGGTTTCGGATTTTTTTGAAAAGCTTATTTTGTCGATGAATTTTCGATATACTACCCCTTCATTTAAAATTTCATCAAAATCGGTTCACTAGTTTTTGCGTTAGAGGCGTTACATACATTTATACCCACCGACAGACATTTTTTGTGGACCACTGTTTTGGGTTCCTGGGGACCCAAAACACGTATTTCCGTGAAAATCTCGATTTCGAAAATTTTCATGATATCAATACTTCCCATATACCAGTGGTGGTATGGGAAAGTAAAAAGCTGTAGACAGTCACAGATTCACACACCGCGGACCATGCCACAGAGGTTTATAAAAAATTAAAAAGCGACACTGAATATCAAGGAAAATTAATTATTAATAAATATACCTTAAAGTTCTATACAATCCTGTTCTGGATGGTCAAATCATGAACTAAAGCTCTACTTTAAAATTTGTTTGTTATTGTTGGAATACCCAAACTGTAGCTAAGGATCTGAAATCTTCTTATTGGGCTACCTTGTGCATTGTGCGCTTGAGTTCCGTTGAGTATAAATTGAATTGCAGCTTTAAATTCAATAAAAGTGTTCTTTACACAAGCTTAACTTACCAACTGAAATAAATGTGCGACGGTTCTTTATGTTATCGATCGCTTTGGAAAACGTTAATTCTTTCTGTTCACGATAACAAGGCTATAATATATTATTAAATCCACTATCGTTTTGTATTTAATGTTTATTTTTTGTAAAAGAATAGTAATTAGTTTTTAATACCACCTTTTAATAAAAACATTTTCAGAAGAAAACAATTTGAATGAATTTTTAGTCCCCTAGTATTGGTTCAAATGTGAAAAGTTCACAAAGAGATCTTGTATTTTTTATACACTCATTCACTTTACATAACAACTCGCTACTTTTCATGTGAACCCTTTTTACTTTTCCTTTTACGTCGACAATTTGTTTTCTAATGTTATATAGTGTGCAGAGAACAAATAGAAACTCGAAATACAGAGAAAACAAAACCCACATCTAAAAACGAGACCGTTTTAAAATAATTTTACATTTGGGGAACATGCGTATAAATTTTTATGAAATTAGTGTCAGGTTCATTTTAAAAAATTACCATTGTAAGATCCTGCCATAGGGTCGTATATGGGTGGTACCTATATACATTTTAGAAGGCGATAATAAAACTCGTGGATTTTATATTGCGGTGACAGTTATTATTCAATTCATATTCCAACAGCCAATCAGAAGCGTCCGTGAACCAATCAGAAGGCTATTTTACTGACAATATTTTTATGACAACTGAAAAGCTTCTGAAAACCAATAGAGTCTTTCAGCGACATATGTTATGTCAGATAAACGTCAAACAAATGTCCAAAAAATATTATCTCATCCGAATACAACTCTTGCCCTGAGGTTTTCTCCAATATTTGTCATTTATTCATTACTCATTGCTGTTTTTTGGAAAATAATTACGAGCAGTATGCGTCACAGCAGCAACCCGTATTCAGAATGACAAATATTGTCGGAATATGGATTCACAATTTTTTTTATTTTCAAATCGAACAACCAAATTAATCTTTATATAAAACAAAAGAATTCCGCTAGCAGCGGTTGGTTGCTGGGTGGATTGAGTAGCTTAGAGCAGCCGCCGCCTGTCGGTCCCAAACCCGGATATAAAAGACAGAAGGGTTGGGGCGATGGACTTACAACCCATATCCGCGGAAAATACTGAAAATTCAAAATATTCTCAGACTTAGAGAATATCTCGGAACACTTGGATGGAAAACAAAGGAGACGAATAATGCAACTAAAACCGTCTTTGCAAATGAGGGACGTGGAACTTTGAAATACCTAGATACAATATATAAACAAAGAATGGGATATTTGAATGGTAGAATGGGAAACATAAAAAATAACCACGGACGGAGCACAGACGTTCCAATCCAGAGACGTCATATTCGGAAGTAGAGATGAAGACATCCAATGATAGGGCCCATATCAATGATCGACCTGGTAAGTTTTAAAAAAAGAATGAACGTGAATGTTAAAAGATGCGAGACTTTACAAACAAGCAAAACGCTGGCTAGACCACTAGATTGTATTAAGGATTTGTATAATTTATAATTTTAAAAAGTCTAGGACGTTTCGACGCGACCGATTCGGCGCGACCGTCTTGGTGCCGGGACATTTCAGCGCAAATCTAATTGTCATGCCAATTTTAATATTAATGGCTTAGTACCGATTTATCCACACCGTTTCTTGGCACTTATTTAATATACAGTGTATCCCACAAATGCTGAGACAAGCTTAACTGAACCGCTCTTCTAAAAAATATTCACTACCTCTGCTAACGACTAATAATAGTGTCATAGACACTACCTGTGACATATCCGATGAACTTCGGTAAATAATGTTCAGATATTACTGTATAAATTTAACATTATCTTTAAGCAAGTGTATATCATATCTGGGAACTTTCCCAAAGCCGCTAGTTCATTTACACATCTATCCCTGAACATGTTATCATGGAATAGAATATTCAGCTCCAGCTTACCACAACTTGAAGTTAGAAAGCTGCTATGAATACCAACTACAGTTACAGATTTGCACAGGTATAGGCAAAGTGCTTTTATTAGGTGGGTACATTTATCTTGAGATTGTTATGTTCGTGGAGCCATTGCAAAAGTTAGAAAGTCAAGAGTTTATTGTCATTCTCATTATACTAAGGTATAAATTCCATGAAGGCGATGCATCTTTTTGCAGGTTCGATTTCTGGAATGCAAAGTGTAGGTATTTTGCTATACACGGTAATTTACGATGTCAGGGACAATCTCCATTAGACAATTCCTATGAGTATTTCAAAGAATAAACATGTGTTCAAAAATGGTTCATGCGGGAAGCCCTCATGTTTAAGCAAGAAGAAAGAACAACCACTGACCACTGAAAACAAACTAGAAAAATATTCATTTGCTTTGTTAAAATCGAAAACCAAAAAAGAAACACAATTTTCCCAAACATACACATAACATTTAGACATACCAAAAATTATTGCTATCCTAGCCCAAAAGAGGAGATCTTTACCAACGAATTCCGAAGCGCTCAACAAAGATGATCCAAGTCCCTTCTACTATTTAGGAGTATATCGAAGGAACCGCCAAAATATTTCCAGAAAGTATTCGAAACAAAAAACTTACAAGAGTCTGCAATGCAGACTTTCTTTGAACGTATCGATTAAAATAAGTGAGTAGGTACTGCGAATAATAAATAAAATATATACAGAACCTTATGAAATATAAATACTAATAATATTTTATTCAAACATTAGTTGAATGAGAATATTGCCCTGGGAATATGAATTAAAACGAACGCTAACGTTATTAAAAGTTTTTACTGGAAGTCATCCATTTGAACTATTTATTCACGGTAAATTGTAATTCATTTACTGCAATTAAAAGTGTTAAACTAGGTCAACATATTATGCAAAAAAAAAGAACACAGCTTTACATTTGGGCTTGATTTAAAACGCTTTCTCCAAAACCATGGTAATGCAACTAAATTTATTATATTTTTGCTAGTAATATATTTCGTATATTATTCTGATATACTCGATATATCGATTTCTATTCGAAATTGATGTTGCCATGAAAATATTCCCGACCGCTTGCGGGAGGGGTATTTCCTAATGGCAACATTAATTGAGAATAGAAAGAGGAAAAAGTTCGCTGGTTTATGCGAACTTCAAATGGTTCTCAGGCCCAAACTATTAGAGCTAGATATAAGCTTTCCTAGAGTTTTTTTGTAGAAAATTTTATTTTATACAACTTTGGACTTATGTTAATTTCGTCTACCTTGCGCTGTTTTCGCTGAGTTTCAATTTTAAACCAGAATCACTGGTTTATGCAAATTTTAAACGGTTCTCAGGCCCAAGCTTTCCCAGAGGTTTTTGAAGGAAATTTTATTTTCTACAACTTTGGTCTTACGTTAATTTCGCCTACCTTGCGCTATTTTCGCTGAGTTTCAATTTTAAACCAGAATCGCTGGTTTATGTTAATTTCAAACGGTTCTCAGACCCAAACTATTAAAGTTAGACATAAGCTTTCCCAGAGGTTTTTGAAGGAAATTTTATTTTCTACAACTTTGGTCTTACGTTAATTTCGCCTACCTTGCGCTATTTTCGCTGAGTTTCAATTTTAAACAAGAATCGCTGGTTTATGTTAATTTCAAACGGTTCTCAGACCCAAACTATTAAAGTTAGACATAAGCTTTCCCAGAGGTTTTTGAAGGAAATTTTATTTTCTACAACTTTGGTCTTACGTTAATTTCGCCTACCTTGCGCTATTTTCGCTGAGTTTCAATTTTAAACCAGAATCACTGGTTTATGCTAATTTCAAACGGTTGTCAGACCCAAACTATTAAAGTTAGACATAAGCTTTCCCAGAGGTTTTTGAAGGAAATTTTATTTTCTACAACTTTGGTCTTACGTTAATTTCGCCTACCTTGCGCTATTTTCGCTGAGTTTCAATTTTAAACCAGAATCGCTGGTTTATGCTAATTTCAAACGGTTGTCAGACCCAAACTATTAAAGTTAGACATAAGCTTTCCCAGAGGTTTTTGAAGGAAATTTTATTTTCTACAACTTTGGTCTTACGTTAATTTCGCCTACCTTGCGCTATTTTCGCTGAGTTTCAATTTTAAACCAGAATCACTGGTTTATGCTAATTTCAAACGGTTGTCAGACCCAAACTATTAAAGTTAGACATAAGCTTTCCCAGAGGTTTTTGAAGGAAATTTTATTTTCTACAACTTTGGTCTTACGTTAATTTCGCCTACCTTGCGCTATTTTCGCTGAGTTTCAATTTTAAACCAGAATCGCTGGTTTATGCTAATTTCAAACGGTTGTCAGACCCAAACTATTAAAGTTAGACATAAGCTTTCCCAGAGGTTTTTGAAGGAAATTTTATTTTCTACAACTTTGGTCTTACGTTAATTTCGCCTACCTTGCGCTATTTTCGCTGAGTTTCAATTTTAAACCAGAATCACTGGTTTATGCTAATTTCAAACGGTTGTCAGACCCAAACTATTAAAGTTAGACATAAGCTTTCCCAGAGGTTTTTGAAGGAAATTTTATTTTCTACAACTTTGGTCTTACGTTAATTTCGCCTACCTTGCGCTATTTTCGCTGAGTTTCAATTTTAAACCAGAATCGCTGGTTTATGCTAATTTCAAACGGTTCTCCGACCCAAACTATTGAAGTTAGACATAAGCTTTCCCAGAGGTTTTTGAAGGAAATTTTATTTTTTACAACTTTGGTTCTACGTTAATTTAGCCTACCTTGCGCTGTTTCCCGTTATTGCTATAAAAAATCCAAAGAAAGTATTCTACAGTTGAGTAACAATTAAAATTTAGTATACCCTATTACTGGAAGATTCTGTTTAAAAACGAGATATATTCTTGTTTTTCAAGAATTTGAAAGCGTACTGCGTATATATTTGTGTATAGGCACGTTGGGTTATTGGGTATCATTATATTTTTGCTTGAAGAATATGCCGCGTCAGTTTGGCTACACAGTTTAGGTAAGTAGCGAGAAAAAAACAATAATTTTTGTATAAAGCTACAAATTATTAGTCAATTTAGAGGCATTTGCAAATAAGGTACGAATTAGTTTTAGTAATAGATACGTTAAAACGTTTTATTAATGTATTCTATAGTATCTACTCGCTTAGTGTAAATGTAGATGTATTCCATTAATCAAATCCATCTCCATCATACATAAATTTTCACATGTCGAGGATGAATTTTCGTGCATGATCAATTAGCAAAATCTTTTTAACTACTCCCCAGAGTACAAGTTCCATAATGTTCGTTAAATCTGTCCTTGCAAATTGGTGTAACAAACGTGACAGCTTTAATCAACTCAATTTGTTTAGAGCTATGGATAACTGGGGTAATAAAACCCATAAAGTCTTTTTTTATTATTAATTATTAATTATTTCATAAAATTAATAATTTTATCCACAATTCTTTATTAATCTGATTGGTTTTAGATATACAGATTTTTCAATTTTTCATCCAAATGCCTGTGGTGCGTGAAGTGAAGTCACGACTCTGATTTTTTTGGAATGACGAGGTTTGATGAAATACGAGACCGTCACGTCTCCATGGTAACACAAACAATTTTTATTAGCGGCTGGAAAGTGCTACTTTCATCTTAGATTTGAAAAAAAAATATTGAATCTCAAAATATTGTGGTTCATGAATACTTCTCCGTATATACCTACAAGGAATGGAAAATGTTTGTTCTTCTAACAAAAGTACAAAAGTACTCCTTAACAAGAATCCCTTTTATTCTGCAGTTTTTATTAAAAAAAAAAGATGTTGAAACAAATACCAAGTTACACAGGGTAATAAATGTTTGTGCAAAGTATTCATTGCTCCCTGTTGCTTCAATAATTCCAAGGCAAACCTGCATAATTATTCGTATAAGTTAGCAGTTAATTTTTTTTTGTACTTATGTCCACAGAAAAATAAAAATTACAAACAATTACATCTACACTAACGAACATAAAATATAAAGAAGTTTAAGTTTTATTTTCTTGTATAGCCTTCAGGTAAGATTGTCAGGTTAAATTGACACCACGAAACAGTTTTTGATTAAAAATTGCAAAGCGATTTAAATTTAAAAATATCTAACAAAAATATTTGGTATTGCTCCAAATATAATAGGGAGGAATTGATCAAATACACCTACCTGCAGGTGTACCCATATAGCTATAAAAAATAAATATTAGGCACCAGGGAATGCTGACACGATATCTTCGTTTTAGTATTTCCCGTGTGTTACTCGAATACACATTTCTTTTTAATGTTCCAACAATTTTATGTTTGTAAAACCATGTATGAATGAGAAAATATTACATTTGGATGGGTGTAATGATACGACTAATGGTATTCAAAATTTCAGTATCTCACCGACAACATTGCTTTGTGGTATGGAGGTTTCATTCCAAGTCAGTTCAAATAAACATTAATCTAGGCTAGTTCTAATAGGTCCTGGTTTTAAAACTAATTGGTTGTACACCTAATATTGTAGGAATACTTTTACTCAGAAATGTTTTGAAAAATATTTTCCATTTTTAATGGTTAAGGGTTTGTAGAATTATGGATGCAATCGCTATAAGTTACAATACAGACCCCGAGTTTAATCCCTCGTTGTAGTTAGATAGCTCTTTTATTAAAGGATTTTCAATCTGCAGGTCTATTCAGCTTAATGAGTACCTGGGAGTAGTGCAACCTCGGATAATCATCAATGTTTGGAAAAATAGTCCTGAGCTTCTAGTAACATTCTATTCTATATTCTCCCACGACATTATATCCCTAGTAAGGGAAAGAATTATATGAATCGCGGTTTGAAGTGCTAATACTACTAATAAGGTATGTTTCCATATCAGATACCTGCTGAAATTTTGATGTAATTTATTGACATTCTCAAGCGTTACTCTGTTAAAATCCATGATTAAATAATAAATATTAAATAAAATATCGATTTCAACGGGAAATAACAAGATTTATTCGCTTTATACGTATTTCGGCATCAATGTGCCATTGTCAAAAGCAATATAAGATATTATAACAAATGCAAAATATAGTAACTCCTTGATTCTATTATTTTAACACTGCATGAAGCAGCTGGCCCCAGTCAACCCGTCGGAGGTCAGTCGCTTATCAGTGTTTTAAAAAGATATTTATTCCAAAATCTTCAGTAAAATAGAATCTAAGAGATCAATTTGCTCATTCATTAAAGGTATGTTGTTTTTTGTGTGTTTATAAATTTCAAAAGCTTCTAAAATGTTTAATTTATTTTTGTTATCAGAAAAGTGTAAAAATTTAATTGTATTATTAGATGTTAATGTGTGATTTTGTTCTAACAAATGTTTAGCAAAATTTGATTTATGTACTGAAATTTCTAATTGTTTGACCTATATACAGTGTGTCCCAAATAGAGTAGTATTGCATGGCTATCTTTCTTATTAATAAAGATACAGATTCGGTTAAATGGGCAATGTTGTGCAGTTTTTCATGCTGGTTTAGATGCTGCTTAGAAAGATCAAAAATTCCGAACCCTTCAAAAGATATCCGCAGAAAACCACACAATCCATTTTTCGAAAAAGTCGATTATTTCGCTTATTATAAAAGTTACAGAAAATTGTCTTACACAAAAGTTACTTGATTCATTAAGATAAACAAAAATATGTTTGCAAAAAAAATATCGCAGAAGCCGTTTTCGAGATATTGATAGCAACTTTCTTATTTTAAATGGGCGCCATCTTGGATTTTCAAATGAATATATTGCATTTTTTTGTCTGCATTCAACGATGTACAACAATCTATGTTTAATATAAAAAATAACGACAAACTTAATAGTTTTTGTATTAAATAAAGTAAGCCTTGAAAACAAGTGAAGTATATGGTAGTAATTTTAATTACAACAATGTTAACTAATTGGAAAAATCTGTACAAGAAGCGTTAAATAGTATTAATCGCAATACATCACATAAAGTAACTGCAAGTATTTTAAAAAGATGCCAGTTATGTTTGGCTAACAATGGCCAACATTTTGAACATTTACTGTGATTAAAATTAGCTATTGTAGATTTAACGTTTATTGTAAATATCGTTAATAACTGTAAATACATTTTGTTCGAAGTTTTTTTTGTTAAAATTCATTTGTTTGCGTGGCTTACTTTATTTAATACAAAAACTATTAAGTATGCCATTATTTTTTATATTTAACATAGATTGTTATACATCGGTGAATGCAGAAAAAAAAATGCAATTTATTCATTTGAAAATCCAAGATGGCGCCCATTTAAAATAAGAAAGTTGCTATCAATATCTCGAAAACGGCCTTTGCGATATTTTTTTTGTAAACATACTTTTGTTTATCTTAATGAACCAAATAACTTTTGTATAACGCAATTTTCTCTAACTTTTATAATAAGGAAAATAATCGACTTTATCGAAAAATGGATTTTGTGGTTTTCTGCGAATATCTTTTGAAGGGTTCGGAATGTTTGATCTTTCTAAGCAGCATCTAAACCAGCATGAAAAACTGCACAACATTGCCCATTTAATCGAATCTGTATCTTTATTAATAAGAAAGATAGCCATGCAATACTACTCTATTTGGGACACACTGTATATTGAATCACAATGTGAACAATTTAATTTATAAATACCTGATTTTAGCAAATTATGGGGAATTCCCCCTCACCGCTTTAGTATTACGAGTTGAGATAGCTTATAGGTTTTAGAAATTCTGGTAATAATTTTATTTAATATTTATTATTTTGATGTAATGATCGAATGCAACAATATTTAGTTGTACTCTAACCCACACTTAGTTAATCAGGACAGCAGTAACATTGTATCGAATGGAATGTTGATTAAGAGTGATTGACGATTATTACCTATCTACCTGTATTACCACAATATATTCTTGTAATATTTTCTGAAACTATCCTAAATACGAAATATCTAACCGAAATGTTCTTACTACAGGTGGTAGTTTTAGAAAAAAATAATAAACATCTCTTCCAGTACACCCTAGTATACAAGTCGTCGCCGAAATTGTGATCAATCGCTTGCCATCAATCATCCAGGCGATTGCACGTAAACACTACTGAAGTATACGAAATTGAATATTTCATACCTACCTATTTCATATTGAAATACACATTTTTCTACGCTTAGTAAAATATTGCCACACGAAACACAAATATTGCCAATAAATGATTAAGGTAACTTATAATACACACTTTCCCCCATAAATAAGTAATTCGAATAATACGCTCTATTTTTTTAATAAAGCCTTGTTATAAGTACTGAAATATCCCAGGGTATTTATTATCGAACTTGCACGATAAAAGTCGTATGCTATAAAAAAAAATTGAGCCAATCAGGAGGCTGCTTTCCTAACAGTTGATCAATTCATATCCCAGAAATGACATTTATCACCCTGGGTGTCTATTCACGAACTTGCACGATGATTAAAAACTGTCATCGGATTGCAGACATATTTTCCTAAATTATTTTGGGGTGATAATTATAAATTTATTGCTGCAAATTAATCAAAAACGTCTTTCGTCCTAACTGTCGTCGCTCGTGTCAGATTGCAAAATGGTCTGATATTATCCATTTATGATATACATTTATAAGGAGTGGAGGGTTTACAAGAACTATGCTTACTTGAAAAATATTGTTATTAAAGTTTTACATATAAATATCGCTTCTGAAAGTTTTTCCAAGTAATACGTTTCTCAGTCCAACGGGCGGGCAGTGATGTTAGTGGTTACAGGTGTTGGCGGAAAATAACATCTTGATGATTTTATCCTGCCTGACTGGGCATGTAGCCAAGAGATTTTATTAAGTTCCGTGCAAACAGGAAGAAACAATCTTTTATCTTAAGTGGCTCGTCACATTCCAACTATTTCGGTACACTATCACCAATTAACTCATATATGCCGTCTTTTTAAAATAAAATGCTCTATAATATGTTGATTGAAATTGCAGTAACTTTCCATACCCTTTCAAAATAATTACGAATAACCGAGTTAAAGCACATTTTGTGGCATGTTCCGCGCTCAGGGATAGAGCAGGTAAAAATCTAAAGAGACGAAATTCTTCAGTATTTGTAACGTTTGTCGCGGATAAGCTCTATCCTGGCAAGTGTGTTGCCTATTCACACTGTTGCTAGCGTCATTAGTTTTGTCGGGCAGTGTACCTACCTATCTAAAGATTTCACGTTTTAACTTGGCTTGAAACTTTACAGCCCGTAACTTTTTTGTTTGGAAAGATACTAATACGATTCAATAAGCTAAAGTGTAGTATTTTTTATTTCTGATTCAATGGCGCACATAAAAATCTGACTGGTTGCGGAGTTACAGCACTTTGACGTTCTGTCTTTTGGTTTTTTCCGTAACACCCTGTATATATTTTTGATGATTGGATGTATCCAATTGTTCTCTATCTAAAAGTGTTATGCAACCCTTTCAAAATAATTACAAATAACCGAGTTAAATCACATTTTGTGGCATGCTCCGCGCTCAGGTATTCAAATATTTCACGTTTTAACTCGCCTTGAAAATTTACAGCCCATAACTTTGTTGTTTGTAAAGATACGAATATGATTAAATAAGCAAAATTGTAGTATTTTTTATTTCCGAGTTAATGACGTACACAGAAATTCGCAATAACGTCTGGTTGCGGAATTATTGCACTTGGAAACCTTGTCTTTCGCGCAACACCCTGTATATCTTTTGATGTTTGGTTGTATAGATGTATAGACAATCATTAGTCATTAGTATGTGAATTTCGAAATTTGTGTACTATAGTTTGGATTTTTTTTGACATACCTGTTACAACTGCTTCATGTGAACGCTCCTTCAGCAAATTAAAATTGATAAAGAATTAATTGCGGTCAACGATGGTCCAAGAACGGCTTGTTTGTTTTTTATTCGTTGTAATTTCAAATAGTAGGTAAGTACAAAAAAAAATTTAAAAATTTGCGTATCTTACTTCAATACGGAATTTAAGTTTTTACTTTCCCATACCACTACTGGTATAGGGAAGTATTGATATCATGAAAATTTTCGAAATCGAGATTTTCACGGAAATACGTCTTTTGGACCTCCAGGATCCCAAAAAAGTGGTCTAGAAAAAATGTCTGTCTGTGGGTGGGTGCGTGGGTGCGTGGGTGGGTATGTAACGCCTCTAACGCAAAAACTAGTGAACCGAATTTGATGAAATTTTAAATGAAGGGGTATATCGAAAATTCATCGACAAAATAAGCTTTTCAAAAAAATCCGAAACCGGAAGCGGAAGTTAGACATGTTTTTTTGGTATCATTTTTTTCAGAAGCGGAATTTTGAAAATCTGAGTAGGGGATATCAAAGAAGGGCATAATTCAAAGGAAACAGTTTTTTACCGGACTCTCTAACTTCAAAATGGCGGTCGCTATGAATTTTTCAAAATTTCGACTTTAACGCCCCGTAACTCAAAAACCAGTTATCCGATCAGGTTCCGCAACAACTTGTTTGAAAGCCCTTTGGCTGTACTACACCAAGAAAAAAAATTATTTACTAAATCCAAAAACGGTCGCAACGGCGCTCTTCCAAAAATTTTGAAATTTTTGAAAAATTATTACAAAGAAACTGGTCTAAGGAATTTGTTTAAATTTTCTGTACTTATGCAGCTTGGTATTAGCTACATTTTTGTTTTTTGATGAACGCCAGAATTCCACTGTGGCGCCCTCTACGAGATGTTGAAAATCGGAAATTGATGCTCCTATAGCGCCTTTATTAGTCAAAATATGAAAGAAGTTTAAATACAAAAGTTGTTCAGTATATAATTCTGGATTTTTCTAAATGTATATCACGTATACAGGCCGTTTGCTTTCCACAGTACAATACGCAACTTTGTTATTTTAAATGAAACACCCTGTATATTATTATATAATTGAACGCAAAATTTAATTGTCTATCACATAGTATAAGGTATTCATATATGTAAACTGTACGGTTGATGTGAAATTCGTGAATTTTGAATATTCACTCTGACTGAAACGAATCATGCGCGTCGGTCGGTAGCGATCGTCCGGCTTCGCCAGCTGTGATTACAACAGATACAGACGTGTCTTCTTCTGTACATTTCGAACCCGCATAGTTTCGTTTTTCTAGCTACGCATTCAAATGATTTCCAATTTTGCCTCGCGAACTACTGTTGAAGACCAAAAACGAAATGTTTATTTTGAGTATGGGAAAGTCCAGGGGAGGTTTGCACCTCCACTTTTTTTATATAGAGGTGCCCACGAAAGGGGCGCCAAAAATTTTTACTGACTACCCTTAAAATAAGGTTAGTTTCGGCACTGATCACAAGTGTTCTTTATTAAAAATTGAACCAATCAGACGGCTATTTTATTGACAATATTTTTATGACGACTGAAAAGCAGTAGAATAGAGTCAAGTGGCCGTGAATTTGTTGTTAAACTACCTACCCTGAATTCGAAACATGAAATGGATATGCCAACGAGGAGCTTTAGCTGCTTAATATAATCCCTTCCCAAAGCCAAACAAGCATTATGGATGTTGGTAATACCTACTATTAGCAGTTATTCAGTCTGTAAAATTTATCAAAGATAAAGTATTAAGAAATGGTGCCATACATGTATTTATATCGAGGCAGCATTTTGATTGTCTGTAACGCAAGTAATTTATACATACGTATTCTGTCTGCAGTTGCCATTAACATTTGTATCTTAGTGTGGCAAGTTGGTTCAAAGCATTAATGCTCTATTTAATCCAAACATCAAAATTCAGCTAGCAATGTTGAGTCAAAGCTAGATGCTACGTGCAAATGCTATTGGTAATTTGTATGCACTGATTAAAGTTTGCCAATTTTGAAATCTTAAGGTTCTGTTCTAGGCAAGTGTTTAGTCTCTCTCTCTGTACTATTTTTTAAACTAAAAGCGGTATTAGAAGTCACAATTGGTTTCGTAAACGACTTAAAATTAATTTATAGGTGGTTATGAAAACTGAATGGGGGTTACAAGGAGCATTGATAAATCGTCCTGTACGTTACTACACATGGCGATCTCAGCTACCTTAAAAGAGATACGAAAATAGTTGGCTTAGAAATTTTTAATTGCCGGAATTGGATTCCTCGGGTTCGCTTTTGTAAGAATACCGAATTTCAAGTGCATAACTTTAATAATAAAATACTTATTCGAGATTTTCGAAGAGGCCAAATTTCAGCTTTTTCAGAATATTTTAGAAGTGCAGGCAGATATCTTGAAAGTGGATACAGCGGGTTACAGTGGTACAAGACTGGTGAAAAAATATGTCACTTGACTGTAGTAGACATATAATAGATAGGTAGTAGCTGAATGAAGTGATGATATCCATAGCGCTACGCCCACAGCTGTTTATTTTTACGCATGCGCGCTATCCGTTTAGTGCCTGTTATCTGTTTATCCTTGTTGCACTTTCTAACAATCGTATTGTCGTTTCTGTCAATATTCTTTGAACCTTCGGTTGTGCAGGGCAGTATAGGGATAATGCTCTTTCCAGTAAAGGAGCAGTATATGTTCGAAGGTTGCAACCCCTAAGCCACAAAACTATCTCAATTGTGTTCTTATTTTGATTTTTTAACAATGCAATCAAACCAAGTATGTATATTAAAAATACATTATTTAAAAATTTGAATTAAATTTCAAGATAATTATTAGTCAATATAGATACATAAATGAAAATAATAGTAAAAATAAAAATAAGAATCTTATAAATATTGTATAGGAATGTAATTTTACATAAAATTTTATTCGGCAGCGCCAACTCCCACATCTATTTTCTAATAATAAGAATTAATTACGTTTTATAACATCGATCCATCTACCCTTGTTTTCTGACTGAACTATACTTTAACAAAAACGACCATTTCACCCTCTCATAGACCTTTCTCTGGTCCCTTCGGTAACACCGACGATATAAAAACTGCAATAAAAACGGTAATTTGTTCATCTTATATTAAACTTAAGTGGTCCTTGAACTTAGGTTGATTGTTGCTTTTGTTATTAGGTGAGTACTTGAGACAATATTGCAGGCATAAAAAAAAAGAGAGTTAGTATGAAATTGCGACACTATTTGCGGACGCAAGAAATCTAAAAATTGCTTTCGTTTGTCGGCGATAACTTCAAAAAGTTTGAGTAAACGTGAATTGTGTTTAGAGTAAGTTCGAGTTAAATTAGTTTTGTACTAACAGAATTCTACAGAAAAGCTATACAATTTTCAGGAAACTTTATAAATGCCCGTTTTAATCTCAGCAGGGGCGGAGTGGGCTAGATTGGTCCTGGTGGCTATGTGACTCGGAATACTTTTTTGATAAGCAGATTTTGGATAGCTACCTTATCTTTGTTTTTTTTTTCGAAGAAGTGTTAAAGAACTTATCGCACTTTCTTGAATTTTCATGCTATGCAACTTGATTGTAAAAATGTTTAATAACTATTTTGATTCCTTCGGTGCAAGCAGAATTCTTGCCAAAAGAAAAGAAAAACATACAACTATTGCAATAATACAGGGTGCCCGAGATAAGATAATGTAATGGGGATCTCTCGACTACCTTTATACCTTAAAAGATACACAGTTTGTTAAATTAGTGAAAAGTTGCGCAAATGTAATGCCTCTTTACAAAAATGTATCGGTTATTGGACCACTTACTTGTCAGTTTGCAGATAATTCTTGTAGAATAAGGAAGCTGTTCAACATTATATTCATAGTTCAACACTCACACTTCGTATAATTTCTAAGTCACACAATTTAACACATTTTGTACAATAAAATAGCAGATCTTTAGTCAGATGTTGTATTTAAGCGGTGAAAATAAACTAACTGAGGGTTTTAGTAGAATATCGAAAGCCAAAACGTGTGCAAGGTCGGTCTGTAAACTGGAATATTATCTAACCAACACCTTAGATAAAACAGACTCAACAAAAAGAATCTGATAACATTCAGTTTTAAAAATGTGTTTATACATTAAAAGAATGTCTTTCAAATAATATGATTCATTTATGTTACAAGAGGTTGAATTTATGAACAATTACATCAAATGTAAGACGATATTCAGCCTAATCTCCTAAAAAATAATTTTTAACTGTGCTGCAACGAGAAACTCATATTATTAGGAGCTGCAACAACGAAGGAGTGAGTGGCAAATTATAAACAAGTTTTTGTCACCCATTTTAAAATTTAAAATAACAAAGTTGACCCTATGTCAACGCATAGATCAAAAAATGTTAATTTAAAAACTAAAATCGACGTATCGGATCGTTTTTGCGAAAAAATAATAGCTATGATAAGAAAGCAACGATTGTCGCGATGTCGTGTTTTCCGATTAATTCAATTACGATTAGAATTTAGAAAAATTTTGTTTGAACCAAACAAACTTCTGGTTTTTGGGCCCCATCGGCTTGTTGGCCCAGGTGGCGAACGCCACCTAGCCACCCTGTCTAGTCCGCGCTTGTTAATCTGCATAAGCAATACTATCTAACATAAGGTTTTATTAAAAAGTACGGCTTTGTTAATTTCTCTTCCATAGATACCATAAGTCTGTAATTACTGACTGGTATATTTCCTTTGATCATATCCCTTTATGGAAAGAGGATACCACTTTGAAATTGGCTCAAAGAAATTGACAAGGACAGAGATAATACGAACTAGCATTTTCTGCGCCTGAGCGTGTTAAGTGATGACGTCCATAGCGCCACGCCCACAGCTGTTTACTTTTACGCATGTGCACTATGCATTTAGTTCTTGTTATCTGTTTATCCTTGTTTCCATTTCTAACAATTGTATTGTCGTTTCTCTTAATTTTGTTTGAACCATCATCGGTTATACAGTGCAGTATAGGGATATGCTCTTCTAGTCAAGGAGCAGTGTATGTTCGAAATATATTTTATATAGAATTTTGATACACATCTATCAAGTGGTTTCTTCGAACTACTATGCAAAATTATGTCGACTAGATTCGCTAGAGTTTCAGCTTATTTTAGTTTAAAAATAAAAGCTAACAAAAATCTGTTCCGAGGATCAAAATAAGACTATTTAACCCAGCTTACCTCTATCCGAAATTGCTTCGTTAAAACGCTATTCAACGTCAAAGATCTTCATAAAATTTCTATTTTTTTAAATAACAAAAGATTGTTTTTAGCAATTAGGATGAAATTTGGGATGTGATTCTTTACTGGAAAAAGGTGTTTTTTGACATCATTTTTTTGTTCAGGAGTGTCGCGTAAGTGGTAAAAGGTTGATCTTCCACAGGCAAAGAAGCTCATATCTTTTTAACAGTTCGGACAATAGTTTTCAAATTTTATTTACAGAGAGGCATTCTTATTTCAAATATTTTTTGTGTCTAGTTTGATTTCGGTATCTGCCATAGTTTAGGCTGAAAAAATTATTTTGATTGGCTGCAGTGCATTTCTTAAAACAGATGTAGTAATCTAGTTGTCCCGTATGTTGAGAAATAAATCACGAAAAGACAATTTGATATAAATTTTGTTACCAACAAGTATGTAAAGGTTGGCGCAAAATAATCTGAACCATTTCTCAACCAATAGGGTTCAGCTTATTTTGTACCACCGGTAAATTAATAGATTTACAGCAAATGCTCAATGTGACCACCATTCTCCCGGATGCAAAAGTTGATTCTACGCAAAAAAATGTCTCTTCGTCATTTATTTCTCAGCATACGGGACAACTAGATTACCACATCGTTTTAGGAAATGCACTGCAGCCAATCAAAATAATTTTTTTCAGCCTAAACTATGGGAGATACCGAAATCGAACAACAAACAAAAACTATTTGAAATAAGAATGTCTCTCTGTAAAAAAATTTTGAAAACTATTGGCCGAACTGTTAAAAAAATATGAGCTTTTTTACCTATGGATGATCAACCTTTGACCACTTACGCGACACTCCTGAACAAAAAAATGATGTCAAAAAACACCTTTTTCCAGTAAAGAATCACATCCTAAATTTCATCCTAATCGCTAAAAACAATCTTTTGTTATTTAAAAAAATAGAAATTTTTTGAAGATCTTTGGCGTTGGATAGCGCTACAACGAAGCAATTTCGGATAGAGGTAAGTTGCGTTAAATCGTCTTATTTTGATCCCCGGAAGCTGTGGTTAAGCTATGGCACCATATTTTAGGGACACCCTGTATATAATTTTATTTCTAACATTCAGAATTTATAACTTTAAAGTCAGATTTCAAGATTTAAAAATTTACATAATGCATGGCCCTTATCCGATCTCTCCCCTACAAAATGACGCATTTGCCCTCTTGCCTTCCTACAGTGCAGTGTGTTGTGTTATACTAAAAGATTAAAATATTAAATTAGAATTTAGTAACTTTCGAGAATAATTAATAAACAAGAAACATTATGGAATATAGAGCATCCTTTCTTAATATGAATTAGAATTCAAATATAAACCTACTTATCGTCGTCTCGCATCCATGAGACGGGCGTATCCCAACTCTTGATATAAATTCCAAACACTTTTGAACCTTGTCTTCGCGCTGTTCGCACTTGTTCGCATAATAGCTCCAATAAATTTTCAAGACTATGTTTCTGTCATTTACATTGAAGATATTGCACCGCAAAAAATGTTTTTGTGCCTTTGGTAGTAAAAGTTATGAAAATTGTTTAGTTCCCGCAGTTAATATTTATTTAGTTGTAACTTCCGTTTATATGGTCTTCAAGTAGTAGTATATATTTTTAAAAATTACAATTATTCTACTTTACGGTTAAATTCTATTTTTAAAATAAACTAAAGGCTGAAGAGAAGAAAATAATGCTTTCTAATCAAACAGTTTGTAATTTACTGTTACGCTCCCTTTATACAGGGTGTTTCTTAAATGGCGGACACGGAGAGCACTACGCGATTCTCATCTTAAAACTGAGTTGAAAAAGTATAGGCGATTTTGTCCTAATGTATTTAGTTTCCGAGTTATTCGCATTTTAAAAATTTTAAATTTGACAACATTACGCATGCTTGCACGGACTTTGTTTTAAACGTTTGGTGTTTTAGTAAGGCAGTATGAACAAGTTTCCTAGGTAATAACCTCATAGCTACAATGCACTGTTGCAACATATTGAAAAAAATTTTAACAACAGATATTTATCAGAAAGAATGTCTTCGGAGGAAGGAATACAACGTATAAAAAATTCCAAATTTATTAAGATTTAATATTTGATTGATGAACAATGCGGAACGGTTAAAATTTACCCGTTTTTCCAAAGCATAAAGGAATTGAATCTCAATCTTTGACTGAGAATAACTCTGAAACTAGCGAAGAACGGGCGTTATTGTATTATATTCTTCCAATTGGAATCTGGAGGGGAATGTAGTACTGTGCTCCGTGCCCGCGATTTAAGAAACACCCTGTATAATACAATCATTAGGTGATTTATTCAAAGGGTGGGAAAGTAATGAAAATTTAAAACATATAGATTCATACCCGGGTAGAAACTATAGGAAAATATATACCTACTAGCAACTGTGAAAGTTTTTACTACTCCGTTTGCTAGGTCTCTAAAAACACAAACATCTAAAATTCTAAAGCATTAAATTCCTCTCTCTATTCTTTCTGCTGAGCATAAACATGAGCTTTTCTTTGTTTCAACTTGTTTTCACAGTATAAATAATATATTTTACCTACTGGATTACTTCTTGACTGAGTAGTGCAGCATACTTGAATTGAAATTATAATAATATCACACAAAACTTTATATTCAGGCCGGAAGACTGAACTTATTATTGAAAACTAACGACATTTTCATCAATCATGATTGTTATCTACAGAATTTACTCGATTACAATAATTATTAATGATTGCTAAATTTATTAAGATAGGAAATTTGGTGGCCTTGAAAAAACGAATGAGAATGGATCATAGAGTAAAATTTCATGGTGTTTTTCCCCCGAATTTTCGTTTAAAGTTCGATTGTAACGTGTGTTTTAGTACGTATTAACCCTGTAAAGTGTAATCGGGCTGTTTAGTTTTATTGTTATGCGGTTAAAGGGTAACAGAGGGTCAAAATTTGTAAAGGGCAAGTATTTACGTCATTACGATAACATCGCCAAATTTTATTATTGAGAAGTTTAGAAAAATATATTGGTAAGGATTTCAAGTAAATTATTAGATTTTTGAAAACTTTTGCAATTATGATCAATAAAGATGTAGAGAAAATAGTCGCTTTTCACTGCTGTACAAAGATTAAGGAAACGTATCACATCTTTGTTTTTATGTAAATTGAGAAAATGATTTGAGCTACAGTTTCTCTAGTCATCCTTGGTCTGAAACCAATGGCGGCTGCAGCTCTAAGGTAATGTAAATATACAGGATGAGTAAAAAGTATGGAATAAATTCATTATCTCCCAAAATGATAATGTTTTTTTCTGGAAAACGGTCACACAAGTATAGCGATTTAAATTATGGCGCATATTTTAAGGTGATTCAATTTTTTTCCGAATATTTCACTCTTACATTGTTGTAACAGTAGTACAGTACAAAACTAATAAGTGATAGTTCAATGTTGCCAGGCCAATCTAGTGATAATTCCACGTTGCCATGACATACTTGCGACCACAACATACTACTAAAAAAAAACAAATTTAGTTAAACGTCATGAACCGTTTTGGGAATGTTTCAGAACGAAAAATTGACGAAAATGTTATTAAAAGTGAATGCAAAAATACGAAAAAGAGCAAGGACAGTGTCTGGAGACAGTCTACGTCATTTTGCGCCGAAAAAAAGTACACATTCGATCGAGAGACTCCAGTATCCGAACTTGCATTCATTTTGAAAAATACTATTGGTTTCGAGTATTTTTATTCGAGAAATATTCTCCCTAAATACCATTCGTGCTTAAAAATTAACCGGATAATTTTCATTCAAACACGTTGTCTATTATCAACGCGTTTTCATGAAAATTATCGGTAATTTTTTAGCACTCGTGGTATTACCCCCGATAGCTTTTTTTTTGTGGTGACGTCAGAGTAATTTTTTTTAAATGGCATCCCAAACTTTTTTTGACGGATTTCGACAGAGGACGTCATTCTGGATCCGAATAAGTAAGTATCGTGACCTTGAAGTTGACAGTTTCTGCGATGTTCATTTTTTAAATTTGAAAAATTGTTATTTTAAAAACATTAATATGGCGAAAAAAAAATTGAAACACCTTAAAATATGCGCCATAATTTAAATCTTAAAAAAACATTATTTTGGGAGATAAGGAATTTATTCCATACTTTTTACTCATCCTGTATAATATGTGTCCTCGCGGCGACGACACAAAGGACGGCACATGTAAAGCTACATATCTACAATGTTAGATAGTGATTTCATGAACTCCACTAGCGAACTTTTATTATGTCAATATTTATTTCACATGCGTAAATATTAGAGATCGTGTTGGCTCTTATTTTGCCGCTGGGCCTTTACAGTATGAAGCCCTGCAACTTATTGTATACTGTATAGTTCGTTTTTGCTGCTAGACTAGAGTAAGAAATGAGACATGCTACAATTTTACCATATCGTTCATACGACATAGGTAGGTTCCAGATTATTGTAAACTGAATATCGTCGTAAAGCGAATCATAGCCTTTTTCACTTTGTAATATACCTTTATGTAATGGTCCCATATATGCGTAACTGATAGAGGCGTTTATAATAAAATTAAGTACCGTATAGTACTGTCGTTAGTCAAGAAGTTGATAAACCATCGAATACTGGCTAAGTATGATCTTAAGGCTGGAGTTTACACTTTGAAATATACCCCATTTTATGCACATTTTGTTCCAATTTTTCAGAGCCAATTTTAAAGTAGGAAGGGGCGGGTGAAATTTTTTTCTTATTATTGGTATTTTATCTGTCTACCCATAGAACGTTTTTGTTTAATTTCTAAAAAATAACTTTTCAGCATTAAAAAATGTACAACTCTATTTTACTTTAAAATTTTAGTAGTAGTATTTACAAAAATATGGATATCGAAAAATTCTCTCTATCAATAGATAGATATAACCACGCTCTTTCAAATGCCACAAGAATTTTTTTTCTAAAATGCAAATTAATTCGGAAAAAATGGAAATAAAATTTTAGAAATATCAATATAATTCACCTTTTGCAATTTAGCATGTAGGCAACACAACTAACAGGACCATTAACTCACAATGGAGCCAATACACAAAAGACGGATTATAACGGATTACAACTTTCTACTAGGTATTGTTGTTTGACAAAAAAAAATTAAAATAATATAACGACAAAATCTATATTCAATACAGTAAATTCATTATTCTTTATTGCATTTATCAATTTTGGTAACGTCAGAGGAATCTGAAATATTTAAAAATATGCAGGCAAGCATTATTCTTGTTATTGTAGGTATGCAACTTTCCATACATTGCTAGAAAGGAAAAGTGTGTAAAGGTTGAGGGTTTCTAGAAAACATACTTAATGAATGTTTACATGGTTTATTTATTTTACAGTACAACCCCGTTAATTTTACTTGAAAACAACCTTCTATCCGAATAGGGTCTATACCAACATCAATTTAAACAAACGTTTACTAGGGACGGAAATCCGACCACAGCCTTCCGAGCTTTCACATTTTTCTCGACTTCCGTAAGAAAGTACGTTAATAGCGGAACCTTAACTACCGGTTTACCTACAGCGAGTTGGCGGTAGGTAATTCTAAAAAAGTATCAATAAAATTTAACACACCGTTAATCAGTAAATAAAAATAAATCCCCTTTTAAAAGCATGAATTTACAAACACACTTTATGGAAAACACAATAATAACTAACTGCCAATTTCCCCGTTTATATATTTTTACACCAACATAAAGCTGATTTAATGGAAAATTGCACAACTGCTACAATACATACGGTATTATGTGTTTGTTACACATAATTAAATTCATGTGATTTCTAGGAGAATCGGAAAGTTTAAAATAGTTTTCTTTCGTTACCGTAGAATGCTAAACTTTGATATCTAAAGGCGGTTTCCCACGGAGCGTGACTTAGCGAGTCTGACCGATCTACGCGTCGCGTCGTGGGAATGTCGATTTCGCCTGTTTACGGGTCGGCTTGAAGTTCCCGTCTGTTGTCGGTAAATATATTATAGTTGTGAGCTTTCCAAACCTCAAATATCCACTAACGATAGGCAGATAGAAAATTACTGAACAAAAGGTGTTAGCAGATTATACTGTACCTTTTTCGCATTTCTGACTATGCTTAAGCCCTGCAACAATAACAGACATGATGGGCCGTATTGTTCATAAAGTACATAACACCTACCTAGCGTTAAGCGGATATTTGAGGTTTGGAAAGTCCACAACTATACTTCGAGCTAAAAGAAAGTGAGCCTCTCGAGGCTTGGCTCTCTTGAGCTTGTGTAGCTTCTTTTCCACACAAGATACAAACTGGCAAAGCCCTTCGGTCAATAGTGTCTTTATGTTTAGACCTGCTGTGTATATTTTTCATAATAAGCAGCAGCACAAGCGTCAATGCGCACACACTCTGCACCGGACAGGACGTTTGACCGCGGCCGGTTGAACGCGGCCGTTTTAACGCTGCCGTTTTAACGCAGGGACCCGCAGGGACGTTTGAACACAGGGTCTTTTGAACGCCTGAACATAATTGTTTTATGAATAGATACCGCATTTGCGTCCAAACGTCTCTGCGTTCAAACGGCCCTGCGTTCAAAGGTTCCTGCGTTTAAACGGCCGCGTGCAAACAGCGGCGTTCAACCGGCTGCGTCCAAACGTCCTAGATCGCAGTCTACTGTACCACTGTATGCGGCAAGTCTGTGGCGTTAATGCGGGTCATCAAGAGCGAACGAGTTGGCATATGACTTGCTATACTTGCCAAACTCAAAACTCGCCAAATCACGCGCCGCCGTGGGAAACTGCCTTTTAGTGAAGCTTTACATTTATATGCTTACGAAATAAGCGTAGAAATTTATATGTAAATATTTTCTTGGTAAAAGAAGGTTAGCTAAACTATTAAAGTTTATCATCATGAAGTTGGTTACATATTTTAAATTTTAACATAGGTAACGAAGTTTATATTATTATATTCGTGGACCGTTTGTAACAGTTGGGGTAGCTAAATAAGCTCGTTTACAAAAGGGAAACTTAAAACTGCAAAACTTGATCTTTCTAACATCATAAATTATTTGAAAGGATTTACTTGAATATTCTGACAAGATCATTAATCAAACGGTAATTTAATAATTAATTATGTCATTATGTTTATCTAAACAGCAAAGTTGGGTTGTCTGTAATTATGCCCTTAAGTATATCCTTATAATAAAAAGATTTCCTTAATGTTATCGCTAGGTATCTACAGAGTGTTTGACCATTTGAGTTTTCAAGATATTAACAGTTATGTTTGGTTAATTCAGATTTAATCGTCGAAAGTAAGTTTTTGTGATTTTGCTGTGTAGTACTTAGTTACAGGAGAAAAGAAATGAAGTGCTACATCGAAAAATTATAATTAAAAGCTTGGGAAAGGTCCTTCGAACATACACTCCTCCTTGACTGGAAAGAGCGTCTATGCTGCACTGCACAGCCGATGGTTCAAACAAGATTGAGAGAAACGACAATTCAATTGTTAGAAAGTGCAACAATGATAAACAGGAACTAAATGCATAGTGCATTAAGATGGTCCTGATAGTGCGCATCCGTAAAAGCAAATAACTATGAGCGTGGCAATATGCACATTATTTTCCCACTACTAGATTTAGAAGGTACCATATTATTTAGTTTGTTTTCAGGGCAAGAAGTTGATTTTCTCAGCTAGTGGTCACTAATTTGTTATTATTGACCACTGGTCAATAATAGAAACAATTGATCTAGCATGCTAGCCTGATGCCTTTAAAATTAAGTCAAATATCGAATATTATTCACCTTCATAATACAACAACCACTTTCTAAAGCTTATTTATTTCAATCTAGTATTGTTTCTTATTAATTTTAATTATAATTATTTGTTAAAAATGAGAAATAAATATGTTTTAGATAAACGTCAAATTTTACACAAATGTCAGTTGAAATGTTTTCAGGCAAGGCTACTTGATTTTTGTGGATATTTAGAAATGTAACTTTATTTTTTATTAACGTAAAAACGATTAATTATAAAAGGAATAAAGGTTCTAGTAATGGAAAAAATAGTAGGTATATAAATCACGGTAGAGAAGACTTATCAGCCTCGCAGCTTATTTCCTTCGATGCTCCGCATCTCGGGAAATAATAATGCTCGGCTGAGAAGAATGTCTTCTCTACCTAGGTGTATAATATACTATTATTACTTAACAGCCAATTACTGCGCACCCAATTAACGTGCGCATGCGCAGAAAATACCAGTTCCTATTTTATATCTGTGATCCTTGTCAATCTTCTTTGGGCCAATATCAAAGCGGTATTATGTTACCATAAAAGACCAGGGAAGACCGAAGGAATCGTCTAACTATGTTATTATACACAGATTGCTTTATGAGTTTGAATCTGATTATTAAATCCAAATAAGAACCGTTATTTAATATAAAAAAATACATCATGATCATGGTGTTGGAAAAATTTCAAATTCACGTTTTTTTCCGGTAGATCTACACAATTCGCTTTTGTTAACGGTGGCCATATCCATTACAGTGGTGTAAAGCCACAGAGTTCTCTCCGAGCAAGAATATCCATTATTCAGGTCTAGCCATTGATGAAAACCCTCTTAATGTACTTACATGATTTGTGAATTTACTTTTTATTGTAGTTGCAACTGTCAGCAACAGTAACTTTAAATTTTTAGAACTTTTAAAAGGAAAAGTTGATATAGTGGATTAATTAGATTTTAAATACGCAACGCATACAATTTGTTTAACATTTTGTTGTAAATAGAACTAGTGCTGTTAAACAACAAGTTGTTGATTCAAACATGTATTATAAGTACAGTAAATACTTACGAATGTCTTGAAACTTCTAAAGCGTTATAATTATTTTGGTAGTTAACTAATTCGCACCCTAGAATGACGACATTTAAAGCATACAACACTCCTTAAACATTAACTGCCATAAAGTGTTAGTATATCTGTTATTCTGACTTAGTTTGTAGGCAGGGTTAAGCTTAATTAATATAAATTGTATTATGTAATGTAGTTACAAGCTTAAGATTTAACTCAAAGTTATCTCATTAATACGTCGGTCGTATTCTCTCTCATACTTTACATAATTATTTCTCTGAAAGAAGTTAATAAGTAACTGTCTAAGTCTTTGTAACTTATTTCGATAAAAAAAATAGCAGTATACGGGTAGCTATTAAAGATTGGACCAAAGCCGTAGCGCCCAAACGCTTTGAGATTTTAATTTGAAATTTGGAACACTTCAATACGACATCACTTCGCATATTTTACAGTATTAAAAAATTTTCTTTGACTAGTACTTTCGGAGCCCGGTCGCCATCTTGAATTTTCTTAAATGGTAATAGGGGTAATGCAATACATCATTACAAAACTTGATTATTTTTCTTTCTAACCATGGTAAATTAATATGGGGTTACATAATAAAATAATGCAAAGAAATTAGAAAACAATTTGCCGTATGCTCAGACGGCTATTTATTGTATGCTTCAAATCTACGTAGCTTTGCATTAACACAACGTCAAACCTAAACAAAAAACAAAATAAACAAACAATGAAGAAACAAGGTACCTACCAAAATTAAACAAAGAATTCTAAAAGTAGAAAAACAAATACCATATTGTGATTGTTAAAAGTATGGTATCAAAAAACTCCTATATTCATGAAGATGTTAAAACTGTTTTGTGTCACCATACCTAATCAGTTTCTGTCAACCAATCCATGTTTAACTAAATTCAGATTGTTAAATTTCTACGAAAAGTATGACAATGTACCTACTGTTATCTGCTAAACAATTATTGATTGTTTTTTTGTTTAATTTTGAAGCTCTGTTAAAGCAAAGCCACCTAGAATTAAACCATACCATAAATAGCCACCTGAGCGTACGGCAAATTGTTTTCTAATTTTTCTCCATTATTTTCTTATGTAACCCCATAATAATTTACGACAGTTAGAAAGAGAAAACATTAAGCTTTCTAATGATGTATTGCGTTACCCCTATTACCATTTAAGAAAATTCAAGATGGCGACCGGACTCCGAAAGGATGAGCAAAGAAAATTTTTCTATACTGTAAAATATGCAAAGTAATGTCGTTGAAGTGTTCCAAAATTCAAATTAATATCTCAAAGCGTTTGAACGCTACGACTTTGGTCCAATCTTTAATAGCTACCCGTATAATAATATTTACAATACACGATGGACAGCCCTTGCTTTTAAGGATATTCAATTTAATTATTAAACTGGTGTAATAATCAAGAGAGACGCAGAGAGAGAGAGGGAGAAAGAGAGAGAGAGAGAGAAAGTATTGGTTAGAGAGCACAATTCGAGGTGCAGAGGGAAAAGGCATCAGAAATGAAACAATCTGGAACATCCTTCACGAAAATCTTTTATATCCCAAGCTAGGCATGGTCCTCCTCCTCAATTGTATATCGAGGGTGTGGAGATCAACCAGGGTGTTATATAAAGATAAAGATATAAATGGTAGACAGCCTTTGAAGAAATCACACTATCGAAGAATAAGCAGAGGACTTGATCATTTGAACTGAAGGAATAATTGCCTTGACAACGAGCCTTGAACCTAGTAAGCAAGTGGACTCAAGGGGAAGGCCTCAAGATCAGTCTCCAAATAAAAGATCACTGCTGTACCTTATATGCGGGAGTCTAAAAATAATTAACTTGATAACAGTAAAACAAATGTTTGAAAACTCGGAAAAAGTAAATTATAAATTAATTCAATTACTCCAGAGTACTACAATCCGTCGGTATGGCTACACAACAGTATAATCGATGCCAGGATGTGCTTAACATGGAACATGCATTTTAAAGATAAGGGAGGTGTTTTAAGATGTGCTATCAGCTAGTCAAAGTCAATTCAGAGTTCCTTCAGCTATAAAACGTTATCGGATCGTTTGCTAACAGCGTGAATGATTGATCACTGATAGGTAATGTGTAATCATTTGACGATGTTGGTGATTACACTGATTAGTATATCTACTAAATGAGTATATGTTGGATGCGTAACCTTCCGCATATTTCCTAAAAAATGTAATTTTTATTCCAGTAGTAGTAAAAATAGAGATTTCCCACTAAAGAAAATTTGAGTTAGAATAAGACGTAAGCAAAAAGCTTAAACAAACAAAGTTTTGCAAGCTGTACAGCTGTTATAGAGATATTTTTTCATATTTCTGAATAGTGGATAGCTCTTTGCAAAGTTCTCTTATATATTTTGGGTTAACTTTCAGTACTTTAACCTTCTCGATAACCTTAAGGCTTTAACCGTAAATAAAGTCTTCCTAAGGGTCACCTTCGCGCTCCATTAGAAATTCGGGGTATGCCAATTATTGCCAGACGGTCACTTCCAGGAGAAGTAAATTGTTATACAGAACATTAAACCTTATAAAATTTCCATGTACAGAAAATACATTTTCAAAGGATGCCTATTTTCAGAAGAGACATTCGACTATTATTTTCTTTTAAATTGTCTTTTGAAGTTTAGACAAAATTAAATCTTGCAAAGCGTCTATTTAAAATTTTTTAATTACCTAATTAGTTTAAATCGCACTTAGTTTGTATTTATTTACTTGAGACCTAGACACAATTGTAAGAAATTTTTTTGGGTTTCCATTTAAAAAAATATTCCACACGTCACAACTGGATAAGGATTGAATTCATGACAGTTGGCCGTTGCGTTGGTCAGCTTAACAAGGAGTGGTAAGAAGTAGTCTTTGTTCCTATTATTATTCGTACAATTTTGTTTTCGAAGAAGTGATAGCACAAAAGTACAATTATACCAACCATACCTAAAGACTGAATTGTTACTTAAATTACGTTTTAATTTGAAATGCGTTGTTAGGGTGCATTTTAATTAATACTTACAATGTAGTCTGCAAACCCCTGTTGAGAATGTAGATAGAAAACGGAGTTCTGTTTGTATTCAACCATGGCATCGACCCAAATCCGTCGCTTAAATCCAAATTTTTATGAAAAAGTTAAAGCCGCCCTATCATTAATTTGTGTAAATGTCTGTGCATGTTAGAACGGGGGCCGAACGAAGAAAGACCCTAGCAGTTAGTCCTACCCCCGCAATTTTGGTAACTGTAGCGTTGTTGTACATGAAATTTAAAAATGTTGATTAATCAGTGACTTTTACTAACGTTTGGTTATGTTTTTGCGCTACTGAACTGTACTTCATTGTTTACTACATCGGTTTCCAGGACGACAGTAAGTTTTGTTTACTAGTTGCTAAGGATAACTCGACGGTAAGTGTTTTGACGTTCTAGAACGGTAAGTAAATTTCACGATCTTCTTGATTTTCGACTTGTCGGTAAATTTATTCAAAATTAATTAAGACAAATTGGCCGACTACCAATTGCGAAAGGCAGCTTGTTTTGAAAAACATAATTTGAAGACAAGGTGTTAGCACCGACTGAAAACTCTTGTACCGAGCCTTGTTTGCAGCTGCAATTAAATGACGTACGTGGACTTGCCACGACATTAACTTTGTCAAAGTTTTCATACGCCAAGTTAAACTACCATTCATCCGCCACTGTTATTTCTAATTATAATCAACCGTGCACTACTTAGTATAGTCCTCTTGCATTTCCCGACAAAAAGGACGAATTAAAATTAAGGCTAATGGAACTATACTAAATCGAACTAATTCTCTAAAGAATAAGAATCGATTATACTTTGTTTCTAAATTGAATAAGAAATACTACCACCATGCATATAATAAATTCAAATTTACTTTGAGAAAGTCGGCAGTAAATATGGAAAAGCTAGTAGGTAGCTTATAAAGCTTATAAACTACAAAGACTTTAAATTTGCATGCAAAATTTCTATATTACATACAAAGCAACTAGTACCAAACAATGTTAAAGTTGCAATACATTTATTTTTGCACCAGCACAGATTGTCATAGCACTGATAAATAAATATTTGCTATCTTATGTTAATAATAACACAGAGTTTCAAATGTTTCCGCGAAAATCTCAATTTCAAAAATTTTCCTGATATCAATACTTCCCCAGTACACTTTTCTGAAAAATACAGTGTGCTGTAAACAATGGTGATAAGTTTAAAATTTGAGGTAGGTACTAATCGAGAGTTTACACCTTCGGTCGAGGCATCCTAGTCGTTTTGATGAAATTGCTTTTATATGTCAGTTGTACGCGATTTACAAACAACCCATGAATGCCAAGGGATAAGTAAGTGGCTCTAAGGAGGCCCCTCAATTGATATTCAACATGAGTCACTGCAAGGTCTACCTAAAAGACATTTGGTTGACATCAATAAAGCTTTTCATCTACATTGAGGCGACGATTTAAAAAGATTTGTTAAAAAAAATTATTACTGTAAGTGTAACGTAAATTTATACAGGGTGTATACGTATTCCACCTACAAATTTTCAAAGAGTGTTTGCTGCCTAAAGATCTAGTACCTACTCTACTACTAACTACTTTTTTATTAATTTCTTTTATTTAGAAGTTATGATCTATTTTTTTACTTTTCTTCTAATCTAGCATTGCAATCATTAAATGAATATTTGCTCTAATATCTAACTAAATATTAATTAATTAATGACGTACGAAAAATATGACATCAAGTAAATAATTGAACCACCATTGGATATAAAATATTCAGATTTGGAGATTTATGTAGGAACATCAATTTTGAATGATTTTTGGAAGTCCATAACACAGTTGTGCCATAATTGATCATAAAATTTATTTTAATATTAAGGAATTTCCTATTTTTTAATAAAACGAAAAAGTTCATGATTGTTTGTTCGAAATATTTTGACTTGTACAGAGTCTATTTTTGTAGATCGATTATCCTAAGTTTTTAAGCTTCATTTATTGAAAGAAAACTCGAAGTTTGTGTTTGTCTGTAGAATTCGTATACGAAGACCCTTGTACACTACAAATATGACGGGAACGCTTAAAATAACTAACTTGAAGGGTAGAAATTTCTCTCAAGACCATTTACTTCCAAAAGTACAAAGAGATCTGCAGAACGCACGCCTTGCCTTGCCTTTGGTGTATTCATTAATAACCATCGCTCAATCTGTATTCTGTTCCTGTCTGCACTCACGTCTTCATTCGTGTACGTGTTGATGACTAAATTCCAGAGGTGAACAACTTATATCAAAAAATTCTTTTACAGAATTAGGTGCTTTATTTTTTCAGTTGTTGTAAGCTTTGAGAGCTTGTATTCTATAAAATAATATATTAGTGCTTTTCACAAATATATGTTTGAATACAGATCTCATTTTTCTATAGAATTGTATGTTTCTGAATAGTAGAAATTGAGATATAAGGGAAATTCTTTTATTTTAAGTATTCTCTCGAGTAAATAGTATGATTACAATGTGGTATGTTCTTTTTGATGATAAAATTGAATGTTTACAAAATTGAAAGCATCTGTATGCCTGTTATTTTAAAAGACAGAACAAAAGTGTAGACAATTTTTATAATCAATTTAACGACCTGAGAAAATGTTCTTTTCCGAGTCAGTAAAAGAAAGAATTGAACTTAAAAGTCAGTATCATGGTCAGAGTGAAGAAAGTATCGCACAAAAATCATATTCTGGTTATTTAATGTTTTTCCGGAAAATACTGAGACCCGTCGATTTTTGTTCTTAAATTGCGATTTAGACAGATAATTTTAATCCCCCTACCCCTCAACCCCTAAGTGATAGCAACCCCAACTTTAAAAATTTAAATGGAAATATACCCTTTGTTTTTCAATTAAATATCTCCCTTATTTATCAACCGATTTTGGAAAACATTTTTTGGTGATATTAAGAATAAAAAGACATATCACAAGAGGTATCACAAAAAGATCCTTCTATTTAAATTTTTAAAGTTGGGGTTGCTAGCACTTAGGGGTTGAGGGGTGGGGTGTTGAATATTATATGTCTAAATGGCAATTTAAAAACAAAAATCGACAGGTCTCAGGATTTTCCGCAAAAACATTAAATAACCAGAATTAGATTTTTGTGCAATACTTTATCATCACTCTGTATTCTTAGGAGTATTTTATATTGTAAGTATTATATTTTATTTTGAACTAAAAGAATACCTGCGTAATCACTGATTACTACAGAATACTATATGAGGCACTGAATAAAATAAAATTTTATTTGCGAAAGAAAGGTCGAGTTGGGAAAAATTAGTAGAATATTTTTAGAAAATTTTAATTTCTGGAATTAAATTCTTTGTGTCCGCTTATACAGTGCTTCCCGAAAGTAACGGATAAATTCAATAAAATCGTTCAGAAAAATATTTAAAATAAATGCTTGGACACGTCGATTTTTATTTTTAAATTGTCATTTATAGATGTAATTTTCAACCCGCCACCCCGCAACCCCTAAGCGCTGCCAACTCCAACTTTAAAAATTTAAATAGCAAAGAACCCTTTCTGATACCTCATCTGATAGCTTTTTTCATTATGAATACACTAAAAAAAAGTTTTTCAAAATCGGTTGATAAATAACGGAGATATTTACCAAAATGTATTCAAATGAAAATGCCAATATTCGAGCAGGCGTTGGTACGGCTCTACAAAGGATGGTAAAAAACAATTGCAACTTGTTTGTAATTGAATGTAAATAAAATGTATCTATCTTTTTCCAACCCCAATCATCATTAAAACTTCGATTCTTTCGGCTTCAGTAAATCTCATTTTTGTTATCTTATTTTTCAAATCGTTAGTAATAAGTAACACACACTCCACTAACTAATGTCAATACATTTTGTTTACATTCAATTGCAAACAAGTTGCAATTGTTTTTTACCACCTATTGCTATAGAGCAGTACCAACGCCTACTCGAATATTGGCACTTTCATTTGAATACATTTTGGTAAATATCTCCGTTATTTATCAACCGATTTTGAAAAACTTTCTTTTATTGTATTCAGCATAAAAAAAACTATCAGATGAGGTATCAAAAAGGGTTCTTTGCTATTTGAATTTTTACAGTTGACACCGTTGGCACCGCTTAGGGTTGGGGGCTTGAAAATTACATCTCTAAATGATAATTTAAAAATAAAAATCGACGTGTCCGAGCATTTATTTGAAATACTTTTCTCAACGATTTTATTGAATTTATCCGTTACTTTCGAGAAGCACTGTATGTAAGACTGCCGAGTTTCAATTTTCAGAACCCCATAAACGAGTTACTCGTCATTTAACAAAAAGACAAATTTCAGCTTTTTCTGGATATTTCATAAGTTCTTGCACATAGCTTGACTATGCATACATTTTGGTAAGGTCGTATCTCTTAAGATAGCAGAGATCTCCATGTAGGTACATCATCTTATCTCGGACACCCTGTATAGTATAAGTATTACTCCAGGAGAAAAAAATGTCCTATCAATGCTTTTGAGGCTTTCTTAATGCTTTCAGTGTTTAAATCCGATTTGTATTGGATAGAGGGAGAAAGAGATTTCTCCTGGGGTAATAATTATGACAATAGTATGAAGTTGAAATTGTAGAAGTAAATATAAAACCGTTTGAACAATCGAAAATATTGCAGCTTTACTTTCTACTAGATTGTTTTGTAGCAAACCGATAATGACGTGTTACGTGTGTTCGAACACTGAACGTCGGTCGTATCGGTAATCGGTACGTGCAGCGACGAAATACTCTCTGGTAGAACCAAATATTAGCTTGTGCAACACTTTCATGTAATTTCCTGAAACGCAGCCTGAAAATGCATTAAGAATACACTACATAATTTTCATTTCTAATATTATATCTAGTACGTTTGAGCTACTCGAAAGCTTAATATACCTATTATTAATTAAAAAGATAGCTACCTACAGAATAATATTCTAGTACCTACATTACTTGAAGCATGAAATGGAATATTCAGATGAAAGATTCAAATATAATTAGAAGAAAAAAAGCCATTCGTATAAGGTAAGTAAAGCTTATGATTGCTAAAATGCAGAAGTGACTGTTTCTACTAACCAGCTTTTAGAGCTAGCAAATGCAACTCTACCGTAAGTGCTCCTTGCATAAACCTAGAATGTGGACATGTACCTAAGCGATATAAAGTGCTGCAATATTGGCAATACGGGCATAAAGGACCCTACCTTATTTGAGAGAGCGATACAGGGTCCCAGGTAGTATGGCTGTAAATTAAACGACAGGGTAAAAAGCAACATCGATAGCAACATTAAAAATTAATTTAGCACATACAGAGCAATACATAAAACACCGACAAAAAAGAGGAATTTTTATTTTGTTAAATGTTTCAAAATACTTCCTCTTAAAGCTATATAAGTTAATGCTGCAAAATTGCGTTTATATTGCCAATAACAGCGATGCAATGAAGTGCATTATATTTTTATATTAATATAGCTCTCTCTATAGTCTCTTATTTTTAGAAATACCATTTACAGCTAGAATAAAAGTATCAAAATGCAACCAGTTTTGTTAGGATTAGTACATTTTTAATTTACCAAACTCATCCTCATATTTATAATCGGTTGTTTTATTATTCGTTGATTTGTATTAAACATTTAAAAATTATATAAAAGTGTTTTGGCTGCGAAGTAGGTAGGTATAAAGAAGTTAAATAAATAACCAATTCTGGTAATATTGCAGCAATGATAGCATAATATATTTTTTCCACTACTAGATTGAGAAGGTACTATTATTTAGTTTGTTTTCAGGGAAAGAAGTTGATTTTCTCAGCTAGTGGTTACTAATTTTTTATTATTGACCACTGGTCAATAATAGAAACAATTTATCTAGCAGGCTAGCCTGATGCCTTTAAAATTATGTCAAATATCGAATATTATTCACCTTCATAATACAACAACCACTTTCTAAAGCTTATTTATTTCAATCTAGTATTGTTTCTTATTAATTTTAATTATAATTATTTGTTAAAAATTTTTTTTTTTTTTTTCACATTTTTATTTCTTCGACTTATTTACAATCTGTTAATTTATATTAACATTCAGCAAATTATTTGATTGCTTGTAATGACATGAGAAATAAATATGTTTTACATAAACGTCAAATTTTACACAAATGTCAGTTGAAATGTTTTCAGGCATGGCTACTTGATTTTTGTGGATATTTAGAAATGTAGCTTTATTTTTTATTAACGTAAAAACGATTAATTATAAAAGGAATAAAGGTGCTAGTAGTGGAAAAATAGTATATACTTAAACCACGGTAGAGAAGACTTATCAGCCTCGCAGCTTATTTCCTTCGATGCTCCGCATCTCTGGAAATAATAATGTTCGGATGAGAAAAATGTCTTCTCTACCTTGGTGTATTTATAATATACAATTAAAATATTTCTGTAAGTTATGATTACATCTTACAATGGATTATAAAAGCACTTATTTCAAGTTACAGCGACTTGGGAATTTGTAGGTCTAATAACATTTTGCAGTAGGTACCTACCTACTAATTAAGAAGTTTAATCGTAAGTTTTTATTGTACCATGTATGTACCATGTGTTTATTGTAGTTGTAGTTATTAAGTTATCGTTTTAATCGCACACGAATGTGAAATTTTATTAAAATGATTATAATATGTTAGTGAAAAAAACAATTAAGGAATATAATAATAAAATATCATCAATACCAAGGTTCTTATTTGTAAACAGACTACTACCAACAATTAAATTGATATACAAAAACGCTTTCCAAAACTTTTAATAAACAAATGTAAACAGTTATATAGTTGGCCTTGGCGTTGTTCATGCCGAACTCATTTTAAAAACATGGTTATAAACTAGTGTATTATGTAACAAGTGTCAAAAGAGCCGCAGGCGAGATCTACAATCGGGAAAATAGGTTTTTGTTGCCACATGTTGCATAAGGTATTGCTACTAGGTTCGGGTGAAAAGACAAGAAAAAGTATAATCGTTTTTCAAAAGAAAATTAAAAATCATTAGGTACGAGTATACGCTCATTTGAAAACGATCCACCCTTAATATCCCGCGAACTATGCCAAATATTAGAAAAATGTAAAAATACGTTTTTATAGAAACAGGGGGTTACTCGTAGCGTAATTCACGTGGCGCTACCTACCTACTACCAACGAATATTTATATTCTTTGCAACTACCTATCCAATCTTGAAAAGTTTAAATGGCACTATGCCCTTTGTGATACCTCAAATTAAAGGTCCGATGTCAGAAGTGAAAATCAAATGACAGCTTAACACGAGACGGGGAAGACTCGGTATCTCGTACGTTTCGGCCGTTTCGACCATGCAGATGGCACTTTTTTTTACCTTTACGAGCGAATGGTAATCTGACAGCTGTTATTTGATTTTCACTTTTGACGTGGGAACGTCTTAAAAAAATACACACTTTTTTCATGTTTTTTTTTTAATTTCTCCAAAACGAATTTATCGATTTTAATTTTCTTTGCATAAAAAGATAGCATTTTAAAAGACCTTTAATATGAGGTATCACAAAGGGCATAGTGCCATTTAAACTTTTCAAGAATGGAAAGGAGGGGGGGGGTAAATATTAGCGCGACGCGAATTACGAGTGTCCCCCATCCTCTATAAAAACGAATTTTTACATTTATTTGATATTTGGTATGGTTCGCGAGATATTAAGGGTAGATCGTTTTCAAACGATCGCCCTGTTTTTTCTTAATTTGTACATCCTGCATACTTCCCTCAAATACTTCCTTCCCACATGTTATGAAACACCCGGTATATTAAAGTTTCACTTCAAAGTATAATATACGATAGCGATGTGTATTTTATTCATTTAAACCTGTATGTAATAATTATTAAAAGTTCTTTTTACTTTTTTGAATAAAGAAATTTTTTTCAATTTTAGTTTTATCTATGAATGTGTTTTTAATCCACTTGAAGTGTTTATCATGACATTTGGAAAAAAGGGGAACGCGTTAAATTTCCACCGGTAAAGATTAGTACGTTTATTCTTTAAAATGATATATAGGGGTGTTGATATAAAATCTCGCTTCACGAATTTTTTTTTTAAATAACTGCCAGATTGTATATTAAGCTTTTAAAAGAATGTTATATTCAAACAGAGCAAGAAAGCTGGCGCCGGGTCATTTTGCAGATAAGCCTGTGTAGCTTCGTTTATTATGTATTTGAATTCACAAATGCAAACTGATACCATGCTGCGAAACCGCATTGCAGAAGTAATATTATGTAATATTCAGAAAGAAATTTTTTGCTCACGTAAGCACGTTGTAGGCTTTAATCAATTAAGCTGTGTGTGTGTATTCTTGGTAAAATATAGCGATTAATAGAGTATGGTACAGATTATAATTCTGTTTTAAACTCGTAGAAGCATTAGTATAGCTGCGTACAAAAAAAGCATTTTGTATTTGTTTTATGTGACTTACCAGTGTTTGAGTGTTTGTTACCATACCTAAGATATTCAATCTGAATCGATACTACATAGAACAGGAGAAACTGTAATTATTTCAGTAAAAGTTATTATGACAATAAAATAAAGAATAAATCTTTAATATTACCATATTATAGTAACCTAATAATTAATATACAGTACATTTTAAACAAGCATTTGATGGAATTTTTTTTGTTAACATAAATTTTTTTTAATTTTTTTTAAAAGTATGTTAGTGCCTAATATGTTTAAATTATTTTTAATTACCTTTTCTGAACATTGTTTGCAGTTTTAAAATGACTTACATACAGGGTGTTCAAGATAAGAAGCTCGTGCATGGGGATCTCGTAAACGGTAAGAGATAGAGATGAGAAGAAATGTTCAGGGTAAATTGAGGATTGCTACGATCACCATTCAAGTTTTATAAATTTTGGGCAGTTTTCAATACAGGCTGAAAAAATTTAAATTTTGATAGTAGTTCTCAATACACTGAACATTTCTTCTCATTTAACCGAATTTCTATCTTTTACCGTTTACGACATCCTCATGCATGCGATCCTTAGCACCCTGTATAGATATTAACTCAGATTACAACCAGAAAAGCTTTAAACCTGACAAATTAAATTAAATTTCATTTTCACGTTGTTATTAATTAAAAGTGAAAAAAGATAAATCCAGATAAGTGAGGAAACAGAATCTGAAATACAATTCGAGTAGGCATTGTTCTTACAAACGCATCTGTATAACAAATAATGTTCGTCAACACACCTTTTTTCAGCAACTGTTAAATTTTTTTAAAGTTAATTCAAATGCAACAATATCTAACACTCTCAAGAATGCGCATATTTAAAGCACTTTCGTCTTTAATTTGTATAGCGAAATGCCTTCGCATATCTTTTTTTTATCGTGCCTATTATACAATTTTGTAGCCCCGATAATAGCTATAAAACACGCAATCAGAGAATACGCAATTTAAAACACTTGGAGAATTTATGTTGCAGAAATATTAAAAATAGAGTACTAGGAATTTTCAGTAAAATATTTTATATAAACATTCTTTGACGCTTATACAACAACAAATATTTATGTAAATTATATAATGTTTTTTGAGAAAAGGGTAACACTTTGAGAAACGATAGTGAAGGTGACCGACTATAAAAGCTCCGTCCAAATAAGAGCTGCACAATTTAATTCTGTATTGGTGTGTGTGATTGATGAAATTAAAATTTGTTAATTGATGACATTTTTTTTAGTAATTTGGAGGTAATCAGTAATATTATTAATTATTTATATTAATTATTTTAATTCATTTCCGATTTGGCAGTTTTAAAGAACCTTTTAAAAATCAAGTTGTCCATGAATGAATGCTATACAGTGTGTGGATAAAGTTTGGAACAAATTCAATATCTCCCGAAATATTGGTTTTTCTGGAAAACGCTCGGACAGGTATAGCGATTTACATTACGGCGTATATTTTAAGATGCTCCAAAATTTTTTTGTGTCGGTCATTTTTTTATAGTGACGTCATCGACTTTTTTTTTAAATGGAAACATGTATATTTGATTATCGCATTGGATAGACATTGTTTTTCTCTTTTTAAGCTTCTAATATTTTCATACCCTTACATAAGAAAATTTTTGAGAAAATTGCTAAAATAGTTTTACGTCTCAGTAGGCCGATCTGGAACAGCGGGTGCAGCTCCAACTCAAAGCAATTGTTTATTTAAGCTTTATTACTTTAAATGTGAGTATAAAAGTACATAAGATTATAAAAAAAGATAAATTAAATAAATTAAATTAACAAGAAATTGAAAAAAATGTTGATAGCTTTAAATGACACACAAAGAAATGATGAATAAATTGTTATAGTAGATGTTCAAATTCATATCCGTTTACAGCTCGACAGTGTCCAAGACGAAAAATAAACTCTTGTTGAACAATTAAACAATTGCTTCGAGTTGGAGCTGCACCCGCTATTCTAGATGGGCCTACTGAGACGTAAAACTATTTTAGTAATTTTCTCAAAAATTTTCTTACGTAAGGGTATAAAAATATTAGAAGCTTAAAAAGAGAAAAACAATGTCTATCCAATGCGACAATCAAATATACATGTTTCTGTTTAAAGAAAAAGTCGATGACGTCACTACAAAAAAATGACTAACGCAAAAAAATTTTGAAGCATCTTAAAATATGCGCCGTAATGTAAATCGCTATACCTGTCCGCGCGTTTTCCAGAAAAAATAATAATTCTGGAGATATTGAATTTGTTCCAAACTTTATCCACACACTGTATAATATGCACGTAGTAGTACTTAGGTACTCATACTTATTTTGTGTCTTTTCTAATAAAAATCAAATTATATTTGTAGGTGATCGCATGTGTTGAATCCATATCACAATCCTGCATGTTCTTCTCTGGTTGTTAGAAATCCATTTTTGCAATAAATATGTTCCTTTATGATCTTCATAAATACTTTGCACAATCCCGAGAGCAAACTTACAGGACAATAATTACCTATGTTGTCCATTTCGTGTCTGGAAGATTCCAGTTCTTTTACTAAACCTAGGAGTTCTAAAAGTTTTCTATTACTGTTGTACTTGTACCTAATATAATTATTTCTAGTTCTACTACGTTTAGTTCTTTTTAGTGTTTCCAGTCTACAAGACTTTGTTCATCCTCAATCATTTTTTATTTTCACGATCTATTTATTCCTGGCCCTATATGACAGTTGTATTTGTATGTATCCAACTTCGGGACCTTTATTGATTTGATTGGTTTATTGTTTCTTCTCAGACTTTTGTTTTATTTCCGATGATTCAATCAACTTTGTTTGTTCCTAAAAATTGAAGTTTCGATGGGGTTTTACACGTTTAGAGTACTAGTACCAGACAGACTATTTGATTATATTGGCTAAAATTTCGTTGTGAAATATTCTAATACAGAACTTTGCAACCTTAAAATGTAAAAAGAATTAAATCGCATTCTGGAAAAAAAGGTAATGCAAGGTGTAACATGTAAACGAATATTTAACGAATTCCTTCTGTAATCCGAGAAGAAAAAATATATTTATACAAACAGTAAAGAAAATAGAAAACGTTTTATACATTTTTTTGTAGGTACTCACTGTCTGGGAAACGACATTCCACGAACGCTACCGACGAACCGAAACGTCAATTTCCCGGTCTACTCAACCGGGAAAAATAGCAGAACGCACTGACCCTCTCAAACATATTACAAGAAAATCGTTGTAATAGTAATTAAGTTTAATTTATAAAGTGCTATTTCCGCGATTTTCATTCAATAATATTTACAAATAAAAGAAAAATCGCTAATTATATGTTAAAAACAAAGCCAGTTGATTGTTTTTTTTCTAAAGTAGCGACATGAATTTTGACGTTTTAAAAGGCAACAATAACGATTTACTTGCCGCTGTGGCGCTACTATTCGCGACTTTGACGTTTATCAATTTAAATACTATTTGAATTTAAAATTCAGTTTAGTTTTGCAATTAAGAATTAATTATCATGCTTTGTTATTGTGCAATTAATTGCCACATTAATAGCGGTGTAACATTTTACTGATTACCGAAAAATAACCCGGAAAAATGGATAAATAATATTGGTAGAGAAGGTGATATTATCCTGTTTTGCAATGCTTTGAGAAGTAAGTATTTATCAGATTCAATTAACAATTAAAATATTAGTTTTGAGATATATTGAAATAAACTGTTATTTTCTTTGCTTGAAGAATGAGAAATCAAGATCAATTCAAAAATCGGAGGGACAGAAATGTTTTGCGATGAAAAGCTTTACCAACAATTTTACAGCCCATACTTCCAAAACTCTTCAACCCAGAAAACGTACAAGAGTAAATAATTCTCTAGATTTGTCTGACACCATTAGGAAGTTTATTTATAATTTCTGTTTGTTATCGGAAAAGTGTAAAAAATGAATTGTAGGTATTATTCGATGTCAATAAGTGATTGGGTGTTCCAATAAGTGTTAAGCATAACTTAATTTATGTAACTACTTATGACAATGCATATGTTCTTTTGTGTCTAATAATGAAATTGCTAATTGATTGACCTAGAACCGATGTAATATGTTACAATAAAATATATGATAACCTTTAATATATGATATGATTAAACAAATCCAATTGTTCCTAGCTCACGATCCCCAATCCTATAATCCATGACCAAGAATTAATTAATAAACACTTTACAAAATCAGTTACAAGTTGCACAGTAATAGAGAGAAAAGAGAAATTATATCTATATTTGAAAATTTAAAGAAAGTATTCGAGCTGAACAGATATAATAATAGGGTAGGCACCCACCGTGGAATAAAATGATCAGATACGAGCATTCGCTAATTCCTCAAGTTGTATACTACATGTAGTACAAGTACAACGTGGTACAAGTGCTTACAATGAACTAAAAGACAATTGCTATCTATTCTGTGCATTAAAACACTACAAAGAAGAATTGAAACATTTAAGTGTACCTACCTATTCCAGAAATACATGAAGAGATACTGAATTTATTAGAAGTGTTGGAAGTAAAGGTTGAATACTTGTTTCCAGAAGTAAGGCATAATGGTTTATTGATAACATGAAACAGCCATACAATCTGGATATCAATTTGATAATAAAAATGACGAAATAATACGCAATATAGGCTACATGTATTTACTTAAGCAGTTTTTATACAACTATAATTATAATACTAATAAAACCACTATTATACTATGGAATAGACTAATAGAGTACTAAAACTATTACACTAATATTGAAATTTTACTAATAAAATGTCTTCTGATGGCAAAACGCTATTCGAAACCGTTACAAACAGGCTTATTGCTATCCACAAAAGGTGTTTTGAACCAGCAAAATAGATTTTTAACAGTGAAAATTTCAAATAACTGCCGTAGAAAATGTATTCTCTAATATTCGGTCTCTCAATCCCATTCCAAATGCGAAAGAATTCAAAAGGGCACTTCGGTTAATTGTTTTATCCCAATATTTTATGCAGTCGAAACGTGGAAATTATGGAGTGTACCAGACTATATTCCATTGGTAAATTTTCGGTCTGTGACTAAATCTTACGATGACATCGATGTTGAATCTTATTCTTCATAAGTCTGGAGAAAAAGAGTGGATAGTGATTTTGTCTGTTAGGTTTCATCATTAAAAATATTACAACAAATCAACTACACTTCATGAACTGTACCTATAGCGTTTGTAATTGCCCAAAATTTGGATACCGTTAATCTTGTCATGCCAGTCTGTATTACCTAAATTAGTTATTAAAAAGAAAATTTGTATAAACTACCTGTCCTCCTAGTTAAGCACGTTAAAAACGATGTTGCCATGATAAAGGTTGTTTGATTGACTCATAACTCTTGTTCCCAGGACACATTCAATCGAGATTGTACCTATACATCTACAGCATTTTTGTGACTTTCCTGAGATTATAACAATTAATAATATAATATGGATTCTTGTAATCTTTTAAGGGTCTAATATTTATAAGTTACTTACCTGTTATCAAACACTGCAATATTATTTAAAACGCCTTCCAATATGTTAATATTTTGAATATCCAAAAAATTCAGTAATATTATGACAATAATTATGCTAAACGTCAAACTATCAAAGTCGCAAACTTGTTGACAAACTTTACTGCAAACTCGAAATTCTTAACACCATCTAGCGGACGAAAGATCGTTATTGTTGCCTTTTCAAGTTCATGTCGCTACTTTAGAAAAAAAAATAATCAACTGGCTTTGGTTAAAAATATTTGTGAGCGCCATCTATTGGAAGAGGGAATGTCAAAGTCAAAAACTGCTATAACCCTACTCTTTTATTTATCCTTGTAATTCCAAAGGTATGAAAACTGAGTTTTTAATTTGTCAATAGTATTTTTGTTCGTTACAAAAAATATTGTACAAACCTTATGTGAGAAAGCGCCATCCGTGCATTCGCGCAATGAAGAATTCGCTCGCTCGCTCGCTCATTCTTCAAATCACGCTCATGCAGGAAATTCGTCTTCTCGCATTTGACGTAAATACCTATTTTAACGTTGAAAACGATATAGATATACAGGGTGTCTCTAAACCTAGTACCATAAATTTACCAGCCGCTTCCTGACGCAATAATAAGTCGAAAATGTCTATAAAAATTTTGTCCTAAACCGCAGCATAAGGAAGCTACACGTCTTTGAACACGGTGTTATAAAAACGGAAAACAATTGCATTTTAAAAACGGTTTGATATAAAAAATCGAAATTTTGCATGCAGCCTAACCTATTAAAGGTATAAAGAGTACGAACACTTTACTGTAACTATTTTTATTTCAATTTATTTTTCAATAAATTAATTTACATACAAATCTAGCATTCTAAATTGATTTTGGCTAAACAGAAAACCTGCATTTTATAGGAAACGGTTAGTCCAAGCGAGTTTAAACAAGAGTACCTTTTTTGTTAATTAGGCAACAGGGAATACAAATCTCTAAACTAAAATGGAAAAAAACAAAAGGTTAAGAAAAACGGGTTACAAGAAAACGGTGATAACCCCCATTCGCGCCGCCCCTGGTTAATTTAAAAAAAATAATAGTAGAAAGTTTATACCTTCAATAGGTTAGGCTGCATGCAAAATCTCGATTTTTATCTCAAACCGTTTTCAAAATGCAATTGTTTTCCGTTTTTTCAACACCATTTTCAAAGACGTGTAGCTTCCTTATGCTGCGGTTTAGAACAAAATTTTTATAGACATTTTCGACTTATTTTTGCGTCAGGAAGCGGCTGGTAAATTTATGGTACTAGGTTTAGAGACACCCTGTATATACTCTACCGCATATAAATCGATAGTTAAATTTAAAATAAGCACAGTTTTTGATGGTGCCCTTAATGATATACCTATTTGCATTTTTCATACTTTTTCTCGAGTTCACATACCACAATATTAAGTTTTCCTATGAAATCCATAGCGAACTACGGTGATGGTTTTATTAATTTTCTAGGAGTACTTGGGAACTATACATTTTGAACCCCGAAAACGCTACATAATTTTAAATGGTAAAGCAAAATCTATCTTTTGACATCGCCCTTTCGTAAATAATTAATATAATAATATTAAGGAAATGTTACTCTTTGTCTGTGAATTATATATTCTATATTCCTAACAATCGATTACATTATTGTGGGAAAATTGATTTGAAAGTGTCTAAAGTGACAACCACTAGGTATGTCCACTAATATAACTCCCACTTTAAGCAAAAACCTAAAAGTTTCTAAAACTTAGTGTATATAACTGAAGCGTGTCTTTGGTGTGACCTACAGGTAAATTTACATTTTGTACTATCTTTAGTTAGCCTTTTAGTTTTGTGTCCACCGTGTCGATATTTAGCAGGAATACTTAGTGAACTACATTGCGTGTACGGTCAACTACCGTGTTGCACGCATGCATTGTATGACGTGTCAAGTTAATCAATATCTAGCTGTCCAGACAAGCAGTTGTTATATTTATATTTACAAGAAAAATAATAGACAGAACAAGCTACAGACTGGCAACTGAAAACCCTAAACGCATGCTCGGTTCAAGGCAATTTCAGAACCTCTGTAATACAGATAAAAATTCTTGATTATACATTATAGTTAAATATTCTAAATTTGACTTCTAGTTCCAGGAATTTTCCTATTTTTTCTATTTCTATATTAATGTTGCATTCGGTTTTAAGAATGAAAATTATTTTAACAATAATTACGAATTTAGACAAAATCATCTTTTGAAAGCTCACCTCACCTCGGCTCAATTTTTATGATATTTTATTTCATAGGCTTTTACAGGAAACTTCCATACCGCGCAACATTAATAATTAATCAATATTACAGTTGCTTGTACTTAGTATTGCAGTAAAATTAATCACATAAAATAGCTGTTTGTTTCCCACGGTTTACCTCAGTGCGAGTCAGTAAACTGCATCATATTCAGTGTTGGGTAAGATCCGTTAAATAGGGATTTAGATACAGATCCAGGTACATTTAAAAAATAGGATCTAAATCCAGGTCAAAGATCCAAGCCCAAATTTTTTGGATCTAATGTTGAAAGATCTATAAAAATATGATCTAGATACAGACAGAAGATCCTCATGTAAAAAAATCTAGATCCAGCTGGTGATGAACTAATGCACTTTTCAAACGATTCCTCAGGCCAAACCGTTAATGTTAGACATATGCTTTCCCAGAATTTCTTATAGGAATTTTTATTTTCTATAACTTCGGTCTTTTGTTATTTTCACCTACTTTGCGTCGTTTTTGATGCGTTTCAATTTTAAACCAGAAGCGCTGGTTTATGCTAACTTTAAACGATTCTCAGACCCAAATTATTAAAGTTATACGGATGTTTTCAAGAAGTTTCTTGTGGGAAATTTTATTTTCTGCAACTTTGGTTCTATAGTATTTTACCCTATCTATCGTGGTTTTCGCTGAATTTCAATTTTAAACCAGAAGCGCTGGTTTATGCTAACTTTAAACGATTCTCAAGCCCAAATTATTAAAGTTAGACGAATATTTTCCAGGAGTTTCTTATGGGAAATTTTATTTTCTGCAACTTTGGTTCTATAGTATTTTACCCTATCTATCGTGGTTTTCGCTGAATTTGAATTTTAAACCAGAAGCGCTGGTTTATGCTAACTTTAAACGATTCTCAGACCCAAATTATTAAAGTTATACGGATGTTTTCAAGAAGTTTCTTGTGGGAAATTTTATTTTCTGCAACTTTGGTTCTATAGTATTTTACCCTATCTATCGTGGTTTTCGCTGAATTTCAATTTTAAACCAGAAGCGCTGGTTCATGCTAACTTTAAACGATTCTCAGGCCCAAATTATTAAAGTTATACGGATGTTTTCAAGGAGTTTCTTGTGGGAAATTTTATTTTCTGCAACTTTGGTTCTATAGTATTTTACCCTACCTATCGTGGTTTTCGCTGAATTTCAATTTTAAACCAGAAGCGCTGGTTTATGCTAACTTTAAACGATTCTCAAGCCCAAATTATTAAAGTTAGACGAATATTTTCCAGGAGTTTCTTATGGGAAATTTTATTTTCTGCAACTTTGGTTCTATAGTATTTTACCCTATCTATCGTGGTTTTCGCTGAATTTCAATTTTAAACCAGAAGCGCTGGTTTATGCTAACTTTAAACGATTCTCAAGCCCAAATTATTAAAGTTAGACGAATATTTTCCAGGAGTTTCTTATGGGAAATTTTATTTTCTGCAACTTTGGTTCTATAGTATTTTACCCTATCTATCGTGGTTTTCGCTGAATTTGAATTTTAAACCAGAAGCGCTGGTTTATGCTAACTTTAAACGATTCTCAGACCCAAATTATTAAAGTTATACGGATGTTTTCAAGAAGTTTCTTGTGGGAAATTTTATTTTCTGCAACTTTGGTTCTATAGTATTTTACCCTATCTATCGTGGTTTTCGCTGAATTTCAATTTTAAACCAGAAGCGCTGGTTCATGCTAACTTTAAACGATTCTCAGGCCCAAATTATTAAAGTTATACGGATGTTTTCAAGGAGTTTCTTGTGGGAAATTTTATTTTCTGCAACTTTGGTTCTATAGTATTTTACCCTACCTATCGTGGTTTTCGCTGAATTTCAATTTTAAACCAGAAGCGCTGGTTTATGCTAACTTTAAACGATTCTCAGGCCCAAATTATTAAAGTTATACGGATGTTTTCAAGGAGTTTCTTGTGGGAAATTTTATTTTCTGCAACTTTGGTTCTATAGTATTTTACCCTATCTATCGTGGTTTTCGCTGAATTTCAATTTTAAACCAGAAGCGCTGGTTTATGCTAACTTTAAACGATTTTCAGGCTCAATTTATGAAAGTTAGACGGATATGTTCAAAGAGTTTCTTGTGGGAAATTTTATTTTCTGCAACTTTGATTTATACTATTTTTCCCTATCTTTCGCGGTTTTCGTTGCATTTCAATTTTAAACCAGAAGTGCTGGGTTTATGCTAACTTTAAACGATTCTCAGGCCCAAATTATTAAAGTTAGACGAATATTTTCCAGGAGTTTCTTATGGGAAATTTTATTTTCTGCAATTTTGATTCTATAGTTTTTTACCCTATCTATCGCGGTTTTCCCTGCATTTCAATTTAAAACGTTTTTGTAATGGTATTTTTTACGTTTGGCGTATGGTATATTATGTTATGACGTCACGCGCCACCATTCTTCGAGTGGGTATGTTTTTCTAGCCTCTCTCGTGCAACAAAGATTGCAAGGTGTTAATTACTATAAAAAAACTCCCTGTTCTACTGGACACAACACCAACAATGTTTACGTTTCACGGCCTTTAGACCTGCAGGAAATTTGGAGGAATTCAGAGATCCGGTGGGTGGTCTGTAAGTTGGAATGTTTTATTAGTAGCATTTTTTTTCCTGTTGTCATAAGTGTCTTGTTTTCTTATAGTATTGCGAATACATTTGCTGAATAACAAGAAATTAATCTCCGGAGTCCTAAGTACAGAGCTCGTACAAATTTTAATACACAAGGGTATCATCAATGAGCCATAGATTGAACTATGGGTTTAGCGAAGTAGGTACTACATTAGCTTATTATCAGGTTGATTAAAATTTGACCCTCATCTTGGGAATCTCGTTTATGAATAAAGATGGAGTGTACATTTACATTATAATCAGTTTTCATTCAAAAATCAAGTCTCCTATTGTTGTAGTTCTAAAAAATGCGCAAGGTCTCTCTCTTTTCATTATTAGTTGTGGCAGGGTATACCCTAGGGATGTGGTTTTTTTTCTTTTAATGATGAATCTTTTTCCATTCTCTTTAATAGTTTTCACTGTTCGTATGTATGGATCATAAAATTTGCAACTTTGTTTATCGCCATCTGTTTTACCGTGCACCATCAACTTCGGATAGTAGAACTTCTTCATATTGGAATGCATTCTTTAAATTTTCAGAGTGTGACTTTTGGACGTGAGCAGGGAAATTTATTTATAAAAAGTGTAGTGATTGGTTTTTAATAAGAAATCGCTACTAGTATATTACGTAACACTTGATTAAGAGAAACGGTAATTTTGAATCCAACAGAAAATGTAAAAAACAATTTCAGATGAACGTTTATGTGAGAAAAGGTAATTTATTATAAATTCTTGGCAACGTACGGATAGCAAGCTCACTTTTCACAACTTGCGATCCTGCACCACACTCTCCTTATAAAATATTGAAAGCAATCCAGATTAGAACGGTATCAGATGCCTCCGAGGCTACAACCCGTAATTCAGCAGAATAGGATTTAAAACCTGCAATTTCGCAAATTCAATAATCCAACGATTCGCATCGAAATTTTACAGAGAAAATTACCTTTTTCGTCTTTCTATAATTTTTTACTACTAGGTGCTTTCAATATTTTACTTCCTCTACGTTTTTTTTACAAGTACAAACCTATTTTCTTCATACAAAATGCAATGCAATTCCTACTGCCATAAATACAGTTCTTATAAATCCGAATAAAAATTTCATATTCAACAGATATATATAGCATTTGAATCACAATCTTTTATCAAGTTCAAGTCCGTTGAAATAACTAAAATCCGTGGGACTCGTGTTCTTAGCGTTTGTCAACAGGGTACGTGATAAGAATATAAAAAGCTTAAGTTGCGATAAGCATACAAAGCAGTAGATAATTGACTAAATATGCAATTCGCGTTCTTTCAGATATAACACGAAAACTTTCTAAAGCGTCTTAAGTATAGGCTTATACGTTAATGGTAGCTATATGCACTGGATTCTTTGATTAGAGTTCCGTTTGGAAAACGCAATCATGTGCAAAACGCATAGGAAATTATACATTTTTATTTTTTATTTTTTTGCTTAAGAATGCTTTGAATAAAAATTCTTAGCCAACGTTTCCTAGGGACTTAAAATCTGGAAAAACATAATTTTGCATAAATTTGCTCCGCTAGGAAACCCAAGCTAAAACAGCTGTGCTAGTCAAGTTCACTAGTGAGAACCAAGTAGGGAACCAAAGTCAGTTAGAAAACTCTCCAAGCGTGACCTCTATGTTCAATAGAGGGTAGCTGTAATTGGTACGTGGATATAGGTATATACAATACGATCCAGTTTATTTGTGTACCTATGTTTACCACAGGCTTCGTCCTGTTGCGGTGAGGTATTGCTACGAAACGACTCTTAGGATAAACATGGAACTGTTAAGCAGTAACCCGAACACAATTTGTTGCATTTTGATAAAAAAATTGGAAATATGGAAGCTGTGCGGCAAAATAGTTCCGAAAACTCGCATGGACAACTGCATGCTCGTGGACAAATTTGTATTGGTTTCCTCAGAATTAACCCGGACTAAAAAATACTCGGGGATGGTTCATGAAGAGTGGGTATCCCCTTGACAAACGGTTAATCAATGCCAATACAAAGGGATTTTTAAAGGACTGGGCAAAAGGATTCTCATCCACGACTGGTCTTCGAATGAAATTGTGGTAAAAGTTATGACTTCCAAAAATATTGCAGTATTACTGCCACTGAAAACTTTCAAATTATATGAATTTAGTTAGTTCATGATTTTACTAAGGAGTTTTAAAATTGAAATTATATTTCCTTGAAACACGAGCTTACTATTTAGCTTGGAAGAGGTTAGTGAACTGTAATTTACATGCAAGTACAGTTATTGCAACCATTCTATATAAGGACAACGTAACAGATATATGATAGGCGTATTTAAATGAATCATTCGATTTCTAAACTTCTGTTATCGCAGTATATCCCAATATTTCAAAAATGCTTTAAAAGGATTTCAACTTTTCGACCTAAAAAATTTATTCGAATGATTTTAACTTCTTGAAAGGTAAATCGATTAGAGTCGGGTTACTTGGATAAATATTTCGAATGAATGATATATCTTGATGGTAGAAGATGAATTTCGAATTCTCCAACCTACGATGCACTTAGTTTGCTTCAACTTTCCTAGTCGGTATAAATGTGGGGTCGTGCTCAGACTCAAACCAGTGGTTTTGATATACAATAAACAAAAATTTTCAGGAAAACTCGCGGTTTTTTACGGTTTGCTGTAATACATTTTGACCTATCTTAAACGATACTTATTATTTTGATTATAGTTGCCTATAGTTTATGGCCTGTTTGTAGCTAAAAATAAAATTGTATATTGGCTACTTTTACCGTAAAAAGATTATTTAGGTGTAATATTGTAATAGGTGCAAGTGAAACATTATGGTATATCAAAATACAGGGATCTATTTTCTTAATCGACACCGAACAATCGAAGTACTATAAATGAATTGAAGAGATAATTTGTGGCAAAACTATATTGATTAGTTAGGCATAATAAAATTTGGAAATTATAAGTTCGCTCGCTGTTCATGCGACTAGAGCGCCACCATTACCCTAGCGGACACAAGAATAAACTACAATTGTGAACTTGTAAGCTTAAAAATCATTCAGAATCGTATTATATCAAAATTGTGAAGACACAATGACAGTGAGTGATACACTGACTTGGAATGTCAACCCGAGAAGCCTCCCCTTACAATATTATATGCTTTGGCACAAAAATGTGCGGATGTTAAACTTATACAGAACGTAATGCAGGAGTCTTAATTGAAGTCCTGAATTATACAACTACCGATATGCAATATGGATTGATAGTGTTTTAAATATAGAAAATATGAAAAATTATTAAACTAACCACTTAACAATGAAAGGATGTGCGAAATCTAGCAAGACAGAGCAGAAATTTTGAACAGTTAGAAGTGCATTTATGAATATGAGACGGCTATCTAATAAGAACTTAAACGTTTCTGGAGAAAAGGAGAGGATAACAGATAATAGAGGGAATTTGCTACAGTGACCGGTAACCGCTGACAGAGACGACAAACTTTAAAAAAAAAAATGTTCGGGATGTGTTGCTATCTTCGAACATACACTGCTCCTTGATTGAAAAGAGCATATCCCTATGCTGCACTGCACAACCGATGGTTTAAATAAAATTTACAGGAACAACAATGCAATTGTTAAAAAGTGCAACAAGGATAAACAGATAACAGGAACTAAATGCATAGTGGGCATGCGTAAACAGCTGTGGGCGTTGCGTGGCTCACCATCTTAACAGCCAATTACCGCGCGCATACGCAGATAATACTGCTTCCTACTATATGTCTGTCCTTGTTAATCTTCTTTGAGCCAATTTCAAAGCAGTATGGTCTTTCCATAAAGGAGTAATCCGTGACGATCCCTATAGGTTAGGTCTGTTAAGGTCTTCAGTTTTGTAGTGTCAGTGTTGTAATTATGTGCCGGTCTGTTGATTCAATAAATTTTGTATTTCTTGCAAATTCATCCTCTTACACAGCTGCAGATATATTCCTACAATCTCGATCAGGACAGTTGGTTTTCAGATGCCATGATCATATCAATAAAAATGATAAAATAGTCGGAAATATCTATTTTAGGGCATTAGTAATTATACAAAACAATTTTCATTTTAAGTAACGATCTCCTAGACATTGCTAGGGTTAAAGCATATGTGACACCTTTGTTTGGGCCTATTTTATGGTTGTTAAAGTTGGGTTACCCTTGTTAACTCGGAAATTTAGCATTGTAATAAATTATCCCTGTAGTTTCAAATTTTACCGCCGCCGCTTAAAGTTCAACAAGAAGGTATTATGTATTTTTAAATGCAAATATTATTAGTTACGATCAATCTAAACAGATCGAATCGATTGTACAGGCCGTTACCTAAAAAAAAAAACGCCGACGCCTCAAGCCATAACTTCGTTATTTTGAATTTTAGGTCCCACAAGCATTTTAAATAGTAACACCCTGTATATTTTTACATATTTGGATTTAGGGCGAAATTCTGCATACAGCAGTGCGTTTCATTTGTTTTTGTGTTACTCAGAAACTTTTAAATTTCTTGCATGTAGTCGTTCGTTACCATAAAATTTTCAAGTATGCCATGGAAAACAACCGGAATGTTAAAATTTTATGGAACAAATATTTAAATATAACTCCGAAACGTATTTACAAGGTATTGCTCAAATTTACCACCACCTGATTGATAACAGAAATGCTATCGTTTAGTTTTACGGTAGCGCACGGCTGTCTTGATGCAACATAAAACAATTATTTAAACAAAATCTGCGTATCAAAGAAACAAATGAAACAAACTACTGTATGCATAATTTCAGTCTGAATCTAAATATGTAAAAATATACAGGGTGTTCCATTTAAAATAAAAATGTTGAACATCGTAGCTTAAAACAGTTGATAGATATTGAAAAAAAAGGTGATATCAAAAGATAGCTTTCGCCTTACCATTTAAAATTATACATATTGTTTGTGGGGTCCAAAATTTAAAATAACGATGTTATGGCTTGAGGCATTTTTTAGGTAACAATCTTTATTTAAACAATAAATTATTTGTTAGGTACTTGATACGTTACCCATCAAGACATTGTACCCGTATTTTTGATACGAATAATGGATTATTAAAAATAAAATCATTGCATAATGTCCACATATTATGCATTCTGTACGACATCATCAACATTTCTAGTACCTAGCTATAGCGTCTTACTTTGAATAGCTCAGATATTGTATGTCTCAAAATTGGTTGCACTTGAGATGTTAATTTGTGTAATTAAATTATAGTATCTTATGTTTTGTATACCTGGTAACCAGAACAACATTTACAAATATGTATGGTAGGTACTTACAAATATGTAAATTCTCGAACGCCAGTGTTATGAATGTGTTGTGACAGCATCCGGATCAGTTAATCTTACCTGCAACAAAGATTCATGATTAGAACTATTGTTAAAAAAAAGAAAAAAAGTAATCAAATATTATAATATAAGGTATTATCTGCTATTACCATTATTGCTACTGCTGGAGTATCGTAATGTGCCATATTACGATACGAAATTGGAAACTTGTCTAACGAAACCGCCAGGCCTCGTTAGACAACCCATCCCATCGAATATCCTGAGATTAAATTTTTATATTAATATACATCTTAATTATTATATATTTGTTTACCCCGCTATGGGTGTGAAACGTGAAAGATTCCATAATTAAAACAGTTAGCAAGAAATTATAGTTTAGTTTGCAAAAAGTGGTTGGCATCAAGTGAAATTTCGGGCTCTCTTGAAAAACGCATTATCATTGAATTCTCCTTTATCGAATATATCAAAGGGGGATTCATATTATATTATGATCGGCTTCGGGCAAAGTGCGGGGAATAATATCACGTAGTTCAATTTTTGAATGTTGTAAATCATTTAAAAAGATATTCGATAGTTTCCTGCATGTGCCAACACCGCAACACGCTGTTTGGGGGAATACACTGAAGTATCCAAAAAAAATTTTAAGAACAACCAACGCAGTTAATTTATTATAGAATACTCATTAAAACGTGGAAACAAAACAAAAAAGATTTCGAAGTCCCGGGAATTTATACAAAGCGACGAGTTCTTTAATTCACCAGTTATTTAAATGCCTGTTCCACTGCTTTGCTTTATCAACGTTCTCTATTTTAAATGCCGAGAATGAAGCCACAGAATTGATTCGATGAATCAAGCGATGTTTCACAAATGAATTTAAGAACAAAAGTTATCAAGAGCGGATACCGTCATAATTATTACCGCAGTTAATATATTCGCTGATGAATGTTTTAGTTTTAAGACCTGAAAGTTTGTAAGTTAAGTACCTGTATCCATAATCAGCTTTTCACCGAGTAGGGAATAATCTGTTGTTAAATAAAATGAAATTTCGTAAAGACATTTATCTCTTCATTCTGCCATAAACATATTTGCTAAATTGGGTTTGCTTGTCCCCTTAGGATGTTTATCTTTTCGGAAAATTTAACTTCAAGCTAATGTGTGCCGCGTGTTCAACCAAAAAATTACTTCGCAGCAAGAATACACCATCAAGTATACTTATATTACAGGACGAGGGGAAATCAGAATTCAATGTTAAAAATTCTGTTGGAAAGATTTCAGAAGAATTCTAAATAGTACGAAGAATGGAATATCAAAAACTTTAAGACCGTTTCAGGGCAGATTATTTTATTTCCCCAATAACTCTGACAGTTTTCTTTCGAAATGTCCATAGAAACATTGTAAAAATGTCATTAATATTTTGAAAACTAAAAACTTGACGAAGTAAAATAGGGTGTTGTGGGTCCATGCCACTTCGTATACGGGACACTGCGTCGAGCGGTCTTTTTGGACACAACGGAAGTTTGGACATTTCGTCGGCCGTGGACACAAAGCCGTCCGCTAAGTTTGGTCATCGACCGTGGGCACAACGTCGAATCCTATAAAAGGACGGTATATATGTCGCGGTCGACGAAGTGTCCAAACTCAGCGGGCGGCGTTCTGTCCATGGCCGACGAAGTGTCCAAACGTCATAGTCGACGTTATATCCACAGTCGATGAAGTGTCCAAACATCCTAGTGGACGTTATTTGTCCAAAAAGACCGGTCAACGAGGTGTCCATTCAACGAAGTGTCCAGGTCCCGTAAAATACACCTAACTTGAAATTATTTTCATAACTGATCCAAATAGTTTAGTTTGTCTTCCCAAGTCTTTATTTTTCCAATGGTTTGGTACTCTAGAAGAAGTGTTTACTCCTTCGAACTCAAACTGCTCCTTTATGAAAAGAGCATATACCGCTTTGAAATTGGCTCAAAAAAGATTGACAAGGACAGACGCATAATAGGAACTAGCACATTCTGCGCTTGCGCGTGGTAATTTGGAGCGCGATATTTGGTTACTCCACAAAGCGAGACCATATCACCACGCCCACAGTCGTTTGATTTCGCGCATGCGTACTATGTATTACTTCTTGTTATCTATTTATCCTTGTTGCACTTTCTACCAATTGTATTATCGTTCTGTCAATCCTTTTTGAATCATTGATTGTGCAGTGTAGTATAAGGATAATGTTCTTTTCAGTCAAGGAGCACTGTATGTACAAAGGGGTTACCATCTGTTAAAGGTTTGTGTCAGAAGGTCTCGGTTGTGAATCGAACTAATTTTTGTTAGACCTTTTAATTTAATTTTAAAAATATTCTTCTTAAGTTGTTCCCGAAAGTTCCATATCTCGTATTATTTGTGTTCAGAATGCTGACCAGACAAATAAGAACTATTTCCGTTTCGAGGGTCCTAACTGTCAGAAACGGACACCCTTAAGTGTCCAAGCAGCTGACTGAAATTATGTACAATAGAAGATAAAGTAATGAAAGAGGACACTCTTTTATCCCATTATGGAAATCTAACGCCGTCGATTCTACCCCTTTGTGCTATTATACAATAGAGCACTGAAGAAAAGTATGAATTAAAGAATTGCAAACTCGTAGAGAAAGGTTCACTTGATGGAACGTCTCCGTCAAGCGTAAAATATTTGTTATACGTTTTTAGAATATTTTACCTTTCAGTGTATAATTCTTTAAACCGTCGTCAATTTTAAATAAAACATAAATGCTTAAGCCAACCTAAATCTAAGGCAAAGGGAATGATTCCAACATCTAAACTGCCTTAATTCTGTAACAATTATTCAGTACTACGCTGAGTCTAGAAATTAATCCTCATACAAATAGTTTAATACCTGCAGGCAATTTATTTTGCATAACCTTCTTTGTAACAGTGGTTTCTTCGACCAATGAGCTTTTACCAGTAATCAGCGAAATATCCAAGCATTATTACTTTTAATTTACAGTACTGTCCTGATCTAGTTTAATTATGCATCCTGTTTCCACTTAACTTTTAAAAGAGTTCCTAACTTTTTATAGAACACCCGTTGTATATCTGTTCCTGCTTAACCTGAGGACGAAGTAGTTTTTCCACCCACCACATTATTTTAGTCATTAATTTTCATTTCTAATCCCCTTTCCCTACTTACATTGTAAAATGTAATTGAATAAATTTTGTAAGTCTTTGGTGGTTCTACCGTCATCTGGGCAACAGAGATTGTTCATTATTTTATGATTAATTACAATGAGATTTATTATGTTTTAAAGAACGTCTCCGAAAACAAGTTGAATGAAAAGTACAACCTTGTCTCTTGCCTGTAGAATGTTTCGATAATTTTGGTTTATTCCAGTAGAGGTTAGACATTCTGTCTTGCAGGAAACGTACAGGTTGACCGCTGAGACCTGACGTCGGCAAACTCAGAGGAGTGGGGTTGGTCGTACATTCAAGAACAAATATGGATTTTGTAACTACTGCACTCCGCTTTGAGCATTGAGATGTGAAGCCATCGTGCTGTTACTACTACTGAGTGTATAATGTCTACCCTCTGCAGTGAAATTCTGGCACGATAGAACGCGATTGGCGCTGCGCGGTTTTTCCCAAGTTTTAGCAGCCAACCTGTACTTCGTTGAAAATGTTCATTTGTTCTTGTACACGTTTTCACGGCGTTTTTATAATCAATAAACACGGTTTTATTAAATCTCTGCACCTGTACAATTCTGCACCAGTACATTAAATGTAAATCAAGTTTCCTTTGTCTTGAAGCCATTCCGAAATTCAAGTTGAATCTTTTGTTAGGATTTATCTACTCTATTTATTCATCGAAGTGTTTCTAAAGTGAGCTACCCACAAAATCTGTGCCTATATTCTCCGGTAGACCTATCGTTTAAAAAGATTTACATGTTTCGCTATAGCATCCAACTTTCCGTTTCATTTACCACAACTGAGAAAACGTAACATTGCATCAGTTTAATTCGTAGATCTAAAGCATTTCCCCTATTGCATTGCAGCTTCTTGTTCTTCTTAAGCTCGTATTGAATGCACGAGATATGAAGGATTGAACGTAATACAAAGAATTTTAGGAAGTGAAATGTAATCTGTTATGCAGAGGTGTCTGCTTGACAGCGGGGACTGTTAACAGAAGTTTCATATTAAAAAGGTTTCTACAAACGGCCATTGTGGCGATCAAATGTAACAAATAATCTTAGATCTCCGTGTTCAGACCTGCGTTCATTTGTTACATCTGATCGTCATCGTGGCCGCCACCGCGGCCGCGTTAGTTTGTAAAAGCCTTTAAATATTTGCAAAATAAAAATAAATAAATAAATAAAACCATTAAATTGTAAGTGATCGGCTTTTTTCCGGGGTGTATACAGAGTCATAAATATGATAAAGAATGCTTTTGCTAAAAGTGTTTGCTCAAAATACGTGCAAAAAGGTCATGTGCATGGTTTGCTGATTTCGTGGTTGATCGAATTCCAAATATTTACTTAATCGGTAAATTCCACTTCGAAGAGTTAAAAAATAAATTAGATACAGCGCACGTTCGATTTTCTGTTCGGCAAAGGCCACTGGCACTGCAATATTAAACGCGTGCGCGGCGTTTAACTGAATATGTAATTATTGTTTAGGTAAATATCCTATACAGCCGCAACCCCTACGAAATCCTAACCAAAAACCAATATCGAAATTTTATTCTAGCATTGTTTAAATTTTTTTATTTACCAATTTCATAACTGCACACGTGTTACCCTCTCTGATTAAACTTTTTGTACTATTTGTCGCGAAAATTTCATCGTAAGAGCCGTTTTACACGCCAGAGAATTACTCCGAAAATTACTGCGAAAGTTACTCTGAAAATTTTCGGAATAAATCTGTGACGTGTAATACAGCAATTTTACTCGCAAAATTATTGCGAAAATTATTATAGTAAACGGTTCTATATTCTCGATTTCTTGGCAGTAAAGTGCCCGAGAAAATGCGCAGTAGCTCAATTTTAAAATAGAGGTGTCTTATCTTAACTCATGGCCATAACCTAACCTCTAGGATTTACCAATAACAGCGAAAACACTTCTTCAACCCTTCAACGCCAAAACAAAAACACAAAAACTATAAAGACCGCTAAATCGTAGAGGTTAGGTTACGACAATGAGCTAAGACCATGCTTTGCTTCAAGGTAATAGGCAGGTATCCACCTTGCTGACTTGTCAAATGAGCATGCGTACGAGAATAATTATTGCCAAATTTTATGGACGTGTAAAACGAGCAGTAAGAAAATTTTGCCAAGAATTATTGCGAAAATTTTCGGAGTAACTTTCGCAGTAATTTTCGGAGTAAATCTCTAGCGTGTAAAACGGCTCTAAGTCTCTTAATCATTAAAGAACAAGTATAGGCGAACCATCGTAACTTCAGACAAGCTCGAGGTTAGAACAACGGAGGGGAGAAGTGATACACTCCCCAACAAAAGAATCTTTTTGTGGAGTGTATCATCTTTAAGGGCTACCAGGTATGAACCTCAACGATTAAATCTGTGCGAACCATTTCAGGTTACAATGGCTCATCTGTACAACATTTTTTATTTAATCGTAAAAATTTCGGAATTTACCAAACATTTTTTTCGAGATTTTAAGGGTGCGAATAGATTGGCGGAAAAACTCGCGCGAGTTGCTAAGTATACGCTTTGTTGATACGAGCCTTTAACAATGCGTTGCTTAGCAACAAAGGGAACTCGCGCGAGTTTTCTCGCCAGGCAATAGGGTCTATTCTGTAAACTCCGGTTAAAATTTAACAGGGCTTTAAAATTGTAACCAACCGCTAAATTTTAAAACATTGGCGTTGATTGGTTACATTGAAGTTTTAGCTGTCATAATTAAGCTTAGAGATTGGTTAAAATTTTAACGCCACGTTAAATTTTAACCGATGCTTACAGAATAGACCCTAATATCCGTCATTAAAAGCTTGGAGGTTGCCTGAGGTAGCATTTTTGGATGCAGTGCAATTTAGTTGGTTTAAAGGAAAGGTAAGAAGCTGGCGAACTATTTTGTCGATTAATATCAAAGCACACGTTCTGCGACGTTGTAAAAAGCTTCAAACGCTTTCCGGAACATTTAAAAAAAATAGAAAAGTCTGTTTCCTTAATTATTAGCACTAAATTGGAAACGAGCAAGCGCAGTTGTACTAACGTGGATTTTTATTACTCCGTAGTTTCACAAGACTTACTGTCCTGATGTATTTCTTTGGTAAACCCTGAATTAATGAATTTTAAAACGTTAATATTATTCGGTAGCCTTGCACTAAAAGGAAATTACAATATAAAAACTTTATTGTTTATTTTAGATTTAGCACAAATTAGAAGGAAGCTGTGGAGGAAGGAAGTCTAAACAAGAAAGTCGGAAGTTTCGATTCTCCGCTAAACCTTAAATTATTCTCTGAGATAACAATAATATAGTGCACAAGTAAACTTAGCAGACGTATACACAGTGACAGTAGTTGTAATGTTAATAATAGTTATATTACTAACAGCCCACATTTGCAAGGACATTTTAATCAAGTAAGTGTAATACCTCAACAAAACCTTTATTATTTTGTATCACTATTCCCTCATGCAGGAGTGTTGTCTAAACTGAAATAACAATTATTTTACGTTTCATAACACAATTTCACAGTCTAGCACTTACCGTTCGGAAGCAACTTAGAGAAACAGTATTAGGTAGGTACGTAGTTTGAGTTGTTGCCAAGTTTATCTTTACACGGTACTTATGAAAATGAATACTTCATGGTTTGTTTCTGCTTACTTGTTGTTTGGTTTTGTTGGAAATGATGTTTATATGAAAAATAATGTGCTGTATAGGATTATGCTCCTTAAATCCCGAATTTATATATTTCTTGCAAAATGTTAAGCTAATGCTAACGTAAAGGGTATTAGTTGTAAGTTGTAGCCTGTTTGAGCCATCAAGTCAGTACTCCGTAACATATCATCAACTTCTTGCCCAAATCACAATAGCACAGTCAAAATGGTATGCATTTGCTTTATCGGTTCCAACATTCGAACATACACTGGTGATCCAAACTTGATGCAACGATTCCCACTTTTCTTGATTGGTTCTATGACTTTTCTGCCCTACTTTCTTCATTTTGGAAATTTAAGTAAGATTTACCTAAACTTATGGTTCTGTAGATATAAGGAAAGTTTACCCATCGAATATTTCTGTTCGGGAAAACCAGCTGTGGGCTTGGCTACATAGAGCTCTGCGATCTGCTTCTATGCGATTCGATTATGCAGCCGTCCATTGCTTCTAACCAAACTCTCAAGCAAGAATTACGTGATTATCGTATGAGTGCCAGGCCACAGTAGATTTGAGGGTAATGAGGAAGCTGAGCTGAGCCCTAGGAGTAGCCGGGTAGAATGAACCTTTTACAGGAAACTAAATTAAAACTGGACACACCAAAGAACAGGATTCTGTTGTTCGCTGTTCGAGGTTTCAACTCCAGAGAAGCATAATGGGTCCTGATGATCTTAGTCCTCCATTATCGCCCCCGATGCATACAAATCAATGAATCTTAGCCTATAACAGGCGCGACTACATCCCCCCTGAACATACCTTCAACAATCACTTTGGTGTATCTGTGACTGCCGAAGAAACCGAAGAAAACACATGGACATGTCCATCTTTACCGATTTCAAAACTAAACTAGGTAGCGGGGAAAGTGTTTTCTCCAGCGGCCGAAACTTTCGCCAAGGCTTGCCTCTAGGCAAAATAGCCATTCTCTTCCAAGCAGAGGTTGTGGGAATAACGCATGGTGTGCTGGCAATCAGCAATCGACAAATCAAAGTATCAAAGAACCGGCATCTAGAATGATAGCAGAGCCGCTCTACTCGCCCTAGACAGTTGTAAAGTTACCACAGGGATTGTACTGCGGTGCTACGAGGCTCTCAAAACTATCGCAAAATACAATGTCGTATGACTTATTTGGGTGCGAGGATATGACGAAAACAAGGAAGCCGACGAGAGATTGGTCGTTGAACAACCATCTTGGAGGACATAATCTGTAATTCCTATGTCGCTAAACATGATATGCGCGGTGCTATACCAAGAAACTCTAAGAAACTTCACCCACAAGATGGGTTAATACTCAAAGCTGTCATCAGTCAAGGGTTGCTATGGTAGCGTAGTCGCCGAGAACTTGAGCGATATTAGAATCGAAGAGTTGCTGCCTAGGGTAGTACAATGGGCCCACCTACTGTGGCCTAAGTGCGTGCAGGATATTTCTCATTCCCCTTCTCAAATCCAGAATCCCCCAGCGCCTCATAGAATACACGTCTGGTGTTCCAGTTGGAAATTTGGTTGACTAACTGTTGCAGAAGTTGTCTAGTAGATAAATTTCGTCATAAATTGCACTGTCCTCTGTAGTTAAGGCTGTATACCAATTACTTGTTATTTATTATTTGCGTATTAAATAGAAATTTCACTTTAATTATTTTAAGCAAATGATTTACATTTCATTGATTTTCTTAAATGTTAATAAGCTACGGCTCACCATAAAAGCAGACCCTACAAGTGATAGCAGGCACGCATCTGGTGTGTGCTAATTATCAATATTGTGCTTTAATCTGTAAGGGCGTAGGCAAAATAATATCTGAATTAAAAATTATCCTATAATGAAATATTCCGTTTGTTACAGTATCTCACAATTAATGCGAGGAAAAACATTTCAAGGTATCTAACGTAAATTAGTACAATTAAACAGTCAAATAAAATTTAATTAACTCTTTATTCAACGGGATAGCAAGAACCTGGCTCTCAAATAATAATATCGCTATCACTGCAATATGTTTGCAAAAGTATGAAAAGCTGCGTTAGTTTATTTGGAATTAATATTTTAATTAAATCGCATACATTTTTAAAGTACTACATGTCTCTGCTATAAATCTAGTGAAACACCAAAAATCGGAGCTTCCATGCACGTTACCTACATACATAAATTTTGCTTAAAGACCTACACAATTTGTACAAATTTAACGTTGTGATAAAAATTCGCATAACATAAATTTATAGCTGCAAGAAGTTATACCGAGAAATGTGAAGAAGGAACATCCTTCTGATTTATAAAATGATTTTTATTTTAAATTATGCAATATTCAGAATGTTGGCTGAAAATTGTATTGAACAGAAAATATTGAGTATGTTAATTACGGAAATGCGAAAATTGGGTCTACAACTGTAAGCAGAGCGGTTTGCAATCGATTTTCGTAATTAATACGTTTAGGTATTCCTAATTGAAAGCTTTTAATACTTGAGGTCTGCAATACAGTGAAAGGAACAAACGTTTGTTAACTCAAATCGATAAACATAGTTCCAGTTATATTTTAGCTTCTACCTTTGCCTGTGCATAACGTTTGTTACGGAAATATCCGCTATTATACTTTATCTCTGTGTTCAAAAAAAAAAGTAAATATTGTTACGCATTCCGAATGAATTTATGTGGAAATATTTTAAATTGTCATATGGCTTTTTACGTTTTTTTATTCAAAATAATTTACAATGTAAAACTATTAAATATTGAATTCTGGAAACGTTTACTGATTGATATCTGATTTTTTTTCATGTTTGCCAAATATCTAGAACGTGTATTTTACTACAGCAATATGTACTACAATTTAACTATTCATAGAATATACAAAATTTTAAAGATGCCTTAATATTTTAGAGATATTACAATTTTACGAACGGTTGTTCAGACTGCTAGTTTGATTATAAATTATTTTGCCTGCAACCTACAAAGAAAGTACTTTGGCTTACTAATTTATTATAGATTGCAAAGATGTGGTTTGTTTTACGCTGGGCATTACCATTGTTATTGCCCCGCGTGTAGTAAAACGTTTACCGCAACGTTTCCACTCTTGTTATCCATAGCAGCCTGCGGTAAAACGTTTTCCGCATCGTTTCCATTGGTAAGGGTTGATCCCTGGCCAGGTCTGGCTTGAAGACGCATTGGAGGGTTCGTTGACTTGATCGGTTGTAGCACACTGACTAGCATGAAGATGTGTTGTGCTTTTATACCAGTTTGTATGTCCAAATATGGGCATGACCTCGAGTACACGAGGATCACCAGTTCCCATATGAAACCTAATAGGCGTGATGTCTAAGTCAGCACTTAATCAGCAGAACTGTATGACCAAATATGGCAATGATCTTCAGTTAACATGGGCTCGGAGATTCGCTTTACCAAATAACGTTTGAAAGCTAAGTCTCTAGGTTTGTATATCCAAATATGAACATGAGAAGCCTGAGTCCACGTAGACTACAAAGGGGAAGGGCTGACCTTCTAGTCTACTTGACATTGAGGAAATTACATTACATCATTTGCGCACTAGCTGCACAAATAACTATTTAGTTACTGTCTCAGTATTTAAAAAAACTTCTTATTCAAGCCGTGTTAGATTTCCAAGCATTCTATTGATATTTTATATAAACAACCCACCAAGTTTCAGTAAAATCAAAAGGTTTGTTTAAATTCAAATTCATTTGTCTACGTACTAAATGTTTACATACCTTTAGTAATAAAATGTTAAAATGAAATATTTTTATCGCTGCAGATGTAATAAACATGCTAATAAATCTTTTAAGAGCTCGTTAAAAATCAGTAGAAGTAAACCATCGGATTACTTGGAGACGAAGTTATTATAATTTTAATGACTGTTTGAAGTTTAGATGGAAATTGCGGATAATTTTTATGAACATACTTTAACAAATGTAAACAATTCCTTTCCTTATTAGTACAGGTTTCTTGAATATCCGCACAATAGGAATACAGGTGATACAATAAACTGGTACTTACATTCAGAAAGTTTTAAAAAATATTTCTAGCCTAATTGCTCCAGTAACTGAATAAGACGGTATACAAAGAAAGGACAGCGAAATTGCGGCACTACTCAATAAAATTAAAATAGCTCTAACAATTATTTTGATAGATGAAAGCTGGTAAGAACAAAGAAATATATGTCTCAGATATACCTCCAAGGAAAAGTAGAGCTACAACATCGAGATTAAAAGCCGAATACAACAAGCAAGAGAACATAATTTCCAACAATACGAAAATTTGTCTGCTGTCGGGAATTCAACGTCTAACTCCGGCTACGCTTTGAACGATATACTGGATAGCCATGTCTGTTCTTTTGTATGTAGAAGCGTGGAAATTAACACAAGGAACACTTAAAATAATAAAAGCATTTAAAACTCCATATATAGAATACACTTAAAATATCATAAGTTGGAAGAATAATACGAAAGCAAGACAATGAAATGAGAGAGAGTATTTATCCTAAGAAGAGAAACCTAGCATCTGATACGTTGTGGAAAACGCTTAACTATTGCAATTAAATAGATAATGAATGTAAATTAAAATTTTAATTTCAACTATTACTATAAATTATATTTCTACGTTTTATACGTATTATTGCTACAATTAATTTTTGAGACCAAAATAATACGGTTTCAGAATAGATACCACAGTGCGAAAGAAGCCGTGTTTGTTATTTATATTTTACCAACGGGCACATTCTCATTAAATTGTAATAATACCAAACCCACTTTGTCATCAAAAAGATATTAGAGATACCTACAATAATTATTACGAATAATTGCAACAACGCTCACCCTTATATCCCCAGGAGAGCTTTATCAAACTTAAATCGTTTTACCCTTGTATATTTTTGGGTTTAATTACCTACTTTTGGATAGTTTTGTTTCCATCACCAACATTATTAATTCCGACTTTGTTAACAAACAATAACTTTGACATGAAGATATGTTTCAGAGTAAATAAGACAAATATTAACGTAAGGAAATATTTTAATCGTCATATTGTACAGGAAACACGGGGAGCTAATGAGTGCAAGAAGGAAATAATACGTAAAAAGACAAGCAAGACACATGACATAACGATGGATCGATAAGAATCTGAGAGCTTAATTTCTAATATTACTTAAACAACCCTAGTCCCCACTGAGATAACAGTACAACCTAGGTCTCGTGTCGTGATAAAAATCCGACCTCTTGAAAATAGGAATTCATCCAATTAGAAAATTCTCTGTTACAAAGTGCTACTGGCTTGAGTGCAGAGAAGTGCTATGGTGATCCAGATACTCAACTACCACTTACCAACAAAAAGTACGCGGTACACTTGCAACGATATACCTAACTAGTGTATTCGAGCAACTTCATTTTAGTAAAATATTTACAAGAATTCACTTTTAAATATTAAATATCATGGCTAATAATTCCATCAATTTACCTTGAAACATAATTATTACCTTGCTTGTAACTCATATCTACTCTCCACATCACGCTACTGTCAATCTTGTAATATAGAATGGAGTACATAAATTATAAAATTCGTTACACCTCTATCCGTTGTTTCATTACACCCTTGCCCTGCTCAACTAACTTTTCATTGAAAAATAATACGTAAAGACAGTCGTCCGCTTAGTTACACAAGCTTTTTAAATCACAAAATGTGTTTTTTATTTTTCCTCTGGTTCTGTTTCTGGAAATTATATACAGGTTGATAAAAATGAGGTGGCATATTATCACGATGTGATTGGTTTGATTAATTTTTTCGTGATCTGGTGATCAAGATTTCCTGCCTATATTTGGACATGCAGCATTATATTTGGCATTGCTTCAACTGTATAAGCGTTAGAAATAATTTGGGGACTGCTAAATTTAATGTAATGTAGCCAATAGAGGGGAGGTGTTATAAAAGAATAAATCAGCTGCTAGTTAGTCAGACAGTAGTCGCAACCAATTCAGCACCAGTCTCGTAACTGCGAGCCTGGGTGGTTCAGGAAGACTACTACTCATCATCGTCTTCCAATCAACATGCCTAATCGTCATCGTTGTGCCATGGGCTGCTTGATAGTATTCGCTTTAGCCAGGCATTAGACTGAGCGATCAGAGACGGTCGGTCGTCTGCGAATAGCCAAAGTCAACATTGATCAATCGTTCACGGCCGGCATGCAACGGTTTAGGACGTTTCGGTGCCGCCGTTTCGGCGCCGAGACGATTCGGAGCCTGGCCTTTTCGGCGCCAGGCAATTTCGGCGAGAGGCAGATTCGGCGCCGGATGGTTCGGCGCGAGGCACGGTCAGCGCTAGGCCGGTTTGGCGCCGCCGATTCGGCGCGGGGACATTTCGGCACAAAAGATTCAACGTATTCAGAAGGTAATAAAAAAAATCTTTAGTCGTTTTTTGCGTTTTTTATGCAGGATGCTCATTTTATTGTGTAACCCCTTGATTTTTCAACGTAGGTAACACACATTGCATTTTATAGAAAGCTGTACTATTAATAATAATTGTGTACACTATAAAACGAGCATCCTCCATAAAAAGAAACGCAAAAAACGACTAAAGATTTTTTTATTACCTTCTGGAGACTTTGAATCTTTCGCGCCGAAACGTCTCCACGCCGAATCAGCGGCGCCGAACCGACCTGGCGTAGAACCAGACGGCGCCGAAACGGTCTCGCGTCGAAACGACCCGACGCCAAATCGGCGGCGCCGAAACGTCCGACTCCGGCATAGAACGTTCTGCAAAGAATTACGGTTTGAAATTGGAACCAGTTCTAAATTTTAGGGGGTCACAAACTTTCGTTGTAGAGTGCACATGTGCTAAACGAAACATAACTCAACTTTTTAAAAGTGGGTTTGTTTTCTCTTCCAATAAAAGTAAAGTATGGTCACCATTTCTTCCTCGTGACTTGAACTGGATATTCTTTAATGCATTTTAAAGCAAAAATGTATTTACCTTTTTTTACCAATTTGTACTGCTAACCTATACAGAACGATCGAAGACTTTCGCGGACTATCAAGGCTGAACGCCTGACCTATTCCTTAATTGTGTAACCTTAATTGTAACTTTTGCTTGAATATAGTTAATAAATCATTTTGATGTGTTTATATCCAGACTAGTCACTAAATTGTAACGTGACAATAATTTAAGGGATTATACTACTGACAAAAATGAATGGAACAACCTTAATCTACGCATAGGGTTCTGGAAAATTGTTCGTTTCCTACAAGAAAATATTATTGGTAAATGTACTAGTGTTTGAAAATATTTATGTAAGGGAATAAGCCAATAACAAAAAATCGTGTAAAAAATGGATCGTAACAGTTTTTTTATATCAAACATAACATACACAAGACAGATTAATATGATTCTGATCAGGAATAATCAATTCCCCTTCCCGTGTACACATAATTACTGCTAGCAATAATTGCTACTACAGGTGTTTATGGTTCATTGTTCGGAAAGAATATACACTCCAAATATTGATTTAACCTTTATACAACTTTATTTGAGAAACTTCTTATTTGGTTAACTATAACACAGATAGATTATTCAAAACATACTCTGACAAAATTTCAATTAATTTCAGGGACTACGATTTTCTTTAATTTATAAATAAATTATATTTTCTTTGCGTATACTAGAGCTTGTGTATTCAAAGTCAAATCAATCACCTGAAAGTTTCTGAAATTATAAAACATATTACTACGTACTAAGAGAAAAGTTTCCTCCAATTTGCAATAACCGTTTATTTAAAGTCCTCCTACATTATTAACATTTAAGCTCATCTTATTGATGTTCGCAAGACAGAAATAAATTTGTTAGCAGCTACAAGCTTAAATGTAAAGTAAAAGTAAGAAAACCCAGAATGATTGAAGATTTTTAAGAAATATGATGTCCTGGATTTCATTTGACTGGAAAGATAACGTATATTTTATTTAGCCCCAGGAAAATCTGGATAGTACATAAATATTTCGTTTCTGTCTCGGAAATTCATTTAAGTGTTACTTATTATAAGGAAAGGGGTTGTTATTTGCTTTTAAAATGAATTGGAAAAAGAATTGTGCTGTGCTGGATTCTGCTAAAACCTCTTCTATTTGTAAAATCGAAATTTGTTGGTTTCTTCTATGTCAAAGTTCAAGTCGCACATTTAACAAATACTTATACTCTCTTAAAGGAGGAAATATGACACGATTTTCAACTTGTGGAATAAAATAGATGAGTTTCGAATGAAGTTAAAATTGTGGTGCCGATGCTCGGTAGATGTAGAAGTCATTTGTGAACGCTTGCAACTACTTTCTCGGGAGTTCGAGTAGTATGTACTAGATACCATCTGTAGAAACAAGATACGCTTTGAGAAAGAATATTGAAAGTTCATGAGGAATTTACTTAGTTTTCTTAACAAAACCTTTGAAAAATGACTTTCTCAGCAATGTCAATTAAAAAGCCCAATCACCGAAATACGTTGATTCTTAGAAACTCTAAATTATCGAACGAAGAAGGAAAATCTCTGCAAATCTAGAGACTCGAATTTCAGAACATATTTGGTAATAAAAAATCTCTTAGTATATGTTAACTGAAAGTCATGCCCATATTTGGACATACAGTTCTGCTGGTTAAGTACCGACTTAGATATCACCCTATATTAGGTTTCATGTGGGGATCTGGTGATCCTCGTGTACTCGAGGTCATGCCCATATTTCGACATACAAATTAGTATACAGCGCATTTTCATGCTAGTCAGTGTACTACAGCCGATCAAGTCAAGAAGTCAACTAAATATCCGCCATGGTCTTCAAGCCTGGCCTGGCCAGGAATCAACCAAGAAGACTGCAGAACACCACTTCGACCAACATGGTCTACTTGGCGCTACTAGCTGCGTTTGTAAGAGTTGTATTAAATCAATGATGTGTTTGAATCCAGACAGTCACTAAATTATAACGTGACACAATTACCCAAATATTAAGTTCCCTACCTATAAAATAAGTAGAACACTAGTTCTACCTTAATTATAATTACAATCAAAATTTCAGACGCGTTTGTATGATTTCATAACTGTTTTTGGAAATTTGGAGTAAGCCCTGAATGTATGACATGGCTTTCTACTATCCCTTGAATACGTACATACAAAATTGATAAATTTCCCTAAATTTCTGTAATTAAACATCTTTGACGACATAAATTACAAATTATTATCAAAATTTAACACAAACAGTTATTTTGTAATGTAATATACAATGGCAATCAATTGTTAATTGTCTTATCCCTTCAAGCTATCTTTAATCTGAAGAAAATTAACCTGCTCTGTAGTCATATTATAAATATAGGGCACCTGTTAAAGATATGTTCGCATGCTAGTGCTGATTACAGCTAAAAACTTTGTATAAAAGAATATAAGGTTGGTAAGAAAAGAATTTTTTGAGTTCACGCAATTTCTCCATTATTTTTGTCTAAACCTGCTTGTTGTTTTCCGTGAAGATTTTGAAAGAGGAAACATTATTCAGCGCTAAACAATTTTGACAGCTGTTTGTATGGTATTTCCTTACAGTATTTATCTTTCAGTCTATTTCAAAAACATTTTTAATAATAAATTATACCTTAGAGAAATTAATCGCTGTGCTTTTTAAAAACCTCGACAACTACCCTGGTCCTTGTGTGGGTAAATAAAAAGTATGTAAGTATCATTAAATTAGGTACCTATAGAAAATCATTTTTATTTCTAATTATTCAGAAGGATCTATAAAATAATATTGTTTGAATATATGGGTTAGGTGACAAAATTACAGCAAGGCTTACACACAGCGAATATCCATTAGCCACGTTGAGTCAACATTTGTTTCACCGTTATCAGGCAGCACACGGAAACTAATGTTTAAGACGTGTTCTAACACTTCCAGTTGTACTTGAATTAATGAATTTAGTAAATGTCTTTTTAATTCACTTTAAGATACGTATTTAGGTACTAAATAATGACGAATAAAAATATTATATTCAGACATGTGTATGTAAATGAAGAAAGGAGCAGAGGGTTGGTTTCCTTAAATTATACTCAGGAACTACTTTTTCAAGCTGTACGTGCAAGAATTTTAGGGAAAAAAAATAAACAGAAGGGTCATCTAGCAAAGACCAAATGCAGACAAAGGGATATGTTGTATTAGAATAGGAGATGTTGTAGGTACTACCTACCGGGACACGCATATTATACTGATGAGGTTCAACAGACAAAGTTTGATAGTGGGTCATTAAAAAAAATAATAAAATACATGTACCAGTTGAATGGTAAACACTCTATTGCTAGCAGCACGTTGTCTTGTCTACTAGAATTACATTTTGGATAGCCTTTATCCATTCAGGGTTGGGGTATCTTTTTGCACCAGCGGTTTGTGGCATAGATTTGACAACAACGTTCTCCATTGGGCCAATACTAAACTCTATAGTCTGTACCAGAGATCAAAGTCATTGTTGGTCTTGTAGAGACCGGTACTGCCAAGCCTATTCCTCACTTGGGTTCTCAGCACACAAGAGAAGTTTCACTTTTATGAGTCTTATGCTTGTTAACTCAAGCACTATGAGGGATTACGTGTACTGTTTACCGTCCTTTCTCTAGGGGTACTGAAACAGCTCGCTATCACCTATTTTTATCTTTCATATACACTCCGAGAGGGCACCACAGAGAGGACCTGTCAAAATCAAAATTGGAACGGAGATAGAACTCGTTAGAGGTAGGAGAATGAGGCTGGCCACAGGCAGGCCATGGTTCGAGACTAATCGTTAGTTTACTATGACCAAATCAGTTTGTTCTATATGGTTCTACGCTAGTGGTATGTGAAACACGAGTGTTTGCTAATGAAAAAACTGATAAATCATAATAGAGTAGTCTACAAAACAGTAAAGAAAATTTCAAGGAAAAGCATGTAATGCTTCTTATTCTAATTCTGAATTTTAAAACCGTTTCCTTGATTTTTTGTAGAAAATTATTATTACCGTTTTTCCAAACATTTCCAAATTGAAAACATTATAAATCATATTTGTGTCTCTTGGCTGTTACTATTTTAAAAACGAATGTAAAAACACTTAAAATCATTTCAACCTTTTATCCCCATAGAGATACAGCCCGTAGCGTGCAATTTAATGTTTTAAGCGTTTTCAGAATTTGGGTTACATTAATTTTAATAAACAACTGATAATGCTGTTGGAATTAAATTCCAGATACAAAAACATTACGTAGAGGGATAAAAGAATACCCGAACCGCTTACTCTGAATCATTAAATACTGCAATTAACTGTGTTAATCTCACTAAATCGTTCTGAGTTTCCGCTCCCGGAAACTGCTTTTAGGGTAACTGGCCAATCCGACTATTGCCTACATGTACCTTCCATGAAACAATGTTGATTTTGCCTACATACTCTAGCTTGTGTAATTTTCAGCAAGCAACACAGAAAAAATGTATAGTTAAAAGATGATGACGATAAATTAATTCAATTTTCCTGAATAATGTAATAATGTATTATACCAAGTATACATTAAACGATGTGCAATAAAGACATTTTAAAATTAAAATTGGAACCATCTTTTAAAAGTCTCATATACCCTTCGAGCGGAAGCCGTTTCGAAATTGGCTCAAAGAAGGCTACAAGGACAGACATATAGTAGGAACTAGTATTTTCTGCGCATGCGCGCGGCAATTTGGAGCACGGTGATTGGATGTTAGGTGATGATGTCCATAGCGTCACGCCCACAACTGTTTTCTTTTACTCATGCGCACTATGCATTTAGTTCCTGTTATATGTTTATCCTTGTTGCACTTTCTAACATGTGTTCTATTGTTTCTGACAATCTTCTTTGAACCATCCGTTGTGCAGTGTAGGATAACGATAAGGATATGTTTGTTGACTGTAGATTTTAAGGATTAAAAGTTGAAGTACTACTTACAAAAATATGAAACTTTTGAAGAGAATTAAACAAATAAATAAAACAACAGATTATAATATTATTATAGCGACAATCAGATAGGAGTGAAACTAAATGTTGGAACATTTCTAATAATTGAACCCAAAAAAATTTTACTGTTCTAGCGTAACAATACATCACAAAAAGTTATGTCCGTGAATATAATCCAAAAATAACTTTGGAATATTGATCTATATCAACCGACTGGGTAGTTTTTATTTGACTACTTTAGTGTTCCCGCACTTTATGTTTATTTCATATTTATTTATTTTTCTAAAATTTATATTTAACTGAAATTCTTCAATAATTTATTGTTTTTTCTACTTTAATAATAATATTGTAAGTGTGAAATAGACGAGGAGAAATTCTCTAGTTATAGCAGGAACCGCCACATTAAATATACAGGGGTTTTCAACAAAATGTAGCCGCCCTCAGTATTTTTCATAACTATTGTTTACATATCAACAGAGACAGCAAGGGGGATATCTTTTTACGTAAAATTTAGACGTTTGTTATCAACCACCCCCTCTAAAATTTCAAATGGCACCATATCATGTACGACTAAGAGGTTGATAACAGACATTAGACTTTTACATAAAAAGATGTCACCTTGGCTGTCTTTGTTGATACTTTGAGATACTGAGGCCACTGAGGGTGGCAACTTTTCGTTGAAAAGTTCACTTGTCCTGGAATTAAAATAAACAATTGTCTGCATAAACACTTTTAAAACAATATTTCATTTATCAATTTTTAATTTAAGACTGGCACTTCTAGTACCTACTCCAAAATTTAAATCAACTCTTCCTGATATAGGTACGCGACAGTTTCCTTAATCTTCCCATAAAGTGTTACGATAGCATCTAAACTAACAGGGTGCGTGGGTTAGGCAATTAATAGTAAAGTTCTGCCTACCCAAAACAGACATTTAAGTTGTATTTAAGGCAAACTAAAATTAACCAAGAGGGCTTCTTAAGATAATCCAAAATGTAACAGTATTTCAGTTTAACAGAGCTCATGCAAGATTAAGAACATTTTGTTTCTATAATTTCAACTCTTTATGTTTTTTTTAGTTATAAGATAGATAGTTACGAAGAAATTCCTTTTTATATAGTTTTGAATTTTTGTTGAACGCATTAAATCTAATCAAGGCTATAAGATCATAATAAGGGGTTCAAAAAGGTTATCGCCCACGAAGGAACTTCTTAGTGGGCCCTTGAGAATTACTTCAGACACAGCATAGTTACTTTTAATACAAAGTTGCAACAGGTTTTGTGAAGTGTTAGACGCTAAGCTTTATTACTTTATTCTACTTTACTCTTGTGGGGTTTGCCCACACCGAAACGGTGAAGTTGTTTGAAAGTTTTTAAGAAATATTACAAAACCAAAAGTTTCGTTTAAATATTCAATACTGAAAATTTACCAAGGGGGGCTACGCACGTATTTAACTTATAGGGAGGTACTTTTACCTGTTCGTTAATTTCAAAATAGGTACCCATTAACCAAAGAAATGTCCAACAATTCAAGGTTTGTAAAATTAAATACCCATAAGGTGCAAAGATTGTTTCAGAAGATTTCCTTAAAAGTCTAAGATGTCTGAATCAAACGAAGCTAATCTGACTTCATAAGTAAAAGACAGAAGAAGCTTAGATTCATACGAGATGGAGTTTCACGTACACGAATGGGCTCCAAACGTGAAAGGAGTACAAAACGATCAACAATGACTTAACTATCAAGCTCAAGGAAGAGGTATAGTTTAAAAATTATGCGTTTGACGGGGTCAGAGGCCAAACGTATTTAATATGATGTTATTTTGGAAACTAAACCAACCACAAAGTATGCAATAGGCTTCTGGTCAGAGGCGTTAAAAGCTCTTTATGATGAACATTTGAAAAATTATGTTCAACATACGGAAACAGTACTAAAGAGTATGAAGGACTGAAAAAGTAAAGTTGAGCACTTCCCCTCGACTTTCCCATACTAACAATTAACATTTCAAAGTATAGTTCTCGACCTCCAGGTAGTCTCTGGAAATCACTTGACTGCGTAGCGCAACAAACGAGACTATATCGATTCGATACGTAGTACAGAGAGAGACACGCATCCGTAGTAATACTAAATCTTCAAAATTTACAAAACGTAACGGAACTTCGCGAAATTCTCATCAACCGTACATTTTAGCTACGTGAATACCTTATGCTATATGATAGACAATTAAATTTTGCATTCAATTATATAATAATATATAGGGTGTTTCATTTAAAATAACAAAGTTGCTTATTGTATTGTGAAAATCAAACACCCTGTATACGTAAAATAAACTTAAGATAATGCAAAGCTATATACTGAACAACATATTTAAACTTTTTTCATATTGTGACTAATAAAGGAGTTATAGGAGCATCAATTTCCGATTTTCAAAACCTCGTAGAGGGCGCCACAGTGAATTATAGCATATTCATAAAAAAGGACGATGTATATCTATATAATACCATGCTGCATAAGTGTAGAAAATTTAAACAAAATCGTGAGGCCAGTTCTTTTTTGGTAATTTTTCAAAAATTTCAAAATATTTGGAAGAAATAAGAAATCACATGCGAAAAATATCTAAGAAGTATCTTTCAAACTACTTTCTTTGGGAAATCCTCCTACCTGATCAACGGGAGTACTAACATTAGCTACGCCAATTTTTGAAAATCAATATTTCAAATGCACAATCAAACAACGTAAAATAAATTATAAAAATGAAGAATTTAAATTTTAATCCTTACATCTAAAAACGTTTACCACAAAGCTTGTTGTAGTATTTTTCCCTGGACCAGAAAGTATGCTTTAATAACGTACAAAGACGGATTTATTTGCCTTTTACGCACTCTATCTAAAAAGGGGCGCGTTCCAAGTACGTACTTGTATAGATTTTATGTCTTATTTCGACCCTTCGAGTTATTTATCCAAAACATTTTGAAAATAAAAGTCTATGGAAGTGTGGTAAAGATGTGTTTTTTAAATTTGAGGTATTCTGATTTTAGTGTAAAATATTAAGTTAAAAGTTTATATCTGAGAAACTGAATGTATTAGTAGGTAAAACAAAGTCGAATTAAGGGATAATGGCGTATTAAAGGATATAAGCGAGCAGTAAGTACTAAGATCCTATTACCTTAACAAGTAGGTACATTAATTTGCGAAACTCTTTAGGTAACACCAAACTCTTTAATGTTTAACATAATTAATAGTCCTTGTGGAAAAACTTTGGTTATTCTACAGGGTGTCCAAGATAAGGAGGACATGCATGGGGATTTCGTAAACGGTAAAGGGTAGGAAAAGAAATGTTCAGCGTATTAAGGACTACTACGATTTTATAATAAAGTTTTGAGAATTTTCAAGAAAATATATCTAGTTTTCAGAGATATTTTCTCTTCCTGTCGTGTTCTATCACTCTTCCGTATAACATTTTTATGTAAATTATTGCGATTATAAATTCTACCGGGAATTTTAAAAGTGGGTAATTAGTAGGAATAACTTTCTGGCAGTTCATTAGGAACTTCTAACTAAATTATGAGAAATGTTATATTCCCCAAGAAAGTTCTCCATTTGCAGTTTAGCCCGTTTAGCCAAGACAAATATTATATACATTAACATACAGGGTGTCTCTAAACCTAGTAACATAAATTTACCAGCCGCTTCCTGACGCAAAAATAAGTCCAAAATGTCTATAAAAATTTTGTCCTAAACCCCAGCATAAGGAAGCTACAGGTCTTTGAAAATGGTGTTGTAAAAACGGAAAACAATTGAATTTTAAAAACGGTTTAAGATAAAAAATCGAAATTTTGCAGGCAGCCTAACCTATTAAAGGTATAAACTTTCTACTATTTTTTTTTGTAAATTAACCAGGGGCGGCGCGAATGGGGGTTATCACCTTTTTCTTGTAACCCGTTTTTCTTAACCTTTTGTTTTTTTCCATTTTAGTTTAGAGATTTGTATTCCCTGTTGCCTAATTAACAAAAAAGGTACTCTTGTTTCAACTCGCTTGGACTAACCCTTTCCTATAAAATGCAGGTTTTCTGTTTAGCCAAAATCAATTTAGAATGCTGGATTTGTATGTAAATTAATTTATTGAAAAATAAATTAAAATAAAAATAGTTACAGTAAATGTTCGTACTGTTTATACCTTCAATAGGTTAGGCTGCATGCAAAATTTCGATTTTTTGTCTCAAACCGTTTTTAAAATGCAATTGTTTTCCGTTTTTTCAACACAATTTTCAAAGACGTGTAGCTTCCTTATGCTGCGGTTTAGGACAAAATGTTTATAGACATTTTCGACTTATTTTTGCGTCAGGAAGCGGCTGGTAAATTTATGGTACTAGGTTTAGAGACACCCTGTATATCTGAAAATGTCAGATACTTTACTCATCGCTTTTCTTTCTTATTCGAATTTGTCTCTGTTCAATGTAAATAAATTAGAAATAAACAGTAGAGTACATAAATAGCTTCTAAGATTCTATAGTATTTGTAGAAACCCGACTACGGTTAAAATTTCATTCAGTATTTTTGTATAGTTTACTCCATAGTAATATTTAACTGTATTTGGTTGCCCCTAAATTTAAAAAGTATTGTTTATCTGGTTTGATTAACATATCAACCAAAATATCCATAGGTAGACAAGAGTAAATTTTCTGCATTTACAAACAAAAAGGGAAATGAACCCTAGACCAAGCGCTTACAAGTCAAACACGCTAACGACTTACCGAATGGTAATCTCTGACGTCAATAAAGAATAATTACTATATTTTTTTGAAGGTACGATAATATGAATTTGGGGCTTTTGATCGGGCAGTTAATAATAGATTTCTAAGAAGACAACAATCTGGAATTATAATCAAATGTTACTCTTTAATAACGATAACATTGAGTTTAAATGACTACCATAGGCGAAACTACGGGTGGTGCCGGGTGTGCCCGGGCACCACCTAAAGAAAGTAAAACTGAAAATGCAAGCGGCCTAAAAACGGAAAGAGTATTTATTATGTCTTCGATACTTGATCTCAACAATATTTAAGGGGTCACCGGAAACTTACGTAATAGGTATATTAAATATTATAAAGACGACCGCTATCACTTTCGAGAATTTGCTCTAGTACGGTAATACGTCGCCGTAAGTATTAATTTCAGCATTTCGCCACCGCGTCGAAAATTACACCAATGCTTATGAATAGTAAATCGTTATTAGACTATTCAATATTGATTGCTGTAAGTATTTTGCCTTCTCAGTCTTCTTTTACACATTCGAAAACCCGCTTTGGATGTTGCAGTTTAAACTTTTAAGTCGAAAATTGATCGGTTTTTACTTTCCCATACCACCACTGGTATAGGGAAGTATTGATATCATGAAAATTTTTGAAATCGAGATTTTCGCGGAAATACGTATTTTGGGCCCCTAGGAACCCAAAAAGGTGGTCTAGAAAAATGTCTGTCTGTTGATGGGTGTGGGTGTGTGTGTGTGTGTGGGGGTGTGTGTGTGTGTGTGTGTGGGTGTGTATGTGTATGTGTATGTAACGCCTCTAACGCAAAAACTAGTTAACCGATTTTGATGAAATTTTAAATGAAGGGGTATATCGAAAATTCATCGACAAAATAAGCTTTTCAAAAAAATCCGAAACCGGAAGCGGAAGTTAGACATGTTTTTTTGGTATCATTTTTTTCAGAAGCGGAATTTTGAAAATCTGAGTAGGGGATATGAAAGAAGGGCATAATTCAAGGGAAACAGTTTTTTACCGGACTCTCTAACTTCAAAATGGCGGTCACTATGAATTTTTCAAAATTTCGACTTTAACGCCCCATAACTCAAAAACCTGTTATCGGATCAGGTTCCGCAACAACTTGTTTGAAAGCCCTTTGGCTCTACTACACCAAGAAAAATTATTTACTAAATCCAAGAACTGTCGCAACGGCGCTCTTCCAAAAATTTTGAAATTTTTGAAAAATTATTACAAAAAAACTGGTCTAAGGATTTTGTTTAAATTTTCCATACTTATGCAGCTTGGTATTAGCTACATTTTTGCTTTTTGATGAACGCCAGAATTCCACTGTAGCGCCCTCTACGAGATTTTGAAAATCGGAAATTGATGTTCCTATAGCGCCTTTATTAGTAGTCAAAATATAAAAGAAGTTTAAATATAAAAATTATTTAGTATATAATTCTGCATTCTCTTCAATGTATATCACGTATACAGGGCGTTTGCTTTCCACAGTACAATAAACAACTTTGTTATTTTAAATGAAACACCCTATATATTTATTGACATTCTCAAGCGTCACTTTGTTGAAATCCATGATTATATAAATAATAAATATTAAATAAAATATCGATTTCAACGGGAAATAATAAGATTTATTCGCTTTATACGTATTTCGGCATCATTGTGCCATTGTCAAAAGCTATTATAAAATATTATAACAAATGCAAAAATATAGTAACTCCTTGATTCTATTATTTTAACACTGCGTGAAGCAGCTGGCCCCAGTCAACCCGTCGGAGGTCAGTCGCTTATCAGTGTTTTAAAAAGATATTTATTCCAAAATCTTCAGTAAAGGAGAATCTAAGAGATCAATTTGCTCATTCATTAAAGGTATGTTGTTTTTTGTGTGTTTATAAATTTCAAAAGCTTCTAAAATGTTTAATTTATTTTTGTTATCAGAAAAGTGTAAAAATTTAATTGTATTATTAGATGTTAATGTGTGATTTTGTTCTAACAAATGTTTAGCAAAATTTGATTTATGTGCATGTTTATATTTGTAACAACGGATATGTTCTTTTTGCCTAATACTGAAATTTCTAATTGTTTGACCTATATATACTGAATCACAATGTGAACAATTTAATTTATAAATACCTGATTTTAGCAAATCATTAATTTTGTCTTTAGCATTGAAAAGAGAGTATAGAATATTTTTATTTGTTTTAAAAATGACTTTATATTTATTTGTGTTATTTATAATTTTAGCAATCTTTTCTGAAATTTTACCAAAATATGGAATTGAAACGTATTTTAAGGTTTTATCAGTGTTATTAATGGAATAAACTTTTTGAATAGCTAATTTATAATTTTTCTTTTTAATTAAAGTGTCAATAAGTGTAGTGTTATATCCGTTGCTATATGCAATTTGTTTAATAATGGAAATTTCTCTATTAAAATTATTTTTATCTAAAGGAATTGTTAGAGCTCTGTGTACTAAAGATTGATATGCTGCTAATTTATGTGTATTATGATGACAAGAGTTATGTGGTATGGTAATATCAGTTTGTGTAGGTTTCCTATAAATTGAGTATTCGAGTATTTTTTCTGAATTAATTTTTATGTTTAAGTCTAAAAAGTTAATAGATCTGTTTTGTTCAATTTCTAGTGTAAATTTAATTTTTTGGTGTAAAGTATTAATAAAAATTAAAAAGTCGTCAATATATATTATTATAGACATAGTTGAATGCAGAATTTAATTGTCTATCACATAGTATAAGGTGTTCATATGGCTAAAATGTACGGTTAATGAAAAATTCGTGAATTTTGAATATTTAGGTTGAACTGTTGATGGAAACGGATCGAGCGTCGTAGCTCAAATTGCTTGGCGTCGTTGGAAAGGGCGTGGCTTGGCGAGTAAGAAAAACTTTGTTGCCGCCTTGCCGGTTAGGTTAGGTTCGGACATGAAAATGTTTTCTTGCACGGGCTTAGAAAAATTTTCGAAAAGCTTCCCCCATTTTTAGAATTGTCTGAAACGTCTTGAAAAGAAGTGTTGGAAAACAGTCGTAGCTTAAATTGCTCGACGGCGTTGGAAAGACGGATACCTCAATATTCTACCTACCGAGTTTCAGCATCGTAGCTCCAAGGATAAGGGAGTTATGAGCGAAACCCGATGTTAGCCGATCTGATCCGAACGAGAACGGCACGTCGGTCGTAGCTTAAATTGGTCGACGGCGTTGAAAAGACGGAGACGTCAATAGTCTACCTACCGAGTTTCAGCATCGTAGCTCCAAGGATAAGGGAGTTATGAGCGAAACCCGATGTTAGCCGATCTGATCCGAACGAGAACGGCACGTCGTAGCTTAAATTGCTCGACGGCGTTGAAAAGGCGGAGACGTCAATAGTCTACCTACCGAGTTTCAGCATCGTAGCTCAAAGGAAAAGGGAGTTATGAGCGAAACCCGACGTTAGCCGATCTGATCCGAACGAGAACGGCACGTCGTAGCTTTAATTGCCCGACGGCGTTTGAAAGACGGAGACGTCAATAGTCTACCTACCGAGTTTCAGCATCGTAGCTCCAAGGATAAGGGAGTAGTGAGCGAAACCCGATGTTAGCCGATCTGATCCGAACGAGAACGGCACGTCGTAGCTTAAATTGGTCGACGGCGTTGAAAAGACGGAGACGTCAATAGTCTACCTACCGAGTTTCAGCATCGTAGCTCCAAGGATAAGGGAGTTATGAGCGAAACCCGATGTTAGCCGATCTGATCCGAACGAGAACGGCACGTGCGTCGTAGCTTAAATTGCTCGACGGCGTTGAAAAGGCGGAGACGTCAATAGTCTACCTACCGAGTTTCACCATCGTAGCTCAAAGGAAAAGGGAGTTATGAGCGAAACCCGACGTTAGCCGATCTGATCCGAACGAGAACGGCACGTCGTAGCTTAAATTGGTCGACGGCGTTGAAAAGACGGAGACGTCAATAGTCTACCTACCGAGTATCAGCATCGTAGCTCCAAGGATAAGGGAGTTATGAGCGAAACCCGATGTTAGCCGATCTGATCCGAACGAGAACGGCACGTCGTAGCTTAAATTGCTCGACGGCGTTGAAAAGGCGGAGACGTCAATAGTCTACCTACCGAGTTTCAGCATCGTAGCTCAAAGGAAAAGGGAGTTATGAGCGAAACCCGACGTTAGCCGATCTGATCCGAACGAGAACGGCACGTCGTAGCTTTAATTGCTCGACGGCGTTTGAAAGACGGAGACGTCAATAGTCTACCTACCGAGTTTCAGCATCGTAGCTCCAAGGATAAGGGAGTAGTGAGCGAAACCCGATGTTAGCCGATCTGATCCGAACGAGAACGGCACGTCGTAGCTTAAATTGCTCGACGGCGTTGAAAAGGCGGAGACGTCAATAGTCTACCTACCGAGTTTCAGCATCGTAGCTCAAAGGAAAAGGGAGTTATGAGCGAAACCCGACGTTAGCCGATCTGATCCGAACGAGAACGGCACGTCGTAGCTTTAATTGCTCGACGGCGTTGAAAAGGCGGAGACGTCAATAGTCTACCTACCGAGTTTCAGCATCGTAGCTCAAAGGAAAAGGGAGTTATGAGCGAAACCCGACGTTAGCCGATCTGATCCGAACGAGAACGGCACGTCGTAGCTTTAATTGCTCGACGGCGTTTGAAAGACGGAGACGTCAATAGTCTACCTACCGAGTTTCAGCATCGTAGCTCCAAGGATAAGGGAGTAGTGAGCGAAACCCGATGTTAGCCGATCTGATCCGAACGAGAACGGCACGTCGGTCGGTCGATAGCGATCGTCCAGCTTCGCCAGTTGTAATTTCTAGCCGGTACCTACTACAGAGTACAGGTAGATGCGTATCTTGGTGTCTTTCTTTCGTTCATATCGAACCTGTATAGTCTCGTTTTTCTCGCGAGGCATTCAAATGATTTCCAATGCTGCCTCGCGAACTACTGTTGAATAGCAAAAACAAAATGTTTATTTTTAGTATGGGAAAGTCCAGGGGAGGTTTGCACCTCCACTTTTTAATAAAGCTACCATATCAACCCACTTTGACGATATTTCCGCGTAGAAAAATAGGCTCAAAATTCAGAAACTTTCAGAAAAATTGGTATGATTCTTTCAAATGGCTAGAATACAGCCAGCAGTTGGATTCAGCATTCTGTTTACATTGTCGTTTTTTTGGGTCAAACGACGCCTCATATAAGGGTCATACTGCATTTACAAAGAAAGGTTTTAATAATTGGCATAGGGCCATTGAAGCGTTTAAGAATCATGAAAGAACGAACTACTGTGCATATGCATAGTATTTAGTATTTCTTCATGGAACCATTATGAAAACGGGATCTCGATTGATATTTTCTTAGATCAAACTAAACGCGATTTTATTTCGAAAGAAGAGCAAAAGCGAATCGAAAACCACCAACTATTCGAAAGACTTATAAATATTGTTCTGTGTTTGGCTATAGGAGGGCGTCCTCTAAGAGGCCACAATGAAAAAAAGACCGATTCTGAAATATATGTTCGTTTTTGTTTATAAGATTATTATTTAATAAAAATTCATTTTATTTACTTTTGAATAGTCGGTGCCTTTTTGTAAAGAGATTCTGGAAAAACGATGCTACATTGATACAAGTCAACGCTTGGTTTCTAATTCTAGCTGGCACTACCAAATAAAATACTCTAGTTTCGCCTATGATGACTACCATTGTAGTTATATTAATTCCACAATTTTAAAACTTTTAAACCAATAGGAAGTAGACCTTCCTGTGCAGATGCAGAACAAGAATGAATTAATTAAACACACGGATGGACATTCGCTGAGCTCAAAAAGCGTGGGATCCAATGGCTAGCCATTCAATATCCCTTAATTTATCTAACACTTAACGATAATCGATTTTCCGTTACTTCAGTCCCGTACCAATATTCTGTTATTGCTATAAACACAGCAGATGTGTGTTGTTGAATGAATGTTATTTGGGGTATATTACTGAAAAATCAGTTTCCACCCGGTTTCCATTATGACAGTAGCATCGAATATATGAGAGAAATGGACAAGCCTCGTTTTGGTGCGTTTTCCTCGCGAGAATAGCGGAATAACCATTTCGAACCCTCTACAAAAGGGTTATACCCAAAAGACAGGCAGCAAATTTATAAATATTAGCAAAAAAAAATTTACACCATATTTTATGGATTAGCATATACAGGGTGTTTCCTAAGTACGTGTAGAAAATGCAGGAGGTGATTCCTGGGGGAAAATTAAGGCTACTTTTTCGTATAAACTTGTATTCTAATATGCTTCCCTGAAGAGTTACGCCTCTTCAAAAATGGAGTAAAAATTTGGTTTTTAATTTTTATCTTAAATTTGGACCAAGATAGACATATACAAATAAGTGGACGTGTTCTACTAACAGGAAGGCTCTTTATGGATATTTTCTTTATCCAACTGTATTGTTGAAAGGGGATGAAACTTACAACCCCTGTCCGTTCTTTTTTAGAACTTTCTAATAAACCGGAATTTTTAATTTAAAAAATATGCTAAAGAAAGCCTAATTCATTTAAAAAATTATTTGTCTCTTTTATTTTTACCGTGGGACTAATAGTTTTCGAGTAAAAAATTAAAATCAATTGTAATGTGCGCCTCATTTTTGTGAGAAGTTGTACTAAATTTCTAGAAGAAAAAAATCTAGGTAGGCGGATATCATTTTTTGTGTTTTGTTGTTTTTGATAATAACAATTGTTAGTAAGTTTGCATACATTATTGATCATGGAAGGATACACAAACGCCTACCTAGACTTTTTTCTTTTAGAAATTTAAACTTCTCACAAAACTGAGGCGCATATTACAATTGATTTAAATTTTTTACTCGAAAACTATTAGTCTCACGGTAAAAATAAAACAGACAAATAATTTTCTAAATGAATGAGGCTTTCTCATGCGTATTTTTTAAATTTAAAATTCCGGTGCATTAAAAGGTTCTGAAAAAAATGAAGAGGAGTTGTAAGTTTCATCCCTTTCTAACAATACAGATGGATAAAGAAAACATCCATAAAGAGCCTTCCTGTTAGTAGAACACGTCCACTTATTTGTATTTTTCTTTCTTCGTCCAAATTTGAGATAAAAATTAAAAACCAAATTTTTACTCCATTTTTGAAGAGGCGTAACTCTTCAGGGAAGCATATTACGATAGAAGTTTATACGAAAAAGTAGCCTTAATTTTCGCCCAGGAATCACCTCCTGCATTTTCTACACGTACTTAGCAAACACCCTGTAGTATAATGTTTTTGTTTTTAAATTAAACAACAGCTCATAACTTTTTTGCAAGTAAACTACATAAAACCATAATAAAACATAGAATAGGGATATTATATTTTAAGTCACTCACTGAAATAATGTTTTATCGGTGCACTATACATCAGCACGTTTCCTCAGTTTTGGTTTACTTTAGATTCACATTGAAAAGTTAAACATAACAGTATCGTGATTAATTTGTGTCAAAATATTGTACAATACAACGAACTAACTAAAGTACAACAAATTTGTATTATACATAGAAAACTACTATACGGATTATGAAAGTTTCATGCCGTTAGGGTGATTAATTAGCGAGATTCAAAGTTTAAACATATAGTTGCCTAATGGCTTTTTTATTTGATTTATATTAGCTACAGAAAATTTAAAGTCGATTAATAAACACGTAAGCGTCAAGTATTGAATGATTGTTGGTTTTTTAAGTTTCCTATAGACTCTAACTAACTTGTATTAAATCAAATATTTTTAATGTAAACTGTTTAATTTTTTTGGTCATAAGGGTAGACTATGGAGACTCATAGTCCACAATAGTAGATAGTCGGTAATAGCCTGACTCAAGCCTGACTCCCTTTTCTCGAATCCCTTATATTAAAAGTCTTACGTATTTTCAATCCATGATACTGCAATGTTGAAATAGAAAAAACGTGTTGCATCTGTCCTCAAACAAGAAGAGATTGATCAGTTTGTGGGAACTGTATTCACTTGGGAAGCTTCAGCAATTGAGTAATTTTATTTGTACAATTCTAGGATAGATAATTTTATAAACCGCGCAATTCGCGATCTGTGTAAATAGACATGATCAAAATCCGAAAACCTTCTACCATCGGCACTAGAGTAAGTAAATATCGCACAGTTCGTAAATTTGTAAAGAGAAATCTTTTATATTAAATGTCGGTTTAAAATTTAAAATTCCAGTGTTAATTTATTTGTATACCTAGTATTTTCTTTACACGTCCTTAACTCATTGTTATCTTTAGTTTAATCCAAGTAGTACTATACAATTTATTGTAGGTAGTAGTTTCAGAAATGATCTCAAAGAAGATTTAATTTTCCTAATGGTCACAGTCCGTTTTAACTAAAACCTAAAACTGTATAATCAAGAATATTTTTAGATTATCTTGAAGCTCTTCTAAGTACACCCACAAATGCTACTAAAATCAAGAAATTATGCAAAGTTTATTCGCACCTTCGTCTTTTCCAGGAAGTCTATAATTAAGAGTAATTCGTCGGTGTGTTTCTGGGTGGCCCCATTAAACAATTTGTGAAATCATCATAAGGAAGGACTTTAATGCATAATAAAAAGATAAAGATTTAAGTTCTCAATTTTTGAGAAGAAATAAAGTTTAAAAAAATCATAATCCCGCTGCATTGCGGATCGAAAAAGATTGCGTGTTGATGCGAACGTTGATTGTATGCTGCGTCACACAACTAAAGCTGCTCATTTTGTCCTGCTCGGTTTACCCATTGACTCGCTGTCAGTTAAATGTGATTTTCCTCATAATAACCACGTTTAAACTAATTATAATTACTTATAAATGAACAAATTTAGAGATAAACCAAAACTCTTGAAATGTTAGAAATTTTGAGTGAGACAATACTTTATACAGGGTGGATGAAGAAATCCGCCCCGAGCTATACAGCTTTTAATTGAGATGGGATTGTTACCGTCGAAATGCCAACCGAAATGGGTCATTGAATACTACGTTTTGATGCAGTTAGAACATTTTCAAGGCCTACTAGATTTTAGTTGCAATAGTCAACTTTTGATTTTTAAATGGGCACCTATGTATATTTTTTGTAATTCTGAATAAGCGTTTTTTCCGAGTTCAACGATGTATAATAAGTCACCTTACCATCCCCAAAAAGTAGTAAAAAAAATTATTTAAAATTACTCTCGTCACTACCAATTTCGCAATTAGTTTTCAATAGTAGGCTTTGACTAACAAAATATTGACAACTGCTAACGTTAACTAAAACTTTTAGCACTGGACTTTCATGTAGTACAGAATATTCCGTAGTTAATGCTTAACTTCAAAATACACAAGAAAAACATGTTTCATACGACAAATTGTACTTGCAACGTGTCTACCTACTTTCTCATTAAACATTTTCTTCCTAACTAATTTTAATTTAAGAGCTCACTATTTCACAGTAAACGTACTGGTACTGACAGTTTATATCAAAATTTCATAAGAAAATTGTTTTGACAGTTGTCAATATTTTGTTAGTCAAAGCCTACTGTTGAAAACTAATTCCGAAATTGGTAGTCACGAGACTAACTTTAAATAATTTTTTTTACTACTTTTTCGTGATGGTAAGGTAACTTATTATTCATTGTTCAACTCGGAAAAAAACGCTTGTTCAGAATTACAAAAAATGTACATAAGTGACCATTTAAAAATAAAAAGTTAACTATCGCAGTTAAAATCTAGTAGGCCTTGAAAATGTTCTAACTACATCAAAACGTAGTAAGATTTAATGAGCCACTTCGATTGGCATGTCGACCGTAACAAACCGATTTCAATTAAAAGCTGTATAGCTCGGGGTCGGATTTTGTCATCCACCCTGTATATATCGATGTTGCTATTCGGGATAAAGAAATTGATAGTTTAATTTAAAACTGTAAAACGAAAATAAGTAAGAAAATACTCAAACGAAATTAGTAAAATATGCATATTGTTGGAACAGCAACGGTCAATGAAAATTCTGTAGGAATATTTTAATGCTAATATGAAGGGTGGTTCTCACGTCTTGAGAGTGATGATTCTGCAACAACCCGTATTGTTAACTTAGATACTGTTACGGGTTTATCTAAATCAAAGTATTTTTCGTCTAATTAATTAAAAAAATATTAAAACGGTTGATCTACTACCCAGATCTGACACATTTCGGGAATTAACAACCTCTTTAAAAGTGTTATATTTAATTGGGTACGAATATGTCAACTTAGAAGCTTAACTGTAGCAAACTCTAGATTTTGCTTTTTTTGAAGAGTTTCTGTTTTCTATCGAGTGTTTAAAAGCTGTCAGCATCACACTTGCTATGGAAAATAAAACGCAGGTCTTTTATTATAATAGTAAAAGTCAATTTATCAACGTCGAAAATCATGATTTGGTTTGCATCGAGTGATCATTTAAATTTCAGCTCTAGTTATCCATGAAAATTTAAGTCACGACTTTGATTAATTCACACACACAATTGCATGGTTTTACATTTCAAAAAATTAAACCTGAAACACAACCAGTTTCTCTGAATAAATCCAGAGAATGGTCCAAAATATTTACAAACTGTTTGTACTCGATTGTAGTAGGTATAAACCATTTTTAATAAAAAAAAATAATAAGATAAATTAATGTTTACTACTGACAGTTCATAAATTTGACATTTCAATTATAATTTTGTTTGTCAAAAGGCATGACTAAAATTTCCATGGATAATTAGAGCTGAAATTTAAATGATCACTCGGCATTTGCTGATCATAGGAACGAAATATGAAGCCACAACCCACTGAGATTCTGTACATAAAATTATAAAAAATTCAACTAATCTAGAAATTCAGTTAATCAAGAATTCGTATTTAAATGAAAAAAAAACTGTTTGAATTAAAAAAAATCGATAAATCGCTGTTAAAGAATCCTTATTGGTGGTAAATGTAAAAAGAACAACAACATTAAACATTATGAAAAAATCTAATAAATTAACGATAAAAAATAGAAACCCCCGAAAGAGAAGTAGATAATCCAGGAAAGAAACAAGCAGCAGGGGCGTATTGCTATTAGTCATCATTTGTCGGTCTTGCTGCGAACCAAATTAAGTAGGAGATACAAGCTCTGTTTAAATTGAATAAAAATTGCCTTATTACAAGAAGCAATTTAGGGATGACACTCACTGAGTTACGGTTTACGAATTATAATTTCTAAACATAGAAAAGCAAACTTTCTGTACTTGTAATTGTTGCAATGATTCAAGATTCCTGGTTTACCTCCGAAATTAGAACAACGTTTTACTATTATAAGCCAATTTAACAAATTTCTGACTAAGAGTGCCTTAGTTTTGTTTGTACGAATTCCAAACACCTCTATCTGCATTTTAGATTTTACGTAATTTTACGTAACCTTTTTTACGCAATTTATTTCAGAAAGGAAATGCATAGAACACATACATAACATTGAAAAAAATTAATAAAATTATGAGAACAATAAATTAATTTCTTGTTTTTGTATGAGAATGAGAAATTAAGTTGTAAGCAGGCTGTGCAATTCATACCTACACAATCAGCATTTTATTTAGAATTTGACCATAAACCAGAAATTCATATTTTCGGTTTTGAATAATGAAGGGGGTTCAGTTGTGTGGCAGCTTCGAAACTTGAACTTTGACATTTGAACACTCTTGTTAATCTTTTATTTGTTTTCCTTAGCTTTTAACGATTTGAAAACGGTTTGTGATGATGGTACATGATTGATCCGATTGTTTTTTTTATTCTAGTTATTTATGTACCTAACCTATTATGAAAATGTTTATTCCCACTGAGGGGGACAAGATAGCAAGCTCGAAGGTTAGTATGTCGCCCAAGAGTAGTAAAGTAACACCAAGTAATGCCCGTGGTGTATACAACGTTTGAGTTCTGATGTTGATGATGAATGTGGAAAATTTGTTTTATTTACTTGCATACAGTAGCAACCAACGTTACAAAACAAAAAAGTGGAGGTGCAAACCTCCCCTGGACTTTCCCATACTAAAAATAAACATTCGGTTTTGGTATTCAACAGTATTGTTCGCCACAACCGATAAACTAAACTTGAAAATTAGTATATGGAAAATTAACACAAGTGCCGATTGTGTTCATCTGGGCATGTGTGATTATTTATATTCATAGGCTGCTAGGATTAGCCGGCGACAAGGAATTCCCGTCCCGCGCATGGTCACTTGAACATATCGGCACTTAGAAATTTCACCCTACACTGTTTTAAAGTTCAATATTCACGAATTTCTCCTTAACCGTACATTTTAGCCATATGTACACCTTATACTATGTGATAGACAATTCAATTTTGCATTCAATTATATAATAATATACAAGGTGTTTCATTTAAAATAACAGTTGCTTATTGTACTGTGAAAACCAAACACCCTATATACGTGATATAAATTTAGAAAAATGCAAATCTATATACTGAACAACTTTTGTATTTAAACTTCTTTCATATTTTGACTAATAACGGCGCTATAGGAGCATCAATTTCCGATTTTCAAAATCTCGTAGAGGGCGCCACAGTGGAATTCTGGCGTTCATCAAAAAACAAAAATGTAGCTAATACCAAACTGTATAAGTATAGAAAATTTAAACAAATTCCTTAGACCAGTTTTTTTGTAATAATTTTTCAAAAATTTCAAAATTTTTGGAAGAGCGCCGTTGCGACCGTTTTTGGATTTAGTAAATAATTTTTTTCTTGGTGTAGTACAGCCAAAGGGCTTTCAAACAAGTTGTTGCGGAACCTGATCAGATAACTGGTTTTTGAGTTACGGGGCGTTAAAGTCGAAATTTTGAAAAATTCATAGCGACCGCCATTTTGAAGTTAGAGAGTCCGGTAAAAAACTGTTTCCCTTGAATTATGCCCTTCTTTCATATCCCCTACTCAGACTTTCAAAATTCCGCTTCTGAAAAAAATGATACCAAAAAAACATGTCTAACTTCCGCTTCCGGTTTCGGATTTTTTTGAAAAGCTTATTTTGTCGATGAATTTAAGATATACCCCTTCATTTAAAATTTCATCAAAATCGGTTCACTAGTTTTTACGTTAGAGGCGTTACATACATACACACATACATACATACATACATACACACATACACACACACAGACAGACATTTTTTCTAGACCACTTTTTTGGGTTCCTGGGGACCCAAAACACGTATTTCCGCGAAAATCTCGACTTCGAAAATTTTCATGATATCAATACTTCCCATATACCAGTTGTAGTGGTATGGGAAAGTAAAAACGGTTTTCGTACAAGACCTTATTACGATGTTAATATCGTTCTACCTAAGACGTGTGTGAACTTCTTCAGACACCCGTTATTATAAATTAATGTTAGGTAATCAATAGTTTATTAATCACTCTACCCTAAAATCCGGCTGTTATTTAAAAATTTTGCAGCTGGATAAATTAAAATAGAAAACGAAGGTCTTCATATAAATCGAATGAAGTTACTGCTGACAATTTAATTTTCTATCGTTATGGAGATTGAGTCGTGCTGATTTCAATGCCCTTTGATTTGAACACCAAAGGAATATGAAGTTGGCAGAAATCAGCATTCTAGCGTCTTCGTGACTGCTGTCCCCTTTGAACAACGTTCAATTTTAAAAAGCGAACGCGATGTGAGCATAGTTTCTTTGTTTTCCGTTACCGTTTGCTTGGAATTTCCAATACAGATTCAAATAATAATCTTGAAAGATTGTCACAACTTTGTGTTCCTTAACCACAATATTTGAATGTTTAATTTATGTAAATAGTTTAAATAGGGGTAGGGATGTAAGAAATATATTATTAATTCAGTGTTAGTTCGGGACGACTAACCTTTCATCTTTCTCCTCAGTATTCAATCAAGCTCCGTCTTACCTGTAACAAAAAAAACTTTATTTTTATTTGGAACAATGAGTTTGATATAAGGTTCTTTTATATAAAAACATTTTTTTTGTGAATTATGATGTAGTATATTTACTATTCTAGAACAATCTTTTCAGAGATTAGACCCCACGTCAGGTTTGTATCGCTTAGGCGCCTTAGGCGCAAGAAATTTTAGGCGTAGAACATATTTTCAAGTTTTTACTAATAAACATCTTAACCTTTACATTATATCAAATACTCGTTATCTATTAGCAAATTTCTCATATTTATCAAACTGCGATAGATTATGGAATTAAAATTAAAAATATTTCACGTCTTCTATATTAGCCAGTTATAAAATTATATCGTCATATCCTGCTGAGTTATTCCGAGGGTGTTTTATAAACTGTTTACTAGACTAAATAAATTCAACTAAACCTTATATTAATACAGCAGTGGTTAACACCACGAATTAATGTGAGTGAGCTTGCATGCCGATTAAATTAATTTAATGCTCGTCTACAATAACGAAGCATGCAAATGTGTTATTTTATTTAGGAGTTTCCAGTTTTAAAATGTTTATTAGGATTGTTTTTTACATAAATTGTGTTGGTAATAGATGTCAACTGAAGGTTTACAGGTGTAGCTGTTAGGTCGTTCATGAGTAAAAATTTTAGATGTCCCAAATAGGATTTAGATTGTCAACTTCATCGAACGAATGATTATAGAATAAATGTCTATTCCGTTGTAGTACTAAGTACATGATGTTATTTTGGTAATAAAGACATTTAAAAATATTTTCATTAAAAGCTAAAATTGTTATAATTTAATGTTCGTGTACAGTAGAAAGCATTTCCCTGTAATTCCAACTCATTCTAATGAAATATTTGAAAATAAAATATTTAAAGTCAAAGCTTTGTTAACTGTGTGATTACGACTAATGACTTTATAATTTTTTTTATTGTGCTTTTAAGGTACAGAAAATGACAGGGTTGTAACACATTTCCAAAAAAAAAACAGTTCATCAGTTTATCTATTATTTTAATTCCTAATCTAATTTAAACGACTACGTACGTATCTTTTAAGGCAGTCAATATATCTCTATGTAGTACATCATTTTATCTCGGACACCCTGTGATACGATAGCAAATTATGTCGTGAATAATGTGATTGCGACAATGAATGCAATATTTCCTGCTCTACAAATAATAACGAAATCAATTGAACATGACAAATTAGGTTTTCGTTCTTAAATTTAAAAATCATTTGAGAACATGAGATTGCGACATTGGGAAAAGACGCAAAGAAATATAACGACAAAAAACATATAGTGTAGTGTGTAGTGCATTATACTGAGTACTAATCATTTAAAAATCAAGTCTAGTTATCCATGGAAATTTAACTCATGACTTTGATTAATTCACACACACACACAATTGAATGTTTTTGCATTTCAAAAAATTACACCTAAAACATAACCAATTTCTTTGAATAAATCCACAGAATGGTTCAAAATATTTACAAATTGTTTTTACTCGACTGTAGTAAGTACCTAGATATAAACCATGTTTAATAAAAAATACAAAGATAAATTAATATTTACTACTGACAGTTCATAAATTTGACATTTCAATTAATTTCGTTTTTTTTATAATCAAAGGCATGACTTAAATTTCCATGGATAACTAGAGCTAAAATTTAAATGATCACTCGGTACCTATGTATCTTCAAGAGGTACCCCATATCGGTAACAAATCCTATTTCCAAATGAAATGTTAACTTATGAACATGTAATAGAGTGTACCTACTACATATTTACGATAGATTGCAATTGCAGGTGGGGGACCTAGTGCGGTCCTATTTGCGGTAACGACATAGTACCACACACTCCGTTTAATCAACGGTGAAACAGGGCTATTAGAGCGCTAGGCTACATCGATCCACCGGGAAAAACTGTGTCAAAGTCTACATACGTTTTATGGCATAACTGAGGTTAAATACAAGCTAACGTTTTTTCATTACGAACGAATTTTAATTGCCTTTTAAAAGTGCTCTCTCACGGTTTCACGGGTAAATGTAGAAACATATTTTTAATTTTATAACTCGCGCTATAGGTAATAATAAAATGTTTATATACATCGTTACACACAAACTTGCAGAGAAGTACAGCATTATATTAAAAGCTGTATAATATAACATCGTTAGTGTAGAAGTATTGAAAAAAAAGTGGAGGTGCAAACCTCCCCTGGACTTTCCCATACTAAAAATAAACATCCGTTTTTGGTATTCAACAGTATTGTTCGCCACAACCGATAAACTAAACTTGAAAATTAGTATATGGAAAATTGACACAAGTGCCGATTGTGTTCATCTGCGCATGTGTGATTATTTATATTCATAGGCTGCTAGGATTAGCCGGCGACAAGGAATTCCCGTCCCGCGCATGGTCACTTGAACATATCGGCACTTACAAATTTCACCCTACACTGTTTTAAAGTTCAAAATTCACGAATTTCTCATCAACCGTACGTTTTAGCTATATGAACACCTTATACTATGTGATAGACAATTCAATTTTGCATTCAATTATATAATAATATATATAGGGTGTTTCATTTAAAATAACAAAGTTGCTTATTGTACTGTGAAAACCAAACACCCTGTATACGTGATATACATTTAGAAAAATGCAAATCTATATACTGAAAAACTTTTGTATTTAAACTTCTTTCATATTTTGACTAATAAAGGCGCTATAGGAGCATCAATTTCCGATTTTCAAAATCTCGTAGAGGGCGCCACAGTGGAATTCTGGCGTTCATCAAAAAACACAAATGTAGCTAATACCAAGCTGCATAAGTATAGAAAATTTAAACAAATTCCTTGGACCAGTTTTTTTGTAATAATTTTTCAAAAATTTCAAAATTTTTGGAAGAGCGCCGTTGCGACCGCTTTTGGATTTAGTAAATAATTTTTTTTCTTGGTGTAGTACAGCCAAAGGGCTTTCAAACAAGTTGTTGCGGAACCTGATCAGATAACTGGTTTTTGAGTTACGGGGCGTTAAAGTCGAAATTTTGAAAAATTCATAGCGACCGCCATTTTGAAGTTAGAGAGTCCGGTAACAAACTGTTTCCCTTGAATTATGCCCTTCTTTCATATCCCCTACTCAGATTTTCAAAATTCCGCTTCTGAAAAAAATGATACCAAAAAAACATGTCTAACTTCCGCTTCCGGTTTCGGATTTTTTTGAAAAGCGTATTTTGTCGATGAATTTTCGATATACCCCTTCATTTAAAATTTCATCAAAATCGGTTCACTAGTTTTTGCGTTAGAGGCGTTACATACCCACCCACGCACCCACCCACAGACAGACATTTTTTCTAGACCACTTTTTTGGGATCCTGGAGGTCCAAAAGACGTATTTCCGTGAAAATCTCGATTTCGAAAATTTTCATGATATCAATACTTCCCTATACCAGTAGTGGTATGGGAAAGTAAAAATGTAAAAACTTTTAACCGTAAACTATATAGGATGACACAGGACCACGGAGCACCCTTGTTATTTATTTTTATTTTTTAAACCGATTTAAATAAATTTTTGTATGCGTTATACACCCGTAAGAACTCATGAATTCAATTGAATGTTAATAATCTTTCACTTCCGGTTTCGCCGGAAATGACCCCAACTTTTTTATTTCAAATGCAACAACCTGTATATTTTTGCATATTTTAACTCTATAATTATAATTATCTATAATTATAGGTATTAAGGGTGAAAAGAAAAATTAACCAGATCTTAGTCTCAAGAACGAAATACTTGCACACTTTTCCTTTCTTTAGAATTGTAGCTCTGTCCCAAGAAATCAGAGCGAACACGTTCAGGTAATTTGCACGGTCCAAGTATTTCCATCTTTTCTTTTGCTTATGTCCTAAATTCCACAATATGTTTGTTACGTTATACAAGATACCTAGGGTCATTTACTAACATGTAATTTATATTTAAGAATGCTGTGTGTCAACTAATTCTAGGCACGCGACGTGCGTGACTTATTGGTAACTTTTCACAAAATTTCGCAAAAATTATACTGTATGGGGTTAATTTACTACCCTGTCAATTATCTCTCTGAAGTATCACAAGTAATTTAGAAAATTTCGTGCGCTAACTCGTAAATAACTTTTCATAACTCGACTAATTTTAACATTAGCAAACATCTACGTAATACAAAAAACAACCTAGATCAGCAAACTACGTTTTAAAATAAAATACGTTATACCGACCTACAGGATGTGTTAAATTCGATGGCAACTATTTCACTATTTATAAAAGATACACGCTGTATTATAAATAAAAAAAGAAAACCAATTTTGTTGATTTGTTTTCCATAAGAATTAAGATGAAAATTGGTGGAGGTGCCGTACCGAAGTCTGTATGGCAATATCATGTCATATTCCTTGTCGCGTCGTCTCAAGAAAGTTAACTGTCGTACACTGAGTATCGTTACAATTTAATACAATGTATGGAAAAAAATCGGGGGAAAAAGAATTGTCTTAAAACAGGGTATGTTTCTGTATTCAGTTCAACTTTAAGTACCATTTATATCTTCTACTTTGAATAACGATTAATAATAGCAGTGGCGGCTCCTCCATTAGGTCAATTGGTTAATGACCTCCCCACGAAAATTGCACATTGATAAACTATTAACTAATGAAGTCAGAACATCAATAATAAATATTTAATTCAAAGTTTTCAAACTCTTATTTTAGTAAGATATCATCTTACCCAATCGTGCCTGAATATGAAATCTCGGCTGCTTGCATGTGTCATTGTTGATACAATTCGAGTAGTACTGCTACTGTTTGGGTCAATTCTGGATCCAGCCTCGTCGTTGACTTTAGCACACACGTACGTGTTTATGCGGTAGATAGGAATTACAATACTCCAGAGTGAAACGGACAGCCTCGAATTTCGTCTGACTTAGTACAAGATTTTTTTACAATAGCTTAAACATGGGCTGAGAGCCGGACTGCCTCGGCTAATAGTATTAATATATTCATTTTGCGTTCATTAAAGAGTAATTCGTTTTCAGCCACACTTTGGTGTAATTTTTTTTTCGGATATACGATAAAAAAAACACCTTAATTAAGATAGACGAATTGATCTTAAACTTAAATATAAATCCCTTTAAGGTAATAGGTAAGAATAAAGTTTTTTCGTTTTTAGTATTTTGTTTATATTTTGTTTTTTAAAATGACCTCCCTTTATGATTGACCACCGGCCGCCACTGAATAATAGTATCTCCCGATATAGGAATCCCAACGTTCATTTTCTCTGCGTTAAGGACGTGCGTATTTTCAGCGTTACAGTAATGACAGTAATATTCATTCCCAAAAAAGGTATACCTACACGTTGTCCCTTGAAATTTTGAATACGAGTAATGTAGGCACTGTGATTTTGTTCTTCTCGGTTATTATAATAGATTGCCATGGTTGTTTATTACCAATTAGAAATTACTATTTATTTCCCGTTGCTTAGTGATTTAAAATATTTGACTCGACTATGTAAAAAGTGAGCGTGGTAACTAAGCGCCAAGTAATGCATTCTAATGTCCGTATTCAAAATTTCAGGGGACAACGTGTATATGCGGCAATAGCAATTAATATCTTTCATCAAAAACGTATCATTATTAATAGCGTAGTCGTTTCGCCACAAAAATTTCTTTTCTCAAAACCATCCTCATTTAACCCGTATATTTCTGTTTGGCCTACACTTGATTAAAACGCCAATTTGAGCTTTGTCATTCGTTTTTATATTGCTTTACGCATTTGAGTTGGTCAACTCTAAACCATATATATGAAATGTCCTTGTACAGATAAAAAAATTTTTAACACCCACTCATAACAAACTGTATAATTGTACTTTATCTACGTACATTTCCATGCGAAAGTACCACTTTACCTACCCTCATAGTTAAATAAATAAACATGATATAAACTTCTGGATGTCATAGAATTGTAAAACAAACCCCTATAACTAAATAAAATTGCCCTTTTTTAAAAATGTAATTTAATTCATCCTAATTAAGACAAACCCTTTTAAACTTTAGAAAAAACTATTTTTTATTGAGCACGTGGAAATTTTTTCCCAACTCGACCGTTCTTTCGCAGATAAAATTTCATTTTATTCAGTGCCTCATATAGTATTACTATAGTAAGCAGTGATTACGCAGGTATTCTTTTAGTTAAAAAAAATAGTTATTTGTTTAACAAGGCAGAAAAGTAGCAGATTTACTGACGCAGTAAAGGCAGTAAATCTGCATTTCTGCCGTGTTGAACATATAATTTTTTCTCCGATTGTTTACATTTAACATTAATTTAATGATTATTTTTAATATTTTTTGTGCTATTAGTATCAGCAAGCATCTGTTGCTATGCAGTTTTTATTGGTTGCTATGAAAAAACATACTTGAGAAATGTCATTCTATTTGTTGCGAATAAAATAGTTTAATCTTGTTAATTCGTAAATATTAATTAATTTATAATAATATTTACAATGGAAAATGACGAAGAAATGTTCACCCCATCCGAAATTAAAGAAATCGTGAAAAATATGGAACTTAAATTTAATTAATAAAAATTTCAAATTTATTTGTTTTTCGAAGCAACCTGATTTTGAATGCTACTGTCAGTAAAAATGATCACTTTTGCCTAGGCAGTAAATGTGGAACTTTGGAGACAGTCAAATGTCAGTCAAAGCATGCTTTTACTGTCTATCGGAGAAAAAATATAATACTTAAAATATAAAATACTCCTAAGAATACAGAGTGATGATAAAGTATCGCACAAAAATCATATTCTGGTCATTTAATGTTATTGCGGAAAATCCTGAGACCTGTCGATTTTTGTTTTTAAATTGCCATTTAGACATATAATTTTCAACACCCCACCCCTCAACCCCTAAGTGCTAGCAACCCCAACTTTAAAAATTTAAATAGAAGGATCTTTTTGTGATACCTCTTGCGATAGGTCTTTTTATTCTTAATATCACCAAAAAAAGTTTTTTCTACTAGCGTGCGGAAAAACGCATTTTCCGCACATGTTTTAGTGCGGAAAATCCACTTTTCCGCACTAAAACACTAAAACATGTGCGGAAAATGCGTTTTTCCGCACGCTAGTAGAAAAACTATTGTTCCTAACACGTGCAGAAACCTATTTTTCCGCACTTAAATGCTTGACACCACTCCGCTACGCGTCGTGCTGTCAACGGCATTTGCGTGCGGAAAAATCGATTTTCTGCACTTGTTAGGAAAATAGCTATTTCAAAATCGGTTGATAAATAAGGGAGATATTTAAATTGAAAAACAAGGGTATCTTTCCATTTAAATTTTTAAAGTTGGGGTTGCTATCAGTTAGGGGTTGAGGGGTGGGGGATTAAAATTACCTGTCTAAATGGGAATTTAAAAACAAAAATCGACGGGTCCAATAACCAGAATATGATTTTTGTGCGATACTTTATCATCACTCTGTATATTCAGAACGTTCATTTTGGGGTAGAAGGGCTTTCATTTCAAAATTAGACACCTTTCATAATTTTGAAAATTTTGAAAATTTCCAGGTTTGATAGAAAACACATTAACTTTGATATTGAGGGAAAAGTTTAAAACCATTATTGAAGTAATTTTATAATTCACCCCCTTAACTCCAGCAACACCCACTTTGAAATTTTAAATTTCCTCCTACCTTTTGTGATAGGTGCGAGTTTGATTAAACCCCTAATTTTATAATATCTCATTCAGCAATCCCGTCTTCAAAGAATAAAAGGAATGGTTTAAGATTAAATTTTTATTTATTACTCTTTTTATTTATTTTTTAGAGTAAATCTATAAGAATACTGAATAGCTATTTTTTTTCATTCACACAGAACATTTTTATGATCATGCTCAACGTATCAGCAATTCATGAACTCCTGATTCGTTTATCAATTCGTGACCACGAAACTGCTATTTAGGGATATCCTCACCCTAGACTCACTTCTGATACTGTCGGTTTGAAGAGTAATGGTTTTAGTGTTCTTTTCCTAACAACTTATCAAGGACACGATGTTAAGAATTGTTCTTTCTGGGTGGTATATCTATATTAGTTAATGCGAGGTTTTGTTCATTGTTGCTGTTATCAACGAAATGTGTGTTGTATGAAATTAGTAATTTTTGTATCAAAATCGGCAAGTTCGGCGTTGCTTGGAACAGAAAATCAGATGCGAACAAAAAACACTTTTTGGCGGAGGTGTAAACAACGTCTTTTAGGCGACTAATAAATCAGCATTTTTTAATATTTTGACGTCTGTCGATTTAGTATTCTTTCGGGCGCCTTTTCTTCACGGCCACTTTTAATTTACGGCCGCATTTCGGTGCCATAAACGTGGCCTTGGAGTAAATGCTACCATCAAGTAATCATTGACAAATACTCACAACAAAATGACACTTTATGGTTGTTAAAAGATATGCAAACCAGCCGTTTTTGTTACAGTCCCCTAAAAATGTGTTTAAGTCAAAAACTTCATCGTTTAGAAAACAGTGGTTAGACAAAATTGTATTACTATGAACGCGATCAGTGAGAAATACCTACACCGACTCTAAGTGTAAGAAAAGCTAAAAGATCCGCAGAATTTTCTTATAGTGTTAAAATAAAATTTGATCTGAAAGGCAAATAAATCTGGAGTGGATTAAAGAAGACTTTTATTCTATATCTCTTTGATATCTTCAGAAATGAATAGACATATTAATTCGTTTCGTTGCGCTCCATTAGCGTGCAAGTTAATTCGTTCTTATAAACGGCAGCGGCGTCTATTATAAAGCCTTTGTCTTTATCGAAAGGACTTGAAATTATGTTATAATTCAGCTATGATTTGCACGCAATGGTTTGCACCAAAAGGTTTTTTTATAATTACTTTTGCTTGTTGAGAATTAATAAGCTGTCATATTTGCATATTCGGTTCGAGACAAATCTGCATCAACGTATAAAAAGTTCTATGATAATAAATTATTCATGTCAGTTACTTTAGCTAGAAATACGCAAGGAAAGATGTTACCAATGAAAGGAACTTAGAAGTGATAAAAAATTAATTTCATAAATTTAAAATTTTCAACCTTTAAAAACTTCTAATATCATGATTCATGATTTTCTGTAGTGCTTTCCAATATTACCCATGAAGAGTAATTCGTTTACTCTGTTAAATCCGAAACGAATTGGACATCACTGATTCCTACTATGGTATTTATTTATTTTTTCAAACGGACATAATAAATAATTGTTTCAACTAAAAAGGAGTAAAATTAAAATTGTGCGTTGGTAGCTATCGCTTTTAAAATTGTATTACAATATTAAACTGTATTATCGATTGTATTTCGGTTTACTGTAATATGAGGCTTGTTTGTTTTGTCATATTTATCCCCTGTGAAAGGAAGTAGCATAACACAGCCACTGCATATGCGTGTCAATTCCCCTCATTTCTATAATATAATCGACCTTCACCTGTTAAGCTAGGTATACACAACGATTTCCAAGGGCGTATTTTGATACAGTATTGTAATCCAGGTCAATAGCTGTGCTTTTATAAAAGGCCAAAATGTGGACGTTACAAATTCTATTTTCGATTATTAATATAAAGTTATTTTTATCGCCTCACAATGTTTACTTGCATCGCCCTGAATTAACTTATGCAGGTCACACCGGAAAAGTGAAAAGCTTACTGGAAAAGGCAGTTTTAATACATTTTTGTATTACGAGCTCTGTACTTGTCCAGATAATAATTATTCTAGCGCGTTCCTCGATTGTTGGAAGAGGTAACCGTAAAATGACATGGGCAGCTTCATCTCTTAAAAATTAAAGGATTAATCTGACCATACTCATGCCCGTGTATATAGGGTGTTTCCTAAGTACGTGTAGAAAATGCAGGAGGTGATTCCTGATCGAAAATTAAGGCTACTTTTTCGTATAAACTTGTACTTATCCTATAATGCTTCCCTGCAGAGTTATGCCTCTGCAAAAATGGAGTAAAAATTTGGTTTTTAATTTTTATCTCAAATTTGGACAAAGATAGAAAAATACAAATAAGTGGACGTGTTCTACTAACAAGAAGGCTCTTTATGGATATTTTCTTTATCAACCTGTATTGTTAGAAGGGAATGAAACTTACAACCCCTGTTCATTTTGTTTTTAGAACTTTTTAATAAACCGGAATTTTTAATTTAAAAAATACGCATGAGAAAGCCTAATTCATTTAGAAAATTATTTGTCTCTCTAATTTTTCCCGTGGGACTAATAGTTTTCGAATAAAAAATTAAAATCAATCGTAATGTGCGCCTCAGTTTTGTGAGAAGAACCTACCAAATTTCTAAAAGAAAAAAGTCTTTGGCGTTTGTGTATCTTTCCATGATCAATAATGCATGCAAACTTACTACCAATTTATTATTATCAAAAACAATAAAACACACAAAATGAAATCCGCCTACCTAGACTTTTTTCTTTTAGAAATTTAGTACAACTTCTCACAAAACTGAGGCGCACATTACAATTGATTTCAATTTTTTACTCGAAAACTATTAGTCTCACGGTAAAAATAAAAGAGACAAATAATTTTCTAAATGAATTATGCTTTCTCCTGCGTATTTTTTAAATTAAAAATTCCGGTGCATTAAAAAGTTCTAAAAAAATGAACAGGGGTTGTAAGTTTCATCCCCTTCTAACAATACAGGTGGATAAAGAAAATATCCATAAAAAGCCTTCCTGTTAGTAGAACACGTCCACTTATTTGTATTTTTCTATCTTTGTCCAAATTTGAGATAAAAATTAAAAACCACATTTTTACTCCACATTTGAAGAGGCGTAACTCTTCAGGGAAGCTTAGGTACAAGTTTATACGAAAAAGTAGCCTTAATTTTCGCCCAGGAATCACCTCCTGCGTTTCCTACACGTACTTAGGAAACACGCTGTGTAGTTTACCAACCGAGGTATAGACTACCACTACGTGATCACCGGTTCCTATTATCTAACATTGACATTACTTGACGTAATAAATAAGTAAATTACTTCAGGAGCGTCGTTAGGAAATATGCTTTGGGGGGGCGCAACTATTATGGAATCCAAGAACTCGCCCTGTCGCAAACAGCTAAAATTACTATATAGCCCAGCCCTTGCTTCTTGTTTATGGTTGACAGCAATAAAACTCGGTAGGATCCCGATGGACAATGTGTTGGGAAATTTCCGGTTAAAATTTGATTTTAATTCAATTATTTAGCGGGAGATTGGGGGGGCGCGCGACCCCCCTAAAATGGTCTAGCGACGCCACTGAATTACTTAAGAAACTAAGTTATACGCTGAAAACCAAGTGTAGGGTTTTTCCATGAAGAGAAGTGTACATTCTAGACGTACCTACCATAATATATTATACCTCAGTAATTAACTATAAACAAAGATATTTGCCTCACATTTCTAAAATTCTTTTTAATTATACCAAAAAGAGTTATATACTAATTATCGAAAAAAATAATGTCGATAAATTACGTTTGTTTTATTTCTGACGAAGACGATTGATTGTAAAAGCACGTTCAACACAATTAAACAGCCAATACACCACCACCAGGTTTAGAAGTTTACCAACAAAAGTTTTATATTAAAAAAGTAAATTTAAAAGAAGGCGAACTTTGTTAAAGCTTTTCATATAGTACAGGGGTTTTCAACGAAAAAGTGCTTTTAAGTAAAATCCGGACGTCTGCCACTTAACCGTCAGTCACCTCCACTAAAATTTCAAATGCCACCATACCATGTGTGGCACAGCGTGGAAAAGATAATTTCATAAGGAATTCATTCTGCTATTAATTTTTTTATTCGTTTCAAATTGAGACGTAAAAATTAAAAACTATATTTTTTTTCTCCGATTGGCATGCTTTGACTAACAATTGACTTAAAATAAAAATAAAGTAGATATAGATGCGTATATTTAATACGTTTTCGAGAAATCCTGGTTTACAGATCAACGGTCAGAAGAAAGGAATGGAAAGCAACAGAGAATTAGCGCCTTCTAATAAATTGGTACGTGTTGGGAATTCCTGTACAAAAAGAAATTGAGATAAAACGTGAATAAAATGTACGCTATATTAAAGGAAAGCGAAGAGAAAAGATTGAAGAGTTCCATTCCAGAGAGTTGTACGCGACCTGGCAATCTTTATAAAAGATATTGTTACTCACGAAAAATATTTAAGAAAAGTATATTCTACGAAAAAATAGAAGGCAAGGAAAAGATGAAAGATGGTAATGTAAGTTAATCAACTACTCCGTGGTGTATATTGTACAGTAATTGTCCTACTGTCCATTTATAAAATGAATATTCGTTATTATTATTCCAAACTACAGACACTTTGGGTTTTTTCATTTGATTCTAACATACGGTTTGAAAATGTGACTTTAGATGCAGATAAAATGGAAATGTTCTATTATGTAAATAAGAACTTTTGCCTGATGACGTTCTTGGTTATCTTTATCTATACAAATTGCAATAGAAAATAATAAATGCACGTAACAAAATATGGTTTTTTCTTCAAGCGTATCATTATATCCGTATTGTTGTACAGAACTGGCTATGTAGAAGGAAGTCATTTTGTTAGTAGTTACAGAATGAAAATAATGTTACTAGTACAATAATGTGTTTACGTATCCATGGCAACGGCAGTATTTTGCCCATAGCTCCGCCCCCAAGGTTGGTAGAAGGGAGAGCGTTGTCCTGTGGAAATGACTTTTTAGGAAATATTTATTTACAGCAACAGAATATTTTTACACTTGAAGAAAAAATAGTATATATTATTCGGAGTAGAACGTCTTATTTGTGTTTCGCTCACTTGCACAGCCTCGGCGCGAGCGCCTCTGCCGCAATATGAGCTCAACACAAAAAAACTCTTTCTACTCCTAATAATATAATATACTATTATTTTATAATTGTATAAATGTGTCGTATATTCTAAAGACAACAAAGAAAAGTCCCTTATGAAGTTTTCAAACATTTAAAGCACAAAAGTTTTTTCCCAATTTTCAGTCACTCCTATTTTTAAGTTACTTTATAGATTAGTCGTTGAATTTTTGTCACAAATTACTACCACAGTCGACTGATTACAATTCCAGCATTTTCTAAGTCTCTTTGTAATGAGAGATATAAAGCATTTGCTACCAACGCAACCAAAAGAATAAAATAATAATAAAAAGCAATCTGATACAAAAGACAGTGGAAATTTATTGATGTCTGCTCTCTTTTAGGACCAATTTTTTGATAACACGGAAAGTTATAATTAAAAAGTAGGTCATGGATTTCGATTTAAAATAAAAATTAATAAAAGCTCGTCAAATTAACGAATTCAAAGAAAAAGCTTGATTCGTTCAGAAAATAAAAAAAAACATTTACGGGGATATCCCAAACAAATAAATTTGCAGCTCAAGGTAGAATACAACATCCACTGTAATTACTTAAAACCCCGATTGAAAATAACTGGAAATCGCCCGTTAATGGATATGGAAACAAGGCACATAATACTTCCGTTCTAGTTCTGCAGAATTTTTAACAACCATGGAGGGACGTGCTACACTGAAATTTATTGTTTAATGGAAAACATGGATTAGGTATGTTTTCGTTTAAAAATTTTATAAATAGGTGATGGTTCATCACAGTTTAATGCAATAGAGATCTACTTTTAAAATACCGCAATTCATAAATAAATCATGTACCAGACTAAATACAACAGCAAACACATTAAAGTTATTTTTCCTATGTTCCAAATTTGATGTACGCAGATCTGTTTAATCGTGTAATTACAGGTGGCACGGACATGAATATCTCGGCAGCTTGGGATTGATGGTAGACATTTCCTGTAGTAAACTGCTCGCTAAATGGTTCGGTTTAGATAACAGTTAAATACGCCGACAGTTAAATGACTTCTTTTCGTTATTTCACAGCAGGGCATTTTGCGTAAATTACTATTCTAAAGCTAAACATGGTTATCATGTTATCAAACGTTAAAATACGTTATAGGGATTTTTTTTCATTAATATGTCTGTTTAACGTTAATATATTTCTTCAATTGCAGCTTAATACTAAAATTAGTCTATTCCTCGATCTGTATCTAAAACAATATTGATGAAGGGGTGAGTAATCAGAAAACAGAAATTAAAATATTTTAACGGTAGGTAAGTGAGAATTTTTTTCGTTTTGATTTGAATACAGAAATATAATAGTATATTATACACCAAGATAGAGAAGACATTTTTCTCAGCCGAGCATTATTGTTTCCTGAGATGCGGAGCATCGAAGAAAATAAGCTGCGACGAGAATAAATCTTCTCTACCGTGGTTTATACCGAGTGGGTACTTTCAAAGCCGAACATAGGGAAATTGCATTGTAACTGATCTTTATATAGATTCCTGCTCGCCATTTAAACCCACAAGGATGGTAATGTCTTTATTACAAAAACCTTCTGCTCTACTGAATACTCGTTATTATTCATATTATTTGATATTAATAACAGAAACATCGACTGATTTCAAATAATTTAATTGACAGATAAAAAAAAGTTGACAATCATAGCAACCTATATTATTTCAAAATAGCATTATTTTATAATTTTTTTTACAGAAAAAGATAACTAAGTACTAACATTTATTGGTACCATCAGATGCGCTGTATTTTTGTCGTTCTATTCATACCATTACCATCCTTGTGGGTTTAAATGGCGAGCAGGAATCTATATAAAGGTTAGTTACTATAGGTTTGTTCGTTTGTCTGCACTAAACTGCTCCGAACAGGAAACAGAAAAAGATGGTTACATACGGCGCTGGTGCATTAAAAAGAGATAGCATGTTGTTTGTTTCCTGTTCCATGCAGTTTAGTGCAGACAAACGAACAAGCCTAATGCAATTTCCCTATGTTCGGTTTTGAAAGTACCCAGACGGTATACTATTTTTTCCACTACTAGCACCTTTATTCCTTTTATAATTAATCGTTTTTACGTTAATAAAAATAAAATTACATTTCTAAATATCCACAAAAATCAAGTAGCCTTGCTTGAAAACATTTCAACTGACATTTGTGTAAAATTTGACGTTTATCTAAAATATATTTATTTCTCATTTTTAACAAATAATTATAATTAAAATTAATAAGAAACAATACTAGATTGAAATAAATAAGCTTTAGAAAGTGGTTGTTGTATTATGAAGGTGAATAATATTCGATATTTGACATAATTTTAAAGGGATCAGGCTAGCGTGCTAGATAAATTGTTTCTATTATTGACCAGTGGTCAATAATAAAAAATTAGTAACCACTAGCTGAGAAAATCAACTTCTTGCCCTGAAAACAAACTAAATAATGGTACCTTCTAAATCTAGTAGTGGAAAAAATGCATTATCAGAATAACTCAAAAATTATCTGCTGTCTAACTCGGTTCTTCAGCAATTATTTCAAAGACCAAAGTCTTCATTCTTTAATCAACGATTTGAACAAATCAAAACGATATAGGGTTTGTACTAAACACAATCGGCCCTGTTGCTATCGTAACCGTTTATTTACCGACAATCGTTATCGTTAGTTTTCTGCTAAATATGAAGACCATGGTTCGTATCGTTTATTTTCGGGTACTGATCTACTGCAGCCGAAGATATGCGACACAACAGTCATTTAAATACTTACACATGAACTTCATTTTTTTCGTAAAGTAAACGATAACGAGTGTCGTTAAGTAAACGATTATGATACACAATACGAGTAGACCCAAATACGTTGTTAATTAAATTATTTCACCAAAGTTTCTTAAACAAGTCAAGCAAAGTTTTTATGTTTCTATTCTGTTTCCTTCTTCTGTTAACTCGCCTCGGAGTTTGAACGCCCATATGTGATGTGCCCTTTTATTCCGCTCTCTACAAGTTTCTTCGTTTTGTCATTGCTGTGATGTGATTTATTTAATACCTCAGCCCGAGTGGAAATATTGATTTTCTTGACAGGGTATAAAGAATTATGGTGTCGGTATAAAAAGGGTCGACAATCAAAAAGGTCAGTATCGTCATATCATGCCAAGAAGTTAATAACTGTTACTTTCGTCTTTTGTTTATCGTTGCTGCTCATATGAAAACCGAAGTATTTGGCTACCGCGTTTTTCTGTTATAACGCGATTAGGTATCCTCATTATAATCCCTATCTAAAATAATCAAACGAGTGTCGATGCAGAGCAAAAAGTTATAAGCTGAATTTCATTTATTTGCTTCTAGAGCTAATTTTCAAGAACTTTTTGTGGAAAGATTATTCTAATGCCCAAGAACAGTCACAGTTTGGCGTTGCAATAATTAGGAGAGCAAGTACGTGATAAATAAAGATTTTTGTATTGAAATCCTTATATGGTGTGTTATATGTGAACGAATTATATTTATTTAAAAAGGGAATATAAAAACGCAATTATTAACCTAAAACAACAATGTCTATTATTCTTAACCTCTGAGCACTATTAAAAATTGACCTTTCTAATGCAGGTTAACTGTACAGGCAGTGATGCGAATCTTCCCATTGTATTATTATTAGATGTTGTAAAAGGTTGCTTCTTTATTCAATTACCCTGAAACCTACCTATTTACAAAATGTTGTTCTATTTTGTATATCTACATTGCGAATCAAGTTGTTTCTTATATATATATTCGGTGAACTGATTCCCCGCATTGATATTGTTCTCTCAAGTCTCAGGCAATGGTGAAAGAACGTTAAAAGACAAGTATTGTAAAGGTATAGTTTGGAACTATTGCTACATTTTAGAAAGACGAGTTTACAATTTCTAGATTTTGACGACAAATTCTTTAAATGTCAAGATGGAGCCAAATTATAAATTGACAGTAAAGCCTTGTATACCTTTTATGTATATTTCAATATTAGCTTGGAAACACTCAAATACACACACAATCAGAATATAAAGTTACCGGAAAACCGTTTCTCAATAAATTTGTTGTTGCGATTTATTGATGCGACTGTAAATTTTGTCTTCCATTCGAATTATTTGTTTAAAGCGTTTTGTATTGCTAATTAATAATTATACATTTTTAGCGTCGAGCTGTCCCTGCACCCGAGTGTCTCGATCGGACTTGATCGCGTCGAATTGGCTACGCCCGCTTATTCTCAATCTATCTCATCAAGAAACACGTGCACATGTTCGGTTCGGAAATGTCCGATCGACAAAATTCAAAATACATGGAAATTAATGGCAGCCCGCGCATTACGTGCGTCGGTTCGGTACGGCACCATCCTTCTCATCCCGTTCGGTTCCGTCCAAGTATACTACAGATGGCAAAAAATTCCGAAAGTCCTATCAGTCTATAAGTAAGAACGGGACGAACCGACGACGTAATGCGCGGGCTGCCATTCATTTCCATGTATTTTGATTTTTTGCCGATCGGACGGTTCCGAACCAAACGGAACCGAACCGAACAAGTGCTTGTGCTCCTTTAGTCTTTTGCAATTTTCTAACCACGCACCTCAATTTTAATTTTTTGCATTCCATGTAGTGCCACTACAGTTTGCTGTTTATTATGAATCACAAAGTTGCAGAGTACTAGCTACCCTTTACTTGAAACCGACGACTTTGGCGTTATCTCTTGCCCATAACTCATAAGTTTCGTTTTTTTTAGTTTATGGGGTTTAGGCGGAACATTCGTCTCTCTACTCTGCGCTCGTTGGTATTTTATCAAATCGTTCAAATTTGATATCCCATCTTTACGGGGAGGAACCATCTACAAGGCCCCTGTCTCCCAATCAGATATTCATGGTTGGCGGTGGTGTTCACTTATTCAGAAAAATACTGCCCTGTATTAGATTCGAACCAATCGCCGCCAGCCTCGTTTTGTGATGCTTGATTATGCACTTAGTGAATGGAACCATCACAATCGCTTGGTTGCACCCCCATCCCTCCATATGTTTAAGATCTTCTTTATTTTCTTTGACAACCTTTATACCATGCGCATATTTTAAGTGCTTAGAATATTAGTCATTAATGTTTATTCCCCTTCCTAATGTAAGTGCACATCTCTTCTAAAGTGTCTATAAAGAGTAAGGGAGAACAAATATCTACGGTTTCCAGCTACAGGGGTGATTTTAATCCCTTAATCCTTCTTTCACAACCCACGATTCGATCGTTTAAAAAGCGATTGATATTTATTCTGTTTGCTAGTTTTTCTGATTATACATTACGTCTACTTGTCGTTCTAGTAGCCCTTTGTGATGTTCGTTCCTAGAGTTTTATTTTTTTAGCTGCCAAAGAGCGCTTTTTGTCCATTCTTTAGTTATTTCTGGAATGTCCAACCACTCAACATTTAGTATCTTTTTGTAATTGTTCTTTTGCTTCTATTCGCCAATGATTTATATAAAGTTTTGTTCTCAACTGTATAGTGCTATGCTTTAATATGGAAACCCTAAAAGCTTAATTAACCTACTTCCTTCATCATACCTTTTTTATAAAATGATCATGAATAATTAAAAGCTTATTCCTAGCATGAAGTTGCAAATGAATCTTTTTACGGTAGGGTGAATAATTTGGTCAGCATCAATCAATATTAGCTAAGCGATCAGTCAATAGAGAGAGGCATGTATACGCAGTGTCCGCCGTCATCGTTTTTACTGGAAAAACAGTTTTCTTTATAAATAGAGCGCATAAATTTGCTTTTGAAATCCGATCACCCAAATGACAATTATATTGCCTACATGATATATACGCAACATCGCTTGTCGAATTTCTTAATTCAAGCCTTTTCATCTATAAGAGATTTGTTATTTTCAGAAACATACACAAATCACAGGCGTAGCTATTGTTTACCGGATACGTTTTATCGAAATGATTGTGAAATTTATTGTTCAAGAATAATTCAAAACGAAAAGAGAATAACTGGCAATATAGATTTCTTGTATAAATTGAAGTCACGTAGAAATTTGAAAAATATTCAAATTCTTGATTCCGCATAAACCCTAATAGAATGCCATCAAATATTTTTTTTTACATTTACCAATAATATTTTATAATAACAAACTGTAGGTATTTTTATGTTTGTTGGTAAATTTAATCCTAAATCAGTCAATATTCGAGATATTCGACAAGCAGCTGTTCGTAACATTCATTTTCGCGTAACACGTTTTTTCCTTTTAATATAAAAATATATTTCTATACTTCTTACATTTTATTCGGTTACTTGGACAAATACTATTTATCGAGTGTGGCAAACCAAACACGACATAACATAAAATCAATACAGTAGCAAAAGTTCAATAGCAGAAAGAGGACAAGCCGGAGGCAATGTTTTCAATCACTTCTAACATTTTTTAAACTCACAATCACACTTGTATCAAACACATATATTTTTATATTTATTTATATACAGTGTGTGGATAAAGTTTGGAACAAATTCAATATCTCCCGAAATATTGGTTTTTCTGGAAAACGCTCGGACATGTATAGCAATTTACATTACGGCGCATATTTTAAGATGCTTCAAAAATTTGTTGTGTCAGTCATTTTTTTTTAGTGACGTCATCGACTTTTTTTTTAAATGGAAACATGTATATTTGATTATCGCATTGGATAGACATTGTTTTTCTCTTTTTAAGCTTCTAATATTTTCATACCCTTACATAAGAGATTTTTTGAGATAATTGCTAAAATAGTTTTACGTCTCAGTAGGCCGACCTGGAACAGCGGGTGCAGCTCTGACTCAAAGCAATTGTTTATTTAAGCTTATTACTTTAAAGTGAACAGAAATGTGAGTATAAAAGTACATAAGATTATAAAAAAAGATAAATTAAATAAATTAAATTAACAAGAAATTGAAAAAAAATGTTGATAGCTTTAAATGACACAAAGAAATGATGAATAAATTATTATAGTAGATGTTCAAATTCATATCCGTTTACAGCTCGACAGTGTCCAAGACGAAAAATAAACTCTTGTTGAACAATTAAACAATTGCTTCGAGTTGGAGCTGCACCCGCTGTTCCAGATCGGCCTACTGAGACGTAAAACTATTTTAGCAATTTTCTCAAAAAATCTCTTATGTAAGGGTATGAAAATATTAGAAGCTTAAAAAGAGAAAAACAATGTCTATCCAATGCTGCGATAATCAAATATACATGTTTCCATTTTAAAAAAAAGTTGATGACGTCACTACAAAAAAATGATTAACGCAAAAACATTTTGAAGCATCTTAAAATATGCGCCGTAATGTAAATCGCTATACCTCTCCGAGCGTTTTCCAGAGAAAATAATATTTCGGGAGATATTGAATATGTTCCAAACTTTATCCACACACTGTATAAACAATATCTTTTACTTTTAATGTAGCTAGTATAAACTACTGATCTGAGATTCCGAATATGAGAATTATTGTAATTCCAGGAGTATCCTGTTACAATTGATTATGTACCTTCGTACGACAGAATAAGCTATAGGCAGCGATTATTTTACTACAAGAGGACATGCAACTCACCAAATAAAGGGCTGGAAATCAACACCATCTCTAAGAAAAGCTTTCTTTGATTTGATAATATAAAGGGTTGAATTATTGGACAAATTACTACCGCTGTTCCGATTCGTAAAGTCATTGGAGTTCTCATATATAACAAGACCTCTACGAACTGGCTGGTTACTGGTTAACTTTATCTCAATGCGACACAATAATATGTGTGTTCTATTCTATTTCGTATCCTATCCTGTATCATATTCGTAGTTGAATTGACATAAGGTATATAACAATTAATCATGTTTTAGGGTAAATACAGGCTTTTACATAAAAGACGCTTCAAGCTGTCGTTATTTTAAATTTTGGACCCCACAAACTATTTATAATTTTGAATGGTAAGGCAAAAGTTATCTTTTGACATCACCTTTTCGTAAATATCTATAAACTGTTTTAAGCTACGATGTTCAATCCAAAATTTAAAATAGCTAAAGATATGGCTTGAGGCGTTTTTTAGGTAGCAGTCTGTACTATAAATTTTTTTTCTTCAATTTATGCCTATAGAATTTTTAAAACTTATGTAGATTGCTACTGTCATTCCACAATCAAATAAGTGATCACAAAAAAAGACAAGTTTTAAGAAAGATAAAATAGTATTCGGTTGCAAATGCATTAAAAACGAAACCAAAAAGGTTTTGTTAATTTTCCATGCAAACTAGAAATAAATTCAAAATTTGTGTTTATAAAAATATATTTACTATAAACTGAAATGTGAAATAATTATGGATGCTAACGTACGAGTATAACCGTTATCAAAATAAAACCTATTTTCAATTTTCGATCATCGACATAAAAACGATGCGGTGGGTTACGTAATGTAGTGTAGTTTAAGGTGATTTATTTAGGCAAGTGGGTTTTAACCCGTTTCTAGATATACACTATACAGGGTGTAGCCGTTGGAGTATAAAACAGCGTACTACGTGAATGTTTAAGTTCTAGGAAAATCTTTTCCAGCTAAAACTAGCAACTGCTAACTAAATTTTTCAGCAGACGAAGTTAATTGTCTGTAAAAATTAAATTAAATAATTAGGAAAATCAAATTACATTTGATTTGTATTAATTGCCTACCAAAACTACATTGCTTTATTTAATTATGAATTATTCTGATGTTCTAATTTCATTTAAAAAAATACAATAAAATTCCAGTTGTTGGGGTATTTGGTGATGGAGTTATAAAATCGCGCTTCTCCGTAACGTACAGGGGTGTCAAAATGTAAAATATGATTCTATACTCCAAAAGAAGGAATAGACCCTTAATAAACCAATTATACATTATAGTAGAGCTGCAAACAATGCAGTTGTCTTTCGTTTCAAACCAGACTGTATTAATTTGCTGTAGTCAGTAAACGTGGATTCTATTTACTATCCTGACTACTTATGAAAACAAACGCAACAAATAACTCAGCATACATTTCCCTAAAAACGGACCAACAAAATTTAAATATGCGTAACCGTCACGAACTAATATTTGCTTACTTCTACCACCTTCTACTGACTCTACACTCAATGAATTTAGATTAAGAATTTATGCACGTGCCGTTTTTGCTACTTGGGGGATTCATGATTTTATTAAAATTATTTATAAAATTCCCGTTATATTAATTAAAAAATGAGTTTTCCAAACTTAGTTAAAGAACAATTGGTAGTTAAAGGGCAAGGGGTTTTGAATCAGAACTAAGCATTGAAATCGCTGCAAAAAGTTGCGATAAAACGTAGAAAAAAATTATCTAATATTACATTTTATAATATTAAAAGGAATACGTCGGGATTGAGCACACTTTAGATATTTGGCACGAGCGGCCATTTTGTTAGGATGGTAACTTACTCTTGTGTACGATGTACACAAGTTTCTAGTAGGACGTGGTATTTAGGGCAAAAGATGGCCAATCTGTAATCTTGTGGTAGGTGTTTTTTATCGGGTAGGAATAAAATGTTCGATATTTAAAGGTGTTTTGCAAAATAAAGTATTTGAAATGTCCGCTAAAATATTGCAAACGCAGAAATGCAATACTTGATATTCAAATAAGTTTTGCACGGTAAAAAAAAATAAACGCATCATAAATATTAAATTTCGCAGGGTAAAAATAATAAATGCTCGATAAATTTTGCTAGATATATTAGGACATTCTGCTTGTTTTTTAATATACATTTTTTTATAATTTTATTGTTTAGAATAATACATTTTTTTTTTAATATATAACCCTTTTTTGTACATAACCATTCATATTGTAAAAAAATAACCATTTATTATTTTTATTGAGCGTTTTCTCTCGTTATTAAGCATCGAGCGTTTACCGTTTTTATTAAGCTTTTGTTACTTTTATCGAGGAGCGTTTAATTTTTTTATCGAGCGTTTATTTCTTTTTATCGAGCGTTTACTCTTTGTATCGAGCGTTTATTCTTTTTATCGAGAGTTTAGTTTTTTTTATCGGGCATCTATTCTTTTTATCGAGCGTTTACTTTTTTTATCGAGCGTTTTATTTCTTTTTATCGAGCGTTTACTCTTTATATCGAGCGCGTTTATTCTTTTTATCGAGCATTTATTATTATTTTACCGAGCATTTTCTATTTTTATCGGGCGTTTGATAAAATACCCTGCAACTAGAATTTTGAATCGAACAAATGTATCGTGCATGGAAATTAATTACCGAGCGTATAATTTGTAGCGTTTTTTATCTGTCAAATGATATCTTTTCTCAACATTTGGACAGTTTCCCGATGATTTCACGTGTTATACAGGGTGTTGCATGACGTGTCGTAAATACTCACGGAGCATGTTCCTAAGGAGATTTTAAGTAGAATAAGTAGAAAAAAGTGGAGGTGCAAACCTCCCCTGGACTTTCCCATACTAAAAATAAACATTTCTTTTTTGCTATTTAACAGTATAGTTCGCCACAACCGATAAACTAAAATTGAAAATTAACACAAGTGCCGATTGTGTTCATCTGCGCATGTGTGATTATTTATATTCATAGGCTGCTAGGATTAGCCGGCGACAAGGAATTCCCGTCCCGCGCATGGTCACTTGAACATATCGGCACTTTCAAATTTCACCCTACACTGTTTTAAAGTTCAATATTCACGAATTTCTCATCAACCGTACATTTTAGTCATAGGAATACATTATACTATATGATAGACAATTAAATTCTGCATTCAATTTATAATAATATACAGGGTGTTTCATTTAAAATAACAAAGTTGCTTATTGTACTGTGGAAAGCAAACGCCCTGTATACGTGATATACATGTAAGAAAATGCAGAATTATATACTAAATAACTTTTATATTTAAACTTCTTTCATATTTGGACTAATAAAGGCGCTATAGGAGCATCAATTTCCGATTTTCAAAATCTCGTAGAGGGCGCCACAGTGGAATTCTGGCATTCATCAAAAAACAAAAATGTAGCTAATACCAAGCTGCATACGTGAAAACAAATTCCTTAGACCAGTGTTTTTGTAATAATTTTTCAAAAATTTCAAAATTTTTGGAAGAGCGCCGTTGCGACCGTTTTTGGATTTGGTGAATAATTTTTTTTCTTGGTGTAGTACAGCCAAAGGGCTTCCAAATAAGTTGTTGCGGAACCTGATCAGATAACTGGTTTTTGAGTTACGGGGCGTTAAAGTCGATATTTTGAAAAATTCATAGCGACCGCCATTTTGAAGTTAGAGAGTCCGGTAAAAAACTGTTTTCCTTGAAGCATGCCCTTCTTTCATATACCCTACTCAGATTTTCAAAATTCCGCTTCTGAAAAAAATGATACCAAAAAAACATGTCTAACTTCCGCTTCCGGTTTAGGATTTTTTTGAAAAGCTTATTTTGTCGATGAATTTTCGATATACCCCTTCATTTAAAATTTCATCAAAATCGGTTCACTAGTTTTTGCGTTACAGGCGTTACATACACATACACACACACACACACACCCACACACACAACCACACACCCACCCACCCACCCACAGACAGACATTTTTTCTAGACCACTTATTTGGGTTCCTGGGGACCCAAAACACGTATTTCCGCGAAAATCTCGACTTCGAAAATTTTCATGATATCAATACTTCCCTATACCAGTAGTGGTATGGGAAAGTAAAAATGTGTATAATACAACTTTGAGCGGTAACACACCAGGACCTGCTAGTAGACAATTTCTGACAGGTCACAAACATAAGTTTAGAATTGTATACCCAACTACGCTAATATTGTCAAAAATTTAAACGTCTACAGCTGGGCAACCGTTGCGAATTGGACCCAGGACATTTTCTACTTAAAATACCCTCAGGCAGTGGCGTAGCGTTGGGGGAGCCTGGGGGTGGGCACAGACTACCTTTTTCAAAATAAAATTTAAAAAATCAATAAACTAAACGCGGGGCAAAATGAATTTTACACAATTTAGTAAGTGTCAGGATATATAAGTGGTACATTTTTAAAAGCTTCATTGCGCGATATGCTACCTTTAGTTTGGAAATTATTTGAAATAATTTTATCGAGTCCGGGAACTTTCGCTTCCCCAAAGCGTCCATTTTCGACGTTGCTCCGATTAAAAAATTATTTGCATTCCTGAAAATTGGAAATTTCCAAAAAGGAATAATTTTCAAATTATTTCTCTAAATTTTTAATTTTTAATTGTAAAAAGTTAGACAATTTGAAATTTTTTAATTTGATCCTAAAATTTGCCAGATGCTCTTAAATCGCGCCGAAATAGGAATTTTTTCGGTAGACCATCAGCGGAGTCATGTTAATATTTTTACGATATTTTTATTGAATACTTAATTTACTATTTTTAAAGTTGAGAAGTGAAAAAATGTTGATGTCAAACTCTTTTATCTAGAACGGCTTATTTGAACTTGTCAGATGGAATGTTATGAAGCTCTTTATTAATTTGAAACATCTCTGTTAAACTTTGATATTAATTTATTGCATTCACGGTTGATGTCATGTTTCCCTCTAATATTATACTATAGCGAAATATTTGCTAATAAGACATGCAACAATAAAGCAAAAGGAGGTTTACAGCACAGTCAGTAAAAAACGGATTTTCAATTTCGGCTTTATATCATTTTAAGATATCACCAACCAGATTTAAATCTTTGCTAATGCTATAATTATTCGTATCCCTACATTAATTACGGATTTTTAAATTCGATAAACAATTTTAGAGAGAATTTAAGCTTCCTTCAGTATAATTCCGTATTCTCTTGATATTTGGTGGTATGGGCCATTCAGTGAATATAGAAGGGTAAAGGATTAACAGATCCCCTGAAAACACAAGTAACGAAATGACCATCGTGCTGCTAAAGATGTGGACAGGTAGTTTATAGTATATTATACACCAAGGTAGAGAAGACATTTTTCTCAGCCGAGCATAATTATTTCCTGAGATGCGGAGCATCGAAGGAAATAAGCTGCGAGGCTGATAAGTCTTTTCTACCGTGGTTTATATACTATTTTTTCCACTACTAGCACCTTTATTCCTTTTATAAATTAATCGTTTTTACGTTAATAAAAAATAAAGTTACATTTATAAATATCCACAAAAATCAAGTAGCCTTGCCTGAAAACATTTCAACTGACGTTTGTGTAAAATTTGACGTTTATCTAAAACATATTATTTATTTTTCATTTTTAACAATAATTATAATTAAAATTAATAAGAAACAATACTAGATTGAAATAAATAAGCTTTAGGAAGTGGTTGTTGTATTATGAAGGTGAATAATATTCGATATTTAACATAATTTTACGGGCATCGGGCTAGCCTGCTAGATCAATTGTTTCTGTTATTGACCTTTGGTCAATAATAAAAAAATAGTAACCACTAGCTGAGAAAATCAACTTCTTGCCCTGAAAACCAACTAAATAATGGTACCTTCTAAATCTAGCAGTAGAAAAAAATATAAGGTAACTTTGGTAGATTTAACTAGCGCTTTTACTGCACCTGTGAAAGCTTCGAACCGAGGTGTTTCTTTGTCTTTCTTTCAACGAACGCTGTAAACAGAGATAAAAGTATGAACAAGACTGAAGTTGACAAGTGAAACGTGCGTGTTGAAAGAAGATAGAACAGGTATCTATACTTCCACTTTAACGTTTTTGTTATAATCCTTTACCCCTCTACATTCACTGAATGGCCTATACTAATTGGTTTTGCGCCGGTTGGTAATTACATTGCGAATTTACGGTCAATCATCGTCCCTTGTGCTGAAAGGTCCCTAAGTTTCGTTTCGATGCGTTTAGTAATCGTATCCAAAGCCTTGCGTTAAACCACATTGAAATGGTGCCCGCAAACGTTAGAAGCAATCGTGGTTACTTAAACTTGCGTGCGATCCCATATACCCAATCTGCTAATTTCAAATTTGTGCTTCCTGTACTATAAGAATGCGGTCATTCACTGCCTGCATGTTGAAAATTAATTGAAGCTGCTCTCTCACCACGAATTCGTTCAATTTAATTGAATAGGTATTATCGATATTTTGGAAATAATTTATTGAAGACATTCAGAATCTCTGGACGCATTTGGAACCAGATGTAAAAGATATAAGCGGTTAAAGAAGCGTTTTATATTTCATAAATCTTGCAGTATGGAACAGAAGGCTGGTCTTATAGTCAACAAAAATTCCGATTTTAAAATAGAAATGGGTATAGGTACGCAACTCACAACACATCCTCTGCCTGACTGATAATGATAACACACTCATACACGAAAGAATGGAAATCCTGAAGATAAGAATAGGAACATTTCCGGTTTTGTCATCGGATTTTGTATACCTAACTGTAATAGAGTTGGATCATCAAGTGATCTATGTATACTATGTTTATCGAACAGAGTGGGTGGCGGAAAAAATACCCTTGGAAAAAAATCCCCGGAAATTTTTCAAGGTACAAATAGCCCCTGAAAAAATACCCCGCGAAAAAATATTTCGTGGTAAAAATATCCCAAAGGAAGAAATATAATAAAAAATAATTCAACGCAAATAAAAATGGATTTTGAAAGAAGAGGCATTCAGACAGCGAAGGCAATATTTGTGGAAGAATTGATCGTATCTGACTATTTTTATCGCTTATGCCAGAGCACCCATAGAAAAATTCGGAACCTGGGCCTTCAGCAACGATATAGAGAGGACAAAGTTTTGAAAAAATTCTGCAGAATGATGGATGGTTTGGCCTTCTTATCACTCGGAGACGTGTATAGGAGTACGGATTACTTAAAGGAAAATGTTCCCACTGGAGCTGAAGAGCTTCTGAACTATTTTGATAGCACATATGTTTTTGGCACTTACTACAGAAGGATTTGAAATGACTATGATATTATACGTCTTCGCAACATTCCTGCAAGGTTTCCACCTGAAACTTGGAATGTTCATCTAGCGACATTAGCAGACGGGGAGCGTACCAACAATCAGACTAAAGATGGGAATAACTGTTTATCTAATTTCGTGGGTCAGATGCACCCCACCGTTTGGTTATTATTCAATAAAATAAGGCAAAAACTTGTCTCTCACAGAACGAAGATGCCAGCAACGACAAATTGGAAGTCTGTCTAAAACGAATAAAAGAAGAGTTCATGAAGCAAATCTGGTTAAAGGGTCTCTGTGAGGATTATGTTGGGGGTACCAGAAACTTTCTAAATGCTATAAGTCATAATAAAGGATCTGTAGAAGTTTTAGAACCTTAAAATCTAGTTATAAGTATTAAATAAATATATAAAAATAATGTTTTTGGTGGATAGAAAGAGTTCGTTTTGTTTTCGAGCGAATAGTTTTGAGAGGTTCCCGTTTTGAGTTTTTTTCCCGGGATATTTTTTTCCGGGGTATTTTTTCCGCGGAGTATTTTTTTCATGGGGTATTTTTTCTTGGGTCTTTCCTGGGGAATTTTTCCCGGGAAATTTTTTCTTGGAGTATTTTTTCTAGATTCGAGCAGAGTATACTACCTCAACTCTTCTTCTATGCGTATTTTTTTTCATGAATATACTTTGGCCTGTTCACAATGTCCTGCAAATAATTTATAAGTAATTTTTTGCAACATCCTGTATGTACTAGGTACTAAGTATTCACATCATGCTACTTAGAGCTCTCTTATATTACAAAGTGCATTTATGAGAAAACACACAAAGGAAGTGTCTATGTTATATAATACCACTGTATTATTTCTTTTATCTGTCGTAGAAATATTACATTCGAAAGAAACTTAGACAGTAAATCATACTGCGTCAAGTGCATACATTGCACGAAAAATACGTTTGAATAATTTCACAAAATATTGTTCTAAGTACACAATATAGCGAATTGCTAATGATAGTGGTGTAGCTTTTTATTTCCTTATTCGAAACCATTACCTTTCATTTCAATTGATTACATTTGTAGAATAATTTATTTATAATTTACTCTAATTTTATAATGAACCATTACAAGAATTAATCATAATGGAAATAAAACTTCCTGAAATGATATTTATCCGTAGTAAAGAGTTTAATTTAGTTTTTTTTTCAAACTATAAATGCTTGTTTTTTTATCAATTGTCTTACATTAACTTGTATGAAAATGTGGCTGTAGTTATTAATTTAAAACTGTATGACAGTGGCGGCTCGTTACCAAAATATTTAGGGACACAGTAAGAGATGAACGAAGGGAGCAAAAATGGGGCTGTAGGCGAAATTTTTTTTCGAAGTGGGCATGGCTTATTAGACGCGATTTAAGAGCATCTGGGAAGGTTTGGGATGAAATTCAAAAACCTGAAAATGTCAAAATGTTCACAATAATAATCTGTTATTCTAATTGTTTAGAAAAATATATATTTACAATTTTTCTTTAATTAAACAAATGGAATCCGCAAATAAAGTACTGCATTTCATGAAGGCTAAATTAAATCTAATTATCTACCGGATTGTTTCAAATGTATTAATGAAACATGTTACAAAATATAGACAATCGATAAACCATGATCGCAAACATTTCTGTCTAAACCACAGCTGTACAATGACAGTATTATACTTCCTACCTAGGGAGCACAGCCTATATTCTGCTTTTATTATGTATCCTTTTGTTACGGTATTGTGTTGAGATTTATGTAAAGCTGTACGTTTACAACTTCATATATGCTGAATAATGGTCTGAAACGTCTTATGTTCAGTGAGCAACATGTAAACTGATTAATATTGAAGCTTTCAGGTTGATGGCTTGCATCTATGTAACTAATATAACAAAATTTCCGAAATGATTAAATTTGCATAATTCCTTAATTATTATTACGAACGATGCTGTGACTATTAATTTCCTTTAAAAGGAAAAATACTAGACTAGATTCGAATTTCATTTCCTGTAAGTGAATCACGTTCAGAAATAAAAATTTAAGTCTCATTAAATTTGCCAATTATTTGTTATTTGTACAGGATAGCTATTAAAGATTGGACCAAAGTCGTAGCCTTCAAACGCTTTGAGATATTAATTTGAATTTTGGAACACTTCAATACGACATTACTTCGCATATTTTACAGTATAGAAAAAAATTTTTTGACTCATACTTTCGGAGCCCGGTCGCCATCTTGAATTTTCTTAAATGGTAATAGGGGTAACGCAATACATCATTAGAAAGCTTAATGTTTTCTCTTTCTAACTGTAGTAAATTATTATGGGGTTACATAAGAAAATAATGGAGAAAAATTAGAAAACAATTTGCCGTACGTTCAGGTGGCTATTTATTGTATGCTTTAATTCTAGGTGGCTTTGCTTTAACAGAGCTCCAAAATTAAACAAAAAAACAATCAATAATTGGTTAGCAGATGACAGTAGGTACATTGTCATACTTTTCGTAGAAATTTAACAATCTGATTTTAGTTAAACATGGACTGGTTGACAGAAACTGATTAGGTATGGTGACACAAAACAGTTTTAACATCTTCGAGAATATGGGAGTTTTTTGATTCCATACTTTTAACAATCACAATATGGTATTTGTTTTTCAACTTTTAGAATTGTTTGTTTAATTTTGGTAGGTACCTTGTTTCTTCATTGTTTGTTTAATTTGTTTTTTGTTTAATTTTGACGTTGTGTTAATGCAAAGCTACCTAGATTTGAAGCATATACAATAAATAGCCGTCTGAGCATACGGCAAATTGTTTTCTAATTTTTTTGCATTATTTTATTATGTAACCCCATATTAATTTACCATGGTTAGAAAGAAGAATAATCAAGCTTTGTAATAATGTATTGCATTACCCCTATTACCATTTAAGAAAATTCAAGATGGCGGCCGGGCTCCGAAAGTATGAGTCAAAGAAAATTTTTTAATACTGTAAAATATGCGAAGTGATGTCGTATTGAAGTGTTCCAAATTTCAAATTAAAATCTCAAAGCGTTTGGGCGCTACGGCTTTGGTCCAATCTTTAATAGCTACCCTGTATTAGTCAAACGAGGTATATTAAGCAGTTCATAAAGCCCTAGAGCCTAGGTCAATCCATGCAGGGTGTTATGAGCAGACGTTGTCAATATACCGCTCATTATGCTCTCGGATATATTGTCATTGTCATACATTCATAAATAAGCATTACCCCGAAAGCCATGTGATGCGATGGCCGTGTCTATTTTATTACTATAAATTCACATTCAAGATTTTCAATTTATTTACGTATTAAGTGAAAAATAAAACGTTGTATGCACCACGGGATTTACTTGATGTATATGCTCTAAAGCGACATACTAACCCTCGGGTTTGCTAGCTTGTCGCCCTTAGCGGTATAAACATTTTCATAATACCCTAGATATGCAGAATCCTTAATATTATGAATACTCGATGGTTTCAACGTCTAGGATTATAGGGTCTTTTGCCTTTAGAAACTTTTACCACAATTTTTCTTTAAACAGTTTGTTGATGAAGAGTCACCTAATTGGTATTAGGTACGTACCCCCTGTATAAAATTTCTACAGCCGTCCCTGAGTAGAATGCCAAGTATAGGAACATAATCATACTTCCCATGTAAAATTTACTGGAATGTGTATATGCCCCAACGGTATGTAGGTAGGTACATTTACATTTTTGAGTTGCTACCATGTCAATCCAAATTTGCTTTTGAAAGTTGAGCTGTTCTCACTTACGAACGTTAAGTGCCTTGTCGCTTTATCGAACTGGGTAGTAAAAGCGTATAAAAGAAGTTTTACGAACTTGCAATCGTGTGGAAATGACCCTTTTCCAATATTCTTAAGTATAACAAAACCGAATGTTGTTAAATTTCAAGTATATGTGATTGATGTGTGGAGAAATTACAACCATATAATATGTGGGTTTTTATCACACCTAAAAACCACCCCTTATGAGGTTCTTAGTGAGCGATTCCATTTTTAATCTAACAAACATAATATTGTGATACAGAACCAATTACTATTTTTGTTCGTGTTCCTTAATGAAAGTACTAATTCGAAAATATAAATTCTAAAAGCAAGTCTACATTCTCTTGATTTACACCCAAAAACCCGTTATGAAAAATGTAAATTTTCCCCTTGAATATTTCCAGTTATAACTCTTGACGTAAAGGTCAAAGGAAAATTATCTTTTGTTATCTCAACCGAGTTTCAAAATTATGAAGAACGGTTCCGCCAGCAATTAATTACCAATTAATAAATGTCAGCGTTTGGATTGTAATATCTGTTGGTAATAAGTACCAAAAAATTATCTCAACTTTCAGTTAGAAATTAAAAAATCTTTATACAGGGACGGGTGTTTCGAAATTCGGGCACACGTAGGATGACAATATACAACAAAAACTGAATAAATAGTTCCTCTACCATTTTTTGATCAAACCGACACTTTTCCAGTTATCGTTGTTCGAAAAATCTGAAAATGATCGAAAACGGTCTTCAATTTCAATTTTAAATACATAGTTGATCAAGTGGTTAAAACTAATCCATGACAATTGTCAGCAAATAAAAGATAGTTCAAAACAATTTATTGTTCGAGCAGTACGACCGACGTTTTGTTTATTACCTAGCGGACGGCGGACATTTTAAACAAATGTTGCAATTACGTACTCATCATAATTTATTATAGTTTGAACTTTCTTTTGTTTTTAAATATTTGTTACTATTTATTAAGTTTGACCAATCGATTAAACGACCATAAGTTAAGATTCAACATTTTTTTCCGCGATTTTCAGATTTTTAAAAACGTGTTTTTGAAAAAATGGTAGAGAGACTTTTTGTTAAGTTTTTGTTGCATAACACCATTCCACAGTCTGTGTGCGCGAATTTCGAAACACCCTGTATACTTTTCTGTTTTATTTATTCCTAGGTAGCACTATCGGTAAATAGTACAAACTAGAAATTTTAAATTTGTAATTTGAATGAATGCATATCTTCGGGTCCGAAGTTTTCCAATATTCTAAACTCTTGTAAAAAATTAAACAAAACTAATTGTAAACTTCTGCAGTTATATTCATATAAGCCCAGCAATTTAAATTAATTTTCATGTCATTTTCAACTCGCAAACTAGAATTAAAACTTTTAACTATTTAACTATGCAGTTCATAAATTATATCCACGGATGTATCTTCATTAATAATAAAATAATTAAAGCTGTTAATTAATTTGTTTTATAATTAGAATATAGCCTTGCAATTTTTTTCTAATCTAAAAAGTGAGTGAACATTCGTTTTCTTTAAATTCATTATCAAAACATTCAACATTCTTCTTCTTAAGATTTTTTTTCATAATTCTGATAAATTTGGTTCAACTCTAACCGAAAATATTAATCGTCGATAGCTATCTATAGAAGTGTGGGAAGGATAAAACAAATTAGAGCAAATATTTAATTTAAAAAAATTCTGAAGCACTTTTATGTTTTATATAAAAGCTTTTGTCTGTTCCTTAGTTCCGTAATATTTAATTCACAGCTTCCCATCTCCAACTTTAGTATTTGAACACTTTAGACAACTCTTCGCATTTTGAACAAGATTTCATCATTCGATAACAGATAATCATTTTACCCCCATAATTTTTCGTAATACTTGTATTTTAGGTCACCCAATCCAATTCAAATATTATGCCGTACCTATTGGGTCACAGAGCTTAGACAAAAGACATTTCTTGGATTTTTAACCAAAAGAAGGGTGTCTTTTAAAATAATCACATTGTGCTAGTCCGTGAAGAAAGATTCCGGACAAAAATATGATATTGTTAAGACTTTTTCAGGCATAACATACTATTTCACGATTTTCTAATTAAAAATTAATCTAAAGAAGATTGTTTCATGTTTAAATCTACTAGATTTGATATTACATCTTATTTGCTTGTCTGTAATAATTTAATGCAATGACGGTAGCTTGGGGCACTGTAAACTTTAGTTTGTACAATGAAACTGAACCATGCCGTTAAATCCTAAATTACCTTTTAATCTTAACAGCGATCACTGCGGGAAGACAGTAACAAATTCAAAGACTTCGGGTTAATTCGTTTTTGTTTAAAATTACAAAAATACAAGCCTTACATTAATTTGGTGTGAAACTAATAAGTAATAACATTATCGTCTATCCAAATAATAAAATCCTAATTACCTAATCATTTCCTTTTCCTTTCATATACAGGGTGTTAATACTAAGTCGTTACACCCGAAAATGGCAGTTAGAACTCATTAAAACAAACAACTTTTTTATGTTCCAATTTTTGATTTGGGGCCTCTATTCGTAGTTATTGGATTTCTTTTGTTTTTTTAACAATGGTAATAACTCCTTCATTTCAGGGAATATTTCAAAAAACGAAAGGTTTTCAAAATGAGCTTACGGTTCTCTACAACATTTGTATTTACAGTTATTTTATATGTTTTCAAATAACAAACTGGCAGCCGATCAAAAACTTCAAATCTCAATATTTTGATAACCACCCCATAGATTTTTATAAATAATTTTTTTTAAATCGTTAAACTATCTATTACAACATTTGTATAAAACATTTTCTTCTATCTATGCAAAAAAGAGGACTTAAATTACAGAAGAGCATAGGTAAAGTATCGACGAATTAAAAACAATTTAGATCGAAGTAGCTTTCTGTCATTAAAAAATAAAACAAAAGAACAATTAGATTAGTGCACAAAACTGAACGAGATTCCTACGTTTTAAAATGAATAATTATCAAAACACTGAACATCGTGACATGCTTTTGGTTTTTGGGAAGGCAAGGCGCAATGCACAGGAAGCTCGAAGAATCTATCGGAGAAGATACCCAAATCGCCATCAAACCATCAAAGTAGCTAAATTTTTAGAAAAATTTGCAGATGTTTAGCAGAGTCTGGTTGTTTTGATCCAACAATTGGTGAGAATGTTAACAGATTTTTTCCAAATCATTGCACTTGAAGAGGCTGTTATTTAACCGTAATTTATCTAACATTTGGCTACTTGGTTGATGGCGATTTGGGTATCTTCTCCGATAGATTCTTCGGGGTTCCTGTGCATTGCGCTTTGCCTCCCCGAAAACCAAAAGGATGTCACGAAGTTCAGTGTCTTGATAATTATTCATTTTAAAACGTATCTCGTTCAGTTTTGTGCACTAATCTAATTGTTCTTTTGTTTTATTTTTGAATGGCAAAAAGCTACTTCGGTCTAAATTGTTTTTAATTCGTCGATACTTTACACATGCTCTTCTGTAATTTAATTAAAGACCTCCTTTTTGCGTAGATACAAGAAAATGTTTTAGACATATGTTATAATAGATAGTTTGACGATTTAAAAAAAATATATTTTCAAAAATCTATGGGGTGGTTATCAAAATATTGAGATTTGAAATTTTTGATCGGCCGCCATTTTGTTATTTGAAAAAATATAAAATAACTGTAAATACAAATGTTGTAGAGAGCCGTAAGCTCATTTTGAAAACCTTTCATTTTTTGAAATATTCCCTGAAATGAAGGAGTTATTACGACTGTTAAAAAAACAAAAGAAATCCAATAACTACGAATAGAGGCCCCAAATCAAATATTGGAACTAAAAAAAGTTGTTTGTTTTAATGAGTTCTAACTGCCATTTTCGGGTGTAACGACTTAGTACTAACACCCTGTATATAGGACTAAATTACGCGAAAGAAAAATTCAGTGACAAGTTAAAAAAAGAACACTAGTTTCCGCTAACTTTTTCCTAATTAAGCGGAAAGTACAACATGCTGTCAAGTTTCATCCGCCCCTTTTCAGCAGCGTTTATTGAAATGAACAAAACATCACAGTCTACAACGCTTTTCTGAGTAAAACCGTGCATCTCTTATTAAAACTAACGCCCCAGTTGTGATTGCTTCAAGATGTTTTAATCACACAGTCGCAATAAAAACAGCTTTTTCATTTTTAGCATTCGAGATGAAAATGGGGATCTCCGGAGATTCACCCAAATATTTGAAAAATGTGTACGACATATATTTTTCATTCACTGGTTCATTTCAAACGCACGAGCGTCTACACAAGCGAACTTCATTTACCTCCTAGGTACAATTCTAATGCGTTTGTACAGTGTGGCAGAAAAGTATGGAATAAATTCATTATTTCTAAAACGACGACGTTTCATGAAATTTCCTCGGACACGTCGATTTTACTTTTTAAAAAGACCCTTGTTCCTATATCTGCGCATTTCCGATGTTCATTTGTTTTCGCGTGATGACGTCATCGGATATTTTTTTAATGGAACCCCTATATTTTTTATCGGATTCGTGTACAGCTCATCTTGCTGAACTCGAAAATGTACCACTTTAATAGTTTATTTCTATACCTTCCAAAGAAAAAAAATAATAAGCGATTCGTAGTAAGAACAACAAATTAAATCAAGTCACCTCAGAAATTGTTTCCGGCAGCTAAACAAAATCTAATCATGTTTATTTACTGCGCCGGGGCCCTTTCCTATCTATAGCTACGCCACTGGTTTCAGCTTCCTATTGGCAGCGACACGATGGTATCTGTGGCAACCATAAAAAACAACAAACGAGTTTTTCTTTATAAATTAATTGTTTCGAACACCACATTGACATTTTGGGTTTGTCAGAATTAATTATAAAAATTACCAAAAACCCCTCGAGCAAAGCTCTCGGGAATATTTCCAGGACAACAGCAATTTCGAATATAAATCGGGAAAAGTATATTCGAATATAGGGAAGCGCTCTTATGATATTACGGTAGAAGTAGTAGCTATTCAATTGCGAGAAACTTGAATACATGAGACTTCCGCTGTTTGAAATATAAAAAATTTAACAACTTGTGCATAAATAAATAATCCCAGAATTAGTACAGAACAGGATGATTATATCACATTTTAATCCAAAATTCTTCCCTGGTTTGTTTGATATACCTATTTCAGTTTAGTTTTGCTGTGCGCTTATTTGATGAATGTCCAACTAGCACGAAAAAGTACAAGCACTAAAGCGGAAAACTGGCGTATAATATTAGCGTGGTTTAAGAAAAGTCGATAATTCGTACACACTCGGTTGAAAATGTTCATATTTTCTATTAGAATATAAAGTACAATTTTGAAATAAAGTAAATTATACGAAACTCTAAAGCTTTCCGCTTATGCATAATACATTATCGCAACAATCTTCCAGTTTCGAAATTGGGGCCATAAATTAAGGAATTTTATGTCAGCAAATTATATATTTTCAAAACACAAATTATCATGTAACAACTAGTTTCTCCTAATTCGCAATAATATATGAAAATTAAAAACACTAAGAAAAATATTAAGAACGCTTTCGTATATTCGAATATACTTTTCGCGATTTCTATTCGAAATTGATGTTGTCATGGAAATTTCCCGAGAGCTTTGCTCGAGGGATATTTCCTAATGGTAACATCAATTGAGAATAGAAAGAGGGAAAAGTATTTAGAATATACGGAAGTGATCGAATGATATTTGTCACGATTATATCACGAGTTTTCAAGTTCATTTTGCTCAAAATGTCAGTCTGACTTTTGAAAAAATTAATTTATAAAAAAATCAATTATTGTTAGGTATGTACGGTTGCTACAGATACCATCGTATCACAGCCAATAGGAAGCCGAAGCACCAAATCGAAGGTATATATCCGAGAATTCCCGCCATGATTGGTTCATTTTTAAAAAATTCTTAAATCGTATTGGTCTATAATAATATACAGTGTGTCCACGGATTGAGTGCATATAAGGTGTAAATGACAACTTTTTTAGAGTTGGATCTTCATGTTCGGAGAATCGCTCCTGCTTAGTCTCAAACTAAGATATTGAAAAAAATGAGCCAAATCAATTAATATACAGGGTGTTTTATTGGCCGAAATCTAAAAATTAGTCAAGAGTAAACTGTCTTTATTTTAGCAGATATAACAAAAATGTATTAGAAAAAGTTGTTTAGAATTAAAAGTTATTGAAGATTTTCAACTTTTATACAAATCAGCCTACTTTGTTTTTTCATCTAATCCAATACTTTTGAACTCATGTTTGTAACAAATAAGGTTTAGTATTTTTTTAATAAATAATTATTTGTTTTTCAAGTATATACTTTGTTTAATTACTCTTCATGCATTGGTCACTAAAACCACAAATAAAAAATTTCACGTAGATGAAAAAAATCAAAGTAGGCTGATTTGTGTAAAAATTGAAAATCTTCAATAACTTTTAATTCTAAACAACTGTTTCTAATACATTTTTGTTATATCTGCTAAAATAAAGACAGTTTACTATTGACTAATTTTTAGAATTCGGGCAATAAAACATCCTGTATATTAATTGATTTGGCTCATTTTTTCAATATCTTAGTTTGAGACTAAGCAGGAGCGATCCTCAGAAGAAGAAGATCCCACTCTAAAAAAATTGTCATTTACACCTTATACAGTGAAGTCCATTTATTATGCAATATAGGCATGTTGCAAGTTAATTGGTGCGGGTACAATATCATTGAAATATAGGCAACCCATTATACAGTTAGCTAGTTTTTTTTTTATCTAACCATCTATGATCTAACCGAAATCAGCAACACAGGAAAGTTTAACTGAGTTTAACCTCAAAATAAAACATTCCTGACAATTGAAAATTTAATTTCATCAGTAGGCAGGGGCAAGAGTGCTTAGCTGTGTATAATGGGTTGCCTATATTTCAATGATATTGTGGCCGCGCCAATTAACTTGCAACATGCCTATATTGCATAATAAATGGACTTCACTGCATGCACCCAATGCGTGGACACACTGTATGAGTGAAATAATCATGAGTATTAGTATTTGTGAGTATTTGTTTCAAGTGGTAAGCGATATGGTGACTAAAGACTAAGGCATAACCCAACATACGCGATAACAAAATACATAACTATGTTGTTACGAATCCCAATAAAAAAAGATATTATGTAATTTACAATCAATCGCCGACATACAATACTGGTATTAGAAGATAATCTTGCTATCCCCACAAAACAATAATCAATAGGTAAGCACCCTAATGAGAATCTGAAATATTCATTCGGTAGTCTAATAATAAGTTTTTTATGTCTACAATTTGTGATATAGAAAAATGATAAATGATTTCCGATAGTTGATGATTGTAAAAATATTTCTGTTGTAACAGATAAAAAAATGAGCAAAGCGAATTATTTATTATGTTATAAAAAATGATTTCATTATGTTCTAAACATTTTAATTATGTTTGGGTATCTACAAATATTTACGGTAATATGTAAACTTCACTCGATATTCGTAAACACAAATTTGCGGATCACATCCACACAAACCAATCTCTATATTAGAATCACAAACCGCCAACGTTGGCCTCCATGAAAATATCTACGTGAGGCTTTCACATCCACATCTGTCGTGCAATTGAACACCCAGGAAGTCGAGTTTTTGTAAAAATCAAATTATCAGCGCTGTTGGATTTGTCACGTTCTTTCAGTGGCTCTCTACTTATTTTGAATCACATTAGCGACATTGTTTTCAGTTTATTCCGGGACCTCTCGATCAATTTGCACAGTTTTTCTCACCCCCAAGTGTTCACCCCCCGCCCCCGACTCTTTGATATTCCAGCTGCTCTTATAACATAATCCATTCTCATGTGTTACGTTTAGTTTTTCTTTAAATCTTCTCACTTTAAACCGCATTGCCCTATAAATCTGTTTCCTTCTGTTTATGCTAAGATATTCATCTTAAAGCATTCCATTTAGGGGCGACTTGCTTTATTCTTTGATTAACTTCCACATCCTAATAATGCTTGCTGTGTGCAGCACCTAAGGGTGTATTTTGTCAATTTTAATAGGAAATTCTTTTCCTAAATTTAATGTCACCTTCCCCTTTTCGTACTCCTCTTTTGTGGGATCTGTAATACGTTTTCTTTTATAGAAACCTCCTCCATGTCCTAATAGATGTATTACGTTTAATTTTGTTTGTTCTAAAACATGTATCCCATAATTAGGAAACGTCGATTAAATTATTTCAGAATATGCTGTAGACATACACGTGTATACATAAATCTGCTATCAAATACAGCGTCCAGAGCAAATATTTATCAATATGGACACACGGCTTACAGTTTGAATGCTTTCATTCACTACTCGATGGATGGACTCGCAAAGTATTCAAACATAGTGATTCTATAAAAGACGGTAGTTCATCAAAAACACTTTTTTACATCAGCCATAAACTGGAACAAAATAATATCCACCCTTTTAAAATTTACGTTAGAAGGGTGGTATATTTTTCCTCAAAGCCTGAATGTAAATCCTTAATAAAACTAAATAATCTAATCTAACTTAGTAAATCAAATTCTTGCCTGGCCAATATCGATTGGAATTAATTGATTTATGCTGTTTCTAGCGAGCAGTACCTTGCTCATTGAAGAGGACTATTAAATTATTACATTTTGTCCGATTTTATGTCATATAGAAGTTAGAAAAGCTTATGGAAACTATATTATCGATTTTTAGCTTAGAATATAATTTCAAAGTTCCTCTATTCAGTTGCTCTATGTAGGTTACAAGTTATTTTTTACCATAAAACTTACGCATGTATTGAAACTCAAATATAAAAAAATCCCTAAACTTATACCGGGTGGCGACTTGAGCGACGCAACATAGGGATTTCAATGGAAAATTCTTAATGTTCAATTATTGGCTCCCCTAATTATTTTAGAGGAAAAGTGTGTTTAGGTTTTTTGTAGAGAAATAAATTCTGCATTTTTTCATACTATTATTCGCAATTTTCCATTTTCCGGAAGCGTAGAAATAGAAGAAATTAAAAATGGTCTTTTTAAAATAATCACTGATGCCATGGAATTATAAAATCAAACAAACGCACTGACATTTCTGTCTCATTACATTTTTTTTTTTTTTAAAGCAATAAAACGAGTAGGTAATATGAACATATTTTACGCTAAACAAGGCACTTTATCATTTCTACTTTTTCTTTCGTTGAATACATTTTAAAAATAATAGATTTTAATCATCGGTTATAAACTTCAAACCGTAATGACAGATGTAAATGCGAATGTTGATTGTTTAGATAATTCCGGATAATTCCAAGGCATCACTGATTTGTTTAAAAAGACCATTTTTAATTTCTTCTATTTCTACGCTTCCGGAAATGGAAAATTGCGAATAATAGTATGAAAAAATGCAGAATTTATTTCTCTACAAAAAACCTCAACACACTTTTGCTCTAAAATAATTAGGGGAGCCAATAATTAAACATTAAGAATTTGCCATTGAAATCCCTATGTTGCGTTGCTCAAGTCACCACCCTGTATAGTACAGTTACTATTACAAAATGTTAATTTTGTCACAAATTTAATTTTATTCATGGAAATAAAAACAAACATAATAATATATACAGTTCTTAACAGCATATCCTGTTTTGTGCCACTATTTATTGCTGAAAATTCATTCCATGAATTTAAAGCACTATACAGTACTTCATACATGTCTATGCAAATATGACCACGTCCCGAGCGTAATTTGTGATCCTAAAATTTTATAAGAAATTTCACCGAACCATAAAAACTTGACAAGCATGCCACCCTTCAACGAATGACCTGAAAAGCATCATACAAGAATACTTGTTTAGTGAAAAATACCTAAACCGTCATTTCAATACAACGTAACCGCTTTTCGACGGAAAAGTGGAAACTAAAATTTAATTTCAGCAGGATTCCCATATGCACATCAAACACCGGATGGAAAATATTTCTATTATATCCAACGTCGCGTGTTTTATGTATACAACTTGTAAAATGAAAACACTTAAGAAGGTTACTCGTGAACTTGTTAGGAGTTATATTTTCATTATTTTTCTCTTAAAAAAAGGCTTAGAAATTTCTACAAAATACACTCATTAGGTGTGACACAATAAAGATTAAAAAAACATTATTGGATGATAAATTAGAAGTTCTAAAATAATAAATATAATATCTGTACATACTGTAAATACCATAGAGAAAATCCAAAAACAAATTGAGCTGAATGACCCTAACGAGATTCCAATGACATTAGATGCGAAGATATATTTTATTTAATATAGATAAAAAAATTCTTTAACCGATCTGCTATCTTTTAGAATTTCCGAGATACCTATAATAATTTCAATTAAAGTTTACACCCTGTATATCTATAATACTATAGAGAACAACAACATATTTGTTTCATACCACGGCACGTAACCGCAGTGTCCGATTGGATCATTAACGGCTTTTATTCCATAAATCTTCGTAAAGCCCGACTTTTCCCCGAATAAATAATAGTTCAAAATCATATCCTACAAATAACTAAATTTTACTAATACACAAACTTTTTCGAAGTCAAAGGAATAACCATACAAGACAGTTTCTTTTCATCTTTGCACTACATGCCCGCAGAATATTGGAAGCGTTGAGAGCTTCTACCAGGTCGACTAATTTAGATAAAAGTTGGATATTATGAAAGCAATTTAAAGATGATATTGCTTTCCTCAAATTTTGCATGGATATAAATAGAAACTGTAAACCAAAATATCTCAAACTAATAAAACTTTATTAATAATTTTGAAAATGGGAAATAAATGTAAAAGAAAAAGCCGCCAATGATAAAATACCATTACAGAAACTGTTAAAAGTGAAAAACAGCGAAAACCACGCAAGAAAGGGTAAAATACTATAGGAAAGTATGTGTCTAATATTAAAAATTAGGCCTTAAGAACTCTTAATTAAATTGAAATGCATGGGGAGCTGACGTTTTGGCGCAGGAACTTTTGCCGCAGAGACAGTTTGGCGCAACGCATACTAAAGTGCTTTATCTTATAGAAAATAGAATATAGAACGCGCTTTTCCGAATTTTCCGTATTCCTATTATGTTGAATAATTTTTTATTGCATTAGCAAGCTCAAAGCTATACAAGCATTCTGAATGTATACAATTTTCCATAGCTCACAGATTTTCGATTCACCAATCAGCATCTACTATTATGTAGTACCATAAAAGGAAAACATTCAGTTCTTCAACTTTTCAACATTCTTTATAACACTGTTATCACAAACTTCACAAAGAGAAATTAGGTTTTGATGCAAAAAAGATAAAATACGCACACACACACACCCACACACAAATCCCTTCATATGTCCAAGCAAAAATGACAAAGGAAATTCCGTTTTCCAGATATTTAATTTAAAAATCTCTTTTATTTGTAACAACAAACTACAAACATATTAAAATATCGTTTCAGAAATTTCAAAGAAAAGAATTTTTTTCCTAAAATATTAACTTTCACTTTCGATATTGGACTTACAATAATTTTACATGTAGGTATACCTAGCAAATTTTAAAAATAAAATTTTAGAAATAAAATTTTGGGATCTTAACTCTTAAATTGAAGATGAGTACAAATCTATCGTCAGCGTCACTTCAGGAATATTTAATTTATTGAAGCTTCTAAAGTTTTGTTAATTACGAACATTTCACGGATCCTATGAAAACTATTACGAACAATTTTTATACAAATAAAATTATTATAATATAAACTCACAAAAGCTGTAGCTGAAAGTTAAATTGATAAAATAAGGTGGCCGAGGGAATAATATAAAAAGTTATGACTACATTAAAACGTATCGTATGTACCTGACCGTATTTTACAGAAAGCTATAAACATAAACAAATTTTTATCTCTTTGTAGTTACATTAATTATTTAGTCACTACGTAAAGTCAACTGTAGTATCTACATTAAAAGAAGACCAGATTGCTTCATATGTAGGGTGTAGAATGAAATCACGCAACATTTAGGGATTTCAATGGTAAAACTTTTTAATATCCTAATATTAAAGGTTTTTTGAAGAGAAGAAAATTCTGCATTGATGTATGTATTCATTTTTTATTTTTTAAAGGTTGAGAAAAGAAAAAATAGGAAAGGCCGATTTGACGAAAATCTGCTGTTCAATGATCCCCTACTTCATGTACTACACATACTACACAGTGTTTCCATAATTACTATTTTTTCTACTCCCCATATGTTAATTATCGTACAGAACAGTGGTTCCCATTAACGCCCCCTAGACGATTCAGGGGGGCGAAAGCAACCTGAGGCAATATTCGGGGACGCTGGCAAAAAATTTCTGGTGTCACTGGTTGAATGTTGGCAACTTGAAAAAAATTAAATCTTTTTGAAGCCACGATTCTTTGTTGTTTTATAATGATGTAAGAATTTGAAAGTTATTTTGGAAATTAAAAACTCAAGCTTAAAATTGTCTTATTTTTTAATAACTGGGGGGGGGGGGGGCGCTGAACATTGTACCTACTTTTTGGAAAAGGTGGGTGGTTTGGGAACCAGTAATTCATTAGTTGCTATTTACTGGTTGTCATAGAGACCGTGCGGCAAAGCTTTATCGCACGGCTTGTCATGGTAACGCGTGCGAATTGAAAAATCCGCATATACATCAGGTATAGTCCTGTGATAGCATTTGACATTTCATCAACTCGGTTTTGTTTCTTCGTTTTTTTTTCTAATGTAAAGTATTTTAATATTATTGTAGAAAAATTATGGTACTATTCAGTCCGGAAGAATCGATCGTTTTCATATTTATACGATTTATATGATTCCGACACGACGCGATATTCGTGCGAAAATGAGCTTCAATCTATGCTGGTCACATAATATACTAGTATCGCTTTTAGTTTTTCTTTCAATGACAATTCAAGGCATATGCTATCAGCCAATCAGCAGTGTCCTTTTTAAAAATTGAAAAATTGAAGGCACCACAGAATAGCGTTTATTATTTTTTAAATTGTCGATTTGCAAACAATCACAAATGAAATCTATGTATAACAATTATGGGTACAGAATTTGTTTCTTTATAAAAACAGTTTCTTACTGAAATAATTTGGTTAGTTATAAACAAATGTTGTAAAACTGTCTAAAATTATTATTTTAATGTATAAATAGTTCATTAGTTAAAATCGGTTAAAATAGAATATTCAAAATCAGAGTAGGGACCTATATTAAAAAGAATTTCAGCAATAAGTTTGATTTAAACGCCAACTCTTTTTAATTTAAAAATTTTATTTCGAAATGGTTAAAGTGGTCGGGAGAGATAAAGTGACACTTTAGCATGGAGATTGGAGTAGATATAGCACAACCTTACCAGTAGGTGTTAAAAAAAAACTATTAATTAGGTACCTACTTATCACATTTAATTACTATAGTATCTGCATTAATTTCTTTGAATGAATTATAAACGAAGTGCCAAATGACTGATGATGAAACAGTGACTAGACTGACAGAGCGTTTATTCTTTAATTTTTATCCAGCTAGTTCAATATTATAATCCTCGTATCTTTGTCTCAATTACACTGAATTTAAAATTAAAGGCTACCGCGCCTATTAAGCTCTATTAAAGATACATGAGTTCGAAATCCCAATCAATACACTTTCTGTGAATTCCCAGTAGATATAAATCTTATTACTGAGTTGGCAAGCTAAAACAACTTGTGACACAATAGCTTGTTAATAGATGATAAAACATGCATTAAACGCAAGTTAGTTTTATACCGGAAATCTAAATATACATAAGAGTATTAAGACATACCTACTAGACAGATTAGAACCAATGCGAAAGTATACGTGTAGATAGACAATTTGTCAATTACAATTTATATAAAATATATATTATACAATTACAAATTATATAAAAGTATATAATATTTTGAATTAATGCTGTAATTTACAGAAGTAGGCTGTGATTGTAGTTTACATAGTAAAGAGTTATCTTTCTTGGTAATTATGAGCTTACTGTGTTTATGGAATTATTGTCTTAACTAAAAAAATAGCGTTTTTTCTATAGCAGATGTTAAAGTGTGCTTTGTTCGACTAAAAATAGTTGATCAAGTATTACTTTAACCGCAAGGGTAGATAAAGTAACACTTTAACCGCAAGGATAGATAAAGTACTTTAATTTTCTGGAAACTCCATGGAAACCGAATGGAAACCTTTGCTACTGAGATTTTCGGGTTTAATATAATCTAATTTTAAATTGTTTTTTTTACAAATTTTTCTTATTTTTTTAACATCTGCTATAGAAAAAAATAGAATTTTATACACGACGATAAAATTTAATTATCGACTCGCGAAAATTTCCGCTTGTCGATAAAATATAATTTTATCGTCTTGTATAAAAAATAACTATAATTTAAATAGTAACCTAGGTGGGTGCTGAAACATACATTAGTTATACTTAGGGGAAGTTTTTCGGGTCTGGTTTAAACTCTTGTTCAGCTAAACCAGGATTAATTGCCATGGATACAATTTTTGTAACCGTTGTATCTATGGGAATTAATCGTGGTTTAGCTGAACCGGGGTTTAAACCAGAAGTGAAAAACTTCCCCTAAACTAAACATACGTAGCTAATCCTGTAATAGCGCTCTTAAAAGGATTACCATTCGTTTTCTTTCAGAAGACTGAAATAAAAAAAATACACAGTTCTACACGAATAAGTTTATCTTTGCGCAAACAATATGTAGATAACTAACCTCATCATAAATGAAATTGTCAATTTCTTCTAAGGGTCTTCCATAAAGTGCGGAGGGAAACGGTTCATATTTCGTTGGAAGGCGAGAACCATCCTCTACACTAAGTTTTCTTTTAGGTTGAAAACCGTATTCACGCACAAGTTGCACAGTTTTGCGCTCTAAGCGTTCCAAAGATTCTTTAGTAAACGGTTTAACCTGAGCTTTTCCACGGGAAGAGTTTCCCACACTAACAGGTTTAGGCGGATCAGAGTATCTTTTCCTGAGGTTGAACTCCGGCACTCCGGTGGTATCATGAAATTCAGGACCGCACGGATAAGAAACCGGTCGTTTTGATTGTTTAGGGGTAGTTTGTTGTTTGTCCAGTTTTTCATCAAAAACCTTATATTGATTTGTAATATCTATTTGACATGTTTCTTCCGCAACAAAAGTTTTTTCGGGACTTTGTTCCGAAGCTCTCAAAATATTTTCAGTTTCCGAATGTGCGTTGCAAATTGGCAATTCTAACGGCTGCCGATCCGGAGGCGAGGGCGTAAGATCCGGCGGGGCCGGTTCCGATACGCGTGGCGGACTAGACATTATTTTGGATAACGGCGTCAAGCAGCCGGGGGGTCCGGAACGTGATACGTCATCCCCAAAGACTCGCGATGGACTGCGGCCCGGCGCTAGCACTCAGCTTGCGACGGCGCGACGTCAGCGGCGTCACGATAGGGTTACACCGGAAAACGATCGATGACAAATTAAATTATAAACCATTCCAAACAATACAAATAGAAGTTTCCTAACAGTTAAACGGTTTTTTTATTTACGTTGCAGATAGTGCAAGGAAGCAGGAGAATGGTAACAAGAAAAATATTGTTTGTTAATGCAAATTACAGTGGGTAAAAGCTCACGAGCTGTCTCTGATCCTAAATAGTTCTCATTACTCGGTGGTTGAATTCATCATATGTCATCAGCAACACCGGAGTCATAGTTGAACCTCAGAAATTGTATCGTATTATCATTCAAAATTCATGATTTAATAATCAGTTTATAATTATTAACTTAATAAATGTTTGCAGTGTTATCCTTATCATATTATAGTCTTATAGCATTCTAATCATAACAAAAGTCAAATGTAATTGTTCAAATATGAAGAGTAGGTAATACAATATAAACCTACCCCCACAAATAATTTAGTTATAATAATTACAAGACATAATACACGAAAACATTTTTGAATCCTATGTGATTTAAAAAAAAAGAAACTTGGCCAATTTAGACAAGTCCTGTAATCAAAAATAATTAAAGCGCGGTAAGCTATAATCACAGTAACGTAAGGTCTAACTCGTAAATCATCATCATCCACAGCACCCTTCCCAAGTTCTAAATCCTTCCGCTCTGTGTGACCTTGTAGATGTCATCTTTCCATGTAGTTCTAGATCAGCAAATTAACGATAGGACTACTAGACTCCTTGGGAAAGTTGTCTCGAGCAGATGTGTAAGGGTTTCCTCCCCAATTTCCATGTAGTCTTCCTACCTTCCCACCTTTTCTCGGTGTCAGTTTTTGGTGTGTAGCACATTCAGGGAGTTCCTTTTGCCCCCTCCCGATAATACAGGGTGTGTAAAAATTGTGGTGCAATCTTCAGGTAAAGTTATTCCTTGAACAAAAATAGGGCAAAAAGCTTGTTGAAAAACAACTCGCAAAGGCTTCCTGAACTTACACGAAGCCCTCAATGTTCAAAATTTGTAACAGTAAAGAAAGCTGCTATTTCAAAATCAAGTTACTTGATGCGTACATTCAGTGATAATAGCTAAAATTTATTACCATCGATCGTTTAAAAGTAAAAAGAAATTAATAATTTTTATTATTTCAAATCATTTAATTTTTCTATATGCGTAAAAAATAGATTTGGCAATATTGCAATGTAATAGTGTTAGCTTTAGCGTCTTTCAGAGTGCCTTGATGCAATGACAGAATGATAATAAATTGTGGTCATCAGTGATCAACTTATAGGTGGCTACAAGGTTGCCAAATGTACATTTCTTAAATTGTTATGGTGAGGGGTAGCCATGCGCCTACGAACTTTTTTGCAATAAACTTTTTGCCTTATTTTTGTCCAAGGAATAATTTTAACTGAAGCTTGCACCATAATTTTTACACACCCTGTATTTGCTAATAAATTTATTTCCCAAATCTAATATGAATATTGAAAATATCTTTCCTGAAAAAATTCTCTTGAATGAATAGATTGAAATTTTCTCAGTAACAAGTTTATGGACTGTTATGTATAGTTGATAGTTTTCTTTTATTTAGTTTAAAGAGCAAACCGAGTTCAATTACTTTAAGTGCTATGTGATCCGATTTTTGAATACCTACTATGAAGTAGTGGGAAGCCCGAGTTTTGAGCTCTTTGAATTCAGTTATTAGTCGAGTTCTACAAGAATCATAAATCTCAGCGCAATATGCAAAGTGAGAGAGAACAATTTACTTTCATGCTTTCACACAGAGGTGTTTTAAGTTCTTGTATCCCATTTTAATTTGTGATTTGAGAGTTAAATATTGAAATACATTGTCAATAATTAAACCAAAATTACAAACTTGATTAATTCTTGGCGTTGTAATACCAACCACTGACAAATTTACACGATTTTGTATCCACTTTAAATATTTCTTATTTTGTAACACCCGATATAGTTTAAGGGGTCTAAAATTTAAAATAACGAAGTTATGGCTCAAGGCACTTTTTAGGAGACACCCTATACCGTCTGGGTACTTTCAAAACCGAACATAGGGGAATTGCATTGTAACTAACCTTTATATAGATTCCTGCTCGCCATTTAAACCCACAAGGATGGTAATGGTATGAATAGAACGACAAAAATACAACGCATCTGATGGTACCAATAAATGTTAGTACTTAGTTATCTTTTTCTGTAAAAAAAATTATAAAATAATGCTATTTTGAAATAATATAGGTTGCTATGATTGTCAACTTTTTTTATCTGTCAATTAAATTATTTGAAATCAGTCGATGTTTCTGTTATTAATATCAAATAATATTAATAATAACGAGTAGAGGGTTTTTATAATAAAGACATTACCATCCTTGTGGGTTTAAATGGCGAGCAGGAATCCATATAAAGATCAGTAACAATGCAATTCCCCTATGTTCGGCTTTGAAAGTACCCACTCGGTATAAAGAGGCTTCCCTGTAAAATTTATATTTCAAGCTAAATGGAATGAATTTGCAGCCGCGAGAAGATGAACTGAGTTTGATTAAAAAGAAGCTGTATTTGTTTCAAAGATTGTTCTGTTCAGATATAACTTGCAACGTAACGAATTTAACTACTGTCCATGTCTTTCTGCATCCAAGAGAAAGTCAGAAATGCATGATGGTGCGATTTAAGTCTATTGTCATTAATTGGAAGCATTATAAAAGAACTTTTAAGACCTTATTACGATACTAGTGTCGCTATAGACATTGCAGATTTGGAGTAAGTAAATTATTTATGACCCACGTTGATTTCTCTAGCGACTCTCTTTATGAATGTAAAAGAAGTGATTTCCGTTTGTATAGATATTCTTATAGGGACATACCTACTTCGTCACATACCTACTACTATTATACAGGGTGTATACTCGTAAACGGTAAGACATAGAGATTCGGTTAAATGAGAAGAAATGTTCAGCGTATTGAGGACTATTTCGGTCGCCATTCAAATTTTATAAATTTTGCGCAGTTTTCAGTTTCAGTTTTCAGAAAAAATATACTAGTTTTTAATTTTTACGTCTCAATTTGAAGCGAATAAAAAATAAATAGTAGAATACATTTCTTATAAAATTACCTTTCAAACGATGTGCCACACATAGTATGGTGCCATTTGAAATTTTAGAGGGGGTGCTTCAACAGCTAAGGGGTTGATGACAGACGTCCGAATTTTACATCAAAAGATGTCCCCCTTGCTGTCTTTGTTGACATGTCTTTGTGATTTTCAAGCAAACAATAATTTTGAAAGATACTGTATGCCTGAAGAAGCCTTTAAAGACACGCTTAAAGAACGTGTTACATTTTTTCGCAATGAACAAAAAAAATGTCTGCATTAGCTACAATTTATGCGCACTGCATAAAATATACAATAACGTAAGAGAGCCCCAGTATAACAATCCCATTTGGCGTAAAGCCAACAAATGCAAATTATATCGAGTAATTACGGAAAAGACAATATGCATTTGCAACCGATATTTTTAAATAGCCACATGATTTGCAGGCATTTTATGAAAGCTAGCACCAGAATTCATTCATGAATATTTTATGTGCCTCTAAATCCAGCTGTCGCCCTTTCTGCTAGCCCACGCATTTACTTGGCAATCTGATGCGGCTGCTTACAGTCGGCAACCTTTTTTCACCTTAATAATTAAACGAGCAAACCTCTGGAAAAGCGACTTAGTGTAATTAATAATACATTAATTTCTAAAGGAACCACTGATTAGTAATTCAAATTTCATGTCATTTATTAACGAAAACCTTCTGTGGAAACTTGATCGCAGCAAGCAAAGCTCTTCCAAATTATTCTACTTACAGTATGATATAAATTCAAATGGATAGCAAAATTCAAATCAAGTTCTACAAATGGGGTCCTTAATATTGAAAAAGCTTCAAAATAAAAGAGGAAGTAACATTTAAACCAGTGGTTCCCAAAGTGGACATTAACGCCCCCAGTGGGCGCTGGGATGATTCAGGGGAGCGAAAGCAACCTAACAGGCAATATTGGGGGGCGCTGACAAAAAATGTCTGGTATTACTGGTTGCATGTTGGCAGACGGTGCATATTTTGTCAAATTAAACTTTTAACAATTTATTCTAATTTCCGAATTTATTATAATTGTGAAGACAATAGAAAAACAAAGAGAATACAAAAAGTTGAAGGTCTCTAACATCACTGGAAACGGAATTATTCACGAAATTGTGAAACTTAGGACCAGTTTTTCAGTTCTAGTTTGACCTCGTTAAACCCCGCTTCAGTTAAACCAAGTTTAATTGCCATGGATACCGTTGTCCGTTATTATACAGAAATTGTGTCCATGACAATTAATCTTGGTTTAGCAGCACCGGGGTTTAAACTAGAACTGATGCAGATTATTTTGGCAAATAAATATTGAATAACTGACTAAAAAAACAACAAACTATGCAAGGTACAATGAGAATTTGCCGTTTAAGATCCTTGAAAAAATTACATCAACCAAGCCAGAACTCGTAACCCAAGGAAATTCTATTATTTTATTATATTTGTTTTTTTTATCGTGGTCACGATTATAATACCTTTCTTTTTAAAATTTTCAGGAAAATTGCGGAAAAGTATGAGTTCGGCTAAAACCGATCAGAAATTTAAAATAAATCGTTAAAAATGTAGTTTTAAAAAAAAATTTTCAATGAGGCTCATTCAAACTTGCTGAAAGAGCGGCCGTTCAACCCAGAGAGACAGCAATTTTTAGCTTTGGAAGTTACGTCTTCGACCAACAGTTTACAATGAATATTTTATAAACTTTCAGAGCTTTCGATATACAGGGTGTTTCCTAAGTACACGTAGAAAATGCAGGAGGTGATTCCTGGGCGAAAATTAAGGCTACTTTTTCGTATAAACTTGTATCCAAATATGCTTCCCTGAAGAGTTAGGTACGACTCTTCAAAAATGGAGTAAAAACTTGGTTTTTAATTTTTATCTCAAATTTGGACAAAGATAGAAAAATACAAATAAATGGACTTGTCCTACTAACAGGATGGCTCTTTATGGATATTTTCTTTATCCACCTGTATTGTTAGAACGGGATGAAACTTACAACCCCTGTTCATTTTTTTTAGAACTTTTTAATGCACCGGAATTTTTAATTTAAAAAATACGCATGAGAAAGCATAATTCATTTAGAAAATTATTTGTCTCTTTTATTTTTACCGTGAGACTAATAGTTTTCGAGTAAAAAATTAAAATCGACTGTAATGTGCCCCTTAGTTTAGTGAGAAGTTGTACTAAAAATCTAAAAGAAAAACGCCTACGTAGGTGGATTTAATTTTTTGTGGTTTGTTGTTTTTGATAATAATTTTTGTTCGATCTCATTCAGAACTGTTTCTTCTAATTCAGGGGTTCTAGTTGTTAATGGCCTTCCTGCTACAGGTTCCCCCCTAAAGGTTTCCAAAAGTCTGATAATTATGGGTGATTATAGAACCTTTCCGCATAAAGACGTCTAGCTTCATAGCAATTCCCATCAGCAAGACCGTGAATGTAAACCATATTAGCCATAATGGCGTTTGTCTATGTATGCAAACTTACTACGCTTACTAACAATAAATTATTATTATCAAAAACAACAAAACACAAAAAAAGAAATCCGCCTACGTAGACTTTTTCTTTTAGAAATTCAGTACAACTTCTCACAAAACTGCGGCGCACATTACAATTATTGATTTTAATTTTTTACTCAAAAACTATTAGTCTCACGGTAAAAATAAAAGAAACAAATAATTTTCTAAATGAATTAGGCTTTTCCATGCGTATTTTTTAAATTAAAAATTCTGGTGCATTAAAAAGTTCCAAGAAAAAAGAACAGGGGTTGTAAATTTCATCCCCTTCTAACAATACAGGTGGATAAAGAAAATATCCACAAAGAGCCTTCCTGTTAGTAGAACACGTCCACTTATTTGTATTTTTCTATCTTTGTCCAAATTTGAGATAAAAATTAAAAACCAAATTTTTACTCCATTCTTGAAAAGGCGTAACTCTTCAAGAAACCATATAAGGATACAAGTTTATACGAAAAAGTAGCTTTCATTTTCGCCCAGGAATCACCTCCTGCAATTTCTACACGTACTTAGCAAACACCCTGTATATAGGTAGATACATTTCAAGGGCCTGCATCTTGTGATTTTTGAAAAAAATGCTATTAATTCATGTTACTGCTCTTCGAATGTGCCATTCCATGGCTGATTTACCATACAAAAATGTTTCCCGTTGAGTCAATCTATCATAACGACCATAACGTACTTCTAACGATTTAAGAAAGGGAAAATAAATATCAATTACCGATCCGGTTTCACGATTTTACTACTTGAAACAAATTCCTTCAGAAATTCTTCAAGCAATACAAAAGTCTTCATAATTTTCTAAAATAGATACATTTCAGCACTTACTTGGAAATTCTCTTGAGGGAAACCACACGACTGCTAGAGCACTACCGCACTACACATCAGCACTGAGCACATCGCACCCGAAACACAGTTAAAAGGTAACTGATTTGAAACAAGTACCTGAACAAAGAATACAAACTACGCCAGATGTTTGTAAAATACAATAGATAAAGTTAAATCGTCTAATCACAATGAGCAAAGTTGTTTACGCAATGTGTTAAATGCACATCTGGTGATTTCGCGAGCTCCAAAATCCATCAAGAACGACGTCTTATATTTATCAGTTTACGAGATACATTTAAAAGACAGGATTCAAAATGCAAACAATCATTCCTTCCATGTATACCTATAAATACAGGGTGGCGCAAATCAAAAACCTTTTACTAAATAACAATAAAATAAACAAATTACAATCAGAATTTGACGTTTAAAATACTTCAACAAATTAAATCAACTAAGCCATGAATGACTCCCGTAACTGAATTAAAAAATTATTTCTTATCACATTTTTGCTCCTAACACAGTTTCTAAAGATGCCAGAGACTTGCATGTATTTGTCATTCTATTTGTTTTTCTATCTTCTTATGATAAAATGGATATCCCTTTCCATTTGAAATTTTCCAGAAAATTACACAAGAGTGCGAAGTTCTGCTAAAACCTTTCATAAATTCGAAAGAAATCATTGATAATGTAATTTCAAAGTAAATTAGCAATGAAGAATATTCAGAGCTCCACAAACATTTTCTGAAACAGAGTTCCTACACCCAAACATACAGGATGTTTTAATCTTGGAGGTGCAATACCTTCGGCCATGAGCTTACCATGAAGAATTTATAAACTTTCAATGGATAAATTTTATGTAAAATTAAACGGGATTTTGATGTAGACATAATTCAGTCTTTTCATGTTTTTTTTTAATTTCTCCAAAACGAATCTATCGATTTTAATTTTCTTTGCATAAAAAGCTGGTTCGCGAGATATTAAGGGTGGATCGTTTTCAAATGATCACCCGGTATACTCAATTTTTTTGTTAAATAAAGCGCTTGTAGAAAAATAGTAAACGGAATACACCACCGTGTTTTTATGTAAATAACTTTATTTTATTTTTTTATAATATAGGTAGTCAACAGACATTCAGAAACGAGGCATTTCTTTGGATGTGATAGAAACCTTCAATGATAGATTTGAATTGAAAATTGTCGAGTGATGGAATTTGTCAATACTCATTTGATTTAATGTCAATAAATGTTCGAAAAGATTAGATTTTCGAGACGAATAGAAGATTGCATACGAAACAACGAGGTTGGGGGGTATAGGCCGCATTCCAATGCGTATGGGGGAAATTAAGAATGGGCAATGATATGAATAGGGGTTGCAATCCGCTTTTTATCGCAATTTGTAAGGCAGTTTGAGCAGCGGTGTTCACCCAGCAGTTTCCTTCCCCAAAGCGATTTTTAATCAGAATGAAACTATTTAACATTAAAGTTGCCTGTAAAGTCCATCAAGCCATGGTCACTTGCATTCTCAACTTTTACGAATTATATGGCCGTTTCAATTCGCATTTTGACAGCTACTCCATGTGGTGCCATCTATTAGATTATTTAAGCGACCGCCTAATCTGACAGTAGCAACTTCATTAATGCTGTCATTAATGCAGTTGGCCGTGATGTGATCAAAGTTCCGCCATAAAATAAAGTAGAGCAAAAAATAAAAATCAAAACCACTTGCACCGGTAGTCCATTGGCATAGGCCATAGAGGATAAATCTGTAGTGCAAGGAAAAGGCCGGTGATAAATGGGGAAATGGGATAAAACATTAAATTTCAAAATATTATCACAGATTTGAAAATCGAAAATTACATGAAAAATTAAATGTCTGAACACCAAAACTAGTTCCACGTGGCAGAATTTAATACAAGCTGTAGCTCCCTTCAGGGGTTTGATGATGATTCGATCCAAAGTTTGAATTTTATGTGTAATCCGTCATACTATCTTAGTGTAGAGACATAAACTAATAAAATCTTCAAAACCATCGCCCGTTTATCCAACCATTATCTTGTGCATAACATCAAACATGGATTCTTCTGAAGATCCAATCTTTAAACGTTAACTCTTTTTCTTCTTCCTAAAGTAAGAATCAATTGGATTGCGTTGTTCATCAAATGTTACTTTCCAACTTTTTTTCCTTTTTTGTGGATAATACTTTTAATTTTTTATTCATGACTTCCCGAACCGCCAGTATTTAAATTAAATGATTTATTAAACATTTTTTTGTTTTGTTCAAAAGAATAACTTTTCATCAACTCCTGTAACTGGTCGAAAAACGAATAACCTGTGGCCTGCTGAAGCCTACAATATAGCTCTTTGTAAAAACTTGTTGATTCCGCCGGACTCCCGACTGTATAGAAAATTCTGGGTGCCTTTGAAGAAATTTACTATAGTAAGACTTTTTCGTAAATTGGGGCAATTGGACTTACGTGGACGAACTAATTTTTGTAGATACGTGTCAAACTAAAATATGCAGCGTGTCTATCTTTGTCTTCCAAGGGTCTCTTTGATAAAAGTCATTTGGAATCAGACTTTACCAATCCGTAAGAAAATCAGCGTTTCTACAAATAACTCCTACCTACAATATCAAACCCTTTTTTTCTTATACACCTACACATAAATCTATTTACATACGAATCAACATAATAACGTAAAAAATCATAATTATGCATCTAAAAAATATAAGCGTTTATACTAATTAGGAAAATTCGGTTGTTCGGGCTTCCAAAAAAGTTTTGCAAGTTATAATATCGATTTAGAAAAGAAATTCGTTATTAAGTACAAAACGAACAATATTAAGAGGCAAATCCGCCCTGTTTTAAATTAAAAAAAATAGCCAAAGTTTGTTTAATTGCATGACTGCATGCGCAAGTGGTAGATATACACTAACGCAACCACGGTAACCCTTTGTTTTAATTAGGTTTCCGGTTTTTGTCTCAATTTTGTCGTAGAAAACTTTGCACCATAATTGTGCTGTGCTTATGTAAATTACACTTGTAAGACAAAAGAAACCCTTTAAAATGTCCCTTGGTAGTTTCCAGAAAAACGAATGAAATGAAACGATGGCATGTGAACGTGTGCTTCTGAAAATGGAATCCTTTGTCGGTTTCCTGTTTGCAACTATGTTTTATGAAAGACGGTTTTAGATAGCACATTAATATTAAATGGAACACACTTATACTAGTTGAAGTAAACTCTACAGTCCTGCGGCTATTGGGGGGTGCGTGAGGGAGTGTGTGTCTGCAATGCTCGCAACGGCGACAGTGACGTGCCATGACGCAACAAGCGCCGCAGACACCGCACAGGATCGATATTACCCCCTTTACCTACTTACACCTGTATACGTAAGCCATTTCTGCAACACCCCCACTGAAATGATGAATGCAATAATTTTCTGACGTCACTATCTCTTACATCGTTAATGACCTCACGATACCGCGATGCGGCTCAATTACATAAAACCGGATAAGGCAATATAGTTGTATTAAATATCAAATCATATTAGTAACATAACACGGTATGCTGAAACTGAAACGCCGTGTTGTAAGTATTGCAGTTGTATGTAGGTATACAGTACATAATCAATAAAATGTAATTTATAATTCCGGTTTGATGTCTCTAAAACAAATATGGTGAGCTAGTTCAATGCATAGAACAGGTGCGTACCCAGGATTGATTTTTGAGGGGGATACTGATATAGTAGTTTAGTAGAAAAAAACGTCTTCTAAATGCTATTGTAAGACAAATATTTTAGGAATACCTATATCTTTTATTGTACCTAACTAGAGAAAAACTTCTGTAGCGGCAGCAGCCCCCCCCTCTACACACACGCCTGGCATAAAAAGTATAGGGTGTCCAAGGAGTGCATGCATGGGGATCTTGTAGACGGCACGAAATGGAGATTCGGTTAAAGGAGAAGAATATTGTTCAGCGTATTGAGGACTACTACGATCACCATTCAAATTTTATAAATTTTACGCAGATTTCATTATAGGCTGAAGCCGAATTGTTAGTTCTCACGGACCGTACCTATATTTTGGAGACCTATATTTTTACAGATTTGGATAGAGAAGGAAGGAAAAAGCGGGTCTACGACAACTGGCCGTCGTCGACTGGCCGTCGCCGATTCGCCGTCGGACAAACTCGCTGTCGGGCAAACTCGCCGTCGGTCAATTCGCCGTCAGCGGAAACAAGATAATTATTATTATTTTTTAATAACATTTAAATCTAATACATAGATGTTTGTAACTGTAATCAGTTTATTCACAATCTCATTTCATAATTGGAATGGTGTAGTTAGGGAACTTATTAAGTGCAATCAGTTTATTCTTATGAAACAAAACTTTCTGAAATCCCAATTAAAAAAACAATTTTTATAATATACATTATAGATTCACATTTCATAATTTTATTATGGGCTAACCCCCTAAGATATTTCAAAATATCACTATCGTCACTAAATTTCCGGACTAGCGACAAGACGCGTTCGTCGGCGTCCCGATACTTCTTCAATTTTAGAGGTGGAGGGTTACCAGCTACCAGCTGTTCATAGTAAGCACCCCTGCCTCTTTATACCTTCCGTAAGCCATCTATGAACTTCCTTAATTACATCATTCCAATGATAAAACGCGATTGTGAATAAACTGATTACAGTTACAAAAAACAATAATTATTTTGTTTCCGCTGACGGCGAGTTGATCGACGGCGAGTTAGTCGAGGGCGAGTTTTCCCGACGGCGAATCGGCGACGGCCAGTCGGCGACGGCCAGTTGTCCCATCCCCGGAAAAAGCCCGGTTAGTAGACCCAATATCAACATTAATTTCATTTAAATAAAAGTAATAATTAAAAATGTGTTTCATTTTAAAGCAAGTAGATAATGAAGGAATTATCAACCCGGCGCGGCGCGTGTATGTAAAATAGCGTTAAAATATCTGACGTATTATAGGTACGAATAGATATCAAAATTTTTCTGAATAAAAAAAAGTTGCTATTGGGTCTACTGAACGCGATTTTTCCTTCTCTATCCAAATCTGTAAAAATATACTGAGTGTGTCATTTAAAATAACAAAGTTGATATCATTTCCGGTTTCACCGGCAGTGATATAGGGTCGGCGCGTAGATCAAAAAATGCCAATTTAAAAACTAAAATCGACGTGTCAGAGCATTTTTGATAAAAAATAATAGCTACGATTTAATCGAATTTATTCCTTTTATCATGAACGCTCTGTATAACATTAGCGAAAAATAGACATCTAATCGAAATGTCGAAGTCTTAACGAAAGCTGCACTGGTAAGTTAACGCCACGAAATATTACTTACTTTTTTTTCGGTTCATACAGGATATTTGTTTTAAAGTCCGGGACGACATTTTTCAATTTTGTTTTCTATATCATTGAAAGTATAATAAATCAAAAATAAGTGAATTTTTATGACATGGATAAATTTTTTATGGAAATATTCAGTGTTCGATTTACTTGAAGTTGTTTTCAACGTGACTCATAAAACTGCTAAAACTGCAACAAACTTTCGAAACAATCAATAAATTTGGTTAAAAAAATTAAACCATTTATCACATTTTTATCAAAAATCTCCATAAAGTTGCTTTTTTTACGAAAAAGAAAACCTCGTCACAGTTTGTGTGTAGGTACAAAGTTTAACCTACAGATTTTCCGTAATGAAATTCTACTGTCCACAATCATCTAACTTGTTACCCTCGTACCTACTGTAAATATCCTAGCGGCAAAATAAACTGCGTTTGTTGATTTTCTGGTTTCCAGTTTTCCACGGCTTCACTGGTAAAATAGTACTTAGCGTAAACTAATCTCCTCTTTATAATATTCTGACAATTGCTAATAACAAAGGTTTAGCAGTGAAATAAAATATTGATCTTCATTAAGATGTAAAATATTTAATTTTGCCCAAAGTATTAAATTTGCTGAAATAATATTTAATGTCCACAAATTTATTGTTGATACAAGTGACAACAAATAATGACAACGGTGTACCCGTGAAATTTAAGATTGATTGGTATTAATAATTTATTGTAGTTGCAACACTATAGTGAGTTTGTGCGTTATTGCCTTCTCTATTTCAATTACCTATATTTGGTATGGGCGTAATTTGCGCCGAATTATACCTGAGTAAACCGGCCATTAGTTGGGTACCTTAAGCATACCGGTAATTTGCGCCGAGTATCTTTAAGGTCCGTAAATCCTACCTGTAAAATGCACCGAATTGCATATACCATCTGCCACCACCATTCTTATATTCTAAAATTTTTGAATTTAACAAGGCCGCCCCGCCCGTTTCCTTACATCTCTATTTTGCATCGGTGCGAGTTCATCCAATTTTACAGTTTGTATTTTAATATACGTATCTGTTTGAAAATTATTTAACTTAATCTAACCTAACCTAACCTAACATAACAAATATATAAAGAAACGGGCGAGTAGTGTAGAAGTTTGAATTAAATCTAAAATGAAAAGATTCACATACGTTGGTCGTTCTTTCCATGCTGTCACTAGCTGCAGGCCAGATGGTTGGTGAAAATGTAACGTCTTCGGATATATAATTATCCACTAGGTAATCGGAAAATTTTATTTTTCGCAAATCTTCAGGTTGAATGTTCAGAAAATCAAAGGCGAAGCAATCGCCTACTTCATCCGGATTCAGAAATGGAACACCAAATAAGTATGTTAGCCATAATCGCGTATCCAATATCGCTGTCTTTATTTTTGTATTCTACCACAAGCCCGAGCTCTTGAATCTTCCTGAACCAAGCTTGGGCTAAGTGAACCCTACGTGTACAAGTTTGTGTCGTAGAGTGCAGACGTGTCATAAATTCGCTCTGTGGATTAATAGTTATTTGATTTTTATTTGCAATGGAAGAAAAGATTAATGAAGTGCTCAAACAGCTTGGTGAACTAAATATCAAATACGATAAAATATACACGTTGCTAGATGAAGCAAAAAACGATAACAAGATATTAAGCGAGCAGGTTACAGCCTTGGAAGACAAACTCGATTACCTAGAAAACCAAAGCCGACGAAACAACCTGATCTTCTACGGTCTACAAGAATCCGGAAGTGAAACCTGGGAAGACTGTGAAAATAAAGTTATCAATGTGGTCAATACAAAACTAGAGTTATCTATTGATAACAATATGATCGAAAGAGCTCATAGAATAGGCTCAAATAGGAACAAAATGCGGCCCATTATAATAAAATTCACGAATTACAAAGTCAAAAATTCTATTCTTCGGTGTGCATACAAACTCAAAAATACAAACGTTTCTGTAAGTGAAGATTTTTCAAAAAGGATCATGGAAATCAGGAAATCTCTCCAGCCCCATCTGCTCCAGGCGAAAAAAAATAATAAAAAAGCATACTTGCGCTTTGACAAATTAATCATTGACGGCAAAGTATTTAATCCACCATCGGAAGACAATAGTTCGAGTTCCTATTACCAACTCAGATCGTCCAAGAAGAAAAACGAAGAAAAAAACTGCTAGGACAATAGGAGTAAAGAGGAAAGCATCACCATCCTACATTCAAACATACAATCGTTAAGAAACAAAAAACTAGATATAGAGGTAGCTATAAAAAATTTAGAAACTGAAATTAATATTGATATAAATGTAATTTGTATATGTGAACATTGGCTTAATGAGAATGAAATAAAATTTGAGTTAATAAATAATTTTTATGCGCCATCTTATTTTTGCAGAAAAATGATAATTAATAGAGGGGGAGTTATTATTTTAGTTAAGAATAATTTATTATTTGAAAAAGCGGAATTTACAATTCCCGTAGTTGAAAAACACTTCGAGTATACATCAGTTAAAAACTTAAAATTAATAGTTGTTGTAATTTATAGAACACCAGACGGTGACCTCGAGGTATTTTTTAACAATTTAGTTAATCTACTTAAGGAAATGAATGAACTGCACTTAGATATGGCGATATGTGGCGATTTTAACATAGATTTAAACATTAATACTGCAGCAACAATAGAATTTATTTCGATAATGAATATGTTTAATTTAAAACATAAAATAACATCTAATACGAGAATTACAGCACACTCGGCAACTAGGCTAGATAATATTTTCACTTCAATACCAGATCAGTTTCTGGAGGCTAACGTTTACGAATTAGGCTTATCAGATCATAACTCGCAATTACTAACAATTAAAAACTATTTTTCGAAATATATAGCAAATACATCAGAAAAGAGAAGAATTTTTAATAACAAAACTTGCAAAAAATTTTGTAGATTGGTGGAGTCTGCAGACTGGCATATGGTATATGAGGTCAACAATATAAACAAAAAGCTTGATGCATTTTACAATACATTCCTCATATGTTTCGAGGCCGCTTTTCCACTAGTAACAGTAAAACACAATATGCAGACAAATAAAAGTAAATGGATCACAAAAGGAATTAGAATTTCGAGCAAACATAAACGAGAACTGCTACAGTACAAAAAATATAGTAACGATATTAATTTTCATATATATGTTCAAAACTATACAAAAATTTTCAAAAATACTATCGAATTAGCAAAAAGTTCATATTTCAATGATAGAGTTACAGCTTCAAAAAATGCTTTCAAAACAACTTGGGATATAGTACGAGAGGTAACCGGAAAACATTCGCACAGCCCATTTAAAAATTCAATGCTTCGCGAAAATGATAATACAGTTACTGCTCCAGTAGAAATAGCTAATTTATTCAACGATTATTTCATAAATGCTGCTGAGAGTTCAACTGATAAACGGCAGTGTACACTAAACCCCATGGTTCACCTCAATTCCGTGCAACTTAACACGAATTCCTCATTTTTTATATCTCCAATAACAGAAGATGAAACACAAAACATTATTATTAATTTGAAAAATAAAAATTCTTTTGGCATTGATGAAATTCCTGTCAAAATCATAAAACAAAACATAGTTCACCTAGTAAAACCATTAACTCATATTATAAACGAATCCTTTCAGTCTGGTATCTTCCCGAATAAATTAAAGACTGCAATAATTAAACCATTGTATAAGAAAGGTGATAACAAGATCAAAGGTAATTATAGGCCAATTTCTTTATTGCCTGTATTTTCTAAAATAATAGAAAAAACTATGTTTAACAAATTGCAGTCTTTTCTAGATTCGAAAGATTTACTAAATAAGTTTCAATTTGGATTTCGAAAAAATAAAAGTACAACTCTGGCAATTCACAGTTTTGTAGATTGTATTCTAGACAACTTTGAAAATAACAAATGCTCTATCGGCATCTTTTGCGATCTATCAAAAGCGTTTGATTGCGTAGACTTCAACATATTGCTTGATAAACTATATTTTTATGGTGTACGAGGAATAGCACACAACTGGTTTAAGTCGTATTTGGAAAATAGGAGTCAGATGGTGGAGGTGCGGCATCAAAATCCCTCGGGAATTATAGAATCATATCTTTCAAATTTAAAAACTATACAACGTGGAGTACCACAAGGTAGCATCCTTGGTCCACTATTGTTTATAATATACATCAACGATTTGCCATATATAACTTCTGAATGTAAATTCAGCCTGTTTGCAGATGACACCAACTTACTCATTAGCAGTCAAAACATAACCGATTTAAAAATCAAATCTGAAGATATCCTGAAAAGTATTTGTCAATGGTTTAGAAACAATAAACTAAATCTCAATCTTGAAAAAACATTTAGCATTACTTTCAATACACCCAGAGGTACTGAAAATACTCACATTGTACTCGATGGAAATCCCATAGCATCTGTACCTTCAACGAAATTTCTTGGTATTTACATTGATAATAAATTAAACTGGTCACCACATATCGCTTATCTAAGCAAAAAACTGAGTTCAACTGTGTTTGCGATGTCTGTTGTCAGAAAAAGCTTTAATTTAAACTCTGCCAAAATTGTTTATTACGCGAACTTTGAATGCTTACTTTCTTACGGCATAGAATTCTGGGGCAACTCTATAGACACTGAAATAATTTTCAAAATACAAAAACGGGCTATAAGAACTTTAGACAAGCTAAACCAACGTGATTCATGCCGTGATGCTTTTAAGTCATTGAAAATTCTAACATTTGCCAATCTTTATATTTATAAATTAGCGCAGTATATTTTTGATAGGAAAACAACATTGCCTAAACCCGCAGACTATCATCAATACGATATCAGAAATAACTCAGACATACGCCTACCTAAAGTTTCAAAAACAACAAGTCAAAAAGGTCCTCTTTACTCCGGAATTAAGATATTTAATGCACTACCTTTTCATATTAGAACGAATACTAATTTAAAAACATTCAAAAATTCATTAAAAAAATGGTTACTCGAAAATCCCTTTTATAACCTGCAAGAGTTCGAACAACATATTTCTACCAGCAGACAGAGTGAATAAATTCTTTTTTCTAAATTCTTTTTTCTTTATTCTACTATAGTAATACCTATTTTATATATTATTATGTATTTAATTATTAATATTATTTATTTTCATTGTTTCACCTTTCCCAAACGCCTGTAGGTTGTTATACAGTTATTGTATTACATGGGAAATAAATAATTTACTTACTTACTTACTTACATCCAATAATTTTTGTTTCGGGCCAAACAGTGGTTATTGCACCATGAATTGCTTTCTCAAAATCTGAGACTATAATTTTAGGGTTCAAACTGAATCCTAATTCTAATGATTTCGTGCACAAAAGCAAAAACAAATTTTCGTAAGTTTTCTGGTTTTTGTCAGGTAGTAAACAAAATGCCAATGGAATGTAGTGTCCCCCTTGTAAAACATGCAGGGTGAACAATTGTAAAAAGAATTTTGTTCAATAAGAAAAGTTCCGTCCAGGCATATTTTGGGCGAACTCCAAAGAAATTTCCATTGGTTTTACATGGAAGTACCACAATTTCACTTGATTTGCCAGCAGCAAATACAAAAGTCATTAAGGGTTGATAAGTTACTCGGCGCAAATTACATTAAGGATTACCAAACATTTACAAGTTCTCGGCGCAAATTACGTATGAGATTACAGGTCCAGTTAAAATTCTGCGCAAATTACAATCGCCGATACCTAGGAACCTAGGTATATACCTACTTAGCAGTAAATTAAAATAAGGTCATAATTAATAATGTAGGATTTACTGTACACAATTTGTAGATATTTCTATTTTTAAAATGTTGGGAGGTCCGGAAACTTTTTCTAGTGTTTGATGTTAATATCGGATTTTAAAAGATATATTGAGAAACATGCCAAAACATGGGACAGCTTTATCAATGCTGTCATTAATCAAGCTGGCGATGTCCAAAGAGGCAAAGACTATTTTCGCACCATCTATACTCAAAGTCTTGCCTTTGCGAAAATGTTTGAACCCGTACTAATGGCTCCATCGCGCGGCTAACTGTAGAAGCTATACAACAGAAATCTTCCATCCTCCAGCAATAGTTTATATTTATTTTTTTTTTAATTTATATTACAATTTTGCTATCGCATCGAAAATTGTACATGTTCAACATTCGATATTTTTAGGAGCAACTTTCAATAAACGAAGTTCAGTTGGAGTCGTAAAAATTTGTAAATTATTAGCACATTACTCCTCAAGATAGCAATTAGGATAGGTAGGTACCTATTTGGATATTTGAAATGTACTTGGCCTTCTCGTTCCTATCTAGATCCCAAGGCATTCTTGCTTTACTTCTTACCACCCCAATCCGCCAATCCCACAGGCCAATCCCACCGAGAACCGCTGTACCCTCGCACAAATACAGATGCGTCTAACCTGGTCTCGACCTTTTCGTGTACCTATTTAAAAGAAGAAAAGAACTAATCGAGACAACAAAATACGCAACATCCCTTTGATATATTAGGTAAGTAAAGGAATTGATTTAATTGACTCCTTATTCGTAACGATGTAAACAAACAAAATATTGGTGTTTGGAATATCCCCGTAAAATGCATAAAAAAATACAAACATTTATTTAATACATTTGGTCTACATTTGCTTCTCAAGATAAAAAGCTAGAAAAGTTTAGATAACTTTCAGTTACTCATATCTTAATTTTAACTTTCATTTGGTTTCGTGCATTTTTGCCTACGCAAGTAAGCGCCACGTGCTAAGCCTAAGGCTGAGGTTACATTAAATGCGTATGCGTGCGATTTTTTAGTCGTACGCGCACGCACGACTTTCTGTCGTTCAACTTCTGGTTACATTGTTTCCGTTCATCGTAGGACGACGCGACAGCCGCAGTTGTGGACAGTGCAATTATGATGAACCAAGAAATATTAAATGTATATTTATTCGAGACTAATGTCTTAAAATACATGATTCTAGACCAAAAAAAACAATATTGTGATACTCTTTACATTTTTGGTCCCACAAGGGACCAATACAATAAAAAATACACAAAATAAGTTTTTCAACATCCATTTTTGTTAAAATATTTAATAATTAGCTTGAAATATCTGTTTACTTTTGTTTTTCAGTACCTAATATCGCACGTTTAGCGCGGTAAAAACAAACCAGTTTGTTTCGAGTTGATACACGTACGTTCACGTGCGCGCGCGTCACTCTCAATCGCGTACAATGTAACCATACATATTGAAATGAATAGGTTTGTTTTCGTTGCAGTGGTCGTACGTCCGCGTACGACTATAAAATCGCACGCATACGCATTTAATGTAACCTCAGCCTAAGGGTAGTAAACGCTTGTAGGTAGGAAGTAGCCAAGGTGCCGATGTTTTCCAAATTATGTAGTCGAAGTATCCTACTGTGCTAAAACTTCAAACACCAGGCAACTTTAACACGATGGCGCTACCGATCACATTGCTCGAGGCAGAGTGGAAATGGTACTAACATTTATAAATCCAACGGATATTATTTTTCTGGTACGTTATCAAAAATCTATCAGTCGAATCTGTGCCACCCTGTATTAGGGACATGATTACACCCCTAGTTGTTCACGAACGACTCGTTAACTGACGACAATTATTGGCGACTTCCGTATACTCTCGGAGTAACTTTAGAACGAAAAAACATTCAAACACCAACAATCGTTGGTGAACGATTCACTTACGAGTCGTTGCGGCTTACAGAATAGAGGTGTTAGTCTGACTTTTATCTATTTTTTTACGATCTTCTCTATTGGATAGGTACATTAGTTTTTTTCGAAGAAACATAAAGAAATTCAAATTCAATTAATTCATTTTAAAACCGTTATGTGTAGGCTACATAAATGCAATAAACTTTACGTAACGGACATGGCTGTGTGCCGTTAAAATTAAAATTTATGTTTGTACCTACATCAGATTGACTACATATCTTACTATATAGGTACTTATGTTACAGGTATTGATTGTTCACAATCAATATTCTAAAACAATGAGAAGGTAAATATTTTAACCACGCTGCTGGGCGGCTTAAAAGTTGTATGATTTGATTTGCTTTTGCTGTTTGTATTGAAAATAAAATACAAAACTGATATTTAAAATAGCAATATGTAATCATTTTTAGAATAGGCGCAATTAATCATATTTCTATCAAAGGGGAACAGTAAATGATTTTCCTATTGACAAAGTATTTTCAAACAAATTGCTCAGATGTATTATTTACTTTTTAAATCAGTTTAGAACAAAGAATCATTTACATGCATTCATTATTGTTGAAATACATTTTACAAGAATCAATAATGTGTGTGCGCGGCTAGAGCGATGTCAGATCGATACGATAAATGGCATTCTATGATTGGTGGTTGAAAATCAATAGAGGTAGACCGATTTTATCGATTTTGATGTAGCATCTCTGCAACTCCCTACTAATACGTTTTTGTAGAGTGCGGTGTATCGAGCAGTGTTCTACAGCCGTTTGTTTCGCAATTTTTGGTAAATATTTGTAAAAAAAAATTATTTTGCTATTTTTAAAATAATTTTAATTCCTTGGTATGACCCGCTATTGTAAAGGGTGTAAAATAGATATTCGATTTCTACGACAAGTACGAAGTTTAGTGCTTAGTGGGAAAATTAACAAATATTGCTACAGCACCAATACCTTGGCATATGTTTTATATATTTTATTCGAAATTAGTATTTTTCTTAAACAGGTTTAGCCTATAGCTTATCAAAATTTTTATTATTGGTTGCTGTCATTGTGGATCGATTCTATACAATTCCATGCAAACCGAACCGCTCAGTTACGGACTTAAACCTTCAGAAGAAAGATAGCTGCTAAAGCCATAGCTTTGGTAATATAATTTAATTATTATTTCGATATTCGATCATTATAGTTTAGTAATAGTATCAGTGTTTCATATGGCCGGGGTTGAATGTTTCTAATCGAGATATTTTGTTTTCTAAATGTTCAAACTCGGTAAATTAAGTGTTCCCAGAGATGAAACTCAAAACAAAAGCTTACACACTATTTCATCTTGTTGGGATAATGTTCACGTATTTTCTATGGTTACTCTTGAAAATATCGTAAATAAGAATGTGGTAAGGGCTTCGAACATACACTGTTCTTTGACTGGAAGGAGCATATCCCTATGCTGCACTGCACAACCTATGATGGTTCAAATAAGTTTGACAGAAACGACAATACACGCGCCTGCGCAGAAAATACTAGTTCCTATTATCTGTCTGTCCTGGTCAATCTTCTTTGAGCCAATTTCAAAATGGTATACTCTTTTCATACAGGAGCAGTGTATGTTCGAAGACTAAGGGTATTTCTTTTTAAAATTCAATGTTACCTATAGTGCATTTCATACTGAGAGTATAGTACAGGAAAAATAGGCCCATACATTTCTTATGGACCTTCTGTTTCCGACATTCCCAGTTCTAGATGTCAGGGAATGGCAAAGTTTACTCACGTAAATGCAATCAGCAGTTCTCAATAAATCTTGACTGTATCACTGCTTTATTCAGTTGGGCAACTACTTTTAAAATTATATTATATATTTAAAGTTTTAAATAAAACGTAAATGCGTAAACTCAATTATTTTGCATTACACTTTGCTTTCTTCAAATGTACGTTTCAAAACGGCCGACGAAAACGTTACAATTACTGCATAACAATTAACAATGTATTAGCAGATAAACCGCTTGCAATACAAAAGAGGTATGCATTTTGATTGACGGCTTCATGTTTACTTTCAAACAACTTTCTGGGGAAATATGTCAATACTGTTTTTCTATGTTCCCCGTACTGTACTCTCAGGGTGAAACTTACTGTAAGTGCACGAATTTATTTTGAATAGAACCGAGTATTTCTCACAACAACAAGAAACAGAACGATATCCTATCAATTTAGACAAAGCACAAATTTTAAAAACGCCCAGAGGTGATATACGAGATCAAACAATTTACCAACAAGATTGATATTTTCCTTTTAGTATTAACAACCCTGCATGGTCCCATGACATAAACCAATGTTTTATATTTATGACAAGTCATTTATGTTCACTGCAAGTTTGGTTCTGTTTCGCAGAAGGAGCCGCGAATTGTATTTTCATTAAGTAAAGCCGCATATTATAATACCCACATCGAGTCGCGTAGTTTTACAAAATAAAACAAGCCAAACATCACGCAGCGTTTTATTTAAAACTCGGGTTTTGGTGGAGATACCTACCATGTGTTTGAAAGGTTGCACATTGGTGCCAAAGAGGAACCTCGTTCAGTCGTTCGGGCCGCCCATCTACATCTCGAAGAGATGCAATGGTGGTGTAACATGACCTACGAATCATTGTTAAGATGATTCCGGGACAATTGGGGGTTAACCGAGAAATCGAATGGAGAACCGGGCCATTCAATAAAACTTCTGAGCTCAGTTTGAGCATAATGGGGAGGTAGTACTTCGTCCTGATGAACATTTCGATTCTCTTAAAAGTTTTACATAATACTTTTGGCCTGTTCGTGTGCCGTCAATAAAAACAAACGACCTAACTAATAATGTCCTTCTTAAAAATACCGATCCAAATATTTAATTTTTTGTTCCATATTTGGGCTCTCTTCTCCACGGTTTCACATTGTTCCCAATTTTTTGCTGTTCTCAATTCACAGACTCTTTTAATGTCATCTATCCAGCGCATCTGTGCCCTTCCTCTCTTCCTTGTTCCATACCAAGATGATTAATGTTATTGTTCCATCTGTCATCCGTTATTCTCTCGTTATGCCCCAACCATCTTTACTTCATATCACGAGCAATTCTTTCAGTAGTGCCTATTAGTTTTGTTTTTTGTCTGATCTACTCATTAGTTTTTATATTTTCTAATGAGATTCCGAGAGTCGCGTTTTCCATTGTCTCTGTGTTTTCGCTAGTACCTCAATATGACGTAAATGTCCATGTCTGAACTAGGCACGTTAGGACTGGTAAGATGCACATTGCACAAGTCGGAAATATTAGATTTGCATCTTGTTTTTTTTCAAAATTCTCCTTTACGATCATAATTATTGTCTACTAGGTCTTGTCCTAATTGAATGAGATTTTTCCTGCTTCAGTATTTTTCCTACTGATCATTGATTTACAACATGCACAGATGTAAAAATGGTGTAATAGAAGTGTGTGATACCTAGTACTTCACCCAATATAATCGCAATATGTTGAGCTATATTTTGACCAGTTTGTGTTATAGTCTTTGGTCAGTCAACTTGATTACTTTTCGAAAAAAAAAAAAAAATTATTTTTCTTCCGACGATGAACTACTGCGTACTGCCATTAGCAGCGACCATAAAATAATAGATAGGTTTATATTATTTTATTTCATACTGCATCGTAACACCCATGTTTAAGTTAACGATTTGAGTCCGGTAAATAAGACTTTACGGTATCAGGTCCGGTAAAAACTTTTACCGGACTCAAATGAAATAAATCGATAATCAAACTATTTATTACTAAAAAACTACAAAATTAATAAATATGACAATTAAAAAGAAACTAAATATTAAAATTGACATTAATTGTGCAATAGATTTACTGAGAACTTCGTCAAAAATGTTATAATTTTCTCCCGTTTTGACAAGACAAACAGTCAAAAAACAAACACTTCTATTTCATAGATGTCCATATTATGAATTCAAATTTTTATTTTTAATTTTTTCAATTTTAAACAAAGATTTAGTGCCTGCAGTATGAAATAAAACGCATTACGACATACGTCCGGCAAACTCTTAGAGTAACTCGTCTCAAAATTCCTGACTCGGCTCCTTCGTCGCCTCGTCCTTAAACATTTCGACTCGTTACTGTAAAACTGAGTTTACCGTACTTATAACGTAAATTACTATTATGGCAGCGACTGGCGGGCAAATATTGTAGGTAGCGTTTCCCGCCTAGCCAAGAGCTGGTGCGGTAGAATGCGGGCACGATTGCAGATCGCCCGTCTGTGTGCGTGTACTAACTTCCTTTGAACGCCCCTGCGCCGGTTTGCACTTCCCTTTATAAAATCGTGGACCGCGGAGCGGAGTCTACGTGGCGAAGCCTCGGAGGCGTCTCTAAAGGATGCGTCCATCGGGGGCGGGTGATAGGCTTCATTGTTAGATGCGCCCCAGCCCCGTTATAGTAAACAAGACAGTAAGTAAAGTGAAATAGTTTAATACAGTGCCTTCATTAATGATTGATACCCACGTGACCATAAAATATAGGCAACCCAACTTACATAGTTGGTAAACCTTCATTCAATAATTCCCTAACTGATTGTATGTACGTAAATTAGGGCAGACATTGACACTTTAGTTACTTAGTTTAGTTACAACGAGTACCAATCCTACCTGACTTCAACATTTAAATCTGAAACTTCCAAGGACACCACGGATCAAAGGTCACGTGGGTATCAATCTTTAATGAAGGCACGGTAGAAATTAACACTTTCCTATTTAATTCATTCGTTCAGCATTGAAAATAGCAGCTACCCTTCAGGGCCAATTTTGTGGGCGCAAGGAAATATTTTAAGAAAAAGGAAAGTGGTTTTAATATTAAGATTTATCAAACTTTCGCGCGCTACTATTTTTGGGCGGTCGGTCTAAAACACCCTGTATACGAAGCAGTTTTAGTCACAGTGTTTTAGCTAACTAAAGGAAAAATGAAATTTATTTTGATTATACCTAAGTTAGAAGTTACCCTTAATTTTAGGGAACATTTTGAATACGCACAATTGTAATTTTATTATGAATTATTATTTTCCAGATGTCCAGAATGGCGGACCTAACAGAAAATTATCAATTAAAGTGGCACTCATTTAGTTCCCACTTACACTCCTGTGTAGCGTCTGCTCTCAATAAAGAATCATTTACCGACGTAACCCTGTACACGATGGATGGTCATCGAATTTTAGCCCATCGTTTTGTACTCTCTGCTTGTAGTCAATATCTTCACGATATATTGAAAGTACAACAAAAAATGACTACAACTTTACCTTTACTTATAGTATTGCCCCCTGAAATAAATTACAAAACCATGACAACATTAATCCAGTATATGTATAGTGGTGAAACTACAGTTTCTAAAGACATTTTAGAAAACGTTCTTAGAGGAGGAGATCTTTTAAAAGTTAAAGGTTTATGGCGTCCTAAAGAGGAAAGATATTACGAACGGAAACTCGTTAAAATACAAGAACAAGATCGAGATATTAGTCGTCAATCTTCATGTTCCTTATCGCAAACGTTATCAGTTTGCGATGTTTCTAACGACGAAAGTAGTTTAACCGGGAATGCTGAAATTTCGAATAAACCCAAGACAGGTAATAAATGCGAAGTGAGTTCTTCGTCGAAAATTGCATCAGATTATGCTAAAACTTCAAAGATACAAAATGATGAAACTTCTGAAGAAAAAGTATTCAGTATAGTAGGAGATAAAAGCAAATCAACCACAGATGAAGATAGTGAAAAAAATGAGAATTTTGAAGATGATTCGGCAGCAGCTGATAATTTACAATTTTTGGTGATCAAAGAGGAGCCTATAGAATGGAGTGAACTAGATGAAGGTGAAATGGAAATGATAGAAGAAAGTGACATGTTTAGTTCTGATTTGGCTATAAAACCAGAAGTGGTTTTGGATGACCAAGATGACAAATCAGAGGAACTGTATTCACCACTAACTTGCGAATTGTGTTCGGAAACTTTTACACTGCCGGGTGAATGGGTTCGTCATATACAAACACATACAGATATGTTACCTGCCAAAAGACAAAAACGAGGAAAACCAACAGTAAGTATAGTGTGCACAAATATGATACATTGTTCAGGTAGTGCCAGCAATTCATCTTCAGCAATTCCGGTAGTAAGCAGAACCGATTACCAAAGAAATGGTGACTGTCGTCGTAGTCTGTGTACTTGGTAGCGAGGTCTGTGTGTACATGGTGCCGAGGTAATTGGTTCTGAACAGGTAATACCAACATAGAAGAAGTAGCACGCAATGGCGATGGTCGCCACCGTCTGTGTGCTAAAATTTATGGAACAGTATATTGTTGGTGATGACTTTCTGGGTCGGTGAATTGCTGGCACTGAATTTTCTTAGATCCGTGTCTATAGTACCTACCTACTTTCGTTCTTACATACAAAAGTTTTATTAAGCAATACGTATCCTTTTTCCACCATGGATCATAATCAATTTACCACTAAGTTATAAATAATTACAGGAAGAAGATAGTGGTACATTTCCACCACTACACTGTGACATGTGCCAAAAATATTTTCCAACTCCAGCTGAATGGGTACGTCACATACAAAATTCCCACACCGAGTTCGAATTAAGGGTATCCAATAAAACAAATCCTGTAAGGACTGTACGAGTTAGTCGGCAATTAGGTTCGACACATAAAGAATGTGCAGTATGCAATAAAAAATTTCCGTCTCATGCTTCTATGTTAATACACAGACGTACACATACTGGAGAAAAACCATATATGTGTGAACACTGTCACAAGGGATTTAATGTAAAAAGTAATTTACTGAGACATTTAAGAACACTTCATGATAGAATAATTAATTCTACAGATGTTGAATATAGAGAAAATTCTAGTAATGGTAACACTAGTAATTAGCTCTAAGTTTAAGTAGTAAACATTAACTTTGTATGAGGGATAAAATATATTTTAGTTTTTTAATTAACTTAATTGCTGTAATTCAATCGAATCTCATTTTACTTGATACTTTATACATCAGTGTTTGAAAATAAAAACTAATGAAATCACTTATTTTAAACCGATCAAAAATCTCCAAATTATATTATCGGACACCTGTAGCGGGAAGAAAAGTAATTTAGCAGTTTGTCACTGGTGCAAAACTTACTTTTTCTGCCGTTGACGGATCATCTACTTGAAAACCGAGCTAAATGTTTCTATCGAGTTCTAGAATGTCACGTTTTTTGCCATTCAAAGAAAAAATATGTTTGTGTAAGTATAAGAATTATGAATCCTAAAAATTTATAACTTTCAAAACTATTTCTACATTTTTAAAGTTCAGGTCATATCCCCATATCGAGTAGGTAGGTAGTATAATAATATGATGTAAATATTCGTAGGTATGACTTCTCATTAAAATATTTGTTGTATACCTACTTCGTCGTCTGCGTTGATATGTGTTCCTGCTGTGACAGCAGGAACACATATCAACGCAGACGACGACCTACTTAATGGAAAAGAACATCTTTTTTTGGTAGAAACAAATGAAGGAAAATGACACTTTCTACCTAGCAACACACTTGTTCATATAAAACACTTTTCTACATAGCAACGTCCGAATTTTATTGTTGCACTGTTTTGTTTCCATGTTAGCAACACATAATTCTTTGATTAAATTTTCCGTTTAATTTATTTAAGTATATTTTTAAACAATTAAAAGGTGATTTATTATGCTCGTATAAAATTAATCCACTCCCTGCGCTCCACTGACTCGTGAATTAAACACTCACTTTGCTTAATTTGTGGATCATCTAAACCTTAGATGTTATAGTTTACATCATTTAATTTTACTTCATACAGGGTGTAGAATTAAATTATGCACGATAGAGATTTTAATTCAAAAATCTTTATGTTCAATTATTGTCTCCCCTAATTATTTTAAAGCTAAGTTGTTCTAAAGTTTTTTGTAGAGAAAGAAACACTAAATCGGGACGTTCTATTAGTTTTGTATTTTAGTTTTATAGAAAGCCAAAAATTGGAAAAATTAATCGTCTGAATTTGAATATCGCGCGCTTGATTTAAAAGAATTTCAGCGAGATTAATGAAAGAATGGATGATCTCATGTATTGGTGTACCTAATTTATACGTTTATTTACAGTTTAACATAAAAGTCCGGTTCGGCAATTAAAAAAGCGCGCGATTTTCAAATTAAGACGCTCAATTTTTTCATTTTTCTTCTTTCTGTAAAACTAAAATTCAAAACCTATAGAACGTCCGATTTATCATTTTTTTCAATACAAAAAACTTTAGAACAGTTTAACACTAAAATAATTAGAGGAGAAAACATAAAGATTTTTTCATTGAAATCCCTATGGAGTGTAATTCAAGTCTACACCCACACTAGGTATCATGATTTATTCATTTCTTATTTGAATCAACCAGTGCTTCCAGAATATCTACTGAAAGATGCACAAATGCTTCAAATCTTCCTTTTAATTGCTGCAGTTGAAATACATAATTTATAGCTTCAATTAATTTAAGAAATGTAAAATATGTACCTAAATAATTATAAATCATCGCTGCATTGCTCACAATATAGTAAACATCTAATTTTAGAATTCTAAAAACATGTAAAGAATATATTAGCATTGTATGTCGAAGATGATATTTTGTACAAACACAAGATTTGAATATTAAATAAATATTTCTTCCATAATAAATGTTTTTTTAGATAAATGGTTCAAACTTTTGATTAATTTAAAGTTTGTATTGTCTATGGGAAATATACATCAGAATAAATTCCTTTCTATTCTAAATATTGTTTTTCTTGCTAGTTTGCAAAAACAAATTAATATCCATCAACCAAATTTTTTTATTTAATATTAATAATGAGAAACGGATTAGTTGCAATTCTGCAAGTCTGTGATGTAAATATAAATTGTTTGCTATTGGTTGACGTATTGTCGCGCCTTGTCTTTCAAAATTTAGTTGACATATTTTCCGGGGCATTTGTAAGTTTGGTGGAGCTTTACATATTATAGATTGGCCACTGGGACCATATATAATTATATTATCTACGACTGGGACGTGAAAAAAAGTCGAACGTCGCGTTGGCAAACTCAAGGGAGTGGGGGTGATTGTAGACTCAAGCGTAATCGCATTTTGTAACTATTGCATTCCACTTTTAGAGTTGAGATACAAAACTATCGTGCTGTTATTGAATATTGTACAATGTCTAGCTCTAGCTCATTGAAATTCTACCGGCTTGCTCCACAGAGCGCGTATGTACGCAAATGGAGTCGCGCGGTTTTTCTCAGGTCTCAGTCTGTGGCACAGTTCCTGTAGGTTCTTCCTTTTTATCATTTCTTTGGGTATAGTCTTTGAAATTTTTAAATAAAGCTTAAATAAAAACGATTATTTTGAGATGGACAGGAAACAGAGAAATAACCTAAGAAATGTACAGCATGTTGTACGGCCGGTGCAAAATAAATGTAAGGACAAAAGGGGTGGGATTCAAAGTGAACAAAAATACGAGGAAGAGAGTACCATTTACACCAGTAAACTTTAGAACAACGATGGATCTAGAGGAAATATGTGGGGGGGGATAGTCCAGGGAGATATGGAAAACTCTGTAGGCAATGAGGATTCGGGAACCGGAACAAACATTATATATAGGCTTACGTAATCTTTGGCCTTATTCCAAATGTTTCACAAATGAAATCCTCTACACCTCTCTTGATTTCCTCTCCTCTTATTTATAGACCTGATGTTGTTTCATTTCCTCCTTTTGTCTTGGTTCTCATTGATATCTTCTAGTGCTTCTATTTATTTAACTAGTTCCTTATTTTTCTATTCCAGTTTGGTTCCTTTCGTATCACAATCTTCCTATTTCCTCGTTATTTTTTTTAATTCTTCTTTCATCTTCCCCATTTCTTGGTTAGTTTTTAAACTTTCATCACCTCCTGGATACTCTTCTCTCGATTTCCTAGCCAGTGTTAATTCTTATTATTACTGTTTAACAGAAATTGGATGGCTCGCGAATTGCGTATAGGAAACTAAAGTGTTCAAACAGTCAGCAGCATGGCCAGTTGTAGCTGCGTTCTTTTTGTTCTCCATTTTTCTCTCTTCTACCCTGCTTCTTCTGGATTTGTTTCTTGGATCTTGTTTTCTCTATACTGCTCGCCCTATCCTTTTTGTAGTGTTTGCGTTTTTACTTATATACTCTCTTTATTTTTGTTTTGCTTTGCTAAAAATATTATCTTACACTCTGGTATTGAGCTTTCTTATCGGTGTTTATTTTTATCGCATGCTTCTACCATTTGGCGTGCACGGGCGATTTCTATTATTCCCTGGAATATTTGACGGACATTTCCAGGAACTAATAAAATGCACTTATTGAAGAATTGTTGATTTAAAAAAAACATATTCCGACAACAACAAAAAAAATCAGTAGTATTATAGTGGAGGAAAAAATGTATTGTTTAAAAAGTGGTTGATTACAAAAATTAAAAGTTAATATCGAAGGTGATGTACAATTCATAAATAATAATTAGGTAACTAAGGGGCTGCGATAGCTCGTTTTGCTGATGACATAACCTTATTCCATTGCTGTTGAGATGGTACAAATGGTCCATTGTGAACGATGTGAATATTCATACTTCGAACAAATTTTAAGTGGGGCACCAACTAAAGTAAAAAATTAAAATTAGAGACAGTAATAAACGGTGGTCACTACTGCAGCTAAAGTAATTGGATAGGAAAACGACAAAACAGTCAAAAGATGGTTTGATAAAGAATGAGAACAACTAATAAAAGAACCAAGAAACAAGTAAACCGTAGATAGAAAGATATACAAAGAAAACAGGAAAGAAATAGACAAAGTATTCAAAAAGAAAAAAATGGATGGATGGAAAAAATGATGACAGAAATCGAAACTGAAAGCCAAAACAAGACACAAAAAAACTCTGACAATCTATTTCTAGTTTAAAATTGTGGCGTGCGTTAGTAGTATTTACTCGCTCTATAAAAATAAAATCATACAAAAACAAATAATAATAAAATTAAACAAACCTTTGGAGTAATGAAAAAATACTGTGAGGTATCTGGTTGACTTGTTGCATCTACCAACAACTCAAAGATTCGACGTTCATTGTTAGAATCCATCCCCTGATTAATTTCATCAACACAACGGAATGGCACTGGTGTCAACTCTTGCAAAGACAACATAAAAGCTGCAGTTGCTACTGCTCTTTCCCCTCCACTTTGAACAATGCTATTTAGTTCTTGCAATGGTTCTCTATCTCTGTATTTGACTTTAATGCTTAACCCATATTCAGCAAAATCTTTATCATTATCCCCTGTATAAAACAAAATTATAATAATAGGGATGTATACTAAATTTTAATTGTTATTTTATGTCTTCCAAACTTTGCAGCGTGAAAGAGGCTAGAATAATGTACCCTGTCGAAGCATAGTGGTGCGTGACGTCACTCTTACCGTGCGGTAAGCGTAAAATACCATTAACGAAACACTTCGAATTGAAATGCAGCGAAAACCGCGCTAGATATGGTAAAATACTATAGAATCAAATCTGTAGAAAATAACATTTCCTACAAAAAACTCCCGGAAACCGTATGTCCAACTTTAATCATTTGGGCTTGAGAACCGTTTGAAGTTAGCATAACCTATCGATTGCGGTTTAAAATTGAAGTGCGGCGAAAACTGCGCTAGATACGGTAAAATACTATAGAATCAAACCTGCAGAAAATAAAATTTCCTACAAAAAAACTCCGGGAAACCATATGTCTAACTTTAATAATTTGGGCTTGAGAACCGTTTGAAGTTAGCACAACCCATCGATTGTGGTTTAAAATTGAAGTGTGGCGAAAACTGCGCTAGATACGGTAAAATACTATAGAATCAAACCTGCAGAAAATAAAATTTCCTACAAAAAAACTCCGGGAAACCGTATGTCTAACTTTAATAATTTGGGTTTGACAACCGTTTGAAGTTAGCATAACCCATCGATTGCGGTTTAAAATTGAAGTGCGGCGAAAACTGCGCTAGATACGGTAAAATACTATAGAATCAAATCTGTAGAAAATAACATTTCCTACAAAAAATTCCCGGAAACCGTATGTCCAACTTTAATCATTTGGACTTGAGAACCGTTTGAAGTTAGCACAACCCATCGATTGCGGTTTAAAATTGAAGTGCGGCGAAAACTGCGCTAGATACGGTAAAATACTATAGAATCAAATCTGTAGAAAGTAATATTTCCTACAAAAAAACTCCCGGAAACCGTATGTCCAACTTTAATCATTTGGGCTTGAGAACCGTTTGAAGTTAGCACAACCCATCGATTGCGGTTTAAAATTGAAGTGCGGCGAAAACTGCGCTAGATACAGTAAAATACTATAGAATCAAATCTGTAGAAAATAACATTTCCTACAAAAAACTCCCGGAAACCGTATGTCCAACTTTAAGTCTAACTTTAATAATTTGGACTTGACAACCGTTTGAAGTTAACATAACCCATCGATTGCGATTTAAAATTGAAGTGCGGCGAAAACTGCGCTAGATACGGTAAAATACTGTAGAATCAAATCTGTAGAAAATAACATTTCCTACAAAAAATTCCCGGAAACCGTATGTCCAACTTTAATCATTTGGACTTGAGAACCGTTTGAAGTTAGCACAACCCATCGATTGCGGTTTAAAATTGAAGTGCGGCGAAAACTGCGCTAGATACGGTAAAATACTATAGAATGAAATCTGTAGAAAATAACATTTCCTACAAAAAACTTCCGGAAACCATATATCCAACTTTAATCATTTGGGCTTGAGAACCGTTTGAAGTTAGCATAACCCATCGATTGTGGTTTAAAATTGAAGTGCGGCGAAAACTGCGCTAGATACGGTAAAATACTATAGAATGAAATCTGTAGAAAATAACATTTCCTACAAAAAACTTCCGGAAACCATATATCCAACTTTAATCATTTGGGCTTGAGAACCGTTTGAAGTTAGCACAACCCATCGATTGCGGTTTAAAATTGAAGTGCGGCGAAAACTGCGCTAGATACGGTAAAATACTATAGAATCAAATCTGTAGAAAGTAATATTTCCTACAAAAAAACTCCCGGAAACCGTATGTCCAACTTTAATCATTTGGGCTTGAGAACCGTTTGAAGTTAGCACAACCCATCGATTGCGGTTTAAAATTGAAGTGCGGCGAAAACTGCGCTAGATACAGTAAAATACTATAGAATCAAATCTGTAGAAAATAACATTTCCTACAAAAAACTCCCGGAAACCATATATCCAACTTTAATCATTTGGGCTTGAGAACCGTTTGAAGTTAGCACAACCCATCGATTGCGGTTTAAAATTGAAGTGCGGCGAAAACTGCGCTAGATACGGTAAAATACTATAGAATGAAATCTGTAGAAAATAACATTTCCTACAAAAAACTTCCGGAAACCATATATCCAACTTTAATCATTTGGGCTTGAGAACCGTTTGAAGTTAGCACAACCCATCGATTGCGGTTTAAAATTGAAGTGCGGCGAAAACTGCGCTAGATACGGTAAAATACTATAGAATCAAATCTGTAGAAAGTAATATTTCCTACAAAAAAACTCCCGGAAACCGTATGTCCAACTTTAATCATTTGGGCTTGAGAACCGTTTGAAGTTAGCACAACCCATCGATTGCGGTTTAAAATTGAAGTGCGGCGAAAACTGCGCTAGATACAGTAAAATACTATAGAATCAAATCTGTAGAAAATAACATTTCCTACAAAAAACTCCCGGAAACCGTATGTCCAACTTTAAGTCTAACTTTAATAATTTGGACTTGACAACCGTTTGAAGTTAACATAACCCATCGATTGCGATTTAAAATTGAAGTGCGGCGAAAACTGCGCTAGATACGGTAAAATACTGTAGAATCAAATCTGTAGAAAATAACATTTCCTACAAAAAATTCCCGGAAACCGTATGTCCAACTTTAATCATTTGGACTTGAGAACCGTTTGAAGTTAGCACAACCCATCGATTGCGGTTTAAAATTGAAGTGCGGCGAAAACTGCGCTAGATACGGTAAAATACTATAGAATGAAATCTGTAGAAAATAACATTTCCTACAAAAAACTTCCGGAAACCATATATCCAACTTTAATCATTTGGGCTTGAGAACCGTTTGAAGTTAGCATAACCCATCGATTGTGGTTTAAAATTGAAGTGCAACGAAAACTGCGCTAGATACGGTAAAATACTATAGAATCAAATCTGTAGAAAATAACATTTCCTACAAAAAATTCCCGGAAACCGTATGTCCAACTTTAATCATTTGGACTTGAGAACCGTTTGAAGTTAGCACAACCCATCGATTGCGGTTTAAAATTGAAGTGCGGCGAAAACTGCGCTAGATACGGTAAAATACTATAGAATGAAATCTGTAGAAAATAACATTTCCTACAAAAAACTTCCGGAAACCATATATCCAACTTTAATCATTTGGGCTTGAGAACCGTTTGAAGTTAGCATAATCCATCGATTGTGGTTTAAAATTGAAGTGCAACGAAAACTGCGCTAGATACGGTAAAATACTATAGAATCAAATCTGTAGAAAATAACATTTCCTACAAAAAATTCCCGGAAACCGTATGTCCAACTTTAATCATTTGGACTTGAGAACCGTTTGAAGTTAGCACAACCCATCGATTGCGGTTTAAAATTGAAGTGCGGCGAAAACTGCGCTAGATACGGTAAAATACTATAGAATGAAATCTGTAGAAAATAACATTTCCTACAAAAAACTTCCGGAAACCATATATCCAACTTTAATCATTTGGGCTTGAGAACCGTTTGAAGTTAGCATAACCCATCGATTGTGGTTTAAAATTGAAGTGCAACGAAAACTGCGCTAGATACGGTAAAATACTATAGAATCAAATCTGTAGAAAATAACATTTCCTACAAAAAACTTCCGGAAACCATATATCCAACTTTAATCATTTGGACTTGAGAACCGTTTGAAGTTAGCACAACCCATCGATTGCGGTTTAAAATTGAAGTGCGGCGAAAACTGCGCTAGATACGGTAAAATACTATAGAATCAAATCTGTAGAAAATAACATTTCCTACAAAAAATTCCCGGAAACCGTATGTCCAACTTTAATCATTTGGACTTGAGAACCGTTTGAAGTTAGCACAACCCATCGATTGCGGTTTAAAATTGAAGTGCGGCGAAAACTGCGCTAGATACGGTAAAATACTATAGAATCAAATCTGTAGAAAGTAATATTTCCTACAAAAAAACTCCCGGAAACCGTATGTCCAACTTTAATCATTTGGGCTTGAGAACCGTTTGAAGTTAGCACAACCCATCGATTGCGGTTTAAAATTGAAGTGCGGCGAAAACTGCGCTAGATACAGTAAAATACTATAGAATCAAATCTGTAGAAAATAACATTTCCTACAAAAAACTCCCGGAAACCGTATGTCCAACTTTAAGTCTAACTTTAATAATTTGGACTTGACAACCGTTTGAAGTTAACATAACCCATCGATTGCGATTTAAAATTGAAGTGCGGCGAAAACTGCGCTAGATACGGTAAAATACTGTAGAATCAAATCTGTAGAAAATAACATTTCCTACAAAAAATTCCCGGAAACCGTATGTCCAACTTTAATCATTTGGACTTGAGAACCGTTTGAAGTTAGCACAACCCATCGATTGCGGTTTAAAATTGAAGTGCGGCGAAAACTGCGCTAGATACGGTAAAATACTATAGAATCAAATCTGTAGAAAATAACATTTCCTACAAAAAACTTCCGGAAACCATATATCCAACTTTAATCATTTGGGCTTGAGAACCGTTTGAAGTTAGCATAACCCATCGATTGTGGTTTAAAATTGAAGTGCAACGAAAACTGCGCTAGATACGGTAAAATACTATAGAATCAAATCTGTAGAAAATAACATTTCCTACAAAAAACTTCCGGAAACCATATATCCAACTTTAATCATTTGGGCTTGAGAACCGTTTGAAGTTAGCATAACCCATCGATTGCGGTTTAAAATTGAAGTGCAGCGAAAACTGCGCTAGATACGGTAAAATACTATAGAATCAAACCTGCAGAAAATAAAATTTCCTACAAAAAAACTCCGGGAAACCGTATGTCTAACTTTAATAATTTGGGCTTGACAACCATTTGAAGTTAGCATAACCCATCGATTGTTATTTAAAATTGAAATACAGTGAAAACCGCGTTAGATACGGTTAAATACTATTTTTAAAGGCTTCTGCAAACCAATGGAGACGCGTGGCGATCAGATGGTAACAAATGAACTCCAGGTCATTCCTGCCTGAACATGCATTATTTGTTACATGTGATCGCCGCCGCCGCAGGCAATCTCTATTAACAAATATAGATGCATATACAAATTACTTCTTACTTGTAAATATAGAAACCTCTCCAGCACAACCCATTCGTGTAAATGCAGTACTAAACTTGGTATTAATTTCATTAACCAACTCTTGTAGAGGGTCAAGCCATTCTTGTTGTAAGGTACCGATATTTGAATTAATGTCAACTAATTCTGTATTGCCAGACTCAACATCATCGTTTAATTTTGCGATTTGCCGCTGTCTTTGTTCATACTCTCGTAATTCATCAACGTCAGCTGTATTTAAACAATCTATTTTAGAAACAACATGTTCTTTTTCAGCTTCAAGTTCTTCTAAATTATCTGCTAAATTATCATAAGCTTCTCTGAATTCATGAAAACCGTCATCTTGTGGAGTAAAGCCTTTTGACAAATCTTTTCCTTTTTTTAATGCTATTTTTGCATTATTCGCAGTACTAGTATATGTGTCGTTAATACGCGTTAATGTTTCTTCAGCTTCTCTACATAATCGTCTAATATCTTCAGATTTGTTTTCGAGATATGTGATTTGTTTTCGAGCTGTGTCTAAATTTGTTCTGTCTAAATTTTCTTCGTTTAAACTACTGGAAAATTTTTTAAACGCTTCTTTAATTTCCCCTTGAGCTATTATCATCTTTTTAGTCACTTTCTAAAATAAACCAAGGTGCAAAATGAATGGTTATGAAATTAAGGGAGAGTACCTATACATTGTCAACAAATTATTCACAAACTTTTGTAACTTACCTGAATACGTTGGTCACATTCATTTTGCAACTGTTCTTTGTCAACGGTATCTTGTTGTAATTGCACTATTTTATTCTGAAGGATTCTAATTCTACTATCAATTCCTTGTAAGTCTTGTTTGCTTTTTTGTAATTGTTTTAAATTGTCTCGTAAAGTGCGCTGGCTTCCATTTAATTGAGCTATCTGAAAAATAATTATTAATGGTTAATAATTTAAATTTATTGTTTTTCGAATTGGAATGTATAAAGGGTGGATGACAAAATCCGCCCCGAGCTATACAGCTTTTAAACGAGATCCCCATGCATCGCTTTGAAAAACGGACACCCTGTATATTATTTATAAATTTTCTTAATGATTGTAAACCTAGGTTAAAATACTTTTAAGCAACAAAAAAAATTGTACCTGCGTATCTAAACCAGCCATTTGCTCATCACACCTCCGACTGTCATTTTGAGCTTCAGCTAGTTGCCCTCGAATATGTTCCATTCGTTCTGCATCTAATGAGATGGCCAAACTACCGTCTGATTTAATTTCAGTTTGTCTTGTACTTTTCTGTCCTGTGTACTTTGAGTAAGATGTGGAAAATCGAAATGTATCTAGAAATAAAAAATGTTTATAGAAGACGAGGTTTTTCATTGCAGGTACCAAGTCTTACCACTGAAGAAACTTGTTATTTGTTGAGGTACATTTTCAAAGCATTGATTGGTTTGTTGGTTACCAACTGGAGTGTTGTGAATATGATAAGTTTTACATAGGTATTTCATTATAGCTTCAGGGCCAGTAAGAAGAGAACGAACATAAGCAAACATTCCAAACGCTCTCAGTTGTTCTATTGGTACTTGTGGTTGATAAGATGCGAAACTTGGTTGATCATTCCCGGAATGAACTACGTTTATACTCAATTTTTGTTGATCACGTAACATTTGTATCATTAAATTCATATCTTCCTTTAAAACACATGTGAATGCTATTTTGTCTCTTAACGGAACTACATTTTCAATAAAAATCGCATGTTGTGGATTGAGCACATTTAACTAAAACAAAATTATAACAAAATCTTTTCTGTTTTAAACTATATGTAGTGTGGTTACCTCGAGCATCATAGGTTCAAAAACTTCTCCTTGAAACATGTGTCTGTTGGATCTTAACCACTGAACTGCTGTATAGGCATCTTTATCCATTCGTCGCAATCGCTCTAAACGTTGTTGTCTAACATTTTCTAGTTTTGCTAGCTCATTTTCAAAACAACGTAATTCATAATTCTTGTTACGTTTAGTATTTTCTGCATCTCCTTTCTTCTCTACGAGTCTACTAATTTGTACAGACAATTGCTTTATGTTTTCATTATAAGCCCCAATTTTTTTTTCTTTTTGTGCATCTATAAAAAACATTACAGGACCAAATTTGTAGAAAATACAATTTCCTACAAGAAATTCCCGGAAAGTATACGTATAACGTTAATAATCTGGGCCTGAGAACCGTTTGAAGTTAGCACAGACCATACATTCTGGTTTAAAATTGAAATGCAGCGAAAACCTCGCTAGATAGGGTAATACCCTTTAGGATCAATGTTGTAGAAAATAAAATTTCCTACAAGAAACTCCCGGAAAGTATACGTCTAACTTTAATAATTTGGGCCTGAGAACCGTTTGAAGTTAGGACAGACCAGACATTCTGGTTTAAAATTGAAATGCAGCGAAAACCTCGCTAGATAGGGTAATACCCTTTAGGATCAATGTTGTAGAAAATAAAATTTCCTACAAGAAACTCCCGGAAAGTATACGTCTAACTTTAATAATTTGGGCCTGAGAACCGTTTGAAGTTAGCACAGACCAGACATTCTGGTTTAAAATTGAAATGCAGCGAAAACCTCGCTAGATAGGGTAATACCCTTTAGGATCAATGTTGTAGAAAATAAAATTTCCTACAAGAAACTCCCGGAAAGTATACGTCTAACTTTAATAATTTGGGCCTGAGAACCGTTTGAAGTTAGCACAGACCAGACATTCTGGTTTAAAATTGAAATGCAGCGAAAATCTCGCTAGATAGGGTAATACCCTTTAGGATCAATGTTGTAGAAAATAAAATTTCCTACAAGAAACTCCCGGAAAGTATACGTCTAACTTTAATAATTTGGGCCTGAGAACCGTTTGAAGTTAGCACAGACCAGACATTCTGGTTTAAAATTGAAATGCAGCGAAAACCTCGCTAGATAGGGTAATACCCTTTAGGATCAATGTTGTAGAAAATAAAATTTCCTACAAGAAACTCCCGGAAAGTATACGTCTAACTTGAATAATTTGGGCCTGAGAACCGTTTGAAGTTAGCACAGACCAGACATTCTGGTTTAAAATTGAAATGCAGCGAAAACCTCGCTAGATAGGGTAATACCCTTTAGGATCAATGTTGTAGAAAATAAAATTTCCTACAAGAAACTCCCGGAAAGTATACGTCTAACTTTAATAATTTGGGCCTGAGAACCGTTTGAAGTTAGGACAGACCAGACATTCTGGTTTAAAATTGAAATGCAGCGAAAACCTCGCTAGATAGGGTAATACCCTTTAGGATCAATGTTGTAGAAAATAAAATTTCCTACAAGAAACTCCCGGAAAGTATACGTCTAACTTTAATAATTTGGGCCTGAGAACCGTTTGAAGTTAGCACAGACCAGACATTCTGGTTTAAAATTGAAATGCAGCGAAAACCTCGCTAGATAGGGTAATACCCTTTAGGATCAATGTTGTAGAAAATAAAATTTCCTACAAGAAACTCCCGGAAAGTATACGTCTAACTTTAATAATTTGGGCCTGAGAACCGTTTGAAGTTAGCACAGACCAGACATTCTGGTTTAAAATTGAAATGCAGCGAAAACCTCGCTAGATAGGGTAATACCCTTTAGGATCAATGTTGTAGAAAATAAAATTTCCTACAAGAAACTCCCGGAAAGTATACGTCTAACTTTAATAATTTGGGCCTGAGAACCGTTTGAAGTTAGCACAGACCAGACATTCTGGTTTAAAATTGAAATGCAGCGAAAACCTCGCTAGATAGGGTAATACCCTTTAGGATCAATGTTGTAGAAAATAAAATTTCCTACAAGAAACTCCCGGAAAGTATACGTCTAACTTTAATAATTTGGGCCTGAGAACCGTTTGAAGTTAGCACAGACCAGACATTCTGGTTTAAAATTGAAATGCAGCGAAAACCTCGCTAGATAGGGTAATACCCTTTAGGATCAATGTTGTAGAAAATAAAATTTCCTACAAGAAACTCCCGGAAAGTATACGTCTAACTTTAATAATTTGGGCCTGAGAACCGTTTGAAGTTAGCACAGACCAGACATTCTGGTTTAAAATTGAAATGCAGCGAAAACCTCGCTAGATAGGGTAATACCCTTTAGGATCAATGTTGTAGAAAATAAAATTTCCTACAAGAAACTCCCGGAAAGTATACGTCTAACTTTAATAATTTGGGCCTGAGAACCGTTTGAAGTTAGCACAGACCAGAGATTCTGGTTAAAAATTGAAATGCAGGGAAAACCCCGCTAAATAGGGTAATACCCTTTAGGACCAAAGTTGTTGAAAATAAAATTTCCTAAAAGAGATTCCCGGAAAGTATAAGTCTAACTTTAATAATTTGGGCCTGAGAACCGTTTGAAGTTGGCACAGACCAAAGATTATGGTTTAAAATTAAAATGCACCGAAAACCCCGCTAACACCCTTCAGGACCAAATTTGTTGAAAAAAAAATTTCCCACAAGAAAATGCCCTACAAGAAATTCTGGGAAAATATGTGCCTAAATTTAATAGTTTGGGCTTGGGAACCGTCCGACTGTAAAAATGTACTAATAAGTATAATACTCACCATCACCAAGTGTTTCAAGTATCTGTGCTTTATTTTGTGTCAGTTCATTTACTTGTTCCCTAGCTTCAGAAACCTCCTGATCTCTCCTCTCCAATTCTCGTACTCTAGAATTAAAATCGCCCAAAGCTTTCGTTATAGCAGCTTTCATTCCTACACTGGCTTCTAATTTATTTTGAACAATAGTGTCATAACGACGAACTTCTTGTGCCTGAAACAGTTTTAAGCATTATAAATATATGTTGTATTTTTGTTAGCTTAACAAATTGATAACAAACTTACTTTGTTTGCTACTTTCTGCTGGATGTTAACAATAGCTTTTCTAGCATTACCAATTGCGTTTTCTATGGGCTTAGCTGCATCTTTATGTCTTTTAAAAACATCAGTCGCTTTAGCCTTATCTGTTTTAATTTCCTCTACTTTACTTTGCAATTTTAAGTATTTTACCCAAGCTAACTTTCTGTCAACATCTTCTATGTATTTTACGTATTTCTTCTTTTTCTTTAAATTTGTAATTTTTCCTTCTATCCGGACATTTGCATCTTGTAATTCCTGTAATTTCTGTCCATATTTTTCAATAGATGTTTGAAGTTCTTTGTGCTTTTCCCGAATTTTAATTAAATGAAGTTGTTTATCAATCAAGTCATTTCTGCAAATAGCTATTTGAGTTTGCTGCAGTAATTGCTGTTTATTCATTTTCGCAAAATCTTGAACTCTATCTTGAGGTAAAAATTGACACAAATTATCCACTTGAATATTAAACTGCCTAGTGGTCGATTCAATTTCTTTAAAGGGTACTGTTTTACGGTTTAGTTTCCACATGGACTTTCCATCCACATTAAATTCTCTACTTATATAAATAAATTCATTTTCAGCATGATCTTGTAATTTTATTTCAACTGTAGCTTCAGTACAATTGTGTTTAATATACTCCGATATCTAAAACAAGGATACCGTTAATGTAACTGATACTAAAAAATAATTAGAAATGTGCACCGATAATCTAAGCTATATACTTTAGTGTTTTGCAATTCTAAAAGTGGTAACGGTTTTCCTAATTTTTTTGATTAACCAACGTTCCCTTTACAATTCTTTTCATCTTGTATATATTATTATTATTATTACCTTTGTACCACGACCAACTGTTTTCGGACTTCCTCCTAATCCCAAAATAACTGCTGCTACAATTGTAGACTTTCCAGTGCCATTCGGACCAATTAACATGTTTAGGTTAGGTCCAGGAATCATCTCCGCATAACTGTATGTTCTATAATAATAACAATTATGTATACTACAGCATTTAAGTAAATTAAATAAACTTACACGAAATCTCTCACGGTAATTTTTCGAATAGAACCTGCTTTAAACATTTTGAAAAAATTTATTTTCTAGAATTTCTAAAGATGAAAACCTTTTCACTAAACTAGCACAAAACACAAAAGGCAAGGTTTATATTAGAAAAAGAAACTCCACACCTATGTTAATAATTTAATCCTTACAAAATTCAGACAATAATATTATAATAAACACATTTTTGGCGCTATATTTCACGTCAAAAATAGAACTTTTGACATTTGACAGATTAAACAACACGACTGGGTGCGTTCCGAAATCTACTGATGAACGATCAAGGCTGTTTGGTTGGGATTTGCAGGTGTAAGTTCGTGCTCTTACAAGCGGATAGCCCCAGGATAGCCCTCACAGTTCGGCTACAAACAGCTGAGCGTATGTATATACACAAGTCCACTGGGTTTTTGTGAAAAATAATTCTTAAACTGCAACTAACCTAAAGCAAAGACTAGTGGGGCCCCCCTCGAGCTTTAGGTTAGTTGCAGTTTGAGAATTAATTTTTACAAAAACCCAGTGGACTTGTATATATACATACGCTCAGCTGTTTGTAGCCGAACTGTGAGGGCTATCCGCTTGTCGTGCACTTTTAAATATCAAGTCACGAAACTGCTTCTTGACGGGAGGAAGAAGTTTGCTCTACTTACCCCCGTAAAAACACTTTTTCGTGATGTGGTTTTTCTGCATGCACTTTAATTAAATTAACACAAAAAAATTATCTTATCCATTTTTATAATTAGAAGAAAATATGATAAGATAAATAAATAACATGATTATGAAAATTTCCAGTTTAATTAGAGAAATCCTGTTTTTTGCGTAGCTAAAGGTTAAAATATTAAACAAATCAGTAATAGGAATTGACCTTATAAGTACGCTGGTACAGTAGCAAAATTGAAATATTGTCCTCTGTGAAACACCCTGTATATACACTTTGCTGAGTCAATTGAACGTTTTTTCAACGCCCACCTTTTTTACAATAAACGAATCAGAGTAGCTCATGTCTACACAAGTCCACTGTTGGTAAATCATCAAAGCTGGAGACACTAGTTTTGGTTGCGTTCAACAACATGAATGTTAAAAATTTAAAAATCACATTTATTTTAATCACAGTCTAGTTAATTTAATTCTAAATAAAATTTAGAAACATTAGTTCTCATAGTTTGAGTGATTAATACACCATAACACCTATTTGTATGTTATGTTATATTCCAATGAATATAACACATAGCTCTTGCACCAGTTTGGCATCTCAGAACTCACCTCGGACGTTTGAAATTTAAATTCATTTGTCAGTTGGTCGTAGCACAGGTAACCGTTGACGGTTTAACCTGACGTTTAGCAGAATAGTTTTGAAAAGTGTTTACCATACTTTATTACGTTTTCTTTTACTAATTAGTGCTACATTGTATTCTCTATTTTTGTTTGTGACTAAATATTTTATATAATGGAAGACGAAAAGTAAGTATTTGTTATTTATTTTGCAAAGTACCTAGCAATAAGTATTTCTTGTGTAGAACTGAATATGGTTTTAATATTTGGGCACAGTTTACTATGCTTTGGATAGAATATTCCTCTTGCTTGACAAGACAACTGGGTATCATTATCATCAACTATCTAGTGCCTAACATATTCTACTTCTCTGATAGGGAGTTGAGATCCCCTTTTTTTAACTTCGGTTTTCTTTTGATTTCTTTCAAACAGTAGCAAAGTGTTTTTTCTATGCCAGGTACCTATAACGAAATTGTTTTGCAAAAGTGGACCATGTCCAGTTTAGTTCAGTTTCTAAAAAGCAATATACGTATTCTTTGGATCTTGACATATTTTATTCAGAGATAATTTATAAGTTGATAGGGTTTTGTGGTTGTATCCCATATTTGTGTGTGTTCGATGATATGATATATGAAAGTTTAAAGTTGAATTGTTACATTCCAAATTGGCATCGTTTTAGCTATACTTTTATTTTTTATTAATGTCTAATGATTTTTCTTCTTAGGCTATTGGAAAATCCATGGGTTAAAGACACTTTGGAAAATATCCTTGGTGTAACTAGAGAGAGTGTCTTAACCTGGTGCAGTGTACTGGTTAAAATGGGCATCGCTAATGAAGACCAAAACCAATGGACCAATATTTTCACAGACCAAGTTTCAGGCCTTTATAAAGATATGATACAAGAAGTAACTGATCATCAAAACAAGTTATTTGTTCAAATTGAAACATTACTGCAAAAGTCTGAATCTCTGTGTAAAGATTTACATATAAAAATGCCTGGATATGGTTCCAAAGGTTTAAGTCTCTATGAGGAGCAACGCCTATTAAAAGAAAGAATAGTCAGGTAAGGAAATTGTTGGAAATTAAAAAACATTTTTTGTTTGCTAATGTTAGAATAGTAAATACAAATCGGCTAGTAATTAATAATAATAGGTGGAGGAATGAATTTCAATGTTCCAATAATTCTGGTAAGGGGTAAACCACGCTAAAAAATTGTGTACACTAAACTACCTAATGTGAAAGACTACGCAGATTTCCCAGAGACTAACTAGACACTACCTGGACTCCCCAGACACTACCTAGGGACTTCACAGACTACCGAAAGACTGTCAAGATTACCCAGCAACTATTCAGACTTCTCAGATACTACCCAGGGACTTTCCAGACTTCCTAGGAACTACTTACACTTCCCCGGGATTGCCCAGATTTCTGAGAGACTTCCCAGAGACTATCCAGGGACTGTCCAAAATTCCCAGGAACTACCCAGACTTCCTAGAGACTGCCCAGGGACTTCACAGAGATTACCGAAGGACTGCCCAGATTACCCAGGGACTACTCAGACTTCTCAGATACTACCCAGGGATTTCCCAGAGACTACCCAGGGTCTGTCCAAACTTCCCAGGAACTACACATACTTCCCAGACTACCCAGGGACTTTCCAGCGACTACCCAGACTCCCCAGATACTACTCAGGAACTACCCAAACTTCCCAGGATCTACTCAGACTTCCCAGGAACTACCCAGACTTCCAAGGGACTACCCAGACTTTCCAGAGACTACTCAGACTTTTAAGACTTCCCAGAGACTACCCAGTCTTTCCAGGAATTACCTGGGCAGTAAATCTGCTTCTTTCATATATTTGGCTACTCTCCCTTCTTCCATTCTTTTTAGGTGGCCCAACCATGTAATCCTCTCTGCTTTTATCCCCTACGTGATGTTTGATAAGTTTTGCTCCTTAGACATTGTTACTTAAAGTGTGTCCAAAATATTCTAGATATGAACGAATGGTTGAAGAAAAGATGAAAGAAATTACGGCATTAAATAAACAACAACTGGAATTATGTAATGCTCTTGGAAAGACACCAAAAACCATCCCAGAATCCCCTTTGCCAACCACGGAATTTATTCAGGAATTTAGAATTTACTTGGATTCTCTTGAATCTGAGAAGTTTACCCGCGAAGAAAAATTTTTAGATATGAAAACCTCTCTTATGGAAATTGTAAATGAATTACATTTTACACCTACATTGGATTTTGAAAAGGCAGTAATATCCCCAGATGATTCCATATTCATGGTTACTGACAATAACATGAGGGACTTGAATCACTTTTATGAATCGCTCAAACAACAACTTGAAGAAACCAAGGAAGAAATTGCATCTTTAAGGGAAAAAATCAAGTGTTTGTGGGAACTTCTAGCCGAGGATTTAAAAGATTATGATAAATTTTCACAGCAACACACGGGAAACAGTCTAAAAACTTTGGAAGCGTTAAAGCAAGAAGTGAAAAGATGTGAAGATCTTAAAAAAGCTAATATTGAAGTTAGTTTAATAGTTTTATGTATTTTATGATAAAATTATTAATTTATTGTGTTGTTAGGTATTTGTAAAACGTTTGCGTGGAGAATTACATAATTTGTGGAATAAGTGCCATTTCACTGAAGAAGAACGTGATTTTGATTATCTCCATTCAGGTATTTACACCGAAGATTTGTTAGCATTACACGACATAGAAATACAAAGAATAAATAAATATTACGTTCAAAATAGGTAAATAATTTATTATTAAATATTTTTTTATTTAAAAAAACTATTATTCCAGCGAATTATTTAATTTGCTTGAAAAACGAGAAGAACTTTGGCAAAAATGGCAAACTCTAGAGCAACAAGCCACTGATAGAAATCGATATAACAACCGAGGGGGCCAATTATTAAAGGAAGAAAAAGAACGTAATGCTCTTTCGAAACGTATTCCACAAATTGAAGACCAACTGCTTAGTCTTGCTAAAGACTTTGAGACAAGAACTGGTAAACAGTTTTTGTCATGGGGTCAAACAATTGAAGATATTATTTCCACTGCTCACGCAAAATATGATAATGTATGTAGAAATTTTTTTATTGATTGCATTTTTTTTTTTTTAACTCTAAAGGATATATTTTATAATACTAGGATAAAAAACTTAAATTGAGTGCCCGAAAACAACAACGGGATAAAACCCTTACTCCTGGTAAATCGATGTTGGGTATGGCTTCATGTACCAGCACACAGAACCTGGCAGTTTTTGGAAGAAGTGCAAGTACAGCAAAGAGAAAACCAGTGACACCTCTATTTACTTCCACAAAACGAATGCGGATACTTACTGAAAACCATTTAAATGGTATGTAACTTTTATCTGATGTTTTCTGAAATGTTCGTGTTATATTTCTGTTTTATTTCAGTCCCAAACACTGCACCTCCAAAAATCAATATAAATGGTCGTCCATATGGCCCCTCTAGGTATTCCTTAGAACGTGCAAAACGTATAGAAAAATGCCGGCGTATTTCTCAAAGGATGTTGCAAAAACAATTGCTAAAAGAAAACAGTCCAAATCGTTCCACCGAATATGATGTGTTTGAAGTAAGTTTTTTTAAGATTGGTAGCTTGTATAGTTTGCTTCTCAGGGTAGTAATAAGTTAGAGGCATCAAAATTAAATTGGTTTACCATGTCCTTTAAGTCAGGAGTTGTAATAAAGCCTTTCCTGCATGTGTGTACAGGGTGACGAGAATCTACCGCCTTGTATGGGTAACTTTGTTATTGTAAGACTTAGAGTTGGTTAAATTAGCAAAGTTGAGCAGAATTACAAGGCAAATTTAAGGCCATTCTCGTTGGTTGCAACGGCGCTCTTCCAAAAATTTTGAAATTTTTAAAAATAAAAAAAAAACTGACCACACGATTTTGTTTAAATTTTCTATACTTATGTAGCTTGGTATGAGCTACATTTTTGATTTTTGATGAATGCCAAAATTTCACTGTGGCGCCCTCTACGAGGTTTTGAAAATGAGAAATTGATGTTCCTATAGCTCGTTTATTATTCAAAATATGAAAAAAGTTTAAATATAAAAGTTGTTCAGTATATAGATTTGCATTTTTCTAAATTTATATCACGTATACAGGGTGTTTCCTTTCCACAGTACAATAAGCAACTTTGTTATTTTAAATGTAACACTCTATATATTATTATAGAATTGAATGCAAAATTTAATTGTCTATCACATTGTATAAGGTGTTCATAGCGCTAAAATGTACGGTTGATTAGGATTTCGTAAATTTTAACCGCGTTTTGTAAATTTTGAAGATTTAGGCTACTGGACTCTGATAGAAACGGATCGTCGGTCGGTAGCGATCGTCCGGCTGCGCCAGCTGTAATTTCAAACCGGTTACTATAGGTACAGATAGATGCGTGTCTTTCTTCTGTACATATCAAACCCGTATAGTCTCGTTTTTCTCGCTACGCATTCAAGTGATTTCCATGCTGCTTCGCGAACTACTGTTGAATACCAAAAAACGAAATGTTTATTTTTAGTATGGGAAAGTCCAGGGGAGGTTTGCACCTCCCACTTTTTTTGGTCTTAGGAATATGTGGTAGCATTTTGTACACATTTTTTAGACATCCTGTATGTTTCTGATTTCTTTCTTTTCTGATTTGTTTCACCATCTTCTTTCTTTGTAATTGTTATTTGGTTTTGGAAAATATTACAAGACTCTGTATGTCGGTTATTGCACACCAAGTCAAGACCTAGCTTTTGGGTACACCCACCTTATATCTCGTTAAACATTAGAATAAGTGCGAATGTGGAACTAGTTCTGTACTTTTAAGAGCATGTTAGATACCACTAATGCATTAATATACACTTTCTGGCTTTATAACATGATTTTTGCTGTAATAAAAAAAAATTAAACTTTGGTAATTCTATCTCTGTTACAGTCGAGACTTCTGGTATGTAGTAGTATGTTAAATGGTTTTTTCCCATCTATTGTAGAGGGTTAGTATTTCAAATTTCTTTCCTTTCTTTTATGTTGATGACATTCGTATAGAGTAAGTACTTGATTACGAATTACCAATCAGACTAGCAACAAACGAGGGGTCTACTTATAATATTAGTGGGCAACGGAAGTTATCTAGCAAGCTTTGAATATTTTTTAATTTTTGAAACTGAATACGAACTGGCCCCTAAAATAGGCAACGCTTGTTTAATTTAACTGATCTTCTATCTCTTACCCATAGTGGCCCCAATTAAAATTTACACCCTTAATTATTTTCTGATTTTGGCGTTGCCTCGACCAGGAAATCAGACTCCTACAAAAAAGATTAACTTTTTGACCTGGATATAAAAATAGCATGTATATTATCGTTAATTTTTTTGTTTACAGAAGGAAATTCAAAATAAAGAAAGTTGTCGTAGTACAATTTTCTTGGATGATGTCAGTACACCTCTTGCATTACCCCTGCCATTAACACCACATCGTTTACCGCTATCTACAATCAACACTCCTGGTGGTACACCACGTGCAGCTAGTACTAAATCACGCACCCCTCGTACTGGAACAAAATTTTCAACTGCACCAAGTTTGAAACAATTATTTTGATTTTAAAATGTTTATTTTTATTTGTTAGTCCAAATGTCCATTTTTTAAAAATTGAGACAAATATGATAAATGTTTTTATATTACCTTCATTCTAAAATATCTTAACTTTATGTATATACCAGTATTGATTTTATTTTTACTTAAATGTAGCGCTCATACTTATTTCTAGCTTGGGGATTATATGCAAATAAATTTCGTACTTTTCTTAAATTTATTTGGATTGCGTTACTGTTGTACCAGTATTAACTTTTAATCAATAAAATTGATAATAAATGTAAGTTTTGGTTATGTAAAATTATTGTACTTTTCTTCTTAAGAACGATAAGTATTTCTTTCATTTGTAACTTTTCCCCTAATTCTTAAATATTTAAATTTAGAATTCCAAATTGGTGCTCTTAGTATTGCAATATTGTACCTGGAGAGCACTAGAAGAATGTAGTGTTTCAATAAATACTACACTATAATTCATACAATGTTTATCATTGACAAGACCAAGAATAGATATCTTTAATAACAAATTTTAATTGTTATTCTGTTACAAAGTAGCTCCACCGGAGAATATTTTTTCCACTTTTTTTTTTTTAATTGTATGATAGCAATAAACGCCTTGCAAACTTTGCTGCGCAAAAGAAGCTAAGAGAACGCACCCAGTCAGAGAAATGTGGCATGTGACGTCTACCATACGGTAAGCATAAAATACCATCATAGAAGTACTTTAAATTGAAATGCACTGAAAACCCTGCGAGATAGAGTAAAATATTATAGGACCAACGTTGTAGAAAAGAAAATTTCCTGCAAGAATCCCCACGAAAGCGTATGTCTAACTTTAATAATTTGGGCTTGAGAACCGTTTGAAGTTAGCATAAACCAGCGATTCTAGATTAAAATGGAAATGAACCGTAAAGGGCGCTAGATAGCGTAAAATATTATAGGACCAAAGTTGTAGATAATAAAATTTCCTACAAGAATCCCCTGGAAAGCGTATGTCTAACTTTAATAATTTGGGCTTGAGAACCGATTGAAGTTAGCATAAACCAGTAATTCTAGATTAGAATGGAAATGAACCATAAAGGGCGCTAGATAGAGTAAAATATTATAGGACCAAAGTTGTAGATAATAAAATTTCCTACAAGAAACTCCCAGAAAGTATACATCTAACTTTAATAATTTGTGCCTGACAACCGTTTCAAATTTAATTAGCACAGACTAGCGATTTTGTTTAAAATTGAAATACAGTGAAAAGACATTAATAGAAGGTATAGTAAAACCACAAACTAATTTATGTTAATTTTCGATTATTTCATTTACAAATAACAACACTATGCTTATTAATTTAAAATTAAGAGAAAGTACATAAAAGTTAAACTAAAATCGTTTTAATTTTTGTAATTGTGTATTACGTTTTAATGCCATTTTACGTATTCTTCTCCAATATGGTTTAGAGTTGGGATCAAGTTCTTCTAAAGGTGGTGGTGGCCCAGTTCGCACATTCCATAACCAGTCTGGGTATTCATGATCCGGTAAAAGTTTATCATCTTCCCCTGTTTTAAAAATGTTTGTACCGCAAGCATAATTTACTAAACGTTGAGGATCCGTTTCAACTGGTAGGATTTTCTTTTCAATCATAGGTCCTAGTTTACCTAACTTCTTCTTTTTTAAGGCTCCCCCCAGAACACCTCCAGCTAAAAAATAAACCCATTAACTCCGCTCATGCAGAATTTCGGTTTTCTTACTTGGGGCTTTTGCATAATTATTTCGAGGTTGAGAAAAATAAACGGTTTGTAATATTCTTCTATTAATGTTATATATTAAAGAATATAGATTCGGAATACTCATGTTAAGTAAAAGCACGAGAAATTTAAGTTTTTTGAGGTTATTTTTATTACATAACCACAACAAACATAACTGTCAAAATTGTTTTATTTTTGTGTAAAGTTATCCCTTTGTGTGAAAAGAAGGCAAATGAAATTAATTTATAGTGTTTAGTCTTGAATTAGTTTCTAATGAAAGAACATATCGAATGTAAATGCCAATTAGCAGTAGTGCTGCATCTCTTGTAAGTGGACCGAACTTAAACCTTAATCGTTAGTAGTAATTGTAACAAAATGAAATTGTTTCCTCTGTTCTCAGCACTGTTGAATGTAGAATAGTATTTTGTAATTCATATATTTAGTAGTTCAGGCTAATTACAAAATTTTTGTCACAAGTATCTTAGATTAGCCATTTCGTAAAATCTGATTATTTCAACATTTATGTTACAGTTAGGAAGTACATGTAATAATTTGTTTACAGGAGAGAAAACGGGTGTTTCATATTCGAGGTAGTTTATCTACTTCATCTACTGAATATGAGAAAGTTCCTACAGACAAAAATTTCTTGACTATTGAGCCTGCTTTGCCATCGGCTGAACCTTCTAGAAAATTATATAACAGATCAAATAGTACACTAAGTTCAGGTGCTGTAAAAGACCATGATTCTTTGTACACATCTGAGTGCATCACATTGCAACCGTATCCTGATGGAACAGTTCACATATTACGAACACCGAAAGAGAAGGAGAAGAATCCTGATAGAATTAGTTTAGACAGACGAGGTTTGACTGTTCTCCCTATTTTAGAAGATGAGGCGAACTTAAGATTACTTTCACTTCAGCACAATTTAGTTAATAATTTAGAAGGTTTTAAACATCAGGCGTTTCCATTTTTAGTCTTTTTAGATATTTATGATAACCAATTAGAAAAAATTCACTGCCTAGATAGACTGGAAAATCTCAGAGTATTACTAATGGGAAAAAACAGGTTAGTGATTAGTTGTAATCAGTAGTTCTTTGTTGTTTTTCTGTAATATTAGGTTAATTTCGATATACCTACGTACAGGGTGTAGAATTGGAATACGCACCATAGGAATTTCAATGCATAAAGTGTTTCTTTATTTAGGATTTTACATAAAAAGATCATCTTTAGGCAGCAATACTCCCTGAAAGTTTGTCAATCGAATTCGTATGTATGCTTTTAAGAATGACATATTGACGTCGAAATCGGAATAAAACAAATAAATCAAATTATTTACAGTAGAAATTGATAATTTAGTTAGTATTTATTATTTATGGATTAACGGATTCCAACAGAGTAAAACTTTAAAAGGCCAATATATATTTTAATTCTTTGCGACAGAATAATTTTATGCCAGTGTTATTGACCTTATAAAACATCTATAAGAAACGAGGTCTGCATACTCATTATACTTACCTAGTGAAATGTTTAGCATGCAAATAGTCATTTATACAAATTATATGAAGCTGAAACTTGTACTTCAAGATCACTTGACATGCAATATCTATCTATAAATAAACTACAAAGGTACTATCTTTATTTTTCTATTTCCTTACTAACTCTTCATTATTGTTTTAAGTCTAGTTCTGTAAGGTGAGAAAGAACGAATAACATTTTGCATACGTCATGTGGTGTACTAAATTAAAGTCTTGCAGTACAATTAGTTTTAATTTATTTCTACGGTTTTTATTTGACTTTGAATATTTTTAAACCTAATAATAAGAAAAATTAATGTTTTAATTTTGTGTTCAAATTTTTGAGTTGTTTATGCATGTTTTAGATTTATCTCTAGTGGAATCTTAATTTTACTTTTACATTGAGTTGTTTTGCAGGATCAGACGGATAGAAGGTCTAGAAAGCTTAATAAAAATAGAAGTATTAGATCTTCATGGAAATCAAATTGTACACGTTAATGGTTTATCGAGTTTAAGTCAGTTGAAAGTTTTGAATTTAGCTGGAAATCAAATTCGTAATATTGGTGCCTCTGACCTAAAGGGCTTAGTATCACTACAAGAATTTAATCTTAGAAGAAATCGACTAAAAAAGTTGTTAGGATTTGGTGAAACTCCAAGTCTACAGAAACTATTTTTAAGCAATAATGAGTTACAAATGTAAGTACATTTTGCCACTAGAGGTCGCTGTAGTTGAGCAGCTAAAAGCATTAGGAAGTGTAGCTGAGCGTTTGTTGTGTTGGAATCAAACAACCGGCCTTAAATAAGTTAAAGCCAACTTAAGTATAAGGCGCTTTCCAATTGCACACAGGAGTAACTCCGAGTAGCTCCTGAACTGCACCCCTGCGTTCCAATTGACTGCAGCTTGTTGCACCTGAACTCATCTTTTTACCTTCCCCCATCCCCTCAAGAGGTTATTTCCAGCCACACGCACGAGTAACTCCGGGTAGCTCTTGAACTGCACCTCTGCGGTCCAATTGACTGGAGCTTGTTGCACCTGAACTGATCTTTTTATCTTCTCTCTCCCCTCAAGAGGCTATTTCCTATTGCACGCAGGAGTAACTCTGAGTAGCTCCTGAACTGCACCTCTGTGTTCCAATTGATTGGAGCTTGCACCTGAACTGATCTTTTGACCTTCCCCCAACAGACTTGACCGAAACCCGTCTTCTACATGTTATAGGGGGAATTTAGTGCATTCATAAGTTTAGGGTTGATTACTAAAAATAGAAAGATAAATTAAAATATGTTTTTTGTTTTATAGCCTAGAGGATATGTGTAGCCTCGCAAAAGCAACAAATGTACGAGAAATAGCAATCGATAACAATCCTATTTCGTTAGCAGGAGACTGTGTATCTTTTCTTGTCTCGTACCTACCACATCTTACCATTCTAAATAGTATGCAAATAACGGATCAAGTCCGAAAAGCAGCAATGGCCTGGAGACGAAACAAAGAGAGTTCTAACGCAGCATTTATGGATTTAACAAGTGATGTATGTTTAAATGTTCGAAGAGAAGAAGTTATATCTAATGCTAGAACAAACTGGGAATTGCTTAGATCTCAAACAAAGTGTTTGGCTGCTAAAACCTCTAATCTTGTAAATGTTTCAAGGAATTTGAAACCAGACTGCGATTTTATATTAACTTCTTTAGGAAAACCCGAATTTAAGAATAGTGTTTCACGTATTAAACCTCGTATGATTAGTAATACAACTAAAGTGCCTGTTTTACCAGATAAAAAGTTAAATATAGTTCGAACTTCATCACAAGATACGGAAAATTCTCAAAATACTTCATCATCGAATGCTTCAAGCAGCGAATTCTTCAGACTTCCCCCTATTCTAGTTCCTATTATCAATAAATTGGATCAAAAAACTGATTCTTGTGCTTCAAAAGAGGGTAGTATTAAATTATCAGGAAGTTTGTCAAGTATTGGACCAAATGTTGATAGTTCTGTAAGCTCTCTACAAAGCAATAGTGAGTCAAATGATTCAAATAGTGACTCAAGTGAAAGCAGTTCTGATACAGAAGAGGCAGAGGCAGTGCCAACCCAATTAGAGCGTTCCAAAGAAACGACAGTAAATCCGTAAGTTACTGTTTGGATTTTTTGGATATTTTTTGGATTTGAATAAAAAAAATGTATGTTTCAAAAAATTAATTAAAAGTAGTTTTTTTTTTAAATAATTTTAAAAAATTATCCATTAGGCATTATTGGTCATATGACCTACCTAGAGGGCAGCACTACCCCCCAGGAAGGTCACATAACCAAATGTCATCGGAATACCTTAAAAGAAATTAATGTTTTAGAACTCCACCAGCTATAACACCTAACCAAGAATTAAAAATAACTAGTTCTGCATTAAATCTAACAACTGATGTCTGCAGCAACATATCAACGAATACTTCTGGATCTAATGCAACAGCACTAGGTTCTACATCAGAGAGTGAGATAAGTAATCCTGGTTCTGTTAAGAATAGTAGGTGTATTAGAAGTGCTGCTCCAACAAGAAGCTCTCATTCAAAAATTCGTAGTAGACCTGTAACAGCTAAACCCAAGAAAGAACCATCACCGACAGATCAGCCTGTTGAAAAGGATCGTGAACAAGGTAAGGGGTTAATTATTCCATGTGATTAAATTTTTTCTCTCTGGTGTGATAATAATTTGTAATTTATTACAGGTGGCGATTATTTAATAGAAATTTGTGGAAGACATTTAAATATTTATGGTCAGGGTGCATTACGGTTTATTGATAAGCCATGGAGTATGTCCAAAGCTAAAGATGTCAATACTGTGAACTTTAATTATGCAAATTTTACTTCAATAACGACCGTATTAAACAAACTCAAGCAACGTTTTCCCAATGCTGATAATTTTGTGTTTAAAGATACCAATATTCAGCATTTTGGCCAACTTAATGCTTTGGCAGAAGTTCAAGGCCTTTCTTCATTAGTCATAGATGATGAAGGAAATCCCATTGTGCAAAAGAAATGGCAGGGTTATGCTATATATAGACTGTCGCATTGGGGATTGCGTTTTATCAATGGAAAAGAGGTAAGAAATAATTTTTTCATATTAATTTCATAAAGAGTTTTATTATTTAGATAACTGATGAAGACATTCAAGCAGCTAATCAAGAATACAAAAGTTTAAGTGATCTTGTATTATGGTCTTTGCCTAATGTTCTACTACAACCGTTACTGGTACGTTTACAATTGGATGTTGGTCAAAAAATTACTGAACAAAGCGCCAAGAAGTGGCTCTTGTCTGCTGATCCTGCTTTAAGGAGTGTTGTAATAAAAGAAGCTTTACAATGGAAAAGAGGAGCAGTACCACAGGTACTGAAAAATTAACATCACATATACAGGGTGTTTGCTTTTCAAAGTACAATAAGCAGCTTTCTTATTTTAAATGAAACACCCTATATATTATTATATAACTGAATGCAAAATTTAGTTGTCTATCACATAATATAAGGTATTCATATATTCTATTCTCTTTTAGGAGGATGTGGTCCTACGACAAAAAGCCAAAGTGCATATAGGTGTTATGCTTGGTGAAACATGCAATGCTGTTAATAAATTACGTCGCCTGGATGAACAGTGGCCTGCAATACTTCATGAAACAGTCCGCAATATTCTGTTAGATTACACTCAAATAGATATGTACATGAAGAAAAAGTTACAAGAACTGAAGTAAAATTTTTAAGTTTTACCACTGCCATAAAATAAAATTTAAGCACAGTATTAAAATAAGTACAAAGTGATTTAATTTATTAGTGTTAAGTATTATAATGTTGATAGGCAAATAAATGTTTTAGAATATGTGAGATGTTTATGTGCAATTAAGGGAAATTTAAACCCCATTCAATTGAATTATAGTGTTGTGTTAAGTTCAAATCTGCTCAAACTTTGTTTCAAAGTTACCAATTAATAATGAAATATATAATTATTAGATGGCATAACATAGTTCAGCTACCTATTGGATTGCAATCGGGAGAGTTGAGCTTTATATCTCTGGTTAGTACTTATGTGGGTGACCTCGACAACTGCTTTTGGTCTCTAGGGGATGCCAAGTAAAGGATAATTTGGTCTTAAGCTGTGCGATTTTTCTTTTTCTTTTCATTGGTTAAATTTAAATTTGCCGCCAAATTTAACCAATGAAGCCAAAAAGAGAAATCGCGAAACGGGCAATTATGGTAGTTTTCCATACGCAATGGGACGACTTTCGCGGTTTTTAATTTTTGAATACCACGTTCTGTGATTGGTTGATATGTTGAGTATGCAAATCAGCCCATTTATACAGGCATGCGCGCGTGTGACAATCGCGCAGCGCATATCATAGGCGCAAACGGCGCAAATGCACGTGTTCCCTTTGGTGTGGTCTGCCATTTTCTGTTTTCTTCCGGCGTCTCTAACAGGTACGTACGTAATTAACAAGAAATTGCATGTTTATGCCAATAATTTGGTTTGATATGTTATAGTTGATAACTGTAGAATGTCTGAAAGTCTTTCTGAAAAAATTGCGGGCATTTTAACCGCTGCACCTGCAAGTTTTGATCCAGAAGATGATTTGCATGAAGAAACTACTGCAAGGTTGGTGTATGATAAAGTGGATGATGCAGAAAGTGATGAAGAAGTACGTCTGGGCAATTTTCGGAAGCAAAATGTAGAACTGTTGGAAGATGTCGACAAACGTTACGAAGGCAAGACTAGTAGCCGAAAGAAGCTCCTTGGTTCTGATGTTTCTCAGTCGGATGATGATAGTCTGCATGATTTTGAAGGTACTATACTTTTCAGTTGTGTAACTTTGTGTTTAGGGGCCAAAATTAAAATAGTCCTCGTCCTACATGCAACCTGTACTTCATTTTGAGAACAATAATTACATAACGCTCCCTCATTTTCCAGGTTCAAGAGGTTTATATTTAATGCCCCGCCCTGTTTCTGGAAGTAAAATATGAAACCCATAATATATATATTTTAAGCAGTAAATGAGGGAATTAAATCACATTTGGTCCTGTGATCGAACCTTGATCGAACTACATACACGTCACAAAACACCTGACTGTCAGCTTATAAAGAGGTTAAGTTATCTCTGATACATGTTGTCCCCTGAAATGTTGAATACGGACATTTGAATTTTTGAATGCATTACTTGGTGCTTAGTTACCACGCTCACTTTTTACATAGCCAAGTCAAATATTTTAAATCACTAAGCAACGGGAAATAAATAGTAATTTCTAATTGGTAATAAACAACCATGGCAATCTATTATAATAATCGAGAAGAACAAAATCACAACGCCTACATTACTCGTATTCAAAATTTCAAGGGACAACGTGTATAGGCCAATCAGCTCCCCCACCAGGCTCGCGTGATACCTCATGGATTTATGGGTTTCATAAATTTGTTACTAGCAACGGAACAAATGAATTTTAACAGTTGGCAGCGGCAAACATACTGGTTCACTTTGATCTTATCCTACAGGTACAAAGTTATATGTATTGTTTCATAAGTCAACCTTGGCACTTGCACGGTAAAATTCGCATACAAATTCAAGGATACATACCCTGGGGAGTGCCAAGCCGAGACTCCCGGGGCTGAAAGTACTCTTCCTTTGTGTAAAACCTTAAAATCCTCAATGGCATTTAAAAACTGTTGTATGTTGGGTTGCATTTAAAAATTTCATTCAGTGTTGAGGCTCACTTTTCATTATTAATTGAAGTTTTGAACCTAATTCGGTAATAAAAAGTATTTCATAAGTGAGGGAAGGGTTTTTGGAGTTTGTGAAAAAATGTCCGATGTAAAATATCTTACAGAGTAGGTAGCGAACAATATTTGGTATTTCTGACTTTCTCACAGTGGCATGCAGAATCATCGAAGTCGACAAAAGTGTAGTCCTTGATTACCTTTTGCTGCAAAAAGATGACGTTTGCATGTGACTACGTTTCAACATGTGATCAAGTACAATAAAAATGTTTATTGTATACAGGGTGATCATTTGAAAACGATCCACCCCTAAATATCTCGCGAACCAGTCCATACCAACTATCAACAAAATGTAAAAATACGTATTTATAGAGGATGGGGGACCAGGACCCTGGCCAGACACCAATCTTAGGAAGGGCGAAAACTTTTATAGAAAGGGCAAATATTGTTAGATTTTTTTAATTACATGAAGTACAAACATTCGACTCAATGGGATCTGTTACATTGTGTTACATTTTGACGTCATCATTGTTTCTATATTGCTTCCGCTTCACATTTCAAAAATTATTCAAAACAATTATTGTCACGTATTTATTAAATTCTTTTAATAAAGCTGGCCCTGAGGCGTTAAATAAGCGTATTCCTTGCAACTACTTTCATCTGTGTGTCAGGTACTCACGTACAGCTTGTTTATTTGATACCGGGAATGTTATTTCGGAGTATCACGTTGCCAGCAAGCAGTAGTACTTATACCGAAATTCTATACAAGCTTAGGAGGTATCGAATTAACGGAATTAATTATTTGCAAAATATTGGAAAACTAATGACTTCTCACTTAAAAAAAACTATTTAAAGCCATGAAATTGGTTCAGGAAGGGCGAAAACTTTTCTAGCCCTGCCTGCCCCCCCCTGACTACGGCCGTGTGGGGGACACTCTATAGTGTAATCCGCGTCGCGCTATAATACTTACCTATCCAACGTTGAAAAGTTTAAATGGCACTATGCCCTTTGTGATACCTCAAATTAGAGGGCTTTAAAAATTGTATCTTTCTTATGCAAAGAAAATTAAAATCGATAGATTCGTTTTGGAGAAATAAAAAAAAACAAAAACGTGTGTGTGCTTAGACGTCCGCACATCAAAAGTGAAAATCAAATGTTAGCTCTCTGATTATTATTCGCCGATAAAGGTAAGAGAAGGTGTTATCTGGAGGATCGAAACGTGCGAGATACAGAGTCTCGGAGACTGTATCTCGCCTTTAATTTGAGGTATTACAAAGGGCATAGTGCGGGGGTAAGTATTAGCGAAACGCGGATTACGCCATGGAGTGTCCCCATCCTCTGTAAAAACGTATTTTTACATTTTTTTCATATTTGGTATGGTTCACGAGATATTCAGGGTGGATCGTTTTCAAATGATCACACTGTATAATAATTTGTCCAAGCATCAAAAGATTTTGTACTTATTTTCTGACTGAATGCTTTGAACAACTTTAAATAAAAAATTTAGATAATAAAAATAATTTGGAAACGGATCCGGATTGTGATATGATATCCGGTTTTTGCTACATGTAACAGCTTGGAGGCCACATTTTACAAATAATTTTATTTTTTCAATTCACCCACTTTACCCCCACCACCCTCAACATTGAAATTTATCCCCTTGTCGTATATTAAATGAAAGTTCTTGAAATATCCTCTTCAGCCACGCTAAACAATTAATATTTGAATAAACATTTTAAAGTTATGATTATGACCAATAATGTAATGTACAGGGTGGCCCAAATTGGTTGTCCGTATAGGCTATATCAGTAGCTATTGTCGTAAGGAGAAAACTGAGGGCACATTCTCGAGCTTGTTTTTTGAGACAAATTTAATGACGCGAACGAAATTTTTTTATCGTTTCTCATTTTTAAGTAAAACGCGATTTTCCGAAATTTCCTTATTCTTATTATACTGAATAACTTTTTTGCTTTATTAGCTATCTGAAAAGTATAAAAACATTCTACAGGCACTTTTTTTAGTAGAATTCAGTGGCGTACTCGATTCTTTAACTACGGTTTAAATTTCGGAAATATTAAATATAGTTGTGTTTATTTAAATAGAAACCATAGTTGGCTATGCCCCTATTTAAACAAGTGTGTTTTTCTGATTTTAAAAATATATACTTTAATGGCTATATTTCTAATAGCTTTTCAGCAAAAGTGGAATTTTTGTGTTTCAGTTACATGGATATTCAGATAAAATAGGTTTTCTGAACTAACCGTGGCAAAACTCCATTTAGAAAAGTTTTTCAGAATGTGAAATCATCACCCCGTACAAGATTTCAGAAATATTGGCAGCTTATTTATTTCAAATTTTTTTGAATAAAAAATATGCAGACACGATTGCAAAAAAGTAAACCGATATTTCTGAAATTTTCCATGGGGTGGTGATTTTACATTCTGAACAACTTTTTTAAATGACGTTTTGCCACAATTAGTACAGAAAACTTACTTTACCTGAATAAATGTAAGTAAAAGACATAAATTCTAATTTTGCTGAAAAACTATAAAAAATATACCCATTAAGGTATATATTTTTAAAATAAGAAAAAAATACCTCTTTTAATAAGGACATTGCCAACTATGAATTCTATTTAAAAAAATACAACTATTTAATATTTCCGAAATTTGAGTTCTACCCAAAAAAGTGCCTTTAGAATGTTTTTATAGTTTTGCGATGGCTTATAAAATAAAAAAGTTATTCAACATAATAGGAACAAGGAAATTTCGTAAAATCGATGAGATACTCTATACGGACAACCAATTTGGGCCACCCTGTACAGTGGTGCAATCTATCATGAAATCTTTCCCGGACTCGCCCAAACGGCTTTTAGAAAAAAAATTATATTGATTTGATTGCTTGTAAAATAAAAAAGTTACTTTATTTTCATACAAAGTGAAATATTGACTATTGTTTATAAAAAAGTGCAATTCAAATTGGTTTTTTGCCATGGCTTGCTTATTTTCTGGAAAAATATGTTACATTGGTTTTTTAAATCGAACAATTTGTATATTTTTGCGGAATAAGATTATAAGTGTTACAATAAGCGTTTCTGATTGTAATTTCTGTCTTCATTGTTCAAAAAACAATTACCTATAGTTTATAACGGTCTGTTGTGACATTTTTTATTTATATCTACAAAAAGTTGTTCTAGAAATGTGTCGAATGTCCTCCATATGATTTAATTTTTAATTCAAATGAAGATATTAACTTCAATGTTAGTTATATAGTTCTCTTTTGTTTCAGAAACAAAAAGTGAAAGTCAGGATGAAATTGATAGTATTGATGAAGAGCCTGAGAGTAACTCTGGTACTGATAGCAGTGATGATGATGCTAATATTGAAGAAGACACTAAAAACGATGAACAATTCAAACACCTCAAAGATTCTGATGTCTCAGATCAAATTAAAAAGGGGATGTGTGTGCGACAACAGTTAAGCATGTGGGAAAGCCTTTTAGAAATGAGAATACAAATGCAAAAATGTCTTCTTACCGCAAATAAATTACCACAAACAGATACTGTTAAGGATCTTATAGATAAATGCGGACTTCAATATAGAAACAAAGTTGCAGACACTGAAAAGTCTGTCAAGGGCTTGCTAGATAAGTTGATGTTATTACAAACACTTGTGCTTAAAAAATATCCTGAAACAAAAAAGTTACATTGTAAAGAAAATAAAGGTGCAGAAAATGAAATGAAAAGTCAAAGTGATGAAGAAATTCCAAGTGACACAGATGAAGAGAAATTGGAAGAATCCAGTGAAGATGAAGTTGAAGAAATTCCAAGAAAAAAGCGCAAAATTAATCACTACAGTTCTGAAATTAGTAACAGACATCAGATGTACAAAGATTATCGAAATTCGGTTATACAAAAATGGAATGATAAAACTAGGATTGCTGTCAGCAAATCCGGTAATTTGGTTCATTCTGTTACGAATCAAATAGAACACATCTTAGGTGATAAACCAAAATTAGTAAAACGTACACAGTTGAAACGTGTGGAGTATGAAATAATAGGACAAAAAAAGGAAGAAAATGTAGAAAATCAACTTACTAATAATACTGAATCATCTGAAGACTATGATGTTAATATATTTGATGATACAGATTTTTATCATCATTTGTTGCGTGAATTAATCGAATTCAAGTCCGCCGATCTTACTGATCCAGTACAGTTGGGTAGACAGTGGCTACAGTTACAAAGTCTTCGAAGTAAAATGAAAAGAAAAATTGATACCAAAGCCACCAAAGGTAGAAAAATCAGATATGTTGTTCATTCAAAGTTGGTCAATTTTATGGCTCCAATTGAAGAAAATAGTTGGCAAGAAGAAGCTAAATCAGAACTGTATAGTTCCTTGTTTGGGAAAAATCGACAAATCTACACAGTGTGAAAATTTTTCCTTGATTTATTCTTCTATTATCTTTATTAATATTTGCTATTTTCAAATGGTTTTAAATCATCAACCTCATAATTTATATTTCTTCTAATGAAATTTCGGCATCCGCTCAGTGTTCTTCCTAATGTATGCATTTATTCATTATTTGCATAGGTCGGTGTTTCTGGTCATCTTGTTCCTGTTTCTGTTAATTATCAGAATTATTTGAATGGTATTTCCAGCCAAAAATGTTGAGGTTTTCTTTTCATTGGTGTCGCTCACAAGACAATAGTTTTTTGATTTTCAGCAAAATGTCTTATAAAACAACTCGTTGGGGTTTCCTTTTCGTTGGTGTCGCTTACGACAGTAGTTTTTTGATTTTCAGGAGAGTGAGAATTTTATTTTTACAGTCTACAAGGTGAAAAAGTATATTGAAAGAGAGACTCGGGAGAGCAGTGAAGATTATTACAGGTAGGCAAGTATAATTTTTTATAAGGTTTGATAAGAGGCGTGGAAAATAAAAGAAAAATTTTAATAACATTTATTTTTAATTTACCAATCCTTGCATCAATAAAGGTTCTTTTATAAGTGAAATACATAACACAAATATAAAACCATACCATGCCAAACTCAACAGGAGAACACGATGAAACGTGAGCTACAGTTTTATTCTAAAGATAAGCTTAAAATTACTGCGTATAATTTTGGCTGTATTTTTTGTGAACTCTACTTTTTCTAACTTTATGGAACATTGAATTGTTGTCGTAAACAATCGAATCAGACGAGGCTGCAGCCCATAGGTCTGTGCATTCCGTATATGGTGGGTGCATGTACGTCATCAATTTCCACTTGGTGGTGAAATGAATCTGCAGACATATGTATGGCCTGGTTCAAAATAGTTAATTTTAACACTTCCCGTACTTATGATTTCGGAGTTAATTATAAACACGGGGAAAGAAAAGAATGCACAATTCTTATTCTGCGCAGTACAGTTATCCAACCATAAAACGATCTTTTTTTACTTTCCCATACCACTACTGGTATAGGGAAGTATTGATATCATGAAAATTTTCGAAATCGAGATTTTCGCGGAAATACGTGTTTTGGGCCCCTAGGAACCCAAAAAAGTGGTCTAGAAAAAATGTCTGTCTGTGGGTGGGTGGGTGCGTGGGTGGGTGGGTATGTAACGCCTCTAACGCAAAAACTAGTGAACCGATTTTGATGAAATTTTAAATGAAGGGGTATATCGAAAATTCATCGACAAAATAAGCTTTTCAAAAAAATCCGAAACCGGAAGCGGAAGTTAGACATGTTTTTTTGGTATCATTTTTTTCAGAAGCGGAATTTTGAAAATCTGAGTAGGGGATATGAAAGAAGGGAATAAGTCAAGGGAAACAGTTTTTTACCGGACTCTCTAACTTCAAAATGGCGGTCGCTATGAATTTTTCAAAATTTCGACTTTAACGCCCCGTAACTCAAAAACCAGTTATCCGATCAGGTTCCGCAACAACTTGTTTGAAAGCCCTTTGGCTGTACTACACCAACAAAAAAAATTATTTACTAAATCCAAAAACGGTCGCAACGGCGCTCTTCCAAAAATTTTGAAATTTTTGAAAATACAAAAAAACTGGTCTAAGGAATTTGTTTAAATTTTCTATACTTATACAGCTTGGTATTAGCTACATTTTTGTTTTTTGATGAACGCCAGAATTCCACTGTGGCGCCCTCTACGAGATTTTGAAAATCGGAAATTGATGCTCCTATAGCGCCTTTATTAGTCAAAATATGAAAGAAGTTTAAATACAAAAGTTGTTCAGTATATAGATTTGCATTTTTCTAAATTTATATCACGTATACAGGGTGTTTGGTTTTCACAGTACAATAAACAACTTTATATTTTAAATGAAACACCCTATATATTATTATATAATTGAATGCAAAATTGAATTGTCTATCACATAGTATAAGGTGTTCATATGGCTAAAATGTACGGTTAATGAGAAATTCGTGAATATTGAACTTTAAAACAGTGTAGGGTGAAATTTGTAAGTGCCGATATGTTCAAGTGACCATGCGCGGGACGGGAATTCCTTGTCGCCGGCTAATCCCAGCAGCCTATGAATATAAATAATCACACATGCGCAGATGAACACAATCGGCACTTGTGTTAATTTTCCATATACTAATTTTCAAGTTTAGTTGATCCGTTGTGGCGAACAATACTGTTGAATACCAAAAACGAATGTTTATTTTTAGTATGGGAAAGTCCAGGGGAGGTTTGCACCTCCACTTTTTCGTCCCTATGTTCGTGAAAAAACGCGTAATATGCACTTGTTATATCCTCTTTATTTCTTCCGCTTATTACATCATGCCAAATAACGACAAATGGTTTGATACTTTGCTTCTGTTTGGTGCCTACTGGAACGAAGCTTTCGTTCTAAACAATTATCCGTTGTGAAAAAATCACCGACTTAAACATGTCGCATGGAGGCAGCATGATGACTTTTTCTAAGTCAACTGAAAAACTATCTCCCCTTCAAGTGGGTCTTTTTCAGCGTATTCTCGGTACCTTTCTCTTGAGTTTACAGTTTTTTTAATATGAATACTCCAGTTTTTACAAATTTCGTATTCCGGATCTAAATTATCTTTGTTATGGTTTTCATTATGAAGTAGAAAATATTCGCAGTTCTCACATTCTTTATTTCCCAACTTAACAAATGAAATGTTCTGTTCCTTTAATACCTTTCGGTACAGATCATATGCAACAGTAACCATTGAGAATTTTTGTTTAAATTCTCGAATAAGGTACAGACGCCATATAAGGCCACCTTAAGGTTTGTTTGTTTATTCTGAGATTATTTATTGAAATAGTTTTGCAAAATCGTTGTTTATACTAAGTGTATGGTATAAGGTATCAATATTATTGTATATAATTGTTTTTTGAAATCACAAATTTGAAAAAATTAATAGATTATGAAGATAGACAAAATGGCCTTATTTGGCAACTGGGTTCATAATAAGGCCAATAATATTTTTCAGGGTGTAAGTACGAAAAACAATCAAGTATTATTTTTATTGTTTAATGTAAGTAATTTCAAAGATAATACATAGCTATTTAAAATACAAAAAACATGAAATTAAACTTTAAAGATAACGCCAAATGTCACTTATTAAACTGCACATTTAGGACAGACAAAGATGTCTTTATCTACTTTGCTTAATCCTACACATTCCTCGTGCACATAGGTGTTGCACAAATTACATTTTCGCATGTCTGCAACTCTGTCTTCATCGCAAGCAAAACAGTACCAGGATTCCTGTTTCTTGTTGACTTTTTTCTTTCCTTTATCTATTTTGCCTTTGCTAGCTTTTTCTTTCACGACCCGTTTTCCTGCGTCTTACTTGTTTTCTTTATTTTCTTCAGTGGAGCTGGTTGCTGTTTTGGAAAACAAATTTCTTGTAACTTCCTGCGCCTTTGAATTAATCGCTGGCCGACGTTTTTTAACTGCAGTCTTTAGTTCAGGAGTAATGAAGAAACCACTTTCCGTGAAGTTCGCATTCAGGCTGATATCTGTGTCTTTATTTGGAGTCTGCTTTTCTTTCGGGTTCTCTATATTTCTACCATCTTCTTCCATAAGTTCCATTTCTGCGAGTTCATCTTCAACGTCATCACTTGATTCATCAGTTGTGTAAGATCCAGATGAATTGCTGTCGCTAGCATCTGTTATTGAAATTTTAAAAATGTTATTTGGGTTTTGCGATTTTTTTATGGTATTTACACGACTTGGACCAGCAACTGGTTCATCGATACTATTGTGTAACTGTTGGGTAGTATTTTGAGAGGAATTTTCCAACACTCGATCACCCAAAGCACGATGTGTGAGACTACTGGGAGCAAATGCTGCCTCTGAAATGGCTGCTGGGTTAAACGGCCAAATTCCCGTTGCTCTAAATCCAGATAAAATGTTTTCACTTGACATTGATTTAAACCAAACTGGGGTAAATATTTCTCCAAATCTGGCCCTGGTAATAGCGCGTTCGTTTGCATGGTTAACCCAAAAATTTAGAACCTCATCATCCCAATATGCCTCAAAACTACGAAATACAGCTTTGTCTAATGGTTGTAACTCATGGGTGCTGTTACTGGGCAAGCAGAACAGCGTTACATCGTGTTGTTCTGCAGTTTCAACAATGCGGATATCAAGATGAGAAGATGCTCCATCAAAGATTAACAAAGCTGGTCCAGGATTTTTAAATTTGGCAAAATGGTCAAGCCATTGTATGAATGCCTCTGTTGTCATGCTTCCTTTTTTAGTCATTAAAATTTTGGACTCCGCTGGCAGGTTGATTTACCACTCGGGCTTAATCCGTACACCTTTGAAGATGATAAGTGGGGGAATGCTTTGTCCTAGAGCGTTACAGCAAGCTACAATTGAAACATTTTCTCCATGTTCGGGAGCAACAATGTGTACTCTTTTCACTCCCTTGTGGGCCAACACAGTTTGTTGGTGGTGAAGAGTTAATTGGCATCCCTTCTCATCTATGTTGTATATTTGACCGGGTTTTCCGTGGAAATGTTTCTCTAATAAAATTGTTCTGAGCTTTTTAAAATAGTCGTCTACAATGTCATGGTTCATTTTTTGAGCTCTTGCGAGATTAAGTTTTTGAGCACGACGTTTCGCTATTTCTGGATGTCTAGAATAAAAACATTTCATCCATTTTTTTCCGGCTATTTCTTTGGCAACTGAAAAGTTATGTCGAAGTCCGTGTTCTCTTGCAAAAGCGTACACACTTTTTCTTAAAATTTTAGGAGTTAACGGCATTCCTACATCACACAAGCGTCCTATTCTCCTAACTAATTCTGTTTCTTGAGGCTCAGACAAAATTGGACGGCGACCAAGTATCTTCTTTGTACTTCCACTCTCCAAATGGTTTCGTGAAGTACGCCTAGGGATATTGAATGTACGTGATGCTCTAAAAGGAGCCATCCCGTCTCTAACAGCATCCATTGCAGCTACTAGATCTTGCTCTGACCATTGGGCTCTTTTATTAGCAGGCATTATTCTAAAACTAAAATATTTTATCAGCACAAATGTGTGCGTTTCGTCTAAAATTAACAGTTTCCTAATAAAGCCAGTCGAGTGGCCATGTTGAGAACCGCACGTGTTTACGTTTTAAAATTCATAAACATGAAATAAGCAATAACAACCACTTAATACTGTCATTTACTAACCAACAGTTCCTGTTGACAACAAAAAATATAAAACCCATAATTGTGAACATCTACTTTGTATGTTTAAATAATAATCAACATCTTACCACCTCTTATAAGCCGGTGTTCACGCAACGGATTAAAATGAAGAACTGGCGAAAAAACCACTTTCCCGCTACACATCTGGATGGTAACTGGCGGTTGACCTTCCAGGCAATTTTAGGGACCGAAACATTATGCCATCTATTAAATTTGAACCGTACTTACAAAGATATTAACAACTGGCCTTAATATGACACTGGCCTTATATGGCGTCTGTACCTTAGTACTCTTTCTCGCCGCCGTGTGTCACCACAAGTTTAAAGCTAGAAGAAAAACCTATGCGCTCTTCTAGCTTGCGGTCCTTTCTGCTACTTAAGTCATTTATTTCAAAGCTTTCACAACTTATTGGGGTTAAATTTCAATGAAATAAGGGTTAATTCTAAAATAGGCAGGGACTGATCATTCGGGTAAGGTACTTCATATAATTACAATAGAACTTCACTTAAGGTAAGTTCGTTTTATTGAGTAATTATATTTTAGTACCTTACCCGAATAATCACATGTAGATGTTCAAAGCTAAGTTGTGAACTTCGACCAGGAACCGGCTTTTATACTGCAAGCTGGAATGTATCCAGAAGCACCAATGCAACCTGCATAAGCAACTACTTAGTTTTATTAAGGAAAATACAACAAACGAACAAGATATTTTAATAATATATAAAATTAAGAGCAATACCCACTGGTTATGGCAGCCTCTACTAGATAGCTTGCCATCTCACACCTTGCTTCCATTGACTACTGCCTTTGCAAACATTCCTGTCGTAACTATCTGCCTGTTATAGAATCTAGCAAAGACTGAAGAGTTGCCACACCATCCTGCTGTTTTCCTTATTACCTCGAGGCTAACTCTCTTTGTCTTGCTAAGGAAGTAGCAGCATGACGAGTACTGTGACTAGAGAACACAGTCGTGTCTATACCGCTGGCAGCCAGTGTTTCTTTTATCCATCGGCTTATTGTTTGAGAGCTAGCGGGATGGTATGGTTTCTTGTATGTAAGTAATAATTTGCTGTGCCCTTCTCTGTGCTGCTTGGTCTTTTTTATATAGGCCAGCAATACTTCTACCGGACAGATTTCTGGTCGTTGCCTGAAACTAGGAAGCTGTAGCAGGGGTTGAAATCTGCCTGGGCCGGAAGTTTTTATCATATCTGTGATTCTTATTTCTATAAAGCCCTCCGTTATCTTTATATTGCTCATGTCGATTGATTTTAGTGTCTGAACGCTGTGTGCTGTAACCAGGGCCAATAAAGTGATCAGCTTTTTGGTTAGGTTCTCCAGAGACAGTTCCCTATTTGGATAGATTTTTCTAGGTACCTCCGCACACTCTCTGGGTTCCAGGTTGTATCATATTTTGGCTTGGGGGGCTTTAGTCTAAATGTTCCCTTAAGGCAGTGGTTTCAAACTTGATGTTACTACGCCTCCCTTAAAAATGTTTAATCATTTGCCCCCCCCCCCTGAAGATTTCATAAAATAAAAACACAAACATTTTTACTCTTATAAAATTTATTCATACAAACTAATGGAAAACGATATTTTATTATTGTTATGTCATAAGGTAAATCTGCTTTCAGCAGGGTATAAACTGAATGATTATCTCCAAACATGACGTTCGTTGTATCTGAAGAATAGTCAACTAAATTCGAGAATGGAATATTTTTTTCCAAGATTACTGATTTTAAACAGTTGTATAAATCTATTAAATCTGTTGCTGACCCGCCATTGGTCTCTTTCATATCCAAAAATTTCGTAACTACTTTGTTTGTTTCTGTGCAAAAGTAAATAACAGTGAATGCACATTGCTTTTTAGTTGAAGTATCCGTGGTTTCATCCATGATTAAAGAAAACCATTTCCCAGGTGCACGTAAAATTTTTATCAATTTACTTTGGAACACTTCCCCTAAACAGCTTTTCACGATCGTTGTTGCCTATGTCCTTCGAACTGCTAATTTAGATGCGATTTTTGAGTCAGGGAATATATCTGCACACAACGGATTTAGAGTATCCATCAAGAGAAATGGTAGATTATTAGATGCTAAAAGGCCACATAATTTTATTTCAGCTCTTTTAACTTGGTCATCTGCAGAAAAAAAGTCATATCAGACACTTTTTTATTTTGTGAAATTTGCCGGCTATTAAAAATGTGCTTTTCTGAAGTACAGTTGAAGATTGCCAAATGTGTTCTAATCCTATTATAAAAATGTATGGGCGATTCTTTGAATTTTTGTCCCATTTTAGCAAGGTCTAAGGTTAAATTTAATTCGAAACCTGATCTCCGAAATTATTGATCAGCGTCAGTTTTAAATAATTCCAGTTATTGAATTCATAACCAGCAATGACTTCTAAGGCTTTATATTTTAATTTATTTCGAACAGAGGATAGCAAAAATTTATTTATATAAGCATCTGGTTGGTTTGGTGCCATAAACTGGCTTAAAATGAGTTCAGTAAATCGAGTGAATTCTGAAAGGCTTGGAGGATTACCATCAAATGTTGGTATCTCTGAAATCATTCGAACGGAGAATCCTGGTGTAAATACGTTTGCGATGTTTGGATCTTCTGGTATTTGGTTTAATATTAGTTGTGGGTGTCGCAGTCGCAGCATAGAAATTCACTTCTGTTAACGTTGGTAATAATTTTAAACTACCAAGGTTGGTGTAGTAATTATTATTCTAAATAAAAATTACACTAGGTACTATCAGGGAGTTAAACCTGAGCTTATAATTTTCGTTAATTCTATATTAGTGGTTTATTAAAATCACTTCACTTTAATAGATTATGTTCGTTCACATAACTAACTGTATGTTAAGCAAACTATTTACGGGCCAAATTAAACACCACTTCTTCAGGTTAATACATTTATTGAAAACGATGTTCTGGACCGGAGTCGTATATTGCAACTAACTAAAAAAGTAGCTTAAGCTACCACGACCCTTCTGGAGGGCGCCGTTGGTTCTTGGTAAAACCTAATATACCAACCTTTCTTAATCTTCCTAGACATGCTAAGTGGACTTTTATGTAATCCTATGACAAAGACGGACAAGAGTAACGAACAGATTAAAAATGCTTACTTCATCCTGAATTGTGGTTGAAGGCTGCAGACTTCTTTAGATTGGTCGGCAGGTGATCTCGATGATCAGGAACTCTTCGATAGAGCGATGTCTTCAATAGACAGATTGGTATTCGGCAGGGCTTCTTGTTGGAAATGTTTGTCCTCGAAGTTGTGTGCTTTTTACAGATGTTGATACACAATGATTAGGAATTCTTGGTTAAGTATAAATATACGCGAAAGAACAAAAATTATTCTTAATGTCCTTTTTCCAAGAATCCTACCGACTGCGCCAGTTAAGTTCCCAGTCGTGGACGTAACGAAAAAAAAAAATCTTATTTATTTCACTACATAAAGATTTTATTAATACGTAGGAGTACAAAACACAACTGGTCAAAAGTACATTGAAATTAAGACTAATCATTATCTAATGCTGGACTAACTTCGTCCAGTAATAGGTTTTAAAATTCTTTTACCAAAGGCCAATATTGCTAAATATAATTGTTCATAAGCTGAACGGGGATCTAAACTATTACTTTGAAAAGTTGATACGATTCGGAGCTGTCTCCGTATCAAACTGGCCCGTTTTTTTGTTCAAATTACTATCAATTTTACAACATTTATTTTCACATTAGTCCACTATATTTATATATTCAATCTGGATCGCAGATCTTGGCTAGTTGGTGATCTGTACTGGGTAACGGTGTAGCAGCCTCCTCTGGGTTCGTCCTTGTAGACGGGGTCCTGGCAACCTGGCGGGATGCGGAGCGGCGGCACTGGAGGGGAGCGGGCCAAGTCCGTTCGCAATCCCAGGGTGTGGGCGTGTTGGGTAGCACTGACCTCTTGGTTGCAGATTCCACCAGGGTTACAGTCTGCTGTTTTCGGCTTTGCGGGTCTCAGGTTCTGCTGGTCTCCGTTCGAAGCGTTGAAGGCGAATTTCTTTGGCTGCTTTTGCTGCTTGGAGCAGCGGCTGGTTTGTTTGATATGTTTCTAATGGTGTCCGTTCAGTTAGTGATTGGAAAACTTCTTCGTTTTCTTCCATCTCGACGTCGCTGGTAGCACTCTCCTCGTCTGATGTAGACATGTCGCATTGTCGCCACAGTTCTAAGAAGAACTATTTTAACAGCAGGAGTCCTGTGAGCTAAGCCTTGGTTTCTCCCCTGTTGTATCACCTGTTTGCGTCTCGCTTCTACTCTAGGTCTGTTCACTTTGGAAGTCAAGTGAACAGTGTTGCCAGATTTTTTCAGTGAATGGTCGCCATTTAGTAACTTTAAAGTCGTCAATGTCGCCAACTGCTAAATAACTTTACGAGTCGCCAAAGTCGCACTGCTAAATAACCAAGTTTTGAATTCGAAAATTGTTTATACATTTAATCTTTTCCACTTTTATTATATTTATAAAATATTTAATAAAAAAAATTAAAAGGGGCGTGAATAAGCGACATCAATTATTAATCCTAGCTCTTCTGTTTCGCATACTTTTCGTATTTGAAAAACGTAAGTAAACAATTATCGTCTGCGTAAACAGTATTACACACATACATTGCACAATTGTTATAAACATAAATTAAATTCTTAAGATAACATGAAATATAACATAACAAAACATAACTTAAAATTATAGAAATGCAACAATATAGTTCTAAAATTGAAACATGTTTAATATAATTCAGGTAGCTCAATACTATTGACAAACAGGCCATCAGAGAATACCTCAAAAACATCTACAATTTCTACCTCTGATGCTACCGAATTTACATTATTTGCATAAACAATATTAGACACAAATATTTTTAATATAGCTGGCGAAATCTCAAAATCTTTACAACAAATTTTTCTGGCGTATAAATATGTTCGCATTCTAATTATCGAGTTTTTATCATCACACAACATTTCCTTAATTAGACGAGATGTGTAACATTTTTCATTTAGAACTACAGTCTGAAAATGAGTTTTCAACTCTAACCAGTGTTCTAAGATGACTTTTATGCAATTATACCGTGAAAGCCACCTCGTCCCCGATAATTGTACAAATTGGTGGAATTTTTTATCAGTACCAGTATTTAACAATTCAAATGTTTTTTTGTACCGTGATCGCCTAAAGGACTGCAACTCAAAAAAATTGAAAATTTCACGGCACAAAAATTCAATATTACTTGGCAGTTCTTCTGAAGCCTTTGTACTTGCATTGTTTAAGGAATGACACACACATCGAATTAGTAACTGCAAATTTGGTAATTCTTGTTTGCGTAAAGTAAACACAGAATGGTTTTTACCACAAAGATTTGAAGCACCGTCGGTACCTATACCAACAAGATTTTTAATATTCAAATTAATTTTTATTAGAAAATTCTTAATATCTTCTGCAGTTGTGCGTTCTACCGGACATAAACCTAAATAATCGGTAACGATCCTTTTCTGGGGTTCACTATAATATTTTACACAAAAACACATATCAGTTTAATCTCTCTTGAGCGGACACCTTCGGGACTATTAAATATGTCCGCCTAAGGGAGTGTCCGCGTATGGGAAAAATGAAAAAAAAAGTATGTGCATACATAGATATGTACATAGTACAAGATAAATCAACGAACTATCTCAACTTTATTACAGGGATGATTATTCGCTGACCAAACTGCGATATTCGGACAAAATTATCAATTTTAATAATAGCTGTATTTACGGGCATACTTCCCATGTTTGCCCATTTTGATTTTTTTGCCCGAAACACTTTTTATATGAATTAATGAATAAAGTACCTAATGAATGAATAAACCACAAACAAACACTTAAAGTGGTAACACAAAAGCAAAGATGTGCTGCATGCACATCATGTGCACGTGGCGCCTAGAGATGCAGCGTGCAGCAGTCATGCAGACATCAGCGTTGCCAGATGGTTATTGTAAGTTTCCCCACTTCGCACAGCCAATAATTCGCCACTTTTCCCCACTGCTCTTTCGTCTTACACCAATAAAAATTCGTAAAGAATATTTAAATATTTATTTATTTCTAAACAACAGTATTACTTATACCTAGTACTAATTATAACATTATTTATAAATATTAATGAATATAAAATCTAAATTAAAAACTACCTAAATTAATTATGGATCCATACAACGTTTTAGAATTATGTTTTTTAATTAATTCGGGAGTAATGTTAAAATCGAAACAATTTTTATCTTTTAACAACGTTTTGCTATATAAAATACCAGACAAAGTATTAGTATTTAATTTGTTTCTAATTTTTGTTTTATTTAAATTTAGTTGTGATAATAATCTTTCTGAAGCAGCGCTACTATTCGGTAAAATCAGTACTGCTTTTACCAATTTTATTAATTCTTGGTATTTCTGTGAGCTATCTGAATTACACAAATTTTCAACTTTTTGCCAAAAACTGGTTATACAATTTGCATTATGGTGTTCGTTCAGAATTGGATCGTTTGTAAATAGCCTCTATTCTAAATCAATTTTGGTATCATTTTCCCAGACAGCTTGGTATTTATGAATAAATTTTCTTTTTTTCAGGACCTTTTCTTTCTGCGCTTGTCGGTGCTCCATTTCAGATTCAGAGTTGCTTAAACTCATTGTATTCATACTCGGTTTTAAACACTGGCACCTCGCTGTCTTAACAACACACTTTGAACTCTGGTGTCTGACTGAAGTAAATGAATAATGAATAAACTTCTTTACGAATCGGAACAAAATATACTAAACTAATGAATGTAAAAATGTTAACATTCCGCCCGGGGTAAAATTAATTGTTATCTACCCCTACCTGCGGTTGGCCTTTCCGCAACTGGACAATTGTAAAAATTGGTAAAGATAAGATCAGATTAGTGAAAGAAAGCTGCTTAAGTGCTTACGCTTAGAGCCGCTAACAAATTATTCTTAGAAATAATAAGCCTGTGCCTAGTGAAACATTATTACAGCCGGTTTAAATGCAAACAAATAACAATAGCTCTTACGTTCCCTATGCCAATGATTTATTGAGGAAATTTTGTTCAAGAGATTATAAATTCTCAGAAATGCAGGCTGTATACCATTTACTCGAAATTGTGTTGTGAAATATTTATTTGCATTTTTCTGTAAAAATTCCCCACATTTTTTAACAAATTCGCCACATCCCCACTGTGGCGAAATAGGTTGATTCAAACGAATCTCTGGAGGTACGCTTGGGTGGTTTGTTCGATCACCTGTTGGATTTTTTGTTTTTGGTGTGGCAGGAGATCGAAGAGGATTTTGGTCTGGAAACGGATAAATTGTCTCACGGATAAAAATGGTTCGTGGTCTTCCTCGTCAGCATCGGAGTTTTCATGATCGGTGGTTGTGTCTAGGATTTTTACTGGAGCGATGGGAGTTTCGGAGGTGATGATGACAGTTGGGTTGATTGATGTGGTTTTCAGTCTGGCGGTGGTGGTGTTGGTGGCGGTGCAGGTAGTGGCGGTGGCGGTGTTAGCAGGTTGTTTCTTCTTCGACCTTGTTGCGGCCGGGGAGGGAGCCGATAGCATTTTGGAGCAGCGGTCTCGCACGCTATCTCCTTAATGTCTCGCTCTTTGTTGTTTTGTCGGATGGTCCGACAATCTTCAGCCTTATCTTCAGATTTATCTGCGTCTGATTGTAGCACTAGCTGGACTCAGAATGTTCTTTTCTGGCCCGGACCGCTGTTTATAAGACGTCCGGGCGGGGTGGGGCGATCTTTGTTGGAGCAAGCGCGCTCGCTATTGGTCCGTGCCCCTCCCAAGCAAGACCTGCGCGGGAAGTATGATGTCGCATCTATATAATTCTCAACTAAATAATCACAATATTGAATTACTCTCGTATCAGTCAGTTGAACTTCTCACCTGGAATATTAATCATATTCATGACATTATTAGATATATGGTTACATTTTTTATTAGCTATGTACCATATATTGTGAAACCCCTGGATCGGTTCTCTGCAACTCTTCGAAATCCAGAAATTCCGGCATATTACTTAGAGGAAATCTTGGTAAATTCTCAGGGGTTAAAGTTTTTTCGAGATTTTTTTATTATAACGCAAAATTTCCTGCATTGTTAGTAATATTTCATTATTTGTTGTTGCCATATTTGCTAAATTTGATAATACAGTGTGTTGAAAATCTATAAGAATTGTTTTTGAGTAAGATAAAAATATTTAGGAGTAGATATTAATGTATTACCTGTACTATTCTTAGAGGTTTGTCATGTTGGCGCTTCTTGAATATCTGTCGATGTTGACTCAAACACTAAAGATGGGCTTACTAAGAACGGTCCTTCTGCTGTAATAGTTAGTTAATTGGTATATCATTTTATTATGCACATACTAGACTTTTTTTATTTACATACTATCTACTTGTTAACTTACCTAATGGAATCATTAAAACGGAGTGAGACGCCGTAATTCCTCCTCATCGATCGAAGATTCGATGTCGAATTGAATAGCTTTCTGGACAATACTTCTTCCACTAGCATTGGAACATGAGTTTACCTCATCTATCCCTTCTATTATGCATATCAATTTTTCTTCAGCCAACTTGTACGATGCTACAAAAATGGGGAATTGTTTTGGGCAAAATATGATGGAAAAGCTATACTTACATGTTTGTAAATGTATTTTTAATACAGGGAAATGAGGCCAACTGTTAGATGGGGGATTCAAATTTTCTACGAATGTAGTAAAGGTGATTTGTTGGTGTTAATAGGCCAATAGCAACGGGTGCCATTTTTAAAGATTCATGAAAAAGGAACCACCAAAATTTCATTGGAACTTGATTGTTTTTTGCTATAAAGCGGTAACATTTGAGACTATGCTTGTATAAAGACAAAACCATAATTTTTTCATCCATGGTAAAGCGACGCTCTTTAGCAGATTTTCCAATCTTTCGAATTTGGTTACGTAGAAATTGTGTTGCCAGATGATTCAACTCAGTTAAATGAGGCTCCATGTTTTCAGACAACTTTGTTGCTTTAACAAGTCTCCTCTTGAAACTGTCTTTAGCTTTTTTGGATCTGTTAAGTTGTTTTGATAGAGACCTTACAAATCCATATAATTTAGTTTTTTTAGGTCTCGTGTCGTTTCGAAAAATTCTCACGTTTTTCAGTATTCTAGCAGGAGTATCAATTTTGAAAAATTTACTATTTTAATTGTGATAATTCACTTATGAAATTTATTATCGACATGGATATCGGTTTTTTCCTCGGCTTCAGTAACAATCTCTGAAGGCGTTGCTGTGTCTTTCAGATTAAATACAGCTGGAAGGGAAATAATAATAGTTTAAATCTCATATCGTTATTAAAAGGCATGGAAATAGCTCATTTAACGTACTTTCCGTTACATTATAAACTGATTTTTGAGCGTGTCTCGTCTTAGGATACCGTCCCAACTTAGGTAACTCTCCCCTATATTTTATTATTTAGGACTTCACTCAAGACTTTATTTTGCAATTCATCCGCTGAATTGGTCAAAGAAAAGTCTGATGAGATACAAGATAATTCAGATTCATCCGTAGTAGTTTCTTTGACAACTTCTTTTTCATTGAATTCACCTGACCTCTTCTTTTTTTGTTTATTTTATCTTTGCTGTGCTCGCTTTGGTGTTTTAGTACCTACTGGTCTTCGTGCTTTTGGTTGTATTCACGAATCTGCGTGCCTATCCGTGTTAACTCTACCGTTCGACTGGTCTAGTAGCCAACAATAAGATAGATGACTTTTTTATTATGACGGTTTCATCCGTCAAATTTATTTTTACAAACGGGGATTTTTCTGATAGCGTGTTGCTTTTAATCTTTTCAGAATAATCCTTCAAGTCAAGTTCTCTGGGGTTTTCAGTTTCAGCCTCGGTTTGAGATGTAGCAGATGTACCTACATCAAAAATTAATTCAGTGACGCTACCAACATCATTCTCGTCTTCCGTGTTTGTAACTGGTCGATCATGATCCTCTTCGATTTCCATTTCACTGTCTTCGTTTCCATCAACTTCCTTTTCAGGGTCTGCTTTAAATTTCTTTTCCTTCAGAGGAGTGTTCACAAATTTATAATCATTTGGTTTTCCAATTTTATGACGGCGGAATGAGTCGATGTCATTGAACGAGCGGTCCGACATAATACCTCACAGAGTTGAGTGCCGTAATGAAGTACGTTAAACATATCTGGGAAAAGATCATCAGCTTTGCCTCATTTCCAGAGATCTTCTTCAGGTGCTCCATTGTTTTTTTGGAACACATTTTCTGCCCAGACAAAAAGTTCATTTTATCTTCCGGTTTGAGCTCCGAAAGTGTTAGAAGATGTTTGCCCTTACCAACTTCTGCCACTAGTTTGTGAAGATGATCTACCGTTTCTGTGTGTTTTCCAATCGGGAGAGTTATTCCTGGTTTCAATAATCGGGTACGCAGCTTTGTAAGAATATGAATAGAATTCTGCACCTAACAGTCCTCAGTGTTGTTAACATCAGATTGAAACCAATCCCACTCAGGAAATGGTAGAGATTATTGCAGTAATGGGGTTTTTTTCCAGAACTTTTTTCCTTCTTTTTCACGGGTTTGATTTGCACCGGGAAATCGGTACTCGTCCTCATGGATTTCAGTAGACGCAGAATATCCAGCAATAGTAATATCATATTTTGAGCTTCTATTTTAATGTAACTGCCAGCTTTCCATTAATTACATCTTTACCGGTAAAAGTGGTGTCGGTCCAAAATAAACACAAGCAATATGGTGGTGCATCCACGACCAGTGGCTGTGCCATTATGACATACACGTAGGTCGCTTTTGTCTTATTTTGTACTTTTCAATTGTTTCTGCGTCGATAGCAATAAAGTGATCCTGTTTTGGTAGTCCTTTCTCCAATGATAGAACGAAACCGATTACTTTTTTAATTTCTGATCGTATTCGCGGCATGTCCAATGGCACCCCCTAAAACACGCACCTTATTAAAATAATTTATAATTACGCAATGATATTTAAAAATATTTTGTTCACACAATCTTATTTCTCGGTTATATGAGTTATACATATTTCATTGGAAAAAATAGGAATACATTACCTGAGCAGATGAAAGTTTGAAAGTTATCAAAAAACCGCCGAATATTATATTCACTGAGGCTGAAATGCTGAGATGAAGCTTACCAAGAAAATACATTTTCAATACAGTCCTAGTTAAATCTAGAAGTCAGGATGTACTTGTCGCCTTTTTTGAATAACTCGTTGATTAAATGAATGATGTTTCTTGTTGTTATAATTTATTATCCCTGTTTGTACAGGTTTCCAGTGTCCATCAACACCAATTTTTATTCCGTTCATCAGGTTAATGATGTTCCGGAGTTTTAAACATTTAGCTGCTTTATTTTTTATAAAGTTCTTTTGGTGTTATTTAATAGGAAATATGGCCTCCTTTGGCTTTAATGACAGCCTGAACTCGTCTTGGCATGGAATTAATTTGTTGCAGTTTTCTCTGATGCGCTCATCCCGGAACCACACCTGAATCACAGCTTCCACCATTTTTGTTTTCGTTGTACAGTTCATCTTTTGTAATCTGGCGTTGCATATGGACCAAAGATTCTCGATATGATTAAGGTCTGGTGAGTTTCCAGGCCAGTCCGGAAGCATAACCCCTTTATCCTTGAAATATTTGACCATGACCTTGGAGACGTGACATGGAGCTGAGTCTTGTTGAAAGATCGGTCCATCGATTGCTTGAACTTTTTCCAGTTGTGTGACCAAATATTGTTCCAACATTGCTTTGTACTTCTCACTATTCATCATATCTTCAATTGGTACAAGTTCTCCAGTTCCCATATATGAAAAGCAGCCCCAGAACATCTTCTTTACAGGATGTTTCACTGTCTGGGCGATATGAGCTGCAGTTAGCGTTTCGTCCGCACTTTTTCGTACGAACTTTGATCGGTGCCCTTGCACTATAAAGTGTGTTTCATCGGAGAACAAAACTTTCCTCCAGTCTTCTTCAGTCCATTGGGCATACTTTTTGGTCCAAGCTAGCCTTTTTCTCATCATAAGAGATGTGAGAAGTTGTTTCTTCTGCGGTCTTATGGCTTTTCTTCCACCTTCCAAGAGTCGTTTACGAACTGTGGAGTCATGAATTTTCACTCCCGCCTTTTCTAAATCTTGCTGAAGATCATAGCTCGTTTTTCTGGGGTTCAGTTTGCTATTTCGTAAAAGAAAAGATTCATCCCGAGGAGTTGTTTTTCTTTTTCTTCCACATTTTCCTTTTCGTTTCACTTCAACTGATCCAGTCTCCTTTTTCTGCTTTATTATCTTGTTTGCAGCTCCCAGACTACAGAAGACTCTATTGCAATATCTCTTTGCGTCATCGAAGTGTGCTCACTAAGTGTGATGATCTTTTCCCGTTTCCTCGGCGTGATATCCATGACTACAGACAACCACGAAAAAGTAGTAAATATTAATATTTCTTCTGTACACGACAAAAACACATGAAAATGACTCAAAATAACCCGTACTGTAATCTGGTCAAATGCTGAATTAGAGGTTATGTGACTTGCATGGAAGTAACCGACAGAATTCAAACAGCAGTGTTGCCGTCATAAGAAATAATAAAAAGTCGTTGTGTTCACATTAATTCGCACAATACTGTACATGTGGGATCTCTCGACTACCTTTATACCTTAAGAGATACAAAGTTTGTTAAATTAGTGAAAAGTTGCGCAAATGTAATGCCTCTTTACAAAAATGTATTGATTATTGGACCACTTACTTGTCAGTTTGCAGATAATTCTTGTACAATAAGGAAGCTGTTCAACATTATATTCATAGTTCAACACTCACACTTCGTATAATTTCTAAGTCACACAATTTAAAACATTTTGTACAATAAAATAGCAGATCTTTAGTCAGATGTTGTATTTAAGCGGTGAAAATAAACTAAAGGCCGATTCTCACTATGCGTGCTCGGCAAGCGCTAGTTTTCATTCGTGTGTAGGCATGAACGGAAAATGAGTAATCAACTGTAGAATTACTAAGACTAATTTATTTCCAATATTTTACATCTTATATAAAGCTTTTTATCGAAATCTAAAGTATACAGAATAAAGTATTATTTGAATATATATTTATATATGTGATTAAATACACATAAATGCATTATTTGTACCTACTCGTGATACATAACTCCTCCCTTTTTAAGATAAATTTAAGGTATTTTGATGTTAAAAATAGTTTAAATTTTTGCTTCTATTAATTCAAGAGGAACATCCTTTGATTTTTTGTAAATATATTGAATAAATTTATCTTTCAAAGAGAGTCTCTTACAATATATATATATTACAAGGCTTATAATTAAAAATACAATAATTGTTACGATTAAAATAGACGTAATGGACATATTATATTGTCAATATGGTTAACAGGGGTTAACATGGTTTGTTGTTTGTTTAGCAGAAGTTGAGTTTCAACTAATTTTCTTGTATTGACCATTTCCAAATTTACTTTCGAAATGCTAATTGGGCTGGTATTGTCGAATTTTAACCGACTAATACTAGGTAATTGGATACTGTTGACATTAATCGAAGAAATTTTCATATTAAACAGCAGGGTATCGTGATTAATTAAAACTGAACAATCAGATGTCAAATGTATTGCGTTTGAAAGCATTATTGTTTTTCTATAGCATTTATTATTACATTTAACATCAATCAATAATTCGGAAGGTGTAGTTATGAGCCATGTGGATGCACCGATTTGCATTATCGTTGCATCAGTGAGTTCGAAAAAGTAAGGTAAACACGTTTAGTTTGAATTAAAGGATAATAACTGAGTCTCGCATAATTTACCATTTGGTATTTTGACATGATTTCGTTGATACCAAAAATAATTATTTACGTCAACTGATGTGCAATGATCGTATTCAATTGGGCATTGAATAGGATAGTGTTATAGGTAGGTATAATCATTCTATATTTTTGTTGCTTAATATAGATTGGGAAAGGTATTACCTGTGTCAGTTGATACTGGCTACTTTTCAAAATCAGCGGAATTTCGAAAATAAAAGTTATTTTATTTTTTATCTGATAAGCTTTGGTTACTACAATCGATTCATATAAGTGCAAGTATTGAACATTAGCGGGATAAGGGATAGAAAGTGACTTGTCAGACATTTTATTCAAATAATCCGAGATTTGATTTAAATACTGTATGAGGTCTGCATTTTCTAGTAGGGATATATGCATTTGTTGGTGCATTGCAAAGGTAAGGGCATTTTCTAATTCTGACCAGATATTGATAAATAGCTGAAGTGAAAAGATAGCTTCAATTAAAATATTTTTGACCGAGTAATTAGAAATGTATTCGTCGATTTGTGTAGTTTGTAATATGATTTTTTTGATGTTATCATTTAATAAATCGTGGTTATGTTTGAGAATTTGAACTATGTTGATGGTGTTATTTAAAAATTCTACCTTTGAAGACTTTTCTAAGATTTTTTTAATTCGACTTTGTATAGTTGTTCTTTTCATATTATGCATTGATGCCGCATGACGAACTGAATAAAGGTTATTAAAAACATTTACGATTATTTCTCTCATAGTTTCTTCATTTATGTCACACCTGTTAGTCTTTTTTACGTAGGTTCGTGGCATCTGTAAAATCAAAACATGACCTAATTATCGTTTTCGGTATGCAGTGGGGAACATTCGGCCATATGGCGAAACTACCCCACCATGACTAGACGAATGTTACCCACCACAGATTGCAATACAAAAAAAATTCCCCTGATTTACATGATAATTCTAGGTTAGAAATGCTAGGACTACTAATAAGAGAAACATTTAGTGCCAAACTAAACAATGATTACTACTACAAAAGCTTGTTTTATCATAGAATGTTTTCTGATTACAATTTTTTGTAAAACTTACCTTAAATATAGTCAAACCAAGTTTCACTATAAAAATGTACCATATTTGCATGCATCACCAAACTTTAACATCAGACTAACCAGAGGTCTACTACCAACTTCTTATAAAGATATTAGGCGCGTAGTTTTAATATTTAAAAAGTTAGACGGGGTGGCCAAATGTACCCCACTGCCGAATGTACCCCACTCTCCCCTACTTCCAATTTACTCGACCTCGACCAGTAACTGATTTTTTATTGTTATCTTTAATTTTCTTGAAGGTATTTTTCATATTTCTAAATTTTTGATCCAAATAAACACCATCTACATTAGCATACCCCTTTTCTCGTAATGATTTTGCAATTTTATCCCATGTTTGCAGCATTGTCATTATCTGTTATTTCGTTTTGCATTTGTATTTTGTATGCTTCTAGCTCGGATGGCACAAATGCTGTTTCTTTTATGGCACTTCTATTTATTGGATTTCCAGTCTTTCATCAAATAATCCAGTGACTTGAAAACCTCGCTTTAAACTTGAGTTTGACATCCCCTCCCAAATTTTACCGGTTAATACTGAAAAATCTGCTTTATTTAACGTGCTTCCGTAATGTTCCCTTTGCCATATTGCAACTTCCTGATCCCACCTTTTTTTTATATGTATTAAAAGACGTGGCATCAAGGGGCTGTAAGAGATGGGTTGTATGAGGTGGTAATTTTAGCAACACAATATTTTCCTCTATCGCTGATTTTATAAGATCAATTGAAATGTGTGATGTATGTCCATCAAAAATAACTAATAAGGGTCTTTCCGAAGGACAATTCTTCAAAAAATGGTTTTTAAACCAGGAGCTAAACACTTCTGCAGTCATCCAGCCATTTGCTGATACCGCATATCCACTGTTTGGATAAGCCTTTTCTGGCATCCAACTATCCCACAGATGCTTAGCTTTGTGAATAATAAAGGGTTGCAGTTTGTCACCATTAGCAGAATTGCAGAACAAAACACTCGTATTCGTTCTTCCTGTGCCAGATGTATTACGAAATACCCCACAGTTTCTCTTTGATACTATCTTGGTAGTCATAGGATCATGACACACTGATGTTTCATCCAGGTTGAATATTTGTTTGGGTTTGTCTATTACACCCAAATCTGCAATTGTGTTTCCATATAAATTGTAGAAACCATAAATAATTTTTGGTTTCGTTTGAATGGTTCTGATTATTTGACGCTTTGTTGGTTTTTTGCAAGAAAGGTCCCATCTGTTACAGAAACCTTGGAACCATTCTTTCCCTGGTATGCCGTTTTTAAAACGATTTTTAATTTCATTGGAACTTGATTGTTTTCTAGATACAAACTCGATGACGGTGTACATGCTTGTTATTTCGAAAGGTTGTTTTGGTACTTTTACTATTGGAGCTAGAGAAGGGCACAACAAATCGTAATTTAAAGCAGTGAATTGTTTAATTAATAAATTAGCATAGGTACGATTTCGGATGGATTCAAATGCGATTCATTTCCAGGTTACGAAAAATATTTTCGTTAATGCCAGTATCAAAATTAATTAATTTCAAAAAATTATTTAAAGTAATTTTACTTAGCAGTGTAAATATTTTTGCTATAAAGCGGTAACATTTGAGACTATGCTTGTATAAAGACAAAGCCATAATTTTTTCATCCATGGAAAAGCGACGCTGTTTAGCAGATGTTCCAATCTTTCGAATTTGGTTACGTAGAAATTGTGTTGCCAGAGGATTCAACTCAGTTAAATGAGGCTCTATGTTTTCAGACAACTTTGTTGCTTTAACAAGTCTCCTCTTGAAACTGTCTTTAGCTTTTTTGGATCTGTTAAGTTGTTTTGATAGAGACCTTACAAATCCATATAATTTAGTTTTTTTAGGTCTCGTGTCGTTTCGAAAAAATCTCACGCTATTCAGTATTCTAGCAGGAGTATCAATTTTGAAAAATTACTATTTTAATTGCGATAATTCACTTACGAAATTTATTATTGACATGGATATCGGTTCTTTCCTAGGCGTCAGTAACAATCTCCGAAGGCGTTGCTGTGTCTTTCAGATTAAATACAGCTAGAAGAGAAATAATAATAGTTTAAATCACATATCGTTATTAAACGGCGTGAAAATAGCTCTTTTAACGTACTTGACCGCGGTGGTAAATGAAGGGATGTGTAGCATTCGAATATGGCCTTTTTGGACCAGGACTAAAATAGCATGCCTTAAAATGCACGAGGAAAACTTTCTTGTTGTATACGTCTTGGGAGTCTAAATTGGTTAGTACAGGATTTTGCATTGCCTCACGCCTTTATAAACGTACAAAGTTATCAAATTTATGGCATATAGCGGCATCTCGCGATTGGTGTCTTTATTAACTATTATCACGTGACTGGTTATTTTTGCTTCCATTTTACTTGAACGTCTATTAAAGCCTATGTAGTTTGTTTCCTTGGCTGTTAGCCTAATTTAGGATTTTTCAAAGTGTAAAGGATTTGTTTTCTAAAGTGTTCCTTAACACTTTGCCAGGTTCGATCCACCACCTCGGCTTTTATCATTTCCTTCCAGCATTTGTTCAGTAGACTGGCCATAACTTTTACTACATCAAGGTAGATGGCAGGACGTTACATTAAAAGCACGGCCAACTTCATTAATGACAGCTTTGTCATTAATGAAGTTGGCCGTGTTAAAAGCTGATTTTTGAGCGTGTCTCGTCTTAGGATACCGTCCCAACTTAGAAACCTATATGTCATTATTGAGGACTTCACTCAGGACTTTATTTTGCAATTCATCCACTGAATTGGTCAAAGATCAATCTGATGAGATACAAGATAATTCAGATTCATCCGTAGTAGTTTCTTGACAACTACATTTTCATTGGAATTACCTGACCTCTTCTTTTTTTGTTTATTTTGTCTCTTCGTCTATGCTGCTCGCTTTGGTGTTTTAGTACTGGTCTTCGTGCTTTTGGTTGTATTCACGAATATGCGTAGCCTATCCATGCTAACTCGTACTCGACTCGTCTAGTAGCCAACAATAAGATGACTTTTTTATTATGACGGTTTCATCCGTCAAATTTATTTTTACAAAGGATGATTTTTCTGATGGCGTGTTGCTTTTAATCTTTTCAGAATAATCCTTCCAAGTCAAGTTCTCTGGGTTTTTCAGTTTCAGCCTCCGTTTGAGATGTAGATGTACCTATATCAAAAATTAATTCAGTGACACTACCAATATCATTGTCGTCTTCCGTGTTTGTAACTGGTTGATCATGATCCTTTTCGATTTCCATTATGTTGAAGTCGGTTATATCTATAACACTGGGTGGTTTCACTATTTTGGCTTTAGTTTTTAGCCGGCTTTCCTCTAGCGGAAACGAAAATACGTCCTTCAGATCGCTGATTACATCTGTGATCGTCCTAACTCTTGTCATTTTATGAAGAAAGGCCTGTTTACTAAAGTTTATGACGGCGAAATGAGTCGACGAGCGGTCCGGCATAATGCCTCGCAGGGTTGACTGCCGTAATGAAGTACGTTAAACATATCTGGGGAAAGATCACCAGCTTTGAGCTTCAGGATAAGTTTAATTAAGGCCATGTGCTTTCAGTTCGATGCAAAGATGTGTTATTTGAGAGGAAATTCTCTCCAATAGTCCAAAATATGTTACTCTTTATCCAGGAACGCCACACACGTACCAGATCCTGTACAATCTAGTCTCCAAATTGATTGGATTATTAGATTCTAAAAACAACGGGGTTAGTACATATTCATTTTCAAGGCTGAAATGCTGAGATGGGGATTACCAAGAAAATACATTTTCAATACCCTCCCGGTTAAATCTAGAAGTCAGGGTCTACTTGTAGCCTTTTTTGAATAACTCATTGATTAATTACATGAATGATGTTTCTCTGCCATAATTATCCCTGTTTGTACGGGTTTTCAGTGTCCATCAACACCAATTTTTATTCCGTTCATCAGGTTAATGATGTTCCGGAGTTTTAAACATTTTAGCTGCTTTATTTTTTTGTGATGCTAGGTTGCAAGGTTCTGCGTTCAAAAATGTCAAACCACTGCTGTATCTTTCTGATAAAGCACGCAGTGGTTAACGCCTTGTTCGAAATATATTCCAGCTTGACCAATGTCTCAATTGCTGATGCCGTCTTTATATTTATAGTGTGTGCGGCTAAGTTCACTCGCGTTGGTTCAACCCTTTTAGGGTTTATTGCCCTCTCGGTAAAGTTCAGGGACAAATTTAAATCCTACTTTCGTTGCAGCCTTTCAGCATGCTTCACATATTTAAAAGTCTGTGTTGAAGGTCAGTTTTCCCTTTACTACTATATCTATCGGTATGGTTATATCATGGTTTAGGAAAGCTGTTCTAATATTTTTTAATTACATCTGGACAAAAATACAATTAATCGCTATTTCTTGAAGGATGCACAATAGAACTTTGGTCACTAACCCTCCTAATTGTGAGACCGAACAATTTCCACAACGCTTGATTCTTTGGTCCCATGTCACTTACCACCATTCTAACTTTAAAGCCACTAGATTCCACACTGTTTATAATTTCCTTGACTAATACGTGTACATCTGCATTTTTATTTTTGAAATGCCAACCGATCACTTGTTTCCAATTAGTGTTTATGTCCCTTAACATAAAGACGGATAGCTGTGAAACCTCTGTTCCTTTTCGGGGTTCATTGTTGTATAACCAACCATTTTGCCTTTGCGTTTATCCATCTCGTCAAGGACTAATACACAATCTTCTTGAAAGGTATGTTTCATGTTGGTTGCCTTTTCCTTCAATAATGGAAGGAGATCGTAAAATAGTCCTGGCTTGATCTCTAATTTTCGCAAATGTCTGCAAAGTGTAGTATACGATGGAAGGGGAAAATTACGTTTAACGAGATATTTATATCCTTTCCACCCTACTGCAATCCAAATTGCAGAGCCTGATTTAAAATTTCTGGACTCGAAGTAGCTCTTTTCCTGTCAGATTGTAGAACTTTTATCATAGCGGATGATACAAAAGGAAGTTTGTTCATTACATCTTGGCAGTTTCGCAATTTCTTTTTTTTAAACTGAAGAACTTGTTTTTGTGTACGCCAGAGAACCCTTTTATATTTGTCTGTTTCTTCAAGCCCACGTGGAGGAATGTTTGACAGTGATGTCTGGAAATTAAGTTAATGAAAATTAATTCGTGGGTACTCACATCAAATCCAGATGTAGGAATGTCAGAAGATAATAAATTGTCCGTCCCCGGATTTACTGACAGTGTCTGATTTACTGCTGTTTTCATCAGACGAGGTTGATGGAGGAGAATCATGTTTCAACCTTTTGTTTGTTTGTTTGTTTGTTTGTTAGGTTTTGAAAGGTTTAAATACAACGCGGTCTAAAGGTTGTAAATAGTGAGTGGTGTTACTCCGCAAACAAACGATGATAATATCGTCTGAGGCGACGAAGCATATCTGCGCTGTTCATTTTTTTGTGAATTAAGGAGGACAATAAAACTGTTAACACTAATTGCGCTTTCATTTTCTGGAACTTTATTTTGTGGTGGTTGTTTGCTGCTTGACTGCCCGGAAGTTCCTTAGTCTTGAGATTCATCATTGACTAGAAGAATGGCCGAATTCTTGATCTGACTTGTCCTTCTCTTCGGGGGTTTCCGATAGTTTTTCAGGTTGTTGATCTGAGTTTATGCGTGGATTCTGAAGTTTCGCCAGGTCAGCCACAGTTATAGACTTGCCAGGAGTCTTAACCATCAGGGTAGAAAGTTGAATTTTGTAGGGATTAGTTCCACGGGTTGAATCTATCATAAGAATTTCATTACAATACTTCGCAAGTAATTCTTGTTGAGGTAGATTCATAAATACCAAGAAAAAATTAAGTCCATATGGCTTATACGCTAAGACGGGGTTGTTCGTTGCAGTTTTAAACTTTTCAATAAGACTCCTAACACTTTTTGTATTGTCCTCATGAAGTATCGCATCAGATTGCACATAAATACTTTTTTGATATTGTGTATATCGTGGTTAGTAGTCAAGCTTATCCTTTTGGTTGGGTCATAAACATCTTTAGTGTCGTAAGGTATTCTATAACTAGACACTCCCTGTAACAGCTTACCTGCTATTAACTTACGTTCTGCCATGCGAAGTGTGCCTATTTCTCTTGTGTAACCAACATAAGTTACCACGTACTCAACTTTCACTTTATCTGTATTTTCATTCACGCTTGCAGTAATATTTGCTATACAGTGGTTGCCAATTTTGTTTGACCCCTTAAGCTTCATTGCGCGTTGTCTTGCTGGTTTCTTCAAATTGGCAGAATAAAAATACTTTACAATTTTTGTGTTTTTATATGTCTTTGACTTATAAACGTATAAAAAAAATAAATATAAAATTGAACTATGTTCATAGTTGCTTTATTTCCAAAAGCACGCAATGTTGTTTTCTTTACATATGTCTGAAGTCTTCTTTCAGAGAAAATAGCAACAATACATTTTATTAATTGATTTTTCATGAAGATCTTCAGAAAATTAAACAGTGTCATTATGTCACGCTGAAACTGTTGCAACACTGCTAAAGAAATATTTCTTTGAAGATTCCTACTAGTGGCAATCCATACCTTAATTTGATATCGAAATACCTTTTCAGTGCACCGTATGATTTTAAAAACCACATGCGAAGGAAAATACAAACCACCTCTGGACACAAAAGTTGTAAATGCTGAATATTTATTTACATCTATAGCATAAGAATGATCGTTTTCAGAATTCACAATAAGAATTTCTTTGCTTGTTCGGTTGATTGGAATGGTTGATTTTCTGTTAGTTATTCGTCCAGAACACGTCTGGGGCTTTTCTTGTGTTGCTGTTGTGTGTCCTGCAGTGGAGCCACATTGCGGGTACTTTGGACCGCCGAATTGTCAATGCAGTGAAATGTTTTTTCTGCGATATATTTTATATGTTCGAGGATGAATTTCATTGATGTGTCGTTTCTTAGTACATCATTGCGGATGAACCAAGGGGCTCCAGTAGCTCGTCGTATTGCGGCAGCTTGGTACGATTCCAGTTCCTTTTGGTTGGCCTGTGATATATAGGTTATCCAGACTGGAGCAGCGTAGGTGAGTATTGGACGGATATAGGTCTTGTAGACCCCGATTTTGGTTTTTAGAGGAAGATAGGTTGCATTTAGGATGGGATATATGAAGCCATGGGCTCTGCGTGCTTTTGTTATTACATTTTGGACGTGGTTATTGAACGTTAGTTGTGTATCGATGGTCACACTCAAGTATTTCACCTTCGAGCTCCATGGGATCTGGTTGTTCTGTATTATTATGGGCAGGTTGTGAGGTCGTCTTCTGGAGAAGAAGATAGCTACCGTCTTGTCCGCGTTCAGCCTGAGGTCCCATTTGTCGAACCATTGGGGAGTGTTTCTATTCGCCTCTGTAGCTTTCTTACTACTGCGGTTGGCATTCTGGATTGCACGAAGAACATGGCATCGTCTGCGTAAAGGCGTCATTGTCAGGGTGCTTTGGCATGTCGTCAATGTATGCAGTGAATAGGACCGGGGACAGACATCCTCCTTGGGGTACTCCTGCTCTTATGATGGTTGGGGCTGATTTGCTATTTTCTATTTTTACTTGAAATGTTCTTCCTTGCAGATAGGAGTGGAACAGGTGGATGATGGCCAGGGGTATGTTTTGTGTGGCTGCTAGTTTGTATAGCAGTCCCTCGTGCCAGACACGGTCGAAGACACGGTTGCACCACGCATATTTCGTATACGTATACTTTTATTAGTTTTTTTCTTTTTTGCCCTCAAGCTCCGTTTTGGCTGGCGTAGATGTCAGCAGTCAGCACTGATGCTTTCTGTCGCTGCCTTCTATTTTCTCCATGTGCACGAATAATTTTTGGCATTGGCCTAATTTCGCTGAATGATCTTGTTTTATTTCTGTCTTCACCTGATGTGGACGCTATCGGTGACGTGGATGTCTTCGATGACATGGACACCTTCGGTGACGTGAACGTCTTTGATGGTGTTAATGCCTTTAGTGGCGTGGACGGTGAATTGTTACTCTGTCTTCCTATTATGTTGATCAGGGGTTCATCGCTTGAAGAATCGGATAGGATAGGACTGACTCATCGTCTTCCGTTGATTGGACTTTCATTCTTGGGCGACATTTCTTTTGTCAATTTCTGGTTTGGATCAGCCGGCGTACCCACAGGTTTACAATCCGACATGTTGAATCTTGCCAAGATTTCCTCAGTGTACTGTTTCTGGTCCAAATAAATTTTTCCTTTTTCACGATTTCTTGTGATCCGTAGGCCAATACAAGAATGAGCTTCTCCCAAGTCTTTCATTTTGAATTGTTTGTGAAGCTCTGCTTTTAGCCTACTTTTCTCATCAACATTGTTTGTAAATACTAATAAGTGATCTACATAAACAGCTACATATAATTTACTCTTGTCCTTAATTTTATAATATATACATGGATCTACCTTTGATTGTGTAAGCCCAAAATTCTTAATAGCTGTGTCCAACTTCCTATTCCATTGATGGCTGGCTGGTTTTAGACCATATATTGCCTTATTTAGCCGACATACCTCCGTCCCTTGCTGGAATTCTTGCGGTTGAGCCATATATACTTCTTCCTCCAGGTCTCCTTGTAAGAATGCAGTAACGGCATCCATTTGGTCAATGTCCAAATTGTACTTTGCTGCCAAGGCTATCAAATACCTGATCGAACCATGCCGAACTACTGGAGAGTATGTTTCTTGGTAATCAATACCCTTCTTCTGTACGCACCCCTTAATTACTAAACGAGCCTTGTAACGCTGAACTTTACCTTCGCAGCCCCTTTTTGTTTTGAAAACCCATTTGCAACCTATTTGCTTTCGTTCTGGAGGTAATTCTGCAAGACTCCAAGTATTATTGTCTATTAAGGATTTATACTCTTCTTCCATAGCATCTTTCCAATATTCAGCATCTGGTCGCTGCAAAGCCTCTTCTACTGTTTGTGGATCATTTACCTGGCAGGTTAAAGCTGAATAAACGATATAATCGTCCATGTTCTTCGGTTTCGGTTGCCTCTGAGATCTTCTTACAGTGTTGTTACAGCCTGACGGTGCTGCATCTTCCGCTGCATGTATGTTTTCCTCATCAATTTGTTCCCCCACTGGTTCTGGTACCTCTTCAAACACCACTGGCACTACGTCAGGTTTGTCAGCAGCGGACACGTTTTGCTCGGGTGAACTGTCTTCGATGAAGATTACATCACGACTTTTTGTTAGTTTACTGGTACCTGGTTGAATAAGTCGATAGCCCTTTGTTTCCTCGCAGTAGCCAACGAAGATTAGTTCTTTTGACTTGGGGTCCCATTTCTGACGCTTTTGCTTTGGGATGTGGGCTGGCCCTGCAACCAAAAACTTTTAAGTTATTTAAATTCGGTTTCTTACCTGACCACATTTCTTCCGGTGTCTTGCTGATGCCTTTCGATGGTGAACGGTTAATCACATAGGCCGCTGTCGAGGCTGATTCTGCCCAGAATTCCTTGGTAAATTTGGCATCAAATAGCATGCATTTCGCCGTCTCGACAATGGTCCTGTTCATGCGCTCTGCTAGGCCATTTTGTTCCGGTGTATATGGGGTGGATGTCTGGTGTCGAATGCCGGATTTACGCAAAAAAGCTTCGAAAGTCCCATTGCAGTATTCAGTCCCGTTATCGGTGCGTAAAATTTTTATTCGATTTCCAGATTGATTTTCTACCATATTTTTAAAATTTTCAAAAACTCCGAGCACCGTTTTGGATTGCAGAAAATACACAAACATTTTTCTTGTAAAATCGTCAATTAATGTAAAGAAATATCTGGCTCCTCCTATTGAGACAGTTTCCATCGGCCCCCACAAGTCAAAATGCACTAGTTCTAAAATTTTCACCGCCCTTGAACCAATGTTTTTAAACGGTAATCTACATTGTTTGCGTTTTATGCACGGAACGCATGTTTCATTGCAGTTTTTTTAGAGCATTTGCATAATCTGCAGTAAAAATTTGAATTAAAACTTTCGCCAAATCCTAATATTCCATTTAAACCCAAATTATCTCCCAACATGAGTGTCATTGCAAAATATTTTTTTTTTTGTTTGATCTTTAACCGTCACATCAATGCCACTTTTTTCTAAAAATAGTAGGTAACTCATCAATTAAAATTGTAAAAGTTGCGGTATTGCCAAAACGTTTACGGTCTTCGGAATGAAACAAACAACCCAAAAATATATTGTTTAAATGAGATGAATATATTGTAGTTTAATTATACAATACAGTTGAACCACACAAAATGGTTTTATTTACAAAAATAACAAATAGAACACTTTAATGGTTTTAATCATAAAGATGACACAAGATACATAACGGATACAAGTTACCTTCACGAGGTTAACACCGGAACTGTGTCCATAACTACTACAAGTTATCAAAATGAAGCATTAGGTACCAACTTAACATAACAAAAGACGCTTAGATATATTTTGTACCTTAATACTTCCTCTACAAAAAAAATCTAATTAATTTAAGCTAATTACATTTAACATAGCACGCATTTTTTCAAATTTTCCGCGAGCTAGTGCTTTTGTCATTACATCAGCGGTTTGATCCTCTCCTGCAATGTGTTCAACATACACTTCACCATTACTGTATTTTTCCCGTATGAAATGGTATTTTATGTCGATATGCTTAGATCTCTTATGGAATTCCGGGTTTTTCACAAGTTTGATCGCACTGGCATTGTCAACTAGAAGTGTAGGCGTTCCTTGCAAGTCAGTAATTTCGGATAAAAGACGTTTTACCCATAAAACTTCCTTTACCCCCTCGCTTGCTGCTAAATATTCGGCTTCAGTTGTGGAGAGGACAACACAGTTTTGCTTTCTGCTCATCCACGTGATGGCACCGCCACTGTATTTGCTCACCATGCCGCTCCTAAAACGTCTCGTACTGATGTCACCTGCGTAGTCAACATCACTGTAGGTTTTAAATCTTTTGCATTTGCATTGTACAAGAGCCCATAATTTTGCGTTCCCTTAAGATAACGGAATATTCTCTTCACATCTCGCCAGTTTGATTCCTTCGGATTGGCCAAAGCTTCGCCGTGTTCTGCCATCGTCTTCTGTTTTCACTATTTCAGCTTCCTCCAAGGTGTTGGCTTTTTCAGCAGCTTCCCCCAAAGCCACAGCTTCTTCAGTTTCCTTCAAAGCCACAGCTTCTTCAGCAGCTTCCTCTGGAGTTGGTAGCACCTGCTCTTGTTCGCAGTTGCTTGGATGGCTGCATACAAAATTTCGATTTTTTATCTCAAACCGTTTTTAAAATGCAATTGTTTTCCGTTTTTTCAACACCATTTTCAAACACGTGTAGCTTCCTTATGCTGCGGTTTAGGACAAAATTTTTATAGACATTTTCGACTTATTTTTGCGTCAGGACGCGGCTGGTAAATTTATGGTACTAGGTTTAGAGACACCCTGTATATGCTTCAATGGTTTCAAGTATACTGTAACTGTAATCTAAGTGGAATAAAGTGCCCTGTTGACTTAGCTGACCTGTAGGTGGTTACATTTTGATTTTGTACTTCAGACATTGTTTCACCAATGGTGTATTCTACTGGCGGAATTAAAAATTCTGTACGTTCGAATGTTTGGAATCTTAAATATTCTGTATGTAACCCATGAAAAGGATTCTTTAACACTTTAAATATTGAGTTCAAGTGATCTTTTACATCAGGAATATCTTTCAAGTTATTAAATACAGTTTCTTTAAGACTATCAATAAATCCACTACTGAAAAGTTCAGACAAATGATTTATAATTATTTGAATATAAGATCTTGGTAGTAATAATTGCGAGTTATACAATTTTGAAATGAACATTAATATTTGGTTATTGAAGGAATTCAGGAACATATTTGAATCAACTACTATTTCTTGACCGTTGCTGCCACTTTCTAAAAGTTCATTTTGAACTTCCACATTATTAGTGGTACTACTATTAATTAACGAAAATTTTCTCTTAGCCTCTGGCTCTTTGCCATTAACAGCGTGAGCAGCTCCAAAATCATTTTTGTGACATTTATTAACATGGACTCGAAAGGAATGAAGTGTCTAAAATTTCTATCACATTCATTGTGCCTACTATATTAAAACAACCTGTAGGTACATACAACAAATATAATATGTATATTTTTGCCAAAATATATCCACAAGCAGAACCTAGGATAGGAAAATTGTTGAAGTATTGGTAGATACTATTTTCTCTGAGGAACACCTGACGTGCCTTAAAAGTGTTTTGCCAATACTCCTGAACTTTATTAAACGGTTCCTTGTATTGTTTTAACCATTCTAATTGATTTGATTGTTCTTCATCAAGTGGTGTATCTGTAAAAATAATATTCATATATTATTTCTCTTTAAAACCATAATTATTGTACGATAAGCATAATATAAATACCTAAGTATACATACCGTCATCATCGGAATTCTGTGCATCTATAGAGTTCTTCAATTTTGTGTCTAGTAGACCAGCTAATCTTAGTTGCTTCCTGTAGTTATAATATTTAAAGAATAACTTTCCTCTTCCTGAGTGCGTTATCTTATCGTTTTTAAAATTTGTTGATTTCATAAAGTATACTTCCTACAATAAAATAAAATGAAGTTGAAGTTGGAGACTAAAATACCTCCGTTTTCTTACTTTACACTCCTTTGGGAAAATCCCAACAATAGCATGAGCTAGTTCTTCGAACCTGAGGCAGCTTATTGTTTTAGACAAATCATCGTCAAGTTCGGTTTCAATTATTAACTCCACCAACTTGTTTCTGTCGTCTGATGTTAGCTTATGGTTTTTATTATAAGAATAAACAATTAGCTTTCCTCTTGTAGTTGAATTCAGCAAATCTTCTATTCCTGTGTCTTTTGCGCATGCAACTTTGTACTGATAAGTTGGAGTCTGCACAATTTGAGTATCGGTAAGCCCCACTATTGCGTCAGACCAAACTCCTGTAAATATTCTACAGTCATCTTGGGATGACGGGCCCGCAACTACAATTGGAGTAGTATTGCTTTCGATTGCTGTTGGATTCGTTGGCGTTGCCAAAAAGTTCTTGTATCTTTCCAAGAATTGAATTCTTACACCAATTTTTGGCACAAGTTCTTTAATTTGCTCTTCCGTCAATTTTCTAAAGATTTCGAAATCAATAATACAATTTCCTGAAAATAAGTTAAATATTGAGATATTATTTTAAAGTGGGCGATTGAGACAAATGTATGTAGTACCTATAAGTTTCAGTACCCATTTAGAAATCCGTTTTTAGCTTTACCCGCACCGCAAAATTAGTTGTAGGTAGGTAGGCATACTGTATAAATTCTTTTCGCCATGTTTGAATAAACTATTACGTTTTTTTAATGGTAACCCCCAATATTTTTGACATACATACTAACACTTGGATGGAGGGTGCAATATTCTAAACTCCCAGGTTTCCATATTAAACGACCACGCTATACTATACTATATTATCAGACGCTCGTGAATCCCTCTCAGAATAATATTCCTGATCTGATAGATATTTATAAAATTTAAAAAAAAAACGCTTACCAATAAAATCTGGTATCAATTCTTCTAGGTTCTATTCCATTAAAATATTTTCGACGAATGACCGTTGACTTTCCTAGTGAGTATCATCCATCGGTTATGTTTTGTAAATTTTAAACTTCACTACAAAATAACCACAGAAAATAACTGAATAACTGACGAGGCGACCGACTACGTCTACGCCCAAATATGTGCATGGTCATCATTTCAGTTTAAGGTACAGGGGGATTCCCACACAAGCGGACTGTTCAGCAATAATCATACATACTACTAAGTAGATATTTTATGTTCTAGTCATTCTGGATATTGTACTAGGTTTATAAATTTTAAAATATAGATAATATTACTTACCAGAAAAAAAACACTATCGATGGTGATTGCTGTGTAGATACTACACACACATCAGATCTGATGATCACGCACTATTTCGAAGCACGACCGACGGACGAACGTGTTGTCATAAATAACGAACGTGTTGTAATGAGAAATTTTAGTTACAAAAAGTACTACTTACTACTTTTTAGTTCACGCAACTAACTTTTTAGTTTTGGATACTAATTTTGTTGTAGTCACAACTAGACCTTTTGTGGTTCCAATAAGATTATAATAATTGTGACCACTAAATGGAGTGTAACTAAACTTATTGTGTTATACCAACTTTTCCACATTGTAGGGGTGACCGGGGCTAGTTGTCACAAAAAGTAGATATGATTTTTTTTTAATTTTTGGGTCAACATTTCGTTAAAAATAATTAACTAGCATTGTGTCTACAACAGTTGCAGACATAATTCTCGTTAAATATTTATTGACTAAGGTTTCCATATACAGTATTTTAATTATTTTAGAGAAGACTGTAAATGTGACAACTTGCCCCCACACTGGGGCAAGTTGTCATACCCTATGGGGTTAGTTGTCACAAGTAAAATAAATGTACAACAGATCTAGAACACAAAACTTTATTATTATTAGGTACTTATTACAAATTACAAATTACCTACATAATATCGTCGTCAGAGTCACAGTTGTGACATATGTAGTATGGATTTTCATCTGTACATTTTTCATGTGCCCAGTTTTTGCATGATGTGCATTGTATCCAGACTTCTTTGGCAGAACTGTAATTTTCTCCACACACCAAACAAGAAGTTTCTTCTTCGTCATCTGAATATTCTTCTACTATCTTCTTTTTTTCTTTTGATTTCTTTCCCTTTCCTGCTGTAGATGGTCCCAGCTTCCTCTTTACTTGCTGTACTACTTTCTTAACGTTTTTATTTTTTAGGGCAGCTATCTCATCTTTCACAGGAGTGTCAGTTAAAATGGCACTTTTACGTTTCCTTCTGCTGCATTTTGTTCCTATTCTTTCTCCTGCCTTTGGGAGAGGCCTGATGTCTTCTGGTCTTGGGATATGAGGTTTTTCATATTGTAGTGTCATATCATTATTTTGCGTAGTTAGTAATAATTGTTTTTTTATACCCGATGGCCCAGGGACAGGACTTGATGGAGGCGTTACATGCTCTCCATGTTCTTCAGACCCAGTAACCTCAGGTGCTATTGAAGTATTGGTTACTTGTTCTTCTGGTCGATCTGTAACATAACTAGGTAGAAAATCTTGGTCTGAGAAGATATCCCTATTAAATGGATAAATGCCTGTTGTCTTAAATCCTGCAATGATGTTCGTGGGTGTAACAGCCCTTGGTAGTGCCAACCCCACAATTTCAGGAATGTCATATATACTTATAGTTTTTGCCGGATGAGTTTTCATCCAAGAAGCACATCCGGTGTTAATAAATTTTTTCAATGGTCCAAAAACACTCCGATCCAGAGGTTGTAATTTATGAGAGCAATGAGGCGGGAATGATAACATCACTACCCCATTAGCTTTCGCAAAATCTAAAGCCGGGATGGAAAGATGTGACTCGTGGTTGTCTAATAAAATTAAAACCGGTTTGTCTTTTGTACATTTTGAGGTTCGTACAAAATGTTTCATGAATTCCAAAAAATGAGTTTCCTTCATCCAACCCGAAACATTAGCTGCACCAACGCTTCCAGGGGGACTTCCCCGTAGAAAATGGTCCTTAAAATGGACCCTTGGGAATATGAAGTAAGGTGGTATACTATTTCCTGAAGCCGAAACCGCAATGGCCATTGTGACTAACGTTCCCCTCTCTGCCGAAGTCAGTGAACCAATTTGCTTACAACCCTTTCTTGCAACGATTCTGTCAGGGCGTTGGACCGTGGTTATCCCTGTCTCGTCCATATTATATATATCATTAGGGGTTAACTGATAGCGTTCGAAAATGGCAGACAAATTGTCAAAAAAAGCTGAAACATTAGTTTGGTTGAAGCTTGTCGCTCTTGACAAGCTTGTAGCTTGTGGGGTGCGTATGGACAGTCTTTGGTGCCTTCTAAGGAATGACGTAAACCAATCTGGACCAGCCATGTTCTTATTATTCCAACTATCGGGAATTTTTGCATTTACCGATTTGCCATAATCATATGCTAAACGCCTAACTTCTGTTGGAGTTAAACCAAAATAAATATCTGAGGCTTTTTTAATGTAATCCTCCAAGAGCTTTTCCTGATTTTCACTAAACACTTGTCTAGGCTTCGTATAACCCAGCTGAATTTGAGAATGACCTGCAGCAAGTTCTGCATCAGTGATGTTTTTACAATATCTTGTTAAGGTTCTATAATGGACATTAAACTCTCTGGCAGCTTCCCGTATTGAAACTGCATTTTCTTCCGACCTAACTGCCCTTGCAGCGTTTATCATGTTTTGATCAGGTGGTGCCTGGCGAGTTGTTGTTTTTTTGTATGTTCTAACCATCTAAGATAATAGAAAGAAAACTTGTCAATAGTTATTTGTACAAGTTATGAAAGCAATACTTTTTTTCAGGAGTTTGAAGTCAAGCGAGTGAAAAAATTGTTGGAGCTAGTTTGTGACAACAAGCCCCATACTTTGTGTGACAACTAGCCCCATACTTTGTGTGACAACTAGCCCCAATTGACAATTTATAATTAAAATGAGGCTATATTTTTTGTGTAACAGGAAAACTCAAATAATTTTATACCAATGTATGGCTAAAGCTTAAGGCTACAATAATACACATAATTTACATACCTTAAATATAATCTTACAGAAAAACTGTTAAATAATGCTATCACAAAATTTTTACTACGCCGCAATGAAAACACAAATTATTTAACCACTGGCACACCATCTCATGGACAGACTTTAAACTTTGTATGGTAAGTAGGGTCACTGTAGTGAGTTGTCAGGATAGTACACTTTCTTTTAAAAGGTTTACATATTGGCGTTAAGAGGCTTGTGACAACTTGCCCCTGTGACAACTAGCCCCGGTCACCCCTACAAGAAACCTAGTTTTACGTTATTATAACTAATAGTTGCTAACCAAGTTTTGGGTCGTGTAGCAATTTCGATTGACTCTAGAAACCAATTTTAAGTTCCAGCAGTTAAAATTGTATGTTGTTACAACAAAATCGTGTTAACAAATAAAAATTTGTTGGGAATACCATGTCATTTTTAAGAGTGTAACCTTAAAACCAATGCCACCTAACTTGTGAGCAGTACTGATGATTTTATTCACATATTCTTCTGTACTAGTGCAATTGTCCAAACGAGTTTTTACCAGCGTCCTCAGCAGACCTATTCTTCGAGTTAACCCGGAATCTTCGATGCACCTTTTAATCTTTCCCACACTTCCTTGGCTGTTGTTACATCTTGTATATGGACGTAATTGATAGGATCGACTAAAGGATTATTTTGGATTTGGCTTTTATGATCTTTTTTTCATCGGTTTCTGTACCTAAAACACAACTCCAGAGTTCCTCGTGTTCTAGATATGTTTGAACGGCGAATTGCCACGTGCTATAGTTTTCGCGTCCCTGCAATTTCTCTATGGATGGTAGACCTCCTAGATTTCCAGTTGCCATTTCTCGATAATAAAGCACGAGGTGAGAACCTTAAACAAAAATTATTTTTTCTTGTGAACATGTGGTGCGCCTACCTCGATTTTCTGTTTTGCTTCCAATTGAAATTTCTTAATGTTCAGATTTCCTGATTGGCTTCTTGCTCCCCTCACCAGTAATTGTTTTTCTTGCGTTATTAGTTCAATTTTAATTAAGCACTGTGACTGGGCCCATAACCTGTTGCAACTAAGTAACGCCTGAGAACTACCCAGAGCCGTATGACCTACGTGTTAACTGATACAGCACAAGTAAGAGAAGAGAGTTAGAACATGTTTATTTTTCTATTTATATACAAGCATTTTCTTACCAACTAACTACATACAAAGTAACTAACACTAACTTCACAATAATGTTCTCATACCAACAATTTTCGAACATCAATACTCGACACGCCAACGAATCGTACTTCTAAATTTTTTAAATAATAATAATTTCTTCTTTCAACTGTGAATTCTTTGCACTACTATTTTGTAAATTTGCGCCAATTATTGACGGTTTGCTTGAAACGTCAATTATGCCGTCTCGGCACCACGTCCCCTACGTCTATTGTTCTTGCTAAATTACAGATAACATCCCTTGATTCTGACTGTTTGTATGAAAACGGACCGCAAGGTAGTCCTTTGTAATATTGACTGATTTTGTCTTAACTTGATCCTTTCCGGGCAGACTAAATCTCAAAATATATTTGCACCTAGTAATAACTCAATTTTGATTTGTGAAAATTATTGTCAGCCAATTTAATATATTGGGGTATCAGAAACTGGCTCTCTCTATTGTTTTGACTGACAAACAACCCCCAACCCCCGGTACAATCATCAACATGTACACAAAACTGAACAAGCGGAACAATCATAATATTCAAAGTCATTAGTAACGTTGCCGGCGAATTTTTTGACATTTTCCCCGCCAGGTTGCAGCACTTACCAGCAGAAAAAATCCAGATGGCCACTTTACCCGCCCTGGCCACATTATCCTTCACTCTCATACAGTCAGTTGTAATTTTAAAAAGATTATGTTTTTAGTAATGTTCATTATTATCCTACCGCTGTTCTAGCTATAGCCAGTAATGGGAGTTAATGATTAGGGTAAGCAAATAAACTACTATTAACCCACATTACCATCAATGTCATATATTTTATATATAATCTAATTCGTTGGTTTATTACAATGTGGTTAAAGGTGTGGTTTATTAGCTTTCCGTATAACATTGAAAAATATGTTGTGGAAAGCACACACAGTCCCGATTTCAAAATCAATGTATGAAAATTCTTGTGAAATCATTTATATTATGAGGTTTTTCGGACTTTTTCCTATAGCCGTCTATAGAAACAAATCAAATTTCTTCTTCAAATGGTCGCCATTCTATGCATTTTATAGTATCGGAGTTGGGATGTTTGTCAGTGAGTAAAGGAATATTTAGAAAAATAGAAATATGATAGATATTCCGTTGCAGTTTTGTCTAGTTATTATACTGTACTGTATGATCTTCTTGTAAGTAAAAGTACAATTAAAGCTGTGTCCGTAACAGATATAATTGTATATACCGGTGGTATAAGTACTTACGTCATGGTGCTCATTGGTGGAATCTTTATTGCGCCCAGCAGATTTAAAGAATTTTTCGCATACATCAAACGTCTTAATGAAGTAAGCATTAACATTGTTTTCCCTATACACTTTAAGCTGTTAATCAAAACGCAGGAGCGAGAAAAACCGAAAGTAACCGAGTTCTATGGTCGTTCCAATTTTAATTTTTATAGGTCCTCTCTGTGTGCTCTCTCGGTGTGTACAAATTGTTGCTGATATTATTATCCAATAGATGGCACCACAGAGAGGACCAATCAAAATTGGAACAGCCATATAACTGGTAAGAGTTAGGAGAAGAGAATGAAGCGGACCATGAAGTAACAAACTTGTTTAATTTTTTTTAGATTGATGTCTTAATAATTCATACAACCTACGCAAGACTGGAAAAGTATTTATCGGTTCTTATTGTTATTATGTTAATATTTCTAGAAATGATGTGTACTAAGTTGGAAGTCTATCTAATTTACAAGAACTATGGAGATGAAACAGGATTAATAGGAATCTTTAAAAGTTATCTAGCATATGATTTATCTATACTCATATCTCTTATGATTAATTATTCTAATCGACATTTAGCTTATAGTTTGGAAAAACGATTAAGGAATTTCAACAAAATCTTAATACGAGAGTATAGTGAGCTTAAAAAAAGAGAACAACCTTTAACCCGTTATTTCAATGCTAATAATATATCATGTCGGGTCCGTGGATCGAGTCCGATAATTGATTTTGACAACTTACGTTGCGGAAGAAGTAAGTTCTAAATATAACTAGTAATGTTTTTTTAAATCTATAATATATTAATTTAGCTGCAACAATTATAAACACACAGAGAATTTACCTCAAGTTAATTGACACAGCTGACTTTCTGCAACAATTAATTAGCATAAATATATTGGTTCGTTTGTATAAATACGTAGAGGAAAGTAAGAGAAACTTTAAAATGTCAATTTTAGCTGGAAACTGTGTCTGTGTTCTTTCAATTAATTGAATCGATATATCTTTTTATTGTACCTTTAACAAGATCTCAAAAGAGTTGGATTGAAATGACGCCAAAAGCTCTGTTGTTATGCATTAATATGACGCGAATACTATTACTCACGGAACCTTGGTACGCTTGTACAGTTCAAGTAAGTCTATACAGGGTGTCTCTAAAATATGGTGCCATAGCTTAATCACAGATTCCGGGGATCAAAATAAGACGATTTAACGCAACTTACCTCTATCCGAAATTGCTTCGTTAAAGCGCTATTCAACGCCAAAGATCTTCAAAAATTTTTTATATTTTTAAATAACAAAAGATTGTTTTTAGCGATTAGGATGAGATTTGGGATGTGATTCTTTACTGGAAAAAGGTGTTTATTGACATCATTTTTTTGTTCAGGAGGGTCACGTAAGTGGTCAAAGGTTGATCATCCACATTCAAAGAAGCTCATATCTTTTTAACAGTTCGGCCAATAGTTTTCAAATTTTTTTTACAACGAGACATTCTTATTTCAAATTTTTTTTGTCTCTTGTTTGATTTCGGTATCTGCCATAGTTTAGGCTGAAAAAAATATTTTGATTGGCTGCAGTGCATTTCTTAAAACAGATGTAGTAATCTAGATGTCCCGTATCCTGAGAAATAAGTGACGAAGAGACAATTTTTTGCCTAGAATCAACTTTTGCATCCGGGAAAATAGTGGTCACATTGAGTATTTGCTGTAAATCTATTAATTTACCGGTGGTACAAAATAAGCTGAATCATTGATTCAGAAATGGTTCGGATTATTTTGCGCCACCCTTTACATACTTGCTAGTAATAAACTTCATATCAAATTGTCTCTTCGTGATTTATTTCTCAACATACGGGACAACTAGATTACTACATCTGTTTTAAGAAATGCACTGCAGCCAATCAAAATATTTTTTTCAGCCTAAACTATGGCAGATACCGAAATCAAACAAGAGACAAAAAATACTTGAAATAAAAATGTCTCTCTGTAAAAAAATTTTGAAAACTATTGGCCGAACTGTTAAAAAGATATGAGCTTCTTTGACTGTGGATGATCGACCTTTGACCACTTACGTGACCCTCCTGAACAAAACAATGATGTCAAAAAACACCTTTTTCCAGTAAAGAATCACATCCCAAATTTCATCCTAATCGCTAAAAACAATCTTTTGTTATTTAAAAATATAGAAATTTTTTGAAGATCTTTGGCGTTGAATAGCGCTTTAACGAAGCAATTTCGGATAGAGGTAAGTTGCGTTAAATCGTCTTATTTTGATCCCCGGAATCTGTGGTTAAGCTATGGCACCATATTTTAGAGACACCCTGTATAATTATTCTCGGGTAAATCTAATTTGATTGACTAGTGAGGGGCATAAGTATGAGAAAAAGTTTAACAGTCAATCACCTTACCATCACCATTTATCTCAGTTATCAATCCAGGGTATTTATTTCCGTCATAGAGATTAGAGAACGATTACGAAATCATTTACTCCACATAGCTGTACTATACTTTCCTGAGTGTTCTCATTTGTTCTGGCTGATCTTCAAGATCTGAAACATTTTCAAAAACACCATCAGACTCTACTACCATGGCAATTTCTGATCCTTCTTCAGACGAAGATGGCTCCCTATCAATGGATTTTTTATTTTTTGATAGTTGTGGCCCAGTTGTTGAAGGCATCACACCGTCAACACAGGTGCTCTGACCTGGCGGAACGTTTAGTTTTTTTTCTTTTTTTGACGAGGTTTATCTCCAATTATGTCGCTTCTTTTAGAAGTCAATGATTGGATAAAAGCTTCGCCAACAAGGTCAGGATCGGTCCTAGAGAGTCCAGCAAGCAAAATATTTTTGTCTATTACATTCTGTTCTTAGCATATTCGGTCCCAAATGATTCAAATTTGCAACATTTATTCTTATAAATAAATTGCTATAATACTTCAGATGTTTAACAACAAATCATTTCAGGTAGAAACAACAAAAGGATTAGTTTCCTCATTGTTATCGATGAATATTAGCGAACGTTACAGAAAACAGGTAATTTATCTTCTATTCCAGAATGAGTTAAGTTTTAATCTTTGATAATGCAGGTACGTACTTTCATGGTGATCCTCGGTTTGCGAGATTTAAAATTTTCAGTCTACAGTTTGTTTACGGTTGACCGCCTTTTATTTACTTCTGTAAGTAAATTATTTTGGCCCAACAAAATGTTACTAATGTATCTAATTGCAGCTTATAGGAAACATTACAACCCTGTTGGTGGTTTTACTGCAATACAAGGAAGATATCTAATATAATATTTAGAAACTGTTAAATATAAGTAACAATTGGCTAGATATTCCAGAATGATTAATAAATCATTGTTTAGCTTTTGCTCTGGCAACCCTTTTTGAATTCGGAGTTGATCTACGTGTGGAATGAAGCATTTCTCAAATCAATAAAACTGGGGTTCCTCCGTCCACCCATTATGTGAAGCACCATATAATTTTTCGGGATATGCCTTTTCGGATGTCCATCTTACCTGTAGAACAGCCCCTTTGTCAACTATTAGAAAAGGCAGGAATCCATCATCTGCTGAAACACAAGCTAAGACTTTGTATTTTCTCTCCCGAAACCTCCCGACACTCGAATGAGAGACTTTCCCTTTTCCCCAATTGCTCTCAGTCTGGAAGGATCGCAGTTAAACTTACTCTCGTCCACATAAAATACGAAGCATTCTGGTTTAATGAAATACTTTCCACTAAAGACTCTAATTTTTTGCAAAAGTCTTAAGCAATTTCTGGGGGGTTTATCATTCCGTAATTAGTTCTAATCCTTTACAAAATCGTGATTTTAACGTTCCTTTTCGGTCACCTATTACATCAATATACTACATGTAGGATTTGTTATGATGTTAGCGAATAAGTAAACTTACAATGAAGTAATTTAATGATTAACACTGATTTTACAAATAAATAAACAGTACAACAATTATCTAAATTAAAATTTCAAAAACGAAACTCTCGTCTCGTCGTCTCTACCGTCTTTCAGCGGCTACGTCTTACTGCTAACTACCCTCCATTGTAACCAAAACTCGTTACTATCCTACATGAACGAACCTTAGATAATATAAGTCAAGTTAGTTAAAGATAACGTATGAGTTGGCATTTTCCTGAGCAAGGTTAACACTGGAGGGATCCCATGTGTGGTTGAATTTAGGCAACGCAAAAATCTCTTAATTCGAAAATCCAACGTCAAGGCTGGTTCTAATATTTGAAATAGGGCTGCTCTATTCCGGAATTCCAGCACTTCCGGAACAGTAGTTGAAAAAATTTCCGATTGTCTGGAGTTCCGACTTTCCTACCATAGCTTCAGACCTACATTATATTGTTGAATTGTAACATTGGAAATTGAAGCCAGGGAAATTTCCAACGAATCAATTGGGCACCCTCTGCTTTTAGGGCTTGTAGAATAATATCTACTCCTACCACCAGGGAAATTTTCCGAAGGTTTCGTCACGTACAAATCCAATAACTAGAGTCAGTAAGTCCATGTGGTTTACGTCAGGAGTACTACAGTCCAAAATAATAGAGTACTAAGTTCATTTTGATACTTCATTTAAAATTTTTAGTGAGGAACACAAAAGCTGATTTCTTAATTAAGCTACTAATAAGTAAAATTACAAATAGCATCAAATATTGTATGGTGTGTATGTTTTCGTGGATTGCGCTAGATGGAAAATAATGTTGACGGGAAACAGTTAAATTTTTATTTTAATTTACAATGTAATCCCGTCAGCATCATTCTTGAAATATATAATACCATCCATCCTCCTGTATATCCGTCGTTCCACTAATATCATTATTAGTTTTGTAGGTAAAAGGGTAAGCACGATTCTGCATAAATTTTGATTACAATGCACATCAACTTTGAAAGTGCGCATACAATATACTATCTTCAATAAAAAATAAAAAATGTTAAGAGCATTACGAAAAATTACAATTTATTGTGTTCCTAATCAGGGTACTGCAATCGCCGTTGGGACAGAAATATTTCAAAATGTTATAAGCATTAATTTCTTCAAGAGTTATTGTTATTCGGCGAATTTGGTATAGTGCTAAATAAAAGTGATCCTTGAAGTTGCTAGACTACTAAATTGAAAATTAAGAAAACATACTAGAACTAGTTAATGGAAAATCCATTAAGTGTGCTGTATTGTATTACTCTTCTGGACTAAAGTTTTAGATTAGTCTCATCAAAGCTTTTTGAATCGGGCATAATTAAGTAATTAAAGTTTATGAAGTAAATTATATAGCATAGCATGTATGTATGACAATTAACTATCAGTAATTGAAGGTTTTGCCACATAAGTGTAAGAATTTTCGCGCAAGCGTAACGTATTCTGTTAGCAGTTTTCGTTTGCCTCTACGGATAATCGTATCGGCGTCGCGACGCTTTTCACATCATGGTCTCCCAGTTTATAGTAACCGACGCGCGGTCCGCGAAAAACGATCCAATTGTGGCGTCGTGTGTTTAAATTTTTTAATTATATCTGTGAACTTTTTAACTTCAAATGCTTCACATGTAAGTTTCTACGAGTTTATTTTAAAAAGTTTGTTTGTACGAGTTTGATTAAGTTTTCGCGTTCAAAAGTTTCTTTATTATTTATTTATTAACAAAGAAAATTTTCTATTTATAAATATATAATAAAATGTAAGAAATTAATTAATGTCTATAATTCTGAAAAACACTTTCTACGAAAAAACACTTTGATGTAAATGTGAATATAACATTTTAAATTTTAAATAGTTTAGGAACATTTCCCGCAGTCAATAAATTGTTCGGATTTCTCATGAAAAAGGACGAATTCTGTAATATTATGCTGTAGCTTTATTGTATTGCAACTTTAGTTGCAAACGAGAAAAAGTGTTGAGAAAGCTTAGGAACAGAATTTGTTTTAAAAACGAGAAATTGATAACAATAATCAAATTTAGTGGATAAGTACCAATAGTTTATAATTTAACGATTTAAAAAAAAGGCAGACTCGCTTGACTTGGCATCATGTTTTTTCTAACAAGATAAAGTCTAATACTGTCCAATAATTAAGTATTTCGCATTACTTTTAATTCTTTCATTTTGTTGAATGATGATAACCCATTAGCGTTTAATGTACAGCACGAATTAATAATTGTACAATCTGATTTAAATATTATACTGAAATATAATATTCAGGAGAACTGCTTCTTCCTTTCTCCGTTTTATGGTTTTTACATAACAATTGAGAACCGTCTTCCGAGTTCCTTTTGTTGGATAACCAAAGCTTCACCCTCCAATTTATATTATTGGGTGAATGTTAATTTAAAATCTTCCTTCAGTGGTGTTAAATGTCTTAGTATGTTGTAACATACCATAACATTATATTTGGGGGGTTTCAATGTTCAATTACATGCAGTAGTCTGAATGTTCTAATATTGGAATAGCCATCCCGACTGTAAAAATTTTACTGTTTTATTAGAGAATAAGTTTTGCTAATCTAATTCGTTCTATAAGGAAAAAAAAAGGGAAAAACTTGCAGGTTTTCCTTTATATGTTTTAAGTGTAGGTAACTGCGTTTTTTGAGAAAAGATTGATTTACTTTATATTCAGGAGTGTTTCTCTCCTATCACTTTGAATTGAAAATGTTACTGCCTTGAGTTTATTTCAGAAAATAACACACGTACACACAGTTTTAAAAATGTTCATTGCAGAATATAGAATTGTGGCATAGGTTAACCGCAATGGTTTATGATAAAAGGTTTTTGCAATTCAGTATTGCTTCCAAACTAGTCCCCTAACAATCTTATATTGGTGATAATTACACAGGTCGCTAATAAAGTCAGAACCAAAGCTCTTCTGCTAAAATCATTTGAGATAATATAGCTTTGAACGCCTTAAATTAGAAATCCTGCAACCAGCTGTTAGAAATAATATTTCAAAACTTTTACGGTCTTTCCACTTCTTATTAAAGTGCCTGATAGCTATTCGGTTAATAACTTTAATAGTAACCCCTAACTGATGCGTATCTTTCTAATCGGCGGCGTCAGTTATTAGTCTCAAAAAAATATTTGTCAATTAGCTATTAGTATGCTATTAGCAACTTTATTAGGAGGTACAAAAACCGGGTTTAATTCGTCTAAATTGTGATTGTTGACAAAGCCATGCAGCTAAGTGTAGATTCGGAGAATACAGTAGATTTGACAACATTTTAATTTTCCGCAAGAACTTCCATGATCCATTCGCCAAACGAAATCTTTTATTGACATAGATGCACGATTTCCGGTACGAAATAGGGGTAACATTCTTTTAAGACACTTGAATAGAACGTCTATTTTACATAATGCAGTGATTCAAGGCAAGTTGCTGTTTTGGGTTACTCAAGTACATTCAGCTCGACGTCAAGGTTATACAGGGTGTTTCTTAAATCGCGGACACGGAGCACAGTACTACATTCCCCTCCAGATACCAATTGGAAAAATATAATACAATAATGCCCGTTCTTCGCTAGTTTCAGAGTTATTCTCAGTCAAAGATTGAGATTCAATTCCTTTATGCTTTGGAAAAACGGGTAAATTTTAACCGTTCCGCATTGTTCATCAATCAAATATTAAATCTTAATAAATTTGGAATTTTTTATACGTTGTATTCCTTCCTCCGAAGACATCTTTCTGATAAATATCTGTTGTTAAACTTTTTTTCAATATGTTGCAACAGTGCATTGTAGCTATGAGGTTATTACCTAGGAAACTTGTTCATACTGCTAAAACGCTAAAACACCAAACGTTTAAAACAAAGTCCGTGCAAGCATGCGCAATGTTGTCAAATTTAAAATTTTTAAAATGCGAATAACTCGGAAACTAAATACATTAGGACAAAATCGCCTATACTTTTTCAACTCAGTTTTAAGATGAGAATCGCGTAGTGCTCTCCGTGTCCGCCATTTAAGAAACACCCTGTATATTGTCACTTGTAGCAGAGTATTAGACGATCTTCAGTATGTCTTAAGTTTTAATTACTGTTGATCTACTAATTGGTTTCGCAACAGGGTGCATGGTATTAAATAAATTACGTACCTATCACCCTACCCAAGCATCGTAACATCGTCAACGAAAGCAACTTATTAGCAACGTGATACAGTAAAACTAACAATAAGTTCTGCTATTTTTTGTCACATTATAAAATTTCTTTTAAATTTTAGTAGTTCAATAATCAAAGGTTCCTGGATTTAAAGTCAATACATGAACCATCTGAGCTTGTCAACTTTTTTCTAATTGTCCTCTAATACCATTTGTGGTAAATACTGAGAAAAAAAACAAGCTTCGTAATGAAGATGTATTAGTATATAACCTATGTACTTATCCTTTAGAAGAAAAAAAACTGTTAGTAAAGAATAGCTTTTTAGTCCAAAGCACGCGGAACAGTTTCTGAAATCGTTTTGGAATAATCCGTTTGAAAGAAACATTTTCAGAAATGTACTGAAAACCATTCAATGTGGCTCAATAGCACACGGAAGCAATAAATCACTAATATGGGAGTCTGACGAGTAACAGCAGCACAAAGTGTACATACGAAGAATCTAAGAATACACTGACAACACTAATGTAATGGATTTATTGTAAAGAACCGAATTAGAAACAAAGAGATCCAAAGGCAGATCGAAACTAATTAATAAATGTTTAGGCCGGTCAATCTCGAGGTTTTTTATTTAATCACGTCAAGTAGAAGAAGAATAGTGTCCGTGTCTACCTCAAAGTCAGTTGTACTACTGCTCTTATTAAACTAACTGATGTATTAATATGCTATTATTTTGAAACTTTTGTAAAGTACAGTAATTAACATACCTTGGTATAGTGAACATCGGCCAAATAGGTACTGTATGTAATCTAGCCTTAGCGGATATGAAGCACCAGGTGGGTGCGTTGGTTATATGATGTGATGGGGATTTAAGCTTATTGTCGTCCATAGGCAGGTGAAACTTTCTGCAGCTACTGTCTGAGCTCTTCTCTCAACCAACGCCGATTCATGATTGATTACTATTTTATAAGCAATGTTTCTTGCGGAAATGCCTGGATTTATTTTGATACGTGTTTGAAGGATTTGTTGAAATGCCATATTATTTCCCCTCTTTATAAAACAATTTTTTAATATCCGAAACAATGCGATACTTTTGTATGAGCAGCCTACAAAGATTATCCACATGCTTGATAAATCGTCTGTTAATCTGCTAACGCTTGGTGTTTGCATTTTAGATACTTGAAAACGGTGGTCTGGAAGAAAAAATATCTTGGACAAGACAAAAACTGCATTACTAAGTATACATCCTTCGTCTTCGTATACTCAGCTATAGGAACTACCACAGCATTGTGTTTCTTGTAAAAAGTGTAAATATGGATTAAAATATTCCATGTATTTTTCAATTTTAAAGGAAGCGTACTGGAATGTTCGTAAATTTTGGTCAATCCACTTACATCTTAATTAAAATTTACATTAAATTCTTGTGTCTTTGAACGTTGCCTCTTTACTCTTTGCTTTCACATTTAAGTTGGGGTACATTCCTACGCTGTTTCAGATATGAGATTTTAATGTTATTACTGCTTTTTTTACATTATACTGTATGTTAGTTAATTAGGTGACATGCATTGCGTATGCCACCGGATTAATCGAACTAATTACTCTACAGGATTGTTTATAACGCTGTAAGTAACTTTCAAGTTTACAGCTGTTACGGCTGTCGTAATAAACTAGAAGGGTGTTGCAATAATTGAAAACATTGAACAGTGTAACGTAATTGTCGCACTGGGTTTAACACCTCGTTGGACAACTTTATTACTACTCATTAAAAACTCGCCCATTTTTCACGCGTTGCAATACTAGTTTTTGCAATTTTCAAGTAAAATCAGAAAAAAAACATTACATTTTTACGTATTAAACATTAAATTATGATTTAGTAACTATCCGATTGTCTGGGAATGTTTTTTTTACATTCTCTCCCAAATGGTTACTTTGGAAAACAGTTTCCAACTATTTGCAACACTAGAGCTTACGGAAAAAATTATCACAACTTCATTTTTCTACTTCGCGTTCACAACAACGTCATTGTGACAATGACAACTGCACAAAACAGTTTCACAATAGAGGTATTGTGAAACTGTTTTTGGTAAAATGTTAGTTTAAAGATGGCAGCATTTGCCAAACTGTCAAACTATGAAAATTATAAAACGTCAACATTAAATGTCGAATGTCAAATATTGTATCTACTCAGGCGCAGATCTAGGAAGAGTTTTTGGGGGGGGCTAATTTTAAAACTAAAACGTAGAACAGTGGGTAGGTAAAATGAGGAGGGAAGTGCTGAGCTTAACGGCGCCGCAGGCGAAATTTTTTTCAAAAAAGGGGCGTGGCTTCGGAAACTACTTTTCCCCCGAGGAGGAATTCAACACTGCAAGGCACAAGCCTAAGGTTTGAGGTCAACCGGATTATCGAGTAACAAACCAAATTATTTAAAATTGCTCAAAATATAAACTCATCTCATTAAAAAATAATTTTCAAACCTTCTGGGGGGGGGGCTACAGCCCCTATAGCCCCCCCCGTGGATCCGCGCCTGTATCTACTACAGTTCCAGGTACACAGAAATGGTTTTAAAAATGAAAAGAAGTAACATAATAAAGCTTTTTTTGCAAGCTTGGTGACCATACTCATTTTGAAGGCATGAGGAATACTTTTATCTTTTTTGACACGACATATTTCTTTGACATTGACGATATCTTATTCATACATTACAGCCGCATTTAAATTTTCCTTTTATTCGCACTCTTCGTAGATTGTAAGGTAAGAGGCTTATTTCTTGAAAAATCCATTTCAGTTTTAGATAACTTTATTGGGGGTATGCAAAATACAAATTGATTATGCGCGAATAAAGTTGCTAACCTTCCAAAAGGCGGTAGTAAAAATAAAATTATGTCGAGTGAGAAAGCATTTCAGTTTTACGGAAATTTTCGATTCCCTGTGCATAGATATAAAAATAAATCGATCTAATAATACTAGTCGCGTAGATTGTGATATTAATTATTTAGAAATGGAACTGCAGCAAAAAAATATGGACAACCACTCAGTCAGGTATAATGATATAAATTAAACTTTTATGGAAAATTGTTACACTTTTTCGGAGTTTCAGAACAGTACCTTGTTAGATATTTGTTCCATGTGTTGTTTCACAGCATATTACTTCTACAGTCCAGACGCTTATCGCAGCATGTTTAAGATTATTATATCCTTCGTTTCTGTTTTTTGACAAATACATTACTATTTTCTGCGACTATATAGGTAAGTACTTTCGGTCCTGATACCTTAACCGAAAACGTCAGTTCCCTTTCTAGTGATGGAATATCCCATAACGTTTACTTTCGTCACTAGTGACGGATGTAAATATTCCACATCGAGTTGCCGGGTGTTGCTTTTTTGTTTGATCATGCTTTTGTTTATAGAAAAGTAATATTTCAAGAGATATTAAATTTAGAACAATCGCTTTCCCAAACTAAGTATTCTACAGAGCATGACTTATTTTTACAATTTTTTTTATTTATTGAAAAGCCTTTTCCTAAAGCTTTTCAGATCAAACGAATTATTATGGAAGCCTTTTGCTTGCATTTCAAAGAGTAAATTAGATTTCGGACTGTTGTGAACCATTAAATAAACAAAATCACGGCGTTTCGAAATTCGGTTATTTCGTTAAAAGTTCCGAGTCCACTTTATGTAATTACGAACTCAACTTTTCCTGCCCTTTTCTCCGTGTAGGATCGCTCTAAACGGTCTAAATTATCGACAGCTTCACACTCGTTTCTTTAGCTGCTCGTTTACTCTATACACATATGCCCTTTTTAACACTTTATAAAGTGTTTTCTTTTTTGTTTAGCATGATACGCCTAAATTGCATCTATAGTAACGTTTCCTCTGTATAGCGAATAAAGTCCTTTAATATACTACTTCTGTCATTTTAAGTTGTATGTTTAGTGAAATATCCTGTCTCGGTTGTTGCTCGACCAACAATTTTTACAGTCGTTCCGGAATGGTATGCGTTTTGTACTACATACACAATATAATATTTACTAACGGAAATGCCTTATTTTGTTCCTGACTGTTCATTTACAAGTCGATATTATCTTAGTTACGGCAACACATCCTTAATGTTTGTACATGTGCTATTATAAATTTTTAATGCCCAATAGAGATCCACAATTTCCTCTCATATATGTTGCAAACAGTTGAAAGCATGGTAATCGTACTCACTTATTGACTATCCTTCTAAATTTCTTGATACATAAATAATTACTTTTATGTACACCACATCACAGCTTTATTTCTAAATTTCGACAGTTGCACAAATTTTTACAAATTCTATACGTGTTTGACCTCTTCTACTTGAACTATGTCTACATATTCTTCCCCAACATACTTTACTAATGTTTCCTGGTTTCGCATTCTCATTCCACTAGGAATCTGAGAATTATTCGACCTAGTTTCCAATATGTTCTTGTCCAGAGTGATTTAGTTGGGATTTTAAAACCACAATGGGAAGTACTTGTCTGTGAAAATACAAGACAAGTGCCCTAGAGGCTTGTGTTTCTCTGCGACACTGTTTACTCATTGGCAGGGTAATAAATCAGGCCACGGAAATTTGTTTAAAACGTACGACGCGATTCAAAAAAATGTATGCGTAAAGTGGATGCTTTCAGTTACACACCACTGCTTAAACTTGTTATACGCCAATCTATATTGTTTGCGTAATTTTACCGAAAGCAAAGCTGAAATTGTCAGGTCTGAGGCCTTTGTGACATCAGGAGGAAGGCGTCTCATTTCGTCGGACATTTTAAGTTAATTTCAAACTCTGATTATACACTGATTTCAATTGTTTTGGCGAAAATAATAATGGCGACTGATAATTAATTGTGTAATTTAATTACAAGTTGGTTGCTAACCAACGCAATCATCAATGCAACGATGCTTAAAACAATATCGGATTTTATTCAGTGAATAATTACAAACAGTCAAAATGACAAATATTCCTTTAAAATTTATAAAGTATTGCCCATTTTAAGAAATTTGTGTACGATCGACGATAAAACGTTGTAGGACCATGGCCAGCTTCATCCCCTAACTCTTACGGTTATATGGCCGTTTGAATTGGGATTGTGACAGGTCCTCTATGTGGTGCCATCTAGTAGAAAATCAACAACATTTATTTCAGATTTAAAATAATGAATGAAAAAATGAATTTCCATTGTAGCTCGACGACGGAATTTGAACTTGGTTCTACCCTGTCTTATTTGTCATCAGCGGCTGAATAAATTTAACCTTATGTTTTCATAATTAATAATTCCCTTCGCATTTTGAACGTGGGTACGCTTTCCTAAGTTGTTGATGTGAGCTTTCAAAATAGAGATTTTTAGCAGAAGTTACAAAGAAAACATCAAGTAAAGTCAAAATCGCGAAATGCGCCATATGTAATTGTGGTATTTCTGCAAATTAAACAACTATCAAAAATTTCTTGCAGAAGATTGCTCACTCTCCATGAACTGACTAAGAATAAGAATTTCCTTCTCATATGTCTATGCGGTAAAAGCATCATTGAAAGAAATTGGAACTATTAATCGTCATTAGATTAAACCTACCCAATGTGTTCTGCGAAATCGTATACCTACTGGGTGAGTCTTAAATGGGCACTACGTTTATACCACCCGAGTGCATAAAAAAACTGAATAAAAAATTGTATACCTACCTATTTTATACTTACATGCGTGGTGTGAAGAATTGTTAATTAAAATTTTATAAACTTTGCAACACTGTATAGTGTTTGTGCGTTACCCCCTTCCTTCATTTCTAAATTATAAAAAAAGAAAGGTAACTTAGATACACGTACGACTAAATCGCGAAGTATGTCGTTCGGATCCTGTTAATCGCGCATGCTCATGGTATGATGATGCGCCTGCGCACATGTCGACATTTCGGACTTAGAATTTTGAACAGCTTTGAAACTCATTTTAGACCAGTTAACTTTGCGTATGCGCCAAAGTCGACGTCCGGTGTTGCCAGATTGATTGAGATAGATTAAATCAAACAACCTAATCTCACATCTGCGTGTATTGCTGTAGGTGTTTGATGCATATTTTGTTCCTTCGGCGTTATCTATTGTTGCTATGGCCGTGCCGCGTGCAGAAGCCACCTGTCTATCAAGCAGATCGTCAAAATAATATACGGTTGGTCGAAGAACTTCTCCCAACAAAACATCTCCGATGAGGCAAGACCACCATCCTGGATTGGTGCTCGTTTTATAGAGCTAGAGATGGCTATCAAACACCTACAGCAATACACGTACCTCGTTGCGATATTTTGCGTAAGCAGCACCTTATTTTCAAAAATTGGAGGATAATTGTTTGTGTACCAAGGGTATATCATCAGCGTACGTTCAGGTGACCGTTGCTTAAACTGATGCCCAACAATATGTCAAAACTTGAACTTCAGGTATTTTTGAAAAGGTGTTCAGGTGAAATTTAGTTTATCTCGACATAACCGGCTCTTAGACATACATTGTATCATTATCTTTGTCTTAGGCCTTTTATGATAAATCTACTTTTTAATCACTCGGTACTTGATTGCTAAACATTCTAGAACTGTTAAAATTGATCGGGCGTTTTCACACACACCGGCCAAGCCGGTGACGGTGCCGGTGCCGGCACCGGCTCTAACCATCGCACTCTTTCACACACACCGGCAAAATCGGTACCGCTGCCAGCACCGGCTGTAATTATTGCAGTCTTTCGTACACTGACTGGCCCGGCATCCGGTTTGTCGAGATCAGCGACGGCTGCATTTACCGGTGCCGGCAGCCGGACCGGCAAATCTGCCGGACCGGGCTACGTGTGAAAGCGTCCATTTGATTACATTGCATCCGGTGCCGGCGCCGGCACCGGCACCGGTTTTGCCGGTATGTGTGAAAACGCCCGAAGGGTGTACACAATGTCATAGGGTTTATATAATGGAAAAAAAATATATAAGCCACATTAAATTCGTATATAATTTTTTCACTATCAGTTTGTAGAGATATAACATAACATTTTACATTAAAATGATTTTAAAAAAATTATTATTTTTCAAAGTATAAAAAAATATATGAAACATGGGTAAAATCCATTTTACCCCACACGGTTGGGCAAAATGACATAGTGTTTTTTTCTTTACCGATTAGTCACTGCACACCTCACATACGAATTTTTTTGTTTTCTTATCTACTCCTGCGCACTCTGCATGGGCCCAATTTCCACATGACATACATTTTAACCATATTTCACGAGCTTTAGATCGCTTGTAAGGTTCAGTACAGTAAGTGCAGGCACAATCATCATCTTCATCTGAAAGCTGAATGTCATTCGTTTCTGGATCAATAACCAATCGCTTAGCTACTGCCTCTTGTTTACTTTTTGAGGGCACGACCATAGCATTGACTTTCTCTTTCGCTTCTTGTATGTTTGGTGTGGTATTCAGAACCATTGTTCCCTGTCGTTTTCTAGATTTTCTCTTCCCTTGCCCTGCGACAAATTGGCCAGTTGGTAGAGGGCTCAAATCAACTACGCTAACTTTCGATGTAGAAGCTCCTTCACCTGGAGTTAATGTGTTATCCTCGCTGCCATTATTTGAAGACCTCTGTTGTATGTTAGTGCCAGGTTGAACATCCATAGGAATATTTGTAGTTTCTGCAGGCTGAAACAGATATTCTGGAAAAACATCAGGATTTGTCGGCCAGATCCCAGTTTTGGCAAATCCATTGACAGCATGTTGAATGGTTGCTGCCTTGCCATATGCACTCCCAAACAATGGTCCTACTTGAAATGCCGTAACCACGCGTCCAGGGTGACTTTTTAACCATTTTGTAATTTCTTGATTGGTAATACGTCTTTAACGGTCCAAAAAATGCCACATCAAGAGGCTGCATCCTGTGGGTGCAGTGTGGTGGTAGGCATAATAAAATAATTCCTTGTTCTTTAGTATATATCAAAGCGTCTAGATGTTTGTGACTTGCATGCCCATCCACAATTAAAAGCACCTTTTCAGTAGGAGAAGCCTTGGCATATTTTTGAAAATGTTGCAGCCATTTGAGAAAAACAGGGCCGGTCATCCAGCCCGTTTCTTGGGCAATGCCCAAAGTTCCTAGAGGAGCATGATCTAGCAGTTCATTTTATATATTTTTACGAGCAAAAATAAGACATGGTGGGATATAACTTCCACCTGTGCTCATGCAACAAACAACGGTAACTTGGGATCCTCTTTCTGCGCTGGTGATCGCACCAACTTGTTTCCTACGAGAAGTGGCAAATACCTTTTGCGGACGTTGTACAGTAGAAAGTGCCGATTCATCGGCATTGTACACATTCATCGGATTTATATTTTCTTTTCTCATTACTTGTAAGACCAAAAAGAAATTTGCGACTTGGGGCTGGTTAAATGCTTGCGCTCGTGCTGCTAATGTAGGTTCTGGCTTTCGAAGAGATATACCGGCATTTCGCTTTCTAAATTTTCTTAACCAGTCCTTCCCAGCTATTTTCTTCTCATTATTAAAATTATGTTTATACCCGTTTTTGACGGCTAACTCGTAGGCTAACATTTGCACTTCTTTCCGAGTTAACCCAAAAAGTCTCGACTCTAATAATTTGAGATGTTCAACCAACTCACGCTCTATTTGCACAGAAAACGTAGGTTTAAATCTTCCAAGTTTCTTTTCACCACTTTTAATAGTTTTATTTGTATTCAACGCATGTCTTCTCAAAGTTGCCTGAACAACACCAAATAATTTAGATGCCCGGAGCCATCCCATTTCGCCATTTTTAACAGCTTCTATAGCCTGATTCATGGACAACGCATTCCATGTCTGCCTGTTGGTTTTGCGTACATTATAGTTACGTGGCATTTGTGATGATACCTAAAAGAAACGGAAACGTACATACATGTAGTATTTCTTGTCAAATCTTTATACTGGTGGGTAAAATGACATAGTATGTCGTATTGCCCTACTAACGAGTATGTTGTTTTACCCCCCCAACAGTGACAACATTTTTTTGCAAATTTAATTAGGAAGAAACAGATTATTTTTAGTTCAATCATACCCAATATGAGGACAAGCAACCAAAGTAACGACCACTCCGTTTTCAGTTAATAATAATAAGAAATGAATGAAATACGAACTACCAAACAACAAGCGCCAAAAGGTTACACAAAACTACATACGCCACGTGCTTCCCGTACAGTTAGCAGAGAACGACTAAAGTGCGGGGGCTAGTCACAGGAGCAGTTTTATGTTCCTGCACACTTCTTCAAATAACCTTGAATTAATCAGTCTAGTAGAAATAGCCAGTATGTCATTTTGACCCACTATGTCATTTTGTACACCCTTCCCCTAATCTTTAGTAAAAGATAAATAAAATGAATCGCACTTTTTGACTTCAAATAGCTCTGAAACTAGCGAAGAAAAAAATATTGTATTATGTTCATCTAGTCGAATTTCGAGGAGAATGTCGTACTGTACTCGGTATCTGCAATTTTAGAATAATTGCAACATTTATTCAAAATGTCTTCTACCAAACTTAATCGCACGTCGTTGTGGTGCTCGAATAGAATTCTGTATAATATCCGGCGCTATATCTCACGCAGTTCTGCAACTCATTCAGATTGGCCACCGATGTTCTACAGATCAACGATTTAGGGGAATTCTATAAAAACTTCATATGAGTTTAGGCAGCCTAGCAAATATACTGGCACTCTCCTCTCTATTGTATACTTTGGATTTATGATGCGATAAGATAATACAAACTTCAAACTATGTACAACAAATTGTGTGGAACTACCGTTAGATTTCTAGTAGTTGTTACGAATCCCTTTTAAAAGTGCCATTTTTAAAGCAGCGGTAACTTGAGTAAAAGTCCAATCGGGCAATGCGAAACGAACTTTGTTTGGTTTCTGTTGCACACGTCCACCCCCCAGTCCGCGGTCGTGAATTTCAGCCTAGAAGTAACTGCTAGTTATCTACTATTTTTAGTTGAAAAGTTTCATGTAGTCGTTCACGTTAAAACAATAACTTGTAAGAACGGTATAGTCACAGTAACGCTTATGAGAATTTTAGCGTGCATTGCACAATATGGAATTGCGAAACGGATACAAAATGTAGCAGAACAATGATCAAACGGGAGCATTAAATTGAAATAGACAGTAAACCCCAACGGTGCTTCAGCATTATTCCAATTAAAATGCAAATTTAAGAGCCAATCCCACATAGTCCGATGTAATTGTTAAACTGCTTATCGAAGCACTTCAGTAAACTAACTTTCGAATTTTATTAACAACCTGTCAACCACTAACACGTAAATCTGATCTCTGCCATATTTGCTGTGTTATTCTTTAAAAGAAAAGAAGTTTAATAATTTTAATGTAAGAAAAAATAAATAATCACGTATAGAAATGGGATGCAACATGAGCTATTAAATAAAAGATACGTGATATTCTGAAATAAAATCATGAGAACTCGTAACAGGCTGTTTTATTTTTATTACGATCATACGCTCTCCGACAACTAAGTATACGAACATCTTTCGTTGGCGTAACCCCTACGGAGAGTGTATTTTTCTTCAAAAAACTGCATACAACAACAAATGTTGTTTATGGCTAGCAGAATCCACATGTAGGCCCATATGACATTCCATCCATTCCATCACACCGTCATGTCATTTTCATCACTAAGATACTTACTTTGTCACATTTCAAAATCATCACAGCCACAATTATCAGAGTAACATTTCATAACTGCAAAGGTATCTGCCATTCAGAACAGACTTGGTTAGTGCTTTATTCATTCGCCATCTTGGTCTTGCCCACTACATCTTCTTTCCTAACCTATCTTGCATCTAATTGCTTTCGTTACAATCACAACCAATCTCGTGGTGAATCGTCCTGTGATTGTTCGGTGCTAGAATCGCCCCGTATATTGCTAGTATGTAATTTCAATACACAATCCAAAAGCAATAAAATTAAAAAAGAAGCAGGTTTTATACAATTATTGCAGGGGGTTCTCTATTTCAGGGCTGTTTGTGAAGTTTTCCAATTTAGATTTTAAAATCAAAACAAAATATTGCATTAAATTTACTGTTCATATTGAATGGTTATTTTTTACTTTTATTGATTTTGCAGTTTGTTATAGAATTGTATATATTTTGATACAATTTGCTATTCTTTGCACGTTTGTTATACGTTTCGCGATAGAAGGAATCACAGAATGTTGTTGGGAATTGTTCAGATATTGGTTCTTTTGTTGTAAAATTACATTGACTCCGCTGGCAGAAGTGTGTTGTCTTGTTTTATCTGATTACAGTTTCAATCAACGGCATGCTTTCATGAAGATTTGACAGTTCCATTTTAATCACATTAAATCATATTCAGGAATTAATTCCTTTATGGTGGTCTGTTTTTGGTCTTTTCCTTGATTAGTTTTAGGGTAGTTTCATTGTTAGTCAATTCTGCCGGCCTTTGGTTGCATAATAATATCATTTTATGTACGTTTAAGTTACTGTTATATGTTGATGTCTCGATTTGAGTTGCAGCTGTGTTTGTCTACGTTTGTTGTAAGTGCTTTATGAATGGTGTCTGGTTTTATCAAATGGGTATTAAAACAGATTCTTAATTGCCCTATTTTGCGTAACTTGTAGATGTTGCAAAGGGGATGCGGAAGATTCGCCCCCCACATTTCGCCCCCCACATTCCGCCCCCGCACATTACGCCCCCGCACATTTCACCCCCGCACATTTCGCCCCCGGGGGTTATAATAATACATTAAAAAAAATTTAATAATTTAAAATATTTTAATTACAAAGTTGAAATAAATGACCACGATTTAAAAATTAAATAGTTATTTGGCCTTAATGGCATCTAATGACTATTTTGATGGGCTTTCACTTATCTTTTTGGATAATTTTAAATAATGAAATATATGAAATTAAAGTGGAAGCCTACACTCAAGTATTTATAAATTTATAAACATTTTGAAGAAGCAGCAAGATTCTGTCTATTATGAAATTGCACAGTTGGTTGCTGGGAATCCAGTGTCTGTAGAGAAACAAAACCTACGCTGCGATTGGGGCTCGCTTGCAGACTATCGCTGCAGACTTTGAAAATCGAAATATTTTACAATATTTAAGAGGCATAGCCTACAATTATACTTTCTAATTTTATAATAATAAAAATATTATTAAATATTATCAATAGTCATTAGATGCCATTAAGGCCAAATATAACTAATTAACTTTTAAATCGGGGTTCATTTATTTCAACTTTGCAAATAAAATATTTTTTTCTATAGCAGATGTTAAAGTGTGCTTTGTTCGACTAAAAATAGTTGATCAAGTATTACTTTAACCGCAAGAGTAGATAAAGTAACACTTTAACCGCAAGGATAGATAAAGTACTTTAATTTTCTGACTTTGTTTGGGTAACTCCATGGAAACCTTTGCTACCTACTGAGATTTTCGGGTTTAATATAATTTAATTTTAATTGGTTTTTTACAAATTTTTCTTTAACATCTGCTATAGAAAAAAATAGAATTTTATACACAACGATAAAATTTAATTATCGACTCGCGAAAATTAATTCACTCGCGACTTCATCGCTCGTGAATTAAAACACTTTCCGCTTGTCGATAAAATATAATTTTATCGTCTTGTATAAAAAATAACTATTAATAACCCGGGGGCGAAATGTGCGGGGGTGAAATGTGCGGAGGCGAAATGTGCGGGGGTGAAATGTGCGGGGGCGGAATGTGGGGGGCCAAATGTGGGGGACGAAATGTGGGGGGCGAATCTTCCGCGAACCGTTGCAAAACAATATTGTATAAAAAAATGATTTCAGACTAAAAATTTTAATACTTACGTTTCGGCGCTGCCATTCCTCACTGTACAATATGACCATGGCCAGCTTCATTCTCTAACTAACTCTTAAAAGAGAGGAGTAGGAAGCTGGTCATGATATGGCAATTCCATTATCGCTGCCGATCGACAGGTGTCATCAAGTATCTGTTTCTATAGTTTATGTGTTGAATATACGAGTAGTGTATGGACACTATTCGTGACATAGTGAAACGCAAATAATTTGTTAACTACAGTCATAGGTGCTCTTTAATTTTGCGATCTACAGGTTCTAAAAACAGTTGTCTCTACAGACTAGCGGTAAGGATTTCAGACCCTAGTCTGAACGTCGCAGGGTCAATTCCCGTTTGTATAAACTTTTTTTTAAAATTTTATCAAAATTATTTTCTAAAATGAATCTGTGACTTTACATATTCCCAGTTCCAGATTGATAATCAGATGATTTTTACTTTTGTGTATTGATGTACTACGGGTACCTTTGTGAGTTACAGGGATTTTAAAAATTTCGAGTCACTCTAATATTGCGTTTATATTATACAATATGAATAGGGGTAATTTGAAAATGTCACGCTTCGATTTTGGAATGTTGGTTGTTATTAAATTCTTGCATTATATGGATACTATCAGCTGTTGATCTACCTGTTCCTGTCAACGTCGTTAGTACGTCGCTTCGTGGCAATCTTTTGTTGTGAAGTTAGTAATAATAACATTGTTGTCTTGCCAGCTTAAAGTCTATTCTGCTAGTAGATGCTGCCGAAGAGTTTAATTGATTTTTGAATTTTTTAATGAATTCACAACTCCATTATTATTCCTGACGAAATAAAAGGCCGAATCTCAACAAAGAAGTCGCAAAGGTTACTAGATAGGATTACTGAGAGATGAGAGGAAAATAGAACGCCCTAGTTTAAGTTGTAAGCGGATGGATGGCAATTGTCGTTCGCTGATGATTTCATAAATTTTTTTTGCGGTATATGGAAAAGTTTGCAAAAGTCTTCATAGATAATATTTATAACTTATATCAGAATTTACGTTTGGCATTCCTCAAATTCTTGTTGAGTTTTTTGTTGTCTGTTTAACCGCCGTTTTATATCTTCACCAAATTTGTTATTGCAATTCTGCTTTTTTTTTCTTTTTCGTTTCCCTAAGCTACTAATAACCAATCTTAAGTAGAAAAAAGTTCGAGGTGATAACTTTTATAGCTGAAAGGTGTTTTGTGGATTCTTTTAAATTTTCATTTTATCCACCTATGCTTCAACGAAATTTAGACTTGATATGAATGAGTTGCAATGAAATAACGCTTTACTAAGCCCATTTATTTCTGAAGATTTTTTCTCGTTTTATGTTGTTATAGTTTTACTTATATTTATAATTTTGTACAGTAGGTTGATTTTTCCTGGACAATGAAGGTTTTTTATCCTCATTTTGCTTTAGAAAATTCAGTATCCTTTGGAAATGCTTGCTTTCAAATTCACAAAAGTTAATTAGACTTTTACTATTCCTACAATGTGCGGTATGTATAAAATAAACGGCCAAAAAGATATCTAAATGTAAATTCATATAACTGTCGTTAACAGTCGGACTTTATAATCTTTTATAGCTTTATAAAACCTGCAAAATCGGTTAAATTGGGAAAGTTTGTCAGAGTTAGAAAAGTAAATCTTTCTTCTTGTTTTTTAACTACCAACTTTCTGAAAAAGTTTGACAGATACTGAACCATAATTTTCAAATAACAATAAGTATTATGTGTAACGGTTGTAGATAGAACAGATGCAAGCGAAGTACCTGATACTTTTATAAAGTATAAGGCACGAATAATAAAATATAATGCAACGTTTCTGAAAATATAGAAAGCCATATTAATAATTTTAACAGCTCTAAATGTTACTAAGAAAATGATACTAATTGGGATAAATTATAACATTTCTTGTCTTGCATGTTGTTCAGCAGGTAGTTCGTCCGTTCAAATTTATCTTAATTTTGCCTCCTTAGATACATAGTTTCCAAGGCTTCTCGGAATGTTAATGGGGAAGAGAAATATATCATGACACTATAGCATAATTCTAGTGTAAAATAAACCAGGGTAAAATTTATTATAATTATCAAAATATATTCCTTTCATAATAAAAATAACTAAGTTTTTGTATATTATTTACATTAATTTTAAACTATATACATATTGTACTGAACTTTCTATACTTACACAAAAGCACCTATTTAAAGGATGCCTTCAACTCGGTACTTCTTCGTTTCGCTGGCTGTTGAGTAAGACAACCCTTATACAGGGTTGCCAGATCTTTGTCATACAGTACCGCCCAATCCACGTTCGCTTAATCGCCAAAAACGCCAACTCATTAAAAACACAGTACTATACCTTCAAAGGCCGTAGCCAATAAAATAATTTTTTAAATAAAAGGCGTTTTTTACAGTTTTTATTAATATTTTTTATTAAAGTATAATAAAAAAATGATTATTATTACATTTCATTTGAGTTTAATAAAATAATGCTTTAAATTTTAAATTTTACAAGCACATAGATCATAATTCCTGATTTACAGCTTCTAAAATTTCAGCTGATGCATTATATCTTCTAGTATCGTGGTAGTTTAATAATTATACATTTAGGAACTAAATTTATTTAACTATTCCTGGGTTAGTTTAAAATTCGTGCAACACATATTGTGAACATTTAAATAAATTTTTATCCGAAGAATGGCCTCTAACATTTCAATTAACATTTTATTTCTCAATTTTGTCTTTGCCAAATTCATTAAAGAGAAAACTCTTTCAACAGTGACGTTACTTAAGGGTATCGCCAAAACTTTCAAAACAGCTTGGGCAATATCTTCAAATAACCCGTTTCCACAACCATCTTTATAATCCCAGACTTTTTCCCAAAATTGCAATATATTTTGTAATGGCATCAAGATCAATGATTCCTACTGGGGCAATTAAACGTGCATTAACAGGGGGATTGTTGCAGTGCATCTGGACTGTCGTTAATTAGTACAAGGTCATCCGCATATGCTAATATTTTGTGTTGTACTTCATCACCCTGAATGTTTTCAATGATGGGGTTTATCCCAAGGTTGAATAGCAAACCCGACAAAGGACAGCCCTGTTTCACCCCATTTCTAATCTGAATTAATGGCGTGCATCCATTACTACTACGAACCTTTGTTGCAGTATCGGTGATCAGGTCGCTGATAATGTTCTGGAATTTCTCCCCGACCCTATACGCATGTATAGCTGATGTAATGCTGCTGTGGGAAATTTTGACGAATGCGTTAGAAATGTCCATCCATGCTATCGACAAGTTTTGTCGTTTCCTCCGGGATTCATCTATTTTGTTTTGAATTAGGAAGTTGTGCTCCAACACTCCATCGCAAGGCATGAATCCTTTCTGGTTGGTGTGGATCACCTTGTTGGCCACCATCCAAGAAGTAAGCGGTGTCTGCAGGCACCCGTCATAAATCTTGTAGATGGTCAACTTTAAGGATATAGGCCGCCAATTCGAAAGATCTTCTCTATCTCCCTTTTTCGGAATTAAAATTGTTGTGGATAGCTTCCAGGTACTCGGGATTTTTCCATACTTCAGACAGATATTTAGAATCGATGTTATAACAGGGCACTCCGGATCGGATTGCTTCCAATGCTTGTATGTAATTCTGTCTTCTCCGGGTGCCGTGTTTTCAAATCTTTTAAGACGTAATTTGACTTCCTCCTTTGTAAACGGGTCCGTCTTTACAGGAGGTATGGCGTTGTCTAGCGTTTTGGTCAGTGGCGTGGTTATATTCCCTGTATTCCATAGCTGACTAAAATGGTTATGGATAATGTCGGTTGATATGCTACAATATTCCGTTTTTCTCCTCGTATAGCCCTAATTGCTTGCCTTCTGTTGGTTCTGTATAATCTTTGGATTGATCTTGCGTCATTTGGTTGAATTCCAGGGGCGGTGTTAGTGCCTGTTTCTGCGTTTTGTTCCCTAACCCTAATATTGTACTTTGTTCTTATTGCGCCCGTTATAGTGCCAAGGGTGTGTATAAGCTGATCCCAGTTTTCATCGGAGGGAGCGCTATTTAAAATATTGCTTAAAGGTTCCAGAAATTCATGTAGCACGGAATTTTCGTCCACTTCCGCTGGTATGTGTACTTGCTCCTCTGGAACTTGTGAAGCTTGATTTGATCTATCTCATCAGCTATTGTTCCTTGAGAGTTTGTTGTATTTACAATAGATACTACTAGGCTGTCTTGTGTGTTGTGAATTAAGTCTTGTGTGATGCTGGTATTTGGAGATGGTGAAAGGAGTACTTCAACATATTCTAAGCTATTGAGTTGTTGCGTGTTATTTTGATGATTTGGACTATTTTGTGCTTCCGAATGCAGGGAGATGATGTCATTCTCTACTATCTCTTCACACACGGGATACTCTTGCACAGACGGAGCTGATTCTACTGAAATTTCGCTAGCTGACGAAGATGCGACTGAGGTTGTACGGTTGCGCCTTCTGGTTCTTGGTAACGGCAGTTGTTCGTTTCGCTGCTGCTTTATTGCAGCCTTTTCATCAGCTAGAATGTGATTTGCAAGTGCTTTCCTCGTGGGAAAAGAGATGTTGCATTTAGTACATTCCCAAAAGAAATCTTTGGCGAGCCTTTGCATATCTTGGGGATTTTGACATTGATGTTTAGTCGGGCGCAATCCCAAGTTCAACCCACAACTACGGCATATATTGATGGTGTGATCTATTTGCAACGTATGGGTTTGTAAGAGGTGGCGCTTTAGCGACTGCCTCATCGAGGTTCATGTCGACCCTTTGTAGTAGATACTGCACATGTTTACCGGACATTGCATCTGTGGTGGTGGAGGATGCAGTATGACAAGGGACTGATTTTGTAAAATAACATCTTGCCGAAGATCTTCATCTCTTAAGACTGGGTTCTCTACTACGGGGGGCTCTACTACTCTATTACCATTTGCTCTGCCCACGGGATTAGCTTGTACTGGTGTTGCAAGTGTAATGGCTAGTGGCGTATCCTGGGTTTAGGGGGAAGGTGTGCTCTAGACACTGAATGCAAGTATGAAAAAATAATAGCGCCGCAGGCGAAATTTTTTGTCAAAAGTGGGCGTGGCTACTTACACGTCTCATCTGAGAATTAACTGAACCGATTTTTTATAATCGAAATTAAGAAGTTTTTGCCCAGGAAAATTACATGTGAATAAATAGTACAGAAAATCAGTCATATTAGTAATTTTAATTTAAAAAAATCTGTACTAAATAGTAAGCAGGGCCAACAGAAAATTTTATTTAGCAAGGCAGATCCGGCTAACCATGTTGTATTGTCATAAATAGAAACATTAAAATGGCGTAAATATTTTCTGTTTTTCTCTTTATGTTGGGTGGCGAGTGTAGGCATGGGTGGACATGGGCGGCCTCGTGAAATAATATCATTTTTTTCATTAATTGACCTAGCACTGAATGGTTTAGCTAATAATTCACTTATTATACACACTTCCGACATTGTCTCAAATCAATCAACAGCTCAAAATCAAAAATCAATTGCATTAACAACGTTTTTGCTATCGACTGCAGCTAAAGGAGCTATTGCAATTGAGCACGACTTGGCAGGCATAAACCTGCAGTATCCCCACCCCCGTTCAGTACTGTGACTGGCAAGTGGCCCGGCATATGCAGCGGGATTGCGTGCTATGTTCATAGAGAACTACCAAGTATTTCAATATGCATACATATGGAATTTAAGGGATTTTATTAATGTGTGTGTTTAAATTATATACGTTTGGATATCTTACAATGCGTATTTATTTAATATCACGTACAAAATTTAGCTTGGGCGTGCTGCGCACACCTAGCACACCCGATGAATACCTACGCCACTGATATTTTCGGGAATTTCAATTTCTTCAAATTCGACTTGCCGCTGAATGAATTTTAATTTCCTCCATTGGTTGAGTTCTTTTTCGTTATTTAAAAATAAACTTGGTTTCTAAAGGAACTTCACTGGAAGTTTGATTTAAACATGCCGATGGGGCTAGTAATTTATATTTCTTGAATATATCAAAATTTGAAGGCATACATATTTCGTAAAATTTTTTTTTGAAAATTAAATCATCTCTTTTTAATTGTTAATTTTACTGTCAAATCTATTTTCTAATTATTTATTATTTTGTAGGCTTTTATTCAGATTTTATTGAAATAAACGCAATATTAACAATATTAACCATACAAATAAATTCGTAAAATAAACTCATTCTAACATAACATAACGTAACATAATGCCGGATGCAAGGAAATATGCACCCTCAGCAAGTAAAGTTGTTAAAACTCCCTGCGCGCGCCTTCCTTGTTTCCGCCACTTCTTAGTTAGATGGCGTAAGCGTCCTTATAATTAAATTAAATATTAGTTTGAATTAATGTATAGGTACCATTTAAATTAAAGACTACAATTTCATTAAATTATATTCCAAATTCCACAGAATCTAATGGTAATATAATTAAAAATCTCGACATGTCTACTTATGAAACAGTTATAAAATAAAACTTTAACAGAAGTCAAGTATTCAAGATAAACAAATTAATAGTATATTAAGTATTAAGAACGGTAAGGACATTTTACCGATCGAAGACAATAGTTTGGAGGAGGAGAGCAGCGACGACTCCAATTATTGTCTGAGATCGGTAGTCCTTAACGTTCGTGATGCTTATGACGTTTTTTGCGCTACTGAATCCGGTAAAACGAATTTTTAATAAATTAATAATTAATACAGATTCAAATGCGATAATTGTCAGTCTCCGCATCACGTTGCCGTATTGTCGATTGATATATTACGTTTCTATAGCAATCTGTAAACAGTTACCGCCATTGCAGTTTTTTGTGAAAATTATTTGGAGTTCCGTGCTAAAAATTAATGAAAATGATTCCGAAAACGAAATAGAAGAAGCTTGGAATGTGGGGTGTTCGGTTCTCATTCCTGATAAGTCTAGAGAGACGCTACGAAGGTACCTACAATCATTTTAAAAATTGATGTACCAAGAAAAGTACAAATATTGATGAAAAATCTTTGCTGGCGTACTTTGTTACAAGAAATGAGAAATTAAAAGCTCCAGGATTTGTTTTAACTAACATTGGAAATTGCATTCATTTTATTTAACTAAACTGACATTTGTGACTGACATTAATTTATCAAATTACATGGCACATTCGTTTTGAGTAAATTTACTTACCGTTCTAGAACCCCAATAGTTATTTGTATCACAAGGCCAGAAACAGCACATTTGCGAGTGCGAGTAAGGTTGCAGGGCGAGGCGGAACGCCGAGTCCTGCAAGTAGGAGCACTCGCAAAACTGTTTCTGGACGTGTAATACACAAGATTTTTTGTGCCGATGTTTGTTTAAATAAATTAAATTTACATTTAAAATTTAGTATTAGGAATTTTTTTTATGATTTTAAAATCAAGATTCCTTGTATTCATTAAACTTAATTCATTTATTTTCTTACAATTTCCATTGACGTTTATTTCTAAATTTCATTATCTTTGATTTAATAATGGATACACCGGCGCATATTAAAGATTATATTCAAATCACCACAGTGGCTCTAATAGGTAATCATATGTTTGTAAAATTTTGCTAATTTATTTGTTTGATCGCCTCCGACCGCGATGCATAAATTTGACTTTGACAGATTGAGCCGATGCAGCCAACTAATAACTTAAAATAATTACTTTTGCCGGCCTAGGCCGGCAAAAGCTCTGTTTCTGGCGGATTTCGCGATGCAGAAACTCAGTGATGCCGACCGGAGGCACAAAAAGTATTTTACCGACGACTTTATCCTTAGCAACTAGTAAACATAACTTACTGTCTTGGAAACAGCCGCGGTAAACAATGAAATAGAGCACAGTAGCGCAAAAATCTAATTTTGTACAATTCTATTAGTCAGTGTCATACATTATGCTAATCACCTTCAGAATAAATGGGTAGTATGACAATTTTCGAAATTGATGTATGGCATGTGCCTATTTTTGTTTTAATGGAACTACTTAATCTTTTTATCAGGCCCGCATACTACTTTTATTATTCGATCAAGGTCCCACTCAAGCGGAGGCAAATTATCATTTCTTATGAGTACAAGCATACCTTCCTTAACATTAGGCAAACCCCTCTGTTACTTCGACCTATTTTGTAATTGAAGCAGGTAATCTTTAACCCAGCTTTTCCAAAACTATTGTTGGACCTAAGTGCTTTGTTCCAAATCAGTTGGCACGGTGATCAGATTAGAATCCGGAATACTGGTAAAACTGATAAAGAAATGCCCTGGTGTTAAGTATGTGAGATCTGAAGGATCATTAATCAGCTGACCCAATGGTCTTGAATTTAGTATTGATTCAATTTGTATGAGAACTGTGTTAAGTTTTTCATACGTCAACTGAAGTTTTCCTACAACTCATTTTATGTGGTGTTTGGCTGACTTAATTCCTGTTTCCCATAAACCCCCAAATACAGGAGAATAATTCGGGATAAAGGACCAATCAATGCCTAAAGTAGCAGCTGTGTTTTCTACCTTGTTTTTGTGTTCTTCTGAATTAAATAAATGAAATAATTCTTTAGATTAACTCCCTTAAATGTAGCCCCATTATCGATGTACACGATGGTTGGTCTACCTCCTACCAATAAAACGGTTAAATGCTGCCAAAAAGGTTTCAGTTTTTAAATCAGACACTAGTTCAATATGTACTGCCTTTGAAACAAAACATACAAACAATGCAATATATCCCTTTGTTAGAATTGATTTTCGTATTCTTGATTGTTTGATATAAATAAAATGGACCACCAAAATCCACTCCTACGTACCTTTTGGAATACTCGCGCAATGCTTACTGAATCAACTGGTAAAGACTCCATTAATTGTTGCGACCAAGTTACGCATTTATATAAGACTCTTTTAATTTCGCTATTGCTATTTACTAACTTAATATTTATGTCGCAAATTTGGTGGTACCTACTTGTTTAGGTCCAGCATGCAACGTGGCTAAGGCCCGGTTGTACCACGTCGTTGAACCGACAGTTCAGCATTGATCTACGTTCAAACCTAATACGCCGTTGTACCAATATAGTTCAACCCGGTTCAACCGTTCTAGTGCTGGATCTACTGAACGGTCGTTTGCTACCGTTCAAGCGCGGTTCAGGTGACGTAAAAGCATAAAATTGCAACATAATCGTTAATTTTGGTGTTTTTGTAATCTGCGATCTTGAAAATGGAAGGAATGGGAGACTTGACTGACGATGAAGACTTTGTAGAATTAGTTGAGATCATGTTAAACAGAAGAAAACAGCAAAACTACCGCGAGCGGCCAAACCATTTCACAAAATGGAATTGTAGAGAATTCCAAGACAGATTTCGCCTTTCAAAAAATGTTGTGCAGTTTATAACTGATAAGATTGTTCATGCGCTATTACCAAATACGAATAGGTAAGTTATTGATATTTAAAAATCTATTTGTATTTGTATTTATGTAGTATCTTTACGTATTGTAGAAATCATGAAAGAAACCATACGCTTTCACCAGCCGAGATGGTTCTTGTGACATTGCGTTTTCTTGCTACCGGCTGTTTTCTAAAAGTTGCTGGTGATTTTAGTGGTATTGATAAGGCTACTGCAAGTCGAGTTATAAGTAAAGTGACAATAGCTATTGCTACTTTGAAAAATGAATATATTAACATGCCACAGACGGAAGTAGAAATGGCAGACATACGTCAAGGTTTTTTCAATATAGCAAAATTTCCACGTTGTATTGGTGCACTGGATTGTACCCACGTAAAAATTCAATCACCTGGTGGTCCTAATGCTGAGTTATTTCGTAATAGAAAAGGATTTTTCTCAGTGAATGTGCAAGTTGTATGCAGTGCGGCATTACAACCACTACATATCGTTTGCCGGTGGCCTGGATCGGCCCATGATTCTACGATATTTCTAAATTCTACACTACGAGCTCGTTTAGAAAATGAAGAATTCGGACAAGACAGTTTAATAGTAGGAGACAGTGGATATGCTATAAAACGATACTTGATAACCCCTCTTGGAAATACCACAACTGCTGCAGAAAACCTATTTAACGAATCGCAAATAAGAACTCGAAACCCCATTGAGCGATTTTTTGGAATTTGGAAAAGGCGCTTTCCAATATTAGCATACGGGATTAGATTAGACTTTGAAAAAGTGGAAGCAGTGGTTATTGCAACCGCTGTACTCCAAAGTATTGCACAACGTTTGAATGATCCAGCACCTCCAGTAAATGTGGAAATTGAAGGTGCTGTGGAGTTTGCAAACGATGTAAATATAAATGACAGACGAAATAATAACTACAATGATGTAATTAATGTAAATAATAGTACTAGGTTTGGTTTAATCCATGAATACTTTCAAAATATGTTATAATTTGTAAATAAACCACATTAATATTTTAAAGTGTATTTAATTTATAATAAAAAAACGGTAATTATACATTTTTACTTATAAGTATTTGGCTTTTTGTAGTTCCAGTATTTCCATTTTTATTCTATGTTCCTCTCGTATGGCCTGAATCCTTTCTTGGGATTCACGTTCTTCACGCTCTAAAGCCTTTTGGTGTTTTTCTTTCATTTGCTCCAGTTTAAGTTTTTGTTCCTCCAGGAACATCTGTTTTTGGAACTCTACTAGTTCCAGCTTCCCATTCGACCAAGCTACCAATTTATTTTCAAGGACCTTTCCCGTCTTGTCTGGTTTGTTTTCTGAAACATACAATATTGAAAGATGTTATCAAATTAAACTGTTTTTTCTCACCTTTAGGCCGACTGTATGGCGTTTTATGTTGCAGCAGATCTGATTTTTTTGCCTTTAGCATTTTGGGGGTATAATGGGACCAATCGCCATTGTTGTCCTTTGCACCATCTGCAATTGCATTCCCACCGGTACTCGTAGAGGGCTGTTGTACAGTCTGAGCCTCTGTTGGGAGGTCCATATTCAAATTTTCAATGGGATCCTCAATTACAATCATATCTAGGAAATGTAACAGTTTCGTGAATTAATATACCTAAGATTAAACTATTGACAATTGTTTACCTAATAATTGAACATCGTCATCAAATTTGCTGTCAAAACCTGTAAGACTGGCTCCCAGAATTTCCCTCACATCTATATCGATTGCAGTGGTCGTAACTGCTTCATATGGTCCTCCGCCTGTACCTCTTACTTTTATTTTTTCCTCAGCGTACTTCTTTTTGGTACGCTTTTTTATATTTTCATACTTCCGCTTGATCACCTCGAGAGACCGAAACTGTTGGCCGCTGGTACAATTAAATTCTTTGGCCAGTGCTTCCCATGCCGTATTCTTTTCTCTTGGTGTACAAATATCGGTCCCTTTACACTCAATAACATGTTGATGTTTTTTCACTAAGGAAATCAGTAGCTCCTCTTCAAATGTGCTAAAATTCGACACCCTACTGAATTTTGGCATTTTATTTTTGTCCATTGCTGCTGCACAACTCCAGAGTACTCCTACAAAATTAATATTGCTTATAACCACATTCCTAACAATAAGTTGGCACAATAAAATATAATAATTACCTTTGAGTATGTATTTTTGAATTTTAGCAATTAAAATTCTTAAATAAACCAATACTACACGAATAACAATAATAAATAACAATAATGAACAACAATTAGAAATAACAATAATAACCAACAACAATAATAACTCAGCTCTACTCGATATCCACGCGACACACACAAAAAAACACGAAGAAAATGCTGAGATATGTCAAATACGACGAAATTTGACAGTGCGCAGCGGTACGCAGTACAGCCAACAACAAATAAATGCGGTTGAACTGAGTTCACCTGAACTATAATCTAAAACTGATGGTACAACGCATTTACCGTTGAACCACGATCAGCACTGAACTGTCGTTCAGTTGAACCTGTCTTGATCGGTAATTGGTACAACCGGGCCTAAGTGCTCGGTGTTAATCTTACGTTTGTCCAGTAGATCTGTTCCACCGTTTCTAACCACAAATAAGATTAATCCATTAAATTTAAAATAGATTTTCTCATCCTATACTTTTTCTCATGCCGATGTCGTTTTTTAGTGATTGGTCAGTTGACCTGTTAATCAGATAATCAATCAATGAATGCTACCAAGGGTTTTCTCCTAATTGAAGCTTAGCCTTGTAGCTATTTAACGTAAACATATCTAAATGTAGGTTGTGTATTTCAAATAACACAGTCTATTTCAGCTAATATAACTTTTTGTCTGTCTGTTTTTTGTACATACTGTATAAGAACAAGGTAATATTTGGGCCAGTTTTATATTCTTTGTAAGTATAATATAGATGATGATATATACAACAAGAAAAAGCTACGAAATATAAGCAAATTCTGCAGCTATTGTAAAAATTTTGAGGCAATAACGGTACTGTTATGACGTTTTATATCATTTTTATGTCTGTTTTATCCTGTTTCTAGACTTGAAATGAAATTGATGTAATAAATCATAAATATTTTTGCTGTGTTGTTATAATATTAATACATTAGCTTTAACTTTAACATTTATACTTTCCCCCACTCTCATAGTTTGTAGACAGATTAATTTCGGCTACTAGGAACATAGGGACATGGACGACAGTCATGCGTTTACACTGTGTACCTAGATTTTTTTAAATATTAAAGCACTTACAACTGTCAAATAAATTAATCATTAGGAAAATAGAACAGATTTTATTTATTTAACGTTACTTGTAGTAATCAATTACACGCAAATAAATGTGTTTCTCTTCCTATTTTATTATTTATTTGACAATAAATGCTTTAATATTTAAAAAGACGAGATGTATAATATAAAATAGCATGACTGTCGTGCATGGAACTTATAGTAGCCGAAATCAATCTGTATAAGAAAATATTGTTAACTGCTTTGTGGAATACTACTTCGTAGTATCCAATACAATTTCAAGCTGATATTAGGGAATCGTTCGAAATCGAAGGACTACAATCAGCGGAAATATATTTTCACGGAATCGCATTTATAGATGGACGTTGGTAATTTCCCACAAAAATGGAATTAAAAGAAACCTTATGTCTGATATGAGTTTATAGATATTTCATTTATCGTTTGTTATTTTCAAACTGGTAACAATAATTAATAACATTATTCAGGAACTAAATTAAAGAATAGAACAAGAATAATTATAAATGTTGATTTTAATTTAATGAGAATTACAGTGATACATATTACATTATAGAGGTCCCTTTTCAACCCTCTCCATTCCTTACAAAATATTTATTTGCTCTGGTGTGAGTTATTGCTAATATAACTAAATGAACTTATTGTTAATATACAAACTTACGTAACTAGGTATAAAAGTTACAAAACTGAAAATATATTTTGTCTTGGAGGTGGTTTAATTTCCTCTTTCATCTTGAATGAAACTTTCTAGTGCTTCCTGGACTACCAGTTAGTCCAATGGCATATTGGTCATCTCTTCTAGTGATGTCAGCCATTTTGGGAGTAGGTCTCTTAGGTAAACTCTTTCAGCGTTGTAATTCTCGCTTGTTAAGATCCTATGTTCCGGGTCGTCGTTCCCGTTTGGGCATTCGTTGCAATAGGGATTTCCCCGTTTCCCAATTCTGTACTTATGGTGATTTGTTTCCCCATGTCCTGCGAGGAGGCACCTTAAACTATTTAAAGTATACCGCTATACCGCTTGTACTGCACTCTTAAGTATGAAACGATTTATGGTACAATTATTTAACATATTGTTTGACTAGTAACAGAGTGACTCCCTTCTACATAGCCAGTTCTCTAGTAGGGATAGTTACCTACATCACTTAAAAGAAATAGTGATCATATTTGGACAATTAAAGCCACGTCCAGACCACTCGTGCTTAAATAATGTTTTCTACTAGCGTGCGGAAAAACGCATTTTCCGCACATGTTTTAGTGCGGAAAATCCACTTTTCCGCACGGTGCGGAAAATCCACTTTTCCGCACTAAAACAGTGCGGAAAATGTTTTTTTCCGCACGCTAGTAGAAAAACTATTGTTCCTAACACGTGCAGAAACCTATTTTTCCGCACTTAAATGCTTGACACCACTCCGCTACGCGTCGTGCTGTCAACGGCATTTGCGTGCGGAAAAATCGATTTTCTGCACTTGTTAGGAAAATAGCTATTTTTGCGCTACTGTGCTCTATTTCATTGTTTACCGCGGCTGTTTCCAAGACAGTAAGTTATGTTTACTAGTTGCTAAGGATAAAGTCGTCGGTAAAATACTTTGGGGTTCTAGAACGGTAAGTAAATTTACTCAAAACGAATGTGCCATGTAATTTGATAAATTAATGTCAGTCACAAATGTCAGTTTAGTTAAATAAAATGAATGCAATTTCCAAATATTTGTACTTTTCTTGGTACACCAATTTTTAAAATGAAGGTACCTTCGTAGCGTCTCTCTAGACTTAACAGGATTGAGAACCGAACACCCCACATTCCAAGCTTCTTCTATTTCGTTTTCGGAATCATTTTCATTAATTTTTAGCACGGAACTCCAAATAATTTTCACAAAAAACTGCAATGGCGGTAACTGTTTACAGATTGCTAAAGAAACGCAATATATCAATCGACAATACGGCAACGTGATGCGGAGATTGACAATTATCGCATTTGAATCTGTATTAATTATTAATTTATTAAAAATTCTTTTTACCGGATTCAGTAGCGCAAAAAACGTCATAAGCATCACGAACGTTAAGGACTACCGATCTCAGACAATAATTGGAGTCGTCGCTGCGCTCCTCCTCCAAACTATTGTCTTCGATCGGTAAAATGTCCTTACCGTTCTTAATACTTAATATACTATTTATAGCGTTCCTGTAATTTATTCCCGCTGTGTTTTATAAGAAAACATACATTTTGAGATTAAGATTAAAAACCGGTTTTAATAAAATATATTTCAGTTGGCGCTGATGGCATATTAACTTGTTCTTTAGTTACTTCCGTTTTATTGGAACCGAGGAGCTTTAATAAATTTTAATATATCCTATGTAAGCTTCAAAAAATAATTTGAAACCGGAAATGAGAATAGCTGGAGAGAAAACGCAAACGTTCTACTAAAATCATTTAGTAATTGAATATTAAACCTTTGAATCGCTCAAAGTGATTGAAATATATAATTCCTTTTAGAAGAATAATAACTTTATAAGCACTAATTTTTATGATAGTATCTTTCAACATTCTGTAATTTATATTCGTCGTCGATTCTATTAAGCTAAAAATAGTTTACAATTTGTCATTGTTTAAAGACTAATAATTTGAGTACACTAGGTATAAATATCAAAATCTGTAGGATGTATAATAATTTTTGATTTTATGACCACAGGCTTTTTCAAATACAAAGTGAAACATTTGTAAATGTAAGACGATATGCAATTTCTTTTCCTCCAATTGGTTTGAAAATCTACAGAATATTAAATTTTATTCCCTAAATAATTTCATGATGCTATGTCCTATTTCATTTGTTTTTGTTAAGGTGGTATAAGTGCGCATTGTACTTTCTTTTATTTCCATTTTCTTCCTGCTACCTTCGCCATTTATATCGAATTTAGACGATCAATAAATATCTAGGTGTTTTACACCTCACTCGTGCTCGATCCTGTGGGTAAGGCCTTACCCTTCCTAACCCCATCAATTGTAGAACCGATTCAACCGCCATTAATTAATGTTCTGTAGCCGCAAGCAGTATTGAATTAACTAAAGGATTTTGCCATTCATTGTCGTATCAAATGTATTATTACGGTAGATCTAAAGTTATTTTGTATGGTTCTGTAAGTCAAGTAGATGGAATGTTGACTTGGAAGCAGGAATTTTGTTAGAGAAATTTCAAAATTATTCAATTGTCACTTAGTACTGCAGGGTTTTATTTCTTTGCAGATGAATATACCCACAACATAAGGAGAGAACAAAAAGTCTCGAATAAATCGAAGAAAGGAGTTGTTCTCTGAACAATTAATTTCATATTGATATTTTTGAAGTATCAAATCATAAGTTAGTAATTTTAGTCCAGTTAATAACGAATTAGCGATTTTCGTTAAAGGTAAATAAAGTTTGTCGCTATATATTATGTAGTCTAACTGTCTAGCTTGCTGAAGCAAAATGATAAATAGATAAACCACATGTGCTTGTAGTGTTCGAGATTTAGTGCACAATTTTCTTACGCCCCATACATAATCCATAGTATAAATGCAGGATGTTCCGGGACATGTGGGACAGGTTTAGAATTCGTATATTATACAAGCTATAGGTTATATACGAAAAATCCTTAAACGAGAGTTAGAGAATTTCGAATATGCTACCAGAGGGGTTTGTCAACTATACAGGGTATTTCAAATCGACCGCATAAAAACGGTGGTGTGTCGTCCGTATTTTGTCCATTACTGGATCATAATTTAGGATATAATAAATACAAGAGAGAATGAATACAAGGTACTAATTATTATTTTTTCAAAACTCAAAACAAGCAAGTAAACTAAATGTGAAATAGACGAAAACAGTTATTAGTTTTGTTAAAACACAGGTGAACTTTGCATTTCTCACATGAAATGGAAGTAATGCCCTTACAACGAGGTACTTCGCATCGTTCTCGTTTTTCATCTACCAAGGGCCAGTCTCCTACGCCATCTTTCCGCACAGGTTCAGGAGGCAACACAGCTGCACTTTTCTTCTTCTTCTTCTCTATTAATATATCCCTATCAAATCTCTATGGTTTCCCTCGTTTAATTAATGATCTTACAGATACTCGGCATACACATTTGGCAACTTCGGCACGAAAGTCACACAAAGTCAAATTGTTCTTTACACCCCTTTCTCTGCTATCGGATCGTCGTTTTTTAAACCCAACAGTTTCCTGCGTTATCAAAATCAGATATGTTTCGTCCGCTTTGACAATCAGAAAATCTATAATTACCAAAGTTCATATTACACACTGGTCCTTATTACACGCCTTTCTCCTAATTTCAAGAAATAGAAACAAATGTAACGGGCATTTCGAAGTGATCCGTATATTTTACACATTAATTCCTTGTCCGCTGGATATGCTGAAAAAGCATCAAAAAGTAATTTAAAAGCACTCAAGATACGTTTTACCAACGTTTTATTATTCCTTGGTAACACCCTTATAACAGCATCAGGATTGGGAAACGTGCATTTGAATATTCAACGCCTACAATATTTACTTACCGCTTTTTTACTTTCGGCGTTATGTTACTTGATGAAAATTCAATTACACTAGCGAATTGTAGAGCAAATAATGTATTTCCAGGATTATTAAAATGCAGTCTCCAATTTATATTTGAAAATAGAAATCAAGTTTAGCATCACAGTTTCAAATTGACACCATATAGAAATTAATTCTAACTAAAAACTAAAAATATCGTGTTTTTCCGCATCATTGTGATCTAGCAGAATTTAAACCCCGCGGAATTTAAACGATTTTAACTGTTGAGTTTTGCAAACATGTAAATGTTTTTTCAAGCACTGGCATATTTGGGATTTTAAAACCTACGGACAAAGTAAATAAAGATAAACATGTTCATTACAGACAAACGACTGGTTGTAAGACCCAGTTGTATAAAAGATTTGACCCCAGTTCTGCAGATCCACGATCGATCGTCATGGACAAGATTGTCCTTAAGAATCATCTATGACAATTGATCGTAGATCGGCTGAACTGGGAATCGAATCTTTTATACAACTCGGTCTTACAACCAATCGTGTCTTACTACCGATAAGGCTAGGGGCGCACCTGGCAATGCTGGCAATGAAGCATATCATCCTTCCCCGCAGGCGAACCTTTGGGGACGCCGACTGTGATCGTATGGTCAGCTACTCACCCGGGGTGTGCGGCGGTTATTGCAATACCGTACCCTCATTCACATTGGATAAGTGGAAAAAAAGTACTCGGAAAAAAAGTACCCGGTACAAAAAGTCCCCAGGAAAATAAAAGTCAAAATACTCTAAATATAATTATTATTTCTATAAAATACAAAGTTTATAAATTTAGATTAATGTTCCAAGTATGTGCGTTGTCTAATGTTGTGGCTGATTGAAAATACGGAATATCTCGTAGTTTATCTCGATAATCTTTCACATAGTTGTTTCAGTCGAGTCTGGAGAATTTCATATTGTGGACGTTTTCTTTTTTGTGTAACAACCCCAACTTGATTTTGTAAAATTTTGGTGCTATCCGCCGCTAATTCCTGTCTCATTTTTAAAATGAGGGTCCAGATCGATGGATGTTGCATTCCAACTAAATTAGAAACACGATTGTTCCACCCCTCTGTTTGGTTGTTAGTACGATCCTCCCCTGTCGATGTTGCAACACAAACATTCCACGTATTTGGGGGATATGCAGGTGTACATTTCGCATACGAACATTGCCGTTTTCAATGGACTGCCGTCCGAAAGTTCCGGTAACATACGTCTGATCAAAGTAAGTCGATATATCTTCAGCGCTTCTGGTGTATTTTCTTTTACATGATCCATTCCCTTGGTACATCTGGCAATGGAAGAAACGCAAGACCATCCAACATTTGTTAGGGACTTTGTTGCCGACGTACTTTTTTTCGGTCTTACAGTTCTATCTGCTACTAGAACATCCAACATACAGGTGCTTCCCGAAAGTAACGGATAAATTCAATAAAATCGTTGAGAAAAATATTTCAAATAAATGCTCGGACCCGTCGATTTTTATTTTTAAATTGTCATTTAGAGGTGTAATTTTCAACCCCCCACCCCCCAACCCCTAAGCGCTGCCAACTCCAACTTTAAAAATTCAAATAGCAAAGAACCCTTTATGATACGTCATTTGATAGCTTTGTCTATGCTGAATACAATAAAAAAAAGTTTTTCAAAATCGGTTAATAAATAACGGAGATATTTACCAAAATGTATTCAAATGAAAGTGGCAATATTCGAGCAGGCGTTGGTACGGCTCTACAATGGGAGGTACAAAACAATTGCAACTTGTTTGTAATTGAATGTAAACAAAATGTATCTATCTATCTTCAACCCCAACCATCATTAAAACTTCGATTCTTTCGGCTTCAGTAAATCTCATTTTTGTTATCTTATTTTTCAATCGTTAATAATAAGTAACGCACACTCCAGTAAGTAATGTCAATACATTTTGTTTACATTCAATTGCAAACAAATTGCAATTGTTTTTTACCACCCATTGCTAGAGCAGTACCAACGCCTGCTCGAATATTGGCACTTTCATTTGAACACATTTTGGTAAATATCTCCGTTATTTATCAACCGATTTTGAAAAACTTTTTTTTATTGTATTCAGCATAAAAAAAGCTATCAGATGAGGTATCAGAAAGGGTTCTTTGCTATTTGAATTTTTAAAGTTGGAGTTGGCAGCGCTTAGGGGTTGGGGCGTGTCCGAGCATTTGTTTGAAATATTTTTCTCAAAGATTTTATTGAATTTATCCGTTACTTTCGGGAAGCACTGTATAATATTATATAAATTTGTAAAAATCAGGTACTAGTGTCCGATTAATATTGGTTGAAGCCGATTTAAAAGGGATAACCATAACAAAAATAAACTTAGTATGATATCAAAAGTGATTTCCATAAATAAAAATCAATTACCTACAATCGTTACTGCAATTTCTTGCGTTTTATTACGTCGAATATATCTAGGACACTATGTTATTAGTTTCTATCCAATTTATTTTATACAAAGTTACACGGTTCATTTATTCGGGCGTATGGAAATATTGAGGTACATGTTGACGAAGCTAGATCTAATTGTTCTTCATTTTAAATTAACTACGTGCATGGATTTTCTAGTGGGATTACAATACTCTATTAGTAAAAGGATTAATATTGTCATTCGCACAATATTTGCATATCATAGTTAGCGCAGTGGACTTAATTACAGAGAAGGTCCAGTATTCTGTAATTATTTGGGCGAGTTATGTTAAAATGTAGTAATAAAGAAGTATTGTTTTTTTATCTAGTAGTAATACAATTTCCTTTTTCTATATTTCCAATCTGTGAGTATATCATACAGGATGAGTCTGCTAAGAATAGTTATCTTCTATATATATCCCTCTTATTTAAAAGTACTAAAGTAATTCTGTTTGGGTAAGCTATAATAGGCAACTCTCTCATAGCATAGCACGAACTTATATTTAAATGCCATTAGTGGTTGAAAAATATAATCTATTGATATCAAACCTTGTGCTTTTATTTTTTGTTCATAGTCGTTGTTTTATTTCTTTTATAGGTGATATACGTTTTTGTTGTGGAACCGCCACAAGTGTGGGGTGTGAAAATACCATTTAAAACAAAATAAAATTTCCATGCGCTAATGGGAAATGTCATTATGCTTTCAAACGAACAGAAATCAGTTTCACAGGTTGCTGATCTTCAATAAAAGGGATTGACTGTATTTTCAAGGGTAATCGAAATAAGTATATGTATTATAAATGATTATAGAAGCCTACTGGATATTTAATGCGAATTGATTATTTATTAAAGGCAAGAAAGTGTATTATATCAGTCTAAAACATTATACCTTAACAGATATTTTTGTAATCCTGATATAGAAAAAAAATGGCAGTTTTATATACGTTTTTATATTTCCCTTAAAATAGAAAACCTTTTTTTTTAAGTGCTTTGTTTCCAGATATTCATGTAAACTTTTTGCTAGAAAGGGTTTAATATTGGAAGCAGCTTCCTTCACTCCCAAAATAAAAGGAACTAACAAACGGCAAATGCTCTACTTGAATTTTCAGACAAATTTTAGGACATCTACTAAAATTGAGTCACTTTTTCCTAGTTACGTAATAGCGTTAGATAATGTTGAGAAATGTTGAACTATAAAAGTGAGATCTTTTCGTGGTGACCATTTAAAAGTTATTTCACCACTTTTTGATATCTTAAGCGTCCCCGTCCTTAAAACTTTTCACTATTCAAGTTTGTTAAAGGGACCTTAAGTTTTCATTTTACATTTTACTAAGAACAGTATTATTAGCAGTTATCTTAAAGTTGTTCACGTTAGAAGCAAGTTCATATTTCTGTCGTAGTTTGTGCAATAAAACGGTTGAAGAATTGTTATAAAGCATGAATTTCGTGGTTCAATTCTTCATTAAAATTTATCATTGCAATAAGAAGTTTAATTTAGAAAAAAGTATATTCTAGACGGGAATTGAACTGGAGTTGTTCAGGTTGTTCGAATGGAAGCCAGAAAATTTTACTGCTGGGCCATGAAGGTAACTGTTTTTACTTTTTAGGGCTGCACATGTAGAAACTGTTTAAAAAACAGATAATGGTCACTTGTAAGTTAAGAAAACTCGATTCTTTTGTAAAACGATGTTGAATTAGTTTTGGGTCCATAAGATGCGATAATATAAACACCATATGGTCACAGCGTGTAACCTACGGCACCATGGGACGATTGCTGTTACTGTCTTTCCTAGATCCTAGTATAAGTGTAGTTGAAAAATTATTTTTTAATCATAGGATATTATATCCTTGAATTTTTTTGTGGCAGATATCACAAGAATGTCACTAGTTTTAGATGATAACCTTTCATAACAACCTCTTAGTTTTTTCCTCCCTTACCTTACTACGTCGTTCCATCATTTTGATATTTCAAATTTAAATTATGTGTAGATTTACAAGTTATAGCCGCAAAACAGAAATCTTTTAGCATATCAAAGGTTATCGTATCACCCGCACTATGTTAAGGAAAACAGATAAGTGCGATAATTAAATGTATTATAAGTATGGATATTAGTAATAAAGAGCAGTTTTATCTTGACTTAACTTCGTTGCAGTAGCCGTCTGGGCGCAAGTTGTTTACGAGTTTTGCAAGTTAGTTCTGTGGTATTGTGTATGGGAATAATTAAAATATTTACTACCCACTTGTGTATAAGGTAAATACTTTAAATTATCTGGTGTAAATAATTCCATAAAATAGGTCTAGTATCTTTTAGAAGTAGATAAATGTTACTTAGAAATTTACAACTCGTGTTGTCTTGTGTAACTTTAATTTCCATCGTTTATAGTGGTTTATTGGATATTTTCCAGTTTGTATTCATGCACTCGCATATTTTTACTGATTCCATGTTTACGAAAGACTATGGATCTAAACATGCTAACATTTTGATTAGATTTTTTGTTAATAGGAAATTAGCATTTTTATCTGATTTGTTACCCAAACGAATACAAATTTTAATTACGTTTCTGCATAATTTCTAATTAAATCGGTATCAAGGAAAGTATTATGTTAATCAATAATACACTTATTTTATTTTAGTGCTCTTGCTATTTGATACAGGTTGCGTCCAGACATTTCAATCCTGACCCCAGTGATAAAGTTTTTGATTATAGTTAGACATGATTCCATTTTCGTTATAAGCCCTTATCGTATCAGAGGCAGGGGCGCTTGAAGTTTTCAAGGGATAGCTTTATTTCCTAGGGGTTGATCTTTATAGTTGTAGCAGCGTTTAGTAACTCTAAAGGCACCTACTTTCGATAATAATGTAGGACGATATCTCTCATAATTTTTTAGGGTTTTAATGATTGTTTCTAATTTTAAAGCAGTTTGACAGTTTCTAGTTCCATAGTAGTAACTTTGCGTAGATTTTAACCCCTTATTGCATCATATTTGATACAATATGCTACAATAAAATGGAATGTAAGTAAAAATGAGTTTATTCTGTGTGAACTCGTAGAAAACAGTTTCGATCCTTATCCAAACGGAGTGGAACTTGGCATTTATGGCAGTGGCCATTGGGTATTTGGGTCGGGTTTCTTTGATTTTCTCGCCATTCGGGAAACTGGTACATACCGTCTTTACATACTTCTTGTTGAGGTACTTCTGAAGCTGCACCACGTTTTCTTTTTTTCCGCAAGCTTCTTGCAGATTAGCACTCGGCCTTCCCCTCTCTGGCAAGGGCACCTTTACAGAAACCATTCGCTTAGCGATCTTGAAGTCTGAGGGGCATATACTCGTCATTATTTTATATCCTCCACAAGATCCAGTTGTTTACGCAACACAAATTTAATGTATCATGTGGAAAAATATCATATTAAGTTTTTCGTGCACGATCCTCTTCTGCTTTTTTAGTTCTTTTTTTGTACGCATAACACATTCTGCCACACGATTCAAACAAACAGTACCAAGGGGTAGAATACCATTTTTAGTCATCAGTTTTACATTGGTAAACCAGTTACCAAAAAACATTTTATGATTAGATGTTTTGATATTCTACTGGAAAGTTTTACCATAACATTACTGCTATCTCCTAAATCAGGTGCAACTGGAGGAACTGTATTGCTTTGAGAGCCACAAAAAGAGTCAAAACCGTAACTGAATCCTGAAATTCCATTTACAACTTTGTATCCCCGTTTGTGAGTTTTTTAAGAATTGTATTGTTTGATACTAGACCGGGCCTTGGTTGGAATTCGTCTACCGGAACGTGTTCTAAAAAACTTTTGATTTCCTCTTATCTGTTGCAAGACATTGCCGTAGAAACTCCTGGATGACCCAAGTAAGTTAACCAATAATGTCTTGCTTGTGGTAACTGAATAATTGACATGGATATACAGATCGCAACAAATTGATGTATTTCATCTTCAGAAGTCTGTTGGTCGTTCAGGACGCTTTTGGGAACAATATAGCCTTGATTGCACACCAATTGATGAGTTCTTTACGAAATAAAAAGCGAAAATATTCCAATGGAGCCTCCAGTGCAGTTACTTCTGGAGGCCCAAGAATTTTGTTTCTTCTGGATCTTTTATTAGGTTTCCAATCTTCCAAGTTCCGGGGTAAAGTTTTTCAGCCAGTTCTGAAAGTGGAATGGTATCGTCCTCGTAACTGTCAAAGAGTGCAGGTCATCATCTTCTGTAGACTCCAAGTCGGCTTCTGCTATAATATCTTCATCTGTTGAGTGTATATCCTCTTCCTCAAAGTCGGGATCGTGGACTAACATTTTGACGTCCTCGTCGCCTGAAAGACCACCTTACACCACTCTTCTTGTCGCTCGGTAAATCCTGAATGCACTTCGTATAATCTGGGATGAATGTGAAACGAAAAATATTATTTATTTACAAGCGTTGTTCTTTTCATGCTTGTTGTACCACGAAATCTATAAATGCCTGTTGTCTCAAATATGACTCGATCAATTTTTTTTTACAATAAACAGATAGTCAAATATATTATTTTTTTATAAACTGACCTTTAGGTGAAAGCTCAAATGAAGCACGACACAATGATATTTTTTCGAAGAAGTGTAAATAGTTTTCTTACGAAAAAACAGCACATTACACGAGGTAGCATAATTCTTGCAACTATATTTGGTAGTCTCGCAAATTTGTATTAAAAATATTTATACATGCACAGAAGCGTTCCATGTTAAAAGCAATTTCGTTAACTAAGGCGATTGTTCTAGAAATTGGTCGCATTCAAGTAGTATATTAATTGAAATACAAGGAATAATTATGATCCCATTATAGTAGTTTAGTCGATACTATGTACTTATGTACATTTATGAAATTACATACACTCAAGAAATTGACCAAAGTGTTGGAAGTTCTGAAGACGTGATTATCTATAATAGATTTCAATTTTCTGTAATTATAACGAAATAAATATTTCACGATATCAGTGAATATATAGTTTATAATCTGATATACTTAATTTAAAAACTGCAATAGCTGTCGTTGAATTAAGATGGATTATGAATTTGGCTCGCCAGAATATTGATAGGTAGGTAATATTAATCATTACCAATTGTGAAAGGAAAAGATGCGAAGCTCTGACTGCCGATATTGATGATCTTATTAGTTTCGAAATTGAAGTATCCCGTGTATCCAAATCTAATATTTATTTATACTTTACGTTGGAAGAAATACTTTTTGAATTATTATTATATGGCGTAACTTACTATCTACATGGACTAGGGTTTAAAGGTTATTAATAGTATCCACTTCCGATTCAACTGACACTTTTTTTTTTACCGAAATTGAGCTCCAGTTACTTCGATTTTTTCACGGGAACCCCATTTGCGCGATGTGGGCTATTTTTAAAATTTTGTTCGTTTTATGCCGCAACGCTCCAATTACCTTTAGTACAGGGCTGCTTGATGGACAGGTCATAACATATTATTGCCTAGGAACAATTTTTTCGTGGTTTCTGCAGTGTTAACATTTCTCTTTTCATTAATTAATTTTAATTATCTACACTAAACTGCAAAAACTAAATCAGTTACAATTACAACATATTTAGAAAAAGGTAGACCATTCCAAAACTTTGTGCTAATCTAAGGGTAGCTATTAAAGATTGGACCAAAGGCGTAGCGTTCAAACGCTTTGAGATATTCATTTGAAATTTGGAACACTTCAATATGACATTACTTCGCATATTTTACAGTATAGAAAAATTTTCTTTGACTCGTACTTTCGAAGCCCGGTCGCCATCTTGAATTTTCTTAAATGATAATAGGGGTAACGCAATACATCATTAGAAAGCTTAATGTTTTCTCTTTCTAATTGTGGTAAATTATTATGGGGTTACATAAGAAAATAATGGAGAAAAATTAGAAAACAGTTTGCTGTACGCTCAGGTGGCTATTTATTGTATGCTTTAATTCTAGGTGGCTTTGCTTTAACAAAGCTTCAAAATTAAACAAAAAAACAATCAATAATTGTTTAGCTGATGACAGTAGGTACATTGTCATACATTTCGTAGAAATTTAACAATCTGAATTTTGTTAAACATGGATTTTTTGACAGAAACTGATTAGGTATTGTGACAGAAAACAGTTTTAATATCTTCGTGAATTTAAGCCGTTTTTTGATACCATACTCTTAACAATCACAATATGGTATTTGTTTTTCAACTTTTAGAATTGTTTGTTTAATTTTAGTAGGTACCTTGTTTCTTTATTGTTGTGTTTATTTTGCTTTTTGTTTAATTTTGACGTTGTGTTAATGCAGAGCTACCTAGATTTGAGGCATACAATAAATAGCCGTCTGAGCATACGGCAAATTGTTTTCTAATTTTTTTGCATTATTTTATTATATGTAACCCCATATTAATTTACCATGGTTAGAAAGAAAAATAATCAAGCTTTGTAATGATGTATTGCATTACCCCTATTACCATTTAAGAAAATTCAAGATGGCGGCCGGGCTCCGAAAGTACTAGTCAAAGAAAATTTTTTAATACTGTAAAATATGCGAAGTGATGTCGTATTGAAGTGTTCCAAATTTCAAATTAAAATCTTAAAGCGTTTGAGCGCCACGGCTTTGGTCCAATCTTTAATAGCTACCCTATATCAGCTACGGTTTAAAAGATTATTAGGGCTGGTTTTTCAGATCCGGTTTAACTCCCGGTTCAATCAACATTTAATTATCATAGATACAATATTCTTGTAGCAATTGATCTTGGTTGACTGAACAGAGGGTTAACCCGAACTGAACCGGCCCTAAGGGGAATTTAGACTGGCGTAACATTTGTCGCAAGTAATTCGTCAGGGTGTCGGTACTTCGTACTTTTATTTCCACTGTTCTTTCTCTTAACTGTTAGAAGTGTTTTTTCAACCTTGGTGTACATAAAAAAAAACGTTTTCCGACAATATAATACCCACGTCTTTAAACCATTATTATTTTACCAATGTTTCCAATCACTGTAAGATACAAAAAATAATGGGGACATCGCTCTTTATAAAAAAGTAATAAGATTAATGACATGGTTTTTTATGTAAACATTCTTCCGTTGCAAAATATTAACTTTAGTAATTGTTAAGAATATTTATGACCATTTACTAAAGAGTATGACCATCGTTGCATCGAGCAGTTAGGTGTACCTATACGTATCTAGTAAATTAATAATTGAGTAAAAATTGGTAAATTTTAGGGATGTTCCTGACTAATAAAATACAACGTGTTTATTGGAATACTTACTTAACAGTACAAATTTGTTCTTGGTAAAATTCCATTTCTTTATTTACTCGATTTAGTGTTATAAAAGTATGCTTGATTATTACATGTTATGAATCAGTTTGTTGACAGATTTCGTACTTATCGCATTTTATTTTTGTTTCAGAATTTGTTAACCGCTGTTATCAATAATTAAATGAGTGCAAAATCTTGACTGTTCGCGTTTATGTATAACAACTGTAGTGTAATGCTTCAAGATAAAATGAAGTCCTATCAAGAGATAGAGGACCACAGAAGTTTGCTGGATTGGTCTAAAGTGTCTGAAAATAATCGAACCGATTCAGGAGAACTTCTATTACCCATTGACATGAGATTCAATGACGGGCATATACTTTCGATAGTTGTATACAGTATTTTAATGGTGTTTTCCGCAATAGGAAATATAACAGTGTTAGTGCTACTTCTGCGAAGGCGCAGAAGAACTCCATCTAGAATCAACACGATGCTAATGCATTTGGCAATTGCTGATCTGTTGGTAAGTTAATTTTTCTATATTTCAGTCCGTTGCAGTAATTTGTTAATACGGTTTCCAGTGGCGGCCCGTGACCAACATATTTGGGGGTACGGTAACATGAGTGAAAGGAACAAAAATGGCGCCATAGACGAAATTTTTTTCGGGGCGAGCGTGGATTATTAGACGCGATTTAAGAGCATCTGGCAAGGTTTGGGGTGAAATTAAAAAACCGCAAGATGTCAAAAATTTTTACAATGAAAAATAAAGTTTGTAATAACCAAACGATATACTAATTTAAAAAAATGTTCCCTTGAACTATTTATTATTATTAATTTTTCTACAAGTTATATTTGATAAAGACGGTGACTATCTCTCTGTGTGGTTTAAATTTATATTATTTTTTTCCATGTCCCCTGCCGGGCACGTTTATTTTTGAGGTACCTATGTAATGTTTACTTCTGCCGTTGTGCCCCGGTAAATTCTAAAGTGCTGTATTTGCATATCCTAGGATTGTTTTATTATTAACTAGCCAATTGTAGATTTAGGCCCTTTGTGGGTTTATACCATGGATATTTGTGAATGTCAAGCTGAACCTAAAAGGTATTCGTCAACTTTAACTTTGTTGTCCACATCCGTCTAACAGCCTTTCACCGCTATTATTTATCGGGTCTTCTCTATACACATTCCAACTACAGTATCTCTTCTACGTTTGCTATTGGGATCTTTTGCCATTAAAGTTTCATAACTTGTTCTATTTCGCGCAAATACATTTGTAATTTTTTCATTTTTTAACTACAGTTATAAAATTAAGATGCATAAGAAGCGCTAAATTAATTTTTGCAGACAATTTTTTTTATTAATTATTTAGGTGACTGTTAACAATTCTGACGTAATACCTAAGGTGGTAACATATTGTTATGGATTAATGATGTTTTCTATATTGTGCACCTCATCGAAAACCAGTGTAATATGCTATTTTGAAAGTAATTTATTACAATGTTGGATGCAGGTGGCAGCGTGTCTAGCGAGAAATGAATGTTCGTGACATTCTCTTCCGCACAACCGACTGAATTGAAGTTGTTGCTGTATACAACTCTTCGTTTAAAAAAATACCATTTTTGTAAGCAAACGGTGAATTTAATTTTTAATATCGAAAATTTATATACTAGCTACCTACTATAAGCGCGATTCATTTAACATAACATAGAAATATTTAACAAACATCTTGATATTTAGTACTAACTAAATATAAAATAAAAAAATTTAATGTGATGGGGATGATAGCTTGCATTTGTGTAACAAGTTTTGAAATTCTTGGTTGAGTATTCGTCAAAACCAATCTCATGTTGTCTTGAACATGCAGTCTATTTCTGACCCTTGTTTTGATTTGCAAAAACGTTGAAAAGCCACCCTCACAAAGATAGGTAGAAGCAAATGATACTAGTATCCGGAAAGAAAGTAGCGCGATATTAAGATACGAACGACGCATGGCACACCAAAATTCAGTCAACGATTTTTCCTGAAATAGGTAACGAGCTGTGAAAGTGTGGAATCAATCCGCAGCTCAAAGAATTCATCCTGCGCTTCACCAGAAACGTCGGCAACATCCAATGATGCATGAAGTAGGTTCCTCACTACTCCAGCTTCTTGTTTGGTTGCAAAAATTAATTATCAACTTTCATCCACAACCAGTGGCGTGCGGTGAGATTTAATGAAAGTGAAGTAGTGTTAAACTTCGTCATATTTCGCTAATAAAGAAATTTGATCCATGAAATTCCTCTTATTTGTTGAAGTACTAGATTCGTCATGACCTCTAAAACCGTGTTCATGTTTTCCAAGAAAACAAACAACATCAATAAACCGTTTCAACACTACTCTATTCTTTTCCACCAATTCATTATGCTGACGATGACTTATTTTCATTTGATTATCTATAAAGATTTTCAATGCGTGACTTTCCAAATATTTTTTCTTTCATTATCGCTTGCAAGTGAGTACGAGATATTGTATGCCTCTTTATTACTTTATACACATTATTTAAATCGAAAAATCCACTTTTATTCCAAACCCCGTTTTCTTTTGCAAAAAGTAGACAAGGCCAAGAACCACTCTTTAAGGGTTCTACGTCGTAATGTCAAATTATGTTTACGTAAAGCTTCTAACACTAAACGTAATCGTTGCAAATCTGTTTGGGTTTTGCTAACGGGCACCTGTTCTGCACATGGCCCAAACGCCTGCAATTAAAACACTCCACTTTCGGTTTTGGGCAGTCTTTTACGCGGTGTGGCCCCTTACAATTGAAACACTGAATTTCAGGCTTCTTATCATTGCTAAATTTGGGTGGGTGGTGGTCAGGATGAGTGAATGTCTTCTTCACCATTTCAGTTTCTGGCATATACCCTAACGTACTCAAATACGCGTAAAGTTCACTTGTATCTTCAAATCGAGAACATCTAGCCGACCTTGCTATATTTTCATCTGTAATCCCACCACCTATTACGGCGTCTACTAGAAACGTCTCCGGAATTTTTAGTTTCAAGGCCCTCAATTTGTCAAGTTTATTAAAACAATACTCAGTTAAATCTTGTCCACTACGTGTTTCATACAGCGCTGCCTTTCGTAACAATTTTGAAAAAGGCAAAGGCTTGGCGAACTGCTTGATCATACGCTTCTTCATTTTTCTCCAACTCACCGCCAGGTCATCTTGGGAGTCGTACCACCTCCTTGCTCTTCCAACCAAACGATTGGCAACTAGTCTAATCGTGGTCAAGTCGTCCCAATGATAGCATTCAGCCAACTCATCCACCCTACGAACCCAAGACTCGATTACTTGCTCCGCCTTTTGAGGATCAAACAGCGGAATTAGCTTATCGTCTCCAGGGTTAGCCTCCAACCTCGATCTGCCCTCTACATGATGTAGTCGTCTTTCTAACTTTTCCATTTTCTGTTTCTTATTCTCACGTTGTTCGTCTTCACTTGACGTGTCAGATGTCGAGTCCGATTTTGACATCGCAATACCTTTTGATTTCCTTTTTGAAGTCCGCGACTTCTCATCGTGGGCGCTCGAAGTGGTTGGTTGTTCGTCGTCAACCGGAGGCGTATAACTCCTACCATGTAATTGCAACATATTGCACAACTTTATTTCTGTGAACTTTTTGCACCTGTGGGCACTAGCAGGTAATCCCACTTCTGATATGTAAGAATATAGGATTACAATGAACAGACAACACTTTAATGGAACAATATAATTTCTAATCGGGATAATTATACAGCATAAAAGTAACTCTTGTTTGTCCAAATGCCTGCAATTACAACACTCCACTTTCGGTTTTGAGCAGTCTAAAAGTATCTCTTGTTTGTACAACTACGCGTTCCTGACTGCCTTGCGTCTTCGCGGGTACCAACAGTCCAGCCTGCCGCAGAGACGATGAGATCACCGCCGCGGCCGCCGTATCGGATAAACTACAGATTGTTTTGGCTATGTAGTAAATACTCTTACAAAAGTTTATTTTCGGGAGGTATTATTTTACATATTTTATCGCAGAATACCTTTTAGTTATAAGTTTCATGAAGATTTCTATCCCGATTAAATTATTGTTGGTATAGGTAGTACACTAGATTTTCCTACCCCGAGTGCTGCCGCAATATCCTTATACTTATATACGGATTACGTATTAAAAATTTTATATTTCCATAGCGTTTAAATTATTGATCAAATTAAAACTTTTCTTACTTTAGCGGACCGGTGAATAACCCACACAAAACTTTCGCGTTTAGTTGTTAATGTAGACTAGGTGAATACAATGGTGTGCCAATGGATTGCCCATGTCATTGTAATCTCGAGTTCAAAAGAAATAAATTATGATCCTTGTCACACTCGGTGGAAATACATTTTTTTAACGTACGGGTTGCCCTTGCGAACGTAACTATCAATCACTCTGGATCTCTATAGATGTTAGAGTAATACAATAATACCCGATGCCGTTGATGTCTTTATAAATATCAGCATCGGTTCTAAATACTTTAATTTTGAAAGCTAATTTTCGAAATATTTACTAGATTAATTATTCATGCAATCTTAGAAAAGCTTAAAGTGGAGGATGGACATTTTTTTTATGATTCCATAAACTCTATTTCTCCACTCTGAGATAATCTTCTTTTAATATTATTATCTACTATACAGTCTGTCCGCAACTGATGTATTTTGTGTTTTATTTGAAAAAATCATATAAGAATATTTGGAAACGTTAAACTGCTAGTTAATTTATTCTAAACTAAGAATAGTTTTCGCGAAACGTTTTTCGCTTAGGGATCTATTGTAGAACCTAGCGAATGTATCGGATTTTTTAGTCCATCCGCTGTCCGTTGAATGGTGTCCAAGCGCAGTCCCAGTCTCCAGGCTGCCGATGTTGAGGCATGCCTTGTTGAGTGGCTTGAAAAGATGCTTGTGTCAATTCCACTAGCGCATAAGGTGTCCGTTATCCATCGACTGATTGTTTTCTTGCCGGTTTGTAAGGTTTCCTGAACGTAAGGATAAACTCATTGTTGGTAGGTGTTCTAACGGTCGCTGTTTAAAGTAAACACTGAGATAAGGCCGAAGTCACACAAAGCTCTGGGTTTTCTTGGAAAAGGGGAATTTCGAGGCAAGGTTGAATACTATTAAATCGCGTAGTTTTGATGGGGTCTGTTATTTTGATTTGGAAACCTTCTTTAGTAGAGATTATGTTGGAGGTTTTTATTATGAATAGAGTTTGTACCCTATGACCCGTCACCAGAGCTAATAACGTTGCCACTGTGTAGGTAAGGTCCTTAAGCGACAGTTTGTAATTTGGGTACATGTTACCCAAGTGCACTAGAACCGGACGACGGTCCCAGGTGACTGCTTATTTACTTCGGGGGGACGTAGCCTCGCGATTCCCTTTAGATACCTTTTGATTTGTGGATTTGTTCCAGTATTAAGTATGAAGAAGGCAAGTGCAGCTCTATGGGAATTAAATGTTCCACAGGAGTTGTTGTTTTCTTGTAGTAGATGTTGCATAAAATTGATTACTTGTACTGACGGGAAATCAAATAGACGCCTCTGAGCTTGCTTACAATATTGCCACCATTTTTTATATGTTGTGTTGTACTGGACCAGGGTTGTACTCGAGACCGACTGCATAATTGTGTTTATGCCACTCTCTGGAAATCCCTGTGACAAGTGATATTTTGCTTGTTAAGCAAATACGAGACCCTTCAACAAACTGTAATTGAAATTCCTCCTATTCACAAGGTAGTGTGTATTTATGTTTGTAGTCGACGTATTTCAGTGACAATTGGAAACTTTTAATACTAATAATTTTTGTTTACAACTACAAATATCTGGTTCTGGTGTGTTCCATGTCCTACTCCGCTGTTTGCCATTTTCCCAATCTTCATATATGCACGTGATGAAAAAAAATTATTTTTTTTTTCTATTAATATCTAGCACATCCATAACGTTAATCACTTTTTTTTTCGCGAATCCCACTTCTGATGTAATTCTGTAGGTACATATTTTATTTAAATACACGCAATATTAACAACATTAATCATAAAATAAATTCCTAAGGTAAACTAACACTTCGTTCTAATACAACATAACGCAACATAATGCCGGAAGCAAGGGCAGATGCACCCTCAGCAAGTTGCTAAAACCCCTGCGCGCGCCTTCCTTGCTTCCACCACTTCTTAAGAGATGGCGTAAACGTCCTTATAACTAAATTAAATAGTTTGAATTAATGTATTTAAATTAAAGACTACATGTTATACACCTTTTTACAAAAATTACCCGTATACGCTTTGTGTCAGTGGCGGCCGGTGGTCAATCATAAGGGGAGGTCATTTTAAAAAACAAAATATAAACAAAATACTAAAAACGAAAAAACTTTATTCTTACCTTAAAGGGATTTATATTTAAGATCAATTCGTCTATCTTAATTAAGGTATTTTTTTTATCGTATATCCGAAAAAAAAACTACACTAAAAAGTGTGGCTGAAAACGAATTACTCTCTAATGAACGCAAAATGAATATATTAATACTATTACCCGAGGCAGTCCGGCTCTCAGCCCAACTTTAAGCTATTGTAAAAAAATCTTGTACTAAGTCAGACGAAATTCGAGGCTGTCCGTTTCACTCTGGAGTATTGTAATTCCTATCTACCGCATAAACACGTACGTGTTTGCTAAAGTGAACGACGAGGCTGGATCCAGAATTGGCCCAAACAGTAGCAGTACTCGAATTGTATCAACAATGACACATGCAAGCAGCCGAGATTTCATATTCAGGCACGATTGGGTAAAATGATATCTTACTAAAATAAGAGTTGGAAAACTTTGAATTAAATATTTATTATTTATGTTCTGATTTCATTAGTAAACAGGGGAGGTCATTGACCAATTGACCTAATGGAGGAGCCGCCACTGCTTTGTGTTACGTATATTCTGATGGCAGCGCAACCGGGACTAAATTTATTTATTTATTTTGTACTACCTACTCTGAACCTGACAAGGTTTTTTGTTTTCTTCCATTACTCTAAACCTTTTAAGCGATGGCCTTTTGATCCTTTAATTAACTAAACAACAGGCAGCATTTGTCGAGTAATTTATTGGGAACATCATATGGAGTAATTTGGATTGTCTATTAATTAACTAAATACGTGTTGGGCACATTCTTTGTCGTAAATAATTAACATTGTTTTGCATTACTGATACCATCAACAAATATTGTACGGTTGTGACAGCGTTTTCCAGGTGAGATTTAAATTTATTTTTTGAAGTCTAAAATAACGTCTGAAGTCGTGTTTACTTTCTATCTGTAGTGGTGTGAAACCGCCTTTTCTTTCTAAAGCTTACAGGGAATGCGGTGACGCTTGGGGATTATCTTTCCTTATATTATTTCTTCTTATATCAAAACCAGGGTATTACAGCTGATGCGCCTTGTCTACTTCAAGTCTATGATATGGATGTGATATGATGTGAGACTATTTTTAATTATATAACAGTTAGGTGACTTTCTTATGTTGTTTGAGTTTCTGAAGTTAGCTCGAATTTTCAGCGCAATACATGCGTCAATGTCGCATTGCTTCTAGGAAAGATACATTTTTCATTTAAATAACTTTTCCGTGTGTCTATAGTAGAATAATTGCCGCTTATATAACCTGTCTCTATCTTCTTGGGATATATATTTTTCCATACCCTTTTGGAATATATTTCTTAGTGGCTGTAGTATTAGCATGTGGTGTTCTTGTATAGCATCCATATCGACTTTGAGAATTCAACGATTATTTTTTTTGTGCGTTAAGTTAAGAGTGCCAATTTGTAATTCAAGGAGTCTCCCTTTCAGTATTCGCATTCACAATGTTCAATTGTTTAACTTTCATATAGGGACATGTGTAGTATTTCTACTATGGCCGCGAACAATTTTCCCTCGGTATTTCTTTATAAAAAAGAGCCAAATATTATCTTTTTGTTTTTTTTAAATAGCCCTAGAAAGGCAGAACTAGACCCATCCCTCTCACAAGCATTCTTTCGGTTTTAGCCCGATGAGATTGATTTAATCTATTACCTAAAAACCTGAGGCCTCCAAATTGATAAGTACGCCAATCAGGGAAAGGATTCATCTGTTGTGTAGAAGATTCTTTCATTTGCCAATACTCGAGCAGGTGTAATATATCAAAAGTTCAACTATCAAGAGGAATTGCTCAAAGGCGGGATAAACATCCTATTACAACTACGAACCGCCTGCTATAATGTGGGAAAGATAATAGAGAAACGTACATAACAAACATCGATATATTTATGGATGCAAGAAAATAATCAAGTAAATGCTAAAGTAACAGTAAACTATGTATGTATATTATTGTAATATTCAAACATTCTAATGACACACAGCTAAATTAATAAGAAATTAAATTAAAATAAATATACACGCAGTGGGATACTGCATTCTGTAGAGTTAAATACTTGCCGAGCATCTAATACATAACGAAGTCATCGTAACTAAGCAAACTTACATCCCGACTTTAATCAAAAACGTAAAGCCAATGATTTGAATCAGGATGTTTACCTAGCAGATGTAAACAGTAATACCGAAAATATGTCGGAGAGTCAAGAGCTGTTTATTTAGAAACACCGGATTATATAACATTGTTAGCAGAAACAGCCCAAAAGAGAAACTTACTAATAATAATAATAGGCTTATTTTTATAAACCAGGACTGGGAGGGTGGTACATTATATCTCACCAGTCACCACTTGTCGCAGAGTTGTACCTATAAGCTGTAACGAAAACAATCTGATTACTGAAAATGGATTTTTCTACAAAGTATTATATTGGTAGCACGTGACTGTGATTTGTCGTAGCATTTAGATTTATTTTTAGACACATCAAAAGCAGTTATTAAAGGTTTCCAGGTCATGTTTGAACTCTCAAAATTAACTTTGAAGGTATGTAATGTTAGAAGCAGAAATTTTGGTGGATGAGCACATTAAAGCCTACAGCAGCATGATTGTATAAACAAACAAACAAACATACCCCAACATCATTTTACTTTGTATGCACTGCTGAAGTACATCACCGTTATCATAATAAATTCTCCCAAGGAAATTGGAACAAGATTCTTCTTCTAGTTCTTAAAAACACTCATCAAATCTAAATGTCTGGTAAAATAATTATAAATACATAATGTCACGAAGTGATTAATTTAATTACCCTCCCTGTGTTATGAAACATTATGCATATGTATTACTTGCACTCAATTGGGAGGGGTTTCCTGTTTAATGATTGACAATCTTTAGGGTGTTAACAACAAATAACTATATCGCTGGAAAAACTTACAGAAAGTTCAAGCAGCTGGAAAATTAATAATTAATACACTTGACTTGGTGCCTTTGGGGGATGCGGGTTAGACAAGAAATAATACTTGGTTTATATAATGTCGCCTACTGTTTTACTTTAAATTTCCACTAGAATGAAATCTACCTTTATTCTCTGTGTTTTTAGCACTACCCGAATAATTGCAAATTACAGCTTACGAAAATTATACTTGTAAATTGTTTTGTGTTCAAATAGGTTTATGATTAGGAGTTTCAAATAACTCCGTTTTATTTTATACGCCTTTTAAATTTCTATACTGCTCTAGGTTGTATCCATAAGTTTTTCTTAAAATTATGAGGCAAACAACAATTAATAAATATTATTTCTGTACTGAAATAATTTTGTTGCAAATTGATATTTAATCGAAAATACTTCCATGAGAGCACACATAAAAGTGTTTGTTTGAATCCAAGAAAAAAAATGTTTTGACTTACTTTATTTCAGTAGAACAATAAGTAGTTTGGATTGAGATTATATAATTACTACAAGAAACATCATCGTTTTGAATACAGAAAAATATTTCTTTAATTTTTATGTTTAAGTGAAAATATAACAATTTGATTTAAGATTCAGATCAGCATTCAATCAAATACATTTGATTCCTTGTTTCAAGTAGTTCAGTAGAATTGAAATAAAAGTGGAAATGTTTAACTTAAAGCATTTGTAGATTACTTGAAATGAACTCCTAGGTATGTTCATATCAAGAAACTATTTTTCTTCTCTGAAAATGAGAAACTAAATATTAATATGAAGCGAATATATGTTCTAATCAAACAAATATTTACTTGATGGCTTCCCGGTAAAAGCTACAAAAGCGCTGACTTTGCAAAATGCAAGTAGCTACTTGCGTCCAATGATGCTCATAGTGCTCTTAGTGTTTTCGAAGGTGAATTGTTTGGTGTCATAATTATTAATTTGTGTTGTTCCCTTGTACAAGAAACGCGTAATGGAAGATTTGCTAACCGATTGGGGCTTTGAAAAGTTAATTCAGCATTTCAAAGGTAGGTATGATACGTTATTATTATTACGTCCTGAACTAACGAGTTTACAATATTCTGTAGGCCAGCCATTCTGTAAATATTTTAATTTAGGTACTGCTCTTTTGTTTAATATAACTAAAGGCTTAGCTATGAATAATAGTAATTACAATTCCTTTGTATTTATAATTTCTAAAAACTGAATTTGCACTTACTAAATTTGATCATCGTTGGGTTTTTGCAGAAAACGATGTCACTGTGGAAAATATCTTCAAATTAAATGATGAAATGATGATTAAAGAATTGATTCCGTCAGTAGGTCTGCGTGTAAATTTTTTAGAAAAAATTAAGAAGGCCATACCGAAAGGTTCTGAAGTGAGTGAAGTTTCCTATAATTTTGCAAACAAATTTCTCCTTTCTGTATGTAGATTGTAACATTATAAGTGTTTTTTTACATGTAATGCTGTAATACTATTGAAATAAATGTTTTCTTTAATTTAAAAATGCTGCTTCTTTGAATTAAATAAATTTAATAAGATTATTTCAAGAAGGTATATTTAAAATGAAGATATCATATGTTTTACAACAAAAATACGTATGTTTAGAACAAAGAAACAATGTTTTGGTGAAAGCATATCACAATTTTTTATCAAAGATATTAAATTTTGATATAAATCGATATATTTATTTGGTTGAAGATAATGGATTTTTTTTTAAAAATATTAAATTGTTGAAACCAATAAACACATATACTTGAATAAAGAGAATTATTTCTTTCATATTAACAAATATTGCAAGAATGTTATTTTCTTGTCATAAGAAAATATCCTCTTGCGTATATATGAAGAAACGATTTGTTTGAACTGATGCAATTTTATTTAAAGGAAACGAATTATTTTTTGTGTGAGGTAGTTGTAATATTAAATTATTATGGAAGTAATATCCAAGGAAATTATTAATCCTTCGAAAACTTCAAAGACTAAATTGATTTAAAATGTTGCTTATAAAATTGATTCATCTAAAAGGTGCATTTATAACTGCCTGAAAGGTTTGAAGCAGTTTATAAATAATTAAAATATTTCAGATACTAAAATAACAGAAATTTAACTTTAAAATTGTTTGAAACGTAATGATGAAATGCTCTGATAAAAGCTTTTTACCATACCTTCCCTCGCTTGGCTTTACTTCTTTCTTAATCCGTAATCTTAGAAGTCTTAAACTTAATGTTTGAAGTAGGATTTCTCAATTCAGATCTGCTGGAGGACAGTTAATTTAAATATCCATTCCCATTTTTGGTTGTCACCACCAATTATTCCAGAATGATTATCCTCTGTCCAAAAAGAAAAGTAAAAAGGCAAGAATATCAAGAGGTTTCTATTAAATTCTATATTTCGACAGTGCAGAATACAAAAAATGCAAATACTCATTAAAATTAAGTATTAGGTACAGCATAACTTTAGCAGAAAAGGGTTGCAAATATAAACGTTTAGGAAAATCAAACAATGTTTATAAAAAATATGTGTCCGGCACTGACCTTTATTGTTTCAAAACGTGAACACTTTTCTTTTTGAATATTATTTACTGTCAATAATATTTTCTACTTCTAATTGAATCTGATTAGATAATCTTCTCTCATAGGTAATTCATCACAAAAAGTTAGAAAGTTTTCCAATTAGCACCAACAAGTTTGATGTAATGGAAAGTAAGGTTCTTGATGTGGATATCGTTCATTTATAACATAAGTCTACGTATCCAACAGATATAGTTACGCTCCCCCCGCCCTCGAATTTATGGAAAACAGAAACCAGTTTCACTCTTCAAATTACAAATTATAATGTGGAATAACAGGAAGTCGAGTCAACTGTGAAATGTCAGTCGTTGCGTGTTTTATGGGTTATAACCAATAAACAAATTTTAATTCAAAAATTGCGCGTATTGTGGGGAGGGGTTCAGCTACATCTGTTGGGTGCGTGGAGTATAGTACATGGAGTATGGACATTATAAACAAAATACGCAGGTGATGTAAAATATTATGAAAGGTTTTAGACAACTTCAGTAAATCCTTATTAAAATATATTTCAGTACAGTATTAAGAACTGTGAACTTTGCGAAAGGATAATTGTTTATTATAACTTATTCAGGAATACTATTCTGATTGGAAACAACTTTAGGAAACGCACTGGGCAATAACTTAATTCATCTTACTCATGTCAAGTGTCTGCTCATTTACATGGAAATAGGGGTCTCTTGCGACGAATCCAATTACCTAATTATTCACCAACTCCATTACATATTGGCTATATACACGCAAACAAAATTAATTGCAACTGAAGTTTGTTAAATTATCCCAGTAGTCCAGTATTTTATAAATTTACAATTATTTATATCTCTAAATCATCAAGATCTTGGAGATGCAGATAAACATGGTGGACAGAAATTTAGAATATTTCCAAGACTAAACTGTCACCTAACGTAATTTATTCCTTTAAGAGCCGTTGAATTAACAACTGACGTGGACAAATTTCACTGTAGCATTACCATCTGAACTCTCCTCGTTCTAAACTTAAGTGGCAATTTTTTTAAGTGTTTAGATAATAACAGAGAACATTTGTACATCTGACTTCGTAATTATATTACGATTAATAGACAATAACTGTAAGAAATGTGTAATCCGTTAGAAATAAGCATCACCCGGCAAGTAATGATCCCCGATTGTCCTTGCAAAAATTAATCTAGATGAAAAGCTGGTATTACATTTCTGTTGTACCAATTTATCTCATGATCCTCTGGAAATATAGGTCACTGTGAATGATGTAGTTATCTCATTAACTGTTAACGGTAGAAGTTGCATCACTGTAAGTTTTGTTTTTTGTGGTTTACATACCTTGATAGTCAACAAATTACTGTAGTGCAGTTTTTAGTTTATTATCCGAATATTATTTGTAACAAAAATGGTGAATTGACTTTAAACAATCTGATTTTAAAAAATCAACCATCAATTTATAAACTGCATGAAAATGACGTTTAAAAGCTGTAATAATATTATTTATAAGTATCAGCAAAAGCTTTTAACGCCAAATGAATAATTTATCGGGAAAATATAGAATTCTTGATTAATATCGCTTTCTGGTTTATGACAGCTTTATCGCCAACGTTTTCTGGTACATTTAATTTCAGAGTACTTTTTACACGTTGACTATTTTGTACCTAATACGAGTAGATAAACAAACAACAATAATTTTCAAGTTTTCTTATCGTATTTACTTTAAGCTCGCTCCATTAGTGGGTATAATTATATTTGGGATTGTGAAGAATAACAATCTAGTGAGATTTTTTTATGCAATAAACATTAAAGTATACAATAATTGAATTCACGTGTGAATACAGGAACTAAATCATCTAAATTATAGTGTTAGGAATAAACAATAAGGTAAACACAAAAATAAACGATCGTGAGTGGAGTTAAACGTTTATTTTTCTAATTACATTTGTTATCATAATACACGTCCGCTTCGCGTTCGGTTCCTGCTTCACTTCCCCAGCGGTCGTTTTACTTTCAACCCCGGCACCTGATCGACTACTTTGGAATCGGCTATGTTACCACCCGAGTCGTCCTCGGCTCCATCGGGCAAGCCATCGTCGTCGTCGTCCAGATCCCCAGTAAGAGGGTACCATCTGTAGAAAAAACAGAATTAAATGTCCTTTAGGTGCTTTCAGCCCCAGGAATGTCTACCAATCGATATCGATCGTTTCCCAAAAATTTTTCCACCATATATGGTCTTTTGTATGGGGGGGGGGGGATAACTTTCTAGGTTGACCGGTCCGAGGCCATCGCCGGTCGCAGCAGCTTCTCGTCGTATTAGCACCAAGTTGCCTTCGATGTACTTTTCTGGACGTTTACGTGGTTGTTCAAATCTTGTTTTCTGCCTCTCTTGTTCCACCTCGACGCGGCTAATGGCCTCTGCTCGCTTTTCCTCCTTTTCCATCGGTTCGTCTTCACCTAAGGCCAAAAGTATGGAATTCATTAATGCATTACGAGGGCTGTAATTGTAAAGCAGTTCATGGGAACTTCTTCCCGTAGCTAGGTACTGTAATGGGTGTGTAACTACCGTTACAGTACTGTTATTTCTTTGGACGTTTTGAAGGCTTTATCCCAATCCTTTACCTGGTCTCCCTGAGACATAGTGGAAATCGCAATGACAACCGTTTTGTTGTGCCGGTCCACTTGTCTATTTGCTCTCGGGGTTGCTGTTGCGTTCTTGATATGTTGTATTTGGTTTTCTTCGCAGAAGTCTTCAAAATCCTGTGCGGTAAATGCCATACCCCATCAGTGATTATGGATGTGGGACTTCGAAACGGTCTGGTTACTTCTTCTAGAACAGCACACGTTGGTAGAGATATGGTGTTTTTCATAGCACGTAGGACCCAGGTATTCCGCAGATCGGCTCTTTGGATAAGGGAATGGTCCATGTTTACGGTGTGAAAAGGTATAAGGACTCGTCTTACACCTCGGTATTTTATGGTATGCACATGCTGGGCAAGAGGCGGCAATGTAATTTTGTACCACTTCACATTTGGAATAAATATTTGAATTTGTGAAAATTACTAAAAAACAATTCTTTCTAAAAAGTGAGTTATCATATTTTGCTGAAACGGAGCTACATTATTCCACAACCTTGAAATATCTTATTGGAAGTTACATGAAAATCCTGAAAAGTTGAATACATTACGCAAGGTAACGTCTATCAAATGGTGGCTGGTTCGGTTAGGGCAGCTACTATCTATCTATTCTCTTTTTTGTTTTATCCTACATGGCGTGTAAACGGATAAGCACTGCATACTGAATTGACAATAGAAAAAGCTTTCACGCTGCAACGCTGTGATAAATTGTCCTACGTGTTCTGGCTTTCAGTCATCAAGTAAAGTCTCGTTATTTACGTTTGGTAATACGGAAATATGGATTGTTTTTTTTTAATTTGTAGACATAATTAAATTTACAATATTACTAAATAAAAAGTAAATTATAAACTATAAAACCGTGTATATATATAACCTTTAACGTACAAAACTTTAGGGGAAGCAGTTTTATTTAATATGTTGTAACCACCTGAGTTGTAGTACTTATATTTTTAAGAAACTGGTTTCCCGTTCCTAACTGGATACAGACTTTTATAGCAAAGATTATCACTAGAATTATAACGTTTAGTAAAGTTTTCTTGAAGAAATGATATTTTCTAGAATTGACTAATTTATCATAAGAAAGTACGAAAGTTGAGCCTGCTGTATGGGAGATGAAAAGCATTTTAAACTTTTGGGTTCTAAAGTTTATAGTATGATTAATGTTTGTCGCGTTTCTAAATTTTTATAATTATTATTCCAGCCTATACTTTTTTAAATAATTAGTAAATGCATGTTTTATTCAAGACCATGTCGCAACAGATGTGCAGAGGTGATATTTCAAAACAAAAACGTCTTAGTAGCAATAATAATACTCATAATGGATAAGGTTATAACAGAAATTATAAATAACAAACTTTTTATGCTGATATTGCATATTTTTCGTAGTAAATTCATTTTCGCACTTTTGAATTGAAACCTTTTTATTTTATACCCGCAAGCTTGCGACGTATAGTCTTGTTTAGATGAATTGGAACTCGAACATTTCTCTCAATTGTGTTGTGTCTCTGAACCAATTTAGTGCTTTCTACCGCGGGCAGTCCACACCACGCATCCCCTTCTAAAATCTTATGCAGAAGTTGGAGTTACTTTAGACCAACATAGTTTTGACATTAACTTAATTTTTTTTAAGTGTCAATGTTGTTGCGACATCTGCCTCATCCCGTATCATTCAATGATTTATGATGATGTCAAACGATAATTTGGTATGTCTGGGCTGCTGCATCTATGCATAAGGTGTGTACGTGTATTTGGTATAAACTTTAATATACTTCCAAGTACTTACTATAAAACAAAAACACGTTGAATGTAATAAATCAAGGCATGTAACTAACACTGTCTAAATGTTCAAGAAATAGATTGCACATAAATTGAACTATTTGTGCTCGCGCGTAAATATAAAGGGAGCAACGCGGAGAAAGCAAAATTAGCGAGTTCATGAGATTTACAGTTCCTCATTCTTTCTTCTACTAAATGATCAGCACGAGACGAACTTCGAGGACTTTTTAAGAGCATTTATTTGTACTGGAGCGTTTAACTGTTCTTACCGAAAACCATTTGTTTCCAAACTGGAGGAATACAACCTAGGATACGAAATGATCTCCGCCTAAACTAGAACTAAATTTTTATATCGGGAATAGTATCCTAAGTTTGTATCGCGGAAATGTTCATAAAGAATTTTGTTTGATGTATTTGGAGTAGAACAGAAAAAATATATATTAGCATTGTTAATGCAGCTTTTAAGAGCATTACTTTAATCTGGTCCTTGAGAACGATGAAACGGATAAAACGTTTTTAAGCCTTATTAATGATTATTATTAATGCCTCGATTTAATTTCTAACTAGGCTAAATTTTAAATACAGGCTAATGTAGTCGAATGTATGAATTTGTAATAAAGTTCATATACGTTTAACTAAATAGATTCAATATTGGAATGAGGTTTCTGAATGAAATTTTTTTATTGAAATTTTAACTTCTATTATCAGTAGTAGTATCGTTCTGTGGCGTAACGGCTACTACAATCCTAGGGTACCTACTAAAGTAGGGACAGATGCCGCATGTTTTTTTTAAATAAACCTATATTTTCAGCGATTACATCAGTGGCGTGCGGTGCGGTCCATGGAAGCAAGGGAAGCAATGCTTCCCTATAAGTTGCTAGAAAGTAAACTATTTTTCAAAATAATATAAAGTAACCAACTTATTTTCAAATACGAACGCGTTCGCATTTAAGGACTCCAAACACTAATTTCTATTAATAATCGACTGACTTTGTTATTAATGTAAGACTCGTTTCTATATTAGCATAAGCACTCGCGCTCGAGTCGTACCAGTACATATACGCAAATATCGGAATTGCCTTAAGACGGAATTTAAATGGCATTGTGGTGTGTGTGCTGTACTCAAAAATGAATTTGCTACATCGAGTTTCGATGAAAAATTGCAGATAATTCAAAAAGGTAGAGAAAAGTGTACTAGATATTTTAACCCGAATATGACTGAACAAAATGAGTGGTTGTTGGCGTTGTCTACTTTTTGCAAAAGAAAACGGAGTTTGGAATAATGACATTAGAGATGACTGTGAGTCTAACAAATAGGCATACACAACACTGAGGTTGTCTACATCTGATCTAAAACTAATAGCGGAGGGTTCTTTAACAATATGGCTCATTTCCAAGAAGAGGCGTTTCTTGTAATTTGATTCTTGCTCTAGTATCTTAACATTATTAAAATCCATTTGGTGATTGAACCTAATGGAATGGTCAGCTAAAGCACATGAATTCTTTTTGTTTTTACAGTCATTTCTGTGAGCTGTAATTCTTGCTTTAAGTAATTGTGAAGTTTGACCAATGTACTTTTTCTGACAATCTGTGCATGAAACAGAATATTCAACATTGGAATTCATAACCAGAGGGGTCTAATCTTTAATTTTTGAAAATTGTAAGTTTATATTTTTAACATTATATTTGGCGATCTTAAAAGAATCGTTCCTAACTATATTAATTAGGCTATTGGTTAATGGTTAGGATGTAGGGTACTTTTTTAAAAATGATTGGGGTTGTAGGAGCATGATTATTAGTGATGGTGGAGGTGTTGAACAGCCATCTTTTCACAAGTAGGTACTTTAGGGTATCCATTGTTGAGTAAAATATCAAAAAGTTTATCTAAATTTTTTTTAAGGAGAGACGGATGGCAAATTTGTTTAATTCTATTTTTTAAAGCATTGCAAATATTAATTTTTTTATTGAAAGGGTGGTTCGAGTGAAAATTAATATAACGACCTGAGCTAGTAGGTTTAGTGTACCAATCCAAGATGATCGCGTTTTTATCAGTGCGCATTAGTTTAGTGTCAAGGAAGGGAACACTATTATTAGTTTCTTTTCCCACTGTGTGTTAAAACTGTTGAAAACATCTTTAGTGAATTCTATTACATACTTTGATCACGTCAGATTGAGGATTATGAAAATTCCCTTAAGAAAATATGATTTTATAAAAAGCTAGTTTGTTTAAAGTTTTGTCTTCTTATTTATCTTGCAACAGCAATTTGCTTACAGTTAATAACATTTATGACACATTGTGAAATTTCCTGAATCTCTGTCACGTTTGTAGACATCAGTGTTTACAGTACAATGATTCAACGATTTCCATTGTTCATCAGTATAATTTAGAGATACTTACTCTTAGATTTCTGTGTTTCCGTTGTTTCCTTTGTCTTATTCCATTCATATTCAGTGATTGTGATGCAGGGAGAAACATTTCAATGAATGTGGATATTTCCAAAAACATTACCTTAAACGTTTTATTCTTAAAAACTACTAATCATCGTTTGCGCGTATACGATTTTCCGGATTGTCACATTTTATGGCAGCTTTCCATCTCATTCTTCGCTTTATTCGTTGTCAGTTTCTCGTGAAACGGTGTGAACATATCAGTATAACCGGACTCTCTCTCCGTAGTTCTAACAATTTCGAACCCTGCACGCTTTTGTGGCGTTTGGTGATTGTTATTTTATTCTACTGGGGAAATATATAGTTTTATCTCTTTAGTCACCAACAACTTATGAGGGTCTCCGATAAGCATATTGCTAAAGAGGGTTCTCCAGGATCACTGAAAATTTACAAAATTAGGTGAATACTGTTAGAAAACAAGTGATATAGGATACAGTCAACTAATAACAGTACTCAAGGGAAACTTAATGTTGATCCGGTCGTTTCAAAAGACCTCGCGCTTCGCACGGTTAAACATTTACGTTTTTATTCGGTACAGAGAGTTATAACGAGAAGAAGAAGTATTATTATTATTGAGTTTTTAGAAAAAGTACAGTCGGGGTTCGATCCCGGAACCTTATAGTTAAGTTGATTCTTATTCACTTAATTATCAAATTGAGTTTTATAATTATTACGGTATTAAATGTATAACTCTCATTTGTTTGCTTTGAAATGAAGTAAGCTTGAAGATCAACGTCCGAAGTTTCCTCACTAAATGTATAAGTATAAAGATTATCCTAAACTGAAAATAATGTTTTTTGCAGGTAACCTTCCTAATGATGCCACTAGAGATTGGTTGGGCTGTTACAGTTTCATGGAAAGCAGGGGACGCCATGTGTCGCATAATGGCTTTCTTTAGAATGTTTGGCCTCTATCTTTCCAGTTTCATTCTTGTTTGCATCAGTATGGATAGGTATGTATGTTCAAAGTGAAATCAGAACCGTAGTTAGCTTTCTTAAGTTTGGAGATTTTGTTTGTCAGAATTACTTTTTGTACACAAAATTAATTTCCACTTGTGGTTCAATGAAAGTAGTCAAAATCCAAAGATAAGAATTTTCATTAGCAATGATAACAAGAGAGTGAGAAGAAATTGAAAATAATTCCATAAATTTTCGAAAACTCATCTGAAATTACAGCAGGATAGAGGGATGTGCTGAAGAAGTATTTTCAAATTTATCGAACTCTCTACTGCGACAGTTAGTCTGAAAAAATGCAGAATAATGGAAGGGTCAGATATGTGCTACATGAGTATCATGCTTCTGTCATGCTAGTAGCAGATCACTGGCACGTTACTTCAGTAGATGTTCTCTGTTACCTAAAATGTGTTGACCCTTGAAATGTTATCTTCGTTCCGGTGTGATTAGGAGGCGTACTTGGTAACCATCGATAATTAATTCCGGTATGGAACATTGATGATAAAAGATACATAAATACATATTTTTCGGACATTAGCAGCATAGGAGATGCACGACTGTAATGTATTTATACTACAGCTCCATCAAGTTTACAAAAACCCTGGAAAATACAGAGAGGTAGATGTCTTTATTTAACCCACGACTATACATGAAAAATACAAGAAACAAACAAAATGTATACAGGGTATACGCTTCACTATTTACTTAAGTATGAATACCTAATCACAATTCGCTTTACTGCAAACAGCTGCTAATTTCTGAATTTCTGTGATAATCCTCATAACTTCTACCAAACATCTAGAGATAAATTTACGGCGATTATAACTATAATATGCCACACTAATTACTTAATCAGTTTCCTACTTACTACTCCGACCTTTAAAGACAAGTTTGTCTTTGAAATAAATGTTAAGCGATTCATTATGAACTGTTGCATGGGTAGTTGTAAATTGTATACATAAGCTTGTTTTGTATCTATAAAAATTAAAAAAAGTGGACACGGACAAACCCTTTTAACAATCATTAGTGGTCTAGGAAATAATCGTTAGAGGAGATAAATTGATTCTTGCAGGGTGAGCATTTTAAGGCTGCACCTATGTTAGGGAATTTACGAATATAGTCTGTAAGGGGGGCTTTATTTGTATAACTATTTTATTAAAAGGTATGTTGTATCCTTTAATATATTCCAAAACAACAGGGTCTGACGTAATTTCTTGCCAAGCTGGCAAGAAAGAATCCAGACGACCTGCATAATTGCTTACATTATTTACTGCTACGCTCTTTATTGGAACGGTTGAGTCTTGCGGATAGCCGAACCCTACACTGTTTGACGATTGGTGGGGCGGTTGAAGGTTCGGTGTTGAGTTCGTGGTCCGACTGGTCGATGGCCTGTGAAAGAAGAACGAGTCGGACCCTTGGAGTTTAAATGAGTCGTTGCAAGGGGATTTGGTAGTGACACTCTTTGTCTGTTTCCTTGCCGCTGGTGTCCTCAGCTCCAAACTAGATTTTTCTAAAACTTTGGCTACCTACATCCGTTTACCTAGGTTGTCCCCAGATAACCAACCATCCAGGGGAGCATCCATGAGCGTTTCCTTAAAGGTCTTGTTGAGATCTGACGAGATTAGTACTCTTCTTGATTTGGATTTCTCATAATGTAGGTCAGCCATCAGTCTACCAGCATCACTAACCAGCTCAATAACTTGGAGTTTATTTTCCTTCTGGTCCTCCTCATCCACTAAGATTGTGAGGACTTTTCCCAAGGCGGATGGGGCCGCACCAATTTGGGATTGAAGATTTGCCGAATGACTATCCCGATGTATTACAGCTTCGCTAACAGAAGCCTTGACCTGTAAATTTAATTTGGGTGCAGCCATTAAGGGGCCATGGTTTCAGAACAATTCTCAGACTCCAATCCACCGTGTAGAATCGACTACCATCTTATAGCAAGATTCTTGTGGATGTTACCAATGTTAGTGTCCTCCTTCTGGCGAACCTCGGCCAAGATTTTCAGGGCCTCGTCTTTTAGTTCTTTGACAGCTGGGACTGAGGGTTCCTCCAGTTCGTCTGCTACGCGACTACCAGTCACCTCAGGTTCACTTAAGTTTATATCAACCTCCTATACATTCCCTAAATGATTGGTGGAGGTCCTGAAAATTCTATTTTAACTTTTGCTTCGTACAATTTTAATATTCAGAGTAAAGTTTCTAAAATGTTTTACATATTTTTTTAAATATCTGAAATGTATTTTACATAATTCAGAAAGTTCTCTATTGGTGAAGATGAATTAAAATTTTAAATACCAATTTATTTTAATAATAAATAATTAGGAACATCATTAAAATGCTAATGAAATTTTTTTTCAATTAACAAACCTTTTAAAGGTCACAGGAAATTATGTCTGTAAATATAGAATTTTGATTATTAATTTATACCGTCTTAATCATTCATCATTTAAGTGTAAATTCTATTTCGGATTTAATTCTCTCTAAATTGGGTTCTCAATTGTATGTAGAGCCGCTTTGAAGAACAGTGTATTCGGAATTTAATTCAGTCGTGATTACGATCTTCGAAATCACATTATTGAAGTTGGTAAGACTGCATGGGGTCTGTTTTGAATGTAGCGCTAGGGTTTTCCTGTGCTTTTTGAGTCATTTATATTAATTGTCGTACCAGGCGAATTTATGTCATATCTGGTCATGGGTTTGAAATAGTATATTGTATAACTAGTGCTGAAAATTGGATATTTCAAACGAGTATGAAAGTTTGAGCCACGAGCCTTGGCGAGTGGCTTAAGCATACGAATTACAATTTACCAATTTTCTTAACAAATATTCGGCTAGTAACACGCTAGTAGGTACCGCACTTCGTTGCATTTGCTACAATTTGACGTTTCAATATTTAATTTTTAATAAAACGAATGACGATTTTCAAAGTGGCCAACTATTTTTTATCGTCTAGCGTGTGAAATATATTGCACACGCTCATATCACACGGTTTCGTTGCCATGCGATTTTCAGTAACAGTAAACGGTGCGAATTTGTTCACATTTCATAGTGGTCGTCGGAAAATGTTTTTCTAATATACTAAATGCGCTTGAAATAAATAAAGAAATTACAGTGCCTCATGTAAAACATAATAACCCTACTGTAAATTTACGTATTTCAGATACTATGCTGTATTGAAGCCGCTGCATTTAACCGGGGTCGACAGAAGAGGAAAAGTTATGCTAACAGCGGCTTGGTTAGGATCCACAATCTGTAGCATGCCACAGGTAAAAATAAATTTACATAGCCCGGAATATTAGAAACTTTAAACATTGTACACCTAATTTATTCACAGATGCTGGTATTTCACGTGGAAGCTCACCCCAACATCACGTGGTACGAACAGTGCATAACTTATAACGTATTTCCTTCTTACACCCACGAACTCACCTACACTTTGTTTGGAATGGTGGTGATGTATGCATTTCCGCTTATTGTTATTATTTATTGTTATGGAGCTATTCTTATGGAGATATTTCGAAGAAGTAGAGATACTGTTGGAGGTAATTTACTTTTCTTTTTATTTCATGTTAGTGCAATAAAGTTATAAAAAAATATATCTCATAGATTGAATGAAACGTTTCGGAGATTAACGGGATAATGCTCCTTTAAATAAAAATATATATTATTTTTAGTCATAGCCCATAAAATTTGAAAACATTCCTCCTCGATTTCTCCAGCGTCTAATACAACAAGTATAGTATAAGTTGAAAGTTTGTTAAACTAACTTTAATTCAGTTTATTCTTCCCCTTCGAAACTTCACTTTTTCATTTATTATCAAATCCTCTTCAGGAAACATTACTTTGATTAATAAAATTACAGCAACTTTCAAAGTTTACGAAATCTGGTAGTACTATATTAAGATACACGTTGTAGTTTAGTGTTTAGTTCCTGCAGTTGTTGTTTGTTTACGATACAAGAAGTTCATTATTTAATTGGCAGATCATTTTGCTTGTATGGTTATTCTCTGCTGGATAATAGGTTAATCGAGGGGAATATTTAATATTAACAAACAGATTTCCTTCACTTCATTAAAATGTAACTAGTTTTATAAGTTGTAAGAAATATGGGAAAATAAAGTAGCTATAGGATGTGTTAATTTTTTCTAACAATTGGAAAATAATACAATTCTATGGTGAGAGTACAGACTTGAAATGTTGGTATAAAACATTCGTAGGTAGGCAGTTTTGTCGTAATATTTATAGATGATCATAAATAGGATAGTACCCGAGCCTATTCGTTTTGTATTATTAATTGTCTTTTTTCCATAGCTGATCGCATTCGACGGTCCAGCCTGGGTTTCTTGGGAAAAGCGAAAATTCGTACCCTGAAAATGACAATCATAATAGTGCTGGTATTTTTTGTGTGCTGGACTCCATACTACGTAATGAGTATGTGGTAAGTATAAATATTAGATTTACGCTAATTATAGTGAGATAACTTTATACATATTTACATAAAAATAGTTCTACTGAAGATGAGATCTTGCTTCTCAAAACTCGTTTAGGGTTTTAGACTTGCACCGACCTTGATTTTTATTGTCTAGAAATAGATAATATAGGTAGACAATGCGTAATCAAAAGGGCAGAAACATTTGACAAAATGAGGAGTTGTCAATTCTTGAATATTCCTGTAACAACCATTAATCCGTCACTTTGTTGGTATCGCTAGAACAAACAAGCAAATTGGAGTTACAAACTGTCCAACTTAAATTCGAAATTTCAACTTTTACAAACTTTTTAGTTTATCGCATCTCGACGCAACCCCTGCTGGTGTCAGATTAACAGAATGTTTTCGTTGTAATGCCGTGGCTTCATAAAATCGATAATAATATAAATACATTCTAATTTTTAGTGTAGTGAAAGGAATTAATGTAACACGGTAATTTGAGTGTCGGCTGTTTAGCAGAACTAAAAGTTTGGTGTGCATTGTTGGCAATATTCGGAATATTTATTACTAAACACTTTGCAGTGTTAGTAAGTTTTGCGACATATATGGTTGCACTTTTTCAATGCAATATAGCCTACAGTTCTTGAGTTTGTGGGCAGAAACGTTTAGCTCTTAGTCAAATGCACAAACATCCATGAATTAACTAATTAGGAAACTTGATTTAAATCTGAATTAATTAACAAATATCTACGATGTTAATAATAAATAGCTATTGTCACGAAGTGATTAAGGTAATGGAAGTGATTGATTTAGTTCCATGTTAATTCAGTATGCTAGTATCACATGTCAGTTTCACATGATAGTCGCACGTGATGTAATTTCTTCAATGTCAAGTAGACTAAAAGGTCAGTCCCTCCCTTTTGTAGTTCACGTGGACTGAGGCTTTTCACGTCCATACTTGGAGATGCAAATCTAGAGATTCGGCTTTCATACCTTATTTAGTAATGCGAATCTCCTTGTCCACGTTGACTGAAGGTTATGTCCTTATTTGCTAAATGCTGACTTAGACATCAGGTTACATGTAAGATCTGGTGATCCTCATCTACTCGAGGTCATGCCCATATTTGGACATATAAATTAGTATAAAAGCACAACGCATCTTCATGCTAGTCAGAGTGTGCTACAATCAAACAACTCAAGAAGTCAACTAACTCTCCAGCATCGTCTTCAAGCCAGGCCTGGCCAGGTATCACCTTCTACCAAGGCTAAATTTCTATATAATTTAGATGTTGGATACCAAACTCTTATTGATTACGTTCATCTATTTTTCTGATGGACCTGTTTCTGTGCAGAAATCTGATTGTGTTTGTATGACATCATTTGGCGGGTTTTCATGTGGTATCAAGTTTAGTGAAAATTCGTCTAATGTGTTCCCTTTGTGTATAACGTTCTAGTTTTTTAGTTGGTTCCTGAATATTTAAAAATTTGGTTCATAAGATAGTCTCAACAAATATCTACTTTGAGCAAGACATATTACTTGAAAATTATCGCTGTCACACGCGTGTTTGTTGCCCCTTGAAAGCAGCTTCCTTCAACAGACACTGGTGTAACAGCGCGAATAATTTTTCGTTAATATGCCTCGCCCTTCGTATCTCGTGTAGGAGAATCTCCGGCAATTTAGTTTAAACTCATGTATAACTTTGCATGTTTTTTAAACATCAAAATAAAAAAAATCAGAAGTAACGTCTTAGATAGAACAATTACTTAAATGTGATTATAGCTGGCTTAGGAAGTTCTTATCTGAAATGAATGCTTAATAGCTTAATGTCCGTATTATTGCAAGTCTGGATTTTAAAATCCCGCTGACACATACAATCGGAGCTACCTAAAGTTAACATTAAATTGGAATAAGACTTTATTGCTTAGCTTTTAATATAGAATCGGCTGGTGTAAATATTCTACCCCATTCAGGCAAATACCACAGTCGTATGGCAATACATAAATTAATGTACATTATCTGCTCTAAAACTTGCACATTCAGCAACATCAAAGTTGCCTACGCGCGGTGTGAATTATTATTATACAGTGAGAAATATTATAACGCCATATACAATCGTGAAAGGTTTACAGAAAATGCCTTATTGCTGCTCTCTTAGAAGTCATTTCGACCTCAATCAATTTCAAACGCCTACTAAGAAAAGCTCACGTTCAAATCAATTTCAGACGAAAAAGCTACAGAAACATGATTAAATAAACCATAAACATACGAGTGAGTATATGAATAAAGGGAGATGTAATGGAAAATACTGTGGTTGCTAACGTATTATTCATGAGTTTGAAAAAGTACATTATTATATTATTATCTAATTATTAAATTTAAAAAATGGTTTTAATAAAGAAGTGGAATTATTTTTGTAATCGTGAATACGATAATTTTTTAAATTATCAACGTTCTTTAAAAGGCAAATTGGAAAACGTATTATCGATAAAATGTGGTTTCACACGCGTGCGTGCAAATAATATATTGTATAAGTCGTACCTACATCACAATTTATTACTTTGCCATTCAGAAAAGGCTTTAGTTATCAAATATTTATTCGAATACTCTAGCCAGAAAGAGATAAAAATTAAACTTAAATTAAATTTAAATACATACTTTAAATATTGGTTAACTATTTCTTTCACATTATAATGGGTTTTAGTGGAGTCTCGCACTTTTATGCAATTTTTATTTAACAAAATCTTCTTGTACATACTTTCTGAATCCTTTACAAGACATGACACGCCACACATTTACTTTTCTGATGTCTTTGAAATGCAATTTTCCCTCATTGTTGAACAAATAACCATATACAACGGCAGTCTCTTAACTTAATGAGTGGCATTAACGGGCATCTAGCAAAAATACTCATATTTTCAAGGAAAATGAAAGATATTACAAATTTTTGTGAACTGTAATCTGCTAGTAGCGATAAGAAGAAAATGTGAGTAAGAATATTATTAATATTTTCAGTTACAGATCAAAAAATGATTTACGCGTTCCTCGTCAATATATAACCTATTCTAATGTCCACGGACAAACACGTTTTACGATGAAGTCTAACCTAGAACTTGTAAGTTCTTATGTTCGGAATATCCATGTACAACTTGCCATTAGGCATGTTAATCGACCATAACATTTTTTTCTACGTAGACAACACCTTTTTTTTTCTTTTCAATCAAAGCAGAGAAAAATCTTGGCAAGACACCCACTTTGGCCGTATTGGATTCAGCCGGGACGTTGTTCACCCGGCCGCCTAACAACTAAAAAATCCTCTCTATGACTGTGTCACATTTCTATTCATGGGGTCTTCCTGCCTCTTTCTCTCTTTCCAACTTTTCTTTACTTTCTATTATCGTCATGGTTAGTTACTTTATGGCCTTCCATCATTATATCCACCACATTGTCCGGCTCGATATTTCTTCTTACTTTACGTTCTGCTTCTTATCTGTCTTCTCTCCATTTTCCACACTCGAAAATTGTGTGCTGGGGGTTGTGTCTTCCTCCTCACGGTAGCTGCACACCCTTGTCTCCGCTTTCTCGATCGCGTGTAAGTAGTTACGATTGAATTTAATAATGTAGGTAAAGAAAATAATATGCATAACCAAGAACGCAGTAGGTTAGGTTAGTGTGCTGACAAAAACAATACAAGTGCGTAGGATGCCGAGCGACGCACAGGGACTTGTCAAGCGACAGGACTCGTGCGGATAGTTAAGAAAAAAAAAATCTGCGAAAAGCATACTGGCGATCCCCAACCCGGAATGCTAACCGTATCGTGTATGCCCACATTTAAACGTTAGAATGTTAGATCATTTTCTGTGCAGGAGATGATTGGCACAATGTCACATTGGGAATGGGTTAGTAACGCGCATTGCTGTTTTTTGGATTGTCAGCCCATTAGAATAAATTAATTTTCCTCTTACGCAGCATCATGTTCTTTGTTTATTTCGTACCATTTACAACCTCGGCCGTACTTTATGGAAGTACTATAATATTGTAATAGCATCACTAAAAACGTCCTAAGACGTTATCGCTGTAGTCCTTCGAAGATATTCCGCGCTTTCGTTCGCCATAAGTCAGGTTTGTAAATAAAACTATTGGAATTGTTGAAGACGTTTATTAATATCTTAAATTTTATTATTTCTTTATACTGGAATGCAGACAACAATCGAAAATGTCAGACACGTGTCTGAAACGATAAAATCTTCACTTATTGTAATCATTGTGAGAAATTTAGCAGCTGACTGACAGCATTTGCCTTTCTATTATCAGTGTTGCCTTCTTTATTCTTAAAATATTATGAAGCTTTAAGTTAGAATAAAAGATATTATTAATTTCGAAGAAAGTAGATGGTAGACATTACGCTTTTTTGTTGAAAATGAAGACGTTTCTCAAAAGTAACAATAGCAAGAAAATTTAAACTAAATACTACTTAGGAAATACTAATAATAATACTACCTGTCTGTTTATTTTAATTCATTGCAGATGAAGAGGTACATGTCGGTATTCGTTTTAACCGCAAATTTGCTAGACGTATTGTGTTTTAGTATTAGTCTTTACATTACGAAACAAAGCTAACATAATTAATTTTGCTGGCGCAAGAGTTATCTGAAACATTTCCTTTGGTGTAAACAGCATAAGTGGCGTGTTTAATGAAGATGCCCAGAATTCCTTTCATTGCTCTGTTATTTATGTCGTCAGTGGATAGCCCTTTGTCAGATCCTAGAGAGACAAAAGGAGTTTTTGGGAAAAACACAAATGTTGTTTCATGAAGTTGCCAAGCCTAATGAAACCTAAAATCAAAGCGCACCTACGTACTTTACTGCTACGAATACGTAGTGGCTCGATATAGTCGAAAAATATAACTCAAAATAACTCAACAGTATTAAAAGAATAAAAATCGATCATAGATTATTTTAAAGATTTTGTAATGGTCTTGTCTACTCAGGATTGTTTATGTTTTTTTTTAGATAGACATAATGGTGGCGTGTATTCGTCAATTAACAGTAGTATCGAAAGATTATGTAGCATGCTTAATATACTATATCTATGTAGTAGGATTTGTAGGACAAGAGGGTATATTATTCATTGATTCTTAGGATGGGTCCCAATTTATTGATTTACTTATTAGCTAAGGAATGTTGGGGTAATGTTCGGGAGAGCCGTAAAGTTTGGTGGTTAAAACGGAAGGAGCTCTGTTAGAACTTCCTCGAGTTCCTTAGTATTGTTAAGTTTTCATAGTTCAAGTTTAATTTATTCACAAACAATATACACTTGTATCGGAAAATACATAAGAACAAATTTAAAAATAGTCACTATACCGGGTGAGTCAGACCACCCGTATCAGTCGTTTTTTTCGAAAACGGTTAATCGTAGAGAGTCGGGCCAAAAATTTTTATTACAAAAGCCTTCATGAAGAATCGAATGGTGACATTGGCATTCGCCGGAAAAATCGGCATCCTGAAGAGTTTGCTCCAGAATGTCGAGAACTCCAAAATTTCAAATAGCATGGGGGGTCAAAGGTAGTATCGTTGAAAAGGTCTTTAATAAATAAGCAAGTTTTGTAGGAAAAATAATTTTATTACCCCCACCCCTTCTGAGGAATATTCGATTGAAGTTATTAATTAATTGTACTGTTTTAAGGCAGGACGTAAACGGCCTAAGTAACTACATACGTCCTAACAATAGAAATGCATGGAAAATCAGCAGTGGATGAACACGGGCTTACAAGAAGAAGAAGAAAACTGTTATTTAACTTTACATTTAAAAAATGTCTAAAAAGTAAATTTGACAATATCACAATAATTGTTCAAACTGTCGTCCATCTACTTCTAAACACTGTCGAGCTCTTCTAGTCACATTATCAGTGGCTCTCAATATTTCTTCACCACTTAATGACCGGCAGGCATTGCGAATTCTCAGCTTGATATCATCTTTCGTTGTATCCAGTGGAGTACAATCGGGTGACCTATTGTCAAACTTACATTTTATACATTTTTTAAATGTAAAGTTAAATAACAGTTTTCTTCTTCTTCTTGTCAGCCCGTGTTCATCGACTGCTGATTTTCCATGCATTTTTATTGTTAGAACGTATGACCGTTTACATCCTGCCTAAATAACAGTACAATTACTTAATAACTTCAATCGAATGTTCCTCAGAAGGGGTGGGGGTAATAAAATTATTTTTCCTACAAAACTTGCTTATTTATTAAAGACCTTTTCAACGATACTACTTTTGACCCCCCGTGCTATTTGAAATTTTGGAGTTCTCGACATTCTGGAGCAAACTCTTCAGGATGCCGATTTTTCCGGCGAATGCCAATGTCGCCATTCGATTCTTCATGAAGGCTTTTGTAATAAAAATTTTTGGCCCGACTCTCTACGATTAACCGTTTTCGAAAAAAACAACTGATACGGGTGGTCTGACTCACCCGGTATAACACGATACAGTGGTAGGTCATAAAATGATCCCGTATACCAGTGCAATGGTATTTTATTTTAATGAGTTTAGATCACTGTGCATTTACTTATTTAGAAAATTAAACTAAATGCTAAATTATGCAACAGTAAATTTTGAAAGTGTTTATTTCACTGCTTCAAAAGTTGACTGTATCGGTATCACAACCCTGCAGCGCATTATTTGATGAGTATAACCGATGTAACAAGATGAAAACGCCGATCGTAATCAACACTCAAGTACAATTATTTTACCCTCAGCGTGACATCAGTTGATATCCGCCTGCAAATGACAAGTGTACAATATATCTCCAGTATTTTTTGGGTTCACAGTCGGCAACCAAATTAGATAAAAAATTGTTGTCGAAGTTATTTGTCAGTATATTGTATTAAATAAATACTGAAGGGTTATTGTGTGAACAGAGTAGGGGAAACCGGGGCAAAGAGGACCCCTTAAGGCATTTTGGGTACTGGTTTGTTTTCCTTAATTAAAAAAAGAAACTGTAGTGTCATAGCTCTTGAACAATAAAACAAATTTAATCCACATCTATTAAAACAATAATTATAAAATACAGTTTAAATTTAATTCTGCATCTGCATCACTGTATTAAACGTCTAATTACTGCCCAAACATTTAATTTACTATTACTGAAGTAGATTTCTACTCGTAGAAATCAGCAACTTTAAAGTAAATGTGAAATGTACAGAATTTAATCATGATCAGAATGTAATTTAATTATAATAGGTGTTTTATAAAACTAATTGACTAAACTTTACAACATTGACGCATCACCGCATTTAAATTTGTTATAGGAGGTAGAAATGTAACATCTTATCGTTAGGTTCAATTAAAATCAGCATTGATACCAAAATACTGAATCTGCTTTTATCACATCAGTCAAAAAATAATCCTGTTAACGTGTAAATGATTGTTTGATTACGGATTTCTTTTGAATTGAGTTAAAATTGATTTCCCTCGTAATTAAAGTACCGTGCTAGCAATTTAAACGTTTAACGAAATTATACGGCCGAAAAGATTTGGAGTGGTTTAAAAATGACTAGTATTATTCTCCCTTCCTTTTAGAGCGTGAGCATGGAGTGCTATTCATTCAGGTTTTAGAGGTCCACTTTTCACACGCACACTTTATCTCGTTTTTGCAAGAAGTACAAAATAGACAATTCTTGACAATGGCTGGCAATCAAAGATCATCTAACCGAAACTGGAAACCGTTGAATGTTGAATTTTTGTGCCATTTCGTGGGGAATTGAGTAATCTTCTTAGTTTCTCGAGTTGTTTAGTTTTTGAATAGCTCCTTCTTGCTCGCATACTTTACACAGTGTAAATAATAATTTTTATTTAACTGGTATTTGTATTATTTATTCACTAGCCATTGCCAACGGACTTTTATTAACTATTCTATTTGCTTACATTAATAGTAATGTAAAATATCGCGGAACAAATGATGTAGCTTCTGTGAACTACGATGAATACTGGAAAAATAGCTGCTACTGAATCTGCTGCACATCATTCTGCGAAATGTGCTCCCATTGTTATCTGAGATTTGTTGTTAGCTCTTCCTGGTCTGATAATAAGACTTGCTACTGTGAACCTTTGTTCAAAGTGATCGATAGAGTTTAGGTTGAGACTGGGAGCATTCCGTGACTGCAATCATCTTTATTTTAGTATAACCATCCGTATCAGTTTCTTGTACAGCCCCTTTGAAGTAACGCTTTCCCACAACAAAATCCTATCCTAATTGACGATAAAAAAGTCTTGCGAAAACTTATTTGACAAGGTATAAATCACAATCCACCTTGAATCCTGCAAGGTGTAGAGTTTCTCGGGGAAAACTGTTGGAACTCGTCTTCATCGCTGTGTGATGATGACCGGGATCTAGACCTGATGGTCATCCGACAGCGATGTCGTTTTTTACTTTTCTTTTCCAATCTTTTAATTTTCCGCAATAACTAACTTTCAGAATCCGACTCATAACTGCTTCTCTTTGTTTTTCCCAACTTAAAACGCCTGGGCGGAAAAGGAAGGACCACTTTAGTAGGAAACGTTGTGTGTTGTTCGCACAAAAGTAAAGAATAACAATATGGTGGAGCGCACTGCGGAGGCTGGTGGGACCCCGCGAATTTAAAAATGCGTTAAACTTGTGATGTGCCTCCTAAAGACAAGAGTAATACTACCTAGTGATCACACTTTGCGATCTGACGATATCACAGTTGTAAAAAAATCTATATTTCCTTGAATTATATTATTATAGACAAGTTTAATAGTGGTCCGGTAATTGTTTCGAGCACTGTAAATTGTAACTAGGGAATTGAAAATTTGCCGTGTCTTGCTTGTATAACGTAGGTTGGTAAGGTCTTGAAATTCAGCTTCCCTTATTCATCTTTCCTGAGGCCTTGCCTCCGCTGCTTTTCCTTACGCCGTCGGAAGCCTGATTAATTTTCTCGAGTAGCAAACGCATATTCAAATAACATTCAAAATTAATGACCCTAATTTAAAGCATCACTTAACCTGTCAGATGCGGCGAGCCGAATTAACTTTAACTTGAATTTGGAGCTTATTTTAGTGCCGTAATTGCTTCACACGGGAACAGTATTATTAATTTGTGAGAACATGCATTAAGAGAAAATGCATTAGTGATGACAGCCATTTAGATTTGACAGAAATTTCGTTGTTTGCAATTAATTATTCCTTTAAATTGGCTTTATTGCTTTACTGGTAGTGTTTCTATAGCAGTGAAAACCTTATTCATATTGTTTATACTTTTTTTTTTACCACATTTTGGTTAAGAGGCAGCTTCTTATATCAAATTATTAGATGATGTTTTGGAATAGACTCATTTGGAAACTCATTGTTTTATGTGTAAGAGTTAGCATACTGCAATAACTAAATACAGGGTGTCCCACACGACATGGTTCGACTGTTAAAAACGAAACCCAAATATATAAAACGATAAGTGGGTGTAAAGCAACATTTTTCCTGATTAAGAGTAAATCCCAAAGATGAAAGAGTGTTTGTTGCGGTTGCAATGAGAGTCAAACATTCAGTTTTGTTTTAGTGTTGAAAACACTTATACGGAGGCAAGTTATAGGTTCTCGCGTCACGAAATATCGTCACGCGGGATCTAAGCACGGCGCGAGCATGCGGAGTTGGTTGCGTTGTCGGACAACACGCGTTGTTCTGTAAGCGGTTGCGCAGAAGCGTTAATTCTGTCCTTACAAAATATCCGAAAATATTTTTGTTGTGAATACCTTCACTGGAAAAGAAAACAAAACCAAAAAATACAAAATGTTCAGAACGTAATAATAATCTATTTTTACCAAATGTTTCTTCTGCTGATATTCTGTAATATTATATTATAATATACACACTTATATATTCGTTTCTGATTTATTCTCATAAAATTATATATTTTGATTGCGCAATTAAACACTTGGGTAATCGAGCTGCAGAATAGCTTATACGCATCTTCGCAAAATTGTGCCAAGCTGAGGGTTTTGCCCCCAAAATAAGGGACTTTTAAAATTTTACCATTGAATTCCACATGTATAGCGTAATTCAATTCGACACCCTGTATAGGTATTCACTTAGTTTATTAGTTTAGCCAAGTAAGCAACATTTATGCCGAGTGGTTGGTCATATCGGTCATATCCCTGTACATAAGCCGTTTACATTGCTTATCACGTTTATGCGAATTCCTGCTCCCCATTTTTATGGAACAAATTGGTAATGGTACCAAATTAAAGAGAATAATATTCCGCATCGTTCAATTTTAAGAATTCTTTGTATAATAAATAATATAAAAATAAATATATAAAATTTAAATACCTACATATGAAAGTACATTCGAAAAATATGAGTATGTTTTGTTTTGACAAGTGTAGCACCTCCTATTTTTTAAATAGCTACATTTTTAAATTTTATATTGTTATGTTGAAGAAATAGTACACAAAGAATTTTTAACGCGGAATATTATTCTCTTTAGTTTACTACCATTACTAATTTTTTCCATAACAGTTAGGGGCAGGAATTCGGATAAACGTGATTATGCAATGTATACTTCTTATTCAGATACCAACCACTCGGTATACTAGTCTGTTATAATAGTCTGTTTGGTATTTGTATTGTTAACGTTATAATAAACCATTATAAACCAAAACAATGTTCATTATACAGAATGTATAAAAATGGTGGTGAAAGCTTTAGGTAAAGTTATTCCTTAGACAAAACTAAGACAAAAAGCTGATATCAAAAACTGGCAAACGCTTCCTGAACTTACAGTCGTCAAAGTTCAAAATTGGTAACAGTAAAGAATTTCAAAATAGTTAGGTACTTGATGAGTATATTCAGTGATAATAGCTAAAATTTTTTACCATAGATCGTTTAACTTAACTTCTATTTAATTGTCGACTGTAATCGCTGTTTTTACGATTGTGAAATATTTAAACATCAACAAATTATATCAACTATAAATGTAAATATCCAGCAACAGTCAATGAGGTGCTTATTACCAAGTTAGAATATATAAAACATAAATGGCAAGAATGGGAGAAGAGGAAAAAATAAATAGTGTCCTAATAAATTTAGAATAAATGCTGTCTAAATTTAACCTATAGCTCCAAAGTACAGCCTTAATATTAAAAATGTAACTAAAATAAATTCAAGCTACCGCAGTAATATTTTGTTTTCCCAAAAGAACAAGTTTTCAGGCTGAAGAAATAATATGTTCGTTAAACTTGTATTTTTCTAATGATCGCTTTAAGATTTTCACATCTGAATATCCCGTTTTCCATCATGTTGTCTCACTAGCATTACAGAAAACAACACAAGACCACCAAAATATATTTTTTGTGCAACCGTACGCGAAGTGGGCGTTTCGCGTCCGCTATACAGGACGCGAAATCTAATTTCGCGGCCGCTGCTAATGGTAGCGGCCGCTAAAGTAAAAATCATTGTAATTTATACAAAACTAATTGTTTTATTTACTCCATATCCATAGTAACGCGCTAACTGAAAGCCGTTTTTCTATTTACAATGAATTAAGCTGTAGGTTTTCTAAAAGCAATAACATTTACAATTACACATTTTTTACGGTTGCACAAAAAATATTGTGTATACCTTGTCCGCGAAATTCTTTAGCGCCCTCGAGATTGTCTTTCCTCGGCCGCAAGCGTCCTCGGCGACAATTTTCTCTCGGTACGATAAAGACACATTTCGCGTCCTTGGTATACAAATAACTATTTTTTAATAATTCATTGTTTCCCTTAGCCAATCGCCAATCGTATACCACGAATTATAAGCCGTATTTGGTTTATCGAAATTAATTAAAGTTTTGCTCAAAACTATTGTTTAAAACACGAACTTGCATCTCTCCGTCGTAGCCTAAATGTGTAGCTGCCGTTCAACTTGCAAAATTTTATTATTGATTACTTAGATACAAAATCAAAATTAGTTTCCTTTTTAGTGCGATATCCTGCATTACCTGAAACCTGCACCACAATTTTTACACACTCTGTATATTCGATTACCGTATTAAATATACATCGTGTTTGTTTTCAACACCCTACGATGGTTGCAAGAATTGCGAGATCTGTGCATTTTTTTCCCAGAATCAAAATATAGTAAAGATAAAAAACCAATTAAATTATTTAACGATAGAATAATATGAATTTAGTGAACGTGTAGGGCGCAGTGCTTAACCCAAAAGGAAGACGACCGAATTCAAAAAGAACGTCATTAAAAACAAATCACAGATATTTTCTGTCTTCCCTGGCTACTGGTATTCAAAAATAGGTGTCTTTAAGATCCAACGTACCCATTAAACAATTTTTAGATAGCAGCTGCATTACCGTTCGTGTATCCTCCATCTTTAAATGGGGAGCTTCGATAAAATTATTCAGCTTTTTTAAATTTAAGAATCTCTTAGATCCGTTTGGCTTGTTTACTAGAAAAAAGCTTCATAGAAACTGATTCTTTGCAGGAGCGCACCTGTTGATTTCGCCCAAATTTAATAACTGTTTGCCAAAATAATGTCAATTAAATTCCGAAATAGAAAGTTTTTTACAACGTGGACGGGTGCTCTGAGTCACTTTACCGGAGAAAGGAATACGGTAACCTTGAATCCAGTTAAGGATGAAGGCGTCCACCGTGCTTTGTTTCTTTCGAACTTTTGGCACAACTTCTAAGTTCTACGTTGTGGTTGGTGCGTCTGTTCGCCTCGGCGAGACATCCATTGTCTCGGTTGAGCAAGAGACGGGCGTTTGTAGTTTAAACGACCAGAAGTGGAAGGTCTTTGTTGCCTAGATGAGGAAGGCCCAGCCCCCTCCTCCTTTTATAGCCCCGGCGTAGGTTGCTTTCAATTCCTTTCCGGATTTGGCAACTGCTTTAGCAGTTTTAACCTGCTCTGAAAAATTTTCCCCAAAAAGACATTTATCAGTGGGTCAGCTCTCGGCTACCTCTTTTCCTACTTTATCTAATAGGGGAAAAATAAAAGAACGCCGTTTTAGAGTAATATTATAGTGTAGGTCCCAGAGAATTCTGCTGGTGTTGCTTAGGTTCTCCACTACATTGCTGTCAGCTGTAGTAGAAGAATCAAGTAAGCGCGAAAGTGCCTTTCCTACCGTCGCGTCAGGTCGGCACCCAACTGGTCCTGCCATTCGCACTGAGATTTATCTCGTTTTACTGCCTCGTCTTGTAAAATGGTTGTTATTTCCACATTAACTTGTGGCGCAGCTAAAGTCGAACAATTCTATGGAATTGGATACTTAGCTACAGGGTTACCCTTCGTGTCAGGTGAAAGACCCGAAAGTAAAACTGAAAGGCATCTGCTGGCTAGATGTGTGTGTATAGCCTTACCAATTTTTTGTTTAGTTTGGTCGTCATTACCCAGCAAGGTCAGGACCTCTTTTGCAGCTTCTGTTGACGATTCGTTAATAGCATCGTCATGCTCTGGCGTAGGTTCGCTAGGGCTACCAGATAGTGAGCGAGTTCTCTCTCTTCTACCGCTTACAGTAAATCGTCTGGACGCTCTACTCAGGCGATCCCGTCGCGCTGAGGGAGAGCACATTGGCGACCTTCGACTGTACTGATGGCGTCGGTCAGTTGACGAACGGCGTATGATTTCTCTACTAAAGGGTTTCGTCCTGGTTCGTGGCGAGAGAGAAATCACGCTTCTTGATCTGGACTTACGACAAAAAACACTTTTCCTGGAACGGGAAGAACGACGATATCGCGGCGTAGCGAACGACGCAAGTCCGCTACTACTTGAAGAAGAAGAACGTTCTCGACGACTGAGAGCGTTCTTTAATTTTTTAATTATTCTTCCGAGCTATCGCGTTTATGTTTTCCCATTACAAATAAAAAGGAAAATACCTAAAACTTAAAAGGCGAGGAGCGCAACGAATGGGTGTGGTTAGCGCGGGACTCGCACAAAGAATGATCTCACAGTCAGAAGAGCGGGGAAAGGAACAGGGACAACTCAGGAGAGTATTTTTTCTTACTTTAAAATATAGTGGTTAATGCAGTACCGAACGAGGGTACTACCAAGGTAACTACCAAGTGATCAGAGGACCAGGTTTTGCAGTATAATTTATTGGCGGTTAAAAGGAGATTTACGAATGCTGGTGCTTATACCATTAAAAAAAATTCGAAGCTTTTTATAACCATGTTACAGGAATTTTCCAACAGCGCAGTTTTACGAGAGCGAATAATGAGAAAGTTATTTAAAAAACAAAAGAATTTCAGATGAATTTTTGTAAAAAAATGTCTTTAAAGATCAAACAAAAGACTTCTTTTCTTCTGTAACTCTGTAACTTTCAATGCCACTTCCAAATAATGGACAGTTGTTAATTAGTTTTATTATATTATCGGCTGGCAAATAAATTTCTTAGGGACATTTTATTGATAATGCACATTACATGCAGAATTCAGTAGGAATGCCAATATTATTCATATTGTATTTGAAAGGCGTAGGCGACACTGGAGCTTAGAATACTCTCAATTTACATCTATTATTACGAGGGTTCAGTTTCCCTGCGTGTGCGCAATTTCAAATAATTCTATGAAGGAAACGATAAATGCGTTCTTCTTGTCTGTTAAGGAAGTGACCGAGATAAATGATAGGCGAAAATTTGTATAAAATTCCAATTTGAAAAAAACATCTACAAGATATCTTCTGGTATAGTGCGTATTTGAATTTCATAATTATTATAATATGCGAAACATGAATAAAATCAAATACCTACCTACACTGATAAGGAAATAAACCTGAAATATATTTAACATGGAAACTTGTAAGAATGACTTTCGTTACTTAAGTGATTGTTATTTAATTAAAAATAATATTTCTAATTATTGCCCTCAAGGAAATATCATTTTTTATGTACAAGTGCGTGGAAGTGGTCAGCTTTTGATTTGCTACAAATTCTCATGTCTCCATAAGTTTTGAATACTTTTTTAGATCCTGTTTTCCATCTTGCTAAACAACAAACAAATAACAATGGAAACTCTTTAATAATAAATACAGTAGTTAGACTAAGAGGAATTAACTTGGTTACTTTACTGGGTTAGGAATTTCCTTTGTTCCGTGATAAATGTGTTAACCGGAGATTGTTATTCCGTGACATTTATTTCACCTTCAAATAATTTTCTATGAACAATATTTAGATATCCTGAAGGGGCTTATAGAGGGAGATTACTATTTTAATTATGAATTTTAACAAAACTGGTACACATTTAGGTAGACAGCTATTCTGTAATAGAATAATCGTGGAATGTTTAAAGCTGGGGATGAAGACCTAAAACAGGTAGCTTTAAAAAACCAATAATTGGTTATCGTATGTTTATAACCTTTTGTATTATGCCTGGCACATATTGAATCGATTCCGATTCCATATTATAATGAAATTTGGTTGTGTCGTTCACTGCATTTCCTATTCCTTTTACAAAGGGAATTGCAGCTTTTCTTAGTAGAAACTCGAAATTCAAAATTTTCAATAAAATTGTATTATAATTTTTTATTCAATTCTACTATCATCTATCTACAAAATCCCAGGATTACGAAGTTTAATTTTTAAGTACAAAAAGGAAAAAAGTAATAAAGTTGGGTGTTTTACCCCACCGTAAATGAGGTAACAATCTGCACAATTGCGAGCAAAAGCCCGCATACCTTTGTCTTTCGCACTTTATTGTTAAAATAAAACCAAATTAAAAGGTTTTTATTATTTATTTATTATGCCAAATGAACATGTAATATAAAATAAAACTAAAATTCCTGCAAAACAAATTTAAAACATATCCAGGCGAAGCATAAATCACAAAAATTTGCCGCCCTCGTAACACGAATAATTTTCATGTCACCATAAGGAGCACCTGGACACTGAATTCACTCCTCGACAAGAGGTTCTGTATAAATTTCCTCGCACGCTGGACAAGAAACATTTTTTGCTGTTTGACCGTTTTTAGTTTGATTCTCATCAGCTAATTATGCTAACGCTCTTTTTCCCTTCCTTATTAGCATTCTTATTTATAATTATTTGTTTAACAAGGCAGAAAAGTAGCAGATTTACTGACGCCGCTGGTATTTCACAGCTGAGGCGAAGCCGAAGCTGTGAAACCAGCCAAGGCAGTAAATCTGCATTTCTGCCGTGTTGAACATATAATTTTTTCTCCGATTGTTTACATTTAACATTAATTTAATGATTATTTTTAATATTTTTTGTGCTATTAGTATCAGCAAGCATCTGTTGCTATGCAGTCTTTATTGGTTGCTATGAAAAAACATACTTGAGAAATGCCATTCTATTTGTTGTGAATAGAATAGTTTAATCTTGTTAATTCGTAAATATTAATTAATTTATAATAATATTTACAATGGAAAATGACGAAGAAATGTTCACCCCATCCGAAATTAAAGAAATCGTGAAAAATATGGAACTTAAATTTAATTAATAAAAATTTCAAATTTATTTGTTTTTCGCAGCAACCTGATTTTGAATGCTACTGTCAGTAAAAATGATCACTTTTGCCTAGGCAGTAAATGTGGAACTTTGGAGACAGTCAAATGTCAGTCAAAGCATGCTTTTACTGTCTATCGGAGACAAATTTTTTTTTTTGCTTTTCTAGTTTATTTTTTTGTTCACTTTCTAACTCTTCTTTATTAGGGTGTTGATATGGAAATTGTGGATTTTTTTATCTTTTCTCGTGGGTTTATACGCTCTTGTGAAATTTTCGGATAGGAGAAAAGTTCCACGGGGGACTTGTAGAAAGATTTTGAGGGAATTGGTTGGATGCTGTGAATTATTGTCTTACAAATTTAGGGGCTATCGGATTTTTTGTCAGAATTAATGGGCTTTGAATTTGGGGTCAACGAAATTGAAATTTTAGAGTTTCCGATAGATGTTGAGGGAGTTGTTGAAAGCCTGTCAATTTTGGATGTAGAAGGTTGTGGGCTATCGGGTTTTTTGGTAGATGGAGTCGAATTTTTATATACATCACAATTTGGAGCAGGCAGACATTGTTTTTTGGGCCTCGCCAACAGTTTTAAATGGACATCATCGTCACTTGAAGAAGAGGCGTCTTGAACTTCCAATTGTTGGTTGCTCCTTTCGGGTGTTGACTCTTTCTTCATTTTCTTTTTGCCTTATCCTTTTTTTTCTGTCTGGTGATTCGTCCTCAAAAGATCTACGCACAGTTCCTTTTATGCCGGTTTTCTGTCCTTCCTTATTCTTTATATTTTTTTCCCTTAATATTTTTTTTCCTGGGCTACTTTCAATTTTTCTCTGGTAGGTGTGCTTGTAAGTATTTCCGATTTTTGCTTCTCACGAACTTTTCTTTTCACTTCTTTTGTAGCTTTTCTCTTTGGTATTGGCGCCATAGCCAAAAGGGAATTATGTCTGGATGTAGATGGCTTAGGGTTTCGAGCAGGTGGTGAACGTGGTTGAGTATGTGGAACTGCGGCTTCACTATTTGGATTAGATGTTCTACGAGTTTCTAGTTCGGGTGTTCCATTGCACACCATTCCCCCACTTCCCCTTATAATAGCTCCTAGTGTTCTGCCGAAAGGACTTGGATATTGCAAACCGTAGAATATGAATCGGAAATTTTTAGTTAGTCTATAATACATATCACAGAAATTCAGAAAATTATAATTATGGATTCATTATGGCTAAGTTGATTTAAATAGAACTGGTGTTTGAATTAAAGCAAGCGCATCAATGCTGCCCCGCAAAAGTTAAATCGTACTTAAACATGTCCCGTTTCCTGTCATGTTGGCTTTAAACTTTTAAATTAAAAAGTAATTAGATTATGTTCAGTTACTGCGAACGATAATTTGATGAAAAGCCTCTCTTTCTTGTAATCACGCTCTTTAAAAAGGCGTTACTAAGTTAGTTTTAAAACCTTTTTTTTAATTTTGTACGTGTTAAGAATATTATATGCGTGCTGTATGCCTTTTCTTCTTAAAACCCGTGCCGTTACAAATTACGATAAGAATGTTCAGGTAAATAATTTCGATAGCACTTTATACCTTGAAATACATACATACTCCACGATTTATAACATATTCGAAGAACGACAAAATAACTGATACATTAATCAAATCAGACGTTCTATAATAATGACTACGACATGTCTCTTAAGGGGTTTGTTAAATAAGAACCCCTGAGAAATAGCGCATAAACATGTTTGTCATTTTCACGTCTTCGGAGCAAGTCCATAATTCACGTTTGTTGAAAGATACATTTTTTTCCAGCAACGTGAAAAGAATCTTGAAAATAGATCAACATCTAGCATTTGTGTTATCAACGTGTTTCTAAATGCGACAAATACTCCGTGTTATAATAGGTAATTTGTAATATATAGATTTATACACAATGATTTTCTATTTATATTAAATTTAAAAAATAAAGACGATATGCCCGGTCTTCATTAACATTGGAAAATTGATTTGATTTACTATTTTTTTATACCCTATTAGAATAGCGTGACCAAAAATATATAAAACAGTGATTGGTTTTTATACATCTCTTCAAACGCTATGCAAGATAAAACTGCTAACAGATTAGGTTAGCGTTTCTGAAATCATATCTTTTTGTAGCTATCCCACTGAAAACTGGTTTTACACAAAGACGTAGTTAATTGTATTCTGATTTTGGTGTAACAAGTTTATTTTTCAGATTTACAACTTCTATCAGATATATTTTTAAGGTAACTCTGTTTTTCTCCTTTGATAAACTGTTCGAGAATCTAAAATCTAAATTTGCCTTCAAAAGAATTTTACCTTCGTGCTATATTGAATTTTTTGTCTTTGACAACCGCTTACGATAATTGAATTTAATATGAAAAGACATTGAACAATCCAGTCGGATCAAAAATGTCTACATTCATACTATGTCTACTAATGCATTAAAGAGTATGTAGGGGAGGGTGGGCCAGAGTAAAATTTCAATTTTTGAAATAATTGTAATTCATTCTTTTGAACAAAACGAATGCATATGTAAATTAATGTAATTGTTAAGATACGACAAGGAAAGTAATTATACATTTTTTAAAAAAGTGTTTGTTGTCTCACTGTGGCCCGATGTATGGGGCAGCATGAGACAGCAAAATTCAACCAGAACAAAATTCCCTATTTCGAGATTTTTTGTTAAGGACTCAAAATCATCATCGTCCTTTTCGTCGGAAATGTCGTCGTCATCTATTTCACTTCATCTTCTTCTTCACTTTCTGAAGGTGACAGAAGCTCTTTTAACCTTTTATTTTTCGACTTGAGATCATTTTTCTTTATTGAACTCTTTCGTTCTTTTTCTAAAGCTTTCATTTCTACAGCCAACTTCTCTGGCGTGTCAGTCCGTATAGTACTCTTCCTTCTTGTACGTCTTTTTCTTTCCATTTTTAATTTTTTCGCTGTAGGAAAACCTATTAACTCTTGTGGTGTAATAAAACAGTCTCGAGGTTCCACATCAGGAATAGGAACTGTTCTATCTTGAAGCTTTTCATCTCTGCGGATGGTTGGAATATGACTCGGTCCTGCAACTGGTTTATCATTTTGTGGTGATGGAGCAAGATCCGGATCTGTTACTTTGCTGCTGAGGAAAATATGACGATGATACGGGTTTATTCCCGTTTTCTTAAATCCAGATGTGAGGTTAGCTGGGGTCATGGACTTCTCGAAGGCTTGGTCGACACATCCTGCTATACCATAGATGTTCAAGGGAACACCAGGATGCGTTAACAGCCAGCTATCAACGACAGCGTTGTAGAATGCTTTGAATGGATAAAATACCGAAACGTCGAGTGGTTAAAGTTTGTTCTAGCAATGCGGTGGTAACGTAACGATTGTCCCGTCATTCTCCTTTGCCAAATCCAATACTTTCACAGAGATATGGCTCTCGTAGTTATCCATTAATTAGTATAGCAGTATTCTCTTTTGAACTACCACTATATTGTATAAATTGCTTGAAAGTTTCAACAAATAGGTTATTCTATGTTCATCCAACTAGGCGGATTAGCTAATTCAAGGTGTAGCACCGACCAGCACGTGGTCTTTAAACTTCTTCCTTAGAAAAATCAAGACCGGAGGAATGGTGTTTCCATCTACACAAATGGTGCAACAGGTTGTAGTAAGCGTCCCTCGCTCTCCGCTGGTTGTCTTATTGACTATTTCAAATCTTTTTGTATTTTTTTGGTTTGTGGACAATCGTCGTCGCCTTCTCTTCCAAGTTGAAGATTCTTGCAGGATTTGCGTGTTTATGGGACCTGTCCAAAACGTTTCGAAGGTTGTCGAAAAAAAGAGATACATTATGTTGATTAAATGAAGTGGCCCTTGATAAACTACACCCCTCAGGTGCTCTGATACTAAGGCGTTTCATAAATGACTGGAAGCAGCCAATGCCAGCTTGTTTATTTTTAATCCAATTCTGTGGCATGACTTTAGAATTTCTCACAGCCAACTCATAGGCTATTTCATGAATAATTTACCAGAGATACCAGAGATCAAAGTCAGTGTGGGGAGCATTAGGGCAATGTAATTCTTATGGGGCGTTGCCTCTTTTCTTTACCCTGGGGCTCTTGTTGAAGCAACTTAGCAGGTATTATGCAAAGGAACAGGTAAACAGTACAGGTAATCCCTCGTAATACTTTAGTTAAGTAGCTTAAAACTCATAAAAATTAAATTTCTCTTGGGTGCTGAGAACCCAAGTGGCTTGGCAATATCGGTCTGCATAAGACAATAGAAAGAATATCACTCGTGGGGAATGAAAGGAGTTTGATTTTTGAATGTAGATGAAGGAGCTTAAAGAATTTGTCCCGATACTATATTTCGATTTGTTTGTATGCATGGTATATTTAAAAAAAACCTTGGATGCTCAGAAAATCACCCAAGTTTTGTTGAATTTTTTTGTGGATATAAAAAACACACTTTGGGGGGAGCGTAATTAAGCTGCAGCCTCAAAAGAATAATTGTACTACACCGTTTTTTATTTTCCTTATAAATAATTCTTAATTAGCCCCACGCTTGCTTGAATTCCTTTCCCCTGGTTAATTGTGTCTACAAACTTGAATAATTTTACTTGAGGTTGACTTTGTATTTTAGGGATTTAGATTTTAAGGAATGTTTTAATAATAATGCTTTGAAGAATACTTAACAAACTTCTTCGTAAAATGGTTCCCAGTCTCCAAAATCCCAATTAATTAAGATTTTCTTTTACCCTGATTCACAATGAACGCATAATTAACAAACCACAAGCATTAAACGTATTTCTTTTTGTTTGCTTACTAACAATGGTGTATAATTAAAAAATACAATAAGTATTGAAAATGACTTAAAAAATGAACAATACATCGTTTTGTGCCTCACATTTTTTTTCAAAATTAAACACCAAATTTTATTTCAATCAAAAGTGTGACGTGTGCGAGTGCTTCCAATTTACTTTCTGCACGTAGATTACTAAATGAAACGAACTTACCTGTAATGAAGGTCAATTGTAATTATAGGAGACACCTTACCTGAGATGATCACTGGGTAGTACTACTTCTCGCCAGATGCCACCACAAGTTTAATGGCGGGAAAGCATAAAATTTTAACTTTTGCCAAGGCAGCGTAAATGCATCGACATACTCAGCCTCGGGGTCTGGGACCAAGATATAAATCTTTTGCACTGAGCATTAACTCTGCTGGCAAAACGGTCTATGTCAGGGGTGCCAACGGCAATTGCAATTTTCTCGAATGCATACCCAGCTAATTCCCATTCTAACTGTCGACAGGAAACTCCCCAGCTTGTCCTAGAAGCGTCTGTAAAGATCTCTACTCTGAACCTAAACTGCCTTATTGGGTTCACTGAAACACTTGAATCCAGCTGAAAATATGACTATCGGATGATATAAGATCCCAATTATGCTCTATATATACCTCTACATCTTTTGCCTTTGGTACTGATATGGTTTTTTCCACTGTCTCTTCTGTGGCTGCTGTTGTGGTCTGCTCACATGAAGTACTTGGTTGTATCTCCTGGACGGACCTGACCGGTTTAAAGACTGCTTCGGATTGGTTGGCCTTGAGGTGCTTGCCCGAGGTTTCAGAGGTTGTCTTGTCGGTTGTTATCTTAGGTCCTTTACAGACTTTTCTAGAGTACTTTATTACTGCGTTTAAGTTTTCCATTAATTCGCTACCGAATAGCCAGCAGTCTTTTTGGGACGTTTAAGCCGCTTCTTTTACTGTTTTATTTAGATTATTGGTTATAATCGCTCTACGTGTAAGGGAATCTGAGTAGTGCACGTCACATAAGAGCCGAGTGGAGTCACTCAGCAGCTCCACTAACTGTTGTTTCCCCCCCCCCCCCTCTTCTATAGGGCTATTCAGCACAATTGTCAGTGCTTTTCCCATGCCAGCCAGGCAAGCGCCGAGTTGACATTGTTTTTCAAACAGCCTCTCATCCCGCTTCTGAGCAGCCTCCGACGGGGCTGCTACTATTTCTGGGTTCAGCTTGGGCCCTCCATTGTTCTGCAGTTGGTGGCTGGCGGACATTCCTGTAGTAGGCTCTGCCTGTTGTCCGATGACAATCCCGATTTTAAGACCTGGGCCCAACGAGTGGCCACCTCCTTTTGGATTTCTTCCCCCCAGCTGTTTCTTTTGGAAAGTCATCCCCTAGCACCTGCAGGATGTCTTCTTCCAGCGACCCCGTTTTTCCCAGTGTCACCTCCTCCTGAGGTGATGCGGGCCGAGATGCGTGGTCCCTGGTCTTGGTCTTGGAATCTCAATCTCAGTTATTGTAGAATTTATACGCTTTGTATTCTAACGGTAGTAATAATAACAACACGTTTTCTGTTTTATGTGGTCCAATATCAATTTTCTAATTAAAACTTTTGTTAGTAAAACGGCATTCATTCGAAAATGAAATCCTATAATGGAACTCATCATTTTCCTGAAATAGAAGCCAATTACAGCAATCGAAAACTCTCGCAGAATGATGAATTACATCGCATTCATGTCCAGTTTCTTGGCTGAAAGAAGCTAAATTTTACTTACTAGGTTGCTACTCGATTAGCATCTTCTCTTTGAATTTTACTTTTCTTTTTTAATAAGAATATAGTTCATTCGTTTTATTCGCCATGGATTAATCATTGCTATATATAATGTAATAGACAAACTTAAAACTACACCTGCTTCTAGTCCTGTCGCTTCACCTGCTCTTTGAAACCCCCAGGACATGTTTATAAATTATAATCTGGAAAATTAATCCGAAAACTGCAAGTAAAGGACGCCAATTAATTTAATTTCTTATGCATAAGTCGAAAATGTGTACGGTTGAGTAGTACAATTTTCACCTTCCAGCAGTAAACGACATTTTGAAATTTTAATCACTCTATAGTAAATTCAGAGGCGTAAAGATTTTTAAATGAAGGTAATTAAATTGTTTAGATGTCGTCTTCGTGATAAAGCTGATTAAATGAATACTTTTGAGAAAATTTTCTGTTTAATTCAAAGACGCCTTAAATAATACAAACAAAGGCTGAATCACAGAGGGTGAATATTCTCACAGGGGTATAATTTCTAAATCAATTACAGAATAAATACAGAAAATGTAAAGGCATTATTACAGAAGGTTGCAAAAGTAACAACCTGCTTTTAAATCACTTATAAGCTGTTTATCGAGAGAGGGTTAATTACTGAACAAGTGAGAAGACTGTTTGAAACATAATTAATGAATAACTTCAGTAGATATAGCTACAGCCACCATTAATAATATTTAACAGAATATTTTGCTTACAGGTATTGGTGTGACCGGGACACGGCATTGCTAGTGGACCAGAGAATTCAGAAAGTCCTATTTCTATTTGCCTGTACAAATTCATGCATGAATCCGATTGTGTATGGACTATTCAATATTCGAACACGACGTGGGCGCGAACAGGTGAGACCCAGACTAAACACCCTAAATTCAGGAAATAGCAGGATGTCTACCCCTACTGCAGATACGCGCCTACCACCACTTGAAATATCTTTAAAGGTTCTGGAATGACAAAATGTTGTTGAAGGTACTTCTTTAGTTTCAGAACAAACACTATTAGTTGTAGAAAATAATATACAATGCAATAAGATTTAAAGCTTTAACAATCATTCCTCAGAGTCGTACAAATAAATGATATTTATATTTTACTCTTACCACTAAGCTCAACTATTTTTAGGATTTAATATTAGATTGGTTGTGTTCATTCCTACAAATACGTTTATCTTTAGGAATTTTATATTCAATATTATTTTTATATGTTTCAACAAATAGCTGTCGTTCTATGTTACTTCATACAAATTTAGGAAACAAAGTTTATCAAATTATCATATTAGACAGAAAGATAAAGTTAGGGTTGATTTTTTAAAGAAAAAGTACTAAAGTTTTATTTATTTTGATTGCAGTTAATTTTGTTAAACTTCATCAAAAAATCAAAATTTTTTGCTGGTATATACCGTCAGTATTTACCAAAAGACAAACAATAACTGTTCATAAATATATAAGGTATTAGTTTTATGTAAATATCGACAGCAAAAAGCAAGTAAAGAGCTTTCGTCTGTAAAGCCACGAGCAATTTAAAAACCTTTACATTTATATGAAAGTTCAGACAAATATTTTATTCAAGATAAGTTGAATTAATTACTCTTTTCAGGATTCTTATTTAGAGAAGCTTAACTCTGGTGGTAACTTTATAAATACATTTTTATTTTATTTCTGACCTTAAACTGCTGATTTACCTTTAATCGTAGTGTGTGTACCTTGATTACGTTATCTAAAATTTAGTTACTACCAATTTATGTTAGTAGTACACAGCAATGTTCCTAATTTTATTATTATATATTGTTACATAAGCAATATAAGAATATATAGGCAGGACGTAACACGCGCACCCCATGGAAGTTTCAGGGATAGCTTCTACTTGCTCACAAGTGGCCATTATTTTTGCGACAAGATCATCCTCGTTACGAACGAGTGTCTCGTAAACTAAATGTTTTAGATAACCCCAAAGGAAGAAAACAAGGGGGTTTAAATCGAGAACGCGCAGCCCAGGCCACGGGAACTCCCCTTCCAATTCACTGGTTGCCAAATCGCTGGTCCAAAATTTTTTTCTCGAAACCGAAGCGTTTTCGGTAATATTTTTATCAACCAAAAAATGTTTCTTTTGATGTCCCCTACCACCACGAAAAGTTTGTCGGTATATCATTTATGGAACACTCTGTATATGATAAGATTGGTGTAGGGGTCGTACCTTTAAAATTATATTTTCAAATACAAAAGACACACATACAAATAGGAAAATAATTATTGCAAAACATAATTTGTCCCCACTTTTTATTAATTTGATTTAACTTAAAATAATCATTTTTTTTAATGTGAGTTTTTAAACTCAAAACGCAGCAGCTATATGAGCAACATGTTTTATTAATTTATAAATCATGAACATTAAAATGAAAACACACCCTTGCAAAAAAGTAACTAAATACGTATTATAACTGCTCCCATCGTTAGCGAACTTGCGCTGATTTTGTATAAATATTGTGATAATGATGTCATGATACTCCCAATTTAAAAAATACTGACGTGAATTCAACTCCTTATAAAAAATCTTTCTCGAGAGGATTGGTGTATATTGGGGCTATAGGGCTACACGTTTTATGTTCCCTGTTTTCTTTTAAGAAATTCCTTCTTGGAGGTATTGGGGAGCACTAAACTTTAGCATGGGTGAATTTTTGGCGACTACTTCAACCTGATTATAAAAATCAGCTGCCGCTGGCATTTGAATTCATGGATGAGGATAATTCTGTACAGATCAGAAATTAAACTTAGAGTAAAAGGAATTTTAAAAAATCAGCATAATAGGTCAATTAAATTTATATCTGTAGTTGATTCCTCGTTGATTGAAGTATTTCATTTAGTAGCATTTTAGTAAAATATACTTTAATCCGAGCTTTAATCTCATCTTCTGCATAGGTTTTTTAGTTTTTAGTTCGAGAAATTTTGTTGCCACATATTTTCTAAATTTAGTAAATGTTGACTTTCTTCCTACATCTATTTTATATAAAATGTAGGCACATATCTATAAGTGCTTACCGTTTGTTCTAGTTTTGTATAATTTTGTTCTTTGTTCTTCTCCAAATTATAAGATAATCTACCTAACAAATGCTGAGTAATAGCATACTGTATTTGTCTTTTCATTCAAGCTTGCGGCACTACCTGTAATATTTTCGCATGAAATGTGTTCTCCTTTCTTCGCGTTAATTCCCCTTCTAATAACTCTCAAAGTGCTAACAGGATATGCTCCTCGCTTTAGTAATTTTAGGCGTAATACAATAAAGATTCTTGCTCATAGAACTGCAAAGTTTCCTATAATATGGATATTTTTATCTTGACTCTAAAGTGTTTTATTCCAAAACTAGACTTTTATTTGTTAACCAGGACATTCGAAAACTCTCATTTATTATGAGGAATAAGTAAGTTTGTAATTTTCCGATAATTTGGTAAGTAACGGTTAGGGCTATGGATTTTTGAATTGTTCAAGAGATATCATAGTCGCAAGAATAGTTGTTGCCTACATGTAATTTATATTCTGTGTTTATGTGTTATTTTGTTCGTTAATTTACTAGGCATATTGAGTAATTTGTCTACCCAACCGCAGGAATTTAGTTAATTAAAGTTTCGCTGTTTTGTATTTTCAGTGACATTTATCCCCTTTAAGTATTTCATCATAACTGAGAAATGCCAGTCTTCATCAAAATTAACATCTTGACCGAGTAGTTTCCGACCATTTCTGTATTTATGACATTCGTGCGAAATTTATGTAAATGACTGGATTCTAATAAGTAGCAACTCTCTTCACATACGCGAAGACACTGAATCGATATCATTTCGATCCTCTTTACTTTTTTCTACATCCACTCAAAAGGTTTCTAATCTTTCTTGATCTTTTTCATCGGATAAAGCGTTGCAAGCGAAGAGCTTGCTATTACCATCTGCCAACGTACCTGATTTGTAGCTCTTTGCATCAACGTATCTTTTGAAATATAGTATATGTGTGCGGCATATACAAGGTGGTCTAAATAGTGTTAGTATGTATTTCTTATTCATTGTTACGTTTTGCAGAAAAGGTTTTATTTATAATCACTAACTTTATAACTACGGATAATAGAAACATGAACTGGGCAGTTGTTCCAGTGCAATTTTCTGCAGGGCTACTTCAATAATTATGTTTATTAAATGATCACGAGTTTTGATTGTATGAGCATATCCTTTATTTAACCCCAAAAGTCAGGTGAGCGAAACGTCTGCTAGGATGTGGCGGCGGCGGTAGCGGCGCGGCGTAACGGCCAGCGGTGAAACGGCGGAGTGTAGGAGTATTACTAACATTTCGTACTTCAAATTATAGTATAACTAACCACCTCTTACAGTTATGGCTACACCGTTGTGATCACCCTGTATAATATTTTTTGCAGTGTGGATGACTTAGAAGCATTCTATACAGGGTATGTCGTGATTTGCGTTGATTGTTAATAAAGTATCGTCGAAGTTGTTTACTGAACGTTTGTTATGTCCGAAAACTACTTAATCTGAATCCGACATGGAACAATCGTCACACATGAAAGCGTCTGGTTCATCAGTTTCTGATTGGCATGTGATATGATAGGGCTCGCAACAGAAGGCACACTGTATGCAGTTTGCACCATTTTTTTCTTTAACATCAACGTTCTTCCACTAACACCGCAGTCCCATTGATCATCTTTTTTTGAACGATTTTTTTTTATAGCTTTGGAGTTGATAAATTTCTTCCTTGTGATTCAAATGGCTTTCTAGCTTGCTGTGCTTTAGAAGCTGTTGCTTCTCGCTTATTTTGCAGTGCTTTAGAACTTCCTGCATCTTAAGGAGGAGTTCAGCGGTGGAATATAGACAGGCCCAGATTCGTGGACCACAGTTGCGTTTTCAGTCAATCTTGATACGCTGTAACTTCTGCCGGAATGATATTTTTATTGATAGGAGGTATTCAAGTTTTTTTGAATATAGTATTTTCAATATTTTGTAGTAAGAAAGCTTTAATTAATCATCGAGTTGTTCTAGATAACATATCGTTTAATTCCCAATTTTCTCATTAGGCTTTCTAATTTTGTATAAAAGTCGTCAAGCATAGTTGAGTTTGCCATTGAAGCCCTGTCGGCTGCCAAATTTCGAGTGCATGCAGTGATGGTCCATATCTTTGTTTGAAACTTGTCCACCTGTTGTACTACTCTAATGTCTAGTCTTCAACATCTGGCTCTGGTTATGCTACAATACCTACCACTAACATGTGTTCGCCGACTCACTATCCTTTTTAAAAAAGTGTTCCCGCCAAGAAAAATGCTAGTGTGCGACTGTGAGACCAAATACCAACTCTTACATATCAATAACGTAATTATATATTCGTACCTCTATTTTTGCATATTTTGGCAAGTCTTGTGTGACATTAATTGGCATTATTGTGAGTCGCATCGTTTTTGGTTTTGTTAATGAAGCGTTTTAACGAAGACCAGCGAATATGCATTTGCTCCGTAGATTTATATATTGACATACCTTCCTATTGAACTATTTCGCTTGCTTTGTCTATATCTGCTGAATAATATGTTCTATATTTTTGTTTCCGTATGATGGATTGGTAATTTTGCGACAGGTAATTTGACGGTAGACAGGCAATTTGGCGATATAGTAAGCAATAAAATCAAGTTCTGTTTACACCATTTTAAAGAGTCCTCTAATAAGGGTTATAAAATCAATATCCCAAAACATTTTAGAAAATATGTACCATTTGACATAATCAGCATTTAAGGCTGGCATTTACTTAAAGCAAAATCGAATTTGATGTATGGAAAGTTGCATACCTACAATAACAAGAATAATGCTTGCCTTGGAATTTTGTTTCATATTTTTAAATATTTCAGATTCATCTGACGTTACCAAAATTGATAAATGCAATAATGAACAATGAATTTACTGTATTGAATACAGATTTTGTCGTTATATTATTTTAATTTTTTTTTGTCAAACAACAATACCTAGTAGAAAGTTGTAATCCGTTATAATCCGTCTTTTGTGTATTGGCTCCATTGACAGTTAATGGTCCTGTTAGTTGTGTTGCCTATATGCTAAATTGCAAAAGGTGAATTATATTGATATTTCTAAAATTTTATTTCCATTATTTCCGAATTAATTTGCGTTTTAGAAAAAAAATTCTTGTGGCATTTGAAAGAGCGTGGTTATATCTATCTATTGATAGAGAGAATTTTTCGATATCCATATTTTTGTAAATACTACTTGAAAATTTTAAAGTAAAATAGAGTTGTACATTTTTTAATGCTGAAAAGTTATTTTTTAGAAATTAAACAAAAACGTTCTATGGGTAGACAGATAAAACACCAATAATAAGAAAAAAAATTCGCCCGCCCTTCCTACTTTAAAATTGGCTCTGAAAAATTGGAACAAAATGTGCATAAAATGGGGTATATTTCAAGGTGTAAACTCCAGCCTTAAGTTTTACGGACCGTGATTTACATGGCATGAAGGTCTTCAAATACGCACGCATTCCGTTGAAAATGCTAACTGTGTACATAAACTGATTTTTATTTATCACCAAAATCCCTTTACCGTATACCTTTCCAATAATTAAAATGTATGATAATATAATATACAACCAGCAACCTTCAAAAGCAGGTAGATATAAATATACTATTAGAAAATTAGGCATTTAATGTTATAGGATTTTCACTTCTGTTTCTCATAGTAATCGTTTTTGATAAGATTACATCGACTGCAATTTTCTCATTGTTTTGTTTATTAGAAGTCTGTAGGTAGGTACACACACTATCATAAATAATATTTGGGATCTTCATGATGAGTTAAACTTACGGTTGTTCCCTGGTTTGACGGTTTATTTCGTACCCATTCTTATTATTCTTTTGTTTTGTTTTATATTTTTCTTCAGCAAGATTAGCCGCTATAAATGTACAATGTTTAGCTTCGCACTGCAATCAATATCCAAATTCTCTCGCCGAATATGTAAAAATTAAATTGTATATAAAGCCACAGATGTGTTGTAATCTGTTTATAAACGACTCATTACTTTAGCTTTCGTTTTTGCAGTACAATTTTAACAGGTTTCACCAGTTTTTTTTAAATTTGATATATTTTGTTGATTTTTAATATGCTGTGTAAGGTTTTAAATTTGTAAATAGATAGATTTCTGGATTCTTATTTTGTAATATACTTCCTTTCGCAATATTTATTATATAGACGAATTAATATCTCGATTAGACTCATTATGAATTAGACAAACCTTTTTGTATATTTTATTTATGTTCTATTTATATTCAATGTCCTTTATTTTTGTAATGTTTTTATGTTTACATTTTTGTATTTGCTGTAATTTTTTTTAAATATAATTTACTTGCGAACATTATGCTGCTTTCTGTTCATGTTTATGTTATGTTAAATATCGATCAAATAAAATCTAGCATTACTTCTGCTTTTGCTTCTTAAATAATCATCAAATAAGGTAAGTACCTTTGCTGTTATTATAGTTTCATATTTTGCATAGATGCTAATGTAGTATAGGTACTTATGCTGCAAGAATTTTCGCTGATGTACCTACACTTTGCCCAGTCCTAAGCTCGAAGAACGAGAAAGTATGTTAAAGAGAGTATTAAATGAAAATCTGACTGAGATCTTATCAGAAGTAGGTGTAGATGGTTGACTTTTTGGCAGTAACCTGCCAAAAAGGATTAAGGCTGCAAACGCTATATACAAGACAACTAAGGAGCTAAACGTCCAATCTACACCTAAACAAATAATTGGAAAGTCAACTGTGCAACAAAAACCTAGTTTTTAAACTTCAAGGGTCCGGCTCGCCAGCCGTTCAAGGCCCTTCGATCATGCCAGCTCGCCGAGGTGGACTCAAACAACAGACCTGATACCAATATTGCGTTTATCACACCACCTCCATATCTGGTGGGCATTGTTGATAACTCAAACGATTTTTCATAAACTTTATTAATATTATAATGTACAGAAAAACTGAACGTCTACATCGTGCTAATTCTAGTGGACTGTGTCTAGCCAAGTTCACTACCTCAACGCATTCAGAACAAAGATGCGCCATCTGTAGTGTTACACAAAATACAAGAATGACCGCGAGAATTCAAAAAATTAACGGTACTCAACAGGCATTATAATTTAATTCAGGGAATTGAACCCCGCCCGAGAAATAGCGCAGGTATTATCCAATTTCGCAGCTTGATTCTGATGACTGATGAGTTTGCCAAACATTTTAGCCCAAAATAAATTATTAGCAATTCAAAAACGTTTATAGTATGTTTACTTCTCTCGGCTCCAGTGGTTCCAAAGGCAATGAACCCTTTTGTCCTCGCAAATCGCCCCCCAAACTGTGCTTGATACATCAGTGAAAATAGTCAGTAAATTTAAATCGCCTGAAGGGGCAAAAGGGATTTGTTATGTTTGTCATCCATCAGTGAGATGCATCCAGGATTCGTAATTGTTCGTGGATCTGTTAAGGGCTAGCCCTATCCCGCTTTAACGTTTTTGTATACACCCAACCATAACGGGTTGCTGGACAAATAGAGCACAGTGTACCAATTAGTCTTGCAAAATTCCTAATTTTACACCGTTTGTTTGAGACAAATGAATGTAACCCAGTCTTAATGCGGGGTTGCTTGTCTAAAAGTTGCTTGCCAAACCCATCATTTCGGAGTTGCAATCGAACTCCAAAAAGGTACAAATTTTGATAGGCGGTACTTAGAATCTATGTTTTCATGTACTACATAAATTAATGAATTTTGGAAACGAACGCACAATAGTGCCATACAGTGGAGTACCTACCTTCTATTCTTTGTCAGTAAAACAAGTAACACTCCATGAATTTGTCATCCGTTATAATTTGTTGTAAAGGCAAAAATAATACATGAACAAAGAAAGCAAAACAATTTTTTCGATCACCTGATAAAACATAAATCGACTATCAGTAGAGTAATATTTTACGACTTTATACTGTATAAAAGGATACCTGCATTTCCCTAAATATACAAAAAGTTGTAATTTCATTCTCATTGTGGACAACGTCGTTGAAGGGTAATTTAAAAAAACATGCTACGCAATTTACATACCCGGCCTCTGCAACAACTTTTTTTTATTAATTCTTGTACACCTGCATGCGAGCTAAACATTACCATTTTAGAAATATGTGGCGAGTTTAGTTTCCAACCAACTCAACTGTTTCGTGTTTGATTTTTCCCTTGGCAATTGTTTTCTTTTATGAATACGAATACTTTAAGTTCCGTTCATTACTCAATTTGGAATGAATTGTGTTATATTTGTTTTACTTGTTTGCTTGCGTTGAGTTTCGATGCAAATCCTTATAGCCCAGGGTACTGTACGTTCTGTGGTAACAATTCTGCCACCTGTGGTTATGACGTTTGCCAGTTATTCATCTAGGACCACAAACCTGCGAAATTAGAACCCTTGTTAGAGGAGCTGCGCAGTGGCGTAGCCAGAGTTTACCCTTGGGGGGGGGGGATATATTAGGGGCACAGTCAGGAATAAGCGCAGAGGGGAGCTATATTATGTAATTGCGTATACATAACTAATGCAAGGGAAGCGAGCAAAAAATGCAGGCGATTCGTTTTCACAAGTGGACGTGGCCAATCTTTAACACTTTATATAGGCATCTGCGAATGCTGAAGTTGAATAAAAAAATCTGAAAATATTAAACTGTTTAGAAATTAAATTGAAAATTTGCGGTTGAAAAACAATAATCGTGAAAATAATTACATTTCATTATTTCCAAAATATTATTTAAATTAATTACAGTTCTTTTAATGAAAATTATGAAGTTGTAGTATACAGGGTGTAACTAAAACACTTGGCCAAACTTTAAGAGTGTGTTTTCCACACCAAAGGAAAAAAAAAGTTCATATGAACATGGGTTGGGAAACGCTTTGTTAGGGTGCTACAGCCCCTCAAAGGGGGCGCATGAAATTTTATAAAATTTTAAATAATATCTGTGACACCCTTTAATATAAATATATTATATTATATTATAATGCGACAGTATTCAAATAAAATTATTTAAACCAGGAGCGTCCCAAACTGGAGGCGCTGGGTACTTATTCTTCATTATATTTGTTATTTTCAATTGTTTTTAGAAATTTGAGTACATGGTACGATTGTACGTTCAAAATCACATAAAAAGTGTAATCTTATTAATAGTCGATAAAACGAATCGTTTTCTAGATAACTCAATTATTACGACAAATCTAGTTGCCATGAAAATTCGGAAACTTCGTACTTTATGGATTAAATTCGCAGCATAGATTCAAGACATCAAGGCAATAAAAAAAGTTCATATGAATTTTGCCTTGATGTCCTGAATCTATGCTGCGAATTTAATCCATAAAGTATGAAGCTTAAATTTCATGCGCCCCCTTCGGGGGGCTGTAGCACCCTAGCAAAGCGTTTCCTAACCCATGTTCATTATGAATTTCTTTCTTTTCTTGGTGTGGAGAACACGCGCTTTTAAAGTTTGGTCAAGTATTTTAGTGGTTTATGACATACTTATGCCAGTATTTATTTTTGTAGAAGTACAGGTCCATGTGGTTTTTATATTTAAAAAGGGAATAATATGGTCAAATTTAAAAAATCTTGATTTCAACAAGCAATATAGTAAATAATATAAATTGCTTGATCCTAAACCATTCTAAGATATCTAATTTTGTCTGCTTTTGAATTTTCATAATTGAAGCCGGTTGGAGCCATTTTTTCCAGTTTTTGACCCTTGGGGGGGATATATCCCCCATATCCCCCCCCGTGGCTACGCCACTGGAGCTGCGGCACAGAAATGGGCTAAGTTCTTTCTACTCGGTTTTCGGCGGTTTTGGTGATTCGTGTCCGGTGTGTCTTTTTCTGTATGTGTTGTTAATTTCAAAACGGTCCGTAGCTTTATTGTAATTTTCAGTCTCCGCTTTTTAACTTTTTATGTATTAACTTTATTTTTTGTAAGCTGTTAATCGATTTCACTGACAGGCGTTCACTGTATCATAAATGATTGAGTGATGTGATGTAACAACATACACATTATCATCGCTGCTGATAATGTAATACCTACCACCATTCTTATGAAAATATAATAATTTATTTTTTCTTTAAATGTGAACATTTATGTATGTATACATTTTCACATATTTCATGTCTTGACACTTGTCGTTAATCATTTTACTGTAAAAAAAGTTGTAGGATAAATATTTTCCTGGGCTCATATTTATATACTCGTACATACACTAAAACAGCGGCACCAAAACGATAACTATTTTTTTTTAATAAAAATAAAAAATATTGAAAAATTGTGTGCAATTTTATAGTTCCGCATTACTTTCTGCGACATCCTGTTTCCTTCTTGTTTGTTCAGTTGTCGCGTCATGTTAATGTTAATCATATTTGTGCTGCGACTGTCAATAGAATTTACTTCCGTATTTCCACAGCGTAGCGTATATCTACATTCAAGACAACTCAAAGCCCTGTTTCATAGTAGTGTAGGTTTTTAAACTAGTATAGGTATACATATTAAAACTGCTAAATGAAAACTGAGTTTATTTACACACACACTAATAATATTTGTAAACAAAAAGATACAAAACTTTACAGATAAAAATGTGCGGTGAAGCGAGTATACCGAGAGGGTGAAGAACCGACCGCTAACTGGTGCTACCCTTGCTTAAGTGGGGTAGCATAACCGGCGCTGCATGTGTTCATCTTCATCATGTGTGCATTCAGACATGCTTTTCGCTTATATGGAAAGCAGCGCGAAATGGGGCTGCTACAGCAGTTTTTCTTTTCAAAAGTACAGGTATTAATTTTTACTATTTTTATTTAAAGCCAACCTGTTTTCGCTAATATGACAACACCGAAGCCGAAGAGTAAGGCATTCCTCTAGCACCTGTAAATTCCCTCGAATCTCTAATTTCTGACAGGATAGGGAATATTAACGCGCATTGACATCGTATATAGCTGAGTGTGTTATATTGCAAAAGCATTCTTACAAAAACCTTTTGCCCGTAAATTTGGACTGTTGATGTTTTGTAGAAGAGCTACAACGCTGGTAGTAAGGTTGGAATTTTTCTGATACTTCAAGTTATCCTTTGAAAGAAGTTTTTAAGCTCCTCGTCTTCTTTTTAGGCTTCTTGTAGTGAACTTCCGTCGAGTTCTACTTTGATAATGCTTTCAATAATTCTAGACAAGGCATTTACCGGTGAATTTTCAGTCCCTTTGATATACTGGATATCTGTTGTGAACTGGGAAATAAAATCTAATTGACGCCATTGTCTCGGGCTACACTTGTCTGATTTTTGCATACGCATAGGTCAGCGGTCGGTGATCTGGTAAAGATTGTAAAATCTCATCATTTTAAATGTGATTAAATTTTCGTACTACTTTATAAATTCCAAGAAGCTCCCCGTCGCTGGCGCTATACTTTTTTTCAACTGGAGTGAGTTTGGTTGAAAAGAAATAAATGTGTTTGCAGTGTGCATATTTGTCCTGTTGCAAAACACACCTCCTACTGCGATATCAGAGCAACTATGCTAAGTAAATCTCCAGGTTGTGGGAAGGTTAGAATTGCTGCAGCTGCCAAAAATTATCTTTGGTTTTAAGAAAAGTCTTGTTTGCAGCTTCGTTCTAAGTAATTTGTGCATTCTTGTTCTTGGACCATTTTAGGGAATCCTTTAGAGGTTGCTGGGTTGTTGCGGCTTTTTGTAGGCATCGTCGGTAATAATATAATTAACCATGTCTAGAAGCGCTTGCAATGTCTTGCTGGACTCTGGTAAGGGCAAATCCTTATCCACCTTAAGTTTTTCAGAAAGTGACTGGAAACCATGACGAGGATGTAATGAGAATGTCATCGATATAGATACGTACGAAATTTAGGTCTCGGAGGATTGATCCAGAAATCCCTGAATAGTTTGAGCAGCACATAAAGTCACGACGGAGTCCCAGGTTCAGATTTATTATCTTTTGTCCATAAATTGTTATTGTCGAACCGTCTGCGACTTGTAGATTAAATATAACACTAGTATTATGATCTAATCCACTGTACCTGAATTTAGCTGGTAAGATATTGAGTTCTGCTCCGGTGTAATATGAAGTTGAACATTCAAAAATTGTAAAATACCAGACTGACCGATTTTTTTTACGTACAAAATAATTGGAACTGAAGCTATTGTCTACTCCAGCGTGTCTTTAGTAACTATAATTATTAATGATTTGCGTTGTGATGGTGGTAAAAATTACATTTACATAATTACCTTGTAAAAGGTTGTAATAACACTCACAAGCCTTAACTTGACCATCAACTTTGCAAAGATTATTCAGTAATGACACTAACACATAACTTATGTTAAAATACATTTATTTTTAGGCGCCGGAAGCTACTTCTCAACGTCGGAACAGTATTAAGAAGCATGGAGCTGATGTGGTGTGCTTAGTGTCTTGGAAGAAGCGGCGTGAACCTATTTCAGTTCCGCATCGAAGGGATATTTGTCTCAGCTGTGGTGAATCATTTGAGTTTCCAAATGGAGCAGCTGGTCTTTGCTCTGTAAGGGGGGAATGACGCACGGTGAAATTTAAAGAAAATGAATAATTTAATTATCAGGAAATTTTATAATATCTTTCCGGATGACTACACAGACTGCGTTAATATTTGCGAATTGCCTTAAAATAAATTTTTAATGGAATACTAAAGATATGCAGTACCTACCTTACGTTTGTGAAATATTTTGTGTTTGTAGATTTTTTGTTCTGCTTTTAAACACATTTGCTCAAATGTGCTCCGTGTATAAAATCCATAAGGATACTGTAAAATACTATTGTAATAAGCTGTTGAAAAGCTGATCGTACCATATCCATAGGCCATTTCTGGCCAACAATTACTTTATTAATGATGTTAGGCATTAGATAACTCTATAGGATATTTTGAAAAGAGCCTAATTGTTTAATACGACTGTAGTGTAAATCTAAAATAAAGTCGTAACTGGATTATTTCTTTCCTGTCCGTTATTTACATTTCAAAGGATATCATCAGTATTAGTATTTACTTTCCATTAACTACATATTAAAAGAAAGACAAAATATTATTCATCTCAATAGTCTTGAAAAAAAGTATGTCAATAACGAACATAGGACACCGTTTCAAAACAATACAAAACTGGTAAAGTGTTAACTTAAAAATTCTCCTTAAACATGCAGCTGTATCCGCGTATTCTCAACGAATTTATACATTTTAAGAATTTTACCACGAAATGACTCGAAGCCGTCACGATTCGCATAGTTCTACTGAATTTAAATTGAAAATAAGGTTGTGTCACAAAACTTTGAAAGCTATCAGGATAAAATATTTCTGCATGCAGTTTCAGCTGTCTCTGGAACTTTACCACAACTTGAATATAGGGATTGCAGGGCAACTTCAACCATAGCCATGTGTCATGCTTATATGGATTTGCATGCGCTTATATTACAGCCTTAGGAATTGTGTAAAATATACGGAATAAAATACGTACATGTTATAACGTATACAGAGTGGATGACAAAATCCGTTTCGAGCTATAGGGCGTTTAATTCCGATCGCATTGACGATCGATATACCAATGGTATACCATTTGTTTCTCAACATACGGGACAACTAGATTACTATACATCGTTTTAAGAAATGCACTGTAGCCAATCAAAATAATTTTTTTCAGCCTAAACTATGGGAGATACCGAAATCGAACAAGTAACAAAAAATATTTGAAATAAGAATGTCTCTGTGTAAAAAAAATTTGAAAACCATTGGCCAAACTGTTAAAAAAATATGAGCTTCTTTGCCTGTGGATGATTAACCTTTGTCCACTTACGCGACACTCCTGAACAAAAAAATGATCGTCAAAAAACACCTTTTTCCAGAAAAGAATCACATCCCAAATTTCATCTTAATCGCTAAAAATAATCTTGTTATTTAAAAAAATACATTTTTTTTGAAGATCTTTGGTGTTGGATAGCGCTTTAACGACGCAATTTCGGATAGAGGTAAGTTGCGTTAAATCGTCTTATTTTGATCCCCGGAATCTGTGGTTAAGCTATGGCACCATATTTTAGAGACACCCTGTACATCAAAAGATTCCTTTTTTTTGTGTAGTTTGCGAATATGCTATGGCAGACGATATTAAGTGCAGCATTAACGATGCCAGACGCCTTTGAAGTTGAAAAAAATGCGTGCCTTACCAATCTCTGTGCGAGCGAGCGAGCGACAGTAGATAATACGTAACAGAAACACGTTTCGCTTGAAAATAAAGGTTCATCTTTATATCGGTTTAAAAAAAACCAATACCTCCTTCATTTACTAATTTTATTTATACAACCAAACACAATTTAATTTTCAATTGGGGGGGGGGCAGGTTGACGACTCTGAGGTTGACAATCTGAGCTTGACTCTGACGTGGATTCAGTCCCTATGAGAATTCTTATTCTTCTCATAGGCTGATCTTTTTGGTTTGGTGTCTGGAAAAATAAATTCAATGAAGGTCACTGAAAACGCTGGTTGAACCTGATGCCTCTATTTTGTGTTTCTGTAAATGATTATTTTTTCTACTAAAATAGTTGCCAATGAGAAATTCGATATTTGAATAATATTTATGGATCCAACAAAATCCAACAGTAGTAATTAAAATTGTATATATAAATGAAACTTAATAAACTCAGTTTGTATAATAGAAATATTGTACTTCATTGTCTGAACATTCATCATCGGTGGATAAATAATAGTCATCTATCTTTCTTTTCTGCTTCAGTATCTTGAGGTACGAATAATATGTCCTCAAGATATTGAGGTAGTTGGAGACCCTTCAAACCATTTTCTTTTAAATTTCTCGTAAACACAATCCGTCCATTCTCAGATGGATTATCGAAAGAAGGACTCTTTTTGGTGGCGTTTGATTCTCTTAATTTTTTCTGCCAAAACCGATTTAAATGGTGGAAACTTTGAATAATTTATTGAGTTTTTTATTTATTCTTTGAGAAGTGGCGAAGAAACATAAATGGTGGCCAAAGGCTCGTATTAATATAACCAAATGTGGAAGACAGTTCCTTAATAATTGAACGATATACCAATACGCTGCTATTAAAGTTCCTTTGAACGTGCAAACGTAAATGTGTAAGAAAAGTTCTTTATTAACCAAACAATATGCAATTACGTTTGAAATAATAGTTCCTTTGAACGTGCCTTGGGTAAACCCGTGGGTAAACCAACAAACCTCTAACAGGGTGACCCACGCAGCAGGGACGCGGCTTTTTGTTTGGGAGCGTTGGTGTTCTTTTTGAAACAAAGGAGGCTTTGCGGTCCGCACCGATGAACAAAAATGACCAAGGGATGCTACCACCAGCAACCTTTAGTTGTAATTGTTTTAAAAATAGATTTAATTATATCCTAGCTTTCCAATCCACGATCTAATTGTCGAAAGGGAAGGCAAAATAATTTTCATGCGTCGTAAAAATCTATTAATAAGCTGATGGTGATTTATAATATAGACCAACAGCAAATTCTTTTTCATCTTTCCTCCAATCAGATCTTGTTTTATGGGCAAGTTGCATTTGCACACCCATGTCAATAGGAACTTCTCCTCTTATTTTCATGAAAGGAATATGCCCTTAACTAGATGCCGTTGCTTTTTGGGACACGCTGTATTGTATATGACAAAAGTTCCCAATTTTCCACATTGATTACATTTTCATTTTTTATTACGATTTCCACTTGCACTTATCGACCTTTTCGTCGAGGATATAATTTTATTCGTTTTGTTTTTATTAATATTCGGTACAATTTTCTAACAATATACTAGTTTTTAAATACGTTTTTTGATAATAACAATAGCAACAAATATTCACTAATCTTTCCAAACGTATAACGTAAAAATACGTTTTTGAAGGGAAAAATGATTTTCCTTCAGGTTAACGTCATTGATATTCGTTAGAAACCCTTATTTCAGATCAACTGTGATCAAAAGAAGTGGAAAGCACATTTTTAGAAGTTTGGGGTGAATATTGAAAGGAACTAAATTACAGCGAACGCTTTAGCAACGTTCGTGCTTTTCCGGATTTCTCTGATATCTTAGGATAAAAGCATTTGTTAAATACCAAAGCGATTTTACGATTAAGATTTATTGTATTTACTTGTCTCTAAACATTGTAAAATTTTCGCTTCAGCGAAAATTGTAGACTTGATAAGACAAGTTTTAATGGCACAATATCTTTTACAAACTTTGTATTTAAATCACACCTATTGGATTAATCTGGAATGATATTTTCGGTCATATATTAAATGTGGCACAATATTGAAGAATTTTAACTATGCTCAGTGATTTTTATTAACTGCTGTTCTCCCCGCCTGCTATTTTCGACAGTTAGGCGTTACTAATTGAATTTGTACGGTGAGTGGAAACTTTTAGCTTTTACTTCTAGTGCAACACGCTTCTTAACACTCTAGCAGAATTTCATTCGTAAATTATTTATTGCTCCAGGTACCTGGGAAAGTTCAAAAGTCTCCAACCTACACTATATTTATGTGGAGCATTATCTTGTAATTTAAATTACGAAGCACACCGTAGAGTCAGTTTTAGAAGATCCGTTATCCATTCGAACAATAAATGTAAGCATTAGATAAATAGAATGATAAAGTCCAGCTTATAAAGGTTAGAGGAGACGTGGAGAAACAGGAGACTTCTGTTCACTTCAAATGTCGAACAATACTGTCGAATAGTGTATGTTCAGGTAACTTTTATTACACTCTATGTATAAATGGTAAATTGTAATTAGTAAATACAGTAACTTGAATAAGTAAGACAGGATGTATAAAGTAAATTGAATAGCAAGTACCGAGGCTTTTAACAGCTGAAGGATGTTGACCGGGCCGGGTCGTGGGATCGACACCTCCGCTTCTCCGGTGACCTACCCTTGAGGTCCGTTCAGGGTTGTTTTCCTTTGTCTCAGCAGTCCAACTGACCGTTACATGCCTTGAGCAAGATGCAAGTCTCAACTTGTCGATGAACGTCTTTGCTCAACATCCGGCCCTAGGCAGCTGGAATTTTTGGAATATGTCGTCGCTACAGATGTAATCGCTTGTTAAGGACAACAATGATTTTTAAATTCCTTTCTACGTTTATCCAGTTTGATAATCTAGTCTCTCATTACAATTCAAAGGTTTGTCAAAGGAATCCATCAAGAATTTTCACAAGCACCACTTTAATGTTATTCTCTTTAACCAATTCTCTATTTAATTGCTACAGGATTTAATTTGTTCGATTAAAATGCTAATTATCTCTTCCTTGAGGATACGCTGAAACTTATTTTTAAGGGTCGCCAAAAAGAAACGTATAGATCAACAGAAATTAGATTGCGGGTAACCAAGCGATGCGCAGTAGTTATTTCAGTTCAACTCATTGCTTACCTTAAGGCTTCCTTTTAGTGGGTCGGTAGAACGCTATAAATTGACCAATTTTAAATACAAATAACTTCCTTATAAATACATTTGGAATGATACAAATTTTACAACAATACTATCGAACCTTTCCTTACCGCGCTAAAAGGCCAAAAATTCGAAATTTGAAATTAGGAAAAAGTTATGAAGGCATTTATAAAAAAGGAAAAATATTAAATAGCTAACTAAATATAATTTTTAAACAATTTTTCTTCTTTTAGCGCGGTGTATTTAAATGATGTCACTATATACACACATCGATCATGTTGTAGATTTACTTTGTTTTTAAGTAGTTTGTATTTAACTTTTCAAAAATTGTAAAGAATTTTATCAAAATTTAACGAAAATAGGCAACACACGTAACATAGGGTTAGACGGATTAGTGAAAGCTGTTCTTATGGAAATACCTTAGTCCTAAGCTGTGTTCAGGTAGAAATCACGCGTGGGTAGAAAATTAGAAATGTATATTTACAATAAGGCCCGGTTTATTCACCTACCAGTAAAGTCCCCAGTAACTACTTGACAATTAACTTTATAGGTTACCAGTAAATTTTCAGTCTTTTCACTTGCTGACAAGTAATTTTATCATATAAGTAGCAACTTGTATGAAACAAATGTTTTTAAATAGATAGTCATGTTTCATGTAAATAGAAGGAAATAGCGCTATACGTTTTGCAATGTGATAAAGTGAAAACTATCAACTGTCAACTAACTAAGCATTAAATTTTACTTGGCAGAAAAAGTACCCTATAAGTTAATCTGCCCAGTAATGCATTTATAGGTGACAAGTAGTTTATTAGTCCTGTTACCCGGGTAACCTATAAAGTTAATTGTCAAGTAGCTACTGGGGACTTTACTGGTAGGTGAATAAACCGGGCCTAAATTTAAGTGATTTTTAAAGCCCAGTTCGGAATTTTATAATATTTCATTGATTTTGATGGTAATAAAAGTTTATTAAAAGTAAATTTCTTTAATTGATTTGTTTTTGCACTTTTTTTATTTCTGCAATACATTTACGTATTGTTTGGGTTGGGACCTTGAGAATCTTTAATAATACATAGTACATACGTACATACATACACACCCACCCACAGACATTTTTTCTAGACAACTTTTTTGGGTTCCTAGGTGCCCAAAATACGTATTTCCGCGAAAATCTCGATTTCGAAAATTTTCATGATACGTATCAATACTTCGCCTACACCGGGGAATTACCGGGTGGCGGCAAAAAAAGCCCCGGAAATATAAGCCCGGTAAAAAAGCCCCTGGAAGAAAAAGCCCCTGGAAGAAAAACTTATATGGTGGTTTTAAACTTCCCCCTCGATATCAAAGTTGAGACGTGTTTTTTCTCAAACTGGAGATATCAAAATTTTTATTAGTTATTAGAGTTATTAAAGGTGTCTAATTTGAAATGAATGATGCCCTGTATCTATTCTAAACGAACATTTATTTATTTTACTATATAATTATTAATAATAAAAACATTAAAATCAATAAAATTACCGAAAAATTACAGGTAGATAAATAAATATCTATTGTTCACGAAACCTTATGTAATGCCCCAATGGTTTTAACAAACTTTCAAAAACATTTTCAGGGGGCTTTTTCTTCTGGGGCTTTTTTTACCGGGGCTTTTTCTTCTAGGGGCTTTTTTTTCCTAGGGCTTTTCTTTCCGGGGATTTTTTTTCGGGGCTTTTTTTCCCGGGCTTTTTTTACCTAGATTCCCTATACCAGTGGTGGTATGGGAAAGTAAAAAAAATTGTTTAACTGTAGTGAAGATTCATTTTACAATAAGCAACTTTATTATTTGAAATGAAACACCCTATATATTAAAAAAAATTTAGTGTAGAGGACTGGTTTTTTAAAATTTTAAATAATTATCTTCTGAGAAGAGGTAGCAGTCAATTAAATTAATAAAATTGTTGTTTGTACCTAAATATATTTCGACCAAATTGGCCTTCTTCAGTACATAAAAATAAAGAAGAACATTTTGGTAACTATTGGTACATCTGTAAAGGGAATAGAAAAAAAAGGAAAATTAGTGAAGGAAAGTTTATATTTGGTTTAATTTATAGTGGTGGAATCCTATATATTATTATATAATTGAATGCAAAATTTAATTGTCTATCACATAGTATAAGGTGTTCGCTAAAATGTACGGTGGTGAGAAATTCGTGAATTTTGAATATTATGTTGGACGGAAACAGATCGTCGCGTCGGTCGGTAGCGATCGTCCGGCTTCGCCAGCTGTAATTTCTAGCCAGTACCTACAGATATATGGGTGTCTTTCTTCTGTTCATATCGAATCCGTATAGACTCGTTATTCTCACTAGGCATTCAAATGTTTATCAGGGTCTGCCTCGCGAACTATACTATTGAATACCAAAAACGAAACGTTTATTTTTAGTATGGGAAAGTCCAGAGGAGGTTTGCACCTCCACTTTTTGTATTTGGTATTTTGTATCAAAACTTATTAAAAGCTAATGTTTATTGAAGCACATAATACTGGTACAAAAGTGGATTATGGGTAGGTATATGAATAATATTAACTTTTTGTTTCATATTGTAACATTTGTAACGTTTTTCTTTTTCTAATTTACTTTTTCTAGTTTACAATTTCTCAAACGTTTTTTTAACAACGAATGTATTTTATGCCATCTCATATATTTCCGCTGTTAAAATCTGGTAACCCTACAATTCATATTTTCCGAATTCTACACGAAACATAACAAATTGCAAAATCTAAAATACGAACAAATGTTCGACAATAACGTCTGCTGATGTTTATCTAAGGATTAAGTGAACCCTTCTAGGAAATTATAATCCGTTAAGGTGGATGCCTACCAATAAGGCGTTGCTGTAAATCTCAACTAGATATATTTTTCAACTAAAAGGAAGCCTTAATGCGTAATCCTCCTCTATTCTGGAGCCTCAACTGTAGGGGAAACCTGTTTGACATCCTGTCCATACTAGCAAATGTAGGCCTAAACCTGGGTGCGTACCTACCAAGCAGTTTGGCATAGTCTAGGAAGACATTTTCTTAGGCCCGGACTTTCCACCTCCTATTAAACTGCCTCCTACTTATTTGGCTAATAACTTTATAAAAGAATTTCTAAGAATGTCTTTCCATGGCGACCTAATATAAGTAGCATAAGGGAAGTTCAATTTATCTCTCAAGTGATGTGGACTCCTCACAAACAAATCCTTGTTCTTCATTGTCGACATTCTATCATATCGCATTGCATAAGTTATCGCATCAATCTTATGCTGCTTCTGTAATACAAGGGAATTTTGTGAGTAAAATGACCTACTTCTGTATTCGTTTCTGCAGAGGTGGCGCTTACACAACCTAGAAAGTAATCGCAAGTTCAAGATTTATAGACGACAGATTTTAGAGGATAAAATTGATTAGCTGTCGACACTGTCTAGAATCCTATAGGGGAATTTAATAAACGCTGGTATAATCCTATGGATTTAATTTCTAAAACCGATTCTTTAATTAAACTGGAATAGGAACAATTTTTTTTTGTGGAATCATAAATACGTAATAGCTCATCCTTGCTGTTTGTTCCAGATAACTTGTGGAAGGCTAAATTTTTTTCATTTGAATAACTTTGACTGAAATCGTCCTTTGGTAAAAGTTTTTAAATTACGTAATATATTTTTAAAAGCGAATATAGATATGAAAAGAAAATGAGTCGCTAGGAGACTCCTAACTTAAAAAAAAAAGTTAAGTTTAAATTGGATCACAGAATTTGGAAATAATATGGAATTCTGGGTATCTAATGATCACTAATGTTCATGGTTGTATGAAAAAATATAAACAAATTTATTCTAATTTATGTATTTTGTGAATAATTTATAAACCTTTTATAAATTTAAACAGTGGGATGAATATTGTCACAATCTGAAAGTCTAACAGTGTATTCGCTGCACATAGCGATCGATAAGTAACAAATCTGCGTAGGCTATGAAAGCGAAGAAGTATTAATTGACAGAAATATAATTAAATTGTAAACAGTGTTTGTATGAAGTACGAAGAAAAATTACGATCTATCTACATTTCTAAAAAGGATTTTTCTAGCCATCATTATGTCAATATGAATTGTGTTATTTCAGAAAATTCAAGGCATCGCATTACATGACAGCGTTAGTTATGGCAACACTTTTTAATGCCTGACTGCTTTTTAATAGAATCCTCCTGAGAATACCGATAGATATAATAGCTCGGTCAGTTGCAGTGCAGGACTTGTCAGGACTTTTCTTTTTATACAACCATTTGCTTTCAAAAGTTATAATTAGAGTTACCAGCTTCTTCGTACTGTTGTACTTCTTGTTAGGGTTTATTCACCCAAAAAAATCAATAACTTCATCAAAATGTTTGCATCAGAAGGAGAAAACAAAGAATCAGAACATAATTCATTTTTTGTGAAAGCACTGAAGTAATATTTTTTGTACTTTAATCGTATGTTCGTAAATACAGGTTCAACTTCTCACCTGTAGTTGCCAAATTTTAAGTAAATCATTCGTTAAGCAGTTGTTAATAATTTTGCGGATTTTATAATACTCAGAAAGATGGCAGATTTGAAGTATTGCCACGGTGCTTTTCCATTTACTTGTGATACCGTATCGAATCTGTTCTCTTTTATTAATTATTGTCAATGAAAGTGAAACGTAGCTCCAAGTCCAACACAATTACTGGGCGATTCCGAGTACTAACATAAATAAAGTGAACGTAATAAGTGAAGTAGAGTGCAACAATTCCTGTTAAAATTTTGAAGGTAAAGTTTTTGTAAAGATTTTACGCAAAGTAGCTGTGAAAGAGCACGACCTCTACGGAGTTGATCCGGGTCAAACCCTTATCGTCCAGCGATAACCACCAGGCTCGGACTTAAAATATACTACGTGCATAAACACAGGATATAAAGTAAATAAAATTGAAATACATAAGTGAGCAATTAAAAAACATATAAAGAAACCTACTTACACCTAAAGCAGGATCGGAGAAAATTCCAATTCATTATTTAATTACCGCTCCTCGATTGTTGCGCTCCCTGCAGAAATTGGCAGCTAAAAATATTTTGAACAGTTTTCTCATGTTCGATTTACTCTACTCTACAAGAAATGTGTGTAGATATTTGGATTAATTAATTATTGTTTAATTATTTTATACAGGTACCAATTAATGGTAAAATTAATAAAAATTAGAATGCTACACCCTGTATGGTATATTAACTTACCCGTTCTATTTGAAGGCGTTCTATGTCCTTTTCCTTTTTTATTAGCGTGTTACTCAATTAATTAATCGCATCTTCTGTTGACTATTTTATTTTTCTTCATTTAGTCATTTGGGGAAACTTGTTGAATAATAAACTTATTTTAGTATTACTACTATTAGGTACTTAGATATAGAGGAATTTATTGGTTGTTAGTATCGAAATGTTTGGTCGTGCTACTCATGAAGTATTGCCATTAATAACATGTCGGTGCTGACTGAAAGATAGGTCGTCCATCACCTTGTAGGTACAGTTTAAGGGCATTCCATTAAGGTCTCCCAAGACCAAACTTAAGATGTCGAACTTATATATTCTCGGTATCGGCATGCAGAGGGTAATGTTCCTCTGGGGACAAGGAAATGTTCAAATAAGCGTTTGTTTAGTAAAACAGTATCCTAGTCTGTAATAAAATTTACTTCATTGGGCATTTGTTAACTAATATGCGGATATTTTTGTAACGTAAGTAAGAAATCTGCTTTAGTGATCAAATAATAATAATAATATTTGAAGTATTATGCCTAATACTAAATAAATAACCTGAAACAGTCTGTGTATTAGTAATTATGTAATTAAGTTCCATACAATTAGTGTTCGACGATAACTTGTGGCAGAAGTCGCTGCTAAAATTAAATAAAAAGGAATAACAAGAATTGTAATAGCACGAAGCCGAAAACTCATGAGTACATGGGCATGCTACAGTTAGATAGAGGCGCTGTAGGATAAACCAAAGCCTGTCGATTAGAATATGTCTCCCAAAACTACCCCACGAAGCAGTGGATGCAGCATCAAACCAGCAGAAGTTCAGTTAGCCACATTTATGACAAGTATACAGGGTGTTAATACTAAGTCGTTACACCCGAAAATGGCAGTTAGAACTCATTAAAACAAACAACTTTTTTTAGTTCCAATTTTTGAATTGGGGCCTCTATTCGTAGTTATTGGATTTCTTTTGTTTTTTTAACAATCGTAATAACTCCTTCATTTCGGGGAATATTTCAAAAAACGAAAGGTTTTCAAAATGAGCTTACGGTTCGCTACAACATTTGTATTTACAGTTATTTTATATTTTTTCAAATAACAAAATGGCGGCCGATCAAAAATTTCAAAACTCAATATTTTGATAACCAACCCATAGATTTTTCTAAATAATTTTTTTTCTAAATCGTCAAACTATCTATTACAACATTTGTCTAAAACATTTTCTTCTATCTATGCAAACAAGAGGTCTTTAATTAAATTACAGAAAAGCATGTGTAAAGTATCGACGAATTAAAAACAATTTAGATCGAAGTAGCTTTCGCCATTAAAAAATAAAACAAAAGAACAATTAGATAAGTGCACAAAACTGAACGAGATACGTTTTAAAATGAATAATTATCAAAATACTGAACTTCGTAACGTGCTTTTGGTTTTTAATTCGTCGATACTTTACACATGCTCTTCTGTAATTTAATTAAAGACCTATTTTTTGCGTAGATAGAAGAAAATGTTTTAGACAAATGTTGTAATAGATAGTTTGACGATTTAGAAAAAAAAATATTTTCAAAAATCTATGGGGTGGTTATCAAAATATTGAGTTTTGAAATTTTTGATCGGCCGCCATTTTGTTATTTGAAAAAATATAAAATAACTGTAAATACAAATGTTGTAGAGAACCGTAAGCTCATTTCGAAAACCTTCCGTTTTTTGAAATATTCCTTGAAATGAAGGAGTTATTACGATTGTTAAAAAAACAAAAGAAATCCAATAACTACGAATAGAGGGCCCAATTCAAAAATTGGAACTAAAAAAAGTTGTTTGTTTTAATGAGTTCTAACTGCCATTTTCGGGTGTAACGACTTAGTATTAACACCCTGTATATTGGTAGTGAGGCAATATTAATAATTGTAACTTCAGTCCAACCTACCAAAAAGAGGGCAAAAACCACATCTTGAAACTATATGCATTTTCATTTAGAAGTGCAAGCGTGTATTTCGAGTTTAATAAATCGCCTTGTCTAAGAAGTTTCCAAGTTGATTTAGTATCTATTCTATTTTCATTTTAAATTGGTTAAAATTTTCAGTTCTACATACTTACATAAATACTTCAGTTTTCAGGCTCTGTTGTCTTCAAAATTAACTGAATTGGCTATGCTTCACATTTCTAGTTTTGTATTATGATACCTTGATTATTTTATTTTTTAAATGTTTCTTTCAAGGGTGTTGGGTATACCCTTTTTAATTATACCCATACAAAACGTGTATTAGTGTGATATGGGAACTACTTAATTATTATTAGGGATATAAATCTCTCGTTCCAATCCAATTTTACTGATATAACCATAATGAGCATCTTCATGAATTTCAGGTAACGTATTGGTAGTTCTTAACTTAATCTTGTTGAGTTGTTATGGAAAAAGCATGTGTTAATAATAGAGTTATACATTATATACCACATCAAATATTCACAGACTGAACTTGATGAAAGGGAAGCACACTCTCTAAATGTCGCCGCGCATGGCAATCGAAATAATGATTACACGCTTCGCTGGTATTTGAAAATTGTGTTTTGTGTGAATATTCAATTATGTTGAATTTTTTACTTGTTGTTTGTTTCAAACTAAATTGCTTTGGAGATAATCCATACAAGGTAAAGAATTCGTCCACATTATTACAGTAAGGAGCATGTTTACGCCACCTGAAATTTAATTTTCATACAGTACTTACTTATGTCGTCTACTTCAGGAAATACGTCTTGATGTGTCGCTGATATTTTCTCAAGAATTGAAGAGAACGGAACCTTCACTAGGAACTTCTATAAAAAATCCTACTCAACAATTGTTTTCTGATTTATGATTCATCAAATGGTCCATGTTTGACGAATCATCACATAGCACTACCTTGTCAGGCACTTCTGAATCAGATTAATAATGTTTACAATTATTTATTAGTTATATGGAAACAAATTAATATTAAAACCCCAATGGGTTTTAGTATTAGTTCTAGTTATCTGTTTCCATAATACACAAACAAACTAGAGGCTTAGTTCTTGTTCAAGAGTCCTTTACGATGTTCTTATAGTATACATACATAAAAGATTTCCCAAACACAAACAACGGAACCAGCACTAAAGAGTAACATCAACACGTACTAAATTCTCCGAGGGAATAACTAAAATAGTCCTTAGCACTTCAGCAGATTCAATGTACTCTATACATTCAGTTACTAAACTTTACAAATTAAATCCGGATTTTCTAATTCTTTGAATGCTGCCCTAATATACCCTAATAACTAATAACAGTTTGTAACTTCAGCAAGGATATAAATGACATATTATACAATGAAAATTATTAGGAAACTTTGGGTTGTCTGTTCATGCAGAACAAACTCCAATGTAAGAGGCATTAATTCGAATTAATTTTTGGGGAAATATACAGGAGGCTTCAAACAGAAAAGTCAGGTTCTTTATTTCATTACATGAATGTGATATTCAGGAAGGTCTATAATAGTTCCTTAATTTTTTTTATTAATAATGAAAGGAAACTTTGTAATTGAGCAAGACTAATGCCTAAATATTCCAGAAATCGTATTATCAATCGGATATCTAATTTTTTTAAAGAACGCACAAAGTGCTCCCTTAAAGTTCCCCATAAGGCGTACTTAAGCAATTATGCCGTCTACCTTGTAATAGAAGGGAATTCAGTAGTCGTGTGCTAAAACATTAGAGCAGGTGCTCTCGTGGTTGGAGCAGAACAATCTAAACTTGTCCAAATGATATTTTTTGGCACGTTGCTCGATATTTTGGAGTTTACATTTCCAGTCGAGATAATAATCCTTCAAAATCTAAAGTTGAAATACTTTAACGTAAACACGTTTCCATTAATAACACAGAAACGATTCAACCTATTTTAAAAAACAAAGCTCCAAATGTAGGCAATACGAAGACCTTTCAAATGATGAATCTCATAACCCCCTTTGCCATTTAAAAAAATTTAAGAGGTGGCTGAGGGATTGGGGAATGAAACGTGTTATGTCACTGTTATGTAAAAATACGTCTCCCCCCTCCTCATAACACGTTGGGAACCCTAATCGCTATCGTAACAGCAACTATCTGTCAATCAGATCTACCGGCTTCGTTCACTACCTTAGGGGCTGTTCTCACCAAAGCAACCGGCGACCGCAACGCAACCGCAACGCGACTCGGCGTTAATATTTAAATACGCGTGTTCCCACCTACTAAACGGCAACACGCAACTGCAACGCAACCAGTCGCTAATTGGTGGCGCTGCATACCGCGTCGGTTGGCAAGAACTGCTGTCATGGCGGAAATGTGTCTTTGCTCATACGGTAAAATCCATGGAATTTAACAGGATCATTATTCAATTCCTGCGCCACTATATAAAAACCATGTCCCAAATTTGTGGTATAAAAAGGGTTAACCCAAAATTTTCGGTATGTTTCTTTGCGCTTATTCACTAGCAAGTATGCAGCGGCCATATTTTCATCTGACGAGGACGACATTTTGTTCAGGACTACCTCAACAAGAGACTTCAAAACAGTTGATTTCAGTGAGAACACAAGAGGAACGCAACTAAAGTTGCGGTCGCGTTGCAGTTGCGTTGCCGTTGCTAGTTGCTTTGGTGAGAACACGACCTTACAGGACCAACATAATCGATGTAGCCCTGACGTAAAAAAAAAATTTAGACATACGTTTCTATTGTATATGTTGGAGGTTATACTATAAACAGAAAGTAAACCATAAAAGGGATACATGTATTCTTCATTGCTACACCCGTCTAAAAATTCTCACTCCGACTTTATCTAGTGGCAAATCTTCCAATAAATCTGGAGGAAAAGTATTTATGGTTAATAAGTCAATGATCTTTTTATTAGGTTTTTCTCATCAGAAGCAGACACACTTTATAAGCCTCCTATCTATCAAATTAACCTTTACTTCTTGTAAAACTTTGCCAGCTTTTCTAACTTCAAAACTAAGAAAAGGCAAAGGCTAGTGCGTTTTTGTTCACATTCAAGTTGTCAAGTAGACAAAAGAAATGCTACTTAATTGAAAAAGGGAAAAAGTGAGTGTTGAGGGTAGTAAAAACTTCCGTCCGCATTTATAGTCCGGACGTTGTAACTCACAACCACAAATAAGAAATTATAAAATTAAATATTATTTTTCTTACTGTTTGAAAGCTTTCAGGAACGACAACGAACTTAACAGAGGTTGTTATTTCTCCATAAACCATACTTGTCGCATTTAATTTTCATAAAATTCATAACATTGCCGCAAAGCTTTGTGAGCCGCTTTAAAAGGCTTTGTAATTGTTTACCTGTACATGACAACCTACGATGTTTTAAAGCAATTAAATAGTTTACTTAGAAATATTTTAGTAGTTAACAGATGGTTACAGTCAACGTTAATTGCGTTGTGTATAATATGGTAAACGCTGAATCTTTCCTGCCTATCATCAGTGGAACGACGATTGTTCGAGGAAGCTATTGACGTACTATTACACAGTGATCTTGAGGGTAAGGTGGTGTAGTGATCACAGTACGAGGCTTTACAGTGTAATTGCATCCATAGTTGTCGACACTACGGATAGTTGCACAAAAAAAGTTTTATGAATTGCTTAAAACAAATACAAATCATAAATCGTAAAATATTATCTGATTGAAATCACTTCTTACCAAATTTGCTGATCAGATTACGACAATGTCTTTGACGGCCCAACACAACACCGGGATTGGAACCCTGAACCTAGGAATTATTATTATTTATGGTGATAATCGTTCTTAGTGCTCGTTTTTCTAGCCCATACGTTTCTTTATAGTAGGTACTCTAAATATGACAGCAGTTAAAACTGGTATAGAAAGGGTCTTTGGCAGACGCCGAGCAGGAGTGATTCTGTTTACATTAATTTGCAGTATAACGACAAAGCATTCTGAATAATTATGAAATATTTTAGTAATTTGTAGTTCGTGGGTTTAGACAAGGTTTTTTAATGTTGTTTTAATCTAATCATCCTTTTATCCACTCTGAGCTATAATGGATCGTTATCAATTTACAAATAGACGTGTTATGTTTAAGTCAAACCGTTGAAATTTTTATTCTGCGTATTACTTACATTTTATAAAGATGAGAATTGAAGAAATGTTATCGAAAATCGCGGAACGAGAAGGTATTCTTGAACGTTGTATCGAAATTCCTATGAAATCTGCAGAAGGTCAAGGATTTTTGGCAGATATAAGTTTTGTGTGCGTAAAAGGCAAATCAAAAAATGGAGAAGAGGTTATCTTGAACCTTATTAACAAAACTGCTGCAACAAATGAAAAGTTACGAAAACAAACTATTGTTCCACAAATTTTCACACGCGAACTTTTCATGTACAAATCAGTATTTCCGATTTATTACAGTTTTGAAAAGAAGAGAGGTATTACGAATCCGTTTTGTAATATTGCTCAACTTTATGGTGCATCTACGGTAGCTCCGCCAGAAATATTAATTTTGGAAAATTTAACGAAAACTGGATATAAAGTATGGAATCGATGGCAACAAATGAATGATAACCATGTAAGAATGGTTATGAGAGAGTATGGACGATTTCACGCGATATCATTCGCTATACAAGACCAAGAACCAGAATTATTTCAGAAACTTACAGATAATTTGGGTAATATTTTTGAAAACTTTCTCTATAAGAGCGGATTTTTCCAGTCATTTATAAACAAGGCTAAACAGGCACAAACTAGCTTGAGTCTAGATATGGATAAATATGTTCTGGAAAGGTACTCTAAATTTTTAAATGGTGTAGAAGATACATTTCAAGAACTAATTCAGGGCACTGACAAATACTTTGCAATTTTACACGGAGATACATGGAGTAACAACATAATGTTCAGTTATGAAGTAAGATTTATCATATTTTCTAATATTTTTGAAAACTGGATGTGTTCATTTAATTTTCAGAATCCTAGCAATCTCGAACAACCGGATTCACTACGATTGATCGATTTTCAATTGTCGAGACTTGGATCCCCAGTATGTGACGTAGTGCACTTCTTTTATTCTTGCGCTTCAAAAGAAGTTTTAAAAAATTTAAATAATTACAAGGATGTGTACTATGGGAGTTTTGCAAGTCATTTGAGACGACTAGGAACAGATCCGGATAAGGCATATCCACAATCTGCATTTGAAGAAGATTTTCGGAAATATGCCAAATTTGGATTGATTATAGGTTCGTTGGCAAGATACGCTATGTTAAGCAAAGAAAAGGAAATATTGTCCTTTTCAAACATTGTTCAGTCTGATAAAATCCTTAATACGGCTTTTGATTATGAAATAGCTAATCTAAGTACATACAAAGAAAGAATGAGAGATGTTATAATACACTGTGTGGAAAATAATTTCCTGTAATTGCATTTTATTACTATTACATTATTATAATCATGTAGTTATTCGTATAAAATAATATGCTGTAAAGATCTGCTATTTTATTTCAACATTACATGATAGTTTATTGACATTTTCAAGCGCAACTTTGTTAAAATCCATGATTAAATAATAAATATTAAATAAAACATCGATTTCAACGGGAAATAACAAGATTTATTCGCTTTATACGTATTTCGGCATCAATGTGCCATTGTCAAAAGCAATATAAGATATTATAACAAATGCAAAATATAGTAACTCCTTGATTCTATTATTTTAACACTGCGTGAAGCAGCTGGCCCCAGTCAACCCGTCGGAGGTCAGTCGCTTATCAGTGTTTTAAAAAGATATTTTTATGTCATGCTCATTTTGCGTGTCATAATTGCACGTGGCCCCGGTGGTAAATGATCTGCCCATTCGCACTTTTTCCTTTGAAAAGAATAACTGGTGGAATTACTTGCTCCATAGCATTTCCACATCCCACAATACCAACATTTTCGCTGTATTCTGGAGCTGTCAGATATTCACGCTTAGCTCTTTTTTGGCCAACACGGTCTGTTATTTGTAAATGGTCAGTTGGTAACCTTTCTCATGTTAAATAATTCTAATTTAGTGAAACTTTGCTTCAATTTAGTAAAATAATCATACACAATGAAGCGATTCATGTTTTGGGCTCTAGCTGGGTTCATGTGTTGAGCCTTGCGTTTGGACACCTCGGGATGTATTGCGAAAAACAACTTTAGCCATTTCCTCCCTGCTACTTTGGATGTGTTAGAAAAGGAAGTGAGTACATTTATTGCTTTTGCATATGAAAACCATTGACGTAATAGTATCACACTATTACGTCAATGATAGGTTAGTAGGTAGGTATTCTAAAATGGTTCGTTACTAAGTTACGGCTGAGGTTTTTCAGTTTTTTAATTAAAAACATGCAGGGAAAGGGGTTGTTTAATTCAAATCATAACAAATGTTCAAAATAGCCTCCATGGGCAGCAACACAGTGCTAAGCTCGTCGGATAATAGACTGATTGCCTCACGTGTGGTACTTAATTGTTAAATCGTCATATTGAATGAAATAACCTTTGCTGCAGGGTTTGACTTATTGCCGTCCTAAGGAAGAGGGTCCTATCTACAAAATTTAAGTTTTCCATGTTTCGGTATTTTCTGTCTTATCTACAGCGGAAAAAGTCCTATCTGTAGCAAGATAAGTTATAGAAACCTCTAATTTGTTTGTCCTAAATTTGTAATTTTTCCATTATATTACTCCGAAGAAAGTCCCCTCTGCATTTTTTTCCAAAATACCAGTAGCTTTTTGATAAATGATTCCGAACTAAATTTGTCCCATCATCCAAAATTTCATAACTGTAGGTTATTTCATCATATGGCATGGATGAAAATCTAAAACCTTAAATATCTCCAAACTATAAAAATGTTAGGGCGACAGTATAGTGATGTTCTTTTTGTACTCGTTCCACTGTGCTAGTTGCAGCTGCGATTCTGTCTATTGCTTTTTCTAATGTAAGTTGTTCATCGAGTTGTAACGATTCGCTTAGCTTTGGGTTCCTGATGCCCACCACTAACCTGTCCCTTATTAGTTCATCATTGAGATTACCATAATTAGTACAGATTTTTGATAAGGCTATTATATTTGCTATATATTCTTTTGCAAATTGATTTCTTACATTGAACTTTGCCCTTTCATAAATTAAGTTTTGTTTCTTAATAAAATATGTATCGAACAGAATCTTTGCATGATTGTACTTTTTTATTTTGTTTTCAGTGGTTTGTAGCGTTGAGGTTCCATATGTAATAATAAATTATTTCCTCGTTTTTTGGCGGTTCATTTGGTATGAGTACAGATGATAATTTCCTCGTGAGATTAATTATGGCATTTGCATTTAGCGAATAAGAACGTCGCCATGATGTCTTTACGGTCTGCTACCTTCTTGCTCATAAGCTGTGTTCATAGGAAGAAATGCACACTGGGACTGGAGAGGAGACTGGACAGCCCGGACAGCTGACAGCCGGTTTGTCTGCGGTACTCCGCAGAATCGTGAAAGTGTACAGTTTAACCTGCCTGTTTTAAGCCTGTTGCCGAGCGGTACCTCTCACAATGGGTGATGATCCATTGTTCCTAATCTTCTTTATCGTAGTTAAATCTTTCGGGTGCTGGGATTGATATTTCCGATTTCGCTGTTACGGTGGCGTTGGTATTATTAGGGTTATGTACCTGTAGTTGAGCTACTATTCTTTGTAGTACTTCTAGTTGAGCCCTACGATTCCCGTCGCCTTCGTTTTCTGCAACCTCGTTTTCCATGTTATGGTTATGTTGCTCCCGCCTTTGCTGCTATTCGCAGACTCAAATTCTAATGATGAATATTTACCGATTATAAATTTTTCAAAACCACTTGTCTATTAAAAACACAGAAATTGAACAAAAACAATTGCGATGCATTCTGCACAAGTAATAGAATGGCGCATCACCGGATGAGTAATATAGCGGAGGGGAGGAATCTTTAAACCTGCGATTGCATTTTGTGAGAGGTGGTGTAGTGATCAGAGGACGAGGCTTTGCAGTATAATTGCATTGATCCATAGTTGTCGACATTACGGACAGTTGTCCAAAAAAGTTTTATGAACTGCTTAAAACAAATACAAACCATAAATCGTAAAATAGTATCTGACCGAAATCTGAACCTGGGAATTATTATTATTTATGGTTATAATCGAAAAAGATTATTTTCATTCTTAGTGTTCGTTTTTCTAGCTCATACGTTTCTTTAAGGTACTCTAAATATGACAACAGTTAAAACTGGTATAGAAAGGGCCTTTGTCAGACGCCGAACGGGAGTGACTCTGTTTATACTTAATTTGCAGCATAACGACAAAGCATTCTGAATAATTATGGAATATTTCAGTACAATAAATTAAAAAAAACTTCAAAGAATAAGTCCAAAATTTATTGTTACAGCTAAAAGGATAATGTGAAACAAACAACATAATTTGATAATAAAAAGTACGTTACATTCAAGGTAACTAGTACATTGCTTAAATTTGGCACCAACAGACGTGTTAGGTTTAAGTCAAACCGTTGAAATTTGTATTTTGTGTAATTACTTACATTTTATAAAGATGAGAATTGAAGAAATGTTATCGAAAATCGCGGAACGAGAAGGCTTTCTTGAGCGTTGTATTGAAATTCCTATGAAAGCTGCAGCAGGTCAAGGATTTTTGGCAGATGTTGATTTTGTGTGCATAAAAGGCAAATCAAAAAATGGAGAAAAGGTTATCTTGAACCTTATTATCAAAACTGCTGCAACAAATGAAAAGTTACGAAAACAAACTATTGTTCCACAAATTTTCACACGCGAAATTTTTATGTACAAATCAGTATTTCCGATTTATTACAGTTTTGAAAAGAAGAGAGGTATTACGAATCCATTTTGTAATGTTGCTCAACTTTATGGTGCATCTACGGTAGCTCCGCCAGAAATATTAATTTTGGAAAATTTAACGAAAACTGGGTATAAAGTATGGAATCGATGGCAACAAATGAATGATAACCATGTAAGAATGGTTATGAGAGAGTATGGACGATTTCACGCGATATCATTCGCTATACAAGACCAAGAACCGGAATTATTTCAGAAACTTACAGATAATTTTGGTAATATTTTTGAAAACTTTCTCTATAAGAGCGGGTTTTCCCAGTCATTTCTAAACAAGGCTAAACAGGCACAAACTAGCTTGAGTCGAGATATGGATAAATATGTTCTGGAAAGGTACTCTCAATTTTTAAATGGTGTAGAAGATACATTTCAAGAACTAATTCGGGGCACTGACAAATATTTTGCAATTTTACACGGAGATTCATGGAGTAACAATATGATGTTCAGTTACGAAGTAAGATTATCATATTTTCTAATATTTTTAAAAACTGGATGTGTTCGTTTAATTTTTAGAATCCTAGTAATCTCGAAGAGCCGGCTTCACTACGATTAATCGATTTTCAATTGTCGAGACTTGGATCCCCAGTATGTGACGTAGTGTACTTCTTTTATTCTTGCGCTTCAAAAGAAGTTTTAAAAAATGTAAATACTTACAAGGATGTGTACTACGGTAGTTTTGCAAGTCATTTAAGAGGACTAGGAACAGATCCGGATAAGGCGTATCCGCAATCTGCATTTGAAGAAGATTTTCGAAAATATGCCAAATTTGGATTGATTATAGGTTCATTGGCAAGATACGCTATGTTAAGTAAAGAAAAGGAAATAGTGTCCTTTTCAAACATTGTTCAGTCTGATAAAATCCTTAATACAGCTTTTGATTATGAAATAGCTAATCTAAGTACATATAAAGAAAGAATGAGGGATGTTATAATACACTGTGTGGAAAATAATTTCCTGTAATTGCAGTTTATTACTACATTAATATAATCATGTAGGTATTTGTATAAAATAATATGCTATAAAGATTTGCTGTTTTATTTCAACATTACATGGTGTTCTATCTTTGCCAGTAAATAATACACAGATTGCTATTAGAATTTATTTATTCCTGACACTAACTAGTATTGCAACCATCTCGTATGACTGCCACGTTACGCCGTGGCTGTGTACTTTCCTTATCTAGTAGATCTACATGGTATGGGAGTAACCTTATGGGAAGGAGTTTGAGGAGTCATACCTGGGATCGCTGAGGTCGATGTTTTACCATGGATGTTTGTTTTGGGACTAAGGGAAGGGTCTTCCGCAACCATGGCAGTGTCTACTTGGTGGTTAGTTGTTGTATCCGCTGAATCGTTTTCTTTCTTCTCACTTCCACTCCCGTCCCCACTTGGTCCTTCTTTCTCTTCAGTCATCTCTTTACTTAACCTTGGGTTTATGTTGTCGACGTCTGTGTTTGCATTTCATATTTCTGGTTCTGATATTCTTCGCCTAAGATGGTCTATATGAACGAATCTTTTTTCGTTATTAATCTTAACCGGGTAGGTTACTGGACTTTTAATGTTGAGAATTTTCCCTTTAAACCAGTTAGACGGTGTCGTAGTTTTCAACCAAACTTTGATGAAGATTTCACCAAATTACATTTTGGTTAAAGGTTTCCCAGGCTGAGGTACCAAAAAATTTAAGCTTCTTGATCCCAAAACGTTTCATAACTGCTTTGTCAATAGGTTGTAGTTGGTGAATAGTATTACTGGGAAGACAAAATAAAGTAACATCATGATATGCTACAGCTTCAAAAATATTATGTTCAGGTCCAGGTGTAACTTTGCCTTATTAAATATTATAGCAGTGTTAGTCCTAAATTCCGATACTTTGCGAATGCTCAACCCAGAAAATGAAAGATTCATTTGTTCCCTTTGGGCGTCGTAATTGCACATGACCCCGGTGAAAAATGATGTGCCCATTCGCACTTGGGTCTTTATCCTTTGAAAAGAGTGAGCTTGCTTGTCCCAGAGCATTTTCTCACAATACCAACATTTTCGTCGTATTCTGGAACGTCAGATATTCACGCTTAGCTCTTTTTTTTGCCAACATAGTCTGTTATTTGTGAATGGTCCGTTGGTAGCCTTTCTCGTCCATACTGGTTTGTTAAATAATTCTAATTTAGTGAAACTTTTGATTGACGATTAGCTGGGTCCATGTGTTGAACCTTGCGTTTGGACACCTTGGAATGTATTGCGAAAAACAACTTTTGCCATTTCCTCCCTGCTACTTTGGAGGTGTTAGAAAAGGGAGTGAGTACATTTATTGCTTTTGCATATGAAAACACACTCTTTCTGACGATTTTGCTCATTGCTGGCATCTCTATCTCTGCTAGCGTATGAATCCTCGCAACTAAATCATTCTCTTGTTGGGAAGTTTAAACTGGCTTTCTTCCAAGACGTTTAAGAGTATTATTCTTACTATGATATAGGCCAAGAAATGTCCTTCGTGGAATTTTAAAACCGTTTTGAAGCTTGAGTCATACTAGTTCCATTTCTTATAGCTTCTAAAGCGTTGCAGAGATCCTCCTCTTACGACTGAGCTCTTTTGTTATTGGGCATTCTATCTAAAAGAAAATACTTACTCACTTATTACGGTAGGTTCTTTGTATTACCACGGCAATATTTGGAAATTGTTCCCTTGGCAATATTAGGGCCACTGCTACTCAGATAAAAATTGCGGTCGCACCTGCCCTATTAAAAAAATTAAGACCTCCAGTTCGCTAAAATATTTAACAATAATATTACGTCATAGGTATACACCTCAAGCTACGGTTCAAATCCAACACGGGCGGGTATTTTTCTGAAAAAGTTAAACCCACCTCAACCATGGATGTGTTTCAATGGTTGTTACATGTTAAATGGAAGGCTATGTGACCGCAGTTCGTGCCCCCGGAAGTGTAGAAAATTTAGAAATACTAATTAAGTTTATGTTTCATATGTTGTTCTTTTAATTCAAACGCCAAGGATTAACTCAGTAAAGGTTTATTTGAGTAATATAGGAAACCCTAAAAATTTAAAGCAGTTCTCGGATAATTTTAGGAGCTTGACAAATCTCGGTCTTGCAAACATTACACTCGACCTTGTAAGCTTCATTTACCACCCCTTTTAGCTTACATTATTGTAGTACGAATCAATGGGCGCATTCAGCCGACTCAACAGTTGAGATAGCGGTGGATTCCATTGGACGCCTTGTCGATTTCCAGCGCTCTTATTGGCTAATCAGTTAACAGTTGCACAACTGTTGAGTCGGCTGAATGCGCCCAATGTTACCAGGTTCACCTCTTGTAGTAGGTATCAAGCGTAAAGAAAGTGTTTACCATTTTTCTCATTATCAGTAAATGGTCTTCAACGGTGTGACATCGACTGTGTCAGCGACTTTTTGGGCGTTCTGTAAAAAGAATGTTGATACTGCGTACTAGATAAATACAAGTTTTGTGTGAATCTCATTTTTTATGTTTGTAGCGTGTATTAACGGAAATATGCCAAGGTAAACTTTATTGTTGTTAAACAAAACACAGTAATTTTGTTTTTGATTTTACGTTTTTACAGAGGATTTAAACTATCCACTTTAATTCATTGAGTGCTGGGAAAATTACCTAGAATGGTAAAGCAAAGCAATAATTCATAAATTTAATGATCCTTAATCAAAAATGGAAAATTTATGTAGCACAAATATAAGAGGTATTTTATTGAAAAGGCAATGTCTATTGCATGATAAAATTATGTTCGTTTTAATTTATAATCAGTGGTTAACTAGGCTAATATCGCAAGCAACTATAAATATGTGCTCGTGTCTTCCTTTATCTAAGTTTTTTTTTTTTGGAGTGTGCGGTCTGTCACATAATTTGTTGATGGATTACTGGATAATTTTATGTCGCAGCTATGATACGTAAAAACCTTGTCTCATCTGTAATAATGACTTGACGGTTTTGTAAACATCTTATTTATTTATTTCCCACAACCATGTGAAGAATATCATTATGGAACATGCAGTAACATTTTGCAAATCATTCGGAACTTTACTTTATAATAGATTGAAAGAAATTTTTAAGGAACGCTTTAGAATTAAGATGGTCTATTGTTTTACTGTATTTACCCACAGTAGGTAAACTATTCGAAACTTTATTTACCTACGCTAACTTCTGCAAATCATGTTTGCCTAAAGGATATTATTACTTATCGGTGTCATAGATTTTTTATTTATTATAAGTTATAAATAATAATCCATACAATAAATAAGAGACTATACTTTTTCATTATCTTAATTGGGTTCAAGCAGGAAATCCTCAACTTTTGTAACCTATCAAAGATATTTCCGAATATGCTTCATAAACTACATCAATTGCCTGATTTTATAATCTAATCACACATCAAGAGTACATGTGACATAATACAGTTTTCCGGGGATCAGTAATTGTACACACGTCAATTATCCTGAAGGTCACAATCAGTTTAAATATATAAATGGGTCACACATGGACTGAGCATTGTATTCAATGCCAGTTGTATCAATTGCACGGTTGTAAAATGACCAATCAAAATAATTTACACGTGAATTGTGAAATTGAAACATTGCTGAAGAATGTTGCAGAAGAAGAAGGCTTTCGTGATTATAAAATTGAAAAGGCTCCTGGTTCGATGAAAGGTGATGGTTACTTAGGAGTTATTACAGCAGTTAATATAGTTGGAATAGCCGAATCCAAGAAAGAGAAAGAACTGAATTTAATTGTAAAAAGTGCATCAAAAAGTGATGCACTAAGAACTGTAACCCCGATTGCAAATGTATTCGAACGAGAAATTTATATGTACAATGAAGTTATTCCAACATTTCGCAAATTCGAATCTGAAAAGGGATTACCACCATTTTCAAGTTCAGCAAAATGTTATAAAGCCTGTTTAATAGATAAAAGTGAAGCTTTGATTCTAGAAAATTTAAAAGACAAGGGTTATACTGTTTGGAACCGTAAAATTCCCATGGATCATAATCATATAAGTCTTGTGATGGCAACATATGGCCGTTTTCATGCATTATCCTTTGCATTACGTGACCAGAAACCTGAATTATTTCAGAAACTTATTAAACCTATGGATGATATATTTCAGAAATTTTTAGAAAATAACTTCATAAATATGTTTAAAATACAATGTGCAAAAGCTTTGGAATCACTAGATCCAGTTACGGATAAGGAAGCTTTAAAAATGTTTAAATTGTTTGTAGATGAGAAAGTGCCCACATATTTTGAAGTATTGGATAAATTAGTAGACGACTACTCCGTGATTCTTCACGGAGATTGTTGGACAAATAACATGATGTTTAAATATGAAGTAAGTACGGCTGTTACCTCCTTTTAGCGCTTTAACAGTTGAGAATTTTTCGAATAGTATTAAGAGCAATGGCAGTAGTAATTTCATTTTGTACCTAATGCCATGATAAAAATGCTTCTCTTGGCAAAATCACTTCCATTTAGTAAGTCCATACCCATCAGAGCAATTATTGGAAATTAAAATTTATAGCAAAAATCTATAACCCTTCTAAATAGCGGACTTCCATAATAATAATAACGCTCCTCTAATACACAGGTCGTATTTAAAAATTACATTTCAATTTGCAGAATGAAAATGAGCCAACCAAGCCTACAAGAATCTGCTTAATCGACCTACAGATTGCAAGAATTGGTCCTCCTGTCTTGGACCTGTCTTACTTTTTTTATGCATGTGGATCGAAAACGGCAATAACCGATTTTGAACATTATTTAAATATATATTACGACAGTTTGTCTGTACATTTACAGAAACTTGGATCAAATGCAGATACAGTATATCCATATTCTGTTTTTCGTAAACAATGGAAAGAAAGTGCAAGATTTGGTTTAATTTGCTCAACACTTTTGATACATGTTATGTTAAGTGACCAAAATGAAGTCACGGATTTCACTGATGTCGCGGAATCAGGCAAGGACGTAACCGAAGCCTTCAATTACAGTATCTCGAATGTGGAAGAATATAATGATCGGCTTAGACATATAATTTTACATTTTGTTAGTAATAACTTTATTTAAGAAATTCTCATATGATAATACGTGTTTATCTAGTATTTAACTATGTAGGCCCCAACCAACCATTTCAATTACTGTTATAATTTGATTATACAGGGTGTTAGTGAAATAGAGCCAGAAAAAATCGATTACAGTTTTATACTAATGAAAATTGGTGGTGACTTTTACATTGATCCAGGTGCGTTGAAAACAGCCAGATTTGGATAATTTTGCGCTTTCATTGCAGCCACTTAAAGCACTGTACGATGGGTTACTAGTTGGATAGAGAAACCTCCCCCCTTCCCTTTTTTCTGCCCCTATTTTAAAAAAGCCCTCTATAAAAACTCACAAAAGTGCATTTTCTTTGTTAAATCATTTTCTGCAATCTTATCAATGTATCCTTATACAGGTAAAGAATGCTTCATCCAACGGTTGCAAGGTCTTGAACTATGCCAGTATGGTAAGATGAAATAAGTTAGCTAAAAGTACCTAGAGTGCCTTGATTTCTTGATGTTTGTTGAGGCAGGACCAACTTCATTAATGACAGCTTATGAAGTTGGCCGTGGTGACGCATTTGTGAAACTGACAGAGATGAATATATGAACCTCTTTTTCTCATCAATGAAAGGAGAAAGATGACCTAATGTTATTTTTTTTGTAAACGGGGGCGTCACATCGGGTACTGTATTCATTATATTGTATCATGCTTACATCTGTCCCCCACACACGTAAATGTAAGTTTAACATGGAACAAAAACTTTCTGGTTAGTTTTGAGGATTGAACTGTAAAATAGAGTCTCTCGTGCCCATGCAAGGGTAATTTTTACTTCTGACAGTCGCTTACATGATCTATAAGCGGATCGAGTCAAACGTGATAACAATCGTGTTCATACTCTGACCACAAAAAAAACAAAAGTCAAGGCAATGTAATAGTACCTAAATCTGTTTTTTTTTCGTTATTCGTTAGATTGATCAGTTAGTTTTCTAATTACGCAAGTACAACTGACAACTGCATTGTTTCGTCATATAGCCGCCCTGATCCAACGTAAATAAAAAAAAATCACGTTGCAAGTTACTCTGTACGTTAGGTTGTGTCTGTTTTTTAACTAGGAGGAGTGAATACAAAAGCCAGATTCACACTAGAAATGTCACTAGAAAAGAAGACTTCCGAAGTTTTGACGGTAAATTTGAATTTTTATCATGTTTAAAATTTACAGCTGAAATGAAAACTAATTTAATGTATTTTGCCTGAATTATATCACTGTCAGCGCCTAGAAAAATAATTATCAAATCACGTCAAACGTCAAAATTTATACAAATTACTTAGCGGTATGAAACCGGCCTGGCCGCAGCCAATCACAGGTGTGGATTTTGGCGCGACAAATTTGAATCGCTCCTCCTAGTTAAAAAACAGACCTTACCTATTACGTTAAGAAGGACCGAGTTACATGGCCCACCCTATATTTTCCTTTTATAACAATTTCCACAAAAATATAACTTATTCACTCAACGATAAAGGTTACTACTTACTATTTCAGATTTAGCACACATACCTACTTAATATTATGTGCTACAGTCTGTGTACTACAAGTTTAGTGCAATAATAAAATGTTATATCAAATTTGTTTGTATCTGTACAACATTTTAGGTTACTGCCGAAAAGAGATTAAAAACCACTAAAATTAAGTAATGTGTCGTATGCAAAAGCGACAATCGCTGTATTATTTAAAAATGAGATAGGTATCTTATCTAAATAATATTATATAATTAAATAATCAATACAATATGGGTCCCAACCCAACATGCTTCCTGGGGACTGTAGAAAGTGATCGTCTGTAATTCTAAAGATTTCTTGTGCAGGTCGCCGAACAATTTCTCCAATAAAAGAATTCTTAAATAATGTATTTATTAATAACTCATAAAACCAATAAAACACATGAAGTCTAGAAGGAGCGAGAGTTTCCTCTTCCGGTCTCTAAAAACTCCCTGTGTGGCGCTATCTCTACGTATATCATGATATCATCTCCCGAGAAATTCAAATCACAGAGTTTGTGCCTACACTTTAATCTTCAATCTGTTACTAGTTGCAAGGTGTCGAGGTTTTCAGCAAACTAATAAAGACAGTCTTCACTTGGAGATAAAGATAACAGTTGTGTCTGCTGGTGCCCATATGGACTTCTTCTGGATCATGATATGCTCTGTTTGTACTGTCTGGTATCCTGTTCATATTATGAGGAGCTGGTCCTCCTTGTAAGTACCTCCTTAGGTACCTATGCATAATTTGCCAAAGTACTGATTCTAAATCTTCCAAGTCTATGAATCAACAAAATTGGCTAAAAAAAGTAAAACTTTCAAAACTACAGAAACGGTATCTGTTCCGTTGATTTCGATCGCAATGTAAGTACTAGGCGATAACTATGTGTTGTAGTTTATTTCTATTATAAAACATTTTTGTTTTCGGCACGTGGAACACACTCAAGTTAAAATTTTATCGTGTCTAATTACGTTGGCATTTTTAAAGACGTTTCATTTCTAAAAAGATATTAATATCTTATTAAAAAGCCACTTAATTCTTTAATAAGTAGATGTTCCTTGATAATACTTCATAATTTATATAGTTTAAAAATTTAATATTCGAATATCAACAGCTTGCGTGCTGCAAGATACTTTCCCACAATTATCATACCATTGTTTATAATTTACTTTTAGATTACTTTCAAGGACTATATCAAAATATATAAAGTAATAAATCTACAAGATAATTTATTTAGTGCTCCAGTTCATCTGGTTAAACGTTTGCTAAAATGAGCAATCAAGATAATTTGAAAATTAGCTTTGATAGTGAAATAGAAACATTGCTTAAAAATGTTGCAGAAGAAGAGGGTTTTTGTGACTATAAAATTGAAAAATCTCCAGGTTCTATGAAAGGGGATGGTTATTTAGGAGTAATCACAGCAATTCGTATTACTGGTGTAAATAAATGTAAAGAAAAGAAAGAACTGAATGTAATTGTAAAAAGTGCATCAAAGAGCGATGCACTGAGAACTGAAACGCCACTAGCAAATGTATTTGAACGAGAAATTTATATGTACAACTGTGTAATACCTGAATTTTCCAAGTTTGCAAGTGAAAAGGGGTTACCGCCCTTTACTAGTTCAGCAAAATGTTATAAAGCTTGTTTAATAGAAAAGAGCGAAACATTAATACTTGAAAATTTAAAAGATAAGGGTTATAGTGTTTGGGAACGAAGAATTCCCATGGGTCATGACCATGTAAGCCTGGTAATGGCAGAATATGGACGATTTCATGCATTATCCTATGCAATACGCGATCAAAACCCGGAATTATTTCAGAAACTTACTAAACCTATGGATGATGTTTTTGAAAAATTTATGAAAAACGATTTTCTAAATTTGTTCGTAAATCAATGCAAAAAAGCCTCAGAATCACTAGATGTCGTTGTACATAAAGAAGAGTTGAAAGTTTTTCAATCATTTATAGATACAGAGATAATTCCATTTTTGGAGGGGTTGTCTAAAAAGGTAGACAACTACTCTGTGATTCTTCATGGAGATTGTTGGACAAACAACATGATGTTTAAATATGAAGTAAGTAACCATAATATTATTTCAGTTTTTTTATATCTGCATGTAACAATCTCTAAAAAATAATATATTTTTGAAGAAGTTTACATTTTGTTCTAAATAATTTTCCAGAACGAAAATGAACCGAACTTACCAACAAAAATGTGCCTAATTGACTTACAGATAGCAAGATTGGGGTCTCCTGTTGTAGATCTGTCTTACTTTTTTTATACATGTAGCTCTAAGGAAGTAATATCTAATTTAGAATATTATTTAGATCTTTACCATGACAGTTTGTGTGTGTATTTACGAAAACTTGGTTCTGATCCAGATAAAGTGTACCCTTACTCTGTGTTTCGCCAACATTGGAAAGAAATTTCAAAATTGGGTTTAATTTTCTCAACCCTTTTAATACATGCTATGCTGAGTGAGCAAGATGAGGTTGCTGATTTGGCAGATGTTGCCGAATCAGGGAAAGGTATGTCGGAAGCTTTCAATTATGACATTGCTAATGTGGAAGAATACAATGATAGGGTTAGACATATAATTTTACATTTTGTTAAAAATAAGTTTATTTAAGAAAATTTTATGGTGATGGAAATTAATATTACCTTATAGTTGTTATTTTTATTCCCACCTCGTTAAGCTGCTCTATGAGTAACTTTTCACTTGTTTAGTTTAATGAAATTGTTAAAATAATCTAATATAGCTGGAGAAAGACAAGAATTGGGCAATTTAGATGTTATGATTAAATGGTATAAGAAATCGAGTATTTTTTTTTTGTTTGACCTAGCGCACTAGGTTATCATTAATATTGCATTAATATTCTGTTAAAATAAACATAAACCCTACTAATATTTAAAATTAGCACATTCAAGTCATTCCTTCTATAATGACGTATAATAAACGTGGGGACAAAATCTATTATCTCTTCAATCTACAGATCAGGACGAGGGGGGAGGAGCGTAGCAATTATAATTATTGAAATAAAAAGTTTATTCTCAGACACAATAGCGATTTTAATCTGCAATTCATTCACCTATTTATTAATTTAATACTGTTGCCGCTTGTTTCAACACTTATCTGTCAAGATCAACTTTGATAAGTCTGTGCTGTTTTAGGCATATTATCCGAGGCTATTTACTTTATGATATGAATTTCTTCGTAGGTAAATAGGTTCTAAGACTGAAATTAATTTACTTTCTTGAAGTTAACAATTTTTCTATTGTAACAACACTTGTCATCTTGTCGTGAAATTTGCAAGACACAGTTTCTCTTACTTTGGGAGTAATATGATGAAATGTTTCCCCGAGATGTAGCCTTTATGGAAATAATTGTCGATGGTTGTTTTATGGATGATCGTTTGGTCACACAGCAAATACTATTTACACGATCTATTTACACACATAAAGACTTAGGTAGTTGCGGAGCTAATAACTTGATCACTCATCCATCTTCCAGGTAGCCGGATGCGAAGTGTCTGAATCCCTAAAACCTTGTTTCCTACTACGGTTACGTTTGCCAACCTACTACCAAGGGTAAGGTGTTGGTCCTTACCAACCTAGAGCAGTAAAGGTCCCTCCACCCTTTTATTGTAATCAGAAAACAAAGAGTTGCTGGGAAAAGTGTAAAGCATTTGATATAAAAGTCAGTGGCGGCTCGCGCGTTTAGAAGTAGGTGCAGCCCTTAAAATTAAACAAACACCCCATCTTCATTCAATATGTCGATCATTTTTTGTATACTTGCATTCTTATAACGGGCATCGCAATATATAATATCAAGTTCATTCTCTAACCTGTGGGTATCTTTTATAATATTAAAGGGTAACAAGTTTTTAAATTTTCAACTGCCTGTGTTGGAAATTTTTTTGAATAGTTTTCAAATTTCGCTGAATCCAATCGGCAAGGCAAATAAATTTAAGTTTTTCTGCATCTTGGAATTTGGTATCAATCTCTATTAAAACCGTGTCCAGTATTTCAAAATATATTTTATATTTTTGAAAAGCTTCTTTTTTTTAATTGTCAAAATTGGTTGCGGTCTTTCGCACTGTAAAACATCTTTTTTGTGTTCATCTTTCCACAATGAGAATATAACTTGCAATAAAACACAAATTATATCTATAACAGGTTCCATTTCATATAAATAATAATTGTACAAAGTAAAAATTATTTAATACTGAATTTCTAAAATACGGTACAGCCAGGATCCCCTGCGTGCAGTTTCGGCAGTACCTCTGACGTCACCAGTCATTGATAACCAAAGCAAACGTGCAGTTGCCATGGTAACGTATATATACTTTTACCATGCTAATGCATCCAATGCAGCCAGAAAGCGGATTAGCAAACTCGGCTGTACTGAGCACTTACTGAGCTGTGTAGCGCACGCATTAGACAGTTTTGTGTGATGCTCGGCGACGTTTAAGGCTTTTATAATTATGTGTTAATTATTTTCAACATTTTGACAAGAATTTCCATGCTAGGTACAGCATAATTCTTCCGATTTATATTAAAATAAATTACTTTACGCAATGTAACATGACAATATATTTGTGAAACTGATGGTACAGCCGGGCTGTACCGGCTGCACCTGAATAGCCGCCACTGATAAAAGTCGTAACGAATATTAATAAAAAGATTGAGATAATGCAACCTACGTTCGATCCACTAAAGGCCGATTCTCGCTTGTGTACAAGGCTCGGGGTCGCTAAGCATCGGCACGGTCCAGGCAAGATTTCTTTTCCATTACTCTTATGCGTTTTAACGATATGTATTCACAGTGGCCGGACCCGGTCCCGCCACGAGCCGAGCCAAGTCCGCGTACTTTCTCTGGAAGAATATTGTGCACGGCCCAAGCCGAGCACGTTAGACAAGACTCGTGACGTGTTAATACAAGCGGCGGGCAAACCACAGCCAATTAGTCATTCTTTCATGATGAAGCATCAGAAGAGGCCGACATTTACCTCGAAGAAAGACGAAATGCTGATAGAGTACGTGCGGAAAAACGAAGAGTTGTACGATTTTTCCCAAAAAATATATTCTGATGCGCTTCACAAAGCATAATTATTGTGGGTAAACATTGGAGAAAAACTAACGCGTTTTTAGCGTTTGAGGTACCCAGTAACGTGTTTTTCCTTTTTGAGATCTTTTTACCTTTTCTTCTTCCTCGTCCAATATTTGTGCAATTTTTATTAATGTGATAGTTGAAAACATCTTTGTCACACTGGACGTCCAAAAAGCTGAGCAAGATTGAAACCCGCTGGTAACCTGCCACAGTGCGAGTACTCCATGACATTCTTGGCCACGCCGTGTCCGCGCCTTACACGAATAGTGAGAGTCGACCTTTATAATTTTGGTCAAGAATGTAAGTATAGTACTACCGGCTGATATTTTTTAGGCAGTCACTGCTGCTCCGTGCGCACGAACCATAGCCCCCGGCAAACGTTCCAGGCGCACGATATTGTAGTATTTCGGCTCGTCTGATCTCGATTGCTGCTGTTAGTCTACTTCCCCGTGCAGCCATCACTCGAACAGCACTTTTTCTCATGTATGGAAATTTTGCGACCGACTATGGTTCCGTACGCTCAGGGTAGAAGAAGCCGAAAAACTACGTTGCCATACGCCAAGAGCGTTAGTTGGCTGGCTATTGTTCCGTATGCACGGAGTAACAGTCACTGCATATTTTTTTAGTTTATCGTACACTATTTAAAAAAAATTATATTTGTTGTGGTGAACCTGGCAGTTTGTTACAGGAGCTTTAACAATTTAAAAATAACTGACTTCACCAACGTTAGTATGGGACAACTTGCTCCGGACAAGGCTCGTACACTGGTAGTGATAAGTCTGTAACCCCAAGTGTTTGTTACAAATCTTTCTTTTTATTTTGAAAACCCTGCGTCTTATCGACTTCTAACATGAAAGTTTTTTTAAACAAAATTGAATGCTCTTTCACATTTCAAAGAAATAAAATCCTGTTGTCTAATATTTTTTACACTGAAGCTTCCCTCTCTCGGTCAATATTAAACGGTACAGTTTGCCTTAATATCATGATTTTATTTGAAACTGGTACTTGCATGTTAAAGAAAAATTAAAATAAATATTTATTCAACACCCTGTATTTCACAAACGAGGATTTAATCAGTCTGTGTCGAAATGGGTTGCAATTAAGGCATCTGTCCTTGGTAATCAGCTGACGAAATAAATAAAAACTCACACGTAACGTTATAAAACTAATAAACACACAAAAGTATAATAAGAGAATAATGTAAGAAGAGAGACACAGAGAGCACTGACTAAATTTATAACCTTGTATTATTCTGATTTAATCATCAAAATTTCCATATTACGTTGCGAACTAAATATATCGATAACAACTAATCAGTAGGGCCGCTATCAAAATTATTATCAGTCCGGTTGTTGCAACAGCTACATTTACTAGATTTCAACAAAATGGAGATTGAGTAATGCAGAAGGTAATAATTGATAAGGATATAAAGTATTATAATTGATTTGGATATAAACAAGCCGGTGAACAATTAGCAGGTAGTGTACTAGGGATAGTGTGAGCGGAACCGCAATTACTTTCATAATTTGAGGTACGTAATAAAACGCAACATAACTGACATGCCTACTCAGTATATAATTAGAATTATATTTAGGTGAAGGTTATATTTGTGATGGTGAAGTGGAGCTAGTTTTAAATCTACTGACTAGTAAAACACGACTGTTGATTATTACGCACGAATTTTAAAATGAGTGAACCAAGTGTGATTAGTATTGACAAAGAAATCCAAGAATTATTAGAAGATATAGCTGCTGAGGAAGATATCCAAGAACATACAATTACCGCAACAGCTGGGTCAGAGAAAGGTGATGGATATGGTGGTATCATTACAGCTGTACACATTACGGGTAAAACTAAGGAAAACAAAAACAAATCTGTGGATTTAATCGTAAAGGCTGCTCCTAAAATTGATGTTTCACGAACCCCATTTCCATTGGGGATAATATACGAGCGTGAAATTTATATTTATTCTACTGTATTTAATGTTTTTGGTTTATTTGAAGAAGAGAAAGGTTTGCCAAAATCCTGGTTTGCACCAAAGTTTTATAAGGGTATTTTAACAAATAACACTGAGGCGTTAATTTTAGAAAATTTAAGGACAATTGGTTATCGCCTTTATGAACGGCGTATACCGATGGATGTAAATCATGTAAGTTTGGTAATGACCGAATATGGGCGCTTCCACGCTTTATCACTTGCGATACGTGATCAAAATCCGGAAACATTTCAAAAACGCATTAATAACATGGAGAACACATATGCAAAAATTTTAATAGAAGTGGGAATGAAGAATATGATCATACAAAAGTGTACTGATATTCTGGAAGAAGTACTTGATCTAGACAGTGATAAACAAGCTTTCCAAGCCTTTATTAAATCAATCGATGCATTTTTTGATGGGGATTTTAAATTTGTTGATGATTATTCTGTTGTTCTACATGGAGACTGCTGGACAAATAATATGCTGTTCAGATATGATGTAAGTGTATTAATTTGCTAATTACAATTACACTTTTAAGTGTCATTTTATTATTGTTACTAATGTAGATAATAGCAGCAAAAATTGAGCATGATAATTTTATTCTAAAACACTTCAATATGATTGTCCTTGTTAACATTAGTATATCTACTTATTATCTGTTTCATAACAAAGTACTTAAGGCTGGCATTTACCTAAAGCAAAATCGAATTTGATGTATGGAAAGTTGCATACCTACAATAACAAAAATAATGCTTGCCTTGGAATTTTGTTTCAATTTTTAAATATTTCAGATTCTTTTGACGTTACCAAAATTGATAAATGCAATAAAGAATGATGAATTTACTGTATTGAATATAGATTTTGTCGTTATATTATTTTAATTTTTTTTTGTCAAATAACAATACCTAGTAGAAAGTTGTAATCCGTTATAATCCGTCTTTTGTGTATTGGCTCCATTGTGAGTTAATGGTCCTGTTAGTTGTGTTGCCTATATGCTAAATTGCAAAAGGTGAATTATATTGATATTTCTAAAATTTTATTTCCATTTTTTCCGAATTAATTTGCATTTTAGAAAAAAAATTCTTGTGGCATTTGAAAGAGCGTGGTTATATCTATCTATTCATAGAGAGAATTTTTCGATATCCATATTTTTGTAAATACTACTTGAAAATTTTAAAGTAAAATAGAGTTGTACATTTTTTAATGCTGAAAAGTTATTTTTTAGAAATTAAAAAAAAAACGTTCTATGTGTAGACAGATAAAACACCAATAATAAAAAAAAAATTTCGCCCGCCCTTCCTACTTTAAAATTGGCTCTGAAAAATTGGAACAAAATGTGCATAAAATGGGGTATATTTCAAGGTGTAAACTCCAGCCTTAAAGTCAGGGCCGATTTATCCATTAGGCAAGAAAGGCAGCTGCCTAGGGCGGCAGACTTTTGGGGGCGGCAAAAAATACGAATTAATTTCAAAACTGTATAATAGTTTCCCCATTCAGGGTGATAATAATTTAATGCGTTTTTCAGTTTTTTGGGATTATTTCAGAAATTTGGTACATTGATGGAAAACGAAAACGACGTTCGATTCTCCTTGTAATTCTGCCTAACTTTGCAGTTTCCAATTTTTATGTATATTAAGGGGCGGCAAAAAAAAATATGCCTAGGGCACCAACATGCCTTAACGCGACCCTGCTTAAAGTATCAGATACCAAAAAAATAGAGATACACATTAATTTTATATTAAATAATATCAAAGTCAAGGAAATTGCGTTATAACTAGAGCTAGGATAGTTAGGCAAAATAAAACCTTTAAAAAGGCAGGCAAAAAGGCAAAAAAAAGAAGCAGAAAAAGCCCTAAAATAGGAAAAATAGTGTAAAAAAGGCAAAAACAAAAAAATAAAGGCAAAAACCACTTCTCGATCTTAACACATCAGAAATTTGTCACAAACTGGCCGGTTCAGTGGTTTAGAGAAATGAGTAGAATATCAAATTTTCTCTGGCAATACCCAGTCATAAAGTTTTTTCCCAAAACAATAAACATTGTAAGAAATTTTTTACCCTTAACCCTCGCCCGGCGGAAATAAATTAGTAACGTACACGGCGGAAATGGGTCAGTTTTGACCTGGTGTAATTTTCGATGTTATGCACTCATTGATTTGTAAACAATGAAATCTAGTTTCTTTGAAATGAAATGATACATACTTTACTGTAATTAAAAAAGTTACATATAGTAATGGTTCTTAGAAATAATATGATATTATACAGTGTATAGTAATGTAGATCCTGCACACATTGCATTTATTTCTTTTTTGCCATTATTCTATAATGTTTTCTACAATATATTTCAGACATTTAAAACCGGTACATTTTTTTACAAATTTTTTCACCAATTTATTCAAAAATAAATTTTTTTTTAATAAAATAAACAAAAAAATAAATTAAATTTTTAAAAATTTCAATTTGTATACCATAAAGGGCAGAAAAAGGCAGAATAAATAGGAAATGCCCCTAAAAAGGCAAAATCGTAAAAGAGACCCAAAAAAGGCAAAAAAGGCAAAATAAAATTTGCATTTTTGAATTGCGCGTACTCTAAAACGGATTTTTAATTGGGTCTGCCTTTAATCTTCCTATTTATTAAAAAAAAGGCATTTGCCTAACTATCCTAGCTCTAGTTATAACTATAACTAATATTATCTCTCTCAAGGACCGTGAAATTACTCTTTGAATAAAGGCTCCTATTTTAACAAGCAAAACAGTAAAATACGATATTTTATCTACGGCTGTTTAAAAAACGACAACAATGTCTATTCAGACCATGCAAACAAAGACATTCAAAACTCAATAACATGGCATTGCTTATTTTACCCTTTATTTCTTTAAAGTCTAAAGTATACGAGTATACTTCCCTAATATTTTATGTACATTTACAGATTTATTTACAATAAGTTTTGTTTCAGGATAAAAGCGATGAATCAAAACCAACTTCCGTGCGTTTCATTGATTTTCAAGGATCAAGACTAGGCTCTCCCGTGCTAGATTTGTCTTATTTTTTCTATGCTTGCAGTTCGAAGGAGATAATTAATAATCTCGATTATTACATGGAATTATATTATAATAGTTTATCTACATATTTGAGAAAACTTGGCAGTAACCCAGATAAAGTATTTCCATACGCAGTTCTTAAGCAACAATGGAAGACATATGCTAAATTCGGTTTGATGTTATCAATTATGGTAATAAAAATAATGCTTACTGAGAAAAACGAAGTTATCGATTTTGCTGAAATTTTCGAAGCTAATCAAAGCATGGAAAGTGCTTTAGATTACGAAATAGTTAACTCGGCTAAATATAATGAGAGGGTTAAAGATATTATTTTACACTTTGTAGCAAATGATTTATTTTAATATTAATGGAATTGAATTTAGAACACTATCAAGGTAATTGTGGACGTGGGTTGTAAAATAGTTATTTGTGTATTAAGTTAGGAAAATATATTAGTTAGTTTAGAATATTTATGGTCACAGTGGATAAGAATTGAGTGACACTTTATTGTACAAGTACTACAATATTTTTTGTATCTACTTTCATACAGTAACAGTCAACATTACAAAACAAAAACAGGTTTCGTACGAGACCTTATTACGACACTAGTGTCGTTATAGATTTCATATACTTAGATTATTTATTAGAAACATTAACAATAATTAAAAAAAAACAGGTTATTTATAAATTTATGTATGTATATCTTCTTTAGAAAATATTTTGGATTTTTTCGGTTTGTGACCTTCAGATTGACGTTTAAGGAATGCTATTAATTGCATGTATTTACCAATGTCTAAGTTCTTGTTCATGGTAATAGTCCCCTTAACATAGAATAATGTATCCACAATTTTAGATTAGCCAGCGAAATACGCGAGAACAACCTTTTCTGTCAAATTTTGTCCTCAAATATCATTCCATCAAACCAACCGGATTTGTAGCGGTTGTACACAGCACCCTCCGCCCCCCCCTTTAACCATTCTGGATAAAGATTTTTGGATTTATATACAATATACGGCGGTAAACGTTCTCCGCTTGCACTTACACAAAACATGGACTTAGAATGATCCATTATTTTGCAAGAATTTTTCACACCCCTTCGAACAACCACTTTTACTCTTCCAGGATCATCACTCAGGTTCGTTTCGTCGTAATTTAACAAATTTTGTGGTGGTACACCCGCCAAACTTGTTTCAATATTATCAAAATATTCATTAATTGTATTTTTATTAATATTAGCTCTTGCTCGTTTAATATTCTCACCGAAACGGACTGTCAATATTCATTGTTACGTTTTAGAAAGGACGCCATCCAGTATTTACCAGGTAAATTATTATGGAAGCGTTTTTTATTAATTCCTTTACGATCTAATAGTTATTTATGTTACAAGGCCGTGAAGTAGCACTTTTTTTTATTAGAATGAATATTATTTGGCGAGGCGAAGGCCGAGCCAAATAATCATTCGAATAAAAAAAAGATAGTTCACGGCCATGTGGCATACAAAATTTTGTGTGCAACTGTGAAAAATTACCAAAATTAAAGTTTCGATCGAATCTTTACATAAAATTAAAAGCTAATTTCATTCAAGATCATGACCCGTAAAAAAAAGTCTTTGTCGGCCGGTAAAAAAAAGTCTTTTTTTTACGTTGTCAGGGCTTTTTTTACGTTGTCAAGGTTTTATTTTACTATAAACAAATGTGCTACTTCACGACTCAAAATCAAACAAAAAAAGTGACCTTTTTTTGACAGTTGCACACAAATATTTTTGTGTGCAACTGTCAAAAAAAGGTCACTTTTTTTGTTTGATTTTGAGTCGTGAAGTAGCACATTTGTTTATAGTAAAATAAAACCTTGACAACGTAAAAAAAGCCCTGACAACGTAAAAAAAAGACTTTTTTTTACCGGCCGACAAAGACTTTTTTTTACGGGTCATGATCTTGAATGAAATTAGCTTTTAATTTTATGTAAAGATTCGATCGAAACTTTAATTTTGGTAATTTTTCACAGTTGCACACAAAATTTTGTATGCCACATGGCCGTGAACTATCTTTTTTTTATTCGAATGATTATTTGGCTCGGCCTTCGCCTCGCCAAATAATATTCATTCTAATAAAAAAAAGTGCTACTTCACGGCCTTGTAACATAAATAACTATTTTACCATGTATCGGATATCTGTGGGGATTAGTGGAAAGCCCCAATTCGCTGCAGTTAAAACAGCATCCACGATAACTTTTTCTTCAACGTCCGTAAAAACTTTTTGCCGATCATATGGGAGTCCTTGTTTGCCAAGAAATTTTCTACATATTGTAGCACGAGGTACATTAAACCTTTCTGCTGCTTGCCTATAGCTTAAGCCCTGGTCAGCTACCGCTTGAAGCGCATTTTCCAAAGCTTCAGGTGAGAAATCATTATATTTCCTAGCTCCCAACTGTCTCCGATATGTTCGCGGCATGTATCAAGTTATCCTACAAAATGTTATATTTTTACAAAGTACACTCTGAACCAATTGTGAACGTGCCTTTAGTTTTGAAAAACGTGGTAAAATATTGCTGAAGATATAGGTTAGAATCGGGAATTTCAATTTTTTCCTAATCATGATACGTTTTCAGCTGCGACTAAGATATTTTGATGTTTTTAAATTAGACAGAAAGCTCAAGCATACTTATTATTTTTTTTCAAGAGATTGCTTACCTGTTTTTTAAAAATGAACTCAACACTTGAACTTCAAACCATAACAAGACTATCCCAATTTTTATAATTTCTCAAATTGCCGTACAGATAGCGCTGATCATCTCCATTTAAAAAAAGGCGCGAATGTCTCAAGTTAAACTGCCTGTCTCAAGTAATTGTACGGTATCTTAGTAGTGGAGATACCTACCTCTTGCTTGTACTAATTAGTTTTTTATAGTAGGTACCTATTAGAAAATATGTTGGACCCTAGAAACTTGAACAATTATTTGGTAGGCTAGTCTTATTTGCTAATAGATAATTATACTCTTGTTAATACATTTGATTTTATTAAAGTATTCCTCTTTATTTAACGTGTCCTAGATTTTACACCTTTTCATGCATAAGGAAGCTCTTGCACAAAATGGACATGCTACATTTTAAACATTATCAAAGACATCCATTAGATTACCCTTTAACGTTATAACTAACGTTCATTGCATTAAGAATTTAAATATTTACATATATTAAGAAAGGCATAAAAGGTAATCAAATCATAACAAAATAATTATTTTGAAAGCTTTACGTTACACTAATTTTTCAAATTGATGACTTTTTTAGATCACATAAGGACAGGTATTCAGAAAACCTTTAGTGAGGTAGATATGGAAAAATATCACTGGTTAAAAAAAGAACAAAAAATATCTCGAGACCTCCCCATAAGGAACACTTCTGATTAGTTTACGTAAATGATAATAAGTTGAAACATGCAGAAAATCTACAAAAAAGTTATCATCGGTTCATCGGTAGCTACCTAACGAAGTGTTTTGAAACATATCTGCTTAGGACGTTTTCTATATGCGTATTTTGAATGTATCTTATATATCCATACAACCTTTATGAGTAACTATTAAAGATGGAACCAAAGTTCTACTGCTCAAACGCTTTGTAATATTATTATGAACACATCTGTATAGCCGACTATTATAAGAGATCAGCAATTACGTTTCTCTAATCTAATGGTAGATTATATGTGAACAGGGGTTGCGTATATTTGCCTTTGAAGGCATTCATAGCTATCAAATAGCACGTATTTAATAGAATCTCAGAAATGTAAACTGTCGAAGTCGTTGAATTAATTACGTATTCCAGACGAACTTACGAATTATTGTGCTTCGTCACGCATACTACTGACTAATCTATCTTAGTTGATATCCAAATGTATGTATTAGTACTATATTTCACATAATTTTAATTTACTAAAGTGAAATTCAAACACTAGTTCCTCTTTCTTTGAAAAAAATAGTTCTGGAATCAACCACAAGGGAATCGAATAAGTAACCTAGGAAATACCATTTCTTAAGTTGAACTAACAGTTCTGCATTTCATTAGTGTACCTACTCCTTAGCTGTAGTAGGCTGTTCCATTTTCCGTCGTTAAGGCTGCAGTTTACACCTTGAAATATACCCCATTTTATGCACATTTTGTTCCAATTTTTCAAAGCCAATTTTAAAGTAGGAAGGGCGGGCGAAATTTTTTTCTTATTATTGGTGTTTTATCTGTCTACACATAGAACGTTTTTGTTTAATTTCTAAAAAATAACTTTTCAGCATTAAAAAATGTACAACTCTATTTTACTTTAAAATTTTCAAGTAGTATTTACAAAAATATGGATATCGAAAAATTCTCTCTATGAATAGATAGATATAACCACGCTCTTTCAAATGCCACAAGATTTTTTTTTCTAAAATGCAAATTAATTCGGAAATAATGGAAATAAAATTTTAGAAATATCAATATAATTCACCTTTTCAATTTAGCATATAGGCAACACAACTAACAGGACCATTAACTCACAATGGAGCCAATACACAAAAGACGGATTATAACGGATTACAACTTTCTACTAGGTATTGTTATTTGACAAAAAAAAATTAAAATAATATAAGGACAAAATCTATATTCAATACAGTAAATTCATTATTCTTTATTGCATTTATCAATTTTGGTAACGTCAGAAGAATCTGAAATATTTAAAAATATGAAACAAAATTCCAAGGCAAGCATTATTCTTGTTATTGTAGGTATGCAACTTTCCATACATCAAATTGGATTTTGCTTTAAGTAAATGCCAGCCTTAAGGAAATTCACTTCCACTGAAAAATCACAAAATCTTTATTGAGCAGGAGCAGTATCTTGCATTAACGATACCAAAACGTTAGCAATTTCTGCTTCTTCCCTTGTTGGCAGTTTTTGTATTGGCATTTCTTCTGGACTAATACAGTCTCCTTTAGTCCTTTGTTACATTTCGTGTAACTATAGTCATCCTCTTGTTGCTGCAATTTAATGTGGAGTACCATGTTTTACTTTTGGGAATTTTAACAAAGGAACGACAGTTTTTTTATTTCTCTGTTTACGAAGTAAAAGCAATGTTAAGGATTTATTAATCTGAATTTTTAATAGTCTTTCTTGTTTTGTTCAATGGAGGGAACACACTTTCATAAATGTTGTAGTTTTACTTTAACAGTCTCGAACCCTTTAGGAAACGCATGGAATGAAATATTGTAACTGTTTTTTATATTAAACTACAGCGTATTCTTAGCCCTCGGCTACCGCCTCGGGCTCAACATTACGTCTTACACCATACAACCCTCTTTACACCCTTAATACATAAATAACTATTATGTATACTAACTCTTAAGGGTTAGGAGAATGAAGCTAGTCATGATGTATACTGCAAGGGTTTGTAATCCTGCCGGCGGAGGGCCTATCATAGCAACAAACCCCTATAAGCTTAAGGCGGTGAGACACATTACTTTTGTCTTTGACTGTACGTCCGTTTGTGAGGCCAGGTTTATCTGAAAAAAATCCTTAACCAAGACAATTGGAACAATCTACACATATATAAAAATGAATATAATTTCTCCCCTTCATAGACGTGAGTGGTTGGTACTTCACAAATTACTATCAATATTATTGCGGATGTATATAATTTAAAGTTAGCTAATGGAAATTAGCTCAGTGTTTGAATAGAGTCAGTTACAGGAACTGCAAAATGAGTGACAAAGTTAAATCTGTGTGCACTACTGATGAAGAAATCGCAATTATCTTAGAAGGCGTAATTAAGACGGAAGGTTTCAGTAATTATAAAATTGAAAACGCAGTTGGTGCTGTGAAAGGCGATGGATATATTGGAATTATTACAAATGTTAAAATCTCCGGCAAAACAGAAACAAACGAAAATAAAGTTTTACATTTAGTAGTTAAACGTGCATCCAAAAGTGATGCTTTAAGAAATGAATTGCCAGTGGCGGCTGCATTTCAAAGAGAAATTTACATGTACTCTACCATATTTCCAATGTTTCGCACGTTCGAAATTAAAAGTAATGTACCACCATCATCTTTTCTGCCAAAATTTTATGAAGGGCACATGGCTCATAAACATGAAACCGTGGTACTAGAGAATTTAAAGGAAAATGGTTATATGTTATACGAAAGACGTTTGCCAATGGATGACAAGCACGTAAGCTTAGCAATTATTGAGTATGGACGTCTCCATGCACTTTCTTTCGCAGTACGAGATCAAAACATAGCGGCGTTTGAAAAAGTTATTGGATCCATGAATAATTTAGCTGTAACAATTTTCAAAGAAAACTTTCTTAGTAGCCTGATACATAGATGCGCTAAAATTTTAAAAACTATTACCACAAACACTGATAAGATGGCTACGAAACCTTTTGCGGATTTTGCTGACAGAATAGAAATATATTTGGAAGAATTATGTCAATGTACTGACGATTATTCAGTTGTGTTACATGGCGATTGCTGGACAAATAATATGATGTTTAAATATGGAGTAAGTATACGCTATTATACAGTGTGGTTGATTTTTCATCACACGCGTTCTTCAGCTGTTCCAGCTATTTCAAAATTTAAACCTCTCTTATAGTCTTAAACTAATGTTTGCTGTCTTTTCAATAGTCTACCATAGAATTCTGCGCCCTGCCACTTTAAAAGCAAAAGAGCAGCGATTTCAACAATTGGTAATCTCTGTTTTTTGTTGGGTTTTCGGAAACATTCGGGAATAAATAAGGGAGTAACAGTAAAAAGAGGAATTATCAAAAGCTTGCATCTGACGAAATTAATAAATGGGTAATGAAAATCAACCACACTGTACCTATACATACAGTCTATCCAGCCTCTCCCACGAGAATATAGTCATGTTATATAATACAACGAGGGCTCTGAGTTTTGATGACAATATTTTTTTATTAATGAGAAATATTAAAGAAAAAGTAAAGAAAAGAGTAAGAGTTGTATTCGCGGATGACAATTCAATGAAACAAGAATTTTTAAAATAAAATTATTTTGACGTTTGTTTGACGTTTATCTGACATAAATATTGTCGCTGAAAGAGTCTACTGCTTTTCAGTTGTCATAAAAGTATTGTCAGTAAAATAGCCTTCTGATTGGTTCAATTTTTAAAACAGGACGCTTCTGATTGGTTGATGAAATATGAATTGAATTGTCATATACTATAATACAACGAGTGCTCTGACTTTTGCCGACAATATTTGTCATTCTGTATACTAGTTGCTGCTGTGACGAAAATAATTACGAGCGGTACGCGAGTAATTATTTTCCAAAAACAGCAGCATCGAGTAATAAATAAATGACAAATATGGAAGAAAAAGAAGAGTAAGCGTTGTATTTGGATGACAATTCAATGCAACAAGAATTTTCAAAATAATAATAATTTTTTGACATTTGTTTGACGTTTATCTGACATAAATATTGTTGCTGGAAGACTCTACTGTTTCTCAGTTACCTTCTGATTGGCTGACAGAATATGAATTGAACTGTCAGATAAATAAGTTAGTAGATTTTAGGTATTTGAAAAGACTTTCACATTGTTAGACTTTTTATGTATTGTTTTATTTCAGGATATAGACAAACCAAAAAACCCAACTAAAGTTTGCTTCATTGACTTCCAATTGTCTAGTATGGGATCGCCTGTATTAGATTTGGCTTGTTTCTTCTACTGCTGTAGTTCGAAGCAGATAATTAACAAATTAGATTACTACATGCAGTTATATTACAATAGCTTGTCGGCATATCTGCAAAAACTTGGAAGTGATCCTAATAAAGTATATCCATATAACATACTACAGAAACAATGGAAATCTTATGCAAAATATGGTTTACTTATGGCAGTAATTAATATACATGCTATGCTGACTGAGGAAGACGAAGCGATTGATTTAAAAGATAGTGCAGAATGTGGAGGTGTTTCAGATGCATTTAACTACGAAATTAGTAAAGTGGGCGAATATAACGATAGAATTAAACATATTATATTGCATTTTATAGAAAATGATTTACTTTGATTTAATGCACGGCAATATTTATTTGGTATAATATTTTATAAACAATATGATACAAATATAATAAAAATTAATTAAAATATCGAGTTCAACTGTAAATTATTAGATGTATTCGCTTTATACGTATTTCGACAGCAAGTGTCATTTTCAAAAGCATACAATAATTGAATAACTACTTGATTCCATTTAACCTAACTTCTATACCAAAAGTTACTGTAGAGGAGAATGTAAGAACCCAATTCCAGTGCCAAGTTTATTAATTCTAATATCGAACGAATGCCATTTTTTCATAACGTATTAATGAAAAAAAAATCGTGTGGTTAATTCATCATAACCCTTGGAATTTATTATAATATATGACCTTGACCTAAATGGTCCTCCAAAAGGGGACATATTATAGTTAGTAGTACCTACCAATTTAATTCTAATTGACAAGTTAAACAATCATACACTTCCTTCTGTACACTCCTCAGAATCGCGTACAGTCAACATAAAGTAGTAAATTGATTTATTTGTTGCTTTACATACTCATGCTATCGACGTCATTTATAAAAAGGCATAAATCTCAAATCAAAGTTTGATAGTTGCTGAATTTTTTGTAATTATTACCTACTGCTGCTAAAGTGTGTGATATCGATTTCTTCAAATATGAGTGTGCCAAATGATAATATATGTAATATGTATACTCAGCAATGGAATCAAAGAGTTGTTAGGCGATATAGCTACCGAAGAAGGACTTGCAGATTTAGAACATTGATGTAACTGGTGGTTCAAGAAAAGGCGATGGATATACTGGAATTATAACAAGTGTAAAAATTTTGAATAACAACAAAAATCGAGTTCTTAATTTGATCCTTAAGAGCGCTTGTAATAGCGACGCTACATCCGATCACGTACCTATTACAAATTTGTTTGATCGAGAAGTGTATATGTATACTAAGGTATTTGTAACATTTTAAAAACTTGAAGTGGGTAAGAAAATGGATTGCTACCCTCTAGTTATCTACCAAGGTTCTATAAGGCCCAGATAGCAAAAGAAACTGAAGTACTAATATTAGAGAATCTAACAGAAGCTGGTTACAAGCTAGCGGGGTCTAGAGTGCTAGCAGTGTATAATGGGTTGCCTATATTCCAATGATAAAAGTAGGCGGACCATTTAACTTGCAATATGCCTACAATTGAATAATAAATGGACTTCACTGTATAAATCCAGACTATCGTGCTCGTGCTCGCACTCGGGCTCGAGATCGTCGCTCGTCGCGTATGTAGACGTGGCCACGAGCATAGACACAAGTTCAACAAACCACACGAGCCAATGGTTTGCACTGGCTCGGCGAGGATCCGTCCAGTGTCGGTACATCAAAAGCAAGCCAAGGGATCTCGAGCCCGAGTGCGAGCACGAGCACGAGCACGATAGTCTGGACGCAGCTTCTCTTTAAATAAAATTTGTTTTCTGTGACAGGTTCACAGGTTTCCGTGTTTATCTAATTTTTTTAAAGATTAATTTGATGTCTTGATAATTTCTACAGTCTACCCAATAGATATCAATTTAACATGTTTCTTCAACAAATAGTTACGTTAGTACCTACGTACGAAACAATAAAAAACCTGATATTCTATTATAATCTATATGCACCTGTGTTTACGTTTCAGTTAAAGGTTAAACTGATAATAGTTTCTTTTGCACATCTTGTAGTAGAATACAAATCAGGTCAGTTTATTGAGAGCGTTTATAGTGTTCGGGTTAAAATTTATGATTGTAAAATATAAAGAGTAGTGGGTGTTGTGTTTTTCATGAAAAGAACTTACAAGTGGAAGTGTTGGGCCCCCTTTGCATGCGAAGCAGCTATCTTCAGGTATTTAGCTTAAAATAATTGCAGTAGGTACTATGTGAATGCAGGCAAAGAGAAATAAATGGTAGTGATAAGTTTATGGACGATTATTATTGTCCACGCCATAATTTTGAGAGTAACAGAACAATTAATGGTGCTAGGTACGGGCTTAATTTATGCAATCAGCGATGAATCTAAAATCGTTTACATTAAGCCAGGAAAGAGGCAAGGCAATAGTGTATAAGTAACTTGCTTATATTTTACAATAAGCAGATGAAGATTGGCGTTCACTTTTTTTTACTAGTAACAAAAACATTAACTTCAATGCCAGTTGCTATTTGTGAAACCGACTAAAATTATGAAAATAAAACAAAACATTTTATGAAGCTTTCCAAACTAACTTTTATTAAAAGTAATTGAACAACAACCAAGTATTCTTGCAGGTAAAACTATTAAATGGCATTAACTATACCTCGCGCATTTGTCCACTTCTACTGCAGGTAAGTTTTCGAAAAAGCAATTAGCCGGATTAAACTCGCACAGTTGTTCGTTGCCCGTTTTTGGACAATGAATTTTGTCCCTTGATTCCACCTTAAAAGTAAATGAAAGGAATTGTTTAAGAAGTGCTAGTCTGTTACCCCCACCCCTTCTGAGGAATATTCGATTGAAGTTATTAAGTAATTGTACTGTTATTTAGGCAGGATGTAAACGGTCATACGTTCTAACAATAAAAATGTTTGGAAAATCAGCAGTGGATGAACACAGGCTGACAAAAAGAGGAAGAAAACTGTTATTGAACTTTACATTTAAAAAATGTCTAAAATGTAAGTTTGACAATATCACAATAATTGTTCAAACTGTCGTCCATCTACTTCTAAACACTGTCGAGCTCTTCTAGTCACATTATCAGTGGCTCTCAATATTTCTTCACCACTTAATGACCGGCAGGCATTGCGAATTCTCAGCTTGATATCATCTTTCGTTGTATCCAGTGGAGTACAATCGGGTGACCTATTGTCAAACTTACATTTTAGACATTTTTTAAATGTAAAGTTAAATAACAGTTTTCGTCTTCTTCTTGTCAGCCCGTGTTCATCGACTGCTGATTTTCCATGCATTTCTATTGTTAGAACGTATGACCGTTTACATCCTGCCTAAATAACAGTACAATTACTTAATAACTTCAATCGAATGTTCCTCAGAAGGGGTGGGGGTTATAAAATTTTTTTTCCTACAAAACTTGCTTAGTTTTTAAAGACCTTTTCAACGATACTACTTTTGACCCCCCGTGCTATTTGAAATTTTGGAGTTCTCGACATTCTGGAGTAATCTCTTCAGGATGCCGATTTTTCCGGCGAATGCCAATGTCACCATTCGATTCTTCATGAAGGCTTTTGTAATAAAAAATTTTGGCCCGGCTCTCTACGATTAACCGTTTTCGAAAAAAAAGACTGATACGGGTGGTCTGACTCACCCGGTATAAAATTAATATTTAAAAACAATTTAAATTTATACAAAATAACGTAGGTAGGTATTCGTTTTACATTAAGCGAATCTTGATGTGATGTTAAATTAACTTACGTGAGTGTTTAGAATAATATAATATGTTTTACAGACATTGTAAATCACAGATTAGAGTTAAATCTTAGATCTTTATTTTCACAGATGGTTCTGGTTTTGAAATTATACGATTAAAATTAATTTTTAAGTATAATTTTTTTAAGTCAATTAAATCAGTTTAGTTGTGTAAAACAAAATTGTTGAAATATGTATTTACAAATGAAATGCTAGATAAAAATGTATGATAGGAAAATACAATAACACTTTGCAATGAACTCTAGGTAGGTACTTTACGATACGTCCTTAATATTGCAGTATCTATTTCTGTCATACTTATAAGATAAATAGATAGCAATAAATATACAAACAGTTTATTATCTATAATTATGACTATTGTGAGAAACAGAATCATGCAAAGTTGAACTCCCATATCAAACAGGTAGTACCTATGATAAAAGATACGATGTAAATATGAATCAAAACCTCGAATGCCAGATCAAGGTTACAGTTAATAATATGTAATACTTTATCATTAAATATGTTTTAGAAATTGCTGTTCTGTGAATTAATTTGTGGTAAACACATCTTAGAACTGATTTAACTGATCACTGGAAACTTCATTATAATATTAGTAATAAAATTTTTTTTTTATATTCTCAATAAATTTGATTGGATTTATAAAATGTTGTGAATATTACTTTTAAACATTTTTCAATTAATTCACTACTGAAAAACAAGAGTCGCATTTTCAAAGTGGCATAAAATTTATGTTAAGGAATCTTGTCGAAACTTGGTATAGCTGTAGGTATATTATTTATTTGCTCTGTATGATATGATATTTTAAATTCTGATTACATTTGTAATCTTCAACTTTAATTAAAATATCAGGTAATGATGAACAGTTGTTTAGAATTTACTTTCATTTGTTGATAATAATATTTGGTGTATGTATTAGCGCCGAATCGTCCGTCGCCGAATCGACCGGTGCCGAAAGGTTCGGCGCCGAATCGCGGGCACTGAATTGCCAGCTCCGAAGTGTCGGCGCCAAATCGTCCTGCTCCGATAAAAGGGACATAGTATTCCTGGTTCTTAACTTTTAGGTACCTATTCGTTCAAAAGGAAACCTATAAACATTTAATCGTCCCTTCTTCCTCTTTAAGGGCTGGTTTATCAATCCGTAGTTAAGTCCTTGTTAGCTAACCAACAGGCAATTACCAAGGATACGAATTCTTACAAGAATCGTGGTATCCATGACAGTTGACCGTTGGTTAGCTTAAGAAGAAAAGTCTTTTCATAATAGTGTAGGTACCTTTTTATTAAAAAGGAATACCAACTCCGTACGAACTAAGTTGATCGTTAACCATTCATAACAAAATTTCTAAAAACTCTGCTGCAATTGTTGCCTAAGCGGCTGCTACTCGTGACCAGCACTAAACTAAACTATCGATTTCTGATTGGTAGAAAAGTTACGTTTACTGCCTCTCAAGTAACAATTGCAGAAAAGTCAAACTTTAACTGTTTCTATGGAGTTCTAAAACGTTTAGTATCTCTGACGTTTGAAGAAAAAAAATTTCAAAAAAATAATTCAGCCCATGTATTTCAAAAACGGTGAGGTAGTTACAATTTATTATACAAAAAGTTTTACTACATAACTATACTATTTACTGCATAAATTACGGTACTTACAGAAAGCATAAAATCAGAAAATGAGTTAAAGTATTACGATCGTTAGTTTCTATACACGTGTTGCTGAACATACATGATTAAACAACAAATATGGAATAATTTATTCATTTATATACATTTATATACATTGTTGTTTATATATGTATTACAATAGCACATTTTTCATTTGTTACTTCTGTAAATGTCACACAAGTTTTGTACTTTGCGCTTTAATACCATAATATTCTTCAGTCTTATGTGACATCTGCAACCGTAGGAGTGTTGGTGTTGTTACTGCATTGCCCAACAGCTAGGCCAAGCGTTTTCCTTACCTGGTGTTGGGAGCGGCATTACCTTTACTTCATATTTAATTATCATTACATTACATTAATTGCTATAATAAGGCAACGTTTATACAGTGTGTGGATAAAGTTTGGAACATATTCAATATCTCCCGAAATATTATTTTTTCTGGAAAACGCTCGGACAGGTATACGACTTGCATTACGGCGCATATTTTAAGATGCTTCAAAATTTTTTTGCGTTAGTCACTTTTTTGTAGTGACGTCATCGACTTTTTTTTTAAATAGAAACATGTATATTTGATTGTCTAATTGGATAGACATTGTTTTTCTCTTTTTAAGCTTCTAATATTTTTATACCCTTACATAAGAAATTTTTTGAGAAAATTACTAAAATAGTTTTACGTCTCAGTAGGCCGATCTGAAACAGCGGGTGCAGCTCCAACTCGAAGCAATTGTTTAATTGTTCAACAAGAGTTTATTTTTCGTCTTGGACACTGTCGAGCTGTAAACGGATATGAATTTGAACATCTACTATAACAATTTATCCATCATTTCTTTGTGTGTCATTTAAAGCTATCAACATTTTTTTTCAATTTCTTGTTAATTTAATTTATTTAATTTATCTTTTTTTATAATCTTATGTACTTTTATACTCACATTTCTGTTCACTTTAAAGTAATAAGCTTAAATAAACAATTGCTTTGAGTTGGAGCTGCACCCGCTGTTCCAGATCGGCCTACTGAGACGTAAAACTATTTTAGCAATTTTCTCAAAAATTTTCTTATGTAAGGGTATGAAAATATTAGAAGCTTAGAAAGAGAAAAACAATGTTTATCCAATGCGATAATCAAATATACATGTTTCCATTTAAAAAAAAGTCGATGACGTCACTATAAAAAAATGACTAACGCAAAAAAATTTTGAAGCATCTTAACATATGCGCCGTAATGTAAATCGCTATACCTGTCCGAGCGTTTTCCAGAAAAACCAATATTTCTGGAGATAAAAATATTAAATGAATAATGTATGGACTTTTTACTTCTACTTTCTTCCTGTTAAATAATTTACTGTATTACCATTTCTGTAGGTACTGTAATTTTCGTAAATATAAAATTAGAGCGACTTCCAACTGGTGTTCAGGTTTGCAGTAATTTACACGAAATCTACTTCCCTTGTTCTGAAGATAATTCTTCTCAATCCTTTCACCAATCCAAACAATGTTACTAACGACTTAACGAGTAAATATCAGGGTGAACCTAAGACCGAGAAAGCTACTCACTTGCCAATGGTAGACAAAAGCTATCAAAAGGCTTTCATTCAGTAACATTGAGTCAATCAATACAAACGGTTTAACGTGAAAATTTTTAATGGAACTATATTGACAACACGACATACAGGGTGATTCATTAAGTACAGCTACCGTAAAAATTTTGACATTTTCAGGTTTTTTAATTTCATCCCAATCCTTGCAAGATGCTCTTATATCGCGTCTATACGCCACGCTATTCCGAAAAAATTTGCCATTTTTGCTCGCTTCGCTCATCCTTTACTGTACTCAAATATTTTGGTCACGGGCCTTCACTTGCATGTAGTATTTAAAAAAAAATTATTTAACTACTTAATACAATAATATTACAAAGCATAAATGGCAAGATAACTGTTGAATGAATTTAGGGTGAAATTTTTCCTACGAGGTTGCGTAGGAAGTCCCTCTCCCCTCTTTGTTGATTAGCTATTCTGCGATTTTTATTCTTAACGTATTCGGTTTTCTGTTGAAAAAGGGCGAAGGCAATTAATTTAAAAATAATTAAGGAGCTTTTAAATTGTAACATCCCACTCTTAAGTTGGTAATGTCACTACTACACAGCATATGATTGCCGCAAACAAGTAAAGTCCGGCAGTGTCCATTTGGAAGCTGTTCGACTTGAGTGATTTCAGTGAACCGTGCACAGTTAGTTGTAGAGAACTCTATTGTAAGTGAAAATATGTGGCGGGGTATCGCCGTGGCTGTACTTGCTTTAGCAAGTATAGTTTTGGTAACCGAAGCTGTTTCCCTAGATCCAGGTATTTTTTTATGATTCAAACTTTTTATTTATATTTTTTATAAAAGTCTCTTAATTTAAATGAGGATTACTCTTTACCACTAAAGTTCTAGGGTTCTACTTTATTATTAATAGCAGGAAAGTAAAGCTCCGATATGATACTTTGTACAATTTTTAAATCTGTTCGGAAAGGGGTTAGATAATCCTTAAATTTAAAACGTGAAGTCACTAATAATTGCAGTAAACAAGTTTGCGGTTACATCTGCATTATTTAATCTCTAAATGCTGCAATGATTGTTGATTCATATGCTATATTGTTAAAAAAAAAATCGAAACATTTATAAACCGAAATAGAATTTGGATTCAAAAGTGTTACTTGCGTGTAGTTAATTCAATATTTTTTGTTTCTTAAAACTTTTGATAGATATTTACTAGTTTCTGAATAGTTATTTACTAACAAATTACTGAATATAACTCAACGACCTAATTCTCAGTATCTCCTGATAACACGAGACTTCTTTTAGAGTAATTTATCTTATTTCAATTTTTGTTTTTAAATGTTCTCTTATATTATCGAATGCAGGTCAGACATAATCTAATAAAATTTCTAAACATCGTTAAAGTGTAGGAGATTATTCAATATTTTTCAGTATTGATAGTTCTCTTTAAATATCGACAATTATTGTTAAGTAGCAGAGATTGTAGGAATATTCAGCACGCATTAAATTATAATTATAATTTACAATTGAAAAATGCAATGCGTTAGAATTGGGCTGAAACTTCTTTCGTAATTCAGTACTTCGCACCATTAGGTATAGCTCTTCTGGATAATTACTTCGCTGCCTCCTTATCCTTATGCAAATTACGAATGGAATTCGAATTTGACCAGCACCTTATTGTGTCATGTACAATATAACAAGACCTTGCATTTTTATTGTAAAATTTCAGTTTCTGAAACATTATTGCCCGACACCACAATACTTTTAAAAACACGAGTACGTTAGCACGATTGTTTTTTGAAATTGTATTGTGGTCCAGTGACCATTTAATATAAACCAGTGAATATTTTAATATGAGGTTTGTTTTATAAAATTGTGGCAATATGAAGAGACCACTAAAAATAGAATTTCTGGAGTAATTGATTTTTCCTGTATGTTGTGTATGTCATGAAGTTTAATTTTGCATTTGACTCATTGTTTCCTGTATTAGATGAGCTAAAAGTACATACTGCATCAGACTTGTATATATTTCTTTACAATTGACAAAAATATATTTTTATCTGAATGACGGTATTAGCTTGCAGTACCAAAAATGGCAATTCATTTACATAATACTATGTAATATTAACATATTTTTGCATTCCATAAATATTTCACCTACCTAACAACTTAATTATTTGGAATACGACAGTTTATTATAACAGTATTTACAAATAATTAATTTTTTAAATAATTTTGCATATGTTTAGTTTAGAAAATTAGTTAGGAGTTGTGTGAAAGATAAATGAATCACCTAATTTGATGATGTCTAATGCAAGTAGTTCTGAGGGTAACATATGTTGAGGTGATTAATAAGCGGCTAGACGATGATGTGTTGAAAGGATTAAAACCACATGAATTATGTATTAGGTTTTACGAAAATTGGTTTTTATTAAATTATCTAGTGGTTTCACTTTTGCATTCCTATTTTTATAATCGTATTTTATAGGCTTGGTCTTCCTATACAGTACTAACAATTGGCCGGAATTCGTAATACCACACATTAGGGTCTATTCTGTATGCACCCGCTAAAATTTAACGTGGCTTTAAAATTGTAACCAACCGCTAAATTCAAAACATTAGCGTTGATTGGTTAAATGGTAGTTTTAGCTGTCATAATTAAGCGTAGCGATTGGTTAAAATTTTAACACCACGTTAAATTTTAACAAGTGCTTACAGAATAGACCCTAATACCTGCAAGCATTCTAAAATTGTTTGTTTCTGTGCATTCATAAAAAATACTATTTTTATTTTTGTTAGCATAACTTTGACATTGAGCTAGACGCTAATCTACAGGGTGTTTCCTAAGCACGTGTAGAAAATGCAGAAGGCGATTCCTGGGCGAAAATTAAGGGTACTTTTTCGTATAAACTTGTATCCTAATATGCTTCCCTGAAGAGTTACGCCTCTTCAAAAATGGAGTAAAAACTTTTTTTTTTAATTTTCATCTCAAATTTGGACAAAGGTAGAAAAATACAAATAAGTGAACGTATTCTAGTAACAGGAAGGCTCTTTATAGATATTTTATTTATCCACCTGTATTGTTAGAAGTTGATGAAACTTACAACCCCTGTTGATTTTTTCTTAGAACTTTTTAATGCACCGGAATTTTTAATTTTAAAAATACGCATGAGAAAGCCTAATTCATTTAAAAAATAATTTGTCTCTTTTATTTTTAGCGTGAGACTAATAGTTTTCGCGTAAAAAATTAAAATCAATGGTAATGTGCGCCTCAGTTTTGTGAGAAGTTGTACTAAAGTTTTAAAAGAAAAAAGTCTAGGTAGGCGGATTTCATTTTTTGAATTTTGTTGTTTTTGATAATTAGTATATTATATTATTAGGAGTAGAAAGAGTTCTTTTTGTGTTGAGCTCTTATTGCGGCCGAGGCGCGCGCGCCGAGGCTGTGCAAGTGAGCGAAACACAAATAAGACGTTCTACTCCGAATAATATATACTATTTTTTCTTCAAGTGTAAAAATATTCTGTTGCTGTAAATAAATATTTCCTAAAAAGTCATTTCCACAGGACAACGCTCTCCCTTCTACCAACTTTGGGGGCGGAGCTATGGGCAAAATACTGCCGTTGCCATGGATACGTAAACACATTATTGTACTAGTAACATTATTTTCATTTTTTAACTACTAACAAAATGACTTCCTTCTAGATAGCCAGTTCTGTACAACAATACAGTAATTATTATACGCTTGAAGAAAAAATAAATTGTTAGTAAGTTTGCATACATTATTGATCATGGAAAGATACACAAACGCCTACCCAGACTTTTTTCTTTTAAAAATTTAGTACAACTTCATTACAATCGATTTTAATTTTTTACTCGAAAACTATTAGTCTCACGGTAAAAATAAAAGAGACAAATAATTTTCTAAATTAAATAAGCTTTCTCATGCGTAATTTTTAAATTAAAGATACCGCTGCATTAAAAAGTTCCCAAAAAAAATGAACAATGAACAATATTTAATATTTAATATTTAATATTTAATATTTAATATTTAATATTTAATATTTAATATTTAATATTTATTATAAGTTTCATCCCCTTCTAACAATACAGGTGGATAAAGAGAATATCCATAAAGAGCCTTCCCGTTAGTAGAACACGCCTACTTATTTGTATTTTTCTATCTTTGTCCAAATTTATATATCTGATATCTGTAGAATATTATATCTCATTACAAATTGAATAAAAGGTAGTATGTGACCACAAGCAGACTTTAAGTCACCTTTTTAAAATGCGTTCGTTGTAGCAATGCGGAACTGTCAACTTTTCTTCTTCGGTTGCGCAAAAACAGCAACAATCCCGTTTAAAATAATCAATCCATATTCGTGCAATAGCCGCAATAAGGAGAACGACAGCATTTATCTGATACAGATGATGTTTTTGTGGCTTTTATAACGTAACTTAAATTTTAAAACTGAAAACATTTATTGTGTGTGTGTTTCGTAAATCGTAAACGGACAAGTTCTTTTCACTTCAGTTTTTTTTACAGCTGACCGAATCGCACGTTTTGCTTGCCCCCATGTTACATTTAACTTAATTGTAAGACGAAATCACAGCAAAGAGGCTAGGTAAATTTAACTTTCTGTATCGGTTTATCAATTCATAAATTCTTGTAAAAATTTGTATCCATGACAACTGACTGTTAGTTAATTTAACAGGGGATTTATGGGAGCCTCTGACCGTCAATTTTTCAGTTCGGGTTTAAACCCCGGTGCTGCTAAACCAAAATTAATTGCTATGGATATAATTTTTGTAACAACTGTATCCATGGCAAATAATCTTGGTTTATCTGAACCGGGGTTTAAACTCGAACTGAAAAAAAAACTGGTCCTAAGGGTTAGTTAACTCCTTGTTAAGCTAACCAATAGTCAACTGTCATAGGTACGATTCTTGTAACAATATTTGTATCCATGACAATAAATTGACCGTTGGTTAATTTAACAGGGAGTTGATAAACCGCCCCTTCAGTTCCAAGAAAATTCGAATTCATGGTTTTTACAAGCTAGTATTATATCCAGGACGGCAGTATTGGTGGATTATTTATTAACCGACTTCTCTTTAAAGTGGTCTCGTGAAAATTAAACTTCATTTTTGACCTTGAGTTAACGTAAACGCATGCGCAAACGCAAACGATTCTTATACGCGTTAAAAAGTTGCTACCCTTTGTTGTTTTTTCTGAAAAATAGTTTCTTCATGTTCAATATTTGTTTTAATATCTGTTGGAAATTGATGTGTAGGTAGTGTGTGAAGATGTAGTACCTTTTGATATTCTTGGTAGTTTGTTAATAATCCCAGGATAATGTTTGAAATCCTTCAATACAAATAGCTACTATAGGTACGTCCATCGATATTCTAAAACCCCCAAGCTACGGTTCAAGATTGATCATGGATACCTCACTGCACCTTTTAGCTATAAAATTACAATTTGAATTAAATATTTAGGTATTCCTTTTTTATAGATTGATGATTAACACAAATTTTATATTGCTGCAGTAACTACAACACAGCTAGAAGAAATCATCAAAGAAGATGAGCTGGTATTATCATTACAACACATCAAACCACGGCGAAGATTGCGAGCCTCCGTAGAAACACTTTTTGCCGTTGATTTTCCAAACTCGCAACAAAAGTTTGTAGTAATGCTTGACAGACGTTCGAAACGAGGTAAACTTCACATTAATTTCTATGTATACAACAAAAATGTGTTATATCCAATAATAATATTACAGTTATCGTGGAAACTGTGGAAGATGAAAGAACTCGGGCTCAACATTTCACAGTGGATACTTTAGACGAAGGATCTTCTATACGTTCATTAGTTCTTCATATAAATCAAACACAACCTGGTGCCTTTGTTAGTCTCTACATAGATTGTTTAGCTCAAGGCAAAATAGCTACACCACGAGCCATGAGAGATATGTTCAGTAACATGAAGAATCCACAGCTACAAGTGGTAAGTAGTCACAAAATTTATGCTAGATGAAGTTACAAAAAGGTGGAGTTGTGCACCTTCTCTAGACTCTGTTTTTGGTATTCAACAGTAGGTACCTATAGTTCTCGACCTCGAGGCAGTTTCTGGAAATCACTTGAATGGGTAGCGCGACAAACGGTCTATACGGGTTCGGAACGTAATACAGAGAGAAGCGCATCCATAGTAACAATAAATCTGCAAAATATACAAAACGCAGCGGCATTTTTTGGAAAATTTTCATCAACCATACATTTTAGCGATATGAACACCTTACCATATACTATGTGATAGACAATTACATTTTGAATTCAATTATATAATAATGTGTTTCATTTAAAATAACAAAGTTGCTTATTGTACCGTGGAAACCAAACACCCTGTATACATGATATAAATTTAGGAGAATGCAGAGATATATACTGAATAAGTTTTATAGTTTTTTTCATATTTTGACTAATACAGGAACTATAGGAGCATCAATTTCCGATTTTTAAAACCTTGTAGAGGGCGCCACAGTAAGATTCTAGCATTCATCCAAACAGGAAAATGTATCTAATAGGTACTATTTGTTAATTTGTCGATTCTGATTAGATGTTGTTTAGCTGCCGGAAACAATTTCTTAGGTGACTTGATTTAATTTGTTGTTATTGTTTCGAATCGGTTATTATTTTTTTTTCTCGGGAAGGTGTAGAAATAAAGTATTTTAAAGTGGTACAGTTTTGAATTCAGCAAGTTCAGCTGTACACGAATCCGTGAAAAGAATATAGGGGTTCCATTAAAAACAATATCCGATGACGTCATCACGCGAAAACAAATGAACATCGGAAATGCGCAGATATAGGAACAAGGGTCTTTTTAAAAAGCAAATCGACGTGTCCGAAGAAATTTAATGGAACGTCATCGTTTTAGAAATAATGAATTTATTCCATACTTTTCTTCCACACTGTATATAAATGCATACACATAATCAATTTATGATACAAAAAACTTATCTCGTAGGTATGTAATATGTACATGACTGTGAATGTAAATTCGCTGGTTTTATTTTTATGTAAACAGAATTTCTTAATAGTACGGCGCCGCCGGTCGTTGTACCTACGATGTTAATCCAGACACTTAGTATTTCTAGTATCCTTATTTATTATGTTTTAAGGTAAGTTACTTAACTTGAATGAAACAAGCAAGCTGTAAATGAGGAAACACTCCGTTATTTGAATATTTATTGTGTTAGTGGGCGCGTACTCATTCACAAACGCAAGCAAAGAAAAGGAAACTAGTCTATGATTTGCTCCTACGCGTAACCTTAACACTTTTCACACTTTAATAATTCAATGAATACAGTTCTCTTTTGTTCCTTATATAATATGTTTCAAGATTAATAGTAACCTAGTATTTTGCAAACCCACTGCTCTTATTATTTAAAGATGAAATCCAAAATAATTGTAAACAAATGTTCAAGTCCAAATATTTATAGTTTGTTGTTGAATACTAATAATGTCGACATTCTCTAGTCTAGTAGGCTAAGTCTTATACTAACTAGATGTAATAAAATGTGGTGCAAATTATCGGTTTACCAATTAGTATAAAGTTTTTGTAGGTGTCAATAATGTAGTAGATAAAAGGGCGGAAAATGTGTCCTAATGTCAACTTTTTCTGCGATTTATCGACCTTACACCTATTAATCTAGAATGCGGATACGCACACGCACATGCACGCACCTACGTATTTTTACTAAAAGAATTAACCCAATTTCTAACTTTGGTTGTTGAACAATAATTTCGACACTACTACGCCCGATAATCGTTAGAGTGTAAATCAGAATAACATACATTTCCATATTGGGAGATACGCACCGCACCATCTTTTCTGTTACACCAGCTATAGTCCTTATGGCTTTAATTTTTATACTACACATGTACGGTGTTAATAAAAAAGTATCCTAAATTTTAAGGATATACAGGGTGTTCCTTAAATGGCGGACACGGAGAGCACTACGCGATTCTCATCTTAAAACTGAGTTGAAAAAGTATAGGCGATGTTGTCCTAATGTATTTAGTTTCGGAGTTATTCGCATTTTAAAATTTTTAAATTTGACAACATTGCGCATGCTTGCACGGACTTTGTTTTAAACGTTTGGTGTTTTAATAAGGCAGTATGAACAAGTTTCCTAGGTAATAACCTCATAGCTACAATGCACTGTTGCAACATATTGAAAAAAATTTTAACAACAGATATTTATCAGAAAGAATGTCTTCGGAGGAAGGAATACAACGTATAAAAAATTCCAAATTTATTAAGATTTAATATTTGATTGATGAACAATGCGGAACGGTTAAAATTTACCCGTTTTTCCAAAGCATAAAGGAATTGAATCTCAATCTTTGACTGAGAATAACTCTGAAACTAGCGAAGAACGGGCATTATTGTATTATATTTTTCCAATTGGTATCTGGAGGGGAATGTAGTACTGTGCTCCGTGTCCGCGATTTAAGAAACACCCTGTATAGTACTCTTGAAAATAAAACAAAATGTTGCTATATTGTCAATATTTTGTTAAGCCTACTATTGAAAATTAATTGCGAAATTGGTAGTCAGGAGAGTGATTTTAAATATTTTTTTTTACTATTTTTTGGTGATGGTAAGGTAACTTATTGTATATCGTTGAACTCGGCAAAAATGCTTATTCAGAATTACAAAAAAATATACATAGGTGCCCATTTAAAAATAAAAAGTTACACTATCACACCAAAAATCTAGTAGGCCCTGAAAATGTTCTAACTACATCAAAACGTCGACCGTAACAACCCGATCTCAATTAAAAGCTGTATAGCTCGGGGCGGATTGCTTCATCCACCCTGTATGATAACTGTTTTGCTAAGAGAGCATTTGTTTCTCTTTTCTAGTATTTATTGTTTGTTATTACTTAAGAAGGATATTTAAGTTTTAAAGGTGCGAATAGACTAGCGAGAAAACTCGCGGATTGCTGTTGTTGTTTTAAGCCTTGCTCAGCAACAACAGGATCTCGCGCGAGTTTTACTCGCCAACTACAGAAAGTTTTTTTCTTAAAATATCGAAAAAGACGAAGATGTTAACTTGTTTAACATTATCATAATATGTTTTAGATGTATCCACATGCAGCTCAATTAATTGATTACATTTTTTTTAATATATCTGAAAATGAGTTTCTACTGAATATTTGTAGTAGGTAGTTACTTTAGAAGATTGTTAATTAAATTCTACTTGCAGTTCAGAGAGAGAAAATATATAATGGAGATAAACGGCCAACACAGCTTGAAGAAAGTTTTAAATCACAATAGTTGTCCTTCTTCATCTGTACCAACAGAATCGAGTTTAAATAAAGACTTTAGTACTATCTTGGACAATGATAATAGCTTAGAAAATGATCCTAATGTACAAGCAATCCAATCTGATGATTATTCATATCGAGGGGATATTCCAAGTGTTTCCGAATTAAGTGAAAGTAAGTATTATGTACTTAGCACTTCTTGTTTGTTTGGAAACATTTGCAAGACAATTTGATATTGTAAATTATTACTAAGTTCCATAAAGAATATATGCAACATAATCCTTTCAGATGGAATCCTGATCGCACTGAATAATCTAATTAGAGCTGTCAACACTCTAACTCACACGGTGCGCGAGCAGCATACTGTAATTGATAAACTTCGTCAACTTTTGGAAGCTTGCGATATTTGTAACCGTCCAGCTCCTCAAATAGTACCCAATTGTATTACTCATCCTCCTAACTGTTTCTCTGGTGTACCTTGCCATGATTCAGCTTCAGGGCCAAGATGTGGTCCTTGTCCTTTCGGATATACTGGAAATGGTTATGAGTGTGTGCGAATACGTACATGCAGAGACCAACCTTGTTTTCAGGGTGTAGTATGCAGGGATACTGAGTATGGCTATGAATGTGGTTCCTGTCCTCGTGGTTATGAAGGAAATGGAGAGCAGTGTACCAAACAAAGCGGATGCGATTACAATCCATGTCATCCCGGTAAGTAACTTCAATTCGTCTTTTACTATAGCTCGTCAAGAATAGGAACAGACCTGACAATCGCGTCGAAAGTTCCACGGCTGTTCCTATTCTTGACGAGCTGTACATGTCTTAATTAGCTATGGACGATAAAAATGCAACCAACCATAGTTCTTGGGTAGTAAGTTTGCTTTAATATTAATATATGCCATGTGGGGAAGTTTAATTGAATGACACGTTTTGCACTCATTCGGGTCTGTTGCGGTTTAAAATCATTTATTTAACGACACTCGTTACCGTTTATTATCTGCAAAATCTTGTCAAAATTTCAGCTATTCGCCTTATCGCGTATGTTTGGTGGTTACGGTACGCCGGTATCCGAAAACACGCGATACAAACAATTCGTACTTCATTTTTGTACAGTGACAACTGTCGTAAAATAAACCATTACGATACGGAATAGACCCGATTGTATTTTATTGAATAATAAGGTTTGATTGTGCATTTTACTAATTTTTTGCATTACAGGGTGCTATGGTCGTTGTTAAAACAGCTTACGTACAGTATGCCTTGAATCTGTACATTTCCTTATTTAATACAGAATAATGTAATACATTTTGCACAACCTATATAAGCTTCTGTGTAACCACTAATAATAATAATTGTAAATATACATCTGTTTCAGAATTATTTGTTTTATTTTCCATTTTTTTTTGTTTTCCATTAAATGGCTTCATTAACAAAATTAAATAATTTTTTGCATTCGTTTACTTGCTTTTGGGTTTATTTATTTTAACAAACTGGGAATATAACACCAAACACATATTTTTAATAAAATTCGAATGTAGTACGTGTATCTCAATAATGATTTCGTACAATATTTCAATACATGGTTATTTAACAACCGAAGAGGAAATTACTTGCGTTATTGGAAATGCTTTATTATAGGTGTACAGTGCACTCCAATAAGCACTCATCCATATTACCGATGCGAGGGATGTCCTCCCGGATTTGCAGGAAATGGGTCCATTTGCCGCGATATAGACGAGGTAACATAAAAAATTTCATTTTGTCAAATTTATGAATATTCCCTCATTTTTACTACCAATAAATAATGAAGGATGTAGTAATTTAATATTTTCCTGTTTAAGTTTAAAAATATTTTCAAATTACTTTATTACTAATTTCTCAAGCCCCTATTGGGTATAGTTCCAGGAAAAGGGATAAATTAGCTCAGTATTATTTCAAACTTCAAAATATATTACTTTTTATTGAAAATGTTCTACTATATTAAAAAAGAAACGAACTCGGCATCTGGTACGAAAACCAAGCTATACCATAATGAAAGAATATTTACCCCATAACTGTCTCAGAATTTATACATAATCATGCGCGCTCTATTAATATTCTTAAACAGTCCTTACCTTTATCAGAATAATTTATATTTCTTAGGATAAAAACACGACTGACTTTCCAAAACATATTCTATTCATTATTTCCGTATGGATATTTTTCAGTGTGATTTAGAGCAACCGTGCCACCCCGACGTCGAATGTATTAACCTTAATCCGGGCTATAGATGTGGTGCTTGTCCACCAGGATATACTGGAAGCAATGGCGTTCAAGGGGTAGGCGTTGAAGATGCTCGATATAGAAGACAACAATGCTATGACATTGACGAATGTGCCGAAGGATTTGGAGGATGTGGTCCTCATTCATATTGTGTAAATACAGAGGTAAGTTAGTTCTTTAAGTTTCTGATATCCTTAGATTCAGTTTGTCTAACAATTCTTTGATTTATGAAATACGATTAAGTGATCACAAAAAATGTATACCGGGTGTCCTCGGGAAGACGGGAGATAGGTATCAGAAAGCAAAAACACGAAACACCCCCTAGGGGCTCGGATGGAATGCTGGAATGCAGTTGGTGACTGTGCTCCAATATGCTCTTTCGATCGGAGCAAATAATACTCCGCTACCTCGTTTACTTTCCGAGATAATAATTTTATTTCTCCCAAAGTTTCTGGATTTACGAAAGAAAAAATAATTTCTCGAAGAGTAAACGAGCGAGCGAAAGAGAACATCGAGCTCTATCCGATTGCGTAAAGGTTCATCACGTGCTGATTCCACCCGACCAGCTAGGTGGCGTTTCGTAATTTTCCTTTCTGCCGTCTATGTTCCGCCTTCCCGAGGACACGTGGTATATATTATTTAATATTTAGGGCTCGTATGTGTGTCGTTGCAATTCTGGTTATGTGGGCAATCAAACAATTGGATGTCACAGTGCACAGGGCGTTTGTCCCGATGGAACTCAATGCCATAAGAATGCCGACTGTTATCATACTGGTTATGGCAGATTTAGTTGTAGGTGTAAAGTTGGGTTTGCTGGAAACGGTATCATATGTGGCCCCGATACGGATATTGATGGAATTCCCGACCGTGATTTAAGATGCAATGATCCTAGATGCAGAAAGGTAAATACTCAACATTTTTCTAAGTTTCAAATTGAAACTGCAGCAACCAAACGACAGTGGCGTGTAAAAAGAGCAAAGCTTCATCATAAGCTTAAGAAAAATGCCCGTAACTTTGAGAACTAATATCATAAATTGCTTTATAATCACATAGTATGGTCAAAAAACCTAATCTGCGACAAATATAAATCAAAATACAAATTAGTAGGATAGTATTAATAGAATAACAGAGGGTTGCTGTTTTTATTATTTATTTTATATAATGAACTTGCAGTAATGGTCCAATAATACATTTTTATTAGAGTCTGAGATTGGGATTTTCTATCAAATTGTGCAAATGTGTAGATATAGCTTTTAGGAGATGATGTATCATTTTTTCATCTGCTTTTTTTTGTTATATATCCCATTGAAGGTAAAAAATAAAAATGCGAATCTTTATAACAACATATTATGCCTTGGACTAGTGTTTCAGTCATAATTTAAGTGCTGCAACCCTACTAGTTAATTAAGACGTTAGCCTTTCAGTATCTACCTAACATTTTATTTCATTGACAATTTGACACACCCTAAACTGACCAATCCGGTTGCGTTTTACTCACTTGACAAGCCAATCAGCGCACTCCAAATTTGTATATTCTCGGATATTTAGGACTAGTACAAAATTTCAGCGATAATTTTTCTGTCAAAAAAAACTGCTTCCAAACCGAGGTGTGAGATTTCACAGTATTCTTGGGAGTTTTACCTTCTACAGCTTCGTTTATCTCTTCGAGTGTACTCTGCCAAACCATTTTGCTTCCATTTTACCGTAAATGTCACAAACCATACACAAAATACGTAGAAAGAAACATTAAATTTCATACAATTCTTGGGCGTTTCACCTTCTAAGCTTCCTCTATCTCTTCAAGTGTACTCTGTTGCACCCGTTTTGCTTCCATTTACCGAAAATATCACAAAGTACGCACAAAATACTTAGGTAGAAAGAAAAATTAAATTTGACTTTTGTCTGGTTTGTATATAAAACCATGGTTACGAAGAAAATTATTATTAATCTGATTTGAAACTATAAAAATTTAAATTTGGTTCGTCAAATTGTCCTCCGAATACTACTCGTAACTACGAAATAATCCTGCAATTTTTGGACAGTACGTATTCGTACTTGATGCAGGATAATTCGCTATTCGTCCTTCGGACTCATAGCGAATTATCGCGCATCAAGTACTCTTACATACTGTCCAAAAATTGTCGGATATTTCGTAGTTACTAGTAGTATTATATATGACAATTTGACACACCCTAAACTGACCAATCCGGTTGCGTTTTACTCACTTGACAAGCCAATCAGCGCACTCCAAATTTGTATATTCTCGGATATTTAGGACTAGTACAAAATTTCAGCGATAATTTTTCTGTCAAAAAAAACTGCTTCCAAACCGAGGTGTGAGATTTCACAGTATTCTTGGGAGTTTTACTTTCTACAGCTTCGTTTATCTCTTCAAGTGTACTCTAGCCAAACCATTTTGCTTCCATTTTTCCGTAAATGTCACAAACCATACACAAAATACGTAGAAAGAAACATTAAATTACATACAATTCTTGGGCGTTTTACCTTCTAAGCTTCCTCTATCTCTTCAAGTGTACTCTGTTGAACCCGTTTTGCTTCCATTTTACAGAAAATATCACAAAGTATGCACAAAATACGTAGGTAGAAAGAAAAATTAAATTTGACTTTTGTCTGGTTTGTATATAAAACCATGGTTACGAAGAAAATTATTATTAATCTGATTTGAAACTATAAAAATTTAAATTTGGTTCGTCAAATTGTCCTCCGAATACTACTCGTAACTACGAAATAATCCTGCAATTTTTGGACAGTACGTATTCGTACTTGATGCAGGATTATCGCGCATCAAGTACTCTTACATACTGTCCAAAAATTGTCGGATATTTCGTAGTTACTAGTAGTATTATATATGACAATTTAATTCACATTCCGTCATCCAATCAGAGACGTGTATTCTCACGAATTCAACCAATCAAAACAAAATTACATTGCTGGAAATTATCACTCGTGATAATTGCCGGCAATTATCACTAGTGAAATTTCCGCTTGCAAATATGTTTCTTTTTTCGTACACTTTATTTACTACAACTACAATTATTATAAATATTACATTTTTTATAAACAATTTATATTGTAAACCTTCAGGAGTATCTTCGTTCCATAATTGTATCATTTTCAAATACTCTGTATCTGTAAATGCCACTGAACTAACCTTCCTTTTGGTTATATCCGCTTACAAAACTTTTCTGTTTGCGTCTCTCGCGTTTCTTGCTTCTTTAAAGGCAACGTCTTTAAACAGATCAATTTTAATTTTGAATTTTTCTTAATACATCTCTTGGAATAACTTTGCGGTTGTGTTCCATAACACTTTGACTACGCTTTCTTTATAATCTTGGCCTGAATTCTTCTTCATATTGAAAGCATAGTCCTTTAAAATATCATTAATTGTTTCAATAGGCAAAGGTTCACATAATGAGTAACCCCTTTCTTGACAAAATTTCTTAAATTGAAACCAGCATGAATTATGGCTTCTTTGGGTATTTACTGGCACTGAATTTTTTACAGCCTCATCTATTTCTTTCATATTCATTTTACCAAATATTTTATTCATTACACAGAAAAGAAAAACACAAAACACATTGAAATTACGTTTCACTTTTTGTTTAGACGAAACCATAACAACGCCATTCATTTTATCAGTTAACTGTGATTTCTTTCTTTTCAAAATTTCTTTCTCAGTTCTTTAAATTGTCATGACGAATATAACTCGAGAGTTAAGAAATTGCTGGTAATTTTTCCTCCAGTTACTCGTATTTATTCCTTCTGTCAATTGTCGGAATAAATACTCGTATAACTGTCGTAAAAATTGCCAGCAATTTCTTACTCTCTTGTTATATTACTTATGACAATTCAATTTATATTCCGTGAGCCAATCAGAAGCGTGCTTTTTTTAAAATTAAACCAATCAGAGGGCTATTTTACTGACAATATTTTTATGACAGCTGAAAAGTACTACAGCCGTATTCATAAACAATTTTAGTCGTTACTAACGCGCAACTAGTTTAGCCAGGTTCAAACCCTATATGTAGAATTATACATAGGGTTTGATCCTAGCTAAACTAGTTGCGCGTTAGTAACGACTAAATTTGTCTATGAATACGGCTGTTAGAGTCTTCCAGCGACAATATTTATGTCAAATAAACGTCAAACAAATGTCAAAATAATTATTTTAAAAATTCTTGTTTCATTGAATTGTCATCTGAATACAACTCTTACTCTGAGTTTTTCTTCAATATTTGTCATTCATTCATTACTCGTTGCTGTTGTTTTTGGAAAATAATTACTCGCGTATACCGTCCGTAATTTTTTTCGTCACAGCAGCAATTCCGAATGACAAAAAATATTGTTGGTAAAACTCACAGCACTCGTTGTATTATCTATGAAAATCAGAAACCTGGAATTTTTCAAATTCGGTTATGTTTCCAATGATAACCAGAACACTTTTAGTTTTTTATTTTACCAATATTTTTAATACGTTTGGGTGTAGTACATATAATAAGTATTCACATTTTTCTTGTTAGACAATAGTTTTTAATGGACAATAAAACATTCTAAAACTTTTTTGCATTTTTAAGATAACTACCATATTTTAAAATTTATTATAAAGCGATTTTTAGAATATTGTAGGCTGTTAAAATTTGAAAATGTAAAAATGGTGAACATTTAAATGTATATTTTAGTATGAATGCGTAAATATTTGAGCTTCATGCATGAGCAGCTTTTCTATTATTGCAGTTTTATTGGATATTTATACTTCAATCTTTTTACATTATTTTTTGAAAATAGTCTTGTCTTGAAATGTAAACAATTATTAAGATCTGGTTGCCAAATTTTAAGTACCTGCTTCCCATATAACACAGGACATCTTACGTACGTCCATTTTTGATCCAAAACTTATACGCACTTCACGGACGTAAAATAGATGTCCGTAGGATATCCAAAGTTGGATTGTTTTAGAATATCCCACAAGGACGTCCATTCATGGAACATTTAATAAAAATACATGTCCACAAAACGCCCGAAGATATTCAGAATTGGACATCCATAGGACATCCCACTTTGGTTGTATTTACATAGGACGTCCTTAACGGAAGGTCCTGTGTAAATCCATTTTACAGAACATTTAATAAAAATACATATACAGAATGTCCAGGAAGGATGCCCCTAATACGTCATATACAGTATGTTCGATCGTATGATCAGAGAATATCCTCTGGACATCCCTTGTGGACATCCTCTGGTTGTCCGAAGTTGTGAACATTCATAAGGTGTCCAACGAACCTTAAATGGAGATCCGAGCGAGATCCCCACTATGAACTAGCACATCCATAAAAGGTCGAATGGATGTCTTTGTGTTATATGGGTTAATGAATGCTGTGTGTATTCCAAAATTGTAGTACTTTCAATAATTTAGTAAAATTTGCACGCATCTAAGATTTGTAGGCATTCAAAAGAAGGCCTAATGTTAGTAGGTATGTGAATGTGTATGTGTGAGTGTCGTTAAAGGTACGTATATTTTTAAAAGACTTGCTTAGTTATTAACATTTCTAAAGTTGTTTGCGTGTTTGTTAATCAATCAGAGGTGTATGAAACTGATTCAGAAATTGGGTTATCTGTACCGCTTAATGGTGTTTAGTAAGGTTTAAGACTCTGACTCAATTATTTTACATATTTGCATAACTAGTGCATGGCTTAAAGCCTTTTACAGCATGTAAGTGTACACACCATTTATCATTTTTGCTAAACAGTCTACAAAATTTTCACTATCGCCATTTTAATTATTTGTAAAAATTCTGTTTAATTTTTATTGACTAACATGCTTTCGCAATATTAAAGAATAGTGAAATCAACTTTGCTAAACCAATTTTACGTTTTCTTAATGTTATACAAATAATTCGTTACCTTAGGATAACTGTCCAAATAAACCTAACTCAGGACAGGAAGATGCTGATGGTGATGGCATTGGAGATGCGTGTGATCCCGATGCGGATAACGATAAAGTACCAAATGATCCTGTAAGTAAACTGTCGCTTTTATTTATAATATTTTAAATATTATTCGTAATCTTTAGGATAACTGCCCGTTAGTAGCAAACCCAGACCAAGCAGATACTGACGTTGGTGGTCCAGACAGACAAGGAGATGCTTGTGATAATTGTCCAACTATTCCAAATTTCGATCAATCAGATATCGACAAAGATGGAATCGGCGACGCATGTGATGATGATATGGACGATGACAGAATTCCTAACCACAGTGATAATTGCCCCAAAAGAGCTAACCCAAATCAAAGAGATTCCGATAGAGATGGAATTGGTGATGTATGTGATAATTGTCCCAATGTGTATAATCCCGAGCAGTATGATTCAGACAATGATTTGGTGGGAGACGTTTGTGATAATGATCAGGATCAAGATGGGTACGCCTTATATTTATTTACATATTTCAAAAATTAATATTTGTATGTCTTTCAGTGATGGAATTAACGATAATGTTGATAATTGCCCTACAGTCCCTAATAGTAATCAGTTAGATACTGATAGAGACGGAATAGGTGATGCCTGTGATTCAGATGTTGATGGCGATGGTGTTCCAAATGTCATTGATAACTGTCCACTCGTTTATAATCCCAACCAAGAGGACTTTAATGGTATGCAAACTTTAATTACCACTGAAAAGTAATAGTAGTGTTTTGGATCAAAAACTAGGTATCAATTTTAGGAAATGGTAGGGGAGATATATGCGAAAAAGATTTTGACAACGATACTATTCCTGATCCGCAAGATAATTGTCCAAATAACTCACTGATCTACGCAACCGACTTCAGTAAATATCAAACCGTAGTTCTTGATCCAGAAGGTGATTCTCAGATTGACCCTAATTGGGTTATCTATAACAAAGGTGCCGAAATTGTTCAAACTATGAACAGCGATCCTGGTCTTGCTGTAGGTCATCATGTCTTTGGAGGAGTAGATTTTGAAGGAACATTCTTTGTAGATACAGAAATAGATGACGATTATGTTGGATTTATATTCAGGTATGAATGATTAAATTGTTTTCATGTTTACATTCAGAATAGTAATTTAAAAAAGTATCTTAGATGAAGTTGAATGTTTTTATTACCTACACTTTACAATTTATTACAGTTACCAGAGTAATAAAAAATTCTATACGGTAATGTGGAAAAAGAATACCCAGACTTACTGGCAACCTACACCTTTCCGTGCTGTTGCGGAACCCGGAATTCAACTAAAATTGGTAGATTCGCAAACTGGTCCAGGGCAGTTACTAAGAAACTCTTTATGGCATACCGGAAATACTAAAAATCAGGTGACCCTGCTTTGGAAAGATCCCAGGAATGTAGGATGGAAAGAAAAAACTTCATACCGTTGGATTCTGATTCACCGACCTAAAATTGGTTTGATTAGATTAAGAATATACGAAGGCGAGCACTTAGTAGCTGATTCAGAAAATGTTTTCGATACAACCCTACAAGGTGGTAAACTTGGAGTGTTTTGCTTTTCGCAAGAAATGATCATCTGGTCTGATTTAGTATATAGATGCAATGGTAAGTACTACGTCTTATAATAATTAAGGTATAAAATAATTCTAAAGTATTAAATTACCAGTTTAAAATGGAGACTTACTTTTGAATAATAACCTTATATTAAATAGAAATAATTATCAAACTATGTCATTTATAAAAGAAATTAAATGTATTACAATTACGCAACTTTCAGATAATGTTCCAGAGGCTATTTATCGAGAACTTCCAGAACAGTTACGACGCCAAGTAAATGTAGATCAGGGTATAATCTATCCAGATCAACTTGTTGTAGTGTATGATAAGAAATAGTTATTTTAAGATTCCTTATGTAGCAAACATTCCTTGCTATTGTTACTGTAATATACCTACCTATTTTCCAGAATTCATTCCTAAAGAATTGAAAGTTAAAAATAGTGTGCGTAGGTTTTTATGTTTATACCATGTACTTTTTAGAAACTAAGTGTAAGACATTTAACCAAATTATCAGAACTTATTAACGTGTAAGAACAGTTTGAAGTTTTGTACTTACGTAAAATATTTTGTTATCAATTAATATTTTTAATAAAGCTTACATTTATATTTACTTGCTGTTATCCTGTAATAGATATAAGAATAGAATAAGAATAGAATAAACAAACTTTTCTCTGATTTTTCAGAAAATAATTCAAAGGCTCTACACCTTGATAATATCTAAAGTGTATAACCGTCATATTATATTCTAGGAATTGCCTAAAAAACTCGGAAAAGGTGAGAAAAGTAAGAAAACCTTTTTTTAGACATTTTTTCACCCCTTCAGATCTCGTTAGGATTTTTCCAGATGTTATATTTGGAGCTCGCACGTCCGAAAAAGATGTGTCAAACATCCCTGAACCCCTCCCGTCTGGCCAAAAAAATAATTCAGGAAGTTTTCGAAAGGAATCCATTTCGGAACATGTTCTAACCAGGTAAGAACCAGCAGGAAGGGGTGGGGTAAGTTTGTCCCATAATTTCCAAGTGTACACCCTCCAAATAACATTCTGGGAACATCCGGACGAGATCTGAAGGGGTCACAACAATTTCCAAAAAATGAGGAAAGACTTTCCTTTTTTTTGGATGATTTTCTCACCCCCTCCGATTTCCTTCTAACATTTCCAGAATGTAATATGGAAGCTAGAGACTTGGAAAACATGTGCCAAACATCCCTCAACCCCTCCCGTGTGGCACAAAAAACAATCAGGAAGTTTTCAGCAGGAATCCATTTTGGAACATTTTCTAACCATGTAGGAACCTGCGGGAAGGGGTGGGGTAAGTTTGCCCCATAATTTCCAAGTGTACACCCTCCAAATAACATTCTGGGAATATCCTGACGAGATCTGAAGGGGTCAAAAATTTTTCCTAAAAATGAGGGAAGACTATTCCTTTCTTCTTTTTTTGGATGATTTTCTCACCCCCTCCGATTTCCTTCGGAAATTTTCAGAAAATAATATGAAGCTTAAAGACTTAAAAAATATGTGCCAAACATCCCTCATCCCCTCCCATCTGCTCAAAAAAAATTCCGAAAGTTTTCAGAATGAACCCAATTCAGAATATTTTCCAACCTGGTGGGAACCATTTGGAAGGGGTGGGGGAAGTTTGCTACATAATTTCCAAGTGTACACCCTCCTTATAACATTCTGGGAAAAACCTGACGAGATCTGAAGGGGTCAAAAAATTTTCCAAAAAATGAGGAAAGACTATATAGTCTTTCTTCTTTTTTTGGATGATTTTCTCACCCTCCCCGATTTCCTTCGAAAATTTTCAGAAAGTAGTATGAAGTCTAAAGACTAGAAAAATACGTGCCAAACATCCCTCAACCCCTCCCATCTGCTCAAAAAAAATTCAGAAAGTTTTCAGAAAGAACCCAATTCAGAACATTTTCTAACTTGGAGGGAACTATTTGGAAGGGGTGAGAAAAGTTTGCTACATAATTTCCAAGTGTACACCCTCCTTATAACATTCTGGGAAAAACCTGACGAGATCTGAAGGGGTCAAAAAATTTTCCAAAAAATGAGGAAAGACTATAGTCTTTCTTCGTTTTTTGGATGATTTTCTCACCCTCCCCGATTTCCTTCGGAAATTTTCAGAAGGTAATATGAAGTCTAAAGACTAGAAAAATACGTGCCAAACATCCCTCAACCCCTCCCATCTGCTCAAAACAAATTCAGAAAGTTTTCAGAAAGAACCCAATTCAGAACATTTTCTAACCTGGTGGGAACCATTAGGAAGGGGTGAGAGAAGTTTGCTACATAATTTCCAAGCGTACCCTCCAAATAACATTCTGGGAAAAACCTGACGAGATCTGAAGGGGTCAAAAAATTTTCCAAAAAATGAGGAAAGACTATAGTCTTTCTTCTTTTTTTGGATGATTTTCTCACCCTCCCCGATTTCCTTCGGAAATTTTCAGAAAGTAGTATGAAGTCTAAAGACTAGAAAAATACGTGCCAAACATCCCTCATCCCCTCCCATCTGCTCAAAAAAAATTCAGAAAGTTTTCAGAAAGAACCCAATTCAGAACATTTTCTAACCTGGTGGGAACCATTAGGAAGGGGTGAGAGAAGTTTGCCCCATAATTTCCAAGCGTCCCCTCTCCAAATAACATTCTGGGAAAATCCTGCCGAGATCTGAAGGGGTCAAAAAATTTTCCAAAAAATGAGGAAAGTCTTTCTTCTTTTTTTGGATGATTTTCTCACCTTCCCCGATTTCCTTCGGAAATTTTCAGAAAGTAGTATGATGTCTAAAGACTAGAAAAATAAGTGCCAAACATCCCTCATCCCCTCCCATCTGCTCAAAAAAAATTCAGAAAGTTGTCAGAAAGAACCCAATTCAGAACATTTTCTAAACTGGTGGGAACCATTAGGAAGGGGTGAGAGAAGTTTGCCCCATAATTTCCAAGCGTACCCTCTCCAAATAACATTCTGGGAAAATCCTGACGAGATCTGAAGGGGTCAAAAAATTTTCCAAAAAATGAGGAAAGACTATAGTCTTTCTTCTTTTTTTGGATGATTTTCTCACCCTCCCCGATTTCCTTCGGAAATTTTCAGAAGGTAATATGAAGTCTAAAGACTAGAAAAATACGTGCCAAACATCCCTCAACCCCTCCCATCTGCTCAATACAAATTCAGAAAGTTTTCAGAAAGAACCCAATTCAGAACATTTTCTAACCTGGTGGGAACCATTAGGAAGGGGTGAGAGAAGTTTGCCCCATAATTTCCAAGCGTACCCTCTCCAAATAACATTCTGGGAAAATCCTGACGAGATCTGAAGGGGTCAAAAAATTTTCCAAAAAATGAGGAAAGACTAATAGTCTTTCTTCTTTTTTTGGATGATTTTCTCACCCTCCCCGATTTCCTTCGAAAATTTTCAGAAAGTAGTATGAAGTCTAAAGACTAGAAAAATACGTGCCAAACATCCCTCAACCCCTCCCATCTGCTCAAAAAAAATTCAGAAAGTTTTCAGAAAGAACCCAATTCAGAACATTTTCTAACCTGGAGGGAACTATTTGGAAGGGGTGAGAAAAGTTTGCTACATAATTTCCAAGTGTACACCCTCCTTATAACATTCTGGGAAAAACCTGACGAGATCTGAAGGGGTCAAAAAATTTTCCAAAAAATGAGGAAAGACTATATAGTCTTTCTTCTTTTTTTGGATGATTTTCTCACCCTCCCCGATTTCCTTCGAAAATTTTCAGAAAGTAGTATGAAGTCTAAAGACTAGAAAAATACGTGCCAAACATCCCTCAACCCCTCCCATCTGCTCAAAAAAAATTCAGAAAATTTTCAGAAAGAACCCAATTCAGAACATTTTCTAACCTGGAGGGAACTATTTGGAAGGGGTGAGAAAAGTTTGCTACATAATTTCCAAGTGTACACCCTCCTTATAACATTCTGGGAAAAACCTGACGAGATCTGAAGGGGTCAAAAAATTTTCCAAAAAATGAGGAAGACTATAGTCTTTCTTCTTTTTTTGGATGATTTTCTCACCCTCCCCGATTTCCTTCGGAAATTTTCAGAAAGTAGTATGAAGTCTAAAGACTAGAAAAATACATGCCAAACATCCCTCAACCCCTCCCATCTGCTCAAAAAAAATTCAGAAAGTTTTCAGAAAGAACCCAATTCAGAACATTTTCTAACCTGGAGGGAACTATTTGGAAGGGGTGAGAAAAGTTCGCTACATAATTTCCAAGTGTACACCCTCTTTATAACATTCTGGGAAACTCCTGACGAGATCTGAAGGGGTCAAAAAATTTTCCAAAAAATGAGGAAAGCTATAGTCTTTCTTATTTTTTTGGATGATTTTCTCACCCTCCCCGATTTCCTTCGGAAATTTTTAGAAGGTAATATGAAGTCTAAAGACTTGAAAAATATGTGCCAAACATCCCTCATCCCCTCCCATCTGCTCAAAAAAAATTCAGAAAGTTTTCAGAATGAACCCAATTCAGAACATTTTCTAACCTGGTGGGAACCATTAGGAAGGGGTGAGAGAAGTTTGCCCCATAATTTCCAAGCGTACCCTCTCCAAATAACATTCTGGGAAAATCCTGACGAGATCTGAAGGGGTCAAAAAATTTTCCAAAAAATGAGGAAAGACTATAGTCTTTCTTCTTTTTTTTGGATGATTTTCTCACCCTCCCCGATTTCCTTCGGAAATTTTCAGAAAGTAATATGAAGTCTAAAGACTAGAAAAATACGTGCCAAACATCCCTCAACCCCTCCCATCTGCTCAAAAAAAATTCAGAAAGTTTTCAGAAAGAACCCAATTCAGAACATTTTCTAACCTGGAGGGAACTATTAGGAAGGGGTGAGAAAAGTTTGCCTCATAATTTCCAAGTGTACACCCTCCTTATAACATTCTGGGAAAATCCTGACGAGATCTGAAGGGGTCAAAAAATTTTCCAAAAAATGAGGAAAGACTATAGTCTTTCTTCTTTTTTTGGATGATTTTCTCACCCTCCACGATTTCCTTCGGAAATTTTCAGAAGGTAGTATGAAGTCTAAAGACTAGAAAAATACGTGCCAAACATCCCTCAACCCCTCCCATCTGCTCAAAAAAAATTCAGAAAGTTTTCAGAAAGAACCCAATTCAGAACATTTTCTAACCTGGTGGGAACCATTAGGAAGGGGTGAGAGAAGTTTGCCCCATAATTTCCAAGCGTACCCTCTCCAAATAACATTCTGGGAAAATCCTGACGAGATCTGAAGGGGTCAAAAAATTTTCCAAAAAATGAGGAAAGACTATAGTCTTTCTTCTTTTTTTGGATGATTTTCTCACCCTCCCCGATTTCCTTCGGAAATTTTCAGAAAGTAATATGAAGTCTAAAGACTAGAAAAATACGTGCCAAACATCCCTCAACCCCTCCCATCTGCTCAAAAAAAATTCAGAAAGTTTTCAGAAAGAACCCAATTCAGAACATTTTCTAACCTGGTGGGAACCATTAGGAAGGGGTGAGAGAAGTTTGCCCCATAATTTCCAAGCGTACCCTCTCCAAATAACATTCTGGGAAAATCCTGACGAGATCTGAAGGGGTCAAAAAATTTTCCAAAAAATGAGGAAAGACTATAGTCTTTCTTCTTTTTTTGGATGATTTTCTCACCCTCCCCGATTTCCTTCGGAAATTTTCAGAAAGTAATATGAAGTCTAAAGACTAGAAAAATACGTGCCAAACATCCCTCAACCCCTCCCATCTGCTCAAAAAAAATTCAGAAAGTTTTCAGAACATTTTCTAACCTGGAGGGAACTATTTGGAAGGGGTGAGGAACGTTTGCTACATAATTTCCAAGTGTACACCCTCCTTATAACATTCTGGGAAAAACCTGACGACATCTGAAGGGGTAAAAAATTTTTCAAAAAATGAGGAAAGACTATAGTCTTTCTTCTTTTTTTGGATGATTTTCTCACCCTCCCCGATTTCGTTCGGAAATTTTCAGAAGGTAATATGAAGTCTAAAGACTTGAAAAATATGTGCCAAACATCCCTCAACCCCTCCCATCTGCTCAAAAAAAATTCAGAAAGTTTTCAGAAAGAACCCAATTCAAAACATTTTCTAACCTGGTGGGAACCATTAGGAAGGGGTGAGAGAAGTTTGCCCCATAATTTCCAAGCGTACCCTCTCCAAATAACATTCTGGGAAAATCCTGACGAGATCTGAAGGGGTCAAAAAATTTTCCAAAAAATGAGGAAAGACTATAGTCTTTCTTCTTTTTTTGGATGATTTTCTCACCCTCCCCGATTTCCTTCGGAAATTTTCAGAAGGTAATATGAAGTCTAAAGACTAGAAAAATACGTGCCAAACATCCCTCAACCCCTCCCATCTGCTCAAAAAAAATTCAGAAAGTTTTCAGAAAGAACCCAATTCAGAACATTTTGTAACCTGGAGGGAACTATTTGGAAGGGGTGAGAAAAGTTTGCTACATAATTTCCAAGTGTACACCCTCCTTATAACATTCTGGGAAAAACCTGACGAGATCTGAAGGGGTCAAAAAATTTTCCAAAAAATGAGGAAAGACTATAGTCTTACTTCTTTTTTTGGATGATTTTCTCACCCTCCCCGATTTCCTTCGGAAATTTTCAGAAAGTAGTATGAAGTCTAAAGACTAGAAAAATACGTGCCAAACATCCCTCAACCCCTCCCATCTGCTCAAAAAAAATTCAGAAAGTTTTCAGAAAGAACCCAATTCAGAACATTTTCTAACCTGGTGGGAACCATTAGGAAGGGGTGAGAGAAGTTTGCCCCATAATTTCCAAGCGTACCCTCTCCAAATAACATTCTGGGAAAATCCTGACGAGATCTGAAGGGGTCAAAAAATTTTCCAAAAAATGAGGAAAGACTATAGTCTTTCTTCTTTTTTTGGATGATTTTCTCACCCTCCCCGATTTCCTTCGGAAATTTTCAGAAAGTAATATGAAGTCTAAAGACTAGAAAAATACGTGCCAAACATCCCTCAACCCCTCCCATCTGCTCAAAAAAAATTCAGAAAGTTTTCAGAAAGAACCCAATTCAGAACATTTTCTAACCTGGTGGGAACCATTAGGAAGGGGTGAGAGAAGTTTGCCCCATAATTTCCAAGCGTACCCTCTCCAAATAACATTCTGGGAAAATCCTGACGAGATCTGAAGGGGTCAAAAAATTTTCCAAAAAATGAGGAAAGACTATAGTCTTTCTTCTTTTTTTGGATGATTTTCTCACCCTCCCCGATTTCCTTCGGAAATTTTCAGAAGGTAATATGAAGTCTAAAGACTAGAAAAATACGTGCCAAACATCCCTCAACCCCTCCCATCTGCTCAAAAAAAATTCAGAAAGTTTTCAGAAAGAACCCAATTCAGAACATTTTCTAACCTGGAGGGAACTATTTGGAAGGGGTGAGAAAAGTTTGCTACATAATTTCCAAGTGTACACCCTCCTTATAACATTCTGGGAAAAACCTGACGAGATCTGAAGGGGTCAAAAAATTTTCCAAAAAATGAGGAAAGACTATAGTCTTACTTCTTTTTTTGGATGATTTTCTCACCCTCCCCGATTTCCTTCGGAAATTTTCAGAAAGTAGTATGAAGTCTAAAGACTAGAAAAATACGTGCCAAACATCCCTCAACCCCTCCCATCTGCTCAAAAAAAATTCAGAAAGTTTTCAGAAAGAACCCAATTCAGAACATTTTCTAACCTGGAGGGAACTATTTGGAAGGGGTGAGAAAAGTTTGCTACATAATTTCCAAGTGTAAACCCTCTTTATAACATTCTGGGAAAATCCTGACGAGATCTGAAGGGGTCAAAAAATTTTCCAAAAAATGAGGAAAGACTATAAGTCTTTCTTCTTTTTTTGGATGATTTTCTCACCCTCCCCGATTTCCTTCGGAAATTTTCAGAAAGTAATATGAAGTCTAAAGACTAGAAAAATACGTGCCAAACGTCCCTCAACCCCTCCCATCTGCTCAAAAAAAATTCAGAAAGTTTTCAGAACATTTTCTAACCTGGAGGGAACTATTTGGAAGGGGTGAGGAACGTTTGCTACATAATTTCCAAGTGTACACCCTCCTTATAACATTCTGGGAAAAACCTGACGACATCTGAAGGGGTAAAAAATTTTTCAAAAAATGAGGAAAGACTATAGTCTTTCTTCTTTTTTTGGATGATTTTCTCACCCTCCCCGATTTCGTTCGGAAATTTTCAGAAGGTAATATGAAGTCTAAAGACTTGAAAAATATGTGCCAAACATCCCTCAACCCCTCCCATCTGCTCAAAAAAAATTCAGAAAGTTTTCAGAAAGAACCCAATTCAAAACATTTTCTAACCTGGTGGGAACCATTAGGAAGGGGTGAGAGAAGTTTGCCCCATAATTTCCAAGCGTACCCTCTCCAAATAACATTCTGGGAAAATCCTGACGAGATCTGAAGGGGTCAAAAAATTTTCCAAAAAATGAGGAAAGACTATAGTCTTTCTTCTTTTTTTGGATGATTTTCTCACCCTCCCCGATTTCCTTCGGAAATTTTCAGAAAGTAATATGAAGTCTAAAGACTAGAAAAATACGTGCCAAACATCGCTCAACCCCTCCCATCTGCTCAAAAAAAATTCAAAAAATTTTCAGAACATTTTCTAACCTGGAGGGAACTATTTGGAAGGGGTGAGGAACGTTTGCTACATAATTTCCAAGTGTACACCCTCCTTATAACATTCTGGGAAAAACCTGACGACATCTGAAGGGGTCAAAAAATTTTCCAAAAAATGAGGAAATACTATAGTCTTTCTTCTTTTTTTGGATGATGTTCTCACCCTCCCCGATTTCCTTCGGAAATTTTCAGAAAGTAATATGAAGTCTAAAGACTAGAAAAATACGTGCCAAACATCCCTCAACCCCTCCCATCTGCTCAAAAAAAATTCAGAAAGTTTTCAGAAAGAACCCAATTCAGAACATTTTCTAACCTGGAGGGAACTATTTGGAAGGGGTGAGAAAAGTTTGCTACATAATTTCCAAGTGTACACCCTCTTTATAACATTCTGGGAAAATCCTGACGAGATCTGAAGGGGTCAAAAAATTTTCCAAAAAATGAGGAAAGACTATAGTCTTTCTTATTTTTTTGGATGATTTTCTCACCCTCCCCGATTTCCTTCGGAAATTTTTAGAAGGTAATATGAAGTCTAAAGACTTGAAAAATATGTGCCAAACATCCCTCATCCCCTCCCATCTGCTCAAAAAAAATTCAGAAAGTTTTCAGAATGAACCCAATTCAGAACATTTTCTAACCTGGTGGGAACCATTAGGAAGGGGTGAGAGAAATTTGCCCCATAATTTCCAAGCGTACCCTCTCCAAATAACATTCTGGGAAAATCCTGACGAGATCTGAAGGGGTCAAAAAATTTTCCAAAAAATGAGGAAAGACTATAGTCTTTCTTCTTTTTTTGGATGATTTTCTCACCCTCCCCGATTTCCTTCGGAAATTTTCAGAAGGTAATATGAAGTCTAAAGACTAGAAAAATACGTGCCAAACATCCCTCAACCCCTCCCATCTGCTCAAAAAAAATTCAGAAAGTTTTCAGAAAGAACCCAATTCAGAACATTTTGTAACCTGGAGGGAACTATTTGGAAGGGGTGAGAAAAGTTTGCTACATAATTTCCAAGTGTACACCCTCCTTATAACATTCTGGGAAAAACCTGACGAGATCTGAAGGGGTCAAAAAATTTTCCAAAAAATGAGGAAAGACTATAGTCTTACTTCTTTTTTTGGATGATTTTCTCACCCTCCCCGATTTCCTTCGGAAATTTTCAGAAAGTAGTATGAAGTCTAAAGACTAGAAAAATACGTGCCAAACATCCCTCAACCCCTCCCATCTGCTCAAAAAAAATTCAGAAAGTTTTCAGAAAGAACCCAATTCAGAACATTTTCTAACCTGGTGGGAACCATTAGGAAGGGGTGAGAGAAGTTTGCCCCATAATTTCCAAGCGTACCCTCTCCAAATAACATTCTGGGAAAATCCTGACGAGATCTGAAGGGGTCAAAAAATTTTCCAAAAAATGAGGAAAGACTATAGTCTTTCTTCTTTTTTTGGATGATTTTCTCACCCTCCCCGATTTCCTTCGGAAATTTTCAGAAAGTAATATGAAGTCTAAAGACTAGAAAAATACGTGCCAAACATCCCTCAACCCCTCCCATCTGCTCAAAAAAAATTCAGAAAGTTTTCAGAAAGAACCCAATTCAGAACATTTTCTAACCTGGTGGGAACCATTAGGAAGGGGTGAGAGAAGTTTGCCCCATAATTTCCAAGCGTACCCTCTCCAAATAACATTCTGGGAAAATCCTGACGAGATCTGAAGGGGTCAAAAAATTTTCCAAAAAATGAGGAAAGACTATAGTCTTTCTTCTTTTTTTGGATGATTTTCTCACCCTCCCCGATTTCCTTCGGAAATTTTCAGAAGGTAATATGAAGTCTAAAGACTAGAAAAATACGTGCCAAACATCCCTCAACCCCTCCCATCTGCTCAAAAAAAATTCAGAAAGTTTTCAGAAAGAACCCAATTCAGAACATTTTCTAACCTGGAGGGAACTATTTGGAAGGGGTGAGAAAAGTTTGCTACATAATTTCCAAGTGTACACCCTCCTTATAACATTCTGGGAAAAACCTGACGAGATCTGAAGGGGTCAAAAAATTTTCCAAAAAATGAGGAAAGACTATAGTCTTACTTCTTTTTTTGGATGATTTTCTCACCCTCCCCGATTTCCTTCGGAAATTTTCAGAAAGTAGTATGAAGTCTAAAGACTAGAAAAATACGTGCCAAACATCCCTCAACCCCTCCCATCTGCTCAAAAAAAATTCAGAAAGTTTTCAGAAAGAACCCAATTCAGAACATTTTCTAACCTGGAGGGAACTATTTGGAAGGGGTGAGAAAAGTTTGCTACATAATTTCCAAGTGTAAACCCTCTTTATAACATTCTGGGAAAATCCTGACGAGATCTGAAGGGGTCAAAAAATTTTCCAAAAAATGAGGAAAGACTATAAGTCTTTCTTCTTTTTTTGGATGATTTTCTCACCCTCCCCGATTTCCTTCGGAAATTTTCAGAAAGTAATATGAAGTCTAAAGACTAGAAAAATACGTGCCAAACATCCCTCAACCCCTCCCATCTGCTCAAAAAAAATTCAGAAAGTTTTCAGAACATTTTCTAACCTGGAGGGAACTATTTGGAAGGGGTGAGGAACGTTTGCTACATAATTTCCAAGTGTACACCCTCCTTATAACATTCTGGGAAAAACCTGACGACATCTGAAGGGGTAAAAAATTTTTCAAAAAATGAGGAAAGACTATAGTCTTTCTTCTTTTTTTGGATGATTTTCTCACCCTCCCCGATTTCGTTCGGAAATTTTCAGAAGGTAATATGAAGTCTAAAGACTTGAAAAATATGTGCCAAACATCCCTCAACCCCTCCCATCTGCTCAAAAAAAATTCAGAAAGTTTTCAGAAAGAACCCAATTCAAAACATTTTCTAACCTGGTGGGAACCATTAGGAAGGGGTGAGAGAAGTTTGCCCCATAATTTCCAAGCGTACCCTCTCCAAATAACATTCTGGGAAAATCCTGACGAGATCTGAAGGGGTCAAAAAATTTTCCAAAAAATGAGGAAAGACTATAGTCTTTCTTCTTTTTTTGGATGATTTTCTCACCCTCCCCGATTTCCTTCGGAAATTTTCAGAAAGTAATATGAAGTCTAAAGACTAGAAAAATACGTGCCAAACATCGCTCAACCCCTCCCATCTGCTCAAAAAAAATTCAAAAAATTTTCAGAACATTTTCTAACCTGGAGGGAACTATTTGGAAGGGGTGAGGAACGTTTGCTACATAATTTCCAAGTGTACACCCTCCTTATAACATTCTGGGAAAAACCTGACGACATCTGAAGGGGTCAAAAAATTTTCCAAAAAATGAGGAAATACTATAGTCTTTCTTCTTTTTTTGGATGATGTTCTCACCCTCCCCGATTTCCTTCGGAAATTTTCAGAAAGTAATATGAAGTCTAAAGACTAGAAAAATACGTGCCAAACATCCCTCAACCCCTCCCATCTGCTCAAAAAAAATTCAGAAAGTTTTCAGAAAGAACCCAATTCAGAACATTTTCTAACCTGGAGGGAACTATTTGGAAGGGGTGAGAAAAGTTTGCTACATAATTTCCAAGTGTACACCCTCTTTATAACATTCTGGGAAAATCCTGACGAGATCTGAAGGGGTCAAAAAATTTTCCAAAAAATGAGGAAAGACTATAGTCTTTCTTATTTTTTTGGATGATTTTCTCACCCTCCCCGATTTCCTTCGGAAATTTTTAGAAGGTAATATGAAGTCTAAAGACTTGAAAAATATGTGCCAAACATCCCTCATCCCCTCCCATCTGCTCAAAAAAAATTCAGAAAGTTTTCAGAATGAACCCAATTCAGAACATTTTCTAACCTGGTGGGAACCATTAGGAAGGGGTGAGAGAAATTTGCCCCATAATTTCCAAGCGTACCCTCTCCAAATAACATTCTGGGAAAATCCTGACGAGATCTGAAGGGGTCAAAAAATTTTCCAAAAGATGAGGAAAGACTATAGTCTTTCTTCTTTTTTTGGATGATTTTCTCACCCTCCCCGATTTCCTTCGGAAATTTTCAAAAGGTAATATGAAGTCTAAAGACTAGAAAAATACGTGCCAAACATCCCTCAACCCCTCCCATCTGCTCAAAAAAAATTCAGAAAGTTTTCAGAAAGAACCCAATTCAGAACATTTTCTAACCTGGAGGGAACTATTTGGAAGGGGTGAGAAAAGTTTGCTACATAATTTCCAAGTGTAAACCCTCTTTATAACATTCTGGGAAAATCCTGACGAGATCTGAAGGGGTCAAAAAATTTTCCAAAAAATGAGGAAAGACTATAGTCTTTCTTCTTTTTTTGGATGATTTTCTCACCCTCCCCGATTTCCTTCGGAAATTTTCAGAAAGTAATATGAAGTCTAAAGACTAGAAAAATACGTGCCAAACATCCCTCAACCCCTCCCATCTGCTCAAAAAAAATTCAGAAAGTTTTCAGAAAGAACCCAATTCAGAACACTTTCTAACCTGGTGGGAACCATTAGGAAGGGGTGAGAGAAGTTTGCCCCATAATTTCCAAGCGTACCCTCTCCAAATAACATTCTGGGAAAATCCTGACGAGATCTGAAGGGGTCAAAAAATTTTCCACAAAATGAGGAAAGACTATAGTCTTTCTTCTTTTTTTGGATGATTTTCTCACCCTCCCCGATTTCCTTCGGAAATTTTCAGAAAGTAGTATGAAGTCTAAAGACTAGAAAAATACGTGCCAAACATCCCTCAACCCCTCCCATCTGCTCAAAAAAAATTCAGAAAGTTTTCAGAAAGAACCCAATTCAGAACATTTTCTAACCTGGAGGGAACTATTTGGAAGGGGTGAGAAAAGTTTGCTACATAATTTCCAAGTGTACACCCTCCTTATAAGATTCTGGGAAAAACCTGACGAGATCTGAAGGGGTCAAAAAATTTTCCAAAAAATGAGGAAAGACTATAGTCTTTCTTCTTTTTTTGGATGATTTTCTCACCCTCCCCGATTTCCTTCGGAAATTTTCAGAAGGTAATATGAAGTCTAAAGACTAGAGAAATACGTGCCAAACATCCCTCAACCCCTCCCATCTGCTCAAAAAAAATTCAGAAAGTTTTCAGAAAGAACCCAATTCAGAACATTTTCTAACCTGGAGGGAACTATTTGGAAGGGGTGAGGAACGTTTGCTACATAATTTCCAAGTGTACACCCTCCTTATAACATTCTGGGAAAAACCTGACGACATCTGAAGGGGTCAAAAAATTTTCCAAAAAACGAGGAAATACTGTAGTCTTTCTTCTTTTTTTGGATGATGTTCTCACCCTCCCCGATTTCCTTCGGAAATTTTCAGAAAGTAATATGAAGTCTAAAGACTAGAAAAATACGTGCCAAACATCCCTCAACCCCTCCCATCTGCTCAAAAAAAATTCAGAAAGTTTTCAGAAAGAACCCAATTCAGAACACTTTCTAACCTGGTGGGAACCATTAGGAAGGGGTGAGAGAAGTTTGCCCCATAATTTCCAAGCGTACCCTCTCCAAATAACATTCTGGGAAAATCCTGACGAGATCTGAAGGGGTCAAAAAATTTTCCAAAAAATGAGGAAAGACTATATACTTCTTTTTTTGGATGATTTTCTCACCCTCCCCGATCTCCTTCGGAAATTTTCAGAAAGTACATAGTATGAAGTCTAAAGACTAGAAAAATACGTGCCAAACATCCCTCAACCCCTCCCATCTGCTCAAAAAAAATTCAGAAAGTTTTCAGAAAGAACCCAATTCAGAACATTTTCTAACCTGGAGGGAACTATTTGGAAGGGGTGAGAAAAGTTTGCTACATAATTTCCAAGTGTACACCCTCTTTATAACATTCTGGGAAAATCCTGACGAGATCTGAAGGGGTCAAAAAAATTTCCAAAAAATGAGGAAAGACTATAGTCTTTCTTATTTTTTTGGATGATTTTCTCACCCTCCCCGATTTCCTTCGGAAATTCTTAGAAGGTAATATGAAGTCTAAAGACTTGAAAAATATGTGCCAAACATCCCTCATCCCCTCCCATCTGCTCAAAAAAAATTCAGAAAGTTTTCAGAATGAACCCAATTCAGAACATTTTCTAACCTGGTGGGAACCATTAGGAAGGGGTGAGAGAAGTTTGCCCCATAATTTCCAAGCGTACCATCTCCAAATAACATTCTGGGAAAATCCTGACGAGATCTGAAGGGGTCAAAAAATTTTCCAAAAAATGAGGAAAGACTATAGTCTTTCTTCTTTTTTTGGATGATTTTCTCACCCTCCCCGATTTCCTTCGGAAATTTTCAGAAAGTAATATGAAGTCTAAAGACTAGAAAAATACGTGCCAAACATCCCTCAACCCCTCCCATCTGCTCAAAAAAAATTCAGAAAGTTTTCAGAAAGAACCCAATTCAGAACATTTTCTAACCTGGTGGGAACCATTAGGAAGGGGTGAGAGAAGTTTGCCCCATAATTTCCAAGCGTACCCTCTCCAAATAACCTTCTGGGAAAATCCTGACGAGATCTGAAGGGGTCAAAAAATTTTCCAAAAAATGAGGAAAGACTATAGTCTTTCTTCTTTTTTTGGATGATTTTCTCACCCTCCCCGATTTCCTTCGGAAATTTTCAGAAGGTAATATGAAGTCTAAAGACTAGAAAAATACGTGCCAAACATCCCTCAACCCCTCCCATCTGCTCAAAAAAAATTCAGAACGTTTTCAAAAAGAACCCAATTCAGAACATTTTCTAACCTGGAGGGAACTATTTGGAAGGGGTGAGAAAAGTTTGCTACATAATTTCCAAGTGTACACCCTCCTTATAACATTCTGGGAAAAACCTGACGAGATCTGAAGGGGTCACAAAATTTTCCAAAAAATGAGGAAAGACTATATTAGTCTTTCTTCTTTTTTTGGATGATTTTCTCACCCTCCCCGATTTCCTTCGGAAATTTTCAGAAGGTAATATGAAGTCTAAAGACTAGAAAAATACGTGCCAAACATCCCTCAACCCCTCCCATCTGCTCAAAAAAAATTCAGAAAGTTTTCAGAAAGAACCCAATTCAGAACATTTTCTAACCTGGAGGGAACTATTTGGAAGGGGTGAGAAAAGTTTGCTACATAATTTCCAAGTGTACACCCTCCTTATAACATTCTGGGAAAAACCTGACGAGATCTGAAGGGGTCAAAAAATTTTCCAAAAAATGAGGAAAGACTATAGTCTTTCTTCTTTTTTTGGATGATTTTCTCACCCTCCCCGATTTCCTTCGGAAATTTTCAGAAAGTAGTATGAAGTCTAAAGACTAGAAAAATACGTGCCAAACATCCCTCAACCCCTCCCATCTGCTCAAAAAAAATTCAGAAAGTTTTCAGAAAGAACCCAATTCAGAACATTTTCTAACCTGGAGGGAACTATTTGGAAGGGGTGAGAAAAGTTTGCTACATAATTTCCAAGTGTACACCCTCCTTATAACATTCTGGGAAAAACCTGACGAGATCTGAAGGGGTCAAAAAATTTTCCAAAAAATGAGGAAAGACTATAGTCTTTCTTCTTTTTTTGGATGATTTTCTCACCCTCCCCGATTTCCTTCGGAAATTTTCAGAAAGTAGTATGAAGTCTAAAGACTAGAAAAATACGTGCCAAACATCCCTCAACCCCTCCCATCTGCTCAAAAAAAATTCAGAAAGTTTTCAGAAAGAACCCAATTCAGAACATTTTCTAACCTGGAGGGAACTATTTGGAAGGGGTGAGAAAAGTTTGCTACATAATTTCCAAGTGTACACCCTCCTTATAACATTCTGGGAAAAACCTGACGAGATCTGAAGGGGTCAAAAAATTTTCCAAAAAATGAGGAAAGGCTATAGTCTTTCTTCTTTTTTTGGATGATTTTCTCACCCTCCCCGATTTCCTTCGGAAATTTTCAGAAGGTAATATGAAGTCTAAAGACTAGAAAAATACGTGCCAAACATCCCTCAACCCCTCCCATCTGCTCAAAAAAAATTCAGAAAGTTTTCAGAAAGAACCCAATTCAGAACATTTTCTAACCTAGAGGGAACTATTTGGAAGGGGTGAGAAAAGTTTGCTACATAATTTCCAAGTGTACACCCTCTTTATAACATTCTGGGAAAATCCTGACGAGATCTGAAGGGGTCAAAAAATTTTCCAAAAAATGAGGAAAGACTATAGTCTTTCTTCTTTTTTTGGATGATTTTCTCACCCTCCACGATTTCCTTCGGAAATTTTCAGAAGGTAGTATGAAGTCTAAAGACTTGAAAAATATGTGCCAAACATCCCTCATCCCCTCCCATCTGCTCAAAAAAAATTCAGAAAGTTTTCAGAATGAACCCAATTCAGAACATTTTCTAACCTGGTGGGAACCATTAGGAAGGGGTGAGAGAAGTTTGCCCCATAATTTCCAAGCGTACCCTCTCCAAATAACATTCTGGGAAAATCCTGACGAGATCTGAAGGGGTCAAAAAATTTTCCAAAAAATGAGGAAAGACTATAGTCTTTCTTCTTTTTTTGGATGATTTTCTCACCCTCCCCGATTTCCTTCGGAAATTTTCAGAAAGTAATATGAAGTCTAAAGACTAGAAAAATACGTGCCAAATATCCCTCAACCCCTCCCATCTGCTCAAAAAAAATTCAGAAAGTTTTCAGAAAGAACCCAATTCAGAACATTTTCTAACCTGGAGGGAACTATTTGGAAGGGGTGAGAAAAGTTTGCTACATAATTTCCAAGTGTAAACCCTCTTTATAACATTCTGGGAAAATCCTGACGAGATCTGAAGGGGTCAAAAAATTTTCCAAAAAATGAGGAAAGACTATAGTCTTTCTTCTTTTTTTGGATGATTTTCTCACCCTCCCCGATTTCCTTCGGAAATTTTCAGAAAGTAATATGAAGTCTAAAGACTAGAAAAATACGTGCCAAATATCCCTCAACCCCTCCCATCTGCTCAAAAAAAATTCAGAAAGTTTTCAGAAAGAACCCAATTCAGAACATTTTCTAACCTGGAGGGAACTATTTGGAAGGGGTGAGAAAAGTTTGCTACATAATTTCCAAGTGTAAACCCTCTTTATAACATTCTGGGAAAATCCTGACGAGATCTGAAGGGTTCAAAAAATTTTCCAAAAAATGAGGAAAGACTATAGTCTTTCTTCTTTTTTTGGATGATTTTCTCACCCTCCCCGATTTCCTTCGGAAATTTTCAGAAAGTAGTATGAAGTCTAAAGACTAGAAAAATACGTGCCAAACATCCCTCAACCCCTCCCATCTGCTCAAAAAAAATTCAGAAAGTTTTCAGAAAGAACCCAATTCAGAACATTTTCTAACCTGGTGGGAACCATTAGGAAGGGGTGAGAGAAGTTTGCCCCGTAATTTCCAAGCGTACCCTCTCCAAATAACATTCTGGGAAAATCCTGACGAGATCTGAAGGGGTCAAAAAATTTTCCAAAAAATGAGGAAAGACTATAGTCTTTCTTCTTTTTTTGGATGATTTTCTCACCCTCCCCGATTTCCTTCGGAAATTTTCAGAAGGTAATATGAAGTCTAAAGACTAGAAAAATACGTGCCAAACATCCCTCAACCCCTCCCATCTGCTCAAAAAAAATTCAGAAAGTTTTCAGAAAAAACCCAATTCAGAACATTTTCTAACCTGGAGGGAACTATTTGGAAGGGGTGAGAAAAGTTTGCTACATAATTTCCAAGTGTACACCCTCCTTATAACATTCTGGGAAAAACCTGACGAGATCTGAAGGGGTCAAAAAATTTTCCAAAAAATGAGGAAAGACTATAGTCTTACTTCTTTTTTTGGATGATTTTCTCACCCTCCCCGATTTCCTTCGGAAATTTTCAGAAAGTAGTATGAAGTCTAAAGACTAGAAAAATACGTGCCAAACATCCCTCAACCCCTCCCATCTGCTCAAATAAAATTCAGAAAGTTTTCAGAACATTTTCTAACCTGGAGGTAACTATTTGGAAGGGGTGAGGAACGTTTGCTACATAATTTCCAAATGTACACCCTCCTTATAACATTCTGGGAAAAACCTGACGACATCTGAAGGGGTCAAAAAATTTTCCAAAAAATGAGGAAATACTATAGTCTTTCTTCTTTTTTTGGATGATTTTCTCACCCTCCCCGATTTCGTTCGGAAATTTTCAGAAGGTAATATGAAGTCTAAAGACTTGAAAAATATGTGCCAAACATCCCTCAACCCCTCCCATCTGCTCAAAAAAAATTCAGAAAGTTTTCAGAAAGAACCCAATTCAGAACATTTTCTAACCTGGAGGGAACTATTTGGAAGGGGTGAGGAACGTTTGCTACATAATTTCCAAGTGTACACCCTCCTTATAACATTCTGGGAAAAACCTGACGACATCTGAAGGGGTCAAAAAATTTTCCAAAAAATGAGGAAATACTATAGTCTTTCTTCTTTTTTTGGATGAATTTCTCACCCTCCCCGATTTCCTTCGGAAATTTTCAGAAAGTAATATGAAGTCTAAAGACTAGAAAAATACGTGCCAAACATCCCTCAACCCCTCCCATCTGCTCAAAAAAAATTCAGAAAGTTTTCAGAAAGAACCCAATTCAAAACATTTTCTAACCTGGTGGGAACCATTAGGAAGGGGTGAAAGAAGTTTGCCCCATAATTTCCAAGCGTACCCTCTCCAAATAACATTCTGGGAAAATCCTGACGAGATCTGAAGGGGTCAAAAAATTTTCCAAAAAATGAGGAAAGACTATAGTCTTTCTTCTTTTTTTGGATGATTTTCTCACCCTCCCCGATTTCCTTCGGAAATTTTCAGAAGGTAATATGAAGTCTAAAGACTAGAAAAATACGTGCCAAACATCCCTCAACCCCTCCCATCTGCTCAAAAAAAATTCAGAAAGTTTTCAGAAAGAACCCAATTCAGAACATTTTCTAACCTAGAGGGAACTATTTGGAAGGGGTGAGAAAAGTTTGCTACATAATTTCCAAGTGTACACCCTCTTTATAACATTCTGGGAAAATCCTGACGAGATCTGAAGGGGTCAAAAAATTTTCCAAAAAATGAGGAAAGACTATAGTCTTTCTTCTTTTTTTGGATGATTTTCTCACCCTCCCCGATTTCCTTCGGAAATTTTTAGAAGGTAATATGAAGTCTAAAGACTTGAAAAATATGTGCCAAACATCCCTCATCCCCTCCCATCTGCTCAAAAAAAATTCAGAAAGTTTTCAGAATGAACCCAATTCAGAACATTTTCTAACCTAGTGGGAACCATTAGGAAGGGGTGAGAGAAGTTTGCCCCATAATTTCCAAGCGTACCCTCTCCAAATAACATTCTGGGAAAATCCTGACGAGATCTGAAGGGGTCAAAAAATTTTCCAAAAAATGAGGAAAGACTATAGTCTTTCTTCTTTTTTTGGATGATTTTCTCACCCTCCCCGATTTCCTTCGGAAATTTTCAGAAAGTAATATGAAGTCTAAAGACTAGAAAAATACGTGCCAAACATCCCTCAACGCCTCCCATCTGCTCAAAAAAAATTCAGAAAGTTTTCAGAAAGAACCCAATTCAGAACATTTTCTAACCTGGAGGGAACTATTAGGAAGGGGTGAGAAAAGTTTACCTCATAATTTCCAAGTGTACACCCTCCTTATAACATTCTGGGAAAATCCTGACGAGATCTGAAGGGGTCAAAAAATTTTCCAAAAAATGAGGAAAGACTATAGTCTTTCTTCTTTTTTTGGATGATTTTCTCACCCTCCACGATTTCCTTCGGAAATTTTCAGAAGGTAGTATGAAGTCTAAAGACTAGAAAAATACGTGCCAAACATCCCTCAACCCCTCCCATCTGCTCAAAAAAAATTCAGAAAGTTTTCAGAAAGAACCCAATTCAGAACATTTTCTAACCTGGTGGGAACCATTTATAGGAAGGGGTGAGAGAAGTTTGCCCCATAATTTCCAAGCGTACCCTCTCCAAATAACATTCTGGGAAAATCCTGACGAGATCTGAAGGGGTCAAAAAATTTTCCAAAAAATGAGGAAAGACTATAGTCTTTCTTCTTTTTTTGGATGATTTTCTCACCCTCCCCGATTTCCTTCGGAAATTTTCAGAAAGTAGTATGAAGTCTAAAGACTAGAAAAATACGTGCCAAACAACCCTCAACCCGTCCCATCTGCTCAAAAAGAATTCAGAAAGTTTTCAGAAAGAACCCAATTCAGAACATTTTCTAACCTGGTGGGAACCATTAGGAAGGGGTGAGAGAAGTTTGCCCCATAATTTCCAAGCGTACCCTCTCCAAATAACATTCTGGGACGTGCCAAACATCCCTCAACCCCTCCCATCTGCTCAAAAAAAATTCAGAAAGTTTTCAGAAAGAACCCAATTCAGAACATTTTCTAACCTGGAGGGAACTATTTGGAAGGGATGAGAAAAGTTTGCTACATAATTTCCAAGTGTACACCCTCTTTATAACATTCTGGGAAAATCCTGACGAGATCTGAAGGGGTCAAAAAATTTTCCAAAAAATAAGGAAAGACTATAGTCTTTCTTCTTTTTTTGGATGATTTTCTCACCCTCCCCGATTTCCTTCGGAAATTTTCAGAAAGTAATATGAAGTCTAAAGACTAGAAAAATACGTGCCAAACATCCCTCAACCCCTCCCATCTGATCAAAAGAAATTCAGAAAGTTTTCAGAAAGAACCCAATTCAGAACATTTTCTAACCTGGTGGGAACCATTAGGAAGGGGTGAGAGAAGTTTGCCCCATAATTTCGAAGCGTACCCTCTCCAAATAACATTCTGGGAAAATCCTGACGAGATCTGAAGGGGTCAAAAAATTTTCCAAAAAATGAGGAAAGACCTTTCTTTTTTTGAATGATTTTCTCACCCCCTTCGATTTCCTTCGGAAATTTTCAGAAAGTAAGATCAAGCCTAAAGACTTGAAAAATATGTGCCAAACATCCCTCATCCCCTCCCATCTGCTCCAACTTGGTCACAGTCTAAGTGCACCCCGCGAAACCGCCCACACGGTCACATTCTAATGTACATCTTCGGTTCGCCAACTTGGTCACAGTCTAAACGCTCCACACGAAACCGCCGACACGGTCACAATCTAATGTACATCTTCGGTTCGCCAACTTGGTCACAATCTAAACGCTCCCCGCGAAACCGCCCATACGGTCACATTCTAATGTACATCTTCGATCCGCCAACTTGGTCACAGTCTATACACTCCCCGCGAAACCGCCGACACGGTCACATTCTAATGTACATCATCGGTTCGCCAACTTGGTCACAGTCTAAACGCTCCCCGCGAAACCGCCCATACGGTCACATTCTAATGTACATCATCGGTCCGCTACACGGTCACAGTCTAAACGCTCCACACGAAACCGTCGACAAGGTCACATTCTAATGTACTTCTTTGGCCCGCCAACTTGGTCACAGTCTATACGCTCCCACGAATCCGCCCATACGGTCACATTCTAATGTACATCTTCGATCCGCCAACTTGGTTACAGTCTAAACGCTCCCCGCGAAACCGCCCATACGGTCACAATCTAATGTACATCTTCGGTTCGCCAACTTGGTCACAGTCTAAACGCTCCACACCAAACCGTCGCACGGTCACATTCTAATGTACATCTTCGGTTCGCCAACTTGGTCACAGTCTAAACGCTCCCCGCGAAACCGCCCATACGGTCACAATCTAATGTACATCTTCGGTTCGCCAACTTGGTCACAGTCTAAACGCTCCCCGCGAAACCGCCCATACGGTCACATTCTAATGTACATCTTCGATCCGCCAACTTGGTCACAGTCTAAACGCTCCACACGAAACCGCCCACACGGTCACAATCTAATGTACATCTTCGGTTCGCCAACTTGGTCACAGTCTAAACGCTCCACACCAAACCGTTGCACGGTCACATTCTAATGTACATCTTCGGTTCGCCAACTTGGTCACAGTCTAAACGCTCCCCGCGAAACCGCCCATACGGTCACATTCTAATGTACATCTTCGATCCGCCAACTTGGTCACAGTCTATACGCTCCCCGCGAAACCGCCCACACGGTCACATTCTAATGTACATCTTAGGCCCGCCAACTTGGTCACAGTCTAAACGCTCCCCGCGAAACCGCCCATACGGTCACATTCTAATGTACATCATCGGTTCGCCAACTTGGTCACAGTCTAAACGCTCCCCGCGAAACCGCCCATACGGTCACATTCTAATGTACATCATCGGTTCGCCAACTTGGTCACAGTCTAAACGCTCCCCGCGAAACCGCCCATACGGTCACATTCTAATGTACATCATCGGTCCGCTACACGGTCACAGTCTAAACGCTCCACACGAAACCGTCGACACGGTCACATTCTAATGTACATCTTTGGCCCGCCAACTTGGTTACAGTCTAAACGCTCCCCGCGAAACCGCCCATACGGTCACAATCTAATGTACATCTTCGGTTCGCCAACTTGGTCACAGTCTAAACGCTCCACACCAAACCGTCGCACGGTCACATTCTAATGTACATCTTCAGTTCGCCAACTTGGTCACAGTCTAAACGCTCCCCGCGAAACCGCCCATACGGTCACATTCTAATGTACATCATCGGTCCGCAACACGGTCACAGTCTAAACGCTCCACACGAAACCGTCGACACGGTCACATTCTAATGTACATCTTTGGCCCGCCAACTTGGTTACAGTCTAAACGCTCCCCGCGAAACCGCCCATACGGTCACAATCTAATGTACATCTTCGGTTCGCCAACTTGGTCACAGTCTAAACGCTCCACACCAAACCGTCGCACGGTCACATTCTAATGTACATCTTCAGTTCGCCAACTTGGTCACAGTCTAAACGCTCCCCGCGAAACCGCCCATACGGTCACATTCTAATGTACATCTTCGATCCGCCAACTTGGTCACAGTATAAACGCTCCCCGCGAAACCGCCCATACGGTCACATTCTAATGTACATCTTCGATCCGCCAACTTGGTCACAGTCTAAACGCTCCACACGAAACCGCCCACACGGTCACAATCTAATGTACATCTTCGGTTCGCCAACTTGGTCACAGTCTAAACGCTCCCCGCGAAACCGCCCATACGGTCACATTCTAATGTACATCTTCGATCCGCCAACTTGGTCACAGTCTATACGCTCCCCGCGAAACCGCCCACACGGTCACATTCTAATGTACATCTTAGGCCCGCCAACTTGGTCACAGTCTAAACGCTCCCCGCGAAACCGCCGACACGGTCACATTCTAATGTACATCATCGGTTCGCCAACTTGGTCACAGTCTAAACGCTCCCCGCGAAACCGCCGATACGGTCACATTCTAATGTACATCATCGGTTCGCCAACTTGGTCACAGTCTAAACGCTCCCCGCGAAACCGCCCATACGGTCACATTCTAATGTACATCATCGGTCCGCTACACGGTCACAGTCTAAACGCTCCCCGCGAAACCGCCGATACGGTCACATTCTAATGTACATCATCGGTTCGCCAACTTGGTCACAGTCTAAACGCTCCCCGCGAAACCGCCCATACGGTCACATTCTAATGTACATCATCGGTCCGCTACACGGTCACAGTCTAAACGCTCCACACGAAACCGTCGACACTATCACATTCTAATGTACATCTTTGGCCCGCCAACTTGGTCACAGTCTATACGCTCCCAAGAATCCGCCCATACGGTCACATTCTAATGTACTTCTACGGCCCGCCAACTTGGTCACAGTCTAAACGCTCCACACGAAACGGCCCACAAGGTCACATTTTAATGTACATCTTAGGCCCGCCAACTTGGTCACAGTCTAAACGCTCCCCGCGAAACCGCCCTTGTAAAATATCTGCGAAACGTTTCTCGGATCATTTCGGCGAGAGACATGGGCTTTGAACACGTTCTAAGCATCAACAAATTGGGAGGTAAATTAAAACAAGGAAAAATCAGTTGTCTTGAAAATTTAATGTAATATCTTTATGAGAGAGAGTCACATATTACAATACTAAACATACAGGTTTCTACATTACAATAACACACGTCAATATATCCATTACATGACTTAGAGATACTCGCGTACTTGTATGTATGTAGATAATCTAATTTTGTTGTAATTGAATTTTCAGTAAACAGATACATAATAAATTGATTTTTAGACATCACAATAATTAGTGCCAGAATCTCACAACTGCTTGTAGTAGTATAGAACACTAAAGTTGGCTATGGATAGCATATGGTAGGTATATTGTGTTATTAGGATCAAAAGTGCAACTTTTCGGTTACCCTTGTAAGGTTTAGCGATTATTATAAACGAAGCCCAAAAAGGCACTTCTGATCCAAATAAAACATACCACTTTTTTCTTCAAACTTAGAAAATGCATTTGTAATTTAAAAAATATAAAATTAGAAACGTTAAAGATGACAGAACTAAACTGAACTATTTTTAAATAAGTTCTCTGAATTGTTGCGTGAGCGGCAGTAAAAATACATTTCGCACTTTTACTGTCGCTCAATTAGTCAAACTTTAACTGTTTCTATATGGCGTTTTAAAACATCTACTTTCTTTGTCGTTTGAAGAAAAAATTTGTTAAATGTTTCGTCTGTATTTTAATATTTGTTGATATTATTGTATTAAAAAGTTACGTAATATCAAATTTTGCTTCTAACAAAAATGATTCCGTTAGTCAAATATAAGATTCTCTAAATTAATGAAATTTGATTAAATTCAGATAATCGAAATTTTAGATAAACAACCTGGTCCATGTAATGCTACATTAATACACATTAAGCTTTTGTGTAGTTCCTTAATAAAATTAGTAACCTACAAGTTAGTTTGTTTATTGTACATTCTTATCAAAACAAATATAAAATAAATTATGGATTCTACTAAAAAATAGAATTTCGTTATACATACTACATTTTTTACTGCCGAGAGTGTAACTGTATTATATACAGTAATTTCTTTATGTATACCTACTAATAAAAGTAAACAACTCTTATAGGTAACTTATAAATATTAATTTGATTATATGGCACCTCATTTGACATATTTTATTAATACCAATGATGGCAGTTTATTGTCTGTATTGTATAATATACGAATTTTTGAAAATTGATTTAATTTTTAATTTAAATCGTAGTAAAAACTAAATTGGTCCCTAAATTGAACGCATTTAGATTATTTTTTACGTATTCTGTAGTAGTTAACATTAATTCACTTCTACAGTATATTGCACATAAATGTTCTAGGTATTGGTAGTACTTATACTGTTTTACATTTAACAGATATAACATGCAATTTATACTAAGCAGAGTCATACGGCCAAGTAATCAGTAAACAAGAACATGATTTAAAAACTTAGAACTCTATAAAACTTAATAACATATTCGCTTATAATAAAAACTTTTATACATAATGTACTACAACTATCTGATATATAGAACGTTTCTTATAACAATGACAAATTAAACAACTTGTGATATTTACACTGAAGGTCAAGCACGATAACGTAGGTATAATATGCAGCTTTTTAAAAGTAAAACATTTTCAATAATTGATATGCAAATCTAAAAAATTTAAAGTATAAAATATTAATCACATGAATGTACATAAAATGATGTGTTACACCCTAACGATATCTTCGTTAAATAAATTATCTGTTAGAGGATGTCAATAGAATTCTAAGTGATTTTTCGAGATTAATTTTATCTACATCTTCATGTACATTTATGTTTATACGTGGGTATCGCCTTTTACTATTTCCACTAACTCGTGAGGATCAGCATTTGCTTTGTCCATATCATCCATGGCTCGTAAATCGTTTGCACTCAACATATCCACCAATCTGGCCCCTAGAGAGTCGCACATTACATTTATGGTTGTACGGAACCGATCCCTGTAAAAAACATTAGGAATAAATGAATAGACGTTTTAAGAAATCTTAACTGTTCTTCTATCCCTTACAGTTTTCCGAGATACCGGAATTAAAGTTCTCTCTCGCAATATTCCATGACCTTTTGTATATCAAAATTTGTTTTAAGCATTAACTTGGGGTAATATATGAAAGCAATATGTAAAACATAGCTGCAAGTCGTATTAAAACCTTGAAAGCAATATTGCACAGCTAGCTTAACTGTTTACTGTTTAAATATTACGGCAAATGATAAGCTGATACCGACAAGGGTTACAGTGACACAGCAACTGGAAAAATTGTATACACAAGTCCACTGGGTTTGTGCAACTAACGCCCCACTGACTTTAGGTTAGTTGCAGTTTGAGAATTATTTTTCACAAGCCCAGTGGACTTGTGAATACAGCTGCTGGGTAAGCCCTGTCGGTATCCGCTTGTCGGCAAATGATTCTGAAATAATTGCAAATCACTGTCTCATAGTGCAGTGATTGGGTTCTCAGAACCTAAACATGTCGAAGCAGATAGTTGCCTATTATTTTAGAGGTAAATCAACAAGAGTGTAATTTTGATTAACTTTTCAATTAAATCACTCCAGCTTAGTAATTAATACTGTGTAGGTACTATACACTTATACAGGGTGTCCAAGATAAGGAGTGGATGCCTGGGGATCTCGTAAACGCTAAGAGATAGAGATTCGGTTAAATGAGAAGTCACCAACTTTTTAAGATATTGACATTAACTTTGCTTTTTCAAATATGCGTCAAAAGCGTTCATGCAAAACATTTAATTAAAGATTTGAAATTTCCACTAAAAAGTTGTTCCACAAAAATCGTTTTCTGGTTATTTAATGTTTTTGCGGAAAATACTGAGACCCGTCGATTTTTGTTTTTAAATTGCCATTTAGACAGGTAATTTTAATCCCCCCTCCCCTCAGTCCCTAAGTGATAGCAACCCCAACTTTAAAATTTAAATGGAGAGATGCCCTTTGCGATACTTCTTTTGATAAGTCTTTTTATTCTTAATATAACAAAAAAAGTTTTTCAAAATCCGTTGATAAATAACGGAGATATTTAACAAAATGTAATCAATTGAAAGTTCCAATATTCGATAAGAAATCGGCCCAAACACGTTTAATTAATTATCAATAAGAACATACACAGGTGCGATTTTTGAGTTTTATGCGGACACTTGTGGTAAATGTGGCGGTATCGCGTACAAAACTTTTAGGTCAGGAAGTGCCTTTTTTAATGTCTACCATTTACGACGTGTTTGAGCCGTTTTCTTGTCGAATATTGACATTTTCATTTGATTACATTTTGTTAAGTATCTCCGTTATTTATCAACCGATTTTGAAAAACTTTTTTTTGTTATATTAAGAATAAAAAGATCTATCCAAGGAGGTATCACAAAGGGTATCTTTTTGTATTTAAATTTTTAAAGTTAGGATTGCTAGCATTTAGGGGTTGAGGGGTGGGGGGTTGAAAATTATATGTCTAAATGGCAATTTTAAAACAAAAATCGACGGGTTTCAAGATTTTCCGCAAAAACATTAAATAACCAGAATATGATTTTTGTGCAATACTTTTCATCACTCAGTAATGTCAAAACTATTTTGCGCTACTGCCTATAATAATCAAATTACACGCAGGGAAATAGAAAATTTATAAAAATTGAATGGTGATCGTAGTACTAGTCCTCAATACGCTGAACATTTCTTCTCATTTAATCGAATCTCTATCTTTTACCGGTTACGAGAACCGCATGTATGCGCTCCTTATCTTGGGCACCACCCTGTACAGATATCTGTCAAATTGCTCATAATTTATATAATTTATTACTGAACAAATTTTGTCTTTTTAGCCAATTCCAAAGGATTCATAAAACTTTCATTTATAAAAGCGTCATATTCTTCCAATTGCTAAGCTATTGGAGCGAGAAATTAAGATCAATTTCCGAACTCTTATAAAATGACAGATCTGTCAATGCCATCAACCTACGCTAGGAGTTTGTTATTTACTTGCTCTTATCATTTAGTTTCAACTTACATCTTATCTCAAGAGGTCTAAAGAAAAACAGATCCTCGACTGGATGTAGAATGAAAACTCACGATATCACTAGTTTCAGAATTGTTTATAATGTTAATCTAACGTTGTGTTATGTTATGTAAAAGCTCTTCTTCCCTCAAACATTTTTGAACTATTCTTTTCATTCCTTCAGAACCCGTCAGGGATTATACAAAAAAAACTCATTATTGGTCTTTGAAATTACATAATTTCTGACTCTAGTAATAACGTGACTTTTCATTCCACAACCCGGCGACGTTCCGTTTATTTTTATACAGGGTGGAATGCGAAATTGGAAACACCTTTTTTCTCGGAAGTTATTATAGATACCGAAAAATTGTTTAAATAAAGTTATTAGTACTTTGAAGAAGCTAACTAATTCTGTATAAATTTGGTAAAAAAAAAGTTTAATTTTCGTAGAAATTGCCATATTTGTACTTTTTTTAAATGGAACACCCTGTGTATTATTACACTAATTAAGAGAAAATAATTTTTGCTTTAAAAAAGTTTAAGGGTTCTTACCTTCTAAACTTGATAGTTTTTGAGATATTAATGAAAATATTTAAATGTTTCTTCTCAAAATAAAGTGTGCGTTGAAAACAAAATTTGTTGACAGTTGAGTTATTTTGTATTGTATTTTATCCAAACCATTCGTATTTTGTGAAATTAGCAAGAAAGCTGCGCAGGACTGGATCAGTATTAAGGAATTACGAAACACGTGAGATAAATGAAAATTTAGAAGTTGATGTATTGGCATATTGCTATATTAACCCGAAAAATTTTGAATATTTTTTGTAGTTCGATAACATTTATTTTGTATTTATCTATGAGCTACTATGATAATAAAATAATTGTTTATTTTGTACATTGTTTTAATAGGTAGTAATTTTGTTTCAACGCACACTTTATTTTGAGAACAAACATTTAAATATTTTCATTAATATCTCAAAAACTATCAAGTTTAGAAGGTAAGAACCCTTAAACTTTTTTAAAGCAAAAATTATTTTCTCTTAATTAGTGTAATAATATACAGGGTGTTCCATTTAAAAAAAGTACAAATATGGCAATTTCTACGAAAATTAAACTTTTTTTTTACCAAATTTATACAGAATTAGTTAGCTTCTTCAAAGTACTAATAACTTTATTTAAACAATTTTTCGGTATCTATAATAACTTCCGAGAAAAAAGGTGTTTCCAATTTCGCATTCCACCCTGTATAATAAACTACTTTGAACATTTTTATACCACTCGGAGAATTGTGTGGGAAGTGTGGGAACGCCTGTACACTACAAAGAAGTGACAGCCGTGGTCAATCAGACAAGCGCGAAGCGAAGCTTCACAAAACAATATTGTACAGAAAATCCAAATTGCTGAATTCTATTTTTGTATCTAAATCTTTTTTGTTAAAATAAAATGTTAACGGTGCAACGAAAGGCAACATCGTCGCTTAAGGGTTAAAATCGCATTCCGCAAACTTTATTTACTAAATTTTAGCTGAAATATTGAGTTTCAAAATCGAATGTGCTACGTTAAAAGAGTTTTGTTTTATTCTCTTTTATATTCTATTTCATTCCTGGAAAGTAACCCTGGATATAAATGAAATAATACTCACAGTAACCAATCTACTGCCAATATGATAGATATCTGATCTGCAGGAAGTCCTACCGTATCGAGCACCATCACCATGGTGATGAGACCAGCCTGTGGAATCCCCGCAGCACCCACGCTAGCTGCAGTTGCTGTGACGCTGAAGCATACAACATTTTCTCGAATTAAACAAAAATCCATACGAACAAGAAATGTAAAGGCACAAATGAATACATCATTCGAAAATGTATGAGTATTAACTTTTGATAAGGAAGAAGGATGAAAATTTAAGAAAGGTCGGGATAAAAAAGGACATTTACTGATTTGCTAATGCGAAGTTACCGATGCAACTATTGATTTTTAAGCTTTGATAATATAATTGACTACAATTTATGTTATGAGTATTAATCTGACTAACTCCCACCTGTAGCCATAGAAATTTCTACTACTTCGTACTCGTACTACATAGCATGTCTATCTTTAGGTATAGGGGTGAAATATTTATTATCATTGTAGTCTTTTTACAGTCTCCATAACCCAAATAATTGTTTCTGAATTATTTAATTTCAAAAAGTGTGTCTCTAAAAAAACTACAATACATACCATATAGCAGCTGCTTGTCCAATACCCAACTCGAGTCCATTACGCTGAGCAATGAAAATTGCAGCAACTGCTTCGTAAAGCGCCGTTCCATCCATATTTATGGTCGCTCCAACAGGTATAACGAACCTCGTTACTCGCGGATCAACTCCCATTTCGTCTAACGTTTGAATTGTAATTGGCATTGTTGCAGAACTAAAATAATAATCGTGTTAGAAGAACAAATAATACACCAAAAAAATGTTCTTCTATCCAATATATCAGTAGTCACATACATTTATTTCTGTTTGAGTAAATTTTCGGGATACCTACCTAGATGCTGTTCCAAATGCAGTTGCGAGAACTTGACTGAGTCCTGCAATAGTCTTAAATGGTAGTGTCCTAGTGCATACGAAATAGATGACTGACAATGTTCCGAATCCATGAAGGAATAATCCTAGAAGTACTGTGCCGAAATATAACCCGAGCTGCCCCAGCAGAGCTGCGAAGCTAGGTATGTCCATTATCTGGGCTATTACTAAGAAGAAGACACCCAACGGGGATAACCTAAAAATAAACATTTTTATTATCAAAACCAGAAATATTATTATTCGAGCGATGCAATGAATAAGTTACAAGTTCAAATATAGGTACCATAACAATAATTTAGTTCGCTACATGTGTGGAATATGTCTGGAGAGAAAGTGAGCCAGGTAGCAAGAAGACACCTGTCGGAGCTAACTGCAACTCTCCAAAGGTGTTGTATAAGGATAAAACTGTGAGGAACATTATTTTTGTCAGTGTTAAGCCGGACATTCTTTAGTTAGTAATTATATTTATATAATATAAATCAATAACTATATTTGTTTTTAAATCTAAGGGAAAAATATTTTTAGTGGTGTGAGTTTGAGATAAATTAGAACACAATGTAGATCATTGCCTACGTAAGCAAAGCACAATCTATTAAGTATTTTATGTAATGCTAAAATAGAATTTCCTTACCATATTACCCAACCAGTGATAATCATCATCGCCTCACTGAGCCTTTCAAAAAAGATGAGCAACGGTTTTCCCCTTTCTCTCATTTTTCCTATTGTGATACCCAAAACGATACTAAATGTAACAAGTCCAAGTACGTTAGTACTCTTCATTTCCAATTTTTCTTCGAATTGCCAGTAAGGATATTCTACAACAAACGGGTGTTAAGAAAATACAGTACTACCTCAAACACTTTTAAAATAAAAAAAACTTTTACAGTATGAGAGATACTTACGATCCTTTAAATTGAACGTTTTGTTGCTAAACCTAGGATCGCTTTGGTACTGTTCTGGAACTATTATTTTAATCACAGTCTGGAATAGAAAAACTCAAATAAAAACATGTTATTTTTCCATTACGAAAACAATATTATGAAACTATTGTAGGTAACGATCTATTATTGTTTTTTTTTTTCAGGTTGTTGTCCATTTTTGAGAAGAAGTACCTTTTTAGTGACCTCGACTATGTTCAATTATTTGAATCTGTTTTAGATATGTACATAAAATACAATAAAACACCCGATTGGTAGGTAATAGTATTACTTATTAAATGTAGAAAGGAAAGAAGTGTAAAATTTTAATTATTCCGTCGACCTGAAAATAAATGGAAACAAAAACAGAACCACAGCAGCTCATTTCAATTCAGGCATCGTTTATGATTACAACTCCTTACATTAATGAAACGGATAAAACATGTTTAGATAAATCTCTATTAAAAACAATTGGATTAAACAGTGTGTTGAAACAAAATTAAACAAAAACCGTGTCAGGGGAATATTTAGTCGATTTGCTGTGGTGGTTCATTTCGTTTGAGCTATAAGTATGCAGAGAAGTAAGCGATATAAACGGATTTTATTTTTCGTCGTTATATGATTAATAATTCTGGTGTATTTACCCGCATTTCTTTAAGTTATTTGTTTTGAAAAAATGGAATGAGATCAAGACACGTGTTTGAAGTTCGTAAGCGCGTATAGTAATAAGGGGGTTTTGTAGAAATCGCGGGATCCCTCATATTACAACAGGATCAAGAAAGAAGATGCTTGGGGAATCCTTTCAGAAGATTTTGAAAAGTCAAGTGTATTGAGAAACTGAAAAAGAAGAGGGAGAGTTTGAAAGGTTCTTGCAGACGCGACCTTTTCTTCATCTGATGGTGATGACATTTTTTCGTTCTGTACGTCCTCGAATGATTGAAGCAATGTCGAACGTTGCCGCGGCATGCCTCATGCGTCCTCATGAGTCTCCAAAAAAAATGCGAGACATTCGGTGAGGCCTACGGTTGTCTCATTCGCGTTCGTGCTCAAGTCTGTACGCACCTTTACATTGAAAGTCAGTTTATACTCTGCAAACGTATTCGGAAAATTGTAGATACTGTATTTTTAGATATTTCTGAACATTTTAACAGAATAGGTATATTCAAAACGGAAAATTTAATATTATTTCCGATCTCCAAGCTATACTGAATAAAATCAATTAATTTGAAATCGAGTATCATATTTCAAGTTATTTTATATAATGTGACGAAAATAAAATATTACTATTTACAAACTGGCCACAAACTGTGTGTCGGACACAAGAGTATGCAATGGACTAACCGAACTCATCAAACAAATGGGTAGCGTTCCAATCAATTCCTAGTTCCGTCAAGCATTCCGAGGTTTATTTACACAAAATACAAAGCTTTTAGATGCCTGCAGGTCGTAATACGTTTCCATAGCCTTGGCTTTTAATCGTGATCTGTATTGAGTCTGAAGTAACATCTAAACCCACGGAGCTACATTTTTTGTTATTAGAACTTTATATTTAAGAAGGGCTAGAATGGAATAGGTTTGCAAATCTTTAATTAGTCAGATTGTAGACAGTTGGTGTAGTATAAGAAATTATTATCCCAGAAAAAAACTCTTTATCTCTTTATCCAATACGAATCAGATGACGCAAAAAGCACAGAAAAAAAAACAATGAGGAAACTTATTTATTTTTCCCGTCTACATCATATCTGATTTAATTACTTCTTTTGAACCGTACGTTTTGATTTAATCCATTATCAATAACGTCAGTATTTTAATCTGCCAAAAAAAAAATCCCCATCCCGTAGTCTGAGTTGATCCGTCACAGTCGTTTTTATAAAGTCTGTACAACAGCTACAAAATCGTGCGACCTGACAACCACAAACATTCGTTTAAGACTACGTCATATTGTTTAAATATTTAAACAGCTTCAACCTGACGAAATGAATAAACATGTAAGGAAAAATCAATCAAACTGTATATTATTAATTAAATGGAATTTATAACAAATCCAATCACAGCTCGATTAACTTTAATCCCTGATCAAATTATCTGAAAATTAAAATTAAAAACGGTTTGACGAGGAGTTTTTAAGCCAATTTTTAATAAGATATGATTGCAATTTTAATTACTAGAAGGATACTGGAAGGACCTCGAACAAGAAGGTTTCTGGGGAGGCTTTGAGACGATCGCCGCGACCTCAGTTATCCTAGAGGCACCAATTGAAGTACACTGCGAAGACGGCCCTTCCTCGTGTCACGAACCTAACCTCCCACAAACAAATGGCCGTGTATTGAAAATAGCGTACCGATCAGCAGGAAACGGAAAGAGAAACCACTACGGGAAGGGAGCGTTGGAGAGATCGAACGAGATTTGATATTTATATTTTATTATATATTATATTTATTATTATATTATATTTATATTTATCCACAACTAACATGTGTGGCTGTGTCGCTAACTCCCATTAGGGATTCAACCTACTAACTACTTCGGTGTTACAATAGCCGTATCGTGTGGGGAATTGCTGCCGGTACATTAAAGCTCTGTGACACCACACCCATCCCAGCCGCTCACTTTTTCCCACCAACCCCCCTCCTATTGGCATATGGTAAGCTTGGGGTAAGCTGCTTGCGACGCTATTGGATCGACGCCCCACTACCTTGCGGGGAGTCGCTCTGAGTGGCTGGTATAGCAGAATATACCTGGGAGAGACTTCGGTCAGCTGTATGTGCAATATTGATGATGATGATGATGATAGAAGATGGAAGGAAAGCATTCTAGAAGCTTATTATAGCAGGAAAATAAGACCCCGCTTTTAATACATGAAGTACCTAAAACGAAAAGTTGAAATTCAAGCAGACTTCATCACTGCATGAAACCAGTCAAGAGACTGATCGCCAACGCAGAGTAATGATTTCATTTACACATTTTTTTAGGAGACTCAATGCCTTAAATCCATGTTCTTTCGATAGGAAAACACTTGTTGCAGATATGTTTATGGGTGAGCTTGGATAAAAATGATTGATTTTTGATATACGATATGTTGAGTTTATATTAGAACGCTTTAGAAAAATGTGATGCTTTTTATATGAAGTAGAAAGCTATGAAAAAGAAGAGAATGAAGGGGTGGCCTACGAGGAATTTTTAAAAGTAACACTATTGTCCCACAGTCAATATTTTAATTAGTTTTAACAAAATTATTGATCAAAACTTCCTAACGTCATTTCAAAACTCTGTTCAACTATCAATAAATGGCAGACCTAAGCTGAAAGTATAATTATTCTTCATATTTCCTAGTAGGTACAAGCCATGAAGCCATGTAGACCATGCTATTATCAAATTACAGAAAGATCTGCATGTGTCCGTCGATTCTAATCTGGAGGAGGCCTGAACATTCAATGGCCGTTGGTTAACTTAACAAGGAGTTAACTACAGATTGATAAATCGACACTTAATTAAATTAAGAAATGCTTGTATTCTAGAAGTTTTTGTCAAAAAATGGGATTACTAAAATAGACGCACCATAAAGGTGCATTCGTAATTGACGCGGCACGCGGCAAACTGCATCTTACCAGTCCATGGCCAGCTTCATTCTTCTAATTCTTAAGAAAGAGTTAGAAGAATGAAGCTGGCTATCTACCAGTCACAGACTAATAATACTAGTCTGTGATTGGTTAGATATGGATCACCGCGTGCCGCGTTAGTTACGAATCCACATTAAAAGTCAAGGAAGCTTGGTAGTATACCAAAAAATGGGAATGCGTATTTTGATTTGCGTTAGTTTTCTTGCTATGGCTATGACCACCTAAAATGTAAAAGGTACTACTACGAAAAATTGGGTAGTTTCCTTCTATTTTCATAATCAATGAACAAAAATACAAATTGAAAAAATTCATTGAATTAACTCATAACTGCATTCGTAATAAAATTGTGTTGTCAGTTAATGATACACATTAATTTATTTAGAAGATTAACAATGGATTTTAAAAATTAAGTTAAATTAAAATTAAAAACGATATTTCTTAAGCTGCAACTAACACATACAACATATTAAAAGTAATCTCACCTGTGCTATCGTAGCTTCGACTAAATTAGGTGGGAACATGTTTCTGAAAAAGAAAACAACTGCTTTAGAAAGAAACAATACATTTTATTATTTATGTAATTATAATATAATGCAGAGTTATGTAAATAAAAGTCGAGGATATTTATTTCCAAACTTACAACCTGTGTAAAAATTGTGTATTTACTTAATTTACTTCATGCAGACAAAAAGTTACGCTGATTTATTTTAATGGTAACTTTTACACTAAAAAATACAAACGTTTATATTGAATTGTGAATTAAAGTATATTTTATGGAACAATATTAACACAAGGTACGAAAAATATTGGCAAACAAAAGGGTACCACCAGCATAAATGCAAATGTCAACACCTTTCGATAAATTTTCTATTAGCAAACCTAACTCCTATCTCCCTAATTTCCGTACAAATAGTGTTGCTTAAATTTATCACTTTCCGCGCGAAGCTACAGTTTCCCTCTGATGTAACCTCAGAGGAAGTCATTAACTGCAGATCAAGCACCCTAGGCAAGTTACCTTTTGAAAGTAGTCACCCTCCAAAATTTCACCTACGAAACTTCTAAGCTTCTTTAGATACTAATTAGAGTCGGCCATCGTTTGGTGAATAGAAATGACTAAGTATATTAGCTTTAATCAGAATATTCTCACGATTTTTGAATTACAAAATATAATAAACTTGACAATATTAAATTGCTATACTGTGTTTACCGAACAGATGCGGCAAAAACATTTTCGGTAGCTAAGCTGCAAAAGCCACGTTAATTAAAAAACCCAGTAGTATTTACCAAAATTTCTATTTGAAGATTTAGGATCTAGTACCACGTCATCGTGTCAGAAAAGATAAAGAAAAAATCCGCGCTACAAGAACACCGAACACCCAGTAATACGTATTATATTTTTCACACATTTTATTTTTATTCATTGACTGCAATTTAGTGATGGTACAACGTACAAAGAGATACACAAAATTCTGAAGTATTTCTGATCCCAAGTGGACAGATATTGACTAGGTTGGGTAAGAACTGTCTATTCGAGGACTCTGCTTGTTGCTTGATTGCTACAACCGTCAAATATGCTCCGCATCTCAGGAAATAATAATGCTCGGCTGAGAAAAATGTCTTTTCTACCTTAGTGTATAATATTCTATCAATAGACGTAAGTTATCGCAACTTTAACTGTTGCCTGGAGAATCGGTGGCTTACCTACATAATCTGCACATTACCGATGCCATACCTATGATATAAAGCCTTTTGAAAAACTTAAATTATTGGAAAATCAGGTTCGTTCAAAATATGGAACAGAAAAACACAAATATGACCACAGAGAGTAAATTACAGCTAATCCAGTCAATATCAACAGGGTTCATATTGACAACTGAGATTAAGAAAATAGGAGTAGGCTAAGATTAATATTGCGCGTATGGCTCAGGATGAAAAGTCACCATCAGAGATAACTTAACCTCTTTGCTTATATTAAATATACACGGTGAGTAAAAAGTATGGAATAAATTCATTATCTCCCAAAATAATGTTTTTTCTAGAAAACGCTCGCACAGGTATAGCGATTTAAATTATGGCGCATATTTTAAGGTATTTCAATTTTTTTTGCGGCAGTCATTTTTTTTGTGGTGACGTCAGAGTAATCTTTTTTAAATGGCACCCCATACTTTTTTTGACGGATTTCGAGAGAGGACGTCATTCTGCATCCGAATAAGTAAATATCGTGACTTTGAAGTTGACAGTTTCTGCTATGTTCATTTTTTAAATTTGAAAAATTGTTAAGTAAAACTGGTTTTTAATAAATAAATTGCGTAATATTAATGTTTTTGAAAATAACAATTTTCAGATTTAAAAAAATGAACATCGCAGAAACTGTCAAGTTCAAGGTCACGATACTTATTCGGATGCAGAATGACGTCTTTTGTCGAAATCCGTCAAAAAAAGTATGGAGTGCCATTTAAAAAAAATTACTCTGACGTCACCACAAAAAAGTGACAGTCGCAAAAAAAATTGAAACACCTTAAAATATGCGCCATACTTTAAATCGCTATACCTGTGCGAGCGTTTTCCCAAAAAAACATTATTTTGGGAGATAATGAATTTATTCCATACTTTTTGCTCACCCTCTATAAGCTGACAGTCAGGTGTTTTGTGGTCACCATGAAACATGCCACCAGGAAGGTCTGACAAGAGATGGAAGCAGAGCCTGGAAATCGACTGGCAATCAACATCCCAAACCAAAATTAATCCGCGAACAATAGGTCCTAGGACTAACATCAAAAGAAGAATCAGAATATTAGAATCAGTGACAGTGTGTTGTAGAGTTTAGCCGTTAACAGATACTCTAGGCGGCGCGGCGGGTGTTAGAAGTGGTAGGTACTTGTCTTTATATTAGATTGGAGATGAGCGGTGTAAAGTATGTAAAAGACTGGACCTATTAACCGCACCCTTGAAGCATAGCATTTCTAACTGGAAAGAGTGTAAATCTGTTACACTTCCCTTCTTCCCTACTTCGCCCGGTTGAAACTTTTCTCCAGGAATAAATAAAGAATGAAATCGAAAAGGCTCGATAGACATCGTTTTCTTTGTAAGGAAACCTTACATGCCAGATTTTAACAAAACGTGGTTGATACCGAGGAAGGGGCAGCTCTAATTTGGCAACTAGAACAGGCGCGAGGCGCGCCTAGGGGTTAGTCGTTTCAATAGAAGATTTTCAACTTTGAAATAATCAATCATAGGCTGATGAGACTATAAGATTTAATCTGATTCGGGTGTTTCCCTGGTTGGCATTTGGGAAATTCTTTGTGCGATCCTCCTCTGATGAAACCAAAGTGTACTTTGAGCAATGTTTTTACTTTCCCATACCACTACTGGTATAGGGAAGTATTGATATCATGAAATTTTCGAAATCGAGATTTTCGCGGAAATACGTCTTTTGGACCTCCAGGAATGCAAAAAAGTGATCTAGAAAAAATGTTTGTCTGTGTGTGGGTGGGTGGGTGGTTATGTATGTGTGTAACGCCTCTAACTCAAAAACCAGTGAACCGATTTTGATGAAATTTTAAATGAAGAGGTATATCGAAAATTCATCGACAAAATAAGGTTTTCAAAAAAATCTGAAACCGGAAGCGGAAGTTAGACATGTTTTTTTGGTAGCATTTTTTTCAGAAGCAGAATTTCGAAAATCTGAGTAGGTGATATGAAAGAAGGGAATAATTAAAGGGAAACAGTTTTTTGTCGGACTCTCTAACTTCAAAATGGCGGCCGCTACGAATTTTCAAAATTTCGACTTTAACGCCCCATAACTCAAAAACCAGTTATCTGATCAGGTTTCGCAGCAACTTGTTTGAAAGCCCTTTGGCGGTACTACACCATGAAAAAAAATTATTTACTAAATCCAAAAACGGTCGCAACGATGCTCTTCCAAAAATTTTGAAATTTTTTAAAAATTATTACAAAAAAAATGGTCTAAGGATTTTGTTTAAATTTTCTATACTTATGCAGCTTACTATTAGCTACATTTTCGTTTTTTGATGAACGCCATAATTCCACTGTGGCGCCCTCTACGAGGTTTTGAAAATCGGAAATTGATGCTCCTATAGCGCCTTTATTAGTCAAAATATGAAAGAAGTTTAAATATAAAAGTTATTCAGTATATAATTCTTCATTTTTCTAAATGTATGTCACGTATACAGGGCGTTTGCTTTCCATAGTACGAAAAAACTAATCCTCGGGCTGTGGAATGAAAAGTCATATTATTGCTAAATTCGGAAAATGTTTCCAATGTATAAGATATTTGATTTTGATCCGTTACAGGCTGCCCCAAATGGATTCGGGAGCACACCCTGAATTGGTGTTTCCCATTTCTTTAAACTATAAAGAAATGTTAAAGGAGTGCTATTAATACACATATTTAGCGCTTTAACAGCTGGGAGATGAGTTCCGATAACCCAGATTCACGGACACGGTCACCGATGCCGCACGTTCGGAGTCTTTGAGATGTAAATATAGACTGAATAGTTCCAAGATAGGGACGACTTGGAAAATACAATCTACTCCTTTTCCTTAGTGCGTTAGATATTATTTTTATTTTAGGGATTGTGATTATTGAGGATCAGGGATTGATCTGAGGCAATCATTCGGTTTAATCCGCATATCTGAGATTTCAAATATTTCTTTTTTCTATTTATGCTCATTACTTGTGGTATGTCGACATTTTTATTAGCTGCCTATATCCTCCATGATCCCTAAGATTCTGTAGTGGTCTTGCTCCATCTGTTCCCAATTGTTGTATAGTCTAACAGTTCGCTGTTACGATGCTATTTATGTACCTACTGATCATATATCATATTATTGTTTTTTTAAAAACGGTTGCTTGATATTTCTTGACATTTCATTTGTCAGAATTTGTTGAGGTTACTACCAACGTCGATAAACAAAAAATCTCCAGAAACAATACGACGATATACTAATTCAAATATTGGCGTGTTTAATTTAATTTGTAAATTCCTTACATTTGATGACGACCTATTCTATTATGACATCACAACTTCCTTTTTACATTGACCAACCAAAATTCGAAACGGTAATTATTACAATTAGTACAAGCAACATTTGAAACGGTCATTATTACAATTACTAACAGATGTCAGATTATTCTCTTCTACATACACAGGCTTATAGCACTTTCTTTACTTACGGTGGAAAATATCATAACAGGCAGTAAATCTCCGTTTATGTCGTGTTGAACATATAATTTTAATATTTTTTTCCACTCCCTGCATTGTAAGTCACTATTATGATATTTAAAGTCAGCTCATAATGTAATGTCTCAAGTTATGGTAATGTTACGAATCCAACTACTTGTTGCCGCTGAGTTCTGCAAAAAGTATCTACCCGAGGAATCTATAATAATCCTCCTTAAACGTCTTTGCTTTGTGTTTGTTAATGGCCCTTCAGCAGTACCAAACCGTTTCGTGCGGCATGGGCTACTATTCCGAAACATTACTTTATGAGTTCACTGTACATGTTACTGAACACGTTTCGGTCGAGCTGTTGAAAGGAAGTAAATAAAGGCAATTGACAAAATTTGGTTAAAATTATTCCTGTTGTACCTAGTTATACAGTGCTTCCCGAAAGTAACGGATAAATTCAATAAAATCGTTGAGAAAAATATTTCAAATAAATGCTCGGACACGTCGATTTTTATTTTTAAATTATCATAAGAGATATAATTTTCAACCCCCCACCCCCAACCCCTAAGCGCTGCCAACTCCAACTTTAAAAATTCAAATAGCAAAGAACCCTTTCTGATACCTCGTCTGATAGCTTTTTTTATGCTGAATACAATAAAAAAAAGTTTTTCAAAATCGGTTGATAAATAACGGAGATATTTACCAAAATGTATTCAAATGAAAGTGCCAATATTCGAGCAGGCGTTGGTACGGCTCTACAATGGGTGGCAAAAACAATTGCAAGTTGTTTGTAATTGAATGTAAACAAAATGTATTGACATTACTTAGTGGAATGTGTGTTACTTATTATTAACGATTGAAAAATAAGATAACAAAAATGAGATTTACTGAAGCCGAAAGAATCGAAGTTTTAATGATGATTGGGGTTGGAGATAGATCGATACATTTTGTTTACATTCAATTACAAACAAGTTGCACTTGTTTTTTAGCACCCACTGCTAGAGCCGTACCACCGCCTGCTCGAATATTGGCACTTTCATTTGAATACATTTTGGTAAATATCTCCGTTATTTATCAACCGATTTTGAAAAACTTTTTTTTATTGTATTGAGCATAATAAAAACTATCAGATGAGGTATCAGAAAGGGTTCTTTGCTATTTGAATTTTTAAAGTTGGAGTAGGCAGCGCTTAGGGGTTGGGGGGTGGGGGGTTGAAAATTACATCTCTAAATGATAATTTAAAAATAAAAATCGACGTGTCCGAGCATTTATATGAAATATTCGTCTCAACGATTTTATTTAATTTATCCGTTACTTTCGGGAAGCACTGTATGTTCCTGGTGCACAAAATGGTACGAAAAAAATGCAAGCCTTCTAGGATCGTATTATTGCGATAATTTTGTTGTAACCAATTAATCATTTGTCAGAATCTCTGTGCATTCACAGATGTGTCCACATTATATCTATGTTGTGTCACATGTGATATATTTCAAAAAACCGACTGGATGGCTACATTCAACGCACGGAATGAATGTGGCGAATAATTTTGTGTGTTGCAAAGCCCACACTAAGATAAATTTGGTTGCACACACATATATTTATGCCAAATATAACACAAAACATAATTTTTTACAAAATATGCGTCGCCTTTTGTTGTATTTCACTATACTCCTAAAAAAATAGTTTTGTGCAGCAGTAATGTAATGGCATGCATCAAACAAAAACAAACAGGTAACAATAAATATTTGAAATAAGAATATTGGTCTGCAAGAAAATACGAGCTTCTTCGCAGGATGATCAAACTTTTGACCACTCACGCCAAAAAATGATGTCGGAAAATACCTTTTTCGATATTCACATCCATAAATTCAATTCCTATCCTTAAGGCTGGCATTTACTTAAAGCAAAATCCAATTTGATGTATGGAAAGTTGCATACCTACAATAACAAGAATAATGCTTGCCTTGGAATTTTGTTTCATATTTTTAAATATTTCAGATTCTTCTGACGTTACCAAAATTGATAAATGCAATAAAGAATAATGAATTTACTGTATTGAATATAGATTTTGTCGTTATATTATTTTAAATTTTTTTTGTCAAACAACAATACCTAGTAGAAAGTTGTAATCCGTTATAAACCGTCTTTTGTGTATTGGTTCAATTATGAGTTAATGGTCCTGTTAGTTGTGTTGCCTACATGCTAAATTGCAAAAGGTGAATTATATTGATATTTCTAAAATTTTATTTCCATTTTCCCGAATTAATTTGCATTTTAGAAAAAAAATTCTTGTGGCATTTGAAAGAGCATGGTTATATCTATCTATTGATAGAGAGAATTTTTCGATATCCATAATTTTGTAAATACTACTTGATAATTTTAAAGTAAAATAGAGTTGTACATTTTTTAATGCTGAAAAGTTATTTTTTAGAAATTAAACAAAAACGTTCTATGTGTAGACAGATAAAACACCAATAATAAGAAAAAAATGTCGCCCTCCCTTCCTACTTTAAAATTGGCTCTGAAACATTGGAACAAAATGTGCATAAAATGGGGTATATTTCAAGGTGTAAACTGCAGCCTTAATAGCAATCTTTGGTTATTTAAAAAATTAAAAAGTTTTTGCAGATCTTTTTCTGGCATACCTACATGAATTTTGTCAGACGTCTTGGAGAATCCTGTACAGTATACTGGGAAGCAATTTGAAAGTAGGTATTTTAAAGTGAATTATTAAGAGGAACCAACAATACCGTACACGGTTCCGTTGTATCTAGCTGTTTTATTTTCTTATTCATGTACAATGTAGGTACATGAGATCTTCCAGCGCTGTTACAAACAATAGTAACACAACGGATTTACAATGTAGCGCAACAATCTAAATGAGAAGCTCGCGTTTATGCAAGGAAAGGCGTCTACTTGTAATAATAATACGCGAAGACAATGATAAATAAATTAAGCATGCACCTGTACCGGAAGCTGACAATGAAAACATACAAATGAGTTTAAAATTTTGATTAATATACTGTCTCTTAGGAAAAAACGAGGAACGTATTAGGAAGTATTTTAAATCAAATCTGAACAGATATAATTATGGGGATCAGCTACTGGAACAGTGAAATATAGACGTACCATACTACAAATATTGTAAACGAAATAATAATATCTTCATCTAGATAGGTTACCAAACTGAATACTGCATGAAGATATTTTATTGATCTACGCCAAAAAAGAAATGTAAAACTGCAGTGTAAAATATAACGACAAACAGAACATGAATGCTAGAACCTACACATACACACTTGTTAAAGATTCATGAATAATCCTTCCACATACGTTCTTGGAGCGAACTAACCCCATAACAAATTTTTTTTTCAAACGTCAGAGAAGCTAGACGTTTTAGAACTCCATGGAAACAGTAAAAGTTTGATTTTTCTGCAGTCCTAAGCGGCAGTAAATAGTAAATTTTGCACCAATCACAAAAAAAAAGTTTTTAGAAATCACTAAATTTGGTTCTGTCATCTTTGACGTTTCTAATTTTCTAATATTACTTAAATTACAATTGCATGTTCTACATTTTTTTTTATCCCGATAAGAAGTACAACTTTTTGGGTCGTGTTAGCAAGGTTTAGCGGACGAGCAGCAGCGAGTTCGACATTTACAGACGAAGCCCAAAAATGCACTTCTGATCTGAATAAAAAAAAACGTAGAAACAATATACCATTCCGTTCAGATAATTATCAGTTTTTTTATTGACATTTTCAAGCGTAACTTTGTTAAAATCCAAAATAAATATTGTTATTCCAGTTAAAATCGATATTTTATTTGATATTTATATTTCGATATCAGTTTTTTATTTGAAATATTCGATACATCGTGTGCCATTCTTACCATGAGAACAGATCATTATGCAGATCATTAAGGCTGGAGTTTACACCTTGAAATATACCCCATTTTATGCACATTTTGTTCCAATTTTTCAAAGCCAATTTTAAAGTAGGAAGGGCGGGCGAATTTTTTTTCTTATTATTGGTGTTTTATCTGTCTACTCATAGAACGTTTTTGTTTAATTTCTAAAAAATAACTTTTCAGCATTAAAAAATGTACAACTCTATTTTACTTTTAAATTGTCAAGTAGTATTTACAAAAATATGGATATCGAAAAATTCTCTCTATCAATAGATAGATATAACCACGCTCTTTCAAATGCCACAAGAATTTTTTTTCTAAAATGCAAATTAATTCGGAAAAAATGGAAATAAAATTTTAGAAATATCAATATAATTCACCTTTTGCAATTTAGCATATAGGCAACACAACTAACAGGGCCATTAACTGTCAATGGAGCCAATACACAAAAGACGGATTATAACGGATTACAACTTTCTACTAGGTATTGTTGTTTGACAAAAAAAAATTAAAATAATATAACGACAAAATCTATATTCAATACAGTAAATTCATTGTTCTTTATTGCATTTATCAATTTTGGTAACGTCAGATGAATCTGAAATATTTAAAAATATGAAACAAAATTCCAAGGCAAGCATTATTCTTGTTATTGTAGGTATGCAACTTTCCATACATCAAATTCGATTTTGCTTTAAGTAAATGCCAGCCTTAAGTTTTCTAAAGCTTGCTGTAATGACTGTTTCCAACGAGATAATTGAAGTTATATTTCTATATTTATTTCGCAACGAAACGAATTCTTTTGTAAAAGCAAATTCAAAAAAATACAGAATTTGTGTTACACAACATTTTGTGGATAAGTGAATAATAATATTTTTGAAACAAAAGTTTCACAAAAAAATTACAAATTTACAAAAACGGATTTTTACAAACTGATTATTTTGTATTCCCATCCTTCTTTAATTACTGATCATATTTGAGGGTTGTAAATATAGCATAAAGTATAACAATACAGCATTGCTCACTCATACAATCAAGTTGGTTCAGCCCGGATATACCGTGACATGAGATCATTAGCATCCACATCAAAATTTCCTGCTCCAATAAGCCATGTCCTGCTACGGCACAACGGGTGTTCATTTACTACTATTGTGCAGCCGCCTGTCTAGAAGCTCGAAATCAATCTAATTTTCCGCCCACTTTAAATTGAGGCATACAGAATAGACCATGTCAGCAAAATTTGACATAATTTGAGGAAATTTAACAAATCCAGAATGATACTCTGCTGACAAGTAAAATATACTAAGCGAATGTGTATTCAGGAACTATCTAAACAAAGGGCTTGTGTCAAACAAATATTTTCATTTATTAAACTGACTTAAACATTTCTCAAGAATGTAAGTAAATGTATGTCCAAGTGTACTTATATCGTATGGATTATGTAAAGACACACTAATTATATTCCATGGCCAAACCTGATCGGAAATTTAGTTGATCATACTGTATAGCAAAGCGACATAAACGAATCAGGACGATTTAAAAAATTGTAAGGCTGTGTATAAACTTGGAAATAGACAGTCTCCTAAATACGAAATAATGGAATACTTAAAAAGGCTTACAAATTTCAAAGCTACAGGTTTTTCTAGTAAAAGAGAGTAATTTAAGGTTAACTTTGTTTCTGTTGAGGTAGTCACAAGCCACTTGGAAAAAAACGAATATCTATCTTCAATGCCTTGTTAGTTATGCAACTTAAGGCTGAAGTTTACACCTTGAAATATACCCCATTTTATGCACATTTTGTTCCAATTTTTCAGAGCCAATTTTAAAGTAGGAAGGGCGGGCGAAATTTTTTTCTTATTATTGGTGTTTTATCTGTCTACCCATAGAACGTTTTTGATTAATTTCTAAAAAATAACTTTTCAGCATTAAAAAATGTACAACTCTATTTTACTTTTAAATTGTCAAGTAGTATTTACAAAAATATGGATATCGAAAAATTCTCTCTATCAATAGATAGATATAACCACGCTCTTTCAAATGCCAGAAGAATTTTTTTTCTAAAATGCAAATTAATTCGGAAAAATGAAAATAAAATTTTAGAAATATCAATATAATTCACCTTTTGCAATTTAGCATATAGGCAACACAACTAACAGAACCATTAACTGTCAATGGAGCCAATACACAAAAGACGGATTATAACGGATTACAACTTTCTACTAGGTATTGTTGTTTGACAAAAAAAAATTAAAATAATATAACGACAAAATCTATATTCAATACAGTAAATTCATTGTTCTTTATTGCATTTATCAATTTTGGTAACGTCAGATGAATCTGAAATATTTAAAAATATGAAACAAAATTCCAAGGCAAGCATTATTCTTGTTATTGTAGGTATGCAACTTTCCATACATCAAATTCGATTTTGCTTTAAGTAAATGCCAGCCTTAAGTTACTTTTTTGAAAAGTAACGAGTGGGACGTACTGGTAATGAATATTTGGATCGTAGTAGCAAGGACTTGCACCAAAATAATTTTAATTCAACATGTTCAACATCTGTCAATGTCATCAGGTAATTCTGTTTTCTTTTTTTCACCAGTCACAGAGTTCGTGGGAATATCTTCTGATTATTTTGAAGACAGTGGAGAAACCTTTAAATGAACAGTATAAATCGAAAGATGAAACATAATGATGAGTATCGAAAAAAAATTAAATCTTTGGTTTCAATTTTTCTCTCAGACTAATTTTTCTCATTCTATGCCTTCGAGTTCTTTCATTCATTATTATTTCGTGTATTATGTTAAAAGAACACGGATTTTTTTGACGCCATTTTCATAATTTTTGAGAGGACACAAAATTGAAAAAGTGATGAACATAAGGTAACTACATATAATCCACAAAAAAAAATTTGAATAGCAAATCCGAAAAGCGAGTTTTGAAATTTGTATGTTGGGTTGCATAGGCGTTGAATTTATAAGTTCTGAATGTATAGTACCTAGCAGTGTAGAATAAACATAAATAATTTATATACAGGGTGTAGAATTAGTTCATGCGGATTTTAATTCAAAAATGTCTGTTCATTTATTTGTTACCCTAAATATTTTAGAGCTAAACTGTAAAACATATTTTTTTAGAGAAAAAATACTGAATAATTTATTCATATCAGTTTTGAGTTTTTACAGACACAAACAAAATTGCAAACATTGATTGAGACTGTGTCTAAGGTGAAAATCGCTTGTTTTTTGTAGTTCCCAAATAAAAATTAACAAGCCAACAATTTCTTACTTCATTAACTAACTATTTTTAGAACGAAAAATAGTATTCCTAAATTTAAAAATTGTGCCACAGAAATTTATTTTTACGAAATATAATTACCACATTGCCATATAAAGTCTTTCTACTTTTTTTGTAGTGAAAATTGGTTTGATACGCATATACATTTAGATGGTGTTTCTATTTTGATTGTATTATTTTATAAATAACTGCAACATGTTAAAGATCCACCTAATCAATCTGTTTTCAATTTAGAATAAGGCTTGTCTATTGGGAAGTCATTCAATTAAAGGAAATTTTGAGGGAATTTTTTTTAGCAATCTACAGGAATGCTAGCCGATGGTAATATCTTAATTGCCACTGCCGATAAATAGGCACAGAAAAATTTAGAAAATAATACTGACACTGAATTATTTTATAGCACAAAAAATGTCATCATTTCAAAAGTTGCTTTTTAGAACAAAATCATCGTATAGGGAATTTCAGATTTGAATGATTATAACCAGTGGCGGCGCTAGCATTTTAAATTGGGGGGTTCACTGAGGAGCCCACATTTATTGTCAGGGGGCCACCATAACGCAATCAGTGCAGTCGTCCTATTCTACATTCACATTGTGAAGATAGCATGTCAGCAGTATAGGAAGTACTAGGTATGTGGTAAAAATACATGTTCATAATGGAAATTTCGAGAACAAGATGCCTGTAGCTATCAGCATGCAAGGACAGAATTTTATTATCTAGGTAAAAAGACAATAAAGGTACAGTGGGTAATAAGCAGTTGATCGACAATTTTTGTTGAAGAAAAAACTAGGGGGGCTAACAGGAGGCCGTGTTAATATCTAGGGGGGCCTCGCCCCCCCGGTCCCCCCGCTAGCGCCGCCACTGATTATAACCGAAAGCGTTATGACAAACGTATCACGCGTAAGATAGAAGCAAAAATGTATTTCTTTATTAGGTACTAATTTTAACAATGTAGGTATTATTTTAAACAAAGAGTGCAGGAAAAGAATCAGACTCCCAATGTCCCAAAAATGCCTGCAGTCTATGGAGTCGTCCATGGGGTGTGATTTCGATAAATCATTCATTGCTGGGTTAGAATTACCTGCGCTTGCCTTTATTACTGGATGATCAAGACAAATTAACAGATCCATACCAATAAAAAATATATGATTAAGAAAGGGGTGTTTTAGAAGTGGCGTTAGCCTCTAGCAAAAGCTTAGGGAAGTCGAAAAGAACTCACTCGGTACAAGATATTTTACAATGAAGAACCAATCCAATATGAAATTTTACCACAAATATTTTTTTCCGCAACCGACTCAAAAGTGATTGCTTTTGATACCAAAAACGGACAGTGAAGTTGATGTTTTTGTTATTAGTAAAAAAATGTGTGTGTTGCTAGGCAACACTTTTAGTTCCTAGGAAGTAAAAGTACTTTTACTTCCTAGGAACTTTTATTTTTCATTTTTTTGGTTAAGATTTTGGTTTGTTATGTGAATAACATTTATTTAAGAAAAACAGTACAAAGATATTAGACAAAGAATTTTCTGTAAATATTTAAATAGCTATCTCCCATCACAGTAAATGATCTAGCCTTATTAGTTTTAGTGTTAGGATCTTAGGAATTTTAATCAGTAAGACTGATTTAAGATCTTCAATATCATTAATCTTTAAATGTAGTAACTCGTCGCAGGGACAAGCTCCAGCAACACCCAAAATTAATATAACCTATACAAACGTCAAAATTTAATTATCGTAAAATATTCGATTTTAAAACTAAAACACACCTTCATCATCAAGTATTGCTTATTAGGAGCACACTTCAAGAATCGATCCACCTGTTCTTTACTAAGAATTCTCGATTTCTTCGGTGTGTAGTCATTATTTTCTTTTTTTAAATAGGCACGGAGTTTTGAAAATTTTTCGATATTTACCCCATTTTTTAAACTTAATGTTGCCTTCAACATTGAATATTGCGCCCAAAGAGTAGAAGCCTTCATTTTAGTGGACAATTCGGAAAAGTACGCTAGTAGTAGGCTTTCCGTGTACGATTTTACGGTTTTCTCGTTACACCAATTTAAAAATTTGTTGTAGGAACCTTCGAATACTTCTCAAGATTTATTGGGCAGAAGATTTGATACAACTTCTTTTGCACGGTCTAAAATTTTTGGTGGTGTATCTTCGTTACCATTATCTTGTTCAAACATTTTCGATGGTTTGACTGGGTTTGACAGAATAAATAAAATTGAAAACAAAAGCTAAGAAGACTTGATTTTAGTAGTAGTAGTGTTCTCTAATTCCTCGCATCTTAATTTTATTATTTTGAATCCGGTTGTTCCGGTTGCGGAAAAAATAGTATGTTTCATTCGGATGAAAAGTGACTTCTTTTGACTCGCAATTTTGCATCCGTTCGGCTACGCTACGCTTCGCCTCACAAATGCAAAATTTGCTCGTCAAAAAAAGTGACACTTTTCATCCTAATAAAACAATCTACTATATTAAACAAAAATAATTTAGTTGCTAGATTTTGGTAGCATTCTACACTTTGCATTTTTGTTATTCGATTGATATCATTATCATTCGTGTGGGTTGAATTGGCGAGCAGACAATGCAAATCGCCTACGTCCGCAAACGGTATGTAATAAAACTTAAAATTCGTCTGTTCTTGAGTTCTTTATCCCTAAAGTGATTTTCATGCCTAATTTAGTTACGTGCTAAACTACATCCTGAATAAAACAATTCCTTAATTTGCTAATTAAACTACCCTCGCCATTACCATTCGTTTATTGCTAGTATAAAAGGGAATAACTTTTTTATATTTTCGCATTTTTTAACAACTTACTTACCGCCAGCAAATGATATTACATTAATTTGTTTATTTACTTTCATACAATAATCGTCAATATTACAAACCAAAAAACCGTTTCGTACGAGCCCTTATTACGATACTAGTGTCGGTATAGACTAGTGTCCTAATAAATTTCCTAAAACATCAAATTTAATAAACTTTAAAATAAAAAGTTTCTCATCTCGTATGGGGACGTTACAATACCTACTCATATCGTTGAAGAAAATTTTGAAATTACATTTCCGGTTCTAGCTTGAATGGAACTATGCTGATGTGTTCTAAAAATCTTATAAGATACTCTTAAAGATTCTTAAGCTAGTACAATATCATTTTATTTCTTACCTGCCCAAATCCATAAGTGTATCCGTTGTGAGTACTACCTTCATATCAGCGCTGCTGTTACTTCTTGCATTTCCAGTTTTTTTATCAGCAGTACCAACACCCGGTTTAATCGTCCACACTAAGATAATACCAAGTATTACCGCACACACTGTAGTGGTAGCATAAAAGATTATTGATCTCATCGCAATTTTTTTTGATAAACTTAAATCCAGTGCCCCAATCGCAGAAATGACTGACGAAGTTAATAATGGCACGATCAGGGCTTTTAACATCCGAAGAAAAATATCTCCGGGATATTTGATGTACATCACCTCCCTTTTTGTCCATTCTCTCTCACTCACACTCGTAAGTATTAAGCCTGTTATAGTTCCCCCTACGACGCCAACTACAGTTAATACCGTAAGAAGACTGTGCTTATTCAGAGTACAACATTTAAGCTTCGGCAGTGGCATTTCTTCGAGTACTGTCCTGAAACAAAAAAAATAATAAATAATTAAAATAAATAACTATCGTAACTATTATTTAGGTTAGAGAGTGTAGCTAAATATTTAACTATGTATTATTATTTCGAGAACAACGACCAAAGCATTTCATAATTTTCAGATCTACAGGGTGAAAGACAAAATCGACCCCGATCTTACAGCTCTTAATTGTGATCGGATTGTTACGGTCGACATGCCAATCGAAATGGGTCATTAAATACTACGTTTTGATGTAATTAGAACATTGTCAAGACCTACTAGATTTTAGCAGCGATAGTCAACTTTTTATTTTTAAATGGGCACGTATGTATATTTTTTGTAATTCTGAATAAGCGTGTTTTTTCTGTGTTCAACGATGTATAATAAGTCACCTTACCATTATCAAAAAGTAGTAAAAAAATTGTTTAATATTACTCTCGTGACTACCAATTTCGCAATTAGTTTTCAATAGTAGGCTTTGACTAACCAATATAAAGTTCTACAAGAACGCGTTATACGGGTGTCTCTAAACCTAGTACCATAAATTTACCAGCCGCTTCCTGACGTAAAAATAAGTCGAAAATGTCTATAAAAATTTTGTTCTAAACCGCAGCATGAGGAAGCTACACGTCTTTGAAAATGGTGTTGAAAAACGGAAAACAATTGCATTTTAAAAACGGTCTGAGATAAAAAATCGAAATTTTGCAAGCACTCTAACCTATTAAAGGTATAAACTTTCTACTATTTTTTTTTTTGAAAATTAACCAGGGGCGGCGCGAATGGGGGTTATCACCGGTTTCTTGTAACCCGTTTTTCTTAAACTTTCGTTTTTTTCCATTTTAGTTTAGAGATTTGTATTCCCTGTTGCCTAATTAACAAAAAAGGTACTCTTGTTTAAACTCGCTTGGACTAACCGTTTCCTATAAAATGCAGGTTTTCTGTTTAGCCAAAATCAATTTAGAATGCTAGATTTGTATGTAAATTCTTTTATTGAAAAACAAATTGAAATAATAGTATATTATATTATTAGGAGTAGAAAGAACTCTTTTTGTGTTGAGCTCATATTGCGGCCGAGGCGCACGCGCCGAGGCAGTGCAAGTGAGCGAAACACAAATAAGACGTTCTACTCCGAATAATATATACTATTTTTTCTTCAAGTGTAAAAATATTCTGTTGCTGTAAATAAATATTTCCTAAAAAGTCATTTCGACAGGACAACGCTCTCCCCTCTACCAACCTTGGGGGCGGAGCTATGGGCAAAATACTGCCGTTGCCATGGATACGTAAACACATTATTGTACTAGTAACATTATTTTCATTTTTTGACTACTCACAAAATGACTTCCTTCTACATAGCCAGTTCTGTACAACAATACGGATATTATGATACGCTTGAAGAAAAAAATAGTTACAGTAAGTGTTCATACTGTTTATACTTTCAATAGGTTAGGCTGCATGCAAAATTTCGATTTTTTTATAAACCGTTTTTAAAATGCAATTGTTTTCCGTTTTTTAACACCATTTTCAAAGACGTGTAGCTTCCGTATGCTGCGGTTTAGGACAAAATTTTTATAGACATTTTCGACTTATTTTTGCGTCAGGAAGCGGCTGGTAGATTTATGGTACTAGGTTTAGAGACACCCTGTATATATTATATAAGCTTCTGGCCTTAACCCTAGGTTAGTCGCGTGGGTGACTATTGTCACCCATAAGTTTTTGTTTCAGTGCTGTACTTTTGTAAGAATGTCTACGCAAGCGCCGCCTTCAGTACCTTTTAACATAAAGACAAGAAAGGTGTGTGCACAGTTGCAGTTTCTTCGAAGTGGTTTATTGTAAACTAGTGGCTGTAAAAGGGCAGTGGTTGACAATTGTCACCCACGCGACTAAACTTCACCTATTTTATTACAGCTGTTTTGTTATTTTTTACGTGATTTATTTTGTGTTGAGTTAAATATTTCTTGGTAAGAATTTTTTTTTGGTATTTTTACGCAAGGAAATAAAATATTGTACTTGTAGAAAATATGTCGGCGCCAAAAAAGCAAAGGAAAAACGAATATAGTACGGACCCTGAAGTATGGCTTCGGTGGTTCAACGAAGACAGTGAAGAAGAGGAAGTTGTCGACAAAGTTGTAGAGGATGAGAGTGACAAGGACGAAGAAGATGTGGTGATTGAGAGTGACCACGAATCTGATACTGAGCAGGAAGTTTCTGAAAGTGATAAAAATGACGACGACGAGTCGGATGACGAGGCGAAGGTAAATGCGTCTGTAAATTACTATGTTGGCAAAGATAAAATAACTAAGTGGTGTAAAGCACGTCCTAAGACTAATGTAAGGACGCGCGCCCATAACATAATTCTTCATTTGCCAGGACCAAAGGGTACTGCTCGAAATGCTAAAACGGAAATTGAAACTATAAACCTTTTTATTGATGATACCGTTCTTTCTATCATTACTACTTGTACAAATATATACATTGAGGAAGTACGTAACAACTTTTCAAGAGGTAGAGACGCTAGGTCAACAGATATAGTTGAGATAAGGGCTTTTATGGGTTTACTGTACCTAATAGGTAGTTTCAGATGCTCTCGAAAAAATCTTCATCAATTATGGGATAATTCTAAAGGAAATGGCATGGAATCTTGTTACCTTACTATGAGTGAGTTACGGTTTCGCTTTCTATTAAGATGTATAAGATTTGATAGTATCAGAGATCGAAATGACCGCCGTGAATATGATAAGTTTGCCGCAATAAGAGAAGTTTTTGAAGTGATGGTTAATAAATTCGAACAATATTTTAGTGCAAGTGAATACCTAACTATAGATGAGCAACTTCTTGCCTTTAGAGGACGTTGTGCCTTTAGGCAGTATATTCCAAGTAAACCTAGCAGATATGGAATTAAGACGTTCGCCTTGGTTGACGCTAAGACTGCATACACTCTCAAGCTGGAAACATATGTAGGTACACAACCACCAGGACCATATCAAAAAAGTAATAATGCCAAGGACGTTGTAATGAGGCTAGTGGAACCGGTGCAAGGTACAAATAGAAATATTACTTGCGATAACTGGTTCACTAGTGTACCATTAATCAATGACTTGCTGAAAGAGAAGAAACTTACGTATGTCGGTACACTCCGAAAGAATAAGAAAGAAATACCTAAGGAGTTCCTCCCTAATAAGAATAGGGAAGAAACCTCTTCATTATTCGGATTTCAAGAAAATTGTACTATAGTTTCCTATTGCCCAAAGAAGAATAAGGCTGATTTACTAATATCGAGTATGCATCACGATGATTCTTTGGACGAAGAAACTGGCGACAAAAGAAAACCAGAAATAATCACATTCTACAATCACACAAAAATTGGTGTTGATTTAGTAGATCAATTATGCCAGAAAAATAACGTCGCCAGAAATACTAGACGCTGGCCTATGGTGGTTTTTTATAATTTGATGAATGCTGCAGCAATTAACGCACTATGTATTTACAACGCGAATCAGACACACTTTGATAAAAAACCAGTACGAACTGAATTTATACAAAACTTTGCGTGGGAGATGATAAAGCCTCAAATACAACGAAGATCCCAGATACCCCAAGTTTCTAGAGAACTTCGTCGAAGAGCCTCACTTTTACTGGGAGAAGAGACTGCAGTGCTACCACCTGAAGAACGACATGGATCTAGAGGACGGTGCTACTATTGTGGAAGAGCTCGCGATAAAACAACCAGGAAATGGTGTACAAGGTGTCAGAAGTGGGCATGCAATGATCATCTTAAAGAAATTTGCTTAAGCTGTTTAGAACAAAATAATGAATAATTTAATTGAGTTTTATATGTTACGGCGAATGTGTACCTACATTCATTCAATAAATATTTTTAATTTTCCACTAATCTATATTATTTCAGTTTTTTTTAAATGTACCTCTTTAATTCTTTGACGATTCAGTTACAAATATCAGAATTAGCTTGGTTGACACTTGTCACCCACGCGACTAAACTCGTGAAAAAAAAGCACGCGACTAACGTAGGGTTTTAAAAAGAAGACAAGTAACTATTATTAATACTCAAACGTCCTTCTGGCTCATTTCACGTAATCGCTGCTGTGTGAAACTGAAATTAAGAAATCCAGTTTCGTACAATTTTAGTCAATTTATCTGATATTAGCTTATGGTTCACTGAATTGTGAAAATTTTCGATCCATTACATTAAGCTTTCCCTGCAAAGTTAATGGCCTGTGCATAATTAAATTATAAAAGGATATCGCAAATCGAAATTCTGCCATTTGCAGTTCGACGACTTCATTGAATTCATTGATTGTAGAGTTTCCCTTTCGATGAATAAAAAATTATGAAATGCATTAACCTACAAAGCGTTATAAGAAAGCAATTAGGTCAGTTTTGTAGATATGGTAGAATCTACCCCTAAAACCTAATATCCGAATATCTAACAAACAGTGAATCTTAGTTAAGAGCGATTTATTTTATTAATCAAAAATTATATTTCAATTAGGATTTACCCCTCGAGCAAGCTCCCAGAATATTTCCATGGTATCAATTTCAAATAGAAATCGGGAAAAGTATATCAGAATATACGACAGCGATTCACATGTTATGACCAGAACTGTAGTTATGTAATACTAAATTAAACTACTGGATAATACGTACTATTATAAAACTGAAAATTAGGTCTATCGTACGTAAGTTTATAAATTAATGCAGGTGATCAACTCGTTTCATTCATATACCGGAAACCGGTTTCATAACCTTGACTGCTAAATAGTACACTGTAAACTTGCGTAACAATATTTATGCTAAATTACTATTACATAATAGGAAGAATTTAAATCTAAAGGTGGGCATAGACGATCGGGTTTGCCGGACGGCGCCGCCTTCCGGTCGTCAAACCGGAAGGCTAAAGCCCCGTTTTCTTAGCTACGTGATACACACGACATGTTACTGCAGTAGGTGCAAATAAAAGTACCTACTGAACTATTAGCGTGTACTCAGTCTTGCCCACACATGGTACGATTTGCATCCCGTGAAGGCTTGACTGAAAGTAAATATCAAAGCAAGAGAGGAGTGTTTCAACAGGTCGAGGGTTCAGGTTTCGCCTCCCGACTGATCTAACTACTTTAGTAACAATACGGTTAGTCTTCCGCTCCGGCACCGTATCGTGTATGTCCACCTTTAGAAAAAACATCTACATTCTCGTACCATGGTCGTACTCCGTACCTTTAAATTTGTCCGGATCCGGTAGTCGCTATGTGTCAATGTATGTATAGTTCTGCAGTACCACTTAATAATAACAAACTAACGACATTAGCAAAACTATATCTACTACCCAAATAGTCCTATTACATCAATTAAGGACGCTGTATTTAATTATCTTGATTTTAATTGCAGTGTTTAATAATAACCACATGCATAAAAAAAATCATAGGAAGTTGGCTTATAAACCTACTTTTTTTAAATTAGCAATAAAAATAGTACGAAGTACGGTAACATATTTTATTTTTCAATTGTCTATTATTTGTTTATATCTCTGTCAAACGAGGTATATTAAGTAGTTCATAATTCCCTCGGGTGTTATGAATACATCGCCCATTATACCCTCTAATATATTGTCATCGTCATAGATGATACCTACATAAACAAGCATCCCATGTCATTGCCGTGGCTATTTTATAAATCCCCATTCAAACTTTTCTATTTATTTACGTATTCAAAGTAAAAAATAAAACGTTTTATGCACCCCGGGCATTACTTGATGTGCATGCCCTCGGGGGGGGGGGGGGGGGACAATACTAACCCTCGGGATTGGTAATTTGTCGCCCTCGACGGGCATAAACATTTCAAAACGAATGATGATTTATTAACATCACTATTATTATTAATATAATTATTATCTTATTGACCACAAAACAAGATTTTATATCTTAATAATTAGTAATTCAATATAAACCAGTTAAAGTTACCATGTATTTAGGAAAATTTAGGTCACTGTCTACGTCAAATACAAGAAATTTTTTTATATGTCACTTAATCAAATTCTGTGAATTGTTTACATGCAGAAGATATTATACATACATTCTTATGAATTAAGTTCCAAGTAGTATAAATTATAAAACTGTGGTATAATAAAAGTAATATATGAAGGTTAGTCGGAAACCTTACTGTGTAGCAACATTTCGGGAAAATTCTGGATATGTAGTACAGAAAAACTTTACCTCGTGTCTAATGCGTCATAATTCAAGAGTACCTATCCAATGTTTACCTTTCAGTTTCCTCGCAAAATAAAACATGACTTTTATGAAAAGATCATTTTTATTAAATGACCCTAGTAAATTATTATGCACGAGGATTTGCCTAGTTCCACTAACTGCAGGTTTCCATTTTCGGCTACAGTCTTTCACTCACCCTTGAGCCTATACGCTATTACTTTTTGGTTTACCAATCGTCTCTACTTCGCGGTAGATGACCCGTTTGGTTCCATTAAAGTCTTATATATGCAGTATCTTGGTATGTTATTTGAATGATAACGTAATATTTTTTTTCCACTACTAGATTTAGAAGGTACCATTATTTAGTTTGTTTTCAGGGCAAGAAGTTGATTTTCTCAGCTAGTGGTTACTAATTTTTTATTATTGACCACTGGTCAATAATGGGAACAATTGATATAGTAGGCTAGCCTGATGCCTTTCTAGTGCTTTATGAGAGGGAACATTGCCCTTTTAATAATTATTAAAGTAGGTATCAAAATAATTTTCGAACGTCTTACAGTATTAAAAATACTCAATTTTACAAAAATTCTTTCAACTTCGTAATACCCATTCGTAACATTTTACATAACAACCAAGTAAAATTTCCAGTTTCCACTATTTTCCTGCATGTTAATGGTAACGCCTGTGGTATAGACAACTTGCATACCAAATTGTACAAATCATTATTATTATCACGATCACAGAAAATTGAAAAGGTATTCTTTAATAAATATTAAATAGTCGTCGAGAAAAATGCTTATAGCAGATAAATTAGATTTATATCCATTCTGACACATATTATGTAATATTTTATACAACTGTAATATTTTTACTACAAGAGAATCTTGAAATAAAAAAACGACACCAAACGTTTGTGAAAAACAAACCGAACAGCTTTAAATAATCAATTAAATGACGAGCCCAAAACCACAAAAAAAATACTACAAGAATACAAAAAGAACAAAACATTAGCCTTATCGGTAGGTATATCTTATTAACACATACAATTCTGTGACTTGCTATATTTCAATGTCAGTGCTATTTGAAAAAAAACAAAAACGATAATCATCATTTATAACGTGGAATAGTACCCAGGTTTTCATGTTACTTTGCGTTTTTTGTATTTTATAGATAGGTATAGTAGGATAGGAAAGCAAGTGAGATCGCCGCAGGTTAGGGATAATAGGAGGTTCGTACTCTATCTGTAAACTACATAAAGATTCTAATTCCAGGGTTGAACTTTTATAGAAAAGGAAATTCCATACAGGTACTGCCTACCCTAATACTTATATTACTAAATTCGTCCCCCGTGATTTAGTGAGCATTTGCAAGCTTTTAAACAAATTACCACCCGTTACCAGGTAGTCAAATTTTTTTCAATGGCCCAAGGCGATCTCACTTGCTTTCGGATCCTACTATACCTACTTGAACATTCCTTTCTGAATTACAATGACTGAAGATTATATGACCAATAATCTATTCGTAATAATAACAACAATCGGCAAATATGTAATAGGCATTATATAAACAATTCATTTGCATACAAATTGATTCGTCAATTCTTTGTGATTTTATACAATTTTCAATGATTGATGTCGGCTACTAGGACAGTCATGCTTTTACATTGTGCACCTTGATTTTTTTCTAAATATTGAAGCACTTACGATATTGTCATCATATACAGGGTAGCTATTAAAGATGGGGCCAAAGTCGTAGGGCTCAAACGCTTTCAGATATTAATTTGAAATTTGAACACTTAAATACGACATTACTTCCATCTTGTACAGTACAGAAAAAATTTCTTTACTTTCATTACTCGTAGTAGTCAATATCACGCAAATAAATTAGTTACTATTCCTATCCTCCTAATCACTATTTTATTTGAGTCTAATATTTAAGAAATCAAAGGATGGCGTCGTGCACGTCCTTATGTTCCTAGTAGTCGACGTCAATCCATCAATCTATATAGGTATTTCAAAATAACGAATTTACGTTTCTTTGTTTATGCAGGGTGTGTAAAAATGGTGGTGCAAGCTTCAGGTAAAGTTATTACTTATTCCTTGAACAAAAATAAGGCAAAAACCTTATTGCAAAACAACTGGCAAAGGCTTCCTGAACTTACAGGAAGCCCTCAAAGTTCAAAATTTGTAACATAAAGAAAGCTGCTATTTCAAAATCAAGTTACTTAATGCGTACATTCAGTGATAATAGCTAAAATTTATTACCATCGATCGGTTAAAAGTAAAAAGAAATTAATAATTTTTATTATTTCAAATCATTTATTTTTCTATATGCGTAAAAAATAGATTTGGCAATATTGCAATGTAATAGTGTTAGCTTTAGCGTCTTTCAGAGTGCCTTGATCCAATGACAGATAATAAATTGTGATTATCAGTGATCAACTTATCATAGTAGGTGGCTACAAGGTTGCCAAATGTATATTTCTTAAATTGTTATGGTGAGGGGTAGCCATGCGCCAACGAACTTTTTTGCAATAAACTCTTTGCCTTATTTTTGTCCAAGGAATAATTTTACCTCAAGCTTGCACCACCATTTTTACACACCCTGTATATGAAAATTGTTTACAAATGTTTTGAATAAACATTGCGTATGGTTTTATCAACTTTTTAATGTTGTTACACAACCGTCGCGCGTCGGCTATAGGAAAAGTTGACAAATGACTCGTTGATTATCAAAATCACACCTCTTTATCTTTTGGTTACTTGAAATATTCAGTGCAGTAGCAAACTGGATGAAAGATTAAAATATTTAATGGTGACCAGCATTTAATGTGTTTGTTTTTGCAATTTAATAATTGAAGAAGCAAATTAAAGAACAAGAACCATATTACTTAGGTAGGTAGAAGTCTTGTATTATCTCGTGGTACCAGAATTGCTCAGAGAGTTCGCGAAAGGTTGGAATATAATCTTTATGACCTAAGTATAACGGCTAACGACGATTTTAGGTTCTCTGTGCTGGGTCCATGAGATAATACAAGACTTTCCACCTCCTTTACTAATGCAAAAATAAAGAAAAAAATTAAATAGTTGTTTGATGTAACCAAGTTCCTTCAAGGCTGCCACCAGTAACTTTCATAACAGGAAAACAAAAGGAAGAAATAATGTTTTGAATATAATTTTCGTACTTTTAAATATATTGTGCCTAAAAATTATATTTACCACAGACCACTGACCGCGAAAGTTTTCATAAAACCCCCAGAAGAAGCTTTTGCCAATTCCTAGATGTATACCTACTCCCACGTTTTATCTTGGCAACGATTTTAGAAAATTCTTTGGTTGCAGGAAATCGCAAAATTAAAATCGGGATAATACGGCGTCTGACAAAAATAAAACATATCTAACACACTATAAAATGTTTCTAGCACGTAATAAAAATAGTTCAATTAGGATTTTGTTATTTGATAATAATAGTAAACCTTCTAGTAATGGATTAAAGATGCAATAATTTCTTCTACAGGTAATGTAGGTATAGAAATATATGAAATATATCGTATATGAAATAAATCGAAAATAAAAATATATATTTTTGTCGTTTGAATATTGTAACAGATTACCAAACCAATTCCTTCGCCTTTCTATTAAAATTTATGAAATATTACAAAAAATTTCCAAAAATATTCAATTCTAAGGTTATTTTTATTTACATGACATGATAATGTCAACAACATGTTTGCAATGTACTCATCCACTTAACACGACATAGTTTAATGAATGATAATCACTAGTGAGAAGTAATTTTTTAGCAAAAAATATTTTACAAAACAAACCAACCATATTCTGATTATAAATTGTTTAAATAGACCGCCTTGAATTTGGGCTTTGACCGCTTCGGCCAAGAGCCAATTTTTTGACCTCGTAACCTGTTTTGCCATTGCAAACAAAATAACTCAATAATATTATGTTAATCAGTTGCATAAAAATTATTATGTTACCAACAGCAGCAAGTAGTGAGTTTACCTCAGAAAATTAGGAACCGCTCCCTAATAAATACTTGATTGTTAAGGCCCAATTGCACCGGTTACACTTAAATAATAAGCGTCGCTTAAAAGTTTAATTGCCATGGATACAATTCTTGTGACAATATGTATCCATGGGAATTAATTTTTTAAGCGACGCTTATTATTTAAGTGTAACCGGTGCAATTGGGCCTAAATGATTTATTTTAAGGATATGAACGCTTCTATATTTTACTCGTCTTAAATTAAGATCTCTGGTTTCCTATTAAAATTTTCATGAGTTAGGTACGCGAGCAATAATTATGAACACGAGGCAATCAATTTAATTTAGTGGCTTGGTACCTCGAATTTCGATGTAAATTAATAACAACTTAGTAATTTTCGGTATCGTTAAAATCAGGGGTGGATAATGGATATATGTACATAGAAACTAATGAAGCTAAAACTTGGGGGCCCCGTTTGCAGATTTATCAAAATTTATTCAACTTTTTTAGTTTACAAATAAAATCGTCTTCTCATCTGACAACGTTACTTGTTTGTGTATTAAAAAATCGGCGCTTCTCGTGGACTGGACGAGAACGAGTTTCCGGAATTAAGGGGGACAGGGGAGGGGGGCAAAGGTTCGATTTCAAAGGTACGAAAAATCGGTTTGGAGCATCGCGTACGACCGTTCTAGGCAAACTTGGATTCGATGTGCGGGTCGGCCGCTAGAAAGCGCCAAACTTTCAACTTCCCGCCCCGATTGCTCGGCTCACAGGGCGGTTAGGGACTTGCGGCCGACCGGCAGCGGCGATATATTTCTAACGCGCTCGTGCACCACCCATATCGATATTATCGCGTCCCAAGAGGGCTACGATGGCCTCCGGCCCAAAAAACGTTTTTGAACATAAAAGAAAATTTCTGAAAAGACAACTTTTTTTTCGAACCGGATCGGGTTTAAACTAGGTGAACTTGTGGCGGGGTCCGTTTGGAGCACCACTAACAAGACGGGGGCCAGGTGGCCCCCCCTTCGCGAACGCCACTGGTAAAACGGAAGCGAACGGTCGAACGACGGTGGAGGGAGAACGGAGGGAGCTAAGGGTCCGGTTTTTTTTAAACGTGACCAAAGAGACACTCTTGACCCCACAATGGCGAGAGGACGATCCCAAAACAGAGGCGACAGCCGAGTTCGACTTTCAAAAAATTCCTCTACTTTGCCGGTTTGGGGGGGGGATTACGGAGCGTCTTGGCGCTTTCCGCCCAACCTGCGAAAAAATACCAAATTTTCTACTCTACAATTTAGATTAGAAGGGAAAATTTCGACGAAAAGCGGCGCTAAAATTTTTTTTCGCACTAAACCCTAGACGAATTCATTCTACTCCGCGATCCGAATGTAGCCCCGCAAACCGCGATGCGATATCTCGTTTCGTCTGCCCGTGACGAGCGTTCAAAAGAACATCTTGCATCTCGTCAATCTAACAAGAGATCAATTTTGACTATTTATTGAAAACCGTGTATGACAGGAAATAATTAAAATTATGGGAAGAAGGATAATGGAATCTAAACTTAGTTGTAGATCCAACTCCAGATTTGGCACCAATTAGTAGCCTTATATGATTATACGAACGTTCTATCGTCATGGATACGATTGTTTTTAAGTATCGTATCTATGACAATTGGTCGTGGTTCAGCCAACTATCCGTCAACCAGACTTTAAAAACCTGCCCTAACAGGGGTAAAGTATATCGGAAATTGGTTAAAAAATTTAATTTTTTGATTTGATTTCTGATGAAAGTTTCCAACATATTTTTTTGGGGGGAGGTTCCCAGAAATATTTAGCTTCGGGTACGAAATTGCAGATTTTTGCAACTCAATTGAAACCATTTTGTACTTTTTTAAGGACTTCAGAAATATAAAAATTACTATTATCTATTGTCATCCCTTCAAATATTTACCTAATCATAAAAAATAATTCCGACAGACTCACTAAACCCTAACGTAACTAAAAATAATTAACGCTAATGAACAAATATACTTTACGAGTTTATCTATGCAGTTAATAATTCTTTAGTACATTGTTTCATTATTTATTTAGGTAAGCATGTCTATATACCGTCTACAAATTTTAAGTATTATGGGTATACACAAATAGCTCGTTGACTTATTTTAGGAGATACAGGTCGTTCTAGATTTTCTACTGATTCGGAACGTGTTAGTGGTGTTGTGTCTCCAGGCTTCCTAAATTCCCTGCTTAAAATAAATTTTGCACATATGCTCTGAGAAGTCGTCATATTATGCATGCAATATTAGTTATGGTTTCAACTATACAATTGTATTAGATGAATATTAATTCAAAACTTAAATAAATCGATGATTAGATGCAATATACGTTTTCTACGGTCATCGCTCATAGGTACTACTAAGTAACTAAATTTAATAAAACTTGTTAACCATCATCTAAAATGTCCTCTACCTGTTCTCCATCGTAGTAGCCAAAGTTGATTACTGCATTAGTAAACTTCTGTCATCTGAGCAAATTGCTTCATTATGCTAAAGTGCTTTACAATTTAATTTCCAAGCACGCATTATGAATAAACCAAAAAAAATATTTCTAACATTCGCTGAATTCTTTTGTGATCGTATAATTATTTTACAGTCAAATTCAAGTGTCTTCGTACGTACTGCAAATTTGGGATACAGCTGAAAGGACAGGAAAATTCATATGAGAGTCTATGAAGATGAAGAATTGAAATAACAACAATTAGTAGTAATAAAATATCTAGGAAGAATAAAAAAAATGGCAACTGCTTAACGATTAAGCGACCAATAAAAGAAAGGAAGAGAAAAATTAAGTAAATACTGACACATGCACTATTGGTTGAATACGATTCCAAGGATTCAAATATTAGAATTAAACCACCAATCTCTGCAGTGATATCTAAAGGATGACTGCTATTAAACCTGCTAAAGGTAGAATTTTCATTTGATTCTACGACGTGTATTTATCGTAATGAGAAATAACCCTTTCCATGCTTTGGGGCTGCTTTTAAAAATCCCTTCTTCGCTATTTCTCCTTCCTTATACAGTTGATCCGGCTTTAAGGATTTAGATCAATTTAGAAATTCAAAACGCACATTCTTGCAACTAAAAATTATATTAAAATTGAGATTGAAAAGAGCCGCGACCAACATAAAATTTTAAAATATACATCTTTTAAAGTATCAGGGATGTCGTAGTCGTTCGCTCATTTTCCCTTTTGATTTTGTTAAGCTTTTAGCAGAGCAGACGTTCTTATTAAAAGCGAGGCGACTTTTCTTTCAAAGTTCGTTCAAAATACTCTTTTTATAAAGACTACGGCTTTCCAATATTCGATCGATATAATCCATGCCGTGGTATGGAATGCAATTACCCAGATACGTCATCGCCTTCGGGAAGACTTAATTGAAACAGGAATACTTGAAACATGAATATTTTGTCAGGAATCTGAAGATTGCAGTTCGCTATTTATTTATACAAAGTATTAAAATTAAATATTCTGGGTTAAACTTTAAATAGATAGTCTTTTTTCTCATTCATATAATAGCAACCATTTTTATAAAAAAAAAGTTTGCAGAGAAATATTTTAATCAAGTGAGTGGACGGTACGAGTCTTTGGTTTGAGAGATCGGTCATTGTGGCTGTGACTGTGTTGCAAGTCTAACTTTAATAATAAAAAAAAGATTAAAGCTGTCTGGTCCATGGTTGTGTGTATTTTCGTCCTTCAAGAGTTATACAGGGTGTTTCCTAAGTACGTGTAGAAAATGCAGGAGGTGATTCCTGGTCGAAAATTAGGGGTAGGTACTTTTTCGTATAAACTTGTATCCTAATATGCTTCCCTGAAGAGTTACGTTCAAAAATGGAGTAATAATTTGGCTTTTAATTTTTATCTCAAATTTGGACAGAGATAGAAAAATACAAATTAGTGGACGTGTTCTACTAACAGGAAGGTTCTTTATGGATATTTTCTTTATCCACCTATATTGTTAGAAGGGGATGAAACTTACAACCCCTGTTCATTTTTCTTTTAGAACTTTTTAATGCACCGGAATTTTTAATTTAAAAACTACGCACGAGAAAGCCTAATTCATTTAGAAAATTATTTGTATCTTTTATTTTTACCGAGAGACGAATAGTTTTCGAGTAAAAAATTAAAATCAACTGTAATGTGCGCCTCATTTTTGTGAGAAGTTGCACTAAATTTCTAAAAGAAAAAAGTCTAGGTAGGCGTTTGTGTATCTTTCCATGATCAATAATGCTAACAATTGTTATTATCAAAATCAACAAAACACAAAAAATGAAATTCGCCTACCTAGACTTTTTTCTTTTAGAAATTTTTTACAACTCACAAAAATGAGGCGCACATTACAATTGATTTTAATTTTTTACTCGAAAACTATTCGTCTCTCGGTAAAAATAAAAGAGACAAATAATTTTCTAAATGAATTAGGCTTTCTCATGCGTATTTTTTAAATTAAAAATTCCGGCGCTTTAAAAAGTTCTAAGAAAAAATCAACAGGGGTTGTAAGTTTCATCCCCTTCTAACAATACAGGTGGATAAAGAAAATATTTATAAAGAGCCTTCCTGTTAGTAGAATACGTCCACTTGCTTGTATTTTTCTATCTTTGTCCAAATTTGAGATAAAAATTAAAAACCAAATTTTTCCTCCATTTTTGAAGAGGCGTAACTTTTCAGGGAACTTTATGCGAAAAAGTAACCTTAATTTTCTCCCAGGAATCACCTCCTGTATTTTCTACACGTACCTAGTAAACACCCTGTATAGGGAGACATGACCCTGACAGTGGGCGGCCCACATAGTGGTGCATCTGCATCTATAAACTTTTGTTGCATTTTTTACTTTTGTACTTGTTTTGGCATAACCAAAATAGTTATTTTTATATTAAGTGCGCAAAGCAAAGGTTTTTTAAGCTTGAGAATGTTAGGTTTTTTGTCGAGACCGTTAGGTCGAGACAAAAAATACATTCGAAAGCTCAAAAAATCGGCTTTGCGTACGTAATATAAACAACTTTTTTTCTAAAATTGCACAGCTTTACCTAAACAGCAAGTTTATTATTAAAATATTGAATTCATAAAAAAACGGCAGCATTATTTTTTAAAGTTACCGTTGCACGGGTTTCCGTAGTTACTAATGTAAATAAAAACGCAAAAACAATTCTGTCGTTTGAATAAGTGTCGCTTTCCAAGTGTTTTCTATAAATTCTCTGAAAATGGACGCTGATTCTGAATAGTTGACTTGTAATTGCCTGTTAGAATTGTTTCAATAAAATTTTCTTCTTAGTTTATTCTGAATTTTAGAAATCAGAAATTTTTTTTTTACCGTTAAAAAAAATTTTTTTTTCACCGTTAAAAAAATTTTTTTTTTCACCGTTAAAAAAACGCGTGCTTTGCGCACTGAAATTAATGCGTAAACAACCCTTTTTTGAGCAATTGTAGAAAAAAATATTTAGGTCTGGAGGATATTAAAGCTACGTACATTTTAGAAACTTGTTATTCAGTAATACAGAGACTGAATTTTAAAATTCGAGCAAAAGTATATTACATCATACAACAAAAAAACTTTATTAGAATTTATGAAGTAGTAATTTGAATGTAAAAGTAGTTAGTTCTACTAAAACATGAGCAAACATTTAATAGGTTTGTACTTACGTTAATAATCAGAAAAAAAATGTTTACTAAATAGAAGTGTTTGTGATTGTAGCCAAGAAAAAAATTAATTAAAAGAAGCAATGTTTTTGACAGCATTTCTTCTTAGTGTAGGGATATAAAATTTAAGACTTCGATTAGTCCTTGACTTTATTCAAATGAGTGTAAACAATTTTATATTGAAGCTTCTAATAGACACTTAGAAAACAATGAATAAAACATTGTATTGTAATTAGTCATCCTTAAATTACTTTATTGTAGCTCAAATGCTCCCTAAATGATATTGAAATTTGGTGTATAGCGCTTAAATTAAAACAGGAAACGTATATTGTATTAAGCAATGAAAAAATGTGAAAATTTTAATTAATAAAACAGATGTGAACAAAGCAATTAAGTAATTGAACTGTTTTTCTACAACCAACTGCATATTTAAAACGCGCAAGTTATTCATAGTCTGAGTGGGTGTACATGACCAGGCCACGATGAAAAACTTCACAACCTAAATAAATTATCATGTACTTCATGTTGCTAATATTGTAATAACCAACGGCGTATATATTATTAATACCTTAGCAGTATCAGCGGAACAAGTATCACAAATAGTTATTATTTTTTTATATGTTTAAAAAATCATGAACTCTATGATTCCAGCCCCCTTGATCGCGCTATTCACAGGTCTAACCATGGACAGCTTCATTCTTTTTCCAATTTTGATTTTTTACTATGTATTTTAAATCTGAAAAAAATGTTACTGATTATTATCTAATAGATGGCACCACAGAGAGGACTTGTCATAATCAACTGGCTTTGGACCTGTCAAAATCAAAATTGGAACGACCATATAACTCGTAAGAGTTAGGAGAATGAAGCTGATCATGGTCTAACATGCCCCAACTTTGAAAAACCCTCAACTATATTAACGAGTTGATCTCGCGCTGTTCCAGAATTTTAACAAAACCGTGGCTACAATGAGGAACCCGTGTCGCCCCTGTGCGATGCGGATCCTCACCCACAAGACCACAGCCACGCCTAAACAGTTATTTGTGCAACAAAACAAGTGCATAAATAGTATTTTTTTTCACGAAGTCGGTAATTTCATGAGTGAATAAAAGACACTTTTGAATTTCTGACAATACTGTTCTTATAACTAACTGCAATTAGAATCCTCCTCAATTTAGACGCAAGTACGATCTATTGACACGCTACGGCACTTTCTTTGACACTTTTTACGCCATTACCATAAACAGATATTTTATGCACCAAAAATAGTGAAACTAGGGATTTTTAACAAGCTTAGAAAATTAATTTATTGTCAAGCCTTACCAAGCGGCTAGACCACTGTTGGTTCGAATCCAATAAAGGCGGTATTTTTCCGATTAAGTTAAAGCCACCCCAACCATAAATCTATCTGTTCATGTTAGAAGATGTGTAAAATGATCCCGATATTTTCGTTTGCCACACGAAAAATTTACGACCCTGATAAACTGATACGTAATGTAACCATGATGGCTCCAATAATAATAGGTACCTACTCCATAATTCTGTATTGTTCACTGCGTTCCATTTACTTTCTTTCGTTATGGAGTTTGCTAAGGACGCCAACTGAAACTATCCCTCTCATCGGAAAAGTTGTCTTGGTGAAAATACCAATTAGATTTTCCTAAGTCCGCTACGTACGATAGGATGTAGTTAACGATGCTTCATATTGAAGAGTTAAAGAATATTTTTATTGCCGATGCGACCGGTACTGGATAACTGGACATCATCCAGATAATAAAATTTTCCAATAATTGAGAATTTTCATAATTTGGGGAGTTGCTTATTGTGGCCATATCAAACCAGAAGTTACTCAACACCCTTGAATACAGATGCGTGTATTCCGATGCCTCATCTACAACATGGCTTCGTGTCAGCGGAGGCTGTATGTCGAATCAGACAAAGGTTCTTCCAGAATAACCTTGCAAACCTTGTCTGACAATAGTTTTGATAACTAAAATTCCTTTAAATAATAAATATTAAATAAAATATCGATTTCAACGGGAAATAACAAGATTTATTCGCTTTATACGTATTTCGGCATCAAGGTGCCATTGTCAAAAGCAATATAAGATATAGTAGGATCGACTATTATTTGGCGGGTCCAAAGTCCAGACTGTGGTATGAAGTAAGTTAGCTCGGCTCGCTGTAATTTGAGATCTTCTACTGTTTTGCACCAGTGACACCAAAACAGTTTTAAGCTATCAATTTGAATATTAATAAAAATATTGGTCATAAAATCAGAACATGTTAGGAACCGCTGCTGTTGGGCACCCGAATCGCTATCCCAACAGCAACTTTCTGTCAATCACATCTACCTGCTTCGTTCGCCACCGTACAGGACCAACTTAACCGATGTCGCCGTGACGTAAAGAAAAAATCTAGACATACGTTTGTATTGTACATGTTGGAGGTTATACTATAAAGAGAAAGTAAACAATAAAAGGGGTACGTGTATTCTTCATTGCTACAAGCGACTAAAAATAATCTAGTTTACTATATTATAACAAATGCAAAATATAGTAACTCCTTGATTCTATTATTTTAACACTGCGTGAAGCAGCTGGCCCCAGTCAACGCGTCGGAGGTCAGTCGCTTATCAGTGTTTTAAAAAGATATTTATTCCAAAATGTTCAGTAAAGGAGAATCTAAGAGATCAATTTGCTCATTCATTAAAGGTATGTTGTTTTTTGTGTGTTTATAAATTTCAAAAGCTTCTAAAATGTTTAATTTATTTTTGTTATCAGAAAAGTGTAAAAATTTAATTGTATTATGAGATGTTAATGTGTGATTTTGTTCTAACAAATGTTTAGCAAAATTTGATTTATGTGCATGTTTATATTTCTAACAACGGATATGTTCTTTTTGCCTAATACTGAAATTTCTAATTGTTTGACCTATACAGTGTGTCCACAGACTCATTCTCAACATGGGGATCTCGCTTATTATGAGAGATACAGATTTGGTTAAATGGAATGAAATATTCCTTAGGTAAAGTTGTACCAAAGCCCATAAATAAACTTTCGATATTTAATGTAGTTTTGGAAATGTGGTGGAAAAAGTGAATTTTTGGCTTTTTCATTTTTTCCTGTAACTCATTTAGTTTAATAGAAAGTCGAATTTAATTTGTACTTTCTTAAGGCACTTTTTTAATAGGAATTTAGTGGTGTATTCAGATTTTTGAAAACTGTCATTGTATTTGAGTTACAATGGTCAACTTCATTTTTTCTTATGGAGGTCATAGTTGGCTATGTCACTACTGGAAAGAGATTTTTTTTCTCTTTTCAAAAATGTATAACTTGTTATACCTAATATCAAAACTAACGGCTAAAAAATGAAAAAAAGAATTTAATTTAAATGTAAAGTTTCTCAATATGAAGATTCTGTAACCCAAACACAATTTAATCAATTGTGACTGCAATTGTTTGTTTGTTTGTTGTGTTTCTTTATAACCATAGGTGTCTGTCAGTTTATTTTATTCAACCTTAAATTAATCTTAAATTAATAATTGCTTATTTATAAACATTATTTCTAACATAATGGAATCGTTCAGTAACAGTGATAAGTTTGAGATGTTGTCTTGTTACATTCTGTCTCACAAAAATTCAACGCGAGCTGCCGAAATGTACTTAAACCACTATCCAGAACGAAGACAACCTCATGAATCGACCTACAGAAATTTAAGGGTAAATTTAATAGAGCACGGATTATTTATTAAACCGTATAAAAACCCTTAATGTATAAGTGAAGAAACCAAAACTTCCGTTCTACAAGCAATTGTTGAAAATCCAAACACTTCAACTCAGGAAATTCAACGTAACACCGGCATTCCCAAATCTACTGATGATAAAATATTGGCATCGCACAAATATCATCCATATAATACAATGTGTGTCAATCTTTAAGATCAGGGGATAATGAAAGACGAAGAGAATTTTGTGAATGGTATACTAGGAAATGCGATGCTAATGATAATTTTCCTTCTCAAATATTATGGTACTAAATAAGTTTTCTTTTATTCTATGGTCTTTTAATTTTTTAGTCGTTAGTTTTGGTATTAGGTATAACAAATTATACATTTTTGAAAAGAGAAAAAAAATCTCTATCCAGTAGTGACATAGCCAACTATGACCTCCATAAGAAAAAATGAAGTTGACCATTGTAACTCAAATACAACGACAGTTTTCAAAAATCTGAATACACCATTAAATTCCTATTAAAAAAGTGCCTTAAGAAAGTACAAATTAAATTCGACTTCCTCTTAAACTAAATGAGTTACAGGAAAAAATGAAAAAGCCAAAAATTCACTTTTTCCACCACATTTCCAAAACTACACTAAATATCGAGAGTTTATTTATGGGCTTTGGTACAACTTTACCTAAGGAGTATTTCATTCCATTTAACCAAATCTGTATCTCTCATAATAAGCGAGATCCCCATGTTGAGAATGAGTCTGTGGACACACTGTATATACTGAATCACAATGTGAACAATTTAATTTATAAATACCTGATTTTAGCAAATCATTAATTTTGTCTTTAGCATTGAAAAGAGAGTATAGAATATTTATATTTGTTTTAAAAGTGACTTTATATTTATTTGTGTTATTTATAATTTTAGCAATCTTTTCTGAAATTTTACCAAAATATGGAATTGAAACGTAACGCTTGAGAATGTCAATAAAATTCCTTTAACGTCTTTTTTGGATTGTTCTTTATCTTTTCATGACTCTTCGTGTCTTTCTTACATCTCTTTCTTCTATGAATTCTCCTCTTACATCTTTATAATGTTACCCACTGGAACTGGAAATTGTCTTCCATCTAATGTCAATATCAGTCCTTAAGGTCTCGCATACTTCCTTTGGTCCGCCGCTGCCGCTCCAGTTCACCGGAACGATTTCCTAAATACATTTCATATGAAACAGGTGACACAGACTCCGTCAGATGACAACTCGCTTGTGATTTTCGCAGCAGGTAACGTTGGATCGTATTGCCAACAGTTTCATGCGGGCTGCCGGAATAGCATAGTCAAGAACTTGATTTCTAACAATGCAGTTTTTATAATTGCTAACGAAGGATAATGTTAAAATGAGTAATATCTTTCCTCGTTAAAACTCTTTAATTCCTTTAATAAACATTTTCTTTCTTGGCTTCATGTCCATACAGCTTCGTCTCTGTGATCGAAAGTCGCTGCTAACAGTAGTAGTTCCTCGTCGGAGAAAGAATTATCACCACAATAATATATCATCTTTTAACGAACAACAAGACTGTATGCGTCTACCGTGTCCTCTGTGGCATAGCAGACCCCGGCGGGGTGGTCCGGAGCGGACGTCCGCAACGGCCGCGGCGGGCGCATCGGAGGCTGTGTGTCGAGGCCTTTATTTAGTTTTCAGATAGCCTTTATCTAAACTTTCTTATTCAAGCATTAAAAATTCGGAAAGAAATATCTAAACTGTTTGTATTTACGTCATTACATTAATTAATTATATAATTATTATTTTTCCGTAAGGCAATGAACTACCACTACATATATTCGTTAAATATTCCTTGAATTCTATAATTAGGTTATCTAGATGCATGAGTAATTGATGTCTATATTCGGCAGCATAATACTTCTATAATAACATCTCTAATCAAATAAAAATTCGATCGTGACTCCAACATAGCATTTTTTCGAATTAATTTCTTAAAAAGAAAAATTAAGACAACAATTTGATGCGTTAAAGTTAAAACTCATCATTTGTTTACATTCTAAAGCCAATAGCACGTAGGTACTTTATTGAATTTGTTGCTTGCATCGATACCAATTTGAAAGAGATAAATCAATAAAAAAATCTTGACGGTACTCTACAATAGGCTTCACCACATCAATATTCCTTTGACCAATAAAATGATAACTTAATCATATTTATTCAATAGTAAATAAAGACCGCCGCCAATAATGAGTTTTAATTATAAAGTCAAAATAATTTAATATCTGTGATATCTGTAACGTCTGTAATGGTCTGTAATGTTACTGGTAATAGACAGATGTTGAGATGTATATGAGTACCTACATATTATAGAATGTTTAATATATGTGATGAGAAAGAACAATAGCTTTACAACCAAAGGTTAGAAGTAAATAATAAAACCTAATTTGATAAGAGGAACCATCAGCAGTAGGATACACACCAATTACATTAACTATAGTCTCAAACGTAGGAGATAAAAATAGACCATCGCTAGTTAGAATATATTCCCTAGACACAATACTTGCAGTTAAATTTAGATGGTTTCAAATAACATTAAGAATTCAAATATATTCAGTTACCTTTACCCAATACCCCTTTTAGTTTATTTCAACCGGTGCATAAGCAACCGCTTTAAAATATTCAACAATGTTTGCATTTCAATGAATCGGATTATCATCCTAAACCGTTTATTACATTTTCAAGATTAACACTTGACAGTCTCCTACCGTGTATTATTCAACAATTTTATTAAGTGGTTAAAATATGTATAGAAATAAAAAGAGAAATTGGTGGAGTGCAGTGTGTACGAGCCCCTTCTGGCCTTCCCAGTAGGTATTAGTTTTTGGGTACCATAAAAAAATAATAAAGCGGAATCGGTTTCGTTATGGCACGAGATAAAAAAAGGTGATACGGAAACATCCTTCTAGAACAATCCTTGGAAATCCTTCAGGAAATATGGGATGATTCGCTTACATTGGAATTTTGTCAAAGGCTTCGTTAGTACCATCCCCCAAAGAATTTCAGATGTTATAAAAAATAAAGGTGATGTTACCCTGTCGTAAACTTACTTTCCTTATACTATCTATTTTGTACAAATTTAGATTCAGTTAGGATGGATGACTTGTAGGTATATACAGTGCGTTCATGATGAAAAGAATAAATTCGATAAAATCGAATTTGCAAAAACACTCCGACATGTGGGCGTTGTGTCCCTAGTGGGGCTTGTGGGCAAATTCAAATGTGGGGGTTGTGTCCCTTGTGGGGATTGTGGGCAAATCGAGGTGTGGGCGTTGTGCCCCTTGTGGGGTTTGTGGGCAAATTCAAATGTGGGGGTTGTGTCCCTTGTGGGGATTGTGGGCAAAACGAAATGTGGGCGTTGTGTCCAATGTGGGGATTGTGTCCATGTGGGGGTTGTGTCCTGTGGGGATTGTGTCCTAGACCCGAAAATTTATTATGCTAGGACTAGAGTCCTAAGTGACCATCTAGCACTGAACTTGAACGTCCGAATAAACAAACTTTCACATTATAGGATTAACTCGGTTTGTTTGAATTCTAATTAGACATCAACTTGATCATATCAGTGAAAAAAATCGGTAATTAAAAAAAAGAAATGCATTACGACATTTAGTATATATTAATACCGAGTAATATTACCAACAATACGTCAATGCCGTAATCACATTAGTACTTATAACAAATATTTATACATTTAATATTAATGTTAGTTGTATTAACGAAATCAAACGTGTATCCTTATCAATATTCTAGGAAGTGTTAATTATTTTATTGAACACACTTTTACCACGCAGACCTTCTGTCACAAAGATTAGAGAGAATATTTATCAAATTTAATTTATCATTCTATTAAAGTTAATATTCACTGTACAGGGTGTCCACGATAAGGACAGGTAAGTGGGAAGAAATGTTCGAGGAATGTAATTATTGTAATTATTAAGGACTACTACGATCAGTCGATCACCATTCAAATTCTAGATATAAATGTTTCGCAGTTTTCAGTACAGGCTGAAAATTCTTAAATATTCAGTTTTCTATTTCCCTGTGTAATTTGCAAACATTTATTCTCATTTAACCAAATCTCTGTCTCTTACCGTTTACGAGATCCCCATACATGCGCTCCTTATCTTGGACACCCTACCCTATATACCTACACAAAGATTTCATTTATTACTTCGAATTCAGCTAAGTAAATCTTGAAATTAATGAACTAGCTACTGGAATACTGAGTCGAGATTACTGTCTTTGCATTTCAAATTAATCATAGCTTGAAGATGTCTATTCGTTCGAGTACTACTACTTTACTTACCCGTATAATTCTTTGCTTTGTTTTACTAGAACTACATTTGACTACATTGTTTTACAACAATTCTCAAATACAGTAAATTATTCTATTGATGGTTCATTTTTTAAAATAAATGTTTTATCAGAATGTGTGTAAGTACCACGAAACTTACAGATAGGTATATTATACTTAGGCCCGGTTTATTCACCTACCAGTAAAGTCCCCAGTAACTACTTGACAATTAACTTTATAGGTTACCCGGGTAACAGGACTATATTAGTCCTGTTACCCGGGTAACCTATAGAGTTAATTGCCAAGTAGTTACTGGGGACTTTACTGGTAGGTGAATAAACCGGGCCTTAAAATTACACGATCAGAAACGAAATTTTATAAACAATGCCACCAAGAAGTACCTAACAAATTATAATTGAACATTTTAATGCTGTATTCATTTTATTTTATTTTGTTAACTGAAAAAATTATAATGACTTATTTTTAGAAATGCTGTTCATTACATGAATATCTCTTACGTGATCTGTTATCAGTCTGTAATAGTCAAGAACGAAACTTGTAATCTAGTATTTAATCATTACTTGAAGTAACCTTTAAATAAATAATAAAGATATGCATATTATGCATCTATCTAAGAATTAATTGAAAACAAAAGGTATCCATACAGGTATGCCTAATAATCTGACTACAAGTTGGGAGCTGTTTCCTTGAATTGTTGTATTGCTCTTAAGTACCAGAGAAAAAGTTAAACAGTTTTCTAAAACCGTATAAAAATATTTTGGAACTTATGTATAAAGCAAAGATTAATTTTTAATCACTTGAAATAAAATAAGATGAAGACAAATTGTATGAAAGAGTTTCAAGTCGGATACAACTGGGATATCAAAAATAAGCGACTTTTACCGGAAAACTATTGCATTTATCCAACATAATCTAGTAAGTTTACACCAGCTACGATTAAGTATGTAAATCATTTTTGTATCTCAGCCTTAATTTTTATTTCCTTATCAATACTTTTACTATTTAATGTCAAATATTCACAATGCTTGCAATTGTTAAACCCAAATCCAGATTCTTCTCGAAACTTCAAGTGAATTTCAATAAAATCTAGTTAGCGAGTGATAAGTATTTTGGTTTTAGTCTGGATGTGGTATAAATAAACATTATAGAGGCGGTTTATCTACTCCTTGTTAAGTTAACCAACAGTTAATTTATTGTCATGGATACGAATTGTTACAAGAAAAAGATCCGAAAGTGTAACCCTGAAAAAGTACAGCCACTCAAACTAGGTACACATAAAAACAAATAAAAATCAAGGGTGTATATTCCATTAATCAAATAATTTGGTAATAATAAATAATTGTACTATACTTATGATCTACCATAATATACGAATAAGAATTTGTGGACGACACATATTGGAGCTGAAGATGATACCTATATAGCGTCTACTAGAACCACCAGTAGAATATGCAACCCAAATAACAAATAAAATACCTGGAGTATTTGATTAATAATTAATCAATTAAGATTCAAAAATTTTTACTTTTCCTAAGACGTATTGATGTAAAGTCATTATTATTTTTTAGATTGGTATCATTGTGGTATACCTAATTTTAATTGTTTTCATAAAAGGCACCAGCTCTGCGAACGTTATATATTACTAAAAATACTTAAACATATTAAAGCTTAAGGTAGGGCAACCACAATTTAAGGTAGGGTGTCGCTAAATTGTCTCCCTTAGCTACGGGCCTGCGGAGCGATGTACTATATTGCTGGGGTCATATGTTTCTCCATCTAAAATACAGCCAGGATGAGATCGGGGTTCGAACCGAATATCTTGGTTGTGCTAAGCAAATGTTAGCCAGAAATGACTACAAAATAGGTATATCGTAACGTACAAGTTATTATGATCCATTTTCTATTACTTAAGTATTTATATCAAATACTCAATATGAACAGGTTCTGAAAGATTTTTGCCCTGTCTGATACTTGAATAAACAACCGTCAAAAGCAAAAGCTAAACGTGAATCCGCAATTGGCGCGTTACGCGGTAAGCCCATCATGGGTAAGCCGCATTACCGTGTCTCTAGTTGCTTAGAGGCGCGCGACGCGACGCCGCATGCCGCGTCAATTCGTATCCACCTTTAGATCGTTAAAACATGTCGCGCCTGTTCCTTTTATCGAATCTGTATTACAATATACGTTTTTACACACAAAGTAATAGCTTGAAATATATTAATATATTATCTTCATTACCATGAAGACATGACACACATGTTAAACTTGACCTTGCAAAAATTTCCATTTTCAGACATTGTACTTTAACAAAACAAAACAATAAGTTAAATGAAATCTGAACGAAACAAGAATTGTATTTTCGATATACTCAAAGCACTTAAAAATATGTCAAATTATAGTATACAGGGTGGCGCGCATAATGCGACATTTCCTTGAGATTCTGTTTAGAAAAATATAATACAACAACACTACAACAGAGTTTTTTTTTTCGCTAATTTCAGGACGATTCTCAGTCAAAGATTTCGATTCTATTATTTTTTGATCATTTGGAAGTAAATTTTAACAGTTCTCTAGTGTTGATCATTCAAGTATTTTATGTCCTAATATTCGAAATTTTTTCATACCCTGTACTCTTTATGCGAAAGGCATTCTCATAAACGTCTATCGTCTAAACGTCTATCGATTTATACATTACAACATTGTACCGCAGCTATGGAGTATATTATACAGGGTGTCTGCTAACATGTGTTTCAAAATTTGGAGTCTGGTTCTACGTTTGTTTGGCAAGCATTTTGAACTCTTTCTCCCAATTCTTGAACATTATTTTCAGGAGAGGCATAAAACAATTATTTTAGATATCCTCATAAAAAAATCCGAAAGGTTGGCATCAGGAGAGCGGGCAGGCCATGGCATCAGCGTTGGTTTTCGGACATAGTTTAATCTTTTTAATACGGGAATGGCGTAGGGCTCTTCTTGTCTGCCATTTCAAAAGCCCCCTGGATTATATTATCGCAATACCCAAAAATTTCCATCGATAATTAAATCGTATTTGCTTCACATGTATAGCCATAGTCCTGATAATGGTCATAAAAATGTTATTAGGATACTTTTTCGAAAAGACCGATTCCAGCATGGATAATCTTAAGACCTCCCAAGAAGGTTTACTCGAGTCTATATTGAAATTCAAGGTGTACAAGGTGAAGGCTAGCAACATAGTTACTAAATCGAATTTAGGTAAGCTGCAACAACATGCAGTACACAGGGCTCTGCTGCAGTTCGGTTCGGATAACCAAAGAACAATGGCAGAGATGTAATTTGAATGGAAATTTCCAATAATTGTACCATCCCTACGTTTGCGAGTAAATGAAATAACATTTGCTAGTAACATCTTCTACTAGGGGTGCCATATTTTTATTTCTTTAAACTTGTAAGTCTTTTTCAACCCCATTGGATATCGCTTTGATTTATTCCGGATTTATTATAAGCGCAATTGGGGGACAAAAAAAATCACGAAATCTGAACTGAATTATTACCTAAAACCCATATAAATGCACCATGGAAAAAATGTTAATATAGATAAATTTAACAATCGATTGTTGTACCGTGTGTGCGAGTTTTAATGGCTAGTTTTTAAAGTCTATATTTTTACTAGGTATTTATCATCAAGCGTTTCATTCGTAAATGTAAAGTATATTTCCTACAATTATTTCTAAAAAAATTACAATAGAACTGTACGTTAGTGACGTATGTACTACTACCAAATATATGACTATAACAAACAATGTATACAGCAGGAGCATCGCAGATAATATAACATAATCATAAATAACAGCCGTTTCTTATCTTCAGCTCGTGACCCACTGGCTATGAAAAATTTATCTTAAGAAAAAAAAACTGTTGACATAAAGAGCGCATCTTTCCTAATACCCTTCATTATTACTCTCCCTTCCCATTCTACATAGAAACTAGGTAACAATAGATTTATATTATTTTAAATATAAAAAACTACCCTAACTAACCCTTTCTCTAATTCCCTGTTGACCCTATTTTATAATAAAAATTCATTCAAATTAACGTAGACAGACAAAACGATTAAAACCAAATAAATATTTTTAAATATAAAACCAAACTAAATAAATGGCTATTAAATTTTACAATTTTTCTTCAGGGAAATATATTTTAAAAATTGTTCACTGGCAATTTAAATTTAAAATACAGGAAATTTTAATTTATAAAATTGATTAGATAATATCAGCAGTTCTATTATCGGTACTTGTAGGTACAGGAAAAGACATGTAATTGGTTAATTCATACATAACTTTAGTTTTAAATATATCCCTTAATATATTTTAAAAGTTTTTGTCATGCATTGCTTATTTATTTGGGAGTTAATTACGCTCCCAATTCAAAAACTGTAACAAAGTGGTTTTAACATTAGGAAGATGTAAAATTTCGCGCCAATTTCCTAAATTATTCAAACTCACCGTTCAACAGGTAGGATAAGTCAGAATTCTACAGTAAATCCAAGCTGTCTTGATTGAAGCCGCCAAATACAAGCTCACAAGAGCACACACGCGATTGGCCCAAACCCTTCAACAGTCACCCGCGAACTAATGGATTCTGTGCAGCGTTCGCAATTGCAGTCCCACCGGATCTCGCGAATATAGACAGAGACGCACTCAGGAGGATGCTACAAGTTAATTTACTAATTAAGGGCTGACTATATTTGATAACTCATCTCGGCAATGTAATGAGAACTATGATTTCTCTCAGTGCGTTAGCGCAAGTTGCTTACAGAAAATAATTTTTTAGTTGCTAATTTTTTATGGAAATATAATTATTTTAGAAACCAAGCATTTCTGATTTATTGATTAGACATAGTAGCTTTGTTCAATTGATTCAGCAATTCAGCACAAAATTGCTCACTGCCTAACAACAATTTCTGCTGTACGTTGAAGGATCCTTCCTTGATCCAAACCGGAAGTCATGTAAAACAGCTTTTGTCAGCGAAAAATATTTAGGGTAAGTTCGCTACTCAGCACAACTCAGCAAATCGGGAATTCTGAGTAACTCAGCGAAAAATTGCTGAGCATTCAATAACAATTGCTGAGCCCATTGAACGCAACTATTTATGTATTGAATATGTGTGTCCTGGAATAAACTGTAAACTAAAGTATAGACTTTCGGAATTGTTTTGAAAAAATCTCTTAACATGGTTTTATCTTTACGATTCTTCCACCCTTTTATATTACTAGAGCTTTTAGTTTATAGAAATTTTAAATATATACCTTGAGTTACATAGCCACGTTTTTATGACCAATACAAAAGAGCAATGAACTTACGACTATTATTAAATCAAAGTACAGACCGTTGGCAGTAAATTGAAAGTGGTTTTTCTTAACAAATGAAGGTGTGATAATAATCCAACAACATCGGTTTCTTAATCTTATTCCTGTTAGAAATGGATCAAGATGTTCTCTTTATTTACATATTGCATCGGAAATACTCTTCATAAATAATCAGTAGCACACCATTCAGACAACATGACATCTACGAAAAAATTGTTTAAATTTATTTGTTACAGATATATTACAGGCACAGGGTGCTAACTAATAAAAGACATTTTGTGGTAAAACTGCGACTTAAATACATCTGGACGAGTTTCGTTTTCCACCAAAACTATAAAACCGCTATAGTAGCTGGTGAGATAGCTAGTGAGAACACTTCAAGAGTATCGTCTATGTTCTGTCGAAGATATAACTACGTATAAGTGAAATTACGTGTCCTTTAATTCACTTCCGATTTGAAACTTTGTTCTAAAAAGGCTGACAGTAAGATCGTACAATATTTATTTGGTAAGTTCCGGTCTCACTTCCACCTACCCTCGAGACAGAACACAGATGCCACTCTTGTACTTCTCTCATTGGCGATCTTTATCTCATAAGTGCCCTCTGTTGCACAGCGTTCTTAGTTAAAAGAGGAGTAAACAGTTTGTGAAAAAACTGACAGAAAAAAAAGACTGAAAAACTCCAGAACGTGATTTTGCCGCTGAAATACGGAAAACATTATGAATGAAGTATTAAGTATAGGATTAAGTGGAATAGGAAAATTGTCGGATATTTTGAGAATTTACACAGCCTTCTTGATAAATGCATGCAACCGATAACAATGGATTTGTCTGCTTATAATGGAAGCGTAATTCACATATAGTTATGTAAAAGATAATGGACTATGGTCTTATTCCCTACAATTGGCTTTTGATGAGTTTCATACAAGATTTTTAGACCAAATTCCGTATGCCCCAGCCTCCTTCCTTGGTAACACTTTACAGGGGGTAAAAGAAATTAGAATCAGAATTATATATCAGAAGTATTGCTGCAGTGATAAAGATCGTAGAAGAGGATAAGTAAACGACCTATACCCTGAGAGATACTTAGCTTGAAGCAGTATGAACACGTCGTGAAGAGTATAGAATTGGGCGACATTCAAATTTACGTATCGATATTCCACATCAAAATGTTTAAAGAATTTGAAGCAGCAGAAGAGATACAGAAAGTGACAATACAAAATATATAAATAATCGTGTTTCAGAAACATCTCAGATGGACTAGATCCAGCATTTTGGGAAAAGTTTATTGAACCTGTATAGGGTAGGTACATTTGTGTTGTGCAGAAAACGCAAGCCACTTAGGGGCCGGTTTTATAAAGTCTGGTTGACCGACGCGACGGTTGGCTGAACCAGACTTTGTAGAACCGACCCTAAGGAGCCGATTTAACAATCCGTAGTTAATTTCCTATTAAGCTAACCTACGGTCAAATGTCATGGATATGATGGCGCCTTCTTTATGTAAACACACCTTAGTGGTGACTTTAGTATGTTAACCGAGCTGTAACTTTTGTTTAAATATAATTCTAAAACGACTGATGTGTTTAAATTCAGACTCGTCAGTAAATCATAACGTGGCATTTTGGTGGAGATGCCCGCACCAAATTCATAGCCACAGTCAATTGTCATAGAACAGTTTTATCGATACCAGCGGACGTATTATCCCATATTTTCTTCTTCTCGAATAAAGCATTGGCAACGGACATGCACCAATCACAAAATGTTGGTCTATAATCTCTGCGTAATCTTGTTCTGGTTAGAAAACTGTTTTTCTTGTTAGCGGAGTCTTCAAAATGAAGGGTGTTTGGCCGCTGTAGTAAGAAAAACGAAATGTGTTTTCTACGATAGTTTCCCGTTAAGTTAAACTGTAAGGCAGCTTGCTCACTAGCGCGACCAATTGCGTGCAACTGATCGCGTACGACTACTGCAACCGGTTTCATGCAACTGGCCCATTCATTTACTAAGACCTCTTCACACCAGTGCAACGGCGACCGATAGTCGCACGGAACCTTGAAACTCATACAGTTTGCAACTAATCCTCCCAGTTGCGTGGTTTCACGTCGCACGGTCGCAAGTGAATATTGTAATTTATTAATTAGTTGTTGATTTATAAAAATGCCCTCAACAGAAGAAACAACGTATTTCAAACTCGTTGGAGAAGCCTTTCTTCAACTCCTATGCTATCCCTGAATTTGGTATCCATTTTTTTAATAGATGGGCCTACTACCCGAGCTAATTCCAAAAAACTTGCAAAGCTCATTCTGTACATCGTCTGAAACTTTACAGGATCTTCTAAGTCTTGTGCAGCCTTGTATAACCTCAGATTAAAATTTTTCATTAAGTATGGATGAATCCAGAATCGTCTTCTTTTTTTTCTTTTTGCATACATCCACATAACGAGAACATCATCCTCCTCAGACGGAGACATCGTAGCAACTACTGAAAAACAGTTGCTCCAATGTGCAAACGGTGATACGATCAGTTTCATAAGACCAGTTCCATGCGACTAGTTGCACGCAATTGGTCGCGCTAGTGTGCAAGCTGCCTAAAGTGTACCCCGTCCTACAACACGATTGATTTTGTATTAATTTTTCCTTTCATTCAACTTTTGTTTATTTTTTATATTTAGAATAATGAAGGAGTGATGAGCACTCTCAGAACTCGTGGGACGCTATAGCTATTATATTATATATATATAAACTTTTTGAAATTGACTTCCGATTAGTTGTAAATAACACAATGGAATTTTCATTATCGAATATGTATTATATACTTTATAATATAATTAATACTTTAAACTGTTATTACTTATTAGTGACGACACATCCGTGTTAATATGCAGCCGGATATAAGGAAGTAGTGTCCGCTTAATTACTGAAACGGTTTACCCACTATCCCACGCTCTTGGTGTCGCATTCCGCATTCATTTGTTCATGATATATAGCACCATACACCATATTATACATTACACTATAATAAAAATAAACAGCAAAATGACATTGACTTACTTTTTGGACAATTATACGATATGTATTTTTTGAAGTAAATAGTCCTTGCTGTCCGTTGTGTAAACAATAGTGAATATTATTAGCTTAATAGGGCACAATCATGGTTAATGACATTACTGATGCAACATTTTAACCTTTAGTATTATAGGAAGCGGTCGTAATTCTTTTAACCTGTAATTAATTCAGTAATCCTCTGAAAAATACTGTTATTACGTAAACGTTCGCGGCTTTACAATATTGTGTTTTAGAATTGATTACAAGAACTGCAACTGCATACAGAAGAGGGTGGACCAGAAGCGAGATCAGCGGATCGCTACCATAGTTCCCTATGCGGGGCTGAATTTTTTATAACCCTCCTTGTAAATGAAAATAAAATAATCCACGCCATGACGTATATCTTTGTTAGTTTTGAAATATATGGCAAATATTTTAAACTGTTGCTTTTATATATTGTCACGAAGTGATTGATCATGATCAAGTATATTTTATATGCATTATTATATTTAACCTAAATACCGTTGTTGCACAATATTGTCATAAGCTTATGAATCATCAGCTCCCCAAATATCTGGAACCTTCCCTTGTTGGGTTAAATATCTATATAAGGACACAAACGACCAGGGGAACAGAAGCTAAATATAGGTCCTAGATAATTACTACAAGGGTTGTTAAATGTTAATAGCTTTGCCCTGGGACTAACAGTGATATAAAAGCATGAAGCAGATCTAAGTTAAACAATCAGACAGTTGCAACCCCTCAGCTAGTTCATCAACCATCTCAACACAGCTTCTATGCTATGAGCTTGCTAAGCCTGTTGGTCACCGTCTCCAGCAATACTTAATAGGTACTAACGGGGCCGGTACTAACCGTCTTCATCTATCAATGTTCGGTGCGGTTCCGTTCGGTTCGAAACCTTCAGATCGGCAAACATCAAAATACATGGAAATGAATGGCAGCCCGCGCATTACGTCGGTTAGGTACGGCATCATCTTTTTCGTTCCGTTCGGTTCAGTCCAAGTATACTACAGATGCCAAAAAATTCCGAAAATTCGATCAGTCTATAGGCAAGAATAGGACGAAAAGGATGGTGCCGCACCGAATCAACGTAATGCGCGAGCTGCCATCCAAACAAGTGCGCGTGCTGCTTTACTGTTTGCAATGTCCACCTATGCACTTTTAATATACAAATAGCTATTGTTTGTCTAAATTTGTAAAATTACAATCCAAATTTTTCACTCAAGTAGGTTGGTGGACATACCATTTTTAAAGATTCAAAATAGTTCTTCCAAGAAAAATATCCTAAAATTTATTGAGTTTGCTCTAAATATACACTCTAGTTAGTAGGGTTTTAGATGACTCGGTACTCGATTGATCAATATAAAAAAAAAAGATAATTTTCAGGCATCGAAATTCAATGATTTAAGTTGTGATAGTTTTAAATATATTATAGAATGTCAATCAAGTCCTAAAGATAATCATCCAAAATAAATAGATCGTAACCATTTCCCTGCAAAATATTTTGGCGACAAAAATAAACCGCGGACATTGTTAGGATTCCTCCTTAATACGAGAGCAGTTAGTACTTTTAGATATTTTATGTTGTGTGAATTATTAGATGCATATGAACGTCAATATTCAGGCCCGGTACCCGGTATTACAATCTCAGTTTAAACCGTAGAGTGGAATTAAACTTCGGATTTTCCCAAGATTTCCCTTTGTATTCTTAAGTTTAACTGGGACGCTGTGGTCGCTGTGGTTTAAACTGAGGTAGTAATTCCTATTCCAGGCTTTAACATAGAAATAATTGCTCGTATAGGTACTATTCATAAAATAGGAATTATTTGATTTTTAACTTAGGAAGGCTCGAGACTCAAACAATATACCGTTACTTATATGATATTTGCAGGTAAATTCAAGTACGGTTGCGCGCATTTCTAGTTGAGCTTCTTTCTTTCTAGCTTCATAAGTTAAAAAGCGAGCGCAAAACTGGAAGTTTATGAAATTCGGCGGTTGCCTAGGAAACGAAAACAAATAGCATTTTTGACCCGCAGAATTAAAGGAAATTGTAGTGTATGTTATGACGTATCTAGTATGCGAGGTCTCGGCATACAGATCCCTGGTATTGCTTTGATCTTAGGCTGTAACCTATATTGTACACTATAAACGAAAATTTTACATTCCTGGGAGAATTCGAACACATTTCTTTACCCATTTTCATTGACAGTTGTATAATTGTAACTACTTTGTTTAAATATCGCTAAATCGCTTTTATAACAGAACATTTTCTGTGGAAGAACCGTATTTTTGCAAAATCTAGAGAATCGAGAGTCAATGGAACATGGCGATACCCAATTCCCGGATACCTACATAAATAAGAAACTATCACCAATGCTATCACCATGAGGAGCTAAGAACGGCATCAAAATACCAGACCAGATAAAATATTACTTGCCGTACCTACTATTGAGGATACTTTGCCGCAATGTATCAGAGAACATAGAGTGACCAATCTTAGCATCAAAAAATGATTGCTGATAGTCGATAAACTATACCTATCTATTTCTACAACCACTTTTACGTCGTATACCAATAGATAAACGAGACCTGACAACTTGATGTGGGATATTTATTTTCGTCACTAGAGACTAAAGCTTAACGATATAGAATATTCTCTTACTAGAAAACGGAATTGCGGTAGTTTCGGTTGAGGTATTTCGACCGAAAATGTATTTTCGTGTGTGGTCGTGGAAAACCATGATTTTGAAATGAATTTTGCAAATCAGTTGTTAATTGAAAAATTTTGTCTTTTGTATTGACAAGCGCAGCAGCAACTCATATATTTATATAATTTTTAAATTTAACTTTTTTATGCAAAAAAAAAAAGTATTACGTAATTATTCTTGCATACAAAATTACTCGGGATATTATCCTCTTCAAATTTGGTAACATTACCTTATTTTTTTTCATAAAGATGGGAATACGTAAAAATGTGATAAGCAATACAAACGGTCCACATTCAACGATATGATCAACTACTCGTTATAAGAAGAAAAATAATGCTCTATTTTTTAACAGTAACAAAATAATTTATACTGCTGCTAATTTTATTAAAACAATTATAAACTTGCTAATATGATGTAACATCCGTGCTGAATATTTAAATTAATGATAATAAAGTCACTTTGAACAGTCGAATTTGCAACATCTGTACTGGTTTTGGTTGGTTTGGTTTTGTACGGGTTGCTTTCAACTAGTTCAAAATTACATAAAATTTTTATTTTTGTTGTTCCGAATATAAACACAAACAAACGTTGCGGTAAAGATAATGAAAACATTTAACGATCATAAAATTAATTCACGTAGGAAGTTCCATATACACTGGGTGTGGAATGAAATCATCAACATAGAGATTCCACATTTTAATGATAAAATGTTAATATTCTACTAATATTACCTGCACTATTTTAGAAGAAAGTATAGGTACGTTTAGATATTTTGTAGAGAAAAACGTCTGCGTCTAGTAAGGCTAAGAAAAGAGAAAATAGCAAAAAGCTATTTTGACGAAAATCTATGCCGCCTTGGAGTTGTGATCGAATTGTGACAACCGCCGTTCAGTGATCCTTTATCTGAAGATACACTGCTCCTTTATAGAACAAGCATATGCACTGCACAAGGCACAACCGATAGTTAAAAGAAGATTAACGGAAACGACAATACAATTTCTAGAAAGTGTAACAAGGACAAATAGATAACAGGAACTAATAGGTACATTGTTGCATAGATTACTTACACTCTTTTTTGTTTTATGAAGTGACTAATTACCGCGCTAAATTTCTGCACGCATGCGCAGAAAATACTATTTCCTATTATATGCCTATCCTTGTCAATCTTCTTTGAGCCAATTTCAAGCGGTTTGCTGTTTCCATAAAGAAGTAGTGTTTGTTCGAAGGGTCCTTTATTTCACGGATTTGGATACTACTGTTTCCAGAACAATACCATTTTATCACTTCAGGATGCTTCCAATGACTTTACGTGAAACCCAACTATATATTTTAGTCGTAGTAGTTGACTAGATATATACTTTAATACATTCTATCTATACAATATACCTACATATAAACACATCTTAATGGTTTGTATACCTTGTAAACATTTTATTAGGATTGTTTTTAAAACAAAATAGGTCATTATGCAATGACCATTAGCCTTGACGAATGCAGTCTCGAAATGAATATCTCCTTAACTAGTCACATTAGGTATATGACTATGTTATATTTTATTAAAGATATTTTATCGAGTAATCCAATTAGCTTAAAATATACAGAATGTTACATTAAAAAAGTTAAGTAAAGTCCCTTTCGTTGAAACCGGAAGTCGAACCTTTTTGGGAGTGCAGTTAAAGTACTCACCATACAAAACTGAATATCTTTTGTATTTGAAATTTATTTCTATTGTGAATAATAAACGAGTAAATCAACTTGCCCCAAAGTTATAATCAACCTGTATACTCCGCAGCAGTGCCGCAACCAGTCGTACACCTTTTCCAAGAACCAATCAGAGTAGCTTATTTCCAATCTCATGTACAAGTCCACTGCAATTATAAATATTTCTTACTGACAGTTGGATTCTAACCTGAAATTTTGAAGTGACATTTTTCATCTAAAAACATTCAATAAAATGCCGTTGAAAGGAAATCCAGTTTGTTTGAAGTGTGAAACTAACGAATCTCCATTATGGACTAATGCAGAAAATTTGGGTGCACTTTGCTTAGACTGTGTAAATGAAACTAAGGATAATATAAAAAATGAACTTGAAGAGGAAGATGAGAAACAAGACAATTATTCCAAATCTAGAAGAAGAACACGTACAACACGTTCATATAAAACTAGACTGAATCCTTTAGCATTACCTAAAACAGCAGCTCCGAAAGGTCGAGGACGTAGAGCACATTTTAAAAGAACTCCTATTAAAGCGCCTGCTGCTGTTGCTACACCAATTACTAGTGATAGCGTATTCTACAAGGTAGATATGCCAATATAGAATAGGTACAATAATTAGCAAAAGTAATTTACCAAAAATTATACCTAATTCCTCAATTTCCGCCTCTCCATTTTTAAATTATAATCAGTACGCAAACTAAATTAAAATTGCTAAATCCTATGTTTACCAAGCTCTAAGGTAGGTATCTCGAAATATTTTATACAGTTGTTAATATGAAACATTTAATGAATATCATAGGAAACTATAAAAAGGCTTTAAACCCTGTAACTTGGACTTTTAATACAAACTGTTTTTTACAGGGATCCTATTTTCAAATTGGTGATATTGTATCAATGTTAGATGTTGATGGAAATACATACTATGCTCAGATTCGAGGCTTCCTTACTGACCAATATTGTGAAAAAAGTGCCTGCGTAACTTGGTTGTTACCAACAAAGCACAGCCCTCCTCCAGAGGTAGCATTTGATCCTGCTACCTACATCATAGGTAAGTAATAACAGTTGCAAACAATAAATAGCATATAAATTTAAAACTATATGATACATAAATTTAGCAAAAATGAGTAGGCACAAGATTGCTAAGCACGTATACACATTAATTTTCAGACTAAAAGTATATTTATTTACCAATTATTATTATATGTCTTTTTATATTCAGGTCCTGAAGAAGATGTCCCAAGGAATGTGAATTGTATGGAATTCATAATGCACGCCCCTTCTGACTATTATAAAGCTAAAGGTACACCATACCCACCAGTAAACGCACCTGCTGAACCAGGTTACATCTGGACATCTTTAAATCCTATACAGAGGGTACCTACTGCCACTGGTCAACACACTTAAAGAACTTTTTATTTCAGTTTTCTTTTATTATGTATCCAAATCAAGCTTGGCTTTCCCTAACAATATTATTCAGTTAACTCAGGGAGAATGTAAAATGATTTTAAGTTTGTGAATGTTAAAAATTTGTACATACTGATGTAGATATATTAGCTTGTTAAATTTAAGGCTTTTGCCATTTCTACAATAAAGTTTTTTTTTTTAATATTATTACTGTTTACAAAGCCTATTTTAAGTTTTATGGAAGTGTGATATGGTAGTGTTCACCAGTTTTGTTTTTCCTATATTATTGGGGGACACTAACTACTATATGGTTCCCCATCTAACATTTACACAAAACACAAACATCATGATAAAAGGGCTTTAACTTATTCAAAACAAATACCATCCTGTGTTGTACCAACAATTGCCTAGCGCTGTGATTGCAAACCGAGAGACCTCTCACAATTTTTTACATAGGACCACAGAGTACATGTGATATAAATAGGACTGTATATTTTATGATGTAACCCCTTAAGCCCCTATAATAGGCAACACACTTTACAATTCTAAATTACAAACAAACAGAAAATTAAATATTTTTTTTATTTTCGTGGTAAACTTTGGTCAACCCGGTACCAATGATGCAGCCTGTGTTGCCTACTTGAAATAATCATGGTGCTACACGTTAGTATACAGGGTGGTGATCTGGAGAACGTAGCATAGGGATTTGAATGCTTTATTTCCCTAATAATTATTTTAGAGCTAAACTGCTCGGAAGTTTTTTATGGAGAAAAAAATACTGAATCGGAACGCTCTATTAGTTTTCAATTTTAGTTTTACAGAAAGAAACAAATTGTAAAAATTGAACGTCTGAATTTGAAAATTGTGCGCTTTTTCTAATTGCAGAAGTTATGCTCGCCGGACTTTTATGTTTAAGTGTTTTAAGTGTAAATAAATGTATAATTTACACTAATACACGAGATCATTCTTTTAATATCATCGATTACATTTGCAAAATGTGCAAAATCGTTTAATTCATCAACCTCTCAGAAATTCTTTTAAATAGAGCACGCGAATAAGTTCAAATTCGGGCGCTGAAATTTTGCAATTTTTTTGTTTCTGTAAAACTAAAATACTAAAGCAATAGTTGGTTCTGATTTGGTATTTCTTTCTCTACAAAAATCTTCAGAACAGTTTAGCTCTAAAATAATTAGGGAAGCAAATAATGCAGTATAAAAATTTAGCATTGAAATCCCTATACTGCGTTCTCCAAGTCACCACCCTTACCTATATATTCACTATCAAAATTTAAAACTGCAGGGATAAGTAGGTATAGTGATCTAAATTATATCGCATTTTTTAATATTTAAAACTTATTTTGCAAGCATCACTTTTTGCCCAGATATCATTGGATTTTTTTTTATTAGAACACCTGTTTCGATTATAATATTTTGCATAGACATTTTGTTTTGCTTTTTTCAACCACATAAAAAAATTATACCTACTTAAGGGATGTTTTGAGAAAATTATTAAAATAAATGTTCATCAGAATTTTAAATTGTTACAAGTTACAAGTGTGGTATTTAAGTGGTATCCGGTCTGGTACGGCGGCAGGGTAGTACCAGGTGCTGGTAGTACCTACCTATTAAGACTGTTTAAATATTCGCAACTGATATCCACCTTTGACCTTTTAACTGTCGCCGTTTTAACAATTATAATAATAGTCTGCCGTCTGAAATTCTTTTTTGTAGTCTAATAAGAGACTCCGCAACCGCAAGTAGGTTTAGGGGTTAGTTACTAAAAGTTCTGGGCCCAGTTTGCTCCTTCCTATATCCTTTTGTTGTCTCCTCTCCACGATAATAAAACTATTTTCCGCTCTTGAATGTACAGCACTAAGAGGTGAAGAGGAGGCAGATATAATAGCGTTTCCAAAGAGGAAGTGGGCATGATTGTCATTGTCTCTATTATTCCTTCACATGTAAGCCTTTACAGATTACTAAGTTTCTTCTAACTACCCCCACTTTTGGTCTTACTCCATAATATTATGACTTTATTTGCAATTTTTTCTATGGATTACAAGGTCAGTGGCGGCCTGGCTAGGTCGGCGAGTCGGCATTTGCCGACCGGGCCCCAGCCGAGGCGTACCCCAATTAAACAGAATTGGGCCCCAATTCCGTTTAGCACATTCATTATAAAAAAAATTGGTAAGCAATATCAAACAGTTATAGAAATCGTCAAAATCGAGACGGCGGCGCGGCGGAGCTCAGAGCTTCTCTTCAGCAGGAATTACTCGAACGTGATAAGATTCCTACAGTTCAAGACATTTTAGATCATTTTGCAAATTCTTCAAATGAATTGAAAAAGTCACTAATTTAAGTTCATCGGCACGTAATATATATTTTTTGTGTTTGCAATTTAAATTGACTTTAATGTTTCTGGTTTCGTATTAGTGGAAATTTCCTTTAATTAATATTTCATAACTGTTGTAGTATCTTTAGTAATAAAAGCATATTTTCTAAAATTTGGCGTCATTGTTAGTACAGGCAGGCGCGGATCCACGGGGGGGCTATAGGGGCTGTAGCCCCCCTCCCAGAAGGTTTGAAAATTATTTTTTGAATTTATTGAATTGAGTTTATATTTTGAGCAATTTTAGATACTTTGGTTTGTTACTCGATAATCCGGTTGACCTCAAACCTTAGGCTTGTGCCTTGCAGTGTTGAATTCCCCTTCGGGGGGGGGGCTTTGCCCCCCACGGAACGTCAATCTACTATATTAAAATTTGTGTATAATGCTCCGTTCAAAGTAGTTTCCAAAGCCACGCCCCTTTTTTGAAAAAAATTTCGCCTGCGGCGCTGTTAACCTAGCCCACTTCCCACCTCATTCTACCTACTCACTGTTCTACGTTTTAGTTTTAAAATTAGCCCCCCCCCCCAAAAAACCTTCTTAGATCCGCGCCTGAATACAGGTGTTTTTTTTTAATTTTGCCTACTCTGATTTCGAATTTTGATAAATCGCCAGAGGATACGAGGGCCCCATTGGCAAATTAGCCGACCAACATTCAGGATACCAGGCCGCCACTGTACAAGGTAGTTGGGTGTCAAGGATGATCGAAATATTTGACTTCTGATACCATTTAAATTTCTTGCCTCCCCAATCTCCCCATTGTAGGAGGTTGACTGACAGTCCCTCTCTAGTACCTACACCATCATTCTACTGCTAATAGGGCTTATTCCATTATATTTGACACAACTCTCCCGTATATCCCGCGTATTGAGATGCGTAGATCGATCGTACGATCGAGTTGTTTATTGGAGCGCTCTGTATACCAGTACAACAAATAACAAACCGTCGCGTCGCGTCGTCTGTATCGATCTGTCACTGTCGTTTCGACAAATCTACGCAGACGACCTACGCGACGCAACATGTCACCTTTCAAAACTGTTGTAAAGCTATGAAATGTAATGTCATCATCGTACGTTAACTGCCAAAAGGTGGTTAACTGGTTAAGGTGGACATTAGTGCACCTGTTAGAGATTACTGATTACACGATTCCTCCTACAAGTGTTTCATTTTGTACCGCAACTAATGAAGAAGAAAGAAACAGAACCAGTAAGTCAACTGAATAATTTTAAAACACTTTAACACGAAGCCTTAATTTTTATTTAAAGGTTCAGTGCAAGAAAAAAGCGGCAAAGTACAAAATTGTAATGGTACGCCATGGCGAATCCGAGTGGAATCAGAAAAATTTGTTCTGTGGGTGGTATGATGCTAATTTGAGCGATAAAGGTAAGAACTTTTACTAATAAACCAACGTCTTCTACGTTTTTCTAAATTTAATTTTGTTCGCTGTTGTTTTTTTCCGATGAAATATAAGTACATTGTACTTTGCTTTTTCAGGAAAAGAAGAAGCTGTAAATGCAGGACAAGCACTAAAAGATGCCGATTATAAATTTGATTTGGCTTACACATCAGTTTTAACACGAGCTCAAAACACACTACAATCAATTCTAGAACAAATCGGGGACACAAACATCCCAATAGTGAAGACTTGGCGGTTGAACGAGAGGCATTACGGTGGTTTAACTGGACTGAATAAGACTGAAACAGCTTTAAAGTATGGAGAGGAACAAGTTGCAATTTGGCGTCGCAGTTTTGATATCCCACCACCACCAATGGAAGATGATCATCCGTATTATACCGAAATAGTAAATGACCCACGGTATGCTGAAGGTCCTTCACCAAACGAATTTCCAAAGTTTGAATCGTTAAAACTAACCATTGAACGCACCCTTCCTTTCTGGAATGATGTAATTGTGCCCGAGATGAAAGCTGGAAAATCTATCTTAATTGCTGCCCATGGTAATAGTCTGAGGGGTATAGTAAAGCATTTAGACAGCATGTCTAACGACCAAATAATGGGACTTAATTTGCCAACTGGTATTCCATTTGTTTACACGTTAGACTGTTGTCTTAAACCTATACCGAATGGAAGCTTGCAGTTCTTGGCTGACGAAGAAACGGTAAAAGCGGCTATGGAATCTGTTGCTGCACAAGGAAAAACTAAATAAGTTGACTTAAAAATTGAGATACCTTTGATTAAATATATTACTTTTATTTTAAATTAAAATGTTTAGCAAGATTTTCTTTAAATTATTATAAAAACGAAAAATTCAGCAGATTTAGTTGTATATGCCCAATTGCCAATTGCCCACATTGGGCACATATCGTTTGCACAGTATGCAGTTGGGAGCAACCGACTGAATGCGCTCCATGGAAGCGTGAGGAAGCAACGCTTCCCATAAAATTGTGTTACAGAATACTATACAAGTATTCAAGGTGTCCAAGAACAACGTTTAAATATTTATGGGGCATGTACCTACCTACTAGTACGGTCCAAAAAAGTCTTTATGGACATAGGTCCGCAAATCAGCCGTTTCTTATACCGGGTGGCCAGTCTCAAAGATGTACATAGGGATTTAACATTGTATTGACGTTTCTGCTGATTCGTGATTCCTGCTCGCCAATTCAACTTACAGGAATGGTAATGGTATTAATTGAAAGGTAAAATGATTGCCCTTCAAATGCGCTAATAATAAAATTGAATGTACTATATTTATTTTAAAATAACGATTTTAAATTTTACGAGTTTTAAATATGACGTGCAATGATTTTTAAATTTTACAGAATTTATCAAAAAACTTGATAATTAGTTGGCATAAATTAGAGGATTTCTGTAAATGACAACTAAATTTAACAAATTTTTGACAAATGCTGTAAAATTTGAAAATCATGGCACGTCATATTTAAAACTCGTAAAATTTTAAATAGTAATTTTAAAATAAATATGGCACAATTAATTTTATTATTAGCGCCATTTGAAGCGCAATCATTTTACCTTTAAATTAATACCATTACCATTCCTGTAAGTTGAATTGGCGAGCAGGACTCAACAGAAACGTTCGATACAATGTTAAATCCCTATGTACACCTTTGAGACCGGCCACCCGGTATATTAACCGCAATTTTTGCACCAGCCAACTACATATTCGGATCTATTGCGTATTACAATCGTATTTAACGACAGTCGTTATCGTTTACTTTTAATTTTTGTTCGTAAAGTAAACAATAACGACTATCGATAAATAAACGAGTAGGGACACACGCAATAGACTCGATTGTGTATATACAGCGATTTTGTTTACTGACGAAGTCCATCCATTGACTGTCATGGATGATCTTTTGTGGTTTGTTAGGAGATCCATCTGGGAGCGGGATGGAACGTTTCGGCGCCACCGATTCGGCGCGACCGTTTCGACGCCAAGCAGTTTCGGCGCCGGCCGTTTCGGCGCGAAGCCGTTTCGGCGCGAAAATGTATTTTCATGTAGTACAACTGTTTTTTGTACCTATTTACCCATAACTATTTGGGACCCTACTTGGGGTTTATTGTTATTGTTAAATTAACAATAAAATATCGATGATAGGAAAAAATCATAATTTTGAAAAATTAACATTAAAATATCGAATAACAAAAAATAGGTATGCTATACTACTCGTTCATCTCGTAATTGTGAGACATACAAAACAAATTAGAAACATTACAGGAAAACATGTAGAAGTTACATTTTCCAAACGAAGATACCGTATCAAGTACCTATGACGACAAATCATTACCCAATAAGTAATGAAGAAATAATTAGACGCCCTGTATATTATGCAATTGCACAATGCATATGTAAACTATATTTACAAAAATAATCACGCAAATATTGCTTTCTCCATTTTAAACTAGTGTAGGTACCCGAGTATCTTAACTTAGGCAACGTTTCCGTTTCTTTAAAATATTGGACAGAATAATGAAAGTCATTAAATTCTTATCTTATCTTCAATATTTCAATGATAATGTAACCCCAAGTAGGGTCCCAAATAGTTATGGCTAAATAGGTACAAAAAACAGTTGTACATGAAAATACATTCTCGCGCCGAAATGGCTTCGCGCCGAAACGGCCGGCGCCGAAACTGCTTGGCGCCGAAACAGTCGCGCCGAAATGTCCTAGACCGATCTGGGAGTGTTGTGGTAAGTTGTCGGGAAGCTACACGCAATCTTCAAGAAGATGGCCCTTATTAAAATATTTCGCTCTCGTTAATATTACAGGCACAGAATTTTAAAAAGCGTGAAATATTTTACAATTAAGACCCTCTAAACTTTTTCCATAGAGTTAACTTAATAATTTTATATTTATAGGGCGGGAAAGAAATTGAAACGCAACAAACGGTATTGCTGCTACGAGAAAAAAATGAATACGTAAAAATAGCTGCTCTGGTGTTTGTTATAATATTATCTACTTTGTACTTTCTAATTTCGATTACTATAACCAAAGAGTCTATAACGTTGTAGCGCGTCGCAAAGTCATCATGTTGCATAATAGGTAGCTTAATAGTTATTTGTATACCAAGGCCGCGAAATGTGTCTTTATCGTACCGAGAGAAAATTGTCGCCGAGGCCGCTTGTGGCCGAAGAAAGACAATCTCGAGGGCGCTAAGAATTTCGCGGACAAGTTATAGGTACACAATATTTTTTGTCAACCGTAAAAAATGTGTAATTACAAATGTTATTGTTTTTAGTAAACGAACAGTTTAATTCATTGTAAATAGAAAGACGACTATCAGTCGGCGCGTTACTATGGAAATAACGTATATAAAACAATTAGTTTTACTTTAACGGCCGTTACCTTAACAACGACAAAATTGAATTTTACCTTAGCGGCCGTTACCGTAACAACGGCCGCGAAATTGGATTTCGCGACCTGTATAGCGGACGCGAAACGTTCACTTCGCGTAAAGTTGCAAAAAGCTCTATTTTACATAGCAACAGTAGCATCAGCGCCACCCTCCATCCCTTAGCAGTAGACCAATGAAATTAATTGCATATTGCTAGACACGGAAATTGTTTCTTTGATTTGTTGTTAATGGGAAGGGGGAGGGCGACGTCGACGATAGTGTTGTTATATGAATTTAGCTTTAATCATTCCTTATTTCATTATTTTACCTTACGTTTTTATGTAGGTCTCAATTGAAAATTTTTCATGCTCGATGGTGTCTTTGTCTGTTGTCACAGATTTTCAGAAAGTGCAGGAAAGTGTCAGAAAATTCACCGTTACCGTTTCCGAAATGCAACTTTTACAGTGAAAGTTATACGACTATTATTCCCACAAATAAAACATGAGTTGGCTATATTCATACACAGGGTGTAAACTTGGTTTACGCATTATAGAGATTTCAATGAAAACATTTTTATGTTTATTTATTTTCTTTCGTAATTATTTTACTGTTAAACTGTTCAGTAGTTTTTTGTAAAGAAAAAAATACAGAATCTGGAACGTCTATTCGTTTTGAATTTTAGTTTTACAGAAAAAAAGATAAACTACAAAAATGGAGCCTCTGAATTTGAAAATTGTTTAAGAAATGTCCGTCAATGTTTGTAGCAATGTGAACGCTTTCTTAGATTAGATTGGTTCCACAAACGAAGTCTAGTTAAAGTTTGCTCTATTTTTATACATTTTTGTACTTTATTCTCCCTTGTAGAAACAAACTAATTATAAAACGTAAAATTAGTTTCAGCAGTAAGATCTATTACATAAGTACGAATATTTTAATTCCGTACATAATAATAATAATTCCCCTGTTAATTATACATTGATTATACGTAGCGTTTGATGTTCTAGAAATCCAATACTTTTGCATCAATAAATGTTAAAACCTCCCTTGAAACATTATACGGTATTAAAGATAATCTGTCCTAACTGTTACTATAAAATATTGTCAAAGTTTGGTCGAAACAAACATGCCCACGACTATTTTGTAATTTTGCGATGTTTCTTATTAATTAAAAATAATTATGGGTAGCTAATGACTGTGCATTGTACAATTCGCTTTCGTTATTTTTGTAAAAAATCCGATAGATGGGTTTAATTTACAAACTATAGGCCATACAGCGTATTTTTACTACCTAGTTGTAGTATTGTGATATTTGGATTCGAAAGAGAAAAAAAAACGGATTCAACATTTCTTCAGACGATTCCCTGAAGCCTCCTAATATATTGAGCTAATGCTAAGGTGATTGTTATTAGAAATGAATCTAGTACCTTTTATTATTCTTTTGGATACCGTAACCGCAATGAAAGATATCTTATTCGATTTATATTTTTTCAACTGACTCGGTCCTATTAAACCAACTCAGAACTCAACATTAAGGGGAAAAAAATTAAATTTTATTAAGTTAATGAATTGTTTCGGACCAAAAGGGTGTCTTCGCCAAGTCGCATCACAATAAGCAGTGAGCTGTCATGAACGTAGGGGTTGAGGCGCAAGCCAGGGTAGTGCACTAGCGCAGACTGCGCGGCTCGGCTCCGTATCGAGCGGTGGTGAGCAGTCCGCGCCCGGCCTCGCTGCGGCAATGACCCACCGCTTGAAGCTATGACCCACCGCGTTGCGCTCCTCTGCGCGCTGCTGGCGCTACTGCTTGGCTGTGCTGCGCACCGGCATCGGCCCGCTGAGGATGACGTGCGACCTGACAATGTTAATACCACAAATAACCTTACCATACTTAAGGAGGCCCCTCTCTTTCCAAAGGACCTTTTCACCGAGGATCAACTTCGTCAAGGTGCCATTGTTTTGCATATTTTGGGGTTGGTTTACATGTTTGTCGCGCTGGCCATCGTGTGTGATGAATTTTTTGTTCCTGCTCTGGACGTCATCATCGAGAAGTTGGACATCCAGGACGACGTGGCGGGCGCGACCTTCATGGCGGCCGGGGGATCCGCGCCCGAGCTTTTTACCAGCGTAATTGGTGTGTTCGTGTCGTTTGATGATGTGGGCATCGGTACCATCGTAGGTTCAGCCGTTTTCAATATCTTATTCGTGATCGGCATGTGCGCAATTTTTTCCAAAACTGTGCTCAATCTGACCTGGTGGCCGTTATTCAGAGACTGCTTCTTCTATTCAGTTAGCCTCATTACGCTTATTATGTTCTTCAGAGACAACAGCATCGAGTGGTACGAAGCACTCGTACTTTTTATGTTTTATATTTTGTATGTCAGCTTCATGAAGTGGAATCAACCAATGGAGCGATGCGTAAAGAAGCTTATATATAAGAACAAGGTGACCCGTGTTCGCAGTACAGATCAACTTATGCCTACAGTAAGTATACACATTTCGTTGCACTTCTGTTTAAACATAAACCTATCAATTCTACAGAATACATTTTATTATCATATACTTTTAGTTTGTATACCCCAACTATCAGAAGTCCAGAACAAGAAAATATACCTTAATCCGACAACAACCATCACCAATCCATCTATTCAGCAAATTACATCAACTTCCTTACGATACACATACATAAACTCTGCACTTATCTATCGCACAATAAATTCAAAAGTACAACGTAGTACTCAACCCAAAGAGAATTTATATTACGTAACGATTTTGTAAAAACTGAAGAATTCACATATAAGGCTTCTGAAACTTGCTAACGAAATTTGCGTTGCATATTCACATACCTACAACACTTGAATTATTTCTATGGCCTTATACTATCATATGTCCATTCTCGAACTCAAATTTTCGATTCCTGCTCGCAAATTTAACCAACAAGAAGGGGGATGGTATTAATCCAAAAGTAAAATTATTGCGGATTATATATGAGAATAGCAACAACTCAGAACAAAATTGCCTATCTTCGATTTTCTGAGTGGACACTGGATGTACAGAGTGATGATGACGTATCGCACAAAAATCATATTCTGGTTATTTAATGTTTTTGCGGAAAATCCTGAGACCCGTCGATTTTTGTTTTTAAATTGCCATTTAGACAGGTAATTTTAATCCCCCCACCCTCAACCCCTAAGCGGTAGCAACCCCAACTTTAAAAATTTAAATGGAAAGATACCCTTTGTGATACCTTTTTTGATAGGTCTTTTTATTCTTAATATAACCAAAAAAAGGTTTTCAAAATCGGTTGATAAATAACGGAGATATTTAACCAAATATAATCAATTGAAAGTTCCAATATTCGACAAGAAATCGGCCCAAACACGCCTAATTAATTATCAATAAGAACATACACAGGTGCGATTTTTGAGTTTTATGCGGACACTTGTGGTAAATGTGGCGGTATCGTGTACAAAACTTTTAGGTCAGGAAGTGCCTTTTTTAATGTCTACCATTTACGGCGTGTTTGAGCCGTTTTCTTGTCGAATATTGACATTTTCATTTGATTACATTTTGTTAAATATCTCCGTTATTTATCAACCGATTTTGAAAAACTTATTCTGGTTATATTAAGAATGAAAAGACCTATTAAAAGAGGTATCACAAAGGGTATCTTTCTGTTTAAATTTGTAAAGTTCGGGTTGCTAGCACTTATAGGGTTGAGGGGTGAGGGGTTGAAAATTATATGTCTAAATGGCAATTTAAAAACAAAAATCGACGGGTCTCAGGATTTTCTGCAAAAACATTAAATAACCAGAATATGATTTTTGTGCGTTACATTATCATCACACGCATATATTTCGATTGTGTATCTCTTTCACAACTTCAAATGCCCCGGTCAAGGATTAAAGTACACAACACCATTATTTCAAATGTAGCGTAAAAGAAGCTAAAACGCCGCTTCGTAAGTAGCTGCAGACTACATTAGCTACATGCAGCAAAAAGTAACTAAGATATAATATACAATGAGTCTGCTTAAGTTCGCACCATATGGAAAACTTTTATTATTAATTTTACGACAAAAAGTTATTCTTTATAAAAAGTTCTGTCTTAAACCTAAAATGCAACCATCAGATATTAATTTTTTTCAGTCGTATACGAGGTTTGTCAGAAAATATTAATTTTCTCCAACAGTAAAGTAAATTTATTTTTGAAAATATCGGAAACTTTTATCTGTTATCTCTTATTATTCGTTAAAAAATTGATAACCTTTACGTCTCTTAACCTCTATGTTACATTATTTGGATGATGCGTTAAAAGAAATGATACATAACAAAATAATTTTTCTTCAAGCGTATCATAATATCCGTATTGTTGTACAGAACTGGCTATGTAGAAGGAAGTCATTTTGTAAGTACCTAGTCAAAAAATGAAAATAATGTTACTAGTACATTAATGTGTTTACGTATCCATGGCAACGGCATTATTTTGCCCATAGCTCCGCCCCCAAAGTTGGTAGAAGCACAATATATCCAAAGACTATACCATAAAGCCCGTTTGTAACATTCAATTATTTAGTACAAGTTTCAGTCATTTTTTTAGGAACTAAACAATTGACAGATTAACACTAATATTGTCTTGAATCTAAATTATTCAGAATCGCTTTTGAAATGGATGAGAATTTAACAGACATATTGGTTTTGGCTGCTGCAGCTATTAACGTTATTTCTATTGCTAATGGCAGCAATGACAGTTGCAGATGGCAGTAAATATTTATAGTAAACAAAATAGGACACTTTTCATTCCATTTTTTTTTAGGACGAAAAAATTGATGAAATGGTTGTATGAATCGGTCAATTTTTTAGTTCCTAAAAAAATGACTGAAACTTGTACTAAATAATTGAATGTTACAAACGGGCTTACTGTATATCGCTTACGAATATACAGTGTGGGTACTTTCAAAACCGAACATAGGAGAATTGCATTGTAACTAACCTTTATATAGATTCCTGCTCGCCATTTAAACCTACAAGAATGGTAATGGTATGAATAGAACGACAAAAATACAGCGGATGCGATGGTACCAATAAATGTAAGTACTTAATTACCTTTCTCTGTAAAATTTTTATAAAATAATGCTATTTTGAAATAGCATAGGTTGCTATGACTGTCAACTTTATTTATCTGTCAATTAAATTATTTGACATCAGTCATAAGTTTCTGTTATTAATATCAGATATGAATAATAATGTGTATTCAGTCTAGCAGAGGGTTTTGCAATTTTCCTATATTCGGATTTGAAAGTACCCACTCGGTCGAGCACTCGGTATATATATACTGTGGTAGAAGGGAGAGCGTTGTCCTGTGGAAATGACTTTTTAGGAAATATTTATTTACAGCAACAGAATATTTTTACACTTTAAGAAAAAATAGTATATATTATTCGAAGTAGAACGTCTTATTTGTGTTTCGCTCACTTGCACAGCCTCGGCGCGTGCGCCTCGGCCGCAATATGAGCTCAACACAAAATGAACTCTTTCTACTCCTAATAATATAATATACTATTACAATAATTATCAACTACATAAATACAGTGCTAATAATGTTAATTGCGTAACAAGCGTGTAATAGTTTATCTTCAATTCACTATTGCTTCAACGTATCCGCCTTCTCTTACAATACAGGTTTCCGTTCTAGGAGAAAATTCCCTCAATACATTTCTAATTATATTCGGAGTATACCCTGAATTGTTTCCGTAATAATTGTTTCCAACTGTTCTACGTTTGTGAATGGCCTGTGTTGATATACCTTTTCTTTTAAGTAACCCCATAAGAAAAAATCTAATGGGGTTAAATTTGGCAACCTAGCTGGCCAAAAAATATCGGAATATCTAGGAATTAACCTTTCATTAAAGATATTTTCAAGGTATTACCTTACTTCCATCGTACTATGACATGTTGTGCCGTCCTGCTGGTACCATACCTGTTGCCGTTCATGTCTTGGAAGATTACAAAGAAAATCATGCAACTGATTTTGTCAAAAATTTAGATATCGGTGACTAGTCATAGATTGTCGAAAAAAAGGGTCAATTATTTTGTCTGATAATAGCTAAAATTTATTACTATCGATCGTTTAAAAGTAAAAAGAAATTAATAATTTTTATTATTTCAATCATTTAATTTTTCTGTATGCGTAAAAAATAGATTTGGCAATATTGCAATGTAATAGTGTTAGCTTTAGCATCTTTCAGAATCAGAGTGCCTTGATGCAATGACAGATAATAAATTGTGGTCATCAGTGATCAACTTATTATAGTAGGTGGCTACAAGTTTGCCAAATGTACATTTCTTAAATATTTATGGTGAGGTGGTGAGGGATAGCCATACGCCCACGAACTTTTTTGCAATAAACTTTTTGCCTTATTTTTGTCCAAGGAACAATTTTACCTGAAGCTTGCACCACCATTTTTACACACCCTGTATAGGTATATTTCGATTGTGTAACTCTTTCACAAACGAATCGGAAATAATTTCAGGAATTGGTAACACAGAAAATATTATATCTGAACTCGCGATAATCATTTTTGGTTGTATAAAAACAAATAACGTAGGTGTATAATATTAGTTACACGCAATGCATTATATTTTAATTAATATTAACATTAATCGCGTGATGAAGATAAAATACACAATAGAAAATACCATGGAGAAATTGATCTTGGTAAGTCCAATTAGTCCTAAGCATATTAGCGGACATAAAAGCAAACGCTGAAAATATATGCGTTATACATTTATACGAGTATTATTTGAACTGAATAAGAATACACGTGAGTGTTACGAACCAAAAAAGACAAACAGAAATGAAATTAAGTTTTTTTATACAGGGTGTTCCCTGAGGTAATCGACAAACTTACACCATATTGTGTTCTAGAGGTGATTCTGAACAAAAAAAATGTACACTTTTCAGTCGATTTCTTTCCGTTCTTGACATAATATCGACAAAAGAAAACAATGTTCATCAATTAATGTAAATTTACGTATAGAGATAAGTAGGGTAGATAAAATGACTTTGCCAGAATACATGAAAAATGTCCCACTAGAATTTCAACGTGGGTTGTTTTATCAACAAGACGGTGCTCCACAGGCCAGTTATTGTATTTCTAAACCAAACGTTTCCTGGAGTGTGGATATAAGAAGAGGCCGCACGTTCTACTGACTTTTTGCCATTATACTTTTGCGGTTGTCTTTTAAGTCTCGTGTTCACAGTAACGGTAAGCCAGACACGCGAGAAGATTTGATTACAAGAATATAGTAGAGGCACTAGATTTTTTACGAAACGATCTTGCAGAAATTAACTGACAACCAGTGTTGGGTAAGATCCGTTAATTCGGAATCAAGATACAGATCCAGATACATTTGAAAAATAGGATTTAAATCCGTGTCAAAGATCCTCGTAGATCCTTTTTTCTAATTTCTGATTGAAAAACGGTAGATGGTAAAAATTCTCTATTCTCCTGCTATATGCAGTGTTTTTCGTATTTTGGTAGGCTTTACCCGTTCCCAACCTTTGGTAATCTCCAAGTTAAATAAAAATTATTGTTTAATGATTTTTTTTATTATTTCAAAAAAAAATCGTTAATAATTGAACAGCGGATCTTTGGATCGCGATACTAGTTTTCTGTACAAGCGCAAATTATTGAAATAAACATCCAAACAAATTAGCTTACGTTTTTAGTTTGAATCCCCCAGTTGCAACTTCAAATGCCCCGGCCAAGGATTAACGTACACAACACCATTATTTTAAATGTAGCGTAAAAGAAGCCAAAACGTTACTTCGCAAGTAGCTGTAGAGTAGATTAGCTCCAATAGTTTATTTGCTACTTGTCAATTATTTGTAATTTATATTTAAGCTAGGGCGTTATATACAGTGAAGTCCATTTATTATGCAATATAAGCATATTGCAAGTTAAATGGACCGGCCACTTTACCATTGGAATATAGGCAACTCATTATCCACTACTAGCACGCTTTCCCCTGCTTATTGACTTTAATTATTGTTTGTCACCTGTTAAATTTGTTTTTTTTTCAATATTTAATACAGAACAAGATTGAAAACTACCGATTTATTAAAAACATCATTTATACTGACCAAGAAAAAATAGAAATGTGTAAAAAATTCATGTGTTACTGTTTTACGTTAATTTTTTTTTTCATGTTGTGTCAAATTTTCTAGATGTTCTTGATATTGTAGACATATTAGGGACTGGTCTGTTAGGATATTTTACACTAAAATAATCGCTAACATTACGTATTGATAATCCGATAATGCGGAGTGATATAGTATATACATTTCTATTTTTTTTTCATCTGTATAGATCATGTTTCCAATTAATCTTTAGTTTTAAATCTTGTTCTTTATTAAAAACTAAAAAAACCATTATGTAATTTGACAAACAATAACCAAAATCAGTAAGCAGGGGCAAGAGTGCTAACAGTGTATAATGGGTTGTCTATATTCCAATGATAAAGTGGGTGGTCCATTTAACTTGCAATATGGCTATATTACACAATAAATGGACTTCACTGTATAACGCCCGTACGTTATTCTTTCTGATTTATCGTCATAGATACATAAACCCCCAAAACCATGTCATGGCCATGTCGATTTTATAAATCGCCGTGAAAAATAAAACGTTGTATGCATCACGGGGATTACTACTTTATGTTTAAAAGCCCTCGGGTAACATACTAATCCTCGATTCCTCGGGCTAGCCTGACGCCCTTAACGAGCATAAGCATCTTCATCATAATGACCTTGATACATTAATTATATCATAGTGTGTAGCGAGGTACTTTTTTAACACCTCTGATATTGAGATTTTAGAAGAGGATACATTCTGTGCGCCACCCTATGCTCTACCTATCGCACTACTACGCGAAAGTGCTTGCAAGTGGAAACTATTTAGGTACTTATGAAAAAAAATTAACATATTAGATATTACCAACAAGTTAGATATAACACAATAGAGTAATTACCCTATTCTTAATACTCTTAAACTCTATTAAACTACAAGTGTATTAAATTTAAAATAAGTTATGTAAAGTTTACTTTCTTAACAAGCATTATTATGCTTTGTTGCTTTACATGGTTTCTCATACATCTGCAAACTAGGGCTTTTGTATATTCGTTTTAACTAAATATGTAAAATAGAGTAAGTTAGTTTCGTTTTCAGATCTTAGTTGTGTTGATCTTTGATAAATTTCTAGAACCTTGAATTATCTCTCACATCCAATAGAAATTAATTAACCTAGCAATTTATTTTAAATACATACTTCATTTTGTTAATAAATCAGTGACGGCCCCTAACCAAAATATTTTCGGGGGCACAGCAACAGACGAGCCAGAGGGACAACAGCCCGGAGTGGACATGGCTTATTAGACACGATTTAAGAGCAACTGGCAAGGTTTGGGATGAAATTAAAATACCTGAAAATGTCAAAATATTTACATTGAAAAATGAAAGTTTGTAATAACTATTTTTTTTTGCCGCGGGTACGGGCCCCTGTACCCCTTGGCACCAGCCGCCACTAATAAGTTCTTCAATAATTTCTTCAATTTATCGTTTTTATTATTATGACTTTTATTTTAAATTTGCTTTATTGTAGAACAAAAGAGTTTGCGAGAAAAAACATATTTTTCATTTAAGAAAACATGAATGGTGATATTCGTTTTAGACCAGCCATTCATGTCAGTGATTGAGGAGTGTTCGGCATTGGTATAGAATGACAGGACAGATACTTCGTTGACATGATAGTAATCAGCACAAACTCATAGAAAACCGTTTCCGTTTGCGAGGTGTCGGATATGTGACATGTAGAAAGATAAAGCTAAAGGATTTCAACATTTTCTTGCAAAGAATCTTTAGAAAATTTTAATTTTGGAACTTTCTAGGACAAAATAAAAAATTTATTACTTAGAAATTTTTCATAAAATGCAAATCTGTTTAGGGATACACGCAATACACTTTAGAGTTAGACGTAGCAAAAACATAACTCGAAACCAATTTGGAAATAAAAATAAAATATGTAACAAAAATTATGTCGGAATGGAATATGGAATATTTTACTGATCTCAAAATATTTAGGTAGTTATTTTCCTTAGACACTGCATTAATTGCTTTTTTCAAAATGAAGCCTTTCTAGTTAAAAATAATTACGAATTGTTCTCCTACGGTAGTAAAAATGTCTAGCTTTTAGGAAGTATTTACGAATTCATCTGCAGCCTTTAGAATTGGAATGGAATAAATATTTGGAAAAATACAAGAAATTCTTTAGACCAGACTTCAGTCTGGTATTCGATATATGAAACTACAATATCCTGAGCATGTCAGTTGGGGTGCTTTCTTACGTGACTAGGCGATATTGGTACGTGAAACGCGAACTTCTCGTAAGGATAAGGAGAACACGGTAGCACCAGCCATTTGTAGGCTCAACGACGAATTAACTTTAGAAAGATTTCAAAAAGACTACCCTTCATAAATACTTTTGGAATTACTGCTAATTTATTACATCAAATGGAAGTTGTTAAAAATAAATTATTCTTATCGTAGATATTAATAAGTTTAGAGGAATGCGAAAGACGGAATGCATATATACATATATATTCCACAAAATACTAATATCTGGGGTGGAAGATATCGATCGCGTTTGTCCCTCTAGTTGTGACCTTGTTTGATGCCAGAGAGCCGCTTCGCGAACTGATTTCCACGGGAAATGCGTGCTTAGGAAGAAAAAGCAATTATATATTTTTAGTATTAATTTACTTACAGAAATAAATGTAATTGCATGAAAAAATCCATATCAAAAACCGTCACGGAAGAAAAACTACATCAGTTATACTATTTTTTAACGATTCTAACAATTGTTTTGTAATTCGTAACGATCGGGAGAACAGGCCTATTAGTGTGTGACGATGAAAAATACTGAGACTCTAATTTTCTCCAAATCTCAATTTTATAGCACTAAATAAACTTGGAGCAGTAGATAGTAGTACCAAATAAAGTAGTAGGTACTACTCTACTATACTACTACTCTCACTCTCATATCTAACCGTTCCGAGTTACTTAATAATTATGTCTTCCTGCTTACATTCTACATTTTAGTAACTAAAAGTAAAAAGCTAATAAATAGCCGATAAAATTGTAAAGACAATTCAATTCGTATTCTACCAGCCAATCAGAAGGTCCTATTTTAAAAATTAAATCAATCAGAAGGCTATTACTGACAATATTTTTATGACAACCGAAATGCAGTCGAGCCTTCCAACCTTAGATCTAGCTTCCAACGAAAATATTTATGTCAGATAAACGTCAAACAAACGTCAAAAAAATTAATAATATTTTGTAAATTCTTGTTTCATTGAATTGTAATCCGAATACATTTTTATAGACGATATGTTAAAAATTGATAGGTATATACTAGGGATTTTGGCGTTTGCTACCTACAATTCGCTAATAAGAAGAAGTATCACCATACAATAGTCACATTGTAATTATTTAACAAAATACATATCCGTTGAGGTGGATTTATTTTCCAGGGCCTGTCAAATGGCTTGATTCCCAGATCTAAGCATCCTTTTGATTCTCTCTTGGGGGTTACATAAAAGATATGATTTATTCAAGAAATTACGACACTCTGGGAGAACTTTTAAACTACTGTAGAACGAACTATCCAAGAAATAGTTTGCCTGTAGTACTACTCGTCGGTATACTGCGAACATGTCTCCTTCAACTTTGGAAGGCCGTAACTCCGAAAGGAGGGGGTTTCGGTAAAAAGTTTTATAGTATAAAGGGTAACGCTAATTTTCGATATAGAATCACCTCCTAAATTTTTTCGCACTTATTACTTAACACCCTGTAGTACTGTAAGTAGATACTGAACGACTTAATATAATGAATAAAAATACAACAAAGAAAATAATAAGTTTGATAGGTATGTCAAGTAAAATTCTTTTTTAAATTTGTATTCTCATGGTTGAATTTAATACTAAATGTTTTCCAAATAAAAACGAACTTCGCTTATCTGATTTGTTTGAATATATGCGGATTCAGTAATTTGAATACATATCTCATTTGGGTAATTTGCTGTTCCCCGTGGATTAATGCGTTTGCTTTATCACTGATGAGATTTTTAATATAACACGGTACTATAAGCCAATTTCAGTAGCAGTATTTACGTTGTTTTACAGCCGGAATTTAGAAGTTCGACATTTTTCTAGCAGCATGGGAAGAAAATACATAAACAAGGTCCTAAGCTACACGTTGCGGTACCTAACGTTTTATTATCTTTTCTTATGTTAAAATTTATATTGACAGCAATAACTAACAAGGGCTATTGTAAACAATTTAATTGTGAAAATTTTGACGTTCAACTTTATTAGGAATATTTTCCTGAAATCCCCAGAAACTTTAAATTTCTTACAATCTCCGCCTTTTTATTCCCGAATGCGTACCAGAGAAGTATTAATCAGAAAAAATGTTCTAGTTTGTCAGAATCTGGGTTGGAAATGTTAAATACTTATTACCATAAATAGAAATAAATTAGAAGTAGATAAAAGTCGAATACTCGCGTAAGAAATCCATTCCCCACTTTCAAGAGTACGGTAGACAGGCCAACAATTTTAAAGCCCCTCGTCAACAAACACATTTTCAGGAAAAATTGCGGAAAGATATTTTTTATACTATTTGCACATTTTTATTCGATTTTTAGTTTTTACATTATTGCAACATTAGGGGCCGCGCCAGATTTTACAGAGTGCTTAACCCATTTTTCTTCATTCTCGCGGAAATATCGATATGTTCCTCAAGATGTTTCAGCTAAGGTCTGATGCACGTGAAATTCGCTATTTTGTATTCCTTAAAAATTGCAAAATTCGCGGTAACATGCAGCAAGGTTAATTAAAGATGGACTTTATTGACTATTTCTTTTAATGGCTGTGAATGTATTATATTTCAAGATGGAAAACCTAACGATTTCTAAAGATTTCTATTACTTTCTACGGAGAAGTGGCGATACTTCCTCTACAAAAAAAAATACAGAATTTAGTGGAAGGTCCGACCGTGTGTGATACGAACGGTCTTATAAAAACCACCATATATCAAAAACGATGTACATTTTCCTTGTACAACAAGAATACCTTTTCTTTCGACAGCCATTTTTGGACCATGGGTTATTTAAATTTTTTCACTTATTTTGATGAGAGGGACCACCCCTACAAGTTTTCGCTTTATTTTTGAATCACCTTGTACACCAGCAATCAAATCACTTTAGTTGCATACCTACAATAACAAGAATAATGCTTGCCTTGGAATTTTGTTTCATATTTTTAAATATTTCAGATTCTTCTGACGTTACCAAAATTGATAAATGCAATAAAGAATAATGAATTTACTGTATTGAATATAGATTTTGTCGTTATATTATTTTAATTTTTTTTTGTCAAACAACAATACCTAGTAGAAAGTTGTAATCCGTTATAATCCGTCTTTTGTGTATTGGCTCCATTGTGAGTTAATGGTCCTGTTAGTTGTGTTGCCTACATGCTAAATTGCAAAAGGTGAATTATATTGATATTTCTAAAATTTTATTTCCATTTTTTCCGAATTAATTTGCATTTTAGAAAAAAAATTCTTGTGGCATTTGAAAGAGCGTGATTATATCTGTTAACAACGAGGGTTGTTTCCCCAAATAAAACTAACTATTTAAATACAAGTGGTAGGTTTTATTAAATCAAAGCTGAACAGAACAAAACATGTAGGTCCTACTCAGCACTACCTAACACTGACGCGCTTTATCCGCGCCTGCGCGAGCAGTGCGCATTGTCAGCAACCTCCAAGCTATAGAGTACTACGGGGTGGGAAAAGATGACAACCCTCATGCAAGGGGCTCATGCTAACATATCTATCTATTGATAGAGAGAATTTTTCGATATCCGTATTTTTGTAAATACTACTTGAAAATTTTAAAGTAAAATAGAGTTGTACATTTTTTAATGCTGAAAAGTTATTTTTTAGAAATTAAACAAAAACGAGAATAAAGGGACAGAGAAAGGAAGAAATTTATTGAGTACGAGCAATGTTAAATTAATGAAGTTTGTTCCTTTATTTTCCCAATTTATTTAAGGCTGCAGTTTACACCTTGAAATATACCCCTTTTTATGCACATTTTGTTCCAATTTTTCAAAGCCAATTTTAAAGTAGGAAGGGCGGGCGAAATTTTTTTCTTATTATTGGTGTTTTATCTGTCTACTCATAGAACGTTTTTGTTTAATTTCTAAAAAATAACTTTTCAGCATTAAAAAATGTACAACTCTATTTTACTTTAAAATTATCAAGTAGTATTTACAAAAATATGGATATCGAAAAATTCTCTCTATCAATAGATAGATATAACCACGCTCTTTCAAATGTCACAAGATTTTTTTTTCTAAAATGCAAATTAATTCGGAAAAAATGGAAATAAAATTTTAGAAATATCAATATAATTCACCTTTTGCAATTTAGCATGTAGGCAACACAACTAACAGGACCATTAACTCACAATGGAGCCAATACACAAAAGACGGATTATAACGGATTACAACTTTCTACTAGGTATTGTTGTTTGACAAAAAAAAATTAAAATAATATAACGACAAAATCTATATTCAATACAGTAAATTCATTATTCTTTATTGCATTTATCAATTTTGGTAACGTCAGATGAATCTGAAATATTTAAAAATATGAAACAAAATTCCAAGGCAAGCATTATTCTTGTTATTGTAGGTATGCAACTTTCCATACATCAAATTCGATTTTGCTTTAAGTAAATGCCAGCCTTAAATCTAATTTTTTAATTTCAGCTTTAGCGACGAAACTAAAGTAATACTGGAGAATTAAACAAACATAGCTGCCACTACACTATCCTCGATGGATAGACCAAACGTACTTTGAATTTTCGCTATGAATATATGCTGTGGAATAGTAATTTTCATGAAATTTTGGCAGAGACACCTTAAATTTCTTACAAAAAAAATGCTTCATGTATCTACTACTAGCAAACATTACTTTAGCTGTTAGCAAAGATGTTAAGGACTGAATGGGGTTGCTCTCCACTACCATAGAAAAATAAACAGCCTGTTTAAAGAAAATTGGTTTTGTAATAGCTTTGGCGGCTCTACCACGGGGATACCAACGTACTTCCTGTATAAAAGTCCTAGAGCCGCCACACAACGCAACAGAATTTAATATCAATCAGAGTTCAAACGTCAACATAAAATCTAGCGAGTATTTTAAAACAATCTTCCTTTGTTTACATTTTGTACCTATCCACCCATTTTAGTCATTTTATTACGTTCGAGGTACAGAGGCTAGTCCTAAGACTACTGGCTAGCAAACCAGGCCTAAGGTACATAAATTTTAAGGAAGAAAGATTTCCTACCGTTTAACATTTGCAGTAAAAAAAATTCTTTTTTTTATTAATTAATAAAAAATATTATGTATTATTACGCTAAGGGGAACAAGTTTAAGTCCCGCAGGGCAGCAAACGAGGCTAGAACGATTTATGAAAACAGGAGGAATAGCTTCTTAGCAGCAAGGATGTTATTGTATAGCGGGTGCGATTTTACACCTGGAGCCAATGTTTCTGTTTGCATGGCAAGTTGAACGAAATTACCAATAATAATTAAGTATAACCCATCACCGTATACTGTTATAATTTATAAAACATCCTACCTTATCGTTGCAACTACTCTGCTACCCAGCCCTAGAAGTTTTCTGATCGTCATCCTGTAAATTAAATTAATTGTAAATACACAAATACTGACAAACTTTTAATAATCATTTTAATTTATTTAAAGTTAGACATATAATGCAAACCTACTTGGTGTTCATATTTGGTTGATATTTAAAAACACTTGACACCTTTAAACCACCACTAAAGACACACTATTCACAACTAAAGTTAAGTTTCCTTTCAATTTGTTATCTATAGATGTACATAACATCAAGGAAAAGAGAACTGGGAATGATAAAACAACATCTGGCCCACCTTGATTTTGTACGTTCATAGAAAATTTGTATTTAAGGTAGATGAGTAATAGAAATCGCTTTAGCATTCTTTCGTGATATGAGTCAGCTTATTACAAAAGAATATTCGTATATTGCAGTGATTGTAACATTACGAAAATACGTATTGCAAAAAACGGCATTTTCATTGAGAGTCTTCTTGTTCAGCCTATCTGGATATCCACTCCTGATGGATGTAGGCCTCCTCCAATCGTTTCTACGTTCCGCTATTTAAAGCTGTTTGGATCCAGGTTTTTTTCCCGGCTATCTGGTGTTTTGAAAATCAATGTTTTTTCAGAATATGTTTTAACGATTTTACTATCGAGTGTTGGTGTCACATGAAATTTTCTTGTTAATAAAAAATAAGTAGATAAGAGGAGGAATAGGAATCAGTAACGCTCCACTGGAAGCTCCAGGGAGTGGGGCGATGATACGAACGTACCCTAAGTCCATAACGTATTTTGCCTTTAGAAATAACTAAATAGTTTGTTGATAAAGAATCACCTAACTGGTATTGCGTACCCCCTGTATAAAATTCCCAGAGCCGCCACAGTGCAAGTGAGGCAATAATTACAAATTTTGTGTAATCGTTGTTGTTGGCTTGTTCAAATAAATTAAATTAATACTTTTTTATGACATAAGCTTACTCTGATCTGCCAGAAAGTTTCAAAAACAATACACATCCACGTTATCCATGAACATGTACGTTGGGTTGCCTATTTGGGACATTCAGGGAGTCAGACTCACGTGACCCACCCTGCAATGTTGGGTGTAACAATCATCGTATATTGAAACCACGACCTTCTTGATTGAAACTAACCAAAATTATCAACAACTGCTTTTTTTAAATTCCATATACATACTGTGGGGGCATAACCGCCTAGAAACGAGCCATATGCCATATGAGCATGAAGTAGGTACCTACTCGAACCCAAAGTGAGTCGAACCCACGTCAATTATGGGCATTTATTATGAACATAATCACACACTAAACTCTATAGCCTGCGCTGCGTTGGACGTTCATTTTATACTATAAATAAATGAGATCGTGAAAAATAAACTGTAAGCGATAAAAGTATAAACTTCAAATAGGTGTAAATTATTTTGAAATGTGCTGAAAACCTAAAATGGTATTAAATGAGGTTTAAATTCAAGACAAATACCTGGAGTAAATATTATAAATAGTTGAATTATTTATACTGCAAATACCCTGAAGGAACTTAAAGGGGTAGGCATTTCAAGTAGGATCAGAGGTGAAATATTTGAGAGTCATCCTTGACTTATCTTCTATCCATACAAACAAAGAGACTAGACTCGGGCCTTGTGGGTCTGCAGAGATTAATTGGAAAAATATGGCGCTTGAAACCTTATATGGCATTTGGACTGTACTACACAAAAGTGGTGAGTGTTAATTTCGGATACAGTACCTATAGGTAATTTGTGGTCATCGACAAGTCTCGGTCATACAAACATTATCCTCGACCTTGTATGCTTCACTTAACACCCTAGGAGTTTAATATTCTATTAATAACGGTTATCAGAGTACACCTCTAATGAAATACGTCAAAGTATTTTCAAAAAGTTTCCGAACAAAGTCTTCAACAAGAGCACAAATAAATAATCCTTTTGAATTAGAAAATTAGTTCAAAGTAAAAATGATGTTTATGTTTAGAAAAATAAGTAATTCAACGGTAAACGTTCGTAAATAATAAATTGATAGCATTTCACTGCGACTTTTCCCACGTATAATGGATGTCATAGTCACGCAAGTAGTATTACTGTAAAGAATAGTTTATACTTTATAGTATATGGCTATACTTAATTAAATAAGTTTTTCACAGGCTGTTGTGCTTTTGTATTTAGTAAGTAGGTAGTATATAAGTGGTAGGTACTCGTATATTCCGAGCCACAGTAATTATTTTTTTCTACTTCGTGTTTACAATAGTTCCATTGTCACTATTGTGACACTGAAAACTGCATAAATCAGTTTCATAATAGAGGCTATTGTGAAACTGTTTTTGGTAAAATTTTATTTTTTAAAAGTGGTAGCATTTGCTTCATGTGTCAAATTATCAAACGTCATCATCATCAAATATTAATGGCACGCAGTTCCTTTTCTATAGAGAAGTTAAAATAAACACAGAAATTATAAATTCCTGAACTTTCATTTGAATTTGAATAATGAAAACAACTCATAGAATAAAATATTTCTTTTAAAAAGTTTATTATAACCTAAATTGTCAATTGTGACAGTTTTGAAAATAGCTTGCCCCAGTGTTAGTACCACTTGTTTCGATCGAAACTCCCTAGATAGTAAATTCATTAAAAAATTCTATTTTTTGTTATAATACAAATTTCGCAAAGTAGAAAAAAAGGTAGTACTAGTAGTCGTAAACTATCTTTCTATAAAATTGCATTGTTTTATAACAGTTTCTACAACGGAACATTATAAATTAATGTAAATCTTAATTAATAGTTCCAAGCACATCTCATAAAATGTACTAAGTTTGCAACTAAAATTCAGCATGACTTGTATACAGTCAGTAGTCGGTACACATTAAATACTATACAAGCAAAGATTTAATTTAAAGAGCTTTTCTTGAAGTTCTACAATGAAGTCTCGGCAAGGATAATAAATTTCACAATGTGTATCTCTTCCATTGACTTTTCTATCTTATTTTATGATGCTGCCGTAGCGTAGTGCAGCTCCATTATTCCTGTCGTAATAGTAGGGAAAAGAGAAAATTCTTTTTGTACTCCTAGCATAATATACAGATGTGGACTACTAGGAACATTAGGGACATGGGACTTTTACACTATGCCTCTTGATGTTTTTAATATTAGAGCATTTAGTACCTACTCCTAAATAAAATACCGATTAGGAGAATAAAGGGACAGAGAAAGGAAAAAATTTATTGAGTACGAGCAATGTTAAATTAATGAAGTTTGTTCCTTTATTTTCTCAATTTATTTAAGGCTGCAGTTTACACCTTGAAATATACCCCATTTTATGCACATTTTGTTCCAATGTTTCAGAGCCAATTTTAAAGTAGGAAGGGAGGGCGACATTTTTTTTTTATTATTGGTGTTTTATCTGTCTACACATCAGTGCCGTAACTAGGGTATGGCCAATATGGCCCCTGCCATAGGCGCCTGATTGAATGAAGGCGCCGCGCGAACATAATTTTTATTAAAAAAAAAAGAAATATGCCATTTTTGTATTATTCAAGACATTGAACCCGAGTTCGAAGATTGTTTTCTATTTTTGTCCAGATGTTGTATTCACAAACAAACGGATTATAACAACACAAAATATACCCCGCCCGGGTGCAAGATATAATTTGCCGCCCCTACATAGCTCAGAAATTTGTTTAGTATTGAGAATTGGACGTGTTGTATAATTTTATTATCATTGCTTCCAGATGGTCCGACCCATAGATCTTTGGTCATAAAATATTACCTACTACCTAGTAGAGCGCCTTTTTGTATATATACACGCATTTTTATTTTTGTGAGTGTAGACAGTTCAGTGACATAATGGAAGCAGCGGCGTATACACGGGGGGATTTTGGGGGTCAGAACCCCCCCCCATGGACACAAAAATTATTAATAAAAATTGCAATGATGAAAAATGCTTTTTTATTTTTTGTTTAATTAACGTTATTTAACTATAGAATTCTTGATGGCACACGGGAAATTTGTGCGCACTGTTTAGTACTCCCCCGCTGCTCCACCAGTCGCCGAGAAAACCAAATTATCAACCGCAAGTGCGTGCTGCAGTAAGTGTTAAAAACATGTTTCCTACAGTAAATAAACTTCTTAAAATTTTTTGTACGCTGCCAATATATCCCAGTTTTGCATTTTGAGGAAATAGTATTTTTATTGTAATTTGTAATTTTTTAAAAAATGTGTAACTCGTTTCATGTAACATCATATTTTTTGGTTCCTAATTATATGCTCAAAAAATTTCAGCTCCTTCTTACAGTCGTTTCGAAGACCACGCCCCTTTTTACAAAAAATTTTCGCCTGCGGCGCTTTTTTAAATTACTCAAACCATCGCTTTTGAATAAAAATTATTTAATAAATACAAAAATGGTCGCAGCGGCGCGGCGCTCTTCCAAAAATTTTTGAAAAATTATTAATACAAACAAACTGTCAACTGTCCTGTGATATCTTGTCAGGAAGGAGCCTTTTTCATACCTGGCCATAGGCGCCAAAAAAGCTAGTTACGGCACTGCTACACATAGAACGTTTTTGTTTAATTTCTAAAAAATAACTTTCTCTCTATCAATACATAGATATAACCACGCTCTTTCAAATGCCACAAGAATTTTTTTTCTAAAATGCAAATTAATTCGGAAAAAATGGAAATAAAATTTTAGAAATATCAATATAATTCACCTTTTGCAATTTAGCATATAGGCAACACAACTAACAGGACCATTAACTCACAATGGAGCCAATACACAAAAGACGGATTATAACGGATTACAACTTTCTACTAGGTATTGTTATTTGACAAAAAAAAATTAAAATAATATAACGAAAAAATCTATATTCAATACAGTAAATTCATTATTCTTTATTGCATTTATCAATTTGGTAACGTCAGAAGAATCTGAAATATTTAAAAATATGAAACAAAATTCCAAGGCAAGCATTATTCTTGTTATTGTAGGTATGCAACTTTCCATACATCAAATTGGATTTTGCTTTAAGTAAATGCCAGCCTTAACAGCAAATGCTCTAATATTTAAAAAAATCATGGTGCACAATCTAAAAGCATGACTGTCGTGGATGCGTGCATGTCTCTATGTCTCTATGTTCCTAGTATCCGACATCAATCTCTGTAAGGGCCGGTTTTATAAAATCGGGTTGACCGACGGTTGACTGAACCTCGATCAATTGTCATGTATACGATTCTTAAAAACAATCGTATCCATGACGATGCTCGTGTCTGAGTCAACCGTCGCGTCGCGTCGGTCAACTAGACTACCGGCCCTAAGTATAGTCCAAGATAAGGACCACATGCATGGGGAGTGGTAAGAGATTCGGTTAAATAAGAAAAAATGTCCAAGGTATTGAAGACCACTATACGACCACCATTCAAAGTCTATAAATTTTACGCAGTTTTCAGTACAGACTGAAAAATCATAAATTTTCAGATTTATATTTCCCTGTGTAACCAAACCAATCAGTGGAAACAGAAAAAAAGTCATTAACTTACTCACAAAAAAAATTGAGGAGATGAATAAATCGTTAGCTTTTAAAAATAAAACAGAATGGCAAAATGATAGGTGAGGAAGCAATTTTTGATGTGCCTTTACAAATGTTTAAAATTCATATATTCCGCATTCAGAATGCCATTAGCGCTCAAGCAGCGGTATCATTAATACGGGAAAACTATTAATTTATCATTACATATGAAATTTTTTTAATGATTCCAGTCAAGGGATTTAATTTCGCCATCAGCTATATCTACAGAAAGTTAAAATGTGTTCATCTAACACGTTCACCGTTTGTCTATAGAATTTTTCAAAAATAACCCATACTCAACTCTGAAGGATATTGTACAGTAGGTCTGCTATATACAGGGTTACTGGTAATTCGATAGATTCCTTTGGAGATGTGATGGGACAGGACCTAAGAAACAAATTTAACCCTAACATACATTATGCAAACCTCAATAGTTTTTGAGATATTTCAATTTTTGTGTTTTCCTCAAAAAAGTAGATCTTAATGTCTTTAAAGTTAATTTTAAAAAAAATATACTTGACATTTTTTGAACTTTTTTACTGGATTACTTGTCCCACTCTATGGGCATCCGTTTGGAATGGAAAATATCCGGCAACATTTCGATCCTGTGAAAATTATAAAAAATTATTTTTAAAAATGTTCAATGTGCCCTTGATAGTTCTAATAAAAAAAAATAGTAAAAGTGATGTATGTTAGGGTTAAATTTGTTTCTTAGGTCCTGTCCCATCACATCTCCAAAGGATTGTATCGAATTACCAGTAACCCCGTATAAGGAAAACAATTTAAATTTTCTTTTGAGTTGAAAAATTGGACACTCTAGCCGGAAGCCGGAATCGCCCCCCGCCCCAGGTTGAATAGATGCTATGGATATAGTAAAACCAGTAAAACTTTAGGTTCTGGATTTATTGCGATAAGGCGTATGCGATTTCTACACAATAAACTTCCCAAGAAGCCTGTGAACGTTTTTTTCTTCTAAAATATAGTATGTTAAATGGGGACTGTTATAGTAGACAAGTATACATAAGAAAATATTTGATGGTGATGATTAATTCATACAACTTGATACGTAACTATCCATCAGACTATCAGAAATTGCCTTTTTTCGCTATTTTTATTTTACACGTTGTTTTTACGTATAACACATTTTTTTATTATAGTGGAAAACTATACAGGATGTTAGAGAAATAGAGGCAGAAAAAAGTCCATACGGTCTACACAGTCGGTGCCTTTGCCATTGTTTTGCAATAACCTTTTGGCCTTATTTTTGTTCAAGAAATAACTTAACTGAAGCTTGCACCACCATTTTTATACACCCTGTATAATAATAATTAACAGTAGGATTGTTTGAGTTACTGTGGTTACATTGGACCAAGGGCGTCGAAAACAGCCAGATTTGGACAATTTTCGCTTTTATTGCAGGTACTTAAAACAGTTTTCGATAGGTTAATAGCTTTTTTCTGCCTCTATTTCAAAAACACCCTCTATTGCAATAAGGTGTCAGTTTTTATGCCGAAAATTAGTAAGTAATGGCCTCTTTCTGGCACAGTCCTCGAGAAGTTATTTAAATCTATTTTATTTTATATAATTATTGAGTCATGATTACATTTTCAAAAGTAGAGGTGTTTGTTAAGATTTATAATCTTTTAAAAACTTGCACTCCGGTTATAAATTTACAATACAGTGCCAACGTTCGCTGTTAATATAGGTACGTGAAGAAGCGTGGAGCAATAAAGTACACCCTTAATGAAGTTCATGTATAATTTTCTGCTCAGGTAAAATTTTAGAGTAAAATAAAGAGATGTAATAAAGTTCTTTCAGTCTTTGATGTGTTATCTTTGAACCTTAGAAAGATACTGCAAACTTAACAGCTTTGGGTCGACCTTAACAAAAATCAATATTAAATGGGAGTCCTGCCTCGGGCTTCGGGGTTTTGTCGCGTAAGCGCATATAAAGTTTAGGGCGTTAGAAATGTTCGTGTGGATGCATTTACGGGTTTATATAATTATTCCATCCACTTAATTTGCAAATTATGTCATTTAAAGCTATAACACTGCGAAATAACATTATAACGTAGTACCTAACCAATTATTGCAAATAACTGATAACTTTTGAAACCAGACTGTTAAATAGCCACCTTAGTAGATTTTATTTTACTAATCTTAAAAAAATAAAAGTTATCTCCAACAGGAATGTTTATTATGACGTTGTGAAATATGTATAATGTAACGGATAAATTCAATAAAATCGTTGAGAAAAATATTTCAAATAAATGCTCGGACACGTCGATTTTTATTTTTAAATTATGATTTACAGATGTTATTTTCAACCCCCACCACCCAACCCCTAAGCGCTGCCAACTCCAACTTTAAAAATTTAAATAGCAAGGAATCCTTTCTGATACTTTATCTGATAGCTTTTTTTATGCTGAATACAATAAAAAAAAGTTTTTCAAGATCGGTTGATAAATAACGGAGATATTTACCAAAATGTATTCAAATTAAAGTACCAATATTCGAGCAGGCGTTGGTAGGTACTGGGTGGTAAAAAACAATTGCAACTTGTTTGCAATTGAATGTAAACAAAATGTATTGACATTACTTAGTGGAGTGTGTGTTACTTATTATTAACGATTGAAAAATAAGATAACAAAAATGAGATTTACTGAAGCCGAAAGAATCGAAGTTTTAAAGATGGTTGGGGTTGGTGATAGATAGATACATTTTGTTTACATTCAATTACAAACAACTTGCAATTGTTTTTTACCACCCATTGTAGAGCCGTACCAACGCTTGCTCGAATATTGGCACTTTCATTTGAATACATTTTGGTAAATATCTCCGTTATTTATCAACCGATTTTGAAAAACTTTTTTTTATTATATTGAGCATAAAAAAAACTATCAGATGAGGTATCAGAAAGGGTTCCTTGCTATTTGAATTTTTAAAGTTGGGGTTGGCAGCGCTTAGGGGTTGGATGGTGGGGGGTTGAAAATTACATCTCTAAATCATAATTTAAAAATAAAAATTGACGTGTCCGAGCATTTATTTGAAATATTTTTCTCAACGATTTTATTGAATTTATCCGTTACTTTCGGGAAGCACTGTATAGGTATCATGTGGTAGATATACTAATTTTGAAATATATTACAAAATATTTAATAACGTTAGCACTATTACAACAACAAAATAATTTATAAAAAATAATTTCAAGGTAGCGACACAAAATATCAACAACCGATAGATAGATTGGGTTAGTTGGATTTTCTGTTGGTAGGGATAAGATTTCTTTTCGTATTTTCGCATTTTCGCTTTAAAATTCCATTCTAATGTTGTATCCCATGTATATTTACGAATTGTGGTTCAATAAAGCCGAATAAAGCAATTCATGTAAACTTGTTAGTAAGGGATAAGCATTCTAAAGGTTCATTCTAACGCTTTGCATTTTAGAAAATACTCAATATAAAATATTTTAAAAATATCCTAAGTATACCCTAATATTTTCGGTAGCATTTAACAAAATAGTTCATTACCCGTTTTCTCGGTTTATGTCTGAAAATTTCTAATAATAGTTAGTGACGACTACAAAAAAAATGAAGAAGAAATGCTCAGTATTCGGGCGCTTTTAGTTTAAAAAAAATCAAGGCACCTACTTGGATGCTCTCAGATTGTAGCATTTACTAGCACTACATCCTGAGTCATATTTTATTATGTTTACTTTCCCACACCACCACTGGTCAGAAACAACTTGTTTGAAAACCCTTTGGCGGTACTATAGCATGACGAAAAATGTATGTAGTAAATCCAAAAAGGATTGCAACGGCGCGGCGCTCTTACAAAATTTTTAAAATATTTGTATAATGATTATAAAAAAATTGGCCACACGATTTTGTGTAAATTTTCTATACTTTTGCAGCTTGGTATTAAATACATTTTCTTTTTTTGATGAAACCCAGAATCAAAGCCAGTTGGTTTTGCCAAGAATTTCACAGTGGTGCCCTCTACGAGGTTTTGAAAATCACAAATCGATGCTCCTATAATAGCTCCTTCATTAATAAAAATATGAAAGAAGTTTAAATATAAAAGTTGTGCAGTATATTATAGCTTTCTTTGCATTCTTTTAAATTTACATCACGTATACCGGGTGTTTGGTAATCACAGTACAATAAGCAACTTTGGTATTTTAAATGAAACCCCCTATATATTATTATATAATTGAATGCAAAATTGGATTGTCTATCACGTAGTATAAAGTGTTCATACAGCTAAAATGTGCGGTTAAAGAGAATTTCGCGAAGTTCAGCTGCGTTTTGTAAATTTTGAAGATTTAGTATTACTAGGGATGCACGTCTCTCTTCTGTACGTACCCAACCCCTATAGTCTCGTTTGTTGCGCTACGCATTCAAGTGATTTCCAGAGTCTGCCTCCAGGTCGAGAACTATACCGTTGAATACCAAAAACGAAATGCTTATTCTTAGTATGGGAAAATCCAGGGGAGGTGTGCACCTCCACTGTTTTATTAATTTTTTTACTAAACTATTTTGTCAGTAGGTACTACAAAATTAAGGAATCCAGTTCGTCTATTTATAGTTGCTAACGTAAATCATAAAAAATTAAATGACCGTTTTGTTAGTTCTTGAAATATTCAGGCGTTCTTTTTCAACACACTGTATAGTAGTGGTTACTTCTGCCCAATAGAGACACATTAAAAACATATTGTGAAACCATTAAGAAAGCCTCAAAAGCGTTAAAATTACTAGCTACCACTATATTATATCAGTTAGAAAAGTCAGGGCATTAGATTTGAAACCTTTCATTTGCCATCTGTATTAAGGTAATAATACACATACAGTTAGTACCTAATAGTTATTTGTATACCAAGGACGCGAAACGTGTCTTTATCGTACCGAGAGAAAATTGTCGCCGAGGACGTTTGCGGCCGAGGAAAGACAATCTCGAGGGCGCTAAAGAATTTCGCGGACAAGGTATACACAATATTTTTTGTGCAACCGTAAAAAATGTGTAATTGTAAATGTTATTGCTTTTAGAAAACCTACAGCTTAATTCATTGTAAATAGAAAAACGGCTTTCAGTTAGCGCGTTACTATGGATATGGAGTAAATAAAACAATTAGTTTTGTATAAATTACAATGATTTTTACTTTAGCGGACGCTAGCATAGCAGCGGCCGCGAAATTAGATTTCGCGTCCTGAACAGCGGACGCGAAACGGTTGCACAAAAAATTATTAATAGGCAATTGTTTTTTCCTCTGGGGTAATAATTTTATTCATATTTTGTTATACTGTACCTTATTATTATTATGTATATTATTAAGTGTGTGTACAAAGCGTTAATCAACGCTACAGATGCGCAATTTTATACTCCCAAAGAACAAAGGACTTGTGAACCTTATTTCTGTGTATGTGTAGTTGTATAACGCTAATTAATTGTCGCAGTCATTCCCTACTGTTTTCGTATAATACCAATCTTTCTATTTCCACTAGAAGTGTTTCTTTCAAACTATACCATGTACGTAGTGTTCACAAAGTACCCAATTACTGAAAAAATGGATCCTTTCTTATTTTGTCGCTAACACAAAAATATCTGTTATCATTAATCTGAGTACTTTTTGAACACTTCACGATCCTCTAGCTATGTGTGATTAAATGTTTGCTTCATTGTTTCCAGCACCAAGCCGCAGCGCAAGCTTTGGTGAGTGTTCTAAAAGCTCTTCCTTTTCCTTTTCAGCATGGTGCATGTTTATATATCTAAAGCTTTCTGTACTTTGAAAGCAACTTCAATCCCTGGATGTTTTCTTTCTTCTTCTATGTTATGTCTTGCGTGTTTTCAACTTTTGTCATCAGTGTTAATAGCTACGTATACAAGGAATGTCTGTGGATGTTTTAATTATTCCATCGAAAGAACTGTCTATCAAATTGTTTTCTTTACAGTAGTTTTAATTAATTTGAAAATATTTTTGCAAGTTTCAAATTTCTATTTTTTCTACACTTTAGGTATGAGCGTTCGTTTGAATTTGTGGTCTAGTTAGCTGTGACTGCTGTTTACGTATGTCGATACGTACATTTCCGCGGATAATCTGTTTCTATGATTGGAAGTTGCAAAATTACACAGCCTACTAGACCACAAATTTAAATGAACCCTTGTTATTATATTTCCAGTTTTAACAACACAATAACTTTAAAATTTCATATAATTATGTTCCAATTAAAATCCTATTATTTTACAAGCGTTAATCCTCATTTGAAATGTTTCAGTAATTTAACATGTAGCTGGCGGCTTCATTAAAAGTTAAATTCTTCAGCAAGTTCAACAGGTCCACAATTTTTTAGTTCTATCTCATACTCGGAGTTAATAAAGTATTCTTTCGTTCTCCAGCTCTTTCACGTGGTTCATTATTTATACATCTCCTAATTATTTAATGAATGTTGGTTTTTGCAAAAAAAATAATGTTATACTAAATGTTATGAAGCAAAACGAGGTGTTTTGATATGACTAGGAAAAAATTCATTTCTGTCTATGCCACATATAGTGACGAAAGAACGAAAATGTATGGAACGATGGTACCAGAATTTGGTTTCGGTATGTTGCGTTGTGTGCACCGCGTTCGGTGTCAAGAGTCCCAAATTTTGAAAAACGACTAAACGTAGCTTCTCTTAAAAATGCCTACAACGATTTTGGCCATTTTCACAAACGACATTTCTCTAACGCATAAGTAATACCCCATAGTAAGAATCTACCCAAAAATTCAAGGGCGGGGACTAATTGGGAAGGGGGTAAATTTTCACAAAATGTGCAAAACGGGTTGGTCGCAGAAATATCTACATCTTATGTAAGTATCGGTGGTTGTTTTTTCCTATTTTGGTTGACTTTTGTGAACATACAGTATGAAATTTTTATTCGTCCTAATACAGAAATACACAAAAATTGTGCTTGTGTTAGTAATCATAATTATAGGAGTAATTTGGACGAACCGTTTTCGAGATAATTAACCTTTTTTTTTAATTTTGTAGCTGTGCAAGCCCGTACCTGGAAAGTTCTATTCTGTTTTTATTAGAACGTTTATGATACAGCACGCTGTTCTGATCAACCTAACATTTTTTTTTGTAAATTTAAAATGACGAAGTAATGAGTCAACTTGTTTTTTAGGAAATTCCGTGTAAGTACTGTTTTAATTTTTCTTAATAAGTAATTAGGTCAAATAATACTTTTCAATTTTGTAATAATTTAGTTGAATATATATTTTTACTTTCAAAAATTCCACCTACGTGTTTCTGAATGACAGTACATTTCCATTAAAATCGTCATACGACACACACTTTCCCTATTAAAATTTCATGGAGACCCCTACAACAGTGATTTATTGATCGTAAGGTAACCCTTCCAAAGGTACATTAAATTAATTTTAGCTATACCGACAGATCCATAAATTACAAGAAAAGGCATTCTACCTGTTTTAATAAATAACACTAACTATTTTTTTATTAAATAATCAGAGAAAGCAAACAAACTTAAAAACCGTTTTAGAATATTTTATTTTTTCTTTTAAACTAGCTTTAGTGATATGGTAACGTAATATGAGATTGCATAAATTTTAATTTGCGTAGTAGATAATCTTATTTTTCACCTCGAAATAGTATATTATATTATTAGTAGTAGAAATAGTTCTTTTTGTGTTGCGCTTATATTGCGGCCGAGGCGCACGCGCCGAGGCTGTGCAAGTGAGCGAAACACAAATAAGACGTTCTACTCCGAATAATATATACTATTTTTTCTTCAAGTGTAAAAATATTCTGTTGCTGTAAATAAATATTTCCTAAAAAGTCATTTCCACAGGACAACGCTCTCTCCTCTACCAACCTTGGGGGCGGAGCTATGGGCAAAATACTGCCGTTGCCATGGATACGTAAACACATTATTGTACTAGTAACATTATTTTTTTTTTGACTATTAACAAAATGACTTCCTTCTACATAGCCAGTTCTGTACAACAATACGGATATTATGATACGCTTGAAGAAAAAAATTATTATTATTTTAACAATTCTTGTTTTATTGAATTGTTATTCGAATACAACAACTCTTGCCACGAGGTTTTATTCAATATTTGTGATTCATTCATTACTCGTTGCTGCTGTTTTTTGGAAAATAATTACTCGCGTACCGCTCGTAAATATAACTCGTATTCAGATTGACAAATATTGTCGGCGCTTGTATTATATATGACAAATATTGTGTCAATCGCTAGAACGTATCAGAATATGTCTGTAATAGGTATTATCTATACCTGACCTTTATTCCTTGTAGCTATTGCCTATATTTCGCCATTATCACTATTATTTGGTAGGATTTTAATCCAGTCAGGTTCAGATATATTTAATTCAATACCGTTTAGCTTCTCATACGTCATTGCATTTCTTGTTCTGTTTGGTGTGGCAGATGTTATATTGTAAGGATTCACATCAAGAATCAGGACGTCTAAAAATAAGTAACCATCCGTTTTCTCCTTGTTGAGGGTGGTTCTTTCAAGTGTATTTACTCTATAATGCATTTCTTGTTAAACTGGGAGTGTGCTATCAGCTTTTTTATAGTCCCCACCCACTGTAAAATATATTTCCTAACTAGAATATTGTTCCCGCCTTAATAGTATAGTAGGTACCCCACGGTGACCATATTTTATAATAATAATGGTATTTTCATACTGTCCCGTGTAACTACTTTACGGTACTAATTCAAGTCTGGAAAATGGCACGTTACAGTACAAAGTCGGGAAGTAAAGTTGAACTATAGCAAACGTATAAAATGGAAGATGTGATTTAAAATGACACCCCAATGATGTTTAAAATTATAAATCTGGTGCTAGAACTGATGCAACTGTTTTATAATAAGTTAATGGTCTAGTTGCCCGTATGAGAATGCATTTTCAGTAACTTAGTTAATTTTTAAGTATCAGCAGCCTGAAACCGCTGACCTAATTTCTTGAAAATAGCTTTGAGCTCATTTAAAAGTGCCTTTGGTACTCTAGATTCTAGGGAAGTAAAAGAACAGAAATTTGATTATATCAAGAAGCCCGAAGGATACAAATATGGTCGTCGTTGCGAGATTACTCACAATGTAGATTTAATATTTTTTACCATTAGTTGAATCTAATAAGTTACCGCTTGACAAAATTATACTGTTGGGATTCCTGATAGGTAAATATTTAATTAGAATTAGCATCTCTATGATAGTAATAGCATAGTAATAGTCACCAGGATATCGAACTATAAACAGATTTGTTAACTTGACCGTCATATATTAATGCCATGTCCTGTTTGAAGTTACGTTGGAAGGAGCTTTTGCAGTTTATATGTCTCTGGCGAGACTTCCTATTAGCACATACTAAATAAAACACAAGTTAAACACTTATAAATTTATAATGTTGTATACCCAGTCACGAGGGACAATTTAACATGTTATGTTGAAGATCTTCATAATCTGCAACCGGTTTGCTGTTTGTTATTTAATGCAATGCTTTAAAGGCCATTTTTTTAAATTTAATTTTTCATTCAGGTTGATTTTTCAGTCGCTATTGGTGATCCAAAATTGAATTCATCAAAGCTTGCTATGACAAAAATTACTGTGACAAATGATTTGATGTGCGGATCTGCGGGAGAGGATAATGGGTTAATCATCACCCCCCCCCCCCAGAGGCCAGCTAGTAACACTATTACACAAAATCTTTTCGCGGTTGACATCATCGCCTGGGAGTTCTCCGTACCTCCCGGATCATTTACCGCCGCCCCCCCCTCTAGAGATCCATAACCGGTTTCATTCTCCTAACTCTTACGAGTTATATGGCCATTCCAATTTTGATTTTGACAGATTCAAGGCCAACTGTATCTAATGCGACTCCGTCAGTCGCATAGATACAGTTGGCCTTGACAGATCCTCTCTGTGGTGCCATCTATTGGATAATAATCAGCAACAATTTGTTCAGATTTAAAATAGATAGTAGTTTTATATGCACCCGGGGAGGGCACCACAGAGAGGACCTGTCAAGGCCAACTGTATCTAATGCGAAGACGAAGTCGCATTAGATACAGTTGGCCTTGGACCTGTCAAAATCAAAATTGGAACGGCCATATAATATACCTCATAAGAGTTAGGAGAATGAAGCTCGTAAGAATTGGGAAAATGAAGCTGGCCATGTCTAAACATGCCCTGGATGTTTATCTTTGTCTTCCTAAGGCTCTCTTTAATGAATCTAATTTTGGATCCCTCGATATTGTAGTTTCCCCTTCCCCAAAATTAACTACTTTGCTGTAAATAATAATACAAAAAATAAATTATAGATATTATTTTAATTTTTGAGTTTTACTATAACTAAAAAATAACTTAATATTTTAGTAATTTTTTTATTGTAATTTATCAGTGGGTGGGTAAACTACAAAAAAAATGTTTAAAGAACAAATTTTGGGAACAAAACTTCTCAAACTGTATCAAACCTATAGAGTGATAAAAGTTGTTTTCTTTCTGAGAACTTCAATCTTGCCTTGAACTTGTAAGAGGATAAGTGGCAATGGACCCTAACTGGACATCACTATTGAACTTCTCTTTCAATAGGCGGCATAACTCCGTGTCTTCTATACAATGAGGCGATTTCGGCCTGTCTGTTATACTGTTGACCTGGGAAGTCATATTGCACTCGACATGGTCTACCGTACATTTGGGAGGTCAAAGCTGGAACCTTTTTGTGTTTTTCCTACAAACATCGGAATAATGAAAACTGTAAGTAGACGGGGACAAGCAAAAAAAGAAAATGATCTAAATCAAAAGCGAAATTACTTACTAATAATTAATTAACTAGTGGTAACAAAAAAAAAAAGAATTGAGTATTAAGGCCCTATAACTTCCTACGAAGGACTTTCTACCGAAATATTTTAGTTTAACTCGATTTATTTTAATCTAAAAATTTTATGAACAAACTGTGTCGCGTTCTTGGATAACAGAACAGCCGTTCTTCGTTAATACAGATATATAGGGTTAGTCCCTTAAAAAGGGAAGCCGATTTATTATCTTTTATGTTTAGAAAAAACACTGATACAAGAAGCTTGTCCGTCGTCGTCTCTTGACAAATCCATGATATCCTCGGCGAAACTAACTCCACAAAAATATCGTCAGGAGTATGTTTTATTTATGTGTAGCAATCGCATGTGTTTTAATAAAACCAAACCAACCTTGTAATAAGTGACCCAATTCTAATTTGTACAATCATCGACCGTGGAGGTCATTGCAGGGTATAAATAGTGAAAAGGTAAATCCCATCAATTTTTCATGATACCTTCACGTCTGCTGTATTTCGTCTTTGGCAAATAATTTTTTTAACTTGACATACGACAATTCCAATAGAAAGAGAAAAGGTATTTTTATTAAATAACTAACAGTTTAGTTATATATATAGAACGCGACCATTTAGTTGAGTAAAACAAAACTGCAAACGTTTTTCATACAAAATATTAAAATTTTCAGCTAAATGATGGTACTTCTTCTATTGTATACGTGAACCACTGTGCACTATTAATTAACATACCTATAAAAAAAATTTAACAACATCACGTTAATTCACTAACCCTTATTAGTTATTATGCTGAAAATAAGATACAACTCAAAATCTAATGCTAGTGTTCAAAGAAAAAACTTAAAAATAAAGATTAGTTTATAAAGAATTCAAAAATATGTCGTAGTTTTAGATTTTTTTTTTATACTTTGCGTGTTGAAATCCAATATACTACCATGTTTTTTATTGACTCTGTATCAATATAAAAAGGCACGATATATACCCACCTAAAGAAAGGGTAGAAAAAACAACAGGTCTATCTACGGCCACCTACTTAATGCACGTCGTATTGTTTATACAAGGTAATTCTAAATTAAGCACCTAAAGTATTACAGTAGATGAGATACAGTAGACTTTTTTCATGCCTCAACCTCCCGTTTCTTGAAATACAAGGAGTTGGTTTTTTTATAAAATTGGACCTCTTTAAATATTTCAGAACTGAATTCAAACGCAATTTTCTTGGGGGATGCTGGTAATATGGACCAAATATTATACAGTGCTTCCCGAAAGTAACGGATAAATTCAATAAAATCGTTGAGAAAAATATTTCAAATAAATGCTCGGACACGTCGATTTTTATTTTTAAATTATGATTTCTAAATGTAATTTTCAACCCCCCACCACCCAACCCCTAAGCGCTGCCAACTTCAACTTTAAAAATTCAAATAGCAAGGAACCCTTTCTGATACCTCATCTGATAGTTTTTTTTATGCTCAATACAATAAAAAAAAGTTTTTCAAAATCGGTTGATAAATAACGGAGATATTTACCAAAATGTATTCAAATGCAAGTGCCAATATTCGAGCAGGCGTTGGTACGGCTCTAGCAATGGGTGGTAAAAAACAATTGCAACTTATTTGTAATTGAATGTAAACAAAATGTATCTATCTATCTCCAACCCCAATCATCATTAAAACTTCGATTCTTTTGGCTTCAGTAAATCTCATTTTTGTTATCTTATTTTTCAATCGTTAATAATAAGTAGTAACACACATTCCACTAAGTAATGTCAATACATTTAGTTTACATTCAATTACAAACAAGTTACAATTGTTTTTTACCACCGCCTGCTCGAATATTGGCACTTTCATTTGAATACATTTTGGTAAATATCTCCGTTATTTATCAACCGATCTTGAAAAACTTTTTTTTATTGTATTCAGCATAAAAAAAGCTATCAGATGAGGTATCAGAAGAGGTTCGTTGCTATTTGAATTTTTAAAGTTGGAGTTGGCAGCGCTTAGGGGTTGGTTGGTGGGGGGTTGAAAATTACATCTAGAAATCATAATTTAAAAATAAAAATCGTGTCCGAGCATTTATTTGAAATATTTTTCTCAACGATTTTATTGAATTTATCCGTTACTTTCGGGAAGCACTGCATAAAGTTTTGTTACGATAGATGAACCAGGGATGTAGTTACTGTTACTGGGTGGGCCTGGGTAGATCCCCTTTATAAGAAAACCTACGTCACCCCACTAAAGTAACTATTTTCATACCTGTACTTTTTTTCTATTAACAACACAGTAGCGTGAATACGTGCCAGGATTCACGACAAATTGGCGGTAAAAAAAAGACAAATGTGGTCTTTATAAGATGGTGCTCCACCTCATTGTAGTCGTCAAGTGCAACAAATGAATCCTTTGAATGAAAACTTTTAGATCTCGATTGATACAATTTAGGATTTACCACACAACTCATTCTGGAACTTTACGACAAAATTTACAACACGTTTGGCAACCCATTTTCTGAATACCCTGTATAGCTAGAAATAAAAACGTAACGATCGCTACAAACTTGCAAAACTATACAAAAACTAATTTTGTACCTGACCTTCTACGACCTCAATTTCCTTTAACAGGGTGAACACGAATATTGATTAACAATACGTGCACATTTATGACAAGGTAGATTTATGTTACCTTTAAAAATTAATATTTTATTCCCTAGCGTACCTTACATAGTTAATTATTGTACATATTTACTGCAAATACCCGTAAATTTCCAAGTGTTCCAATAAATTTTCATCATTGTAACAAAACAAACCACATTATTCACTCCTCTCCCACTCGATTCATTTGTAAATGTAATCGTAAATATTAGTCAAAGCTTGATTTACAAGGTTACGTGTTAGTTTCAAGGGTTGTATTCGTAATAGATGCTTTCGGTACACTATGTTCGGTTAAAACTGTTCTACACTACAATATATTAGCTAGACGTCATGTTCTTCAATTTTTAATCAGTGAACATTTATTTACGTGATACTGTTTGCTCTAAATTAAGTTTTGACAATAACAGACTATTATAAGTGATAAAGACTGGAAAGACGAGCAGTTATCCTGTAGAAAATTGAAAGCCACCTGCCAAGACAGAATTACCACAGGGAGAAGTAAAATGTTCGAAATAGAGAAAATTGAAGAAGAATCCTTGCATAAATAAAGGACCGATGAAAAGTGTGTGCGAATTATTGATGATTACACGAAATTTTTAAGTTTGTAAAACCCTAGTTATTCATTTGGTGTACAGTTCAACAGAAATTGGATGGTCTCTGGCTCCTGGATGCGCAGTGGTAAAGAAGAGATAGAACACAGCTACTGGCCGCTTCACTTCTCTCTTGCTCGTTTACATAATCTTCGAGCCATCCAATTGGTGTTGAACTGTAGATGTTAAGCCATTACAACAGAATAAGGCAGACTTAAATACTTTAGAAAAATAACTGCCACCTGGATCAATATTATAATGCTGTCTCAATTTATTTTGAAGGAGGAACCCTAACTGCATTAAAAGTTTAAAATTTTGAATAAATTAAATAAATGTTTTAAAAAATTTTTAGGTACCTGTTGGAATATCCTTTCATGTACATCAGGGAGATAAGGTCTATTGTCACGTATTTTTCGTATATCAAATAATGGGAAAGTTTTCGTGTAAGCGAAGAAATGGTCATATTCTTGCATGCGCTTGTGGGAGGATATGTTGTCAAAATATTTTATCTCCTTTTGGTTTGTTAAATCTACAACGGGCTGAAAAATGAAATTTAATGAAAAACACAATAATATCTACTAATAAATAATATTAAGTAAGAAAATCACTTAAGACTAAGGAATTTGGACACATCCATAATCCTAACTTATATAAGGAGGCCTTATTAAACATGTCTGCCTGTACTCTATACGAGAAGAACTTGAACAAGATTTACGTAAAGAGAGATTTCCCTTTAAACAGAGGTGAAAGTACTATAAGCTGGATAATTAATTAAATACGAGTTTGGGCGTAGTTAATATAATCTAGCGAGCTGAGCTAACATTAAAGCACGTTAAACACCTTTATGTGAAATTAATAATTATCCTTAAAGACTAGACTAAAAACTGGCAACAAAAACCCCTACACTCCTAGACTAGGTTTTAGCTTTACCATAAAATATTATTTTCATTCTTCGACTCGTTTCCAATAACAAAGCATAATACTAACATAATGATCAACATTAACAATTATTTCTCAGACAAGGAATAACTAAACTCATGAAATATTGAGCATTGAATGGTTATATCGATTTTACTTTAAAACATATTACAGACCACAAGGGATATTTAGTCACGTTGGAATTAACCAGCGACAACAAATTGGATAATAGGTGCATATTAAGTTTAAATATGAAAGCAAATTATGGAAACTGGTAAAATTTACATGCACAGCCTTACATTCTCGAAACCAAAACACAACTTCTTCTAAAACCTCTTGAGGCTATTTATTCTGAGATGAATACCGGAATGAATAAATTAATCTCCAGCTAAATTCGTTTCTTCCGTCCCTCGCCCCTTTTCGGAACAAGAAATAACACGCGTGGATTGTACTAGTCAACTTGAATTTGGAAACGGCAGAAATTGTACATTACGTCAAGGGGTAAACTACGGCAAAAAATTATGTACACTAGACTTCCCAGAGACTGTCCAGGGACTTCCTAAAGACTACCCAGACTTTCTAAGGATCATCCAGACTTTTCGGACCTGCCCAGAGACTTCCAACAGACTATCCAGGCTATGAGAGACTATTCAGATATCCCAGGGACTACTCACACTTCTCAGGACTTCCCAGAGGCTTCCACCAGACTATTCAGACTTCTCAGGGACTACCCAGACATCCCAAGGACTACTTATACTTCTCAGATACTAACCAGGAACTACTCAAATATCCCAGAGAGTACCCAGGGACTTCCCAAAGACTACCCAGACTTCCCAACTATCATCCACATTTCTCAGGACTTCTCAGAGACTTCCACAAGACTATCCAGATTTCCCAGACACTACCCAAACATCTCAGGGAGTACTCACACTTCCAAGGACTTCCCAGATACTACTCAGAGACTACTAAGATATCCCAGAGGCTACCCAGGGACTTCCCAAAGACTAGCCAGACTTCTCATAGACTAACCGGACTTCCCAAAGACTACCTAGACTTCCCAAGTATCATCCATACTTCTCAGGATTTCCCAGATATTTCCAAAAGACTATTCAGACTTCCCAGAGACTACTCTGGCATCCCAAGAACTCCTCAGACTTCTCAAAGACTACCCATACTTTCTAAGGATCATCCACACTTCTCGGGTCTTCCCAGAGACTTCCAAAAGTCTATCAGGACTTCCCAGCGACTAACCAGACATCCCAGGGACTGCTCATACTTCCCAGGACTTCCCATGAGATTACCCGTACTTCCCAGATACTACACAGGGGCTACTCAAACTTCTCAAAGGCTATCCAGACTTCCCAAGGATCATCCACACTTCTGGGGACTTCCTAGAGACTTTCAAAAGACTATCCAGACTTCCTAGAGACTGCCTAGACATCCCATGGACTACTCATACTTCCTAGAACTTCCCAGAGACTACCTCGGTACTACGCAGACACTTCCTGAAACTTCCCAGAGATTTCCTGAAACTTCCCACGGATTACCCGGACTATATACAACAAACTTCCTATTACTGGTTTACCCAATGGCATTACTAAGTCAAACATTCTAGATACGCTGTTCATTGTTAAAAGTACCCTAAGCTAATTTAAGAAACCCGAATACTAACAAAAAAAATCAACTGCCATGGAGTATCTTGGTCCAACCCATACCACACCCAACGACTCGGATTAAATTATTACTCGAACCCAACTCTTTCAGAAATTATAGTGTATCTTATACTTCCCTATCTGATTCGTTTATCCGTTTCTTATGATTTAAATGTCAAACTGTAAATAAAATTGACACTTACAATACGTGATTTTTCCAACTTTGCCCATGCGTCCTGTTGATTGTTAGCAGTGGACATAGGCGTATGCTTTAATCTAATTTTCTTCATTTTGCTAGAATTTTTAAATTTCAGGAAAAAAAAATAAAGTTAATTTACTGCGATATTGTTCTGCCAAATGCAAAAGCGTATAACAAAAGAACAATAAATACTGAAAAACTGGAAATAAATCCTGGATATTATTCTTTTTATGAAAGAATGCATGACGTCACAGACTTGTGACGCTTGATTTACGATATAGGTTGAATCTAAAGGGAATATTCGGCTTTGGCAATTCAAGGGAAATGCGAAAGATGCTGTTTGATTGATTTTTTTGCCGAAAGTCATCACAATGGTCTCTTAGAAAAAAAAAATTGTAGTAACTTTACAATCGGACAATTAAGGGTTTATGACTCCCACCACAGATGTAATTATTGTACCTACATACTTGTATTATTATTAATAATCTTCTGAGAATTAGTAGCAGTCATTCTACGCAAATTTTTTACTTGTATTAATGTTTGATTAAATTACAATATCACCTTTGATTTCTCAAAATGATTTAGTAATATTTCTGACGCTACGCTACCGCTGCTTGTTCTACAACACGCGCTTTCAATGAAATTAGTACATAATTAGGTCATAGAATATTAATGTTCTAGAATGGATCTAAAGGTCTATATCAGAAATCTGGTCGTTATTTTAATATCGAACGTGAAACGGTCTAGCACGCATTTTACTAATGAATTATTTAAGCGTAACCTATATTCAATCCAAACACTCCGGTTAGTTCACTTGTCATATAAAAATGTATTCTTATTTTAGGTGTGATACGGTAAGTGGTTCACTGAACCACAGCTTACACCCTCATCTCATTATAAATGCATGTGTAAACACCCAGTCGTTTCAATGAAAGCTCATTCGCTTGAACCACAGTCCCAGTCATATTCATCGTCCTGAACGTTTGTACCTCCTAGCTAACCGAGCAGATTTGTGGTGTGGTATTCTCTTTGTTCTTATTTTACTTTGGTATTGAAAAATCCTTGTAATGAAAAAAATTGCCATAGGTATATGTTTTAAAAGTAAACTAAGAAAGTGAAAAGTTCACTCGAAAAAACTTTAAGCTAGGACACAACGCTAACGTTAGGATAATCGGGATTTGATCCCCGGAATTTACACAAGATCTAGTGAATGTTTCAGTGGAATTTCGGTATCTAGGTTGACCTAGTTTTAAATAGGAAGATGCTTGTTACTGTTTTCGCAAAACGATCACGCTAGAAAGGGGCAGTACCGGGTGTCTGCTTAAGGATGAGGACCGGTGATATATCTAGTGATCCTTTCATCGTAAAACTTTGGGAAAAAAGTTTGTATGACAAAAGTTGGCAAGAGAAATTTACTGAAAATAATTTTAAATCTGTAAATTGTCCGAAAGGAGGCGCAACTGCCACGGTCGACAAAAAAACGGTCATTTAAACAAAATTTTGACGGATAAGGCAGGTCAAAATTATATTTCCTGAAATCTTCTGACAATTTCACTCAATTTCAACCTGACATTTATTACCCTAGCACCCTTAATTAAGGGCAAGAGGAATGGGGGCATTTCTCCACAATAAAATAGCGATAACTTCAGTTTCCCTGAATCAAATCGAACAAACTTGAGTTCGTTGGAAAGAGCTTTTCGAGATCATTCAGAATTCAGGTTTGAGATAATTATTTTGTTCTTCGGGCAAAAATTAATGGGCGCTGTTTTGAAATTTTACAAATTTATTCGTCTTTTTTTAAATTTTTAAATGAGACGGTATGATTATTATAGCTCCACTAAAGAGTGAATCAAAGAAGGAAGATAATGGCGCAAACCGGATATCGATATCTTTTTCCAATCCGAAGTTATGATCAAAATACGATTGCCGTAGTATATCTCAGTTCGTAACCCAACATTGTACAATCTTGGACAAAAGTAATGTATCTCGTCGCCTTATGCGTATGCAACCCCTTTTACGAGTTGCAGTAAGCGGAGATACGCGTCTTCTTCCTATCTACCGCGGAAAGGTTGCAAAGAGCGACAGGTAGCACGAAAACGCGTGTCGTAGTTTACTTCAACTCGCCAAAGAGGTTGTATGCGCATAAGACAACGAGGGACATTACTTATGTCCATGAACGTTCTACTTATATTCACAAATTCCATTGCAGATCGATAATAATTGTGTTTTGTTTCAAAAATCCTTCACTTCAGCCCTTTATAAAAGACAGAGAAGGAAACTTAAAGGAATTTTTCACCCTGGAACTCTAAATAGATGGATTAGTCTCCATAATTCTTTATCTGATTTCACTTTCTGCATCACCATGCACTCACCATTTTTCTCCAGACTTTTCTCTCTTAAATATTTTGTGACCAGTTCATGATTCAAGTCTTTATTCGCCTGGTTCCTCAATCGTATTATAAATCTTCCTTTAGTTCTTGTCTCGTTTAGTTGCCATGAGTTTTGTAGTCGTGTTTTCTTCTTCTCTCCATACATTACCCAATAGCGTAGTACGCTGTCTCTCATATACGCTTTCTGTTAGTAATTCAAAATTCATTATCCTTCTATAGCAATCTGAAGTAAAATTTTCTTGGGCTACACATTAAGATAATGAAGCAAATTTATAGTCCCATTTTCGGAAGTTTAATTTACTTAGATAGGGCTTTAATGCCTATGGTTATCTTATCAACGTTCTGTAATTTTTTTTTTTAGGATCCTGTATAAATACTACTGTTATTTAGTATTCCTTTAAAAAAGTACGGGTATCAAGGAAAGCTCTCTTGTTGAGAGTAGATGTCATTAAATTCCATTTGCCGTGGAGTGATTTTATTGTGACACGCAGCTCCAGTAAAGCCTGCTTAGGATAGAATCGACAACGAAGAGGTTTAAAGCTTTGTCTAGAAGTGATTGATCTAAAATTGATGTACTACAACTGAAAACCGGCAAATTGGTGCTTTACTAGAAGCACAAAATGATGTTTTGAATTTTTTCTTTGTTTATCGCAGTATGGTTAAAGCTATACAATTATTATTATATTATTGGGGTTTTTGTTATTTACGGAATAACACTTCTTGTAAAATATTTTTGTCAATGCGAATAAAAAGAATTTTAGTCGAAATTATAAGTTTAATGTATAACAGAGTAAGAATTTATATAAATGAGACAATCTAGAAAATCTTAGAAGGCCCTCTTCAAATTACATCATTAGTATCATTTCTTACCCTCCTCAGATTCCAGCAGAATGCTAAGTTAAATGCAGCTTCATTTTTAAACTTTAAAGAAGTGCTCATTTTAGCCACATAATTGAATTAAATTGTTCGTAAATAAACCCCAGCTGGGCCCTCAAATTAAAATAAAACAAAGAAAATACCATTCCGCTTTGTTAAATTTCACGGCTTGCTAAAAATATACCGAAGAAGCGGAAATTCTAAGACAAAAATTCGTAGCGCAATAAACTGGCGGTTTTTTAGATTTCTAAATCGAAAATGTGTTTTATATTTGTTTTAACATTTGACGAAGATATACAGAGTGATGATAAAGTATCACACAAAAATCATATTCTGGTTATTGTATGTTTTTGCGGAAAATCCTGAGACCCGTCGAATTTTGTTTTTAAATTGCCATTCAGATATATAATCTTCAACCCCCCACCCCTCAACCCCTAACTGGTAGCAACCCCAACTTTAAAAATTTAAATTGAAAGATACCCATTGTGATACCTCCTTTGATAGGTCTTTTTATTCTTAATATAACCAAAAGAAGTTTTTCAAAATCGGTTGATAAATAACAGAGATATTTAACAAAATGTAATCAATTGAAAGTTCCAATATTCGACAAGAAATCGGCCCAAACACGCCTAGTAATTAATTATCAATAAGAACATACAGGTGCGATTTTTGAGTTTTATGCGGACGCTTGTGGTAAATGTGGCGGTATCGTGTACAAAACTTTTAGGTCAGGAAGTGCCTTTTTTTAATGTCTACCATTTACGGCGCGTTTGAGCCGTTTTCTTGTCGAATATTGACATTTTCATTTGATTACATTTTATTAAATGTCTCCGTTATCTATCAACCGATTTTGAAAAACTGTTTTGGTTATATTAAGAATAAAAAGACCTATCAAAAGAGGTATCACAAAGGGTATCTTTCTATTTAAATTTTTAAAGTTGGGGTTGCTAGCACTTAGGGGTTGAGGGGTCGGGTGTTGAAATTATCTGTCTAAATGGCAATTTAAAAACAAAAATTGACGGCTCTCAGGAATTTTCGCAAAAACATTAAATAACCACAATATGATTTTTGTGCGATACTTTATCATCACTCTGTATAGCAATGTAATACAAACTAAAACTAAATTACAGTTCATTATGTAAAGTTGAGGAATTTTTTAAGCATTGTTGCTGCAAAAAACAAAAGTAATAAAAGGGATATTTTTAAAATAGGTTCACATTTTCTTTTTTATCAAATCTGCATTTTGAAAAGGTCAGAACTGTTAATATTAAAATTTCATGTTCTTTTACTAACCGTTATTTAAGAAAACAGAAATGTTTATTGTTTATAAATCTGCATAATACTTTTTATCTCGCCGTAAAATCTGGATAATTGTTTCAGGTTAATGTCGGTAGTCTGAATTTTTATTTTCTGTTTTTACAGAATTTCGACTGAATATATTTGAACTTAATCAGATTAATAATTTATGCATAAACAGGAGTGCTTTGAATGAATTGGTTTTAGGTAACATGAATACTTGATTCTTTAGTAATACTAGGTATAAAGCTTTAGTATCCCCATGGAAACCTTCATCATAGTTCATATCACATCAGACTCGAAAATCCAGAAGGTCGTGGTTCATACCTACTGGCATTTACTTGATTGACATCAGGTTCACCTAAACTACTTACAAGGTGCAAATTCTCGCAATCTGTACATAAATATAGAGAACCTTACTCAAGCACAAAGATGGACCTGACAGAAACACAATACCTACTTATTATTCATTGATAAAATATTATTTTTTATAAATATTTCTCCCAGAAAATCCAACTTTTGGGAATACTGACTCTTTATCAGTTTTGATTATTTCAGAAAGATTTAATACCAACAGGGTTTTTATTTTCTTGTTTATCTTATTATACAGAGTGATGATAAAGTATCGCACAAAAATCATATTCTGGTTATTTAATGTTTTTGCGGAAAATCCTGAGACCCGTCGATTTTTGTTTTTAACTTTCCATTTAGACAGGTAATTTTAATCCTACCACCCCTCAACCCCTAAGTGATAGCAACCCCAACTTTAAAAATTTAAATAGAAAGATATCCTTTGTGATACCTCTTTCGATAGGTCTTTTTATTCTTAACATAACCAAAAAAAGTTTTTCAAATCGACGGGTATCAGGATTTTCCGCAAAAACCAGAATATGATTTTTGTGCGTTAGTTTATCATCACTCTGTATCTGACCGTTTAGGAGATCCCCATACATGCGCTGCTTATCTTGGACACCCGGTATACAAAACTAGAAAGGAGTGAGAGGAGAAGACTAGAAACATATAGAAATTCCGGCCATATATTTATTACAATTTTCAGTGGTGGTATGTAAGTGCAACATTGAATCGACCTATAATGTAAGAAGTTCGTACCAAACTCGGTTATCAGAAAGGAATTTCACAGGAAGTCGTCAATAATCCTTGTGTTTTGTTTTTATTCAAGTCCTTATATTTTGAATAATTTACCTGCTTTAACTTAAATAGTTATTACCTATAACTTACAAATAATGGTAAATATAAGGGTTATTATCATGAAAATTTAACGATCAATACGGTCGCGTTCCTATAAGGGTGAAAATGCCAGTGTTGTTTGGAATTTATGTTATTACAATCACAAACACGTCGTATTTTTTTAGAAACGCAAAACCGTCGGGTCACAGAATAACATTATAAAATAAATACAACCAAGATTAATTATTTTCACCGTTCGTTCTAATTTTTTCCTCGGTATGATTAAGAATTATGTTATTGTTGCCATTCAATATAATTCCTGAAGTGGCAAAAATTGCTGAAAGGAATAACGGTTTCTCCAAACGATTTTCTTTTTACGGTAGGTTTCCTTTCGAAATTTATTCCATTAAATATTTCTATATCGCGGTTGTGCCAATTTTCAGGGCCAATAGAAATGTTTATTTTGTAATGAACCGAGCAATTTCGCCGTTGAAGAGTGATTTACTCCTCCCTATCTCGAATAGAGAATTAATTAAATTAAATCCGAACGCCTCCTTTAAATAATCAACACAATGCAATTTTAGGAAACCAAGCAAATAATAATTCTGTTTTGACTGAGATATCGTCCTGAAAACTAATAATGGTCGGTATCAAAAGTTTAATTAAAATTTAGCTGAAATCCAATGGGGAATATTAAACTGTAGAAAGGTAAAGGTAGGTTAATCACAATCTAACTGAATAATCATACTTAGGTAAATATAGTGCGTAGTAATTATAACTTTTACAATTACCAGAAGTCATTTGTCTGAAATAATAACGTACCTTTCACATTCAGCTTTTTATTTAAATTTTCGATAACAACATTCTATAGTACCTACCTATTTCATTCATAATTAGTTTATGTATAATAGATCTGCAAGGTAGGTATTCATTTATAAAATTTATTCCATTTCTCTGTTTTAAGAACTTATAAAATTAAAGTAGGGGCAGCCTGTGACCAAAATATTTGGGGGGCACGGTAACAGATGAGCGAAGGGGACAAAAATGGCACCGCAGACAAAAAAAAATTACGAGTGGGCGTGACCTATTACGCTATTTAAGGGTGAGGGAAGTTTGCCCCATAATTTTAAAGCGTAGACACCCCAAATAACATTCTGGGAAAATCGGGGCGAGATCTGAAGGGGTGAAATTTTTTTCCGGCTGGCATTTACTTAAAGCAAAATCGAATTTGATGTATGGAAAGTTGCATACCTACAATAACAAGAATAATGCTTGCCTTGGAATTTTGTTTCATATTTTTAAATATTTCAGATTCTTCTGACGTTACCAAAATTGATAAATGCAATAAAGAATAATGAATTTACTGTATTGAATATAGATTTTGTCGTTATATTATTTTAATTTTTTTTTGTCAAATAACAATACCTAGTAGAAAGTTGTAATCCGTTATAACCCGTCTTTTGTGTATTGGCTCCATTGTGAGTTAATGGTCCTGTTAGTTGTGTTGCCTATATGCTAAATTGCAAAAGGTGAATTATATTGATATTTCTAAAATTTTATTTCCATTATTTCCGAATTAATTTGCATTTTAGAAAAAAAATTCTTGTGGCATTTGAAAGAGCGTGGTTATATCTATCTATTCATAGAGAGAATTTTTCGATATCCATATTTTTGTAAATACTACTTGAAAATTTTAAAGTAAAATAGAGTTGTACAATTTTTAATGCTGAAAAGTTATTTTTTAGAAATTAAACAAAAACGTTCTATGTGTAGACAGATAAAACACCAATAATAAGAAAAAAATTTCGCCCGCCCTTCCTACTTTAAAATTGGCTCTGAAAAATTGGAACAAAATGTGCATAAAATGGGGTATATTTCAAGGTTTGGGATGTGAGATTTTCATTTTTTGCTGTGGGCACGTGCTAACGTGCCCCTTGGCACCATACGCCACTAGATTAAAGGGAACATTATATCCACCAATAATTTCAGGAGTATTTATGAAATTAACAGAAACTGTAACACGACTTTGATTTAATATACAATATTATACTACGATGCAGATTGTGTATTCCCCGTGTCATAAATTAATACGTCAGCTATATAATGTGCTTGCTGGAACTATTTCTGCATCTAATGCATCTTACTTATAGTCGCTGGTATATTAGGAATTCCCATCCGTAATACTGCATTACAGCTTTTACAAATGATGGATGTTATAAATATTAGCTCAGTACGAAATGAAAATTAATCTCTTTAATATGAGTGCGATATATCAAACTATGATTGATTAAATTCTGATTCATTAGAATTAAATTTCATATAAATTAAACGCCTATGAATTGACAAGTTCTACTTGTAAATGGTTTGATCGAATTATTGTTCACAATTTGTATAACCAACACCTATTGTGTCCTCATTTTCACGAGCTGATGGTATTCGCATGTAGGTACTTTAATTAGATTATTATGAAAATATATTTTAACCTCTCTTTCATAAGGTATAAAAGGTTAGTTGAATTAAAAATTACATAATTAAAAGAAGAATTTGTTGTTTTTGATTTAAAAATACATAACATCTAGAAAAAAAAAACTGTTATAGGTTTTACATCTAAAAGTATCTCTAAGGGCGGATTTCATAAAGTCTGGTTGAGTCAACCGTCGGTCAACTAGATTTTATAAAACCAGCCCTTACTTAAGCCTTGACGGCCGCTTTTGCTTTACGACCGCATTGCTGTGACTTAAACAGAGGCTTGCCGTAAATGCAACAATCAAGTACTCATTGATAGGTTCCTTTACGGTTGCTAAAAAATCCCAAAACCGGCTGTGACAGTCACTTAAAAATAACTTTTGAAGACAGCTATAACATTTATATCGATTTTTTATTATGGGTAACAAACAAACCCCTATCAATTAATGTTATTAAAATATGATTACGCTTAAATTTTATATCCCATTCCGTGTAGAAAATTTCAAAGTACGAACCACTACAACGTAAAAAGATAGGAACTTGAAGTTTCACGGTCGGTATGAAAAAGGCGTGGTAATTTATTGAACTTTAATATTTAAATTTACTTTCGTAAATAATGGCAGTTGTAAGAATTTTCTAGAAGATTAATTTTGCCATAGTCAGCTACTATTTTATAATTCAGTGTGGAAGTTCAAAAAATTGTGTGTTCTATTATTATTTTGAGTGTTGCATTTTTTTTTCTTTCAATAAAAATCTGAAAATATTATTTTTTTCTACATAAGCTTTTATTAAATTTCCTGTTAAAGGTAAGGTCTTTATATTTGATTAGTTACTAGATATTATTGAGGTCAGTTACTCAGAGAGAAATACTAACAGGTGTTCGTAATAGTGATAGTATTTAGGAAACGCAATTTAAATATCAAACCTTTGAGATAATATGGAAATGAGTACCTATTAATGGTTCAGGATTCATAGAGCTATATTTAGGCAATTTTCCTTAATAGCTCTGCTATTATTTCAATATTCTCAGCGTACAACACGTGTTTGTGGTTACAATTTATTCTTGTGATCAAGCAAATATCAATTTTGCAGTTACCTTCAGTTACAATAGATTCCTACTTAGCCTTATAGAAAAATTTATTTTCGTTACATTTGTGGCTTCTGGGTTAAATAAACGCAATTTTTCTAATATCTCCTCTTGAAATAACTATTGAAGCATATAAATGAGTGACAAGGTCTTTCTGAAAAGTTTTGTGGAATTAAAGAAGTCTCCGAACATCTATCTTCAGACTGAATATGAAATTTTCGTCCTGCTAACGTGGCATTTCAAATGTAGTTTAAACTCCTCTGTATTAACATTAGACAACCATTAGTTCCTGATTTAGAGTATCGTTAAAGTGAGTTATATTATATGGATTGGGAATAATAAGACTAGGGTAGTATCTTTAGAAATGGTATAGCTAAAGATTTGTATGCGAAATTTAGAATTTGGTTCGTGGGTCCGAGCGGGCGTTATGCCAAACTTTAAATCCTTGATGATCCTCGCACAAACTGCTAGCAGTGCCAGCAGATCTCACGGGCACGACCTACTCCGAGACCAATCGATATCCCGGCATTTGACGCAAAGCGGGCTCACTTTCTGAAGTCAATATTGGACTGAAGCAGGCTATCCTTGGTTATCCTTGACTTCGAGTGATATTTTGCACTACATATGTATTGAGCCCCTGACACGAAGTTATAAAAAAACCAACTTTCGAAGTTTATGTTACTACTATATAAGCTTTATCGCACGAGTTTATGGTTTCAGTTTCATTTTATTTTTAGCTCTCCTACCCTACCATGGGGTTTGAAGTTTAAACAAACATGCACTGGATTCATTGTGTGATTTTGATAATTTCTTAATTATGTTTTCAAATATTTTCTATCTGCAAACTAACAGACTATTTATAAATTATTAGTAAAAGTTTTGAAATTATGCAGAAATTGCATTGTCTGTTATGGTCAATAAAATATTTCAAGAGACCCAAAAAAACGAATCTTTGGGGTTGTGGAATGAAAAATGACGGTATTACTAGATTCAAAATAGTATATTAAGTATTAAGAACGGTAAGGACATTTTACCGATCGAAGACAATAGTTTGGAGGAGGAGCGCAGCGACGACTCCAATTATTGTCTGAGATCGGTAGTCCTTAACGTTCGTGATGCTTATGACGTTTTTTGCGCTACTGAATCCGGTAAAAAGAATTTTTAATAAATTAATAATTAATACAGATTCAAATGCGATAATTGTCAGTCTCCGCATCACGTTGCCGTATTGTCGATTGATATATTGCGTTTCTATAGCAATCTGTAAACAGTTACCGCCATTGCAGTTTTTTGTGAAAATTATTTGGAGTTCCGTGCTAAAAATTAATGAAAATGATTCCGAAAACGAAATAGAAGAAGCTTGGAATGTGGGGTGTTCGGTTCTCATTCCTGATAAGTCTAGAGAGACGCTACGAAGGTACCTACAATCATTTTAAAAATTAGTGTACCAAGAAAAGTACAAATATTGATGAAAAATCTTTGCTGGCGTACTTTGTTACAAGAAATGAGAAATTAAAAGCTCCAGGATTTGTTTTAACTAACATTGGAAATTGCATTCATTTTATTTAACTAAACTGACATTTGTGACTGACATTAATTTATCAAATTACATGGCACATTCGTTTTGAGTAAATTTACTTACCGTTCTAGAACCCCAAAGTATTTTACCGACGACTTTATCCTTAGCAACTAGTAAACATAACTTACTGCCTTGGAAACAGCCGCGGTAAACAATGAAATAGAGCACAGTAGCGCAAAAAATATATTATACACCAAGGTAGAGAAGATATTTTTTCCGCAACCGACTCAAAAGTGATCACTTTTGATACCAAAAACGGACAGTGAAGTTGATGTTTTTGTTATTAGTAAAAAAATGTGTGTGTTGCTAGGCAACACTTTTAGTTCCTAGGAAGTAAAAGTACTTTTACTTCCTAGGAACTTTTACTTTTCACTTTTTTGGTTAAGATATTGGTTTGTTATGTGAATAACATTTATTTAAGAAAAACAGTACAAAGATATTAGACAAAAAATTTTCTGTAAATATTTAAATAGCTATCTCCCATCACAGTAAATGATCTAGCCTTATTAGTTTTAGTGTTAGGATCTTAGGAATTTTAATCAGTAAGACTGATTTAAGATCTTCAATATCATTAATCTTTAAATGTAGTAACTCGTCGCAGGGACAAGCTCCAGCAACACCCAAAATTAATATAACCTACAAACGTCAAAATTTAATTATCGTAAAATATTCGATTTTAAAACTAAAACACACCTTCATCATCAAGTATTGCTTATTAGGAGCACACTTCAAGAATCGATCCACCCGTTCTTTACTAAGAATTCTCGATTTCTTCGGTGTGTATAGTCATTATTTTCTTTTTTTAAATAGGCACGGAGTTTTGAAAATTTTTCGATATTTACCCCATTTTTTAAACTTAATGTTGCCTTCAACATTGAATATTGCGCCCAAAGAGTAGAAGCCTTCATTTTAGTGGACAATTCGGAAAAGTACGCTAATAGTAGGTACCTACGCTTTCCGTGTACGATTTTACGGCTTTCTCGTTACACCAATTTAAAAATTTGTTGTAGGCACCTTCGTATACTTCTCGAGATTTACTGGGCAGAAGATTTGATACAACTTCTTTTGCACGGTCTAAAATTTCTGGTGGTGTATCTTCGTTACCATTATCTTGTTCAAACATTTTCGATGGTTTGGCTGGGTTTGACAGAATAAATAAAATTGAAAACAAAAGCTAAGAAGACTTGATTTAGTAGTAGTAGTGTTCTCTAATTCCTCGCATCTTAATTTTATTATTTTGAATAAGGTTGTTCCGGTTGCGGAAAAAATAGTATGTTTCATTCGGATGAAAAGTGACTTCTTTTGACTCGCAATTTTGCATCCGTTCGGCTACGCTACGCTTCGCCTCACAAATGCAAAATTTGCTCGTCAAAAAAAGTGACACTTTTCATCCTAATAAAACAATCTACTATTTCTCAGCTGACCACCAGCTGACCTCAGCAACCTGCGAGACTGATAAGCCTTCTCTACCGTGGTTTATATACCATTTTGTCCACTACTAGCTCATTTATTCCTTTTATATAATTAATCGTTTTTACGTTAATAAAAAATAAAATTACATTTCTAAATATCCACAAAAATCAAGTAGCCTTGCTTGAAAACATTTCAACTGACATTTGTGTAAAATTTGACGTTTATCTAAAACATATTTATTGCTCATTTTTAACAAATAATTATAATTAAAATTAATAAGAAACAATACTAGATTGAAATAAATAAGCTTTAGAAAGTGGTTGTTGTATTATGAAGGTAAATAATATTCGATATTTGACATAATTTTAAAGGCATCAGGCTAGCCTGCTAGATAAATTGTTTCTATTAATGACCAGTGGTCAATAATAAAAAAATTAGTGACCACTAGCTGAGAAAATCAACTTCTTGCCCTAACAACAAACTAAATAATGGTACCTTCTAAATGTACTAGTGGAAAAAAAATGTTTATAAACGGTTCCGCATATTATCAGATAAAACCAGATAACATTAATCACTTCAATACCCTGCATCCTGAAATGGAGGACGTTAAGATACACGTACTTCATCCTATAATGTCTATGCTAACAATTCCTTAACAACGAGGTGCGTTAAGATGTATTTAACAACACTGGTGTTCCTAACTGCTTCTTAACTTACAATATGGCGGTTCTGCTTTTGGGTCTATTCCGGATCAATCCTCCGTGATCTTCGCTGGTTTCGTTTTCCCTTAGAATTGTACCTCTAATCTATATACCCCATTCTGTTGCTTCCAGTTCTTATGAACTGGTGTATTTTTTTATTACGAAAATACTTAAATAATCTCTTATCCGTTCGTTTCTAAGTGGATCCGGTGTATTGAAAATTGTTTGTTAATATTACACGTGTATATCTCATAAAGTAAAAATGACTGATAACATTTGAGTTGTTGTTCACATAATAAGTATGTAAACCTACTTTGATAACTGAGAATTTAATTTTAATCATTACTTTGAGGGCCTGCGTAAGTGCATAATCAAACAATCTGACTCTTCAACTGTTTTCCAAAAAGCATGATTTGGAATCTCTCACGGAATACTCTTGAAACACTTTAGATTAAAGTGTTGGATGGGTATAATAAAATTATTCCTTTAAGTTTTATACATTTTATAATATAAAATATAGTTCTTATAAATGTAATACCGAAAGAATCGATACGATTGATAATAATGGCGTACTATATTTCTTAATCTAAATTAAAATTATTTTGCATGATCTACTAGGTATGTTATAAATATTTCTACATAGTTGCATATCGTACAACTAATTTTTTAAAATAATTAAAGCCTGAACTTCCTTGTTCTAATTTTAGCTTACAATTTTTTTCTTAGTTCTTCTTTTGGTTTGCGATCGGGATACATCTCCCTAGGAGGTACTAAATTTAACATCATAACATGTCGTTCATAGGCAGATGTAGCTCTGAATTTGGAATCAGTACCGTGTACACGATCCAACACACCCAAAACCCCGAAACATTGATTAAACCTACAATAATGTAATTTATATATTTCCTGGAAGTATTTTTAGAAATTTACTATTACTTCAAATGATGAAAATCATGAAACTCTGGCGATGGAAGAAACGGGAGGTGGTAACCACCATGTGAATGTAACGTTGCTATAACTGCAAAGGAATACCATAAATAAGCTGTAGCTACATGGGAACCCATCAAGAAGACACCGAGGAAAGGTGGTAATATGTTGGAGAATATGTGTTCAATGGGATGAGCATATTCTGCTGTAACTGCAATCGGTGCTGTCCATTCGTGATGCTTTTTGTGAATGTACTTGTACAGGAATTTACTGTGCAATAACCTTTAAGGAAATATATTTTACCTTTGGAAAAAACAATCATCAAGTTTAAAATACCTATGCGAATAATAAAATCCAATTTCTTCCAAAAGTATGTGCATCCCAATTTCAAAAAGAACCCAATGGAAAGTTGGGAGTTCTCGTAGTGATGGGTAGCCACGCCATTGAATAGCTTGATACGCCAAAATTGAAAACGGCAAATTTACTATTGTTTGGTTAATTAAAACCCATCCGATTACCTATATAAAAATTTTATACTATAACAATGGGTGGGAGAAACTTACAAAGCTAGCATAAAATGCAAATTCATTTTGAACTCTTTTTTTGCAATTGAAGGTTCTCACTTTTAGAAGTCGTTTGGTATCTACAGGCTCGTTCATTCCAGGTTGTATTTTATATCGCATAATAGCTTTTGGTTTATTAATAATATCAAGTAACGTATAAATGCCACCAACTGTCCAATATACGATGGTGGTTACAACTACGGGCCCATACACCCATAACGTAACAGGATCATCCCCTACTGTATTTAATATTCTATCCCATAATGCTTGCCAAAAATCACCAGATGCACCCCAAAATCTCTGACAGTGCCTAAAATGCCAATCAACTTAGGAAAGGTAATGAATAATAAACATTTAAACAAACCATGTAATACTATTTCTGGCAGCTGCAACGATTATAAGAGCGGAGCTAATAACAATAATTATGCTGATTAATGAAGCTAAAATGCTGGTATTTTGTTGACCATTATTTTCAGAAGATTTTCCTGAAGTATTTTCAGAAGAATTGGGTAGTACATTTTTTGGTTTTATCAACACTCGATTCTTTGTAGACAGTGCTTTTGATAGAAAAGAAATTAAACAGTTAGATGTTTAACAATTAAAAATTAAATTAAAAAAAATGTGCGAAAATATGACCAATACGCCAATATGGCATGTTAGAATCCAGTTATGATGCAAATTACAATATCATAAATTAATAAACATTATGTTTAATTATTGCCAAACTTTTATACGTAAGCACTTACGTTTGACAGCGGTTACTAAAACAAGATAAAGATGGTTCTTTAAGTAAAAAATAACTGTATTCTTTATATTTAAATAATTATTAAAATTTCGACTTCAAAATATTTTTTTGAACTTACTTTCCCTGCAATTCGTTTCGTATTCCTCAGGTGCACTTGTAGCCATGCTATTATTTTATTCTAACACTTTAAGTACAAGTTTGAGTTCAAAAACAATACCAGACTGATAATTAATAAATAACAATTGGCTATTTATATACTACTTGGTCAACAAGAAACTGGGGATAACGATAAGAGACACAAACAGTAAGATAAACATTATTAACGTCATTATTTCTGACTCTTATTTTCATGTACAATTAATTGAAACATTTACGATTTATGGGGGAACTCAAATTTCAATATACAAGGTGATTACATGTTTGCTAATTTGTTCAAGAACTTAAATTACTACCGACTATTTGTAAAGGGTTGTTGACTTTTAGAAGCATTTACCCATTAATGTTGAGAATACATACAGTGTGCAAGAAAAGTATGGAATAAATTCATTATTTCTAAAACGATGACGTTTCATGAAATTTCCTCGGACACGTCGATTTTGCTTTTTAAAAAGACCCTTGTTTCTATACCTGCGCATTTCCGATGTTCATTTGTTTTCGCGTGATGACGTCATCGGATATATTTTTTAATGGAACCCCAATATTTTTTTAACGGATTCGTATACAGCTCAACTTGCTGAATTCGAAAATGTACCACTTTAATACTTTATTTCTACACCTTCCAAAGAAAAAAATAATAACCGATTCGTAGTAAGAACAACAAATTAAATCAAGTTACCTAAGAAATTGTTTCCGGCAGCTAAACAAAATCTAATACTCCGGAGAAAATTTCGTCTGCGGCGCCATTTTTGCTCACTTCGCTCATCCCGTACTATGCCCCCCAAATATTTTAGTCACGGGCCGCCACTGCCATTATAGTGCTACTTATTTGGAATAGAATTTGTACAAACTTTTACTGAAGTTCAAATTTAATTTATTCCCACCCTTACTAAATTTTCTGTGTACTTTCTAACATTTCTGTGAAGATAGATCATTGTATTAATTGCTTCTTTGATCTATTCGATTTACGTTGAATCACACAATGGAGACATCAAAACAAACGTATAGCTAATTGTCCCAACTTTGATGTATACGTAACTTCACAAGCACCTTCAGTTCAATGAACAACCTTATAACATTGTGCTTAAGCTGGAATCGATTGGACAGATCAAATTATTATTGAGAGTGTTCTCCATCACTATTCGATGGTTTCAATGGGGGTATTGTATGCGCAAATATGACTTGGAGTGGTGTGAAATAAACGGAGGGTTTTTCGTACAATACTTAAAAGAACAAGAACGTTCATTCAAAGAATGGGTTTTACTATGGATTTAATGGACTACGGAAATTTCCACCAAGAATTAAAGCAAATCGATTTTATTAAATTATATTTTGAAATACCTGTCGGTATTTTAGAAGTGCTTCAAAGATTAAATTAAATTTATTAACGTGTTTATAAAATGCATAGCATATTTGGGCCTAAGCAGTACTTCTGGTATAAAGCACCTGAAACTGAGGAAAAAAGTTTAGTGTTTGATTACCTTATATCTACAAACGTATCAAATAAAAACTTAATTACACTAACCCATAGAACAGGTACTTATAATAAATTCATGAAGATCTGTAGTCTATTACTAACTTTTATTTCGTAGGATGTAGGTACTCTTTCAAAATTTAGATTGGGTATAGGTCCCTAAAATTTATGTTCATGCCTATGGTTTATTTAACTAACAGAGTGAAAATAATATTTAATATTTGTAAGAGCTACCTAAATCCGATAGACCAAAATGGATCAAATTCTATGGGACATACAAATTGGTTCGAACCTCGAATGTGTTGATTAAGTTTTTTTTCCACTACTAGATTTAGATGATACCATTATTTAGTTTGCTTTCAGGACAAGAAGTTGATTTTCTCAGCTAGTGGTTACTAATTTTTTATTATTAACCACTGGTCAATAATAGAAACAATTTATCTAGCATGCTAGCCTGATACCTTTAAAATTATGTCAAATATCGAATATATTATTCACCTTCATAATACAACAACCACTTTCTAAAGCTTATTTATTTCAATCTAGTATTGTTTCTTATTAATTTTAATTATAATTATTTGTTAAAAATGAGAAATAAATATGTTTTAGATAAACGTCAAATTTTACACAAATGTCAGTTAAAATGTTATCAAGCAAGGCAACTTGATTTTTGTGGATATTTAGAAATGTAATTTTATTTTTTATTAACGTAGAAACGATTAATTATAAAAGGAATAAAGGTGCTAGTAGTGGAAAAAATAGTATATAAACCACGGTAGAGAAGACTTATCAGCCTCGCAGCTTATTTCCTTCGATGTTAATGCTCGGCTGAGAAAAATGTCTTCTCTATCTTGGTGTATAATATACTATTTTCTACTCCGCATGGAATATATCCTATAGAAGCAAAAATAGAATATAAGTAATTACTTACCGTTTACTTGTTGTCATGGAGAACCGTGCAGGAAAGCTTTGTCGCACGGCTTGTCAAGGCAATACCTGCAAAATAATAAATCCGTATAAATATATCGAGTAGTGCTTTGGTAGCAACTCTCTTTCATTTCTTGGTTTTTATTTATTGTTGTGTCAAGTATTTTGTTGTTATCGTAGAATAGTATTTTGATTTATTAGAATCAGAAGTACGACTTTTTGGGTTGTGGTTGTAAGGTTTAGATAATTACAGACGAAGGCCAAAAACACATTTCTGATCCAACGAGATCCTTCTGAATGAGATAATATCAATTCTCCAATCGAAGAAGAAATTTAACTTATCAGTTATTGGATTTTACTGAAATTTTCTTCAGCGTGAATAATTTTTCATTTACATAAAACTTGAAGATTAACAATGGTTGTACCAAAATTATATATAAACGTTGAAAATTTTAGAACGTAAATTATATTTTAAAACAAAGAGAATATAAATTCTCCTGAAACGAGATTTCTAAATAATTATGTAACTCATAAATCAGAATATACCAAAGTTTAATGAGATTTGTTCAAGTTTATTTGCGAAACCAACATAAGCAACTTATAAAATTGACTAACAAAGTTTTATTGGAAAGGAGTAGCAATGATTCATTTTGGAAGTTAGTAATTACTAAATACCTCTTTTCCATTTTTACATAAGAACTTTGTTTAATTAAAGTATAATATTTTTAGCATTCAGAAAATGCTCGGAAAAATATGGGGAGTTCTTAATTTGACGATAACAGCAACAGGAATCCCTAAGAGTTTAGTAGGTATCCTCGGGACTCCAGTGGCTCAAATGCCTCAAATTCAACTGAGTTTTGAATTTGCTTCTTGGCAATATCGAAGATACGTTTTCCAAATATATTTTTATTTTTATACGTATACAGTGTGTCCACGGATTGAGTGCATATAAGGTGTAAATGACAATTTTTTTTAGAGTTGGACCTTCATGTTCTGAGGATCGCTCCTGCTTAGTCTCAAACTAAGATATTGAAAAAATGAGCCAAATCAATTAATATACAGGGTGTTTTTTTGGCCTAAATCTAAAAATTAGTCAAGAGAAAACTGTCTTTATGTTAGCAGATATAACAAAAATGTATTAGAAAAACTTGTTTAGAATTAAAAGTTATTGAAGATTTTCAACTTTTATACAAATCAGCCTACTTTGTTTTTTTTTCATTTAATCCAATACTTTTGAACTCATGTTTGTAACAAATAAGGTTTAGTATTTTTTTATTAAATAATTATTTGTTTTCCAAGTAGTTTGTTTAATTACTCTTCATGCATGGGTCATTAAAACCACAAATAGAAAATCTCGTGATGATGAAAAAAATCAAAGTAGGTTGATTTGTATAAAAATTGAAAATCTTCAACAACTTTTAATTCTAAACAACTTTTTCTAATACATTTTTGTTATATCTGCTAAAATAAAGACAGATTATTCTTGACTAATTTTTCGATTTCGGCCAAAAAAACACCCTGTATATTAATTGATTTGGCTAATTTTTTTCAATATCTTAGTTTGAGATTTAAGCAGGAGCGATCCTCAGAACATGAAAATCATTTACACCTTATATGCACTCAATCCGTGGACACACTGTAGATACCTTTATAAAATTTTGTGTGGTATTTCGGGGAATAAAATACGGAAAATTGTAGCTCTTTAGTAAAAATATCATACCCGAGTTAACCAGAACCGTGCTATTAATTTAAGCCCAAAGAACGCAAATGTGAAGCAATGCAGCTACAGACATCGATGTTTCGGAGTTATTAACCCTCATCAGTGTAGTGTAGTAGCTGGGAGTCGAAGATGGAAAATAAAATGGAACAGACCGATTAGTTCGAAATAACCTGCGAAATGTAAGGCGCAATACAATGTCTTTAACTTGTGGACAAGTTACCTTTGAAACTTTTCTAGCAAGCTAAGCAAGCGTGATATTTTCACGAGACCTTGATAAAAATTGCAAAAATATATTAACCCTTTTAGAGAAAATTGTAATTAATATTTGAGTTATATAAGAAGATTTTTACAATTCCGTGTAACATTATCTACAACCCGTAAGGACGAACCGGAAGGTTATCCTGTCTAATTTGTGAAGTAGAAGATCTCTCCTCTTTGAGTTCATTTATCATTAGAAGTTATACTAGGTATATTATAATTTATCATTTTGAATACAAAACAGTTTATTACCCATAAATCATGCAGACCCGATGTTACACTATGTTACTTTTCGGTTTTAAAGTATGTAATCGTCCTTTGGCATTTTTCGTTAACATTTAAAATGAAACAACGCATATTTGACATTGTGTGAAATAAAACAGTAAACGTAACCAAAAAAATATACATAAAGTAAACGGATACGAAACTTTTCATTTATTAGTCAATAGGAATTGCTTTCGCAAAGGGAAATGGAAGAATAAGCCATTGTGTAATCGTCTAATCGATCTCCTCTGGGGATTTGTCTCCTTCAAATGCTTTATAGTAAACGGTACTTATGTCTTTTGTGCCGTTTTTAAATCCTAATAATTTTTTATACGCTGTACAAATGATCAAATAGGTAACTTTACTATTAGGTACATTTCCATTTTTCCATTTTCAGTGTCCACATTCTAGTTTTATGATTGAACTCGTCTGTAGCTTCTATTTTCGTAACGAGAGTTTCGGGGTGGAGGGGTTATATTCTGGAGAACGAGAAGAAGGCTGGTTGCTTAAAAGTAGTAATCAAATTTATATCTTGGAGCACTAGTTTGTTCTATAAAATTATATCTAAAAATATTCCTTAAACAACCCCAAACAGAAAAAAAATATATTCACTAGTACACTACACGCTTTGGCTGTAAACCGTAGTTTATGTTTTTGTAGCTACCAAAATTCTCTCCAAGATTACACAAAACAGAACATTAGACCACTAAAGAAGCATCCGTTAGAATGTAGAAAAGACAACCCCAACATCTAGAGGTAATAATCTCCAATAGGGGGATAATCTTCGAACATAATACTAATATGCAAAAAGCAAATCGCTTTGCAATTGGCTCAAAGAAGATTGACAAGGACAGACAGTCAATAGGAAGTAGTATTTTCTGCGCATGCGCCCGGTAATTGGTAACTTTATAAAACAAAAAAGGGACAACTAAACAACGTAACAATGGATTAGTTTCTGTTATCTGTTTATCCTTGTTGCACTTTCTACAAATTGTATTGTCTTTCTGTCAATCTATTTTGAACCATCGGTTATGCAGCGCAGCATGGGATATGCTCCTTCTATAAAGGATCAGTGCATGTTCGAAGGGATAACTCAAGAAGACAACAATGCATTACTACTGTTATCTGTTTATCTTTGTTGCACATTGTACAAATTGTATTATCGTTTCTGTCAATCTTAAACCATCAGTTGTGCAGTACAGCCAAGGTCCGTCGAATACACATTTGGTAAGGTTGCCTACTAAACAAATCCCGCCTCTGAGACGCGAGGGGATTGCAGCGAGCTGTGACGTCATTCGTGTAAAGCTGTAGTTGAACTGTGTCCGCGTAAGTTGGCTACATATGGAAAACTTTGTTATTATTGATTTTATGAAAAAAAGTTATTCTTCATAAAAAGTTCTGCATGTTCTAAAACCCAAAATTCAACCATCAGATATTAAATTATATCAGTCGTATCATAATAATAATAATTATATCATTTTTGTTCAAGAGTAAAGTACCTTCATTTTTGACCATATCGAAAAATTTTTATAAGAAAAGATGTTATGGATCAAAAATAATTTTTAAATATTCAATATTGTTTTTATAATTAAAAAATATTATTTTTACATTTTCTCTGCGATAACATTGAAAGTTTAAGTTTGAAGATTAATACATTACATTTAATAATTCATTAATTAATTAATAATATTTTTTAATTATAAACAATATTGAATATTTAAAAATTATTTTTAACCCGTAACATCTTTTCTTATAAAACATTTTTGATATGGTCAAAAATGAAGGTACTTTACTCTTGAACAAAAATGATATAATTATTATTATTATGATACGACTGATATAATTTAATATCTGTTGGTTGAATTTTGGGTTTTAGAACATGCAGAACTTTTTATGAAGAATAACTTTTTTTCATAAAATCAATAATAAAAAAGTTTTCCATATGTAGCCAACTTACGCAGACACACTGTATACTTACAGGTGGAATCACAAATGGATAGGCGCGTAAATCTCTTTCGAAATCTACATAACTAAAGTGCAATGAACAAATTCTAGAATTTGATACATTAAATTTGTCACCTCTTCGGCACTTTGCCACCCACTCTTTGCAAAGATTTTCATCTTTGGGAAATGTAAAATAGGTAACAGTAAGGTTGTTTGCTTTAGCTTTTGCATGATGCATTGTGCACGTTGCAATAGCGCAGCTCATTGGCATCTACAATAGAAATTAATAAGATCATCTAAAGGAAAATATCTTTGTACAAAGAATAATCAGATTTACAAAATTGTAATCTCTAGTTTTACAGTCATAACTATGATGTTGATTTACCTTGTTGAATCCTGTACTTATACACTTTTGTCAACTAAACACTGCTAACAATTTCTAATTATCGCTTGCAATAGATATAGAAACTTGGTATTATTTTTGTTACTGTACAACAGAAGTGGCAGAATACACAATACAAGTAAAGGAGCTGAAACTCTCAGAATGGCGCGAAAAGTACCTTACACGCGTGACGTCACGGAGCTGGCTGATAGGTATCAGAGGGGGGAATGATTCAGTCACTGTTGCAAGATAGGATAGTAGGCAACCTTACCAAATGTATACTCGACGCACCTTGCAGTACAGCATAGGCATATGCCGTATACAGGGTGATCATTTGAAAACGATCCACCCCCAATATCTCGGTGCACAAAGCTTTCTAAAGAAATCGCCGAGACACGTCAACAATATTAATGAGGGGGACATATTTTTACATAAAAGTTACATAACACGTTTTATCCCCCCACTCTTTAGAGCCTCCACCTCAAAAATTTTAAATGGCAAGGGGGGTTATGTGATACCTCATTTGAAAGGCCTTTGGATTACCTACATTTTGACGTTTTGCTTTTTAAAATCGGTTGATTCGTTTTTGAGATATTAAGGGAAAAGTGTTTAAGTTTATTAAAACAAAAGGGAGCTTTTAAAACGCATAGCAGGCTGTTGTCATAATGCATTACTGGATGTTTTTATTGTCACTACTTGTCAAAGTGTTTGGCAATAATAATTGTTGATGTTCGTTTAAATTGAAATCGATAGATTTGTTTTTCAGAAATTTAAAGAAATATAAAAAATAGCAGGCTGTGCAGAAACAATTAAATGATGTTTTGACGTTTGTGCAAATTTAATATTACAGTGATTACAGTGTTTGTGTGTGTTTTACTTTGCGGTTGGAGATTTTTGTGAAATTTAAAAAATGGTTTACACGTTAGCTGAAAGAATTGAAATTATTTTTATTTACGGTGCCGAAAATCAGTGTGACCGAAGAACTAAAGTAAAGTAAAGTAAACGAACATCAACAATTATTATTGCCAAACACTTTGACAAGTAGTGACAATAAAAACATCCAGTAATGCACAGCCTGCTATGCGTTTTAAAAGCTCCCTTTTGTTTTAATAAACTTAAACACTTTTCCCTTAATATCTCAAACACGAATCAACCGATTTTAAAAAGCAAAACGTCAAAATGTAGGTAATCCAAAGGCCTCTCAAATGAGGTATCACATAACCCCCTTGCCATTTAAAATTTTTGAGGAGGAGGCTCTGGAGGGTGGGGGGATAAAACGTGTTATGTAAATTTTATGTAAAAATATGTCCCCCTCATTAATATTGTTGACGTGTCTCGGCGATTTCTTTAGAAAGCTTTGTGCACCGAGATATTGGGGGTGGATCGTTTTCAAATGATCACCCTGTATGTACGAATGGGTAAACCTACAAAGAAACCAGCAACTACGACCTTTTTTACAAAAGTGGCTGTATTTCTTACTCGTTTTCGAAAAACAGCGTTTACATTATTAGTGTCATTGGATACACAATAATTTTATCTTTTAATTGATTGATACCATTATGGCATTACCTTTCCTGTAAGTTGAATTGAAGAACTCGAATCAGCAAAAACGTTCAGTGCAATATTACGTTTCAATGTTCGAGTTTGAGAACGAACACAATATGGTGTTTCATAGTATTTAGGACATTACTCGGAAAACATTTTTAATAAATAATGTTAATTTTTAGTCGAACTGAAAACATTTAAGCCACTTTTGCAAATAATAGCCCGTTTGTGTTCTAAAATACATCGTGAGAGCTTTCACGGTATAACTATAAAGAGCCGACTCTACATTCTACAACGCAGTCGGGCTAGAATTTATTTTATAACAGTCGTTACATTAAAACTTTGCCCATTGAATAACAAAATATAACAAAATTTAATTCACAAGCATAACCTAACAACAACAGCAGCTACAAATATGAATTTCCCAGACTGGTCGATAAAGTTCAAAAGTTTTCTTTATAGTTGAAGTGCTATCGGAGCGGTAGGATATTGATCTTGCTTACAGACCTTACAGTGAATATTCCAACTAAAATATTGTCTCCATAGTTAATATATTATGAGAGGGATATACGTAGTATTCACTTATCTTTAATAATATCTAATTATTTTCGTTATTGTATCGACCTTGTTCTTAAATGAATAAAAGATTTTTTTTGTTTAAAAGGATTATTTGCTTTTAGAGCCGGGGGGGTTCTACTATCATCACTCTAAAGTGCCAGTAAATATTTTACTGCCTTACTTCATGCGTCTATTTCTCATAAGGGTCGACCTGTCAATGGTCGGACAAGGTGGAGGTTATGCTAGAGCCCCTGGAATAAATATATCGCCTAGTAAATCCTCGTATAGGTTTACCGCACAATACGGGTAGAGGAAGATAAAACCCGTACTAAATTGTTTTAAGAAAATTTTAATAAGCAGTAACAAATTTAAAAATATATTGTTATTTAAACCACAAATAGATTCACAACCCCTAATTAAAATCGATCTGCACTGTATAAGAATTTATGCAGAATAAAACGAAGAACATATAGTTTTCTGATATTTTTCTTACTGCGCTAGATACAAAACGTGTGGGGTATCTTTAAAGTAAGTAACAAAGTAGGTCAACATCGATTTACCACTAGCAGCAACGTAGCCCAAGTATGTTCCCCTTCAGCGGTTCAGCACTAAGCAGATTTACTTGAAGGATTAATATCACTCACTATCTTCGTAACACCAATGCGTGATTTTTTATATGAACTTACACGACTTGATGATTTTAGTTTTTGGAAAAAAAAGAGAATTATTATCTTATCTCCCAAACTGTAGACGAATATATTATAATAATTATTAATAACACAGCCCCTTAAAAGCACTTCAGTGACATATATATCTGCTGACAAACATTAACAACGAAACTTTTCCACTAAGAATTAACTTGTTACATTTTTCTTCCCGAACACCAATTAATCATTTAATTTCATTGTAAAAGTTTTAGGAGCTGAAAACAATATTGATTGCTTTTAAACCAACGGAAGGTTTTCATTCCCGAGATTTGGGGTTTATGGGTAGGAGTTTTAAAAATTGGGGATTTCATTATTGACCACAAGCCATGATTAATTTTTACGGAAATATGGTTAAAGTCTCATTGGATTTTATTATTTTACGATTGCAATATACAAGGTGTCTCTAAAATATGGTGCCATAGCTTAACCACAGATTCCGGGGATCAAAATAAGACGATTTAACGCAACTTACCTCTATCCGAAATTGCTTCGTTAAAGCGCTATCCAACGCCAAAGATCTTCAAAAAATTTCGATTTTTTTTAGATAACAAAAGATTGCTTTTAGCGATTAAGTACGATGAAATTTGGGATGTGATTCTTTACTGGAAAAATGTGTTTCTTGACAGCATTTTTTTGTTCAGGAGTGTCGCGTGGTCGAAGGTTGATCATCCACAGGCAAAGAAGCTCATATTTTGTTAACAGTTAGGCCAATAGTTTTCAAAATTTATTTACAGAGAGATATTTTTATTTCAAATATTTTTTGTTTCTTGTTCGGTATCGGTATCTCCCATAGTTTAGGCTGTAAAAATTATTTTGATTGGCTGCAGTGCATTTCTTAAAACGATGTAGTAATCTAGTTGTCTTGTATGCTGAGAAACATATGACGAAAATACAATTTTTTGCCTAAAATGAACTTTTGCATCCGGGAAAATGGTGGTCACATTGAGCATTTGCTGTAAATCTATTAATTTACCGGTGGTACAAAATAAGCTGAACCATTTGTTGAGAAATGGTTCAGATTATTTTGCGCCACCCTTTACATACTTGTTAGTAATAAACTTTATATCAAATTGTCTCTTTGTCATTTGTTTCTCAGCTAACGGGACAACTAGATTACTACATCTGTTTTAAGAAATGCACTGCAGCTAATCAAAATAATTTTTTCAGCCTAAACTATGGGAGATACCGAAATCGAAAAAGAAACAAAAAATATTTGAAATAAGAATGTCTCTCTGTAAAAAAATTTTGAAAACTATTGGCCGAACTGTTAAAAAAATACGAGCTTCTTTGCCTGTGGATGATCAACCTTTGACCACTTACGCGACACTTTTGAACAAAAAAATGATGTCAAAAACACATTTCTCCAGTAAAAAATCACATTCCAAATTTCATCATTGTGGACCATAGCTGATGGTTTAGCTGCACTTATTAGACTGTATTGGAGAAAAATGGTAACGAGAGTACCTAGTACAGGAATTCTCTATAAGGAGCTTGAGCTTTTCTTTTTAGAAATGATTTCATATTTACGAAAAAAAAACAACATTTCTGAATAAAAAGTATTAGAGTATCCAATGTTGGGGATCGAAGACTGCTACCCTAATTACTATTCATACATACTTCGTGCATAGAATTTGGTTCTGAACATTCCTTACTGTATATTCCGTTGTATACCTACGTCTTTAATTTAGTAATACGTGTAATTCGCAGGGATACCTATTATATCAAACATATTACAACATTACGCTACCGAAATGCTGACACAAAATGCGACGAGACGCAAACATTTTTATGGTGATTTGAAATTTACTAGCACGAGTTCCCAAACATTTTGAATAATTAAAACATCAGCACTACGGGTGTTGTTATACGCCCGTGGGGCTTTTGGTAGCCTGGTTTAAAGGCTTGAAATAGTACTCAAGGGTACCATAAAGTTCTAAAAATGTTTGCGGTGATGGTTATGTAAAGTATTTCAGTCTGTACTGATTTTTATCTTATGTGAAGTAAAGAACCACAAATTGGTAATCTGCAGTTTAATCTGAAATGCATTCAACATCTGATAATAGACTTTACACAATATTCGTTTGCGCCAATTTTTTTTAAATTGTAATAAGTTATTGGTTTAATTCAGTTAATTGTTTATTCACTAGTAAAACACAAACCTTGAGCGTGTGCAATATTTTCTCCTTAATTTTTTGTACATTATTTTATCGTATGTATGGGGATATGTTACACAAGATCCTTGTAACGGTCGCCGTAGATAACAGCAAAATAAATCAAACTATTTTTAGTCCCTTCCTTAACTGCAGGATACTTTGAACATCTCATTTGACTTTTTGCCTTTGCTGTTTGTTCATAAATTACATTACATTATTCGTAACTCCGAAACCGTCCATTTGCAGACCCACGTTAATTAAAACTTTTCGTCATATTTTGGGTGATTTCTTTTAGCACCCTGTATATTTGCTTCTTATAAAACTGTTCTCGGTGATTTCTCGTACAGTAAGTTTTCCTAATACCCACTTTATAAAGTTGTTCGTCAAAGAAGTTCAACATTTACAATAATAGAACAAGGGGGCGTAGGTTACTCGTCTGACGTAAATATTGAATTTGCCCAGTTACGCTCTGAATGTGAAGGCAATCTATTCTTGCAGTTTCTAAAGAAAGTAGACATGATAGCCATGACGTGTTTAACGAAACATTTTTTCTTTCATTTATTTTCTTTCACTTTACTGAGGAACGGAATAACAGTCCATTCGTGAGTAAGTTCCTTAAGTATTCCATTTTAACGAAGCTTCTATTTCAAACTGTATCAAAGTAATTTCCTAAATAGGAAGTTAAATTTGAAAATAGCACCCCAATTTTATTAAACATTAAGAAGTTAGAAGCTAGACTCAGTTCAGGAAACCAAGGGAATTCTTATAATGTCCATAATTTTGAAAGTTATCTATTATGGGCATTTTTTCGATTCGTCATTGAATAGCAATTTGTTTTAGATAAAAAATAGAGTCCCAGTTAATGTTTGGGTTTAGGTTTTGATTTTATTTACTTTTCGTTGCTTAAGAGCTAAAAGCAACTAGACACCGCAATGAATCTAGTTGTTATGGCAACCTGGTAGCCGGTTTTGGTTCGTAATATTAGGTTCGTTTCATCGAACAGTTCTGAACGGTTCTATTATTGTTTAGAACCGATTCAGAATTCTTCTACGAGCATGCGTCAAATAAACGATTCTAAGAACCAACAAGAACGGTTCCATAACGGTTCATACATAGACTAGATGAAACGGGGTTATCCCTAACTCTAACCTCAAATTCGAACAGTGAAGGAGGTGGAAAGTGTTTTGGGGTGATTTGAAAATACACATTTAAAAAATGAGTGATTATAGTGATTGTTGTACGTATTTATATTACTATTTTTCAACAAATGTTATGCTCGCACCCAGGTTTTAGGTTAGGAATGGGAATAGTTCTCGTTAGTTCTTGCTAGCGACGTGGAATCGTTTTTGAACTGTGAAGAACGGTTCACTACGGTTCACGTACTAGATGAAACAGAGAATTTTAAATTCCATGAACTCCTTGTTTAGTTCTGAAGTTTGATGAAACACATTTTCTCTATTGCGCATGTGAAGTAATTTCAGAACCGTTCAGAACTGCTCGATGAAACGAACCTAATTTTCAAACTGTGATGAATATTTTCGTCCTCTATTTCATGACAAGAGTCTACAGTTTAAAGTTTCAGCTACAAAATGCTCATATTTCGTAACCGATGGTTGCTTTGTGGATAAACAAAGGTGAAGTGACCGTTGTCAAGTAGTCCTCTCTCGTTGTAAAGCACTGGTTGGGACAGTCCTGAAAGCTCCTTTGTGACCTCGGATAGTTCGGCTTAAAATTTCATAACTCCTGGTTCACTTGATTAAGCTTACATAGTTTACTGTCTCTGGTTTCTAAATTCGCCGAAAATAAACGCTACAGCTTTAGTATTCCCTTCAATTTGATTCGCAACCTATGAATACTTTATGTGGATAGGTAGGTCAAAATTCTGAATGGTTCATATAATTTATAGGTAAACCCTAAATCAAATTAATTTAGTTTGTTTCACTCTTAGTAGTTCACCGGTACCAATTATTTGCCCTATAATTGGGTTTTACCGTCTAACTAATTCACGGACCCCTAGATACTGATATGTATATGGCTGTAGAACTATTTCATATGCCTATGGCCATAAATAAGTTTGTTTTTAGCAGAAACTATACCGGGGCCTTGGGAATAAATATGTGTCATTCATATCTTATTTATTTTATTACATCCGTAATAATAATTTATTCGTAATATCTTTAGCAGTTAAAAAAAATATCCATTTTAAACATAAAAACAGTATTACTGAAAGTTAGCCATAATTTAATTTTTGAAGTCGGAGCACTTATGAGATATTGGAATTCCATCAAGTAGGCATCCTTTCCAGATTATTGCCAGAGACAAATGACGCCCTATTCAGAGCAAACATCGAGATGCTTGGCAGCGCAAGCCAATGCCTGTTCGCGATTGTTATGTAAAAGCCAGCGTTGCGTTCAGCTAGCACTAAATTTCCAATCTGTATTTAGGCCATATTTCATCTTTGAAAGGAATTCCTGAAAGTTCCGAAATTTGTTACTAGGACAAGTAAATCATCGGTAATCCAATTATAATGAAGAATTGAAAAATTAAAGTAATCTCGTAAGTGCCTCTACTATCCATTTAAAACTTATACAGGGTGGTGACTTGAGCAACGCAGCATAAGGATTTCAATGGTAAATTCTTAATGTTCAATTATTGGCCCCCCTAATTATTTTAGAGCAAAAGTGTGTTGAGGTGTTTTGAAGACAAAAAAAATTCTGAATCTGTTCGTACTATTATTTATAATTTTTTATTTTCCGGAATCATAGAAATAGAAGAAATTAAAATTGTTTTTTTTTTTAAGAAATCAGTGATGCTTTGGAATTATCTAAACAAACAACATTCGTATTTTCATCTGTCATTACGGTTTGAAGTTTATAACCGATTATTAAACTCTATTATTTTTAAAATGTATTCAACGAAAGAAAAAGTAGAAACGATAAAGTGCCTTGTTTAGCGTAAAATATCCGAATAGGCAAATTCCAAATAATACAACGATTCACAGACTAATACATAAGTTTTAAGTTTGTTTTGTAAAATAAATATAATCTTGTTTCCTATTACTTACCTACTCGTTTTATTGCTTCAAAAAGAATAGTTATTTGTTTAACAAGGCAGAAAAGTAGCAGATTTACTGACGCAGCTGGTATTTCACAGCTGAGGCGAAGCCGAAGCTGTGAAACCAGCCAAGGCAGTAAATCTGCATTTCTGCCGTGTTGAACATATAATTTTTTCTCCGATTGTTTACATTTAACATTAATTTAATGATTATTTTCAATATTTTTTGTGCTATGAGTATCAGCAAGCATCTGTTGCTATGCAGTTTTTATTGGTTGCTATGAAAAAACATACTTGAGAAATGTCATTCTATTTGTTGCGAATAAAATAGTTTTTCCGCAACCGACTCAAAAGTGATCACTTTTGATACCAAAAACGGACAGTGAAGTTGATGTTTTTGTTATTAGTAAAAAAATGTGTGTGTTGCTAGGCAACACTTTTAGTTCCTAGGAAGTAAAAGTACTTTTACTTCCTAGGAACTTTTACTTTTCACTTTTTTGGTTAAGATTTTGGTTTGTTATGTGAATAACATTTATTTAAGAAAAACAGTACAAAGATATTAGACAAAGAATTTTCTGTAAATATTTAAATAGCTATCTCCCATCACAGTAAATGATCTAGCCTTATTAGTTTTAGTGTTAGGAATTTTAATCAGTAAGACTGATTTAAGATCTTTAATATCATTAATCTTTAAATGTAGTAACTCGTCGCAGGGACAAGCTCCAGCAATACCCAAAATTAATATAACCTACAAACGTCAAAATTTAATTATCGTAAAATATTCGATTTTAAAACTAAAACACACCTTCATCATCAAGTATTGCTTATTAGGAGCACACTTCAAGAATCGATCCACCTGTTCTTTACTAAGAATTCTCGATTTCTTCGGTGTGTAGTCATTATTTTCTTTTTTAAATAGGCACGGAGTTTTGAAAATTTTTCGATATTTACCCCATTTTTTAAACTTAATGTTGCCTTCAACATTGAATATTGCGCCCAAAGAGTAGAAGCCTTCATTTTAGTGGACAATTCGGAAAAGTACGCTAATAGGTAGTAGATACCACGCTTTCCGTGTACGATTTTACGGTTTTCTCGTTACACCAATTTAAAAATTTGTTGTAGGCACCTTCGTATACTTCTCGAGATTTATTGGGCAGAAGATTTGATACAACTTCTTTTGCACGGTCTAAACTTTCTGGTGGTGTATCTTCGTTACCATTATCTTGTTCAAACATTTTCGATGGTTTGGCTGGGTTTGACAGAATAAATAAAATTGAAAACAAAAGCTAAGAAGACTTGATTTTAGTAGTAGTAGTGTTCTCTAATTCCTCGCATCTTAATTTTATTATTTTGAATCCGGTTGTTCCGGTTGCGGAAAAAATAGTATGTTTCATTCGGATGAAAAGTGACTTCTTTTGACTCGCAATTTTGCATCCGTTCGGCTACGCTACGCTTCGCCTCACAAATGCAAAATTTGCTCGTCAAAAAAAGTGACACTTTTCATCCTAATAAAACAATCTACTATTAATCTTGTTAATTCGTAAATATTAATTAATTTATAATCATATTTACAATGGAGAATGACGAAGAAATGTTCACCCCATCCGAAATTACAGAAATCGTGAAAAATATGGAACTTAAATTTAATTAATAAAAATTTCAAATTTATTTGTTTTTCGACGCAACCTGAGTTTGAATGCTACTGTCAGTAAAAATGATCACTTTTGCCTAGGCAGTAAATGTGGAACTTTGGAGACAGTCAAATGTCAGTCAAAGCATGCTTTTACTGTCAATCGGAGAAAAAACAAATTTAATGAGACAGAAATGTCAGTGCGTAAGGTGCCATTTCCTGGACTTGAATTAATATCGTAAAGTGGCATATACCGGACAGTATGAAATAAAAGAAATTTCTCAGAGAGAAATTCAAACCAAGGTTTTAAAAAATTTGAAAAAAGATAGTTCCCGAATATAGTTGGGACACGCTAAGGATGCATCTACGTCATCAATCGCATTGATGACGTAGATGCACCCTTAGCGTGTCCCAATTATCAAATTCTCTTAGCATATTTTACAAGTCAGCAGAGTATCATTCCAGAAACTTAGTAAACGCTGTCAAATTTTGCTGACATTACTCATTCTAATATAATCCGCGTACGTACGCTTGACACATGTTGAATTAATTTATTTTTGTGCAAGTCCTTGCTGCTATGATCCTAATATTAATTACCAGTGAAACAATTATCTCGTTACCTTTGAAAAAGGTAACTTAAGTTGCATAACTAACAGGACGTTAATTGAAAGTTGTGTCTGCAATCATAAGAAATCAACCGATAGTCAGGTGGCCCTTTATCTAACACGATAACAGAATAATCACAATACCCATGACGGATTACACTTTCCAGAAGACTTCTGTGAACATGATTTCTTCTGCACGTATCTGTACATTGGTAAACCACATCTGTTGATGTTCTACAATCCGTTAAGATCCATAAAATCTGATAAAACCGAATAGGTACATACAATATTTGGGAGTTTGTATAGCAGAAGCGCAATAATCATCCCTTTAAGTTTTAAATTCAGCGTGTATTTTTATTTCGAAAGTATTCACTTGTAATCCGAGCTCTACATTTCAATTTTTCCAATACATTTAACTAATCTGTTCTGGTTTCCAACTACAAATGTGGAATATTGAATTTTTTTTAAATATTCTGTTTCTCCCAGAATAGCATGCAGCTTAAAGTAATTTATTCCATAGCTTGGATTTTGTTCATTTTATTTCTGGTAACTACGAATTTTTAACTTAAAATAGGTATAATAAATAATTCAATGTTTCTAATCTGTTTCCTGAACTGTATATCTGGGAAAATAAATTTCTGTACTTACTTTCTTACGATACGATCAACAAGCTTGGACGAACACTAATAAAGTGCCACAAAAAGATCTTGTTTCTGAAAGGCTCTCATTTTTTGTAAGCTCACATTGAACTCTTTTCTTATATATTGTAGCTGTCTCTATCACCATTGGTTGGTACTATTTGAAGTCCGACCGTAACTCAGATTTATTTCCAAAAGCCTTATCAAGATTTAAGGATGTATAAAATAAGTGCAGCTATAAACAAGTAGTTATAGGCGTCCATTTCTGTTATGTGGCAGCAGACTTACAACAAAATACCACCAATATGTCATCACTGGCGGGCTCTTACATTCTAGCATAAAAGAAACAACAATAATGGTAAACTTTTATGTACACCCCTAACATAAAAAACCATACATGACACGTAAATGAAAATAAATGGTAAATTTGAAATAACTTAATACAAACCTAAATGAACTTTGTAATTATGTTACATTTAGGTACATTTAGGTACATTTCTCCGTCTAAATGGCAGCAAACGGCGCCTCAGCTACAAATAATTATTAGAATAAACAAGCACGTATTAAAGGTTTCTTTATTTTCAAAACATGAAAAATATTTCTCTAAAGTACTGTTCAAATAATATTTCTATATTTTGTACAGTATACAGCAATCTCTCAATTTTATTGCAACAAGGCAGACTTGAAATTGTTGAGCAATCTGATTCCACTTCGAAGCGAAAACTGTGAAATTTCGTGTACTGGAATGATTACTTCCTTTTGCGTACAATCAGATCGTTAGAAGTATTACACACCCTTCTGTAAACGTTTTGTTCCTCGGAGTGCCAAAATCGATAGTTAACGCCTCCACAGACTTCACTCATAATAAACGCTGCCAATAATAGGATATAGTTACCTTTTGTGTCTAGCAATTGGAATGACTACAATCTTTTATTCAGTTTAGGTTTTCTTTTTATTTTTTTCATGACTGTGATAATAGTATATTATTACACAAAGATTATGTAATGATGGTAGGGTATAACATCCCTTTCACTTGTACCAAAACGAACAACTACGAAATATTTGCGACACGCTTATTTTTCTCGTGGTAGCATCACCAAAAGTTTGTGAATTTCGTTGAAATCAAGGAGCAAAAAGTTAAAGGGCGATTTTGTTTCAGCACGGGACTGTGGCTACATCCAGCGAAACGAGCGTAGGGACTCAACCTGGAGGAAGCGTGACATCACGGACTGCTTCAGAAACACCGCAGGTACCCACGTCAAGTGGACATCATCACACGGGTGCCAAGTTTCGGCACGGCCTTCTTCAGCTTATGATCCACACGATTGACCCCCTTCACGATGGTCAGTATGCAGGTACCCTCTAAATTTTTTAAACACTATTGATGTGTAGAATATAAAAAGTTTAGTCGGTTGTTTAAATGTTAAATATTAAATCATTGTTACCACTTTTACATAAAATCGTTAGTTCTCTCGCAAAACGATTTGGTTTTAACAAAATTAAAAAAAATTATATTCTGAAATTTAAAAAAATTTCTATTAGAACTAAATACCTAACTTTCTTATCAAGATTTGCCATATAAATTAATTTAATATTTATTAATAATTATTCCAGAGTTTTGTGCTAGTGGTGGCAATATATTATAATATTATGTAATATATATTTGTCGAAAAGGTATACCTAATGGCACTTGTTAACCCGTAAAAGTTTACCTATTCACTTGTAGACACGTATTACTGATGCATGTTTTCAAAGGATGTTGTCAGTTTGATTTATTTGTTGCTGTTACTATCATCATTCTTCCAAACAACTTTATGTTAATAACCGTTGAATGTAATTAAGGCCTTATAGCTTTATATTACATTCCCTCATATAGTTATATTTTTAAGTTCAATTTTATGATACACTAAAATTTTTTTGGAAATAAATTCAACTTCTGGCAAGGGTCCAACGTTTTCGTACTATAAGCTTGGCTTTACTAAAGCAAATAAAAAATAACAAATATGGCAATAAAACCTTCTAAATACTACATGCTGCAACAATAAAAAAAAACGTCTGAACTTTCAACTAGTAGTCATCCCTTATAATTTTTGTATAAATTCGTGGTACTACGCATAAACTTAAATATCGTTATAATCTTTAATTTATTCAAGTTAAATAATTTATAGGACACCCCTGAAATAAAACGATCATAATCATCAAGTTTTTTCTGCATTTCATTTCTACTCTGAAACTTGGAGGATGTTTGGACGGAAACTTCAAACTTTTAAAGGCAGCTCCATGGTCCCAAACCATGACCACGCTTGCCAAATATTTGCAGAATATAACCACATGCCGCAATGTTCTAATTGGTCAAATAAGAAACGTAGGTGTACAGGTGTACAGCTTACCTGTAGACTGATTAATTGGAGTTATGCGTTCACTTGTTAAATATGCAGCAAAGTAAAGCACACAACATACCCTTTGGGCAATGCAACAAGGAAAACGCAATCCCGCAGGTGCATAAATTACTTCATCAGTGTACATTTTCAAAAACTTAATCATATTTTAGATGAGTACCAACAAAAGGAACACAAACGGAACCCCAAGAAAATATACAAAATATAAAATCTTTTACCGCAACCGTCTTAAAAGTCATAACTTTTAGTACCAAAAACTAACATTGAAGTTGATGTTTTTGTTACTAGTAAAAAAAGTGTGTATTGCTAGGCAACACTTTTACTTCCTTGGAACTTTTACTTTTAACATTTTTGGTTAAGGCCGCAGTTTACACCTTGAAATATACCCCATTTTATGCACATTTTGTTCCAATTTTTCAGAGTCAATTTTAAAGTAGGAAGGGAGGGCGACATTTTTTTCTTATTATTGGTGTTTTATCTGTCTACACATAGAACGTTTTTGTTTAATTTCTAAAAAATAACTTTTCAGCATTAAAAAATGTACAACTCTATTTTACTTTAAAATTTTCAAATAGTATTTACAAAAATATGGATATCGAAAAATTCTCTCTATCAATAGATAGATATAACCACGCTCTTTCAAATGCCACAAGAATTTTTTTTCTAAAATGCATATTAATTTGGAAATAATGGAAATAAAATTTTAGAAATATCAATATAATTCACCTTTTGCAATTTAGCATATAGGCAACACAACTAACAGGACCATTAACTCACAATGGAGCCAATACACAAAAGACGGATTATAACGGATTACAACTTTCTACTAGGTATTGTTATTTGACAAAAAAAAATTAAAATAATATAACGACAAAATCTATATTCAATACAGTAAATTCATTATTCTTTATTGCATTTATCAATTTTGGTAACGTCAGAAGAATCGGAAATATTTAAAAATATGAAACAAAATTCCAAGGCAAGCATTATTCTTGTTATTGTAGGTATGCAACTTTCCATACATCAAATTGGATTTTGCTTTAAGTAAATGCCAGCCTTAAGATTTGTTACCTTGTTCAAACATTTTCGATGGTTACTTGTCAGTTTGGCTGAATAAATAAAATTGAAAAAAATTCGGTTGTTCCTGTGGCAGAGAAAATAGAACCGTCACCGTCGACCAAATTTCCAACACAAGTATTCTTATGGGCAAAGTTACATTGATCGGTCGTTCACGAACGGTCTCGATCGCTATGCAACGAACAGTTTGAAATTAGAATTTTGATCGGTCACGAACGTTCAAAAGTAATTCGTAACCCAACTTTTTAAAAGTGCCCTTGTTTTTTCTACCAATAACAGTAAAGAACGGTCACCATTTGTTCCTTTTCACTTGAACTGGACATTTTTTAATGAATTTAAAAGAAAAAATGTATTTTCCTAGTCTTCAGTGCAATGACCACAAACAATTTTTTACCGCCACCGACCGCCACCGGTCGCTCAGTCTAATGTTACATTTTTAGAACGTTGCTAACCGATATTGAACGATCGAAGACGTTCGCGGACGACCGACGCTGATCGGTCAGTCTAATCTCTGTCTTAATCCTAATAAAACAATCTACTATTATGGTACTTATTCATTTCTATTGACGGACATTGTTCAGTTTTTGTCATCATTCTGTTCAGATATGGAGATCTTAGATAATGCACGATGCAACTTGGTTTTTTCAAACCAATACATCATTATGTGGATGACGAACAGTTGCGTAAACATTAGTTATGTACTTTATCGTTTGCTTGTATACACGACTTTGCTGCAGCAAATACTCGCAATCGCAAATAAATACAGCAAACATTGACACATTACTCATCGATCAAACAATAGTGGCCTGGAACGGAGATGTGATTGGGCAGTTAAATATGTCGTTGATGTGTACACTAAAGACACTAAATTAATATTAATAATCATTAATTATGGAATCGTCTTTAATTTTCCTTGTTGTGTATTCTTTCGACGTTGTTTTCCAAAGGCAAGCATGAGCTCTTAAAGCTCGATTCAAATTCGGTTAAAAATACTTTTTACTTTCCCATACCACCACTGGCACCTATACGGGAATTGATTTTGGAAATGCAGATTTTCGCGGAAATACATATTTTGAATCTCCAGGAACCCACTAAAGTGGTTTAGAAAAAATGTCTGTCTGTGGGTATATGCAGGGGTGTGTGTGATTTACGCCTCTAATATCGAAACTAGTGAACCGATTTTTGATGAAATTTGAAATGAAGGGGTTTATCGAAAATTCATCAACAAAATGGTATTGCTCATCTTGGATATCCTCTTAGTTAGATAGTCGGATACTGCAGTAGGTACCTATCAAAAGTTTTTCTTAGGATTCGTCATTCTATTTTGTACTAAATACAGATTGTATTTAAGAAAAAAAAGTTCCCAAACTGTTTGTCAGTATCAAATGGTACGTACACCTTTATGAAATACATTGAGAGTACATTAGTCTTTGACTATTCAGGGAATACCTTTAACAAGAATGTAAATGGATGACTATTATATATACTCATGGATTATCCGAAATCTGGAACAGCTACTAGTTTCCCATTTTATTAAAGGGGAAATGACTATCCAATGCTATTACATCACAGTCGGAAAAAAATGGGTCAAGTTCATGTTACGTACGCGTTTTCATCGTTTAGACTTTACCAAATCCGTGTTTACTATAAATTATGACAAGGGGATCCAATACTTAAATAAAAAGTACTACATCAAAATCTAGGTCATCTACAGCACTTAAAAAGATCAGGTTACGTAGTAAATATTTGAGAGATTTGACAAGATGATGGCACTTCCCTGACACGTGTTACTACTATTTTATCGGAAGTATGATAAGTGCACCCTCTATCAGTATTTTCGTATAATAGTCACGTTTTACTTTGTACGTGATTGAATTTGTAAAACATTAAATTTTACAGTCCAGTTATTCTTTTTCCCCGATCTTTGTGAAACGTAAAGACACATTCTACGCTTCCCTAATTTTATTTGTGTAACAGAACCTTTCAATTTTTTTGTTTAAATTAATGGATATACCTACCACAATTTTTTTTACCAGTGGCGTTGTCTTTTAGGCCCAACTACACTGGTTACACTTAAATTTGCGATGGATACAATTCTTGTAACAATTTGTATCCATGGGTATAGGGAATAAATATTAACGATACGCCCTCTGGTGGCTAGAATAGTAACTAACCATGTGACGTCAGAAGCGGGATTCAAGCGGGACGTTCGCTTGTTGTAAACAGAATAAAGCAAGGGAAATGTCAATGATGTCAATGCGATGTCAAAATCTTCGTATGACGTCACAAATTGTTGACCACTCCGGCACCATCGATAATATTTATTCCCAATTGTACTATTTAAGTGTAACCGGTACAGTTTGGCCTTAATTAGCAATTTTTGCAGACATTAATTTCTCTTTCAAATTGAAGTTGGCAACTTGACCCAGAACAATAATTATTCGTCCACTACAGATTCCTCGCTCATAAGAGCATACAAGGACAATGAAACAAAAACCAACCTATAACGCTTTGTAATTCCTTTAACCACATACTTGATACTTTTTAGAGCAATGGTAAACGTTTTATACCAAGAATAATAAATTGTAAAACTTTCATTCTAAAGATTACCTGGTTTGTTAGTATAGTCGAATCGGTATGAACCCGACCCTCCAGTAGCAGATCTAATCCTTAAAAATACATGTTAAACACGCTTCCAAACATCTCATTAACACACGATTAGCTCTGTTAATGTTTTGCAACGTGTTTAACATGTATTGAAGAATTAGATCTGCTACTAGAGATTTAAAAAGGGTCGGGTTCATACCGATTCGACTATAAAATACCTAACACCGGTAATGGAAACGAAGAACAACGAAAAAACAATCTTACGGTAGAATGATAGCGGAATATCGTAAAATGTAATACCTAGGGTCAAACGTTCAAGGGTGAAATGTCTGGATAACCTACGCATGAACTGTACTGACAGACACAATCTGATTGTTTCCATTTTCCCTAAGCGAATCGATTAAAGTGTAAAATATCTAATTCGAAATATTTCACATAAAAGCATGCTTTCTTTTCGTTGATCTAGTTAATAAATTATTCGGTATACTCTCTGCTGACTCCTAACTGTTTTTTCTTGTAAAGAATTGCGTTAGTCTAAGTTCCACCCGAATCCTAGATATTGACTTAAATTTCACACCTTCAGGTGGTGCAAAAATGCATTGGCGAACTGTTGACGAACCTAAAAATTTATTGTGAATATAATGTTTCGTGTCTTCATTCAATTTTGCATTGCATGACTACTGGATATTACTGATTTACATCTCAATGTGTCAACCATTTAAAATTTTGTTTTAAGGCAGGTGAGGTTGAAAACCTTTTTCATTATTGCCTAGGACTTGCTTCAAATAAAACTAACCCATGCATTTCAAAACAATTAACTAATGTTATTCAACTGTTAATTAAGTGGGCACAATTTATTGACTAAAATGTTTCTAACAGCCACAGTCTACCAGGATAATAAATCCACGAAAGCGAGAATATACGTAGCAAAACATAAAATAAGATTGATATTATTATGCAAATCCCCGAAACGAAGTACAACGATGATACGTGTGCTACACATTCTTCTCGTAATACCAGGCAAAAGTAGATAGCTTAATGTAATGTCTTCTCATTCCTGTTTAGCGTATGGCATGCGTTTTCTTTGTTAACGAAATAATGCGATGTTGTCTTAATCATAATTTAAATCAATGATTTTTTTGTTGACTATTTCCTAATTTGAATAACTTTGGTGTTAATATTATGACCGTTATGGCCAGGACAGGAGGTTTTTATTGCCCTTATAACTTAAAACCGTCAAGACTTAGGGGGCACGGTGCGGTGACTGGGATGGAACGTTTCGGCGCGACCGTTTCGGCGCCAAGCAATTTCGGCGCCGGCCGTTTAGGCACGAAGCCGTTTCGGCGCGAGAATGTATTTTCATGTACAGCTGTTTTTTGTACCTATTTACCCATAACTATTTGAGACTCTACTTGGGGTTTATTGTAATTGTTAAATTAACATTAAAATATCGATGATAGGAAAAAATCATAATTTTGAAAAATTAACATTAAAATATCGAATAACAAAAAATAGGTATGCTATACTACTCGTTCATCTCGTAATTGTGAGACATACAAAACAAATTAGAAACATTACAGGAAAACATGTAGAAGTTACATTTTCCAAACGAAGATACCGTATCAAGTACCTTTCACGACAACTCAGTAACCAATAAGTAATGAGGAAATAATTATAGGCGCCCTGTATATTATGCAATTGCACAATGCATATGTAAACTATATTTACAAAAATAATCACGCAAATATTGTTTTTCCCATTTTAAACTAGTGTAGGTACCCGAGTATCTTAACTTAAAGAACTTTTCGGTTTCTTTAAAATATTTGACAGCATAATAAAAGTCATTAAATTCTCATCTTATCATTCAATATTCCAATATGATAATGTAGCCCCAAGTAGGGTCCCAAATAGTTATGGGTAAATAGGTACAAAAAACAGTTGTATATGAAAATACATTCTCGCCCTGAAACGGCTTCGCGCCGAAACGACCGGCGCGGCGCCTAAACTGCTTGGCGCCGAAACGGTCGCGCCGAAACGTCCTAGACGCGCGGTGACAGATAAGCGAAGGGAACAAAAATGGCGCCGTAGACGAAATTATTTCCGGAGTGGGCGTGGCTTATTAGACGTGATCACTGATCAGAACAGATTTTAAATGTCAAAACAATCTGACAAACACTGAAATTATTAAAATTTCAAACGTCAATTGAAATTTCCCAGTGAATGTACTTTTGAGTAGGATTGTTTGCTATTGGTTGACGTATTCTCGCGCTTTGTCTTTTAAAATTGAATAATATTTTCCGGGGCATTTGTAAGCTTGGTGGAGCTGTAAGTATACTTGATATTTGTCATGGCAAGCTTTGATGAATTCAATTTTGGATCACCAATAGCGACTGAAAACTCAACTTGAATGAAAAATTAAATTTAAAAAAATTGCTGTAGTTTACAACACGATTTTATTGTAGGCGATTACTATTGCCTCATCTATTATCCCAGTGTAGGTAGACAAAAACAAGTAGTGCTATCAAACAGAATCAATAATTTATGCACAAATACTAGGGAGTAGGCTACGCCTTGACACGTGTACTATTATGAACTATTTGTACTATAGAAACACCCCTTCGCTACTTAAAACTTCCAATACGTATCTACTGTTCCCAATTATTATAACGGAAAGTTACACTTTATATGGGAATACACAATTTTAATACACAATACAACATTAACAGGTTTATAAATAAATTTATCCTCTTTGGATGCGGTACTCTGTCTAATGTACTAAATCTCTTGACTTACTATGTCGTATGTCCCAATTTTGATACCAGCATCTACATCTGAGAATGCCTTCAGACAGATATCTCTAACTAGTAGAGCCAAAGGTGTTCAAGGGAATTAAATCGAAGAATCTGCACTTTTATAGACTTCTACATACTGTTTTCCATTTTAGTTTAATTCGTCATGACATATTACCTTAAAAGGCTGGAGTTTACACCTTGAAATATACCCCATTTTATGCACATTTTGTTCCAATTTTTCAGAGCCAATTTTAAAGTAGGAAGGGCGGGCGAAATTTTTTTCTTATTATTGGTGTTTTATCTGTCTACACATAGAACGTTTTTGTTTAATTTCTAAAAAATAACTTTTCAGCATTAAAAAATGTACAACTCTATTTTACTTTAAAATTTTCAAGTAGTATTTACAAAAATATGGATATCGAAAAATTCTCTCTATCAATAGATAGATATAACCACGCTCTTTCAAATGCCACAAGAATTTCTTTTCTAAATTGCAAATTAATTCGGAAATAATGGAAATAAAATTTTAGAAATATCAATATAATTCACCTTTTGCAATTTAGCATGTAGGCAACACAACTAACAGGACCATTAACTCACAATGGAGCCAATACACAAAAGACGGATTATAACGGATTACAACTTTCTACTAGGTATTGTTGTTTGACAAAAAAAATTAAAATAATATATCGACAAAATCTATATTCAATACAGTAAATTCATTATTCTTTATTGCATTTATCAATTTTGGTAACGTCAGAAGAATCTGAAATATTTAAAAATATGTAACAAAATTCCAAGACAAGCATTATTCTTGTTATTGTAGGTATGCAACTTTCCATACATCAAATTGGATTTTGCTTTAAGTAAATGCCAGCCTTAAGTTTGAATTTGTGCCATCTACAAAAAATTTGTCATCGCTACCGTAAGCGCGCTTTACTTTATAGCCAAATTTTACGGCCAACATCTTAATTACAAATTACATCAAATGTAGCTACAGCTGTTCCTACAGTTAGTATACGAAATAAATAAACTAGCTGTCTACCAAAACACTTTAGTAATATATTTCTATTTTGGAATTCGGTTTTTTGCTTCTCAACTCAGCAAAAGTGTTTTGCGTTGCCCGGTTGCAGCTGTAATTCGTACGGCTGACACAAAGTAATGGATGACTGGTTATGTTTAACCAAAGTACATTTCAAGCCCAAGTTTGCTGTCAGTGCGGTCACCCCTTTATTATTTATGAAAGGTCGCCCAGAACTATGTCCACACGTCCCTCAAATGCATGTTGAGCCATAGTCATTCTAAACTCATTATTCAATATCTTCTAGAAATATGTTTATTTTGTTAGTATTAACTTACAAAGAAGTATAGAAAACTAAAATTTCAATTTTGGTTTGAACTTCATTCGATTTATTAAGTTTTAGATCTTAGATGTACGTACCTACCACTCGAAATAGTGAAATTAAGTTTCACGATTATATCAACAGTAATCTTAAACCTCTCTTTTGAGCAAAGACACCCTCATTTAAATAAATATCTCTGGCATGTAAATTTGGGGTTGTAACATACGTTTACTTCATGTGAAATTATAATATTTACGGTCTCATAAAATAAATGAATAAAATTGCTTCCTTGAAAATTCTCGGTTCTCCGTTATTAAACACCCAAAGCTACGATCCTTTTAAGAATATTTTCTTGTAACCGTAAATCATGATGTTATACAGATAGGTAGCATAATATTTTATAATGCAAAGCAGTTCCATTATTAGATTTTTTTTTATAATTTACTGAATCGCCAAAAATGGATTGCTACGCTTAAAAAAAGAAAAGTATAGGAAATCGTTTTAATTTCAAGCAACCAATAATCCAAAGTTAAAATTAAATTTTTTTTATTACATTTGGGAATTGAAATTATAATAGAGACATTTTTTTTTTAACAAACAAACCAAAATATTTTTTTTATATTTTTTTATGTTATCAGCGAATAATTCCAGAATCAGTAAAGATGCTAAACATAACATGAAGAGCATACCCGCGTGTTTCAATGACAAATTTATTGATCCGTTTAATAATGGAAAGGTATGTTTCACGGGAAGATTCTGCATTACAGGAGGGCTAGCTAAAATTAGACGCACTTATGCAATAAACGGCACACACGTTGTACTACCCACTAAGCAACCCCCAAACCAAACCACATTGAGAACACAAGCCATTGACAATGCTCGTAGTAAGAAATTCCTGAATATGGATCTTCTTCATATTGGGAGAGCAGGACTTGTTCTGAAGTCACATCTTTAAGATCCGCGTCTATGGGTCTGTTTACCAGCAGTCCACAACCAAGCAAATTTTTTTTCGGGGTAGCGGTATAGAGTTACTTGTTGGTACTTGATTGAATATCGCCACATTGTCTTGTAATTCGCTTAAGTTTTCTTGGTCTAAGACTGACTTTGGCATAATCAAAAAGATGATTACAGCTGCCAGTTGCTTTAGACTTTGTTCAAAGACGAATCTTGTTGTATCGCCCGCTTCTTCAGTACCAGCTACGTTCCTTGCTTTAAATTTCTTTGTAAAAATATATGCCTCTGTGTTTAACTTGTCACAGCCTTTACTGAAGAGTAACGGTTACAGAGAAATTTAGAGAAGAGGCTTTTAACCACATTATCGAAAAAGTGGAGTTGGCCACCTCCAGGTCCAGGGACTTTCCCATACTAAAAATAAACATTTCGTTTTTGGTATTCAACAGTAGTTTGCGAAGCAGCATTGAAAATCACTTGAATGCGTAGCGAGAAAAATGAGACTATACAGGTTCGATATGTAGGTACAGAAGAAAGACACGCACCTGTAGTAATAATAAACCGGGACTCTGACAGAAATCCTGATGTAAATTGCTAATGCTATCACGGATCAGAGATATTTTAAAATTTAATTAAAATCTATACTAGAGTACCTACTATGATTTAAAAAAGTGAGATTTCCACTTTCTTACTGCGGGCAAATGCCCCTGTGCCCCTTCGCACCAGCCTTCACTTATAAAACACAAATAGAACCGCGTACGTTTTCAGCTTTTCCGTATATCTAGTTAGTAGTTAATTTTAATCATTACCAGCTTCATCCCCTAACATTTAAGAGAATGAAGCTAGCCATGATTTTAATGAGACTATACACTCCAGTTGTCAGTACCCATTCTATTGTTGAGATTCAGTTATGTAAACATAGGTATTTGACTTTTTTTTATAGTTTCCTCTACTACTAACTATCATTTGTAAACAGGTCAACCATATTGTGTTCGTGTATATGTAAGCGCCTTCCTCTATTGCTATTCCTTGGAGATATCATAAATTAGAAGCTTACGACGCCTTTAGAAAAGTTACATTCAACCGGAAAACTTTTGAACTAAACACTTCTTCAGTTTCGTGCTAGCTCCGTTAATATTTCACGAACTAAAGCCCATGTTTGACACTCTGAAATTTCAGGCTTCATGTAACTTTTAATCGCTTCAATTGAGGTGCAAATAATCGAATGGCGACTCGCGTGACTTGCGAAGTCACGAACTTGCACAAAATACCAATGTATTTCAATTCAATTACTGGAAAATTTTACACTTTTCATCGAATGCATCATCGATATTTAAATTATCCCAAGTGAAATTAATGATAAATCTGTCTGTTGACTGTGGTACAACCATTAACATGATGCTGAGAATTAAAGGCTTTTAAATATTATTTCGTGAAATTATCCACAATAATTGTCCATATACTTTTAGAAGAAAGACAAAGCAGTACTATGACGCAAGTTTATGTGCCCAGATATACAGTGCTTCCCGAAAGTAAGGGATAAATTCAATAAAATCGTTGAGAAAAATATTTGAAATAAATGCTCGGACACGTCGATTTTTATTTTTAAATTATCATTTAGAGATGTAATTTTCAACCCCCCACCCCCCAAACCCTAAGCGCTGCCAACTCCAACTTTAAAAATTCAAATAGCAAAGAACCTTTTCTGATACCTCATCTGATAGATTTTTTTATGCTACATACAATAAAAAAAAGTTTTTCAAAATCGGTTAATAAATAACGGAGATATTTACCAAAATGTATTCAAATGAAAGTGCCAATATTCGAGCGGCTCAATGGGTGGTAAAAAACAATTGCAACTTGTTTGTAATTGAATGTAAACAAATGAAGCTTCTCATAACTAGATTATTTCCATTAATTATAAAATATCAATAATATAATTACATTTTGCAAACTAAATCTTGCGAGATGTGAATTAATGCATGTAACCCATTTGAACACAACTCCAGTTCAAGTGATGCTGCTCGAAGTTACTTAAACGAACAACCATTTATTCTAAACGAGCAAGTTGTTAGAGAAGTGTTTCTCCAACCGTATATATTAACATAAATTTAAATTAATAGTTCATTTTGGCCATGTTTATAATCAAGAATAAATGAAAAAGTTTGTCATATAGGCTACATAGTGGGTTTTATATGAAAATTCGTAATTTCGTATAAATATACCGTGACATAATACATAAACTCAAGAAAGCGCACGTAGTACCTGAAATTAAAGGAAAGCAATAAACTCAAGCTATAACTGTTTTTACAGGCGTTAGCGGGTCGTGGAATAAGGGAAGCTCGGGCTTCTAACTGGCTTTCCTTTTAACTTATGATAGGGCTTGGTTATGGCTTGACCTAAATAAGCTTGCCAAAAATTGAGGGTAAATGTGGCTTTTATGGGTAATTACAACGTGCTTTAAACATTTTGTATTTCGTGAATAAACAGCTGAAGAACATTAAACTTTTAAAATAATTATCTAAGTATATGTAGATAATAAATGTTACTTACATAGTAAACAATTGTTAAACCCTTCGAAAATAGTTATATGTATTACCTAAACTGTAAACTATATGCATTAAATCATAATACAGGGTGTCCAAGATAAGGAGCGCATGCATGAAGAAATGTTCAGCGTATTGAGGACTACTACGATCAAATTATACACAGGGAAATAGAAAACTGAAAATTTAAGATTTTTCGGCCTGTAATTGAAACTACGCAAAATTTATAGAATTTGAATGGAGATCGTAGTACTAGTAGTCCTCAATACGCTGAACATTTCTTCTCATTTATGATTATGGTAATCTTTATCATGCATGCGCTCCCTTATATTGGACACCCTGTATAAGACGCAACTATTTTCTAATATTTAACTGATAAACAACTGGATTCAGGGAATTTTTCTACGATTTTATTACGTAAACCAAAAATACGAATACCAAACGAACAGAATGCACTTACACAATCCCAAAAATTCAAAACTGGAAGAAAAGGAAGCCAGAAAAGTACGTGCGAATAAATTGCCCTACCTCATACGAGTATTAATTAAATGTACCTAGCAACTAAATTATGAACAAACAAACCTAAAGGAATTAGTGGATGGGTTAGGGTACAAGTTCCCGTCTCGCTATGGGAAATGGGAATCTCGTACCTATATGTAAAATTGTAAATACTGGACAAATACCGAAACTTTCATTTTTCGTTTTTATTTTTCATAGACCGTAAACTGCAGGATATAAGAAAAGTAGAAATAGGAGTAGTACTAAGGTGTAAACGGATTTACTACCAACAAAAGAAGCTTGAGAGACGTGGGTGGTTGTTCTGCTTGCTGTGAATTAATCAGGAGTCATAAATTCAAATCGTATTCATATTTTATGAACAGCTAAGAAATGTAGCATTTCTATTCGCACATTCGCAGAAACTACTATATAATATATTTTTATTAGACGCATATAAAAACAGAATTTTATTGAACGAATGCAAAATTATTACTTAATCGCAGTAAAGTCATATTTTTAAAGCAGTAGTAAATTTTGTTGACAATACGTAAGAAATTTTATATCAAATAATACCTAATAATATTATTATTATTATCATTATAGGGTGTTTGGTAGGTCGAGGCGAAGAATGAAACCCCATATGTAATTTTTAATTCTAAATCGAAAACAAAGAATACATTTTTTTGAAATTGGCCTTCATTTCTGAGATATTTTACTTTAAAATTTTGTCGAACAAAAATAAAAAAAACAAGTACTACCACCTAGGTATAAGGCTATGGAATGAATATAGCGTTCAACATTAAATGTAACAAAAAACAAAAATTACAACAACTGTTCAAAAATATCACAATATTTACGCGAATGCAAGCGTGACACGTAGGCTACGCTTGACATCTCTTTACTAAAGTATTTTTTTCTCTATAGGGTGCTATAGAGGATAAAATTAAAATTTTAAAAACTGTGAATGTTATCGTGGTTTCAAAAAAAATTATTGAAATTAACTAAAATCTCCCACTTATGGAATTCGCTGTTCATAAACATGAGACACTCAGTTATTCCTTAACGACTTTTTGAGTAACATTTGAGTAAAATTTAAGGTAGATTAGGAGGTTCCACAACAAATTTTGTATCGTTGCTAAGCACTTGCTAGTTGCTATGTTATTTATGGTTGCTATGACAACGTTTGTGGATGGAGAATGAGTTTAGGATGGTATTGTCTCTCAATTCGATCCTTAATATGTATTATCTCTAAATAATATTGATCTGCTCTTGTTTTTCTCAATTGGTAGTTTTTTTGTTACATCTGTAATTTCTGTAGTTTTGTACGAGTAGGTAGTCGTCGTATTTTGATTAAACATTTGATGTATTTATAAATCGTAATTATTTTAAACAGAATCCTTGACTCTACTGCATGTACTTTTTTGCAGGGAAAGTAGATGAGAAGGCCACACAACTACACGCAATAGCGTCGCTAAAAGTACTTTTAGACGCAACGAAGCCCCACAATGGCGCAGCCACAAGCTCAGCCGCCAACCACGTTAGTGCAGTAAAACAAGAAACGATGCTAACGCCTTCCAACATTGCCGACATGCCCAACGGGGTTGCTAATGCTCTTACTGACGTCAATTTGGAGGCGGTAAGTAATAAACATTCTTCAAAATACAATGTATATAATTTCTAAATATTTTTAATTTAGGAAAATTGCAAATAGTTAACCGATAGAGGTAGACTTGCTAGTTAGAACAAAAAAACAATTAGAAAATTAGTCCAAATATTTTCGAATATATATATCTGATATAATGACCTATAGATTATGTGAACACATAAAATATAAAAATGTCTCTGGTGGCTTGGAATTTTCAATCTAAGAACTAAATCCGCGCACCCAATTCATCAAACCTGCAAGAAGTACGGTTTCAGGAGCTTTAACTTTTATGGACATTATCTTCCATCGAATCTTCCAATGGAATTTAATATTTTTAAAATTACGTACATATAAGAGAACATATATCTAGCTACAACATCAAATACAGTGGTTGATAAATTTTCAGATATTCCAATAAAGCGATATTTTAACCAACTAACCAAGGCTATCTTTTGATTAACCTGCTAGAAGGTGCCTGTTTGTATATTTTCAATTAGGCCCAGCATACTCCTACAATTTAATAACTGTAACTGTGCCTTCTCTAAATTGCAGCTGTTACATTGCTGAAAAATATTAGAAAAATTAATCTTGAAAATGTTTCTCTTATTTCCGTATGAATTGTTAGAAGAGAAAATTAAAAAATAAGATTGGAGTTTATTTATAGTAAGACTATACTTAGGTACTTTAACATTTCTTAAAAAAATGTAGATACTTGCAATCCCTTTTAAAAAGCTGTTTTTATGTCACAACGACATCTCTACTATTTACATAATTCATAATCAACCAACATTAACATTTATAACGAATCTGCAACTCAGTGAAATTAACAAAACGAGTAGCAAAACAATAGATCTAATTTTTTGTTCGCTGGAAGATCTGCATGTAAAAGCTTCTGTTCCTGAAAACGTTTGCAAAAACAACATAACTTGAAAGGAAGTTTAACAATGCAATACGTCTGCTAGCAAAACTAAAATCCCCACAGACGTGCCTTGGGAAGCGAAAGCGTATTCGGAACTTGTGGTTATATTTGAAGAGAATTGTATAATAAAAAGTAGACGTTGGCACCTCCCTGAATTTTCTCATATATACTAAAAGTAAACATTTCTTTTTTGATATTCAAAAGTATAGCTCACGAGGCAGCTCTGAAAATCACTTTAAAGCGCAGCGGAAAAAACGAGATTATATCTACCGCGGGTTCGATACGTAGAGAAGAGAGACAGGCATTCAGTAATTAGTAAATCTTCAAACTTTACAAAATGCAGCGTAACTTCGCGAAATTCTTTTTAGCTATATGAATAGCCTAACACTATATGATAGACAATTAAATTTTAAATTCAATTATATCATAATATATAGGGTGTTTCATTTAAAATAACAAAGTTGCGTATCGTACCTACTGTGAAAAGCAAATACCTTGTATACGTGATATAAATTTAAGAGCATCCAGAGCTATATACTGAACAACTTTTATATTTAAACTTCTTTTCTATTTTGACTAATAAAGGAGCTAGAGGAGCATCAATTTCTGATTTTCAAAACCTCGTAGAAGGCGCCACAGTGAAATTCTAGCACTCATCAAAAAACTAAAATGTATCTAACACCAACCTGCATAAGTGTAGAAAATTTAAAGAAAATCGTCTGGCCAGTTTTTATGTAATAATTTTTCAAAAATATCAAAAATTTTAGAAGAGCGCTGTTGCGACCGTTTTTGAATTTACTAAATAAATTTCTATTCATGGTATAGTACCTCTGTTTTTAACAGAGTACTTAAAAGTAACCAGAGATATTTTTATGTTATTATAATGACTTACCAAAAACGGTATTGTTGCGTTTATAACTTTACAAAGTATGATCAAAAATGATTTTCATCTACTATGGCTATCAAAGAACAAATTGATGCCATTAAGATTGACTGACATGCAAATCGACGTTAGAATACTAGCCATTATAAAGGCAGCGATTTGTTCGTTCATAGCCATAGTAGATGAAAATCATTTTTGATCATACTTAGGTATGTGTGTTAAATGTGAATTTTGCAAATTTAGGTATTATGTTTCTGGCATCGATGTTACTTATTTAATATTTCATTACACAACGACATTCCTTTAATTTGTCTCTCCATTATTGAACAGGAAATCAATTGTATAAGTACAAGGTGCTGACTTTGAATGATGATGAATGATTGGATATAATACAAACTGTATAGGTATCGAAACGAAGGATAATTAATTTTTCATTATTTATCCCTAGGGGTGTCCCCCTTATATACGATATATAATTTTATTTACGTCTACGTTAATTTTTATAATAGTAACTTAAGTGGTAAATATAAATTTTCTAAAATGCCTTGAAAATCTTATTTCAGGAGTTCGAGTCTCCTTAACCCCTTTTTTTTAAAAAATCTCTAAATCCAAAATGAAATGAAAATTAGATATAATTTTTTTTTATAAAAGACCATCTACCGTGATTGTACAATTTCTGCTGTATTTGTTTTTCTGCACATATTCAAGGTCAGCACCCTACCCACTCTACTGAAAGTATCATCTCAAACCATCTAGGTATAAAATAAAATCATCGGAGTCATTTAAAGGCAGTTCATTACATCTTCGGTTTGAAAATTATGTAATATTTTTTTACTGTTTTATTGTCAATTCCAATCGATGTATGTATCAGAAATAGGTACAAATATTAAACCCTTTGGGAAATCATAGTAGGTACATGCAAACTAGAAAAACTAGTTTGTTTGGCAATAAATACGAGAAAATTGTAACTGAACATTTGTCCAAAAATTCTGTGAGTTTTGAGTTTTTTAACAAAAATTTTGTGTTTGCACAGGAAAGTGCGATAGGAGCTCAAAAAAGATTTCTATCAACTGTCGCGTACCGAAACCGATTCCATCGTTTATCACAAGCCAAACAACTAATAAACTTTGAAAAGTGAATATCCAATACCATGGGATTCTATTTGGGGCAATTTACTACTGCTTTAAATATTTGTACTTATTGTTGATACACTTTCTTAGTACAGGGTGTTAAAAATATGGTAAAATATTGTAAAGGCGCGTATAGGTATATAACTAACAAAAATGAATGAAAGACAATTCCATAGATCTTAAAACATTGCGTAAATTAGTGTGAGTCATGTGTGGGTGTGTGTGTGTGTGTGAATTTAGTGGCAAGAAAAAAATGGAATCGGGCAGCCAGAAGTGACCTATTGTATCCCGTGTGAAGTTATTCTCCTTCAAGCAGTCCTGTATTTTTGATGAAGTCCAGGATGTTCTTGAGAGAGATAACCTGGAAGTCGTATGTTTCCAAAAATGGAACTTCAAACCTCCCCAGTCTTTTTGCTGCCAACGCTTCACATTTACAGAATATGAGATGGGGTTTCATCTTCCATGTCACACGCTCTGCACATTGAGTCATTTAGTAGGGAACGGTACGATTCACCCTGAAGGATTCGTCGGGTATCGCTCGGCGAGAAAAGTCCGCCGACAGCACGAGTAACCGGATTAACCGGCAAGTCCGTATCGCCTTCTTCGAGGCACGATTCCCCGTCAAAAATTTAACCCCCACCTAAGCATTATCCATCTTCAAAAAAACGGGCACCAGCGAATCGTGCGTTGTCTGACTGCATTTGTAGTTTGCAGTTTTCCTTCATTAATCGGAAGATTTCCATGTGAAAGCCCCTTCTCCAGAAAATCACTCCAATTCTGTTTTGACTCATTCTGTAGGGCGCTGCCATGTCCTCATGCTCCACCATGAGCTGCAATGGAGGTAGACATAACCGCGTCTCTATCGCAGCAGTGGGGGCGGTTTTCATGGCCCCCGCTATCCCTAGGCATAGGTACTAACTGTTGTAGTTTGCCTAGTTTAATTTTTATGACCGTATTATGGGCTTTGTTCCAACAGATTAGTGATGCATAGGTAGAACCATTTTGATGTATAACCAGTGAACCTATCTGAGATATTCATAACAATTTAAATTTCATGGAACTTCTTCAGTGAGGGGAGATCCGCAACCAAACTTTTCCGGACTTACTGTTATTACATTTTTTCATTCATGTTGACAAGTACCTACCTACTATAATAATATCAATAATAACCAGTCAATCCCACAGTTTCACTGCATTAACCCAGAGCTTCCACAGAACTTGTTTTAATTTAACTTTGTTCCTTATTCGAATGTTCAACATCGCTCTCTCAATTCTTGTCTGTCACTTTTAGTTTTCCACAAAGTTTTTTATTTAACAGCCATGTTTGGATCCCATAATTGATTACTAGAAGTATGCAGATATTAAATGGATATTAAACACTTTTTCTTTAGACTTAGAGGAATTTCATTTTTAAAAACCTAAATAGCTTTCTCATCACCCACGCCCTTAAAATATTTTACCATTATTTTTTTAAGATCCAATACTCAATAGCATAATACGAGCTATTATAACTTTATTAAACAGAGTTTATAAGAATTTCGGTGCTCCAGAAAAATGACAAAGAATGAATAATTTGATATTGTGATGACATGATGGCGATGACAGGAGAAAGGAGATGCAATAGGCTGTCGTTGTACGGGATATCTGACACAAGTTTTCGTCTAAATCGAATTGTTTTTTGAGCTTGAAACTTTGCTACAACATTCTTTTTTACTGTTATGATATCTGCGTCTCTTGTACCAGATTGCCTGCTCTATAAAAACACGAGATGACACAATTTTCGTTTAGAAATTCTGATCCTGATTTTATACATTCAAAGGTCTATGCCAGAAATAGAGTGATTTGTGATTATTAGGGTAAGGCCGCACAGATACGCAAATTTTAGCATTTACATTACTGTTTGTACAGGATATGTGTACATAGGTACTTTAAAATGTATTAAGGTTATTATTTCCTGAAACCTAAAAATAAATTAACTTTAGTATCAAGTTATACAAAAATACTTCGTCGTGATTTATTTCAACAAAACAGGGATTTCCATGGAAACCCGATACAATTGTGAGTTATTTGTCGTTGGTGTTAATTGTTAATTTCTGTCGCTCGTTCCTGTGATAACCTTTCAATGTGAACTTGATCCTTTTGTGTGCGCACGAAACGGTTACGTTGCAAAGCATAATGAAAGTAAAAGACAATGGCGGCGTTAGCAATTATTTGCAAAGGATTTTATTTTAATCACAAAAATGAATGCATTTCTATACAGGGTGTTTCCTAAGTACGTGAACAAAATGCAGAAGGTGATTCCTGGGCGAAAATTAAGGCTACTTTTTCGTATAAACTTGTATCCTAATGTTTTCCTGAAGAGTTACTCCTTTTCAAAAATGGAGTAAAAATTTGTTTTTTAATTTTTATCTCAAATTTGGACAAAGATAGAAAAATACAAATAAGTGGACGTGTTCTACTGACTGGAAGGGTCTTTATGGATATTTTCTTTATCCACCTGTATTGTTAGCAGGGGATGAAACTTACAACCCCCTGTTCATTTTTTTAGAACATTTTAATGCACCGGAATATTTAATTTAAAAAATACACGTGAAAAAGCCTAATTCAGTTAGAAAATTATTTGTCTCTTATATTTCTACCGTGAGACTTTTAGTTTTCGGGAAAAAAATTAAAATTAATTGTAATGTGCGGCTCAGTTTTGTAAGTTGTACTAATTTTCTAAAAGAAAAAAGTCTAGGTGGCGTTTGTGTATCTTTCCATGATCAATAATGTATGCAAACTTACTAACAATTATTATTATCAAAAACAACAAAACAAAAATGAAACCCGCCTACCTAGATATTTTTTTTTTTAGAAATGTAGTACAACTTCTCATAAAACTGAGGCGCACATTACAATTGATTTTAATTTTTTACTCAAAAACTATTAGTCTCACAGTAAAAATAAAAGAGACAAATTATTTTCTAAATGAATTAGGCTTTCTCATGCGCATTTTTTAAATTAAAAATTCCGGTGCATTAAAAAGTTCTAAAAAAAATGAACAGGGGTTGTAAGTTTCATCCCCTTCTAACAATACAGGTGGATAAAGAAAATATCCATAAAGACCCTTCCTGTTAGTACAACACGTCCACTTATTTGTATTTTTCTATCTTACTTCAAATTTGAGATAAAAATTAAAAACCAAATTTTTACTCCATTTTTGAAGAGGCGTAACTCTTCAGGGAAGCATATTAGGATGCGAAAAAGTAGCCTTAATTTTCACCCAGGAATCACCTCCTGCATTTTCTACACGTGCTTTGGAAACACCCTATTTAATCCATGAAATTTTGATAAAGGCATAATAATATTTTAAGAATATTTGATATAATTTTGTGACTTCTTAAAACAAGCTGCAATTACAATATTTGGCTTCGCAAACTGTTAAAAGCATGCTATAAATTAATGTATACCAATGTTTTTCAATTATCCATATATTTTGATTTATTATAGACCTACCCTTATTTATGTCTTTAACTCGTTTTCTTATCAACGAAAATTACTTCACACTCTTTCAGTTTTCAAGTATTCACTCCTGTACCTATTGTTTGGAAAAAGCACTTGTGACTCTTCTTTCTACTTAATTATGTAACCACTAAACCACGTCCGTGTATCGCATCTAACATTTATTTTACCTTCACTTACGGAGGATGCTAAAATTACTAAGATCACAGCCCCCCTAATGATCATGCTTAGACGAGAACAATGTCTTATTCAGAATAATTTTTACTCCATGTGGAATTCGAATCCATACGACTTAGCTTCAGAGACAAAGACTCAACCCGTTCGACCATCCAGACTCACATAAAACAAATTTAATAGATACCTAATTTATTATAGGTACTATCAATTATTTAATAAAAATTTAGACCACTTTTCGAATATTATTAACTTAAACTTGTAATATTACCAAAAAAAATAATTCTTTAGGAATTAAGAAAAAATTGAATTGTACTTCTGCTGTAAGTAACCTAATTTGTTCATACACAATTTCCACCCACCGTATTATTAAGTAACTATAATAATCGCGATGATTATCACTTGTACAATATTTATCTTCATACTCCATGATTAAATTAGTAATTAACCCTTAAAAATGGTGATATCCTCTCGGATGTGTTTTCACATTACGTGTATCTGATTTCAAGTACCCGTTACTCTTTGCTTCTAATATACATTATTCCTGGACGATTACCATGCATTAGATGAGGAATAGACTAAGTAGAATCGGTTAGTGATCTCGATACAGATTATTTTCTGGGAATATTTCATATTTTCAGGAATATTTTCTGCATCTTCCTAGATTAGAATCTAAGTCCTCGCATTGCGAGCCTGATATTCTACCACTGAACCGCTCGAACTTATAATGTCAGAAATAGATTTAAAAAAATAATCCACTATAATACAGGCGCATAAAACGTTCTCACTAATATACAAATTTCCCACTTTCCCCTAAACATTTTATAAACCTATACATTCTCATTTTTTAACCTTTCACCTTATCTTCATTAACACGTTATGGAGATATAAGAAAAAAATTATCAACCCTCCGTAAATAAATTGTTAGCTGACATCAATGTTGATAATTAAAATAAATTACCACAGCAGTGTTTACGCGCACCATCAGAGATTGTGAAAAGAGTTTCTAAAGCATAATTACTTTCACCCTTGCGTGTTCCTGAACAGTGATTCATTGGAAACCATCAACTGAAACTTCACTGAAAATTTTGCATTTTATACTTCCGAATAATAATTACCTATTACAGTAGGATATTAGATGAAAAAAATTATAGTACATAGACCTATTGCTTAACTAAATAAAAATCAAATTTAAATTATTACCCATGTAAAAAATAATGATTTTATCTGTGTATGATTACTCTACTTCACGTTAGGTTCAATCTTGATCTGTATAGAAATGATTGATTGCTTTGGTTTAATCAGCAATTATTATTTTCCTTCTGAAAATGAAGGTACGATTTCTCTGCATAAAATAGCACGTGCCAAAGTTAATTTCTTTCAATTTTTCATATGAAGATCTGTAAATAGAAGGTATACCCATATATTGAAGCTCAATTTATCAAACCCGACATGCAATCGAACTTGATAAATGTGGAAAACGCTCGACTGCGTCACCAGGAATTTTCGTGATATGTAATCTATTAATAGCTCTCTCACGTTTTTTATTTTATCGAAACTACTTGGTATATCCTAAAATTAACCTGCCATTGTTTTTACGATTAGTTTCTTCAATCGATAAAACACAATATTTTAAATAACGGTTATATTGACCCAATAAATATAAAAACGTAGGTACATTATTTCTTTATTGTCCTTTTTCTGTTTAATGGTTTTGTTATAAATAACTACTTATAACCATAAATAATATTTCTTCAATTCATGAAATTAAAACGTCATTGCTTAGGAGAAAAAGAAAACGTTTCAATAAAACTTTTTTGAACTGAATTTCTAGTTCCGTATCTACTTGAAATCTTATTTGCTAGAGAATCGTTAAAATTTGCATTGAACAATCAGAATGAATTATAGAAACAGGTTATCGTGCTTGCATTCTGAAAGCTATATTTATTCTTATGCAAAACATTGAAATTACCTGCCTACGAAAACAAATATTACTTTACGTAGAGTAGTTGGTCACGAACGAGGAAACTGTAAATAGAGAAATACCTGCTACTAAAACCGACGCTAATACTAACTAGGAACTAAGGCAATGAAAATTAAGTTACTGTAAGACGCCCTACACTTTTTTTTAAAGCAATTACTACATAGTACTTAAACTAAACAAAAATAAAAAATATATTGTTGCGGGACACAGGAAATTAATTATTTTTTGCATTTTACTGGAACTGAAACGCGGCTTGTTTACTCCATCTGCATAGGGACTGCAGTAACTTATTTGATCCTTAGGGAGTAAATGTAAATATTTAATCGCTAGGGATTAAATTTGAGAAAAAATTACATCTGCCACGTTGCCAGATCGATTTTTGTCATTTTAGACAGTAGGACTTATGGATAATTGTTAGTTGTCGATTGTCACTTTGACAAGAACAAATTTTAAACGATTTTAATATTCAAACAAATTATCGGGAAGCGCAAAAAATAGCGTACATACCAAGGGATTGAGGTGTCTTTAATCCTTGGGGGTGATTATTTATTTCTTTCGTTCGCTCCGCTCGCTGGTGAAATAAATTCACCCTCAAAGATGAAATAATGTACCCCAGTCACTTGCTACATACAGGGTGTCGGGAAATTATGTGCAAATATTTTAGAAGGTAATTCTACAAATAAAAATAATGCTAACAGTCATATAACACCTTTTTCGAATTCTCAATATTAACGGAATTACAGCACGCTTTTTTTTTGAAACCACAATAACATTCACATTTTTAAAAAAATTTAATTTTGGCCTCTATAGCAACCTAGAGAAAAAAATACTCCATCTGACCCTGAAATAACTCCGACTGACGAACTCGAGAGGATTCCCCTGTGTTGCAAAAAAATAATATTGAGAATTTGAAACAAGTGTCATATGACTTTTGGTCTTGTTTGTATTTGTTGAATCACCTCCTAAAATAATTGCATATAATTTCCAGACAGCTTGTATAATATACTAGTATAACAATTAATTAGGTACTCTATAACCTCAACTGTTATACCTAATGTAAGAAAATATTTGAATTAAAAAAACCTCTTATACAGGCTGTTAACTAAATAACTCCTCAAGCCATAACTTGTGTCCCAAATTGAATAGTATTGGTTAAATGGGAAATTTTGTGCAGTTTTTGATGTTGGGTCAGATGCTGTTTACAAAGATTAAACTTTCCGAACTCTTTTCGAAAAAGTTATTATTTCGCGTACCTATTATAAAAGTTACAAAATATTGTTTTATACAAAAGGTACTTAATATTCATTTTAAGACAAACAAAAATATGTGTGTAAAAAAATATCACAAAGACAGTGTTCGAAATATTGATAGCAACTTGATTCAACGATGTACCTATACCGACCTATACAGTCCATGTTTGAAATATTTGATATTTTTTGTATTAAATACAGTAAGCCATGAAAACCAATGAACCTTTTGCTGCGAAAAAATACAATTTTTGTTATAATTGTTCAAGGTCTGCCGTATGTATTTTTTGAACCTCTTGGCATAGCCAATCTTGTTACAAAAATTGTATAGGAATGCAGAAACAGTTTTTCAAATACGGAAAAATGTGAAACACATTCCAAAACCATTATAAGATAAGAAGACAATTTTAGAAACGAATATTAAAGCTGTATAAAGAAATAACAACCTACCTTTCCTGCCATCATCTGGTACCCCCTTCAGTAGGCTGTTCAGGAATCACTTGCGTTACACACACATAGTTTTGTAAACGCACTATAAATAACAATCCTTCTAGAACTATAATAAAATGGCTACTATCACAATATCACATCACTAGTTAAAACACTAATAATTAAATTAAAAGAAATTATTTGATTTTTACACGAAACGCGTCTTCCCGATTACTTTTAACAATTCAGACTGATTGAGACAGGCAAATTCCCATTTCTCAAAAAACAATAACCCCTTCTTTTCTCCTCATACCAAGAAAATTATCAACGTTAATAAAAACCAGATGTTAAAAATTTGTCTGTTATATGTGATAAGAAAAGAGTTCCATTCAAAACAATAAGAACTTGCACCTGGTGTGACGTTACTCAGGGTTCTTATCGCTGTTGCAGTAAATCCTCTCAGAAGGAAATATTTGATCGCAAAAATGACATTCTAAATACCAAATTTCTGCTAAACAATAAAAGTTGGAAATATTCTCACTTCATAAATTGAATTAGACACTTCAAAAATGATTTTAATCGACCAAATCAAAATCTTATAAATCCTCTCTTCTAAGGATACCTTCACGTTTACTCAGTAGTTCTAAAGTTGCGGCTAGAAGCTCTTGGTTTATAACCATATCAAGCTCAGAAAAAATAGTATATTATACACCAAGGTAGAGAAGACATTTTTCTGAGCCGAGCATTATTATTTTCTGAGATGCGGAGCATCGAAGGAAATAAGCTGCGAGGCTGATAAGTCTTCTCTACCGTGGTTTATATACTATTTTTTCCACTACTAGCACCTTTATTCCTTTTATAATTAATCGTTTTTACGTTGATAAAAAATAAAATTACATTTCTAAATATCCACAAAAATCAAGTAGCCTTGCCTGAAAACATTTCAACTGACATTTGTGTAAAATTTGACGTTTATCTAAAACATATTTATTTCTCATTTTTAACAAATAATTATAATTAAAATTAATAAGAAACAATACTAGATTGAAATAAATAATCTTTAGAAAGTGGTTTTTGTATTATGAAGGTGAATAATATTCGATATTGGACATAATTTTAAAGGCATCAGGCTAGCGTGCTAGATCAATTGTTTCTATTATTGACCAGTGGTCAATAATAAAAAATTAGTAACCACTAGCTGAGAAAATCAACTTCTTTACCTGAAAACAAACTAAACAATGGTACCTTCTAAATCTAGTAGTGAAATAGTATATTATATTATTAGGAGTAGAAAGAGTTCTTTTTGTGTTGAGCCATATTGCTGCCGAGGCGTACGCGCCGTGGCTGTGCAAGTGAGCGAAACACAAATAAGACGTTCTACTCCGAATAATACATATATACTATTTTTTCTTCAAGTGTAAAAATATTCTGTTGCTGTAAATAAATATTTCCTAAAAAGTCATTTCGACAGAACAACGCTCTCCCCTCTACCAACCTTGGGGGCGGAGCTATGGCCAAAATACTGCCGTTGCCATGGATAGGTAAACACATTATTGTACTAGTAACATTATTTTCATTATTTGACTACTAACAAAATGACTTCCTTCTACATAGCCAGTTCTGTACAACAATACGGATATTATGATACGCTTGAAGAAAAAAAATTATATACAGTTTGTGAGGTCCAAAATTTAAAATAACGAAGTTATGGCTTGAGGCTTTTTTTTGCCTGCATTTCAATACACATTACGAAGTGTCTTTACAAGACTTGTTACGTAAATAACTATTGTTTATATAATTATACAGAGCGTGCTATGTTAAATTCCAATAAACCGTTTTGTAAATGAAAAAACATAACTAAGTATTTAAAAATTACTACGTAACCGAAGGCGAGCACAGAAATTTTAAACAAGCGACATTTTTGTACTTGTCATTCAAAAGAACACCAGCTTAGTGTTTTTTTTTGTTTTGTGTTGTATTAATCCGAGACTTTCTGTATTGTTTTAAAAGATATCTGCCTTATTGCATTCTTTACTGCATATATAAGTATTGTATTGTACTTTGTAATGAATTTACACCCTGGTTTGACGTTTTTAACTAATTCTGTGTGGTACTGTCTGTTTGCATATTAATGCAAGTTTCCTGCTTGCCAATGTACCCACTGCAAAATGTATTTATAATATGTACTAACTTCTTCCATTAAGTGCTGTTAATTGTTCTGTGAATTGCGAATTTCAGATACAAGGTTTAATAATTACGCATTGAACGTTGTATCTGAAACTTCCTGTTTCTAATTTGTACCTCTTTCTTTTCCTAATAAACCTCTTGTATTCACTATTCTCATGGGCTTAATCCTGACAACAAAATCGTACGTTTAAGGTAAATTTAAAGTAGTTGTTGAAGCTGTAGTTTTAATTTGTCATTAAGCTTAACCGCTTTAACTGCAGCGCACTTTAAAATTGCGCTTCATGGGTGTAGTTTTAATACAATTTAGCTACACGCTGTAGAAAGTCCTTTGTTGCAATTTATAAAAAGTGTTATATTCACTTCACAATTACTTTGTAAACTGTAAATACACCGTGTGAATTTATAATGTTGTGGTGTCTGCATTTTCTTTCATTTTATCCCCATAATTATAACATGTCAGTCTCATCAAAACTATTTTGATTGAAAGGGAAAATTTGTTATTCATTATAAAAACTTGCTTTTTGCATTGTTTTGGTAGAACTGTTTCATTAGAGTTGTAATTCATCATTTAAAGCCATTTTCAGCTTTAGCAACAACATATACCTAGACCAAATCATTAGCACAATACTTAATAGAGATATGTGCTTCTGTTTGTTTTAAAAGTGTTGTACTTTTGTATTGGGATTAAGCTTTTTAGGGGTAACTGTGCAAAGTATAGTTTAAATATTTACTAATCTATACTGAATACAGTGAAGTCTATTTATTGTGCAATCTGGCCATATTGCAAGTTAAATGGCCCGCATACTGTATCATTCGAGTATAGGCAACCCATTATACACCGCTAGCACTTTTGCCCCTGCTTACAATATTGTTGCTTGTTAAATTACACAGTGATTTTTTTTAGTTTTTAATAAAGAACAAGATTTAAAATTAACAATTTATTGAAAACATGATTGACAGAGACGAAAAAAAACTAGAAATGTGTATAGGTACTGTATTACTCCTGATTATCGGATTATCATTAAATAATGTTTGGGATCATTTTAGTGTAAAATATCCTAACAGACCAGTCCCTAATGTGTCTACAATATCAAGAAAATTTGCAAGTGCCGGCTGTGTGACATGAAAAAAAAATTGACGTAAAACAGTAACACATGAATTTGTACGCATTTCTATTTTTTCTTGGTCTGTATAAATGATGTTTTCAATAAATCGGTAGTTTTCAATCTTGTTCTGTATTAAATATTTAAAAAAACAAATTTAACAGCTGACAAACAATAATTAAAATCAGTAAGCAGGGGCAAGAGTGCTAACAGTGTATAACGGGTTGCCTATATTCCAATGATATAGTGGGCGGACCATTTAACTTTCAATCTGTCCATATTCCACATTTAATGGACTTCACTGTATAAGACTGGCACATCATGCCAAGATTTTGTTTTTCCTTAACAAACGAAGCTATATTAGACGCCACTAACAGAAAATAGTATTTCTGTCTTGCTCATCCAAAATTTACAGATTCTCTTTGACATAAGAATACTAAAGATATCAATTATTAACAAAATACCTAATATACTGTTTTAATCCATCTTGGCAAAACTATAAAATCTGCAAGGAATTTTTTTCAGTATTTTTCATATATTTGCACAGTTTCCTTTATTTTTCATATCTTAAAATCGCTGTAAAACTTACGTAGGTATACAAAATTCAAACGTTCTATAATTATTGTTACCTTAATTTAAAATTTTCTGATTTTAGCGTCGAATGTCATCCGTACGAGCACGTAAGTCTCTGACCTCACAAGCCGTGGTGTGTCTGCAGGTTGGTGATACCGAGGAGGAAGCTCCAGAAGCAATGGACATCAGTTGGCCTTCGGAAGCTCGAAAAAGGATCACATACGTCTTACTTGCGCCCATTGTCTTCCCACTTTGGCTCACCTTGCCTGACACACGCTCACCTAGAGGTCAGTAACAATATTATCACGTAACTTCTTAATTTATTGCATCTTAGTTCAGTAAAAGTCATTTCTATACTGCACAGAGTATTAATACCTCCATGATTTAATTTTCTTGACTCTTTGATCCCATTTTACGCTTTTCGATGAAACTGAAACACTACAAATTATATCAAAATCTACCCCTTTTAATTATAGATTTAATACCCAATGGGAAATAATAAGTTTCTATTGGGTGTTTCAAAATGTACAATATAAAGAATAGTTTCGTCAACACTTAAAGCAAAAGCAGATTAATAGTCATTCTGCTTTGTCTCTAGAAAAATATGAGCCAAATAGAATGGATCATTTTTTTACAACATAAAAATATCCACATTCCACATTACGTGGATTTCAGACACTTCTCGCTTATGGTTCAGATGCGCAAAAAATTAAAACCGCCGCCGTCTCCAGCGCTATGAAGTAATTTACGAAGATAAATAGAGGGTATTTTCAGAAAGCTTATAGGGTATCTTGTATATCAGGCAACAGAAAGAATGCGAAAATTCTACACAGTTGAATAACTTTAGGAAAAATAACAGAAAAATCTTTATTCAAGGCAGAAACGATTAATTATTCTGTCACTTCTCCTTAATGGATGTAGAGGAAGAAAAATGCAGGATTAGCAGAGCTCTAACTATCCAGAAAAGATTTTTCCTGATTTAATATACGAATTCATATAATCTTCGAGTTAATTTATATAAAAGTTAAAAAGTTACATTCTCATGTTTTCTTACATCGACCTATAAACCATAATAGCTAAAGGTATTGATTATTAAAAAAAAATGTCCTTGTAATGTATATGTTGGTGGTTTTGTGTACAGAGGAACATACGGATTTAAATTTTTTAAATCTGTGCTTAAAACATTAGAAATGGTATATTAATGGCAGTTGGTGCCGGAAACAATACCTTGCAGATGTACCTTTGATAGCCCCTAGAAAAAAGGCAATATAACAGAAATATATTGTAACCGTAATACCGAAACAAAACGATTAGAGAAACGGTGAGGAAGTATTGGATCAGTTTTCCGCTCGGCTCTCTTTACTTTGACTATTGTACCTATGATAAATTGTAATTTTATTATAGGGATTGTGTGTAGTTATCTCATGTCAGCGGTCAGCCCAAACCATAATTTAGAAAACGAGGTGAGAATATTACACAAGAAACTCATGATAAAAGAAAACATAAATAGATGGAAAATGAATAAAAGAAGAGAACGTGCAGCAAGAAATATGTGAAAGTGTCACGTTATAATTATTAGTGACTTCTCTAGATTCCAATGCATCATTGATTTTACTAAAGTTACGTACCATTAAGGTGTGCTTACACAAACGCCATCAAGTAGGCCATGCTGGTTGAGATGTTGATCTGGAGTCTTCTTGGTAAGAATGTCCAAATATGGGCATGACCTCGAGTGCACGAGGATAACCAGATCCCACATGAAACCTGATATGGCACGAAGCCTAAGTCAGCACTTAATCAGCAGAATTTCATGTCCAAATAAAGATATAAAAAGCTTAAGTCCACCTGGACTACAAGAGAGAAGGGCTGACCTTTTAGTCCACTTGATATTAAGAAATTTATATCCTCACGTGAAACTAGCATGTTAAGCACATGAACTTGCAAGTTAGGATACTAAAAAGTTTAAACTAACATTAAATATGAAATCAAGCACTTTGATTACGTTAATCACTTCGTGACTTACTACAGATACTTATTACATAAATTATTATAGATGTAGTTTCAAATTGTATTTAGATACCGTTCCCATCCCATCGCCAGTAAATTGAAGCGTTCAGCATAAACCATTTAGATAGGTATTCTAAAAAAGTGGAGGTGCAAACCTCCCCTGGACTTTCCCATACTAAAAATAAACATTCGTTTTTGGTATTCAACAGTATTGTTCGCCACAACCGATAAACTTAACTTGAAAATTAGTATATGGAAAATTAACACAAATGCCGATTGTGTTCATCTGCGCATGTGTGATTATTTATATTCATAGGCTGCTAGGATTAGCCGGCGACAAGGAATTCCCGTCCCGCGCATGGTCACTTGAACATATCGGCACTTAGAAATTTCACCCTACACTGTTTTAAAGTTCAAAATTCAAGAATTTCTCATTAACCGTATATTTTAGCCATATGAACACCTTATACTATGTGATAGACAATTCAATTTTGCATTCAATTATATAATAATATATAGGGTGTTTCATTTAAAATAACAAAGTTGCTTATTGTACTGTGAAAACCAAACACCCTATATACGTGATATAAATTTAGAAAAATGCAAATCTATATACTGAACAACTTTTGTATTTAAACTTCTTTCATATTTTGACTAATAAAGGCGCTATAGGAGCATCAATTTCCGATTTTCAAAATCTCGTAGAGGGCGCCACAGTGGAATTCTGGCGTTCATCAAAAAACAAAAATGTAGCTAATACCAAGCTGTATAAGTATAGTATTTAAACAAATTCCTTAGACCAGTTTTTTTGTAATAATTTTTCAAATATTTCAAAATTTTTGGAAGAGCGCCGTTGCGACCGTTTTTGGATTTAGTAAATAATTTTTTTTCTTGGTGTAGTACAGCCAAAGGGCTTTCAAACAAGTTGTTGCGGAACCTGATCAGATAACTGGTTTTTGAGTTACGGGGCGTTAAAGTCGAAATTTTGAAAAATTCATAGCGACCGCCATTTTGAAGTTAGAGAGTCCTGGAAAAAACTGTATCCCTTGAATTATGCCCTTCTTTCATATCCCCTACTCAGATTTTCAAAATTCCGCTTCTGAAAAAAATGATACCAAGAAAACATGTCTAACTTCCGCTTCCGGTTTCGGATTTTTTTGAAAAGCTTATTTTGTCGATGAATTTTCGATATACCCCTTCATTTAAAATTTCATCAAAATCGGTTCACTAGTTTTTGCGTTACAGGCGTTACATACCCACGCACCCACCCACCCACCCACCCACCCACAGACAGACATTTTTTCTAGACCACTTTTTTGGGTTCCTGGGGACCCAAAACACGTATTTCCGCGAAAATCTCGACTTCGAAAATTTTCATGATATCAATACTTCCCTATACCAGTAGTGGTATGGGAAAGTAAAAACTGTTTGACTTTGATATTACAATAAGCTGATAAGTATACTTCGGAAGCTCGTTTTCCATTTTCCAATAAAGTTGGATTTTATACCCTGGAATTTTAAAGATCCTCTTGTGTTCTTACGCACGATACAGAACAATCAAATAAAGCTATGAGGACAGCAGTTTTTCCGGCATCTTGAATACAACATTTTATAATTTATATTGTTGCAATTTTTTAATTATTAAAATTTTATTGAAATATTTTGGTAAAGTTTGGGGAGAATATTATTCATTTGTACCTCTGAAGAAATTTATGTTAAATAAAATTAATTTTCTCAGAATAGTATAAAAACATATTTTGGCTGCAGCGTGTTACGTTTGTTTAAATCTAATTTTGGTTTAAACTTCTGTTGTGTTTAACTTATTGGAAACTTTAAATGACCTGCAATTTAGGAACAGAAATTGGAGAATATATATTTTGTGTCGTTACCACAGACTTTTGATACATGCTGCGATTTGTTAAAAGAAGGCATGGCATTAATGGAAGTACTTTGGTTTGGAGATTGAAATATTGTTCACTTACAGGAATTGAATTAATTCTCTGGCACGAATTGATTTGTGTAAATGTAGCTAACGCTTCACCTGGAAGTTCCCAGAAGCAATTTTTCACTATCAAAATAAAAATTACCCTTTCAATTTACGATTCCAAACACCATGATTCATTTCTAAGAATAGTATAGGTAAAATGTCGTGCTAGTACATGCGATTACTGCCGAAATAGATACCTAATTATTCAATAGTCTATCATCTATTTATCATTTTGAAAACAATATTTGCATACTTATTGTTTTCTATTTTATTCTACGAGTGTCTGTGTCTGTGCGATAGCGTGTGAATGCTATTTTTAATATTGCACGAAGTTCGCTCATACAGTGTATGGTAAATCAAAATATAAATTTAAAGTGTTCGGCCGAAATGGCCAACACTTACAGCAATTACTTTGGAATACAGCCTGGACAATCAAATAACCTAACGTACTATGAACAAAATACTCCTATGCAGTACACACAGATGGCAAATATGCCTTATCATTCACAACAAACAATGTCGACACAACCCCAACAACAACAACAAATAACATACTTTAGTCAACCACATCCAGTTACACATCAAGAGCTACCACCACTTAAATTGACTCGTTCTGCTAACGAATGGAATATAGTACAACACAATAAGAAAAGACTAAGAAGCCCAGAAATAACAAATAAACAAAAACAATCTAAAATTACGGATTATTGGCTGGGTGATAATAGATACGCCAGCCTAGAAATAGAAAAAGAAAATGGAGATGAACAAATGTCAGACTCCGAAGAAGATGTAGATCAAGGGAATAAACCGAGAAATGAACCCAAACCGCCTCCAATATTTGTAGCAGGAGTAAAAAATATTAAACCACTAACAACATTGTTGGATAATATTGCTAAAGACAAATACGTTCTGAAAGCCCTAAACAACGAGGAGGTAAAAATACAACCCAAGGAAGGGGAAATATACAATATTATCAGAAAAGCACTAGATGAAAAAAATACACAATATCACACATACAAGGCTAAAAACGACAAAACATTCCGAGTAGTCTTAAAAAACATTCATCCCTCAACTGAAATAGAAAACATAAAACAAAACCTACAACATATGGGTCATGAAGCAACCAATATTTGGAACATCAAAGGAAGACTAACGAAAAAAGAACTACCCATATTCTTTGTGGACCTAAAACAAAATGAAAACAACAAAGACATATACAAAATCAAACTATTCATGAATACTGTCGTAAATTTTGAGGCGCCTCGCCCTAAAAGAGAAATACCACAATGCACCAGATGTCAGAGCTTCGGACATACGAAGAACTTCTGCCATAAAGAGCCACGATGCGTCAAATGCATAGAAAATCATCTTACGAAAGATTGCCCAAGAAATACAAAAGATTCAAATGTGAAATGTGTTAACTGTCACGAAAATCATCCAGCTAATTATAAAGGATGTTTCGTGTATAAACAAATACAACAAAAAATTTACCCGAGATTAAGGGAAAAATACATACAACCAGGAACAACATATGCAAACGCAACAGGGCAAAATATACAAGAAATACAAAACACTAATAATGTCAACGAACCAAGAGTTCTGTCGGAACAAACAAATGACATGACCGAACTGAAGATCATGATGAAAAATTTAATCAATCAAATGGGGACAATTATGAACCTCATTACCACACTAGTTAGCAAACTGTCATAATGGCGCAGATACTAAAAATAGTAGTGTGGAACGCCAATGGTCTGTGCAATCATGCACAAGAAATTCAACAATTTTTACAAAATAATGAAATTGACGTAATGCTAATCTCAGAAACTCGTTTTACCAACAAAAGCCATATAAATATTCCAAATTACCTCATTTATAATACCAATCACCCTGATGGAACGGCACATGGTGGAACGGCTATCATCATCAGAAAAGGCATCAGACATCACCAACTCAGCAACTATAATCCAGAACATCTACAAGCGACCACAATCGAAGTAACAGAAGCAATCAATTCCTTAAAATTATCAGCAGTTTACTGCCCACCGAAACATAATAACAAAAAAGATGATTATGGACAATTTTTTAGAACCCTCGGTAATAGTTTCATAGCTGGTGGGGATTACAATGCCAAAAATGTATATTGGGGATCAAGGCTGACAACAACCAAGGGTAGAGCGTTACTTGCAGCTATGAAAGAAAATAATTTGGGCTATTTATCAACAGCACAACCAACTTACTGGCCTACGGACCCAAGAAAAATACCAGACCTACTAGATTTATGCATAATAAAAGGGGTAAATAACAAAAAAATTAAAGTTGAGTCGAGCTTGGATCTATCCTCGGATCACTCGCCGGTTATTGTCACCATGTACACAAATATACAATACACGAATAAGCAAGCATTCCTCTGTAGCAAGAGAACTAACTGGGAACTATACAAAGAGAAAATGGAAGAACTCATTGATTTTAACATCTCGCTCAAAAACACCGAAGAGGTAGATGAAGCGGTAGATAAGATAACTAAGGTTATTCAAACTGCAGCTTGGATAGCTACACCAGAGCAAAAGAAAAACCACAGCAAAGAAGAATGCCCCATTATTGTAAAACAAAAAATAGCCGAAAAACGAAAAATAAGGAAGCGGTGGCAACTTACAAGATCAGAAGCAGACAAAAAGATTTTTAACAAGGCGGTAAAAGACCTTAAGAAGCTGCTGTTGGATTTGAAAAACAAATCAATGCAAGAATACCTAAGTGGATTATCAGCTACTGAAGCAACCGATTATTCGTTGTGGAAAGCAACGAAACGACTAAAAAGACCACGACAGCATATACCACCAGTTAAAGGAAAAGACGGAAAATGGGCCAGAAATAATCAACAAAAGGCTGCAGCATTTGCAGAACATCTGGTAGATGTGTTTAAACCGTTCGATACAGAATTGACACAAGAAGATCAACGCGAAGTGGACGAAATACTGGAAGCCCCATATCAAATGGATATGCCCATTAAAAAATTCTCGTATGCAGAAGTTGAAAGCACCATAAAATATGAGCTGAATCCCAAAAAGGCGCCGGGCTTTGATTTAATTACCGGAAAGATACTCAAAGAATTGCCAGACAAAGGAATGAAATACCTATTGTATATATTCAACGCTTCAATACGGTTAGGATACTACCCAACTTCCTGGAAAATAGCTCAAATTATTATGTTACCCAAACCTGGTAAAAATGTTGAAGAAGTAACTTCATATAGGCCGATAAGCCTACTACCAATTCTTTCAAAGGTCTTTGAGAAGTTAATATTAAAAAGATTGAAAGTAGTGATAGAAGAAAGGGAACTAATTCCAGAGCATCAGTTTGGATTTCGAAACAATCATGGAACAATAGAACAAATCCATCGAGTGGTAAAGAAAATCAACAATAGCCTTGAAAGGAAGTGGTACTGTTGTGCTGTCTTCCTTGACATAAGCCAAGCATTCGATAAGGTTTGGCATAAAGGGCTATGCTACAAACTTAAGAAGAACTTACCACACCCCTACTATGAACTACTGAGATCGTATTTAACTGAAAGACATTTTTTAGTGCGGCAACAGGATGAACTGACTGATTTAAAACCTATATCATCTGGGGTACCTCAAGGGAGTGTATTGGGGCCAACATTATACTTACTTTATACAGCTGACCTGCCAAAATCCAGACTAACTACTACCGCGACATTTGCAGATGATACAGCTATACTATCATCTCACCCAAATCCCGAAGATGCTACGAGGCACGTACAACGTAACCTTAATAAAATACAAATGTGGTTGAAAAAGTGGAAAATTAAAGCGAACGAAGATAAGTCAGTACAAGTTACTTTCACCACGAAACGAGATAACTGCCCCCCTGTAATGTTAAATGGAAAACAGCTGAACCATACAGATCATGCAAAGTATCTTGGTATACACTTGGATCGTCGAATGACTTGGCAAAAACACATATTCTCTAAAAGAAAGCAGCTAGGATTAAAGCTAAGACAGATGTATTGGATGATAGGCAGACAGTCACAACTAACCCTTGAAAACAAAATGTTAATATATAAAGTTATTATAAAACCCATATGGACATATGGAATTCAACTTTGGGGATCTGCCAGCAAAAGTAATATTGAAATCATTCAACGCTTTCAAAACAAATTTCTAAGAACAATAGTAAATGCACCGTGGTATGTTCCCAACACAGTGATACATAGTGATTTGTGCGTGCCCTTGGTGAAAGAAGAAATAAAAAGGTTTAGTGTCAAGTACAGTGAAAGAGTGGAAGTGCACCCAAATAGACTAGTCGAAAAACTTATGGACACAACAGACGAATTAAGACGTTTAAAAAGATTCAAACCTTCAGATTTACCCTCCAGGTTCGATTAACTCTGACATTAATTTTAATTTTAATTTTCTTAATAGTAGGTAGTTAAGACAGGTAAAATAGCGTATGTTAAAATAACGTAAGCTAAGAACTATATGGAGAACACTCACAGGAGTGTCTCCACAAGTCAATTATGTATGTATGTAGTTGTAAGTATGTATGTACATAGTTATAACATAAGAAGAGCTGATTGTCCTTATCTGGATAGATTGTTCAAATTAAAAATTTAAAAAAAAAAAAAAAATTTTATTCTGTACAAAAAAAAAGTGACATTTGCGTGAAGCAAAGCAATCGGTCTACCGCCTATCAGTTTCAACAATTTTAACACGATTGAAAAATGGAAGGAGGAAGAGAACATTGCAGAAAAAGTTTAATAAGGGAATATGTTATACAAGGTGCGTCAACAGTTGTTAAGCACGAAAAGTATACGTACCTACTATGAAAACAGTAGGTACCTGAGTGAAAATTTCCGTGGGTGGTGGATTGAAAGAGGTGAACCCATACCATTGCCTCCTAGATTGCCGGGCCAGATTTGAATCGGTTGAGATTATTTTTCTAGGACTATGTATTTGAACAAATATTTTACCACGTGCCTCTTGTGAATCCATGATGTAGCTCATATTCACGGTACTGTGGCGTCAAAAGACGAAAATATAGTCCACACCACCGTACGAAGCAGGGGCTAACCTATTGGAACACATTTGCAAAATCAAATGTCTGTTATATGTTTCACCGCGACTTTTACCGCCAACTGTTCTTCACAACTTAGTTGGGAAAACTTAATTTAAGTTCATTTTAGAAATGAATAAATAAAATCGCCATGTACCTACTAATCATATTTTTATATTTAATCAGGGTAAAACAGACTTATATCTGGCTCATTGTGTTCATATTAGAATAACAATCCAGACAGCGTTATTTGGATTGGCTATTCTACTATTTTACTTCGGTTACAATGTTATACTAGTACATAGGTACTGAGAATCAAGTTTGTTCTATTATCACATCCATTCAATTTTTGTTATTACCGTTAGACAATGAAAGCAGCATTCCCTTTTAAAATTGACTTAACTGTCGACATATTTCACGTTCCGTTGTGCAATACCAATTATCAAGCAATCGCCCTTGCAGGTGTTTACACTATCCTTGATTCCTTGCATCTATTCAATTTTTTAACACACAATGTAACAATCCGGGAATAATGTATAATAGGGCTCTTCTATTTAAGTTGGAAAGAGAAGGAATGCTCTACCCTACTGTTGTCTCTCTCTATCAATAATGCCAAACTGACTGAAGAAATATCACTAAATTATTAGTTACTATTTGCTTTAAGTTGCTATACAATAACAAATAACAGGAAACAATAACTAAAAACAACGGAAACACGCACGGTTGCTTTTTGCACTACTAATTATTTTTGTGCCAAATGCATAAATGACAGTTCTGCGTCAGGGGGTTACCAGAAACAAGGGAAAAATTGAGGTTGCGTTGGACTCTAATTATGTGTAGCATACCAACTTACATCTAGTTACGTTAAATAGTAGCTAGTAATGTAGTGCCGTTCTTGCCGTCATATTGGTGCCCCGATAGAAAAAGAAAGCACTAGGGTAGAACTTTCCTCTCACTCGTTCCAAGGTCGTATTTTCGTAGAACAGCCCTATTAATGCTAATTAACAATTACAAATATTAGTTTTCAAAATCGTTGAATTCTATCTAATATGCTTCGTGATATTTCATATTCGTAGTTTGTGTCATTATTTATATAAAATGATCTTGAATAATTCTGTAAATTAAACGTGGACATTCAGTTTATTCATAGTTTTATCTATTTCACTACAAAACATGAAAATAAAATGATTTGCCTGCTTTCATCCCTGCTTTATATACGATTTACGTTGTCACAAACACAGTTTTATCTATCGTAGAGCTTCACCACAGAATTGTCAGAATTTAATTATTTTTGTTTGTTAGGGAGCTAATAGGTCTAAGGGAAATCACATCAATGGTCGCTCTAGCTGGAGAAGATACAAAATAACAACATTCATCCCTAACTTACATGTATTGTACCTGCATATACAGAGTGATGATAAAGTATTGCACAAAAATCATATTCTGGTTATCTAATGTTTTTGCGGAAAATCCTGAGACCTGTCGAGTTTTGTTTTTAAATTGCCATTTAGACATATAATTTCCAAGCCCCCACCCCTCAACCCCTAAGTGATAGCAACCCCAACTTTAAAACTGTAAATGGAAAGATACCCTTTGTGATACCTCTTTTGATAGGTCTTTTTATTCTTAATATAACAAAAAAAAGTTTTTCTAAATCGGTTAATAAATAACGGAGATATTTAACAAAATGTAATGAAAAAATGAAAATGTCAATATTCGACAAGAAAACGGCTCAAACACGCCGTAAATGGTAGACATTAAAAAAGGCACTTCCTGACCTAAAAGTTTTGTACGCGATACCGTCACATTTGCCACAAGTGTCCGCATAAAACTCAAAAATCGCACCTGTATGTTCTTATTGATAATTAATTACTAGCCGTGTTTGGGCCGATTTCTTGTCGAATATTGGAACTTTCAATTGATTACATTTTGTTAAATATCTCCGTTATTTATTAACCGATTTTGAAAATCTTTTTTTTGTTATATTAAGAATAAAAAGACTTATCAAAAGAGGTATCACAAAGGGTATCTTTCTATTTAAATTTTTAAAGTTGGGGTTGCTAGCACTTAGGGGTTGAGAGGTGGGGGGATTAAAATTATATGACTAAATGGCAATTTAAAAACAAAAATCTACGGGTCTCAGGATTTTCCGCAAAAACATTACTGGTTCAAATTTGTGCTTGCATAAGATTTCTATGAGATTTACTCCATAGCATGGTACCGGAGAATAAAATATTAATGGTAACAAATTGAAACAAATAGCAGATAGAGACACCATACCAAATTATTAGTCTGTCTCGTGATAGACAAGACACCATCAGGTTTAATCATGATTTAAGAAAGTCCAGCCATGGCTTTACTGGACCAAACTTCCTACTGGCAATTTATTAAAATCGTTACCAAACCCTTATCTCTTATCTGCATAAAATTGTAACCTTTGATATTGCAAACAAATCTTGAAATTATAATATAATCTTTTCTTGAAACTGAAATATAATTATTACTAGTGGGATAATTAAATTTAAGCTCTCACGAGATCTCAAATTCTGGTTCCCTTGAGTCGATTAAGGTTAATCACCAAGGAATAATTAAGTAGATTTTAACTTAATCATGCCAATCATATGCAAAGCATGAAAGCTTCGGTGTAGATAAGTTCTCATCTCGTATTCTCCACGCACGATCAGAAATACTACAATATTAGTTAATTAGACCCGGTCACGAAGGTCATAAGTAAATAAAAAATACCAATTGGTCTTTAACACTTCTACCTGTATGTAATATAGTTGTTTATAATGTACTGCCAAATTTACTAATCACTGTTTAGAGATTGCACTTGATTTTAAGTGCACGCTTTATAAGATGATTAAATTGTTCATGCATGTCCAGATAAGAGGTAACGTAAATTAAAAAGCCCCTTACATAAATCATTTTTACCCGGCAGCAGTTAATTTGGGCTAAGATGAAAAACCACTTGGCGAAAATTACATAAAATGGACTAAAAGAGCAGCAACGAAAATATACTGGGTAGAAAATTAACTGCCTTTATAGAAACGATGAGTAAATGTGTAATCTGATTTTTACTTCGTATGGGTTGCGCAATGCATCTAAAAAAACATCATCATCTCAATCATCCCTTGATAGGTACACATAAAGTATAGAAATAATAAATATTACATAAAATATCGAGAAATAATAATATTTATTTGTCAAATCCAGTCCCGCAAACCGTGATTCATATCTTTTTTCGTTTGTCCGGGAGCAAGGCCCAAAGTTGCAAAAGACTTTCCAAGAAATTTCCAAGAAAAGCTGAAATTTTCCCAATTTTCGACCCTCTATATCTCCGGAACGGAACGAGCTAGAGCCACGCCGCCGTTGACGGCGTTGAAAAGAGCTTGTCGAGTTCTATAATACCCTACTAACAATTCCGATTTGGGACACCGCCGCTAGAGGGCGCCAATTTCTTTTCTTTAGAGCTAACAAACTCCGAAACCAGGTTGGTTGGGGAGATGGGTGATAGCGGGTCAGACGCAGCTTTCCGAGATCTACAACTCTGCCTAGTTAGAACCCTATCCCGAATGCGTTTTCTTAGCCAAAAAAGGGAAAAACCGTTTCTTCCAGAAGGGGCTTTGGAAACTCGCAGCTCCGTTCCTATGGGAACGGTAGGAGTCTGCGTTCGGTAAATCGTCGAGGAAGGTGCCAGGTACGACCTATCCGAACCGCGATTGGATCGGGCGTCGCGTAAGCGAGCCACGCGTGGCCCAAAAAGACAAAAATAATTTATGAGAGGGAAAAAGATGTTCGTTGGCCAGAAGGGTGACCCTTCTTTTCGGACCGAGGTTACACCCATATTGCGTTATGCACGCACGACCTGTGATTCTAAATCTGGCAGGCACAAATCCCTAACTCCCCTGTGCGTCAAGCTACGAGGCTACAAAAGATAACTTTCGTCTATAATAAAAAAAGTATTTTGACCGGAGAGGTATCTTGACTTTTCGCGTACATCTCTCGATCTGTATTACCACTTTGCACGTCGAATGCCGTTGGCCGGGTCTCTCTAAAAAAATTAGGAACCGAGTAGGGATGTTTTACATAATTAAAAAACTTGATTTTTTTGGAGCTCCGTAACTCCGAAACCAGGCCGGTTGGGGAGATGGGCGACAGTTTATCAGACGCAGCTATTCGAAGCCTACAACTCTTGTGTCGAGGTGCGAGCCCTGTCCCGAAACATTTTGCCCGCCCAAAAACGCGATGTTTGAAGTACCATGAGGTATCACTGATGTGAATACCTGAACCTCTATAGAACGATTTTAAGAATCGTTATATTGTAAAATGTCCATAGATAATAGTTAACGTTTCGCGAATTTAATTAGCTTCTTCAGAACGAAGAATATAATAATTTAAAAGAGTTTAGTGATTTAACGGATGTAAACTTGCAGCAGGTGAAAGGAATAATGGGTTTTAAAGTTAAATTTAATTTTACTTTTCCTTGTTTAATTATAGAATAAAATGCTTATTCATGATCTGAATTAATTTCCATTTCATTGATTTTTTCAGACGATACCGGTAACTCACTGATTTTCGTTAACACTTTACTCGAATACGGTATCGGTACTTCGAAATATTGTTTGTTAATGTAAAAATTCAAACCAATGTTTAAATCAATGTACATGACAGAGACACTACTAGAACTTAGTTACGATTCCATAATAAACGGAAAATACCTTCCTGCTATCGGTGAATTTCCTAACTACCCACAATTTATTTTCATTATCTTGATGTAGCATATTTCACTTGCAAGAATGGGAAGTATAAACGCTGCAAGTAGCTAGAAACACATCTATTTCTCCAGATTAGAATCCGATAGGGGAGCTTGTAATCAAGTGTCGGCGGATCAATAATAAACCAAATTAAGCTTTTGTTAATCATTGTTTGCAATCAACGTGAGAAGTTAATGACTCATAGTTTTACTGGCGTGCTTTATTTCTGTAGTTGTTAAATTTTGAACGTAAATACTTGGAGTGGTTCACGCAAACTTTTATTACGCTATATAGAAGGTTCTGGAATGTGAAAAGAAATTTTCGCAAGAACGATATAGTGCGAGTGCTTGATGTTGTTATTGTTACTTTACGAGTATAAACATTTAAACTAACAAACAATGAGATAACCAGATAAAGCATTCAAGCACATGACCACCCATCTATTAGAGAAAAAAATCAACCGTTACCAAGTTATTGACCAAAACTGTTTAATAAGAGTACAAAAGTGATGCATTCTGCTGACTTTAGAAGACTTCCGCGATGGTCCTTAGTGTTAAAAGCATTTTCAAGCGCGTTAATATCTTCATAGCTGTTAACGTTTCGCACACCAATGCACATCAAATTAAGTGAAGATACCATCTGCTATATTTTAACAGCAACCCAGAAATCGATATGAATCACACCTGAGCATCTATTTGACATAAGTTAGAGATAATATATGGCTGAGTGTGATGAAATTTCAGCATAGAATAAGATAGATTAGTTGAACGGTCCTTAAATTTATAAATACAGGATTGTCACAGATCTTTATCTATGTATGTCTATGTACTCTCTTGGTGCATGTTTGCAACAGAAACTAGTTTCGAAACTGTCACACAAACTATCAACTTGCAAAATTATCAAACATTAAATAATAAAATAATTGAGTAGCATTGATTTCAATGCGAACAATCGACGTGCTGTTTATTGTTTGAAGTGAGCGTTCAACAATGCGTTGCTTAGCAACACAAATAACCCGCGCGAGTTTGAATAACTGGAAGAATTTCTTTGTTACACTTTATTCCTTAACAATAATTATGATGATTGGTATTATTAATTGCATCCTGGCCAATGGCGTAGCTACCGGGGAGCAGTTGGAGCAAATGCTCCAGGCGCACGAATCCTAGGGGCGCAAAATTTGTAAAGATAATTGAGTAAATATATTTTTTTTCATTTCCTATCTAAAAATTTGGCTACCTGGTTGATGGCGATTTGGGTATCTTCTCCGATAGATTCTTCGGGCTTCCCGTGCATTGCGCCTTGCTTCCCCAAAAACGAAAAGCATGTCACGAAGTTCAGTGTTTTGATAATTATTCATTTTAAAACGTATTTCGTTCAGTTTAGTGCACTAATCTAATTGTTCTTTTGTTTTATTTTTTTTATGCCAGAAAGCTACTTCGATCTAAATTGTTTTTAATTCGTCGATACTTTACACATGCTCTTCTGTAATTTAAATAAAGACCTCTTTTTTGCGTAGATAGAAAAAATATTTTAGACAAATGTTGTAGTATACAGGGTGTTTCTTAAATCGCGGACACGGAGCACAGTGCTACATTCCACTCCAGATACCAATTGGAAAAATATAATACAGTAATGCCCGTTCTTCGCTAGTTTCAGAGTTATTCTCAGTCAAAGATTGAGATTCAATTCCTTTATGCTTTGGAAAAACGGGTAAATTTTAACCGTTCCGCATTGTTCATCAATCAAATATTAAATCTTAATAAATTTGGAATTGTTTATACGTTGTATTCCTTCCTCCGAAGACATTCTTTCTGATAAATATCCGTTATTAAATTTTTTTTCAATATGTTGCAACAGTGTATTGTAGCTATGAGGTTATTACCTGGGAAACTTGTTCATACTGCCTTATTAAAACACCAAACGTTTAAAACAAAGTCCGTGCAAGCATGCGCAATGTTGTCAAATTTAAAATTTTTAAAATGCGAATAACTCGGAAACTAAATACATTAGGACAAAATCGCCTATACTTTTTCAACTCAGTTTTAAGATGAGAATCGCGTAGTGCTCTCCGTGCTCTCCTTTAAGAAACACCCTGTACCTGTAGAGTTTGAGAATTAAAAAAAAATTATTTTCAAAAATCTATGAAGTGATTATCAAAATATTGTGATTTGAAATTTTTGATCGGCCGGCATTTTGTTATTTGAAAAAATATAAAATAACTGTAAATACAAATGTTGTAGAGAATCGTAAGCTCATTTTGAAAACTTTTCGTTTTTTGAAATATTCCCTAAAATGAAGGAGTTATTACGATTGTTAGAAAAACAAAAGAAATCCAATAAATACGAATAGAGGCCCCAAATCAAAAATTGGAATTAAAAAAAGTTGTTTGTTTTAATGAGTTCTAACTGCCATTTTCGGGTGTAACAACTTGGTATTAACACCCTGTATACGTTTTTTAAAATAACTTACAACTTTGCAAGAAACAAGGGGGCGCACCGATTTTATTTGCTCCAGGGCGCTGAATATGTAGCTACGCCACTGATCCTGGCAACTTTAGAAAATAAGTCTACCCCAAATGAGATTTTATTTTTTAAGGCACGGTATAATGTTTGTTGTGTACGATTGTACCGTGTCTGTTAAATATTCACCCTTGGCCTGAATCAGTATTTTTCTACAAACTTTCTTACAACCTTGTCATATGAGAATTTTCACTTGAGATGTGGAGAACGGGAGTCCGGAGAGTAATAAAGGTAGACGCTGTGTAATTTGCAACCCTAACAGTCCACAGAACACAACAAATTGGTTTTTTAACTGCAGTATTGTATTTATCCTTTGCTAATAAAGCGAGTTAAATTTTATCCATTCGCACTAGATAACTAACTGAAATTAATGGAGGATTTGTTTTTAACTAAACCCACGGATTCCATAAATTTTGCCATCTTATCTTTTTTACTTTTGTTCTGAGTTAAACCAATTTTTTTGACAGATGGAATATACAGGGTGCTAAAAAAATGTGTCACAAACTTTGAAGTTTGATGAGTGAAAGTATGGCCAAAATATGACTAAAAATTTTAATTAACGTGGGTCCTCAAATGGGTAGATTCGGAGATACAATAAAGGAGTCAAATGATATGTCATACAAGTTATCTTAGGTTTATCAGCTGCGGTAAACTCGTTAACCACTCTCGTTTTAGTCCTGTTCCTTGATCCAACCATTACTTAATCTTGATGTTTATTTACAAAACTTTAATATAATACATAATACTATAAAACTTTTCCTATTCCGAAAGTTATAATTTGGTAATTACTTTTCTAATTCTTTGGCGAAATTGCTATTTTAAATCAGCCCCTAACTTCATTTTGTGATTAATAGTTATTTTAAGTAGCGAAAAAGTAGTCACGCTTGTCATGATTGTAGCATGCAAGTAAATGAGGTCAGCGTTCACCACCATTTTATCTAAAAAGTCCTGCAAAGGGCATTATCTGATATATAATGCAAAAGGAAATGGGATTAAATAAAAACATTTCTGTTTTTTACCCAAACCGTCTTGTCTGTCTCTCTCTCTACTGTACTGTGTAAAATACAAAAGTTTATATTGATTGTCCACTATACAGGGTGTTTCAAAACATGTGTCGGAAAATAAAGGGTGTGATTTCTTGGTTAATTATAAGAAAACAAATTCCTATTAACATGGTTCCGCAAACGCACCTTTTTCTTTTTTGAGATACGAGAAAAATATGAAAAACAGTGGCAACATGATCACAATACTTTTATTTTACAAAACTAAGCAATTAACATAAAAACAAGAAACATCACAACAATTGTTGAAAATGGCCTCCTCCTACGGTAATGCAGGCTTCCAACCTACGTCTTAGTGACTGACGTACCCGTTCGAAAATGTTGCTACTTGTTTTATGTTTTTCATCATAAAATGCCGTTTTTCTCTCAAACGGTTCACGTGAGAGCTTTTGACCAAGAGTACCGTTTTTGTGTAGAAAATATTGGCGGTTCAAAATATGCTTTCAGAATGCCAATTTTCCAAGTGTCATAGAAATTAGGGGCAAAAGAAAGTCACACAACCCTAAAATCTCCGTCCGTAAAAAAAATTGAATAAGCGCTTAAAGAGTAACTAATATTAATAGTAAGATGTGTAAAATAGCTGAGTTTTCTATCTCAAACGGTTCCTGAGATATCGTCTAAAAACAAAAACAAAAAACAATTTTTTACATCCTCGAAAAAGGTGCGTTTGCGTAACCATGTTAATAGGAACTTTTTTTCTTATAATTACCCAAGAAATTCCACCCTTTATTTTTCGACACGTGTTTTGAAACACCCTGTATACTCTTATGAAACTTTGTGTAAAAGCAATTTATTTTTGCTTGACTGTTTTAATAATTCGTAAGTTGAAAAGCAACAATGGAGAAAGTGAGCAGGGTAAAACGATTATTCATTCATCAATACTAAAGCTAGAAATAATTCAGTAACTGTTTGCCTCCATTATCTGATTGTGGATTTACATCATAATACTAAAATGATAGTTGAATTATCTTTGCAAAGGTAACAGAATCTATATTCCTCTTTGAAAACTTTTGGGCCTTTAGATTTGGTAATCATCTCCATTTTCTTTATAGATAACGCAAACGGTCATTTTACATTTGTACCAACTATAGTTCGCCCCATCGATATTCTGAAATTTTCTTAAGGGATTACATTGTAACGACCGGATAATATCCAAGTTGGTTAGGCAGGTAGAAAGGTCAGAGCTGGCATACCAACATTTTATTTTCAAAGTTCTACCTGCTGGACCAACCACTGATCAGATTCTAAAAGCCTTATCCTAAGGATTTCAGAATATCGATGGCCGAACTATACCTAGAAGCTAATGAAGATAGTCTTTGCTAATAGACAATATTTACACCACACGATTCTAAACACCCAGTAACAGTCTTAACACAATTTAATGTTATCTTACCAGATAAAGTGGTAAAGGTAATCTTACTTACGTTATATACGGATTTCCGTACTGTACGATTTTTGTATCAATTAACGATTTTCAGGTGCTGTTTAATCAACAGAATAGGTAGTCATCTGTTGTGTTTGTGCTATTCCTACTGCAACAATATTCGAAACTGTCTGTTGACGTTTGTTTGCGTTGTCTCATATCACCATTTCCAAAGCCAGTTGATTGTAATCAACTGGCTTTGACCATTTCCTAATTGTGGTGCCCTTTGCGGGAATTCAAGGCTGAAACTGTTTAGGTTAGGTTTGGTTTTTTGGTGAATCAACAATTTTACCTTTCTCTCGCAAAACGACCTAATGTGTCGAGTTCAATTTATTTTATTACAAACTCGTTAACATACTCATTACAAAAGCGACAATTGCAAAATAAATGATGAGTTCTATACCAATTTTACCCTCTAAAAAATTATGAACTCATGCTAATGTCAAGATACTATACCTGTATTTTTATATCATTTCAGGAAAGTGTACATACCCATATATAAATCAATTTGAAGCTTAGTAGAACGGAAGCTCTATTAATTAACTCTTTAATTGGAGCTTATTTAACGATTCACTCAGCTGCTACGCGTCGGTGAATTTATTTGCATAGTGGTTTTTGTTTGCATACTGCACGTTGGTGTAATTTTCGCTCCGACTTTTCAGAAAATGCGAACCAAGCGTGAATCAAGTTTACTGAGAAATTCCTTTAGTTAAATCATCCACGACAACATATTATTTTTAAAATTAACAGCTCTATGTAATATTTAGAGTCTCGAGAGTATAAGAAACTGCTGGTAATTTTTCCTCCAGTTACCTTACTCGTATTTATTCCTGCTGTCAATTGTCACTCGTTCGCTATCGCTCGCTCGTGTCAATTGATAATCGGAATAAATGCTCGTATAACTGTTGTAAAAATTGCCAGCAATTTCTTACTCTCTTGTTATATTACTTATGACATTTCTAAATTTCCGCCGATGATTTGTACGTGTACGATATAGGAAAAGCAAATTCCCGAACTTCTGCGATTGCAATTTTCCTACTAGATACACAATATACTATTTTCTGATCCTATTCCTAGAATGTTAGAATTTGCAACGATAATTTACACATAATTTTTACTTTCCCATACCACCACTGGTATATGGGAAGTATTGATATCATGAAAATTTTCGAAGTCGAGATTTTCGCGGAAATACGTGTTTTGGGTCCCCAGGAACCCAAAAAAGTGGTCTAGAAAAAATGTCTGTCTGTATGTGTGTGTGTATGTAACGCCTGTAACGCAAAAACTAGTGAACCGATTTTGATGAAATTTTAAATGAAGGGGTATATCGAAAATTCATCGACAAAATAAGCTTTTCAAAAAATCCGAAACCGGAAGCGGAAGTTAGACATGTTTTTTTGGTATCATTTTTTTTCAGAAGCGGAATTTTGAAAATCTGAGTAGGGGATATGAAAGAAGACCATAATTGAAGGCAAACCGTTTTTTCCCGGACTCTCTAACTTCAAAATGGCGGTCGCTATGAATTTTTCAAAATTTCGACTTTAACGCCCCGTAACTCAAAAACCAGTTATCTGATCAGGTTCCGCAACAACTTGTTTGAAAGCCCTTTGGCTGTACTACACCAAGAAAAAAAATTATTTACTAAATCCAAAAACGGTCGTAACGGCGCTCTTCCAAAAATTTTGAAATTTTTGAAAAATTATTACAAAAAAACTGGTCAAAGGAATTTGTTTAAATTTTCTATACTTATGCAGCTTGGTATTAGCTACATTTTTATTTTTTGATGAACGCCAGAATTCCACTGTGGCGCCCTCTACGAGATTTTGAAAATCGGAAATTGATGCTCCTATAGCGCCTTTATTAGTCAAAATATGAAAGAAGTTTAAATACAAAAGTTGTTCAGTATATAGATTTGCATTTTTCTAAATGTATATCACGTATACAGGGTGTTTGGTTTTCACAGTACAATAAGCAACTTTGTTATTTTAAATGAAACACCCTACATATTATTATATAATTGAATGCAAAATTGAATTGTCTATCACATAGTAGAAGGTATTCATATGGCTAAAATGTACGGTTAATGAGAAATTCGTGAATTTTGAATATTTAGGTTAGACTCTGAATCTGGTTGGACTCGGAAACTGATCGTCGTCGGTCGGTAGCGATCGTCCGGCTTCGCCAGTTGTAATTTTTAGCGGGTGCCTACTACAGAGTACAGATAGATGCGTATCTTGGTGTCTTTCTTTTGTTCATATCGAACCCGTATAATAGTCTAATTTTTCTCGCGAGGCATTCAAATGATTTCCAATGCTGCCTCGCGAACTACTGTTGAATAGCAAAAACAAAATGTTTATTTGTAGTATGGGAAAGTCCAGGGGAGGTTTGCACCTCCACTTTTTAATTTCAGTGGTAATGACCACGTTCGAATATTACTATAAAAACTTGCAGCTTGTCAAAATCATTGACGTTATAAAGTATAATCTTGACAAGGGTAAATGTGTACTAGCGTGCTTTCCTTGACATTATTTTCCCTCACGATCGATCTCTAATAGAGTTTTTGCTGCTAATATTTTTGGAGCTGGGAAAACAAAGTCATTAATAATTTTTGATATTCATCAATAATATAGGTTGAATTATCTTATTTAGGTTAAAAATAATGTTTTATTGATTAACGTAGCCACCCTTTCATGTTTCATGTTGTAGTACTCCTTCTGCAGGCTTTATTACGGTATCAAACCTTGATATTACAAAATCTGACAGAAATCACACGTTGTTGCAAACACTTCAAGTTGGAAATTATATATTAGGTTACAGTACTGCCTTACTATATTATCGTATAACTAAAAGTATATAGTTTACTGTTCCATTACTAGCTATAAATAGCAAACTTATCTATCGACTGATTTAAAATTGTAAAATGTTCAAGTTGCAGACTCAGGGCCGGTATTTCAATTCTGATTTAACTCCCAGTTAAGCTAACTAAAAGTGAATTGTCATGGATACATTGTTAAAAAAAATTGTTTCCGTGACAATTGACCGTGGGTTAGTTTAACAGAGAGTTAAACCCTTCAAACATACACTGTTCTTGGATGTTCGAAGGTTAAACCCGAATTGAAAGACTGGTCGAACAGTAATATCTTGACTTGAACAAATCTGTCTTATGGGCTTATGACTAATTTCATTTTTTATTGTTACAGGTAAGAAGTTCTTCCCCATCACGTTCCTGGGTAGTATAATGTGGATAGCTGCTTACTCTTACCTGATGGTGTGGTGGGCCAATGTGGTGGGTACAACGGTACGCATCCCTCCTGAGGTTATGGGGCTGACCTTCCTAGCGGCCGGTACTTCCATTCCCGACCTCATCACCTCCGTCATCGTGGCTCGTAAGGGCTTCGGCGACATGGCCGTCTCATCCTCCGTCGGGAGCAACATCTTTGATGTTACCGTCGGGTAAGTTTATTTTTTATTTATAGCAACTTCAGAAATGAGCTCGAATTACTAAATGGCTAAATATTCGTGAACACATTTCATATTTTAATATACAGGGTGTTAAAACTCTGATGTACTCGCTCTTTCAGTAAATGATTTTTAAACAATTGGTTAGTAAAAATGCGAAAAGAAGTATTGATCAGCATTAAACACTCACTCTGAATTGAATAATTTTATTTTGTTAGTATCACGTTATATTTCGTGACTTGTCTGGATTCAAACAAATCATTGATCTTAAATAATTATATTTTTTTTTTATTTTTAAAAGAATCATGGAGTTGCCTTAGGCAACTCCATGATTCCACCCCCCCTGCTTATCCCGACTCAGCGCACTTGGCGCTATACAACAGGTCTAACATGCCCCACCCTTGAAACCCCCCCCCCAACTACATTAACGAGTTGATTCCTCGTTGCTCCAGAATTTTTGAAAACCCTGGCTACAACGAGGAATCGAACCCGTGTCACCCCGGTGCCGTGCGGATCTTCATCCACACGACCACGGCCGCGCCAAATAATTATATTTAAGTTTACAATATTGAATATATCCATCGTTATGGTGAGGTTACACAAACAAAGTTAGTAGCGTCAAGTAGACCATGTTGATTGAGATGTTGATCTGTAGCCTCCTTGATATAAATTGATATCTCGCCGAGACTGGCTTTGAAGAAGATAAAAAGGAAGGTTGGTTGACTTCTTGACTGGTTCTGTTGTAACACACTGACTAGCATGGGGATGCGCTATGCTTTTATACTAATTTCCAAATATGGGCATGACCTCGACTACACGAGGATTACCAGATACCACGTGAAACCTGATATGGCATGATGTCTAAGTCTTAATCAGCAGAATTGCATGTCCAAATAAAGATATAAAAAGTCCATGTGGAGGACATGACGTTCAGTCAATGTGGACTAGCAGAATCGCATTTCCAAATATGGTATGAAACCCGAGTTAACATGAATCTCAAGATTTGTATGTCCACATATGGAGAAGAAAAGCCTGAGTCCACGTGAAGTTTTAACCATCCCGAAACATTTTTTATTGGACTGAATTTTCCTATTTTCTTTTAAAATTAAATATGTCTGCTTAATAGATTGTAAAACCACAAAAATTTCCCGCAGCTAAATCAACTTTAACAAGAAGTAATTGATCTAAGCGAAAGGACTTTTTGACTTCATTTTGTAACTAGATGCACGCCTTCAAATTATATAATCGACTTTCCCAATACCCGTTTATTGCAAAATGTGAAGGAGCTTTAGCACTCAAAATAATCTAACAAAACACCTCTTGAAGGTAACCACCAAATTTTATGTTATAGATAGCATCGTTTGATGAGCTATTAAATTTGCTCGTAATAACCTAACTTTAATGGTTTCAAAATTAATTACGGAATGATGCCCTTCAATCTTCTAATAAAATAGGAAGTAATACCATGGATGTTTGGTAATTTTAACCTCTTGGCTGATTTGAATACTAAACTAACGTTAATAAACAACTTATTATTGTTATATATTTTTATTTTCTTTGGTATTCTCCGTTTGATCAATAATTTACTGCCGTGAACTGTTCTATTTCGCAGCAATATGAAAAGCTTTTCTTTTTGACATATAATACTATCTGGTGGCAATTATTCCCAGCAGCAATTAACTTTCAGGCGGTCTGTTAATTTAGCGGGCAGTTAACCAATCTCGTTGACTGCAATTGTTACACAATGGGATTAACAGACGAATCGTGATACTCTAGAGACGTTGGTTTGTGTGTGATACACTGACACCAACCTGTATCGATTTAGTATGTTTTAAGTCTGATATCGTATGTACTACATAGCCCTATAAACTAGTTATAGAAATATTAATTTAAACAAGGTATCTATAAACAAGAAGACTGCATTTGAATTGAAATGATTGGAGACGGTGGGTTAAGTATAAATATTAGGAACACAAACCCTTACCATCAAAATATTTAAGTAAAATTTAAATACGTATTTCGGCAGCTAAGCTACCATCCTCAGTAGGAAAACTACTAAAATTAAACTATCTAAAGTAACTACGGTATGAGGAAAGACCTCAGAACCAAAACTGCATGTTTTAAAAAATCTTTGAAAGATATCAGAAAGTTCTATAGGAAAAGATTTTATAAATGTCGTTTGCTATGCATTTATTTAACGTCCAATGGTTTGGGATTGTCTGAAATGATTAAACGAATATAATTAGTTCTGACAATTCTGCAGCAACGTAATTGAAGACCTTGTTAAGTATTCCATTAATTTACTGTCGCTACGGCGGCAATTAATGTTCTGTTGTTTTGGAAATTTTCACAATTTTCATTCAATATCAAAAAAATTATACAAATTTGCATATTACGGTGGATAGCATATTTTTGTGCGAACTTTTACTAACTAATTAATACTTAACCCTGTAACAATAAATTCTTTACATTTGTTTTACGTACATGCATTTTAATCGAAAAACTGTATACTGCCATAAGTACCTACTCCCAGAATCTCCACCTCCGAACATTATTTTGTCATTATGGCACATAAAAGAAGCATGATAAAAAATTGTAAGTAACCAACCGATTCAATTCCATACCTTGTACCTATACGCAAACTTTAATCTATACCATTTTAATTCGAGTTTGATAAAATTAATTAAACGTTTGAAGCTTTCATAATTTGCGTAAAATATGATAGATATTTCAAAATCTGAAACCGTGTGCGAAACTAAGTTAAATTCTGAATATAGGTCATTGAATATTCCCATTGATTCTACCCACATATATGCAAATACGATTTTCTCATATTCCACCGACTGTCGTCGAATTTGATAACCGTCATCCGAAATAAATTAAAACTCTTAAATTCACCAAATCGTTTTCAACTCCAAAAGCAATGCCGATTCAAAAACAAGTTAGGTATTCCTGTTATTTATTCTTATCATGTTTACAATTATTGCTGTGTTATTAGTGTATAAACATTTTCAAACAAGTAAAAGAAATAGTTTTAAGAAAACACGATCAGAAATAGAATTATCAAATGCAATCTCGTAATCATGTCGAGTGAATAATAAAAAGATTACGTTTAGATTCTTAACTTAATTATTTTTTTTAAGTATTTTTATAAATTCTCTAAATGTGACTAAAATAAAAACTCCTTGTTTAAAATATTTTAATAAAGTCACCCCTCAAATAATAGAAATCGGAATTAAAAAATAAACAATTAGCAGGTCTTTATATTTCTAAAAGGATAAATCAACGACGACGCCGCTTCACGCGAAATCTAGCACCGTTACCCAAAGAAAAAAATCTTCTTCTTCTTCTTTATCAACCCCTAATTCCACTTTTTGTTTTATTTTGGGTTACCCGTGACCTTCCCGATTTTTTCTGGGAAATTTGTCAAGCCACATTTGTTGTAGTTCTCCCTTATGAGCTCTTGATCGCACTTTTGTTTGCTTTTTAAGGCAATTTTGCGTATGATTATGTCCAGTCAAATTAGAAAAAATGAAGACATTAATCTGTAGAAAGCTGAATTTTGGTATACATGCTTATTACGGCTTCCCATTGAACATACTAAAAGTCCCCGTCAAAATCTGTTGCGCTCGAGCCGCCATCTTGCAAAAAAGGTACACTTTTTTAGTTTCTTGCCTGTATCTCGGCAACTATAACTGATACAAAAAAAAAAGTTCAGACAAAAAATATAGCTTATTAAATTGCCTATAAAAAAGCACATTAACATTTTTATTTATCGCCAATACTTTAGCTGTAATCCGACGTTGAATAGCAAAATTATTTACATTCACTGTCTCTCCAGTACAAAGGCTTTGCTCACAAATAATACAATTAACGTCACTTGGCATGTTTTTTTATAGGTAGAATGAATAAAGACGCCTAGAGAATATGTGTCGCACAACGTTTGTCACTAGTGATAATGGTGCCTTTATTTGGATTTGACATATTTTTATTACAAATGAAAATCTAGGGACCCTAACTAGTGACCTGCTAGGGAAACGCCATATAATGCATGTCCCTTCTCTCTCTGCCTCTCTCTCTGCCGGTCTCTTTCTATGTAGTTTCAGGGAATAAATTTCCAAAAATATATTTTACCGCTTTTACATTGTACAGAAACAAAAAAGGCAAATCGGGTGCAAAAATGTATATAATTTTGCTATTCAACGTCGCGTCGGATTACAGCTAAAGTATTGAAGATAAATAAAAATGTTGATATGCTTTTTTATAGGCAATTTAATAAGCTATATTTTTTGTCTAAACTTTTTTTGTATCGGTTATAGTTGCCGAGATACAGGGAAAAAACTAAAAAGTTTACCTTTTTTCCAAGATGGCGGCTCGAGCGCAACAGATTTTGACGGGGACTTTTAGTATGTTCAATGGGAAGCCGTAATAAGCATGTATACCAAAATTCAGCTTTCTACCGATTAATGTTTCTATTTGTCGAAAATTCGTCTAATTTTACTGGACCCTGCGTTGGTTGTTTAAATAATGACAGGGATTGGATTAAAAATCCGATCATTAGTAATATGAAACAACTTTATATTTCGAAAATATTTTGTGTGTACATTAGTGATAAGAAGGTAAATATACATAGACTGGTGATAGCTGCATGTAGCATGTCTAGCTAATATTCGAGTACTTATGTATCGATTATCACAATCAAAATTCAGTTGAGAATAGGTCTGTGTTGCTAAAATAAATTAAAGTGCCATCCATTATTTGGTAAAAACCAATATACTACAGGAACTGATAAGCAATTTGTCATATATCTGAAGAAGTATCATGTGCATATGTATCAGTTTCCTTTATTTCTCACTGATTGAAATATCAACGGAAGCAGCTCATATTTATTTCCTCTAACTGTAAGATAAAGTGAAAAAAATCAACAAATATAAAAAAAAGAGCACCACAGTCAACATAGTGCTATAGCGTAACCAGAAGTAAACTAGAAGGTTTTGTTTTTGGTAGGTACGTATTTTTTTATAATACTTTTTAAAAATTTATATAATTATGTATACCGGAACGTAATAGAAATGTTGATGTAATCCCTTAGGAGTTAACTAATTCTGGGAGTAGGGATTTTTCAAAAATTTAAAAATGAAGTTTGGAATAAATTTTATAGGATTCGCCATGAATTTAGAGAATAATTTATTTGGCTATAATTTTTATTCAATATGCGGCCCGCGGGTTCAAGTACTATTCGTAGCCGATTTTATTCCGAATGAATTAAATCTGTCTCGTCGGGGGTGTTATGGTTTTCACTTTTAAGAATATTCTTCCATGGGGCGCTCTGACAATTAATCTGTTTTTTATATTCGAAGCCAGATTTTGTCTTATATTATTTTCTTGACTGTAAATTTTTTATAATCCTTTACATCAGCAAAATTTATGAATCCTTACCAAGCGAAGCGTATAAGACTTTTTTTCAGTCTTTTTGTAATTATTATGAGGGTTACTAAAGAAATAGGAGAATGTTTAGGTGTCCTTTGCATGATTAACTAACCGCGCAGGATTACTAATCGGATAGCATGACTTTTAAAATAAAAATGGAATTTCAAACATCAAAACCATTTTAAGTAAATTAAGTCCGTTTTGAAAAAAAAATTTTTGATATTAATTTTAATATTTAATCTAAGGATTGCATTTGGACTTCAATGGATTTAATGTTATTACTATATATGTTGTTTGAACTGTTTCGTGTGAATTTACGTTTTTATTATTATTGGTTGTAGATCTCAACGATGCTTTGGAAATGTGGCGTTGGGCCATTTTATTCGTACCTCATATTATTGATTAATTTACACGCAATAGCTTCTAACGAATTTCATTGGAAATCCCATGGGTATACTAAATTCAAATATGGCTTCACGTGTGATGATTATTACGAATTAATGTGTACAAATCTCACTGCTAGTTCTTTTGCACAATGTCCTATAAATGAAATGCAAGGATATTCTTATCAATGCTTTACTCTTCATATTTACCACTCTCAATTATACACGATTAACAAAACGGTAATTCCTTGTCATTTATATAATCTCACATTAATCAATGATCACATTCAAAACATAGCCGATGACTCTTTTAGTAATCTCGGCACACTGACAATTATAAATTTGGGTTTTAATGAACTAGAACAAATAAAAAAAGCGACGTTCAGTACTTTAGAAAATCTAAAGGAATTATATTTGAATAATAATATGGTACACTCTATAGACGAAGAAGCTTTTACAAATCTGAAAAATTTGGAAATTTTTAACTTATCATTTAATAAACTACAACAAATTAACAGGTCCGTATTCAGTACATTACAGAGTCTAAAGGAACTCGACTTGAAAAATAATTTGATAAGCTCCATAGACGAAGAGGCATTTAAGAGTCTAAAGAATTTGGAAATGTTAAATCTAGAATTCAATAAATTACAACAAATTAACAGGACCGTATTCAGTACATTACAAAGTCTAAAGGAACTCGACTTGAATAATAATTTGATAAGCTTCATAGACGAAGAGGCATTTAAGAGTCTAAAGAGTTTGGAAATGTTAAATCTAACATTCAATAAATTACAACAAATTAGCAGAACCGTATTCAGTACATTACCAAATCTAAGGGAACTTTATTTAAATTATAATATGTTACATTTTATTGAAGATGGAAGTTTTCAAATTTTTAAGAATTTACAATTTCTTCATCTAGATAATAATAAACTGCAGGAGTTATCAAAATATATTATTACAGGATTGGATAATCTTAAAGAATTGTATTTACAAGAAAATTTAATCAAATCAATCTCATCTGAAACATTTTTGAATTTAAATAAGCTAGAAGTGCTTGAATTAACAAATAATAACATTTCTATTTTTGATCCGGAATCATTTGCTGGTTTAATTAATCTTCGAAAATTATTGCTAAATAATAATTTTATTAAAACCGTGCCTCTGGGAACTTTTAAAAACTTTCCCCACTTGACTAATTTACAGCTTGGTAACAACCTTATATCACAATTTAAAACAGGAACATTTTCCAACTTGGGAGAACTGAAACATTTAAACTTGTCATATAATAATTTTTTTACAGTTAATGAAACGGTTTTGTATCCATTAGGAAAGTTGAGTTTACTAGATTTAAACAACAATCACTTCACATACATAAACTATACATCATTGTTGCTGCATCTTCCCAACCTTGCCTTTATTAGCATCAACGATAACAATTGGTCTTGCCAACTACTAACAGACATGCTCAAGACGTTTAGAACCAGAAGAGTAGATTATTTATTCAATGCCACTAAACGTTACACAGAAGAAAATGTTGATGGAATTTACTGCACTGACAATCCAACACAAAACAAGATTAACTTTCCTAAATATAATGACTCGTTATTAAACAAAACTGATAGCAATACATTGAACAGCTTAATTTCTTTACTAATAGCTAATTTAACTGCACTCACGTCAGGTACACAAAATGTTATTAAAGAGAGCATTGGTGCTCTTTCTATGAACATTACTAAATACCTTGAAAATATCGAAAAAACGAAATCAACTTCAAGAGAAGAACTTTTAAACAATACTTTAGTAAAGTACGCTAAACAGGAACAACTTTATCAGGTAACTGGTAATTCTCCTAGAATTTCAAATACAGATTCAAAATATATTAATAATACTATTGGTCCCAGTTTATATATCATTCTAATTCTAATGCTTTTACTATCTACAGTAATTTGCGCCACGTTATTGTTCATAGTGTATAAGAAATATCTTCAGAATGTAAGACAAAGCGTTAGTTCTCGTTCCGAGTTAGAATTAATGTACACCTCATCTTAGATATATATTTTTTAATTGTAGCAACACTTATAAGCATTGTTATGTAAAGAAAATTATTATTTAGCCAAATCAAAAAATGTATTATGATTTATTCTTAAAAAAAAAATCAAGTAATCGTAATGTACTTATAAGAAAAGCAAGTAAAATATTATGAAACAATAGTTGTATAATATTTCCTGAACTTTATGAATGTACCTAAAGATTACTCATCTAGTTGCTTAAGGCTGGAGTTTACACCTGGAAATATACCCCATTTTATGCACATTTTGTTCCAATTTTTCAGAGCCAATTTTAAAGTAGGAAGGGCGGGCGAAATTTTTTTCTTATTATTGGTGTTTTATCTGTCTACACCTAGAACGTTTTTGTTTGATTTCTAAAAAATAACTTTTCAGCATTAAAAAATGTACAACTCTATTTTACTTTAAAATTTTCAAGTAGTATTTACAAAAATATGGATATCGAAAAATTCTCTCTATCAATAGATAGATATAACCACGCTCTTTCAAATGCCACAAGATTTTTTTTCTAAAATGCAAATTAATTTGGAAATAATGGTAATAAAATTTTAGAAATATCAACATAATTCACCTTTTGCAATTTAGCATGTAGGCAACACAACTAACAGGACCATTAACTCACAATGGAGCCAATATACAAAAGACGGATTATAACGGATTACAACTTTCTACTAGGTATTGTTTGACAAAAAAAAATTAAAATAATATAATGACAAAATCTATATTGAATACAGTAAATTCATTATTCTTTATTGCATTTATCAATTTTGGTAACGTTAGAAGAATCTGAAATATTTAAAAATATGAAACAAAATTCCAAGGCAAGCATTATTCTTGTTATTGTAGGTATGCAACTTTCCATACATCAAATTGGATTTTGCTTTAAGTAAATGCCAGCCTTAATCCCAAAAACGCCGATTTCGATAGACGAGGAATTGCGCAGGCCTTAGAAAGATAGAAAAAAACCGTCGGTCATCAGAAATAAATTAAAACTCTTAAATTCACCAAATCGTTTTCAAATTCAAAAGCAATGCCGATCCAAAAACAAGTTAGTTATTCCTGTATTAAATTAAATTTGATTGCTCTTGTAGTAAATACTACCTACAGTGAAGGCCATTTATTATGCAAAATAATGGGCATATTGCAAGTTAAATGGACCGGGCACTTTACCATTGGAATATAGGCAACCCATTATACACTGCTAAGCACTCTTGTCCCTGCTTACTGATTTTGATTGTTGTTTGTTGCATTACTCAGTGATTTTTAATAAAGAACAAGATTTAAAGCTAACGATTTATTGGAAACATGATCTATACAGACGAAATAGAAATGAGTACTATACTATATCACTCCGAATTATCCAATTATCAATAGGTACTGTTAGGGATTATTTTAGTGTAAAATATCCTAACAAACCAGTCGCTAATGTGTCTATAATATCAAGATCATCTAGAAAATTTGATACAACATAAAAAAAATTGACGTAAAACAGTAACCCATGATTTGTACGCATTTCTATTTTTTCTTAGTCTGTATAAATGATGTTTTCAATAAATCCGTAGTTTTCAATCTTGTTCTGTATTAAATATTAAAAAAAAACAAATTTAACAGGCGACAAACAATTATTAAAGTCAGTAAGCAGGGACAAGAGTGCTTAGCAGTGTATAATGGGTTGCCTATATTCCAATGGTAAAGTGCCCGGTCCATTTAACTTGCAATATGCCTATTATATTGCATAATAAATGGACTGTATGTCTAATATTCCAATGCAGAAAATGAACAATTTTATTTTCGAAAGAGTTGCTGTCAATTGAGTAACTTATTACTCCTCTAACCTATTTAAAGTTTCTAAGGATAATACGTGATTGCAATTCCAAGCGTCTAGCTCCAAGAGCACCTTGGAGAATGTAATTTACAACTATTAACTTTAATATAAAAATCCAGAGCCTCATAAACTCATTTCTTTCAGTTAATAGGTTGACTCTACAATTTGAATTTTAAGCAGCAAACTGACATAATTTTATGAATACTTTTATTATTGTTTAAATTCCCAATACCCCCCAAACAAACTTTTAAGTATAACACGTAGTATGATTATTTTTTCGTTTCAATTTTAAAATCAACAAAGACACAGAAACATTATCATCTCTTTAACTGTAGCTTTCTCCTCTAACATACAACTTTCACTCCTTTTTGCGAATGAAGCTACCGAAATTCAATTTTAGCTAATTCTATGGCTACGTAGTGTTCACAGATATTTATGGCCACCCTAATCGATGTCCGTCACCATTATCTTTGATAATTATTAAACCGAGATCTTTTTGTTTTACTCTGGGTCCGTCTACAATCCTATATGATTGTTCCGGAGCCTAAGTGATTTATTGTGCACGCCCTGATTGTTCTTCACATCCAGTCTATGATCCCTTAATTCCTTGTATTAGGGTGCACAGGTCTCTCACTAGGTGTGTGTTGAAATCCTTCGATTCCATTATCGTAAGACCAAATACGCGTTATCTTTTGTTTGCCAACGCATCGCGTTTAGCAATTTCGGATTCCCTCTTACAGAGTCTGAAAACAGGGTCTCCACTAAACTTTCCGATTCTCCTTAACAGTTGTATTGTATGTACTGCTAAGAACCCCGTGACTATTCTGATCTACGCCCTGCTAAAATGTCCTGGATTACGCTACGGATTGCGTTCCTAGACACTCCTAGAACAGGTTCTGCACCATAGTACGATCCCTGCCTAGCAAGTTCGTGAGCTTTTTCATTTCCTTCGTTCCCGCAATGGCTTGAGACCCAGAGTAGTTTACCGTGTTCTACTCCGTCAGTCAAGTTCTTCGACGTAGATCTAGATTTTTTTTGTATCCTTAGCAGCATGCCTGCAATGAGGTTTTGATAAGTAATGTCTTTTATGCAACCCCAAAGGAAGAAATCTAAAGAAGGTGGATTCTGGAGATCTTGGTGACCATGGAAATGCACTTTCGCTGCCAATTCACCAATCAGAAACTTCATACAAGTAGATCATTTCCAATTACTGTTGTATGTGCAGGGCACTTGTCCACTTGTCGACTGTGCAAGTCAAATTTCTTGATCACACTGTAGGTACTAATACCTAAGTATCAACTTAGTCAGCGTGCTTTCATTTTAGTTGAAACTACAGTGCCTTCATTAATGATTGATCCCCACGTGCCCACAAAATATAGGCAACCCAACTTACATAGTTGGTAAACCTTCATCCAATAATTCCCTAACTGATTGTATGTACGTAAATTAGGGCAGACATTGACACTTTAGTTACTTAGTTTAGTTACAACGAGTACCAATCCTACCTGACTTCAACATTTAAATCTGAAACTCCCAAGGACACCACGGATCAAAGGTCACGTGGGTATCAATCTTTAATGAAGGCACGGTACTACCAGTGCTAATTTATTGAAGTTTCCTGAATTTCTGGCTTGTGTTTTCCTATTATTGCCACACGGCGTTATCACCGCCGTTCTCTATCTCCTAAAAAATATTGCATTTCAGTCATACAAGCAATATCATACATAATTCTTATTAGAAAAGCAATAAATGTAACACACAGGATTATGCTTTCGAAAATAGTGTTGCTAATTGTAAAACGTAGTATTTTTCGCAAGAATAGGTACAGCTAAAATACATCGTATAAATTATAGAGAAGCTTCGAATTTAACGTCAAAGTATTCGAAGTTATAGGGTCTGAGTCTAAGGAACATGGAGTAGAATAGAAATTAGTAAACCCGCCCAGTGTGTGATTTGCTGCTCCTACAGGTTTAATGTAATGCCATCTCAGCCGTTTTACTAATTTACTCTAACATCCCCTAAAAGGAACTTTTGAACGGATCCGCAACCTGCGTGGTGACGTCTCGAGTTGGTTAGCAGTAAATACAACTTCAAGTTATAATAAAATTGTGCTATATATAATTTAATTGACGCACCTCTGTTTTAATTCTGATATCATTGTATTTAATGTTATACAGATTGGTGTCCGTTAATGTGAACATAGAGAGACAAATGCATACGCGCTTTGCATGTATCGACACCTTGATTATGCATTATTTTTAAAATTGTGTTGTGTAAGTTAACAATTAAGGAGGCTGCTATGGTTTTAAACTAGACGCCTTCTTGAGTTTTATTCGAACTAATACATACAATTTTAAAAATAATGCATAATCAAGGTGTCGATATAAGCAAAGCGCGTAAGCATTTGTCTCTCTATGTTCACAATAACGGCCACCAATCTGTATAACTTCTAACATACACAAGTCAAATTTGAAACGTAGTTTTGCAGAAACTACATACTATCAGCCATTTCTAAATTTAATTTTGTTCATTTTCATGAAATTCCTATTGATGCTAACTGATCTAACTAAAGGAATTAAAAGAACAAATAGCCCGCGAAAATGAACGGAATCATGAAAGATACTGTTGCGTGTATTCTCTAACTTAATAATAAATTCTTGAAATTCCGAGAAACTTGGTATGCTTGCAATGCAATAAAAACAGTGCACAAGCTGCGGGACAGTGTTTTCATTTGTGGTTTGATCATCAGTCGTCTTTTGCGACTTTCAGAAACTTGCACAATAAACTAACCATTGTGTAAGAAAATACAGTAAATACATTTTTCTGAATTTGTCTACTTCCACAAAAAAATTTGCAATAACAATTAGTGTACAGAGGGTGTCGAAGTTATGGAACGCATGCATGGGCATTGGGCATCTCGTAAACGACGTAAACTGTAAGAGATAGAGATTCCGTTAAATGAGAAGAAATGTTCAACGTATGAGGACCACTACGATCATCATTTAGTCTACAAATTTTGTGTTCAGGCTGAAAAATCTTAAATTTCAGTTTGTTCTGTTTTTTTCATAGTAGACCATGAAAAATATTTTTTGCAATGAACTAAAACATTGTTTCGCGTATATTGCTCTGTTGTTAAAATGGAGGCAGTTCAACCAAACCAGGTTGGTTATGGTGTTAAATATCGAAATGAAATAAATTGCAAATTTTCGCTGACTCCAGATCCTACTTCGTTTTAAGCAAAACCTCAGAAGTGTACCTACTTACTAGAATCTACCCAACTTTCGCCTCGAATTGCTGATATAAACATTTTTCTTCCTTATAGTACTCCCATTTACAGTGATCCCCAAAATACATATTACGTTAACTAGTACACCAATTTATCCAAATTGTTTGCCCAATGCCCATTCGAAGAGTTTACTTTTAATGAAGTTAAATCTTCTTTTCCTTGATGTAAACTCTGTGGCTCTTACTGAATAGCAATTTAAATTAATCCAAATATAATTTATTTTCATACGATTGGTTGATTGTATACAAACAAAAATATACATATACTTGACGCTACTAAATATCCTTCGTAGAATGTAAGAACATTCTTTAGAAACAGTGTGATACGTAATACAAATTGTTTGGTAAAACAGAAACTTACGAATTACAAATTGACATTTAGGCGATTTCGGGGTTTCATATTTTTGTGTTTATTTTAGTAAAGGGTTTTTATTTACGTCGGTAGGACATACGCAAGATTAACTTATATTTTCCACTACATTGATACGTATATGCGTAAACAGGTCAGTTAACTGTAGCGGAAAGAAATCGATATAAAGGTTAGGCACCGAAAATTTTGAACAAGCTGTTGAAAACTAATCTTCAGAGTTCGGTATTTGTTATAGATCAGTTACTTTATGTGTGGTAATATGATGGATTTGTAAAACTCGTTGTTTAATAGTAATATATTAAAGAATGCGTTTCATAAGGCAGATTTTCTGACACGAGTTCTCGTCCCGAAGGTCCCTAAGACCCGGTTTTATAAAGTCTAGTTGACCGACGGTTGGCTCAACCACGAGCAATTGTCAAGGATACGATTCTTAAAAACAATCGTATCCATGACAATATTGACCCTTAGGGGCGGTTTTATAAAGTCTGGTTGAATTCGCTGGAAAACCGCTCTGCCCATATTTTGCAATTCAATTGCAGTTACCCCACTCTCTATAGTTATCTGACTGCCAGCAACTCTTTGTCACGATTTCGACAAAACCTGATCTTCATCTGTAGCTTTTGAGAGAATAGGTATATCAACCCACTTGCGATCAGTTTGTCACGGGATAAACGTCCGCTAGACATTAAAATAGAGCTGATGGTTATTTTAGCTCCAGCACTCGACTTGACTCGAGGGAGAATGAAAAAGTAAATAATTTGAATAGTTGAATCAAATTTCGAAGCACGGTGAACGAAATGTCTTTTTACTTAACTTGACACTGGCCGATGAACTGATTAATGCACTTTAACGAGAATACGTTACGAAAATGAACTTTAGGGCCTTTGGGGTTTTTCTTCCGGAAGTCTGTTTGCTATTTAGAGAATTTTGGCTTCTTCGCCTACAATCTACGGGAAAAGTATAGGTACAATCGTCGCATGGTTAAAATGAGATGAGACGATATTTCCTATGACTTGAAAGAGGTCGAAAGTTCAAGACGCTCGAAGGACTTTGCACGGGTCTAACATGCCCCAGCCTTGAATACCCCTCAACTACATTAACAAGTTTAAACCCCTGCTGCTCTCGAATTTTGAAACAATCCTGGGTACCTACAACGAGGAATCGATCCCTTGCCGCCCCATCGCCAAGATTTTCATCCCCAATACCACGACACTCCGCCGCGCCGCGGCGCCTAACGTTGCACTCAAAATTATTTGTCAATCTTTATGATATTAGTTACGTTTTGTATTAAGAGCGTACGTCATAAAACATAAAATCGGCAATAGATCTGATACCTAATACTTCCAAATTGGTTTTGTATATTACCTCGTTTTTCTGTAATTATTGATGTAATTTATTTATTTTCGTACTAATTCTTCCATAGTCATGTTAGCCCTTTATATTCTTTAACATGTTTGTAAAAGTTATTATTATGTTATTAACTTATGTCCCATTTTCTCAGTTTATGTTGGGGATATTGATTCCCTTCGATAAAACGAAACAACAAGTTTCTTTTTGCTGTATGAATATTTCTGTTACTTATTATTAATCTTTTTCAGTGATGGCTTTTTTGTGAGAAAATTGTAATACACTGAAAGGTATGCCCACTCATACACGAATATCGGACTGTCTATTTCGGTCCCGGGTATCTTCGTCCTCATATTCGGCGTGGGTAGTCAAAAGGTTGGCGTAATTGGTTTTGGATCCAGTAATCGTGGGTTCACATCCGACACATGAATATAAAATTTTAATAAATACGAAATGAATCTCAGGCATACCTTCTTCTCCGATGAGAAATAAAATTATAAGATCCTTATCGATATATTGGGCACGATCAAGGTCTTCCCTAGGAATTGAAATCCTTCTGCGAACTACAAGAGTCTCAGTTGTAGGATACAGTAGGTCACTAGTGGGCACGGGCAAACGGGAACCTAATGTTTGTTACCCTTTTTGGCTCTCGGGTCGCAACATGGGCAGCTTCATCCCCTAACTCTTACCTACAAGTTATATGGCCATCCCAATTCGGATTTTGACAGGTCCTCTATGTGGTGCCATCTATTGAGATAATCAACTACAAAATTTTCTTCAGATTTAAAGTACATAGTTACACATGCACCCTAAGAGGGCGCCACATAGAGCACCTGCCAAGGCCAACTGTATCTACACCTGCCAAACTTCGAATTGGCACGACCATATCATAACTCATTAAGAGTTAGGAAAATGAAGCAGGCCATGGTCGCAATTATTATGTTTTCGGACTGCCCACATCACCTTTTAGCAAATAATTTGCTTTTATTTATACTTGTTACTATGGCTACGCAGTTTTATTTATTAAATAATAAAATCATCATACCTAATTCCTTTTTAATTTTTTTAAATGCAGTTTTGGACGCACCTCAAACGTTATCCGCGCCGACAGCCTCTTTGGCCCTTGGCATGTTATTTATAATGCCTAGTTTACGCCCTTGAGATGTACTAACTATTATTACCGACTATGTACGATTAGTTTATCTATTGCCAGGAGTGACGTAGGTATCAGTTTCATCTGAACTCCCTAAAAGGAGTATGAGGTACAGATAACTGGCTGTAATAGTTTAACCAACTCCTCCATTTCTTTAAACGTTTATGGAATTACTAGAAGGAAAGTACACTGGCATACAATAAATTAATTTTAAATATTTTTATATATATTTTAAGAAATTTACATTAGAATGATTAATAATATCATCGAATATCTACCACTCTGCAGCACTTAGAGAGTAGCCGCCACAACGGTGTGATTGATTGCGGGTGGTACAAACAAAATAATCCCCAAATAGTTATTTATCCACTCCAAGTGGAAAACATCCGTCTATAGTATAAAAAATTTATTTTTCTTGTGAGAAAATATGTAAATATTTACTTGAGTATTCATTTCTAAAGGTTTAAAAGAGAAATGACTTTTATCCCCTCAGATTTACCATTCTATTCTAAGTAAGTAATAAATCCATATCGTGCCGCTACATATTTAACTTTTATATGTAGGTATATAACAATAACTTCTTCAATTTATTACTAGAAAATATTGCTTTTTATTATACTACTTTAAGAATTCAGAAAGCCTGTTATTAAATAAATAAACTTTAATTTTCCATGTATCAAATAATCTAGAGGTCGCAAGGAAAACTGAAACTCGCAAATACCAGGCGTGATTTTAAAGGGAAAGTCTGGGTTAAGTTTATCCACACTCGGGAAGCACGCAAGGAATGAATAATGCGAACCATAAATTTAGTAAAACCGCGGGCCATATCGACTGCCCTGGTATCTGATAACCCCAGTAGGTACGCATCGCAAACTCCAAATTATAAAAACAGAAAGGTTTTGCAATACTACATTTAATTGAAAGTTAACTACTAGACTGTGGAATTCTAGTATAAAACACAGAAATTACATCACAGAAAAGAAGAAACTATCGAAACTATCCCGCTTATGAAAATACGTATTGTGAAAAAAAGTTCATTCTAACGTAGGTTCGCAACTACTTCTTTATGGAGACTTTCCTTTTAAAAGTGCAACAAAATCGTAATTTTTTTGGATCACGTACTGAATTAATTTTAAAATTACAGAATACTTTCATGTTCCATAATTTCGACCAGAGCTAGCTGTTTTGCTTATTGTTGTAGTCCAGGAGCTAGCGGTATATTAGAAGACTAATTTCTGTCAAGCTGGATTTTTTTTTATGTCTGCCAAATGTAGGTGGTCGGCAAAATGGGACCGCGGGACATAGAGGGCCCAGAATTTTTTAATTTTTAATTATTTTCTGATCAAATTGACAAACTTCAATCAAGCTAATTCCTATTTTGCTCGTTATTTAAGACATTCCGACAACAAAAAATTAACTGTCCGACATAAGAGTCGGAACTGAATCAGTGTCTGCCGTTTGGGGTTCGTATTTTTTTTAAGACATTTGACTTATTACTATCAACCTGATTTTTTTTAATAACTATATAATAATTTAACAATCCCAAAAATCCCCTTGTCCGACAATTTGAGCGGGACAGAACCACTCTCTGACGTCCTGGGTTCGTTAGTTGGCCAATTTTTTTTCTTAGGGTTCTATGTCCCGCGGTCCTATTTTGCCGACCACCCACATTTGGCAAACATAACCATACCAGCACATAAAAAAAATTTCAGCTTGTTAGAAATTAGTCTTCTAATATACCGCTAGCTCCTGGACTATTACGTCCACCACTGGCTTACAAGCAGGAGTATAATCCTTAGACATTTTAGGGTCGGTTTTTCAGTTCTGGTTTACCCTGGTTCAGCTATTCCAAGATTAATTGCCATGGATACAATTCTTGTAACAACTATATCCATGGCAGTTAAATTTGGTTAGCTGAAGTGGAGTTTAAACCAGAACTGAAAAACTGACCCTAAGAAGTAAGCTGTGGCACGCCTCTATTTTTTAGATTTCTATAGAACGTTTAAACTGCTCCAATATTAAATTATTATTTTTTAATTTTCAAAGCAGCATTTGCCCGGTCCCATGCTAACAAATTTTTCTTCTTATTTTCAAGATAAGAATATGCCCATAAGAGGATGCGTTACAATTTGGAATCATACTATATATTCACGAAATTTGTTCATTACTCACAAAAAATTACAGATCTAAAGGTATCGAGTTCTTCCACTCTCGTTCGTTCAGTCAAAGCTAGAATGGCTGCAGTAACGAAGCGTCGCGTCGCGTCGCGTCGCGTCGTTTTAAAATTTGGAATTCCTCTCCTCGTAATAATATCTACTCGTATACTATCTACTGGTGCTACACGCTCAAACCCCACGACAGCATTAGAGAATATCCTATTCATCCGTCATCTTTTCGTGGAGGAACTTGCAACAAGGACTGCTCTAAAGGGGCCCAATGGGGCCTTTAATAGCCTGCGCCTTAGAGGGCTGGGACAAACTCCAGAAAGGGGTGGTAGGCATACTCTCAACTTGAATGAAGCAGTCACTAAGATTCCTCTTCCAAATACAACGTTTGACTACATCCCCCCTACACATACCTTCAACAGTCACTTCAGTGCATATGTGAATACTGAACAAACCGAACACATGGATATATCCCATAACGGAACACTGTACTCTCAAGAATCACACGCACAGGATGGGGCTTGTGAACAGTCCTAACTGTCGTGGATGCAGCAGGGATGATGATGAGACATGATAGGCGCTTTCCAATTGCAAATGGACTGGCCCTTTAGTGATCTACTCTAAACTGTTTCAGTCTTAATTCAATTAGAAGGCTACACTGAACTTAATGTCACGTGACGCATAACAAGTACATGCTATCCCTGCTACCCCAGAAAAAGGTGCAACAAGCTCCAGTCAACGCACAAATGCAGTTCGGAAGCTAGTCGGTACGACTCCCGCGTGCAATTGGAAAGCATCTCAGAGCACATGCCATGCAACTGCCTTGCTCTCGCAAGAAGAAGAAGATCCATTTTGAGGAACTTCTGGCCTGACATGGCCAGCATCAGCAACACTCCAATTTCGGATGTCCTCAAGTTCGTGCAAAGGATTGGATGGCTTGAATAATGTTTGAATTGAGGAGTAGTACAAGGAGCCTACATGTTCTGGTCTAACTGCGTGTGATATATTTTCCATCCCCCCCCCCGTTCCAGAATCCAGAATATCAACGTGGTCCTGTTTGGCCCAATACAGCAATGTAAGGGACCAGAAGTTAACGGGATGGGGTTGAACTCCCATAAATAATATCCACCGATAAATAGATCTTACAAATTATAAAATTACCTTGCAGCACTTCTAGTTTATGAAGTTTTGGAATTTTATCTTCTCCAATTTGAAAAAAGTGGTAATTCTTATTTAATAAAAGCAAAATTACCCATAGATGCAGATTTTAAACACAAAAATACAAATAAAATTTGATGTATTATCAAATCTAGGTACGTAGGGTTCATATCTGTGTGTTCATCTTCCAGAAAATTTTCGTCGTTTTTAACAAAGGGCGCTGAAGAAGCCTTAAATGACCAGGGAAGAGCCTAATCGTGTTTAATATAACATTACATTTCCCTATGACCCGTAAAACAATTCCCCACCCTAGTGTAGATGCCTTGCAGTTACCCTTACGCATACACTGAGTTACAGAGTTGATTGGTCCCTATTACACCATAATGGTGAGTTGTAGACAAACTTAATCTTTCCCTTTTATTCTAAAACAGTGAATTAAGGGTTCATTCATACAAACCGCCCATTGGAGTTGATCAACATTCCAACTCCTTTTATGTCACATTCCTCCTGTTCTCATATACACGGCATTCTCACTTTTGTGTGTCATTTGCGTATGTAAATGACGTGAAACTTCCCCTGATCACCCAGTGTTCAGGAAAACAACCCTTAAATGTATCTGAGGGACGTAGGATGGCTGACTTGACTCCCAAAAATTTACATTTTTACTGGGATTTGCGTTGTGATCCCTATCTTTTTTTTTCAATAAACCCTCCAATCGTGGTGTGTTTTTATACATTTCATAACTTTCTTGAAAATAATGGAACATTGTTCAGGTAGAATTAAAAGCAACCAGCTTTTAAAAATGTGCTTCCTTAAAATATTAGTAGTTATCAGCCCTTGAGGAAATTTTAAAAAATGTTTAAATTTGGCAAGTTTAGTCAAGTCAAATCAAAATTGGAACGGCAATATAACTCCTAAGAGTTAGGAGAATGAAACTGGCCATGATGGTTTAACTACATAAATCGTTTTTCAATTATACACTGCTTTTGATAATGACATATAGTTTGTCGAAGTACGTATAAAGCCAATAAATGTTTGCACAGCTGCAATTACTTGACTCTGTAGATATTATAGCTCGTTTTTTTTTTATATTTCAGGTTACCAGTGCCTTGGTTATTATACGGCATTATCTATGGGGAGCCAGTTGAAGTAAACTCTGTTGGCATGGTGTGTTCAATCACAATTCTTTTCATGATGCTGATATTTGTCATTATATCCATAGCCTGTTTCCATTGGAAAATGAACAGAGGGCTTGGTTTCACTATGTTTCTTCTATACTTTGTCTTCGTAGCGGTGTCGCTGATGTTCGAGTATGGAGAATTAGTGTGTCCCGTTTAATATGAACATTAGCACATTAGACTTAGTAAAGTTAGTTATATTGTAGCCAATATTTAGGTTAATGCGTTTGTACAGACATCAGACTCATTTTTAATGTATGACTTCGGGTTTTTATTCAAACGTATTATTTTTTTTGTTTTTATTTAAAAAAGTGAAATTCACCAAAAATAATCTCAAAAAGAGAACTCGTCTATTTGCGAGTATATAATTTGTACAAACCCGTAGTGTATTTTGTTGTTGATTACTAACTACATATTCAGGAATAAGTGAATGTAGGTACAATTTAATTTAAACACTTTTATTTAGTCATACGATCATAACTGCATGAAATTGTATTTTTATGCACTTGTTATTTAATTACCACTTTAGAAAAGTAGGTATTTTCAACATTTTTGTATAAATACTAGATTTGAAGAGAACCCGAAGAAAATTATTGCTAAATGCTATTGGTGTTCAGCATTTAAATGCACAAAATAACATCAACTTCCATTGCTAGTGTTTCATTATGTTTTTAATAATTAGACATTATTAATACAAGGTTTCATTTCTGTAGAGTGTCCCAGGCCACGATAGCAATAATACATAGTAATTTAGCCAATAGGTTTAAAAAAGTAGCCGTTTTTATAACAAAAGTCGTGTTATTGCGTGCACAATTTTTAAGCATGTACTTAATGAAAGTGTTATTTATTAAGCATTTTTATAAACATTTAGAAAGTTTTATTACTTATTTTAGCAAGTTTTCATAACTGGACAAATAATAAGTTAACATTTTATTAATAAAATTTTAGCGAGAATGTATAACGTGCTTCACTATACATTTAGGTAAGTATATGGAAAAAAAAATGTAAAATACTACTGCAGATAGTTTTATTAGCACGCTGTAATCTTCTGAATTATAAAAGTTTATTTAATAGTCGTATTACTGGATGTAAATGAAACATCGCATATTCCTTTTTTCTTTACTTATTAAGGCAAACGTACAACAAATTTCTGAAAATGACTAGGATTTTTAAATTTAACAACAAATTTTATTAAAAAAGATTTCCTCTGTACATTAATAGTATATTATACACCAAGGTGGAGAAGACATATTTCTCAGCCGAGCATTATTATTTCCGGAGATGTGCAGCATCGAAGGAAATAAGCTGCGAGGCTGATACGTCTTCTCTACCGTGGTTTATATACTATTTTTTCCACTACTAGCACCTTTATTCCTTTTATAATTAATCGTTTTTACGTTACTAAAAAATAAATTTACATTTCTAAATATCCACAAAAATCAAGTAGCCTTGCCTGAAAAATTTCAACTGACATTTGTGTAAAATTTGACGTTTATCTAAAACATATTTATTTCTCATTTTTAACAAATAATTATAATTAAAATTAATAAGAAACAATACTAGATTGAAATAAATAAGCTTTAGAAAGTGGTTGTTGTCTTATGAAGGTGAATAATATTCGATATTTGACATAATTTTAAAGGCATCAGGCTAGCGTGCTAGATCAATTGTTTCTATTATTGACCAGTGGTCAATAATAAAAAATTAGTAACCACTAGCTGAGAAAATCAACTTCTTGCCCTGAAAACAAACTAAATAATGTTACCTTCTAAATCTAGTAGTGGAAAAAATATTATGTTAACAATAAATATGAGACAGTATTTTTTGAAAAAAAAGAGCCTTGACAATGATATTCGTAGCTTCACATTTTTGCCTTAAAACCTAAACACACCACGAAAATTAGCATTAGGAAAAATTAATTAACCTGTACTTAAATGCAGTCGCATGAATGTGTTTGAATATTTCAAAGACTTTATCCTACCAGGACAAAATTCTCGGATCATGGATATCAAATTAAAAAATTTGACGAAGCGGGGTCGTCATAACTTCAAATCTCCATGCGTTTATTTTAATAGCTAAAGAAAAATCGATAATCCTAATCTCGCTAGCAAGAAATATTTCACAAAAATACAAACCCTTTGTTTAATAAATATTCATCATATGGTGCTATGGAATCCATAATTTATTTTCGATGTTTATATAATAATGGAGCACATTATACAAAAGTAGAAATAGAAATGTTTTTAACATATCATAATGCTATGCAGGCAGTTAATAAACAACAAATAAACATTTATCTTCCTGAAGTAAGCAGCACTGTAGTATTGCCACAATACCTAGTGATTTAAATATAGGTAGAGATAGTAGATAGTCAGATTAGTGGGTAGCGCCATGTAAATATGATTGTTTGAGGCACTGAGACTTAGGTCTTTACTGGAAGTGCCTAGTGTTATTATTTTATTTTACCTGTTGTGATATAACAGAACTTTAAATGTATCATAATCAATTTTAGAAATCTTACATTTAATATGAATGTATTGTCTTGTCATTTACAGTACCTATTTATTTGCTTTCTTTTTATATTCATGTCCAAAAATGTGAATGAACTTTATATTCTAATTACCTTTGATGACTATGCTGACATAGTACTGTTGTACGCAAGGTTTCGACGAATTTTTTAAAATCACTGAATAAGATATTTTACTTTTCATGACACCATAGCTGTTGAAAACGTTGCAGATAGTTATAGCCAGCGATACCTAATGTTAGCACATTCATTTAATACTATTATGAAATTATAAATGAACAACTAACGCAATCTAATAATAATACAGGGTGAGTAAAAAGTATGGAATAAATTCATTATCTCCCAAAATAATGTTTTTTTGGGAAAACCCTCGCACAGGTATAGCGATTTATATTATGGCGCATATTTTAAGCTGTTTCAATTTTTTTTTGCGACTGTCACTTTTTTGTGGTGACGTCAGAGTATTTTTTTTAAATGGCACCCCATACTTTTTTTGACGGATTTCGACAAAAGACGTCATTCTGCATCCGAATAAGTATCGTGACCTTGAAATTGACAGTTTCTGCGATGTTCATTTTTTAAATCTGAAAATTGTTATTTTCAAAAACATTAATATTACGCAATTTATTTATTAGGAATCAATAATTAACATGAAAAAAATCAACCTATGAAACTGGTAAACTCATACAACCAAACAAAAGCTTAATTAGGTGCTCGAACTGTCTCCCATTAAAGTTTTACTTAACAATTTTTCAAATTTAAAAAATGAACATAGCAGAAACTGTCAACTTCAAGGTCACGATACTTACTTATTCGGATGCAGAATGACGTCCTCTGTCGAAATCCGTCAAAAAAAGTATGGGGTGCCATTTTAAAAACAATTACTCTGACGTCACCACATAAAAATGACTGTCGCAAAAAAAAATTGAAACACCTTAAAATATGCGCCATAATTTAAATCGCTATACCTGTGCGAGCGTTTTCTAGAAAAGACATTATTTTGGGAGATAATGAATTTATTCCATACTTTTTACTCACCCTGTATAATAAACAGAATACTTAATTCTCTAAAATACACGGTTTAAGAAAAATGATGCTAGTCATTTAATTTAGAGAAAGTGGGGCAGCCTTAGATTTTTCTTAATTATAAGTCAGAAGTTTTACAAATTATTTACTTGAACTGCAACAAACATATTCCAAAAACTAGAAAAATCAAAAACAAAATTTAAAAGTCAAACAAACAATACTTGTCGCAAGGTGCACTTACACATATCCGGGCCGAGCCGGGTCCGGTGCGGGTCCGTTCCGTCCGATAAAAAATTAATGGAATTCGCACATGCCCGGGCCGGGTTTATTCAGGGCCCGTTGCTGTTCCAAGAATTTCGTTTTCACTGCGCCTTCTGATGAAGAGCTGGCAATGTTTGCAATACTATTGGACAAAGAAGAGGAAGTTAGGGAAATAGACGCTAAACGATATAGAAAACGAAAGCGAATATGGGTCTATGAAGTTAGAAAAAAACGGTCAAATGAGGGGGAGTATGACACGCTATTTACGGAAGTCGGAAGTTCCATGAGTATTTTAAAAAGACTCAATACTGTTTCGATATCCTTTTGCAAAAAAAAATAGAAAATCAAAGCATGATGAAAATATAAAAGATACAGACGGAATGCACACGGCTATGGGTTATGTATATCCGTTTCGGTAAGTTCTGTTCCGTGATTTTATCAGGGGCCGGATGGGTGTTATTGTCGCCAAAAGTATTTTAGTTTCCGGAATAAACTCTGATACCCCGGATTGGCTTCGGATCAAAAATGTACAAACACTTGCATTTAAACTAATATAATTTTTGTATCGGACCCCTTTCCGCATCTGACGGACAGGACTCGGTCCGGATATGTGTAATCGCACCTTAAAAATCAAAGCTGCCGCGTCCAGAAGACTAATCGTGTGCCCGTCTCAAACATCTTTAACATTGAATCTAATCTTCATCAAACCATTTCCCACAGATGCTATTTCTTCTTCTCCCTTACTGCAATCAATAGCATCAGTTGTTCCTACAGCTTTTCAATGCTTTTTTCTCGTTCTTCTCAATTTTTTTTCGTACCCATTCCTTTCTCTTCAACTCCATTGTTTCTTGTTTCTATATCTTCTCTTTCTTTTTTTCTCATTTCATAATAATAATAATTTAATTTAAATAATTTTTAAATTTTAATATTTTAAACCTGCTGTAGGCGCCCCCCTAAATACCTACTAAAAAAAAGATTACATTGACATCCAAGTAAAATCGAAAGTTTTTCTTTTAATTTTTAAGTGACCTTATAAAATGTTGATAAACTAAAAGTACTTTCTCAATGCCCTTTTTGTGCTTTATATGGTGGCTTTTCCTCTACTTTTATAACACGACTTTTTGTCTTTGTTCAACCATTACTAAAAGTCTATAAACCTAGAAAACTACACACAAAATTTAAAACATACCATATTTGAACAATTAATATTTATTATAAATATAGTACAATAAAATTAATTTGAATAATCGATCAAACCAAAACGAATTTTCTGTTTAATAAACACAATATAATTACGGACCTATGCGAAATCAAACACAAAATTAAAAACAACAGAACAAATTTATAAAGTGCATTCACAAAACAGCAACACAATTTTTACTTTTGATTTTCTGCTTTAATGTGATACTTTGTACAAAAAGATAACTTTATTACCACTTAATATAGAGTACCTATATATATTTGATGTGAGATTTAATCTTAATTATAGTTTAAACATTTTAAACCAAAAACTTAAATCTCAAATAGTATTTGGACACTTAAATATTTAACCTTTATACATAATATGTTTCTGTGGATAACGCCAAAAAGTTACTTAATGGGTATATGCACATGTATGGTGTATCTAGTCTACTTACCTGTATTTAAGCAAAGATTTTTAAATGTTACTCTTATCAGCATATTTGTTCTAAAAACGAAGTATGGGATAATTAAAAGAAGAAAATATAGCAAATATTATTTTAATTTTGAGAAGTTTTAGACTTAGGAATATTTCTTAAGATACAGTTCAACAGGAATTAGATGAGGCGCGAATTGCGTAGACGAGCAAAAGAGAACCGAAGTGCTTGAACAGCCACTAGCTGCATTCAATTGGCTCAGCATAAAACTGCTCACAGCCTACCAGCAATTGCTGCTGTATACGTTCAACAATTCTTTCTAGATTCAAACCGCAAGTCATATAAAACCGATTGTCACCACGAAGAACACGTGGCAACAATATTTCAATAAAAACCCTACTAGCTAGGGTGGTTGAGGGTTGAAAGTTGTAGTTTGGTGCTTGTGGACTCACTTGCTTACCCTGGGAATGGGATAGCGTATTTATAGGTACCCTTTCATTCTTTGTGTTTAGGAATGTTCTAGAATAAGGGCGGTGAGAATTTTGCTGGGGAGCGGTACGTTTGATAGGTATAAAGGTAAAACTAATTTTGGAGAAATTTTAGGTGTATTATTCTTTTTATCGGCGGTACGTGTGATTAGAATGGATCGGGGATAGTAGGCGGGAGGTGCGCATGCACGAGCCAGACGTCATCCAATTTCGGTTGAACTGTATAAGCAACATTTAATAATTTGTAATATGCTGGGAAAAGTAAAATTTAACATATCTTTATAAAGAAGAGTTTAGTGTAGGTAAAGTATGAGAGAAACACAAAAGCAATGAAGTAAATAAGACTAAAGTAGAAACATTTATATAATTTTCTATACTCCATAATACAAACAAGTTTCTCTAAACTCTCATACACCAAACAAAACATTAGTTCGCTACAATCGTGCATGAAACATCGATATATTCTGATTATTAAGTAACCTGTACCTCTTTAATACTTTTGTTGTATTGATTAAACAACAAAAGTAAGGTGTTTTTTTACCTTGATATTAGAAAAAATTTTGTCACCATTTAAATAAAAATACCCAAAATTTAAAATCATTTACGTGCCGCCATCTTACTTTTGTTGCTTGGTACAGTTCTATAATTGTTAATAAAGTAATATATAAAATTATAAAGTAAGGGAAATTTTAGATAAGTATATGAAAAAAAAATTGTTGAAGGAATGATAAATTGCATCATACCAATATAGTCCAGTAGCATAGGCGTAAAACTATTTCAAGTTTTCTGCTTACTATTGTTACCCTTCGAATACTATTATATACTATACTTCTTAGACTTTAGAGTTATATACATTTAGGTATTATGTACTTAATCCATTGTTAAATCTTTGACCTTTATAATTTATTCATTGTTGACATGTAAAATTTCTAAAAAGAAAATTATGTGAATATAAAATGAGAAAAAAAGAATAAGTTATTTTTATCTGTAGTTTTCTAGATTAGTATTACTACATGAACGAAATCAGAATTAAAATGTAGCTTTACTAATTACTTTTAAAAACAAAATCTAAACATGAAAATTAATTCTTTAATTTTTTTAGAAACTACAGATTCAAATAATTTATTGTTAAAGACTCATGCATGTACTAAAATGTCGGTTTGTTTTATTTCTAAAAAATACATACAAATACCTTTTATTACTAATTTGATAACAACCCTTAAAATCTATTTTTTAAAATCTAAAATCGATAATATTTTCACTGCGTTTTTGTGCAGGTTTTTTGAAAGTTTTTATCAAAAACAATAATATGCTAGGTACAATAATATATTCCAATTTGATTTTGATTTAGCTTTGATTATCTTAAAATCACACCAAAATTATCTTAAACTATGCTAAATCAAATTATTTTGGAATGTTTAAAAAAATTTGCCTTTGTTAAGACAAAAATTGTGTATCATTCTATAAACTCTTTAAAACTTTTACTAGGTCAGAAATTAATCGAAATTATTCAAATTTGTAATAAAAAATGTTTGACAATTTAGACTGAATGTACTGCACAAAACTTTTCTTGTAAAACCTGTTCAAACTATAATTTTAAAATGTTTATAAAGTAATGTACCTACAGGTCTTACAACCTTAGTTTGCTTCAGGTTTGAATGCGTAGTGGTCGTTAAGACACTTAGGGGCGGGGTTAACGCGTAATCAGTGCCGTACTGCTTGTTTTTAAACATCTGATCCACCGTTACTAGATTGTGCGACAGCTCAAGTATACGGCGCGGCGCGGCGCCACTGAAAGATTTCGGCGAACGTAGCCGAATGCTGCTTCGCAACCCGAAGCAAACTAAAACTGTTGGAACTGTAAAAATGTTAAAATAGTCATATACCATCAGTTATTGCTGGATTTTTTCTTCCTAAGTTAATTTCTTACCTTACAATCGGTCCCAGAACTACAGGATTTTCAACGAAAGTAGCAACCCTCAGTATCTTTCAAAACTATTCTTTACTTGAAAATTGCAAAGATATATCAACAAAGACAGCAAGGGGGTCATCTTTTTACGTAAAATCCGGACGTCTGTTATCAACCCTAAACCGTCACAGCCACCCTCTCTAAAGGGGCTCTCGGCTTAGGGGTTGATGACAGACATCAGGATTTTACGTAAAAAGATGTCCCCCTTGTTGTCTTTGTTTACATATCTTGACGATTTTCAATCAAACAATAGTTTTGAAAGATACTAAGGGTTGATATAACCCCTGTATATGACCTGATTAAACAATCGGTTAAAATATAAGTTTTATTCTTTGATATTACACACCTTGATCTAAATTTTTTGTTATACTAAATTATTTTCTTAATAAAATACAGATAAGTATAACTTCCTACAAAATATCAAAATTATAACTTAAACGGTTTTTACAGAAAATCCTTGGTGTAGTACATTTAAGCGACCTTATCTATTTTAACACCAAATATTGTTGATGACATTTTTCTGCCTGAAATACCCAGAATTATTTTTTAAACACTGCATAATTTTAAATGTGTTTGTATTAAAAAATTAAATATTTAAAAAAATATTGTTGTAATGATTACGTAGATACTCTGCTAAAATCATTTGTGTTACTCCCTGTGTGATATTTTAAAATTTAATTTGATTTTACTATAACTAGCTTAACTAAAAATGATATATTACTCATACACGTTTAAAACGCTTCTTAAGTAAAATGTGAAAAATTCAAAGAGTGATTATATAATTAAACTTTTACCTTTAGATAGTAGATAATATTTTATGATCTCTTAAGGCAAGACCACCACCACCACCACCACCATTTCCATATTCATTGTACAACATACAGAAATATACTTTTTGTAGCTCTTTAATTGTAATCATGAAGAACAACGCATTTTATGGTCTTTACTGTTGGTGAAATTATATTTCTACATGGTAACTGACTATCTCATTTTTTATTAAAATGTGTAAAATAGTCGATATAATTTTAAAAGCACTTATTTATTATATTTTTAATGTACCTAAACAATTTCACCAACTTTAAAAGGAACGTCTTAAAACACTTGTTATTTTTTGTAAAATAACTCATATCAAAGATTAACATTGTTAATTGTGTACCTAGTAAATTGTTATTGCTAGAAAATATTATAGGAATATACCTACTATTATAAAGCCATTTCATGGTATGTTACTTTTTGCCGACAATATAATATGTACAATTAGCCTGTTTTATTTTTAAAATTTCCTTCTTCCGTTATCACTATTTCATCCAGAAGAAAGTTCATAAATAAGGTAAGTTTAAAACAAAAAACCAATTTCGTTCAAAACAGAATTATACTAAAAATACGTTTTGTATCCCTATACAGGCCGCCTTAATGCAAAATGTCCATTTTCTATCTAATACACCCCGACGCGTATTTTTCTCTAATAAAAAATAGAAGACGTTAAGGCTGGCATTTAATTAAAGCAAAATCCAATTTGATGTATGTAAAGTTGCATACCTACAATAACAATAATAATGGTTGCCTTGGAATTTTGTTTCATATTTTTAAATATTTCAGATTCTTCTGACGTTACCAAAATTGATAAATGCAATAAAGAATAATGAATTTACTGTATTGAATATAGATTTTGTCGTTATATTATTTTAATTTTTTTTTGTCAAACAACAATACCTAGTAGAAAGTTGTAATCCGTTATAATCCGTCTTCTGTGTATTGGCACCATTGTGAGTTAATGGTCCTGTTAGTTGTGTTGCCTACATGCTAAATTGCAAAAGGTGAATTATATTGATATTTCTAAAATTTTATTTCCATTATTTCCGAATTAATTTGCATTTTAGAAAAAAAATTCTTGTGGCATTTGAAAGAGCGTGGTTATATCTATCTATTGATAGAGAGAATTTTTCGATATCCATATTTTTGTAAATACTACTTGAAAATTTTAAAGTAAAATAGAGTTGTACATTTTTTAATGCTGAAAAGTTATTTTTTAGAAATTAAACAAAAACGTTCTATGTGTAGACAGATAAAACACCAATAATAAGAAAAAAAATTCGCCCGCCCTTCCTACTTTAAAATTGGCTCTGAAAAATTGGAACAAAATGTGCATAAAATGGGATATCAAGGTGTAAACTCCAGCCTGAAATTACAAAATTTTGGCAGAATTGCTTACTTTATGATTGGAATATAGGCAACCCATTCTACACTGCACACACACACACTGTGTGTATCACTCCCACAGATCACTCCGGAATCCGGATTATATCTTTAGATAATGTTAGGGATCATTTTAGTGTAAAACATCCCAACATACCAGTCCCTAATGTGTCTACAAGATCAAGAACATTTTAGAAAACTTGCAAGTACCTACCTACGTTAATGTATGAATTTCGGCAAATTTTACCCTGAAGATGACCTTATTCTAAACTTTTCCATGTTACCGAAATTATAGAGCACGACATTTCCTATTTTTAACCAGGTGGTCCGAAAAGCACTAGAACTATTCGTAATCCATTCACAAACCGCCAAAGATTGGAACCGAAGCCGAACCCCCGGTCGGTCCTAAAAAATGCGGGACTTTCGTCGTCGTCACAACACTTTTATGTCATTGATATTTGAGAATTAGGTTAAATGAAACATTTTGGTACCAATAAAAATTTGCGAAGAATTTTATATAGATAGCAAAATTACCGGCAATGTCATTCTTTAGTGAAAGTGATTCTTGACAGATAGTGTGACAGATAGTAAAAATGAGTGACAACGTGGTTGAAGGTGTTCAAAATATAAATTTATCCAATGATAAAAAGGCATGACTTTCTTAATTAATATTCATCATTTCCGCAATGTTAAGATTTTGTTATTCTCATAAACTTATAGTGCCAATATTGCAACAATCTTATAAAACTTTGGTTCGTAGCACGCACACTACCTTTGCCATACCTACATTTACCTAGAATTATAGGTAGATGATGCAATTTACTTCAATAAGCAGTTTTGTTGCATGATAAGTGTTTCGTCAGTTTTTAGTGTTTTATTGTTACATTCTTATTGTGCAGGCCTCCAAGATGAAAGAAAAAAAAGGTGGTGGTGCAGTAACTGAAAAATCTTCAGTAAGTGAATTAAAACCCTGGCCTTCCTTTATTCAAGAACGTTTAGTGTTGTGGGATAAATTAAAAGCCCAGTATGATGCAGATCTTGCTGCTAAATCCCAGTTTCCCATTAAAGTTACGTTACCCGATGGTAAAGAAGTCGAAGCTACTGCATGGAAATCCACTGCATATGATGTTGCTAAGGGTATTAGGTAAATTACTAAAATAATTTTGTAAGTACCTCAATTATATTTTTTAATTCTCAAAATCTTCAGTCAAGGTTTAGCTGATAACTCGGTAATATCTAAAGTAAATGGTGTCTTATGGGATTTGGATAGACCTTTAGAAGGTGATTGTAAACTCGCTCTGTTGAAGTTTGATGATCCAGAGGCACAAGCTGTTTTTTGGCATTCATCTGCTCATATACTTGGTGAAGCTCTTGAAAGAGTATATGGAGGTTGTCTCTGTTACGGTCCACCCATTGAATCCGGATTTTATTATGATATGCATTTGAATGATAAAGGAGTAAGTTATATTATTATTTTTAGCACGTACACGAATTGTTATTTAACTAAACTCTGTTTTAGATTTCCAATCTTGATTTTCCTTATGTAGAAACATTAATTAAAGGCATTGTTAAAGAAAAACAACCATTTGAAAGGTTGGAAATGCGAAAAGAAGATTTACTAGAAATGTTCAAGTATAACCCATTTAAAGTACGAATTTTAAATGAGAAAGTTGATACTCCTACAACCACGGTATATCGTTGTGGACCATTGATTGACTTGTGTAGAGGTCCCCATGTTCGCCACACTGGAAAAATTAAGGCACTCAAAGTCACCAAGGTATATATTTCCTGTAAATGCTAAGTTGCTAGTTCTAGTATATACAAGCTGTTACACTTTCGATCTTTAATAACAAAGCCCAGTAAAATTAAATTTATTAATTTTTTTTAGAATTCTTCCACTTATTGGGAAGGAAAAGCAGATGCTGAAACTTTACAACGTGTATATGGTATTAGCTTTCCGGATTCAAAACAATTGAAAGAATGGGAAAGAATTCAAGAAGAAGCTGCTAAGCGGGATCACAGGAAACTTGGAAGGGTACTAATTAAAAGAAATTTTATTTTACTTCTACTGATTCCTTTATTGAAATTTTCTTTTTACAGGAACAAGAATTGTTTTTCTTTCATGAGTTGTCTCCAGGATCTTGCTTTTTCTTACCACGTGGAGCTCATATCTACAATACTCTCACTGAGTTTATTAAAATACAATACAGAAAGCGAGGTTTCCAAGAAGTTGTTACTCCTAATATTTACAATGCCAAGCTATGGCAAACATCCGGACACTGGGCTCATTATGCTGTAAGTATTTTTATTTGATATGAATGTTTAAAAAAAATTCACTATTAAGTACCAAGCAAACAAATTTAAAGAAACTTTATTTATACCGTTAGCTGGACACTTACCACTAATCAAATTTTAGGATAATATGTTTTCCTTTGATGTTGAAAAGGATACTTTTGCTCTAAAACCAATGAACTGCCCAGGTCATTGGTAAGTTTTCTCTTTACCATTAATTTAAAAAAAATGATAATCTACCATTTCTAATAATTCTTACAGTCTTATGTTTGATAACCGTATCCGTTCATGGCGAGAGCTACCACTCAGATTTGCTGACTTCGGTGTACTTCACAGAAATGAACTCTCAGGGGCTCTAACTGGTCTGACCAGAGTTCGAAGATTCCAACAAGATGATGCTCATATTTTCTGCACTGTTGAACAGATCAGAGAAGAAATTAAAGGTTGTCTAGATTTCCTTAATTACGTGTACAAGATATTCGGATTTACTTTTAATTTGGTTCTCTCTACAAGACCAGAAAAATTCCTGGGAGATATTGAAATGTGGAATGAAGCAGAAAAAGTTAGTTATAAACAATTTCATTTTCTAAAATCCAAGTTATTGTTTTCCGTTTATACAGGCTTTAGAAGATAGTTTAAATGAATTTGGTGACCCTTGGAAACTAAACCCAGAAGATGGTGCATTTTATGGTCCAAAAATTGATATTACTGTTACCGATGCTCTAAAACGTGCTCATCAATGTGCTACTATTCAACTTGATTTCCAACTTCCAATACGATTTAATTTATCGTATGTAAGGTAAAGTTTGAAAAAAAATTAGAGTTCAAAGCTATACAAACTAAATTAAATATTACAGTGAGACTGGTGAAAAGAAAAGGCCAGTGATAATACATCGAGCTATTCTTGGTTCAGTTGAACGAATGATAGCAAACTTAACCGAATCTTATGCAGGAAAGTGGCCTTTTTGGTTGTCTCCAAGACAGGTCATGGTGATTCCTGTGGGTCCTTCTTTTGATGATTATGCACATGAAGTACAACAACAACTCTTTGCTGCTGGTTTCATGTCCGAAGTTGATACTGATGCTGGAGATACCATGAACAAAAAAATCAGGAATGCACAATTGGCGCAGTTTAATTTTATATTGGGTAAGAGGTTATACAGGGTGACACAATTTCGATAGCCATGTCGGGTATCTCAATAACTATTGTTGTAAAATTATTCATTGATTTCTAATAAAATTAAAATATATGTCCTTTACTTATATTTATTCATTATTGTTTCAGTTGTGGGTGAAAAAGAACGAAGCAGTCAAACTGTCAATGTCCGTACCAGAGATAATGTTGTACATGGAGAATTATCTATTGTTGCTTTAATAGAGAAGTTGAATGTTCTTAAAGATAATCATACCATTGGTGAAGATACCTTTTAAATGTTTTTAAAATATTTGTTTCCATTCCTGTGAACTAGACAAAACTTCTATAGTATTTAATAATTTATTTTAAATTAAGATTTTTGCATTTAATTTTGTCTGCTACACGTGTGTAGCATAATGCTAAATAAATAAACATCTTACAGGATCTCGCATTTTGAGTTGTTTTTTTTTCCTTATTAAGCTTCGTACCATTCCAGCAGATAGTGGGATCCATGAATCTCTTCATTTAAGTAGCAACTTGAATTTATTTGCTTTTTATCATGTTACCAAAGAGGAATAGATGTTCATTGATTAATCCCTTCATATATTGTGGCTAGAAACACGCACTTTTAGCTGATGGTGATATTTGTAGACTGTATAAGGGAAGAAATTTAGAATTCAAAGAACCCCAAGTAAAAGCGTGGCAGGTTCATTCAAAAAGTTTAATGCCGTGGTGTTGCCACTTCCCTATAGAGGTCGCGCCACTTACCTCTCTTATTCGTATAAATCGATGACTTGATAAATTTATTTTCCGTTAAGGGGCGCTGCGCTTACATTTCCCTATTAATGTAAAACTTGATTTGTTTATAAGGGATGGAAAAATTCTCGGCATTACGATAAACCCGTATCTAAATTTGTTACGACACTTCCGTCATATGAACACCCAGGGTGGACCGCAGCGCAAATTACCACCCGACCAGCGCCTTTAGTGGTTAAGGTTGGCATTTACCTAAAGCAAAATCGAATTTGATGTATGTAAAGTTGCATACCTACAATAACAAGAATAATGTTGCCTTGGAATTTTGTTTCATATTTTTAAATATTTCAGAGTCTTCTGACGTTACCAAAATTTATAAATGCAATAAAGAATAAAGAATTTACTGTATTGAATATAGATTTTGTCGTTATATTATTTTAATTTTTTTTGTCAAACAACAATACCTAGTAGAAAGTTGTAATCCGTTATAATCCGTCTTTTGTGTATTGGCTCCACTGTGAGTTTATGGTCCTGTTAGTTGTGTTGCCTATATGCTAAATTGCAAAAGGTGAATTATATTGATATTTCTAAAATTTTATTTCCATTATTTCCGAATTAATTTGCATTTTAGAAAAAAAATTCTTGTGGCATTTGAAAGAGCGTGGTTATATCTATCTATTGATAGAGAGAATTTTTCGATATCCATATTTTTGTAAATACTACTTGAAAATTTTAAAGTAAAATAGAGTTGTACATTTTTTAATGCTGAAAAGTTATTTTTTAGAAATTAATCAAAAACGTTCTATGGGTAGACAGATAAAACACCAATAATAAGGAAAAAAATGTCGCCCGCCCTTCCTATTTTAAAATTGGCTCTGAAAAATTGGAACAAAATGTGCATAAAATGGGGTATATTTCAAGGTGTAAACTCCAGCCTTAATTTGTACTGCGGTCCACCCTGGGTGTTCACAATGGTGTTCATGAATGACGGAAGTGTCCTAAGAAATTTAGGTAAGGGTTTATCTTATTCTGGTTCGCCGTCGACGACGACGTTCTCTGCTTCGGCTACGACCACCACTAGCCATTTTATAAAATTATTTGAATTTTAAGAGGAAAAGCGGGTCCAGTATATTATAGTTATTTGTATACCAAGGACGCGAAATGTGTCTTTATCGTACCGAGAGAAAATTGTCGCCGAGGACGCTTGCGGCCGAGAAAAGACAATCTCGAGGGCGCTAAAGAATTTCGCGGACAAGGTATACACTAGTTATTTTTGTATCAAGGCCAAAAAGTGAATCTTTTTCGGCCGCGACTGATTTTCTGGTCGAGGCAAAGCCGAGACCAGAAAACAGGGAAGGACGAAAAAGCACTTTTTGGCAGAGGTGCCAACAACATTTTTTAGGCGAATATTACAAATTTTATTAACAAATTTAAATTTTTATCTAAATATTCCAATGACATTTGGTCACGTGACCTTTATCATAGTCGACTAAAAAATTATAAATCAGCGGCCGAAAAAGTAAAAGCGGCCGAAAAAAAAACAAATTGCGGCCGAAAAAAACCATTTTTCTACAATTGCTCAAAAAAGGGTTGTTTACGCATTAATTTCAGTGCGCAAAGCACGCGTTTTTTTAACGGCGAAAAAAAATTTTTTTTTAACGGTAAAAAAAAAATTTTTTTTAACGGTAAAAAAAAAATTTCTGACATTTCTAAAATTCAGAATAAACTAAGAAGAAAATTTTATTGAAACAATTCTAACGGGCAATTACAAGTCAACTACTTATTCAGAATCAGCGTCCATTTTCAGAGAATTTATAGAAAACACTTGGAAAGCGACACTTATTCAAACGACAGAATTGTTTTTGCGTTTTTATTTACATTAGTAACTACGGAAACCATAGGCGAAACTAGAGTATTTTATTTGGTAGTGCCAGCTAGAATTAGAAACCAAGCGTTGACTTGTATCAATGTAGCATCGTTTTTCCAGAATCTCTTTACAAAAAGGCACCGACTATTCAAAAGTAAATAAAATGAATTTTTATTAAATAATAATCTTATAAACAAAAACGAACATATATTTCAGAATCGGTCTTTTTTTCATTGTGGCCTCTTAGAGGACGCCCTCCTATAGCCAAACACAGAACAATATTTATAAGTCTTTCGAATAGTTGGTGGTTTTCGATTCGCTTTTGCTCTTCTTTCGAAATAAAATCGCGTTTAGTTTGATCTAACAAAATATCAATCGAGATCCCGTTTTCATAATGGTTCCATGAAGAAATACTAAATACTATGCATATGCACAGTAGTTCGTTCTTTCATGATTCTTAAACGCTTCAATGGCCCTATGCCAATTATTAAAACCTTTCTTTGTAAATGCAGTATGACCCTTATATGAGGCGTCGTTTGACCCAAAAAAACGACAATGGAAACAGAATGCTGAATCCAACTGCTGGCTGTATTCTAGCCATTTGAAAGAATCATACCAATTTTTCTGAAAGTTTCTGAATTTTGAGCCTATTTTTCTACGCGGAAATATCGTCAAAGTGGGTTGATATGGTAGCTTTATTAAAAAGTGGAGGTGCAAACCTCCCCTGGACTTTCCCATACTAAAAATAAACATTTTGTTTTTGCTATTCAACAGTAGTTCGCGAGGCAGCATTGGAAATCATTTGAATGCCTCGCGAGAAAAACGAGACTATACAGGTTCGATATGAACGAAAGAAAGACACCTAGATACGCATCTACCTGTACTCTGTAGTAGGTACCGGCTAGAAATTACAACTGGCGAAGCTGGACGATCGCTATCGACCGACCGACGTGCCGTTCTCGTTCGGATCAGATCGGCTAACATCGGGTTTCGCTCCTACTCCCTTATCCTTTGAGCTACGATGCTGAAACTCGGTAGGTAGACTATTGACGTCTCCGTCTTTCAAACGCCGTCGAGCAATTAAAGCTACGACGTGCCGTTCTCGTTCGGATCAGATCGGCTAACATCGGGTTTCGCTCACTACTCCCTTATCCTTGGAGCTACGATGCTGAAACTCGGTAGGTAGACTATTGACGTCTCCGTCTTTCAAACGCCGTCGAGCAATTAAAGCTACGACGTGCCGTTCTCGTTCGGATCAGATCGGCTAACATCGGGTTTCGCTCACTACTCCCTTATCCTTGGAGCTACGATGCTGAAACTCGGTAGGTAGACTATTGACGTCTCCGTCTTTCAAACGCCGTCGAGCAATTAAAGCTACGACGTGCCGTTCTCGTTCGGATCAGATCGGCTAACGTCGGGTTTCGCTCATAACTCCCTTTTCCTTTGAGCTACGATGCTGAAACTCGGTAGGTAGACTATTAACGTCTCCGCCTTTTCAACGCCGTCGAGCAATTTAAGCTACGACGTGCCGTTCTCGTTCGGATCAGATCGGCTAACATCGGGTTTCGCTCATAACTCCCTTATCCTTGGAGCTACGATGCTGAAACTCGGTAGGTAGACTATTGACGTCTCCGCCTTTTCAACGCCGTCGAGCAATTTAAGCTACGACGTGCCGTTCTCGTTCGGATCAGATCGGCTAACATCGGGTTTCGCTCATAACTCCCTTATCCTTGGAGCTACGATGCTGAAACTCGGTAGGTAGACTATTGACGTCTCCGCCTTTTCAACGCCGTCGAGCAATTTAAGCTACGACGTGCCGTTCTCGTTCGGATCAGATCGGCTAACATCGGGTTTCGCTCATAACTCCCTTATCCTTGGAGCTACGATGCTGAAACTCGGTAGGTAGACTATTGACGTCTCCGCCTTTTCAACGCCGTCGAGCAATTTAAGCTACGACGTGCCGTTCTCGTTCGGATCAGATCGGCTAACATCGGGTTTCGCTCATAACTCCCTTATCCTTGGAGCTACGATGCTGAAACTCGGTAGGTAGACTATTGACGTCTCCGTCTTTTCAACGCCGTCGAGCAATTTAAGCTACGACGTGCCGTTCTCGTTCGGATCAGATCGGCTAACATCGGGTTTCGCTCATAACTCCCTTATCCTTGGAGCTACGATGCTGAAACTCGGTAGGTAGACTATTGACGTATCCGCCTTTTCAACGCCGTCGAGCAATTTAAGCTACGACATGCCGTTCTCGTTCGGATCAGATCGGCTAACGTCGGGTTTCGCTCATAACTCCCTTTTCCTTTGAGCTACGATGCTGAAACTCGGTAGGTAGACTATTGACGTCTCCGCCTTTTCAACGCCGTCGAGCAATTTAAGCTACGACGTGCCGTTCTCGTTCGGATCAGATCGGCTAACATCGGGTTTCGCTCATAACTCCCTTATCCTTGGAGCTACGATGCTGAAACTCGGTAGGTAGACTATTGACGTCTCCGTCTTTCAAACGCCGTCGAGCAATTAAAGCTACGACGTACCGTTCTCGTTCGGATCAGATCGGCTAACATCGGGTTTCGCTCATAACTCCCTTTTCCTTTGAGCTACGATGCTGAAACTCGGTAGGTAGACTATTGAGGTATCCGTCTTTCCAACGCCGTCGAGCAATTTAAGCTACGACTGTTTTCCAACACTTCTTTTCAAGACGTTTCAGACAATTCTAAAAATGGGGGAAGCTTTTCGAAAATTTTTCTAAGCCCGTGCAAGAAAACATTTTCATGTCCGAACCTAACCTAACTGGCAAGGCGGCAACAAAGTTTTTCTTACTCGCCAAGCCACGCCCTTTCCAACGACGCCAAGCAATTTGAGCTACGACGCTCGATCCGTTTCCATCAACAGTTCAACCTAAATATTCAAAATTCACGAATTTTTCATTAACCGTACATTTTAGCCATATGAACACCTTATACTATGTGATAGACAATTAAATTCTGCATTCAACTATGTATATAATAATATATAGGGTGTTTCATTTAAAATAACAAAGTTGTTTATTGTACTGTGGAAAGCAAACGCCCTGTATACGTGATATACATTGAAGAGAATGCAGAATTATATACTAAATAACTTTTATATTTAAACTTCTTTCATATTTTGACTACTAATAAAGGCGCTATAGGAACATCAATTTCCGATTTTCAAAATCTCGTAGAGGGCGCCACAGTGGAATTCTGGCGTTCATCAAAAAGCAAAAATGTAGCTAATACCAAGCTGCATAAGTATGGAAAATTTAAACAAAATCCTTAGACCAGTTTTTTTGTAACAATTTTTCAAAAATTTCAAAATTTTTGGAAGAGCGCCGTTGCGACAGTTCTTGGATTTAGTAAATAATTTTTCTTGGTGTAGTAGAGCCAAAGGGCTTTCAAACAAGTTGTTGCGGAACCTGATCAGATAACAGGTTTTTGAGTTATGGGGCGTTAAAGTCGAAATTTTGAAAAATTCATAGCGACCGCCATTTTGAAGTTAGAGAGTCCGGTAAAAAACTGTTTCCCTTGAATTATGCCCTTCTTTCATATTCCCTACTCAGAATTTCAAAATCCCGCTTCTGAAAAAAATGATACCAAAAAAACATGTCTAACTTCCGCTTCCGGTTTCGGATTTTTTTGAAAAGCTTATTTTGTCGATGAATTTTCGATATACCCCTTCATTTAAAATTTCATCAAAATCGGTTAACTAGTTTTTGCGTTAGAGGCGTTACATACACATACACACACACATACACACATACACACACACACACACACACACACCCACACCCACACCCACCAACAGACAGACATTTTTCTAGACCACCTTTTTGGGTTCCTAGGGGCCCAAAATACGTATTTCCGCGAAAATCTCGATTTCAAAAATTTTCATGATATCAATACTTCCCTATACCAGTGGTGGTATGGGAAAGTAAAAACCGATCAATATTCGACTTAAAAGTTTAAACTGCAACATCCAAAGCGGGTTTTCGAATGTGTAAAAGAAGACTGAGAAGGCAAAATACTTACAGCAATCAATATTGAATAGTCTAATAACGATTTACTATTCATAAGCATTGGTGTAATTTTCGACGCGGTGGCGAAATGCTGAAATTAATACTTACGGCGACGTATTACCGTACTAGAGCAAATTCTCGAAAGTGATAGCGGTCGTCTTTATAATATTTAATATACCTATTACGTAAGTTTCCGGTGACCCCTTAAATATTGTTGAGATCAAGTATCGAAGACATAATAAATACTCTTTCCGTTTTTTAGGCCGCTTGCATTTTCAGTTTTACTTTCTTTAGGTGGTGCCCGGGCACACCCGGCACCACCCGTAGTTTCGCCTATGACGGAAACCCGTGCAACGGTAACTTTAAAAAATAATGCTGCCGTTTTTTTATGAATTCAATATTTTAATAATAAACTTGCTGTTTAGGTAAAGCTGTGCAATTTTAGAAAAAATGTTGTTTATACTATTACGTACGCAAAGCCGATTTTTTGAGCTTTCGAATGTATTTTTTGTCTCGACCTAACGGTCTCGACAAAAAACCTAACATTCTCAAGCTTAAAAAACCTTTGCTTTGCGCACTTAATATAAAAATAACTATTGCGGCCGCAAAATAGAAATTGACAAATGCCTACTACAAATTGACACTTTTCGGCTGTCAAAAGATACGTAAAACAGCTGTTTTTATCGTAGTCGACTAAAAAATATTTTTTGTGCAACCGTAAAAAATGTGTAATTGTAAATGTTATTGCTTTTAGAAAACCTAAGCTTAATTCATTGTAAATAGAATTAGAAAAATGGCTTTAGGTTTACCATAACATCCTTTATTATTATTGCTACTAAAACTGTATATGACGACAGTTCCTCCACAGGCCAGTTCCTCTTATTATTCCGACGCTGTATTCGTAGTAACTTTCCTAAACATCCATGTCACTTTGACAGAACATTTTATAGGTTATAGTTTTTATTTACTTTTATTAATTTTTTTTCAAAAATATACAGTAACTTATAAATATTTATTAGTTGTACTAATAATAAATATTAAATTTAAAAATGTATCGTGGAGGACTAGACATAGATTCACCAGCTGAACTAGAATCCCAATTTTTGTTACGGATGCCAGAGGTAATTGCTACACATTATATTTTTTGTTGTTTGAGGACGTTAAAGTACCCCGCAACTTTTATTAGGAACCCTCAAAAATTCTACGAGATGCAATTCATAATAACAGTACACTCAAAGATCGCTTTTCAATAAGGATTGACAATGATATGCGCCATGGTGAAGTAAGAGTTGACCATCATTTAATGAATGCTAAAGTAGTTGATCTTCCAACTGTTGTGGAATCTTTAAAAACCATTGATTCAAAAAGCTTTTATAAAACTGCTGATATTTGCCAAATGTTAATATGCAAAGAGGAAGATGATCAAACCACAACCGATGATGATTCTCCCCAGAAACCCAAAAAGAAGGATCCCAATAAAGTGGATAAGAAGTATTTATGGCCGCATGGTATTACTCCACCCTCTAAAAATGTTAGAAAACGTAGATTTAGAAAAACATTGAAAAAGAAATATGTTGAGGCTCCTGAAATTGAAAAAGAAGTAAAGCGGCTGTTAAGAAGCGATAATGATGCTGTATGTATTGGTAACATATTATAGGTATAAACCTACCAAGATACATTTTTATTTTAAATTAAGAAATTTTATTTGGTATAAAATCAAGTCAAGTCACCGTATGGTGTAGGTCAGTACTGTATGTTTTGTTAACCCATTCATGTGTGTCTGCAGGTAAGCGTTAAGTGGGAAGTGATTAATGAAGAAGATGAAAACAGAGTCAACAAGGGCACAGTTGTGATTAAAAAAGAACCAGTAGAACCTAATAATCAAAATGTTGCTGAACACGATATATTTGGTGGTGCCGTTAGCGATTCAGAAGAAGAAGATGCTCATCTTAATGTTTTAGAGCTGGATGAAAATAGCCAAAATTCTGCAGACGATAGCCACTTAACAGATTCAAATTCTGTTATGGTAATATAAAAATATTATGTCTTTAGTTTGTTCAGAACTCTTGGTAGATAATCGGCCATTTACTCGGCAGAATATTCTTCACTCGAGACAAAAAATCACTTTCTATACTTATTTGTTAAACAAATAACTTATAATTATTATATAATACCTGAAATACATTTCTTTACAGAATACATCAGTTGATAGTAAAATTTTAACAGAATTTTCAAGCGATATGTTCGCAGAAACTCAAAATTCTCCACTTATAGATTATTATCATCAAGCACCTACTTATTCTACACACAATTTAAGTAAAAGTGAGTTGCAAATATAATAAATAATAAGACACAATTAAAAATATTTTAATTGCAGATACTATAGAATCACGCCTTGAAGAATTAGAAATCGAGTTGGCTGATTTGAAAACTCGTCGTCAGCAACAAGAATTGGAAATAGAAAATCTAGAAAACATTGCACTTCGACAAAGGTTCCAAGATATTTTAGATAGACTTCTACAAGAACAACTTGAAAAAGAACAAGAACAGTTTGATTTACAAGAACTTCTTAAACATACAAATTAAATGAGTAAGTAGTAATGGTAGTAGGTGTTAGTGGAGGGGAGAGCGTTGTATGCTCTGTACAGTTGCCTTGGCTCCATCAGAGCCCCGGAAACATTTTGTTGAAGCATGTAATGTAGAAGAACTCGCACTGGAAAATATGAGAAGATGAATTGTGTTAAAAGTAATTTTAAAAGTTATGTAATAAAAGAACAAACACTGGGATAAGACCATCATAGAGCTCTAGGGTACCTAGGTACATAAGGAAGTGTCTTACCACCCGTTGCCACCCTTTTATTTTCTAAACGAAAAATTTCAACACTTTCTGGTATTCTGTACTTCCAGTTTGCCTTGGAAAATTATAGCAGTGCCAATGAATTTGTTGCATATGCTTTGATAGTTGAAAAAAGTTTTTCAAGTTCATAGCTGTTTGCGTTTAAAAATAAAAGGGTGGCACAGGTGGTCTGAAACATCCTGTATAAATTTCAAGCAACAACTTTTAGAAACTCTTAAGCAATTAATGGCTTTTCTTGATGTAAATCATAGATTGTAATAATTATGAATATTTCATGAAGCAAATGGTATAATTTACAAAATAAACATAGTTTATTATTATGGTTAAAGACTACCTATTTTTTATATTATACACTATTTTATGTAATATATTATTAATAAATATACATGTGCAAATAGGTAGTAAATTTATTTATAGAGTTGAGATACAGTCGGCCTAGGATAAGGTTGCTGGTGGGAATGCTTTAAGCGAGAACGAGTTAGGATGACAAGAACCAATGTTCACCTTGTTCATAGGTTAAATTTGAATTTACCGCCAAATGTAACCAACGAAACAAGCGCGATTTTTTTTTGCAAACTTTTCTTTGTTTTCATTGGGCGACAAATTAAAGTTTAACCAATGAAAACTAAGAGAAAGATCACGCTTATATTAGAATGAAGATTTAGGGCAAAATATTTACTACTGCATACAGAAGAATTTGCTGCAATTTGGCAATACAGCATCAAATATTCTGCTTTGTTTTTTATTCCTGGTAACCTTTAATATTTGTCATTATCCTATTATCTAGTAATCTTAAAGGCTTAAATAAGCAAAATGGGAGTGAAAACTGCTGCTGGGTTTGTAATATTTCGTAGATGTGCAAGTACAATTCAATATCTTTTATTACAAACGTCATATGAGGAACATCATTGGACACCACCAAAAGGTGGTAGTTGAGCTCTAAAATTTCAAGTTCATGACATTTGATGTAATTTTATACTTCACCTTTATTTTCAGGTCACGTTGATCCTGGAGAAAATGATGAAATGATAACTGCATTACGTGAAACTCGGGAGGAATCAGGACTTGTAGAATCTGATTTAAAAATATTTAAGGACTCCAAGCGCATTTTGAATTATGATGTAAGGGGAAAACCAAAAACCGTTATTTATTGGTTAGCAGAGTTGGTCAATTCAAAAGCTGAAGTAAAACTGTCAGATGAACATCAAGATTTCAAATGGTTGGGCCTAGAAGATGCTTGTAAATATGGCAAATATAATGACATGCAAAATTTATTAAAAGAATATGATAACTTTATAAAAACCAACTTGAAATGAAAATAAATAAATTTTAAAGAAAAATATCCAGTTGTTTAATCTGGCAACACTGCCATTGCGCAGCTGTCCTTGTGCTGTCAAAACTTCCAAATTCTGAGAGAAACTATCATAAGCATAAGTAGGTATTACTCATAATCACAGTTAATTGCGTATGTGGTTTACTTTCTTTCCTTTTAGTAATTTTTATTGTTGGTTGTCAGTTAGTACGTGTAAGAATAACCAGCAAAAATGAGTTTTTTCACAAACTTATTCGGAGGCAAAAAAGATGCCAAGGGGCCTACAACAGGGGAAGCGATACAAAAGCTAAGAGAAACTGAAGAAATGTTGATAAAGAAACAAGAATTTTTAGAAAAGAAAATAGAAATGGAAATAGACTTGGCCAAAAAGAATGCAGTGAAAAACAAAAGAGCAGCTATTCAAGCCCTTAAACGTAAGAAGCGGTATGCAAAACAACTTGAACAAATCGATGGAACGCTTAGCACAATTGAAATGCAGAGAGAAGCTCTGGAGGGAGCCAATACTAATACTGCTGTCCTAACTACAATGAAAGATGCAGCCGATGCACTTAAGCAAGCTCATAAACATATGTAAGTATTATACTAAAATGTTACGCTCTCGGTCAGGATGTTCTATTAGTTATATCGCATTATATCTCTTGATAGCAATATAATTTAAAAATTGCTTGTGTGTGTATGTGCATAGTAACAGATGATAAAATGAGAAAGTGTTCACAAAAGAAAAAAATTAAAATTTCCAAGTCCAATAAGCAAGAGACGGTTTCATAAAAATAAACCGATATTTCTGAAATTTTGTATAGAGTAATGATTTTACGTTTTAAACAACTTTTCTTAATGAAGTTTTGCCGTAGTTGATACAGAGAACCTACTTTACCTGAACAGAAAACATTTCTTTGTCGACCTCCAAGGCCTGCTTGATTGTGATTGAAAATGAAAAATTGTTTATTTCTTAATTTAAAATTCAGGCCCCCCCCCCCCTTCAAATCAATAACTTTCAAAGTAATTCTGCTGTTTTTTATTTGTTTCTGGTATTTGCTGATCTGATTTGTGATTGAATTTAATTGTTACTACTAGATTACTCAGTATTACTGGTATTACTTTTTTTCTAGGGATATCGATCAAGTTCATGATATGATGGATGATATCGCTGAACAACAAGATGTTGCTAGGGGAATATCGGAAGCTATAAGTGATCCAGTGGCCTTCGGAAATGATATTGATGAAGATGAATTGGAGAAAGAACTTGAAGAATTAGAACAAGAATCTCTTGAAAACGAACTACTTAAAGTTGGTCCTGAAAATTTGCCAGCTGTACCACAAGGAGAGGTTGTCAAGCCTAGACCTACCCCTGCCAGTAAGTGTTATGTTATTTATTACATTTTGTTTATTATCTTAACAGGTCAGACATAAATCTGATGTAAATCCTTTGTTTTAGGAAAAGTAGAAGACGATGATGATATGAAGGAACTGGAAGCTTGGGCTTCATAAGCAGCGTTGAAATATATCTTTGGCAATATTATCGGCAATGTTATTTATTTATAAAAGGGTAATGCTTATAATAGTAGATAAACTATAATTTTTTTATTATAAATATTCAAAGTATTAAACAAAAATAATACATGGTTGTATATTAACATCTTAAATCGCAAAAAAATAAAATAAAAATGCAAAAAAAATTTTATTGATTACTTGAAAGTGGTTCGTTTACATTAAATGTTTGTACTTTCTACTAATTAATTTTTTTTTTATAGTCCACTCTTAATTTTGTTTTTCTCTTCTTGTTTAAATATTAATGTGTATATATTTTAGAAAAATTGGAGGAAAGCACAGTTACTAATACCAGAAAATTATGATATTGTCGATAATATAACTTTTACATCGCCAAAGAAAGATCGAGTATCACTTGAATAGTTAATTAACTGCATACAGTTTTTTCTTCGCACTTTGCATGTTTGATGTAAAAATTAATAATATACATAGGTCTATATTCATTGAAAATTCAAAAAAATATTAAATATTTTTAAAGAATACTGTGACACAGGCTTTGCTTTTTTACTATAGTGTATATATTATTGTAGACTGTGACAAATAAAAATAATGGGAACTAATTATAGCAAGATTAATTATTACTAATAATTTTTATCTTATTTGTATATTATTTTAGATGATTTATATTCATTTACATAAAATTATTTTATGATTTTCGTAATAGTGTTATCTCCGACTTGTCAGCTTAATTAGATTGGTCTTTTTTTTGTCATTTTTCTCTTCATTTATAATTTTGATCTTGTAAAATATAAGTATCATATGAAATGTGTATCTTAATTTCCTTACAAATAGGTTTCTCACGTAACAAAAATAGTATGAGGGTGAGTCTGAACCGATGAACCGGATGACATTTGGTCACATGACCTTTACCATGTCACCCTTGAGTCAAAACAGGCCAATCGGTACCCTCTACGATGCTCATGTGGTATAACTGACCTAGTTTATTCATGGTGTCCTCTTAAGTAGGTCATGGAAAGAGCATCCTCTTAAAATTGGCTCAAAGAAGATTGACAAGGAGAGGGTAATTTGGAGCACGGTAATTGGTCAGTTCATAAAACAAAAAGGGATAAGTATTGTATTGCTATGTCAATCTTCTTTTAACCATCAGTTGTGCAGTGCAACATAGGGATAGCTTTCTTCCTTAAAGGAGCAGTGTAACACGTGACCTTCGTGGAAGGCGCCCCCTTAGAGGTAACCTGTTTTCCCTTGCAAATAAGAACGTATTGTGTAATTTTCAAAAATTAATTCTCCATCAGTTCTATGTAACGGAAAAATCATTACTTATTTTGCTGTAATTTTCAAAGTGTTCGCCGATTATTATGATTTTCATGAAAGTAAGAGGAAACAATTTTGAATCACCCTGTATACTACACCATATTTGTGAATTTGAAGGAAATTGTTTTTTATTCAAAAATCATGTAAATTATATTTATTATTAAAGATAGATTTGTTTTTTAATAATTAGCTGTGCAACATAATAACAACAATTTAATTAGTATGTGATTTTTTCAGTTTATTTCGGGACTCATTTGACCTAAATATTTGACATGTGTCATTTGATCTAAAAAGTGCTGAATTTATGACTTTGACAACTGTTAACAAACATCATGGTTGAAGGTTAGGTCAGCTGTTTCTTATTTCTTGTGTATAAATTTAAAAACATATTATTAAATAATGTTTCTTTCTCTTTTTCGAAAAAAATCAGGAGATAATCTGGTTAAAATTGAGCAACCTAATCCTATTGATAACACGGAATTACATGATATCGTGTATGGTAATAATTAGCTTTAATAAAAATATTCTTTAATCACTTTGTAATCACTCTCTTATCTTTACTAGATTTTATTCGAACTATAAAAGATCCAGAGAAACCTAACACATTAGAAGAACTGAATGTCGTATATGAGGAAGGTGTGCTTGTGAGTTTAACGAAAAATATTCAAAGAACATTTGCTGATTTTGAATCCGATCTTTACAGGTAAAGCCGCCCACTGCTGGGAATGTAAGCGTGGTTCGGGTAGAATTTAATCCAACTGTTCCACACTGTTCCTTAGCCACTTTAATTGGATTATGCATTAGAGTGAAGTTGGAAAGAAGTATTCCGCATCAGATGAAATTGGACATTTTTATTAAAAAAGGTGCACATTCTACTGAAGATGAAAGTAAGTAATCAGAATCTTAAACTGATTTTCTTTTTGACCTCGTCAAATTATATGATTGATAGTTATTTTATGTCCGATCTATATGGTCCAATATCGTTAGGTGACAGTAATGGGGTTACTTGGTAGGAAAAATTCGAAGCTAACTGAAGTTTTGCATACCTACACCTTTATTTAGGCGTTATAAGTTTGCAAAAAAAAAGTCTTCCGGGTAAAAGATAACAAAAATCAGTTTTTGCCAATACCTCCCTTCCGGTTGGTAGTACGATAATTTAGACTATTATGAAAGTTGTAGATTAGACTATTCTCTACAGAAAAGGTTCTATGTATTTTTTGTGTAGGAGTAACCGCACTCTCGTTATATGACTGACAATGCAACCACCCTAAATCAGGGACCATTTTATGACTAAAGGAATTAATATTGTGATCGGCTCATAGATATAACTTCTATTCCTTTAGTTCTGAATAGACTTTTACGATATTAATTTAATTTTTGATGTTCTAGTAAATAAACAAATAAATGATAAGGAACGAATTGCTGCTGCCATGGAAAACCCAAATTTAAAAGAAATGGTGGAAAATTGCATTAAAGAAGAAGACTGAAAATATTTCTATATAGGTAGTATTAGAATTATAAAATTGGTTTTAAAGATGTTTTATTAATTATATATCAAAGTTTTAAGTTTTGTTTTTTATTTTTTCACAATTGTAGCTTTTTTTTACGAGTTAATCTTCAGCAATTCATTTCATTAGAAAGTCGCTTAGTAAACAAAAAGTATTGAAAAACTTTTATTTGAATCATATTTCTAAATTTAACATTAGCAGCACACTTTTACATTTGTAAATATTAATATTGGTCAATAAAATAGTAAATAAACAAAAACATTAAGAACTCTCTCTCAAAACTAAACATTATTTTAACATGGCACAATTCTTGAACCTAAACGAAACTATTATAATTGCACAAAAAACGGGATGAGCTCATACTTCAACAGATTTTTCAGCTGGAGATCCAGCTTGGATTATTGTATCATTATGATCAAGAAGACTATCGGTGCTTGTATTTACTTCCATTTCTTCTTCACTGGACCCATCATCAATAATTGTGGGATCTAATTCGGGATTTGAAAATAAATCGCAAATTGGTTGAAGTTTGGACTTTTGATTGATAATCACATCACCTTTTCCATTATTTTCTCCACATATATTTTCTGTTTTAACATCTGGAATCCTGTAACAAGGAAAGTATTATAAGTACACATTATAAACGTAACAAATTTTGTAAGAAAAATATGAATACAGAAATATAGAGAATTAATTATACGTAAATAAAATTATGATCACAACTCGTAGATCATCCTGTAGTATAATATCTTTTTATTATATGACACATTAACTTACACTTCTAATACAGCAAAGCCTCCTGACTGGTAAATTCCATTATCTGGAGCATTATCAGTTTCAACACATACTCCGTAATCTTTGCAGTTGCTAAATTTGGTTCCTTCAGCTTTTACACTGCATTTATCATACATTTTTAGTCCCACATTTACACTAAAGATTTCAGAATTTTTTAAATTAATATCAGAACCTGAGTTGCCTACTATTGCAGTATAAAAGCCAGTGATATCACAGTCTATCATATTTAGCTTGCCACCAGCAAGAACTATAATTCCTTGATGAGTGGAAGATTCACCATCGCCTACAATTTTACAATTTTTCATTGTAACAGTTCCAGAACGGACGAGCACTCCACATTGTGCAGAATCAACATCAATTGTTAAATTTTCCAAAGTTATGTCTCCATTGCAGTCCAACATAACATCCTCGTTGATGGTTGCTATTATTGTGTCTGTTTTAGAGTAAAGCCCTTTTATTGTTCCTCCCTCTTGAATAGCACCTGTTGTTCCAAATAGATGTCTAGAACGGCTTAGTAAAATTGTATCATTTGGGCTGGCACTTTCTAACGCTAGAGCTAATGTTGCAACAAATTTAACATTTTCGTCAGCTACATATTTCTGAACATTGTTAAGAAATGCTATGTATTCATCAATCTTTCCATGATCAAAAACTAACCAATTTTCAGGTTGATTGTCGCTTGTTTTCGGTTGTAGTAGTTGCTGGTTCTTTAACAATGCATTACGTAGCAGAGGATTCTCCAAAATTTCGACTTCGCTACGGATTTGTAACAATCGCACATGTACACTTACAAGATTTTGTACATTAACATTTTGAGTCTGTGGTACTACTGTTAAATCTTCATTATCCTCTATCTGTGCTGCCAACTGTTCATAACTAGCTTGCAAACGACGAGCTTCAGTTAACAAACTTTTCAAATGTTCAGCCGTTGATCCAGGAATAGTACCATTTCTCATATCATAAAATAAACGTAATCGAGTTTCTAGGTGCTTACTTAACCAATCACTTGTGCCATCTTCCTCAAGATCCCACGGCATAAATATGTTAATGTAGAAAAACCGCAGCATGTCGATACTATTAGCAGTTGAATTTAAATTTAAACCAACACTTTTATCCTGCTCTTTTGTTGGCCATAATTGAATCAAAGGCACATAATGTTTACTTGGAAGACGGATATCATCTTGTACAGCTAAAATTTTTACACTGGCTTCCAAGTCTTTGAAATTTATGCTTTCTACATAAACCAGCACTATCGTAGGAAATTCGATTTTCATTTCTTCACATTTTAAACGCGGAATCTTCCAAAATGCTTGCCAACCACTGGGATCAACGATTAATTCCAAATAAAAGGACCATTCTTTTTTAATTTGCGACACAGAAAGTATTTCATAGCCTGACAACACATCAATGTACTCTGTACGTCTTTCCTGATACGTTTTATTGTAGGTAATTACTTGATCCATTCTTTAATGTTACTGTATTACTATGGTATTACTTATTATTTTACACGCAATATAAATAATTCACTTTCTTGACCGTTGTGACAGTCAGTTAACAAACTTCAAAAACATGAAACAACGGTTAAACGTTCTGAAGTTTGAAATTGCTTTTCTCTCATTGACCGCTAGGTGTCACCCATGGGCGCCCGCTAAATTTTTCCTACAGGGGCCAAACTAAAAATGTAAAATTTATTGAAATTCTTATTATTTCACCTGCGTTCGTTTTTGCACTCCAAGTGCGACTCTTTCAACTTTGTTCGTAAATTACAATTCAAAGCTTTTAACATTTGAGGGGTAGAATGACTTCGCAAAATGATTTTCGTCAAAACAATGTTTACTATTTTTTCGATTTCTCAGTTTGCAAGAAAACAAAAAATAATACCGATAATATTTTTGGATACAGATTTTTTTTCTCTACAGAAACCTATCTTATACCTTTTTCTCTAAAATAATTAAGGGAATATAATATTTGACGTTTAATTAACCACTAATTATTATTACTGTTGTTGTCTTTTCTGTTACTGTTAGTACATCTGAAGCATTTCGAAATAGGCGCGTTTACAATCACGTGGCCTGAAAATTCATGCGCACCTGAAAAATCAGCTGGTCATCTGATGTTTGTACGTCAGGAAAAGCGTGAGTGCGAAATTCTCTTTGACAGTTCAAAATAGATTTTCGCGAAGGCTATGTTACAGTCGGACGTGAATTTATAACTATGAACGAATCGTTTAAAAATCGTGTGTACTATGCAGCAAGGGATGGTATGGCGATAACGCTATACACTCTTCTGAGTGATAAAAATAAGGGAGAAGTCACCCAATTACTTAACAGTGTAAGTGTCTTAATTACTTTATAGAATGTGAAATTACGTCTTGTGAACAAAGGGCAATGCCACTTTTGATGGTCAGTGCCTTTCTCTGGCACGTTCATTGTGCTAATTTAAGCATAATTAGAAGTTAATTTCATCTTATGGTTTAAATGTCAACAGCTGTACTGATAGATTTGTGTGTTTTTCCAGTCAGTGGTGGAGGATGAGGGTCAACACTGTACACCCCTCATTATTGCTGCCCGATATGGGCACGAAAAGGTAGTAAAAATGTTATTATCCAAGTTTAGTCCAAATCTCGAACAAGAGGGAACTGTCAAGTTTGATGGTTATGTTATCGAAGGTGCAAGTGCTCTATGGTGTGCAGCTGGTGCAGGTAATGTTTTATTTACATCACTGTATAATTATGTTCGTTTATTTATCTACTATCATTTAATAATATTTAACTTGATGAGGTTTGATAACGTAATAAGTTCTAAGTATCCCATATTACAATTTCCCTTCTCCTTTCGTAATATGACTTGTTATGATACTTATATTATTATCAACTCCTATTACTTCTATCTCTTTTAATTCTTATTTTTCCTGATTATTCCCATGCATTCTAATATATTACATTCAGATTTATTATAACATTTAGAACTAAGGGAACGGGGTTCTCATTTTGAGTATAAAGAGGCTGTTATTCTGTAAAGAAGCATTTTTAGACCCTTGTTGCTAAACAAATTTTTATATCTAACATCTTGATCATTCAAAACTTTTATGGAATTTTGAATTATGTTATTATTCTGAAGTAGGATATAAATTACATAAAGGAGCCATAAACTATTATAATTGCTCTATTTACTTCTAAAATAAAATTGATAATTTATATTATTATTATAAAAATGAGATACAGCAATTATGTTATTTATTTTATTGTTTCAATTTAATTCCATTGAGTAATAATTGCGGAATAATTGGTTGCTTGTTCTATAAAATGTTTGAATGAAAATATGTTCCAGCTTTTTTTGTCTTGCTTTAAATAATCCTGTGTCTATTTTTGTATAGGTACTTACAATACTATGTAGTAAGTAGTATGTTTGAAAAAAGATATAAAGCATAATTAGATATTACTAATTATATCTTTTTAATGTATTTTTGAACCATCCTCTATAGGGTTTTTGTTTAGTTTTATCAGGGTTGAGAGATTACAGTAAGTTGGAATACGGCTGGGTATTTAGGAGGGGTTCATAGGATAGGGGGCCATAAAGTCATGCAAATCATGATTTTTTTGATTTTACCAAAATAATTATTTGTGTATTAAAGGCATAATTAGGAAATTATGGCATGGCATTAATTTCCTGACGGCCATTTTTTGGCCATTATCGACAATTATGCCTGTGATACATACAACGTTTTATTCTATTTTAGTTTCTAACATTCAAATAATATTTACTATGCCTGGTAATTTCTTTTGAGTTGTGCTAATGCGAATTTTACTGTTGTGTTAGTAGATAAAATATATACCTGGCTATTTTGATGTTATGGATATTGTGTTGGATATGGAACCTTGTTTGAATAATTAATCCTATGTTGTTTAGCAAATTTTTAATTAATCTTCTGTGCCATAAAGGCTAATTTATGCCAGCATTTGGGTGTTTATAAACAAGATGATTCTAATATAGAATAAAGGAAACTTATGTGCTAAGTGTGGATAAAAGACCTTTATAAAAAAATTCAGGAGGCCTTGGTTGTCGTTTGGTGGTGGTGGTAGATAAAGAAATATTTTTTATTCGGGTAAAGTGGCTTTTCTGTACTAACTACGGAAAAACTTAATTAAGAAAAGTTGTTCACAAAGTAAAATCATCCCCCATGCAAAATTTCTGAAAATATATTTTCGATTTTTTCAAATCAAGTTAGCCTTGGAGGTGAAAAATGGTTTCTATTCAGGTAAAGTCGCTTTTCGGTACTAACTATGGAAAAACTTTGTTAAGAAAAGTTGTTCACAAAGTAAAATCATCCCCCATGCAAAATTTCTGAAAATATTTTTTCGATTTTTTCAAATCAGGGAAGCCTTGGAGGTGAAAAATGGTTTCTATTCAGATAAAGTCGCTTTTCGGTACTAACTATGGAAAAACTTAATTAAGGAAAGTTGTTCACAAAGTAAAATCATCCCCCATGCAAAATTTCTGAAAATATTTTTTCGATTTTTTCAAATCAAGGAAGCCTTGGAGGTACCTAGATAGAAAAATGGTTTCTATTAACTATGGAAAAACTTCATTAAGAAAAGTTGTTCACATTGTAAAATCATCCCCCCATGCAAAATTTCAGAAAGTATATTTTCGATTTTTTCAACTCAAAGAGTTTTGTGGTAGATACAGAAATGTTTTTTATTCAGGTAAAGTAGTTTTTCTGAAGTAACTTCGGAAAAACTTCATTAGGAAAAGTTTTTCACAATGTCAAATCATCCCTGTATGCGAAATTTCAGAAAGTGTATTTTTGATTTTTTCAAATCAAGGAAGACTCGGAGTCGCCTTGGAGGTAGATTAGAAAAATGTTTTCTATTCAGGGAAAGTCACTTTTCTATACTAACTACGGAAAAACTTCATTAAAACGGTGGCCCACATTGTAGATCTCTCTCTTTCTCTCTCTCTCTCGCTCTCTGTCTCTCTCGCCCTCTGTCTCTCTTTCTCTCTCTTTCTCTCTCTCTCTCTCTCTCTCTCTCTCTCTCTAGCTCTCTCTGCCCCTCTCTCTGTCTGTCTCTCTCTTTCTTTCTAAAATCATCCCCCCATGCAAAATTTAATATTAATATACAATAAAAGTCAAAATATATGTGTTTATTATTTACTACTAGCATTATTTCCGATTCATTTGCTTTATAGCTAGTACTAACAGAATTAATGTAAAAATTTAACAATGTATTTGATAAACATCTGAAGAAACTCTAGAAAGCAAGGACCCGCTTTCATTTTTCATAACCAACCCTTATGTACAGTATATTTAATCACATAATATGTATTAACATAATTATTATGTTTTGCGATTCTAATTATAATTTCTTTTTCAGGGCATCTTAATGTAGTAAAAATTTTAGTCAAAGCAGGAGCAAATGTTAATCACCCTACAAGAACTAATTCCACACCACTTAGAGCCGCATGTTTTGATGGTAGACTCGATATAGTAAAATATTTGACTGATCACTATGCAAACATTCATATTGCTAATAAATATAATAACACGTGTTTAATGATCGCTGCCTACAAAGGTCATCTTGATGTGGTATGTATGATATTTAATTTACAGATTTATGCGAGTGATTTGTTAAAATGCATAACTAGTTTAAAAAAATTAATGGATAAGGGAAATGTTTATAATTGCTATTGAAAGATTAATATATAAAATGTTTCCGGTATTTATGTTGAATTTTATATCTCAATATTTTATTTTTAAATATAAATTACCTTAGTCAAAGAAAATCTATTGCTTTAGGTTAGCTTTCTGTTGGAAAATGGAGCAAATCCCAATGAAAAAGCTCACTGTGGAGCAACAGCACTATATTTTGCCGCAGAAAGTGGACATATTGCAATAGTAAAAGAATTGTTAAAATATAATGCTGAATTCACTGTAAACGACGTAGGCATGACTGCTTTAAAAGCTGCTGCAGAAAGAACTAGATCTGATATTGTGGAATATTTGGTCGAACATCCAGATATTAGTAAAGAAGAGCAGATTGAAGCTTTGGAATTATTAGGTGCTTCTTATGCTAACGATAAAGATAATTATTGTCTCGAATTGGCTTATAAATATCTTCATAGAACTATGGAATTGAGGTAAGTTTCATGTTTTGTTAGACCTACTGACCTTACCCATCATAAGGGCGAGTGTTTGATGCATTGTTTGAGATACAATTTTTATTGTGGAAAATTTTAAAAATCTGTAAAGTAAAAAATGCAGCTTGGTAACAGTACATATTTATTTCAAGTCTGTAATTAAAATCTTCTTTGTTTTCTAATGGCTAAATGCCAAAATGAAGTGTAGCGTAAAACGTCTTTATGTTAGTCACTTTAAGCCAGCAGTTTTTTTTAAGTAACAACAATACTATTCAGGGATTTCTTTGTATTTTAAATTGTTTATAATGAAGAGATATTAACCATACGGTAATGCGAATTCAGGGAAATTCCATAGTACGTATGCAATTTATGTCTGAGGTATTTTTAGAATATCGGATATTTTTGTAACATTGAATGTCACAACTGTTATTTTACATGAGCCACGTGTGTACGATAGGAATGAAAATTTTAGGAAAAATTCGACATTTATTGTATTGTTTTCAATTTTAAAAATGTTTACTACAAAAATGTTATATTCCGGATATTTTCATATTTTTCCTATTCAGACGCATGCACTGTGGTTATATATAGAATATTAAACTTCTTTATGTATTCTAACAAAGGATATGTCTTATCATTGTGGTCTTCGAACAAAGGAAGAGGTGAAAAACTTATTATTACCTAGAAACTGGACCAACGTTTCAGACATATTTTTAACTGAAAATGTTTTAAATAGAAACTAAAAAATAACAATGGATTTAATGTTTTTTGTTAATTCCTTTAATTTTTTTTGTTTATTCGTTCAATAATATAAATTGTACTTGATATACCTGTTTTAAAAATTCTTTACCGCTTATAATAAATTATTACTATGTCTTGTTATTTCAGGTATAGCGATCCGAATATTATTGTAAAGAAAAGGTTAACGCCACCTATACTAGCATACGAGAATTGGGTAGAATGCCAAACAGTACAAGAGTTAGAAGCTATTGCAAGAAATCCAAATGCATTACACATGGAAGCTCTAACAATTAGAGAACGAATACTGGGAAGGCATAATCCAGAAGTTCCTCATCCTGTGATATTTAGGGGAGCTGTATTTGCTGATAATGCTCGATTTGATCGATGTATTGAGCTATGGCTACATGCTCTAGAATTACGTCAACTGAATAATGTATCTGTAGTTAAAGATCTCCTGAGATTTGCTCAAGTTTTTTCCCAAATGCTTCATGTTGGAGTTGATCTCTGTTATAATCATGTAGTTATGGTATTACGAGCTGCTGTAATTGAATTAGAAAGAAATAAAAGTAAATTAGCAAAACCAGGACCTAAAGATGATCCAGAAACTGTTATGGTAAGTTTTATTTATTTGTGTCTAATAATTTTCTATCATTGTTTGGGAGATTTGTTTTTTCTAAATTTTCATGTTTTTCTAAGAAAACTGCTTTGTTGACATTTACTTTGTTCAAAATAATAAATAATAATTAAAATATCAATTTCTATTTGAGTTTACCACCGTTATGTAAAGTAGGCATGTATTTCTTTGTTAGGTAATGTTAATAATTAAATCAACAAAAAGGATGAAATTGATTCAATTATTTGAACTTTATATTAGGCCGTTGCTAGCTCCACGGCTAACGTGGATATAATTCTGACACAAAATCCACGGCATTACGTTCGGCGCTTGTCTGGGGACTTGGAAAATTATTTCAGCTTCCGGGATTATAGGGACGGAGGTGCGCACGATTGGTTGCCTATTCCCAAGGCGTAAAAATCTGTTTCTGAGAAATCTAATTATGCCGTGGATTTTGTGTCAGAATTATATCCACGTTATCCGTGGAGCTAGCAACGGCCTTTATTTAAATCGAAGAAATAAGGCTATTTAAAAATTATTAATTGTCTGAGAAATCAAATGCATCCATTTTATAAATTAAGGTCAATAATAAGATGAGAAAAAAAATATATTTCCACATATTCATGCCTTCTTCAGTAATTAAAAAGTATATTATTGTAAATAATTTAAAACATTCTGTAAAAGATAAAGTAAGAATTAGTGAAGGCGAGACAATTCCTCAAAAAGAATTTTTAACAATCTTACCTTGAGTGATGAAAATAAAATTTTAACTTTTTATTTAAAAAAAAAAAATTTTTTTTACTGAAGAAGACATGAATACCTATGTAATATATATATTTTTTTTCTCATCTTATTTAATTTATAAAATAGTTGCATTTGATTTCTCAGAAAATAATAATAAATTGTAATTCAATTTTTATATGCTTTTGATAATGACATATTGATGCCAAAATACATATAAAGCAAATATTGACATTTTATTTAGTATTTATTATGAATCCTTCTGTATGTTAAGTTTATCATTATTCTGAAAGTCAAACAGTTAGTTGTTTATGAGGAAATTTAATATAAATAGCTGGTATGGATTCTCTGTGAGGTTAGTATTAGATGACAACCTTACTTTGAATTTTAGGAGGATATGGAAGGCAATTTGACAACGACTCTCTATTTAATTACTATACTAACAAAATTGCTTAAAAGTTGTTCTGAAGAAGAGAAATTTGATGTTAGTAGATTGGTTTTTACTTTAAATCAATTGAATATTGCTTTACGGGATGGACAAACTTTATTACATCTCTCTTGTAATTCAGAGACACCCGTTGATGACTTCCACACGAATGATGTGTGCAAGTAAGTTAACATTGTGTGATATTGTTGTTCTGCTTACTCTTATAAAATTAGACTTGTATTTGTTAGTTAGTAGTCAGAATGAAGTGTTTATTTTGTATGTTACACAAAAACAAGTTTCACACGCTACTAATAAAAAAATGTTTTATAGGTTTGTCAAATCTAACCAATAGAAACATTTTAATTCAAACATTCGTGCATTTTATGGGGAGGAGCTTAGCTATATCTGTTGGGTGTGTATAGTTTTGTAAAATTGTCTCGTAACTAATATTCAATCTTGTCATTTGAGAATTAAATGCAGAATATTGTAAGTTTTGCAATTTTGTTTGCTTTGCTTTGTAGTGACTTCCATACTTCATAATTCATAGCCTCGGATTTTATGTAAAAACCCCGTATGCACAAAATAGGTTTTTTAAACAAAAAATACATAATTTTAGACTAATACATCTTATACCTATTTAGTCCTTAAATCTTGTTAATGCAACATTGCTCAGAACGGTGTCTGTTGAATTAGCGAGGCTGCACTATACATACATTTTGAAATGTGTAATGATTTTTAATATAAAAATGTATGCTGCTCTTTTCTAGAATAACATTTTAAATCTGTGTTTCAGATTTCCATGTGCGGATACTGCAAAAATTTTAATACAATGTGGGGCAGATGTAAATGCCATGGATTCAGAACGCAATACACCATTACATGTTATCGTTCATTACCATAAACCTTTCTCAGATTTTGCTACATTGCATTCAATAATTGTAGACTTGACTGAAGCAGGAGCTCATGTTGACTGTGTAAACATGCGTGGAGAAACTCCATTAGACTCATCGGCAACAGGTACAATCAAAGTTTAATTTCAATAAAACAAATATTAAATAATGTTTTTACAGGGGTAGCTGAAATTATATTAAAGACTCAAGCTAAATTAAGTTTAAAGTGTATTGCAGCTAAGGCTGTGAAAGCTTTTAATCTTACATACCAAGGCCATGTACCTCACGCTTTGGAATCTTTTATAGAATTACATGGACCTGGGTCCATTAAACAAGGCTAGTCAAATGTGTTTTTTTTTTTCGATTTTATTTTTGTAAATATTGTGTAATATGTCGCCTGATGCTGTTTCCCAGTCGGTAATGACAACTTAGTATACTTTTGAATCATTATTGGTGCTAACAAGATTTTATATTAACGTAGTGTCTTTGTAAAAAAATATATTTATTTTAATATACGTAAATAAAGTAGTTTATTTTGTGTTTTATAATTATGTTAGGTGCGTAATTGTACCAAGATTTAGAAATATTTGTACCGTCTAATTTGTATGACATACAATTAAATTTTTAGAAAAGAATTTTTACAGAGCAGTAGTATATTTTCAAGATGTAAAAAGGTAAGTAGCTACACAATAAATTTACATCGCAACATTCATATCTCAAAAGTTATCATACTGCTGAGACATCTAGTCTTTGGAATACAAGAGGGAAACATTTGAAACTGATATAGTAATTTTCATCAGCTCGCCTAAAGATCTTATATGCGATCAAGCTTAAAATAAGCAAGGCATTACAATTATTTTAATAAGTAGTTCTATAATACAGTGTTTCACTTTTCATGCAGACACCTAAATAACTTTTTTTAACAAACTACAATTAAAATAAAAAAACCCCAAAATATACTGTTTGCTGAATTTTTTAAGCAACAGCACAGGGGCTGTATTCTCGAAATCACTCGACATTTTGTCGTGCTCCACAAAAAAAATTGAATCAATCCGATTGCTATTTTCCTGACAATTGAGCATATGTCATGCCACAAAAAATAGTTTGATTGGTTAATTTTTTTTGTCGTGTGCGAGAAAATGTCGAGTGATTTCGAGAATACAGGTCCAGGAGCTGTATTCTCGAAACCACTCGAGACATATGTTCAATTGTCAAGAAAATAGCCTTCGGATTGGTTCATTTTTTTTTGTCCTGTGCCAGAAAATGTCGAGTGATTTCGAGAATACAGCCCCAGAATGTAGCAATTATGTTGCAAACGCAGCAATTTCCAATTGTTTTATCCTGTCATGGCATTCTTGTTAGTAAAATAACAAATTATTACAGAAAATATAAAAATTTCTTGTTAGCTATTTGGGTTGCATATCCTACTTGTAATAATATAATGCGGTCACATAAAGATGGCGCTACGGTTACATGTTGCTAGTAATGTTAATGTCAGCTTAGTTTATAAGGCTGAGTTCGAGAATCCCAAATCATACTTACCTGGCGTAGGGATTACCGTGATCAACACGGCGGTTTCCCCGGGGCGAGGCCTTCTCATTGCACTCAGATTGGGCTGACCCCTGCGATTATTCCTAATGTGAATAACTCGGGCGCGTAATTTTTGGTAGTCGGGACTGCGTACGCGCTGTCCCGGATTTAAGAATTTAAAACAAAGTTGTATCATGAGATTAATCATTATTAATCCTTGATCGTAGGGTATTTATTATTTTACCCGAAATCGTCAAGAAAGTCAAACTTTCACAGCTATCTTGAGTTTTGAAAGTTGATCATTACCTTCCTAGTAATGTAAAATCTTGAGCGTACTTCTATTACATGAAGCAACTGTCAATGTCAAAGTTTATAAAAAATTTCTTGTATGTCAGTTTTTAATCCCTTTTTTTCAAAAAACGGTCTATTTAAAAAATCGCAACTTCAACTCGAACCTTTTTCATATTCGGCATACATAGTCCGAAGAAAGAATATATAAATAATCCCTGCACAGATCTTATTAGTAAGTGAATAATGAAGGCCCATATTGCATACAAATTATTACCTCATTTCCCCTATTTGTTGTATCATGCCTCAGCCTCATTTCTAACGAACAGATATGTTTCATGAACATGAATTCTGCAGCGTGCTATTGTAAAATCTTTTCACAGAAATAAATTAAATTATAAATTTCACACGTAGGGTGTGGTAGGGTATAGCAAATTTTCAGGAAGTGTTCACCACACAATCGCATGCAATATTTCGTTGGTTGCTATTAGAGGAATACTGATTTTTTAATGTCGAAAATATTTTCTTCAAATTGTGTGGGCTTGTATTACCTAATAATTGTAGTTTGTTTCATTTGTTTTTTGATATTTAGAAATTTTTCAAGGAAAAAAACCATAATGTTCAAATTTTATGGAAAAAATAATTAAATGTAATTAGAAAATGTGTTTATAAGGTGTTCAAATTTTCCGCCACCTGGTCGATAACGCAACTTATATCGTTTTATGGTAGCGCAGGGCTGTCTAGATGCAATATAAAAAAATTATTAAAAACATTTCTGTATATCAAAGAAACGAACGAAACACACCACTGTATGCAGAATTTCACTTTGAATTCAAATATGCAAAAATATACAGGGTGTTCGATTTAAAATAAAAAAAGTTGAACATCGTTGCTTACAAGATTTGATAGATATTTACGAAAGGGTGATGTTAAAAGATAGCTTGTGTCTTACCATTTAAAATTATAATATAATTTTTATAATATAATATAATTTTTTAAAAAACAACCTGTATTAGTAACTCATATTTTTATTTATTTATTATTACGGGGGAAGGGGTTATAACTTTTCAATTGGTTACTCAAGGAATTTGATTAAAAATTTCAGTTTTTGATACAAGATTCCAAAACTTAATAGACGTTTATGCCTTATGGACTGGACAGCCAACTAAATACATGTCTATTTATGTAGTCTGAGGATTAACTATTCCCTTTGAAGAAATAAGCACTTCCGCTCTTTAAAAGAAATTTACTTCTGTTCTCATTATAAATTGCTGGGAATTAAAATGACAAATCTACGAAAATAGCAACTCTTTGCTTTCTATAGCTAAAATGCATTTTCACTTGTTCGAAAGATAATTATTAAATAAAATATATGATACTTACCACACCCAAAACAATCATATCTAACCCATATTTGAAATAATCGCGGTTTCATATCCGCGTTTTTAAACTATAGATACGTTTTATCTGTTGACTGACCTTTTCTTAAGTTCAACAGTGAGAATTAACTCATAGACATTACTATTTCTTATGTGAATATATGATTTCTACAAAAGAATAAGTATAGGAGGGATTATTGCAAAACCTTTCAATCATTCATAAGTATCAGTTAGATAACTGACATTTATGATTGGATTTAATTAAAGAATTGCCAGAAAATTGTAATAGGATTATGTGGCATACGGAGAGAACATGAATTTAAACATTTCGAAGTCAAAATTTGCATTTTAGTCTTAATAATAAATTGAGAAGAGTCGGATTATCTGACACATTCTTTACTTTATAAACAAACATTGAATAAATATTTTCAGAAGTAATATCTGCACTTCTTCCGGGTCGCGTTCAGTCCTTCAAGTGCGGGTCCGCCGAAGCTGATACGGGTATCAGAGTTTATTCCGGCAACTTAAAATACTTTTGGCGATTAAATGTTCATCCAGTTCCTGATAAAGCACGGAACAGAATTTATTGAATTGGACATGCATAAACCATAGCGGTGTGCATTCCCTCTACATCTTACAATATTTTCGCCATGCTTTGGTTTTCAATTTTTTTTTTGCAAAAATACTGAGTCGTTCTGAAATGCTCATGAAACTATGTTTCCTTTTCCTTATCTACAAATTCCTTAAATAATGTGCTTGGAGCTCCATGGACCCATATTCGCTTTCCTTTTCCAATCTTCTAGCTTCTATTTCCTTCTTCGTTCAATAGCATTGCAACTATTGCCAGTTTTCCATCAGAAAGGCCCAGTGGCGGATCTTGATTTTGTGAGGCCCTAGGCGCAACCTGATCTGGAGGCCCCCTATTGACCCTACCACGGGCGTAAGTCAGGAATTAGTATTGGGGGGGGGGGGGCTGATTCGCCATGTGGGTATATAGAAATGAGTAAAAATATGCGCCGCGTGCAAAAGTAGGCGTGGCCTATTTAACGTGTTGTAAGTACAAGCATTTGAGAATTTTGATGTCAAATAAAAGAAATTCAAAACTTTTTAGAAATAATGTCTCTTATTTTTGGAATAAAAAGAAACATAACACATACAAATAAGATACGGAAATAAAAAAATCGCATTCCCATTTAAAAGTAAAATTACATTCTCAGGTAAACCAACTGTAATTTTCTGCATCATATTTTTAGTTTTAGTCATTTACTATTGGTATGAAGCAATAAAGATGAACAGTGTTTCATTTTAAACGAGTGGTTCTCGTTTAAAGTGGAACTTTTCACAGGATCTGATACGTTTTCTTCCTTAACATAGTTGATGAAATGGAGAACTATATCTTTAAAATATTTAATATCGTTATCATTGCCGTATTTCAACGATAATCTATCCACACATTCAATAATTTCATCCCTACTCATTTTCTCATTGAAAAAAACTTGAAAATCATTCAAAACATCGTGGTAAACAGTAGATCTCCTGGATATCTGCGATAACCAACGGACCCCACCGAACGTGCTGGGCGAAGACGGAGAGAGTACACCAGCTTGCGCTTGCAATGCAAGCAGGATTGCAGGGGTTGCCCAATATTAGCGAAGCGATTTTTTAAAATTTATTTTAAAATTCTCATATTAATAGACAATAAAAATTTAATTTTGGTTTTGAGACGACGATTCTGAGGCCCCCTCTTTGCTGAGGCCCCAGGCACGCGCCTCATGCGCCTAGTGGGTAATCCGCCACTGGAAAGGCCAGGTCCTATTATACTTTATACTATTAGACAACTGAAAAATTGTATAAAAGATTTGACTCCCAGTTCAGCTAAACCCCTATCATATGGAACAATCGCATTCAGGAAAATTGATCGTGAATCAGCTGAACTGGGAATCAAATCTTTTCTACAACTGGGCCTAAGGACTAAGGCCCCGTTGAACGAAAATATTTAATTGCCAGTTGAGCTGAACCACCATCAATGCTTGTCATTGTTCGAACAATTGTATCCAATCACAATTTGATCATGATGGCATGTTGACAGTCAAATACTTTCGTAGAACGGGGCCTTTAATGAAGATGAAAGACGATTTATAAGATTATAATATTTTATTTTGGTCCATTATAATTATTTTTGAAGTGTCTATCATTCAATTTATGAATTGCGAATATTTCTAACGTTTATCGTTTCACAGAAATTTGGTGTTTAGAAAATCATTTTTGTGATAAAATATCTCCTGCTAATAAAAAGGATTTTTTCTTCAAGCGTATCATAATATCCGTATTGTTGTACAGAACTGGCTATGTAGAAGGAAGTCATTTTGTTAATAGTCAAAAAATGAAAATAATGTTACTAGTACAATAATGTGTTTACATATCCATGGCAACGGCAGTATTTTGCCCATAGCTCCGCCCCCAAGGTTGGTAGAGGGGAGAGCGTTGTCCTGTGGAAATGACTTTTTAGGAAATATTTATTTACAGCAACAGAATATTTTTACACTTGAAGAAAAAATAGTATATATTATTCGGAGTAGAACGTCTTATTTGTGTTTCGCTCACTTGCACAGCCTCGGCGCGTGCGCCTCGGCCGCAATATAAGCTCAACACAAAAAGAACTCTTTCTACTCCTAATAATATAATATACTATAATTGCAACAACGATAAGCACCTTGCGTCACGTTACACCAGGTGCAAGTTCTTGTTGTTTTGAATGGAACTGTTTCCTTATCACATATTACAGACAAATTTTTAACATCTGGTTTTTATTAACGTCGATCATTTTCTTGCTATAAGTAGAAAAGAAGGGGTTATTGTTTGTTGAGAAATGGGAATTTGCCTGTCTTAATCAGTCTAAATTGTTAAAAGTAATCGGGAAGACGTTTCGTTTAAAAATCAAATAATTTCTTTTAATTTAATTATTGGTGTTTTAACCAGTGATGTGATATTGTGATAGTAGGCATTTCATTATAGTTCTAGCGGCATTGTTATTTATATATCGTGTTTATAAAACTATGTGTGTGTGTGTGTGTAACCAAAGTGTTTCCTGAACAGCCTACATAAGGGGGTAGCAGATGATAGCAGGAAAGGTAGGTTGTTATTTCTTTATACAGCTTTAATATTCGTTTCTAAAATTGTCTTCTTATCTTATGGTTTTGGATTGCATATTGTCATAATAATAGATGTGTTTCACATCGATTTATTAATTTTTTCCGCATTTGCAAAATTGTGTACATGCATTTCTACAATTTTTGTAACAAGGTTGGTTATGTACAGAACGATATACAGTAGTACAAAAGATACATATGGAATTGGAATTCTTTAGTTTGAACGATTATAACAAGAATCGGACAAGAATGGTATTTTTTCGCAGCAAAAAGTTCATTGGGCCATGAAGGTTTACTGTATTTGATACAAAAAACATCAAATATTTCAAACATAGACTGTTGTAGGTACATCGTTGAATCAAGTTGCTATCAATATTTCGAACGTCATCTTTCTGATATTTTTTTTGCACGCATATTTTAGTTTTGCTTAATGAATAAGTAGCTCTTATACAGTGAGCACCAAAAGTATGGAACATACCAAATAAAACCGAAATGAATGTTTTTTTCTAAAAATCCCGAAACACGTCAATTTTGTTTTTTAAAAATACACATTGGAATGTCTAAATAATTTTCCGACCTTCATTTGTTTGTAAGTGATGACGTCATCAGTATTTTTTTTAAATGTCAACCCCCATTTTTTTTTCGCGTTTTTGATACATCTTTTAATTGCTTAAATGACAGTATAAAAATGTTGATACCTTACATAAGAAAATTTTCGAGAAATAAATTATTTAATGTTTAATAAACACATTTTTAACAAATGTTAAACATGGTTTAATGGTATTAGTATTGATAAAAAAGAATCAAAGGTACCAAGAAACAAATGCCCGTAATCTAAACAAGTGCCTACAAGTTGTCAAATATTCAGAAATGTTAATTGTCGTTTACTTCTATTTGTTAAATGAGCCATATTAGATTTATGAAGCTGATGTTAAATATTACAAGTAAACGACAATTAAAATTTCTGAATATTTGACAATTGGGCATTTGTTTAGATTACGGGCATTTGTTTCTTGACAACTTTGATTCTCTTTTATCAATACTAATACCATTAAACCATGTTTAACATTAGTTAAGAATGTGTTTATTAAACATTAAATAATTTATTTCTCGAAAATTTTCTTATGTAAGGTATCAACATTTTTATATTGTCATTTAAGCAATTAAAAGATGTATCAAAAACGCGAAAAAAAAATGGGGGTTGACATTTAAAAAAAATACTGATGACGTCATCACTTACAAACAAATGAAGGTCGGAAAATTATTTTGACATTCCAATGTGTATTTTTAAAAAACAAAATTGACGTGTTTCGGGATTTTTAGAAAAAAACATTCATTTCGGTTTTATTTGGTATGTTCCATACTTTTGGTGCTCACTGTATAAAACCATTTTTTGTAACTTTTATAATAAGCAAAAAATGCATTTAGCTTTTTACGCTTAACATTTAAAAGGTTCGGAAAGTTGAATCTCAGTAAGCAGCATCTGAACGAGCACAAAATTGCCAATTTAACCGAATCTACTACTCAATTTGGAACACACGGTATATAATTTTATATTGTAGGTAAAAACTATCTTTTGATATACTCTTTTGTAAATATCTAGTTTTATCACAGTTTTATTAAGCCACGATGTTCAACTGTTTTATTTTAAATGGAATACCCTGTATAATTGTACATATTTGGATTCAGGGTGAAATTCTGCATACAGTAGTGCTTACATTTGTTTCTGTGATACCTACCTACTCAGAAATTTTTACTTTCCCATACCACTACTGGTATAGGGAAGTATAGATATCATGAAAATTTTCGAAATCGAGATTTTCGCGGAAATACGTCTTTTGGACCTCCAGGAACCCAAAAAAGTGGTCTAGAAAAAATGTCTGTCTGTGGGTGCGTGGGTGGGTGCGTGGGTATGTATGTATGTAACGCCTCTAACGCAAAAACTAGTGAACCGATCGACAAAATAAGCTTTTCAAAAAAATCCGAAACCGGAAGCGGAAGTTAGACATGTTTTTTTGGTATCGTTTTTTTCAGAAGCGGAATTTTGAAAATCTGAGTAGGGGATATGAAAGAAGGGCATAATTCAAGGGAAACAGTTTTTTACCGGACTCTCTAACTTCAAAATGGCGGCCGCTATGAATTTTTCAAAATTTCGACTTTAACGCCCCGTAACTCAAAAACCAGTTATCTGATCAGGTTGAGCAACAACTTGTTTGAAAGCCCTTTGGCGGTACTATACCATGAAAAAAAATTATTTACTAAATCGAAAAACGGTCGCAACGGCGCGCTTCCCAAAATTTTGAAATATTTGAAAAATTATTACAAAAAAACTGTCCACAGGATTTTGTTTAAACTTTCTATACTTATTAAGCTTGGTATTAGCTACATTTTTGTTTTTTGATGAATGCCAGAATTTCACTGTGGCGCCCTCTACGACCATTTGAAAATCGGGAATTGATGCTCCTATAGCTCCTTTATTAATCAAAATATGAAAAAAGTTTGAATATAAAAGTTGTTGAGTATATAGTTTTGCATTCTCCTAAATGTATATCACGTATACAGGGCGTTTGCTTTCCACAGTACAATAAGCAACTTTGTTATTTTAAATGAAACACCCTGTATATTATTATATAATTGAATGCAAAATTAAATTGTCTATCACATAGTATAAGGTATTCATATGGCTAAAATGTACGGTTAATGAGAAATTCGTGAATATTGAACTTTAAAACAGTGTAGGGTGAAATTTGTAAGTGCCGATATGTTCAAGTGACCATGCGCGGGACGGGAATTCCTTGTCGCCGGCTAATCCTAGCAGCCTATGAATATAAATAATCACACATGCGCAGATGAACACAATCGGCACTTGTGTTAATTTTCCATATACTAATTTTCAAGTTTAGTTTATCGGTTGTGGCGAACAATACTGTTGAATACCAAAAACGAATGTTTATTTTTAGTATGGGAAAGTCCAGGGGAGGTTTGCACCTCCACTTTTTTAATTAATTGCATGCAGGTAGTTGGAATCTAGGAATAAAAATCCTAGGAAAAAAAATCTTCGGAAAAAAAATCCTGGAGAAAAAATCCTCGGAAAAAAGTCCTATGAAAAAAATATTTTTGGAAAAAAAACCTATGGAAAAAAAATCCTCGGATAAAAAATCCTCGGAAAAATTCCTAATATCACTGCAGCAGAATGTAAATCTAATTAGGACTGCAATAAGTTGCCATAAGATTTCATTTTAGTAATTAGAGAAGTTACAAAAATGTCGTAAGTGCAATGTATTATTTTTATATTGGTATCTTTGCAGTTACATCTTTGCCAACTACAAATTTGTCCAATTTTGATAAACATATTTGGGAAAAGAAAGTTTGGAATTTTGTTCCCTCTTTCATAAATAGGTATCTTAATGTTTGTGTAATGTTTAATATTTGAAATAATATGGTTCTGCTAACACATAAAGTTAAACAGTGTCAGATATGGTTCATTATCCATAATATAAAATGATTAATTTTATGGAAATGAAAATGGATTTTTTTCCTCAGGATCTTTTCCGAGGATTTTTTTTCCACAGGATTTTTTTTCCGAGGTTTTTATTTCTACAGGATTTTTTTCCACAGATTTTTTTTCCTGGGATTTTTTTCCCTAGGATTTTTTTTTTCGCCTACCAGGTAGCTGTACGGTATCATAAAATTTTCAAGTGTGTCATGGAAAACAACCGAAATGCTAAAAATTTTATGGAAAAAATATTTGAATATAGGTAACTACAAAACGTATTTAGAAGGCATTGCTCAAATTTACCGCCACTAGATTGATAACACGAAATTTTTTTTTCCTAGGATTTTTATTCCTAGATTCCAACTACCTGCATGCAATTAATTAAAAAATTTCTGAGTATCACAGAAACAAATGTAACACACTACTGTATGCAGAATTTCACCCTGAATCCATATAGTATGTACAATTATACAGGGTATTCCATTTAAAATAAAAAAATTGAACATCGTAGCTTAAACAGTTGTTAGATATTTACGAAAGGGTGATGTCAAAAGATAGCTTTCGTCTTACCATTTAAATTTATGTATACTTTGCGTGGTCCAAAATTTAAAATAACGAACTTATGGGATGAGGCGCTTTTTAGGTATAATGCAGAACTGTTTTTATGACACTGCCCGATATTAATTAAATCACCTTCTTTATAAAACTTACCGTTATTTAGAAGAATTGCGAATTTCCTTTCCTCAAAAAAATGATTGCATCAGGGGAACTTGCTACCCCCACCCCGCCTGGCCTGAATAAAGTCTTTGTGGAGCAATCTAAAGTTTCATGTTCGATTACAAGCCGAGGTAGACCAAATGTTTTAGATAGGCTTTTTTCACAATCCTTAGTCCACGGAGGGTGTTAAAAAATATAAATTAAATTATTAAATTAAATTAAAGTGTCTGTATACTTGCAAAATTTTCTAACATAATAATGTTGTATCTCAAGTCTGCAATCTTGCTGGATACTACTTCGCTAAGTAACTGTAGTCTCAGTACTGTCTCTGGAGTGAAAGTATACTGATTTAAGATCCTCTTAATTAAAAAATTCTGAAGGGGCACCTACAATTTGTGTCTTAGTTATAACTTGATTATCTGATATATATAATATTATAGGCCATTCAGGTGCGGTTAGTTACGGTATAATCAATTTTTTCAGGACCTTAATTATTATGTAAACTCTTGCAAAGAAATTACCCGTTCATATACTGTTTGATTGAGTAATGCTGTAAGTTTGAAGTAGAAAGCTCTATAGTGAGAAGAAGGGATTGTTTCTATCTCAGATTGCCAGTTTTACCGGTGCAGCCTCGAAATGATATTTACTGTTGATGATGATACTTGAAATGGTTTTTGTATATTTTATTACGTGGGTAGGTTTTATTAAAGAGTAAAATAATTCAGTGATTTATTAAGAATAAATGTGAAAGTGATCTACATTATAGTGAAAACAGTTGATGTTTAATTTATGTGAGTTATTGATAATCTTTTTGATAGTTACTGTGGGAATGAAATGTGAAGTAATTGGAATTGAAAATATTTTGTGCTAATACATAGCAGGAATATAATTTTTACTACTGTTATCAATATAATGACTACAGAAGAGTGTTATTAAACTTAAACATAAGCAATATTTAAATTTCAACAGTTTTGGGTAAGTTGCAGATTTGTTTTTTCAATCAGAACGGAAATCCTTCTTCCTGTCTATGAGAGATGTTCCTATACAGCGTGTCCCAATAGGAAATGGCATCCAGTTAAGAGAATGTTCCTTTCAGGAAAATAAGAGGAAAAGTTCCTATTAACATGGGCGCACAAATGCTTCGTTACCGTTGAATTTTTTTTTCATATTTTCCGAAATGATTATTATTATTATTTTACAAATAATGTTCAAAATGACCGCCATTAGCTTCAAGACAAGCTTCTATTCTTCGAACAAAATTTTGAGGCTAAAGGCGGTCATTATTCAAAAAACGGATTTGCAGAGTTATTTTTTTATTCGCATTTTTCATCTTTGAAGTGTGATTTACACGAAAACGGTTAATGGTAGGAAAAAATCTCAAGAGACTCTTTCAACCGTAAATTAGTTGAGAAATTTGAAAATTGTGTCAAAAATAAAAAAACAGTGGCGTACCATTTTTTCTTCCAGAAATACCCACTTACGCACCTGTAGTTACGCCACTGGAGAAGGAAAAAACTGACTAATATAATCCACTTATAGCAAATGTACATACATACGTATTGCTTACTTTTTAAAATTTAATTCGTAGTCATTTCCGAATAAATAAAAAAGATCGATACCTTCAACCTGTGTCTCGGTAACGAAGCATTTGCAGGAACTTCTCCTCTTATTTTCATGAAAGGAACATGCTCTTGACTGGATGAAATTTCTTTTTGGGACATCCTGTATTAGTCCTGTTGAATTATCAACTTATAATATTTATACTTTTAGTAACCGACGTTTACTTATGAAAGTTTACTTACCTTTAGTTTATTTTCTGAAATAAAAACAACTAGTTGTGTTACAACACATCCAATATTAATTCAGCAAATGCTGAAGGATTTGCCTGATTAATATGCATAGAGAATGTGGAAGTATACGCATGTAAATTTCTACTTACATAACATCTTTGATAGTTTGATGACTTTCTATAGTAGGTTAAGTTTATACATAAAGTTCAACTCATTTAATAACATATGTTTAATTGTTTAATTTTTTAAGAGGCTTTTCCTGAAACTAAAGCTATCGGTACCTATCATTTTGAAGAAGCGAAATAAACAAAATATAGTTTTTAATTTTTTTATGTCTCAATTTGAAGCGAATGCAAAAATAAATAGTAGAATTAATTTCTTATGAAATTACCTTCCCAACGATGTGCCATACACACAGTACCTACGATTCCATTTGAAATTTTAAAAAAGCTGGCTGTGACCAAGGATGGTATCTATCCATCCTTGGGCTGTGACGGTTTTAAAAGGGGTTGATGATAGACGTCCGGATTTTACCTAAAAAGATTTCCCCCTTGCTGTCTTTGTTGACATATCTTCGGGATTTTCATCAAGGAAACAGTAAGATAGTGAGGGTGGCTACTTTTCGTTAAAGACCCCTGTATATTTAGAACTCTGTAAAACTTTATTGCATTCTTTTATAAATCTGCAGACAAATGAATTAGTTAACACTTATTAATAAGAAGCTTTAATACAGTAGAAGAAACTTTCTTAGACACTAAACTCTTGAGAACGTTCTATAGAATGACCGAGTAAAAAAGTTAATTACAAGAAAGTGAATTTGACATTATCTCCACGTCGGGTTACGTTTCCGATTCGTTGATTTCCTGAAGTCCCGTAATAATGTTCAAATTATTGAACCTAATTTATTATTTATTTATTCACTTCAAGATTGTACTTGACTCATGTTTAAAATGCAGTTTGGAATCTTCAGAGAGGACATTCACTTCCAATCTGCTAGACTAGTAAATGATATCACATTCCCTTTGTTTTCCGAGGTCATGATTTATATGCACGAAGAATTTTTGTTACGAATAATTCATTTTATCTTTGTGGATGTGGTTTGTAAAAGTTTTGTTTTTAGAAATTACTTAATTGTACCTAATGTATGAATAACAGTTAAGTGTATATTAAGCAATGTCCCACAACATTTGATGGTCATGGTTAATGGATTTACTCTCTTTTCACTTTATTACGTTGGCTATGAAATTGGAGGCGTTAAATTGAAGTTACAGATGTAATTATTCATTGGATGAGTGGATGACTTGTTAATTACGTAATGATAGATTATGGACATTATGGTGTTACACGGCAATTGTTGTTTTCATTAAAGATTAAAAAAAAATTCTTTGACTGTAATAACTTGTAGAGTAGCAATTTAAACTACGCAAGATGTGAAATTTATATTCTCCTAATTAATTTACACTTTCTCCTAGAGTTTGTTTTTCTTGTTTTATCTACAATTTCTATAAATGATATAAATTCTGGGCAATTTAACAACTTATGATAATAATCAATAAAACAACAGTTTCCACCAAAAGTTCATTAGATGTAGATCGCAATTAACTGATGGTTTCCTTTACCCCACTATTTTTCAAAATAAATCCATCAAACCTTTAATCAGTGGAAAGGAAAAAAGAACTTATACTAAAACTAAATATTTCGTTTTTGGTATTCAACAGTAGTTCGCGAGGCAGCATTAGAAATCACTTGAATGCGTAGCGAGAAACACCAAACTATACGGGTTCGATACGTTCAGAAGAGAGACAAGCATTTAATTTACTAACGCAGCGGAAGTTCGCGATTTTCTCATCAACCGTACATTTTAGCTATATGACTACCTTATACTGTGTGATAGACAATTAAATTTTGTATTCAATTATATAATAATATACAGGGTGTTTGGTTTAAAATAACAAAGTTGCTTATTGTACTGTGAAAAGTAAACACCCTGTATACGTGATATAAATTTAGGAAAATGCAGAACTATATACTGAACATTTTTTATATTTAAACTTTTTTCATATTTTGATTAATAAAGGCGCTATAAGAGCATCAATTTCGATTTTCAAAACCTCGTAGAGGGCGCCACAGTGAAATTCTGGCGTTCATCAAAAAACAAAAATGTAGCTAATACCAAGCTGCATAAGTATAGAAAATTTAAACAAAATCGTGTTGCCAGTTATTTTGTAATAATTTTTCAAAGACTCAAAATTTTTGGAAGAGCGCCGTTGCGACCGTTTTAGCATTTACTAAATACATTTTTCTTCATGTATAGTACCGCCAAAGGATTTTCAAACTAGTTGTTGCTGAACCTGATCAGATAACTGGTGTTTGAGTTATGGGGCGTTAAAATCGAAATTTTGAAAAATTCATAGCGGCCACCATTTTGAAGTTATAGAGTCCGGCAAAAAAACTGTTTCCCTTCAATTATGGTCTTCTTTTATATCCCCTAGTCAGATTTTCAAAATTCCGCTTCTGAAAAAAATGCTACCAAAAAAACATGTCTAACTTCCGCTTCCGGTTTCGGATTTTTTTGAAAAGCTTATTTTGTATATGAATTTTCGATATACCCCTTCATTTAAAATTTCATCGAAATCGGTTCACTCCCACACATCCACCCACACACACAAAGCCACAGAGAGACATTTGTTCTAAACCACTTTTTTGGGTTCCTGGTGGTCCAAAACACGTATTTCCGCGAAAATCTCAATTTCGAAAATTTTCAATTTTCATGATATCGATAGTTTCCATATAGTACCAGTGGAGCTATGGGAAAGAAAAAAGAACTCTTTGCAACCGTAGCATGGCCGCCCTTGACGCGTATTTCAAGAAGACGATATCTTCCTATTGTGTTTGTGATCATCGCTAGCTAAAGGAATATTAAGTTAAATGGTTGTTTGTTTGTATGCTTTTGAACCAAGGGTACCTTATTTGGGGGGGGGGGGTAATTCTTAATAGATAGCTGTTGCTATAAGCTATAACTCTCCTGGATCCTTAGTTTTATCTTTATTATTTCACATGGGTATGAGGCTTATTTGAGCATATGAACGACCTGGGACCTGGACACAACCCCCACTGGTCACAACCCCCACAGAGTTTTTGGCTGGTCACAAGCCCCACAGTGGTCACAACCCCCACATTTAGTTTTGGTCACAAGCCCCACATTGGTCATAACCCCCACATTTAGTTTTGGTCACAAGCCCCACACTGGTCACAAAGCCCACATTTCAGTTTGGTCACAAGCCCCACGTTGGTCATAACCCCCACATTAAATTTTGGTCACAAACCCCACATTGGTCACAACCCCCACACTGGTCACAAGCCCCACATTGGTCATAACGCCCACATTTCATTTTGGTCACAAGCCCCACACTCAAGCCTCGTATTGGTCACAACCCCCACACACAAGCCTCGTACATTGCTCATAACCACCACATTTCGTTTTGATCACATTTAGTCGTGAGAAATGATTAATAACAGGCAACGCATATTTAGTGTTATCATTGTTCCAAATGTAGGTAATTTCATAGATGGGTAATTTAGTATTTAGATTTAAAGGAATTTATCCAGTAGACAGCCCAAAGTAACGACCATAGGTAACTTTACAGGACCATGAAACAACAATAATAATAACGATCTATCGTCCACCAGGTTATTTCGCAGTTTGACAAAATTTGGAAAGCCACAAAAATATATATTTAAGTCCGCCAGGTGGTGCTATTATTTTTAAGTTTTTATAAGGTTTACGTTTTTCATCAACTGTGATTATTACTTTCCCATACCACCACTGTTATAGGGCGAAATATTGATATTATTAAAATATTCTAAAATGAGATTTTCGCGGAAATACGTGTTTTGGACCTCCAGTAACCCAAAAAAGTGGTTTAGAAGAAATGTCTGTTGGATGGCGAGGGGGGGGGTTGGTTTGTTGGTTGTGTATGTGACGCCTCTAACGCAAAAACTAGTGTACCGATTTTGATGAAATTTGAAATGAAGGGGTATATCGAAAATTCATCGACAAAATAAGCTTTTCAAAAAAATCCAAACCGGAAACGGAAGTTAGGCAGGTTGGTTTTGGTAGCATTTTTTTCAGAAGCGCAATTTTGAAAATCACGGTAGAGGATATGAAAGGGAAACAGTTTTTTACCGGACTATTTAACTTCAAAATGGCGGCCGCTATGAATTTTTCAAAATTTCGAATTTAACACCCCATAACTCAAAAACCAGTTATCTGATCAGGTTCCGCAACAAATTGTTTCAAAGCCCTTTGGAGGTACTACACCATGAAAAAAATGTATTTCGTAAATCAAAAAATGGTCGCAACGGCCGGCGCTCTTCCAAAAATTTTGAAATTTTTGAAAAATTATTACAAGAAAACTGGCCACGCGATTTTGTTTAAATTTTCTATACTTATGCAGCTTGGTATTAGCTACATTTTTGTTTTTTTATTGAATATCAGAATTTCACTGTGGCGCCCTCTACGTGGTTTTGAAAATCGGAAGTGATGCTCCTATAGCGCCATTATTTATAAAAATATGAAAGAAGTTTAAATATAAAAGTTATTCAGTATATAGCTCTGCATTCTCCTAAATGTATATCACTTATACAGGGTGTTTACTTTTCACAGTACAATTAGCAACTTGGTTGTTTTAAATGAAGCACCCTGTGTATTATTAATAATAATAATTGTAATTCTTGACCTTTATAAATGATAAATTTAAAATTCTCTTGGTTTTGCAGGTCAGGTAATAATCAAAGTTAAATTGTAATCAAAAATACTTGTATTTAAAAAAAATTAAAAGGTCGACGTTTCGGTTTATAAAAAAAAACATTTTCAAAGAAAAATAAAAAATTATTTAGACCATAATTTTATAAAAGAAAAAATAATTCTTTGAAATGTTTTTTTTATAAACGGAAACGTGGACCTTTTAATTTTTTTTTAAATACAAGTATTTTTGATTACAATTTAATAACTTTGATTATTACCTGACCTGCAAAACCAAGAGAATTTTAAATTTATATTATAAATAGAAGAAGAAAAATTAAAACAAGAAACCTTGTCTAACCCACGTTTAAAAGGTAATTGAAAATTAGAACGTTTTCGCAAAGGTTAAATTTGCATCTTCAGAAGAAACAATAGATTAGAATAAATAGTGAAAATAACATATTGGATTAAACAATGGAATTATAAATTGAAAACCGTAATTGAAAAAATTAAAACAGTGAAGCTGTAGATTTTAAAAAGGTTAATTAAATTAAACTATGACTACTATCTTTTTTTCACGATGTGTAATAAGTCACCTTACCATCACCAAAAAGTAATTAAAAAATTGTTTTAAATTGAAAACTAATGGCGAAATTGGTAGTCACGAGAGTAATTTTAAACAATTTTTTTTACTAATTTTTGGTGATGGTAAGGTGACTTATTATATTATTATACTTATACATCGTTGAACTCGGAAAAAACGCTTATTCAGAATTACAAAAAATATACATGGTGCCCTTTTAAAAATAAAAAAGTTGACTATGGCTTCTAAAATGTAGTAGGCCCTGAAAATGTTCAAACTACATCAAAACATAAGTAGTATTTAATGACCCATTTCGATTGGCATGTCGACCGTAACAATCCGATCTCAATTAAAAGCTGTATAGCTCAGGGCAGATTTTGTCATCCACCCTGCAAAACAATCGCATAATTAGATTCCTCGTAAAAAAGTGTCTTAAAAGTGTCTGAATTAAAAATTCGTAGTTTCACTTGTTTTCATTTTATCAGCGAAAAACGAAAATCGGGAATTTTGATTTTTTTTAGATATTTTCTAAACTAAACGTCGTAGGTCACATTTCTTTTTAGATTATTGATCAGCATTAAAATACGCAACTTTGCCTCCATTTAACCGACTTTGAATCTCTTAAACTAACCGAGATCCCCATGCTTAGCTTCGAAAAACGGACACCCTGTATAACGTAAACTAGGCATCGCCTTTATATTAAACAAAACTACTAGATATGATTGGACCCCATGCCTTTTGTTATCCCGCGTTCTCTATTGTCGTTTAAAAGTTTGAAGTGTTGTAAATCATTGGTGTTTTTAGTTTAAGGGTTTTATGGCAATGGCAATGATTTTTATTTTTTGAAAGGTTTGAACTTTTCAGTAAATTTCAAGCAAAGAGAAAGTTCCTTCAATATTTATAGTTCCTATATTTACAATGTTTTTGTAGTTTGTCTGTTTGTCCAGTAAATAGCTAACGGTACGAAGCCTCATTACAGCTTTGTTAGATTATATTTTTGCCCTTTAAAATGTTATTTTCATAGATCATGTTTAAAAAAAGCTACACCTACTCAACAAACCTGTTATACAGCGAAGCAAAAATTCTTGATGCAAGACTAATTTACCTAAAAACTGTAATAATATATTAATACAAAAATTTAAACAGTCTAATAAATGTTGACCACAGAAATCCGGTTTGAAATTACATCTGGCGAAGCCGGATGATCGCTATCGACCGACTCTCTGTCAGAATCCAGCCTAACACCCCTATTCTGTTAATTATCGTTCATGAACGACTCGTTACCCAACAACAATCGTTGGCGCCTCTCGTATAACTCTCAAGAGTAACTTTAGAGCGAAAAATCGTACAAACACAGACAATTGTCGGGAAACGAGTCGTTACGTCTAAATTCTGTTTCCGGTTTGGATTTTTTTGAAAAGCTTATTTTGTGGATGAATTTTCGATATACCCCTTCATTTCAAATTTCATCAAAATCGGTACACTAGTTTTTGCGTTAGAGGCGTCACATACACAACCAACAAACCAACCCCCCCCCCCTCGCCATCCAACAGACATTTCTTCTAAACCACTTTTTTGGGTTACTGGAGGTCCAAAACACGTATTTCCGCGAAAATCTCATTTTAGAATATTTTAATAATATCAATATTTCGCCCTATAACAGTGGTGGTATGGGAAAGTAATAATCACAGTTGATGAAAAACGTAAACCTTATAAAAACTTAAAAATAATAGCACCACCTGGCGGACTTAAATATATATTTTTGTGGCTTTCCAAATTTTGTCAAACTGCGAAATAACCTGGTGGACGATAGATCGTTATTATTATTGTTGTTTCATGGTCCTGTAAAGTTACCTATGGTCGTTACTTTGGGCTGTCTACTGGATAAATTCCTTTAAATCTAAATACTAAATTACCCATCTATGAAATTACCTACATTTGGAACAATGATAACACTAAATATGCGTTGCCTGTTATTAATCATTTCTCACGACTAAATGTGATCAAAACGAAATGTGGTGGTTATGAGCAATGTACGAGGCTTGTGTGTGGGGGTTGTGACCAATACGAGGCTTGAGTGTGGGGCTTGTGACCAAAATGAAATGTGGGGGTTGTGACCAAAACTAAATGTGGGGCTTGTGACCAATGTGGGGTTTGTGACCAAAATTAAATGTGGGGGTTATGACCAACGTGGGGCTTGTGACCAAACTGAAATGTGGGCTTTGTGACCAGTGTGGGGCTTGTGACCAAAACTAAATGTGGGGGTTGTGACCAATGTGGGGCTTGTGACCAAAACTAAATGTGGGGGTTGTGACCAAAACTAAATGTGGGGGTTGTGACCACTGTGGGGCTTGTGACCAGCCAAAAACTTTGTGGGGGTTGTGACCAGTGGGGGTTGTGTCCTAGACCCAACGACCTGTGGGTTCGAAATTTTACTTCTTATACAGTAGGTACCTAATGGATTGTATGACATTTTCGTTTTGTACAACTTATTGCAGATTTCTAGTCGTTCAAGATATATTGCATTTAACGAACTTTTCAGTAAGGTAGCGTGCCTGTCAGTGGTAGACTGGTAAACTCTTTAAGTCCATTTTCTGAAACTTGGTGAGCTATAGCAAAAGATAAATACTGTCTGGTCTTTATTCAATATCAATCATGGCACCCTGGTCTTAATTGCCCAAACGTCGCGTCGTTGACGAAACATGTTCAATATGTATTTTATTTGGAATAGCTTGATCGATGTCTTTTCACATAAAGAAGCCATAGGTATACCCAATGTTCTCGACACATCCTGTATATGTAACTTTAAGAAAACCTGCTGGTTTGTGAAAGTTACTACTACATCTTAATAATATTTTATAGCACAGATTGTCGATGAGATTTTTTCAAATAAATTTTAATAAAGGTGGTCTGATATAGTAGTTAGTAGTTCGTTATCCTCTTGATTCTTGCGAAAGATATCTTGAGTATATTATTTATAAAACACTGACATAGTTTTGGCCGACAATAAAATTAAATGAAAAGTAAACTGACTCTCAGAAACCTGTTACAACAACGTCAGCACATATAATCCAAGAGTGCGGAGGAGTAATCAGGATGTCAAAGATATGGAACACGAATTCAAGAATGTAAGAATCTGCATGCTTTGGAAAGTGAATCTATACATTCCTTGTAGGAGTGACGATAGGTATTATTCTCTTACTACTTTATAAGATATAATATTATGTTGGCAAATGAAACTGAAAGTGATTTTGATATCGACTACTCTAGAATCACGAAGTTTGGATTTACAATGGAATATTTTTGAGGTTTACACAAATTTTTATGTTGGGATTTTGGAAATATAAATAATCCTTAATAATCCTAATAAGGCTATAGGTTTATCAATTTCTGTTAGAAATCTGAAAACGTAATTAGTGTCGGTGAACGTTTACTTCTAGTTTATAAGAAAATGCAGTGTTTTCTCTTAACTTCTTCAACTTTCCAGATAAATATACAATATCTTAAAAATGAAATCAGCCAACATAAAACAACAACATATATTCACAATCCTTTAGAGCATTATATTTTTTGATTCGGAAAAATGTGACGGTTTTCTTAATAGGAATTACAATAAGATAGGATTGGAATTTCTCCAGTTTTATATTTAAAAAAAAATAATAGTTTCACCCATAAAGGGATCTCACGTTTGAGGATTTACAGCTACATTGCTTTCTTTTAAACGTTGTAAAATTTAAGCAAAACTTCCTGATGTAATATTGTATGTAAATTCGCTATCGTGAAAGTTTTTTTAAATCTTATTACGTATACACAGTGTAAGTGTAAATTATAATTTTCAAGTTCGTTACCTATTCATAATTTTTTTTATAAAGTGTAGTCTATATCCGACTTCATTGAAAATCAACAGGGCCAGGTTTTCTTTTGGTTCATATGGCAATACCAAATAAGAAAAACTCGATAGCACAAAAAGTTTAGGAAGGTCTCTTTAGGTAGGCTTCTTAAAAACTTTTTGTGGTATAGGGTTTTTCTTATCTAGTATCAGCCAAAAGAAAACCTGCTTTTATTAATTTTCAATGGAGTCGGGTCTAAGTATTATTTACTAGTTGAGGACTGGCTAGGTTCGTAATTAAGGGGTGCGGACTAAGGCAGCACCTTACCTTTAGAATTTTCACAAAATTTTGTTAAATTGTCATTTTGACAATTGTTTTTTAAATACAAATTCAAAATAAAAATTTCTATACTTATCTCCCTTTGCTCAGACCAAAACGTTGTAAGGTTTATAGTCGAATCGGTATAAACCCGATCGTTTTTAAATCTCCAGTAGCAAATCTAATCCTAATCCTTTTATTAAACACGGTACAAAACAACTCACAAACTAAATATTAGCTCTGTAATGAGATTTTATGACAGTCTTCAAGATACTATTTACCTAATTGCTACATATACAGGGTGTCTCTAAACCTAGTACCATAAATTTACCAGCCGCTTCGTGACGCAAAAATAAGTCGAAAATGTCTATAAAAATTTTGTTCTAAACCGCAACATAAGGAAGCTACACGTCTTTGAAAATGGTGTTGAAAAAACGGAAAACAATTGCATTTTAAAAACGGTTTGAAATAAAAAATCGAAAATTTGCATGCAGCCTAACCTATTGAAGGTATAAACAGTACGAACACTTACTGTAACTATTTTTCTTTTAATTTATTTTCCAATAAATTAATTTACATACAAATCTAGCATTCTAAATGGGGTGATAACCCCCATTCGCGCCGCCCCTGGTTAATTTACAAAAAAAATTTAAAGTTTATACCTTTAATAGGTTAGGCTGCCTGCAAAATTTCGATTTTTTATCTCAAACCGTTTTTAAAATATAATTGTTTTCCGTTTTTTCAACACCATTTTTCAAAGACGTGTGACTTCCTTATGTTGCGGTTTAGGACAAAATGTTTATAGACATTTTCGACTTATTTTTGCGTCAGGAAGCGGCTGGTAAATTTATGGTACTAGGTTTAGAGACACCCTGTATATGTTTGACTACAGCCGTAAACAGACGTCAAAATTCAAACAACAAACACAAAAAACGAACTGGAAACAAAAATCAAGTAATAACAAAAACTAGTAGCAAATGGAATGGAAAAGGAACTAACCAAAACGGATTTAAAAAAACTTAAAATAGTTAAAGGAACATCTCAAGCGACGACAGACGTCGACCATAATATTCCGAGGTTGAACATTAATTATTATCCTCCCCTTACATAAAAAAAACATTCATCAGCAGAAGCCGTGTCAGAGTTAGAAATAGAAAAAAAAATCAGCATGCTATATGACGTGGTAAACAAGGAAAATCAAAAAACCAAACCAAATAATAGTGATGGGAGATTTTAATGGGAAAGATAGGTCAAGCGGAATCGAATAAAAAAAGTATAAGAGGAACATTTGGGACAGACCTGGGAAAATACAGAAAGATGGGGGGGGGGTCTTTACCTTACCCTTATTACCTTATTATGGCTAAATTGAAATTTGAAATTAATGGGAAATAGGAGCAGTCGGCTGAAACGCCTTGTGTTGGCATTTACTTCAGGCGACGAAACGTCGTTAGTTAATTATTAAATGTGTGGTTATGGTATAATTAGTTAAATACTATAACACCCGGTATACCATTATCATTAGTATAGGTACACTCTAGTGCGGTGTAATTTTGCGGCTCGTCCGAAGCACTGCGCGCATTTCAAATTATACTCCTTTCTTTCTAGTTACATAGATTAAAGCGAGCGCAAAACTAACGTTTATGAAATACACCGCAGTTAGATAGGAAACGAAAAAAGACGGAATTTTGTACCCACAGAATTGAAGAGAATTGTAGTGTAGCTACCCAAGTTCTATTTCACACGTCACACCCAACAATCATCGTCAATTAATAACTAGAGAAAATTATATTTTTTGAACTTTGACATTTCAAACAATAAATTATTAATGAAAGTTATTATTTTGTAAGTGCTGTTCTCTTAGGAAATATATGTACTACATAATTATTTTACACCGACTCCGTTTATTAGTATATGTGGTTGGCGCGCGTGGCGCGATCTTAGACGTTATTGTTGGTTGTACGGTAAGTTGCATAGTCGTAAGGCTAATTTCTATCTACTTTTCACTATTATTGTAAAATTCCCTGTTTGATAAATCAAGGAGATACAATTTCTACTACAGTTTTCGTCCTTGCGATCCTTCTGAATATGGACAGTTTTATTCTACTAACTCTCATCTGAATAATGTTTTAGTTGGTGTGAGTTTAGTAGAAACTTCTTTCTCATTGTCTCACGAATTCTTATTTCTGTAGTTTAATTGGTAGCGCATGTGACAGAATATTTAAACAATTGTTAACAGCATTAGGTGAAATTTCTTCCGGACGCATAAATTTCTCTACTAACTAAACAAAGAGGAAATGTTTTCAACTTTAACCTCGGAAGAGGAACATTTTATTAGCACAAGAAAATGTGCACTTTATATTATTAGCCTATTAGCCACGTTTCTAATAAGGCATTAAATGTTTTATCGTTATCGAATAGGAAAATATAATTAAACGTCCTTTTGTTAATATTCCATGTTTACGATGTCTCACTCTTCTGATTGTATTTTGCAGTTGTGTAAGTATTTAGTTCCTATACTTGTATTTAAAAAATAATTTACAATGCATCTGCATAAGGAACAATGTTTTGTAAAAAAATACAGACAAATTATTGGATTTCTTTATAAGTCTGGAACATTCGAAGTAGAACTTTTATCGAATGTTTTTGAAAGAAATTCTCAAACACGTCAATTTTTATTTTAATAAGGCATGTTTTACTATAATTGTCACTTTTAGATTGTGTTTTGTTTTTTAGTTATGACCTCAGTGATAATTTTTGAAATGGAAACCCCAATTTTTTATGATGAATTTGGACAGAGCATGAAATTCTAAGACCAAATACGATAAAAAAGTATAATATCGTATTTTGAAATTTTCGAGAAATAGAAAATCGCTTTTAAAGTCAAAAATCAAGTAGCCATAAAATAATAAGTTAGCCCTAAACTAAAACTATGACAGTTCTGCATTAGTTTGTTTATCTGTTTTTGTTGTGTGATTTAATTAAAAAAATAGTGGTGCGATATCCGAGTTCTATACAGGGTGATTCCTAAGTACGTCTAGAAAATGAAGGGGGTGATTCCTGGACGAAAATTAAGGTTACTTTTTCCTATAAACGTGTATCCTAATATGCTTCCCTGAAGAGTTACGCCTCTTCAAAAATGAAGTAAAAATTTGGTTTTTAATTTTTATCTCAAATTTGGACAAAGATAGAAAAATAAAAATAAATGGACGTGTTCTACTAACAGGAAGGCCCTTTATGGATATTTTCTTTATTCACCTGTATTGTTAGAAGGGGATGAAACTTACAACCCCTGTTCATTTTTTTATTAGAACCTTTTAATGCACCGGAATTTTTAATTTAAAAAATAGACATGAGAAAGCCTTATTCATTTAGAAAATTATTTGTCTCTTTTATTTTTATCGTGAGACAAATAGTTTTCGAGTAAAAAATTAAAATCGATTGTAATGTGCGCCTCAGTTTCGTGAGAAGTTGTAGTAAATTTCTGAAAAAAAAGTCTAGGTAGGCGGATTTCATTTTTTGTGTTTTGTGTTTGATAATAATAATAATTGTTAGTAAGTTTGCATACATTATTGATCATGGAAAGATACACAAACGCCTACCTAGACTTTTTTCTTTTAGAAATTTAGTACAACTTCTCATAAAACTGAACGCACATTACAATTGATTTTAATTTTTTACTCGAAAACTATTAGTCTCACGGTAAAAATAAAAGAGACAAATAATTTTCTAAATGAATTAGGCTTTCTCATGCATATTTTTCAATTAAATATTCCGATGCATGAGAAAGTTATAAAAAAAATAAACAGGGGTTGTAAATTTCATCCCCTTTTAACAATACGGGTGGATAATAAAAATATCCATAAAGAGCCTTTCTGTTAGTAGAACACGTCCACTTATTTGTATTTTTCTATCTTTGTCCAAATTTGAGATAAAAATTAAAAACCAACTTTCTCAGAGACTTCAATGATCAGTTCAGCGAGTAACCCACAATTTTTGATACTTAATAATAATTGTTAGTATAAGTTTGCATACATTATTGATCATGGAAAGATACACAAACGCCTACCCAGACGTTTTTCTTTTAGATTTTTAGTACAACTTCTCACAAAACTGACGCGCACATTACAATTGATTTTAATTTTTTACTCGAAAACTATTAGTCTTATGGTAAAAGTTTAAGAGACAAATAATTTTCTAAATGAATCAGGATTTCTCATGCATATTTTTTAAATTAAAAATTCCGGTTCATGAAAAAGTTTTAAAAAGAAATTGAACAGGGGTTGTTAATTTCACCCCCTTCTAACAATACAGGTGGATAAAGAAAATACCCAAAATGAGCCTTTCTGTTAGTAGAACACGTCCACTTATTTGTATTTTTCTATCTTTGTCCAAATTTGAGATAAAAATTAAAAACTAAATTTTTACTCCATTTTTGAAGAGGCGTAACTCTTCAGGGAAGCATATTAGGATACACGTTTATAGGAAAAAGTAGCCTTAATTTTCGCCCAGGAATCACCCCCTTCATTTTCTACACGTACTTAGGAATCACCCTGTATAATGGTGCGATATTTAAGTAAAAGAAAACGAATTGAAATTTTATTGGCGGGATGTGGTGACCGACACAACAAAAATTTCAATTCGTTTTCTTTTACTTAAATATCGCACCATTATATAGAACTGTCATAATTTTAGGTAACTCATTGTTTTATGACTACTTGATTTTTATTCGATTTCTGTGTCAATAGGCTACTTTAAAAGCGATTTTCCCGGAGATTTCAAAATACAATCTCGTACTTTTTTATCGCATTTGGTCTTAGAATTTCATACTCCATCCAAATTCAACATAAAAACTTGGAGTTTGTATTTACAAAAATTATTACTGACGTCATAATTATAAACAGACAGACAATCTAAAAGTGACAATTAAGTACAGTAAAACATGTCTTATTTAAAATAAAAATTGATGGATTTTAGAATTTTTTTCAAAAACATTCCATAAAAGTTTTATTTCGATAGTTCCAGATTTTACACTCCTACTGTAAATTTTTGTGCTGTGAACCCTAAAACCACAAAAAAATGTTTAGTACGCCTAAACGCGTTTCAGGAACTACGTTCCCATCTTCAGTGGACTGAAATCTGCGAGTAACTTAACTTGACCTTGACCGATTTAGTAGAAATTAGACGTATTTTAGATTTTACATTAGATTTTAGTTTACTGAAGATGGGAACGTAGTTCCCAAAGCGCGTTTAGGTTTATTAAACTGTTTTTGTGGTTTTAGGGTTCTAATTCTGTTTTTTCCCAAACCACAGTCTCCAAGGATTTTATTTTGTGCTGTGCATGGATCTTACATGCCTCACTCTTGAAATCTCCCCTTATAATTGATTTACTAGTCGATCTCCGTTTCTCCAAAATTTTGAAAAAATGTAGGCTATAACGCGGCACGTCGCAAAATGTATTCACATCGACAAGATCAGACATCTATTAAAGATTAAAATTTCACTATTAGGAACAGAAAACAAACTACCTACGTGTTGGTTAGTCTTCATCGATAAATTAATAGCAACGAAAAACCCTTGAATTTCCATCAATTTAGAATTTGTTCTTAAAGTAAGTCAAGGAATTAATTTAATTACATTCTTGCCCCTAACAGTTTCTTAAAATGTCATAATTACGCGACGATCGTAAAACACAGCAGAGCGTATTATAGCCGTATAATGTGTTACTCATTAGGGTTTTACCAAGTTTTACACGTACTATTTACTCAAGATCTTTAAAGCTTATAATTTATTATTACGTAATAGTTGCAAACTTTCTAACCAAAAGTTCACCCCGATCTGCTGCACAAAAGTGCAAAGTCACAATTTATTATTCGTCTACTAACATTCCATTCATTTCAAGGTATAAGAATAGTTTCTGCTTGAAGAACTTCTAAACGTAACAATGATTGTTAAATGGCATACTGCAGAAATTAGATAATCAAATAATTATTAACGAATTTTAAGGACCGTGAAGGTATTTATAGAGAAATATTGCGACCTTAAAATTTTACGGTATGGGGAAAATTTATTAAAAACGAATCGAAAACTTTTGTGGATGAAATTTATAGCTACAATGCAACACAAAGGACTTGATCATTTATGTTAATTGGGAATTGTAAAAACGATAATAGCAATATTATTACACATGCAGTAAGACAGTGGTCTTCAACCTCCAGATGCCTTTGGAAGCTTTCTTCTAGGAACATTAATTATAAAAAAAAACGATGAAGAATGAAAGATACATTTTTCATGTTTACCGAAATCCACTATAATTTACAGGGTTTCAATTTTCTAAAAAAAACTGAAAATCCTGAAAAGGTCGGGGAATTTCATCTTCACTCTGAAAATCAGGGAAAACTCAGTGGCAAACACGATCGCTTCGCTCTAGTGAAAGCTTTTCCACCTCGCATGTAACATACTATTATCTACCATAAGGTAAAAACATTTAAATTTTCAGGTTTTATGAAATTCATAACTTTTTGAATCTTATTGTATAATATCTACAAACTTTATCTGCATTAGAAATGCGTATCTTTGAGAAAATGGAAGAGTTACGGTAATCACGTAGCCGTTACAACAATAGTTGTTTTTGTGCCTCCGGTCGGCATCACTGAGTTTCTGCATCGCGAAATCCGCCAGAAACAGAGGTTTTGCCGGCCTAGGCCGGCAAAAGTAATAATTTTAGGTTATTAGTTGGCTGCATCGGCTCAATCTGTCAAAGTCAAATTTATGCATCGCGGTCGGGGGCGATCAAACAAATAAATTAGCAAAATTTTACAAAAATACAATTACCTATTTGAGCCACTGTGGTGATCGGCACAAAAAATCTTGTGTATTACACATCCAGAAACAGTTTTGCGAGTGCTCCTACTTGCAGGACTCGGCGTTCCGCCTCGCCCTGCAACCTTACTCGCACTCGCAAATGTGCTGTTTCTGGCCTTGTGATACAAATAACTATTGTATCACAAGGCCAGCAACAGCACATTTGCGAGTGCGAGTAAAGTTGCAGGGCGAGGTGGAACGCCGCGCCGAGCCCTGCAAGTAGGAGCACTCGCAAAACTGTTTCTGGACGTGTAATACACAAGTTTTTTTGTGCCGATGTTTGTTTAAATAAATTAAATTTACATTTAAAATTTAGTATTAGGAATTTTTTTATGATTTTAAAATCAAGATTCCTTGTTTCCTGGTATTCATTAAACTTAATTCATTTATTTTCTTACAATTTCCATTGACGTTTATTTATAAATTTCATTATCTTTGATTTAATAATGGATACACCGACGCATATTAAAGATTATATTCAAATCACCACAGTGGCTCAAATAGGTAATCGTATTTGTAAAATTTTGCTAATTTATTTGTTTGATCGTCTCCGACCGCGATGCACAAATTTGACTTTGACAGATTGAGACGATGCTGCCAACCAATAACCTAAAATTCTTACTTTTGCCGGCCTAGGCCGGAGAAACCTCTGTTTCTGACGGATTTCGTGATGCAAAAACTCGTGTGTTGCCGACCGGAGGCACAAAAAAATCTATAAGTAACTATTTTTTAGTTTGTCATTATCAAGTAGTCGAGTTGTTACAGTACAAGGTTTTATTCGTAATAATATCGAATAATACGGAAGTAAACCTATAATATCAATCGGCACACGTGTGTGGAACGTCTTATTTGGCGTATATTACTATTAAACTATTAAGTTAGGAATTTCATTAAAAAAACAACGTTCACAATCATAAAAAATTAATTAGCCCGATATTATATGAAGTGCTTATTAACATACATGATTGTCTTATTGAATATGTATTGAACATTTAATCTCTTACGCATGGAAAGCCTTGAAAGTAATAAAATTGCAGTTCGCTTTAGTGTTTTAATTTTAGAACATCCCTTTCAGTGTAACAAAACAGCTTTGTTACCGTACAATGTAAATAATACCCATTGTTTTAATTTCTGGTTTTATGTAGGTTAAACTAATGCTGAATTGGTCACGCTGAGTATCCAAGGAATGGTTTCGAAATGAGAACCTACAAATCATATAGGTATTCTTTGTCCAAATTCGTGCCACTGATACCTATCAATGAAAATACCATACGGATGGTGAATATTTTGATAACCAAATTTTAGGTTTGTGTTATCTTAAGTAAAATATTAAATTTTCTCATTTGTTATTTGTATCGAATTAAAATATATTTATTTTTCTAATCTACTTAGGTATCTAGTATCCTATTTTTTATCCTGAAGGGTTCATTTCTTAATTATATGAAACAAAGAAGTAGAGTATTGCGTCACTATTTATAGAAAGTAATCAATTATCTGAGATCTAACCCTAATTCCAATACCATGAGTAAATATTAAACAAAGCTAATTGCAGATTCTTTCGTCATTTAATTGTTTGTAATCAAGAATTTTTGCATTGCGTTGCGACAAAATGTAAATGCTGAAGAGCACCTATAGTTCATTAGTTTGTTCATCAGAGCAGACCATGGCGTAACCACAACATACTTGCATTTGCATTATTGCATCTCACATACGCATGTAGAATAATAAAACATAAGAATTATTACTTACACTTACAGTAGGTATCTAGGGTTCTAATATTACTGAACAAAAAACGTTTAAAAGTTTAATCGTTAATCAATTTTGTACTGGAATACTATACTTACATTGCATACTTTAAAGAGCTAAAGTCTGAAATTATTGAAATACAACTTTTATCAAATGTTTTTGAAACAAATCCTCGAACACGTCACTTTTAGATTTTCTTTTGTTTTTCAGTTATCAGTATTTTTTAGTTCAGTTCAGTATTTTTTAAATGGAAGCCCTAATTTTTTATTTGGAATTTGGACAGAGCATGAAATTCTAACACCAAATACCCTAAAAAAATATGATATTGTATTTTGAAATTTTTGAGAGAATCGCTTTTAAAATATTAAAACAAAAATCGAATAAAAATCAAGTAGCCATGAAACAATGAGTTAGTCCTAAAACTATGACAGTCCTACATTAGTTTGTTTTTGTTTGATAAACAAACTAGGAAGAACTGTCATAATTTTAAGGTTAACTCATTGTTTCATGGCTACTTGATTTTTATTCGATTTTTGTTTGAATATTTTAAAAGCGATTTTCTCGAAAATTTCAAAATACAATACCATACTTTTTTATCGTATTTCGTTTTAGAATTTCATGCTCTGTCCAAATTCAACATAAAAATTAGGGTTTCCTTTTAAAAATCTATGACTAACGTCAGAACTGAAAAACAAAACACAATCTAAAAGTGATAATTACCTACAGTAAAATATTTCTTATTTAGAATAAAAATTGAGACGTGTTCGAGGATTTCTTCCAAAAACATTCGATAAAAGTTCTATTTCGATACTTCTAGATTTTACACTCGCACTTATAACTTTCCAACAATGGAAAATTAAATTGATTAAATTTATAACAACTGATATACGAATCAATACCACATACATCTTCAGGCTATAGATTTCTAAATAACTCTTAAAAATCAGCACAGATGAGGAGAATAATTGGTTAGTGATAAATGTATAATCTGAAATGCGTGTGAAAATAAATTACCTACATGGGAAAAATGTGAAAATCCTTCACTTGAATAAAGTTGTAGAGAAAGTAAAACAATGGCGATTAAGTGTATTTTAACCTTATTCACATGTCGCCTAATACTTAACCCGGTTAATTCGTTAATTGTAAAGTATTGGGTTAAGCTAAATAACGTGATATTAAAATTTGATTAAATAGCTTTTTTGAGGTCATCTTGCTGCTTATAATGGTATTGTCACACAATTCAACAGAAATATGTGTGAAATTATGTTAGTATAGGGTTTGCCATCTATAGAATCATCAAACTAGGACACGAAGCTCAAAACATTTCTGCTGGAAAATTTTCCGCTTACTCACTAATAAAATAAGTTCAAACTCTTATAATTTGTCATTCCTTATTTATCTTTATAAATTATTATTTTATAAAAGTATCCTATTATTAACTATAAAATGCCACAGCATTACAGGCTGCTTTTTGCAAGGACGGTTTGACGCAACGGCGGTTTGTCCCAGGGACAGTTTAGCGCAAGAATGTTTGGACGTAGACGTGCAGTAACATTGCGTCCATAACATACTTTTTAAATCCTCTTCGAGAGTAGAGGGGGAAAGTAGGGTGCATTGAATGATATAGATATTAACACATGGCACCTTAGGGTAAACTAGGATTGAAACAGCAAAAAGGAAGAACTTGCTAGAAATTAAACAAATAATCCACTTGCCATAAATCGAATCGAATCTTATTACATTTTTATGCAAAATTAATTTACCATTAATAAATAGACAAGACAAATAAATGGATTTGCAATTTAAGACACAAAAGTATGATTATGAGCTCATATTATTCGTAATTTCGAAAAACATTAGTCTCTTGTTATCTCTGAATAGTTTTACTGAAAACATAATATGCATATTAAGTTATATAAAATTTTCAACTTTCATAATGCAAATCTTGGATAGTACTATAAGTTTTGTTCTTATGTAATGCAACTTTATATCCATTACATTTTGGAAAGTATTAAAAAATCTTGTATCAAGAATTTTAATGTTGTTGTTATTAATGATTGGTTATGATTATGAAACAAGAAAATATCTCGGAGAATATGTAATTTTTTAGAAGTTTTAACGCTGTTTGAATGTTTATAGTAAACGGTGGTAAGCTAAAATTTTATTAATTTCTAAGTCATCTTACAAAGTGATAAAAAAACTAACATTCAATTTAAAACATTCGATATTCATACAATGAAGTCCATTTACTGTGCAATACAGGTGTATTGCAAGTTAAATGGTCCGCCCACTTTATCATTGAAATATAGGCAACCCATTATACATTGGTTTTAGAATTAATCTTGCAAAAAAGTCTTGATTTGGAATGAAACAAAATATTTTATAATTAAACCTTAACCCTCAAACGGGTATAGTAGTCGAAATGTACAAAATGGGAATCATTTGCAATTACTATAACCGCTACAGGATTATACTGTACAGAATGTTAATTAAAATCGTTCTCGTTCAGACAGACACTTTAAGGGGAAGCTATACTAGAATCATCGAAGCAAAAACATCGATTATGCAACCCAAATAACAACAAAATAGTTGCCGGGATTAATAATCAATAACGATTCAAAGAAAAATCTTTACTGGTGCCACATCGGGCTGGGGTGATACGAACGTTCAAATTAATGATTCTTCGGTTACATTTTTGTCAGTGACCAAGCATTTTAGGACCATGGTTCATATTGTATTCTAAACTCTTTTTTCCTTAATTTGATTAGAACCATCACCTCCTTTTAGTTATCGATGCACTTTTGAAACATCCTGTATATTATTATTAAATTTTAAAAACATGACATTTACGTCGTCCATTCAAGTGATTTTAAAAGCGGAAGTAGTATGAGGATAGAGGGTAGAGACCTTTCGCCTTGTTCTTGAGTTTCTTCAGCAAGTGATAAATACAAATACTTAAACTATACGTTTTTTATTTTTATTGAGAAACAATTGATGTGGAAATACCAACAGCTTCATAATATTATGCATTATGTAATAATACAACGGAAATAAGGATGCTGTAACATTTAGACACGAACCGCAAATATTATTAACAGCTGTACAAATGTTTACATTTCTAAATCTGTTAATAACTATGTTAATGTTTATATAGGGTGTCGTAAACAATAAAATACTAAATCTCTTAATTTAAACGTACAAGGGTGGGAGTTTCTAGTGTCTTCATCTATCGCCGCAGGTGAAGTTTTTTTTGGCTTATTAGATGCGATGCGATTTAAAAGCTTCTGTGCCAGTTTGGGATGAAATTAAAAAACCTGAAAATGTCAAAACTTTTACAATGCAAAATTAGTTGAAGTTTGTAATAACCAAGCGATATAATTTAAAAATATATTCGTGAGACGTTCACTTTTAGAGTTCAGTAAATTTGAAGGTAAAATTGTGGTACAGCAATTTTGTTGAAATCAACCCGGCGAAGCGTTTTAAGAGCACATTCTGAGCTTGTCTTTGATGCCGGCAATTTGGAGAGGGCTGGAAGTGTGGTTACACCGTCTTGTTAATTGTTTTGTTGCGGGCACGTGCCACTGAGCTGCTTGGCACCACCCACCTGATTAAACAACTCGCTAAAAATATCGTAAAAAGCAATTTGTAGTTTGATTAATTTCGATTTAAGTTCTTACAACCGTAGGTACTTATATTCTCCTCTTGTGCACGTGAATTTAGAATAAGTATATCTACAAATTTAATGAGACGTCATTTGCATCATAAATAAACATTACCTAATGGAATATAATGTAAACGCAAAAAAGTTTAGTAATAATACATACCTACTACTATAATACTAACCTACTGTTTGCAATTTCACTTATGCTAAGAGAATGTAATATTATTATTTGTATTAATCATAATTAAACAAAGCAGGTAACACTTAAATTATTAGTATAATTAATGGGTCTGGCAAAGAAATCGTGGCTTAATAAAGCGAATATGCCTTTTATTTATTTTTAGTGTAATATTTAATTAGTCTTTGCCACTGCAACTAGGTGTACAAGAGTAATTTATAACAGGACAAACAATTTTCGGAATATGCTTACTATTTTGAAATTAAATACAAAGTGAAATAATTATGAATAGTAATAAACCCAGTATAGGGATATAACAACTTTCATGACAGAAAATGTGCACATTTTTTGCCCAAGAGTACACCATCACCAAGTTTGTGCAGATAGTATACCCTAAGAGTATGTCATATCATATGCTGTCAAACCGTGCTGGTAGAAACGGTTTCTTAAAGTTTTTAGAAAATAATTTTCAAAATTTATTGGAAGTTATCCGATGGCAGGGCTAGGGGTTACATGTTGCTACAATTAATAGATGGTGAGCCAAAACATTTTGTAAGTACCTAAGGAAACTTTCCTTGGTGGTGAGACGTTATAGCCTGCTACAGCTTTGTACTATTCTTAAGATTTCTTTTTGAGGGGGCGTATTTACAGTATACGTCACGACACAATTCGTAGTCATCTAGAAATGATAGGAAATTACATTGTGTGCAGAAATCATTGAAAGGGAAATTGTATTCGCGGGATAACATTTTATTTAGAGGACATGAGATTCAGTTATCTAAAGAAGTCGTCGAAAAGGAATGTTTTCAGTAAAAAATTTAGCACCAGAAGTTATACTTATAAGGGTCTCAAGTTCGGTCTTCTGCATTGACCGGACGCTTGATGGAAGCAGTTCAGAGACGGGTCCTTCTGTATCCATTCAAAAACTCGTGAGATTCCACATTGCTGTCTTATCTTTCAATATAAACCAATGCCATAGTGAATGGAATACATCAAGGATCGCTAAGAAAGAAAATGATGTACAACTTTGACTTTTACAACATCTATACTGACACTCTAACCGAAAAAGCAACGACACAATCCTTGTTGAATGCTGAACAATCTGGGGAGTCCTTGATTAAGGAATACGAAAGAGAACGGATTGAATTAAAAGAGAAAAGTAATTTTGACCACATAAAGAAAACTCCTATTCATAACTTTAAATATTTTGAAACAAAGGAAAAGTACAATAAGTTTCAGTAAACAATTACATACAAGATCGAAGAGATGTAACAGAATTTCAAAACACATATTTATGTTAGCTTCTCAGCGTGGATTCGACATCAAAATGTTGGTGTCACATAAAATATATGTTTTTGATAAAGATGGTCTTTATAGAAAACCTCCCAAATCAATTTCGGCCATCGATTAAAATAAAAAGAATCATCGGATAATCTAAAAGTTTTCATTATGCACTGTGGATAAAATTCTACCTACAAGTTGAACACACATTTAGTCATTTCGATTTCGCGGAAACGTTTTTCCAACAGATCATGTTTTTTTCTCAGCCTTTTGTTAAAAAAGTTTATGTTGTATTCGATCCATATGACGATGTTTCCATATTGTTTTTGGTAAATGGGCCATATCCAAACTTATAGTTATAGTCACAATAATCCTTTCATTCCTTTGACAAAAGTCCCTGAAGACTGCAACGATTTTTTTGTGAGCCCTCCAAGTAAGTTATAGCTCGGTTATAACCACAATATACTGGTGTTTTGTCTCAAAATGAAAAAGCATCCGCCATTACAATCCTCCGGAAATTTTGGGACACCCTCTATAAGACCTAATTTTAAAAATAGAAAAATTGTATTGGGCCTTCATTGAAAAATATAAAAATAACTGAAACGTAAAGCGTTGCAGCTACTACTCTCCATACAAAATTGTTATGAAAGTTCAATTTCCGAAGGTTAATTATCTATAATTAAAATAAAAGACTTTCGAGTCTATATTTATTTCTGTTTTTGCATTACGGTGGCTGAATATTAAGCTTTTGAAAATTCTTTGAAAACGTATTTTGCTTTGGATAAAGATGTAGGTACTCGTATTTATTAGAAAAGTGTAATCGCAACTAATATTGGTACTAATGCATTATAGCTTTTATTGTAAACACCTGCAAACAGAATTTAAAACAGCCTAAAGTGGTTTGTGTGGTATTCACCTTGTCCCGACTAAGTTTCTGAATTAATGAACTTGTCTTATCTAAAAAATGGTCGACTATTTTTTCCGGATTCCTGTCTAAGAATGTGGCTTTCGTTGCATTAATGCACTGTAAATTTTATGCATCATACCTATTTTAGTTCTTAGAGGCTGACACAGATTACAGTCGAACATCTATTAACGAAGTCGTAAAATCCTGAAAAAGAGGACCAGTCTGTCTTTCCCTTCAACACTTTCAAGATTTCCTCAAGCTCGTGGCAAAGAAGTGCACTATTATTATTTACTAAGGAAGAAACGAAACTGCTGGCAAATTAAAGAAATTAATATGACTCAGTTGCGTGGTAATATTAGTATTTTTCTAAAAAAACTCGCGTACCGCTCGTGATTATTATTTTCATCAGAGCAGTAACTCGTATTCAGAATGACAAATATTGTCGGCAAAACGCAGAACACTCGTATTATATTTGAATATAAATAATTATTCGGTTCTTTTTTCAAAAAACCGAATCGACAAGTGCCACTTGATTTTTTTTAAATCCTAGATGGGTGTAATATGATCTAGTATACAGGGTGTTAATACTAAGTCGTTACACCCGAAAATGGCAGTTAGAACTCATTAAAACAAACAACTTTTTTTAGTTCCAATTTTTGAATTGGGGCCTCTATTCGTAGTTATTGGATTTCTTTTGTTTTTTTAACAATCGTAATAACTCCTTCATTTCGGAGAATATTTCAAAAAACGAAAGGTTTTCAAAATGAGCTTACGGTTCTCTACAACATTTGTATTTACAGTTATTTTATATTTTTTCAAATAACAAAATGGCGGCCGATCAAAAATTTCAAAACTCAATATTTTGATAACCAACCCATAGATTTTTCTAAATACTTAATTTTTTTTCTAAATCGTCAAACTATCTATTACAACATTTGTCTAAAACATTTTCTTCTATCTATGCAAACAAGAGGTCGTTAATTAGATTACAGAAGAGCATGTGTAAAGTATCGACGAATTAAAAACAATTTAGATCGAAGTAGCTTTCGCCATTAAAAAATAAAACAAAAGAACAATTAGATAAGTGCACAAAACTGAACGAGATACGTTTTAAAATGAATAATTATCAAAATACTGAACTTCGTAACGTGCTTTTGGTTTTTAATTCGTCGATACTTTACACATGCTCTTCTGTAATTTAATTAAAGACCTATTTTTTGCGTAGATAGAAGAAAATGTTTTAGACAAATGTTGTAATAGATAGTTTGACGATTTAGAAAAAAAAATATTTTCAAAAATCTATGGGGTGGTTATCAAAATATTGAGTTTTGAAATTTTTGATCGGCCGCCATTTTGTTATTTGAAAAAATATAAAATAACTGTAAATACAAATGTTGTAGAGAACCGTAAGCTCATTTCGAAAACCTTCCGTTTTTTGAAATATTCCTTGAAATGAAGGAGTTATTACGATTGTTAAAAAAACAAAAGAAATCCAATAACTACGAATAGAGGCCCTAATTCAAAAATTGGAACTAAAAAAAGTTGTTTGTTTTAATGAGTTCTAACTGCCATTTTTGGGTGTAACGACTTAGTATTAACACCCTGTATTAGTTTCACTTATATCTATATGCACAATCTTTTTCATTTTTGTTTAAATATCGGACTAGAGATTGTTTTTAAATTCTTTTACGGTGTTCAAAACTTGTACCCATGGAAGTAAGTGGCGGCAGAGGGAAAACAATATTAATTTAGAGTATATATCCTTGTAGGTACGCGGAAGGGAAAAATTGCCTCCACCAAAAAGTGCAATGTTTATTGAAATTTAAATATTATGTCCAGGCAGCTGTTGCCCTTGATACAAGGATATAAAACTTATAAATTCATTTTTGGAAGTTTATAGCTTCTTGACAAGCATTCAGATTAATAGAAAACTTGTTAACAACCAACAACTATAATTTTATTATGCAACAAGTTAAAACCTAAATTGTTTGTATTAGGTTCCCAAATACGGTTTGTGGTACTTTCAAGGATGGAGTTTTCAATAAAACTCGAACCATATTTATTCAAAAAACATCGACTAGGAAAGAAATTAACGTAAAACATATGGGTGGCTACCTTGAAATGCGGGCAACTTACATAATCTGTATTATATTCGTTAAAACTATAAGGAAACGATAGGAACTGAGTAATGGCATATCCTAGAGGATATTCTAGGAAATTGTTTAGAAAACTAAGACAAAAAATTATTAAGTATACTAATACAAAATTAGTGAGTAGTAAAAACTGGGTTTCAACCTATTCGTCGGATCCATTATAACAATAATAATGGAATAGTTAGGTATACGTAACGTTTTCTAAAGTGTTTAGCAGTACCTACTTAACTATTAGGCTATCGTGTAATTGTTCTTAAAAAATGATATGGGAGATGCTAGTTTCCGTTAGTCAGTTTCCCTTTAGAAATATTTCCGCATTCAACGATTACAATTTTGAAGGAAATAATGAAATAAATATAGATCTTGTGCAGTAGGATAGACAAAAATTGACTTACAAATGTAAATGTTATTTTCTGTTAAAACTTCTGAAATATTATGATAAGGATGCGACACTACTTCAATTTCAGAAGTAGGTAGTCTGATTTTCATTAGAAACCGTTGGTAGAGAAACACTTATGGCAACGAAAATTCGGTCGCTTTTTTCAGTTTTTCAGTTTTAAGGTTTTAACAATATTTTCTATTTTTTTACTTCCTTATTTTAATTGCTCCTGACTGCTTATAGTAGGGATTCGGATGAAGATTTTTTTTAAGTTTAATAATATTTTCCGACGACCACTATGAAATGTGACCAAATTCGCACCGTTTACTGTTACTGAAAATTGTATATTTCGCATGGCAACGAAACCGTGTGATATGAGCGTGTGCAATATATTTCACACGCTAGACGATAAAAAATAGTTGGCCACTTTGAAAATCGTCATTCATTTTATTAAAAATTAAATATTGAAACGTCAAATTGTAGCAAATGCAACGAAGTGCAGTAGGTACCTACTAACCTGTTACTAGCCGAATTTTTACTAAGAAAATTGGTAAATTGTAATAAATAAAAGAGGTAAATACATTTAATTCACATAATTTTATATTTTATTTAGTTTTGCTGTTGATATGGACGATATGGATGATGATAAAATGTTATAATTCATTAATTTTTTTATTTTGCTATTTTTAAAACAATTAAGTGGTGGTCGGAAAAGTTGTGGTCGTCGGAAAAGTACAGTGTACAACTCGTGCCGAATGGATATTTCAAACTCGTATGCTTAAGCCACTCGCCAAGGCTCGTGGCTCAAACTTTCATACTCGTTTGAAATATCCAATTTTCAGCACTAGTTATACAATATACTATTTCAAAATAAATTGAAAATATTTCTAAAATAAATTGAATTTTTCACCGACATCTAGCGTTGCTTTGATCAAATTTGAGATTTAAAGCGTAACCAAGCGTAACTATGGTAACGGGTAAACAACGGTAGCCATATTGCCTAAAATCCATAGGTTAGATCAGATATTGGCTAAAATCTCAGTTTCATTTTGCATTCGGTAGTCTATGTTATGCGGTCTTTAAAAAAAGCTTTAATCAAAGTGTCCCAAGAAAAGTTATTGTTCATCATTTATTTCTTAGCATACGAGACAACTAGATTACTACATCGTTTTAAGAAATGCACTGCAGTCAATCAAAATAATTTTTTTCAGGCTAAACTATGGGAGATACCTACCGAAATCGAACAAGAAACAAAAAATATTTGAAATAAGAATGTCTCTCTGTAAAAAAAATTCGAAAACTATTGGCCGAACTGTTAAGAAAATATGAGCTTCTTTGCCTGTGGATGATCAACCTTTGACCACTTTACGCGACACTCCTGAACAAAAAAATGATGTCAAAAAACACCTTTTTCCAGTAAGGAATCACATCCCAAATTTCATCCTAATCGCTAAAAACAATCTTTTGTTATTTAAAAAAATAGAATTTTGTTGAATAGCGCTTTAACGAAGCAATTTCGGATAGAGGTAAGTTGGGTTAAATCGTCTTATTTTGATCCCCGGAATCTGTGGTTAAGCTATGGCACCATATTTTAGAGACACCCTGTACATATTAGCTATGATATCGTTTTTTGACGTTTCATTATAGACCATGGGCAACAAAGGGGTATAGACTATAGAAAGACGTTTATGAGAAAAAAGTTTTTGTATAATTGTCAATTTATGGTATGTCCGTGCATAAATGGACAAAATAAATTCACAAAATTTTCATTCTTAAAATTCTTGTTAATACGTATGTAAATAATAGTACGTGTAATCACGTACAAAATAAAATTATAGACATTTATTTATCTTGCACAATGAAACCTTGATGGGAAAGACAAAAATTCAATGTAATGTAATATGTTGCAGTTAGCTTCACTCTGGTGATTCTCAATTGCTGGTAAACGTACCCTTGATTTCCAAGAGACTGCTTATTATTGACAATTTTTCAATTATTGTTTTTTCTTTAATATCAATACATCGTTAAGTACATAATACATTCATGATAATTTATTTAAGATGTTCATGTCGATGCGGTACCGCCTGTTGGAATATTAGTAACTATGTTAGGTTCATAAATCTAAACGCAGTAGATAAATATAGAAACCACGATTTTCCTATACTTACTAAATAACTCAATAACTTATGTACTTATAACAAAATCGTGTGTTTACATCACGCTGAAAATAACCCTGAAATAATTGCAGAGGTTAGTAGAGCACCCCACCTAAGGTCGGTTGAAAATAGAAAAATATGCTGAATCGACAATTTCTTAATTAGATCTGACATAGTTTTGCAAGAAAGCCTTTCGTGTCAAATACATCACGATGGAATAAAATATGAATTCATAAAGCTATTTAAATAATTAATTGTGATGTATTGTGGATGTTTTTCTTTCCTAATAGTCATAAGCAATAATATTCAAATGTTTAGGGAACTCTATTAAAAAATTAAAGAATAATTTTAGATTCGTTAATAATTGGCGATAAATTGTTTTAACGCCTGTATTAGTAATTAGGATTCTGCACACGTCTTGGATAATTTATACAAGATAATTTATTAGCTCGTGCTGTTCAGATCACTTGGGAAAGATGTTCATGTAACATTAATTTTATAGGCAAAATGTGAATAGATACAATCCATTATATTGTTTTATCTACTTTCATACAATAACAGTCAACATTACAAAACAAAAATCGGTTTCATACGAGAGGTCATTACGATACTAGTGTCGTTATAGATTTCATTATGACGTTGTGCAGTAATAAATTTCCGAGAACGTCAAATAAGCGTTTTAAAAAAAATGTATTTAAAATAAAAAAGGAGTACTAAAAAGTAACCAATAAACAAGCAGAAAATTGCTACCTGCAAAGACTTTGCTTCTATTTGTTTTACATGGTATGGTGTTCACTGCACTTTATAGCAGCTTCTATTCTAAAGTTCTGGAAGACTTAACAGTTCAAGTTTAGTTATCTTTATAAAAACTGTGTTTTAATAATTGCATTAGACTCCCCAGATGCAACCTACTTTTAAATAATACATACCATCGTATGCTCATTACGACACCCCTAATAAATATAAACTGGCAAATAAACAAAAACAGTAAAGTACATCTAACTGTAATTTTATTCAACAACATGTAGCAGCTTGTATAAGTAACAATAAATAGGTTGTATATAGTTGTAATACAAAGTTGTAGATGTGTTGTAGCAAATAATGGGTCACCAGTAAATGGAACTTATCCTTGTACTCATTACTTGACAGTAGTTAATGCAGGTGGAAGCTAAAGCTGTTGGGTAACAAAACATTGCACAGACATTCAATGTCCAGCCTTTGATAAACAAATTATTGTTTTTAAACTTTTACAATCTTATAAATTTTATATTCAACTGCCATCAATGGGGTCTCACATGTCGAAGATTGTATTCAGGTTCCAAATCGGATATCTTTCTATTTATCTACAGGGTGGGTGTCCAAGATAAGCAGCGCATGCATGAGGATCTCGTAAACCGTAAGAGATATAGCGATATTTGAATTCTGCATTAAAAACTGCCTTAATAATGTCAAAACCATTTTGCGCTATTGTCTATAATAATCAAATTAGACAGGAAAATAGAAAACTGAAAACGCTGAACATTTTTTCTCTCTCTTACCGTTTACGAGATCCCCATGAATGCGCCCCTTAATTATCTTGGACACCCTGTATATCAAGATTTTACTTGTTTTCTTAATTAAAATTTATTCAGATTACATTCCAGTCTATTAGTAAGTACAAAAAACTAATTGTTTTACTAATGGAATACAGCAATTATAAAGTGCTCTGTAGTTTTTCTGTTGTACTACTTTAATTATTTAAATGTTACGTTATGTTTGTTTAATTTAATTTTAATTTACTAAACAAGTAATATTTAACTTGTTTAATAAAAATGCGCAATATTTAAAACAGTTTTATGTTTAAATCTGTAATAAAAATTTAAATATTTCTCAAGGCAACAGGAAATTAGAGTAGACAGATTGGTTTAAACAATGCGGTTTAATCTTTAACATTTTCGTACAACACTCAATTTATAAGTAGTATGTGAATGTGATAATTGCCTTTTGCATATTACATAAGGCAAATTTTTTGCAACTAAAAATACTTGACTAAGCAGTTATAACATTTGATAGACACTTCTTATAATGTTGAGTTTATCGAAATAAAAAATATAGCTGCCAGAGCTAGAAGCATTATATTGTTGTAATAATTTAAGTTTAGTAGTCTTAACTTACGCATTGCTGATTTCTTCTTTAACAACAAAGACACATTAGCATATTCCGTATATTTCGAAAGTGGGTGGTCTTCATATCAAGTGTGTACAAATGTAAATAAGCAATGAACAATATAAAGTTTATACAAATGTGAACAATGTAATTATAAAAACAACAAAATCTTAACCAAAGCAAAAAGAAAACATATCACCGCTAAGACACATGGGAAATGGCCTAATACTATTATAGTAACATTTACCCACGTGCTGATTAACCTTTTGCACAGATTTAATCTTAGAAAATGTTAGCTATGCCTAAGTAACAAATTAATTTTAACATTATTCAAGGCTTACACGATTAAAAAAATGTCTACAAACCTAACTACATTCATTGAAGCTTGGATATTCATTATTCATTTAACTGAGTGGCTCAGCGAACTTTGTATACGTTGATCTACCACCAGTGATCGATATATACGGTGGTTGAGGCGGCGCAGCGCAGCGCAGCGGTTGTATCGAACATACAAGGTAGCTATTAAAGATGGGTCCAAAGTTGTAGCGCTCAAACGCTATGAAATATTAATTTGAAATTTGGAACACTTCAATACGACATTACTTCGCATATTCTACAATACTGAACAATTTTCTTTGACTCATACTTTCGGAGTCCGGCCGCCATCTTGAATTTTCTTAAATGGTAATAGGGGTATCGCAATACATCATTAGAAAGCTTAATTTGTTCTCTTTCTAATTATGGTAAACTATTATGGGGTTACATAAGAAAATAATGGAGAAAAATTAGAAAACAATTTGCCGTATGCTCAGATGCCTATTTATTGTATGCTTTAATTTTAGGTGGCTTTGCTTTAACAGAGCTTCAAAAATAAACAAAAAAACAACCAGTAATTGTTTAGCAGATGACACTAGGTATATTGTCATACTTTTCGTAGAAATTTAACAATCTGAATTTTGTTAAACATGGGTTGGTTGACAGAAACTGATATGGGTATGGTGACAGAAAACAGTTTGAGCATCTTCCTGAATTTAAGCAGTTTTTTGATACCATAGTTTTAACAATCACATGGTATTTGTTTTTTAACTTTTAGAATTGTTTGTTTAATTTTAGTAGGTACCTTATTTATTCATTGTTTGTTTATTTTGGTTTTTGTTCAATTTTGACGTTGTGTTAATGCAGAGCTACCTAGATTTAAAACATAATAATAAATATCCGTCTGAGCATAGGGCGAATTGTTTTCTAATTTTTTTGCATTAGTTTCTTATGTAACCCCATATTAATTTACCATGATTAGAAAGAGAAAAAATTAAGCTTTCTAACGATGTATTGCGTTACCCCTATTAGCATTTAAGAAAATTCAATATGGCGGCCGGGCTCCGAAAGTATGAGTCAAAGAAAATTTTTTTATACTGTAAAATATGCGAAGTGATGTATTGAAGTATTCCAAATTTTTAATTAATATCTCAAAAGCGTTTGAGTGCTACGGCTTTGGTATAATCTTTATGTAATAGTTAATTAGTTACCCTGTATCTACAGGTACCTATAGACGATATGATAGGTACTAAGGCGTTGTAAATGGTAAAGCATTATCGTCTTGGCGCTAATCGTCGTATTAGCTGTCGTCATAATTGAAAACCACCGGTTTAGCAAACTATCAGAACGTAAATCGTGGGCTGTATGTATGTATGTATGTATGTATGGAAGGCTCAAGTATGACCTACCATAATTGAAATCTTTCTGTAGCAATGTAGCATAATGATATTTTTAAATGGAATTTAAAAAAAACTGTTTCAAAGTATAACAGCACGTGATTGAAATGAAACTACAAGATAAGTAGGCATCTCTTAAATAGAATATTTCGGCAATATCCCTCATACATGCTATGCTCATCATGTCCATAAACTTATGTAAATTTTAACAAAACGTGAGAGTATTATTCAAGTACAGGATTTTGATTGATATCACTACGTTATTAACTAGCACTAGAATTATTTTGAAAAATTCTGTTACTCGGTACTTTCTGACAACTAAAGAATAATCTTTATGGTCATGAATAAATCATGTTGTCTAAACATAAATGCTGGACTAAATCGACGCTTGTTGGATTAGCAAATCTGACATTGGCCGACGCGTGTTGCAATTGCAATGCGTGACCCTAGTTCGTGACCTGTGCTAATAATAGGTAAGAGTTCATACTATTCATTGACTGACCACCACTTCAATTAGCTTTAGAATAATTGTGTTTACACTACGTTCGAATATTTATTTTGTTGGTAACTACTTACGTTTGCTAGGATAAATTTAATACACTATGGAGGTTTTAATTTATTGCTGATTATATTTGACAAATAACAAATAATGAGATTATACCCCTTATCATTTCCGTTGGTCCACCCTAGATGCTTTTAGAAATTCGTCTTTAGAGAAGTACTAGTACTACATGAAGTTCGAAACAATCGGAAACAAACCCCATATTTCCTGAAGCTTTTGCTTCAGGTCAAGAATTGTTCCCAACCTTGTTTTATTCGCGACCTTTTTTTTCTTAAAATGTCCGCACCCCCCTCCCTATATTTTCTGTTCGATAACAAAAGAAACAAAGCGTTTTAAAAAATCCAACGTTCGCGTTGGAAACGATTGAAAGCCGTTGGGTTCGTTGTACACACCAAATTCAACCATTCCGAATATTTGAGCACACATGTCGGGTCTTTGGTTTGTACGGGCCTTAAGTCTAAAACCCCCTACATACGATACGATCGGTCGTACGACGCGTCGTACGACACGTCGTACTACAAGTTTTTGCCTACTAACTATCAAACCTGCAGTACGACAGGTCGTACAACTGACCATTTACCGTCTCTTTACAATAATAAATTTTGTACAGGGTGTAAATAAAATAACGGGACACCCGAATAACGTTTTTATTGTTAAAGATAGAATTTGTGCTTGGAGACAATTTGTATGGTTAGTTATAAGCTTTATTTTTGGTGTGTCGAAAATTGGTTTCCGTTTCCGGTTTAACCGGAAGTAATGGTAACTTGAAAATTTTAAATAGAACACCCTATATATTTTTACATTTTTGGATTTACACTTTTATAAACTTTGAGAAACTTAAATAGGACTATCTACCAAAAATCAATAGTTTTCGAGATATTCGAGATAGAAAGTATAAATTTGTAATTTTTAATTCTTTTGATTTATACTTGTAAAAACAGTTAACGTACGCTTTTCTAAAATTTCTTTTTCTAATAAGATTGTGCGGCCCCAAGAAGGGCCATTTGTAAGGAAAAATAAATAACAGTTATAATAATGCTCAAATGCGGGCCACATTTTCAATCTGGCAGTGTCCGATTCTGTGTTTAAATTCTTACATTATTATAACAACTGTTTACTTTTCTAACCCGCACGCTTGCGATTTACAAATGGCCCTCCTGAGGGCCGCATAATCTTATTAGAAAAAGAAATTTTAGAAAAGCGTACGTTAACTGTTTTTACAAGTATAAATCAAAATAAATGAAAATTTCAAATTTATACTTTCTACCTCGAATATCTCGCAAACTATTAATTTTTGGTACATAGTCCTTTTAAGTTTCTCAAAGATTATAAAAGTGTAAATCCAAAAATGCAAAAATATATAGGGTGTTCTATTTAAAATTTTCAAGTTAGCATCACTTCCGGTTAAACCGGAAACGGAAATTAATTTTCGACATACTAAAAATAAAGCTTATAACTAACCATACAAATTGTCTCCAAGCACAAACTTTCTATCTTTAACAATAAAAAAGTTATTCGGGTGTCCCGTTATTTTATTTACACACTGTATACAGAAAAAGTAGTATCACTTTACTGGGATATTAAAGGCGTCATGACTTGTCTTCCAAATAATTATAGGTGATTTGGTAAACATGTGTACCCTATTGGCAAGAAATTTGATGAATAACATGCAAAGAATACTAAACAAATTCTACAAATTGCTAACTGATGTGCATCCCCTATACATGTTTGATAGGTACGTCACTGGTAACCTACTGTCAGGCTATTTTTTTACTGTCCGCCGGTTGTACAACAGATTTTATGTCGACTCCATACTGCCGTCAAACACGACCGATTGTACGATCTGGTCGTGCAAATATCGTTCAAACAGTCGTAACGACACGTTGTACAACGAGTCGTACGATCGATCGCATCGTGTGGAGGCTAAATGGTCAGTTGTACGACCTGTCGTACTGCAGGTTTGTTACGTTAGTAGGCAAAAACAGTGACTGTCTATACGACTTGTAGTACGACGTGTCGTACGACCGATCGTACGACAGATCGTATCGTGTGTAGGGGGTTTTACTCAATTAACGTAACCTGCGGTTACTATGGTTTCAACTATTTGCAACAGCATTAGAGGGAGTTATAAACTTCCATAGGGAGTTATGCTTTATAACTCCCTAGTGCATTATGGATGTGTCTATAGATAGCGTAACTAAGATAACTTGACTTGTAATTATTGTACATACAGTTAAGGAATAAATAATTACTATAAACGAAATAATCACGTAATAACACGATTCTTAATTATACAAGGTGTTCTGTAATGTAACGGCAATCTCTTGATGTTATCCTGCAAGGTCTTTTTATATAATAAATCAGTCTAAAAAAGCTATTGAGATAAATTAAATTTTCTCTATTTAATTTTTCTGGTTTCTGGATATAAATCTTATTGTAAATCCGTAAAAACAAAAATGCGGAACACATTTGCTCATATATTGTTATTAACGGTGAAGGACACAAATAATAACCACTGACCAGCAATGCATTTAAGTTACATAACATGTTATGATTATAGTTTAGGATGATACCACTTCAGAAAGCCTTGGAAAGATAAAGTAAATTTAAAGTAAGTGACGTAATAAATTAGTTTTCCAGTCTGTAATGAAAGTGAACCGGATTCTTTACGGTTTCTGGCTAGTTAACGCTATTTTTTTTTGTTATTCTTTTACAGTGACCTTTACGGCTATTACTTTTGCAATACGATTGAAAAATCGTGGATGTTTTATTTGAACTATTATAACACTTAGGGCCTTGAACGTCCAGTATTGCGAAATTTTGATTGTTACCTGCAATGCAGGTGCTCGTCCTCAGCAGTGTTGACAATCAGACCGTATCTAATTCCCTATAAACAGATATTTATATTGGTTGTACTTTATAAACATGTTTTTATTACTAATTAATTTGATTTGCATTCGCAATCTTACAGGACATACTTATATACTTTACTGAATTTAATGTCATGTATTAATGTCATGTGGATATTTATTTATGATTTCCAATTTTAAATATTTCTAATAATATAGCAATTTAATGAAGCGGTTGTTAAAAATTCAAGTACGATTTTCGGTAACCTGCATTTTGGGGCAAATAACTTTTTTTGAATGTTTTTGAAAGAAATCCTCGAACTCTCGTAGTACCACCGTAGTTACTGTAAAATATGGAAAAAATAGGTAGTTTTTTGACATCATTTTTTTGTTCAGGAGTGTCGCGTAAGTGGTCAAAGGTTGATCATCCACAGGCAAAAAAGCTCATATTTTTTTAACAGTTCGCCCAATAGTTGTCAGTTGTTTTTACAGAGAGACATTCTTATTTCAAATATTTTTTGTTTCTTGTTCGATTTCGGTATCTCCCATAGTTTAGGCTGAAAAAAATTATTTTGATTGTCTGCAGTGCATTTCTTAAAACAGATGTAGTAATCTAGTCCCGTATGCTGAGAAAAATGACGAAAAAACAATTTTTTGCGTAGAATCAATTTTTGCATCCGGGAAAATGGTGGTCAGATTGAGAATTTGCTGTAAATCTATTAATTTACCGGTGGTACAAAATAAGCTGAACCATTAGTTCAGAAATGGTTCAGATTATTTTGCGCCACCCTTTACATACTTGTTAGTAATAAACTATTATATCAAATTGTCTTTTCGTCATTGTTTCTAAGCATACGGGACAACTAGATTTTACTACATCTGTTTTAAGAAATGCTCTGCAGCCAATCAAAATAATTTTTTTCAGCCTAAACTATGGGAGATACCGAAATCGAACAAGAAACAAAAAATATTTGAAATAAGAATGTCTCTCTGTAAAAAAATTTTGAAAACTATTGGCCGAACTGTTCAAAAAATTTGAGCTTCTTTGCCTGTGGATGATCAATCTTTGACCACTTACACGACACTCCTGAACAAAAAAATTATGTCAAAAAACACCTTTTATCAATAAAGAATCACATCCCAAATTTCATCCTAATCGCTAAAAATAATCTTTTGTTATTTAAAAAAATAGAATTTTTTTGAAGATCTTGTTGGCGTTGGATAGCGCCTTAACGAAGCAATTTCCGATAGAGGTAAGTTGCGTTAAATCGTCTTATTTTGATCCCTGGAATCTGTGGTTAAGCTATGGCACCATATTTAGAGACACCCTGTATAAAACAGAATCTTCAGATTAAAACATGCATTAAGAAAGGAGACAAAAAAGTAAGGGATGGGAATGAGAATATACAAATTTTAATTTTTTTATATACCTCCTCTTATTATTCGTAAACACAATTCAGTAAAATATAATTTGGTAGTAGTACTATAAAATTAAATATCGCCTATGTATAGCACCTATTTACTCCTGCACATGTTACATAATCGTTACGGTCTGAAAATCAAACAAGTCACAAGGTATCCAATGCATATATACCTACTGTCAATGTTAAAACCTGTCGATAAATATAAATTATAATATACGTTAGGAGAGTTATTTCCTTTTTGAGAATTTACATTTTTCTCCGTGGTTTATGTTGAATAAAACAAACGCAATTAATTAATTTCACATAATCAACAATCTTTTATTGTATTGACATGGATTTCGCTCTACTTACAGACTACAATGATAAAATTATTAACAGTAGTCTTATTGATGAAAGTATAATATTATAATCCCAAACTAAAACACATATTGTTACATAATAGTATTTCATAATCAGGCCAGTTCCGAATTTCCACTCATACGCTTCGTTAAAATTTTTTATATCCTCTATAAATCATAATCAACTTTCTTGTGTGTAATTAGACGAATCGAATTTTAATTTTGTATCAATTAAGATAGCTTCTTCTAAAAGCTATATACAATTGCCTCGGGATTGTCAAAATTCTTTTAAAAATAAGCATCTTCATAATACATTTCTCGGTTATTATCTATGAACGATTACATCAAAAATAATTGCTTTATTGCAAGATGTAATAATTAAATTTGGCGCCTAGGTATTGGGAAATTTTACATTCGCCTCGCCTTCCTAAAAAGTGCTGGTGTTGGTTGTTTATCACATTCAATTAATGTTTAACGAAATATATTTTACTTTGAAATATTTATTTTCAAGTTAAAATCTACGAATTTGGTTTATTTACTCAAAGCCAAATATGTATGAGAATTAGCACCGTGTTGTCTAGTTTTTTTAACATTATTATAATTTTAACCTTGCACTGTAAAATTTACATTTAAATCCCATGTAAATTTTCATAATTCTATGTAAATTTTTGTTTACTGTTTTAAATTTAGAAGAACTATATTTTCTTTAGCAATTTGTCGTTATAAATGTATATCAAGTTTACATTTCCAAACTTGTTAGTAATAAAAATTAAAAAAAAAAAGTAATATTTTTTTTAACTTTACCAAAGAAGGCAATATTTGTTTAAGATAATTAGCTAATATTTAATGGATCAATGTTTCGTGAATATTCTAAAGACGAAAAGGTTAAAAGAGTTAATAAATATAACAGCAAATTGCTTATGCGGGTGCTTTGACAGACACTTTCAATTATAGACATCTGGAAATTAATGAACTATTCTAGGATGACTGTTAAGTCTGCGGAGGAGGATCATTTAATTTTACTAATGATACCGCTTCTTCAGTGCACATTAGAAAATAATTTTCAAAGAAAACTATTTGTGCCAGGGTTACGTATCGCATTCGTTTTCAATTTTCTTGATGTGAATATAATAGAATTGTTCATTTTTATGTTAGATAATATAAAATGCACATACTAACCTCTTAAATGCTTGTGTAAGAATGTTTTATAGAGAATAGTTGAGGGGATATACAAGGTATTTCAACAAAAAGTAGCCACTCTCACTATTGTTTGTTTGAAAATCGCCAAGGCATCGTAAGAAAAACAGCAAGGGAGACATCTTTTTACGTAAAATTCCGACGTCTGTCATCAACCCTTTAGCCGTCATAACCACCCCCTCTAAAATTTCAAATGTCACCATACCAAATGTGACACACCGTTGGAAAGGTAATTTCATAAGGAATTCATTCAACTATTTATTTTTTTTATTTTCTTCAAATTGAGACATAAAAAAATTAAAAACTATATTTCGTGTTCTTCGGTTAAGCTGCTGAATGTAACAATTACCGTTAAAGAATGCGAGGAAAGAATTAATTAATTAATTAAGAAATAAGAAGTAAACAGAATAAAAATGAAAAAGATCAGAAAGGGGCCAAACAATATACAAAATATCTTTTAGGTTTGAAAAGGAAACTCAAATTGCACAGGGAATTAGTATAACATCAACGGTATGCAATTGCAAACAATTATTCTCCGATTTTTTTAAATTCTGGTTTGCATTCCGTCCCTAAATCAAATATAACTAAGTAATATTTTGATACGGCAAGCGTTTTTTGAGAAAAAAGTTAATAAGCAAAGATCAAAGTTCATTAATCAATAGGAACATTCATTATACCTATACAAGGTTTCATTACCATTTTTTTAATAATTTGTTAATACAACGTGAACTATGTAACACCTTATGTAACTTCTTTAAGCCTACGACATTATACTAGTCTGCTATTAAAAAAAATCTTTTAAAGTAAATAGAAAATTTGATCAACTGTAATTTAAAACCCCCTTCAAGATTGTAATCGTGGTAATAGATAAGGAATGGTGTTACCAAAAGTGTGATTTATTAACTTTAAATACAGGTTTACAATGCATGCATAGAATGAAAAATGAAATAGGTATTCATATTTCAACACTTGTCAATTTTGTGGTTTTATCTTAATTTATGTTTAGCCCATGGTCACTGAATAATTGATTTTAACATTTGAAACCCTATAAGTAGATATAAATGATATAATAATATAACAGTAAATAGTTACAGCTTGAATTTAAAAGAATTTGCTTAAAACAAATGACGAAACGTAGTCTTTTACGGTTTGTGCATTCTCATTGATTTAGGGCCGAATTCAGAGACGAAACTTAAGTAGTCCTTATCCTACACTAATTTTTTACTCATTTTCAGTTAGTTACACTCTCACTCATCTCTCATACCTAGTTAAGAAGGTAGGTAACTATATAATTGACTCTTTTGAGGCAGTGAACGCATTAGGAAAGTCTCAAAAGCGTTATAGTATATTATTCATCAAGGTAGAGAAGACATTTTTCTAAGCCGAGCATTATTATTTCCTGAGATGCGGAGCATCGAAAGAAATAAGCTGCGAGGCTGATAAGTCTTCTTTACCGTGGTTTATATACTATTTTTTCCACTACTAGCACCTTTATTCCTTTATTAATTAATCGTTTTTACGTTAATAAAAAATAAAATTACATTTCTAAATATCCACAAAAATCATGTAGCCTTGCCTGAAAACATTTCAACTGACATTTGTGTAAAATTTGACGTTTATCTAAAAGATATTTATTACTCATTTTTAACAAATAATTATAATTAAAATTAATAAGAAACAATACTAGATTGAAATAAATAAGCTTTAGAAAGTGGTTGTTGTATTATGAAGGTGAATAATATTCGATATTTGACATAATTTTAAAGGCATCAGGCTAGCATGCTAGATCAATATTGTTTCTATTATTGACCAATAATACAAAATTAGTGACCACTAGCTGAGAAAATCAACTTCTTGCACTGAAAACAAACTAAATAATGGTATACCTTCTAAATCTAGTAGTGGAAAAAAATTATTAGCTACGACTATATATATGGTTAGAAACGTCAGGACTTTGATATGAAACCTTCCATTTGCCATATCTATTGAAGTAATAATACATATAGAATTATTAGTAAATCAAATTATTGATAGGCAATTATTTTTATCTCTATGGTAATAATAATTATAGATAGGTACTATACATGTACCGTATTAAGGTGTGTAAGACATTCATATGGGTAGTTAACCAAAACAATCATACATCGAATTTGACACATTTTGACATGTAATACACAAACAATTAACAATAAAAGAAACGGGTACCGAGTTACACTGGTTACACACGCAATGTGCAGTTTAGTTTCTCTCTTTGAATACTAATTGTAATAAATATATTTGAAAAATTGCACTGACATATTCTCTAAGACAATCTATGGGACTATTTCTTAATTGTCATTATGAAATTATTTATTATGTAATATACGTAACACCAAAGGCAAGAATAACAAAGTGTATATTTTACAACTACACGCCGATGTAGACACGATATTTACAATTTCTCGGTATTATGAATCAGATAAATGTTATGGGAAGATGTAATAACAGATGTATTAGCAGTTACTTATGTCTCGTAATATTTACACGAAGGCCAATTTTTTAGGATCACGAGTTATCAAGGAGTTGGCATATTTTATTATGGATAAGGATAAGCTTGTGTTTCTCTATAGGAAATTTGCGGATACATGGAACGTATAACCACGTATAACGTACGAAAATTAAAGTTTAGGAAGCCTAAACGCGTTTCGGGAATCAAAAATGAGGGTAACACATTATTTTCGTGTTTTATTGAGAAAAATGCGAACTCATGTTACCGCTCTTTATGTGGCGCCCTTGCAGAATGAGCGGTTAAAAATATTTTTCCGCAACCGACTCAAAAGTGATCACTTTTGATACCAAAAACGGACAGTGAAGTTGATGTTTTTGTTATTAGTAAAAAAATGTGTGTGTTGCTAAGCAACACTTTTAGTTCCTAGGAAGTAAAAGTACTTTTACTTCCTAGGAACTTTTACTTTTCACTTTTTTGGTTAAGATTTTGGTTTGTTATGTGAATAACATTTATTTAAGAAAAACAGTACAAAGATATTAGACAAAGAATTTTCTGTAAATATTTAAATAGCTATCTCCCATCACAGTAAATGATCTAGCCTTATTAGTTTTAGTGTTAGGATCTTAGGAATTTTAATCAGTAAGACTGATTTAAGATCTTCAATATCATTAATCTTTAAATGTAGTAACTCGTCGCAGGGACAAGCTCCAGCAACACCCAAAATTAATATAACCTACAAACGTCAAAATTTAATTATCGTAAAATATTCGATTTTAAAACTAAAACACACCTTCATCATCAAGTATTGCTTATCAGGAGCACACTTCAAGAATCGATCCACCTGTTCTTTACTAAGAATTCTCGATTTCTTCGGTGTGTAGTCATTATTTTCTTTTTTTAAATCGGCACGGAGTTTTGAAAATTTTTCGATATTTACCCCATTTTTTAAACTTAATGTTGCCTTCAACATTGAATATTGCGGCTAAAGAGTAGAAGCCTTCATTTTAGTGGACAATTCGGAAAAGTAGGCTAATAGTAGATACCACGCTTTCCGTGTACGATTTTACGGTTTTCTCGTTACACCAATTTAAAAATTTGTTGTAGCCACCTTCGTATACTTCTCGAGATTTATTGGGCAGAAGATTTGATACAACTTCTTTTGCACGGTCTAAAATTTCTGGTGGTGTATCTTCGTTACCATTATCTTGTTCAAACATTTTCGATGGTTTGGCTGGGTTTGACAGAATAAATAAAATTGAAAACAAAAGCTAAGAAGACTTGATTTTAGTAGTAGTAGTGTTCTCTAATTCCTCGCATCTTAATTTTATTATTTTGAATCCGGTTGTTCCGGTTGCGGAAAAAATAGTATGTTTCATTCGGATGAAAAGTGACTTCTTTTGACTCGCAATTTTGCATCCGTTCGGCTACGCTACGCTTCGCCTCACAAATGCAAAATTTGCTCGTCAAAAAAAGTGACACTTTTCATCCTAATAAAACAATCTACTATTTTCTCCGATAGACAGTAAAAGCATGCTTTGACTGACATTTGACTGTCTCCAAAGTTCCACATTTACTGCCTAGGCAAAAGTGATCATTTTTACTGACAGTAGCATTCAAAATCAGGTTGCTTCGAAAAACAAATAAATTTGAAATTTTTATTAATTAAATTTAAGTTCCATATTTTTCACGATTTCTTTAATTTCGGATGGGGTGAACATTTCTTCGTCATTTTCCATTGTAAATATATTATAAATTAATTAATATTTACGAATTAACAAGATTAAACTATTTTATTCGCAACAAATAGAATGACATTTCTGAAATATGTTTTTTCATAGCAACCAATAAGAACTGCATAGCAACAGATGCTTGCTGATACTAATAGCACAAAAAATATTAAAAATAATCCTTAAATTAATGTTAAATGTAAACAATCGGAGAAAAAATTATATGTTCAACACGGCAGAAATGCAGATTTACTGCCTTGGCTGGTTTCACAGCTTCGGCTTCGCCTCAACTGTGAAATACCAGCTGCGTCCAGTAAATCTGCTACTTTTCTGCCTTATTAAACAAATAACTATTTTAATAGTTTTCTCATGGACGATTTACTCTACAAGAAGTTTTTCCCGGATAACTGCTTTCGGGTTACAGCCGGTAGCCATGCTTAGTGAATCACAAAAAAAAAACAAAATCAGTTTGTTATAAAATAGTTATGATTTATTTCTCATCGAGTTACAAAATTACCCCTGCGAAAGAACCTACCGCTTCCGTTGATGATGGTAATCTTGAAATCTAATTATTTTTTGAAGAATGAGAAAGTTTTATGGTCTCTCATAGTTTTACATAAGTATTAATAATAAATTGTTGCATGCAATATATTTTTGAAATTATAAAACGAATTCGTAATTTTAGGTATTCGAAGAAACTATATACACTGGTTTAATTGGTATAACTGTTAAATAATAAAATACATTAATTACAAAAAACCACATTCTTTTAAAGAGTTATAAGGTGATTCTACTGTAATAACATTAAAGAAGGTTTGTAACTTTATTTGGGCCAGTACAATAAATTCTTCAAGAATGATATGTACTGTGCATTCTTCATTTTATTATTAACTTAGTATAAAATAAAGGAGATATAAAAAAACTTCTGTGTTAGCGTACGACTGCCTATATACAGGGTGTCTCTAAACCTAGTACCATAAATTTACCAGCCGCTTCCTGGCGTAAAAATAAGTCGAAAATGTCTATAAAAGTTTTGTCATAAACCGCAGCATAAGGAAGCTACACGTCTTTGAAAATTGTGTTGAAAACGGAAAACAATTGCATTTTAAAGACGGTTTGAGATAAAAAATCGACATTTTGCATTCAGCCTAACCTATTGAAGGTATAAACAGTACGAACACTTACTGTAACTATTTTTATTTTAATTTATTTTTCAATAAATTAATTTACAAACAAATCCAGCATTCTAAATTGATTTTGGCTAAACAGAAAACCTGCATTTTATAGGAAAGGGTTAGTCCAAGCGAGTTGAAACAAGAGTACCTTTTTTGTTAATTAGGCAACAAGGAATACAAATCTCTAAACTAAAATTGAAAAAAACAAAAGGTTGAGAAAAACGGGTTACAAGAAGGAGGTGATAACCCCCATTCGCGCCGCCCCTGGATAATTTACAAAAAAAAAGTAGTAGAAAGTTTATACCTTTAATAGGTTAGGCTGCCTGGAAAATTTCGATTTTTTATCTCAAACCGTTTTTAAAACGCAATTGTTTTCCGTTTTTTCAATACCATTTTCAAAGACGTGTAGCTTCCTTATGCTGCGGTTTAGGACAAAATTTTTATAGACATTTTCAACTTATTTTTGCGTCAGGAAGCGGCTGGTAAATTTATGGTACTAGGTTTAGAGACACCCTGTATACATGCAATAAATTAAAAAACTTCAGAGTATCAATAAAATAAACGAAACACACAACTGTATGCAGAATTACACACCGAGTCCAAATATATAAAAATATACAGGGTGTTCCACGTTTAAATATAGAGCAGGATATAAGGAAGGCACCAATATATGATTATTAACTCGTTACGAGGTTAATAACTGCAATTTAAAAATTTGATTTGTTTGGTCTATTATTGCTCATAATTAAAACAGAGGGAAACATTCACAAAGCAGCAATTTAAAATTCGTATTAACCAGAGTTACAGCTTAATTCTGTGGTGTAACTACAGCAATAATAGCAATTAATGCAATAATAATTGAAAGGACAGTGATTTAATAATTATTGTATGTGTATGCAAACGGAGATTTGTAGATATATTATAATATCTGCAGTTAAAAATCTTAATACTTGACATTAATGATTTATTCGTGCAATAATTCCCCATTAGGTGTTTATTGGAATAGCTGTTATTGGCCAAGGTAGATACTTATTACATCAATTACATCAGGGTTATGCGGGATTATTATTTCTATTCTTTAGCTGTCAATGGTAAAAACTGTCAACATACATACAACCTACTAGTATTTAATCAGTTGCTAATTTTAAATATTTTCATTGAAAAAAGAAAAGCTTGTCAGTGTTAGATTTAAAATTTACCACATAATCACGTAATTTTCTAATTTCAAAGCGAATGTGAACAGACAGAGTGTAGTAAGTAATTTACGAGGTAATTTATTACATATTACAAAAAATAACGTAGGTACTGATTTTTTAAGATTGAATATCAAGGTATACAGGGTGATTCAAAAATGGCGCATAAGCTCTTCAGTACGTTGTTGGGAATAATAATTGAAGTGTAGGAAAAATAGTAAAAAAATTCTTAGCCGCTAATTTGCTGAGAAATGAAGAAGTTAAGTTGAGAACTCAACTTTGAATTCATGTGGATTTTGAAACTTCTCATCATTTCATATAAATAATTTAAGTATTTTTAATAGTGGGTAATAAATAAAATGCTCATAACACCTCATTATCCTGAAATATTAGCTTTCAAAATTGATATTTTCCTATCAAGTTGTTTTAAAAAAATATGTGGCAACGATGTTTGAAACTTTTAATAAGCTCACTATGTAAATGAAACGAAATAAAAGCCACTCATATACTACATAGCTGCACCCGTGTTGCCAAATCTACAACTTACTTCTTCGTTGTTAACTACAAAAATGTAGCAGCTAAATTTTTTTTATGATTTTTCCACAGTTCAAATAACCGTCCCCTACAACGTACTGAAGAGCTTATGCGCCATTTTTGAATCACCCTGTATAACAAGGCGCCTTAGTAATAATTTAAGGTGGGTCATTAAATATAAATAAATAATTAGGTTAAATGTAAATAAAATAGAATTTGGATATGCTTTCAAATAACGAGTAATTTATTGGACGAGCTTAAAGTATTGTGTTTCAAAACAATAACCCTGGCATATTTCATAAATAAAAACCGTTTTATAAATGTTAATATTTACAAACGGCTTCTTTTTATTTCTTGATTAATATAAATTCAAGTGATAAATATGGGTGTAGTATGTAGTTTTATGTAATAACAAAAATAGTCTTATACCCAAGTCTTTGCTTATACACAACTCTTCATCATCGACCACCGGTGGCTACACCGTTGGTAGCTAATAGTACCCAATTGCTAACAAGTTAGGTTTAAAGAATTTTTTTCACACTAGATTTAGAAGGTACCATTATTTAGTTTGCTTTCAGGACAAGAAGTTGATTTTTTCAACTAGTGGTCTCTAATTTTTTATTATTGACCATTGGTCAATAATAGAAACAAGCAGGCTAGCCTGATGCCTTTAAAATTATTTCAAATATCGAATATTATTCACCTTCATAATACAACAACCACTTTCTAAAGCTTAAATATTTCAATCTAGTATTGTTTCTTATTAATTTTAATTATAATTATTTGTTAAAAATGAGAAATAAATATCTTTTAGATAAACGTCAAATTTTACACAAATGTCAGTTGAAATGTTTTCAGGCAAGGCTACTTGATTTTTGTGGATATTTAGAAATTAATTTTATTTTTTATTAACGTAAAAACGATTATTTATAAAAGGAATAAAGGTGCTAGTGGTAGAAAAAATAGTAGTATATAAACCACGGACAGTTTATTTCCTTCGATGCTCCGTATCGCAGAGATTCAGTTAAATGAGAAGAAATATTCAGCGTATTGAGGACTACTACGGTCAGCATTAAAATTCTAGATATAAATTTTGGACAGTTTTCAGGACAGGTTGAAAAATCTTAAATTTCCAGTTTTCTATTTCCCTCTCTAGTTTGATTATTATAGGCAGCAGCGCAAAATAGTTTTGACATTACTAAGGCACTTTTTAATGCAGATTTTGAGTCTCTGAAACACTGAAAATTTAGTCCTCATCCCTTACCGTTTACGGAATCCTCATACAGGCGCTCCTTATCTTGGACATCCTATAAAATAATTATAATTTACAGCGAATGTTATCCATTACGCATATCTGTTCTCAACAACTAATTGTATCAAGATTTTTTTAAATATCAAATCAGTATTTACACATTGATACAGGGTACGTTCTTATTTCTATTGCTTTTCTATTTTATTTCTCTTTTTATTTACAGCTTTGCAGACGTTTTCTTCATTCATGGAACTATTATAGGACACGTACAAAAGGTTTGTAAAACTTCTGTAACATTATTAACAATTATCCTAAAGCTAAGAAAACACCTACGAAAGCAATTACTAATTACTTGCAGCAGGTACAAATAACAAATTATTATAGGGTTACATCATTCTATTTTATTTGAATTATTTTTAAATGCATCATATGTTAAGTACTACAGTACTTTCTGTTGGAGTTGCTGATGAATGATTATATTTTAATAGTTTCGTTATTACTTAATTTGACGTGTTTCTTAAAATAGTTTTCACCTTGTAGACTTGTAGTTCATATATAGTTAAACATTCTAAATTAACACATCAAACTTGGTACTGTTGAACATGTAACGGACATTTGACGGATGACACTGAAGAGAGAAATATTTGAAATAACCTCAATGTACCTACTAGCTTGCGATTAAGCAACTGTATTCATCTTTAGAAAAGTAACGTAGTATAGTTTCAAAAGCTAAGAATCAGGACGCATCCAATAATTCTTTTATGGCAAGCTATTGCTGCAACAATCTTGAGTAATTTTTTAAATATTATTTCACAACTTATTCCGTACAATAGTTTGCTTATGGGCTATGGTAAATTTTGTATCTATTGCTTTAAGATGTGTACAAGTTTGTGTTCATAATCGAAAGAATTGCATACTTTTCAGATTTAATATTTTTAATCATGTACTAAGCAGGTTTTCTTGAAATATTCCTTCAGAAGATCTGAATAGTGTTTTTTCCACTACTAGATTTAGAAGGTACCATTATTTAGTTTGTTTTCAGGGCAAGAAGTTGATTTTCTCAGCTAGTGGTTACTAATTTTTTATTATTGGTCACTGGTCAATAATAGAAACAATTTATCTAGCAGGCTAGCCTGATGCCTTTAAAATTATGTCAAATATCGAATATTATTCACCTTCATAATACAACAACCACTTTCTAAAGCTTATTTATTTCAATCTAGTATTGTTTCTTATTAATTTTAATTATAATTATTTGTTAAAAATGAGAAATAAATATGTTTTAGATAAACGTCAAATTTTACACAAATCTCAGTTGAAATGTTTTCAGGCAAAGCTACTTGATTTTTGTGGATATTTAGAAATGTAATTTTATTTTTTATTAACGTAAAAACGATTAAGTATAAAAGGAATAAAGGTGCTAGTAGTGGAAAAAATAGTATACCTATAAACCACGGTAGCTAGAGAAGACTTATCAGCCTCGCAGCTTATTTCCTTCGATGCTCCGCATCTCAGGAAATAATAATGCTCAGCTGAGAAAAATGTCTTCTCTACCTTGGTTTTATTTTTTTAATATTAACTCTAAGGACTTTCGTATAATTTTTATATTCTTTAATCAAACGAATATTGTAAAATTCATGATTGCTTGTTGGAGGAAATATTTGTACATTGGTTATCTAACCTAAAGCTAAACTCGAAATTTGTCGGGCGAAGTGGTATAGGTACTTAGTGTACCCTGTATGTTCTTCTGTGCCCTTATCTTGATAAAAGGGGTGGTTGAACGTAGATTCTAAAAGCTGTAGCTAGTGTCAGTTGAAAGTCTGTACAACTAAAATTTAATTTTATAAAGTTCTAGCACGATGCTAACGTATAGTTATGCAGAAAATTAATACTTTACGTGTATTCTATATTTCACTCCTTTAATGCATAATGATCGATCATCAGCCTACATTCCTATTAGGTGTATGGAGCTGTTTTCACAGTTACAATTTATTTCTGTTTTCTACCAAGATAATTAATGCAAATAAATCTGTAGTATATACTTGTATAAACTAATTTTTTAGCCTGTCTTCATTACCACCAACATATTCTCGTTTTGGTGCTGTTAGATCAGTTGAGTTGTTATTTATGCATATGTTTATTTAGTTCTGTGGGCAAAGTTTTCTACTTGACATGCATTCGGATGCAATTCTTTTAGATTAGGATCGCAGGAAACATATGTTACTATGACATTACAGCAATCTTATAAATTATTCAAAAGAAATGTGCTTACATAAAAATACAATTTTTATCAAACATATTAATTCAATCTACACCTTGTACATGCAATTTATTGTAGTTCACAATAAATAGGTCGTAGAAATGAAGAGTTACATTGTGTACCAGAAGCTGTTTCTGAAATGGTTCGAATTATTAATTAATGGTGTGTACCTCTAAGGGCTAATCTAAATATCTGTTGATAAAATTTTTTTCAAAAGTAAATAATAACCGCATTAATAGATACAGTAGATAAAACAGGTGAATCAAAGGTTCTGCAATGTGTGTTGTAAATAATGCAAATAACAAAGTCGATTTATGTAACATAAATCAAAAAGAAGGCCGTAGTTGTTATTTAATCTGTTTTAAAAGAGTGCCGCTTGAAAGCGGCAACCCTTCTATATTCCGAAGCTGTTAAATATGGGAGTGGGCGTGAGAAACTGAGTGCTAACACCGCTAATACGTTCTATTAAAGTTTAGTAAAATTAAAAGTGCAAATTGCATAGCATTCAGATACTTTGCAATAATATAAGCTCCAGTAACAGAAACTGGCATGAATCGTAGCATGAATGCAGCAAGCATTACGAGACTTGACCGGTCTCCGTTTCGCAAGTCGACCTGAATGGCTGACAGGACAAGGTTGTCAGCGTACGGTGACCACGGGTCAATGGGTTAACGTCGGAATGCTTGTCGCTCCGTACACCAAGAACAATAAATGCAATCGAATTTTTCTTTATCTCTTACCTATAACATCTGACAATCTGGAATTTAATCTAAAGCTATACTCCGCAGTTATACTAACAGCGGATGTAATTTGAGACAGTACTAGGAAGCGGTTTCTAAATTCACACCTGATTTACTTTATTTCCGTACGTTTCCGTATTTACACCCATCTAAAAATATATATTAATAAAGTTAACAGGTGTTGCATGCCTCATTAACCTGTAACTCTGGGATTAGCTGCATTAAAACAGGAAGTAGTACCTATTCCATATTTATATTTCTGAACTAGATATGCAAGTTTTAATTAAGTTATGTTTGCAGAGGAAAATCAGAAAACGTGAGTAGATGCGGATGGTGGTGTTCAGTAAGAATGTGTAGCACAAGATATTACATAATACAGTTAGTTATTAGTACCTTTTAAAACATAATGGAAAGATAAACAATATATATATGGTGTCCCTAAAATTGAAGACATACAGTAAGATATTTTATTTGAAATACTGGTCAAAAAATTCCAATAGCATTTTGTGTCCTAAACGTATATGGGGAAGCACCCACTCTACCATCAGGGTCTTATGGTCTCCCACCTAACATTTATTTTATACTCATGCATGGTTGGGGCTAGAATCAGGGGCGGATATTGACATTTTGGGCCCTAAGCTATATAATTCTAGGGCCCCACCTTAACAAATATATCTGGCACATTCATTGTCAGTATGGGGAAAAAAATTAATTACGGCCACATCCGTTATTATCACATTTTACATTTTTAGGAATATTCAACGGACTTTTTGATTTCTTCCTCTAGTTGCTTCTTAACAGTATATAAAACAGCATGAATTAATTAATAAGTAGGTATACAAAAAAGTATCGTTGTCAGACGAAAAGACGATTTTGTTTGTAAACTATGTAAAGAAAGAGTTGAATGAATTTATACAGGGTGTTAATACTAAGTCGTTACACCCGAAAATGGCAGTTAGAACTCATTAAAACAAACAACTTTTTTTAGTTCCAATTTTTGAATTGGGGCCTCTATTCGTAGTTATTGGATTTCTTTTGTTTTTTTAACAATCGTAATAACTCCTTCATTTCGGGGAATATTTCAAAAAACGAAAGGTTTTCAAAATGAGCTTACGGTTCTCTACAACATTTGTATTTACAGTTATTTTATATTTTTTCAAATAACAAAATGGCGGCCGATCAAAAATTTCAAAACTCAATATTTTGATAACCACCCCATAGATTTTTGAAAATAATTTTTTTTCTAAATCGTCAAACTATCTATTACAACATTTGTCTAAAACATTTTCTTCTATCTACGCAAAAAATAGGTCTTTAATTAAATTACAGAAGAGCATGTGTAAAGTATCGACGAATTAAAAACCAAAAGCACGTTACGAAGTTCAGTATTTTGATAATTATTCATTTTAAAACGTATCTCGTTCAGTTTTGTGCACTTATCTAATTGTTCTTTTGTTTTATCTTTTAATGGCGAAAGCTACTTCGATCTAAATTGTTTTTAATTCGTCGATACTTTACACATGCTCTTCTGTAATTTAATTAAAGACCTCTTGTTTGCATAGATAGAAGAAAATGTTTTAGACAAATGTTGTAATAGATAGTTTGACGATTTAGAAAAAAAATTATTTAGAAAAATCTATGGGTTGGTTATCAAAATATTGAGTTTTGAAATTTTTGATCGGCCGCCATTTTGTTATTTGAAAAAATATAAAATAACTGTAAATACAAATGTTGTAGCGAACCGTAAGCTCATTTTGAAAACCTTTCGTTTTTTGAAATATTCCCCGAAATGAAGGAGTTATTACGATTGTTAAAAAAACAAAAGAAATCCAATAACTACGAATAGAGGCCCCAATTCAAAAATTGGAACTAAAAAAAGTTGTTTGTTTTAATGAGTTCTAACTGCCATTTTCGGGTGTAACGACTTAGTATTAACACCCTGTATACTATGATAAAGTATCGCACAAAAATCATATTCTGGTTATTTAATGTTTTTGCGGAAAATCCTGAGACTCGTCGATTTCTGTTTTTAAATCGCCATTCAGACATATAATTTTCAAACCCCCACCCCTCAACCCCTAAGTGCTAGCAACCCCAACTTTAAAAATTTAAATAGAAAGATACCCTTTGTGATACCTCTTTTGATAGGTCTTTTTAATCTTAATATAACCAAAGAAAGTTTTTTAAAATGGGTTGATAAATAACGGAGATATTTAACAAAATGTAATCAAATGAAAATGTCAATATTCGACAAGAAACGGCCCAAACACGCCGTAAATGGTAGCACATCCTGACCTAAAAGTGTGGTTTTGATCGGCCATTATTTCTACGCTGTGAGGTCATAATTTTTTTTTTAATGTCAACCCCATTTTTTACATTGATTACATTTTGTTAAATATCTCTGTTATTTATCAACCGATGTTGAAAACCTTTTTTTGTTATGTTAAGAATAAAAAGACCTATCAAAAGAGGTATCACAAAGGGTATCTTTCCATTTAAATTTTTAAAGTTGGGGTTGCTACCACTTTAGGGGTTGAGGGGTGGGGGGATTAAAATTACCTGCCTAAATGGCTATTTAAAAACAAAAATTGACGGGTCTCAGGATTTGCGCCATTATTTCTACGCTATGACGTCATAATTTTTTTTTAAATATCAACCCCATTTTTTACATTGATTACATTTTGTTATATATCTCCGTTATTTATCAACCGATTTTGAAAAACTTTTTTTGGTTATATTAAGAATAAAAAGACCTATCAAAAGAGGTATCACAAAGGGTATCTTTCTATTTAGATTTTTAAAGTTGGGGTTGCTAGCAGTTAGGGGTTGAGGGGTGGGGGGTTGAAAATTACATGTCTGAATGGCAATTTAAAAATAAAAATCGACGGGTCTCAGGATTTTCCGTAAAAACATTAAATAATCCGAATATGATTTTTGTGCGAGACTTTATCATCACTCTGTATACCGTCTGGGTACTTTCAAAACCGAACATAGGGGAATTGCATTGTAACTAACCTTTATATAGATTCCTGCTCGCCATTTAAACCCACAAGGATGGTAATGGTATGAATAGAACGACAAAAATACAGCGCATCCGATGGTACCAATAAATGTTAGTACTTAGTTATCTTTTTCTGTAAAAAAAATTATAAAATAATGCTATTTTGAAATAATATAGGTTGCTATGATTGTCAACTTTTTTTGATCTGTCAATTAAATTATTTGAAATCAGTCGATGTTTCTGTTATTAATATCAAATAATATGAATAATAACGAGTATTCAGTAGAGCATCAGAGGGTTTTTATAATAAAGACATTACCATCCTTGTGGGTTTAAATGGCGAGCAGGAATCTATATAAAGATCAGTTACAATGCAATTCCTCTATGTTCGGCTTTGAAAGTACCCACTCGGTATATGCGCACAGGAGGTGTACTACATAGGGATTTATCATTGTATTAAACATTTCTGCTGATTCCTGCTCGCCAATTCAACTTACAGGAATGGTAATGGTATTAATTGAAAGGTAAAATGATTACGCTTCAAATGGCGCTATATTTATTTTAAAATAACGATTTAAAATTTTTAAATATGATGTGCCATGATTTTCAAATTTTACAGCATTTGTCAAAAATGTGTGTTAAATTAGTTGTCATTTACAGAAATCCACTAATTTATGCCAACTAATTATCAAAATTTTTTGACAAATGCTGAAATATTTGAAAATCATGGTACGTCATATTTCAAAATCGTAAAATTTTAAATCGTGATTTTAAATAAATATACAATAGCACATTTAATTTTGTTATTGGCGACATTTGAAGTGCAATCATTTTACCTTTCAATTAATACCATTACATTCCTGTAAGTTGAATTGGCGAGCAGGAATCAGCAGAAACGTTCAATACAATGTTAAATCCCTATGTACACCTTTGAGACCGGCCACCCGGTATATCCGCCCCTGGCTGGAATCGCTTTAATTTATTTAGTAGAATATCGCCCTGCATTGGATTTGAACCAACAGTCACGAGTCGCGCTTTGTGATGATTAGAAATTTAGAATGCCCTTAGCGATTGCAAGTACCATCACGATCGCTTACCTACACTAGGGTCCCTAGATGTAAATAAATTCACACGCATATCTAGGGACCCTTAAGGCATTTCATCAGTGGCGTAGCTACATAGGAAAGGGCCCCGGGATAGTAAATAAAGTAGACCCGCTAACGAATATTCATCTTTATCAAAATTTGAAGTATAAACGTAGCATTATTTTTTTCAAAACTGAATATGTGCCTACCGTGGAACCATAAATTAAAATAATAAGCAGATAACAAATGAATACAAAGTAAAAAGGTAAAATCGGTTTATTATTATTATTACAATGAGATGAATCATAATTAATACATATCTAATCAAAATGGGAGTCTTTTACGTGTTTATATTTGCAAATTTGTCTATCACCTCGTTTAAATTCAATTTTGAAGCAGCCTTGTTTTCGATTGCGATGAATGATAAATGTCGGAGTTGATCTTGTCCGGTACTGTTTCGTAGATAACTTTTAATAATTTTAAGTTTGTTGAAGGACCTTTCATCTCCTGCAAAAGTTACAGGAATGGTGTGAAATAATAAATAACATTGCAATGTACACTTCTGTAATATCACATTGAACAGTCCACGCCTCAGTTAATTCAGGTAGAAGCAGATGGTAAAAATTGAAAAACTGAATCGAAAATTTTGGTACTTTTACATCAGAATATTTACTTTGAAACTGGTCACATTTTTGTAACAAAGCTGCCTCGTCCATGGTTAGTAAAATGTTTGCAGTTAAAAAATCAAATATTTTGCAGACACGAAAACTCTTTTAAATTACCGTAATTTGTCTGAACTATTTTTTTTTCAAGAAAGTAGCTTCAAGATTGGCAAGGGTCCCGGGCCTTTTGAGCTCCGGGCGCCTTTTTTTCAAAAGTGGGCGTGGTCAATTTTTAACACGTTGTACGAGCATCTGAGAATTTGAATGCCAAATAAAAAATTTCAAAATGTTAAACTTTTTAGAAATGAAATTGCAAATTTGCGGTTGAAAAACAATAATCGAGAAAAAACATTTCATTATTTCCAAAATAAATTTCATTATTTCAAAAAATAAGGAGTACTATTTTTTAACGTATCACATGACTTTTGTTTTAATATTATCCAGCAATTCTCCAAAACAAAATAATTTTTGACTCAAAGACAAGGATAAAGATTTCTTATGTTTTCAGCTTAAGTAAGTAGTACCTATATGTTTCAATAAAAAGATATGTACATTATTTATTATTAAAAAATACATTGCAATAGTAATTAAATTCACATTGCGGATATAGGCTATAACAAAACATTTTCGTTAGTGCAGACCAAACGTTGTCCTGCGTTCAGAAATTCGAAGCACAAACTCTCTTATATGTTGTGTAGTATAAACTTCTGCAAAATTTTTGAAACGGTCATATAATTTCTAATTTACAATGGGTAGCTATCCTTTATAATAAACCTTTTAAACTAGAACTTTTTAAGTGGAAATTTTACAATTTTATTGCTTTCTCATGGAGACCAAGAATTTTGTTTTTTAATTTTGATTAAAAACTCGAGGATTTGCTTAGGGGGGCTCAAGCCCCCTCTGCCCCCCCGGTTCCCAGGCTCCTGAATTTATAGGCTTCCGAAAAAGACTAAAATAATTAAAAATTTATTGACTTTCTTCACGATTTAATTTTTTCTAGAAAGTTGGTATGACTCTACACAATTTTAAATCGTAAATGTCACTCACTTATGGGATTATTATTAAATTTAACCATAACAGAGCGCCGCCGTTACAGCTGCGGGATTTCCGGTAGTCCAGGTCACATTTTAGTGTATCTATAGCGGCGAGGACGACCCTGAAAATAATCTTATACTATAGAAAGTTGAACTGGATATTCATACCTTTGGTCGGTTGTAATTTGAAAACAATTTTCTTTTATTAAGGAAATCCGTATACCAGGTGGTATTTTTTTTATTAATTAATTAAAGTGCCCTTGAAATAAAACATTGCAGGGCTATTATGTTTCTTATACAAGTTAGATTTGATGCAGTTTAATGTAAATTGTTGATACCTAGTTTTACAAAAATTTTAATCTAGTTTTGTAACTAGGTATAAGGAGAAAAATGTTTTCTTTCTTACTCGTAGGTCCAGTTGTATAAAAGATTTTACTCCCATTTCAGCTGATCCATAATCAATTGGATCATGGATAGCAATGTTCTTCAGAATCAGATCCATGACAATTGATCGTGGATCAGTTAAACTGGGAGTCAAATACTTTTATACAACTGGATCGTAGTGTCTGTTTTGCATTTTAAATTGACGTATTCAAAAATTCATTAAAAAAATTAATAATCTTTTTTTTTTACTGTAGGGACGATAAACTTCAAAAGTCAACATCAAAAATTTAAATTCTGTCAAATTAAACATCGTCTGGTGGCATTTAATTTGAAATCACATCACCCATTTTACATTTTTTGTTTAGTTAGGTACAAATAAACAACTTCACTTTCCGGCCTGTGCTGTAATGTGCCATTTCCCGGACTTGAATTAATGTCGTAAAGTGGTATATAGCGGACAGTATGAAATAAAGAAATAAACGGTAATAAACTGACCATAAAATTGATTATGAGATTGGACCTAGTAAGGAATTCAAATTACCGGCTTGTCAAAAAAAATTATGTCAATATCAATGCAATAACGAACATCCGTTATTAATAAATAAACGTCCTCGAAATTTAACCATAATTATCATAATAATTGTACCTAATTAAACATTTATAACCCGTGTTTTTATTCCAAAATAAATAAAAGCGAATAATATTATCAAGGACGGTTTTCTAATGGAATTCCAATAATTTTGGATTTGCTCATTTTTAAACTGTTTCTTTTTATTTTTCATTGAAAACTCGTGAAGTTATTATAATGCTGCCTGCTTAAGCTATGAAGGTTGATCATAATTAATATGTAAATGGCTTATTATATAAGAATTACTGTTCGATTTTATAATATAATTATTTATTATAGGTATTTATGAGAATTTTATAAGACCGTGTGAATATCCTTAGTAATCGCATTCGACTTGTTTCTGGAAATGACCTGAAATAAATTTCAGATTATTATTTCAAACTATAAACAAACTCTCAATGTTTCTTTTAAAAGAATATTTGCTATTTATGATAGTTAAGAAATACCTATGAGGGTTTTACTTTCTAAATTTATAAACACAAACAAAACTATGATATAATTCTACCTACCTCTAAAAGAGGTAAGTAAAAGTAAGTAGAGTAAGGAGAAAAGGATTTTCTGGGATTTAGCAGAAAATGATGAAACTATCCGAGACCAACTGATAGGTATAGGTATTCTAAGAAATAAAGTCCGTTTTTTCAAAAATCCACCACCTGTTGCTTTAAGTTGGTATAATTTTTTTTTATTTTTTATAACAACTTCTGTCTATGTATGGAAACATTGATTCAAACGTCAATCAAAATGTTCTGTCAATTGTTGATGGATTTAAAAAAAAACAGAGTTTATACGATTTGCTATTTGCTTCACGAAGTTAATCTGTTCAACGTAACATCGTGCGTTGAAATATCTCATAATAATTAATTCGGTATTATTCTATTGTGGGTAATAATTAACAACACAGTAGGGACGTGGAGTACTGAAATGAAGTTAAAATAGTGAGAAACTTAATTACTACTGGATTATTATTTACAGCCACCTATTTATAAAATATTTATCGAAGGTCGTTGATAAATATAATAGTTATTTTTTATACAAGACGAATTAAATTTTATCGTCGTGTATAAAATTCTATTTTTTTCTATAGCAGATGTTAAAAAAATAAGAAAAATTTGTAAAAAAAACAATTTAAAATTAGATTATATTAAACCCGAAAATCTCAGTAGCAAAGGTTTCCATTCGGTTTCCATGGAGTTTCCAGAAAATTAAACTACTTTATCTATCCTTGCGGTTAAAGTGTTACTTTATCTACCCTTGCGGTTAAAGTAATACTTGATCAACTATTTTTAGTCGAACAAAGCACACTTTAACATCTGCTATAGAAAAAAATAGAATTTTATACACGACGATAAAATTTAATTATCGACTCGCGAAAATTAACACTTTCCGCTTGTCGATAAAATATAATTTTATCGTCTTGTATAAAAAATAACTATTTATCACATATGAAATTCTTGCCCTTTTAGTGTAGTGTAGATAAAGAAGATTTTGATTTTATTGATTTTATTTTATTGGGAAGCACCAAAGGTTTTAAGATCGTTGGTTCCTCACCTAACATGCACGAAACAAATACAAACAAAACATCCATGGATCACATGGATTTAAATTTAAGTTCTGTATAAAAATATCAGGTGTATGGAGTTTCGAACTCATACGCCACTGCTACTACAATATTTGGGTATGATTTCCAAATATTACTTTATTATCATAAATTGATAAATAAATACATTGCGTTTCAAGCAATGTGAATTTTTCTGACCATTCAAATTTTATTCTAAGTCAAAAACTAAGAAAGTTTCTCTTTATTGACGGTTTTTATAAAGTAATAGATTTCTGAAAGATTTCATTGCGATTTGTCAGTGGTTGTGGTTATAATCCCGTTGCATTACAAAATAGAAATAATTCTATTTTGTTTGGTTCAATTAGTTGTTCTTTGATTTATGATAGGTAGGTACCTACCACGTCCAATTCTTCTTATTAACTTTTAGATTTGATAAGGAAAGCGTAAAATGGGGTATGTACAAAAAATAGAAACCGAAATAAAAATTTCGGTGTTTCTTGCCTTCTTGAGTTTTCTTCCTCGGACTCTCATGTGATACCCCCAGTTGGCAGATCCAACCAGTAATAATGCTGTATTTCTGTACTTTTTATATTATTATCTAATTTCTAATTAGAATTACCATTGTTGCACCTAGAATTTAGCATTTTTTTCATAAAATGTTAGAACCGCATTCAATTTCCCGTTTCCTGATGAAGATCAGTGGAGCAATAATATTAAACATTATAATGCTTGTTTACTGTTTACGTTTGCTTGTAAGAAGAGAAATCCCTTCATTTGATTCCCCTCATGCCTAATCTCTTTCAACTTATTATAAAAGTGCTCTTTCCTTTGCTATTAGAAACGTGATAAGCGACAAGTAGCTACAACAGCTGTGCCCTTACCATGATGACTATTACCAGTAAATTTTCTGTTACGTATAACATTACCAGCAAAGATCTCTTTCTAACACACTAAAAAAAAAGTACATAGGTCACAGCTCTTGTGTGCCCCTGCGCCTCTACGGATATACCACCACTGGAAAATAAAACAAGGGCGGCCGGGCTGGCTGGAGTGGCACCATTCGTACTTACCTCAGTCCGTTTCTGTAGATTAGAATTATGCTGTGCAAGTTTTATGGGATAAGATGCTACTCAGAGCTGATAATTGAATATGGAAATAGTTTGTAATATAAGAATTCGAATGTAAAATGGAAGCATTTTGTTACATCGACGATAATACCTATTTTACTATTCTTCAATTGAACCCAAGACGTTTGAGCGATGATTAGTTTTCAGGTCAGCTTTTCGTTTTGATATACTATAATGTCAGTTGAACATGAATACATTAAAGGCCATCGCCCACTTGTCGGCAGCGCGGCGCGCCACGCCGGACGGAAGATTTTATAATGCATGAATTCTTATGGGCATACGCACACTTGTCCACGGCGCGCCGCGCCACGCCGAGCGGAAGGTTTCGGAATTCTACTCTGAGAATATTTTTCCGTCCGCCGCGCTGCGTTGCGCCGCGCCGTGGATCAGTGAGCGTTAGCAAACGGACTCTTCGGCAGAAATATTTCCGATTAGAGTAGTCGAGAACACCCGAAAGCGCAACCTCGTGAAGCCCAAGATTTGGAAATTGTGTATTTTCATATCTATACAGTCTGCCGTTCGTTCAACCCGTTGTTTTGAAAATGTCTGCCGAAGAAGAAAAACTTGTGCTGCTCGTTAGTAAATATTCCGAGCTTTTTTTACATATAGGATGCACCCAAAATTTCCTCTTTTTCTTTTCTTCCTGCATCTTCGCCAAGTAAAGATACAATAAGCACGTCTTCGTCAGATGTATCCATTTTTACAACAATTAATTAAAATTCAAACCAGAAATTAACCTTTGGGAACACTCTACCTCACTGCATGCCGACGCCGCAGCAATAATCCGCTGCCGACAAGTGTGCGTTACCTGTAAAATCTTCCGTCCGGCGCGGCGCGCCGCGCTGCCGACAAGTGAGCGACGGCCTTAAACCTACTCGGTAATCCCCGGTAAGGCGGTAATCCCTGAAATGGTAAATAATGTTTGTATATTTCTAAGAGATTCAAGAATAGCAACTGCTAGAGTAGCAACCAAGGTGGGCGTTAATCAGAAGTAAGACGACCTTGTTTGGTATTCGGGCGCCAGAAGCAGGTTGGGGTCGGTTGCATCACACAAGAATTTTAATAAATACACCATTATTATTTTACATTTATAAAGAATCTTTTAATTTATGATACATGCGATTGTGCCATTATAATGTCCGATAACGAGAGTGTTGGCATTTATATAACTATTATTAGTATTATTTTTCTTTCAAACAGTATAATATGATGTACGTTAATATCGTTTGAAATAAATGATAATGTAAGTACCTACTACATATTTTTTCATCACCGCATATATGTGACGGAAAATATATGTAAGGTATCCGTTCTACAATCTTGACTTTAACGATTTTCATAATAACTATAAATTATTGCGTTCATGCATTACTATTACAAATTATACTTTAGAATTGTCACGATTACATAAATCGTCTTGAAAAAACGTTCAAATTAGTTAAAAGTTTTAATGATAGAACGTGCAAGAGACCTACCGGTAGGACCGAGCGTCCTGCCAGCAGGATGATATTTTAACCTGTTATACCAGCATTGTGCGTCTTGTTAGTAGGACGAAATAGCACCAATTAAAAGAGCTACTTTTGGTTAGTCAGTGTACCAAATTTCAACCCTAACGCATTATAAACAAAAAAGTTATGAAGAATAAATTAAAAAATCGAGCGTGTTACATCTTGTAGTTACAACCATAAGCGCGCCTGTATCCAAGGGTGCGTGTTTTTGCTCTTGCCACATGGTTTGATGCAAAAGGTACAAATTATGGATGGAAAAATTTTGACACTTTCGGGGTTTTTAATTTCATCCAAAACCTAACCAGATGCTCGTAAATCACCGAAAAAGAATTCTTCTGCTGCGCCAATTTTGTTCCCTTCGCTCATCTGTTACCGTGCCCCCCCAAATATTTTGGTGACAAGCCGCCAGTGTAAATACGTGTATGTACATCCATTAAGCAAATACAACCATCAGTGATCATTAAAGTGATATTCGTCGCCCATAAAGTTAAATACGTTTTTAATTACGATAATTTGTATCTTATACTAGAATCATTAAAAATGTTCTTTTGGATTAGGAAATTTATTTACATTATAATTTTTCCTTTTACGTTCCGTGAATTGCAATAAAATTCGATTGAGTTGAGTTATTGTTTATTGTAAGGTACTCGCGTGCCAAAATGTTATGCATTATGCATCATAAATACCATGGATACTGTTTGTTCAGATAATTACAATAGACAACGTGGGTTAATTTATAATCGGTTGCTACAAGATATAACGCGACGCGAAGTTCAAACGAAAAACAAACCTAACACAGTCTTAAAGCATCAAATAAACGCTATTACATTAGCAAAGCATGATCAGAGTGTTACGAACTACTTACAGAGGAAGGTATCTTCCCTCGCAGAATCCCAGGTAGCCTTTAGTAGTCAGCCCTCTTGAAATCTGCTTGTCTGCTATCGCCAGCGTCACTATTCATCATCTATCTTATCAATTGCCCGCAATGTAACTGTGCTCACACAGTGCTCTCAAACTAACAAAAATGATGTATCCAATAGAAAACCCCGGAAGTACCACTACGAAATTTCTACCTCTACATGCACACTACCATGCAAACCTAAAAGAGGAGGATAAGACGCTTACCAACCAAATGTTAATCCGATCAATGGAATTGCTTCCATATCAATAAGCATAACAATCGGAATTCCGCGTTTCGAAGGTTTGGGGAAATAAGCATCCCGCGTCACCCGAAGAATGCGTCTTGGACATCACTGGTTAATATACAGGGTCTCTAAACCTAGTACCATAAATTTACCAGCCGCTTCCTGGCGCAAAAATAAGTCGAAAATGTCTATAAAAATTTTGTCCTAATCCGCAGTATAAGGAAGCTACACGTCTTTGAAAATGGTGTTGAAAAAACCGAAAACAATTGCATTTTTGAGGTAAACAATCGAAATTTTGCAGGCAACCTAACCTATTGAAGATATAAACTTTTTACTATTTTTTTTTGTAAATTAATTAATTAACTAATTTAAAATCACAATCACTGCATTTTACATTCAGACAAACAGAAAACCTGCATTTTATAGGAAACCGTTAGTCCAGGCGAGTTGAAACAAGATTACCTTTTTTGTTAATTAGGCAACAGGGAATACAAATCTCTAAACTAAAATGGCAAAAAACAAAAGGTTAAGAAAAACGGGTTACTAGAAAAAGGTGGTAACCCCCATTCGTGCCGCCCCTGCTTAATTTACAAAAGAAAAATAGTAGAAAGTTGGTACTTTCAATAGGTTAGGCTTCCTGCAAAATTTCAATTTTTTATCTCAAACCATTTTGAAAATGGAATTGTTTTCCGTTTTTTCAACACCATTTTTAAAGACGTGCAACTTTCTTATGCTGCGGTTTAGGACAAAAATTTATAGATATTTTCGACTTATTTTTGCGTCAGGAAGCGGCTGGTAAATTTATGGTACTAGGTTTAGAGACACCCTGTATACAGGGGTTTTCAACGTAAAGTAGCCACCCTCAGTATCTTTCAGGGGTTGATGACAGACGTTCGGGTTTTACGTAAAAAGATGTCTCCTCTGCAGACTTTGTTGACATGTCTCAGCGATTTTCAAGCAAACAATATTTGTTATAGATATCGAGGGTGGCTACTTTTCGTTGAATAACCCTGTATATATAATATAGGTCTTGCAGACCCATGGCTTCGAAATTGTGCATTATAGCTTTTTCCATGTCACTCTGTCCCTAGCTTTCTCTTGCCACTTCTCTACGCCCAATAGCTGCAGGGTTTCTTTCACTGCCGTTTTGGCCTCCTTCTTCGCTTTTCACTCGTTCTCCTGCCGTCAGCACCTTCTTAGCTAGTCTGGTTTTAGGCATTCTTGCTACGTGCCCTTTGTAATGCAACAACTGTAACTGCAACTGTTTTGTTCGAGGTTCTAATGTAGACGGTACGATAAACATTCGCGCAAATCACGTCCGCGTTTCTGATCCAGACTACCGTTCGCCTATAGGTACGTTTTCTGTGCCGTCCAAACCAGACGAACTCGTGTAATGTAACATCCTTTGACGTTCGCCAAAAAATCGACAACCGGGTGGATGAGCTGCGCGGCAAAACGTAACACCTGCAAATGTTGCAACAACACCGTCCACATTAGCGAATTCTGTGTTCTGTTTCCGGTTCAGCTCGCCGAAATGTACATATCTGGACGGGTGTTAAGTCTTTGTGCCTTTGCGGTTTGTGATATAGTTGGTTTCTTGTATATCTCCATAATCTCTCCTTCTCCATCCCAAGTCTTATATCTGTACTCCTTAATAGCACACTCTACAGAAATGCGGCCGTAAATTAAGAACGAAATGAAGAAATGCGGTCGTGAAGTGAATGCGGCCAAAAAAGTAGTGATTGACACACGTCAATTTGTCTAAAAAAATTAAGTTTATGAGAATTTGTCCATGTTCAATTACTGTCCTACATAATTGTGAAACTACCCTTAAGTTGTTTAGGTTGTAACCTCTGCCCCTGCCAAAAAGTGCGTTTCGTCTTGCCTATATGTATCTTTAAAAAAATCAATCAAATTTACTTTATCGGATGTTAGGTACAAATGCACAGCGAACATCCATTCAAAGATCCTGTAATCCTGGTCTGGTGGTATTCAAGCCCTATAGAGTATATTCTAATTCACATTGCTGCAGCTTTAGTTTCTAAATCTGTATTCATTGGGTTTCATATAATAGTATCTTCGAAATAATAGGGATTTATAACAGATCCCATTAATTCAGTTTAAGAAACAGTGAAAGGCATACAACTTACAAAACCAGTGAGGACGTTACAATAGCTCTTATTTTTTTGCTATTACAAAAGGCTCTAAATCTGGATACTCACTCTGTTGTGCAGAAAGGAGAATGTCTGTAAATAGTGGCCACTGCTCCTCCTTTATTCTGTCGAAGGAGCTTAACTATGAAAGCTTTGACTTGGAACACGTGTGACATGTAAAATATTTAGAAGTCAATGTACTATACAACAAATGCAGTGAACTTTAATCTTAGTGCATGGAACGCATATGATAAATGCCACATGGTTTAAAATAAGACATCGAAAATTATATTAAACCGCTTTGAGCATCATAAATCGTGAGTTACGATCAATAAAGTTGGATGTGGAATTTATAGTACTTTATGCATATACAATGGAACTATTCTTTTCAGTTGCAAAAGTTCAATACTTAGATTGCTTTTATGTGCATTTCAGGCTCTAGGTACATGAAACTGGTATGTACATGTAGTCGATTAAGAAAGATTAAGAAATTGAGTTTATCTTCAGAATTCATTTTCATACATTTTAAGTTGCTGCATAATGTAGATTTTAGAACCCAGACCTCGATTTATGCAGTTAGTATGTTCCCATGAACAAAATATCTATTTTATAGTCATAATGAATGGAGTCATAACTCATAACTGCACTTACTGGGTGCCTGTTTCGATCTGCTCTATTAAATTTGCAAAAAGTTATTTCGCTTTTCAAAACTAATTCAGATATTTGCAGTACACGTATGTTTCTTCTTTAACTACAAGAAAATAAATTACTTGCAAAGTAGTAGTAGCAATTTTTTTATTTTGTGACTACTAATTGTTGTTGCATTCATAAGACTTGTATAATTATTTCCTCAAAGTCAAAAAAAAAACCGAAAAAATCAATAGACCCGATTGCGTGTCATAGTCGTCCATTTAACAACAGTCGTTATCGTTTATTTTACGAAAAAAAAGATGTTCATGTTAAGATTTTAAACCACTGTCCTGCCGTTTATCGTCCGCTACGTACTTCATTACCCGAAAATTTACGATACGAACCAGTCTTAACATGAATGTCCTATTTGGGAGAAATAGTATATTATACACCAGGATAGTGAAGACATTTTTCACACCCGAGCCTTATTATTTCCTGAGATGCAGAGCATCGAAGGAAATAAGCTGCGAGTCTGATAAGTCTTCTCTACCGTGGTTTATATACTATTTTTTCCACTACTAGCACCTTTATTCCTTTTATAATTAACCGTTTTTACGTTAATAAAAAATAAAATTACATTTCTAAATATCCACAAAAATTAAGTAGCCTTGCCTGAAAACATTTTAACTGACATTTGTGTAAAATTTGACGTTTATCTAAAACATATTTATTTCTCATTTTTAACAAATAATTATAATTAAAATTAATAAGAAACAATACTAGATTGAAATAAATAAGCTTTAGAAAGTGGTTGTTGTATTATGAAGGTGAATAATATTCGATAATTGACATAATTTTAAAGGCATCAAGCTAGCATACTAGATCAATTGTTTCTATTATTGACCAGCGGTCAATAATAAAAAACTAGTAACCACTAGCTGAAAAAATCAACTTCTGGCACTGAAAACTAACTAAATAATGGTACCTTCTAAATCTAGTAATGGAAAAAATTCTTTACTAGTTTTTTCATTTGTGTTTTGAATCATTAAGCTTTCTAGATAAAAATTATTTTGTTTTGGAGTAATTTCTACGTGTGCTTTTGGATTCTGAAAAGTGGTATTAAACAGCAGGTTCGTCTAGTAGTAGTAAAAAGTATACAGAGACATGAAATAAAAATTTAATGTAAAAGATATCATTATTTATACGTATCAGATAAGCGATTTATTCAACAAGCGAGTACTTGTATCTGTTCTAATAATTTCGTCATTAGGTGTCTGCATGAACATGTTGCATTAATTCTGCAAGCAGTTCCTTGGATCTGCTCCAGTAACTTCTAAGGCAATCACGACCTCTAGCTAATAGTGATGCCATTTTGTAGCACTTAACTTCTCAGATCCACGCTCATAGTACATTGTATACATTTATTAACCTCCTCTCTAATATACATTACCATAGTACTTATGGTTTTCCTTTTTTTAAGTTTATAATAGAAAAAATAGATTACATCAGAATTCTATTCTGAGCACAATACTGTAAATTATGATGTGCGAATTAACTCTCTTAATGGTTCAGTTTTTAAGGATAAAAAAATCATAATAATGGTTAGAATAAAACATTCACCAAAATTCAGGAAGTAAATAAAGGCCATGTTCATACGCTGAAACGGGCTATCGCTTCTTATGCATTATTCTCACATTGGCTCCTTATTTTTAATGGAACTACTTACGTAACAATTCATTGTTTCATATAAATATGCATAATTGTAGAAAATATTACTTTGTTACAAAAATTTTAAGTAGGTACTATTTCTAGTATTCTCTTCCTTTTCTGATGAGCGGTATGTAAATTTAAGTGATAAGGAAATGTATAAAGACTTGATCAGTGGGCCGAAACAGTCTCGTGGGAATAAAATTAATACTAATGCATTATGCATTTGGTACCTCTCTGGTGTAGAGTTTATCTTTAGATTGTATTGTGTGTTGCCTATTGTACCAACATGGGATTACACTATAAAATAATCAACCTGTATATTTAGTTATAAACATGAATATTTTCTACTCCTAGTATACAGTGAAGTCCATTTATTATGCAATATAATAGGCATATTGAAAGTTAAATGGACCTCCCACTTTATCATTGGAATATAGGCAACCCATTATACACTGCTAAGCACTCTTGCCCCTGCTTACTGATTTTGATTATTGTTTGTCACCTGTTAAATTTTTTTAATACTTTTAATACAGAACAAGATTGAAAACTATCGATTTATTAAAAACATCATTTATACAGACCAAGAAAAAATAGAAATCTGTACAAATTCATGTTTTACGTCAATTTTTTTTCATGTTGTGCCAAATTTTCTAGGTGTTCTTGATATTGTAGACACATTAGGGACTGGTCTGTTAGGATATTTTACACTAAAATAATCCCTAACATTACCTATTGATAATCTGATAATCCGGAGTGATATAGTACACACATTTCTATTTTTTTGGTAGGTATAGATCATGTTTCCAATAAATCGTTCGTTTTAAATCTTGTTCTTTATTAAAAACTAAAACAACACTGTGTAGTTTGACAAACAATAATCCAAATCGGTAAGCAGGGGCAAGAGTGTTAGCAGTGTATAATGGGTTGCCTATATTCCAATGATAAAGTGGCCGGTCCATTTAACTTGCAATTGGCTATATTGCACAAAAATGGACATCAGTGTATACGGCATTATGTGGGTGATTGTAAGTTCAGTTTACCGAAAATATTTCGGATGCTATTGATAATAAATTAATGTTACACTACTTGCTATCAAGATAATTGCAAGGATATAAAAATAAATCCAAAGATATGAAAACAAACAAATCAATGGTTTCGTTTTCATATTCGATATTACAAGAGACACTAATTGACAAATACAAAGACAAATCTACTGAACTTTTTACAGATTGATACATTATGGACAAAAAATGTAAACAACTGACATTAATTTTCTACCTTACGACTTACGCCGCTACTAAAATTTTTTCATGGTTTAATTGAAACAAACGAGGAAATTTTATTGTTTTCCTATTAGTTACAGCGAACTTTTCTACTTTTGAAACAAATATGCTACCAAATTGTTTATATTATTTATACAGGTGTGTTGGTTCTTGTTTGCAAAGCAACTGTTGTTGGACTACGTGATTCGCAGATGTATGAATGCAAATGAAAGAAAATTTCCTCTTTGTAATCATTATTCGAAGGGAACTAGAATCACAGACAAAACTGTTTAATGATCTATTTACGATGTAACTGTACCAGCTAATCCCAACTGAAACCTGGTTCTAGTTAAAATGTAATCCTTAGGTAAGATATATTCCGTATGAAATGAGGCACGCGAGGAAAATCACGTTTGCTAGTAGAAGCTAGGTACAGTAGCAAATTCGATAAGCAGCACCTGACGAGTTGAGTTCTGCCACCAATTGCTTGGGTACTGAGCATCCACTTTCCTCTTAACCATGACCTACTCCTGCTCATGCTTACGCGATGCACTTTCCAGTGACTATAAAACATTTGATTTATAAAAACATCGTTGATTTATTTCATAATGTTAACATTGTTTAATACTATGATCAGGACAGTAAATTATTCACGATTTGACAAGAGTGGGATTAATGTAACGAAGGATTCACATTCAGTCAGTATTCAAGGAACATAATTTTTCTACTGGTATTTATTTAATTGGGGAACTCGGTATTTTTTAAACCTTATTTGGCTTTAGCGTGCCTTAAAAGAACCCATTTAGGGTAGACTGTAATATTGATTTGTTGGTTATACATTTTTCATTAAAAGTCTCTTGGTATAAGGGTATAACTGGTACATACTGTTTGCATGTGTGTGTGTTCGAGATAAGATGATGTGCCATGTGCATGAGGACCTCGGCCAACTTTTAAGAGATACGAAGTCGGTTAAATTAGAAAAAAGATGCACAAATCTATACCCCTTACGAAACTATTTCCATTTTGAAGATATCTGTAAACACTTCTGAAATATCCTGAAAATAAAGTCTTTTATTGAAACTGGGTATTTTTACATTCAGGAATTCAATTCCGGAAATTAAAATTTTTAAGCCTACTATTCGCAGGGAAGTCACCTTTGAGATTTCATTTTAGCTAATGGGGGGAGGGGGTTATCGATTTCGCTACCTCTCATAGCTAAGGCAGAAACAATTAATTTTATTTGCTCCATGCGCTGCACTGCAGCTAATGTAATGATCCTTTGGTGTTCAAATAAAGTTTAAAATATACATAATATTAATAGATAAAAGTATTAATGCAGCAAGAACAGTAAACAGAGGAATTTGACGAAATTTTCAGCAGGGGCGTCGTTAGGAAATATGCATTGGGGGGGGCGCAACTATTATGGGACCCAAGATCTCGTCCTGTCGCAAACAGCTAAAATTACTTTACTGTCCTTGCTTCTTGTTTATGGTTGACAGCAATAAAACTCGGTAGGATCCCGATGGACAACGTGTTGGAAAATTTCCTAAAATGCATATTTGCCTGCCTTCCAAAGCGCACTACTGCCCTATATGGAACAGTGTTTTTTCTTATCAGTTGAAATTTAATTTAAATTTAATTATTTATCAATGGTTTGCGGGGGGGCGCAGAACAGCGTTGGGGGGGGGGCAAAGATGATCTAGCGACGCCCCTGATTTTAAGGTGTAACAGGTTTATACCTTTCTGCGGTGAGGCATGCATCGGTCAAGTTGGTAGTTTCGAATAATTTCAGTTCGATTATTATATGTTTGTAATATCTCTTATTGATGGAGTAAAATACACACAACCATCGTTAAATCTACAATATTTCAGCTTAGATTCAAATCTAAACACCCGCTTCGGAGATATACTGTATAAGTGTATGATACTCACTTATTCAGAAGGTTAAAATTAATCTATTTTTAAATAAATCTTACATTTATATAAATCTTACTTCCTCTTCTGTAAACATATAAATATTAGAAAACAAACATATTGCACAAATGTTTATATTTGATGAATCACCCGGATCTAAGCATCGAAATATTGTTACAACATAAATAACCGAATTGGATAGGTTTGTAATACTATTTCGTTGTATGTTAATATATTCGGTTAGAACATAAAACACCTTCAGAAAATTTGTGGGAAAATATAAATAATACATGTAATACTTGTGAATATTAAATACACACCGCCGAAATTGTTTTAAAAATAAATACCTGTGCTGTGAAATGTTTTTCAGATTCCACGAAGTTAGTTCATAATTTTTTTAGATATTTTCTGTAAATAAATGTAGGTAGTGAGAAATCGTTCCTAAATATTATACTAGAGCGTGTGTTTCAAGTTAGGATAGGGTAGGTAACTAGGTACTCAACAATTTGGAGCTGTGCTAGGGATTCGTATTGTTTTTCTTTGGGTGTGGTCATTAAGTTCACTGCACCGCGGCTAGAATTGACCTATTGTGCCCCATGTGAATATTATTCTCCTTGAAGTAGTCCTGTGTCTTTGAAAAAGTCCTTGAGGGAGATGTCTTGGAGTTCGTGTGTTTCTAAAAAAGGAACCTCCTCAGTCTTTTGCTTTACATTGACAGAATATGTGAAATGGGGTTTCATCCTCCACGTCACACGCTCTGCAAGTTGGGTCATTTAACATCCCCATTGTGCTTGGTGCTTTTTCATCTTCCAGTCTCCTGTAAGAAAGCTAACTAGGTTAGCTTTGTGTATTCCCTGGATGGATCCCGAAGAAACAACTCTGACTGTCTCACTCCAGGCACTGCTCTCCAGTAGTTGCAGTGTGCCTCACTTAGACGGTCCTCCGTACCACCATAGAAAGACCATACATATTATACAAATAGCCAAACAAAACCATACAGATTGTATACAATTACCACGATTAGATTTACCTTACGTTTTGCAAACAGATTGCGATATCTAATTCTACCACAAGTTTTAAAAATCTTGATACTGTCAGTGTAGAACAAAACGTTTTTTTGACCTTACTACTACATTCCTGTATAGCTTACGCCACCCTTATTCATTCTTCATTCATACGTGTGTGTGATATCTTATATAATGTTGTAGGACATGGTTTTGTTACCTACCGGTTTAATCCGACAATAAGGGAAACCTTGCCAAATGTAATCTAACGCTAAATGATTTGCTGAGCTGGATACCGACCCCTAGAATTGTACAATCATTTTCTGCAGCATTCGAGATCTTCTCATTGCAAGCTTAATTCTTTATCACAGGAGCCCAACAATCTGATCCCTAAATTATAAAATATTGCCGAAGAATGTTTACAGTGCATTGCTGAATTAAAAAAAATGCGTTTATATACCAGTCAAGTGAAGTTTGATGTTCGCAGGTACAAATTGGGGAGCGCAGATACCATTGAATAATGCAGAGAATGACTACTTAAGCTTAAGAAGTGGTTCTCGTAGATAGAATACCGTTTAATGCCCGGTTCACATTATTTAAGTAGAGCGATCGAATGCAGCTCTGGATTGCAACTGACATAGTCTGAACAGCGCAGCGTGAACAATGTACTGGATCCAGTCCAATAACTGGATTGCCGATCTGTTTTTCAGTTCGGCGCTGGATTACACTGACTGGATTCAGGGACTGCGATAATGTGAACCACGCATAATACAATTTATAAAAGCTGGGGGTCTGTTCTTTCGTAGCTTGAAATTAGTTCTCAGAAGAATTTTTATGTTGATATAAAACATACACATCTGTGTGCATATACAAGATCCCACTGTTTTGTAGCCTCATATACTTGTGCATTACATAGAGGTAGCCCCTCTCTGTTTCATTATTCCGGAGTTAGTCAGGCCAGTGACCACTCCGGGTACCACTTTCAGTTTCGTTGGCGGGTGTGCTTCAGCCGGTTGCGGTTCGTTTCGCGACAATCCGTACCTCGTGCACTGGTGGTAGTAGATAACATAAGTCTATTGTATGTAAATGAGACAAGCGCTAATTGGAATTTACAGTTTTTTTGTCTATAGTTACATGAATATCTTTTTTATCGATTTACTTCTGCACCAGGAAGGCAATTAAGGTAACTTTCCTTAGTTATTTTTTTTGGAATATATTAATAATAAAAAATTATATAATGCTTAAGCACGTTGGGATCATAATATATTGTTATAAAAAACATTAACAATAGTGACTTCGTACAGAAGAATTATGTATGCTCCTGGTTTTATTTTTAAATTGAAGACTTATGTAAAGTTAACTGAACCTTGAATCGAGCAACCGCAACACCAACACCGTTAAAAAAATTTTATTAAGGGAAACTTTTATTAATATTTTATCAAATAATTATTAATAATTTAAATATATGGCTAGGTAACTGTGAAATCTCACTTCTTCAGTTATTAATGATTGTTCAAGCTAATGATACGTAAAAGATATTAATTCACTAGATTGCTTCAGGATATTTCCTGTAGAATAGTTGCAATTTGAAATTATGTTTAATCTGGTTTCTCCATTACTACGTTCTCCATCGTTAAAAAAACTACTTAGTAAGTGTATCGCCTTTAAACATTTTTATTGTTGGTTATTCCGGATTATTAGACTCACTATAAATATAGACAAAATAAATTAATTTTTAGTGTTTTTTATGATTGGAATGCAACAAAAATGTACAAAGCTATGTGCAGAAGTTTAAATACATTTTCAATGGTTTATTTGGGAAATGTTGAGGAGACAACTGTTGTACTGCCTGTACCTACCGAGTGATGATAAAATATCGCACAAAAATCATATTCTGGTTATTTAATGTTATGGGGAAAATCCTGAGACCCGTCGATTTTTGTTTTCAAATTGCCATTTAGACAGGTAATTTTAATCCCCCCACCCCTCAACCCTAAGTGATAGCAACCTCAACTTTAAAATTTTAAATAGAAAGATACCCTTTGTTATACGTCTTTTGATAGGTCTTTTTATTCTTAATATAACAAAAAAAAGTTTTTTTAAAATCGGTTGATAAATAACGGAGATATTTAACAAAATGTAATTCATTGAAAGTTCCAGTATTCGACAAGAAATCGGCCCAAACACGCCTAATTAATTATCAATAAGAACATACACAGGTGCGATTTTTGAGTTTTATGCGGACACTTGTGGTAAATGTGGCGGTATCGCGTACAAAACTTTTAGGTCAGGAAGTGCCCTTTAATGTCTACCATTTACGGCGTGTTTGAGCCGTTTTCTTGTCGAATATTGACATTTTCTTTTGATTACATTTTGTTAAATATCTCCGTTATTTATCAATCGATTTTGAAAAACTTTTCTTAGTTATATTAAGAATAAAAGGATCTATCAAAAGAGGTATCACAAAGGGCATGTTTCTATTTAAATTTTTAAAGTTGGGGTTGCTAGCACTTAGGGGTTGAGGGCTGGGGGGTTGAAAATTATATGTCTAAATGACAATTAAAAAACAAAAATCGACGGGTCTCAGAATTTTCCGCAAAAACATTAAATAATCAGAATATGATTTTTGTGCGATACTTTATCATCACTGTATAATTAATGTAGCACCATTATATAAAAAAAAATTAATAATAATAATTTAAGGAATTTAGTATAACCTATTAAATATTTCTTTAATTCCTTAACAATGCATAATTATTTTTTCTCCGATAGACAGTAAAAGCATGCTTTGACTGACATTTGACTGTCTCCAAAGTTCCACATTTACTGCCTAGGCAAAAGTGATCATTTTTACTGACAGTAGCATTCAAAATCAGGTTGCTTCGAAAAACAAATAAATTTGAAATTTTTATTAATTAAATTTAACTTCCATATTTTTCACGATTTCTTTAATTTCGGATGGGGTGAACATTTCTTCGTCATTTTCCATTGTAAATATTATTATAAATTAATTAATATTTACGAATTAACAAGATTAAACTATTCTATTCACAACAAATAGAATGACATTTCTCAAGTATGTTTTTTCATAGCAACCAAGAAAAACTGCATAGCAACAGATGCTTGCTGATACTAATAGCACAAAAAATATTAAAAATAATCATTAAATTAATGTTAAATGTAAACAATCGGAGAAAAAATTATATGTTCAACACGGCAGAAATGCAGATTTACTGCCTTTACTGCGTCAGTAAATCTGCTACTTTTCTGCCTTGTTAAACAAATAACTATAGTTTGACCTAATAACCTGATTCAAGATTAAAGTAACCAAACGAATAAAATTCTATTTTGAAGCAATAAATTTGTGAATTATTAATTCCAACTGAGCTCACTGGGTTTTACTTTGTTATTTGTTCATGGTTATAGACTTCTTCCTACACAGTACCATAACAGCCTTTATATAATTTTAAAATACCCTCGAAAATTTTAATAATTTACTTACTTTAAAATACCTGTTTTATATTATATCTGTATTTAATTATAATTTAATAATTTAATAGGGAACAGTTTTAACATTTACGTCCCCTTCTACAGCTGTGAGTGATTAATGCAACCTATTATATTACTCTAAATTTTATTTACGATTTATTGTACTCATTGAAATTTCTGCTTTGCCTTTTTGGTCATCAAATGTATTTTATCGACATTGAAGCCATGCCCTACTTATTTTTAAAACCATTCTTCTGGATTGTGATTTACATCCTGGCGCTTAGAAATGTCAGTAGAAATAAGATTTAGAATTTAATCCTACAAGACTAGAAAAGGATAAAATACTCTGAACTTCAAAATGGTAACCAGAATTGTGTGTACCAATCTGTAAGATAATAATCAATCCCTTTAGTGAATTTCTTTATTTAAAAAGCGAACGTTTTTACATTTTTCTCGTTTCAATTGCTTTATTTAGAAAATGGAGTTGCAATAACAAACTAACATTCTGACTGGCTCATTAGAAAATATTTTTAAAGAAAGTGTGAAAAATATAAATAACAATAATATACCTACTAGGTACTACAGATATGTGCAAATATTCGTTCTAATTGTCATCCTGACATTATTTGTTCATAAAGAATTGGGACCACATTAGTATCGAGACCTGTGTCTTGTAGAATTTATTAATGCCGTCTCTTTTTTGGGATGCGGAGAAAACATTATGAAAGAGCATGAAAAATAGAGTATCCAATTAATTAATCTTCAGGGTCATCTACACCGCAATAGAAACTTTTAACTTTAAATTGATATAATTATACGAGGGTGGATTTAAAAGTTCTCGTCCTGAGACAGCAGGAAGGTTAGCATAGATGAAATGAAGCTGATACGAAATTGATGTCTCACTTACTTTGTGAGAACTAAATTTAAAGAAGGTTCAACATTAATTTTTAATTTTTAGAAGTTTTAACGATTTTATTAAGTTACATAGAATATTAGGGGAATCTGAATGATGGTGTATTAGGACGTCCACATATGTTAGCGTGTCTAACTTTGAAGCAGTGAACGTGGGTTCAAACCTAATTCACGTTGGTAAGACCTCGGATAGGAAATAATGTGACATGATAAAGAATCTTCCTGGGGTTGGAATTCCTCCAGGTAGGCAAAATTCTCAACAAGGGTGTAGAATAGGCTTAAGTGCAATAAAGTGCTAGGGAACTACCTACTTTGCTCGAAGAGCAAACAGCAACAAAAAATCACCATTGAAGAATCTTAAATTATGCTGTGTACTGTCCAATCCACCCTCGTATTTTAAGAAATTAAACGAAACATTTCTTTTTTACAGTCATTATCACAACTTCAATTAAAACACGTTTGAGGATTCACATTTTGACCAAACGAAGCCATTCGCAAACAAAGTGGTGTAATTTCTGTAATTTTTAATACTCAATACTTTACAATTGAACCGAATTTATGTTTACAAAGTTAATAGGCATTCTTAAAGTACATTAAATTTATTACAAAATGAGTGTGCAAAACAACACTAATAGCCGCCACTTTAAACAAAACATTCCAAGGAAGTTACTTTGTGGTGAAAACGATTCAGTGTCAGCTACAACATGTTTCTTTTGTTACTTCAATCGTTGCTTTCGTTACCAAACTGAATTTTTAAAGATCTTGTTTCTCAATTAATAGGTAGCTAATCAAATCAAGGTATTCTACACTTTCGATATAACAACATATCCGTCAAATAATTAATTTTTGTTTGCAAATAATATTCATGTAAGAAAGGCGTTTTCTATCAATTTAGCAACTTCTTTTCCACATCATCCGCACAGGAAGTCAAGACATAATTCTATAATTAAAATTTAGTGCGTGAACTGTTTTCATGTTCTTTGATTCTAATTGACAAACTTTGTGTTATGTTTAGGATATACCTACCTAACGCCACTTTCTCCAAATTGTGCCGGGAAGACAAGTTAGGTCTTGCAATCTTAATTACAATAAATTACAGCATTTAAAACCACATTTATGTGGCGTTTATTGTTTTCACATTTGCTGGGATGTACAAAGAAAAAACTTTTAAACATTTAAGTAGATCTCTAATTGTAAATTTAATGAAAAGTGCATTTAGGAAAACAAAAAACGAAAGCTTTAATTCATCATCATATTATTTAGTAATAAATAAACAGCCATCATTAGTGGCACGTAAGCGTAGTACTACTTGCCTTAAAAGGGGTAAAGTTTTTAAGAATCCAATTTTTTAGGAATTAAACTTATTTGGTTATTAAAAAGGATTGTATATTTATTTTAATTACCACAAGGAAATATCTATTGATTAAATCTTTAATTAATTTAATCATATAGAAATACAAAACAGAAACTACCGGAAATTATTTGCACAATGCAGTATAGTATAGCTATAATAATTAATTATTACCGTTCGGTTGGGTATTCCTGCTTACTTCTATATTACAATTAATTCATTAAATACAAATTAATATTTAATTCAACTTATCTGGTTTTATTAATCTATCATTATAACATTTCAAAAAAATTAAATTTATTTTGAAATTACATTACCCAAGTAATATCTTTAATTAATATTTCAACATATCGAAAACCAAAAAAGCGCGTCAATAAAGAAAGGAAGAAGATGGAGGAGGAGCTACACCCCTTTAAAGGGATACATTTTAATTAATTACACCAAAATTACACAGATCTTTTAACATAGAATAATGAAATTGATAATTTGTATATTAGTACAATTTCATCACATTTTCAATTTCATTTCAAATTTTAATTTGCCAATTCAATTCATATTCCGTCAGCCAATCAGAAGTGCCCTTGTTTTAAACTTAAACCAATCAGAAGGCTATTTTACTGACAATATTTTTATGACAACTGAAAAACTGTAGAGTCTTCCAAGTAATAATATTTATGTCAGATAAACGTCAAACAAACGTCAAAAAACTATTAATATTTTAAAAATTCTTGTTTCATTGAATTGTCATTCAAATACAACTCTTAATTTTTCTTTTTATTCAATGTTTGTCAGTCATTCATTTTTGGAAAATAATTACTCGCGTACCTACCTACCGCTCGTAATTATTTTCGTCACAGCAGCAACCCGGAAACGTAACACGTGCCTGAACGTTGAAAATGACAAAATATAGTCTTTAATTTTTTTGTCTCAATTTGAAGTTAATAAAAAAAATAAATGAAATTCTTATGAAATTATCTTCCCAAAGATGTGTCACACACAATAGCATGGTGACATTTGAAATATTCCCCTTCGGGCCGGTATCACAATCTCAGTTTAAACCCGAGATCGGCTAAACTAAGCTTAGTTGCCATGGATATGATTCATGTAACAATAACAATTGTATCCATGGCAATTAAGCTTGGTTTAGATGATCTGGGGTTTAAACTGAGTTTGTAATTTCGGCCCATAGAAAGCTACAAAAAAGCAATTTTTTTTCTTAATTTTAATTTAATGTGGATCGTTGGTTGCTGGATTTAAAATAACATTTCTGCCTGTATCCGTAGGTAATAGTAGGTAATAGTAAAAGGCCATATATACTCATTATTTGTGTCTAGTTAGTAATATATTAGTTTTCCATACATGATTAATAGCAGTATAATGAATTTGATATTTTGCAATATTTCATTCTATAATTAAATAATTGATTGTGAATTCACGATTGCTATAATGTTTGAATCAAGAAAATTATGATTGATTGAAAATAGCCCACCTTTAAGTAACTTGGATGCGTTTTGTGAAATTGAAATAAAAGTCCCATTATGATGGGTACTAAAATAAAATATTTTCGTAAAGTGGTTAAAACAGTAACTCCTCGGTCTTGTCCAGGGCTATCCGGCCCTGCCCAGAGCTAGCCGTCCGAAGTTACCCAACTTTCCCCTAAACTGTTATGCTCCTGTTCCGATCGCTGCATTCTTCATAATTATAATTAAGTTTCAGTTTGTATAAAATTGTTTAAATAATTAAAAAAAGTCAGATTAGATTGACTGATACATTTTTTAAATTGGAATTATAAAACGGTACCTATTTAGTTATGCACGTACGTTATGGTTGCGTCGTCTACAACGTTCTATAAGACCATGAAGGTCAATTTGCTTCCGAATTATAATAAACTTATAAATGCAAATTAAGAAAATTAATAATACCGTAAAATAGACAAAGGTAATTAATAGGTTACTGGGTTAATGCAATTATTATATAAGACTAAAAAAATAAAAGGAATTTATTTTATCTAATAAAGGCGGAACCTTTCCAGCTTTGGGAACAAGACACCAAATTATTTTCTTGATAAATGCCGTTTTTTGTATAATTATTAATTCCCTTAATAAATTTTCTATATAAATTGAAATCACTACAAAGTGGGCAATTGTCCTTCAAGATATTATTCCTACATTTTTGGGTCAAGCTAATTCAAATAAAACAATATACCTAATACTTGTTAGAATACACAATTTGTTTTTTTATGTTTAAATATTCCAATATCGTCTAGATAATCGCGTAAATCCCGACAGGTAGGACGTTAACTTATATTTCCATAAATAAATATATTTGAGAATAAAAATGAAATCATACTTCCACTTATATGACATCAATCAATATTACAGTGCCCAAGTTTACTGTTTATATAATTTGCACAAATTAATATTAAAGTTATTAGAAATTTCTACTAAAAACTGTAAACATGAACGTCTCGCCTCTCGGTAATAATAGATTATAAATATTTATGAGTGTAGGTGGAAAACCTATTTGCATATTAGACGTGCTCTCGTGCAAGTTTGCAAGTTTATACATTCAAATATAATTTGTATTGTTTGTCTCACGTCGTTAAGTTTTAATAATTTTTTAAAAATTGGAAAAGAGAAAGTATAATAATTAGGATATTAATAGCTCATTACTGCGAACCAGTATCTAGATTTAAATTTTGTTTGCGTTACATTTTTCAACTGCCAAGGCATTCACCTATGCGCAACCAAGGTTCACTGAAAAAGCGGGATTCTACTTTAATGTTTGGATTATCATAATAATGTGAGGTAATACCTAGTAGAGGTTAAATTAGAAATTGTAATCATTAGCTTCTGTATTTGCAATTTAATTCCTGAGCATTTTTTTAAGATAAGAATTAATATTTTAATTAATTTTGTTTTTTGTTGGGGATTTATTACCAAATTATTGAAATGGTAAAAACGTAATTTTTATTAATACCGTTACATAAAATACAAACCAACAAAACATTGAATAACTCTTCTGTTCTTAATCATCAGACTTTTTTCAACATAGTTAAGAAATACAATTTCCAGTTATTAATTCCTGTTAAATTTTGCAAAATTGCCTAATTTAGTCATGTGTTTCTAATCCAATATTACTCAATCCTGCGGTGTAGTAGCTAATACAAGTCGTTTATATTTTTTATATTCATACTACTTAAAAGTTTGACCGCAATAATTCAGAATACTTAATAGTAGTAATTTTTATGTTAGTTTAAAAACTTGTTTCTTATAGCTACTAATAACTAAGTTTTCAAAATTACTTTTTTATGAGAAACCTACTGTTTGTAATAACATCATAAAAATCTTAATGAAGTATCATGTAAACTCTAATAGCCTAATTTTTTAATGTAATTTGTATTTCCATGTAGATACAACGAATTAGTAGTAACTTGTCTTATATTGTTGTAAATTATCCAGTTCGTTACCAAAATAGTTCTGATATTTTAAAAACGTAATCGAAAAAAAAACATATTCCATATGAGTCCATAGACCTACCTATTTGACATTATGTTTCTTATATTTTTTATTTTAACTTTGTTCTCTATAAATAAACTTAATTATGCAGAGTTTACGATCACAAATTATTTTGAGTTGTAGAGACATCAGGAGTCGCTACGTGGGTAGGCTACAGACATATGAATCATTCAAATGAGGAATGTAAATCAGCAAATCTCTTAAAATATTTCCTTGAAACATGCACATTTCGGAATGTCTCTTATGTATAAAGTATCCGACTCTTCATAATGAAACTACTAGTTTTGTAGTGAAGTCAAACGAAATTGGAACAAATAGCTCACTCATTAAACAAATATAGATAATAATTATATAAACATTATGCACCTGCACAAGTTAACGTGATGATTTATTTCTGTACTTATCTGTATAACTGATAAGGTATTTATCGGATATTTGCAATCACTAGTCATAGAGGAGACTACGTGCGTGGTGTCCCGGGCACTACGTAAAGCCGGGATTACATTGGTAGTGAATCACGAACGTGGCTCACGCTTTCGTGGTTCACTCTTTTCCCACGACTAATGTAACTAGATTTTCGTGAAGTACGATTGTTTCACGAACAATTCACGCCACGACAGGGTTAATATTAGACATGTTTAATATTTCACGCCTACAAACAGTCGTGAAGGGATCAGTTGTCAAAAAAAGTGGTGAAATTCAGTCGATGTTTGGTTAGGTTTTGACAGCAATGAGTGTCCCAAATTCATCAAGTAACATTTCTATTCAAAATCCACTCCCTGGTCCACCATCTTCTCTTCTTTCTTGTTTTCTTTTTTTTTCTTCATCAAAATCTGAGTCTTTAAAATTTCTGCGGCTATTATTTCGCAGGTTGCAATAGTAGCTTCCAGCACAAACGACTCCATGTTCACGCCTGTACAGAACACTTTTCGGAAAACACTTTGACAAGTGTAAACGCAAAACGTCACCTTCACGAAACGATTGCACGCAAGCGTATGACACGAATTACTTTAAGCGTGAGCCACGTTCGTGATTCACTACCAATGTAATCCCGGCTTAAAGTAGGTACCCTTCATATGAAAATACGCAATCAGCGATCTCAAATTACTTGATATGAAGTCACAAAGAAAGAGTAAAAAAAATGTGTTTGTCTTCAATGGTTTCGATAATATTAAGGAAGGTACCAAACTTGCTAGACGCCGGAAACGTTGATAGTACAGTACCTACGCTCAGCGAAGCTTTTTGAGGAAATGTTAGTTGCACAAACCAATTATGAAGATAAAGTTGCGACGTCACAGTGACGACTGCTTTGGGGGATTGCATTATCACTCCATAGACGCTGAAACTATAAATGAAGAAGCTAAAGTTTTATGTTTGGTTGCCTAATTCTGGTATCATTTTCAAATGAACACATCACGTACAAAGGTTTGTCCAGGGATATCTGGGATATATTACCTGCTAAGAGCAACTCACCTGGGTCCCACGTACACAGATCTTCTTACCATGTACACACAGAGCGGCAATGAACATCCATGGATGTTTACTACAAGGAGGCTGGAGCTGGTGCGCACCTAACAATGCAGCGAATGCAATGCAATGCAGCCTATCAACCCCCTCTCGCGGACGAATCCTTTGGGGACGTCTCCGAGTTTCTGCACTCAGCTACTCGCCCATGAGTGTCGAGCTTCCGTACCCTGGTGGATTGGCCGAAGCACTGGCTTTCTTCATTCCGGGTGAGGACGCCTTTCTAGCTTGGCTCTCTATTTCTTGTGGTGTAGGTTTACCCGGTTGGCCCAGGGACCCAAAGTTTCCCTCTGACAACCTTCTTTTGAACGAGTCGTTAACGACTCTCCCATCGAGTCCAACCGTAATCTCGGAACTCGCACGCCATGTCTTGCGAGAGGCTTGAATCTGAGCCCGAGGTAACCAATATAACGCATAGATGTCGCGCTGCGTGCACCACAAGGGTGCACTTCCAGATTAAAACGTACGTTGGCGCCGTTCCTGTGTCAAAACGACTGTGTTAAAACCGGCTGCGCAAAGTCGGCCGTGTCAAAATGTTCGGTCTCCATCAAGGGTCTCCATATCTTTAGTAACGGGCATTCAGAAAATATGCAAGATATACTTCTGGAAATTGAAGAAAGATTACATGCCCACGATTGCTAAATTTGCTCATACGGTATACATATTTTATGTTCCAAAACACGTCTTCGTGTTGGCAAACCCCCCTCCCCCCAAAGCTTGATTTCTAGCTAACACTACCAAATAAAATACTCTGTCTTTAATTAGAAAGATTTAAAGTCTCACATTTAATCTTATTATTATTTGATACCATTACCTTTCTTGTAAGTTGAATTAGTGAGCAGGAATCGGCATAAACGTTCAGTACAATTTTAAATTCCTATGTTGAAGTTTAAGAACAGACACATGGTATAAAATTTCCTTTTTTGTAAATTTAAATCCAAAGCAATTAAAAGTAGAATTTTAATATCCCACACGAGTTTCTCTATATGAAACTTTATCACGATACGTTTTCGCTCCAATGAGATTTATTGTGTGAGGTTAATATGATCGGATTGGAATAATCACATCACATTTCGCTATTCTTATACAGGGTGTTTCTAAAATAGGGTTCCAAACTTCTACAGCGTGTAGTACTCATCAAAATAAGGCAAAAAGTTCTAATAAACATATGGCCTAAAACGCACCCCTAGGGAGTTACAGGCCCTTAAAGGGGTTCAGATGAAATTGGTTTTTTTCTATTGTTTGAAGAACGGTAACAGACAAATAGACAAAATTATGGGAATTTACTTAGTTTTTCATTCTGAATAAGACGTGCTAGTACATTTTCGATTTTTAAACTCATGGGCGTCCCTTTCAGGGGGAGGCAAGGGTTTTTCACCCTGTAACTTTTTTTTGGTAAACATTCTTTTAATTTTTACCATAAATTTAGAATTTTTGGACATTTTTATGTAAAAAACGCCCTCTTTGTTTAAATCAATATCGGCAACCTTTTTCGAGTAATTATTAATATTCAAATCCTTCGGCCTAATAATTTGAGAAAATGGTAATCTTCAAACTCAAATTACTCGAAAAAGGTTGCCGATATTGATTTAAACAAAGAGGGCCTTTTTTACATAAAAATGTCCAAAAATTCTAAATTTATGGTAAAAATTAAAAGAATGTTTAACAAAAAAAAGTTACAGGGTGAAAAACCCTTTAAGGGCCTGTAACTCCCTAGGGGTGCGTTTTAGGTCATATGTTTATTAGAACTTTTTGCCTTATTTTGATGAGTACTACACGCTGTAGAAGTTTGGAACCCTATTTTAGAAACACCCTGTATATACTCGTATGTTCTAAATTTAATCTGGAACATAAAACTTTCACTCTTACGTTGTAGGTACATGTGATTATCCATTATTTTATTTTATTATAGTACCGTACTGGACTTGAAATTTACATAAAATAGCTGTACCTATAAAATTTTTATTTTAAACATTTATAGCAGTGTGGATGTAAGGATAGCAGATAAACCGTTGGTTATTGGATTCAATTGGGGTGTACAGATATTGGATGTAAATATTTATCATTTTTGTAAGAGAAGGACGTATATGCACTTGTATCGCAAAGTATCCAAAAATAAATCCCAGAATAAGCCCCAAATCTAGTAGACTGGAAAGATCTTTATCAAGTGCAGTAAAATTACACATAAATTTCATACAGTATATAGTAAACATTTCTCTAAATGTTTCTAGTTCAACCACCTCTTTAACGCTCAGATTTGTTTATGAGCGTTAACTATAGAAAATGAAATTGGTAAGGAAAAGAAAATATTCTTTCCTGTCCTAAAAATTTTGGCACTTTTAAATCGTTTCAACAGATTTTACAGAGGGTTGGAGTAGTCGATCACATAATTGCAAAGGGTACACCAAAAACGGGGGTGGGGGTAAATTTATATTATTGATCAATAAAGTATTGTTAATCCTTATTCGGTGCTAAGAAATATCGAAAAAATCAGTGTTACCAGCAAACTATTCTATACGCTTAGAAGAACGCTTGTCGGGAGAAAACAAGATATCCAAGACAATTACATAGCAGAGTTTTATGCATGGCAGGTACTTAATACAAGACAGTTTTATGATGTCCAGGCTGATCTACCAGTGCAAATAAGCGACAGTGACAAACAAGACATTCTGCAGGCGATGCAATGAGATTACTGGGGAAAAATTGAAAAAACGTTTCTGTGAAACTATTGAGGGTTGCTTCGGTTCATCTCAATACCATAACAATAATTGATAAAATATATAGATTCTGTCGCTTTGCATAATCCTTCTATTATAGAACTATACATATAGATTGCTACACTGCTAAAAATTAAAACGATAATTACTGTTTATTGCAAAACCTCTTTACAATACTTACGAAAAGCAATAAAAGATGAGGTAACGCTAGTTAGGTTTTAAATTAACTCGAATTAGAAATTATTGAGTTTATCATTATCTTCACTGTGACCGAGTTAACACAATTATTTTCTATGCAGTACATTCTATCTGTATTACAAAATAATCTTGCACCACTTTCATAATGGTTGGTTACACTGTTTTGTGCTATATCTACCTACCTACCACTACGAGTTTATTTTGGAAAAAAATGGTATTGCAATGCCATGATATTTTGTAAATTCCAGCTATACCTACAAGGTGTGACCGTTCATGTGAAAAAAATGCACTATTCTTCATCGCAAAAGAAAATCACACCCAACTAAAATTTATTAGCTTTGAGGGTTACTTATTTAAAGTTTATAAGCAGATTAAGAGTTTTAGGTCCGGTATTAGAATCTCGGTTTAAACCACAGACTGGAGTTTAACTTCGCATTTCCGTAAGATTTCCCTTTATATTCTGAAGTTTAACTGGGGGACGTTGTGGTTTAAACTGAGATTGTATTTCTGAACCTTAAAACTGGAAACGTGGTACAGTAAAAAAATTGATATCATATGAACAAACCTAATATACCTACAAGAAAAGTTAAGTCAGTTGGTATCTGCAAAGTTACTGTTGTCACATTCTGACAATTTAATTCATATTCCGTCAGCCAATCAGAAGCGTCCATTTTTAAAAATTGGACCAATCAGAAGGCTATTTACTGACAATATTTTTATGACAACTGAAAAGCAGTAGTATTTCAGGGACAATATTTATGTCAGATAAACGTCAAACAAATGTCAAAAAAATTATTATTATTTTAAAAATTCTTGTTTCATTGAACTGTCATCCGAATACAACTCGTACTCTGAGTTTTTCTTAAATATTAGTAATTCATTCTTACTCGTTGCTGCTGTTTTTGGAAAATAATTACCCGCGTACCGCTTGTAATTATTTTCGTCACGTCAGCAAAACTCAGGGCACTCGTTTTATTATACATGAAAATACTCCAACCACTGTGGCCTGTCTTTAAATTTTTTTTGTATGATATTGGAAGGTCAGAATGATTCACAAATAAATATCGAACGTAGTTTTGGGAGCAAATTAATGGAAAACCTTAATTTTTTACAGAAGTTTAACCCTGTCTGCTGAAGAATTGAGCCAGCAGAAGTTAGTTTTATCTGCGATACCGATCATTTTCATAGAATCTAAATATTCACGCACTGTGCTTCTTTTTACACATAAACGGTTACTCCTTGTATAGATAGTAGATACCTACTAACAAAAAAATGTATCATCCCTTCCTTAACTGAAATCGTATATAATATAAAAGCAAATGTAATTGAAAATTAATTTCTTTAGACCCAATCAACACAATGTAAAATGAAATACCGTCTAAAATAATGATATATTTCCGATACTCGTTATTTTCTTTAGATTGTGATCGTTTCATTAAACGGCTTATGAAAGCATGCAGATAATGAAAGTAATCAGAAAATTAATAGTTTGAATTGATCTCGTAAACACAGTAATTTACGGAAATAACTTCACCTGCTGTAACCGGCCAACGCACAGGGATTAATGGATGTCTTATTTTATTCCTCTTGTTGCATATATTTTCTGTAGGTAAATTAATTCGGTAAAAATGAAGCCGTTAATAAAATATGTATTTTTTTTTTTTTTTAATATGTGAAGTACTTACTGTGCCAGATAGTAAAGTGTTGTAATTATTTTCAAATATCTGCAATGGTTATGAAATACTAGTTTCATTGCCTACTGTGATATCCAAATGCCAAAGATACATACAACACTACATCAAGCGTTTCAGTTTGTAATCAAGAAATCGACTGCCATTAGAGTATTACATTTAACTATAACCACTAACTAACTAACTGTTGGAGATAAATTAGAAATTTATTATTTGATAAATTGTTAATAGGAACATGAAAATATACTTGCACAATATTTAAAAAAATAACTGAAACTGGTATGTGCCAATTCTTATCAGAAAATCAGGCCAAGTCGTGTTGCTTGGATCACTGACAAAGGCTGTCATATCATCGAGACAATATTAAATAATAAATATAACGGAAACAGCACAATACTTTCACGGATTTATTTGTTTGCCAACCTAGTCTAACATATTCCAAGGTTTTAGCACCTAAGTAAAGTATGCATGTTATTTTGCACATTTGGAAACGTTATAACGTTTATTTTTTGGCTTGTTTTAAATGCCAAATGCATTATTTTTGAACAGGCTACAAACAAATGTGTAGGAGAAAGTGTGCAAAAAATGCAAGCATTAGAATTTCAAATCGAGTAGCCAAGTTGCAATAATTTGATTTGGATAGTCAATGTTGCAACAAGTGCAGTTGTAAGCACTAATTACTTGAGCACCAAACCTATTTTAATAACCATTTGTACACCACTCCAGGTAATATCTCAATAATGATTGGTTTACAATTACAACTTCCAAATATTTATTAAATTTCGTCTTCATTGTGATTAGTCATTCCTTTTTTTTTTGGGTTGCAGCATTCCATAGCTGAAATTTAACTCCGTGTACATTTTTAGGTGGACACCTGGGAGACTGTTTTCCCGCTCGTTCGGTCCACCTTGTTTCAATTTTTTTTGTTCAAGGAATAATTTTACCTGAAGCTTGCACCACCATTTTTACACACCCTGTATATTCTTACGTCAAGATAATTGTTGAAAACTGTGAGAATTTTTATTTTTCACGTGTTGTTTTTATCTGTTTATGGAGGCATATTAAAAAGTCCATAACGTCCTAGGGCGTTATGTATGAGGCCGTCACATTATGCCTTCTAATATAGAATTTTATTAATTGGTATGTGTTGTGCCAACAATGACTTTTATTTAAATAATAATAAGATCCACCATTTAACCATTTTCTTTATATGTTCAGGTACAAGAAGCACAAGAAATGCCCAAACGCTAGCGAGCTGTTCATACGGCAAAATAAGATGTTAAGATGGCTGGGTCCACGAAAGGCCCAAGATTCTTCAGATGGTCGTCCAGTGGATACATCAGAAGCATCTGGGGAAGTAACAGACGATCCATTAGCTGCCATCGATCCGACTAGAAAAGGCCAAAAAATCTACTCCGTCAGCAGGTCAGTCGTACTACTACTTCCTAGAGTAACCTTCAAAACTGGGGATGGTGCTGGGGACCCTGGTGGAGGGTGAGTGTAATTGTGTCCTACATTGATGAAAACTGAGATTTGAATTTTAAGTGCAAGATGTTTATAGAGTGAGAAAATTAAAAGTTTATATGTATAGGAGCTATAATTTGAATTCGGTTAACACTGTTATGGTCAGATCATCATTTTCCGTACTGTAGCGATAAGTTGCAATCGAAATTTTCATTTTTCGTTGGATAAAATAAAATGCAATTACAATTTTAGATATTTTTCTACTTAGATATATTTAAGACTTGCCAAAGTTGGAAATCATTAATAACTGCTTCTCTGATTTTTTTATTTGGCAGTTATTTTCAAAAAAAAAATTTTTTTATAAGAATACATACAGGGTTTCTCAAAGAAAAGTAGCCATCCTCAGTATCTTTCAACATTATTATTTGGGGGAACATCTTTTTACGCAAACCCCCTTAGCCGTCACAGACACTCTCTCTAAAATTTCAAATGACACCATACAATGTATGACACATCGTTAGACAGGTAATCTCATAAGGAATTCATTCTAGTGTTTATTTTTTATTCGCTTCAAATTGAGACATAAGAAAATTAAAAACTATTTTATTTCGGTTAAGCTGCCGAATATAGCAATTACCGTTAGTAATTGTTCAAAATGACTTCCGTTAACTTCCATACAATAATACAGATGTCTCAATTTGAACCGAATAAAAAATAAATAATAGAATGAATTCATTATGAAATTACCTTTCCAACGATGTGCAACACATGGTATGGTGCCATTTGACATTTTAGAGGAGACGGCTGTGACGGCTGAGGGTTTGATGACAGACGTCCCATTTTATGTAAAAAGATATCCCCCTTATTGACATACTTTTGGGATTTTTAAGCAAACAATAGTTTTAGAGGATACTGAGGATGGTGGTTACTTTTCAATGAAAGTATGAAACAGATTCGATGTTGTAGAAGTAATCCATCGTGGGCCTATGCCAGTTTTGAGGGTCATTAAAATAGTTCTGATTGAAACCGAAATAATGAAGTACCTACAAGACGAATGTGCAATCATACGAAATTAACTTTCGACGTCATATACCGGGTGATGACTTGAGCGACGCAGCATAGGCATTTCAATGGTAAATTCTTAATGTTCAATTATTGGCTCCCCTAATTATTTTAGAGCAAAAGTGCGTTAAGTTTTTTGTAGAGAAATAAATTCTGCATCTGTTCATACTATTATTTATAATTTTCCATTTTTCGGAAGCGTAGAAATAGAAGAAATTGAAAATGGTCTTTTTAAAAAAATCAGTGATGCCATGGAATTATAAAATCACACAAACGCACTGACGTTTCTGTCTCATTACATTTTTTTTCTTTTTGAAGCAATAAAACGAGTAGGTAATATGAAACAAAATTATATTTATTTTACAAAACATACTTCAAACTTATGTATTAGTCTGTGAATCGTTGTATTATTTGGAATTTGCCGATTCGGATATTTTACGCTGAACAATGCCACTTTATCATTTCTACTTTGTGTTTCGCTGAATACATTTTAAAAATAATAGAATTTAATAATCGGTTATAAACTTCAAACGGTATTAATGACGGATGTAAATACGAATGTTGTTTGTTTTGATAATTCCAAGGCATCACTGATTTCTTTAAAAAGACCATTTTTAATTTCTTCTATTTCTACGCTTCCTAAAAATGGAAAATTATAAATAATAGTATGAACAGATGCAGAATTTTTTTCTCTACAAGAAACCTCAACACAATGTTGCTCTAAAATAATTAGGGGAGCCAATAATTGAATATTAAGAATTTACCATTAAAATCCCTATGCTGCGTTGCTCAAATCACCAGTCACCACTCTGTATAATAATTTCATTAGTATGTTATGATTAACTAGACCCTAATGTTAATCAGTTTAGTAGCAAGAATCTAAACTGATTTTTGTCTGTGTAAATTTCAATATAGATTTCAACTTTCTAAAAAGCTAATTACTATAATAAGCATGCTCTGCTTCTTCCAACCTTTCTGCTGTGGGAATATGGTAAAACTGTTTTTCATTTAAAAATAGTTCGTGAACCTTAATTTCATGATTTACAATCTTAAAGCTTAGCCCATTGCTCGAATTTCTAAAAATATAGATTTATGATACAAACTCCCTACATGTAAGTAGATTTAGCGACCACACACACACACACGTTCAAATTAACTTTCTTAATGTGCCACCATGCAAACCACAATTATTTAGACTTTCAAATGTTAGGAAATTTCAAGTAACAATTTGCCAAGGTTAAACAATTTTTTGATTATAGAAATTTTAGATTATTTTAAATTATGTAACTAATAAAAGTTATGCATGATTAAAATTATTATTTGTCATATTCTGCTTTAAATGTTAATAATATCTTATAGGGTTAATCCACTATACGATGATAGTTTGGATACTTCCACATTAAAACGCCAAAAAGAACCTGAATTAGAAAAAAAGATTCTAAGGCAAAGTTATCCTCCTTCGGGTGAAAAATCCAATTCTTCAGGTTACGGTGGTAGTCATGGAGAAGGAAGTAGTCATGAACCTACCTATGCGGAGAAAATTAGATTAAGGGAGGATGTTGTATCAGTCCTGGAACAGAATTCAAATTACGTCAAATCGATTCAAGTTGCAGCTGTTGGAGGTAAAAACAAATCTGTGCCATCCTTAGGTTCCGGTTCATCCGCTGCTGGTACCCTGACAACGATCCCTGAAGGGAAAGTAGATTTTGAAATTCCAAGACCTATTTGGCCAAAATTTAATGAAACCGCTGGGGGGTTAAAAAGACAAGGAAATTCATACGATTCACTTGTCGATGAAGCTTTATTGTTATATACTAGTGTGAATTATGTTCCTAATAATGATCCAAGTTCTAGCGCTGATAAAGACGTTTCAATAAAAGAAATTTTAGTAGATTTGTCAAACTGTATTAGTGCTACTATGGAGGGCAAAAGTGGAGTATCTCCAGAACAGATGTTAAAAAACATTAAAGAAAAAATTTCCATGAGCTTAGACATACTTCGAAATTCTACTGAAGAAGAAATGCGTAAATTATGCGTGAACCTCAGCAATCGCAAAAAGGTCAACTCTGTTATGAGAGCATTCAGTAATTCATCTTCCAGTGGTAATTCGAGTCAAAGTTCGCCAGAGTTAAATAGTGCTAGAGTAAGAACTATTTCTGCAGACACTGAGGATATTTATCAAGTACCATCGGGTTCCTCGAGTAGTGGTTTCAGTGATTCTGTTAAACATTATGGGACTTCAAAGCGGTTACCACCTCAAGATGATATTATTCTCAATGCAAACGGTATGCGTAACGCCATAATTTACGGAACTTTGTGTCGGGCAAATGTGAAATCGTGTAGCGCGAATGAAAAACTTTTAAATAAAGAAAATAAAATTCCAGAAAAAGTGGTTCCAAAGAAAAGTTTACTACAAGCATCGAATGATGGGAAACCTAGTGTGTGGCAACAATATTACGGGGTTAACATAGCTCAGGAAGGTGACATCAGATACATCACCAAACCAACAGACGTTCCCTTATACGTAAGTAAACATTTTATTCTTTAAGTTTAATTATTCGCATAATCGGTGTCCAGAATTCTATTTAACTGAAAAGTTACCAATAAAAAAGTTTTGAATACTCTGCAAGGGCAAAACCACAGTAAAAAAATTTGTTCACTTAACAACACAAGGTGAAAGACTACCCAGACTTCCCAAGGACTTCCTCACACCTCCCAAAGACTACCCAGACTTCTCAGGGACTATCCAGGGTTCGCGGAGACTACACATGGACTACCCGGGCTGTGTAAAACTTCCCACGTGGTTTACTCGTTGATATACTTTGCATTTAACACATTTCGATAATAGAGGATGCATCAAAAATTCTAAGGCCCAGTTTTTCAGGTAGGATTTAAGCTTCGGTTCAGTTAAACCAAGATTAATTGCCATGGATACAAATGTTACGAAAATTGTATCCATGGCAATTAAACTTGGGTTAGCTGAATCAGAGTTTAAACCTGAACTAAAGTACCGCCCCTATTTTTTTCTTAAGTTAATAAGATTTACCCCGACTACAACAATAAATTAAAAAAAATCACAATCTATTTCGATGGGTTCCTTTGGGTTTGGTCCAAAATAAAATAGATTATTACTTTTTTGTGTAAAATGAAGATGAGAGTTTTATTGGAATACCTACATACGTAATACGCTGTTGTAATCCACTTCGAACATTAGCTTCTAAAATTAGAGAGAAAGTTATGCACATAGTAATAATTATTACGGTTACTCGAGTCCTCTAGAATTTACAGTACATTGACATTGAAAAACGAAACAGTTTTTAATTATAAAATTATCTTTTAATGACTTGTGCAAGCAAGGAAGTGTCTTAGTTGCGATATAAAGACGTTCTAACAAATTACACGTTGTACTTACTGCTGTAAAATAATAAATCGGTTAGGGTGATCGTAAATCTCATTTCATTTGTCCAATTAACTCTTAAAGTCTTAACACACAGTTTTCCTTTTATAATGATATGAAATGCCCTAATGGTATATTAGGTTTAGCGGATAGTTACAAATCATTAGTTTATGTAATATATAGGCTGCTGAATAACTTGGCGGAGAGTATTTAACTGCGATTAGCTGTTACGTAACTAGATGACTTAAATTCATTATGACAGGTATGTAGACCATACATAATTGAAGCGTACATTATACATGCGGGTCGCACTATGCCAGAATCATTAATGTTATGTGGTGTTTATTATCATTATCGATTTGTAGAACAAACACTTTGTTTGCTAATGAAAAATAAGTAATATTAGAATCATTCAAGTCTTCCCAGCAATAAATAAAGAGGTACGAATATCTACTTGCACCTAAAGGATATTTATAAAGGGACATGGGTTAGCAGTTAACGGAAAAAAGTATAAAAGAAATCGATGACGTCCTTATCGAAGAAGCTCACGCAATACAATAACGTAAGAAGGAAAAGGCAGAAGAAAAGCCTAAGGCAATGAAGAAAAGAAAAAGATGTAGAAGAAAATTGACCAAAATAAAAGGCACGATATCAATCGCTGCAGAAAAAACAAATCTAGTGCAATAGAAAGCAGATAAAGGTAAAGCGAGATGGTTCAATGAGAGATACGAGGAAGCGTTAGAACACCGAAGAAAGGCCAGAATGAAGCAAAATTGGGGGTATAATAGGGTTAACGGCTACCAACAGCATAGTGTGAACCCTTACCATCCGCTGTTTCCACAATAGGCGAATTCAATAAATTGTCAGCGGCTGGTTGAATAGCGCATGTCCAACTTGACACAAGCGGATACCGAGAGGCCTTACAGTGACCCAACAACTGAGCATATGTAGGTATTCACAAGTCCACTTCCACTGGGCTTGTGAAAAATAATTCTTAAACTGCAACTAACCTAAAGACAGTAGGTAGTGAATTATTTTCACTATTTTACACAAGCCCAGTTTCAAAAGCCCAATGGACTTGTGAAAGCATACGCTCAGTGGTTTGGTCACTGTAGACCGTGTGGGTATCCGCTTGTCAACTTTACCAGCTACCCACCGATCACGTAACTCCCTCTCGCTGTTAACAGTTCTTCACCAACCTAGTACAAAACCCTGTGCAGTGATTTTGTTTGCTAATAACTTTAGTGTACATGTTGTACCTACTAGCCACTGTAATAAAAGTGCTGATAGTGGCTCAAATTCGAATTTAAATCTGGACCCAAAACAGACGCTGTTTGCTATTGGTGCCAACAGCAGCCGGTAGCAATCAGCGGTTGGTAAACACCAGTCCTGAGGCTTTTAAGATGAATTACACTCCGATTCTGTAAGCCGTAACGACTCGTTCATTAACGATTGTCGGTGTTTGAATTTTTTTTCGTTCTAAAATTGCTCTATAAGTTGTAGGAGGTTCGATAACAATTGTTGTTAGCTAACGAGTCGTTCGTGAACTATTTTTTTACAGAATATAGGGATGTTAGTAACGGATTACTGTATTCAGGAAAAATAACGCCTGTATTTTAAGCAAAAAATTAGTTGTAATTCAAAGGAACCATGAGTAGTACGTTTTTAAAAATTCAAATTAAAATTTATGTAAATTTTGTAAGCTTCGTAGTAGGTACATTATTAGAAACCAGCATCACCTTTATTTTAATACAGACTTATATAAAATGCATTTACGTAGAGAATGTTATTGGTTTCGTAATAAAAGAGCTATTTCGTGTTAACATAACATTTCCTGATACTTATCCTAAAATATCAGAACCGTATACGGTAGAAATGTATTGATATTTTACTGTTACTACTTCAAATGTTTTGTACTCGACTCATTGCTATTATAGCGATTTTTTTAATTAAATAATTATGGAACATAATATTAAGAAAAGTTTGTTTATAAAAAATACTGAGTAGGTACTGTAACAAGAAATAGTTATTTTTGTATCATGGCCAAAAAGTGAATATTACCTGTGTTCTGGTCTCGGCGTTGCCTTGACCAGAAAACTCAGACTCAGACGAAAAAGCACTTTGTGGCAGAGGTGCAAACAACATTTTTGAGGCGAATATCACAAATTTTATTAACGAATTTAAATTTTTTTATGTATATTCCAATGACATTTTGTCACGTGACCACCCTGAAACGTCATAGCCGCATCAGTTGTTTTTATCATAGTCGCCTAAAAAAAGTTATAAATAAAAAATAATGCTTTTGCAATTTAAACAAATCAGTGGCTGCAGCGGCAGTGAAGTAAATGCGGTCGTGAAGTAAATGCGGCCGTGAAGTAGTATTCGACAACTGGCTAACTACAAATTGACACTTTACGGTTGTCAAAAAATACGTAAAATAGTTGTTTTTATCATAGTCGCCTAAGAAAATATTTTATTCAGCAGTAGGTATGATATCTCGTTTTCACAGTAAAGTATTCATGTGTAAAGTAGAACAAACTGTCATAAATATAGTTTATAATATTGTTTACCTTTTTATTCAAACAACAAAATCATTTATTTTCTAATAACTAAAAGCATAAAGTGGAAAGATTTTACTGCACTAATAAGTAAGTGATATAATAGTTACTAGCGGTTTTGAAATTCCTTACCTATTTAGTTATTTTATTTGTTGAACCCAATTATTAGAAAGATTTGCAAAAAGGAGGAAGTTTTTCATTTACATTTTATAATATTATTAAATTAATTTATTATACAATTCTGCCCTAGTGACTGATTTACAGTAATACGCTGTCCCCCTGGCCGTTAGAAAGATTGATGTGATTACAGCTACTACTTCCGCGGTTTGTGACATGCTTTAGTTATGTTGGTTTTTTGCGATACGCTAGATTGTTTTGATTTTTCTTTTAATATTCAGGTTTTCTACGAGGTTGCAGGTTGAACGGTTAGTTTTTTTATGCGGATGTAAATTTTTTGTTATGTAAGTTTTGAGTAGTAGACAGAAAGGATGTTTAATTAATCTTCGATATTATCAACAGCTTGTAGATTTGCGTTGTGAAATTGGAGGAAACTAATTTTATCATAAACAGATCAATATTATAAAGGTCTTTGTGTCAAACAAGTTTAATTTTTGAATTCACATTTTTTTTAATTTTAACAATTACTTACAATTTTTTTTAAGTGCTAATCAAGTTCGGATTCATGATTATTAGTCGTAAAGCTAAAGATAATAAAACGTGTTCAGATTAGGAAGGTATGTTAGATATTAGAGCAAAAATTCATCCAGTGATCTCAATGCTAGATTAGGAGAGAAGTCGTAAAATAGATCGTAACTTCTAAATGAAAGAATATTTATAAACAATTTTGGCACAGCCCTGAAAGTTTGTTGGTCGAATTTTTATCCACCCTGTATTTGTTAATTAATTTTTGATTGTAGAATGACAAGAAGTGATAAAGTATTCACGTTTATAACTTTTCGTGGCACAAATTTTAATATATTCACAGCTTTTCCATTCGACATTTAATTACTAGTACGAATTTTATGTTATCTACTTACAAACATTAAAATGAATCATACTTACATGTAGTAATATGTTTCATGATTGTAAATCTATCAATTTTAGACATGTAAACATATACATGTCTTCTCGTTTTAGTTATTGATGACTCTTTAGTTGATATTTAAATGATTTAGGTATCTTTAGTTGCACCGTATTATAAAAATCTTATAAATCTGTAGCTGATATGACGACGATATATTTTATTAACGTGTTATTTACTACCGTGACTTGAAAGCGTGGTAAAGTTAAGAATAGATATGTGGTCATGATCTAATCCGTTAATAGAAATCTTCTACAACTGGTCCTTTTATTTATTAAAAGGCAAACCATAAAATTGCGGTCAATGGGTCATTCAATACTCCCACATTTTTTGAAATTAGAACTGACATTGGAGGAATTTTAATTTTTTAAAAACATTATACGGGTTGTAACAAACAAGACGCAGTAGAAATAAAAGCTTTGCATATTAAACCCTGTTGTAGTGAATTAAGATTTCGGAACAATAAAAAATTGTTACACTGTTTAGTCTATTAGGAATTTCTTTGATTGATTTTAGGAGTAGGAAATATTAGAAAAATGTAACGTTGATGCATGTAACCAAATCGGTACCTAAATATTATGTAATAATAAATAATAGATTTACCGCGCTTTAGTTTTTAGGAGCTTCATGCATACCTATAAGGACCGAGAAGCTGCGATTGTTATCCAAGAATTTGTTCATCAACTGCTTAAACAAAACGGAGGTTATTTCAGTGGGAAGTGGTTTAACATTATTTTCAATATTTATATCCGTTTACTTAACATGCACTTTGAATATTCAAAACTATATGCAAATGTAACACAAAGTATACAGGGTGGTGACTTGAGCAACGCAACATAGGGATTTCAATGGTAAATTCTTAATGTTTAATTATTGGCTCCCCTAATTATTTTAGAGCAAAAGTGTGTTTAGGTTTTTTGTAGAGAAAACAATTCTGCACCTGCTCATACTATTATTTATAATTTTCCATTTTCCGGAAGCGTAGAAATAGAAGAAATTAAAAAAGGTCTTTTTAAACAAATCAGTGATGCCTTGGAATTATCTAAACAATCAACATTCGCATTTACATCTGTCATTACGGTTTGAAGTTTATAACCGATTATTAAAATCTATTATTTTTAAAATGTATTCAACGAAAGAAAAAGTAGAAATGATAAAGTGCCTTGTTTAGCGTAAAATATGTTCCTATTACCTAGTCGTTTTATTGCTTTAAAAGGAAAAAAAAATGTAATGAGACAGAAATGTCAGTGCGTTTGTTTGATTTTATAATTCCATGGCATCAGTGATTTTTTTAAAAAGACCATTTTTACTTTCTTCTATTTCTACGCTTCCGGAAAATGAAAAATTGTAAATAATAGTATGAAAAGATGCAGAATTTATTTCTCTACAACAAACCTAAACACACTTTTGCTCTAAAATAATTAGGGGAGCCAATAATTGAACATTAAGAATTTTCCATTGAAATCCCTATGTTGCGTTGCTCAAGTCACCACCCGGTAGATAGGTAGTACTCGTATTGCCAGGCGCTGGCTGGATAGGGTGGCGAGATGGCGATAGCGGATAGCCACCTGGACCAAAAGGCCGCTGGCGGCCAAAAATTAAAAGTTTGTTTGGCCGAAAATAATTTTTTCTAAATTCTAATCGAAATTGAGTTAATCGGGAAACACGACATCGATATACCGACAATCATTGTTTTGTAGTTTATGTCCCCAAAAATCCAAACCATATAACGTCGCCCTTTGTCGCCAGTTCAATACGCAAAAATACAAACATATAGACACGTCACTCGTCTATTTTTTAATGCAATATTGGGAATTATTGTTCGATTTAATCACGATCAGCCAAACCGTATCGGCGCGGCGGTTGTATCATGCGTATATATCTGTCAAATCTCTAAACCAAGACAAGAAGTCGAAAACCCCGGATTTTTGAGCTTAAAACCCGGACATTTCTGCTGAAGAATTTTCATCTTACTCACAAGTAAAAAACTTCAAATCCTGATATGATAATGATATACCTACATGGGAAAATTTGACTGAGAATAGTTGGTTTAGAAAATGTTTTAAATAAGAGATTTTCGAAAAAGATAAATTCCAGTTTCTTCAGAATAGTTTAGTGCCTGCAGATTTCCTGAAAATCCATACATTTTTGTCAAGAGGCATACATTTGCGCAACTATTCTCTAATTTAACAAACTTTGTATCTCTTGGTATAAAGGTAGCCGAGATCCCCTTGTATATCATTTTAGTAACAATCGTATCCATGACTGTGATATTTTTTTTCCTTGAATGTGATCATTAAGCCCACTGCACTGCGGCTAAAATTGACTTAATGTGCCGCGTGTGAATATTATTTTCATTCAAGTAGTCTTGTATCTTTGACAAAGTCCTTGGGGGAGCTGATCTGCAGTTCGTGTGGCTCCAAAAACCTCCCCTGGTTTTATACATAGTGGTACCATATAGTAGCTACTTTTTATGCCAGCTTCGATTGAAACCAAACTGTGACTGAGTATGTTAATGTGGATTTTATTTTTGGTGGTTCTGCAGTATTGCAGCACTTGCGGACGAGCTTGTAGTGGATTATGTACCATTATTTCATTATTGATAGTTGTGATAGTAGTACTGATTATTTTATACATCTTATTATTATTATGCCATCAAGAAATTGTAAAACTGTCTTCGTTTAAAAATACTTAAACTGAAATAGTTTATTACTGACATTTGCAGTCGCAGCGTCATTACTACATTAAATCACCCATTAACCGTTATAATTTCGACTCCTAATGCTCGTTTAATCGGCTATTACCGGCCATAGTAAAAAAATATAAAGTTTATAATATATTTGTTGTGCAAATCCTGAAATGGTCATTTAATTTCGAATAAATTTAAGCGTCTAGTAGTAAACAGTTTCCAATCATTTAGTAGCACCTGCGTCATTCGAGTGCCTAATTAATGTGATATTAGTTGTGCAACACAAACTACATATTTTGTTGGCTTCACCATTATAGTTACCATTTCGTTGAGAAGACTAAAATGAGCTAATTGCTAAGGGTAATGCGGTAAAGTCAAGCCACTTTCCAATTTGTTTTGTTCAGATACGAGGAATAATGTAGGGTAGTAGGCCATGCAAGCAGCCATTGAAAGTGAAAATAGCCGTTCTTTAAAAAATTCCTATGCATCATATGTGAAATGTGAGGTGGTGCCGATAAGTGTTGCTGTAAGAATCTGGATCTTGTGAAAGGTTGTTTTTATTTTTAATTTTTATTTCTGTTGATGCAATTTCATTTAACTTATACATTAAAATGTACGAGTAGAAATTGAATCATTACAAGATTTACACCTCCACTTCGTCAGGACCAGTTTTTTTAAATGCAATCTGAAAAATATCCAAAGATTATAAGTTTTACTTTTGCAAATTGGTCAATAAAAAATGACGGTGAAAATACCATAGATCATTAGGAGACTTTACATATAGAAAGTAAACGATATCCTGCGAATCCGGGATCAAATTATGAAATCGACTAAGATTTATATTTTCTTCCAAAGTGTAACTGGTTTCTAATGTTATATTTAAAAATCAATGTTTAAGATATTAACACAGTTTGGGTTTTAAATTCAATTTCTATTAGAATGTGATAATTAACATCGCCATTTTATTATTTGTAGAACAATTATATAATTGCGGTCTGTTCCTGTAGCCGTAGATCAAAACCAACATTATATTGCAATTAATTATAGGGATCTAGTTGCCTTATTTTTCGGTAGTATATAAACTGTGCGATCCGTCGCAATACTAGATTTGACATAATAAATATTCCTTTTGGGGGTTGTGAGTCTTCGTGATCGAAAAAATTAAAGGCATTAGAATAATTGGTTACATGCAGGGGCAGAACAAACAAAACTACGTTTTTGTATCACGTGACCCTCAAAAGATGGCGTTGATTGGCCTGTTTTGTTTGTGTTTTGTCTTAACAAGGATCACGTGATACAGATAGTATTTCGTTTGTACTGCCCCTTAGGAGGGTCACGTGACCCTTGTTTTTAAATTGCCATTCAGACATATAATTTTCAACCCCCCACGCCTCAACCCCTAAGTGCTAGCAACCCCAACTTTGAAAATTTTAATGGAAAAATACCCTTTGTGATACCTCTTTTGATAGGTCTTTTTATTCTTAATATATCAAAAAAAAGTTTTTCAAAATCTATTTATAAATAACGGAGATATTTAACAAACTGCAATCAATGTAAAAAATGGGGTTGACATTCAACAAAAAATTATGACGTCACAGCGTAGAAATAATGGCACAAATCCTGAGACCCGTCAATTTTTGTTTTTAAATTGGCATTTAGGCAGGTAATTTTAATCCCCCCACCCCTCAGCCCCTAAGTGATAGCAACCCCAACTTTAAAAATTTTAATGGAAAGATACCCTTTGTGATACCTCTTTTGATAGGTCTTTTTATTCTTAATATAACAAAAAAAAGTTTTTCAAAATCGGTTGAAAAATAACAGAGATATTTAACAAAATGTAATCAATGTAAATAATGGGGTTGACATTTAAAAAAAAATTATGACGTCACAGCGTAGAAATAATGGGCGATCAAAACCACACTTTTAGGTCAGGAAGTGCCCTTTTTAATGTTACTATTTACGGCGTATTTGAGCCGTTTCTTGTCGAATATTGACATTTCCATTTGATTACATTTTGTTAAATATCTACGTTATTTATCAACCGATTTTGAAAAACTTTTTTTGCTTATATTAAGAATAAAAAGACCTATCAAAAGAGGTATCACAAAGGGTATCTTTCTATTTAAAATTTTAAAGTTGGGGTTGCTAGCACTTAGGGGATGAGGGGTGGGGGGTTGAAAATTATATGTCTAAATGGAGATTTAAAAACAAAAATCGACGGGTCTCAGGATTTTCCGCAAAAACATTAAATAACCAGAATATGATTTTTGTGCGATACTTTATCATCACTCTGTATACAATGTGGTCGTTGCTGACTTAGCTGTGGAGGGCCAGCGATGGTTCTCTTCTCATATAATCCGTCATAATCAATCAATACGTTTACTATCGTACTCTTTCTCAAAATTTTCCATGACTTCATAAGTTGTTGAAATAGTTTTGAAATTAATGCCAACAATAAACGACCTGACTATTTCGCAAACTTCAGCAACTAGAATTTTAATCATTTCTAATATTGAGATATGCAGATAGATAGATAATTTTCCTGGAATTTTGTGTTTTAGATTTTTTTTTAAATATAATATGTAGTAACGGAAAGTAGAAAGTATGGGCATATTTCGCCAGACTATTGTCGTAAAACGAATTATTGCCTTTTTTCCTCAGTGCATGTACCATACTGCACTTGCATTGTAAATGACATGAAGGTTTCGTTAAACCTCAGATACTAAACCGTAGAAGTTATAGATATTCCGGGTATAGGGATTATAGCAACTGGGTGGTCTGTGCTCTCCTGCTCCTGTCTTAAGTTTGTACAAAATCTCCTATATTGATTTGGCATGACACCTTTGGCTAATCTATACGTACAGTTTTTAATGTGAAAAATCCATATTCAAGGATAAATTCAATGTTTACAAAAAATAACGAACTAACCAGAACGTGTAACGTGTACCATACCTAGCGAAAATACTCTTAAGGTCCTTAATTTTATACAAAAAAAAAAAAATATATTTTATGAAATTAAAAGCTCCCGAAAACAGTTTTGAAACTAAATTAATGGCAAATAATAATAATAATAATAATAATAATCTACTCTACCCATGTCCTGTTGCCAGGCCCCGAAAGCAGTGCTTGTGTGGGGTGGGAGGAAGGGGCTATTATTATTAAGTGGGCCCGCTTGCGTCTACAAATACAATAGAATTTCCTTCGTCGATTTAAAGAATTTTAATTGTGACACTAGAACCTGGATATTTGTATAGCAGTGAACCATTCTTTTTTACACGCTGTATATTTATTTTAAGCGTAGATATTTTTTTGAATTTCTACATACAAAAACATAATAATTGCCATTTATTGCTCCTTATCGAAAATTGTTAAATTTTAGGATAGGAACTTCTTCTTTTAAAGTACTGGCTGCTATATTCTATCCGAGGTTAGCTATCGTTATACGGCAATTTTCACCTTTCACACTAGTAGATACTCTTAAGGGCCAGTTTTTCAGTTCGAGTTTAAGCTTTGATTCAATTAAACCAAGAATATTTGCCATGTTTACAATTATTATGAGAATTGTATCCATGGTAATTAATCTTTTGGTTTAGCTGAACCGAAGCTTAAACCTGAAATACCGGCCCTAAACAAATCTATAGAAGTGCAGTTATAACATTCGCACAAGTTTTTTAAATCTGCGTCTTTCTTTCCTTTAACCTGTCCTTGCATAATTATTAATAACACATTTACACATCATGGATTTAGTGGCGCCAGTTGCTACGCCAGTTTTACTTACACGCTAGTGAACGGTTACAGACTACTTGTACACAATACAATAAATCTGTGGCACGCCAGTTTCATTAGTAAACTGTTTTCAAGTAACGAAAGGTCTTGAGAACTTTAAAAACATGTCGAGCGAAATTCTCAAACCATATAGAAGAGTCGCAAAGTTGTTATCAGTGAAGAAAAAAAATGGAGTAGTTGTCGGCATAATTTAGGTGCTTCTGCGAAACTTCTAGCTGAAATCTCAATAGAAGATCGTTTGAGCTAAGGAACCATCTTTGAATGAAAAAAAAAATAGTAATAATAAACTGACAATTAGCGAGCAGTCTATAGCAAATCAAATCAAATCGTACAACATTTTATTTATCTTGGTACATACCTACATGACTCACCACTGGTGCAATCAAATTTCAGAAGCCTGCAGACTTTTTGGTTCATGGTTGCACGGTTGTAATGTAACTTATACGCAAGTTGATGGCGCCACTAAATCCATGCACTGTAGTAGTTTGTATTTTCCCCATCTCATAATATCGCCAAAATATTGTAATTTTTTCCTTTTATCGTATCTAGTATAGTACTTCTCGTTCTTTTTTCATCAATCGTAATACCTCTTCTTCTCTTTCCATCCATAATATTTTTAACATTCGCGTATAAATCCATAACCCGAATGTATTTTATCAACGTCTTTTTTCTTTAAAGTCCAAGCTTCAATTTCGTAGAATAAAATTGAAAAGACATAACACCGCAGACCATACGAAGCGAGTTCAAAGGTCTAATTCAAATCTCTTTTGCAAACCATATTTTTTATTTTTACCAAGGCAGATCTTGATATTTCTATTCTTGCTCTTATTTCGGAAGTGTCCTCATTCTTATAGTCATGAGTATTGCGCCCAAATATTTATAATATTGTTAACCCTTACTATACAGGGTGTTTCTTAAATGGCGGACACGGAGAGCACTACGCGATTCTCATCTTTAAACTGAGTTGAAAAAGTATAGGCGATTTTGTCCTAATGTATTTAGTTTCCGAGTTATTCGCATTTTAAAAATTTTAAATTTGACAACATTGCGCATGCTTGCACGGACTTTGTTTTAAACGTTTGCTGTTTTAATAAGGCAGTATGAACAAGTTTCCTAGGTAATAGCCTCATAGCTACAATGCACTGTTGCAACATATTGAAAAAAATTTAACAACAGATATTTATCAGAAAGAATGTCTTCGGAGGAAGGAATACAACGTATAAAAAATTCCAAATTTATTAAGATTTAATATTTGATTGATGAACAATGCGGAACGGTTAAAATTTACCCGTTTTTCCAAAGCATAAAGGAATTGAATCTCAATCTTTGACTGAGAATAACTCTGAAACTAGCGAAGAACGGGCATTATTGTATTATATTTTTCCAATTGGTATCTGGAGGGGAATGTAGTACTGTGCTCCGTGTCCGCGATTTAAGAAACACCCTGTATATTCATGTTGTTTCCCATCATATGAGTTTTTTTTTGGAAAAAACCATTCATGAGGTTTTCATATTTTTGTTCATAAGTCTTGGATGCAGTTTCTTTGTCGCGTAATATTTTATGGCAACGTAATACATGTCGTTAATAAGAAGAGAAACGACATTTCTAAGCTAGAAATCTGCAGTAAGGGAATAACTAGTATGAAGTATGAACACAAAAATAGTTTATAAACTAAGCGTGCAATGGAAACACTTGCTTATTGGCTTATTGCTAAGAGTTCAAATAAATTATGCTTATAAGTCCTGCAAACCGGTCAGTAAAATTTCTATAGAGGGCTTGTCCTAAATACCATTGCTTGAATTTTATTTTTGATTGCTTTTTTATATAACCGAAAGGCTTTTTGCATCTGTTTGTATTTCACTGACCTACAGCAACAACTTTTAATCCACCTCCAACAATTTGTTGTAACATGTTTTTAGGTGCGAATAACAATCTGTAAACTACCTGAAATACGCGCTAATTTTCAGATATTAGATAGTTATACCGTTTTAGCACTATGTATTTAACTATTTTTTTTAAATAGAGCTTGACTTGATCAGACTTGATAATAAATGTCACCCACTCAGCTGGATATAAACTTCTATCTTGTATCATCTCGTGCTGAAAACGTCAATTAATATAAAATAATTAAAACGTTACAGATAGTCATTATAAGTATTTATGAGCATATTGTGAAGTTGAATATTCAAGTAAACTTTAGTTGAGGCAATTAAATAGAAAGCAAATGTCATTATTTCAAAACGAAATTAACATTATGGTGTGAGACATCAAATCTCTATTCAATTTTAGTAAATTTGATTTATTGTGTATGAAGCAACACACAGGGTGTGTTTCTAAGATCATCTGCAACTCTTTGACTGAGATGATAATATACTTCGGTTACTAAGATGAATCTAAAATACGGGGAGTTTTGGGAACTTTTTGGTCCCTAGGTCCACTCAACCCTCTAAGGTTACCTATAGAGTATAGAAGGTAATATCGGAATGTTGAGTATTTTGAGTCACACTACTTTATTGTTGACATTTTCTAGTAGTTGTACTATCTGCCATTCTTAAAAAGCGTTTTATTGCTAGAAAATGAGACAATTATTATTTCTGTCAAGAAAGGCCACAAATAAATTATTCTAGACCACAGATTTGTCTTACAGCTAAATTGATTATTATGCTCTGGTATGTACTAGTAGTACCACTATTTCACACTCTTGTAACATGTAGAATGAATGTATAATTTAATTTAACTCACTATATTACCATAACAAAAGCAGTATTGATCTAATAAATCAATTAAGTAATACCCTTCAAATCATTAAAATTAAGTTATAATGTATTACCTATAAACTTTTCCCAAGAATTATTATTAATGTCGCGGTAGATCTAGGTATGTGCCTTTCTTTTTCCCCCTAAACGCTGTTTTGTGTATGTATTTATAGACATGTTGGCAATATAATTTTATCTGTAAGAATATCGTTTCACAGAATTTCGACGTAAACGATTTTCTGATTATCTATTCGTTCCGTTCTATTTTTGACATAATTATAGAGAACAAGTTTAATATGTTGCCCATAGGTGACTTCTATTAACATTTCTATTGATCGATATTGTACAAATTTTGACGTAATTTTAAGTGGGTATTTCTAAACTGCCCCGAAGACTTTATTATTGTTTGCTACAAGTCGTTATAATATAATCGAAGTATTAGCATTTTTAAACTTCCAATTTTATAGAAGGTCATAAATAATAATTGCAAGATTCAATTTTTGGATCTCGTTCAATTGTAAAAGGATGTTATAAAACTAGTTGTATATATTATAGCCCAAAAATGTAATTATTGCGGTTGATATTTTTTTCGTCGTAGGTTAGTTATTAGATTTCAATTTCTAATTGAATGTAGGAGCAATGGCTAATGTACCTAACCTATAATAATTATTATATTAAAGCACTTCGTGACACCATTTGTAAAAATAATAAAGATTTTTAAATTATCAAACGCAACAAAAAGATGACAATTTCCGAATGTCACTTGAGCGCCCTTGATTTTGCGATTGGCAGTCAATCAACCACTCTTGCAGCAACAGGTCAACAGAAGATTAAAAGTATGTTGGTCTCTCGACCTCAGACGAGGTACAGAGGACTCTTCATTGGGAGAGTCTTCAAGGTTCGTTGTCAACATGTTAGCTTTTAAAGAATTTTAATTCTGATAGTCAGGTGCGATTATTATAGACTTTCTGGCATTGATATTTTTTTCAATTTCAAATACGGAACGTCACGATAAAAAGCTTTTCCTCGAATTTTATTACACTCTGTATACCATTAACTTCCATTTTCTCTGCCATATGAGAGCTTTATGATAAAGGGGTTTGGTGGCAGATGATTTTTATTCTAGACAGTTATTTGTCTTTATTCAAAATTTGTTGTTCTGAGTTTTGGACAATTTATTTGTCATTCTACTTACGAGTTGCTGCTGTGACGAAAATAATTACAGTCTATTTTTTTTAAAGATCCACCAACCTCGCAATTTCTCTCGAAAGTATGTTTGGCAACGTTGCTGGTGAAATTTTTTAGTAATTTTTAAAGTAGGGTTAGGACTAATAAATTTAATGGTCAATTTTGACAGGTGCTTTTCACAAGAAATATTTTCAGATATTTTGTTAAATATTCTTGATTTATGTGGATATATGCTGAGTTTATGTAAATTTGCTCGATTTAATAAGAAGTATTATAGTTTTATAATAATTAATATATAAATAATTCGAGGTAAGAATAGAAAAAATGTATTCAGGATTAAAATAATTGGGATTATTTTCAGAATCAGATTGGGGTGTTTCAAATTTTGAATCATCATATGAGAGATATGGTTCAAAATTGAATCTGTATCCGAATCTTCACCTTGATATGTTACGATTGGCGGTATATTTTGAGCATAAAGTTGTCCATTTGTCCTAAATTATTTATCAGCTGCCATAATTGAACTTTTGTACATGTAAGTTAAAATGGAACGTTACAGTTTATTAAATAATGTCCCATTGCAGTTTTGTTGGAATAATGTAGGTATTGGAGGTCTCTCCAAACGGACAGAATGACATGGGGCATTTAAAAAATAATAACAGTTTTAAAACCATCAGATGGTAGAGCTGGAATTAATTGATTAATCCACTCTTTAAATAGCTGACTATTCATCGTTTTGTGATAATCCGGATCATTGTTTGTGGTTAAAAGCAAACTACATTCATCTAAGAAACCTCAACACACCGAGGATGGAGCACTGTAAACCTGCTTTCCCTAATTTCTAATCTTTCTTGTGAAGGTTGTCAATAGTCCAAGATTTAGTAGCAGAATCGTTTTTGTAAATCGGGGTTTCGTCAATAAAAATAAATTTATATTAGAGTACCTAGTCTTCTTTATGTGTTAATTAACATTTTAAATAATTTAAATTTGAAATGTAGTGATGCGCACGCATAAATTGACAGAACATTTTGAATGATCCTTGAATCAATGTTACCATATATTGACAAAAATTACTAAAAATTTCAATTTTTTTATTATACCAACTGAAATCAACAGGTGGTGGATCTTTAAAAAAAATGGACTTTTACTACGCGAGTAATTATTTTCCAAAAACAGCAGCAACGAGTAATTAATGAATGACAAATATTAAAGAAAAGCTCAGAGTAAAAGTTGTATTTGGATGACAATCCAATGAAACATTTTTAAAACAATAATAATTTTTTTGACATTTGTTTGACGTTTATCTGACATAAATATTGTCGCTGGAAGACTCGACTGCTTTTCAGTTGTCATAAAAATATGTGTCAGTAAAACAGCCTTCTGATTTGTTCCATTTTAAAAAAAAAAGGACGCTTCTGATTGGCTGATGGAATATGAATTGAATTGTCTTATACCATATTTTCAATTTTATCGTCTTATTTCCATTAGACACAATTAATATATTATGAATATTTAATTACACCCACAGCGTCGTAAAAATAGGTACCCACCTGCAACAAATACTACTGCAGAAGCTTCTGCTTAATAATTTTTACTTTCAGTGAGTGTTATGTGTCAATGGTTTAGTAAACACTTTTTTTTCTTGGAATGTTTTAACAAAACAGCTGGTTGAGTTTAGATGCGGTATGATTGCTCAGTAGCGTCCTTCAAAGGCCGTTTATTCCACCATAATAAAGCAACCAGCATTAAGAATGTGGTGTCAGATGATGTAACAGTTAATAACAGCGAATGTGTGTGTGTGTGGTTTATTCACTTTGTATTTCTTTGCTAGCAACTCGCCCTATATTTTACGGCTTCGTGTAGCATTTTTAAAGGTTATTAGTTTTCTTCCACAATTACTACTACCACTTTACTTTCCTTTTCTTTTAACTGATATTAATTAAATAGTTTAACGGTTTCATGAACCGTTAACTTTATTCAAAGTTATAGCTATTGTGACTATCTTAGTCTTACAGAGATTTTAAATGTAAATAACAGATTTACATTCCGTTACGTTTGAATAACTATAAAGTTTTACATTTTATTACTATTCATGCGAATAAGTTAAATAAGACAAAGACTTAAAACAACATGTGGCATGGCTACTGTAAATACCTATACAGTGTCCCAGATTTGATTCCCGAGGCCTATAACATTCATAAATGGGAATAAATTCTCTATAAGATAGCGAAAGAAATTTTACAAAATCTGTACTCGCATAATGGCAGGAATATTCAACTTTTTTTTCAAATGACACGTTATACTTGTTTTCAAATTTTCTGATAATAATTTTCATTCTCTTTATAACCATGTAAACCATTATGGGTCTTACATCGTAACATTTTCGAGAAAAATTCGATTAAAAGTTGAAATTTAGGTTTTTCATGAAATTGTAATTTGTAATTTTTATTTAGGCGGCTATACAGTGCTTTCCGAAAGTAACCAATAAATTCAATAAAAACGTTGAGAAAAATATTTGAAATAAATGCTCGGACACGTCGATTTTTATTTTTAAATTATCATTTAGAGATGTAATTTTTAACCCCCACCCCCCAACCCCTTAGCGCTGCCAACTTCAACTTTAAAAATTCAATTAGCAAAGAACCCTTTCTGATACCTCATCTGAAAGCTTTTTTTATGCTGAATACAATAAAAAAAAGTTTTTCAAAATCGGTTGATAAATAACGGAGATATTTACCAAAATGTATTCAAATGAAAGTGCCAATATTCGAGCAGGCGTTGGTACGGCTCTAGCAATGGGTGGTAAAAAACAATTGCAACTTGTTTGTAATTGAATGTAAACAAAATGTATTGACATTACTTATAGCGAATTCCAATCGCTGCACTAGCCTGCACTAGTGTACACTAGTGTAGTGTGTTCGAATTTCAAAATTGACAAATCGTGGTTGCACCAGACAAAAATAAGCAGGTAGTTTTTAACAAGTGTTACATCTGTGACTTGAATGTGCCTATATTTGAGTTTTCCTCTAAATTTTAACACCAGTGCAGTGCAGTCACGTGATTACACAATTCTAGCACACAACACTAGTGTACACTAGTGCAGGCTAGTGCAGCGATTGGAATTCGCTATTTGTGGAGTGTGTGTTACTTATTATTATTATATTTTTGTTATCTTATTTTTCAATTGTTAATAATAAGTAACACACAGTATAATACTCAGAATTTGATTTAATTATTAAAAAATATTTGTACATCTGCCCAACTATGTGCATTACTTACCATAATAAAATATTACAATTCGAAGGTAAATAAAAATAACTAACCAATATAATAAACTTCTTAATCGTTTTTAAGAAATACAAACATTTTGCAATTGCCTGGTTATTATCCAACATTTTTTCTATAAACGAAACAAGTATCCAGACTACTAAAAGTTACAATTTAGTTTTATACTTTGACAGAAATTTGATCATATCAAAAATCAACAATATTGTCTGGGAGTGCTGAAAAAAAATTGATTGAACTTTCTTTTCCGTTACAAATTATGCAGTAGATAGAATTATGAGTTACTCTTCCGCTTAGATATACACTCTAAAAAATAATTTGCCCTTGCAACTAAAATTTAGTAACGACAACTACAATTTTTAGTGGATATGGCTACAACTCACTTTTTTAGTTCCAATTTGTAAGAAAATTTAGTTACTCTATTTCTGTTACTATAAATAAAATGTCTTGCTGCTACAGCACGTTCATGTTAGTAATAAAGGCACAGATTAATATTTATAAAAACATATTGTTTTAGTATGGAGTACAAAATATATTTTTATTCAGAACCAATAGCATTCGCTTCTGTTACCTAAACCTATTTGCTAGGATAACAATCTTTAATGCTACGATGACAAATTTGCCTTAGTTGGTGGAACAAAAAGTTAAGTTTACTAGAACGATACATTTTAGTAAAGCGTACTAACAATGTATTTCATTTATAACAAATTATGTTGGTTTTTCGAACTATTGAAATTTGTTGATATAAAGGAACAAATTGTGCTCTAGTAACAAATAATATTGCTTGGGATTACTAATTTATATTGGTAATGACAACAAACAATATTTCAAAGTTTGCAGTTTTATTAGAAAACATTAAAGGATACATAATTATATAGATTGCCATCTGGCAGTTTACACAATAAACGTAATTCTAAAAAATCTTTCACTTCAATGTGCTTTAATGTATTCGTTTCTTTTACTTGTTGAATCTGAAGGTGTCCATGTTGGGGATATAAATGAATCCGTGTCGATGTTTTCAATGATCACAGTAGATACGCCACTTGCAGAAGCCTATGAATCAAAACGTAATATCACTAATAAAAAGAAAATAGGTACAATACTAATTTGTAATTACACCTCATTCGGAAAGTTATCCACACTGCTGTATACAAGTACAGGAGCAGTAAATATTCTCCACCGTCTCAAATATTTACTTCCGATTCCTATTTTTGGAATCAATTCGGCGATCATCGTTTCCTTAAGGTTGGAAAACGTCTCCAAATCAATTTCGTGTTCTAAGATAAGTTTTGCATAGTGAGACAAAAATATAGAAATGTGAAAGCACTTGAATTTTTTATTTCATTTTAGGCAGTAAAAATTATCATCGATTTTATTTAATGTTTCGGGATATTAAAGCAAAGTAATATTTCATGAGAATATTCTAATAGGTAGTACCTATAACAATAACAATAAATCAAACTTACCTTTAATGTTTGTATTAAATTTTCCATTTCCCACTCTTTCAATATGTTACATACTTCTTCCATAGTAGCACCAATGAGTAGCACTTAATATCTTATGTAGGTATTATTTACTACAAGATAAAAAACTCTCACTTCAACCTTTTCTTTACAACGAACAAAAATTCAATGATTCAAGTTGCAACTCGAATGACGCTTTCCCCACGATTTTTGCGCATATTATGTTATGTCTACTTTATTGTAATCTAATATAGCAATGTTCTCTCCCCCGTCCCAATATTAGGTATTTGCTGATTAATCAGTTGCAAGTTAAACTTGTGACTATATCGGACTATATAAAGGTTTAGGGTAGCAAATAAAATTTGTCTAATTAATATATTCCCGATTAGCAACTGCGACTAGTAAGATGTAATTGTCATTACACAAGGTATATGTTTTTCCAGCATACATGAACGTTTAGTGTAACAAATGCAATTTGTTAGATCCGCATATTAAAGATTAGTAACATTGACAAGTTTAGATTTACTTGTCGTTACACATCGACTATGTTGGGAATAATAAAAGTATTGCTCTTTCGTTACTGTAACGAACTAATTTGTTAAAATAACTAATATTAGTCAACTAATTACTGCAGGTCTTTGGAACTAATATGCGAACCTTGCAGCAACATTAGCAATAGTTGGATATACTAAAATTTAGCCAGGAGAACTAAAATTTTCCAACAAATAATGGTTTAGTTGCTAATACCAAGTCACTTTTTACAGTGTATACAATTGATTATTATTACTTCTATAAGATTACATAGTACAGCCGCAAGGCTCAAAAGCATCGAGAAGTTACACCCAGAAACCTATTGCCTTAAATTTTGTTACATCATACCTGCACAATAATTAATTATTAACACCGCCCCGCCACCACGCCTTTTTTTTTCGTAATAAATATATTGCAAATTAACATCTTATTGATAGGACACCTTTTGTTAATCGGAGATTCCTAATGCTATACCAAAAATATACAGGGGACCCTATAATAAAGTTGCGAACGTTTCTGCTTCTAAAAGTTTCTTGATCTCCCGTATATCTTTCATTCTTATTGGAATTGAATTTGTAATTCACATAGAAATTGCTGTAAATATAAAAACGGAATGAAAATGCAAAAAGTATTAGTACATAGAAAGATAAAACGTGGATATTTGCAGCAAAATTTCAATTTCAAATCATACGGGTGCGTGGTGGTGTAAGTTCTTGACATGAATTCCAAAACGTTCAATTTAATGAAAATCTATTTATAAAATATTTATTTTTGCTTAAGTGGACACGACACGAGTTTCCTTTCTTTCCTATATGAATTTTTTGGTCTAAATCTGAGCTATATATAATATATCTCTTAAAAGGAGATATTTAAAAGTACTACTACACATTTAAAGGCTATTAGCGTATATGGTTGACATATTTAATTGACAATATTTTACGGTATTTTATTGATTCAATTATATATGAGAAAATTAATTATACATAGTTTGTTGCGCCTTCTAAAAAGTTTTTCTGTTAATTACTTTATTTTCTAAAAAATTAAATGCAAATTTAATGATGTATGACGAAATATTTTAAATCTTATGAGATCTACGGCAATGTAAGTATCAGTTATGGACAACTGCGCGAATCCTGTCTTTGAGTTAAAAGTATCTACAGGCAACGTCGGAAAATACAGTCGGTGTTACGAAAATGGGCAGTTGAACTACAGGAAATAACTGGAATCTGGAATTGACCACAAATCTGAAGGACAACATATCAAAAGGTTTACAATTTCTGTGGCAATCGAAGGCACTTTTATTTACTGCCCAAAGTTTTTCCTGCAATTATTTACCATTCACGGATGCTTGAATGGACATTACACAGGGTGTCTTAAAGTAACGTTTAGTGCCAGGTTTTCAGTTCGAGTTTAAACTCGGTTCAGCTGAACTAAGAGCAATTGTCATTGGTACCATTGCTAAGAAGAATTGTATCCAATTGATCTTAAGTTCAGCTGAACCGAGTTTAAGTCGACTTGAAAAATGGGCACTTTAGCTTATTTAAATTAACCAAATTAGCTTGCATAACATACTAAAAGTTCCCGAGGGTTGGAGTTGAGTGGGAGGCTAGAGGGGGACCTAAAGGTCCCTTTTTTAACTTTTCCTCAACTATCTCCGGAAATATTGAGTTTAGCGAAAAACTAGCCTTACACAAAATTATAGTAGAATTAATTCTCTACAAAAAAGGTTCTATTCATTTTTTCCGTAGTGTCAATAGTTTTGGAAATAGAGTGAGGGAAATTTTGAAAAAAAATCAATAATCGTGTTTTAGGGTTTTATTTGTTGAAATCAATCATAATTATCTGGCAACAGTGTTCTTTTCGTTGGCGCAATTCTTGAAGATTGTTTACAGGTGTTGCGTAAACTAAACTCAATCATTGTAAGCGGTAACTTAAAATTACTTAAGGTCGACCCTGTGTAGATGTAGAAGGAGGACATTGTGAACAAACTCAAAGCCAAAAAATCGCTGTTATATCGGAAACGGTTGATTTTGGGACCAATGTTTATTAAGACTACTGTCAAAATGTACTTCTGTCACTATATGGAAGACATTGGCTTTACGTAAGGGGTGATAGATCTTTATCAAGGCACTCTACCCTGTACCTAGGTACTGGTTCCCAATAACCCATTGTTTTACTGCAGCTATAACTGCAGGAACGGGGCAAACTTTTTTTGCAAACATTTAGATAGAAACTTCAGTGGTTGAGCCTCTGGCCACGTTGTTACAGATTTTATAATTAACACAAGCAGCTATAGCTAAGTCGACGCTATTAATAAAATCGCATATCCCGGATAGAAAATGAGAGTTTTTATAATATTATTGATTCGTTTTGAAAGTGTATAAAAAGGTCACTTTTTGCTACTGTAACGGACACATTTCAGCCAAGAATCGTTTCGGACCTTGCGTGGGAATTTCTAACGCGTCAACGCGATGATCTTAATTAAATGAACGCTTCACGAAGTTTCTGTTATATAACAACGGAAAATTATAAAGTGTTATAAATTATTATAGCAACGAATCAATCACTATCTCCTACTTTTCTTGGCGGAAGTTTGAATAAAATTTTGTTACTTTATTTTCACTCATGAATTATTGTTGTTACATCCATTGATTGTTTTAACTTCTGAAGCTTTTCTCTTTAGTTTGTGCAGTTACTTAACAGCCAAACCTAGAATTGTTAAAATTTTTACACCACTTTTTGTGTTATCTATAAAGGACACTTTTTACTTACAACACCTTTTAAAAATAAAGGTAAACTAGTTTTTTTACGTTTAATATTATATAAAGCTTAAAATATTCTGAAGGTGTTAAACAACATAGAAACTATTTATAATCTAATGTAATATCTATAAGTAAGTAGAAATACAAATTTCTTTAGTCATCTAAATTTAGTACTATCTACCTTTTGAATATTAGAATTAGGCCCGGTTTATTCACCTACCAGTAAAGTCCCGAGTAGCTACTTGACAATTAACTTTATAGTAGTATAATTAAATTTAGGTTCAAGTATGTTTTAACAATAAAATGTATTTTGGTTTGCAATTTATCCGCAGGCATTGTTTTTCAAAATATAATTATACTTATAGATGTTTCACCTATAATAAGAAACTATTTATGTCTGACAAACTGGTGATTATCTATAATGATTATTTAACGACTATTAATTTAACAGAATAATAATTATTATGACACAGGGTGTTATCATCTCTTACCAACAACGTTAGAAAATTTTATCTCGACTGGTTTTTTATATTTTTAATTTTCGTTTTGCAATTTCGCTGCAATTAGGTTGAAAAAACAAATAGGTATTGTATAATGATTATGGACATTGGAAACGAATTATTATAATTTTATTTCACGTTCGCAATAGCTCCATTGTGTCACTGAAAACTGCACAAAACTGCAGTTTCACAATAGAAGCTATTGTGAAACTGGTTTTGGTAAAATTACAGTTTTTAAAAGTTTGTGTTTCATGTGTCAAATTATCAAACGTCATCAACATCAAATATCAATGGCTGGAAGTTCCTCTTCTACAGAGAAATGAAAATAAACACGGAATTTATAAATACCTGAACTTTTATTTGATTTTGAATAATGAAAACAACTCACAGAATAAGAATTTCTTTTCCTAAATTGTCAATTTTGACAGTTTTGAAAATAGCTTGCCGCTGTGTTACCACTTGTTTCAATAGAAACTCCCTAGGTAGTAAATTCATTAAAAAATTCAAATTTTTGTTAAATAAATTTCGCAAAGTAGAAAAAATAGTAGTATATTATACTCGTTTAATAAGAGCCATTGAGGCAATTGCTCCATTGGAGCAGTCTTCGCTATACGCTCGTCGTCCTTCATTGCAGTGTTTTGGCGACAATTTCCTGTGTACACGGACAACTAACAAAAATGTTGACTCGTAACCACGGCAACTAATAAGAATCGCGACAATTGCACAACTCCTATTTGGAAAGAGCATATCCCTAAGCTGTACTGCACAAAGTGCGACAAAGATAAAGATAAACAGATAACAGGAAGTAACGCATTGTTGCGTTGTTTAGTTCGTGTATTCCGATTAGACTCCTTCCGTTTAGAGTCCTCCAAGTCATTATGCCTTTTTTGTTCCTCTTACACTCCTCGAGTTATTCAAACCAAACTACAATTCCGCTTAGACTCCTCGTACATACTATCTTAGTATCTTAACACTAATGATCAGTACCTTAATGAGTATAATTATAATTTTTCCCCTAAAATGATAAAGTTGGACTTTGAAACCGCAGCCATACAAGCATTTCGAGTCGAAAACTTGGAAAAACATGTCGAAACTTTCGACATGTTTTTCCAAGTTAAGGGTTGCAATTTTCATTTCAACCAGGCCATTCGGCGAAAAGTTCAAGAGTTGGGGTTAGTGATTTCCTACAGAGATAATTCAGATATACGCGAGCATATTCGCATGTGTGCCAGGACTAGCACATTTGCCAAAACAATACTTTGATGATGGGTGGCTTTATATAATGGAGTCGTCGCCTGATAACGAGCTGATACAAAAATTCAACGACTACTTCGTCCATCAGTGGTTGGAAAACAGCATCGTTCGTGATATGTGGATATGCTACGGCGAGAGGCATCGGACAACCAACACCGTTGAAGGGTGGCACAGCGGTTTAAACAAAAAAATTGGGAAAATTCATCCCAACATCTTTGAATTGGTGACAACGCTTAAATCACTTGCACTTGCACTTAAGTACCTACTAGCTAAGTTACTTAATGTATGAAGGAGCCTAAACGGAATAAGAATGCAGGTAACTTTTAGCATTTTTAGGGTACAGGGTTCGAGGACTCTAAGCGGAAATTTTAATCCGAGGACTCTAAGCGGAAGGAGTCTAATCGGAACAAACCGTTTAGTTACCCCTTTTCTGTTTTATGAAGTGACCAATTACCGCGCGTATGCGCAGAAAATACTATTTCCTAGTATATATCTGTCCTTGTTAATCTTCTTTAAGCCAATTTCAAAGCGGTACACCCCTTCTATAAAGAAATTGTGTAGCGGGCAACTAATAAAAATATTAAATCGTAACCACAGTAACTAATAAAAAATATCTTATATTTTTGTTTTATTTTCCCTCCCTGTTACAAACACGTGTTTGTTGCCCCTTCCCGCGCGCTACGGGGAGGTTTCATTCCAATTATTGTAGGTATTACCTATAGCTCGAGAAAATTTTCGGATATATGTCCTTTGGGATATTGTATATGACAATTCCATTTGTTTGTGCAATACTTATATAATTATTATTCAAGCTTGCTTGAAATAATAATGTTGTAACGATTGTTTTAAATTTTTAATTATGAATTTCACAAAATACGCATTCATATTTCTTAAACAACTAATTAGTTATTTATCAAACATGCTATAAATAATATTTACAAATTTAACATTTTCCTACTTTTAAATTTTGAGTAATAGCATTTTGCAAGGCATATTTAATTGCAAAACATATATTTTTGTATTTTGTGCTGTGTGTATTTCTTCATAGTACTTACTGCAATTACTCTCTTTCATGAGATTAGATACTCTCGTAACGTCGGTCGTAACGCCCCTTCTACCTTTTTGGGTACCTTGAATGAGGCAAATGTTACTAAGGGTATTTCTAAAATGGCAAATATCAAGAGCAGTGTGACATTCTCTTCGAGATACTGATTAGAAAAAAAAAATCTTTTGGCAAAGGTGATGTGTTAAATAAATAGATAAATAGATAAATTGGAGAGTTTGTACACCCTAAAATTAATACGTTTCTTAGTTTTTATTTTAATAATTGAACTTTGATATTAAATAGGTATGGACTACTGACTAGACTAACAAATTATACGGAAAATAATTAACCTACATCGAATTTTTATTGCTTCCGGTTGAACCACATGTAACATTATTTGTAACACCACATACCTACTATATTATCGCATTTTTTTTATACCTAAAATTAGTCTTATGGTTATATACCATGTACCTATGTGTTGATTCTCAAACATGAACAAAGAAATACATAACACGTTTTTTCTGCTATCATCAATTCAAGTTACATGAAAAGTAATAGCATCAATGGAAAGATAAAATAATTGGTTTGTTTTCTAACGATGGCAGTAGTTTTGTTTATACTTACACTTGCATCCGTTTAGACACTAGTGTCTTCTTCCATGTACGCTTTTCGTCCAAATTGAGATCAAGATATTTTACCGAAACTGGACCATCGTTTATAATTATTAACTGGAGGTCAAGTACTTTGCCTCGTTGTAAACCTGAATTATGAAGATTTTGTATTGCAGACATGCATTCCCAACGCGTTTAACCAAACTGCAGTGCGCTGAACGATTTTGTACTTTTATAATGCTTTAATGGGATTTAGGGTTGTATAAATAATCTATTATTGCTGTGTCATAAGTAAATATGGCATTGTGGTGTTATGTGTTGGAATATTTATTCGTAGAGTAGGAAGCAGTACCGTTTTAAAATTGGCGTTATACAACTCCCACTTGTACCAAGCACAAGTCTTAGAAATTGATGTAACTGGTCTAAAAATGTACCTCTAATTCGGAAATATAAAATTGATTTGAAATAACTTAAAGCCGCCGCTCCGTAACCCTGGATGCGTGTAAATGTTTGTACATGTTAGTAGATGGGCTCTCCAGATGGGTGGTCCTGGTAAGGTAATTGGTATCTTCCTGCAAGTGTAGGATTAATTAATCCAGCTACCATTCCAAGCTACTATGTTTATTTTGGACTGATAATTAATTATGCATTTTAAAAAATACCAACCACAGATTGGTTCTGAACTATTGTTAAATTAAACCTTGTCCCTAAATTCGGTATTCATATTCATAAACATGAGTCACTAATTTCTGCCCACTTTTTGAGTAACATTTGAGTAAAATTTAAGGAAAATTAGGAGGTCCCTTAAACGTCACTACAGACTTTGTGTCGTTGCTAAGCACTTATTATGTTATTTTTGTGGTTGATATGACAACACATCCGATACTATTACTATACCTTCTTGAATACGGAAAATGAGTAAAGAGTGTAACTACTTATTCTTAAAATGAGTAAAGAAGTAATGTAGGACTTGTCTCTGAATTCGGCACTTAAAATATTAAATTATCACGATGTTTAGATGTTACTATAAGAATGTTCATTTTTATTAGCCATTAATTTCTTGAGGCCTACCTACAAATATCCGGGTTGTGGGTTTCTCCTGAAAATCATAATTACACCCACGAGTACTCGACAAGTTTAGTGTCGCCCAAAGATGAAACTAATTTCCTGTTTTCGTAATTTTACAGACTATCAATATTTAAAGTGATACAAATTTTGCACAGAATTAAAAATGTAACACTTGTCACTAATATTTTGTGGCAGCCAGTTATGTAACGGAATGGCACGCGTTAAAAAGTCATAAGCGCCGTGGGGAGTTATTGAGATGCCGGCTCCAAGGCCTTCTGGATCCCGCGGCATTGGGTGAAAGTGGGAAAGCTGTGCCTAATAGAGCTTATGGTTCGGACGTCAATGTCAACAGTGCGATGTCATACTTTTTTAGGAACCTGCTTCCATCGATTGTTCACTATTTGCATGTGTGCCGCTCGATGATGTAACAATTATTGACATATGGTGAAAGTATGACATTGTTATGAATTATCGCAATATTAACATTACAATAGGTGTGCTGCACCGATATTTGTAATAGAACTTTCTTTAAGACAAATTTCTGACGTTTCTTATGATCTTCAGCAAAAATGTTATTGAACTGTTGAAAGGCAATTTAAAAGAAGTGGTCCCGTCCCGTATTTCAACAAAAATTTCTTATCGACAATAAACATAAGTAACTATACATTTTAGTCAACTATGACTTTGAAATACTTGCATCAATGTTAGCTACAATGAAATTATTGATTTCAAAATATCTATTATGTGTTATGCTATTTGCTCACATTCTGTAAGTCACGTATGTGATATTTTCTGACGGGATAATTTTAGTTTATTATTGATTTTTTTAAACCTTCCTCCTTAGCCATACTACGAATAACTTTTAATAAGTTTCTCTACCACAAATATTTCATTATTAAGTAATTATTTTTTTGTGTCAAATACCTAAAGGTTAGGGTTTTCTCTGTTTTATTCCAGAATGCGATTTTTATATAATATCTAGAAAGCACGAAGGTATGATGACTTAAGTTAATTAGAAATGTAGGTACCTATTAATCGGTTCTAACAATGTACCTATCGTATAATCGACTCTTTTTAAGACTTTATCATTGACTTCTATACAGGGTGTTTCCTAAGTAAGTGTAACACACAAAAAATGAAATCCGCCTACCTAGACTTTTTTCTTCTAGAAATTTAGTACAACTTCTCACAAAACTGCGGCGCACATTACAATCGATTCTAATTTTTTACTCGAAAACTATTAGTCTCACGGTAAAAATAAAAGAGACAAATAATTTTCTAAATGAATTAGGCTTTCTCAAGCATATTTTTTAAATTAAAAATCCCGGTGCATTAAAAAGTTCTAAACAAAAATGAAAAGGGGTTGTAAATTTCATCCCCTTCTGACAATACACATGGATAAAGAAAATATCCATAAAGAGTCTTCCTGTTAGTAGAACACGTCCACTTATTTGTATTTTTCTATCTTTGTCCAAATTTGAGATAAAAATTAAAGACCAAATTTTTACTCCATTTTTGAAGAGGCGTAACTCTTCAGGGAAGCATTATAGGATACAAGTTCATACGAAAAAGTAGCCTTAATTTTCACCCAGGAATCACCTCCTGCATTTGCTACACGTACTTAGGAAATACCCTGTATAGCCCATATACTCCACATTGATTTTTGATTTTTCTAAATAGTATATTGTATGTCACTCAAGTTAATAGGTATTTTCTGAACAAACTGAATCAATCAGTTAAAACTGCATGAAAATTAATGCATTCACGCAGGAAACAACACGTTTCTCACAAGATGTCGTCCATTAATTATCGGAACTAATTCGCAAGCTTTTAACATTGTGTCTTAGTTATATAATTAATTATGAATAAACTGCTCTTATTGTATTATTTATAGACAAAGTATTGAACTCACAGGTTTCATAAAGATTAAACGAACAAAATTTTTATGTTTAGTCCCTGAACAAAAAAATTATAAATAATTACATACGATATTAAACGGCGAGAGCTTGTTATGCAAATGGATGTTATATTATTACTACTCGCTTCCATGCATTGTACTAATATGACTCCACCTTATCGGACATGAAGACTGGGTTTGCTGTAGACGTAGGTGAAATAATACAAGCTAAGTTAATTAATTAACAATAAAGTACTTACTCGAATTAATTCATATTTCATATTCAACTCAATTCAAGTCAGTAGCTTTAGGGTTTTGAGGATATTCCTGAAATATAATTGCTTTATGTACTTCAGTTATAGGTATCTCCTTCCAATCATTATTTGATCATGGTTTTAAAATTATGTGAACAAAAATAAACTTTACTTGTAAGGTTTTCTTCAATCATACATGATTAAAATTTGTTGCGTCCTGAAAAAAAAAATTTTACTGGGTATACCTACATAGATACATGCAAAAGGATGAATTTCATCAGCAACAACATTTCTTGTTGTGCAATAATTATTTTCTTTTGTCGGTATTACTGATTATAATCACTGGCATTATTATAATATTAAAGTATGCCAGACTAGCCAAAATACAAATGAATTTGACATTTAGTACGGGTCACAATTTAAACATTTGTGAAGAGTCGAATTGTTTAGGAGGTCGGACTTATGCAAATTATTCTATGCAAGCTTTAATTATTTATGAATATTATAACGTGTCGTGCTATCGTACGTGTATTTGTAGTTTTGTAATGCATTCGCATAATCGAAATATAAATTAGCCGATTAATGAGAATATCTTTTGATATTACACAATTATTCATTTTGAATTTGTACATCTGAGGATTAAATGAAATTAAAATGAATTGGACAGGATAAAAAATATACCAACAATACTGAACCAAACGAAAACTATGAAGGGTGTAAACTTTAATTCGGGTCACTAGAGGTATCTTAGAAATCATAAGAAATAGAAAATCGGTTAAATAAAGATAGACAAAAGTATTTCAAATATTTCATAGTAAAAAAACATTTCGTATCCGAAAACTTGATATTGACAGGCATATTGATGGCAACCGATATCTAAAATCCCTATTTTTTCCAATGCCGACCAGAGTAACAAAAAATTGGATTCCAGAGTATATTTGAAACACGGTGACATTTTGTTAGTCGGCGTCGTTTTCTATGTAAAACGAAGGAACATCCAAACAAAGGTATTTCTGATTTTCTCATTTGGTATTCTGCATCCGTTTCGTATAGCATATCTTGAAAAGTTTTTCAGACAAGCAGAGCGCTGACAAAGCTCTCTGGGATTTAAAAACACTCCTAAAGGTACAACAAAATCACGATGAAATATTTTCTTAATAATATGCCCATAAGAATCCAACCACTCGTTGGTAACTGTAAACATTGTTAATACATTGCGGTGTCGACAACTGCAAAACACATGCGATTCGTAGCGTTTGCGTCAAACGATTGTGAAAATAATTCTATTAATAATTTCAACACACGTTGCGTGCCTAAGGACCAAACTATCGAATATCCTGAATGTACACTATCTTGAAAATGGTCCCAAGAACTTAATACCACGTAATTTTATTTTTATGACAGATACTTACATTATCTTTTCAAAACAATAGAAGCTGTAATAAATGTCGAAATATTAATGTATGACAGTAAGTGGTATTAAGGTATCTAATATTAGAATTTATGAAGTCAACTTTTATCGATAGTCATCAAAGATGAAACGTGTCAGACTGTCAGAAGTCATGTCAAAAGTTTAGCAATAATTGCAATTTATTGAAAGACTTCCTAAATTTGGTAATTTTTGTATGAAAGGCGTATAAGTTACTCTCTCTGCCAGTGCTTGTGGAGACCTTGAATTTAGTCTAGGGCGGTAATAATGTAACACAGCGCTAATAAAAGCAAATAATAAACGGTAATTTAATAATAAATATGGTTTCCTATTTATTTTGTACTTAAGATGTACCTAAATTGTTAATATACTTACTTTTCTGTTATCTTCTTTCATTTAGATATTACGATCTATTTTTCGACTTCTCTTCTAATCCAGCATTGAAATCACTACCACATTTAATTAAATAATCGGACCCACCATTTAAAATAAAATACTCAACTCTGGAGATTTGAATGCCTGTAATATTTTGAATGATTTTTGGAAGTCCACACTCCAGTTATGCCATAGTTGATAATAACTTTTATTTTAATATTAAAGGGAATAAATTTCCTAATGTTATTTAATAAAACGAATGTTGAATAATTTATGATTGTTTGTTGGAAACATTTTGATTTGTAAGTACAGAGTTTATTTTCCAGAAAAAGACATAGGTTAGATTTAAGAAATTGAAACCTCCTTAACAATTGTATCTCATTAAACAAAGTAAACAAGTCACTTCTGTTATCTAGTATACATAATTCGTAATTCCCAAATTTTCAAATCCAGTATAAAATTATGTTATCATTCAGATAAGGGTGTTAATTGGTGATTAGGTTAATGATATAATAGCATCTTAATAATAAATTAGAAAGGCAATCTACTACAGCAACAAATTGGTAATTGATAAGTTTTCCACTGATTTTTTTAGCTTAGATGACATTAAAAAAAAGTTGTCTCAATTAAAGAATTATATAATTAATTTCTGACTAACTAATATAGTCATTATTTTAATTTTTTTAGTATCTTTATTTCAATTTCTGTCAAACAGTTAATATGCTTCACTCGGGAGATAAATAATAATAGGTCCTTAATTTTCGTCTATTAGTTGCAAAAAAGCTTTTTTTTTAATTACTGTTGGGTCGGTAACAGCGGCCCATGCTCCGCGACCTAAAAGGTCTATTGTGTCCTCAGTCAGTCTTCAAGAAAGTATTCCTGTGCCTTCGAAGAATTCCAGGGTGTCCTTAATTGAGATTTTTATTGTCATTTCGGGTTTAAGTTGTTCTCAGTGTAGAGGTGTTTCGTCTCTTTATAGAACCTGCCCAATGGGATTAACAAGTTAAACCCTCATTGTCCAGAATTTTTAAAAATCCAACGAGGGATCGAACCCGGTCGCCCCATTGCCATCCGGATTCTCATCTACATGACCATAACCGCGCTCTAAATTCTATTAAACAAACTATACGAACAAGTTACCAGTTTATTTATAATTTGAATTATCCGAAATTGTTATAAGAAAGATAGATTGAATGATCTTAGGTTAGTCAGTAACAGGAATAGCAATCTAGGCAGCTGTTTAATTTGTTATTTAGGTTGCCTATTCTATTATTTTTATCTCAATTATATTCAATCATTAGATATCGATTATCGGTACTATTTCGAATCGAGAAATAAGAATTGGTTGATTTCGTTTAAGAGTATTCTGAAAGTCAGTACCAACTTAAAGAAAATCCCTTAGAATTTAAAATTAAAGCACACAACTCAAACCTTGTTTGATGTGTATACGGATTGTGCGTGTGAACCATTCTTGGTACAGAAATATGTAGTTTACATAAAAATAGAAATATGTAGTTTACATAAAAATGATGCCAGTAATAATAATTATAAATGTGTTTGAAAGTTATAAAGTATTTTATTGTTATTAGATTTCCAACATATTGCTAGACTTTTAACAATCAAAGTCGTAAATTATATCTGTTAACAGTCATATAGTATGTCTAGTAATATTGAAAATTAATTAAATAATAAAGTAATCATTATTAATTACATTGGACAGAATTTCGGTTTTGATTTAGTAATATTGTAACAAGTATTGATTCAAAATTAATTAATGTATAATATAATGTATGTGTATACTAGGTGCATTTTTCCTCAAATATGTAGCAACAATAAAAATGAGAAACTGCAGGTTCAGAGTAATTAATAGTAGATACTGTGCATGTTCCTCACTTTTTCTATTAAAAATCTAGTATTCGTTAAGTGATTGATTGACTTTGAACACTTTGTTCAGTAAAATGGAAATGTCGTAATAACAACCGAATTGTAACTTTGCAGAAAGTTGATGCACATTTAAACGTAATAAACGCAAGACATTTTTTTATAACTAAAGTTCGAATATTATTGAATGACGTAATTGTCCTAGATTATGACAAGATTAGTTTATTAAATGAGCCTGCAGTTGTGAACGTTCTTAGTAGCACCACTTCCTAGTTAACATCGCAACGATTTACCATGTCGTAGCTACCTATGTGCATTTTATAAATATCTAAATAACTTTGGTGAATGTTCGGCTGGTTATGATGATTTCATAGCTGGAGTATTCGATATAACGTCAGAACGTTTTACTTTTCGTTGTCCTGTTTTTAAACTGTCTTGTTAAATTGGTTCCGCTTATTTTATTATTAAGTATGTATTACATAATATTATTATTAAAGGTTTCATAACTTTTCATTGGAAACATCTTAAACCTTTCATCGCTTTTTAGTAGGAGACTTGCTCTATTTAGCTCTAGTAGAAAAGGTGGTTGGTTGTGGTTCTATATGTTATGTTCACGGGTTATGTTGAACATTTTTCGTTCTAGCTTTTAATATATGTAGCTCCCGAATTGCATATTTAGAAGGTACCATTATTTAGTTTGTTTTCAGGACAAGAAGTTGATTTTCTCAGCTAGTGGACACTAATTTTTTATTGTTGACCACTGGTCAATAATAGAAACAATTGATCTAGCACGCTAGCCTGATGCCTTTAAAATTATGTCAAATATCGAATATTATTCACCTTCATAATACAACAACCACTTTCTAAAGCTTATTTATTTCAATCTAGTATTGCTTCTTATTAATTTTAATTATAATTATTTGTTAAAAATGAGAAATAAATATATTTTAGATAAACGTCAAATTTTACACAAATGTCAGTTGAAATGTTTTCAGGCATGGCTACTTAATTTTTCTGGATATTTAGAAATGTAATTTTATTTTTTATTAACCTAAAAACGATTAATTATAAAAGGAATAAAGGTGCTAGTAGTTGGAAAAAATAGTATATAAACCACGGTAGAGAAGACTTATCAGCCACCCAACATATTTCCTTCGATGCTCTGCATCTCTGGAAATAATAATGCTCGGCTAAGAAAAATGTCTTCTCTACCTGGTGTATAATATACTATTAGTACCCCATTTAAAACGGACAACCGATATTTAGGTTACATACTATCAAAATAAAGGAATACCTATTAGTCAATGATAGAAACTATTTTTTTCTTCCCTAGCGTTTGTAGAAAATATATTCGATAGGTACCTAACAAGCACTTTAAAATTAAATCTTGCACGCTTTCTTTTTTTACATATTTTTGTTACGTTGCCTCTTAAATAATTACGTACTATGGAATTAACAAATTTTATATAATCTTATCTATACAGAAACTTGACCTTTTCGTTATTGACAACAAACGAATTTTCTTATTAATTTACACACGTAACATACTTTGAATAAATTTCTATCCACATAATTATTTTCGATTATTACAAAATTTCAACAACAAAGTCAGGAATTAATAAAATAATATCTTGAATTCTACATTCAACTTACAAATTAATGTACGACAAGAATAGTTTGTCAACAAGACTTGTAAATATTTAACTCATAAATTACAATCGAATGTGACTGAAATTATGCGTACAGTTATGCGGAAGTTATTAGAGAAAATATTTCTTCTTGTAAGTAAATCTCAAAAATTCGAATATCGTGGTTTCAACTTTCTTTTGCGTTGATCCAAATTTGCGAGTTTGTTTTCGATGACGTTATCATCACCTGACTGTGTAAATTCTGTTTACCTGAACGTTACGCAAAATAATATCCAGTGGTGGATGCTTTTCCTAACAAGCTCCTCACAACAACGATTTAATTTTTTATTCGAGGTAGTGACAAGTATTATAGTATTGCGTTTCAAAGAATGTTAAGTATATTCCACACGATTTAATTTTAAGTGATTGATGAATTACGCAAGGTATTCAATGCTTCTAAAGAAGTACTTGTAGGTAATTAGTTTTTAGCTTACAATAAACACTTTGAAAAGCTGCAACACGAGACGTCATTAGAATGTATGTTTATTGCACAAGAAAAGAAGATTCCCGTTCAGATTTCTGCTCCCGTATTTTTCTATTAGCTCAGTTAATTACTGTTTTAAAGTTTATTCGCATATTCTACTGGTTTATTAAAAATTTAAAAGGTTTTAATTCCGATTGGAATAGTATAGGTATATTATACACCAAGGTAGAGAAGACATTTTTCTCAGCCGAGCATTATTATTTATAAGCTGCGAGGCTGATAGGTCTTCTTTACCGTGGTTTATATACTATTTTTTCCACTACTAGCACCTTTATTCCTTTTATAATTAATCGTATTTACGTTAATAAAAAATAAAGTTACATTTCTAAATATCCACAAAAATCAAGTAGCCTTGCCTGAAAACATTTCAACTGACATTTGTGTAAAATTTGACGTTTATCTAAAACATATTTATTTCTCATTTTTAACAAATAATTATAATTAAAATTAATAAGAAGCAATACTAGATTGAAATAAATAAGCTTTAGAAAGTGGTTGTTGTATTATGAAGGTGAATAATATTCGATATTTGACATAATTTTAAAGGCATCAGGCTAGCCTGCTAGATCAATTGTTTCTATTATTGACCAGTGGTCAATAATAAAAAATTAGTAACCACTCTAGCTGAGAAAATCAACTTCTTGCCCTGAAAACAAACTAAATAATGGTACCTTCTAAATCTAGTAGTGGAAAAAATATTTGAGGACAAGTTATCGGGGGCTTTCTTGATTTTGACGATTAGTTCAACTAGAACTTAAATTCTACACATTTAAGAATTTATTTATATAACATATACAGTCATACATTGTTCTGTTGTTTGCAACATATCAACTATCACGTATTTTTGTTTATTGTAAGATGAGTTAATTACAATAAAGATTTATTAAGAATCATCACCTACAATAAAAATCAATGCCTAATTGGCTAGTGTATGGCCAAAGCATTCCAAGTGCAGTAGGTACTGCACGAAATATATGGTTACACAATGCTAGAAACAAAACGTGTTTGGATAAAATAACAGTAACGGTACAAAAGGAATTTTGTAACTCTTGTTGCTTGCACCTATGCATTCATAATATATTCCAATTATTAGCAGACTTATTTCAATTTAAATTCAAAAGGCTTTGGCAGTTGTCCTACAAATAGTGCTGCCGCCGAGAACGAGAAATTTCTCGTCTCGTCTCGTCTCGTCTCGAATTTTCGAGACGAGAGTGTCTTCATTTCTCGTCTCGCTTTTTCGAGACGAGACGAGAAATGGGGTGGCGAGAAAGGAGACGAGACGAGAAATTCTCGCGAGACTCTCGCCATTTTAAGGATGTGGGGTAAAGCCATTATTGTGGAAAAAGCTAACGTTAAAAAAGTAGCTGCTATCATTAAATAATTTGTAATTTCGGCAATTTGTTTTTAATTCTCGCAAAGGTCTGCGATCCTAAATGCTTTTTTACCTTACCATCTGGCAAAGTATCTTTATTTGTTTTAATAAAGCAGTAAAATGAAGTAACTATAATATTATACCTTGTGGTTTGGCAATAATTTCACTTCCACTTGTTTGAGTTTTTTACTTACACGAGTTACACGCTACTGATTATTTTACATTTCTGCATTACAGAGTGATCTCTAAAATTTTCCAAATACGAATAATTTCATTTTTTCTTGAATTCGTAATTAACAAAACACTACAAACTGTTATCGATAACACTTCGAGAGCGCGAGAAATTTCGAGACTCTCGCGCGAGAAACGAGACGAGACGAGAAGTTGATACCGCGAGACGAGAGGGACTCAATTTCTCGTCTCGAAATTTCGAGACGAGACGAGAGTCATGTTATTTCTCGTCTCGTCTCGCCTCGCGGCAGCACTACCTACAAAGTAGTAAATTTAAACACCAATTCAACTGCCTCTAATACCATGTATATTATGTCTTCACGTAATGAAAACAAAAGGATTTTATGTCATTTAACAAAAAGGTTAAATATTTACATTAACGGGTTCTATTATACATGTAAGACTGTCTTCTAAGAAGTTATCTACCATTTTCTTTGTCACGAAGACGAAGTGCAGGAGTTAATGATTAATAATGTTTTCTACATCGCGTTCAAAATAGCTCCATTGTGACACTGAGGCTATTGAGGCTATTGTGAAACTATTTCTCGTAAAATTTCTTAAAGTGGTACTATTTGCTTCATGTGTCAAATTATTAAACGTCATCAACATCCTCTTCTATCCAGAACATAGTAAACCTGAGGACCATTTTGCTTTTTTAATTTATAACGTTTTTGTTATTTCACTTTCCTTATTTTGACGCGGGGAATCATTTTTAATGTAATTTTTTGATATAACTTTTGAAATTTCACAAATAATGTAGTATCGATCGTACAATAATGTAATAAGCCTCCTACAGGTCTCCGATAATTTGCGAGAACAAGAAGTATCGGTCTTACAAATATTACCCTCCATCGCTAACCTGGTAAGCTTCACTTACCAATCTTGTGGCTTTATACATGGTGTGTAAAAATGGTGGTGCAAGCTTCAGATAAAGTTATTCCTTGAACAAAAATAAGGCAAAAAACTTATTGCAAAACAACTGGCAAAGGCTGCCCTCAAAGTTCAAAATTTGTAACAGTAAAGAAAGCTGCTATTTCAAAATCAAGATACTTGGTGCGTACATTCAGTGTTAATAGCTAAAATTTATTACCATCGATCGTTTAAAAGTAAAAAGAAATTAATAATTTTTATTATTTCAAATCAATTTAATTTTTCTATATGCGTAAAAAATAGATTTGGCAATATTGTAACGTAATAGTGTTAGCTTTAGCGTCTTTCAGAGTGCCTTGATGCAATGACAGATAATAAATTGTGGTCATCAGTGATCAACTTATCATAGTAGGTGGCTACAAGGTTGCCACATTTTTTAAATTGTTATGGTGAGGGGTAGCCATGCGCCTACGAACTTTTTGGCAATAAACTTTTTGCCTTATTTTTGTCCAAGGAATAATTTTACCTGAAGCTTGCACCACCATTTTTACACACCCTGTATAATGATACTATATTACGTGTTGTTGAGGAAGGAAATAAAAGTTTTTTGTTATTTCCAAAACTAGATTTCAATTAAAATTTAATGCAATTATAGTATGAAAAAAAAAGGTATGTCAGCAAGCAAATGCTGTCCGTATAATTGCACACTTCTTTCTGTAATGTAAAGTATGTGAAAATGGTGTTGGTAATTAGTGTACCTACTCATCGAAATAGTAGTTTCGTAAAAAGTGAAATCTTTTACGTGAGATTAGAATGAGCACTACGAGATTCTAAGATAATACTGTAAATTAATTTTGTTTCTGTAAAGCAAACAAAAAGCAATTAGTGAAGTAACAACGGATTTCCTTTGCTCGTACTAGGTACTAATTGACAAAATACATGTTGAAGAGTAAATATTTTACACGTCCACGAAAATGTTTATAACATTCGTGATTGCAGAATCATTTATATCAACTGTAATATTTGAAAAGAAAGCTTTCTATTGTATAATGGTATGTACAAATATATTATATCGTTATTGTGCGTATTCAATCACTGTGTAAATGAATGTTGCGTACGTACCTATGTGTTGAACACACATTACTACGTAGGTATAATTGCTCACTTAAACTAAGGAATTTATTATAGCCAAAGGATTTGTAATTGTAAGAAGTTAACACTTCTACTGGCTACTGAATGTTCTATTTGTCAACGAACAGATTGGTAATAATAAATGTGACTAAAAGCAATATAAACCGAATATCACGGATTGTAATACTGATTCTAATTTTAATTATTAAGTTTTTTGTTGCTGCTAATCAGTCTCGCCATATTATCATGTACGGAAGATAACAATAGCGATGTTCAGTAGTGCACTCAAAATGCAAAATTGTTTTTTAGCCTACTTTCAAAGAAAAACGGTTAGAAGCGCCAGGTCGGGAGACCGCGCCGGCCACTCAATGAATCCTCGCCTGCCTATCCACCTCGTTAGGTTTAAAACTAGCTTGATATTACTCGTGTATAACTTCAAAACTGTTGATATTATGGCATGATTCTCACTTTTATGATTGACTAAAAAGTGGACATACATTATATGCTTTCTAAAATTTTAGATAAATATTAAATTAACTACTTTAAAAAATTACTGCTACTTATTGAACTGCTAGTCTCCTCAAAAAGTTCTTGAATTTATGTAAAACCGTAGGGTCCGTAGGTAATGTTTTTTACACATATGTACAGAACTATCAGCAATCCAAATGAGTAAATATCATTCGCTATTTGTTTATTTTGTTTGTACATCTCGTCCAGATGTTTAAACTCGTTCAATGTTATTAAGGATCAAGCCTTTTATTAACTTAAGTTTCATATAAGGAAATTCAAACATTTATTTTATTTATGTATGTCAGTACTATTTGTTTGTGTAGTAGTAGTAGTAATAGATAAATATCGAATTTAAAAAGTTTCATTTTTCAATGTCATTTTCCACGTTATTTTTTAAAGTGAATCATTAAACGACGCTAAAGTCTATTTTTTAACTAGGAGGAGCGATTCAAATTTGTCGCGCCAAAATCCACACCTGTGATTGGCTGCGGCCAGGCCGGTTTCACACCGCTAAGTAATTTGTATAAATTTTGACGTTTGACGTGATTTGATAATTATTTTTCTAGGCGCTGACAGTGACATAATTCAGGCAAAATACATTAAATTAGTTTTCATTTCAGCTGTAAATTTTAAACATGATAAAAATTCAAATTTACCGTCAAAACTTCGGAAGTCTTCTTTTCTAGTGACATTTCTAGTGTGAATCTGGCTTTTGTATTCACTCCTCCTAGTTAAAAAACAGACCATAGTACTTTAAAGGTACTTATACACGTATTTCATTACGCTATTTTATTAATTATTATAGGTAGCTACGTCTGTCATAATCTGAAAAACAATATTTTGGTAAAGACGCCGGTTACCATCGCCTGAGGTGTTAACAAAACTTTTTAGTCGTTTGTATCATAAAGTGTTTCGGAAAACAGTTTTTTTTCGATTCAGGACTAAAATTAGAAACAATCTTTGATAAGTATGCTTTTTTCATAAATTTCTTTAGACTCTTTGTTACCCTAACTCTTAAGAAGCCTTGTTCAAAGTTTTACGCAAATCGTCGCCACTTACATTTCAATCTATAAACCACGACCTTCTTGATTTTCGAGTTCTATAAACTAATCTTACTGATCAAATTTCACTTTGACAGCGGAAATGACATTTCAAGCGAAAAATAAAACTTTTCGGGACATCCATGGATGTTTACTACAACGAGGCTGGGGGTGCACCTGACGCTAACAACGAAGCAACTCTGCCCCCCCCCAACCGGACGAATCCTTTGGGGGCGCCGCCGAGTTTCTGTGCTCAACTACTCGCCCGTGAATATTGAGCTCCCGTACCGGCCGGTACTCTGGCAGATTGGCAGACGCACCACCTGGCACCACCGTACCGCACCGGCTTCCTCCATCCCGGATGAGGACGCCATTCTAGATTCATACTTCTTGTGGTGTAGGTTTACTCGGTTGGTCCAGGGGCCCAAAGTTTCCCTCTGTCAACCTTCTTTTGAACGAGTCCTTAACCACTGCCCCTTTCGAGTCCATCCGCATTCTCGAGAGGATTGAATCCGAGCCCGAGGTACCCAATATAACGCATGGGTATTGCGCTGCGTGCCCGTAAGGGCGCATTTACAGATTAACACGCGCGTCAGCGCTCAGGTCGGCGCGCCGAGTCCTGCTGCGAAAAGTTTTATTAAACTAATACAAATTATTTGCTAAAACGTGACGTCGATGGACTAGAAACATGATTACGGTCCGCCGGGTCAAAAAGACTAACTAGTAACTTCACGCCTAAAAATGAGGTCAAAAAATACTTGATATTGATGGATCGTACATAAAATAGTATTGTGTTCATAAGCAATGTATACTAATTTTCTTTTTTTTTCAGCCTGGTGGAAGACCTGAAGCCGATTTTACTTTAGACGTGCCCCGATCCGAACTTTTATCGAAACGAATGAAAGAAGATAAGAAATGGCGGTGCCGATGTCGACTACTCACTTCTTTCTTAGGACTTGTTTTCTTTTTATTATCTGTAATGGCTGTAAGCCTTATGTTAACGCGGGGACGACGCATGTTTGGATCCATGGTCTAATATAAATTGTAAACTCGTATAAAATAGAATATTGCTGCTTGGATACTAGAAAATGAGGAAATATAACTTTTCAAAATATTCGGATTGATGAACTAACTATAGTTCGTCATTTGTGGAATCTGTTTCTTGTGCTTGAGTCAATTTAGATTTCTCTAAACAAATACTTTATTTGTGTTTTACTTATTTTGTGTGAAGGACCATATTTGGTGTCTTTCACACTAAAGCGAAAGTTCGCTCTAAGCAATAGTCCACCTTATGTACAAAAACGTATGTAATTCAAGGAAGTTTAAATACGTAAGGGTACTATTTTTGAACGAATGGTGTTGTAGACTTGTGTGGACACAATAACTTGAATCGTTATGTATTCTTGCAATGGTTTTTGTACTTAAATAGTGACTTCATATAAGGCAGAGTTGGTAATGTTTCTAATATTAAAATTGTATTTTTAGAACGAAGGATTAAGTAACTTGTTAGGTTCCCGACAGTTGCTATAAAACAAAATTCGCTTTTTAAAGGTGCGAATAGACTGGCCAGTTATTGCGACAAAACTATCGCGCGAGTTACTACCAAAAGTCTGCAGATAAACAAAGTATCCACACGAATTTGACATTTAAAATAGTTTTTGTTCCTCCGGTCGGCATCACTGAGTTTCTGCATCTCGAAATCTGCCAGAAACAGAGGTTTCTCCGGCCAGGCCGGCAAAAAGTAGGAATTGTAGGTTATTGGTTGGCAGCATCGGCTCAATCTGTCAAAGTCAAATTTGTGCATCGCGGTCGGAAACGATCAAACAAATAAATTAGCAAAATTTTACAAATACGATTACCTATTTGAGCCACTATGCTGATTTGAATATAATCTTTAATATGCGCCGGTGTATCCATTATTAAATCAAAGATAATGAAATTTATAAATAAACGTCAATGGAAATTGTAAGAAAATAATAGTTATTTTTTATACAAGACGATAAAATTATATTTTATCGATAAGCGGAAAGTGTTAATTAATTTTCGCGAGTCGATAATTAAATTTTATCGTCGTGTATAAAATTCTATTTTCTTCTATAGCAGATGTTAAAAAAATAATAAAAATTTGTAAAAAAAACAATTTAAAATTAGATTATATTAAACCCGAAAATCTCGCTTGCGGTTAAAGTAATACTTGATCAACTATTTTTAGTCGAATAAAGCACACTTTAACATCTGCTATAGAAAAAATGAATTAAGTTTAATGAATACCAGGAAACAAGGAATCTTGATTTTAAAATCATAAAAAAAATTCCTAATACTAAATTTTAAATCTAAATTTAATTTATTTAAACAAACATCGTCACAAAAAATCTTGTGTATTACACGTCCAGAAACAGTTTTGCGAGTGCTCCTACTTGCAACCTTACTCGCACTCGCAAGTGTGCTGTTTCTGGCCTTGTGATACAAATAAGAATAACTATTTGTAAATCATCGTATCAATAAAATCATGATTCCCCTTGATTAGCGCACATTGCGCTAAGGGTTTAACATGTCCCACCCCTTCCGCTTCCCACAACTATAGGTTGATCTCTATTTGCTCTCGAATGTTAAAAAAATCCTAGCTACATTGAGGAATCGAACTCGTGCAGTAGATTCTCATTTTCAGGACTGCGTGGGCGCCTCAGTTATAAATTAAAACCCTCGCATGACGGAAATGTCAGAAAGTGCTTAACTTTAAGTTACTAGATGTTAGATTTTCTATGTGCAATCAGTGATAAATATCTCAGTGAACGTTATTTATAAAATATTCTAAAACATAGAGAATCCGTAGATTTTTTTAAAATATTTTCTGGTTTAGGGATAGATCATTTTTATATCGATAGTGTATATATTTCTTTAAGTAACCAACGGCAGGGATCAAGTCCCTATATCTTACATACATAGAAAATTAAAAATATTTAATCTATGGGGTATTCGAATGACAGGCTATAGTGCTTTTCACCCTTGAGAGTACAGTAGGAGGAACATAGGAAAACAGTATTGCCATAATTCCCCAGAAAGTTGCTTCAAAGTAAACACGAAGCTGTCAATCAAATCAACATAAACCCCTCTTTTGTATTTGTAAGCGGCTTATCTGCTAATGCATTTTTTTAAAAAATGAAAAATGAAATGGAAAATAATTAAAAACTAAATTTTGAAAGTAGTTACCCATCTGAATAAATCAGTGGCGCAGCCAAGTTTTATGAAAAAATTTGTCGAGAACTGCTGATTGCATTTATGCGAGGAGTACACGTTTCTAGCACTGGCAACGTCGGAGAGCCCTAAATTCCTGTATTGTACTCTCAGGGTGAAACGGACTATAGCATCCGTTTGAAGCCGCTGATGAAACCACCACATTTATTTAAACAATTTTATTAATCAATTGTGTTACCATTTCTGTTTAGGAGTTCTTACATCTTCAAATCAATATAAAATTTAAACCACTCCCATTCATTTTAATGTACTATCTTAAAATGGGTTTGTTTTTTCTGTCACGTTTAATATAATGAGTACTTGTTATAGCTATAGAAGAAAACTTGCCAACTCTGTGTACAAACCATAAAATTGTGTGTTCACAAGTTAAAAACATTCTTTTACTTGTAATATTTAAATAACATTCGTGTTTGTATCTGTTCAAGATGTTAACTGCAGTCAGATCGTAACCACGCCATTATAATTTGCTCATTGAAAGTTACATAAGTGGTGCCAAATAGTTACCATTTGTAGCAGTATTGGCCCCATAAGGGCTTTAATAGTTGTGATAAAATAATAGTGTCATTCATGTTCTATTATGTTAGTTATATTATATTATTAATCCGACCAAAATAAATTAATTAAACAACACAGATCATAAACGTTTGCAATATTTTTACCTAAAAGATGTAGGGAAACAATATTTGCTGGCGTTGTATCAAAATAAACTCGCATCTTTGTATGGTATAATTTTTTTATAGGACATATTGTTGTTAGTTGGCTTTATACATAATTTAAAAAAATTTAATGATCTGTGTTCTAACTAGTTTGCCTTAGTTTTAATAATTTAAAACTATGTAATAGAAGTCTGAGTGTAAATTAATGAGAGAATGTGAATGAGTTGTGTAAATATAATAAATAAGATATCTATTTGATGATTAGTCCTAACTTTATTTAGTTATAAGGAAGAAATTTATCATCGATCAGGTTAAGTTTTACAATAGCTCCCATGAATGACTTATCCTTTTCTAGTTTTCGCCCTGTGTGGGACTTGAACAGGCTACCTTTGTGGCCTAATTTTGGATCTTTCAATTCCACCGACTCCCAGACAATTTTCCCGAACAGGAAACAGAAAAGGATGACTGCATACGGCGTTGGTGCATTAAAAAGAGATAGCATTTTGTTTGTTTCCTGTTCAAAGTTGTTTTTAAGTGAAATAACAAATTCTACAAAAAATTGTTGACGTTCCGGTCGAAATTACCGAATTATTTCATGACTGGAAGCAGAAAAATCATTTGACTTTTAGTCCTCCATGGTACAGAGCTATATTTTCAAAAACCCAATTATTTATAGGGTAAAACGTCTTTTTCACAACAAAAGATGCTTACATTTTTTGTTGTGTTTAAAAATATTGAAATTTTATAGTCCAGGAGCTAGCGGTATATTTTAAGACTAATTTCTATCAAGCTGAAATTTTTTTATGAGCTGGTATGGTTATGTCTGCCTAATGTAGGTGGTCGGCAAAATAGGACCGCGGGACATAGAGCGCTAAGAAAAAAAATTGGCCAACTAACCAATCCAGGACGTCAGAGAGTGCTTCTGTCCCGCTCAAATTGTCGGACAAGGGGATTTTTGTGTTTGTTACATTAGTATATGGTTATTAAAAAAAAATCAGGTTGATGGTAATAAGTCAAATGTCTTAAAAACAATAGGAACCCCAAACGGCAGACACTGATTCAGTTCCGACTCTTATGTCGGACAGTTAATTTTTTGTTGTCGGAATGTCTTAAATAACGAGCAAAAAAGGAATTAGCTTGATTGAAGTTTGTAAATTTCATCAAAAAATAATTAAAAACAAAAAAAATCTGGGCGCTTTATGTCCCGCGGTCCTATTTTGCCGACCACCTACATTTGGCAGACATAACCATACCAGCTCATAAAAAAAATTTCAGCTTGATAGAAATTAGTCTTAAAATATACCGCTAGCTCCTGGACTATTAGTTCTGTACCCTGGACAAGAAATCATTGCATATTCAATTTATGAAGTTAAAAAATTATCAACTTTTACCAGAATTTTGGTGTTTAGAATGTCACTTTTCTGATCATAGCCTACTAATAAAGAGGATTTACTGCAATAACGATAAGAACCTTGCGTAACGTCACACCAGGTGCAAGTTCTTGTTGTTTTGAATGGAACTATTTTCTTATCACATGTAACAGACAAATTTTTAACATCTGGTTTTTATTAACGTTGATAATTTTCTTAGTATGAGTATAAAAGAAGGGGTTATTGTTTGTTGAAATGGGAATTTGCCTGTCCCAACCAGTCTGAATTGTTAAATGTAGTCGGGAAGATGTTTCGTTTAAAAATCAAATAATTTCTTTTAATTTAATTCTTAGTGTCTTTACTAGTTTAGTGATGTGTTATTGTGATAGTAGCCATTTTCTTAGTTCTTGGAGTGTTTATAAAACTATGTGTGTGTGTGTAACTCAAGTGTTTCCTAAACAGCCTATTGATGGGGGTAGCAGATGGCAGGAAAGGTAAGTCGTTATTTTTTTATACAACTTATTCACGTCGCTTTATTATTTTTTTTTCTGGTTTGCAAAACTGTGTTTGCATTCCTACAATATTTGTAACAAGGTTAGTTAAGTACAGTACAAAAGTTCGAAGGATACATACGGCATTCTGTAGACCATGAACAATTACAACAAAAATTTAAAAAGTTTTAGGGTAATCCAACTAGAAATAGAAGCTTTAGCATTTCATTTCTAGCAACTGAACGTGACTGTAAACATCACCAAATATATTTATTATCTTTGATGTTGAAAACATTCCATTGGTTGGTTTGTATAGAGTGTGGTTAATTTTTTTATTCCTATTCATTTCATCAGGTTCAAGTAGAGTTTTGTTATTATCCCCTGGTAGTAAAAAAAATTCTGCAGCTATTTGTCTCATTTGACTTTTTAGCACAATCTAGAAATAAAAGGTCCGTTCTGATTGAACATCCCCAGGAATGTTCGTGCGTGAAAATTTATTGGTAATATAGTTTTTTTACGACCGTTAAAAAATCCTACATCTAGTAAAGATATTCAGTTTCCTGTGCTTACAAAAACAAAATTTTGGTAGCCTGATATAGTACCAAACTTAAAGTGTGAAATATTTCGAAAACACTCTACAGTAGTATTAATCAGGCTTACATTTTTAAGAAATAATTATAAAAAAAATAATTATAGCATTACCTTCGTAGGAACAATAAATCAAATTATTATATATCCCTAATTATTGTGTCTCAAATTGAAGTATATAATAAATTTTTAAGAGAAGTTGAGCATGGTAGTCCGATGTTTCCCAGGAATATAAGGGAAGAGGTGTGACTATTCTGCGAGTGAGTGAACTGATTGATGACAATGTGGAAAAAAAGACGTGAGTCTTCGTAGTTACTGTGGAAACGACTTTGGCTACCTTTTTGTGTAGTCTTGCGGTAACCTCTGAAGCTACAAATACAAGCAGGGTTTATCATCATTAAAGCTCTACCTTTTTGTGTAGTCTTGCGGCGGCGGCGCGTGGGCTTGCGACAAATGCAAAATTGCAAACACGGTTCATCATTAAAATTTATAAGCTAATGTTAGTAGTCAAGGTGATATCACATTAGACAAGGTGGTTGTAAAAGGTCTACTACATATTCTTGTCAGCAGAATACCAAGATACCAAACTTACCTATATCTTCGAAAACTTCAATTTTTTTTAAATTAAAGGTATGTTGTTTTTTGTGTGTTTATAAATTTCAAAAGCTTCTAAAAGGTTTATAGTATATTATATTATTAGGAGTAGAAAGAGTTCTTTTTTTGTTGAGCTCATATTGCGGCCGAGGCGCACGCGCCGAGGCTGTGCAAGTGAGCGAAACACAAATAAGACGTTCTACTCCGAATAATATATACTATTTTTTCTTCAAGTGTAAAAATATTCTGTTGCTGTAAATAAATATTTCCTAAAAAGTCATTTCGACAGGACAACGCTCTCCCCTCTACCAACTTTAGGGGCGGAGTTATGGGCAAAATACTGCGGTTGCCATGGATAAGTAAACACATTATTGTACTAGTAACATTATTTTCATTTTTTGACTATTAACAAAATGACTTCCTTCTACATAGCCAGTTCTGTACAACAATGCGGATATTATGATACGCCTGAAGAAAAATTTATTTTTGTTATTAGAAAAGTGTAAAAATTTAATTGTATTATTAGATGTTAATGTGTGATTTTGTTCTAACAAATGTTTAGCAAAATTTGATTTATGTAATACAATTACATTTTTACACTTTTCTGATAACAAAAATAAATTAAACATTTTAGAACTTTTGAATAAATGTAAACGTGTCCATCATAGAGAGAAGAAATAATTTTAATTGGATAAAACACTGGATGTCTTTCTCACATAAAAAAATGTGTTTATGTGAGAAAGACATCCAGTGTTTTATTCAATTAGAAGCTTTTGAAATTTATAAACACACAAAAAACAACATACCTTTAATGAATGAGCAAATTGAACTCTTAGATTCTCCTTTACTGAAGATTTTGGAATCAATATCTTTTTAAAACACACTGATAAGCGACTGACCTCCGACGGGTTGACTGGGGCCAGCTGCTTCACGCAGTGTTAAAATAATAGAATCAAGGAGTTACTATATTTTGCATTTGTTATAATATCTTATATTGATTTTGACAATGGCACATTGATGCCGAAATACGTATAAAGCGAATAAATCTTGTTATTTCCCGTTGAAATCGATATTTTGTTTAATATTTATTATTGAATATTTTTCTTTGGTAAACTCCTCTGGTTCCACAACTTAAACTACCTATACCAAACAGAACGAACATCATATTTAGTGGTTGATTTTCTAAAAAGTAGAACGGATTTGAAATTGCCTTTACATTTCCATGATCTAAGTTATTAATTTGCTACATTTCAATAATTATTCTTAAAATATTACGTAAAATAGATTGTTGGGGGAACCAGTTCTTTAAATAATAATGTTGCCGGGTTTTCGGGGTTCCGGGCAAGTGATAGTCTTTCTATTTCAAAAGCACTGTATATGGAAGTTCGGAAAGGACTTCGATAATTTATTGTTTGATTTGTGATGACAGATTCGTACTTCTTACGTAACCTTATTTTTATGTTTGTTTTGTTTTTAGACTTTTTTTTTTAAAGAATCCACCCCCCTACTTATCCGGTATCCCGACTCAGCGCACTAAGCGCTATTCACGGGTCTAACATGCCCCAACCTTGAAACCCCCCCCCCCCCAACTATATTAAGGAGTTGATTCCTAGTTGCTCCAGAATTTTTGAAAACCCTGGCTACAACGAGGATTCGAACCCGGTCGCCCCGGCGGCGGCGCCATGCGGATCTTCATCCACACGACCACGGCCGCGCCTGTTTTTAGACTGAAATATACAATGTCATTTACAATTTTTTATTTTTGTCTGAATTATATGAATTGTATTTTTCTATTTCTGTCTAAATTTCAGATAAAAATTAAAAACCAAATTTTTACCCCGTTTTTGAAAAGGCGTCACTCTTCAGGGAAGTATGTTAAGATACAAGTTTATAAAAAAAAGTAACCTTAATATTCAGCCAGGATTCTCCTCTTGCATTTTATACACGTACTTGCGAAACACCCTGTATAAGTATCATTATTACATAATATCTAATATCATAAAATATAAAATAATATTAGAAAGTAGACCTTAATAGCGTAGGTATACCTTCGACCTTTTCCGCGACTTTTCGGACGCCTTGTGTATGTTTGATTGGTAACAAAAAAAATTACAGTACCTATCGATATTTAAAGTAGTTCTATTACCATTCAATTCTTTATTGCAGAAACATAGAAATAAATTTTAGAAATACATAGTAGTCAACAACATTATCATTATCAATGTTTAGGGAACTATGACTTTTTTATTTTTTTTGCTGCAAAGTAGTGTTTTGCCTTCTTAATACTGAAAAGTACAGTTTTATACAAAATAAGTATCAAGATTATGATCCCGCCAAGAACAACACCAATTACGTCGAATAGAAGATATTGGTACCAAGGCATATCTACTGAAGGACTTCTCAAGTGCCTAGCCCCCTTGTGTCTGATAACATATTCCGTCCACCACACTGCTTTCTCCAACCCTGTCATGGGTGAATCTGAAGTTACATTTGCAATTTCACGCACCTTGTCACGGTATCTGTAATGAAGTTGAATAAATAACCAAAAAAACTATTTCTAACCCAGACCGTACTTTTGGTTCTGAGATACTTCCAATAAAGCTGTCTTTAATTGTTCTTTAGTAACCGTCTCTGGATCCACAGCTTGAGCTATCCCTAAATGAACCATTTTTGCAACATTTAGAGGTTGGTCTCCGAAAAATGGCATTCCTACTAGGGGAACGCCATTGGAAATTGCTTCCTCCATTGACTGTAGACCTCCTTGCGTCAGAAATACTTTTATATTTGGATGACCTAGGATTTGAAATTTCCGTTTATTAAGTTGAAAAATTATTTTCGATAAAGCATTACCTAAAACGTCTTGTTGAGGGAACCACTTTCTTATGACCACGTTACGAGGTTTACCTTCCAAGTGGTCGTCTTCCCATTTCCAAAAAATCTTGTATGGGAGCTCAGAGAAGGCTTCGATAATTTGTTCTCGAATTTCTGGAGAGAGGTTAGTACTGTTTACATTTGAACCGAGACTAAAATATACAACGCCGTTGGTGGCGGCATCTAGTTCTTCTTGTAAATCCTATATGAAAAATATTTTTATTTACTAATAGCAAAAGAAAAAATATAAATAAATTTAATATAAAAGATAATACAATTAATAATTTTAAAAATTATTAAAGAGGAATTTCCTGTCGTCGCGTCGGTGTTAAGCCACCGATGCAGCAGTAGACGAACCCTAACTAATCAATTTAAATTTTATACAAGTACTTAGGTACGGTACCCCTATTTAGTATCTAGTCCCTACAGAGTCGCTAGTCTATATTATCGACATAGATAGGTTCAGGGGACTCCTCCATCAAACCAAAATTGCTCAATACCAAATATGTTTTAAAATCTATCTCTACTTACTTTGACTAACGGCTTTTTCTTCGTGATGTGCATTTTTCCTAATTGTATTACGGCTGGAACATTCGGTCGGATAGGATGAATAAATGGATTTTCGGTTAAAAATAACATACTGACATTTTTTTCTATATCTCCTAAATACGGTATATTCTCGTCGATGTATTTTCTAGCAATTTTATCTTCTTGAGGTAACACATAAAAGTGATAATAGTATCTAAACCAAATCGAAAACCATGTACTATAAATGCGGTCAAAAATTCCTATACTTCCAAAAAATGGCAGAAATAAATCTGGGTATAGTACAGGGTGAGTTGGATTACCTACAGCATCATGCCCTGGCGTAAGAGCCCCTAGTGATGTCACCCCTATCATGGGACACTGAAACCGTGCACTTAAAGCAAACATGGTAGGATGAAGAAATTCCGTTAACATCACGTCGAAATGTTTAGATTTGTCTTTAACTAAGGCCTGCACTTTTGGATGCGTTAACTGGAAAGTCGCGATTTTTGACAGAATTTTAAAATTATTTGAAATAATTTTTCTTAATGGAAGATCTTTGTTAAGAGACGCTTCCAGATTATTTTCCCGTAAAATTTGGTAACTACTGCTAAGATCAATTTCAGTTAAATTAACAAGTGAGGCATCTTTTAGAGGGTTGGGGGTAAGAACCGTAACTTCGTGTCCTCTTAATGAAAGTTCTTTCCATATTGGTTGGAAAACTACTTGATGGCTAATCGAAGGTATCATAAAAACACCAAGAATTTTAGCGCTATATATCACATTTATATAGATACATACAAAACTTAAGATGACTTTAAACATGACTAAACAATTGTCGTTCACACACTATAGGCTAGACGCTAGACTATCAATGTTCGAGTTTAGTTTAGTATAAATGGTATAAATAAGAATGCTTTCTAAGACTGCTCGCGTATTACTACACATTCTAGATAAATCAGGTTGCACAAGATTAAGTATAAACACTTGATTTATTATGGTTGATAGGTGTTTGACTGTAAAGTCTTTTATGTCCTACAGATAAGTAAGTTTATAGAACAATATAATTTGTGCTGCTCCCTATAATACTTCAATTACACAAGCTATAAATCAAGAAAACTGCTGATCAGCACGTGATGATTAAATTACAAAAAAAGGTTCTGTTGACATACGTGCTATCGTCTCGTAATCGTCCTGAGTCTAATCAAGTATAAGTGTTACTTTTCTTATCTTTATTGATTTTTTTTCACATACACTGATGCACACACTACCACGAGGTATAGCAGAAACGTTCAGAGTTGGTGGAATAAATATAAGACTAAAGATATTTTATACTTGCTATATATAGGCGCTAGGAACTAGGCTCTCCACGTTTCGAGTAAAATAATGTTTTCAGGGTCGATTCATGATGGCAACGTGACATTTAAATTAAAATATTAATTTTTGTCATTAAGGCCCGGTATTTCCACTTCTTATTTGGCTAATAATAAATTTTAATAGGAACCCTTTTCTGAGTTTCTGACCAATATAACTAAAGTGCGTCTTTCCAACCGGACAGCGCGGCGCACAATGTACCTACTACTATTACATATAAGAATAAAACAATTTGGTTGTAGCCAACTTTTATTAACAACTTCGAAATTAGAACTAAAATATAAAATCAACAGAAAATTATACAAGGTGATTCACTAAGCGTAGCTACTGGCTGTAATTCGGAAAGTATTTGTCCCACATTAACGAAAAAAATTCTTGTAAATAAATCGACAGTGCAAAACCTATTAAAAATATTTTTAGTCGCCAATTCCTCCAGGGGGCTCCAGAATCGCGGGGTGGCAGCTTAAGCAACTTAAGCTGGGAGCGGCAGCTTAAAACCGGCTTAAGCCTGAACAGTATTGTATCACAATTGTAAATCATTGCATTATGTTTGTTTTTGTACTTTAGAAGTTTGAACAAAGGTATGATAAAAGATCACTTCAATTTTAAATTATTCCCATTGGAAAAAGCAAGCTTTAAGAAGTTTTTGTCTTGGGTGATGAAACCCACTTTTTTGCTACTTTAATACATAATAATATGGTTCTATACAAAACAAAGATTAAAATTAAAAGAACTCCAAGTATAAAAGCTAGCACATCTAAAAGTAGATACTGATACCAGGGTAAATCTATCGAAGGACTTCTTAGGTGACCAGCCCCTTTATGTCTGATTACGTATTCGGTCCACCAAACTGCTTTCTCCAACCCTGTCATTGGAACATCTAATGTTAAATCAGCGATTTCCCGTACTTTGTTCCGATATCTGTAATTGAAAATATTATTTTAAACACAACCACTCCAAGACATAACTTACTTATGATTCTCAGCTACTTCTATTAAAACTTCTTTTAATTGTTCTTTTGTGAACTTTTCTGGGTTCACAGCTTGTGCAATACCCAACTGAACCATTTTCATAACATTCAGAGGTTGATCTCCAAAAAATGGCATCCCTACCAATGGAACGCCGTTGAAAATCGCTTCTTCCATTGACTGTAGACCTCCTTGAGTTAGGAATACTTTGATATTTGGGTGACCTAAGACATGAAACCTGAGTAAAGTACGTAAAAGCAGAAAAATAACCCTAAAAAAGCAAATTTTGGAAACCCTTTTCTTTTGAAAAATTAATTAAAGGGAAAGGTTGAGGATCTATGTGGAGGAGGACAATCACCGAAACAATAGAATAATTAAATAAAATATCTAATTGCATCAAGGGCCCGATTTTCAATTAGGATTTAAAAACATGAAGAGAAAGAAATGTAGGTAGGTACTATAGGTACCTACTAATCGAATGATTATTTTATCTTTCGCGTTATACCTAAAACGTCATGTTGCGGGAACCATTTCCTTATGATAACATTCTTTGGTTTTTCTGGTAGGTGGTCATCTTCCCATTTCCAAAACACTTGGTATGGAAGTTCAGAGAGTGCTTCCATGATTTTTTCTCTTACTTCTATTGAAAGATTGGCACTTCTTACGTTTGTTCCTAAGCTAAAATATACAACACCATTGGTGGCTGCATCTAATTCTGCTTTTAATTCCTACAATATAAATTATATAGATAATTTATTATTTATTTTAGAAGTTATAGTTAATCAGTTGATGAATTGTTTGAGATAAGTTTTGCTAACCCTCGTCATATTCAACTATAGAGATAATTTAATCTTTTGGATTTGTTATCGTTACGTCGTAACGTGCTACGTTTCCTTTTAATTAAAGTACCTAACACTTACCAAATAGAAATAGGAATATTACAGTAGTACCTATTATTATAGGTGTCTATAGGATGAACCAAATTAAGTGGGCACTAGCAAAGTAGTGGGTAGTAAATTTCCTGGTTATTGCAATGGCAAAAATAGAAATACAGTCGAGGACGCGGTGCTCAAGTTTTATACAAATACGTGTATTTAGTAATGGAACGCTTTGTATATTTTGACAGAATTCGATGTATAATTAATTTATGAACAAAGCTGCTTCTACAATTTGATATTTAAAATTTGTTTAAAACCAATTAATAATCTAGTAGCTATGAAACAAATAAAAATGTGGATGCGGCCATGCGCAATATCCCCCACCGTTACCGGACCTGACTCCTCTAGCTTTTTATTTTAAGTTGTGGAAATATTTTTGTTCAGAAATTGATTATACAAGCAAAGCACATATTTTTGAAAATAACTATAACTAGATGCTCTATTATTTTTTTGCTGACATATCAGAATCAGCAGAAAAAAAAATTCACTAATTTTACCACTTAACCATTCTTTGCTTGTAAAATATTTTGAAAATCATTGTTAATTGCTACTGACATTGTGTTCTTTTATTTGTATGTCTTGGTTACAATTCTTTATATTTTATTTACGAAAATGTGCAATTCGAATTTCTACTAATAATAAAGAGCAGATTCTGAGGATGTATACTTTGCTGGTTGTCATGGTGAACTATGGGAGAAAATTTTCCCGCGTACTTTGTCATGTCAACACGCGCTAGATTAAAATGCATGTCATCAGACTCCTTCAGCCACAATCTTTAATATTATCAGGATGATAAGACATTAAATAAACAATGATTACTTTCAGTATAGTACTATTAGATAACATAATCGAATGTGGTGTAAATAATTTGAAATACAATATCTTCTGGTACCTACCTAATACAAACAAACAATGCTTTGGCTATTACACGAACTAACCAAGTATGTGGTACTACCATGGTACTACCAAAGAGAGTGTATAATAAAAATAATTATATCTCTACTGTTTGATAACACCTACCCTATTTCCTATTTCTGGCACCTATAAGGATTGGGTCTTTCAATTCGGGTTTAACTTCTTGTTAGGCTAACTCACAGCCAATGGCCATGGAAAGAACGTTGGGCAGCTTAACTGAGAATTAAATCCGAATTGAAAGATCGGCCCTGAAGCTTCGAAAGCAGGATATTAAATAAAACAGACTCGTATCCAAAATTCAATTCAATTCCCAATCGTTAATTTTTTTGAAGCTATTTGACGTTCGCTAGCTTTAGGCTGGAGGCAATTGTCCTATTTTGGTCTTAGAAATATGTGATATTGTCTACGCCATGACCAGGCCCAACGAAGGTATTAGCATCTATATAACAGAACCGAAATTTTAAATATCTCGACTAAATTTATGAAGTAATGAAAGGTATTACTTATAGGTATTGCGGGCAATAGTATTGCCCTCTGTAATCCTACAAGTACCTGCTAATTTCTTAGTTGGGTCTGGTCATGGCGTGAACCCTGTATAATGATATAATTAGGGTGGGTTGTTGTTCTGAAAATTTTGTCAAAATTTCACATTTGAATTATTAAATTTTGTTACTTACTAAGATTTTGCCATATCATAATACTAAAGGGAACTGTACCGAAAACGAAAATAGTTTTTGCCTCGGTTTTTGCTAAACTATCAAGGCCGACATGATTTGCAAAAACATTGTAACATTGTAACATAAATTCTGAGACTCGTAATGTTAATAGCGTAAAACTAAATGTTTATAAAATATGGACACCATGTCCTGTTTTGCATAACATTATATCTGGTTATATTAAAGTTATCATTGCGGCGCAACGTCAAAATATTTTATACTCTTAATAATCTGTTAATCTAGACACACTTTACTTCTTACACTTTATTTCTTACCATTGGCAATGGTTTTTTCTCTTTCATATGTATTCCTCCTATTTCCACAATAGCAGGAACGTTAGGTCTTATACTCCCTGTATAATAGGGTTAACATTCAAAAAGAGCATTGCAAGATTTTTTTCTATATCTCCCAAATACGGAATATCTGCACTGATGTATTTCCTAGCCACTTTGTCTAGTTCCGGTATGACATAAAAGTGATAATAAAATCTATAAAAAATTGTGAAATAGGTGCTATATAATCGTTCAAAAAATCCAAGACTACCAGCGTATGGCAGAAATATATCTGGGTTTAACACAGGATGAGAAGGATTTCCCACAGCACCGTGACCTGGTGTTAATGCACCGAGACTAGATATACCAATTAAAGGACAGTTAAATCTTGCACTCAACGCATAAAACGTAGGATGAATAAATTCAACTAAAACAATATCAAAAGTTTTTGTTTTATCTTGTATGAGGGATTGCACCGGTGGGTGGGTTAACTGTGCGATCGAAATTTCGTTCATCACTCGATATACATATTTCACAATTTCCACTACCGAAAGTCCATCAACTTCTGGAAGACGTTTTCTATGAATTTCATAAGCAAATCCTAAGTCTATTTCGGTTAAATTTGTAAGTTTTGGGTCGTTTAATGGATTCGGAGTAAGAACTGTCACATCATGCCCTTTTAATGAAAGTTCTTTCCAAATTGGTTGAAAAACAACTTGGTGGCTAATAGAAGCATACGGAAACACTCCAAGAATTTTAGCACAGTACACTGGGTTTAATGTTAAGCACATGAAACATATTAAAAGGATTGGTTTAAACATTTTTATACCGCATCTAAACACTGGACTTCGAATACTATCGTTTTTAGGAAATGTGTAGTTTGAACTTAGAGAGACCTTGCTATTAATAACTTTTAGGTACAACTGTATGACCTTGGAGTCATTAAATAGACTCCCACTTGTTGAATCTAATATCGTCAGAAAATGATAACTGGATGGTTCTGATTATATTCAACATTAGTAGAGTAGTAAAGATTATGTTTCAAAGGTTATCAATATTGTTAAAATGTCCTACTGTGGTGCAAATGCTTAATACACTCGGCATAACGCCTGCGATTCGTTTCTGGTAGGTACCTTTCGGATCACATAAATCGACGAGGGTGATCATTGAAGGACTTTTACATTGCTATCTCTCTAGTACGTAAAGAAAATTTAAATCAATAGATTCGTCGAGAGAACAAGTTTTGATCATACATTATTTGAACATTCAAAATAAACGATTGGGGTTGTGATATGGGCATTGGGCATAAAATTCTTTTTGTCAATTGTTTAAGATATGAAGAACTGAAGTTAATGTGATCATACGAGAGATTGAAATCACGTACCTACTACCATATCAATGATTGTTTATTATTTTTCCCAATACCAGTAAAAGGTCATTAACTCATTAATAGCGTGTACCATCGAGCTTCCCCGCGACTTTTCGGACGCCCTAATGTATGTTTGATTGGCACGAAAAAAATGTTACAGTACTAATGATATTTAGCAATTCTATTTTATTAACCATCACTTAATTCTTTATTGCAGAAATATACAAATACATTTTAGAAATACTAGTCAACACCATTACATACGAACGTTTAGGGAACTACGACTTTTTAATTTTTTTCGCTTGAAAGTAATGTTTTGCTATGTTAATACTGAAGAGTACAGTTTTATACAAAATAAATATTAAGATTATGATCCCGCCAAGAACAACACCAATTACGTCGAATAGAAGATATTGATACCACGGCATATCTATTGCAGGACTTCTCAAGTGCCTAGCCCCCTTGTGTCTGATAACATATTCCGTCCACCATACTGCTTTCTCCAACCCTGTCATGGGTGAATCTGAAGTTACATTTGCAATTTCACGCACCCTGTCACGGTATCTGTAATGAAGATGCATAAATAACCAAAAACTATTTCTAACCCAGAACGTACTTTTGGTTCTGAGATACTTCCAATAAAGCTGTCTTTAATTGTTCTTTAGTAACCGTCTCTGGATCCACAGCTTGAGCTATCCCTAAATGAACCATTTTCGCAACATTTAGAGGTTGGTCTCCGAAAAAAGGCATTCCTACTAGAGGAACGCCATTGGAAATTGCTTCCTCCATTGACTGCAGACCTCCTTGCGTCAGAAATACTTTTATATTTGGATGACCTACGATTTGAAACTTCTTTTTATTAATTTAAAATATTATTTCGGATAAAATATTACCTAAAAGGTCTTGTTGGGGAAACCACTTCCTTATGACCACGTTAGGAGGTTTGCCTTGCAAGCGGTCGTCTTCCCATTTCCAAAAAACCTTGTATGGAAGCTCCGAAAGGGCTCCCATAATTCTTTCTCGAATTTCTGGCGAAAGGTTAGTACTCTTTACATTTGAACCAAGACTAAAATATACAACGCCGTTGGGGGCGGCGTCTAGTTCTGCTTGTAAATCCTATATGAAAAATATTTTTATTAACTAATAGAGCAAAAGAAAAAATATAAATAAATTTAGTATAAAAGATAATAATCAATAATTTTAAAAATTACTAAAGAGGAATTTCCTGGCGTTGGTGTTAAGCCACCGATACAGCAGTAGACAAACCCTAACTAATCGATTTAAATTATAATATATAAGTTTGTTAAATGATATTTTAAAAATAAATTAATAGAAAATGTAGTAGGCAAGGATATTCAGTTTCCTGTACAAAAAAATATATGGTAGCTTGATATAGAATCAAAATTAAATTATTTCAAAAACAGTCTACAGTAATATTAATAATACTAAGATTTTTAAGATACAATTACAAAAAAAATAATTATAATACCGATTTCGTAGTAACAATAAATCAAATTTTTATATATCCCCAATTGTTGTATCCTAGACCTAACTACTTAAAGACCTTTTAACAGCTCATGAGTGTGGTAGTCCGATGTTTCCCAGGAATACTACAGCACAGGTGATAGTTTCACTTGTTCACTTGAGTAATGATACAGGCAATAATGAACAATGCGAGAAGACGTAAGTCGTCTTCATAGTTACTGTGGAAACGACTTTGGCTACCCATTTTTTGCAGTCTTGGGGTAATCTCTAATTTCTTTAAAATTGCTACAAAAGTGATTTATTATTCTAATTTTAATTTCTACTTTAAAATTACTCTTTTAATGAAGTAACATGACTATACACATACAGGGTGTAGCCACATTGAAATCACATAATACAGGATGTCTCTAATAGGACTGTACAAAACACTTCAAAAGAGGACGATTTACCCAAACTTATCTCTCTCCGAAATAACTTTTTGTTAAGTTGCTGTTAAATATTAGAGCTCTTCAAGAAAAGAATTTGAATATTAAAAGATTGCTTTGGACGATATGGATTAAATTTCTGACATAAAATTTTTACTCCCGAGCCCCGACATATGCGAAGGAACTCGTGTTTTAGTAACGGTTTCTGTAATACAGTAAATCTTCATTTTACTCACCTAATAGGAGTGAGTAAAGTCAGTTTAAGTGTACTCACAGTTGTAGATAAAAAATTTTACAGACAGACATTCTTTAATTTAAAATCTCTAGTCTAGTCCCTATAGGACTAAGTCCCTAGACTAGTCCCAAGGTGTTTTCCAATTGCAAATGGGCTGATCTGATCTACTCTAAGCTGCCCCAATGTTAACCAATTCAATTGGAGCGCTACACCGAACTGAATGTCACCCGCACGGCGCAACAAGTGCAACCCGTGCTTTCCCAGAAAAAAAGTAGTAGGTTCCTGAGAGGTCGGGGGAAGGTAAAATCAATTCAGGTGTAACAAGCTCCAGTTAATTGGAACGCATAAATGTAGTTCGGGAACTAGTTGGTATTACTCGGAGTTACTCCGGCGTGCAAAAGGAAAGTGCCTCTGGTCTTATGCTCTAAATAGATAGGCACACAGGACTGGTCCTGTACATTAATTTATTGTCAATACTGTTGGATAGCCAGTTGTCTAATGGTTTTCCGGATGATAGCAATAATTTATATTCATTTTTGATCTTTTATATTCAAATTATACAGCTCCCTAGATCGATATTTAGCCTTTCAGCAGCAAAGGTAACCAACGTTAACACCTACTTCGACATACCCTCCAAACCAAAGCTGCCCAATGCCAAATGTGTTTTAAAATTTATCTCTATGTGATCTCTACTTACTTCCGGCAAAGGTTTCTTCTCCGTGATGTGCATTTTTCTTAATTGTATTACAGCAGGAGCATTCGGTCGGATAGGGTGAATAAATGGATTTTCGCTTAAAAATAACATACTGACATTTTTTTCTATATCTCCTAAATACGGCATATTCTCGTCGATGTATTTTCGAGCAATTTTATCTTCTTGAGGTAACACATAAAAGTGATAATAGTATCTAAACCAAATCGAAAACCATGTACTATAAATGCGGTCAAAAATTCCTATTCTTCCAAAATATGGCAGATATAAATCTGGGTATAATACAGGGTGAGTTGGATTACCCACAGCATCATGCCCGGGTGTGATAACCCCTAGTGATGTTACCCCTATCATGGGACACTGAAACCGTGCACTTAAGGCATACATTGTGGGGTGAAGAAATTCCGTTAACATCACATCAAAATGTTTAGATTTGTCTTTAATTAAAGCCTGTACTTCAGGATTTGTTAACTGAGAAATTGCGAGTTTTGACAAGATATTATAATTCCATGGAATAACTTTCGTCATTGGAAGATCTTTGTTAAGATGCGCTTGCCGACTGTTTTCCCGCATAATTTGATAACTCTCACTGAGATCAATTTCAGTTAAATTAACCAATACAGAATCTTTTAGAGGGTCGGGGGTGAGAACCGTAACTTCATGTCCTCTTAATGAAAGTTCTCTCCATATTGGCTGGTAAACTACAGAATGGCTAATTGAAGGTATCATAAATACACCGAGAATTTTAGCGCCATGTGTCACAGTTATAATATAAAAACATATAAAACTTAAAATTACTTTAAACATGATTATACTTTAATCGTACACACACTAAACTATACAAGCCGCGGAAAATAATTTTATTGAGTGACCAAACATAATGTAAGTCGACTATCACTGCGAAGCGCAGAAACCAATATCCATGGGTGTCATGGAAATACAATACATTTTTCGGCTGCCGCTACTATTAAAAAAAATAAGGCAGCCCGAGCAAGAACGGAAAGTATCGAAAGTACCCTTCGATTTAAATTAATCTTGGCATGACGCACCGGATTTCACGTGGTGTAGAATCACTCATTTACAGTTGTTGCCAATTGTATGAGAATTCCGCTAAGCGTAGCAACTTTTGATTGCTCAAGCGACGAAGCGGCAAATGTAGTGAAATTGGAATTTATTGCTTACTTTCACGTCCAAAACGAAAAAGAAACAACCTAGCCTTAAGGAAATACTCAAATAAGATTTAAATATTTAAAAATATTTATCTTGAATAATGTTAGTTCTTATCTTCTTATCTATCTATTGTTAATCTTCTCAAACAAATTGAAATTTTATCCATTGCTTAGTTTTCAGGGGACAAAATTCTAACCTTTTTTAAATTTGAAAAAAGTAAAAATAGCAGCGAGTACCGGAATTTCGAAGAGCCAGTAGCGAACTTTGTATGTAAAGTTGGCAACACTGTTAAAATATATTATGGAGCTAGTACTATTATAGACAATCTCCGAGTTTTGTATTAATGATACTTCCTTAGCTTAGAGTACTTTGCATTCCAGGTAAATCAGGTTATACAAGATTAAATGTAAATTCTACCTTCTTTAATCTTTATCGTTCTAATTCTAATAGATGCCTGATAATACAGTCAATTTATGCTCAAATCGGCCCCTAGTGGGAAAGTTGTGGGGTAGTTTTGATTTTTACATTCTATATGTTTTTTGGTGTGCTGAATCCGAATCTGAGGTTTGCTAACAAAATTTCGTGACGCAACATTGAAAAAAACGCAAAAAGGTTAAAAAAATATCATTTTTTGGCGGTTTTTTGCTTATAACTCGAAAACTATCAACTTTACGTACCTTATTTCTCTATCCAAAATGAAAGTACATAAAATTTCCTACAATTTCACTATTTAGGTTTTTTTTGTCTGACGAACCGCGGCGGCTGGGCTGATAGTTGAAAATTGGCGTATTTCGGCTGTCTCCGCAAAAACCCACTTTTTCCACTTCAAAACTTTAATTTATTATTAAACGCTGTCATTTAGTGAATTATTGCCAGTTTTAAGCTTAATACAATGTAGATTGGTTTTAACTCTTATGCCATCTCCAGTACCTACTAAAAAAAGGCATTTTCAAAATCGTTGACAGCAGAGATACCTACTATGCAAAAGCGAGGCAACACTGACGCACATAAGTTGCTGAATTGGTTCCACGATCATCCTCCTTTCCCAGAGACCACTGACCTAATGTCACTAAGTACAGGTGTTGTCGTAGATGAGAGGATCAACTGCCACTTTTCCAAGGAGATGGGCATAAAAGGTATACAGCGCATTGTTGGTGGTAATTTTAAAGATGTAAAATTCAAACGAAGCGAAAGAGTGCAGCCTCTTGCGATCATGAACAGCTCTATTCAGATACAAGACCGGCCAGTACCTAGTCATCAATCCAACCACATTTTTCCAACGAATGACCATCGTGAAACATTCAGATGAAGAGCTGCGAGAATTTTTGCGTTACGAACTTAGCCCCTACCCTCTCTCTCTTTGCAGTTGCATGAGGGTCTTTGAAAGCATCAATGACTGGATGCAAGTCATTGTTCTTCTGCAGGACTTTCAGAAATTTGAGTTTCCCCTGATTAAACAAAGCAGAAGTGGTGTCACAACCACTCATCGCGTGCAGGAACAACATATGGTCTGATATAGTTTTGTCAGCAGCAAGATGAGGACTGTAGAGGGTTTGAGACACCTTTCCTTTTCCTGGTTTTATAAAGAATACATTCTTTATATCAGGACTACACAGGCCAATCCAAAATCAAAATCACCAAAAGGTCGATATCTTCCCCCACCACTGTCACATATTCATTTGATGGGGCCAATATAAGAGCGTCCTCCACAGCTTGCTGTGAATCAATATTTGCAACATAAAATTTTTCCATTAGCATAGATATCAATCGGCTCTTGTTTTTGGAGTTTACAAAGAAACTCTCCTGCGAGACAGTGGGCACCATCCATTCTGTAAATGATTGCAGCAGATTGTTTTTGTTGCGCTCTTCTTAATTGTTGTATGCGCTTGGTGCTTTCACAAGCCTCGTTAGGATAGCCATCGAAAATGACAACGGCATATGATACATAACTGCTGCAAATTTCTGAATATGTCTGGCCGTGGTGCCATTTGACACGGTGTAACAAAAACCCTCCGTCGATGACATATTTTGTATTTTTCAAGTCCGCCTCTGTTTATTCGGTGGAAAATACCTGTACAAGCTCGATTTTGTTCCTTTCCTCATCCCATGCTTATCGAAAAGAGAGAGAGGGTAGGGGCTAAGTTCGCAACGCAAAAATTCTCGAAGCTCTTCATCTGAATGTTTCACGATGGTCATTCGTTGGAAAAGTGTGGTTGGATTGATGACTACTGGCCGGTCTTGTATCTGAATAGAGCTGTTCATGATCACAAGAGGCTGCACTCTTTCGCTTCGTTTGAATTTTACATCTTTAAAATTACCACCAACAATGCGCTGTATACCTTTTATGCCCATCTCCTTGGAAAAGTGGCAGTTGATCCTCTCATCTACGACAACACCTGTACTTAGTGACATTAGGTCAGTGGTCTCTGGGAAAGGAGGATGATCGTGGAACCAATTCAGCAACTTATATGCGTCAGTGTTGCCTCGCTTTTGCATAGTATCTCTGCTGTCAACGATTTTGAAAATGCCTTTTTTTAGTAGGTACTGGAGACGGCATAAGAGTTAAAACGAATCTACATTGTATTAAACTTAAAGGTGGCAATAATTCACTAAATGACAGCGTTTAATAATAAATTAAAGTTTTGAAGTGGAAAAAGTGGGTTTTTGCGGAGACAGCCGAAATACGCCAATTTTCAACTATCAGCCCAGATGCGGCGGTTCGTCAGACAAAAAAACCTAAATAGTGAAATTGTAGGAAATTTTATGTACTTTCATTTTGGATAGAGAAATTAGGTACGAAAAGTTGATAATTTTCGAGTTATAAGCAAATAACAGCCAAAAATGATATTTTTTTACCTTTTTTGCGTTTTTTTCAATGTTGCGTCACGAAATTTTGTTAGCAAACCTCAGATTCGGATTCAGCACACCAAAAAACATATAGAATGTAAAAATCAAAACTACCCCACAACTTTCCTGCTAAAAACATAATTTGACTGGAGTATGACAGCAATGTCACGTAAAAGAAAAGCGTACGTCAACTGTTTTTACACGTATAAATCAAAATAAATAAAAATTACAAATTTATACATTTTACCTCGAATATCTCGATAACTATTGATTTTTGGTACATAGTCCTATTTAAGTTTCTCAAAATTTATAAACGTATAAATCCAAAAATACAAAAATATATAGGATGTTCTATTTAAAATTTTCAAGGTAGCATTACTTCCGGTTAAACCTGAAACGGAAACTAATTTTCGACATACCAGAAATAAAGCTTCTAACTTACTAACCATACAAATTGTCTCCAAACACAAACTTTCCATCTTTAACAATAAAAAAGTTATTCGGGTGTCCCGTTATTTTTTTTACACACTGTGTACATAATATCCCGGTATTTTACTCCTCAAGTAAAATTCACGGGATTATAATTATACAGGGTGGGTCTGCTCGAGGGGACCGGTCTGCTAAAGTGCTAAAGGCAATCGTTTCTATGTATAAACATACACTCAAGTGCGGTGTAATTTTGCGGCTTAACCAAACCACTACCCACATTTCTTTGTTAACTTCTTTCTTTCTAGCTTTATAAACTCTGACGTTTATGAAATTCACAGCGGTTGCCTAGGAAACAAAAACAGATGGCATTTTGCACCCGCAGAATTAAAGGGAATTAATATTATAGTGTAGACAAATATTCTTTATTGACTTATTCAAGCATTATTTACTTTATTAAAATCCATAATTAGTATAGAAATAAAAAATATTAAATAAAATAGATTTTAAATGGGAAATAACAAGATTTATTTAGTTAATAAATCGATATTTTATTTAATATTTATTATTTCTACAAATATTTTTTAGTCTTTTCCGGTGAGGCGTAATAATTTGTTTATTTCCCTCGATTAAATTATTTTATTAATAGTTAATTAATACTTTTATGGCTGATACTGGTACCGACATTCTAAGCAAATAAAAATTTTTTGCAATTACTGGAAAGTCGGTTGGGGTGAATGCAAATCCCTTAGTGGACTTGAATTGTCTAACAGTGTTCGACATTTCCACAAAGTTTCATCATCAACTGCATCTAAATCATTAGAAGGAATCCATTGTTGGTAGGGTTGTTCATTAGCGAGAGAATCTCGAACCTTAAAAACAAATTAATATCACTTCTCTCTGGCTATAAGGAGGAAATTTTGAAATTATGTACTTTTTCAACTTCTCGGAATACTCTAAGGAAATTTTCTCCAGCTAATAGTTTTAAATTTTGATTGGTCCATCGGGTACTGTTTTCTTTTTGCAAAACGTCAAACAAATCGGGATACTTAGAAACGTCTTCTAATCCTTTAGGCATACTAACAAATGCAATATTATTGTTGTTGTTTATTCATATTATAATTTATTATTATCATACCCATTAACTCCATCATAATCACTTCCAATACCTACGTTTTCAATTCCTGCTACGTCAGCAATGTAGTTAATGTGTTCTAAAAAAATACATTTTTAGAATTCTTCATAAAGTTGAGAAAGTATCTTCGATTCAATATTAGATCGTTAGGTACTTACCAGCAACGGATTGAATCGACGCATTACCTGGATTAGAACTTACCAAACCGCTATAGAAGTTAACCATAACGATTCCGCGGTTCTGTTTCTGGAAAAGGTTTTAAAAAACATTAACTAACTTGCTGACACCGTGCTGACATTAACTTAGGCAGCTTACAACTTTCCTGAGAGTATCGTCAGGCACATTCCTGTTATGTTGGACAAGACCATATGCTGAGGAATGGGAAAAAATAACAGGAGCTTTACTTGTGTCGATTGCTTGGTTCATTACATTATGGGACACATGGGATAAGTCAACTAACATTCCCAATCTGTTCATTTCAAGAACTACCAACTGAAACGGCAATTAATGGTTTTTATCTAAAACTGATTATATATTACATACCTTTCCAAAAGCTGTAAGATTATGAACTGGTATTGAATCGTCCACATAAGAATTGTCTGCCCTAAAAATTTTGATGGCACAAATATAATTAAACAATTTTTATGTAAGACAAACATTTAAGTTTAGACCTACCATGGTGTATTACAAGAGTGAGTTAGTGTCATATAGCGTGCTCCAAGGTCATAAAGCATTCTTAATACACCCAAACGCGAATCCATGGAATGACCACCTTCGACTGCTATTAAGCTCGCAATTTTTTTATTCTTAAATGAATCCATTATGTCTTAATGTAAAATATATGTTTATAAAACGAAATAATCGGTCTGTCTTTATATCTACTACCTTCAGAAGAGACAGCTAACTGAAGATCATTTGGATATTTTTTTACTAAACGTTTGATGACATCAATTTGTTCTATGGTTTTTGCTAAGGCATCTTTGTATTGTACTTTGCAACTTACGTACGCCACCCAGAACTAAAATATATAGAGTTGTTTATTTATGTGTGATAATGAGCCTCATCAGTTGTATTTTTAAAAAGACAACCTCAGAATGTTGCATTGCTAAGTAAACGAAACTATTGTCATTTTATTTTATTTAACATTTATACCTGCGCTCCTACTTTTCCTTTCTTCAATCTCGGAAGATCCGTAAAACAAGAATCACAGTTTTTGCTGCCCCAAACTGGATCATTGGTTAAATTTGCTTCAAATTTAAACGTATCCAAATTGTTTTGAACTAAATTGTATAAGTTATAGGGTAAATCATTGTGCCTAAAAAGTAATATACTATATAAAGTATTTTATTAGGACCAAGGACCTTAAGAGTTAAGGTTGCACTAACAAGCAACTTTAAGTGGGTAAAAATATTGTCCAATAAAATATCCAGAAATATAGTATATATACAGTGTGTGGATAAAGTTTGGAACAAATTCAATATCTCCCGAAATATTGGTTTTTATGGAAAACGCTCGGACAGGTATAGCGATTTACATTACGGCGCATATTTTAAGATGCTTCAAATTTTTTTTGTGTCAGTCATTTTTTTATAGTGACGTCATCGACTTTTTTTTTAAATGGAAACATGTATATTTGATTATCGCATTGGATAGACATTGTTTTTCTCTTTTTAAGCTTCTAATATTTTCATACCCTTACAGAAAATTTTTGAGAAAATTGCTAAAATAGTTTTACGTCTCAGTAGGCCATCTGGAACAGCGGGTGCAGCTCCAACTCAAATCAATTGTTTATTTAAGCTTATTACTTTAAAGTGAACAGAAATGTGAGTATAGAAGTACATAAGATTATAAAAAAAGATAAATTAAATAAATTAAATTAACAAGAAATTGAAAAAAATGTTGATAGCTTTAAATGACACACAAAGAAATGATGGATAAATTGTTATAGTAGTAGATGTTCAAATTCATATCCGTTTACAGCTCGACAGTGAAAAAATAAAATAAATAAACTCTTGTTGAACAATTAAACAATTGCTTTGAGTTGGAGCTGTACACGCTGTTCCAGATCGGCCTACTGAGACGTAAACCTATTTTAGTAATTTTCTCAAAAATTTTCTTATGTTCGGGTATAAAAATATTAAAAGCGTAAAAAGAGAAAAACAATGTCTATCCAATGCGACAATCAAATATACATGTTTCTATTAAAAAAAAAGTCGATGACGTCACTACAAAAAAATGACTAACGCAAAAAAATTTTGAAGCATCTTAAAATATGCGCAGTAATGCAAATCGCCATACCTGTCCGAGCGTTTTCCAGAAAAAATAATATTTCGGGAGATATTGAATATGTTCCAAACTTTATCTACACACTGTATAAGGTCCGTCATAAACTGGTTTAACTGACCCTTTACGTAAAATTCTTAAGAACCCCTAATACAGAACTTACCCATCGATAAGAGGTACTTCATCCAAAACATGAGCATGCAGTTTTGGTACAGTACCAAATACAAATAGAATGACTGAAAATAATTCTAAAAAGAAGATTTGAATTAATAATTGAAATGATTGGAGACGGTGGTTTAAGTATAAATACTAGGAACACAAACCCCTACCACCAAAATATTTAAGTAAAACTTAAATACGTATTTCGGCAGCTTGAACCTCTTCCTCATCGTCAGAGTCAATAAATTATTTGCAAGCCAGCGATATTAAAGTATTACTTACGTGGGATATTTGGAAGACACCGCATTATGTTTTGGGTCTGGGAGTAATCATTTAAATTTAGAACTTAATATTTTCCCGCTCAAAATAATCATACATAAATACTACTTAAAAAATATTCTGCACGCGTATATAGTCTGAGCTAGTTTGCAACATACAATAACAGACAGATTACTAAAGTTTATTAATGTGTAACTGAATTTATATATCTTCTAATCTTTCTAAGTTCAATGACAATTGTACATTAAGGTGCGTCCACACTAGTAAAAATATACGTTGTGTGTTGAATGTAGAATTCGGCACAAATATTTGCGCCGCAAAGGGGCTGCAATCGCTGCATAAATATTTACGCCGTGCGCCGTGCGTTCGCGCTCAACACGTGTGTGATGGTTTGTTATTATTAATTTTTGAAATGATCCGTACTTTCATCCAAGGATAGTACATTCAATAATCTGCTGCAACCATTCTGTTTTTTATTTTAATACAGATGTGTAATCCAACAGCGTCTGTTCTTTTTAAATTTCTCTTTTCTTCATAATAAGATGATGCATAACAATGAAAGCAGCACATTTCCTTTTCATTATTATTAATGTATCGGACATGTTTTAGCCGTTACCTACCTACTTGGGTTAACAAAGTATGATTTAAATTAACTCCCACTGACAAAATACGCCACAATCACTGGGTTCACGAAAAATACGTCCACACTAGAACGACGTTGCAGCGCAAATCTCTTTGATGTATTGACAAAAACCGACAAGGAATGGATCGCGTGTGCTGAATTTGGCGAAAAGTTTTGCGTACGTTCGGATGCGGCGAACACGTCTACATTTGCGTAAATTTGTAACTCACACACAAATTTGTGGCGAATGAAACATACAACGCATATTTTTACTAATGTGGACGCGCCTTTATATTACTTATTTAATCTGAACCACTTACCTTTCGGTGTCGGGGTAAACTTTCATTCTGGGTCAATTCTTCATTACGATTATAATCAACAATGTTTTCGATAATGGTTGGCCATGAAATATCATTGGTGTCTGTTTTTATCGTTTACGATTCGAGTGTCCTGTGCTATTTTTTATTTTTAAAGTGTTTTGAAGTGTCAGGACTACCTGGTCAGGACCTTCGAACATACACTGCCCCTTTACGGAGAGAGCATACCGCTTGAAATTTGCTCACAGAAGATTGACAAGGACAGATATACAGGGTATGTAAAAATTGTGGTGCAAGCTTCAGGTAAAGTTATTCCTTGAACAAAAATAATCCAAAAAGCTTATTACTAAACAACTGGTAAAGGCTTCCTGAATTTACAAGAAGCCCTCAAATTTCAAAATTTGTAACAGTAAAGAAAGCTGCTATTTCAAAATCAAGTTACTTGATGCGTACATTCAGTGATAATAGCTAAAATTTATTACCATCGATCGTATAAAAGTAAAAAGAAATTAATAATTTTTATTATTTCAAATTATTTAATTTTTCTATATGCGTAAAAAATAGAATTGGCAATATATTACAATGTAATAGTATTAGCTTTAGGGGCCCCAAATAAAAAATTACAACTAAAAAAAAAGCATTTCAGAAAAGATTGCTAAAATTATAAATAATGTGTGAGGCGGAGCGTAGCGTAGCCGAACGGATGCGATATTGCGAGTCAAAAGAAGTCACTTTTAATCCGAATGAAACATACTATTTTTTCCGCAACCGGAACAACAGGATTCAAAATAATAAAATTAAGATGCGAGGAATTAGAGAACACTACCTACTACTACTAAAATCAAGTCTTCTTAGCTTTTGTTTTCAATTTCATTTATTCTGTCAAACCCAGCCAAACCATCGAAAATGTTTGAACAAGATAACGAAGATACACCACCAGAAATTTTAGACCGTGCAAAAGAAGTTGTATCAAATCTTCTGCCCAATAAATCTTGAGAAGTATTCGAAGGTTCCTACAACAAATTTTTAAATTGGTGTAACGAGAAAACCGTAAAATCGTACACGGAAAGCCTACTACTAGCGTACTTTTCCGAATTGTCCACTAAAATGAAGGCTTCTACTCTTTGGGCGCAATATTCAATGTTGAAGGCAACATTAAGTTTAAAAAATGGGGTAAATATCGAAAAAATTTCAAAACTCCGTGCCTATTTAAAAAAGAAAATAATGACTACACACCGAAGAAATCGAGAATTCTTAGTAAAGAACAGGTGGATCGATTCTTGAAGTGTGCTCCTATTGAGTTTAGTTTTAAAATCGAATATTTTACGATAATTAAATTTTGACGTTTGTAGGTTATATTAATTTTGGGTGTTGCTGGAGCTTGTCCCTGCGACGAGTTACTACATTTAAAGATTAATGATATTGAAGATCTTAAATCAGTCTTTACTGATTAAAATTCCTAACACTAAAAACTAATAAGGCTAGATCATTTACTGTGATGGGAGATAGCTATTTAAATATTTACAGAAAATTCTTTGTCTAATATTTTTGTAGTGTTTTTCTTAAATAAATGTTATTCACATAACAAACCAAAATCTTAACCAAAAAAGTTAAAAGTAAACGTTAAAAGTTAAAAGTACTTTTACTTCCTAGGAACTAAAAGTGTTGCCTAGCAACACACACATAACAAAAACATCAACTTCAATGTCCGTTTTTGGTATTAAAAGTGATCACTTTTAAGACGGTTGCGGAAAAAAATATATAAAGTCATTTTTAAAACAAATACAAATATTCTATACTCTCTTTTCAATGCTAAAGACAAAATTGATGATTTGCTAAAATCAGGTATTTATAAATTAAATTGTTCACATTGTGATTCAGTATATATACGTCAAACAATTAGAAATTTTAGTATTAGGCAAAAAGAACATATCCGTTGTTACAAATATAAACATGCACATAAATCAAAGTTGGCTAAACATTTGTTAGAACAAAATCACACATTAACATCTAATAATACAATAAAATTTGACTCCGACGGGTTGGTTGGGGCCAGTTGCTTCACGCAGTGTTAAAATAATAGAATCAAGCAGTTACTATATAAATCATTTTGCATTTGTTATATCTTATATGCTTTTGACAATGGCACATTGATGCCGAAATACGTATAAAGCAAATAAATCTTATTATTTCCCATTAAAATCGATATTTTATTTAATATTTATTATTGTTATTCTAAAAACAGTTGTTTGTTTTAATGAGCTCTAAACGCCACTTACGGGTGTAACGACTTAGTATTAACACCCTGTATATTACATACCTTTCCAATGTTTGTAACGCCTCTAACGAAAAAACTAGTGAACCGAGTTTGATGAAATTTGAAATGAAGGGGTATATCGAAAGCTCATCGACAAAATACGTTTTTCAAAAAAATCCGAAACCGGAAGCGGAACTTAGACATGTCTTTTTAGTAGCATTTTTTTCAGAAACGGAATTTTGAAAATCCCATCGGTATGAAGCGGCGGTGGTCTATTTCCGAACTTGGGGGTGGCATGTTCTTCCCATAGGAACCATGCGACGTAGCTCCACCACAGATCCTTTGAAGCTTGGGTTTCTTCTGTCAACTGGCCCATCTTCGGGCGTTAGAGCCAGCCAACACAGTTATCTGCCACTTCTAGGCCTACGGTGTCGTCTTCTTACTCGTTGAATCTGTAGCAGCAAAGTAAAAGCCCCTTATCACCTAAACGTCATTCCCGGAGACCGCGACTAGCATGTAAACAAAACCACGTGACACATGGCCGTAGTAGGATCTGTGATTGGTTGCTTGCTTTCGTGGGCTGCATGGAACCAATCACAGATCCCATGTGTCACGTGGTTTTGTTTACATGCTAGTCGCGGTCTCCGGGAATAACGTTTAGGATTTGGTTTACAGTAGGACATGGTTCGTTTGTCATGTTATATTAACAAATAAAAGCCACTATTGACTTGGCACTCTTTGAATCCATGTTTGAAGCTTGTTTGTGAGAGTAAAGTTCCGTTTTGTGGCGTACCCTAAGATTTATTAAGGAAAGGTAACCCCACATACAGGTAACTACGTTACGATTTTTTTCATCCCTCTCAAATTACAATTTATTACTTGGTCAATTACAATTTTACATTACATTTACATTACAATAATTATAGTAATATCAAAAAAGTATTAACAAAGGTCGCAAATGGTGGATTATCAATTTTCGTCAACTCTTCCTTGATAATGATATCAAATTCTTGTATTTTTTTCCTGGTATATTCGAAACTGCCACACTTTTCAAGAATGCCTAAGCAACGTTTTTTTGTTTCCACGTCAAAGGTATTCATTTTTAAAATTTCTATTTATTATTAAGAAAATATTCTTTAAACGTAAACATATTTTAAATATTTAAAAGGATACCAATTATTTCTTGGCCTTCTTTTGGAAAATTGTTAACGGCGTGGACGATAGGAAAGCCGAACTTTCCTTCCGTTATATCTTCACAGAAACCCTTGGCTTCAAAATACTAAAACGATTTGAATTTGTTGTAATGAAAAAATGTTATCTGATAACCGTACCTTTTGGTCGTGTAAGTTTTTGTAGTCGTCCTTAATTTGAAACTGCACTCCAAGGGCTGTTAATAATCTCTCGCCATCAATAGGATTTTCTTTATTAAACGAATTAATAAGTTTTAGTAGTATTAATAAATTCGAACCCGTCTCTGTAAATTATAAATAAGAATTTTTATTACAAAGATAATAATTTTTAAATCCGTACTTTTATGAACCATTTCAAAATACTCCAGTTCAGTTGGACAAATATGATTCTCTCGCCAGTACAATTCCATGCCTTGTCCTACAATTAAATCGCAAACTTTCTTCATAGTGTATTTAGTCAACTGAAAATATAATAATTGATGAAAACATTTTAAGTTATGAATAATTTGAATTCTCTGAATTCTTCTGAAGATATAAAATAAAATTTGAAACACGGTAAACGAATGGTTTTTTACTTGAAAAACTTATTGCATTACCTCAATATTATCGAATTTTGCGGTAATTTCAAAGCTAAGGGCTGCGATCCAGTCTATTGCAATTAATGTTCTTGGAATACCATACAGGGTGTGGGCTGCTGGTGTACCCCTTCTTAGAATTGAACAATCTTGTATGTCATCGAGTCTAAACTTATTACTATATGTAATAACTTTTAATTATTCTCAATATATTTTAAGAACTTACAAAAGACCGCTGCTGTGCAGCAAATGTACTGAGTGATGAATTAACTTCAACATTTCTTCAGGAATTGAAAGTCCATTCGACAAAAGTGTAACTAGAGTTTTTCTAACGCTATCACGAATTGTCGTAGAAATATGAGTATAGGGTTTCATTATATCCTGTGTAAAAGTAAAGGAGACTGTTTTTTTATTTTGTAAGACTCATAAAGATACTATTACGTCTACCATAATAGGATCTTCCCTTTATACCACCCATGAATCATAATCAGAATAGAATCATCACGATCTATTTTTCCCAGTTGACAACTACCCTGTATTTGATTGAAATACCCCAATGAGGCAGGGTTTTACAGATACAATGTATAACACCCGGGAAACGTACCTTATCTAAATCTTTATCATCAATGTTCCATGGACGACGGAGAGAAACCGGCGTTGATTTAATTTCCTTAGAAGACATTGTAACGGCTCAGGATTAAAACTTGAATATGAAATTGCAGTAGAAAAGAAAAACTTGCTTTTGTGCTGTAAATAATATCTATTAGGAAACAATGGAGAAAGGAGGGTAGATGGTGGAAATAAATATCACAATGTAATAATAAGAAGCATTATAGCACTCGCTCCATTGAAGCACTCTGCGCTCGTTGTGTCCCCAACTCATTCATTCTATAATAGGTCCTCTTATTACACTAATGTAATAATATACATTTTTTTAATATGAGGGTATTAAAGTGGCACTTTAGTATCCAGACTTTTATTTAAAAAAATCAGTAAAGTAGTGTTTATCTTACCAGCTCGTAGAAACGCACTTCTTAACTTCACACTCGCAATGGGTTAACGATTGAAAGTTATCCGAATTATATAATAGACACAGAAGTGGAAAAACGGCTATGTAAATACTTCATTAAGTAATTATAATTAATATCATGGCGCAAAAAAGGAAAAAAAAAGTAGAATATTAGGACAATCTGCGTAGTTATCTTCAAATTTTACTCCACGTGTCTAGTAAAGTATTCTTTACAGGATTACAGGACCGAACATGGTAGACATTAATGTTAAAGAATTTTTATTTTTTAAGCTTAAAATATACGTGGATGGTATAATTTACAGGTCTACCGTATGTTTTTATTTGAAAATATACGCTTTCACTTACAGAATGTAAAATGTGTATAAATATTTACGCCAGTAATAGAGTAGAATCAAATGGTGGTATTTATTTTTTTTAATCTTTAAGTTTCTTTTAATTGATAATTCCTAGGATCCCTACAGTTTCGCTGTACATTTATTAATTATTGTCTAATTTTTTTGGAAAAAAAAATAAAAACGTCTCAGACTTGTGACGAACTACGCGATTGTTGTGTAAACAAGAAAATGTAAAACTGGCTACCTATTTCTCATTAAAATAACCGGAATAATAGTATCGTATACAACGAGCACAGAATGAAGGTCAGTTTTGCATGAATATGCATTGGGAAGGATAGGTTGATGGGATATTAACATAAAGTAAATGGCTTATTTACTTTATGTTATAAATGAATAGCCCGCTCGTTCTCCTCTAATGCCTCTAACCCAAAAACTAGTGAACCGATTTTGATGAAATTTGAAATGAAGGGGTATATCGAAAATTCATCGACAAAATAAGCTTTTCAAAAAAATCCGAAACCGGAAGAGGAAGTTAGACATGTTTTTTTGGTAGCATTATTTTCAAAAGCGGAATTTTCAAAATCTGAATAAGGGATATGAAAGAAGACGATAATTCAAGGGAAACAGTTTGTTGGCGGACTCTCTAACTTCAAAATGGCTATGGGTGCTATGAAATTTTCAAAATTTCGACTTTAATGCCCCATAACTCAAAAACTAGTTATATCTGATCAGGTTCCGCAACAACTTGTTTGAAAGCCCTTTGCCGGTACTATACCATGAAAAGAATTATTTAGGAATCCAAAAACGGTCGCAACGGCGCTCTCCAAAAATTTTGAAAATTTTGAAACATTATTAAACTCTCATTCTGGGTCAATTCTTCATTGCGATTATGATCAACAATGTTTTCGATAATGGTTGGCCATGAAATATTATTGGTATCTGTTTTTATCGTGTACGATTCGAGTGTGCTGTGCTGTTTTATATTTCTAGAGTGTTTTGAAGAGTGTCAGGACCTTCGAACATACACTGCAGCTCCTTTATGGAAAGAGCATACCGCTTGAAATTGGCTCACAGAAGATTGACAAGGACAGACATATAGTAGGAATTAGTATTTTGTGGGCGTGCGCGCGGAAATTTTGAACGCCGCGCCGTAATTGCATACTTCATAAAACAAAAAAGCGGCAAGTAAACAACGCAATCGATACCTTAGCTCCTGCTATCTGTTTATCCTTGTTGTACTTTCTAGCAATTATATTGTCGTTTCTGTCAATCTTCATTGAACCATCCATAGGTTCTATAAAGGAGCAGTGTAGTGCTCGCAGGTCAGGACTGGGGGTCATACTTAACAATCAGCATATCGATGTTTGTTATGTTGTTATTTGTAAGTGCAACGTGTTTTATTAATTCGTATTTCTTGTGACAGAAATGACTTTTGTTGAGGCTATGCCAATAAATTATTTATTGTGAGAACAAAATATTTTTCAGAGTATGGCGGTGGTAGCAAAAATTTGTTCGACAAAGTGTAAAGAACATTGGCTAAAATATGAGTAATATTAGTGTAAAATTTTGGATGATGTGCCTCCAGTCATTATTACCTAGGATGAATCTAATCTCATTCAGGCTCAGATACTTTTTTTTTCTGAAGGTATTAAAATGAATTTAAAGTCCGTTTTTTTTAAAGATCCACCACCTGTTGATTTCAGTCGGTATAATAAAAAAATTGAAATTTTTAGTAACTTTTGTCAATATATGGTAACATTGATTCAAAGATCAATCAAAATGTTCTGTCAATTTATGCGTGTGCATCACTACATTTCAAATTTAAATTATTTAAAATGTTAATTAAAACATAAAGAAGACTAGGTACTCTAATATATAAGATTTATTTTTATTGATGAAACCCCGATTTACAAAAACGATTCTGCTACTAAATCGTGAACTATTGACAACCTTCCCAAGAAAGATTAGAAATTAAGGAAAGCAGGTTTGCAGTGCTCCATCCTGGGTGTGTTGAGGTTTCTTAAATGGATGTAGTTTGCTTTTAAGACCCAGAAACAATGATAGGGATTATCACAAAACGATGAATAGTCAGCTATTTAAAGAGTGGATTAATCAATTAATTCCAGCTCTACCATCTGATGGTTTTAAAACTGTTATTATTTTTGACAATGCCCCATGTCATTCTGTCCGTTTGGAGAGACCTCCAATACATTATTCCAACAAAACTGCAATGGGAAATTATTTAATAAACTGTAACGTTCCATTTTAATTTACATGTACAAAAATTCAATTATGGCAGCTGCTAAATAATTTAGGACAAATGCACAACTTTATGTTCAAAATATACCGCCAATCATAATATATCAAGGTGAAGATTCGGATACAGATTCAATTTTGAACCATATCTCTCACATGATGATTCAGAATTTGAACCGCCCGAATCTGATTCTGAAAATAATTTATATATTAATTATTATAAAACTATAATACTTCTTATTAAATCGAGCAAATTTACATAAACTCAGCATATATCCACATAAATCAACAATTTTTAACAAAATATATGAAAATACTTCTTGTGAAAAACACTTGTCAAAATTAACCATTAAATTTATTAGTTCTAACCCTACTTTAAAAATTACTAAAAAATTTCACCAGCAGCGTTGCCAAACATACTTTCGAGAGAAATTGCAAGGTTGGTGGTTCTTTAAAAAAAAACAGACTTACAATCGTTTGACGCAAACGCTACGAATCGTAGGAATTAGCTCGCGCGCAGTAGACTAATTAGGTACATACAGCGATCACTACCTTCACCTACAGGAAGCAGTAGAAAAAATATTTTTACTTCTATAAGGGATACCAGCTACGCAATTGCAACAAACGCACTGCAATTGTTTAATTGGTAATTATTCTTCTATACAATGGAAACTCGCCAAAAGTAGCACCACAGTTGTAGACCTACGAATAGTGGCTCGTGTAGAAGGTATCTATTTTTCATAATCATATTTCTAGAAAACAGCGCTTAAAATTGCGCTCATCCATCTTGACTATATATTTTCTAAACTTTAATAATTATTATTTACCGATACTTACAGTTCAAGTACAAGATATGGTTAAACAGAAAGTACATGTTGATTTTTGAGAACCCCCCTCCCTCAGCCTTCCTGCATCGTACGATTATTTTAAAGATGAACGCCAAGGGAGACAGGTAACAATCCCTTAACAAGTTAGTGCACATTAAACTCACAATACGATTAAAATTTTACTTTACTATAAATTAACTTCTGTAATACATAATAGCTCTTAAAAGTTAAGATCCAATCACCGAATTTAATATATTAAAGATAAAATAAAATTGCATAACATTTGGCAGGACGTATTGTGGTTTAAGCAGTGGTGTAGTCCTATTAAAATAAGTGGGTATTCGCTCACAAATTCAAATATTTTCCAAGTGAACACATGTATTTGCCATAGATGTACTACAGGTAAAGCTATACAAATCCAACAATAATAAAAAAAATATTGAAATATAATACAAAAATAGTAAAAATAGTAGCTACAATAATTATTGTAATTTAATGAATAATTATAATTATCCATTAAATTACAATAGATCCCACAAATCTTTCATTGGATTTTCCTCCACTTTCTTGCTTCCTAAAAATGCTAAAATTTGAAGTTATGATGGAAGAGCATACTACAGTATGTCCCATTTTTATAATTAAAATAAGTGGATATACGCGGTTGTTATACGCCGTATACCCCCGACTACACCACTGTCTTAAGGTTTAAGACGATTTTACTTTGTGTAGTGATTAACATTTCTTTGCTATTTTAATACTAAAAGCTAGGAGTTTATATGAAATAAATACAAATAGTAGAGTCATAACCAGTAAAAATCCGAGTACATCTAATAAAAGATACTGATATCGAGGTATATCTACTGCAGGGCTTCTCAGGTGTCTGGCTCCTTTATGTCTGATAACGTATTCGATCCACCATATTGCCCTTTCTAACCCTGTCATTGGTACATCGGATGTTAAATCTGCAATTTCTCGTATTCTACTTCGATACCTGCGTATAATAACATTAGTAACAGGAATTAACCTAAAACTCCAACATTTTTACTTTTGATTTTCGGCTACTTCTATTATAGCTTCCTTTAATTGTTCTTTAGTGAAATTTTCCGGATCGACAGCTTGGGCTATACCCAAATCTACCATTTTCATAACATTCAGTGGTTGATCTACAAAGCATGGCATTCCAACCATTGGAACATTGTTGAAAATCGCTTCCTCCATGGACTGTAGACCTCCCTGAGTCAGGAATACTTTTATATTTGGATGACCTAAAATTTGAAATTTATAAACAATTATTTTAATTTATTTTTTTGACATATTACCTAGAAGATCCTGTTGAGGGAACCACTTTCTTATGATCACGTTCTTGGGTTTTCCTGGTAAGTGGTCATCTTCCCATTTCCAAAAAACTTTGTATGGAAGCTCCGAAAGTGCTTGAATGATTTTATCTCTAACGTCTGTGGAAAGGTTAGCACTTATTACATTTGTTCCCAGGCTGAAATATACCACGCCTTCAGTCGCCGCATCTAATTCTGTTTTTAAATCCTGCAATGGAAATTATTTTTATTTAGCAATTGATAATATATAATATATATATAATAGCATGATAATCTTAAATATAAATGTATTGTACTTACCACAGATAACTGTTTTTTTGTTTGTAAGTGCATTTTTCCCAATTCAATTAGAGCAGGTACATTAGGTCTTAGTGGATGCAAAATGGGGTTGACGTTCAAGAACAGCATGCTGACACTTCGTTCAATGTCTCCTAAATACGGAATGTCTTCACCTACATACTTTCTAGCCAGCTTGTCTTGTTCAGGTAACACATAATAATTATAATAGTATCTGAACCAAATCTGATAGTATACGCTATAAAGGCGTTCAAAAAATCCTAGTTTCCCCATAAATGGCAGAATTATATCTGAACCAATTAGAGGGTGAGTAGGATTACCTACTGTGTCCTGACCAGTGATGAAGGTACCGAAAGATGTTATTCCAATCATAGGACAGTTAAATCTCGAACTTAAAGCGGTAAATGTGGGATTTAGAAACTCAACTAAGAGGAAGTCAAATGTCTTAGTTTTATTTTGAATAAAAGTTTGCACTGATGGGTGTTCCAGTTCTGCCCTGCTGAGGTCCGCAAACAAATTAAACATTTCAGCAGCAATTTTACCCATTGGAAGATCTTTGTGCATTGAAATTTGAATATTACTGTGTCTTATAGTTTCATAAGTAAATCCCAAATCTATTTCAGTTAAGTTAACGAGCTTCAAATCGTTCAAGGGATTTGGTGTTAAAACCGTAACCTGGTGTCCTCTTAATGAAAGTTCTTTCCATATTGGTTGAAACACAATTTGATGACTAAATGATGGCACAATAGTAGCGACAAGAATGTTGGCACATTGCACATTTGGTAGATAAACGTACATATAAATTATTAAAAGACTCGACTTCAACATGACTTCTTATTCTTACGTCCTGCAGATAAGTAAGCTACATTTGCATGAATGTTTGTTAACGAGCTAGTTTGTTAAAGCAGAAGTTCAAGTCATGCACTAATTGTCAATAATATATAATTAATAATTAGACCTATGAGCGTCATATATGTATATGTATATAGTAATTTAAATATTTTTAGAGATAGTACATATTTAACGATAATGTAATCCCACCCTTGTCTTGCAGTAGATTCTATAAGTTGGACAAGTGCTCTCCACCAGCTGCGCTGGAAATTTAACTCACCTGCTGGTGGAAACAAAGGCTGCTACGGATTAAATGTTGCCAGCCACATTTCTGTCTATTATTCCGATTGATGCCTTTGATATTTACGAGACAAAAATAGCAGTCATCGTGATGGTTTCTTGGTTCCCTCCAAACCATTAGTATTCCAAACTTTAGGCACTTTCTCTTTCCAATTCTCCACTGACGCAAATGTTCAACGCATGTTTTACATACGAAATGTGGAGCCCAAGATTTATCCCGGTCTCGCAAGTGAACGCAAATAGGCCAGATAACTTCTTTTCGCAAAGTCAGAAATAGGTTTTCTACTTTCTTTCAAAGTGTATTCGCCACATACATAACAAGTACCGTCTGGATCATTCACTCAGATACGACTGCTTCTGGATGCCATGGTATTAAGGCTGGCATTTACTTAAAGCAAAATCGAATTTGATGTATGGAAAGTTGCATACCTACAATAACAAGAATAATGCTTGCCTTGGAATTTTGTTTCATATTTTTAAATATTTCAGATTCATCTGACGTTACCAAAATTGATAAATGCAATAAAGAACAATGAATTTACTTTATTGAATATAGATTTTGTCGTTATATTATTTTAATTTTTTTTTGTCAAATAACAATACCTAGTAGAAAGTTGTAATCCGTTATAATACGTCTTTTGTGTATTGGCTCCATTGACAGTTATGGACCTGTTAGTTGTGTTGCCTACATGCTAAATTGCAAAAGGTGAATTATATTGATATTTCTAAAATTTTATTTCCATTATTTCCGAATTAATTTGCATTTTAGAAAAAAAATTCTTGTGGCATTTGAAAGAGCGTGGTTATATATATCTATTGATAGAGAGAATTTTTCGATATCCATATTTTTGTGAATACTACTTGAAAATTTTAAAGTAAAATAGAGTTGTACGTTTTTTAATGCTGAAAAGTTAGTTTTTAGAAATTAAACAAAAACGTTCTATGTGTAGACAGATAAAACACCAATAATAAGAAAAAAATTTCGCCCGCCCTTCCTACTTTAAAATTGGCTCTGAAAAATTGGAACAAAGTGTGCATAAAATGGGGTATATTTCAAGGTGTAAACTCCAGCCTTAACTAAATGTTTTATCACTAAAGAATACGAAACGATACCACAACTTCACCTATGTAAACTAAATAGGAAAGTGTATCGCTTAAAGTAGAGATATATTGGAAGTAATACGGCGTATTAATTAGTTTTTGATAGGGGTATAGGAATGTCGGGTTTTACAGGATTGATAATACCAACTAACTCAAACTAGCTAATTATATTCTAATTATTTAGGCGTGAAATTACACTTTTGGCCTCTAAAGATATCATTATTTCATTATTTTTATGTTTTATCAGAACTATAAGATCAATTTGGCCGTATCTCAAAAACTGTAGCTGCCACGACGTTTTGGACATGCGGTTGTGGCTGCAATGTCGCGATTATTTGTCCTGACACTCCTTGGAAAATAATCCCTGGGAAAAATTGAAATAAAAAAAAGGTCACGGGACACGTTAATAATAGTATATTATACACCAAGGTAGACAAGACGTTTTTCTCAACCGACCATTATTATTTCCTGAGATGCGGAGCATCGAAGGAAATAAGCTGCGAAGCAGATAAATCTTCTCTACCGTGGTTTATATACTATTTTTCCCACTACTAGCACCTTTATTCCTTTTATAATTAATTGTTTTTACGTTAATAAAAAATAAAATTACATTTCTAAATATCCACAAAAATCAAGTAGCCTTGCCTGAAAACATTTCAACTGACGTTTGTGTAAAATTTGACGTTTATCTAAAACATATTTATTTCTCATTTTTAACAAATAATTATAATTAAAATTAATAAGAAACAATACTAGATTGAAATAAATAAACTTTAGAAAGTGGTTGTTGTATTATGAAGGTGAATAATATTCGATATTTGACATAATTTTAAAGGCATCAGGCTAGCCTGCTAGATCAATTGTTTTTATTATTGACCAGTGGTCAATAATAAAAAATTAGTAACCACTAGCTGATAAAATCAACTTCTTACCCTGAAAACAAACTAAATAATGGTAGGACCTTCGAAATCTAGTAGTGGAAATAGTTTATTACTTATGTTCATCGTAGTCTTGTCACTGTAGTCTATAGTCTCTACCGTTGACTCGAATCTAACACCAGGGCGTGATTTTTATGAATAACAAACTGGAAGTTTGAGATTGTTTTGGGCATGTTATATGGGGGGGGGGGCTATGACACTAGCAGTCACGTATAAAGAATAACAAATTGATAATACAACAGCGTTGAAGGTGAAGTGTTATCACTTAACATATTTTAATGTGTGTGTAGTGTTGATATAATTATGTTTTATTGCAATTAGTGCACGATTTGAAGTTAAGAAATGAGCTATTTGCTAAGTACTCATACAGGTGTAGATTATTTGTCTTGTGGGTAAAAATAAAAAGTCATGTTAAAGACGAGTATTTTAATTATTTATTTATATATTTGTCTACAAAATGTGCAATGTGCCAACATTCTTGGCGTATTCCATATGCCATCTATCAGCCATCAAATTATATTTCAACCTATATGGAAAGAGCTTTCATTAAGAGGACACCAGGTTACGGTTTTAACACCAAATCCCTTGAACGATTCTACCCTAGTTAACTTAACTGAAATAGATTTGGGATTTACCTACGACATTTTAAGACAAAATAATGTTCAAGCCTCCATGCGAAAGGATCTTCCACTGAGTAAAATTATTGCTACTATTTATAAAGTATGGGGGTACATCAGTGCAGCAGAACTGGATCACCCATCAGTACAAGCTCTTATTCAAGATAAAACTAAGGAATTCGACATCCTTCTGGTTGAGTTTCTGCATCCCACACATGTTGCCTTAAGTGCGAGATTTAACTGCCCTATGATTGGAATAACATCATTAGGTGCTTTTATCACTGGTCATGACACAGTAGGTAATCCTACTCACCCTCTAATTGGTTCAGATATAATTCTGTCATTTGTGGGAAAATTGGGATTCTTAGAACGTCTTTATAGCACTTACTTTAATATTTGGTTCAGATACAATTATAATTATTATGTGTTACCTGAACAAGACAAGGTGACTAGAAAGTATGTAAGTGAAGACATTCCGTATTTAGGAGACATTGAACGAACTGTCAGCATGCTGTTCTTGAACATCATCCCTATTTTGTATTCAGTAAGACCTAATGTACCTGCTCTTATTGAATTGGGAAAAATGCACTTACAAACAAAAGGACAGTTGTCTGTGGTATGTACTTTAATTTTAAGGTGATTATTTAATTGTTGTTCTTAGCTGTTCTGGCCAATGCTTTTTTCTACGACCACATACGAAAACTCATCTTTCGGTCGAAAAGCGTCCATTCTATTTCTAGTAAGAGAATATTCCATAACATTAACTTTCGCTCTTACAGGATTTAAAAACAGAGTTAGATACCGCGACCCAAGGCGCGGTATATTTTAGCCTTGGAACAAATGTAAGAAGTGCTAACCTTTCCACTGATGTTCGACGAAAAATCATACAAGCGCTTTCAGAGCTTCCATATAAAGTTTTTTGGAAATGGGAAAACGACCACTTACCAGGAAAACCCAAGAATGTGGTCATAAGGAAGTGGTTCCCTCAACAAGATATTTTAGGTAATACTTTAAACCGACTCAACATTCCGTATAAGATTTAATTTCTTAGGCCATCCAAATATAAAAGTATTCTTGACTCAAGGGGGTTTACAGTCCATAGAGGAAGCAATTTCCAACGGTGTTCCACTGGTGGGAATGCCAATTTTCGGAGATCAACCTGTAAATGTTATGAAATTGGTTCACTTGGGTATAGCCAAAACAGTGGATCCAGAAACGTTTACAATAGAACAATTAAAAGCAGCTGTAATGGAAGTAGCTGGGAATCAAAAGTAAGATTCGGCTTCAAGAAGGATTTAATTTTTAACAATTCCGTTATGCAGGTATCGAAAGAAAGTACGAGAAATTGCAGAATTATTAGCAGATGTACCAATGACAGGATTGGAAAAAGCAGTATGGTGGACCGAATACGTTATCAGACATAAAGGGGCCAGGCACCTGAGAAGTCCTACAGTAGATTTGCCTTGGTATCAGTATCTCTTATTAGATGTCCTCGGATTTATACTTGCAGCTACTTTCATCTTTTTATTTATTTCATATAAAATCCTAACTTTTGGTATTAAAATAGCAAAAAGGTATACTGCTCACCGTCACCACGCAAAGTAAAATCTTCTTAAACCACAATACACCCTTCCAATTATACCGTTTTATTTCATCATTAACCTTTTTTGAATTAAGATGTTACTATAGGACGGAACCTATCTTTAATTTTTAGTCACCACGTATTACAGAAATTATGTGCACTATAGCTAGTAATTTTAATAGCAAATATGATAATTGTGTAATTTAGTAGTAAACAAATAAATAATCGTATATTAAGGAACAGTTTTATCTTTGTAAATATTTAACTTTTGCGTATTACCTCAACCAAAACAAGCTAATAAGGAAATGTGTTGATGGATATTATTTTTGTGTCAAAAAGAAGAAGTCAATTAGAGCATATACCAAGACCAAATTGAATTCTGCGCCAAAGGACCGACAGGAAACTTTTCTCGTTAATACAGGACAAATAGTTTCCTAGTTACAGCCAGTAGCTATGCTTAGTGAATCACCCTGTATAAGTAATATCTATTAGCCACATTTCTTACAAGTAACAGAGTATCACAATGTTAACGTATGACATCCAGACCTTGAACAATTGACTGAAAAAAATTGTACTGTGTTTCACATATTCAGGGAAAGGTCCTCAACGGTGAAGCATACCATCGACTGTGTCCGCAGCTTTTTGAACACCCTGTATTCCAACCCAAAACTGAAAATATAAATCAAGTGAAAAGTTAAACGCTAACCCTTTATTAGAGCTCAATTCTTTATCTTTTTCTAACTGGAGGGATGTGATAGTAAATAATTTAAACGTACAGTGCGTAATTCTTTATTCAAGTAGGAAAGTTATGGATTCTAACAAAAGGCGTACGTTATTGTTAAAATTTAAGTGTGGGAAATAAACGGCTGTATAATGTTGATGTAGTGACCTAAAGCACTAGGCCGAAATGAAAAATCTTTAGTTTACTGCAGACTATAATAATTAATAACATCTAGAAAAGTATGGCGGCTTAAGAATATTTTTGTGTGACGAGTAATATCTTTCTGCTATTTAATATTTACAAATACAATTTTATATAAAATAGATACAAACACAAACATAGCCGCAAATATAACTCCGAGCACATCTAATAAGAGATATTGATACCACGGTATATCTACTGCAGGGCTTTTCAGGTGTCTGGCCCCTTTATGTCTGATAACGTATTCGACCCACCATACTGCTTTCTCCAATCCTGTCATTGGTACATCTGCTAATAGTTCTGCAATTTCTCGTAACTTTCTTTCGATACCTGCATAGTGGAAGCATTAAAAATCCAAAACTTCTTGAAGTCGAATCTTACCTTTGATTCTCAGCTACTTCCATTATAGCTGCCTTTAATTGTTCTTTAGTAAAATTTTCTGGATCGACAGCTTGCGCTATACCCAAATGAACTATTTTCTTAACATTTAGAGGTTGATCTGCGAAAAATGGCATTCCCACTAATGGAACGCAATTGAAGATCGCTTCCTCCACGGACTGCAGACCTCCTTGAGTTAAGAATACTTTTATATTTGGATGACCTAACAAATTAAAATTTCTAGATATAGATTTTATTTTAATTTATTTGGTTGACGTATTACCTAGCACATCTTGTTGAGGGAACCATTTTCTTATGATCACGTTCTTGGGTTTTTCTGGTAAGTGGTCGTCTTCCCATTTCCAAAAAATTTTGTATGGAAGGTCCGATAGCGCGTGGATTATTTTTTCCCTAATATGTGCGGAAAGGTTAGCACTTCTTACGTTTGATCCCAGGCTGAAATATACCACCCCTTGTGTCGCGGCTTCTAATTCCGTTTTTAAATCCTGCAATGGAAAGTATTTTTATTTAGTAATTGCATCAACATGATCAAAAGCAAATAAAATAATAATAAAATATAAACGTTGCTAGTTATGGATATTTTTTTAAAGTGATGCTCATCCTTTATGATGAATGTACTATACCGGGTGGTGACTTGAGCGACGCAACATAGGGATTTCAATGGAAAATGCTTAATGTTCAATTATTGGCTCCCCTAATTATTTTAGAGCAAAAGTGAGTGTAGGTTTTTTGTAGAGAAATAAATTCTGCATCTTTTCATACTATTATTTACAATTTTCCATTTTACGGAAGCGTAGAAATAGAAGAAATTAAAAATGGCCTTTTTAAAAAAATCAGCGATGCCATGGAATTATAAAATCAAACAAACGCACTGACATTTCTGCTCATTACATTTTTTTTCTTTTTAAAACAATAAAACGAGTAGGTAATAGCAACATATTTTACGCTAAACAAGGCACTTTATCATTTCTACTTTTTCTTTCGTTGAATACATTTTAAAAATAATAGATTTTAATAATCGGTTATAAACTTCAAACCGTAATGACACATGCGAATGTTGTTTGTTTAGATAATTCCAAGGCATCACTGATTTGTTTAAAAAGACCATTTTTAATTTCTTCTATTTCTACGCTTCCGGAAAATGGAAAATTATAAATAACAGTATGAACAGATGCAGAATTTTTTTCTCTACAAGAAACCTCACAACACTTTTGCTCTAAAATAATTAGGGGAGCCAATAATTAAACTTTAAGAATTTACCATCGAAATCCCTATGTTGCGTTGTTCAAGTCACCACCCTGTAGTTATATACCAACCACTAGGAAAAGAATATTTGAGGACAAACTTCATTAGCATAATAATCTTAAAATGATTGTATTTACCACAGATAACTGTCTATTTGCTTGTAAGTGTCTTTTTCCCAATTCAACTAGAGCAGGTACATTAGATCTTACTGGATGCAAAATGGGGTTGACGTTCAAGAACAACATGCTGACACTTCGTTCAATGTCTCCTAAATACGGAATGTCTTCCCCTACATACTTTCTAGCCACCTTGTCTTGTTCAGGTAACACATAATAATTATAATAGTATCTGAACCAAATCTGATAATACACGCTATAAAGGCGTTCTAAAAATCCCAGTTTCCCCATAAATGGCAAAATTATATCTGAACCAATTAGAGGGTCAGTAGGATTACCTACTGTATCCTGACCAGTGATGAAAGTACCGAAGGATGTTATACCAACCATAGGACAGTTAAACCTTGCACTTAAAGCGACGTATGTGGGATATAGAACCTCAAATAAGAGGAAGTCAAAAGCCTTAGTTTTGTTTTGAATAAGAGCTTGCACTGATGGGTGTTTCAGTTGTGCCGCATTGAGGTTCTCATACGATTTCAAGAAACCAACAGCAAGTTTACTAATTGGAAGATCTTTTTGAAGCGACTCTTGAAGATGCCCTGGTATTAACATGTCATAAGTAAATCCCAAATTTATTTCAGTTAAGTTAACGAGCTTAGGATCGTTCAAAGGATTTGGTGTTAAAACCGTAACCTGGTGTCCTCTTAACGAAAGTTCTTTCCATATCGGTTGAAACACAATTTGATGACTGATAGATGGCACAAGGAATGCCCCAAGAATTTTGGCACATTGCACATTTCGTAAACAAACGTATAAATAAATAATTAAAACACTCAACTTTAACATGACTTTCTATTTTTACCTCCCGGAGACAAGTGAGCTACATTTGCATGACAGCTTATTAAATAGGTACTGTGTTAAAGCTGAAGTGCAAAGCTTGTACTAACTAACCAATTATTACATCTATAAACGTTATATAGTAATTTAAATATTTTTTAAGAGATAATACATAACCGGAAGACACGATAAAATTACGATAGTTCTAATATTCTTTTCTGTTTTCTTTTTGTCTTAGAATAAAAATATCCAATGACCATACACTCTCAAAGTAGTCCTTATTGTGAATTTCAATGACCACCTTCGACTTCAACTGCTGTAATTCCATAGCAAAAACATTTCGCGACCTAGGTTTATTAAGTTTTCCTCATTAATTTTGGTCAGTATTATTTCAATTAAAATATTACTACCGTTGTTATTTGAATTTTTTAATTATTGCAGATAACGGAGATATCCAGTTGAGTCTCTTTAACAGACTCACTCTGTATACGTGTGTCCGCGTAAGTTGGCTACATATAAACTTTGTTAGGTATTATTGATTTTATGAAAAAAATGCACAGATCTCGCAATTCTTGCAACCATCGGAGGGTGTTGAAAACAAACACGATGTATATTTAATACGGTAATCGAATATACAGAGTGTGTAAAAATTGTGGTGCAGGTTTCAGGTAATGCAAGATATCGCACTAAAAAGGAAACTAATTTTGATTTTGTATGTAAGTAATCAATAATAAAATTTTTCAAGTTGAACGGCAGCTACACATTTAGGATACGACGGAGAGATGCAAGTTCGTGTTTTAAACAATAGTTTTGAGCAAAACTTTAATTAATTTCGATAAACCAAATACGGCTTATAATTCGTGTTATACGATTGGCGATTGGCTAAGGGAAACAATGAATTATTAAAAAAAATATATTTTGGTGGTCTTGTGTTGTTTTCTGTAATGCTAGTGAGACAACATGATGGAAAACGGGATATTCAGATGTGAAAATCTTACAGCGATCATTAGAAAAATACAAGTTTAACGAACATATTATTTCTTCAGCCTGAAAACTTGTTCTTTTGGGAAAACAAAATATTACTGCGGTAGCTTGAATTTATTTTAGTTACATTTTTAATATTAAGGCTGTACTTTGGAGCTATAGGTTAAATTTAGACAGCATTTATTCTAAATTTATTAGGACACTATTTATTTTTTCTTCTTCTCCCATTCTTGCCATTTATGTTTTATATATTCTAACTTGGTAATAAGCACCTCATTGACTGTTGCTGGATATTTACATTTATAGTTGATATAATTTGTTGATGTTTAAATATTTCACAATCGTAAAAACAGCGATTACAGTCGTCAATTAAATTGAAGTTAAGTTAAACGATCAATGGTAAAAAATTTTAGCTGTTATCACTGAATATACTCATCAAGTAACTATTTTGAAAGAGCAGCATTCTTTACTGTTACCAATTTTGAACTTTGACGACTGTAAGTTCAGGAAGCGTTTGCCAGTTTTTTTGATATCAGCTTTTTGTCTTAGTTTTGTCTAAGGAATAACTTTACCTAAAGCTTTCACCACCATTTTTATACATTCTGTATAATGAACATGGTTGTGGTTTATAATGGTTTATTATAACGTTAACAATACAAATACCAAACAGACTATTATAAATTTATAACAGACTAGTATACCGAGTGGTTGGTATCTGAATAAGAAGTATACATTGCATAATCACGTTTATCCGAATTCCTGCCCCTAACTGTTATGGAAAAAATTGGTAAATGGTAGTAAACTAAAGAGAATAATATTCCGCGTTAAAAATTCTTTGTGTACTATTTCTTCAACATAACAATTTAAAATTTAAAAATGTAGCTATTTAAAAAATAGGAGGTACTACACTTGTCAAAACAAAACATACTCATATTTTTCGAATGTACTTTCATATGTAGGTATTTAAATTTTATATATTTATTTTTATATTATTTATTATACAAAGAATTCTTAAAATTGAACGACGCGGAATATTATTCTCTTTAATTTGGTACCATTACCAATTTGTTGCATAAAAATGGGGAGCAGGAATTCGCATAAACGTGATAAGCAATGTAAACGGCTTATGTACAGGGATATGACCGATATGACCAACCACTCGGTATAAATGTTGCTTACTTGGCTAAACTAATAAACTAAGTGAATACCTATACAGGGTGTCGAATTGAATTACGCTATACATGTGGAATTCAATGGTAAAATTAAATAAATAAAAAAAATAAAAGTCCCTTATTTTGGGGGCAAAACCCTCAGCTTGGCACAATTTTGCGAAGATGCGTATAAGCTGTTCTGCAGCTCGATTACCCAAGTGTTTAATTGCGCAATCAAAATATATAATTTTATGAGAATAAATCAGAAACGAATTAATGCTTTAAGACAAAATCATTTAAGTCTTTTACGACAGGTAGTACAATATAAGTGTTCATATTATAATATAATATTACAGAATATCAGCAGAAGAAACATTTGGTAAAAATAGATTATTATTACGTTCTGAACATTTTGTATTTTTTGGTTTTGTTTTCTTTTCCAGTGAAGGTATTCATAACAAAAATATTTTCGGATATTTTGTAAGGACAGAATTAACGCTTCTGCGCAACCGCTTACAGAACAACGCGTGTAGTCCGACAACGCAACCAACTCCGCATGCTCGCACCCTGCTTAGATCCCGCGTGACGATATTTCGTGACGCGAGAACCTATAACTTGCCTCCGTATAAGTGTTTTCAACACTTTCTTCATAAAAAGTTCTGCATGTTCTAAAACGCAAAATTCAACCATCAGATATTAAATTATATCAGTCTTATCATAATAAAAATAATTATATCATATTTGTTCAAGAGTAAAGTACCTTCATTTTCGACCATATCGAAAAAATTTTATAAGAAAAGATGTTATGGATTAAAAATAATTTTTAAATATTCAATATTGTTTATTTATAATTAAAAAATATTATTAATTAATTAATGAATTATTAAATGTAATGTATTAATCTTCAAACTTAAACTTTCAATGTTATCGCAGAGAAAATGTAAAAATAATATTTTTTAATTGTAAATAAACAATATTGAATATTTAAAAATTATTTTTAATCCATAACATCTTTTCTTATAAAACAATTTCGATATGGTCAAAAATGAAGGTACTTTACTCTTGAACAAAAATGATATAATTATTTTTATTATGATACGACTGATATAATTTAATAACTGATGGTTGAATTTTGGGTTTTAGAACATGCAGAACTTTTTATGAAGAATAACTTTTTTTCATAAAATCAATAATAACAAAGTTTTCCATATGTAGCCAACTTACGCGGACACACTGTATATGAAAGACAAAACGGTGCTTACAAATATTCCTTAATCAATCATCACAAAATTTATTCGTTTATAAATAAAAAAAATAACAACTTATAACGTGTACGCTATGATTGATGGGGGAATTCGCCGGAAACGATCGGTGCCCGATTTTTTGAGGAAGGATCATGCTTAGGTGGGGGTTAAACTTTTGACGGCGAATCGTGCCTCGAAGAAGGCGATTCGGGCTTGTCGGTTAATCCGGTTAATCGTGCTGTCTGCGGATTTAGCGGATTGTTCTCGGCGAATGATACCCAACGAATCGTAACCGGCGAATCGTACCGGTTCGGATTGATGTCGGCGACTAGGAACATAGGGGCATGCAAGCATGTAGGACCTTGATATTTTTTAATATTAAAAAGCACTTGCAACTGTCAAATATAAGTATTAATGATTAGGAAAATAAAGGAACGGATTTTATTAATTTAACATTACTCTAGTAATCAATAACACGCAAATAAATTTCTTCCTCTTTCTAGTCCTTTATTCTCCTAATCATTATCCTATATAGTAAACGCTCTAATATTATTTAAAAATATCAAGGTGCATAGAGTAAAAGTATGAATATCGTGCAGGGGTGCATGTCCATATGTTCCTATAATAGTTGCCGACATCAAAGTGTATTTGAAAACAAATTATGTAACGTCTAGAAGTATTCAGAATTAACAAGATTTTACTTTTTTTGCTAGTATCATCTTTTTGCTATTTTAATACTTAGAAGTAAGATTTTATATGAAATAAATACAAACATTAAAGTAGCCGTAAATAAAAATCCAAGCAAATAAAATTGTATAACTATATTATACTATAAATGGAAGGGTGTATTGTGGCTTAAGAAGATTTTGCTTTGCGTGCTGAGCAATATCTTTTTGCTATTTTAATACCAAAAGCTAGTATTTTATATGATATAAATAAAAACATTAAAGTAGCCGCAAGTATAAATCCGAGGACATCTAACAACAGATACTGATACCAAGGTATATCCACTGCAGAACTTCTCAAGTGTATGGCCCCTTTATGTCTAATAACGTATTCGGTCCACAATACTGCTTTTTCCAAACCTATCGTTGGTGCATCTGATACTACATATGCAATTTCTCTAACTTTATTTCGATACCTGCGTAACGAAATTATTAGAAATTCAACACTCTTTGTAGTCAAAACTTACTTTTGCTTCTCAACTACTTCTATTATCGCCGCTTTTAATTCTTCTTTAGTGAAATTTTCCGGATCGACAGCTTGAGCTATACCCAAGCGAACCATTTTCATAACATTTAGTGGTTGATCTGCCAAAAATGGCATTCCTACCATTGGAACACAGTTAGAAATCGCTTCCTCCATGGACTGTAAACCTCCTTGAGTGACGAATACTTTTATTTGCGAATGGCCTAGTAAAGTAAAATTGATACAAATTTTATTTTAATCTATTTGGTTGACGATAATTAATACCTAGCACATCCTGTTGAGGGAACCACTTTCTTATGATCACGTTCTTAGGTTTTCCTGGTAAGTGATCGTCTTCCCATTTCCAAAAAATTTTGTATGGAAGCTCGGAAAACGCTCGGATGATTTTTTCTCTAACATCAGTAGCAAGGTTGGCACTTCTTACGTTTGTTCCCAGACTGAAATATACCACGCCTTGGGTCGCGGTATCTAATTCTGTTTTTAAATCCTGCAATGTATAGCCACAAACGACAAAAATATTTTAAATCAACAAAAGCTTCAACAGTAGTTTCTGTTTACTTACCTCGGGTAGAGATTTCTTTTCTGTAACATGCATTTTTCCCAAGTTAATGACAGTAGGCACGTTTGGCCTTATAGGATGTATAATTGGATTTTCGTTTAAAAATAACATGCTTACATTTTTTTCTATATCTCCCAGATAAGGTAAATTTTCACCGATATATTTCTTGACAATTTTATCCTCTTGAGGCAAAATAGAATAATGGTAATAATATCTATACCAAATCGAATATAGAGTGTTATAAATGCGGTCGAAAACATTTAAATTGTCAACAGATGACAAAAACAAATCTGGGTGTAATGCTGGGTGGGTCGGATTCCCTACCGCATCATGACCGGACATGTGGGTACCCAATGATGTTACTCCAATCATGGGACATTGAAACCGCGCACTTAGTGCACACATTGTAGGATGTAGAAATTCGGTCAGAATCACATCAAAATGTTTATTTTTGTCTTTAATTAAAGCTTGTACCTCGGGATTGGTTAAATGGTCAGTTACGATTTTCGACATCATGTCAAAAGCAGATGTAACGACAGTTGTTAGCGGAAGATTTTTGTTAAGTGACGTTTGAACATTACTTGACCGTATAATTTCGTAACTGCTACTGAGATCGATTTCGGTTAGATTAATTAATGTAGAATCGTATAGAGGGTTTGGAGTAAGCACTGTTACTTCGTGACCTCTCAAAGAAAGCTCTCTCCATATTGGCTGGAAAACCATCTGATGGCTAATCGAAGGTATTATAAATACACAGAGAATTTTAGCACAATGTGCATTTAAAAATAAACACATACAATTAAAAAGGATTAACTTAAACATGCTGGAATAGTAGACAATCGCGTAAACGCTGAATTTATACTTGTTTGTGTGAAGGTTCAGTTCAAATTTCGAATGCAATTCAAATGCACACTAATTATGAGTAATTACAGTTGCTTTTCGTTGTTACAATATTTTATCAACAACCGCATATTAAAGTAGGTCTTTTCGATTACCAAACACAACAAAAAGTTGCCGAGCAGTGCGATGAACATTTAAAAGACTGTAAAACAATTAAAAGTTCTCCTTAAATGGCCATGAGGAACAAACTATGAGTGTCTGTATGTTTTGCTTTCCAGTCACCGCCCATGCTGAATGGAATAAAGAAACCACAAATAAAAAAATAAATTGGCAAATTTAAATTTCTTGATGTTATCTAGTTAGACGATATTTTATCTCTTACGGTTTCCGAGATACCCATAGTGAACCGAATTAAAATTTACACACTGTATATATTACCTGCTCAGAACAGTAATATCAGCACTATGTACAGTCAGCGACAAATGTTTTCACCAGTATGATACCACTGAATACGTTTTTCTGAGAAATATAAGAGGTACCATAACGTCGTTCTTATTGTTTCATATAGGTATGTTGGTAACACTGTTAACAAGATGAAATGAAATATAGAAATCTGTTATATTTCTTAGTAAAGCGGGTTACAGTGGTACAAGACTGGTGAAAACATTTGTCACTGACTGTACACAGACAGCGGCTAATAATACCCTCCCCGCCCAATTTAGTATTTTTCAATTAAATATAATAATCAAAAATCTACTCATGTGAGGTCCTAAACAGCTAGGCTTCGTAAAAAATTTACTAATTCGTTCCGATAAGTAGCGGCACAGTGAAAATAACATTCGCGACGAAATACTCGGTACCGAAACATGCGACGTACGTCGAAGCGGCTGGCGCCGAAACGGTCGCGTCCAAAAGTCCCATCGCGACTGTATATTTCTGATACATTAAAGGATCAAAGTTTAATATAAACATGGATTATTGCAGAATGTAATTGCCACCAGTGGCGTAACTAGAAAATTTGGGCCCAGGCGCAAAATTTTGTAAATGGCCCCTATCTTTCGAAGCAGGATGATTTGACTCGGGCAGTTCGGCGCTGGCCATATCGCGTACAAAACTTTTAGGTCAGGAAGTGCCTTTTCTAATGTCTACCATTTACGGCCTGTTTGAGCCGTTTTCTTGTAGAATATTGACATTTTCATTTGATTACATTTTGTAATATCTCCGTTATTTATCAACCGATTTTGAAAAACTTTTTTTGGTTATATTAAGAATAAAAAGACCTATCAAAAGAGGTATCACAAAGGATATCTTTCTATTTAAATGTTCAAAGTTGGGTTGCTAGCACTTAGGGGCTGAGGGGAGGGGGGAATAAAATTACCTGTCTAAATGGCAATTTAAAAACAAAAATCGACGGGTCTCAGAACTTTCCGTACAAACATTAAATAACCAGAATATGATTTTTGTGCGATACTTTATCATCACTCTGTATAATATACAGTGTCTAAATAAAATAACGGGACACTCGAATAACTTTTTTATTGTTAAAGATATAAAATTTGTGCTTGGAGACAATTTGTATGGTTAGCTATAAGCTTTATTTCTGGTATGTCGGAAATTAATTTGCGTTTCCGGTTTAACCGGAAGTAATGCTAACTTGAAAATTAAATTTAAAAAATAGAACACCCTATATATTTTTGCATTTTTTATTTATACTGTTATAAATTTTGAGAAACTTATATAGGACAATGTACCAAAAATCAATAGTTTGCGAGATATTCGAGCTAGAAAGTATAAATTTGTTATTTTTATTTATTTTGATTTATACCACAAAAAAAGGTTAGGTATAACCGTTATAAACTTATAAACTTTTTTAGATTTTAATTATAATATAACGACACTAAATCCCGTAAAAAAAAGAGATTTTCACGGGTTCTTGGGAATTTAAAAAAGTTTTAACACATTGTTGACTCAACAGTATTCGATATCAATTCGATATAATGGAATGCAAGTTTCTCTCAAGGTCTGAACTCTCAGACTCAGTTCACAATTGAGGACCGTTTTTTTAAAACTCGATAAGTACATTTTTTACAAAAATGACCTTTATATAATTGAGGACCGTTTTTTTAAAACTCGATAAGTACATTTTTTACAAAAATGACCTTTATATAATTTTTCCATAAGTTGAAGGTGGCCTTTCATATGGTGCTGTCCGTTTTTAGATAACTCGACAACTGCCGTTGTTGTAGCATAGGAAATGACGGGAGTTTTTTTAAAACTCGCCAAGTACCTAACTTGAGATTTTTTAAAACGCGACAAGTACGCTTTGCAAAATAATGCTAGCAAGGATTGAATAATAATAAGTTAGTTCATTAGTTGAGGTTTTTGTGCCGTCCGGTAAAGAACCTAAACTACTCTGTGTTGTTTCCCTACTTTTTATTAAAATATGGATATGGATGGCGAATACAGCAAATCTGTGAAAGAAACAGAGTTAGGAAGGAAAAGGCGCAAAAAAAGAACTGAAGGTATTTCTGCAAATAGTAAAAAACGACGATATACAAAACAAAATTTAAGTGAAGCTGATATCGGTTGCAATCATAACCCTGATAATAATTCTGCACGCGGTGTTGTATGTAGAGCTGCTGAGCTATGCAGAAATGATGTTACCGGTAAGCGTTGTTGATATACCTTACAAACCTATATTCGCTGTATGATGTATTTATTTTAGACTTTAGAGAACGAATTTATTGCCAACTCAAAAAAATTGAGCAAGACAAAATTCTATTAAAGTTCATGAATGTTACCCATCCTAAAAGGCGCACAGTTGGTGAAACTGCTGTTAAAAATACAAGACAAGCTTCTGTAAAATATATTATTCCTTCGGAATCAGGAACCATTCCTGTATGTGCTGCCACATTTCGCAAAATAACAGGTTATATACAAAGTTCATAAATAAAGAGATTTAAGAGAATCTTTTTTATTTAATAATAATATTTATTCCAGGAGCAAGCAAAGATCGTATTTCTGGTATATCGAGAAAATTTTTGTTGGGCGAGTCGTTGGTTGAAAAAAGAGGTGGGCGTAAAGCTACTGAGAGAGACACGAAGGTGACTCGATTAATAAAGCAACATATTAGTAGCTATTGGTGCAGGGAAAGCCATTACTCTCGATCGAAATGTAGTAGAGCATATTTACCACCTGAACTAAATTTGCAAACAATGTGGAAACACTTTTCACAATCTAAGGAAGCAACGTGTTCCCTTTCAAAATATAAAAGAATATTTTATAACCACTTCAATCTAGGATTTGGTAACCCCCACGAAGATACTTGTCTTACATGTAAAGAACTGACCATTGAGAGTAAAAAAACCAAAGACTTAGAAAAGAAAAACGAACTTCGAACCACCTACCGGCTACATAAGTTGCGGGCAAAGAAGTTTTTTCAACTGTTAAACGATCATAAGGAGGGTACCATTAAAATCTGTTTTGACTGCCAGCAAAATCAACCGCTTCCTAAGGTGTCTTTTGGAGAAGCTTTTTTTTTACGACAAGTATGGTTGTATAATTTAGGAATAGTTCAGCACGAAGATGGTAGACAGTCAAAAGATAATATTTGTCATTATACTTGGCTCGAAACCGAAGCAAGTCGCGGATCTAACGAGATTGCTTCTGGTTTGCAAAATTACTTAAAAGAATTAGAAAAGAAAATGATTCTGGAATCAAAAACAGATCTAAGTCTTGAACTTTTTTCAGACTCCGCAGGTTCACAAAACAGAAATACCACAATGATGGCAATGCTTCACAGTTTCTTAGAGGACTCGAAGGTTTTTAATAAGATTACTCATTTTTTTCCCATAAGGGGACATAGCTATATGCCTCCCGACCGTGTATTTGGAAGGGTAGAGAAGGACTTTCGTAAAATAGAAGAAATACTTGCACCTAATGATTACTACAGAATTTATGAAAAACATGGCACAGTTAAAAAGTGGGGCAAGGATTGGCATACCTCAGATATCAAGACTGTATCAAAAGCAATATTTAAATCAAAAATGCCTTTCAAAATTTCGCAAGCCAGAGTAATAATATATACAAAAACCAAAAAGTCTGTTACCTGCCAAGTACAAAATACGTACTCGGCTGCTGGAACTACAGTGGATTTGTTTAAGAAAGGGGTACGCAATACGAATAGGGTAAGATCTGCAACACTGGTACATGCCAAAAACCACGTCAGTCTACTGAAGAAAGAAAATGTACAAGTACTGCTTAAAGGTTGCGAATTAGATGAAGATGGGCAACGATTTTATGAAGAAGTATCAAAGGGCGACGGGCCTGATAACGATAACGGCATTATTAAAACTTTCAGTGGTGAAGATGACACAGTAACCGCCGTGTAATATCTTAGTTCTTAGACATTAGGTAGCATGTTCTTTCTTTTTGCATCTTTATAATCCCAATAAATAAGAAAAATATAATAAATCCATTATTTAAAACCTTTTATGTAATTTGTACGCATCTAAACAGTCACAGAATAAGCACGCATGCGGTTAAACTTCGCCAAAATTGCATTCACACTAACCCCTATTAGGCTAAATATTTGTTACCCTCCAACACTGACCAAAACATACATGCTATTTCATTTCATTTTCTTCTACAAAATACTTGTAGATGTCGAGTTTAAGTAGTTGTCAAGTTTTAAAAAAATTTCGGTTTTTTCATATTTTTTTCTGAAGCAATCCTTATTATATTTTATAAGGGTAAGTAATATTTTAATATACCTTTAACTAATGCACAATATTACATCAAAGTACGATGTTGTTTTTTTCTGAAAAAACTTTTAAACACAAAAAACCTCGTCCTGAAAATTTTACTTTTTGTAGAAATCGAGTTTCAAAAAAACGGTCCTCAATTGCAATTCAATAAGACTAAAAAAATTTGACTTTGAATGTTTTTCAAATTCGTTCGAGGGCCCAAGGGCCCTCAGGATTGACGACCCCCGACACATTGCGTCCTTTTGCGATCCTGTAGTTACGTCACTGATTGCCACGCTTTTCCAGTGAGAGGGGAGGGTCTTTTCTTCGGGTCAGTTGATTGGGATGCAGGATGGGGCCTGCTTTATCTTGTATCACAAAGTTTCACTTTGAGACGAATCAGGACTAGGCGAATACTAGAAACCGATTTAGGGTAAGTTTGTGGTGATGTGATTGAGTATTGGTCGAAAATTGATTATTACTTGGATGAAATTTTTTATTGGGATTTGCAGGAGTTGTACAGGTGTACTTAGTGGTAAGGTCTGCATTTATTGTTGGTATAATTTGGGGTTGTGATATTTGCTGTAATTGACCATAATAAATATGGAGATAAAAGGAAAACTAATTTTGTGTTATCAAGCCAAACACCTTAGAATACCTACGATATTGTTTATCGGTGTACATTAAATTTAAACACATTTTGGTCGCACTAATTACACGCTATTACTTGGCCTTTCGGCGTCTTTATCGCCGGAACATCTATTTACTCGTCAAGCGGCGAATTCCTGAAAGGGTTATGTTCCTATTACATTGTTACGTACAACTGCACGACTAATAAGTCGAAGGACCACCATATATGAGAGGAAACGTATTTTTTTATATATGTTTGGCTAAATGACAAATTTAATGAAAGATAAACGCAGTTCAGTGCAACGACCTCTAAGCAACTCGCACGACTTTTCTTATCGGTCTATTCGCACCTTTATATCTATATTTGGACTTTTTATAAAAATATCCTGCAACGAAGATACCTTGAAGATTACTTGTACACACTTACGATCTGTGATTAAAATATTACATTCGTCAGTATAGATATATCCCTTTAAAAACAACATAAAGTAATGGTTCCTGTAAAAGTTAGTTTCTTCAGAAACACTTGTATATCTTTCACATTTTTTGTGTAGTACAAATGCCTGAATATTACTTACATAAGTTATAATATACTTAGGTCTAGCATTAAACTTAACGGCCAACAAATGTCAAATATATCTTTCCACAGACTATAATATAGGGATCAGTAAAAATTTCAGTTTAAAGTTATATTTTCTTGCTTATACAGTGCTTCCCGAAAGTAAGGGATAAATTCAATAAAATCGTTGAGAAAAATAATTTTAATAAATGCTCGGACACGTCGATTTGTATTTTTAAATTATCATTTAGAGATGTAATTTTCAACCCCGCACCCCCCAGCCGCCAAGCGCCTCCAACTCCAACTTTAAAAATTCAAATAGCAAAGAACCCTTTCCGATACCGCATCTGATAGATTTTTTATTCTGAATACAATAAAAAAAGTTTTTCAAAATCGGTTGATAAATAACGGAGATATTTACCAAAATGTTTTCAAGTGAAAGCTAATATTCGAGCAGGCGGCGTTGGTACGGCTCTAGCAATGGGTGGTAAAAAACAATTGCAACTTGTTTGTAAGTAATGTCAATACATTTTGTTTACATTCAATTACAAACAAGTTGCAATTGTTTTTTACCACCCATTGCTAGAGCCGTACCAAAGCCGCCTGCTCGAATATTAGCTTTCACTTGAAAACATTTTGGTAAATATCTCCGTTATTTAACAACCGATTTTGAAAAACTTTTTTTTGTTGTATTCCTCATAAAAAAATCTATCAGATGAGGTATCAAAAAGAGTTCTTTGCTATTTGAATTTTTAAAGTTGGAGTTGGCAGCGCTTAGTGGCTGGGGGGTGGGGGGTTGAAAATTACATCTCTAAATGATAATTCAAAAATAAAAATCGACGTGTCCGAGAATTTATTAGAAATATTTTTCTCAACGATTTTATTGAATTTATCCGTTACTTTTGAGAAGCACTATAGGAACCAATGATTTATTTGAAGCAAACGTTATTTATTAGTTTGAAGTAAAACATTATTTCTATGTGTGAATCAATTATAATTTATTGAATTATTATCAATTTATATATTATCAATTATCAAACATGATATTAATTTGCTACACGGCACTCATGGATTTGTGTAGAAGGTACATCACTTCACATAACAAATTAAAACAATCAGTAAATTAAAATAAGTTAACGATAAAATAAAATTACGTATTTTCCCTTACGAAGACTTGACTTTATGTGATGAAAAGTATCGTTTCGCTATTTTTAAACTTAAAACAGTGGCTTTATATAAAATAAATACGAATAGTAGAGTCGTAACCAATATAAATCCAAGTACATCTAATAAAAGATACTGATACCAAGGCATATCCACTGCAGGACTTCTCAGGTGTCTAGCCCCTTTATGTCTGATAACGTATTCGGTCCACCATACTGCTTTTTCTAACCCTGTCATTGGTACATCTGACGTTAAATCTCCAATTTCTCGTACTCTGTTTCGATACCTGCGCAAGAAAGTTATTAGAAATCCAACACTCTTTGAAGTCAAAACCTACTTTTGATTCTCTGCTACTTCTATTAAAGCTGTTTTTAATTGGTCCTTTGTAAACGTTTCTGGGTCCACAGCTTGAGCTATACCCAAGTGAACCATTTTCATAACATTTAGAGGTTGATCTCCGAAAAACGGCATTCCCACCAATGGAACGCCGTTAGAAATCGCTTCCTCCATGGACTGTAAACCTCCTTGAGTCAGGAATACCTTTACGTTTGGATGGCCTAAGAAATTGAACTTTGTATGGATCTACTGGATTTTTTTTTGTTGAAAATAATACCTAAAACATCTTGTTGAGGGAACCATTTTCTTATGACCACGTTCTTAGGTTTTCCTGGCAAGTGGTCATCTTCCCATTTCCAAAAAACTTTGTATGGAAGCTCTGAAAGCGCTTGAATGATTCTTTGTCGAACATCTGTGGAAAGGTTCGCACTTCTTACATTTGATCCCAAGCTGAAATATACCACACCTTCACTGGCGGCATCTAATTCTGTTTTTAAATCCTGAAAAGTTAATTATTTTTATTTAGTAAAAGAACATAAACAAAAAAATATAAAGAATATATAAAAAATTCAAATTATCGGAATTCATTAATTATTGGAAGTGATTTTAAAATGACAGAAGAATGTTTAGTACAGACGCGCACACACAAAAAAAACTCTATCTGCACGGTAATAAAAATCCAACAAATATGTCAAAAGAAATTTTCCTTTGGCTACTCACCTTTGGTAACGATTTCTTCTTCGTAATATGCATTTTTCCTAATTCAATAACAACAGGCACGTTGGGCCTTATAGGATGTATAATTGGATTTTCGTTTAAAAATAACATGCTTACATTTTTTTCGATATCTCCCAGGTAAGGTAAATTTTCCCCGATATATTTTTTAACAATTTTATCCTCTTTAGGCAAAATATAATAGTGGTAATAATACCTATACCAAATCGAATATAGAGTATTATAAATGCGGTCGAAAAAATCTAATTTATCAACAAATGACAAAAACAAATCTGGGTGTAATGCTGGGTGGGTTGGATTGCCTACCGCATCATGACCTGAGATGAAGGTACCCAATGATGTTACACCAATCATGGGACATTGAAACCGAGCACTTAATGCATACATTGTAGGATAAAGAAATTCGGTTAACATCACATCAAAATGTTTATTTTTGTCTTTGATTAAAGCTTGCACTTCCGGATTGGTCAAATGGGCAGTTACGATTTTCGACATCATATCAAAACCAGATGTAACAACGGTTGTAATTGGAAGATTTTTGTTAAGTGATGTTTGCATATTAATTGACCGCATGATATCATAACTGCTACTAAGATCAATTTCGGTTAAATTAATTAGTGTAGAATCTTTAAGAGGGTTTGGCGTGAGCACAGTTACTTCGTGACCTCGCAATGAAAGTTCTTTCCATATCGGTTGAAAAACCACTTGATGACTAATTGAAGGTACTATAAATACACCAAGAATTTTAGCAGAATACACTACATTTATAAATAAACACGCAAAACTAAGAAAAATTATCTTAAACATGTTGATAGTGACAATCGCGCAGACACTGAAGTTTATTTTGTTGGTGTTAAGCTTAAATACCTACTGGCTTAAGATGCAAGTCACCAATTCCAACATAGAAATCATTGACAACGACATGTGGATGACACATCTACTTTGAAGTTAAATAAAAATAGCATTCGTTATTGAGGTCCAGACATAGATAAGATATAATTTTAATTGCTACATTCAATATACGTTGTACTTGACTAGCAGAAACTATTGGTGACACAAAGACCCTGGGGCACCCCTGTTATTTTTTTTTAATTTTTAACCGACTTAAATAATTTTTTGTATGCGTTATATACACGTAAGAACTCATAATTGGAACTGAATGTTAATAATCTTTCACTTCCGGTTTCGTTGAAAATGACCCCAACTTTCATATTTCAAATGCAACACCTTGTATATTTTGGTATATTTCAACTCGAGATTAAATTCTGCGTGTAATAGTGTTAAGATAATTTATTTATTTTTATTGCATATCGCACTATAGGAGGGTGGGTGTCAACTGCTGTGAGGAAACCGAGACTCGAAACCAGGATCTAATTGCTTTAAGTTGAATAATTGGTATTTCGTTGTTACAATATCTTTAATTATCAGAATTACACATTTTGGAAGACACATTAATCAAAATTAAATAAATGACTTAAATATTCTAAAAATTATCCCAATAGTCGATATTTGAAAATCATGCAGCATTAAAGCAGAATAATTTATTATTGACAATTCAATTCATATTCTGTCAACCAATCAGAAACGTCCCTTTTTAAAAATTGGACCAATCAGAAGGCTATTTTACTGACAATATTTTTATGCCAACTGAAAAGCAGTAGAGTCTTTCAGTGACGATATTTATGTCATATAAACGTCAAACAAATGTCAAAAAAATATTATTTTAAAAATTCTTGTTTCATTGCTCGCTGCTGCTGTTTTTGTAAAATCTAATTACTAGCGTACCGCTATTTTCGTCACAGCAACTCGTATTCAGATTTCAGAATGACAAACATTGTCGCTGTATTGAAAATCAGCTCTAAAAATTTTTGCCAGATAAATTTTTCAGCTTTTCAAAATGGTGTAATCCAAATTGAACAGGATTCCGACTTCTATCATATCTCTAGGTCACCATAATGACATCTGCTATTGTTTCAAATGCAAATTCCATGGGGTATTGTTAAAATTGGCATGGCGTGTTATTTTCTACCACGACTTGAAGTAGCATTACATAATCAACCAAAAATTTAACTTTTTTTATAGATACATAATTAGCAATTACTCCTTCTTCTTATTATCCTATCAAAATTTCGTATAAAAAAACAAATTCAACTAGAAACCACATAAACCACAGTGTAGACTTGCAATAAACGTGACTAAATATGGAATATAATTTATTTAATCATGGACATGTTGTTGTCTACCATTGAGACATCGTACGTTTCTTCCTAGCAGTGTAATACAGAGTTGAATAAATAATATCTGTATAATACCATTTGCGAACCTGTAGGTCCCCTGTACAGTATGACGTAATTGCACGGTAAAACTGTCAGAAAGGTATTAGGTGAATTTTACAATCATAATCCTACATTTATTTTTTGTCCTTTAGGGCCATAAATAGACCAACGCAAGCACAATAACAAGAGACTATAAAAGAAACTATAATGTGACAGTATGCACCTAATAAGAGAAACTAACTAACTAAGGGGGAACATTATTATAATCACGTGAACTGTAATGCCCCTATGTGTTCTATAGAAAGAAATACTGTGGAAGTAAAATATGGAATGCAATTCCTTTAATTTTTATGCAGAATTTTAAACAGTGCCGCAGTTGCTGTTTACATTACTACATTTTTTTAAAGGTCCTCTATCCAACACTTTTTACTTTCCCATACCACTACTGGTATAGGGAAGTATTGATATCATGAAAATTTTCGAAATCGAGATTTTCGCGGAAATACGTGTTTTGGGCCCCCACGAACCCAAAAAAGTGGTCTAGAAAAAATGTCTGTGGGTGTGTATGTGTGTGTGTATGTGTGTATGTAACGCCTCTAACGCAAAAACTAGTGAACCGATTTTGATGAAATTTTAAATGAAGGGGTATATCGAAAATTCATCAACAAAATAAGCTTTTCAAAAAAATCCGAAACCGGAAGCGGAAGTTAGACATGTTTTTTTGGTATCATTTTTTTCAGAAGCGGAATTTTGAAAATCTGAGTAGGGGATATGAAAGAAGGGCATAATTCAAGGGAAACAGTTTTTTACCGGACTCTCTAACTTCAAAATGGCGGTCGCTATGAATTTTTCAAAATTTCGACTTTAACGCCCCGTAACTCAAAAACCAGTTATCTGATCAGGTTCCGCAACAACTTGTTTGAAAGCCCTTTGGCTGTACTACACCAAGAAAAAAAATTATTTACTAAATCCAAAAACGGTCGCAACGGCGCTCTTCTAAAAATTTTGAAATTTTTGAAAAATTATTACAAAAAAACTGGTCTAAGGAATTTGTTTAAATTTTCTATACGTATACAGCTTGGTATTAGCTACATTTTTGTTTTTTGATGAACGCCAGAATTCTACTGTGGCGCCCTCTACGAGATTTTGAAAATCGGAAATTGATGCTCCTATAGCGCCTTTATTAGTCAAAATATGAAAGAAGTTTAAATACAAAAGTTGTTCAGTATATAGATTTGCATTTTTTCTAAATTTATATCACGTATACAGGGTGTTTGGTTTTCACAGTACAATAAGCAACTTTGTTATTTTAAATGAAACACCCTGTATATTATTATATAATTGAATGCAAAATTGAATTGTCTATCACATAGTATAAGGTGTTAATATGGCTAAAATGTACGGTTAATGAGAAATTCGTGAATTTTGAATATTTAGGTTGGACTCTGAATCTGGTTGGACTCGGAAACTGATCGTCGGTCGGTAGCGATCGTCCGGCTTCGCCAGTTGTAATTTTTACCAGATGCCTACTACAGAGTACAGACAGATGCGTAACTTGGTGTCTTTCTTTTGTGCATATCGAACCCGTATAGTCTCATTTTTCTCGCGAGGCATTCAAATGATTTTCAATGCTGCCTCGCGAACTACTGTTGAATAGCAAAAACAAAATGTTTATTTTTAGTATGGGAAAGTCCAGGGGAGGTTTGCACCTCCACTTTTTAAATCTTATCAATCCAGACTATAAAGAAAAAAAATCAAGATTGTTATTTGATTGAATTTTTTTATTTTTGTTATTACCATTAATTAGATCATGGGCAGCTTCATTCTCCTAACTCTTACGAGTTATGTGGCCGTTCCAATTTTTTGACAGGCCCTCAAGTTCTGAGAATAAAGTTGGCCATGATTAGATGAGAGTAGTTGAGTTATTTATTTAACGCTTCAAAGCAAATTGTTCTCAAACACAACGGAAAGTTGAAAATTCGCGAAGAGTAAACGTTTCATTTTATAAAGTAACATTCATCACTTTTTACTACAAGTTCCTTATAACTTACTGTTGTTTTTATTTAATGTAAATGCCATCGGTTTACAATTGCATACTAACCTTAGGATTAAATATGAAAGAAGTACTACTTACCATAGGTAACGGTTTTTTAATCTGCAAGTGCATTTTTCCCAATTCGATAACAGCAGGTACATTAGGCCTTACTGGATGCAAAATGGGGTTGACGTTCAAGAACAGCATGCTAACATTTCGTTCAATATCTCCTAAATACGGAATGTCTTCACTTATATATTTTCTAGCCACCATGTCTTGTTCAGGCAACACATAATAATTGTAATAGTATCTGAACCAAATATTAAAGTAAACACTATAGAGTCGTTCAAAAAATCCCAGATTGCCCATAAATGGAAGAAGTATATCTGGATTAATTACAGGATGAGACGGATTACCTACTGCGTCATGACCACTGATAAAAGCACCTAAGGATGTTATCCCAATCATAGGACAGTTAAATCTTGCACTTAAGGCATACATTGTAGGATGCAGAAACTCAATAAGGAGGATATCAAATGACTTAGTTTTATCTTGAATAAAAGCTTGCACTGGTGGATGTTCCAGTTCCGCCTTAATGATGTTCCCAAATATTTCATAAATATTTGCTATAATTTTACTCATAGGAAGATCTTTTTGCATCGAGGCTTGAATATTATTTTGTCTTAAAATTTCATAAGTAAATCCCAAATCTATTTCAGTTAAGTTAACGAGCTTAGGATCGTTCAAGGGATTTGGTGTTAAAACCGTAACCTGGTGTCCTCGCAATGAAAGTTCTTTCCATATTGGTTGAAACACTACTTGATGACTGATAGAAGGTATCACGAATACTCCAAGAATATTAGCACCTTGCACATTTTGCTGACAAACAAATACAGAAAAAATTAATGCACCCAGCTTCAACATGGCTATCTTTTTGTAACTAGCGGATAAAACTAAGTTAAGATTGTATGATTCTTTCTTAAATAGTTTTGTTAAAGAAGACGTGCAAGTCATCTACTAATTGAAAACGAGGTATAACCAATAATTAGACCTGCTAGCACGCCACAGTAATTTAATTTTTTAAGAGGCAATTTATAATAAACGTAATTGTTGTAGGTATTGTACTCTGTCTGATGGTAGACACGGCAGGATTACTACGTCGAAGTAAATCGCGGTTATATCATACACAAAAAAAACTGTTTTTGATTATCAACCAAAGATTAATAGGAACGTTGATCAGATGTACAGAATTTAATTTAAGAGAAAGTTTTATAAATAATTGCAATTATCACAACTGGCCTTAGGTTTAGTCAACCCCCAAGGGGGGCCTTTCTCAAGCCGTATTTGATGATATTTTGACTTTTCTGGAAATTGAATCGCGGATAGAAAATACCACCGACCCTTTCAAACTTTACAAAACCAATGAACGAAGAAGGTAATATCCTTCTGGAAGAGGGGTAACTCATTTTCAACAACATGACACCCCTCAACATTATGTTTTATCGAGAAGTGGTTAACGACAAATTTCCTCTCTTTGGGAGCATTTAAAGTCAATCATTTATAAAACCAAGCCAGAAAATATTTAACATCTCCAGGACAGAATAAATTAGGAATAAGGGTTTATTCCGCGAGGGGTACCTATTCCAGACTGTTAGATTAGGATCTGAACGTAAGACATTATCTGAAAAGTAAAAATTGAGGACGCTTTGTTGAACAGTTACTTTAAAGATCTGTATATCTGAACAGCTTTTGTTACTACATAATTTTTCCATTTTGTATTTTCGAAATTATTCCAAAACGAATCTACAATTTTAATTTTTTTTTATAGAAAGATGCCTAGTAGCATTTTAAAAGAGGTTCAATTTGGGGTGTAACAAAGGAATAAGAGGGAGAGTTGAGTTACTTCTCTATTTTACTTCTTTGTGGGTAAATTTTTAACAACCCTAGGGTACTAACTCTTCAAAGATAAAACACGCAAATCTTACAATGGTGCATTTATTATAAAAAAAATTAAAATGTCAATATTATTTTAATTTACAAGATTTATATTTAATCGGAATACAAAACATAATCGAGCTTTACATCATGGTCATGAGTCGGAATTTCGTTTAAAACTTGTTCTTTAAAGGCAAGAGCTATCGTAACTGCCGGATTTGACTGCTGTTTGCGTAAATTTGCCAAAAACGTATCATAATAACCTTTTCCGTGACCCATCCGCTTGCCGTTGGCTGTAAAAGCTACTCCTGGCATAATTATTAAGTCTAGTTCTCCTATAACATAAAAAATGCAAGATGATAGTCAATCAAGCGCGGATCTAAAGAAATTCTCTTAGGCGGGAGGAGGGTAATGATCAGAGAGGTACGGAGAATGCCCAGACGAGGATATTAGACGCGAAAACTTTTTGTGTAATAATGTTAATACCTGGCCTCGGGGAGGGGGGGATTACCCCTATATGATTGAACAACCATAATTTTATTAAATACCTAACTATAAATTAAATGAGCAGAAACTACCGTGGCAGAAACCTAATGGCAACGTACCTGATTCTAAAGCATTTTCTCTTTCCTCCGACAGTTTAGGTTGTTTTATATTCCATTTTGTTACAGGAAGTTCATCCCAATCTTTCATAGAGTTCAATTTCACCATTTCCATTACCGCTTTATTGTACCTTCGTTATAAGAACAAAATAAATCAAATTACAATAATACGGAGTTACTATACCTTGGGACGAAACATGATTGTCCATTTTCAAAGATTTTTCTAATAATTGCTTCAGTTGAAATTTCATGTTCAGTGCTAAGATAAACAGATATACGTTTACTTGATTGAAAAGCGGGATGTTGAAATAACTGAAATAAAGCAAACTTTAGTTTGTATATTTGCAGATTTACAAAGAAAATACCCTTTTCAAAACATTTTCTGACTGGCGTTTTTTTTCCTCGGATGACACAGCAAGTATTTTGTTCTGAATTTCTTTACGTAAGGAAGCCTTCGCTGCTTGTACCGCCGCCATAATGATAGTGCCTTTCAATTAATAAATGTGCTCTGTAGCATGATTGACCTTTGACTGTTGGATATTAAATATTAGGCAATGTAGATAATTACTGCTGAATCATGTAGAAAGAAGTGTAAACACTAATAATTCTAGTAAATATTATTAATTGTAAAGAGTAATAGCACTTTCGGCCACGCGCTATGAAAAAGATTAAATTACAATAACTGTCATAGTAATAGATCAAATAAATTTAATTGCAAAGATATGCTTGTCATTCTGAATTTAAAACAATCGTTTGAGTTAAATCTTGCTAGTTAACACATGCGCAAATAATGAGTTTGCTGAATTTATTGTCTTACTAATACAGGGTAGTACCTATCCAAGATAAGGAGCGCATGCATGGGGATCTATAGTTTGGCGCAAAATGTGTTTTAGCCCACTGCAGTCTGCAGAAAATATTTTTCATGGTCTATACTACTATGAAAAAAATAGTTTTTTTTATATAACTCAACTATTTATCAAAATAAATCCATGGAACCTTTATATCAGTGCAAAGGAAAAAAGTGGAGGTGCAAACCTACCATGGACTTTCCCATACTAAAAAAGCATTTCGCTTTTGGTATTCAACAGTATAGTTTGCGAGGCAGACCTGGAAATCATTTGAATGCGTAGTGAGAAAAACGATACTATACGGGTTCGATATGTATACAGAAGAAAGACACGCATCTATCTGTAGTAACCGGCTTGAAATTACAGCTGGCGAAATCATCAAAATCGAAAATCCCTAAATCTTCAAATTTACACAACGCGGTTAAAATTTACGAAATCCTAATCAACCGTACATTTTAGCGCTATGAACACCTTATACAATGTGATAGACAATTAAATTTTGCATTCAATTATATAATAATATATAGGGTGTTTCATTTAAAATAACAAAGTTGCTTATTGTACTGTGGAAAGCAAACACCCTGTATACGTGATATACATTTAGAAAAATGCAGAATTATATACTGAATAACTTTTATATTTAAACTTCTTTCATATTTTGACTAATAAAGGCGCTATGAGAGCATCAATTTCCGATTGTCAAAACCTCGTAGAGGGCGCCACAGTGAAATTCTGGCATTCATTAAAAACAGAAATGTAGCTATACCAAGCTGCATAAGTGTAGAAAATTTAAACAAAATCGTGTGGCCAGTTCTTTTGTAATAATTTTTCCAAAATTTCAAAATTTTTGGAAGAGCGCCGTTGCAACCAGTTTTGAATTTACTAAATAAATTTTCCCTCGTGGTATAGAACCGCCAAAGGGCTTTCAAACAAGTTGTTACGGAACCTGATCAGATAACTGGTTTTTGAGTTATGGGGCGTTAAAGTCGAAATTTTGAAAAATTGATAGCGGCCGCCATTTTGAAGTTAGAGAGTCCGGTAAAAAACTATTTCCCTTGAATTATAGTCTTCTTTCATATCCCTAGTCAGATTTTCAAAATTCTGCTTCTGAAAAAAATGCCACCAAAAAACATGTGTAACTTCCGCTTCCGGTTTCGAATTTTTTTGAAAAGCTTATTTTGTCGATGAATTTTCGATATACCCCTTTATTTCAAATTTCATCAAAATCTGTTCACTAGTTTTTGGGTTAAAGCTCATCACATACACATACACCTACAAACAGACATTTTTTTTGGAACCACTTTTTTGGGTTCCTAGAGGTCCAAAACACGTATTTCCGCGAAAATTTCAATTCCTAAAATTTTCATGATACCCATACTTCCCATAGCAGTGGTGGTATGGGAAAGTAATAGTTGATAGCGGGCTGTTTGAGTACCCCTGGGGAAACGAAGATAAACAGTACACGTAATCCCTCATAATACTTGAGTTAAAAAGCTTAAAACTTATAAAGTGAAACTTCTCTATGTGTCCAGGACTCAAGTGAGGAATAGGTTTGGCAATACCGGTCTATGAGACCTACAAATAATTGTGTGTTCTGTGAGACTAACAGTGACTTTGCTCTCTGGTACAGACCATATTATATTTGATTAAATGACAAGTCTAAGTATTCTGATTCCTTTTTTTATTGTTTTTATTTTGTTTTTCAAAAACAGAAAACCAAACCCTTAAAAATAGTCAACAATAATAGTAATGTTTTTGTTTATTTTTAAAATACGAATTTTAAAGAAAACTAAAAAACACAGGACTTAATTTTTCATAGACTTCCTTGATACACTCTTTTGAAAGCACTGTCGTGTTTTTCTGTTAAAGACCAAAAATCACTGATAAACCATTAGCAGGCCCGAGAAATTGATTTAATAAAAGAAATTCGGTAATACATGTTTGATATTAATTCTGATATAGCAATATTTTGTAATAAAGCGCTAATATATTCTCTAGCCATCTGTTGTTCATACGCCAAACTGTTTGTTTCAAGTACATGTTCGTAGATGGCGTATGGATTGAACAACGAGAAATATAACATAAACTTGTTTTAAAAACATTCAGCATTAATTGTAATGTTGCTGTTGCTAACCCAAATTCTTTTGCTAATTAGAGAATTCATAAAGTAAACTTGAACTAAATACTTTGTATGTTTAAATCATTAACAGAATTAAAATTAATAAATATCCAAATACTTACAACACATTGAGCAACCGAACACGCTCGAATCAGCGACCTCACTGTTGCGAAACTCTCCGAAACTTCAGTTCTCGCGTGTACGTGATGTAGTTCGCTTGGGTGTTAATTTGGTGTTACTAAACAATTCGCGAGTGGACTTAACCATCGTCACATGCAAAGGTACCTACTTTGTTTTTTTCGGAAAATAAATGAATAATATTTTTGAACCATGGCATGAATGTCATCTTAATCAACCTAACCTAACCATGAAATCAAGGCATGTGATCATGCATTGTTGCACATGCAATTAATTACAGGCTTTCTTTTTTATCAGAAACTTTCTGTTTTTGGAATGGCAATATATTTCAAATTTTTTAGGGCCTTGTTAATAATTGAATTTAATAAAGATTTGATTGTTTGTTTAGAAGTTAAATGTTTAAAAAAAGTTTTTGTGAGGTTATGTGCTTTATTTGTTTGGTTAACTATTTTTTTTTTCATTAATAATCGACACTAAAACTACATAGTACTTAATAATTATTGGTCGTTCTCGTTAGTTAATTGGTTTTAAGAATAAACGAATTTTTGTTTTGGTTGTAGAAGTACCCACTTAATCAAAAGTTTGTTGTTCTTTAAGGGATGAAATCATAGGTACTTACCCTAAGGGCCAATTTTTCAGTTCTAGTTTAAACCCCCCGTTCAGCTAAACCAAGATTGCGATGGATACAATTGTTATACGAATTGTAACCATAGCAATTAATCTTTGTTTAGTTTAGTGTACACTTACAATGGATACTCCGGGAAGTCCTGGAGAAGTCCCTGTGTAGTCTGGAAAATCCGGGTAGTCTCTGGGATTTCCAGATAGTCCCTGGGTTAATCTTTGGGAAGTCTAGGTAGTCTTTAGGAAGTCTGGGTAGTCTTTAGGAAGGCTGAGGGAGTTTTTGGGATTTTTGGGTTAATCTTTGGGAAGTCTGGGTAGTCTTTAGGAAGTCTGAGGGAGTTTTTGGGATTTCCGGGTAGTCTCTGGGATTTCCGAGTAGTCCTTGGGTAATCCTAGAAAGTTTGGGTAGGTAGTCTTTAGGAAGTCTGGATAGTCTTTCACATTGGGTAGTTTAGTGTACACAATTGTTTACCGTGGCTTCCCCAATTTTAAAGGCATCAATGTATTCTTTCATATACTACTAGATGAAAATAACTGAATTCTACTGTATCTGTAAATAACTGGTATTTTGCACCTATATAAGCAGTTCAAGAACACAAGATTCTCAATTAACAAGTTAACATTTCGCAATATTGAGTAAGCAGTATCTTCAAGAAGGCTAATATATTTCCAGTCATAAAGTAAACCCAACTGCTTTTAAGATAATAAAGAGAGTCAATAGTGTACTAATCTAATTATTAGTAAGATGGTAAAATTCTTTACAGATGATACATATTTTGCTTGTATTTCTTATCTTAATAGTGCTTAGTTTGTAAACTAATAAGAGTTCCCAAACAAGTTAAAAAGTTTTTTATAACGGGTACTAGTTTAATTTAATAAATATATAGTAACCACCTACGTTTGTGTGTTATCGATTATAATAAAGTTCATTAAACAGAAATTGTTTCTGCTTTAAAGAAAAAAGGAAATAATGGTTAACAGTACAATGTGTGGTAGGTATGACTAATGCTAAATCGTGCTAAATGTTTTATTATTTTCCACTTAAACGACGTAGGTAACTAACTGATTCACCTCTTGGTTCAGTACCAAAGTGGTCATTTTCTAAGTGGGTTTAAGGTGCCACTAATAATAATAATTGCTTTTTTTTAAACTCGTCAAGGTAATTGTTTAAATAAGACATTTACAAAGCGAGTTATAGATAGTATTTGCACTACTTTATTTGGTAATCTGTTGTATTTTTTTTATATTTACATAACATTTTTAATGCACATAATCTTAAATTTCATCAAGTTGTTAACTAGATTGTGACTAAAACCACAGTTTAAAATTAATTTAAACCATGACTAAAACAAAATTGCTTTTAAAATAGATTGCCTTAACGAGCTGCTATTTTAATTTTGATAAGTAAATTAAATTTGTTTAAAAACAAGCCCCAAATAATATTCTTTCAAACCAATTTCAAACGAACTAAATAAAAGGATTACGAGTTTTTTTAACAAGGGATGTAATTTTATTTTTGCACGATCGCTAATTGTTGTTAGTACCCACTACCTGCAAAGAAAATGTTTGAATATTCTAAGAATGTTTGCAAAATATGGGGACACTTCAGTTTTCAATTTGAAATGTGAATGCTGGGGATACAGGGATACTACCTACCTAGATATTTGATTTGCAATTATAGCGTACGAAATATAAAATTAAACCGGAAAATATTGTATGCATTGTTTTTTTTATTAGTTTGAATGACATTGCATTGTAATTTTTAAAAAATGCGTACAGGCTGAGCCAACACCGTATTCTTAAAATAGAATGCCGTACTGGTACTGTATCTCGCCCGAGAACTCGCCGTTCTTTTGCTTAAGGAGAATTTGCCATATAACCAGTCACAAAACGAAAATACAAAGTTTCCTATATAATTTGTATCATCTAACTGGTAGTCTAGGTACAAAGTGTGTTGTTTGTTTAGTTGTTAAAATGACAGGTGTGCTCGAGGAGTTTACTACCGAAGAGTAACGTGTTTGTTAGCGTTTTTGTGGACTACTTGATTTATTGCAAGGGAAAATCAAAAATAATTAATTCAGAAAACTGACTGGAACCAAGGTGGAAGACAAACTACGATTAAAGGAGCACGAACACTTGTTCGGTTCGGATCCGTTCAGTTCGGAACGGAACAGTCTCGTTCGATTTGAATCGCTCCAAACTCTTCGCGTCAGTCTTGTCCAATGTGTCCAATGCTCGAGGTCGGTTAAATTCATTTACTGTAAAGTGATATTAAACACAGGCGCATACTGTTTACTATATTGGTCTATATCTTACCTGTCAATATCAAGCCACCCTGCGTTTAGTAGGTACCTATAGACTGATCTGACTTTCGGATTTTTTTGCCATGTGTGGTATACTTGCACTGAACCGAACGGGACGAAAAGGATGGTACCGAACCGACGTAATGCGTGGGTTGCCATTCATTTCCATGTATTTTGATTTTTGCCGATCGGACGGTTCCGAACCGAACGGAACCGAACCGAACAAGCACGCGTGTTCCTTTATATGTTCCTCGGAGGATACCGTTCAACTTTTTACTTTCCCATACCACCACTGGTATATGGGAAGTATTGCTACCATGAAAATTTTCGAAGTCGAGATTTTCGCGGAAATACGTGTTTCGGACTTCCAGGACCCCAAAAAAGTGGTCTAGAAAAAATGTCTGTCTGTGGGTGCGTGGGTGGGTATGTATGTAACGCCTCTAACCCAAAAACTAGTGAACCGATTTTGATGAAATTTTAAATGAAGGGGTATATCGAAAATTCATCGACAAAATAAGCTTTTCAAAAAAATCCGAAACCGGAAGCGGAAGTTAGACATGTTTTTTTGGTATCATTTTTTTCAGAAGCGGAATTTTGAAAATCTGAGTAAGGGATATGAAAGAAGGGCATAATTCAAGGGAAACAGTTTTTTACCGGACTCTCTAACTTCAAAATGGCGGTCGCTATGAATTTTTCAAAATTTCGACTTTAACGCCCCGTAACTCAAAATCCAGTTGTCTGATCAGGTTCCGCAACAACTTGTTTGAAAGCCCTTTGGCTGTACTACACCAAGGAAAAGAATCATTTACTAAATCCAAAAACGGTAGCAACGGCGCTCTTCCAAAAATTTTGAAATTTTTGAAAAATTATTACAAAAAAACTGCTCTAAGGATTTTGTTTAAATTTTCTATACTTATGCAGCTTGGTATTAGCTACATTTTTGTTTTTTGATGAATGCCAGAATTCCACTGTGGCGCCCTCTACGAGATTTTGAAAATCGGAAATTGATGCTCCTATAGCGCCTTTATTAGTCAAAATATGAAAGAAGTTTAAATATAAAAGTTGTTCAGTATATAAATTTACATTTTTCTAGATTTATATAACGTATACAGGGTGTTTGGTTTTCACAGTACAATAAGCAACTTTGTTATTTTAAATGAAACACCCTATATATTATTATATAATTGAATGCAAAATTTAATTGTCTATCACATAGTATAAGGTGTTCATATGGCTAAAATGTACGGTTAATGAGAAATTCGTGAATTTTGAATATTTAGGTTGGACTCTTGACGGAAACTGATCGCCGGCGTCGGTCGCTAGCGATCGTCCGGCTTCGCCAGTTGTAATTTCTACCGAGTACCTACTACAGAGTACAGATAGATGCGTATCTTGGTGTCTTTCTTTTGTTCATATCGAACCCGTATAGTCTCATTTTTCTCGCGAGGCATTCAAATGATTTCCAATGCTGCCTCGCGAACTACTGTTGAATAGCAAAAACAAAATGTTTATTTTTAGTATGGGAAAGTCCAGGGGAGGTTTGCACCTCCACTTTTTTTTAAATTATACCTACTTACTTATGTATATTAATTTTAATGTCACCTCTCTGAATACTTAAGGAAGGGTTTCTTTCTCGTAATTTACATTTCACACCCCAAGACGCGAATTCCCTCGGAATTCTCTATTACATTAGAAATTTTTGTTTACGCTTCTCTTCTTTGTTTTTGTCTGATGACTTGTTTTCTGTGAATGAGATTGTGTATTCCTAATTTTTCTATACTTGTTATTAATATTATTAATAATAGTCTTCCTTCGTTAAATCAGGGTTTGTTACTATTGTTACAAATCGTAGTTTGATCTAGGTTACTCCATAATTCTGTATACTAGTGGCGGTTACTCTTCCCAGTCAACTTCCTCTAACACCAATATCTTTTTCCTTGTTGTTTACATGTTTCACAATGTTACACGATATAGTCTGTCGGCCATGAAGGTCGTCTTTTAAGTGGTTTGGTGTAATTTATCTCACCGTTGACAGTTCAGATTCTCATAATATTTATTTGGAAAAATTCTAAATATTAATTAAAATAGCAATTTTAATTGCAAACAAACAGATGATTTATTTGCGTTTCCTGTATGTATTTCGAGGAGATATATTTTGTGTACCTACGTCTCGTACGTACCTACTTACTTTCCTTTCAAAATACAAACGCTTATAGGATCGAGAGGGTGGAATTTTGGTGTACACTTGTTGGGAATTGTTTGGTAATTTTTCTAGAATTGTTGGAATTTTTGTGGATCATTACTTTCGGAGATTTGAAGTACTACGTGATATATTTTCTTCATTGACTGTTTATCTGGACGGGCAGCAATGTACAATTACTTAAATTCTAACAGGGCATATCTTTCCTAATGACATTTTGCAAATTTTTCGTAGGTTTATCCATAAGTCTGTTAAATAACCAAAACAATCCTTAACTGAGTTCGTCATTTGGAAGCGATTTTGCATTGTATTGTTAGTTATGTCTACTTCAATTACCAAAGTAGTACGTTCACACTAGAATCGGATTGGGTTAGGGCGACATATTTTAGGCAAAAGTATAGGGTATATTAATTTCCAATGTTGCAATCAACTTGAACAGTCACTGTGCTGGGATTTTTTTTATATTTCTTTCTCTTAATCCAGAATAATTATTGTAGAGCAACATACAGGAGGTATTTAGTTTTCAACCATTTTACTTATTGAGACATATTTTTACCTATCCCCGTTGAGTACTTTTTTCCTAGATTCGTATCCTACATTAATAAAACTTCTTTAAAGTACGTTGGTGTAAACGTCAACTTATTTATTATAAAGGACATAAATCAGTGGTAATATATCACCGAAATGGGATTATTCATCATCTGCCTAAAAAAAATCAAACCAAAATAATTACTAGCTTGCAAACAACATCAAACGAAAGCTTTAGGCTCGGCTTTAGGTTAAGCTGAGAGTTAAACCACAAGTATAATTTGAGTGTGTTGGTGCTGATACATGTTGATAACAATATTTAATAATTTTCTTTCTTTTGACAAGATCATAGATATTGCCAACAAATTGGTGTCGCAAAGGATTTATTTTCGTGTACGAACATGAGTGTGCAGCAGAAAAGGGTACAACTTCTAATAAAACTGTTTTATTGCGACCCTTTGTTTTTCCAGTAATTTTGCATTTATGTGGTATTGTGTTTAGGACATGTTTATTTTTGTTTACTGTTTGATCATGTACCCACAAATCATCAAATGCGGCAGTGGAAGAGAGCAGGCCGTGGACGCCTGGGGGTAGAAATGGTTTTAGAAAATCAACAATTTAAAAAAATTCCGAATATTTTTATTTTGAGGTTTTCACTGAAGTTGCTTTGTAAAGATATCCTTTGATGATTTTGCTTTTCATGGCATGTTTAAACAACGTAATTCCCAAAGTCGATTTATAATAATTGGCGAACTCTGATTTATAAAAATAATACAAGCTCATTTATTTATCACTCTCAATTTTAATTTGTAATGCCAATTAAAATTGTGTTACTATTGATTTTTTAACTTTAACTTTTCTGATATTCATTATAAATATTTACTTCATCTGAACTTCTTATATATTTCGGTGTAGATAACAGTCAAACTAATTATTCGTCAGTGTCTTGGAACATTGTTTGAGTTTGAATCCTGTAATTTTATTTTGATTCTTCAAGCTTTCATTGCAAGAGATGTACTTACGATTTAGCAAGTTAATATTTATATTACAAGGACGAAAAAATAACTTGCAAAAAACTATCCAACTATGCAATATGCAACAAATCACCGGAAAAACGTTTTCGTCCTTTTGTCATACATTATCTTTAGTCGATTGCAAAAATTACAAGAATAAAAAATTAAGAAAGTATTGTTAAAATTAATTGAGTTGTCTTGAAATTTTATTTCCGTAAGATTAGTTCATAGATTGGGAAAAAAAGTGGCGACGATTGTGTTGTCTGTACCCCTCCAGGTGTGCGAGAAAAACGTCGAACATTAGAGTTGGTGTCACAAAACTCTAAACAAATTCATGAAAGAGCATACCAAACATATTTGCTAATTTTTTACCGGCCGAAAAAATTTTTCGTCCTACGGGATAAGATGATGTTTTTGTCCAGATTTCGAACCGAAAGGCGTAACTCTTCAGGGAAGCATATTAGGATCCAAGTTCATACGAGAAAGTAGCCTTCCCTTTTGCCCAGGATTCACCTCTTGCATTTTCTACACGTATTACCTAGGAAACACCCTGTATTTTAAAAGATGTCGTAGGCAACACATATTCGATCCCTCGTAGCCAGGCTTTTTCTCAAAGTTCTGGAGCAACGGAGGTTCTACTCGTTATTGTAGTTGGGGGGATTTGAAGAGTGGGGCACTTTAGACCCCCGTATAGCGCTTCGTGGTTGATTCGGGGTAAGCAAGGAGAGATGAAAAAGGCTAAGGCAACTCCATGGTTGTTTAAATAAAAAATGCTACCTATCACAAAACAAATAATATTTACTTAACATGTACAAATAATTTAACCTTCGTTAAATATTTCTTATTATTACAAACATGATTTCGTTTGCTTTGTTTTCCTATGAATTCGCACATTGTGGTAAACGAACGGTGCGATTTTTATAACGATTTCAGGTGCGATAGCGATACACTAGCAACATACAAAATACAATCATAGTGTTTTACTATGTTCACATTTGTTCATTTTGTTAATACTCTAAGGGCCGGTTTTATAAAGTCTGGTTGACGGACGGTTAGTTCAACTACGATCAATTGTCATGGATACGATTGTTTTTAAGAATTGTATCCATGACAATTGATCGTGGTTGAGTCAACCGTCGGTCAACCAGACTTTATAAAACTGGCCGTAAATCATTTTTAAATGGCTAGTTTGCGTGAAAATTATAATTTGAGAACTTGCTTCTTAAAATTCCTCTCGGTACCAAGGATTTGTCTCTCGATTTGTCTAATGAGTACCTACACGGCCTGATGCATTTAATAAAAGTTTTACATTCTGCCTCGTCACCGTAACAATGGCAAATTGTTGTGTAAGATTGTAACGTAACTGTGACCATTATTTCTCAATTTTTCTCAATTTTAGTATGTATTGATATAAATATAATTAATTATTTTGTAGAGACACAGAAAGTAACAACGTTTATCTAATAAGATGTCAAAAATATCAGTTGGTCTATTACAATTTTGCAGATGATGTTATGAAACTGGCTATCACCCAAGCAGAACAGCTTAAACCCTCGAAAACATTTGTGTATATTTTATGTTTACCTGTCTAAATGTATTCCCCAAAGATTTTATTTCCGGATTCAGGATTGATTGATTGAAACATGTAAATGCCACCCGTCAAATGTATATTCGAAGCTGTACCTAATATAGCCGATATGTTAGCCTTCACCTTGACCACAGGGTGTTACGTAAACATAACATTTCATAAGGGGATATAATGATATATTAAGACAAGACGAACACCCTGGGCCCGTTAGATTTAATTTGAAAGAGTTTCTCCACTTTACTGTTTTGTTATACCCGCCCAAAGATCTAGCATTTTCAAAATCCACATTTCAAAACCGTATACTTATAATAAGGTAATCAATGTAGGCAAGTAATGTTTTCACTCGGTTTTCAGTGTTTAACTTTTGACCACAGCATTTGTTGTTTCTTGCGGTCGACTTACAGCATTTAGAAAATTTTGTAAGTCTCTGGTACCCGCAACAGAATCCTCATGGAGACCCTTTAGCCGGATTTGTAGTGCTTCATGGAGTCTTCTTTTCTTCTCTTTAGGCCGTTTTCCAAATTTGTTGCAGCTCCATCTTCGTTTTATCAGAGGGCACGTTCCTGCTTCATTTTATTGATTAATAACGAAACGGTGGGGTGCATCTGACCCATCAAACTATAAAGACGGATATTCCAACCTTACGTCTGGTTGTTGATACGTTTCCCGTCTTCTAGTCTTCTAATGTCGTTAGATGAATATTCCAAGTTCCAGGTGGAAATATTGTAGGAATGTTGCGAATACGTATAACATCGTTGTTCCAAGTGCCATAAACGTATGTGCTATCAAAATAGTTCAGAAGCTCTTCAGCTTCAACGGGAACATTTCCTTTAGGAATTCCATACCCATACCCACGGCTTCGAGATCGAGTTGTAAGAAAGCTAAACCATCCATCATTTTGTAAGAAGGTTTTTAAAACTTCGTTGCTGATAGCCCAAACTCTGAATTCTTCTATGGGTGCTCTGGCACAAGTGATAAAAACAGCCAAAATACGACCAATTCTTCCCCAAATACTGCCTTCATTGCCTGAATATAGCGCTTCTTTCAAAATCCATTTTTATTTGCGTTGGATATTTTTTTATTTTTCTTGGGCAAAATTTTCCGGGGATTTTTTCCTGGGGTATTTTTTCCGCCACCCAATATAAACTGATACATCTTTCTTGGTGCGTTTATTCATAAATATGCTACCTATTGTTCAATATATTGCCGTCAACATTAATATTTAAGCGATTAAGTAAACACACGCTGCTGTAAGTAGTTTTTATTCAACCAGCAAAAAGCGGATCTTTATTATTTGTTCGCGTTTCGGTTTAATATTCTGAAGAACTGGTTGAATCTGTACAAAACCAGATCTTATATAATAGAAAGAAATTCAGTATCAGACGCAGCTGCTGTCGTCGTAAAATGAAGTTATGTCCATCTACACCAATAATTTCGCACCTTTGAAATATAAAAAGTTTCAAATTCATTCCCTTTCAGGATTGCAAAAAATGATAAGAATATTATAGCCTTAGTAACTACAAATAAGGAAAGTTAACATAAGCTTCTGTACCTTACAGAGACAAAGAGCTGCAATGCATTTTGTGCACTTTGCCTCATTAAACTTTAATGTTCTGACATCAAGAACTTATACCCGGTATTATGCAAACATCCAAAGAATTACTGCTGAAAAATATCAACTTGGCTAAATACTCTTTTATACAAAGGATTGATATAAAAGGGTTCGTGTGACCTACTGCTTATAGTGTCTGGCTTTTCAATCTCACTTGGAAGTTTTTAGAGAAATCCTTTATCATTGATGACCTTAATAGTTAATCGATTCCGTTTAAGTGTTCAATAATTTCACACTTGCTATGTTAATATTTTTTTTCCGCATTAATTGTAGGGAACGGCTATAGTCGTGTCGATTTAGGAATTTGACGCTTTTTGACTAGCAGAATCCTTCTGTAGGGCTACTCTCGGGGATCTAAATTCTGTCGACATAGACTGCTGGTTTGTGGTTTTACGCCACGGTAACGAAAACCTCCAGCGATAATAGCAATAAGGTTCAGAAACATACATAAATATCATGTTTTAGGGTTAGCTATAACCCTACTTTTTATTTCCCCTTGTAATTCCAAAGCTATGAAATCTGAATTTTTAATTTGTCAATAGTATTTTTGTTCGTTACAAAAAATGTTGTACAAACCTCATGCGAGAAAACGTCATCCGTGCATTCGCGCAATGAAGAATTCGCTCGCAAGCTCGCTCATGCAGAAAATTCCTCTTCCCGCATTTGGTTTGTAAATAACTGTTAAAACGAAAATGACTTTTGCAATTTATCCGCAATTGATATCCGTTTTCATTTAATCCGTTTAACTGTTTGAGATGTTATTATTATAAAGAAATGTAGGATTCTTATTAATTTCCAATGTTACTTTTTGCAGGGCCACAACTACAAGGTGGTCCGTGAAACAATGAGAGAAACCGTGTTGTCCAGTGAAATACCGCGCAATCAGCATGAAGAAGTCCAAGTCACATGGCAAGAACGTAAGTTATTAATTGTTTTATTAGTTATTTAGTTTCTTTGGGAAAAGTTATTTTGGGTAATGTAAGAAAAATGCATGATGGAAAAAGAAATGCAACTAGTTAGAATATTTAATTCTATCGTGTTTCTTTATGAATATCCGTACCGACAGCGGACAGCTACCCCTGTTGTTCAGGTTGATATACAAGCTATACGATGAAATCATCAATCAATATAATGATTGTTAACCACATAACTTTTGGCATATTGTATTATCGCAACAATCTTTTGATTGCACCATTAATCTGACTTTACAAAATACCAATTTAAACTTTGCGGTTGGTTAAAATGTTAACGGCTATTTAAAGAATAAAGTAGCCACTTCAATTTTTTTTAAAACATAATTCACATTTGTGTAATGGAAAATTAAAAGCAGTAGCATACACGAAATAGTATATTAAGTATTAAGAACGGTAAGGACATTTTACCGATCGAAGACAATAGTTTGGAGGAGGAGCGCAGCGACGACTCAATTATTCTCTGAGATCGGTAGTCCTTAACGTTCGTGATGCTTATGACGTTTTTTGCGCTACTGAATCCGGTAAAAAGAATTTTTAATAAATTAATAATTAATACAGATTCAAATGCGATAATTGTCAGTCTCCGCATCACGTTGCCGTATTGTCGATTGATATATTGCGTTTCTATAACAATCTGTAAACAGTTACCGCCATTGCAGTTTTTTGTGAAAATTATTTGGAGTTCCGTGCTAAAAATTAATGAAAATGATTCCGAAAACGAAATAGAAGAAGCTTGGAATGTGGGGTGTTCGGTTCTCATTCCTGATAAGTCTAGAGAGACGCTACGAAGGTACCTTACAATCATTTTAAAAATTGGTGTACCAAGAAAAGTACAAATATTGATGAAAAATCTTTGCTGGCGTACTTTGTTACAAGAAATGAGAAATTAAAAGCTCCAGGATTTGTTTTAACTAACATTGGAAATTGCATTCATTTTATTTAACTAAACTGACATTTGTGACTGACATTAATTTATCAAATTACATGGCACATTCGTTTTGAGTAAATTTACTTACCGTTCTAGAACCCCAAAGTATTTTACCGACGACTTTATCCTTAGCAACTAGTAAACATAACTTACTGTCTTGGAAACAGCCGCGGTAAACAATGAAATAGAGCACAGTAACGCAAAAAAGTTTTTTTCTTCAAGCGTATCATAATATCCGCATGGTTGTACAGAACTGGCTATGTAGAAGGAAGTCATTTTGTTAGTAGTCAAAAAATGAAAATAATGTTACTAGTACAATAATGTGTTTACGTATCCATGGCAACGGCAGTATTTTGCCCATAGCTCCGCCCCCAAAGTTGGTAGAAGGGAGAGCGTTGTCCTGTCGAAATGACTTTTTAGGAAATATTTATTTACAGCAACAGAATATTTTTACACTTGAAGAAAAAATAGTATATATTATTCGGAGTAGAACGTCTTATTTGTGTTTCGCTCACTTGCACAGCCTCGGCGCGTGCGCCTCGGCCTCAATATAAGCTCAACACAAAAAGAACTCTTTCTACTCCTAATAATATAATATACTATTTTCTGAGCTGCAAAGCAGCGAGGGAAATATGTTGCGAGGTTGAGAGAAATCTTCTCTGCTATGGTTTATATACTATTTTTTTCACTACTAGAAATGTTATCCGTTTAGATCTTTGTAATTTACCATTTCCACATGATTTTTTAAATATTTAGTAGCCTGAACCTGCAATTGTCAAAAACAAAACCAATAACATCTGGTTATAGAACGTTTTTATTGTATTATTTACGTAGGTTGAGAAATACAGAGTGATGATAAAGTATCGCACAAAAATCACATTCTGGTCCTTTTTGTGATACCTCTTTTAATAGGTCTTTTTATTCTTAAATAAATAACGGAGATACTTACCAAAATGTATTCAAATGAAAATGTCAATATTCTACAAGAAAACGGCTCAAACACGCCGTAAATGGTAGACATTAAAAAAGGCACTTCCTGACCTAAAAGTTTTGTACGCGGTACCGCCACATTTACCACAAGTGTCCGCATAAAACTCAAAAATCGCACCTGTGTATGTGTTTGGGCCGATTTCTTGTCGAATATTGGAACTTTCAATTGATTACATTTTGTTAAATATCTCCGTTATTTATCAACCGATTTTGAAAAACTTTTTTTGGTTATATTAAGAATAAAAAAACCTATCAAAAGAGGTATCACAAAGGATATCTTTCTATTTAAATGTTCAAAGTTGGGTTGCTAGCACTTAGGGGCTGAGGGGAGGGGGGAATAAAATTACCTGTCTAAAAGGCAATTTAAAAACAAAAATCGACGGGTCTCAGAACTTTCCGTACAAACATTAAATAACCAGAATATGATTTTTGTGCGATACTTTATCATCACTCTGTATAATTTCTCATTAGAGAAAAGGAGTACGTAATGGCGATTTCTCAGGTTAACCTGACCTAATTAATCATCATTAAATACTCATTGCATAATATAGGTACCTACTAAACTAAAGTTTGCACTTGTTTGCACATGTTGGCAATTCAGATTTTTAAAATGGAATTCTATTTTTGAACTGTTTGGAAAGTTGAAATTGCGGTTCAATTCGAAATTCTCTTTTAATTAAAAAAATTAAAATTAAAAAAAATTCAAGGTAAAAGTCGAAATAATTGTGAGTCGTAAGATTGAGATATGAAAAATATAGGGACAACAAAAATGTTGGATTTCCAGAAAAATACTGAAATTTACTTTTAGCGTATGAATCACGTAGCCTATGGTATGTAAATTCGTTATCTATGGGAACATCAAATAATAATATGATGTGGTCAAGTGATGATAACCTTGTTGGTGAGTTTTCCCTTTACCATTGTTCTACTTCACTCGACCTTTAGTTTTATAATTTGCTACTACCATAAATATATCATCCAATTATGTTTTTTTTTTCTTTTCGTTTTATTTATATTGTTAAACATTGTAAATACCTATATATAAACAAATTGTGTGACAATGCGATATTATTTCCTGGTGTTAGCTAATATCTCAGTCTGAAATCGATTAAGTTCCTGTAAGCGAGACAGTAACCTTGATTAGCAATTACAGCGACAAACTAATTTCGTTGGGAAATTGAATTTATGCCGTATCTGCAGTGGGTTACATGAGATTTAAATTTACAATTTTCATCAGGTAGTACCTACTTCGTTACGGCATGTTAAACACAGAATTGGTCTGTTAATGGTGTTGAATGCAATCTAATTAATTAACTAGTAAAATAGAGATGCATAAACACCTATTCGTATATAACGAGTTTTTTTTTAATAAATAACATTATTTTATTATTAGTCTTCCGTAAATCCAGGGTTGGGTTGAATTACCTTTTCGAAACGTTTATTTTTTAATGTTATATTGAGAAAGATTATTATTTATAATAATAAAAAAATTTATAACCTACGTCGCGTCGTGGCTAAAATGTTTTGCTTCTAATTCCCTTAAATCACATGAAACTTCGCTATAAATTCTCGTGTCGTAGGAATGTCGCTATAAGGCAGGGATGAAAATAATATGAAACAATTAGAGCGAAAATTACCCTAAAGAATAGCAGCAACGAGAACAGTAGGAACGCTACAAGAAATCCATGGTTGCAATTAACAGAATAATAGATAGGAGTCATTGTGTGTTCTTCTTGGAATACTTCCGGGTTGACAGTTAGAATAATTTAATTATTAAAACATTTTGAAAACAAGGGAAATTTTGCGTAATAACGCAATATTAGTTAATAAACTAAAATGGTTCCTTCGTATCGCAGTTACTTACTTTGATTATTATTTATTACACATAAAAGCTATTTGGAAACTTCTGTTGAATAAAATAGTTCTCTACGTTTAGTAGGTATTTAGCTCGTTTAAGCTGGAATAAAATTTTAGTCTTGAAACTATTCGAATAATAAATTCTCTTTATGAAATAATTGTAGCCATTCCGTGGTGGCATCTGGGCACTTGCGCCCGTAATAACTCTATGGAGGGTGTGTTACAGTCACTCTTAACATAAGACATACTTCCGGATACCATTTTTGTACCCTGGAGAATAAATAAATAAATTTATCCATCACCCCGTTTGTAAAGCTAATGTCCTCCAGATAGTGACAGTACAGTTGCGAGGTACACTTTGACGATAGTCCTTCCTTACAATGCCAGAAAAAGAATACCATATCTACCTCTTTGGTTATTTCGCTACAAATCAGACAGACACAACCAAGGCACTCTAGTTCCTGTCTCCCTGTCAGTCCACCTCTTAACATATACTCTGATACTCTAACTTAGTTCCTTGATACCGAGTGAAGATATGGAAAGATTTTTCTGTTTGTCCGGGGCCTGGAATCTTAATAAATACGGTAAACGGTGAGGGTCATACAATTCTTTTCAGAAACACTTCAAAGTTTGGGGAAAAATGCTAACGTAACGTAACGTGGTATATGTACAAGATTTTAGTTCTAAATATTTTTCATCTTTTACGCAAAGAAGGTCTGTGTCCTGCGGCGAACCGTTATAGGATAATTGAAAGTGCAGAATGTCTATTAATTTCTGAAAGCTTAATAATAATTATTGTCGAATCTCTTAACAATGCTACAAGATTGAATCTTGTAGCATACAAGTGGCATGTTCCAATTCAATAGTTGACATTGCTGAAAACGTTTTCATGCATTGTAACCCTCGCTTTTTATTTCGAATATGACTAAGACGAAATAACTATAAATCCTCGCCAATCTGACAAACTTGGTAGTGCTAAAAAAAGTCTAAAATAAAAATGTAACTGTATAACCGAGCTCTCGAGCTCCCAGTAAGGATACATTTTATTTTATGTTTTATCACAAAATTGTGTAGGTCATGTAATATTAGAAAGATGATATTAAAACAAGATTTTGATCCTTTTTACTGATTGAAGAACTTCGCATTGAAGTGCTTCTACCCATATTAAAATTTTTGATTACGCTTGTGTATAATATTTTTATCCCTTGTCCTCGAACTTACTACATCCTTCTTGTTGAAAATCAAAGCTTTCAGCCTTAGTCCACAATTTTTTAATTTCAATATAACTTAATGAATTAAAAGTATGTTAATGTTTAGAAAGAAAATTTTTCGAAATTGAATTGCAACAACATGATGTCGTTGGATATTAATTCTCATTTCTCGCACAGTTGTATTCTAGGGAGTTTTAAGGAGCGTGGGCCATAGGGATTGGGCCATGCAATTTTTTGTTAAGGATCAACGTAGGTTGTGTACAGAATTTCATCACTTTTTACTTTCCCATACCACTACTGGTATAGGGAAGTATTGATATCATGAAAATTTTCGAAATCGAGATTTTCACGGAAATACGTCTTTTGGACCTCCAGGATCCCAAAAAAGTGGTCTAGAAAAAATGTCTGTCTGTGGGTGGGTGGGTGGGTGGGTGGGTATGTAACGCCTCTAACGCAAAAACTAGTGAACCAATTTTGATGAAATTTTAAATGAAGGGGTATATCGAAAATTCATCGACAAAATAAGCTTTTCAAAAAAATCCGAAACCGGAAGCGGAAGTTAGACATGTTTTTTTGGTATCATTTTTTTCAGAAGCGGAATTTTGAAAATCTGAGTAGGGGATATGAAAGAAGGAATAATTCAAGGGAAACAGTTTTTTACCGGACTTTCTAACTTCAAAATGGCGGTCGCTATGAATTTTTCAAAATTTCGACTTTAACGCCCCGTAACTCAAAAACCAGTTATCTGATCAGGTTCCGCAACAACTTGTTTGAAAGCCCTTTGGCTGTACTACACCAAGAAAAAAAATTATTTACTAAATCCAAAAACGGTCGCAACGGCGCTCTTCCAAAAATATTGAAATTTTTGAAAAAATATTACAAAAAAACTGGTCTAATGAATTTGTTTAAATTTTCTATACTTATGCAGCTTGGTATTAGCTACATTTTTGTTTTTTGATGAACGCCCGAATTCCACTGTGGCGCCCTCTACGAGATTTTGAAAATCGGAAATTGATGCTCCTCTAGCGCCTTTATTAGTCAAAATATGAAAGAAGTTTAAATACAAAAGTTGTTCAGTATATAGATTTGCATTTTTCTAAATTTATATCACGTATACAGGGTGTTTGGTTTTCACAGTACAATAAGCAACTTTGTTATTTTAAATGAAACACCCTATATATTATTATATAATTGAATGCAAAATTGAATTGTCTATCACATAGTATAAGGTATTCATATGGCTAAAATGTACGGTTAATGAGAAATTCGTGAATATTGAACTTTAAAACAGTGTAGGGTGAAATTTGTAAGTGCCGATATGTTCAAGTGACCATGCGCGGGACGGGAATTCCTTGTCGCCGGCTAATCCTAGCAGCCTATGAATATAAATAATCACACATGCGCAGATGAACACAATCGGCACTTGTGTTAATTTTCCATATACTAATTTTCAAGTTTAGTTTATCGGTTGTGGCGAACAATACTGTTGAATACCAAAAACGAATGTTTATTTTTAGTATGGGAAAGTCCAGGGGAGGTTTGCACCTCCACTTTTTTTATTTATATTAATATCTCTTGAGATAGTAATAAATTAATAATTCTGTCACATTGGCGCAACGATATAGAGTTTGGATCTGGATTCGAAGCCAGATATAGTGAGTTCGATACTCGCGCAAACATTTTTTTTTTTAGTTTTTAAAGCTTTTTTTATAATATTGTGCTTAATACTCTTAATAAATTCGTGTGTTAAATTACTTTACTCTAAAAATATTCGATAAATTATTGGTTATTACATTGTTTTGCGCCGGTCTTGAATATTGTACTTGGTGATAACCATGAGGATTTTTAAAAATAATTTAAAAAAATGAATGTATTTCGAATATCATAAAAATTATAAAAATTGTTTAAAAACTAAAAATTAAAAAAAAATAAAAAGGTTTGCGTGAGTATCGAACTCGCTATATCTGCCTTCGAATCCAGACCCTATATCCCTGTCCTAATGTGACACATGTTCAAATTGTTAATTATCTCAGGGTTATTAATATAAATAAAAAAAGAGAAAAGAAACCTTTTATACAACTTATTATGTTGATCCTTAACAAAAAATTGTATGGTGCAATCATTATTGTCAGACCTCGTAAAACCGAAATATTCTTTTGTTATTGTTTACTTTCAGCCTTCCACGAGAGCTCTTATTATATTTTCTATACTTGTTAGATGTTCTATACTTTAGTTTGAAAAGGGGTTACTATATATTCAGTGAATATATAGATTATAATAATCTAATGTAACGAAAGTTGCTACAAAAAAACTGGTTATAAGGACATGTCATTGAGCATTATAAAAATGCAAAAAACGAATTGCACGAACACTTTCGCTGAGCCCTATAGTTTCTGGTTTTCTTTATAATAATTATCTTTATTTTTTGTTGAAAAAAATGTAGTGCATAAACTTTTACAGTGACCTGATATCGATTTTATGCGACCTCAAACTCTTATGGAAATCTAATTTTGTCTGCAATTGAAGTTCTCTTAGTTTTACGTAATACAAAAGTACTTGTTAGATATTTATAGGGAGGTATTTATTTTTAGCTTACCCAGATCACTTACATTCCATTTATGGCACATCATTTTTTTAAACGTATAACTTTTATTATAGCAGTATTATCTAGTGCGGTGTTTTATTAATGTGTTGCTTTCAAATGATTTTCTCCTTTTCTGTTATTTTTATTATTTTTGAAGGTTAGCAAACAATTTCATTGTCCTCTATGCTTGTTTTTAACCCGCTTGGAATCACATGGAATGCACGTGTTTCCGGACCAACCGACCCATTATTGTTTTTTTTTTGTTCTATGCAGGTTCTTTTTTCCTTTATTAAAGGACCATGAATTTGTGGTGTTATGAATGTAGACTTCAGGTTTAGTTTTAATGATGTGACAAGGTCAGGAGCATGACATTGATAATGAAAATATTGAAAGCGAAGATAATTTGAGAAAAACGTCATTCGACTTATATTTTATCATATGGTTTATTTATTTAGGATTTATTATTTAGGAATGCGGTAATATAAAAATAAAATAAATAATGGATTACCGTTTAAGCGGCCGGCGCCTCACAGGAACTTATATTCCACCACCATTGAATATTTAGCAATAAGTATGTAAGAATGGTCAATCCTATAAAACATTCAGAAAACTCTCGTGACGTTTAATGTGTCAAATGGAAAATTTAGTTCGCTAATATGAAAATCACTATAAATTTTTGAAAATGGGGCCTTGATTATTAATAACTAATACTAGGGATTTTTATATTAACCAACTGAAATTTTCATTTGACACATTAAACGTCACGGGAGTTTTCTGAATATATTATACAGCTCGACCAAGCTTACAAAGTTAAAAGGAGGCGTGTCCGGCGCTGTTATAGTTTTTCAAAGTACAGTCAAAATAAAAACATCTAGGCGGCAAATTTAAATAATTGTAAATACTTTTCATTCCAAGAATTCCAGGACCTTCCGAATGATATTTCTGGCTTCAGAATGAATTATCTTCCTCTATTTAGCATTCATACTTAACAGATTTTAAACGTCAAAACAATCTGACAAACACTGAAATTATTAAAATTTCAAACGTCAATTGAATTTTTTGAGTGAATGTACTTTTGAGTATAATTGTTTGCTAATGGTTGACATTTTGTCGCGCCTTGTATTTCAAAATTTAGTTGACATATTTTCCGGGGCATTTGTAAGCTTGGTGGAGCTGTATGTGTGGTATAGAATATCTTGAAAATCTTCTGAAAAAACTGTACTATAATATAAAAATAAAAAAGCATACTTCTTCATAGGTATAACATTTTTTGAATGAAATAATTCTTCTTTCGAATATTCTTGAAACTCTTTATATTTTCGTATAGGATATAATTCGTATAACAAAGTATTAACCTGAAACTAACATATGTTGTTATTGTCTTCTTTTTTAGGTTTGGGTGCCACTGCATCTGAGCGATCAAAGAAACCGAAAAAACTGCATCAAAGTGCGTATTTACTCTGATAATGTAGTTCCCTTACCGTATTTTTTTTAATGTCCTATTCCCCTACGATTTCTAAATATCTAATAATATGTTAGTAGTCGTTAGTAGTATTTTAAAGTATATAGTAGTAGAAGTAGTGTAGTAGTTACATTTACTATAATTTATAACAGGGTCTACTTTTTTTCTTACTTTACTATCTTGAAGTAAACAAAAATTGTTGAACAGACTCTGCTCTGCGTACCTACATTTAGGCTCAGACGTTGCATGGAAGAAAGTAGTAAATGGTGGAGTCATAACTCAAATAATTATATGACTGCAACTTTTTATGTTCGTGTATTTGCAACCCAACAATTTTCACAGGGGGGGGGCGTGGGTAAATTATTAATTAATTTTAACATTTTCGCCAACCTAACGATAATTCGCCAATTAGCGAAGTAGTACTACACGAAGTTTCTCGAGGCGCCGATATGTTATCTAGGTTAATAGTTACTGCTACAGAATAACAATTTTAGGCTTCCATTATTTTTCAATATTTACCTACCAATTCGTGTTTTATTTCTTTTTCACGTTATTAACATAACTAATCCACTTAACACTTGTAGATACATTCTAAAACGCCGCGACTCAAACTGTTATCCACCCAGTCGACAATCTTAGATACACTGTATTGGGCAATCTAACAAAAAGTTTACTATTGGTCACTGCCAATCAGTTATAATTTAGTAATCAAGTGTAGAATTAATTGCAATGGCAATCGGAAATAACATTAAACTGTGATATATTCGCTATGTGCAATTATAAGGAAATTTATGAAACAGGATAGAAATCCAATTTTGGAGTGGAAATCTCATATCAGCGAATGCAAGTCAAAGGGAGAAAATGAGTTATCCGTTGGAGATAAAAGTGAAAAATGATAAACTTATAAGAGGCAAATCAAATAGAGAAAGACCGGGAGCAGCGCTAAAGGCCCGTTTTCACGGGTCGATTTGAATCGTTCGACCGTCGAATCGAATGAAAATTGAACGTGTAAACCAACTTTCAACTTCGTCGTTCGGCGGAGTCAGTCGAATCGACCAAAGTAGACAGCCACTCTACTTTTGCCGAACGACTGTGGTCGAATGTACGTCGAACGACTGCAATTGAATGTGTAAACATCTATTTCAACCGTACAAGAATCAATTTGTCTCATTATTCTGACTATAATCCTGAAGACCCTCATATATAGCGTCTAAAACATCTAACATGAAGAGGGATATTGAACACTTTGGAACTCTATACAAAGCAGAAAGGGTGGAATAGCTGTCGCCGGTGGTTAAGAATCGTAGAACTATTTGTAGTTTTAGGCGTGCTGATAACGCTTCCCTCATATTTGTGTCCTTTTTTTTTGAATCAAAGGTTCAACTTTTTGTAAGAGTTCTTCAAAGTGCGCTTCATTCATTCTGAGATGATTTCGATAGCTCTCTGAATCTTCTAGAACTAACTCTTTCAGAAGTTGATTTGATGCACCGAGGGCATCTCTTCTCAAAATCCATGGTCTTGTCCACCAACGCCGCCTGTTCTTCTTCTTTTTCATTAACTTATTTAATATATTCTGCGGATTGCGCTGCAAACTATTTGTACTCCTGCACGTACTACTTCAGTTGACCCTATTTTAAATTTAAATTATCGTTTCAATACGGTTGCCTGGTGTAAACCTTTTTTCACGTTCGATCTAGTTCGACCTAGTTGAACGGCCCAAGTAGTACGATTTAAATCGACCCGTGACACTTTAGGCTGCGACTACAAAAAGTTTGCGATTAATTCCGACGCGGGACAGATAAAATCACAAATCTGGGTAAATGAAAATCATGCTCTTCAGTGGAGTATGTTATATTATATAGCTACCAACTTAACTGGGACTGTGTTATATTTTTGTTGCCCCCCCCTTTCTGTTTCAAGTGATCGATAGTTTTCTTGATCACAATAAGGTTTCAGTTATGAGACATTGGTAATGGTATCAAAGAACTTTTCGTTAATTTCTCGAATTTGGGATACTCTATAGTTGCCGTTGTGCAGGACATGAACTACGGGTCGATGACTATAATCGTTCTCGATATTTCAGTTGTAGGTTTGTTGATTTTCCAGTGTACTCCACATGGCTGCAGGAAGGCTGTTTCGATCAACGTCTAGTACATGTATGTAGTACATGTATCTTTGTATTTTTTATTTGATTTGTTGTTTCAACACTCCTCTTTTGGCAGCTACTTCGTATCTCGATGACCGTTGTTTTTTCCCCATAACATTCTTGATGAAATCAAATTCTTGGGTTTAATGTCAATTTAGCGTTTGTAGTTATATTCAGGACCTATACTAAATGTTCACACGTGTCCGTCAATCATTTCGTGGAAGTAAAATATCGTCCATATGTCAGATTACAGCGCTCTCTTTTGTAGGTATCAGTGCCTGGGAAAACACGTAAGATGTATTTGCGAGTCCGAATATCATGTTTATCGTTTTGGTACTCTGACCTTTTTGTTTCACGTTGTAGATGCGGTCTTTTGCGTTACACCGCGTTGCACCTTCCATTAATGGAATGAATACCTGAAGGTATCCATTAATTAGGTCTAACACCGAAAATCTCACCGGAAGTCCTTTCAATCGTTCATCTCAGTTATTATTATCCATAACTATATTTAAAATTATTCTGCATTTAGCGCATTATATTTTGTCATCATTCTAGTTTTTTTGATGTCTTTTATGTCAAATTTTTATCCGCATACTTCAGTATACTGCTGTTAAACGCTTTTAATATTACTCCATCTTTTTAACGACCTTGTTATATTCAGCGAAATAAGTACGTATAGGTGGTGGTATTCATTCCTATTTTCAATGAAAATTCTCTAATGAGAATCTGATGTTAATGCAATTTATATACCAAGAAGGTTGCTCACCTGTGCTAAACTTTCCCTGAATGCCTGTTGGTCTTAGCCATAGCCATTTTGTTATAATTTTGTAAGTGTATTACTTATTTATGGAGCCATCGAAAGACTTACTGGTTTTCGTTTATTCTGCAATGATTAGGAAAATTTCACGCAGCGCGACTTTGAAAACCCCAGTCTCCCCGTCTGAAGACATCTTAATGCAGCACGGAAGGACCCTTTCTTTCACCGTATTTGCAGATGAAGAAAGCACAATACGTTGTAACTCGCTCTTCCTCCAACATGGAAACCAAACGGTGAATGGGCCCATGTTCCAAATTTCAAATTAATATCTCAAAGCGTTTGAGCGCTACGACTTTGGCCCCATGTTTAATAGCTACCCTGTATACGAAAGTTAGAGGGCACATAAAATGCTAGCAGACTCGTTGAGAAAAAAAAAATGATTGATATGATGATAAAACCGGAAGTAAATTTTACTACTTGAAACGGTATGACGCTAGCTTTTTCGTCTCATCAGCTACATACAATTTTTTTCTTTTCTCAAAAAAATTTGACCGGATAAAGTCAGGCGAGCATGGTCGACTTATCGCCGTATAGGTACTAGTCCAGCAAACTCTTGATTTAAGAAATTACGGAAATTACTTACTACATCAACCACTCTGCTGCAAAGTGATTAATGTGATTTGTCATGCATGTTATTCGTAAGAAAATCCAAATGGTTTCTGTTATCCTGCATGTAAGAATATCATTTGAAATAATTAAGTAAGTTGTTTCGTCTCGGCTATATCTCTAATCGGTATGATTATAGATTCTCTTTGTTACAGAAATATGTACAACCTCAAAAGCAAGTAAGTTATCAAACCCAAGTAAAGGCATGTTCATGTTTGTTAAAGTTTTTTTTCAATTTTATACAAGCAGCAGCGATTGCATGTACTGTATGATTTATTTACAATAATCTTCTTTGCAACGTAGTCGTTTGGTTATGATTTAACTTGCACTGATATGCATAATTATTCTGAGTAATAATAGTTCTATATAGAGTAATAGTCATTGATAAATTATTACTGGAAACATTACGATTGCCTTAGTCGTTGCCCACGCAGTTTTTAATTATGGCATATTTGAATGAAATATAAAACTCCTAAAATATGAAGGTTTTTGGAGGATTTATGTAATACACATCTTTAACTTCTATTTGTGATAAAACACCACCTCGCATTTTTTATTACAAAATCGCATTCTTACATTATTTTGCTCATTGCACGTGTGCACCTTTTATGATATTCCTTAGTAGCGTAGAATAAATCACATATGGTAGACATTCTTCAATCGATCATAGAATATTGTAGAACAAAAGTTGTATTATTACTTTCCATGAGTACCTTTACTGTAAATACCTATTCATTTTCGACATCGTTTAGCGGCTGAAAATACACACTTTTCGATACTAGGTAGGTACCTTTTACTCTTCAGGTAGTCATGATAGCGATCTTAAGGTTTTAAAGTAGGAAGGGCGGGCGAAATTTTTTTCTTATTATTGGTGTTTTATCTGTCTACCCATAGAACGTTTTTGTTTAATTTCTAAAAAATAACTTTTCAGCATTAAAAAATGTACAACTCTATTTTACTTTAAAATTTTCAAGTAGTATTTACAAAAATATGGATATCGAAAAATGCTCTCTATCAATAGATAGATATAACCACGCTCTTTCAAATGCCACAAGATTTTTTTTTCTAAAATGCAAATTAATTCGGAAATAATGGAAATAAAATTTTAGAAATATTAATATAATTCACCTTTTGCAATTTAGCATATAGGCAACACAACTAACAGGACCATTAACTCACAATTGAGCCAATACACAAAAGACGGATTATAACGGATTACAACTTTCTACTAGGTATTGTTATTTGACAATAAAAAATTAAAATAATATAACGACAAAATCTATATTCAATACAGTAAATTCATTATTCTTTATCGCATTTATCAATTTTTGTAACGTCAGAAGAATCTGAAATATTTAAAAATATGAAACAAAATTCCAAGGCAAGCATTATTCTTGTTATTGTAGGTATGCAACTTTCCATACATCAAATTCGATTTTGCTTTAAGTAAATGCCAGCCTTAAGTCAAAATAACTGACAAAATTTGTTCATTATAACCAAAATAACAATATTCGTGGTATGAAAAACATTGAAAAGTTGTCGCTAAGCAACAGAAATTAATTGTATATAAATCACGACCTTCCTGATTTTCGAGACTTGACGTCTGTCTCTAGTCTCGGAAATCAAGAAGTGGTATAAATTAAGACAAAAACAGACGTATACACTGCGATTGACATTTAAAAAATAGCATTACGGATTCAATTATTTCTTAAGACTGTAAAAAAGTTAAAACTAAATCAAAAGAAGTAGAAGTAATTTCAACAGAGAGATATCTATCATAACACCTGTGACAGGAAATGGGCATTACTTGTAGACTTCGCCTTTAAAATCAACAGGTGATTTATTTGAAAGCTTTAAGAACAGTTATGGTAAACTTCAATATATATTCACAAATCAAATAAATGCGTTTGCAAACACGGCGGGAATATAACGAGGTCTCCAGTCTGTAGGTATATAATAGACCTCAGAATAGGACCACAATAAAAGTGTTTACTTTCTTCGGCATCAAACTACTTATTGTTGCTAGTTCCCTCTAAAGGACTCGACCTATTACGCTATAAATGCTTGGCTACAGCCCTAATTGCATAACTGACTTTGATGACCTAATAGCTATTCGAGAAATCCGATGTATTTTCTTATAGGTACTTGGATGACTAAAACTGTCCTATAATTGCGAAAGTTCTATAGTATCATAATATTAACCAAGAACTTTTTGTAACAAAAACGTTACCCCTTTATCATCTAAACTTGCCAGTATGAACATTCATCCCCTAAAGTAATGACCACATTATTTTAAGATATGTTTTTTACACGAAGTTTATTATTTAAATTTGATGTAGCATCGTAATCGAAATGCTATAAAGATTTCTCCTTTTAAAAATATTCACTTTAAAAAAAAAATAAACTGATAAATAGTTTAATACCTACCTACTGCCCAAGACTAACTAACGATCAACAACCTAATGTAGTTTCACTGGTGATAAACAATTTGCCCGATCCTAATTCACGGGAAATGAAACAAATCGGTTGACTACATGTTTCAATGAAATTGTGACAGAAGATGAGAATGCCAAACGGAAATTAAGTCAATTACTGCCGTGAAAATGCATTCAGTTAGAGCGTTTCAAATTTTGAATAGATTTTCAGTCTCCCTCAGTTAGCTAAAATTGTCTTATTTCCTGGAGTAAGGTGCTGGTTCTAAAGAGGATATCTAAAATGCTGGTTAAGGTTTATTTCGCTTCCTATTTTATATTCAGAAGCAAAATAACATATGCATCAATAGAAAAAAAGATGTCTCTAAAATAAGAAAATGTTTATACAATGCATTTATTTATCGCATTTATTTATTCGAAGTTTGATAAAAAATGATTTTCATCTAGAGCGCGGCTATGAAAGAAAAAATTGATGCATGCCATTTAAGATTGGATCAGATATAAATCTGGCACTTGTCAACAATCGTTTTGACATAAGAATATACAGGGTGTGTAAAAATCGTGGTGCAAGTTTCAGGTAAAATTATTCCTTGGACAAAAATAAGGGAAAACGTTTCTTGCAAAAAAGTTCGTAGGAGCATGGGCTACCCCTCACCATAACAATTTAAGAAATGTACGTTTGGCAACCTTGTAGCCACCTACTATGATAAGTTGATCACTGATGACCACAATTTATTATCTGTCATTGCATCAAGGCACTCTGAAAGACGCTAAAGCTAACACTCTTACGTTGCAATATTGCCAAATCTATTTTTTACGCATATAGAAAAATTCAATGATTTGAAATAATAAAGATTATTCATTTCTTTTTACTTTTAAACGATCGATGCTAATAAATTTTAGCTATTATCACTGAATGTACGCATCAAGTAACTTGATTTTGGAATAGCAGCTTTCTTTACTGTAAATCCGACCTTACACATACACTTCCTTCGACTGAACATAGAGAACCCTTTTGAACTTCTTATAATTCATAGGCATCTGTTATAACATAAAATACATTTGGTCAAATTGGTCGTGATACCCTCAAAGTTAAATGGAACCACAGCCGCAACTTGACCAAAGTTTATTTTTTATTATTCTGTACAAATATTCCCACTATTCAGTAAGTAATATTTGGAATTCTCCTGGGTTTTGATTGTTATAACATGATAAGCTATGTTATAATATTGAGTAGCTAACCGTAATTCAAAAGCCGTACATAATGGATTGAAATTACCTATAATTTAGCTCATCTGTTGCATGTAAAATAGAAAGACCTCGGAGCTATTGAAGCATAAAGCACAAAAGAAAATTAGGTATACCTATACAAATATTATTTTTATTGAAATTGATTTACTCCGTGTTATGGGAATGTAGGGCGTGAAAATTTTGTTAATGTAGTAAGTATAGGATTTGTTGCACGTTATTGTACCTACAGTGGTTCTTTATTCTGTTTTGTAAATTTATTGGGGATTTAACGTATAGTCGGCACCATGACCGAACCCAACGAAAGTATTACCAGCTGCTAATACTTTCGTTGGGTTCGGTCACGGCGTGGACTATACATGCATCTTTGACCAACCTCGCTAGTGCTCAGGCGCAAACCCATTCTCGATTGGTAAATACAAATTTATTTCCATTGTTGCTTAAATATTTATTATTATTTAATATAATCTATTTAACATGCTTGCGTCATTTGCCTTGCAAAGTGTTAATGCCAGCAGAAAGAAACAAATATTTTTCGAAACTTATATTCAAGCAAAACATGTATTTTGCATTTCCCATGATTTTTCTAGTGGCAGATTACTTGCGAGCTTTTTTGGGCACGGAAAACCCCATACATATAGTCTCTTTTACTTAGAATGTAATAATTTGGGAACCCTTCTTTCTGAAACCCACCCCAGTCTAAGGTTACGTAACTCATACCCAGTCTAAAGTTGACGTACTATGTACCTATCCAATGTTCATCGGTTCAATCCAATTCAATCCCGGTTTAGATCAGTGAAGTAGTCATAAATGTGGAAGGCATATTAAGCACGTCTTCTACTCACGTATGAAGTACCTACGTCCGATACGTGTCAAGACCACGTTTGGCACGAATCCAGGGGTTAGATTTTCTTCAGGTAGGTCACGTACAGTAAGCCACAGGAAGCTTAATGGGGCGCCAGGCATTTGATGTCGAGACCTCGACCCAATTACGATAATTTTTTTTTTATTTTATTACGTAATATTTTGTTTTTAATATTAATTCAGTTTTCAGCAATCTGGTCGAATATTCTACGTATGTTCCTACTCTTTCGTAATTTATTTTCATTTTTTCGGGTCTGTCCCACAGTCAGTTTTTAAATTTACATTCTGAATGATATGATGACGTAGATCGTTTCTGCCTCGGCATTTACGGCATGTCGATGATTGTTTGATTCCAGTGAAGATTTTTATAAGCCTGGTGTCTTTCCCGTCAAATTCTATTTCTTTTAAATGCTTCTTTATCTTGTAATATATTGGTTTAGCATGTTGTACTCGATCGATGGACCTTTTCAAAATCAATCAAGCAGAAGTATGGTGTCTTCTGGCATTCCCAGCACTTATTTAATGAAATATTCATGCAAAATAGAATTTTATTATGCATGATATAATAATTATAATTTTTTATCTATGACTTTTAACAAGCAATAAGTACCTACTACTAGACTTAAAGTTCCAGCGTTCAATTTATATTTGTATTGTTCGTTTGTGAATGTTTGCTTTTAAGCTCAATCCATGGAACCAATGAAAATTCTATATAGGTACCCGTTGTTTGCGTAAATTGGAAAATAAGTTTTCGGTTGTGTTATTAGCAATCAATAGACGTAAACACAAGGTGTGGTAATAGCTTAGTTCGATAACATGGGTTTCGGGGATTTCCTATACCTTGCTAATAAATAAATATTTCTTAAATTAGCACGTGCTACAGAATTTCTAATAGACTGACGCAAATGATCTTGTGATTGAAAGTTTAGTAGGCGACTCCATTTAACGTGTCTTGTAAAAAAGTTTCTAACTTACAAAAACAATTTCTAGACTTTTTTGGTTTGTTTATGATTTATTCATTCAAATGTACATATGTAGGTACCTACATTGATTTTAATATTTGATTAAGTTTTAGTTATGGTGATACCTGAAACATAAAAACAAACTTTTATATTCGATTACATAGGACAATGTTGCGTGTTAACTTTAATGGACAATGATTTACTAAAACATTTTTTATGTGTAGACTACACTTTTAAAAAGCATTAGTGTTTATATCTTTTCAAAAATTATCGCGAAGATTCCTTTATAACAAAAAATTTAGGAAATCTAAATGCATTTTAGGAAATAATTTACCATCATCTCCAAAATAACTGAAACTATATATTTTGTTATTTTAAAGTTGCATACTTGTCGGGATTTTACAAAATTAATTATTTACCCTTCCCTTTTATTTTTACTTTCCCATACCACTACTGGTATAGGGAAGTACTGATATCATGAAAATTTTCGAAATCGAGATTTTCACGGAAATACGTCTTTTGGACCTCCAGGATCCCAAAAAAGTGGTCTAGAAAAAATGTCTGTCTGTCGGTGGGTGCGTGGGTGAGTGCGTGGGTGGGTATGTAACGCCTCTAACGCAAAAACTAGTGAACCGATTTTGATGAAATTTTAAATGAAGGGGTATATCGAAAATTCATCGACAAAATAAGCTTTTCAAAAAAATCCGAAACCGGAAGCGGAAGTTAGACATGTTTTTTTGGTATCATTTTTTTCAGAAGCGGAATTTTGAAAATCTGAGTAGGGGATATGAAAGAAGGGCATAATTCAAGGGAAACAGTTTTTTACCGGACTCTCTAACTTCAAAATGGCGGTCGCTATGAATTTTTCAAAATTTCGACTTTAACGCCCCGTAACTCAAAAACCAGTTATCTGATCAGGTTCCGCAACAACTTGTTTGAAAGCCCTTTGGCTGTACTACACCAAGAAAAAAAATTATTTACTAAATCCAAAAACGGTCGCAACGGCGCTCTTCCAAAAATTTTGAAATTTTTGAAAAATTATTACAAAAAAACTGGTCTAAGGAATTTGTTTAAATTTTCTATACTTATACAGCTTGGTATTAGCTACATTTTTGTTTTTTGATGAACGCCAGAATTCCACTGTGGCGCCCTCTACGAGATTTTGAAAATCGTAAATTGATGCTCCTATAGCGCCTTTATTAGTCAAAATATGAAAGAACTTTAAATACAAAAGTTGTTCAGTATATAGATTTGCATTTTTCTAAATTTATATCACGTATACAAGGTGTTCGGTTTTCACAGTACAATAAGCAACTTTGTTATTTTAAATGAAACACCCTATATATTATTATATAATTGAACGCAAAATTGAATTGTCTATCACATAGTATAAGGTGTTCATATGGCTAAAATGTACGGTTAATGAGAAATTCGTGAATTTTGAACTTTAAAACAGTGTAGGGTGAAATTTGTAAGTGCCGATATGTTCAAGTGACCATGCGCGGGACGGGAATTCCTTGTCGCCGGCTAATCCTAGCAGCCTATGAATATAAATAATCACACATGCGCAGATGAACACAATCGGCACTTGTGTTAATTTTCCATATACTAATTTTCAAGTTTAGTTTATCGGTTGTGGCGAACAATACTGTTGAATACCAAAAACGAATGTTTATTTTTAGTATGGGAAAGTCCAGGGGAGGTTTGCACCTCCACTTTTTTTCTTTACTGAGTTAACAATATCCGACTCGGTGACTGTGAGGAAATGACATCTCTACACCGTCTTCACGTATTTTAATTTTTATCCTTACAAAATATTATTAAACATGCTGAATTAAATTTCCAAAATCCAAATACTTACACAATAATTGATAGTGATTATTGTCTAATGTTTGTTGTCCTCTTTTTTAAATTTATTAATTTAAGTAAAATTATAAAACTGGTTTTAACAAAATCTTGGATACCATACTATGTTGTTAATGATGTAATATCAACATGTCATGGATCTACTTCAAGGTAGCTAACTAACTATACTTGATATATGTATCTCAATCTCAATTGAATTCTATGATGACGTGCATGACAAAGACAAATATTTGATGTTCTGTTTCTATAAAATTATTTGATATGATAACTTTGTAAATACTGTGGAAAATTAAAAACATTTATAGATAATAAAATATGTGATGTAGACGTGATAATTAAAACTGCAGGTTAATTCATTAAATTATTTTGTATGCGTTAAAAATATTGAATTAATGTTATGTTATGGTCAGTGCATGGTTTTAAAGATCATAATTATCCAAAAGTCTTTGGATAGCGGTTGCTGTGGAATTTAAGTCACCTGTTTTGATTTTTGATCATAATATATTACCTTAACTGTATAACAAAGACCGACGAAAGAAATTAATTACCTCTTTTGCAACTAAGGCATTATTAGCAAACCGTTTAAAAAGTCGCTGTCCTATAAGTAAACCATTTACTCATAACAACAGGTGGCCTATTTAATGCTAGATCCATTTCCATTGGTTGTGTTTTTACTGCCAAATAGTAAAACTTATTTATTATTGCCACACCTGTCTCAGCACTACAGCTTATTTTTTATGATTAGGTCTGGTTGTCAAGCCTATATTTGTTTTGATTAAAATTTTCCTTACATTTTCCCACAATCGATCTTTTACACCAACCTCTATACATAAAATCATTCAGTAATTATTTATGCTTTGCAATTTACGGTGTAGAATATTATTGGTAATAGTAAACTCGTAGTTAACTAATATAACATTATATCATATTAATTTTGCAAACACTGGAAATTGGATTAAAACTAAGCAAAAGCGCCCGAGTCCAAAAGAATCTCTTTTTTCATTTCGTGTTCCATTATTTATGACAATCTTATAGATATGCCTATTTTTCTAATTGGTTGCTTTTGCTAGCAGTATAGTATGAATATACCTGTTATTTTTTAAATTTCGCATTAGCTTTGTTGATAGGGTTTTCCATAGACTCCTGAAAATAAGTAGCGCCCAACAATTTGGGTTAAACTCTCTGTTTTAAGGTAACCCACGGTCAATTGTAATGGAAACAATTTTTGTAACAATGGTATCCATGACAACCGAATAACAACTTACCGTTAGTTGGTCACAATGAATTGTCATGGATACGATAATAGTAGTAATATAGAGTGAGATATTTTTCAAGATTATCATGATTCTCTTTTGCCCCGATTGTAACGTCAAACTGCTGCTATTTTAATTAGTTTGATAAGTTTGCTTAAACTGATGCCGTTATCTGAGTTTAAAGACTTATTTAAGCTTTTAAAAGTAGGATTTTCAGATAAGACACCGATAACTCCACGCCCAACAAATTATATTTTGCAGTTATCAAGCTGCAACGTTATCGTTGACTCTATAATTCGATATCAGTGCGTTGATATTTTTTATTTCAATCTCCGCGCCCTTGGGTATTAAAAAAGAATGAAGAATAATGAACTGGTTACCGTTATTTCTTCAAATTTCCTATTCTTCCAGGTTTATTCTGGCTTTTACGCCAGTTTTTGGTTAACTCCTCTATACACCAGTAAACAGGTTGAGTCTTCTTCTAACTAGAGTGGTTGCAGTTGAGAATGAATTGTTTTATTTGATCTACAAATTGTTCTGCTAAAGTCACTAAAAAATGCTATAGGAGTTTTGTGATGCTTAAAGTTTATTTGCAGTATCTGGAAACGTATAGCTAGCTAAACTAATTAATACGTACCTGCTAGTTATTAAATATTCTGTGCTAAATATAATATACTGGGGACTCTCTTAGTCCATTTGTTCTCATATGTAATTGGGTTAGTTTAAACACTATAAGAACCTTTGTATACAATACAATCTAACCTTTACACAATCTCAATTAAAGTGTGTTAGTAGTTTACAACTGGTAAGCAAATAAATAAGCCAACTAAGGTATTAAACAATTACGTATTCCCTTAGTGCTACATAATGAAATGTTTGTATTTATAGTGACACAGATATGTTAAAGATAAAACGGTTTCATAGTCGCAAAATAAACAGCAATAAGTTATTCGCAAGTATAAATACTAACTCTTTTTTTATTTTTATGTATTTTAGTGAAATTATGTAATTTTTGGACAGCTGTCTTCTCGCAGTATTGTGCATTATTTGGTTCACTGCATGCCGAACCCTTAAGAATAATTAAGCAATAAGCCGACGATTGTCGTGTGATACCAAAGAAGTAAATTTTACTTCTTTGTGTGGTACCATATTCCAAGTGAACATAAACAATGAAGGGGGACATCTTTCTATTAAACGTGACGATACCCCAATTCCAGCTTAAAACTTTGGGCTGAATCGTTCAATCAGACCAATATTTTTTAGATTTTCAAAAAGCTTCCCTTGGCTTACTATAATAATTGTTTTATTAGCATCCAAGATTGTTTTTTTTCTGCAGAATGATATACTCATTATAAAGAAAGTCGATATTCAAATGTTAGTAGAAACTCAAAACTATGTGTTTCGTATTTATTTAAATGAAAAAAAAATTTCTTTAATAATTATTGCCACTGCGAAATTTTATTTATCTGTGTCACACATTGTGTACTATGTAGTTTCAGTTATATTTTTATTTATCCAGTGTAGTTTGCATGTTTCACACTTGTTTGAATATCGCACGAAGAAAAGGTAAATAATGATTTTCTTCCCACATTTTTCGAAGTTCCAAATTTTAAAAGGCGAACTTCGTATTGTATTTCCTACGATGTTGAATGCCGTGCTTATTAACAATTGCAGATATTGATTCATTTTCATGTTTTATATTAAGAAGGTTCTTGCTTCAAAGTAGTACACATTTTAAAGGTCTTCTAATCCATAAATTTTAATAAGAATTGGTCGTTTTCCTTCCATGCATATTGATAAAATCTATCTTTGAATGCGTCTTTTGTCCTCTACAAGTAAAGAGAAAATTACGAGGAAAATTACGCTATTCAGACCTTACAACTGTAGGAAATTTAAGCATTCTGGAGAATTATAGAACTCGGGGCAAGAAACTCTTGGTTCACGGCTTAATGGATATAATTTACACTTTGGTTGTCGTCTTTTTTAGTGATGTAACGTTTTTGTTCGCTCATTTCTTAAATGATGCAACACCTTTTCTTGTTCATGAAAAAGGTTTTCTACAATAACTTTCTATTCATATTATACAGGGTGATTCCTAAGTACGTGTAGAAAATGAAGGGGGTGATTCCTGGGCGAAAATTAAGTCTACTTTTTCCTATAAACGTGTATCCTAATATGCTTCCCTGAAGAGTTACGCCTCTTCAAAAATGGAGTAAAAATTTGGTTTTTAATTTTTATCTCAAATTTGGACAGAGATAGAAAAATAAAAATAAATGGACGTGTTCTACTAACAGGAAGGCCCTTTATGGATATTTTCTTTATCCACCTGTATTGTTAGAAGGGGATGAAACTTACAACCCCTGTTCATTTTTTTATTAGAACTTTTTAATGCACCGGAATTTTTAATTTAGAAAATAGGCATGAGAAAGCCTTATTCATTTAGAAAATTATTTGTCTCTTTTATTTTTATCGTGAGACAAATAGTTTTCGAGTAAAAAATTAGAATCGACTGTAATGTGCGCCTCGCAGTTTCGTGAGAAGTTGTAGTAAATTTCTGAAAAAAAAAGTCTAGGTAGGCGAATTTAATTTTTTGTGTTTGTTGTTTTTTCTACTAGCGTGCGGAAAAACGCATTTTCCGCACGTGTTTTAGTGCGGAAAATCTACTTTTCCGCACGGTGCGGAAAATCCACTTTTCCGCACTAAAACACTAAAACAGTGCGGAAAATGTTTTTTTCCGCACGCTAGTAGAAAAACTATTGTTCCTAACACGTGCAGAAACCTATTTTTCCGCACTTGTTAGGAAAATAGCTATTTGATAATAATAATTTATTGTTAGTAGTAGGTAGTAAGTTTGCATGCATTATTAATCATGGAAAGATACACAAAGCCTACCTAGACTTTTTTCTAGATTTTTAGTACAACTTCTCACAAAACTGAGGCGCACATTACAATTGATTTTAATTTTTTACTCGAAATCTATTTGTCTCACGATAAAAATAAAAGAGACAAATAATTTTCTAAATGAATAAGGCTTTCCCATGCCTATTTTTTAAATTAAAAATTCCGGTGCATTAAAAAGTTCTAATAAAAAAATGAACAGGGGTTGTAAGTTTCATCCCCTTCTAACAATACAGGTGAATAAAGAAAATATCCATAAAGGGCGTTCCTGTTAGTAGAACCCGTCCATTTATTTTTATTTTTTCGTTTTTCTATCTTTGTCCAAATTTGAGATAAAAATTAAAAACCAAATATTTACTCCATTTTTGAAGAGGCGTAACTCTTCAGGGAAGCAATTAGGATACACGTTTATAGGAAAAAGTAGCCTTAATTTTCGCCCAGGAATCACCCTCTTCATTTTCTACACGTACTTAGGAATCACCCTATATATTAGCCCTACAGAGGGTAAGCTATGTGCTAAATATTAGTTATAATGTGGTTTTTACTCCCCGATGACATCAGAATCAGTTTTCAGTCTAGAGCAAAAGAGCATTTTAAGTATCAAACCAAATATATCCCTCTAATTAAAAAAGTACGAGATAAAAGCGGCTCTTAAATAAAAATCAATGCTGGTTATATTGGAAAGTATACCACGGAACGAAGTATCTGCACATACAATAACAAGAAGTACTATAAGTAGGAATGGGAACCCTTCTCCAATACTATTTAATCGCTTGCTATAGATACGCTCTTACCCCTGTAAATAGCTGAAAAACATAGGTGGCTATACAAGGTTGCCAAATGTATATTTCTTAAATTGTTATGGTGAGAGGTAGCCATGCGCCTACCAACGTTTTTGCAATAAACTTTTTCCCTTATTTTTGTCCAAGGAATAATTTTACCTGAAGCTTGCACCACAATATGTGGTTTAAAATCTCGGTTTTCATAGAAACCAAGCGGTTGAACAAATAGGATTCCGGTTAAGAATGTGTAATAAACTCTCTTTACATAGGCATGAAAACATTACAAAACAAAGCGAATGCTCTACAACTGGGAGCTACTTTGCGATTGTGTATGCGTATATAGAGTGTACTAAAAATTAATCAACTCATAAGAACTCCAATTTTCCAAGAATGTTCTAAAAGTATTCGGAAATAATTATTTTCATAATAAATGCGCACTCAATTTGCGTGCTGGAACGTTGAGTTCCTAAACAATTATAGGAAAAATATATTTAATCCCTTCGATCAGTGGTGAATCATGGACATTTTGATGGTAGAGCTACTCAGCATAAAATATATCCCCTCCCCACATTTTTTAAAGAAAGCTAGAACGATTTATCTTCCTAGTCCAATTATTTTGACGATGATTAAATTAGGCAGAGGCCTACCTAACTGTTTAATTTGCACTTTTTGCTCGATAGTGCATGAAGAAAAAGGCCTATTCCGTAATGCACTAATTTTATTCTTCGTGTTATGGCGCAAGTGTACGAGACGAGCCAGTAAATGTTTGGCTTTTAGTATCTATTTTAGAATTAATTAAAAATTTTTGCTACGATTGAAAGTGCAGGTAGTGCCATGGCTCGCTCCTTGGTACTACATAACGAGCCGCCCCTGGCTTGAATTGTTTGTACAGATTCTAAAAATGATTTTTAGGACTTATATTTAGTGAATCATAAAAATAAATCAACGTGATGATAAATACCCAAAGATAATATATTGGAGATGAAAGTAACATTACTATCACATAGGGAATGGCTCGGAACGGCTACTTTTTCTTAATCAGCTGCAAAGGCTCTTAATTAATATAATTTAATCAGTTGTTGTTAGTAACATAGCGCTGTTAGTTGATAAGTAATTTAATTTTCTTGTATTAAACGAATTTGTTAGGACGCTCGACGAACGAAGGAAAATGAGAGAGGTATAAGAAACAGAAAACCGTGTTACCTAATAATTATTACTTATTATTAGTAACACGAGTGAAACCATTATCGGATCTTGTCGAAGTTTAAATAAAATATATTTTTGATAACTAATAAGTAGAAGCTTTGATCTAACTTGTCGGTTTTTTCGATGCACGAAATTGATTGTCCACTGGAATTTAATTACAATTAATTTAAAGAAAAACTTTTTCTAAATCTTCAATCTTTGAGAAAATACACTGAAATTGTACTGTACTGTATATTTGAATAAGATTTTCCCTCGTTAATTAAAGAAACACGATATATTAATACGTCTTATCCAGAAATTCTAACATTTTATCTTACAATTTTAGAATTTGAGGTGTGGTACTGCAGAGTTTGCTACGGATGCAAGAAGATTAATTTTGTTAAAAAATTACTGCTAGTAATTTGGTCTGTATAATTAATGAAGAAACTATAGCCTTATAATATATTTTCTAGTATATTCTGTAACCTTCAAAAATTGGAAATAAAAATGTTATTATTACTTACGGCGTTACACGTTATACGGTGATAGTGATAATAGAGCAAAAAAAGTGGAGGTGCAAACCTCCCCTGGACTTTCCCATACTAAAAATAAACATTCGTTTTTGGTATTCAACAGTTTTGTTCGCCACAACCGATAAACTAAACTTGAAAATTAGTATATGGAAAATTAACACAAGTGCCGATTGTGTTCATCTGCGCATGTGTGATTATTTATATTCATAGGCTGCTAGGATTAGCCGGCGACAAGGAATTCCCGTCCCGCGCATGGTCACTTGAACATATCGGCACTTACAAATTTCACCCTACACTGTTTTAAAGTTCAAAATTCACGAATTTCTCATTAACCGTACATTTTAGCCATATGAACACCTTATACTATGTGATAGACAATTCAATTTTGCGTTCAATTATATAATAATATATAGGGTGTTTCATTTAAAATAACAAAGTTGCTTATTGTACTGTGAAAATAAAACACCCTGTATACGTGATATAAATTTAGAAAAATGCAAATCTCTATACTGAACAACTTTTGTATTTATACTTCTTTCATATTTTGACTAATAAAGGCGCTATAGGAGCATCAATTTCCGATTTTCAAAATCTCGTAGAGGGCGCAACAGTGGAATTCTGGCGTTCATCAAAAAACAAAAATGTAGCTAATACCAGGCTGCATAAGTATAGAAAATTTAAACAAATTCCTTAGACCAGTTTTTTTGTAATAATTTTTCAAAAATTTCAATATTTTTGGAAGAGCGCCGTTGCGACCGTTTTTGGATTTAGTAAATAATTTTTTTTCTTGGTATAGTACAGCCAAAGGGCTTTCAAACAAGTTGTTGCGGAACCTGATCAGATAACTGGTTTTTGAGTTACGGGGCGTTAAAGTCGAAATTTTGAAAAATTTATAGCGACCGCCATTTTGAAGTTAGAGAGTTCGGTAAAAAACTGTTTCCCTTGAATTATGCCCTTCTTTCATATCCCCTACTCAGATTTTCAAAATTTCGCTTCTGAAAAAAATGATACCAAAAAACATGTCTAACTTCCGCTTCCGGTTTCGGATTTTTTTGAAAAGCTTATTTTGTCGATGAATTTTCGATATACCCCTTCATTTAAAATTTCATCAAAATCGGTTCACTAGTTTTTGCGTTACAGGCGTTACATACACACACACACACACACCCACCCACAGACAGACATTTTTTCTAGACCACTTTTTTGGGTTCCTGGGGACCAAAAACACGTATTTCCATGAAAATCTCGACTTCGAAAATTTTCATGATATCATTACTTCCCTATACCAGTAGTAGTATGGGAAAGTAAAAGTAAAACAAGAAGTTTTATTAAAACATAAATTTTCTTAGCTTTATTTCCCCCTCTAATTCCGTATTACGTCTGTTACTTTCCAACTAACCTTGCTCCCGAACAATCTATTTTAACCATTTTCTCGTTCAAATCCAAATGGGATTTGTATTTAGAAAGCTTGCATAGGTTGGATAAATAATCAACTAATTAGAAACAATAATTTTAAGTTTTCCTTTTAGTACTTAGTTTCTGTAAACAATAATAGGCCAATTAGGATTCAAAACCAAATATCGTAGTTTGCTCTTTTGAGACTGCTTATAGTAATTTGCCACAATAGTATATTAAGTACTAAGAATAGTTTGGAGGAGGAGCGCAGCGACGACTCCAATTATAAATTCTAAGACCAGGCACTGTATATACTATATGTACCAATACGTTAGTTGCATTATTCAAGAATTATATCAAGAAAACTACAGTTCAACAGAAATAAGATTGGAGGTGACTAAGCCATGCGCAGTACTTATTTCATGGGAAGGCCCAGTTCAGCTCATTACTGACTTTATTCGGCAACCCTTCTCTCTGTCTACTTTCTGCGCACTTAACCCGCAAACTGTTGAACTATACCTCAACATGGAAGACGGTTACCATGTTAGGCATCTATTAAAGCCGGGTCCACAATTCAGGCGTACCCGTATCGCATTTGTGCCTGAACCAATAGAATTGCACTATTTTTAAAATCGCCGCACAGTAAAATGCAATATACGTACCTACGTCTGAATTGCGAACCTGGCTTTAGTGATATGTTTCAGCAACAAAATTTGATCTTTTGTCGCCTTTCGTTGCTTGAATAATCTAGCAGAAGCGAGTAGTCCACAACAGGAATTACTATAAGCTTTGTAATATTATGGTAAACCCCGAGGGCGCATAAACAATGCTAGTGTCTTATCTACATACAGATCTAGTACAGTGTTGGCCCCAATGTAAATGATCAGACAGACGTGTACATAACGCAATGTACACAATATCTCTTCTCGAAGTTAATGCACAGGAAGATGACAATTTTTGACATTGACCGATATACTGTCATAGTATACTACTTCCGTTCCATATTTCGTTTATAAGACGGTAATCACGTAGACGTCCTTGATATTCGACTACAAACTGTCTTAAACGATCTTAATTGAAACGATCGGAATCGTTGCAGTGGAATAGCACAATTTAATTGTACTTTAGCCTTTAAAATTTATAAAGAGATATGTTCTGAAACACTTCTAGGTGTCATTTTTTATCAGACATTAACGGCACTCTAAGTCACAGTAGTTTACGTTAGTATCTGTAAATAATTGTGGCATTAGCATTAAAATTCAAAGTTTATGTTCATGTGATAAGAAATATCGTTGAAATATTTAAATGTATTAACTTATCTTTTAAACAAATAATAACCCAGTAAGGTTTCCACAGTTGTGACAGTCATGTACGTGCGTTTTCCCAAACAACTTGTGATCGTGTGTTTTCTCAAATTTATGTATTAATTAATTTGTGTATTATGTAATTATGAGTGGTTCCTACGTACATCATGTGGGTCAAACAATTAGAAAAAATTTCGGAGTCTGTAAGTAGCAGTTTGCAAGAATTGGATGCTCGAAAACTGTTAAGGCATCAAACTAAATTGGTAGGTACCATAATTTATAAGTTCGTTATGGTAGGTATCAGTTAAAACTTAATTAGTGGGTACAAGTTCGTTCTAGTCCTGAAAAATAACGTCTTTACAATAATTGTAAATAATATAATTAAGTTACTACCTACTTTTTACAATCAGGTTATGGAATCGTAGGAAAGAGAATGTGTTGAAAGATTATTTAAGTAAATCTGTACCATCATATTTACTTAGGAATTATTTATCTTTATGCTATAATTTTTATTTTAAGAATATAGGTGTCTAGATAAAAGGCAAATGTTTTGAATTTGTTGCCATTAAACGTTAAAGTTTAAAAAATTCTTAATCACATTAAAGGGCTGCAGTTTGTCTAAGTCAATGTGTATTTTAGGATTCCACCTGATTTTATTATTATTATTATAAATTTTACGTTATGTGTGTAGGTACTAACACAGAATCTATTGTACTGTGAGTGCACATGCACCGCGTAATTATCTAATTGTCTTGCAACTTATGATATAATAGATCTAGATGATGCATTGTTTTGTTTGCTTCAAGCCAATACAAGCCAACTGGAAGTAGAAATATAAGTTAAATTTCCAAAAGCACCACGTCATACGAATTTCTTTTTGCATCAAATATAATATTTATTGTACTAAAGACAATTATTACACATGTGGTTATGTTTTACTAATTTTAACTCACATTTACGGTGAAATCTACTACTATCGGTTATGAGCCCTATGTAATATCCACATGACAGACAATAATAGAAAAGCCAGCCAGTATAGGCCGCGGACCGAGTAAGTACACGCGGATTAACAGAAATTCGAGGAGAATTGCGTAGACGAGCAAGAGATAAGTGTTTAAACCTTCGAACATGCATTTATGGAAAGAGCTACCGCTTTAAAATTGACACAAAGAAGATGGACAGACGTATAAGAGGAACTAGTACTTTCTACGCATGTGCGTAGTAATTTGACACGCGATGATTGGCTGTTAAATGATGATGTCCATAGCGCCACGCCCACAGCTGTTTTATTTACGCATGCGCACTATGCATTTAATTCCTGTTATCTGTTATCCTTGTTGTACTTTCTAACAATTATATTGTCGTTTCTTTAAATCTTTGTTTTGAACTATATCGGTTGTGCAGTATAGCATAGAGATATGTTCTTTTCAGTCAAGAAGGAGTGTGTATGTTCGAAGGTTTAAACAGCTAGCGACACGGACTGTAGCTGTTTTCTCCGAGGCTATCCAATTTCTGTTGAACTGCACATTAAAAAAAATTACGATACGTTTTTAATAGCTGAATTTAATTATTGATATGCATTCTAAAGAATCTGGGAATGCACACAAGGCATTTAAGTTTGGATAACCATAACATATCATAAAATTTGCTAAACATTAATGTACCCTAAGAAGTGTTATTTTGCTTTCGGTTCCGTTCTTAAAACAAATTTGTATAACGTTTCTATAGGAGACAACTTTTTAAAGTTGCGTTACATTACGTTTGCAGATCCCACCCTTATTTTCATTTGTGGCCCCGCCCTGTAATAGGTACACATTTGATGATTAATTATAAAGAACTTGACTTTGGAGATGTTGAAATTTGCACTCGAAAAGTTTTTGTTCTGTTCCTTCAGAAACTAAGAACGTCTTTTGAAGCAAAGTTACGTATATCACTGCGGCGCGGTGCGGCACTTTGGGCTGTAGTGTTTATTTAAATAGAGCACGAATATATCTTTGAAAACATCATCAGCAGTTGCTGGTAGCGAGGTTCTTGGTCGTATATCTTGTCTGAAATAGTTTCACTTGCATAATTTAATGGATGCTGCAAGTTCTAAACTAACACTTGAATATTACAGAATATTTATGTTATGATGTCGTTATAAAAATAATGGTAACACATTGTAAATAATTAATTACATACAGAGTTTTTCAACGAATAGTAGTCACCCTCAGTATCTTTCAAAACTATTGTTTGCTTGAAAATCGCCAAGAAATGTCAACAAAAACACCAACGGGAACATATTTTTACGTAAAATGCGGACGTCTGTTATCAACCCCTTAGCCGTCACAGCCCCCCCTTCTAAAATTGCACCATAGCATATACCATATTACGTGGCACATCGTTGGAAAGGTAATTTCATAAGGAATTAATTCTACTATTTATTTTTTTATTCGCATCAAAAATTTTAGAAGGACTTGCTTTGACGGCTAAGGGGTTGATGAGAAACGTCCGGATTTTACGTGAAAATATGCCCCCTCTTGTTGTCTTTGTTTTCATGTCTTGGCGATTTTCTGGCAAACAATAGTTTTGCAAGATACTGAGCTACCTTTCATTGAAAACCCCTGTACCTACGCCCTTCAGGGGGGTGTAATATGTGCGATAACATCTATTAAAGGTATCTAATAATATATCACTGGGTAAGTTTTATATTACATTAAAATAATCAATAAGTATAATCAACAAGTCCGTCCATAACATTCTCTAGACTAGACTGAACTAATTAAAAAAAAATAAATCATATACTACTTACCACTTTATGAGATTTCATTGTTATCAGATTAAACTCTGCTATAAACATAAAGATAACAGCTAAATTTAAAATGTTACTGCGAGTGCATATTTAAAATTAAAAGCCCAACGTGAATATCTAGTACGTAAACAATGCGAAATGTTTTGATAACTTAACCGTTTCTACATTTTCATTGTAAAATGCAAAATTTTATAATATTATTATATTTTTAAAAGGCTTTTAAATTACATGTATTCTAATATTAAACAATAATACTTTTATGGACGTATAACAGAACCCTGCATTGCATTGTTGAAGAGTAAATAATATAAAACATTAATTTTAGTTAAAATAATTTTTCTCCTTCGCGTTCACAATAGCTCCATTGTGATACAGTAAACTACACAAAACAGTAAATACAATAAATTGATTGATTGAACAACCCTCTACGCCCTTAGCGTACACTTAAAGTACATGTTGCGTACATGTTGCGTACATCAAAATACGCAAAATATTATAGGCTTTAATTTGTTGCTCTTGATATTTTTTCGTAAACGCAATCGTTTTGAAGCTACGGCCACTTTTATAAAAAAGTGTACCTTTAGGGGGGTGTAGGGGGTGACGCACCGGGGGGATTGCTGGGGACTTTTAAGGATTTGTTGTATAGGCCCTAAAGAAGGTGTATCCAAATATTCAGCTTTATTGGAATTATTTCCAGCACTTGGCTATTTTTATGCTTTGTTTCCTATACTATTAGTCCAGGAGCTAGCGGTATATTTTAAGACTAATTTCTATCAAGCTGAAATTTTTTTTATGAGCTGGTATGGTTATGTCTGCCAAATGTAGGTGGTCGGCAAAATAGGACCGCGGGACATAGAGCGCTAAGAAAAAAAATTGGCCAACTAACCAATCCAGGACGTCAGAGAGTGCTTCTGTCCCGCTCAAATTGTCGGACAAGGTGATTTTTGTGTTTGTTACATTAGTATATAGTTATTAAAAAAAAATCAGGTTGATGGTAATAAGTCAAATGTCTTAAAAACAATACGAACCCCAAACGGCAGACACTGATTCAGTTCCGACTCTTATGTCGGACAGTTAATTTTTTGTTGTCGGAATGTCTTAAACAACGAGCAATATAGGAATTAGCTTGATTGAAGTTTGTAAATTTCATCAAAAAATAATTAAAAACAAAAAAATTCTGGGCGCTTTATGTCCCGCGGTCCTATTTTGCCGATCACCTACATTTGGCAGACATAACCATACCAGCTCATAAAAAAATTTCAGCTTGATAGAAATTAGTCTTAAAATATACCGCTAGCTCCTGGACTATATATTGTGAAACTGTTTTTGGGGAAATTTTAGTTCTTACAAGTTGTAGCATTTGCTTCGTGTGTCAAAATATCAACATCAAATATCAGTGGCATTCAGTTCCTCTTCTGCAGAGAGGTTAAAATAAACACAGAAATTATAAGTACCTGAACTTTTATTTGATTTTCAATAATGAAAACGACTCGCAGAATAAAGATTTGTTTTAAAAAATTTATTATAACCTGAATTGTCAATTTTGACAGTTTTAGTTTGCCGCAGTGTTACCACTTGTTTCAATCGAAACTGAAGTTCATTTATAACTTCATATTTTTATTAAATAAATGACGCAAAGTAAAAAAAAATAGTATATTATACCCGTTTAATAAGAGACATTGTACCACTCTTTCCATTGGAGCACTCCTCGCTACGCTCGTCGTGCCCCAAATACACTCATACTACAATAGACCCTCCTATTAGTTCATATTGTTTGCTATTGATACTCTTTACGTTGACGATTTGAGTCCGGTAAATGGTACTTTACGGTACTGTAATCATTTTACCGGACTCAAATTATTATTTACAAGCATAATTAAAAAAATTTAAATTAATTTATAATGCTATGATTATAAGAGTATGAAATAAAACGTTGAACTACGTTCCGGTAAACTTTTATAGAAGCGAGTTAAGATGTTTCTTGACTAGGCGATAAAGGAGCAACTTGGAAACTAAACGGAAACGGGAAACCACAACTGTTTTTGTTTGGCACTATCTAGATACAGTTACAACATTTTTCTTTGCCCTTTTTCTTTTTTTTTTGCTCATAGTGATTCTTGTTTATATCGAACATTTATTAAGTTCCCTTTGTCACATTCTGATACTAACACTTATTTTTAAAATATTTACTTTTCTGTATTAATATTTTATTAATCTTCACTTCCTAAAAGTAAATTGTGTTTTATGAGAGTTATAAATCAGATTTCTGTGTGGTAAAAGCAGTTAGCTGCATAACCCTGCGTGCATAATAGAAATTAGGTTATTAGGAGTATGTATCGATCCTTGCGACCTTCACGAGCATTGTGCTACTGAAACCGTTAATAATTGAATTGTATGTGTTATTTTATTACTACTCAAATAAAACTTAGACTTTTATCGATTTCTTCGACACACATCTAGCGAGCCTGAAAAATCAAATCTCCCATATCCCAATAGGCTCGTTTTATTGAAATATTACAAAAGAAGACTGGTATGTTGCTCCCTGGGTGCTACATTTCCCAACTTTATCTTTCGAATATATATTAGAATTTGCTTCTTTGTAGATAATATTATTTTGTGAGTTAAAAGTTTATTCAAGACAAATGGGGTAATTAGCGGAAGAAATGTTACTCTGGTAATTATCTTATCCAATGTAAACTTTAGAATTTATTCTAAAGATAAGGTGTTAGTTTTTAAATTTGTCGCAACTCTGTACTATGTATATTTTTCTAACTTTTGGAAGATTTTATTGTTGGTGCCAATAATACAGGTATTATATTATACACGGTGATTCCTAAGTACGTGTAGAAAATGCAGGAGGTAATTCCTGGGCGAAAATTAAGGCTACTTTTTCGCATAAACTTGTATCCTAATGTGTTTCCCTGAAGAGTTACGCCTCTTCAAAAATAGAGTAAACATTTGGTTTTTAATTTTTATCTCAAATTTGGACAAAGATAGAAAAATACTAATAAGTGAACGTGTTCTACTAACAGGAAGGCTCTTTATGGATATTTTCTTTATCCACCTGTATTGTTAGAAAGGGATGAAACTTACAACCCCTGTTGATTTTTTTTAGAACTTTCTAATCTAGCGGAATTCTTAATTTAAAAAATGCGCATGAGAAAGCCTAATTAATTTAGAAAATTATTTTTCTCTTTTATTTTTACCGTGAGACTAATAGTTTTCGAGTAAAAAATTAAATTTTTGTGAAAAGTTGTAGGTAGGTACTAAATTTCTAAAAGAAAAAAGTCTAGGTAGGCGGATTTCATTTTTTGTGTTTTGTTGTTTTTGATAATAATAATTGTTAGTAAGTTTGCATACATTATTGATCATGGAAAGATACACAAACGCCCACGTAGACTTTTTTCTTTTAAGAAAATTAGTACAACTCATAAAACTGAGGCGCACATTACAATTGATTTTAATTTTTTACTCGAAAACTATTAGTCTCACAGTAAAAATAAAAGAGACAAATCATTTTTTAAATTAATTAGGCTTTATCATGCGTAATTTTTAAATTAAAAATTCCGGCGCATTAAAAAGTTTAAAAAAAATAAATAGGGGTTGTAAGTTTCATCCCCTTCTAACAATACAGGTGGATAAAGAAAATATCCATAAAGAGCCTTCCTGTTAGTAGAACACGTTCACTTATTAGTATTTTCTATCTTTGTCCAAATTTGAGATAAAAATTAAAAACCAAATTTTTACTCCATTTTTGAAAATGCGTAACTCTTCAGGGAAGAATATTAGGATACAAGTTTATACGAAAAAATAGCCTTAATTTTCGCCCAGGAATCACCTCCTGCATTTTCTACACTTACTTAGAAAACACCCTGTATATTTAATTGCAACCATTTCTGCTGCGAGGGCTTGCATGCGCTCACTAGTCAATAGCTCTTTATGATTTTACTGAATCTGTCTTGTAAATTAATAGGGGCAGTACAATTATTATTATTCCATTCAAATATCTATCTCTTCCAAATGGGTACATTGAGGAAATGTTATATATTGAAGGATAGCCTTTGTGTTGAAATTGGTTGACTAAGATTAAAGACAAGTGTTTCTACTTCAATCCTGCACAAATTGTGCTAATTTAATGTTAGGATAGGAAACTAAGAAAACTTAAAAAGGAGGAATTATTTGATTTGATGAAGTCCTCGTAAATTTTAGAATCCAGTAAATTGCAAGTCTTACATGACAAGACTATTTTATATTTCTGTGAAACATTAGTGAAAGTGATAGAGCTTAACTTTCGAGTTACTCTATTTTCACTGTTTCTTTCTGGAACTTATAATCCGATTCTTCTTTTAGATATTCATTCATGTTTAGAACTCTTAACAAAGGGCATGGAAGAAGTTTCGGGTCATAAAATAATTGCTCGTGGGGTGTTCACCGCTGTTCCGGTAAAAATAATAATTAAAAGAAAATTACGACACTTTATAAAAAGTTTTATGCAAACTTTCGGTCTTTAAGGTAATCAGGAAGTGTTTTTTTTTTAATATGCGGTGTGAAGATTGATTAATTCTAATTAAGTTCTCTCATACTCCTAGTCACTTTTTGAAATAGCCCCCTCGCCGATAATTTTTTTGAAAACTATTTTACCGATTTTGTCGTTTTGTTGTTATAGCAGGTCACTAAACCTTTAAATGCGAATGATTATACTATAGCACGAAATATTGTAATAAGAAATTTTTATTCTCTTAACGAAGTCTTGAAAGGCTACAGGATACATTGTATTATTTCTAAAAATAAAATAAAAATTAGATTTTCTCCTTAACAAAATTACACAGCAATGTATCAACCGCATCGAAGCAAAGTATGCCAAAGTATAATAAATTGCGCATCGTGGTGACACTTCTCTTTTATAACTCCTGTGACCTTTTTCATCCTTGCGAGTCAATATTCCATTAATCTCGGTAACCCTTGATTTGTAGCGAAACCCACAAGCCTAAATTCGGTAGCTTTATAAATTATTAGGACTAAATCATCCTGAAATTTGTAGATAATCAAGATTACAAAAGTGAATAGCAATTTCTGTATGAACTACTTAGTATTAGTACCAGCTCTTACTCTAACGGCAGCTTGCACCCTTCTATTCATCCCCATTATTAAATTCTGGGTGACTTCCTGAGGCAAGTTTTCTGATCCTCTCTAAAGTCGATTTTTGAGACTATTCATGTTATCCGAAGAAGAACACGGTTCTTCATTCGCCTTTTAAGTTCATCCCAAATTTGTTCAAGGGTTTAGGAAGTTGTAGGCCAATCCATTACATTTATTTCCATCTCTTGCACAAACCCTGCCACATGTCTAACATTGTCGTGCATCAAAACCCCTCAAAGAAGTGTAAAAGCTTGTATTCGAAAACGAAGTAAATTTGAGGATGGTTCCAATTTGTTGCTGGTCAGTTTATTTTGAATTCGCTTAGGGATTTTACAGTCACCCTTTACATTAAGCATTACCATTCGTATCATACAAAGACAATCGGATGACTGTCAATAATTACAACACTAAAATTTTAAAATCATTAATAATGTAATGTTTACGCAAGGTAATCCCTTCTTCTGATTTTCGTAACATTTAGATTTGATCCACTATATTTATTAAATTTGTGTTAATTTTTACAGCCTCCAGCGCGAAGCTGGATCGAAGGAACATTCCAGAAACGGGACTGCATCAAGTTTGTTCAAAATCCCAAAGATGAGTTTAGGTAAGTTTATCATTTAACTTTATTCTGTAGAGTAGTACAATCGGAAAAGCACTAATTTTCGTTTGATTTAGTAGCAGGGAGGCAATAAGATCGTTTTAAAAATATAACTTCGCCCCTATTGCTTTTTAAAATTTTTAAGTTGCCTTCCCCCTGCTCCTACACCAAATTTTTAATATTTGGCTATGATTTTTTTCTATAAGAAGTTACCAAAATTTACTGGAATTTCCTTCATCATTATTTGATTTAAATATGAAAGTATTTTATTTAATTATTCGAATTTAAACCCTCGATAGAGTTACTTTATGTCATACATTGGTTTAGAATAAAAAGATTCAGGAGTGGGTCAATACAGATTAAAGACCGAGCCAGCAATATTTACCTATAATGGATTTGTGATAGGCTGTACGAGGAAAGTTTTAGTAAATTGCCTGGTAAATTGGATCCAACTAGAATAACAATCTGATCTGATTATACAGGGCGTGTAGAAATGGTGGTGGAAGCTTCAGGTAAAGTTATTCCTTGAACAAAAATAAGGCAAAAAGCTTATTGCAAAACAACTGGGAAAGGCTACTTGAACTTACACGAAGCCCTCAAAGTTCAAAATTTGTAGCAGTAAAGAAAGTTGCTATTTCAGAATCAAGTTACTTGATGCGTACATTCAGTGATAATAGCTAAAATTTATTACCATCGACCGTTTAAAAGTAAAAAGAAATTAATAATTTTTATTATTTCAAATCATTTAATTTTTCTATATGCGTAAAAAATAGATTTGGCAATATTGCAATGTAACAGTGTTAGCTTCAGCATCTTTCAGAGTGCCTTGATGCAATGCCAGATAATAAATTGTGGACGTCAGTGATCAACTTATCATAGTGGCTACAAGGTTGCCAAATGTACATTTCTTATATTGTTATGGTGAGGGGTAACCATGCGCCTACGAACTTTTTTGCAATAAGCTATTTGCCTTATTTTTGTCCAAGGAATAATTTTACCTGAAACTTGCACCACTATTTTTACACACCCTATATATACGACACCTTAAAATAGTTTTTATGAAATGATTTTATAAAATATGTGTTCAATATTAAAAAAGCTTTATTAAAAATATTATCTCATCTCCTATAAGTTTAAAATTATGCGTTTTATACCAAAGTTATAAATTGCTGTAGGTATATATTTTAGTTTCATAAAAATCGGTTGACTATTCTAAATCTTGATTGGTAGATATAGAAGTGTTCACCAAAGGTTTTTTAGCGAGCTCATTATTATGCACCCTTTCTTTTCTGCTGTATATCGTTTGCATAACAATACCGATATTTTTGCACCTTTATTGTATTTTATTGGAACACGTAAAATCATATTCGTTTTGTAATCCCCTGAAGAGCTGTATTTTCTACTTTCACTAAACAAAAGCTGTTACACAACTACAGGATAATTCTTCGGGCTAATTACACTTAAAGTTGGGAGTGACCTACATTAAATAGTTTGTGGCTTTCAGCTTCATCATTAACTTACCTCTAAGACTACAAGCGTACTATAATTCGATTTTATAGCAGTTCATGATGGAAACGTTTAAGGTTCTGTACTAAATTATGTTTTGCTTCTTTCTGAAACAGTATTTTTTAAATCGTGTACGTAGTTGTACAGGGTAGCTATTAAAGATTGGACCAAAGTCGTAGCGCTCAAACGCTTTGAGATATTAATTTGAAATTTGGAACACTTTAATACAACATTACTTTGCATATTTTACACTACTGAAAAATTTTCTTTGGGTCTTACTTTCGGAGCCCGGTCGCCATCTTGAAATTTCTTAAGCGGGAATAGGGGTAACGCAATACATCATTAAAAAGCTTTCTCTTTCTAATTGTGGTAAATTATTATGGGGTTACATAAGAAAATAATGCAACAAAATTAGAAAACAATTTGCCGTATGCTCAGATGGCTATTTATTGTATGCTTTAATTCTAGGTGGCTTTTCTTTAACAGAGCTTCAAAATTAAACAAAAAAACAATCAGTACTTGTTTAGCAAATGACAGTAGGTATATTGTCATACTTTTCGTAGAAATTTGACAATCTGAATTTTGTTAAACATGGATTGGTTGACAGAAACTGATTGGGTATGGTGACAGAAAACAGTTTTAGCATTTTTTTGTGAATTTAAGCAGTTTTTTGATACCATAGTTTTAACAATCACATGGTATTTGTTTTTTTAACTTTTAGAATTGTTTGTTTAATTTTAGTAGGTACCTTGTTTATTCATTGTTTGTTTCTTTTGCTTTTTGTTTAATTTTGACGTTGTGTTAATGCAGAGCTACCTATGATTTAAAGCATACCATAAATAGCCGTCTGAGCATAGGCAAATTGTTTTCTAATTTTTCTGCATTATTTTCTTATGTAACCCCATATTAATTTACCATGATTAGAAAGAAAAATAGTCAAGCTTTCTAATGATGTATTTTGTTACCGCTATTACCATTTAAGAAAATTCAAGATGGCGGTCGGACTCCGAAAGTATAAGTCAAATAAAAATTTTCTATACTGTAAAGTATGCGCAGTGATGTCGTATCGAAGTGTTCCAAATTTCAAATTAATATCTCAAAGCGTTTGGGCACTACGGCTTTGGTCCAATCTTTAATAGCTACCCTGTATATTGCACAATGCTTTAAATTATAATTATGTTGTAACTACAAACATCTTTTTATTATTACAAGTATTTAACAGAAAAATGAATTACTTTATATTTTGTAGAATGGATAAAAATAGATAATTTTGAATATTGCAAACGCGAGATGAAACTACAAATTAAATGCAGGGTAAAAATTGAAAGCCGATGATTTAGACTTTATTGAAAGCCCATTAGTTAAGTTAAGACACCATACAAGCTAGATACAGTCACTTAATATCAGCATTCTTCAAAAAAATTACATCAATATTATAAAGTTTACCTCAATAATAAAATATAACCGAAGTCTTCCTCCCATTGGAATACGAATACCACGTAGCATCTAAGTATAGTAGCCAACCCTTAGAGTGTAATTAGTATAACATAGGCTTCGATGTAAGATGCTAATAATTAATTCGGGACACCCTTTAATTAAATGTTAAATCGGTCTGTGGAATTCGTTCCGCTAATGTGTACAACGAGCGGACCCCCCCCCGCCTTGGCAAAAGGTACCCTTACACGAAAATCAGGTAGAGAAACTAGCTATAGCAAGTTGATGTCATCCCTTTACTGCTCAGTTTATTTTTACTGTGCTACAGATATATCACGTACCTACATATTTAAATTACGAACTTTCTTGAACTCGCCTGGGATTCTATCTAAACTTTCTGATTGTTTACGCTGTTACAGTATTAAATCAACATTGTCTTTGAAAATTGTAAAAAAGGTGTTTTAGAAACTTATATTGCAGTAGTAATGAGCTTTTATTTTTAAAGAGGGAATTGCTAAAAAAATCATAATTATTCTTATGAACATACATTCTACAAATGTAGAAAATTCGATAACGGACCTCAGACAAAATCTGGTAAATCACCTCCCAAGCATCTTATCGATTATTTTTAGCGGATATGAAAGAAGACCATAATTCAAGGGAAACCGTTTTTTACCAGAGTCTCTAACTTCAAAATAGCGGTCCCGCTATAAATTTTCCAAAATTTTTACTTTAGAGCCCCACAACTCAAAAACCAGGTATCTGATCAGGTTTAGCAACAACTTGTTTGAAAGTCCTTTGGTGGTACTATACCATGAAGAAAAACTTACCTATTTAGTAAATTCAAAAACGGTCGCAACGGCGCGGCGCTCTTCCAAATATTTTGAAATTTTTGAAAAATTATTACAAAAAAACTGGCTACACGATTTTGTTTAAATTTTCTATACTTATGCAGCTTGGTATTAGCTACATTTTTATTATTTTTTTATTACTGCTAGAATTTCACTGTGGGGCCCTCTACGAGTTTTGAAAATTGAAACTGATGCTCCTATAGCTCGTTTATTAATCAAAATATGAAAGAAGTTTAAATATAAAACTTATTCAGTATATATCTATGCATTCTCCTAAATTTATATCACGTATACAGGGTGTTTACTTTTCACAGTACAATAAGCAACTTTGTTATTTTAAATGAAACACCCTGTATATTATTATATAATTTAATGTAAAATTGAATTGTCTATCACATAGTATAAGGTAGTCATATAGCTAAAATCTACGGTTGATGAGAAAATCGCGAACTTCCGCTGCGTTAGTAAATTAGATCTCTGTCTCTCTTCTGTACGTATCGAACCCGTATAGTCTGGTGTTTCTCGTTACGCATTCAAGTGATTTCCAATGCTGTCTTGCGAACTACTGTTGAATACCAAAAACTAAATGTTTATTTTTAATATGGGAAAGTCCAGGGGAGGTGCCCAACTGCACTTTTTCAATTACACATTAGAGTAATATGGTACATTTTCCATCATTAATAACAGAGAATTAAAATATAAATAATAGAATAATTTTATTAGAAGTGATACCAAAATCGAGCAGGTAGTATATTAAATTAATTTTAAATTTGTCGCCACCTGTTTCGCATTACTCCGAAAGTGGTTTCGTGGTAGCTCGATAAAGTTTCAGTTTGACAGTCTGGTTGAAGATAATCTAATTGGAATACGTTTTACATGCCTCAGCTAGTCGTGCAAGCATCAAAGCTGAATCTGTAATGTCTCTAACGTATACTATATCTATTTGCATAAACATACGTTTTCACGCCTAATCATCAATCAATCAGTTGTAATTCTCTAAATTGTTTCAATTGAATTGAATTTAATATGATCTTAACACGAATAGGAATGTAGTTTAGCGTTTACTTTTGTTTGTTTTTAAAGTTTGATTTTACTGTTTAACAAATCAATTCGATTATTGCAAACCAACTTCATGATTTTTATTGCTGTGTGGCAGGTTGATAATCTAGGAGATATAAAAAAACAATTTCCTAAAACATCAACTTTTTTCTGCATTCTTTAGATTTCATTTGTTAAAAAGGCGTTGTGTGTTTGATTTCCCCACATTGCGTTTACGAAACGTGGATCTCTGTGGTAGCTTTATTTAATAAACTCAGAAGTTGTAAGACGGCCATAGTCGAACATTAAACAGATTAAATAAAAGAATGTATGCCTTTTTTAAAGAGAGATGAGAGAAAAGTAATTTTCCCCTGGGTTTTTCTCGACGCCTTTTGCTGAATATGAATAATTCTCCAAAAGCAAGTATATCTCTACAAAATACAAATTATTTGCACACATTTATTTTAATGTAAAATATAATAAAACAATAAATGAAAAAATTCTTTTTATTTGTCAGAATACAATCTTTTCAGTAAAAACAATATTCATGTAATATGCAGATGGTTTAAATTTCCATTAATTTTTTTACATCTAATGTGTCGAAAGGAATGGCATCTTAAAATGTCTACTAGCTCCTGGGTAAAAACTGGCAAAAAGCGAAATAGCAGCCAGCACACGTCTCGAACAGAAACGGGAAGATTAAATATTGAAGGTATTAGAAAGGACGAGAGATATTATGAAGCGTAGGTGGAGATATTGAACCTGAGGAATCTATGTTTTTCGGTGTCTGCGCCATTATTTTTAATTACATTTTAACTAAACGTTATGAAATCTTTCTAGCCTTTTTAAGAGATTGTGAGGTAATCCAAGTTCTATTCTAAATTTTCTGTTTTGTTTCCTATTTGGCTAATTACTTTAACGGGAGCCCTTTTCCAACCAGGGTATGTTCTACTTATTCATTAATTCCTTATTTATTTTGTTTTCAAATAAAATGAAGCAATTTGAGAATTTTAGAATGTACCTGCTGTGTTTTCGCTAACAAGCTTAACATGTTACAAATCCAACGAGATAGATGAAAAACGTACAGGATTTATTTTTCAAATGTCGGAATTTGACCCAATGCGACTTTTTCAATAAACTCTGACACAAATATGAAGAAAATAGAAAATATCTTTCCAAAGATATTTTTTTTTAATTGTACAACTCAAAACATTCAACCCGTAATGAATTTTTTGCTACTCCCATACTTTCCGTAATTTTTTTCTACCTATAATTCCTAATCGAGTCTGGGTAAGTAAAACATTCATTGAGGCTTATTATTTACTACAAAAAAAAATAAAAAAAGACTGTGCAGAACGTCTGATCATCTCTAATAACGACACACCAGATTTACCCTGGGATTTGACTCGACGCATATCTATCTCCTCGCTTTATATCTCTGCTATTGGTAGGAATAAAAATGTAAAATCCGGCGAAATATTTAATAAAAATTGTTGTTCACGTAATAAAGGAAACAAACCTTGTTTTTCTAGATTTATTTAATGTCTCTCTTTTTTCCGTTGCTAAGGTGTAACACCGACTAGGGAATAGGCTTAGGAGACGTAGAATTTGATGTGGAAAATGTTTTAAAAACATTCGTTGGTTTTCATTTTTCTTAGTTTCAAAAAACTCTGAAAATGCTGCGGTATCGACATATTTTCATGTTCCTATAGAAACTTAAAAGGGCGCTACCCTGCGGATATCGATGGTTAAAGGAAATTGAAACCAAGAAAAGGATACATTTAGGAGAGACGTTTAGGTATTATAGCAGGTGTTTGAAGCGGAAGCACTATCAGAAAATTCTAGATCCGGAAAAGGGAAGCATAAGAAAATATCAACGAAAACTAACTTGGTTGAATAAATAGTAAGCACCATGTTCTATTTCTTCCAGCTTGGAAACGTAGACTTGGTGTTTTTCTTTTCTGATTATTAATTGGAAACGTAAGTCAACGTCGTCGGTCGGTTTAAATATTTCTTTTTGGTTCAATTTTACCTAATTAAATATAACTATCATTAGACATTACAGTAATGTAATCTCTTAATTATTCGCAAATGTTTAGTCAGGCTATAAGTAATGCAAGAATTTCTTAAGATGTGAATTGTACTAACCCAATATGTCTAGAATTGGTTCACGCAGTACAGGGCTTTTAATGCAAACATTTTTATGTTCATCTATTTACGTCCCCAATTGTTTTCAGGGTAAAGTGTACTTACTAACGGAATCTTTTCTAGAGACAAAATTCTCATACAGTAGTTACTAAGCAAAAACGTCAGCCAATAGGATTCCATTTTTCGCAATAAATCCGGTTGGTCCGATAAAAATGCCCCTTCCTGTTTAAAAAGACGAATTCCTGTGATAAAAAACCCGTTGCTATAGTGTTCTTTACTTGTTGGTTGTTTATACTGTTTATTATTTTTTGATTACATATTCGGGATTTTGTCTTGTTAAATATAACTCCACGTTATATTTTTCTAATGGCAAATTACAACAATACTGCACTTAACATTCTGGCTATAAGGTAAAGCACTCAAGCACAATACAAAACCGAAGAAATACTCGTGTTGACACACTCGTGTTTTTAAATGTATTGTACTCTCGTGCTTTACCTAGCAACAATGTTTGGGGAACTACTACTGAAACTTTCTAATATAAATCCAAGGTCTTGTGATATTGTATATTAAAAAAATACTGAATCTATTTACTTTTGAATTTTAGTTTTACAAAAAGAAAGAAACAGAGTGCTGCTCGTGCGTCTGAAATTGAATATCGTGCGCTTTTTTGTAGTGGCAGTTGTTGATCCCGCCACTTTCGTAGATTCAACCCTTTGTTAAATTGATTTTTGGCCCTTGTCCACTATACCAGTGACATATAGCAATTTCGTTTAATCAATTTAGATCTTTTAAGAGATACTAGTACGAAAAACAGTTCCAACAGAAACGAGCTCGTAAATTGGAATGTGCTGATGTTAATGTCTTAGCTTACTTAACGAAACTTGTACATTCATGTAATCATGTAATGCTCTTGTAGGAATCAATTTATATTAATGATGTTAATGGTGTTAATAAAATTAACCGTTATACAAAAACATTAATAAATTCAGCCAAAATTTAAAAAAATGTTAGAGAATAAATACAGCCCAAAATTCAAGTAAGATTCCCTCGTTGAGATAGAACTTAAACGGAGAAGAAAATGACGCCAAACTGGGATAACGGAAATTATCACATGTAACTTAAAAATAGCTATTAAATACAGGGTGATTCCAAAATAGCGCATTTCCTCTGGGGTAATTGTAGGGGACCGTTAGTAATCCATTTTGGGAAGAACGTAAAAAAATTCTAATCATTAATTTGCTGAGTTATAATGGGATAGGTAAACCTATAAGAACTCAACTTCTTTATGGTTATGAAATTTTGCAGGGTGGTTTTTCAAGATTTTGACATTAATTTTGCTTTTCAAATATTCGTCAAGCCTGCCATGCCACCATGGCAAAGGGCTCTTTTTACTTTCCCATACCACCACTGGTATATGGGAAGTATTGATATCATGAAAATTTTCGAAGTCGAGATTTTCGCGGAAATACGTGTTTTGGACTTCCAGGACCCCAAAAAAGTGGTCTAGAAAAAATGTCTGTCTGTGGGTGGGTGGGTGCGTGGGTGGGTATGTAACGCCTCTAACCCAAAAACTAATGAACCGATTTTGATGAAATTTTAAATGAAGGGGTATATCGAAAATTCATCGACAAAATAAGCTTTCCAAAAAAATCCGAAACCGGAAGCGGAAGTTAGACATGTTTTTTTGGTATCATTTTTTTCAGAAACGGAATTTTGAAAATCTGAATAGGGGATATGAAAGAAGACCATAATTGAAGGCAAACAGTTTTTTCCCGGACTCTCTAACTTCAAAATGGCGGTCGCTATGAATTTTTCAAAATTTCGACTTTAACGCCCCGTAACTCAAAAACCAGTTATCTGATCAGGTTCCGCAACAACTTGTTTGAAAGCCCTTTGGCTGTACTACACTAAGAAAAAAAATTATTTACTAAATCCAAAAACGGTCGCAACGGCGCTCTCCCAAAAATTTTGAAATTTTTGAAAAATTATTATAAAAAAACTGGTCTAAGGAATTTGTTTAAATTTTCTATACTTATGCAGCTTGGTATTAGCTACATTTTTGTTTTTTGATGAACGCCAGAATTCCACTGTGGCGCCCTCTACGAGATTTTGAAAATCGGAAATTGATGCTCCTATAGCGCCTTTATTAGTCAAAATATGAAAGAAGTTTAAATACAAAAGTTGTTCAGTATATAGATTTGCATTTTTCTAAATTTATATCACGTATACAGGGTGTTTGGTTTTCACAGCACAATAAGCAACTTTGTTATTTTAAATGAAACACCCTATATATTATTATATAATTGAATGCAAAATTGAATTATCTATCACATAGTATAAGGTGTTCATATGGCTAAAATGTACGGTTAGTGAGAAATTCGTGAATTTTGAATATTTAGGTTAGACTCTGAATCTGGTTGGACTCGGAAACTGATCGTCGTCGGTCGGTAGCGATCGTCCGGCTTCGCCAGTTGTAATTTTTAGTGGGTGCCTACTACAGAGTACAGATAGATGCGTATCTTGGTGTCTTTCTTTTGTTCATATCGAACCCGTATAATAGTCTAATTTTTCTCGCGAGGCATTCAAATGATTTCCAATGCTGCCTCGCGAACTACTGGTGAATAGCAAAAACAAAATGTTTATTTTTAGTATGGGAAAGTCCAGGGGAGGTTTGCACCTCCACTTTTTTCCTTTCCACTAACATAACGGTTTGACGGATGTATCTTGTTAAATAGTGGGAGTTATGATAGAAAAACTGTATTTTTTAATAGTAGGGCAGGAAAAATATCTTTTGCAGTCGGCTAAAACACTTTTTCGCTATGCGGCACTTTATAACCACTCGTATGTAAAATGATAGAGAAAGGACGCTAACAATATGAGATTACGACATGCATTTTATTGCAGCAGCCCAGCAGCAGCAACCAACAAAGCAACAAGACCCCCAGTTTTTTCACCCTCAGTAAATTGAATTTAGTATATTAGGTACATATTATTCAAGAAAGTTAAGGCACATGTAAAATTGAAGGGAACGAACGAATCGTATACAAATATATTCAATAACAAAAAAAGGATGTAACTAAATATTGAAGAATGAATAATATTGGCAATTGACCCGTCTGATAGCAATAAATCCTACAAGTTTGGTAATGTGTTCGGGCCCTTCGGGATATTTCTCAGCGTTCCACCTTGCGAAAAAATTGTAATTCTGCGAGCGCCGTGTAATAAAAATCTATACGTTTTAAAGCCAACCGTAGTAAATAGACAATCAATAAATAAAAACAATGAGGTTGGCAATAATAGATATTAACCTCTGTATACGGCAAACATAAAACTTTGACAATAATGAAATTATTGTAACCGCCATAATTATTATTAATTGAGTACCTAATAATTTATTGCGTAACATTTGTAGTAGGTATTAATATGGGCATTTACAAATTACATTTGGAAATAATTTTTCTGTAGCTGATTCTATTATTTCTAACGTAAACCTACTAGAAGGAATTATCTTCCCGGCAGAATATTGGACGTATATATTTAACACGTTATCGATCCACATAACACATTTATTTGCCAAAAATCAGGTCTTATGTCAAGTTAATTGGCAATAAATTACGTGAATTTTCTTCTTGCCCTCACCTACACAATGACGCAATTTCACGTCCGTTAAGTTACGATCTTTCGTCGTTTCACCCTCTTTTCAGCGGAATGAAGAAGGTATTTATTAATTGTCGCTGCCTTCACATAGCTCCCTAGTTTTCTTCTTATTCCTATCTAAAGGTTTCTCAAAGTGTGTTCTTTTGTTGTTTGTAGAGCTAAAAATAACGCTGTAATTGTAACTGAGAATGAGCTTTTGTCGGAACTGCAACGGCACATTCTAGTTTGGCAAAAAGGGAAAAGTGAAATATTTGCAGTATGCAGTCTGCTGCATAAAGAATTCAAATTGTTGAATATTTGCATGCACTTTGATAATAAATTGTTAGAGAAATTCTACATAATAAGAAAATGATTTAGATTTTTGTCGGTATTCCATACATTACCTATATTTCCTTTTAATTTTTCTGGTATTCAATAATGAATATCGCAGCACGATCGAGAAGCAATAAAGTAATCAAGGGTAGCCAGTAATTGAAGCACTTGAAATCTATATTTGAATTCCGCAGTGAGTACAACGTAATCTGCAAATTCCTAGGCGGCTCCGAGTAATAAATTGCGATTATAAAATCTGCGGATGGCAGGATCAAAAGCAAGGAAATTCAGTGGAAGACGAGCAGTTCCTGCATAAAGCAAAAAATCGATTTATTCTGCATATTACCTACCTACGAAGCTCTTCTTAAAAGGTACCCTTTACAGTAAATTGAAGCTTTACTACAAGCATATATTAAATATTGTCCTGATGTTTATTCTGAAAATTGAACTTTCAACTGAAAAATCCGAAACTGTAGCCTATGCTAAATATAAAAAAGTGGAGGTGCAAACCTCCCCTGGACTTTCCCATACTCAAAAGAAACATTTCGTTTTTGGTCTTCAACAGTAGTTCGCGAGGCAAAATTGGAAATCATTTGAATGCGTAGCTAGAAAAACGAAACTATGCGGGTTCGAAATGTACAGAAGAAGACACGTCTGTATCTGTTGTAATCACAGCTGGCGAAGCCGGACGATCGCTACCGACCGACGCGCATGATTCGTTTCAGTCAGAGTGAATATTCAAAATTCACGAATTTCACATCAACCGTACATTTTACATATATGAATACCTTATACTATGTGATAGACAATTAAATTTTGCGTTCAATTATATAATAATATACAGGGTGTTTCATTTAAAATAACAAAGTTGCGTATTGTACTGTGGAAAGCAAACGCCCTGTATACGTGATATACATTTAGAAAAATCCAGAATTATATACTGAACAACTTTTGTATTTAAACTTCTTTCATATTTTGACTAATAAAGGCGCTATAGGAGCATCAATTTCCGATTTTCAACATCTCGTAGAGGGCGCCACAGTGGAATTCTGGAGTTCATCAAAAAACAAAAATGTAGCTAATACCAAGCTGCATAAGTACAGAAAATTTAAACAAATTCCTTAGACCAGTTTTTTTGTAATAATTTTTCAAAAATTTCAAAATTTTTGGAAGAGCGCCGTTGCGACCGTTTTTGGATTTAGTAAATAATTTTTTTTCTTAGTCTAGTACAGCCAAAGGGCTTTCAAACAAGTTGTTGCGGAACCTGATCGGATAACTGGTTTTTGAGTTACGGGGCGTTAAAGTCGAAATTTTGAAAAATTCATAGCGACCGCCATTTTGAAGTTAGAGAGTCCGGTAAAAAACTGTTTCCTTTGAATTTTGCCCTTCTTTCATATCCCCTACTCAGATTTTCAAAATTCCGCTTCTGAAAAAAATGATACCAAAAAAACATGTCTAACTTCCGCTTCCGGTTTCGGATTTTTTTTAAAAGCTTATTTTGTCGATGAATTTTCGATATACCCCTTCATTTAAAATTTCATCAAAATCGGTTCACTAGTTTTTGCGTTAGAGGCGTTACATACCCACCCACCCGCACCCACCCACCCACAGACAGACATTTTTTCTACACCACTTTTTTGGGATCCTGGCGGTCCAAAAGACGTATTTCCGTGAAAATCTCGATTTCGAAAATTTTCATGATATCAATACTTCCCTATACCAGTAGTGGTATGGGAAAGTAAAAATATCTTACGCTAAGAATTGCAATAAAATGTTACTTTCTACAGGCTGTTTCCTAAAAAAAAAACGCCTCTAGCCATAACTTCGTTATTTTAAATTTTAGACTCCTCAAACTCTATACAATTTTAAATGGTAAAACAAAAAAAATCTTTTGACACCACCATTTTTTTTAAGAACACCCTAACGTCCGGATTTTACGTAAAAAGATGTCCCCCTTGCTGTATTTGTTGACTTATCTTGGCGATTTTCAAGCAAACAATAATTTTGAAATATACTACTTAGGATGGCTACCTTTTGTTGAAAAACTCCGTATTAATTTGTGAGGTCCAAAACGATCCTAATGCCTACAGTCGCTTAATAAAGTGTAAAGCGAGACTACTGAAATAATACCCGCATTTTAATATTATTTTGATTTAAAGATGAACAAACACTTGAAATATTAATAATTTATAAGGGATATTTAAATAAAAAAAAGATATAACCTGGAAACCTAATATCTGTATCTCCTTCAAAAGTGAGGTATTATTATCCGTGAATTGCTTTCGAAAGATTAGATTTTTACGGTCGGCTTTCATCATTCCCTTCCTTTTTCCAGACTCGCAAACGAAAGCGGCTAAATAAAATCCTCCTGAGAAAAATAAACACGTACCTACCTATACAAAAGTAGAAATGTTAAAATATTTCTGTTAACCGTTTCTGACTATTCAGGTTAACCTTTAGGATTGAACTATATAACAGTTTATATTTTTGCATAATCATTTTAATGTGAAGAAGTGTCATTAAATAACGAATAATTTATATACAAATTATACCCCGGTCCGCAGTATATAAAACTGAATTATAAAGCCTGAAAACATAAAATGAAAAATACCGAGGCAAGGCAGAAACAAAATTGCTAGTTAAATATGAATTATCCAGGGCTCAGAATGGGGTTTTCCATTTTCGCGTGTATTCTTACACTAACACCATCATCAAGGATTCCGCTATCTGCGGAGGACAGTCCAAAGTCGGGATTTGTCGGAGCTAAATTCTGCGACAGTCCGAGCGGAAAGCTCAGACTGGAAGGATTTGTTTACCAGTTCGCTGTCTACGGTAAGCTGCTATAAATAAACCGAGAAAAGAAATTTTCTGAGCTACCTGCATTATATTAATTGCGAATAAAAAGGTTGTATGAGACAGTATTACAGCTAAACAAAATTGGAAATATGAAGAAAATTGTCAGATACACTTTAAGAACAATTTTGAATTAAAACTTCGTTTTGCTACAGGGTAGATTATAAGTATTTATTATTTTTTTAATTACTATATATTTTGGAGTCGTTCTTATTGTTTTTTTTTTTCAAAAATATGAAAGTTAGAAAAAAAATTTGGTTTAAAAAAATATTCAAACCAAGAAGTTTCGGCATTGTTGTGGTTTTATACAAAATCGTGTAAGGAACATTGTTATCGACAAATACATATTATATTCACTTTAAGCGGTAAACTCCGTTCGGTTGTTAGATATTTTCATGAAGGAATGTAAAATATTTTCCATGTTTCGATATTCAGAATGCTTTCATAGGTATCTCCTTTCTTCTCTAGAAATGCTTTTTTTCATAGCCGGTGCGAGCTTATAGCGTGCAGTAATATTACACCTAAATGTCTAAACTTAGAGATGGTGTTACAGCTGCTCACACTTCAGTTAACTGCGAATGCCACTAATTTTCTTCAATCTTTCACACAAAGCAAGTGTTCAGTTGCCAAGTGTTGTAATTTAACCCATTTCGCGAGTATATTGCGGTTAATGGTGTGAACAAACTGCCCAAGCCCATAATATCAGATTACTTTTACATTGTCAAATAAGAAAAGTATCCTTTGATAATAATATTTTCATATTAGAGTTGCGGCTGTACCGCTCGTAATTGTTTTCCAAAACCAGCAGCAACGAGCAATGGATAACAAATAAGTATTGAAGAAAAACGAGTAAGAGTAGCATTCGGATGACAATTCAATGAAACAAGAATTTTTAAAATAATAATAATTGCTTTGACATTTCTTTGACGTTTATCTGACATAAATATTGTCGCTAGAACATTCCATTGCTTTTATGTTGTCATAAAAATATTGTCAGTAAAATAGCCTTCTGATTGGTTCAATTTTTAAAAAAGGACTCTTCTGATTGGCTGACGGAATATGAATTGAATTCTCATAATATAATACAACGAGTGCTCGAGTATTGCCGACAATACTTTGTCATTCTGATGAGTTGCTGTTGTGACGAAAATAACTACGAACGATAGGCGAATAATTATTTTCCAAAAACAGCAGCAACAAGTAATGAATGAATGACATATACTGAAGAAATACTCAGAGGAAGAGTCGTATTCGAATGACAATTTAATGAAATAAGAATAAATAACAATATTTTTTTCGGATGACAATTCAATAAAACAAGAATTTTTAAAATAATTTTTTTGACATTTGTTTGACGTTTATCTGACATACATATGTACATATTATCGCTGGAAGACGCTACTGCTTTTCAGTTGTCACGAAAAATTGTGACAGCCAGAAAAATGTTGCCCTTTGGTACAGAATCTTTAGCAAATATTGATACGGAAGTAAAATAGAGGCTACAGTGCCAAAAAGAAGTTAACTTTCTGTATGGTGCCAGTTTTTGACCTTTTGTGAGGCAAAAAATTATACGCTAGATGGATCTACATCGAAAGATAAATTAGCGTAAATCTTGAAACATTTTATATTTTGACGTTGACTATTGACGTTGACTATGACAGTGAATGTCAAAAAATTATCGCCTAATAATTCCAGTTAGGTTAGTCAACTTGACATTTGGTCACGTGACCACCCTGAAACGTCATAGCTGTTTTTATCATAGTCGACTAAAAAATTATAAATCAGCGGCCGAAAAACACCGGCCATAAAGTATTTGCGGCCATAAAATAGAAATTGACAAATGCCTACTACAAATTGACACTTTACGAAGATATGTAAAACAGCTGTTTTTATCGTAGTCGCCTAAAAATAATATTATCAAGAAATTTTTTTGTTGGCTTGGAAACCATACTAAAATTAATTTTTCTTAACTTTTATAAATGGCTGCTGTTATCTCAAAAAATTAATAATAACTAAAATTAATGTTTCTATTGGTTGCAAATAAGTTGTTAACAAAAATCTTAAGAAATATCAACTTTGTGAATAAAATTTCCATTTATATTTTCCATTACTTAAAGGACCTTTCTTTTTTTAATGCGGTTGCTATTAGGCTACGACCTAAGAATTGGTTACATGATTCGTAAAATTGAAGGAACGATGAAGGAATTTTCCAAATATTTTGAAATAGCTGGGATTGACAAGCACTTTTGACCTTTCGCCCACCATAATTTTTCAGTTCTCTCTTTTAAAGCTGTGCGCGAAATACCCAAAGGCATTGAAAACATCAAAACTGAAAATCATCATACCCTTGAATTAATAAATTGTGCATTTAGTGAACACGAAAACCATCAAAGAAGCGAAAATATGTGATTAATATTTGGTTCCGTTGTATAAATGTTATAGGTATAATTTCGTTTAGGAACTGGAATAGAGGCTGTCTCTCTGTTTGTATTATTGCAAGCTCAAGTAGGTGAACATTTATTCATTGAAATATGAATTTATAAATTCCCTTCAAATTAAAAAGGTACGAGTACCCACGCCTTTAGTTAGAGGAAGTTCATTTCGCTGAATGGCGTTTGTAAATAATGCATAAAAGCACTCTGCAGTGGAATGAATTTGAAAGAAAATTTTCCTGTACGAAATAAAGCAAAAAGGACAGAGATAAATGACTATCTTAGTTTCTCCTTTCTTTTATTATGATTTTTTAGTTAATTACATACGTTTTGATATATTTGGAATGCACTGTGAAAATAAATAAAAATATGGATAGGTATTATTCATTTTTTGGTGATTTTCGCATAAACATTAAAATTTTGCAGACGTATTATACTGTGTCACAAAGTGTAAAACGAATGGTAGTAATTAACAAAACAATGTTGTGCAGAGAGTTGGTCATAAATTAAACGCGGTTTTGAAGTCTTTGTGGGTGCCAACATTCACAATGGACTTAGCAGAACTACTACAGAACTGAGTTATATCCACACAATTTTGTTACAGTTCTATCAGTAAAGTAGATCAACAGTCGGCATGAAATGTGCACCAATTTAATCTGTGTACATTGAGCAAACATTCTCTGCAGACGTAGCAGAAATCGAATGAGAAGCTTTTGAGAAGTCATTAGGTCCTGGGGATAATTTCTTCACTTCACCAGGGTAGCAGACACGTAACTAGGGGAGAGACATGGGATACGGGGCAGTTAATATTATTTTGAGTGGACTCGAAAAAATTCTAAAATGCAAATTTACCCTTACTGGAGGTTTCTTGCTGTTACTATACGTACCAGAATTTAATTATTTATTGGTGTGTCTCTTATATTTTATTTCCCCATGGTTTTACTGAAATAATTGAAATTCTTTTACTCTACTCAGTCGCCAATTTCATTCTTTACTGCTTCCTTTATTATAGTAGATAAAATTCGTCTGTATTTTTCTAGTGACGTCCCTCGTCAACAATCTTGCTAAATTTACAAAGATGTACTAGTACCTACCTACGTGGAGATTTACTAATTAAATATTAAAACATAAGTAGGTACAACCTAGAAAGCTGATTGACAGCATATAAGAAACTTTACATTGCATAGTAAATTATATGTAAAGTGTATATTTACTGCATAATTAAGTTTATTTATTTCCCTTAAACTAAATGAAATTGTTTTGTATGGCACACACTAAATTGACTAAATTTGATATCGCATCCGTATCAACACTAGTTCAAGAATAAGAGATACTACACTTTATTTTAAGAAGAGGAAATAGTTACGGTATAGGTAGATAGGTATAGGGTGTAGATACCAAAACTAGGACTAGTTTTCGGCTTGTTTGGATCGTATCATGTAATAATAGTTTAATCTCTGCGTCTATTAGGTACATTTGCAACATAATTACAGAATGTAGTTTACCATTCTAGAATCGATTTACAGTAAATTACTGCAGCTGATAATCTCCCACAATTAGTCTATCATCTATATTATTAAATGCATTATACAAACTTTGCACTGTCAATCTAATAGGTTATATTAAATGGAATAATTCCTGTTAATAAATGTTAAAGCAATGTTCAAAGGAAACAAAGAAAAAACTAATTTCGAAATTCAGTTAACTAATGAAATTGAAGACTAACAGCTTTGTATAATGAAACTTCTGCTATATACCTATACAGCTCCACCAAGCTTACAAATGCCCCGGAAAATATGAACTAAATTTTAAAAGACAAAGCGCGACAATACGTCAGCCAATAGCAAGCAATCCTACTCAAAAGTAAATTCACTGGAAAAATTCAATTGACGTTTGAAATTTTAATAAATTCAGTGTTTGTCAGATTGTTTTGACGTTTAAATATGTTAAGTATGAATGTTAAATCGAGGAAGATAATTCATTCTGTAACCAGAAATATCATTCGAAAGGTCATCGAATTCTGCGAATGAAAAGTATTTACAATTATTTAAATTTGCCGCTAAATGTTTTTATTTTGACTGTACGGACACGCCCCCTTTCGACTTTGTAAGCTTGGTAGAGCTGTAGATATCATTTAAATTTCAGCTCTAGTTATCCATGGAAATTTAAGTCATGGGTTTGATTAATTAACACCACGACCTTCTTGATTTTCGAGTCTGACGTCTCTCGAAAATCAAGGTCGTGATTAACACAAACGAAATTAATTGAAATGTCAAATTTATGAACTGTCAGTAGCAAACGTTACCTAATTTATCATTTTTTATTAAAAATGGTTTGTACCTTCTACAGTCGAGTACAAACAGTTTGTAAATATTTTGAACCATTCTGTAGATTTATTCAGAGAAACTGATTGTGTTTCAGGTTTAACTTTTTAAAATGTAAAAACACAATAATTAAATTGTGTGTCTAATTAATCAAAGGCGTAAGTAACTTAAATTTCCATGGATAACTAGAGCTGAAATTTAAATGATTACTCACATAATTCCTTCATTGTCCAACTAATAGACGGATCCCTTTAAAATACAGTTCATTGTTATGTCCCACAACCTACCTATGGTAAATTTAATAAAAATCGGTTGTGGACCCTAAACAAAATCATAGAGAAATTTATGATTGTAGATTGTGGAAAATATAAACACTATTTTATGCAGAGGATTCCTTTAACAATGGTCCTATAATTTAATTAAACTGCCAATTCAAATCAATTTAAATTTCAAACGACTATAACAAAATCAAACACATCACATAATATATTCTATAGAACATCAACAGAAAATTAATTAGTAGAAACCCTAACAGATCATGCATTTGGTCATGTACTACTAATAACCATTTCATATTCAAAATTGTTAATAACATTGACTTAAATTTTGTTAAGCATGTAATTAATAGAATATCAGGGGTTCCACGAAGGTAATGGAATACTATTATAGCGAGTGGAGAAATTAAGGAAATAGGCTCAGTCAAAAAACAGAAGTAGAGCTTGTTCGTGGGAGCTTTTCCACCGGATAAACAATTCAAAGAGTAAAAACAAATAGGGAAAATTTTCTTTGTGCGATCTTTAACTTTCTTGAACAGAAAGTTTTAAGAAAAAATTGTTAAAATAAATCTCACAATGCAAAACAGGCAGTCATCTATCAAATCCGTATCGGTGTAATGGGTGTTGTAATTATAATGTCCCTACATGAGGACTTATGACCTTGGGTGTCTTCCTTGGTGCACATGTGATAAAGAGAATCTTATTTAGCGGTGGGTTATTTATTGATTTTCTTAACCTGTGCTTGCATTTAGCTAAAAAAAATTCTATCCCGCGCATGGCACGAAGCCTATCATTAATAAATTTCAAGGACTCGCCCCATTGGAACTGAATCTCCTATTTAAATTTTGCTAAATAGTTTAAGGCCTTAGCGCCATTTCAAATTAGAATATTCATGAGAAAATTGATAAATCACCTTTCAAATAATACAGGGTTTTTTCCTTGCATAAAAAGTTAACACTAAATCCAAACTAGATAACTATCCAAAAATTTAAATTTGATTTGAGAAGCAAACAAATATAAAATTCTTGGTATAGGTACTTCATTAAGCAATTAATCTGAATTTGTATGCTTGACTGAATACAAGATTGCGTTTTCTATTAAAATTCGCTATCGAGCATTACTGACAATTCAATTCATATTCCGTCAACCAATGAGAAACGTTGTTTTTTAAAAATTGAACCAATCAGAAGGCTATGTTACTGACAATAGTTGTATGACCTAAAATAACTGCAAATTATTGGTTGATTCTGGAAATCTTTCTAGGGTGTAATAATCTTCACTCTTTTCCCAAAGAAACTTTTAAATAGATATTGTACTATTTGGAACTTAACTTCGTTTCGAAACAATCAAACCAGATTGTTAGGCTATTTTCATCCACAAAAGAGTTTTTAACTTGTGGGCTGGAAATTGACTACAAAGATAAAAGAGTTTCAACCAAAGTTCAGGCCAAGTAGATAATTAGTTAGTTACTTGGTAAAACCCTCTTCGGAATGTCACGAATGCATCTACATCGGAACTAATCACGTTGGGAAATTAATCCTTAGTTTGCTTTCATTATCTTGAAACCAAAAGTCACTAAATTACATCCAGGATATTTTATGACGACTATAAAGTGCTAAGATCCACAACTGTTGCAACGTTTGAAGTTTGTAAAAGAAGCTAGAAAATGTACAGTTGGAGGAAAGAAACATAGGCGTCATGAAAATGCCATAGTTTGTAGATTTTTCTAAATCACTTTTGGAAACGGCATATTATAATTTTCAGAAGAAAATCGGGACACTGATATCTGTAGCTACTTAGAGGAGGTAAATAGGTTTGGGAGATATATTTCTGGTTCTAGGATACAGGAACTAAGAAACTAAGTTTGATTATTCATGCATGGGAGGGCTGCACGTCATTTGTCTTTCCAAGTAAGGAAGCACGCAAGTCACGTTCTTGTTCAATATGGATATAGTCAATACATGAACAATTTAGTTTTCTGTAATTTAATTAATACCACAGAATTATAAAGGCATGTAGAACATTTGAAAAAATTAACAGCATTTCTAAACCTGTATAAAATATATGAAATAATTGGACAACACTTCAACCTAAAGTTCATTCCCTGATACCGCGACTATCATGTAAACAAAACTACGTGACAGTAGTAGGTTCTGTGATTTGTTGCTTACAAACATTCCCTGTAAGCAACCAATCACAGATCGTACTACGGGCATGTGTCACGTGGTTTTGTTTACATGCTAGTCGCGGTGACAAGGAATGAAGTTTAAGTAGGTACCTACTGCTATTGTATGGCGTTATTTGTAACTGGTAATAAATCAATTTACAGACTAATAGGATCATAGAAACCCGTAATCCATCAAATAGTATTTAAAATTTTTGTTCACGATTGTATAATGTTTCGATATTAGGTATAATTTGTTGTAAATTGAAAGACTTCTGCCGTTGCCGATTACATGAAACGTAGCGCATCTGCATAGGTTTGTCTAGAAAGTTATGAAACGTCCTGTATAATTGATTGTCATTGAAGTGTATGAGTACTCAACGTTCTGATAATCGATAACTCTTGATTCATTGGTTTTGCACTACAACAACACTTCAATGCACTTAAGTACTGCTTCATTTATTGGACCTATACTTGCTTGCTACGTATAGTAAGTCACGCTTTAAGGCATTATATTTGCTGTTTTTGATTTCTCCTTAGCTATTTAAAAAATAACTAGAACGAGTTAATATGTTTAATTGGTAACTCTTCGGATTAACTTATAAATTTGTAAACGCAAATCGAATCATGATCCTGATTTTGAAAATTATTAGGAGTGCGGCACAGTTGAACCACTTTTCCTTTATACTTTAAGTTTTATTTTCCTGTCACTGCAAAATTGACTCGTCAAGATGTATCGTTATCCGCGTAAAGTTGTTACCTCAAACAACAAATGCAGGTTCCAAAGTTTTACTTTCTTGTATTATATTGTTTGGGGGTAACAGGATGTACTTACTATACAGGGTGATCATTTGAAAACGATCCACCCCCAATATCTCGGTGCACAAAGCTTTATAAAGAAATCGCCGAGACACGTCAACAATATTAATGAGGGGGACATATTTTTACATAACAGTTACATATCACGTTTTATCCCCCCACCCTCCAGAGCCTCCTCCTCAAAAATTGTAAATAGCAAGGGGGGTTATGTGATACCTCATTTGAAACGCCTTTGGATTACCTACATTTTGACGTTTTGCTTTTTAAAATCGGTTGATTCGTTTTTAAGATATTAAGGGAAAAGTGTTTAAGTTTATTAAAACAAAAGGGAGCTTTTAAAACGCATAGCAGGCTGTTGTCATAATGCATTACTGGTTGTTTTTATTGTCACTACTTGTCAAAGTGTTTGGCAATAATAATTGTTGATGTTCGTTTAAATTAAAATCCCTAGATTTTTTTCTTTGGGGACATTTAAAGTCAACCGTTTACAAAAGTCAGCCAGAAAATATTCTTCGGCCAGATCTACGGCAAAGAATAAATCACGAATGGAGGTCTATTCCACGAGAGGTATTTCAGAATGTTAGATTAGGATTTGAACAGAGACTCTATCAGTGTTTAGCCGAAAATGGAGGACAGTTTGGACAGTTACGTTAAAATTTAATTGTTTCTGCACGGCCTGTGCTATTTTGTCTAATTATTATATTAAATGTCTGAAAAACAAATCTATCGATTTTAATTTAAACGAACAACAATAATTACTATTGCCAAACACTTTGACAAGTAGTGACAATAAAAACATCCAGTAATGCATTATGACAACAGCCTGCTATGCGTTTTAAAAGCTCCCTTTTGTTTTAATAAACTTAAACACTTTTCCTTTAATATCTCAAAAACGAATCAACCGATTTTAAAAAGCAAAACGTCAAAATGTAGGTTACCCAAAGGCCTTTCAAATGAGGTATCACATAACCCCCCTTGCCATTTAAAATTTTTGAGGAGGAGGCTCTGGAGGGTGGGGGGATAAAACGTGTTATGTAACTTTTATGTAAAAATATGTCCCCCTCATTAATATTGTTGACGTGTCTCGGCGATTTCTTTAGAAAGCTTTGTGCACCGAGATATTGGGGGTGGATCGTTTTCAAATGATCACCCTGTATAAGTGTATAGAGGTAACAATTTTAAGCGGATAACGATATATCTTGACCAATACTGCAACAAGTCTGGAAAATGTTGCTTTACGGGAGGAGCGGGTTGAGAAAGCTGTGCCGTCTTTAAACGGCCGTAAAAGACGGTCAGTCACACGTCACGAAAAACGGTGTCGTGTATAATAAGTGAAGTGGTTTCCAAATGAACGCTACGAATCAATGTTTATGACAGGATGTGTTGTGTATAGTGGTGATACTGTGTCTCTAGACTTCTTTGTCTTCAGACATACTAATTATACCGATCCGACGGCCGTACTTATTCCACGGTTTTTGTGATGTCATTCACCGTATTTTACGGCTATTCAAAAAGAGTTAGGGGATGCAGCTGGTCATGATCAAGAACGACACTAACGCTATCTGCCGGACACAAGTTGAAAATAACTTGATACGTTTTTGGTGACCAGTGACCAGTGGAGTACTATTTACAAAATCTATTAATGGTACCTATACAAACTAAAAAATCAGATTTTTCGACTTATTTTGTCAGTTTTGAGGTAACGTTGTCAATATTTTAACTAAACCTCCGATAGAAATCCTGAAACTCTTTTCATTATCAATAATATTATTTTCCCAATCTACCCCTACAACTTGGAAAACTTGGGGTGGCTCGATAAACATCTAAACTATCGGAAACTTGGGCAAAATTCAATTTCCACACGAAATCTAAGGAAGGTGAGATGACCGCCACCCATATGTTTGCAATAAAGTTTAAACATAATTTGGTGAAGCTAAACCGACTAGAGAGTGCTTGTCTTATCTGATCAGAAGTTTGTAGGGTAAATTTCATTTTTACTTATGTCCACACGTTAGGGAATTTTGCTTTAGACGGGATCAGGCTGGATTAAATGAACTCCATTGTATAATGTAATCGATGGCACATAATGCTAAATTATAACATCTTTCCTAAGCCCTGTTCTATTTAAATAATGCCTTTTTAAAACATTGCTAATTTTAGATGATTTAAATATTTATTATTATATAAAAAGTAGAAAATAGGATAATAAGAAAGACGTAGAAAATAGAATAAGCCTTTGCAGAGGTATAGGGTAAATGATTTATAGACTTCATACACTTTCACCCTTATCAACGAAAAAAAACACACGAATAAAGCGTACGAATCGAAGATGGAATGTCAGAAGACGTGTTCAAAGTATATATTTAAGGACCTTTTGATTATAGGGAAGTAGAGAACATTTCCGCAAAATGCTGCGATAAACTATGTTGATGTAGATCTTGTAGCATCGATCAAATTTTAAACACCGAAGTATTAACACCAAGACCACAATTAATACAGTTGTGTCTATTTGAAAGAAAAGACAACAAAATATCGATGGATTGGTGACGAAATCCACTTCGTTACAGCGAAAAGGGAGTAAATAGTCTGAGGGGCAGAGGCAGCTCGTGACTAAAATTTGTGTGAGTACAACAAGAGGTGGGGAAGGAAGGAAAAATGGCGCCGCAGGTGACGAAATACTTTTCAAAGTGGGAGTGGCTGATTTAGACGCAATTTAAGCGGTACGCGACATTTGGGCGCCGGCCGTTTGGGCGCCAATTTCTGTAGATTCGCGGTAAGCAAGTTCTTATATATATTACCTGCTAAGAGCAACTAACCTGAACACAGACTAAGGTGCCATGTACACAGACCTCGGCACCATGTACACAGACTGCAACGACCACCTCCATTTCGTACAACTTCTTATATATATTACCTGCTAAGAGCAACTAACCTGAACACAGACTAAGTCGCCATGTACACAGACCTCGGTACCATGTACACAGACTGCAACGACCACCTCCATTACGTGCAAGTTATTTTATATATTATCTGCTAAGAGCAACTAACCTGGGCCCCATGCAATTTTAAAAATGTATTGGCGCCCAACCGTCCTGGCGCCCAAACGGCCGGCGTCCAATCGGCGGCGCCCAAAAGTCCTGCTTCGCAATTTAAGAGCATTTAGAAAATTTTGGGATGAAATTAAACATCTTGTTAATTTTGAGGCAATATTCAGAATGTTTATGTCGAAATTTGGGAAGGCCTTGTGCCCCCTGGTGCTCCGCAGGCAATGAGGATTCCGGAAAATTTGAAAACTTTGAAGCAAAATTCATAATTTTACGCAACAACCCTGAATTTTGTTTAATGTTTTTAATACAACACGGCAACCCTTTATTTTCAATTTATCTATGTATGTGCCCTGGCCTTTGGAGGGGGGCAATTAACCCCATAAACCCCCCCCTTCGTAGGTCCGCGCTTGGGTATAATGTCAATTGCGATAACACGAAGATACGTGCGAAATTACTTTCTAATGTTTATAGGTACGTTTTAAATGCATGCATGCACCGTTCTCGTGCAAAACGTATTTCACAGCATGCTACGGAACTACTTGAAATGAATAGTTTCGAACTGATTATTGCTTAAATTTAGAATCTGTACTGGCAAGTATCCAAATTAAACTATCAACAAAAGAATATTTAATCAAAATGCATTTACTTAATCCTGGCCCTAATTTATGTATGTCGCAACTAACTAACACTAATTATTTAGGTGGAAATACAATTTGTACTTGTTGCAGTATATTAATAATTTCTATTTCTTTGTGGTAGGTACCTATATTACAAAACTGTGTGCGAACTATACCTACACTATATACGGGGTTGTTCACGAGTGAGCCTTAAAAAATTTGACCACAACCCACCAATACCTTTTCAGAGGTCAACTTGATTATAAATTAATATAAAAGTTCTCATATACTTTAAACATTTTATTTTATGTAGGATCTTTTTCAGAATAATTGATGAAATCAAAAAATAATGTTGATATATGGCTCTACAGTTTTCTTTATTTTACTTTACCATAAATTTAGGTAGGCAGCATGTAATGTATGTAGGTAATAGGAAAAAGGAAAATAAAGAAAGACAAATTCTGGAATTTCTACAGCGCACAGAAGGATTTATGAATTGACGTCGCATATCCTGTTTATTATCAAAGAATTTCGAATGTTATCCTTACGGAATGTATCTACGATCTACCTACTCGTGCAACGGTTAAAAACATTACCGTCACAGAAAGTATACTAAAATGTGTTTATTTTTCACTTTAATTCAAGCCTTCGTTTTTATTTAAAAAATTATTTCCTGTTTCTTACAAGATACCAGATAATCTTAAAATGCTCGAAATATTCTAATGTAACCTTAAGGCTTTACTTTACCTAGCTGGAAATTTAAGTAAAACTGTACTTTTTTTAAACGCTCTCAAAAGTTAATTATGGAGTTTAAAACAAGTATCGACATTGAAAATGCTTATAGTATACAACGTTTATGAGTGCGCTATAGACGTATATTTGCAAAATAGTTATTTAGTTGGCTATAATTAATTAAAAATGTTAAAATTTATAAACCATCTCATTTGAATACGTGTACTCCAAAATAAGAAAACTTTATATGAATCGATAGAGTTTGTAACAGGCTAGTGCGCTACAGGCTTATATTTGCTTCATCGGCTCTAATTTGATTTTTATTTCAAAAAAACAAAATCAATTTTAGGCCACCAACAAAACATATATTTTCGTTTTTAAGATACCACTAACGGACAAAACTCCAAGCTTTATGGGATTACACGAGATTACTATCTACAATTTGAAACCTTGGCCCATTACAAGTTGTTTGCTTGGTTTAAAACTGGATAATGAGCTTTGGTACTGCACTCAACAAAATTTCTTGATACAAGAATGAAAATAAGGGTATAAACATGTAAATTAGTAAACTACGTAAATTACATTAGCTGACTCAATAAACAATTTTATCGTTTATATGTGCCAATGATAAATATCTGAAAATTAAAAATTGAATTTAAAAAAGTAGGCTATAGTTTCATCCCGGCACGTAAATAACTGTTTGTAATATTAATAAAATTACCTTTTATTGCCCTAGGGCGGGGTTTACGTCCGCTCCTTGAGGTGGTAATGCATACCTTACACCTACCACCATCCGTGCATAAAATATTAAGAAGCTTTTTTTGTTCACGAAACCTTATGTTATGCCCCAATAGTTTTAACCTCGGTTTTAACAAACTTTCAAAAAAATTTTCAGGGGGCTTTTTCTTCCGGGGTTTTTCCTAGGGCTTTGTCTTCCGGTGCTTTTTTTCCTAGGGCTTTTTTTTCCTTGGGCTTTTTTTCCGGGAATTTTTTTTTCGGGGCTTTTTTCCCGGGGCTTTTTTCCCCGAGCTTTTTTTACCTAGATTCATTTATTACTATTGGAATATTACGCTAGCATATTTTTGTTAATTTTGGGCACCCGTTCCCCTCCCTTTATGCGCGGTTGCGGTTGAAGAATTGGTGGATTTTTTTTCCGTAGACTGTTTTTTCCGCCGGCTTTTTTATCCACGGATTTTTTTTCCACGACTATTTTTTCTTAGATTTGAGTGAAAGATAAGAGTTAAAATAATTATCGCTTTTCAAATTACTCTTACTGTTGCAATTAATCTTTAAACCACTCTAAATTGCTACTGTAAAATTCTAAAGTATGGTACCATTTGGTACCATTTAGTGAAGAGAACAAAAAGCAAGTTATTATAAATAGTAGTAAATATGTTTTCGTCTTTCATGCTTGCAATTTCGGATATGACAATTTGTGGTACATTTGTAAACAGAGATAATTCAATGCGAAATCAACTAAACGATCTACCTGCTCAAATCCCGAGACCTTCGCCTAACTAACTATTAACAAAGAATATCTTAACCAGCTTAAATTATTATCTTTTGGTAATACCCATTGGAGAGCTGTCCGCTAAGAGCTATTGCTTAAAAATATTCTTTCAAAAGTATGCAACTTGTGATACTTGAAAACGAAATTTATTTTAGGTAAAGTAGAGCCTTAAGTACTACTAAGTACCTACAATTTAAAATAAATTCCATAAGTCCATAATGTACGTACGGAACCCGTACCTATAGTCTCGTTTGTCGCGCTACGCATTCAAGTGATTTCCAGAGGCTGCCTCGAGGTCGAGAACTATACTGTTGAATACCAAAAACGAAATGTTTATTTTCAGTATGGGAAAGTCCAGGGGAGGTGCGCACCTCCACTTTTTTATTAGTAATATTCTGTCCATATTCTGTATGCGTTTCAGAAACAAATTTTATAGGTAATTTCCTAGCAAGGAGACGTATTCACAAAAAAACAATTTTAAAAAACATTTAATGCAGCCTCTATAATTTTATTCGAAGCGAAAAAGGCGAATAAATCGCCAGAATATTCGATGCCTTTCTCCTGTCACCAAAATATCTCTATCCTCTCGGAATTGAGTTTATGGTAACATCTGCAAGAAGCACTCGAGCTCAAGGTGAACTCGTTCGTGCTGAATTATTTAAAGCTCCCGATTTAACCCTTTCTGCACGCAAAAGTTCTGTATATTCATATACACCCACTTAAAATGCCGACGTGCAGGGGTTGAAAATGTACAAAGATCTTTTATTAAGAAAGAAATAAATTACTGTGTAAAATGCGAAACTGAATACGAACCTTCTAACATTTTACGTTTTATAGTACACAAATCAATAAAGCCTTAAGGCTTGTCTTTAGTTAACAAAAATTCCGATTTTAAAGTAGAAATAGGTAGAGGTATACGCAAAACGCATCCCATAAGTAATCGTCTTGTTAATCCTTAAAAGATAAGAATTTCCATCGCCACACATTTTTTGTTATTTTTATAACAAATTGAAGCTATTTTTGTTGATCATAATCATTTCTGAAGTACAGTCTATGCACATGCAATTGGCGCAATCTGCTTACGTTCAGGTATACGGATTAGACGGATCGACACTTGTTTTACTTGTACCCCCTTGTTAAACAACCCATTTACCTATTAATTCTGTTGTTAAAGAGTTTGAACGATTGACATAATCTCCAAAGTCACTAGCAGAGTATTGGTTTTAAGTACAGATGTGCAGAGGATACATAGACATTCTTTAGACTTTGAACGATTACAACAGAAATCGACAAAAATTCTATTTTTTCGCAGCAAAATGTTTTAGGGGATTGTTTCTAGAAATAAGAACTGAAAATGAAATGTGATAATATTTGGTGGAGAATAAGATGTACAACACGATTATTTTGCCTCTTTTTGTATAGTAGTATATTGTGCTAGAATTTCATTTCTAGCCTCTGAACGTGACTGCAAAAATTACCTTAAATTAGGTAGGCGGAAAAAATCCTAGGAAAAAAAATCCTAAGAAAAAAAACCTGGAAAAAAAATCCCAGGAAAAAAAAACCTGTGGAAAAAAAATCCTGTGGAAATAAAATCCTCGGAAAAAAAATCCATTTTTTATTTACATAAAATTAATCATTTTATATTATGCATAATGAGCCATATCTGACATTGTTTAACTTTATGTGTTAGCAGAACCATATTATTTCAAATATTAAACATTACATTAAGGCCCAGTTGTATAAAAGATTTGACTTCCAGTTCAGCTGAACCGCGATCAATTGTCATGGATGATTGTTATAACAATTGGTATCCATGACAATTGATCGTGGATCAGCTGAACTGGGAGTCAAATCTTTTATACAACTGGGCCTAAGCGGCCTAAGATACCGATTTATGAAAGAGGGAACAAAATTAGACAAATTTGTAGTTAGCATGAAATTGCAAAGATAAAAAGAAAAAATTATATACCAATAATTTGTTTCGATTTGGGCAACCGCTGGTTTGCTAACACAGCGGGGTTTTTTTCAAGGATTTTTTCAGAGGATTTTTTTTCCGAGGATTTTTATCCGAGGATTTTGTTTCCATAGGATTTTTTTCAGAGGATTTTTTTTCCATAGGATTTTTTTTCCATAGGATTTTTTTTCCGAGGATTTTGTTTTCTAGAATTTTTTTTCCGAGGATTTTTTTTCCTAGGATTTTTATTCCTAGATTCCTTAAATTATTACTCTTTGGCGTACATCTAAAAAGGTTGGTGTATGGACCCAATAAGAGAAGAGAGCTACTCTACAACTGTTATGATAGCTTAGTAATTTAAAATCCCTTATTATTTCGCTTATTTATTTTATTCTGCTACTGAAATCACCCCTTAAATTTCTATTTTTGTTACTCGTTGTTACATTATTTTACATTTGCGAAAGGGAATTAATAGTCTCATCTACATACCTCGTATCATGCCGTGCAGTAAGTTGAATTTTATCAGCAACAAGTTTGTTCCAGTTTTGTAAACGCTGAGAAACCTTAAGGTGAATTAAAAAATCAATAGTCTATGCAGGCGTGCTAGTATTATTAGAAATTCTCGACGTTAAAAAAGTAATTACTTATTTAAAATGTTTTGTCTGCCTTGCATTTATTGCTCGGAAGTTTTGTTCAATGTAGGTAGGTGACGCCTTTGCGGTATACAGTGATGGTTCTCCACCACCCAAGCCCTTATTTAGTTCTAGTAAATATTAGTACCTATTTCCCTAATTTCATACCTAGCTTTTTTTACTATTTTTTTAAGTAATATAGGAATTAACCAGAAAAACGGTAAATACTAACCTAAAAGATAGAACTTGGTCAGCTAAGACGACAAATGAGACAAGAAGAATGAGGACGACTGTATTAAATATTAGATTTGGTTTAAATTTAAGTAACACCTGTAATTGTTGAAAGTTTTGGTCTTAAATTAAAATGCATAATTTTTTCTACCTTTGCTTTTTAGAATTTGCAAGAATAATTATTATCCGTACCAAATTAATAAGTTTTGTTTTTTAATGGTTTCATTTTTAGCCCGATTTATATTTCCATTTTGTCTACTTTGTCAGGAAAGAAAACAATACCAGGCTTGTCAGAATTTAATTCTCTTGGAACAAACCAATTTGTCAAAATTATTTTAATGAAGCTTTTTCAACGAATTTGCAGAAATAACAAAATCGAGTTTAATTTAGCCTTCTTAAGAGTGATCTAATTCAGAAGTTGTATACGAAAATAATTAGGACGATTTAATTAATTGAAGAAAATGCTTTAATGAAAGTAAGCTGACAAATTTGCTTTAATAATAATAGGTAGGAAGAAATGAAATTAATTACGTTTTACAAATAATCAGAATTTTTATCACTTTGCACTTTGCAATTGAAAGGTAAAATGATTGCGCTTCAAATGGGCTGATAATAAAATTAAATGTGCTATATTATTATTTATTTTAAATAACGATTTAAAATTTTGCGATTTTTAAATATGACGTGCCGTGATTTTCTGTTCTGTTAAATTAGTTGTCAGTTACAGAAATCCAGTAATTTATGCCAACTAATAATAATTATTATCAAATTTTTTGACAAATGCTGTAGAATTTGAAAATCATGGCACGTCATATTTAAAAATCGTAAAATTTTAAATCGTTATTTTAAAATAAATATAGCACATTTAATTTTATTATTAGCGTCTTTGAAGCGCCATCATTTTATCTTTCAATTAAAACTACCACAAAACATCAAGCATTACATAACAAATATTTTTTTACCAAATCTTATCATAACTGTTTACGTAAATTTTTGTTTTTTCCATTTTGAATGTTTGGCATAATGGTGCTACTACATCATTATTTGTCTTGTCCTGTGCTGTTCCACCCCATATTCCAACCATGTTAAAGTAAATAAAATAAAGGATACAAACGAATTCGGAGACTTGAAAAATACTCGGAATTTGTCACTTTTCATGTTAAAGCTGTTACAATTTATTCCAGTCTGTAGCTATATTTCATAAATTGAAAGATCGGCGAAATTTTGATAAAACCGGCGTTTCTGAAGTTGTATACAGGGTGGAATGCGAAATTGGAAACACCTTTTTTCTCGGAAGTTATTATAGATATCGAAAAATTGTTTAAATAAAGTTTTTAGTACTTTGAAGAAGCTAACTAAATCTGTATAAATTTGGTAAAAAAAAAGTTTAATTTTCGTAGATATTGCCATATTTGTACTTTTTTTAAATGGAATACCCTGTATATTATTGCACTAATTAATAGAAAATAATTTTTGCTTTAAACAAGTTTAAGGGTTCTTACCTTCTAAACTTGATAGTTTTTGAGATATTAATGAAAATATTTAAATGTTTCTTCTCAAAATAAAGTGTGCGTTGAAAACAAAATTACTATTAAAAACAATGTACAAAATAAACAATTATTTTATTATCATAGTAGCTCATAGATCAATACAAAATAAATGTTATCTAACTATACAAAAACTTCCAATTTTTTCGGGTTAATATTGAAATATACCAATACACCAACTTTTAAATTTTCATTTATCTCACGGGTTTCGTAATTCCTTAATACAGTGTACTCTCTCTTAAGCGGACACCCACGGTCGCCGCAAATGTGTCCGCTTAATAGAGGTGTCCGCTCAAGAGAAACTTTTCCATATAAATACGTAACATACATAATTAGTCTTTTTATCAGTGGCTATTATGACAATGAAACAAAAATAACTTTATTTGTAAATAAAAAAACGAATACAAAAATTAAGGTGATTCAAGAGTAAGAAGGATGGTAATATTTTTTTTATTATACATTAAATATTCAAAATGATCCTCCAAATTGGCCGATAATTCAAATACTTTTATGTCATTATTTTTGGAAGTGAAAGTTTTGATATTTTGTAAGTGCAACAGAACTTTATTTGTTTTGATACAATTATCGGAGTTTTCGCGTTCTACTAGTGCTACATTATTATCACTCTCGGATTCTTCTTGCTGTGATTTAACAATTTCAAAATTAATACTACTATCAAGGCTTTCATCTTCGTACCTACATAAAATTTTCATCTCTCCTTACATATGTCTCAAAATTAACATTAATGTCTACGGTTTGATGCATCATTTTACACATTACACGCACAGACTGTCCGCACAAGAGAGGTTCACGAGACGTTCAACCACAAAATTCAGTGTCCGTGTCCGGTTAATAGGGAGTCCGCTTAAGAGGGAAAATTTTATTAGCAAAGCCCTATCTTTTTGCCGGTTCCCAAAAAAGTGTCCGCTTAATAGAGGTGTCCGCTTATGAGGAGTGTCCGCTAAGAGAGAGTACACTGTACTGATCCAGTTCTACGCAGCTTTCTTTCTAATTTGAATAAATACGAATGGTTTGGATAAAATACAATACAAAATAACTCAACTGTCAACAAATTTTGTTTTCAACGCACACTTTATTTTGAGAAGAAACATTTAAATATTTTCCCTTAATATCTCAAAAACTATCAAGTTTAGAAGGTAAGAACCCTTAAACTTTTTTAAAGCAAAAATTATTTTCTATTAATTAGTGCAATAATATACAGGGTATTCCATTTAAAAAAAAGTACAAATATGGCAATATCTACGAAAATTAAACTTTTTTTTTACCAAATTTATACAGATTTAGTTAGCTTCTTCAAAGTACTAAAAACTTTATTTAAACAATTTTTCGATATCTATAATAACTTCCGAGAAAAAAGGTGTTTCCAATTTCGCATTCCACCCTGTATAGTACAGAGTGATGATAAAGTATCGCACAAAAATCATATTCTGGTTATTTAATGATTTTGCCGAAAATCCTGAGACCCGTCGATTTTTGTTTTTAAATTGCCATTTAGACAGGTAATTTTAATCCCTCAACCCCGAAATGAGAGCAACCCCAACTTTAAAAATTTAAATGGGAAGATACCGTTTCTTTTTATTCTTAATATAACAAAAAATTGTAGGGTTTGAACGACTTCACTGCTGCATTACGCCCGCCCCTCAAATTCTATTTACCGTGTCAAATTATATTTTTAACCTCGCCTAATATCGGTACACAATCTGTAGACACATTAAAGTTTATACCAAAACCTATTAATCTGAAATTGCTATAATTAAACACATTTAAGTTATCAGTTTAATTAAAATTTCTACGAGGCATAACGGAACAAAATCAACTTTATTAAATGTCCATTTCCTCACAAAATGGATTATAAGTGGCGCAACCATAGTAGTGATTGAAATCAATTTCGTTCTGTAAACAAAGCTATAATATTATGAGAAGAGGTCAGGTGTTTCCTGATTTCGATACTTATAGCCAAGTTTATGAAAAAAATAGTGGTTCGATTTTCATAAATCAAAGGATAATCGGCCTATTTTGTATGATACAGAAAAAGTACTACTGGTGGATGGGGGACTGCGTATATTTTTGCAACTTTTTTTAATTTTCTCAGTACATGTTTCTAAATTACCTAAAAATCCCTCACTATGACAAAACTTTACCCCCACAAGTAAATCCACTGCAATTTACTTCCTTCCATCCTGATTATATGATTGTTGTATGTATTTCTTTAAATCATGCACTGAAACAAAATGTTGTTTTTAGAGCAAGCACGATATATTTTTCATTATCCTTATCAGTTTTAACCATTGTAATTAATAATTCATATTATGGAAATATCAGATTTGGTTTGTAGCAGTGTTGTAGTTTACTTTTATGTATACACGATCAATGTTTATTGAATGTTTCAACAATCGCAGCCCTAAAAATTGTGCAATGAAATGTTTTAAATCTAAGTGTGTTAGTCTATCTCTATGTCAAGCACTAATCCTCTACTGCAACCCCTCACAATTATTGCAGCAAAATGAGGTTGAACAGGCAAACATTAGTTTTAACAATGAAATTATTTACCTAGGAGTATGTAACATAATAAATTTATGTCATAATATTTAGTAGTTAAATAAAAGTAATATATCCCCTAGGTAGTAATATATGCTTGCTACTTTTGCACTCACTTTAATCAACCACTTTACGACATGCAACGGTAATAATAAATGACATGAATCACACTAGCAGACTAACTCCCGTATTGTATTGGCAATAAGTTAAATAAATTAATCGTTACATTAATCCATTAGGGGGCTTTCATTTTTATGTGGCTATTTTATAGTTCACGTACAAAACATCTGTGCTTTATGTCAGTACAAACCAATTGAATTTTATATCTACAATAAAACTGACTTTATATTTAGCCCATTCGGAAAGTCCGTTGGCATCGCATTCAAGGGTCGTGTGCTGAATTTTTATGCAAACTTAAAGGTTGTATATTAATTTTCTCAATGTTACCTTTTGCATTATTTTTCCACCTTATCGCCTTAAGGTTTTATGGTAATTGATATTTATTAGACAATTCAATTCATATTCCGTCAGCCAATCAGAAGCGCCCCTTTTTAAAAATTAAACCAATCCGAAGGATATTTTACTGACAATATTTTTATGACAACTGAAAAACAGTAGTCTTCCAGAGAAAATATTTATGACAGATAAACGTCAAACAAATGTCAAAAAAATTATTATTATTATTTTAAAAATTCTTGTTTCATGAAATTGTCATCGGAATACACACTTATGCTGAAAACTGCACAAAATATGTAGAATTTGAATGGTGATCGCTGAATATTTCTTCTCATTTAAACCTATCTCTTACCGTTTACAAAATCCCCATGCATGCGCTCCTTCTATTGCACACCCGGTATAGAAAATGAAACTACAGTTCGACCAAACTTACAAAGTTGAAAGGGGGTGTGTCCAGCGTTGTTATAGTTTTTCAAAGTACAGTAAAAATAAAAACATTTAGGCGGCAAATTTAAATAATTGTAAATACTTTTCATTCGAAGAATTCCATCACCTTCCGACTGATATTTGTGGTTTCAGAATGAATTAACTTCTTCGATTTAGCATTCATACTTAACAGACTTTAAACGTCAAAACAACCTGACAAACACTGAAATTATTAAAATTTCAAACGTCAATTGAATTTTTTCAGTGAATGTACTTTTGAGTATAATTGTTTGCTATTGGTTGACGTATTGTCGCGCCTTGTCTTTTAAAATTTAGTTGACATATTTTGCGGGGCATTTGTAAGCTTGGTTGAGCTTTATTCTGTTTCTATCAAAAACAATAGAGGTAATAAATTTTACTTTTACACAGTGTTGCAGTCATGATGCATTGTTAAAGGAAAACTGTATAGCGATATACAATTTTTTAATATAATAAACACCGCCGTGCAGGCTGCTACTATAGCCATTAAAATACTCGTTATAATAATACGTCATACTATCAAAGTTTTAAATGGCCTAACAATTTATAGGCATTGTTTTCTATTCCTGTTTGGAAACTGATTAACAACATTCTACTGAAAGAGTTTCATTACCGCAGATTATTAAAAGTTCATATATTGTTCAAATTTAAAACCACAGAATAATAAGAGGTGCTAGGTCACTGAGCTTCTGAACTTTTAATTAATCACAATTTGCAATTTACTTACCTAAATTTGTAATGGTATAATAGGTATGTGGGATGCATCGATTTCTGTTAGCGGAGCGGAGCGGTGTAATCGGTTGGAGTTAATAAGAAAATTAAACATAGATACATCCAGGGGTAAACCCGATTGCAAGTTCAGAGTTACTCTTAAAGTCTTAATTGAAATGTTGCATCAGGATATTTAAAAGTTTAAAATAGAAACCTACATTAGTACCTAATATATTTTCTGAACATCATTTTGGGCCCCATATTCGAATGAGGACGGACCACACGGTCCCAAAACACCTTGTAGGCATAGTCTACGAAATAACAACACAGGATTGTACAGACTGGTTGACACCCAGGCAAAATTGTCCTTCTGGTAACTTGATCTCGTACACAGACGGCTGAAAAACTAAGACGGCATTTTTACAAAAAGTTCTAAAGGGCGCTTTGGGAAAACACTTTTTAATCTTTACGTTCCGTGGACATTGCATTATTAACTTTTTTGTCCTCAAATGACCTAACAAATCCCCTGTATGAGTTTCTTCCCAAATGTGTGAATCACCCTGTATAAATGCTTATTTTCGAGTTTCTATACCACAGTAAAGAAAATCTATTAAACTGTTCATGATATAACATCTATAAACGAAGATCAATAGAGCCCCATTCGGCCCTTCCTAACTAGTCTTTACATTTAATTGGATACAGGCTCCCTCTTTGCGTTGAGTATACGTCCAACATTTTCAACTAATATTTAAAATCACTCTATATGTTATAACTAAGGTTGCCATAACATTTTCTAGGGTCAGAATCGGTCAGAATAGAGTTGCATGTTGTGCCAATCATGTCAAGGGCGCCATTTATAACACAAAGAAATATTGTTGTGTCTAAAATGTATATTAAACAAGCAATAATCCACAGAAAAGTTTCTGACCAACAAATGTATTGTATTACTGAAAGAAAATTTTATCTCAATTTCTGATCTATTAACCTTTTAGAAAATCTTTTTAGTGAGATATACGCTCTAGGGTGTCCACAAACTTTTGACTAATATAATTTAATAATTTGATAAGTCCTCTAACTTACTTGCTAACAGACCCTTAACTTAATACGAAGTATGTCTCTGGGGAGACGATTATTACAAGTAGTGGTGGGAAAATGTACTACTATAGCACACCTTAAGAGATGCTTTTGTCTTATGCCACATTTGATAAGTTGTTTATAGCTGTCATAATTCAAACATCATTACTATGCATATGCATAATTTTTGAAGAATTTTCATGTTATTCTGGGTTAATTTTGATATTACACGTTGGGTTGGTGCGTTTATGAAACAGCACTACAACAGTAGAAAGGACAGACTCTTATAAGCTAAACTACAAAACTTCGTCGTATGTCGGCGGACATATCTACTTTTGGAATTGTATAAATTTTTTAAGATGGGGAGGTCATTCTCCCACCCCTTTTTTGCGAATTTCGTTTTTTTTAATATTTTCTAATGCCTTTAGAATAAAATATGTAAGATGATGTATTACCGAGCATTTTCGATAAAAAACTTTTCTTCAAAATAAATTTAATTTTCGATTTTGTTGAACAAAGCCGCAAATAGACCCTGCTACTTATGTCGTCCCCCTTATCTCAAAATTGATGAAATTTTTCCAAGTATCCAAATTTCAGGCAAATAATCCCAACCTTGATCACTCGGAGAAGCTCAAATAAACTAACCCTTTTGACCACCGATAGTTTTGCACTTGCCCTAGATATAATTTGGCAGATTTGTGTTACATTTTGTAAGAAGTAATAGGGAGGTAATGATAATATAACATTGAGATTGTTTTGTTTTACCACGTTAATGTTACATAATAAATTATACAAACAATATCACCTCCAACGTGACCTGCATGTTTATCCCTTTGTGTGTTGTCAGTATTCTCTTTCACCTCTAACCCCTTTGATGCTGTTTTCCTGTATAATTTTACGTCTTTAGATTAGCTATAAAGGTCGTCTAAAGGGTCTCGCATTTATGTTTTGTATACGGTATTTCAAGCACCTAAATACCGACAAATTGTTACCCACAACAAAGCTACTACAGTGAATCGAAATATTAAACAAAAAATGTATAATATCTACCATTTTTTAAAATATATTTAAGTTCCTTATTTTTATTTACCCAGTTTTTCCAAGCGCAAAATTTGTCTGAAATTGTAAATCAGATGAAGTGTAAAATATGACCGATAACAGCACCCCACACATTTGTATAAAATGAGCAATGGGATCGTGGAGGCGCTGGTATCAGTGCTGACCTGCAATGCGTCGCCACCCTCACATCCCTTGAGGCTTTCATCTAAATAATGGAATTGGCAACAACAAAGCGAACTCTTATAGCAATAGAACGAATTCCTTTACCTTTTACTGCCCTTAAAATATTTTTAAGGTTGAAAACACTTAAAACAATAAAAAATAGATCTAATACAAAAATGATAAATGTAACCAATAAAATAATAGTCACTCCATTAAATTTCGTGTTAAATATTTACTTCGAAATACATCGAACTTCAGACAAATTACTTTTCGGCCACAGAATTGATGGATTGAGAGGTTTAAAGTGATGTAGTAATTTCAGAATAGGACGTTGAGTAATTGATATGGCGGGTACGTAACGTAAAATAAAATAGGAATGTATGCTTAGATGTGTTTACATGATGCGGTTTAAATACAAAATTTCCATTGTCAAATATTTGATTTGCCCCAAGCGCTGTTTCTATCATTTTTTACATTTCAAACAATTTACTAAACAAATCCGATCGGAAGAGGACTTTCTACCAAGGTACACTCAAGTGCGGTGTAAATTTGCGGCTCGTCTGAACCAATGCGCGCGTTTCTGGTTATACTTTTTTCTTTCTATAGCTTATTTCTTTTAACAACGGCCTGGATGTAAACAAAACCACGTGATCATTTCTCGTGTACGTTTACAGTGGTAGGTATCTTACGTAAACTAGCACGCGGGGTAGTTTAAACCATAGCTGCAAAGGATAGTTTCACTGGGCGCCGATTCCATTTTAAATAAATCAAAATACTAAAACACCAGATATCATACACAGATGACGACAAATGCAACTGCAATTAACGCACGAATCGAACGTAACTACTCCTACTGTAAAGGGGTGAAATCTTCAACTACCAATCACAGCGCTGTATTGCGATGACGTTTTAGAAATTGTCACGTGGTTTTGTTTACATCCAGGCCGTGGTTAGAAAAAATGAAGTATAGCATCATAGGTTAGAGCAAGCGCAAGACTCTGACGTTTATGAAATTCACTGCGGTTGCCTAGGAAACAAAACAAATGACATTTTGTACCTGCAGAATTAAAGGGAATTGTAGTGCATATTATTAGGTTTAATTATATATTTATTATCTATGGGTTTAATCGGTTTATTCTAACCTAAAGAATCTGACCAAACTGTATCCTAATCTTTTTTATACATCCTGTGTATTAGCAATAAGTATACAAAGTATATCTTTTTAGTTTCATGGCACCCTTTATATTGAAATTAATTAATGAGTAATGCAGTGGTGGCTCGTGACCAAAATATTTGGGGGGGGGGGCACGGTAACAGATGAACGAAAGGAATAAAAATGGCGCAGACGAAATGTTTTTTCGGAGTGGGCGTGGCTTATTCTACGTGATTTGGCAAAGTTTGGGATGAAATTAAAAATCCTGAAAATCTGAAATTGTCAAAATTTTTACAATGAAAAATTAAAGTACTTAACCAATATAATATTAAAAAAATATTCGTCAAACGTTCACTTTTAGAGTTCCTATATTACAGTATTGAGATTTACATTTTTGCTGTTTGGCACCAGCCGCCACTGGAATAATATAACTGCTAAGTGCATTAAACAAATCAGTTCTTAAAGATTTTAATTTGTACCAAACCGAGTTAACATTTCTCAAACATTGTATTACCAATTAACAAATGCAATGCCCAATTCAGTTGAATAGAATATTTTGAGGTCTTTTAGAAAATGTATTTGAGAGGTTTGCAGAACAGAGTACAATGACAAATATCTTACCTATTTGGAGCTCTTACAATTAGTTGGTTCTCATTCGGTACATTTAGTCGCTGTTGATTAATTCTGATTAAAAACAATTTAAAGTAAAGCGATTCACTCTTGGATTCACTATAAAACCAGCTGCGACGTAAAGTTAAAATAGAACTAGTACTAATGCATATTTAAATTTTAAATGTATGTAGGTAATCATAATTCATACTAAGAGCATGATATTTTTCAGTTTAAATTTTCATAGAATGTAGACAGTAATTGCAAATCAATACAGAAAGTTATATTTATGTAATTTTGCTTGTTATTCCCTTATTGTTTTTTAGTAGCAATTATAAAATTATTTCTACTTACATCTGAATAATTTTGAAGGCGTACCAAATATAGGTAATTATGTCACATTTAACCACCTCTCATCTACATAAAGCATGTTGTTATCTACACTCCACAGGTTTGGTAAAAGCAAATTAAAACCAACAGAACAATACCAGTTAAAGGGATGCTTCTAATCTAAATTAGCACTGATCCCATTTATTCAGTGTTTTGACATAAAGTGGTTTATTGATGTTATTATCCACTTTTATGGCTTTGTGGTTTAAGAGCATTTAAAATAAGATCAGATGCTGTTCTGCGGATCTTCATTCTCTACTATAACGGAATTTCATAGATCAGCGATGATATTCTTTTATAGGGAGGTATTAAACAAAAATGATATGGAAATTTGCAGAATGTTTTAACATACAGAGAAGAATGTAAAGTAATCTCCCTTCGTTATTGGTTTAGTGGTTAGTGGTGGCGGAGTTATTTTCGGCTCATATGCTTACTCTAACAACAATTAATTTTGTCAATCTTCTAGGATTAGCGGTAGGGTAGGATGAAATAAGGAACCAATAGCATACTTTTTTCATGAAGCACAAATCGTAAAAGTTTTGATTGCTTTCATAAAAAATATCACATTCCACTTCACGTATACATCTACTTTTTTAAAGCTAAATTTAGTGTGTAGGTTGGTTTAAACCTGGAAAGAAAGAAATTCAATGGCAACTTATCTTTTGAATTATATTTTCTTCTATTCTATTTTCTTCCCCACATCTTATATTGTTTACCTATTTCTATAAAAAAAAAGCGATAAGGCAATCCAATCCGTTCATGGAAGACCGTATGCAGTGGCGGCTGATGCCAAATGGCACGTGCCCGCAAATAAAAAATGGAAATCTCACTTTGGTCACGGACCGCCACTCACTGCAGTATCTGATCTTACTGAAAGAACATAAATATTTTTAGTTCTTTTATACAAAAACTCCACTAAGTTTAGAAAACCCCCGGAAAATATGCCAACTACTTTTTGATAGACAGAGTGCAAAAATATGTCCACCAATAGTAAACAGTCTTAGTGAAAAGTACTTACACTGAAAAATTTTATTGCCGTTTGAAATTGAATATTTTCAGCCACGGCCTCCATACAAATAGTTGTATTGCATTTGAAATAAGAAAGTTGGAGTCACTGCATAACACATAACACACTGTATAACACGCATTCAAAAATTGGTTTAAAAATAAAATAGCAGGAGTATTTTGGTGTCCTGTATCACCCGGTATACAGGATCATACTATTCGAAATCTTTTCCTACTCTCAATCTGTCAGCCATTTTTTCTTTGTTCTTTTGTTCATTTTACCATTTTTATACTTTCCGCCTCAGATTGAATTTTGATTACGTCGCTGCTGTCGATGATAATTTCCCTCTCTGGATGACTGTCTAATAAAAATAATAATCGTAATAACATAACTTGCTTTAACTCTACTGGTTATGGGATTATCTTTTGCTGTATGAACTGACGTTCAACAAAGACTTCTGTTATTGAAAGTTCTATAGCGAACATTTTATAAAGCACGACTCTTGAACAACGCTCAAATATTTTATTAAAGGGAGTGAAGTTTTGCTTCCTCCTGAAAATGGCACATTGACAAATTCTACACATTTCACTGCACCAGTCACAAAATTTTATTTAACCTGACGCATATTCGAACAAAAGCAAACAAATTTAATATTTTTCGTAAACCTTTTGGGCTGTTCTCTACATTTGTTCACGTATTTCATCAAAATAATTCGTTACAAAAATTTTACACTTACTTACCAACTTTAATTCAATAAACGCGTGCTCTTATCAAATATCTTCAAAACAGAATCTTGAGTTTGGATTGTAATAATAAACAGTACAATAACAGACTAACTCCCTTTTCAATCCACGACTCTTAAGCAAAATAATTATTCAACTTAAAACAATATTTACAGTAAACGTTTTACCAAAACTAACAAGCAATTTTGGAAATGTAAATAGAAAAGTTAAGTGCATAAAGTTCACAATTCTATGCCTCCAAATATTTACTTGAATGTTTATAGCAAATCATATTATTGCACTCAAGTAGTACCAACAAGTTAATTATTGTTGATCTTTGCATATTCGCTGATGCTTTTAAGTAAAAATATCTGCAATTTATTTTTTCTTTCATTGTCTGTCAGAGTGTCAGGTAAATCTCCTTGTGAAAGAAATAAATTTAAATTCCTAATAATGAATTAAAAGAAAGCAATCTGCGAAAGACTATGTGAGATGGTGGGTACAATAGGTATTTTAATTTTCGATAAAAGAAAGAACTCTTGATGGAATCTTCTTTGACGAACTGACATTCATTGGTGCTTTTAAAATTAAAATTGGATTTTACTGCCATGTCATTAATGTTAATAGTAAGCGGCTCTTTTCGTACAATGCGGAATGCGAATTTCTTGATAAATTATATCAAACGATGGGCTTAATGAAAATGTTTTGTAGATGTTCGATAATGTTTCAAATTCGAGAGCGACCATGGGAATCTCGCTTATTGTAAGATGTAGACGGTAGATTTAAATTTGGCACCTTTTCAGAAATGTGTTAATAAAAATATGCGCAAAGAAATTTAACCCAATGACATGAAATTTTTTTGTAAAAATAGGCACCATAGGAAATAAGAACGTTGATGGTTAAAACAAATTAAACCGAAAAATTCGGGATACGGAATCTTCGTCCCCCACATTTCGTCTCCCACATTTTGTCCCCCACATTTCGTTCCCAGAAAATTTTGTCCCTCCACATTTCGTTCCCGGATGTTTAGTCCCCGGTTTGAAATATATTATACCGGGTGGCTGGTCTCAAAGGTGTACATAGGGATTTAACATTGTATTGAACGTTTCTGCTGATTCCTGCTCGCCAATTCAACTTACAGGAATAACGGACAAATGCTGCAAAATTTGAAAATCATGGCACGTCATATTCGTAAAATTTTAAATCGTTATTTTAAAGTAAATAATATAGCAACTTTAATTTAATTATTAGCGCCATTTGAAGCGCAATCAGTCTACCTTTCAATTAATACCATTACCGTTTCTGTAAGTTGAATTGGCGAGCAGGAATCAACAGAAATGTTCAATACAATGTTAAATCCCTATGTGCACCTTTGAGACCGGCCACCCGGTATATCATATTTTAAAGTGTATGTGCTACTTTGGGTGCTTCTACATCAAAAATATGAAGAAAAGTTCCTTTGAACAGGGGTACAGAAATGTTTTCTAAGGGAACTACGCCATGGGCCTTTGAAGGGGGCCCCCAAATTGGGTTCTTTTATTGATTATTTAATCACCACTGAAATTAGATGTGGAAAATTTGGTACACAGGGTAAAATATCGTTTGGTCATGATAAGAAAGAGAAGAAAAGACCAGGAGCGTGCGTAACAGGTAAGGCGTCTGATAAAAATGTCCGTTTCTTGTATTTTTTTGTTAATAATAATAATTTTTGACTTTAGAAATAAGAAATACGATAATTTTAAAAACGAAAAATACTCTTCGTAAATAACCGGAAAAAGTACCGTTTTCAAGAAAAGTACGGCTTTAAAATTTGAAGCGTGGGGTATTTTTAAAATGAGTATCGCAGTCGGTACATTTTCCGGCTGTTTACGAAGTGTAAAATTATCGTACTTCTTATTTCCAAAGTCAAAAATTTAATATTAAAAAAATACAAGAAACGGACATTTTTATCGGTCGCCCTACTGGTTACGCACGCCTCTGGTCTTTTCTTCTCTTTCTTATCAAGACCAAACTATTTCCTGCGCCAAATTTACCCTGTGCATTAAATTTTCCCCATCTAATTTCAGTGGTGATGAAATAATCAACAAAAGAACACCATTTGGGGCCCCCTTCAAAAGGCCGTAGCTCCCTTAGAAAACATTTCCGTGCCTTTGTTCAAAGGAGCTTTTCTTTGTATTTTTTGACGTAGAAGCACCGCCCAAAGTAGCGTAACGTTATTTCCGGACACGCTATTACTTACACAGCAATTACTGTAGATTTAAAAATTATAACAAAAATTTATATTTAGTTTAAAATGTTAGATATTTTCTCAATATTTAGACCTTTACAATAATTCTAAATTGCACACCATTTTGTTAATGTATGATAATATATTTGAAACCGGAGACGAACCATCCGTGGACGAAATGTGGAGGGACGAAATTTCCTGGGGACGAAATGTGGTGAACGAAGTTTCCGCAAACCGAAAAATGTAATACCTTCAGCTGCTAGAGAATAAAAAGTTATCCGTATTTACAGTTTTCCAATATCTTATCTATTAACAAAGTTTAAATAGAAAAAGAAAATCAATTTTTTTAGATTTTTCTTTATAAGACGGAAACTGACCCAGTTGGGTTAAATTTCTTTCCGGGGTATAAAATTTCGCAAAAGTGCCGAATTTAAACCTACCCTCTATCTTTTAGAATAAGCGAGATTCCCATGCTTGTCCTCGAATTTGAAACACCCTGTATATTTTGTTATCCAATCCTTTTCATATTTGTTATTGCAATTCGTATAAAAATAGTGATATAAAGAACTCTTGAATGAAGTTTGAATAACCCCTGAATTTTCATTAAAGCAGTTTCTGTAAAGTAATTATGTTTTTTTTTTGTTTCAGGTAAGGGTCCTCTAATCTCATTAATGCACCAGTAATTACTTAAAACTGGTAAGTGCTGAGTGGTTATACCTCGTATAAAATGTTTTTTTCACTACTAACCTGAGAAGTCGCCATTATTTACTCCTTTTCTCTAATGAGAAGTTATATTTCTCCACCTAGGTAAATAATTTCTCTCAACCTCGAAACCGCCGCCGCCAAGCTATTATCGGCATTTGTCAAATGAACAACGCAACGTAGATACTGTAGGAAACTCATGTTCGTTTTAAGTATCGTTTTAAGTCTTTTCCTAGGGAAATAATCATTTGCCTAAATTTACTTTATGCCTACGACAGCTGCATTCCCAAGTAGGTATAAATCATAAACATTTCTATAGGTGATTCTTTTAACTGTCGTATAGTCGTCGAAGAAAGCTATTCAAATAAAATAATAGTTCTACCTAGATACTACAATTTATTGATGTAGTAATTATTAATACCAGCATGCTTACCACAAATAAATGAATCAAAAGACAAGGGTTTTGACTATTTAATGTGAATAATGATCGAATGACTTTCTAGAAATGCAATCCCAGTGGATCTCGAATATAAAAGATAACGTTAGATTGAATGCTCCAACCGAAATAATAATTAAAGAAAAATCGGATTAGTCACGATATAAATCTCTTGGTTTTGTTCAACCGCAACACAAAGGCGTAATAAAGCAAATGCCTTTACTGGAAGTAGAGATACGGTTCGGCAAATGGCAGGTGCCTTGGGAAAATACCTTATACTACTAAGCAAATAGGACAGCATTGTCCTTCTGCCTATTGTCAATCCCTATATAAGCTTAAAATGTTCAATCCTACTAGGATTTTTCTTTGTACGCGTGATCAAACGTTGCTGTCTGGAATCGTTTGTTAAGCTTAGTCTCTGCTTTGTTTCGTTTTCATACCGATACGCCTTATAAAGATCTATTTCCGCTTCAGTAACTTTAAATTGGACCAAATGGTCTGTCGTTTGGGCTTTACTCCGTTAGTATCTCGTTTCCTATCTATCGAAGTTTAGAAATAATTTCTTCTCATTTGAAATATAGCTTTAATACAGTTTCATGTCGTCTTAATATATATTTCATTTCAAAAACAGGATAACTTATTATATCTATCAATAAAAATTATTACCGTGCAGCATATGACCAGATTCTAGTGATTTAATTCTTGTATAGGTAAGCGATCAAAATTAATTACTGTATGTTCAAGACTTTTCCTGAAAATGATCCGATACTAACTAGTCGATGATATAATAATAAATTAATAAGTGAGAAGTGGAAATGGTAGGTATAATAAATCATTTTGAGAAGTCGCGAATAATTTCACGTAAACACCCTTTGGCTCATTCTACAATTTACCCACCACTCAGTTACCGTGTTACTATTACGTAAGGATTCCTAGCTATATTTACTCGGAGATGGGTGTAGATGAAGATTCATGACTAGACCGTTTTATAGCATAATTAAATATTTCGTCGCAATAGTATCGATTAAGTCTTAAATCACTATGATCGTAAAAGGGGGTGCCTCGTACTATTGGGGTTGCCTTCTAACCTTGCAAGGCAAAAAACTACACAGACATACAGTGTGTCAATTTTAACATGCAACGCCTTGATTATTCTGAGTAGGCAGCATACACTGCCATGACAATAAATATTCATATGCAGTATTTAGATTTCTAGAGGGTAACTAATGGCAACCAATAGCATCCATAGAAAACTCATTTTTTAATTGACGCTGATATTTCTTAATTGGAATGCTATCTTTGGATTGTAAGGTTGGTTGGTTACTTATTGTAACGGCTTAATGGGTCACGATAAATGGACACACTGTGTATTTTATACCTATATATAATTTTAAAATATTGAACCAAAACATTGTCCCGGACGCTTTGGCACGGCCGGTTTGGCGCAGAGGCGGTTTGGCCTAGGGACGGTTTGGCGTACGTATAGCCGGTATATATTGATGTTGATTGGCGCTGTCTGTGTACATGATAAGAAGGTCTGTGTACATGGAGCCCAGGTGAGTTGTTCATTTGAAAATGATTCCAGAATTAAGCAACTCAACATAAAGTTTAATACTTTTTTTACTTACACATGGGAAAAGACAAATTAATTATTCTCAGAGACGGCTCGGCGTAAATATGTGGTAATTTGGTTTATTTTGTGCGCCGAACCGTCGTCGCTGCGACAAAACGTTCCTGCGCCATACCATCCATGCGCCAAACAGTCCCCACGCCAAAAAGTCCCTACGCCAAAGCGTCTCTACGCAAAAACGACCACGCCAAATCGAACACGTCAAACGCCAAGATGTCTTAGACCAGTGAAAAACTAGGATATGACTAAACCGGAAGTCCTTTTAAACCAACCCCGACATATAATTTTTTTTATTAAAATCTTTATATTCCCATTGTTCTGTACTTTTGCTCAACTCCAAACCCCCATGTATATGCGTTTGTCTAGTTTTACTACAAAGTAAGTCATTATTTATTTACTACTTTTCAGTGCACTTTGCAGGAAGCATGAATTTTTCATGAACCTTACAATCATTATCAGTACGTTAGTCACGCGATGGTAAAGCATTACCAAATCAACTTGTAACTACTTCTTAATCAGCTCTCATCATCAATTATTAATCCCATACTTTCCTTCGCCGCAATTAGCTTGATTTTATAAAAACGATTTCTAAAAAAGTTTAAGAATATTCTTTCTGATAGAGTTGATTTAGTATGATATTATGAGTAAATACTATGTCACTCTGAATTTAGGTTTTGACTTTAATCATTTACAACTACATCGTTGTCGAACTTAAAGGATTACCGTGTGTTTTAAGTAAAGCGTGAAATTACATTTATCGCATGCTAATTTTATCGCACAAGTTAGAATAGACTCCTTATGGAAAAGGGATCACCAATATGCCATTATAGGAAATATTCCAGAAGAAAGTCCCCAGTGCAGGTTCTTAAGGAACCTCCCTCGTAATCTTAATTTCTTGACCAATCGTCTTCACCAAATAACCTGGAACTTTCCACCCTATTAGTTTTTCAAGGATGCATCACCAGGGGGGTTAGTAAAAACATTTTTCACTTAAATCTTTGTGAATAGCCATAGGTCTCTTGTTAATACCATTCATCATTCCATAAACATCCCCTTTCTGGAATCAGATTGTCTTTCGCCGAGTCTATTACTGTGATAGACATACGTCTATCATCACCGCATCTTTACAGGTCAACCCCATTGGAGTTGAGTATGCAAAGTGGTCTGTAAGCTTGTCTATCTTTATTTCAAGCTCAAACTTTTTCCTTAACCTTCTTACATAGATCTCTCTAAACCTTGTCTTTGGATTCAGCATTTTTTTTATTTAAAGTTTTCCCTCCGGGTAGCATATTTCCGAAGTCTCCATGTCTTTTTTTCTATTAGTATGGTGTTTTTTAGATTTTCTGTAATTCAATTTCTTTGTGTCAGAGATGCTGTCGTTCCATTAATACGAGTATATTGCGATCTGCATCTGTAGAACATGCAACGTGCTACCTGATTTTTTGTTAATATTCTTATGTTCCATACTCACTGAAACACACGGTATGTAATCAAAAAAATAAACAAAAAGAAACATTATCCAATTTAAAATTCCGGTTATCGGAAATTATCCCGGTTTGTGCTACCTCGATACTCATTTAAAAGTTTGACAGGATTAATTTAATTATTCAGCTCTTAAAGCGAATAAGAAATAAGTGGTTCGAGAAATTTGATTTGTTGATTGAGTCTACTTTTTTTTATGATTACGTAATTCAGTATCTGTAACTTGTAATTTTATATAATTATACTGAAAACAGAATATTTTTTCCTGAAAAAGTCAGGTACTTTGTATGCAGTGATTGTGGTTAGGGAAAATCAAGTTTTAGTATCTCTTTTGAGTGAATATTCAAATTTTTTTTAAATACACTAATGAAACATCTTAACTTCGTGAATCTACCTCTGCTCACCACATTCTGGTAAATACCCTCCAAAATCAGCCCAATTAAGGTTATTTCATAACATTAACATAAAGAATTATTTATTGACATTCTCAAGCGTCACTTTGTTGAAATCCATGATTATATAAATAATAAATATTAAATAAAATATCGATTTCAACGGGAAATATCAAGATTTATTCGCTTTATACGTATTTCGGCATCATTGTGCCATTGTCAAAAGCTATTATAAAATATTATAACAAATGCAAAAATATAGTAACTCCTTGATTCTATTATTTTAACACTGCGTGAAGCAGCTGGCCCCAGTCAACCCGTCGGAGGTCAGTCGCTTATCAGTGTTTTAAAAAGATATTTATTCCAAAATCTTCAGTAAAGGAGAATCTAAGAGATCAATTTGCTCATTCATTAAAGGTATGTTGTTTTTTGTGTGTTTATAAATTTCAAAAGCTTCTAAAATGTTTAATTTATTTTTGTTATCAGAAAAGTGTAAAAATTTAATTGTATTATTAGATGTTAATGTGTGATTTTGTTCTAACAAATGTTTCCGATGAAATATTTTAGGAACATTTTAATTATGAAAAATTTAGAAAAGTCGGAAAATGCTATATTTCAAAAGCAGTGGGTACCGTGAATATTTATAGTAGGTACCATTATTCTGAATTGAAATTGATGATTGAAACGCCCACAACAATAGGGAGAAATATACATTAGCTTAGAATGATTTTTCCTATAAGTCAACTGGGGTTTCTCTTTTACTGTATTTTTAGTAGAGAAGGTTATTCCAAAGACTTTATATATCATATTCCTATATGTTTCTTAATACGGTCTATTTAATATTTTATAAAAAGATTAAGTTGCTTCCTGTATGATTAAACCGGAATTAATAAATATTTTATAAAGATGTAAGGATCTCCAAAAAGTTCTTTTTTCATTAAAAACATGATTAATAAAAGAAAGGACAAATAAACTTTTTAAATGTAATTTTGATTGAGATTTAATCTTAGTAGCGTTAGTTATTGCTCAGCAGAATTTAATCATACATCCATCCATTAAATTCGCAACATGCACTTAGAAACTGAATACCAACTTCAAACTCCAAGGCACGTAATGCAACATATGGGGAGAGCAAACAGTATTCAGAGTTAGTAATGCATTTACTTTACGTTATAGGACCGATTTATTTCATCAAATCTAATTTGATATAAACTTATAAAACTTGGATCTGTGTATTTTACAATTATTCCATTCTCGCTGGACAGTCTCAAACATTTCATATGCAGTTTAGAGTTTTTATAACAAAATGTTTTTTAACTATTTTTTATTTTTTTTCAACATTAGTTTCAAAGCTAGTAATTGTCATTCAATTATCATCTTTGATAGAATAAACTATATTCAACAAAATCCTGCGATAGGTATTAGAAATATTTCCTATAGGCTTTAATTATACTACCCGTTCCTATCACGTCCAACCTTTATACTGAATCCGGTGTGGAGGTAATCTCGCAATGACTGGCAATTTTGCATAAAATCATATTAACGTTAGAAAGGTATAAATAATGAAATATCGATGCGACAGTAAATGGGTTGTTGCCAAAAATCAATCGGTTCCTTCTATTGCTACCTTTTCCGTTTCCATTCAACAATTCTTTGAAAAGGAAAACGGCAACTTCGTTGCGGAGACCTCTACAATAATAGAAAAGTGCTCTTAGTAGTAATTGCATTTTCCCAGAAAAGAAATTGTAACACCTTGTTAATTGAATTTGAAATTCTCTGAAGTATACAATCGAAATTTGTCCTTCCTCCCGCTTCCTCCTAAAATTAAAAGGAATATTATTGAAGCAAATATCTACTGAATATTTATAAAACGTTTAAAAGTTTCTCCACTTGTGGATAATTCACAAATCAGTCTGGCAACAACGAAAGATCAAACTTATCTGAGAATTCTACAAACAATCGCTCTGATCGAAAGAACAGTTATGTTTTAAAGACATAAATAACGTCATGCACGTTTAATGCTTCGGATAACGATCTTCCTTGGACAACAGTAAAGCAAAAAGTTTATTGCAAAAAAGCTCGTGAAGGCTTCCTGAAGTTACGCGAAACGTTAATTTATTGTAAGTTCAAAATAGGTAACAGTAAGGAAAGCTTGAGATAATTGCTGCAATTTATTGTCATATATAATGCAGCGATTTTGCCGACAATATTTGTCATTCTGAATACTAGTTGCTGTGACGAAAATAATTACGATCGGTACGCGAGTAATTATTTTCCACCGCTTTCCTAAGACAGCAAAACTCAAATACGTTTGGCAATATTGCAAATTGATAATGATAGCGTTCACGTTTTAGAGTGCCTTGATGCAAAGTCAGGTAATAAATTGGGATCATCAGTAATTAACTGATCATAGTAGTAGGAGTAGGTATACCTACTTGGGTAGAGGGAGTGGTAGCCATGTACAGTCAGCGACTAATGTTTTCACCAGTCTTGTACCACTGTAACCCGCTTTAATGAGAAATATAACACATTTCTATATTTCATTTCATCTTGTTAACAGTGTTACCAACATACCTATATAAAACAATACGAACGACGTTGTGGTACCTCTTATATTTCTCAGAAAAAACGTGTTCAGTGGTATCATACTGGTGAAAACATTTGTCGCTGACTGTACCTACAAGCTTTTTTGTAATAAGGTTTTTGTCCATGAAACAACGGTACGTGAAGCTTGTACACACCCTGTATAATAGAAACGAGAGCAACCACTTTAAATAATTGCTTTAATTTTAATCTTAGATTGCCTTTTACTGTTGTTAATGATTGATTGTAAATAAAGCCTTTACTTCGTAACTGGTAATGTATTATAATGCATTAATACTTGTCGTATATAGTTTGCATACGGATCAAATACGAATACCTAATTGCGCTTTGCCAATTTTTTATTCTTGTTAAAACTTTGTGCTGTGAAAATTACCTAAAGTAGGAAGTAGATTAGTTCAACTCCGGGGACTTCTGCTTAAAATCGGGAAATGTTTGCTCTCAATTGTTCAAGTCTTCTAATTGATTCTATGGTACTCTCCTGTTATCCTGAAACTCTGGTTTATATACTAGGGGCCGTGGGTAGGGACGAATTGATTCTTATTCGACATTTCTACAGGGTTTACACCGCATATAACCTCGCTAACGAGTTTTCTATAAAAATACTAATGCGACTGCTTTCAGTCTAAATATTAGTTTAATAGCATTCCCTATATCAAACCAGTTTAATATATTTTTTCTACTTTGCGTTCACAATAGCTCCATTATGACACTGAGAACTACACAAAACAGTTTCACAATAGCCTCTATTGTGTTTTAGCTAAAATTTTAGTTCCTAAAAGTGGTAGTGCCATTTGCTTCATGTATCAAATTATCAAACGTCATCAACATCAAAAAATATCGATGGCATGCAGTTCCTCTTCTACAGAGAGGTTAAAATAAACACAGAAATTATAAATACCTGAACTTTTATTTAATTTCGAATAATGAAAACTTGTTTCGATCGAAACTCCCTAAATAGTAAATTCATTAAAAAATTGAAATTTTTGTTAAATAAATATTGGAGCGGGAGTGGTGCAGAGCTAGAGTCAGCAGACTCTTGAACTGCGAGCTGCGACCACAAACGCCGGCGCGGCGGTTCGAATCCTGCCGCGGAACGGGTAAAACCGTTTCGTCCATGGATGTTTGTCCACGTCTTAGATTAAGTGTTAGATGGGGGCCATATGACCGCAGCAGTTGGCGCCCCCCGTAGTGCATGTTTAAATAAAATAAATAAATATTGCAAAATAGAAAAAATAGTAGGTACATTATACTCGTTTAATAAGAGGCATTATAGTATTTGCTCCATTGGAGTACTTTTCGCTATGCTCGTGCTCCAAACTCACTCATGCTACAATGGACACTCTTATTAATTACCCTTGTATAATAATGTACTAATTTAGTTGTCTTTTTGTAATGACTTTGGTTTTTCTCTAATTTTAATTTATTGCAAGAACTAATCTAACGCAATGGTTTTTTACCGTTTCTTCCAGACACTTAATTTGCAAATTCATAAATTTCTTAAAATTAATTCGCTGGGCGATTAAAATTTTAAAATTAAATTTGTTTATTTCAGTATAACAGTTGAATACTTATACAAACACCCCGGAATAAAACCAATGATGGAAAGATAATTGTATTACTGCTAACTGAGCTAACTCCGCTCTATAATGAAATCCAATTTTAGATTCGAAAGAAAATTCAAAATATAATAATCATGGCTGCTGTTTGATTCTTCGATGGAAACTTTTTAGGAAACGCATAACCCTTCAAATTTTACATCCTCGCCATAATGTGTCACGTACAGTAACATTTATAAAAACGTACTAGGAAAATAAAATAGTGCTTTAGCTTTATTTTGCTATTTTCAAGAGGGTTTCTTGAATAAAGGACGCTGACGTACATTTGTCTGCTGCTGTAACCAAAACATTTTAATCGTAGAGCGTTCTTTTCTTTCTTTAGAAGTTTAATTTATCTTCAAACAGGATGATTGTTTCTAATTAACCACCATTTGTTTTATTGCCCCAAAAAGATATTTTCATAAGTACTTAAAGCTGTATTTAATATAATAAAAGCAGAGCACTCTTCAATGATTGTATAAATATAAGAATAGTAGCTATTTATGCAACGAGTTGCAAAATGAGCGTCTTTTTTGTACTAGATGTGAAGATTGGATTACGAGCGTAGCGAGTTATCCAACACATCGTGTGCAAAATCGTGCAATTTTGCGACGTGTTTCATACAACATTTTTTCCAATTTAGTAAGTTTGAATAAAAAAAAGTGGAGGTGCAAACCTCCCCTGGACTTTCCCATACTAAAAATAAACATTCGTTTTTGGTATTCATTATTGTTCGCCACAACCGATAAACTTAACTTGAAAATTAGTATATGGAAAATTAACACAAGTGCCGATTGTGTTCATCTGTGCATGTGTGATTATTGCTGCTAGGATTAGCCGGCGACAAGGAATTCCCGTCCCACTATCGGTAGGCTACGGTCCCGCTCATGGTCACTTGAACATATCGGCACTTACAAATTTCTCCCTACACTGTTTTAAAGTTCAAAATTCACGAATTTCTCATTAACCGTACATTTTAGCCATATGAACACCTTATACTATGTGATAGACAATTTAATTTTTCATTCAATTATATAATAATATATAGGGTGTTTCATTTAAAATAACAAAGTTGCTTATTGTACTGTGAAAACAAAACACCCTGTATACGTGATATAAATTTAGAAAAATGTAAATTTATATACTGAACAACTTTTATAATTAAACTTTTTTCATATTTTGACTAATAAAGGCGCTATAGGAACATCAATTTTCGATTTTCAAAACCTCGTAGAGGGCGCCACAGTGGAATTATGGCGTTCATCAAAAAACAAAAATGTAGCTAATACCAAGCTGCATAAGTATAGAAAATTTAAACAAATTCCTTAGACCAGTTTTTTTGTAATAATTTTTCAAAAATTTCAAAATTTTTGGAAGAGCGCCGTTGCGACCGTTTTTGGATTTAGTAAATAATTTTTTTTCTTGGTGTAGTACAGCCAAAGGGCTTTCAAACAAGTTGTTGCGGAACCTGATCAGATAACTGGTTTTTGAGTTACGGGGCGTTAAAGTCGAAATTTTGAAAAATTCATAGCGACCGCCATTTTGAAGTTAGAGAGTCCGGTAAAAAACTGTTTCCCTTGAATTATGCCCTTCTTTCATATCCCCTACTCAGATTTTCAAAATTCCGCTTCTGAAAAAAACGATACCAAAAAAACATGTCTAACTTCCGCTTCCGGTTTCGGATTTTTTTGAAAAGCTTATTTTGTCGATGAATTTTCGATATACCCCTTCATTTAAAATTTCATCAAAATCGGTTCACTAGTTTTTGCGTTACAGGCGTTACATACACACACACACACACACACACCCACACCCAATTTATTCTAATGAATTTTTTTGTATTTTCCTCATTTAAATCTGTTTTTATCGATGATTTGAAAATCTAAATTTAATTTTATTTCATCTCAAGTGTCGATAGATTTATATCGTCTTAACTCAACGCTGATGTACGTTAAATTATTTATAAACGTTCTTATTCAAGAGAATCAATTTGAAAAACACCTTCCGGGAATTTTCTTTGCGTATTTAATTTCATATTTGCATAATTTCCTGATGAGACTATACAGCTCCAAAGTAAAATTGTTTCTTTCAACGTATTTATGTGTCTATAGTCTATGACTATAGGGAATAATCGCTTTACAGTACTAAATTGTCATTATGAGCTCGGGAAACCTGTCTTTATCAGAGCTTTTGTCTTAATTTGAAATCATCGTGTTACGCTTCGTACCTTCATTAGTAAACAGAAGTTGGAATGTCTGAATATAAATTAGAAATGTAATTTTTGTAATCATAAGCTATTTAAGCTTTCACAAAGTAAAATCAACACAAGCGAGTTTTGTGTTAAATTAATGTGAATCACTTGCAAGAATTTTTAATTACAAAATTGGGAGGATTTAATTTCAGTGGAAAATTTCTTTCTAGTTTATCTTGGTATTATTTACTTTACTCTATACCTTCTGTACGTTTCTGTACTTTGAAGATTATTATGCAAATTTATACTTCCCTCGTCTGGCTAGGTTTGCAAAGATTAGTGATAATTTAATCAGAGCCTCTTTCGTACCTACTAAACACGCTTCAAAGTTCAAAAGTGACGAATTTCAAATCACAATAACCAACCTATAAGAGGTTTATATACAGAGTGTCTCAAATGGAGTAGGATAGTATGGGTGTATCTTGGTTATTATTGAAGACAGAGATTCAGTTAAATAGTCAATGTTTTGCAGTTTCTCATACTGATTCATATCCCGATTAGAAAAATTACAAATTTTCAGTCGTTCAGGTGTTATCTTGAAAAAACTGAAAAATGCGTAATTTTAATATTTATCAAGAAAAGTTTCAAATAAAAGTTACTAGATTCGATTAGCCCGATTTAAAAACGTTATTCAATTTTTTTTCAAAATGGTGGTTTTCAAGATGTTGATATCAACTTTCTTATTTTAAATGGGCGCCATTTTGTTTTTTACAGAAATGGATCGCATTTTTTTTCTGATTTCAACGATGTATAACAACCTATGTTTAAACAAAGTTTTACACTGAATTTACTGATGTATTAATTTGCAGTCGAGATTGCCACGAAAACAAGGTCTCCTACGCCATGTCCTTGCCTACACATGTTAGGCAAGTAAATAGTAATCACTAAATATCGTTTGGTGTATCGTATTTTGTCAAATCGTTACTCATTTCTTCGATGGTTACATGAATTGGTCACAATGTGTCTTATGTAGTTGCCCATCAATAGAGTCTATTTTCCTGAAAAGGTTCGTAATAAAGTAACTACAAGGACAAGAGATATAGTAGTGCGCTATATCCCGTAAGGAACGTCCATACGTCCTAAGAATAAATCAATCTACGTCTATCAACTTCCTCTTTGAAAACTAGGACGAACATATTGCCCAAATTATTTTACTTCTATACTATAAAAATAAGACGCAACAACTGAGAATACATACTTTATAAATTACATTTTCTTTTGTTTTTGTTGGTTCTCAGCACGTCACGTTTATTAGTTGTGTCGTCTACGTTCAGAGTTCAGGAATACATATCAACGCAGACCACGATTAGTAGAGTATGAACATCAAAGGTGAGATGGAGATGATCAAATAATATAACCAATACCAGTTTGATTTAGGTATAAATATTTCGTGTTGTCATTTCTTTTGCATTGAAAGCCGGGGTTAATTTACCATCTGCAAAATGTATGTATGGTTTTCAAAAGAATAAGTAAAATAAAACTGAAATCAATGACTAGCAGGAGCATACATACCGGGATCGACAAGTTAACCTATGTTTTCATTTTCATTGCTATTACATAATATTTATTATTATTATATTTTTCAAGGATAGTATTTCAAACATCCTGCAATTGTCCTAACAACTTTAAGCTAAACTTTAAGACGTAAATTATTAATTTTTATAACTACACTCGAGTGTAGTGTAATTTTGCGGTTCGTCCGAACCACTGCGCCTTTCTAGTGTTGTTGTAGTTTGGTAGGTTAAAGCTAGAGTGCCTTGATTTATGTTGAGGAGAGCGTGGACAACACTACTTGTCAAACTGACAGAGATGAATACATGAATCTTTTCTTCTCGCCAATGAAGGGAAAAAAACTACCTATGTCTGTAATTTTTTAAACAAGGGCGTCACATCGGGTACTCTTTTCATTACATCTCTATTTATAGTATAATGTTTACATCTTCTGTTCCCACATAGTACATAAATATAGGTAAGTATAAATAAACAAAAACTGTCTGGTTAGATTCGAGGATTGAACCGCATAATACCTACAGTTTTTCATGCCCATGCTTTTACTGTCTTTAAACCTTTAGATGTCTTTTATAATTTTAAACGAAGCGCTATTGACTGAAAAATATTCTTTATACTTTTGACAGTCCCCCACATAACCTATAAGCATATCGAATCAAACGTGATGACAGGAGTGTCCATACTGTAACCATAAAGAAAAAACAAAAATCAAGGCACTCTAGTCAGAGCGAGCGCAAAACTCAAGGTACACTCAAGTGCGGTGTAATTTTGCGGCTCGTCCGAACCACTGAGCGCGTTTCTGGCTATACTTCTTTTTTTCTGGAAATATAGGTTAGAGCAAGCGCAAGACTGATGTGTATGAAATTTACAGCGGTTACCTAGGAAATGAAAACAGATAGCATTTTGTACCCGCAGAATTAAAGGGAATTGTAGTATATATGTAGGTAATTATTTTGAATTCCTAGTCTGCATGCATTGTGTTTTGTACCATACTCGTATTCCCCTACCAACCTAATCAAATTAATTATATGTTAATTAACTCCCAAACAACACAATGGTCTAATAAATCAGTTAGATTTATAATGATAAATACTGTACTGTGACATACCCTACTAGTTTATTTACTCTCTCTATGTTTAATGTCGAGTTAATTAAACATTTCTGAGCATCAAAGAACTTTGCAACACTGATTCAGAACACAGCAGATTGAACCGTAATAAACGAATGAACCAATTGCGCCACGTCAATGTCTAGACTCTAGAGTCTAGACCAGGGTTGCCAGATTGGGCGATTAATCGCCGATTGGGCTATCTTTAATTTCCTTTGGCTACTAAAAATTCACTCCGGCGACAGGGTACTAATTTGGGCTATTTTAATTTTTCTATTCAATTTTATTCATAGCTGAAAAAATACCGTTTATAGGCCAAGGTTTGGAACGCAAAAATTAAAGCGGGTATACCTTTCAATAATGTTCCGACAAAGTCCAGGCAAAAGCAATAAACGCACTTAAGACCTTTAAGCCGATCTTCGTCTCAAAGGCGCGGTTCCATTTGTCTTGTTAGTCATACTATGCTTTTACTCGCTCTATCATGCAAACTTATTATATGTTTATCCTGTTTCACTGCATTTGTACAAGGATCCCATGATTATTGGGGGTTGTTGTAGTATAATCCTATCTTTTCCAAATTTTATTACCTACTGTTGTAAAAATCTTTGTGTTATGTCACGTACTTCCATTATTTTTTAATACAGGGCTTAAAGAGAAATATTACCATGGGAAAATTTTGCATTTCGGTAAACTGCCAAATAATTTTAGTAGATTGTACTTACACAGTACTGCAGTAATCAGTTCAGTTCAAAATTTACTAACTAAAGTCTAGTTAAGTAAACTCTATTTTCATAGGTTAATGAAAATTGTTAATTTTTCGTGCAATAATATTTTAATAAAAATGTACATCAATTTTTTATCCTTGTTTTTGTCATGTATTTGATCGCCGGCTACTTTGGGCTACTTTTACCGTACATGTTAGCGACATTGCTAAGAAATAATCTGGCAACCCTGGTCTAGACCCTTATTATAGTTCGCCCGGACACCGTGCTCCTTCGTTGTGGTACCTTATCGAAGGCCCAATAATAGTTAATAATTCGTCAAAACTTGTGATGATCATTCTATAAAAGTCCAAGAACTTTCTAGGATACGCTCTCAATTCCTCGTACAGTTTGTGAAATTGACCCTTCAGTTAATGTTGACTGATATGGGGTGAACCTTCTGTTATGGTTTTCTTTTCGTTGTCTAATAACTAGCCCCAACGCAATCCATTTTGAGACTGGAATTATTTTTATAGAATCAATTTTTGTAGTATCAGAGATACATAATTTTATTCAATGTTTTCTTTGTAAAGAATGTTCTTAGATTGTTTAATATCTTATAGGTAGTACACCTGCAAATTGCTCAAACTTGAAGTTACTCAGAAGTTTATAAGGATTAAGTCTGTGCCTGGCGCCTGGTAGGTTGTTATTTTAAAGTTGTGGGAATATTAATAATTTATACTACCTATAAACTTTGTTATAGTAAGTTAAACAGATATAAGAGACGCCTGGTTATAACTCTTTAGCAGTGGCGTCGGAACCACGGGTGCAACGGGTCAGTTGCACCCGTAAACAATTTGTAAATGGCTGTTTGCACCCTTTACTGTTTTTGGTATTGTCAGTATTTCAATGCAATTTTAAAATATGCATACGTAAAATTGTTGAAATTTTGATTTTTTAAAATTTTACATTAAGGCTGGAGTTTACACTTTGAAATATACCCCATTTTATGCACATTTTGTTCCAATTTTTCAGAGCCAATTTTAAAGTAGGAAGGGCGGGCGAAATTTTTTTCTTATTATTGGTGTTTTATCTGTCTACACATAGAACGTTTTTGTTTAATTTCTAAAAAATAACTTTTCAGCATTAAAAAATGTACAACTCTATTTTACTTTAAAATTTTCAAGTAGTATTTACAAAAATATGGATATCGAAAAATTCTCTCTATCAATAGATAGATACAGTGAAGTCCATTTATTATGCAATATAGGCATGTTGCAAGTTAATTGGTGTACCCACTTTAGCATTGGAATATAGGCAACCCATTACACACTGCTAAGCACTCTTGTCCCTGCCTACTGACGAATTTAAATTTTCAATTGTCAGGAATGTTTTATTTTGAGGTTAAACTCAGTTAAACTTTCATGTGTTGCTGATTTCGGTTACATCATAGATGGTTACATAAAAAAAAACTAGCTAACTGTATAATGGGTTGCCTATATTCCTATGCTAAAGTGGGTACACCAATTAACTTGCAACATGCCTATATTGCATATTAAATGGACTTCACTGTATAACCACGCTCTTTCAAATGCCACAAGAATTTTTTTTCTAAAATGCAAATTAATTCGGAAAAAATGGAAATAAAATTTTAGAAATATCAATATAATTCACCTTTTGCAATTTAGCATATAGGCAACACAACTAACAGGAGCATTAACTGTCAATGGAGCCAAAACACAAAAGACGGATTATAACGGATTACAACTTTCTACTAGGTATTGTTGTTTAACAAAAAAAAAATTAAAATAATGTAACGACAAAATCTATATTCAATCAGTAAGTTCATTATTCTTTATGGCATTTATCAATTTTGGTAACGTCAGAAGAATCTGAAATATTTAAATATGAAACAAAATTCCAAGGCAACCATTATTATTGTTATTGTAGGTATGCAACTTTACATACATCAAATTGGATTTTGCTTTAAGTAAATGCCAGCCTTAAAATAGCCATATGCTCGTAAATCGCTTTTAAATTGACCACGCCCACTTTTGAAAAAAAAAATCGGCAACTTTTCTCACTGCACCCGTAGTTGAAAAATAGTTCCGGCGCCACTGCTCTTTAGTTTGTCATAATTCTAATTCTTAATGGAAAATTTAAGGCAAAAGGAAACATGGAGTCATTTACTCGATTAGTACATGCTAATCTTTTACATTTAATAATTTCGTAGCCAGAAATAAATATTTCGTATGCTTGATGCCTTATGAAAAGTATTTTAGGAAAACACCCCATTTCTATGTCATTGATGCTTTCCAGATTAAAATTCGTTTAGTTTTTCAGGGTAATTACAAGATTAACTTTAGGGATATAGATTAAAAATCAGATTACCAAACCATTATGCGTGATGCTTGCTTACAAATTATATTTTCATCTTCATCGCCACAACCGATCATCAGAATATGATTTAACTCGGTTCACCGGATAGCGCAAAGGCAAATGGCGCTCCAATAACAAAGCATTCATTTCGACCACGGACCACATCTACGAAAATTACACCTGATGGCTATAATTTTCAGAATATACTCTTTATAAATCTGTCATAATAATATTAATAACAAATGGATTTTGAAAAATCCCAAACTGAAACCTTCATAAAAGTCAAGTATGCGAAAACAGTGATACCTGATTGCCTTTCATAAGGGCATGATGTTTTGCTTCCATTTCTTTTACTTTAAAGTAATTAGAGCTTTAGAATTGCGGTTTTGGGTGATAATTCTGTAAATCTTACTCGTAGCAATTCCAAGTTACTTCGTTAAAATTATAATCTAGGCATTTACATTAATTCAAGGCTGATTATTATTTCGTTTAATCGTCATACGCAATTTGCAGACTTTCAGTAAAGACACTGTAATTTGAATAAATTCGTTACTTAAAAAGGTAACAGCAAGATATTTTGTGTAATATAAAAATAATAAAATGAACCAGTACTTATTTTCCCGGTCCCGGTTAAACTTTAAATTATCAGGCATTATATTTATGTATAAATTACCAAGTTTAGTTAAATTGAATGAAAGGGTTGTGAATAATTTTTGTTACTTTATTTTTCTGTAGTAAAACAGAAAAATCGAAAATATAAATTGGGTCTCTTCACTCAAATATATCTGCCAAGCAGATATCTCTGAAACAAACTTCGAACGTCCTTACACAATTTTTTAATATGGAAGTTTAAAATAAAAAACGACTCTTATTAGATCTGGAATAATTATTAATCTTATTCTGTTATGGTGCGAATCATGGCCAGCTACATTCGCGTAAGAATAATTGAGAAATGAAGCTGGCCATGGTGCGAACAGACTGGCGAGAAAACTCGCACGAGTTGCTATTGTTGCTACGCAACGTATTGTTGAGGAGAGTCTTGAGCAATGCGTTGCTTAGCAACTCGCACGAGTTTTCTCTCCAGTCTATATTAGAAACAAACCCAAATTTAATTTATTATTAAATTATGTATTAAAAAATATTTCGTTTGTTTTTGGTATAGTGGTATAGTATTGGTATAGTATAACCAACAACTTCAGAACTTTTATCCTCCAGAACCCGACTACCCTCACTTGGTTCTTAACATGTGTAGGGTGTATAATAACATTGCACATTTAAGTTTCTTAAGCATCGTTGCTAGCTCCACGGCGGACGTGGATATAGTTCTGACACAAAATCTACGGCATTACGTCATTGTCAAGGGGTGACGTTTATCGGCCGACTTGGCGCATGTTTGGCAACTTGGAAAATTATTTCAGCTTCCTGAGATTATAGGGACAGCGGTGCGTACGATTGGTTGCCTACTCCCAAGGCGTAAAAGTCTGTTTCTGAGAAATCTAATGATAATAATTATTAACTACAAACAAAATCAATCGCTCGGACTTGGACTTTACTCTAGTATTTTTATTGGTCATATTCAACTTGCAAATTAATTAAAAATCAATTTAAAATATGAAAATGTTTGAAACTTTCATAATGGAATAATTTAGTCCCCGGACATACGCAGTAGGTGCAGTTCGTATTCGCGTCGCCGAATTAATGACGTCACCCCTTGAAAATGACGTAATGTCGTGGATTTTGTGTCAGAATTATATCCACGTTAGCCGTGGAGCTAGCAACGGCGTTTCTTAAGCGGGCGAGTTTACCTCTGCCCACGGATTTAATCTGTGAACCATAGTTGACCAAATTAAACTCAAATAAGAATTAAATATATTTCATTGTTTTTAACAACCAACCCCTACATTTATAATCATGAAATTTAGTAATTTTATAGTGACCCTTCAAGTCACACTTCTTTAATCCATATCCAATTTTATCCTACTGCAGATATATTGTCACGATGCCAGAAAAGAACTAAACGTACATCTTTATCTAAAAGTAAAAAATTGAAAGTTAATTGTAACTTATTTCAAACATAAAATCTTTACTGTAAAATATATCTCGAAGCTCGGATACCTTGACGTATTGGTACCTACCTTTTACATAATCATAAAAAGCGGAAAACCTTCAGCATAAATTGATTCCATAGGATTATCCCACGTTTCAATTTGTTACAATGTTTCTTTAGATAAAGCTCTTGCAGAGGAAGCTGTTTAAGTTTTTCCTTAAAAGAATTTTTAACGATCCATCTTCTGATATCCTGAAAGGAATAGTTTTTCATTCTCAACGATTCTAGTTATCTCGCTCTGAAGTAATATTTATGTGCCATTACCATATTATCGTAAACTTATTCCCAGAGTTCGGCATGGTTCAATTTCCACCACAAATTACTGTAAGTTACTTTAAAAGGGGTAGGCGTAGATGCGATAAAAATGCTTGAACTTGGAAAGAAGCGAGTTTTGAAAAGAAGTCAAGCATCACTTCTGTATAATGCGTTTACAACATAACTAAGACAAGTTATTAATATTTTATGATAAACTATTAAATCCAAACTTTATATTTTGCATAGTTGTTATTAAAAAATATAATATTTATTAAATGAAATTGTCGAATTATCATAACTTTGATAGAAATAATTAGTTCCGAACAATATATTGTAGGTGAAGGGTGCCAATAACTCCCTAAACTTGTGAAACCTTATGAATATCCAAAGTCCTTAACATCAAAATCTGTTCTCACCCTAACAAGTTTTGCTGAACTTCGAGGTTTGTGTAACATTCATATTCATAGCCGGTCAAACTTAGGACGTCAACCCCCTCATGTTGCCCCATTTGTTTGCCATAGAAATCTTGTAATTGAATACTAAAGGCCTTATTTTTTTTCTTATTTTCTCCTTAAAATTATTCATGACTTTATATATTTTGTTAAGTCAGTGAACTGTTTTCGTAGGTAAATGAGGCACCACCGAATTTACATTCAAATGTAGATACTTTATTTCCAGAAGAATTGCCTGCAAATTGAGAAACGTCTTGAATTCTAGGGAACTTTAATAATGATAGGATCTCAACATGAGCATACGGTTTTTAAAAAAATCGTTTACCAATAATAAATTGTATTGCAATTAAAGCAGACTACTAAATTGTTTGAGTAGCTTTGAGTTAAGAAGGAAATAATTTAATTTTGGGAAAATCCTTGGAAATCAAATTAATCTGATTCAATTTAATGATAAAACTGTTTAATTAGTAATGTATGTTAAAACTTTTTAGGGGTTAGCTTGCAAAATATTAACCTTCACCTTCTGGCATTGATCGAATTCCGTCTGCGTGTCTAGAATTGGGTAGGTAATACCTACAAGTACATATTACACTACATATTTCCCATGTAAGGGATGTTTCTTATCACAGTGTAATAAAAAATTCAGATATCCTATACATTATCACTTTTTGTACCTAAGCGCCCCCTTTTAGTTGAATAATTTAATTGTAGCAGTAATTATCAAAGTTTCTGTTATAGAATTGATAATTTCCTATTCCCTTAAAATTATTATAGTCTGTGTAAACACTTGAAGATAACTAGGGTGTTCCAAATTATGAGGTTTAAGCTAAACTATGGCCTAGATTAATCTAGATACTACCCAGTTTTTCAGTTCTGGTTTAAATGTCAACCCCGGTTTAGCTAAACCAGTCCTGAAAAACTGGCCCTAAATTAAAGAGAGTGTAGACATCTGTAAAATGAGAACATTTATTAATATCAGAAACATTTCACAACATTGACGTTTAATCTGTTGCAAACGTGAATTGAATTATTATCCTCCTCCATTTCTTCCAAGTGGTAATGCAAACGCATACAGCTCAACCAAACTTACAACGAGGGGCGTGTCCGACGCTATTATTTTGTTTTTCAAAGTACAGTCAAAATAAAAACATTTAAGCGGCAAATTTAAATAATTGTAAATACTTTTCATTCGAAGAATTCGATGACCTTCCGAATGATATTTCTGGGTTCAGAATGAATTATCTTCCTCGATTTAGCATTCATACTTAACAGATTTGAAACGTCAAAACAATCTGACAAACACTGAAATAATTATTAAACTTTCCAACGTCAATTGAATTTTTCCAGTGAATGTACTTTTGAGTATGATTGTTTGCTATTGGTTGACGTATTGTCGCGCCTTGTCTTTCAAAATTTAGTTGACATATTTTCCGGGGTATTTGTAAGCTTGGTGGAGCTTTACTTTTGAATATTCTTATTTTTCTGCTACAAACGTAGTAGCAGAGTTTCAAAAGGAATCGCAAGAATATGTTAATTTATTAAGTAAATAATGATTATGGTGCTGGAAGGCGTCGTAAGCAGCTTTAATCAATATCTGACTCATTTTTCAGTGTCTGAATATCCTGGATTAATTAAAAGATTCAGCAGGCTTTGTTTTAATGGTTCTCGGTATTAATTAATAGGTCGTAAATTACACATCCGTTTGAAATGGGATGGTTTACCAAGACCATGGAATTATACCTATATCTATTAAGATTTTGTTTGTATATTATAGTTATTTATTGTATAAGTGTCTTAGGTAGTATTTTATCCACGCAAGAATGTTTAAACGCGAGAACGAAGTTCGAGCATTTAATTTTCTTCAGTGGATAAAATACAACTAAGACACGTATGCAATACAACGTTTTATCCACAAACAGACCAGAAAGTGGCGTTTTCAAATTAATATTTTGGAAAAAATTTATTTTGACATTTTCAACTGACTTTTGTCATACGTGTTGCTATAGATTTACCATTGTTTTAATTATAAGACCTATGTGTTTTATTCATATCATAAGACGTCTCTTAGTAGTGGAATTATGACCTTATAATATACTGGTTGTGGATAAAGTTGATTTATTGCACACCAAAGTAAGTGTACCAAGCTTAATTACGATAAGTTCCGCTATTTGATTTTTTTTAAATGGCACGTCTTTATTTTTTTAGCAAATTCTGATTTCTAGTTTTATTTTCCTTATGAACAGCTTATAATATATACATGGTCAGGATATTTTTTTCGTAAAATGTAAACTAATTCTAGGTATCGAAATTAGAAAACTAAAATTTGAAAAGAGTCGACAATAATAACTTCGTCAGCCAATGAGAAACGCCCTTTTTTAAAAATTGGACCAATCAGAAGGCTATTTTACTAACAATATTTTTATGACAACTAAAAAGCAGTAGAGTCTTCCAGCGACAATATTTATGTCAGATAAACGTCAAACATACGTCAAAAAATTATTATTTTAAAAATTCGTGTTTCATTGAATTTGCATCCGAATACAACTCTTACTCTCTCTTACTTTTGCCGGGAAAAGTCAGGGCACTCATTGTATTATACAGGGTTTTTCAACGAAAAATAGCCACTCTCAGTATCTTTCAAAACTCTTGTTTACTTGAAAATCGCCAAGATATGTAACAAAGACAGCAAGAGGAACATCTTTTTACGTAAAATCCGGACATCTATCAACCCCTTATCCGTCACAGCCACTTCCTCTAAAATTTCAAATGGCACCATGCCATGTGTGGCACATCGTTGGAAAATTTCTTAATTACTAGTGTTGACCACCCTGTACACTACACTATAGTCAACATTTTTCAGTTTCAATTATTTTATTTCACTCTCAATTTTGATATCTTTTCAATATTAAGCACGAATTGTTTAAAAAAATGTTGAATACGTGCTATATCTGCAATGACACACAAAACCTTTATAATGCAGTCCTACGTAAACTCTAGCTATAAAAAAACTAATTCAATTCCTGATATTACGATCTCGCTCGCGAGTATTAATGTAATATCTACACGAGTTGGCAGGCAGACGTACTTGAATACAGAGAGAATCCTTAAGAGAACATTTTTATTCAGAAATATTAGATAACGTAAAAATTTAATATTAAAATGTTTCTCAAAGACGCAATTTATGAGCAAATGAAGGAAAATAAAATAGAGAGAGTAAATTATCACTTTACGAAAGCTATTTGCAACTACTCGATTCCTTTCGAAAGTTTTTAACCCGGATAGGTTTAGAAGGATGTATACTTGTTTTAGAACAAGTGCTTGAAAGTATACCTTTATTTTTAATATCCTTTAGGATGAGCTTATCCGATCTTCGAACTTTGTTTAGGTTTTTATCCTCTTTATATTCTTCAAGCACTTCCTGAAAGAGGTTGATATCCCTTTGTGTTCACTTTCAGTTCCCGGAAATCGTTTGATAATGCTGTGGGAACATGTACCTATCTTGCTAATATTGAATAAATTCGAGTCGATTAAGTCGATTGCAGCCACCTAATACAAATTTAATATAGTCACTAGTCAGTTATATCGAAGAGCAAAACTATTAAAATCGCCAACAATTAGAGCTAGAATTTATAGACAAAATACAATTACGAAATATGTGTGCAAATAGTTATTTGTAGTATATACCAAGGCCGCATCGCATGATTGCAAAATAATAAGTGGGTACATACTGGAAGTAGTTCAAATTAGTACATGGACGTTGTAATTAAATGGTTTTCAAACAAATCTAGAATTAATCCCCGTATTGGCTTTACGTAGTACACTTCTGCATGAACTTCAAGTTTCCGTAACATTGTTAATTAAATCCATAAATTGCAAGTTCATGAGCTTCTGGAAATTGAAATCCCTTCGTATTTCAGCAACTCTGTTTCATAAATGCTTTAGTACCTACATTTCGCTATCAATAAAGTTTAACTCAGATAATTGAGAGTTTTTCGGGTCCGGAATAATTTCCTAAATGAAGTATCATTTCTTCGGAGATCTATCTTTAATGTAAATCGTTCATTTAACAGTTATTTCCAAAAGTACTTGAGATTTACGACCCGATTATTATCATTTAGAGTCGATTACTTTCTCTTTTGCTTCTTCGAGAAAGAAGTCATGATCCGTTTTTTCATGTATCGCGATTTTTTCCTGTTGTATGCTGATTCCCTAGCTTGTTGTTCATTTGTTATGCTATTTAGCTCTAAAATGATAAGGGAACCCAAGTCAAGAATTGAACATTAAGAATTTATCATTGAAATCCCTATCCTGCGGAAGTTACCACCGTGTGTAGATATAAAGCTGCGTCCAGACTATCGTGCTCGTGCTCGCACTCGGGCTCGAGATCGCGCTTGCATGGCTTGCTTTTGATGTACCGACACTGGACGGATCCTCGCCGAGCCAGTGCAAACCATTGGCTCGTGTGGTTTGTTGTACTTGTGTCTATGCTCGTGGCCACGTCCACATACGCGGCGAGTCACGATCTCGAGCCCGAGTGCGAGCACGAGCACGATAGTCTGGGCGCCGCTTAAGATTACCTACATAATTTTAGAAGCAATTAACCTCTTTATTCTGCTTACTTTATCATAAAAGAATTTTCCTCAGGTGTAACCGACCATCCTTGAATAAACATCAGGTGTGGGCACGTTCTTTTCGTTTGTACACTCTGTAAACTCAAGTTTAATTTAACGATCGCATGGGGCACCAGCCAGCACCCGTCAATAAAATGCTTGCATTTAACTTGAGTTTGCTTATTTACTTGTACTGTTACCTGTTGAGTTTGTATTGGAACCACAAGAGAGAGAGCAAATATTTTTTTAGGGTTGTAGTGATTCCTCATCTATTATCCTGTCTTCTACTTGGGCACTATGTTTATGTATGTTTAAAAGGAAAACACATTTTTGTTGTAATATTTTTGTTTACATCAACGACAATAGTATATTATTCAACGAGCATGTTAGGATGGCTATTATTCACGACGGTTACATTTACGAAACGAGCCGCAGGTGAGTTTCGTAAATAACCGGAGTGAATAATAGCCAATAACATGCGAGTTAAATACTATACTTTGTCCACGACTATTACTAAATAACAACAATTTTTGTAAAAATTTATAATTACCAGAAACATTTTTTTAAAAACTTCATCTGATCAGCCATGACATTGTACCTACTATATCAAAGGCAGCAATTGTTTTTGATGTTATTCGAGAAACGTCAAAAAATTAATACTGTGCGCGAGATTTTGATTTTGCAAGTATTTTGTATTAAAAAAGTTAAAAATGGACAGCGACAGTGACGAGATGTCTTGTACACCACCGCATATAACAGTAACAGTATTTTGACATTTGTGATTTTGACGTACCTAAGAGTGAATTATGTACCATAATTCACTCCCATCCCATAATTCACGGCAATTTATTATGGGTAGTCTTATGTTTAACAAAACACATAAATAATCGATGTATAATTTAGTAGTCGTGGACAAAGTTGTTTAAGATACATAAAATAAAAAATTCCAACGCGTCAGGTGTGGGGTTCGAACCCACGCTCTCTTACGAGAACTAGAGCTTAAATCTGGCGCCTCTCGGCCAACCTGACATACCTACCTGTACAGTATTGAAATGCAGAATAGGTAGTTTGAATCGGCAATACGTAATAGCAAAAAGTGGAGGTGCAAACCTCCCCTGGACTTTCCCATACTAAAAATAAACATTCGTTTTTGGTATTCAACAGTATTGTTCGCCACAACCGATAAACTTAACTTGAAAATTAGTATATGGAAAATTAACACAAGTGCCGATTGTGTTCATCTGCGCATGTGTGATTATTTATATTCATAGGCTGCTAGGATTAGCCGGCGACAAGGAATTCCCGTCCCGCGCATGGTCACTTGAACATATCGGCACTTACAAATTTCACCCTACACTGTTTTAAAGTTCAATATTCACGAATTTCTCATTAACCGTACATTTTAGCCATATGAACACCTTATACTATGTGATAGACAATTCAATTTTGCATTCAATTACATAATAATATATAGGGTGTTTCATTTAAAATAACAAAGTTGCTTATTGTACTGTGAAAACCAAACACCCTGTATACGTGATATAAATTTAGAAAAATGTAAATTTATATACTGAACAACTTTTATAATTAAACTTTTTTCATATTTTGACTAATAAAGGCGCTATAGGAACATCAATTTTCGATTTTCAAAACCTCGTAGAGGGCGCCACAGTGGAATTCTGTCGTTCATCAAAAAACAAAAATGTAGCTAATACCAAGCTGCATAAGTATAGAAAATTTAAACAAATTCCTTAGACCAGTTTTTTTGTAATAATTTTTCAAAAATTTCAAAATTTTTGGAAGAGCGCCGCCGTTGCGACCGTTTTTGGATTTAGTAAATAATTTTTTTTCTTGGTGTAGTACAGCCAATGGGCTTTCAAACAAGTTGTTGCGGAACCTGATCAGATAACTGGTTTTTGAGTTACGGGGCGTTAAAGTCGAAATTTTGAAAAATTCATAGCGACCGCCATTTTGAAGTTAGAGAGTCCGGTAAAAAACTGTTTCCCTTGAATTATGCCCTTCTTTGATATCCCCTACTCAGATTTTCAAAATTCCGCTTCTGAAAAAAATGATACCAAAAAAACATGTCTAACTTCCGCTTCCGGTTTCGGATTTTTTTGAAAAGCTTATTTTGTCGATGAATTTTCGATATACCCCTTCATTTAAAATTTCATCAAATTCGGTTCACTAGTTTTTGCGTTACAGGCGTTACATACCCACCCACGCACCCACCCACAGACAGACATTTTTTCTAGACCACTTTTTTGGGATCCTGGAGGTCCAAAAGACGTATTTCCGTGAAAATCTCGATTTCGAAAATTTTCATGATATCAATACTTCCCTATACCAGTAGTGGTATGGGAAAGTAAAAACAGAAAAGTGAATGGAGAATTGGTACAACAGTAGGTTCCTACTGGGTTTCTTTTCTTTGATATTTTGTTGGAATATGGGAATTTATTATTAATTGATATCATGAAAAATTTCGAAATTAAGATTTTCGCGGAAATACGTGTTTTGGTCCTCCAGGAACCCAAAGAAGTGGTTGAGAAAAATTATCTGTCTGTGGGGACATAAAAAAAGGTTCAGAAAAAATGTTTGTGTGTAACGCCGAAACTAGTGAACTGATTTTGATGAAATTTGAAATGAAGGGGTATATCGAAAATAAATCGACAAAATAAGGTTTTTAAAAAATTCGGAACCGGAAGCGGAAGTTCGACATGTTTTTTGGAAATTGATGCTCCTATAGCGCCTTTATTGGTCAAAATATGAAAAACGTTTAAATATAAAAGTTGTTCAGTATATAGCTTTGCATTCTCTTAAATTTATATCACGTGTACTGGGTGTTTGCTTTTCACACTACGATGGGCAACTTTGTTATTTTAAATGAAACACCCTGTATATTATTATATAATTGACTACAAAATTTAATTGTCTATCACATAGCATAAGGTAGTCATATAGCTAAAATGTACGGTTGATGATAATTTCGTGAATTTTAACCGCGTTGCGTAAATTTTAAAGATTTGGGCTGGACTCTGACAAAACGCATCGTGCGTTGGTCAGTAGCGATCGGTCGGCTTTGCCAGCTGTAATTTCAACCCGGATTTCTTCTGTACATATCGAACACGTATAATCTGTTTTTCTCGCTATACGCAATTCAATGATGTCCAGGCTCTGCCTCGCGATTAGCGAACTATACTGTTGAATACCAAAAACGATTTATTTTTAGTAGGTATGGGAAAGTCCAGGGGAGGTGCGCACCTCAACTTCTTTTTAGTATGGAAAAGTACAGAGAAGTGCTAATGTTCTCTTTATTTTGTCTTAAATTTCAATCAAACAAGAAATTGATTTCATTCAGAAGTAGGGTACGATAAAAGATAAACTGTGTGCTAACTAAGAACTACGTACACTGTACAGTATGCTACTCTAATTGTCTAGATCTATTAATACTTCTGCGATACGTGATTCTTGTTCAATTAAACTATTTTATCCAAGTAGATTAAAATGAGCGCTAAAGAAAACGTTTATGGAATTAGCGAGTTGGTCCATGTATAATTAATTTAATAAACTACTCAGGGGAGTTTTGTGTTAACTGCTAATTTCATGCCCTGTGCTCTTATAACTTTAGTAAGCTTTTATTTTGATTTCTCAGTGTCATTCGCAGATTTGTGTATTAGTCAGAAAATTATAATTATTAGGTGTTTATAAGTTTATTTATTTGTAGTAACAAATAAACTTTGAAACCGGCAGTGAAATGATAATGTGCCAAAATTATATAAATTAGAGTATATGGTTTAAGAACGCCAGAGAGCGGAATCTGCATGGAAACTGGCCAAGTTGGCTGGGGTTCCATTAAACTTAAGGTAGGGTTCCTTGATTAATTTATTATGATTTTAATAAAGGAACCCAATCACAGTCAAGTTTTTTGAAATCACGCCCGCTAAGGATATTATTTATAAAGAGTATGAATTCTACTACACTTAGGGAGTAAACCTAATGGGGTTCGTACTTTAGGAAGGGTTTTTATAAGTACTTCCATTTGTAGTAAAATAATGTTCAAAAATATGTGTCTTCAGTATAATGTAGGTACATATAAATATTTAATACGTAAATGATAGGAAAATGCAGACTTATTTTAAAATATTTTATAAACTTATACAAGTCTTTTTCACGTTACAAAGTGAGCTGCAACTAAAACCGTACGTACGACCAGAAAAGGTTCACGAAGGAAATTGCTTGTTGTTCGATCAAGCAATGGGTCCTTAAGATTGTAAAGGGTGATAAGTTCATTCTCATCATGCTTATCTCTTGAAACTGCACAGGTTACACATACAGACACGGTTAATTACTTGTAAGGATTCTATCTAACAACAGATCTCCTTTATCTTTCTCTGTAGTGTTACATTTATATATCACTTGTGTAACATATGGTGTTGAGTTAAAGTTCGTGGCTGGCAGCTTTTGTATCGTTATAAATCAAGTAATCCTTTGGCGACTTGACCAACATCTGAAATCTAAGTCACAACTAAATAGCAAGCTTATCCAACAACCCCAGGTCCAAGGCTCGTTTAATAACTGTAGCTGGTCAAACAGGCCTAGTTAAAGGATTTTACCCTTGTGGGATAATGTTCTGTCTTTACTTAATGCTGACGTAATGTAGCCTTTAATAAGAATTTCATTTATCACATTGTAAAACGTTTTTTTTTTTTCATTCGTGATAATTAATTAAGTAATTTACTAATTTTTTGTTTCTAATATGCTACAGTCCGAAAGTCTGTACAAATATGTGTAGGTTTAAAAAAATAATTCCGCTTGTCTTAAATAAAGGCTTTAAAAAAAGTCCTTAGTACTCCAAGTTCTAACCAAACCTACATCCTAGAAGCAACGAAGGAAATTATTGAACCAAAAGTGGTTTGAAATTATTTTCTACCAAAAGGGTGCGCTTCCATGGATAAATAACAGACAAACCGCCAGTGAACAAATAAAGCTCTTTTTCAGTTAACAGTTTTAATAGAGAATTTCGTGAATTTTAACCGCGTTGTGTAAGATTTAGGCTGGACTCTGACAGAAACGTATGTAAATTAATCAACAAAGTGTAAATTGAAACTTTTGAAATATTGGTACATTTTACTTAAGATTTTTTGACCGCTACACTTATAATTTATGAATGAATGTTTTACAAACTGTAGAGTAAAGGTGCATATTTCAATGTTACAAGCGCTTGCTTCCTATTATACTGCTACTAGTTGTAATTGGGTTGTTGTAGTAAATCACTTGCACTTAAGTGTTAAATCCGAGAGCAATGAAACGATTTAACCACACTCGCCGGAAACTCCGCATGTACGGGCTGCTGCATCGATTCTCTGCAGTAGAACCCGCTGCTTGTCCTACTTACACAGGTATCGCCTGCTCCTAGATTATATTATCGGTTTGTCATTACAAACCAAATTATTATCATTTTAGCGCCGCTTTGAAGTTTTCTGCCGTTCCTTTATAGGCATAAATTTAATGGCCCTTACCAGATCAACGAAATAAATTGTGGGAACTGTACATGTTACTATAAGGAAAGTAGGAATATTATACATTACCTACGTGGTATATAAACTTAATATATTTCAAGCGCTTAGTGGGTTGTAAATGGTAACATTTTTCGTACTACAGAATTGTAAACTTATATTTTTATTTCAGGTGAGTACTGGTTCCCTACCTATTGTAACATGTTTCTTTTCTTTGTTCATTCCATCGCAATACTGGTAAGTTCCTTTCAATATAATTTCTTTACTTACAGGGTTTTTAAAATTCAACGACAACCATGAAGATCTCTCTTATTAATAAGAGATAGAGGGTAGGTTTAAATTTTACCCTTTTTCAGAATTTTGTAGATCGCAATCTGACATAAAAATTTAATATGGCATCCATAAGAACTGAGAAAAAAACTGAGTTTTCCAATATTTTTTCTAATAACAAAGTTATAAATAAAAAACAAAATTCAATTTTTTTAGATTTTTCTCAGTAGATAAGACGAAAACGGATGCAGTTGGGTGAAATTTCTTTGGTGATATTTTTATGCACAAAATTTTGCAAAAATCCTGAGTTTAAACCTACCCTCTATCTCTTATAAGTGAGATCCCCATAGTTGGTTGCCCTTGGTCTTTTAAAATAATTTATTAATGGATTACAATATTACCTTTGGATATTTTGTATTGTTATGGAGAATTAAAATGAATGTTATGGCGTTTCGTGCTAAATCAAGGAGGAGTAGCAATGTAACAAAATAGCTAAGCGAGCTTGTTACCGTCTATCCATGATAAATCTTTTAATACTACCCCGGAGAAATCCGTAGCTATTTCTGAACACACTTGTTTCAATCTCTCCACAGATATACAACGTCCTCTTAGGCTCTTACTCTACTTCCAAATTGATCCCATAAGTACTCAGTCGGTTCAGAGCCTGGGATTTTTACTATCCAATTCATTAGCTTGTGTTAAGTCGTTTACTTCGCCCTAACCCCTAGTTATGTCTACTGTATAAAGTTAGTCTTGGTAATTGTACTCGTGTAATTCCTAAAAGGGAATGAGATAGTACTATAGTAGATGCGAGGTAATAGAGGTGCAAACAACGTTTATTAGGCGAATATCACAAATTTTATTAATAAATTTAATATTTTTAAAGATATTTTAACGTCTAGCAATTATTACTTTCGGCTAATTTACATCACGGCCGCGTTTATGTCACCACCGCGTTTATGTCATAGCCGTAAAGTAGTCATTGACAGACGCCTACTACAAAGTGGCACGTTACAATTGTTAAATGATACGAAAAACAACTGTTTTTGTTATAGTCGCGTAAAAAAGTTGCTTTTAGCCCACTGTGCATCGCAATAGTCTTGATCTCTTGGGCTCAAATATTCTTCTTGGGATTTATTAAAAGAGTCATCACCGGGTTATGTTATCCTCGCAGTAATATAGTCACTAAATAGTATATTAAGTATTAAGAACGGTAAGGACATTTTATCGATCGAAGACAATAGTTTGGAGGAGGAGCGCAGCGACGACTCAATTATTGTCTGAGATCGGTAGTTCTTAACGTTCGTGATGCTTATGACGTTTTTTGCGCTACTGAATCCGGTAAAACGAATTTGTAATAAATTAATAACTAATACAGATTCAAATGCGATAATTGTGTCTCCACATCACGTTGCCGTATTGTCGATTGATGTATTGCGTTTCTATAGCAATCTGTAAACAGTTACCGCCATTGCAGTTTTTTTGTGAAAATTATTTGGAGTTCCGTGCTAAAAATTAATGAAAATGATTCCGAAAACGAAATAGAAGAAGCTTGGAATGTGGGGTGTTCGGTTCTCATTCCTAATAAGTCTAGAGAGACGCTACGAAGGTACACCTACAATATCATTCTAAAAATTGGTGTACCAAGAAAAGTACAAATATTGATGAAAAATCTTTGCTGGCGTACTTTGTTACAAGAAATGAGAAATTAAAAGCTCCAGGATTTGTTTTAACTAACATTAAAAATGATATTCATTTTATTTAACTAAACTGACATTTGTGACTGACATTAATTTATCAAATTACATGGCACATTCGTTTTGAATAAATTTACTTACCGTTCTAGAACCCCAAAGAATTTTACCGACGACTTTATTCTTAGCAACTAGTAAACATAACTTACTGTCTTGGAAACAGCCTCGGTAAACAATGAAATAGAGCACAGTAGCGCAAAAAATGATGTTTTGATGGTGTTCGGTAAGGATACTTATGGTGCCTATGGATACTCGATGATTACAGCCTTGCAAGGCCTCATACGAGAGTTTAGTCCTTCCTATATCCGCAACGTTTTCTCCCTAACGGTCTCTGAGTAGCTCCTTTCTAATATCAAAGGTTTGCGGTATTTTGTCTGACAACATCTCCGAGATGTAGCGTAATGCAGTCATCCAATGGATGTCCAAATATCTTCACTTGATTGTAGACAGACTTATCTTTTGATATCAATAAGCACAATCTTTTCAGTGCGGATTCTGGAACTTCCCATGGATAGGAATGGTCATGTTACTGGAATTTTTTATAGACAATATTTGACCTTAGGTCGTCTCTTAGCGAATTTTTCGTATTGGTAACCATGACGCCCGTCACTTTTATCGTTTTTAGGATGACGATAGCCTTCTGTGGCTATGATCATGTCCTTGTCAGATGTGGATATGACATTTGTCGTTTAACTTTTTCAAATGTCAAATCTGACAAGGGCATGATCATAGCCACAAAACTTTAATCGCCATCCTAAAAACGCTAAAAGTGACGGATCTCACGATTGCCAAATATGAAAAATCCGCTACGTGAAAGGACCCCCGATAAGGTCAATTTATTGTGCGACTCCAGTTACTTGGATTTGTATTTACTTTGCTTGGTTTTAATATCGGTTTGATTAAACATTTAATACTGTACTCGAGTTGTTGGGCGTATTCATGGATCAAATGGAAGAAGGATTGTTTAGACTAGCCTGATATTCTCGAGAATTCTAGTGTACCAGACGAACGGTTTTCAGTCGGTAAGACTGTAGATAACATATATGTGTGAATACATTTTGGCAAGGCGCCAATAAAACATAAAGGGTAAACTACTGTTTTACCCCGCGGTCTGAAGTTCAAAGAGTACAGTGAACCTTAATAAAATCTCAAATTCGCTTCCGTAATTCAAAAGAGCTTTTTAAGTGGATCGCGCAAACTGAATAGTCATGTAAGAAAACTAATTACCAGGTATACGGGGGTATACGTGTAAGCAGATATAAGATCTTATAAATTCTCCCTACTGTACTAATAGTTCGAGTATCGCAATTCCAGGTCTTTGGATACTAAGCAGATTAAACGTTGTGAAAGTTCAGAGTTATTATCCTCTTAACTTGTCACCCCGTTTGTAAGTTTTCTCACCTTTAGAAACTGAAGTAATGGAATATAATTTTTATAGACGTAGGTACTTAATCGGTAATTGTTTGTTACAATTTTTGCCTTGGCAAACTAATGTTCGATTTATTGGATATTTTTATTATAAATATCGATAAATATTAAATACAACCAGACCCAGTAGAATCAATTGACTGGTTTTGAACGCCGGTGAGAGAGAACATAAGCTTCTTCATACTCAGCTTCATTATCCTCACTCTTACGAAGAGTTAGGGATGAAGCTGCCCATGGCCTTGTATGTCGAACTGCATCCCCGCCTCACTTTGTTCAGCAAAATGATTTAAAACTTTCTTCGTGTTGGTGCTTTGTAAAATCTACTAACTTTGCTGCCATCAGCATGAAAGCATCCGCATTAAGAAAATATCAAACCATTTGGGTAAGGATATTTTACTTAGGCCCGGTTTATTCACCTACCAGTAAAGTCCCCAGTAACTACTTGGCAATTAACTCTATAGGTTACCCGGGTAACAGGACTAATATAGTCCTGTTACCCGGGTAACCTATAAAGTTAATTGTCAAGTAGCTACTCGGGACTTTACTGGTAGGTGAATAAACCGGGCCTTAATATACCAAATTAAATTACAAGAACGATAGATGTTACATTAAACTTAAAGTTCGAAGTTCATCTGACTTTAAACAAAGGAAATAAAAATTCATGAACTTCACCATTGGAACAAAATACTATACCTCTACTTAAATAGACTTTCTGACGTTCAGACGAGGACGGATCGATCTAGATGGAACCTCGAATGCCTTTTGGCGAAAGTGAAGCGCTATTTTCCAATTCAGGCGTATTCACTCAAGTCGAAAATGTCGGTGTGCTAAAGCTCCTCACGCGGTAATCCCACTAGTTTTTTGAACTTGCTAATCCCATTACTCTCGCAGATATTAATAAAGGTGACTTCCTGTAATGTCTATAATATTTTACATGATTGTCATATCTGAAAACTAACGATTGTAATTAACAAATGTTGCCAGACTATCATTTATATTCGATTATTTTTTTTTAGTTTTTTTAAATTAATATTTATAACAATGAAAATTCAATTCATATTCCGTCAGCCAATCAGAAGTGAACTTTTTCAAAAATTGAACCAACAGTAGGCTATTTTATTGACAATATTTTTATGACAACTGAAACGCAGTAGAGTCTTTCAGCGACAATATTTATGTCAGGTAAACGTGAAACAAATGTCAAAAAAATTATTATTATTTTAAAAATTCTTGTTTCATTGAATTGTCATCAGAATACAACCCTTCCTCTTAGTTTTCCTTTAATATTTGCCATTCATTCATTACTCGTTGCTGCTGTTTTTGGAAAATCATTACTACTCGCGTACCGTTCATAATTATTTTCGTCACAGCATTAAGGGCCGGTTTTATAAAGTCTGGTTGAGCGACGGTTAGCTAAACCACGATCAATCAATTGTCATGGATACGATTGTTTCTTAAGAATCGTATCTTTGACAATTAATTGCTCGTCGTTGAGCCTATGCGTTGAGCCAACCCAACCATCGGTCAACCAGACTTTATAAAACCGGCCCTAACTCGTATTCAGATTGACAAATATTGCCGACAAAACTCAGAGCACTCGTAATATACAGATACAGGGTGTGTAAAAATGGTGGTGCAAGCTTCAGGTAAAATTATTCCTTGGACAACAATAAGGGAAAAAATTTATTGCAAAAAAGTTCGTAGGCGCATGGCTACCCCTCACCATAACAATTTAAATAATGTACATTTGGCAACCTTATAGCCAGCCACCTACTATGATAAGTTGATCACTGATGACCACAATTTATTATAGTCGGGGCACGCTAAAGGTGCATCTACGTCATCAATCGCATTTTCTGGTAATTTTGTATTACCAATCTTGAAACAGTATAAAACTGTAATTTTTTTTGCGAATTACGTATTAAAAGTATGCTTTTTATAAGCCCATAAAATGTTATTTTACAGTTATTATTTTTATTAATTAGTTGTATTCATATTATTCCTGCAAAAAATAAAAACGTTTACTAATTAGGATTTTTTTCGTCCTATAAGTTTTTATTTAAGCACATGATCATTGTTGTTTTTTTTTATTGTGTGTATATTGGTCAAACGTCACTCTGACAGTTTGCAAAACACATTAAAGCAAACGACGTTTTGAGAAACAATAAATAAATATGAACAGGGTGATTCATGACGTCACGGACGCCATTAAAAATTGATGACGTAGATGCACCTTTAGCGTGCCTCGACTATATCTGTCATTGCATCAAGGCACTCTGAAAGACGCTAAAGCTAACACTATTACATTGCAATATTGCCAAATCTATTTTTTACACATATGGAAAAATTAAATGATTTGACATAATAATAGTTATTTTTTATACAAGACGATAAAATTATATTTTATCGACAAGCGGAAAGTGTTAATTCACGAGCGATGAAATCGCGAGTGAATTAATTTTCGCGAGTCGATAATTAAATTTTATTTTTTATTTTTAATTTATAAGTTTACAAGAGGGTACAGCTTGTGAACTATTTTGGGACTCGTCATTTTATTTTCTCTAATGTATCACGCTATTTGAAATTAGTTTCATTGAAGGCCGTGGTAACTTGATGTGACTGTAAAAATCGCACCAATAATCTTGTCTTGAAAATTTTACTATAATTATTTTATTAAAGAACATAAAGTGATTCTAAATTAGTGGTACAAACTTTTGACCACATTCTACAGCCTCAGAAGTTCTGAAATGCCTCATTCGTCAAAATTTTACACAATTTCTTCCGCGTAACGCGCAAATTGCCAAGCTACACACAATCTACTTGCGCCCTCTTGAATAAAAAGCTGCTGTACATCTTTTAATCTAGTTCACTAGATATTTTCGGTAGATAGTCTATATCTCGATATAATCATTCTGATATCGGCATATCCGCATATGTATATGTAATTTTTTATCAATGTCTTCTTATTTGAGTAGAATAATCGTAGAAAAGTTATGGAAAAGTAATTCAGTTCACAGGTTTTTCAAAGCGTTCTACATTAAAAAGTTCTTGTGATACTTTAATATGTAACTCATTTTTAATTTCCGTCTGAACTTTTCTTGTCGAGGCTTTTACCTTGATTATAGGTAATACAGCCTGAAAATTTATTATTGTATGTTTTCACACAAAATATTTCAGAAAGTTACCTTACATTTATTTATTATTAGGATCCACTTTACCCCAAAGGAGAACCACAGATATGTTTATAGAGGTCGAATTGCTGTGCAGAGAACCTAAAAGTTATGAGGGTTTGCGTTCAACCACCTTAGCGGCTTTTAAAGTTATTAAACCTATAAATAAGTTTTCTTTTATAACTTTGTATGAGGTTTTCAAAGAGTTTTGTAGGCGTCTGACAATGTAATCGAAAAGTTCAATTCAAGTTTCGAAGTTTAAATTGTTCTTTAAATTGTGTTTGTGTATTTCGATTAGTTATGAAATTGTTCGCTGAAGTATTGAATTCGATTTGTATACGAAAATTATTAAAACTGGGTTCCTTAAGGTGAAAAATAATCAATGAGATAATTATTTTTTCTGACAAGTTAAAACATAATGGACATCATTCAAGATATTGTAATTTAGCAAATACTCTCAACTTCTTCCACGTAGATTTGCTATAGCGGGGTCAGTATTTTTATTTCTCTTACAATTTTAGCCAAGACAAAGAATTCGTTTTCCACCCCCACATACGTTAGAGCGACGAGAAAATGATAATGGGGATTTGGTGTACCGCGATGAAAAATGGTCTGTGGTAAAGTCGAGGGTAAGTTAAGCTCACTACTTCATCTGGATTCTACAGGTTGCTTGTTTTATATAAAGCAAGGGTTGATATATCAACTTTTTAAATTAAGTACTGAAAAGTAATAACTTATTCTAAAACTGGCACTTTTACACTGCAATTTTTTACTATAATATATTAATCGAGTGAATAAAAAGTTGAAAAACCACATTTTTCATTTTACGATCTTAAATAACGTAGTACCCTGTTTCGGTTTCGATTTCGCATGATTGGGATTATTAGGCAACATTTTTCCCAACAAGTTGGTTTTGCTGCGGTATTCGTTTTATGGCTGTTGTACTGCTTTGCAAGTAAAATTGCAAATTCGGCCTTCCGCAAGTGTAATATTTATTTTTGTGCCACACAATGTTTTATCTTTTATCGACGTTTAATATCCGAACTAGAGACTAACAAGGGGTCTAGGACGTTTCTACGCCGCCGGTTCTTCGCCGCCAGTTCATCGCCGCCGTTTCTACGCCGGGACGGTTCTACGCCGGGACGGTTCTACGCCGGCCGTTTCTACGCCGGCCGGTTCTACGCCAGATTTTCGAAAAGAAATGGGTAATCTGAAAAGTTGCTTTTTTCTTAGGAATCTACAATTATTTTGTATACAGTGCTTCCCGAAAGTAACGGATAAATTCAATAAAACCGTTCAGAAAAATATTTCAAATAAATGCTCGGACACGTCGATTTTTATTTTTAAATTATCATTTAGGAATGTAATTTTCAACCCCCCCACCCGCCAGCCCCTAAGCGCTGCCAACTCCAACTTTAAAAATTCAAATAGCAAAGAACCCTTTCTGATACCTCATCTGATAGCTTTTTTTATGCTGAATACAATAAAAAAAAGTTTTTCAAAATCGGTTGATAAATAACGGAGATATTTACCAAAATGTATTCAAATGAAAGTGCCAATATTCGAGCAGGCGTTGGTACGGCTCTAGCAATGGGTGGTAAAAAACAATTGCAACTTGTTTGTAAATTGAAAATTACATCTCTAAATGACTGAGAATATATACAAAATTGTAGAAACTTAAGAAAAAAACAACTTTTTAGATTACCCATTTCTTTTCGAAAATCTGGCGTAGAAACGGCCGGCGTAGAAACGGCCGGCGTAGAACCGTCCCGGCGTAGAAACGGCGGCGATGAACTGGCGGCGAAGAACCGGCGGCGTAGAAACGTCCCATTCCCCTAACAAGACATCTCTGTACGGCGGAGCCAGATCATGTGATCATTCACGATGTACGAAAGATAATAATACCGCAAGTTTGTTAATTCATTTGTGACATTCTTTCGGATTCATTATTAACTCCGCAACGATGTTTAATAAATAAAGCAGAAATGTCATTATTGGGTTATTATTACAAACCGATAATTACTTCCTCAATGACATTTTATAACACCGCCATTCATTTAAGATCTTTTGTAGTTGATTATTCTATTCTATTCTTTAAAACCCTGTATATTCTTCAAACTTTTTTTTGAAATTGAAATCTGCGTGTATAATCAAGACTTCTTAAAAATATTAATCTTCGCATTTTGTTTCCTGTACAAAAGGTTACTTGGTGATAGCGACATAAACAAAAAAAAACAGTTTTGTCAAAAATTTTGTTCAAACTAAATTCTTATAAAAATTAACGGGTTTTATTAAATTTCGTGTAGAAATGACGCATTCAAGGTTATTTCAATTATTCTCCTATACCGCTGTTGGTGCTTCCGCTATAGTATGTACCTATCCCTAAAATGCAATACTTTGATCATTCAGTCCATCCTAAAAAAGGTATTGATTGCTGTTCTACTATGCGGACTAGCTGTATATTATGCAATATTGGGTTTTCTGAAATTAGGTATGATAATTTAAATTGATTTATATTAATATTTGAAAAAAAAATGTTTTCTAGTTACACGCAATGAGACTTTGAAAGAATTACATTCTTATACGGTGTCTGGATTGCCCTACTTTACGTTACCATTTTTAGCGACACAGATTTGGTTAAAACATGGGGTGCTAACAAAGGAAGTTGCCTATGCCCATTCTCTTGGTAGTGTTACTATCGCTTTGATCATTTTTATATCATGCTGCGGAGAAAGGGACGACATAGTTGATTTTGCGGTATTAGTAAATGAGACTTTAAAAGAATTACATTCTTATACGGTGTTTGCATTGCCCCAAATCTGTGTCGCTAAAAACGGTATACCATTTTTAGCGGCACAGATTTGGTTAAAACATAGGGTGTTAACAAAGGAAGTTGTGTATGCCCATGCTGTTACTAGCGTCGTTAGCGCTTTGATCACTGTGGTATCATGCTGCGGAGGAAGGGACATAGCTGATTTTCTGATATTAGTAAATGCATTGTCAGTCACCTACGTAGGATATTATAAAATGAATCTATATGCCCTTTATTCCGCTGGAATTTTTGTAGTTGCACATTTTACTAACGGCTGTGGTTGGCCCAAAATTGAAAGTTGTTATAATTATTTTCTTGCTGGTTTTGCGTATTTTGCGCTAATGACTGTAATTTCTTAAAATAAAGGCGATATAATTTTAATAAAATTTTTTGAGATGGAAAACTTTTCGTTCATCGATCTTGTACAAATTTACAATTGCATTGCATTATTGCAACGTATTCCTTTACTTTACCAATTTTTTACGTAACAAATAAATTAAAAATTTAAAAATCTCCTTGAAGGATTCATAGATTTTCATTTGTGATGTAGATCTGATTTCACTTGAAGTGCCTATTAACGACCAATGAACCCATAAACAAATCTTTCTCTGAAGTTTATGTACTCATAAATTTTATTATAGGTGTAGTGTAAAGGTACAAAGATTTTAAAGTAATAACAATGACAAGCAGCAAATAGGTACCTACTAGCAGGTACTAGTAGGTTTACAAGAATCGCTTGTGAGCATGTTGTGAGCAACAAGCGGATAGCCTTCACAGTTCGGCTACAAACAGCTGAGCGTATGTATATGCACAAGTCCACTGGGTTTTTGTAAAAATTAATTCTCAAACTGCAACTAACCTAAAGCTCGAGGGGCGTCCCACTAGTCTTTGCAAAGTCTTTGCTTTAAGGTGGGATTTCCTATACGCGTCCGACGTATGCTTCAGATGCAGCGATACAGGTACAATGGAATAATATGGTGACGTTTTCCTATGCTTGCGTTTCCACGCATACAATTGCGTTTGGTGCATGCGTCTGCGAACGGTCCGCTCTGGAAGCAGTCTAGACGCTGACCGACTATATATACTTCATATACTTATATTTCGCAAACCAAGGAATATACAACGTCATTTTAAGGATTTGTGTTTTACAAAATGACTAAGCGATTTGTTCAGCTTTCTTCATCACAGGATGAAAAACTTATAGAATACGTAGCCGAACATCCTGGTCTTTACGATAGCAGTAGAAAAGATTATAAGGACCAAATGATCCCTGAGAATACATTCCTCTTCGTTCCCAAAACTGAAAGGACACATTCATCCTCTTCTTCTTCTAATAAAATCATCTCCATGACAGAATATTCCATGTTTCTCGTGAAACTCTATTGTTGACATAGACACTGAACCGCAATAAATGCAAATCAACTAAGACGTATGCGTCAAACGCTTATTACATTTAAATCAAAACGTGTCCATTATGCAAGTCCGTCGTATAATCCTCGCCTCCAAATAACCTTCTTTGCAGACCCCCAACATTTTGTATGAATGCAATTTCTTCGGCTTCGGGCGTATAATACCAACGCCCTAAATGGTCTAGACTGGGATTTAATTCCGAATGCCGATTCTGGGTTCAGGAAAACACTTTCTATCCCTTTCTGTGCCTCCCCAATTCGAATAGTAATAGCTATTTGATTCAGGACGATCTAAGGTGTCCGTCAATAGTAGGAAATCTGTTTAGGGTTTTTGGAATTATCCAAAACTATGAATTCTTTGTATGCCAACTTTTGCCACTGCTCGCATCCTGGATTTCTCATTAGATTGGTTAAACATTTTTTTTATTTAGCTCCCAGCCATGAGACGTTTGAATAATCTATCAGAAGCCAGTGCCACTGGAACAATCTTGTAGACAGACCCAGAACGAAAAAAATCCTTCTTGTGGTCAGATAGCATCCTTGGGGAAGGTATCTCTTTTCTCTCTAAGATCTACCTTTCTATCACCCTTGATTAGGCTTTTGGGTTCCGGTAACCCACCAACGTTCTTCTCTAATAAGACCAGTTTGGATTTCGTTCGGGTTGACTGTGGTTTGGTTTTAACAATACCAAATGTCACCTCTGTAACCGCTCCTGAGAAATTACTTATTGCCCAAAATTGCCAAATCATTAACATAACCTTGTGCATCGATGCCTTCGGTGCGCCCTTTTATTTTGCTTAGACAAGGAAATTATTTTTTTCAATAACATTAGTCAATCTAATTTCTTGGCCTCCAAGGAGACCGGACCTTACATCCTTCGTCTAACTTGCTTTGGAAGCATCAATGAAGTCAATAATTTTTGTAGAAACAGCTGCTCACATGAAGAATGAACTTTCGAATCGAATTGTGAGTCGAGGGCTTGGCTAAAATAACCTTTCAGTAAAAGATAGCAATTTTGTTAAGAATTTACATTCTACCACTTTAAAATTGAATTTGTTGCGCAGATTTAGAAGGTTGCTAGTCGAAAACGTTTGATTAAAAATGTTTAATAAAGTAAAATAATTATTAGTGCGTAGCTGTCGCTAAATATTTATAATGAACCTTACAGTACCTACCGTTTAAGTAATTGCAAAAGTAATTGTACTACTTGTTTAAATTAAAATTTAACACCCCAGAAGGCAAGAGTTAGTCACAAGTTTTACACAAATATTGATTGTAGGACGCTCGTAATTAGCGCGTCTAACGGAATACAGAAACCAGAATGATTACATACCATTAGCATCCCAAATCATCTTACCATTGTTTAAAGGCAAACTTGCTAACTGTCTGTTGGTACAACAAACGCAAATCGATTGTTTTTTATTTGATTGTTAAAGTCAAGTTTATAAATCCAACCTCAAGTAAATACGAGTATGAACAATGAGAATTAATCTTTTCTACGGATAATGCCCATAAGGCATAAGGAAATCCTGTGTATTCCCCGATGCTATGCTAGAGTAACGGTATGTTTTTTCCAAAATATTTTAGCACCTTTTGGAAGTACAAAGGTAGCTCTACAAAATCCCCGGAGTAATTATTGATTTATTCCTTCCGATAATCGGATAATCCGTAATTAATCAACTTTGTTGGTTAATTCTCAATTTTTATTTACAGGCGATTTATTTGTATATGTACAAACAAAATTTAATTTTTCCTTCGCGCATTACATTATTTCAAAAGGGTTTATAAGCGAGTTTTCAAAAAGTTGAAATAATTATTTCAAAAATAATGTGCGTTATCAACCCGGGGTTGATTCGATTAAATATTTCTTGCGTTAGCAGGTAGCGCCACTATATTTTGAAAAACAAATTCCAGTTGAAATTTTCAAAATGGCGGACAGTTCAGCGCCAGGGGCTGTAAACTCCCCCCTCCAGAGGGGTGAGTACAGCTCGTGATAACTTATACAGGGTGTCCCGAAAATGGCGCATAATATTTATGGGGCGTTGTAGGTGACTGACAAGGGAGTAAGGGAAAAATACAAAAAAAATTCTACCTGCCGTGTTTTTGTAGTTATTAACCGAAAAAGATCTGCACAATCTGGCACATCCACATTTTATAACTTGTTAGGAAGCTATTTATTTTGATTGTTACCTACTCATTATTACCTGGGAAACCATACGACTGATTTTTGAACAGAGCACAATGTTGCCAGAATCATTTTCGCGCTATCTCGATGTAAAAATGTCTTCAGTAATAATTTAATAATTTGTAATTACGTGCTTTTTTGCAATTTTTAAAATTTGGAAACAATAAAAGACATTATTTTCTACAAATAGAGTACCCTTAGTCAGTTTCATTTCCAATTTTTAAAAAGTTACAAGTGTTAACTTTACATCTTCATATCTTACAAATTTGAGCGAAAAGATTTTTTTTAACATTTTTCTCACACTTATTTAGCGGTACTGAACAGCGTACCATATATATTATGTGCCATTTTCGGACACCCTGTATGTACGCCGTTCAGGCCTCTTATCTCTTCAAGGTGAGTTGATCACGTGACTTGATCTTAAAAATAACCAATTGCCAATCTGACTCGGTTTTAAATGTATGTACCCAGTGACGTCATTTACCGTCATATTACGGCCGCTATATTACGGCACCGCTTTCCTAGGAAATCTAAGCTTTAGTATTGCTTTCATTGTAACGAAACATGCTCCTTCCTACCGTTCGTACATAGAATTCCGTTATGTAGCGTTCCGAGCCTAAAATTAAATTGTCGACAGCGTTCATGTTTATTAGTTCATTTGGAAAGTGGATTGTAGTAACGAAGTTATCCCTTTAAATACCATGAAACTATTTTTAAGCAAATTGGCACATAAAATTAATTTTTGCACGATCGGTCTTTTTTGTTTACTTACTAGATTCGATGCCAGAACAGTAAGCTGCATTTACTGGTTGCTAGGTGTAACAAAACAGTAAGTAATTTACTTACCGTTCTAGAACAGTAAGTAGTATAATTCATTGTTTTGCAGACATGATAACTATGGTTACCGTGGTTGTCAGTCAATTTATAAAAAAATAAGGTTATATAGGTACTTTTATAATTTTTTGAAATATAACTATTAAATCAATTTTTTTATTGCGATCGTGCAAAAAACGTTATAAGCATGTCGAACGTTAAGGGTTACCGGTCTCCGACAATAATTGGGGTCGTCGCTGCGCTCCTCCCCAAACAATTGTCGTCGACCGGTAAACATCCCTTACCGTTCTTAATACTTAATATACTATTATTGTCGTTTTTATGATTCAGTAATTTGCATTGTTTTAAATCATTTTAATACCTACCAAGTCGGTTGTTGTTGCTGCTTATGGTCTTACACTTACACTGTATTTAGGTCGCTTTTCCAGACCCATTGCACGCATTCTTTGTAAATTTGAGGAAGAACTTTACAATTTTGTAAAAGGAAATTAATTTATCAAAGAAACATAAGTTGCTTTACTTAACCCTTAATCATGCAAGTGTATGAATTTGTCTGCAGAACTTTTCGGGGTTTACTTCAATATCATCAACAATTTCCAAGTACTGAATAAAAATTATTAATGTTATGCTCTAGTAAACTTGAAATATATTTTAATATCGTTGATGTTCCTGACGGGTACAACCATTAAATAGGGTATTACTTCCATTTCCCGAAGAAGAGGTCTCTCCACATAAAATCTATTAACATGGTTGATAGCTTTAATATTGTGATAACGAACGTCATAAAACGACACAAGCTGTCTGTAAAATTACGCTCTGAGTCCGTCACGCTCATAAAACAAAAAACAAACGTTTTTTTAATGCCTTGTTTAACATCGACCTAATTATTTCTTTTTTCTTCAAGCGTATCATAATATCTGTATTGTTGTACAGAACTGGCTATGTAGAAAGAAGTCATTTTGTTAGTAGTCAAAAAATGAAAATAATGTTACTAGTACAATAATGTGTTTACGTATCAATGGCAACGGCAGTATTTTGCTTTGCCCATAGCTCCGCCCCCAAGGTTGGTAGAGGGGAGAGAGTTTCCTGTGGAAATGACTTTTTAGGAAATATTTATTTACAGCAACAGAATATTTTTACACTTGAAGAAAAAATAGTATATATTATTCGGAGTAGAACGTCTTATTTGTGTTTCGCTCACTTGCACAGCCTCGGCGCGTGCGCCTCGACCGCAATATGAGCTCAACACAAAAAGAACTCTTTCTACTCCTAATAATATAATATACTATTTTCCGCAACCGACTCAAAAGTGATCACTTTTGATACCAAAAACGGACAGTGAAGTTGATGTTTTTGTTATTAGTAAAAAAATGTGTGTGTTGCTAGGCAACACTTTTAGTTCCTAGGAAGTAAAAGTACTTTTACTTCCTAGGAACTTTTACTTTTTACTTTTTTGGTTAAGATTTTGGTTTGTTACGTGAATAACATTTATTTAAGAAAAACACTACAAAGATATTAGACAAAGAATTTTCTGTAAATATTTAAATAGCTATCTCCCATCATCACAGTAAATGATCTAGCCTTATTAGTTTTAGTATTAGGATCTTAGGAATTTTAATCAGTAAGACTGATTTAAGATCTTCAATATCATTAATCTTTAAATGTAGTAACTCGTCGCAGGGACAAGCTCCAGAAACACCCAAAATTAATATAACCTACAAACGTCAAAATTTAATTATCGTAAAATATTCGATTTTAAAACTAAAACACACCTTCATCATCAAGTATTGCTTATTAGGAGCACACTTCAAGAATCGATCCACCTATTCTTTACTAAGAATTCTCGATTTCCTCGGTGTGTAGTCATTATTTTCTTTTTTTAAATAGACACGGAGGTTTGAAAATTTTTCGATATTTACCCCATTTTTTAAACTTAATGTTGCCTTCAACATTGAATATTGCGCCCAAAGAGTAGAAGCCTTCATTTTAGTGGACAATTATTCGGAAAAGTACGCTAATAGTAGGTACCTACGCTTTCCGTGTACGATTTTACGGTTTTCTCCAAGTTTTCTCGTTACACCAATTTAAAAATTTGTTGTATACTTCTCGAGATTTACTGGGCAGAAGATTTGATACAACTTTTTTTGCACGGTCTATAATTTCTGGTGGTGTATCTTCGTTACCATTATCTTGTTCAAACATTTTCGATGGTTTGGCTGGGTTTGACAGAATAAATAAAATTGAAAACAAAAGCTAAGAAGACTTGATTTTAGTAGTAGTAGTGTTCTCTAATTCCTCGCATCTTAATTTTATTATTTTGAATCCGGTTGTTCCGGTTGCGGAAAAAATAGTATGTTTCATTCGGATGAAAAGTGACTTCTTTTGACTCGCAATTTTGCATCCGTTCGGCTACGCTACGCTTCGCCTCACAAATCCAAAATTTGCTCGTCAAAAAAAGTGACACTTTTCATCCTAATAAAACAATCTACTATTACATTTTATTCGCTTAAAATAAAACAGTTATTATTGTATCAAGGCTAAAAAGGGTAATCTTTATTGTAGGATTTTGATTTTCTGGTCGAGGCAACGCCGAGACCAGAAAAAAGGCAACTGATTTAAACATAACAAAAAATTCTTTATAAGAGATTCGCCCTTACCACATTTACTTTATGTCAGAAATGAAGACCGATTCGTATCGCGTATCTCTTGATATAACGATAATAGTTAAATGTTGGTAAATTATATTTACGTTGATGCAATCCAAGGTTTGGATGCAATGAAGTATGTAGAATCAGATTTAATAATTTATTTCGCGGTACTGCATAAACATTTTGTATTATTTGACACACGTTCAAATTTTCTTCCATGTCTAGCTCTACAAAATCTAATGCAACACTATAGCATGCGAGTGTAATAAATAGTAAAACATGACATGTTCAAGACACATTTTCCCAAAGGATTGCCAGATGTATTTCTGAAGACTTCTGTGGAAAATACGAAAACATGTTGAACAAACGATGTTCATGCATAAAACTGCAACATTTGTGTTTCGTCTGTGCAGCTGATTTGATGTGATTGTATTCATCTAGTTTAATATTTGTTGGTAATTCATAACACGAAGCGTGTTATCGTTTATTACAGTTATAACAAGAACTGTGTAGCGCATCTACAAAGCGCCACATTTGATTTGCATATTACATTTATAGCTTTAAAACGTACATTTCGCAGTTTTGCATTATTGGAAATTTATGCGCATGAGAATATCATGATCAAAGGTCCGGACACTCGTGTATTGAATGATAGTAATTGTAATTCTAATTAGAAATCACTATTTTGTGTAAACTTTTATTCCCTGTTACGTTTGAAAATGATCAGTTAATTAACATTTTCAAAGAATAATTAAACAATGTCTATAAAGAGATATTAATGTTAAAAATCAAACTTGTTTTTTACGCGAAGATTCATAAAACCGTAAGTCATCAAATTGCAATTTTGTACGCCTCGTATATTCGAAGAAAGGTCTCGTGCGCTTATGCAGACCCGAGATAGAAAAGCTGCTCTTATCATAAAGTGTTTTGCTTATCGAGAAATACACTCTACCTAGTTTGAATCAAAATCGAATTAAAAGAAGCGAACTGCAAAATGACTTTGAAGTTGTTATACTGCTTTCATAATAGGTACAGGGTTTTTCAGCGACAAGTTGCCACCGTCAGTGTCTTTTTAAATCTTGAAAAGCTTGCAAATCACCAAGATATGTCAAAACAACAAGGGGAACCTTTTACGTACCTTTTTACGTAAAATCCGGACGTCTGTTATCAACCTCTTAGCCGTCACAGCCACCCCCTCTAAAATTTCAAAAGGCACCAAACCGTGTGTGACACATCGTTGGAAGGTAATTTCATAACGAATTCATTCTACTATTACCTCTATCCTAAAGTGATTCGTTAACGCGCTATAGAATGTCAGAGATATTCAAAAATTCACATTTTTTAGACAAAAGTTTGCTTTTATCGTTGAGAATTGAATTTGGGAAAAGGGTGTTTTTAGACGTGTTTTCGCCCGTCGGTCGAAGTTATGTAAGTGGCCAAAAGTTGCCCATCCACATTTATTATTCGTATTTCAAGATTTGTCTGATGACGTTAGATTTCGGTAAATGCGGCAATTCTAATGCGGCAATGCAATAAAAAGAGGAGTTGCGCTCCTCTCCTGGAATTTCCTATAGATACTTTGGTATTCAACAGTAGTTGGCCAGGTAGCATTGGAAATCACTCAATCACCAAACTATACGAGTTCGATACGTACCGAAGAGAGATAGGCATCAAATTTACTAACGCAGCGGAAGTTCGCGATTTTCTCATCAACTGTACATTTTAGATATATGACTTAATACTTTATACTATGCGATAGACAATTAAATTTTGCATTCAATTATAGAGTAATATACAGGGTGTTTCATTTAAAATAACAAAGTTGCTTATTGTACTGTGAAAAGCAAACACCCTGTATACGTGATATGAATTTAGGAGAATGCAGAGCTATATACTGAATAAGTTTTGTACTTAAACTTCTTTCATATTTTGATTAATAAGAGAGCTATCGGAGCATCAACTGGTTGCATATTACCTACTTTAATTTTTCGCTGTTGCCAGCTCCACGGCAGACGTGGATATATTTCTGACACAAAATCCACGGCATTGCGTCATTGTCAAGTTTGAAACCATAAAACAATAAAATTATTCTATTTTTGAAAACGCCACGCCGCGCCGCCGCCGCCGCCAAGATATGGGTACGCCATAATTGCGGATCCGGCATAACTCCTTTGTTTCTCCAAACCAAGCATTACTTGGTGTTATTAAAAATATACATATTTTTCCTCTTGTTTTAGATTAAGAATCTCTAATGTTTCTTATTGGCCTGATCTTGTTACATCGAAACATGTAGGGTTAACTTTTAATCATTAAAACCTTTTTTATTGGTGGGTATTTGTATACTTACTTTAATTTTATGCAAATTGCAATTTATTCTAGTGATGCGTAGGAAGATGTCAACAAACACGCACTTGAAAAATGAACTGTAAGTTTGAAATAGTCATCTCTTGTTGAAAGTAGCTGACAGAAACGTGAAAGTATTATCACTAGCTGCGTTCAATTCCGTCAGCGACAAACAGCAAAACGTTTTGAACGGCTTGCTGAGATTCAATAGCAGCAATTTGCTGCCAATTGCTAGCAGCGTTCGCAAGCGCAAATTTCACTTGCTACTTTCTGCGACCAGCGGAATCAACTGTCAAAAACGCGAATTGTTATGAGTACATAACCTTACTCTCAAAATTGTACATGCAAATTTATCGAAAAACAATAATTCTGATATAATTTTTATAATAATGAATAAATACACTTTTTTAGATGAGAAAATAAACATGATTCTTATTATTTTAGATATTACTGGCAATCTGGTCTCGTTTGAGGTTATGATTATAAATCAAAGCAAACATAAGGTACCAGCAATGCGTTCAAATGTAAAATTTTTCGCTTTCAGCAAGCGTAAGCAATTGCTACTCTCTGCTCGTGGAATTGAACGCAGCTATTCATCACGACGACATCTTGATCCTTTCCCTCTCGCGATCCGCGGCCGTATGTCAGTTCACCAGTTGTTAATTCTCCTTCTTTTCTTTTAAAGTTTAGATACTGGAAAATTCAATTCGAATTGTTGGTTAAATATTGTTCATATTGTTTATTTTAAAAATAAGCAAAAGTGTAACAAAAATCTGAGATGAGTAATGGATTTTGTTGATACGATTTCAAAGGCTCAATTTTCTTTAAAACTTACCTTCCACTTGATTTGAACATTTACCTACTTCAACAAAAATAAAATGTTTAGCTCACAATCAGACAGTTTTCAACGACTCGACTGTTACAGAAATCCAGTAGCTAATACGTCTAAAGTTCAAAGTGGTAGAGTTTTAATTGTAACTTCAGTATAGCTTTGAGCGCGAGCTTTTAGTTACAAGGACCTCAAGCAATTTACAGGGGACACATTGGAATTTAGATTAATATGACAGTACCTGGTTCCTTCTTGTTCTACGTAGTTTTCAACTGAAGGTCGTATTGTCACAATTTTAAAACAATATTAGCAGCATATCAATTTTTAGTACACAGAGCTCTAACAATTCCTTTAGATAAAAATAATTTTAATAGAGAAATTTCCATTATTAAACAAATTGCACATAGCAATGGTTATAACACTACACTTATTGACACTTTAATTAAAAAGAAAAATTATAAATTAGCTATTCAAAAAGTTTATTGCATTAATAACACTGATAAAACATTAAAATACGTTTCAATTCTATATTTTGGTAAAATTTCAGAAAAGATTGCTAAAATTATAAATAACACAAATAAATATAAAGTCACTTCTAAAACAAATAAAAATATTCTATACTCTGTTTTCAATGCTAAAGACAAAATTAATGATTTGCTAAAATCAGGTATTTATAAATTAAATTGTTCACATTGTGATTCAGTATATATAGGTCAAACAATTAGAAATTTCAGTATTAGGCAAAAAGAACAAATCCGTTGTTACAAATATAAACATGCACATAAATCAAATTTTGCTAAACATTTGTTAGAACAAAATCACACATTAACATCTAATAATACAATTAAATTTTTACACTTTTCTGATAACAAAAATAAATTAAACATTTTAGAAGCTTTTGAAATTTATAAACACACAAAAAACAACATACCTTTAATGAATGAGCAAATTGATCTCTTAGATTCTCCTTTACTGAAGATTTTGGAATAAATATCTTTTTTCAAAACACACTGATAAGCGACTGACCTCCGACGGGTTGACTGGGGTCAGCTACTTCACGCAGTGTTAAAATAATAGAATCAAGGAGTTACTATATTTTGCATTTGTTATAATATCTTATATTGCTTTTGACAATGGCACATTGATGGCGAAATACGTATAAAGTGAATAAATCTGGTTATTTCCCGTTGAAATCGATATTTTATTTAATATTTATTATTTAATCATGGATTTTAACAAAGTAACGCTTGAGAATGTCAATAAATATTTAAGGGAATTAAAAAATCTTAACGCACATTAAGATATTTATAACAAACGAAAAAATAAAAATATTTTCCTCTAGATATATAAGAAGATTTTATACAAAAAAAGAATGTACCTAGTTGAACGTTTTTTGGCTTCAATTTCCTGGGTATTATTATACCCGTTATTACATTTTATATTTATAAAAACATCCCCCGTAAACATTATGCTTGTTATATTATGTAGAGAGGCTTGTAGAAAAATATAACTGTAAAAATATTTTCTTTTTACAAAAGTTCTTAAAATTACATTAAAGCAACGTTAAAATTTTGTAGCTCGATATTGTAAACATTGTTCTACACATTACATTTACATTTTTACATTTACATTTTAGAGTGAGATTGGTTGAATTTACCAACTCAAATATTTTTGATTGCATAAATGCAAACTCATTTGGTTATATGTTCCAATAAACATTTATTAAGGCTCGAATTTCCGACAGAAAATCACTTCTGGAGCACAAATAAAAACGTGAAACTGCATTAGATTTTCACTCGTCGGATTTCATTATGGAATATGGAATATGGAAGCACACGCAGCAGGTACTTCAATGTAGAAAATGAGCAAATTGCATGATATCACGTCGTGTTTTACGCACATTCTCCTCTCTTGTATTTCTGCATATTACGCATTACCGCGCGTAGACTACGACAGGGTAATTTACGGAGGTGAAGTAATCACACGCATTAATATTTTCACTATTAATCATTCTGCGGAAGGAAGCGCTTCCTATGTCTTTATACCTTGTTGGTTCACAGTTACTAGATTTACACATTTAGTATTATCACTCTAAATTATTATAGTTCATTTCTTCTCTCTTTAGGTAATAACAATAAATTCATCTTACTTCAATATATAGATGAGTTCATAAAGAAGAGCTGTAGCTATAATACAAAAAATGACGCAAGGTGTGCTATTTTATAATCCTCAAAGCAGTGTTCTGGATATTTAGGATGTTACCCACTTTTGCCCAACCCTGTAGGTTAGGTTTATATTTTGAATAATTTTTAGGAAAGTTTCAGGTCTGTTGCGTATCAAAATCGTTTATTTAACGACATTCGTTGCGATTTTGATGAAATTTGAAATGAAGGGGTATATCGAAAATTCATCGACAAAATAAGTTTTTCAAAAAATCCTATTATTGCCCTAGTAGTTTAGAGTATTTATATTGTTTCCATATAATACTTTATTTTTTATAAAAAAAAATTTAAAAAGTAGTTATTATTATCAGATCATTTTTACAGAGCTTTAGAGCAGAAAATTGGTTGCCACTTTTATGAATTATGAACGCTTTTGTAAGGAAGAAAGGCTAAAATCTTTCACTAAAAGGATGCACGGCTACAGAATTTTCTAACCCACTGCTCATTGCTGAGGCTGACTAAAGCTTGAAATTGTTATTGTGGCATTATAATACTATGTCCGTAAAATACCAGCTAGCCCCTAAGGCTGACCCTTGATTTATCTAAAACAAAAATTCAACTTCTAAAAAACGCATACTAAGTACTTTAGAAATCATAATCATATTTATTGATGTTAACGCCGAATGGCTTACACAACCGGAAACATCCGGTAACAATTTCTTACGAAATTTCTAGAAGAATACCACTTTTATATGGGCGTATTTAAAGTTAATCTTCATTTTCTCAGAACATTACTAATTGATTCATCCTCATTATATTCTGGCCGATTAGATAAACCAATTACTCGAGCCATTGAAAAGATAAGTTCCCATTCAAAAAGAAAGCTGGCTTGATGCCACATCTTAAACTGAACAAAAAGGGATTTTTAATTAAAACATGTACATTGTACAACCCGCAGCAATTTCATTTACTCCTTTGATTTTATTAAAGTTAAGTAATAAAATAATTAACATTTCAGTACAAAATTCTTTATAACAAACCGTCTTCATAAAAATTGTTTACTTAATTGTTTTCTATTATATAAATAATATATTAAAAAAGTTACAAGATTGTGGAAGAATTATATTGAAAGTTTTATATTCTAGATAGGTTGTACTTTACACACCAATCTTTATTTAAGCCAAATATAACTTAAATTGTTTTAAAAAAGGCTTTGTTCAAAACTCCAATTTATTTTTCCTTATTATTTCATAAAACAGATAAAATCGCTGCCCTAAAATATTTCAAAATTTTAAAAGGGGTGACAAACTTGTTTAGAATTTAACACTCTTTCCTTGTTGCATCAGTTTCTAATAATACGAGTTTCTCGTTGCAGCACAGTTAAAAATTATTTTTTAGGAGATTAGGCTGAATATCGTCTTACATTTGATGTAATTGTCCATAACATAAATCCAACCTCTATTAACATAAATGAATCATATTATTTGAAAGACATTCTTTTAATGTATAAACACATTTTTAAAACTGAATGTTATCAGATTCTTTTTGTTGAGTCTGTTTTATCTAAGGTGTTGGTTAGATAATATTCCAGTTTACAGACCGACCTTACGTTTTGGCTTTCGATATACTACTAAAACCCTCAGTTAGTTTATTTTCACCGCTTAAATACAACATCTGACTAAAGGTCTGCTATTTTACCTATTGTACAAAATGTGTTAAATTGTGTGACTTAGAAATTATACGAAGTGTGAGTGTTGAGCTATGAATATAATGTTGAACAGCTTCCTTATTCTACAAGAATTATCTGCCAACTGACAAGTAAGTGGTCCAATAATCGATACATTTTTGTAAAGAGGCATTACATTTGCGCAACTTTTCACTAATTTAACAAACTTTAGGTAGTCAGAGATCCCCATTACATCATCTTATCTCGGGCACCCTGTATTATTGCAATAGTTGTATGTTTTTCTTTTGGCAAGAATTCTGCTTGCACCGAAGGAATCAAAATAGTTATTAAACATTTTTACAGTCAAGTTGCAAAGCATGAAAGCTCCGCATCTCAAGAAAGTGCGATAAGTTCTTTTTAACACTTCCTCGAAAAAGAAACGAAGAATAAGGTATCCAAAATCTGCTTATCAAAAAATTAGTGGACAAAAAGTGGTTTGAAATTAAAGTTCGATGTCGTATAATCTGTCGGATCAACGACATAATTTTATTCATATTGTCAGGGAATGGCATATAAAGGTCACCGTGAGGAGACAAAAAAAAGCCAAAAATTTGCAACTTTTTTTTTATTTAATACCTGATTCCAAAAATTGACTTGTCTATAAAAGCATTTATTTAGTAGTTTACATTTTCTCCGACCGGGGCCACCGAGTCACATAGCCACCCGGACCAATCCAGCCCAGTCCGTCCCTGAAAATATTTGAATAATTACTGCAAATAAAAGTTCTATAACGTCCTGTAATTTAAAATTTTAAAAATGCTGAACTATTTTATTACTTGTATAGAAATGAAAAATCTCATTTTGTATCTTTAACCCCATGCAAATTCGAAAATAAAATAAAAACACGCAAACAAAAAATAGATTAAGATAATCAATCATCAGATGGCATGACGAAAATTGTGTAAAAAGGATTGTGCGTGTTATAACTTAATAGCAAACATAATTTACTAGGATTTTACCTGAATTTGTCATGCTTCTACCTAACCTTTGACAAATTATGGAAACACCTGTCGTAATAATATAGAAATTCGTATTTATAGCAAGAAATTTTGCAGTCCCATTCTGTGTTAGTACAAATTTTAATTTTAAAAACAGCAAGACCTGCTATCTCCCTCTCTTTCTGTTACACGCTGTTAGTTTGAAACAAAAAATTGACAACAAAAATCGTGTCTTCTTGTCTAAGCATACGTCAAAAAAAAACATCATACACTCTTTGTATTGCATTCGAAGATTGCATTACACAGAATTTATTTATCAAGGTGCCTTATGTCACTTTGAAACTTTTGTAACCAGAAATCCTTTGTATCATCGGTTGCTATGGTAACCATGTCAACACATCGCATATTGTTTTCACGATAATGGCCAACAAATTTCAGATCAACACAGATGACGAAAAATTATTGATTGTTTGTTGTTATGGAAATATTTATTGTTTGTGTAATTTTGCGTAAGAAATTATTAAATTTTTGCAAGACTTAAATTTATCAGCAAACAAGATTAAATCTCCCAAGTGTTCTTCAACTATAGCCCGTACTCCGCGGACAGATACTTAGCTTCGATGGTTCCCACTGGTTGTGCAGAAGCCTAGTTGCTAGAAATGTTGATAAATCTTCATTATCTTTACGGCGTGGTACGTGGTTCCATAGGTCCTAAAGAACATTCTTTTACTATCACGAATATTCTCAAGGTATTGTAATGCATAAACTCAAACTTCCTAGTCATACAGTCATTTATTGGTTTCAATCTATCGGGAACTTTGTATCAAAATTTTAGTGCATAAATCAGGAAAAATTGGTGGTAAGGGTACAGTGGTAGAAATTATTATTGAACCAAAGTATGGTTAACGTAAATATAACAGAGGGAAACACGTTAAAGGTCAGGAGTTTTCGGGGGTGTTTGTCGAGATAGTGGAGATTCCTTTTTGGTACTTGTGGAAGAGAGGTCATCAGAAACACTTTTGGCAATTATTAAAGACAAACTTTTACTTGGTACTACTTTATTTTCCAATTGTTGGAAAGCTTACAACTGCCTTGAAACAGAAGGATTCAATCATCTCCATAAACGAAGATGCCATTACTGGATATCATACCAAGAACATTGAGGGTTTATGGAGATAGGTTACGGAAAAGATGCCTTCCAGAAACCGGCAGAAGTTAATGTTCGATTCTTATGTACTTTAATCAACGTAGAATGAGGTTTAAAAAAGATTTTGATTGCTTTGTTGTTTTTCTCAAATATATTGCTTCAGTTCACACCTCATCTACACTAAAACTTTTGGTTAGTACATTATTAATTTTTTTTAACGTTTGCTTAAAACTGCTTTTTTTTTAAATTCAAATTTCAAATTTTAGTTCAAAATTCTGGTAAATAGTGATGGTACATTGATATAAATTGATGAATGAATCAAAATTTGGGAAACGTAAATATCACAAGGGGAAACGCGTTTAAGGTTGGTGGGCTTTCTGGGTTTTCTTTTCGATAGTGAGGATTGTCTCTTGGTACCTTTGGAACACAGTAAGAAGGATACGGTCATGGTTAATCATTCCATAAAACCGACCAACCGGGTCTGTAACAAATAAAAACGAAATGCTGAAAATCCGATATGAAATGAAGCGATGGAATTGGCGATTCGGGGCCAGACATATACGACATGCCAACTTGTAAGTAGCTTAACAATTAAAAGAAAGGGGAATGGTAATGCGTTATACAATGGTATAGTATTGTAGTCAATCGCCATAATTGCCCTTTTGGTCAGATTCTAATACGAGGATATAAACAAACTCAATATTCCAGCAAGTTAAAAGCTTTGACAACTGATATTAAAGAAAACGATGATGATTATCTCCAAAATCATTTGCTGTTCCAACAGAACGGAACTCCTCCGATTATGCAGACGACAGTATCTGGTTTGAAGTTTTCCGGATCAAGAGACTAGAAGAAGAAGCGGCACTACTAAATGACCTGCAAGGCCAGAAGATTTGTCTTCTTTAGATTTCTCTTTATGGTGTCATTTGAAGAGTAGAACAAAAATATTTTGGGCAATTACTATAATTATGAAAATGGACATTTCAAACATTTACTACCCTTATGGTGTTAAACTGGTAATTTAAGAGTGTAATTTTATTCTTGTAATTTCTTTTAACAATGACGCAAGTGTAAAATTAAATTAATACCCTCCATATTTTTTACTGTTTTGCTGAAACTAATGCTAAACGTCAATGTAAAACAAATTCATCACCCCCATCTTGGGGTTGAATGTAGGTGAACAATAATAACCAAATTACTTTTCAGTGAGCCACCCTGTATATTTTGCAATTGACTGATTAGAGCTAACCTATGGATTAGAGGTACCGCGGTATCTGGTGGACCTCGCTGTAAAAAGAGAAAACGCCTCTACTACCCCACCTAAAAATATGCATTTCATTGCGCGTCAGATTTTAATTAAAATTCGTTCTGTCAAAATACGTATCTGCAATATACGTGGAAGGTAGTATTTATTTTATAAAAATAATTTTAAATTTCGCGCGCTTTCTCCCGAATGCCGCCGCGTCCTTTCAGGTTTCATTATTAACTCTCCGTTTCATTTTATCACAAATTCAATGCACTTGTAAAGGTTCACGAGAAAACGCAAGACCTATTATACTTCTACTAGGTACCAACAGAAATATAGCTTGGCGCAATTTTGTATTTCCTATGTGTTCTCTGAAAATGTTTTCCATGCTCATTCGCTTCGTTTGGTATTCAAGTCTTCCTATATTTATTATTTCTCAGAACCGCTGTAAACTTTGACAAAAACTCACACATCCATCTACGCGAACAAATGCAAAACGACGTGGTGTGTATCCCACGTGTATCCTAGAATAAACATTTAAACACTTTGCGAAACTGACTGGATAGATAAATGTATTTAGCAGAAAGGTGATTCACAATTTAAGAGTGAACACTATCTTGGTTGTGATATAACATCCCTTGGATAATATTAATTGACCTGGGATTGTTCAAACGTCAAATACCTATGCTTGTATGGAATTGGGTTTTGTATTAATATAAAGTATTTTGTCTTGAACTAAACAATTTTAAAATTCCTTTTATTTTCTAAACGACGACGTGAAAGCACTTTACTTTGGCTTTTCACACATACATGTTAATCTATTTCTGGATGTTTATTCATGGCAGTGTTTCCTTTAAGTGGAAAGAAAATATTCGCTAACTCCTATAGAATAGTAAATAAGTGTAGGCCTATAATATTTTAGACGTTACACAAGTGTACTTTAGAAATATCAACATCTAGTGCCCCATTTTTAGTTAATCATTTCTTTCCTAATTACACATGAGCTAAAGAGCGCCAACCGATAAGACCAATAAGGAAGGATATATCTCCTTCCCCTCCCCCATCTAATATTTTATCTAACACGAAGTCACACGTATCCATAGACGAAGAAGCTTCCAACAATCCGTGTTAACACTGAGCTACATACAACCCCAATATATTATACGAATCCGTTAAAATAAAAATTATTTTATACAATTTCAAGACAAAAATAAACTAACATTATTATAATACGTGAAAATTTTACGCTTGAAAGAAAATCAAGGATAAGAAATAGCCCCCAAATAGTACTTTGAAATGTAAATATTTTTTCCTTGCTCTACCTACCTTTTCACTTCATTTCCTTTGGGTGTATTTTTATAAGCAACCTCCCAAGGTGACGCAAGATAAAACAGAAAAGTTTCAAAAGTTGTTTATATCTGAAAATTCCTTTAAGTTCTTTAATATTAAAGATTAAATAACTGACGTGATTATGTAGGTACCTAATTGTTGTCCCAAAATCGAGCAACACACTATCGAGTATTTTTGTAAATGTGTACAATACCAAGTTATAAGCAAAAAATTGAGACAGACAGACTACACCAAAATTGTATATTTCTCTATCAACAAATATATCGAATAATAATGACAGTTACATTTATTTAAAGACTGGGCCTCCAAATTTTAACGCAAGAAGCATGGCACAACATTTAAGTTTTAAAATTTCGACTGATATTTTACGAAGAATATCGCAACCTCTTCAATTTGTATCCACCCTCTATACTAAACCGCAGAAAAAAACTTGAAAAAGGAATTTGAATAATAAGCAAACTTTATTCCCCTCTTCAGGATTCTTAACATTAAACCTTGCATATTTATTTCTGAAACTTTTGTAATGAAATCTGAAATTGTAAAGCAAAAGTTTTACACTACGCGCAATCTACAGGAACTAAAGTTAAGTGTTGGGTACTGCTGTATGTAAATTATTTATACTCGTAGCAACTCTTCTTTCAGAAGTTACGATCTATTTTCCGGCGTATCTCCTAATCTAGCATTGAAATCATTAATTGAGTCGTCATTTAGGTCCATTAAGTGGCTCGGGAGACAACTCGCCTCCCCCCGGACGACCACCATTGGAAATAAAATATTCAGATTTGGAATTTTGAATGTCTGTAATGTGTAAGAATAAGAACACTCATTTTGGAAGTCCAGAACACAGCTAGTTAATAAATTTTATTTTAATATTAAAGCTAATGAATCTTCTATTATCTTTTATTATTACATAAAACGAATGTTGAAAAATTCTTGATTGTTTATTGGAAATATTTTGACTTGTACAGAATTCATTTTGTGATAAGGAGGTTATCTAAGCTTTTAAGTTTTAGGCGTCATTTTAGTGCAAGGGGAATATGCTTCATCTGAAGTTTGTCGATCGAATTTATATACTACACCCTGTAGATTTCGTTCTACGTATGTATTGTCCATTTTTATTATGTTCAGGACGTCTACATACTTTTCTTTAAGTACTTCTCCAATTCCTCTAAGCTCGAATATGTGCAGCTGAGTTGATGTAGATTTAAATGAAATGGAATTCTTATATTCTCTTGAATATGAGCAAAACTGCTTTAAATTTTCTTCTAGAACAGCAATAGGCACACATACACGTGCCATCACTTGATACGTTCAGTATTGGGAAATTACAAGCCGTATTCTCGTGTAAAGTAAACTGCTGCTATAAATTTAATGGTTGCGTGTATTTATTCTTGGTCATAAGGCTGTAATGCAATTCGGTTACATATTTTAAGAATTTTCTGAATCATAAATATAACATTATGATTTTTCTTTTTAGTTTATTATTATTATTAATTCTTTATTGATCTCCTAAAATTCTGGGAAAAGTAAAAAGTAAAAAAAGTGGAGGTGCAAACCTCCCCTGGACTTTCCCATACTAAAAATAAACATTCGTTTTTGGTATTCAACAGTATAGTTCGCCACAACCGATAAACTTAACTTGAAAATTAGTATATGGAAAATTAACACTAGTGCCGATTGTGTTCATCTGCGCATGTGTGATTATTGCTGCTAGGATTAACCGGCGACAAAGAATTCCCGTCCCGCGCATGGTCACTTGAACATATCGGCACTTACAAATTTCACCCTACACTGTTTTAAAGTTCAATATTCACGAATTTCTCATTAACCGTACATTTTAGCCATATGAACACCTTATACTATGTGATAGACAATTCAATTTTGCATTCAATTATATAATAATATATAGGGTGTTTCATTTAAAATAACAAAGTTGCTTATTGTACTGTGAAAACCAAACACCCTGTATACGTGATATAAATTTAGAAAAATGTAAATTTATATACTGAACAACTTTTATAATTAAACTTTATTCATATTTTGACTAATAAAGGCGCTATAGGAACATCAATTTTCGATTTTCAAAACCTCGTAGAGGGCGCCACAGTGGAATTCTGGCGTTCGTCAAAAAACAAAAATGTAGCTAATACCAAGCTGCATAAGTATAGAAAATTTAAACAAATTCCTTAGACCAGTTTTTTTGTAATAATTTTTCAAAAATTTCAAAATTTTTGGAAGAGCGCCGTTGCGACCGTTTTTGGATTTAGTAAATAATTTTGTTTCTTGGTGTAGTACAGCCAAAGGGCTTTCAAACAAGTTGTTGCGGAACCTGATCAGATAACTGGTTTTTGAGTTACGGGGCGTTAAAGTCGAAATTTTGAAAAATTCATAGCGACCGCCATTTTGAAGTTAGAGAGTCCGGTAAAAAACTGTTTCCCTTGAATTATGCCCTTCTTTCATATCCCCTACTCAGATTTTCAAAATTCCGCTTCTGAAAAAAATGATACCAAAAAAACATGTCTAACTTCCGCTTCCGGTTTCGGATTTTTTGAAAAGCTTATTTTGTCGATGAATTTTCGATATACCCCTTCATTTAAAATTTCATCAAAATCGGTTCACTAGTTTTTGCGTTACAGGCGTTACATACACACACACACACACTTACACACACACACACACACATACACACAGACAGACATTTTTTCTAGACCACTTTTTTGGGTTCCTGGGGACCCAAAACACGTATTTCCGCGAAAATCTCGACTTCGAAAATTTTCATGATATCAATACTTCCCATATACTAGTGGTGGTATGGGAAAGTAAAAAGTAGGTACTGTTTGTCCTTAAAATATTTTTAAAGAATGTTAATCAACTTGAATGTGTTAGTAGCCCTTTTTCAACCAGAACAGCCAAATTTATTCAGTCACTTCTCCTCTCTACCGCAGATAAATTAGATTCAACACAAAGCAGACATTGGCCATTCTGCAGATTCTATATCAAGTATAAAATGAACAGTGGAATAAACCTAAAATTAACGTGACTACCCATTATTCTTTTATAAAGCTTCTAAAATATATTACTTAGGTCTTCCATATACTTTTCAATGAAATTTACTTAAACACGTAAGCTTGATTGTTACAAATTTCAGTTTCAATGTGTTTATTAAAGAATATCCCCTATTAATCTTTATTTTTTTTTATCCTGACATTTATCGTTGAATTTATTACTTTTTATAGCCGGAATATCGAATATGCCAAAAACGCGATCACGAACGGTCTTGGTAAGATAAATAAATTTATGATCAAGCATGATTTGTTTATTGATAAGAAGTATTTGAAAGAGATTTGTTTCATAAAATGCTGGGTTTCATTTACCTACCAAAATATTCAGAACAGATAACAAATATTTTATAGGCACTTTAAACACGATAGTGTCACCTTTGTTTGTTTCTACTCAATAACTCTTTACTAGTGCGTCATACGAAAAAACGTGTTCTATCATTTTGTGTAAAGTACAAAATTTTCTACAATTAACTCTCATAACATTTTTTTCTAAACCGTATATTTACCGAAATATGGAGCCTCAAAGTACATTTTTTGTTTCAATAAAACTGAAAAAAAAGCACAGTTGTCCGACAAGTTTTGGTACTTAAACCCTCCCTGTTGATTGAATTAAAAACATTCCCCTTATCCCTCAAAGGCTGAAGAATCCCCCCCCCCAAAGGAATTTCCCCTCCCATCTCACAAAACTGAGATTGAGAGCATAAGGATCACACTCACACATTAACACATCATATCTAGATCCCTTACATTAAGGCTGGAGTTTACACCTTGAAATATACCCCATTTTATGCACATTTTGTTCCAATTGTTCAGAGCCAATTTTAAAGTAGGAAGGGAGGGCGAATTTTTTTTCTTATTATTGGTGTTTTATCTGTCTACACATAGAATGTTTTTGTTTAATTTCTAAAAAATAACTTTCCAGCATTAAAAAATGTACAACTCTATTTTACTTTAAAATTTTCAAGTAGTATTTACAAAAATATGGATATCGAAAAATTCTCTCTATCAATAGATAGATATAACCACGCTCTTTCAAATGCCACAAGAATTTTTTTTCTGAAATGCAAATTAATTCGGAAAAATGGAAATAAAATTTTAGAAATATCAATATAATTCACCTTTTGCAATTTAGAATGTAGGCAACACAACTAACAGGACCATTAACTCACAATGGAGCCAATACACAAAAGACGGATTATAACGGATTACAACTTTCTACTAGGTATTGTTGTTTGACAAAAAAAAATTAAAATAATATAACGACAAAATCTATATTCAATACAGTAAATTCATTATTCTTTATTGCATTTATCAATTTTGGTAACGTCAGAAGAATCTGAAATATTTAAGAATATGAAACAAAATTCCAAGGCAACCATTATTCTTGTTATTGTAGGTATGCAACTTTCCATACATCAAATTGGATTTTGCTTTAAGTAAATGCCAGCCTTAACTACGAATGCCCTCTTATTATTGCATATATTTTAAAATCACCCTGTATATTTGCCGTTATAAGATTAATTTATTGAAGAGTACCGAACTAGTGGCGTCAAAGTGCTGAGGTTGCAGTATGCTTCATTAGACTATCCTCTATGTGCCCATTTGACCGGTTGTAAGGAATGCCGCATGTGGAGTTCAGCTCCTCTGCTACTTCAGGAGTCTAGTTTTTCACTTAGCCATGATTACCTTATAACGAGTACTTCTAACTAAGGGTGTTGTGGAACGTGGAAGACAGCCTTCTACCATTACGTTTTTGGAGTAAACATCTGCTGCTACTAGAGCCTTACGCCAGCCGTCAGCTTGATTGCAATTGATTGCGATTAAAGACGGTAGGGTATCAGCACAAATTTATGCTCATGCCATATACCTACTCTCTTCGTTTTTGGTTATTCCACTGTATTCCATAACGGCAGTCAGTAATTCATTTAAATGAAATCTAAAATTAATTATTATCAGCATACGATGATTTGTTTTACACTAAACCAGTTTCAAACTTTTTTCTGTTCTACTTTATTCAAACAAATATTTTTTTTTGCAGATGTTACTGTGGAAAGCTGAGTACATTGCACACTCCAGCATCTGACACCCTACCCACTGAAGTATGGCTTCCATCAAAAAACACAAAAGCTACGCCAACGGACGCTTATGGCACAATCGAATTTCAAGGGGGACCGCATCCAACGAAAGCTCAGGTTAGTGTACTATTTTTTTTTTCTTTGACTACACTACAATTTTATTTTATATTTATAAATAGATGCTCTAAACAGCCTAAACCAGACTGAAATTAATGTAAATCCATCCCTAGTTTATTTATTGAAATTTTCATGAAAGACGGCTTTAGTACTAACCACGACCTTCTTGACTTAACCTTAACGTCAAGTCTCGAAAATCAAGTAGGCCGTCATACTAATAATTTCTGAAAGCCAACTATGTAGGCAGATTATCATTTAATTTTAAGTGCTTTTAAATTCATCTTGTAAAAGTAAAAGAAAGTAAGAAATATTACCAATGAGTCCTTTTATCTCTAGAATCACGTATTTTCTATTTTCGGTTAAATATCTGCTATTTTGTTGGAAATAACATTAGATTCTTGTTATTGATTCGGAATAAAAACTGGAAAGCATTTTCAGCTACTATTGAGCAAACAAGTACATAGGCGCCGACTTTTGAAAATTTCATTGTTTGCTGAACAGGTTTCAGTTTTTGGAGGTGGAGAAAAAAAATTGAAAGGCTTTTCACCACAGTGTGAATTTCAAAAGGCTTTTCCCCACTGTGTCGTACGTACTTTTTCTGTTTACCTATATGAATTCTTATTATATTCCTAAAATGTTATTGAGTCCATAATTTTCATTGGGTGCTCCACCCCCGGAGCACCCATGGAATCGCCACCTGTGAATGAAGGTGTAGTCAGACATAGAAGGCGCAAGAATTAAGAGACTCGATCATGTATGAAGGTTTGAAGAGGTAAGAAGTGGATACGAAGAAGTTCAGAAAGAAAGAGAACTGAAGAAAATTAAATATGCAGCAGAAAATTCTTAAAAAAGCTTTTCACCAACAATGTGAAATTTAAAAGGCTTTTCTCCTCTGTTCTGTGTGGTATTTATTTTTTTCTGTCCACATGTATTTTTATTATATTTCCTAAAAATAATAAAAATATTTTTATTGGGTGCTGCAGTCCCGGAGCATCCATGGAGTCGGCGCAGGTGAACAAGTATCATGATTAAATTTTTCATGTCTGAGAATTATTTACAGATTCATTTGATATACTTTTCAAAGCTTTCTGTAAGATTTCCTAAGTACATTACTTGAGTTTCGTTGAAAATCCATTAGTCAGCGTTAACACCGACGCACAGTTAACAAATGGAAAGGTTACAGTGTGGGCTGAAGACTTTCGTATCGTATTTTTAATAGTAATAAGAATTAACTTGCGTATCGTAGTAGTTAGTTAAAATGCCCTTTTAAGATTTATTTATCCGTTTCTTCCCCATTCCCAGTCGAACGGCGGCGTAACCTTTGCAGCGGCAGCAAGATTGACGGCCTCATTTCCGATAGAACCCGTTAGCCCCCGACTTGTTTTATTTCTCATCCACCATCCTGTTGCTTCCTCGCAGATCAGTTTTTCCAATTTATCTCGCCGTTTTTGTAAGACGCGTCTCAGTGGGTTATTTTTTTTTTAGACGTCATTAGGTTCCTTTATCACAATTTTCTTTTATACAGACTTGCTTTTTACAAATGTTAGTCCATAAATTTTCTTGTTCGCGCTTTGCTAATTGATTTTGTCCCAACTCCCAACCCATTCTCTCTTTCGAGTTCTAATATTGGTCTGTACCTAAAGTACAGAATATAATTAGAAAATTAATTTCAAAATTGTATGCAATAATAATACTGTGAATAAAATTATAAAATAAATCATCTAACGTTGAAACATCACTTGAAAGCATGGTTAATACATTGTTACAATTTAGCACTCACATCTTCGTCCTTGTCTAACAAATATGCACGGGTCTTACATCCCTTGACCGCTTAACCCTCTCATTTCTTACACTCTAGAATTTTAACGATTAATAAATGTGTACTAAATGTTCTTGAAGCAATCACTTCATTTTCGTCACATTCGAGCTAAATACGTAACATATTATAGGCTTCAGGGTTTGTGTAACCCAGTTTTTATTTTTTAAAAAAGAAAATAAGAAATTCAATGCAAAAACAGCAAAACAACAAAATGAACAAAGTACAAACAGAATTTAACGTTTAAGATCTTTTAAAAAATAAATCAACCAAGCTACGACTGCTAATTCAATGTTTTATAAAGGTACGCATTCACTGATCCGGACCGCACGGAGCGGACTGAGGGCCGGTTTATCAATCCGTAGTTAACTCCTTGTTAGCTAACAACGCTCAATTGTCATGGATACGAATTCTTATAAGAACCGTATCCATGACAATTGGCCGTTGCTTAGCTTAACAAGGAGTTAACTACAGATTGAAAAACTGGCCCTCAAACAGATACAAACTGCAGTGAGTGAGAACCTTGGGTGGCATCGGCATCGCACAGCCACGTCACAAAAAAAATCGCGTATGTGCACTTCAATGCTGTAGGGACTTTGTGAAAGAACATTCCGCTTCAAAAGTCCCATAAAGCAAAACTAAATCCCGATCCGTGCGGTGCAGACGATGCGTATGCGTACCAGTGAACGCGTACCTTTATATCACATTTTCGCTCATAACTTCGTTTCTAATGATGCTACAGACCTCCGTTTTTTTTGCATTTCTTTTCTTTTTTTTATTTTTCTTTTTGGCGCGCTGCTTTAGCACGATCGTACCCTAAGGTGGCCAAAACGAAAATGAATACAAAGACTGCAACCGCAAATGGTTGCAAGTGCAAGAGACATACCTTGCATATAGTTATTCCTAGTGAATAAAAATTTCCCAGCAGTTATCTTACATTTACCTACAGTACTACTACAGTCTAATCAGGGTACGAGAGCACTCAGATCTCAATAAACTCCAAAAATAAGTTACTACTTACGTATAAATTATCCCCGTCACTGTGTAATTAATGTAGCTATCTTTTCTTCTATGAATTAGAAAAGGAAACTGCTAGTTTTACGGAAAGTTTTACGCGTGTATACCATAATTTATGCAAAAATTTAGAAACAAAGAATAAATAGAAGCATAATAAATAAAATTGTGGGTATATTTAGAACTTGTAAATTTTCATACCCGACAGAGAAGTAAATACAAAATGATGTTACTATACAGGGTGTGTAAAAATTATGGTGCAAGCTTCAGGTAAAATTATTCCTTGGACAAAAATAAGGCAAAAAGTTTATTGCAAAAACGTTCGTAGGCGCATGGCTACCCCTCACCATAACAATTTAAGAAATGTACATTTGGCAACCTTGTAGCCACCTACTATGATAAGTTGATCACTGATGACCACAATTTATTATCTGTCATTGGATCAAGGCACTCTGAAAGACGCTAAAGCTAACACTATTACATTGCAATATTGCCAAATCTATTTTTTACGCATATAGAAAAATTAAATGATTTGAAATAATAAAAATGATTAATTTCTTTTTACTTTTAAACGATCGATGGTAATAAATTTTAGCTATTATCACTGAATGTACGCGTCAAGCAATTTGATTTTGAAATAGCAGCTTTTTTTACTGTTACAAATTTTGAACTTTGAGGGCTTCGTGTAAGTTCAGGATGCCTTTGCCAGTTGTTTTGCAATAAGCTTTTTGCCTTATTTTTGTTCAAGGAATAACTTTACCTGAAGCTTGCACCAGAATTTTTACACAGCCTGTATATAACATAAGGGGAAAAAAATAATTATAATTACTAGCAAAACAATTAATTTATAGTTTTACAACACACTCGATATAATAATTATAACAATTACTTGATGTATCGGTATTCTTCTCGTTGTTGGATAGTCTCAAAAAATATCGGGATCCCTGATCTAGTATAATCAATGAAGTTGTTATTCTAAAACATTTTAAAAGGATTAGACAAACGAATTATACGGAAATATGATATCAGTTTGAAATGTTGCTATTAACTGAATAATTAAAACAAGTTTACAGCTACTGCTTTACTATTAACATCAGATTTACTTGCACCAGTAGACAACAACCGTTAATTCATATTAATGGAATGCACTGCCTGCAACCACTTTCAATTATTATCAGTTCATATTAATAGGGATGAACAAACAATAGAACGATAAAGGGAAATGCATGTTGTATGTTGTCAATTAATTTTGTTTAGCATTCAGCATACATTAATATAGAAATCATATTGCTCCATTAAATGAAATAATATAGTCCTGCGGTTTGTTGCCCTTTCTTTTCATGATGTTGCGCATAACAAATACGCAACCTTCAGCACTTAAAAAATAAAACTGAAAATGTTCAAAAATGATTGTGATTACGTTTTCTTTTGTCTGGTTTACTCGCTTTCTCCATAATAAACCGACTTCGTATTTACCAAGGCTTTTAGTCCCAAGTTGCTAGTTTTTATCATGAAAGGGTGAATGTTCATATTCGTGACGCTACTGTCAAAAGCTGCAGTATACTTCTCTAAAAATGTTTCAGCATTTTTTCAGTTTTCTTAATTCATTGCATAGTAACGACAGTAACGTTGGTATGAGTCAGATCAAGAAGGTCGTGAGTCAGATAATATCAAGCTGCTTTTATACAGTGTGGAAGAAAAGTATGGAATAAATTCATTATTTCTAAAACGATGACGTTTCATGAAATTTCCTCGGACACGTCGATTTTGCTTTTTAAAAAGACCCTTGTTCCTATACCTGTGCATTTCCGATGTTCATTTGTTTTCGCGTGATGACGTCATCGTATATATTTTTTAATGGAACCCCTATATTTTTTAACGGATTCGTGTACAGCTCAACTTGCTAAATTCGAAAATGTACCACTTGAATACTTTATTTCTACACCTTCCCGAGAAAAAAAATAATTACCGATTCGTAGTAAGAACAACAAATTAAATCAAAGTTAAGTACCTAAGAAATTGTTTCCGGCAGCTAAACAAAATCTAATCAGAATCGACAAATTAACACATTAGCAATTAACAGATTAAAATTTAATAAATTAATAATTAACAAATTAACAATTCAACAATTGCAACATGACAATTTTATCAACTAATTAATTAAATGTTCAAAATTATGACCATGTTGTTGCAGACAGTAATTGAAACGGTTGTTAATTGTTAATTTGTCATTGTGATTAGATTTTGTTTAGCTGCCGGAAACAATTTCTTAGGTAACTTGATTTAATTTGTTGTTCTTACAACGAATCGTAATTATATTTTTTCTCGGGAAGGTGTAGAAATAAAGTATTAAAGTGGTACATTTTCGAATTCAGCAAGTGGAGCTGTACACGAATCCGTTAAAAAAATATAGGGGTTCCATTAAAAAAAATATCCGATGACGTCATCACGCGAAAACAAATGAACTTCGGAAATGCGCAGGTATAGAAACAAGGGTCATTTTAAAAAGCAAAATCGACGTGTCTGAGGAAATTTCATGAAACGTCATCGTTTTAGAAATAATGTATTTATTCCATACTTTTCTTCCACACTACATTTTTTTTACATGCATCTACTGAGGCTACCAAGTTCCGCGTCATATGTCCCTAAATTAAAACGGTTTGAAGGAATCAGTATTAGGTACACTTTTCGTGGGGATTTGAACTATTAGTTTATAGTCGCAATAAGTCTCTCTACTTCACCACTGTGCTACGCCCATTTCCTTTACAAATTTATATTTAATTTTTTTATTAAATAACTTGCGTTTTTGTAATTTACTCCTTTAAAACCCATTATAAATTTGAAAGAAATCGTTGAAAATGTAATTACAAAGATAATCTTCAATGAACGCTGTCACATCTATTCAGAGCTTCATAAAATACCTCATTTTTTGAAATCGGGATTTTCTAACCGAAGATACAATGTGTTTTAACTTTTAACCTGTTAATGTGCTACAAGCAGTTTCAGAGTTATACCCTTTATCGTGTTTCAAGAATCCTTTTTATTAATTAATTGTATTGTTATTGATGACACATTTACGGTGATTCATTGTCTCTAGGCGTATCGATTAAACACCTTCGAAATACCACTCTATCATTCCACATAACAAAGGCTGCAGCTGATGTTTGGCAGAAGTGATATTCATTTATCTCAATCACGGAAGACATAGATTTGCTTATTTTTCAGGTAAAATCCATTTAAACCCCAAAATTCCACAAGGGTAATCTAAAATTACTATCGTTTTTTAAAGTAGTATCAGCGCTAAAACAATCCGTATGGCTTTTCAGGAGTGCATACTGATACAGTGAATCGTGTTGTTTTTTATTAAGTATGCGCTACCCCCCCCCCCCCACCGCCTAAGTTATCTGTTGATCATGAAACAAACGTCCATTTCATCGCTACATATTTAAAGAAAATTCTTCTGTAAACTTAGCAGTGGTACTTTCAAGTCAAATATAATGAAGCTCATTTAGTATATCGCGAGTTGCGCTTTTTATACCTACTCAACACCGTACCGTAACAAGCTGTCGCAATTGCTTCGATTCTTTCGTGAAAACGTAGTTTTTTTGATTTTATATCGTCTCGACGCTTTCATCTATTTTAGCTTCGTTAACAGCTTCGATGAACTTGAAAGAATAAAAGTTCTTTAATTCACAGTACAAGTCTTAAGTTATACATTCCATAGACATTACTGACGACAAATTGAAAGTCGACACTGAAAAGAAAACTAACTCTTAATGACTAAAATAAATTTTATAAATTATCTCTCTCTAGCGAGAATCCATGAGCAGATACAGCATATTTGTGGTATAACCAAAAGTTGCGTTTAGACGATAACATTTTAGCATTGCTTGATTATAATGGGTCGAGGTCTCGGTGTGCAGATCTCAGTCATCTCATTCCACTTAGGCCAGCTGTGGCCCATTGTACACTCAAACAGAATTTGAACCTCCAGGAGGGATCTTTATCGTGGCAAACTTCCTGTTAACACCGGTGTCCTACATTTTTATTTCTATTCGAGAAGAAAGCATGTTTAATATTAATTTATTTATAAAAATCTTACCAACGTGGCCCGGGTTTGAACCCACGATCATTGGGTACAGAAGGCTATTGTTATAAACATTAATTTGGTCGAGCCAGTACAAAGAATAAATAGTGTCATGAGATCAGATGGATCCGCGCACGCGATTGATCAAACTAGCAAGACGTTGGGGGTGCATTCGGTTTGACCAATCGTGTGCGCGGATTTAGCTGATCTCATAGCAATGTTTTTCCACTACTAGATTTAGAAGGTATCATTATTTAGTTTGTTTTCAGGGCAAGAAGTTGATTTTCTAAGCTAGTGGTTACTAATTTTTTATTATTGACCACTGATCAATAACAGAAACAATTGATCTAGCATGCTAGCCTGATGCCTTTAAAATTATGTCAAATATCGAATATTATTCACCTTCATAATACAACAACCACTTTCTAAAGCTTATTTATTTAAATCTAGTATTGTTTCTTATTAATTTTAATTATAATTATTTGTTAAAAATGAGAAATAAATATGTTTTAGATAAACGTCAAATTTTACACAAATGTCAGTTGAAATGTTTTCAAGCAAAGGCTACTTGATTTTTGTAGATATTTAGAAATGTAACTTTATTTTTTATTAACGTAAAAACGATCAATTATAAAAGAAATAAAGGTACTAGTAGTGGAAAAAATAGTAGGTATATAAACTACGGTAGAGAAAACTTATCAGCCTCGCAGATTATTTCCTGAGATGCGGAGCATCTCAGGAAATAATAATACTTGACTGAGAAAAATGTCTTCTCTAACTTGGTGTATAATATACTATTATTATTCTTACTGACTCGACTGGGTAACTGAACTAGTAAAGTTATTTAAAAAAAACTCAGATAACTGTACGATAGTTTTACTAAAAACGAGAACTTATTCTTAGTTCCGAATGCGCTATATTAATAAAATCTATTCAATATCTTACAAGAGAAATGGCATTTGAGAGATCAAGTTGTATCAGAGGAAAAATCGAAAGTAATATAAAAATGTGCACTGAAACGAAAAATCTATTACGTTCGTCTGGAAATTCTAAAGAAAGAAAATAAACTGTAAACCACGGGTTTCCTAAGTTTTACTATTTTATTATAACACGCTATGTTACCATAAATACACGGATCATAACAATTACACAAAAGTTGTACTTTATTTTAACTATCAAAATTTAATCCAGATGCTTTATTTTTATTATATTGGAAGGCGGCCCTTTTGGGTTGAAGCGCAGAAAGTATTTATTAGTTACATTTATAGCTTAATACCGCTGTGCTTTCACGAAACTTTACTGTTATGAGTTTTCCCAAGTTCGAGTTAAAGATAATCAAGAAACGGTGAATTCTGACACTTTTTGACGACTTATTTTATAGGTACCCTATTCCCTTTTTTCGTTATCTTTAATCATATTTCATAAAGAATTAATTTTGAAGAACTTACAAAACTATATACCTTATAATTTAAATGCATAATTAATAATTACACAACGGTCTTTTTAACGATTTTTTTCAAATATACAGTGTGGAAGAAAAGTATGGAATAAATTCATTATTTCTAAAACGATGCCGTTTCATGAAATTTCCTCGATTTTACTTTTTAAAAAGACCCTTGTTCCTATACCTGCAAATTTTCGATGTTCATTTGTTTTCGCGTGATGACGTCATCGAATATTTTTCTTAATGGAACCCCTATTTTTTTTAACGGATTCATGTACAGCTCAACTTCTCAACTGAATTCGAAAATGTAGGTACTACAACCACTTTAATACTTTATTTCTACACCTTCCCGAGAAAGAAAAATAATAACCGATTCGTAGTAAGAACAACAAATTAATCAAGTCATCAAATACCACGTTTTTTGAAATCGAGTTCTTCCACCCAAAGATACAAGGTGTTCTAACCTTGAAAGTTATGTCTTCGGCCATGAGGTTACCATGAAGAAATTAGTAAACTTTCAATGACTGAAATTTATGTAAAATTTGGCGGGCGTTCGATCTACATGCATTTCAATGTACCTTCATTTCGTATTTTCTAGAGAAAAATACGAATTCATGTTGTCGCTCTTCGCTTGTGGCGCCCCCTGCACGAATGGGCGGCAAAAAATATTTTTATTGGTTTTCTCATAGACTGTTTACTATACAAGAAATTATTTCTGTTAATGTGAGACAAGTAGTTTCTGAGTTACAGCCGGTAGCGATGCTTAATAAATCACCCTGTATAATACGCTTTAAAATATAATGGAAAGAAAATACGTAACTTCGAAGTTGTTTTTTGTATAAGTTCTTGTAATACAAATCATGAAAGTTCAAAGCAACGTATTGGCGAATATTTTACAATTTCTTCAACTGTCTTGGGAATTCGAACCCTTCTAGTATAGCAATTTGAATAAAAATAAGGGTCTTATTGGGGTACGATATTCAATCATCAAAATCTATTTTACTGTACCAATCACTAGGCGTTCGGGATGCAATCCTATAGAACTTCAAGAACAAAATTGAAAGAAATTGGAATATGCTATGTAATAAACAGTAAGTTACCGTCTAGTTGGAATAATAGACTCATCGATATCTAGGAGTTACAAGCCCTACGTTGCTACATTCCCTAGGGTTTAGTCCACTTCGGCACTACTAAGCTTTCATCCACACCGTTTGGGACATTCAAGACAACGTGGAAATGTAGGAATAAGCCAATTTTTATTCATTGCTTTACAAAGACTTCCTCACGCTTCAATTTTAAAGGGAGAATAGTATTCTTGTTGTATACTTTATATTGTGAACTAAACCGTTAACGAAAAATTTTTATACAGTCGCGGTCATGGTTCGCAATTGAAAAAATCAGGTACCTACACAAACAATTTAAAATTTTATTAATTAAACTTTAAAAAATTTTTGATCTGCCACCTCTCAATGTGGCTAAATAAATAATAAATTGTTATATTCCCGATATTTTTATCCGCTCTCTGTCACTATACAGAGTTCACAGTAAATATTAATAACGTTGCTCGTGAGACGAGTGGGTGAAATATGACTTTGAATGATTCAAATGCGTTAAAGGTAAAATAAGAAAACAAACGTAGGAAAGATCAAATTTTTAAAAGGCTTCCTTTTCCGATCCATCACTATTTTGCTGCTTTTAGAAAGGCGAAACAAGTATTGCAGTTTACTTTCCATTATGAATAAATATTACAACATAATATAGTTTGCATGCCAAATAGAAAATTTTACTGAAAAGAGTGAATATAAATGGAAAGCAATGTATGTCTTTCATTTCTGTAAAAGTATTAGAATAACGATCAAAATTATTGTATGAATATCTATACTTTATTTTTTCTAACCACTGCCTGGATGTAAACAAAACCACGTGACAATTTCTAAAACGTCATCTCAATGCAATTTTGTGATTGGTAGTTGTAGCGAGAGGATTTCACCCCTTTACTGTAGGGGTAGTTACGTTCGATTCGTGCGTTAATTGCAGTTGCCCAGTGAAACTATTCTTTGCATCTATGGTTTAAACTTCCCCGCGCGCTAGTTTACGTAAAATACTTACCACTGTAAACGTAGGCTAGAAATGATCACGTGGTTTTGTTTACATCCAGGCCGTAGTTAAAAAAAATAAGGTATAGTTCGTGCTTTTTATCTTTGCTATTTACTCTATAATAGCCATAATAGCTAATCATTGGCAACTCGATAGAAGTGTAGAAAATTTAAACACAATCGTGCAGTATCCACGATATTTTTGTAATAATATTTCAAAAATTTCAAAAGTTTTGGAAGAGCGCCGCGCCATTGCGACCGTTTTCGGATTTACTAACTGATTTTTTTTAATGGTGTAGTACCCCCAAAGGGCTTTCAAACAAGTCGTTGCGGAACCTGATCAGATAACTGGTTTTTGAGTTGTGGGGTGTCAAAATTTTGAAAAATTCATAGCGGCCGTGATTTTGAAGTTAGAGAGTCCGCTAAAAAACTGTTTCCCTTTAATTATGGTCTTCTTTCATATCCGCTAGTCAGATTTTTAAAATTCTACTTCTGAAAAAAATGCTACTAAAAAAACTTCCGCTTCCGGTTTTGAACTTTTTTGAAAAGCTTGTTTTGTCGATGAATTTTCGATATACCCCTTCATAGGGGTAGGGTAGTGCTAGAAACGTGAAAGCACTTTTAACAGTAGCAGAATACAAGAGAGTAACTCTTAAAGTGAATATCGGGACACACGGCTTTGAAGTAAAGGAAAAAGTGGACCACTAGGGAAAACTGGGCACAGAATAGGCCCTGAACCCACTTCAGAGTTTCATATCAGATGAAGGCAATCGTACAGACATGATAGTGCAAGTACTAGACGAAAATTGCTGGACACAGGTACTTAAAAATTTTAATCGACAGCTCAGAACTAGAGCAAATCAGCCAACCAATTAATTCATCAAGTTTCCCAGTTTTGATGATATTTTCACACCTCTCTGTGTTTGCACCCCATTAACATAATCCTTTTAACCGAACATCAACAAAGTAAATCACAGTAAAACATTCTACATGCTGTACACGAATTAGCAGGCGTTGAAAATTGTACCCATTTTGTGATTAGTTACCTCCATTATGAAAACGTGGTGCACTGCTGATTATAAACTGTCTTCGATAACGTGCAGTTCGTGGCCAGTTATTACTCTACTAATTCGTATTCGCATTTAATAGAATTTTGTAATTACATGACTGCGGAAATTAAACTCGGTTATCTCTACATGGTTGCTCTCTTATTAGTTCTCTTTAACCCACACAGGAAGTTTTAAAATGTTGAGTTTATATGATTGCAAACATTTTACACTCATCGAATCTGTCAAATATTTAAAGGTTGATTACATTCTTTCCTGTTTCTAAATTATACAGGGTGATCATTTGAAAACGATCCACCCCCAATATCTCGGTGCACAAAGCTTTCTAAAGAAATCGCCGAGACACGTCAACAATATTAATGAGGGGGACATATTTTTACATAACAGTTACTTAACACGTTTTATCCCCCCACCCTCCAGAGCCTCCTCCTCAAAAATTTTAAATGGCAATGGGGTCATGTGATACCTCATTTGAAAGGCCTTTGGATTACCTACATTTTGACGTTTTGATTTTTAAAATCGGTTGATTCGTTTTTGAGATATTAAGGGAAAAGTGTTTAAGTTTATTAAAACAAAAGGGAGCTTTTAAAACGCATAGCAGGCTGTTGTCATAATACATTACTGGATGTTTTTATTGTCACGTTTTATCCATCCACCCTCCAGAGCCTCCTCCTCAAAAATTTTAAATGGCAAGGGTGGTTATGTTATTTTTTAAATTTCACAAAAATCTCCAACCGCAAAGTAAAACACACACAAACACTGTAATCACTGTAATATTAAATTTACACAAACATCAAACATCATTTAATTGTTTCTGCACAGCCTGCTATTTTGTTTAATTTTTATATTTCTTTAAATTTCTGAAAAACAAATCTATCGATTTTAATTTAAACGAACATCAACAATTATTATTGCCAAACACTTTGACAATTAGTGACAATAAAAACATCCAGTAATGCATTATGACAACAGCCTGCTATGCATTTTAAAAGCTCCCTTTTGTTTTAATAAACTTAAACACTTTTCCCTTAATATCTCAAAAACGAATCAACCGATTTTAAAAAGCAAAACGTCAAAATGTAGGTAATCCAAAGGCCTTTCAAATGAGGTATCACATGACCCCATTGCCATTTAAAATTTTTGAGAAGGAGGCTCTGGAGGGTGGGGGGATAAAACGTGTTATGTAACTGTTATGTAAAAATATGTCCCCCTCATTAATATTGTTGACGTGTCTCGGCGATTTCTTTAGAAAGCTTTGTGCACCGAGATATTGGGGGTGGATCGTTTTCAAATGATCACCCTGTATGAATAGAAAATGAGAAATTTTGGAGAATCCACAGGAGGTCTAAAATAAGAAGCGCATGCATGGGGCGATCTCGTAAACGGTACGAAATAGAAATTCGGTTAAATGAGAAGAAATATTCAGCAATATTCATGATCATTAATCAAATTCTATATAAATTTTGCGCAGTTTTCAGGACAAGCTGAAAAATCTTAAAATTTTCAGTTTTCTGTTTCCCTGTGTAATTTGATTATTACGGGCAATAGCGCAAAATGGTTTTGGCATGCAAATTTCAAATCCCTAATTAAATTTTTTGTAAGTCACCAATTTTTCAACATTAACTGTGTTTTTTCAATTATGCGTAAAAGTACCTTTCAAGTTATGTACGGCCTCAGTGATTTTTTGCATGTCCTCCTGTTCCATAATTTTATGTAACTACTTCATTTTCATATACGCAAATTAGCTTTTAGTCGTGCGTCATTTCTAAGAAATGTTGTTCTCGTAAATTTTCTTTTTATGGAGCTATTTTTGGAATACCAAATTACGACATTGTTTGATATTTAGTAGGTACATTAAAAATTTTCCGCTTTCTTTATAAAAGATTTTTTATAAAAACTTTTCAGTTTTATGTTAAAGAGCTTTGTCAGGGAGTCTCAAGTCTCAACTAAATCAAGTTCAAGAATTCGTTCCTCTAAGGCTCTAACCGTCCTAAACATATTTACATTTTCAAACCTAACATGGTGACAACCCAATTTGTTATAATAATAATATTATTATATTTCATAATTTGTACAACCCTTCGCAGTTCGCTTGCCGCATAGTAACCTCACAAACAATCAGATTGAGGGGTTTTAGCCTTGGGCTAGAGAGCAATAATTGGTGTAAATTAGTTCAGATAACTCTCACAACTACCATTGTTTCACTGACAACTGTATTAAATGTATATTAAACTTTGCCATAGAACGTAGTATAGCTAGGATTTAAATTTTAAATTAATGTTGGATTGTAGTAATTTATAAATTAAGCATTCTCCATCCTTGTTTTTCTTTCTATTATGCTGCATGCAGACATTTTTCTGGCAAATTATTTACGTCAGTTTTATATTGCTTTTGTTCCTTCCACCAAAGTTTCTTGGTTTCATCTCATCGTAAATAATTAAAAAAGTTTGTGTAGTACGGTTCGTTGTCAATCTTTGTATATTCTTCCATCTGAAAGTTTTTATTAATTTAATTTAAATTCCGTTCATAAAAAGAATCAAGAAATGTTTAATTCGTGTTAGGTACCGTAGCGTGATATTTCAGTCTATCGTTTTCTTGTATCCCCTAATGCACCTATGGTCTACCGACACCGGTTCTGTATTGAAACCATCATGTATTGAAACATAGCTACCTACTGCATTCGTTCCTCACTGATAACACTGAATTTGCATTATAAAATCTATGAATTTTTCTTCATTTCCTAGAGAAATACCCTTTGGCATAGCTTTCACCACACAATGTGTTGCTCCGTCTCCTACCCCTCAGCCTTTTTTTCGTTGCGCGTACTGAACGGGACACATCGTCTTGTAGTACCACGTTGATGACTCTATTGAAATTTAATGATCTAACAACAAGAAGTATGTCCGTACGTAACTTTATAGCCATTCCACTCCTCCACCTGACTGATCCTGATTGGATATTAACGCTTCCCATTTCGTCGCCACATTCATCCCCATCTGTCTGTAAATTTCAAACAAAATCTGGACTCGTCAGTAAATAACACACGAGTCTAATTGTCATAAAACCAATTTATTACACGTCCTTTACCGAAGTGCAATAAAGCTACTCGGTGATAATACAGGAGCTTTGGTCCCGAACTTACAATAAACCATTTCGGTTTTCTTTTTGTACCCGTTCCATGCCGTCTGGTGTACGTATATAATGTACAGTACCCTGTATCTGCAATCTTCAATTAATACGATTATAATAGCTACGATTCCTGAACTTTGCAACAAAAACGACAGTAAACAGAGGCAAGAGTGTTAGCAGTGTATAATGGGTTGCCTATATTCCAATGATAAAGCGGATGGTCCATTTAACTTGCAATATATTTATATTTCATAATAAATGGAATTACATGGACTGTACATATTATGTCCTTCACTTCGTTTTCGAGATACAGGGTGTTGAAATTTTTAAAAAAATCGTTTTTATTAATCTTTAGTATTAACTTTATTGCATTTTAATGAAATTATAGTTTACAATAATTGTTCAAAATGTTGACCATTTGCTTCAATACAAAGATTACATCGCCGGTTTAGTCACTCGCGCACCCTATGGAAGATTCCAGGGATAGCTTCTACTTGCGCACAAGCGGCCATTATTTTTACGACAAGATCTTCTTCTTTACGAATGGGTGTTTCGTAGACTAAATGTTTCAGATAACCCCAAAGAAAGAAATCAAAGGGGTTCAGATCGGGAGAACGCGCAGGCCAGCCCACAGGACCTCCTCTTCCAATCCACTGATTGCCAAATCGCTAGTACAATTTTTTTGTATAAGTGTGAACGCTACCCCCGCACTGGGTGCCTACCAAAAGGGGTGCCGTGGATGCCCTGTAAAGTCTAGACAATTAAATTTTTCTCCGATAGACAGTAAAAGCATGCTTTGACTGACATTTGACTGTCTCCAAATTCCACATTTACTGCCTAGGCAAAAGTGATCATTTTTACTGACAGTAGCATTCAAAATCAGGTTGCTTCGAAAAACAAATAAATTTGAAATTTTTATTAATTAAATTTAAGTTCCATATTTTTCACGATTTCTTTAATTTCGGATGGGGTGAACATTTCTTCGTCATTTTCCATTGTAAATATATTATAAATTAATTAATATTTACGAATTAACAAGATTAACAACAAATAGAACGACATTTCTGAAATATGTTTTTTCATAGCAACCAATAAGAACTGCATAGCAACAGATGCTTGCTGATACTAATAGCACAAAAAATATTAAAAATAATCATTAAATTAATGTTAAATGTAAACAATCGGAGAAAAAATTATATGTTCAACATGGCAGAAATGCAGAATAGCCTTAAAGAAAATAAAAGTGCTAATTTCGAAAACAAATTCAGTAATATAAGACAATTCTATACGATTGTAGGAAAAACGTTGATTATACCATTTACGGGAAGAGCACTTCCGAAACATATGCAGGTACCCCTGCATTCATTTAGGAATCACCATCTTCTCGCACTTGTTATAAAAATAACTATTACATCATTCGCATTCATAAACTTCAACCTAACGGATTTCTCTATTAAACAATTTTTGTTGTAAAACATTCTCATTAATAAAAAGTGAATTTAAAATTCAGCTCAATCAACAAACTCTAGTCATCTAGCGAATTTTTCAAGAAAAATAAACGGATGTTTTTGAAATATTTTACCTTACATGCTAGGTAAACCCAAAAAAAGTTTCTGAGAATAATAAATTTTATAAGAAAGACAATTCCCTTCGGAACTTTAGTAAATAAACTGCCCGTGCAGGTAAACAATCAATGTAGCAAGGATGGACTGTTGTGAAAATTGTTTTTCAGTTCTTCGTTCATTCCGTCTTCAAATCCATATCTGTATGGTACAGGGTAATTGTAAATTCTATATATATATGCATAAAACTTCCAGAACTGATTCTTTCAGTATCTTGCAAGACTTGCAAGTTCTTACAAACATTATAGGTCCAACACGTAATAGTTTTCAAATTTCAGGATATTATTTAATAGATAATAGTTTAATAAACTTTTATACAGAACCACTAAAATTAGACAAACCCCTTCGGTCTCTAGACTTATACGTGTACTCTCTCTTAGCGGACACTCCTCATAAGCGGACACCTCTATTAAGCGGACACTTTTTTGGGAACCGGCAAAAAGATAGGGTTTTGCTAATAAAATTTTCCCTCTTAAGCGGACTCCCTATTAACCGGACACGGACACTGAATTTTGTGGTTAAACGTCTCATGAACCTCTCTTATGCGGACAGTCTGTGCGTGTAACGTGTAAAATGATGCATCAAACCGTAGACAGTAATGTTGATTTTGAAATATATGTAAAGATATAGATGAAAATTTGATGTACGAAGGTGCAGCCTTGATAGTAGTATTAATTTTGAAATTGAATCACAGCAAGAAAAATCCGACAGTGATAATGATGTAGCACTAGTAAAACGCAAAAACTCTATAAAGAAGTGTTACACTTACAAAATATCAAAGCTTTCGCTTCCAAAAGTAATGACATAAAAGGATTTGAATTATCGGCCAATTTGAAGGATCATTTTGAAAATGTAATGTATAATTAAAAAAATTATGTCAAACAACATTATTACTCTTACATCAACTTCATTTTTTCTTCGTTTTTTTATATACAAATAAGGTTAACCTAACCGTTATTTTTGTTTCATTGTCATCATAGCCACTGATAAAAAGGCTAATTATGTATGTTACGGAAAAATTTCTCTTGAGCGGACACCTCTATTAAGCGGACACAATTTCGGCGACCGCGGGTGTCCGCTTAAGAGAGAGTACACGTATTCTTTTGATTGTTTCCTCTGAAGCCACTTAACCAAATTTCCTTATAAAAAAAGTTTTGCGGAATGTAGCAATTGAAATACTAAACACAAACACACCTTGTTCAAATTGTATGTAAAAAATCCAGAGACAAGTTCCGTCATTCTTTATAAGCTATTAAACTGTTACAAGCACGTACTCTGGTATCAGGAGGTTGCAGCCTGAAAATGTCATGTTACTACTGAAGGGATCACGTTCAATTGCAGCGGGGAGAATTACAATCTCCTAGTTTCAATCTTCGCTAATTTAACCTAGGATAAGTCTTTTACGTGATCTTTATTCTTGAAGGAATATATTCTCCTGAAATGAGAATCTATACACGAATTATTATTATTATTTTAATAAAAATGTGTCGCGCTATTGTTAAAAAAAATTAATGAAATCTATTTCTTTTACTTGCTTACAATAAAATTAGACGCTTGTTGGCAATAGCCAATAGCCTTCGGTTAATCAATTTTTTCGTAAGACGGTTCTGAATTTTTTTTTATCTGATACTAATTGGTTGTGGAAGCATCCCAATTTTCTTCGTTATTTTTGTATGTCTTGCTTTACAAAGAGATTCTTTTGTTACGGTCTTCGACGGTTTTCTAAACTTTAGAATTATATTTTCAATCTTTTTTTTTTTATCCGGTTTTTGCCCTTTTCAGCACAAAATATTAAAGGAATTGTAAAACAAATCTAAAAAAACTCCAAGCCTTTGTTTTGTTTGATAACGTGACATGTGACAGAAACAAAATGGCTTTGATTTTTTTTAACAGATTTCAAAAATAGTATATTATGACATACTTATACAGGGTGAGTAAAAAGTATGGAATAAATTCATTATCTCCCAAAATAATGTTTTTTTGGGAAAACGCTCGCACAGGTATAGCGATTTAAATTATGGCGCATATTTTAAGGTGTTTCAATTTTTTTTGCGACTGTCACTTTTTTGTGGTGACGTCAGAGTAATTTTTTTTAAATGGCACCCCATACTTTTTTTGACGAATTTCGACAAAAGACGTCATTCTGCATCCGAATAAGTATCGTGACCCTGAAATTGACAGTTTCTGCGATGTTCATTTTTTAAATCTGAAAATTGTTATTTTCAAAAACATTAATATTACGCAATTTATTTATTAGGAACCAATCATTAACATGAAAAAAATCAACCTATGAAACTGGTAAACTCATACAACCAAACAAAAGCTTAATTAGGTGCTCGAACTGTCTTCCATTAAAGTTTTACTTAACAATTTTTCAAATTTAAAAAATGAACATAGCAGAAACTGTCAACTTCAAGGTCACGATACTTTCTCATTCGGATGCAGAATGACGTTCTCTGTTGAAATCCGTCAAAAAAAGTATGGGGTGCCATTTAAAAAAAATTACTCTGACGTCACCACAAAAAAATGACTGTCGCAATAAAAATTGAAACACCTTAAAATATGCGCCATAATTTAAATCGCTATACCTGTGCGAGCGTTTTCTAGAAAAAACATTATTTTGGGAGATAATGAATTTATTCCATATTTTTTACTCACCCTGTATAAGGAAGTATTTAAAGCACATGACGAGTTTAAAAGCAGGACGCGAAACACTTACTTATGCACGGGTGTCATGCACTATTTTCTATCTTTTAATAAAAAGCCCCTTTAATAAATAAACTCCTTCCTTAGCAGATGAACATCCAAACAAAAAAATTAATAAATCTCTTTATTAAAAGTAACATTGTAAGTAACGTTATCTGAAATTGAATTTGTTGTCTTCCCTTTAAATCTTAGGATCCAAATTAATGAGCTGATCATAAATTTCTCGTTTCATAAAAGTTCCTCCCTTTTCCATTTTTTTAATAGAATCTGTTTCCTTGTAATATAATGCCTTTTATACTCTTCATTTAAATTTTAATGCTCTGGTTGACTTTAATATCACTCCAACAATTTTCTAACTCCCTCATGCGTATCGGCTTTCCAAGTTCAATAGAAAATTGCAATAAAATAACTTCGATGCAATAAAGTTCTTTTTTGGTGAAGAAGTTTGTTATGTAGCGTATACCTACTATAAATTTTAATTTACCATTATTTATAAAAACAATGCCCTTTCGAATGACGGAATATAAAATAGGGGTTCTTTTTAAAAAAAAATCGATAATAAGTTGCTTAACACTTTCTTTTTTTTTCAGTATGTACGAGTAGCATATGATACAAGGCCGGAACTTTTACTACAATTATTTACACGCGAATGGAATTTGGAAACTCCAAAGCTACTAATAACCGTACAGGGTGGAAAGGCCAATTTTGAACTTCAGCCTAAACTTAAAAAAGTACTTCGTAAGGGTTTGCTCAAAGCTGCTAAAACTACAGGGGCTTGGATATTCACAGGCGGCACTAACACGGGTGAGTGTATACATTCAAATGTATATTATTATGTACACATGGTTTTACTGTAATAATGTTTACTCTTGCACGGTGGTGGTAGTGTAATAAAATTCAAAAATTGATCGTAGATTTTGTTAAATATTTTTTTCACGACCCCCTACGAAAGTTTCCATAATCATTAAATTTAGTATGTAGGTAAGAAAATTATCGATTTCATACATTATTTTCTTAACGCACTAGTGCGTTAGGAAAAAAAGAAAGCAAAGTATTGCGATTAGACAGGTAGAGGTTTCTGGCACGTTGTTCGGAAGTAGCTGCTCTGGGCATCTGTTTCGGATATGCAAATGCTTTTAGGTTGTGGGAGAAATAGCGTACATAACTCGCTCGAAAGTGACAAACACACGCTTGTGATTTCTGCACTCGGCCTTCGGCCTAGCGCGTCTTCATTCCCACTCGTGTAGAAAAATGTTATTTGTTAGGTACTACTACTTTAACATATTTTGTGTAAGAGTTACTCTTTGTGAAAAAAAATATTTCCAGTAAAATGGATTTATGTCCACTAATGGTGGATTTTCTCAACACTTTCAATCTTAACATGAATGTGTATTATATATTTATACTTTGAAAACTCGCTTATCTAAGTTTGTTTTGGTCTGATCTTTTTAAAAATGCATGTACCTACCTATACTTATTATATGAAAAGATTTTTATGGAAAACTTTTGCTATCTTGTTCACGCACCACTAGTTTTTTTAACCAGCAAGTTACGAAGAGTAGTCGATCGTCTGTATCGAAGTTTATTTTATGTAACAGTTTCGTGTAAAAGGATAAAATGTATATGCATCATAGCCGTAATTATAGACATTTATTTAAAAAAAAAGTACATAATCAAAAAGTTCAGAATTACTAATGCATTGAAAAAATTGTATTTCAGGTGTTACAAGACAGGTTGGAGATGCACTGCTTTTAGAACGATCAAGTGGGCGTGTGGTGTCACTTGGCATTGCTCCATGGGGTATAGTGGAAAATAACTTTGAACTGATTGGTCTCAACAGGGATGTGCCGTTTCACTCCATTTCTTCACCCAGGTAAATAATCTCTTTTCAATATAGAATTTTACTCTATAAGTAGTACATCTGTAAATTTGAATTTATTACTCACAAAAATGATATAAAAATTAAATTTAAAAACGGTTATAAGTATAAGAAAAATGAAGATGAAACTGTAGCTGTTTTCAATTGATTGATATTCCCATGGCCAGCTGCATTTCCCTAGCCGTTCAAATTTTGGTTTTGACAGGTCCTCTCTGTAGGGCTAACTATTAGTTTAATTGGATAATAATCGGCAGCAATGTTTTCAAATTTAAAATGCATAGTAGTTTCATATACACCCCCAGAGGGCAGCACAAAGAGGACCTGTCCACGGCCAACTTCATTAATGACAGCTTACGCTTTCTGTCATTAATGAAGTTGGCCGTGGACCTGTCAAAATCAAAAGCGGAAAGGCCACATAACTCGTAAGAGTTAGACAAATGAAGGCTGGCCATGGTATTGCAATGACATTTGATCACATGACCGCTTTCCTGGGGGGGCAGCACAAACAAATTACGTCGTATCACATATGACGCTCATGCAGGGCGCTGATTGGCAAAATTACTCGCAGCATAACAGCAAAATTATTGCTGCTATTCTGCTTGAACGACCCTTCTTTGGTGCAAACCGGAAGTCTAGTAAAACCGCTGCCAGCTTCTTTCAGCGTAAAAAAATGTAGACTAAGTTAGCTACTCAGCGCAACTGAGCAAATCGGAAATTCTGGATAAAACCCCATTCATAGACTCACGATGTTTTGCATTTTTTTCTCGCACAAATAAAAATCGCGCCTACATAAAGAGGTTTCTTAACTCAGCTAAAAACGACTGGGAAAACTTCAACTACTGTAGAGAGCGAAGATAGCTAACCGACGGAGCGTAGCCCCGAGGTTAGCTATAGCTCGAAACAGTAAAGCTTGCCTTCGAGGCATGTTTACTCACCTTGTGCTGGAAAATCAAGTGAAATGACATTATATTGAAAAAAATTCAAGTTTCCAGTAACATTTCTGTTTATTTATATATTCATAGGAATAAAAAGTTTGATGTGTTCAAAGAAAAATATTTGTGAATGGCTTAATAATTTGTCCTGTATTTTGTGCTTTTACAAAAAAACACGTCACTTGTTTTTGCAATTTTTTTGCTTATCCCGCTTTCTAGAGAATGTACGTAATGTAAACATTAGTCATCCATATTCGTTTAGGGTGTTGATGGTGATTCACTTAACACAGTACATTCAAGAACTTCAAACATGCTTATTGTCCACTCTGAATCTGTTCCATAAGTATAATCTCTAACAAATTCACTCTGCAATGCTACAAGAATTAATTTTAATCCACTTCTGCTTTCATACCATTTCAATGCTAAACTTCTTAGGGAAACAACACATCTCTTTGTTGTACCTTCAGTTTTCAAGTTCACAGCTATAGGAACTAAAATTTTAATATCACTTGGTTGGAGTTTAATAATTTGTTTTTGTATTTTTGTGATTCTTTTTGTCATATCACTTTCAAGTCTTAGTTTTGCTGTATCTGTTAAAAGTCCTTCCAGTGGTTCAGTTTTATTAGCATGTATTATTTCAGTTATTCTACATAATGCCCGAGTTGTTCCATAAATAAATGCCCCTTCTGAGAATTCAGGATCCCAAGTATTTCTAAGATATGCAAACTGTATTTTATTTCTAATCCATCGGAATACATGTGGTACATATATTAGATCTGGTGTTCTAGGGTGTTGACGCTGTATTTGTCTAACGGGATGTAAATAATGTTTAACATTATTCAAAAGAGGATTTATCTTGGTATAATTTTGAATAGCAAATCGACGAGAAAGTAATGTAGTAGGTATTGTTCTTTTTGTAAGTAGTCTTAATCCATAACTAAATAATTTCATTATATATTTGCAAATACACTAGAATTTTGATAGAAATGTGACATTGTCACAAACGGTTGTCACATTTTGAATTTTCTATTTAGCAACAATTTTCAGTACCTACTCACTCTAGATCCTATAACAAATTCGTTGATCATTTTTGTAGAGTGGCACCCTCAGTATCTTTCTAAACTATTGTTTATTTTAAAATCGTCGATACATGTCAACAAAGACAGGAAAGGGGACATCTTTTTAGGTAACTTCCAGACGTCTGTCATCAACCCCATAGCAATCATAGGTCACAGCCACCTCCTCTAAAATTTCAAATGGCACCATACCATGGTATGGCAGGGTCTAGGACACAATCCCCACAGGACACAACCCCCACATGGACGCAATCCCCACATTGGACACAACGCCCACATTTCGTTTTGCCCACAATCCTCACATTGCACACAACGCCCACACCTCGATTCGCCCACAATCCCCACAGGACACAACCCCCACATGGACACAATCCCCACATTGGACACAACGCCCACATTTCGTTTTGCCCACAATCCCCACATTGGACACAACGCCCACACCTCGATTCGCCCACAATCCCCACAAGGGACACAACCCCCACAGTTGAGTTTGCCCACAAACCCCACAAGGGACACAACGCCCACACCTCGATTCGCCCACAATCCCCACAAGGGACACAACCCCCACATTTGAATTTTCCCACAAGCCCCACTAGGGACACAACGTCCACATCTGATGGTGACGCCGCGCCATCTCCTTTTCGTGCAAGTTTTGATATGTATTAACCGCTGAGAGCAACTAACCTGAACACAGACTAAGGCACCATGTGCACAGATTTTCGTACCATGTACACAGACAACAACGATGCAACATGAATATCCCTCAGCTTACCTGCTAACCATTTTTTGTTTTCTTTTATGAGGAATGAAAATCCCTCAGCTTACCTGCTATCCATTTTTGTTTTCTTTTATGAGGAATGAACATCCCCCAGCTTACCCCCTAACCTAACCATTTCTTGTTTTCTTTTATGAGGAATGAGCATCCCTTTGTGTTACCATCTTCCTTTTTTAGCCATCTTTCTATATATATTACCAGCAAAGAGCAACTAACCTGAACACAGACTAAGGAGCCATGTGCACAGATAATCTCAGTATCTTTGTAAAAATTTAATTTTCCCAGGTTTTTACAATTTCTTGTAAATTACATCTTTTCTAATGTTATTTCGGTTGCCTATTTGGACGGCGCGGCGTCACCATCAGATGTGGGCGTTGTGTCCCTAGTGGGGCTTGTGGGCAAATTCAAATGTGGGGGTTGAGTCCCTTGTGGGGATTGTGGGCGAATCGAGGTGTGGGCGTTGTGTCCCTTGTGGGGTTTGTGGGCAAATTCAAATGTGGGGGTTGTGTCCCTTGTGGGGATTGTGGGCGAATCGAGGTGTGGGCGTTGTGTCCAATGTGGGGATTGTGGGCAAAACGAAATGTGGGCGTTGTGTCCAATGTGGGGATTGTGTCCATGTGGGGGTTGTGTCCTGTGGAGATTGTGTCCAGGCCCCGTATGGCACATCGTTGGAAAGGTGATTTCATAAGGAATTCAGTCTACTATATATTTTTGTATTATAAGGGAAATTAATTTAGAATCTTATTCCGCAAAAATATACAGAGTGTTCCACTAAAAAAACCAAGGTTAGGTACATATTTTTCCGGAAAATAAGTGGCCCGTGAAAAAAACTTGTTTGCCCTATTTTATACACCAGGTTCTCTTAGCCAAGTCTCTCCTTTAACTTTTTCTTGTATCTTTAATATTTCAGAAGATATAAGCTGAACAATGAAAAACCAGCCACCCTGTACCTATATGGAATAATATATGTGTATGATTTGCTAGTTCCTGATATCGATATCCAATCTCTTGCACATACTTAGTAAATTAATATTGTATTTTAATTGCAGGTCGAAATTTGCTGCTCTAAATAATAGGCATGCATATTTTCTTCTTGTTGATAATGGAACTCAAGGAAGATATGGAGCAGAAATAGTCTTAAGAAGAAAATTAGAAAAATTTATATCGATTCAGCGATTGCACCCATGTAAGCAATTTTCAAAACGCACAAGAAATGTTAAATTAAATACACTGTCCATATTATGGTGAATAAAATTTGACATACCTACCACCACCAGTAGGCCCACACGAAATTATTCAATCTATGAGTAGGTTTACAAATTCTATCTAGAATGTGATTTTTCATCCAAAGAAAAAAAAATTGATTTATCTGACTATTCCTGTTAATTATTTTTTGGTTTGAAAAGTAATGAAACATCTGGTTTGATTGATTTTATTTCTTAATAGGTACCTACTAACACCCCTATTCTATAACCCGTAATGACTCGTTAGCGACCCTTTCACCAACGATTGTCGGTAGTTGAACGACTTTTTGCTGTAAATCGCTCGATATATCGATATAATTTCAATATCGAATATCGATATCCAAATTTAAATATCGTCCACCCCACCCCTATAAGGGAGTCGCCAACGATTGTCGTTCATGAACGACTTTTTACAAAATAAGGGTTTAAATTAGTTTGTGTGCTAATAAAGAATGTTATAAACATAAATATTTACTGTTCAAGAAATAGATAATTTGCTTTAAATTCGAACACAGCCAACTTGATCAGGTACTTTTTATTAAATATCCCTTAAATTAATTTAAAAGTTTTTGGTATAATTTTGAAACGGATTTCTTGTTACAGACACCCATAGCAGTACACCAGTAGTGTGTCTTGTAATTGAAGGTGGTACTAACACTATACGTGCTGTATTAGAATATGTTACGGACAATCCTCCTGTCCCAGTAGTGGTATGTGATGGATCTGGTAGAGCGGCTGATCTCATCGCCTTTACACATAAGTATGTACTTTTCCTATACGACTATATTACCAATAATATAGTGATTTGGTGAAAAAACTTTTAAATGACTGGAAACTTCAATTATTGGTTCTTTTTCAATTGTAGATACGCATGTGATTCAGAATCGGGCGAACAAACAGTACTCGAATCAATGAAAGACTATCTAATTGGCACTATTCAGAGAACATTTGAAGTGGGTCTGGAACAAGCTGAGTGTCTTTATGGAGAATTGCTACAGTGTACACGAAAAAAGAATTTAGTAAGAAATTGAAAAACATAATTTTATATAATACCCTTTTACCTACTAATAAATTTATTATTTTTTGCAGATTACAATTTTTAGAATATCTGAAAAATTAGAAGGTCAAACTCAAGAATTAGATCAAACTATTTTAACGGCATTATTTAAATCTCAACATTTAACCCCTTCAGAACAGCTAAGTCTTTCTCTAACCTGGAATCGTGTAGATATTGCTAGATCAGAAATATTTGTTTATGGGCAGGAATGGCCACCAGGAGCACTAGATGAAGCTATGATGCAGGCATTAGAGCACGATCGAACAGATTTTGTTAAATTATTATTAGAAAATGGTGTAAGCATGCGAAAATTCCTTACAATACCTAGACTTGAGGAACTTTATAACACCAAACAAGGTCCTAGCAATACATTAGGTTATATTTTAAGAGATGTACGACCTCATATTCCTAAAGGCTATGTATATACCTTACACGATATCGGATTAGTTATTAATAAATTAATGGGTGGAGCGTACAGGTATTTTTGAAACTTGTTCTATGAAATAAATGTTCGCTAAAAACGATTTTTATATTTTTTAGGGCGTTTTATACACGAAGAAAGTTTCGACCAATTTATGCAAAAGTGATGAATAAAATTCCACATATGCATCGAAATTCATCATCCTTTGTTCGATATTATGGAAATGCGATGAGTTTATTAGCCGAAGCCCTTCCCACCAATCAAAGCCTATGTTTATTTGATTATCCTTTTAATGAACTACTGGTAAGTTGTATTTCTCTTTATAACTCATTTAATAAATACGTGGTTTAGCTGAAAACTGATGTACCTCCAGGAACCCAAAAAAGTGGTTTAGAAAAAATGTCTGTCTGTGGGTGTGTCAGGTGTGTGTATGTAACGTCTCTAACGCGAAAACTAGTGAACTTATTTTGATGAAATTTGAAATAAAGGGGTATATTCATTGACAAAATAAGCTTTTCAAAAAAATCCGTTTTTTGGTAGCATTTTTTTAAGAAGCAGAATTTTGAAAATCTGGGTAACGGATATGAAAGAAGACCATAATTCAAGGGAAACAGTTTTTTACCGGACTCTCTAACTTTAAAATGGTGGCCGCTATGAATTTTTCAAAATTTTGACTTTAATGCCCCACCACTCAAAAACCAATTATCTGATCAGGTTCAGCAACAACTTGTTTGAAAGCCCTTTGGCGGTACTATACCATGAAGAAAAAATTGTTTAATAAATTCAAAAATGGTTGCAACGGTGCTCTTCCAAAAATTTTGAAAATTTTGAAAAATTAGAAAAAAACTGGTCACACAATTTTGTTTAAATTTTGTGTGTAAATCTATAAAATAGCAAATAATTATGAAACAATATCATATCCTTTGTATTTTCGTAGATTTGGGCTGTTTTAATGAAACGACAAAAAATGGCTTTACTTATGTGGCAACATGGAGAAGAGGCATTAGCGAAATCTTTAGTAGCATGTAAACTGTATAAAGCTATGGCACACGAAGCTGCTGAAGATGATATGGAAACTGAAGTATATGAAGAACTTAGAAGTTATGGGAAAGAATTCGAAAACATTGGTAAGTGTTGCACTATTGAGGGCCGGTTTATCAATCCGTAGTTAACTCCTTGTAACAATTCGTATCTATGAAAATTGACTATTATAGTTAGCTAACAAGAAATTAACTACAGATTGATAAACCACCCCATCATTTAAAAAATATTATTTTAACTTGACTTAACTATAGCTTTGGAATTACTGGATTTTTGCTATCGACAAGATGATGATCAAACCCAACAACTTCTCACATGTGAACTTCAAAACTGGTCTGGTCAAACCTGCCTTAGTTTAGCTGTAGCAGCAAATCATCGAGCATTACTAGCTCATCCATGTTCACAAATCATTTTAGCTGATCTCTGGATGGGTGGTTTGAGAACACGCAAAAACACAAATCTTAAGGTAAATATACCTTGAGCATATTTACAGTTCCTTTATTGATTTCACGAACATACCACATTCATTGTAATTCTACACTCCTTCAAACTTTCACACACTCTGTCTATTTTTTTCTTGGAACTTCCCCTGTTATGTGGTTGCTATGGCCCTTCCTTTAACATTCTTATAATCTGTCTCTGTTGTCACATTCTTCCTCCATTTCAATGTATGGTATGTCAACGTATACTGTTGCTAAATTAAAATACTGTGTTGAAAAGTCAATAACGTATCATGTTTTGATTTGCAGGTAATTTTGGGGCTTTTGTTTCCTCCATACATCTTACAACTCGAATTTAAATCAAAAGAAGAATTGCAACTTATGCCTCAAACTGAAGAGGAACATTTAGAACTAGAAAATGATGATGATGACAAATCGGAATCTGAGAAAAATCCGGATGGAGAGGTTGGTAATTATTTTCATGCTTCATAACTGCTTACCTGGTTAATTCCGATAATTTTGTAAATAATATGTTAAGAATTTTTTACATGAAAACTAACATAAAAAATATAAGTTTACGTTTACTTATCTCTTTTAGAAGCGCTCTAGAAGTTTGAGCATTCGCAACAAAGCTGCAAGCCGTCAGGGTGTAAAGGTAGCGTTTGCTTGTTGGGCACTTCTTCGTTTCTCACTTTCTATCCTAATCTAAATCAGCTCATATGTGGATTGCTTTCTTTACCTGCTTCTAAATAACAAAATTACTTACACAAATTACTTGCTTCAAATCAAATACGTACTCATTCATATCACACACTCGAACCTGTTGATACAATACAAGATACAACACTAGAATGATACATAAAGTATATTTTTACAGTTCATAGAAAAATCAAACTTCAATAAGTGAGAGAGCTTGCATTTGAATGGGTACACACTATTATATGTTTTATTGTTGTAATTGTTTATTGTCCTTTGTTACGTTGTTTGTTATTGGTGTTACTTTGCTTACAAGCCATTTATAAAACCATACACATTTTCTCTAGAATTAAATTTAATGAGATGTAGGATATACAAATAGGTTGGTGTCAGGAAAGATTTCAAACATAATTAATGATTACCTACATGTTTTGTTTAGGTAGGCTAGTGCCTACATAATTTTTTCTTATATCACTTCCTAATTGCAAGAATTTTTATGCTCACTTTTTCTTTTATATAGCAAATACTACGACTGAACCGCCAAATACTGGAAAATATCCTGCGAAAATAATTATTTCTATGTACTTAGTATTGTATACAAACTTTATTTCATTAATATACAGGGTGATTCAAAAATGGCGCATAAGCTCTTCAGTACGTTGTAGGGGACGGTTATTTGAACTGTAGAAAAATCATAAAAAAAATTTAGCTGCTACATTTTTGTAGTTAACAACGAAGAAGTAAGTTGTAGATTTGGCAACACGGGTGCAGCTATGTAGTATATGAGTGGCTTTTATTTCCTTTCATTTACATAGTGAGCTTATTAAAAGTTTCAAACATCGTTGCCAAATATTTTTTTCAAACAACTTGGTACAAAAATATCAATTTTGAAAGCTAATATTTCAGGATAATGAGGTGTTATAAGCATTTTATTTATTACCCACTATGAAAAAATATTTAAATTATTTATATGAAATGATGAGAAGTTTCAAAATCCACATGAAATCAAAGTTGAGTTCTCAACTTAACTTCTTCATTTCGCAGCAAATTAGCGGCTAAGAATTTTTTTACTATTTTTCCTACACTTCAATTATTATTCCCTACAACGTACTGAAGAGCTTATGCGCCATTTTTGAATCACCCTGTATAGGTAACGCTTAAACATTACCTATTTGACAATATGAAATACAATGCATACAGTATATCCACATATAAAGAGGTATGATTGACAAAAACATTTGAATTTGAATTTTATATTTAGGAATGCCTGGCTTGGTTTTTCAAATCAAGGAGGGCTTTGTGGTAGATAAAGAAATGTTTTCTATTCAGGTAAAGTAGCTTGTCTGTACTAACTATGGCAAAACTTCATTATGAAAAGTTGTTCGCAATGTAAAATCATCCCCCCATGCAAAATTTCAGAAAGTATATTTAGATTTTTTCTAATCAAGGAGGCCTTGGGTAGTAGATAAAAAAATGTTTTCTATCCAGGTAAAGTAGCTTGTCTGTACTAACTACGGCAAAACTTCATTATGAAAAGTTGTTCGCAATGTAAAATCATCCCCCCATATAAAATTTCACAAAGTATATTTACGATTTTTTCTAATGGTAGATAAAGAAATATTTTCTATTCAGGTAAAGTAGCTTTTCTGTACTAACTACGGCAAAACTTCATTAACAAAAGTTGTTCACCATGTAAAATCACCCTCCCATGCAAAATTTCAGAAAGTATATTTTCAATTTTTTCTTAGCAAGAAGCGTGCGTCTGTCTACCACCAAAGCCTAATAATTGATTTCAAAAATCAAAAATATACTTAAAATTAGTTTCACGCCAAGCAGTACTTAATCCCCCAGATATGAATTTCAAATTTAAATTTTTTTTGTTTATGATAGCTCTCTGTATGTAGGTAGTACTGCTACGTACCTAACATTATCTGTAGAGATACTGTAGATCATTTTAAATTCATTCACTTAGAATGAAAGTACGGCTTAATATCAAAAAACTTTTTAAATGGGAACTTTTGAAATTCTTTTTAATTTTTCAGATGTAATAAATCTGCATTCTATTTTTTTATGATGATTAAATTTTCTATTGTAACCAGTATTTTATTTTTAATTTTCATCGAAGTTGAATAAAAAATTAATTGAAACTATGATACAGTAAAAATTGTATAATTTTCAAAAAATAGTACTCAACAACCGCCCATTTCACATCTTATATGTTATTGTTCATCTTATGTTTACTGCTTTTTACGTGTATGAGTATGATAAGTGTTATCAGAATATACAAGGTGCTCCAAAGTTTTATCTTTCAAACTTAAGGAGTTGTTAGAACACATAAAAATAATACCTACTGAAAATTCTATAATTTAAGAGATACAGGGTGTTGTAGTTTTATTTTTATCTTACTATGTATTGATTACATACATCTTTTAATGGCTAATAATATCATTCTTTTGCACCAATGTTTTGTTTTTTACATTGAATCTAGAATCTAGTTTTAAAAAATGTAATCAAAATTAAAAGAAGGGATATAAGTATATTAAATATTTATTCTTAAATTAAATATTCAGCACTCTATATGAAGGTATAGGTACTTTCGAAGGAAACCATTGAGTTTTTGGCATCTATAAGTTTTACATAACAAACTCCTATTATTTTTACGTGCTCCATCATTTGATGCAGTTTGAAAGGTAAAGATCGGACATCCAGGTTATCTATTATTAATTATTTTGTTCTTGTCGCATACTAACATATGGAAAAAAACTGATAATTTTTGATAAAAATTATAAAATGTTTCTTTGCAAAGCAAGTCATTTCTAATTTTTAAATTCACATTAATAATAACAGTGTTATATGTTACATTTTACTATAACTAAATAACAAAGCTATGAAAAATATTAAAAAGAATTAAATATAAAATAAACAATCACCTACTTATATAAAAAGAGACAACAATCAAGGCGTAAATAAAAATATAATAAATACTTCTTACAGGATGTTTTAAAAGTAGAGATTATACTGCACTATAAATAATAATTACTTAATAAATTTTAAAACATTTATGAAATATTTTAAGACCCTTCTTGAATGCATGTGTTTCAAAATTTCAAAATTCCAAAAACAGGAAGATTTTTTTCAGAATATTTGAAATTTTATTCTTTAGCTATTATTATTAAAACATGGCCAAAGAATAAAAACTATTGAACTTCGATTAATTTCTTAATAATCCATGTGTAATTATATTAACCGTTACATGTTAAATTAACAAAAATATTTTATTGTTGTAATGCTGATTTATTTTATTAGGCACTGCTATCAGAAAATTTTATACCTCGAGAGACTGTGGTACAAGAAAATGGGAAAGTTCTGCCAGAAATAGATGAGTTACGATTCCATTTCTCTTTGGATGAAAAATTTACTGAGAAAACTAGAACTAGGCCTCTGAAAGTTAAAAAGAAGTTATATGAATTCTTCACGGCTCCTATTGCTAAATTTTGGGCTAATTCAGTGGGTATTTTTATTTATTATCTTATAGCTACCTACTACCTAGGTACTACATACTCTAATATATATTTTTTAATTTTTCTGTCAATATCACAAATATTTCGGACTGTTATTATGTTTTTTTTTTTTAGATAGCATATGTTATATTTCTGATGATATTCAGTTACGTAGTATTAGTAAAAATGGGTCCAACACCCACATGGCAAGAGTACTTAGGCATTTCCTTTATTGCTGCTATGGGTTGTGAAAAGGTACGAGAAATCCTTTCAACAGAACCTGTAGCTATTAGTCACAAATTGGCAGTATGGAGCTTAAATATGTGGAATCCATGTGATGCAGTTGCTATAATATTTTTCCTTATTGGCCTCTCTTTAAGACTGCAACCTGAAACTTTTGATGTAGGTAGAGTTATGTATTGTGTTGACAGCATCTACTGGTATCTTCGTATTCTAAATATATTAGGAGTTAATAAGTACTTGGGTAAGTAAAATTTACTTTACTTTGTAATATTTTTATCATATGCATATTTCTTTTAGGACCACTTGTAACTATGATGGGAAAAATGGTTAAAAACATGATTTATTTTGTGGTACTTTTACTAGTTGTACTTATGAGTTTTGGAGTATGTCGGCAAGCCATTTTATATCCTAGTGAAGAACCTAGCTGGATGCTTGCTAGAAATGTAAGTTTATGTATACATATTTATATTACTATAATAGTAGCAAAACACACAAGCGGATAGCACTTAAGCCTACAGGGACCCAGCGGCTGAGCATATGTATTCACAAGTCCACTGGGTTTGTGAAAAATAATTCTCAAATCCAGTGGACTTGTGAATACATACGCTTAGATTTTTATGTAGTATTCGATAAGGTTACGGAAAAAATCATGACCTCTTGGTTTTCCCTGGGCACCCTGTATAATAAGATACTTAAACTGAATAATTCTATGTTTATTTTAGGTATTTTATGAACCATATTTCATGTTGTATGGAGAAGTTTTTGCAGATGGTATAGATCCACCATGTGGTGAGGGTACTGGTACCTCTTGTTTAACAGGTCGATGGATTACCCCAGCAGTAATGTCCGTGTACTTACTCGTAGCAAATATTTTGCTAATTAACTTACTTATCGCTGTATTTAATAATATATTTATGGAGGTAAACGCTGTTTCACATCAAGTTTGGATGTTTCAAAGGTTTACTGTGGTGATGGAGTATGAACAGAAACCTATTTTACCGCCACCGTTTATTTTTATGTGCCATTTGTTCTTACTATTCAAGTATTTTACACGTAAGATGAAAGGTATACGCGAAACCTATGATAATGGTTTAAAATTATTTTTGGAAAAAGAGGATTTGGAAAGGCTGTACGATTTTGAGGAAGAATGTGTTGAAGGCTACTTTGCTGAACAAGAATATAAATTACAGCAGTCTACTGATGAACGTATTAAATTGTCTACCGAAAAGGTGGAAAATATATTACAGGTAAATCATTATTGGTTTATACAGTGTATTTCCAGAATTGTTTTCTTATTTCATGGCACTCTAATCAAAAACGAAAAAATTATTACCTGCCAACTATAAAAATACTTATTGATGATTAAAAAAGTGAAAATTTTTTAGAGAAACTAGTATTTGAGGTCTTATTGCGATTTGAAAAACCTTTTTTTAATATTTTTTGCTGTATCTGAATCGCTACTATGACTTTAATTGAAACCCTTTTTATTTTTTATACCAATCTAATATGTTTTCTTTCCAAAGAAAGTAGAAGATATCAATACGAAAGAAAATAATCAAACATCATCAATGCAAAGTGTTGAATTTCGACTCAGGAAAGTTGAGGAAGCTTCTCAAGATATTCTTTCCCATTTAGCTGTTATTCATCGTTTTATGGCTACACGTTCAAATGAAGAATTACCTCCTATACCCATAGTACAGGATCGATTACGAAAAACAAGTGAAAGATCTGATGTAGCATCTGAAGACTCTCACTTATCAGTGCAACCGCCTAGAAGAAAACCTATCCGGTCCCTTACAGAAGTTAGACCTGATGCTTATATTTTTGATGATGGACTGCATTTTGAAGTACGACCAGTAGAAGAAGAAGATGAAACCAGTGAACACATGGATGCATTTTCAGCTTCAGGTAGTCAATTTGACATACCTTATTAATCTTTTTTGTTTGTATTATGATTTATAGGCAGTCGTAAACATTTAAATGTTTTGGAAGAAAGGCAAAGAAGCAGTGAATCTAAAACATCAGTAGAAAGTATCGGCGAAAAAGAGGAAGAAACGCAAATCTCCACAGATGATTTAGCTGCTCTTAGTTTAGATATCTTAAAGTCAAGAGTTAAACGAAGAAGAGATTCATATGGAACTGGAAGAAGAAGTTCTGATGGAGGAAATGGTAACAATATAAATTACAAGTCATAGATACATTCATAAAACATTTTTACAGGTGAAGATTCTCTGCACAGTAGTAGGCCAGGTCTTACAGTTCGACAGTTTTCTCAAACCCATTCAGAACCTGACAACAGTGAACACATAATTCTAGCTAATCTGCCTATTCGAGCTGGGACAGTTGAACGTAGTGTTACCTTCGCAGAACCGCAGATAAAAGTAATACCGCCCACATCTACAGCAACTACAGCACCACAAAGTAGTCGTTCAATGCTAATGGCAATGCACACTGAATATACAAGTATAACAGATGAATTAGAAACTGTGTGTGGCCTATTAAGTCCACCAAGGACACCTAATCTCTTGTCTCCACCACGTCCTGGACAAAGTGCTGCTCCACCACCAAGTAAGAATATATTTTATTAATACCTATTATTGTATAGGGTGACCCAATTAGGATGTCCACCTAGGGTATCTCACTAACTATTCTAGTAAGAAGAAAACGGAGCAGATATTTTTTAAACATGGTGCCGACGAAATTTTGTTGAAATATGCTCTCAATTCTCCTTATGACAATAGTTACTGATATACCTTATATATGACCTACCCTGTACTGTATACAGGGTATGCTAAAATACGGTGCCATAGCTTAACCACAGATTCCGGGGATCAAAATAAGACGATTTAACGCAACTTACCCCTATCCGAAATTGCTTCGTTAAAGCGCTATCGAACGCCAAAGATCTTCAAAAAATTTCTATTTTTTTTAAATAATAAAAGATTGTTTTTAGCGATTAGGATGAAATTTGGGATGTGATTCTTTACTGGAAAAGGTGTTTTTTGACATCACTTTTTTGTTCAGGAGTGTTGCGTAAGTGGTCAAAGGTTGATCATCCATAGGTAAAAAAACTCATATTTTTTTAACAGTTCGGCCAATAGTTTTCAAAATTTTTTTACGGAGAGACATTCTTATTTCAAATATTTTTTGTTTCTTCTTTGATTTCGGTATCTCCCATAGTTTAGGCTGAAAAAAATTATTTTGATTGGCTGCATTGCATTTCTTAAAACAGATGTAGTAATCTAGTTGTCCCGTATGCTGAGAAATAAATGACGAACAGACAATTTTTTGCGTAGAATCAACTTTTGCATCCGGGAAAATGGTGGTCACATTGAGCATTTGCTGTAAATCTATTAATTTACCGGTGGTACAAAATAAGCTGAACTTTATTGGTTGAGAAATGGTTCCGATTATTTTGCGCCACCCTTTACATACTTGTTAGTAATAAACTTTATATCAAATTGTCTCTTCGTGATTTATTTCTCAACATACGTGACAACTAGATTACTACATCTGTTTTAAGAAATGCAATGCAACCAATAAAAATAATTTTTTCAGCCTAAACTATGGCAGCTACCGAAATCGAACAAGAGACAAAAAATATTTGAAATAAGAATGTCTCTCTGTAAAAAAATTTTGAAAACTATTGGCCGAACTGTTAAAAAGATATGAGCTTCTTTGACTGTGGATGATCAACCTTTGACCACTTACGCGACTCTCCTGAACAAAAAAATGATGTCAAAAAACAGCTTTTTCCAGTAAAGAATCACATCCCAAATTTCATCCTAATCGCTAAAAACAATCTTTTGTTATTTATCTTTGGCGTTAGATAGCGCTTTAACGAAGCAATTTCGGATAGAGGTAAGTTGCGTTAAATCGTCTTATTTTGATCCCCGGAATCTGTGGTTAAGCTATGGCACCATATTTTAGAGACACCCTGTATATTATGATCATTTTTTTACTAGCAACAAGGAGAAGACATGCATCCGAAATGTCAAATCCGGAAATTGCACTTTATATTGAAAAAGAGCATTTAAGAGATGCAGAAGAAAGTGATTACATGCTTATGGAAAACCTTATTCAAAGACGATTTGATGAAGAACATGATGAAGGTAGCCCTTCAAATCCTGCTTACTTGACAGTTCTGCATGAAACTCATGAATACGTTCGTACTCCTCTACCTACTCGATCGTTACGTCGTTCTAGTGCCATTGAAGATGATATTACATTTCAGTGTCCATTAGGTACTCTTATACCAAGTGAGAATGGTAATCTGCCTCATAATGCTCCATCCACATCTGCGCAAGCAACTAGTCAAGAAGCAGCTCTGCGCCAGGACTCGGGTGATTCTAATGCCACAAGTGATGTGATTCCACTGCTTAATCAACAGTTACCTCCCCGACCTTCTATCATTATTGATTCTTCTCAGTTACCAATTCAAAGAGAAATCATGAAAAAGGCTGACAGTAATGGTAGTCTTCATATGCAATCAGAAACTATGTGTTAATAGATAATATTACTGTATAGCATGTAAGTTATCAAAATTAAGTTCTTCTCTTCTTTGAAAAAGTTTTATTAATTGAAACAAATTTTTGTAGTCGAATGCAATGGTAGAACTCATATCAAATTTAAAATGTTCATTGAGTATACAACCATGTTTACTTTAAAATTATACTGTAGAGCGGCAGTAATTCTTTTATTTGGGCCTTATTTAAGAAAAAACTGATGTTTAGCATTCTAAAAACTTGAAAAACAAAATTTTTTTAACTACTGTGACTCACTATGGATATGAAATGTGAAAACTGATTATACAGTTCGTTTTTTTACCCCTCCCTGGAGTGATTTTAAAAATTTTATACCTGACCCTAACTAATGACACAATGACTAAATATTCTGTCTCTTTCTAATGCAACAATAATGTTTGTATTTTTGTGGTTTGAATGAAATGTGGTTGCAAAATGAAGTATCCGTGTCATAAATTATCACTGCCAGACAATTGTTTGATTTTTTTTAAATATAAAATTGTGGACAAAAAAAGACACAAAACATTAATGTAATGTTCGTTTTTGACGAGTTTAAACATTGGAATTATTTTTTTCATGTCATATTGACTTAAAGAAATGAAACTAAGTCAGAATTACATAAAAGACATAACTAAAATTTTTAAAATCAAAGAAAAAAGAATGCAGTAACAAAGGATAATATAAAAGACTTTGTACGGTCTTATAGAGTTTTTAATTTTGAATTCAAAAACATATAGTTTGTTAGGTGTAAAATTTATAATAATGTTGCTAAGGGGGGAGGGGGAATAAAAATTGAACTGCATACGCAGAGGGTGCCTATTACGTGGGTAACTTTGTTAATATGAAAAATAGATGATCGATTAAATTAGGAGAGTTGAACAGAATTGTAAGCAGAATTTAGTGCCATGTTCAAAATTGACTTATGTCATCAACGTTTTAAAATATTTTAGAAAAACGGAAACTGTCCATTCTCAGTGTTAAATCTTTCCACCACCCTCCAACCTAAAACAGAAGTAAAGAAGGTTTCTTATAGAGTTATAGATAGAGAAATTTTCACTTAATGGAATTCCACGTAAAACTATAAGAAACTGTATTTATTTCTTTTTTAGTTTAGGGCCACTGTTTTCAGAAAACATCAATTATTTGAATTATAAAACGGGTAATTTCGGAACTGACAATTACATTTATCACTTTCTATTGTGTGAGGTGCCTTTTTATTTTAATCTAACATGGTTGTTGCTCAAATTAAAATAATTAACAAAAATGAAAACTATAGATTACAAAAATAAAATCAAAACTACAAATTCCAAATGTATTTTAATTACATATCAGCCTTTCATATCATATTTCAGTAATTACTTTACAATTTACTGTAAAAATAGTATTTGGCAATGTGAAAGTTTTACGACTTAAATTATGTTTTACTCATTTTACAAACCTTAAGTTAATTGCAAACATTTCTACTCTTATTTTTGCTTTTAATTGTAAAATTCAAACGAATTTTCTAGATCAATAAATTTCAAAAAAGAAATTTAATTTTATAAGACGTATTTAAAAAATTGACAATATTTTTAGTAACTAGTCAGTAAAAATGTAAGGCTGATTAAATTCATTTGATAATTGGTTGTGGTCAAGATATTTTGTATTGATTTTGCATTAAATCGGCCTTATGTTTTTGGGGGCATTAGGAAATTGTAAATACTTTGTATGTAGATCTTTTATTAATTAATAGATGCTCAATAATTTTATAGTTCCAAAGTTGTGCATTTACAAAACTTGAGCTGATCTCTGATTATCAATATCTGCATATCCAATGTATATGATATAATCAGGTTCATGTTTTTATAATGCACTTAGTAGAATTTTAATAGCAATATTAAATTGGGTTTATAGTGATCAATGTAAAATTTCAAACAAATAAAAATTAAGTAAAAAACCACAAACGTCTGATATTATCTAGTACTTTACTTCATTATTTGGAAATTAAATCAAATATCATTGCACTATGAACCCATACATAATTATTATCAATCAGTAATTGCTTTTAACCAGTTTGACTGCAGATTATACAAATAATTTGTTGCAATTGATAAATTTATAACAATTACGTTTCCTGGAAATTTGACCTGTTAGATAATTTAGCAAAGTGATACATTTTATTATTGTAAAGACAGGTTTATATAATTCTTCCTCTTTTTTAAACAGTAAATCTAGTCATAGGAGAAAGTAAAATCAAAAGCTTGTTTTTAATTTTTTCTTTTTAATAAAGCGTTGATTGTGCACAGGGTGATAAAGCATGTTCCCAATTAGGGATAATACTATCATAATACCTACATGTTCTACACCCTAAAATAAGGTCAAAAAAGTATATCAAAAAATCTTTGTTATGGAATTACCACCTCCTACGAATAATAATCACTTTTTACCCCTATAAGTTTTGGAGTAATCGCGCAATGTTTCTATTTATTATCATGTAATTTTATGACGGCTCCACCAAGCTTAAAAATTCCCCGGAAAATATGTCAACTAAATTTTAAATGATGAACCGCGACAATCATCAACCAATAGCAAACAATCCTACTCAAAAGTACATTCACTAAAAGAATTCAATTGACATTTGAAATTTTAATAATTCATTCTGAAGCCAGAAATATCATTTGGAAGGTCATCGAATTCTTGAATGAAAAGTATTTATAATTATTTAAATTTGGCGCCTAAATGTTTTTGTTTTGATTGTACTTTGGAAAACTATCAGCGCCGGACACGCCCCTTTCAACTTGAGTAGGTTGGCTCGTAACTTTTAGCCAATCAGAAGCGGAGCGGCAACACGTCACAGGTATGCTGGTTTAAATCTCAATAGGCAAATAAAAGCAGCTTGCGTTGTTATACAATTATATTGCAATAAATTGTAAATTGTCCACCGATTGTTCCGTTAGCATACCAGTGACGTATCGTTGAAGTTACGAGGCAACCTACTCACTACATAAACCTTGGAGCTGTAGTGCCTACACATAAATGGTAAGAAATGGAAATATTCTTGCAAATAAGAAAGTGTTGCCATTGAAATTTTGAAAACGCCAGCGCAATTATTACAAAGCATATCGATAAAACAGTGAATTCACTTTAGTAGGCTGTAGTTCATCATGAAATGTATGATCCAAGGTTATAAACCGTTTTCAGATACAGGATGTTTCAAATTCAAAGGCAACCATGGGGATCTTGCTTAGAGGGTATGTTTAAAATTTGGCACTTTTTCAGAATTTTGTGGATACGGTTTAATAAATAATTTGATTGGGATAGCATTACCATTGTGTTACATTGCATAACGTAGTACCTAGTAATCTTTATTAACATTTTATATGCCCTCCTCTAAAGACCGTATCCGTTCAGGACAAGTGTTGGTATGAAGCCATTTTTCTCCTAACCAGGTTGCTATTTAAGAATGTTTTATATTCGCTGCATGAAGATCAATTTTATCATACATTGTAGAATAATGATTGACAATCTTTCAAGGATGTTGGAAAGGTACAGGGTTTGACATCTTACCAGTAATCGGTTATGAGTTTATTAGAGGGATATACCGGGTGGTGACTTGAGCGACGCAACATAGGGATTTCAATGGAAAATTCTTAATGTTCAATTATTGGCTCCCCTAATTATTTTAGAGCAAAAGTGTGTTGAGGTTTTTTGTAGAGAAATAAATTCTGCATCTTTTCATACTATTATTTACAATTTTCCATTTTCCGGAAGCGTAGAAATAGAAGAAATTAAAAATGGTCTTTTTAAAAAAATCACTGATGCCATGGAATTATAAAATCAAACAAACGCACTGACATTTCTGTCTCATTATATTTTTTTTTTCCTTTTAAAGCAATAAAACGAGTAGGTAATAGGAACATATTTTACGCTAAACAAGGAACTTTATCATTTCTACTTTTTCTTTCGTTGAATACATTTTAAAAATAATAGATTTTAATATAATCGGTTATAAACTTCAAACCGTAATGACAGATGTAAATGCGAATGTTGATTGTTTAGATAATTCCAAGGCATCACTGATTTGTTTAAAAAGACCATTTTTAATTTCTTCTATTTCTACGCTTCCGGAAAATTATAAATAATAGTATGAGCAGATGCAGAATTGTTTTCTCTACAAAAAACCTCAACACACTTTTGCTCTAAAATAATTAGGGGAGCCAATAATTAAACATTAAGAATTTACCATTGAAATCCCTATGTTGCGTTGCTCAAGTCACCACCGTGTATTGGAAATAAAAATGTTACCTAGTAAAAAAATTTGTGTCCGGTGCCTTGACAAATGTTTGTTTATTTCTGTATTTGCGGAAGGTACTTACACAATGCTTTTATTGTTTTACTAAGTGGGTATACAATACCTATTGGAAGTCTTGAATTATATGACTGTTCCAGTACAGATAATTTAAAATCATCGCTAGCCATCATACCTTGGCCATACAGGTTATATTCCGACCTTCCGCAAACTCTCCGTGCAATTTTGGGTCCATAAGATAATACAAGACTTCTACATATCTACAAGGTGTATATGAATTCGACTAACAAACTCTAGTGCATATTCCTTTGTTTCTGCAAAAAAGCAGTCAAACTGATTTTAAGAACAAAGTATAATGTAAAACGTGAATGTGTATTAATACCTAGTGTGTCTGTATAATTACTTAAATATTGTGAAAAACAAAACATTCAAGAAACTCTTAGTTTTTGTAGCTTCAAGTCTTGTTCATATCACCCACATCTTCTCACTTGAAATAGATCAACCAGCAATCCAATGTGCCTAATGTAACATTTCTTTCCTGCCATGTTACTATTAATATTTCTACAATGATCATAGTTTCATGAATGTTTTTACACCACATACCTACTCATATCCATTATTTTATATCCTCATATCAAATAGATTGTAAATCAAAAATTGGTATGAGAATACTGTACGAGTCATAAACAAGTATTACTTACAAATAAATCGAAATGAAAATTACTCTTCTTGATTTATTTATTTCGTTTTTTACTTTATAAAATTCATTTATTCAGTTTTGTTCTAACTGGTAGAACATGGTGACAATAATCTACCCATGTTGTATGGGGAACTTAAGACTTACAGAGGGGGGTTAAACTAGCAAAGTTGGGCAGAATTACAAGACAAAGATTATTGTTACCCTGTACTATATGATAGAATTATTTGTTTTTTAAAGCTTACAAGGCAAACATTCTGGTTTTGTTAGTTATTATCAATTTTAATGCAAATAATTATATTAGAAAATGGTCAAATTAGTTTTACAATAGGTCAGGAGTCAAGGAAGTTCTGGGGGTGGAACCACCACCACTGCAAAACAATCCTTTTCTTAAATATCTTCTCACACTAAAATAAAGCACCATTAAAGATCTAATTTTGTATTATTATTAAAAAAATACATATACTTTTTGGTTAACGTTTTCTACACTAATTACGTCTCACCTTTACACTTATAAAACAGAAACTTTAGTCTAATAGTAAACTAAAGGCTCACCTAAAAGTATTATAAAAATTTAATTCACAGATAAAAATACTTTATTAGAATTATAATGTACTATGTTTTAGATTTTAAGAGTTTCCTGTGTTTTTGAATTAGGCCTTCTTTGACTCGTAAAACCTACAAAAAATATACAGAATTAAATTTGTAAGTATCTAAGGGTTTGTATAAGTTTCATAAAAGTTAAACATTTCTAGAGCTAAATTATTTAACGATTTCAATATTAAAACGTACCTCCCAATCCTCCATAGTAATTGACCCAACCATCTGTACATTAACCCCATCTTGGTGTCTGTATGCTTTTAAATCTCTCTTACGCATTGGTTCAAGAGCTGGCAGCCCATCTTCACCTTCAAATTACAAATACTTTAGAAGACCTATATAAATGATAAACTGGTATGTCTCACCTATATCTAATTTTGCTTTACCATCTCTCACGAGAAAAGAAGTATAAAACATATTCTCCACTGTTAAAGAAAAATTTTCAGAATCAATAACAAAATCAAAATATGCAATAGGTTCTGTATTATTGTCTTCATATTCTTGAGTTAAAACATGTTTTAAAAAATTCACAGTATCATCTATTCCTTCTTCATCTTTATCAACAACCTTTACCCTTTCCATCTGTTTTTTCTCCACCTGTTCTTGTGCTTCACGTTTAGCCCTTTCTTTTCTTTGTTTTGGTTCAGGGAATTTCGTTGGATCAAAAGTTCCATACAAAAAGCTGTACTGTGGTAATTCAGGTACTACTGCTCGTGCATCTTCCAAAATAGTTAACCAATTATTTGCCGTCAACTCCTCTCGCTCTGAATCTTTAATTCCGTTAACCTATGTCAAACAGATAAGTAAAATATATCCACTGAATACTAATTTAGTATTCAATAGTACATACGATTTTTGCAGCAAACTCGGTAGGCTCATATGTTGAAGTAAATATATCCAGATTTTCGATACATTTGACTAATATACCGCTTGCAGAAGATAAAACTACAGATTCCAGTAATGTTTCGTCGGCATACTGTACCCGTTCTGTAATGTCGCATTGGCCATCAATCAGATTCGCTTCTTTAAGAATATTACCCAACTCGTGAACAGCATGAATTGTAAGATCATCACTTTCCTCTGGAATGAATAAACGTGTTTTAAATAAATTCAGTATTTTGTATAGCAATTTACACTCACGCAGTCCTTCAATTCTTTCTAATAAATCACGATAATAGCGTTTACGCTGAGTGGAACTAGATTTCCTTGAATTATTATTTTCCTGGTCCATTTTGTTGGTCATTAATCTTTGAAAACAATAATTTTGAACTTTAATAAATTAAATACAATTTTCAAACAACATCACAATTTCGATAACCACATGCATCACACTTAAATCACCTTAAAATGTTGTTGTCTGTTTATGAATCTTTCAAATTTTTAGGTTATATAAACTTCTCGCGGTCTCGCGGTTTACAGCGCCTCTGGTATTTATATACGAAAGTAAACCATAGGAGCGGGTATTTTGAAAAGACAAACTGCAGATTAGGGTCTTGAATTGTGCGCATGGATCTAATTTTATAATGATCTACTCTAAGCTACCCCGGTGTTAAATTAATTGGAACGTTACAACATGTTACAACCACTTTAATGTCATGTGACAGGTACTAAACGTCCAAACTCCACTTTTGCGTTCCAATGGATTGGAATTTGTTGTGCCTAAACCGATATTTTTATTTTCCCCCCCGTCTCATTAAGAATCTAGGTATATACCTACCATTTTTCTTAGAGCAGAACAGTACAGGATTAGATCAGATCAATTCATTTGCAATTATTAGAAAGCGTCTAATAACTCGCCTGATACACGCGTGAACTAGGGGGTAGTATAAGGACATCCCACCGAACATTGTTGCTTTCACGCAGCCCTGGGAGAACACAGCAGCCCCTAGCAGCCTTAAAGTGCTGAAAGTTCACTCTTCCCCACATGTAGGCTAAATCATTGCGCCCACGCAGTTTGAGCAGCAGCCTTTTAATGGCAATCTTTGCTACCTACGATTCTTTCATACGAAAGTCAAAAGAAAAATGCATAACCAAACCAAGGCAATCAACCTTCATTGGGGAACGTTCGAAAAGTTGCCAAAATCTGGCTAACACTACCACGAAACCATATTTTTTCAATAGGTAGGTAATAATCTGCAAGGATACTTTTTCCCCTATTTAAGTTTTTGTTAAGCATTGCCCTTTCCTTTTTTTGCAAACAGTACCTATATCATTTCTATCTGTGAAAGGTTAACACTCAAAGCTGTTATTAGGCAAGGGCTGCTATAGCAGCATCAGCAACACCCAATTGCGGATATCCTCAAGTTCGTCCAAAGGATTAGATGGCTTGAAGGATAGGTACATGAATCGGAGAGGTGCTGCCTGAGACTAGTACAATGGTTTGACCTATAATTGTGGTCTAAGTACATGTGGGATATTTCTCACCCCTCCTTCTCAAACCAAACCTGTTAGGAAAAATTTCAGGCACTGAAGCTCTATTCTTTATTAATTCTGACTTTTGGGCATAGGGGAATTCTCCAAATAAAAGTTTTACCCATAATAAAAAATATATTCTTTTAGTTAGCTAAAATTTATTTGGACATCAAGTAGAATATAATTTATATTCCAATTTGGACTTAATTTACTACACAATTAATCAACACAGGGCATATGGTCATCAGCAGTTATATATGGTAATCTATTTACACGTCTGCCAAACGATATACCACCAGGTATTCTTTCTCTGAATCCAAGCGCATAAGCAGCTGGTCCTGGTGTTGCACTTTTATTTGAAACTCCTGTATTTCGAGCACCCATACTATACTGAGGATTCTTATTTTTATAGAGATCAACGTTGGTACCGCCATATTGTGCAGGGCCTGGAGACCCTTGTTTTCCTGAAGTAACATTCCGACTCGTCCTAAAACAGAATGTGTTGTGTTTTAATGATCTACACAAGTGATGATAACGGAAAATGACACATACATGCTATAGGCCACAGCTGCTGGTTTATCAGGAACTTTAGGACCTATTGTTGATGGTACGGAATATTGATTAGGACCTGGAGTGTTGAACTTTCTGGGCGGATTTACTCGCGCTGCCATAGAATAGGCTGGTGGTCTAGGATCCTTCATTCTCGGTGCTTTTTCGGGACTATATGTACCAGGACCAGGTGTTTTAAAAGGTGCTGTAAATTGTTAAATAATTTTACTTACCCAAAAGGAATACAAAAAATTTATTACAAGGAAAAAATAAAAATATAAAAATGATAAAAAAACAAATAAATGTCAAATTATATGGTAAAGTGATGTTTCTAATGGCACAGCTAGCTAGAATTATTGGAAAATGAAATTTTGTTAAATTCATATAGAGGACGGAAAATGATGATCAGAGGGGGTTGAATTCACAAAAAACTGCTTTTGACAAAATTTCCTTCTCAACCTAGACAAGCGGACATTTTGGAAGAAAGAAATCCGTAGTAGATACTTTACTTGATCAAGTGAGTGAAATCTTATTCCTTCCGAAGGTTTTTTCGTCGGCCCAAATAAGTGAAGTTTAATGGCCTTACTGGCCATCCAGTTTTCGGCCTACCTTTAGCCATGCTATGTAAATGCAGATGGGAACTTGTCTTCCTGAACAATTACTCATCACTTATCATAGTAATAAGACGAACAAGAACAAACATCGTAGAATTAGGTCCAAACCTAACGATGGAAAGTGTACCTACTAGGGATATTTTAGAATAGAAACTCGGTCAAGAAAAAAGAAGTTTCTGTTGTGTTCTTGGGTCTTCGGGATTTTATTCTGATCGATTGTTTTTAACCAAAAACCACTGCAGTGAATGGCCAGTGGCGTGTTTTAACGTTGAAGAATTTTTTAAAAAGCAAAACAAAGTAGGCCACGTCGTGATAGGTACACTATGCGAGGGTCGAGACGAAGCGAGGCGAGGTACTTTGATTGCTAGTTAAAATATTTTCTGAAATTACCTTAGATTTGCCCCGTCGTCACCCATGATGAAACAAATGTTCAAGGGGAGAATATTTAACTCATTTGAGGAAAACAATACCGAACAAACAGTGGAAAATATATGGATCCATCTCTTTCCAGGGTAGGTCTGACCGCTGATAGAAAGGTACTATCCAGGGTATACTACCCAAGTATGTTTAGATTGAGAATATCGTCTTCTGATGAAAAATGTTTTGATTGTGGGATTGATTTATGTTGGATTATGCAAGACTTTACTTACCTAAGTGTTTTAATTTAGGTGCACATGTGAAGGCTGGAGGAGAGACTTTGCCAAATCGTGTCACCTTATCCACATTATACTGTGGTCCTGGCCCGAATCCTTTACCTCCAAACGCATTTCTAGTTCTCATAGAATACTGCGGACTTCGATATCGGGATGGATCATGTTTGTCGAAGCCAACAGTTGATGGTAACATATAAGCACCTGGTCCTGGTCCTAATTAATCACATTAGATAAGTATAAATAATATAGGTACCTAATATATTTTGTAGTTAAAAAAATTATACATGACCTACCTACATTTGCTGGCATTTTGAAGTGTTACACTAGAATTTTAATATAAAAAATAATTTTAAATTTAGAAACGTTAACGAAAAAGAAATAACGAAGAAATTTTAAAGCCGAAATTGAACTTGTCAAAACAAAAAATTTAAAAAACAAATCAAAGCTATACTGATTAGGTAGTCATAGGTACATGTTCTTTGTATCATCAAATCAATTAATTCCTACCTAGACCTACAATTCTTTAAGGTCTCAACTAATAGGAGCCCCTTTCCTTTTCAGTTGGCCCACCTATTGAAATATTAGTTTTTTGGGCACCATCCAAGAATAATAAATATACTACTACATGCTTTTTGTAGGGGCCAAATTTAGAATCGGTTCCTAGTACCTAGTCCTGATTTGTCTCCAATTGAGACTTTGTGGCACGAAATAAAACATCCTGTTAGAACAATCCCTGCCAAAAGCAAAGAATTGAGGAAATATGGGACCATTTCATTCACACGGGAAATTTTTCAAGGCTTCGTTAATGTACCATGCCGCAAAGAATTTCGGATATTATAGAAAATAAAAGCGATGTTACCTAGTGGTAAACTTTAAAATTATCTTTTCTTTGTTAATTTTGGCCTTGGGTATTTGTTCATATTCACTTCCTTCATCCATTCCGAACTGGTGAAAAAACTCCGAAAAAAAATTCAAGGTCTTCCCTATGTTTTGAAAATTTTTCTCACCCTTTCGGATTTCGGTAGGAAATTTCCAGAATCTTAGTTGGAGGCTAGACAGTTGGAAATTACATGCGAAATTTACCCCACCCGTTCCGATCTGAAACTTGCTGAATTTTTTAAGCAGATGAGAAGGAGTGAGGAAAGTTATAGAATGTGACCATGCGAGCTTTCACGAGGAGCGTTTAGACTGTGACCAAGTTGACGGGTCGAAGATATACATAAGAATAAGAATGTTATATGAAGTCTAAACACTTGAAAAATATGTGCCAAACATCCGTCATCCCTCCCGTCTAGTCAAAAAAATTCAGGAAGTTTTCAGAAAAAATCCATTTCTCAAACTTTACTCGCCACGTGGTGAACAGTGGGAAGGGATGTTTGGCACATATTTTGCAAGTGTACACCCTCCAAATAAAATTCTGGGAAAATCCGAACCAGATCCGAAGGGGTGAAAAAAATGTCCAAAAAAAGAGCAGACTTATAGTCTTTCCTCATTTTTTGGAAAAATTTTTGACCCCTTCCGATTTCCTTAGGAAATTCCCAGAATCTTATATGAAGTCTAAACACTTGAAAAATATGTATAAACATCCCCCATCCCCTCCCGTCTAGTCGAAACAAATTCAGGAAGTGTTCAGAAAAAAACCATTTCTCAAACGTTACTCGCCACGTGGTGAACAGTGGGAAGGGATGAGGGATGTTTGGCACATATTTTGCAAGTGTACACCCTCCAAATAACATTCTGGGAAAATCCGAACCAGATCCGAAGGGGTGAAAAAAATGTCCCAAAAAAGAACAAAGAAATATTAAAAAATAAATAAATATTAAATTAAGAAAATAAATATTAAATTAAGAAAATAAATATTAAATTAAGAAAATAAATATTAAATTAAGAAAATAAATATTAAATTAAGAAAATAAATATTAAATTAAGAAAACCTTTAGCTAATACATCTTGCAGTGAGAACGCACCTTTAGCTAATAAATCTAGCAGGTGAACGCACCTTTAGCTAATAAATTTTGCAGTGTGAACCCACCTTTATGTAATAAAATTTTGGTGTGTGAACCCACCTTTAGCTAATAAAAATTGCAGTGTGAACGCACCTTTAGCTAATAAATATAGCAGTGTGAACGCACCTTTAGCTAATAAATCTTGCAGTGTGAACGCACCTTTAGCTACTAAATCTTGCAGTGTGAACGCACCTTTAGCTAATAAATTTAGCAGTGTGAACGCACCTTTAGCTAATAAATCTTGCAGTGTGAACGCACCTTTAGCAAATAAATTTTGGAGTGTGAACGCACCTTCAGCAAATAAATTAATAATTTTTTTTTGGAAATCGGAGGGGGTGAGAAAATCTTCGAAAAAAAAAAGGAAAGACTATAGTCTTTCCTCATTTTTTGGAAAAAAATTTCACCCCTTCAGATCTCGTTGCGATTTTCCCAGAATGTTATTTGGAGGGTTTACACTTGGGAATTATGGGGCAAACTTCCCTCACCCCTTCCCACTGATCCACACCGGGCTAGGAAACGTGTTTAGGGTTTATATTACATTCTGAAATTTTCGTAAGGAAATCGGAGAGGGTCAAAAAATCTTCGAAAAAAAAGGAAAGACTATAATAGTCTTTGCTCATTTTTTGGAAAAAAATTTCACCAATTCAGATCTCGCCCGGATTTTCCCAGAATGTTATTTGGAGGGTATACACTTGGAAATTATGGTGCAAACTTCCCTCATCCCTTTAAACTGCTCCACACCTGGCTAGGAAACGTTCAGAATTGGGTTGTTCCAGAAAACTTTCGGAATTTTTTTGGACCAGATCGGAGAGGATGGAGGATGTTTGGCACATATTTTTCAAGTCTTTACCCTTCATATTACATTCTGAAATTTTCCTAAGGAAATCGGAGAGGGTCAAAAAATCTTCGAAAAAAAAAGGAAAGACTATAGTCTTTGCTCATTTTATTGGAAAAAAATTTCACCCGTTCAGATCTCGCCCCGATTTTCCCAGAATGTTATTTGGAGGGTATACACTTGGAAATTATGGGGCAAACTTCCCTCACCCCTTCCCACTGCTCCACACCTAGCTAGGAAACGTTCAGAATTGGGTTGTTCCAGAAAACTTTCTGATTTTTTTTGAAAAAAAAGGAAAGACTATAGTCTGCTCATTTTTTGGAAAAAAATTTCACCCGTTCAGATCTCGCCCCGATTTTCCCAGAATGTTATTTGGAGGGTATACACTTGGAAATTATGGGGCAAACTTCCCTCACCCCTTCCCACTGCTCCACACCTGGCTAGGAAACGTTCAGAATTGGGTTGTTCCAGAAAACTTTCGGAATTTTTTTGGACCAGATGCGAGGGGATGGGGGATGTTTGGCACATATTTTTCAAGTCTTTACCCTTCATATTACATTCTGAAATTTTCCTAAGGAAATCTGAGAGGGTCAAAAAATCTTTGAAAAAAAAAGGAAAGACTATAGTCTTTGCTCATTTTATGGAAAAAAATTTCACCCCTTCAGATCTCGCCCCGATTTTCCCAGAATGTTATTTGGAGGGTATACACTTGGAAATTATGGCGCAAACTTCCCTCACCCCTTCCCACTGCTCCACCCCTGGCTAGGAAAGGTTCAGAATTGGGTTGTTCCAGAAAATTTCGGAATTTTTTTGGACCAGATGCGAGGGGATGGGGGATGTTTGGCACATATTTTTCAAGTCTTTACCCTTCATATTACATTCTGAAATTTTCCTAAGGAAATCTGAGAGGGGCAAAAAATCTTTGAAAAAAAAAGGAAAGACTATATAGTCTTTGCTCATTTTTTTGAAAAAAATTTCACGCCTTCAGATCTCGCCCCGATTTTCCCAGAATGTTATTTGGAGGGTATACACTTAAAAATTATGGGGCAAACTTCCCTCACCCCTTCCCACTGCTCCACCCCTGGCCAGGAAAGGTTCAGAATTGGGTTGTTCCAGAAAACTTTCGGAATTTTTTTGGACCAGATGCGAGGGGATGGGGGATGTTTGGCACATATTTTTCAAGTCTTTACCCTTCATATTACATTCTGAAATTTTCCTAAGGAAATCGGGGGAGGTCAAAAAATCTTCGAAAAAAAAGGATAGACTATAGTCTTTGCTCATTTTTTGGAAAAAAATTTCACCCCTTCAGATCTCGCCCCGATTTTCCCAGAATGCTATTTGAAGGGTATACACTTGGAAATTAAGGGGCAAACTTCCCTCGCCCCTTCCCACTGCTCCACACCTGGCTAGGAAACGTTCAGAATTGGGTTGTTCCAGAAAACTTTCCGAATTTTTTTGGACCAGATGCGAGGGGATGGGGGATGTTTGGCACATATTTTTCAAGTCTTTACCCTTCATATTACATTGTGAAATTTTCCTAAGGAAATCGGAGAGGGTCAAAAAATCTTCGAAAAAAAAAGGAAAGACTATAGTCTTTGCTCATTTTATTGGAAAAAAATTTCACCCGTTCAGATCTCGCCCCGATTTTCCCAGAATGTTATTTGGAGGGTATACACTTGGAAATTATGGGGCAAACTTCCCTCACCCCTTCCCACTGCTCCACACCTAGCTAGGAAACGTTCAGAATTGGGTTGTTCCAGAAAACTTTCTGAATTTTTTTGAAAAAAAAGGAAAGACTATAGTCTGCTCATTTTTTTGAAAAAAATTTCACCCCTTCAGATCTCGCCCTGATTTCCCAGAATGTTATTTGGAGGGTATACACTTGGAAATTATGGGGCAAACTTCCCTCACCCCTTCCCACTGCTCCACCCCTGGCCAGGAAAGGTTCAGAATTGGGTTGTTCCAGAAAACTTTCGGAATTTTTTTGGACCAGATGCGAGGGGATGGGGGATGTTTGGCACATATTTTTCAAGTCTTTACCCTTCATATTACATTCTGAAATTTTCCTAAGGAAATCGGGGAGGGTCAAAAAATCTTCGAAAAAAAAGGAAAGACTATAGTCTTTGCTCATTTTTTTAAAAAAAATTTCACCCCTTCAGATCTCGCCCCGATTTTCCCAGAATGCTATTTGAAGGGTATACACTTGGAAATTAAGGGGCAAACTTCCCTCTCCCCTTCCCACTGCTCCACCCCTGGCTAGGAAACGTTCAGAATTGGGTTGTTCCAGAAAACTTTCCGAATTTTTTTGGACCAGATGCGAGGGGATGGGGGATGTTTGGCACATATTTTTCAAGTCTTTACCCTTCATATTACATTGTGAAATTTTCCTAAGGAAATCGGAGAGGGTCAAAAAATCTTCGAAAAAAAAAGGAAAGACTATAGTCTTTGCTCATTTTTGGGAAAAAAATTTCACCCCTTCAGATCTCGCCCCGATTTTCCCAGAATGTTATTTGGAGGGTATACACTTGGAAATTATGGGGCAAACTTCCCTCTCCCCTTCCCACTGCTCCACCCCTGGCTAGGAAAGGTTCAGAATTGGGTTGTTCCAGAAAACTTTCGGAATTTATTTGGACCAGATGCGAGGGGATGGGGGATGTTTGGCACATATTTTTCAAGTCTTTACCCTTCATATTACATTCTGAAATTTTCCTAAGGAAATCGGGGAGGGTCAAAAAATCTTCGAAAAAAAAGGAAAGACTATAGTCTTTGCTCATTTTTTGGAAAAAAATTTCACCCCTTCAGATCTCGCCCCGATTTTCCCAGAATGCTATTTGAAGGGTATACACTTGGAAATTAAGGGGCAAACTTCCCTCGCCCCTTCCCACTGCTCCACACCTGGCTAGGAAACGTTCAGAATTGGGTTGTTCCAGAAAACTTTCGGAATTTTTTTGGACCAGATGCGAGGGGATGGGGGATGTTTGGCACATATTTTTCAAGTCTTTACCCTTCATATTACATTGTGAAATTTTCCTAAGGAAATCGGAGAGGGTCAAAAAATCTTCGAAAAAAAAAGGAAAGACTATAGTCTTTGCTCATTTTTGGGAAAAAAATTTCACCCCTTCAGATCTCGCCCCGATTTTCCCAGAATGTTATTTGGAGGGTATACACTTGGAAATTATGGGGCAAACTTCCCTCACCCCTTCCCACTGCTCCACCCCTGGCTAGGAAAGGTTCAGAATTGGGTTGTTCCAGAAAACTTTCGGAATTTATTTGGACCAGATGCGAGGGGATGGGGGATGTTTGGCACATATTTTTCAAGTCTTTACCCTTCATATTACATTCTGAAATTTTCCTAAGGAAATCGGGGAGGGTCAAAAAATCTTCGAAAAAAAAGGAAAGACTATAGTCTTTGCTCATTTTTTGGAAAAAAATTTCACCCCTTCAGATCTCGCCCCGATTTTCCCAGAATGCTATTTGAAGGGTATACACTTGGAAATTATGGGGCAAACTTCCCTCACCCCTTCCCACTGCTCCACCCCTGGCTAGGAAAGGTTCAGAATTGGGTTGTTCCAGAAAACTTTCGGAATTTTTTTGGACCAGATGCGAGGGGATGGGGGATGTTTGGCACATATTTTTCAAGTCTTTACCCTTCATATTACATTGTGAAATTTTCCTAAGGAAATCGGAGAGGGTCAAAAAATCATCGAAAAAAAAAGGAAAAGTCTTTGCTCATTTTTGGGAAAAAAATTTCACCCCTTCAGATCTCGCCCCGATTTTCCCAGAATGTTATTTGGAGGGTATACACTTGGAAATTATGGGGCAAACTTCCCTCACCCTTTCCCATTGCTCCACCCCTGGCTAGGAAAGGTTCAGAATTGGGTTGTTCCAGAAAACTTTCGGAATTTTTTTGGACCAGATGCGAGGGGATGGGGGATGTTTGGCACATATTTTTCAAGTCTTTACCCTTCATATTACATTCTGAAATTTTCCTAAGGAAATCTGAGAGGGTCAAAAAATCTTCGAAAAAAAAAGGAAAGACTATAGTCTTTGCTCATTTTTGGGAAAAAAATTTCACCCCTTCAGATCTCGCCCCGATTTTCCCAGAATGTTATTTGGAGGGTATACACTTGGAAATTATGGGGCAAACTTCCCTCACCCCTTCCCACTGCTCCATCCCTGGCTAGGAAAGGTTCAGAATTGGGTTGTTCCAGAAAACTTTCGGAATTTTTTTGGACCAGATGCGAGGGGATGGGGGATGTTTGGCACATATTTTTCAAGTCTTTACCCTTCATATTACATTCTGAAATTTTCCTAAGGAAATCTGAGAGGGTCAAAAAATCTTCGAAAAAAAAAGGAAAGACTATAGTCTTTGCTCATTTTTGGGAAAAAAATTTCACCCCTTCAGATCTCGCCCCGATTTTCCCAGAATGTTATTTGGAGGGTATACACTTGGAAATTATGGGGCAAACTTCCCTCACCCCTTCCCACTGCTCCACCCCTGGCTAGGAAAGGTTCAGATTTGGGTTGTTCCAGAAAACTTTCGGAATTTTTTTGGACCAGATGCGAGGGGATGGGGGATGTTTGGCACATATTTTTCAAGTCTTTACCCTTCATATTACATTCTGAAATTTTCCTAAGGAAATCTGAGAGGGTCAAAAAATCTTCGAAAAAAAAAGGAAAGACTATAGTCTTTGCTCATTTTTGGGAAAAAAATTTCACCCCTTCAGATCTCGCCCCGATTTTCCCAGAATGTTATTTGGAGGGTATACACTTGAAAATTATGGGGCAAACTTCCCTCACCCCTTCCCACTGCTCCACCCCTGGCTAGGAAAGGTTCAGAATTGGGTTGTACCAGAAAACTTTCGGAATTTTTTTGGACCAGATGCGAGGGGATGGGGGATGTTTGGCACATATTTTTCAAGTCTTTACCCTTCATATTACATTCTGAAATTTTCCTAAGGAAATCGGAGAGGGTCAAAAAATCTTCGAAAAAAAAAGGAAAGACTATAGTCTTTGCTCATTTTTGTGAAAAAAATTTCACCCCTTCAGATCTCGCCCCGATTTTCCCAGAATGTTATTTGGAGGGTATACACTTGGAAATTATGGGGCAAACTTCCCTCACCCTTTCCCATTGCTCCACCCCTGGCTAGGAAAGGTTCAGAATTGGGTTGTTCCAGAAAACTTTCGGAATTTTTTTGGACCAGATGCGAGGGGATGGGGGATGTTTGGCACATATTTTTCAAGTCTTTACCCTTCATATTACATTCTGAAATTTTCCTAAGGAAATCTGAGAGGGTCAAAAAATCTTTGAAAAAAAAAGGAAAGACTATAGTCTTTGCTCATTTTTGGGAAAAAAATTTCACCCCTTCAGATCTCGCCCCGATTTTCCCAGAATGTTATTTGGAGGGTATACACTTGGAAATTATGGCGCAAACTTCCCTCACCCCTTCCCACTGCTCCACCCCTGGCTAGGAAAGGTTCAGAATTGGGTTGTTCCAGAAAACTTTCGGAATTTTTTTGGACCAGATGCGAGGGGATGGGGGATGTTTGGCACATATTTTTCAAGTCTTTACCCTTCATATTACATTCTGAAATTTTCCTAAGGAAATCTGAGAGGGGCAAAAAATCTTTGAAAAAAAAAGGAAAGACTATAGTCTTTGCTCATTTTTTTGAAAAAAATTTCACCCCTTCAGATCTCGCCCCGATTTTCCCAGAATGTTATTTGGAGGGTATACACTTGAAAATTATGGGGCAAACTTCCCTCACCCCTTCCCACTGCTCCACCCCTGGGCAGGAAAGGTTCAGAATTGGGTTGTTCCAGAAAACTTTCGGAATTTTTTTGGACCAGATGCGAGGGGATGGGGGATGTTTGGCACATATTTTTCAAGTCTTTACCCTTCATATTACATTGTGAAATTTTCCTAAGGAAATCGGAGAGGGTCAAAAAATCTTCGAAAAAAAAAGGAAAGACTATAGTCTTTGCTCATTTTTGGGAAAAAAATTTCACCCCTTCAGATCTCGCCCCGATTTTCCCAGAATGTTATTTGAAGGGTATACACTTGGAAATTATGGGGCAAACTTCCCTCACCCCTTCCCATTGCTCCACCCCTGGCTAGGAAAGGTTCAGAATTGGGTTGTTCCAGAAAACTTTCAGAATTTTTTTGGACCAGATGCAAGGGGATGGGGGATGTTTGGCACATATTTTTCAAGTCTTTACCCTTCATATTACATTCTGAAATTTTCCTAAGAAAATCGGAGAGGGTCAAAAAATCTTCGAAAAAAAAAAGGGAAGACTATAATAGTCTTTGCTCATTTTTTGGAAAAAAATTTCACCCCTTCAGATCTCGCCCCGATTTTCCCAGAATGTTATTTGGAGGGTATACACTTGGAAATTATGGAGCAAACTTCCCTCATCCCTTCCCACTGCTCCACCCCTGGCTAGGAAAGGTTCAGAATTGGGTTGTTCCAGAAAACTTTCGGAATTTTTTTGGACCAGATGCGAGGGGATGGGGGATGTTTGGCACATATTTTTCAAGTCTTTACCCTTCATATTACATTCTGAAATTTTCCTAAGGAAATCGGAGAGGGTCAAAAAATCTTCGAAAAAAAAAGGAAAGACTATAGTCTTTGCTCATTTTTGGGAAAAAAATTTCACCCCTTCAGATCTCGCCCCGATTTTCCCAGAATGTTATTTGGAGGGTATACACTTGGAAATTAAGGGGCAAACTTCCCTCGCCCCTTCCCACTGCTCCACACCTGGCTAGGAAACGTTCAGAATTGGGTTGTTCCAGAAAACTTTCGGAATTTTTTTGGACCAGATGCGAGGGGATGGGGGATGTTTGGCACATATTTTTCAAGTGTTTAGGGTTCATACTACATTCTGAAATTTTCCTAAGGAAATCGGAGAGGGTCAAAAAATCTTCGAAAAAAAAAGGAAAGACTATAGTCTTTGCTCATTTTTTGAAAAAAAATTTCACCCCTTCAGATCTCGCCCCGATTTTCCCAGAATGTTATTTGAAGGGTATACACTTGGAAATTAAGGGGCAAACTTCCCTCGCCCCTTCCCACTGCTCCACACCTGGCTAGGAAACGTTCAGAATTGGGTTGTTCCAGAAAACTTTCCGAATTTTTTTGGACCAGATGCGAGGGGATGGGGGATGTTTGGCACATATTTTTCAAGTCTTTACCCTTCATATTACATTGTGAAATTTTCCTAAGGAAATCGGAGAGGGTCAAAAAATCTTCGAAAAAAAAAGGAAAGACTATAGTCTTTGCTCATTTTTGGGAAAAAATTTCACCCCTTCAGATCTCGCCCCGATTTTCCCAGAATGTTATTTGGAGGGTATACACTTGGAAATTATGGGGCAAACTTCCCTCTCCCCTTCCCACTGCTCCACCCCTGGCTAGGAAAGGTTCAGAATTGGGTTGTTCCAGAAAACTTTCGGAATTTATTTGGACCAGATGCGAGGGGATGGGGGATGTTTGGCACATATTTTTCAAGTCTTTACCCTTCATATTACATTCTGAAATTTTCCTAAGGAAATCGGGGAGGGTCAAAAAATCTTCGAAAAAAAAGGAAAGACTATAGTCTTTGCTCATTTTTTGGAAAAAAATTTCACCCCTTCAGATCTCGCCCCGATTTTCCCAGAATGCTATTTGAAGGGTATACACTTGGAAATTAAGGGGCAAACTTCCCTCGCCCCTTCCCACTGCTCCACACCTGGCTAGGAAACGTTCAGAATTGGGTTGTTCCAGAAAACTTTCGGAATTTTTTTGGACCAGATGCGAGGGGATGGGGGATGTTTGGCACATATTTTTCAAGTCTTTACCCTTCATATTACATTGTGAAATTTTCCTAAGGAAATCGGAGAGGGTCAAAAAATCTTCGAAAAAAAAAGGAAAGACTATAGTCTTTGCTCATTTTTGGGAAAAAAATTTCACCCCTTCAGATCTCGCCCCGATTTTCCCAGAATGTTATTTGGAGGGTATACACTTGGAAATTATGGGGCAAACTTCCCTCACCCCTTCCCACTGCTCCACCCCTGGCTAGGAAAGGTTCAGAATTGGGTTGTTCCAGAAAACTTTCGGAATTTATTTGGACCAGATGCGAGGGGATGGGGGATGTTTGGCACATATTTTTCAAGTCTTTACCCTTCATATTACATTCTGAAATTTTCCTAAGGAAATCGGGGAGGGTCAAAAAATCTTCGAAAAAAAAGGAAAGACTATAGTCTTTGCTCATTTTTTGGAAAAAAATTTCACCCCTTCAGATCTCGCCCCGATTTTCCCAGAATGCTATTTGAAGGGTATACACTTGGAAATTATGGGGCAAACTTCCCTCACCCCTTCCCACTGCTCCACCCCTGGCTAGGAAAGGTTCAGAATTGGGTTGTTCCAGAAAACTTTCGGAATTTTTTTGGACCAGATGCGAGGGGATGGGGGATGTTTGGCACATATTTTTCAAGTCTTTACCCTTCATATTACATTGTGAAATTTTCCTAAGGAAATCGGAGAGGGTCAAAAAATCATCGAAAAAAAAAGGAAAAGTCTTTGCTCATTTTTGGGAAAAAAATTTCACCCCTTCAGATCTCGCCCCGATTTTCCCAGAATGTTATTTGGAGGGTATACACTTGGAAATTATGGGGCAAACTTCCCTCACCCTTTCCCATTGCTCCACCCCTGGCTAGGAAAGGTTCAGAATTGGGTTGTTCCAGAAAACTTTCGGAATTTTTTTGGACCAGATGCGAGGGGATGGGGGATGTTTGGCACATATTTTTCAAGTCTTTACCCTTCATATTACATTCTGAAATTTTCCTAAGGAAATCTGAGAGGGTCAAAAAATCTTCGAAAAAAAAAGGAAAGACTATAGTCTTTGCTCATTTTTGGGAAAAAAATTTCACCCCTTCAGATCTCGCCCCGATTTTCCCAGAATGTTATTTGGAGGGTATACACTTGGAAATTATGGGGCAAACTTCCCTCACCCCTTCCCACTGCTCCATCCCTGGCTAGGAAAGGTTCAGAATTGGGTTGTTCCAGAAAACTTTCGGAATTTTTTTGGACCAGATGCGAGGGGATGGGGGATGTTTGGCACATATTTTTCAAGTCTTTACCCTTCATATTACATTCTGAAATTTTCCTAAGGAAATCTGAGAGGGTCAAAAAATCTTCGAAAAAAAAAGGAAAGACTATAGTCTTTGCTCATTTTTGGGAAAAAAATTTCACCCCTTCAGATCTCGCCCCGATTTTCCCAGAATGTTATTTGGAGGGTATACACTTGGAAATTATGGGGCAAACTTCCCTCACCCCTTCCCACTGCTCCACCCCTGGCTAGGAAAGGTTCAGATTTGGGTTGTTCCAGAAAACTTTCGGAATTTTTTTGGACCAGATGCGAGGGGATGGGGGATGTTTGGCACATATTTTTCAAGTCTTTACCCTTCATATTACATTCTGAAATTTTCCTAAGGAAATCTGAGAGGGTCAAAAAATCTTCGAAAAAAAAAGGAAAGACTATAGTCTTTGCTCATTTTTGGGAAAAAAATTTCACCCCTTCAGATCTCGCCCCGATTTTCCCAGAATGTTATTTGGAGGGTATACACTTGAAAATTATGGGGCAAACTTCCCTCACCCCTTCCCACTGCTCCACCCCTGGCTAGGAAAGGTTCAGAATTGGGTTGTACCAGAAAACTTTCGGAATTTTTTTGGACCAGATGCGAGGGGATGGGGGATGTTTGGCACATATTTTTCAAGTCTTTACCCTTCATATTACATTCTGAAATTTTCCTAAGGAAATCGGAGAGGCTCAAAAAATCTTCGAAAAAAAAAGGAAAGACTATAGTCTTTGCTCATTTTTGTGAAAAAAATTTCACCCCTTCAGATCTCGCCCCGATTTTCCCAGAATGTTATTTGGAGGGTATACACTTGGAAATTATGGGGCAAACTTCCCTCACCCTTTCCCATTGCTCCACCCCTGGCTAGGAAAGGTTCAGAATTGGGTTGTTCCAGAAAACTTTCGGAATTTTTTTGGACCAGATGCGAGGGGATGGGGGATGTTTGGCACATATTTTTCAAGTCTTTACCCTTCATATTACATTCTGAAATTTTCCTAAGGAAATCTGAGAGGGTCAAAAAATCTTTGAAAAAAAAAGGAAAGACTATAGTCTTTGCTCATTTTTGGGAAAAAAATTTCACCCCTTCAGATCTCGCCCCGATTTTCCCAGAATGTTATTTGGAGGGTATACACTTGGAAATTATGGCGCAAACTTCCCTCACCCCTTCCCACTGCTCCACCCCTGGCTAGGAAAGGTTCAGAATTGGGTTGTTCCAGAAAACTTTCGGAATTTTTTTGGACCAGATGCGAGGGGATGGGGGATGTTTGGCACATATTTTTCAAGTCTTTACCCTTCATATTACATTCTGAAATTTTCCTAAGGAAATCTGAGAGGGGCAAAAAATCTTTGAAAAAAAAAGGAAAGACTATAGTCTTTGCTCATTTTTTTGAAAAAAATTTCACCCCTTCAGATCTCGCCCCGATTTTCCCAGAATGTTATTTGGAGGGTATACACTTGAAAATTATGGGGCAAACTTCCCTCACCCCTTCCCACTGCTCCACCCCTGGGCAGGAAAGGTTCAGAATTGGGTTGTTCCAGAAAACTTTCGGAATTTTTTTGGACCAGATGCGAGGGGATGGGGGATGTTTGGCACATATTTTTCAAGTCTTTACCCTTCATATTACATTGTGAAATTTTCCTAAGGAAATCGGAGAGGGTCAAAAAATCTTCGAAAAAAAAAGGAAAGACTATAGTCTTTGCTCATTTTTGGGAAAAAAATTTCACCCCTTCAGATCTCGCCCCGATTTTCCCAGAATGTTATTTGAAGGGTATACACTTGGAAATTATGGGGCAAACTTCCCTCACCCCTTCCCATTGCTCCACCCCTGGCTAGGAAAGGTTCAGAATTGGGTTGTTCCAGAAAACTTTCAGAATTTTTTTGGACCAGATGCGAGGGGATGGGGGATGTTTGGCACATATTTTTCAAGTCTTTACCCTTCATATTACATTCTGAAATTTTCCTAAGAAAATCGGAGAGGGTCAAAAAATCTTCGAAAAAAAAAAGGGAAGACTATAATAGTCTTTGCTCATTTTTTGGAAAAAAATTTCACCCCTTCAGATCTCGCCCCGATTTTCCCAGAATGTTATTTGGAGGGTATACACTTGGAAATTATGGAGCAAACTTCCCTCATCCCTTCCCACTGCTCCACCCCTGGCTAGGAAAGGTTCAGAATTGGGTTGTTCCAGAAAACTTTCGGAATTTTTTTGGACCAGATGCGAGGGGATGGGGGATGTTTGGCACATATTTTTCAAGTCTTTACCCTTCATATTACATTCTGAAATTTTCCTAAGGAAATCGGAGAGGGTCAAAAAATCTTCGAAAAAAAAAGGAAAGACTATAGTCTTTGCTCATTTTTGGGAAAAAAATTTCACGCCTTCAGATCTCGCCCCGATTTTCCCAGAATGTTATTTGGAGGGTATACACTTAAAAATTATGGGGCAAACTTCCCTCACCCCTTCCCACTGCTCCACCCCTGGCTAGGAAAGGTTCAGAATTGGGTTGTACCAGAAAACTTTCGGAATTTTTTTGGACCAGATGCGAGGGGATGGGGGATGTTTGGCACATATTTTTCAAGTCTTTACCCTTCATATTACATTCTGAAATTTTCCTAAGGAAATCGGAGAGGGTCAAAAAATCTTCGAAAAAAAAAGGAAAGACTATAGTCTTTGCTCATTTTTGTGAAAAAAATTTCACCCCTTCAGATCTCGCCCCGATTTTCCCAGAATGTTATTTGGAGGGTATACACTTGGAAATTATGGCGCAAACTTCCCTCACCCTTTCCCATTGCTCCACCCCTGGCTAGGAAAGGTTCAGAATTGGGTTGTTCCAGAAAACTTTCGGAATTTTTTTGGACCAGATGCGAGGGGATGGGGGATGTTTGGCACATATTTTTCAAGTCTTTACCCTTCATATTACATTCTGAAATTTTCCTAAGGAAATCTGAGAGGGTCAAAAAATCTTTGAAAAAAAAAGGAAAGACTATAGTCTTTGCTCATTTTTGGGAAAAAAATTTCACCCCTTCAGATCTCGCCCCGATTTTCCCAGAATGTTATTTGGAGGGTATACACTTGGAAATTATGGCGCAAACTTCCCTCACCCCTTCCCACTGCTCCACCCCTGGCTAGGAAAGGTTCAGAATTGGGTTGTTCCAGAAAACTTTCGGAATTTTTTTGGACCAGATGCGAGGGGATGGGGGATGTTTGGCACATATTTTTCAAGTCTTTACCCTTCATATTACATTCTGAAATTTTCCTAAGGAAATCTGAGAGGGGCAAAAAATCTTTGAAAAAAAAAGGAAAGACTATAGTCTTTGCTCATTTTTTTGAAAAAAATTTCACCCCTTCAGATCTCGCCCCGATTTTCCCAGAATGTTATTTGGAGGGTATACACTTGAAAATTATGGGGCAAACTTCCCTCACCCCTTCCCACTGCTCCACCCCTGGGCAGGAAAGGTTCAGAATTGGGTTGTTCCAGAAAACTTTCGGAATTTTTTTGGACCAGATGCGAGGGGATGGGGGATGTTTGGCACATATTTTTCAAGTCTTTACCCTTCATATTACATTGTGAAATTTTCCTAAGGAAATCGGAGAGGGTCAAAAAATCTTCGAAAAAAAAAGGAAAGACTATAGTCTTTGCTCATTTTTGGGAAAAAAATTTCACCCCTTCAGATCTCGCCCCGATTTTCCCAGAATGTTATTTGAAGGGTATACACTTGGAAATTATGGGGCAAACTTCCCTCACCCCTTCCCATTGCTCCACCCCTGGCTAGGAAAGGTTCAGAATTGGGTTGTTCCAGAAAACTTTCAGAATTTTTTTGGACCAGATGCGAGGGGATGGGGGATGTTTGGCACATATTTTTCAAGTCTTTACCCTTCATATTACATTCTGAAATTTTCCTAAGAAAATCGGAGAGGGTCAAAAAATCTTCGAAAAAAAAAAGGGAAGACTATAATAGTCTTTGCTCATTTTTTGGAAAAAAATTTCACCCCTTCAGATCTCGCCCCGATTTTCCCAGAATGTTATTTGGAGGGTATACACTTGGAAATTATGGAGCAAACTTCCCTCATCCCTTCCCACTGCTCCACCCCTGGCTAGGAAAGGTTCAGAATTGGGTTGTTCCAGAAAACTTTCGGAATTTTTTTGGACCAGATGCGAGGGGATGGGGGATGTTTGGCACATATTTTTCAAGTCTTTACCCTTCATATTACATTCTGAAATTTTCCTAAGGAAATCGGAGAGGGTCAAAAAATCTTCGAAAAAAAAAGGAAAGACTATAGTCTTTGCTCATTTTTGGGAAAAAAATTTCACGCCTTCAGATCTCGCCCCGATTTTCCCAGAATGTTATTTGGAGGGTATACACTTAAAAATTATGGGGCAAACTTCCCTCACCCCTTCCCACTGCTCCACCCCTGGCTAGGAAAGGTTCAGAATTGGGTTGTACCAGAAAACTTTCGGAATTTTTTTGGACCAGATGCGAGGGGATGGGGGATGTTTGGCACATATTTTTCAAGTCTTTACCCTTCATATTACATTCTGAAATTTTCCTAAGGAAATCGGAGAGGGTCAAAAAATCTTCGAAAAAAAAAGGAAAGACTATAGTCTTTGCTCATTTTTGTGAAAAAAATTTCACCCCTTCAGATCTCGCCCCGATTTTCCCAGAATGTTATTTGGAGGGTATACACTTGGAAATTATGGCGCAAACTTCCCTCACCCTTTCCCATTGCTCCACCCCTGGCTAGGAAAGGTTCAGAATTGGGTTGTTCCAGAAAACTTTCGGAATTTTTTTGGACCAGATGCGAGGGGATGGGGGATGTTTGGCACATATTTTTCAAGTCTTTACCCTTCATATTACATTCTGAAATTTTCCTAAGGAAATCTGAGAGGGTCAAAAAATCTTTGAAAAAAAAAGGAAAGACTATAGTCTTTGCTCATTTTTGGGAAAAAAATTTCACCCCTTCAGATCTCGCCCCGATTTTCCCAGAATGTTATTTGGAGGGTATACACTTGGAAATTATGGCGCAAACTTCCCTCACCCCTTCCCACTGCTCCACCCCTGGCTAGGAAAGGTTCAGAATTGGGTTGTTCCAGAAAACTTTCGGAATTTTTTTGGACCAGATGCGAGGGGATGGGGGATGTTTGGCACATATTTTTCAAGTCTTTACCCTTCATATTACATTCTGAAATTTTCCTAAGGAAATCTGAGAGGGGCAAAAAATCTTTGAAAAAAAAAGGAAAGACTATAGTCTTTGCTCATTTTTTTGAAAAAAATTTCACCCCTTCAGATCTCGCCCCGATTTTCCCAGAATGTTATTTGGAGGGTATACACTTGAAAATTATGGGGCAAACTTCCCTCACCCCTTCCCACTGCTCCACCCCTGGGCAGGAAAGGTTCAGAATTGGGTTGTTCCAGAAAACTTTCGGAATTTTTTTGGACCAGATGCGAGGGGATGGGGGATGTTTGGCACATATTTTTCAAGTCTTTACCCTTCATATTACATTGTGAAATTTTCCTAAGGAAATCGGAGAGGGTCAAAAAATCTTCGAAAAAAAAAGGAAAGACTATAGTCTTTGCTCATTTTTGGGAAAAAAATTTCACCCCTTCAGATCTCGCCCCGATTTTCCCAGAATGTTATTTGAAGGGTATACACTTGGAAATTATGGGGCAAACTTCCCTCACCCCTTCCCATTGCTCCACCCCTGGCTAGGAAAGGTTCAGAATTGGGTTGTTCCAGAAAACTTTCGGAATTTTTTTGGACCAGATGCGAGGAGATGGGGGATGTTTGGCACATATTTTTCAAGTCTTTACCCTTCATATTACATTCTGAAATTTTCCTAAGGAAATCGGAGAGGGTCAAAAAATCTTCGAAAAAAAAAAGGGAAGACTATAATAGTCTTTGCTCATTTTTTGGAAAAAAATTTCACCCCTTCAGATCTCGCCCCGATTTTCCCAGAATGTTATTTGGAGGGTATACACTTGGAAATTATGGAGCAAACTTCCCTCATCCCTTCCCACTGCTCCACACCTGGCTAGGAAACGTTCAGAATTGGGTTGTTCCAGAAAACTTTCGTAATTTTTTTGGACCAGATGCGAGGGGATGGGGGATGTTTGGCACATATTTTTCAAGTCTTTTCCCTTCATATTACATTGTGAAATTTTCCTAAGGAAATCGGAGAGGGTCAAAAAATCTTCGAAAAAAAAAAGGAAAGACTATAGTCTTTGCTCATTTTTGGGAAAAAAATTTCACCCCTTCAGATCTCGCCCCGATTTTCCCAGAATGTTATTTGAAGGGTATACACTTGGAAATTATGGGGCAAACTTCCCTCACCCCTTCCCATTGCTCCACCCCTGGCTAGGAAAGGTTCAGAATTGGGTTGTTCCAGAAAACTTTCAGAATTTTTTTGGACCAGATGCGAGGGGATGGGGGATGTTTGGCACATATTTTTCAAGTCTTTACCCTTCATATTACATTCTGAAATTTTCCTAAGGAAATCGGAGAGGGTCAAAAAATCTTCGAAAAAAAAAAGGGAAGACTATAATAGTCTTTGCTCATTTTTTGGAAAAAAATTTCACCCCTTCAGATCTCGCCCCGATTTTCCCAGAATGTTATTTGGAGGGTATACACTTGGAAATTATGGGGCAAACTTCCCTCACCCCTTTCCACTGCTCCACACCTGGCTAGGAAACGTTCAGAATTGGGTTGTTCCAGAAAACTTTCGGAATTTTTTTGGACCAGATGCGAGGGGATGGGGGATGTTTGGCACATATTTTTCAAGTCTTTACCCTTCATATTACATTCTGAAATTTTCCTAAGTAAATCGGAGAGGGTCAAAAAATCTTCGAAAAAAAAAGGAAAGACTATTATAGTCTTGCTCATTTTTTGGAAAAAAATTTCACCGTTTCAGATCTCGCCCCGATTTTCCCAGAATGTTATTTGGAGGGTATACACTTGGAAATTATGAGGCAAACTTCCCTCACCCCTTCCCACTGCTCCACACCTGGCTAGGAAATGTTCAGAATTCGGTTGTTCCAGAAAACTTTCGGAATTTTTTTCTACCAGATGCGAGGGGTTGGGGGATGTTTGGCACATATTTTTCAAGTGTTTAGGGTTCATACTACATTCTGAAATTTTCCTAAGGAAATCGGAGAGGGTCAAAAAATCTTCGAAAAAAAAAGGAAAGACTATAGTCTTTGCTCATTTTTTGGAAAAAAATTTCACCCCTTCAGATCTCGCCCCGATTTTCCCAGAATGTTATTTGGAGGGTATACACTTGGAAATTATGGCGCAAACTTCCCTCACCCCTTCCCACTGCTCCACCCCTGGCTAGGAAAGGTTCAGAATTGGGTTGTTCCAGAAAACTTTCGGAATTTTTTTGGACCAGATGCGAGGGGATGGGGGATGTTTGGCACATATTTTTCAAGTCTTTACCCTTCATATTACATTCTGAAATTTTCCTAAGGAAATCTGAGAGGGTCAAAAAATCTTTGAAAAAAAAAGGAAAGACTATAGTCTATGCTCATTTTTGGCAAAAAATCTTCGAAAAAAAAAGGAAAGACTATAGTCTTTGCTCATTTTTTGAAAAAAAATTTCACCCCTTCAGATCTCGCCCCGATTTTCCCAGAATGTTATTTGGAGGGTATACACTTGGAAATTATGAGGCAAACTTAACTCACCCCTTCCCACTGCTCCACCCCTGGCTAGGAAAGGTTCAGAATTGGGTTGTTCCAGAAAACTTTCGGAATTTTTTTGGACCAGATGCGAGGAGATGGGGGATGTTTGGCACATATTTTTCAAGTCTTTACCCTTCATATTACATTCTGAAATTTTCCTAAGGAAATCGGAGAGGGTCAAAAAATCTTCGAAAAAAAAAAGGGAAGACTATAATAGTCTTTGCTCATTTTTTGGAAAAAAATTTCACCCCTTCAGATCTCGCCCCGATTTTCCCAGAATGTTATTTGGAGGGTATACACTTGGAAATTATGGAGCAAACTTCCCTCATCCCTTCCCACTGCTCCACACCTGGCTAGGAAACGTTCAGAATTGGGTTGTTCCAGAAAACTTTCGTAATTTTTTTGGACCAGATGCGAGGGGATGGGGGATGTTTGGCACATATTTTTCAAGTCTTTTCCCTTCATATTACATTGTGAAATTTTCCTAAGGAAATCGGAGAGGGTCAAAAAATCTTCGAAAAAAAAAAGGAAAGACTATAGTCTTTGCTCATTTTTGGGAAAAAAATTTCACCCCTTCAGATCTCGCCCCGATTTTCCCAGAATGTTATTTGAAGGGTATACACTTGGAAATTATGGGGCAAACTTCCCTCACCCCTTCCCATTGCTCCACCCCTGGCTAGGAAAGGTTCAGAATTGGGTTGTTCCAGAAAACTTTCAGAATTTTTTTGGACCAGATGCGAGGGGATGGGGGATGTTTGGCACATATTTTTCAAGTCTTTACCCTTCATATTACATTCTGAAATTTTCCTAAGGAAATCGGAGAGGGTCAAAAAATCTTCGAAAAAAAAAAGGGAAGACTATAATAGTCTTTGCTCATTTTTTGGAAAAAAATTTCACCCCTTCAGATCTCGCCCCGATTTTCCCAGAATGTTATTTGGAGGGTATACACTTGGAAATTATGGGGCAAACTTCCCTCACCCCTTTCCACTGCTCCACACCTGGCTAGGAAACGTTCAGAATTGGGTTGTTCCAGAAAACTTTCGGAATTTTTTTGGACCAGATGCGAGGGGATGGGGGATGTTTGGCACATATTTTTCAAGTCTTTACCCTTCATATTACATTCTGAAATTTTCCTAAGTAAATCGGAGAGGGTCAAAAAATCTTCGAAAAAAAAAGGAAAGACTATTATAGTCTTGCTCATTTTTTGGAAAAAAATTTCACCGTTTCAGATCTCGCCCCGATTTTCCCAGAATGTTATTTGGAGGGTATACACTTGGAAATTATGAGGCAAACTTCCCTCACCCCTTCCCACTGCTCCACACCTGGCTAGGAAATGTTCAGAATTCGGTTGTTCCAGAAAACTTTCGGAATTTTTTTCTACCAGATGCGAGGGGTTGGGGGATGTTTGGCACATATTTTTCAAGTGTTTAGGGTTCATACTACATTCTGAAATTTTCCTAAGGAAATCGGAGAGGGTCAAAAAATCTTCGAAAAAAAAAGGAAAGACTATAGTCTTTGCTCATTTTTTGGAAAAAAATTTCACCCCTTCAGATCTCGCCCCGATTTTCCCAGAATGTTATTTGGAGGGTATACACTTGGAAATTATGGCGCAAACTTCCCTCACCCCTTCCCACTGCTCCACCCCTGGCTAGGAAAGGTTCAGAATTGGGTTGTTCCAGAAAACTTTCGGAATTTTTTTGGACCAGATGCGAGGGGATGGGGGATGTTTGGCACATATTTTTCAAGTCTTTACCCTTCATATTACATTCTGAAATTTTCCTAAGGAAATCTGAGAGGGGCAAAAAATCTTTGAAAAAAAAAGGAAAGACTATAGTCTTTGCTCATTTTTTTGAAAAAAATTTCACCCCTTCAGATCTCGCCCCGATTTTCCCAGAATGTTATTTGGAGGGTATACACTTGAAAATTATGGGGCAAACTTCCCTCACCCCTTCCCACTGCTCCACCCCTGGGCAGGAAAGGTTCAGAATTGGGTTGTTCCAGAAAACTTTCGGAATTTTTTTGGACCAGATGCGAGGGGATGGGGGATGTTTGGCACATATTTTTCAAGTCTTTTCCCTTCATATTACATTGTGAAATTTTCCTAAGGAAATCGGAGAGGGTCAAAAAATCTTCGAAAAAAAAAGGAAAGACTATAGTCTTTGCTCATTTTTGGGAAAAAAATTTCACCCCTTCAGATCTCGCCCCGATTTTCCCAGAATGTTATTTGAAGGGTATACACTTGGAAATTATGGGGCAAACTTCCCTCACCCCTTCCCATTGCTCCACCCCTGGCTAGGAAAGGTTCAGAATTGGGTTGTTCCAGAAAACTTTCAGAATTTTTTTGGACCAGATGCGAGGGGATGGGGGATGTTTGGCACATATTTTTCAAGTCTTTTCCCTTCATATTACATTGTGAAATTTTCCTAAGGAAATCGGAGAGGGTCAAAAAATCTTCGAAAAAAAAAAGGAAAGACTATAGTCTTTGCTCATTTTTGGGAAAAAAATTTCACCCCTTCAGATCTCGCCCCGATTTTCCCAGAATGTTATTTGGAGGGTATACACTTGGAAATTATGGAGCAAACTTCCCTCATCCCTTCCCACTGCTCCACACCTGGCTAGGAAACGTTCAGAATTGGGTTGTTCCAGAAAACTTTCGTAATTTTTTTGGACCAGATGCGAGGGGATGGGGGATGTTTGGCACATATTTTTCAAGTCTTTTCCCTTCATATTACATTGTGAAATTTTCCTAAGGAAATCGGAGAGGGTCAAAAAATCTTCGAAAAAAAAAAGGAAAGACTATAGTCTTTGCTCATTTTTGGGAAAAAAATTTCACCCCTTCAGATCTCGCCCCGATTTTCCCAGAATGTTATTTGAAGGGTATACACTTGGAAATTATGGGGCAAACTTCCCTCACCCCTTCCCATTGCTCCACCCCTGGCTAGGAAAGGTTCAGAATTGGGTTGTTCCAGAAAACTTTCAGAATTTTTTTGGACCAGATGCGAGGGGATGGGGGATGTTTGGCACATATTTTTCAAGTCTTTACCCTTCATATTACATTCTGAAATTTTCCTAAGGAAATCGGAGAGGGTCAAAAAATCTTCGAAAAAAAAAAGGGAAGACTATAATAGTCTTTGCTCATTTTTTGGAAAAAAATTTCACCCCTTCAGATCTCGCCCCGATTTTCCCAGAATGTTATTTGGAGGGTATACACTTGGAAATTATGGGGCAAACTTCCCTCACCCCTTTCCACTGCTCCACACCTGGCTAGGAAACGTTCAGAATTGGGTTGTTCCAGAAAACTTTCGGAATTTTTTTGGACCAGATGCGAGGGGATGGGGGATGTTTGGCACATATTTTTCAAGTCTTTACCCTTCATATTACATTCTGAAATTTTCCTAAGGAAATCGGAGAGGGTCAAAAAATCTTCGAAAAAAAAGGAAAGACTATAGTCTTTGCTCATTTTTTGGAAAAAAATTTCACCCCTTCAGATCTCGCCCCGATTTTCCCAGAATGCTATTTGAAGGGTATACACTTGGAAATTATGGGGCAAACTTCCCTCACCCCTTCCCACTGCTCCACACCTGGCTAGGAAACGTTCAGAATTGGGTTGTTCCAGAAAACTTTCGGAATTTTTTTGAAAAAAAAGGAAAGACTATAGTCTTTGCTCATTTTTTTGAAAAAAATTTCACCCCTTCAGATCTCGCCCCGATTTTCCCAGAATGTTATTTGGAGGGTATACACTTGGAAATTATGGGGCAAACTTCCCTCACCCCTTCCCACTGCTCCACACCTGGCTAGGAAACGTTCAGAATTGGGTTATTCCAGAAAACTTTCGGAATTTTTTGGACCAGATGCGAGGGGATGGGGGATGTTTGGCACATATTTTTCAAGTGTTTAGGGTTTATATTACATTCTGAAATTTTCGTAAGGAAATCGGAGAGGGTCAAAAAATCTTCGAAAAAAAAAGGAAAGACTATAGTCTTTGCTCATTTTTTGGAAAAAAATTTCACCCCTTCAGATCTCGCCCCGATTTTCCCAGAATGTTATTTGGAGGGTATACACTTGGAAATTATGGGGCAAACTTCCCTCACCCCTTCCCACTGCTCCACCCCTGGCTAGGAAAGGTTCAGATTTGGGTTGTTCCAGAAAACTTTCGGAATTTTTTTGGACCAGATGCGAGGGGATGGGGGATGTTTGGCACATATTTTTCAAGTCTTTACCCTTCATATTACATTCTGAAATTTTCCTAAGGAAATCGGAGAGGGTCAAAAAATCTTCGAAAAAAAAAGGAAAGACTAGTCTTTGCTCATTTTTGGGAAAAAAATTTCACCCCTTCAGATCTCGCCCCGATTTTCCCAGAATGTTATTTGGAGGGTATACACTTGAAAATTATGGGGCAAACTTCCTTCACCCCTTCCCACTGCTCCACCCCTGGCTAGGAAAGGTTCAGAATTGGGTTGTACCAGAAAACTTTCGGAATTTTTTTGGACCAGATGCGAGGGGATGGGGGATGTTTGGCACATATTTTTCAAGTCTTTACCCTTCATATTACATTCTGAAATTTTCCTAAGGAAATCGGAGAGGGTCAAAAAATCTTCGAAAAAAAAAGGAAAGACTATAGTCTTTGCTCATTTTTGGGAAAAAAATTTCACCCCTTCAGATCTCGCCCCGATTTTCCCAGAATGTTATTTGGAGGGTATACACTTGAAAATTATGGGGCAAACTTCCTTCACCCCTTCCCACTGCTCCACCCCTGGCTAGGAAAGGTTCAGAATTGGGTTGTACCAGAAAACTTTCGGAATTTTTTTGGACCAGATGCGAGGGGATGGGGGATGTTTGGCACATATTTTTCAAGTCTTTACCCTTCATATTACATTCTGAAATTTTCCTAAGGAAATCTGAGAGGGGCAAAAAATCTTTGAAAAAAAAAGGAAAGACTATAGTCTGCTCATTTTTTTGAAAAAAATTTCACCCCTTCAGATCTCGCCCCGATTTTCCCAGAATGTTATTTGGAGGGTATACACTTGAAAATTATGGGGCAAACTTCAATCACCCCTTCCCACTGCTCCACCCCTGGGCAGGAAAGGTTCAGAATTGGGTTGTTCCAGAAAACTTTCGGAATTTTTTTGGACCAGATGCGAGGGGATGGGGGATGTTTGGCACATATTTTTCAAGTCTTTTCCCTTCATATTACATTGTGAAATTTTCCTAAGGAAATCGGAGAGGGTCAAAAAATCTTCGAAAAAAAAAAGGAAAGACTATAGTCTTTGCTCATTTTTGGGAAAAAAATTTCACCCCTTCAGATCTCGCCCCGATTTTCCCAGAATGTTATTTGAAGGGTATACACTTGGAAATTATGGGGCAAACTTCCCTCACCCCTTCCCATTGCTCCACCCCTGGCTAGGAAAGGTTCAGAATTGGGTTGTTCCAGAAAACTTTCAGAATTTTTTTGGACCAGATGCGAGGGGATGGGGGATGTTTGGCACATATTTTTCAAGTCTTTACCCTTCATATTACATTCTGAAATTTTCCTAAGGAAATCGGAGAGGGTCAAAAAATCTTCGAAAAAAAAAAGGGAAGACTATAATAGTCTTTGCTCATTTTTTGGAAAAAAATTTCACCCCTTCAGATCTCGCCCCGATTTTCCCAGAATGTTATTTGGAGGGTATACACTTGGAAATTATGGAGCAAACTTCCCTCATCCCTTCCCACTGCTCCACACCTGGCTAGGAAACGTTCAGAATTGGGTTGTTCCAGAAAACTTTCGTAATTTTTTTGGACCAGATGCGAGGGGATGGGGGATGTTTGGCACATATTTTTCAAGTGTTTAGGGTTTATATTACCTACATTCTGAAATTTTCCTAAGGAAATCGGAGAGGGTCAAAAAATTTTCGAAAAAAAAGGAAAGACTATAGTCTTTGCTCATTTTTTGGAAAAAAATTTCACCCCTTCAGATCTCGCCCCGATTATCCCAGAATGTTATTTGGAGGGTATACACTTGGAAATTATGGGGCAAACTTCCCTCACCCCTTTCCACTGCTCCACACCTGGCTAGGAAACGTTCAGAATTGGGTTGTTCCAGAAAACTTTCGGAATTTTTTTGGACCAGATGCGAGGGGATGGGGGATGTTTGGCACATATTTTTCAAGTGTTTAGGGTTCATACTACATTCTGAAATTTTCCTAAGGAAATCGGAGAGGGTCAAAAAATCTTCGAAAAAAAAAAGGAAAGACTATAGTCTTTGCTCATTTTTTGGAAAAAAATTTCACCCCTTCAGATCTCGCCCCGATTTTCCCAGAATGTTATTTGGAGGGTATACACTTGGAAATTATGGGGCAAACTTCCCTCACCCCTTCCCACTGCTCCACACCTTGCTAGGAAACGTTCAGAATTGGGTTGTTCCAGAAAACTTTCGTAATTTTTTTGGACCAGATGCGAGGGGATGGGGGATGTTTGGCACATATTTTTCAAGTCTTTACCCTTCATATTACATTCTGAAATTTTCCTAAGGAAATCGGAGAGGGTCAAAAAATCTTCGAAAAAAAAGGAAAGACTATAGTCTTTGCTCATTTTTTGGAAAAAAATTTCACCCCTTCAGATCTCGCCCCGATTTTCCCAGAATGCTATTTGAAGGGTATACACTTGGAAATTATGGGGCAAACTTCCCTCACCCCTTCCCACTGCTCCACACCTGGCTAGGAAACGTTCAGAATTGGGTTGTTCCAGAAAACTTTCGGAATTTTTTTGGACCAGATGCGAGGGGATGGGGGATGTTTGGCACATATTTTTCAAGTGTTTAGGGTTTATATTACCTACATTCTGAAATTTTCCTAAGGAAATCGGAGAGGGTCAAAAAATTTTCGAAAAAAAGGAAAGACTATAGTCTTTGCTCATTTTTTGGAAAAAAATTTCACCCCTTCAGATCTCGCCCCGATTATCCCAGAATGTTATTTGGAGGGTATACACTTGGAAATTATGGGGCAAACTTCCCTCACCCCTTCCCACTGCTCCACACCTGGCTAGGAAACGTTCAGAATTGGGTTGTTCCAGAAAACTTTCGTAATTTTTTTGGAGCAGATGCGAGGGGATTAGGGATGTTTGGCACATATTTTTCAAGTCTTTACCCTTCATATTACATTCTGAAATTTTCCTAAGGAAATCGGAGAGGGTCAAAAAATCTTCGAAAAAAAAGGAAAGACTATAATAGTCTTTGCTCATTTTTTGGAAAAAAATTTCACCCCTTCAGATCTCGCCCCGATTTTCCCAGAATGCTATTTGAAGGGTATACACTTGGAAATTATGGGGCAAACTTCCCTCACCCCTTTCCACTGCTCCACACCTGGCTAGGAAACGTTCAGAATTGGGTTGTTCCAGAAAACTTTCGGAATTTTTTTGGACCAGATGCGAGGGGATGGGGGATGTTTGGCACATATTTTTCAAGTCTTTACCCTTCATATTACATTCTGAAATTTTCGTAAGGAAATCGGAGAGGGTTAAAAAATCTTCGAAAAAAAAAGGAAAGACATAGTCTTTGCTCATTTTTTGGAAAAAAATTTCACCCCTTCAGATCTCGCCCCGATTTTCCCAGAATGTTATTTGGAGGGTATACACTTGGAAATTATGGGGCAAACTTCCCTCACCCCTTCCCACTGCTCTACACCTAGCTAGGAAACGTTCAGAATTGGGTTGTTCCAGAAAACTTTCGGAATTTTTTTGGACCAGATCGGAGGGGATGGAGGATGTTTGGCACATATTTTACAAGTCTTTACCCTTCATATTACATTCTGAAATTTTCGTAAGGAAATCGGAGAGGGTCAAAAAATCTTCGAAAAAAAAGGAAAGACATAGTCTTTGCTCATTTTTTGGAAAAAAATTTCATCCCTTCAGATCTCGCCCTGATTTTCCCAGAATGTTATTTGGAGGGTATACACTTGGAAATTATGGGGCAAACATCCCTCACCCCTTTCCACTGCTCCACACCTGGCTAGGAAACGTTCAGAATTGGGTTGTTCCAGAAAACTTTCGGAATTTTTTTGGACCAGATGCGAGGGGATGGGGGATGTTTGGCACATATTTTTCAAGTCTTTACCCTTCATATTACATTCTGAAATTTTCGTAAGGAAATCGGAGAGGGTTAAAAAATCTTCGAAAAAAAAAGGAAAGACATAGTCTTTGCTCATTTTTTGGAAAAAAATTTCATCCCTTCAGATCTCGCCCTGATTTTCCCAGAATGTTATTTGGAGGGTATACACTTGGAAATTATGGGGCAAACTTCCCTCACCCCTTTCCACTGCTCCACACCTGGCTAGGAAACGTTCAGAATTGGGTTGTTCCAGAAAACTTTCGGAATTTTTTTGGACCAGATGCGAGGGGATGGGGGATGTTTGGCACATATTTTTCAAGTCTTTACCCTTCATATTACATTCTGAAATTTTCGTAAGGAAATCGGAGAGGGTTAAAAAATCTTCGAAAAAAAAAGGAAAGACATAGTCTTTGCTCATTTTTTGGAAAAAAATTTCACCCCTTCAGATCTCGCCCCGATTTTCCCAGAATGTTATTTGGAGGGTATACACTTGGAAATTATGGGGCAAACTTCCCTCACCCCTTCCCACTGCTCTACACCTAGCTAGGAAACGTTCAGAATTGGGTTGTTCCAGAAAACTTTCGGAATTTTTTTGGACCAGATCGGAGGGGATGGAGGATGTTTGGCACATATTTTACAAGTCTTTACCCTTCATATTACATTCTGAAATTTTCGTAAGGAAATCGGAGAGGGTCAAAAAATCTTCGAAAAAAAAGGAAAGACATAGTCTTTGCTCATTTTTTGGAAAAAAATTTCATCCCTTCAGATCTCGCCCTGATTTTCCCAGAATGTTATTTGGAGGGTATACACTTGGAAATTATGGGGCAACCTTCCCTCACCCCTTCCCACTGCTCCACACCTAGCTAGGAAACGTTCAGGATTGGGTTGTTCCAGAAAACTTTCGGAATTTTTTTGGACCAGATCGGAGGGGATGGAGGATGTTTGGCACATATTTTTCAAGTCTTTACCCTTCATATTACATTCTGAAATTTTCCTAAGGAAATCGGAGAGGGTCAAAAAATCTTCGAAAAAAAAGGAGACTATAGTCTTTGCTCATTTTTTGGAAAAAAATTTCACCCCTTCAGATCTCGCCCCGATTTTCCCAGAATGTTATTTGGAGGGTATACACTTGCAAATTATGGGGCAAACTTCCCTCACCCCTTCCCACTGATCCACACCTGGCTAGGAAACGTTCAGAATTGGGTTGTTCCAGAAAAGTTTCGGAATTTTTTTGGACCAGCTGGGACGGGTTGGGGGATGTTTTGTACATATTTTTCAAGTCTTTACCCTTCATATTACATTCTGAAATTTTCCTAAGGAAATCGGAGGGGGTGAGAAAATCATCCAAAAAAAAGGAAAGACTGAAGATGCAAGCTGCAATGTCTTGCGAAACGTTAGTTTGTATGGGTTCACAAACAGCTATGAGGCAAAAACCGAACAAGTATTCTTGTGATGGCAAACAAGTTATACAAAGAACAAATCCTTGTCCGCCCCAAGGTTCACACAATAATAATAATTTAGCTCAAACATCCAGAGCAAATGCTTGTAATGGCAGACAAGCTACAGGTTGGTCCTTACCTGCTGTGAGTTTTACTCAAATGACGACGCGGTATAAGCCGAAAGTTAATAATACTGACAGTTCAAGTAACCGCGAAAGCCTCAAACAATATATTTCTGAATTGTTTTTGGATATTGTGTCACCCCATTCCCGGAATGTAATATGAACACTCGCCGCTGAAAATAAGGTCTAAGTGATTTGTTTTAGGTCGAATTCTTGTAGTAGTACCTACTCGGACGATTTCATCCTGGGGAGACCGTCGGTCTCCCACTTCTACCAGGAGGTAGCCGAAGATCGTCAGTTCCGATGAAGAGGCGGTTTTATGGCTGTAAAGATCAAAACAGTCCTTTACAGGACTAACAAAAATTTTGAAGAAAGGTTTTTCCTAAGAGAAGCGTCACGCTACAATTCCTATCCTAAACACAAACTTTGTCTGAATTTTTAAACTGTTACGCAAGCCGGTGAAAACGCTCCTAAACGCTTGAAGTCAAGTAATTTAGGAAAAATTGGAAACGGTCCCAAACGCAAACTTTGTCTGAATTTTTAAACTGTTACGTAAGCCGGTGAAAACGCTCCTAAACGCTTGGAGTCAAGTAATTTAGGAAAAATTGAAAACGGTCCCAAACGCAAACTGTCTGAATTTTGAAACTGTTACGCAAGCCGGTGAAAACGCTCCTAAACGCAGTCTGTTCAAAAAAATTCAGAAAGGTTAAAGAAGGAATCCATTCCTAAACATTTCCTGACCAGGTGGGAACCAGTGAGAAGGGGTGGGGGAAGTTTGTGCCATAATTTCCAAGTGTACACCCTCCAAATAACTTTCTGGGAAAATCCGGACGAGATCTGAAGGGGTCAAAAAATTTTCCAAAAAATGAGGAAAGACTATATAGTCTTTCCTTTTTTTTTGGATGATTTTTTCACCCCCTCCGATTTCCTTCTCAAATTCCCAGAATGTAATATGGAGGCTAGAGACTTGGAAATTGTATACGAAGGTTTACCTCACTCTTTCTGATTTGATTAAAAAAATTTAGAAAACCGTTAGAAATTTAAGACTAATCCATTTGGTCTTAATTTAGAAACATCCTCTTTTTTTATGCTTATGTACATTTTTTCTTTTGCTTATAAATAAAATGAAAACTCCACACTTTTGACGAACACAATACAATGATTTATCTTCTTCCTCCATTCCTTAATCTGCTGTTTTCCTTTCCATATGTTTCTCACGCCTATTTTTCCTTTAAGTTAATAATTTATTGTTTTGAATGAAAAAATAAAATTTTGTTTGACAACTTGAATGATATATAATAATTTTTTTTAAGTTTTGAAGAATGTCCCAGAACCTTTTGCTTTTATACTATTTTTTGTTTTCCATGGTTAAAACTTTGTAACCTATTATCATTTACACAAAAATAACATAATCAGATTGATTACAAGAACATTTAATGTGAACAAGAAATAATACTGTACACGTAACATTATCATTATTTTTAAGAACATTTAGAAATTGTATTTGAAGTTATATAAACATAGGAATTGTAAAGAATTTGTGTAAATCAACATTTGAAATTAAAAAAAGACAAACATTGAATTTTCCAAATCTTCTAAATGTTGAGATTTCAGAAAGTCCTGTTGAGGAGGGAGCTATAGAAAAATTAAGAGGAAATTTAGTTTGACGATCAAAATTGGTTTCCTGAAACTTACCATTTAATTAGTAAAAAAAAATAATTAGGTAGGTAACCCGAAAGAAAAACAATTAAGCAACCTGAAATAAATAATAATTAAATATCCTGAAAAATATAATTAATACACCCTGAAAAATTATTAAGCATGCTGAAAAAAAATTAAGAAACCCTGAAAAAAAAAATTAATACACCCTGACAAAAAATAATTAGGCAACCTGAAAGAAAAACAATTAAGCAACCTGAAATAAATAATAATTAAATTTCCTGAAAAATATAATTAATACACCCTGAAAAAATTATTAAGCTTGCTGAAAAAAAATTAAGAAACCCTGAAAAAAAAATTAATACATCCTGAAAAAAAATAATTAGGCAACCTGAAAGAAAAACAATTAAGCAACCTGAAATAAATATGTATCTATAAATTAAATTTCTGAAAAAAATTATTAAGCATTCTGAAAAACAAATTAAGAAAACCTGAAAAAAAATAATTGATACTGCCAGAAAAAAAAATAATTAGGTAACCTGAAAGAAAAACAATTAAGCAACCTGAAATAAATAATAATTAAATATCCTGAAAAATATAATTAATACACCCTGAAAATATTAAGCATGCTGAAAAAAAATTAAGAAACCCTGAAAAAAAAAATTAACACACCCTGAAAAAAAATAATTAGGCAACCTGAAAGAAAAACAATTAAGCAACCTGAAATAAATATGTATATATTAAATTTCTGAAAAAAATTATTAAGCATTCTGAAAAACAAATTAAGAAACCATGAAAAAAAATAATTAGGTAACCTGAAAGAAAAACAATTAAGCAACTTGTAATAAATAATAATAAAATTAAATATCCTGAAAAAACGATGTTTAATTATATCTGAAAGAAAATGATCAAAATTAGCCCAGTAATAATATTAAGAATACTTACGTAAAAATATTTTTTTATGAAAAGACACCAGCACAAACACTAGCAACAAGCCAACAACACGAGCGCGAAAAATATTCAAGAAATGGGCGCAGAAAAACTATTTCTGATAAGAAATATTTTCAGATAGAATAACGCAGAGGTAACTCTCATAACTCTCAAACATAATCGAACCCCCTCCTCTTTGTCATCTTAGAAGAAACGCAAACTTTTAAGATTCAATTAAAAGCAACGAATGAATTTTCAATTAAAAGAAAATATTATTAGCACACCGAAAGTGTTTCCTCTACGGTAACAGAATGAATTCAGAAAGCTTCACTAAAGTCTCCCCAGTGGAAAACGTTTAGTGCACAAGAAATATGGTTTAGTAAACAAACATTTCCAGGATTTTAAGGATTAATTACAATAAAAAATTAATCCTCGAATCCTGCAGAACCCGATGAGCAAAAATGTGCATTGTTTCTGGGTTTACATAAAATTAGTAAACAGTGGCGAGGGGGGTTTTCTTTATCTCACAAGCAAACAATAATGAAAACCCAAAAACAAATGAACATTTTTGAAGCTTATCAAGTTCAGTAAATACACAAAAATACAAAGGAAGGACCATTTTTAATCATTTAACTTTACTAACCAGAATAGAAGATATCATTTTTAATTTCGAAACACAAAAATACAATATATTATGTTGGTTTTAACGTACCCCAGGGGAAAAAAATAGCAACATGTAAACTATTTATATATTATTATGCAACCTGAATTAATAATATTAACATATATATGGAGTAACAGAGTTGAAAATTGGAGGTTCGCGTTACCAGAGCTGTTCGTTTAATTCATGTAAATTTAGACTAGTTCGTACTTGGGTTTTGGTACCTACCTGAAAAAACTGCGTTGTCCTCTTCTGAAGCACACGATAGAATCCCATTTCCCGTAATCACTACACTACACCACACTGGCCCTTCCTCAGTCATCCAAAGACATCAGAACTTCTACAAAAAAAATTAGAAATTTATTCAAAAATACCATCACAAAAGGTTTTGCTTTAAATTGCCAAAACTTATTTTTAAATATCAAAACTTACATCCATATTCACAAAATAAAATTTATCGATAACGATCCAAAAGAATTTGCAGATGTTTGAACGAAAGATAGGAACACGTATGCGCGATGAGACATGTTAAGTATTACATAACGCCTCTTTGGTTTGTATAACTCAAATTTTCTTTATTCACTATGAGTAAGTACATTACGTAGAAAATTGTTTTATAATGATTACACATTTTACAAAAAATATATGTCGTAATTAAATCATTATCAGACGTAATTTTTAATATTTTTGAGAATATAATAAATTAAATAAGGGTTGGTAAAATTCTTAAGACTTATCATTGATGGTCGATCAGTAAAAAGAAGAAAATTAAAAATTGTTTTAAGTGTTAAGTAAGCAGTTTGAAAATAAAAAAATTAAAACTTACCCTTAAAGAAGTTTTCTTTGCCGAATTTTTTATTCTTTGGATGTAAGGGGGCTGCTTCTGATCCCTCAATTATTGAAAACTGTAACATAAAAAATATTAATTAATAATTTTCTTGAAAATAGTAATTTTATATCTCAATTTAATCAAATATTCTCATAAATTGAAACAAATATAACATACCTAGTCAATAAAATCTAATTTCTGGATCAGAAGTAACACTTCAAGACACGCTGCTGCAACTAATAATTGCACGAGATCGCTGCACAAACTAAATTCGAGGTGCAACACGTACTAAAACTTTCCCACTACACACAGACTCGTCCAAAACTGACCAATCGGAAGTAAGTATTGTTATCGATAAGACGATAACTAAGGACAGGATTTTTAGTAAAAATCCCTGCCACGGTCAGAACAAAGCGGCAATAAGAAACATATGGAAAAAGTTTGTACAATTCTATAGTTTGTTATTGTCCGCTTATGTCTGATATTCCCAATACATTACAAGCTGATAACAAAATTTAGAAAGCTGCAAATATAAAAACTTGCACCTGTATAAAAGAATCTTATCTTAGACATGGAAATAAAGTTTGAACAATTCTTTTGATACAAAATGAATATAAATTGTTTTCAAAGCGATTTATGACGTTTGATTACCTAAATATGGAAATCTTACGGGATTTTCGTTACAGGATGCGTTTTTTTTTCAAGAACCAAAGACGCTGCTGTTATGGGGGGTAGTTCCAGTTTCCTATCAGAAAATCTATATTCTATTCTTATTCTATCTATTTGGTCAAAACAATTCAGAAAGTTTTGAGAAACAATCTACTTCTGAAAATTTTCTCGCCAAGTGGTAAGTAATGGGAAGATGAGGGAAGTTTGGCACATATTTTCCAAGTGTATGGCCTCCAAATAAAATTCTGGGAAAATCCTAGCGAGCTCTGAAGAGGTGAAAAAATGTACAAAAAAGAAAGAAACCGTCTTTCCATTTTTGGATATTTTTCTTATCCGTTCCAATTTTCTCACCCCTTCCGATTTCCTTATGAAATTCCCAAAATGTAATATATGAAGGCTAGACTTGGAAAATATGTGCCAAACATCCCTCAACCCCTCTCGTTTGGCCAAAAAAATTCAGAAAGTTTTCAGAAAGAAACCATTTCGGAACATTTTCTAACCAGGTAGGAACCAGAGGGAAGAGGTGAGGGAAGTTTGTCCCATAATTTCCTAGTGTACACCCTCCAAATAACATTCTGGGAAAAGAAGGCTAAAGACTTGAAAAATATGTGCCAAATATCCCTCATCCCCATCCATCTGGTCAAAAAAAATTCAGAAAGGTTTCAGAAAACTTCAATGTCTGAACATTTTCTAAGCAAGTGCGAATCTGTGGGAAGGGTTGAGGGAAAAGTTTGCCCTATAATTTCTAAGTGTAGACCCTCCAAATAACATTCTGGGAAAATCCTGACGAGATCTGAAGGGGTGAGAAAAATGTCCAAAAAATGAAGCTTCGTATTTCCTTAGGAAATTCTCAGAATGTAAAAATAATTGAAATATTAATAATTTATTTGCTTTAGGTCCAGTCCGTGGGGTACCTGGATGATTAGCTTGGAGAAGTTATCGTCCACCAGATTGCCGGCCTTTCTTGTAAGGACACAGCCCTTTGTCGGGCTGCAAGGACAAAAAGGACTAATACAGTTCATAAAGAAAAATCACCGGTCAACTTGGTCACAGTCTAAACAGTTCCCGCGAAACCGCCAACTTGGTCACAGTCTAAACGCTCCCCGTGAAGCCGCCCATGATCACACTCTAATGTAACATCTTCAGCCGACCAACTTGATCAGTCTAAAGGCTTCCCCCAAAACCGCCGACACGGTCACCCTCTAATTTACATTTTCCTTCTGCCCAGATGGTAAAAGAAAATTCAGAAGGTTTTCAGAAAATGTAGGAAGGCTATGGTCTTCCCTCATTTTCTGGACATTTTTCTTACGCCTTCCGATCTCCTTAGGAAATTCTCAGAAACTTATTTGGAGGCTACACTTTGAAATTACATTCGAAACTTAGCTCCCGAAATATTTTCAAGCTTCCTACTTTTTAGGTATTTGTTATTTTTAAAAACTACAGTCTCCAACAATTCTGTATTTTTTATTAATAAAGGACTAATCCATAAAAAAGTGATTATTTTTATTATAAAGGAATTATATTAATTACATTAATATTAAATTATACGGTTAATAAATTAATAATTCAGATTATAAATACATCATTAATTAATTTAATATGCTCTATAAAAAATGTATAAAAGCTTTAAAGGGCAAAATAGTGTAAAAACAGAAGTATCATTAGTTTTTTAATTTCTCTTCATCTCTGAAGTGATCTTTCCACCTTTTCCAGTCCATTCCTCCTTTAAATTAACATCACAACCAAGATCACGCAATGCTGATTTAAGATCATATTCACAGTTTGTAAATTTTTTCATATCCTGCACAAGAATTTCTTCTACACCTAATTCTAAGAACTTTGGACTTTGATAACGACTACGTGATACCATGTTTCTGATTGCCCAACTTCCGTTTTTCTATAAATTAAAATATAAATTAAAACGCTTTATAAAACATGTTGGTTGTCGCATCACAGGGATTTCAGTGTAAAAATCTTTATGTTCATATATTTTCTCCTCTAATTATTTCACTGCTAAGCTGCATTGAAGTTTTTTCTAGAGAAAGAAATATTGTATTCCAACTTTCTATTAGTTTTGAATTATAGTTTACAAAAAGAAAGAAATTGCTAAAATTGAGTGTCTGAATTTGAAATTCGCGCACTTTTTTTTAATTGCAGAACTGTCAGAATAGCTGCGTTCAGTTGACTCAGCAACTCATCACAAACACCCAGTGTATTTTAGTGCCAACCAATAGAATGCGATGTTTTCAAAAATCAAGCTATTCTATTGGTTCACACTAAGGGCCGGTAGTATCCTTGGGTTGTATGGACGCAGTTCAGCTGAACCACGATCAATTGTCATGGATACAATTATTGCAACAATCGTATCCATGACAGTTGATGGTGGGTTAGCTGAACGGGCAGTTCAACTACGTCCATACAACCTGCCCTAAAAGCGCTAGGCCCTTGTGCTAAATTGCTGACGGGCACATGACTTTTCTGCAAAAATTCTATTAAATAAAGCGCGCGATTTTAAAATTCAAACTTGATTGTGGATTTTTTTCCTTCTGTAAAGCTAAAATTCAAATTCAACAGAAAAGTTTGTTAAAATAATTAGTGGAGAAAATCAATGAGCATATTTGGATTTAAATTCCTATGGTGTGTAATAGAATTCTACACCCAGTGTGTATTAAACATAAAAAATCAAGAAATGATTATTACCTGTACATTTACATTATCCAGATGAAGTTTCATACTGTCCACAATGACCTCTGGAGAACCTGCTTCAAACATAGTTTTGCTGTTCTCGGGTGACCGTAAAGTTAGTGCCGCTATACATCCCAGACCGGCTATAACTGTCTGTGCAGAATCCTACATCAAATCATTTTTTCTTACTATTACCAAACTCGTAATATTATAGAAAAATTTAATTTATAAGAAATTAAGTTCTTAACATTAACAATATTGTACCTAGTATAGTAATTCATCAATTTTACACCCACCTTATGTCTGTTCAAGGAAGAAGCAATAACGGGTGCAAATTCTTTCTGAATAATGCGAGCTTTGACCTCATCATTACCTGCCAATACTTTTAAGAGTTTCAAACACTGTCTTGTAAGTTTCTAAAAATAAAATCTTTAAAGCAAGCAATTTTATTAATCAACTCTTTCTTGCTATTCAATCCCTACAAAATCTTTCTAATTTGAAAAAATTGTAAAAGCTAAAAAGTTTTAAATAACTTACATCTTTGTCATGAAAAGTAATCATTGCCTCCTTTATCATATCAAGTCCACCTGCATCTTCTACTTTCTTACAAAACTCGTTCCGTACAAGTAAGGCTGCCAAAGTTAACATTACATCACTCATCAAAAGTTCGTCGGTTTTGAATTCTGTAAATAAAATTAGAAAATACGTATTTGTAACATTAAATAATTATTCTATCTGTTATTTCTATGTAAGATGGGTGTAAGCAATGAATTATCTTAATCTAGTTAGAAATTTTACATACTTTTCAATATTAGTTGATTTCCATAAAGCTGCTTTAAAATCTGTAAGACAATTTGCATTATAAACTTTCCTATTGAACTTACTTGAAAGGAGTGTAGTGATTAGACACAAGGTATCACTAGCAATAGCGCGAGCATGCTCATGTGATCTGCCAAATTCTACTCGAACATCATCATCCAGAACTAAACCTCGTAACACTCCTAGCACATCACGAAGCATTGCTGAACTGGCATCTTCTAGCAAGGGTTTCAAATGATCTAGGATCCCTGCTTCAAAAATATGTTGTCTGAAATAAACATAATATGATTTTTTCAACTTTGAAAAGCTCTAGCCAACTAATTATTCACCTTTTATTATGTTAAACAGTTTAGAAAAGTAAGCGGCAATGATATGAACAAAATTCAGCAAGCCATGGAACTCTAGAATTAATACGTATTTTTGAAATTAAAATTTTGTAAGTTCCCAAAACTGTACTATCTCCACACTATTTAATCCTGAGTTGAAATATGCAAAAATATACAGGGTGTTGCATTTGAAATAATAAAGTTGGGAGTAATTTCCGACAAAACCGGAAGTGCAAGATTATTATTAACATTCAGTTTAAATTATGAGCTCTTACATACAGTGAAGTCCATTTATTATGCAATATAGGCATGTTGCAAGTTAATTGGTGCGGCCACAATAGCATTGAAATATAGGCAACCCATTATACAGTTAGCTAGTTTTTTTTTTATCTAACCATCTATGATCTAACCGAAAGCTGTGTATAATGGGTTGCCTATATTTCAATGATATTGTGGCCGCGCCAATTAACTTGCAACATGCCTATATTGCATAATAAATGGACTTCACTGTATACCTATTTCATGCATACAAAAATTTAGTAAAATTGGTTTTAAAAAAATAACAGGGGTGTTCCAGGGTCCTGTGTTACTAGGTATAGACTGAATTACAATATGAACAATTTATAAATGCCTGATTTGAACAAATCATCAGTAAAGTCTTTAGTAGCAGAGAAGGGTGTATAGAATATTTTTAGTTGGTTTAAGAATACCTGTTCTTCTCATGCATTATGCAACACTCTTTGGTCCACTTCAGAAGCAATTTTTGTATTTCATGATCCTTCTGCTTGTCAAGATATCCAATTAAAGTTTGAATACCTTTAGTATCCAATAAATCAGGTTGTTTAGTCATAAGAGATATTAGAGTCTTTAGACAATCTTTTATCACTTCTGTATCGGTCTCATTTTTCACCATCGTGTCCATAATCACACCATACGCACCCTCTTTAGCTAAAATCATATATATTGTGATGTTCTTCACCGCTCAATTATAATAATTGAGAATATTACCAGCAAAAACTCTATACTCAATTCCTTTGTCACATTCGCTTTTTATAACCAATAGTTGCTCTTGGATTTCCTCAGTTTTTGTGGGACCCTTGGTTTTGAGGAGATCACCAAGAGCAGTAATAGCCGCAGTAACAATTTTAATATCACCAGGTTGAGACAACATTAGGTTCTTTATTATGTTACTTAAGTCCACTCCCTGAAAAAAATATCCAGCTAGATATACAACCACAGTATTAAATAATTCTAAAATAGTATTTACAGATTATTAGAATGACTTTGACATTGTACGTATATTTTTTTCAATAACGTAGCCCACTCTGTATTGTTTGTTATATTCTATTAAACATTTGAAAGTGAAAGAATTATTACATAATTATTCCTACAATGTAAACTAGATTCGAAAATGGAATAGTTCTGATTTATATCTTTCTTGGCAATAATATAAAGACTGATTAATAAAACACTGAAGTCCAGTTGGTGGTAGTTTCATGAAAGCGGAAGTGAAATGAAAACACAGCCACCTACTCATCTTTGGCAATTGTTAAGTTAAATCATGCAAATAATAAGGAATAATAATTGAATTTACTTGTGCCTCGAATTGCGCTACGGCATCATCTATTGCTTCTTCTGTAGACATGCCAAATTCTGTCATATTTTCCTTAACAGCATCATCGAAAGTATCTTGATTCACAACCAGCACCATATTTGAAAATTCTTGTAGGACTATGGAGGATATTAGTATTCTTGGAATGCAGTTATAGATTAACCTTATTACCAGTGATTACATACACAGTAAATTATTATCAACTATTGTATATTGTTACTATATTATTTCCTTCTTGTACAATCGTAGTATAAACTAAAAACACAAAATTATTGAAGGTTTATTTACTTTTTTGTCAAATTAGTAACCAATTGGTGAAACAGGTTTTAACACCTCCAACCTCAATAATTATAATCACACACAGATGAGTCAACCGTTAAAATTTCTCTACAGAGTTTATACTCTTTCCAGTGAACTCAAGAAAAACAGGAGTTCTTTTAAGAGTTGAATAACTATTTCCAGAGTTTAGTTTACACTTTCTACTTTCTTATGTATTTCAAGAAATTTTAAATATTTTTAGTGACACTTGTGACATCTATCAGATTTTTTTTTAAATGGGATTTTGTATAAATGGGAAATCGTGAAGGTCATGGTCTCAACAGCGCAGCGGCTAAATCTCGGAGAATGTCGTTGTTGTTGCGCCTGCGCACATGTCGACATTTCGGACTTGAGAACAGCTTTGAAAGTTCAGTGTTGCCAGATTTGGCGACTTGTCGCCATTTTGGCTACTTTTTTTCTGTTTTTGCGACAATATTTTCTAGTTGACGACTGGCGACTAAAATTGGCTACTATAAATAAGTAAAATTAAGGCTACTTTTGGCGCAACTGGAATAACATAAGAGCAGAAAAAAATCAAAATAAGAAATACAGAAAGTGCCTGTGACGTCTTGGCAGCGAGGGCAGAGGGCAGGACAGGAGCCACAGCCACTCAAATTTATGCCATTTCGAGACGAGACGAGAGTCGTATCATTTCTCGTCTCGTCTCGTCTCGCTGCAGCACTAATACCTGGTGAAAATTCTTTTGTATTTTTACAGTAGTAATCGTATTTTGTATGGAAGTGTCTTTTGTTTTTGTTATATTTTCTCTTATTATACATGATTTCACTAAAGTTTCAAAAGTTTTTTGAGTTGAATGTAAATAAGCACCAGTTTCTTGACAAATTGTGCACTTATGTCCTAATTTTACATTAAATTTCAGCTTCGATTCAAGTTCACTTTCAGAGCTCGTACTGCTAGTATCTACACACTTCATGACTGTTACCAAATTGTAAATTTATTATTCTGAAATTTCAAAAGTATAGGACAAGAATATAAATCACTAACCGTTTGCACCACGACCTTCTTGATTTTCGAGTCTGACACGACCTTCTTGATTTTCGAGTCTGACGCTCTTTCCGACTCGAAAATCAAGAAGGTCGTGGTTTGCACATATAGGTATGAAAACAGTAGGACAGACGAGGTGCGGGGCGCATTATCTGAACGAAATTGTGGAGGGGACGCCGCGGCTTCGGCTCGATGCTGCAACTAGGGGTGGGCGATACCATGAAATGGGTATCGAGTATCGATACCAATGTGGTATCGATATTACTCAAAAGTATCGAAGTATCGAAAGTATCGGAAGTATCGAAAGTATCGAAGTATCGAAAATATCGAAGTATCGAAGTATCGAAAGTATCGAAGTATCGAAAGTATCGAAGTATCGAAAGTATCGAAGTATCGAAAATATCGAAGTATCAAAAGTATCGAAGTAACTAGTCGTAGTTTTACTAATTACACTGATGTACTGCGTCTGTGACCCATACCGTAAACAATGAATATGAACGTGTTTGGGTACACCTACTATTTGCTAATGCTACGCATAATAAATCGTCTTAAAATTATAGACCTAACACGTCACTTTTGTTCGTTCTAGACATAGAAGGGGGGAAAACTATACCTACCCCAGTTGATCCTATTTGATGATTCAATCTAAAATCTCAATTATAATTAAAAATAAAAACTTAAGTATGTGAAGAGGTAAATGGGTACCTACTCTTGGAAATACACCAAGTTAAGCTCCTACAGAAACTATGCGAGCCTGCTATATTAATTTTCTGATAGATACTTTAGATACCTTGAGTATTTCTCTATTTCCGATATTTTTGATACTTAGATTCTTTCAATATTTCTATACTTTCGATACTTTCGATACTTTCGATACTTCCGATACTTTTGAGTATTGGTATCGATACGCGATACCAATCCAAGTATCGATACTTTGCCCAGCCCTAGCTGCAACTCGGCTGAGCGCGTAAAATTGTTATCTAAATACATTATTAGATACAGCTCATTAACCATACGTCCATACATTCAAAAATTATAAAACAAAAACTATTCGCATCCTCATACTTAAGGCCAACTTTTGTCAAGAGAAATTTTTTTTGAATTAGGCTTTTATTGTGGATATTTTCGAGCGTGAAGCGTCAGAAACGTGAAATTGATGGACTTTTTTGTTGGGATCATTTCGAATTATCGGCGTTTAAAGTTATTTCTGCCCGTAAGAGCCAATGCATTTCTTCAATTTCAAAAATTAAAAAAACATATAAGCCGTACGAATTTTGTTATGAATTTTTTACCAAAAAATTCGTTTCTTTTTCTAGTTTCCCGTCATATGCGTAACTCGTAATTCGTTTCTAGTGCCCTTCTCCATGGACCGATTTTTGACGGCTTTTGGATTTTAAGTCAAAAGGGCATAAGCTTCGATATTCCCACATTCGTTGCTTTTAACCTCGAAAGTTCCACGGAAGTGAAAATAAACGCCTGCGAACACTCTACTATTGTACACCACCGCAGATAACAGAAGCTGCGAAAATGACTTCTTTAAGTTTGCTGGTATTGTATTGTATTTTAACATTCCCTAAGACTACCCATAATAAATTGCCGTGAATTATGGGAGTGAATAATGACCCATTATTCACTCTTATGTCAAAATCACAAATGTCAAAATACAAAACAATACAACATAACAACATAATTTCGCAGCTTCTGTTACATGCGATGGTGTACAAGACATCTCGTCACTGTCGCGCTGTCCATTTTTAACTTTTTTAATACAAAATACTTGCAAAAGCAAAATCTCGCGCACAGTACCTATTAATTTTTTGACGTTTCTCGAATAACATCAAAAACAATTGCTGCCTTTGATATAGGTACAATGTCCATGGCTGATTAGATGAAGTTTTTAAAAAAATGTTTCTGGTAGCCTAATTATAAATTTTTACAAAAATTGTTGTTATTTAGTAATACTCGTGGACAAAGTATAGTATTTAACTCGCATGTTATTGGCGGAATAATAGCCATCCTAACATGCTCGTTGAATAATATACTATTATACAACTGGGCCTTAGTGTTGCTATCCGCACTATCAGGATGATAACATTGCGATAAGTTGAAAACCTCGTATCATTAGGTGGTATGAGTCCTCCCACGATGACAACCGATTTGTTAGCATACAAGTTAATTCAAGGCATATACAGTGTGGGTACTATCAAAACAGAACATAGGAGAATTGCATTGTAACTAACCTTTATATAGATTCCTGCTCGCCATTTAAACCCACAAGGATGGTAATGGTAAGAATATAACGACAAAAATACAGCGGATGCGATGGTACCAATAAATGTTAGTTCTTAGTTACCTTTTTCTGTAAAAAAATTTATAAAACATTGCTATTTTGAAATAACATAGGTTGCTATGACTGTCAACTTTTTTTATCTGTCAATTAAATTATTTGACATCAGTCATAAGTTTCTGTTATTAATATCAGATATGAATAATAACGCGTATTCAGTCGAGCAGAGGGTTTTGCAAATCTCCTATGTTCGGCTTTGAAAGTACCCACTCGGTATGAATATGTATCATATTAGCTGAATCCAGAGTATCATTTTTAACATATGGAAAATTGATCTAAGCTTGACTTTTCAAACATTTCATTCACAAACATGTAAAAAAAATAGAAACAAATTTTCAGAATTTTTTCAAAAACGTTCCATTTTTAGAATAGTTTGAGATTCGGGAGAAGAAATTTTTATTTTTTTTAAGGCTTGGCTTATTAGTTAAAAACCTTTTTATTAAACAACCAAATCTATCGTACAAAAAAGCAAAACACTGTTTTAACTAGAGATAATGTAGATCGTTCTTAAGAAAATGCAAATCAATGTAAACTAAAATATTTTGGAGATGAAGTTAACAAACTGTGACAATGTTAAGTGACACAAATAGCTTTTTCAACAAATGGGTTGATGCCTTCCCTCTCACAGGCCATTGTAATCCGATCCTCTGTTACATTTTCATTTCCTTTTTTATCCACCTTTTCAATGTTCAGTTTGTTTAGAACCTCGTTGATTTCTACATCTCGCAGACAATGTACAGTAGCCTTTACCTTTGAACCCTTTATCTTCTCAGTAAAATGCAACCCCATTGCCAGACGAAGTTTTATATTACTATCATAATGCTTGTCGTTTATGAAGTTCTTGTAGTATCCTTTGGTGAAAAGGTGTGCCAGGGCATCACGTGAACTCTCATCGTTGTACTTCAATTCAATGATGATTCCTTGTCCATCTTTGTGTGCTATCACATCCAGTCTGTTCTGGTCGATATTATAGGTTTGATTGGCACAGGTGTAATCAGCAGCGAATATTACAGATGACACTACAGTTTCTATTCCTGCCTCATTACATGGATCAATAGATGTTGTTTCAATGAGCTCACCCAGTTTGTCAGTAAAGGATTTCAAAGCCTTTATGAACCCTGCTTTGTCTTTATTGATAAGAACGTCCATCACTGTATTAAGGTGATTTTGACAATTCGTATGTACAACACTATTCATGCCACAATGAAATCTTAAATGCTTTACCAGCTTTCTAATAAATACGGGTCGTAGATCATCTGGAATTCCAACAGAAGTTGAGAGACTTCCTCTCCTAGGTATATATGATATATAGCCTTGGCGTAGTAGGAAAAGGCCAACAAGTTCCACGGAAATATCAGCTCGGGAATCTCTATTTGCAATATGTAATTCTGTTAGGTTCTCCAAATTCAGTTGATCTGGAAAGTCAGCCGGAAACGATCTTCCTAGAAGCATACATTGAATCATCGCTTTGACCTCATCCTTTTTGAAAAGATTATTGAGACCTTCAACATCACCACTTCCTTGCCAATAATTTTGTAAACTGGCATCTCCCCTCTTGCAGTTTGTCAGAAAGTTGACAATTGCATATGGATTAAAGATCCCATGTTCTCCACGTTCCGTATAGTAACCATTATACTTAGAGATTGCCTTCTTTCTTAAATCTTTATCTACAGAAAAGATTTCAAAAAGCTTTTCCACTTCTTTCAAATTGAATCCATAATACTTCAAGCACGGCGCATCCATTCCAAATGTGTCTCGCTGCACGTTACCCAGCAAGGATGACATGCTGGTGTCATACAAGTCCAATATTCCTGTAATAAACACTCCAGCAACGTTGTTAGTATTATCTTTCACAACACTGCCAATAACACCCATAACAACCTCAAGAATTCCTTCTAGCTCAACTTTGTCAGCCATAGTGCAAACTGCTTTTGAAACAATAGAATCAAATTCATCAATGAGGACGAAAACTTTCCTCCCATGGAACTTGTTCAAATATTTAGACAAATCTTTCAAGCCTTTAATTACATGGTGAGGTTTAAACTGCTCGTAATTGGGATTTCCATGATTTCCCTCTTCTGTACACCATTGCTCAGCTCACACACATTTCTGTCCCAAACTTTCAATTGTTTCTCTGAACTTTTATATAGGTAGCGGTGTTTTTTAAATGCCTCATGTATCCTCCTCTTACAAAGATTCACAGCTTCAGTTTCACTTCTCATATTGCTAGTACACAGGAAACTGACCTTAATGATCGGATATTTTCCAAAATGAGTTTTCACAAACTTATTATCTGCCATGATCTGCAAGTCCATTTTTTCAGAATTTTTGTTTACAGTAAACAATTTGTAATTAGGTGTATCACAAACAGTCTCACTTTCCAGATCAACTTTAGTTATCGGCTTTCCTGTCTTCTCATCCACTTCTAACTCTACAAAGCAGCGGAACATGTCCAGGTTGACACTTTTCCCAAATCTTCGAGGTGCTGTTATCATTATCTTTGGATTTATAATTGTATCTACGTCATAAGGGTGAAAAACCTTTTTTATCAATAGCGTTTTGTCCACAAACGTAGATGCCTTCAAAATGCTTTCAAATGATGAGCCAGTGCTAACTGTTAATTCCTCCTCTGGCCGCTGTAATCACAGAAAATTTGGTAAGTGACCACCCAAAAAAGTCACATTATGACTGAAAGAAGAATACAGAGTGATTTCTAACAACTGAAAGGACAATTAGAGGAGACCAAAATATAGTTTTTTTTACAATAAATTTTTGATCAAAATCGAAAATAACAAGAAAATTACAACGGTTTAAAGTTCTTATAAATTAACGCCCACATTTTGAGTACCGCTGAGCTTATTGTATTCGCTTTTACATCAGAAACACTTCTCACACAATCTGATAAATTGCTGCTGTAATTTTGACTTACCCACATGATTAGATTATGTAAATCAGCGGTTGTCAGCCATAACTTTCGTCTTATAAAAATTTTCACTGAATTTTGTTTAATTAGCTTACAAATATACAAAAGTTGAATTCAAAACGCAAGTAATTACCGTATTTCATTAAAAAAATACTCGTTTATAAGAACTTTAAACTGTTGTAACATTCTTGTTATTCCATTTTGATCAAAAGTTTATTGTAAAAAAAACTATGTTTTTGTCCCCTCTAGTTGTCCTTTCACTTTCCTCCGTACGTTAGAAATCACCCTGTATAAGGAAACTCACTTTCTCATGTGAAGCAGCCAGACCTTTTTCCATTTTTGATTTTTTGGGGTTTGGTGGGCTCTGAAAAACATTGTTGTGATGAATTATGTATCAGAAATAACATAATACTAATTAATACACATCTGATTCAAACTTTCCACTGTTTAGCAGCAGTGTTGTTGATATTTATGTTTTAGTTACAATTCTACATAATCTAGTGTGTCTAATATTAAAAGGTTGTTGTTGTTAAGGTTACTTGTTGAATAGAAATTATTCATTAAAAGAATGTATTTTTTATAATATAGTAGTTAAAAATACTAATACAAAATACAGTTGTAGTTTCATTTGTGATCATCTAGAATAAGTAATTTCAAGAGGAGGTTACGGGCCCAGATGATGTTCATGTGAAACAGGAAGCAACGGAAGTAGTTTTGTGAATCTGTTTTATCAGTAGAAATTTTTATTATTAAACGTCAATGGCGGTGTCAAATACAGTAAACGCTATCAAACCGTTTAATGGAGAAGGTTACAGTAATTGGGAATTTCGGGTGAGATTGATACTAGAACAAAAAGAAATTGAGGAAGTTCTGGAAGGTGATACACCAAGCGATGCAAATAAGTTACTGGAATACAAGAAAAATGATGCGAAAGCAAGGACCGTAATTGTTGCATATTTATCAGACAATATACTAGAAATGGTTAAACAATGTAAAGCGGCAAAGGAAATGATGTCGATCATGAAGGAAATATGAAACCAAAGGAATTGCAAGTCAAATTAATTTACAAAGAAAACTGAGAACAATGAAGTTTTCTGGAAAGGAACCATTGGGCGAGTTTATTATAGAATTTGAAAAGACTGTTTCAGAACTGAAAATTTGTGGTGGAATTATCACGAATGAAGATGTAATAATACAATATTACTGAGTTTGATGTCAGAAAGTTATCAGGCAGTTACCACAGCAATAGATATTTTATTTAGTTCTGATAAATCAAAGGTAACATTGGAATTCGTTAAAAATAAACTGTTAATGGAAGATAGCCGACAAAGAAAGGGTAAGGAAAAAGCTGAACCTGGAACGTCAGAAGCTTTTGCAGCTCAGAAGAAGCGGTACGCGACATTTGGGCGCCGGCCGATTGGGCGCAGGACTTTTGGGCGGCAATTTCTGTAGATTAGCGGTAAGCAAGTTCTTATATATATTACCTGCTAAGAGCAACTAACCTGAACACAGACTAAGATGCCATGTACACAGACCCCGGTACCATGTACACAGACTGCAACGACTACCACCATTTCGTACAACTTCTTATATACAGGGTGTTAATTAAGTACGTCCGCAAACTTTAAGGGGCGATTCCTTGATAAAATCTAAGATAAAAAGTTCATACAAACACGGGACCTAAACGGCTTCGTTTTCAAGATACAGGATGTTGAAGTTTAAAGACGCACAAATGTATGCACTGAGGTCGGAGAAGATTGTTTGTTATTAAATAATATTTTTTTAAAACTTGTATAAACCGTATTTTGAAAACGAAGAGCCGTTTAGGTCCTATGTTTTCGTTTTTCTCGAAAAAGGTTTATTGTATCAAAAAAAGAAGAGAGGAATCTTTTGTATAGTTCCAATGGATAAAGCTAAAAAACTTGTATTGGCTAAAAAACAGTTGTGTACCAGATTTTTCTAAAATAAGGTAACTGAGGTGGCCCCGATCCACGCCACTGGTGGAAATAAATTAAATTTATTTTAACCAAACAATGCCACTTTATGAAATATTAACCTACACCAAGTTTCATTAGAATACCTCTAGGCGTTTTCCAGCTTTTTGAAAAAATAATAATTTTTGTTTAAACTTCAACATACTGTATCTTGAAAACGAAGCCGTTTAGGTCTCGTGTTTGTATGAACTTTTTATCTTAGATTTTATCAAGGAATCGCCCCTTAAAGTTTGCGGACGTACTTAATTAACACCCTGTATATTACCTGCTAAGAGCAACTAACCTGAACAAGTCGCCATGTACAGTCAGCGACAAATGTTTTCACCAGTATGATACCACTGAACACGTTTTTCTGAGAAATATAAGAGGTACCATAACGTCGTTCTTATTGTTTTATATAGGTATCTTGGTAACACTGTTAACAAGATGAAATGATATATAGAAATGTGTTATATTTCTCAGTAAAGCGGGTCACAGTGGTACAAGACTGGTGAAAACATTAGTCACTGACTGTACACAGACCTCGGTACCATGTACACAGACTGCAACGACCACCTCCATTACGTGAAAGATATTTTATATATTACCTGCCAAGAGCAACTAACATGGGCCCCATGTAATTTTAAAAGTGTATTGGCGCCCAATCGGCGGCGCCCAAAAGTCCTGCTTCGAGAAGAAGTATTGGAACAAAAATAAAGGTAGTAAATTTCAATTTAAATGCTATAAATGTGGGAAAATAGGTCACAAAAGATCTGAATGTCCGCAAGGAAGATATAACAGAAGAAACGAATGTAATTTTGTGGATGACAATGAAGTAGTTTTTATGACCTCCACAGAAATCGAATGCATGAAATCTAGTTTGATTAATACTATAACTTTTATAATTGACAGCGGGGCAACTAATCATTTAATCAAAACAGCCCCGGTAGTGTAGCTACTAGCATGCTAGGCTCCTACTCAGCGGGCCGGGTTTCGATTCCCGGTGCCGGCAACTTCTGGCCAAGGTTTTCTGCAGTTTTCCTTGGCTGTAACATGAATATGAGAGTTGTGCTATTCCATCTCTAAGTCGGCTGCAGACGCAAGCGGGGCCACTCAATAATAATAGCCCCTTCCTCCATCCCCGCACAAGCATTGCGCTTATGGGGCCTGGCAACAGGATACGGGTAGTGTAGAGATTATTATTATTATTATTATACTTAGGTTAACATTTAGTTGATGTAATTGAAATAAACCACAAAATAAATATTGCAAAAGAAGGCGAAGCAATAACAGCAAGTAGACAAGGAAATATGCATTTGTTAACTGAAGATGGAAGGCCAATTAAAATTAAAAATGTTTTGGAGTGTGAAGAGCTGACTCATAATCTTTTGTCTGTAAAAAGAATGGAAGAAGCAGGGTTAAGGGTAATATTCCATAAAAGAAAAGTGGAAATATACAAAAACAAGATGTTAATTACAAATGGAAGCCTTAACGGAAACCTGTACATGGTAAATTTTACAAAACAAATGATAGAGGTAAACATACTTGAAAATAATAAAACATTATGGCATCGACATATGGGTCATTCTTCAAGATATCCTCCTGATAATTTATGTGAAACGTGCTTGGAAGGAAAACATGCAAGAACTCCTTATAAATCAGTAAAGGAAGAAATGAAAGCAAAAAGAATCTTGGAAAAAGTATCGTCGGATATCTGTGGTCCAACGACTCCAACTACATATGATGGTAAGCGATATTTTGTCAGTTATATTGATTATTCGCATTTTGCAGTTTGTTATTTACTTCAAAATAAAAGTGGGGTATTAGAAACCTTCAAATCAAATGTAGCAAAGTTCCAACACAGAATAGAAACATTCCGATGCGACAACGCAGGAGAACACACTTCACGAGAGTTTAGAAATTTTTGTAATCAAAAAGGAATTAATATTGAATATACAGTACCATTTAATCCTCAGCAGAATGGTGTAGCGGAACGATTTAATCGCACAATGTTTCAAAATTAGGAAAATCTCTCTGGGGTGAAGCAGTACGTACGTCTGTGTATTTAACTAATAGAACTGAAACGTCAACATTAAAAAATAAAGAAACACCAGCTCAAATTTGGTATGGTAAGGAACCTAAATCTTAATAAAATTCGAGTTTTTGGAAGTGTTTCTTACGCACATATTCCTAAAAAACAAAGAACTGAACTGGAAAATTAGGTTCTCGTACGAAGAAATTTATTATGGTGGGATATACAAATAATGGGTATAGACTATGGAATGAGGAGAAAGGAAAAATAGTAGTCGCTGGTGATGTTATTTTTGACGAATCTGTTAAAAATAAAGAGAAAAAGGAACAGGATCCCACAATATTAAAAAACGTTGTTACATAAAGAGAATTTAATTCACTAGCAGAGCTAAAGTACTGCAAGGAAGGCAACAGAAGCAGCAATTTGCATTTAAAAAAATTGAGTAAATACATTTGTATAAGAGTGTAATTCCGTGGTGCTAAACCAAAACCTAAACTTTACTCCCTTCTTATATTCCGCATGTCAGAAATGACAGAATGTTAGCATCTGGAGAAAGTTGTTTTCAAATTAAAAGATGTGGACTTACTGCTATTTCGTTACTGCTGGTAGATGCCATTGCCAGGACAGATGGCTCCTCCTCTTTCTTCGGTGATGATATTTTCTGTTTAGGTTCTTTTTCTTTATCCTTGTCCGTTTCTCCTTTTTTATTGCATGGATTCATTATGTTGTATGCTAAAAAAAAGGGTTCAAGGAGTCAGACATAAATTACATAACGTAACACTATTGCTAACAATCAATAATGAAACTAACACAGCCAAAAATATTGTTTTTGGTACAAGCACAAAGTGGTTTTAACAAAAATCTAATCTAGTCCAGTCAGCAGAAAATTTACACAATTCAGATAATACTTATTTACGATATAAGTACAAGTTCGTTTTCCCACTTACAAAATAAAATGTCACTTTTAACAAGTATATCGTACACTATTTTTTATACAACTGTTTATATTTAATTTAAAAAACGAATTCATAATTTTTATTTTAAAATGTTTCACAAAAATCAGATCTGTCGTGATAATTTTTATTTTAAATTGTTTCAGAAAAATTAGCTATGTCGTGATGTAGTCACGTTAATGCAGTGACAATTGAAAATTGTTTATTAGAAACTTCAGAAAACGTTTCGTTCGCGTTTTTTAAAACAGTTCGTATTGATAGTGCAATAGTGAAAATGGATTGTGATGAAATCGAATTTGTTATTGACGATGGTTCCTCTGCTGATACTGATGCCGGCGCCGTTCCTCGGGACATTGAAGAACCAGCTAGTAGGGCTACATTTGATCTGTTGCCCAAGAAATCGCGACAGCAATATGATATTGCATATAACCGATGCATAGAATGGTGCAAACTAAAGAAAGTTGAAGGGACTACTTCCCAAGGAATTAATATCTGTAATTGTTCTAATTCTAATGTGTATGTTACTATTTATAAATAAATTATAAACAAATTCCACTAGTGTTAAAAATCCTTTTTCTAGTAGTGTTAAAAACATTTTTAACATGCTACTTTATAAAATTGAATTTCTAACCCGGGTAACTTTAACTAAGGGCCGGTTTTACAATACAAGTATAAGTTATACTTATACCCCCGACAATTGTCATGGTTACAATTGTTAAAATAATTGTAACCATGGCAACTGTCGGAGGTAGCAATTGTTTTTGATGTGATTCGTGAAACGTCAAATTAATATTCAATTGTAAATTATAAAAAAAATTTATAACAATTTGTCCCAGAAACATTTTTTGACATAGAGTGAATTAGGTACCATAATTCACTCCCATAATTCACGGCAATTTATTATGGGTGGTCTTATGTTTAACAAAACACATAAATAATCGATGTATAATTTAGTAGTCGTGGATAAAAACTATTAACTTTAAAAAACCCGTTGTATTTAATAAATTGTTAATTTGTAAGACAATAATAAATGTTAACTAAATGAAATAAGCTGGGCATTCATTTTGAATAGAATAACTAAACCATAATTAGAGTGAATTAGGTTTTGTGCGGCTGCAATAATCACATATAATTTTGTACGTTACAAACCCCTTGCAATTGAGAATTCCGAAGTTGAATTATTCACTAAATTTAATACCTATCTCCTTTTCTGATAAATGAGATTATTCACTTACCTACTGCTAAGTATAAGAAATAACTGCAGTCAAGTATTGTGTGATTTGCACAACTATTCTGGATTATGAAATTACCAAACAAAGAATGGAAAAAAATTACAGTAGGAGTCAAACAGATCTAAAGCAGATATTTCAAATTACTATGCGATATTTAAAAACCTTTACAAAACATATCAAATTCAGATAACAGCCTATAACCTGATAAATACATTCAACACACACTGAATAATAAACTAGGTATAAACAAATATAAAATTTACCTAAACTACTTAGGTATCATGTTTTTTAAATTGTGCCTAATTTTAGGTTATTACAACGTGTTACAACTTCACAGTAACAGTATAACAAATATACCTAATTATTCTCTTAATTATTAGCATGTCTTGGAAGTGCAAAACGGAAAAAATGCGGATTTACCTATTATTTGATACTTTACTTCCTACTTTAGTGATGTGCAACAATTCAATATCTATGATTCAATATTCAGTTACTTATGGTTACTTACTGCTGAATTGTTTGATTGCCGACAACGTGCGACCACAGAACCGTGCGACTAAATCGCGAGGCATGTCGCATGCATGGTCGCATGCTATGCGCACTTGTTCAGAAAGTAGCAGAATAAGTTTAGTTGCAAACCCTCGGTTCCGGATCTCATCACCTTTCGCAGCACTGTAGAAACATGTAGCAAGGCGCAACCGCGATTTAAATATGATTTGTTTATATTATTTTGTAAATGCGATTCCCGGGGAATTACCTATAACCGCTGATTTAAATATTCCATTTGGTGCATATGTACTACATATTAGGTTAGGTTCTTGTTTTTGTATCGTTTGTGTTTGTCGTGTTTGACTGCAGTGTTTGATTTATTAATCATAGTTTTGAAATGTATTGGTATAGTGGCAAATTGTGGTAATACATACAAGAACATAAAAATGCACGTTCTACCAAAGGCCCTTGAGGTAAAATTTTAATAAAAGTACACATGTACATAGCCGGTAAATTGTAATTTTTGTTATACTCTTGCTTGAAAATTTTAAACGTATGTTTACAAGATACTTATTGATTTCGTTTTCGCATGAGTTTATACAAATTTTAAAAAATGCGTGCTTAATAAAAAATAATATTAATTCCATTGTTTCATATAACAGCTTTTCAAGTCGTGGGTCACGGCCCTACATTCCGAAGATGTTATTATAGAAAATAGAACAGGTTTCCGAGTTTGTGGCAGGCATTTTAGTGATGATGCAAAATTTAAATAGGACCAACCTTAAAAGGGGTGCAGTGCCAACTCTGTATTTAAACAGGTAAAATTTATAATTTTTCAACCTGCGACGTGTATATGTAGGTACCTATTTTTCATTAATAGGTGAAGTCCAACAACCCGATGTTTCTACATCAGAAGGTGTAGGAGAGTCCTGTCAAATTTGATATTTAGGTATATAGAGTTATTGTTGAACTATCAAAGTTACTTTGTTTTATATTAATAAAAATTAGGTCTAGCAATGTTTGTCAATTTTCGCAATAAAAATGACCTGAAGTTTATCTATTTATTTTTGAATTTTTAAATTTGCTTTGTTATTTAAATAGTTGTAGATAAAGTATAGTATTCGACTAGCGTATAATGGCTATTACGCACTCAGATGACTGCAAATTTCATCTTCGTGGGTAATAGCCATCATTATACGCTCGTTGAATACTATACTAATTATATATCTAATAAGAATAAAAAAAATAAATATTTAAATACCGCGCGCGTCGCGTTTCAGCGCTACCAGTGATGCGATCCAGTACTATAAAAACATTTTCTGGCGCGCGCAGGGAGTCGCCTATCTATAACCATATATAATATATTATCTATGGCATGTCGTTCGTATCCTTGCAGATGCAGATTGCAGAATGCAGATTGCTGCTGGCTGTGGCTCCTGTCCTGCCCTTTGCCCTTGCTGCCAACACGTCACTGACGTCACAGGCACTTTCTGTATTTCTTATTTTGATTTTTTTCTGCTCTGGTTTTTATGTTATTCCAGTTGCGCCAAAAGTAGCCTTAATTTTACTTATAGTAGCCAATTTCAGTCGCCAGTCGCCAACTAGAAAATATTGTCGCAAAATAGGAAAAAAAGTAGCCAAAATGGCGACAAGTCGCCAAATCTGACAACACTGCGTATCCTGTTAATCGCGCATGATCAAGGTATGATGATGTGCCTGCGCACATGTCGACATTTCGGACGTGTTAACTTTGCGTATGCGCCAAAGTCGACGTCCGGTGTTGCCAGATTACTTGAATGGCTTGGGTATTGCCCAGGCATTCGCCAAATATTCACCAAGTAATTTATAAAGGCAAAAGGCACCCCAGGGGCAATAAAGAGCTCCACGGGCCATAATACTGTCTATGCATAATAGTTATTTATGTATCAAGGGCGTAACCCAGGCGTTTTTGGCCCGCGGTGTGAAAATTATCCCGACGCCGACGTGGGAAGCACGGAGGGCTATAACACGCCGAGGGCCAAAGACGTCGGTTACGCCTGAGGTGCATACAAAACTTTATGTAAGATCGAAATTTAAAAAAAAAAACGACTGTTTAAACACGAGTGATTGGTAACAAGAGCGCGCGCGCGCGCCGGTCGCTCCGCTTGCCCCCCGCCGACGTCAATGGCTGCGTTTTATCAAACGCTTGCCATTGCACTAAACCCCTTATATAATATGATAGGCCCTTTCGGGAGGTTGCTTCTTTGGTTTCTTTTTCTTTTTTTTTTGAGTAGAGGTAGGTGGTGTTGAGGGGTGGAATAGGCGAAGAGGTTGGTGGTTGAGAAGTTTTTTTGGACTTGGTCAAGGAGATGCTAGGGGCAAGCTGCGCGACCGGCGCGCGCGCGCTCTTGTTACCAATCACTCGTGTTTAAACAGTCGTTTTTTTTTTTCGATAATAATATTTACACGTCTCCGGCGGGGGAAGGCCCCCTTCGGGGGGCTTCCCCTCGCCGTCGTCGGTTCGTGCCTCGCGTATTGTTTTGTGCGATAAGGGATGAACAATGTTAATTTGATTTTTAAATGTTTTCTCCGGTGCGGTGTAGTGACTTTAGCATTCACACAGAAAGGTATAGGTTTTTTCTGAATATCAGGTATGCAAAATACGATTTTTCTAAATTTCGGCGGTCGAAATTTTTTTTCCCATATGGTTCGTATGTGGGGTTGAAGGTCTTGAGACTGCGCATCCAACGCGTCCACGGCCAGCTTTCTAACTTCACCCGTTATGGAGTTAAGGCACGCTGAAATATCGTTAGTTCAATCGGCCCTAGCTGCCAAACCGATCGCACCAAGGGAAAATCCTTTTGGCTGGAAGTTGTACCCAAATGGGTCTCCATGTCGACCTAATTTCGTCCCGATCGAGGTCGATGAAATTTTTTTCAAATTTCAAGGGGTACCCCTTACTTTTTTTTCAAAAAACAGTTTTTTCGTTTTAAAATGAAGTTGCCGATTTATTATGGAGTTCGCGTACACATCATTCGAAATATCTCGAAAATACGTATTTTTAGTGCCCTGGACACGGAACGACTAACACATCCGGTTTCGGAGTTAAGCTCCGTTCCCATGGGACGGAATTCCGCAATAAATTTGCGAATTTCCGGATCCGCAGATCGCCACTTCAAAGTCCCGTTCCCACGCATCCGGATTTCCGCAGTTCAGAATGAATATAATCTAGTTAGATTTGTCTTTTCGCGTACGAATTTGATTCCAATAGGTGGTGGTCCACCTGAATTCTAATGTTGTTTTTAAATATTGTAACCTAAAAGGTATGTTATGGCAGTTCCTGCAAGTGTCTTAAATATTTATAATTACAATAATTATTGTACGTGGCGTCGAAAATACGTATTAAGTTTAGCATTACCTCTTCTTCCGTATCATATCTTTCATCCATTTTATTAAAGTGAAATGGTATGCTAAAATGACAGAGATCACAAGAAAAAAATCCAGAAAAAGTTGAAATAAATTTAACTTTTGTCCGACGCCGCAAGAAGTTAAAATAATTCGCAACGAATTTTCTGTTTGACAGATTCGCAAAATTATTGCGGAAATCCGTCTCATGGGAACGGAGCTTTATTGGGCAAAAAAGAAAAAACACAAAATTCCCTCTAGCGGACTGGGCGGTAGTCGCAGTTGTTGCTTGTTAATTTGCACGGATAGAGATCGACGCGCTCTTTCCATTGCCGCAAACCTCGACCCGCTAGCTCTTTTACTTTCCGAGATATTAATTTTTTAAAGTTTTTCCTAAAAAAAATTTTCAAACTCTGGCCAAAACCATCCAAAAACGACCCTCTTTTTGGCGACGTCACCGACGAAGAACGCGTCACCCGATCGAATTGCGGTTTGGACACGTAGTACCCCACACCTTCATCTAGCCCCTCGAGAGCGCGGAGCCCTACCGTTCCCATAGCAACGGAGCTGCGATTTTTCAAAGCCGCCTCTGCAAAAAACGGTTTTTCCCGCTTTTGGCCGAGCAAAAGGTTTCGGGATCGGATCGGACCCGGTAGAAGTTGTAGATCACAGACGTAGGATGGGTTTATAGATAGCCGACGCTCTCTATAAAATGGGGACACGATTTTGAGCGCCACCTAGAAATTTGTCACAGAACATATAAGCAACTTAAAATTGGTCACTGTAAAAATGCAGCTTTGGAAAAAAGCGGGAAATTCGAATAACCATTAATTTCATTATTTAATTTTAATTTTATTAAACTTGACAACCAAAAAAAGTAAACACAAACAGTTCGTTGTAATTATTTTTACTCATTTATAGTAATTTATTACTTTACAAACAAGTTTCATAAGTACTACAATATCCTAAATCACAAAACACAACTTACTGTTAAAGATAAGTACAGATAAATGACAATATGAAATCAATCACTAACAAATAATTTAGGAAACTAAAAAATAACCAATAAAAAAGAAATACCATCGCAACAAGTTTACCAATAAGTAAATCCTAAACTACAAAACACAACTTCTTGTTATAAATGACACACACACTTTTAAAAAATGTACCTGGCAAACACGATAATTTGTAAGGTTTTTCTCTCCCGACAACACTAAATCGCGCACTTTCACTTTTCCTATTCGTTCCTGATATCCTGAATAGTTTTTTCCAAGGGAATTGCGTATCTAGGATCTTCTTTGTTGTTACATTCAGGTACACAACACGGTCTCTTCCTGGCGCCACTCATTTCTAATATTATTTAATTCACCTTGTAACACTCCAAATAAGATATACGCACACAATAAAAAAACCTTTTATATTTGATAGCAACGTAAAAACCAACAAATTTATGTAAAAATCAAACTGTACGTGTACCATAAATAACGAAATGGGTTTCTGTGTACTTCCCAGGACGTTTGTGTACTTCCCCTACTAAAATTAGTCAAAGTGGCGTCATGAACATGAGTCGTCACGTGATGCAGCGTGTAACAAAGAATAAGTTATCTCTTTCTAGCACGCTCAGCTGCTGCCATCTAGATAATTGTCACCAACTACTTTTACGAACCCCACATGCGTATTAAGAGTTCCCAGTGCCCAGTGTAGATCTCGAAAAACTGCATCCGATAGGCTATAGCCCATCTCCCTAACCGCACTGGTTTCGGAGTTATTTGGCTCTAAAGAGCAAACTTTAGCGCCCCCTAGCGGGGGCAGTCGCAATCGCATGGGTTCCAGATTGAGCAGGGTACTAGAATTCGACGAGCTCTTTCCAACGCCGCGTGACTCTATCTCTCACCGTTGCGTAGATATGGCTGTTTGAAATTTCGGAAAATTGAGGTTAGGTTGATTTTTCTTCGAAACAAAGCGGAGGAATTCTTTGAACGTCACACTCGGCTGTCGCCTCGGTTTTGCGATCGCCCTCTAGCTATTCTCTGTAAAGAGCGTCTCTTTGGACGTCTTTTAAAAAAAACCGGAACCCTCTAGCCCCCCCGTTCTCCCCCCACTGGCGTTCGACCGTTCGCTTTCGTTTTACCAGTGGCGTTCGCGAAGGGGGGGCTACCGGCCCCCGCCTTATCAGGGCAGCTCCCAATGGACCCCGCCACACGTTTACCTAGTTTAAACCCGATTGCGCTCGAAAAAAAAAAGTTGTCTCTTCGGAAATTTTGTTTTTTCTCCAAAAACGTTTTTTGGCCCGGAGGTCATCGAAACATATTTTTGGAAAACGTTTGAACATGCCACCTTCTGCGCGAGCGCACTGGAAATCTATCGCCGCCGGGCGATGAAATAAAACAATGAAATAAAACCACGCCAGTACGTTTTATTATCCCTAATACACATTTGGAAAAGTTTTGAGTACTACTGGCTTTTATTTAATGGCGCATTTAAAACAATTGTGTTGGTATATAAGAGTTTACATTAAAAGAAGCCTTAAATACAAAAAAGAAATAATTAAAGAAAAGTTGAGCAAAATTAAAAGCTGAATTTGGGTACCATGTTCAAAATTGACTTATAATATCATCAACTTTTTGAAATGTTTATAAGAAAAACAGAAAATTGTCGATTTTTTCATATACAATATAACAAGACTTTGGATTCTTATCGGAAAATTTCAGTAATAGTTTCCGAAACATTGTTGCTAGGTAAAGCACGAGAGCACAATACACTTAAAAAAACGAGTCCGTTAGCACGCGTGTTTTTTTTGGTTTTATATTGTGCTTGAGGTACTGAAATTTTCCGATAGAAATCTAAGGTGTTTTTATATTGTATATGAAAAAATCGATAGTTTTCTGTTGTTAAGGGCGCTGAGAAATAAACAAGGTCAAGTTATATTTTAACAAAACAAAATCCCGAATATGTAATTCACGACCTTCTCGATTTTCGAGTCTGAGCGTCAGACTCGAAAATCGAGAAGGTCGTGATGTAATTAAACTAATAAACAGTAGTAAACAACACCCTACCAACAAGTAAACAATTCCCTACCAACAAATAAACAACACTATAGCAATGGGTTTTTTTTTATCACAGGACGCCGTATTTTTAAACAGGAAGGGGCATTTTTATGAAGATAAAAAATGATGGTTCGCGTTTATCATTCGTTTTTGCAAATACATTTCATTTGTTTATGTTACTAGTAACATAATAACAAAGTAGCATGCCGTTTTTCTCTTCATTTGTATATGTTGTTCTGTCATAACAACTTTATTTTAAGAAAATAAGATACCTTGTCTGGAACGCAACTTAAGGCATATTACCTTGTTTGACAAAATATTATGTCGTTTGCGTTTCCTAATAACCCTACTTACTATTTTGTTGTTTTATTGCACAGACAAATTTGTTTTATCATTTGACACAAAAACCGTAAGAGTTAAACTTACCGAACCCTATACCCATTGAAATCAGTAAAAAAAGCCTTTTAGTGAGCTCATAGCCAACTAGGTACGTAATATATCTAATTACAAGAGACCATTAATTTTACTTTTGTTCTAGCTTGCAGGGTAGGGTGGTGAAGTGTTTTCTGTTTTTCTCAAATATTTCAACAAGTTGACGATGTAAATTAATTACGGCGTCAAATTATGCCCAAATCTCTTAATTAAACCATAGTTACCCATGTAATGTGATTAAAAATAGACACCCTGATTTTTACCGTTACAGTAGATTGATATACGTGTAGAGCATGTCGTAGCAGTAGATTCTTGCATAACATATGTAGTTGCCTAATACATAACATACAAACATTTAAAAAATAATTTTTCTTGCCTGTAAAATATTGGGAATTTATGTTCGGTTTAAGGGAGTAATTTTCTACTGAATTAAAAAAACACGTAACGACCGTCAATATTGGACGAGCTAATCTGACTAATATACTTTTCCGGTCGTAATTTTCAAGCTGAATAACAGTTTCTAGTACCTTCGTTATATGTAATATAAATTGTACTGCCTATTCCAAAATTTTGATGATCTAGTTAGGCTCATAGCCAAATAGGACCGTGTCCTACCTTAAATTGTGGTTACCGTAATTTTAAAATTTTCGGCAATAGCGTTCACGCGGCTGATGTCTTCTATAAAAACAATTCAAATTAAGTGCACCAACTATAATACCTAGGTATCTCAAAACTGGGAACGTCTTTACATCAATATTTCTTACCAGAAATAAAAATTTTCACAGCTTGTAACCCTATCTTAAATTTTGTTCTGGCTACAGGGCTGGATCTAGTTAGCTAATAATTTACCAAACAATAAACAATTTACAATTATTCAAAAAACCTTATACCATTTAAAATAAAATGTACACGGGACCCAATAGTTGCGTTCAATGAGCTCAGCAATTATTTTTGAACGTTCAGCAGTTTCTTTTTTAACAATTGCGAATAGTGTAGATACTATAGAATTAAATATTTTTTTCTTAAATTTATGCTTATATAGCCAGCAATAGAAGTATTTACTGTTTATGTATTGTTTTAGATGATTACAATAGAGTCGTTCTAGAATCTATAGAGGGTGAACACGATTCAGATTATGTTAATGCTTCATATGTTGATGTAAGTAATTTATTATAACCGCGAAAGTTATATTACGATGCTGAATATATGGACTTTAATTTAAAATTTCAAGATTAATTACGAAACATTACCCAAAAATTAAATACACTTTTGAATGCTACAGCTACAACAAACTAGTAGTAGTAGAGGTGTTGTATTATCTTACGGTCCCGGAAGGCGTAGTACTAATAAATTGCTTGAGAACCGTGATACTAACCTAACCTAAAAACATTAATTTTCACGGTTTTCACGTTTGATATTAGCTGCGTTTTGACGGAACATTTGCGTTTGCACTTCCCAGGTCCTTCACCATACGTTTTTTCTAATTTCCTTCATATTCCTTATTTACAGAATTTTAACCTAAGGTTTTAACATGCCCGATATTTTTAGGCAAGTACGACGCCTACTTTTTACGCGCGTTTCTGCCATTTCTCCGAGCATTTCCGGGACCGTAAGATAATGAAACACCTCTACCTTATAATATAAAAATATCAGCGCTAATTTCGCGGGAGCTGCATTGAACTAACCTATTAGCATTTTTTTTCAATTCAAATAGTAGTTCTATTATTTGCATGCTGAAAGTTTATAGATAGTACCTTATATAAATTATTTGCGAATATTAGCTCGATACATTTCAAAGATTTTATTCCTTGCTTGTAGCATTCGCAGGTGGTGTAGCACTAGTCTATCTATGTGTAGTGTTTATGATTAGCTTTTAAAAACGCCGTAGACGTGCTAGAATCCCCAATTTAATTTTTTACTGCATAGTAATATATACTGGGTGGCGCATTTAAAACGATGCACCCTTAAAAACTTTCAAACGGTTTATTCAAATATAAATTGTTTGACATGCCTGAATAGCATTTCCAAGAGCTTTCATTTGATATAGTACGACATGGGATATATTGCCATTTAAGATTTCAAAGTTGAGGGTGATGGGGGTAAAGTGTGTGAAACCTTGATTTACGTTACATACTCGCAGGAGTAGGTACCTATTTCATCCTAGTAACAATTTAAATAATTTTTAGAGTTTATTAAAACCAAATGCATACATAGTAACGCAGGGACCTACTGAAGAAACAGTTACAGACTTCTGGAGAATGGTCTGGCAAGAAAAAGCAAGTTGTATAGTAATGCTAACAAAAACGTTCGATTTTATAAGGGTATGTATAAAAACCTTCGACCATACACTGCTCCTTAATGGAAAGAACATAGGTACCGCTTAGAAATTGGCTCGAAGAAGATTGACAAGCATAGACATATAATAGGAACTAGCATTTTCTGCGCATGCGCGCGGTCATGATTTCCATAGAGCCACGCCCACGGCTATTTGCTTTTACGGATGCGCATTATGCATTTAGTTCCTGTTATCTGTTTATCCTTGTTGCACTCTTTAACAAATTGCATTGTTCTTTCTGTCAATCTTCTTTGAACCATCGGTTTGTCTATTGTAGCATACCGGATAATTTCTTTCCAAGGAAATAATAATCGATTATAGTAATTTTAATTTCCTTCATAATGTTTGAAATATTTTCATTTACTACAGGTCATGTGTGTACAATATTGGCCAGCTTCAAAAGAAATAGAAGAAACGTATGGGGGTATACATATAGCGACCTTGCAAGATGAAGAACTAGCACACTTCCACATACGTACATTTCGATTATATAAGAAAAAATTGGACGTAAGTATACAGGGTGTAGAATTGAATTACGCAATTCACTATTAAATCTTCAATGGGACGACAGGCTTGTTGGGCGCTACGGCTTCAAGCCTATAACCTTAACATCCAGTAGATAGAACGGGTGACACGACACCCCGGAACACCCCTATTATTATTTTTATTTTTTAAATGTTTCTATGCGTTATATACACGCAAGAGGTCATAATTTGAGCTGAATGTTAATAATCCAGTTTAGCCGGAAAAGACCGGCAACACCCTGTATATTTTTGCAAATTTCTTAACTTGAAATCAAATATAAATCAAACATTCCCTGACGCCCTTGCATTTTGTCTTTCATTTGGTTGGTAGTCTATTAAGAAATATCTCCCCTCGCGCAAGCGCTCGGGGCATTTCCAAGCAACGTCAATTTTGAATCTGGAATTATATATATTAAATATTTTGCAATTTGCGCGTTTATATCTAAAACTGATTGATATAAATAATTCATGTAAGACGGTATATTGCAATTTCCCTGTTTTCTTTAGGTTGTCACAGAAGAAAGACATATACTACAGTTCCATTTTACAGAATGGCACAGCCATACGTGTCCTTTTCCAAATGCAATATTGGAATTTAGACGAAGAGTAAGAGCTGTTGTAGGACATCGAATAAAGTCTAACGAAGCTGGACCAATGGTAGTACATTGCAAGTAAGAATCAAAGTTATTCATATTTTGTTTGACGTGGTTCTTATAAGAACAACATAGGGGCTTTATTAAAAAGCAAATATATTTTAAAAAGAAGTTTGTACCGAACGTCCAAAGCATTTAGGAAGCAACCAAAAGTTTGGAGAATTTTTTTTTCGGTTATTATTGATCAATAATATTTGTAGAATAATAGTCAGCTAAAAGAACGCCATTTTAGAGCATCTCTATTACAAGAAAACGTTTAAACAATTTGAAGTGGTTTTGTGGCATTATTCTTTTAGTGACGGTGGAGGAAGATCAGGAGTCTACTTAGCAATTGATGCAAATATGGAACTAGGCGAAGAAGAAGATACATTTGATGTATATGGATATTTAAAAAAATTGCGACAATCTCGGAGAGGCTTGGTTGACAACGTGGCAAGTATCTGGTATAATACGCAAATGTTAAATACCTACAGAAGTTTAATTTAGTTTCTTACGAGATTTTTTTTTGTTCTTTAGGACCAGTACAAGTTTATTTATGATACATTGGAAGAACACGTCGTTTGTGGTAATTCTTGGTTTCCTGTTAGTGAATTGTCCCAAAGACTAAAACAAAAATCTTTAAAAAATACCGTATCAAAGATGAACGAATACCAACGTGAATATTTGCTAATTTGTAAACAAACTCCCAGATTTTCAATAGGAGACTGCGCAGGAGGTCATCGTGGTGACAATCGCAAGAAAAATCGTGATGTACTGATAGTTCCCCGTAAGTATAAATAATGCATTGGATTAATTGTATGTAACAACCCTACACCTACTTTACAGCTGATAACTTTCGACCGTATTTAACATCCTTTCAAGGGAACAACTTTACTGACTACATTAACGCAGTATTTGTTGATGTAAGTATAGCTGTCCAAGATAAGGAATCCATGGATGGGGATCTCGTAAACGGTAAGAGATAAAGATTCGACAAATGAGAAGAAATGTTCAGCGTATTGAGGACTAAGTACTACCTACCATCACCATTCAAATTATTTTGCGCAGTTTTCAGTACAAGCTGAACAATCTTAAATTTTTGGTTTTCTTTTTCCCTGTGTAATTTGATTATTATAGGCAGTAGCGCAAAATGGTTTTGTGTATTGACGCTGAACGTTCCTTCTCAGTTAACCGAACCTCTATCTCTTACTCCTCATGCATGCGCTCCTTTTCTTGGACACACTGAATAAATTATAGCCTACAAGCGAATAAATTATGGCTTTTAAGTTTAAGTTGTACGAGTGTACTGTAAGGTATAAAAACTATCCTTTTGGGCCCTAAAGGGCCCACAGCATAGTAGTTGCGCTTGGTAATTAACATAATCATAACTTCCCTTGATGTATAAATAACTGTTACACTTTATAATGACTTTAACAGGGTTACACCAAACCACGAGAATATATAGTCACCGAATGGCCTGTAAAAATGACTTTGGGAGAATTTTGGTCCTTAGTATATGATTATGAGTGCGCTGCTGTGGTGGTTTTATGTTTGCCTCCACATAATTCGGTGAGTATGAATAATAGTATACCTATTATACACCAAGGTACAGAAGACATTTTTCTTAGCATTATTATTTCCTGAGATGCGGAACATCGAAAGAAATAAGCTGCGAGGCTGATAAGTCTTCTCTACCGTGGTTTATATACTATTTTTTCCACTACTAGCACCTTTATTCCTTTTATATTTAATCGTTTTTACGTTAATAAAAAATAAAGTTACATTTCTAAATATCCACAAAAATCAAGTAGCCTTGCCTGAAAACATTTCAACTGACATTTGTGTAAAATTTGACGTTTATCTAAAACATATTTATTTCTCATTTTTAACAAATAATTATAATTAAAATTAATAAGAAACAATACTAGACTGAAATATACCTACAAGCTTTAGAAAGTGGTTGTTGTATTATGAAGGTGAATAATATTGGATATTTGACATAATTTTAAAGGCATCAGGCTAGCATGCTAGATCAATTGTTTCAATTATTGACCAGTGGTCAATAATAAAAAATTAGTAACCACTAGCTGAGAAAATCAACTTCTTACCCTGAAAACAAACTAAACTAACTAATGGTACCTTCTAAATCTAGTAGTGGAAAAAGTTAGTTTCTGTATTTTGGAATACAACATTTTATTGTCGTTTCAGCAAACATATCCCTCATTTTGGCCTGAGGGAAGAGCTTCGAAAAAATATGGACCTGTTTTCACAATTGATCATATTTCACACAACCATTATACCAACATCAAGACCTGGGTTTTTCGAATAAACAAAAAGGTACAATTATTATCACTTTACACAGTTACTAAATTAGGAGCAGAGGTTTTGAAAATTTAACTTTCGGGACCCTGGAGATCGATCGGGTTAATCAAATCCCTGTACGCTTTAGTCGGACGCGTCTCTCCTGGTCTATTTTCCGGTATTTTAAAATCTGACCTTGCCCCCGCCCTGATTCCGGGAACGCGGTGCCGTCAAGCTCGGCGGAAAAGCTGAATTATTTTACGATTTAGACTTGAACCGCGAGCAAATGCCCTCGTGTATTCCCTTTGGAACCGCGAGAACTTCCAATGGCCCGCCTGAGGAGCGTCGCAGCCGGCTTCAAAAGATGGACAATCGGTTGGGACTTCCCCTAGCAAACTACATTCCGATCGGTCTTGGAACTGCCGAACGCAGCCGATACCCGATCCGGAAAAAGTCTATTGTCCGGCCACTTAAAACTTTATTCGTATGGGTGTATATATTGCATAGAACGGTCATGAAATGATGAAAGTGATGCTTTACTGACGAGCCGGCGCGGCGGCGCGGCGTCTTAAGTACGAGGCGTACCGGCCATTTTATGTAATAGGTACCTACCTTAAAGCTATTTCAGACACAGCTTTGAAATGATACGCTGGAACCTATTACCGAAATGTTGCTTAGGTTTTATTGATTTTTTAAATGTGAAAAACCACATTAATAATTTTTTTTTAGAACGTAACGGTTCGGGGGGCCGTAGTCCCCTACCCCTTGCGGTTGCGGGCGGTATGGTAGTTACGCCACTGCTGTTTCATATGGTCAATGGTCAAAAAACGCAAAAAGAATCCGGAATGTTGTCATTATTTTCTAGTTTTAGTGGTTTTCGTAAATTATCATAATAGTCTGGCTTTTACTGTATTGAGTCAGGCAAAGTTGACTTTCTTGATCCCAAAAGTTTCAGTAATGGATACAATAAAAAAAACTTTGCTTAGAAAAATTTTCCCTACATAATAATTATTATGAACAAAACAAAGGATTTTATTTTTCTGCAAGCAGCACGAAAGTGGCACTTTCTTACTTCATTGTTTTATTAGTACTATGGATATCTGTTTCAGATAGTATCTTTAACAGAACTTATGGCAGGAGTAAAAGCTCCACCGCGAACTGTTCAACTCTTTCAACTGACATGTTGGCCCATGGGCCACAAAGTTCCAACTTCAACTAATTCGTTAGTGGAATTAATGAACATGGTAGAAAGATGGAGGCAACGTACGGATTATGGACCTGTGTGTGTTGTCTCTCCGTAAGTTACCGAATTAATTTATATCCGTAATCTGTCAGATTATTCAAGTAACTGCGAAAATATTTTCGAACATACACTGCTTCTTTATGGAAATGTGGAATTGGCTGAAAGAAGATTGACAAGGACAATCATATACTATAAACTAATATTTTCTGCGCATGTTCGCGGTAATCGGCTGTTTAGTTCGTAGCGCCACGCCCACAGCTGTTTTAATTTTACGCATGCGCACTATGCATTTAGTTCCTATTATCTGTTTATCCTTGTTGCACTTTCTAACAATGGTATTGTTGTTTCTGTCAATCTTCTTTGAACCATCTTTGAAAGTTTGAAAGTAAATAGATTCCCGTTGAGGTGGCCCCCACTTAATTACCGACCCTCCCGTATGTTAATGTTAATATACACAGAATCTAATTTTTATTTCAAATTAAAATATACCGTTCTACATTTCACTTCATTTCATCATTTTCAGTGATGGAAGAAGTAGATGTGGTGTATATTGTGCTGCTAATGCAAATATAGAACAAGTAATACAACATGGCGAAGTTGATATCTTTCAAGCTGTTAGAACTGTCCGAAGACACCGTCCTCAACTAGTAGAAAATATAGTAAGTAAGATTATTAAACATTGATCCATTGAACATTGAAATATTCCGACATAAAAACTCTACTGTATTTTGTTTTTTCAGACTGAATATAAATATTGCTATGACCTCGTCCTTCATTACGTCCTTCACTACTTAAACAAAGATTTAAAAGAAATGAAGACCTTACTAAGTAAATGAAAAGAGAATATATTTTGTATTCAAATTTATTCCAGTGCCAAATATGCAATCATCTGTGTTTTGAAATGTTAATATTCTAATATAGGTAGTAGAGTGCGTTTCGACCTTCATATACTACTTCCTTCTCATACTTTTTGATTAAAAGCAACAATCCACGATAAATACTTTTATTTAAAGTGTGGAATTTATCGCATTCAAAAAAACATATAGTGCAGGAGCAGTAAAAGGGGTTTTGTAAAAATAAAGAGTAGTTTAATTTAGACAACCGACTATCTACTAGGTCATAAACGCTGATTTTAAGTGTGGAGAATTGAACCATCAGGGTGGGAGGGAACATGATAAAAGCGGTGTAGGACAAGTTAGCGTGCCCGAGACAACTCGGCGCAGGGACACCTGGACGCGAGATAACTGGGTTATGGTATAGGACAGTAACTTATAAATCTTTGACTGATTACATACACCAACCAAATAATCCCCCTTATGGGGCATTGCAGTCGGATAAAGTGAAAGAAAATTAAATTTAAAGAAGACCCCTTTTATACGCCCCTTGTACCACATAAATTTTCCACGGATGGTGATATAAAGTGGACGGTTGCTTTTAGTCAAAAGTTTAAACAAAATTCGTTATTAAACGATTTTTTTGCTACCTAGCACTCTACTGTTAAGGCAGAAAAACTTTATGAACAGCAATGTAAATGTATGTTGTACTTGTTACTAATATACTATACTTTGTATACTACATATAAAAATGATGGAATAGTTATTTATGTTACAAGGCCGTGAAGTAGCACTTTTTTTTATTAGAATGAATATTATTTGGCGAGGCGAAGGCCGAGCCAAATAATCATTCGAATAAAAAAAAGATAGTTCACGGCCATGTGGCATACAAAATTTTGTGTGCAACTGTGAAAAATTACCAAAATTAAAGTTTCGATCGAATCTTTACATAAAATTAAAAGCTAATTTCATTCAAGATCATGACCCGTAAAAAAAAGTCTTTGTCGGCCGGTAAAAAAAAGTCTTTTTTTTACGTTGTCAGGGCTTTTTTTACGTTGTCAAGGTTTTATTTTACTATAAACAAATGTGCTACTTCACGACTCAAAATCAAACAAAAAAAGTGACCTTTTTTTGACAGTTGCACACAATAGTTATTTATGTTACAAGGCCGTGAAGTAGCACTTTTTTTTATTAGAATGAATATTATTTGGCGAGGCGAAGGCCGAGCCAAATAATCATTCGAATAAAAAAAAGATAGTTCACGGCCATGTGGCATACAAAATTTTGTGTGCAACTGTGAAAAATTACCAAAATTAAAGTTTCGATCGAATCTTTACATAAAATTAAAAGCTAATTTCATTCAAGATCATGACCCGTAAAAAAAAGTCTTTGTCGGCCGGTAAAAAAAAGTCTTTTTTTTACGTTGTCAGGGCTTTTTTTACGTTGTCAAGGTTTTATTTTACTATAAACAAATGTGCTACTTCACGACTCAAAATCAAACAAAAAAAGTGACCTTTTTTTGACAGTTGAACACAAAAGTATTTTTGCTGTTTATATTTTTGTTACGTAGCTGGTATAAAAATAACATGTTCGTAACTGTAATGTAAAACTCATACTATGAGAAAAACACGCTAGAAATAAAATATTTTAACAACTATTGTGATGTTTAATTTCTCACAGGGAGGCGAGTTTAGCGCAGCAATAGAGTAGAGAGACTTGTAAAAATCGTTATTACTAAAGACCGGATAGTTAGGCAAAATGCCTTTTTATAGAATTGGAGATATTGCAGGGAGTCCCGATTTAAAATCCGTTTCAGAGCGCGCGCTTTCCAAAAATGCAAATTTTATTTTGCCTTTTTTGGGGGTTTTTGTCTTTTTTTGCCGTTTTCACCTGTTTTTCTGTTGTTTTTGCCTATTTAGCACCTTTTCTGCCAATTTTTTTTTTTAGTTTTTGGTAATTAATTTTTTAATTTTGAAATATAAAATTTTTTTTCTAAGTAATTTTTAAGAACATTAGTTGAAACTCTCAAGTTACTTGAAAGGAATTTGGTGTACAAACCACCGATGGCAAACTTTCTCTTCAATATTTAATCTTCAACTTACAACATTTACTCTAAGGTAATAAACTAATAACAACCCCATTAGTCATGTGTTCTGGTTTCAACACCATTTTTTGTACTTTTTTTGCCTTTTTAGTGCCTTTTTTGCCCTTTTTGGTGCCTATTTTGCTTGTTTTTTTGCCTTTTTGTCTGCCTTTTTTGACCGTTTATTTTGCATAACTATCCGGTCTTTAGTTATTACAAACGTTGTTTGTTTTTTTCAAAAAACCTCTAATTTTTTATAATAAATTATTACGTTGTCCTATACGTTCCTTTTATTTACCAAAAAGACAGTTTTAAGGAGAATCCGCAATTGGCGAGCCAGACGGGAAACCGCATCTAACCAATCAAAGGCTAGTAATACAGGGCTGTGATTGGTTAAATGCGGTTTACCACGTGCCGTGTGACGTACGAAGTGCGGATCCACCTTTATGGCTGAAACCTACCCACTTGCATAGTAAATCCTGCGTTTTCATTTGTTTAAAAGGCGTACCGCACCGTACTATCTTCGCCTATGACCTATGAACTTCCCACACAGAATTTATAAATTTTTAATGGATGGGTTGCATATAAAATGATATATTCTGTTTTGTTTTTTAGAAAAATCTGAATTCATGTTACCGCTCCTTATGGAAAGAGCATACCACTTTCAAAATGGCTCAAAGATTGACAAGGACAGGCATATAATAGGAACTAGTATCTTGGGCGCATGCGCGCGGTAATTGGTTACTTTATAAAAAAAACATAGCGCCACGCCCACAACTATTTGATTTTACGCATGCGCACTCTACATTTAGTTCCTGTTGTATTGTCGTTTCTGTTAATCTTCTTTGAACCATTAGTTGTGCAGTGTAGCATAGGGATATGTTCTTTCCAGTCAAGGAACAGTGCAGTATGTTTGAAGTAGCCGCTCGATTGTTTTTGACCGCTCCTTGATTGTGGCGGGCCTAGCAGGAATTTGTGACTGGAAATATTTTTAATAGTTTTCTCGTGGACGTATATTAAGATTTATATTAACGTGGGACAAATAGTTTCAGAGTTACAGATAACCACGCTTAGGTCTCTGTGTTAATCCTCCTTAGGGCAATTAAAACGAAAATCTATTTACTTGTGTAGGTACAAAATTTTATTCAAACAGCATTATCTCAAGATAAATTAACAATCAAACTGAAAATCAAAAATTTAGTAATAAAAGAAATTTAACATTCAAAAAATTTAATTGAACATTTAGTTGGCTATTCTCATGTTAACAATTCAAGTGTAAGCAAAAAATTTGGAAAAACATTTAACAATAAAACTTTAAAACATTTAATTTGAAATTAAAATTAAAATCCAGGGATGGTTTGGGGTCCTTCCAAAAGGTCTCGGAACGTTGGATATCCTTACAGTGCGATTTCTGTTTTTAAAAATCAAAATTTGTTACCATTCTTACAGGATCATAAAATATGTTTCATAAAATATATATTATTTCAGGAACTTACCCGTTATTTAGACATTTTCATGGTTTCTTCTTAATCCTACACCCCAGGACTTCTAATTCGATGAATATTCTCATCTAACCCACCTCTATTCTTTAATTTAAGAAAATAACTGGAACCTGAGTATTGCCTAATGATCGCTGACATAATACAGGGTGTCCGGAAACAACGTTACGCTACTTCGGGAGGTGATTCTACGTCAAAAACTATGAAGAAAAGTTCCTATAAACACCTCCCCAAGCAGCCTTGTTTCCGGACACCCTGTATATCGATTTAGATCTAATACTAGAAAAATGAAGATTTTTTTATACAACAAAGTCAAAGAAATTTTTAGTTCTTTTATTACACAGTACGAAACATAATAACCATAAAAAAAACTTGAGTACCTATTCAATGGGCCCTTTTGAATAATAAAGTTTGTTTTGGTGCTGCATGTTGAAAGTGAAAAGTAAGTAAATATTTAAGAATTAAACTTCATTCTTAGCAAAGATATAGTCAAACTTGAGATAAATAGCAAACTTGAGATAAATAGCAGTTACTACAATTTACTCTACTACTCTATCGCCAGATAACTAAAATAAATTATCCCCTTTTTGCAAGTTTAAAAACTTGGCCCCTTCCTATTAAATACAAGCTTTGAATTATTCAATATTAACCCCATGATTTTTAAAAAGAAAATATGGCTGAGCTATACTAAACAAACTTTAAATTTTTTTCCAAAACCCTTTTTTTATTTCAGTTAATAGTTGGTAATATTAGGGAGAGCTAGATTGCGAAAACGATTTAGAGGAAGAAGGTGGCCTTGGGAAGACCCCAACCCCTATGAGCCGCACAGAAGATTATGATTGGACCCTTCCGAGCTTCAACCCCTATGATTGCTGACTTTTGGTTCCTCTTCATTCCCAGCTTCTTCAACTGTGGCTGGAGAAAATTTTACCTGCCTCGGAAGTAGATTAAAAGCTCTAGATGAATCTTCCTGTTACAATTTATAAGAAAAAAAAAACAATTAACTATACCAGTGGCGACTCCTCCATTAGGTCAATTGGTCAATGACGTCCCTAGGAAAATTGCACATTGATAAACTGTTACCTAATGAAATCAGAACATAAATAATAAATATTTAATTCAAAGTTTTCCAAGTCTTATTTTAGTAAGATATCATTTTACCCAATCGTTGAATATGAAATCTCGGCTGCTTGCATGTGTCATTGTTGATACAATTCGAGTACTGCTACTGTTTGGGTCAATTCTGGATCCAGCCTCGTCGTTCGCTTTAGCAAACACGTACGTGTTTATGCGGTAGATAGGAATTACAATACTCCAGAGTGAAACGGACAGCCTCGAATTTCGTTTGACTTAGTACAAGATTTTTTTACAATAGCATAAAGTTGGACTGAGAGCCTGACTGCTTCGGCTAATAGTATTTATATTCATTTTGCGTTCATTAAAGAGTAATTCGTTTTCAGCCACACTTTTTATTGTAATTTTTTTTCGGATATACGATAAAAAAACTACCTTAATTAAGATACACGAATTGATCTTAAATATAAATCCCTTTAAGGTAAGAATAAAGTTTTTTCGTTTTTAGTATTTTGTTTATATTTTGGTTTTAAAATGACCTCCCTTTATGATTGACCACCGGCCGCCACTGAACTATACCTAATGCAATTACGGCAATGGGAATCGATCCGGTAATGAGAGCGAGGAAACATGTACTAACTTTCATTTTAAACAAATCTTTAAGAAGTAACTTTTACGTGCATTTCGCAAGACATAAAGAACAACTTAAAGCAACAATCTGAAAAACTTAAAAAAAGAATAAATTTTAAATTAAACTGACTATAATCTAAAGCTGAATTGATACTTACCACTTAAGTGAGTAAAATGATGAATTAAATACACGATTACACTAAACACCCGAAAACCGATCCGAAAAATTAAACCGAGTAAAACCAAAAACAAACGCCGAAATACAAAAAATCTTCCGCATAATTGTACGCTTGGTATACAAAAAAATCTTATAATAAAATAGTTTCCCACAAGATATGCAAGATCGTGCAAGATATTACAGTACATGATATATACTGTCCCACAATTTGCTATAGTGCTAATAAAAAAAAGCTTAAAGACATACTTACGACAAATAGGGAAGTAGAAGTCACAAAAACTACACTGACATAGTCACACTCCGCGAATATGGGACAGTGCCTCCCAAAAAAATCCGACATGTTCCGTTTAAAAAATTGCGCAAAATGCTTCCCTATTATGCGGAAGAATAATCCGCATAGTATGGAAAATCGTTGCGCAGTGTAGGCAAAAGTTATCCGCATTGGACGCAATATTATTCCGCAGTACGTAAAAGTAGTATCTAAATAATAATCCGCAAAAGTACTTTCAAGTACTATCAAAATTCATCTCAGGGAGAGTATTACCAGAATCAGTCAAAAATATAAATATACAACCCCTTCTGCTACTATTGAGGAACCACAATTAATAACCGATAGGTTGAGATTGAAAAAAAAGTTAATAGAACTGAGGTGTTTCCTCTACAGTAACAGCAATTCAGAAAGCTTGCACTAATGTCTCGCTAGCGGAAACACAGTGCCATAAAATGGATCAGTAAACATAGGTACATTATGATACAGAATTTAAAAGATTAATCTCATATATTTGAATTTATTTTATTTTTTGGCTTAGGTACCCAACTGTTGTAATATAGTTACAGTTGAAATTATAAAATTTTTGCAACCAAGCAATTTATTAATCTTTTAATTCTGCACTAGATATCGATAATCGGAAATGTACTTTCTTCAATGTTAATAAATAATTGGAGTGAGGGGGAAGCCAGAACAAATTTTTACCACAAACCCAAGAAGAACAACATTTTCCGATTGCAAAAAGCATTATTTTGAGCATTTTTGCAGCTTATCAAATTCAACACCCCAAATATAAAGAAACAAAAAACGGACCATTTTAAAAATATCATTCTTTGCAAAAAAGAATAGAAATTTTAGGAGAAACGGGGATGTAACAAAATCACAGCCACGTTAATTTTTCAAAAACTGGCCCAGGAATTAAAAAAAAATAGAGCAGCAGCGCCAGGGTTGAACAGGTTGGGGGGAAAAAGACTTCCAAGATCGAGAAACTCCGAAACGTATTCTGAATTTTCGTCCAGGTTTGTACTTTTAATTTTGAAGTATGACTTAACAAAATGTTATCGAAAAAGGCAACCTATTCGATTACAGTTCACCGTACTTCCTTTAATTTATGAAAAAAATTGTAAACACTCAATCATGACAAAAAAAAATTCACTGGTGTGGAAAGCGAAATATAATCAAGTTGGCTATGATAGAAGTACATCAACGTGTTTTTACTGTGATATGCTCCGTTAGGCTCGATATACTACATAGAATTTTTCCGATTTTCACGAAAATTTACAAGTAACCCCCGCAGAAGAAATCCGAATCCTATTCCTAATAAAAATTTCGTATAAAGCGTTCAAAAGCGAAAATCTCGCTCTTAAACGCATCCGCTACCTATTTATAACGTGCAAAATGCACAATATACGAGGGTCGGTCAAAAAAATAAAATATTCAAACTATAAAACGATAATGCATCCGCAATATTGTTACCATCACTTACACAGACACTCCCGGATACGAAAACAAGCATAATATTCGAAGTTAAACAGAGCTTTACAATTCCAAAATAAAATCTGCCACAGGGTGATGAGGATTTTTGAATTTATATTTAAAATTGTGTATTTATAAAAAAAATGGTTCTAGATTGTACCTATCTGTTAATATTAATCATCTAGAAACCTACAAAGTGGTGGGGTATGGGGGGATGTGCGACAATATCCATTAGGTGAAATATGGGGCATCGACGCATGAAACTGTACAACAAACGTATTTAAGTTTGAATTTCTTAATAACAACCGCAAAAAATAAAAAATGACTGTCACCTAACCTTCTTAGCAAGGTTGGGGGTGGCGCAAGAGGATTGACAAAATAATTCTAATTTAAAGCACGCTAAAATATTGAAAGATTATTCTTTGGGTAGGGGTTGGAGGGCAATTCTTCTTCTTGTTGGATACTTTCAGACCTTAGATTCTGAGAAGTCTGAGAAGTTCTGGTAGTCGAACCAAACCTTTTTAAACTGCGATGGTGTCCTTTCCCTCGATGTCCTCTGTCCCTCGACGTTTAGTCCCATATTGCACTTCACTTCACTTTAATATCCACATCACTTCACTTTTAATGTCCACTTCAACTCTCTTGCACTTTAATATTCTTGTACCAAACTGATTAAACATTTCAGTAAGGCGAAGCAGGGAATTTTAAGCTAAATTTCCAATTATTACCTACCCCTTCTGCATGTTCGTGTAGTTAAGAACATCTGAAAACAAAAATATTTTGTTACCTTCAAAACATTACAGCAAATTTGGGTTAAACCTTTAAAAATTTATAAAACTGAGTAGTGAGTACGATTCTATTTGAAACTGAATTGTTAAATTATAGTTTGAAATAAAAGAAATTAACAAAAAATTCTATTAAGCTAGCGTATTAATAATATTTGTTAACAACAATTTTGTTATACAAGAGGTTTTGTAATTTAATAAAATATAGGAATAGAAAAATTGGCGATCATTCTGTGGAGAATTAAATGTACATTTTTGGTGAACACTCTGTATAATTTGGCATTACTGTATTATAATTTATAATTCTATATTTTTTGAAAAGCCTCAGTTGCAGCCTGCGAATAATGTTTTATTAAAACAAACTTTATGCAAACAACAAAAAAACTGGAAGTCTATATTATTCTCGGATTTGTTGTAATGAACACTTTGTATATTTTTATGTGGTACAAAAGGAGAAATATCTAAATCTAAATTGACAACTTTGTATAGTGATATTGTATAACGTTTTAGCATTAATTCCTAATTTTTTTTGAAAGCTTGAGAAACAAGTATCGGAATATGCGAGTCATATACAGGATGTTCTTTAAAAAATTGACGTAATTAAAAAACATTGCCAGCAGTTCAAAAATGTTTTAGTTAGAGAGTTTCCTCTAGATAGGCAAATTCGCAGTTAGGGTGAATTAGCTGAAGTACTTTTCCTTTACAAATGTTCTAATATTTACTACCTACCCTGTATATACAGTGCTTCCCGAAAGTAACGGATAAATTCAATAAAATCGTTGAGAAAAATATTTCAAATAAATGCTCGGACACGTCGATTTTTATTTTTAAATTATGATTTAGAGATGTAATTTTCAACCCCCCACCACCCAACCCCTAAGCGCTGCCAACTCCAACTTTAAAAATTCAAATAGCAAAGAACCCTTTCTGATACCTCATCTGATAGCTTTTTTTATGCTCAATACAATAAAAAAAAGTATTTCAAAATCGGTTGATAAATAACGGAGATATTTACCAAAATGTATTCAAATGAAAGTGCCAGTATTCGAGCAGGCGTTGGTACGGCTCTACAATGGGTGGTAAAAAACAATTGCAAGTTGTTTGTAATTGAATGTAAACAAAATGTATCTATCTATCGTAACACACACTCCACTAAGTAATGTCAATACATTTTGTTTACATTCAATTGCAAACAAGTTGCAATTGTTTTTTACCACCCAGTACCAACGCCTGCTCGAATATTGGCACTTTAATTTGAATACATTTTGGTAAATATCTCCGTTATTTATCAACCGATCTTGAAAAACTTTTTTTTATTGTATTCAGCATAAAAAAAGCTATCAGATGAAGTATCAGAAAGGATTCCTTGCTATTTAAATTTTTAAAGTTGGAGTTGGCAGCGCTTAGGGGTTGGGTGGTGGGGGGTTAAAAATTACATCTCTAAATCATAATTTAAAAATAAAAATCGACGTGTCCGAGCATTTATTTGAAATATTTTTCTCAACGATTTTATTGAATTTATCCGTTACTTTCGGGAAGCACTGTATATACAGGGTAGGTAGTAAATATTAGAACATTTGTAAAGGAAAAGTACTTCAGCTAATTCACCCTAACTGCGAATTTTTAAATCGGTAGAAAAGGAAGAATCAACTTGGACACCTTGGGAATTGGATTTTACAGGAGGATTATGTAGGTACTATATCTTTGCTCACTTCAGAAGAATCAAGAGTGTTCTACAAATAGTAATGCTGTAGTACTACTTTATAACATAATGTTTTGAATGGACTAGAATAAAACCATGTATACGTACAAATATAGAAGGTACAGCTCAAGGTACTTAAACATAGTTAGGTGCTCCTAACGCACAATTCAGTTCCTAGATGCCCCTCGCGGGAGAGGGTGTAGCACGTCACAAGTAGACAAGCTAACAGGCTTACAGCGAAAGTACGCGTTTGACTGCTATTCCGTATATCGTAGTTCGCAAAATTCTTTACCCCTACCCCTTTATTATAGTTTAAAGTTTCTTATATTTATTATAAGCATTTTATTATAGTTTACATATTATACCATATTACATTTAACGCCTTGCAAAGTATGTTGAACGGATGTTCGTATTTTTATGTCACTGGATATTGGAAGAATTCTTTAACAAGTATTTTGGTAAAGGAGTAAACCATCGCAAAGGATTTAACAGTAAACTATTGAAAAAGTTTAAAAATAAAACAGCGATTCATGAGGATATTATAGCAGTGTATATTCGCCAAAGAATATTTATACGAATAAACTTTTTGAATAGTAAAAGGGAAGAAGAAAAGCGCCAATTATACAAACGAAAACGGGAGGGTTTTTTTCCTAGGGCTTTTTCTTCCGGTGCTTTTTTTCCTAGGACTTCTTTTTCCGGGGCTTTTTTTCTGGGCTTTTTTTTACCTAGATTCAAGAATATAATATTAAATTAACATTGATTACAAAAAGACTTAAAAAAACAGTTAATTGGTGGGCATTCCGAGCAATACTTGATTATGTAGTGGTCTTTCTCATTTTTTGACAGTTTACACTGTTTACAGTCATCCCTCTCCCGTTTTCGTTTGTACCTATAACTGGCGCTTTTCTTCTTCCCTTTTACTATTCAAAAAGTTTATTCGTATAAATATTCTTTGGCGAATTAATCTAGGTAAAAAAAGCCCGGGAAAAAAATCCTCTTAATAGGTGCTAATTTTCTTTGCTTCTTGTGTCAATATATTTACGCATATCCAAAATTTGTTGTTGTTTTTTACATTAATGTAATTACTCACAGGAAACTTATGTACATACTCTACAGAAATATTTCTTTTACACAAAATAATATACTACAAATATTGTATTGGTGATTTTCGCAAATTTATTGTTTATTTTCTACATAAAAATATGTATGAAAACAATGTAGGTACTGAAACATATAATACATAGGCCATGATTTCGTTTAGAGCAAGATATAGGATGATGGAAGCATTACTTTATGAGTTTATAAAAATTATAATGGCAATATACCACGCTACATCCATTGCAGCGGTGACCGCCGCTTCTACTTGTGACGTCACGGTAACATTAACACAGCGCTTATGGGAAACCCAAGAAAGAGTGGTTTTAGACGGAAGGAGAAAACGCGGGTCTAGCTTTGTAAGGAATAAGAAGTTGCACGAAAAGGAGATGGTCAATGTAGTCTGTGTACATGGTACGAAAATCTGTGCATGAAAGAGTGGTTTTAGATGGAAGGAGAAAACGCGGGTCTAGCTTTGTAAGGAAGAAGAAAGTATGAAATTAGATGCAAGAAGAACTGGATGCCAAGTTCTTATTTATATATATATATATATTACCTGCTAAGAGCAACTAACCTGAACACAGACTAAGGTGCCATGTGCACAGATCATCCAGTTCTTCTTGCATCTAATTTCATACTTTCTTCTTCCTTACAAAGCTAGACCCGCCCGCGTTTTCTCCTTCCATCTAAAACCACTCTTTCTTCTTGCATACAAAAGGCCGGCCGAGCTTCAGTGCACGCAGGTCGCGTTCTTACGCCGTACAGTTTGTGGTGGGGCGCGCTTTGTATGCCTAATTCAAAAAAAATTTCTCTTGACAAAAGTTGGCCTTAAGTATGAGGATGCGAATAGTTTTTGTTTTATAATTTTTGAATGTATGGTTAATGAGCTGTATCTAATAATGTATTTAGATAACAATTTTACGCGCTCAGCAGAGTTGCAGCATCGAGCCGAAGCCGCGGCGTCCCCTCCACAATTTCGTTCAGATAATGCGCCCCGCACCTCGTCTGTCCTACTGTTTTCATACCTATATGTGCAAACGGCTTAGTGATTTATATTCTTGTCCTATACTTTTGAAATTTCAGAATAATAAATTTACAATTTGGTAACAGTCATGAAGTGTGTAGATACTAGCAGTACGAGCTCTGAAAGTGAACTTGAATCGAAGCTGAAATTTAATGTAAAATTAGGACATAAGTGCACAATTTGTCAAGAAACTGGTGCTTATTTACATTCAACTCAAAAAACTTTTGAAACTTTAGTGAGATCATGTATAATAAGAGAAAATATAACAAAAACAAAAGACACTTCCATACAAAATACGATTACTACTGGTGTGCAGCGAGACGAGACGAGACGAGAAATGATACGACTCTCGTCTCGTCTCGAAATGGCAAGACGAGAAATAAGGCCAGTCTCGTCTCGTACGGATAATTTCTCGTCTCGTCTCGACTCTTGTACGAGAGTCTCGTATTTCTCGTCGAGAAATTAGAAATTCACATCTACATTATGTATTTTTCTAAAATCTAGCGCTTAATTCGGGGAGACTAAAGACTGGAAGAATTAGTAAATTAAAAATAGCAACTAAAAATATAACGAGTAATTTATTGTTGAGTGGTAATTTGATTTAAATGAATTAATTTTTTAATTCATCTGAAAGGAAAATAAAATACCTACATATACACATTTCTTGTAGTAAGTAATACTGCAATTTATTGCAAAAACACGGGAAAAATTACTATTTAAAAGCATTAAAGTTTGTTTTTCTATTCTACAACTGGAATTTAAAAATGTGAAAGCGCCGAGATGGTCGGTGGTTTGATGACCAACGTGCCGATTCCTAATACAATAGTCCTACCTTTGTTGTAAAATTTAAAAGCAAACACTGTAGTTTTTGTATTTTTGCAAGGGTAAATACTTTTATCCACGACTACTAAATTATACGTACATCGATTATTTATGTGTTTTGTTAAACATAAGACTACCCATAATAAATTGACGTGAATTATGGGAGTGAATAATGACCCATTATTCACTCTTATGTCAAAATCACAAATGTCAAAATACAAAACAATACAACATAACAACATAATTTCGCAGCTTCTGTTAAATGCGATGGTGTACAAGACATCTCGTCACTGTCGCGCTGTCCATTTTTAACTTTTTTAATACAAAATACTTGCAAAAGCAAAATCTCGCGCACAGTACCTATTAATTTTTTGACGTTTCTCGAATAACATCAAAAACAATTGCTGTCTTTGATATAGGTACAATGTCCATGGCTGATTAGATGAAGTTTTTAAAAAAATGTTTATGGTAGCCTAATTATAAATTTTTACAAAAATTGTCGTTATTTAGTAATACGCGTGGACAAAGTATAGTATTTAACTCGCATGTTATTGGCTATTATTCACTCCGGTTAATGTAACCGTCGTGAATAATAGCCATCCTAACATGCTCGTTGAATAATATACTATTATACAACTGGGCCTTAGTGTTGCTATTTCTCTATAGAGGTCGCGCCGCTTACCGCTCTTTTTCGTTTAATCAAACTTGACAAGATTTATTTTTCCCTATTATCCGCACTATCAGGATGATAAAATTGCGATAAGCTGAAAACCTCGTATCATTAGGTGGTATGAGTCCTCCCGCGATGACAAACGATTTGTTAGCATACAAGTTAATTCAAGGCATATACAGTGTGGGTACTATCAAAACCGAACATAGGAGAATTGCATTGTAACTAACCTTTATATAGATTCCTGCTCGCCATTTAAACCCACAAGGATGGTAATGGTATGAATATAACGACAAAAATACAGCGGATGCGATGGTACCAATAAATGTTAGTTCTTATAGTAAATTCCAAAACTTTAAGTACTTCAAGGTCATACGAACTAAGTTATGGACATGACGTGGGCCGATGTAGCTGGTCCAGATCAGTGCAGGAGATATATATTTTTTCGTTCCTTTTAATGTTCTAAGTTTTTCGCTTTACCCTCAATTTACAATTTTTAATGATTGCTACACTTATTAAGATGTATAATTCATGTTACGCAGCTGTAATTGTCAATTTTACAGTTCTCATTTTGAAAAGAAGCGAGCGTCGCGGTGACCTTGAAGTACATAAAGTTTTGGGAATTTACTAGTTACCATTTTCTGTAAAAAAATTTATAAAATATTGCTATTTTGAAATAACATAGGTTGCTATGACTGTCAACTTTTTTTATCTGTCAATTAAATTATTTGACATCAGTCATAAGTTTCTGTTATTAATATCAGATATGAATAATAACGCGTATTCAGTCGAGCAGAGGGTTTTGCAAATCTCCTATGTTCGGCTTTGAAAGTACCCACTCGGTATGAATATGTATCATATTAGCTGAATCCAGAGTATCATTTTTAACGTATGGAAAATTGATCTAAGCTTGACTTTTCAAACATTTCATTCACAAACACGTCGTCTGCGTTGATATGTGTTCCTGCTGTGACAGCAGGAACACATCAACGCAGACGACGCACAAACATGTAAAAAAAATAGAAACAAATTTCCAGAATTTTTTCAAAAACGTTCCATTTTTAGAATAGTTGAGATTCGGGAGAAGAAATTTTTATTTTTTTTAAGGCTTGGCTTATTAGTTAAAAACCTTTTTATTAAACAACCAAATCTATCCTACAAAAAAGCAAAACACTGTTTTTACTAGAGATAATGTAGATCGTTCTTAAGAAAATGCAAATCAATGTAAACTAAAATATTTTGGAGATGAAGTTAACAAACTGTGACAATGTTAAGGGACACAATAGCTTTATCAAGAAATGGTTTGATGCCTTTCCTCCTCTTACAGACCAGTGCAATGCGATCCTCTGTTACTATTTCATTTCCTTTTTTATCCACCTTTTCAATGTTCAGTTCGTTTAGAACCTCGTTGATTTCTACATCTCGCAGACAATGTACAGTAGCCTTTACCTCTGAACCCTCTATCTTCTCAGTGAAATGCAACCCCATTACCAGACGAAGTTTTATATTACTATCATAATGCTTCTTGTTTATGAACTCCTTGTAGTATCCTTTGGTGAAAAGTTGTGCCAGGGCATCACGTGAACTCTCTTCTTTGTACTTCAATTCAATGATGATTCCTTGTCCATCTTTGTGTGCTATCATATCCAGTCTGTTCTGGTCGATATTATAGGTTTGATTGCCACAGGTGTAACCAGCAGCGAGTACTACAGATGACACTACAGTTTCTACTCCTGCCTCATTACATGGAAGAATGGATGTTGTTTCAATGAGCTTACCCAGTTTGTCAGTAAAGGATTTCAAAGCCTTTATGAACCCTGCTTTGTCTTTATTGATAAGAACGTCCATCACTGTATTAAGCTGATTTTGACAATCCGTATGTACAACACTATTCATGCCACAATGAAATCTTAAATGCTTTACCAGCTTTCTAATAAATACGGGTTGTAGATCATCTGGAATTCTAACAGAAGTTGAGAGACTTCCTCTCCTAGGTATATATGATATATAGCCCTGGCGTAGTAGGAAAAGGCCAACAAGCTCCACGGAAATATAAGCTCGGGAATCTCTATTTGCAATATGTAATTCTGTTAGGTTCTCCAAATTCAGTTGATCTGGAAAGCAAGCCGGAAACGATCCTCGTAGAAGCATACATTTAATCATCGCTGTGACATCATCCTTTTGGAAAAGATTATCGAGACTTTCAACATAACCACTTTCTTGCCAATAATTTTGTAAACTGGCATCTCCCATCTCTCGGTTTTGCAGGAATTTGACAATTGCATATGGATTAAAGATCCCATGTTCTCCACGTTCCGTATAGTAACCATTATACTTGGTGATTGCCTTCTTTCTTAAACCTTCATCTACAGAAAAGATTTCAAAAAGCTTTTCCACTTCTTTCAAATTGAATCCATAATACTTCAAGCACGGCGCATCCATTCCAAATGCGTCTCGCTCCACGTTACCCAGCAAGGATGAAATGCCGGTGCCATGCAAGTCCAATATTCCTGTAATAAACACTCCAGCAACGTTGTCACTATTATCTTTCACAACACTGCCAATAACACCCATAACAACCTCAATAATTCCTTTTAGCTCATCTTTGTCAGCCACAGTGCCAACTGCTCTTGAAACAATAGAATCAAATTCATCAATGAGGACGAAAACTTTCCTCCTATGGAACTTTTTCAAATATTTAGACAAATCTTTCAAGCCTTTATCTACATGCTGAGGTTTAAACTGCTCGTAATTGGGATTTCCATGTTTTCCCTCTGGTGTACACCATTGCTCACACACATCTCTGTCCCAAACTTCCAATTGTGACTCTGAATTTTTATATAGGTAGGGGTGTTTTATAAATGCCTCATGTATACTCGTCCTACAAAGATTCACAGCTTCAGTTTTGCTTATGACATCTTTAGAACACAGGAAACTGACGTTAATGATCGGATATTTTCCAAAATGAGTTTTCACAAACTTATTATCTGCCATGATCTGCAAGTCCATTTTTTCTGAATTTTTGTTTACAGTAAACAATTTGTAATTAGGTGTACCACAAACAGTCTCACTTTTCTCACTTTCCAGAGTATCACTTTTCTCACTTTCCAGAGTAACTTGAGTTTTCGCCTTTCCTGTATTCTCATCCACTTCTAACTCTACAAAGCAGCGGAACATGTCCAGGTTGACACTTTTCCCAAATTTTCGTGGTGCTGTTATCATTATCTTTGGATTTATAATTGTATCTCCGTCATAAGGGTGAAAAACCTTTTTTATCAATAGCGTTTTGTCCACAAACGTAGATGCCTTCAAAATGCTTTCAAATGATGAGTCAGTGTTAAATGTAAATTCCTCCTCTGGCCCCTGTAATCCAAAGAAAATTTGGTAAGTGACCACCCAAAAAAGTCATTATGACTGAAAGAAGAATACAGAGTGATTTCTAACAACTGAAAGGACAATTAGAGGAGACCAAAATATAGTTTTTTTTTACAATAAATTTTTGATCAAAATCGAATAACAAGAAAGTTACAAAGGTTTAAAGTTCTTATAAATTAACGCTCACATTTTGAGTACGCTGAGCTTATTGTATTCGCTTTTACATCAGAAACACTTCTCACACAATCTGATAAATTGCTGCTGTAATTTTGACTTACCCACATGATTAGATTATGTAAATCAGCGGTTGTCAGCCATAACTTTCGTCTTATAAAAATTTTCACTGAATTTTGTTTAATTAGCTTACAAATATACAAAAGTTGAATTCAAAACGCAAGTAATTACCGTATTTCATTAAAAAAATACTCGTTTATAAGAACTTTAAACTGTTGTAACATTCTTGTTATTCCATTTTGATCAAAAGTTTATTGTAAAAAAAACTATGTTTTGGTCCCCTCTAGTTGTCCTTTCACTTTCCTCCGTACTTTAGAAATCACCCTGTATAAGGAAACTCACTTTCTCATGTGAAGCAGCCAGACCTTTTTCCATTTTCAATTTTTTGGGGTTTGGTGCGCCCTGAAAAACATTGTTGTTATGAATTATGTATCAGAAATAACATAATACTAATTGACCTTTCCCAACCCTCTGTGGCAAGTTTTGGAACTTAAAGCGGGCTACCCGATTTATCTATCTAACGTTGGCAGCGCTGCCAAAGTTGTCATTGTTAGTGTTTTTATGTTGGCGTTCCTGTGGTGTGACGTTTGCTTTGAGTCGACGGCTGTCACCACTGACCTATATACTAACGTAGACTGAGCATCCTATACTAAGAAAGTGGACCCAAGTCCGCCATATTGCTCGTCTCTTGCTTACTATGGTTGCTTAGTAATTTAAATTTCTAAATTAATTCTTTTTTCCATTTGCTCCAATAACTTAAGCTGCAGTCTTTGAGAATTTTCATTATTATAATAATTGTGCTCCTTTAGGCAATCATAGAACTTATATTGACGTTTTCTTTTATTTTCCATAACTATCAACTTCGCTGAAAGGTTAGGTTAAATGTCATAACAACTTTACTACCATGATACAATCTTCGCAACATCAAAAGTCACTAACTAAAGACGAGCAATATGGCCGTTTTTTGGTCCCATTTTTGAAGGTCATGCCGGTATAGATGCTCAGTCTACGTCAGTATATAGGTCAGTGGCTGTCACATTTGTTTATTGTCATTTCGTGACAGCCGACACAAAGGAAACGTCACACTACAGGAACGCCAACATAAAAACACTAACAATGACAACTTTGGCAGCGCTGCCAATGTTACGATAGATAAATCGGGTAGCCCGCTTTAAGTTCCAAAACTTGCCACATCTGATTCAAACTTTCCACTGTTTAGCAGCAGTGTTGTTGATATTTATGTTTTAGTTACAATTCTACATAATCTAGTGTGTCTAATATTAAAAGGTTGTTGTTGTTAAGGTTACTTGTTGAATAGAAATTATTCATTAAAAGAATGCATTTTATAATATAGTAGTTAAAAATAGTAATACAAAATACAGTTGTAGTTTCATTTGTGATCATCTAGAATAAGTAATTTCAAGAGGTTACGGGCCCAGATGATGTTCATGTGAAACAGGAAGCAACGGAAGTAGTTTTGTGAATCTGTTTTATCAGTGGAAATTTTTATTATTAAACGTCAATGGCGGTGTCAAATACAGTAAACGCTATCAAACCGTTTAATGGAGAAGGTTACAGTAATTGGGAATTTCGGGTGAGATTGATACTAGAACAAAAAGAAATTGAGGAAGTTCTGGAAGGTGATACACCAAGCGATGCAAATAAGTTACTGGAATACAAGAAAAATGATGCGAAAGCAAGGACCGTAATTGTTGCATATTTATCAGACAATATACTAGAAATGGTTAAACAATGTAAAGCGGCAAAGGAAATGATGTCGATCATGAAGGAAATATGAAACCAAAGGAATTGCAAGTCAAATTAATTTACAAAGAAAACTGAGAACAATGAAGTTTTCTGGAAAGGAACCATTGGGCGAGTTTATTATAGAATTTGAAAAGACTGTTTCAGAACTGAAAATTTGTGGTGGAATTATCACGAATGAAGATGTAATAATACAATATTACTGAGTTCGATGTCAGAAAGTTATCAGGCAGTTACCACAGCAATAGATATTTTATTTAGTTCTGATAAATCAAAGGTAACATTGGAATTCGTTAAAAATAAACTGTTAATGGAAGATAGCCGACAAAGAAAGGGTAAGGAAAAAGCTGAACCTGGAACGTCAGAAGCTTTTGCAGCTCAGAAGAAGCGGTACGCGACATTTGGGCGCCGGCCGATTGGGCGCAGGACTTTTGGGCGGCAATTTCTGTAGATTAGCGGTAAGCAAGTTCTTATATATATTACCTGCTAAGAGCAACTAACCTGAACACAGACTAAGATGCCATGTACACAGACCCCGGTACCATGTACACAGACTGCAACGACTACCACCATTTCGTACAACTTCTTATATACAGGGTGTTAATTAAGTACGTCCGCAAACTTTAAGGGGCGATTCCTTGATAAAATCTAAGATAAAAAGTTCATACAAACACGGGACCTAAACGGCTTCGTTTTCAAGATACAGGATGTTGAAGTTTAAAGACGCACAAATGTATGCACTGAGGTCGGAGAAGATTGTTTGTTATTAAATAATATTTTTTTAAAACTTGTATAAACCGTATTTTGAAAACGAAGAGCCGTTTAGGTCCTATGTTTTCGTTTTTCTCGAAAAAGGTTTATTGTATCAAAAAAAGAAGAGAGGAATCTTTTGTATAGTTCCAATGGATAAAGCTAAAAAACTTGTATTGGCTAAAAAACAGTTGTGTACCAGATTTTTCTAAAATAAGGTAACTGAGGTGGCCCCGATCCACGCCACTGGTGGAAATAAATTAAATTTATTTTAACCAAACAATGCCACTTTATGAAATATTAACCTACACCAAGTTTCATTAGAATACCTCTAGGCGTTTTCCAGCTTTTTGAAAAAATAATAATTTTTGTTTAAACTTCAACATACTGTATCTTGAAAACGAAGCCGTTTAGGTCTCGTGTTTGTATGAACTTTTTATCTTAGATTTTATCAAGGAATCGCCCCTTAAAGTTTGCGGACGTACTTAATTAACACCCTGTATATTACCTGCTAAGAGCAACTAACCTGAACAAGTCGCCATGTACAGTCAGCGACAAATGTTTTCACCAGTATGATACCACTGAACACGTTTTTCTGAGAAATATAAGAGGTACCATAACGTCGTTCTTATTGTTTTATATAGGTATCTTGGTAACACTGTTAACAAGATGAAATGATATATAGAAATGTGTTATATTTCTCAGTAAAGCGGGTCACAGTGGTACAAGACTGGTGAAAACATTAGTCACTGACTGTACACAGACCTCGGTACCATGTACACAGACTGCAACGACCACCTCCATTACGTGAAAGATATTTTATATATTACCTGCCAAGAGCAACTAACATGGGCCCCATGTAATTTTAAAAGTGTATTGGCGCCCAATCGGCGGCGCCCAAAAGTCCTGCTTCGAGAAGAAGTATTGGAACAAAAATAAAGGTAGTAAATTTCAATTTAAATGCTATAAATGTGGGAAAATAGGTCACAAAAGATCTGAATGTCCGCAAGGAAGATATAACAGAAGAAACGAATGTAATTTTGTGGATGACAATGAAGTAGTTTTTATGACCTCCACAGAAATCGAATGCATGAAATCTAGTTTGATTAATACTATAACTTTTATAATTGACAGCGGGGCAACTAATCATTTAATCAAAACAGCCCCGGTAGTGTAGCTACTAGCATGCTAGGCTCCTACTCAGCGGGCCGGGTTTCGATTCCCGGTGCCGGCAACTTCTGGCCAAGGTTTTCTGCAGTTTTCCTTGGCTGTAACATGAATATGAGAGTTGTGCTATTCCATCTCTAAGTCGGCTGCAGACGCAAGCGGGGCCACTCAATAATAATAGCCCCTTCCTCCATCCCCGCACAAGCATTGCGCTTATGGGGCCTGGCAACAGGATACGGGTAGTGTAGAGATTATTATTATTATTATTATACTTAGGTTAACATTTAGTTGATGTAATTGAAATAAACCACAAAATAAATATTGCAAAAGAAGGCGAAGCAATAACAGCAAGTAGACAAGGAAATATGCATTTGTTAACTGAAGATGGAAGGCCAATTAAAATTAAAAATGTTTTGGAGTGTGAAGAGCTGACTCATAATCTTTTGTCTGTAAAAAGAATGGAAGAAGCAGGGTTAAGGGTAATATTCCATAAAAGAAAAGTGGAAATATACAAAAACAAGATGTTAATTACAAATGGAAGCCTTAACGGAAACCTGTACATGGTAAATTTTACAAAACAAATGATAGAGGTAAACATACTTGAAAATAATAAAACATTATGGCATCGACATATGGGTCATTCTTCAAGATATCCTCCTGATAATTTATGTGAAACGTGCTTGGAAGGAAAACATGCAAGAACTCCTTATAAATCAGTAAAGGAAGAAATGAAAGCAAAAAGAATCTTGGAAAAAGTATCGTCGGATATCTGTGGTCCAACGACTCCAACTACATATGATGGTAAGCGATATTTTGTCAGTTATATTGATTATTCGCATTTTGCAGTTTGTTATTTACTTCAAAATAAAAGTGGGGTATTAGAAACCTTCAAATCAAATGTAGCAAAGTTCCAACACAGAATAGAAACATTCCGATGCGACAACGCAGGAGAACACACTTCACGAGAGTTTAGAAATTTTTGTAATCAAAAAGGAATTAATATTGAATATACAGTACCATTTAATCCTCAGCAGAATGGTGTAGCGGAACGATTTAATCGCACAATGTTTCAAAATTAGGAAAATCTCTCTGGGGTGAAGCAGTACGTACGTCTGTGTATTTAACTAATAGAACTGAAACGTCAACATTAAAAAATAAAGAAACACCAGCTCAAATTTGGTATGGTAAGGAACCTAAATCTTAATAAAATTCGAGTTTTTGGAAGTGTTTCTTACGCACATATTCCTAAAAAACAAAGAACTGAACTGGAAAATTAGGTTCTCGTACGAAGAAATTTATTATGGTGGGATATACAAATAATGGGTATAGACTATGGAATGAGGAGAAAGGAAAAATAGTAGTCGCTGGTGATGTTATTTTTGACGAATCTGTTAAAAATAAAGAGAAAAAGGAACAGGATCCCACAATATTAAAAAACGTTGTTACATAAAGAGAATTTAATTCACTAGCAGAGCTAAAGTACTGCAAGGAAGGCAACAGAAGCAGCAATTTGCATTTAAAAAAATTGAGTAAATACATTTGTATAAGAGTGTAATTCCGTGGTGCTAAACCAAAACCTAAACTTTACTCCCTTCTTATATTCCGCATGTCAGAAATGACAGAATGTTAGCATCTGGAGAAAGTTGTTTTCAAATTAAAAGATGTGGACTTACTGCTATTTCGTTACTGCTGGTAGATGCCATTGCCAGGACAGATGGCTCCTCCTCTTTCTTCGGTGATGATATTTTCTGTTTAGGTTCTTTTTCTTTATCCTTGTCCGTTTCTCCTTTTTTATTGCATGGATTCATTATGTTGTATGCTAAAAAAAAGGGTTCAAGGAGTCAGACATAAATTACATAACGTAACACTATTGCTAACAATCAATAATGAAACTAACACAGCCAAAAATATTGTTTTTGGTACAAGCACAAAGTGGTTTTAACAAAAATCTAATCTAGTCCAGTCAGCAGAAAATTTACACAATTCAGATAATACTTATTTACGATATAAGTACAAGTTCGTTTTCCCACTTACAAAATAAAATGTCACTTTTAACAAGTATATCGTACACTATTTTTTATACAACTGTTTATATTTAATTTAAAAAACGAATTCATAATTTTTATTTTAAAATGTTTCACAAAAATCAGATCTGTCGTGATAATTTTTATTTTAAATTGTTTCAGAAAAATTAGCTATGTCGTGATGTAGTCACGTTAATGCAGTGACAATTGAAAATTGTTTATTAGAAACTTCAGAAAACGTTTCGTTCGCGTTTTTTAAAACAGTTCGTATTGATAGTGCAATAGTGAAAATGGATTGTGATGAAATCGAATTTGTTATTGACGATGGTTCCTCTGCTGATACTGATGCCGGCGCCGTTCCTCGGGACATTGAAGAACCAGCTAGTAGGGCTACATTTGATCTGTTGCCCAAGAAATCGCGACAGCAATATGATATTGCATATAACCGATGCATAGAATGGTGCAAACTAAAGAAAGTTGAAGGGACTACTTCCCAAGGAATTAATATCTGTAATTGTTCTAATTCTAATGTGTATGTTACTATTTATAAATAAATTATAAACAAATTCCACTAGTGTTAAAAATCCTTTTTCTAGTAGTGTTAAAAACATTTTTAACATGCTACTTTATAAAATTGAATTTCTAACCCGGGTAACTTTAACTAAGGGCCGGTTTTACAATACAAGTATAAGTTATACTTATACCCCCGACAATTGTCATGGTTACAATTGTTAAAATAATTGTAACCATGGCAACTGTCGGAGGTAGCAATTGTTTTTGATGTGATTCGTGAAACGTCAAATTAATATTCAATTGTAAATTATAAAAAAAATTTATAACAATTTGTCCCAGAAACATTTTTTGACATAGAGTGAATTAGGTACCATAATTCACTCCCATAATTCACGGCAATTTATTATGGGTGGTCTTATGTTTAACAAAACACATAAATAATCGATGTATAATTTAGTAGTCGTGGATAAAAACTATTAACTTTAAAAAACCCGTTGTATTTAATAAATTGTTAATTTGTAAGACAATAATAAATGTTAACTAAATGAAATAAGCTGGGCATTCATTTTGAATAGAATAACTAAACCATAATTAGAGTGAATTAGGTTTTGTGCGGCTGCAATAATCACATATAATTTTGTACGTTACAAACCCCTTGCAATTGAGAATTCCGAAGTTGAATTATTCACTAAATTTAATACCTATCTCCTTTTCTGATAAATGAGATTATTCACTTACCTACTGCTAAGTATAAGAAATAACTGCAGTCAAGTATTGTGTGATTTGCACAACTATTCTGGATTATGAAATTACCAAACAAAGAATGGAAAAAAATTACAGTAGGAGTCAAACAGATCTAAAGCAGATATTTCAAATTACTATGCGATATTTAAAAACCTTTACAAAACATATCAAATTCAGATAACAGCCTATAACCTGATAAATACATTCAACACACACTGAATAATAAACTAGGTATAAACAAATATAAAATTTACCTAAACTACTTAGGTATCATGTTTTTTAAATTGTGCCTAATTTTAGGTTATTACAACGTGTTACAACTTCACAGTAACAGTATAACAAATATACCTAATTATTCTCTTAATTATTAGCATGTCTTGGAAGTGCAAAACGGAAAAAATGCGGATTTACCTATTATTTGATACTTTACTTCCTACTTTAGTGATGTGCAACAATTCAATATCTATGATTCAATATTCAGTTACTTATGGTTACTTACTGCTGAATTGTTTGATTGCCGACAACGTGCGACCACAGAACCGTGCGACTAAATCGCGAGGCATGTCGCATGCATGGTCGCATGCTATGCGCACTTGTTCAGAAAGTAGCAGAATAAGTTTAGTTGCAAACCCTCGGTTCCGGATCTCATCACCTTTCGCAGCACTGTAGAAACATGTAGCAAGGCGCAACCGCGATTTAAATATGATTTGTTTATATTATTTTGTAAATGCGATTCCCGGGGAATTACCTATAACCGCTGATTTAAATATTCCATTTGGTGCATATGTACTACATATTAGGTTAGGTTCTTGTTTTTGTATCGTTTGTGTTTGTCGTGTTTGACTGCAGTGTTTGATTTATTAATCATAGTTTTGAAATGTATTGGTATAGTGGCAAATTGTGGTAATACATACAAGAACATAAAAATGCACGTTCTACCAAAGGCCCTTGAGGTAAAATTTTAATAAAAGTACACATGTACATAGCCGGTAAATTGTAATTTTTGTTATACTCTTGCTTGAAAATTTTAAACGTATGTTTACAAGATACTTATTGATTTCGTTTTCGCATGAGTTTATACAAATTTTAAAAAATGCGTGCTTAATAAAAAATAATATTAATTCCATTGTTTCATATAACAGCTTTTCAAGTCGTGGGTCACGGCCCTACATTCCGAAGATGTTATTATAGAAAATAGAACAGGTTTCCGAGTTTGTGGCAGGCATTTTAGTGATGATGCAAAATTTAAATAGGACCAACCTTAAAAGGGGTGCAGTGCCAACTCTGTATTTAAACAGGTAAAATTTATAATTTTTCAACCTGCGACGTGTATATGTAGGTACCTATTTTTCATTAATAGGTGAAGTCCAACAACCCGATGTTTCTACATCAGAAGGTGTAGGAGAGTCCTGTCAAATTTGATATTTAGGTATATAGAGTTATTGTTGAACTCTCAAAGTTACTTTGTTTTATATTAATAAAAATTAGGTCTAGCAATGTTTGTCAATTTTCGCAATAAAAATGACCTGAAGTTTATCTATTTATTTTTGAATTTTTAAATTTGCTTTGTTATTTAAATAGTTGTAGATAAAGTATAGTATTCGACTAGCGTATAATGGCTATTACGCACTCAGATGACTGCAAATTTCATCTTCGTGGGTAATAGCCATCATTATACGCTCGTTGAATACTATACTAATTATATATCTAATAAGAATAAAAAAAATAAATATTTAAATACCGCGCGCGTCGCGTTTCAGCGCTACCAGTGATGCGATCCAGTACTATAAAAACATTTTCTGGCGCGCGCAGGGAGTCGCCTATCTATAACCATATATAATATATTATCTATGGCATGTCGTTCGTATCCTTGCAGATGCAGATTGCAGAATGCAGATTGCTGCTGGCTGTGGCTCCTGTCCTGCCCTTTGCCCTTGCTGCCAACACGTCACTGACGTCACAGGCACTTTCTGTATTTCTTATTTTGATTTTTTTCTGCTCTGGTTTTTATGTTATTCCAGTTGCGCCAAAAGTAGCCTTAATTTTACTTATAGTAGCCAATTTCAGTCGCCAGTCGCCAACTAGAAAATATTGTCGCAAAATAGGAAAAAAAGTAGCCAAAATGGCGACAAGTCGCCAAATCTGACAACACTGCGTATCCTGTTAATCGCGCATGATCAAGGTATGATGATGCGCCTGCGCACATGTCGACATTTCGGACGTGTTAACTTTGCGTATGCGCCAAAGTCGACGTCCGGTGTTGCCAGATTACTTGAATGGCTTGGGTATTGCCCAGGCATTCGCCAAATATTCACCAAGTAATTTATAAAGGCAAAAGGCACCCCAGGGGCAATAAAGAGCTCCACGGGCCATAATACTGTCTATGCATAATAGTTATTTATGTATCAAGGGCGTAACCCAGGCGTTTTTGGCCCGCGGTGTGAAAATTATCCCGACGCCGACGTGGGAAGCACGGAGGGCTATAACACGCCGAGGGCCAAAGACGTCGGTTACGCCTGAGGTGCATACAAAACTTTATGTAAGATCGAAATTTAAAAAAAAAAACGACTGTTTAAACACGAGTGATTGGTAACAAGAGCGCGCGCGCGCGCCGGTCGCTCCGCTTGCCCCCCGCCGACGTCAATGGCTGCGTTTTATCAAACGCTTGCCATTGCACTAAACCCCTTATATAATATGATAGGCCCTTTCGGGAGGTTGCTTCTTTGGTTTCTTTTTCTTTTTTTTTTGAGTAGAGGTAGGTGGTGTTGAGGGGTGGAATAGGCGAAGAGGTTGGTGGTTGAGAAGTTTTTTTGGACTTGGTCAAGGAGATGCTAGGGGCAAGCTGCGCGACCGGCGCGCGCGCGCTCTTGTTACCAATCACTCGTGTTTAAACAGTCGTTTTTTTTTTTCGATAATAATATTTACACGTCTCCGGCGGGGGAAGGCCCCCTTCGGGGGGCTTCCCCTCGCCGTCGTCGGTTCGTGCCACCTTCTGCGCGAGCGCACTGGAAATCTATCGCCGCCGGGCGATGAAATAAAACAATGAAATAAAACCACGCCAGTACGTTTTATTATCCCTAATACACATTTGGAAAAGTTTTGAGTACTACTGGCTTTTATTTAATGGCGCATTTAAAACAATTGTGTTGGTATATAAGAGTTTACATTAAAAGAAGCCTTAAATACAAAAAAGAAATAATTAAAGAAAAGTTGAGCAAAATTAAAAGCTGAATTTGGGTACCATGTTCAAAATTGACTTATAATATCATCAACTTTTTGAAATGTTTATAAGAAAAACAGAAAATTGTCGATTTTTTCATATACAATATAACAAGACTTTGGATTCTTATCGGAAAATTTCAGTAATAGTTTCCGAAACATTGTTGCTAGGTAAAGCACGAGAGCACAATACACTTAAAAAAACGAGTCCGTTAGCACGCGTGTTTTTTTTGGTTTTATATTGTGCTTGAGGTACTGAAATTTTCCGATAGAAATCTAAGGTGTTTTTATATTGTATATGAAAAAATCGATAGTTTTCTGTTGTTAAGGGCGCTGAGAAATAAACAAGGTCAAGTTATATTTTAACAAAACAAAATCCCGAATATGTAATTCACGACCTTCTCGATTTTCGAGTCTGAGCGTCAGACTCGAAAATCGAGAAGGTCGTGATGTAATTAAACTAATAAACAGTAGTAAACAACACCCTACCAACAAGTAAACAATTCCCTACCAACAAATAAACAACACTATAGCAATGGGTTTTTTTTTATCACAGGACGCCGTATTTTTAAACAGGAAGGGGCATTTTTATGAAGATAAAAAATGATGGTTCGCGTTTATCATTCGTTTTTGCAAATACATTTCATTTGTTTATGTTACTAGTAACATAATAACAAAGTAGCATGCCGTTTTTCTCTTCATTTGTATATGTTGTTCTGTCATAACAACTTTATTTTAAGAAAATAAGATACCTTGTCTGGAACGCAACTTAAGGCATATTACCTTGTTTGACAAAATATTATGTCGTTTGCGTTTCCTAATAACCCTACTTACTATTTTGTTGTTTTATTGCACAGACAAATTTGTTTTATCATTTGACACAAAAACCGTAAGAGTTAAACTTACCGAACCCTATACCCATTGAAATCAGTAAAAAAAGCCTTTTAGTGAGCTCATAGCCAACTAGGTACGTAATATATCTAATTACAAGAGACCATTAATTTTACTTTTGTTCTAGCTTGCAGGGTAGGGTGGTGAAGTGTTTTCTGTTTTTCTCAAATATTTCAACAAGTTGACGATGTAAATTAATTACGGCGTCAAATTATGCCCAAATCTCTTAATTAAACCATAGTTACCCATGTAATGTGATTAAAAATAGACACCCTGATTTTTACCGTTACAGTAGATTGATATACGTGTAGAGCATGTCGTAGCAGTAGATTCTTGCATAACATATGTAGTTGCCTAATACATAACATACAAACATTTAAAAAATAATTTTTCTTGCCTGTAAAATATTGGGAATTTATGTTCGGTTTAAGGGAGTAATTTTCTACTGAATTAAAAAAACACGTAACGACCGTCAATATTGGACGAGCTAATCTGACTAATATACTTTTCCGGTCGTAATTTTCAAGCTGAATAACAGTTTCTAGTACCTTCGTTATATGTAATATAAATTGTACTGCCTATTCCAAAATTTTGATGATCTAGTTAGGCTCATAGCCAAATAGGACCGTGTCCTACCTTAAATTGTGGTTACCGTAATTTTAAAATTTTCGGCAATAGCGTTCACGCGGCTGATGTCTTCTATAAAAACAATTCAAATTAAGTGCACCAACTATAATACCTAGGTATCTCAAAACTGGGAACGTCTTTACATCAATATTTCTTACCAGAAATAAAAATTTTCACAGCTTGTAACCCTATCTTAAATTTTGTTCTGGCTACAGGGCTGGATCTAGTTAGCTAATAATTTACCAAACAATAAACAATTTACAATTATTCAAAAAACCTTATACCATTTAAAATAAAATGTACACGGGACCCAATAGTTGCGTTCAATGAGCTCAGCAATTATTTTTGAACGTTCAGCAGTTTCTTTTTTAACAATTGCGAATAGTGTAGATACTATAGAATTAAATATTTTTTTCTTAAATTTATGCTTATATAGCCAGCAATAGAAGTATTTACTGTTTATGTATTGTTTTAGATGATTACAATAGAGTCGTTCTAGAATCTATAGAGGGTGAACACGATTCAGATTATGTTAATGCTTCATATGTTGATGTAAGTAATTTATTATAACCGCGAAAGTTATATTACGATGCTGAATATATGGACTTTAATTTAAAATTTCAAGATTAATTACGAAACATTACCCAAAAATTAAATACACTTTTGAATGCTACAGCTACAACAAACTAGTAGTAGTAGAGGTGTTGTATTATCTTACGGTCCCGGAAGGCGTAGTACTAATAAATTGCTTGAGAACCGTGATACTAACCTAACCTAAAAACATTAATTTTCACGGTTTTCACGTTTGATATTAGCTGCGTTTTGACGGAACATTTGCGTTTGCACTTCCCAGGCCCTTCACCATACGTTTTTTCTAATTTCCTTCATATTCCTTATTTACAGAATTTTAACCTAAGGTTTTAACATGCCCGATATTTTTAGGCAAGTACGACGCCTACTTTTTACGCGCGTTTCTGCCATTTCTCCGAGCATTTCCGGGACCGTAAGATAATGAAACACCTCTACCTTATAATATAAAAATATCAGCGCTAATTTCGCGGGAGCTGCATTGAACTAACCTATTAGCATTTTTTTTCAATTCAAATAGTAGTTCTATTATTTGCATGCTGAAAGTTTATAGATAGTACCTTATATAAATTATTTGCGAATATTAGCTCGATACATTTCAAAGATTTTATTCCTTGCTTGTAGCATTCGCAGGTGGTGTAGCACTAGTCTATCTATGTGTAGTGTTTATGATTAGCTTTTAAAAACGCCGTAGACGTGCTAGAATCCCCAATTTAATTTTTTACTGCATAGTAATATATACTGGGTGGCGCATTTAAAACGATGCACCCTTAAAAACTTTCAAACGGTTTATTCAAATATAAATTGTTTGACATGCCTGAATAGCATTTCCAAGAGCTTTCATTTGATATAGTACGACATGGGATATATTGCCATTTAAGATTTCAAAGTTGAGGGTGATGGGGGTAAAGTGTGTGAAACCTTGATTTACGTTACATACTCGCAGGAGTAGGTACCTATTTCATCCTAGTAACAATTTAAATAATTTTTAGAGTTTATTAAAACCAAATGCATACATAGTAACGCAGGGACCTACTGAAGAAACAGTTACAGACTTCTGGAGAATGGTCTGGCAAGAAAAAGCAAGTTGTATAGTAATGCTAACAAAAACGTTCGATTTTATAAGGGTATGTATAAAAACCTTCGACCATACACTGCTCCTTAATGGAAAGAACATAGGTACCGCTTAGAAATTGGCTCGAAGAAGATTGACAAGCATAGACATATAATAGGAACTAGCATTTTCTGCGCATGCGCGCGGTCATGATTTCCATAGAGCCACGCCCACGGCTATTTGCTTTTACGGATGCGCATTATGCATTTAGTTCCTGTTATCTGTTTATCCTTGTTGCACTCTTTAACAAATTGCATTGTTCTTTCTGTCAATCTTCTTTGAACCATCGGTTTGTCTATTGTAGCATACCGGATAATTTCTTTCCAAGGAAATAATAATCGATTATAGTAATTTTAATTTCCTTCATAATGTTTGAAATATTTTCATTTACTACAGGTCATGTGTGTACAATATTGGCCAGCTTCAAAAGAAATAGAAGAAACGTATGGGGGTATACATATAGCGACCTTGCAAGATGAAGAACTAGCACACTTCCACATACGTACATTTCGATTATATAAGAAAAAATTGGACGTAAGTATACAGGGTGTAGAATTGAATTACGCAATTCACTATTAAATCTTCAATGGGACGACAGGCTTGTTGGGCGCTACGGCTTCAAGCCTATAACCTTAACATCCAGTAGATAGAACGGGTGACACGACACCCCGGAACACCCCTATTATTATTTTTATTTTTTAAATGTTTCTATGCGTTATATACACGCAAGAGGTCATAATTTGAGCTGAATGTTAATAATCCAGTTTAGCCGGAAAAGACCGGCAACACCCTGTATATTTTTGCAAATTTCTTAACTTGAAATCAAATATAAATCAAACATTCCCTGACGCCCTTGCATTTTGTCTTTCATTTGGTTGGTAGTCTATTAAGAAATATCTCCCCTCGCGCAAGCGCTCGGGGCATTTCCAAGCAACGTCAATTTTGAATCTGGAATTATATATATTAAATATTTTGCAATTTGCGCGTTTATATCTAAAACTGATTGATATAAATAATTCATGTAAGACGGTATATTGCAATTTCCCTGTTTTCTTTAGGTTGTCACAGAAGAAAGACATATACTACAGTTCCATTTTACAGAATGGCACAGCCATACGTGTCCTTTTCCAAATGCAATATTGGAATTTAGACGAAGAGTAAGAGCTGTTGTAGGACATCGAATAAAGTCTAACGAAGCTGGACCAATGGTAGTACATTGCAAGTAAGAATCAAAGTTATTCATATTTTGTTTGACGTGGTTCTTATAAGAACAACATAGGGGCTTTATTAAAAAGCAAATATATTTTAAAAAGAAGTTTGTACCGAACGTCCAAAGCATTTAGGAAGCAACCAAAAGTTTGGAGAATTTTTTTTTCGGTTATTATTGATCAATAATATTTGTAGAATAATAGTCAGCTAAAAGAACGCCATTTTAGAGCATCTCTATTACAAGAAAACGTTTAAACAATTTGAAGTGGTTTTGTGGCATTATTCTTTTAGTGACGGTGGAGGAAGATCAGGAGTCTACTTAGCAATTGATGCAAATATGGAACTAGGCGAAGAAGAAGATACATTTGATGTATATGGATATTTAAAAAAATTGCGACAATCTCGGAGAGGCTTGGTTGACAACGTGGCAAGTATCTGGTATAATACGCAAATGTTAAATACCTACAGAAGTTTAATTTAGTTTCTTACGAGATTTTTTTTTGTTCTTTAGGACCAGTACAAGTTTATTTATGATACATTGGAAGAACACGTCGTTTGTGGTAATTCTTGGTTTCCTGTTAGTGAATTGTCCCAAAGACTAAAACAAAAATCTTTAAAAAATACCGTATCAAAGATGAACGAATACCAACGTGAATATTTGCTAATTTGTAAACAAACTCCCAGATTTTCAATAGGAGACTGCGCAGGAGGTCATCGTGGTGACAATCGCAAGAAAAATCGTGATGTACTGATAGTTCCCCGTAAGTATAAATAATGCATTGGATTAATTGTATGTAACAACCCTACACCTACTTTACAGCTGATAACTTTCGACCGTATTTAACATCCTTTCAAGGGAACAACTTTACTGACTACATTAACGCAGTATTTGTTGATGTAAGTATAGCTGTCCAAGATAAGGAATCCATGGATGGGGATCTCGTAAACGGTAAGAGATAAAGATTCGACAAATGAGAAGAAATGTTCAGCGTATTGAGGACTAAGTACTACCTACCATCACCATTCAAATTATTTTGCGCAGTTTTCAGTACAAGCTGAACAATCTTAAATTTTTGGTTTTCTTTTTCCCTGTGTAATTTGATTATTATAGGCAGTAGCGCAAAATGGTTTTGTGTATTGACGCTGAACGTTCCTTCTCAGTTAACCGAACCTCTATCTCTTACTCCTCATGCATGCGCTCCTTTTCTTGGACACACTGAATAAATTATAGCCTACAAGCGAATAAATTATGGCTTTTAAGTTTAAGTTGTACGAGTGTACTGTAAGGTATAAAAACTATCCTTTTGGGCCCTAAAGGGCCCACAGCATAGTAGTTGCGCTTGGTAATTAACATAATCATAACTTCCCTTGATGTATAAATAACTGTTACACTTTATAATGACTTTAACAGGGTTACACCAAACCACGAGAATATATAGTCACCGAATGGCCTGTAAAAATGACTTTGGGAGAATTTTGGTCCTTAGTATATGATTATGAGTGCGCTGCTGTGGTGGTTTTATGTTTGCCTCCACATAATTCGGTGAGTATGAATAATAGTATACCTATTATACACCAAGGTACAGAAGACATTTTTCTTAGCATTATTATTTCCTGAGATGCGGAACATCGAAAGAAATAAGCTGCGAGGCTGATAAGTCTTCTCTACCGTGGTTTATATACTATTTTTTCCACTACTAGCACCTTTATTCCTTTTATATTTAATCGTTTTTACGTTAATAAAAAATAAAGTTACATTTCTAAATATCCACAAAAATCAAGTAGCCTTGCCTGAAAACATTTCAACTGACATTTGTGTAAAATTTGACGTTTATCTAAAACATATTTATTTCTCATTTTTAACAAATAATTATAATTAAAATTAATAAGAAACAATACTAGACTGAAATATACCTACAAGCTTTAGAAAGTGGTTGTTGTATTATGAAGGTGAATAATATTGGATATTTGACATAATTTTAAAGGCATCAGGCTAGCATGCTAGATCAATTGTTTCAATTATTGACCAGTGGTCAATAATAAAAAATTAGTAACCACTAGCTGAGAAAATCAACTTCTTACCCTGAAAACAAACTAAACTAACTAATGGTACCTTCTAAATCTAGTAGTGGAAAAAGTTAGTTTCTGTATTTTGGAATACAACATTTTATTGTCGTTTCAGCAAACATATCCCTCATTTTGGCCTGAGGGAAGAGCTTCGAAAAAATATGGACCTGTTTTCACAATTGATCATATTTCACACAACCATTATACCAACATCAAGACCTGGGTTTTTCGAATAAACAAAAAGGTACAATTATTATCACTTTACACAGTTACTAAATTAGGAGCAGAGGTTTTGAAAATTTAACTTTCGGGACCCTGGAGATCGATCGGGTTAATCAAATCCCTGTACGCTTTAGTCGGACGCGTCTCTCCTGGTCTATTTTCCGGTATTTTAAAATCTGACCTTGCCCCCGCCCTGATTCCGGGAACGCGGTGCCGTCAAGCTCGGCGGAAAAGCTGAATTATTTTACGATTTAGACTTGAACCGCGAGCAAATGCCCTCGTGTATTCCCTTTGGAACCGCGAGAACTTCCAATGGCCCGCCTGAGGAGCGTCGCAGCCGGCTTCAAAAGATGGACAATCGGTTGGGACTTCCCCTAGCAAACTACATTCCGATCGGTCTTGGAACTGCCGAACGCAGCCGATACCCGATCCGGAAAAAGTCTATTGTCCGGCCACTTAAAACTTTATTCGTATGGGTGTATATATTGCATAGAACGGTCATGAAATGATGAAAGTGATGCTTTACTGACGAGCCGGCGCGGCGGCGCGGCGTCTTAAGTACGAGGCGTACCGGCCATTTTATGTAATAGGTACCTACCTTAAAGCTATTTCAGACACAGCTTTGAAATGATACGCTGGAACCTATTACCGAAATGTTGCTTAGGTTTTATTGATTTTTTAAATGTGAAAAACCACATTAATAATTTTTTTTTAGAACGTAACGGTTCGGGGGGCCGTAGTCCCCTACCCCTTGCGGTTGCGGGCGGTATGGTAGTTACGCCACTGCTGTTTCATATGGTCAATGGTCAAAAAACGCAAAAAGAATCCGGAATGTTGTCATTATTTTCTAGTTTTAGTGGTTTTCGTAAATTATCATAATAGTCTGGCTTTTACTGTATTGAGTCAGGCAAAGTTGACTTTCTTGATCCCAAAAGTTTCAGTAATGGATACAATAAAAAAAACTTTGCTTAGAAAAATTTTCCCTACATAATAATTATTATGAACAAAACAAAGGATTTTATTTTTCTGCAAGCAGCACGAAAGTGGCACTTTCTTACTTCATTGTTTTATTAGTACTATGGATATCTGTTTCAGATAGTATCTTTAACAGAACTTATGGCAGGAGTAAAAGCTCCACCGCGAACTGTTCAACTCTTTCAACTGACATGTTGGCCCATGGGCCACAAAGTTCCAACTTCAACTAATTCGTTAGTGGAATTAATGAACATGGTAGAAAGATGGAGGCAACGTACGGATTATGGACCTGTGTGTGTTGTCTCTCCGTAAGTTACCGAATTAATTTATATCCGTAATCTGTCAGATTATTCAAGTAACTGCGAAAATATTTTCGAACATACACTGCTTCTTTATGGAAATGTGGAATTGGCTGAAAGAAGATTGACAAGGACAATCATATACTATAAACTAATATTTTCTGCGCATGTTCGCGGTAATCGGCTGTTTAGTTCGTAGCGCCACGCCCACAGCTGTTTTAATTTTACGCATGCGCACTATGCATTTAGTTCCTATTATCTGTTTATCCTTGTTGCACTTTCTAACAATGGTATTGTTGTTTCTGTCAATCTTCTTTGAACCATCTTTGAAAGTTTGAAAGTAAATAGATTCCCGTTGAGGTGGCCCCCACTTAATTACCGACCCTCCCGTATGTTAATGTTAATATACACAGAATCTAATTTTTATTTCAAATTAAAATATACCGTTCTACATTTCACTTCATTTCATCATTTTCAGTGATGGAAGAAGTAGATGTGGTGTATATTGTGCTGCTAATGCAAATATAGAACAAGTAATACAACATGGCGAAGTTGATATCTTTCAAGCTGTTAGAACTGTCCGAAGACACCGTCCTCAACTAGTAGAAAATATAGTAAGTAAGATTATTAAACATTGATCCATTGAACATTGAAATATTCCGACATAAAAACTCTACTGTATTTTGTTTTTTCAGACTGAATATAAATATTGCTATGACCTCGTCCTTCATTACGTCCTTCACTACTTAAACAAAGATTTAAAAGAAATGAAGACCTTACTAAGTAAATGAAAAGAGAATATATTTTGTATTCAAATTTATTCCAGTGCCAAATATGCAATCATCTGTGTTTTGAAATGTTAATATTCTAATATAGGTAGTAGAGTGCGTTTCGACCTTCATATACTACTTCCTTCTCATACTTTTTGATTAAAAGCAACAATCCACGATAAATACTTTTATTTAAAGTGTGGAATTTATCGCATTCAAAAAAACATATAGTGCAGGAGCAGTAAAAGGGGTTTTGTAAAAATAAAGAGTAGTTTAATTTAGACAACCGACTATCTACTAGGTCATAAACGCTGATTTTAAGTGTGGAGAATTGAACCATCAGGGTGGGAGGGAACATGATAAAAGCGGTGTAGGACAAGTTAGCGTGCCCGAGACAACTCGGCGCAGGGACACCTGGACGCGAGATAACTGGGTTATGGTATAGGACAGTAACTTATAAATCTTTGACTGATTACATACACCAACCAAATAATCCCCCTTATGGGGCATTGCAGTCGGATAAAGTGAAAGAAAATTAAATTTAAAGAAGACCCCTTTTATACGCCCCTTGTACCACATAAATTTTCCACGGATGGTGATATAAAGTGGACGGTTGCTTTTAGTCAAAAGTTTAAACAAAATTCGTTATTAAACGATTTTTTTGCTACCTAGCACTCTACTGTTAAGGCAGAAAAACTTTATGAACAGCAATGTAAATGTATGTTGTACTTGTTACTAATATACTATACTTTGTATACTACATATAAAAATGATGGAAAAGTATTTTTGCTGTTTATATTTTTGTTACGTAGCTGGTATAAAAATAACATGTTCGTAACTGTAATGTAAAACTCATACTATGAGAAAAACACGCTAGAAATAAAATATTTTAACAACTATTGTGATGTTTAATTTCTCACAGGGAGGCGAGTTTAGCGCAGCAATAGAGTAGAGAGACTTGTAAAAATCGTTATTACTAAAGACCGGATAGTTAGGCAAAATGCCTTTTTATAGAATTGGAGATATTTCAGGGAGTCCCGATTTAAAATCCGTTTCAGAGCGCGCGCTTTCCAAAAATGCAAATTTTATTTTGCCTTTTTTGGGGTTTTTTGTCTTTTTTTGCCGTTTTCACCTGTTTTTCTGTTGTTTTTGCCTATTTAGCACCTTTTCTGCCAATTTTTTTTTTTAGTTTTTGGTAATTAATTTTTTAATTTTGAAATATAAAATTTTTTTTCTAAGTAATTTTTAAGAACATTAGTTGAAACTCTCAAGTTACTTGAAAGGAATTTGGTGTACAAACCACCGATGGCAAACTTTCTCTTCAATATTTAATCTTCAACTTACAACATTTACTCTAAGGTAATAAACTAATAACAACCCCATTAGTCATGTGTTCTGGTTTCAACACCATTTTTTGTACTTTTTTTGCCTTTTTAGTGCCTTTTTTGCCCTTTTTGGTGCCTATTTTGCTTGTTTTTTTGCCTTTTTGTCTGCCTTTTTTGACCGTTTATTTTGCATAACTATCCGGTCTTTAGTTATTACAAACGTTGTTTGTTTTTTTCAAAAAACCTCTAATTTTTTATAATAAATTATTACGTTGTCCTATACGTTCCTTTTATTTACCAAAAAGACAGTTTTAAGGAGAATCCGCAATTGGCGAGCCAGACGGGAAACCGCATCTAACCAATCAAAGGCTAGTAATACAGGGCTGTGATTGGTTAAATGCGGTTTACCACGTGCCGTGTGACGTACGAAGTGCGGATCCACCTTTATGGCTGAAACCTACCCACTTGCATAGTAAATCCTGCGTTTTCATTTGTTTAAAAGGCGTACCGCACCGTACTATCTTCGCCTATGACCTATGAACTTCCCACACAGAATTTATAAATTTTTAATGGATGGGTTGCATATAAAATGATATATTCTGTTTTGTTTTTTAGAAAAATCTGAATTCATGTTACCGCTCCTTATGGAAAGAGCATACCACTTTCAAAATGGCTCAAAGATTGACAAGGACAGGCATATAATAGGAACTAGTATCTTGGGCGCATGCGCGCGGTAATTGGTTACTTTATAAAAAAAACATAGCGCCACGCCCACAACTATTTGATTTTACGCATGCGCACTCTACATTTAGTTCCTGTTGTATTGTCGTTTCTGTTAATCTTCTTTGAACCATTAGTTGTGCAGTGTAGCATAGGGATATGTTCTTTCCAGTCAAGGAACAGTGCAGTATGTTTGAAGTAGCCGCTCGATTGTTTTTGACCGCTCCTTGATTGTGGCGGGCCTAGCAGGAATTTGTGACTGGAAATATTTTTAATAGTTTTCTCGTGGACGTATATTAAGATTTATATTAACGTGGGACAAATAGTTTCAGAGTTACAGATAACCACGCTTAGGTCTCTGTGTTAATCCTCCTTAGGGCAATTAAAACGAAAATCTATTTACTTGTGTAGGTACAAAATTTTATTCAAACAGCATTATCTCAAGATAAATTAACAATCAAACTGAAAATCAAAAATTTAGTAATAAAAGAAATTTAACATTCAAAAAATTTAATTGAACATTTAGTTGGCTATTCTCATGTTAACAATTCAAGTGTAAGCAAAAAATTTGGAAAAACATTTAACAATAAAACTTTAAAACATTTAATTTGAAATTAAAATTAAAATCCAGGGATGGTTTGGGGTCCTTCCAAAAGGTCTCGGAACGTTGGATATCCTTACAGTGCGATTTCTGTTTTTAAAAATCAAAATTTGTTACCATTCTTACAGGATCATAAAATATGTTTCATAAAATATATATTATTTCAGGAACTTACCCGTTATTTAGACATTTTCATGGTTTCTTCTTAATCCTACACCCCAGGACTTCTAATTCGATGAATATTCTCATCTAACCCACCTCTATTCTTTAATTTAAGAAAATAACTGGAACCTGAGTATTGCCTAATGATCGCTGACATAATACAGGGTGTCCGGAAACAACGTTACGCTACTTCGGGAGGTGATTCTACGTCAAAAACTATGAAGAAAAGTTCCTATAAACACCTCCCCAAGCAGCCTTGTTTCCGGACACCCTGTATATCGATTTAGATCTAATACTAGAAAAATGAAGATTTTTTTATACAACAAAGTCAAAGAAATTTTTAGTTCTTTTATTACACAGTACGAAACATAATAACCATAAAAAAAACTTGAGTACCTATTCAATGGGCCCTTTTGAATAATAAAGTTTGTTTTGGTGCTGCATGTTGAAAGTGAAAAGTAAGTAAATATTTAAGAATTAAACTTCATTCTTAGCAAAGATATAGTCAAACTTGAGATAAATAGCAAACTTGAGATAAATAGCAGTTACTACAATTTACTCTACTACTCTATCGCCAGATAACTAAAATAAATTATCCCCTTTTTGCAAGTTTAAAAACTTGGCCCCTTCCTATTAAATACAAGCTTTGAATTATTCAATATTAACCCCATGATTTTTAAAAAGAAAATATGGCTGAGCTATACTAAACAAACTTTAAATTTTTTTCCAAAACCCTTTTTTTATTTCAGTTAATAGTTGGTAATATTAGGGAGAGCTAGATTGCGAAAACGATTTAGAGGAAGAAGGTGGCCTTGGGAAGACCCCAACCCCTATGAGCCGCACAGAAGATTATGATTGGACCCTTCCGAGCTTCAACCCCTATGATTGCTGACTTTTGGTTCCTCTTCATTCCCAGCTTCTTCAACTGTGGCTGGAGAAAATTTTACCTGCCTCGGAAGTAGATTAAAAGCTCTAGATGAATCTTCCTGTTACAATTTATAAGAAAAAAAAAACAATTAACTATACCAGTGGCGACTCCTCCATTAGGTCAATTGGTCAATGACGTCCCTAGGAAAATTGCACATTGATAAACTGTTACCTAATGAAATCAGAACATAAATAATAAATATTTAATTCAAAGTTTTCCAAGTCTTATTTTAGTAAGATATCATTTTACCCAATCGTTGAATATGAAATCTCGGCTGCTTGCATGTGTCATTGTTGATACAATTCGAGTACTGCTACTGTTTGGGTCAATTCTGGATCCAGCCTCGTCGTTCGCTTTAGCAAACACGTACGTGTTTATGCGGTAGATAGGAATTACAATACTCCAGAGTGAAACGGACAGCCTCGAATTTCGTTTGACTTAGTACAAGATTTTTTTACAATAGCATAAAGTTGGACTGAGAGCCTGACTGCTTCGGCTAATAGTATTTATATTCATTTTGCGTTCATTAAAGAGTAATTCGTTTTCAGCCACACTTTTTATTGTAATTTTTTTTCGGATATACGATAAAAAAACTACCTTAATTAAGATACACGAATTGATCTTAAATATAAATCCCTTTAAGGTAAGAATAAAGTTTTTTCGTTTTTAGTATTTTGTTTATATTTTGGTTTTAAAATGACCTCCCTTTATGATTGACCACCGGCCGCCACTGAACTATACCTAATGCAATTACGGCAATGGGAATCGATCCGGTAATGAGAGCGAGGAAACATGTACTAACTTTCATTTTAAACAAATCTTTAAGAAGTAACTTTTACGTGCATTTCGCAAGACATAAAGAACAACTTAAAGCAACAATCTGAAAAACTTAAAAAAAGAATAAATTTTAAATTAAACTGACTATAATCTAAAGCTGAATTGATACTTACCACTTAAGTGAGTAAAATGATGAATTAAATACACGATTACACTAAACACCCGAAAACCGATCCGAAAAATTAAACCGAGTAAAACCAAAAACAAACGCCGAAATACAAAAAATCTTCCGCATAATTGTACGCTTGGTATACAAAAAAATCTTATAATAAAATAGTTTCCCACAAGATATGCAAGATCGTGCAAGATATTACAGTACATGATATATACTGTCCCACAATTTGCTATAGTGCTAATAAAAAAAAGCTTAAAGACATACTTACGACAAATAGGGAAGTAGAAGTCACAAAAACTACACTGACATAGTCACACTCCGCGAATATGGGACAGTGCCTCCCAAAAAAATCCGACATGTTCCGTTTAAAAAATTGCGCAAAATGCTTCCCTATTATGCGGAAGAATAATCCGCATAGTATGGAAAATCGTTGCGCAGTGTAGGCAAAAGTTATCCGCATTGGACGCAATATTATTCCGCAGTACGTAAAAGTAGTATCTAAATAATAATCCGCAAAAGTACTTTCAAGTACTATCAAAATTCATCTCAGGGAGAGTATTACCAGAATCAGTCAAAAATATAAATATACAACCCCTTCTGCTACTATTGAGGAACCACAATTAATAACCGATAGGTTGAGATTGAAAAAAAAGTTAATAGAACTGAGGTGTTTCCTCTACAGTAACAGCAATTCAGAAAGCTTGCACTAATGTCTCGCTAGCGGAAACACAGTGCCATAAAATGGATCAGTAAACATAGGTACATTATGATACAGAATTTAAAAGATTAATCTCATATATTTGAATTTATTTTATTTTTTGGCTTAGGTACCCAACTGTTGTAATATAGTTACAGTTGAAATTATAAAATTTTTGCAACCAAGCAATTTATTAATCTTTTAATTCTGCACTAGATATCGATAATCGGAAATGTACTTTCTTCAATGTTAATAAATAATTGGAGTGAGGGGGAAGCCAGAACAAATTTTTACCACAAACCCAAGAAGAACAACATTTTCCGATTGCAAAAAGCATTATTTTGAGCATTTTTGCAGCTTATCAAATTCAACACCCCAAATATAAAGAAACAAAAAACGGACCATTTTAAAAATATCATTCTTTGCAAAAAAGAATAGAAATTTTAGGAGAAACGGGGATGTAACAAAATCACAGCCACGTTAATTTTTCAAAAACTGGCCCAGGAATTAAAAAAAAATAGAGCAGCAGCGCCAGGGTTGAACAGGTTGGGGGGAAAAAGACTTCCAAGATCGAGAAACTCCGAAACGTATTCTGAATTTTCGTCCAGGTTTGTACTTTTAATTTTGAAGTATGACTTAACAAAATGTTATCGAAAAAGGCAACCTATTCGATTACAGTTCACCGTACTTCCTTTAATTTATGAAAAAAATTGTAAACACTCAATCATGACAAAAAAAAATTCACTGGTGTGGAAAGCGAAATATAATCAAGTTGGCTATGATAGAAGTACATCAACGTGTTTTTACTGTGATATGCTCCGTTAGGCTCGATATACTACATAGAATTTTTCCGATTTTCACGAAAATTTACAAGTAACCCCCGCAGAAGAAATCCGAATCCTATTCCTAATAAAAATTTCGTATAAAGCGTTCAAAAGCGAAAATCTCGCTCTTAAACGCATCCGCTACCTATTTATAACGTGCAAAATGCACAATATACGAGGGTCGGTCAAAAAAATAAAATATTCAAACTATAAAACGATAATGCATCCGCAATATTGTTACCATCACTTACACAGACACTCCCGGATACGAAAACAAGCATAATATTCGAAGTTAAACAGAGCTTTACAATTCCAAAATAAAATCTGCCACAGGGTGATGAGGATTTTTGAATTTATATTTAAAATTGTGTATTTATAAAAAAAATGGTTCTAGATTGTACCTATCTGTTAATATTAATCATCTAGAAACCTACAAAGTGGTGGGGTATGGGGGGATGTGCGACAATATCCATTAGGTGAAATATGGGGCATCGACGCATGAAACTGTACAACAAACGTATTTAAGTTTGAATTTCTTAATAACAACCGCAAAAAATAAAAAATGACTGTCACCTAACCTTCTTAGCAAGGTTGGGGGTGGCGCAAGAGGATTGACAAAATAATTCTAATTTAAAGCACGCTAAAATATTGAAAGATTATTCTTTGGGTAGGGGTTGGAGGGCAATTCTTCTTCTTGTTGGATACTTTCAGACCTTAGATTCTGAGAAGTCTGAGAAGTTCTGGTAGTCGAACCAAACCTTTTTAAACTGCGATGGTGTCCTTTCCCTCGATGTCCTCTGTCCCTCGACGTTTAGTCCCATATTGCACTTCACTTCACTTTAATATCCACATCACTTCACTTTTAATGTCCACTTCAACTCTCTTGCACTTTAATATTCTTGTACCAAACTGATTAAACATTTCAGTAAGGCGAAGCAGGGAATTTTAAGCTAAATTTCCAATTATTACCTACCCCTTCTGCATGTTCGTGTAGTTAAGAACATCTGAAAACAAAAATATTTTGTTACCTTCAAAACATTACAGCAAATTTGGGTTAAACCTTTAAAAATTTATAAAACTGAGTAGTGAGTACGATTCTATTTGAAACTGAATTGTTAAATTATAGTTTGAAATAAAAGAAATTAACAAAAAATTCTATTAAGCTAGCGTATTAATAATATTTGTTAACAACAATTTTGTTATACAAGAGGTTTTGTAATTTAATAAAATATAGGAATAGAAAAATTGGCGATCATTCTGTGGAGAATTAAATGTACATTTTTGGTGAACACTCTGTATAATTTGGCATTACTGTATTATAATTTATAATTCTATATTTTTTGAAAAGCCTCAGTTGCAGCCTGCGAATAATGTTTTATTAAAACAAACTTTATGCAAACAACAAAAAAACTGGAAGTCTATATTATTCTCGGATTTGTTGTAATGAACACTTTGTATATTTTTATGTGGTACAAAAGGAGAAATATCTAAATCTAAATTGACAACTTTGTATAGTGATATTGTATAACGTTTTAGCATTAATTCCTAATTTTTTTTGAAAGCTTGAGAAACAAGTATCGGAATATGCGAGTCATATACAGGATGTTCTTTAAAAAATTGACGTAATTAAAAAACATTGCCAGCAGTTCAAAAATGTTTTAGTTAGAGAGTTTCCTCTAGATAGGCAAATTCGCAGTTAGGGTGAATTAGCTGAAGTACTTTTCCTTTACAAATGTTCTAATATTTACTACCTACCCTGTATATACAGTGCTTCCCGAAAGTAACGGATAAATTCAATAAAATCGTTGAGAAAAATATTTCAAATAAATGCTCGGACACGTCGATTTTTATTTTTAAATTATGATTTAGAGATGTAATTTTCAACCCCCCACCACCCAACCCCTAAGCGCTGCCAACTCCAACTTTAAAAATTCAAATAGCAAAGAACCCTTTCTGATACCTCATCTGATAGCTTTTTTTATGCTCAATACAATAAAAAAAAGTATTTCAAAATCGGTTGATAAATAACGGAGATATTTACCAAAATGTATTCAAATGAAAGTGCCAGTATTCGAGCAGGCGTTGGTACGGCTCTACAATGGGTGGTAAAAAACAATTGCAAGTTGTTTGTAATTGAATGTAAACAAAATGTATCTATCTATCGTAACACACACTCCACTAAGTAATGTCAATACATTTTGTTTACATTCAATTGCAAACAAGTTGCAATTGTTTTTTACCACCCAGTACCAACGCCTGCTCGAATATTGGCACTTTAATTTGAATACATTTTGGTAAATATCTCCGTTATTTATCAACCGATCTTGAAAAACTTTTTTTTATTGTATTCAGCATAAAAAAAGCTATCAGATGAAGTATCAGAAAGGATTCCTTGCTATTTAAATTTTTAAAGTTGGAGTTGGCAGCGCTTAGGGGTTGGGTGGTGGGGGGTTAAAAATTACATCTCTAAATCATAATTTAAAAATAAAAATCGACGTGTCCGAGCATTTATTTGAAATATTTTTCTCAACGATTTTATTGAATTTATCCGTTACTTTCGGGAAGCACTGTATATACAGGGTAGGTAGTAAATATTAGAACATTTGTAAAGGAAAAGTACTTCAGCTAATTCACCCTAACTGCGAATTTTTAAATCGGTAGAAAAGGAAGAATCAACTTGGACACCTTGGGAATTGGATTTTACAGGAGGATTATGTAGGTACTATATCTTTGCTCACTTCAGAAGAATCAAGAGTGTTCTACAAATAGTAATGCTGTAGTACTACTTTATAACATAATGTTTTGAATGGACTAGAATAAAACCATGTATACGTACAAATATAGAAGGTACAGCTCAAGGTACTTAAACATAGTTAGGTGCTCCTAACGCACAATTCAGTTCCTAGATGCCCCTCGCGGGAGAGGGTGTAGCACGTCACAAGTAGACAAGCTAACAGGCTTACAGCGAAAGTACGCGTTTGACTGCTATTCCGTATATCGTAGTTCGCAAAATTCTTTACCCCTACCCCTTTATTATAGTTTAAAGTTTCTTATATTTATTATAAGCATTTTATTATAGTTTACATATTATACCATATTACATTTAACGCCTTGCAAAGTATGTTGAACGGATGTTCGTATTTTTATGTCACTGGATATTGGAAGAATTCTTTAACAAGTATTTTGGTAAAGGAGTAAACCATCGCAAAGGATTTAACAGTAAACTATTGAAAAAGTTTAAAAATAAAACAGCGATTCATGAGGATATTATAGCAGTGTATATTCGCCAAAGAATATTTATACGAATAAACTTTTTGAATAGTAAAAGGGAAGAAGAAAAGCGCCAATTATACAAACGAAAACGGGAGGGTTTTTTTCCTAGGGCTTTTTCTTCCGGTGCTTTTTTTCCTAGGACTTCTTTTTCCGGGGCTTTTTTTCTGGGCTTTTTTTTACCTAGATTCAAGAATATAATATTAAATTAACATTGATTACAAAAAGACTTAAAAAAACAGTTAATTGGTGGGCATTCCGAGCAATACTTGATTATGTAGTGGTCTTTCTCATTTTTTGACAGTTTACACTGTTTACAGTCATCCCTCTCCCGTTTTCGTTTGTACCTATAACTGGCGCTTTTCTTCTTCCCTTTTACTATTCAAAAAGTTTATTCGTATAAATATTCTTTGGCGAATTAATCTAGGTAAAAAAAGCCCGGGAAAAAAATCCTCTTAATAGGTGCTAATTTTCTTTGCTTCTTGTGTCAATATATTTACGCATATCCAAAATTTGTTGTTGTTTTTTACATTAATGTAATTACTCACAGGAAACTTATGTACATACTCTACAGAAATATTTCTTTTACACAAAATAATATACTACAAATATTGTATTGGTGATTTTCGCAAATTTATTGTTTATTTTCTACATAAAAATATGTATGAAAACAATGTAGGTACTGAAACATATAATACATAGGCCATGATTTCGTTTAGAGCAAGATATAGGATGATGGAAGCATTACTTTATGAGTTTATAAAAATTATAATGGCAATATACCACGCTACATCCATTGCAGCGGTGACCGCCGCTTCTACTTGTGACGTCACGGTAACATTAACACAGCGCTTATGGGAAACCCAAGAAAGAGTGGTTTTAGACGGAAGGAGAAAACGCGGGTCTAGCTTTGTAAGGAATAAGAAGTTGCACGAAAAGGAGATGGTCAATGTAGTCTGTGTACATGGTACGAAAATCTGTGCATGAAAGAGTGGTTTTAGATGGAAGGAGAAAACGCGGGTCTAGCTTTGTAAGGAAGAAGAAAGTATGAAATTAGATGCAAGAAGAACTGGATGCCAAGTTCTTATTTATATATATATATATATTACCTGCTAAGAGCAACTAACCTGAACACAGACTAAGGTGCCATGTGCACAGATCATCCAGTTCTTCTTGCATCTAATTTCATACTTTCTTCTTCCTTACAAAGCTAGACCCGCCCGCGTTTTCTCCTTCCATCTAAAACCACTCTTTCTTCTTGCATACAAAAGGCCGGCCGAGCTTCAGTGCACGCAGGTCGCGTTCTTACGCCGTACAGTTTGTGGTGGGGCGCGCTTTGTATGCCTAATTCAAAAAAAATTTCTCTTGACAAAAGTTGGCCTTAAGTATGAGGATGCGAATAGTTTTTGTTTTATAATTTTTGAATGTATGGTTAATGAGCTGTATCTAATAATGTATTTAGATAACAATTTTACGCGCTCAGCAGAGTTGCAGCATCGAGCCGAAGCCGCGGCGTCCCCTCCACAATTTCGTTCAGATAATGCGCCCCGCACCTCGTCTGTCCTACTGTTTTCATACCTATATGTGCAAACGGCTTAGTGATTTATATTCTTGTCCTATACTTTTGAAATTTCAGAATAATAAATTTACAATTTGGTAACAGTCATGAAGTGTGTAGATACTAGCAGTACGAGCTCTGAAAGTGAACTTGAATCGAAGCTGAAATTTAATGTAAAATTAGGACATAAGTGCACAATTTGTCAAGAAACTGGTGCTTATTTACATTCAACTCAAAAAACTTTTGAAACTTTAGTGAGATCATGTATAATAAGAGAAAATATAACAAAAACAAAAGACACTTCCATACAAAATACGATTACTACTGGTGTGCAGCGAGACGAGACGAGACGAGAAATGATACGACTCTCGTCTCGTCTCGAAATGGCAAGACGAGAAATAAGGCCAGTCTCGTCTCGTACGGATAATTTCTCGTCTCGTCTCGACTCTTGTACGAGAGTCTCGTATTTCTCGTCGAGAAATTAGAAATTCACATCTACATTATGTATTTTTCTAAAATCTAGCGCTTAATTCGGGGAGACTAAAGACTGGAAGAATTAGTAAATTAAAAATAGCAACTAAAAATATAACGAGTAATTTATTGTTGAGTGGTAATTTGATTTAAATGAATTAATTTTTTAATTCATCTGAAAGGAAAATAAAATACCTACATATACACATTTCTTGTAGTAAGTAATACTGCAATTTATTGCAAAAACACGGGAAAAATTACTATTTAAAAGCATTAAAGTTTGTTTTTCTATTCTACAACTGGAATTTAAAAATGTGAAAGCGCCGAGATGGTCGGTGGTTTGATGACCAACGTGCCGATTCCTAATACAATAGTCCTACCTTTGTTGTAAAATTTAAAAGCAAACACTGTAGTTTTTGTATTTTTGCAAGGGTAAATACTTTTATCCACGACTACTAAATTATACGTACATCGATTATTTATGTGTTTTGTTAAACATAAGACTACCCATAATAAATTGACGTGAATTATGGGAGTGAATAATGACCCATTATTCACTCTTATGTCAAAATCACAAATGTCAAAATACAAAACAATACAACATAACAACATAATTTCGCAGCTTCTGTTAAATGCGATGGTGTACAAGACATCTCGTCACTGTCGCGCTGTCCATTTTTAACTTTTTTAATACAAAATACTTGCAAAAGCAAAATCTCGCGCACAGTACCTATTAATTTTTTGACGTTTCTCGAATAACATCAAAAACAATTGCTGTCTTTGATATAGGTACAATGTCCATGGCTGATTAGATGAAGTTTTTAAAAAAATGTTTATGGTAGCCTAATTATAAATTTTTACAAAAATTGTCGTTATTTAGTAATACGCGTGGACAAAGTATAGTATTTAACTCGCATGTTATTGGCTATTATTCACTCCGGTTAATGTAACCGTCGTGAATAATAGCCATCCTAACATGCTCGTTGAATAATATACTATTATACAACTGGGCCTTAGTGTTGCTATTTCTCTATAGAGGTCGCGCCGCTTACCGCTCTTTTTCGTTTAATCAAACTTGACAAGATTTATTTTTCCCTATTATCCGCACTATCAGGATGATAAAATTGCGATAAGCTGAAAACCTCGTATCATTAGGTGGTATGAGTCCTCCCGCGATGACAAACGATTTGTTAGCATACAAGTTAATTCAAGGCATATACAGTGTGGGTACTATCAAAACCGAACATAGGAGAATTGCATTGTAACTAACCTTTATATAGATTCCTGCTCGCCATTTAAACCCACAAGGATGGTAATGGTATGAATATAACGACAAAAATACAGCGGATGCGATGGTACCAATAAATGTTAGTTCTTATAGTAAATTCCAAAACTTTAAGTACTTCAAGGTCATACGAACTAAGTTATGGACATGACGTGGGCCGATGTAGCTGGTCCAGATCAGTGCAGGAGATATATATTTTTTCGTTCCTTTTAATGTTCTAAGTTTTTCGCTTTACCCTCAATTTACAATTTTTAATGATTGCTACACTTATTAAGATGTATAATTCATGTTACGCAGCTGTAATTGTCAATTTTACAGTTCTCATTTTGAAAAGAAGCGAGCGTCGCGGTGACCTTGAAGTACATAAAGTTTTGGGAATTTACTAGTTACCATTTTCTGTAAAAAAATTTATAAAATATTGCTATTTTGAAATAACATAGGTTGCTATGACTGTCAACTTTTTTTATCTGTCAATTAAATTATTTGACATCAGTCATAAGTTTCTGTTATTAATATCAGATATGAATAATAACGCGTATTCAGTCGAGCAGAGGGTTTTGCAAATCTCCTATGTTCGGCTTTGAAAGTACCCACTCGGTATGAATATGTATCATATTAGCTGAATCCAGAGTATCATTTTTAACGTATGGAAAATTGATCTAAGCTTGACTTTTCAAACATTTCATTCACAAACACGTCGTCTGCGTTGATATGTGTTCCTGCTGTGACAGCAGGAACACATCAACGCAGACGACGCACAAACATGTAAAAAAAATAGAAACAAATTTCCAGAATTTTTTCAAAAACGTTCCATTTTTAGAATAGTTGAGATTCGGGAGAAGAAATTTTTATTTTTTTTAAGGCTTGGCTTATTAGTTAAAAACCTTTTTATTAAACAACCAAATCTATCCTACAAAAAAGCAAAACACTGTTTTTACTAGAGATAATGTAGATCGTTCTTAAGAAAATGCAAATCAATGTAAACTAAAATATTTTGGAGATGAAGTTAACAAACTGTGACAATGTTAAGGGACACAATAGCTTTATCAAGAAATGGTTTGATGCCTTTCCTCCTCTTACAGACCAGTGCAATGCGATCCTCTGTTACTATTTCATTTCCTTTTTTATCCACCTTTTCAATGTTCAGTTCGTTTAGAACCTCGTTGATTTCTACATCTCGCAGACAATGTACAGTAGCCTTTACCTCTGAACCCTCTATCTTCTCAGTGAAATGCAACCCCATTACCAGACGAAGTTTTATATTACTATCATAATGCTTCTTGTTTATGAACTCCTTGTAGTATCCTTTGGTGAAAAGTTGTGCCAGGGCATCACGTGAACTCTCTTCTTTGTACTTCAATTCAATGATGATTCCTTGTCCATCTTTGTGTGCTATCATATCCAGTCTGTTCTGGTCGATATTATAGGTTTGATTGCCACAGGTGTAACCAGCAGCGAGTACTACAGATGACACTACAGTTTCTACTCCTGCCTCATTACATGGAAGAATGGATGTTGTTTCAATGAGCTTACCCAGTTTGTCAGTAAAGGATTTCAAAGCCTTTATGAACCCTGCTTTGTCTTTATTGATAAGAACGTCCATCACTGTATTAAGCTGATTTTGACAATCCGTATGTACAACACTATTCATGCCACAATGAAATCTTAAATGCTTTACCAGCTTTCTAATAAATACGGGTTGTAGATCATCTGGAATTCTAACAGAAGTTGAGAGACTTCCTCTCCTAGGTATATATGATATATAGCCCTGGCGTAGTAGGAAAAGGCCAACAAGCTCCACGGAAATATAAGCTCGGGAATCTCTATTTGCAATATGTAATTCTGTTAGGTTCTCCAAATTCAGTTGATCTGGAAAGCAAGCCGGAAACGATCCTCGTAGAAGCATACATTTAATCATCGCTGTGACATCATCCTTTTGGAAAAGATTATCGAGACTTTCAACATAACCACTTTCTTGCCAATAATTTTGTAAACTGGCATCTCCCATCTCTCGGTTTTGCAGGAATTTGACAATTGCATATGGATTAAAGATCCCATGTTCTCCACGTTCCGTATAGTAACCATTATACTTGGTGATTGCCTTCTTTCTTAAACCTTCATCTACAGAAAAGATTTCAAAAAGCTTTTCCACTTCTTTCAAATTGAATCCATAATACTTCAAGCACGGCGCATCCATTCCAAATGCGTCTCGCTCCACGTTACCCAGCAAGGATGAAATGCCGGTGCCATGCAAGTCCAATATTCCTGTAATAAACACTCCAGCAACGTTGTCACTATTATCTTTCACAACACTGCCAATAACACCCATAACAACCTCAATAATTCCTTTTAGCTCATCTTTGTCAGCCACAGTGCCAACTGCTCTTGAAACAATAGAATCAAATTCATCAATGAGGACGAAAACTTTCCTCCTATGGAACTTTTTCAAATATTTAGACAAATCTTTCAAGCCTTTATCTACATGCTGAGGTTTAAACTGCTCGTAATTGGGATTTCCATGTTTTCCCTCTGGTGTACACCATTGCTCACACACATCTCTGTCCCAAACTTCCAATTGTGACTCTGAATTTTTATATAGGTAGGGGTGTTTTATAAATGCCTCATGTATACTCGTCCTACAAAGATTCACAGCTTCAGTTTTGCTTATGACATCTTTAGAACACAGGAAACTGACGTTAATGATCGGATATTTTCCAAAATGAGTTTTCACAAACTTATTATCTGCCATGATCTGCAAGTCCATTTTTTCTGAATTTTTGTTTACAGTAAACAATTTGTAATTAGGTGTACCACAAACAGTCTCACTTTTCTCACTTTCCAGAGTATCACTTTTCTCACTTTCCAGAGTAACTTGAGTTTTCGCCTTTCCTGTATTCTCATCCACTTCTAACTCTACAAAGCAGCGGAACATGTCCAGGTTGACACTTTTCCCAAATTTTCGTGGTGCTGTTATCATTATCTTTGGATTTATAATTGTATCTCCGTCATAAGGGTGAAAAACCTTTTTTATCAATAGCGTTTTGTCCACAAACGTAGATGCCTTCAAAATGCTTTCAAATGATGAGTCAGTGTTAAATGTAAATTCCTCCTCTGGCCCCTGTAATCCAAAGAAAATTTGGTAAGTGACCACCCAAAAAAGTCATTATGACTGAAAGAAGAATACAGAGTGATTTCTAACAACTGAAAGGACAATTAGAGGAGACCAAAATATAGTTTTTTTTTACAATAAATTTTTGATCAAAATCGAATAACAAGAAAGTTACAAAGGTTTAAAGTTCTTATAAATTAACGCTCACATTTTGAGTACGCTGAGCTTATTGTATTCGCTTTTACATCAGAAACACTTCTCACACAATCTGATAAATTGCTGCTGTAATTTTGACTTACCCACATGATTAGATTATGTAAATCAGCGGTTGTCAGCCATAACTTTCGTCTTATAAAAATTTTCACTGAATTTTGTTTAATTAGCTTACAAATATACAAAAGTTGAATTCAAAACGCAAGTAATTACCGTATTTCATTAAAAAAATACTCGTTTATAAGAACTTTAAACTGTTGTAACATTCTTGTTATTCCATTTTGATCAAAAGTTTATTGTAAAAAAAACTATGTTTTGGTCCCCTCTAGTTGTCCTTTCACTTTCCTCCGTACTTTAGAAATCACCCTGTATAAGGAAACTCACTTTCTCATGTGAAGCAGCCAGACCTTTTTCCATTTTCAATTTTTTGGGGTTTGGTGCGCCCTGAAAAACATTGTTGTTATGAATTATGTATCAGAAATAACATAATACTAATTGACCTTTCCCAACCCTCTGTGGCAAGTTTTGGAACTTAAAGCGGGCTACCCGATTTATCTATCTAACGTTGGCAGCGCTGCCAAAGTTGTCATTGTTAGTGTTTTTATGTTGGCGTTCCTGTGGTGTGACGTTTGCTTTGAGTCGACGGCTGTCACCACTGACCTATATACTAACGTAGACTGAGCATCCTATACTAAGAAAGTGGACCCAAGTCCGCCATATTGCTCGTCTCTTGCTTACTATGGTTGCTTAGTAATTTAAATTTCTAAATTAATTCTTTTTTCCATTTGCTCCAATAACTTAAGCTGCAGTCTTTGAGAATTTTCATTATTATAATAATTGTGCTCCTTTAGGCAATCATAGAACTTATATTGACGTTTTCTTTTATTTTCCATAACTATCAACTTCGCTGAAAGGTTAGGTTAAATGTCATAACAACTTTACTACCATGATACAATCTTCGCAACATCAAAAGTCACTAACTAAAGACGAGCAATATGGCCGTTTTTTGGTCCCATTTTTGAAGGTCATGCCGGTATAGATGCTCAGTCTACGTCAGTATATAGGTCAGTGGCTGTCACATTTGTTTATTGTCATTTCGTGACAGCCGACACAAAGGAAACGTCACACTACAGGAACGCCAACATAAAAACACTAACAATGACAACTTTGGCAGCGCTGCCAATGTTAGATAGATAAATCGGGTAGCCCGCTTTAAGTTCCAAAACTTGCCACATCTGATTCAAACTTTCCACTGTTTAGCAGCAGTGTTGTTGATATTTATGTTTTAGTTACAATTCTACATAATCTAGTGTGTCTAATATTAAAAGGTTGTTGTTGTTAAGGTTACTTGTTGAATAGAAATTATTCATTAAAAGAATGCATTTTATAATATAGTAGTTAAAAATAGTAATACAAAATACAGTTGTAGTTTCATTTGTGATCATCTAGAATAAGTAATTTCAAGAGGTTACGGGCCCAGATGATGTTCATGTGAAACAGGAAGCAACGGAAGTAGTTTTGTGAATCTGTTTTATCAGTGGAAATTTTTATTATTAAACGTCAATGGCGGTGTCAAATACAGTAAACGCTATCAAACCGTTTAATGGAGAAGGTTACAGTAATTGGGAATTTCGGGTGAGATTGATACTAGAACAAAAAGAAATTGAGGAAGTTCTGGAAGGTGATACACCAAGCGATGCAAATAAATTACTGGAATACAAGAAAAATGATGCGAAAGCAAGGACCGTAATTGTTGCATATTTATCAGACAATATACTAGAAATGGTTAAACAATGTAAAGCGGCAAAGGAAATGATGTCGATCATGAAGGAAACGTATGAAACCAAAGGAATTGCAAGTCAAATTAATTTACAAAGAAAACTGAGAACAATGAAGTTTTCTGGAAAGGAACCATTGGGCGAGTTTATTATAGAATTTGAAAAGACTGTTTCAGAACTGAAAATTTGTGGTGGAATTATCACGAATGAAGATGTAATAATACAATATTACTGAGTTCGATGTCAGAAAGTTATCAGGCAGTTACCACAGCAATAGATATTTTATTTAGTTCTGATAAATCAAAGGTAACATTGGAATTCGTTAAAAATAAACTGTTAATGGAAGATAGCCGACAAAGAAACGGTAAGGAAAAAGCTGAACCTGGAACGTCAGAAGCTTTTGCAGCTCAGAAGAAGCGGTACGCGACATTTGGGCGCCGCCGTTTGGCCACCGCCGATTGGGCGCAGGACTTTTGGGCGCCGGACGTTTGGGCGCCAATTTCTGTAGATTAGCGGTAAGCAAGTTCTTATACAGGGTGGTGACTTGAGCAACGCATCTGCTCATACTATTATTTATAATTTTCCATTTTCCGGAAGCGTAGAAATAGAAGAAATTAAAAATGGTCTTTTTAAACAAATCAGTGATGCCTTGGAATTATCTAAACAATCAACATTTGCATTTACATCTGTCATTACGGTTTGAAGTTTATAACCGATTATTAAAATCTATTATTTTTAAAATGTATTATTCAACGAAAGAAAAAGTAGAAATGATAAAATGCCTTTGTTATATAATGTGTATCTTAGATTGCGAGTTTGTAGTTTTGTTTAGTATAGTTACGACTATAAATAAAGATATAACATGGCGCTGCGAGAAAAACGAAAAGATAATATAAAAGAATAAAGAATATAGAGAAAATTGAAGAAATTCATTTAATTTAATACAAAATAAATAAGGAAATAATAATAAAATTGAAAATCAACCAATTGTTGAAAATTAAAAGTGAATTACCAATTAATTCAAAAATTTATTTAAACCAACATGGAAAATTATCACGGCGTTCCACCTATGAGTTTTAATGGAAATCTTGCTCAGAATTGGAAATTATGGAGTCAGAAATTTAATAATTATTTGATTGCTAGTGAAACAAATTTGAAAGATGAAAAAATCCAGTGTGCCAACCTTTTGCATTTTATTGGGGAAGATGCATTACAAATATATAATTCTTTTACTTTTATTTCAAAAGAAAAAGATAAATTAATTCCATTAATGAAAAAATTTGAAGCCCATTTTATACCGAAGACCAATGTTACATATGAGCTTTATAAATTTTTTAACAGCAAGCAAGGGTTACAAACAATAGAGAAATTCACCACTGAACTAAAAAATCAGGCAAAAATGTGTAATTTAAAAGATATGGAAGAAGATTTAATAATTTCAGTTCTAATATCTGGAATAAATGATTCAATTTTAAGAGAAAAATTATTGGAAAAGCAAGAAATAAGTTTGACAAAAGTTGCCGAGTTCTGTCAAATTTGGGAAAATTCGAAACTTCAAAGTCGAGAAATGCGACAAGATCAAGCGATTCTAGCAGTTCAAAGGAAGACACCTGTAAATACCAATATAGGATCAATGGGTACAATTACAAATAAAGTTAAGTTTCAAAATAATTTTGAAAAAAGAAAACCAAGCAATTCGGTAAGTGTCAGTGCAAAATTAATAAATAATTGTTGTAATTGTGGACATACACATCCAATTAGACAATGCCCAGCATTTGGAGAAATATGTTACAAATGCAATAAGAAAAATCATTTCTCTAATAAACGCCCAATGCAAAATAGAAATGTTAATTATAATAATTATCGTAAGAAAATTAATATTGTTAATGTAGAATCAGAAGAGAATGAAAATGAATTAGAATGTCTTGATATTGATACAATTAAGATTAGACAAAAAATTAAAGCTTGGTACGTAGATTTAAATATAAATGAACAAAATGTTTCTTTCAAAGTAGATACAGGTGCTGATACGAATATAATAAATTTAGATGTTTTCAAAAAATTAAATCTAGATTATAATCTTATTACCAATTGTAATGATGCACTATTTGATTATAGTGACAATGTTATTCCAATTTTAGGTGCTATCACACTTAAAAGTGCAAATTTAAATATAAATATTATTATATTTATTTTCATATTACTGAATATAGCAAAAATGCAATTATAGGTTTAGAAACTAGTGAAAAACTTAAATTAATTAATAGAATTCAAACAGTTGAGACAATTTCTAATGTTACTTCTAGCTACCTATGTCAGTATATTAGAAAATTATAATGATGTTTTTAATGGTATTGGTAAAATTAGCGATCCGTATGATATTGAATTAATTGAAGGAGCGAAACCTGTTTCGCATCCAATACGAAATGTCCCATTTGCCCTCCAAGATAAAATTAAAGAGACTTTAACACAATTCGAAAAAATTGACATTATAAAGCGTGTACAAGGAAGAACGAAGACCAATCGAAATCACGTGTAATAAATGAAGAACAATTACATAGACAAATGCAAACTAGAAACAAGAAAATGAAGCAGTATTTTGATAGACATACATATAATAGAAATGCTATAAGATATGGTGAAACAATTTGCTATCAAGATAAACTAAAAGCTATTTGGAAATATGGAATAGTAAAAGAAAATTGTAACAATCGTGAAATTTTAATACAACGACCAAATGGTACAACGATAAAACGAAATACGAAATATATAAAACCCGTTCGGAAAAAAGGGGCAATAGTGAATTAAATAAAAATAACGATCCTAATATACCATCATCATACTTTTACAACAATGTAGCTTAAAAAGGGAGATGTTATATAATGTATCTTAGATTGCGAGTTTGTAGTTTTGTTTAGTATAGTTACGACTATAAATAAAGATATAACAGCCTTGTTTAGCGTAAAATATGTTCCTATTACCTACTCGTTTTATTGCTTTAAAAAGAATTTATGAAGAGAAAAAAAATTTAATGAGACAGAAATGTCAGTGCGTTTGTTTGATTTTATAATTCCATGGCATCAGTGATTTTTTTTAAAAAGACCATTTCTAATTTCTTCTATTTCTACCCTTCCGGAAAATGGAAAATTGTAAATAATAGTATAAAAAGATGCAGAATTTATTTCTCTACAAAAAACCTAAACACACTTTTGCTCTAAAATAATTAGGGGAGCCAATAATTGAACATTAAGAATTTTCCATTGAAATCCCTATGTTGCGTTGCTCAAGTCACCACCCGGTATATATTACCTGCTAAGAGCAACTAACCTGAACACAGACCTCGGTACCATGTACACAGACTGCAACGCCACCTCCATTACGTGCAAGTTATTTTATATATTACCTGCTAAGAGTAACTAACATGGGCCCCATGTTATTTTAAAAATGTATTGGCGCCCAAACGGCGGGCGCCCAATTGGCTGGCGCCCAATCGGCGGCGCCCAAAAGTCCTGTTTCGAGAAGAAGTATTGGAACAAAAATAAAGGTAGTAAATTTCAATTTAAATGCTATAAATGTGGGAAAATAGGTCACAAAAGATCTGAATGTCCGCAAGGAAGATATAACAGAAGAAACGAATGTAATTTTGTGGATGACAATGAAGTAGTTTTTATGACCTCCACAGAAATCGAATGCATGAAATCTAGTTTGATTAATACTAGAACTTTTATAGTTGACAGCGGGGCAACTAATCATTTAATCAAAACAGCCCCGGTAGTGTAGCGACTAGCATGCTAGGCTCCTACTCAGCGGGCCGGGTTTCGATTCCCGGTGCCGGCAACTTCTGGCCAAGGTTTTCTGCAGTTTTCCTTGGCTGTAACATGAATATGAGAGTTGTGCTATTCCATCTCTAAGTCGGCTGCAGACGCAAGCGGGCCCGCTTAATAATAATAGCCCCTTCCTCCATCCCCGCACAAGCATTGCGCTTATGGGGCCTGGCAACAGGATACGGGTAGTGTAGAGATTATTATTATTATTATACTTAGGTCAACATTTAGTTGATGTAATTGAAATAAACCAAAAAATAAATATTGCAAAAGAAGGCGAAGCAATAACAGCAAGTAGACAAGGGAATATGCATTTGTTAACTGAAGATGGAAGGCCAATTAAAATTAAAAATGTTTTGTAGTGTGAAGAGCTGACTCATAATCTTTTGTCTGTAAAAAGAATGGAAGAAGCAGGGTTAAGGGTAATATTCCATAAAAGAAAAGTGGAAATATACAAAAACAAGATGTTAATTACAAATGGAAGCCTTAACGGAAACCTGTACATGGTAAATTTTACAATACAAATATAATAAAACATTATGGCATCGACATATGGGTCATTCTTCAAGATATCCTCCTGATAATTTATGTGAAACGTGCTTGGAAGGAAAACATGCAAGAACTCCTTATAAATCAGTAAAGGAAGAAATGAAAACAAAAAGTATCGTCGGATATCTGTGGCCCAACGACTCCAACTACATATGATGGTAAGCGATATTTTGTCAGTTATATTGATTATTCGCATTTTGCAGTTTGTTATTTACTTCAAAATAAAAGTGGGGTATTAGAAACGTTCAAATCATATGTAGCAATGGTCGAACTAAAGTTCCAACACAGAATAGAAACATTCCGATGCGACAACGGAGGAGAATACACTTCACGAGAGTTTAGAAATTTTTGTAATCAAAAAGGAATTAATATTGAATATACAGTACCATTTAATCCTCAGCAGAATGGTGTAGCGGAACGATTTAATCGCACAATAATGGATAAAGCTCGATGTTTCAAAATTAGGAAAATCTCTCTGGGGTGAAGCAGTACGTACGTCTGTGTATTTAACTAATAGAACTGAAACGTCAACATTAAAAAATAAAGAAACACCAGCTCAAATTTGGTATGGTAAGGAACCAAATCTTAATAAAATTCGAGTTTTTGGAAGTGTTTCTTACGCACATATTCCTAAAAAACAAAGAACTGGAAAATTAGGTTCTCGTACGAAGAAATTTATTATGGTGGGATATACAAATAATGGGTATAGACTATGGAATGAGGAGAAAGGAAAAATAGTAGTCGCTCGTGATGTTATTTTTGACGAATCTGTTAACAATAAAGAGAAAAAGGAACAGGATCCCACAATATTAAAAAACGTTGTTACATAAAGAGAATTTAATTCACTAGCAGAGCTAAAGTACTGCAAGGAAGGCAACAGAAGCAGCAATTTGCATTTAAAAAAATTGAGTAAATACATTTGTATAAGAGTGTAATTCCGTGGTGCTAAACGAAAACCTAAACTTTACTCCCTTCTTATATTCCGCATGTCAGAAATGACAGAATGTTAGCATCTGGAGAAAGTTGTTTTCAAATTAAAAGATGTGGACTTACTGCTATTTCGTTACTGCTGGTAGATGCCATTGCCAGGACAGATGGCTCCTCCTCTTTCTTCGGTGATGATATTTTCTGTTTAGGTTCTTTTTCTTTATCCTTGTCCGTTTCTCCTTTTTTGTTGCATGGATTCATTATGTTGTATGCTAAAAAAAAGGGTTCAAGGAGTCAGACATAAATTACATAACGTAACACTATTGCTAACAATCAATAATGAAACTAACACAGCCAAAAATATTGTTTGTGTGCAACTGTCAAAAAAAGGTCACTTTTTTTGTTTGATTTTGAGTCGTGAAGTAGCACATTTGTTTATAGTAAAATAAAACCTTGACAACGTAAAAAAAGCCCTGACAACGTAAAAAAAAGACTTTTTTTTACCGGCCGACAAAGACTTTTTTTTACGGGTCATGATCTTGAATGAAATTAGCTTTTAATTTTATGTAAAGATTCGATCGAAACTTTAATTTTGGTAATTTTTCACAGTTGCACACAAAATTTTGTATGCCACATGGCCGTGAACTATCTTTTTTTTATTCGAATGATTATTTGGCTCGGCCTTCGCCTCGCCAAATAATATTCATTCTAATAAAAAAAAGTGCTACTTCACGGCCTTGTAACATAAATAACTATTTTGGTACAAGCACAAAGTGGTTTTAACAAAAATCTAATCTAGTCCAGTCAGCAGAAAATTTACACAATTCAGATAATAGTTATTTACGATATAAGTACAAGTTCGTTTTCCCACTTACAAAATAAAATGTCACTTTTAACAAGTATATCGTACACTATTTTTTATACAACTGTTTATATTTAATTTAAAAAACGAATTCATAATTTTTATTTTCACATAATTTGCTTATTGTACTCTGTATAGATTGTAAATAAATAGGGATATTAAAAAAAAAAAAAAAATGTTTCACAAAAATCAGATCTGTCGTGATAATTTTTATTTTAAATTGTTTCAGAAAAATTAGCTATGTCGTGATGTAGTCACGTTAATGCAGTGACAATTGAAAATTGTTTATTAGAAACTTCAGAAAACGTTTCGTTCGCGTTTTTTAAAACAGTTCGTATTGATAGTGCAATAGTGAAAATGGATTGTGATGAAATCGAATTTGTTATTGACGATGGTTCCTCTGCTGATACTGATGCCGGCGCCGTTCCTCGGGACATTGAAGAACCAGCTAGTAGGGCTACATTTGATCTGTTGCCCAAGAAATCGCGACAGCAATATGATATTGCCACGACCTGCTTGATTTCCAAGACTTGACGTCTTTTATCCGGCCTGGGCATATTCCAAGTTCAACCGTGCCCCGCATGGCGCTAGTTACCCAAATAGAGTATAGGGAGCTGTATAACACTGTAGTAACGAATAGTACTTTAGATGGCGTGCGCACACAAAATGCCGGTAAAAGACGGAATCTACAACGTTGAAAGACCGCAAATTTTAAAAATTTAAAAAGTTACTGGGATATAAATTTTTCTTTTTAAAAATGTTACCGGTTTTATTACTAAATGTTGCAATTTATACAGAGTTACTGAATAATCAGAGGATACAACACCTTGTGCACTTTTCATATCATGATCTAGAAATATGTTTCTTCCATTTTTTATTAAGTGACAATAATCAAAGCTGAAGAAGAAGGATATGCTTGGAGTTACTAGATGGTCAACATTTGTACATAGCTTACCATTACCAAATGCTTTGAACAGTGCTACTTTAGATTTATGGTTATCTGTAATTATTCGTAAAACACAAATCCACATTCATGTAGCTGTTGTAAAACTTTGAAAGTTAATTCATAAAATTCAAATGAAAGAAGTCCTCTGTGAAAATAATATGCTGCTGGTATGGTAAATTTAGTGGAAAGAACTTGAATCACAAAGCATAATATTTTGTTGGCCAAAACGGGTTTCCTACCAATTCTTTCAGAATTCTTCCCAGTACTTTCCAAGCCATAAAATTTATCCTCAGTTCTACTATACAGTAATTCTTCTTTAATTGACATGTCGTCTATTATAAAGCTACAGACACGTTCAATAGGCTGCAATGCCTTTGCTTCTGCCTTCAACCTTGACATTATAAGCTATGAAACATCGGCACGAGTACCACTATACCGTAGAAGCGTAGTTCGAGATGGTAGTTTTAGTAAGGTGGATCTGCAATACTCGTATCCCTTAGGTGAAGATGTTCTCCACATAATACCGTTCCGAATAGTTGTTTCGGAGAATCTGGGCTTTACATTTCCATAACTCAATATTAGATCTAGTAAAAATGTTGCCTATAAGTTGTTATTAATATTTGCATGTTGTTCAATATTTTTAACTCTTTCAAAAATAGAATTATTTATTGCCTCGCCCTGTTCTGTCACTGTATTCTGTATAACTGCGCATTCTGTTTCTTTAGTCGTGTGATTTTTATACTCGGTAGGGATTCCTATAGCTCTGAGAATGCTTGGAGGGACTGACTACAATAAAATTATTAAATATAAGTAAACGAAACTCTCAGAACAAACATCGAAAGTACTACCAAATGAAGTGTTGGAACAGCATCACGAGTAACAATTCTTCTCCCAGAAGTCTTTTTGTAGGCATTATTTTTAAAATGTAAACTACAAATAATTGCTCTACCGGGTATATTAGTAGTACCTAGATATAGGAAGCTATATTACACATTTCTCAAGTTTTATTCGATATTTTGTATACCTAAAATAGTAGTATAATCAAGTTAAATTCATTAAATGTAGAATTATATTTTCCATAGAGTAACGTACTTACTTGGATCTAAGTGTAAATTTTCAAACCATTTTTGTCTGGAGACATTATTCGAAGGAAATTCGTGAAAGGACTTATTGAAATTATAAATTGTTATTAAAAAAATATTAATGTAACCATAACGTAACCTCAATCGCGACTGAATGTCATTGTGGGTAACTAGCGCCAAAACGGTGAAAATTTGCGTTTTTGCGGAATCACGATTTATATGGAAAATTGAAGATATGCCCAGGCCGGATAGAGACGTTAAGTCTCGGAAATCAAGAAGGTCGTGGATATTGCATATAACCGATTCATAGAATGGTGCAAACTAAAGAAAGTTGAAGGGACTACTTCCCAAGGAATTAATATCTGTAATTGTTCTAATTCTAATGTGTATGTTACTATTTATAAATAAATTATAAACAAATTCCACTAGTGTTAAAAATATTTTTTTGTGCCTCCGGTCGGCATCACTGAGTTTCTGCATCGCGAAATCCGCCAGAAACAGAGGTTTTGCCGGCCTAGGCCGGCAAAAGTAATAATTTTAAATTATTAGTTGGCTGCATCGGCTCAATCTGTCAAAGTCAAATTTATGCATCGCGCTCGGACAAACGCGATCAAACTAATAAATTAGCAAAATTTTACAAATACGATTACCTATTTGAGCCACTGTGGTGATTTGAATATAATCTTTAATATGCGCCGGTGTATCCATTATTAAATCAAAGATAAATAATAAAATTTAGAAATAAACGTCAATGGAAATTGTAAGAAAATAAATGAATTAAGTTTAATGAATACAAGGAATCTTGATTTTTAAATCATAAAAAAAATTCCTAATACATAAATTTTAAATGTAAATTTAATTTATTTAAACAAACATCGGCACAAAAAATCTTGTGTATTACACGTCCAGAAACAGTTTTGCGAGTGCTCCTACTTGCAGGACTCGGCGTTCCGCCTCGCCCTGCAACCTTATAGTCCGGGAGCCAGCGAGCATCTGAACTAAACCATAAGGTACAAAATTTTTGACCAAACAGGCTGAAAGTACCCTGAAAATGAGTGATAAAACGGGCCGTCTGCCACTCGTAAATGGCAGCGTTAACTGGGGGGCGGCGCGAGAAAAGGGGTTTTTTGGAGTTGAACTAAACCATAGGGTACATGGACAAGTTATATATCAAAAGATTCCTTTTTTTGTGTAGTTTACGAATATTCTATGGCAGACGGCTTTAGGCGCAGCCTTCATGGCGGCAGACGCGTTTGAAAATGGGGAAAACCACCCTTCAACTAAACCATAAGGTACATGCATAAACTATATATCAAAAAATTCCCCTTTTCTTGGAGATTTCGAATATGTTACGGCAGACGATATTAAGGGCAGCATTCACGGTGGCAGACGCCTTTGAAGTTGAAGAAAATGCGCGCCGGACCAATCTCTGTGAGAGCGAGCGAGCGACAGTAATACGCGAAAGCCCATAACAAAGCGAGACAGAAATACGTTTCGCTTGGAAGTAAGAGTTTACCTTTATATCGGTTCAATAAAAACAATAACTCCTTCATTTACTATAAATGTTTATTTTTTCTACTAACAATAAGTACGAAATTTTGCAGAAGAATCAGAAATGTCTGTCAAAGTAATGTAACATACCTAGTCAGTCAACAAAATTAATTACTTCCGTTATTAAACTAAAATGCAATAAATTGTGCCCAAGTTATGACGAATTGGTTCGAGGAATAGTAGTATTTGTAATTTTTTTAGAAAATTATCACATTTGTGAAAACGTTAGGGTAGAAGTACTTAACTATCAGAACAATGTTAGAACTAATTTAACCTCATTCCCTAACTTATCCACATTAATAGAATCCTATGAACAGTTTTGCGAAAACAGTCTAGCTGGGGCACACGACAAAACCGCAAAATATTGGTTTACCTGCACTTACCTCATTCAATTGTATTTAGAATTTTCAAGAAGTATAAGAACTTCTGATATTGACTCCTGCATATTTATTTTATATGAATTACCTTCCATGTTTTTTGCTTTTAATCAACCAAATTACGCCCGTTGGATAATTAGATTTCATGACAATCTGATGAACATGGATGAAACTCATCCAGGATTCAGAGAAACATACTCTTAAAGTTGTTTTTCGATAAAGAGAACAAACAAGCCATTTTCCAGAACTCCGGTAGATTTAACATTAGAACAAACTATTAATGCTGATGCTGCTAACAGATACTCAGGTATAGCTTGTTTTACGAAAATAATGTATCTGCTAGAAAACGTTGGGCTCAAAATCATTCTATCAGAACTTCATTAATACCTATCTCATTTTTTGGAAAAAAAAATAGGTATTCACAATCGTGAAGATATCACAAAAGAATTAAAACTCCGCCGAATTAATAAAGATAAAGCCGATCTGAACATTTTAACAGCCGGAATCAAAAAATTTGTTAATCCTTTTAGCGTTGGAATACCCCCGGACCAATTAATAAATATTGCAACAGGTACCTAAATCTTGCTCAATTGAAACAGAAATTTTTTTTATTAAATGGTGTTACCACTGGCACAACAGCACGGGATAATTTTGTTACGGAATGTTCAAATGATGAAACCAGATTTGAAAAGCCCATAAAAAGAATTAATGTAAAAACATTTGCAAGCCAAGGTCTCAAATTTTCTTTAAAGCAAAAGGGAACTATTAATGAAATTAAATTGGAGCGAGATTTCAAACAAAATTTTACTGGTCGGCATTGATAAAAATATCGATCTTCAACTTGTTTTTAATTTTCCACTAACTCCAGTTCCACTGTCTCTTTGCAACATTGATGGGTCTATGATTAAAACCGATAAATCCGCGTTATTCAAACTATTACAAAAACATGATTCACAAACTACTACTGGTTCGTCGCCGTTTGTCGATGCGGTTCTTATTGATGGATTGTTTTTTTTTTACATCTTTTAAAAGATCCTCCGCAGACCTTCGAGCGATTATCACAACTTATTTTGAGTAAAATTTGTGCTTTTCCAGAGAGAGAAATACATTTAATTTTTGCCAAAATAGGTAGTTACTCCCTCAATAAAAGATGAGGAACGGGACCGTCGGTCGTGATAAGGATGCGGAAAGGCTAGATTCTTACACCATTTCCGGTCCTAATCAAAGGCGACGATCAAATTTTTTAAAATCGCTTTGTAACGATAGTTTCAAAACCGCTTTATAAACTATTTACATCAATCCTGGGAAAAAGACGCTTATTCTGTTTTGGTTGGAAATCGGTTGGAAATAAAGTTGTATTTATAACACACGAAGATAAATGTTATAAATTTGTAGCAGAGAATAATAAGATGACAAAGTCATAGGTAGTAGAATTACATTGTAACCACGAAGAAGCGGATTCGCGAATAACTTATCATCTTAGTAAAATCTAAATTAATATAATGAAGTCATAATTAGAGCCTCAGACACGGACATTGCAATTATTGTTTTGGGAAATTTGAGTAAAATTGAACCCACTATTCAGGTATGGATGGAGGTAGGTCACGTGTCAAATAACACACAAAAATTCGTAAATCTTCGACATATATTTTTTCAAATTTGGGTGTTAATGTATCTAATGCATTGCCAGCTTTTCACGCATTTACCGGCTGTGTTTACGATTCTGCTTTTTATGATGGAAAAGGCAAAACGAAACCTTTTCATATTTTAACTAAAAATCCCGACTTCTGGCAAGCCTTTAGTTGTTTAGGATTACAACAAAATTTGGATGACGTAACCACTGGAGTTCTGGAACAATTTACTTGCATGTTATACAACAAACAAAAATGTAATTATATTAACATGGCTCGATACGAAATTTTCACCGATACATACAAAAGTAAAACAGTAATTAACTCCCTAAAGATAAAAAAACTCATTGAATTATTCAATGTTTCCGCCATGTAAATCAGTTTTGACAGAAAAAAATTAAGAGAACCAATCAAATTGCCGCAATTTGGGCAAACGCCACCGAAAAGAGTCCTTCTTTCTATAATCCATCTGAGAATGGATGGAATTGTGTTAACGAGAAATTTAAAATAAAATGGTTTGAAGGGTCTCAACTACCTCAATATCTTGATGACATATTATCCGTACCTCAACCCAAGTAACACGGGACGTCCTATGGACGTCCATTTTAGGTCCATATTTGGTACATAGCGTCCATGGACGATTATGGACCGATATGGACGTACAATGGACGTCCGGTACTGTACCACCACAGGACGGTATGCGTATCGGACAAATAGGACGTCCATAGTACGTCCAATGGACGTCCATAAGATGTCCATAGTACGTCCAATGGACGTCCAAAGGACGTCCATAGGACGTCCATAGGATGTCCAAAGGACGTCCATAGTACGTCCATGTAACATGTTTAAATAAGCGTCCGTATATGGACGTTTTATGGACGTTTTATGGACTCAATTCTAGAAAATCTAGACAGTCGTCGTTGAGAACAGAAGCGTGACGCGATGTCATGTTAGCACATTGTGTTCTGTCATTCCGTTGTGAATTTAAAAGTTATTGCACTGCAGACAGGTAAAGTGGTATCTACTTATTTTCAGATATAAGTGAACTGCCAATAGAGGAAAAAACGACAAACCCTCCCCCCATAGTTCAACTTCCCTTTACATGCCATTCATGTGAACACGTAAAAAAAGAATTACATAGCAGAAACTAATGGTATATAAAATGAATTACTTAAGCGTTTTTACTGTCTTTTTATAACTGTCGAGTACGTCTCTTTTAATTTCCTTAACATATAATAAGATATGTATCATCAGTGCGTCCGATGAAATCACAGCCGGATCGTTGGCAAAAAGCAAGGTGTACAAAAGCTTTCTATTCCACTCCTTCGCAATACACTTATATGTCACATACATTTTGACCAAAGTTGGAGATAAACAACATCCATGTCTTAAGCTATTATTAGTCATTTTAAATGCTTCCGATATCCGATTTTTTATTAAGTATTTTTGCGCCAATGCGGCGCGGCGCAGTCAGATAGATTAGTAATTTATATTAAATTGTAATTATTTTGTATAATACCTATACTTTTTTATATAAATCACAAAGATTTCTTATTTTTACTCGATAAAAATAGTAACATTAAATTTGTTTAATTAACATCCAATATAAATCCATATTATGTCCATAGAATGTCCATAATACATCCGTATGGACATCCAATGTACATCCAAAGGACGTCCATGTACATCCATAGAACGTTTCTTGTACATCCAAAGGACGTCCAATGTACGTCCATGTACATCCATAAACGTCCATGTATGGACGTATTATGGACTCCATACTTGTGCCATATGGACGTCCATTGGACGTACATTGGACGTCCCATGTATCCGATATGGACGTCCAATGGACGTTCGAACATCCATAAACGTATGTACAATGGACGTCCATTGGATGTACGTGTGTTACTTGGGAAGATACTGAAGCAGAAGAGAATGATGATTATTATTTATCCACCGATGATGAATGTACAGACAATGAAGTATAATATTTCTATTATACACATTCGTTTTATTAAAAGTTTCATTTAGTATGTATACAATTTTAATTAGTACTCTTGAATTTTGAATAATTATATTGTAGTAATCTAATCAATAAATATTATTCAAATATCGAACTTCTCATTTCTCATTGGTACCTATGTTAGTAACAAAAATAAACATTTATAGTAAATGAAGGAGTTATTGTTTTTATTGAACCGATATAAAGGTAAACTCTTACTTCCAAGCGAAACGTATTTCTGTCTCGCTTTGTTATGGGCTTTCGCGTATTACTGTCGCTCGCTCGCTCTCACAGAGATTGGTCCGGCGCGCATTTTCTTCAACTTCAAAGGCGTCTGCCACCGTGAATGCTGCCCTTAATATCGTCTGCCGTAGCATATTCGAAATCTCCAAGAAAAGGGAAATTTTTTGATATATAGTTTATGCATGTACCTTATGGTTTAGTTGAAGGGTGGTTTTCCCCATTTTCAAAAGCGTCTGCCGCCATGAAGGCTGCGCCTAAAACCGTCTGCCATAGAATATTCGTAAACTACACAAAAAAAAGGAATCTTTTGATATATAACTTGTCTATGTACCCTATGGTTTAGTTCAACTCCAAAAAACCCCTTTTCTCGCGCCGCCCCCCAGTTAACGCTGCCATTTACGAGTGGCAGACGGCCAGTTTTATCACTCATTTTCAGGGTACTTTCAGCCTGTTTGGTCAAAAATTTTGTACCTTATCGTTTAGTTCAGATGCTCGCTGGCTCCCGGACTATTACTCGCACTCGCAAATGTGCTGTTTCTGGCCTTGTGATACAAATAACTATTAACATGCTACTTTATAAAATTGAATTTCTAACCCGGGTAACTTTAACTAAGGGCCGGCTTTACAATACAAGTATAAGTTATACTTATACCCCGACAATTGTCATGGTTACAATTGTTAAAATAATTGTAACCATGGCAACTATCGGAGGTATAGCTTATTCCAGGTATATACTAATATTGTAAAACCGGGCCTAAAAGTGTCATTTTTAATGACAGTTGTATAAAAAATTTCTAATATAAATCATATAAATTATAACCATGAGCAGTAAAAAAGAAAGCAAAATGCGAAGCTGTCCTGCTTCGCCTACAATTGTTGCAGAGTATTACACACCATTAAAAATAAGACAACAATCAGATCGCCAACAATTCAAAGATAACTACAAATCTTTTACTCAAGATAAAAAACTAAATATACCAAAAAATATCAATGAAGTAACTCAAATGAGAAATCGTAATTCTGGGTAAATTGCGGTGTTTGTGAACAGATAGAAATGACTTTGAGTTTAACTACGGCCAACTTTATTTGACTATAAAGTACCTATGCTATAAGGTAATTCCGAAAAACAATTAAGGATCTTGCTGTGATTTATTTTGTACCCTAGCTGTCAAATAGTATATTATTCAACGAGCATGTTAGGATGGCTATTATTCAGGAGCAGGACGGTTACATTTACGAAATGAGCCGCAGGCGAGTTTCGTAAATAACCGGAGTGAATAATAGCCAATAACATGCGAGCTAAATACTGTACTTTGTCCACGTACTAAATACAACAATTTTTGTAAAAATTTATATCTGAATTTTTTTTTTAAACTTCATCTAATCAGCCATGACATTGTACCTATATCAAAGGCAGCAATTGTTTTTGATGTTATTCGAGAAACGTCAAAAAATTAATACTGTGAGATTTTGCTTTTGCAAGTATTTTGTATTAAAAAAGTTAAAAATGGACAAAATGACTTCTTTAAGTTTGACAAATCTCAGGGCCTCGAAATTAAGTTGGGGTATGTTGTATTGTATTGTATTTTGACATTTGTGATTTTGACGTAAGCCGTAATTCACGGCAATTTATTATGGGTAGTCTTATGTTTAACAAAACACATAAATAATCGATGTATAATTTAGTAGTGGTGGATAAAAACTATTAACTTTAAAAAACCCGTTGTATTTAATAAATTGTTAATTTGTAAGACAATTTTCCATCTCATACTAAAGCTTCTATTAGCTAATAAACGATTAGTTGTCATGGAAACAATTCTTGTAACAATGGTATCCATGACAACTAATCGTTTATTAGCTAATAGAAGCTTTAGTAGGAGATGCAAAGACCGGGCCTAAATGAAATAAGCTGGGCATTCATTTTGAATAGAATAACTAAACCATAATTAGAGTGAATTAGGTTTTGTGCGGCTGCAATAATCACATATAATTTTGTACGTTACAAACCCCTTGCAATTGAGAATTCCGAAGTTGAATTATTCACTAAATTTAATATCTCCTTTCAGTGGCGGATCTCGGACAAAATTCATGTGAGGCGAAAATAAAAAACTTTTATATACCTAGTGTATTTATTTTATGTTCATATTTTAGTCTACGAACATAATTTTAATGCAATATGTAGCACAAACAAAATCTTCATTACTAAATTATGTTTTATATTCTAAATCTAATAATTTGTTTTTTATACTTCAATTTTTTTTAATATGGGGCTAAATTGTATATTTGTGTAAAAATAATAATTTCACATTTTCGATATTTCCGCTACTACAACAATCGCCTCTATAAGCATAGAATTGGAAACGAACTACAACGAGAGGCACCGATCTTTTCGCCTCAAGAGACATCGTAAGAATTAAAGAGAAACAAATAGGAGTGAAAAAGGATGCATAGCATTAAAATTACAATTTTATGCGGCGGCTGTTATGATCGCCTCTCGCACTGAGCATGTATGCAGAGTGCAATACTGTTTAATAGTTGCCTATACAACAGATACAGTAGACTTAATAAAACGCATATAAATAACAAATAAAAATAGATATACTCTTTGCTTTAAGTTTACGTTTAGCGCGTTGACCAAAAACTTATATCTAGAATCGTAGAGAAATAAATATGACCATTTTCTATTTCTTTATAAAAAAAATAATTTTATTGCCTGTAGGCTATGAGGCGGTGCCTCACTTGCTTCACCCCCAAATCCGCCACTGTCTCCTTTTCTGATAAATGAGATTATTCACTTACCTACTGCTAAGTATAAGAAATAACTGCAGTCAAGTATTGTGTGATTTGCACAACTATTCTGGATTATGAAATTACCAAACAAAGAATGGAAAAAAATTACAGTAGGAGTCAAACAGATCTAAAGCAGATATTTCAAATTACTATGCGATATTTAATTACACAAAATGGTGGTTGCTGTGACGTTCACTTCACTTTGGAGGACACGCAACCTCGTGACACTTTTGCACATGCTTCTGTGAAAAACCTTTACAAAACATATCAAATTCAGATAACAGCCTATAACCTGATAAATACATTCAACACACACTGAATAATAAACTAGGTATAAACAAATATAAAATTTACCTAAACTACTTAGGTATCATGTTTTTTAAATTGTGCCTAATTTTAGGTTATTACAACGTGTTACAACTTCACAGTAACAGTATAACAAATATAAGTGCAAAACGGAAAAAATGCGGATTTACCTATTATTTGATACTTTACTTCCTACTTTAGTGATGTGCAACAATTCAATATTCAGTTACTGCTGAATTGTTTGATTTAACTTGAATAAATGAACGGAAAGCAGGCAATATGGCCGGCCGATAACGTGCACAGAACACTAATAACGTGGTGGCGTGCGACTAAATCGCGAGGCATGTCGTTCGTATCCTGTTAATCGCGCATGATCAAGGTATGATGATGCGCCTGCGCACATGTCGACATTTCGGACGTGTTAACTTTGCGTATGCGCCAAAGTCGACGTCCGGTGTTGCCAGATTGATTGAGATAGATTAAATCAAACAGGTGTTTGATGCATATTATAGCCATCTCTACCATCTCTAGCTCTATAAAACGAGCACCAATCCAGGATGGTGGTCTTGTCTCATCGGAGATGTTTTTTTGGGAGAAGTTCTTCGACCAACCGTATATTATTTTGACTATCTGCTTGATGGACAGGTGGCTTCTGCACGCGACACGACCATAGCAACAATAGATAACGCCGAAGGAAAAAAATTTGCATCAAACACCTACAGCAATACACGCAGCTGTAAGGTTAGGTTGTTTGATTTAAGCTATCTCAATCAATCTGGCAACACCGGACGTCGACTTTGGCGCATACGCAAAGTTAACACGTCTAAATTCCAAGTCCGAAATGTCGACATGTGCGCAGGCGCAGCAACAACGACATGTTGACGCATGTGACGAAAACTACCCTAACCTATTTTAATTACAAATTGTCAAATGTCAAGAGCGTCAAACGGTGGCCAAAAGAATCTTGCCAGCTGCTACAGGCTTTTATATAGAAATATTTCTAATTATACTATATATTCAAGAAGGTATTTTATTTACACAAAACAAGTACTTCTTCTAATTATTTACTATAAAAAGTTCTGTAGTTCTGCCTAATATAAATATGGCACAATGGATAGGGTACATGGTATCTATCGAAACTGAAAATAGAGGAACCTATCAAGGAGAAATTTCTGCAGCCACCGGCTCAGAAATTACATTAACAAAACCGTTTTGTGATGGAATTCCTTGCTTAACTGCAGACATCACAATAAGGTACAAAGGTACTCTTTAAACTGCGAGTTACTACTGTCTTACATTATTACCGAGTGAAATAAGATTTAAAATTATTAACCTCAATAAGGGTTTTGGCCTAGTCCTTTCTGTATGTTATGAAATCCTTTTTGTGAGATGGATTAGTCCTCATATCTTCCATGTGATTTGCCTTTCTCTTTGTCCCGATTCTTTTCTATTGTTACACTTCTCCCTCGAGTTTATTATTTTTCACATCACTCTATATGTCATCAACCACTTCAGTCTCTGTACTTAACATATCTTAATTTTCTCCATCTTTATCTTAATATTTTCTTTTGAACTTCCTGAGCTCTGCTTCTGCTGCTGCTTTTAGAGCCAAAGTTTGCTTTCTAGACATTACTATTGGTCCTTTAATGTCATATAAAGCCTTATTTTCGTTGCTTTTTGTAGCTGATTCTTCTTAAAACGGTTGCCAAAATAATTGAATGTATCCCTTCAAATATGTACTGCTCTACCTGTAGGTCCCATCTTTGCTCTGAATTCTTGTTGTACCTCCTGTAATTTATTATCAAAATCATGTTATTAATAATGTATTGTTTATAGCGCACAAGATATTGCAAAATTACAATTAATAGAAAAACAAGAAAGTCCTTCTGGACAAAGCACAGTAACAGTTGCAAAGCCAATACCTAAACGTGCAGGACGCACTTCAAGTTGTTCTGAAATTACAACTCCAAATAGAACTACTGCTATTACTACTCATAATGGATCTCACAACTTCAATAAATCGAAACCAATTGATATAGACGTTAAGCAACAGATGGTTTTGTATGATCTACCAACTTCATTTATTAGTAAAAGTAAAAGAGATAAATCGAAAGGAAAATGGAGCAAGGGTTGGAAAGATGAATTATGCTTTGGATCGCCATTGGATCACATAATAAATAAAGAATTTGATTTTGAAAAAAATTTAGCACTATTTGATAAACAAGCCATTTGGGATGAAATTAATTCACAGAAACCTGATTTAGTAAGACAAACTGATCACGGCAGAAGACAACCAAACAAATACCGGTGTGTTAAATTGAATTATTAGCTACATACTATAAAATTTCATTATATTTTGTAGGCATGATGAAAACGTTCTAACCTCTTTGCCTGCAACGTATCGGCAGATTTCAGTACCGAAACAAGAGTTTTGCGAGTATGTAACAGACGAAGGTCTCATTATTCCTAGTATACCCAGATCCCTACGCAATAAATTATGGGCTGCTGCAGATCAAGTGGGCTTACATTGGGAGAGACGTGTAGAATTAATGGGCCGTGCAGCAGCTGAAATGGCTCTTCAATTGGTTGGAGGAGGTCATCGACTTAATCCTCATAACATGCATCAATGTCCAACTGTTGTTATTTTGTGTGGACCCAACAAGTAAGTAACACTTTAATAATTAAAAGCGTACATTCTTTGCTTACGATTTTAAACAAAGACACTGATTTTATTTATTTCAATTTTTATAGACAAGGAGCCAGCGGAATAAATACAGCAAGACATTTGGCAAGTCACGGTGTGAATACTGTATTATATGTGACTTGTGCAGATACACCCGAAGTTAAACAAGAATTGGCTCTTTATAAACTGACAAAAAATAAAGTTATAACCACAGTTTCAAGATTACCCCAACTTACAGATCTTATTATTATCTCCCTTTGTGAAGATGTAGACAATCCAGTCTCGTATAGTGATTTGGCTGATTGGACAAACAATAATAAAGCACCTGTTTTAGCATTAGATCCACCTTCGGTTGGCACTCCAGGTATCATAACGAAATTTACACTTGCCCCTGTTTTACCACTTGCTCATTCGCCAGATAATGGCAAAATTTATTTATGTAATCTTGGATTTCCCATTGAAATATTTTATGAAGTTGGTATTAAATATAAATCACCGTTTGGTTCGAAATTTGTTATACCGCTACATCCAAATGATGATGCGTGAAGCTTTTTGTGGTATCGTTTATACAAAGTTTTCTAATGATATATCAAAATGAACTGAATTTTATGTACTATGATCATTACATTGAGCCATGAACGAAATTAACTCTTAAAATAATAAATAGTACTTAAGCCATTGCTTTATCGTAATCCTATATTTTTAGAATTTTATTTATGAGCAACAAACATAAAAGTTTTAAAGTACAGATTAGTACTAACTGATCCTTTGTATTGTTTAAGTTATAATTATAAATTTGTTTAAGAAAAGTAATTTTATAATATAACAAATATTTAATATTATATGTTTTGAGACAGACAACCTGTGGGTATCCTACCTTTATATTTTTTTCTGGTAGTTTGCCCAATAAAAAGAATTAAGGGTGAAAATGTTGCTCAATCGGTGCTAAATTATAAAGCTTTTAAAATTGTTAAACATGTCTCACGTTTTAAAACTTTTGAACATGTACCTAGGTATTATTATTGTAATAATTAAACCATTTATATTTATTTTCATTTACTTTTTTAGCAATTAATTTTATTAGTTTTATATATTATTCATAAGATAGGTTGTTGAACAACCGATGCATGTCATAAATACTTGATGGCAGTACAAAGTGATACTGTTTCCAAATGATGGGCGTATTCAGGGAAACAGCTGTCCAAGCATCTCAGCCGCTGACTGTCCCTGAATGAACCCAATGTTTCATACACACAGGATATGCTGTGCTCATTACTCATTATCAGGACCACGACCTTGATTTTCGAGTCAGACTCGAAAATCAAGAAGGTCGTGATCAGGACACAATATAGGGAATGATACTAAAAAAAATTATTACGTACATTTTTTCCTACGCATGTTGATTGTAATTTTAGAGGGAGTTGATTTATTATAATACTAGGTATATGGTTGTGTAATATTTTACCTTATATCGAAGTAACCTAATATATACAGGGTGTTCCATTTAAAACAAGTAAAGTCACGTCTCTTCCATTCAAACCGGAAGTTGGCGATTTTTTCTATTGCCCCAAAAATACTCATCATACAAGACTGAATAACTTTTGTGTTTGAATTTTTTTTCTATTGTCGATAAACGAGTAAATTAACTCGCCCTAAAATTATAATCAACCTGTATATTCCACAACCCGCGTTTTTAGATTAAAATTCCTGTCGTCCAAAACACTGCAGTATGAACGCGCTGTAAGAGTAAGCAACTGCTAGCTAATACACTTCTCAATGCGCTGAATAGAGTGCACGCATGTGTTTAGTCTAAGGGTTCCCAGGCCCAAACTATTAATGTTAGACAAATATTTTCCCGGAGTTTCTTGTGGTAAATTCTATATTCTACAACTTTGGTCTTGTGTTATTTTCACCTATCTTGCGCGGTTTTCGCTACATTTCTATTTAAAGCTATTAATGTGTTATGTTATATGTCTTACATGGTTGATGATGTCAGGCACCACTAGCCTTCCTCCAGGTACGTCTATCTAACCTCATTCGCGTAGAAAAGTTTACAAGGGGTTTATTGCTATAAAAAATAAATTGGAAACCTATTCTACAATCAAGTACTATCTTTATATTACAGTAACAATTAAAATTTAGTATAAATCTTCCAACCCCTGTTCAAAGAACTTTTCTTCATATTTTTTGATGTAGAAGCACCTCTCAAAGTAGCATAACGTTATTTCCGGACACTCTGTATGTTTCATATATTTAATGTTGGCCTAATTCTCCTACTTTTAGTGAAAATATTAATTTATGATGTGGATCAATTGGTATTACACCGACTGCTTGGTTTATCAGGTGCACAACCCTAATCTTTGAGAAACGATTGGCCATAAAGTGATTAAATTAAACACAAATTTATTCAAAGAGCAATCTAATGATGATCTTATTAGACTCGCAACTTCCTAAACAAAAACAAAACTTGTAATTAATTTTTTTTATACTTTAACCTAAATACCTACACAACTATTTCTTTGTACTATGGTGTACCTACTTGATAAACTGGATAGTCGTGTATTCTCATATCTAAGAAGATTTTCGATCAATAAAGCAATTGTGAGGAGCTATCGTACTTAAAAAATAAATGAAGGCCTTCCTACGGAGAATTACATGCTTATCTTTTTTCTCTTGTCCGTTATAGGTACCTTTATGGTGATTCAACTCTTGTATTTGTTCCAAGTGGTTGACGTAATGTTTTTCTTTAATATCCCTCTTCTCTTCTTCCTTGTTGGTTTGGTTTGCAGCTCCTCTTTTGTTTTCTTGGTATGGTCGTATTAAGATAGAATTAATAGATTTAAAATCCATCTCTAAAAGTGGTCACAGATAAAGGTGTAGAAAAAACCCAAAGTCTCCACTTAATCGAAAAAGATAGAATTACATTTAATTGACACTCGCCGTTTCTGCTACGGTGCTGGTTTCATGGTTGATGAATGTTTTGTGGGAAGAAATAATGCACAAAAGTTGCTGAATTACTAGGAAGACCCCCTAAGTAAAAAGAAATATTTTTTATACATTTTAAATATTAAGAGGAGTTAGTTCGTATAAATATTTTTTAAATTCTTAGTAGTAAGTAACGTTAGCTGAAAATATTATTTTATAATACTATGTAAGAATATCTATGAGTTATCTGTCTTGCACTTTTCTTCTATCTGCAACAGTTACGAAAATATTTTGAATTGAAAATTTGAGAACATTTTAATTAAAAACAAGAACGGCGTTACATTTCCCTTGTAATTCTGTCCAACTTTGCTAATTTAACCGACTTTATAAGTCTACAATAACAAAGTTACCCATACACTGTTGTTTATTGTTGTCACCCATAGACCAAACTATGTGATATACATGGGCCACAAAAATGTTGCTAGTCATAATTAGGCAATTCTAAATCATAACTCAATAGGAGTCAGTCATGTGACGTCAGCAATTTATCAACACATAAAAAAGATATTGCGCTTACCCACCGGGGTAGACCACGTGATGAGCTGTTCGTATGACAACCCATGAGCGTGTTGTTGTTTACCCACCGGGGTAGACACGTGATGACTGAACCCTATTTTAAAATGATAAATAACATACGTCATTTCGACAACAGAAAGACACATTTTGATTTAATTTTGTATCGTACTTGGTAGACTTTAAAATCGATGTTGTGTCAATTGTGGTTTAAACAACTGATTTTTCTAAATAAAATAATTGTATTTTTGTTTTATATTTTATAAACTTATTGCATCACTGTTTGATGAATTGGCCTTTTACGCTTATTTCTACTCCCTTGTTTTCAGCATTTACAATTATTACCAACATACATTACATCCTCGAATAATAGTACTGCTATACGAGCTCAACTATTATAATAGTGCATGCGAGGTACTGTTATTTTTATAGCTACCCTTATCGTCTGATGCTGGCTTTAAGAAAGTGGTACCTTATGCAGTACATGAGCATTATTTTATTTCCACTGAACTATGTTGACAATAGAAATTAAGAAAAAAATAAGTATAGTACTTTATAATAAATTAAACTAAGAATTTGTTAATAGATATGTTTTATATGCACTACTTAATTTGTAAGAGAAGAAAGTAATGAATATAAACTTTTAAGTAAAAGTATTGGACATTTATTTTATTTGTAGTCTACGTTATAATAGAAAAACTGTCTTTTATGTGGGCTATCCGCGCGCACTTGTTCGGTTCGGTTCCGTTCGGTTCGGAACCGCCCGATTCGCAATAAATAAAATACATAGAAATGAATGGCAGCCCGCGCATTACGTCGGTTCGGTTTCGTCCCGTTCGGTTCAGTCCAAGTATACGACAAATGTCAAAAAATTTCGAAAGTCCGATCAGTCTACAGGACGAAAAGGATGGTGCCGTATCAAATCAACGTAATGGCAGTAATTTCCATGTATTTCCGCGGCATTTGTAAGCTTGGTGGAGCTTTATTTGATTTTTGTCGATCGAACGGTTCCGAACCAAACGGAACGGAACCGAACAAGTGCGCGCGGACCTTAACTAGCGTAGTTTTAAAAATGTGTTGATTTGATTATTTTATACAGCCGAAGCAAAAAAAAAATAAAGAGAGGTTTAGTACACTTCTACTAATTTAGAATTTTTGTGAAATAAGGTTTCATATTATTTTTCATTTAAGCTGGATATGGTTTGTAAATATCAATACATACCCAATAAATACTGCTAGACTATTTTAAACCCCACGGAATCTCTTAAAATGGGTATACAGCCAAACTTTTTTTTTTGTGAAACAGTTAGGTAGGTAACTATGTTAAATTTTAATTTAAAACTTTTAATTCTGAAGTTATTTATTATACCTACTTAGAACTTTTACATTTTTTTTTCTAAGAGCTACTATAATGCTCCTACTAACTTTTGTAAAAAATTCACTTTGTACTATTAATTTCACGTTGACTTTCTAATGCACTGACAAGTTTTTTTATAAACGGATGTCCAAATTTTCCCTTTGTAGAATCAAAAAATTCTTGCAGTTTTACAGGAGTTCTATTTTGTTCATATTCTGTTGCAGTAAAAATCATATCAAATTGATCCAAATCTTTGACAAACTTGGCTTCTGGCGTTTCCTTTTTCTCATACTCTTTGTACAAATTGTAAATCATTTTTCCAATATCATCACCAAGATTGGCTGTAAGCTGTTGCATAGCTGTATCTTCCAGTTGGTACTTGACTTCACTTGGAACATTATCTAAAGGTGTAATATCGCCTACAATACATTCTGCTAAATCATGAACTAGTGCTAATTGTAGACAACGCAATCGATCTAGTTTAGAATCATCCCCAAGAAGAAAAGTCATGATTCCCATGCAGTACATATGACTTGCAATACTTTCCGGATTTTCTACTCCCCTATATTCCCACCCTTTTCTAACATTATGTTTTAAATTGTTTACTAACTTAAGGAAAGCTAAAACTTTATTTACGTCTAAGGAATCCATTTAATTTCACTTTTAATTTGAAACAACTTTAAGGTTAACGTTGATAAATGTCAACAAACACACAACACTGTTGCCAACTTCATCAACAGCTGTCAAACTCACAAGCGGATAGCGACAGAGCCTTCAGTGACCCAGCAGCTGAGCATATGCATTTACAAGTCCACTGGACTTGTGAAAAACACATTCACAAACTGCAACCAACTTAAAGTCGGTGGGCCATCCCAGTAGACCTGTGAATAAATATTTTCATTGATTAAGCTTGGCGGCAAATTCAAAGTTAACCAATGAAAGCAAAAATAACACAAAGCCATCAAACTACACTCCGACTCGATCTTATTTTGCGGCATTGCGGCTGGTTCGAACCTCTGCACGGATCTGTCTCTTTCTAGCTTCATAGTATGTATATGCTGTTAGAGTGAGCGCAATTCTAACGTGTATGAAATTCACTGCAATTGTCTAGGAAATGAAAATAGATGGTATTTTATACCCGCAAATGAAGATCGAATCCGAGTGTAAATCAATAAAATTTAATTTCTCTAAGGACAATCGTTTTTTATTTCATTTTAAAAGTAAGTTTATTCGGAATTTCGACATCTGATATTTTATTGATACTTTATGAATATAAAACCTTTCGTTTTTTAAATTTTTCCTCTATCAAAGAGTGCGCATGACTAGGTACTAGTTAAACCCTCCAACTAGTGCCTCTGGAGTTAAGGAAAAGAGAATTAGCATTGAATGAAGTACAAGGGCTAGTTACGGCACAATTAAATGTTTTTATGTTAATTGTCACCCCAAAATGTCTTGCAATCACTGCAGTACGAAGTTTAATTTTTTTCATAAGGAAGTAAGTTTTGTGATATTCATTTTAAAGGATACTAATTATAATATTTTTAGATGGCCTGTTCAAACTGTGGTTTATCTTTTTGTAATAAATGTTTAAAACAGAAGTGTAAAATTCCCAACAAAGGAACTAGCGATCACCCCGTTTGCAAGACATGTTTTCAGAACCTCACTATCGATGGACACCCTGCACCCGAAACAACCATTCCACCACCCGATGTATATTTAAAGTGCGTATTTGATCGCCTTTCTTTATCCACTTAGATATCTTTTCTACCCCACTTATTACCCAGACCTTTTCCAGTGACTTCCAGATCTCCTTATGTCGGAAATGTTATTTTCCGAATGAAATATTACTTAGGTAATTTGTTCAAAAAATTAGCAAACCACGGTTCACAGTGATCAATGAAGGAGATTATAATCTCTTAATAATTTATCCAACTTTATGCAATTTAACATTTTGTTATTGTAGACGACTCGAAGCACTTGAAAACCCAGCAGCACCACCAATCACAATGTACAAGCATGATGAGAAACTACAGCGCCTACGTACTGGCCTATCTCCAGCCGATCAACAATTGTTAGATCGACTGGAGAAACTCAAGGATGATAAAAATAAAGTAGCACCCCCATCAGAAGAAGAAATTCGAAAAAGATTGAGTAGTCTCAAAGGTGAAAATGAATATGTGGAAGGACCTAGCAGAGCAGTAAGTGTTATTTATACATTTTAATGTTTTGGGGCCTGTATGCAGTGTCAATGATAGGCTTGAGCTCTTAGGTGTGACTTGTAAAGGTGCAAAATAAAATTCATATAAAAGATAGAGGATACCGTTGAATTAGGGAAGTTTGGCAGAAGTGTAAACAGAAGCAATTTTGAACATGGAAATAAATTCTCTACTTCCGCAATTTAACTGATTCTTAATCTTTTATATTAAGATAGTTACCCGTGTAATGTAAAAAAAATGGGTCCCTGTATAATATTATGTGTAAAGTAAATATTTTTGTTGTGTCATTTTGTTTTAGATATTCACTACGGATACAAGAACAGACCAAGAGAAAGCAGATGCTTTATTAGAAATGTTTATGAGTGAAAAGGATATAGAACTTGCACAGAAGCCAGAGGATGATATAGAAGCCCGTATAGCCACTTTACGGGAACAGGGAGTTCGTCCGAATGAAGGTCCTTATATGAGCAATTTACATGATTCTTCAGGCTCAGAAGAAGAAATAGATAAAATAACAAGAAAGGTAACATTTTAAAATTCCACTCATTCATGAATTCATCCTTGAAATTTATTAATTTAGATCATGGATGAAGTAGCTTTAGAAAAAAAATGCTCCAACCTTCAATCAAAACAAAAAGGTTCACAGTCTGTAGAAAGCACAGAAGAGAAAGATAATTCATCTCCAGAACTCCCATGGTGTGTCTTATGTAACAAGGATGCACGGTATCGTTGTTTAGACTGTGACGACCTTTATTGTGCAGAATGTAATACTGAAGTACATAAAAGTTGGGGTGAAACTGACCACAGAATTATTGAATATAAACAAAAATAGGTTTTAATATTGATGGAAAAACTGTGTACATATGTATAGCTCTAGAATTAATAGAATATGGTGGAAATAGTCATGGGTAATGTCTCGTCTTGTTATTATTTATAGAACTAGAAGCTGGGGTTATCAAAGCTAATGTAAATTGCTCTAAAAGTCTTCGTTATTTGGAATTTCAATGACATTTGGTTGCATGACCTTCCTGGAGGCCAGCACTAGGTACATTACAGTTGTATCACGTGACCCTCATAGAGAGCAATGATTGTTTTATTTCTAAGGTTTTATTTTGTTTCAGCAAGGACCATGTCACTAGATCTTAGATTATTTGTACTGCCACCCTGGAAGGTCCGGTAACCAATTATCATTGGAATACTTGAAGGGGGTAAAACCAATCTAAAAAATAATTTACTTGACTGCCTATTTTCTTTTCTAATATAACGTAATTTTACATTTTTGGATCAAAACTAGAGACCATACTTTTTTTTGTAACGAAAGAGATCAAAAAAGAAAATACTATATATTTTATTTAAAAATATTGTGTGTTAATATTATGTTTCGTGATATATTGAACCTAAATTTGCAGCAACGAAAACTTTTAATTTTGTAAGCTAATAATATATTAAGGACTAATGAAAATTACAAAAACAATACTATTTTCAGAAAGTGTACTAATGGATGATTTGAAGAGTGATTTTTGATTCCTTTAACAAGCAATAACATAATTTCGTCATACGAATTAATTTACATGTATTATAGTGAATGAATCAAAAAAAATGTTTTCCCAAAATATTTGTTCTTAATAATTCCAATGATATTTTTAAAGAAAACTGCTTAATGCAGTATATTCCACATCTATTTTTTGGTCTTATTTACATATAAATAACTGAATATCAAAAATGTTTAATACAAATTTAATCAAAATAGTTTTAGAAGTTATTATTATTATTACAGCCGAAAATGGGCAGTTGGACCTTCCAACATACACTACTCCTTTATGGATTGACAAGGACAGACATATAATAGGAACTAGAGTAAAAACACACTCTAGTTCCGATTAAAGTGCCTCGATACTGTGGCAGCAACTAGTATTTTCTGCTCATGCGTGCGGTAATGTGGAGGCGATAATCGCCACGCCCACAGCTTTTTACGCATACGCACTACGCATTAGCTCCTGTTATCTGTGTGTCCTTGATGCACTTTCTAACAATTGTATTGTCAATTCTGTCAATCTTCTTTGAACCATCGGTTGTGCAAATGCAGCATAGGGATATAATTTTTCCATAAAGGAGTAGTGTATGTTCGAAGGTTAGAACTTGTTAAAACAAACTTTTTTGTACCAATATTTGATTTGGACTACGGTTCGTAGTTATTGAATTTCTTTTGTTTTTTTTAACAATTCCCTTACTGTAACGATTATTTAAAAAAATCAAAGGTTTTCAAAATTACCTTACAGTTCTCTGCAACATTTTCATTTACAGCTACTTTATATTTTTTCAAATAACAAAATGGCGGCCAATTAAAAATTTCAAATCATGATATTTTGACCACTCCATATTTTTTTGAAAATTAAAAATTTATAATATCCCTAAACTATCTACTAATAATATTTGTCCAAAACATTTTTTTGGAAATTTTTTGAATCGCCCGCGATCTTGTTATTTATTCAAAATTAAGTCTGCGCTATTGCTAATTTTGTTAGTATAGGAGCTACAATATCGGTTAAATGGACAAACTAGTAGAATTTTTTATGCTGATTATGATAGTGAAATAAAAAAAAATTGCCATTGTATTTTCAAGATACCAAAACATCTTTTTTTTTAAATGGAACACCCTGTATTTTTTTACAAAAATGTCGAGAAAATTCAATTTGATGTTGAAAACAAAACAAAAGAAATCCAATAACTACAAATGGGGAGCCCCAAATCAAAAATTGAAACTTAAAAAAGTCGTCTGTTTTATCGAGTTCCAACAAGTCGTTTTCGGGTGTAACATTTAGTATTAACACCCTGTATGAATAAAATAAGACTCCTACATTACATCTGCCTAATTATAAATTAGTTTTAGTTTTCTCAAAGCTATTTTTCAAAATACCATCGGTAAAAGTGAATCTTGTTAATATATTTTATTCATTGTTTTTATATTTATTTTAATAACTTTTATAATATCTGTTACTTATTATATTAATTTATGAAGTAAATAAAAAGATATAAAACCATTTTGAAAAATTTATTATCTGGGATAGTCTTTGCTAGTATTAACGGATGAGATGAATCTTTCATTATAATTTATTCCTTTTTTTGTTCCCGGAATTTCCATTAGGGAACAATGGATGTTGGGTGGACAAGCGTGTATACAGGGTCCTTAAATGACTGAAGAATGTTAAGAGCCATAGAGCAACATTTTATTAAGCATTCTGGTATAAGCCTTAATTTTTTTTCACTTGAACAAAATATTCTTTAATAAGTAAAATTACAAGATAATTACAAAAATAATATGGTACACAAATTATGTTAAATCAATAGCTTTAGATTTTACCAAATTCTTTCTATTCGCGAGTAATGTAACGTAGCCAACAACGTTTTTTATAAAGCTTTTTAAAAATAATAAACCAGGGGGGCAACCTGTTACAAAACTCTTAATTTCCGTTTCATTAACAGTTCCAAATTTTGCATATGCCGTAACTGAATCTTGTGATATATTTTCCATATTCGATAAATCTACAGATATGTACCAAGTACTGCATAAAATCATGTTAACTATTTTAAATGTTACTCTGAAATATAAAATTAATTGTATAAAGTTTTTAAATTGGAAAAGATAATGTCACAAGAGTGCCATTTTAAAAGTGGTTTGTTTACCTGAAATTGTGATCCATCTTCATATTAAATCGTTTAACGAAACTATTAAATTCATTCAGAAATTCCAACATTTTTTGCATGTTTAAATAGAGATAATCTAGAAGAGTTAAAATATCGTATTGTTCACCTACTGCAGATTGTATATTCTTTTGAGAAAGTCTATCTTTAAATATTTTGTGAACAAATAAACCTATTGGCTCTGAATCATCTGAAAAAACGAAAACATACAAAACGAGGCCAAGGTAATTTTAATAAAACTTACCTAATATTTTACTGCAAATGTCTGATTTATTAACAATTCCAGTCTCCTTATTAAATTCCACTGTTAAATGAATAGTTTTATATAACGTGATAAATTTGTATTCGTCATCTTTAATGCAAATTGCATCCCAGTAGCCTTTACATCTGCAATGTAACATTACATAAAATAATGCACGATATTCGCATTGTAGCATATTCAGACTTTCTAGAGACTACCCAAATTTCTGAAAGCCTTCCCAGAGATTATCCAAATTTCTAAAGACTTTCCAAGGCCTACCCAACTTCCCAGAGACAACTTAGCGAGTATCCAGACTTTTCAGAGACTACCCAAGGACTACACAGACCACCCAGATTTTCCAAATTTCTGAGACTCTTCCCAAGGATTACCCAGACACCACCCAAATTTTCCAGATTTCTGAGACACTTACCAAGAATTACCTAGACTTTCCAAGGATTAGCCAGACCTCCTAGAGATCATCCAGACTTCCCAGATTTCTCAGAGACTACCCAAGGACTAAAAAGACTTTCCAGATTTCCGAGAGATTTCCCAAGGATTACCCAGAATTCCCGGAGACCACCCAGACACAACTCAGGGACTTCTCAGCGACTACCCAGACTTTCTAGAAACTTCCAAAGGACTACCCAAATTTCTGAGAGACTTCCCAAGGATTACCCAGACTTCCCAGAGACTATCCAAATTTCTGAAGAGTTTCAAAGGACTACCCAAACTTCCCAGAAACAACTTAGGGAGTACCCAGACTTTTCAGAGACTACCCAGATTATACAAGGACAACCCAGACTTCCCAGAGGCTACTCACAGACTTCCCAGGGCGATCAAAAAATTTTCAACCTTAAAACTGACAGTGACATTTGTTTATGGTTCAATCTCAAACGTTAAAAAAATTTCAAAAGCCACTCTAATTTGAAAACTTTTTGATCACTCGATACTTACATGAAATTCTCATTCAAAAATTCGTTTTGGTATTATTTTATACTACTCACCGTTTTTGTTTTTCTTCAATTTTTTGTTTCAGTGTTAAAATAGTTTCACTGCCATTATCCATCTCACTACCAGTACGGAAATGTAGTTCTTGTTCAACATCTGTGCTATCAGTTATTGGTTCAACTAAACTACATTCAGTACTACTAGAATCGGTAATATATTTCACTTCATCAAAACTGTGTTGTTTGAATGGACGAGAAATTTCTTTTAATTCTTCATCACACAATTCATCAAAGATTATTGTATTCTTAGTCATTTCAGCCGCATACGCCCTCATTCTTTCCATAAACTCTTCTAACTTTTGATTTATGGAAATCTTGTTCGTACATGTATCCTTATTTTTAGTTGAATCTTGAGACATACTTGCATGGACAATGCTTTGTGTGATATTCATTATTAATTCTTTAGCATCAGTTGGTAATGTATTATTCGTAGAAGCCACACTATCACACAAGGTGAGATTTTCCTGAGAAATATTTCCAGTGTTGTTTGTTATAAAACTCATCTCCATGTGTTCATCATTATTAATTATATTTACATCATCGTTTTTAGGAATATCAAGCATTAACTTTTTACTAGTCGTGAAAGATTCTATATCCTCCAATGAATGGCGTTTTAATGTACCAATTTTTTTCCTAATAGGTTCCCCTGAATCGGTTACGTCAGTTTCAGATACGGACACTTCACATTTTGTATCTTTACTGCATGTTTCACAATTTTTATCCTTACATAAATGCATTTGTTCAAGATGGGTTTTATTGCTAATATTTGTGGTAGCATCAGGAACAGCATCACAATTTTTATCTTCTTTCTTGGAATGAATTTCATTGTCATGGGCTGTCTCAGTAGATACTGACAAAGCAGAGTTTTTTGTCTTATCAAGTTCTTCATGACTAACCACATTAGACATAGGAAAATCTACTTTATCAGGTTCCACATGAGTTTGATTACGAGAAGTTTCCAGTGATACTGGAAAAGCGTTGATACTAAATTCACTCAAATGCATAAATTTAGAACATAAGAATGAAGGATTTAAATCACCTGTAATAATCTTGGAAAAATCAGATTTTGATGGTTTACTACTGATACTACAATTTATAAGGTGCTGTGTATCATCAATACCTGGACTAAATGGTGTATAGGAATGTAATGAGGGCTCAGGCGTTTTAAAACCACTACAACTAGTATTTTGTTTGTTTATAAATATTTCTTTACATGACTCGTTTGTTTCTTCATTCTTTACATTTTCCTCCACTATTTTGATGGATTTTTCCATATCAGCAGACAAACATGCATTTCCATCTGCACTTGGCAGACAATTATTAACAATAGGGAATTGTTCAGATACAGCACTGGAGACATTCAAAATTTCACTTTCATTGGTATTTTGTCGACTACAATTAGTTCGAATTTGGGAACCGTCATTACTTTCTTTATTGGCATTATCAACATCTTTAATAAGTAATTCATTATTTTTATCCGATATTAAAGTTTTGTGAACAGGATATTCTGGGGTAGTGCCCATCATAATCGATTGATTTTTTTGGACAAAACTTTCATTAACCAAAAATTCTTGGGTAATTTCCATATCATCATCATCTAGAACTGTATTGTTTTTATCACTTTTAACAAGTAAGTTACTACCCTTGTTTGCATCAATTGTTAAAGCGTCAAAGGCAGAAAGTGGCTGAGTAAATCCTATACCGTCCTTAATGTTAATTGATTTATTTCCTGGATTAGAACTATTTTTGACGGGCAATTGTTGGATGAGTTTCATATTTTCATCAACACTTTTGTTTCTATCATCTTTAAAACATGTTTCTTTATTGCTGTTAACATTCAAGGCTAACGCTTCAAAAGCGAGGGGTGGTTGAGTACATTCTAAATCTGCCTCCAACTTAATGGTTTTATTTTTTGAATTACAAATATTTTTAATAATAGGCAGTTGTTGGGTGAATTCCATATTTTCCGATCCCACAAAGTCTCTGTTTCCATCACTTTCAATATTGCTGTTAACATTAACTGCTAGAGCCCCAAAACCTTGAAGTGGTCGAGTAAATTCTATGTCTTCCTCCATGATAATAGTTTTATTTCTTGGGTTACAAATATTAGTTACAATAGGCAGGTGTTGGGTGAAATCCATATTCTCATCTCCGATATAACTTCGGTTTTCATCACCTGTACGATCTTTTTTATGGTTAATAGTAATAGATTCAAAAGCAGTAAATGGTTGAGTAAACTCTAAACTTTCCTCCATCATTACGGTTTTGTTTCCTTCCTTGGAACTACTTTTAATGAGCGGCAACTCTTGGGTGAATTCCATATTCTCTGCTCCCACAAAACTTCTGTTTTCACGTGTCTTATTAACATTAAAGTTCATACAATCAAAAGCAGTAAGTGGTCGAGTAAATTCCAGGGTTTCCTCCATCATAACGGTTTTATTTCCCGCATTAGAACTATTTCTGACTACAGGAAATTGTTGTGTGAATTCCATGTTCTCATCTGTTACAATAGTTACATTTTTTTTGGATGAAAAAGTACTACCGTGATCATGCACCGTAGTTGTGGGTTGACACAATCTTCTTTGATTAAAAGTCGGGACTATAATATGCGAACCACTTTGTGTTGGTATATTCTCCTTATTAGCACAAATTAAATTCTGAGACTGTACAGAAGGCACGTTTAAGATATTAGAAGGCAAAACTGGTGATTTATTACAATTTTGTAAGTCTGTTAGATTAAAATCTAGATTTTTTGTGGATAATTGTTCCATCCCTACAATTTGTTGAGTGATCATGGGATTTACACTCGTAGAAGACTTAACATTTCCTGTTTCAATGATTCGACTTTCACAATTATCTATGTTACATAAAGAAGAATCTGCTTGGATATCCTCACCTCCTTCTTCATTAAAATTAATTGATATTTTTCGGTTATCAGTCTTAATACAGGTTTCTGGGTTTACTAAACTAATATTATTGCCACACTCACTTGACGGATTTGGATTCATAATAACTTTATTCTTTTCACTGTTTGTAATCATAGTCGGAAGAGACTCCTTCCCAGAACTTACATTAGATGGCTTATGAGGAACTTCTGAAGAATTAGTAGAATCAGATTTATTAATCATTTCTTCGTATGTTGTGTCCCATAATATCGTATTTGCCTCTGGGTCTATTGCAAATTCTCTGTAAATATAACGAAACAGATTACTTTTCGTAATCAGTAAGCAGGCTTAACAATATACAAGGTGTTAAATATATGGTAAAATATTTTAAATACATGGAGAAAGCTTAGTATACGTAGGTGTCAAAGCGCTCCATTGCAGAGCTACAGGCACATATAATTTAAAATATAAAAACAAGTTCGTATTAATAATTAAATAATATTTCAAGATACTCTTTAATATAAACAATAAAATTGGACATATATTTAGTACTAGTACTGGAAACACATACCTGTACATATAGATAAAAAAACTGTGAAAGTGGTGCTCCAATATGTAATTACTGCAGAACTTACTTGACAAAATTGCTGCTGGCAAAACTAACTCTCCTTAAGGAAACCCTCCTTGATGTTGTAGTACCAGGAGATTCAACTTTAACAGGTTCAATAAAATCAAGATCTGATAACGGATTTCTTGGTTTTTGAGGTTTCAATATCTGAAAGAAAACAAATTAAAATTAAAAGGTAATACGAACAGGAACAATTTTCGTCTTTAATTACATCTATGTTTCCTTATTAAACTATCAACAGAAGTTACAAGAGTTTATAACAACCATAGATAATATAACCTTTCTGATAACAACAAAAAAAGGAGTACTACAGTATCCTGGCACAATATAATAATAATAAAATTATCAATAAATAACTATGATACAGCCAAAACACTTACTGAAGATTTATTCTTTGCAGTGTCCATTTAAAATAAATATTAAGACAACACCTTGTTTTTACACAAACTCCAAACCACCACCAAACACAAATATTTGAAACTGTCTAACCGTCAAATTGTTGTGTCAGTGGTCAGGATAACCAATTTCAAAATATAAAAGGTTACTAATAGTTTCCCTTTTACTGCATACGAGGTGCAATAAAAAAGTTCTTATAATGGGCAACGGCATATAATTACATCGTGTTACAGACAACGGTTATTTGAGTAACTATTGACTAATCATGACGACATCGATTAACGATATTACAAATCTTTGTAAATTAATCACATAATTTCCAATTTTAGTGGAAAACACTGATTCTCGTACAAATGTACCCAAGTAAAAAGGAAACGTTCCTCTGAACGTGTACAGTCAGCGACAAATGTTTTCACCAGTATGATACCACTGAACACGTTTTTCTGAGAAATATAAGAGGTACCACAACGTCGTTCGTATTGTTTTATATAGGTATGTTGGTAACACTGTTAACAAGATGAAATGAAATATAGAAATGTGTTATATTTCTCAGTAAAGCGGGTTACAGTTGTACAAGACTGGTGAAAACATTAGTCGCTGACTGTACCTATAAACTAGGGTGCCTTGGATGACATACCATATTTATCGAGCTACTCAGTGCTACTCGGAGTTTTTCCGCATGCATATGGAAAGCACCTCCTGGTAGTCCGTACTGCAACTGTGCGCACTTATAAGTAGGTACCATGGTACCTATCTCACAAGTCAGGTATCGAAAGGTAGTACCAGTAGCACATGAGTAGCACCTGAACTATACAGTGGTACTACCTAATAATAACAATTTTATCTAGACGGTCAATAAATATTCGATAAAAAAATCTTCAAAAAAGTCAAATGCCTTGATAAACAAGTGCAAAAGATGTCATATATTTTAAAATTTTTACAAATATACAAACCTAAATATTTTTAATATAACATTTCTACTACTTTTTTAACTTAGAATTTAAAAACTACATGGCTGTAGAGTTCCCTTTACAAATTCGAATAGCAAAGTCTTAAAAACTTCGATTTCAACCAAAATGACTGCCACCACTGGCGCATTTTCAACCCGTAATATGATGGTAACTCTAGAAGATGGTCCACACACCAGACGAATCACACTGGAAATTGAAAAGGTTGATCAAAATATACTCAAAGTCAGAAAAATGACCCAAGAGGCAGTTGATATATTAGAGAAAAAGAAAAGAGACCTGCGAAAAGAAGTTGATCCAAATGCTGTATATAGCGAAGAAGTTGAGAAAATAGAGAAACAAATATTAGATATTACCGGACAGAAAGATTATGTACTGCAAGAACTAACTGAAACGCAGACTGATGTGAAAACAAGGAAACTTTCCATTGATAAACTTGACAGAGCCATTGCAGCAATGGATAGGTAATAAATGAGTTGCAATAGTTTTAATAACCAGAAATAATTGCTCATAATAGGGTAAAAAATTTAAGATTTTTGAGACCGACTGAAAACTGCGCCAAATTTATAGAATTTGAATAGTGATCATAGTAGGTACGGTCAGTGCAAAAATAATGTCCAGTGTATCTGCGTTCCGCTGCAAACTTCGACATAAGTATTTCTTGTATCTGTATACTTTTCCCTTTTCTTACGTAAGTCGTAGTTTACGGCAGAATGCCGGTCCGTTGGACATTACTTTTGCATTTGACCGTACCTAGTCATCAATACCCTGAACATTTCTCCTCATTTACCATTTATGAGACCCCCATGTGTGCGCTCCTTATCTTGGACACACTTATCTTCTCCAGAATATATATTCTGGTAGGCAACTATGTGTTCTCTGCGGTACTTTTACATTGCTTTCCACAGAGAGGTAAAGGCGCCTATATGAAGGAGGCTTAGGGGCAGAATTATTTTGCAGTATATGAACTAATCATAGAGAGCTAAATTAAATAAATTTTGAATAGATATTCTTTTTTTTTTCCTACGGATTAATGGGTGGGAGCAGTTATAACTTAGAAGATTTTTAGATTTGGGTTTAAATTCTAATGATATTTCAAATATATTCGGAATAACATTTTTTCAAAATGAGGTAAGACGTTATAATCTTGTAAGTAGGTATTCCATTATAGTCAAAATCCGTCACGTAAATTAATTTTTGACATATAGGTACAACAATTTTCTAATACCATTGATTGTTAAAACAGAGAAATTAGCCAGATTCAGGACCAACATGACCAAGCTGTACTACAGCTTGAGCAGAAAAAACAAACATTAAGGAAAAGACTTTCGGCAATTGAAAAGATCGATTTGCTTATTAATGTTCTTACATACAAAATTTTTGAGACGCAACATGATTACCGTAAAGATATGGAAGATTTGCTCCGCAAAAGAGAAGAATTACTTAAAAGAACCGACTTGACTTCAAGTCAAATGGCACTAGCCCTAGCTGAACTGGATAGAAAAATTGCTGACAGAAAAAATATGCACGAGGCAGCACTAACAAGTTTAGAAGGACAGCGAACAGTAAATATTTTAATATCTAACCTTTTACATTTTTTTACAAGTTTGTCTTAATATTAGGAATTACGAAGAGAATCAGCCTTAAAAGCAGAACATATGGATGCTTCCATGCTTGCATTAGAAACACAACATGATGCGATGCTTGCAGAATTAGAAGCGCAAAAATTAGGTGCTACACCATCAGAAATTGAAGAGATAAACCGACGAATAGCTGAATTAAATAGAATGTATGAGAAAGACACACAAAATCTTAAACAACTTCAGGAACAGGGCTGGAAAGTCATGGATTCTGAAGAAAAACTTTCAGGTATATTTTTAAATAAATTGTAAATAACGCATTTAATTTTGGTTGTATCTATTAATGACCATTAAAAGAATATGACGAAACAATTAATTATTTAATTATAAAAAAAATTTTAAGTACTTATTAGAGAGTCCAGGTATGAGAAGGCAAACGTTTTAATTCTTTTTAAAAAATAATTCATTACGTTGCAAAAGTAATAACACTGTTATCTTCTTATCGTTTTTTCTTTTGTGAAACCATACAAAAATAATTTTTAAACTTAATTTTATTTCCGTTACTGCCTGTATATTGTAAATTTTAGCAATGCTAGAAAGTAGAGGTCTTCGGGTTACCCCATCAGGCCATTTCCTGACAGCATCAGGACGTCTTTTAACACGTTCAGAAGCATCTTGTCTTGGATTACTTGAAGGAATTGAAGTTACTTCATGGAATAGTATTCTTCAAGGTCATCGAGACTTGGGAAAATCTGTGTCCGAGAGTTCACTATCACATGAATCCGGCAGTACTAGTAAGTGCAGCAATTATTTTGAAATGTGAATTTCAGCAAGTACCTACTTACAACTTAACATTTATATTCTCTTTATTAGTAAGTCGGGGGCTGAGTCGTTCGCCAACTATAGCTGTATTTATTATTTTTTTTAACTAACAGAACTGAAAGGAGGTAAAAACCAAATATATTTATTTTTGGGGGGGGGGAGTGAAAAAATTCAAAGAGTCCTCCCCTCTACAAATCGCCTGCAGTTAGTAGGGCCCCAGTTAAAATTTTAAAAAATCGTTGCTGCCTATATGCTAGGTGGGGAAAAAAAGGAAGCATATTTTTTTGTGTTTTGAATAAATATCCCAGTAACATTAGGAAATCACTTCGGAAAAATTGGAGCTAGCTGAATTCTTGCATATACATGGGTTGTCAGTCGTATAACGTGAGAGCGGTTACCCCTACATGAAAAATACATAGAACCTTTTCTATAGAGAATAATTCAGTCTACAATGTTCATAATAACTTAAATTATCATATGAGTAATATGAGGAGATATTGGCAAAAAACGATTTTTGTGACTTTTCACTACGAAGACACCGACACAATATCGGTCGGGACTTTTTACATGTTGCTTATAACGTCTAAATAAAGATGTATGTAAAAATTCAGCTAGCTTCGAATTTTTCCGAAGTAAACCCCATTACCGTCACCTAATGTTACTGGACTAAGAAAAAGTTATAAAAAAAACGTAGTACCTATACATATTTATAAAATATAATTGGAAAAATGTTATATTCACAAGTTTACATAAATAAATAGCAACACTAATTTAAAAATAAAGGACTAAAGTAAATTCTACAAATTCTACCAAGAATGTAAAAAAATCCTAGTATAACTCCATGGGTCTCTCCGTTACATTTAGTAGCCTGGACTTAGTAACATGTTAGGGAAAATAATGAAATATATATTTAAAAGTGGGGATACACAATTGACGCGGGGGAACGCGTTAAACGGCATCTAACCAATTACAAACTCTTTATAGTATAATATTAGATTGGGGTTGGTTAGATGTAGCTTACTGAGTACCACATACCACGTCAATTGCGAATCAACCTGGGGAACCTAGTGACGCATTTCTCTTTATATCAATTTAGTTTCAACGGAGAGTCGGATGTCACTGGAAGACGTGCATTACCTAAAAACTGTACTTGGTACGCCTCTTACACTAGCACTGGCAGAGATTACAGCAAAACAACCCAGAGACCCTATACATTACTTAGGACATTGGCTATTCAAATATCGTTACAACCAAGAGGTTGATGTTATTAAGAAACAAGAAATTCAAGAACTTATTGAGGAAAGAGAACGGCTTGAAAAAGAGAAACTGGTAAGACATTTTACATCAGTGTCTACATTATTCACATCAAACTCGATTCTCAGTATAAAACTATGTTTTAAAATTATTTTTATGGCAGTTTAAACACTATCAAATTTTAAAAACGTTCTTTTGGAATACAAATTTTATAGTCTATGTAGGTCAGCTTCACAAAATTATTTAAAATTGTTCCATTTAGTTTTTACCTTAGCACTTTTTTTAGCACGAAATGATTCAAGATGAAGCCCGTGCGGTACTGTTAAATTTGGCAATACGGGCTGAAGAAGAGGCTATACGTAATGAACTTGAACGTATAGCACGGGAAGCTGCAATGTACGATGAAGAAGGTAACCTTGAAGACGGTAATCTAGAAGCAGAAGCCAATGATGTCTTGGGGGTATACGATGGGCCTAGCACAGGTCAAAAACTCGGCACCTAGTTTTTTTAACACCTGGAAGAAAGGATTATTTTTTAATGTTAAATTAGACTACTGCTTATACTACAAATGGATATAATTTTTTTATCCCCATCATAATCTAATAAACTTTAGGGATGTTACAACATTTTTACGGCATTGCATGTGTAAGATTCATATGAAGTGCTTAGTAGAAACATAAAGAAGTTTTTAATATTTTTAAGCTACTAGGGGATTTATGTTTATGCATAATAGTAGATTATACAATCTTGCTGTATTTTAAATTCTAATACATGTATGGGATATATAGAATCTCTTTTTAAATTTATTATTAGGAACATGAATTTCAAATTTTCAAAACCTCGTAGAGGACACCACAGTGAAATTCTAGCATTTATCACCTGATCAGATAACTGGCTTTTGAGTTGTGGGGCATTAGTCATAATTTTGAAAAATTCATAGCATCCGCCATTTTGAAGTTAAGAGAGTCCGGTAAAAAACTGTTTTCAAAATTCTGCTTCTGAAAAAATGCTACCAAAAAAGCATGTCTAACTTCCGCTTCCGATTTTTATGAAAAGCTTATTTGTTGATGAATTTTCGATACACCCCTTCATTTCAAATTTCATCAAAATCGGTTCACTAGTTTTTGCGTTAGACGCGTCACATACACACACACACACACCCACAGACAGACATTGTTTGTAAACCACTTGTTTGAGTTGCTGGAGGTCCAGAACACTTTTCCGCGAAAAAATCAATTTCGAAAATTTTCATGATTGGATACTTTCCACAGTCTAAAGGTGGATCGGCAATTGGCACGTCACGCGGCTTTTCGTAAATACTGGCCTGTGATTGGTTAGACCTGACAGCAGGGCATGCATTGGCATAAGCGGATAGCACTTACGCTTATAGGGACCCAGCAGCTGAGCGTATGTATTAACAAGTCCACTAAACTTGTGAAAAATAATTCACAAACCCAGTGGACGCTCAGCTGCTGGGTCCCTGTAGGCGTAACTGCTATCCGCCTGTGCAATAGAGGACTTCGCTCGAAATATGACCTTGAAAAAAGTGAGATACAAGCTCTACCCTAGTGCTATCCTTATTATCAGTAATACCAATGTGACACCAGAAACAACCCTACATTATTAGTTATATTACCGAACGTAACTATAGATAGGTTGGTATGAAGTGAATTGAACTGTTCAACATAACCTCTACTGCCTTTTTTCGCGATTTAAACAATTTCTACAGATCAGAATACACAGAAATAAAATAATATTCGGCAAGCCAAAACCGCCAAAACACACGAGGATCTATGAGGCAGTGAGGTTATGTTTAAAAGTCACTCAGAGGTCACATAAATATTAACAGTATCACCAATATATTACTAGTTACCTTCAATAGTAACTAGTAATTTAGTATTATTCTTGCTGTCAATGTGGTATTATTGATAATAAGAGACAACAGTAGGGTAGAGCATTCTATCTCTTTTATTTTTACAGCGAAGTCCTCTATTGACGCGTATCGCGTTTTCGTCTGAGCCAATAGAATTGCTCTATTTTTGAAATGATTCAGAGAATATTCTATATACAGTGAAGTCCATTTATTATGCAATATAGGCATGTTGCAAGTTAATTGGTGCGGCCACAATATCATTGAAATATAGGCAACCCATTTTACACCGCTAAGCACTTTTGCCCCTGCCTACTGATGAATTTAAATTTTCAATTGTCAGGAACGTTTTATTTTGAGGTTAAACTCAGTTAAACTTTCATGTGTTGCTGATTTCGGTTAGATCATAGATGGTTAGATAAAAAAAAAACTAGCTAACTGTATAATGGGTTGCCTATATTTCAATGATATTGTGGGCGCACCAATTAACTTGCAACATGCCTATATTGCATAATAAATGGACTTCACTGTATGGTTGAGAAAGAGAAAATATTTAAAATGGGCTTACCAAGAAGTGCGCATCAATATAAATTTCCAGAAAATTAAGTTGGTGATCATTTTCTTCTGCATTACCTGTGATTTTTCATTACTGCTTCTAGCTGATTATTCCTAAATATAGAAAAAACAGAATACACCTCATTTTTCAGTTAATGGTAATAACTTACCTCCAATTGTACTGCATCTATATTTACTGGAACCATGGCATTTGGTTTCTACCATTCCCAATCATCCCTACAAATTAAAATAATTGTACAAATTGTAACAAACATATCAGATACAATAAAAATGGTAGGTTCCGTCAAAGTATCAAGTGATACTATTGGATACATTGCCTATTTTACAATTTGAAATATATTTTTAATTTAAAAAAAAAAAATTCAACACCAATGTAGACAACATATCAGAACTTGTGCCATGGACGTATAATAAAAATTTGAAAAAAAAAACAACAAACGATTATCAAATCCAATCACTGGTTCTCTTTTGAAGCCCCACTCTGGTATGGAGTATCACATACATTTTTTATTCATATACCATTTATTAAGGTAGAGTACGAGCAAGTATTTTAAGACATCACTTAAACAGGCAAAAAGTAAAACATTATAATTATGACCCCATAGATTTTCATTACCAACTGAAGACGAGACACTATAGTGTGCCACTTCCGTGATATAGCGGCAAGCAGTATAGCTTCACACAAAAATACGCAATATTAAATATTAAACGTTCCGCTTTTTTATGATTTTGAATTAATTCCTTATAATAGAATACGCACAAGGTATTCGTGGAGTCAGTTCTTCTGGTTAAAATAAATAATTTGCGCTCGTAGATTACTGTAATAGTTTACCCTTAAAAATTAATGTGCATACTAAAAACAAATCTCACCTGCTATTTACATAATCTTGATAACGTACTCAGGCCGTGCGTGTAAGTAAACATCTGCAATGCCGCAAGTGGACGCATCTAGTATAAATCCACCGAGGATATGGTCAAGCGCACCAGGACCAGACGCAATTACTTTGTAAACGAATAGTTGTAGATCATGCGCATACTTGAAACACTTCTTCGTTACCTAGAGCTATAAAGGGTAAAAACCGCAAAAACAAGTTGAAAATGACGACGCTTTTATTTTCTTTAATACCATTATCTGGATGGGAGGGGATATCCCACTTCTGAAATTTGTGTTTGAATAAGGGGGGGGAGATTACATTTTGGTATTCTTCTCTACTTCTATAGAAAAAATTTGAAATGGACTAAGAAAAACACAAAAAAGGAACGTAGTCATACAAAAAAATTATAAAAAAAGATTTTCCACTTTCTTTCTTTATAAAAATATTGGCACTAAGTATATCAGGTTCTTTCTTTCAATCCCCGTATTGAATAATAACATTTTGACTTAAAGATATTTTATTTTAAGATTTACCTACCATGTTTTGGAGTGCATGGGCGCGAATTTTGAGACACACTGTAAAATCGTACAGTTTGCAGTCAGTATCTTATACCACATAAAAGTGAATACATTACATTACTGATTATATTCTAAACTCTTAAAATAAGTTTTTTTAAATTATCTTAAGTTTAAAGTTTATTTCTATAAACTAGCGAAGTAAATCTACCAATAAATTTAAACTTTAATGAAGTAGGTCACACTTATATAGGTAGCCCTCGATTTATGCAGTTTTTTGGAGGGTGAAACATAAATCGCATTCGCATAATCATAGAGTTCGGTTCCAGATACCCTACCTTACTGAAAGCTGAAGTATAAACAGCTCAAAAATAAACTGTTTTAAATTAAAAAACGTTTTATATTTTAACCTATCCCTATTATTAAATTTATTAATCGCTGACTGGCGAATTTCTGTTATGTGGTTCACTCAGATTTTCTCTCGATCATTTTAACACACGATACCTACATAGTACAAATGATGCCGTTTATAAAATAGGTATTCATGATTGATGCCTTGGCGGTATTGTGAAAAAAATGGGAAAAAAATGAAGGCTACCTGTATAAGGAATTTTTGCTCTATCACCTGTTATGCAAAAATATGTTTTCTTTTCGACATCCAAGCGTTTGTATTTTATAATTTCTGCAAAGATCATGCATCTAAACACTGCATAACGCCAATACAGTCAAACAAAATAATAAGGATTTATACTAAATTTTAATTGTAACTACGACACTCAATTGTTGAATACATTTTTTTTATAAATTTCTTATTATAGCAACAAATGCCATGAAAAACTTTGCTGTGCAAATAAGGCTACAAAAACGTACCCGGTGTGCAAGCCCAGTGTGGGCGTGACATTATCAACCATACAAGACTAGTAGGCTATGTTGGAAAATAATAATAATGGCAAGAAAACAACAGTTAACAAATTGGTTATAGTTCAGCATTGTTTTGTTCCTTCAAACTACTAGATCCAAATAATAGGTGCTTATTGTTTTGAACGAAAGCCAGAGCAGTGTTTTGAATTTTGCTATTTTATGAGTAAACCATAAGAGATATTACAATTTTACAAGACGCAAAAAAGTTTTTAAACAAAATGGTCTTTGAAAAGTATTGTTACAAAAACAAAGTCATTAGCGTGCGGATAAAAAAGTTCTGAACAAAAATGGGAGATGAGTCCCGAAAAACAAATACCCTGTATAGGAATTTTTTCGAACTCTTTGTATTTATTACTCTCAAATAAAGATTAAAACATGCAGAATTGGAAATTTGTAGGTTAAGGCGGTCGGGTAGTTATTTTGAAAAAACAGGTAGGGGGTCACCACATTCAGAGTCATAGAGCTGTATCTCGGTAGGGATGCATTTTTGTATATAGGTAAATTCGGCTAAATCGTTTTATTTTGACTTCAGGAATCTGTGTCCAAGCGTTGCCCACCCATTTCTGGGACACCCTGTATAACGCATACAAATATTTATCGGCGTTGCCTCGACCACAAAACTTAGACTCAGACGAAAAAGCACTTTTTGGCAGAGGTGCACATTTTTTAGGTGAATATCACAAATTTTATTAAAAAAAATTTAATTGAATATTCTAATGACAATTGGTTACGTGACCATCCTGAAATGTCATAGCTGCATCAGCTGTTTTTATCATAGCCGCCTAAAAAAGTTATAAATTAAAAAAAAATGCTGCAATTTAAACAAACCAGTGGCTACAGCGGACGTGAAGTAAACGCGGCCGTGAAGTTGTAATTGACAAATGCCTAACATTAATTGACACTTTACGGTTGTCAAAAGATACGTAAAACAGCTGTTTTTATCATAGTCGCCTAAAAAAAATTAATATCCCCGTTGATACTGCGCGCTCAGTTGTAAATTTGTATGGTTGGTAACGTCACATAACGTTTTAACCAATAACGCATGTTTTACAGCTACGTGATAATTTTGAAATTATTCTGTACTTTATGTAATTAAAAACTCAAGATAAAGTTTTTCATTTACCACTTAGTAATAAATTTTTTTAGTATAATTCCCTATTATTATAAAATTAATACCTAAGATTGATTCTAAATTTTTTATACACAAAGCGCTTTGAAATAAAACTAAACAGGGAAAACCGGAACACTACAAAACCATTTATTATGTACTTCCTTTTAATTACACACCAAAATTAACAAGCTTCATATTTATATATTGAACTGAAATAAAATACAAATTTTCTATTTTAAAAATTGAAAAAATAATGAAATTATACACTAAACATACTTTTAAAACTATGCACAAAAAAATTATAACATTAATTGTTTAATGAGATGGTTCATAAAACAATTCTTACTCTTGTTGGGATTGTATAGATTAAAAAATATTATCATATACCGCTCCATAAAATTTTGCATAACCTAAATGAAACGCAAGCTGAATATAGGTGAAGCGCATCGATGAATACTTGGGACGCATAGTTGATCAAGATGAATTACGGTCGACCCTAGCAGGCGCATATAACTAATTTCAGGGCGTATCGTTTATTTATACACACGATTTAATATCTGCGCCCCGGGCCCGATGGCATATCTCTACGTGGACCAGGACCGCCACCGCTGCTTGCAAAACTACAAATAAAAATTGGCATATAAACATGAGATGGTAGGTACAAAGTCTACCATATAATCATTAGATATTCTTGAACAGAATTATTGGTTATATTGCTTTTAGAAATACAACCAAACGCAAAACTAGATCACTAGAACATTTTTACGCAATACCCTAAAAAATGTGGAAGTTTTTTTTAATTTTCTACTTTATGAGCAGATTTAGTTGCTGCATATAAAAAATTCCCTTTATTTTCATTACCGTACAAAATAATAAATCATGCGCCTTATTTAGGTGCAACTGCACCGGTTGCACTTACATCTTTCGCTTGGTTGAGCTCCAGTTAAACTAACCTGAACCGGCGGACTGCACCGTTAAAAATTAAGTGTAGTATAATTAAATTCTAGTTGTCTAGGGATATTATCGTCCCTAGATGATACTTTAAAGGCGCTTTAGTTCCCTCTTGATGTAATATTACGCAAAATATTTAATCGTTAATAAGTCTCGGCGTATGTTACCGCAACCTTATAGTATAGGTACTGATCTTCCACATTTACTGGGTAAGAACAATGGATTATATTGACATTTCAAACTATTATTGGTTTCATCTTAAAATTTATCGAAGGAGATTTACTACAGAGTACAAGATTAAATTCAGTTCTGGATCAAATTTAGTTCCTCGTCCTATTTACAAAAGGGAATAGAATTAAACTTTAATTTTACACCGTTAGAATTTTCAAGTAGGAGGATCGCTACCGACCGATGACCCTCTGCCAGAGTCCAGCCTGACAGGTTACTTCCCTCGCTTTATAAGCTTCTATAACTTTTCTTGTTTAACGAAAAAAAATGTAGTATGTATTGCAGCGAAATAAATGTGTAATACTAACACACTAAGAAAATATGTGATTACTATAGTTCCTCATTTTTCCGAAATGTTTGTGGAGACGTCTTTTCATTCCATCATGTTTAAATAAAATTCTTCAGATAACGCACACGTGAATATAAACAAAACACTAACTTCTTCTTTTGGTCTTGTTGTAACCTCTTTGGGACATTTTTTTTTGTTTAGCAACAATACTTCGTGTTGTTTTAGGAGATATTTCCACAATCATTTGCGCACATTCCGGTTACACAGGCATAAATTAAATGCAAGTAGTCTTAAGACTAGTTCAAACTCAGTTCCTTTAATAAATAGGACTGTAAGACAGGTTAGTCTTATGGATTAATAAAAACTAAATACGAGACGCCACACTAAATATTTAGTACTCTTTAAATAAATCACCTTAGAGAATGCTTTTTAGTGATAAAATTTAAAAAATTACCTCCTTTGTTGCGGTAAAGGATAAACTGTGTCATAAGTTCCACCCACTCGACTACTGCTGTATGAATCGCCATATCCACCAGAACCTCCTGAAGAATTATATCCACCAGTACCATTTCCATTCCCGTATCCACCCCCTGAAGGTGCACCTCCTGAACTTCCTCCATAACCTCCACCAGGACTTCGACTATCACCATATCCACCAGATCCATAACCTCCCCCAGTAGATCCATAATTACCTCCACCCGCACCGCTATTATATCCACTTCCCAGTCCTGAAGCAGAACCTCCATATCCTCCATCGTTACCAGAGTTGTATGTATCTCCAGATATTCCACCACCTCCATACCCACCAAGTGATGAATCTCGATCTCCATAACCACCACTTGATGGTGCCAACCTGAATATTACGAGTAACAAAATATAAAATGGCTTTAGTTGTCACAATCACAACATTGTACAATTCTCATAGGCTTGGAGCAGAATTTTGTTCTGTGTGAGGTTTAAGTTTTTGTTTTACTTTAACAGATTAGATGAAAGCTAAATGCTGATAAGAGATTTATGTTGAAAGTTCAGGTATGCGACTATCTATTTCTACATAATCCTTTAGACACATAAGACCGAGGTAGCCGAGTTGCTAACATGTTGTCAATATAACCAACCCCTATTGTAATAAACTATGACTTTGTCCCCGTACACCGCCTACAAAGCGGACATCTTGACTATATTAGGCGCTTTCCAATTGATTGCAGTTTGCTACACCTAAACTTGTCTTTTTACCTTCCCCTGTCCTCTCAAGGACTTACCTTTTCGATGTAGTGTTCCAATTGAATTAACACCCGAGCCAGCTTAGAGCAGACCACTACAGCATCAGATCATTTGCAGTTGGAAAGCGCTTATAGTGGCAACATAAATTAACAAATGAACTCTTACCCAGGTTTTGGTCCTGGATCACCTCGCCTGCTAAACATGTCGCTAGCAGAAGAACTTCTATCATATCCTCCCATGGGAGCTCTGGAAGCTCCTTGATCAAGCAGCGGTCTACGTTCACCCAATAATGGTCTTCGGTCATCATAGCTATCTGGTGCTGGAGCTCCGCCCCCTGGAGGCATACGTCTATCATCATATCCACTTCGGTCATCTGGGTATGCTTCACGATCATCATACCCACGACGTTCTTAAAGCGAAAATGTCAATAAGCATTTTCTTAAAATGTTTTTGTATTATTCTTCAAACTTACCATAGCCATTAGGTGGTGCATAGCCTCTGCGATCTTCCATATAACCTCGACGATCATCATACATAGCTCTTCTATCTCCCATGCCTTCATATTCAGAATCATAACCTCTTGGCGGTGCCCCACGGTCATAATCTCCATATCGATCCCCATACCCAAAATCTCTACCTCCATAACCACCCATTCCATTTCTCGGAGGGCCTCTTCCATATCCATCTTCACGAGAGTAAGGACCTCCGCGATCCCTACCTCCTCTCATAGGACCACCCTCACGACTACGTCGAGGGGGTTTGACTCTGCCCTTTTCCACTGAAATTCTACCACCCATAAAACTGGTGTTGTTCAACTCTTCAATTGCCTTCACGGCAAGGTCCTTATCTTCCAAATGGAGAAACCCGCATCTATTTGCTATGTCACACTCAACAATTTTTCCATATGGGGTAAATAAACGCCGTAAGTCTTCGGTAGTTACTGCTGCAGGTAAACTTCCTACGAATACTTTCGTAGTGTTTGCGTCTCGACGACTCTATAAAATCCATTATAAAATACCGAGTTGAAACTTGTAATGTAAAAAGTACTTCACTTACCATTTTAATGTTTCTTTCACTTTATTAATGCAAGAAAAGCCAACAACCGGTCAACAACTCACAAACAACGCTAGAAAATGGCGTGCAATTCGATTTATATCTTGATTAGTCAAAATTTCTAATTAGGATGGCAACTTTTAGAAAATAAAAGACACTAAACAATTCCTATAACAGAGGAACTACACAAGCGGATAGCCCTCACGATTCGTACCCAACAGCTGAGCGTATGTATATACAAGTCCACTGGGTAAAAATAATTCTCAAACTGCAACTAACCTGAAGCAAAGATGCCACAGTACGCAAATTCTAGGCAGTGACTCATCGTGAAAGCCTAGAGCTCTGCGGTGAACGCAACGTGCAGGGCGCATCATTCCATGTGCTTCATTGGCTACTGCGCTCAGGTTAAGCATGAGTCACTGCCTACAATTTTCGTACTGTGAGTCTTTGCAAAGTCTTTGCTTCAGGTTAGTTGCAGTTTGAGAATTATTTTTACCCAGTGGACTTGTGTATATACATACGCTCAGCTGTTGGGTACGGAATCGTGAGGGCTATCCGGTTGTAGGAACTACTCTTCGAATATGTTGCTATGTCTGTTCGAAGGAACTACTAGAGAATACGTTACTTAGATCATACACGTTAACGTACGTTAACCAACGTTAACTCAAGTCTCAGAAATCAAGAAGGTCGTGCGTTAACTACTTAAGTCTTTTTTTTTGTTGCTATAAAGTTGCCAGACTACAAAACAGAACAAAACTGTTTACAACTGATGGTTTACAAATAATTCCAAGAAAATAATTTATAAATAATCGAATTAAAATGCCAAAAAAGAAGGGTGCGTATACGTTTACTGATATAATCTACATTTTATTGTTAAAAAAATATTACAGCCCGTTATGATTTATTAATTTTATATAAAAAATTATTTGATATATTTTGCCTTATTTATACGCAAATTCCCAGACGTAATAAGATAAACAACAAGAAAAATATTTACTATCGACCACATCGATCGTATATCTTACCCTGTGTCTTCGTGTACTGTGCCTACTTTAAGAGCACAGTAACGTCTTTGCTAAGCATTATAATATGTATAGAGAGCAATTCCTCAAAAACTTGTATCATATACTCTTATTATCTTCTGTTTGAGGATTTTAAACTAAAAATAAATATCCATGGCTTAGGTACCGGATTTATTATTCTATGTACAAGACACATTTTCTAATTATAGGTCAAAAAAAGAAAGGAGATAGTAATGTTGAAAAGAAACATGAAGAACCTGTTGAGCAAAAAAAAGTTATACAACCTTCAAAAACCTCTGGTTCAGGCGATTCTTCGCAATCCATCACAAAAGAGGAAAGTCATGTAAAAACAATATCTAAGAATAGCAAAAACCGAGAGACACTATCAGATGAATCAAGTCAATCAAAGTTATTTGATGCACCTTCAACCTCCAGTGACATGCAAGGCTTCCAAGAAGTCAGAAGTAAAAAAAAATCAAGTGGGAAACAGAAGAAGAAAAAGGCACAAAGAGAAGCTCAGGAACAAGGAACAAAACCTGAAGACAAAATTTCTGCGGAAATTGATCTTTCGAGTTCAATCAAAACAGTCCAGAGTAACGTATCCTGCAGTTCTAGTGAATCAAAGAGGAGAGAAAAGAAACCTGAGAAGAAGGAGCAACAGCCTTGTATTGGAGTTCAAGAAGAATCTTTTACCCCTCGCCCAGAAGAGGAAAAAAAAGAGTCTAAATTTACCGTTCCTGATGAAATTCCTGGAGCAACTGATTTTGCAAGTCTGGAGTATACAACACAACGTAATCGCAAAAAACGAAAACAGAAACAAAATCAAGCTGGTTTGCCCACAGAAGAACCGCCCGTACACGAACAACAAATTCCTCAGCCAAATCTACAACGTCCGATAATTAAGCAGTTAAGTTCAGAAGGTTCTACTGTAAAACCCAAAGTTAACCAAGATCGTAATCGCTCTTTGCATTCAGAAGAGTTTCCTGCTACGCTATCACAAAGTCCAAAAAAGCAAAATCAAAAGAAACGTCCAGAAATGCAATTAAAGGATGCCGAGCAATTTCGGCCACATCAAAGAAGCCCTGGTGATCATACCAAAAAGGATGAGCCACCAATTAGTAATTTACAAAAACTTACTATTACTGGCGTAGAAGGTGAGAAATTGGAATTAACAATGCCACGTAGAAAAACCAGAAGTGGGACTAAAGGTCGTACAATACGCATAGAAACTAATCATCTGGCGCTTAATTTTCGCAAATTGGATCGTGCTGTCCACTATGATGTGACAATTACTCCCAACACTCCAAAGAAATTCCTCCGTAAGGTAGGTAGCATCTACTATGTAATAGTAAATCCTTTTTTCTCTGTAAGCGGCTGGAAAGTGCTGCTTTACGGTGCCTCCCTTAAAGCCTCTATCCTGTAAAGTGACACTTTCGTGGTTTTTCCGTGATTATTTTTTAGAGAAACACTTGCAACATAACTATTAATTAGGTACGTTAATGTTTTTTTGCGTAGGTAATGGAAGAATTTCGAAAGGAGCACTACAAAAACCGTTATCCTGCCTTTGATGGTACGAAAAATTTGTACAGTTCAAGCGATTTACCATTTGATCAACAAATAGCTAGAGATATAACAATCTACGACGATGAACGTCCACGTCAGTACAATGTCGTTATTAAATTTGCAAATTATGTAGATCTAACACCACTAAAGAAATTTATGAACGCAAATCCTGATGGAATTCATCATATGTTGACACCGCAGGAAGTTATACAATGTTTAGATATTGTTCTACGTAGCGCCCCAGCCTTGATCTATTTACCAGTAGGCCGCTCTTATTTTACACCTCCAAAGGGTCAGATAGTGGGTCTGGGTAGTGGAATGGAGATGTATTACGGTTTTTATCAATCAGCTGTAGTTGGTTGGAAACCATTTCTTAACATCGACGTAGCACACAAAGCCTTTCCGATGCGCCAAAACGTAATCGATTTAATTCTAGAACTGTGTGAACTGAGACGTGATCAATTACAAGCACCCTTACAAAGAAACCAACAAGATACTGTTGATCGTTTTCTGCGCACATTAAAAATTCGATATGAAATACCCGGTAAACCTGGATCAAAAAGGGAATTTCGTGTAAATGGCTTGGATAAATCGGCAGTGGAAGCTACATTTAAACTTGAAATCGGATCTGAAATAACCGTAGAAAAATATTTTTTTACAGAAAAAAAGATTATGCTCAAATATCCGCATGTGCCATGCTTATGGGTGGGTAACAAAGATCGTACTCCTCATATACTACTCCCAGCAGAGTTTTGTACGATTATAGAAGGCCAAGTCGTCAATCGCACAATGTCTGAAAAACTAACCAGTGCAATGATCAAACAAACTGCCACCTCCACAAAAGTAAGAAAAGAGAAAATTATGGAGTCTGTACGTCGAGCACAATTCAATAAAGACCCTTGTGTAGCTGAATTTGGTATTACTGTAGATGAAGAGTTTACAAAAATCAATGCACGTGTTTTGGATCCACCAGCCCTTACTTATAGCAACAGATCTGTGGTAAGACCATCTCAAGGAGCATGGAGACCTGACAAATTTTTGACTGGAGCTACATTATCACAGTGGACCATTGTTATCTTGGATCGCAGCACACGATGGGAATCTGTTGAAGAAATGGTTAAATTAGTAAGTAAATAGTAAAATATTTATGTAGGTACCTAGGGTGTTATGTAGATGTTTATGCCCGTCGAGAAGACAAGCCGGCAAGCCCGAGGGTCTCTGCCCTGAGGGTTAACATGTCGCCAAAGGGCATGAAGATCATGTAATGCCTGTGCATATAACGTTTTATTTTTCACTTAAATATTAGGTACCTGCATACTGGTTTTGTAAAACCAATAAGTCGCAATCCGGTTTTAATGACAAGTGAAAAATAAAAATAATTATTTTACAGATATGTGCCCAAGCTGGAAATTTGGGTATGTCTATATCACAGCCACAACGTCCATTTGTTACACTTCAACCACATTACAGGAGGGAACTGCAAGAGTTAGTCGATTTATTCGCTAAGAAAAAAAGTTTGCAGTTGATCATGGTGGTAGTTCCAAATGCTGGTCTACTTTACAACTTCGTAAAACAGGCAGCCGAGTTAAATGTTGGTTGTTTAACACAATGCATAAAAAGCAGAACAGTATTCAAAATAAACACCTCGACAGTTATTAATCTTTTACAGAAAATAAATGCAAAACTGGAAGGTACTAATCATATCTTATATGATCGTTTAGATTGGATGAAGCGTCCTTATATGATAATGGGTGCAGATGTAACACACCCCAGTCCGGATGCCAAAGATAAACCAAGTGTAGCAGCCGTCACAGCTTCCTATGATGTAAGCGCATTTAAGTATAACATTTGTTGGCGTTTACAACCCCCTAAAGTAGAAATAATAGAAGATTTGGAGAAAATAACCCGGGAGCAACTAATGTTTTTCTACACGAACACCAAGTTCAAACCGGAGAGAATAGTATTTTTCCGTGATGGTGTATCAGAGGGTCAATTCTCGTATGTCTTAAACACTGAAATACAAGCGATACGTCGTGCCTGCTTCTCTTTACAGCCCGATGGCAGTTATAAACCCAAAATCACCTTTTTGGTTGTACAAAAGCGGCATCACACTCGCTTCTTTCCAATAAATCCTCAAGACGCATCTAAAGATAAAAATTTAAATGTTCCGGTTGGAACTTGCGTTGACACTGAAATAACCCATCCAACGGCACTTGATTTTTGTCTTGTTTCACATGCTAGCATACAAGGAGTGGCTCGTCCAACAAAATATCGTGTCTTGTGGGATGATGCTGACATGAATGAAGATGAACTTGAGCAGCTTTCATTTTATTTCTGCCATATGTTTTCACGTTGTACTCGTTCCGTCAGTTACCCTGCACCTACCTATTATGCCCATTTGGCTGCTGCCCGTATTATGGTATATTGTGAAACTGGAAAACTTAACATGAATAATTTGCCTCAGGAACAAGAGCGATTATGCATCAAGAAGTGCATCATTAAAGAGCGACCGATGTTTTTTGTTTGAATTATAGTTATAATAACATTTGATGTAGAAATACTTTCCTTTATAATTTTCTTTATTTTGCTTAAAGAACTGGTAACAGTTACTTCCTCCTTATTACGAATCAGCAAACGAGGTCTACCATGCCCTATGCTTGAAATCTCCTCCCCCCCCACCTGTATTAACGAGTTAGTCCCCACCAGACGAAAAAGCACTTTTTGCACAACTTTTTAACCGTACGCAAAGTGAACGTCTGATAGCCGTGTCCAACACCGTAGGCATGTTCCATTTGCACGCAGGTTTAACTCCCAGTAACTGGGAATACTCAGTGCTGCTCGGAGTTACCCCCGTGTGAAAATATGGTGAAAATGGAAAGCGTCCATAAAGCGGTAAAGCGTTTTTTGTGCGAAGGCCACCGCTATTGGTTAATTTGAATATGCCGCCAAATTTAACCAATGGTTATATAACGAGAGATCAATAAAAAAAACCAACTAGGGTAAGCTGTGAAAATGAATTATTTTAAATTGGTACTGTAGCCACATCCACAGAATGACATTTCTGACATGAAAATTTAAAACTGAACGCTCTTGTCTTAAGTTTTTAAGTTTTTTATTTGACAATAATATTTTAATAATTTGATAATCAAATAAAAAACACAAGAGCTTTCAGTTTAAAATTTCATGTCAGAAATGTCATTCTGTGGATGTGGCTACAGTACCAATAGCGTTCTCCGCTGTAAGAAATTGTGTGACAAAGATAGAGCCTAAAGGATGACATGCTCTTCCCATAGGGATAAAAAGATATTTTATTTAGTTATTTTTGGTAATTTCGTATTTATAATATTGGCCTAATGTAAAAGTGGGAGGTATAAAGTAATGCACGTGGGTGAGACTCACATAACCCAACTTTTTGGTTTTTACTTTACTCCTCCCACTTTTACATTGGGCCAATATTATAAATACGAAATTACCAAAAATAACTAAATAAAATATCACTATGGGAAGAGCATGTCATCCTTTAGGCTCTATCTTTCTCACAATTTCTCTTACAGCGGAGAACGCTATTTAAAATAATTCAATTTCACGCCTACACTAATTGGTTTTTTTATTGATCTCTCGTTACAACTGTGGTTACAACGATATAAACCTTGGTTACAACGTACATAAAGCGCTTTGTGGATTATTTCTTCTTACCGACACGAATTTACACAACATTTAACAAAACAGGCTAATCAGCGCCCTTCAGAAACGGGCATCAGTGCGAAGGACCACAGAACAAAGGACACGCATACAACGACTGTCATTGGTATGTCTACTTGAACTATTTTTACAAGTTTACAGTGCATTTGCACTACTTACCTAACCTCAAATTTAACAATCATGGCTCAGCAAACAGTAGCTGAAACATTTAGAAGTGTTTTCAAAACTATAGATAAAGATGTTCTGAGATGGTTTCCGGGTCATATGGGAAGAGGCTTGAAACAAATGCAGCACAAGTTAAGGTCAATTGACTGCATAGTTGAAGTACATGATGCCAGGATACCTTTTTCGGGACGAAACTCAGATTTCCAATATAAAATAAGTGGAGTAAAACCTCATATATTAGTAATGAACAAAGCAGATTTAATTCCCAAGAAAATGATCCTACAAGTAACCGAACAGCTTAATAAACACTACCCAAATGTTGTGTTTACGAACTGCAAGGATCAGAAATGTAAGGGGGTAAGAACAATCTTTCCCTTAGCTCAAGATTTAATAAATAAATCTGATAGATATAACAGAGCAACTGAGGAAGACTTTTGTATAATGATAATTGGTATTCCCAATGTTGGTAAATCTTCATTAGTAAATTCTTTACGAAATCGTTTTTTACATAAAGCCAATGCATCACCTGTAGGGGCTTCCCCAGGTATTACTAGAAGTGTAATGCATAAAATCAAAATGTGCGAAAAACCTCTATTTTATATGTTAGATACACCAGGTATTTTAACACCGAATATTCCGAATACTGAAATTGGTTTAAAATTAGCTCTGTGTGCTACAATTCAAGATCATTTAGTTGGTGAGACTGTGATAGCTGATTATTTACTTTATTGGTTAAATAAACAGAAACTGTTTCATTATGTAGAAGTATTTAAGTTAAAAGAACCTACAGACGATATTCTAACAGTTTTAACACAAATATCTATCGGTGCAAATAGGTTTTTAAAGGTAAGAGATAGTAATAATTGTTACATAATGAAACCTGATATAGATTTTGCTGCAAAATATATTGTAAAAACATTTCGAAATGGAGATTTAGGTAAATTAATGTTAGATCAAGATATTTTGTTAAGTCCTGCATAGTGTGTATATTTTTAAAACAGTAAATATGATTTACTTATGCGTTTATTTTGCTCTATATACCTACCTATTCTGGAATATTTTCTTACAAATTTTGTTTTTACTACATAACTTGTGTGCATCCTTCCATGCAAAATTTCAGAAAGTATATTTTTGATTTTTTCAGTTCAGTTCAGGTAAAGTAGCTTTTCTGTATTAACTACGGCAAAACTTCATTAAGGAAAGTTGTACACAATCTAAAATTACCGCCCCATACAAAATTTCAAAAAGATCTGTTTACTTTTATGAAACCATATCTACTTTGGGAACTAAAATTTTTATCAAAATTCAAGAAATTGAAAAAACCCAGCAGACATTTCTGATATTGTGCATGAGGGAATGATTTTAAATTGTAAACGAGTTTTCTTAATGAACTTTTGCCGTAGTTAGTACAGAAAAGCGGCTTTACCTGAATAGAAACCATTTCTTTACCATCAAAGCCTCCTTGATTTGAAAAAATCGAATGTACTTCTGAAATTTTGCACGGAGAGACGATTTTACGTTGTGAACAACTTTTCTTAATGAAATTTTGTCGTATCTAGTACAGAAAACTTACTTTTCGTGCCTCCGGTCGGCATCACTGAGTTTCTGCATCGCGAAATCCGCCAGAAACAGAGCTTTTGCCGGCCTAGGCCGGCAAAAGTAATTATTTTAGGTTATTAGTTGGCTGCATCGGCTCAATCTGTCAAAGTCAAATTTATGCATCGCGGTCGGAGGCGATCAAACAAATAAATTAGCAAAATTTTACAAAAATATGATTACCTATTACAGCCACTGTGGTGATTTGAATATAATCTTTAATATGCGCCGGTGTATCCATTATTAAATCAAAGATAATAAAATTTAGAAATAAACGTCAATGGAAATTGTAAGAAAATAAATGAATTAAGTTTAATGAATACAAGGAATCTTGATTTTAAAATCATAAAAAAAAATTCCTAATACTAAATTTTAAATTTAAATTTAACTTATTTAAACAAACATCGGCACAAAAAATCTTGTGTATTACACGTCCAGAAACAGTTTTGCGAGTGCTCCTACTTGCAGGACTCGGCGTTCCGCCTCGCCCTGCAACCTTACTCGCACTCGCAAATGTGCTGTTTCTGGACTTGTGATACAAATAACTATTACCTGAACAGAAAACATTTCTGTATCTACCAAGGCCTCCCTGATTTGAAAAAATGTATTTCTCGAGGTATTTCTGCAAACTTGTTTTTGTGGTCGTATTGATTATTATGTAATCTACATGAAAAGTATTTGGCACGTCATTTTTGTATATATTTGGTTAATTTACATATCGAACAATGTTGGTATAGACAAAAATAACTTCCAAGTAGATACTTAATTTAAATGTCAAAGAAATATTTTAAAAGTGCTTGCTCTACCTTCATTTCGTTCATGTGTTCTTTACCTCTGCTGGATTTTAAAATTCTTAATAAATTATTGTAGCTATTTACTGAAAATGTTTCTGAAATGCATTTAGGCTTCCTAATCAATTTGTAGGAAGTTTTTATAATAATTTGTTTATATTTCTAAACGTTTAATTTATAAAAAAAATTATGTCTGCATTTGCAGTCCTGTCCCCCGACGATGTCATCATTTGATATGTAAGTTCATTTTTCCGAAATTACACATTACGAATTTAAAGAAAATTTGTATTATTTATTCATGTCGGAGTTATAATACAGAGGCATTATAGCTTTGAATATGTGACAAAATACATAAAGAAGTATCTAAATCTAAAAAAGTTGTTAAACTAAAAAATAAATGCTATTTTGCGTGGAACTTTTCAAAACAACCACCAACACAAAGTGGTGGTGTATTTTCGCAACCTCGACAGCGCCAAGACGTTTGACTTCTTCTACCATTTCTTGAGCATTCCCTACAACGTAAAAAGTAGCTCTTTCTACAATAATTTGGAGGTACAGGTATCTTTTCCAAAACATGTTTGATTGCTTCAGATGGCGTTGCAACGTTTTTAGAACTATTAGAACTGGTTGCACTGTAATTCATTGCTCCTTGTTTCACAAGCTTTCTTCCATGGTTTAGGTCCGGTGGTATATTTAAGAGGTATCTGATAAGGGTTTCTCTGAATTCCAAAAAATTTATTTTTTTATCTGTTATTTCTCTGTAGAGTACAAAACTGTTAACAATTGTAACGTCTAATAGATGGAAAATAACTTTTTTATACCACCGTAGTGATTTCCTAGGGCAACTATAGTAGGAGGTTAACTGATCGCTCCTATTAATACTATTAGACATATTTAGTTGGTATTCGGTGATTTCTTGTGGTTTTGTATTTGTTTTTCCATAGGAATTTGTTACTGGGATTATCCCTGGCTGAAACTTTGTAGTTATGCAAAGTACTTCATGTTTATCCCTCCACTTTGAAACGTATACCTTTCCCTTACGCAACCATACATATTCACCTTTCTTTAGTTTTTTTGTAGTTACGACTTTAGGGTTTTGTTTTCTGTTCGAACGCAATGTTCCCGTCGAATGGGTTTTCCGTGTAAGTAGTTTATTAGACAAGGAGACGCTGTTATAGTAATTATCCATTACTAAATGGTGACCTTTGTCTAGAAAAGGTTCTACCAAGCGGAAAACAAGCGCTTCCAATTTTGACACCGTTGGTCCGGTATCTAGTTCTTCCCCTTTATACATCTCAATGTTATGAGTATATCCATTTGGAGAGCATAACTCATAAAATTTAATCCCAGCCTTTTTTTTTATACACTCTTTAAAACTTAGCCTGCCCCTATATAAAATTAAAGACTCGTCTAACGATATAGCTTCGCTAGGAGAAAATGCCTTCTGGTAATTCTTGATTAACATTTTTAGTAGTTGATTAATATTATTCAATCTATCTTTATTTTTACTTTTGTTCGTGCAGTTGAACGTACGAAGTAGTTGCTCAAATCGTCTACCGGACATTGCATATGAAAATACAGGATGGTAATACAACGGGTCATTCGAAAACATTTTTCGCAAAATTGGAAAACGAACTTGAGCTTGTAATAAACATATACCGAGGAACCTGTAAAGTTCTTCTTCTTTTGTTTCGGTGAACACGGTATCCCTACAATTTTTACGTTGAGGTCTATTAGTGTTTTCTAATTTTTTACCATAATTATTTGTACTTGTTACTAGTAAATCCATTATGTCGTCTGTCCATAAACAATTGAAAACATCCACAGGTGTAGGTTGAACATCGAACGTGAGTTTCACTCCTGCTGATAATAAGTCGAATTTGAAATCAGGAACATCTGCGACAGTGTCTACCCATTCATCATCACTGCTGTTTGTATCATCATCATTAGTATTAAAAGGAAGGGGTGATAGATTACATATTTCCGATATATCACTACTACTACCTTCCTCGCTAGACACATTAGAATAGCTAGTGTCATGTTGATAAGGTAAAAAGGTCTCAAACGCTTCAAAAGGATCGTGGTTTGAAATTTCATCACTAGTGTGACCATTATCAGAAATGTCTTCGTTTTTAATCCTGTACCCATCGGATCCCATTTCAACAAATAATTTTACCAAGCTTCCTTCCTCTTTTGGTTCCATGATCAGTGTAGCAAAAACTTAAACAGGGTGTTTTAAAATATCGTACTAAATCACATTGTAAATAGGCATAGGCGCAAACTTTTGAAAATTTCATTGGGTGCTCAACAGATTTTAGTTTTTGGAGGTGGAGGAAAAATTTGAAAGGCTTTTCACCACTATGAAATTTAAAAGGCTTTTTCCCAGTGTGTAGTATTTATTTGCTTAGATTTAACGTAGAATTGTGTGGTGTAATAATTATTATATTCCCCAGTTTTGAAACATCCGTACTATAATAACGGCTTTTGCCCACAAAGTGAAATTTAAAAGGCTTTTCTCCACTGTGCCATATATTTTTTTCTGATTACATGGATTTTTATTATATTTCCTAAAAATTTAATTGTGTGCGAGCGTCTACAAAACATCCCGAGCGCCCAATGATCGTTTTCCGCGCCTATGTCAAGTTTACCTACTTCTACTTACCAAGCACAGTTACTAAGTACCAACGTAGGTACGAAGCAATGCGTAGACGACAACAAAGAAATCTCGACTGCAAATTGTGCAAATGCTGCAAATAATTCAGATTTGCGCTTTATAGAGGGCAACCCAATTGCGCATGCACAAAATACTAAACAACATTTATTTAGTCATCCAGGGAGAGTCCCCAGTAAACAAACTCAATATTAATGGATATCTAATGTGGAAAGCGCTGTGTCGTCTGCTATTGCAGACACGCCCTATTTAAGCTCAATAGCGTCTGCGTTTGCAGACACGTCCCTAGAGGGCTGTCTGCATATGCAGACAACGAACTTAACGACACATGTGTTAGACCAGAGGCGTCCTAAACTAGGGTTGTTTACCACTTTCTTATTACAAGTTTTTTTTTTTGAGGTTTTTACTTTTTTCAAACCGATAAAGAATGACCTTCGAGGTTCGAGAATGCAAAATCAAGAATCCGTTCTTTTTAGTCAAATCTTTTTGTTACAAAGCCAGAAATAGTCTTCGTAAAGGCTCCTAATTTTATAGAAATATGCAAATAGTGAGCTTCAGGGTTTCAACTGTTTTTAAGGGTAGTACACCCAATGACCTTCGAGGCTAATTAGAGAAAAATAATTTTTTCAAACCCACAATAGTGATCTTTAAGGCTCCATTTTTTGCAAACCCATAAATAGTGACCTTTTAAGTCTCTAATTTTTTTAACCCATAAACAGTAACCTTGACTCATAAACAGTGACCTTGAAAGCTTCAAATTTTAAATTTCGTAAACAGTGACCTTGAAGACTTTTAATTTTTTCAAACTCAAACAGTGACCTTGAAGGTTCCAATTTTTATCAAACCCGTAAACCAAAGATATAATAGTGACCTTGAAGACTCCACTTGTTTGCAAACATAAAATATTCCAATTATATTTGGTCACATGACCTTTCTCGAGGTCAGCACAAGCAAACTTTTTGAAACACTCTGTATATACCATACGATTTTTTATATCGTTTTATGAGTCATTGTTAATTAGGTGTAGTTAACTTCGTTAACTTTATTGTTGCAATTACGTTATCAATATTATTTCTATTTTTGTAATTAAATTGTTATGTAGTAACAGATTTTATTGAAATTTAACCTTAGCACTGTGCTTTTCACAACATTGTCTACGGTCTAATATAGCTACGTATTTCATCCTAGAATTTGATTTTGCCGGTTAAATATACGATTCCGAAACATACTTTTTCATTTCTAAAATTTAAAATATTCGAAAGAATTTAAATTAAATTTCCACAACATACAAGGTAACATAACCTAAATGTGTTACATACAATTTTTTTTATAAAATTTATTTTTCCAGTATCTATATGCAATGCTTTTTAACGTTAAACTCTTTTTCTTTGCATGGAGGAAAAGAACATACGAATGAACTACTTAACAATGGACTAGAGGTATAAATTGAAAGCTTACGCATTAGGAAACTTTCTAAAAGTGATAGCCTACAAAGCTGCAGGATTTATAAAAATCGGTCCTCATTTTTTAATCTACGTGTGTAAGAAATGCTTGTGCGACGACAATTTTGATAAACCGTAAATCCAAAGAGGCAACAATGAATGGCTAGTTTATATTGTTGTGTATTTACTAGCAGAAAAATGTTAGCTAGACTTTCGTTTTATCCAACATTATTTTATAATGTGTTAATGGAAAGAATTACTCCACGAAGATGGTATGATAGAATAGATGACACGGTTATTTTAGGAGCACTGCCATTTCCCAGTCTTACCGCTAAAGTAAGTAAAAATTCCGTTACAAAGGTAACAAATTGATTTTTGCACGTTTTCAAGTCAAAATATTAATCATTAAAAGTATGCCTTCTGTATACTGTAAATAGAGCACAAAAATTCTAACCATTTTGACATAAATTTCACTTTTCAGTTAGGGAAGTATTTTTGTAGATTGGTAGTTCGTATTCGTCGTCTGTGTTGCCGTCAGTGATAGATTTGTGGCAGATGTGACAGATCAACGTAGACGACGCTCTTAATTTGTTAACGCGCCAAATTTAAATTATTGCATTTATTTTTACAGCTTTTGAAAGAAGAAAACGTAAGGGCTGTGGTTTCTATGAATGAAGATTACGAATTATGGTTAGCAAATGATGGACAAGTAAGTAGAGAATATGCAAATGGACACATATTATAATTTTATACACGTTGTCCCCTGAAATTTTGAATACAGACATTAGAATGCATTACTTGGCGCTTAGTTACCACGCTCACTTTTTACATAGTCGAGTCAAATATTTTAAATCACTAAGCAACGGGAAATAAATAGTAATTTCTAATTGGTAATAAACAACCATGGCAATCTATTATAATAATCGAGAAGAACAAAATCGCAGTGCCTACATTACTCGTACTATTCAAAATTTCTAGGGACAACGTGTATAACAGATATTAAGGTGGAAGTAGTAAAAGTGCTAATTCACCTGTGTGAGAAAGAGATGCACATAGGTAACTGCACTTCTGTCTATCCCTCTTTATTTAAGAAAAATCTAGGAGATTGTGTTATTACTTAAAATTACTAGAAAAAAAGATGTATTGTTTAATAATTAGTGGTATTAGCAAATTAAAAATTAAAACTAATAACTTTTCCAAAAACTTAGTTTCTATTTAGGGAAACCGTGAACTTTTCCAGTTCTTATTCCCAAAAAAAACTTGGACTGTTTTAAAAGTTCTTTTCTGTGTTAAAGAACTGAACGTCTTATATTTTTTTTTAAAGCAAAATTTGAATGTGATTTTGCAAACTACAGATGCGATGTGTTACAGAAATGGAAACATGAAGGAGTGGAATTTCTCCAATTATCAACGACTGATATTTTTCAAACACCTTGCCAAAGAAAGCTAAAAGAAGGCGTTAAATTTATTAGCAAATATATTCCCCATTCTAAGAATGCACAAATACCAGAAAATCCTACTGTTTATGTCCATTGCAAAGCTGGAAGAACTAGAAGTGCAACTTTAGTTGGTTGTTATTTGATGATGGTAAGGACGATAAAGCTACTAAAATATTATTTTGTTATGTAAATTACACGCGTTTTCAAAACTAAATCTCTATTCACCCACATTTAAATGGGAATGGGGAACTATTGTTGTTCTTAACCAAGATATATTTTACTTAAATATATTTGCTCCGATTATGTAAATTAGTTTGTGTTAGTAATAGAGTCATAATAGAGAAACTTTATCTTGCTTTTTAAATTTTTTACCTTGAAAATTATCATGCGAATGCAAACAAGCGTTATTGGTTAGGTAAAGTTTGCAAGACGTTTATTTCTTCTACAGTTGGGTATATTTATAATAAAGCAATAATTAAAATTTAATATAAATCCGTATTTTTTGCTATTCATGTTCTTATAACTTTTCTAAACACAAAAAGAATATAATTTTTTTGAATATTTAAGAGGTATGGATGGAGTCCTGAAGAAGCTGTTCAGCATATGAAAAGTAAACGGCCACACATCTTATTACATACTAAGCAATGGGAAGCAATGCGAATTTTCCAAAAAGATATACCTCAGCTTGTAATGGAATAAAAAAATTCCAACTTTCATTAGTGAAATATAATACGTACTAATTATTTTGCGTATTAAACTTTAGGTGGTCTTTAAATATTTATATACAGTTTATTACGTTGTGTAGATGATTTTATTTAATAATATAAAATATTGACCTAGAAGGTAGAATTATTATTGTATCATGAGATATTTTGTGATAAACTCGGAGTGATTATTTTTAGTCGCTTGTAGCAATGAAGAATACACGTACCCCTTTTATTGTTTACTTTCTCTTTATAGTATAACCTCCAACATGTACAATACAAACGTATGTCTAGATTTTTTCTTTACGTCACGGCGACATCGGTTAAGTTGGTCCTGTACGGTGGCGAACGAAGCAGGTAGATGTGATTGACAGAAAGTTGCTGTTGGGATAGCGATTCGGGTTCCCAACAGCAGCGGTTCCCAACATGTTCTGATTTTATGACCAATATTTTTATTAATATTCAAATAGATAGCTTAAAACTGTTTTGGTATCGCTGGTGCAAAACAGTAGAATGTCTCGAATTACAGTGAGCCGAGTTAACTTACTTCATACCACAGTCTGGACTTTGGACCCGACAAATAATAGTCACTTCTACTTTACTAGGATGAAATAGACTCAAGAAAATGTTAGTGAGATACGGAAACATTCTTATTCCTCTTACAATAAGTTAAATAATGGTGACAATAATAAAAGTCTGTTAAAGCAAGTGTGTCCTTTTCGTAAAGTATTCATTGTGACATTTCCATCTCGTTGCCTAATTATGCTACTCTCTATTTCTGGCGTACAATTTAAATATTTAATTTATAGTCTTTTCATTTCTTTTCCATGTGTCGGCTCCCTTTCTTTCTAACATGCAATATTTTGTGTTTTTCTTTCTCTTTACATATTTTGAAATTTCCCGCTTAATTATGCATTTATACAGGATCTTCAGTGCTGTTCAGTTCACCTGGTAAACATCTTCTTTTCTTGATTCTGCATCTTGTAATCTCGAAAAGCACAAATAGTAAAAGCCTTTTATTTTTAACACAAAAGATTTATTTAGAAATGTTATTAGAAATAAATTGAAGCAATCAAAACTATCTCTAATTATTTATAAAATATGTATTACATAAAAAATAAATTACTTTAAGCATAATAGTTAAGATTTGCCTTCTTCTTTGCTTGAACCTCCATTATAGCATCCATATAATCTTCATGAATAACAACAGTTGCATTACGTCTCAAAGCAATCATTCCTGCTTCCACACAAACAGCTTTACATTGTGCGCCATTGAAATCGTCTGTTGTTCTTGCTAATTCCTCAAAGTTAACATCAGGACTAACTGTCATTTTACGTGAATGAATTTGCATAATTCTTGCCCTAGCTTCTTCATTTGGATGAGGAAATTCAATTTTGCGATCCAATCGACCTGCAAATTACAATGAAATTTAGTTTCAAATGAAACAATATATTTTAAGTTTACTAACCAGAACGTAACAATGCTGGATCTAAAATATCTACTCTGTTAGTAGCCGCGATAACTTTAATATTTGATGTAGAACTAAATCCATCCAATTGGTTAAGAAGTTCTAACATAGTTCTTTGTACCTCCCTATCACCAGCCTTTTCAGAATCGAATCTCTTTGTTCCAATAGCGTCTAATTCATCAATAAAAATAATGGCTGGTGATTTTTCCTTAGCCAAAGCAAAAGCATCTCGTACCAATTTAGCACCATCTCCTATAAACATTTGGACCAACTGTGGTCCAGCTAATTTTAAAAATGTTGATTTGGTTTGTGCAGCACAGGCTCGGGCTAGAAGAGTCTTTCCTGTTCCTGGAGGTCCATATAATAGAACGCCTGAAAAATATTGCAATTGAAAGTAGTGAAAATTATTTTTTTTCATTTACCTTTTGGTGGATGAATGCCAAGATTTTCGAACTTCTCTTTGTGTGTCATAGGTAATACGACTGCTTCAATGAGTTCTTGAATTTGTTTGTCAAGACCTCCAATATCTGAATACTGTTCAGTTGGTCGTTCATCCACTTCCATTGCTTTAACCCTAGCATCGTATTCTGCAGGGAGGGTTTCCAAAATCAAGTAAGAGTCTTTGTTTACTCCTACTAAATCACCAGGTTTTAATTTTTCTTCATCAACCAATCCAATTACAGGTAAAAAATAAGTTTGTCTTGTGGAGGTCTTGACTACAGCACACTTTCCTTTCCGTTGAGCATCTAAATCAACAACAGCACCGTCTTCTTCTTCCTCTTGAGGATCCACGTCTAATAGTTCTATAACGTTCGAAACTAGGTAGGGTAGAGTTTTATTTACCTTAATTTTCTCAGTATTCTCTTTTATTTTTTCATTTTGGGCCTGTAGTTCATGACTTATTCTCATTACCTCGCTTTTCATTATCTTGATTTCATTGTCCAACAAACGGGTGCGACTTACTATTTCTTCAGTGGACATGCGGAGCACTTCTTCACCTAGGGCTTCTTCTCCGTCTTCCCAAATTGATTTATCTTCTAATGTTGACATTTTCTTTCACACACTTTTGAACTTCCAACGAAACTGCTTATCATACGGCAGAAGTGTCAAATCTAAACAAGCTAGTCATTGTTCAGTACATCCACTACAAATTAAAACGAAAGAAATTTCCCTAGCATTTCATGAAATAACCAACACTGGAAAGTAAATACGCGGAAATAATTGGTTCACATGATCTTCCTTTGGAGTACTAATGTGACCTTGGTAACATCGGTAAAGTAGAACGTATTTGTACCGATTTGTAGTTTAACTTTTACTGAAAATCTGATGTTAAAAATTTAACAACAAATACTGTGCGAAATTGACATTTGAAAAGTGCCACTTTCGAAAAAACGATGGCCCTTTCTTTATTACTTCGCAGTGCAAGTAAAATTCAAGGTAAGAGTTAAAAAAAATGAGAAATATTAATTTTATTTATTACATAACAAATTTCAGGTTACCCTTCTATCTTGAGATGCACTTCACCTGCTTTTAAAAATGTAGGTAATGTTTCTTGTTTAACAAGCAGTGCAAATGCTGCTAAAAAAACATCTTTAACCTTAACAAACCAAATTATGAAAGCACCTGCTGTACGTAACATGTCTGTGAGCGGTGACCACCGAATGATGTGGACAATCGAAAGATTATTTTCGTTGGGATTAATTGGAGTCTTGCCGCTTACAATTATATCTCCTAATCCAATTTTAGATAATGTAGCTGCTGTTATGATGGTTTTACATTTCCATTGGTAAGTTAAATCAAATGTGGTTCAATTTGAGTTGCGTTCGTTTTTGCACTCCTAGTGCACCTTTTGACTCCATTTTACATTCATTTATTACATTCAGATTAGTTCGAGTTTAACTCTAACCAATCGAGTCACCTTTTAATCTTCGAGTACCACCTTTTCTGCTCCAATTTTGTTCTCAGAACCTTTAAACGAACGCAGTTTCATAATATTTTTGGAATACTGAACAAATTCTATTAAATTATTAATTTTTTTTAATAAACCTGGTGTGTAAGATTAGAAAATTTCAAAAATTTTAGCATATCTTTTGTAGGGGTGTGGAAGCAATGGTTCAAGATTACGTAAGACCTATAATTTTTGGAAATTCAATTCCAAAAATGGCAATTATAGCTGCGTATGTTATCACCACTGTTACCCTTGCAGGTTTGTTGTATTTTAATTATAATGACATTGGAATTGGTCAAGCAGTCAGAAAAATTTGGTCAATCAAACCATCAAAATAAGAATTAAAATATTGAAGTATTTTTATTGTACAGAATGTAGGTATTGTTGAGGAATGTGGCTATTTAAGATATTGGAATATAATATTAAAAAAGCTGTGGATTTTTCTGTACTATTTTATTATTAGTCCATTTGTATACAGATTGATGTTGGCTGCTAGGAATATAGGGACATGCAGGACGGGCGTAACCATGTGGGAAGTTTGGTGTACAGGGTAGTCTCAGGAAGTCTGGGTGGTCTTAAACAGTCTGGGTTAGTCCCTAGGAAGTCTGGGTTAGCCCCTAGGAAGTCTGGATGGTCCTAAACAGTCTGGGTTAGTCCCTAGGAAGTCTAGGTTAGTCCCTGGGTAGTCTGGTTAGTTTTTCGGAAGTCTAGGTTAGTCCCTAGATAGTCCGGTTAGTCTTTGGGAAGTGAATTTTTCTAATGTGTACTCTTAAGTAGGATTGTTTGCTATTCAAAATTTAGTTGACATATTTCCTGGGACATTTGTAAGCTTGGTGCAGCTGCAGAACCCTTAAATGAATGCAGCTTTTGTAGTAGGCCCTAGGCATCTCTCAAGGAATACTTGATGGATGCATGCACTTCAAGACCGCGTTTATGTCTCAGAAATATAACCGTAAAGCAACTGTGGCTGTGAAGTAATGCACCCCAAAAATTAGTGTTTGTCATTGATTTAAGAGAAACAAAGATTTGTATCAAACACATTATTACTTTATAACAACCAATTTACTGCTAAATCACGAATAAATAACAACAACCTCGTAAGTCTTTGCAATTACTGTATCATATGAAAATAATTGTGAATATTACTATGCGAACAAATAAGTGGATTTCTTGACATTTTTATTATTGATTAACATTAAAAAGCTGCCTATACTCCATTATTGTTAATCAAAAAAAAGTAGAAATATTAAACTGCAATTAATTTTGCATTGAAAACAGTATTTCGTTTTGTGTTGCAAAACACGTAGCACTATATAAAATTTTATATATTAACTAATAAACACTTATTTACATAGCACATCACTGTCAGTTTATTCAGTCACACAGCACTTTGATTTATGTAAAGTAGTTTTGAAATAAGTAATGGATACTTAAGCGGCAGGTTGTTGTTGTAAAGGAATCTGCGGTCTACGAAAGTAAACAACTGCTCCCAGAAGTCCTGTTAGTGTTGTTATAAGGTACAAATCCCAGTTTGCTCCAAATAAATCGTTGAAATCCAGCACCCATGAGAAAGGGCTCTATAAATTTATAAATTACAGAAATACAATTTCTAACATAACAAAATAATTACCTCTTGTAAATTTTGAAGGTTGAATAGGAAATTAAGCTTGAATAAAGCTAGAGCAACAGGAACCCTTGCATCTACACTAGTCTCAGCTGCAAGATCGTAACAACGTTTTGCTAAATGCATATCTTTCGCCATTCCTAATCCTTGTTCATGCATGTATCCTAAATTAAACATTGCTTGGGCATTATGTTGCTGTTCCGAAGCCAAGCGATAATGAGATGCTGCAGTTTCGTAGTCAACAGAAGTTCCTAACCCGTAATAATAATAATCTCCTAACTTTACCTAAAAATTGAAACAAAAATTTTAGGATTAGATAGATATTATGGAATAATAAAATGTTATAGATATTTACCTGAGCAGCAGAATATCCTTGAGAAGCAGCTCGCCCCCAATAGAGTAAAGCACGAACTAAAGCCTCATTTATATTAAGGAAAGGGACTTCACCTCGGTCCAATAAAAATGCTGAATTGCTTTGTGCAACTTCGTAACCTAATTCCGATAGCAGAGCATACTGTACAAATGACTCATCATATCGACCGTCTCTATAATCACTATGGGCCTAAAGATAGCCAGTGTTTAGATTTTTAATTTATAATGTTTATACGTTTGCAATATTTTTTTATACCTGCATGAGAAGTTCGCCCCATTTTCCACGTTCTGCTACATTTTTAAAAAGTTCAACAGCAGTGGGACAGGATCGCATCATACCAGTTCCTTGTGCATGCATTTGTCCGAGATTATAATATGCTAATACATGACCAGATTGAGATGCTAACGAGAAGTATTTATTTGCCAGTTTGTAATCCTTTTTGACTCCTAGGCCACCTATAATACGAAAACCATATAACATCCTCTGTTAGAAAAACTTAAAAAATTTATTTTTTAACTCACTAAAATACATGTTGCCTAATTGGAGCTGACCATCCACCCATCCTTGATCTGCAGCTGCTAGAAAGTACTTATGTGCTTTAGTATAATCTTTGTCAACACCACGGCCGTATAAATACATGAGTCCCAGTCCGCTTTGTCCCACAGGATTATTCAAATCAGAAGCTTGTTTAAAATATTTAAATGCGGTTTCATTATCTTGTTTTATATCATCACTCCCATCTAGGTATATCTAAACCAAGAACGTTAAAAAAAATGATATATAACAAAAGTAAAACTCACTTTTCCAAGATAAGCCATTGCAATAGCATTTCCTGCATTTGCTGCTTGAGTGAAATAGTGCATTGCTTTTTGGTAATCCAAATCTACTCCACGTCCACCTTGGTAGTGTAACTGACCTAAACCTACCTAAAAATACAAACATGGCATTTGATTTCATGAAAATTTAGAAAGCAGAGAAAATGATGATGCAGAAGAAACTATTAAAGAGAAATGGAAAAACAATGAAATAAAAATGAGGATATTAGGAATAAAATGGAATGGGTGTTTATAGGACAAAAAGAGCATTCAAAGAGAGAGAGAGAGAGAGAACTGGAGAAAAAAAATAAAATATATTTTTACTAAAAAGTAAAGAAAATGTATAAAAGATGCCAGTACAAGATGATATTCTGAAAGGACGAAGTAATCTTAAATAAAACTTACTTGTGCCTGAATATCGCCCTTTTCAGCCAAAAGTTGATAATACTCAATAAGATCATTATCTAAAATTCCTGAAGTATAACCGTTTTCTAATTCATCTAACAATCTAACCCTTTGAACTGCAGTGCCTCCTCCAAAGGACACTCCTTGAGACACTGCAAAATCATAGCATAATACACAACAAGATTCTTTTTAATTTGTAACTGTACAAACCTTTATCAGCTACTAATCTATAGTAACTTAGAGCTTTTTCACAGCTGGGAGCTACTGTAACCCCTGACCAGTAACGATATCCCAGTGCCATTTGTGCCCAAGTATTTCCATCAAGTGCAGCAAAAGTATAATAAACTAAAGCTTTTGCTTGACTAACGTTTACAGCAAGGCCTGTTGCATATAAAAAACCTGTAACACAAATTAGTGATTACTTTAATTTTTACGCAATATGCTTTAACCATGGGACATGCCTACAAGGGCTATATAAGGGGATTTCTTAGAATATGTAGATATGGTGTAAAATAAAAATATAGACATACCTAAACCCATATGACCCTCCGGATGTCCTTTCTCAGAAAGTTCCATAAACATACTTTTTGCATTTTCTAAATTTTGAGGTAACGGATTACCAAATAAGATGGCCCATGCTACAAGAGCTTTACTATCTACATTTCCTTTCTGTGCAGCAGCTAGTAATAAAGAATAAGCTTCCTTTTTGTTTGGTCGAGTTTTATTCAACAGCGTTACAGCAGTATCATACAAGTTTTTTGCTTCCTGTTCTTCAGGGGTGAGTTCAGCTTCACGGAGAAGTATTTCAGGTAATGGTGGTACATCCTCTTCTTCAATACTAGATTCCATATCGGCATTTTCGTTATTTATAAGAGTATATTTCAAGACATCAATTTCTTGTACCATCTTTTGTAACCATTTTGCTTGTTTCATAATTAAGAGATCAGAGGCATCTGTTATTTCATCTTCAGTCGTAAAATCTCCTGCAATATAAAAGCTGGAATAATGAACAAACACTTAAAACAATAGTGAAATTACCTTTTCTGTGATCTCGTTCCTTCGTTAAATCTGGTGAGGACACAATTTTTAATGCACTTACACCATCATTGTCTTTAATACTAGATATAAACTCTTTCGATTTAGTTTCTTCGTTTATTTCACTTTCATCATCAACTTTCTTTTTTTGTTCTGAAGGAGGTCCCTGTAGACTTTCCTCAGAAAACTCGCAACACAAAATGGCAAGAACAAGAAATACAATTTGTCTGTGATGCATCTTCGGAAATATTTGTTTTCTTTAAGTGTTCATCATTTTCCTTATCACTTACGTGTCCTTAAACGTCACGTCGTTCGATAGCCATTTAAGGTTATCAAATTTAATTTACATGTCCCTTCAGATGGGTAAAATAATTTTCATTTTTGGATTTTATAATTATCATACCATTAGCATTACACTTTTAAATTCTTAGTTTAACGGTAAATTTGCAGTTTTTATTACACTTTCCAAATATTTCCCGACTTTTTGACAACTTCAATAACAATATTGCGAATTTAACCCTACAAACAAGAGAAACAGATGACAGATACGGGTGCACTTCAAAAACTTTTCAGACGTGGAAGATATGTACAGGGTTGAAAATGAGAAAAAACAGCAAACTTTGGTTTGCCCCAATAAACTTGTTTCAAAAAATTAGCCCCAGATGATGCCCCCAGTTTCCTCCTTACAACAATAGTTATGACTGCACTGAGATACCCTCACCTTGTATTTATACATCAATTGTGCTTAATTCTAGTTGATTGTATCCTGTATAACACTAAATATGGAGAAATTGGTATTATTCTGTTGGTCACATTTTAGCATATTTATGGTTATAGCAGGTTATAGGTTAGGAACAGGGTTCGAAAATAAGAAGTCGATTATTAAAACATGTAAGTATTTTATTAAAATATGCTTTCTTGTGGTTATATATTTAGGAATAATTTATATTCTTTATTATTTAGATTTACAATGGAAGAAGTTCAAAACGTCGGTTTAAAAAATATATCTTCAAATATTCCCTTAAAGTTTGAAAAAATATGCAGATTGTGTTTATCTAATTTGGAAATAAAACCATTATTTAAACTACACTTTGAAGGACTACTGCTTTTTGAAATATATCAAGAAATAACTCTGTTACAGGTAAGTCGGAAATACCCTGAAAATCAAGCTTTTTTTTCAAACTAACCTATTATACCGGGTGGTGACTTGAGCGACGCAACATAGGGATTTCAATGGAAAATTCTTAATGTTCAATTATTGGCTCCCCTAATTATTTTAGAGCAAAAGTGTGTTTAGGTTTTTTGTAGAGAAATAAATTCTGCATCTTTCCATACTATTATTTACAATTTTCCATTTTCCGGAAGCGTAGAAATAGAAGAAATTAAAAATGGTCGTTTTAAAAACATCACTGATGCCATGGAATTATAAAATCAAACAAACGCACTGACATTTCTGTCTCATTACATTTTTTTTCTTTTTAAAGCAATAAAACGAGTAGGTAATAGGAACATATTTTACGCTAAACAAGGCACTTTATCATTTCTACTATTTCTTTCGTTGAATACATTTTAAAAATAATAAAATTTAATAATCGGTTATAAACTTCAAACCGTAATGACAGATGTAAATGTGAATGTTGATTGTTTAGATAATTCCAAGGCATCACTGATTTGTTTAAAAAGACCATTTTTAATTTCTTCTATTTCTACGCTTTCGGAAAATGAAAATGCAGAATTGTTTTCTCTACAAAAAACCTCAACACACTTTTGCTCTAAAATAATTAGGGGAGCCAATAATTACACATTAAGAATTTACCATTGAAATCCCTATGTTGCGTTGCTCAAGTCACCACCCTGTATAATTTTCATACAAGTTCTTATTTATATTAATTTTACAACTAATTATAATGACATTTGGTTACATGATCTTCCTGGAGAATAGTGACCCTCCTAGATGGCTTTGATTGGCCCGATTTAATCAAGGGTCTGTCGATAGCGTTTGCTTTGTAACAAGGCTTGCTAGCATCAACTATCCTTGTGATTTAATTTGATACTGCAGAAAGAAGTTGGCCATGATAATGCTAGAAGTTTGTTTGTACTGTCCTCCAGGTGACCCACCTGACCAACTGTCATTAATTAGGAATTCCAATAACATTTGGACACATGACCTGCTGGAGACCAGCACAAACAAACTAGGTCACAGTTGTATCAAATGACCCTCGTGAAGGACGCTGATTGGCCTGTTTTGTTTGTATTTTGTCCAAGATGTGTATCCAAGATAACCCATAAAACTAATACCCCGCTCCCTGTAATACACACAATAATAAGTTTTCTTAAAAACCCCAATTTTTTAATTACTCACGTTTACATTTCTAGGTTGCGAAAGGAGATAGGTTGCCAGAACACATTTGCATGGCATGTATAGAGAAAATTGTATGTACATTTGTGTTCATTCAAAGTTGCCAGAAAACGGATCAGTTATTACGTAGTCAGATTGAAAATAGTACAAATAAGGAAAATATAATAAAACAAGAAATAAATGATCCTGAAACAATTACTAAAGATCAGCTCATAGCATCTCATCATAAATTAGATTTAAATATTAATATAACAAGTGAAGCTGTTATACCCCAAAATGAAACTATTACTACTACTATAATTAAAGACAAGCTCTTAATTAAAAACGAATCCACTGATGATAATGATGTAGGGATAAACCCAAACATGGTTCAGTTTAACATTACAAATTGTAGCACTTTAGATTCGTCCAAATCAGACCATCAAGTAAAAACGAATCCTGCACAAAATACATCTGACTTAAAATTTAATAAAATATGTAGAGTAATTGAAGAATTGCCAAAATTAATCGGACCACCTTTCACATGTAATATATGTAGTAGATCCTATGATGATCTTTTAGACTTCAAACGTCATTATAAAAAAAGTACTATGTGTTTACCTCGAATACATGCATGCAACCATTGCAATAGAAGATTTACAAGAAGATACAAGCTACAGTTACACATGAGAACTCATACACAAGAGAAGCCTTATCAATGTTCTATATGTGATGAAAAATTTGGTTATATCCAAAACTTTCAGCGTCATCAAAGGAGGCATACAGAAGAAAAACCATATGGATGTGATTTATGTAGTAAAAGTAAATATTGTAATATAAGGTGTTCAAGATAAGCAGTGCATGCACGTGGATTTCTTAAACGGTAAGATATAGAGATTCGATTAAATGAGAAGAAATGTTCAGCTTATTGAAGACTACTATGGTCACCATTTAAATTCTATAAATTTTGCGCAGTTTTCTGTTTCAGTATAGGCCGAAAAATCTTAAATTTTCAGTTTTCTATTTGCTTGTGTAATTTGATTATTATAGGCAGTAGAGGAAACTGGTTTTGGCATTATTACGGTAGATACTTTTTAATTTTTTAATGCAGAGTAAAAAGAATTAATAGAAAACCGAAAATTTAACAAGTAGCAAGAGGTAAACCACGTAGGAAGTTTGGTGTACATAGTCCTGGTAGTCTCACGAAGTCTGGGTAGTCCCTAGGAAATGTGGGTTAGTACCTGGACAGTCTGGGTAGTCCCTAGAAAGTCTGGGTTAGTCCCTGGACAGTCTGGGTAGTCCCTAGAAAGTCTGGGTTAGTCCCTGGACAGTCTGGGTAGTCCCTAGGAAGTCTGGGTTAGTCCCTGGGAAGTCTCACGAAGTCTGGGTAGTCCCTAGGAAGTTTGGTGTACATAGTCCTGGTAGTCTCACGAAGTCTGGGTAGTCCCTAGGAAATGTGGGTTAGTACCTGGACAGTCTGGGTAGTCCCTAGAAAGTCTGGGTTAGTCCCTGGACAGTCTGGGTAGTCCCTAGGAAGTCTGGGTTAGTCCCTGGGAAGTCTCACGAAGTCTGGGTAGTCCCTAGGAAATGTGGGTTAGTCCCTGGGAAGTCTCACGAAGTCTGGGTAGTCCCTAGGAAATGTGGGTAGTCCCTAGGAAGTCTGGGTTAGTCCCTGGGAAGTCTGGGTAGTCTCTAGCAAGTCTGGGTTAGTTCCTGGGAAGTCTTAGTAGTCCATAGAAAGTCTGGGTTAGTGCCTGGGTTGCCTTTGGGAAGTCTGGGCAGTCGCTAGGAGCTCTGGGAAGTCTGGATTAGTCGCTGTGAAGTCGGGGTAGTCCCTAGGAAGTTTGGGTTAGTCCCTGGACAGTCTGGGTAGTCCCTAGGAGGCCTGGCTTAGTCCCTAGGAGGTTTGGGTTAGTCTCTGGGAAGCCTGGGTTAGTCCCTGGGAAGTCTGGGTTAATCCCTGAGGAATCTGGGTAGTCCCTAGGAAGTGTGGGTTAGCCCCTGGGTAGTGTGAGAAGTTTGGGTACTCCCTAGGAAGTCTGCGTTAATCTGTAGGAGGTTTGGGTTAGTCCCTGGGAAGTCTGGGCACTCCCTAGGAAGTCTGGATGAGTCCCTGGGAAGTCTGGAAAGTCCCTACAAAGCTTGAGTTAGTCCATGGGAATGTAGGTTGTCTCTGGAAAGTCTAGGTAGTTTTTAGAAAGTCCCTGGAAAGTCTTTCACATTGGGTAGTTTAGTGTATGTAATTTTTAACCATGCTTTACCCTTTGAAGAGTAGTCCTCAATACGCTTCTTATTTAACCAAATCTATTTTGTACCGTTTATGAGATCCCCATGCATGCACTCCTTATCTCGAACACCCTGTATACATGATCAACTACAAATAATTATATAGTTTTATAATTTGTAGGATTTACCAGATCTACAGGCAAGATAGAGCATATGAGACTGCACACTGGTGAATTGCCATTTCTTTGCGCACATTGTGGAAAGGGATTTTCAAGCTCAACTGGTTTGAAATTACACACAATTAATCACGAACTTGAAAATAAAGAACAGGGAAAACAGGATAACGAGGTTGCTAAAACATTTCTATGTTCTAAATGTCCAAGAAAATATGTCAGAAAAATGATGTTAGTACAACACGAAAAAAGCCACTGTGAAGAAAAAGAAAACCCTCGAATAGAAGAAAAGAAGCTGAAAATTTTTTTGTGTAGTATTTGTGGTAAAAGATATGCTACTAGTGCACAATTATCTTCTCATACTACAGTGCATTCAAAAATAAAGTCTCATCATTGTAAGTTCTGTAACAAAGCTTTTTGTTATAAAAGCAGTCTTAAAAGCCACCTGTTACTTCATACTGGTGAACGGCCACACATTTGTTCAGTATGTAATAAAACATTTGTTCAAAAAAATCATTTAACACAACATATAGGAACACATACCAAGGAAAAACCGTTTGCATGTAATTTTTGTGGCAAATGTTTTGCTTTGAAGAGGAATTTTAACATTCATATACGACAACATACTGGACAAACTCCACAGTGTTCTGGCTGTAACCGACAATTTTATGATAAACGTAATTTGGAAAAACATTTAAAGAGATTTAAATGTAACGTGAAATAAATTGTTAAAATAAGTAATAAATAAAAATTTTGTATTATACTTTTGTATATAATCACAACATAACAAATAACAGACAGATATTCTTACACAGTATTTTCAGGATCCTGGTTGTTTCATGTTTAAGATATTGAACAAATTAACAAAAACAGATAGGGCAGCACAAACAAACTATGTCACATTTATAGATCACTAGAGCTCTAAAAAAGAGATAAGAGATTCATAACTTTAGTATCTTTTTATTATGTGGAAAATTCTTAAATATGTATAGACTAATTTATTATCTCCTTAATTAAAAATAAATTTATTTGTTACCCTCATTATTGGTATGAGGTGTTACTAAAAATAATTTGCGTTAAGTTCCTACTTTAATGTACAAAGAAAACAATTTCTAAAATTCTATTTCCTCTTAGTACCTCAATTATCATTCCCTTTTTCATACTGATAACTGATAAAAGAATCTTTAAATGTTATCTAATTGGTAAACATAAATTCCAGGAATACCTTAGGGTCTAATTTTGCAATGGTTTAGCTTAAAAGCTGTTATTACCAATTATTTGCATCAAAACTATTATTCTTAATTTATTTATAGTATTTTTAGTTTTCATACTTGAAAATCGTTTAATATTTAAAATGAATAAGTAGTCGTGTCTAAATATATTTAGCAAATATATGAGAATGTCTGAATTTATTTGAAGTCGAGTTAGACTGTAGGTGTAGCGTCGCCTACTGCGGAAAACTGGCACCGGTTAACAAAAAATTACCATTATGTCCTATCTTTGTCCTACTGAACTCGAAGTATGGAATGAACTATAGGAAGATAAAAATAAATATACACTTCATGTATAATCTTAATTCAGATCTTCATTTGATAAGATCAAATCACTTTCACAGCGATTTGGGCCATAAATTCGGTTCAAGTCTCGTTTATTTATACCCGATTTTTTCTTTTTGTTTGGATTGGTTAAATTTGAATTTGACGCCAAATTTAACTAATGAAAACGGAAAAGAAAATTAGGTCTGAGTAAATGGGATAAATATTAGTTACAATAGCACCATAATACGTAGTTCAAATATGCCAATGTACTCTTTTATAAAGCACAATACAGACATTTCTTGTATATTTTTTATGGGCTATGAATCAAAAATGAACTTTAAATATAAGTTACTTGAATTTAATCGACTCGAGTAACTTTGCTAATGACCGTACTAATGAGATGAAGCTTAAATGCCAACTACCTATTGGCTAGATTTTTCTTCCCCACTCTCAAATATCTCTGTGTAATACAAGCTTTATATTCTCACGTAAGCTGACGTGATTCATTTCGTTAGTTCATTCGTAGCGTTGTGTTTGGTTGTGTCACAGGTGTTGATACACGTTGTGTGTAGAATTTACAAACATTTAAAAGTAAAACTTCATTTTTATATATCAAAAATGACTTCAGAAGACAAAAGAGACCAAATACAAGAATTTAAATTAGATCCAGACTCTGAATTGCGATTTGAAGTTGAATCTAAAGGTGAAAAGGTTTTCTTAACCTTAAAGAGTGGTTTCGCAGAAGTTTTTGGTACCGAAATAGTAAAGGGCAAACCGTACGAATTTACAGCAGGTGCAAAAATTGCTGTATTTTCATGGCAAGGTTGCACAGTGGAATTGCGAGGCAAAACCGATGTTAGTTATGTGGCCAGAGAAACGCCGATGGTAATATACTGTAATTGCCATGCTGCACTCGAAGATATGCGAACTGATGCTGAAAAAGAGGGTAAAAAAGGACCCATCACAATGTTAGTTGGGCCCTGCGATGTTGGAAAATCAACTGTTTGTCGAATACTTTTAAATTATGCAGTTCGCATGGGACGAAGACCCCTATTTGTAGACCTTGATGTCGGTCAGGGACAGATATCGGTACCTGGTACTATTGGTGAGTACTTAACTTGATAAATTTTAAATTGTTAGTGAAAATGTTTTTTTTCTGTAGGAGCCCTTTTAATTGAAAGACCTGCTTCGTTAGATGAAGGGTTTTCCCAAGAAGCTCCACTCGTTTATAATTTTGGACATAAAGCACCTCCAGTAAATGGAACTTTATTTAATATGCTCGTTGATCAATTAGCTACTACTGTGAAAGAGAAAATTGAAGCAAATAAAAAGAGTAAGTAATAAATAAATATATCAACTTTAATTTACTCACTTATTGTTATTCTTATTTTGTAGTAAAAGCCTCGGGGGTAATAATAAACACATGTGGGTGGGTCAAAGGAGGGGGTTACAAGCATTTAATGCAAGCAGCTAAGGCATTTGAAGTTGATGTTGTTTTGGTTTTAGACCAAGAAAGATTGTATAACGAGTTGGTTAGAGATATGCCTACTTTCGTTAAAGTAGTTTTTCTACCAAAAAGTGGTGGGGTAAGTAATGTTATGGAAATTGTACTGGTAATACAATAATATCAAATTCTTAATTTTAGGTTGTGGAGCGATCAAAAAGTGCAAGAACTGAAACTAGGGATCAGAGAATTCGAGAGTATTTTTATGGAACACCCAAAAATTCAGTGTATCCACATTCGTTTGATGTAAAATGGTCCGAATTAAAAATATTTAAAGTTGGTGGTCCAGCTCTACCGGATTCTTGTCTGCCTCTTGGTATGAAAGCGGAGGATCATTTAACAAAAGTAGTGGCACTTACACCAAATTCTGGGATGCTGCACCATTTGTTAGCCGTCAGTTATGCAACAAAAGACGATGAAGAAATCATTTCATCACATGTTGCAGGATTTGTTTGTGTGTAAGTTTTTATATTTTGACCATTTTTTATAATAAAATTAATTGTCATTTATTTACAGAACAAATATTGACATGGAAAGACAAGTTTTAACACTTCTATCACCTCAACCGAAGCCATTGCCGAATAATTACCTGGTGCTCTCAGAACTACAATTTATGGATAGTCATTAAACTATGTATTAAATATATTTTTGTATATTTCCTTATGATAGTTAATAAATTATTTTTACTAAATATTAAATATTGTGTTTTACTTGGTGAGCCTTAAGGCAAAATAAATGTAGAAGATGAAGTGATTATGATAGTTAATAAATTATTTTTACTAAATATTGTGTTTTACTTGGTGAGCCTTAAGGCAAAATAAATGTAGAAGATGAAGTGATTAAATAATGGAACTATCCTTACTGGTGTATTAACAAAACGTTATTTTTGTATTTTATTCCTTGCTATACAACTAAAGTGTATACTATCTTATTAGTAAGGGCACAGTTATGGTTTACAAGTCCAGTAGTCTCATCCCCCCCCCCGATCAAAATAAATATACCTAAGCCTAATCCCCCCCGATTTTAAACCCCTGCCTAGCTGCGGAGTCCGTTTTAGAGTTTTGTTTATTTCAGTCAAGGTTGGTAAAGTATTACTTTACCAACCTTGTATTTCAGTATCATTTTGCCGCCACCATTCGGTCGCGGTATGCAGGCTCACCTGAACTTGTGGGTACTCTCCTTTAAAAATAGTTCAAATATGTATTAAGTTTAGTTCAAATTGCCTTGAAGTTAAAATTTTAGGTTAGAAATGTAGTAATCCTATAAAAACATTATTGAACAAAAAAATTATAAATTCCAGTATGTCCCGTTTGCCGGTATGCATTAATCTCTTGCAGACTAAAAATGTTATCAAAAACCCTAGAAGATACCTAAGTAAATACCTGGATAAGGATAAAACTTCTAAAGCTATCCGACAGCGTTTTCTCGATTATTTTGTAAATGATCATAGTCATACCTTTGTACGTTCAAGTCCTGTGATACCTTATTGTGATCCTACAGTAGCATTCGTTAATGCAGGCATGAATCAGGTAAATTTTTATATTTGCATTAAAACAGTATACTGTATAATAAGTGTCCGATCTTTGTAGTTTAAGGGAATTTTCTTAGGTACACAAAAACCTCAATATGTTAAAGTAGCAAATTCCCAGAAATGTGTTAGAGTTGGAGGGAAACACAATGATTTAAGTGTTGTCGGCTTGGATGGATATCATCATACATTTTTTGAGATGCTTGGAAACTGGTCTTTCGGTGATTATTTTAAGGTACCTATTTGTCATGCTAGAAATTGAATGAATATAATGGTAATTTTAATAGAAAGAAGCGTGTAAACTAGCATGGGATCTTTTAACTCGGAAGTATAAAATACATAAAGGAATTCTATATGTAACCTACTTTGGTGGCGATGATTCTTTAGGTCTTGAAGCCGACTTAGAGTGCAGAGATATTTGGAGAAGTATTGGGTAAATATTTTCGCAAATTTGGTAATTACTTAAAGATTCCAGATTATATAATTAAATTATAGTGTTGCAGAAGACCGAATTTTGCCATTTGGTGTTAAAGATAATTTTTGGGAAATGGGTCCCACAGGACCATGTGGTCCGTGCACAGAAATACATGTAGACCTTTTTGGTACTGTTAGTAGGGCAAAGTTTGTTAATAAAGGTCTACCAGATCTTACAGAATTATGGAATATAGTTTTCATTCAATATAACAGGTATTTTTGAAATATTGCAATGCTTTCGAATGATCCAATAAATTATTTTAGAAATGCGAATGGTACCATTCGATCTCTTCCACAGAAGCATATAGATACGGGTATGGGGTTTGAACGATTAACTGCACTTTTACAAGGAAAGATTAGTAATTATGACACAGATATATTTACAAATTTATTTTGTGGTATTCAAAAGGTTTGTACATATACAACTGTATGGATGGTGAGAGAATTCCTTTGTTTTCCTCTTATTTTCAGATATGCAAAGGTGTTCCAAGTTATGGTGGGAAATTTGGGGAAAAAGATTGGAATGGTTTAGATACTAATTTTCGAATATTGGCTGATCATGCTCGAATGATTGTTGTTTGCTTAGCTGATGGTGTGATTCCTGAACAAAAGTAAGTGCAAGGGACTGAAGGCTAGTTTTATAAAGTCTAGTTTACCGACGATTGGCTGAACCAGACTTTATAAAACCAACCCTTAATAATTTTAACCAAAAAAATAAATCAATGTAGTATATTATTATTTTTTATTTTAGTCAAAAATTAAGAAGAATAATGAGGAAAGTTTATCAAATTAGTGAAACATCATTTAAAAAAGAAAAAGGACTTTTAAGAGAATTATCAAATTATGTAGTAGAAAATTTAGGTCCAGTTTATCCAGAGTTAGAGAAAAACATTAATCAGGTTAGTAAATATATTTTCAACAATATTATTTTTTTAGACAAAAATACAATTAGTACTAAAAAAATTAGTAAAAAAAGTAATAAATATTTTTGCTGCACCAGATTTAAATGTTGATTACTTTACATGTAATTAGTTTATTATTCAAAATACTGAAAAAAATGTTACACAATTTTGTTGAGTGACTTGTTCACTGTACAGGGTGGTCCAATTTAGATGTCCATATAGCCCCATCCATGTAGGCCCGATTTTTTCCTGCGTTTTGTTTTGTTTTATGGATTAAATTTGAATTTGCCGCCAAAATTAACCAATGAAAACAAAAAAAAATGCGATTTGGCGGCAAATTCAAATTTAACTAAGCATTGGTTACGTTCAATGGGTTCAGCAATAGCTGTGTTCAATTGACTCAGTAACTCGGCACAAACGCCCAGCATGTTTTTGTGCCACCTTTTCAAAAATCGAGCCATTCTATTGGGTCACACTTAAAAGCACTACACGTTTGTGCTGAATTTTCAGCTGTAAGTACTTATGTTCTCCATTTTTTCCTGTCTCCTGCTAGTGCTTTCATTTCCTCTACTGTTTTCCCTTTTTCTAAAACTTGGTCCAACCATTTTCTTCTCTGTCTTCCTCTTAACTTCTTGGTTGGTTGTATTAACTATAAAAAGTCAATAATGATTTTTCAATAGTTTCTGTAATACTAAAAAAGAAATTTAGAAATGTATTACATATTTTAAATATTTTTTATAACTTTTGTTTAGATACATCAAATAATAGATTATGAAGAAGAGGTGTACAGGTCATTGAGAGCAAATTCAGCTACAGAATGGGAAAAATTGGTTCAAGAACAACCAAAACTATCCAGTTTAGATATAATCGAAATGCCGGGACTAGTTGCTGCTTATAAAGAAATAAAAAGTTTGTCAAAAAATATTATATCACCAAGTTTTGGGTTTAAATTATACGATACATATGGATTAGATGAAGATATTATCATAAAAGTATCGCAGACTTTAAATTTATCCTTCGACATTGAAGGTTTTAGAAAGGAATTGGAAAAAGCAAAAACAAGAAGTAGAGAACAAGCCGTTTGGAATACTAATGAACTATATAGTCAGTTGGTTAATTCAAAAGTGGAATTGACTGATAATTCGTACAAATACCAGTATAAGAAACAAAATGGCAATTATATTTTTGATAAGTTACAAGTTCGGGTATTAAAAACAATTAACAACAACGCCTTAGGCACAAATATCGATCCTGGTATTGATTGTAGTGTTATTTTAGATAAAAGCAATTTATATACAGAATCTGGGGGTCAAATTAGTGACAGAGGTTGTATAAAATTTGATGATAGTCTATTTCAAATCGAAAATACTCAAAATTTAAACGGTTACATTTTACATACAGGAACTTTAAAATCAAAAGAGAAAAAATCAGTACAGAGTAATGCAACGGGAAATTTAGAAATCGATAAAGAATTTAGATTAAACAATATGAGAAATCACACTGCAACTCATTTGTTAAATTCAGTTTTAAAACAATTGAAAGGAGCAACATGCCAAAAATCAAGTAAAGTAACTTCGGAATATTTAAATTTTGATGTTGGAATATTTGGAAATAAACTTACAATCGAGGAGCTGCGAAATATCGAAGAGAAGATCAACTGTGTAATTAGAGAAGGAGTTAAAGTTAACACCTCCAAAATTGATAGTCAAATGTTATTGAATATGAATCATGTTGTGCTTGTTCCCGGTGAAATTTATCCTGATACAGGGATTCGTTTGATTGAAATTGTAGGACCAGGTGATTTTAAGTCTAGGTAAGTAAAATATTCTCTACTGGATATTATAAACTCTTTTGAAAATTAATTTTTTTTCCTGATAATTGTTTCATTTGATTTTTGTTAATTTTATTTTTTAGAGAACCTTGTTGTGGTACTCATGTATTAAACACTGCAGATATAGAAGACTTTTGTATCATAGGATTTCGATCTCTTGGACGTAGTACTACATCATTGCATGCAGTGACAGGATCCCGTGCTAAATTGGCTAGAAAAAATGGAAGTGAACTATTGGAAAGTATTATGGCATTGCAAAAAAGTGTTAATGACAACATCGATAAGGTAATAATAGAAAACTTACACAAACTGATATTATCATATCACATTACTCTTGTCATCGCAATACACATAAACTAGGAGCATATAAGTCTTTAGTACATTTGTGCTGCAGCAGAGTCAAGTCATTAGTTAAATTTGAATTTGCCGCAAAATGTAACCAATGGCTGTGTCCAAGGACTAGGCGGTTAAAGTAGGTTAAAGTTCGTGACATTAGGTTGGAACCGCCCAATGGGAGTGGTGTAAAATTATGCGCCAATTTTACACCGCTCCCATTGGCTGGAGCCCTTTACAGGTTGCTGGATTTATAGGTTTGTATGTATTGATATTTTTTTAAATGTATTGTAGCCTGAAATTCTTGATATGGCTGTTATGAATTTAAAGAAAAATTTAAAATATGATATGGACAGTTCTTCAATTTTACCAATTCTCGTTAAACATCAATGTACAGAAAAACTTAACGAAATCAATAAGCAAATCAAGGATATTTCTAAAGGTACACTGAAGTAAGTACGAAAACCAAATTTATAATTCACACACAATATAACTCCCCTATTATTAATTTTAGAGAATTCATTGAAATGGAAATGGAGAATGTCATTAATATGAATCGGAACAAATCTAAAAGTAATAAAAAATATATTGTGCATTATTTAGCATGTTCAACTATGCTAGATTCAGTTCCTTTACATAAAGCTACAAAGTTGTGTCGAGATATACCTGTGATTGTAATATCTTACTCCGACAGTATTGTTAAAGCTAGATGTTGCGTACCTGAGGTAAGAAATTAAAAATATCTTTTGATACTCTTCAGATAGTTTAATTATTACTTTCTAGAACATGAGAACTAAGAATTTTGATGCTGAACAATGGCTTAGTAATTCAATAAGCACTGTGTTTAAAAGTCGCCTCTCTGTACCAAGAGGTCAAGATGCCACTTTAATCAGTGTAATGAAAAGCAAGAAAATCAATATTAAAGATTGGGATACGCTATTAACACAAAGCATTGAAACTGCAAAAAATTATGCAGATGAGCATTTACCATAGTGAACAAAAAACATGGTTGTTCATAGCTATAGTTCAATTGTTAATGTAAATAAAGATTTTTTTATCACTAATGTGGTGTAATGTTGGATTTAGGGGTCGTTTTGCGGGAAGCGTTTAGACTGTGCCCAAGTTGGCAGGCCAAAAATGTACATTAGGTTGTGCCCATGTTTGGTTTCACAAGAAGCATTTAGACTGTGACCAAGTTAGCAGGACGAATATATAACTAGAATGTGACCAAGTTAGCGTTTGCATTTCTTTGGAAAATCTTTCTTTATGAACTTTGTTAAGGGTCTATTCTGTATGCACCTGTTAAAATTTAACCTGGCTTTAAAATTGTAACTAACCGCTAAGTTTAAAACATTGGCGTTGATTGGTTGAATGGTAGTTTTAGCTGTCATAATAACGCTTAGCGATTGGTTAAAATTTTAACGCCACGTTAAATTTTAACAGTTGCTTACAGAATAGACCCTTAAAGGGTCTATTCTGTAAGCACTTGTTAAAATTTAACGTGGTGTTAAAATTTTAACCAATCGCTACGCTTAATTATGACAGCTAAAGGTACCATTTAACCAATCAATGCCAATGTTTCGAATTTAGCGGTTGGTTACAATTTTAAAACCACGTTAAATTTTAGCGGGTGCATACAGAATAGACCCTTTAGTCCGGTAAAGGACTTTTTTTGTCATTGTAGCTCGACAGAGGGCTGGGTGCTTACAGGATGGGGTGGCAGTCTGGTGGGCGATAACTTCTCCAGGCTACTTCATCCAAGTACCCCACGGACTGGACCTAAAAAATTATTATTAATTTAATTATTTCTGAAAATCAGATCGTAAATGTGAGGCAAGTTTCGCGTAGAATTTACGAGTGTCTAGCCTTCATACTACATGCTGGAAATTTCCTAAGGAAATCGGAGGGGGTGAGAAAATCATCCAAAAAAGATCTCGTCCGCATTTTCCCAGAATGTTATTTGGAGAGTGTACACTTGGAAATTATGGGAAAAACTTCCCCCACCCCTTCCCACTGCTCCCTGCCTGGTCAGGAAATGTTCAGGAATGAACTCATTCTGAAACCTTTCTGAATTTTTTTTTGAACAGATGGGAGGCGGGTGAGGGATATTTGGCACATATTTTCCAAGTCTCTAGCCTCGCATATTACATTCTGGGAATTTTGGAAGGAAATCGGAGGGGGTGAGAAAGTCATCCAAAAAAAAGGAAAGACTATAATCTTTCCTCATTTTTTGGAGAAAAATTTCACCCCTTCAGATCTCGCCCCGATTTTCCCAGAATGTTATTTGGCGGGTATACACTTGGAAATTATGGGGAAAACTTCCCTCACCTCTTCCCACTGCTCCGCACCTGGCTAGGAAACGTTCAGAGTTGGGTTGTTCCAGGAAACTTTCGGAATTTTTTTGGACCAGATGCGAGGGGATGGGGGATGTTTGGCACATATTTTTCATGTGTTTACCCTTCATATTACATTCTGAAATTTTCCTAAGGAAATCGGAGAGGGTGAAAAAATCTTCGAAAAAAAAAGATGACTCTGCTCATTTTTTGGAAAAAAACTTCAACCCTTCAGATCGTGAAAGACTATAGTCTTTCCTCATTTTTGGAAAAAAAGTTTCACCCCTTCAGATCTCGCCCCGATTTTCCCAGAATGTTATTTGGAGGGTATACACTTGGAAATTATGGGGCAAACTTCCCTCGCCCCTTCCCACTGCTCCGCACCTGGCTAGGAAACGTTCAGAATTGGGTTGTACCAGAAAACTTTCGGAATTTTTTTTAACCAGATGCGAGGGGATGGGGGATGTTTGGCACATATTTTTCAAGTGTTTAGGGTTCATATTACATTCTGAAACTTTCCTAAGGAAATCGGAGACGGTCAAAAAATATTCGAAAAAAAAAAGGAAAGACTATAGTCTTTCCTCATTTTTTGGAAAAAAATTTCACCCCTTCAGATCTCGCCCCGATTTTCCCAGAATGTTATTTGGAGGGTATACACTTGGAAATTATGGGGCAAACTTCCATCGCCCCTTCCCACTGCTCCGCACCTGGCTAGGAAACGTTCAGAATTGGGTTGTACCAGAAAACTTTCGGAATTTTTTTTAACCAGATGCGAGGGGATGGGGGATGTTTGGCACATATTTTTCAAGTGTTTAGGGTTCATATTACATTCTGAAATTTTCCTAAGGAAATCGGAGAAGGTCAAAAAATATTCAAAAAAAAAAGGAAAGACGTCTTTCCTCATTTTTTGGAAAAAAATTTCACCCCTTCAGATCTCGCCCCGATTTTCCCAGAATGTTATTTGGAGGGTATACACTTGGAAATTATGGGGCAAACTTCCCTCGCCCCTTCCCACTGCTCCGCACCTGGCTAGGAAACGTTCAGAATTGGGTTGTACCAGAAAACTTTCGGAATTTTTTTGGACCAGATGCGAGGGGGTGGGGGATGTTTGGCACATATTTTTCAAGTGTTTACCCTTCATATTACATTCTGAAATTTTCCTAAGGAAATCGGAGAGGGTCAAAAAATATTCGAAAAAAAAAAGGGAGGGTATACACTTGGAAATTATGGGGCAAACTTCCCTCGCCCCTTCCCACTGCTCCACACCTGGCTAGGAAACGTTCAGAATTGGGTTGTTCCAGAAAACTTTCGGAATTTTTTGGACCAGATGCGAGGGGATGGGGGATGTTTGGCACATATTTTTCAAGTGTTTACACTTCATATTACATTCTGAAATTTTCCTAAGGAAATCGGAGAGGGTCAAAAAATATTCGAAAAAAAAAAGGGAGGGTATACACTTGGAAATTATGGGGCAAACTTCCCTCGCCCCTTCCCACTGCTCCGCACCTGGCTAGGAAACGTTCAGAATTGGGTTGCTCCAGAAAACTTTCGGAATTTTTTTGAACCAGATGCGAGGGGATGGGGGATGTTTGGCACATATTTTTCAAGTGTTTAGGGTTCATATTACATTCTGAAATTTTCCTAAGTAAATCGGAGAGGGTCAAAAAATATTCGAAAAAAAAAGGAAAGACTATAGTCTTTCCTCATTTATGGAAAAAAATTTCACCCCATCAGATCTCGTCCCGATTTTCCCAGAATGTTATTTGGAGGGTATACACTTGGAAATTATGGGGCAAACTTCCCACGCCCCTTCCCACTGCTCCGCACCTGGCTAGGAAACGTTCAGAATTGGGTTGTTCCAGAAAACTTTCGGAATTTCTTTGGACCAGATGCGAGGGGATGGGGGATGTTTGGCACATATTTTTCAAGTGTTTAGGGTTCATATTACATTCTGAAATTTTCCTAAGGTAATCGGAGAGGGTCAAAAAATATTCGAAAAAAAAAGGAAAGACTATAGTCTTTCCTCATTTATGGAAAAAAATTTCACCCCTTCAGATCTCGCCCCGATTTTCCCAGAATGTTATTTGGAGGGTATACACTTGGAAATTATGGGGCAAACTTCCCTCACCCCTTCCCACTGCTCCACACCTGGCTAGGAAACGTTCAGAATTGGGTTGTTCCAGAAAACTTTCGGAATTTTTTTGAACCAGATGCGAGGGGATGGGGGATGTTTGGCACATATTTTTCAAGTGTTTAGGGTTCATATTACATTCTGAAATTTTCCTAAGTAAATCGGAGAGGGTCAAAAACTATTCGAAAAAAAAAGGAAAGACTATAGCCTTTCCTCATTTTTTGGAAAAAAATTTCACCCCTTCAGATCTCGCCCCGATTTTCCCAGAATGTTATTTGGAGGGTATACACTTGGAAATTATGGGGCAAACTTCCCTCGCCCCTTCCCAATGCTCCGCACCTGGCTAGGAAACGTTCAGAATTGGGTTGTTCCAGAAAACTTTCAGAATTTTTTTGGACCAGATGCGAGGGTTGGGGGATGTTTGGCACATATTTTTCAAGTGTTTAGGGTTGATATTACATTCTGAAATTTTCCTGAGCAAATCGGAGAGGGTCAAAAAATATTCGAAAAAAAAGGAAAGACTATAGTCTTTCCTCATTTTTTGGAAAAAAATTTCACCCCTTCAGATCTCGCCCCGATTTTCCCAGAATGTTATTTGGAGGGTATACACTTGGAAATTATGGGGCAAACTTCCCTCACCCCTTCCCACTGCTCCACACCTGGCTAGGAAACGTTCAGAATTGGGTTGTTCCAGAAAACTTTCGGAATTTTTTTGGACCAGATGCGAGGGGATGGGGGGATGTTTGGCACATATTTTTCAAGTGTTTAGGGCATAGGCGAAACTAGAGTATTTTATTTGGTAGTGCCAGCTAGAATTAGAAACCAAGCGTTGACTTGTATCAATGTAGCATCGTTTTTCCAGAATCTCTTTACAAAAAGGCACCGACTATTCAAAAGTAAATAAAATGAATTTTTATTAAATAATAATCTTATAAACAAAAACGAACATATATTTCAGAATCGGTCTTTTTTTCATTGTGGCCTCTTACAGGACGCCCTCCTATAGCCAAACACAGAACAATATTTATAAGTCTTTCGAATAGTTGGTGGTTTTCGATTCGCTTTTGCTCTTCTTTCGAAATAAAATCGCGTTTAGTTTGATCTAACAAAATATCAATCGAGATCCCGTTTTCATAATGGTTCCATGAAGAAATACTAAATACTATGCATATGCACAGTAGTTCGTTCTTTCATGATTCTTAAACGCTTCAATGGCCCTATGCCAATTATTAAAACCTTTCTTTGTAAATGCAGTATGACCCTTATATGAGGCGTCGTTTGACCCAAAAAAACGACAATGGAAACAGAATGCTGAATCCAACTGCTGGCTGTATTCTAGCCATTTGAAAGAATCATACCAATTTTTCTGAAAGTTTCTGAATTTTGAGCCTATTTTTCTACGCGGAAATATCGTCAAAGTGGGTTGATATGGTAGCTTTATTAAAAAGTGGAGGTGCAAACCTCCCCTGGACTTTCCCATACTAAAAATAAACATTTTGTTTTTGCTATTCAACAGTAGTTCGCGAGGCAGCATTGGAAATCATTTGAATGCCTCGCGAGAAAAACGAGACTATACAGGTTCGATATGAACGAAAGAAAGACACCTAGATACGCATCTACCTGTACTCTGTAGTAGGTACCGGCTAGAAATTACAACTGGCGAAGCTGGACGATCGCTATCGACCGACCGACGTGCCGTTCTCGTTCGGATCAGATCGGCTAACATCGGGTTTCGCTCACTACTCCCTTATCCTTGGAGCTACGATGCTGAAACTCGGTAGGTAGACTATTGACGTCTCCGTCTTTCAAACGCCGTCGAGCAATTAAAGCTACGACGTGCCGTTCTCGTTCGGATCAGATCGGCTAACGTCGGGTTTCGCTCATAACTCCCTTTTCCTTTGAGCTACGATGCTGAAACTCGGTAGGTAGACTATTGACGTCTCCGCCTTTTCAACGCCGTCGAGCAATTTAAGCTACGACGTGCCGTTCTCGTTCGGATCGGATCGGCTAACATCGGGTTTCGCTCATAACTCCCTTATCCTTGGAGCTACGATGCTGAAACTCGGTAGGTAGACTATTGACGTCTCCGCCTTTTCAACGCCGTCGAGCAATTTAAGCTACGACGTGCCGTTCTCGTTCGGATCAGATCGGCTAACATCGGGTTTCGCTCATAACTCCCTTATCCTTGGAGCTACGATGCTGAAACTCGGTAGGTAGACTATTGACGTCTCCGTCTTTTCAACGCCGTCGACCAATTTAAGCTACGACGTGCCGTTCTCGTTCGGATCAGATCGGCTAACATCGGGTTTCGCTCATAACTCCCTTATCCTTGGAGCTACGATGCTGAAACTCGGTAGGTAGACTATTGACGTCTCCGTCTTTCAAACGCCGTCGAGCCATTAAAGCTACGACGTGCCGTTCTCGTTCGGATCAGATCAGCTAACGTCGGGTTTCGCTCATAACTCCCTTTTCCTTTGAGCTACGATGCTGAAACTCGGTAGGTAGACTATTGACGTCTCCGCCTTTTCAACGCCGTCGAGCAATTTAAGCTACGACGTGCCGTTCTCGTTCGGATCGGATCGGCTAACATCGGGTTTCGCTCATAACTCCCTTATCCTTGGAGCTACGATGCTGAAACTCGGTAGGTAGACTATTGACGTCTCCGCCTTTTCAACGCCGTCGAGCAATTTAAGCTACGACGTGCCGTTCTCGTTCGGATCAGATCGGCTAACATCGGGTTTCGCTCATAACTCCCTTATCCTTGGAGCTACGATGCTGAAACTCGGTAGGTAGACTATTGACGTCTCCGTCTTTTCAACGCCGTCGACCAATTTAAGCTACGACGTGCCGTTATCGTTCGGATCAGATCGGCTAACATCGGGTTTCGCTCATAACTCCCTTATCCTTGGAGCTACGATGCTGAAACTCGGTAGGTAGACTATTGACGTCTCCGTCTTTTCAACGCCGTCGACCAATTTAAGCTACGACGTGCCGTTCTCGTTCGGATCAGAACGGCTAACGTCGGGTTTCGCTCATAACTCCGTTTTCCTTTGAGCTACGATGCTGAAACTCGGTAGGTAGACTATTGACGTCTCCGTCTTTTCAACGCCGTCGACCAATTTAAGCTACGACGTGCCGTTCTCGTTCGGATCAGATCGGCTAACATCGGGTTTCGCTCATAACTCCCTTATCCTTGGAGCTACGATGCTGAAACTCGGTAGGTAGACTATTGACGTCTCCGTCTTTCAAACGCCGTCGAGCCATTAAAGCTACGACGTGCCGTTCTCGTTCGGATCAGATCGGCTAACGTCGGGTTTCGCTCATAACTCCCTTTTCCTTTGAGCTACGATGCTGAAACTCGGTAGGTAGACTATTGAGGTATCCGCCTTTTCAACGCCGTCGAACAATTTAAGCTACGACGTGCCGTTCTCGTTCGGATCGGATCGGCTAACATCGGGTTTCGCTCATAACTCCCTTATCCTTGGAGCTACGATGCTGAAACTCGGTAGGTAGACTATTGACGTCTCCGCCTTTTCAACGCCGTCGAGCAATTTAAGCTACGACGTGCCGTTCTCGTTCGGATCGGATCGGCTAACATCGGGTTTCGCTCATAACTCCCTTATCCTTGGAGCTACGATGCTGAAACTCGGTAGGTAGACTATTGACGTCTCCGCCTTTTCAACGCCGTCGAGCAATTTAAGCTACGACGTGCCGTTCTCGTTCGGATCAGATCGGCTAACATCGGGTTTCGCTCATAACTCCCTTATCCTTGGAGCTACGATGCTGAAACTCGGTAGGTAGACTATTGACGTCTCCGTCTTTTCAACGCCGTCGACCAATTTAAGCTACGACGTGCCGTTCTCGTTCGGATCAGATCGGCTAACATCGGGTTTCGCTCATAACTCCCTTATCCTTGGAGCTACGATGCTGAAACTCGGTAGGTAGACTATTGACGTCTCCGTCTTTCAAACGCCGTCGAGCAATTAAAGCTACGACGTGCCGTTCTCGTTCGGATCAGATCGGCTAACATCGGGTTTCGCTCACTACTCCCTTATCCTTGGAGCTACGATGCTGAAACTCGGTAGGTAGACTATTGACGTCTCCGTCTTTCAAACGCCGTCGAGCAATTAAAGCTACGACGTGCCGTTCTCGTTCGGATCAGATCGGCTAACGTCGGGTTTCGCTCATAACTCCCTTTTCCTTTGAGCTACGATGCTGAAACTCGGTAGGTAGACTATTGACGTCTCCGCCTTTTCAACGCCGTCGAGCAATTTAAGCTACGACGTGCCGTTCTCGTTCGGATCGGATCGGCTAACATCGGGTTTCGCTCATAACTCCCTTATCCTTGGAGCTACGATGCTGAAACTCGGTAGGTAGACTATTGACGTCTCCGCCTTTTCAACGCCGTCGAGCAATTTAAGCTACGACGTGCCGTTCTCGTTCGGATCAGATCGGCTAACATCGGGTTTCGCTCATAACTCCCTTATCCTTGGAGCTACGATGCTGAAACTCGGTAGGTAGACTATTGACGTCTCCGTCTTTTCAACGCCGTCGACCAATTTAAGCTACGACGTGCCGTTCTCGTTCGGATCAGATCGGCTAACATCGGGTTTCGCTCATAACTCCCTTATCCTTGGAGCTACGATGCTGAAACTCGGTAGGTAGACTATTGACGTCTCCGTCTTTTCAACGCCGTCGACCAATTAAAGCTACGACGTGCCGTTCTCGTTCGGATCAGATCGGCTAACATCGGGTTTCGCTCATAACTCCCTTATCCTTGGAGCTACGATGCTGAAACTCGGTAGGTAGACTATTGACGTCTCCGTCTTTCGAACGCCGTCGAGCAATTAAAGCTACGACGTGCCGTTCTCGTTCGGATCAGATCGGCTAACGTCGGGTTTCGCTCATAACTCCCTTTTCCTTTGAGCTACGATGCTGAAACTCGGTAGGTAGACTATTGAGGTATCCGCCTTTTCAACGCCGTCGAACAATTTAAGCTACGACGTGCCGTTCTCGTTCGGATCAGATCGGCTAACATCGGGTTTCGCTCATAACTCCCTTATCCTTGGAGCTACGATGCTGAAACTCGGTAGGTAGACTATTGACGTCTCCGTCTTTTCAACGCCGTCGACCAATTTAAGCTACGACGTGCCGTTCTCGTTCGGATCAGATCGGCTAACATCGGGTTTCGCTCATAACTCCCTTATCCTTGGAGCTACGATGCTGAAACTCGGTAGGTAGACTATTGACGTCTCCGTCTTTCAAACGCCGTCGAGCAATTAAAGCTACGACGTGCCGTTCTCGTTCGGATCAGATCGGCTAACATCGGGTTTCGCTCACTACTCCCTTATCCTTGGAGCTACGATGCTGAAACTCGGTAGGTAGACTATTGACGTCTCCGTCTTTCAAACGCCGTCGAGCAATTAAAGCTACGACGTGCCGTTCTCGTTCGGATCAGATCGGCTAACGTCGGGTTTCGCTCATAACTCCCTTTTCCTTTGAGCTACGATGCTGAAACTCGGTAGGTAGACTATTGACGTCTCCGCCTTTTCAACGCCGTCGAGCAATTTAAGCTACGACGTGCCGTTCTCGTTCGGATCAGATCGGCTAACATCGGGTTTCGCTCATAACTCCCTTATCCTTGGAGCTACGATGCTGAAACTCGGTAGGTAGACTATTGACGTCTCCGTCTTTTCAACGCCGTCGACCAATTTAAGCTACGACGTGCCGTTCTCGTTCGGATCAGATCGGCTAACATCGGGTTTCGCTCATAACTCCCTTATCCTTGGAGCTACGATGCTGAAACTCGGTAGGTAGACTATTGACGTCTCCGTCTTTCGAACGCCGTCGAGCAATTAAAGCTACGACGTGCCGTTCTCGTTCGGATCAGATCGGCTAACGTCGGGTTTCGCTCATAACTCCCTTTTCCTTTGAGCTACGATGCTGAAACTCGGTAGGTAGACTATTGAGGTATCCGCCTTTTCAACGCCGTCGAACAATTTAAGCTACGACGTGCCGTTCTCGTTCGGATCAGATCGGCTAACATCGGGTTTCGCTCATAACTCCCTTATCCTTGGAGCTACGATGCTGAAACTCGGTAGGTAGACTATTGACGTCTCCGTCTTTTCAACGCCGTCGACCAATTTAAGCTACGACGTGCCGTTCTCGTTCGGATCAGATCGGCTAACATCGGGTTTCGCTCATAACTCCCTTATCCTTGGAGCTACGATGCTGAAACTCGGTAGGTAGACTATTGACGTCTCCGTCTTTCAAACGCCGTCGAGCAATTAAAGCTACGACGTGCCGTTCTCGTTCGGATCAGATGGGCTAACGTCGGGTTTCGCTCATAACTCCCTTTTCCTTTGAGCTACGATGCTGAAACTCGGTAGGTAGACTATTGACGTCTCCGCCTTTTCAACGCCGTCGAGCAATTTAAGCTACGACGTGCCGTTCTCGTTCGGATCAGATCGGCTAACATCGGGTTTCGCTCATAACTCCCTTGTCCTTGGAGCTACGATGCTGAAACTCGGAAGGTAGACTATTGACGTCTCCGTCTTTTCAACGCCGTCGACCAATTTAAGCTACGACGTGCCGTTCTCGTTCGGATCAGATCGGCTAACATCGGGTTTCGCTCATAACTCCCTTATCCTTGGAGCTACGATGCTGAAACTCGGTAGGTAGACTATTGACGTCTCCGTCTTTCGAACGCCGTCGAGCAATTAAAGCTACGACGTGCCGTTCTCGTTCGGATCAGATCGGCTAACGTCGGGTTTCGCTCATAACTCCCTTTTCCTTTGAGCTACGATGCTGAAACTCGGTAGGTAGACTATTGAGGTATCCGCCTTTTCAACGCCGTCGAACAATTTAAGCTACGACGTGCCGTTCTCGTTCGGATCGGATCGGCTAACATCGGGTTTCGCTCATAACTCCCTTATCCTTGGAGCTACGATGCTGAAACTCGGTAGGTAGACTATTGACGTCTCCGCCTTTTCAACGCCGTCGAGCAATTTAAGCTACGACGTGCCGTTCTCGTTCGGATCAGATCGGCTAACATCGGGTTTCGCTCATAACTCCCTTATCCTTGGAGCTACGATGCTGAAACTCGGTAGGTAGACTATTGACGTCTCCGTCTTTTCAACGCCGTCGACCAATTTAAGCTACGACGTGCCGTTCTCGTTCGGATCAGATCGGCTAACATCGGGTTTCGCTCATAACTCCCTTATCCTTGGAGCTACGATGCTGAAACTCGGTAGGTAGACTATTGACGTCTCCGTCTTTCAAACGCCGTCGAGCAATTAAAGCTACGACGTGCCGTTCTCGTTCGGATCAGATCGGCTAACGTCGGGTTTCGCTCATAACTCCCTTTTCCTTTGAGCTACGATGCTGAAACTCGGTAGGTAGACTATTGAGGTATCCGTCTTTCCAACGCCGTCGAGCAATTTAAGCTACGACTGTTTTCCAACACTTCTTTTCAAGACGTTTCAGACAATTTTAAAAATGGGGGAAGCTTTTCGAAAATTTTTCTAAGCCCGTGCAAGAAAACATTTTCATGTCCGAACCTAACCTAACCGGCAAGGCGGCAACAAAGTTTTTCTTACTCGCCAAGCCACGCCCTTTCCAACGACGCCAAGCAATTTGAGCTACGACGCTCGATCCGTTTCCATCAACAGTTCAACCTAAATATTCAAAATTCACGAATTTTTCATTAACCGTACATTTTAGCCATATGAACACCTTATACTATGTGATAGACAATTAAATTCTGCATTCAACTATGTATATAATAATATATAGGGTGTTTCATTTAAAATAACAAAGTTGTTTATTGTACTGTGGAAAGCAAACGCCCTGTATACGTGATATACATTGAAGAGAATGCAGAATTATATACTAAATAACTTTTATATTTAAACTTCTTTCATATTTTGACTACTAATAAAGGCGCTATAGGAACATCAATTTCCGATTTTCAAAATCTCGTAGAGGGCGCCACAGTGGAATTCTGGCACGGCCAACTTCATTAATGACAGCTTACGCTTTCATATGGCCGTCCCAATTCGATTGAAACGTCAAACATGCACTTTACAGATTCGTCCCTTATATGGCGCCCTCTATACGGGTAAAATGGGTACCACGTTTTGAAATTTAAATGTTGAAATTCCCATAAATACCATGAATATCTCAAATTTAAAGTTTGAATTAAATTATTATATACTATACATTCTAATTCTACATTCATTTGACAGTTTTCAGTTTCACTAGTTTGGTCAAAACGGTAAAAATGTGTTTCGCTTGTGGAAATCCAAGTAAAACTTTCTTCCAATTTCCAAGTAGTAGTTGATTCTTCCTTTTCTACTAATTTAAAAAACCTTCAGGATCACAATCAAAATTTAGCTCTACAATTGCAGCGGGCAAACCAGAAAAATTTAGAATAATTATCAAAAATTAAAGATTTTGAACCTGAGGTAAGCGAACTTTTTGCAGCTACAAAAATTACGAATAAAATGCCAAGAATGCAAACAACTGCGATGAGAAGGCAATATTTCTTATGGATCTTGTTAATAATTATGTAAAGAAAACATCTCGGTGGTTTGACACATCTGTTCGTTGTTGTACCGTTTGGTTCAGTAAAACTTCCTCACCCTTCTTAGGCTGAAAATGCAGACAGTTTAATATTGTCAGTGGATCTCAACATGAATATTCACAATTGCAAGGCAGTTAGTATTATAATACCAAGTCATAGCAGGGTATACCATAAAGAAACTAAACGACAAATTTCAGTGTGATAGGTGTATTGCACCCTTACTTTCTACTGCTCTTCAAAGTCCTCTCTTGAGACTTATAACCGTGGGGATTTAACATATCCTAATCTAGAATTTGTAGGAATTATTAAACAGATATAGGATATTGCGCTTTGAACAATACCTTGTTTAGAAACCGAGAAAACGTCACATCGGCTGATTATTATATGTCCAAACCTACAACGAAATCCAATATTTAATTGTGAAATTCATAAAGTTCCAATATGTGACTGGGTGCAACCCACGCTTAATAAGATTTGCTTAGAAATAACAGAAGACATTAAACGTGCTCCATTAAATTTTAAGCCCTGCAGCAGAAAAGTTATTATAATTAGCTAGTACTTACCGTAATTTTTTCATCATGTACATAATGTTATTGCTTATATTTAAAGTTTATAGCACCTAGCACATCGGTTCTGATGCAAGAGAAAAAAGTTTGGTACCTAATCATTAAAAGATACTTATTGTACATATTGTTGGCACTTTCACAGAAGAATTTTTGATTTTACTTGGTTCTGTTTAGTCGTTGACAGTCATGATAGTTGATAATTGACGTTTAAATTTCAAAAAGTGGTACCCATTTTACCCGTATAGAGGGCGCCATATAAGGGACGAATCTGTAAAGTGCATGTTTGACGTTTCAATCGAATTGGGACGGCCATATGAAAGCCTAAGCTGTCATTAATGAAGTTGGCCGTGATTCTGGCGTTCATCAAAAAGCAAAAATGTAGCTAATACCAAGCTGCATAAGTATGGAAAATTTAAACAAAATCCTTAGACCAGTTTTTTTGTAATAATTTTTCAAAAATTTCAAAATTTTTGGAAGAGCGCCGTTGCGACAGTTCTTGGATTTAGTAAATAATTTTTCTTGGTGTAGTAGAGCCAAAGGGCTTTCAAACAAGTTGTTGCGGAACCTGATCAGATACAGTGTACTCTCTCTTAGCGGACACTCCTCATAAGCGGACACCTCTATTAAGCGGACACTTTTTTGGGAACCGGCAAAAAGATAGGGCTTTGCTAATAAAATTTTCCCTCTTAAGCGGACTCCCTATTAACCGGACACGGACACCGAATTTTGTGGTAGAACGTCTCGTGAACCTCTCTTGTGCGGACAATCTGTGCGTGTAATGTGTAAAATGATGCAACAAACCGTAGACAGTCATGTTGATTTTGAGACATATGTAAAGATAGATGATAATTTTATGTACGAAGATGAAAGCCTTGATAGTAGTATTAATTTTGAAATTGCTGAATTACAGCAAGAAGAATCCAACAGTGATAATAATGGTAGAACGCGAAAACTCTGATAATTGTATCAAAACAAATAAGGAAGTTCTGTTGCACTTACAAATTATCAAAACTTTCGCTTCCAAAAATAATGACATAAAAGGATTTGAATTATCGGCCAATTTGGAGGATCATTTTGAATATTTAATGTTAATAAAAAAAAATTACCATCCTTCTTACTCTTGCACCACCTTAATTTTTATATTGGTTTTTTTTATGTAGAAATTAAGTTATTTTTGTTTCATTGTCATAATAGCCACTGATAAAAAGACTCATTATGTATGTTACGTATTTATATGGAAAAGTTTCTCTTGAGCGGACACCTCTATTAAGCGGACACATTTGCGGCGACCGTGGATGTCCGCTTAAGAGAGAGTACACTGTAACAGGTTTTTGAGTTATGGGGCGTTAAAGTCGAAATTTTGAAAAATTCATAGCGACCGCCATTTTGAAGTTAGAGAGTCCGGTAAAAAACTGTTTCCCTTGAATTATGCCCTTCTTTCATATTCCCTACTCAGAATTTCAAAATCCCGCTTCTGAAAAAAATGATACCAAAAAAACATGTCTAACTTCCGCTTCCGGTTTCGGATTTTTTTGAAAAGCTTATTTTGTCGATGAATTTTCGATATACCCCTTCATTTAAAATTTCATCAAAATCGGTTAACTAGTTTTTGCGTTAGAGGCGTTACATACACATACACATACACACACACCCACACACACACCCACCAACAGACAGACATTTTTCTAGACCACCTTTTTGGGTTCCTAGGGGCCCAAAATACGTATTTCCGCGAAAATCTCGATTTCAAAAATTTTCATGATATCAATACTTCCCTATACCAGTGGTGGTATGGGAAAGTAAAAACCGATCAATTTTCGACTTAAAAGTTTAAACTGCAACATCCAAAGCGGGTTTTCGAATGTGTAAAAGAAGACTGAGAAGACAAAATACTTACAGCAATCAATATTGAATAGTCTAATAACGATTTACTATTCATAAGCATTGGTGTAATTTTCGACGCGGTGGCGAAATGCTGAAATTAATACTTACGGCGACGTATTACCGTACTAGAGCAAATTCTCGAAAGTGATAGCGGTCGTCTTTATAATATTTAATATACTTACCTATTACGTAAGTTTCCGGTGACCCCTTAAATATTGTTGAGATCAAGTATCGAAGACATAATAAATACTCTTTCCGTTTTTTAGGCCGCTTGCATTTTCAGTTTTACTTTCTTTAGGTGGTGCCCGGGCACACCCGGCACCACCCGTAGTTTCGCCTATGGTTTAGGGTTCATATTACATTCTGAAATTTTCCTAAGGAAATCGGAGAGGGTCAAAAAATATTCGAAAAAAAAAGGAAAGACTATAGTCTTTCCTCATTTTTTGGAAAAAAATTTCACCCCTTCAGATCTCGCCCCGATTTTCCCAGAATGTTATTTGGAAGGTATACACTTGGAAATTATGGGGCAAACTTCCCTCGCCCCTTCCCACTGCTCCGCACCTGGCTAGGAAACGTTCAGAATTGGGTTGTACCAGAAAACTTTCGGAATTTTTTTGGACCAGATGCGAGGGGATGGGGGATGTTTGGCACATATTTTTCAAGTGTTTAGGGTTCATATTACATTCTGAAATTTTCCTAAGGAAATCGGAGAGGGTCAAAAAATATTCGAAAAAAAAGGAAAGACTATAGTCTTTCCTCATTTTTTGGAAAAAAATTTCACCCCTTCAGATCTCGCCCCGATTTTCCCAGAATGTTATTTGGAAGGTATACACTTGGAAATTATGGGGCAAACTTCCCTCGCCCCTTCCCACTGCTCCGCACCTGGCTAGGAAACGTTCAGAATTGGGTTGTACCAGAAAACTTTCGGAATTTTTTTGGACCAGATGCGAGGGGATGGGGGATGTTTGGCACATATTTTTCAAGTGTTTAGGGTTCATATTACATTCTGAAATTTTCCTAAGGAAATCGGAGAGGGTCAAAAAATATTCGAAAAAAAAAGGAAAGACTATAGTCTTTCCTCATTTTTTGGAAAAAAATTTCACCCCTTCAGATCTCGCCCCGATTTTCCCAGAATGTTATTTGGAGGGTATACACTTGGAAATTATGGGGCAAACTTCCCTCACCCCTTCCCACTGCTCCACACCTGGCTAGGAAACGTTCAGAATTGGGTTGTTCCAGAAAACTTTCGGAATTTTTTTGGACCAGATGCGAGGGGATGGGGGATGTTTGGCACATATTTTTCAAGTGTTTAGGGTTAATATTACATTCTGAAATTTTCCTAAGGAAATCGGAGAGGGTCAAAAAATATTCGAAAAAAAAAGGAAAGACTATAGTCTTTCCTCATTTTTTGGAAAAAAATTTCACCCCTTCAGATCTCGCCCCGATTTCCCAGAATGTTATTTGGAAGGTATACACTTGGAAATTATGGGGCAAACTTCCCTCGCCCCTTCCCACTGCTCCGCACCTGGCTAGGAAACGTTCAGAATTGGGTTGTACCTGAAAACTTTCGGAATTTTTTTGGACCAGATGCGAGGGGATGGGGGATGTTTGGCACATATTTTTCAAGTGTTTAGGGTTCATATTACATTCTGAAATTTTCCTAAGGAAATCGGAGAGGGTCAAAAAATATTCGAAAAAAAAAGGAAAGACTATAGTCTTTCCTCATTTTATGGAAAAAAATTTCACCCCTTCAGATCTCGCCCCGATTTTCCCAGAATGTTATTTGGAGGGTATACACTTGGAAATTATGGGGCAAACTTCCCTCACCCCTTCCCACTGCTCCACACCTGGCTAGGAAACGTTCAGAATTGGGTTGTTCCAGAAAACTTTCGGAATTTTTTTGAACCAGATGCGAGGGGATGGGGGATGTTTGGCACATATTTTTCAAGGGTTTAGGGTTCATATTACATTCTGAAATTTTCCTAAGTAAATCGGAGAGGGTCAAAAAATATTCGAAAAAAAAGGAAAGACTATAGTCTTTCCTCATTTTATGGAAAAATATTTCACCCCTTCAGATCTCGCCCCGATTTTCCCAGAATGTTATTTGGAGGGTATACACTTGGAAATTATGGGGCAAACTTCCCTCACCCCTTCCCACTGCTCCACACCTGGCTAGGAAACGTTCAGATGCGAGGGGATGGGGGATGTTTGGCACATATTTTTCAAGTGTTTAGGGTTCATATTACATTCTGAAATTTTCCTAAGGTAATCGGAGAGGGTCAAAAAATATTCGAAAAAAAAAGGAAAGACTATAGTCTTTCCTCATTTTTTGGAAAAAAATTTCACACCTTCAGATCTCGCCCCGATTTTCCCAGAATGTTATTTGGAGGGTATACACTTGGAAATTATGGGGCAAACTTCCCTCGCTCCTTCCCACTGCTCTGCACCTGGCTAGGAAACGTTCAAAATTGGGTTGTTCCAGAAAACTTTCAGAATTTTTTTGGACCAGATGCGAGGGGATGGGGGATGTTTGGCACATATTTTTCAAGTGTTTAGGGTTCATATTACATTCTGAAATTTTCCTAAGGTAATCGAAGAGGGTCAAAAAATATTCGAAAAAAAAAGGAAAGACTATAGTCTTTCCTCATTTTTTGGAAAAAAATTTCACCCCTTCAGATCTCGCCCCGATTTTCCCAGAATGTTATTTGGAGGGTATACACTTGGAAATTATGGGGCAAACTTCCCTCGCTCCTTCCCACTGCTCTGCACCTGGCTAGGAAACGTTCAGAATTGGGTTGTTCCAGAAAACTTTCAGAATTTTTTTGGACCAGATGCGAGGGTTGGGGGATGTTTGGCACATATTTTTCAAGTGTTTAGGGTTCATATTACATTCTGAAATTTTCCTGAGCAAATCGGAGAGGGTCAAAAAATATTCGAAAAAAAAAGGAAAGACTATAGTCTTTCCTCATTTTTTGGAAAAAAATTTCACCCCTTCAGATCTCGCCCCGATTTTCCCAGAATGTTATTTGGAGGGTATACACTTGGAAATTATGGGGCAAACTTCCCTCGCCCCTTCCCACTGCTCCGCACCTGGCTAGGAAACGTTCAGAATTGGGTTGTTCCAGAAAACTTTCGGAATTTTTTTGGACCAGATGCGAGGGGATGGGGGATGTTTGGCACATATTTTTCAAGTGTTTAGGGTTCATATTACAATCTGAAATTTTCCTAAGGAAATCGGAGAGGGTCAAAAAATATTCGAAAAAAAAGGAAAGTCTTTCCTCATTTTTTGGAAAAAAATTTCACCCTTTCAGATCTCGCCCCGATTTTCCCAGAATGTTATTTGGAGGGTATACACTTGGAAATTATGGGGCAAACTTCCCTCGCCCCTTCCCACTGCTCCGCACCTGGCTAGGAAACGTTCAGAATTGGGTTGTTCCAGAAAACTTTCGGAATTTTTTTGGACCAGATGCGAGGGGATGGGGGATGTTTGGCACATATTTTTCAAGTGTTTAGGGTTCATATTACATTCTGAAATTTTCCTAAGGAAATCGGAGAGGGTCAAAAAATATTCGAAAAAAAAAAAAGACTATAGTCTTTCCTCATTTTTTGGAAAAAAAATTCACCCCTTCAGATCTCGCCCCGATTTTCCCAGAATGTTATTTGGAGGGTATACACTTGGAAATTATGGGGCAAACTTCCCTCGCCCCTTCCCACTGCTCCGCACCTGGCTAGGAAACGTTCAGAATTGGGTTGTTCCAGAAAACTTTCGGAATTTTTTTGGACCAGATGCGAGGGGATGGGGGATGTTTGGCACATATTTTTCAAGTGTTTAGGGTTCATATTACATTCTGAAATTTTCCTAAGGAAATCGGAGAGGGTCAAAAAATATTCGAAAAAAAAAGGAAAGACTATAGTCTTTCCTCATTTTTTGGAAAAAAATTTCACCCCTTCAGATCTCGCCCCGATTTTCCCAGAATGTTATTTGGAGGGTATACACTTGGAAATTATGGGGCAAACTTCCCTCGCTCCTTCCCACTGCTCCGCACCTGGCTAGGAAACGTTCAGAATTGGGTTGTTCCAGAAAACTTTCAGAATTTTTTTGGACCAGATGCGACGGGATGGGGGATGTTTGGCACATAGTTTTCAAGTGTTTAGGGTTCATATTACATTCTGAAATTTTCCTAAGGAAATCGGAGAGGGTCAAAAAATATTCGAAAAAAAAAGGAAAGACTATAGTCTTTCCTCATTTTTTGGAAAAAAATTTCACCCTTTCAGATCTCGCCCCGATTTTCCCAGAATGTTATTTGGAGGGTATACACTTGGAAATTATGGGGCAAACTTCCCTCGCCCCTTCCCACTGCTCCGCACCTGGCTAGGAAACGTTCAGAATTGGGTTGTTCCAGAAAACTTTCGGAATTTTTTTGGACCAGATGCGAGGGGATGGGGGATGTTTGGCACATATTTTTCAAGTGTTTAGGGTTCATATTACAATCTGAAATTTTCCTAAGGAAATCGGAGAGGGTCAAAAAATATTCGAAAAAAAAAGGAAAGACTATAGTCTTTCCTCATTTTTTGGAAAAAAATTTCACCCTTTCAGATCTCGCCCCGATTTTCCCAGAATGTTATTTGGAGGGTATACACTTGGAAATTATGGGGCAAACTTCCCTCGCCCCTTCCCACTGCTCCGCACCTGGCTAAGAAACGTTCAGAATTGGGTTGTTCCAGAAAACTTTCGGAATTTTTTTGGACCAGATGCGAGGGGATGGGGGATGTTTGGCACATATTTTTCAAGTGTTTAGGGTTCATATTACAATCTGAAATTTTCCTAAGGAAATCGGAGAGGGTCAAAAAATATTCGAAAAAAAAGGAAAGTCTTTCCTCATTTTTTGGAAAAAAATTTCACCCTTTCAGATCTCGCCCCGATTTTCCCAGAATGTTATTTGGAGGGTATACACTTGGAAATTATGGGGCAAACTTCCCACGCCCCTTCCCACTGCTCCGCACCTGGCTAGGAAACGTTCAGAATTGGGTTGTTCCAGAAAACTTTCGGAATTTTTTTGGACCAGATGCGAGGGGATGGGGGATGTTTGGCACATATTTTTCAAGTGTTTAGCGTTCATATTACATTCTGAAATTTTCCTAAGGTAATCGGAGAGGGTCAAAAAATATGTGAAAAAAAAGGGAAGACTATAGTCTTTCCTCATTTTTTGGAAAAAAATTTCACCCTTTCAGATCTCGCCCCGATTTTCCCAGAATGTTATTTGGAGGGTATACACTTGGAAATTACGGGGCAAACTTCCCACGCCCCTTCCCACTGCTCCGCACCTGGCTAGGAAACGTTCAGAATTGGGTTGTTCCAGAAAACTTTCGGAATTTTTTTGGACCAGATGCGAGGGGATGGGGGATGTTTGGCACATATTTTTCAAGTGTTTAGCGTTCATATTACATTCTGAAATTTTCCTAAGGTAATCGGAGAGGGTCAAAAAATATTCGAAAAAAAAGGAAAGACTATAGTCTTTCCTTATTTTTTGGAAAAAAATTTCACACCTTCAGATCTCGCCCCGATTTTCCCAGAATGTTATTTGGAGGGTATACACTTGGAAATTATGGGGCAAACTTCCCTCACCCCTTCCCACTGCTCCACACCTGGCTAGGAAACGTTCAGAATTGGGTTGTTCCAGAAAACTTTCGGAATTTTTTTGGACCAGATGCGAGGGGTTGGGGGGATGTTTGGCACATATTTTTCAAGTGTTTAGGGTTCATATTACATTCTGAAAAGTGAAATTTTCCTAAGGTAATCGGAGAGGGTCAAAAAATATTCGAAAAAAAAAGGAAAGACTATAGTCTTTCCTCATTTTTTGGAAAAAAATTTCACACCTTCAGATCTCGCCCCGATTTTCCCAGAATGTTATTTGGAGGGTATACACTTGGAAATTATGGGGCAAACTTCCCTCGCCCCTTCCCACTGCTCCGCACCTGGCTAGGAAACGTTCAGAATTGGGTTGTTCCAGAAAACCTTCAGAATTTTTTTGGACCAGATGCGAGGGGATGGGGGATGTTTGGCACATATTTTTCAAGTGTTTAGGGTTCATATTACATTCTGAAATTTTCCTAAGGAAATCGGAGAGGGTCAAAAAATATTCGAAAAAAAAAGGAAAGACTATAGTCTTTCCTCATTTTTTGGAAAAAAATTTCACCCTTTCAGATCTCGCCCCGATTTTCCCAGAATGTTATTTGGAGGGTATACACTTGGAAATTATGGGGCAAACTTCCCTCGCCCCTTCCCACTGCTCCGCACCTGGCTAAGAAACGTTCAGAATTGGGTTGTTCCAGAAAACTTTCGGAATTTTTTTGGACCAGATGCGAGGGGATGGGGGATGTTTGGCACATATTTTTCAAGTGTTTAGGGTTCATATTACATTCTGAAATTTTCCTGAGCAAATCGGAGAGGGTCAAAAAATATTCGAAAAAAAAAGGAAAGACTATAGTCTTTCCTCATTTTTTGGAAAAAAATTTCACCCCTTCAGATCTCGCCCCGATTTTCCCAGAATGTTATTTGGAGGGTATACACTTGGAAATTATGGGGCAAACTTCCCTCGCCCCTTCCCACTGCTCCGCACCTGGCTAGGAAACGTTCAGAATTGGGTTGTTCCAGAAAACCTTCAGAATTTTTTTGGACCAGATGCGAGGGGATGGGGGATGTTTGGCACATATTTTTCAAGTGTTTAGGGTTCATATTACATTCTGAAATTTTCCTAAGGAAATCGGAGAGGGTCAAAAAATATTCGAAAAAAAAAGGAAAGACTATAGTCTTTCCTCATTTTTTGGAAAAAAATTTCACCCTTTCAGATCTCGCCCCGATTTTCCCAGAATGTTATTTGGAGGGTATACACTTGGAAATTATGGGGCAAACTTCCCTCGCCCCTTCCCACTGCTCCGCACCTGGCTAAGAAACGTTCAGAATTGGGTTGTTCCAGAAAACTTTCGGAATTTTTTTGGACCAGATGCGAGGGGATGGGGGATGTTTGGCACATATTTTTCAAGTGTTTAGGGTTCATATTACAATCTGAAATTTTCCTAAGGAAATCGGAGAGGGTCAAAAAATATTCGAAAAAAAAGGAAAGTCTTTCCTCATTTTTTGGAAAAAAATTTCACCCTTTCAGATCTCGCCCCGATTTTCCCAGAATGTTATTTGGAGGGTATACACTTGGAAATTATGGGGCAAACTTCCCACGCCCCTTCCCACTGCTCCGCACCTGGCTAGGAAACGTTCAGAATTGGGTTGTTCCAGAAAACTTTCGGAATTTTTTTGGACCAGATGCGAGGGGATGGGGGATGTTTGGCACATATTTTTCAAGTGTTTAGGGTTCATATTACAATCTGAAATTTTCCTAAGGAAATCGGAGAGGGTCAAAAAATATTCGAAAAAAAAGGAAAGTCTTTCCTCATTTTTTGGAAAAAAATTTCACCCTTTCAGATCTCGCCCCGATTTTCCCAGAATGTTATTTGGAGGGTATACACTTGGAAATTATGGGGCAAACTTCCCTCGCCCCTTCCCACTGCTCCGCACCTGGCTAAGAAACGTTCAGAATTGGGTTGTTCCAGAAAACTTTCGGAATTTTTTTGGACCAGATGCGAGGGGATGGGGGATGTTTGGCACATATTTTTCAAGTGTTTAGGGTTCATATTACATTCTGAAATTTTCCTGAGCAAATCGGAGAGGGTCAAAAAATATTCGAAAAAAAAAGGAAAGACTATAGTCTTTCCTCATTTTTTGGAAAAAAATTTCACCCCTTCAGATCTCGCCCCGATTTTCCCAGAATGTTATTTGGAGGGTATACACTTGGAAATTATGGGGCAAACTTCCCTCGCCCCTTCCCACTGCGCCGCACCTGGCTAGGAAACGTTCAGAATTGGGTTGTTCCAGAAAACCTTCAGAATTTTTTTGGACCAGATGCGAGGGGATGGGGGATGTTTGGCACATATTTTTCAAGTGTTTAGGGTTCATATTACATTCTGAAATTTTCCTAAGGAAATCGGAGAGGGTCAAAAAATATTCGAAAAAAAAAGGAAAGACTATAGTCTTTCCTCATTTTTTGGAAAAAAATTTCACCCTTTCAGATCTCGCCCCGATTTTCCCAGAATGTTATTTGGAGGGTATACACTTGGAAATTATGGGGCAAACTTCCCTCGCCCCTTCCCACTGCTCCGCACCTGGCTAAGAAACGTTCAGAATTGGGTTGTTCCAGAAAACTTTCGGAATTTTTTTGGACCAGATGCGAGGGGATGGGGGATGTTTGGCACATATTTTTCAAGTGTTTAGGGTTCATATTACAATCTGAAATTTTCCTAAGGAAATCGGAGAGGGTCAAAAAATATTCGAAAAAAAAGGAAAGTCTTTCCTCATTTTTTGGAAAAAAATTTCACCCTTTCAGATCTCGCCCCGATTTTCCCAGAATGTTATTTGGAGGGTATACACTTGGAAATTATGGGGCAAACTTCCCACGCCCCTTCCCACTGCTCCGCACCTGGCTAGGAAACGTTCAGAATTGGGTTGTTCCAGAAAACTTTCGGAATTTTTTTGAACCAGATGCGAGGGGATGGGGGATGTTTGGCACATATTTTTCAAGTGTTTAGGGTTCATATTACATTCTGAAATTTTCCTAAGGAAATCGGAGAGGGTCAAAAAATATTCGAAAAAAAAAGGAAAGACTATAGTCTTTCCTCATTTTTTGGAAAAAAATTTCACCCCTTCAGATCTCGCCCCGATTTTCCCAGAATGTTATTTGGAGGGTATACACTTGGAAATTATGGGGCAAACTTCCCTCGCTCCTTCCCACTGCTCCGCACCTGGCTAGGAAACGTTCAGAATTGGGTTGTTCCAGAAAACTTTCAGAATTTTTTTGGACCAGATGCGACGGGATGGGGGATGTTTGGCACATAGTTTTCAAGTGTTTAGGGTTCATATTACATTCTGAAATTTTCCTAAGGAAATCGGAGAGGGTCAAAAAATATTCGAAAAAAAAAGGAAAGACTATAGTCTTTCCTCATTTTTTGGAAAAAAATTTCACCCTTTCAGATCTCGCCCCGATTTTCCCAGAATGTTATAATAATAATAATAATAATAATAATAATAATAATAATTCTTTATTAACCATTTGACATTGTTAAATGCATCGGTGTCGTCACACAAAAACAAAAACTGTATAATGTATAATATGACATAAATATATAATAGAAGACATATGAAACAAACAATACATATAGGTATAATAAATAGTACATTATGTAGACTAATTATAGTCAAATGACATTTGAAAAAACTCCCCTACAGAGTATATAGTTTCCCGCAACAATAGTCTCTTGACACTGTTCTTAAAACAGAGATCAGACGCAATATTTCTGACAGAATTTGGCAGACAATTATATAACTTTACGGGCATAACATACGAACTATTTGCAGCCAACGCGAGTCTGTGCGAGGGTATGAGTAACTTTTCATGTCTTAAGTTATAAGTACAATCAGCACCTGTTTTAGCATATTTACATAGGTTGGATCGCACATATACTACACTATTTAGAATATACATAGAAACAACAGTTAAAATCTTTAAATCACTAAACAAACCACGACAAGAATAGTTGAATGGTTTTGAGCAGATAGCCCTTACAACCCTTTTTTGACTAATAAGAACTTCGTTGATGTAAGCCGAGTTACCCCAGGCAACAATACCGTAACTTAGTAATGAGTTAATGTAGGCGTAATAATAAGACAATAGTACACTAGTATTAACAAATTTACAAAGCCTACGCAATACAAAACAATGAGCTGCAAGTTTCTTACTAATATAGTCAACTTGGTTCCTCCAGGTCAATTTGCTATCAACATGTATTCCTAGGAATTTGACAGACGAATGCTGCGTTATACTATTGCCATCATTTCTAACAAGGACACTGTATTGTAGATCTAAACAGGAAAAAACTATCATATTTGTTTTCCCCATATTCAAATTAAGGCCGTTGTTAAGACAGTAGGTACTCATATTTGTCATGCTCTCTGTACCCGCCTTTACTACATCGACCGTGTTATCAGCACTTACTATAGTAGATGTATCATCAGCGAAAAGGGATACCTTTACTGAGGCATCAAAAACAGAAAAAACATCGTTCAGAAAGACGATAAAGAGGAGGGGTCCAAGGGTACTTCCTTGCGGCACCCCGGTATCAATTCTTACACAGCGAGAACTGTATTCAGTTCCGGAAGAAATTTTTAAATTAACTTTTTGTTGACGATTTGAGAGATATGACGAAATCCATTTAAAGGGATTGCCTCTTACACCACAGTTAAATAGTTTTTTTAATAGTATACTATGCTCAACAGTATCAAAAGCATATTTGGAGGGTATACACTTGGAAATTATGGGGCAAACTTCCCTCGCCCCTTCCCACTGCTCCGCACCTGGCTAGGAAACGTTCAGAATTGGGTTGTTCCAGAAAACTTTCGGAATTTTTTTGGACCAGATGCGAGGGGATGGGGGATGTTTGGCACATATTTTTCAAGTGTTTAGCGTTCATATTACATTCTGAAATTTTCCTAAGGTAATCGGAGAGGGTCAAAAAATATGTGAAAAAAAAGGGAAGACTATAGTCTTTCCTCATTTTTTGGAAAAAAATTTCACCCTTTCAGATCTCGCCCCGATTTTCCCAGAATGTTATTTGGAGGGTATACACTTGGAAATTATGGGGCAAACTTCCCTCACCCCTTCCCACTGCTCCATACCTGGCTAGGAAACGTTCAGATGCGAGGGGATGGGGGATGTTTGGCACATATTTTTCAAGTGTTTAGGGTTCATATTACATTCTGAAATTTTCCTAAGGAAATCGGAGAGGGTCAAAAAATATTCGAAAAAAAAAGGAAAGACTATAGTCTTTCCTCATTTTATGGAAAAAAATTTCACCCCTTCAGATCTCGCCCCGATTTTCCCAGAATGTTATTTGGAGGGTATACACTTGGAAATTATGGGGCAAACTTCCCTCACCCCTTCCCACTGCTCCACACCTGGCTAGGAAACGTTCAGAATTGGGTTGTTCCAGAAAACTTTCGGAATTTTTTTGGACCAGATGCGAGGGGTTGGGGGGATGTTTGGCAAATATTTTTCAAGTGTTTAGGGTTCATATTACAATCTGAAATTTTCCTAAGGAAATCGGAGAGGGTCAAAAAATATTCGAAAAAAAAGGAAAGTCTTTCCTCATTTTTTGGAAAAAAATTTCACCCTTTCAGATCTCGCCCCGATTTTCCCAGAATGTTATTTGGAGGGTATACACTTGGAAATTATGGGGCAAACTTCCCACGCCCCTTCCCACTGCTCCGCACCTGGCTAGGAAACGTTCAGAATTGGGTTGTTCCAGAAAACTTTCGGAATTTTTTTGGACCAGATGCGAGGGGATGGGGGATGTTTGGCACATATTTTTCAAGTGTTTAGCGTTCATATTACATTCTGAAATTTTCCTAAGGTAATCGGAGAGGGTCAAAAAATATGTGAAAAAAAAGGGAAGACTATAGTCTTTCCTCATTTTTTGGAAAAAAATTTCACCCTTTCAGATCTCGCCCCGATTTTCCCAGAATGTTATTTGGAGGGTATACACTTGGAAATTATGGGGCAAACTTCCCTCACCCCTTCCCACTGCTCCATACCTGGCTAGGAAACGTTCAGATGCGAGGGGATGGGGGATGTTTGGCACATATTTTTCAAGTGTTTAGGGTTCATATTACATTCTGAAATTTTCCTAAGGAAATCGGAGAGGGTCAAAAAATATTCGAAAAAAAAGGAAAGACTATAGTCTTTCCTTATTTTTTGGAAAAAAATTTCACACCTTCAGATCTCGCCCCGATTTTCCCAGAATGTTATTTGGAGGGTATACACTTGGAAATTATGGGGCAAACTTCCCTCACCCCTTCCCACTGCTCCACACCTGGCTAGGAAACGTTCAGAATTGGGTTGTTCCAGAAAACTTTCGGAATTTTTTTGGACCAGATGCGAGGGGTTGGGGGGATGTTTGGCACATATTTTTCAAGTGTTTAGGGTTCATATTACATTCTGAAAAGTGAAATTTTCCTAAGGTAATCGGAGAGGGTCAAAAAATATTCGAAAAAAAAAGGAAAGACTATAGTCTTTCCTCATTTTTTGGAAAAAAATTTCACACCTTCAGATCTCGCCCCGATTTTCCCAGAATGTTATTTGGAGGGACACTTGGAAATTATGGGGCAAACTTCCCTCGCCCCTTCCCACTGCTCCGCACCTGGCTAGGAAACGTTCAGAATTGGGTTGTTCCAGAAAACCTTCAGAATTTTTTTGGACCAGATGCGAGGGGATGGGGGATGTTTGGCACATATTTTTCAAGTGTTTAGGGTTCATATTACATTCTGAAATTTTCCTAAGGAAATCGGAGAGGGTCAAAAAATATTCGAAAAAAAAAGGAAAGACTATAGTCTTTCCTCATTTTTTGGAAAAAAATTTCACCCTTTCAGATCTCGCCCCGATTTTCCCAGAATGTTATTTGGAGGGTATACACTTGGAAATTATGGGGCAAACTTCCCTCGCCCCTTCCCACTGCTCCGCACCTGGCTAAGAAACGTTCAGAATTGGGTTGTTCCAGAAAACTTTCGGAATTTTTTTGGACCAGATGCGAGGGGATGGGGGATGTTTGGCACATATTTTTCAAGTGTTTAGGGTTCATATTACATTCTGAAATTTTCCTGAGCAAATCGGAGAGGGTCAAAAAATATTCGAAAAAAAAAGGAAAGACTATAGTCTTTCCTCATTTTTTGGAAAAAAATTTCACCCCTTCAGATCTCGCCCCGATTTTCCCAGAATGTTATTTGGAGGGTATACACTTGGAAATTATGGGGCAAACTTCCCTCGCCCCTTCCCACTGCTCCGCACCTGGCTAAGAAACGTTCAGAATTGGGTTGTTCCAGAAAACTTTCGGAATTTTTTTGGACCAGATGCGAGGGGATGGGGGATGTTTGGCACATATTTTTCAAGTGTTTAGGGTTCATATTACAATCTGAAATTTTCCTAAGGAAATCGGAGAGGGTCAAAAAATATTCGAAAAAAAAGGAAAGTCTTTCCTCATTTTTTGGAAAAAAATTTCACCCTTTCAGATCTCGCCCCGATTTTCCCAGAATGTTATTTGGAGGGTATACACTTGGAAATTATGGGGCAAACTTCCCACGCCCCTTCCCACTGCTCCGCACCTGGCTAGGAAACGTTCAGAATTGGGTTGTTCCAGAAAACTTTCGGAATTTTTTTGAACCAGATGCGAGGGGATGGGGGATGTTTGGCACATATTTTTCAAGTGTTTAGGGTTCATATTACATTCTGAAATTTTCCTAAGGAAATCGGAGAGGGTCAAAAAATATTCGAAAAAAAAAGGAAAGACTATAGTCTTTCCTCATTTTTTGGAAAAAAATTTCACCCCTTCAGATCTCGCCCCGATTTTCCCAGAATGTTATTTGGAGGGTATACACTTGGAAATTATGGGGCAAACTTCCCTCGCTCCTTCCCACTGCTCCGCACCTGGCTAGGAAACGTTCAGAATTGGGTTGTTCCAGAAAACTTTCAGAATTTTTTTGGACCAGATGCGACGGGATGGGGGATGTTTGGCACATAGTTTTCAAGTGTTTAGGGTTCATATTACATTCTGAAATTTTCCTAAGGAAATCGGAGAGGGTCAAAAAATATTCGAAAAAAAAAGGAAAGACTATAGTCTTTCCTCATTTTTTGGAAAAAAATTTCACCCTTTCAGATCTCGCCCCGATTTTCCCAGAATGTTATTTGGAGGGTATACACTTGGAAATTATGGGGCAAACTTCCCTCGCCCCTTCCCACTGCTCCGCACCTGGCTAGGAAACGTTCAGAATTGGGTTGTTCCAGAAAACTTTCGGAATTTTTTTGGACCAGATGCGAGGGGATGGGGGATGTTTGGCACATATTTTTCAAGTGTTTAGCGTTCATATTACATTCTGAAATTTTCCTAAGGTAATCGGAGAGGGTCAAAAAATATGTGAAAAAAAAGGGAAGACTATAGTCTTTCCTCATTTTTTGGAAAAAAATTTCACCCTTTCAGATCTCGCCCCGATTTTCCCAGAATGTTATTTGGAGGGTATACACTTGGAAATTATGGGGCAAACTTCCCTCACCCCTTCCCACTGCTCCATACCTGGCTAGGAAACGTTCAGATGCGAGGGGATGGGGGATGTTTGGCACATATTTTTCAAGTGTTTAGGGTTCATATTACATTCTGAAATTTTCCTAAGGAAATCGGAGAGGGTCAAAAAATATTCGAAAAAAAAAGGAAAGACTATAGTCTTTGCTCATTTTTTGGAAAAAAATTTCACCCCTTCAGATCTCGCCCCGATTTTCCCAGAATGCTATTTGAAGGGTATACACTTGGAAATTATGGGGCAAACTTCCCTCACCCCTTCCCACTGCTCCACACCTGGCTAGGAAACGTTCAGATGCGAGGGGTTGGGGGATGTTTGGCACATATTTTTCAAGTGTTTAGGGTTCATATTACATTCTGAAATTTTCCTAAGGTAATCGGAGAGGGTCAAAAAATATTCGAAAAAAAAAGGAAAGACGTCTTTCCTCATTTTTTGGAAAAAAATTTCACCCCTTCAGATCTCGCCCCGATTTTCCCAGAATGTTATTTGGAGGGTATACACTTGGAAATTATGGGGCAAACTTCCCTCGCCCCTTCCCACTGCTCCGCACCTGGCTAGGAACCGTTCAGAATTGGGTTGTTCCAGAAAACTTTCGGAATTTTTTTGAACCAGATGCCAGGGGATGGGGGATGTTTGGCACATATTTTTCAAGTGTTTAGGGTTCATATTACATTCTGAAATTTTCCTAAGGTAATCGGAGAGGGTCAAAAAATATTCGAAAAAAAAGGAAAGACTATAGTCTTTCCTCATTTTTTGGAAAAAAATTTCACCCCTTCAGATCTCGCCCCGATTTTCCAAGAATGTTATTTGGAGGGTATACACTTGGAAATTATGGGGCAAACTTCCCTCACCCCTTCCCACTGCTCCACACCTGGCTAGGAAACGTTCAGACGCGAGGGGATGGGGGATGTTTGGCACATATTTTTCAAGTGTTTAGGGTTCATATTACATTCTGAAATTTTCCTAAGGAAATCGGAGAGGGTCAAAAAATATTCGAAAAAAAAAGGAAAGGAAAGTCTTTCCTCATTTTTTGGAAAAAAATTTTTTTGGACCAGATGCCAGGGGATGGGGGATGTTTGGCACATATTTTTCAAGAGTTTAGGGTTCATATTACATTCTGAAATTTTCCTAAGGTAATCGGAGAGGGTCAAAAAATATGTGAAAAAAAAGGGAAGACTATAGTCTTTCCTCATTTTTTGGAAAAAAATTTCACCCCATCAGATCTCGCCCCGATTTTCCCAGAATGTTATTTGGAGGGTATACACTTGGAAATTATGGGGCAAACTTCCCTCACCCCTTCCCACTGCTCCACACCTGGCTAGGAAACGTTCAGAATTGGGTTGTTCCAGAAAACTTTCGGAATTTTTTTGGACCAGATGCGAGGGGATGGGGGATGTTTGGCACATATTTTTCAAGTGTTTAGGGTTCATATTACATTCTGAAATTTTCCTAAGGAAATCGGAGAGGGTCAAAAAATATTCGAAAAAAAAAGGAAAGACTATAGTCTTTCCTCATTTTTTGGAAAAAAATTTCACCCCTTCAGATCTCGCCCCGATTTTCCCAGAATGTTATTTGGAGGGTATACACTTGGAAATTATGGGGCAAACTTCCCTCGCCCCTTCCCACTGCTCCGCACCTGGCTAGGAAACGTTCAGAATTGGGTTGTTCCAGAAAACTTTCGGAATTTTTTTGAACCAGATGCGAGGGGATGGGGGATGTTTGGCACATATTTTTCAAGTGTTTAGGGTTCATATTACATTCTGAAATTTTCCTAAGGAAATCGGAGAGGGTCAAAAAATATTCGAAAAAAAAAGGAAAGACTATACTTATAGTCTTTCCTCATTTTTTGGAAAAAAATTTCACCCCTTCAGATCTCGCCCCGATTTTCCCAGAATGTTATTTGGAGGGTATACACTTGGAAATTATGGGGCAAACTTCCCTCACCCCTTCCAAATGGTTCCCACCAGGTTAGAAAATGTTCTGAATTGGGTTCTTTCTGAAGAACTTCGGAATTTTTTTGAGCAGTCGGGGGGGGTTGAGGGATGTTTGGCACATATTTTTCAATTCTTTAGGTTTCATATTACTCTCTCAAAATTTCCGAAGGAAATCGGGGAGGGTGAGAAAATCATCCAAAAAAAGAAGAAAGACTATAGTCTTTCCTCATTTTTTAGAAATTTTTTTGACCCCTTCAGAATGTATCATATGAACACACGAGGTTAAAAGTAAAGTATAGTGTCTTAAATAATTTGTTTTAGGTCGATTTCCTGGAGTACTCGGATGGTTTCATCCTGGGGAGATCGTCGCCCACTTCTTCCAGGAGGTACTCGAAATTCATCAGTTCTGAAGGAGAGAGGGCCCTTTCTAGGGATGTAAAGATAAAAACAGTCCTATTCAGGACTAACAATAATTTTAAAGAAAGGTTTTTCCTAAGAGAAGTGTGTCGGACTGCTTCTAGTTTAATAATTTAGGAGCCGTAGCTATATATTCGACTGTGACCAAGTTGGCGGACCAAGGTGTGTACTACTACATTAGAATGTGACCCTGCTGGCGGGCCGAAGATCAACATTGCAGTGTGAACGCGCGTTTAGCCAATATATTTTACAGTGTGAACGCACCTTTAGCTAATAAATTATGTAGTGTGAACGCACCTTTAGCTAACAATTATGCAGTGTGAACGCACCTTTAGCTAATCAATTTTACAGTGTGAACGCACCTTTAGCTAATAAATTTTACAGTGTGAACGCCCCTTTGGCTAATAAATTATGCAGTGTGAACGCACCTTTAGCTAACAATTATGCAGTGTGAACGCACCTTTAGCTAATCAATTTTACAGTGTGAACGCACCTTTAGCTAATACATTATGCAGTGTGAACGCATCTTTAGCTATTAAATTATGCAGTGTGAACGCACCTTTAGCTTAAAAATTTTGTTGTGTGAACGCACCTTTAGCTAGTCAATTTTGCAGTGTGAACGCACCTTTAGCTAATAAATTTTACAGTGTGAGCGCACCTTTAGCTAATAAATTATACAGTGTAAACGCACCTTTAGCTAAAAATTATGCAGTGTGAACGCACCTTTAGCTATTAAATTATGCAGTGTGAACGCACCTCTCGCTAATAAATTTTGCAGTGTGAACGTACCTTTAGCTAAAAATTATGCAGTGTGAACGCACCTTTAGCTAATAAATTATGCAGTGTGAACGCACTTTTAGCTATTAAATTATGCAGTGTGAGCGCACCTTTAGCTAAAAATTATACAGTGTGAACGCACCTTTAGCTAATAAATTGTGCAGTGTGAACGCACCTTTAGCTAATAAATTTTGCAGTGTGAACCCACCCTTAGCTAATAAATTTTGCAGTGTGAACACACCTTTAGCTAATAAATTATGCAGTGTGAACGCAACGTTAGCTAATAAATTTAGCTGTGTGAACGCACTTTTAGCTAATAAAATTTGTTGTGTGAACGCACCTTTAGCTAATCTATTTTGCGGTGTGAACGCACCTTTAGCCTCGACCCGCCAACTTGGTAAAGGTGCGTTCACACTGCAAACTTTATTCCATAAAGATGCGTTCACACTGCAATGTTGGTTAGTTAAAGGTGCGTTCACACTGCCAATTTTATTTTCTAAAGGTGAGTTCACCCTACAAATTTTATTATCTAAAGGTGCGTTCACACTGCAAAATGGATTAACCAAAGGTGCGTTCACACTACAACAATTATTAGCTAAAGATGCGTTCACACTAAAAATTTTATTTTCTAAAGGTGCGTTCATACTATAAATTTTATGAGTTAAAGGTGCGTTCACACTGCATAATTTATTAGTTAAAGGTGCATTCACACCGTAAAATTGATTAGCTACAGGCACCGTTCACACAACAATTTTATTAGCTAAAGATGCGTTCACACTGCAATGTTGTCCTTCGGCTCGCCAGCAGGGTCACATCTAATGTACACCTCGTCCCGCCAACTTGGTCACAGTCTGAACGCTCCCGCGAAACCGCCAACAGCGTCACATTCTAATGTACACCTCGTCCCGCCCATTTAGTCACAGTCTAAACGCTCCCCGCGAAACCGCCCACGGGGTCACATTCTAATGTACACCTTATCCCGCCTACTTGGTCACAGTCTAAACGCTCCCCGCGAAACCGCCCATACGGTCACATTCTAATGTACATTTTCGGTTCGCCAACTTGGTCACAGTCTAAACGCTCCCCGCGAAACTGCCAACAGGGTCACAATCTAATGTACGTACACCTCGGTCCGCCAACTTGGTCACAGTCTAAACGCTTCCCTGCAGCTTGGTCATAGTCTAATTCAGAGTCTTTGTTTCTACAGAGAAAAGGCGTAGTGAGAGGAAAAAAGGAAATAAAAAAGTAAAATTCCCAAAAAATTCTTTATTAACATTTAACTGCAACTTAATTCAATTTAAATAATCTCTTGTAGCATGTGAATCTATAAACAAAATTAAAAGTAGTACCTACATATAATTGGCTTATCAGGGGTCCTTTCTCGTAGTGGATTTTTCATATTGGCAACTGTGATGCCTGTCACTATTACCGTTTTTAGGATGGCAATAGCGTTCTGTGGGTATGATTATGCCCTTGTCAGATTTGAAAACGTAAAGGACAAATGTTACATCTGACAAGAGCACGATCATAGTCACAGACCGGTATTTCCATCCCAAAAACACGAAAACTGATGGACATTACGGTGACAAATAAGAACAATCTGCTACGGAAAAGGACCCCTCATACCGTCAATTGTCCTTGGCTGACTTTAAAATAAACCTTCACACATCATTCCTATTTAGCTGCCTTAATAATTTTTTTTATAGTAACTGTTGATACATATTTTTTATAAAACTCTATGTGGACTTGCTATTTATATTCAACTGAAAACATTATAATCGGTAATCTGGAATTAGTACGATTAATACTTCCAACAATTTTGCAAACCTCACAAGCCAAAATGTATTTTTACAACGGATACTGAATCCTGATAATTAGTAAATGCAAAAGTTATATAAAGTATTGAGAACATGGACGTTATTATACGTTTTTTTACAAAAACTACTATAACAATGAGTACATGAAGAGTACCGTTCAACAGATTACGTTGATTACCTACTCTTACCTTCTAAAAAATTCTACAAAATTGTCTTAAAGTTTTTGCACCAAAAAAGTAGTAGTAGTCTTTTTCAATATTGAGTAACTGGAAATTCTGAATTTTTTATCAGCACTACTATCTCTTTTGTACAGTACAAAGCACCCTATACTAAGACCGTGTTAATAAACAAGAATTAAATACATCACAGATAAAACGTTAACAAGAGCCAGATCTGTAAGAGCATTTGGTCACTTATACAGGTTTGGCATAGCGTTAAAAATGCTTCTCCTAGCATATGCACATAGTATTTCACTTGAAAACTGTACATATGCACAACAGAATCAATGCTAAAGAGGTAGATCAAAAGAAATTGAGACAACGTTACAAAACATATTGTGCATGGCTTGTGACAACTAGTTGTGTTATATTTACATTCATTTTAATAAAAGTTCGAGTGTATACACAAAATTACAATGACGCAATATAGTTTCCCTATTCATATACTCATACAGTACAGTACTCAAGTGTAATATTACCTATCTATTCTTTAATTGTAATACCTATAGTAAGATGGATTCACACATATATGGGCTAGGTTCGATAAAAAAATCATTATTCAGGTATTATAGGCGTTTTATGTATTTCCAATCGGAAGTATCTTTGTTTAGTCACACCCTAATATGTGTGAACCTAGCTTTAATTTTTCAAAATTGTTTAATAAAGGCCTGTCTTTCAATTCAGATTTAATTCTCAGTTAAGCTAACAGTCAGTTGTCATGAATACTATTGTTACAAAATTGTTTACATTACAATTGACTGTGGGTTAGCCTAAAGGTGGATCTGCAGTGGGTGCAGTAAATCGCATCTAACCAATGTCAGTCTGTGATTCATCTAACCAATCACTGTGATTGGTTACATCCAATACGCGGAGTTAAACCCGAATTGAAAGATCACTCCTAAATGTAAAAATTATTTACAACAATTTGATCGTTATAATAGGAATTACAAAATTTTTAAGTAATAAATTAAATAAAAAATGTATTTACAAAATAAAAAAATCTTCGTCTAACGGTTATTTCAAGGACATTGATAATTTGTAGGTAAAATGATTTTGGAAGTACAAAATAAAATTATTCGCAATTTTAAAACAAACATTTTTTACTTCACACTTGAATCAATTTGCAACAAATGTAATAAAGCACATACACCAAACTTAGTTTTAGTATTATTAACCCATAACTTAAACTTGTGAACGAAAGGCTACTTATTGCCTAATAAATGGGTTTGATGTACTAGATAAAAATATTACAACCACTTTTGTTACCTTTCGAGACATTTCCATTGCAACCAAAGGCAGTAATAATATTATTGGAAGCAATTTCTTAAAATGTATGAGTAAGATAATCAATGTCACAAAAGAGGCAATAATATTCCAACCAGGGACTCTGTAAAGCTTAACATAATTATTACAATAAATGAAATGAAAATATATTTGGAACAATGTATCCTCCCTCGTTCTATTTCTAGCTATATACCATTAAATGCAAATAAAAAATGATTCACTTTGAGTGTAAATATCAGTCATTTATTGTGGCATCAGAAGCCTTAAATTTAGAATGCATTTTATATTGCATTTTTGGGAGACTCTTTACCTTCGGCAACCTTTGGTTGTTCTTTTGTTTGTGGCTTATTAGAGGAAGGAGTTTGCTTTTCTGGAGATTTTGTTGTAGGTAATGATTCTTTTGGTGGAGATTGCGTTGTAGGTGAAGCTTGTTTTGGTGGAGACTGTGTTGTAGGTGAAGGTTGCTTTGGTGGAGATTCCTTTTTAGTTGAAGCTTGCTTTGGTGGAGTTTGTGTTGTAGGAGGTGCTTGTTTTGGTGGTGTTTGTTTTGTTGGAGGAGGTGGAGATGGTGCAGAAGCTTGTTTTGGTGGAGATGCAGTAGGTGGAACCTGTCTGGGCGTAGGAGATGCTTTGGGTGGAGGAGCTGTAGTGGTTGGTACTTGTTTAGGAGCTACAGTTGGTGGTGGTTGTGTTGATGGTGCTGCTGTGGCTTTAGGGGTTTGGGTAGTAGGACGTGAAGTGGTTTGAGCAGCAGGTGGTGGAGGGGGTTGAGTAGTGGAAGGTGGGGGAGCTTGTGTTGTTTGTTTAGGAGTAGGTGGAGCTTGTGTTGTTTGTTTAGGAGTAGGTGGAGCTTGTGTCGTTTGTTTGGGAGTAGGTGGAGCTTGAGTAGTAGGCCTTGCCTGCTGAGTTGGTGGAACTTCCTGTACTGTAGGTTTTTGAATTGGCTGTTTTGAAATTGCTAAATGTTTTAACCCTATTTTTGCTAATGGTAGTCGACCAATATAATCATTAAATGGTGAACCAAGATAAAGGGTATCTTTGAAAATGAATGCTTCACTAATTCCTAAAATACTCTTATCAGATGCATGTAAGCTGTCTAATATTTCACCATCTTTAGAGACATGGAGCAAAGTCATTCGTGATGGTAATAGAATGTTCATTGATGTAAAATGGCCAACCTAAAATAAAATTTTTTTATAGTTCAGACATTATTTTGAATGTTCCTCAAATGAGGTAACTTACAAAATGTATTCCACGTTCAGCCCATTCATTGGGATAAACTTGGTCCACAACTTTAAAACCAAGTTCAGCAAGTCCCAGAAGTCTTGAAATGAATTTGCGTGCTAATGGGAAAGGGCCTAAAATTTGGAATGGTGCAGGGTGATATGCGTCTCTGGCAACAATTAGTGGAAGTAAGAAGCCACCTTGCCCATCACTATTCACGTTATCTGGTACACCAGGAAGACCATCGATAAATATGTCACTTGTGCCTTTTTTTGGACCCTTAAGATAATAACGATGGATACGACTGCGGGCACTCTCAGAAACTATTAGAAAACTTTCATCATCAGACAACATAAGCCCATTTGCAAAATGTAAACCATCAATTAACACAGTATTCTTTTTGGTTTTGGCATCATAGTGAATTAACCTGCAATGAGAAAGGGTTGGGAAAACTTTCTTATAATTAGGCATTCCAAAGATTTGGTCACATCGCCTTCCTGGAGGGTCGCACAAACAAACTACGTCACAATTGTAGCATGTGACCCTCGTGGATGGCACTGATTGGCCTGTTTTGTTTGTGTTTTGTCTCAACCAGGGTCACCTGATATGGCTAGACCTAGACGTTAGCTTACCTGTACTCCCACCCCTCCCAGGAAGGTCACCTGACCAAATGTCATTGGAATACATTATACCAAAGTTATTTATAAATGTAGAGGGTGACATGGGTGCCAAACACTAACTGGTGATAGGTTAGGCCATTTTGAGTAAAAAGGTTTATACCAACAAATGTTCATGTCATTTGTGGTTGACAAGCATGAATTTGCACCAAGGGAACTCATTTTGAACAATTTGTTACTCATTTAGAATTAACAAAGTACAGCTCTACCAAGCTTACAAAGTTGAAAGGGGGCTTGTCCGGGGATTTAAAATTTAGTTGACATATTTTCCGGGTGATTTGTAAGCTTGGTGGAGCTGTAGTATGAGCAGTTTAATAACCAAAATGACCATCAATATCTCCAGTGTGGTATTAGTCATGTATATGTCCTAGGTAGATCAGCCTGTATAAATGTATGTCTATTAACATACCTTCCACTTCCATCAGCAAACATATCAAAGAGTCCATCTTGAAGACCAAATTCTGTACTCGAATCCGTCCAATAAAGATCTCCATTATTTGCTACAGCAATACTATTTGGCAATTTGGGTTTTTTACCAGCAATTTCATGATCCACTGATACAAGCTGTAGTTTCTTTCCTGTAAAGCAAATCGAAAAATGATTCCCTGTTTTGTTTTATTTTATTCAATACAGTGCTAAAGTTCATTTATTGAACATTGTTCTCTTTCCAATTATTATTTTAGAGAAGGTAGTAGGCGTTTTTCTCATTTAATAGGTAAGGAAAAATAAAATAAAGTACTTTCTTGCCCTTGTAGGGCTAGAGATTTTTAAAAATATTGGTTGTCCTGGTTGGTTTTTATTTTAAAAATATTGGAAAATAAGTTCGTAAAAGAGAAAAATCACGTCTATTGACTGGTGCCACAGCCAACTCTATTGTAGATCATCTTTTTCATATTACTCAAGAAAATCCAACTCAGAAAGAAAGATTGCCTCTACACCAAAATTTATAAGAGGTTTAGATTAAGCAAGTATTTTTGCAGACTTTAGTTAATCTATTTTATTTTTTATTATTTGTTTAAATAACTTCAATAAAAAGTTTGTAAAATTTCGATTTTTATTTTCAGCTTCCAACTAGCACAACAGTTAGTAGACTTTGTCCTTTTTTAATTTTAGTATGGTACCTGGACTTTGTGATATGTTTAATGACAATATAAACAAGATATTTATAGTGGCTAACTGACAACAGTGACCATATAAAATTGTTGAGTCATCTTTAGTTTATCATATCAAATTTTTGTTTTTACTATAAATATTACCAAGTGATAGAACTTCAAGTTCAATATGATAAGATGATCATTACATAAGATTGGATTAGAAAAAGCACCAATGGAAGTAGCTGAGAATGAACGAGCAGATGGATAGGTTTATATCACAAACCACACACATCAAAACTCTTTACCATTTATTTTTTGACCACCCACAACTAATTAAGCAAAATTTTTACCCTGCTTAAAGTGGGTATACTAAAGGGAGAGGAAATTCATTCGAATTCCTTCGATAAATGTAAAACTAAAATATGGACAACAAAGTGAAACAATAATATATCTAAGAAAGGATACTTCTGGTTAATAATAAATACTATGTTAATGTAAAATATAAGAACAATGCCATTCCCAAACACAATGCGCAAATAATTAAGATTGTGAATAAACAGTGTAATAAATAATCAATGTCTCCATAATCAATATTTGTAAACTTTAATTAAATAACCTTGATAAAAAGAAAATGATTAATCTGATGATACAGCTTTCACAATGAAATAATTGTGTGGGCATTAGTTTAAATGAAAACATTAAATTAAAAATATAGAAAGCTTTAAATTAATGCCAATTAAAGTGTGAAAGTGCAGAAAATAGTAGCACGTATCGAGCACAACAATTATTAAAAGAAAACATGTACTACTATCTTCCTATGCACAAAATTAGCCTTCAATTACTTTGTTTTATCATTTGCTAACTGATTTTGAGCAATGAATAATTAGTATAGTTACCTTATAAAATTTAAAATCAATATTGACTGTTAATAATTAAATTAAACACTTACCGGTTTTCACATCCACCTTGAATATCCCGTAATACGCATCAGCTGCATAAAGGGCACCATTTTTATCAAAAGTAAGTCCCAGTGGTCTTCCACAAATGTGCTCTTGATAAGTACCTTTGCAGGGTTTACCAAATTTGACTACCGGTGTAATGTGGTTACCCGTTAATTTTACAATATCACCACCATGCAGGGAGGTGTACAATTCACCATTGTATTCGGCAAAAGCCTCAGGACCTAGGAAGTCTCCTTTATGCCACAATTCAGCTTGGTGTAATCGTTCATTTGGAGCCAATTTACCTTCCAAAGGCAATGAAGGTGTTACACTGTAAAGTATGCGATATAAATTAAAATTTCATTAAACTGATTTAATTTTACTTACGAAAAGGGCTGAGTATATTTTGCATAAGGAGGTATATTCGGCATAAAAGTGATTAATAAAATTGCAACTATTCCTTCAAATGCCCTAATACTAAAGAATTTGATAATTCCTTTTAAAGTGAGACCCATTGTAACCTACAAAAAAAGTATTATAAACTACATTAAGTACTAGCTTTCTTTTGAATTTAATGAACTTACAGTTATTCAAGTAGAATGAACGAACCGACCAGTTTTTGAACTTTGATTTCTGCCTACAGAATGAACAACTATGACAAGTGAAATAAAAAAAACGTTGACGTGACCATCATTTCTTTTACCGGTTCAACTAAATACTGTGAAGTTAGCTAGACTATGGATAAAAGTTATGTCCCACGTCAATAAAGTTGTGGTGTAACAGCAACTGCGATTAATTTCAAATAGATGTGCGCCAGTGTCACCAACATTCTTCGTTTTTCAAAATTTTCGATTTTAGTATCATTAGAAAATGTTGGCACTTCAGATTCACATTTAAACAAATTTAGAAGTAATTAGCTGAACAAAACAAAATACTACACTAAAGATACCCAATTTATATAATTAAGCTCCTCCCCTAAAATTTATGGTAGATAAAAATCAGTTCACACCTTTCAAATAAAAACAGCAGATCAAGTGAAGTGTCAATCTAGCGGGTTTTTGAAATACGACCAATAGAAACATTTTAATTCAAATTTTGTGGGAGGAGCTTAATTATATCTGTTGGGCATGTATAGCTAACTTATAGGATGCTTAAACAAGATGCAGATAGCGAGTCTTATAGGGTACCACTGAAAAAAAATCAGGTTTAGCACTACAAATTTTATTCCGTGCTACAAACGTATACAATGAGGCCCTTTAAAAGTTACAGCAAATACATCACTTATCTGAGACACAACTCTATTGTACAAGGCGATTTCTAACAATGTTAACATTTACATGAAAATTATTTGGAAAGAATTTACAGTTTTATTTTAAGTAGGACATTTAATTTAAACAATTATAGTGAAGTATTTCTTTCAACTATGATATTTAATTTAAACATTTTAAATTGTGTGCCATGGAAGTGTTTAACATTTTTAAGTATCGCCTTGTAACAAAGGCACCAACTAAAATCGTGATGTGAAAAGGAATGAGCTAGTATAAAACGTATCACAATCATATGTGCTGAGAAGATTATGTACTTAATGCTAATAATAATCAAAATAAATGCATATTCTACTAAATGAACAGAAATATACATTTTATTTGTGACTCCAGTAAAGAGCGGTTTAGATAAAAAAAAGCAGATTACATACTAAGCAAAAAAAATCTCAAAAACATTACATAAAGTAGGTATATTACAACTTATTTTATACTTCGCTCCCTGCGAGCAGTTTTAAGAAATCACTGAAGAACATGGAGAAGAGTGATTACTTAAAAGTAGCGCTTTGTTTTTGCCCGTACTATAAAGGAATGTCAATACACAGAGCTTCTAAATGTATTATTTAAATAATAAATGCATAAGAAAATACAGAGGAGGGAACTATTGTTAAGACATCTAGAAATGTTTAAGACTTTTACTACGAAAAAATCAGTCAAATTTAAAATTTAGGGTTTGTTATTACAAAATCAGTCTAAATTCTAGAAATACTATACCGAAAGTTTAAAAATACTGTTTTGAAGCAACCATTTTCATACAGTCTCATAAGTACTATTCAGATCCAGTCTTAGGATACCAATCTCTTTAGAAAATTTGGCACTTGGATTTAATAAAAAAAAAAAACTTTCAGTAACACCAAACACATAAATTAAGGAACTTATAAATAATAAAGGAAAGATCTTCAGAAAGGAAATTGTCCATATAAGATGGAAAAAGTAACAATCTTATCAATAAATTAAAAATAATTACACCTAGTGTACATTTTGCAAATTTGCTTTCCATTACATACAAGAAGTTTTGCTTAATGTGATGTTAGTTTCATGAAAAACGATCAATTTGACACCGTATTAAGGTTATTGTTTCACATTAGGCATCACAAACTTATTATGGATAAATGTATAAATTTAAACTTCCACACTTACAGCGGGGGATCCTGTATTTGTTTCTAATTTCTTAATTTTAATGTCTGTCTCTTCAGGATCAGTCTCATCATCTTTTTTGTCTCCATTCTCTTGGCCATTAGTCATCTCACCATTTTTACCAACATCTTCAGTTGTCTTCAAATCGCAACTACCGTTTCCAATTTTATTCTCACTAGTATTATCTTGTGCTTTCACAGTTTTTTCTATATTGTCTTTTAATTCGTTAGCTACAGTTTCGGGAACAATTGTTTCTTTATTGGTCGTTTCCTTCTTTGATATTTCTACTTTGCCTTCAGTTTCTTTTTCTTTTGTTTCCTTAGAACATTCTTCTTTTGCTGGTTCTTCTGCTACTTTAGGGGATGGATCTTTTGTTTCCTCTGTAGCTGTTTTTTCGTTTGTATCTTTAGGGCATTCTTTTGTAGTTTCTGATACTTTAACGGTTTCTTCCGAAGATTTTTTTGCTTCTGTGGGTTTTTGATCTTTTGGTTCTTTTATTTTATTATCAATTTCCGTAACCTCTTTTGCTTCCACAGCTTCTTCTACCTTTTCATTCTCAACAGGTTCAGCAACTTTTTGTGTTTCTTTGATTTGTTTTTTTTCAGTTTCATTTGTTGTTTTGTTTTCTGCAACCTCTACAACTATATCAATTTCATCTTTCTTCTTCTCACTCACTTCCTTAGCATTTTCTGTATTCACTTTGGCGACGTCACCATTTTGTTCTTTTTCTTTCGTCACTTCTTTGGCTTCTTCTGCCACTTCTATTTTTTCAGTGTCTTTCTCTAAAACTTTAACTTCCACTACTTCTACACCATTCTTTTTAGCATCTACACTGTCAACTTTACTAGTTACTTCTACATCTTTTGTAGGGTTCGATTCTTCAGTCTTATTTTCAGTCTCTACTGTTTCTTTTTCTGATTTATTAGGTGTTCCCTTAACAACGTCTATTGCTTCCTCTTTATTAGTTTGTTTAGCTGATTTTTCTTCATCAGTCTTAGTGTCAACTGGATCTACTACAGTCTTACTGTCTACTGGCTCTACTACAGTCTTTACTTCTGCAACAGCAGTTTCTTTTAATTGTTCAGTCTCCATAGCTTCAGCAACTGTATTTTCCTTATTGACGCTTTCTTTTGGGGCGGCTTAAAATAAATTTATATATAAATTATTCAATAATCAAAGCCATTTCTTTTGATAGGATCACATACTTACCTAAAACTGTTTTTTCAGGCATATATTACAGTGGAGCATTCTATAGCAAGTATTTTTAATTAAATACTCGATTAAGGTAGATTAATTAAACTCCAGTGGAATATATCCATGAACTAATAAAATAAAGTAGAAAAATATATTGATATATACTTACCAACAGTTGCATCATTTTCAGTTGAAGAATCAGTCTTCTTCTCATCTTCAGGAATATCTACTTCCATAGGCTCAACTTCCACTTCTTTTTTTTCTACTGGCTGTTCTTTAGGTTTTTGCTGCTCTTCTTTTAATTCTGGTTCTTTTTCGGTTACTACTTCCGATTTCTCTTCGGTAATTTTTGATTCGGCATCTTTTTTCTCTTCTATGGTTTCTGGTTTGTCACTTGCTGCTTTTGATGAGGAGTCTGCAGCGGATACACCATTCTCTTGTTCACCTGTTTTAGCAATTTTCATTGGTGGTGCCTAATTGAAAATTAAAATTAGTAAACAATGTTTTAAATACAAGATCAATTTAAGAATTGTCTTTTGTGTTACATTTATTTCATAAAATGTTTTATAAATTGAGTGGATAATACCGATTATTGGTAGCAAATATTGATAACCACATATTTACACCGGGTGACACAGGCCCCTGGGACACCCCTATTGTTTCTAAACTGATTTAAATAAATTTTTGTAGTTATATACACGTAAGAGCTCATAATGGAACTGACCCCCCAACTTTCATATTTCAAATGCAACACCCTGTATATTTTTGCATATTCCAACTTGGAATTAAAACCTGCGTATAATAGCGTTGAATAATAGTGTCAAGATATTACAATTTTGTGAACTTACAAATTTTTAATTTAAAAAATATATTTTATTTCTAGAGTGCCATGACTTACCGAATTTTGTTCATATCATTGCAGCTTACTTTTCTAAACTGTTTAATATAATAAAAAGTGAATAACTAGTTGGCTAGAGCCTATCAAAATTGGAAAAATCATTTTCATAGCTCGCTGTTTTTCCTTAACGGTTGAAAAAATACGGAATATTCTAAGAACTTTGGTTTACTCAAATAATTGTTAAAAAAACATCAAGTGAAGTGGTACACATTGTTGTAATCAGCAAAAAATGCTTTATAGGCGGACAGTGTTCATCAACCCTTCCATTTGAAAAGGAGTTATTCAGGGACAAATGGTTTTTCCGACTTTGAGAGACATTAGTATTATCCTTTTATTATGTTATACAGTTTTAGGAAAAATAAGCGGCAATGACACGAACAAAATTCAGTAACTCATGGCACTCTAGAATTAAAACGTATTTTTGAAATTAAAGATTTGTAAGTTCTCAAAACTGAAATATCTTGACACTATTATATGCACAACTTATGTCCGGTTTCTGGAAACAAATTTATGAAACCCATAACTTATGTATTCGATAAACAGTCAATAAGGCAGTCCATGACGTATCACGTGATCCTCGTGGAAGGCGCTAATTGGCCTATACGAAATTTGATCACGTGACATTAGAGTACCTTATTCGCTGTTTATGGAATACATAAGTTATGGGTTTCATAAATTTGTTTCCAGAAACCGGGCATTAATTAAGAGTTGAAATATGCAAAAATATACAGGGTGTTGCATTTGAAATAAGAAAGTTGGGGTCATTCCCGGCTAAATCGGAAGTGAAAGATTATTAACATTCACTTCAAATTATGTGCCTTATGTGTATGTAATGCATACAAATAGTTATTTATTGTATAAGTGTCTTAGGAAGTATTTTATCCACGCAAGAATATTTAAACGTGAGAACGAAGTTCGAGCATTTAATTTTCTGAAGTGGATAAAATACAACTAAGACACGTATGCAATACAACGTTTTATCCACAAACAGACCAGAGAGTGGCGTTTTCAAATTAATATTTTGGAAAAAAATTATTTTGACATTTTGAACTGACTTTTGTCATACGTGTTGCTATAGATTTACCATTGTTTTAATTATAAGACCTATGTGTTTTATTAATATCATAAGACGTCTCTTAATAGTGGAATTATGACCTTATAATATACTGGTTGTGGATAAAATTTATTTAAATCGGTTCAAAAATAAAAAGAGTGCCCTGAGATCCTGTGTCACCCGGTATAGGACACTAAATGCCTCTAGTGTTGTGTATACCAAGGTATAAAACATCTACAGACATAAAGTCAGCTCCATCTTGTACCTTTTCAATCACCTGATGATATTATTTTTAATATATTCACAGCCAATTAGAAGGTTGGTAATTGATTATGCTATAGGAATCAATAAATAAAGGACAAGCAATATCTTTAAAGTGTTCACAGTAAAGCAAAAAAAAAAGAAACCTACAGAAATAAAATGTTTCTAGATAGAAAATAAAGACTACGACATGCAAAGGTGTAAAATAAACAGATAATCTATAATATTTAACAGTGGTTCATAATCATGTTTTAAACTGCAAGAGTTAAAATAAATTATAATTTAATTTCTTAAAATATTGTAAGCAAAATCAAGATATTGATTTTAACCACTGTGGAATATACGATTATGAAAATTAATAAAGACTGTCGTGGTAATATAAAGAAAATAGTTTTATTAAAATATTTTCATAGATCTACCAGAAACAACAATAAGAGACTACAAAAACTAAAGAAAACAAAAGAAAATGACTAGAATGTTGCTAAAATATTAGTAGTAACTATTGTTTCAAACTTTTTCTGCGTCCACACACCTCTGTTTCATCAATTTCATCTTCTTTCTTTCTTTTATTAGGGTTATCCAACGGCAGCTCAGCAAATGACGAAACAACAGTGAAATTCTTGGAAACTTCATCTGACACTTCAGCATTCCCTTCACGCTTTACCAACACCGGTAACAGTCCAGCTTCCTTAGCAGCCTTCAATTCTACACATACAAGAAAAACATATTAGTAAAATATTATTACAGACAAGGTTTCTTGAACCATTTCTCAATGTATTTCTTTAAATTAACACATTCAGTGGTATCGCACTGAGAATTGATCAAAAGTATACATGGTTCACAGGGAGAAACGGTAAATTAACGGCGATAGTCAACATGTTAATAAAAGATTTTGAAAGTCTACAAAAATATGGACTACAAAATGAAATAGTAAATGATAAAACAATTGCTAACTTACCATCAACATTATCGTTAATAAATACGATTTCTTCGGCTTTTACTTTCAGTTCAGCTGCTATCTTTTTGTAACTTTCTGAATCAGTTTTAAGTCCTACAGATTGGTCAAAGTAGTGTGAAATATATTGAGATAAATCTCCATCAGTGGAATGAGTAAAAAGTAATTTCTGAGATTCAATGCTGCCAGTTGAAAAGATTGCAACTTTGCGTTCTTTAGACCAATTCTCAAATGTCTTAGGAACATCAGAGAATACACTAGAAAGAATATTTTTTTATGTTTCTTGCCTTGTAACGATTAAATCCATCAAAATATAATAAATAATCAACTTACTGGGCTTTAAGAGCTTTATCTGCATAACCCTTCTTGTAAATTAAGCCTTGCAAAGTTTTAAGTCCTTTATTATCAGAATTTTCTCCAGTCAATTTTTTGAACACTTCGATGGCACCGTCGACATCAAATTCCTTATCGCCATCCTGTAGAAGTTTAACAGCCTTTTTAATTTCTTCATCCTCCCAGTTGTCTTTTAGAAAACTCTGCGCATTGTCAGTGGCAAAGGTAAATAACGTCTCCTGTAACAAACAGAAATAATTTAAAACCGTTTTTATAATAAAAATATTAATTAATATCAAATGATTTATTAAAATATTTACAACTTGTCAAATCTTTTTTATACTAGAATAGTAGATTATACAGCAAGGGAGCGAAAGGCATAATTTTTCCTGAGGTATAAGTTTGGAGTAAGCAGTGTTTCGAAGATACTAATTACACCCTATGTACGTAATTACATAAATATGACCATAGAAGAAAATATTATAGTAATATTAACTCACCTTTTCACATAATATTTGTTTCGAATGCTTAGATCATTAATAAGAAAATTCTATTTTCTATATAACTACATGGACACTACAAGTTACTTTGTAATTATATTACACAAAAAAAAATATGGTACCTAGAGGTAGGTTCTGCGTTAGGTTTGCCTCCAGTCCAGCCTATATGCAAAAGAGCCCCAACAGAACCACTTATTACATGTTGGGCATGTGATCTTCCTGGGGGACAGTACCAACAATTTAATGCCAGCCCAATCACTTAACCCTTGTTGAGATAAAATAGGCCAATCACTGCCCTCCAGGAGAGTCACGTGATACGGCAGTCACAGTTTGTTTGTGCTGCCTTCCAGGAAAGACACGTGACCAACTTCCGTAAGTCAAATCTCAAGTAACAAGAAAAAAATTCGAGTGACGGAAATATCTACTTGCAGAAAATAAACAAAAAAATTATTTGTTTATTTCAAAATTTTCAATTTTTGTTGTGTTGCAGATAACTGCTACCTACTTTTCTACAAAATTTTCCATCTCTCAATACAACAATAAATTTGTTCAAATGTAGATATGACTAACCAATGCCAGGAATACTAGTCACTCTCTGCAACTATAGGGATTTCCCTGTAAAATATCAGTTCCACGTTTTAGAAATATTATAGAAATTCGACTTTTGAGAATAGTTCGAGTTAAGAAAGTTTCACTGCAATAACAAAAACTAGGTTTAACTGGTCAGATTTTATAAGGTCTTCCTTGGGGTTACTTGGTGGGTCAGGAACAATGCTTCTAAAGTTAGAAGAGGGGGAGAATAAACATGGAAGTGAAGGCGTTCGAGCGCAGATTGTCTTCCCATGATCAGTAAGGACAAAAATAAACAACCTAGCCTTCAAGGTATGGGGTAAGGGTAAAGGACCAACACCCCCTGCCCCTACAAAATTTAAAAGAAGCTAAAACTTGTAATAAAAGATTAATTGATTACTACACAAACTTAAAAGAAATCCATAGTTTTCAAATCACATATCCACATCCAAGAAGACACAGTCGAATTAAAGATCTAGCTGCTTTGAATGCAACTTAGAATGCACTACTTTTTCGTTGTCAGATCCTTTATGTAAAAGGGCTAATAATTTATACGTTACATACTAAATTATGATTGAATTTAGTTAAAAAGAGGTACCTATGATTCAAAAACAATTTCTTTTGGGGATCAAGCCCTGCTTGTTCAGGTAATGTAGCTTCTCTGTACTAACTGCGGCAAAACTTCATCAAGACAAGTTCACAATGTAAAATCATCGCCCTATACAAAATTTCAGAAAGTATATTTTCGATTTTTTTCAAATCAAGGAGATGGTGGTAGATAAAGAAATGTTTTCTATTAGGTAAAGTAGCTTTTCTGTACCGACCACCGCAAAATGTCATCAAGTTCTTCACAGTTTAAAATCATCCCCCATGCAAAATTTCACAAATATGGGCTTATTTTTTTTTAAATGGTTGGTGACTTTTATAAAAAATGTCCAATAGGTAGACATAGATTCATAAAAGTAAACCGATATTTTAGAAATTTTTTGCATGGAAGGATGGTTTTACATTGCAAACAACTTTTTTTAATGCAGTTTTCCCGTAGTTAATCCAGAAATGCTACTTTACCTAAACAAAATACATTTCGTTATCTACCCACCATGGGTTCCTCGATTAGAAAAAATCAAAAATGTACTTCAACATAGTTTCAAGCCAAGCAGGGCTTAATCCCCATATATGAAAATCAAATTCAATTTTTTTTGTCAATCATACCTCTTTGTAACTCAGCAGAGCTTTCCATAATGCATCTCCCCCAATACAACCTACGCCTGCCCACGCCAGTCAATAAATAAACAAAATGGCCGCCGTCGTTGAAATTGTAATTTTTTTGATACTAATAAAAAAGAATCTTAGGTACAAGGGTACAACTTTAGTATAGATTATTTTGGACAGTTTTGGAACCTCCCCCCTCTCCTAAAAAATTTCGAAATTGTTTTTGTAGGAGCTGCTGGTGCGGTATATTATAGGATGTGCAACATGAATAAGATTAGCAATCTTATAATTATATCATCTACCTGCAGTATTCATGTTCTGTTGGGAGATCTTTTGATAACTAGACCACACTATGCTTCAAAACAATTATAGTGAAATCTTTTTTTAAGGACACTTTTCCACTATGGTCACTTGCTTATCCTGGTCACTAGCGGCTTCACGGGAGGTACAATGGTATAAACGTACCCCCTTGTTCATGGCGTCTTTTGCCTTTAGAAATTTTTATCAAATGTATTTTTAAATCGTTTGTTGATAAAGACTCACCTCCTGGTATTACCGAACCCCTGTACAAAATGTCTAGAGCCGCTCGTTGTCCATAAGAAAGTAAACCGATGAGTAATAAACATAAATCAAAAATCATAGCGAACGAAATGAAATATCTAAGAAAAATCACGGGGAAAACTATAGGAGACTGAATAAGAAACAAAAGCATAAGCGATGGTTTAGAACAAATGCCGTTAGTGAGTGAAACAAAAAACAAACAACTGAGCTGGTATATACATCTAATTACGACACCAGAACGAAGAGAGAATGCCCAAAAAAACAATGAATATAGGAATTATAGGAAAACGGAGGCAGGCTAAGGATAAAATGGGAAGAAAATCTAAAAGAAATAGAGTGGACAGAAGGGGAAGAAACATACAGTATGTTTCTCATACACGAAGTAAGGAATATGGCAAGCAATAGAAATAACTTTAGAAAATGGATAGAGGATCCTAACTACACCCCAACGCTATAATAGATAAAATGATAAAGATGAGGTTTTCAACTATTATTCTAAATTTTCAAAAATATTAATTAGGGAACACTTAAAAGTTAATACTTGAGAATTCAAGTAATTATGGTTGCCGGTATTTTAAGCTTAAACAACAAAATTTATTTGACCTTGGTTCTTTATTGAATGCAGTATCACAAAGAATGTATAAACAATAATATGCCGAGTTCTATAAAAACTTGAGAGAAATGAGAAAAATAAACAATTGGAATGATTATTTTTAAAATATGCTTCGGTTCTTTTTTTTTAATGTTTTTCGACAGTAAAGCAAGACTTCTCTACCTTATTAGATATTATAAGTAATAAATTATATTATGCGGAGGGGGTGTACCTACGCGTCATAGTCTCATAGTAAACTTCCGTCTCAAGGGGAATCCCACAGAAATTTAAAAGAAATACTATTCTCGTAGTTTTTGAAGAAGATGGACAGTTCTGGATTTGAGAAAGAGGGGCAAGAAATATCCCACACCTAACCTGCTTATGCCACAATAGGTTGTCCCATTGTACACTTATTTGGGTTGTAGATTGAAAGGTAGGAGAACTTACACACTTGGGTCATTACACTACTGGGGGATTCCTTTCTACCACCTCCATAGCAGCTTCCCAATGAAGAGGTGCATTCCAATTGCACGGGGAGTAACTCCAAGTAGCTCGGAGCTATTCAGTGCTACTTGGAGTTATTTCCGCGTGCGGCTCAGGTTATCACTACAACCGCCCAACCTCTTAGATGTGCTTCAGGACATGCCCAGCCGAGGCTTTACTAATTTCAACCATGACGGATCACAACTCCCCCAACATGGATTCTCTTAATTATAAAAAATACTTTGGTCCAACAACTCTATCCCCATCGACATCGTATATTAGTATTATGAATCACCGATTACAAGATAGTAGTCAGTTTGCATAATGACATACTTTGGAGACAATTCCAAGGCTGCTACCATTCTTATTTTGGATCCATCCATTAAGATACCTTCGTGCTTCAAAATACAGAGACAACCAAAAAACCAACAAGAGAAATTTTAATGATTCCCCATTTAGGATAAGTGACCACTTAACAACCCTAAGAATAATCATGGAAGAATCATTTGAATTCAATTCACCATTAAATTCAACTTTTGTTATCAATAAAAAAGTTTTGATAGTCTTTCATAGATATTGAGGGACCAAATAACAAACAAATTTAATCAGAGGATATAATGCTTATTTATTTCACATTATTCCAGTCAGTTCAATCCAGCGCAGGACTGGACTGGATGATATCGTCTAACAAGAAACAAAACAATAACCCATGGTTACCATATGACATTTCTGCCAGTACTGGAATGGCACTCTTGACTGTCTAGAACTCTAGACAATTCCAGTTGCGTTGGATCTAGAAAGTACACCCTACAGATTATTCCAGTTGCAATTCAACCCTGGGCTGGAATAATGTGAACCGGGTATAACAGCCCTTCCTAAACTGCATGTACTACTTAAAACATTGTCCAGAATAGGAGTGAAGTATTTAACAGAATTGGCTGACACAGGGGTGCAATCTATTTGTGAATTGGTGGCAATTATAAAATTTTCATAAGGGCCATTTATTTGTAAAATTTGTAAAACTATCCGATTTTCAACAACAATAGAAAGGGAAATTTAGTAACAATTATAAAGTAAATAATAAGCCAAATCGTTTCTAATATATTTAAAAATAAATGAATTTCCCCACCCCCTAACACGAGAAGGTTGGATGCTACAATTTCCCGGGAGGAGGGGGGTATGTATACCTTACATAATTATAACTACAACGGGGAAAAGCGAAAACAAGCAACGCACAATTGAACTAAAAAACAGAAGAGCGACAGTTTTCAAAAACCAAACGCTCCCAAAGGTGGGTGATGTATTAAATAATCCCTTTGTTGAAAAAGGAAACGTGGCAAGTTATTTTGTTGCTCTTTAGAGCAAGGATAATCCGGTAAACATGTGGATTCCTTTGCTACCTGATATACACACAAAAGGACGTTAACATTATTTTTGAGAAACCAGCTGTGAGTGAACTCTTCAGAAGAGAAAATTTTGTACAGACTGTACTATGGGGATGTGAATGCACTGCGCCGAACAAGGGCTAAATTTTTTACCTGTCCAAGGACAACCGCTACGTACAGTCCGAAACACACGTGCATAAATTTTATAGAAATTACGACAAAAACAAAGAGCCCCACAGAAAATCCCATCAATTTCGGCAGATGCATGGGTGTTGCAATTCTGTATTTATCAACGTAGCAAAGGAAGTAAATATTGTGTGCAAAACGTATGTAACTGTATGCAGTTCGTTTAGCACACGAATCTGCTCAAAATTCAACTCCTATTGGAAAAAAATGCCTAACATGAATAAAACACATCCCAAAACGAATATTTTAACAATATAAACAATCCTGGAAAATAAATCGATATAAAAAAGACGAGGATATGGTGTACTCCCGATAAAAAAAGAATTTAAATTCCTTACCTTCACGAAGGCTAGCGAGGTTGTTGTACCGGCGACATCAAGTAGAACAACGGCACATTTAGTAATATTCGCATTTGGAACACATTCCTTTTCAGAATCCATATCGACGTAGCCTTTGCTAATTGAAATGACCAGAAGCAGTACCTTTTTCAATCTTTGCTGTTAATTTTCAACAGCAAGAAATGATGGCAGCAGTAGGAAACCGTCTGTAGAAAAAACGTAAATGAGCGCAAATGGTGAACACAAAGGTATCGCGCAGGCGTCCTGACCGTTCACCCGCGAAACGATCGTTAACGGTTTCGCACGAATAAAAGAACTGTTTTGTTTTGCCAACCACTTTAATTTCCCTGGATTTCCGCAAGCGTCACCAATAATTCCGTAATATATACCACCTTCAACTTATCCTTACATAATTATGAAACTAGATTTGTTTGTAATCTATATCAAAATTTGCATTTCCTAAATATATAGGGTGTTCAAAATACAAAATGTACAGGGTGGTCCAATTTCAACGTCCATTCTGAGAGGGTATACGAATTCAAGTGCATATTTCTCTTACTAAATAAAGCCTAAAAGCTTAAGATTACCTATGGTCCTTATCTGCAAAAAAAACTCTGTACAAGTCAAAAGATTTCCAACAAAAATCATGAATTTTTCAACATTCATTTTATTAAACAATTCATTATCTTTAATACTAAAATAAAATTTATTATCAACTATGGCATAGCTGTGTTCTGGACTTCCAAAAAATTATTCAAAATTCATGTTCCTACACATAACGGGCATTAAAATTTACAAATCTAAAATTTTATTTCCAATGGTGATCATATTTTTAATTAAATGTAATATTTCATATATTTCTCGTTTTCAAGAAAAACGAGATTTTCCGAAATTTCTTAATTCTCAAATCTTGAGATCAAATTATACAGAATGATCTAAAATGAACTAGATCAAGATTATTTTAGATCACTCTATACAACCTACAAACTTTTTAATAAATTTAAGAGAATCAGCGACTGAGATAGGTAGTAGTAATCAGGCTAGAAGCTAAAAGTTTCCCAACATGGATTTTATTTTCATGCGTAGCCGGATAGTGATACACCAGTGTTGCATTTACAACAATCTGTTAATATGCTTAAAAATATTCCAAACACAATAGTTTACGATTTCTGCTCCACATCAGTTGGAAAAAAATTAAGCTACTAATATTACTAGAAAAAATAGAATATTTATTATAACTTGTGATACATCCCTGTTTGTTTTAAATCTAGCTCTTACCTTTTTTACTACCTGCCTACTTATAGAGGATTATACAGGTAAACATTATAAACCAATTACTAAAGTTAGACCTTCTTGCATTTTGTGTTCACGAAAGCTTGAATAATATTTAGTAGTCTGTCTTCTCAGGTTTACCTGTGTAATGCCTTCTAAGTATACAGAGTGTTAGAAAGGTAAGCCGGATTCAAAATTAACAGACTGTACTTATAAATGCTTTAATATTTAGGAAGATGTTAGTCAGCAGTAAGTATAGTTGCGCTATTGTATACTATGATAGAATCGTTAATTTACGCTTACATGTCATGTACTCTTAGCATGGAGTCTATAAGGTGGTAACGACAAAAAATATTCATTATATTGTGCTATTTGAGTTGTAAAATTATAAAATTGTTCATAGAGATGGAATTCGAATAATTATCAAACATATTGAAGTCCTTTCCATGCATCTTAGGTAGCAGGAAGGTAGGTAAAAGCGTAAGTAGTCTATGGTAAAAGTTCAAACAAGGATTTAAGAGTATGTAAATATTCAATAATGAGTAACTCTAACTATTTATGTTTTAATTCTGAATTCTTTTTTAATACAAAATGCAATACGAATACAAAATTATTGCAAAAATCATGGAGTCTAGTGGAGTGTGAAACTGTTGAATAAAAAGAGAGCAAACTAATAAGATTGTATATCTTCTTCTGTAGAAATTTATTTCCAAATAAAATAAAAGTCAGTTCTACACCTATCCTGCTTATTTGCAATAAAAAAGAACAAACCTGAATTTGTTATACATTAACATATCTACTTGTATAATTAAGGTCGTGGTTTTTTAGGTAATGAACCAAATGCAGATATAACTGTTCCTTTTGTTCCAGTGGCACTACTTGTAAGAGAAGGTTGTACAAGTCCTGCAGGTTTTATAGCTTGCGAGGCTACACTGTTTCCACCAGGTTGATCCCATTTACTTTTTCGCTTTTTTGGATCATCATCTGGTTTCTTTGTTCCTGACATTACTTCAACTTTTGATTTTCTTTCTTTTTCTCTTTTTTCCATTTCTGTCTTTTGAACTTTAGCTAATTCTTCATAAAATGATTCTTTCCCCCAACGCAGTGGATCATAAATTTCTGGAGGATAGTTTGTTCCTAAAACAAAATAATTATTTCTGGTTAGCATTTATAAACTTGAAATGTTATACCTAATTCATTTATTCCGCAAAATTGAATTAATTTTTCATAAATACTAGGATTCCTAAAATCTTTTCTTTGCTGTATCACATTATTCATGTCTAATGCATTATTTTGCATTTTCTCATACAATTTCTTTATTTTATCTTGAAGATCTAAGGAACATTCACCAGTTGGTTCTGGAGGTAATTGAATGCCATCATCTTCAGCAGTCTCTGCAATCGTTACACTTTCTTTATCGATTATAATTACCGAATCTTTAACTTCATTTGATTCATCAACATCAGCATCTTCATCGGACACCACAGTGTCATCATGATAAGATACTAACTTGGCAACTTTTGCTGTAACTCTTGTAGGGATAGGTGTAGATGGTCGAGAAGTAGGTGTAGATTTGTTTTCAGGCGAAGCACTAGGAGTATTTAAAGTGACTGATCCTTGATTTTCTGTATCTTCAATACCTTCTTCTTCGCCTTCTGAGTCGGTATAAGTAGCTGTTAAGGAAGCCAAAGCTCGCGATTGAGACATGTTTTGTACTTTAGTTTTAATAATTCTTCACAAATATTTAAGGTTATGTTATCAATCTGACCTTGAGGACAATGGTAATTCGGTAGTGGCTAAAATGCCGGTGCCGGTAGATTAATGGTGTCTACAGGATCGACCCACTGGATTCGAAATCAAATGTACAATTTTATAGAATCGCATTAATATGCTGTGAAAATCATAATTATCTGTTTGATTTAAACCATGGAGTACAACAGGACATGAGATTACACTCTCTGCAAATTGTAAGCAGGAAATACGTCTATGAGATGTATCCACGCATGTACCTGTCAATGTGTGACACTGACGTGCGGCTACCAATGCAGGCCTACTGCATACGGAAACTAAATTATTATTGACTCTCCTAGTTATTTTAAAGCAGAAATACTACAGGAATGATATGTAGAGAATTTAAAACTGAAACGAATGCATCAATTGTTTTTTTTAAATATTATAACCAGACTAGGTACAAGCAAATAATAAATTTGTTAAATTATTGAAGTTTTTATTATTTTCCTTCAATTTAAGAAACTAGACAATACATTAGGCGCAGTTTTAAATTCTCCACAAATTATCCCTATAGTAATTTACTCGAAAATAATTAGGAGCCAATATTTTTTATTTAAACAGTAACAACCACGTACGAGTCCCTAGTAAAGTTCTTGTTTATAGCACCAGGCTTTGCGTCTCTCTCTGAGACATTTCGCTCACACAGACTTATATCGAACAAACACTGAACTGAATTTAAAATACAATTTCTAATTAATATGAGTAATTAATTATAAGTTAAGTATAATATATAAATGGATGAAATGCTTTGTCTACAAACCTAAGTAGGTACTGCATTTTTGTTTTGTTTTGATGTTTTTTGTTAACAGTAAAAATGAAACACCAGCTTTAAAATGGCATGTATGTTTATTTATATAATTAATATGTATATATAGAGAGTGCATTTTACATTTGCAATACATACAATGTGTTCATTCCTTTACTAAAATATAACAGAGACACGTTGTTTTACCAAATGGCAGATCAGTAAAAAATTGTAAGATGAAAGTAATAATTACTTAACAATGTGTTAGGCACGTACACTATAATTATCATACTTTTCTAGATGTTTTTCATCATTAGGTAGTGAATGATTTATATATAAAAAACAAATACACGCGCAAACTGTTTGTTACGAATAGTATTTATACACTACCTCTCTAAATTCAGATCTATATTTTAAAATAAATAAATAATATTAGATCTGTTAAGGAAATGATTGTAATAACAACACTTTCTTTCAACTGCTATGCGTTACAGGAAATTGATAGTTTTTTTCAGCACCAATTAAAAATATTTTTCTTTAATAATACACTGTCGGTCAGAATTATGCATAGCAGCATTAAATTCAAATCGGGTTGTTCGCTTGAAAGAAAAAATGTTCTCTGTTATAATTCAAACCTGTAATTTTGCTATAGGTCAATAATTAAACATTGTAACGCGATTACAATGCCAAGTTCTACTCCACTACACACATATCGAACCCACTGTGTTTTTAGCATAATTTTTAGCAAATATTCGTTACTATTTTCACCAAGTATTCCATTTAAAAATATATTGCCATATATGGGTACACACTTTATTGGACTAAAACAATTACATTTACTGAAGTCTGCTCAAAATGTTTTCCTAAGTTTTTACGAGTTTTCCATACCTACTTGATTAGTACTTGTTGATTAGTGTAAAGGAAAATCTTCTAACACACCATAAGTCAGGTTTCTTTTAATAAAAAAAATACTGATACTTTATATTAAGGTAAATGTAAAGATACACAGCTTGATTGGCTACCATGTAAATAATTTGAACTGATAAATTATTTAATTAATATTGGGTGGGCAAATCAATCTAAATTATTAGTAATTACTCAAAGGAATGGAAATAAATAAATAAGCTATAATAAATATACTACAAATAAATTATCTAGTTGTTTTTTTTGATAATAATTAAAATATACAACGTATTTGAGCAGACTTCAGATTTATAAACTGTATATTGTATGTGTAGTAACAAACATCTGCAGGGTTTACAAATATCAGTTTGTAGTGTAATCTTCTGAAAATGGCCAATCAGAATTGACTACTAAATACAATAAAAATTAGGTCTTCATAAAATTTACAACTTATTTTAAAAATGATCGCTAATTGAATATAAAACCAGCAAAAGTATAAAACGGACGTCTTGTTTGAATAGTTCAATATGGCAAGTTTACTACTAGCAAATTAAGGAATTCTATTAATTAATGAATAAGTTAATTCCATGTCGCACTATAACCACAAAAATTTATTACTAAAATATACAACATCAAAAATTAATAATAAAGCTGATTCGTTCGATACTTAATGTACAATATAATAGGCGAGTTAGTAGTAGACACTTTTTTAGATGTAATATCAAAGTAATTGTAAGTATAAATAAAGGCATAATTCGATTTTTAAGAAGTCACAAAACCTTATAATCGACCTGAGAATATAAAGATGATGTCTTTATAAAAATCAGAACCAGATTCATGTAAAATTATAAACTAAAGCTGCACAGAACAAGCATCTCTATATATTAATACTTTACATTTGGAGAACTTCAATTTTGGGAATGTTTAAAATAAGAAGTTAATGGAGAAAACATTTACTCGTGAGGAAGATATCAATTGTCATAGATTGGATCAAACCAGTCATTCTCGAAGATTAGTATCTTCCCTTACGAGAAATTAAAAACTATTATTAAAGGGATTTTGCGATGTAATTCCCCTCTGCAAACTTATACTTTTATATTATTACATACTAATTTAAAATTATAATTAAATTTAAATTACAGGGTATAGAACTGCATTAAGCACCATAGGAATTTCAATACAAAAGTTTTATATCTTTTCCCCTAATTATTTATTTTGAAGTTTTTTGTAGAGCAAGAAATACTGAATTGGGATGTATTGGTTTTGTATTTTAAAGAAAGAAAAAATGGCAAAAATTGAACGGCTGAATTTGAAAATCGCGCGCTTTTTTGAAATGCAGAACTGTCAGTTATGCTGACAGGACTTTTATGTTTGGTTATAAACTGTAAAAAAATGTTTATTTTACACAAATACAGAACATTCTCTTAATATTATACCATCAATGACATTTATAAAATGTGTTAATTCATTAATGTCTCAGAAATTTTTTTAAATAAAGCGCGCGAAATTCAAATTCAGAAGCTCATTTTTTTTTTCCTGTACACTAAAATACAAAACCAATAGAACGTCCCGATTCAGTATTTCTTTCTCTACAAAAAATGTAAATACAGTTTAGTTCTAAAATAATTAGGGGATTAGATTTTTACATCCGTATGGTGCATAATCCGATTCTACACCCTGTATATATTTTTGAGCAACTTATAATACAGTATGCTATATTGTCATTTTATTTTTAAGCATATCCACATTAAAAATATTGCAAGTTCAGTAATATTACATGTATCGGTTCTGAATAAAATTAATTCTTTAAAAATCCCTGAAACTACTGTTTAGAAATTATAAATAAATAAATTCATAAATAAAAAAAAAGAATACCATGGGAATAGTCAAATACTTAAAATACTTTACAAAATATTGTAAAAACCGGTAAAAACAAAATGTATGTTATGGTTTTAATTCAAAATCGGATGCACATTATTAATTGCTAATTTTTTTCTTTGTTAATTAAACAGTATACAGATTTTGTGTATTCCCTTCAATTCTATTTTATAATCCGCAAGCAAACTTTATAGTCAAAGTTATAAAATTTGCACACTTCCATCCCAGCAGGAAATAAAGAAATCAAACACGCTGATAGTGGCTACCTACACCTTTTTTTAATGTATGCCATGAGTCAATGCAAAATTAGCATAACAATATAAAACTAATAAGTACGAAGGAAAAAATCATTTTTAAGACATACCATTCATTGTTGAAATAATTTGTCCAATTGTAATTTGTAATGCAGTTAAGTTTAAGTGTATTTCAGTAATTATTATTAACAATTAGTAATTGTTTCAGTAGTTACTATTTAATTCACTTCTCTGTATGATTAGAACAAAAAGAAAATGTAACTGATATTAAAAAACCAATTCTAATTAAAAAGTTTGAAAGCCACATCATGATGCTATTATAGTTATAGCTAAAATATTTTCATTAAATTTGGAACTTTCAAACTCAAAGCGCCTTAAAACGATGTTCAATAAAAAATGGAACCAAGTTGGCTGTGCTTCCATTTAACTTACAGTGAACTTTGATTCCCCTCTTTTTTATTCCACAACACATATTTGCCAATAAAAATTAAGATATAGAAAAGGTTTGAAATCATCCCTCACAGTGTTTTTAAAGAAATAGCGTTTTGTATAATTTATAAAATAATTTAAATTACATACAGTAGTGTTCTCTACTTTTATAAGGCAACTGAACATTAACTTTAACAATGAAGGTTGGTGGCACTGTTGTCATGTTTGATTTCAAATTTGAGATTAACTTTTTACTTTAACTATACTTAATTGTTATTTGTTGAGATAGCTATGACTTTAAAAAGAGAGGAAATTAGAGAAGTTGAAGTTAAATTTGACCCTACAATCCACATGACAGGAGTGCCTCTTGTGGCTAGTAGATTGTTATTGTTGCCTTCGGTAACCATCAAAATCGTGTCCGATTGTAAATAATGGAAAGCACTTTGAGCATTCACAAACAAATTTTGTAGTAACCTTATTAAGGTACAATTTAACCAACAACACTTATTTTCAGGAACACTATTTTTTTAAGGGTACATGGAAGAGAATCACACCCTGTCGATATTTTCAAATGTTCATTTCCTATGTGATAGCCTTCAAACATACACTTTTCTTGATTGGAAGGAGCAAGCGCTTTGAAATTGGTTCAAAGATTGACATATAACTCGAACCAGTATTTTCTGCGTATGAGCGCAGAAACGGGTCACTTAATGAAACAAAAGGGGTAAGTAAACATAGCTGCTGTTAAGTGATGATGTCCATAGCGTCACGCCCACAGATGTTTGCGCATGCGTACTATACATTATTTCGAGTTAGCAGTTTATCCTTCTTGCACTTTCTAGAAATTATATTGTCGTTTCTGTCAATCTTCTTTAAACCATTGGTTGTGCAGTGCAGCATAGGGATATGCTCCAGCCAGTCAAGGAGTAGTGTATGTTTTGAAGGTGATAGCAGGTATAACTTCACATTAGTTCAAAACCTACACAAATCAGCATGATTAATAATTACTTTTGAATTAAAACCGTAACATTTTTACACTTATCTGGTGGTCTGAAAAAATTCAAACTAGTAATAGTACAATGTGTATAAATAATATTTTTTATATTAGTACGAAAAAAATCTTTCATAATGCAGTACTAAAACGATTTAGCAAGCTATACAAATTGATGGAGAACTGACGAAAAATCACAACCATTACGAATTCGATAAAGAAAAGAGAGAGCATTATAGTTAAGTACAAAAAAATTGCGAGTATTAAAAAATGAGGCGAGAGAATAGGAAAATCACGACTACAAACTGCCAAAGTCTAAAAACACCAGCCCTAATCTACATTATTAATACTTTGTATTATAACACGATAAAAACTAGTATCAGTCTTGACAATTATACAAATACGATGTAAATTCAATGTTCAACACTGTTTATAATCTACGAACAGTCAACTGACCAAAAATATAACATTTACACGTTAAGTTTTCGCAATGGTCACTGTGCACTCCGCACTTGTAAAAATTCACTTACACGAACATAAAAACTGTACACCACGAAATTTATATGTATATATAAAAAACTCATCGATAAAAAAAATAATATACCTTAATTAATAATCAATTTATCATTATATATAAAATTAGGATAAGATGGTTTAGGTCGTACGATACGTCTATAGAATTCAACATACAAAGGGCGAGGGACACACACACAAGTTCAGTTGGTCAAAATTTCATCGCATTGCAAACAACAACGACAAAATCGAGATGATTACTAACAAATCCACTTTAGCTTTATGCGCCCTACCTCCTAATGTGAGCTCCTCACTTTTTACCACCTCGTTTGGATGTTTATTGTACGGTTTCGACTTCTTGGTGGTCCTTGTCGTAGGAGCCTCAGTAGTCGTCGTAGTAGTAGTGCTTTGTGTAGTGCGTGATGGTGTTACAGAGGACCACATAGGTCTGGAGAAGCTAGTTGTGGCCCTCGTAGTTGCATCGTCCGGTGGAGCCCACACTTTAAAGACAATTTTCATATTGTGGGTGGTGCAACGCCCTCCTATTCTTCTGTGCAAATCATCGCTTGTAGAGGTTGAAATGAAGTAATAATCATGCCCCGGTAGGAATTCTAGGCCCCCTGGTTGCGGTGTAAACGGGCGAAAAGTAATAGTAAAGTACATAAGTTTATAAGGTTTATCGCATACCGCGATTATCCTCGGATTAGGATTAGTAATACGACATGTCTCGTATTCATCTTTCGAGACATTATATATGATGTACTTTTCCATGTCCTCATCCTTGGTACCAGGCGTGTAAACTGGACATATTAAATTAACTTGATCATATTCAAATTTTAAGTTATTTCTGTTGACATCGATGACATTATCTGTATTATCGATACGAAATATAGGGTTAGATGAGTTCCAATGTATTGTATAAAACTTGGCTCCCGTAGGCATTGTTGCTAATACGAACGTATGAAGGCATATTACCAACAAAACTAACGCATTACGCGCTACGCTGTATGGTAGCCAACTCATTGCACAGGTTCCTTTTTGTTAATTCAGTTGGTGTTACATGCCGAGTCCATCTTCAATTTCCTGAAAACATAAATCTATTAGATATCTAGATATTTTCATTCACAAATGATAAATTAAAGAGATTATCAACACATTCAAATATTATAGTCAGAAAATACTCTCTCTTTGGTGCGGCCAAATCCGCTTAGCCACCCTGTCGGAGCACGAGGTTTTAATCCCAACAGAAAAAGAGCCAGCAAGTACACGACAAAATGGGGACAATATGTGAAGAAAGAGCTCGGTAGGATGAGTATCTGCTTCTACACTAATAAATATCAATAAAGTAATGCCATACAATTAAGGAATAAGGGGTAAACCAATTCGGGAGTTTGTTGTACATAGTCCAGGTCGGTCCAGGTAGTCCTTGGAAAATTGAGAAAGCCTGGGGAATCCCTGGAATGTCTGAGTAGTCTCTGGGAAGTTTATAGAAGTTCCTGGAAAGTCTGGTTAACCGCTGAGTAGTCTCTGGGTATCCCCTGGAATGCCTGGGTAGTCTCTGGGTAACCTCTGGACTGTCTGGGTAGTTCCTGGGAAGTCTCGGTAATCCCTGGAATGTCTGGGTAGTTTAAAGAAGTTCCTGGTAAGTCTGGTTAAACGCCGAGTAGTCTCTGGGTAACCCCTGGAATGTCTGGGCAGTCTAAAGAAGTTCTTGGGAAGTCTGGTTAAACCCTGAATAGTCTGTGGGTAACCCCTGGAAAGTTTGGATAGCTCCTGAGAAGTCTCAGTAATCCCTGGTATGTCTGGGAAGTTTAAAGAAGTTCCTGGGAAGTCTGGTTAAACGCTGAGTAGTCTGTGGGTAACTTCTGGAATGTCTGGTTAAACCCTGGGTAATCTCTGAGTAACCCCTGGAATGTCTGGGTAGTCTCTGGGAAGTTTAAAGAATCTCCTATAAAGTCTGGGTAATCTCTGGGCAACCTTTGAAATGACTGGGTATCCTGGGAAGTTTAAAGAAGCTTCTGGGAAGACCGAGTAGTCTTTCACATTAGGTACGTTATTAAGATTTTGTGATTGTTTGTACCGCCCCTAAACTCTTTTTAAATTGTACAAGCACCATTGGGGGGGGGGGCTAAATGCCAAGGTCATATTATGTTCCCCTCATTTAACAATTAATCCAAAAGAAACACATATATCGATGGAAGACGCGGTTCCAGTTTGAGAACGGGAGGATAATCGAAAACAAAAATTGGTCCAGTTGGAGGTGTTTCCATTAGGGAATCACAGCCAACTTGATAAAGTTTCACTTTCAAAGCTCCTTTTAAATAAAAGCAAATTATTTGTAATCATACCGCCAAATTATATCAACTAATCGAAGACGTGCAGTTATTATTGAATCGTTTTCTATAGGGTGGCTCAATTTGGATGTTTGTATTTCAGAATATCGTGTTTTCCTTGATAATGAGCAGCTACAGTTAACATTTCGTCTTAAAAAAATCAACTAGAGAATTATATGCCATCACTTTTCTCCTTAAGACAATAGTTACTGTGATATCCTCTACCTATATGGCCATTCAAATTGGGCCATCCTGTACAATACTATGATGTAATTGTGGATACTATCATAATTTTATTATAGTCTATGCTATTTTTGCTGGAACAGATTATTTTACTAAAATAAAAAAGAAAAATGGTACTAGTTGCGTATTCAGCAATGGTCATTATTACTTAAGCGAATGTCGTCTCTCAAGCCTATTAAGAATAACTGAAAAAAAAAAAAAAAAAAATGGAATTTTAATAAGGCATGTTAAATGTCTAAAAACACATTACAGAATTGTCTCTGCTGCTTTACTGGTTAAGTGCCATTTCTTGTACTTTAGTCGTTAGCAAAAGTATTTTTGGAGCTTAATTGCAAAAGCAGTTGAAAAAAATAAAAGAAAATCAAATAAAACGAGAAAATACCGAAGCACGCAATCGTTTTATTATTTGTCTAAATAGTTGGTTAGATGGCTTTTAATTAACTAATCTATAGCTTACGATATGAGTCGGAGATTTATAGAAACCGGATATGAGAACATCACGGTTTTCCGATTTTTTAAACAAATTTTAAAATTGCAAAAGATTACATTAGAGAAAAAATACATTTATAAGGAAAAATATTAGTAATAGGATTATGAAAAAAAAACTATTAAAATACTAGCGTTTTTATCACAAGTTCGTCATCGCTTATCGCGTTTTAATAATAATTCCCAATAAAATTGCATGTATTTTTAAAATAATCTTGACTGTCTCAAACAAACTGACCCGAACGTACGGAATGAACAAAGAGGAACAGATTTTAACCGATACTACCTTTCCTGTTACTTTCAAATGAAATATTTTATATTTAAATTTTAGTTGACATTAATTAGCATCCATTACGATCATTAGTCCATTAATTGGTTTAAATTAAAAATATATTTTAAATTAAATAAGAAATCACATCGGCAAGATAGCGGATTGTTACCAGTAGGTACGAGAATAACATACGAAGAGCTAATGGTCTAGTTCTAGTATGTTAGTTAACATGTAATAAGAGAGTAGGTTCAAATCCCGAACGAATGCAACTTTTTTTTCCCATTTTCTAGCCGTTTCTCAATTAAATTTCACTTTGGTAAATGAATTATTTTTAATTTTAAGGAATAGTTATTGAACTAGATTACACTACAATCTATATTTTGATCAATTAAATTATACCATTTCAGGTGGTAGCGTTAGTAGTTGTGAACATTGCTTTTCATTCATCTACATTTTTGGATGAAACATCGACGATGTCTGTGGAATATCTCGGAAACGCTAATAGCCCATTTTCTTCGAAAACAAATGAATAAATTAATCCGAAGGGAAGGTGAAAACCACATCCATAGATAATGCGGTAACGTGTGTCGGGAAAGGTTCTTTTTTTGAAATTTCAATATTTATTAATATATAAAGGTCAATTTTAGCGATTGTTCACAAATTTAGGAGAAGTTATGGCTTGAGGGTTTACACTAGCCTGTATAAAAAAATAGAATTTTATCCCACGGATACCAATTTTAATAAGTCATATGCCAATTTTCGATAACTTTGTAAAATAGATATTTATAGGCTACGACTTTAAAATTAATTGTAAAATATTACGAAAGTTAAAATCATCTTAAAAGGAATTGCAACGAATTGCTCTCTCTTCCTATTCTTAAAACAGAAACTTTTTTTACACTGTTTAATGGAGATTAAATAAAAGTGACATCAAAAATTGATCAGATTGATTTTTACTTACATAGTTTTTTTTACGTAAAACTTATTAAAGACAAACATGTTTAAAAAAAGATTATTTTTAGAAGAGAGATTAAAACACACTGGTTTGATAAAAGTGTGCAATCTTTAATTATTATTAGTAGGAGCGTCCTTATTTTTGAATACTCTAATTAATTTGCATTTATTAACATTTAGATGCATCCTTATTCCTAATATGAAACATCATTTGCATCTGTCAAGGTTGATTTCCAAAAGTTAAGTATAAATAAATTCAACTCCTTGTAAAATATGTTTTTATATTTTTATTTTTAGTTACTAAAGGATAACTTCTGCAATTAACAATTGTAACCAATGAAAGTATTAAATAGAAGGCGTTTTAATTAAACTTAACAAGATTTAACAACAAAAAAGTTGCGCATACATGGAAAGAATAGTTATTTGTTTAACAAGGCAGAAAAGTAGCAGATTTACTGACGCAGCTGGTATTTCACAGCTGAGGCGAAGCCGAAGCTGTGAAACCAGCCAAGGCAGTAAATCTGCATTTCTGCCGTGTTGAACATATAATTTTTTTCTCCGATTGTTTACATTTAACATTAATTTAATGATTATTTTTAATATTTTTTGTGCTATTAGTATCAGCAAGCATCTGTTGCTATGCAGTTCTTATTGGTTGCTATGAAAAAACATACTTGAGAAATGTCATTCTATTTGTTGTGAATAGAATAGTTTAATCTTGTTAATTCGTAAATATTAATTAATTTATAATATATTTACAATGGAAAATGACGAAGAAATGTTCACCCCATCCGAAATTAAAGAAATCGTGAAAAATATGGAACTTAAATTTAATTAATAAAAATTTCAAATTTATTTGTTTTTCTTCAAGCGTATCATAATATCCGTATTGTTGTACAGAACTGGCTATGTAGAAGGAAGTCATTTTGTTACTAGTCAAAAAATAAAAATAATGTTACTAGTACAATAATGTGTTTACGTATCCATGGCAACGACAGTATTTTGCCCATAGCTCCGCCCCCAAGGTTGGTAGAGGGGAGAGCGTTTCCTGTGGAAATGACTTTTTAGGAAATATTCATTTACAGCAACAGAATATTTTTACACTTGAAGAAAAAATAGTATATATTATTCGGAGTAGAACGTCTTATTTGTGTTTCGCTCACTTGCACAGCCTCGGCGCGTGCGCCTCGGCCACAATATGAGCTCAACACAAAAAGAACTCTTTCTACTCCTAATAATATAATATACTATTTTCGAAGCAACCTGATTTTGAATGCTACTGTCAGTAAAAATGATCACTTTTGCCTAGGCAGTAAATGTGGAACTTTGGAGACAGTCAAATGTCAGTCAAAGCATGCTTTTACTGTCTATCGGAGAAAAATTTGTTTGCGAAGTCTATTTAGTTCAATTTTTTTTGTACGGGTATAACTTTTAAAAATAAAACAAAATGATTATAATCTATCTGGCAGGTTTCATTTACCTAAAACTCTTTTATTTATCTTTACCCTGTGCCCATTAGAATTACGCCTGCATAATATTATTACAGTGTGTAACACAAAGAATAATTTTTTTAATTATTTCTGGTATCATCCATTAGGTCTATTTTTATTACCTACCTAACAGTATAATTACCGTAGATATGAAAGGCATTTAACGAAAAGTGTACTTTTAAAATCTCAAACATAAAAAAGTTGAAAATTACGCTGATTAAGGTGTAGAACAAGTATTCAGAAATAGCCAACATAATTTATGTAATAGAAGGCTGACTCAATATGGAATGGCTCTGTGACGGATGAATTTGAAATTTATAATAAAATTCAAAACTGAAAGTATTTTTACCACCTACGCATTCCGCGGTTATGAAAATTGTTTGCTTTATACCCTTATTAGTGAATATTTATTACAAAAACCTATTATAAATTAATTAAAAAATTATGTAGTATAATATTCAAGGAGTTCCTTGATACATCATCGGTTGTTTCACACATATTTAATTTAGAACGTAATCAGTAATTTATTTATTCTTCAGAGTAAATAATACTTACAATGAATCACTTCAAATCTAATTGCCATTTTATAGTGAACAGTGTAAAGGGAATTAATTTTTACTTTATTATAAAGATATTCAACCGTAATTACGTCTTTTGTAATTCGTTTTTAAAATTTTTTATAGCAATAAACGCCTTACAAACTTTCCTGCGCGAATGAGGCTAGAAAAACGTACCCGGTGTGAGGCTAATGGCGCGTGACGTCATCAACTATACAAGACACGTAAAACACCCGCGTTCACACCTTTGAATGGAAACGTACTGAAAACCGCGCAAGGTGTAAAACCAAAGTTGTAGAAAATAAAATTTCCTACTAGAAACTACGGGACAGAACATGTTAACAAAAATAGTTTAGGTCTGAGAACCTTCAGATTATAAATATGTGTGCGCTCTATTTAACGCAGTGAGAAGCGCATTAGCCCGCACTCGCTTACTCTTGCGTCCGCTTGAAATTCTAAGGTAAAATACTTCAGTGTTGTGGACCACAGAAACTTTAGACCCAAAGCTATGCAATTTTACTATAAAAAACAAAACTCATTGGAAATGTTTAATTAAATAGCGCCAGGGATAATATTGCATTTATAAGATGTTTTGATAGTAAATGAAGCGGAAAGTGTTAAATCTTTTGGAAAAAAGAGGATTAATTATGTAAAGTAGAAAATTGTGACTATTACATGGTCTATTGTTATTTAAAAAAAATAAATGGAAATCTTAGAACTGTTCCCTAGACTTTTTCTAATAAGTCTGGTGCAATTAAAAAAAGGAAAAATTCAAGACTCTAGTGCATGCTACCTCAAAATATAATATGAGTGGATAATAGCCATCGACATAAAATCAAGGGGTTTATCTTCGAGTTCTCAGAGACTCCCTAGATTTTCCCGAGACATTCAGAGACTAGTCAAACATTACCCTGATTTCTCAGACTCCCCCTTGACTACCCAGAGATTCATCAGAAACTACCGAGACTTCCCAGAGACTACCAAGATTTTCCAGAGAATACTCAGAGACCACCCCGATTTCTCAGACTCCCCCCTGACTTCACAAGGACTACCCAGAAATTCCTCAGGAACTACCCAGACATTCCAGAGACCACCAAGATTTTCCGGAGACTACTCAGAAACCACCCTGATTTCTCAGACTCCCCCATGATTTCACAAGGATTACCCAGACATCCCAGAGACGACTCAGACATTACCTTGATTTCTCAGATCCCCCCCAGACTTTCTAAATTTTTCAGAGACTCCCCCAGACTTCCCAAGGACAACCCAGACTTTCTAGAGACCACCCAGACATTACCCTGATATTTCAGAGACTCCTTCTGACTTCCCAAGGAGTACCCAGACTTTCCAGACTCCCCAGGGACTTCCCACATTTTCCAGACTACTCAGGAACTAGCCAGACATTACCCTGATTTCTCAGACTCCCCCCTGATTTTCCAGGGACTACTCAGAATGTAGTACACCAAACTTCCCCCTTGCATGAAATACTATACTTTGTCTACGACTGTTGCTAAATAATAATAATTGTTATAGCAATATATGGGACGAAATACCTGTCCAGAAACACATTTTGAAAAATTTCATCAAATAAGCAGTGCGATACTAATTACGCTTTTTGAAATTAAAGTAAGTGATAATAATGGTTACACAATACATCACAAACACATGATTAAAAAAACAATTAATTAGTTTCTTTGTACGTATAATGCATTTTTTAAACTAATCAAGAATTCTGACAGTATACCAAGTATATTATTTTACACAATACCATTCGAATAGATTCGTATACGTTAACTCATTATGCAAAACAGAGCAATAGATTAGTTCTAATCAAAGTATTTTAAGGATCATAAAAATTTCAGTTGTCGCCACTGTGTAAAACTAGGGCTTTACAAATTTACGATTCATTTTAATTTCTAGAGGAAACATACCTAAGTTAAAAGCAAGCAAGCAATTAAAAGGAACTCGTATAGCGATTCCCAATAAATTTTTCGGTCCTGACAATAAAAAACTGTACCTACTAACTCTAGCAACTGGATCAATAAAATAGTGAAATTACGAATCTATGAAACCAGAAAATATGTAACTGATAAAACTAACGAGGTAGCCAATTTAACACCTATTAAAATTTCAAATGTTATTAAGGTTATAAACCAAGCGTATGAAATTATATTGGCATATCGAGTGAAATCTATTACCTACGGAGCTAGTTTATTCACTGATAAGGAATTTACAGTTTATCCTGTCACCTATAGAAGAATCCTTCATAGCATGGACACTTTTATTTGCTATTGCCATCAAAATAATCATTTCAAACTGCAGATCGACTAAATTTAGGGAAATGCAAGAAGTAATAACCTGCGTTTATTATTGTTTAAAAGGTGTGAAAATAAATAGTTTAATAATTAGTCAACAGTTGCCTCCATAGACTATGGATCGTTATCAAGTTATACACTAGAGGTAATGATTTCAGCATCGTAGTCAGAAAATCACTGGGTCGATTCCCGGCTCGGCTAAACTTTTTTTAATTTATCTTCTATTTTTATAAATATTGATATTAATAGGTAATAATTTTTTATTAATGTGATTACAAAAATATCATTACTTTATTAGCAAAATAAATTAAAAAAAATAAATTTTTTTTATCCGAGCCAGGAATCGACCCTACGATGTTCTGACTACGAGGGTGAAATTATTACCAGCAGTCTATGGGAAAACTGTGTTTAGTACTTGTAATTCTCTAAATACTCTAAATTGAAGAGCATCCTTGACTGTAATTAATAAATTACTTATTTTAACGTCTTTTAGACAATAATAAAGGTTAATACTTCTTGCAGTTGCCTCCTGAGTTGCCTAAAATTTAGTCGATCAGTTTATAAAAAAAAAGTGGAGGTGCAAACCTCCCCTGGACTTTCCCATACTAAAAATAAACATTCGTTTTTGGTATTCAACAGTATTGTTCGCCACAACCGATAAACTAAACTTGAAAATTAGTATATGGAAAATTAACACAAGTGCCGATTGTGTTCATCTGCGCATGTGTGATTATTGCTCCTAGGATTATCCGGCGACAAGGAATTCCTGTCCCGCGCATGGTCACTTGAACATATCGGCACTTACAAATTTCTCCCTACACTGTTTTAAAGTTCAAAATTCACGAATTTCTCATTAACCGTACATTTTAGCCATATGAACACCTTATACTATGTGATAGACAATTTAATTTTGCGTTCAATTATATAATAATATATAGGATGTTTCATTTAAAATAACAAAGTTGCTTATTGTACTGTGAAAACCAAACACCCTGTATACGTGATATAAATTTAGAAAAATGTAAATTTATATACTGAACAACTTTTATAATTAAACTTTTTTCATATTTTGACTAATAAAGGCGCTATAGGAACATCAATTTTCGATTTTCAAAACCTCGTAGAGGGCGCCACAGTGGAATTATGGCGTTCATCAAAAAACAAAAATGTAGCTAATACCAAGCTGCATAAGTATAGAAAATTTAAACAAATTCCTTAGACCAGTTTTTTTGTAATAATTTTTCAAAAATTTCAAAATTTTTGGAAGAGCGCCGTTGCGACCGTTTTTGGATTTAGTAAATAATTTTTTTTCTTGGTGTAGTACAGCCAAAGGGCTTTCAAACAAGTTGTTGCGGAACCTGATCAGATAACTGGTTTTTGAGTTACGGGGCGTTAAAGTCGAAATTTTGAAAAATTCATAGCGACCGCCATTTTGAAGTTAGAGAGTCCGGGAAAAAACTGTTTCCCTTGAATTATGCCCTTCTTTCATATCCCCAACTCAGATTTTCAAAATTCCGCTTCTGAAAAAAATGATACCAAGAAAACATGTCTAACTTCCGCTTCCGGTTTCGGATTTTTTTGAAAAGCTTATTTTGTCGATGAATTTTCGATATACCCCTTCATTTAAAATTTCATCAAAATCGGTTCACTAGTTTTTGCGTTAGAGGCGTTACATACATACATACCCACGCACCCACCCACCCACAGACAGACATTTTTTCTAGACCACTTTTTTGGGTTCCTGGGGACCCAAAACACGTATTTCCGCGAAAATCTCGACTTCGAAAATTTTATCAATACTTCCCTATACCAGTAGTGGTATGGGAAAGTAAAAATACATGAGAAGTCCATAATATACTGGTACCATAGAAATAGGAAGTGCTTGTGCTATTCTAAACAGTAGCAACATTAAACCGTGAAATAGATAAGGTATCGATGACTTGCTTTATTACATCTATAATTTATATTTTCCGATTGTTGTGTTATAGTTAAATTAGTGGAATATTATTAAGCATTGTGAATTATAAACAACCACCTATCATAAGTTGAACACATTTGTTTAGCTATTCAGTTAATTATACACTTCACTAATAAATTCATTACAACCCGTTATTGTAAACTTTGCTAACTAGAGGAAATTTCATTTTCAACTTAAATATGACCCCGATTTTTTATTTACCTACATTTTACGAATTTTTAACGCTTTACTGGTACTAGTAATTTTTTTTCAAGAAATGCGGCTATTAATAGTTATTTTTTCGTGTGAGAATCTTAATGTGTGACGAGGGGTGAAAAGTCGTGAAAAATATTCAATAAAAAATGTTTTTCCTACAACCCACAGGGAAAGCAGCCCTTGACGTAATATTAATTTTTTCTACTAGCGTGCGGAAAAACGCATTTTCCGCACATTTTTTAGTGCGGAAAATCCACTTTTCCGCACCGTGCGGCAAAGGATTTTCCCGCACTAGTTTTTCTACTAGCGTGCGGAAAAACGCATTTTCCGCACGCTAGTAGAAAAACTATTGTTCCTAACACGTGCAGAAACCTATTTTTCTGCACTTGTTAGGAAAATAGCTATTAGATTGTAAAGTTTTCCACAGCAGCGTGCGGTAAAACTTTTGCCGCATCGTTTCCACTATTGTTGCCTATAAAGCAGCGTAAGGTTAACCCTTTTCCGCACATATACAATAAATTTTTTATGGCCATTTCGAATTTAGGATTTTTTGCAGGGCATTCATAATATTTGTGTTTTGAATGTTGGGTTGTAGGAATAACGGTCCACAAACTTATTTGGTGTACAATTAGTAGTTTGTCAAGGTGACCCAAAAAACTGGTAGTTGATAAAAAAAATTGCACAATTCCGATCTGATAATGAAGTGTAAAAGTCAACTTTTAGGAAGAAAAAATTATTTATCTTTTGTGGGAACATTAGATGTAGTATAAAAAAATTGTTGTTTTACCAGATAAGCAAATGCTGACTCCCTCTGACTTTTGAAGGACTACTCAGATTTTCCAGAGACTCCCCAGGGACTGTCCAGATTTTTCAGACTACTCAAGGACTATCCAGACATCAGCCTGATTTCTCAGACTCCTCCCCTAACTTTCCAAGAGTCCCTAGATTTTCCAGACTACTCGGGGACTACTCAGATATTACCCTGATTTCTCAGACTCTCCTCCGACTTCCCAAGCACTACCCAGACTTTCCAGAGACTCCTCAGGGACTACCCAGATTTTCCAGACTACTCAGGGACTATCCAGACATCAGCCTGAATTCGCAGACTCCCTTCTAACTTTCCAGATTTTCTCAAGACTACTCGGGGACTACCCAGATATTACCCTGATTTCTCAGGCATCCCTCTGACTTCTCAAGGACTACCCAGACTTTCCAGAGACTACCCAGATTTTCCAGACTACTCAGGGACTATCCAGACATCAGCCTGATTTCTCAGACTTCCCCCTAACTTTCCAAGGACTACCCAGATTCTCCAGACTACTCGGGAACTACCCAGACATTAGCCTGATTTCTCAGAGATTCCTCCCAGACTTTCCAGGGGTCAACCCAGACAGCATACTACTCAGAATGTACACCAATTAAGCCGAGGGGTAAACCACAGGGGATATCTAGTGTACAGAGTTGAGGATATCTCGGGGATATCTTGGGATATCTCGGGGATATCTGGGATATCTCGGGGATATCTGGGATATCTCGGGGATATCTGGGATATCTCGAGGATATCTTTGGGATATCTCGGGGATATCTGGGATATCTCGAGGATATCTTTGGGATATCTCGGGGATATCTGGAGAAATGTCGAGGAATTCTCGAGATAATAATTATATCTAATGTAGGATGTAAAGCTTATTATGCACAGGCAAGGAGTTTTCTCTGCATGTGCTTAATTTTTAAGATGGGACAAAAAACGAAACATTGTAAAAGTACGTGGTTTCAAATATTTAGTACACTTCGAGGGCCTCGTCGAGGGCGCTTACTTTGTGAAATTGGTTTTCTAACACCAAACTTATAATTTCTTAATCATGTTGTATGAGGTAAGAAAAATAACGTTACAATGCGTTGTTTGTTTTAAAATATTGATCTAGCGGAAATATTATATAAACGGATTTTTGAACAATATTGAATATTTTACTTGTTTTCTCAAGTTCTATTGATTTTTTGAAAATACATAATTTTGCCATAATCGTTTAACGTCCGATTACGTAAAATCCCTTGGGATCCCGTACCCGAGATTATGGAGATAACCTAGAGATAACCAAACTGATAAATAGCTGCTTAAGAAAAACCCCAAAAGGAATTTTCGGTGAAGTTTATAGATTAGGGGTTTCCCTTATCCTCATTGAAATTTTAATATTTAGGACAAGTAAACCCACCCCATTTGTAACCATTGTGAAAGCACTAGCTTTCTCTAGGATGGTTGTACGGAAATCTTGGGAAACCCGATCTTTCTGGCTTATTCAAAAACATTTACGGTTTGTGTAGTTGGGTCACTATTACAAAATAAGTTTAGGTGTAGTTCGAGGTCCGTGTAGTTAGTGTGGAGTGATTAAAGTAAATTAGAATTTGGTGCGAAGTACGAGCAAAGGACAGTAAAATAATAGTTTTTGTGTTTTTGTTGCAATGGAAGATCGAGATAAGTTTTTTGATGAAGTGGAGTTGCAAATGAAGACTAAAATTTTTTTATATTATGAATTAATACTTTTCAATGAAAATGACTTTTCAATTATCAGTAATTATGGTCATGGCTAAAATTCCAAAGTTTAGTAATTACAGAATAATATCTGTAATCACAATTCACAAGTGCAACAGATGCATTGAATGTATTCGCAAACGTAATTATTGTTAACGACTGGGGGGGGGTCGCACTTTTAGAAGATGTTCAATGAGTGGTTGGTGTGCCAATTTTCTTTCAAATATATCAAGTAATCTAGAAAGACAGCGGAATATGTCGGGGATATCTGGGATATCTCGGGGATATCTGGGATATCTCGGGGATATCTCGGGGATATCTGGGATATCTCAAGGATATCTCGGGGATATCTGGGATATCTCGGGGATATCTTGAGGATATCTCGGGGATATCTGGGATATCTCGGGGATATCTTTGGGATATCTTGGGGATATCTGGGATATCTTGAGGATATCTGGGATATCTTTACACAATAGGATATCTAGTGTACACAATTTTTCCGCGTGGTTTACCCCTCGAATTAAGCAGCAAGATACTAGTTACGCTTTTTGAAATTAAGGTAAGTCATAATAATGGTTACACAACAAAAACTGGGGTCAAAATATTTCATATTTTCAAGTCGAATATGTCAAGGTGATCTAAAAAAAGTAAAAAATTGCAGCATTCCGATCTGATAATGAAGTGTAAAAGTCAACTTTTAGAAACAAAAAGTGTGACCTTTAGATGTATAAAAAAAATTCTGTTATTGTTTTCCAGATAAGCAAATGCTGAAAATAACAACAGAAAAATTAATTTGAATTTTTAATTAATTTGAATTTTTAGAATAAGCACAATCCTCTTGGAAATATTTAATAAGTGTGTGTCGATGTTGCCCAAGATGTTGCCTGCGACATTATCCAAATATCTGTAGGCTGGTATGACTGATATTTGAATATCAAATGTTTTAAACACAAGCGAAAGTAATTACGAAGGAGTACGTACAAAATCTAAAAACATGATTATTCAAACAATTGTAACCCACATTTTCTAGTTAATTTTCTGATGATGATCAAATTCTACCCTTTTTTATTTACGATGTTTGTATTTTGTATACCTGAGAGTTAAAATTACTTTAAGTTTGAACTCGTGCCCTATACATATTATTACCTAATGTTTATCTTATTTCAAAAAAGGTATTGTTCCGGAACAAAAAAAACTATAAGAGTAGCTACATAAACTGCGAGTCTTTGATGTGTTCATACAACAATTTGTGGATCACTGACGCTACAGCAGAAACTTCCCGGAGAATGGAAATATTCCCAGGGGATTCCATAAATATTCGGAAAATTACTAAACATTTCTCTTTTACATGCTTTAATTAACTTGAATGACCGAATTACGATAGAATTTTATTGTTACCTCTTTGAAAAGTATAAATCTTCATAAATATCTTCTTCCCGGTTTACACAGAGTGGTTTGTTTGAAGCACATGTAAACTTATTAAAATTAAACACTGGCAGTGGTTTGATGAGACAGTAATACAAAATCCATTAGTTGCAATAGCTTTGTGATTTCAGTACCAATACAATCAGTAGTCATCGATTTACTGAACAACCAGCTCATTATTTGCTTTAATTACACTTTCTCTTCATTTTCGCATTTCTTAAATATTCCTAGGATGTATTTTAAGAGGGAGGTTTCCGGAAACATCACCTGAGTCTTTTAAAAATATTGGACGAACTAAAATTTATATTTTCTATATTAATATCGATTTTCAAACCTCTCAACCTTGAGTTCGAGTCCCGATAGAATGTTTTTTTAAATTTTCTAATTTTTCTTGCGCTATGCAGAAACTTATGTTCTTTTGTTTTTCGTGACAGTCGAATATTTAGAATGATTAACAATACAGCGTCTTAAAAAAGCAAGGAGCGTTAAGATGGAACACACAGAGATTGAGAATATAAAATTCAAAAAATAAAAAGACAAAGAAAAAAACTGGAAATAATAAAAACAAAAAAATAGTTGGTTGATTGTATAAAAGCAACATCAGAATGGAGACGAAGAGGGGGTGGAAGAAACTGAGCAAGAGGAAGATTGAAATAGGAAGAGTGTGGGGGGCGGTTAATCAAATAAAAGGCCGAAGAAGATATCACAACAGAACATAACGGAACAAATACATATTTCTATGCACAGTGAAATAAACTCATCAAAGAAACACAATTTGTTTTTTATTCTATTGTAGCTATGTTTGTTTGCATATCAACTATGAAACACTGTAGGGCATTGTATTTAAACAGAAATTTACTTGTTTCTAATGCATGAAGTCTCGATATGTGGATCCCTGATATTGTACACCCTAACTGAGAATTTTGGATATTTGAATAAATTCAATCTGCAGGAGGAAACGCAAACGCGACGAATCGCAGGAACTATATCGGGCACTAGACAAATTCGGAACTATGAGACATAGGTATTCTCTCGCTGTTCGCCACAGTAATCTAGTAACAACGTTTACAGGTACCTACGTAAGTGTATAATAGGCTCGTATGGTCATAATGCGAGAAATAAACTTTTATGCATCGATGTTAGATATGAGGCTTTACGTATTGCGATCAATGTGTGAACCTATTATTTCATATATGGGAATAGAAAAAACATTAATAGTAGTTAGTTCGCTGTGTTTCGCTAATTACAAAATTACAAAGCAATTTTCAGACTCCTATAGGGAGTAGGTATCTACGCAAAGTACAGAGCATAGACAGTCGTACTTTAAACATGAATTCTTACATTCACATAAACTTGAAACCAATATTTCAATTTCATTTAACCGGAATAACATTTTGCATATTACTGGTTTTTCGAATTATTCATTCATTTGTATTAGTTTGTCTATACGGGTATCTTTGAAATCAAACATTAAAGGATTATTTAGTTATATTTGATTTTAATGAGTTTTTAATGTCGAAAGCTACCTACCCTATAATTAGAAGTTGTCATTAATAGAGATTAGAAAATATTAATTAAAAGTAAACGAAAGTTACTGCTTAATCACCTCAACCATGTAATGGGAAGAAGGGGTGCCGTTTGGTCACCGAGATCATCTGACTTTAACCATTTTGATTACTAGCTGAAATAAATGTGTACAAAGGTACAAAGAGGGAATTATGCATTGCATGAGAAAAGATTCCTTCTGGGGAAGGGGGTGCGGAATTCTTCCAAGTAACCAAAATTTTCAGCACAATTCCAAGGTAGGGTAAGTAATAAACCTAAGTCATCGTAGTGTATTGAGATTGAGGTGCCAGAATGTGGAAGATTACCCTTGGGCTAGGTATACGCAGATTTTACTAGCACCCCTCAAACTTCCTCCAGTTTTCCCTGGATTTCCCCGACTATGTACACCACACTTTTCACGTGGTTTACCCCTCGAATGCAAAGCATTTTAAATGCTTTAGAAAAAAAATCATATTATATGTTTGAGACAATCCTTTGTGCAAAATTTAATTTCCAGATTTTTTAATTGTTAGTAGATACTTTAATAGTAATACTAATAATATCCTCCTACACAAATCTGTCATATCCCGAAACCGCCTATCATGACACCCATGCAATGTTTCTGAAAATTTGTTTTCAATTTTTCATATTCGACTTTCGATTTGCTTCTCTGCTACTCTAGAAATAGATCTGGTACTTAGTACCTATCTCCACATTATCATACCCCAAAACAAGGCATCGTTATTGTGACCACCCTGTATTCTTGGAATGGCTATTTATAACAAATTTTTTGATTTAAAAGATAAGCGAGTATCAGAAGTGGGACGTAGAATAATATATTGTCATTAAAGCTAGATATTAATTTACCTTTGCCTAAAAATTTGATTACTATCAAGCATATACACCTACACGATAAAGTTTCGTTTTTAATCGGTTTTTAAATATTCATACATATGCCTAATAATTGGAAATGCAAACACAAACATTTTTATGTAAAATGTATTAGTAACAATAAAAGATCCTGAAGAAACAAAAATAATTTTGAAGATTTCAGGGTTTCATGAGTTGGGCTACTATGATATGACGGTTGTTTTAGTTCTTAATTAATAAGAAAGATTTAAAGTTTTTCTTTGTTGTCTTACGAAATTTACAACCAAAACATTGAACATATATTTTTTAAATTTATATTACTTTACCAAAATAATAATTTATAGTAAATTGGCGTTTAAAAAATGAAAGTATTCCATCACAATGTTTTGGAAACAAAACTAAAACTGTTTAGTTTACTATTCGCGTTGCTTTGAAAACCAAAAACAAAGTAAACATTGACTAGAGAGTAAATTTTCGCTTTATTGACTGTTAGGAGTGAGTAAAGTGGTCACTTTACTCACTGTTGTAGATAAAAGTTTAATTCTTTATCTTTATGCAGTTTTTTGTTAATAATTTAATTTTCCATCAATATATACCTACTTAATATTTACAGAAATTAAAAAATATTTGGAGACATTGTAATTTATACCTACCTACCTATCAGCCTATTTGTACATACCTACAGAGGTGCAATATAAATATTTAAAGTGATAGCCAATATTGTTAAATACTTTTCCAAAATCACTATTTGATTATTTAGTTTTGAATAAAGAATGGTAGGTATTCATATAAAAATGTACATAGGAATCCTATTCAACTTTACTGTTAGGCAATAAATATCAATCATAAAGAAGTTATGCAGAAACACAGGCAACAACATTTGCTGGCAAATTGAATGTTTGTCATAAAATTTCCATGGGCCACGATTTTCCATTAACAGCCCTCTGCAGCCAATTAGAAATGCAATTAAAAGAGCAATTTCCATTAAGTATAGACACACCTCTGTAGGTTAGGTATAATATACGTGAATAATTTCAAAAGCTACCTGTATCGCGACTCCATTCTAAATTCTTCACTATTCCACCTCGTCCTGTTTGAATTAAATAGCAGAAATGAAAACCCGACCCTTGAGCTCTAAGTTACGTTAATTACTTTAATATGCGACCAATAAATCAAATTACCCCTCATAAAAAATACACAAAGGTGAATGATAAAGAATAGACATGTTGAATTGGCTTACCTATTGTTGAAAGCACAAGATTCATAAACGTGAAGAAATCATTATTGCGGCCGATTTTATTTCCACGCACACTTATGCACACCATCCGCCAAACGTTTAGCACCGGATGCACTTCATACTTTCACAGAAAATGCACATAACACCTAATGAACGTTACCAAAACATCTTATAATATCGAGTGATCACAGCAACATTCCATTGCCATTTTGTCACTGCTCGCTCGCACAACAGAATGCGACGTGGTGACATCTAGACTTATGCCACGTAATCACGACGATAGATTAAATCTCAAAATATCTGCTTTACCGATCTGAGATTTTTAAATTTACCTATGCAGGACAGTGACCCCCAAACGGTTTCTCAGCCGGTGTGGTTCTCAAACAAATTTTGTTTAACTATATATTTTATTGTCGCAAAACACGGGAGTAAACTAAGCGATTATTCTCTTGAGATTAAAAGTTGTCATGGGAACCAAATACAGCTATTAATAATTTGTAGAAGCCAAACAGACAATTGAATGTAAATTTGGCGGCAAATTCAAATTTAAATAATGGAAACGCAAGAAAAAAATCGCGCCTATATAAAATGAGGCTTAAGGGTGTCTTTCGACAAAAAACAATTTTTTAAACTCTGTTTAGTTACTTTTAATATGACAGTGGATATGTCAAACAAAAAGAGAAGTTTCATGTTAATAATTGTGCGCAGCACCCTTAGTTACTCATGCAAATCGAAGTACTACCATAGTATATGCAGCACTGCACATTCTGCGTTAAACTGGACAAAGTACAATTGCTTGCATTAAACGGTTGCTTGTGTGTGTTTCCAGTGCATTCTCTTCTGCTATTCTTGAATACATTTTACAAGAATACATGGATTCAATAATAATCCTCTCTATAAAGCATTCTGGACATTAATTCAGTTATGTGACTCCTGGAGGATATCTTCCCAAGGTGCTTTTTTAAAAATAAATTTAATGGCACAGACGAAATCTTGTGATTGTTACTCATTTTTAAGGAAAACGCGATTATCCAAAATTTTCTTATATGTTGTATAACCATGGGCAGCATCATCCTCTTAACTCTTGAGTTCTATCAAAGACTATGTCCAGTCTTTGGTTACATGGCCCACAAACTTATCGTCTATGGCCATTACAATTTGAATTTTGACAGGTCCTACTAAGTAGTTACACATGCACCCAATAGGCCACCCACATAGGATAGAGGACCTGTAACTCGTAAGACTTCAGAGAATGAGCTGCCCATGGTATATATTTTCTATTTTATTAGTGATTAGCTATCTCAAAGCAATCAAAATATTCTAAAGGCACTTTTTGAGCAGAATTCAGTGGTATATTCGTTTTTTTAACAAAGGTTCAAATTTTGGAAATATAAGTATTGTATTTTTTTAATTAAAAACCGTCCTTAGCATTTTCTCTTCATACCTATGCCATACTTTTCCAATAATCTACAAAACAAATAAAATAAATTAGACTTTGTAAGCATGGGAGAGCTGTAACTGAATCTAGGAATTTTCTGTTGGCTGCAGCTTCCAATAATCGTTGGTAGAACAATATTTGGTAGAAAAAAGAATTATTTTGTCAAATTTTATTGAAAAAGTAAATAAGTGTTTAAGTTTAACATTTTACAAAATTAATTATTCATACTTAATGATGGCTATAGGAAATTATGAAAACCTGGAAAAATATCTACTTAGGGCTTTTCATTCACATTTTATATTTATACTGATATTAAGTTTCGCCCATGAATAGTAATTTCCAATAATATCTTAAATATTAAAAACTAAACCAAACTTAATAAAACATGATACTATTTCATGTTAAAGTAAATGAATATTTCGTACTTAGGTAAGTATTCTTATCTATTATGATAGCAGCAAATAAATGCATAAAATAAACTTTATGGTAAAGGACAGTTTAAAAATTCTAATGAGAATCACCAAAATCAAATATTAAAAGAACAAACAAAAACATGATGAAGCTTAATGTAGGAGTCCTTCTTTCTGCCACTCCTTGAATAGCGACGGAATAGTTATAACGTAACAGCTATTTTCGTCTTTTACTACACGGATACTATAAATTTCGTTCTCGCTTACAGAACTAACTAATTTCGACAACAATGGTTCCTTTATTGGTTCATCATCTTTTTTAACTCCTGCAAAAATTAAATGAAGAGGTAGAATAAAACATAACTATCATTCAAATTTAAAAATAATTGTATATCAATTTCAGCAAGAAACAAAATGTTTTTAGCAGTAATTCAGAGTATCCAACTCTTACTGAAATGAACAATATGTATCATTCAGTGTGTTAAGTTATATGATACTTCTAATTTTCTTAACCGAAATCAGAATAAAAAATGTAAAAACGTTCTCCAAATTGAATTAAAAATAAAATGGTTGAACACCAATAAAATTAATTGTAATAAACAACTTTTACCTTCTAAAATACATAATGCAGAAAGACATTCAATCTCTCCAAGTTCTTTCGGCATTTTTCTAATGTCTTTTGCTGTTACCGTCTTCGTGTTTCCGTAATCTAAATAGAACATTCCATAATTTTCTTCAAATCCTTTAATAAATGCAGCTCTGTACCAGTCACCTAAATATAACAAATTGTTTTTATCAAATATTATGTAAACTTTGTTATTCATAAATATAAAGAAATACCCTTAGGAAATATTCTGCTTCTAAGTTTTTACATGATAGTTTGATCCAGTTGGATAAACATTCAAATAATATACAGTCAAGGTCATTATCACAGACACTTGGTAAGAATTTTAATTTTGACATCAATATGTCATTTTCAAAAGCATATAATAATCGAACAATGATTTATTTATTATAGCAATTATTTGATTCCATTCAAGTTAGCCTTTATACAATGTTACAAATAAAATTCTTACCCTCAAAACTGGCTAAACACACTTCAAACTGTTTTGGACGATATGGTGTAGAATCTTTTGCTACTTGAGCATTTATTTTGTCAGTCAGTTCTAGCATTTTTTCCCCGACTTTTTCAGCATCCGCAATGCAGAAAGAGGCAGTACCTTCAGCAACATCACCAGCAAACAAACACATTACTTCATTATCACCTACATTTAGTTTGCACCTTGGTATATCTGTTAGCATTACTAGAGAATCAGTTTTAGAAGATGCAACAACTGGAGAAGCAGTTTTAGCAGGTGCAACAATTGGAGAAGCAATTTTAGCAGGTGCAACAACTGGAGATGAAGATCTTACAGGTGTAGATGAACTTGAAGGTATTTGTGGCAAACGAACAGCTTCTGGTGTTTTTGGATTAGATGGGGTTGAAGGTTTATTCATACCAATCAGCTTTTCTGATAAACTGTTGTTATCTCTAAATAATAAATCGTATGTTTGATCATCATTCTCAGAAACCTGAAACATCACAAAATTTAATTAAGAAGTTTTTCACGCTTTTTTTACCTATAAATAACTTAAGAGTACGCCAACTTTGCCACCGAGTGTTAATAAAAACAAAATAATTATTCCTAATCCGTTACACATTTAAAACTATGTTCTACAAGGCTTACAAATTGTCAACCATGCAAACTAATGAAAAATTAAAAATAAGACTAAGATATTAAGTTATAAAAATTGACACACTTACAACAGTAAATTTTTCCCTTTTTTTTGCACACTCCTCAAGGTAATTTAATGCTGCCAAACTGAACTTAGATTTAACAAATCCTTTTAACATTATTTTTATGCAGGTTATAGGAAGGTTTGCTAATTTCTTACTGATCATCTGTAATTCCTTAATTGGAACAATATCAGTATTACCATAATCGAGGTATTCAACCAAAGCATTTGGGCCCTTAACAGATACAACCGCTCCCCTATATAGAGCTCCATCGCTAAATGGACAAACAACCAACTCCTTTGCTTCTGGCTGTTCAGTAAAAGTTTTACCTATGGAAAATATAATTAAATGAGTATTTACTTTATAATAAATTTATTTACCTTTGTAGTTGCTCAGTTCTTGATTTATATCTTTTAATGTGATATCACATTCTCTGGTACGCACAATCAAGGATCCTTCTATTTCAGATATTAAAATTACTATATCAGATTGATTTAATTGGTAGGATTTTAACAACGTTTTGTATAGTTTTTCCTCAGCCTTGACAGATTTGTCTTCATTGGATTCCTTGGCAACAACTTGGTTCACCTTGACAGATTTGTCTTCAATGGATTCCTTGGCAATAACTTTGTTCACCTTAATGGCTAATGGACTGGTTTCGAAAGGATCCCATCGACATCCTGTAACCACAACAACTTCGCCGTCCTTAAGGGTAAGGGTAATTTGTGATGGTGATTTAATTTCCATTACATGTTCAGTACCCTGCAAGAATTTATTTTTCAGTATCCACGTAATAACTTTAAAAACTAGTAACAAGAGAAATATATTTTAGATTCCCCTCCTTTGGTTAGTGAATAAACAGCTTCTTCATATTGTACCAGAAATGTTAGTCCTAAATAAAGAGTTTAAGGAATTGCTTCGTTTATACTTCAAATTCGAGGGCAAGCATGGGGGGGATCATGCTTATTGTAGAAGATAGATGGTAGGTTTAAATTCGGGATTTTTGCAGAATTTTGCGCATAATAATATGCTGCATGCAAAGAAATTTAACCCAATTGCATTTGTTTCCGGCTTACAGAAAAAATTTTAAAAATTAATTTTCGTTTTTATTACTGTATTCAGACACCAATGGGATAGTGCAATACTTTTTTTTTAAATTTTTGGGTTTTACATCACTTTTGTCAAATTCTTTATTAAAATTTCCACAAACCTACACTTGGTAGTTTTTGAGACAAAAATAATTTTCTGAATTTTAGCATTAGGTATATCACGATTTTAAAAAAGTATTTATATCATTTGATGATACATTTTACTTACTTTTGTAATTTTTTGTATAGTAGCAGGATCTGCTGTGCAAAGACATGCAAATTCAGGTATGTTCATATATTTATCAGGTAGTGGGCAAACCCGAGGCACTGATAAAGTTACTCCATAGTCAATAAGTGCACACGTATACTGTTTATTTAAATTGTTGATAACAACGCCTCGAACATATGCTTCTGCATCTTCTTTGAATAATGCAACAGTGTCACCAAGATTTGGTTTAAAAGTTGGATCTGGTTTGCAATCATTGGTTATTAGGTCCAACATGCTAACTTCTTCAATAAACGCTGCAGGCATTGCAACTCCAACAAAAGTGTTTTCACTAATTACTTCGAGGCATTCAAAGTACCCAGAATCGGTTTTGGTATCAATCACTACCTTTCTACTAACTGGTTTATTAATAATTTGAGAATCATCGTTAGTAACTTCTACAATTGGCTTTGGAATACTTGAATTTATTTCAGTATTGGTTGTTTCTATTGGTGTATTAGGTCTCCGTAAAACTGATTTATTAACAGAAGTATTGGGGGTACTAGTATGTATTTCTGATTCAACCTCTCCTGAGAATGAAACTTTGCGTTTCTGTGGAATAGCTACCTTTTCTGGAAGTGGCTTCTGTACAGAAGCAATGTATGTACCATCTTCCTCCTGTAACAATGATTATTTAATACTTCTGTTTAATTAATTAACAACTAAGTTACAAAAACCATGAAATTAGTATTAATTATTTACGAGATATAACACAATAATATTTTTAGAGTAGGTAGGTATAAGGTTTGATCAACCCAGGTACCATTGTAATCCTTTATTTATAAAACCCTACAGTAGGTATATTTCCCTGGCAATGCCGTTCCACTGTTTTCGCCTGCTCTGCTGTTATAGGAAAATGGAAAATCTTCACATCAACTTCATTTTTTTAAAGTAACTAATAACAACTGTCGTTAAATAAACGATTATGATACGCAATACACCTGAATAATTATGCCGTCTCTGTAGTTGTGACCTGTTTTGTTGGTTTTATTTCTCCACATTTCTATTTTTGTGGCATTCCGCCTCGGACTCGTATTTCACATAATAACTATTGGCGGTATTATACCATGAAGAAAAATTTATTTAGTAAATTCAAACAGTCGCAACGGCGCTCTTCCAAAATTTTGAAATGTTTGAAAATTTATTACAAAAAAACTGGTCACACGATTTTGTTTAAATTTTTTATACTTATGCAGCTTGGTACTAGCTACATTTTTGTTTTTTGATGAATGCCAGAATTTGACTGTGGCGCCCTCTACGAGGTTTTGAAAATCGGAAATTGATACTCCTATAGCTCCTTTATTAGTCAAAATATGAAAAAAGTTTAAATATAAAAGTTGTTCATTATATAGATTTGCATTCTCCTAAATTTATATTATGTATACAGGGTGTTTGGTTTCCACAGTACAATAAGCAACTTTGTTATTTTAAATGAAACACCCTGTATATTATTATATAATTTAATGCAAAATTTAATTGTCTATCACATAGTATAAGGTGTTCATATAGCTAAAATGTACGGTTGATGAGAATTTCGTGCATTTTAACCGTGTTGTTAAGATTTAGGCTGGACTCTGACAGAAACGGATTGTCGCGTCGAGTCGATCAGCAGCGATCGTCTGGCTTCGCCAGCTACTTTAAATTCGGATTTCTATCAGAGTCCCGGTTTATTATTATTTATTACTACAGATGCGTGTCTTTCTTCTGTACATAATATCAAACCCATATGGTCTCGATTTTCTCGCTAAGGATTCAAATGATTTCTAGGATCTGCCTCGTGAACTACACTGTTGAATACCAAAAACGAAATGTTTATTTTTAGTATGGAAAAGTCCACTTTTTTACTGTTTAGGAGGAAATGCAGTTGTATAGGTACCTGCATTATGGGTACTATGGTAATCTTCATACACATTTTTAAAATTTCATTTGATCCAAATTCCATACAAACACGTATTGCCTGACGAGGTATATTGCACAACTCAAGTGATAATTCTCGGAATTCAGTGATTCCTTTATATTTGCTGCCAAAATCAATGAAATGTACTGTGACGGGGCATGTGCTTATAATTAACGTTCTAAACCTGCAAATAATTTTATCAATAGCACCTTAGTAACTGGATACTTGTTCGGTCTAGTTAGAAAAAATTGTATTTAGGTGCAGAATAGATATGCATTGCTTACCAAATATTGGAATAGAAAGCAGAACAAATTTTGCCGATAGCGGGTTGTATAACATCAGCAGTACACGATTCTTCAATAGTTTGAAGCATGATATCGTTAAGTAAGTTTTCATTTGATGAAAGTTGTACCCATGCTATAGATTCAGTTTCAAGGTGAACTATCTTCACCTATGGAGGGTAACAATAATTATTAGCGCAAATAGGTTTGGAGTATTTTATAGCGACACATGATTGGATAATGAAAGAAATAAAACATTAAAACCGACTCCGCAGTTATCAAGGAGTTGAAAATAGTTGGTACATTTTGACCGGCAGAGTCAGACTACTTCGCCAGCTGTAATTTCTAGCCGGTACAGATAAATGGGTGTCTTTCTTCTGTTCATATCGAATCTGTATAGTCTCGTTTTTCTCGCTAGGCATTCAAATGCTTATCAGGGTCTGCCTCACAGACTATACTATTGAATACCAAAAACGAAACGTTTATTTTTAGTATCGGAAAGTCCAGGGGAGGTTTGCACCTCCACTTTTTTTTAGTATTCATTTCGTAGCCACAAAGAATTTCAACTTCATAATCTAAAAAGTGGAGGTGCAAACCTCCCCTGGACTTTCCCATACTAAAAATAAACATTTTGTTTTTGCTATTCAACAGTAGTTCGCGAGGCAGCTTTGAAAATCATTTTAATGCCTCGCGAGAAAAATGAGACTATACGGGTTCGATATGAACAAAAGAAAGACACCAAGATACGCATCTATCTGTACTCTGTAGTAGGCATCCGCTAAAAATTACAACTGGCGAAGCCGGACGATCGCTACCGACCGACGATCAGTTTCCGAGTCCAACCAGATTCAGAGTCCAACCTAAATAGTATTCAAAATTCACGAATTTCTCATTAACCGTACATTTTAGCCATATGAACACCTTATACTATGTGATAGACAATTCAATTTTGCATTCAATTATATAATAATATATAGGGTGTTTCATTTAAAATAACAAAGTTGCTTATTGTACTGTGAAAACCAAACACCCTGTATACGTTATATAAATTTAGAAAAATGCAAATCTATATACTGAACAACTTTTGTATTTAAACTTCTTTCATATTTTGACTAATAAAGGCGCTATAGGAGCATCAATTTCCGATTTTCAAAATCTCGTAGAGGGCGCCACAGTGGAATTCTGGCGTTCATCAAAAAACAAAAATGTAGCTAATACCAAGCTGTATACGTATAGAAAATTTAAACAAATTCCTTAGACCAGTTTTTTTGTAATAATTTTTCAAAAATTTCAAATTTTTTAGAAGAGCGCCGTTGCGACCGTTTTTGGATTTAGTAAATAATGTTTTTTCTTGGTGTAGTACAGCCAATGGGCTTTCAAACAAGTTGTTGCGAAACCTGATCAGATAACTGGTTTTTGAGTTACGGGGCGTTAAAGTCGAAATTTTGAAAAATTCATAGCGACCGCCATTTTGAAGTTAGAGAGTCCGGTAAAAAACTGTTTCCCTTGAATTCTGCCCTTCTTTCATATCCCCTACTCAGATTTTCAAAATTCCGCTTCTGAAAAAAATGATACCAAAAAAACATGTCTAACTTCCGCTTCCGGTTTCGGATTTTTTTGAAAAGCTTATTTTGTCGATGAATTTTCGATATACCCCTTCATTTAAAATTTCATCAAAATCGGTTCACTAGTTTTTGCGTTAGAGGCGTTACATACACACACACACACACACACACACACACCCACCCACAGACAGACATTTTTTCTAGACCACTTTTTTGGGTTCCTGGGGACCCAAAACACGTATTTCCGCGAAAATCTCGACTTCGAAAATTTTCATGATATCAATACTTCCCTATACCAGTAGTGGTATGGGAAAGTAAAAATTTAAGTTACCTATTTTCATAAACAACCTTCAATTTATTTTAAAACGAAGTTTCTCTGATATTCTTAATTGTTTCAGTTTCAAAACTCTTGAACCTATGATAGGCACAAAATAAGAAACCCAACATGAAAGAGTTGCGAATAATGGTACCAGGGTGACTATTTTATGTTCCGAACACTATTTTTCAGTTTTAATAGAAATTTAAAATGTGCGACCCTTTTAAGTTAATCACACATTGAAGGCAAAAAGAAAATATAGATACACATTTTGTTAAGACAATTTAGAACTGTTTATTATGAAACTAGTTCTTACCTTTTGTGCAATATCCAATTCCAATTTATCACCTGGCGACTGCTTGGAAAAACTACCAGGACTATCTCCTTGTGTCTGCATTCTGTTTTCAGGTTTGTCATTATATACCTTATTATGTCCACTAAGTGAACCCTCAGTAGGAGACTGCCGTGGCTGATAATTGTTAGTGTTAGGTGAGTTTCTTTCTGCGTGGTTTTTTGAATCATTAGAAGACCGCTGTGACTGATAACTGTTAGGCGAGTCTCTTCCCGTCTGGTTTTTTGAATCATTAGAAAACCGTCGTGACTGATAACTGTTAGGCGAGTCTCTTCCTGTCTGGTTTTTTGAATCATTAAAAGACCGCCGTGACTGATAATTGTTAGTGCTAGGCGAGTCTCTTGCTGTCTGGTTCTTTGAATCATTAGAAGACCGTCTTGACTGATAACTGTTAGTGTTGGTGGAAGAATTGTCTCTTCCTGTATGTTTATTCCAATTATTTGTTGATGAACTTGTATTATTTGAAAATCCTTTATGTTCATTATCGTTAAACTGTCTTCTCTCTTGTGATTTGCCTCTAGCCCTGTTCTTGTTTTGCGGGTTCGTTTGTGGAGTAGTCACATTTGAAGTAATCGTTATTGACCGTATTTCTTTGTCTACTACAACTGGTTCACACTCAAATAGGCTTCTGTATTCATCCTCTATCCTACAACGTAAAACTGAATATAGAAATATTAAATTAAAAAAAAAAGTACTTACTCTTTTAAAATTGCATTTATCTTCTCTTGCGAGTGTTTTTGAGAAGTTGCAATTATAAATTTTTTTGATTTCATTTTTAAATACATTTGATGATATTGCAACAATCGACTGGAAATAAATACATATAAGTAAATATACAAGGCATACATTTTTTTATGATTAATAAGCAATTAAAATTGAATATAAATTCATATTAAATTAATTTTTTATGAGCTAGATCTTAATACCGAATCTCCCATTATAGTCAATTTTAATTTAAAATGAGAGATACATCCGTACATCATATCATTATCTAAAGCTCCACCAAGCTTACAAATGCCCCGGAAAATATGTCAATTAAATTTTGAAAGACAAAGCACGACAATACATCAACCAATAGCAAACAATTACACTCAAAAGTACATTCGTTGAAAAAATTCAATTGTCGTTAGAAATTTTAATAATTTCAGTGTTTGTCAGATTGTTTTGACGTTTAAAATTTGTTAAGTATAAATGCTAAATCGAGGAAGATAATTCATTCTGAAGTCAGAAATATCATTCGGAAGGTCATGGAATTCTTCAAATGAAAAATATTTACAATTATTTAAATTTGCTGCCTAAATGTTTTTATTTTGACTGTACTTTGAAAAACCATAACAGCGCCGGACACGCCCCCTTTCAACTTTGTAAGCTTGGTCGAGCTGTAACAAAATCGGTACTTCATATTTTGATGTTTGATTTTAAAATTAACATTTATTAGATTCATATTAACTTATGGTCTGAAATGACATTACTGAATCAATATTTTATTAATATTATTAATATTTTAAAATCTGTTATAAAAAAGGCCAAACAAATGCACAACGACAACTACATTAAAAATGCTCCAAATAAAACTAAAGCAGCATGGAACTTAACGCGCAAGATTAGAAATAATAAGGCCAAATCTAGTTTCAACATCAATGATCTGAAAGACAACAGTAAATCAGACAGCAAGATTGTAAATCAAATTAATCAACATCTTGTTAATATCTGCCCTGCCATCGCCAACATTAGTAACTACACAAACCAAATAACTATCAATCGAAACAGTTTCTTCCTAAACGCAGTTACTGAAATGGAAGTAACAGCTATAATCAAATCACTAAAAAACAGTAAAAGCGTAGGCGAAGATGAAGTACCTGTAACTCTCCTGAAGCATGTGGCGCCGATAATATCAAAACCATTAACGCACATAATCAACTTAAGCATGTACACATGTATCTTCCTAGATCAACTAAAACTTACCATTATAAAACCGATCCACAAAAAGAGTAATAAAGAAGACATTTCTAACTACAGACCCATTGCTCTTCTACCAACTATTAGTAAAATCTGGGAAAAATTGCTATCACAACAATTAATGACTTTCTTATTGTCAAAAAATATAATAAGCCCCAATCAACATGGCTTTGTAAAAGGCACTGACACTGCAATTATTGATATAGTAAACGAGGTTATCTCCTCCCTAAACAACAAAACCCACACGGCCAGCATCCACCTAGACCTTTCTAAGGCATTTGATAGTCTAAACTTTGACATACTACTTTAAAAAATGTAGGCATACGGAATACGTGGTCATCCATTACAACTCTTTCGTTCGTGCCTTACAAACAGAAAACAAAAAGTAGTACCGGTGGATAGCAAAGGACAACCCATTCACTCTGAATGGGCTACAATCCACAAGGGGTACCCCAAGGTTCCATTTTGGGACCTAACCTGTTTACTATACTATACATAAACAATCTCGCCAATGACAATGATCACCGATTTACCCTGTATGCCGACAACTCCACAATTGTAACTATTAGGGCCAGTCACAATCAATTAGAAGAATCCATTAAAAGAGAATTCACTTCGATAACATCATGGTTTGCGCAAAACAACCTAAAAGTAAACACTGCTAAAACAACCATCATGAAACACTCTGCCAAAACTGATGGGCTCCAATTAAATGGTCAAATTGGGAAAGAGCAACTTATCTCCGCTCCAACGACCAAATTCCTCGAACTACATCTGGATGAACATCTTAATTGGAAAAAACATGTAATGGAGTCTCCCCTAAAATATCCTCGTTTTCTTATGTGCTATATATCCTAAAACACCACATTAGTGCCAAAGCAGCCCTAGCAGCATACTATGCACATGTCCACTCTCTTTTAAACTATGGTGTATTATTTTGGGGCAATTCGGTAGACAGCAACAGAATATTCATCCTCCAAAAAAGATGCATTAGAAGCATTTTCAATTTAACAAACGACGCATCATGAAAACCACTTTTTAAAAACATAAAATAACGACCTTAGTTGAAATATACGCGCCACTTACACTTACAAAGAAAACCTGCAAGAGAGACAACATTTGATTTCACCCACGATACCAGACAGAAACCCTTCCATATCCAGCTGCCTATAGCCCGACAAGCACTTATTCAGTCCCAATATACAATCCAGGCAGCAAAGATCTACAACCATCTCTCAAATAACATGAAGATGCTACCATTACAAAAATTTAAAAACAGAATGAAACAGAAACGGACTGTATTCGTTACTTGAATTTTTTAAAACACCGTCAGATAGTCTACTGACGCAATAATTATCTACTAGTTCTCCTATAATTATAAGTACATATTCTTTAATAATCTTATTTTGTTCACTGACATGTTTTATCCCAGATGAGGATCTATAAAACGAAAAATAAATAATAATAATAATAATTATCATTGGCATATTATTGAAATGTAACTTTAACAGTTTTGTATGATTTCCAACATCAGATTAGATTACAAGCTACATACTGTACAAAAACAAACTTACGGTTTAAAAGGTGGTAATTCACTAGGATTAGGAAAATCTTGTCGAAGATATAGTTCAAAACCCGATTTCTGTAATTCTGTTAGAGAAACATAAACTTCACCAGTTTCGGACTCCATTGTATCTACTAATCGTCCATATATATCAACATATTGATCACTAGATGGTGCTGTTTCAAAATCATCATCAATATATCTATTAACACGTCTTCTGTTATACATATTGGAGGGTGTTTGCTTAAACCTGTAAAAACCACAAACATTAAAATGAGAATGCTACTGCAACGTGAGGCTAAATAAATGAATTTCTTTTATTATGCAGCGAGTCCACAGAACAAGTTATAAAAAGGTACGATCGACACAAAATTTTAAATTTATATTTCATATTTGAGGATTAAGCCCTGCTTGACTTGAAATTAATTTCAAGAACATTTGCGATTTTTTCAAATCAAAGAGGCCTTAGTTAAAGAAATATTTTTTATTCAGGAAAAATTGCTTTTCTGCTGTACTACTAACTATGGCAAAACTTCATTTACAAAAATTGTTCAAAATGTAAAATTGTCTCCCATGCAAAATTACAGGAAGTATATTTTCGATTTTTGTAAATCAAGGAAGCCTTGGTGGTAGATTAAAGGATAGTTATTTTTGTATCATGGCCAAAAAGCACTTTTTGGCAGAGGTGCAAACAATATTTTTTAGGTGAATATCACTAATTTTATTAACAAATTTAAATTTTTATTTGAATATTCCAATGACATTTGGTCACGTGACCATCCTGAAACGTCATAGCCGCATCAGCTGTTTTTATCATAGTCGCCTAAGAGCAAACCTTCATTAAGAAAAGTTGTTCACAATGTAAAATCATCCCCCCATGCAAAATTTCAGAAAGTATATTTTCAATTTTTTCAAATCAACGCCTCCTTGGTGGCAGATAAAGAAATGTTTTTTATTTAGAGAAAGTAGCTTTTCTGTACTAATTACGACAAAACTTCATTAACAAAAATTGTTCAAAATGTAAAATAGTCCCTTCATGGAAAATTACAGGAAGTATATTTTCGATTTTTGCAAATCAAGGAAGCCTTGGTGGTAGATAAAGATATGTTTTTTATTCAGGTAAAGTATCTTTTCTGTACTAACTACCGCAAATCTTCATTAAGACAAGTTGTTCACGATGTAAAATCATCCCGCCATGCAAAATTTCAGAAATAAGTATCAGTTTCTTATTTTTTCAAATTTTTGATTATGTTTAATACAAATTTCTAAGTCCTATAAGCGGACAGGGTTTCATAAAACTAAACCTGAAATTAAAGTTTATAAAGCATTAAACTTACGAAACAGTGCTACCAGAAGCTGAAGATAACTGTGCGGAATCGAGCGGGACAGGTTCTGCGATATCCAAGAACAGAGGAGGTGTGCCGTTTAATTTCTTTTTTGCTGCATGGGCGTCTCTGTTAACAAATAAAACGCAATAATTATTGATAGTATTATTATTAAAAGTATAATCATCTAAATTTATTTTAACAATAATTTACAAATGAAAAGGATAGTTTTTTAAATAAAATTCTTCCCTAAAAATATAAATTGATAGTACAATTTTTAAGTTTTAGCATTACATACAGGGTGTTAAAAAAAAGTATCCTAAACATTTAAAAGCCAACTTCTTAACAGAACAAAATTAATTTTATCTTTAATAAGATATAACTTAAACGAAGCATTTTCACATATAATTTTATATGCTTTTCATTTCCGAGAAAGTCCCAGACTTTCATGAACCCTATTATAAATACTTACTCAAAATTTGAAAAGTGAACGCTGCCAAAATTTCCTGTTGGATGAATATATAACTTCAGAATAGGTCCAAAGTCATTGAACAGACTGTAGTACTCTTTCTATAACGAAAAAAAAGCATGTTTCAACAAACAAGGGTTTTTAATAAATAGCTTACCCATTGGTAATCTGGATACAGATTAGAAAATTTCACAACTGCAGGCCTGTAACATCCCAATTTTTAATCATGTTATTCAGATATCCTTTTTTTTACAAAACATGCTAACACTCATCCAACACTTAAATTAGGACAAACTCAACATACACGCATGACAAGAGTAGGATTTACAATGAAAAAAAATCATGAAGCTGTTTTTTTTTGGGAAGAATGATATAGGTATATTTGCAGTTTTAAACATAAATCCTATTAGTATGAATTAGAATTGACAAAATATAGGATTAAAAAAGCAATTAATAAAAATTATTCAATTCCTCCTATTTTGTAACGTCACTGGATTAATAATTTTATATGGATGTTGTTAAATATTACTCTCTACTAGGGCTGGGAATCTTTTTCGATATATTGATATATTTTATTGTTATATTGGCAATATCAGTATTTTGTTATATTGGCCTGTTTTTCAATATCGCCCACCCCTACTCACTGTTACTAAACTTGAAAATCTAAATTTCATTACTTTATATAGAAAATGGGCTGCACAATATCAATACGCTACCGCATATTGTAGAGACCAAATTGGGAGAATTTAACGAAACAAATGTCTATTTCTATTTTTTTAAATAACAAAATATTGCTATATATAATGGGGATTCAATTTAGGATGCGAATCTGTATTGCTGTATTGAAGAAAGGTGGTAACAGTTATGATTCAGATTATGACCACTGACCACCAAAATAATATATTATGCAACGAGTATGAGAATTACGGCACGAGTCTTGGCGAGTGTCATAATGAATATTTGATATTAAATAGTGATATTAAGTGCGCTCAAACAGGGTCCCGAAATTTGAAACTGGTTCAAGCATTGGCTGAGCCACGAGACCCCCGCCTATTGTGGGTGTGGCAATATTTGATACTAACCATGCATTGGATATAAATAAACCTGTATCCTAATGAAAATTTGTATCTTAATGAATATCATTAAAGTACAGGTAGTAAATATGTAATACATCAATTATTAAAGTAAGGGAATAGAAAAATACAATTTTTCAGTAATCCAGATTGGTGTCCCAAATTAAATCAATCGTTCAAGTAATTTTGTTTAAAAAAAAAATAGAAATTGAGTTTTTATTTGATCTTAGCAATGTGTGACAGCGTTTAGTGTAGGCCTTAGAAACACCCTGTATATCGTATTAAACAGTGTCTAAAATTATATTTTTTATTGCGCCCCCTTCTGGAGCTGCCTTCAAAAGTATACAGGGTGTGTAAAAATGGTCGTGCAAGCTTCAGGTAAAGTTATTCCTTGGACAAAAATAAGGCAAAAAGCTTATTTGAAAAAAGTTCTTAGGCGCATGGCTACCCCTCACCATAACAAATTAAGAAATATAAATTTGGCAACCTTGTACTTTAAAACTACAAGTATCAACCAGTCCATGGACATTGTTTTATTAAACTGCTAGGCTATATTTTAGTTTAGAACAAGGTGGGCTATCATTATTAATTTGCAATATTGCCAAGCGTATTTTTTACGCATTTACAAAAATTATATGATTGGAAATAATGAAAATGATTAATATCCTATTACTTTTAAACGATCAATAGCAATAAATTCTAGTTATTATCACTAAAAGTAAGCATCAAGTAGCTTGATTTTGCAAAATAGCTTTCTTTTAGTGTTACCAATTTCTAACTTTGAAAGCCTCGCGTAGCTTGAGGAACCCTTTGCGAGCTTTTTTGCAATAAGCTTTTTGCTTTATTTTTGTCCAAAGAATAACTTTACCTGAAGTTTGCACGCCCATTTTTATACACCCTGTATATACAGCGGGGTTTTCTTTCGAAATAACCAAGTTTATAATGTATATAGGGTGAGTCAGTTTCTGGTAGCAGAACTTTCAACAGTTGATAGAAGACCTTTTTTTGAAAAGAAACATTCATATAAACATGGGTTGTACAAAGCTTCGTTCGTGAGATACAGGGTGTTGAAATAAATGTTTTCTTTTAATTTATTCCAACATCCTGCATCTCACAAATGATGCTTTCTACGATCCATGTTTATTGGAACTTTTCTTCTTTAAAAACGGTCTACTATCAAGTGCTAAAGTCCTGGTATAACAAACTGATTCACCTTGTATGCTGCAACACACCCAAAATTAAAATCTGAGGTGACCATTAGAAGTTGGGTTCAACAGAAATTGGATGGCTTCTGGCTCATGAATGCGCAGTGGTAAACAAAAGAAAGAACACAGATACCGATTGTGTCTATTTAAACACTTCAGTTCTCTCTTGCTCGTCTACACAATTCGCAAGCTATACAATTTCTACTGAACTGTAGGTAATTATAAAAACAAAAAAACATCTTCTTAAATAGCTCATCTATTTTCATTAATCACATGCAACGTTAATTGCGCCAAATCGTCATTTAAAAATTAAGCAACAACTCCGTTAGCATATCTCAGAGATAATAAGCTTAATATAGTTATAAAAAAAAAATCGATACAACTACTTACTCCATATCACTGGCACTTGATTTTATGCCACAAATGAGATACTAAAACAAATCCGCTTTATAAGTTCTGAAATAGGCACATGCAGGTAAACCTGTAGATAAACATTTATTTAACATACAGAGTGATTCACGAAAAATGACGCCCCTTAAAGCTGCCGATAGGTAACCCAATTTACAAACATTCAAACTAAGCAACTATGAAACTTTCTATTTCATTTATAACTTTTCTTAGATATCCGGGACATATTTTATTTGATTTCTTACACCTCTCAAATTTAATGGAAAATGGTGAAAAAATGTTATTCACGTTGTATTCAAACTAAGAAAAAAAAAAGATTTAATCCTAATTTATCGTGAGGAGGCCCGTCTCTCGATCGTCGGCGTTAGCCTGGGAGAAGAATGCCTGACGCAAAAATTTTGAAATGTTCAAACAGCAATCGTGGATGAAAAGGATTTGAAACGTGCGGGTCTATTTACTCCATAAATGTTGTAATGGGTCAAATAGTATTTGCGGAAGTGCGTATTGGCTTGTATAAAAATGATGGATAAATTCTCGTTTCTGAATTTAGAATAGTTTATAAAATGTTCCTCCTTTACGTTCATGTAGCATCATTAGACTGACTATAAATATTCAACCTTTACTTTAATTCAGAGTGTCTTGATACTGAGTGTCAGATTTGTAGCGAGGAGAGAGATTGTTAAATAAACAAAGAGGTAGATATGATATTCTTTTTCTATTTTTAATGCTTATTCAAGGGTTGAAATACAGTGAATTCTATTTATTATGCAATATAGCCATATTGCAAGTTAAATGGACCGCCCACTTTATCGTTGGAATATAGGCAACCCATTATACATTGCTAGCACTCTTGCCCCCGTTTACTGATTTTGGTTATTGTTTGTCAAATTAGTGTTTTTTTTAGTTTTTAATAAAGAATAAGATTTAAAACTAACGATTTATTGGAAACATGATCTATACAGACGAAAAAAAATAGTAATGTGTATACTATATCACTCCGGATTATCAATAGGTAATGTTAGGGATTATTTTAGTGTAAAATATCCTAACAGGCCAGTCCCTAATGTGTCTACAATATCAAGAATATCTAGAAAATTTGGCACAACATGGCAGGGACAAGAGTGCCAGTAGTATATAATGGGTTGCCTATATTCCAACTTGCAATATGCTTATATTGCATAATAAATGGACTTCACTGAAGAAAACATTCTCTCTTATACCGATGCTCTAGGGCATTATTTTGCAGAAGCATTTGACTCCCAGTTCAGCTTAACCACAGTCAGTTGTCATGGATACGATTGATTGTTCGAACAATAGTATCCATGATAACTAAAGACCGGATAGTTAGGCAAAATGCCTTTTTTTAGAATTGGAGATATTTCAGGGAGTCCCGATTTAAAATCCGTTTCAGAGCGTGCGCTTTCCAAAAATGCAAATTTCATTTTGCCTTTTTTGCCTTTTTTGGGGGTTTTTCTCTTTTTTTGCCTTTTTCACCTGTTTTTCTGTTGTTTTTGCCTATTTAGCACCTTTTCTGCAAAAATTTTTTTTTTTTTTTAGTTTTTGGTACCCCCTAGGTACTTATTAATTTAATTTATTTTTTACTTTTGAAATTTAAAATTTTTTTTCTAAGAAATTTTTAAGAACATTAGTTGAAACTCTAAAGTTACTTGAAAGGAATTCGGTGAACAAACCACTGAAGGCAAACTTTCTCTTCAATATTTAATCCTCTTATCAGCTTACAACATTTACTCTAAGGTAATAACAACCCCATTAGTCATTTTTTGTACTTTTTTTTGCCTTTTTAGTGCCTTTTTTGACCTTTTTGGTGCCTATTTTGCTTGTTTTTTTTGCCTTTTTGCCTGCCTTTTTCGACCTTTTATTTTGCCTAACTATCCGGTCTTTAATGATAACTGACCGTGGTTCAGTTGAACTGGAAGTTGATGACAATTTGTGATCTGACGTTAAACAAAAAAATCCCGTTGGACGAACGCCTTTTGTTCAAACACCATTTCGGATTGATAATTGTGGCCACACTCTCCTCACTAAAAATCCAACAGACAGTACCAAGGCACTCAACCTAAATCTAGTCTCCAATTATGATAATGAAGCAAGACATCTTTTATTTGCATAGGAGGCAATAGTGACAGTGTGCTATGATGGAACAATTGGTTGCCTATTCAGTAACAAGAGGCGGAATTTTTCATTGATCACTCTGTATATATTTAAAGTTAATCTCTTATATTATTATGATGGTTGGATTTCTAATACTGGCATTTATTTAAAAACCGATAAAAGTACAAAACCCCATACATGCAGACGTGATGTTATTTGTTTATTTTAATGTTTTCATTTGAATTTGTGGACAAATTTAAGCAAAGAAAACAAAAAATTGCGCTTGTATGCATGGGGCTTAAAGTGAACTAACGGTATGGTTTATATATTGCGTGTAAAACAGAGAGTGATTCGAATTGCGCCTGCAGAAGGAAGTAATGCGGAAGAGGGTTCTCAGTCAATTGGTTAGGTGGCGAAAATGCGGCGTCATATCGTATTCTTCCTACAATTCTGGACGTCAGCTGAAGAAGTTATATTATTAAACAATTAACCCATGTAGTAAATATTATCGATTTTTAAAGTTAAGGCCCCCATCCCATGCTTATTAGTTTTACTTTTTAGTGACAGGACAACTTTAAACATTACATCATCCAACAGAGTAAATATACAGGTGTCCAACCAAGATAACGAGCGCATGCATGGGGGACCTGGTGAACGGTAAGAAATAGACTCGATTAAATGTTCAGAATATTGTGGACTACTACAATCATCATTCAAATTCTATAAATGTTGCGCATGGTGATCATAGTAGTCCTCAATACGCAGAACATTTCTTTTCATTGAACCGAATCTCTATCTCTTGCCGTTTGCGTCATTAATAAAAACATGTTTTGGGACAGAAAACTGTACATTTTACAAGTACATGATAAGTAAAAACCTAAACAATTAAAATCCGGTTATAACTATATGAAAGGGACCTTCAAAATCTGGTCACTATAGCTGAAAGTTCCAAGTCCCTTTACAACTAAGGCATTTATATTTCACAAAATTAAAAAACCTAACATGGGTATTCCTGTTCCTATTCTTATCCACACTGGAATCACAACTGGAATAACAAAGCATCAGTCATGTAAATAGTAACCATCGCCCGGGGATTCCCCTAAATTCATTTTCTTTTAATGTGCAACGAAGGTTATTCAACTTTATTAAAATTGTGTTATTTTATACTCGTTATAACTGGAGAAAAATAATTAATCGTCGAAATAGCCAGATTCCTCGGTATAGGTAAGTGCGTCGCTATATCCGATTGTTTTTACATTAGCGTATATGAGACACCAAACAAATTATCACCAACGCAGCATGCACTACAAGGGTTGTTGTTATAAACAGTTTTTATTGTATATGGTTTAGTGTACCCAGGTCATAGGAACAAGTAAGTCTGATAGAGAAGGTGTAGGCTCAGGGCAGCATAAAAGATACCTAAAGATTAAACAACGAGAATGTAATTTTGAGTTCATATTAAGTGTCTGGGTTAGGTAGAGGGTAGACACGAAAGTGATAGTAACGGAAAATAACAGAAAAGGTAAAACTGGAGAAACATAAAATACAAGTGGCTGAGTAAAAGAAACTCAAGTAAAATATATAATAGTGTAAGCGGTATGGAAAAAAGAAGTGAGTAAAATGTAATTTTGCAAACTGGTATAAAAACAATCGCCAGTTAAAAACTTTGAACAAGAAAGGTAATCGAAAGCAAACTACTGATAATATTGTAGTAATAGCTGTAAGTGTATAACAAGAAAATTGGGGGATTGAAATACAAGTTGAACAGACTCCCGAACTGCTCATATCGGATAGGAATCTTAGGGAATTGATAACGGACAGAAACAAACAAGGACATTATAGTATAAAGATAAATAAAAGCAAGCAACTAATAAATAGAAAACAAGAAAAAGATAATAGAATCAATTACTACCCCAGCGAGATGGAACTTAAAGAACGACATAGGCATTAGACAGGCTGATAAGTTAAAAATGTTTGGGGTGGGTTTTGTAATAAAGAAAGGGGGAAACTGTAATCAAGTTTAGTCCCAACTCCGTTTGGATGTGTATACAGGGTGTTTCAGACAGACCACACAAAAAGTATAGTAGGTAGGTACCTGAGAGAGCTAATAAACGAACTACCCAATTTTCAATAGGTATAGAATTAGGCAGGGCAGGATTTTGTGGCTGCTTCTGTTTGTAGCAGATATAAACAAAGTAATGAAGTGAGATATAGACCGCTAGGACTCTGGTACGAGAAGTGTTTGAATATGCCGTTGTATAGATAGCCAGAAATAAAAGGAATGTACAACACAATCCAGGTATATGGACACACGTTACACAGTGTACAAATTTATTTAATTTATTATTTAAACAATGCCAGGGCTTGGGAGCTTCAAAGCATGCAAAATTATTATGAAATACAATCGTGCATTAACACAGGCATGTAAACACATTCTAGATTACAACATGATGTACCTTATTTTATAATAATTACATTCCATACCTCATTATTTAAAACACCTAGCAAACTGTGAAAATGTATAGTTATGTTAGGTTAGTTTAGGAATCTGTGTCTTTTTGCTTACTGTACTAAATTATATTTTATGTACTTATAATAAAAATGCTTACCCAATAACACCCAATAATAACACAGCAATGACAGAATTAATAATGATTGAAACACGTGTTAAAAATTTAAAAATCTCAACAGTTTTCAAATTCAATCCGAAGATGAGAAATGGAGATCACCAAACAAAAAGAAACAATTTGAAGGTTGCAGAAAATGAATGCGCAGTGAAACAGCGCAAACGTCAGAAAGAAGGGATAGAAAGTGGCTAACATCACCCCTGTTTTCAAAGTAAAAGTTTAAGCTGTTTTTACTTTAATTTTCACTGTTATTAAGACAAATTGGTATTCTTAAATGATTTTTAGGGACAATAATGTAAATTGATTTATTATATAATAGAAGTATCTGATAATTTCAATGAAATTCCTTAGACCACGATTGCCGGGTTAATTGCCACTTCTGTCAGTAGTTGTAAGGCGGGAATTTTAAACGATTGTTTATTTTACTAACGAGAGATCAATAAAAAAACCAACTAGGGTAGGCTGTGAAAATGAATTATTTTAAATTGGTACTGTAGCCACATCCACAGAATGACATTTCTGACATGCAAATTTAAAACTGAACGCTCTTGTCTAAGTTTTTAAGTTTTTTATTTGATAATAATATTTTAATAATTTGATAATCAAATAAAAAACTTAGACAAGAGCGTTCAGTTTTAAATTTTCATGTCAGAAATGTCATTCTGTGGATGTGGCTACAGTACCAATTTAAAATAATTCAATTTCACAGCCGACCCTAATTGTTTTTTTTATTGATCTCTCCTTACTATAATGGCCCTATTGACGCGACGTTTTAAATTGTTTTGATTTTGTGATTACAGGATACATCTAGTTTGAAAATAAATCGATGTTAAAAAATACACAGCACTAATAAATTCGGGGAACACACGAGGTTTTGAAAATCGAAAATTGATACTCCTATAGCTAGCTCTCTTATTAATCAAAATATGAAAAAACTTTCAATACAAAAGTTATTCAGTGTATAGTTCTGCATTCTCCTAAATTGATATCACGTATACAGGGTGTTTGCTTTCCACGGTATAATAAGCAACTGTGTTATTTTATTTTTAAATGAAACACCCTATATATTATTATATAATTGAATGCAAAATTTAATTGTCTATTACATACTATAAGGTGTTCATATAGCTAAAATGTATGGTTGATGAGAATTTCGTGATTTTTAATTGCGTTTTGTACATGTTTTGAAGATTTAGGCTGGTCTCTGCCAGAATCGGATCGTCGCGTCGGTCGGTAGCGATTGTTCGGCTTCGCCAGCTGTAATTTCAAACCGAATTTCCCGGTTTATTATTAATTTATTACTACAGATGAGTGTCTTTTTTCTGTACATATCGAACCTGTATAGTCTCGTTTTACTCGCTACGCATTCAAGTACTAATTTCCTGAATTGCCTCGCGAACTATACTGTTGAATACCAAAAATTAAATGTTTATTTTTAGTATGGGAAAGTCTATGGGAGGTGCGCACTTCCACTTTTTATTTTTTACGGGATACAACGAGAATCCCACACACCATAATAGTAGCAAAAAGAATGAAATTTTTTTAGCATAGGTTGTTCATTACATTGATTTTCGTTATATACATTTTTTCTGCTCTGCCTCTGCCATTTCGATTCCTTCAGAATGATTTCAGGCGCCGCCGGTATGGGGCGACACGGGTTCTATCCCTCTTGTAGTCAAGAGATTTTTAAAAATTCTGGAACAACGAGGGGTTCAACTCGTTAATGTAATTGGAGGGGTTTTCAAGGGTGAGGTACTTTAGATCCGTGTATATAGCACTTCGAGAGCTCATCCGGGATGAGTATAGCCAAAGGCAACTCCATGATTCTTAAAAAAAAAGAATGATCTCACGAAATCAATTCATGTGACAACCTACTTATAAGTAGTTGCAGTACTGGTGAGTGATGCAGAGCCGTAGTGGTAGCCAATAATGCACTGTCATTATTGGACATTATCCAACAATTCTAAAGAAAGAACATCAAATTGATCACATTGTTTTGAATCTTTTTTCACCTTCAAAGCTTGTCAATCGGAAATGTTAAGGGCGCACAGAACAGAGCGTGACAAACAATAATAGCTAGAGGAGATCTAGATCATTCCTTTAAAAGACTCAGGGTAATTGATCCAGATTCTATATTCGTTGACCAACATCCCACTTTAATTAATTACAATGTATTTTTAATTTGAAAATCAAGTTAATGTTAAAGTAAATATCTGATTTTTTTTTCTAATTTAGAACAAGCAGTTATAAAATAACTTTTCAACATTGGTTGACTTTGTAAATATCTATCAACTGTTTTAAGATACGATGTTCAACTTTTTGATTTTAAATGGAGCATCCTATATATTTTTACATACATATTTGGGTTCAGGGTGAAATTCTGTTTAGTTTGTTTCATTTGTTTTTTGATACTTAGGAATATTTAAATTTATTGCATGTAGGCAGCCGTAGGTACTCTACAATAAAATTTTCAAGGGTGCCGTGGAAAACAACCGGAATGTTAAAATTTAATATAATTAAAAAACGTATTTACCAAGTATTGCTCAAATTTGCTGTCACCTGGTTTGATAATCTTTTAGTTTTATGGTTCACGGCTGTCTAGATGCAATATAAAAAAATTATTAAAAAAAATCTGCTTATCAAAAAAAACAAATGAAACACACTACTTTATGCAGAATTTCACCCTGAATTCAAATATGTAAAAATATACAGGGTGTATCATTTAAAATAAAAAAGTTGAACATCGTAGCTTAAAACAGTTGATAGATATTTACGAAAGGGTGGTGGTGGTGTCGATCACTTCCGTATATTCTAAATACTTTTCGATCAGGAAATATCCCTCGAGCAAGCTCTCAGGATATTTCCATGGTAACATTAATTTCAAATAGAAATCGCCAAAAGTATATCCGAATATACGAAAGCGCTCTTATGATATTACTACTGAATATTGCAGATTGCTGTGCATGCACATCTTGATGGCTTGATCGCTTTTATTTTGGGTATCCTTCTTTCCGGACTATTTTATAACCAGGTCTTTAAAAAACATTTTAAATTAAATTTCTTGATTATTTTCCAAAGAGCTCCCAATCATAAGAGACAGGATATTTTTATAATTAGAACCCACGAGTTATCAAAAATGTTAGTCATGTTCAAATCTAGCACTTTCGAAACCACTTTATTCAATCACTATACATAAATAAACTAGACTAGAATTATTTTTTGTGATTACAAGCAATCACACAGCAAATCTGCTGACAAATCGTACGATGAACAACACGTTGACATAAATACCTTGTGCCTGTCCGTCTCGACAAGATAATTAGGACATTACTGTCATTTAAACCGTTCCTGATTGAATCGCGCGGTGAGCTTATAGTTGGTTTATATTATTGTGACATTAAAATTATTTAAAAATTAAACATTGGGCTAAATATATATATATAAATAATTTTTAATTAGAACAACAACATCTACAATAAATGGCATTCAATGTGAAGAGCAGCAAGAGTTTTCAATTTTTTTCTCGCCGTTGAAGCCTTTCTCTCCAACTCTTTAACTGTTGGTGTTTTTTGGATCACAATATCGAAAACCATGGAATGATAAAAGGATTGTTAGCTAAAAAGTTCAAAGGAAGAAGACAAGGTTTCACTTATCGCATACCCAATAAAGACTACACAATTGTTTTATCGTACCAGATGGAAAGACATTGAAGATGAAAAAGGACAGGTGATTATAGAAAGAAATGATGGCTAGTTATGTTAACAATAAATGTAGGGGAAGAAATTTGAGGAAGAAACAAAACAGAGGGTGGTAGACATGAATAAAACGGAAAACGTAAACTAAAAATTAAAAACAGTTGGAGAAGAAGTTCTTAAAAAATAACCGGAAACTCCCAACATTAATAATTTCCGGAGTTACCATGTTATTGCCTTTTTTGCGCCTGTAGTGAATTCTGAAGATATAGTGATTTATTTATACCTGGACAAACAAGAGAATATGAAAAGAACAGGAACGAATACACCCCAGGGTTCACGATATTTATGGACAACGAGCCCACTCTCCTTCCTGGCCTGGTAATGGGAAATGATCCAAATAAACAAATGTTTTTGCCAGGTGAATCTGCTATCACAGAGTCGGGAGAGTTGCAGTTCTCTGAAACCGAAGACGACATAAAGAAGGAACCTACTCCGGCCGATTCAGAAAAGATTTAGAGGAAAGTAGTAGTGAAAGTAGCAGTGCAGAAACACCACCACCACCCCCGTAAACGAAAAGCCGAAGAATTTGTGGACGAGCGACCAAAGCGCTTGTATCCAGCGCCAGACGAATCCCAGATGCCTAAGAAGAAGGAAAAACGTACTAGAAAAGCTTCAAAGGTTAAGGAGCTGAAATCAGTAACTGAAGTTCCTGAAATTGACCCTAACAAACCACTGAAGAATCGTTTTGATCCAAGCGACCCTGTGTTGTTCGATTTAACAATTCCGACTTTCGAGAAAGAGTTACTCGATCAGGAACGCGAAAGGGTGGATAAATTAAACGAAAAGAAATCTAAAGAAGAGTTGGTGATCGACAGACGTAAGCGTGAAATTAAGGCTAAAGTTAAAGAGATTTTGAAGATACCTCCACCAGCTAAGTATCAACCCCTCGAACCTGTTAAGAAAAGTGAAAAATTGAAGGAATACGAAAAGCAAATTAGAAAAGGTAAATTCTTTGACGTCGATTATAAAAAGTTCCTGAATAAAAGCGAATGTACAAACTTTGCTTGGAAGGAACCTTTTGTGTACAGAAATACATTTGATTCGGTGGGGCTCGAGCGACACCTGATTTGGAAATCTGTTTATTAGTGGGCATCACTCCAGTGCGTCGTCGATCAATCGGACGACACACTTCGAACTGCAACTGCAACCGATCGAGCCACATCGTTAACAATTAGTTAATTGTCGTTTTATTTTAATTTATTCGCGTTTGTCTTTAAACTATTTCATTAACCTACGTAGATCCTAGCAAGCCCTTCAGTGTTTAATTGTTAATACGACGATAATCAATAAACCAATAAACCTAATCGAGTTAAACTACATGCACTTAAAAAAAAAATTAATTTATTCATTAACGTGTATCCGACTTTCGTTAAACAATTATTAAATAATTAATTAAAATATATTCTAGTAAATAAAACGGTCGGAGATATCAATTCAAGTGAAGAAGAGAAACCTAATAAAAATTAATTTAATACAACGAAATAATTTCTTGAAGCTGTTCCATCAATACTTTTTGCAAGATGACGATCAATGTAAAGATATCACTTTGCAAAATAACAAGAGCTAGTAAACTTTTCCAAAGGAATTATTACCTTCCTCTTTTGAAACCGCTTTCACCGAAAGATGCATTAAGACGAAAAATTATAACCGGTCAAAATGTTCTTGGAGCACGAATCGAACATTATATTCCAACTTTGGAATCTTACGAAGAAAGAATGGGAAGAAGAAAGAAAAGAATGAAAGGTGTTCCGATAATTAAGAAACGAGTTAGAATGAGTCCCCGACTTCGATATGTGATTCCATTTCTGGATGAAGACATGGAATTTCATACTCTTCTTAGAAACGTAGTTAGCAAAAAACCAAGAGGTAAAGGACAGCATTATGTCTATGAAGTGTTCGACAAAGGCTGTGCACTGGTCCTTCCTTTTCAATTTGAAAGAGCCATACGAGACAAAGATATTGTTGATGTTGTTATGGCTCAAAGAAGTGAAAAAGTTGTAATTAAGTTAAGAGATGGCGTACGAGTTACCGTACCCGTTGCTAAATTTGAAGGAACTGCACCTATGTACAGAGGATCTGGTTGGACAAAAGAATTCATTGAAGAGGAGCATCATCACGGAAGAGAAACCTTTTCTCTTGCTAAACTTTTTGAAGCAAAGGAACAAGGTGTTGAAGAATGGGAATTAGAAATGATGCGATTAGCGAACAAAAGGAAAAAGAAATTGAAAGGTGAAGAATCATCCGATTGGAAAGAAATGTTAGCTGGATGTTTAGAAAATATGGATTGGGATAAATTCGAGGAAGACACTAAACAAATTGTCGAAGAAAAGGACGAAGTTGTTGAGGAGGAAGACATTCCCATGGAAGTGGATGATATGGAAAAAACTAAGCACGTCAACGAAAAACTGAAGGAAGGTGGTGAGGAAGTTTTATCCCAATTACCAACAATGAAAGAAGTACCAGAAGTTATTAAGGTTTTGGATTCAGGAGAAATGTGCGAATTACAGGAAGTATCAGGTATGCGAGTTCAGCTAGAAAGTGGAAATTCGCGTTTCGTTGCTGGTCAAATGGTGAAAGGTGATGAAAATGAAGTCTTTGTACCTGGACAAACAATAACAAATGATGAAGGTGTCAGCGAATATACTCCAGGTATTACTGTATGTATGGATAACGAGCCAACCCTAATTCCTGGGTTGGTTATGGGTGAAGATCATTCAGGGGCCATGTTCCTTCCTGGAGATTCAACTATAACAGAGGAAGGTCAGTTACAATTTGAAGCAACCGAAGAAGATTTGCCACCGAAGCCACGCAGTCCAAGCCCAGAGACTTCCTCTTCATCATCCTCCCCAGTACGGTCGCGTTCTTCCTCCCCCTCCCCGCCACCTCAACCAAAACCAAAACCAAGGAAGGCACAAGAACCGATTGTAATTAAACGGCGAACATTTAATGAAGAAGAACCCGTCCGAAAGGAGAAAGTTAAAAAACGACCACCGGCGGCGGAAGTAAAAATTGAAGAAAAACCGAAAATAAAAATAAATCTTCGAGAACCACTTGCACCTATTGAAGATCCTCTAAAGAACTTGATGGAAAAAAGAAAACTGGAAGAAGAAGAAGAAAAGAAACGCATGAAGCAACACGCGGAAGATAGGATGCTAAAGGAAGAAATGAAAGTTGACAAGCTGCGACTCCAAATTCGACAGAAATACAGAAACATGAAGTTTGAAAAACCTGGACCTTATGTACCTATAGAACCAGTAAAAAAGAGCAAACAACTAGAAGAATTGGAACAAAGTATAATACAAGGCACATTCTTTGAAGATGAGAATACTAAGAAGATTATGGAAAGTGTACGAAACGCGACAAGGTCTGTGAGATATAAGAACAGTTTGAACAACTACGTAGGTGTGGGTTTTGCAAAATACAATTTTGTTGATTATGGTTCGTTGTACCTCGGCATTAGCCGGTCGCTTCGAATACCACTATTCTAAGAAGAGCGTCGAGACGCCGCCGACTCGCCAGTGCCAAAACATCGTCGGTGAGCTTAACATATGCAAAAGTCGATTAAAAATTTCAAACGAACGTGGAAATTTTAATTAATTGTGCTTTAAAATAATTTTTTTCGTTGTTGTGCTCAATTTAACTTGTAAGCGCCATTTAAAATATTGGTCTGTAAACCAAATACCTACATTATTATAAAATTTAAAATTGGCAGTAAAAAATGTTATGCTAAGTATCTATCTACATGAAATAATTGTAAATTCAGACAAATGTATAATATGTGCTTGTAACTCGGTTGTAAAACTTGTAATAAAATTGTAAAGTGTATCATCATTTAAAATAAAGTGTAAACTGTAAGTTGTGTTCTTACGCCACCCAATACAAGTTGCTTAGTAGTCATTGGTTGCTTACAAAATTTCTTATCCTTGATTTAAATTTCAAAGAAAAATCTTGTGCATCTGCACAACAATGCTTTATTACATCAATATATCGCATGTCCAGAAATATAAACAACTTGTTATAAAATAGCAACCTATAATAATTATACACCATCAAGCATTATAACACAGTCCAGCGTTCTTCAAGCAAAACTACACCATTTGTTTTTTTTGGGCCACTGTTATTACCACATAAATTTAATAAAAAAAAACCTTACTACATAGAAGAAGAAACAAAAAATCGATCAATCATGAATTACGTGTTATCCTTCTGTAAGGTTACAGCTGCAAGCAAACTATTTTCAAGAAATTTTTATCTACCGTTACTGAAACCCCTCACACCAAAAGATGCTTTAAGAACGTTTAGAATTACCGGAAAATGGCTTCTTGGTTCCAAAATTCAACATTATATTCCTGTTTTACTAAATCACACTAAAAAAAGAACTAAAAGAGAAAAGAATTATGGAAAAATAAAACACGAACCTATGGAGGATTTTGTATACATGTCCCCAATATTAGATCCAGAAAATATCGAAAGCCATAAAAATTTGTGTAATATTTTAAATGGAAAAGCAGGAGAGGGTGCGTTTGTTTATACGGTAGTCGATAAAAACTATAATTTAGTAATTGACGCACCCCTAGAACTCGCTATTAGGGATGGCGACGTCATCGATGTTCTCATGTCACAAGGAACCGACAAAATCTTAATAAAGCTCAGGGATTTTAAGAAAATCCCCGTTGAAATTCAAGGTTACACTGGAGACGATAAGCTGTATAAAGGAGAAGGAGCAACAACCAAAGAAGATGAAAGAAATCATCACCATGGTAAACTAACGATGAGTTTAGCAAAATTTTTTGAGGAGAAGGAACGTAAAGAAGAAAAGTGGGAGGAAGAACTTAAACGTTTATTACAAAAGAGGAAACGGCAACACGGAGAAGGTACTAAAGAATGGAACGAAATGGTAAGGGCGGCTACAGCCAATATGGATTGGAAAAAATACGAGAAACAAGCCAAAAGAATTGTGCAATACATCGAAGAACCTATAGTAGAGTACTATGTTGGAATGGAAGTGGACGATTTTGAGAAAACCAAAAATGCTGACGAGTTACTCATAAAAAGCGGGAATGAAACTTTAAATCAGTTACCAAATCTTTCAGAAATTCCCGAATTAATCAACAACATGTCAGGTGCAATTTTACACGAAATCGAAGTTGAAACGGATCCACCCGAAGGTGAAGAAGGACCAAAGATCAAGAAAATCATTAGCGGTGCTAAAGTAACTCTTCCTTCAGGTAAAGAATGCTTTATTGTTGGTCAAATGATTAAAAGCGAAGAAGGCGAGGTGTTCGTACCCGGACAAACAGTAGAGAACGAATTTGGGGTAGAATACGCCCCTGGAATTACAATATTTTTTGATGACAAACCAACCCTGATAACGGGTTTGATTGTTGGAGAAGCAGATAATAAAAATCCAATGTTTGTGCCGTCAGAATCAACAATTACCGAGGGTGGGCATTTATCATTTACCACAACACAGGAAGAACGTATAAAATATAAACCTAGAAAGGTTCCAGTGCGAAAAGTAATAAAGTCTATTAATCAAAATCCAGAGGATAATTACGAAGAATATTATTATGATGATAATGAAGACTTTGAAGAAGAGGCCAAACCCAAAAAGAGGTTGCGCAGGGTATTGAAGAAACGTAAAATTATACCAGCAGGATGTGTTTACAATCCGGAACTAGAAGCGCAATATGAAGAAGAAGAATATTCTGAATATGAGGAAATTGACGAGGAAGAAGAAGAACGTTTAAATGCAATTTTGCAGGAAGAAGAGAAAAAGAGGGCATTAGAAGAAATTGTAAATAGCGAGGAAGAAACGTCTAGTCAAGGAACAGAAGAATTAACTTTGGAGGAAATTATCGAACGGCATAAAAAGGCAGTTGATCCAAGAATAATGGCCTGCCGAGAAATGATAGAAGAAGAACGTCAAAGATTCAAAGTTATGGATGCCAAAATCACGGAATTAATCGTAAATATTGAAGTTAAAACAGTAGAAGTCAAGGAAAAATTAGAAGAGCTCCGTAACTTGACAGTGGTTCAAGAAATAGATCCTATATCTACTGCAAGCATCGAGGACGCCACCGAAATAGCAGGACAAATTACAAACCACCTGCAGGATGCAAACGTAATATCTGAAATATTGCTAACGATGGTGCGTCGGATTATTACTTTCCCAGATAAAAATAACATTAACATTGAGAACATAAATAACCCTAACATAATTAACAACGAAATGAGAGTAGACGAACGAAACCGGCGTTGTGAAAAGTTAAAAATAGCTCTAAAGACGGCAATGGTCGCTGCAAACAATGTCTTTAAAAATAGACCAAAGGACGAAGTTTCAGCTTTGAAAGCCATTGGCACAGTGCTATTATTAGCCTTAGAAGACCAAGATAAATTGATTGCAGAATTATGTGACTTAATGAATGATCCGATGGACAGAAACGAAATATGTGCATTGCTTTTAAAGGAACTCTCACACAAACACAAGAAAAATAAAATAAAAACTTTAAAATCTATTGTAGAAAACGAAAAGGACATACAAGACGATAGTAGATTGGTTGAAAAACTCAAGGACGTATTAGAAAAGAAAGGAGATATCATTGGCCCCGCTTTCAAGAAAATAGCCAAAAACAATCCAAACCTTCTCCGGCAAGTCATCGAACTGATAAGAAGCGACGTGAATCACGTAAAAACAGAACGTAATGCTACGCAAACTCTTCAGGATGCCATCGTAAAAGCGGTTAAGGAAATCGCTGAGCAAGATTTAAAAGATTTTGTTGCTAATGCAAAAGAGAATGATTTCAAAGAATTTTTAGCGGAAGCAGTAGCCTTTTCGCACGTATTAGGTTTGAATGGAGCAGCTCAAGATTTGTTAAATTTACCGTTAAATTCTAAAATGATATCCGCTAGTGATAAAACATGTTTAAATTTATTAAAACGTTTAATTATAATAAGAAAAATCGCAGAAGCTGATAAAGGACAAACAGCAGCCTTAAAGGAAATTAAAAAGCATCCAGAATTCGGGACAACCAATCCCAGAATTCGTCAACTTGTTCGTGAAAGTGCTGGTCTTATTTCCAACTCCATTCCAATTAAAAACTCTAAGCAAATACCCGAAAGACTTTTCGAAGAACAGAATAGTGTCGCATTAGAAGATTTTCTTATTCAAAAATCGAGAATTGACTTACCAGTGGTAGTCAGTAAAAGAGGGAAACAAATTGTAATTCCACAGGAGCTTACGGCCGATTGTTTAGAAGGACGTGTGCCATACGTTTTAGTAGACGAAGATGGTGTTAGTAATATTAAGGCTATGAAAAAGTTCAGTAATGGAATAATAAACAATAGCAAGGACTTTGAGAAATCCTTGGATGATTATTCTCCATTTGGTACAAACGATCGAAAATCCGAGAAGAACGAAAAATGGGCGGAAGTGCCCAACTTTGGAAAAATGGACGTAAGGAATCGTATTCGTAGATTGTCCAACTATAACCACAGAGTGGCTGCATGATGACCTCTCTGGATTGTGCTGTGATTTGTTGATTGTATATTTTGTTTGTTGTTGACCTTTTGTTGAATGTACATATTTTTTTTTGTGAATACTTTTAACTTTTCGAAAATGCATGTGTTGTATATAAAAATTAAAGTGTTAAGTCACGTTATAAATATAAACCTTAGTACTGATATAAATTAAATTGGCACCACGGTTTTCGCGTCTTCGCCCACATGATCCAGAAGCATTTTGAAATTGGCAATTGGTGAGTTCTAGAAATACGTGAGATCTTTGCCTTTTCTTTGCTTTTAATAGATCATCGTTTAATAACCGCTTTGCTTTCATTCAGCATTTTTTCAAGATTCTGACTCATCGTAGCGTAAGAACCCTTACGTATCTTTGCTTTCTAATCATTATTACTGATGTCGTTAATTAGTACATTCGCTTTATAGTTAGGTAGTACCATGTTTATGAATAATTCCAATAATTCTATAACTACGAAAACATTGATCATAGATTATTAGAGTTATATAAGACACGTTATTACAAGATTCAGGAAATGTCTATACTCTGAGATCTCGAATAATTAGGTACTTGTCATTTTCTTGTACAAATCTGGTCGACATTTATTATAGCCATTACATTAGTTCAGATTTTTTGCTTTTTGCTGTTGTTCAAAAAAAGTTTTTTGCTACTAAAAATGACGATTTATTATTAATTAGCTGGATGCTTCCTATGCTAATGGGGTCCAACAGTCCAGATCGTATCTTATCTTTAGTCTTTACACAACACACGACACTCATGACAAAACTAGGTCACACCTGAAACTTCTGGATTGCTAAGTGTTAAGCTCATTCATGTTCTATTGTTTATCCGCAGATAATATCGTTATTGAGGAATTCCCCTACAGACACCTTCGTGATATGTTCCCCTAGTATTTTTTCTGTAAGCGCTATAATTAATTTAAAAAAACTTATAAGTCATCAATATTTATAATTTCGACTGAGAATGAATAAAATATAAGATACATTTTAGGAATTACATTTTTTTAATTTAATTAAATAAATGCTTTTTTGTAGATACACATTTAAAAAAAATTGTAGGGATCCGGGTTCGACCCCATTTGATAGGGGGTGCTGGTTTCAAGAACCGTCATTCTAACAAAGTGAGCTAACGTGTCACCGTTCATAAATTAAAGCTTTTCTATTACTATTTATGAAATTATTTTCTATCAAAAATATTACGCCGTTGCTAGCTCCACGGTTAACGTGGATATAATTCTGACACAAAATCCACGGCATAACGTCATTGTCAAGTGATGACGTCATTAATTCGGCGACGCGAATACGAGCTGCACCTACAGCGCATGTCCGCGAAACAAAATTATTCCATTATGAAAGTTTCGAACATTTTCATGTTTTAAATTGATTTTTAATTAATTTGCAAGTTGAATATGACCAATAAAAAATACTAGAGTAAAGTTTCTCTAAGTCCGAGCGATTGATTTTGTTTGTACTAGTTAATAATTTAATAATTATTATCATTAGATTTCTCAGAAACAGACTTTTACGCCTGCTTGGGAGTAGGCAATCTATCGTACGCACCTCTGTTCCTATAATCTCAGGAAGCTGAAATAATTTTCCAAGTCCTCAGACATGCGCCGAGTCGGCCGAAACGTCACCCCATGATAATGACGTAATGCCGTGGATTTTGTGTCAGAATTATGTCCACGTTAACCGTGGAGCTAGCAACGGCCAAAATATTATCTAAAATGTGAATGGCAATTATTTATTACATCTACAATTAATATGATAGTTTAGGGCTCAACTCCATCTAGTAACACCTAACCAAGCACTAAGCAGGTTACTTTCATATTGTAAAACGGCCCGGCCCATAAAAGCGGCACGAAAGTATTAATTTCGTGGCACCTCCAGAAAAATTACAAAAACCACAATAAAGATTAAATTAACGTTTTCCGAGCCATCGGATAGGATGCGGGATATACTTTCCACCACTCAAATGTTGATCTAAATTCCTTAAACTTCTACTTTTGGAAAAAATAATTAAATATTTAAATAAAATAGATAATGTTATTTTTCGTCCTCAACTATGAAAACGAATAACGTACTTTATAAAAAAAATTGCCCCAAAGATTTTTTTCCCTAACATAAATGTAACATCAATCGTCGTACTTTACACAATTTGGTGCGATATTTATTTGCATTTCAACGAACTTTTATATACAGCCAAAAATATTTAGTTCACTCCAAATATAAATCAGGAAATGACGTGCATTCACGAAATTGAAATTATTTTACTTCAGCTTAGATTGTTTCAAGTTGCTTTGTAGAATTTATTCGATATTACATGTAGGTTTACGAGCATTGCAACAAAGCGATATAAAACTAGTTTGATATACACTGTGTCCAAAAAGTATTGTACTATAAAATCGATAAAAGTATTAAAAATAAATTTACGGTAAATCGGTTGGACAGGTCAAGAGTTTTGTATTTTGTAGTCGATTCTGTGATTTGATATGTTTTCCTAACACCTGTGACGTCATTGACTTTTTCAAATAATAACCCCTATTTTTGATTACGTCATTCGAAAGAGCATAGTTTTTTATAATTATTATGGTAAATTTTATAGTAGGTACAGTCACATAAGAAACTTCCCGTCAAAATTAATTTATAGTAAAAAAAAATTCTTTATGTCAATGTCAATATTTGAGAATTTTTTAAAATGAACCAATTCCGGCGGGAATTCTCGGATATACCTTCTCTTGGTCAATCGGTATATCCGATTTCGTGCTTCGGCTTCTTATTGGCTGTGATACGATGGTATCTGTGGCAACTGTACATAACAATAATTGATTTTTTTATAAATTAATTTTTTCAAAAATCAGACTGACATTTTGAGTAAAATGAACTTAAAAATTCGTGACAAATATCATTCGAGCACTTGCGTATATTCTAAATATTTTTCCTTCTTTCTATTCTCAATTGATGGTACCATTAGGAAATATCCCTCGAGCACAGCTCTCGGGAAATTTCCTAATTTCGAATAGAAATCGCGAAAAATATATTCGAATAGCTTATGATATTACTACTGATTATTTACAGGTGCACCCCCAGAAATTTTATTTCCCCCCACCCCCGAGTTAAGGAGTCTAAATTCAAAAGGACCGGCTGTCACTTTGGGTGTAACTCCCTGCTAAGTTAACCCACCGACAATTGTCATGGAAACAAATTAATCTTTTAAAACAATGGTATCCATGACAACTGAGCGTTAGTTAGCTTAACTGGAAGTTAACTCCGAATCGATAGACCGGTCACAAGTAGGTAATTGAGATCCTTTTGTCAGTCAGACATACAGAAGCCTCAACTAGACCTACATTTAATTTTAAATTTTAGCATAGTCTATGATTTTATTCTAATGGTTATTTATGGTTATACCTAGCTGTCGTATATTTTGCAGTAGGTAATAGAGATATTTCTAAACCACGAAACATTGGCAAAGTTCTGCAAAATCTGATTTTGTAAAGATGTAGCTTGTAACTAATTTAACAACTGGAGCAACAGATGTGCATTAAAAGTAAAAGTAACTAATATTAAGTGAAGGATCAGTTATTTTGGAAGGTTTTCTACTCTTATTTTCGTTAACGAAATTAAACATGGCAACAGGATGGTGTAACGAGAATTTATACTTTCGTATGCAATTTTCTTCGTAAGGTGAACCAACTTTACACTAGCAATTAAAATGCAACATTTTTTACATTAGACAGGTTTTTAATTAAAAAAACAATTTGTTTACTCTTACTTTCTAAAGTATTGTTTGATAAATTTGAATGGGTGATTAAGAATTAGGAAGGTATAATTAAAATTATTGCCTTCGTGAATCGCTAAAGAGTGGTGCAACATTTAACCTTTTTGACTTAATTTTGATACTCCTACACACAGGAAAGTTTCCTGGCCACACAAATGATAAAATTAATTAATTTGAGAATCAAGTGACTATTTCGACATCGATAAGGACCAAAATAGTAACGAAACCTTAAGATCGGTGGTGCAATGCGAATTATTTGGCAGAAAAGATGGGGACGAAAATAATGGTGCAGCTCTTGATATCTTTATTTTCATTTTGTAGTGAGCTGTTTGCGACTTGACTCTGTTTTAGTTAGACAGACAGTGAGCCTAAACAAACTATCAAGAATTCTGTTTTAAGATAACTGAGGTTGAGTTCAATGTTCTGTGCCTAACATCCCAAATATTTGTTCCTATTTTTTTTTGGTTTTGCAACCCTAGTTTCTATTTTATTCTGCATGACGTTTGAATCGGAATGGATTGTGCTGTAGTTACTGCGATTGAAATTTTATCAAGTTATGTAATGACTTAGAAGTTGTAGAAAGTTTAGAGTGATGTATTGTAAGAGTAATAATTATACTTTCTCTAGTACAGCAGGTAATTATTTTATGATTATCGAAATGTTTCCATAATTAACCATAAATGTATAACAGATAATTAAACACATACCTATACCTACGTTGTTTTTTTTTGTTAGTACTGAACTGATTAAAATTGCATCAAGATCTTCAGGTGATTTATTTTGACAATTCATCTTCCATCAGCCAATCAGATGCGTCCTTTTTTAAAAATTGAACCAATCAGAACGCTATTTTACTGACAATATTTTTATGACAACTAAAAGCAGTAGAGTCTTCCAGCGGCAATATTTATGTCAGATAAACGTCAAACAAATGTCAAAAAAATTATTATTATTTTAAAAATTCTTGTTTCACAATATCTCTGTAACGGTTGACATTTGACCATAATATGGTAACATATTATGTTTACTAGATTCTTTTTGTTTGTTGAGGTCCCATAAGCACTTTATTTGAATATGGAGGGTTCCTCACGAAACACCCTGTATGTTTTGTCATCAGGTTTTGCTAAAATTGTTCAAAATCTTATTTTGCAAAATTATAGCAAATTTTGTGAATTATTTGGCATTTTCAGTTTCTTTGAATATTTGCAAAAAATATTTGCTTCCTCGTAAGTGCACCATAGTTCATCAACTGCCAAGTACCTGCTTAAATCTAAAAATCCATAAATCAATTGCTAATCTTTTGGCGACTTTGTTTTGGCACATGAATTATTCAACAAATAAATTATTTTCGTTCCAGACGATTCAGGAAGTGAAACAAGTACACATAGTTCTATAAAAATATTGTTTGACGTAGCAAATGACGCAAATGTGCGTACATATTTTAAAATACAACTCTTGTAAAGAATCTTAATCCAAAATTACTTTTTTGAAACTTTTCAATCAGGAAGACAATAACATTTCAAATCCTAAAGTCAATAAACCGCTTGTCGAGCTAAAATTATTACATTCATAAATTACTTGAAGATCTTTGTTGTTTATGGGTTTTCCTAGAACATTTTAATTCAAAATTTCAGAACCAAATAAAAATTCATAAACAAACATTTTCTTGAAAGAATCTAATAATGTTATTTAAACCGGTGTATCTAAAACCGAAGATGAGAGAAGCACCCATACCAATGAGCAGACCAACGGACCCACCTCCGGAACCACCTGAAGAACAACAACAAGAAGGACCCCATCACGAAGAAATGCCATCAAACCCCAATGAGGAAGAGCATCTACCAATTCTAGTTTGCACTTATGGTGTCCAATTGATTTATCCTACAGAAGCCAGAAGGGATGTTCTTGCTGGAAGGGTGGCATATATTTATGTTGATGATAAAGGAGCAACTTTGTTTAAACCGAAACATATGTTTTCGGCGCTTAAACTAACCAATCTGCAAAGAACAAAGTACGAGGATTATCCTTGCATTGGTGCCCATCAACGGACACTTGAGAAAAACCCTTTAGGAAAGAAAAGGAGAACTATACCACACGAGCAAGACAATGTAAGTTTCATGTAGAGTTGAATCTGTAGTTAGTTGTTATTTTTGATAAAATACTTGTCGTCTTAGTTGATCTGTCAATCAACGCTGACGAGGAAAATGCTGATTCGTTATACAAAGTACTGTTGAACACGTGCCTAGTATTTCATTTTTATTTTTCTATTGTTACATAGAGACATTTGAAGTAATTGACTTTTAGTAGAAACCGGTAGTGACTGGGCAAGTTGGTATTTAAAAATAAAATGGGTTTGGCAACGATATCTTCTTGTTTGCTATCGTTCACTTTAAATTAAAGAATTTTCTCTTCCATGATTAAGCAAAATAGAGGCATTTATAGTCTGGTACGACTCTTAGGTATACAGGGTGAGTAAAAAATATGGAATAAATTCATTATCTCCTAAAATAATGTTTTTTTTTGGAAAACGCTCGCACAGGTATAGCGATTTAAATTATGGCGCATATTTTAAGGTGTTTCAATTTTTTTTTGCGACAGTCATTTTTTTGTGGTGACGTCAGGGTAATTTTTTTTAAATGGCACCCCATACTATTTTTGACGGATTTCGACAGAGGACGTCATTCTGCATCCGAATAAGTAAGTATCGTGACTTTGAAGTTGACAGTTTCTGCTATGTTCATTTTTTTAAATTTGAAAAATTGTTAAGTAAAACTTTAATGGGAGACAGTTCGAGCACCTAATTTAGCTTTTATTTGGTTGTATGAGTTTACCAGTTTCATAGGTTGATTGTTTTTCATGTTAATTATTGGTTCTTAATGAATAAATTGCGTATAATATTATAATGTTTTTGAAAATAACAGTTTTCAGATTTAAAAAATGAACATCGCAGAAACTATCAATTTGAAGGTCACGATACTTATTCAGATGCAGAGTGACGTCTTTTGTCGAAATCTGTCAAAAAAAGTATGGGGTGCCATTTAAAAAAAATTACTCGGACGTCACCACAAAAAATTGACAGTCGCAAAAAAAAATTGAAACACTTTAAAATATGCACCATAATTTAAATCGCTATACCTGTGAGAGCGTTTTCCAAAAAAAACATTATTTTGGGAGATAATGAATTTATTCCATACTTTTTACTCACCCTGTATATTATAGAACAATTCATTAATGACTCTCCTAAAAAGGAGTTTTAAGAATATTCTTGGATATATTTCAGTATCAATTAATTTATTCCTTTCTATTGGATACTTTTGACTGTAAGTTTATAAGGACATACATTTATAAACTATAAAATTTTAAATATATAATAAATAAATAATTCCCAATGTTTGTGAATTATTAATTTATGAATGCTTCATTCTCGCAAATACTTAAATTATCTCGACCAGGAAATTCCGTATTGTAAATTGATTGACACAACAGATGAGGGTCTATGAATAAACAGGGAGAAATTCGGAGAGCAATGTATAAATAATTACTAAATGAGGCCTAGCTTCCTCGTACGTAAAACTGGACAAGAATAATTATAAAATTATTTAACTGTTTTTCAGTTATTCATTATTTTTTTGAAGAAAGAATTGTAATCGATAGTTTGACTTAGGGCCGGTTTATCAATCCGTAGCTAACTCCTTGTTAGCTAACCAACGGTTAATTGTCCGTATCGCATGGATTGATAAACTGGCCCCAAGGGCCGTACTAAACATAAATCACTTTCTTATAATTAAATAAAAAATAAACATTGTTGAATCTACTCGTCTGTAACTACTGGACAGGAATCTGACTTTACTTCACAATTGCCTACGATAGGTATTCGAAATAAGTAGTTGCTGGTTGAGAACACAAGGGTAAATTATCTTAATTGCACTCGTTACAAAACCGGTAATGGCGGTAATCTATTTTTTGCTGGGTAAATTCAGTTATTTGCTTTTATCAAAAGAAATTCTTCTAAAAATTCCTTCAGGAACATGTTCATTATTCTCAGTTCTCCTAAGGGAATTATTTATTTCCTTTATTTCTTAGTTACAGAATAGGACCACGTAGGTTTCTTAGTATATACGTCATTATTTATCATTTCTCATCAGTTGAGAACTGCATTGACCATAAAAATGCAATAAATCTAAACCTATGTTCTCTGTTGCTTCATTGGTGATTGGTGAATAGTTAATAAAAGCAAAAAAATTGTTAGGCATCTCTTTTATAATTTTTCGTGATTTTCGTGTTATAAAAATATGTTGTCATAGTAATCTGGTTTTTATTATATGGTGTCAGGGAAAGTTTAGATTTCTTCATCCAAAAAGTTTCAGTAGTAAGTGGATAAAATACGAATCATTTCAGAAAAATATTGTGGGCCAATACTAACTCCAAGTCCAACTTGTTTTTAATGTTTGTCAATAAAATATAGAAGGTGCCGAATTCGGACAACTTACCTACAGATAAAGATATAAACTGAAGTGCCTGTTCAAATCCTTTCATAAGAATTCTTTTGTATTCGTTACCTGAACTCTTTTGAATTTACTAAACGAGAACGATAGTTGAGTAAAGTTTGCAAGTTTTCTATTTCACCAGACACAACGGGTTGCTGAGAGTTCTATTTTCAGAAACCCCTACCTTAGATATTCGTGGTGCGTTAATTAAGTGTTAAATGAAGATTAAGAAAAACCGCAGTTAACGACCCCGTTGTGTACCTATATGTGGCAGGAAAATAGTTAAATCAAACAAAATGCCTACGCAAGCGACTTTAGCTTGGAAAATGGTTTGATGCTATTTTATCCCCGTGGAATGAAATGTCTATAAGTAATAGACAGGGCCCAGTGGCAGATTATTACTTTTCGGGAGCCGATGCAAATTCTGATGTCACCGTCATATTACGTCCGCTATATTAGGGCACGGCCCTTTCCTTAGGAAACCCTTCATTCAGCGCGTTATGTTCAATTATTATCAAAACAGATTGAAAATTGCATAGAAGCGGGTAGTGGACAATAAACATCTTATAGATATGATGTTTGGGCGCTAATAGTGTTGTTGTAAAATTTCTTCAAAAATTTGATCACATACTTTGTTCATGTCTAACGTAAAAGGTAAAACGTTTCCGTACAAACTGGCTAACTGTACAGGGTGGCCCAAATTGGTTCTCCATATAGGGTATCTCAGTAGCTATTGTCGTAAGGAGAAAACTGAGGGCACATTCACGAGCTCGTTTTTTGAGACAAATTTAATGGCGCGAACGAAATTTTTCTATCGTTTCTCAATTTCAAGGAAAACGCGATCTTCCGAAATTTCCTTATTCTTATTATGCTGAATAACTTTTTTGCTTTATTAGCTATCTGAAAACTATAAAAACATTCTACAGGCACTTTTTTTAGTAGAATTCAGTGGCGTACTCGATTTTTTAACTAGGGTTCAAATTTCGGAGATATTAAATATAGTTGTGTTTATTTAAATAGAAACCATAGTTGGCTATGCCCCTATTTAAACAAGTGTGTTTCTCTGATTTTAAAAATATATACTTTAATGGGTATATTTCTAATAGTTTTTCAGCAAAAGTGGAATTTTTCTGTTTCAGTTACATGGATATTCAGATAAAGTAGGTTTTCTGAACTAACTGTGGCAAAACTCCATTTAGAAAAGTTTTTCCGAAAGTGAAATCATCACCCCATACAAGATTTCAGAAATATTGGCAGCTTATTTATTTCAAAATTTTTTGAATAAAAAATATGCAGACACGATTTCAAAAAAGTAAACCGATATTTCTGAAATTTTCCATGGATTGGTGATTTTACATTCTGAACAACTTTTCTAAATGACCTTTTGCCACAATTAGTACAGAAAACTTACTTTACCTGAATAAATGTAAGTAAAAGACATAAATTCTAATTTTGCTGAAAAACTATAAAAAATATACCCATTAAGGTATATATTTTTAAAATAAGAAAAAAATACCTCTTTTAATAAGGACATTGCCAACTATGGTTGCTATTTAAAAAAATACAACTATATTTAATATTTCCGAAATTTGAACCCTAATTAAAAATTTGAGTACGCCATTAAGTTCTACCCAAAAAAGTGCCTTTAGAATGTTTTTATTGTTTTGCGATGGCTTCTAAAATGAAAAAGTTATTCATAATAGGAACAACGAAATTTCGTGAAATCGCGTTTTCCTTGCAAATGTGAAACGATAGCAAAATTTCGTCTGCGCCATTAAATTTATCTCTAAAAACGAGCTCGAGAATGTGCCCTTAATTTTCTCCTTACGACAATAGTTGCTGAGATACCCTCTATGGACAACCAATTTGGGCCACCCTGTACATGTCTGGCTAGTTTAGTATCGGAAGGGGGTGGGACGATTCAAAACAGATTTAATAACATGTGGAACGAAAACAATACAGCGCTAAAAACCAAAATTAAAGTGTTTGATGCAATGCTGAAACCAATATTTTTGTATGGTGTGGAGTAGACAAGCAAGAATTGCACACAATCGTAAACCGTGGTGGTCGTGGTAAGTACAAATCTCAAACTTATGGTAGTTATGGAAGAAAATCAACCAGTGTGTCATAAATCATGAAATTATATGAAGAAATTGTGGATAGGTAGGGCACACCCCACGAAAAGACAGAGGTATGCAGAACAGCAATTGATTGAAATTCGCAAGGGAGAAGAAAAAGTGGAAAGCCTGGAGTCGGACTATTATGTAGAAGGAAACCGAAACTAAGAAATCCTTCACACGGTTAAACACAAGAATAATGGACCAATTAATTAATATCAGTCGATTACAAGTTCGGTCTCTACAGATATCAATCATATTTTTTACAAGGTGCGGCCTACTACCTGGTTTTAGATTGGTTGGTCCGTACAATAATATAGCTGAGCCAGAATCTGACGCGTTCATAATAATAGTAGATTGTTTTATTAGGATTAAAAGTGTCACTTTTTTGACGAGCAAATTTTGCATTTGTTAGGCGAAGCGTAGCGTAGCCGAACGCATGCAAAATTGCGAGTCAAAAATGACACATTTAATCCGAATGAAACATGCTATTTTTTCCCCAGCCAATAATACATTGCAAAAGTACAAAATATACAAATTATAAAATATTAACAATATGAAGTGTAAATCATGGAGTCTGGTATCTACACGTAGTCATGACGTTGTTTACTTTGTGCAAATAACGATGAATTCTGAAGAAGATTTGCCTCCAGAGGTGACAGAAGAGGCACAGAAAGTGGTTTTAGACCGACTTCCAACAAAATCTATAGAGATTTATGAGTGTGCATACAAGCATTTAATCCTAGGATTAAAAATTTTTTTAATCCTAGTAACTATTAAAAATTAATGTTGTCTTAGTAACGCAACTTTTTTTTCCCAGTCACAAAAACGTCAATTTTATCTTTAAAAATTGACATTAAAAATGACATATTTTAATACGGCTGGAGAAAAAAATTATACCGTAGGCTTACCTATTAGCAGGAACAAAAAAAGTCCTAAAATTAAAATCATGTACACGACCTACGTTATCCTTCACAAAAAATTGCGCGCCCGTACTCCCTGAAACTCCCGTATAATAATTTGGATTGCCAGCAGCGTATCGCAGAGGTTGTGTCAGTGGTGTACGTATGTTGTACGCCACTGATTAAGGTAACGGCAGGTGGGCACCACCGCGGTGGACAGGTGAAACACGCGACCGCGTCCAGTGTCGGTTCGGCTTTGGTTCTTTGTCGACGTGTAGTTCTTTCATAATTTACTCCTTATTCCGATATAATCCGGTTAGTACATTTTATTTAACGCGTCTTGTGTGTGAAAATCGTGTGTTGTTTTGAACACGTGGATTATCTTGTAAAACACACGAACCAGCTTAAAGTTGTTGTAAGTTCATTTTCATTGGTCTTTGGGTAGAACTTTTATTGTTCTACATGTTTTGAATTATAAACTACCACGGTGTACGTACGTTCGACGTTTCCTGTGCCCTCGCTTTGGTAATTACACCGGTTCCGCTAAATGCGCCTCTACGTTTTTCTATTTTACGAAAATTTGCTTAATTGAAGTTCTTGTTAGTAAAATATAAATTTAAATTGAATTACCTATCAGCAAGAAAAGTTATTAAAAATAAAGTACAGTTTTTAAGATCGGCATCAACTGTTTTTCAAACTGTATTTCAAATTTATGCTTTGCGCTTTTGTCTTTCTCTCGAGAATAGAGGAAATACACAGTTTTTAAAATAGAGAAAATATTTATAAAGAAAACTGGGTGTGTGCGTTAATATTCTGTATGTTAATTTATAATTACATATTTGTTATTATTATAAACTGTTAAGTCTTATTGTTGACCTATAAAGGAAGAATTTAGAATTTGTTACACAAAATAAGTAGCAAACCATGTTACCACCTAAAAACCCCTCAAGCGATATATTCGTTATTTTAAATTTTGGACCCCATAAACTATATATAATTTTAAATGGTAAGGCAAAAGCAATATTTTGACAACATCCTTTCGCAAATATCTATCGACTGTTTTAAAAGCTACGATGTCTAACTTCTTTATTTTAAATGGACTACCCTGTATATTTTTACATTTTTGGATTCAGGGTGAAATTCTGCATATAGCACTATATGTTTTATTAGTTTTTGTGATACAGGTAGTCTACCGTAAAATTTTCAAGTGTGCCATGGAAAATAACCGGAATGTTAAAATTGTATGGAAAAAATATTTAAGTATATCTACAAAATGTATTTACAAGGTATTGCTCAAATTAACGGCACTTTGTTGATAGCACAACTGATATCGTTTATAGTTTTATGGTAGCGCACGGCTGTCTAGATGCAACATAAAATAATTATTTAAAAAAAATCTGCGTATCAAAAAAACAAATGAAACACACTACTGTACGCAGAATTTCACGCTGAATCCAAATATGTAAAAATATACAGGGTGTTCCATTTAAAATGAGAAAGTTGAACATCGTAGCTTAAAACAATTGATAGATATTTATGGAAGGCTGATGTCAAAAGATAGCTCTTGCCTTACCGTTTAAAATTATATATAGTTTGTGCGGTTCCAAATTTAAAAAAACGAAGTTATGGCTTGAGGCGTTTTTAGGTAACAGCCTGTATAACAAAAATTTAGTATAAAATATAGCAGTATGTCCCACGAGTACTTAAACAAATGTATAACACCTTTATTATTCAAAATACAAAAAAACTAGATAAAAGCCGAATAGCAGGAAAGGCACTCCAATGGTGTAAAACGAATAGCACTTTCAGGAAAGTAGGAAGCATTATTAACTTTTGTTTATAAGTAGCACACTGCACTATTTTGTATACTTTTTTCTTTCTCATGGAATATGAATTAATCTATTTTATTATACCTGTCAAAAGAGCGAACTGTGCTGTTTAACAAACCAAGGTTGATAATATTTCCGGTTTCGCTGGAAGTACTATTATAATAAGATACGTTAGTACTATGCACAATTTTAGTACTTTTCCAGCAGTTGAATTCTTGTTTCGGGTAGTTTTTCGTATTTCGAATACGACAGCGGTTGTCTAGGAAACGGAAAACAGATGCCATTTTGTACCCGCAGAATTAAAGGGAATTGTAGTGTATACTGTATAGTGACATAAAATTATAAATTGTACAAGCTAATTAAATTTAAACAACCCATACATCGAAATTACTATTAGTTATTAATTTACTCTAATAATCATTATATTTTATGACCTTTGTCTTTCATAATAGTGTTACGTTTGTCAAGCTGTTTGAAAGCTGTAATTTCCACGTAGTACCTACCTAGTTAATATGTTTCAACACTTACTATGATTATCACAATAATTCCCAAGTATTCCATTGAGGTTTTTATTTTGTTACTACAAAAGCATAAAAGTTTAATAGAAACAGTAATACATCGGTAATACATTTTCCTACTCCTAGTCTATGGTACAGTGCACAAAAATTCAGACATAGCCTATACGAACCAATAAACTCTTTGGCGCCGGTAGACACTGACCAAACACCTGCGTTTGACGTTTCTGAATCTGTCGACTGCGCACGTTATCATTCCAACGATTCGTAGCGTTTGCGCGAAACGATCGTTAATATAATAATTTTTTTGCGTCTATCTGTGGTCGATTCCAAATTCTCTTTTACAAACTTCCTTCATGCATTCGTTTGTTGAAGTACTTGTCGCTATTCCTTGTATGCGGCACATTTAGAATGTTTCTCCTAAATAATTTCGTTTTACCATTTGTCCGCTTCTTTGCGATACACTCAAACTATTTCACTAAAAATTTTTTATTACTGTCTCTTATTTTGGGACTCTACTAGGGCCAGGTTTATATTCATTATTTTAAACGCTCTAAAAGTTTAAATGGAGCTTTCAGTCGTAATTTGAAAGATTTGTCTGACTTTTGTAAGTATCGTGTTGGTTCATCTTTTAATATGCCATCATTTAATTCTATAGCATGCTGCAGATGATTTTCATAATTTATTCACTGGCGTACCATCGTATGTCTATTGTTCTTCAATTCCCCACCCATCCCACCAAATTTCTATTACACATAAAAATCCTTTACACACTTTGAGAGGTGTTAGTAGAGATCGAAACAAGAAAAAAATTCTAATAAACTCAGGTCGGATATTCAATGGTTTTCAAGATGGGGTAGGTAGATTTTTGGTTTTCTTTTCTTTCTTAAAAGACTTCACATACAGTTATCCATGGGTTTCTTCCGGTTTATTCATAAACCCGATCTCTTTAATCTCTTTAGATTCTCTAGCCGATTAGTGCCTATTTTGGGGTGTTTACTTTGGGAATCCAACTTAATTTGATGAATACGTAGGATTTATTTAAATATTTTGGGGAGTAAAATCTTGGATGTGCTGTATATTTGGTATCACGTGTAGGTAGATAGTTTTAAAAATGCTCTTCTCTGAATAATCACTACATCAGCCATTCAACTCTCATCCAGAATTCTTAAGAAATTTCACATTCTAACTGTTAGTATATGTAAATAAAGAAGACTGTTTAAATAACTTCATCCACATAATTAAGAAGCTATTCAGAGGTTTTTGACTTTAGCTAATACTAATTTATACACGCAGTTGTATCACAGTTGTCAATTTTATGTATTCTTCCCACTTACTTATGCAAATGGTACCTACTACTTGGAGAACCTCTCATTGTAGCGTTAATCATGAAACGAAAACTAAAACCCGTTTACTTATTTACTTATATTTTAAAACCCAAAACTGCTTATAAATCACAAACGTAACTGTAATACTAATTTTGAAAGGCAAGTACACAACACATTCATTAGCGGCCTAAGCGTTATAATGGTAATTTTTTGTAATATATTTTTCATGGGAAAGTTTCCGGGTTCATAATATTTATGGGAAAATTTCGAAAAGCATCAATGACGTGTTTGTGAAATGTTACATACATTGGTCTAGGCCTCTAGTACTTGCCGTATCAGTTTGTTAATTTTACATTTAACCATATTTAACCCAGTTACAATATTTGAATCTTTTTTTTTTGCAATTTTAGGATAATTTTTGTGTTCTTTATACAGTCTTGTCTGGCCAGAAATTGTAAAAGCAAACGGGTGGCCACCTAACCCTCCAGATAGTAACCTACCGGATTATGCTGCAACCCCCTTTTCCTCCATGATCAATGTGTAGTATGCCTTCCTGTACCGGTAAAGTCACAATTTTTAAAGTAGAGTGCGAAACACGCATCTACCTTGCGCATCCCGCCAATCCACTTAAGCGTCATTGTCGTTATTTGTGCCGGTAAAGCAATACGTTTCTTCACGATTTACTTGTGTTTGCGTCTGTTAGTTGTTTGTTTTAGTCGGCGTACTTTCTTTCAAACAAGGGAAAACATAAACGACGCCGTCACGCTTTTTCTTCCAGCGATTCAGAGGATATAAGGGATAACATTTCTAAATTACTATCCGAAGTGAGGAAAAGACAGGCGGGGCAGGGTGGCCGCCATTGTTCCCGCGTTGGTACTTCCTCTACTTACAGAGAAAGTTTATCTCCCTCAAATGTATTACACAATAGTCGTAAATACTTCTATTTGTTCTATTTCTAGTGCTCTAAGAGGATCTACGTAGATCTAGATATACCTGCAGCTCAAGTTGCTATATTGGATGTACAGTCAACTCCATCGAGTTGAACTATAAAAACTCCAAGAGAATGGTGTACCCTCCATCGAGGTGTATTACATCCTAGGTTGAACGGACAGTCAACTCCATCGAGTTGAACTATAAAAACTCCAAGAGAGTGGTGTACCCTCCATCGAGGTGTATTGCATCCTAGGTTGAACGGACAGTCAACTCCATCGAGTTGAACTATAAAAACTCCAAGAGAGTGGTGTCCCCTCCATCGAGGTGTATTACACCCTAGGCTTGCACTGTATCCTTTAAGTTATTCCATGAAATAAAAGTGCACTAAAAAGGAAACTATTCCTTTACATTCTATTTTACCTCCATTATTTAACAGTGTAAATGATATTGACTTGGGTTGTTGCTTCCAACACCCCACTCGACTATCTCGAGCGCGGACCGGCCACCCGCTGAGGTGGCGGTACCGAATAACCAATTGGATCCTGATGTTTTGGAGGTATTAGGAGAGGTGGGATGTTCAAACCTCGCCGTTGGCCCAACAGTCCATGGCGATGTTGTAAGTAGGTGGGAGTACATCCTCCAGAATGAATTGTCATCGGAGAATCGTACCAGCCTGGTTAAAAAGTACCCCACAAGAGTTAACTGTCCGCTTCTTGAGGCCCCACGCCTTAAGCCGGAGGTTAACGCTACGGTAGGAGAAGCAGCTGTTAAGCGAGATACCCGGCTTTTGGAATTCCAAAACCAGATTGGAGCCGCAATTTCGGGAGTGGGAACAATTCTCACCTCCTTATTGGCCAATGAAGAAGGGGAAGGGGACAAACTATCCTTAATAGAAGTAGCAAGCGATATAGGCAGATTGCTAACTGATTTATATCATAACTACTCGCAATCGCGACGTACCCTAGTCGGAACGAATTTAAACAAAAGTTTGAAAGATATCCTGGCTACAGTTCCCCTTGATGGGTGGCTGTTTGGCAAGGATTTAACCGAACGAGTTAAAGCGGCCAAGGCGATGGAAAGGTCTAGCTCAGACTTGAAGCGGACAAAGCCCACTTGAAAACAATCTTCTGCAGTGGCATCCACAAGCACGGTTTCTTTAAACAGTCGCGGTCCACCCAAACATCTTTACAAAGGTGCTCGGCAGGGTGGACCATTACAGGCCCCGACTCAGCACCAATCCAGATCCTACCAGAACCCGAGCCAGAAGCAGTACATATTTTCTCCCTGCTTGGAAAGAAATCACATTTGATTCTATCGTGGATTAAGGGGTATAAAATACCGTTTATCACTAAACCCATACAAATTTCACCTCCAATCGCTGTACAATTATCTGCTGCAGATTATGCAGAAATGAGTGCCTCAGTTGAACACCTGATTAGTATTGGAGCTGTCTCAAAATGCTCTCCTCTCAAAAATCAGTTTCTATCCAGCACTTTCTTAGTTCCAAATCCAGATGGATCGAGACGTTTTATTCTCAATTTAAAACATTTAAATACCTTTTTAGTAACGGAACATTTTAAGTTGGAGGATAAGAGTATCGCCCTAAAACCAGTTACACAACAATGTTTTATGGCTACAATCTGGATCTCAAGGAGGCATATTTTTTGATTCCGGTGGACAAAAGGGGTGAAATAAATGTTAGGGAGACTCGTTCAGTATTAGAAAAGTTGGGGTTCATTGTGAATGACTCTAAAAGTAACCATTCACCTTCTCAATCTTGCAAATATTTATTTATTTACAATTCACTGGCAATGAAATTAGAGCTACCTAGGGAGAAACCACAGAAGGTGTGTCGAGCACTCAGGCTCATGCGTCCAGGACATGCCTGTACACTTAAAGAGTTTGCACTTTTTTTGGGACTGCTGGTATCCATTTGTCCTGCTGTACATTTTGGTTGGGTTTACACGAAAAGACTGGAAAGAGCCAAATGCTTGGCCCTAAAAGAAAATCATTTTGATTTTAATACAAGCATGACGATTGCCCCTTCCGTGAGGGATGACCTAGCTTGGTGGCTTAGTAACATTCTTAATGCCAGTAGCCCAATTAGGCAATATAATTTTCAGATGGAAATCTCTTTCTGAATTATCCTTAAGCTTTTTGTAATAGCCAAAAGGCACATGGGCATTGGAACCTACAAGAAAAATCTTTACGCATAAATTATTTAGAAGTTAAAATGTTTTGCTCGCGAAACCAGAAACTGTGAGATATTACTTCGAATTGACAACACCGCTGCCATCTCATATATAAATAGAATGGGGGGCATTCGTTTTCCCAATCTAAATTCCCTGGCCGGGACATATTGCAGTGGTGCGAAAAAAGAAATATTGGGATTTTCGCTTCCTATATTCGGTCAAGGGGATAATGTTGAGGCAGATCTAGAATCAAGACGACTTCCTCTAGAAACTGAATGGCAACTCTCTGATAGGGCATTTAAAATCATAGTGAAAAAATTTACTGCACCCCAAATAGATTTATTTGCTAGCAGAACTAACAGAAGATGCCAACTATTTGTCTCATGACAGCGTGATCCCGAGGCTTTAGCAATTAATGCTTTTACTGTTTCCTGGGCTAACTATTTTTTCTACGCTTTCCCTCCATTCTCACTGCTTTTACGAGTTCTCCAAAAGATCATAAATGATGGTGCAGGGGGTATTGTAGTGGCCCCGTTTTGGCCCACACAACCATGGTTTCCCTTGTACATGTCCTTCCTTGTAGGAGGACCCGATGCTAATTTACTATACTCTTTTGACAGACAGACACACCCCCTGTGCAACAACCTTATCCTGGTGGTCGGAGTCTTATCAGCCAAACCTTCAGGCTAAAGAATACGCCAGAGTCAGCCATTTATATTTTGTTGGCTTCCATCACATCATGCACTCGCAAACAGTACAACAGGGGACTGAAGCTGTGGTAGCAGTTTTGTCAGGACCGCAAGAAAAATGTTTTTTCAAATACCGTTGAGAACTTGATGGCGTTTTATACTCTTCAGTTTAATAAAGGAGCCAGTTACGGATCCTTGAGTTCATTCAGGGCAGCAATTGCTATGGTAATGAGTCCTAGCATGGTTAGTGATTATCGTAGCAAACGCCTTTTTAAGGGTTTTTACGACTTCAGACCCACAGCGCCCAAATATTCTTCGATTTGGGAACCACAGGTCGTTTTGAATTATTTGTCATCTTTATTCCCCAACAAATCTGTAAAACTGGAAAGCCTTACTCATAAATTACTAACTTTATTAGCGCTTGCGACTGCACATACAGTACAGACATTTGCCCTTATAGATGTTAAAGACATAGTGGTAAAGCAAGAAGCTATTGAGATTAAAAATACCTGCTAGAATAAAGACCTAGGGACGTAATCGGACTCAGCCTACATTAGTTTTACTATACCTTGCCGAGAAACCACGTATCTGTGTTGCCACTACTTTGGTTTGCTACTTAAAAAGAACGGAGACATTGAGAACAACCTTATTGTCAGACAAACTTTTCCTAACTTATAGGAAACCTCACCATGTGGCTTCAAAGGACTTGCTTAGCCGTTGGATAAAAATAGTTTTAACTAAGAGCGGTCTGAATACAGACATTTTTACAGCCCACAGTACAAGACATGCCTCAACTTCAGCTGCTAACAGAATAGGAGTCAGTATCGATACTATCAGGTCCACTGCAATGTGGTCTGAAAGATCTAGAACTTTTGCAGCCTTTTATAATAAACCTTTACAGGATACAGCTCAGTTTGCCAAAACTATTTTGACAAAATAATATTAAGTAACATATACTAGAGTTTATATTCAATCCATGTGTTACTTGTTTTATACTAAGTATGTGGTTATTATTTTGAAGGGAAGGTTTTGGATATTAAGTATTATAGTTTTGTTGCTTCCAATTATAATACTAAATGATAAAGTCTCTAAAAGAACCTTTCAGAATATTAATTATTCATCGCGAACTGCTTTAAACATCTACACATTGATCATGGAGGAAAAGGGGGTTGCAGCATAATTATAAGATCAAACGAACTTACCTAGTGATGTTCGATCTTAATTATGTGAAACCCCCTTTTCCGAAATGATCAGACCCGCCCACCCACAACAGTTTGTTCAAACTTATCCTATGCGATGAATGAACTTTAAAATCAATGACGCTTAAGTGGATTGGCGGGATGCGCAAGGTAGATGCGTGTTTCGCACTCTACTTTAAAAATTGTGACTTTACCGGTACAGGAAGGCATACTACACATTGATCATTTCGGAAAAGGGGGTTTCACATAATTAAGATCGAACATCACTAGGTAAGTTCGTTTGATCTTATAATTATTCAATATACAGTGCGACTAAAAAGTCTGGAACTAATTCAATAAAATGGAAATTGTCGAAGTTTTTAAAAAATCCTCGGACCCGTCAACTTTATTTTTTAAATGTGCATCTTTCCTGATAATTGTCATTTTTCGATCGTCTTTTGTTTTCGAACTATGACGTCATCGATATTTTTTTTAAACGGCACCCCATATTTTTGCTGCCATATTTTGATAGAGGAGGAAATTCCGAATTCAACGATATGTCACAATATGGCATTTACATTAACAGTTGTCGAAATAATCAAGTTTAAAGTAAAAATAAAAAATAGAGTTAGCCATGGAAAATTGACAGTTTAATTGTTTGGAAACGATCTAAATTTTAGAAAATAACATTTATTAACTAAAAATAACAATTAATGGTGTTCAAGTTTGTTTTTCGGTTAAATATCGCACCATTTTCACCAGCAATCTTACAAAATAATCAACACAATTTGGAAGTAACAAACGGAAACGCACAAAACAATGCTCAACTGTCAGTATTTAATGAAAAACTTCATTTGTTTATATTTTAAACGACTAAACTATCAATTTTCCACGGCTAACTCTATGACGGCAAAAATATGGGGTGCCATTTAAAAAAAATATCGATGACGTCATAGTTCGAAAACAAAAGACGATCGAAAAATGACAATTTTCAGAAAAGATGCACATTTAAAAAATAAAGTTGACGGGTCCGAGGATTTTTTAAAAACTTCGACAATTTCCATTTTATTGAATTAGTTCCAGACTTTTTAGTCGCACTGTAGAATATACTTCAAGGCAAGCAAGCAACAATTTTAACCCCAGGAAGCTGGTCAGATTCTTAAGCTGACCTAAAAAATGACGTGGGGAAATCTAGTCAGTGATATTTATGGCTTCAAATTAGATTAATTCTATAGATGTGGGGGGAGGGCTAATATGAGAAGACTAACGGTTGACATTCCTAGGATGTCCTGGATGAGATTGACAGATAGATACGAGTAAGGATACTGACACTTTCGCCATATCTCTTTCTAAGTTATGTAAATGTAACTAAGACCCAGTTGTATAAAAGATTTGACTCTTGAGTTTAGCTGACCTACGATCAATCGTCATGGTAACGATTGCTCTTAAGGCCCAGTTGTATCAAGTGGTTGAACTCCTAGTTCAGTTGATTCACCATCAATTGTCATGGATATGATTGTTATAACAATTTATTGGTATCCATGACAATTGATCGTGGATCTGTTGAACTGGGAGTCGCGGCCGGATTTCCTTCACGGTCGCTTTTACTTCACGACCGCTGTTGCCACTGGTTTGTTTAAATTGCATACGCATTTGTTTTAATTTATAACTTTTTTAGGCGACTATATAAAAACAGCTGATGCGGCTATGACGTTTCAGAATGATCACGTGACCAAATGAAATTAAAAATATTCAAATAAAAATTTAAATTTGTTAATAAAATTTGTGATATTCGCCTAAAAAATGTTGTTTGCACCTCTGCCAAAAAGTGCTTTTTCGTCCTTGCCTGTTTTCTGGTCTCGGCGTTGCCTCGACCACAAAACTCAGACTCAGACAAAAAAGATTCACTTTTTGCCCATGATACAAAAACAACTATTGCTATTTTTTCTTACGTCTACCTTGTCTTAATCAACTGTTAATTATGAAAATTACATAATATAATATGAACGATCAGTTGTCGCATTTCCTTTTTAGAAGTACCTATTTATGATATACTACTATTTGAGTTATAGGTACTTATAATAGCTAACAACTGTTAAAAGTTATTATAAACATACTTATGTACCTTGCCGTTTATAACAAAATACTATTACGCCTACTTTCTTAAGAGACACTGCTTATATAGAATAAAGGACACAACTTTCACAACAGCTGTATGATTTAAATTACGTACATAATTTAACGGTACATGAGGTAACCCGGCTATGTGAGATGAAACATTGTTATTACAAATAATTAATATCAAGTTCCTAGCATTTAAGGGATGGCTGGAAGTTTCAACTAAAGTTTCAGTCGGATTAAGTTGTAGTACCTAAACTATTCGAAAATATTGTCTTGTGAAAAATATTAGATATGCAACTGAGGTCGTGATGAAGAAGTCGGGACCTTTCACTAATTTCCTTACAAATAATACTTGAAATTGTTATCAGATTGAAAAAAATCGCACATAAATTACAACGTTTAGTTTTAGTAAATAGTTCGTGCTATAAATAATGCAATATCTACAATCGGACTATACTACTCCATATAATATATACTTTCTCAATAACAATATTATATTGGTATACTTTTAAACCAGCTAAAATATCTGTACTTACTTTTAAATTGGTTTTATATCATAATAGAAGACGTTTCTCCGTTTGGTTTCTTCGTTGCCTTGTGGGAATCTTGAACACGGTGGCTGCAAAAGAATGAAGAATTAAAACCAAGGCCAACAATTTCGTCATATCCGTTCTTTAAATTCTTTTTAAGTCGCAGACGAAGGATAATAATCATACTAAAGTTATAAAACGCGTGTCTGACACCTATAAATTACCGAGAAAATGAAGCTACGTTACGCTTACCAATTTTTAATTTTGTTCAAAGTTATTGCTTATAAAACCACTTATAACTTGCTTTCTGCCTTCCACAAACTTTTTTTTTAAGTCATCAAGTGTATATTGTTTTATGTTTGCCTTATAATGAACTGGTACTAAATTAAAATTTAATTTAACACTTGATTATAATTTCTGCATTTATTGGAAAGTATAATTAGTTTTTATTTCAATTGCATAATTGTGTTTAAGAACCATTGATAAAAATATTAGTTTTCAAATTTCTTTTGTTACCCAATTTTATTGGTAGGTATAGTCAAACAATTGAAGTGTGCATATGAAAGTAAGTATTTACTTTATTGGGCAACATTTCTGGGTAACCAGGGTAACGATTGATCTAAACTAAACTTGGTCAAGTGGGCTATGATTCCATTAATAATTTCATTTAATTTACATGTAATAATAGCCAACTTGATTAAGTTTGTTTTTGACCACCCTGTATTAGTATACAAGTATCCAACTATACCTACTGCGTGAAGTATGCTAAATGTTAGAAACAGGTATACAAGTGGGGACCTGTACAAGTTTTTATGTTAAAATAATTTCAATCCTTTATGTTGAAAATTGAAAGAAGTTGCATAAAAACTATTTAACTTTACAGTAATCCATTTCTTCATTAAAGCTGTATCTCTTGCATTTTAGTTGTTTCTTTGATTTTACTCGTATAGTAATTTTCATTAGTTTTGTCATGGTATAATTTGTGTTCTGAAGTTACAGTCTAGAGTCAAGACTATTGTATCTGAATCTCTATTTAAAAAATCCCTAGAAAGAATTTTAATTTTCCAGATCATAAGTTAAATTTACGAAAATGGTTTGCATACTTGTTCAGATTTGATTTTCTGGACCATATACGTTAGACATATCTATAGACTGTTTCCTAAAAAAAAACCCTCGACTCATTACTTATTTAAATTTTAGGCCCCGCAAACTACCTTACCAAACTACATTTAAAAAAGCCCATATGAAATAGAAAAGTTGACTATCGTATCTCTGCAATTAGTAGGCTTAGAAAATATTCATTTCCGGAATTAAATTCCTCGTACCCGCTTATGTAAGAATGCCGAGTTTCAATTGCACAACCTTAATAATAAAAGACATCTTCGAGATTTTCGAAAAAGACAAATTTCAGTTTTTTCAGAATATTTCAGAAGTGTTGCAGGAATTTTGAAAAGTGGATATATTTTCGGGGTATACGTTAGCACATATTTTCTCTAATTTAACCGACTTTCTAAGATCCCCATCATCTTATCTCAGACACCCTGTATATTTTTATATATTTGAATTCAGGGTGAAATTCTGCATATATATAAAAAAGTTGAACGCAGGGGCGTCGTTCGGAAATATGCTTTGGGGGGGCGCAACTAAAAAAAGGTCACAAAGTTTACTTATTTATTGCACCAGCATAATTAACACTAATTAAATTTAACTTAATTAATTACATAGTGCTTTTATACTATTTGGATACTCGTGTGATATAGTTTGTCTTTTCAAAAAAGATGGAATATTGGTCATTGTAAAGTGGAAATCGGAACTGACAATTAGCTAAAAGACACTGATAGATACAAGCAAAGTATAAAAAAACTTGCAGCCAATTAAAAAATCATCTTTAAGTATTTTTATTTATTTTTCTAGTAAATTTAAGAAATACCTATTATGGAACCCAAGATCTCGCCCTGTCGCAAACAGCTAAAATTATTATATTGCCTTGCCCTTGCTTCTTATTTATGGTTGACAGCAATAAAACTCGGTAGGATCCCGATGGACAACGTGTTGGGAAATTTTCCGAAAATTTCCTAAAATGTATATTTGTCTGCTTTCCAAAGCGCACTACTGCCCGATATGGAACAATGTTTTTTCTTACCGGTTGAAATTTAATTTTACTTCAATTATTTATCAAGGGATTGGGGGGGCGCAGACCAGCATTGGGGGGGCGCGCGCCCCCCCAAAGATGGTCTAGCGACGCCACTGGTTGAACGTAGCTTAAAACAGTTGATAGATACGAAAGGGTGGTGTCAAAAGATAGCTTTTGTCTTACTTGTCTGTCTTGTCTTACTTGTCTCTTTTGTCTTTGTCTTTTGTCTTAGCTTTGTCCATTTAAACTCTACTATAGTTTGTGTGATACATATTCAAAGTTTCATTTAACATCCTTGCAGTTTGTTTAAGACATTCGGAAAATGCAGTCGTCCGATGACCATCCGTGCGTGATACCATTATATATGTATCACTTAGTAGCTTCTGCTTTAATGCAGTAATTTACATGCAAGTGAAATCAGTAAAATGCAGTCTACAGATAAACTGGAACATGCGTAACGTGGAAAATGACAATACTATATAGGGTGTCCATGAGATTACGAAAAGAAAGTAATTATTGAATATTCTAAATGCAATTAGTTCGTTTTATTCGTACCATTAAATAGCTTCAAGGTTAAAAATTAGTATCTACTGCATCTGATTTATGGGCGTAAGTAGATAAAGCAACTGAGTATGTTAGCTTTTGGTACACAAGTGCATAGTAATATCCTCAAATTTGGTTTTTGAAAACGTCCTGAAGCTTGCTAGCTAAATTCAGTAAAGTCAGTGTCTTGGTTAGGGCACTTCATTATCGTATAAAATCATCTCTCCCCTCCTCATCCCAATGCGTTGATTTTAATTGAAATTTATCTGAAATTTGGTTTTATAATTATTTTACCACTTTATCCAATAATGTTTACCCAAACTCCAGTGCAAAGAAAGACGTTTTAACAATAAAATGAGATTGTTCTCTAGAAATTGGAATTATTCATATATTCACAGCTTAACAGAATAAATCGTTATTCAGCCATTCATGAATAATACTCGGTGTATAATATAGTTTTTTTCTTTAATATTGTGTGAAATGTTCCCATAGACTGCTCCACTTATTGCGATACATGAGAAATTTATTGATTTGTTTGTTAATTTATTTCCTATAATAGTTTTTTCCAAAACGTTTTAACATATCGGGTCAGCGTACTATGTTTAAAACCGGCCAAGCAAGAGCGCGCAGCCAACTGGACGCGACCAAGACCCAAGACAACTAGATGCAGGAACAACTGCACGCAAGACCCCATGTTGATCATTTTATTTTAGATACTGTAAGATTATTTTAGAGTATTTCATGGACATCTAGTATTTGAAAACACACATACTATAAGTCATCTTGGCAAAAAAAAAATTTAAGTAACTCTACTATTCGTGTACCTACTAGTATCAAGGTGGTATCAAGTGAAAAGCTTTTATTTTCTATTATTACCAGCACGTGAGTTAATTACCGTCACCACTATTGCTATTACTAATCTGCATAATTAGACATTTATAAAATTGAAGATAAAAGAGATTAAGACAATAATAGTATGCATGGAACTCTTAAATGGATTATTATTAGCATAAAAAAAGAAACCTCTGAATAGCATATAATTGAGTACAGCGAATTAATGATACGACCTACTTATGCTTACATATTTTAACATTGGTATATAAATATAAAGTAGGTGGGTAAGATCCTCTGTGCAGTTATTTAAAGAGATTGAATTTCCAAAACGATTCTCATTGTTTTAATGAAGCCTGTTAAATGGTGTGGGAAAATATCAGAAGACAATACCTGTCTTGATTTTAAGATAGGGCCGAGGATTGGACAGACATTTTAGTATATAGGGTGTCCGAGATAAGATCATGTACCGAGTCATGTACATTGGAAAAGTTGACTATCGCATCTCTGAAAATAGTTAGTTTAGAAAATATTAATTGTGGAAATGAATTCCTCGTGTTCACTTATGTAGGAATACGAAGTTTTAGGGCCGGTTTTATAAAGTCTGGTTGACCGACCGACGCGACAGTCAGATAAAAAGTTTATACAATCACGGGACTTAAAAACAGTGGCGTACCAGATTTTTCTAAGGTAAGGTAATTGAGCTGGCCCCGATGTACGCCACTGGTGGAAATAAATTAAATTTATTTTGACCAAACAATGCCACTTTATGAACTACTAATCTACAGCAAGTTTCATTAGAATGCCTCTAGGCGTTTTCCAGATTTTTGAAAAAAATAATAATTTTTGTTTAAGCTTGAACATCCTGTATCTAGAAAACGAAGCCGTTTAGGCCCGTGTTTGTATGAACGTTTTATCTTAATTAGATTTGATAAAAAAAACGCCGCTTAAAGTTTGTCTACGTACTTAATTAAAACCCTGTAGGCTATACCTATTCGTAAGTACTTTATATGGAAATTTTTGTTTTATTGTTAGAATTTAAAAACGGTGAAACGGTATTAAACGGTATTATACAAATTGAGGCTGAAAATATTTTTACTACCATAAATTAGATCTAATCTACACTAATCTCATCAATTATGTTCAGTCAATACATAACATCACAGGAGGAAGTGTAATGCTTGTAACGGAATTTACTTTCAGCCTGGAATGCACAAACAGCAAATCGATGCAAGTATGCAAGAGTTGATGTGCTCTTATTAGAAAAAACACCAGCGATGTGATATTAAATTAAAATAATTTTTAAGGGCAAACTCACATTCACATACATGTAGGTACAGCCTTAAAAAAATAGTAGCATCCGGATTTGACCTCCGGTCCAAAAAAAGGAACTAGGCTCAATCCCGTGGCTGTAACGCATTGACCCACCGACGCACTGCAGTATAAATTTTGAATGAAACTAAAATTCTGATTTATTTTATTATTTATGCCATAATTTTCTGTAAAAAAAAAAGAGTGAGTATGAACCACAATTATTTATTAAAACTATAGGTAATGACTAATCTTGAGATATGCAAATTATAAAATATTAAATGCATAGCTTCAAGGCTCGTCGCCATTTTAAGACCTAAACAATCTGTAAAAAGTTACTTTCGTGCCGCATAACCGACAGGAAAACCATATTTCAAGTGAGAAGCACTGATGTAGTGATTTCTCTCGAATGTTATGTTAAGGGTCTACACTTACTGAATTAAAAAGGAGTAGAAAAAAATCTAAATATTAACATAATGTTTCCTTAGTTATATCCGAGTTATATCTTTCATATTATTATTCAGATAACAGGCTTTAAATATTTTATTCCTTGTACGGATAATGATATATGCCATTAAAATTGTATTCAGCATCAAAAGGATAAAAATAGAACGTCAATAAACATTTAGTATACAAAACCTGTTTTTAAAATCTTCATTTGCAACGTAAATCGAAAAAAGTGGAATAGCCTCATCAGATTTCCAATTAAAAATGTAAATTCGTTTCCAAAGATATGATACTTGCATCTTAAGTAGGAGTGACTGAAAACAAGATTCCTTTATTGATTAATTTCACTGTATACATTTTTGGAGAGCTTTACATTCGTAGATATTTCACAAGAAATGTTGAGAAAATGTTCAAGACAGTTGGCGTTCTATTTCAACTGATTTCAACATATAAACACAAAGAAAGTAATTAAATAGATCAGATACGTCTATGAAAAGTAAAACAAATGAGGTACGAAAAAATGCTTTTCCAGTGCCCCGAAATTCGCAGCATAGTTTAGATAACTATAGTCAACTCTCAGACGGTACCATTAGGTGCTTTCCAATTGCACGAGGGAGTAACTCCGAGTAGCACTGAAGCTTGTTGCACCTGGAAGTCCTGAACTGATCTATTTACCTTCCTTCGACCTTTCAAGGACCTACTGGGGCAGCAGGGGTTGCTGGTACATTAAGTTCGGTGTAGCGTCCCGATTAATGAGTTAACACCGGTCCAGTTTAGAGTAGATCACTACACGATCAGATCAGATCATTTGCAATTCGAAAGCGAAAGTTTTCGTGATCTTCGCCATTTTAATTCGTACGATACAACATTCGAATTTTCATCTAACTTCTGGAAATGGGCCTTAGATTCCCAAAACCCACTGGTCTTCGGTAGTACACTTTTCGGGGACGGTCATAATTTTAAGCATTGCGTCTGATAGGCCTAAATGTTCATCAAAGTGAACTTTTGAAAGAAAACTTTGTGATTCCATTACAACTATCTTAGAGGCCTTATTTAGCTTCCAGGAAATTGTATAAATAATTCTTTAATCTTTAATTAATTTTAATTGTAGCGACTTGAATTATGATAAATCGTGTTTTATAGTGGCAATATTGTATAGCAATTACGTCTTTACATTCAATTTATTTTAGTGGTTGTCTTGAGCTCTTGACCTGTAAAGATCATTTTAGATGCACATAAAAATCACGTAACTTTGCTGGGAATTTCATGTAAAAAGTAAAGGCAAATAATATTACTGCATTGACCTATTTTTTGGGATATTTTTAGATGACATTATTTTTTTTATTTTAATTTTTAGAACGTTTAAATATCAAATACCTCGTTAAATACTATAAAATAATTGTATTCCCTTTGATGTAAGTAGCTTTTGAATCAGTGCCATGACAAAAAGCAAAATTATTGACTTTTATAAAAATATTTACTGGTGATCTGTAAACTTATAATTACCGAAACACCTCTTCTAAATTTTCAAACTTCGTGCACTTCACATCTGGTAAGATAATGCTATTAAGACTGGTGAGGAAATGTAGAGCATGGAATATACACTGCTAACCACTAAACACGATATTATTAGCAAACTGTAGTTAATTAATGGGAAACCATTCTATTTTTATGAAACGACCGATTTTATGGTTGTTTTAAAAAAGTTTTTGGGTTACATTTAATCTTCTAAATAATTTCGCAAGAATGTAAAAGATTAGAGGATCAGACTAAAATATTAATAAACGACAAAAAATGCATGATTAGGTAATTAGTAATTATATATATTATAATTAGTATTATATATATATGGGGAAGCGCTCCAAAAAATAATTAAGTAGGTATCTATGTAAACGGGTTTTCAAAGATTCGTCATATTGTCCAAGTAATTATACAGGGTAGTGACTTGAGCAACGCAACATAGGGATTTCAATGGTAAATTCTTAATGTTTAATTATTGGCTCCCCTAATTATTTTAGAGCAAAAGTGTGTTGAGGTTTTTTGTAGAGAAAACAATTCTGCATTTATTCATCATATTATTTATAATTTTCTATTTTCCGGAAGCGTAGAAATAGAAGAAATTAAAAATGGTCTTTTTAAACAAATCAATGATGCCTTGGAATTAATTATCTAAACAATCAACATTCGCATTTACATCTGTCATTACGGTTTGAAGTTTATAACCGATTATTAAAATCTGTTATTTTTAAAATGTATTCAACGAAAGAAAAAGTAGAAATGATAAAGTGCCTTGTTTAGCGAAAAATATGTTCCTATTACCTACTCGTTTTATTGTTTTAAAAAGAAAAGAAATATAATGAGACAGAAATGTCAGTGCGTTTGTTTGATTTTATAATTCCATGGCATCAGTGATTTTTTTAAAAAGACCATTTTTAATTTCTTCTATTTCTACGCTTCCGGAAAATGGAAAATTGTAAATCATAGTATGAAAAGATGCAGAATTTACTTCTCTACAAAAAACCTCAACACACTTTTGCTCTAAAATAATTAGAGGAGCCAATAATTGAACATTAAAAATTTTCCATTGAAATCCCTATGTTGCGTCGCTCAAGTCACCACCCGGTATAAAACTTTTTTTATATTGTTCAAGTAATTCAATCAAGCCAATATAGTTTCTCTGATTTGTGGATTCCCCGTCTTCCTGATGTCCCCTAAATTGCAGTCTGTAAAAGTACCGATAAACTATGAATTTTCTTTAATTACCTTCAGTTTAAAATGTCAATTATAGCAATTCGTCTTTATAAGTCTCTATTTATGTTTTTCTTCTGTGTAATTCGTCTGTATTTATTATTCATAGTCGTATATATCCTTTTTCTCGAATGTTCTAAGATTTCATTTGCATAGTTGGTCGATAGAATTTTAATAGCTGGCGTGATATGCCTTATCAACCCACTTCTTCCGAGATGTAATAGCTAGATTACTATAGTCAATATTATAAAAAATAGGTGACGTAATGACGTTCTTTGTCTTTGTCAAATTTAAAAATTTTCCATTGAAATCCCTATGTTGCGTCGCTCAAGTCACCACCCGGTATAAAACTTTTTTTATATTGTTCAAGTAATTCAATCAAGCCAATATAGTTTCTCTGATTTGTGGATTCCCCGTCTTCCTGATGTCCCCTAAAACTCATTCATGGATGCCAAAAAAACACGCTACGCTGCATTAATGTCTACGTAGATCCAGTTCTATAAATTGCTCCTAATTATTGTAGAGCTAAAATAAAATTAATATGGTATGATATGATATGGTCCCTCCTAAGTTTATTTCGTGTTCTAATAAAATTGTCAAGTGAGTCGGATGAACACGTGCATACTTTGGATCTAAACACAAGCATGGATACTCGCACGGATACCTCCGAGCCACCCACGCTGTTGTTTAGGTACTTTATTATAAATCGCATCACATATATCTTTACAGAAAAGGGGAAAATTAATCTTCCGGTGCATCCTCTATTATAAATTGTGTTCATAAAACTAGCATCTTGTGTCATGTACCATTCCACCGAAAATGTTAATTGATAGAACGCCCAAGAAGTCCTTCCGGCAGGACAGTTGAACATGGGCCAAAGTACTGCCAACAGGACACGCTTTTTAATGGAACCTGTCCTTCTGGCAGTACCGAATTTCTTCTGGCAGTACGCAACTAAAAACTATTCTTTTCCATAGGCGCCGAGTGCCGGTAATAGTTAATATTTTATTTTAAAAATATTGGAGATATCGATATACTATCATCATTCAATAAACTTGAAATGTACAAGTCAATATTCATTTTCATTGTCTTACCACCACCTCTGATATTGATTATTTTTCAATTTGCTTGATTGTTGGCTTTATTATGTCCTACAAAACAAAACGTTTCGTGAGTGTTTTGATGCTTTATTTCGGCATTTTAATTGTCACGTCATAATGAGATTGGGGTATGGACTAGCCATTCATCTATTGTATTGTATAATTTAATTTGCTACAGCATTGTATAAAGAAATAATTGATAGTCTTTAATTGTCCATCAAAGCAAGAAGTAATAAACCATTGTACTATATCAAAATAATTTATAAGGAATAATGAGATAACCTGGATGCATAAAAACATTCAACAACTTCTTGAGAACTGTATCAAACAATATACAGTGCTTCCCGAAAGTAACGGATAAATTCAATAAAACCGTTGAGAAACATATTTCAAATAAATGCTCGGACACGTCGATTTTTATTTTTAAATTATCATTTAGAGATGTAATTTTCAACCCCCAACCCCCCAATCCCTAAGCGCTACCAACTTCAACTTTAAAAATTCAAATAGCAAAGAACCCTTTCTGATACCTTATCTGATAGCTTTTTTTATGTTGAATACAATAAAAAAAAGTTTTTCAAAATCGGTTGATAAATAACGGAGATATTTACCAAAATGTATTCAAATGAAAGTGCCAATATTCGAGCAGGCGTTGGTACGGTTCTAGCAATGGGTGGTAAAAAACAATTGCAACTTGTTTGTAACTGAATGTATACAAAATGTATTACCTATCTCCAACCCCAATCATCATTAAAACTTCGATTCTTTCGGCTTCAGTAAATCTCATTTTTGTTTTCTTATTTTTCAATCGTTAATAATAAGTAACACACACTCCACTAAGTAATGTCACATTTTGTTTACATTCAATTACAAACAAGTTGCAATAGTTTTTTTCTACTAGCGTGCGGAAAAACGCATTTTCCGCACATTTTTTAGTGCGGAAAATCCACTTTTCCGCACCGTGCGGCAAAGGATTTTTCCGCACTAGTTTTTCTACTAGCGTGCGGAAAAACGCATTTTCCGCACGCTAGTAGAAAAACTATTGTTCCTAACACGTGCAGAAACCTATTTTTCCGCACTTAAATGCTTGACACCACTCCGCTACGCGTCGTGCTGTCAACGGCATTTGCGTGCGGAAAAATCGATTTTCTGCACTTGTTAGGAAAATAGCTATTTACCACCCATTGCTAGAGCCGTACCATAGCCTGCTCGAATATTGACATTTTCATTTGAATACATTTTGGTAAATATCTCCGTTATTTATCAACCGATTTTGAAAAACTTTTTTTTATTGAATTCAGCATTAAAAAGGCTATCAGATGAGATATCAGAAACGGTTCTTTGCTATTTGAATTTTTAAAGTTGGAGTTGGCAGCGCTTAGGGGTTGGGTGGTGGGGGGTTGAAAATTACATTTCTAAATCATAATTTAAAAATAAAAATCGACGTGTCCGAGCATTTATTTGAAATATTTTTCTCAACGATTTTATTGAATTTATCCGTTACTTTCGGGAAGCACTGTATAATAGCGTTCAAAGTAAATTATTTTTATAGACTTAAGACATTCTTTGTGGTAAATACCAAACCCTAATATTGGATTCGATTTGGATACAAAGGCTTTGGAAAAAAATTGAGATTTCGAAAAGTAAACCAGCTAGCGGAACGCAGTTTGCGCCAATCGAAAGAGCATATCGAACTCTATCTGACTGATGTGCGTTTCGTATTTTACTTTCTAGCCTCTATCTTCCGTCTGCCCAAGGATACCTGGTATATTGAAGTTGTAATTAAAACATTGTTATTTTGTAAAACAAATTGTATCTTAATTGGAAGAAATTTTTAAATGTAAAGGTATGCAATTGCACAAAAATAAGTAAAACATAAATCGGGGTCCAAATAAACATAATATGAGCGTGAAGTATACTACATAAATAAAATTAATTAGCGAGTAACTTGAACAGCAGACAGTTAATTAAAGAAACCTTGATGCTAACCAAGAAATTTAATTGTATGGATAATGACATTTTTCTCATTATACTTAAGTTAATAACGTTTCAAGGTAAGATAATAGAGCTATATGTTAGTTTGCGATTATATCCAAGTCTGGAAGAATTCTGTAACGTATTGTTAGGAAAATGTTATCTGTTTGATTCTCGTATTTGGGTAATTTCCCTATAGCAGCTTTCTGGTAACATAATAATTTTATTTGTTGCATTTTTTTGCATCTACGTATTTCATAATTTTTATATCTAATTGGAAAAGCCGGTATTACTTACAACTTAAAAGAAAAGCATGGTGGATACTTTTTTTAAAAATTAACTAAACTTTGAGGATTCACTTTAGCGGGAACTTGAAAAACTTTATCATCATGAACAGATGATTGAGATCTGTAAAAATGTGTTCCTTTTCATTTCACATACAGTTATACCTTTCTTTTATAGTATCAGTTGATTAGGAATTTCGTTGCGCTCTTAGAAAAATTATTATTTATTAGTTGGTTTTTGCTTTGGCTTTCAACGGAAGAATGCGTGGGTGGGTGGGTGGGTATGTAACGCCTCTAACGCAAAAACTAGTGAACCGATTTTGATGAAATTTTAAATGAAGGGGTATATCGAAAATTCATCGACAAAATAAGCTTTTCAAAAAAATCCGAAACCGGAAGCGGAAGTTAGACATGTTTTTATGATATCATTTTTTTCAGAAGCGGAATTTTGAAAATCTGAGTAGGGGATATGAAAGAAGGGTAGAATTCAAGGGAAACAGTTTTTTACCGGACTCTCTAACTTCAAAATGGCGGTCGCTATGAATTTTTCAAAATTTCGACTTTAACGCCCCGTAACTCAAAAACCAGTTAGCTGATCAGGTTCCGCAACAACTTGTTTGAAAGCCCTTTGGCTGTACTACACCAAGAAAAAAAATTATTAACTAAATCCAAAAACGGTCGCAACGGCGCTCTTCCAAAAATTTTGAAATTTTTGAAAAATTATTACAAAAAAACTGGTCTAAGGAATGTGTTTAAATTTTCTGTACTTATGCAGCTTGGCATTAGCTACATTTTTGTTTTTTGATGAACGCCAGAATTCCACTGTGGCGCCCTCTACGAGATTTTGAAAATCGGAAATTGATGCTCCTATAGCGCCTTTATTAGTCAAAATATGAAAGAAGTTTAAATATAAAAGTTGTTCAGTATATAATTCTGCATTTTCCTAAGTGTATATCACGTATACAGGGCGTTTACTTTCCACAGTACAATAAGCAACTTTGTTATTTTAAATGAAACACCCTGTATGTTATTATATAATTGAATGCAGAATTTAATTGTCTATCATATAGTATAAGGTATTCATATGGCTAAAATGTACGGTTGATGAGAAATTCGTGAATTTTGAACTTTAAAACAGTGTAGGGTGAAATTTATAAGTGCCGATATGTTCAAGTGACCATGCGCGGGACTGGAATTCCTTGTCGCTGGTTAATCCTAGCAGCCTATGAATATAAATAATCACACATGCGCAGATGAACACAATCGGCACTTGTGTTAATTTTCAAGTTTAGTTTATCGGTTGTGGCGAACAATACTGTTGAATACCAAAAACGAATGTTTATTTTTAGTATGGGAAAGTCCAGGGGAGGTTTGCACCTCCACTTTTTTAAACCGGACACAGTACCATGGTAGCGTTCAACGGTTGTACTTTTTGGGGATGTGTACAATGGTGTGTGGATTCTCAATGTCCATACTCTACTATTCTTGCTTACATTTTACATGGACGGACTTAATAATCATCATCATCCCTATATAACAACTAACAAGTGCATGTCCTGGTTACGTACGTTCAACGGTTGTTTGGACTAAAACGCAAGGTATCGCCGGGCCCCAAGGAATTTTGGCCCTAGTATTCTTTAATTTTTTCTATCCGCTTCTGATTATTAGGTACTATACGCAGTATTTATATATTATTGACTGGTGACATATTGTAATAACCCTCGGCAAAGGTAGTGCTGCATAGGTACATAAATTAATAGTTAATCAATTCACCTCTATTTATGGTAGGTGGGTATATTCTCCTTTTATCTTGCAATGTTCAGACTTTCTATTCATACTGCATACATAGAATCTATTGAAGTCGATGTGAACTTACACCATATTATTTTTTTCTTTATAACCATTTTCCTCTTTAAATATCAAAGCACAGTTTATTGTATGGAAACATTCAGAGAATATACTATTTATAGTTTCTTCATTTATTATTAGCTAAAAAAAAACAACTAATATCATCAAATATTTCGGTGTATTGAACCTAACAATAACAACTTGTTTGTGTGGTAAATATCTAACTAATCTTAAAGTATGGACCATCAGAGAAAACACTTTCTGGAATGTGGATGTCCAGGTCCCTAACTAACATCTCAGAAGTCACATATAAACATCTGTTAGTTTAATTCTTTATCACTAGAAGAAATTCCACTCCGCCACGTTAAAAATCTTAAAAAACTCTACCATAAAATGTAATATGTATCGCTAGTGATACCATTAAGTCATTAGAATTGCATGAAAGGCGGCGCGATATCGAATAGGATAGTGAATGGGTCACTAACCTCCACTTTGCAAGGTCGCCTGTAATAAGAAGTAGCAGTGATTGCGATGGAGTCCTCGTTGTTCGGAAGCTCTACTGTCAGTTGACTGTAATAGAGGAACGTGTATCTCTGTACATAATCTATGTTTATTAAATCGCTAGAAGATTTTTAGCCAGTTTCATTATTTTGTTAACGTTTTCAAACTTTACTTTCAAAGTAAATCCAGAAATACAGGGTGTCTCTAAACCTAGTACCATAAATTTACCAGCCGCTTCCTGACGCAAAAATAAGTCTAAAATGTCTATAAAAATTTTGTCCTAAACCGCAGCATAAGGAAGCTACACGTCTTTGAAAATGGTGTTGAAAAAACGGAAAACAATTGCATTTTAAAAACGGTTTGAAATAAAAAATCGAAATTTTGCATGCAGCCTAACCTATTGAAGATATAAACAGTACGAACACTTACTGTAACTATTTTTATTTTAATTTATTTTTCAATAAATTAATTTACATACAAATCTAGCATTCTAAATTGATTTTGGCTAAACAGAAAACCTGCATTTTATAGGAAACGGTTAGTCCAAGCGAGTTGAAACAAGAGTACCTTTTTTGTTAATTGGGCAACAGGGAATACAAATCTCTAAACTAAAATGGAAAAAAACAAAAGGTTAAGAAAAACGGGTTACAAGAAGAAGGTGATAACCCCCATTCGCACCGCCCCTGGTTAATTTACAAAAAAAAAAAATAGTAGAAAGTTTATACCTTTAATAGGTTAGGCTGCCTGCAAAATTTCGATTTGTTATCTCAAACCGTTTTTAAAAGGGAATTGTTTTCCGTTTTTTCAACAGCTTCCTTATGCTGCGGTTTAGGACAAAAGTTTTATAGACATTTTCGACTTATTTTTGCGCAAGGAAGCGGCTGGTAAATTTATGGTACTAGGTTTAGAGACACCCTGTATATAAATAATAAATATTAATTATTAAATTAACAATTTCAAATACAATATGATCAACAAAATTTCTGATCAGGCTTGGTCATGGAATATAATTAGTGTGTCGTCACTTGTTTCGACTAAAGCTGACATTGACAGTGGTCAAGAATATAAGCAGGAATAAATCAATCGTGTGGGTCAAGTAAAGACACTCAATTTATATTTCATGGCGAAGCCTGATCAGAAATTTTGTTGATCATGTTGTATTAAAAATAATTCCCTTTATACAGGCAACAGGATGTTACATAAAAAAACGCCTTTTGCCTAATAGGTACTGAAATTTCTAATTGTTTGACCTATATAGACCGAATTACAATGTGAACAATTTAATTTCTAAACACCTGGAAATTTTGAAATAAAAGCAGCCTTAAATGGAAAAAGTACAGTTGTTACACTACTATTATTTTAATGGAGAAACCTTTTCTGTACAGGTATTTAATTATTTATACATTCCTTATTGATAAACTAACTATCGTGTATCTGCAGAAACTCAATAAATTGATATAAATTGCAGTCTGTAAAAGTACCAATAAACTATGAATTTTCTTTAATTACCTTCAGTTTAAAATGTCAATTATAGCAATTCGTCTTTATAAGTCTCCATTTATGTTTTTCTTCTGTGTAATTCGTCTGTATTTATTATTCATAGTCGTATATATCCTTTTTCTCGAATGTTCTAAGATTTCATTTGCATAGTTGGTCGATAGAATTTTAATAGCTGGCGTGATATGCCTTATCAACCCACTTCTTCCGAGATGTAATAGCTAGATTACTATAATCTGTATTATAAAAAATAGGTAACGTAATGACGTTCTTTGTCTTTGTCAAATTTACCACCGTGTCATATATAGGCTTTAAGATTTATAGTTTTAGATTTCTCTGCTAATCTAGCATTGAAATCATTAAATGAATTTTTGCCTTAATAATTATCTAACCGTATCTAACTGAATATTAATCAATTAATGACATAAACATATGAAACATATGACAGTTAATTAAATAATTGGACCACCATTGGAAATAAGATATTCAGACTTGGAGATTTGAATGCCCGTAATGTGTAAGAACACTAATTTTGAATTATTTCAGTCCCGAACACAGCTATGCCATAGTTGATAATAAATTTTATTTTAATACAGGGTGTTTCTTAAATGGCGGACACGGAGAGCACTACGCGATTCTCATCTTAAAAAACTGAGTTGAAAAAGTATAGGCGATTTTGTCCTAATGTATTTAGTTTCCGAGTTATTCGCATTTTAAAAATTTTAAATTTGACAACATTGCGCATGGTTGCACGGACTTTGTTTTAAACGTTTGGTGTTTTAATAAGGCAGTATGAACAAGTTTCCTAGGTAATAACCTCATAGCTACAATGCACTGTTGCAACATATTGAAAAAAAGTTTAACAACAGATATTTATCAGAAAGAATGTCTTCGGAGGAAGGAATACAACGTATAAAAAATTCCAAATTTATTAAGATTTAATATTTGATTGATGAACAATGCGGAACGGTTAAAATGTACCCGTTTTTCCAAAGCATAAAGGAATTGAATCTCAATCTTTGACGGAGAATAACTCTGAAACTAGCGAAGAACGGGCATTATTGTATTATATTTTTCCAATTGGTATCTGGAGGGGGATGTAGTACTGTGCTCCGTGTCCGCCATTTAAGAAACACCCTGTATTAAAGATAATGAATTTTCTAATATTATTTAATAAAACGAATATGTTGAAAAATTCATGATTGTTTGTTGGAAATATTTCGACTTGTACAGAATTTGCTTTGCAGATAAGGACATACGATATCTAAGCTTTTAGGCTTGATTTATTGACAGGAACATGCATCCGAAGTTTGTCTGTCGCATACACCCTGTATAAGGTGTATGGGATTGAGAGAGGTCAAACTTAGTTTAAACATTTCCACATGTTTATACTAATTGGATAAAGCACTCAAGAATTTTACTTATCACCAAACTTAATTTGTGTGTGAACCTTTCTTGGCAAAGAACAATTATTGTAACCAAATCTTGTTAGCAAAATAGAAATTCTAACGTTGGAAAAGTATTAAATGATTTTAAGACGGGCTGTTTTCGATAAATACCTAACTGAAATTTTTCTATCTTGTATACGGGGTCCCCCAAAAATGTCGAGAAAACCCTGAGTAAGACTGTATAAAAAATTCTAATAACCATCTATCGTTTTTCTGACTGGTTTCGGAGTTATTCTTAATCAAAAATTTAGATGTAACTTTCTTATCTTTTTAACTTCCTTGTGAAAGCAGTTGCTAATTGAACTGATATTCTGCTGTAAAATAAATTTCCACTTTCCACTTTAATTTATTGTAGGCTATTTTATTTTCTGACACGTATTGCGGAATATTGGAATTTTATAGAAAGTCCATTCTTTTAAGATCTTGAGCAGGGCTAACTTTTCTTTTGAATTTTTGTTGTAACTCAATGATTAGTGCAGCACAAATAAAATAATTATTAATAAATGTCACCAATATAACTCTGTGGTAGATCTATAAATAACTTCGTATCTTGGCATATCAATCAGGACTACTACATCAAGGAACGGTATATTTTTATAGCTTTATAGCGCTAATATTTACCATGGGGACACTTTGCGTGTTGTTCTTACCTCTAAACTATTCAAACGGATAGAATTTGCATTTAATTCCATATGGACTTGCAAATGTAACGTTTTATTGCATTCCTTTTTTAGTCACATGTTCACCTGCTCTGAAGTTTTAGTTAAGGTACGTATAGCTAGAAGTTGTTGTTAAAGGAATTAAATAATAAGATTATAATAAATAAAGCTCTGCTACAAAAAATCCTTAATTCGATTTTTAAACAAAGTGTTCGGTTGGTAAACAAGAAAATGACCATTTACCGCACGTGTTGCTTTGGGCAACGACAATGGAAACGATGCCGCAAAATTTTTGGCGCACGCTGTTATGCAGAACAACAATGGAAACACCTATTGTAAAACATAACACAGCTTTGCAATCTAAAATTGGTATTTTCTCTGTAGGCTGTAGGAAAATATTATATTCCAATTCCATGTACCTCATAATGTGGTACCAAAACTGCTTTTTTGCATAAAATAATGATCCGAACGGTTCAGACGTTTAGACCTGTTGTAATAAGTGTGATTATTTAGATACTACACTGTTTACTAGTTCATAGAATGGGATTTGAGTTGCCAAGAGAAACAAAATGTATGTTCCAGTAGTTAAGCGTTTAATTAATTACTACAACATATAACAACTAAACATCAAATAATAAATGAGGTTTAAAAATATTTCACGTTAACCTGCAGGTATCAGGTTTGAAAAGTATAATACATAAGAAGAGTATTTTCGTTTTTCGATTTAATTTACACAGGGTGGCAAATTGATTCACACACCATGGGTTTTCAATGCTAAAATTTTAATTTTGAATTATCTGCTTCTTTTATTATTTTGGAGCTAAAGTGTACATAGGTTTTTTGAGAGAAAAAAATACTGCATCCGTAAGTGTCATTGTAAGTTTTCGGTTTTTAGAAACTATAAAATTGTCATATAGAATATAACAAGACCTTGCATTTTTATCGGAAAATTTCAGTGGTAGTTCCAGAAACATTGTTGCTAGGCAAAGCACGAGCCCATAAGCATAGAAAAACGCGAGTGCGTGTTTTTTGGATTTATATTGTGGTCCAGTGCTTTACTTTATAGCAACAATGTTAAGGGTACTGCTATTGAAATAGTAAGGTCGAGTTAATTCATATCTAACAACGTAAAATAATTAAAAAAATAATAAACAGTGAAACTGTTAGTAAACAACACCCTACCAACAAGTAAACAACACTATAGCAACGGTCTTGCCAACGTCTTTTGTTTATCACAGGAAGACTTCCTTTGAAACAGGACTAATTCTTTTCATAACAAGTACGGGAAGACGGTGGTACCGAAATGAAGGGCTATCGAAATGAACGAAGCAATTTTCGGTACCTGCATGAGTTTCGGAATTGCTGTTCCCGCAATATTTTTCCTACAATCCTATACTGTCTTCTTATAATACTGGATATTTTTTTTCAAAATTTTCACTTTTACAGCGAGACTCAAGTAAAACTCGTGCAAGTTGGTGTTGTTGCTAGACAACGAATTGTTGAAGGTTATTCCCGTATCGTGCGAGAATTGGTCTATTCCCATACTCAATATGCCTGCGGGAATTCCTAAACGATTGTAGGAAAAGGATAATTTTATCGGACCAAGCGGGTTTATCGCAAAAAGCGGAATCCTATTGGCTGACGTTTCGGATGTTGCTTAGTAACCAATGTATGAGTGATTTTGTCTCTACAAAAAAGTAATTTACAGTTTAGCTAAAATAATAAGGAAATCAATAACTGAAAATTTTGTACTGGAATTCCTATGTTGCGTCAATCAATTCACTATACCCTGTATAGGAGTTAGTACTGATTTTATGTAGACATTAATTAATTGAAATGACAATTCAGTTCATATTCTGTCAGCCAATGAGAGGCGTCCTTTTTTAAAAATTGAGCCAATTAGAAGCCTATTATACTGACAATATTTTTATGACAGCTGAAAAGCAGTAGAGTCTTCCAGCGACAATATTTATGTCAAATAAACGTCAAACAAATCGTCGACTCAGTATTTAAGTGTCCTATATCCAATTTTTGGGGTATATGACATTTTTACACTATCTTGGTAAGCGCTATGCATTTGATCTATATCCACACTCAGATTCTTTATATCTAGCCCAGAAAAGCAGATATTTGCTAAACAGTTGTTCTATATCCCAAAAATGTTCTTTATCTCAAATCATTACAAATTTCAAATGCGATTTCCTAACACTTTAGTTTTTGGACATAGGACATTTAAATACTGGATCAACGAAATGTCAAAAAAGTTATTATTATTTTAAGAATTCTTGTCCATTGAATTGTCATCAGAATAGAACTCTTAGCGCCGGTTTTTCAGTTCTAGTTTAAACCCAGGTTCAACTAATCCAAGATTAATTGCCTTGGTTACAATTCTTGTTATATCTATGGCAATTAAACTTGAGTTTGCTAAAGCTGGGTTTAAACTAGGACTGAAAAATTGGCCCTAATTCTGAGTTTTTCTTCAATATTTGTCAATCATTCATTATTACTCGCTGCTGCTGTTTTTTTGAAAATGATTACTCGCGTACCGTTCATAATTATTTTCGTTACAGCAGTGCTCGTATTTAGATTGAAATAGTTATTTTTGTATCAAGGCCAAAAAGTGAATCTTTTTCGGCCGCGACTGATTTTCTGGTCGAGGCAAAGCCGAGACCAGAAAACAGGGAAGGACGAAAAAGCACTTTTTGGCAGAGGTGCAAACAACATTTTTTAGGCGAATATTACAAATTTTATTAACAAATTTAAATTTTTATCTAAATATTCCAATGACATTTGGTCACGTGACCTTTATCATAGTCGACTAAAAAATTATAAATCAGCGGCCGAAAAAGTAAAAGCGGCCGAAAAAAAAACAAATTGCGGCCGAAAATAGTTATTTATGTTACAAGGCCGTGAAGTAGCACTTTTTTTTATTAGAATGAATATTATTTGGCGAGGCGAAGGCCGAGCCAAATAATCATTCGAATAAAAAAAAGATAGTTCACGGCCATGTGGCATACAAAATTTTGTGTGCAACTGTGAAAAATTACCAAAATTAAAGTTTCGATCGAATCTTTACATAAAATTAAAAGCTAATTTCATTCAAGATCATGACCCGTAAAAAAAAGTCTTTGTCGGCCGGTAAAAAAAAGTCTTTTTTTTACGTTGTCAGGGCTTTTTTTACGTTGTCAAGGTTTTATTTTACTATAAACAAATGTGCTACTTCACGACTCAAAATCAAACAAAAAAAGTGACCTTTTTTTGACAGTTGCACACAAAAACCATTTTCGGCCGCAAAATAGAAATTGACAAATGCCTACTACAAATTGACACTTTTCGGCTGTCAAAAGATACGTAAAACAGCTGTTTTTATCGTAGTCGACTAATAGTTATTTTTATATTAAGTGCGCAAAGCAAAGGTTTTTTTAAGCTTGAGAATGTTAGGTTTTTTGTCGAGACCGTTAGGTCGAGACAAAAAATACATTCGAAAGCTCAAAAAATCGGCTTTGCGTACGTAATATAAACAACTTTTTTTCTAAAATTGCACAGCTTTACCTAAACAGCAAGTTTATTATTAAAATATTGAATTCATAAAAAAACGGCAGCATTATTTTTTAAAGTTACCGTTGCACGGGTTTCCGTAGTTACTAATGTAAATAAAAACTGAAAAACAATTCTGTCGTTTGAATAAGTGTCGCTTTCCATGTGTTTTCTATAAATTCTCTGAAAATGGACGCTGATTCTGAATAGTTGACTTGTAATTGCTTGTTAGAATTGTTTCAATAAAATTTTCTTCTTAGTTTATTCTGAATTTTAGAAATGTCAGAAATTTTTTTTTCACCGTTAAAAAAAATTTTTTTTTCACCGTTAAAAAAAAATTTTTTTTCACCGTTAAAAAAACGCGTGCTTTGCGCACTGAAATTAATGCATAAACAACCATTTTTTGAGCAATTGTAGAAAAAAAAAATATTGCCGGCAAAATTCAGAGCACTCCTTGTATTATATTTATATGAAAATAATATAAATGTCAGCGGTTCATCAAACTTATTAAAGGAGTTTGTAAATGATGATTGTGTCTTGACATTCGTTATTATTAAGGTAGTTAGTAGGTGCACCATTTCATTAATGACGTAGAAGATGCTTTGATGGTACTTTTTCATGTCTCTTACATTTCTGGCTAAAAACTGTAATTGCGCAAATTGCAAGTCATGAAAAAATATGGCATCATAAATGTGACTTTTATTATTTTATTTTCGTAAATACATATTTTGCAGTGCAATGAACCACTTATAAAATTAACGTAGGTACTTTTCATATCACGATCATAATTTAGTAGTGCCACTGACCGGATTGAAACCATGAAACGATCAAATAAAGAAATACGAATATTAAATTGGAAATTATTTGTTCCATCCTGAAAGTCTTGTTTACATCACACTACGAATATAAATTGTTTAGATTAAACTAAAAAAACAAGTTATAAATACAAAACTATAATACTTTCTGCACTCGCGATTGTAGTAGATAGCTATTCGAGCCATTCATTCATCACCTATGTGGACACCATTTGCCAAAAGCTGAAAGAAACGTACAGCTGGTGCAACTTTACTGCTTAGCAGTTTTTTACAGACGAACAGGTGACTGCCAACTACTTTATGACAAGTTGGAAATACATTTCTGAAGATACAATGCTGAACATTATAAAAACAAATCAGAACTGGTTCAGCAGCAAAACAGAACACATACAGTTCTCTGAAAGGTGGATTTCCAGTTAATATCCTTAGGGCCTTCCAACTTCCATCGTGGTCCGTGCATTGACTTTGTAATATGCATTCAAGAATGCAATTCAGTGATGTCCAGCACGCCTTTCCGTATACTTCCTGCTTTGTAAACCCCGCTGAGCTTGCTGTAAAATTGTTTTATGGGCTAATGTACCATTGGAAAGGTAGTCACGCAGAAAAAATTATACTTATTGGAGAAATATGCAAAAAGGTCATCAAAAAGTCATTTAAGTTGAACTCTCGTTTAACCGTATAATATTTACTAACATTAGCATTTCATAGGGGACGTTTCTTCTTTATATTGAACTGCATTTATTTATGTTTTTGGTTAAAGACATTGATCAATAGTTATATTCATAGATAATGTTCTTGTTATAAATTTATCATATTAGGTACCTACTCGTATTAGTCCTAAGATTTGTATCTCAAAAAAAGATTAAGCAGTACCTAGTACCTATCGCCAAACAGGCAGTTCCGTTTAATTTCGAAACAGAATACATAGGTGGTACGTATATGTGTTGCAATGTTGCTCTTTACATCGCTCCAAAAGAATGACTTGTAGATAGTAATCTTTCTCTAGTGCTCGTTGAATTTTTACTTTCCCATAGCACCACTGGCATATTCATATCATGAAAATTTTCGAAATTGAGATTTTCGCGGAAATACGTGTTTTGGACCTCCAGGAACCCAAAAAAGTGGTTTACAAAAAATGTCTGCCTGTAGGTAGGTGTGTATGTAACGCCTCTAACGCAAAAACTAGTGAACCGATTTTGATGAAATTTGAAATGAAAGGGGTATATCGAAAAGTTTTTAATTTCGTCTTCACTACTTACAATAGAAATTTGTTAAACGAACGTATCAACAACCTGTATTCTACCCTGTACAGGGTGGCCCAAATTGGTTGTCCATATAGGGTATCTCAGTAGCTATTGTCGTAAGGAGAAAACTGAGGGCACATTCTTGAGCTCGTTTTTTGAGACAAATTTAATGGCGCGAACGAAATTTTTCTATCGTTTCTCATTTTCAAGGAAAACGCGATTTTCCGAAATTTCCTTATTCCTATTATGCTGATTAACTTTTTTGCTGTATTAGCTATTTGAAAACTATAAAAACATTCTAGAGGCACTTTTTTTAGTAGAATTCAGTAGCGTACTCGATTTTTTAACTAGGGTTCAAATTTCGGAGATATTAAATATAGTTGTGTTTATTTAAATAGAAACCATAGTTGGCTATGCCCCTATTTAAACAAGTGTGTTTTTCTGATTTTAAAAATATATACTTTAATAGGTATATTTCTAATAGTTTTTCAGCAAAAGTGGAATTTTTGTGTTTCAGTTACATGGATATTCAGATAAAGTAGGTTTTCTGAACTAACTGTGGCAAAACTCCATTTAGAAAAGTTTTTCAGAATGTGAAATCATCACCCCATACAAGATTTCAGAAATATTGGCAGCTTATTTATTTCAAAATTTTTTGAATAAAAAATATGCAGACACGACTTCAAAAAAGTAAACCGATATTTCTGAAATTTTCCATGGGGTGGTGATTTTACATTCTGAACAACTTTTCTAAATGACCTCTTGCCACAATTAGTACAGAAAACTTACTTTACCTGAATAAATGTAAGTAAAAGACATTTATTCTAATTTTGCTGAAAAACTATAAAAAATATACCCATTAAGGTATATATTTTTAAAATAAGAAAAAAATACCTCTTTTAATAAGGACATTGCCAACTATGGTTTCTATTTAAAAAAATACAACTATATTTAATATTTCCGAAATTTGAACCCTAATTAAAAATTTGAGTACGCCATTGAGTTCTACCCAAAAAAGTGCCTATATAATGTTTTTATAGTTTTGCGATGGCTTATAAAATAAAAAAGTTATTCAACATAATAGGAACAAGGAAATTTCGTAAAATCGCGTTTTCCTTGAAAATGTGAAACGATAGCAAAATTTCGTCTGCGCCATTAAATTTGTCTGTAAAAACGAGCTCGAGAATGTGCCCTTAGTTTTCTCCTTACGACAATAGTTGCTGAGATACCCTATATGGACAACCAATTTGGGCCACCCTGTACACTCTATAGCAGAAGAAAAAATTACATAAAGCCATAAATAAATATCTCTTAAGTGCTAACCAAATTTTTTACACGATAACCTGTATTCTCAATTGTCTTCTAGAATACTCTTCTTGACTGTTTTAGAAATTATTAGAATTGCGTTCGTTGTTACAACCCGCTAAAATATTCAGCACATACATATTTACGTACTATACAGTATTTCGTAACATTCTAATTCGAGGTTTAAAACGAATCTAAATATGTACCTACTTGATGCATGGTACTTATTTGTTAAGAATGTGTAACATGGCAAGTTCAAATTTGAAGGCACTTATTCAACTAGAATCTTGGCAACTCATGACAATTGTTTACACAAAATTGTGTATGTTTTAAAGGAATTTCCAAAAATTGTTATATTACTCGAAAATATATTTTTATTGTATCACGCACAGACCACTCACTAAAACGATTTTCAAGATCTTTTGATGTCAATGATTTTCTTTTGTTAATGTCAAAAATATTAATTACACTTCAAAGTTAACAAAACCCTGTATAAGTCAAAATAAATTTTACTCAAATATTCTAAGAATCTGCCAAGTTTTTCGTAACTATATGTAAATGTCCCAGTGTGCAATAATTCGAAATATGTTGTATAATAAAATTTAAATATAGAACGCATTTTTATTTTTAATATAAAATTTCCTAGAATTTCAATGCTAGAATTTTAAAAATATTTTATAATGACTTTGTATAACATAGTTACATCTCTAAACATATCTTTGATTTAATTTGCAAAATGTTATACACCTCATTGTATGGAAATTAACGCATAAACAGTTTAGATTGTGGATAAGCTAGAAAAAACAAAGAAAAATGTGAGCCTACTACAGTTTTAACTGTTAATTTTATAACAGACTTGTACGTTACCGTATAAAATAATTATATTATTTAAATTTTCATATCTGTTTCTTAAAAATCATCAAGAAGACTCTACCAGATCTTTTAATTTCATAGTAGGCCATGAAAACTATGTTTTTTAGTGAACTAAAACCTTCGAAGGTAAATAAATGCTCCTTTATACAAGGAGCGTATCCCTAAGTTGCACTGCACGCAAAGAAGATTGACAGCAACGACAATACAATAAATTGGTAGAAGGTGCAACAAGGATAAACATAACAGGAACTAATGCCAATTTCAAGCCTCTTTCCATAAAGGAGCTGTATGTTTGAAAGCTAAACCATACTTTTGTGTATAGCCTTTTGGTACACCCTATATATTATATATTCATACCATAGTGATTTTGCTGCATTATCCATTATGAACTAAAGGCGAGGAATTCAAAAAGTATAAGCAACATAACTTCAGAAAGTGCAGATGGAGTAGTCATTAATATATTCACTTTAGATTGACTTGGCCATATAAGTCGCTGTAATTATGATTGCCTTTAGTGTTATATCCGAACTCAAAAATAATACAAAACGTATAGTATATTATTCTACATTTTCCTTTATTTCTGTCATATTAATACTTACTGCCACTGACAATGAAATAACTTTTGATTGCTGTGACTTTATTTTCAATAAATATACGATTATTTACTTTCCACTTGTAAATATTAAAATCATCAACATTTACTTGACGTTTTTATTGAACCTTAAAGTGCCAACTGACTGTCTCAAATTATCAAAAATTTGCCAAATATTATGTTTAGTTTGTAGCGGTAGATATAAAGTGTCGAATTGATTATCATATATTTTCTTTTATTTCCAGAGCGATGAAGGAAGGAGGCAGTGGGCGATGAACCCCTTTTCGAGGGGTTCCGCTGGGCCGCGTGCCTAACAATATGCGCGAAGAGGAACTAGAGGTGGCCCTCAAGGTAATTAATCTAATAATATGTAAATATTTCATTTTGTAGGTAGATAAATCCATATTGCTTAGGAAAATATTATCTATTATTTTGATTGACCTTAACATAATTAAGAGGTATTTACTTAAATTTATTTTGTGTTACAAAAAAAATGTAGTGTAAAATAGTTATGACAAATGGGTTTACTGAAAGGTTGTTTTCCGACTTTTTTTTGATTGAAGCGATGAAACTGTTGGCTATTAACAACTTCGACAAAATCATTAATATTAATTTTATTTTCTCTTCATGCTACTTTGCCAAAGGTTAGTTTTTTTTAAAGTGAAGGAATATTTTTAAATCAAGACTCAAGAGCATTACCAATTATTTTGTAATGGTTGTAATTGGAAAATTTCCATCTTCTTTGATTAAATTTTACAAAATTTTCTCCATTTAGGGCCGGTTTTATAAAGGCTGGTTGGCCGATGGTTGGCTCAACCACAACCAAAATTGTCATAGATACGTATCCATGACAATTGATCAAAAAGCGATCGAAAAGTTTTTAAATGAGAGTGGCTTTTGAAATTTTTTTGAATGTCTGAGAATGAGGAATAAACAAAAAATGTTACCGTCAGTTTTGAGCACGACCTTCTTGATTTCCGAGACTTGACGTTTCTATCGACGTCAAGTCTCGGAAATCAAGAAGGTCGTGGTTTTGAGGTTCATTATTGTTAGTTTACAGCTCGACCAAGCTTACAAAGTTGAAAGGGGGCGTGTCCGGCGCTGATATAGTTATTCAAAATAAAAACATTTAGGCGGCAAATTTAAATAATTATAAATACTTTTCCTTCCGAATGATATTTCTGGCTTCAGAACGAATTATTTTCCTCGATTTAGCATTCATACTTGACAGATTTTAAACGTCAAAATAATCTGACAAACACTGAAATTATTAAAATTTCAAACGTCATGTCAATTGAATTTTTCCAGTGAATGTACTTTTGAGTATGCATTGTTTGCTATTGGTTGACGTATTGTCGCGCCTTGTCTTTCATATGACATATTTTCCGGGGCATTTGTAAGCTTGGTGGAGCTGTATCTCTGTGCACGAGTATGTAACATATGAGTTACGACATACTACTAACATACACAGCTCGATTTGAAAACTTTTTGATCCCTCGTTACGTTTCATTGCCTCATACGTTATTTGTGATAGATGCCGCTATAACTCTTTTTAAATTTATTTTTCTAGTTTCGTAGAGCGTTTTCTTTTTTTTGAAAATGTTAAAAATATAGAAAGCATCGAAATTTTCCGAGAAAAACCCACACACAGGTGATACGTTCCGCCCCATTAACCGAGAGAGCTATAAAATAACTATACTGACACTAGTTTAAATTAATAATGGATATTTGTAAAAGTTACGTTTTTGGAAACCGTTTTGCGCAATAAACTGTGTCTGTATTCAAATACATGATTAGGGACAACGAATTTATGATGAAAAATTACAGCTTTTCGAAATAACGGTCATAATTTAACAACGAGATAATGAAGCAATAATTTCGACAAATTTTAAATGGAGAGTAGTATTTGCTATTTCAGTCTTCTACAGATTGTATATTTTTGGAAACCACGGTCTTTAAATACCCTAACCAATATATAATCTCTGTAGATGTGTGTTGAAGCACTGGAATAAATCAAGGAGATGTTTGGTTTAAATTTCATATTACGATTGCATATTGCCTTACAAATCCAAAATTGTTCAAAGTTGAAGACTTTGTTGTATGTCGCTTATAGAACCTTGGCTGTTCACGTAGCAAATAATAATTCAAAACGCTGTAAATAAACACTACTATGGAACTGTTGTAAATATTTCAGTTTAATGTTTTGGAAACTGCACCACCGACTACGCCGCGTTCTGCTTTATTAATAAGAAATGAGTTTTCTCATTAATTTTCCGATGCAACATATGTTGAGCTCTAAACACCCTTGCAAGAGTTATTTATAATCGGAATTCAGGACAATCAGATGAGACACATATAAACATGTCTTAATGGATTCAGAATGCATGGGCGTAACTGCGTAAACTTTTTAGTGGACAACAGGAGAGATTAGGAAATAAAATATAAACACAGATTACAAATTGTTAAAGCTATAATAAACGGTATATAAACTTTTAATTTATGGCATATAAATTTTATTTCTACATTTAGAAGATATGCAACGATAAAAAATATATTCTTGAAAGTCTTTTATATTCAAATCAGTCTGTAAGCTGCATATTATGTTTTCCTACATAATCCACTTCAACTAGTTTAACACGATTGCAATAATGTTTAATGATGTGGGAAAACAAATTAGATTCTCACAAAAGTTAGGTAACTTAAAAGTCGCTTTTAATTGTTAGCTTATTCATAATAGAGGGCGTCTCTAAACCTAGTACCATAAATTTACCAGCCGCTTCCTAATGCAAAAATAAGTCGAAAATGTCTATAAAAATTTTGTCCTAAACCGCAGTATAAGGAAGCTACACGTCTTTGAAAATGGTGTTGAAAAACGGAAAACAATTGCATTTTAAAAACGGTTTGAGATAAAAAAAAATCGAGATTTTGCATGCAGCCTAACCTATTGAAGGTATAAACAGTACGAACACTTACTGTAACTATTTTTATTTTAATTTATTTTTCAATAAATTAATTTACATACAAATCCAGCATTCTAAATTGATTGGCTAAACAGAAAACCTGCATTTTATAGGAAATGGTTAGTCCAGGCGAGTTGAAACAAGAGTACCTTTTTTGTTAATTTGGCAACAGGGAATGCAAATCTCTAAACTAAAATGGAAAAAAGCAAAAGGTTAAGAAAAGCGGGTCACAAGAAAAAGGTGATAACCCCCATTCGCGCCGCCCCTGGTTAATTTTCAAAAAAAAAGTTGTAGAAAATTTATACCTTTAATAGGTTAGGCTGCCTGCAAAATTTCGATTTTTTTATCTCAAACCGTTTTTAAAATGCAATTGTTTTCCGTTTTTTCAACACCATTTTCAAAGACGTGTAGCTTCCTTATGCTGCGGTTTAGGACAAAATTTTTATAGACATTTTCGACTTATTTTTGCGTCAGGAAGCGGCTGGTAAATTTATGGTACTAGGTTTAGAGACACCCTGTATAGGTTAAAAGTAGATAAATTCATTCTATTAAAAAATAGAATCAATTCTGTGTGATTTGGATATCTTTCGCGCTTATATTAATCTACAGGGTGTCCCTAAGTAGCCAAACTGAAAACACATGTTCTTCAAGGAAAATTATGATGATTTTAAACCCAACTTACGTATAATATCCAAAAGTGCTCGGTTAAGAGTCCCACGGAGCGTCAAAGATGTTCAAGAAATTTATAAATAGAAATTTTTTGAACATCTTTGACGCTCAATAGAGCCTAGACTCTAGACGCTAGAGTCATAGTGAAGCGCTTTTGGATATAGGTAAGTTGGTTTAAATCGTCATAATTTTGCCTGAAGAATATGTGGTTTCAGTTTGGCTACACAATTTAGGAACACCCTGTATAAAATTACACCTTTTGTTATTAGAAATGCCACAATTAGAACGATACCCCTAGTATAGTTTATCAGCATATTTTTGTATCTCTTTTTAATACTCATAGTTAAAAAAGGAAAGTACATGGGTCACAGCTCTTGGGTGCACAACTCACGCGTTCGGGTCGGGTCGGCTCTTGCATACTGATTGTTACTAATATTGACATGAATTCCAACTTAACCAATCCATAACATATAAAGTCATAGCCTCCTATACAATATTATTAGGCGCCGGGTTGCGTATTAATAAAATGTATTTAGAGTAGTTACATATCATTTTAAAGAATGTACATTACAGTAAACCGCAGGTTACGTTAGGGGTGGAGCACGTACCCCAGTGACATTAGTTAATAGTACAACAATAAATTCAGTTTTATGAATTAAAGGAACTCTGTATTCGCCATAATCGGTACAAAATATGTACCTACAATAAAACTCTTGAAGGACCTGAACACATAGCCAATTGAGAAGTGATACCTACATAATGTTAGTGTATGTAGGCTAACTATTTCAGCTCATTAAACCTAGATACCCAGTTGAGTTGTACTAGCCGCTCCCAATTCTATTTATTATGACATGTACTAGCTTGTACTTTCAGTCATTTTGCAATCGTTAAAGTAATGAGAATCACGTTGTACTGCACGTTTTTGTATCGTATTACTTGACATGTATAAGTATTGGTACCTATTCAGAGCAAAATTGATTTACGATGAGATTTTTCCCTTGTACACGAGTTCGTCGGCCTAAATTCTTAGACACAATAGATTTTATGTTGATACTCAAAATGATTTGTCATCCAAAAGAAAGTAGAGCCCTTGAATAACTATAGCCTTATCTCATGGAAAGTGATCAAATCAGTCATTATAAAATTTCGCTAAAGGGTGTGGAAGGAAAAGAAAAACTAATGTTAGATAGTGTTAATTTGTGAATATTTGAAATAATGGACGCATTTTACGTTATTACTATAATTAGGGTTGTACATATGTTAATATTTTAAGCACTAAGACGACCTACGTGCTACTATAGCGTGCTGTATATCCATTTCCTAATTATGTAACATGTAGAGTTTCTAATTTTGTTGAAGGACTGTACTTAAAATATAGCAACCAATTAGTAACTGAAAGAAAACGTCAGCCGTCAGTACTAATATTTGGCTGTGGAAATAAATTATAATGAAATTGTTGTCAAAATGAAAAATAAACTTTTATTAAACCTCAAAACAGTAAAAAAAAGTCGCCATAATTAGATACACCTTGATTAAGCATCAAATAAAATGACAATAATTACAATTCATTAGGGATCTCGTAATTAATAAGAGATAGAGATTCGTTTAAATGAAAAGAAATATTCAGCGTCTTGAAGACTACTACGATCACTATTCAAATTCTATGAGTTTTCAATATGGGTTGAAAAATGTTAAATTTTCAGTTTTCTATTTCCCTGTGTAATTTGGTTAAATAAGTATTAGCATTTTATTTTTTTAATTGCAGGTGGTTATAGTGGGCAATGGTGGTGTTGGAAAGTCTAGTATGATTCAACGCTATTGTAAAGGCACGTTCACTAAGGATTATAAGAAAACTATTGGCGTTGATTTTCTTGAACGACAAATTGAGTAAGTATACCAATAATATTTATTCACCTACTAATTAAATATTAAGATTATATTATAATTATTATTAATACTAATGTAAAACAACCTAAAAATAATTGTGTAATTAATGAAAATTCTATAAATGGCATTCTTTTTTCTTACAAAAGTAAGTGCATTTAGTTAGTGCGCAAGGTTGTTGAAATAAATTAGTAAGCCACTGCAAAATTGAGAATTGTCATTTTAACATTTATAAATTATCAAAACCAGCAAGCATCACGCTACTATTTTTTTTTTCGTTTCCTTTACGACGTGGGCCAGAAATATAAATTAAACTTGTATTTCGGACATACGATTAGTTAAGAACCCTGGTATTATGGGAATTTTCAGAACTTTCAGCTTGTATTACATTCTATTTGATAGGAACTCGGATAGGAATATGGATATCGTGTCCATATCGAATTGCCAGGGTAAAGCTTATTAGACCTGAGAGACACACGTGCTAATATATTACTACAAATATATTTTTCTTCAAACGTTAGAAAAATTAGACGTTTTACAACTCCATAGAAACATGTTAAAGTTTGACTTTTCTGCAGTTGTTGCTTGAGCGGCAGCAAAAATAAATTTTCCACCAATCACAGACTGTTATTTTACTTTAGTGCAACTCACGAGGGGCGGCAAAAGTAAATAGAGGTTTGTGATTGGTGCAAAATTTACTTTTTCTTCAAGCGTATCATAATATCCGTATTGTTGTACAGAACTGGCTATGTAGAAGGAAGTCATTTTGTTACTAGTCAAAAAATGAAAATAATGTTACTAGTACAATAATGTGTTTACCTATCCATGGCAACGGCAGTATTTTGCCCATAGCTCCGCCCTCAAGGTTGGTAGAAGGGAGAGCGTTGTCCTGTGTAAATGACTTTTTAGGAAATATTTATTTACAGCAACAGAATATTTTTACACTTGAAGAAAAAATAGTATACCTATATTATTCGGAGTAGAACGTATTATTTGTGTTTCGCTCTCTTGCACAGCCTCGGCGCGTGCGCCTCTGCCGCAATATGAGCTCAACACAAAAAGAACTCTTTCTACTCCTAATAATATAATATACTATTTACTGCCGCGAAGGTTACAATTGCAGAAAAGTTTTTAGAAATTGTTCAGTTTGGTTTTGTCATCTTTAAAGTTTCTAAATTTCTAATATTTTTTTAGTTACAAATGCATTTTCTACGTTTGAAAAAAAAAATGGTACGTTTCATTCGGATCAGAAGTCCTTTTTTGGGCTCCATCGTACCTAATTATCGGACTCGCCAACGCTCGTCCCAAAAAGCTACACTTCTAATCCTAATACCTAAAGCTATGTACTACTTAAGTTATTTCCTAATTTAAAAATACGTTGGCGATGAGAGGACGCGGATGAAAATTACACGAAATATAAATTGACACTTTGGCTTCAATATACTCAGTTTTAAACTTTTAATTATTAATTTTACTGTGACAGAAACTTCCTATTCTAGTACCTCGCCAGAATCAAATATAAACTGGCAATTGTTGCCAAAATTTGAATTGTTCCTGACTGGTACCTAATCAGGACTGCAGATATTTATACAGGATATTCCGGAAACAAATCAATCAAAAGGATTGCTGACAATACAGCAATAACGTCCTTTTTTGAAATAATATTGTATGATAAAATATTCAAGGCCTCGTCCAACAACTATAATTAAAAAAATAGAGTTTATATAATTTACCTATTTAGTGTGAATATGTTATTTAATTGTTATACATGGCACTAAAGAGAATGGAAAATGTTATCTACTGGTGCCAAAATCCGATATGTCGGCCATAAGAAAAAATAAGTTAACCGCCGTATCCCGCACTGCAAAAACTGAAACAGTTACAGTTATAAATAAAGAAACGACAGATAAAAAAGAAAACAGCAAATTTCAATATTTTTTTTATATTCTTTTCTAAGCTTTAAATATTTTTAAACTTTTGAAACTGAATACCTACAAACTAGTTCCTAAAATAGGCAACTTTTGTTTAATTCAACTGATCTTCTATCTGTTACGGTTTCTGAATTAAAGTTTACACCCTATACCTATACAAAATTTTTATAATTATTTTCCTTTCACTTATGAATTGCTACGCGTAATTTAACTTCTTTATAGCTGCTTCTTCTTCCGTGAATGTAATCCTTCCGTTTTGCTTGAATAATTTTAATACTAATTGCGAATAAAAAAAACACTTTTAATTGAAAATTAGATATGTTCACTCCTCTCTCGAATAATTTAAGAAAATGCAGTTGTGTGTACGAAACACCTTCATTAAAATGAAATGCAGCTGTGAGTACTATATATCTTTTAATTGCAGAACAGGAACAGGAAAACGTCCTAAGTAATTAAACCCAGACTAAATGTCATTTTATTTAGATGATATATTCTCCATTGCATCTGTTTAATGTTCCTATAAATTTTGCTTTCGCATAGAAATTAATGGATAATATCATTTTAAGTGTGCTTTGTACAATTATGAAACGTCATTTGTAGTCGTAAATAACATAAATTTTAATAACACATGTTATTTTCATAGTGCTTACCTATAAAGATGTTTTCCTTTTAATATGAAATTGCAATAGTTTCACCAGTTACGTTTTGCCTTCAACACAGGCAAACGAATTGAGGAGGAAGATTTCCTCATGAATGCTTTAAGCCTCATTTATATAGGCACGATTGTTCTTTTTGTTTTCATTGGTTCAATTTGAATTTGACGCCAAATTTAACCAATGAAAATAGAAAGAAACAGTCGGAACCAAACTCGCGTCTGTATGAAGCCCCCTTTCATCGATGAAAGTGTAATTTAGTTTTTTTTTGCACTTCCGGGACTAACCGACCTACTTTAGGCGTCATTTTGAAGGACCAAAGTGTCACTTTTAATCCCTGAGGGATTAGGTAAATTCACTTTTTTTATCAGTATAAAAATGACCCTTCCTGTTTAAAAAGACCACCGCTTCCTGTGATAAAAAAGCTGTTGGTAGGGAGTTGCTTACTATTGTTTATTATACAGTGCTTCCCGAAAGTAACGGATAAATTCAATAAAATCGTTCAGAAAAATATTTCAAATAAATGCTTGGACACGTCGATTTTTATTTTTAAATTGTCATTTATAGATGTAATTTTCAACCCGCCACCCCGCAGCCCCTAAGCGCTGCCAACTCCAACTTTAAAAATTCAAATAGCAATGAACCCTTTCTGATACCTCATCTGATAGCTTTTTTCATTCTGAATACAATAAAAAACAGTTTTTCAAAATCGGTTGATAAATAACGGAGATATTTACCAAAATGTATTCAAATGAAAGCGCCAATATTCGAGTAGGCGTTGGTACGGCTCTACAAAGGGTGGTACAAAACAATTGCAACTTGTTTGTAATTGAATGTAAACAAAATGTATCTATCTATTTCCAACCCCAATCATCATTAAAACTTCGATTCTTTCGGCTTCAGTAAATCTCATTTTTGTTTTCTTATTTTTCAATCGTTAATAATAAGTAACACACACTCCACTAAGTAATGTCAATACATTTTGTTTACATTCAATTGCAAACAAGTTGCAATTGTTTTTTACCACCCATTGCTATAGAGCAGTACCAACGCCTGCTCGAATATTGGCACTTTCATTTGAATACATTTTGGTAAATATCTCCGTTATTTATCAACCGATTTTAAAAAACTTTTTTGTATTGTATTCAGCATAAAAAAAGCTATCAGATGAGGTATCAAAAAGGGTTCTTTGCTATTTGAATTTTTAAAGTTGGAGTTGGCAGCGCTTAGGGTTTGGGGGGTGGGGGGTTGAAAATTACATCTCTAAATGATAATTTAAAAATAAAAATCGACGTGTCCGAGCATTTATTTGAAATACTTTTCTCAACGATTTTATTGAATTTATCCGTTACTTTCGCGAAGCACTGTATATTTTTTTATTTGCATTTTTCTAACTTTGTCCAAATTGAGATAAAAATTAAAAACCAAATTTTTACTCCATTTCTAAAGAGGAAGGAAGCATATTAGGATACAAGTTTATACGAAAAAGTAGCCTTAGTTTTCGCAAAGGATTAACTTCCTGTATTTTCTACACGTACGTAGAAAACACCCTATATAATATTAAAGTAATGCACGCGTTGTATAGTCCAATATTAGTTATTAAATCCAATGCTTTTTAGTAATTTCAATTACAAACATGATTTCTCTAAAAGTTGTTTTGAAATCGAATTCTTCCTGTTTCGCGGAAATTACCAGAATGTGCGTCAGTGGGTTTGCTCTTGATCTAAAAACAGGCTTAACTTTAGTCCTACTTCTCAAGAATAGATCCTGGATATACAGTTTCCAGGTTTTTAATTTGGCAGTGGTTGTCGATGACGTCGGTGTTGTAAGCATTAATTCTGTCCACAATTTTAGATTCTTTGAAAAATTTTTGTTGCAAAGACTGCCAAATTTTTGGCACGTTAATAATAATGCGTGACTTTTCTGGAACAGTTAACGATCATTTCAAAGAATATTTAAATTACCGCGTGCAACGACAGTAATGTTCCGACATATACTTTCATAAGATAATATAACATCAGCCAATACTAAAGGGTAATACAATTATGTTACTGTTGATAACAGTTCACATTTTTTATGGGATGTTTTGAATTAAGTTTACCTGAAATGGAAAATTTTAATTTAATCATAAACTTTTGAATTGTTAGCACGCACCCGAATATTAATTTCAGCGGTAAATTTTTTTTAAAATAGTAGACTCAAGAGCCAATGTCAAATTTTTACCTCGATCTGAAGGTTTCGGGTTCAAAATTAAAATTTTACGTGTGCAGCCAGCAACTTATATATGTACCTGTCATAATTTCAAGTTTATTGTTGGCAAAGGAAGAACTTCGATGTCTTACAAAATTTCCTGTTTTTAAATGTTGTCGTCGTTCAAGTCTAAAATTACAATCAAGGAAGGTTTCGGTCTGTGTTTTGGAAATTGTTTTGTATCAACCACGATTTCTAAGGTATGAAAAGTTAGAAAATGAACACCACTACTGTGATACAAAAGTACAGTTACCAAGTTATAAATAAACAACTTGGAGGATAACGTTTTATTACCACATACATTTAAGTGTGAAACTTTTTACTACATTATGCTAGTTATCAGACAAGTGGGTTAATGGAAGTAAATACAAATCAAGTTGTTAGACACATCAATGTTCTAGAAATAACCTTGGTTTTACTGTTTCTTTAATCATTTGGATGTATAAAAACATCTTCAGGATTAATAAATTAATATGAGGCGCCGTTTGGGTCAAAATTATATATATAAATTCAACAAATATATAAAGTTCTTTAGGAAATATATATACGTTTTTAAAAACATATGTGTAATAAACGGATTTATATAAGCATTTTTGAAAATTCATATATATTTATTAACAAAACATACATATAATTCGAACAATTCGTTCATAAAAGTAAGTTTACGAAAACATAAATATATTGCGCTCGAAAACACATATATATTGCAGTTGAAAACACATATATAATTACGTTACAAGTTTCAAGGTGCGTCTGCGCGAATATGTGGCAACGCTGTAATTGGTTCGTATCATGACCATCTTGATTCGAGTTCCACGCAGGGTCGCACTAGCCACAGCACATCTTTTTGGTACACATTAATATTTTCAAAAGATTTTTTTTATTTCAAAATGTTTTTGGTACCACTCTTAAGATTGAGAAAATTATTTAAAGAAAAAGAAAAAATATTTAAATAGCAATTTTTAGTTTTCTATTTTTTGACGGTTAAACAGTGGCGGCGGCTGTTGGTCAATCATATAGGGAGGTCATTTTAATAAAGAAAACAAACTAGCTAATGTTTAAACAAAAACATTCTTACCTGTTTCATCGTAACCCTCATAAGGGCTAAGTAGACTGCGTTGCAAAATTCTACGCAATGGATTATTTTATTCAAGGTACCTACATACCTATCTGTTTTTTATTTACACGCTAGATACAATCCAGTTATGAGCGACTGTTTTTACATTTACACGTTGGAGTTTCATATGATGTGCTAATAAAAAATTGTGCTTGCACAAATTTATACATTGATTCTTTGACATACCGATATATTTCTTTTGCTGTGTCTGTTCTGCTTGTTTATTTCAAGCAAGGCTTTTGGACGACTGTTTTATTTACGGGCTGGGAACGTTAGCTGAGATGGTATTGCATTCAACACTATTTGGTAACATAACACCTTACGTACAATAATAACTCGAACTTCTGATTAAATATTTACTATTTTTGTTTTGGTTTCATAATTAATAGTTTCACGAGTGCAAATGTCTTCATTTTCTTAGGGAGGTCATTGCCCAAATGACCTAATGGACGAGCCCTATCCAACGGTACCAAAAACGCGACCTTTATTTCCATTTGAAATTTCAAAGTTGCTTTCGATTTTCCGCATTTCCGGTTTACCCTGGAAAATTGTAGCAGTGCCAATAAATTCGTTGCATATGCTTTGGCAATTAATTTTTTTTTCAACCGCATAGCTCATTACGTTTAAAAAATATATAAACGGGCAGACGGGTGTGATCTGAAACAGCCTGTAATTTTATTTACAAAGGCCTATTTCCTTACTTAAACATTCTGTTTAGTTCCGGTTTTTTATCGGTCTTTTCTACCTTTCTAGTTACATTCTAAAAGTATGTTGGAAAAAAAATTACTGATTTTAAACGCAAGGACCATTTTACCTTTCGAAATCCTTCCCATGATTTCCTTCAGCACAATCGAACAAGCATATGCGAACATTATACTAAAATAATTAATTTTGTGAATTGGGTACACAAACATTTTTCAAAAATTACTCTTAATGTGTCTCAAAGAGAAGATCTGCTGTGAGAGATCTACTGTGGCTAGTCCGATCCTGGGTGGAAGTAATTGAACACATGACAGCGTTGCCACATATTCGCGCAGACGCACCTTGAAACTTGTAACGCAATTATATATGTGTTTTCAACTGCAATATTTATGTGTTTTCGAGCGCAATATATTTATGTTTTCGTAAACTTACTTTTATGAACGAATTGTTCGAATTATATGTATATTTTGTTAATAAATATATATGTATTTTCAAAAATGCTTATATAAATCCGTTTATTACACATATGTTTTTAAAAACGTATATATATTTCCTAAAGAACTTTATATATTTGTTGAATTTATATATATAATTTTGACCCAAACGGCGCCTCATACATTAAACAATTAAATAAATATTTTATTTAAAACTTAGTCAATTATTTGTTGTTTATATCTGTCAAACGAGGTACATTAAGCAGTTCATAACGTCCTAGGGCGTTATGAATACGCTGCTCATTATGCCCTCTAATATAATGTCAAATACATACAGTGAGTGCTTCCCGAAAGTAACGGATAAATTCAATAAAATCGTTGAGAAAAATATTTCAAATAAATGCTCGGACACATCGATTTTTATTTTTAAATTATCATTTAGAGATGTAATTTTCAACCCCCCACCCCTAAGCGCTGCCAACTCCAACTTTAAAAATTCAAATAGCAAAGAACCCTTTCTGATACCTCGTCTGATAGACTTTTTTATGCTGAATACAATAAAAACAAGTTTTTCAAAATCGGTTGATAAATAACAAAGATATTTACCAAAATGTATTCAAATGAAAGTGCCAATATTCGAGCAGGCGTTGGTACGGCTCTAGCAATGAGTGGTAAAAAACAATTGCAACTTGTTTGTAATTGAATGTAAACAAAATGTATTTGTATTTTCAGTTGTCATAAAAATATTGTCAGTAAAATAGCCTTCTGATTGGTTCAATTTTTAAAAAAGGACGCTTCTGATTGGCTGACGAAATATGAATTGAATTGTCATCGTCATCGATACATAAACAAATATCGCCTCCAAAGCCATGTCATGGCCGTGTCTATTTTATTAATCCACGTTCAAGCTTTTCAATTTATTTACGTATTCGAACCGAAAAATAAAACGTTATATGCCCCACGGGCATTACTTGATGTTTATGTCATTGGGCAAACTAACCCTTGCGCCAAAGACCCTTTCATAATACCCTAGGTGTGCATAAACAACTATTGAATAAAGATTATTCTTATAGGTGTAATAAATAGAAATTATAATTTATTGTCAACGCATTAATAAGTTTTATTTAATTTCAGAGTAGATGGCGAAGAAGTAAGATTAATGCTGTGGGACACAGCAGGTCAAGAAGAATTCGATGCCATCACAAAAGCTTATTACCGGGGAGCGCAAGCTTGTGTCCTTGCGTTTTCCACGACCGACCGGGACTCTTTCGAGGCGGCCCACTCCTGGAAACTCAAAGTAAGTTGAAGAAAAGCAAGAATGTAAATTATTTAATATCTGTACATGTCAGTCTACAGAATTTAGGCAAAACGTTCAATTTTTATTTTTCAAAGACCATAAAGCTCCGTTCCTTTATTTAAAATTAAGAGTTACAATGGACATAAATTATTACCGAAATAATAATTACCTGTTAGGAATTTGGGGTGGGAAATGGGCCAATTTCGTGACCACAAGTTTATCGACTAAGATCTAAGTCTAAGATATTACATGCTTATCTAACCCAGTAATCACGTGGAGTAACTGAAACTAGAGCATTAGCAATAGATGACTGACTATGACTGAAAATAATAATGAAAAAAAATTAACAAAAGTTCTTGGTCCACTAAAATAATATCATATTTTGCTTTTAGCTAAAATATATTTATTGCTTAGTTTTGCTATTAGAGGGTTTGTCATACGATCTTATATCACACTGTATAATATAATATGATCATTAAAATTTTGGATGAAAGTAGGCGGGGCGGGCATTTTGGGCAGGCCATGGCATATACGAGTAATTAGTTTGTCGTTACTCACACCACATTATTGATACCTACAACATTTTGTTTTAAACGCGACGAAGTTTTATTCTTGAGCAATACTTTTTCAAAGCAAGAGGACCATTAAAGGAAAACAAAGATTTTGACAGCGAAAATAACGATTAATAATCTGCAATTCGAAATTACTTTTGTTAGCTATAAAAAAAAGTGCGCAATATTTAAATTCAGGTGCTTCAACATGAATCAATTTTTGCAATTTCTTCTTCTGTCAAACTAAAACTCAAAATCAATATAGAACATAACACTCTATTCTACCACCCTAAAACTACAAAATTGTTAGCAGAAACTTCCTCATATTTGTTCATGGCTCAAGCCAAAATTTTAACTTTCATTCACATATTGGAGATTTGATTTTGAATTTGTATTTTCACGATATAAAATAACAAATAACTTGGCAAGCAATGTCTGATGATACGGTTCAACAAACTATAAAATATTTATGTAGACTTATATAGAGGTGCGCTATATCTGTAATTATATCACTTTAAAATTTTATGCCTAATAAAATAATAATTCACGACTAGCAGATGTATTTTCTGAATTATTTGCACATTTGTTTTTGTTACTATTGAGGTAGAACGTTACCAGCAATAATAGTAACGGTATATGTAGTACCTACTGGTATATGCAATTTATTTCAAAACTGATGTGGTTGTACTATAAACAAATTTATAATTAAAGCATTAGATTTAAATATATTTTAATAAAGTAGGGAGCTATACAAACAACGCCGATAAAGGGAAATTAGAAAATAGAGAATAAAGAAAACCATACATACATACATACATTTGTATATAAAAGCGCTATGTTACAAATTGCCGATTGAAATAAATTGTTGACGCGCGATAGCGTAGGGAAGCGCGGATTTTTGGTTTTTGACTACTACCTAATATTATTGGTTTGTTGATTTCTAGCCCTATAACTACAGAGTGATTTAAAATAATCTTGGTAAAATAATTCCATGTAAATTAAATGGAACCACAGCCCACTTGACTAAATTTATTTCAGACCACTCTGTAATTTCGTTTGATGCTTCTGAATATAAACTTTTATGTAGGTAATAAACAAGATATGTTGACTTGGGGTTAAGTTAAAAATGAATAGTATAACTAATATTTTTTACAGGTTGAAAACGAGTGTGGAGAAATTCCGACAGTCATAGTCCAAAATAAAATAGATCTTATTGATCAAACGGTCGTTAATCCGTAAGTACCTACTATTTTTTTTATTTCTATGTGTACCGATAAAACGTACATCGAAAACAATGCTTTTGCACCATTTTCTTCATTTACATTTAATTGAATCGTTTGCTAAAAGTTAACAAACAAATCATAAATCAGAGTAAATTGCAAGCAGCTGCATAAGGTAAAACTGTTTAAGAAGACATAACTTAAACTATAAATATAAAATATTTGGAGAAATGTATCTTTGCCAAAAATATTGTACATTTAAATATTCAACTCGTGATTTGCAAGATAAGATTTAGAAATTCTTGTTACTCTTGTACGTATTAAAACATTGACGACCTATGAAACGTTAAATAAAAAGCTTTTCAAAAATTTTAAGTGTAGTAATGATTTATTTTTAAACACCGGTGCCTAACTCTATTGACGTAGTTTACTTTGAAACTTTATTGTACACCTTGAGGATGTATTAATATCTTTATTTCTGCCCGGAAAACTGAAGCAATTTCTTATACACCTACTGATCAGTTTAAGCTAATAGCAAGCAATTTTGTATTTGAAAAATGACCAGGCCGTCGCGTCGTCTGATTTATGTTGGCTTTTATATATTTATTTTTTTAGAATTATTCATAATATTATTAATTGAAGGAACGAAAGATACGTGTAAATAATAAATCATGAACTAGGTACTATGAAAACGAGAAAATTCAGTTCAGTAATCGAGGTATAAAAGTGCATAAAGTGCATGTATGATAGAGATTCCGTTAAATGAAAAGAAATGTTCAGCGTATTCAGAACTGGCTCCTAGAAAAGTAAATTACTACTAGTTAAAACCGAGGTTAAAACTTTCAGAGAATGTTATTGTGTCCAACCGGGGGACCGTCGATAGCTTCCAACCTCTGCTCTTGCTCTGCTCTATCAGAGCACGTGCCTGATATTCTACCTATCACTATAAACTTGATTTGAAAGAAGATAATGCATCTGCATCACCGTAATCTGCATTACCTGCCCATCTTTTACAAATAGTACATCAATATAAACAACGGCAGATACACGCGTTCGTTTCAATAAAACGAATCGTACCCGTGACAAGCGATCGTCAGTTAGTTGAACTGGAATTTAAATCCGAATCCAAAGATCGGCTCTAATCTTAAGCAACTTTAGCAACTCTAAAAAAGTGGAGGTGCAAACCTCTCCCGAACGTTCCCATACTAAAAATAAACATTTCGTTTTTGGTATTCAACAGTAGTTCGCGAGGCAGCTTTGGAAATAATTTGAATGCCTAGCGAGAAAAACGAGACTATACGGGTTCGATATGAACAGAGGAAAGACACCAAGGCACGCATCTATCTGTAGTAGGTACCGCCTAGAAATTACGGCTGGCGAAGCCGGACGATCGCTACCGACCGACCGACGATCCGTTTCCGTCAGAGTCCAACATAATATTCAAAATTCACGAATTTCTCATCAACCGTACATTTTAGCTATATGAACACCTTATACTATCTGATAGACAATTAAATTTTGCATTCAATTATATAATAATATACAGGGTGTTTCATTTAAAATAACAAAGTTGCTTATTGTATTGGGGAAAGCAAACGCCCTGTATACGTGATACACATTTAGAAAAATGCAGAATCATATACTAAATAACTTTTCTATTTAAACTTCTTTCATATTTTGACTGATAAAGGCGCTATAGGAGCATCAATTTCCGATTTTCAAAACCTCGTAGAGGGCGCCACAGTGAAATTCTGGCATTCATCAAAAAACAAAAATATAGCTAACACCAAGCTGCATAAGTGTAGAAAATTTAAACGCAATCATGTGGTTAGTTTTTTTGTAATAATTTTTCAAAAATTTCAAAATTTTTGGTAGAGTGCCGTTGCGACCGTTTTTGAATTTACGAAATAATTTGTTTTCATGGTATAGTACTGTCAAAGGACTTTCAAACAAGTTGTTACGAAACCTGATCAGGTAACTGGTATTTGAGTTATGGTACCTTAAAGTCGAAATTTTGAAAAATTCATAGCGGCCGCCATTTTGAAGAGAGAATCCGGAAAAAACTGTTTCTATTGAATTATGGTCTTCTTTCATACCCCCTACTCAGATTTTCAAAATTCCGCTTCTGAAAAAGAAATGCTACCAAAAAAACATGTCTAACTTCTGCTTCCGGTTCGATGAATTTTCGATATACCCCTTCATTTCAAATTTCATCAAAATCGGTTCACTAGTTTTTGCGTTAGAGACGTTACATACATACCCACCCACCCACAGACAGACATTTTTTCTAAACCACATTTTTGGGTTCCTGGAGGTCCAAAAGACGTATTTTCGCGAAATCATGATATCAATATTCTGAGAATATTTATAACGATATGAATTTTTCCGAAACCGTTTTTTAGGGAAAATATTACACATACATTTTTGACGAATTGAACCAAAAACTGGGCCAAAGCTTCGTTATAATAATGTTTTGACTGAAAATCGTTGTTTCTTGTCAGTTTTAAAACGTGTGTGGTCGGACAAGCGACTACCAAAATATCTTATGGTAATTGTTTAGCTGAAAATATTTACTGCAGGTTTCATAATATCATAAAGCATAAGCATAACAACGAGAGAAAAGTTATAATTTTAACTTTTGCTTATAATACTTTATTCCAAAGCATGGTATTGGATGAAATACTACGAAGAAGATAATTAAAATAAAACCCTATATTAATAAATATTAATTCAAGAAAGTATTAGGACATTTAAAGTAAAACTGCGGAACAGTGCTATTAATATAGTACCTACTAAATGGATAAATGTTTGCATAAACCTGAAAGAAATTTCCGTCTTGCAAGGTTGAAACTATTTACAATTCTAATTAGATTCCGCTATATATTTTCATATTATTCTTCGTTTTATAAGCTATATTTTAACAAAAATTTATTAGTTTCAGTTTATGCGATAAGAAAGGGCACGCAACCTAACCAAAGACGGTTTTTGTACATTTGGCTATCGCCTACTTTCACTTTCACGGATGCATCTATAATAATTATAATCCTACAAAAATAAACACAGAATATTGATTAACTGATAATATTGACAATAAAAAAAACTATCGTAAACTGTGAACGCTATTTCCCTTTTTTTTCACACCTACGAATCGTCCAAGTTCTGCGACATCTTTTTCTAAATTTAAATTTGTTTATCATATTTATATGACAAACTCAAGAATTTCCCGATACTTTTCAGATCATTTAGTATACACCCACAGAGTGCTATATATTTTTAGGTAGGTGAATCACAGTTTTACGAATAATTTATAAAGACTAGCTAATAGTGCTGAGATGAGCTTGAAGATATTGATTGCATAAATAATTCCATGCATTTTACGACTTTGATAAGGATAACAGAGCCATAACACCGACAATTATTTTGTTTCACTGCCTTAAAACTTAATTCAAACCCACATTGATTTAAAATTTTATTCTTAAAAAAAAACCTTAATTTCGAAAATTGTCATGATATCACCTCCCATATACCAGTTGTACGGGAAAGTAAAATCGGTTTCGTACGACACCTTATTACGATACTAGTGTCGTGACAGATTTCATTACGACGTTAGTGCCGTAAGTCGTAACGAATTTCCGATAGCGCCTTGAAAATAAACAAATTTCACAAACAATCATTATTTCGGTGTAAACTTTATCAACCTACTCTAGTTTGAAAAAATATGGAAAAGGTCATGAAAATATTGAATATTCTACTTTATGAAAGTGGATAAAACGTTGTACAATATTCGTTTCTTAATTCTCATATTACATTATTCGATGAGTTTCCCATCTCGTATCGTAATATGGCACGTTACGATATTCATATCATAAATATCTATTATAATAAAATAATTAGGAATTTATCTTTTGTTTTTGTATTATAGACAACACCGATTTTATTAACATCTAAATCAAAATAAATTATACAAAAATTAGATTTCTACAAAATACTAAACACTGCATTCGGTAATATAAATATTCCAAAAATTCCGCTAATTTTAAAAATTGTGAGTTAATTGAACACCAACTTGATGATCGGGTTTCATTCCTTGTCCAAAATTGGTTTGGCCAGTCGCTTCTAATCTGGTTCTTCCACCGTTTCCAGTAGCCAAAGGAATATTACCACCAACGGAACCTCGATTAGGTTGACCTGGTGTATGAGATCCACTTACGAAAGCTCCGGCACCATTATTTTTGTTTAAGTAGTTCAAACCAGCGCTATTTGTTTCTGAACCTACTATTTTGAAATTTTTGTCAAAGTTTCTGTCGTGTTGAGCCCATCCAGTAACTTGATGACTCGGAGTATTAACAATTCCTAGTTGACCGCGAATATTTCCATGACTTCCTATTCCGGGTTGAGTATCGATTCTTCCGGAAAGTCCATGTCCTGCCGGGGAAGAAAATGTAGCACCGCCACTGTATGTAATTGGGCTGGTAAATCCACGACTATTCGAGGATTGGGAAAGAGATCCCCAAGCTGGACCTGCTTGGTAACCAAATGTTTGACTGCCACCACCCCCTGGAAATCTGTTAACGCCTCCGAATGCCTGGCGGCGAAAACGAATATGAGGTTGCTGTATAACTTCATGGATAAAATCTTGTTCCTCTTCTAGACGAGGTTGTCCAACACCTTCTTGATAAACTTGTGCATTGGTGTGAACAATACACACCACTGCCACTGCCGAAATGATTAGAAGTTTTACTGTGGTAGAAGTCATCTTCTTGGGTTAACTTTTTGGAGGTGTTTAGAACTCGCTTGCTTGTTGATAACTATACCTGAAAGTAGTTTTTCGAGGGTATATATACTCGTAATTGTTTTACATTTTATAAAAGAATTGTTGATAAGAAGGGATCCCTAGAATGGGGAAATACCATTTGAGGAATATCAATAAACATTTTTCTAGTTATATTAGGATCGTGTGTAGCAATGTTATCAAATTTAATGAACTGTAACGTATGCTTTAACGCGATTATGTTTTCATTATCATTAATAATTTATATTAATAAAGTGATTAGCAGTGAATGATTTTTGTAAACATTAAAGCAGAACTGCACCCCCTGGAAACCTGTTAACACCTCCGAATACCTGGCGGCGAAAACGAATATGAGGTTGCTGTATAACTTCTTGGATAAAATCTTGTTCCTGTTCTAGGCGAGGTTGTCCAACACCTTCTTCATAAACTTGTGCATTGGTGTGAACAATACACACCACTGCTACTGCCGAAATAATTAAAAGTTTTACTGTGGTAGAAGTCATCTTCTTGGGTTAACTTTTTGGAGGTTAGAACTCACTTGCTTGTTGATAAGTTTAGTATGCTTGAGAAAAATTACATTTTGTAATAAAATAGAACTGTGCGGTAAAAGGGGATCCCTGGACTACGGGAATACCTACCATTCAATGAATATAAATAATTAATTTCACACCACGGGCTGTTATGATAAGGTGAAGTAATCTTATCAAATGTAATGAACTGTAATATATGTTTCGACATGATATTGATAATTATTGTATGGCTTTTAAATCGGTTGGAAATAGAAACTAATCGTGTGTTTACATTAAAAATAGTCGTATATTATTTAACATTTGTGTATAAATAGCGGCATGTTTATGTGAACAAAAAATTACACTATACCGGGTGACATAGAATCCCGGACTACCCATATTACTTTTTAATTTTTAACCGATTTAAATAAATTTTTGTATACGTTATATACACGTAAGAGCTCCTAATTTGAACTGAATGTTAATAACCTGTCTCTTCCGATTTTGCCTGAAACGACCCCAACTTTCATATTACAAATGCAACACCCTGTATATTTTTGCATATTTCAATTCTGCATATAATCGTGTCAAGATATTACAATTTTGAGAACTTACAAATTTTAATTTCAAAAATACATTTTAATTCTAGAGTGCCAAGACTTACTGAATTTTGTTCATATCATTGCCGCTTATTTTTTTAAAACTTAATTAGTTGGCTAGAGCCTTTCAAAGTTGAAAACACCATTTTCCTCCGAATAACTCCTTTTTTTTTCAAATGGAAGGGTTGAGGAACACCGACCTATGTAAATGAAGCATTTTTTGCTGATTGCAAGGATGTACATCACTTGATGTTTCTTTTAACAATTATTTGAGTAAGTCAAAGTTATTTAGAATGTTCTGTATTTTTTTCAACCGTTCGGGAAAAAGAAGGTTATGAAAATGATTTTTCCGAGGCTCTATAAAGCCAACTATTCACTTTTTATTATAAGAAAAGCAAGCGACAGTGATATGAACAAAATTCAGTATGTCATGAGTCATGGCACTCTAGAATTAAAACGTATTTTTGAAATTAAAGAATTGTAAGTTCTCAAAACTGTAATATCTTTACATTATTATACGTAGAATTTAATCCCGAGTTGAAGTACCTATGCAAAACTATACAGGGTGATGCATTTGAAATAAGAAAGTTGGGATCCTTTCCGACAAAAACGGAAGTGAAAAAATATTAACAACATTCAGTTCAAATTATGAGCTGTTACGTATAGTCATTAAAGTGATGTTTTATTGACGAAAAGATATAAGAAGTACGAAGCCGCGTAGCGGCCGAGTACTTTAGCCGTCGTATACTACCATTCTTTTTAATATTGCACGATTGAATAAAATAGACGATTTTTGTAATTATTTAAAGCATAATGGATAATATTCATAACAAAAATGATAAAAACAAGTGAGATGAAAGTATGTTGTCATAGCAGCCTGTACTATATTGAGCGAGGGAAAATTTACTGTCCTGGTCCAAAATGTTTCAGTCATGGATAAAATTATGAATGATTTCAGAAAATGTGCTATATGGTTCCATAGCCTTATTGTTTGTCCGGTTTTGCCAGTTTATTAAATTGTAAATACAATTTTGTCCTAAACTTTTGGATAAGGTATCATTATTAGAATGCCAAGGGCTTACTTTTCATATACTTTTATTTATATTAGGTAGCTAAATTTATACCTCGTGTGGAAGTTACGCATGGTCAATTACAGAAGCTATCATATGGGGGTATCGCACTGTAACTATACGTTTATAGCTATTGTCGCGTGTAAAGCTTCAAGTTCCGGTTCAAGTTCAAGCGTGACTGACCACAACGGATGTCTGCAGATATTATTCCTCCATTCATGTAATAAGTATGCAGGCAAACGCATTTAAATAGCATATAGATCAACTTGCAAGGAATTGCTTTTCCTATTTCAGTATTTTTTAAGTATTTGTTTTTATATCTGGGGTATTCCATTGAACATGCGTAAAGCGAAACAAAGCTTATTAATTATTTTTTTAACCTTGTGAACTTTATAGTTCTTGTTTAAGAAATTAATTTCTTATTTATTTATAATTCTATATTTGCCTTCATTAAAAAAGTCCCCTATTTATAAATAATTCATAATTTAGCAGTTCTGCTTTACTGTTTACAAAAATCATTCACTGCTAATTACTTTATTAATATAAATTATTAATGATAATGAAAACATAATCGCGTTAAAGCATACGTTACAGTTCATTAAATTTGATAACATTGCTACACACGATCCTAATATAACTTGAAAAATGTTTATTGATATTCCTCAAATGGTATTTCCCCATTCTAGGGATCCCTTCTTATCAACAATTCTTTTATAAAATGTAAAACAATTACGAGTATATAAACCTATACCCTCGACAAACTACTTTCAAGTATAGTTATCAAGAAGCAAGCGAGTTCTAAACACCTCCAAAAAGTTAACCCAAGAAGATGACTTCTACTACAGTAAAACTTTTAATTATTTCGGCAGTGGCAGTGGTATGTATTGTTCACACCAATGCACAAGTTTATCAAGAAGGTGTTGGACAACCTCGTCTAGAAGAGGAACAAGATTTTATCCAAGAAGTTATACGGCAACCTCATATTCGTTTTCGCCGCCAGGCATTCGGAGGCGTTAACAGATTTCCAGGGGGTGGTGGCAGTCAAACATTTGGTTACCAAGCAGGTCCAGCTTGGGGATCTCTTTCCCAATCCTCGAATAGTCGTGGATTTACCAGCCCAATTACATACAGTGGCGGTGCTACATTTTCTTCCCCGGCAGGACATGGACTTTCCGGAAGAATCGATACTCAACCCGGAATAGGAAGTCAAGGAAATATTCGCGGTCAAGTAGGAATTGTAAATACTCCAAGTCATCAAGTTACTGGATGGGCTCAACACGACAGAAACTTTGACAAAAATTTCAAAATAGTAGGTTCAGAAACAAATAGCGCTGGTTTGAACTACTTAAACAAAAATAATGGTGCCGGAGCTTTCGTAAGTGGATCTCATACACCAGGTCAACCTAATCGAGGTTCCGTTGGTGGTAATATTCCTTTGGCTACTGGAAACGGTGGAAGAACCAGATTAGAAGCGACTGGGCAAACCAATTTTGGACAAGGAATGAAACCCGACCATCAAGTTGGTCTGCAGTTTACTCACAATTTTTAAAATTAATCTTATTTTTAAAATATTTATATTACCGAAAGCAGTGTTTGGTATTTGGTAGAAATGTAATTTTTGTATAGTAATTGTTTGAAAAAATATAAATTATTTTGTTATTGGATAAATAATACATTTTCCTTAAAATTGTTTATGATAAAATAACTATTCTTGCGTAACAATGAATGTACAGGCAGGGTGTGTGTTGTCATAGCGACACCAAGACAGCATTTACGGAAAAATAGTCTTCAAAGTTCTACTTTATTCTAAATAATTTTTTTATTTCAAAATTTTGGGAACCTTATGCAGAGTCAGGAAGCATAATATAATATATCTACACTAAAAAATGTACTCTCAGAATTTTACAAAGAATATGGGGCGATAATGCGCTATTTTGTATACAGGGTGTGTATATTTATACATACCCTGTATACAAAATTTGATGTTGGACGTGTAAAAATAATTACAAATGATTATTTTCGGATGACCAAAAATATTCTTCTCTCTCTCTCTCTCCATCTCTCTCTCTCTCTCTCTCTCTCTCTCTTTCTCTCTCTTTCTCTCTTTCTCTCTCTCTCTCTCTCTCTCTCTCTCTCTCTCTCTCTCTCTCTCTCTCTCTATTTTTCAGAAGGGAAAGCAATTAATTTTTTACTATTATTTTATTGTGATACCATCCTGGACATTAAAAAATACATCGTTTTAATTTGCCGGTATCATTTTTCCATTTTCCGATTCTTTTTCACTTTCTACATATAAATTTTCGTTTAAACGCAAGTTGACCCTCTTTTCAGAAAATCGGTCACGTCAAGGTCGTCTTTAGATCTCTAATTAGATAGTTTGGATGGTATCCAACACCTGCAACACGTTTTTTGAACATATTGTAATAATAAACAAGGTAGAGCATCAGTTTTTCTTCAGTGCATTTGTTTATTATCAAACTTGATGTAATGTAGATGGGTGTAATAGAATTTTCTAAAAAAGTTGGCATTTAGATTTTTTTAAAGTTTTTGACTTCAAGCGACTTGAACCTGTCGTGCCGTAGACCTGCACCAAAAATATAACAAACTCACGTAGAAAACTAGTGGGCACCTTCCGCGTCTTTATTAGACTCATGCCGATATTTTTGTATTCTGACATTAAGCAATGTCCAAAATACATTACTACTGCCTACGAAAAATGCATGCATGTCTACGTAACCCAGGTAGATATTTTGGTATCTTAGGTATTTCAGAAATTTCCACGGTAAATTCAAGTTGTGCGCACTTATTTGGATATGAAAAATTTCGATGACGTTAAAGTTCAGGTCATTAACTTCCGGAAAGTTGCAAATCACCTAGGAAACAAATAACTTTAACTAAAAAATGTTTACCAGTGATTTTATTTTAATTCTTGGGGCAATAATCCAATAAAAGGTCAAAAATAAAATACATCTGCAGATTAAAATAGTAAACCAATATCGTTGACACCTAAAGACATGCACACGAAATTTCTTGGCTTTAATGTAAAAATTATTCTTATGAAACCTGAGTTTATGTACTCAAACCTGTTTCTTAATTTAAAAGGGGCAAGTGAACTTCGGAAACACGTAGTAAACTTATTTTTTCTGAAATCGTCCATATTTTATCAATTACTGAAAAATTTTGATCCAGGAAAGTGGCACAATACAGTATACGCCAGATTACTATCACAATTCACCTTAGAAACAATAAAAACAAGGCCAATTTATTTTTGTTATTATACTTTAAATTACTACTAAATTGTTTATTGTCTATCTATAAAATACACTTCAAAAAATGTCTTTCCCTGATTCGACTGCAGAAGTAGGACCTGTACTCGGCCGCTACACGGCCTCGTACTTCATCAATCAAACATCACTTTCATTCCACCATTACATTATAACACCTTTCGCTTTTAAATAAGGCCACTGATACATATTTAAAATAAAATAACACCGAGAACAACGGAAGAAGTAAAAAGGGAAAATAAATTTCTATTTTAACAGCGTCATTGAAAACCTAAAAATATCAGAAGATCTGCATCAAGTTTCCACAGCTGTTATGCTTTTCCTGACCTTAATGTCTAACTAACCTTTACACGAATTTATCTTACATATGAAAATATACTTTAAGTTAGAACATAAGCTCGGGTAGCTGCTAAACATAAATATAAATAGTACACCTAAAAGTTTATTACAGTGGAGTTTAAAAGATAAAAAGGATTTTGGCAAAAGGCACTCACGACATTCGTTATTTTGTTAATATAAACATCTATAAAAAATTCTTTAGTGGAATCAAAGAATGATTCACTTTATAAAATCTAAACTTCGTTTGTTTATTTTAAGAATATTAATGTCTCGGTGTCGGTATCACTGCTTGAATTAGAAAAAGAAGAAAATATTTTTACGTATAATAATGTGTTGAAATTAGTGAGAAATGAAATATAGTCGAATGTTTTACAAAGTGAGAGTTCCTCAGAGACTTTAAAAAAAGAGCGAGGGAACGCAGCGAAGTGAGTGAATCAATTTTACAAGAGCATGGAAAATTTACTTTTCTTAGGGCCAGTTTTACAAAGTTTGGTTGACCGACGGTTGACTCAACCACTATCATTTTTCATGGATAGTATTCTTGAAAACATTCGTCTCCATGACAATTGATCGTCGTTGAGTCAACCGTCGATCAACAGCCGACTTTATAAAACCGGCCCTAAATGCAGAATATTTTATAAAATTTAAAGAAAGAAGACAGAAGACGGATAAATGTAGCTACCATGGTAACAAAACATTGTTGTAACTATAAACAATTGTAAAATAAACAATTGGTCGTTGCTATGTAGAAAACTAGGTAAAGATAGTTATTTGTTTAACAAGGCAGAAAAGTAGCAGATTTACTGACTGACGTAGCCACAGGCAGTAAATCTGCATTTCTGCCGTGTTGAACATATAATTTTTTCTCCGATTGTTTACATTTAACATTAATTTAATGATTATTTTTAATATTTTGTGTGCTATTAGTATCAGCAAGCATCTGTTGCTATGCAGTTCTTATTGGTTGCTATGAAAAAACATATTTCAGAAATGGCATTCTATTTGTTGTGAATAGAATAGTTTAATCTTGTTAATTCGTAAATATTAATTAATTTATAATCATATTTACAATGGAAAATGACGAAGAAATGTTCATCCCATCCAAAATTAAAGAAATCGTGAAAAATATGGAACTTAAATTTAATTAATAAAAATTTCAAATTTATATTTTGTTTTTCGCAGCAACCTGATTTTGAATGCTACTGTCAGTAAAAATGATCACTTTTGCCTAGGCAGTAAATGTGGAACTTTGGAGACAGTCAAATGTCAGTCAAAGCTTGCTTTTACTGTCAATCGGAGAAAATAGTAGATTGTTTTATTAGGATGAAAAGTGTCACTTTTTTTGACGAGCAAATTTTGCATTTGTGAGGCGAAGCGTAGCGTAGCCGAACGGATGCAAAATTGCGAGTCAAAAGAAGTCACTTTTCATCCGAATGAAACATACTATTTTTTCCGCAACCGGAACAACCGGATTCAAAATAATAAAATTAAGATGCGAGGAATTAGCGAACACTACTACTACTAAAATCAAGTCTTCTTAGCTTTTGTTTTCAATTTTATTTATTCTGTCAAACCAGCCAAACCATCGAAAATGTTTGAACAAGAATGGTAACGAAGATACACCACCAGAAATTTTAGACCGTGCAAAAGAAGTTGTATCAAATCTTCTGCCCAGTAAATCTCGAGAAGTATACAACAAATTTTTAAATTGGTGTAACGAGAAAACCGTAAAATCGTACACGGAAAGCGTAGGTACCTACTATTAGCGTACTTTTCCGAATTGTCCACTAAAATGAAGGCTTCTACTCTTTGGGCGCAATATTCAATGTTGAAGGCAACATTAAGTTTAAAAAATGGGGTAAATATCGAAAAATTTTCAAACCTCCGTGCCTATTTAAAAAAAGAAAATAATGACTACACACCGAGGAAATCGAGAATTCTTAGTAAAGAACAGGTGGATCGATTCTTGAAGTGTGCTCCTAATAAGCAATACTTACTTGATGATGAAGGTGTGTTTTAGTTTTAAAATCGAATATTTTACGATAATTAAATTTTGACGTTTGTAGGTTATATTAATTTTGGGTGTTGCTGGAGCTTGTCCCTGCGACGACTTACTACATTTAAAGATTAATGATATTGAAGATCTTAAATCAGTCTTACTGATTAAAATTCCTAAGATCCTAACACTAAAACTAATACGGCTAGATCATTTACTGTGATGGGAGATAGCTATTTAAATATTTACAGAAAATTCTTTGTCTAATATCTTTGTAGTGTTTTTCTTAAATAAATGTTATTCACGTAACAAACCAAAATCTTAACCAAAAAAGTAAAAAGTAAAAGTTCCTAGGAAGTAAAAGTACTTTTACTTCCTAGGAACTAAAAGTGTTGCCTAGCAACACACACATTTTTTTACTAATAACAAAAACATCAACTTCACTGTCCGTTTTTGGTATCAAAAGTGATCACTTTTGAGTCGGTTGCGGAAAAAATAGTTTTCTACCGTTATTGGGATGCTGATAACGATCATTAGATGTAAGAAACGGATGCTCAGAGACCACGAAAATCAAACGTGTATAGTAGTAGTGATTATTATTAGTCGGGTACAAAGTTCTGACTGTGGTATGAAGCAAGTTTAACCCAGCTCGCTATAATCTCTAGACCTAGAAAAAATCTAGACATACGTTTCTATTGTACATGTTGGAGGTTATACTATAAAGAGAAAGTAAACAACAAAAGGGGTACGTGTATTCTTCCATTGCCATATCCGTCTAAAAATAATCACTCCGAGTTTGAATAGGTCAGAATAATTGGGTATTGACAAATAGGGATAATATTTTTCGACAATAATCGTACTGGAAGAACATATTTTACTTTTCTTCAAGATAATCTGATTCCATATTTGGCGGGTTTATTTCTACATGAGATAGAACCAGATTTAGCCAAATGAAAGGTTACATGGTATTAACAAGCCGGAGTTCCGGGGGACCGTTCGTCAATATTTAAACGAAATTTTCCCAAAGATCTGAATTGCAAGAAGAGAAGAGATCCCATTGGGTAGCCAGCAAGATCTACGGACCTTATTCTACTCGATTTTGTCTTATGGAGATATTTCAAGAGGAAGGTTTATGTAATAAAACTGGAGGAAATGTTTGTAGAGAAATGAAATTATTTACCCTTGTAATTCCAAAGTAATGAAAACTGAGTTTTTAATTTGTCAATAGTATTTTTGTTCGTTGTATAAACTTTATGCGAGAAAGCGTCATCCGCGCATTCGCGCAATGAAGAATTCGCACGCAAACTCGCTCATTCTTCAAAACACGCTCATACAGGAAATTCGTCTTCCCGCATTTCGCATTTGGTTTGTATTATGGGGTTTGGTACAACTTTACCTAAGGAATATTTCATTACCTACTAACATTTAACCAAATCTGTAGTATTTTTTCATAAATATACGAGATCCCCATGTTGAGAATGAGCCTACGGATACAATATGGGATGAAGAAAATAGATTCAGTTCTATTCGAATTAGATGATGTTATGAACTTATACTCTTTAGTAATACAGGAAAGTAGCAAAAAAAAAGAACAAAATGATAAAAGGACAGTTGAACTTGTGTTTTGGAAACTCAACTATAAATTAACATAAATGTTAATACATTTCTAAATTGACTTGAAATTCTGAAAACAATAGTGTTTCGAATACGGTTTAATTGGTTGGTTCTGTGAATAATGTTTTAAGAAAACACAGTTGGAGGAAATACTTAACCATGGAATACTTCCACTTTATGAATGTCGATTAACAATGTAACTATATCGTTCACGGTATACAGCTGCCAAGAAGCTCACATGCTTACGACTAATCCTTTAATGAGTTATTATTCTAAAACAATGGCAAACAACTATGAATAGCCACCTGCTAAATATTTAACTGATAATCATCCACAAAAATAGCCTGGTTTTCTTATTACCTTTAGACCAAACAGGGTGTCCTACAATAGGTTATCGCTTAGCAAGTAATATATCAGATTCATTTTCTTAACTCTTCCTAACTCGTAAGAGTTAACGAATTAGGAGAATGAAGCAGACCATGGTCGCAAGCGGATAAGAATGCTATTAGCAAACAGCTACACTCAAATGAAACTTCTCATTTGACAAGCTGTACTGAAAAACTTTAGTTCAGCAAAATAACCGATATTACCAAAGACTATCTCCACTCCTTGATGTTACTCATATATACCCAAAGAAAAACAGTATGAGGGGGTTGATTTCAAACAGACGAATATTTTTCTACGAGTAGTAATTCTAACCGCTACGTCTACATTGAAGCTGGAGGGCGATTACAATAAAAATTAAAATTATTTAGAAAACCGTGTTTTTTCCTATGGGTAGATTATTCTTCTAGTTTCTCTCGAAGACAATTACTTAAAAAAAAAAGAAACTGAAATAATAGTGCAGATGTATGCTTTAGCACAAGTTGTTGTATTGTTCTTAAATTATTTTGAATAAATAAATTAAAGATATAAATACTTTATTTGTATAAAAAAAATAAATTAGGTTCTAATACTAGAAAACAGAAAAGCCATCTTTAGGAAGTGGCGTTATATCTTTCTCTTAAAAATTATGCGTAAACTGTACACCAACTTGATGATCGGGTTTCATTCCTTGTGCAAAATTACTTTGACCCAGGGCTTCCAATCTGGTTCTTCCACCATTTCCAGTAACCAAAGGAATATTACCACCAATGGAACCTCGATTAGGTTGACCAGGTGTATGCGATCCGCTGACAAAAGCTCCGGCACCATTATTTTTATTTAAATAGTTCAAACCTGCGCTGTTTGTTTCTGGACCTGCTATTCTGAAATTCTTATCAAAGTTTCTGTCGTGTTGCGCCCATCCAGTAACTTGATGACCTGGATTATTGATAATTCCTAGTTGGCCACGAATATTTCCATGACTTCCTATTCCGGGTTGAGTATCAATTCTTCCGGAAAGTCCATGTCCTGCTGGTGAAGAAACTCCGGCTCCTCCGCTGTAGGTAATGGGGCTGCTAAAACCATTATGATTGGATGATTGCGAGAGGGACCCCCAAGCTGGACCTGCTTGGTAACCAACAGTTTGCGTTCTACCACCTCCTGGTAATCGATTCACTCCACCGAATAACTGACGCCGAGTACGAATATGTGGTTGCTTAGCAACTAATTCATACAATTCGTCTTGTGGATATTCAGGAATTTCTTTAAAATAAATATCTGCATAGAAACGTGGGTGCCCTATAGGTTCTTGATAAATTTCAGCATTAATTTGAACGAAACACGCTGTAACAGCGATAACGATTGCTACACTTGACACCATGATTTTTTGTATATTATTAGCGAGTACACGTTTTAACTAGGTTCAGTATTCAACTGCCTCCTTTAAGTACCTTGTGCGGTTTATATATTCCAGAGAGTTGCTTTGTTACTCTGCTACAAAATTACCAGCCGGTTCTCCCGTAATGGAATCCCCTTTTCATTCAGAGAGCAATTTCATGGAAATGAAATCATAGAGTGGAACGATCGGGCGGTACTTCAAACAGTGTGTTATCAAATTATTGAACTTAAGTGACTCCGTGTGTTATTAGTTCGAAAAGTTTATTAATATACTAAGATAAAACTGGTAAAGGGGAACACCTATTCCTGAACAGTAAAAATTGGTTGAATGCGAAAATTATGGATATACCCCACTTAGAACATAATTAAAGGTTGGAATAATAGGAGCACGATCTTGTTTAGAAGAGTCTGTCTGGAAATGTGTTCGTGGATATGGAAAATTTAAACTACCTTCTGGAAATCGATTAAAGGCACCGGAAAATTGACGACGATTACGGATATGTGCTAGGTCTGCATTTTCTTCCGTTCTTCCTGCTGCATTTTTCAAGAATTTGTAACCAGCAGATTCGATATTAAGTTGAGCGTTCGTTTGATGTGTAAAACACACCGCGGAAGCAGTAATCACAAGTATAACTATTAATAACATTTTGCAATTCACCAAAGAAAATAAGTTACTACTTTTATGTAGATGTTACAGTTCCCTTTTATACCCCAATTTTATAGGATTCTCCAAAATCAAATACTATTGCAAAATCTATGAAATTCCATGTTTTATCGCGGCTTGGTTTTCTTGAAATATTGGAAATTTCGTGTGCGCAAAAAAATTACGGAGCTTATTTTTGTACCTATAGAGTAGGAATTATGAAACCCGCAGAGGGCGATAAGCTAGCAAGCCCGAGGGCCTCTGGCCCGGGGCATAATGTGGCCCTTGGGGTATACAAAGTTTTACTTTCCACTTTGAATATGTAACTAAATTGAAAAGCTTGAAAATGTATTTATAAAATAGACACGGCCATGACATGGCTTTTGGGGGTGATGTTTGTTTATGTATGTATGACGATGCAACATATTAAAGGACATAATGAGCTGTATATTCATAACGCCCTAGGGCCTAAACAAATATATTAAAATGGTTTATGAAACCGTAATTTGCAATTAATACATGCCTAGCGTTATAGTGCAATAACAATTTTGCAACTGTGGATGAAAGTTTTTAAAATAATGAATTAAAGATTTTTTTTACATTAAAGTTAATATTAAAGGTTATTCTAACGACTACTCATTTAAAAAAATAAGCATTATGTACTACTTTACTGCATCAAACGTTGAAAGTTTTTTTTATCAAAACTCTACTACACTTATGTCTTGAAATAGATTCGTTAATGATAATCATTTATTATTATGTCTTTGATGGTTTGAAAATGTCAAGTTCAAGAACTCATTGCGTTTTCAAGGATTTCATTCATTATTTAGTTAAAATAATGTAGTAGTACTACTATAATTAATTACTATTAAATTTTTTGAGATTAATTAGTTGCAGTCAATTAATAATAAACAAAACAACGAAAAACAAAAGAGTTTTTCAATGGCAAAAAATATACAGGGTGATTCAAAAATGGCGCATAAGCTCTTCAGTACGTTGTAGGGGACGGTTATTTGAACTGTGGAAAAATCATAAAAAAAATTTAGCTGCTACATTTTTGTAGTTAACAACGAAGAAGTAAGTTGTAGATTTGGCAACACGGGTGCAGCTATGTAGTATATGAGTGGCTTTTATTTCGTTTCATTTACATAGTGAGCTTATTAAAAGTTTCAAACATCGTTGCCACATATTTTTTTAAAACAACTTGATAGGAAAATATCAATTTTGAAAGCTAATATTTCAGGATAATGAGGTGTTATGAGCATTTTATTTATTACCCACTATTAAAAATACTTAAATTATTTATATGAAATGATGAGAAGTTTCAAAATCCACATGAATTCAAAGTTGAGTTCTCAACTTAACTTCTTCATTTCTCAGCAAATTAGCGGCTAAGAATTTTTTTACTATTTTTCCTACACTTCAATTATTATTCCCAACAATGTACTGAAGAGCTTATGCGCCATTTTTGAATCACCCTGTATATATTTCGGTTTTTTTTATGAAACCTTCTTCAGTATTAATAATTAAAAGTTGATAAAAGTTACATTCTGTAAATAAAAATAAATAGATAAGTGAAAAGAATCTTCCTCAAAAAACTTTGTAAGATCTTACCTGATAAGAAATAATTATGAATTAAAAAAAAGGAAAAAAGAATGCATGTTATGTTTGGCTAGCAATGGCCAACATTTTGAACATTTAATGTGATTAAAATTAGCTATTGTAGATTTAACGTTTATTCTAAATATCGTTAATAACTGTAAATACATTTTGTTCGAAGTTTTTTTTGTTAAAATTCACTTGTTTTCATGGCTTACTTTATTTAATACAAAAACTATTACGTATGCCGTTATTTTTTATTTTTAACATAGATTGTTATACATCATTGAATGCAGAAAAAAAAATGCAATTTATTCATTTGAAAATCCAAGATGGCGCCCATTTAAAATAAGAAAGTTGCTATCAATATCTCGAAAACGGCTTTTGCGATATTTTTTTTGTAAACATATTTTTGTTTATCTTAATGAATCAAGTAACTTTTGTATAAAACAATTTTCTGTAACTTTTATAATAAGCGAAATAATCGACTTTTTCGAAAAATGGATTTTCTGTTTTTTTGCGGATATCTTTTGAAGGGTTCGGAATGTTTGATCTCTCTAAGCAGCATCTAAACCAGCATGAAAAACTGCACAACATTGCCCATTTAACCGAATCTGTATCTTTATTAATAAGAAAGATAGCCATGCAATACTACTCTATTTGGGACACACTATATTTTTTGCCATTGAAAAACTCTTTTGTTTTTCGTTGTTTTGTTTATTATTAATTGGCTGCAACTAATTAATCTCAAAAAATTTAATATTTAACATAAATTCCAGCCTAAAAGAAATATAATTAATTACTATCTTTTTATAAGTAGGTATTATCAAAATATTTCATACAGTAATGTATTCGTAGACTGTATTACATCATCATTGAAAAAGAAAATACCCGTTTTGCGAAAAACGTTGAGAAATGCTTCGTAATTATTTATTAATTAAACTTATGATATCATATTATAATAACTGAAAAACTCATTAATTTTATTCGTTTTTGTTCCTGAAACTGTAAACTAAAGAATTTTTAAAAAATATTTTTTCGGTGCTAGTTTTTGGAGTTAGTTATAGGTACATGCAGTGGCGGCTTGTAAGAGGGGGCTCTTGGGCGGCGCCCCCCCCCCCCAACTACCGAGAGAAACCATAGATTTTAGTCACGAGCCGCCACTGGGTATATGCATATGTTACTCAACTAATAAATAAATATTTCTTTTTCTTTGTTTTAGGGAAGAAGCAGAGTTGTTGGCTCGAGCGTTAGGATGTCGCCTTTTGCGAACTTCCGTAAAAGAAGACATCAACGTTGCCGCCGTTTTTCGACATCTCGCCGCACGTTGTCTCGCAGAATTGCGAGATCCCCGCGACGAGTATTACCCTCCCCCCAACGGCCACCACCCCGTGACCATCAGTAAGTTTTTATAATCCCTAAGTTATTATAGTTATTTATTTGCCAAGGGTATTTGAAGATGTTTATGTTCGCCGAAGGCGCAGCAAGCCCGAGAGTTTGAAAGTCCCTTGAGGGCATAAACAGCAAGTAATTGCGTAGGTACTGCGATCAGTAGTATGCCTATACTATACTTCACATACGAGATCGAAAAAATATTTTGTGTTTTCAGTTAAGCCCTCGGTTAAGCCTAAAAAAATATTTCACTGTCCCTGTAGATAGAGATACTTGCGATGAACGTCTGAAGGAGGTGCAAGAGGGTGCAATTGCACCCCTTGGAAACCCAGTTAGAATGCTTAAAATATAGACGGTCAGATGTATTATTATTATTGTTGTTATTAGATATTTTAATGCTTGTTTGATACACTAGGGTGGACTTTTTTTACCTCAACTTAGTAAAAATTTAATTTGAGCCTCAAGGTCTTTCGTTTGTGTTCATTTCTGTTTGCTCGCGTTTGTGCGTGTGCGTATCGTCAGGTGTGGACGCACCTTAATATGCTACCCAAACAGAATTGTTTTTACTTTCCCATACCACCACTGGTATATGGGAAGTATTGATATCATGAAAATTTTCGAAGTCGAGATTTTCGCGGAAATACGTGTTTTGGACCTCCAGGACCCCAAAAAAGTAGTCTAGAAAAAATGTCTGTCTGTGGGTGCGTGGGTGGGTGCGTGGGTATGTATGTAACGCCTCTAACGCAAAAACTAGTGAGCCGATTTTGATGAAATTTTAAATGAAGGGGTATATCGAAAATTCGTCGACAAAATAAGCTTTTCAAAAAAATCCGAAACCGGAAGCGGAAGTTAGACATGTTTTTTTGGTATCATTTTTTTCAGAAGCGGAATTTTGAAAATCTGAGTAGGGGATCTGAAAGAAGGGCATAATTCAAGGGAAACAATTTTTTGCCGGACTCTCTAACTTCAAAATGGCGGTCGCTATGAATTTTTCAAAATTTCGAATTTAACGCCCCATAACTGAAAAACCAGTTATCTGATCAGGTTCCGCAACAACTTGTTTGAAAGCCCTTTGGCTCTACTACACCAAGAAAAATTATGTACTAAATCCAAGAACTGTCGCAACGGCGCTCTTCCAAAAATTTTGAAATTTTTGAAAATATATTACAAAAAAACTGCTCTAAGGATTTTGTTTAAATTTTCTATACTTATGCAGCTTGGTATTAGCTACATTTGTGTTTTTTGATGAACGCCAGAATTCCACTGTGGCGCCCTCTACGAGATTTTGAAAATCGGAAATTCATGCTCCTATAGCGACTTTATTAGTCAAAATATGAAAGAAGTTTAAATGTAAAAGTTGTTCAGTATATAGATTTACACTTTTCTAAATTTATATCACGTATACAGGGTGTTTGCTTTCCGCAGTACAATAAGCAACTTTGTTATTTTAAATGAAACACCCTATATATTATTATATAATTGAATGCAAAATTAAATTGTCTATCACATAGTATAAGGTGTTCATATGGCTAAAATGGACGGTTAATGAGAAATTCGTGAATTTTGAATATTTAGGTTGGACTCGGAAACGGATAGTCGATCGGTAGCGATCGTCCGGCTTCGCCAGTTGTAATTTCTAGCCGCTACCTACTACAGAGTATTATCTTGATGTCTTTGTTTTGTTCGATAACCCGTATAGCCTCGTTTTTCTCGTGAGGCATTCAAATGATTTCCAATGCTGCCTCGCGAACTACTGTTGAATAGCGAAAACAAAATGTTTATTTTTAGTATGGGAAAGTCCAGGGGAGGTTTGCACCTCCACTTTTTAATACCTCAGATAATATAGTAACCAACTGATTCTTCTTAGCAGAAGTCTTAGTTAATTTCTCTAATCAAAAACGTAATTTTGTTATGTAAAAAGATCCTGCACCGTTGATTTTATCAGCGATTTATGGTCGATTTCAGGAAATTAATAACGGAATAGCTTCGATATCTCGATTAATTTTATCAGTTTAATTTACATACCAGTTTGCAATATAATTTTACGTACATGTCTTGTACAAGTTTATAAATTAGTTGAAAAGATGTAATTTTAATGGCTTCGGTTTGCATTCTGTACAGATAATCACGTACATCTTTGTTTTTACGTAGTACAGAAAAGGATAAAACTGAGAACAAGTTTCGATAATAAGTTTTACAATCACGTTTGTTTCTAGTTGCAACAAATTATAATCTGATAAATAAAACCGCTTGAGTAACATGCAGTAAATATTCTATTCTAAGTTCATTTTAACCTGTATTCTGTGTCTTTTAAGATTATCTACAGCTTATTGTTATTACGTTTAATGCAAAAGGTTGATGAACGGAATATTAAAAAAATTAATTAAAATTAGTTAATTTGGGCAGGGGCAAGAGTGCTTAGCAGTGTATAATGGGTTGCCTATATTCCAATGGTAAAGTGGCCGGACCATTTAACTTGCAATATGCCTATATTGCATAATAAATGGACTTCACTGTATGAGTTTATCAACTTCCTGTTAAGTTAACCAACGGTCAACTGTAACGGATACAAATTGTTACAAGAATCGTATCCATGAGAGTTGACCCTTGGTTAGCTTAACAATATAAGGAGTTAACTACGGATTGATAAACTAGCCCTAAATAATTTGTATTTCACTAATGCTGGGTTCTTGTTACAGGTGCCTTTAGTCCTAGTCACTCGGCCAAAAATCAACACAATGGAACAATAGTTTTGAGACCCAATAAACATAAGAAAAAGAAGAACGTGATAAAGAATGCGTGTAGAATTTTATGATGAATCTATTTTTGCCTACAAATCGCCTTGAAGTCATCATGCAGTTTGAAACTTTAAGCAGAGACATTTAATAATTTTTATGTGAATATAGTGTTTTAGTTTGGTAACGATTTAACAATATTACGGTTGATCTGACCTTATATTGTATTTGTATATGTACAAGGTAATTACTTGTTGCTTTAAAACTTTTTTCTAGTTTATACCATTTACCTACTTCAGATTTTAAATTTTAATTTGTAAGTAAAAGGAGGATGTATAATCTTTATTTTGTTTTTCGAATGAATTGTTTGTAGTTATGGACAATATTTTACGAAGTTTAAATCTTAAAACGTGCTCGACACTTTTAAAGCAACAATTAATATAATTTTCAGTAAACGTTTGAAATGAAATGTAAGAAATGATTTTAATTTATAAGTAGATAAGGAAATTAGGCCAATGGTGAGGTGCTAATAATATACTTTATTTAATTAAAGTCATTGATTACTAAATTTACGTGATTTTTAAACAATGTAGGTACTGTGTGGATGCTATGTAAGTACCTAGCAAGTACATATTGCAAGATTATTGAGAAATACTCAACTTTAGTGTAAATTTGTAATAATTCATAATGGTAGGAGTAGCGGTAGTAATTTAACGTACATTAATTTGTGAAGTCTATTCAAAAATTCTAACCTTTTAAGTTATTTTATCTAGGAAGCGACTTTTACATAATCACATTATAACGTTTTCATAAATAACTTGATGTATAACATATTGATTTTCGATTAAAAAATTGTGCGAGAGCAACCTTTTTCTTATCGTTTGTATACTACGAACTTCGTTAATTTCTTTATGGAAGTGTACGCACCATCTTCTTCTAATTACTACCCAAACACCATTTACGAATTTATGCATCACCTACCTTCTTTCCCTTGACAGCTTTTCCATATTCCACCAGACTGAGGCATCTAGTCGAGATGCTACTCTTCTTCACCTTTTTGAAGCACTTTACACAACCTGAAAATTTCGAAAAGAAAAAATACTTGAAATACAAATTTCTTTTAAAAAATCTTTCATATAATTAATATTGAATTTGAAAACTGGCTGCAATTAATCCAGTTAATTATCTTCCCCTCACAGCTGCTGAAACAATAACTCTACCAAAATCCAGAAAGAGGGGGAAAAGGGGATTTTTTTAATACACAGTGGATACCGAAAACCTAGATTAAGTCAGTCAAGGCTGACTGTGCAAGATCCACCCAGGAAATATTCAACAGAAACAGTTGTTAAAATGTTAAAGCAGCAAGGATACAATGGACGAAGTGTTCCCACTGAAGAGGATTTTTACCAGAAGCCTAGAAGAGCAAGGGCAAGTGGGAAATGTGAGAAAAGTGACTTAGACTCAGACCTAGTGACGATGGGGTACAATACTGGTAAAACATTGCAAAGGAATGGAGGAAAGTCCTGAAGCAAGCCAATTGGTTAAATTTGAATTTGCCGCCAATTTTAACCAATTTGCAAAAAATTAGTGTCTAGTAGTACTTACATATTCACCAAAGCTTTGCATATACAGTGATGCATCGTATGCAAATTCTCTTGATGATCGCAGATCTAATAGTGGAAGTATTGGACTTTATGGAAATGCTGTTGTTCTATGGTCATCAAAGAAACAAAATAGTGTAGCAGTTTCAACAACAGAAGCTGAATACATGGCATTATCAGTTTCTTGTAGACATGCGATATGTGGTTGTCGTATTTATTAAGTGATCTCAAGAAAGTGCAAGTTCCTTTATTGTTATGTGACAATCAATCTACTATATATTTATCTAATAATCCAAGTTTACATCAACGTAGCAAACATATTGATGTTAGTTTGGATTATGTATCAACAAATGAAAATCTTGCAGATTTACTAACAAAATCTTTAACAAAAGAAAGATTTAATTATTTGATATTAAAAATTATGCAATTACATACTGAGGGAGAGTGTTAAATTTATATTCAGTATTCATTTTCAGAATAATAATATTAAGTAGGATTAAAAAAAACAAAAATATAAATTGTTTTTAAAAACTTATAAAAAAGTGATAAGTTTTTTGTATGTATAACCACTGTGTATAACATCATAATAATTTCTTAATAAAATTTATTTAGTACAAACAGTCTAAATCAACATCTGCACCAAGTTTAAAAAAAATAAAAGCAGATTTGTGATTAGGCACGTGGACTATGCCGCAAAACATCGCCGAATTGGGCTTTGATTTAATGCTAAATGTATCGAAAGTACAGTAGGTACCTACTTATTAAAAAATCTTACCTTAACATCAGGACTTCTCCTCCTTCTACTTCTTGTTACACGACCAAAGACCAAAGTTAAGGGATTGGTTTGCGAATGTTTCGGAAGAAAATGATTTCCATCACTCGCTACAGAGCCTTCAAGAAGGATTTAGAAAATAACTAGGTACCTACACTATTTGTCCACGAAATTTAATTAAAACACACTTCACACCACCTTCACACACGCACACATCATGCAACTTTGAATAATTTGCAATAACTATTAGAACATGAAATTAACTATCTAATATGTCAATACCCAAAAACCGAACGAAGTGCAGGGAGGTGGTAACACATCACATCCACAAAAAACCTGGAATGCAGGTGTTAGGCTTTGTCCGTCGAAACAAGTCTTATCTTTTATTAGGTGATAACATTCAAAACAACTTTGCTACGAAATATAATACAAAGCAAATGAACATATTATTTGAAAATAACATGATTCATAAATTGTAAATTATTCACATCGTAGGTAGGTACTTCTTTACATTAATACCTAGGTATTACCTACCTATATTTAAAAATTTAAAACACCTATCCAAAAATTGCTCTAAGGATTTAAAATTCGACTTCTACTTTGATGAGAACAATAATTAAGAATCGATTAAATGTGTAGATGACGTCGATTGTTTAGCTGGGGTCGGTGTTAAGGCATAGCAGTAGAAATTTGTCTGTACTATAACGCATTTATAAATCCTCTAATACCTATTTAAACAAGGGTCTATTTCAACAATTTCTATGGTATACTCTTTTAATATTAAAAAATAAAGCCTCGAACCCCTAGTCAGTTCAAAATTTTGCATTTATAATCAATTTATAAATTCCCTAAAATTTACTCCGTGGCGGCGTGGCCACAAGATATTTTCGAGTTATCTCTTATCTATATGATGTACCCTACTTAATAAAGTTGAAAAATTACAGGTTGGCGTCACAACCCCTAGTCACGGGATTGGAGGTAGTTCTCTGCCACACTAAATTACAATTTTCGCATTTTTGGTCGAATTAAAAATTCTCTAAAATTTATTCTAGGCGGCCGAATTTTAGGTGAAGGATCATTACCCTTTTGTGTATATTTTCGAGTTGTCTATGCAGATGTACTTATTAAAAGTTTTAATAAATCGAGAGTCGTTTTAAAAGTCAACTAGAAAGTGAGGTTAACATTGTGAGAATCAACTTACCACATAGATTAATCTATGACTTACCATCACAAGATTTAAATTTTATAAACCAAATGAGAATTACCTATTAGATCAAAAGATATTATTCTGTATTATGTCACATCTTTCAAACCAAACTAAAACTTTATTGCTTTGTTTTATGGGATATGTACTTATTAAGCAAAGAGAACGGCAGAGACGAGAAGAGAGAGAAAGAAAGCGCAGGATAAGGAAGAGAGCACAAATCAAGAGGGCATGGATACAAAAAGAAGAGAGAAAAAGAAAGCATAGGCTGAGGCTAAGGAAGAAAGAACAAATCAAGAAAGCATGGATACATGAAAGATATGAGCATGAGGGGACTGGCCATAACAAGAACGACCATAACAGTCTTACAAGTAGTGTAGAAGAAGACCTAGAAACCGACAATCAAGAAAACAACTGTAAGTTTACATATCTATGAGTTTACATTTTAAAAATTAAAGTCGGTAGATTTGAAACACAATAAGATTTAAACAAAGTATGCGCCCTCTATGGGTTAAAAGTAAAAGTTACCTGGAAAATTGTAGTAGTATGATTGTAGTCTCCCTGATAAAAAGCGGGAATAATTTCAGCACATCTGAGCACTGTGAGCAACAGATACAAAAGTACCTGTTGCTCTTTATTGAATCTAAAAAGAAAAAAGAATTAACATGGTTAGAACAGCAGATAATGTTTTACGAGGTATCTCTATTCGATGCAGTTTTTTTAACTTTTGTTCCCATTTTTTAGGTTATTCTATACAAATATTTATTGCAATTCTATTTTGCAGTTGCAGGAGGCAAATCGTCAAGAAAAGGTGGTACTGCAAATGTAGGACAAGAGTCTAGAAGCAGATCACCTTCAAGCGGTTCCGGTGATAGAGGTTGGTATAGCGTAATAAAATCTACTTAAGTTTAATTGTAAATTGTTTTTTAAGGGGGTGGATTCAATGCCATTTGTCCTAGAGAAACTCCTGGTTGGCAGAAACCCATAACTGATTTCTTCACAGTTGCAGACAAATCTAGCAACCAAAAAACAGAAGTTATCGATAAGCCAGGTACTTCAAAAAATTCAGATGTTAACATGATAGAAATTGATAATGAGTTCAGTCATGGAGATAAACAATCTGTTGAAGTAATGGATCAAGAATTTCATGATATTACAATTGATAAAAGTGAAAATAATAAGGAAAATGAAACAAATAGTGCCAACTCTATGGAAGTTTTAATTGATCCAGACATTAAAGACGGTAGCTCCAATCGAAAGAAAAAAGTTAATGCAAGGGATGATGATGCAGATGAAGAGATGGCACCCGTAAAGAGAATTAAGTTAGATAAGAACATGTTTGAACACTTGCAAGAATTAGAACAAGCGTAGTTTAATTTACTCCTGTTTCCTTTTGTATTAATATCTCAATCTTCAGGCTAAGTAAATTACAATACTTGTTTGATATAGCTTAGGTTTCTAAAACCATGTGGATATTTACCATGTTTAGTTAATAAGTCAATTTTGTAGTCATGTTTTAAATTGTAGCTAGATTATGTTCTGTATCTTATGTTTTGTACGTTTAATTTATTTCTTAGCTGTAGTATTCTATTCGGAATTGCTTTAGGCTGCTAGTTTATTTATGTTTTTACTTTCTATAAAATATTCGTTCACTCTTAAAATAAAAGTACTAGTTCAACTGTTACAAACACTTTATTTAGAATCAACAAGCTTACATGTAAGCAACATTAATGTTTTAATACAGTGTGTAACAAAATAAATTTCCCAAATAGTTTCATTATAACACAATGAAGCTTTATGGCAAATAAAAAAAGCACATCCATATATAAAAATATAAACAAATAAGGAAAGGTCATTTATTTTGTTTCAAACTGTGCAGTGGCAACAAGTTCAAAGGCAGGCATTTACTGGAATGATTACAACAGCAAATATTACTGATAATCTAGTACTTAATATTAACAGGTATTAACTGTATTGCGTTCACAAAAATACTTTGCAGTCTTATTTTGTTACATAACTAATTATGAAACTTGGATCTTAATCATTAACTTTTATATGTTGCTGTAAATGTTATCACAAAGAAAATCGGTAATTAGGCATTAATACTAAATAATGCACATAAAATAGAGAAAATGTTTGGAATTTGTATCTAAGGGTGAGAGATTTGCTTTGAGGGGACTTCATACACGCGCGGTTGTTTTTCATTGGATAAATTTGAATTTGCCACCAAATTTAAACAATGAAAGGCAAAGCCCGATTTTTTCTTGAGAATTTTTATTTTTGTGTTCCTTGTTTAAATTTGGCGGCAAATTTAAATTTATCCACTGAAAACTATAAGAAAATTGCAAGAAAAAAACATGGATTGAGGCTATACAGGCTGTTTAATAATATATTTGCGAATATAAAAAATTCTTTAATTTTGATTATTCGCATAGCATAGAATATATTTGCATTAACAGAAACGTGATTCTGATATGTTGCAGACCTTTAGGAAAACAGTTTGAGTCGTAACAAGTGTATTTTTTCTAAGAGTTGTGAATCTTTTCTATGAAGTTTTGTACATTATTTGCTAACTGATTTCTATATCTATATTCTTACTATTAGAAAAATCAAATTAACTTGTTTTGTTATGTTCTTTTAATATTAGGGCAAAATATCTACAGCAACAGATGCTTTGTTGTATTCATATGAGCAAAAGTTAATGATAGGTGCCTCTGAAGATTTCATGGCAATATACATCTTTGATGTTATTGTTATATTGCTTATTATTATTATTATTATTATTACAAGAAAAAGTAACAGTTTAAAGTTAAAATTTGTGCGATCATGAAACAACTGATGACTTACGTAGAACATCAAGATTTCAAAATACTTATCGCAAACTCACCCATCTGAAAATGCAATAGCAGCAAATTCTCTCTTTTTTTAGTACCAAATGGACGAAATCAAGTTGCATAATATGTAAAAGCCTTACTTAAGAATAAATAGAAATTAATGGATAAAATAGAGCAGCAGATGAGATTTGCTAATATCAGGATCTCGATATAAAAAGTAAGCTATAATAAAAAAATAATACTCTTATTATACAGGGTGATCAAAAATGATTGAAGGTCACATGACCGCTAGTCGGTCCAATTACTATCAAAAATGCTTTCCGTTTTGTCAAACAGTCTGTTGTTTATCAATACTTACATCTGTTCAGTGTCTTGCGCATTATTTTCCATCTGTCATTTAAATTACAATGTCTACACCACTGAAATTACCAAGGTTATTTAAATACCGACAGCAGCAGTAAGCGGACAACAAAAAATCAGTATGAAGCGGCACGTTCAATCATTTTTGATCACCCTGTACAACACAACACGAGTAATTTTAGTTATTAACTGTATTATTACGCGTCTTTCTGTTTTTGTTATGGAATTTTGAGAATTATACAGAACAGGATTGTACAAAAAGTAGGCCTCAATGGCAACTGTAAGCCACTGCCGAAACCTCTTATCATTTAGCTTATACCAATCATTTCGTTTTTGTCGCTATTAACTAAAGTTTAAGTAATTAGAAGCTCAACATTATCTACATTTTGTTACTGAATGTTAACACACAATTCACTCAGTATTCAAAATTGCTTCTAATTTTTCATTACAATATAGCCACTCATGATTTATTTTATTATAGTGCTAACTTAATTTTTACCAAGCTTTATAGCAGCATTATTGCTGTCGTTACTCAACCTATGAGACTACTTATAGTTGACACATTTTTGGTATCTGGAAACTATTAACTATCGAGAGGTAATTTTTGATATCACTGAGCAACATTTGAATACATATCGTAATTTACCTAATACTACTCGATGTTTTTAAGACTTATAAGTAAATCCAAAACAGTTAATAATCTAAGTAAACATTAACATTTGATTACAATACACTATTTTGTAATTTTAGATTTTAAGGAAAATTATACAAGTATTCAAGAAAGTCTTATCTTTACGTTGAATAAGGAACTATTTCTTAATACATAATTATTGTGAAAAATAGCAGAATTATTTGTCTATTACTGAAATTTGTACTTTCTTAAGATATTTGCCTTGCATGAGCTAGTATGGGGTGAATCACCCCAATTATTAATTGATTTTATCTTTTCAGTGAATATAAGTTGCAAGTTATTAAAAATAAAGTACTGTAATCATAATGCATCACTTTTATAGCATAATTTATGCTGCTCGAGAGATTCAAAAATTATCTTGTTCATATAACTAGTTTCTAAAACTAATGATATCCAAAAATTTTGCTCTTGCTCTCTGCAGTCGTATAATTACGTTGAGTGAATTTGTTACCTTACATTATTTGAAGCTGCAAACTATTTTGTTAATCGGTATTCCTATATCTATTGGTATGATATAAAGCCAATTGTCATTATAGGCTATACAAATCTATATGCATATACAATAGCACAAATGAAATTTACACACAATTTATAAAGAAATGCTCAAGAAACATTTCCAATATATGCATATATTTATTAAAGAATTTAACATTTTACTTTTCTCAGGTACTTATAATAAACATTCACAACTTAAAGTTCAAAGAGCAAAAGCAGTAAAAAAAAAACAGTGCAACGAAACAAATAAATGCTTTATCTATAAAGCTTATATTTCGATTGTTTGCAAATAAATCATTGTATAGATTTGACAGCCTACGTTAATTTGTTAACGGTTGCATATTATATACCTTACAGAACAGCTTACAACTTAATACATAATAATTATTAATATAAAAGATATACAGTACTATGTAGGGGGTTTTATATGAGTTTTGTATGTGTACATATTTGGTGTAAATCCCTTACCTATTCTTCTTGCTACAATGTACCAGTTTGATTAGGTCGCTGTGCATTTCGCCTCAAATCTTCTACTTGAATAAGCTATAAAGAGATTTAATGAAGAACGCCTTGATTTGTAATATACCTCCACAATATTTTACCTTCTCGATGGGTATACAGGACAGTTCACCACCAGTTTGGGGTGGTGGCAAGGGAGCAGTAGGTGTGACTGCAGGTTTATTAGCTTTTTCTTGTGCTTCTCTAGCGCGTCGTTCCTTTAATTTAAGGGAAAAAATTGCCACAGATCGGGCTCTTTTCATTAGACTCTGTTTAACTCGAGTTTTCTTAGCTGCCAACTCTTCTGCTGAAGCTAAAAGTCATTTTAATTGTAATTTTTTTTCTATTTTTATAAATATTGATTGGTGGTCGCAAATTTGACTATGGGTTCCATTTAAGAAAAAAGCAAGTTATGTCATATCTTAAAAAGGAAACAAAACACAATCGTGAAAATATTTTTTTCTAGTACCACGTAAGAATATTTATCAGTTTTCTCTCTTGTACTTTTTTTCTATCTGCGATGGTTACGAAAATATTTCGGATTGAAAATTTAAGCGTTTATCAATTTTTTCAGATTATTTCTGAAAGTTGGCACCATTGATCAAAAATGAGAAGGGCGTTAGATTTGTCTTGTAATTATACCCAACTTTGCTAATTTAACCAACTCTGTAAGTTTTACTATAAAAAAGTTACCCATACAAGGTAGGTACATTATTGACACCCTGTATATTAAATTTTAACAGCAAAGGCAAATAAATGCGTTTGTAAAAAATTACATGCGTTTCCCTATGTTCGCGAATAAAAGGGTCTGTACGGTAATGTACAAACAATTTCTTACATTTAACTTGATCTTCAGCTTCTTGACTGGAAATGCTACGAGTACTATCACTGAGGTTTGCATCTGCAGGTACAGGTTTAGCTTTAGGAATTGGAGCATTATTATTACTGCTGCTACCACTAGGAGAACGTGGTCTTGGAGGCCATACCGGACTACTACGTAGTAAATCAGAATCTGAACTAGATGCATCCTGAAATTAGTTACATTTGATCAAGATTAAAAGTGCCCACTAGTCAGAATAATATCCAACACATATAAAAGAAGATGCAGATGCACATTTAATGTGTAGAAAAGAAAAACTATATGAACGACAGGTGCAGAAGTATTGCAATGTAAATATATTTTTTAAACTATGATTTAAATAGAAACCAAATCTTATTCGCTGTACAGTAATTGACCCAGAGGAAGATGGTCATAACCAAGGTGCAGGAATCACACCAATCACATGGATAAAAAAACTCAGGAGCTTCTTAAACCATTTAAACAATATTCAATAATTTAAATCTCATTATAAAACATTCAAGGTAACAAACACTGTGCAAGTCCATTTATGGCAGAAATACGGAAATAATGTTAAAAAACAATCTCTGTTACAGAAAAGTAATTCTACCTTATTGTTAGGTACAGATGTATATTTTCTGATTTTTCCTTTATAAATATTTATTTTTTTGAAATATTTCCAAAATGTTGATAATAAGTTGGTGCTCAAAACATTGATATCTCATACCTTAGTAGTAATGCAATCAGTGCTTCGATGAATGTCTGCATCTTCTTTTAATTTACGAGTCCATTCAGCACCACCACTGGGACCAATAGTTAAATGATGACTAGGTTCACTCTGTAATAATTTATGTATCCTAGTCAGAAAAATACATTTATGATACCTACAACGAGGTTACAAATATAAAAGTTTAACGCTTCAGAAAATTATTTACCAACACAAATGAAATGTATGTAATATAAACCAACCTCTACCGCTGCCCATTCTTTAGATTTTCTAGGTTTAAATGGAGGTATTTCTTGAATACTACTGGCTATAACAGATAATCCAGCTTGAGGTTTGCTAGTAGTGGGTCCTGGGGTGGTAGGTGTGGGAACAGGTGTAGCACTAACAGGGGTCACATTCCTTGATTCAACGATTTCGTGAAGCATTTCAGAGTCTATTTCCCTTAATTTTTCATCTATTTTTTCTGGTGAAACATCTTTAACAAGACTATGACTTGGTGATACAGAAAATCTGGAAATAGTAAGATGTAGAAGTTTTTGTAAAGATTTTTTATTTAGTTCGTACCGTCCTATAAGTTTAGTTGCTATATCATCGGGGGAAGGTGTAGCTGTTGTTGATACCCGACTGGCTTCACGGCGTGCCCATTCTAATTTAGCCATTTCAGTAGCCAACCATGCAGGAATGTCTGGTATTGCGCATGTTATTACAAATCGTATACACAACATAATATGCTATAAAACAGAAAAAAAAAATTATTTAATTGAATTATAAGTGCTCCCTGATAACTTACTTCTAAAGCAACAATAAGAAGAATAGTCTGAGTAGCAGTCATATCAGGAAACATTCGATGTACCTGACCAGAGAGACCAATAAGAGCACAGTTCACTAACACAGCCATAATTCCCATATATTCCATGCAATTCTAGAAGAAAATATTGAGAAATTACAGAAACAAGACTAGTTGTTGTAAATAGATTATTAAAAAGTTAATACGTTATAGCATACCACATCAAAGAATTTCAAAAACAAAATTTTGTACATTGTAGAAATATCGTCATACCTGCCAAGTACCAATATTTGGTACTCTCTGACCAAACGGTCTTTGACAAATATAACCAAGCTTAAATGCATCACTGCGGATCTCTACGAGATTGTTTAACATTGCACATACAGCTGCAGGTGGAAATGCAGAAGAAAATAATATAACATAACCAAGTTGCATTGTCATTTCCAAGTGATCTGTGAATGTTCCATCATACTGCAACAAAAAGTTTATATAGTGACACCCCTCTTTCAAGTATTGTCAATCACTATTTTTTCGGCCGCGTTTACTTCACCGCCGCATTTACATCACGGCCGCTTTTATTTTATAGCCACATTTGCGTGACACAAACGCGGTATTGAAGGAAATGCGGCCGTCAAGTAGTCATTAATAGATCCCTACTACAAAGCGACACTTTATGGTTGTTAAAACCGAGTTGATCTTTCAGTTAAAAAGATACGCAAAACTTTTGTTAGACGTCGGTTTAATAAAAAAAAATCTGATCTAATGGGCTGTGCTCCATGCAATTTACATGGAATCACCCACTAGACCATGTATTTTACTAAACACCTTTATAAATCAGTCTTAACAGAGTGAACTGTAAATAATTTACGACTCTTATTATTACCTACCTTGAAAAAAGAACTTTCTAACTCAGCTTGACTAATGCTCCGTTTTGTACATGATTCAGAATTCTTTTGACCTTCAGATTCATCTAAACTTCCATCAGTACCATCTTGTTGATTAGCAACACCTGGTGGAGGTCTAGCAGTTGTAGGAGTTAGAACTCCCCATAAATCAAAACTCATTTTAGCCAAACGCATATGTTCTAACATATATGGCCAAGCAGATTCTTTTAAATTCCCTATTACTTGTCGTGAGATTAGAAGAGCAGCCAATTGCTAAAAAATTATACCATGTGTCTTAATATAAACAAACCCTTTAATAATATTGTATTTACCTCTTTTAAACGAGCTTGATCTTGTAAATAAAAAGCGATGTAAAACAGTGACAAAAAGGAGTTCACAAATTGAAACTGTAAAAATAATAATACACTAGTAAATATTTACAATGTGGATATTATTAAGATAGAAATTTTCATGCAAATCTGACTTCTTCAAAAGTTTAAGCTGCCCTGGACTTTTCTCATTAATTGGATGTAAATTCTACCATAAAAATATGTTCTACCAAGTTTTATTCTTGATAAAAATGAACCTCATAGAATTTTTAGATATTTAATTTTATTACTTCAGGGTTAATAATGATGAAGCATGTTAAGGGTGCTAGTAGTAATTATCATGGATTAAGTAGCACAGTTTATATTTACAGCGGAAGAGTTTCATTGAACAGTTGATTACTTGTGTTACCTGTAGGTCTCACAGACGTACTTATAGCACATTTATTAATTTGGCATAGTCATATGCCGAATTATATCATTATTTCGGCATGTGGCATTTCTGTTATGGACATATGGCGATATGCCGTCTATCTCCAACATACAGGGTGTCTTTAAAATGTGGTGCCGTAGCTTAACCACAGATTCCGGGGATCAAAATAAGACGATTTAACGCAACTTACCTCTATCCGAAATTGCTTCGTTAAAGCACTATCCAACGCCAAAGATCTTCAAAAAATTTCCATTTTTTTTAAATAACAAAAGATTGTTTTTAGCGATTAGGATGAAATTTGGGATGTGATTCTTTACTGGAAAAAGGTTGATCATCCACAGTCAAAGAACCTCATATCTTTTTAACAGTTTGGCCAATAGTTTTCAAAATTTTTTTACAGAGAGACATTCTTATTTCAAATATTTTTTGTTTCTTGTTCGATTTCGGTATCTCCCATAGTTTAGGCTGAAAAAAATTATTTTGATTGGCTGCAGTGCATTTCTTAAAACGATGTAGTAATCTAGTTATCCCGTACGCTAAGAAATAAATGACAAAGAGACAATTTTTTGCGTAGAATCAACTTTTGCAACCGGGAAAATGGTGGTTACATTGAGCATTTGCTGTAAATCTATTAATTTACCGGTGGTACAAAATAAGCTGAACCATTTGTTGAGAAATGGTTCAGGTTGTTTTTTGCGCCACCCTTTACATACTTGTTAGTAATAAACCTTATATCAAATTGTCTCTTCGTAATTTGTTTCTCAACATACGGGACAACTAGATTACTACATCTGTTTTAAGAAATGCACTGCAGCCAATCAAAATAATTTTTTCAGCCTAAACTATGACAGGTACCGAAATCGAACAAGAGACAAAAAATATTTGAAATAAGAATGTCTCTCTGCAAAAAAATTTTGAAAACTATTGGCCGAACTGTTAAAAAGATATGAGCTTCTTTGCCTGTGGATGATCAATCTTTGACCACTTACGCGACCCTCCTGAACAAAAAAATGATGTCAAAAAACACCTTTTTCCAGTAAAGAATCATATCTCAAATTTCACCCTAATCGCTAAAAACAATCTTTTGTTATTTAAAAAAATAGAAATTTTTTGAAGATCTTGGGCGTTGAATAGCGCTTTAACGAAGCAATTTCGGATAGAGGTAAGTTGTGTTAAATCGTCTTATTTTGATCCCCGGAATCTGTGGTTAAGTTGTGGCACCATATTTTAGAGACACCCTGTATATAGCGCATATATTTAAATTGGTTAAAAAATAAAAAACAACAGGCGTGCCCCGGGGCACGAGCTTTTTATTACGTTTTAATAATATCTAGTAAGCATGCAAGGAATTTCATGCAACTAAATTTAGTATTGTAAGAATCTTGTTGCAATAATTTGCACACTCACATTCAAGTTTACGAAACACTTTGTTTTAAACAACTGTAAAATTAATATGAGTGTGCAACATAAAGTTAGTAGATAATACACACCAAGGCCACTTTGCCGATGAGATGATTTTCATACTTGGTCTCAAGCCGGTAGTTCTCTAGCAGCGTGACAAAAACACACGCCACAGTTAAACAGCAACTACCCTAGCCACTTAAATACTACACATGCTATAAATTACTATATTAGTGTTATTCTAGAAACACTATTAGAAATATACTGTATATGTTATCATGTAATGACTGTACGAATGAATAGAAGTGATTTTTGCATAAATCCCAATAAAATCAAAATTAAAGAGATTTTAATTTCTTATCATAGTACACCACATAATATCAATATTATTAGGAATAAATGCTAGCTAAATGGCAAATTTTTAACCATTACAGTATGGTTTTAGTATTTAGTGTATACCTACAACGCTGTAAATTTTAACAGTCAGTATAGCACATTTTGTTAGCAAAAGTAAATATCGGTTCATGCACAAAGCAAGAGAAGTAATCAGATTTTTATAATTATGAAAATCTGTTGGAAAGACGTTCACGTTTAACAATGTCTACAAGAAGCAATAATTTCTGCAGTAACATTGACTGTATAATGCTGAACCACTCCTTATGCTGGCCTTTCAAATCAAATTCTAATTTGAACTGTGGTGGAAACACTGGTCTTTGTAATTTGAAGCAAGCTAATTAAAAAATTTACCATCTTTCGAGATCTACTGCTAACTGAAATACGTATTAAAATTTTTTAAACTACCATTAGCTATGATTATGCAAAAAGGATATTAAATACACATTCAAATATAAAATTTACATACCTTTATCATTAAGCCATATTGCGATTTTCATATATGCTTCATCCATTAGCGATATCACTATTGCTAACATAACTTTTGGGACATAACCAAGCCATGAAGGCAATCCTCTTGCATATAATTGTCCATCCCACCAATCCTAAAAACATAAAAAAAAAATAGTTCATGATACAGTGTGTATGCACCTGAAGAACATTTTTATTTTTAAAGTAATCCGTAGAAGAATGTTATCAGTTATGAAGGCCATTAACTTCGTATTTTGGGTCTCTTTGCGATTTGAAACAACTTTTTTTAATATCTTTTTGCTCTATAGGGTGTTTCAAATTCGAGGGCAACCATGGAGATCTCACTTATTGTAAGAGATAGAGGGTAAGTTTAAATTTGGCACTTTTTCAGAATTTTGTGAATAACAATATGCCGCAAAGAAATTTAACCCAATGACATAAAAATTTAATATGGCATCCATAGAAAATATGAAAGTTGATATTTAAAAAAAAATTAAACCTAAAAATTTAATACCTTTAGCTGCTAGAAAATAAAAAGTTGTACTAAAAATGTATTAGAGTTTTCCAATATCTTTTCTAATAACAAAGTTATAAAGAAAAACGAAAATATGTTTTTTAGATTTTTCTCCATAAGACAGAAACTGAGGTAGTTGGGTTAAACTTCTTTGCAGCATATTGTTGTGCATAAAATTTCGAAAAGTGCCGAATTTAAACCTACCCTCTATTTCTTATCCCCATGGTAAGCCGTATACCATGCGAATTGCAGATCCACCTTTAATCTCTACTGACTTTATTTGAAACCCCACTTTTTATTTTAATCATAGTTGGCTAGATTTTAACATTTAAAAAATTTTTACTCCTGCAAAAAGATGTATCGTAACGGCCTTGAACACTGATTAAAATTTTATATGGATTACTTTACAAATAAAATCATTATTTAATTGCATTCATGTTAAGTGAAACACACTGTATAATATATTTGCCAGAAATATTACAGTTAATATTATTAGAAAAGATGAGAATATTTATTTTAATCAATTGATAGTCTTACCTGTATCTGCAAAGATACAATCATAACAATAAAAACTGCACAGAGGCAAACAGCAATAATAGGCACAGAAACACTATAACGAAATATATGTCTGCGCCAAGAAGGCTGCCATGGTTCCAATCGACCAGTAACAGGACTAGGTTGTAAAGGACCCTGAAAACATACAACATGTCGTGCAACCTGAGTTAGAACGACATGTGCGGAATGGAATGAAGTAAGCATGATGTCAGAACAAAACATTAAACACGAAACAATAAAACCACTTGAAATACTGAAAACCACAAGCACAATGTAAGACAATATTAAAACAACAATTTAGGAATTCAGTCCTATGACAAGAAACTTTTCTACAACTACATGCAGTTAGTTAAGTATAATAAATAAATGTGAAGTTATAGAATGGTATGTAACTAGATGTGATTATACATACTCGAAACAAAGGACGAGGTTCAGCAAGTAAATCATCACGTTGATCTAAAGTACCCCATCGAAATGCTAACTCTGCTGAGTAACGTTTCCATGCTTGTAAGTAAATTGTTGCCCACACCACATTGAATATCGAAAATAACACATATCCCACATCTTCCAAATTCTGATGTTTACCATTACAACATAGCTTAAATAAAAAAAATTTATATAAATATTTTAATTATGAAGTATACTTACCATCCCAAAATATTTAAACATTTAAAAATAAATATTTTAACTTCTAGGTGGTACTTTGGTGTTTAGAATATTTTTAAAATTTTCATATTAATTATGAATTTAAATGTCAGTATATTGGACGATCAATATTTAAAACATACAGGGTCTTCTAAGCAAGATGGAACATGCAACAAATTTTTTATCTTAGGAATTACAAATAAAAAGTTTAATAGATTGATCATGTTTTACTATTTACCAACATTTGCCAATATTTTTTCCTTTGCAGTTAACCCAGATATGACAAAAAAAAATTTAAAAGGCTACCAAAGAATAAACATGGCCATGAACAACAAACTAAGAAACTTTTTATTTGTTAATCGTAAAATAAAAAATTTATATAGTGTTCCCTATTTGGTTGAAGACTCTGTACCTATTATATCAAAAAAGAAAACCGATATATAGCTACTATTATTTATATTCTAGACATATGTAACACGTTCAATTTCCATATAGATGCCAGAGCATAAGACATAAATATAAATTAGAATGGCAGTTGCTGCTATACAGGTATACAAACATAAAATTTTTATGTTTTTACTATTGATTTTATCAAAATATTTTACCGTCTTTCTACACAAAAAAAAGTAGAACATGCACATTCTATTCAACATGAAACTGAAAATGTTCCTTTATACAGCAGAAATATTTCAACTTTATGAATAAATTTACACTTACCCAAAAAAGAAATCCAACAACAGCAGGAATACTCAATACCATTGTATAATGTCCAAGCCAGGCAAAATACATACCAATTTTCACTCCAAAATATTCAGAAATTTCATCTGAAATATCATTAAATAGTTACGATTTGTTAACTTAGTAAAACTTAAAATTTGTTTGCTGTTACCTAGTGGTTGCATAGAACGGACATCTCTAACCCAAATATTTTGTAACCGTTCCAATGCAGGTGGATCATGTAAAGGAAAAATTTGAGAAATAACACCAGCTGATAGACATTTAGGCACTAAAAGAGAAACCATATTATAGTGACAAAATGTCCTTCATTAATTAACCAAATAAATTTTACCGATAGGTTGACCTTCCAATAGGGTCACCCCAGGTATCGCTTCCACATCGGATGCTTTAGCCCTAATACTTTCAAGCAACCGTAGTACAAGCCATTGCCTTTCTTGACTAGTAAAAAACACTTGTTCATTATCAGAATTTTCAAAACTTGGGACATCATGGACAGTAAATTCTTTCAAGCCACCTCCTCTTGATGATTTTACAGTTTTTGGTAAGTGATATTCTTCTGCAGCTTTTAAAAGTCTATAATGAACAACAAAAAAATGAACTTTGAGTCATGTAGCTGAATATTAATTTTATAAAAGGTAAGAATGTGGATCTGCTTGCATGACCAGTATCTACCTATCCATACATACTCTGAAACGTTTATAAACAACACGTTATTGACTTTGTTCATATCATGAATATACTGGGTGTATACAGTGCGTCCGCGGATTGGGTTACAAACAGGTATGATTGACCAAAAAATATTGAATTTCATTTTCTTCTTATTGGACTTGGAAAATGTTATAAATACTAAAATTTGACCAAGAAAGTAGGTAATCAATATTTCTAAAAGTTTGCACAAGGTAATGATTTTACATTGTGAACAACTTTTCCTAATAAAGTTTTGTCGTACTTAGTACAGAAAAACTACTTTACCTGAATAGAAAATATTTCTTTATCTGCCACCAAGGCCTCCTTAATTGATTTGAAAAAATTGAAAATATACTTTCTGAAACTTTGCATGGGCGGATGATTTTTCATTGTGAACAACTTTTCTTAATGAAGTTTTGTCGTACTTAGTACAGAAAAACTACTTTACCTGACTAGAAAATATTTCTTTATTTGCCACCAAGGCCGCTTGAAAATATACTTTCTGAAATTTTGTATGAGGGGGGAGTACTTTTACATTGTGAACAACTTTTCTTAATTAAATTTTGTCGTACTTACTACAGAAAAACTATTTTACCTGAATAGAAAATATTTTTTTATCTGCCAACAAAAGACCTTGATTTGAAAAAATTGAAAATATACTTTCTGAAGCTTTGCATGGGGGGATGATTTTATATTGTGAACAACTTTTCCTAAAGAAGTTTTGCCGTAGTTAGTACAGAAAAACTACTTTACCTGAATAGAAAACATTTCTTTATCTACCACCAAGACCTCCTTGATTTGAAAAAAAATACTTTCTGAAATTTTGTATGGAGGGATAATTGCACATTGTGAACAACTTTTCTTAATGAAGTTTTGTCGTACTTAGTACAGAAAAACTACTTTACCTGAAGAGAAAACATTTCTTTATCTGCAACCAAGGCCTCCTTGATTTGAAAAAATTGAAAATATACTTTCTGAAACTTTGCATGGGGGGATGATTTTACATTGTGAACAACTTTTCTTAATGAAGTTTTGTCGTACTTAGTACAGAAAAACTACTTTACTTGAATAGAAAATATTTCTTTATCTGCAACCAAGGCCTCCTTGATTTGAAAAAATTAAAAATATACATTTTGAAATTTTGCATGGGGTGGATGAGTTTACATTGTAAACAACTTCTATTAATGAAGTTTTGTCGTACTTAGTATAGAAAAACTACTTTACCTGAATGGAAAATATTTCTTTTCAGTCACCAAAGCTTCCTTGATTTGAAGAAATTGAAAATATACTCTCTGAAATTTTGTATGGGGGGATGATTTTACATTGTGAACAACTTTTCTTGATGAAGTTTTGTCGTACTTAGTACAGAAAAACTAGTTTACCTGAATAGAAAATATTTCTTTATCTGCCACCAAGACCTCCTTGATTTGAAAAATTTGAAAATATACTTTCTGAAATTTTGTATGGGGGGATACTTTTAGATTGTGAACAACTTTTCTTAATGAAGTTTTGTCGTACTTAGTACAGAAAAACTGCTTTACCAGAATAGAAAATATTTCTATATCTGCAACCAACGCTTCCTTGATTTGAAAAAATTGAAAATATACTTTCTGAAATTTTGTATGGGGGGATAATTGTACATTGTGAACAACTTTTCTTAATGAAGTTTTGTCGTACTTAGTACAGAAAAACTACTTTACCTGAATAGAAAATATTTCTTTATCTGCAACCAAGGCCTCCTTGATTTGAAAAAATTAAAAATATACATTTTGAAATTTTGCATGGGGGGATGATTTTACATTGTAAACAACTTTTATTAATGAAGTTTTGTCGTACTTAGTATAGAAAAACTACTTTACCTGAATGGAAAATATTTCTTTTCCGTCACCAAAGCTTCCTTGATTTGAAAAAATTGAAAATATACTTTCTGAAATTTTGTAAGGGGGGATGATTTTACATTGTGAACAACTTTTCTTGATGAAGTTTTGCCATAGTTACTACAGAAAAACTACTTTACCTGTACCATAAAACATTTCTTTATCTACCATCAAGGCCACCTTTGATTTGAAAAAAGCAATAATATACTTTAAATTAGTTTCAAGCCATGCAGGGATTAATCCCCAAATATGAAATTCAAATTCAACATTTTTTGTCAATTATAAGTACCTCTTTGTAAATTGATTTGTGGATATACTTAGACGGACAAACTCTCAGATGTGACTTGTTTTGAAGGAAATTACAGCTCTCCAAAAAATGTTGAAATTGTTTTGGGAAAATAGGTAGTTAGATAAAAAATATAAGGAAATATAAACTGAAACTGGTAAAAACAATTGAAGATTACCAAAGCAAAACAAAACTAAAAGGGGAACTTTTTCTATTGGAATGCCTTGAGAAATTACCTCACAAAGTTTATCAGACAAGTTTATAATAAAACTCCATGTAAATTGCTCTTCAACAAATATTTTAAAATTAAAACCCCCTGCACAGAAAATTTTTGGTTTATCTTAAAACTTTAATGCAATGGTTGAAAAGATCAAAACATCTCTTTCTAGTGAAGTACACTTAAATTCACATTATTATTTAAAAGGATGATGATTACATTATGTAATTTACGTTCTAACAAAAACGTTTTATACGAACTAATGCAATTTAAATGAAGCGATAATTTAATTATATTTAGGCGTATGTACTATAAGAGACTACTTGGTAGTTGGTACTGAGGTATCTCGTCAAGTATTCAAAAGTTCAAAGACTCCATAATGATTTTATGAGTTTATCCACCCTTTGCAAAATTCCTAAATTTATAGTTGTGCCAAACCTTATCAAAACATATCCCTTTAAGAACACAGTATACTACCTAAAATTTAATTATAAGCTTTTATTTGATTGGTCATACACCTCCAGCAGAGAAAATAATTTGAATTCCCTTAATTTCAATAAAGTATCTCCAAAACTTTCCGACATGCAATATTAGCATTTACCAAATACAGAATAATAAGTTGATTCTAAGATCCAGGTCATTTACAAAGAGCAAAATATTGACTGAATAAAACTGACCTTGTTTGTAACAATATTACAATAGAATAAATTTGCCAAGTATTTTGACATTACCACGCATTACCACCTAAGTATAATTAGAGGAGATTGAAATGAAACGAGATATATATGTTGGGACATCACAATAACCGTGGAAAATTTTAAACAATAAATTTAATCAACATTTTTCCATTATTATCTACACTATAATTTGAAAAAAAATTTGGATTAACCATTTAACAATGAACTTCATAAAAATTTTAGTTTTACCCTTCGCTTTACCATAATTATTGATGATAAAATCATTGTCTCCTTATTAATTTATTTCCCGTAACTGCAATATGACTAAACTGTTCTTGAGTAAAACTGTGGTACGATCAAGATCAGGTGTATCAGCCCTTGTATTATGTATTCAATTTTTTCTATTGTTTCTCCATTAGTGATACACATCTACCTAGTACCTATTTGCTAATTATGACTTGGGGGAAAAATATGTAAAAGTTTGAAAGAAAACTTGGTCTAATTGGCTTTGATTCCATGTAATAGCTAAGTTAAATGGAAGCACAGCCAACTTGATCATATTTTAATGTATACCGATAATAATAGAACTGATTTTGTTATTGCTGGAGACTTTTACAAAAAAAACTTCAGTTTTACCTACCGTTAGCGCAATTAATTAGTACATTATAATAAATAATATAAGTACTTACACTGAGAATGGGGCTGTTAGATAAAATGCACTGCTTTGTGTGGATGTGTGGTGTCGAACATGAACAGTGAGTCCTGGAGACTGTCTCAAACGTGATAACAACCATAACAAAATAGAATCCTGAGTTCCTGTAGGAAAAACCACAACAACATCGCAATTTGGTGTTGAAACTCTTTTTAACCACAGCCTTTTTGGAGATAAAAAATATCCAGCACAAGGAATTTTTCTTTTCAACAATTCTGAAGCTAGAGTAAACAAACGAGAATCAATACCATATACTTTTTAACAATAAACTTCCAGTACCTTGTTCAATTGTTTCCTGTGCTCGTTCCACAAATTTTCTTTGCCTTAAAGTACTACCACCTTCATTTTCTGCGTCGGCTTCTGTACAAACAGTTTCTTCCTCAGAAGCCATTTCACCTACACTTGACTTCTTTAAACCTTTCTTGTAGCACGCAATATAAGGAAGTAATCAATGGGTATGCTAATTTAAACGATTGTTTTCTTTTGGGTGCGTTACGCCTACTCACTTTGCGCCGCCATACTTCGAGAAATGTCAGCTAAACGAAGAAGGAAAATAATAAACTCCCTCATTGTACGTTCGCTGTATCAGAAGAGCACAGAAGAGAAAGAAAACTAGATTGGTTCCGAACATTGCTCTTTCCCGCTTTCCATGTTGTGATATGAGAAACCGTTTGAGTGACACTGATCTAAAGGCGTTCCATGTCGATTAATAGCCGGCATTCAGGGTTTAAAAAGCAATGCTTTAAATTTTGTACTATTATTAATGTACAAATTTTATTGTAATTACATAAATATTGAAGTAGCAATACAAAAAAACAAGCTAGTAATATTTTTAAAATAAATTCACTGTTGAACGTATCTGATAAAGCAGTGTTACTCCAAAAGTTCTTTTTATAAGGCATTCCATTTGCAGGCGGGAGGAACTCTGAGCTGCACCAAGTAGCTCCGAGCTACTCGCAGCTATACAGTGCTACTCAGAGTAGTGACCCCTGTTGAGACAAAACACAAACAATACAGGCCAATCAGCGCCATTTACACGGGTCACGTGATATGACCATGCCCTATTTGTTTGTGCTGCCCTCCAGAGGTGTTTTCCATTTGCACTTGGGAGTAACTCTGAGTAGCTCAAAACTACTCTGTGTTTCTTGGAGTTACTCTTGCATGCAATAATAGGAAAGCACCTCTGAAACAAGTACTTCCCAAACTGTACTTGTGCGTTCTAACGGATGGACACTTGTTGCACCAGAACCGATCTTTCTTCCTTCCCCGTCCCCTCAAGTACCTACCTCTTTTCTGAGGCAGAAGCTTTTTGTCTCGTCGATACTGCAGTTTGTTATGGTAGACTAGAGTATAGAAAGTTTCCATTTATCAACGCAAGTAAATTAAATAAAATAAAGTTTATATTCAAATATTTTTTGATGTTAAAAAACCACATTGCACTATTAGTTCTAAAGCGTAATTATACTTTAAATCTACCTAAAAATTCACAAGTGTAAAAATTTATATCTAACAATAAATATACAGTTATTATGTACACATACCATGTAACATTAGCAAATTTACATCTTCAGTCTCAATAATTAAAACTTTTTAAAAATGCAATTTGTTGTGTTATCTACATAAACATTTGGAAAACGAAGCCATGTACCATATATTATATGAAATATAAGTACTTGCGCTTCTTTGCTTTGGCTTATAGAAATATATTTAAACATAACTGATTACTTTTATTATAATGGACTAATGATTATTATCGATTGGCATTTTGATTACCAATTTCAAAAAGCGTATCATCATCATCATCATCTAATTCTAAGGGACGCATTTCCATATCACTTCTACGTGCAGTGACCCCATACTTTCTTACTGTAGTGGAAGGTTGAGTACCATGGCGTAACCTTTAAAATTATTAATGGTTAAGCAATTTAATATTTTAAATTTGTGCTTACTTACCTGTATGATCTGAATATAAAATACATCATAATCATCGCACTTAGCCCTAGAAATACATAAAAGCCTCGAAGTAGAGGGCCCGATTGCATAATATCATGCTTTGATCGTGTTGGAATTAATGTAGTGTTTTTTTCTAAGTTTTTATTTTCACTGGTAGTATTGTTATTCTTAATTTCCTTTGAAGAATTGTTAGTAGAACTGGCAATTTTAACTTGTGTATTGTTTGACGGATCAATCACTTGTTTGGCCTTTGGTGAGACATTTTGACTTTCAGTTTCCTTATTCAATTTTATTGGGCTTTGATTTATGCCTTCATTACTTTTTTCTACTTGCCTATGAGTAAGATTATGAACATCCTTGCCAGAAAATGGATCATTTGCTATCTTAACATCATAAGGAATCTGTGGAACTGCTTTTTGATCATCAGTAATTTTTTTGGCCGAAAGCTGAGTACTGTTTGAATTGATATTCTTCAATTTTGAATTATTTTCTTGATAATAAGGCGAGTTATCATTAAATATATGTTCAATCGGTATACCCTGTGCTAGTATATAGGTTAGATTAAATAATAACACAAAAATTATTACAGACACCATAGCTTATAAAAGTTTTATCATTATTTATTTGAAATTTAAACATTTAAACTGATGTTACAGTTTATAAGATTTGTATTTTCTAATTATTTTTAAAACAGTTCCAATCTTTGGATTCAAAACGTCGAAAATCAAAATTGTGACACATGAACGAACACGTCAAGCATGTGCGGGTAGGGATAGTTCGGAAATCTCATTAAACGGAATGGAACGCATGCATTTTTTTACGATCGTCTGTAGTATACAGGGGGTATCGTAAAGACATGCAAAAATAGTTTCGTTTCAAAGATACAGGGCGATGAAGATTTAGAACAAATATAGGGTGTCTGTAACAATATGTTGTGCCATACCTTAACCACAGATTCCTGAGGATAAATGGGAACAATTAATTCAAACATACTTTGGCAATACATTTTTTATTTCCCAGGTACAATAAAGTGTCACTTCTGATACTGAAAATTAGTAAATAAAGATCGACTTTTTCCACGGCCGTAGAAAAATTAAATTATGAAGAAATTAATGGTGTGAATTCCGTCTAAATACTATTCCGAAAGGCATGTTTTACATTCGTATTCGCTCGATAACACGAATGACACCGATCTAAATTCATGATTCTAGGGTACGCGTGCGCACCGAGCACGAACAAAATCAGAAGTGACGTTTAATTTTAGTTGATTGTACGTTTTACCGAAAAAAATTGTCTGTCATTGAAGTAAGTATTAATAATCTGTATATAAAGCACGAAATAAATTTAAAACTGGGTAATCTTTTAGGTGTTACCAAATACAGCTATGGCGTTAAACGCCGCATCGAAATTACTAAAAATTACGCAGCAACCTGCAAAAATTGCTGTAGCTGCCTATCATCCCAATGTCATTGATCATTATGAAAACCCACGAAATGTTGGTTCTTTGGACAAATCCGATACAAGTGTAGGAACCGGTCTAGTTGGGGCCCCAGCATGTGGCGATGTAATGAAACTTCAAATTAAAGTGGATAAAGATGGTAAAATCGTTGATGCAAAATTTAAAACTTTTGGTTGCGGTTCAGCAATTGCTAGTAGTTCTCTAGCAACAGAATGGGTCAAAGGCAAAACAGTAGATCAAGCCCTGCAACTTAAAAATACTGACATTGCAAAGGAACTGTCTTTGCCACCTGTAAAATTGCACTGTTCTATGCTGGCTGAAGACGCAATTAAAGCTGCTTTGTCCGATTATAAAATTAAACAGACGGGTGAGAAAGCAAAAGCACAAGGCTAATGAGAATGACTTGGGACAACTTGTAGTCAACCGTAGAACATTAGCTTATTAGTTATTAAACAAAAAAATATAGAATATAATGACAGAGTTTTATAATCGATTCAGAAAACTACCGTGACGTTTAAAGTGTCAAATGGAAAATTTAGTTGGCTAGTATCAAAATCACTATAAATTTTTGAAAATGTGGCTTTGATTACTAATAGCTAATAGGGATTTTTTTTGTTAACCAACTGATTTTTCCATTTAATACATTAAATGTCACGGGAGTTTTCTGAATGTATTATATGATTACTTATAAAAATAAATATATAACTTTGTAATAGTATTTAATAATAAATCTCCATATTTGGTGACTTTACTGTGATCTTTGAATTAAAATGTGTTGTAAATTGGTACTAGCGCTAAGAATAATTAATTATTCAGTATGCCCCATATAGAAATCTTCATTATGTCCAGAAATATGATGTAGACTTGAGTTTATTTAAAGGAAGTCGGAGAACATTTAAAAACCAGTTAATTCTTCTGGAATTACTCTTTAATAAAGTCAATTCACTACAGACTTATGATACGTATATTTTCTTTTTGAAATGATTGTCCCCTTTCTTCTACTACAGCTAGGGCAAACAAGGGTGCAATCTGTATTGAAAACCTTCGTCATTCGATTGAGTTTATTAAAAGAAAAACTAGTATGTATTTAATTTATTTTGTACTACTACCAATTATCTAGTAAAATGACTTTCTAATTCCAAATACAAAAAAACAATTAAAATATTAAAATATCCAGCCACATAATAAAAAATAAATGTTAAAATATTTTTACATATAGGAAAATTAATTTTATTTACGCTTTTGTGGTGATACCAATTTTTTGCGTTGCCGAGAATTTCGCTGTTGATTCTGGTTAGTTCTAATTGTTATACATTTCCGATCTAGAAATGTTAGGAGATCCTAAAAATTATAATAGATATCTCGTAGAACTATAATTAGTTTATTATTCTTACCTGTATATGGTACTTGTATCCTTGTTCTTTTAAGAGTTTGTATAAGACTTCCAATTGTAAGGGTTCATAGAGTAAAATATTTTTCCGTAACTCTGGTTGACTCGATACTAAGTTATGCCAAGCAATATGGAGTGGCACTCTACATGATTGAATTTTTGTGGAATGTTTCCTTTCAAATATCAAATCATTTACAGTTTCACTAAAAAAAAACATGCTGTTAACTGCTTATATTTCTTGTTTTGGGATTAAATTATGAGTAGGTGCAGTAGGGCAACCATGCACTATGAAGTTTTTGTCGTTCAACAGTTTAGTCGGCAAAATGAGCTCTATAGGAATATATGGGGATGGGTGCATTACCTACAAAACAGCTAATGCACTTCTCAATACATTAACGGTTCCTAAGGACAAACTATTAATGTTAGATGTATGCTTTCGCGGAGTTTCTTATAACAAATTTTATTTTTTACAACTTTGATCTCATGTTGTTTTCACGTATCTTGCGCGGTTTTCGCTGCTTTGCAATTTTAAACCAGAATCGCTGGTTTATTCTAATTTCAAAAGGTTCTAAGGCCCAAATTATTAAAGATAGGCATACGCTTTCCTGAAGTTTCTTGTAGGAAATTTAATTTTCTACAACTTTGGTCCTATAGTATTTTACCCTATCTACCGAGGTTGTCCCTGCATTTCAATTTTAAACCAGAATCGCTGGTTTATGCTAACTTGAAACGGTTCTCAGGCCCAAATTATTAAAAATAGGATACGCTTTCCCGAAGTTTCTTGTAGGAAATTTAATTTTCTACAACTTTGGTCCTATAGTATTTTACCCTATCTGCTGAGGTTGTCCCTGGATTTCAATTTTAAAACAGAATCTCTAGTTTATGCTAACTTGAAACGGTTCTCAGGCCCAAATTATTAAAAATAGGCATACGCTTTCCCGAAGTTTCTTATAGGAAATTTTATTTTCTACAACTTTGGTCCTATAGTATTTTACGCTATCTATCGAGGTTGCCCCTGCATTTCAATTTTAAACCAGAATTGCTGGTTTATGCTAACTTGAAACGGTTCTCAGGCCCAAATTATTAAAGAGAGGCATACGCTTTCCCGAAGGTTCTTGTAGGAAATTTTATTTTCTACAACTTTGGTCCTATAGTATTTTACCCTATCTGCTGAGGTTGTCCCTGGATTACAATTTTAAAACAGAATCTCTAGTTTATGCTAACTTGAAACGGTTCTCAGGCCCAAATTATTAAAAATAGGCATACGCTTTCCCGAAGTTTCTTATAGGAAATTTTATTTTCTACAACTTTGGTCCTATAGTATTTTACCCTATCTGCTGAGGTTGTCCCTGGATTTCAATTTTAAAACAGAATCTCTAGTTTATGCTAACTTGAAACGGTTCTCAGGCCCAAATTATTAAAAATAGGCATACGCTTTCCCGAAGTTTCTTATAGGAAATTTTATTTTCTACAACTTTGGTCCTATAGTATTTTACCCTATCTGCTGAAGTTGTCCCTGGATTTCAATTTTAAAACAGAATCTCTAGTTTATGCTAACTTGAAACGGTTCTCAGGCCCAAATTATTAAAAATAGGCATACGCTTTCCCGAAGTTTCTTATAGGAAATTTTATTTTCTACAACTTTGGTCCTATAGTATTTTACCCTATCTACCGAGGTTGTCCCTGCATTTCAATTTTAAACCAGAATTGCTGGTTTATGCTAACTTGAAACGGTTCTCAGGCCCAAATTATTAAAGAGAGGCATACGCTTTCCCGAAGTTTCATGTAGGAAATTTTATTTTCTACAACTTTGGTCCTATAGTATTTTACCCTATCTGCTGAGGTTGTCCCTGGATTTCAATTTTAAAACAGAATCTCTAGTTTATGCTAACTTGAAACGGTTCTCAGGCCCAAATTATTAAAAATAGGCATACGCTTTCCCGAAGTTTCTTATAGGAAATTTTATTTTCTACAACTTTGGTCCTATAGTATTTTACCCTATCTGCTGAGGTTGTCCCTGGATTTCAATTTTAAAACAGAATCTCTAGTTTATGCTAACTTGAAACGGTTCTCAGGCCCAAATTATTAAAAATAGGCATACGCTTTCCCGAAGTTTCTTATAGGAAATTTTATTTTCTACAACTTTGGTCCTATAGTATTTTACCCTATCTACCGAGGTTGTCCCTGCATTTCAATTTTAAACCAGAATTGCTGGTTTATGCTAACTTGAAACGGTTCTCAGGCCCAAATTATTAAAGAGAGGCATACGCTTTCCCGAAGTTTCATGTAGGAAATTTTATTTTCTACAACTTTGGTCCTATAGTATTTTACCCTATCTGCTGAGGTTGTCCCTGGATTTCAATTTTAAAACAGAATCTCTAGTTTATGCTAACTTGAAACGGTTCTCAGGCCCAAATTATTAAAAATAGGCATACGCTTATCCTTGTTCTTTTAAGAGTTTGTATAAGACTTCCAATTGTAAGGGTTCATAGAGTAAAATATTTTTCCGTAACTCTGGTTGACTCGATACTAAGTTATGCCAAGCAATATGGAGTGGCACTCTACATGATTGAATTTTTGTGGAATGTTTCCTTTCAAATATCAAATCATTTACAGTTTCACTAAAAAAAAACATGCTGTTAACTGCTTATATTTCTTGTTTTGGGATTAAATTATGAGTAGGTGCAGTAGGGCAACCATGCACTATGAAGTTTTTGTCGTTCAACAGTTTAGTCGGCAAAATGAGCTCTATAGGAATATATGGGGATGGGTGCATTACCTACAAAACAGCTAATGCACTTCTCAATACATTAACGGTTCCTAAGGACAAACTATTAATGTTAGATGTATGCTTTCGCGGAGTTTCTTATAACAAATTTTATTTTTTATTTCATACTGCATCGTAACACCCATGTTTAAGTTAACGATTTGAGTCCGGTAAATAAGACTTTACGGTATCAGGTCCGGTAAAAACTTTTACCGGACTCAAATGAAATAAATCGATAATCAAACTATTTATTACTAAAAAACTACAAAATTAATAAATATGACAATTAAAAAGAAACTAAATATTAAAATTGACATTAATTGTGCAATAGATTTACTAAGAACTTCGTCAAAAATGTTATAATTTTCTCCCGTTTTGACAAGACAAACAGTCAAAAAACAAACACTTCCATTTCATAGATGTCCATATTATGAATTCAAATTTTTATTTTTAATTTTTTCAATTTTAAACAAAGATTTAGTGCCTGCAGTATGAAATAAAACGCATTACGACATACGTCAGGTAAACTCTTACAGTAACTCGTCTCAAAATTCCTGACTCGGCTCCTTCGTCGCCTCGTCCTTAAACATTTCGACTCGTTACTGTAAAACTGAGTTTACCGGACTTATAACGTAAATTACTATTACAACTTTGATCTCATGTTGTTTTCACGTATCTTGCGCGGTTTTCGCTGCTTTGCAATTTTAAACCAGAATCGCTGGTTTATTCTAATTTCAAAAGGTTCTAAGGCCCAAATTATTAAAGATAGGCATACGCTTTCCTGAAGTTTCTTGTAGGAAATTTAATTTTCTACAACTTTGGTCCTATAGTATTTTACCCTATCTACCGAGGTTGTCCCTGCATTTCAATTTTAAACCAGAATCGCTGGTTTATGCTAACTTGAAACGGTTCTCAGGCCCAAATTATTAAAAATAGGATACGCTTTCCCGAAGTTTCTTGTAGGAAATTTAATTTTCTACAACTTTGGTCCTATAGTATTTTACCCTATCTGCTGAGGTTGTCCCTGGATTTCAATTTTAAAACAGAATCTCTAGTTTATGCTAACTTGAAACGGTTCTCAGGCCCAAATTATTAAAAATAGGCATACGCTTTCCCGAAGTTTCTTATAGGAAATTTTATTTTCTACAACTTTGGTCCTATAGTATTTTACGCTATCTACCGAGGTTGCCCCTGCATTTCAATTTTAAACCAGAATTGCTGGTTTATGCTAACTTGAAACGGTTCTCAGGCCCAAATTATTAAAGAGAGGCATACGCTTTCCCGAAGGTTCTTGTAGGAAATTTTATTTTCTACAACTTTGGTCCTATAGTATTTTACCCTATCTGCTGAGGTTGTCCCTGGATTTCAATTTTAAAACAGAATCTCTAGTTTATGCTAACTTGAAACGGTTCTCAGGCCCAAATTATTAAAAATAGGCATACGCTTTCCCGAAGTTTCTTATAGGAAATTTTATTTTCTACAACTTTGGTCCTATAGTATTTTACCCTATCTGCTGAGGTTGTCCCTGGATTTCAATTTTAAAACAGAATCTCTAGTTTATGCTAACTTGAAACGGTTCTCAGGCCCAAATTATTAAAAATAGGCATACGCTTTCCCGAAGTTTCTTATAGGAAATTTTATTTTCTACAACTTTGGTCCTATAGTATTTTACCCTATCTACCGAGGTTGTCCCTGCATTTCAATTTTAAACCAGAATTGCTGGTTTATGCTAACTTGAAACGGTTCTCAGGCCCAAATTATTAAAGAGAGGCATACGCTTTCCCGAAGTTTCTTGTAGGAAATTTTATTTTCTACAACTTTGGTCCTATAGTATTTTACCCTATCTGCTGAGGTTGTCCCTGGATTTCAATTTTAAAACAGAATCTCTAGTTTATGCTAACTTGAAACGGTTCTCAGGCCCAAATTATTAAAAATAGGCATACGCTTTCCCGAAGTTTCTTGTAGGAAATTTTATTTTCTACAACTTTGGTCCTATAGTATTTTACCCTATCTACTGAGGTTGCCCCTGTATTTCAATTTAAAAGTGTCAATAATGGTATTTTACGGTTGACATTGCGCGCCACTACTGACTACTCTCGGACTGGGTACTTTTTTCTAGTCTCTTTCGCGCGGCAAAGTTTACAAGACGTTTATTGTTATAAAAAAATTCCAAAAGAAAAGAAGGTGAAAATCATATTCTACAGTTGAGTAGGTTGAGTATCTTTACAATAGAGTAGGTATCAATTAAAATTTAGAATACGTCCCTATTATTGTCAAAAATTATATTTACTTACTTTTCTCCAATTAAATCTCCAATAATTTCAATTTCTTCTGAAGTTTTGTGTTTATTTACATATTTCATCGTATCTTCAGATTCAGCAAGCTCCTTTTCATTATAAAACTGATCTTGAAGGTTTTTACGTTTTTTAGGTGATGAAGAATTTTTTGTACTACCATTAATTTTTGAGTTGCTACTTTTTCTTTTTTTAATAATCCGATGTTCATCATCACTTTCCGATTTTGCACCATTTTGTGTAGTTTGACTAAGAACAGGATGTGTTGATTCGTAAATATGTTTTAAAATTTGAATACCCCTTTGACGCTTTAATGGTTTTAATCCAAACTTTTGTAGCTCTTTAGTAATTTTTGGAGTATTCATTTCTTTATAATTGATCATAGGTGTTATATTAGAAGTTTTAATTAACATTTCACCTTTCGGTGTAGTGTTAGGTTCCTGTGGTTTATGTTCTGAAATTGTTCTCGAAGTAATACTTGAAGGTCCTGCCTCCTGAACTTCATTGTATAAATCGGGGTTTTCAAGAGCTATATCAAAAGTATCGTCTAATAAGTTAGCTCCCCCAAATAAAGACTTCCTTGATTTTATTACTGTAGGAGTATTTGTATTTAAATCTATGGTTCTAGGATGTGGTAATATTGACTGAGAAAATACCGTAGGTGTATCAACAATTTCTTCATAACTATCTGATAGTTGAGATTCATTGAAATCTTCTTTTGTTGTTTTTGGTGTAGAATGCAATTTTTTATCACTGTTATGTGTTGGCACTTTTGCCGTAACATCATCATCGTCTGAAATTTCGAATAAAAAATTGTCTTCTTGTATAAAAACTTCCTTTTTTTTAATGCACGGTGTTCCATACACGCTGGAATAATTCAATTCTTCATCACTAATATAGATGCTTTCTTGACTTCCCTGAGATAGAGTTACTTCGTCTGATGTAGTTGATTTAAATGAATCATGTTTAACAAAACTTGAATCTCTTGTGTTATTAGTCTCAGATTTGTTTACTTTTCTTTTGGCTGTATTTGATGTAACGTTTTGATCCGTTCCAAATGAACGTTGATTAAAATCAAAAATGTTATTCTGATCCATTTGAAAATTCTTCTGTACTTCATCATTCAAACACTCTTCCTCTTCTGTCAGGATGTTGTTGATATAGGCGGTAATATTAAGAGACTTACTGCACCTTGTTGATTCAGGAGTCCCTTTATTAGTGATAACCTCCACGTTTTCTTCGGTAAGATACAATGATTTTTCCATGATTCCAGAAATACCGCTTGATAAAGAAGATTGAATTCTAACTGATTTGGTTGGAGTAATGTTCTGTACAGTTTGATTTACATTTACATATCTATCCTTTTTATCATCAACCGTGAAATTTTCTTCATCGGAGGATTGTGTAAGATCATAACAAATTGGATGGTCATTGGAAAAACATTCAAAAGTGCAAATACCATTATCGTTTACAAATAAATCATCATCTGATAGATCAGAGGAAGCTGAATTATTTTTGGTATTAGATATCTGAAGCGAAGATTCCTTTGAAATGTTCATTAAGATTGGTGAAGTGACGGTCACTTCTAAATTACTCTTATCTAATGATTTATTCTTTTTCTTTGGTGTAAATTTCAAAACTGATTCTGAGTTAATATCGGTTTCCTTGTTTGGACTTAAATCAATCGAGATAAATTTATTTTTTTTCGGTGTTAAATGTAATAAAGACTGAGAATTATGTTCCTCATCTAAATTAATTAATGTTTCATGAAGCGATTTCTGTTTTACAATTTCTATAACCTCTTCCTCATCAGATTCAAACAATTCAGGTGAGATACTTCGAGGACTCCGAGTAAATGATTTGATTTTCAGGTTATTTTTGAACGTGGTACTTAATGCATCACTTTCAGTTGTTGTATTTGTTAAATTGATGTTTACTTCTTTTAAATCTTCAATTTTGTTGTTTTCATTATTATCTTTATTATTAATATGTAATTTTTCATTTCGAGTTTCACGTGAAGGTGAATTTTCTCTTCCAGGAATTTTGTTCCAATCTTTTAGTAAATTTCCACATTTATTTTGAGTTGGAGATATGTTTAACGATTTTATGTAAAACATTTCATTATTTTTTAAAGTATTCAACTCGATGTTATTTAATTTAAAAATATTGTTACCATCTATCCAATTTTTTCTTAATTTTGTGCTTGCAGGTGGTTCTTGTTGGACAGATTGTTTTACATTTTGTTGTGCGTTTTCAGACAAGATCATAGCTACTTTTTCTGAGATCAATTTTAAACGGTCTTCTTGTGTACGTAGCAAAAGGATGGGAGTTATATACTGGTACTTGGATTTTTTGTTTTTTCTCTGCAATACAAAATATGATTAATAGAGGTAGAAATATAAATAAAATTGAAAGTAAAAAATAGGGATGTACACTAAATTTTAATTCTTATTCTATTCAAAAATACTCAATTTTGCCGCGTGAGAGGCTAGAAAAACGAAACCAGTCGAAGAAAAATAGCGCGCGAAGTCATATACCATATGGCAAGCGTAAAATACCATTATTGAAACACTTTAAATTGAAATGCAGCAAAAACCGCGATAAAACGGCTAAAATACTACAGGACCAAAGTTGTAGAAAATAAAATTTCCTACAAGAAACCTCGGGAAAGAATATTTCTAACATTAATAGTTTGGGCCTGGGAACCGTCAAACTATATATGCCGGGTGACCCAGGACTCCTGGAGACCCTTGTTATTTTTTTATTTTTAAAAATGTTCTCAAAACATTTAATCCCGAGTTGAAATATGCAAAATATACAGGGTGTTGCATTTGAAATAAGAAAGTTGAGGTCATTTCCAGCGAAACTGGAAGTGAAAAATTATTAACGTTCAGTTGAAATTATAAGCTCTTACGTGAATAGAAAGTATACAAAATTTTATTAAAATAGGTTAAAAAATAAAAAAAAATAACAGTAGTGACCGGGGATCCCAGTATACCAGACCCTTAAGTATGTCTTACTATAACAAAGTTACCCATACAACGTGGGTAGATTATTGCACCTTATATAGTTTAACACTTCTCAAGCCGTTGTAGGAAATTTTATTTTCTACAACTTTAGTCTTGTTATGTTCATCTAACTTTCGCGGTTTTCACTATATTTCCATTTTACGTGATTTAAATGGTCGATGACATCTGAGCCTTACACAGAGTAATTTTGGAAGGAATATATTGCAATTAACAATTAAAATTATTATAAATCTGTAATAAATCGTCTAAGAACAAAACTATTTTGGATATAGGCATGTTATAGTATGCACTCCCCTCCCCGCTTTCCCAGAATGATAGGCATTGCAAAGTTTAATAATTTACCTTTACAGGCATCCGTTTAGTCTGAACTTCAATTTTTCTTGTGCTTCTTAAACCAAACTGCTCCATAGTTTGTTTAATACTGGCTATTTTTTCCTGGGTATTAGAACATAATGATGACGATGATGGAAGATTTTCATTTTCTATGCTTTCTTTTTTACAACGATCTTGTAATGATCTTGATAATGCTACTGCTAATTGTAAGTGGTCTGGATTTACATCAGTCTTGTCTAACCTTGACGTTGCTTTTGGCTTCCGCCCTCGTTTACTTACATTGTTTAATTGATTACTGTTCAATTTGGGTTGTTTCAATTTCCTTTGAACAACATGTTTTGGAGTTTTAAAATCGTTTTCTTCATTTAACGAAATATTTACATTCATACTATTAATATCTGTTAATGAACTTTTATATGGAGATTCACTATTCGAACTTTGTAAACTTCCCTCGATATCTTCAACTATTATGTCCATAGTTGAAGCATCTTCTTCTCCTTTCGTGACTGATATGAAGTACCTTGAAATCTTTTCAGACTTTTCAGTACTAGGAAAACAGAAATGGTATTTAAAAACTTTATTTGCTACGAAATTACATAACTACGATAAGTTACACGAACCTATTATGATTTGAATTAGCTTCAGATTTAGATTTCAGGCGTAGCCGCGAAAAGTTTGCTGAGTTTTGATTGCGGGCGTGGGGGTTCATTTTCTGCTTCCTTTTTTTCTTTAAGTTTCTGCAGCACCGGTCGCATTTGAGGGTCACTAGTCCCCCACTGATATTCTATTATTTGCTCCTTTAATGTAGTAGGATATTTAAACTTCCCTTCTAGAAGGCCCCTTTTTAATTTCTGTGTTTCACTCCAGTATCTGTAAATGTGAATGATAATTTCATTTTAATACATAAATTGACTGACGGCTTACTCATATGCAACCGCAGTTAAAGCACTTAAACCTAACAATCCAAGAGTGTAATAATTTCTTAATCTAAAAAATGGTGTTCCTTTAGCACGTCTAGGTTTTCTAATCGTTTCATCTATGTTTCGATTTGCCATACTCATAAAATATTACGTTTTATTTTAATGTGACATTTTTTTCAAAAACCTAACCAAACAATGGAACTGTCAGTAGTGTCAGTTATAAATAAAAGTATTATTATCATACTAGGAATTATGTATACTAAGTGTCAATTTTTATAATTTAAAAAAAATTCAAGTGGCCATGCTATACAGGGTGTTTTATGCTTCTATAACAAATATGTTCAGTATGAATATCAAAAATTAAGTAATATTGATTAAAATACTAAACGGAATATGAATTTTAGAATAGAAAATAACAACACGGCATTATAGTAAAGTATTTAATCAATTACAAGCAGTATAATATACTTATGCAGAATGTTCGTAACTATGATACAAATACATACTAATTCTAAAGGCATGATAATATATTTCGTTTGTATATCTAATTTACAAGTAAAATTTTATATAAATGACAACATTGCTTATACTCTAATAATAATAATAAAAATTTAAACAAATATAACTATAAATTTCCTCATTCAAAATTACAAAACAAACTGAGCACACAAAAAGCTGTTAGGAAAAAATTTAAAAGGATTATTCCCAGTACGGATTTCCACCAAAATACAACTGCCTGTTGCTAAGAAACAATATTTCATGCTAATCCAGACTGCTCATATTTTTATAGGAAACATTGGCAATTATTAATGATCCCAACAAGGAAAAAATACATAAAATGGTTAGCAAGACAAGTGACATGGATAAACGCCCAACACTGTTTTTCATTCCCCATGTTTCCTATACAATATGGACAATCTATTATGTATTTTATTTATGTTTAGTACATTTATCTTGCTGATACTTGGTTATGTTTATATGATATCACATTTTGAAAGAGTACAGCATTCTACCATATACAGTACAAAAATTGTAACACCTAAATTCTTATCATAATGTTTATAAAACTCCATTGCTTTCCCAATTTACAAGAGGTTTGTTCAATGCTTACAATAAACATACAAATTTAATTGTCTACAATCATAAGAAAGTATGAAAGTGCACGTACATACAGGATCTAAGATGCAGTTTCATAAATATTTACAAAGCACTTTCTTTTTAAATTTTGTAACATACAGGGCTGGTTTATCAAACCGTAGTTAACTCCTTGTTAAGCTAACCAACAGATATGATTGTTGTAACAATTCTTATCCATTCAATTGGCTGTTGGTTAACTTAACAGGGAGTTGATAAACCGGCCCACAAACATATGCTGGTGTGCAGAACATTTAATTTCACATACTTTATCTAAATTAATGTGATCGGCAGAAAGTCTACAAAGTAAAAATTACATTTGAAATTACAATTGTGTTCTGTCTTGAACGTGAAAATTTTGATTTTAGTGTTCACTGCTAGTGTATAGTAGAACTGTTGTAACAGATTTGGAGGGAAAAATTACGTATCAATTTGAATATTTAATTTTGATTTAGGGCAACTTTGCTTTTTTCCCGCCAATTGTTCTTGATAACCAATTTATTTTCATCGAAATATTTAAAAGAAAATCTGATAATGTAATGAAATTTATTTTGGATGGTTCTGCAGCACGTAAGTATGAGCACTGAGCAGTCACTGTGTAAAAGCAAATTGTTCTGTTATTAAAGTATGCTGCTGCTGAAAAATCTGGAACTCCTTCCTCATTGTATACTATATTCAATACTGTCCATGAATGAAGCATAAATGATTTTTAGCTCATTCGTGTTGATCCAACACAGTGACGATGCACTATACAAGGTACCAATTTTAATTTATCCACCACTGGTAACTTTGTTACATTTGGTCTTGTTACGAATTGGTCTTGTAAGACCTTGTGGTACATAGGGCGATTTCTAACAGGTGAAAAGAAAATTGGAGGGTATGCTCTCCTCTGAAAATTGCATGGCATTTGTTTACACGTGCTCTAGGTTGGAAATGGATAGACTGTAGTACATGTTCTTCAATCAGTAATTTAATAGAAGTCGCTAGAGGGCGCTAGTTATGAATGAGCGATGTTTTGGTGAAGAACATACCTTCTAAGTTTTTTTACACCTTTTTTAAATCACCCTGTATACACTTTGATATTAAAACTATCTTCCCAAGCAGAAATATAAGGTTGAAGAAAAAGTTTAATTTATACTAAATGTTTACTGCTAGCATGTGTAAACATAAAACCAAACAATCTTGAAATATATTTCTATACAAACTTAAATATTTATAATACACTTTTAGAATTTGTGTAAAATAATTAAAATTAATAGTTAACAAAAAGGAATATATTGGAGATTCCACCCCTATTTTAATAGCTTATCCATTTTGTAGCAAGAGATGATATGATTTGAAATCTACCTAACTGCATCATCATCTAGGAGTACAAATTTAATTTTCTACCCTAATTGTTTTCTAATAAATTTTTGGCAGTCCAGTTTTAGTAATTCGAAAGTCTTATGCAAAGCTATATCAAAATACTTTTGTGATCTTTAATTATTGAACGTATTTCGAACGGAGTAAAACTTAGCTTCCGTAATTCTTAATTTTGAAAATGAAACCGATCAAATCAGAATTTTTTTATCAAATTCAGTTTTAAAGAGCATTTTATGTAAACAAATAAAAGTCATGGATTGTACCAATGAAATTCAAAACGTAGAATATGTACAGCAAAATAAATACAGAAACAGATTACGTACAAAATTAGAATTGTGGAAATCTCCAGTTGGAATGTCGGTCCTGCTAATCCTTGCAAATGTCCTCTAGTCAAGCAATCGCTTTTGCTTCAGGTAAGAAAGCTTCCCAGTATTTTACCAACTATAAACGAATAAAACAATTTATACATTAAACTAAACGAAATATGTCTTGTTACCTGTGCTTGATGGTCCAAGTGATTTTCTAAATATTTAATAAACATATTTTTAAAATCATTGATGCGACATTTCTCAAACCGCTCCATTTCCAATTTTATCATTCTCGATATTTTATCGAAACTTTCCTGGCCTCTTTCAACTTTTGCTTCCCACTGAAAAATAATAAACTTTTAATTCATTTATCAACCTTTGTAAAGGCAATAAAAAATACTAAAATAGTATTTATTTTTAAATGAAACGGGAGAACAAACTATGATTAAAGTTCAACGACAACATTATCACCTTTTTGTATAAAACTAATTTATTGAAGCCAATTAATTATGAATTAATGATAATACAGAAGAATTTTAATAGATATTATGAAATCTTGTATATGTCAGGATGGCCGAGCGGTCTAAGGCGCCAGACTCAAGGTTACCTTGCCCGTTCATACGGGTATCGAGCATTCTGGTCCTCTCTGAGGGCGTGGGTTCGAATCCCACTCTTGACATAATTTTTTAGAAGGATTTATATCAAATGCATGCAATGAAATCTCTTAAATATTATTATACTGCATAGAATGTATCTATCTCACGATCTATCTACTCCATTAAAAAACTACTAGAGGGTGGTACTATATTTTAACAACCCTTACCTCAATAACTTCAACTCCTGCCTGATCAACTTTATCAGCACGATTATTCAATTCTAATTTTGTTTTAGCTTCGCGTTTACGAGTTAACATTTGTTGAGAATGTTGCCAATGTTGAAAAAGCTTTGTTCGCTCATGAAAAGCATCTCTTACTGAACCCATAAGACCCAAATAATCTTTTAAAAGTTCACATAGGATAAAGAAATCACTACTGGCTTGTTCTACATGTAGTGCTTCCACCTTAAAAAAATAAACAAGTTCTTAGAAGTCTGTTAAGTACCTATACTAGAATAAATTTTCTAATAAAATATTTCGATTCAAATCTATAAAACACGTTGACTGAAATATTAACAAATACATTTATTTCAGTACCTTTTCTTCTGTGTCTGCTAATTGAGAGAGAGCTCGAGATAATGAGTTGTGATCTTCGCAAGAGCTGAGCATAGCTGCAGAACGTGCAACTCCATTAGTTAAATTTGCTAATTCCTTACGATAGCCTACCAATGCTTCTACATTAGTATGCAATTTGCGTAATTGCGTTTCCAAAGCTTCCACTTGAGCCAACTTATCTTCGAACCACTGTAATTAATACATTCAATATTTATTAGTTATACAGGAGTGTTATGATAAGATGAATCTAAGAAAAATAACTTACAGGATCACTTTCGTCCATTTTATAAGTAATTTTGTTAACAGTTTCACCGACTTTATTAAATAATCTCATTACTCCCGCACTGGATAATGCTGAGGTGCTAGTGGCTTTTGGTAATTCGATATCTAAAAAATAACAAAAATGAAGTATAGAAGTATTATAATTAAACAGTTAATAATACCTGCTTCTAAAAATTCTCTAAAATCAGGATCCAACACCAAAACAGGGTGTTGAGCAGTTCTACGTAAGTAACGCTCCAAACTAGCTTGGCGTCTGTCTATGAAATCATTACCATTAGCTGCAGCGGTTTCTGGTTGACTGGACATTTTTATTTTTGTCATACCTATAATAAAATATATTGCAAAAATTTATTACTAATATGATTTACTGTTTCCAGAAACATAAACCAGAAACATTTTATGCGACTATCATCAAAATTGTGCAACAAGTTGACACAATAAATTGAAAATATCTACAAATGGAGCTTTTAATCCTTCAAGTCACACACCAAATTTTCCATGCGATGTAGTGCCGTGGCTTTATAATTAGGTCACGTTCATGGATCAGAGATGACAAAGAAGTTAGAATGAAAAATAATAATCTTACCAATAACACTCTTTTCAGGCGCCGGAGGAATAATTCGTCCAACTTTAAGGTACTTTTCTGTTAGTTTATCATGAAGTCCTAAGAAATCGCTAAAGCGTCGCATAACTGCTACTTCTTTTTTTTTGAAAAGTGGAATATTCGTACGAGTAGATACACGGTATAGAACATATGCTCCCATACCATCCCCAATTTTCTGATGATCTGCTATTGAGATATCTATGAATTGGTCTCCACTTTGTGCCTCTACCTAAAAATACAAAAATATCTGGTTTATACTGGAAAGTTCTTTTTTTTTTAATACTACCTCTTCCATAGTTGGGGTAGTTATAGTATCTTGGTTATTAATAGGAACATTTTCCATTTCAGTTTTGGGATCATTAATTTTTAACTTCGTTAAATCATTTAAACCATTTAACACTTCGTGGTTATCATCCTCCAAAGTTAATGAAGGTGGATGATCCTAAAAATTCAGCGTTTAGATTCTGGGAAAGCACGAAATATTATTACAGCCACGCAGCTATGAAAATAATTTTAGATTTCTAGTTAATCTTGCTTGTAGTTTGATAAGTTTATTTGAACTTCCTAAATATACATCACCATGTACTGAATTTCTAATTCAATAAATTTTAATTTATTTGGTTAACATGAAGTTACCTGTACTGCAGATGCAAACAAATCGTCATCATCTTCGCCACTTTTATTGATATCGATATTTTCGAACAAAGGGGGAGGTTCTGCCGAATCAGCCATTTTTCGTAGTCAGGAGCACACACACAAGCGGATAGGTTTCACCATGGAGTACCTAACAGCACAAGCGGATAGTCCTCACAGTTCGGCTACAAACAGCTGAGCGTATGTATACAGGGTGAGCAACGCAACATAGGGATTTCAATGGTAAATTCTTAATGTTTAATTATTGGCTCCCCTAATTATTTTAGAGCAAAAGTGTGTTGAGGTTTTTTGTAGAGAAAACAATTCTGCATCTGTTCATATTATTATTTATAATTTTCCATTTTCCGGAAGCGTAGAAATAGAAGAAATTAAAAATGGTCTTTTTAAACAAATCAGTGATGCTTTGGAACTATCTAAACAATCAACATTCGCATTTACATCTGCCATTACGGTTTGAAGTTTATAACCGATTATTAAAATCTATTATTTTTAAAATATATTCAAACGAAAGAAAAAGTAGAAATGATAAAGTGCCTTGTTTAACGTAAAATATGTTCCTATTACCTACCCGTTTTATTGCTTTAAAAAGAAAAAAAAATGTAATGAGACAGAATGTCAGTGCGTTTGTTTGATTATTATTTTTAGTCTTTGCAAAGTCTTTGCTTAGTTACAGTTTGAGAATTATTTTTCACAAAAACCCAGTGGACTTGTGTATAGTGAAGTCCATTTATTATGCAATATAGGCATGTTGCAAGTTAATTGGTGCGGCCACAATATCATTGAAACATAGGCAACCCATTATACAGTTAGCTAGTTTTTTTTTTATCTAACCATCTATGATCTAACCGAAATCAGCAACACATGAAAGTTTAACTGAGTTTAACCTCAAAATAAAACATTCCTGACAATTGAAAATTTAAATTCATCAGTAGGCAGGGGCAAGAGTGCTTAGCGGTGTATAATGGGTTGCCTATATTTCAATGATATTGTGGCCGCACCAATTAACTTGCAACATGCCTATATTGCATAATAAATGGACTTCACTGTATACATACGCTCAGCTGTTGCGAGCCGAACTGTGAGGGCTATCCGCTTGTGTGAGCACGACAAGCGGATAGCCCTCACATTTGTGCTACAAACAGCTGAATACACAAGTCCACTGGGTTTTTGTGAAAAATAATTCTCAAACTGCAACTAACCTAAAGCTCGAGGGGCGCCCAACTAGTCTTTGCAAAAAGTCTTTGCTTTAGGTTAGTTGCAATTTGAGAATTAATTTTTACAAAAACCCAGTGGACTTGTGTATTCAGCTGTTTGTAGCACAAATGTGAGGGCTATCCGCTTGTGTGAGCACGCACCACTGACAAATGACAATGACAACTGACAAGCACCTGACAAGTGACAAGACAATAAACAATTCCACAACAGGTTGTGTCTCCCGTGCAACATACACGGATGTAATCGGAGCGAAATTCTTGTGCTGTTGTCAGATTACATTATTGTTATTATAGTGTAATTGCTGTTATCCGGAAGTAATCAATGTGGAACTAGAACGTTATTTATTATTTAAAAATTCTTGAAAAGTGGGGCAGGTAATAGCTATTTTCCTAACAAGTGCAGAAAATAGGTTTCTGCACGTGTTAGGAACAATAGTTTTTCTACTAGCGTGCGGAAAAACGCATTTTCCGCACATGTTGTAGTGCGGAAAAATCTTTGCCGCACGGTGCGGAAAAGTGGATTTTCCGCACTAAAACATGTGCGGAAAATATGTTTTTCCGCACGCTAGTAGAAAAAAAATATTTTCAAAGTGAGTATGTGGAGACACGTCCTGTAGGTCTTGATTTTATATTTTTAGTACAAAATCAAAATATTACCAACATTTTTGGCCACGATTACAAAATTCTCGTATTGTAAACATAAGTAAAAAATTGAGTTTTCAAATAAGAATCTGACATACAAAATAAAATATGTTACAAGAAGATTCAAATGGAGAAACAACATTCGAAATCATCGATAAAAAAACTGAGGAATTGCCAGGTTCTGTTGACAAAACAGGTTTGTTTTTTCTGACAAATTTAAAAATAATAATGACAACATCTTAATGCATTTAAAGCCTCTCATATCATTATATTGAACATTCTTCAAGAAAATGAGTTCAGATTTTTGTTGTTTTAACCAATTTGTAGATTGCTAAATACTGATTGTAGTTCGCTTGTCAATCGTAACATAAATTTCAAGTAAACTCTATTACATCCTTATGTTTTAAATAATTATTTTCATTTTCAGAGTCCTTAAGCAGCATATCGTCCACGGCATCTTTATTGCCATCACCCGGTGTATCATTAACAAGTGTTCCTAGTGGAGGTGGAAATTTATTATCTAATGTAGCTCCTCCATCTGCCTTGCCAAATTTTATTCCAACTGCAGTTCCAGCACCTATAATTGCACCCCCTATTCCTTTACCTTCAAATTTAACTCCGGGATTAGCTGCTGTAAGTTCGCAACCAATGTCAACAGCTCCACCACCTACAGCAGCTGTTGAAATACAGCCACTTTCAGAACCTTACTATCCAACACAGTTTAGGTAAAAATAAATCGTAGTTAAATACTAAATTATTCAAGTTATGTTCTTTATATAGTGCTGCTATTCCTCCAAGTAAGGGAGTACAGCATGGGACTGTACCTGAAAAAACTCTTCCACCAGGTGATGATTCAGGAGGAATTTTTGGATGGGTAAAGGGGGCTGTGTCAAGTGGGGGAATTCTATCAAGGGTTGCTGAGAAAGCAAAACATTCTGTGGATTCCATGATTACAACACTTGATCCACAAATGCGAGAATATATTTGTAAGTATTTTAGACTCCCACATCTTGTAGTTTAATCCTCCCACAATCTTGCGTTATCCCTGATGGCTACAATATGTGACTATAGCAACTTCGCAATCAGAAGGGCGCCAAAATTATTTTGTGTGCAACTGTCAAAAAAAGGTCACTTTTTTTGTTTGATTTTGAGTCGTGAAGTAGCACATTTGTTTATAGTAAAATAAAACCTTGACAACGTAAAAAAAGCCCTGACAACGTAAAAAAAAGACTTTTTTTTACCGGCCGACAAAGACTTTTTTTTACGGGTCATGATCTTGAATGAAATTAGCTTTTAATTTTATGTAAAGATTCGATCGAAACTTTAATTTTGGTAATTTTTCACAGTTGCACACAAAATTTTGTATGCCACATGGCCGTGAACTATCTTTTTTTTATTCGAATGATTATTTGGCTCGGCCTTCGCCTCGCCAAATAATATTCATTCTAATAAAAAAAAGTGCTACTTCACGGCCTTGTAACATAAATAACTATTAGAGGTGGGAAAAGGGCGCTAAATTCAAGCTTTGCCTCTGACGCTTTTTTTTTACATGCTGCTGTTTTCCATAATTATAATTTCTTGTTGATTGTAGATTCGGGTGGAGATTTAGATATACTGATAGCATCTGGTCAAGAAGTTAAAATCAGTCCAATTCGAGAAGCTTTTCAAGCCATATTTGGTAAAGCCACTGTCAGGTATGCTATAACATGTCTGCATCAGTTTTGAAGCAAAAACTATTTAAACATTTTAGTGGAATCTCGGTTCAAGCAACAAATATAGCAGCACAACCTGTTGGATTTGCAGCAGGTGTTAAATCAGCTGAAGAAAGAATACAAGCTGTTTTTCAGAATCCGAATGTCCATCCAGTACCGGTAGTGGCAATTGAAAATTTCTTATTAGAGGTTGGAGAGGACAAGTAAGTATCGATAATATGAATATATTTTTTTTAATATGTAATCATTATATTTGCAGATGGTTTGATCTTGGTGTTTTAATACTAAACGATCCTGCAAGGCAAATTACTCTTCAAACATTTACACAAATGACTCCAGTACCTACTGCTGTGGTCACATTGGCCCAAGAAGATACACCATCTGATTATCCACTAAAGTGGTCTGGGTATTCAGTGACGATTGGAAGCCTAATGGCTAAAAATTTAGGTGTAAGCCATACAGAATGGCATCACGCTTTAACTGGAGTTTCAAGAAGAGAAATGATTCTTCTGGCGGCGAAAACTCTTGCTGGATTGTATAAAAACAGTCTTTTGCAAGGCTAATGTGCTAAAGCAGAATTATTTATTTATAACTTAAGTATTCTGATGGTAAATACTATAAAGTGTTGTCATACCCCGGTGTAAAATTGTATTATACCTGTCTTAAGTTTGTTATGCAATAAATAAAATTGCATTATCGTCTAGGGATGTATATGAAGCATCGAATTTAAAAAATTGTTGACCTGTTTATCAGCTAAGAGTTGAGTCCTGGAAATTTTACGAATATTGCTTAATTGTATCTATGTAGTGATTATTATATTGTATCATAATTTTATAAAAAAAAATAAATTAATTTTAATTATTTGTATATAGCAATAAACTGGTATTCACTTTTGCGTTTAGTAAAAATATACTCTCCTACTCAAATATTTGTAACGAGTTTTATTTAAATAATTATATCATGATTGTTTTATAGAATTGGGAAAACATTTGAAAGTATTTTCTCAGTTGAATCTACGAAGAAGTTCACCATAACTAAAATTATAAGTGATGATGTTTTCTCCAAGCAGGTTATTAGAAAGCAACTAATTGTAGTCCATTTAGTTTTGATGAAGGACGTACCGAGATGTAAAAACCAATTTGAACAATCATTCTCTTAAGCGAATATTTTAAAGAGTGGTGGACATTGGTTAATCTTTCTGCTCTCTATAGGCTTCAGGTAGTAGGCTTATATGCTTTCCGTTAACAAGTGCTGGAAAAATACAGCAGCCCAAAGTGCACTTGATGGCAGTCCAATTAATTCAAAAGTCCTAAGTGTAGTTTAGAGCTCCTTGGAGTTACTACTCCTGCTTATAATTGGAAAGCACCTCTATAAACAGTAATTTTTTGTTTAATAATAAGTAATGAATTAGGGTGTATATATCCTCATGTGCGAGTCTTTGGTTGAATTATTTTACGGTGGGTTGTTCTTCCAGGATGATCCGACAGACCCTGGAGGGTCAAATTTTAAATACAGAATGGTACAAGTTGCAAAAAACAGTTCCAATATATATTATACAGGGTGTAGAATTAGATTATGCATCATAGGATTTTAATGTAAAAATCTTTGTTCATTCATTTTCTCCCCTAATTATTTTAGAGCCTAACTATTCTGTTTTTTGTAGAGAAAGCAATACTGAATCGGAGTGGTCTATTGGTTTTGTAGGAAATAAATTGCAAAAACCGAGTGTGAATTTGAATATCGCGCGCTTATTTAAAAAGAATTGCGGCGAAGATTAATAAATTAAACGATTTTCAACACATTTTGCAAATTAATGTAATTGTAAAAGTTTGTTTAAAATATACATTATATTTATTCAAGACAAAAGTTCCGCCAGCACAGTTCGACAGATGAAAAAAAGCGCGCGATTTTCAAATTCAGATGCTCAATTTTTATTTCTTTCTTTCTGGAAAATAAAATATAAAACCAATGGAACATCCAGATTCAGTATTTCTTTCTCTACAAAAAGCTTCAAAACAGTTTTAGATCGAAAAATACTCTTTTGCATTGAAATCCCAATGTGTACGTAATCCAATTCTACATCCTGTATAATGTATATTAACCTGGCAAGAACAAATACATGTTGATCCTAGCCATAGGCCTTTAAGGGACAAACTAAAACTAACTTATCGTTATTATTCTGCAATACTTAAACTGCAAATTTTCTATTTGCATTTGCAATGAATTGATGGTTACTACATTTATTGAACAATCCCAAATCAGATGTCACCCGTTACTGTACAGGGAAAACTGCACAATATCCAGCATGAAAACAGAGAATACTTTTTAGAAAACTTTTGCTGGTTCTTTATTTTGTAAGATGCCTCTCTGACAATATGGCTTTTCAATTAAAACAAAAACTAATTTGTAAATGCTTTATTAACCCAAAAAATAAATACAAATAAGTTTAAACTTATATTGAAAGTGTTGAAGTTGGATGCGTCCTCAAAAGAAGTTTGTAATGCTTCTGTAAAAAAGAATAACTAAAAATAATTTATTTTAATTAATTCATAGAAGGCAGAAATGTTAACACTATTTCAACATCCTCTTAGCTTGGTTAACAATCATTATAACATTTTTTTCAAAAATATTACTTCTATAAAAATTAAGTTAAGGGTACCATTTTAGATATATACATAATAAGTGGTCCATTAGGATCACAGCCCTAGCAAAAGAATTTCTTTTATTAAATTGGTTCAATGTGATTTGTTGTAGAATATCTTACCTTAACAGCAAGAGCTGCCTCATCATCATGTGGACCTTCATAAAACATTTCCATACGATATTTCTGAGCAACCACAGCAGAAGGAAGATGAATGGCAATCATCTGAAGAAGAGCTTCACCAGCAGGCAACCATGTACGCATAACAACTTTCAATAAAGCTTTTCCATCCTTATCTTTGTCTTCGTGTTTCAAAGCAACACCTCATTTTGTAAATAGCTGTTCAGTTTGTTCTTTCCTACAATAAAATATATGTTTTACAATAACCACAAACTATAACACAGTTGTACAATTAACAGATTTTATTAAAATCAGTTGGCCGTTCTTCTGTCGTCAATAATATTAATCAGAACAGGTCTGTGAGAACTAATCATCATTTAAGGTAGATTAAAATTTTTGAAATGTTATTAAAAAATTACTCACTTGTAGTTCATGATGCAGTCAAAAATTTTGTAGATTGGGTCCAAAACATTAATGCAGAAGGAACGCTTGTTATCAGCTTCCTTTTGCTTGGCCCATTTCTTGGGTCTTAGCATTGAAGAACTTCAGAATATGCAACATGAAATAACGGGACACTAGAAAAAATAAAACAGCATTAATTTCTTTTTTCAGAAAAAGGATAAACAAATTTCAAAAATTAAAAAAAGGGATTAACTTACCATATAAAAAAAAATCTTGCAGTAGGCTACCATACACTACTAAATGTTAAATCTGGTTTTCCAAAACTGTAACAAAGGATTGCTATTGTAAAATCAATATAAAACAATGATTGCATTTAAAAAAATATTATTTTTAAAAGTTGTATCCGTATCCCCTTTGGCAGTCTTAGATAATCACCAAGCTGTCATACACATTCAACAGACATTACTTTTCCCACCACGAGCACACAGATTTCTTATGACAAACAAAAAACTGTCGGCTTATTGGGTGGGGTGAAAGAAAATTATAATAGATTCGAATTATAAACTTACATTAAAAATTCTTTCCTTATAGTCCTTGCAGAAGGGATACTTAATCTGCAAAAATATTAAAAGGTTAATTTACGGAAATAAAACAAAATAAGAACTTACCAATTTTAAAGAATAAAAGTTGCAAAAGAGATCTGTAAATAAAGCTAGAAAACATTAATGAAATACACGGCTTTTCAGTAAAGTAGATCCGAATGTCATAATCCTGTTTATTAAAAAATAATGAGTAACAAACTCAATATAATTATAATAATTTAAACAAACGATATATACTACTAAAAATAAGCTTAATAAAACCTTTATCCGAAAATAAAGGCACAACAAAAATAATAAAACCAGCTCCTTTTGTATATTACTTTACTTGCAATGGAATAACTGTACAAAGCACTTGTGAATGAATCCGAAATATAATAAAAAGTTAATTTATTAAAACAATATGCTGTGTAAGCTTGCTGTACAGTTGGCAACTGTAGTACTGTGTTCCAATCTTCTGACCCGCATAATATAAAAAAAAGTAATTATCAACTTATTTTAAACTTCAACTTAATATTTGTTAAATATTTTGTACAGCTCCTAAATTTGCCATGTTTACAATTTATCCAAGTACTGGGCAAGATCTGGAAGACCTTCTTTGAGACCCTTTCGTTTCCTGATGTCCTGTAAACCATAAATAAAATTTAGCGCCTGTTCTACAATAAACATTACAAATACATTGCATAAAGGTTAATGTAAGTCTCCCTATTCAGGCTAAAAGTATGAATAACTTTAAAACCAAAACTTTAAAAGACGTAATAATTTACCACCAACTGCGAACGCAGGTTATTTTGAAAAGCTAACCGGCGTTGTCTGTTGTGGAAATATCTAACTTATCTACTTTTAATTCTACTCAATAAAATATCAAAATAATACAAATATTTACCTGGATGATGGTGTAAGTTTTGGTGCCAGGTTCAGTTGGGTCACCAGGGAAGATCTGCCAGTGATCGAACACACATTGTGGGAAAGCTTGACCTCCAGTGTTGGAACGAAGATCGGCAGTGAAACCAAACGATTCATTTACAGGCAAGTATGCCTTTACAACGAACATGGGTGTACCAGCAACTTGTGCTTCTTCAAATACATGACCACGTCTTCTGTTCAGTACACCATAAATGCCACCGACGGCTACTTCAGGGCACTGAATTTCACACAAGTATACAGGCTCCATGATTCTAGGTGCGGAAGTCAAAAGGCAAGCATACAGACACCTACGGGTTGTTGGAATGATCTGACCACCACCACGATGGATAGCATCAGCATGTAGGGTTACATCATAAATGTTGAAACGTACACCACGCAAATTCTCTTCAGCAAGAACACCCTATAGATAAATCAGGATATTAAAATAAGATTCCTAGGCAAAATAATACTGAACTTACTTCTTTAGCTGCCCATTGGAAACCAGCAACAACGGAATCTTTGATTTCATTAAGATATTGCACACCCTTTGTACAATCAACCAAGATGTTGGGACCAGTACCATCAGGACCGAAGCACCAGATTTTACGGGCTTCAGTTACATCATAATCGTATTTCTCACCCAAGTAACGAGCACGAACTTTGAAGTCATCTCTAGGATTTACATCACCGTTATCAATATCTTCAGCAAGTCCATCAGGCATGGGACAAGCCTTCATGAATAATCTGTTGTGTTTGTTGGGTGATTTAGAGAGGCACATTTGATTTGATTCCTCACTAACACTTTCACGATATGATACAACAGGGTCAGACTTCTTAATAGGAATGCAAGCATGATCTTCTTCCAAGTCTTTCAAGCAAATTTCCAAATGTAATTCACCCGCGCCAGCAATGATGTGCTCACCAGATTCTTCAATGATACATTGTACCATAGGATCTGATTTTGCTAAACGTTTAAGACCTTAAAAAAAAAAAAACGAGTGATGAAGTTATCTCAACACAAAATAATAACTTGTTATCATTTGAAATACAAGAAAGTATTTAACTATACAGGGTGTTTCAAATTCAAGGGTAACCATGGGAACCTCGCTTATTATAAAAGATAGAGATTAGGTTAAATTTTTCGATAATTGTTATCCATAAAATTTGAAAAAAAAAAAAAATCCCTTATAAATGTTGTATAATAAGCAAGATATGGTTACCCTGAAATAATAAATACCTTCTACTAATTTTGGCAAATCTGCAGGATTCTTGGGTTCTACAGCAACACGTACAACAGGTGAAACACTGAACTTCATTACTCTCATGTTGTGGGCATCCTTGAATGTGGTAATGGTACCGGTTTTTACCAAGAATTGATCAACACCAACCAAACCACAAATGTTACCTGAAGATAAAAAAACCCATTAATAATTAAAATTTAATTTTTTTGCACTTTTTAATGTAACATACCTGATGGTACATCTTCAATGGCTTCTACATAACGACCCATCATAAGAATGGTCCTCTGGATAGCCTTTTCATACAAATCTTCTTTCTTGCCAGGGGTATAGTTGGGACCCATAATGCGAGCCTTCATTCCAGTTGCAACTTTTCCTGAGAATACACGTCCAAAAGCATAGAAACGTCCCTTATCAGAAGTGGGTACCATTTTAGATATATACATCATAAGTGGTCCATTAGGATCACAGCCCTATCAAAAGGATTTTTTTTATTAAATTGGTTTAATGTGATTTGTTGTAAAATATCTTACCTTAACAGCAAGAGCTGCCTCATCATCATGTGGACCTTCATACAACATTTCCATACGATATTTCTGAGCAACGACAGGAGAAGGAAGATGGATGGCAATCATCTGAAGAAGAGCTTCACCAGCAGGCAACCATGTACGCATAACAACTTTCAATAAAGCTTTTCCATCCTTATCTTTGTCTTCGTGTTTCAAAGCAACACCTAATTTTGTCAATAGCTGTTCAGTTTCTTCTTTCCTACAATAAAATATATGTTTTACAATAACCACAAACTATAACAGTGGTACAATTAACAGATTTTATTAAAATCAGTTGGCCGTTCTTCTGTCGTCAATGATATTAATCAGAACAGGTCTGTGAGAACTAATCATCATTTAAGGTGGATTAAAATTTTTGAAATGTTATTAAAAAATTACTCACTTGTAGTTCATGATGCAGTCAAAAATTTTGTAGATTGGGTCCAAAACATACATGCAGAAGGAACGCTTGTTGTCAGATTCCTTTTGCTTGGCCCATTTCTTGGTCTTAGCATTGAAGAAGTTCTCTCCCCAGAGACGGTTCATTAGCTTGACTACATCGATCTTGAATTTTTCAGAGTACATTTCAGCGAACTGTTTGAGGGTAAAAGCCCATCCATGCAAACCTGAACCGAAACCTACGGAACCCTTGCTGGGATCAACCTAAAAATACAAAACGAAACATATAGAAAAATTTTGTCGTGGTAGTAATTTAATAATGATTTTATTTCATTTGACACAAAGATGTTTCACATAAGGAAACTGCAAGGAGTACTTTTTAACTCTATGCAGGGCAAATAGTGACTATGTTATATGAGCTGTAATAAATCCAAAATGACAAATTCAAATCAGACCATATATCTCAGCTCAAAAAAGTTAAGAAGAAAAACAAAGTGAAGGAATACAAGTAACAATAATTTATGCAATCAAAGATACATACTCGGACTTCTCCCATGGGACCGCTGTCATCAGAATAAGTGGCAATAATAACGTTGACATTTTCTACAATACGTTGGAAGGTTTGGTAGAGTTCTTCAGCTTCTAATTGCAATTCAAGCAAAGCACGGTCCATTTTGTTCATGAACAAAATAGGCTTGATACGTTCAGCAATGGCTTGACGAAGTACAGTTTCAGTTTGTACGCATACACCTGAAAATATAATAAAGATATTTTATTTAATATTTATTATTTATATAATAAAGATGGTTTATAGGAAATATAAATTTGATAAAATGAGAGAAAAAGATACAAAATATACAAAAAATGTTGCATGAACACCGTAGCATATCATAATCAGACATAAAGATAGAGGTCTTATAGTAGCGTTTAAGTGCTCTTGCAATTTAATCTACTTCCATTGCACTACCAACATCGTCCTGACCCATTTGGAATGTTAAAAACACCCCAAGATGAGCTATGAAGTGGTACGGTTTGTGCAGGAAGGCATATATTATAAGCTTAATCTTTTATTTTAAATTTCAACAAGGAGCGATATGATTCCTTATTAATAAAAGTATGTTTCTTTTAAAATTTATTAAGGATCATTGGGGAAGACGGTAGAAGAAATTAAAACACTAGCATGTCAGGAAAAAATTGGGAGACGAGTATAGGACCTGGAACGCACATCCGATGCCTAAAAAGGGCAAAAGGAATAGAGAATGAATTATTTTTAGTACAGTACAGCCTTTCTAATCAAACAGATACCATTCATTCTGAGCAATGTTGAATTGAATTAGCGAGGTTTACAAACCAGAGTTCGACAACCACCAGGTAACAATTTTCAACCCTCTACAGTTGTCAGGATTTTATTAAATTATTTTTGCCACGCCTCTTTCGTTGCAACAAGTTGTACTTTGTACAGAGCTATTATGTCTGTAATTTTTGGCATCAGATTCATGTGTCTGGAATAGCAATTCTGTACTGTACTAAAATGGCTTCAATTATATTTCATGACCAACCCTTATTTGCATAATTATATTAATTAGGACCAGTTTGTCAACCCCTAGTTGACTCTTTGTTACCTTAACAAAAGGTCAACTGTCATGGATAAGATTCTTGTAACAATTCATATCCATCCATGACAATCGACCATTGGTTAGCTGAACAAAGATTTGATAAATCATCCCTGAAATGTTATAACTTATAATAAGGCCCGGTCTTTCCATCTCCTAATTAAAGTTCCTAATAGCCTTTTGATAAATAATTTTTTTTAACCAAGGTTGATTTAAAAAAAAAAGGTTAGCTATTAGGCATTTTAATAGGAGGTGGAAAGACCTGGCCAAAGTTAAATAAATGCCACATACCTGAGACACAATCGACCACAACAAGAGCGCCATCAGTTACACGGAGTGCTGCAGTAACTTCGGAGGAGAAATCAACGTGTCCAGGAGAATCAATCAAATTGATCAAGAAACCTTTTTCTTCCTTTTCCCGTTGATCGATGTTGGTAATGAATACCAAATCCTTATCTTCCAACTCGAAGTACATGGAAATAGCACTAGAAAGAAATTCCAATAGAAATATAAACTTTTGCTACAGCTTAATTTACAAACAATTTGTACTATGAATTATCAGTTGGCCGTTCTTATTATGTCATCAAAAATATTTAATTATCAGAACAGGTCTGTGAGAACAATCATCATAAAAGGGATTATCAGGATTTACAAAAAAGCTTTTACTATATAGTTTTAGCTTCCTTTTAATATCACTCTGAAGCACACAAACTGGAAATATGTTCACTACACTTACGTGGATTTGATGGTGATGCAACGTTCTTGTTCATCTTTGCGAGTATCTGTGAAACGAGTTTCACCAGCTTTGGCACCAGCAATAATACCAGCCTTGGATACCAGGGAGTCTGTTAAAGTTGACTTGCCATGATCTACGTGGGCAATAACGGACATGTTACGGATGTTCCGTTTCTTGTCCATCATGGCACGGATTTCGTCTACCGTAAAGTTCACCTGAAAAATAATTCATCGTAAAATATTAATTAAACTTTCATTAACCTAACCTAAAAGATTGCAAAACATATGGTATGTTTAGAGAACTTTTTTTAAATACATATTATATTGATCAGCACATTTCAGACAAATATAAAAATTTTGCTTGTAATTGAAGATAATGAAAAAAGTCTAGAATAAATCTTAAAAAACGTGTGAAACGTCAGCACGCGTCACATACCATTTTTAAAGGATCGGTTTTCAGAAAAATAAATCAACGTCTCAAAACTTCATAAAACGATTAAATAAACTTTTAAAACATAAGAACACCTTAAAATTACAAGCTACTACAAAAGTTAAAAACAAGGTTGGACTTTTCGGTGTTTCATACAGTTGTGCAATAATCAAAATTCATGGTACGGATTTCGTTGGATTCGTGTATTAACACAAAAATAATAACCCCAAGATTTGTATAAGCATCAGATGAATCCGATTTCGTTGTATTTCATTGTTAAGAACACTTACCATTTTCGATGTTTTACGATAATCAAGAACAGACACAAAATGCAAACGCCAACGATGGCGTACTCCCCGTAAAGAGAAGGAAAGACGGTAATTTGTCTGCCACGCAGCTGTCGTTTAACAGGGGGCAGCACCTGTACAATATGGCTGCTTGGTTACCGATCGAGATTAGGCGATAAATTTGAATGTAAACGCGAATCATCGCTAATTGATTTTTTTAAATCTAAAAACAACCTTCACATTGATAACATTCATAAATGTTATCTTGTCGAAAGCTTTTTCTACTGTAAAAGATATTTATAACGTTAATCAGTATCAGAAACTAAGAAGGTTTTTAAAGATTTAAAGGAAATTTTCAATTTTTTAAACTAATTGCTACACCACGACCTATTTAATTTTGCCCAATCAAAGACTTTTTTTTAGAAAATTAATAGAAAATTTTGAATGATTTGTTTATTTTAAGTAAAAACATTTTAACAATGGTTATGCGGCAAAAGAAAATTAATATTTTTATCTGAATGGTATTTCTGTGCTACAACTTTTATGAAAATTTAAAAAATAAATTTAAGTAGGTTGGGGCTGGGTATAGCTCTAAAGTACGGTGCTTTGGGTGTCTTGAATTTTATTGACAAAGCTAAAGTACCTGCATACTTTCTTGCGATTGTATCTTTTTGTTTTCATTGGTTAAATTTGAAGGGATATTCAAAATTTAAGTAATGAAAATAAAAAGCAAAAATTGCCAGAAAAAATTTGCGCCTATTATACAGTCTGTTACAAACCTTGGTCTGTTACCTTAAAAAGGCCTCAAGCCATAACTTCGTTATTTTAAATTTTGGACTTCACCAACTATACATAATTTTAAATGGTAAGGCAAAAGATATCTCTTGACATCACCCTTTCGTAAATATCTTAAATATCTATCAAGTGTTTAAGCTAGGATGGTCAATTTTTTTAGTTTAAATGTAACACCCTGTATATTTTTACATATTTACGAAATGGTGATGTCAAAAGATACCTTTTGCCTTACCATTTAAAATTATATAATAGTTTATGGGATCCAAAATTTATAATAACGACGATATGATTCGAGGCGCTGGAGATATGGGGTTCGTTGTGTTTCCATCAGGCCAGTGGCGTAGCTAGAGTTTACACTTGGGGGGGGGATATACAGGGTGATCAAAAATGATTGAAGGTCACATGACCGCTAGTCGGTCCAATTACTATCAAAAATGCTTTCCGTTTTGTCAAACAGTCTGTTGTTTATCAATACTTACATCTGTTCAGTGTCTTGCGCATTATTTTCCATCTGTCATTTCCATCTGTCATTTAAATTACAATGTCTACACCACTGAAATTACCAAGGTTATTTAAGTACCGACAGCAGCAGTAAGCGGACAACAAAAAATCAGTATGAAGCGGCACGTTCAATCATTTTTGATCACCCTGTATCAGGGGCACAGTCAGGAATTAGCGCAGGGGGGAGCTATTACGTATACATAAATAATACAAGCGAAGCGAACAAAAAATGCACCGCAGCGATTCGTTATATCACGTTTAATGTTAAATAAAAAAAATTGAAAATTTTAAACTTTTTAGAAAATAAATTGAAAATTTGCGGTTGAAAAACAATAATCGTGAAAATAATTTCGTTATTTCCAAAATATTATTTAACTTAAAATATACTTGTTTTAATGAAAATTAAGTTGTAGTATTACAGGGTGTAACACTGTAACTAAAACACTTGACCAAACTTTAAGAGCGTGTTTTCCACACCAAGAGAATAAAAAAAGTTCATATGAACATGGTTTGGGAAACGTTTTGTTAGGGTGCTACAGCCCCCCGAAGGGGGCGGACGAAATTTTAATTAATATCTCTGACACCCTTTAATATACATTAATATAATTTGACATATAAGTTAGTATTAGTACTTAAGTGCTATCTGACAGTATTCAGGTAAAATTATTTAAACCAGGAGCGTCCCAAACTGGGGGACCTGGTACTTATATTTTATTATTTTTGTGATCTTAAATTGTTTTTAGAAATTTGAGTACATGGTACGATTGTACGTTCAAAATCGCATAAAATGTGTACTCTTATTACAAATCGATAAACCGAATCGTTTTAGAGGTAGGTAACTCAATTTTTACGAAAAATCGAGTTGCCATGAAAATTCCGAAACTTCGTACTTTATGGATTAAATTCGCAGCATAGATTCAGGACATCAAGGCAATAAAAAAAGTTCATATGAACTTTGCCTTGATGTCCTGAATCTATGCTGCGAATTTAATCCATTAAGTATGAAGTTTAAATTTCATGCCTTCGGGGGGCTGTAACAGTAACACCCTAGCAAAGCGTTTCCCAACCCATGTTCATATGAACTTTTTTTCTTCTGTTGTGTGAAGAACACGCTCTTAATGTTTGGTATTTCAGTTACATCTTGTATTTAATCTTATTTAAAAAATAAGTTTGGGGAGGCACGTAATATAGTTAAGCAACCCCAACCGTGGTTTGTGACATACTTATTCCAGTATTTATTTTTGTAGAAGTACAGGTCCATGTGGTTTTTATATTTTAAAAGGGAATAATATGGTCAAATTTGAAAAATCTTGATTTTGAAAAGCAATAGTAAATAATATAAATTGCTTGATTCTAAAACATTCTAGGATATTTAATTTTGTCTGCTTTTGGATTTTCATAGTTAAAGCCGGTTGGAGCTATTTGTTTCCAGTTTTTGACCCTTGGGGGGGGGGATATATCCCCTATATCCCCCCCGTGGCTACGCCACTGCATCAGGCTCTCCGTCCTCGAATGATGAGAAAAATGTCTAAACAGATTTCAAATATATACGCATTTAAACGGAAAATAGAGAAAACTTGATTATTTTCAAAACGAAGCGCTATTTTGAATCCTAAGGATTGAAATGGGGAGTGCTGCGGGTCAAAATGTTTATTTGGGGCTAAGGAACAACTGTCCCAAATTTCATGTCTCCCTCCCAAAATGACAGACGATTTCGATGCCTACTGCTACGATTATGATTCAAGTTCAGTATACTAGTCATAAAATAATATAAACTTATATCGAGTAAATAGTTTGGAATGGAATTATTTTCTTATCACATCTACAATACACAAATTTTTAACATCTGGTTTTTATTAACGTTGATAATTTTCTTGCTATTAGTAGAAAAGGATGGGTTATTGTTTGTTATTGAAATGGGAATTTGCCTGTCTCAACTAGTCTGAATTGTGCGTTTGAAAATTTAAAATCAAATAATTCCTTTTGAATGATATTGTGGCGATATCCATTTACATTGTGTTTAAAAAAATATGTGTGTGTAACAGTGTAACTCAAGTGATTCCTGCTCAACAGCATACTGAAAGAGAAGGAGGTAGCAAATGATGGCGGAAGAAAAGGTAAATTGTTATTTTTTTTATATTGCAATTTTACCATCGAACTCCCTATGTTGCATGATATTCCATTTTACACCCTGTATAGCAGTGGTTCCTAACCATTTTTTAGTCGCGACCTTTTTTGGATTTCCTTAAAATGTCCGCGCCCCCCCCCCATATATTTTTATGGATAATAAAAGAAACAAAGCGTTAAGAAAATATTTTAGAAATATTTAACAAAAATATTGATATTTAAACTAAAAAATTTAATGTGCGATGACTGAACTTGCATCTGCGTAACAAGTTTTGAAATTCTTGGTTGAGTATTCGTCATGTCATATTGAACATCCAGTCTGTTGTTAATAATGCTCAGCTGAGAAAAATGTCTTCTCTACCTTGGTTTATAATATACAGTGCCTTCATTAATAATTGATACCCACGTGACCACAAAATATAGGCAACCCAACTTACACAATTGGTAAACCTTTATCCAATAATTCCCTAACTGATTGTTTGTACGTAAATTGACAGAAACTTTAGTAACTTTAGTGACTTTAGTTACTTAGTTTAGTTACAACGAGTACCAATCCTACCTGACTTCAACATTTAAATCTGAAACTCCCAAGGACACCACCGTACAAAGGTCACGTGGGTATCAATCATTAATGAAGGCACGGTACTATTAAAACGTCGTCATGTAGGTATAAAGTCCGTTTTTTTTTAAAGATCCACCATCTGTTGCTTTCAGTTGGTATAAAAATAAAATTGAAATTTTTAGTAATTTTTGTCAATATATGGTAACATTGATTCAAAGTTCAATCACAATGTTCTGTCAATTTATGAGTGCGCATCACCACATTTCAAATTTAAATTATTTAAAATGTTAATTAAAACATAAAGAAGACTAGGTACTCTAATATAAGATTTATTTTTATTAATGAAACCCCGATTTACAAAAACGATTCTGCTACTAAATCTTGGACTATTGACAACCTTCCCAAGAAAGATCAGAAATTAAGGAAAGCATGTTTACAGTGCTCCATCCTGGGTGTGTTGAGGTTTCTTAGATGGATGTAGTTTGTTTTTAAGACCCAGAAACAATGAACGGGATTATCACAAAACGATGAATAGTCAGCTATTTAAAGAGTGGATTGATCAATTAATTCCAGCTCTACCATCTGATGGTTTTAAAACTGTTATTATTTTTGACAATGTCCCATTTCATTATGTCCGTTTGGAGAAACCTCCAACATATTATTCCAACAAAACTGCAATGGGAAATTATTTAATAAGTGTACTAACGTCCCATTTTAACTTACATGTACAAAAGTTCAATTATGGCAGCTGATAAATAATTTAGGACAAATGGACAACTTTATGTTCAAAATATACCGCCAATTGTAATATATCAAGGTGAAGATTCGGATACAGATTCAATTTTGAACCATATCTCTCATATGATGATTCAGAGTTTGAACCGCCCTAATCTGATTCTGAAAATAATCCCAATTATTCTAATTTGCCTGAATAGGTACATTTTTTCTATTCTTACCTCGAATTATATTTTTATATTAATTATTATAAAACTATAATACTTCTTATTAAATCGAGCAAATTTACATAAACTCAGCATATATCCACATAAATCAACAATATTTAACAAAATATATGAAAATACTTCTTGTGAAAAGCACTTGTCAAAATTAACCATTAAATTTATTAGTCCTAACCCTACTTTAAAAATTACTAAAAAATTTCACCAGCAGCGTTGCCAAACATACTTTCGAGGGAAATTGCAAGGTTGGTGGATCTTTAAAAAAAAATAGACTTTACCATTAGTACCATAATGCCAAAAAATGGTAGATATGTAGGTTAAATGAAAGAGATACATATTTGGATGGTAGAAATGTAATTTTATTAACAATTCTATTAATACAAAATAAAAATATGATTATAACGAGTAACGTGAGAAAGTAAAATATAATTTAGTAAAATAACAAATCTTGCGCCCACAAACAATAAATAATAGAAATATTTGTCGGCATCAGAACGGTAATACGGTATATTGTTTACAATAATGAGACAGTAGAAATTATTAGAAAATTATAATATTAATGTAAAAAAATTAACAATAAATTGATTTTAACAGTAGGTACTTAGGCGAATAAAAAATTAATAAATAGAGAAGTGAAAAAAAAAACTGAAGAATGTTGTAGAAAATTTATTATTGTAGTCTACTAAAGTAACTACTAATGTAATATATTTGTATAATTTGAAAGCATTTTTATTTTAAAGATTCCATAAAATAAGATTCTGGTTTCAGGCAATCACGCAACTGTAGATTTTCAAATACAAGATATTATTTGCGTTGCTTCTTCTGATTCTTCTGTGACTTTATGGAATGTAGTACTGTAAAGATTTAATTCTAACTTTAATATTGGCCACAAACAAATGATTTACTTACCTACATATAATATATGTTTTAAACATCTTTTGTGCCCTTCCTTTAGATGTAAGGTCCCTGTCATCGTCTGACTTCACAACAATTGCGATTTAACTCAATTTCTACAGTTTGTCTAAATATTGATGGACATCTGGGATACCTTCCTTGAGACCTTTTCTTTTTCTAATGCCCTGTAAAATTATATTTATTATACATAATTGTACACGTGATTATTATTTTATTGATTTTATCTATTTTCGTACAGTAACAATGAAGTAAACATAACAAAACAATAAACGGTTTCGTATGAAAGGAAATTTATTGCTACCCCAATTCAAAAATCGAGCCATTCTATTGGTGGACACTAAAAAGCGAAACGCGTTTGCTTAGTTGCGAGTCAATTGAACGCAGCTATTGGTTAAATTTGCCGGCAAATTCAAATTTAAGCAATGAAAATAAAAAGAAAGATCGTAAGAAAAAAAATGCCTATTTGAATGATACTTGTCTTGTTAAAAGTAACGTGAAAACTAACCTGTACAATGTTATAAAGTTTGGAGTTAGGATCTAAAGGATCACCGGGATAAACTTGCCAGTGATCAAATACACATTGTGGGAAGGCATGTCCTCCAGTATTTAGTCTCAATTCGGTTGTAAATCCAAATGATTCATTCACAGGCAAGTTGGCTTTAATTACAAACATTGGTGTTCCAAGAACTCGATTTTCTTCAAATACATGCCCACGTCTTTTGTTTAATACACTGTAGATTCCACCAACAGCATGTTCAGGACACTAAAATTGATATAAGATTCAGCATTTGATGTATAGGTATATAACAGGAATTTGTAGTAGTAGGTACATACCTGAATTTCACACTGGTAGACCGGTTCCATAATTCTAGGTGCAGCAGTTAGTAAGCAAGCATAAAGACATCTTCGAGTTGTTGGAATAATCTGACCGCCCCCGCGATGAATGGTATCACTATGAAGAGTTACATCATGTATATTAAAGCGAACACCACGCAAATTTTCTTCAGCTAGGACACCCTGTAATAACGATAATTATAGTAATTTGCAAAATTAAGCAAAACATTTTTGGCATAGGACACATACTTCTTTAGTTACCCATTGGAAGCCAGCTGATACGGAGTCTTTGATTTCGTTAAGATATTGTGTTCCTTTTGTGCAGTCAACTATAATATTAGGACCTACATCATCTGGACCAAAACTCCAAATTTTGCGGGCTTCTGAGGCATCGTAGTCATAATTCTGGCTTAGGTATTTCGCACGCACTTTGAAATCATCGCGAGGATTTACATTACCCTGGAAATATAAGTTTTACCGTTATTGTCTTATTGAACATTATCTTTCAAGTCAGGAAGTCAATTAGAATAATTATAGATAAAGAAATACCTACATTTTCAATATCTTCAGGTAGTCCATCCGGCATAGGGATGGCTTTCATATACAACCTATTGTGTTTGTTAGGAGATTTAGCAAGGCACATTACACTTGATTCCATGCTAATACTTTCACGGTACGACACTACAGGGTCAGATCTTTTAATAGGGACACCTGCATGATCTTCTTCTAAATCCTTCAAGCAAATTTCCAGATGCAATTCACCAGCACCGGCAACTATGTATTCCCCAGATTCCTCTATGATGCACTGTACCATGGGATCAGATTTAGCTAAATGTTTCAAACCTACAATATAGGTACAGTTAGTAAATAATTTGGAAATGGGACAAGAATGAAAAGAAGAAATTATATGATAAATTTTTACCTTTAATAAGTTTTGGTAAATCTGCAGGATTTTTAGGTTCAACAGCAACACGAACCACAGGAGAAACACTGAACTTCATCATTTTCATATTATGTGCTTCTTTGTAAGTAGTTATTGTACCAGTTTTTACCAAAAATTGATCAATTCCAACTAAACCGCATATGTTACCTACACAAATAAAAAGTAGATATAGGTAGTAGGGTGTTAAATGTGTTAATAAACAAATATCCCTATCAATTGGGGGTGCCAGATATGTGAATATCATAACTAGGACAAGGGCAGTCTGTATGATCCACCTACAATGCGGAGGAGGTCTAAGAAAAATTAAAAAAAATATTGAAATACTAATAAGGACTTGGAGGGTAATTTCAGTAAATTCCGTAGGACCAAAAAGGACCTAAAATGGATAAGTTTAGATAACCAAAGACTCGATATTGGCGCGCTCAATGAAAAGATTGTGAGACGGGTGTAGCGCAGCGGTTGAATCGAATAACTACTGCGACTACAAAAGTCCCAAAACTTCTTATCGCAGTATAGGGAATAGGGAAGTTGTTTATTTGTTTTGTAATAGGTGTGCCCAGGTGCCCTAATTTACGTCTTTCATACAATCAGTTAGGGAATTATTGGCTAAAGGTTTACCAACTGTATAAGTTGGGTTGCCTATATTTTGCGGTCACGTGGGTATCAGTATTTAAGGAAGGCACTGTAGTATCAGAGGGTTTTATAGAATATAAACCCGTTTTGATCTAATATTGTGTTTAGTTACCTGAAGGAACATCTTCAATAGCTTCTGTTATGGGACCCATCATTACAACAGTTCTTTGAATAGCCTTTTCAAACAAATCTTCTGTTTTTCCAGGTATATAATTTGGGCCCATAATACGAGTTTTCATGCCACTTGCTACTTTTCCAGAAAATACACGGCCAAAAGCATAAAATCTTCCCTTTTCAAATGCTGGTACCATTTTTGAAATATACATCATAAGAGGTCCTTTGTGATCGCAATTCTATAAAATTATATAAAAAAGTTTCATATGTTTTTGATGTTGTAGTACGGAATGTTACTTTAATAGCAATAGCTGCCTCATCGTCATGGGGCCCTTCGTATAACATTTCCATACGATATTTTTGGGCAGTAACTGGAGATGGTAAATGAATAGCAATCATTTGAAGTAGTGCATCTCCAGCAGGTAACCAGGCGTGCATTACAATTTTCAACAAAGCTTTCCCTTCTTTTTCTTTATCTTCATGTTTTAAATTAATGTTTAATTTTTTTAATAACTGTTCAGTCTCTACTTTTCTGTAAATATATTGTAAGTTTAATTTTCTATATAGAGCAAAATCTTGACGACATTATTAAAGCACTTTTTAATATAGGTAGGTTTCAAATCTCTAATTATTTTTTTTTGTAAATCACAAACTTTTCAGATATAAAAAGTCTTATCAACATAGGTTCAATTCTAAATCTTAGAAAGATAAGCACAGAGTGTCTTGCAAAAAATGGAAAATTTATTATACCTTAGAAAACTTCTTAGAAAAGTTTATTTTTGATAAAAGTTTCTTCGCGTTCTAGGACTCAAACTCACGAGTAAAACTAAGAATTAAGAAAAACTTACTTGTAGTTCATAATACAGTCGAATATTTTGTAAATGGGGTCCAGAACATACATACAGAACGAACGTTTATTAGTAGATTTCTTTTGTTTAGCCCACTTTTTTGTTTCTGTATCAAAGAAATGTTCTCCCCATAAACGGTTCATCAATTTAACAACATCAATTGTAAATCTTTTCGAGTACATTTCCGCAAACTGTTTAAGATTAAATGCCCAACTGTGTAAGCCAGAACCAAAACCAACAGAACCTTTGCTTGGGTCGACCTACAAAAATAAAAACGTAATAGAGCAAGTACGAATATCAGAACATCGAAAGATCTCAATATTGCAGGAAATATATTGAAAGGGTTTTAAAAAAAATTAGCGCCAGGAATTCATCGTCTCTGCAATTCTTCGTCAGCAACTTAAGTTGATTGTAATTTTAAGAAAGCCTGCGAAAGTTTGTTTATTAGTCCCCCTCTATTTTTTTAACTATATTTTTAATTTTGTTTTCTAATGTGAACCAACACTGAAATCAATTGTTCGGTAATCCAAAAAAAAAGAAGAAAAAATTAGAAACGCTGAAAATATTTTACATTTTCAGAAAAGTAAAAAAATAGATTAGGTATCCACTTGATTAATAAAAATCAAAATTGGAAAGAATTAATAACACAAATCACGTTTTAAGTATACATTGATTTCAGTATTAGTTCACCTTAGAAAAAAATTAAAAAGGATGGAAGAAAAAGATGGAGAGTATATCTATAGTGAGTAGAAAATGAAGAACCATGATAAACATCTAGTGGGAAAAGAACAAAAACTCCTTGTCTGTCCTTGCCTATCTTAGTATCATGCTGACGATGAATTGATGGCAGTAAGTTTTCTAAAATTCAAATAAAATAAAAATACTTACTCTTACTTCACCCAATGGACCGCTGTCGTCAGCGTACGTTGCAATAATAACATTAACATTTTCAACAATTCTCTGTAAAGTTTGATACAAAGTTTCAGGGTCCAATTGCAATTCTAGTAAGGCACGATCCAGCTTGTTCATGAATAAAATGGGCTTAATACGCTCAGCAATTGCTTGACGAAGTACAGTTTCGGTTTGTACACATACCCCTGAAGCAACAATGATACCTTGATTAGTAATAAACTGATTTAGGGGAGAAATGTAGTGAAAAATCAGAAATTACGTTGATTATGATTTATAAACATTTAGTAATTAATTTTTTCGTATACTAAATGGAAAAATGTGACTACTATGACTTAATGTTACGTATGGTACATTAAATTGACTGCAATTGAATTAATACCGGAGCAGTTTAGAGTAGATCAGGATCAGATCTGATCAATTCATTTACAATTGAAATGCGCATGGTTAACATGTTAGAAAAATGATTCTTTCATGTCCGCTACGCTCGCTTCTGTATTAAACATTTACACTTGTTGGAAAATTGTCATTTTTTTTAACTTGTAGAAAAGTCTACTAATTTCTACTACTTTAATTTTTTTACCTGAGATACAATCTACAACAACTAGAGCACCATCAGTTATGCGAAGGGCTGCGCTAACCTCAGATGAGAAATCAACATGACCAGGACAATCAATTAAATTTATTAAGAAACCGTTCTCATTTTCTTCTCGTTGATCAGGATTGGTGATGAAAACCAAATCTTTTTCTTCTAACTCAAAGAACATCGTAATGGCACTGTAATATTATTACATGTTTTACCTAGTACATACTTAAATAAAATTATCTACAGTTTAAATTTCTATTATTTTGTGTTGAGATCGATTCAAGTTATAGTGCAAGGTACAGGCAAGGCACGGGCACGGCACGGGTGCGGCAAATTATTTTTCATGAAATGACACATCGAGTCTAATGTCACTGTATAGCCCTCCGAAGTGTGACGCGAGCATGCGAAGACCATACAGTGACTTTAATCGGGTCGGCAAGCGACGATGATTCAACGTGGGGGAATTCTTTCATATTTTATTTACCGAGATGGTAAAATCAAAGAATATTCTTTGGTAAAATCTAATTTCGAATTTCTTGAAAAATATTAAGCCGAGCGCATGCTGTGCGCGTACCTGACATGTGCCTCGTACTATAGCGTGAATCGAGCCTTTTAAATTGTGGCCTCAAAATTTTAAATTTTGTTATTTTATTTACTTACGTCGATTTAATTGTTATGCAACGTTCTTGTTCATCCTTACGAATATCTGTAAACCGTTTCTCCCCAGCTTTATTATCGGCAATGATGCCAGCTTTGGATACCAAAGAATCTGTTAAAGTTGATTTTCCATGATCCACATGTGCAATTACTGACATGTTACGGATGTTGCGTTTTTTGTCCATCATTTGACGGAGTTCCTCAACTGTGAAATTCACCTACACAAGGAACGAAACTGATTACCTAATGAACTAATTATAAAGTAGCTATAGCGTAAAATTATTCAGACAGAGTTAAAAAAGTTTTATTAGTCATCTCTTAAACAATAACTAAATTGCTATACAGTTTGTATAAATTTTATTTTATTTTTAGTTTTAAAAACGTCCTTGATAATATATTTTGTAACTTCATAAAGAAATTAAATAATTTTTTAAATTACAATTTTAGGTACAGACTTGGGTATAAAGAAGGTTACAAATTTAGTGCTCAAACTTTCAAGATCCACTATAAGAGATTAATTTTAAAATAAAGATATTCTCTTTGTGCTTAAAATAGATATGTTCTTAATCGTTATTATTTATACAGGGTGTCCCGAAAATGGCGCAAAATATATATGGTACGCTGTTCAGTCCGCTAAACGTGTGTGAGAAAAATGTTAAAAAAAATCTTTTCGCTCTAATTTGTAAGATATGAAGATGTAAAGTTAACACTTGTAACTTTTTAAAAATTGGAAATGCAACTGACTAAGGGTACTCTATTTTTAGAAAATAATGTCTGTTATTGTTTCCAAATTTTAAAAATTGCAAAAAAGCACGTAATTACAAATTATTAAATTATTACTGAAGACATTTTTACATCGAGATAGCGCGAAAATGATTCTGGCAACATTGTGCTCTGTTCAAAAATCAGTCGTATGGCTTCCCAGGTAATAATGAGTAGGTAACAATCAAAATAAATAGCTTCCTAACAAGTTATAAAATGTGGATGTGCCAGATTGTGCACATCTTTTTCGGTTAATAACTACAAAAACACGGCAGGTAGAATTTTTTCTGTATTTTTCTCTTACTCCCTTGTCAGTCACCTACAACGCCCATAAATATTTTGCGCCATTTTCGGGACACCCTGTATATCAAGACGAAAAATTTTTTTTTCGGCGATTTGCTAGACGAGGCAGCGAGTCCTGCAACAGCCAGTCTGAAGTTTTTTTAGTTCGTGTATCTTTTTTTTAATATAATATTTCCTTCTACTTCTACTTGTACTGAATGTCTTTCACTTTCGGTTTCGCCGGAAGTGACGCCAAATATCTTATTTCAAATTCAAAATCCTGTATATTTTTGCATATTTCAACTAGGGATTAAATTCTGCGTATAACGGTGTTGAGAACAAATTTTTAATTTGAAAAATACGTTTCAATTCCAGAGTGCCATGACTTACTGAATTTTGTTCATATCATTTCCGTTTATTTTTCTAAAAACTGTTTATCATAATAAAAAGTGAATAACTAGTTGGCTATAGAACCTTTCAAAATTGGAAAAACCATTTTCCTCGAATAACTCCTTTTTTTTAATGGAAGAGTTCAGGGGCATTTTTTGCTGATTACAACGATGTACTTACATCACTTGAGGTTTTTTAAAATTATTATTCGAGTAAATAAAAGTTATTTAGAATATTCTGTATTTTTTCAATTGATGGGGAAAAAGGGAAGGCCATGAAAATGAATTTTTGAACTTTGAGAAGCCCTAGCCAACTAGTTATTCACTTTTTATTATGATAAACAATTTTAGAAAAGTAAGCAGCAATGATATGAACAAAATTCACTACCAACCGGAAGTGAAAGATTATTAACATTCAGTTCAAATTATGAGCTCTTACGTGTTGTATATAACGCATAAAAAAAATTTATTTAAATTGGTTAAAAAATAAAAAAATAACAGGGCTGCCCCAGGGAGACCTGGTCACTCGGTATAACGGTATATTATAAACATAAACGAAAATATTTTATGATTTAAATTCTCAAAGATGTAATAATAAAACCTAAAACGACTAAAATAATATATCTGTAGTACAGGCAGAACGATTTTGAAATAGTGTGCGAAAAAAAAAGAGGACCACCTTTTTGTTAATAAGTACTAAATACCTAATGAAAATGGTTTTAACTACGCCACTGATTCTAAAACAAGACAGTTTCGTCACGTTTCGTTTTCAACTGATTTAATAATTTATTAAAATACAGTAATTAGTATTGGAAAAAAGGGGGGTCATTTAGAAAGCGCGTACCTATTCCTACTAAAAAAATTATTCAAAATTATTTAACTCGTAAATGGAGCGAAAAAATATCAACACAACTTTTTATTTAAACATAGTTGTGATGGGTATTATTTTTTGTCACTATTTCAAGTTGGCCGTGTATAATCAATCAATTCTCAAACACCCACTTCATATCTACATTATACATTTTTATACTGTTGTGCAATAATTGCAATGTTCCTTTTTACAATTTACTATTACATAAATATTATTTGAAGACACTGTAAAAAATTACTAACAACTTACCATTTTGAATTAGTTTGTAGTTCAATTAATTTATTAAATATAAAATTGTAAAATTAAAACCAACTACACAAAACACCCGCGCTCGTTGCACTCGTAGTATTTACTGTTAGATGGCAGTAATCGTCTCGTGTATTATATAGGCCGCTATCGTGGTTGCTTATTATTGCGCCATGTGTTTCGAGGTTGCACCATATTATTGATTTTAATTTGAAATTTTCTTTGTTAGATAACATTTCTGGATACTCAAACATGATTCCAAATAACTTAAAGATTTGAGCGAAAATAGACACAACCTGTATACAGGGTGATTCGTATCTAGAGGTGACAAGAGTTTCATATTCACGTAAAATGCTAAGATTTGGTTATTTTACTTAAAAAAATTGAAGCAAATAATAGTGATCTTGTCCTATTTTTTTACCCCTAAATAATTGTCATACTGAGCGTAGAGCCTCTTTGATATAGGCGCGACATTGGTTAAATTTGAATTTACTACCTAATTTAATTAATGAAAAGAAAATGAAAAAATCGCAAATAAAAAACTCGCCTGTATGAAAGCCCCCTTAACTTGTATTCATTAGATAATACATATTCACCTTTTAATATTTTCAGGGAGGAATCTTTAATAAACAACATTCGTCCTGATTTGAATATTTATTTTTTTACATAATCAACTGAATGTGTTAATGGTAGATATTCTTATTGGTCTTCCAAGTCGTATACAGTGAAGTCCATTTATTATGCAACTTAGGCATTCTTTGGAATATAGGCAACCAATTATACACTACTAGCTCTCTTGCCCCTGCTTACTGATTTTGATTGTTGTTTGTCAAATTACACAGGGTTTTTTTAGTTTTTAATAAAGAACAAGATTTAAAACGAAAGATTTATTAGAAACATGATCTATACAGACGAAAAAAATAGAAATGTGTATACTATATCACTTCGGATTATCGAATTTTCAATAGGTAATGTTAGGGATTATTTTAGTGTAAAATATCCTAACAAACCAGTCCCTAATGTGTCTCTAATATCAAGATCATCTAGAAAATTTGACACAACATGAAAAAAAACCGTAAAACAGTAACACATGAATTTGTACACATTTCTATTTTTTCTTGGTCAGTATAAATGCTGTTTTCAATAAATCGGTAGTTTTCATTGTTCTGTATTAAATACTAAAAAAAAAAACAAATTTTACAGATGACAAACAATAATTATTAAAGTCAGTATGCAGGGACAAGAGTGCTTACCAGTGTATAATGGGTTGCCTATATTCCAATGGTATAGTGGTCGGTCCATTTAATGTGCCTAACTGATGCCTATATTCAGTGGCGTAACTAGAAAATTTGGGCCCAGACGCAAAATTTTGTAAATGGCCCCTATCTTTCGAAGCAGGACGATTTGACTCCGGCAGTTCGGCGCTGGCAATTCGGTGCTGGCCATTCGGGCCCGGCAATTCGGCGCCGAACAATTCGGTACGAGTCGATTCGGCGACGGACAATTTAGCGCAAATATTATATTGATTACATTTTGTTAAATATCTCCGTTATTTATCAACCGATTTTGAAAAACTTGTTTTGGATATATTAAGAAGAAAAAGACCTTACAAAAGAGGTATCTTAAAAAAGGATATCTTTCTATTTCATTTTTAAAGTTGAGGTTGCTATTAGCACTTAGGGCTTGAGGGGTGGGGGGATTAAAATTACCTGTCTAAATGGCAATTTAAAAACAAAAATCGACGGGTCTTAAGATTTTCTGCAAAAACATTAAATAACCAGAATATAATTTTTGTGCGATACTTTATCATCACTCTGTATATACAGTGTGTAAATAAAATAACGGGACACCCGAATAACTTTTTTATTGTTGAAGATAGAAAGTTTGTGCTTGGTGACAATTTGGATGGTTACCCAAGTAACACGGGGCATCCTATGGACGTCCATTTTAGGTCCATATTTGGTACATAGCGTCCATGGACGATTATGGACCGATATGGACGTACAATGGACGTCCGGTACTGTACCACCGCAGGACGGTATGCGTATCGGACAAATAGGACGTCCATAGTACGTCCAATGGACGTCCATAGGATGTCCATAGTACGTCCATTGGACGTCCAAAAGACAAGGACGTCCATAGGATGTCCATAGGATGTCCAATGGACGTCCAAAGGATGTCCAATGGACGTCCAAAGGACAAGGACGTCCATAGGATGTCCATAGTACGTCCATAGGCGAAACTACGGGTGGTGCCGGGTGTGCCCGGGCACCACCTAAAGAAAGTAAAACTGAAAATGCAAGCGGCCTAAAAAACGGAAAGAGTATTTATTATGTCTTCGATACTTGATCTCAACAATATTTAAGGGGTCACCGGAAACTTACGTAATAGGTATATTAAATATTATAAAGACGACCGCTATCACTTTCGAGAATTTGCTCTAGTACGGTAATACGTCGCCGTAAGTATTAATTTCAGCATTTCGCCACCGCGTCGAAAATTACACCAATGCTTATGAATAGTAAATCGTTATTAGACTATTCAATATTGATTGCTGTAAGTATTTTGCCTTCTCAGTCTTCTTTTACACATTCGAAAACCCGCTTTGGATGTTGCAGTTTAAACTTTTAAGTCGAAAATTGATCGGTTTTTACTTTCCCATACCACCACTGGTATAGGGAAGTATTGATATCATGAAAATTTTTGAAATCGAGATTTTCGCGGAAATACGTATTTTGGGCCCCTAGGAACCCAAAAAGGTGGTCTAGAAAAATGTCTGTCTGTTGGTGGGTGTGGGTGTGTGTGTGTGTGTGGGTGGGTGTGTGTGTGTGTGTATGTGTATGTGTATGTAACGCCTCTAACGCAAAAACTAGTTAACCGATTTTGATGAAATTTTAAATGAAGGGGTATATCGAAAATTCATCGACAAAATAAGCTTTTCAAAAAAATCCGAAACCGGAAGCGGAAGTTAGACATGTTTTTTTGGTATCATTTTTTTCAGAAGCGGGATTTTGAAATTCTGAGTAGGGAATATGAAAGAAGGGCATAATTCAAACAGTTTTTTACCGGACTCTCTAACTTCAAAATGGCGGTCGCTATGAATTTTTCAAAATTTCGACTTTAACGCCCCATAACTCAAAAACCTGTTATCTGATCAGGTTCCGCAACAACTTGTTTGAAAGCCCTTTGGCTCTACTACACCAAGAAAAATTATTTACTAAATCCAAGAACTGTCGCAACGGCGCTCTTCCAAAAATTTTGAAATTTTTGAAAAATTATTACAAAAAAACTGGTCTAAGGATTTTGTTTAAATTTTCCATACTTATGCAGCTTGGTATTAGCTACATTTTTGCTTTTTGATGAACGCCAGAATTCCACTGTGGCGCCCTCTACGAGATTTTGAAAATCGGAAATTGATGTTCCTATAGCGCCTTTATTAGTAGTCAAAATATGAAAGAAGTTTAAATATAAAAGTTATTTAGTATATAATTCTGCATTCTCTTCAATGTATATCACGTATACAGGGCGTTTGCTTTCCACAGTACAATAAACAACTTTGTTATTTTAAATGAAACACCCTATATATTATTATAGACATAGTTGAATGCAGAATTTAATTGTCTATCACATAGTATAAGGTGTTCATATGGCTAAAATGTACGGTTAATGAAAAATTCGTGAATTTTGAATATTTAGGTTGAACTGTTGATGGAAACGGATCGAGCGTCGTAGCTCAAATTGCTTGGCGTCGTTGGAAAGGGCGTGGCTTGGCGAGTAAGAAAAACTTTGTTGCCGCCTTGCCGGTTAGGTTAGGTTCGGACATGAAAATGTTTTCTTCCACGGGCTTAGAAAAATTTTCGAAAAGCTTCCCCCATTTTTAGAATTGTCTGAAACGTCTTGAAAAGAAGTGTTGGAAAACAGTCGTAGCTTAAATTGCTCGACGGCGTTGGAAAGACGGATACCTCAATAGTCTACCTACCGAGTTTCAGCATCGTAGCTCAAAGGAAAAGGGAGTTATGAGCGAAACCCGACGTTAGCCGATCTGATCCGAACGAGAACGGCACGTCGTAGCTTTAATTGCTCGACGGCGTTTGAAAGACGGAGACGTCAATAGTCTACCTACCGAGTTTCAGCATCGTAGCTCCAAGGATAAGGGAGTTATGAGCGAAACTCGATGTTAGCCGATCTGATCCGAACGAGAACGGCACGTCGTAGCTTAAATTGGTCGACGGCGTTGAAAAGACGGAGACGTCAATAGTCTACCTACCGAGTTTCAGCATCGTAGCTCCAAGGATAAGGGAGTTATGAGCGAAACCCGATGTTAGCCGATCTGATCCGAACGAGAACGGCACGTCGTAGCTTAAATTGCTCGACGGCGTTGAAAAGGCGGAGACGTCAATAGTCTACCTACCGAGTTTCAGCATCGTAGCTCAAAGGAAAAGGGAGTTATGAGCGAAACCCGACGTTAGCCGATCTGATCCGAACGAGAACGGCACGTCGTAGCTTTAATTGCTCGACGGCGTTTGAAAGACGGAGACGTCAATAGTCTACCTACCGAGTTTCAGCATCGTAGCTCCAAGGATAAGGGAGTTATGAGCGAAACCCGATGTTAGCCGATCTGATCCGAACGAGAACGGCACGTCGTAGCTTAAATTGCTCGACGGCGTTGAAAAGGCGGAGACGTCAATAGTCTACCTACCGAGTTTCAGCATCGTAGCTCCAAGGATAAGGGAGTTATGAGCGAAACCCGATGTTAGCCGATCTGATCCGAACGAGAACGGCACGTCGTAGCTTAAATTGGTCGACGGCGTTGAAAAGACGGAGACGTCAATAGTCTACCTACCGAGTTTCAGCATCGTAGCTCCAAGGATAAGGGAGTTATGAGCGAAACCCGATGTTAGCCGATCTGAGCCGAACGAGAACGGCACGTCGTAGCTTAAATTGGTCGACGGCGTTGAAAAGACGGAGACGTCAATAGTCTACCTACCGAGTTTCAGCATCGTAGCTCCAAGGATAAGGGAGTTATGAGCGAAACCCGATGTTAGCCGATCTGATCCGAACGAGAACGGCACGTCGTAGCTTAAATTGCTCGACGGCGTTGAAAAGGCGGAGACGTCAATAGTCTACCTACCGAGTTTCAGCATCGTAGCTCAAAGGAAAAGGGAGTTATGAGCGAAACCCGACGTTAGCCGACCTGATCCGAACGAGAACGGCACGTCGTAGCTTTAATTGCTCGACGGCGTTTGAAAGACGGAGACGTCAATAGTCTACCTGCCGAGTTTCAACATCGTAGCTCAAAGGAAAAGGGAGTTATGAGCGAAACCCGACGTTAGCCGATCTGATCCGAACGAGAACGGCACGTCGTAGCTTAAATTGGTCGACGGCGTTGCAAAGACGGAGACGTCAATAGTCTACCTACCGAGTTTCAGCATCGTAGCTCCAAGGATAAGGGAGTTATGAGCGAAACCCGATGTTAGCCGATCTGATCCGAACGAGAAAGGCACGTCGTAGCTTAAATTGCTCGACGGCGTTGAAAAGGCGGAGACGTCAATAGTCTACCTACCGAGTTTCAGCATCGTAGATCCAAGGATAAGGGAGTTATGAGCGAAACCCGATGTTAGCCGATCTGATCCGAACGAGAACGGCACGTCGTAGCTTAAATTGCTCGACGGCGTTGAAAAGGCGGAGACGTCAATAGTCTACCTACCGAGTTTCAGCATCGTAGCTCCAAGGATAAGGGAGTTATGAGCGAAACCCGATGTTAGCCGATCTGATCCGAACGAGAACGGCACGTCGTAGCTTAAATTGCTCGACGGCGTTGAAAAGGCGGAGACGTCAATAGTCTACCTACCGAGTTTCAACATCGTAGCTCAAAGGAAAAGGGAGTTATGAGCGAAACCCGACGTTAGCCGATCTGATCCGAACGAGAACGGCACGTCGTAGCTGTAATTGCTCGACGGCGTTTGAAAGACGGAGACGTCAATAGTCTACCTACCGAGTTTCAGCATCGTAGCTCCAAGGATAAGGGAGTTATGAGCGAAACCCGATGTTAGCCGATCTGATCCGAACGAGAACGGCACGTCGTAGCTTAAATTGCTCGACGGCGTTGAAAAGGCGGAGACGTCAATAGTCTACCTACCGAGTTTCAGCATCGTAGCTCAAAGGAAAAGGGAGTTATGAGCGAAACCCGACGTTAGCCGATCTGATCCGAACGAGAACGGCACGTCGTAGCTATAATTGCTCGACGGCGTTTGAAAGACGGCGACGTCAATAGTCTACCTACCGAGTTTCAGCATCGTAGCTCCAAGGATAAGGGAGTTATGAGCGAAACCCGATGTTAGCCGATCTGATCCGAACGAGAACGGCACGTCGTAGCTTAAATTGGTCGACGGCGTTGAAAAGACGGAGACGTCAATAGTCTACCTACCGAGTTTCAGCATCGTAGCTCCAAGGATAAGGGAGTTATGAGCGAAACCCGATGTTAGCCGATCTGATCCGAACGAGAACGGCACGTCGTAGCTTAAATTGCTCGACGGCGTTGAAAAGGCGGAGACGTCAATAGTCTACCTACCGAGTTTCAACATCGTAGCTCAAAGGAAAAGGGAGTTATGAGCGAAACCCGACGTTAGCCGATCTGATCCGAACGAGAACGGCACGTCGTAGCTTAAATTGCTCGACGGCGTAGAAAAGGCGGAGACGTCAATAGTCTACCTACCGAGTTTCAGCATCGTAGCTCCAAGGATAAGGGAGTTATGAGCGAAACCCGATGTTAGCCGATCTGATCCGAACGAGAACGGCACGTCGTAGCTTAAATTGCTCGACGGCGTTGAAAAGGCGGAGACGTCAATAGTCTACCTACCGAGTTTCAGCATCGTAGCTCCAAGGATAAGGGAGTTATGAGCGAAACCCGATGTTAGCCGATCTGATCCGAACGAGAACGGCACGTCGTAGCTTAAATTGGTCGACGGCGTTGAAAAGACGGAGACGTCAATAGTCTACCTACCGAGTTTCAGCATCGTAGCTCCAAGGATAAGGGAGTTATGAGCGAAACCCGATGTTAGCCGATCTGATCCGAACGAGAACGGCACGTCGTAGCTTAAATTGCTCGACGGCGTTGAAAAGGCGGAGACGTCAATAGTCTACCTACCGAGTTTCAGCATCGTAGCTCAAAGGAAAAGGGAGTTATGAGCGAAACCCGACGTTAGCCGATCTGATCCGAACGAGAACGGCACGTCGTAGCTTTAATTGCTCGACGGCGTTTGAAAGACGGAGACGTCAATAGTCTACCTACCGAGTTTCAGCATCGTAGTTCAAAGGAAAAGGGAGTTATGAGCGAAACCCGACGTTAGCCGATCTGATCCGAACGAGAACGGCATGTCGTAGCTTAAATTGGTCGACGGCGTTGAAAAGACGGAGACGTCAATAGTCTACCTACCGAGTTTCAGCATCGTAGCTCCAAGGATAAGGGAGTTATGAGCGAAACCCGATGTTAGCCGATCTGATCCGAACGAGAACGGCACGTCGTAGCTTAAATTGCTCGACGGCGTTGAAAAGGTGGAGACGTCAATAGTCTACCTACCGAGTTTCAACATCGTAGCTCAAAGGAAAAGGGAGTTATGAGCGAAACCCGACGTTAGCCGATCTGATCCGAACGAGAACGGCACGTCGTAGCTTTAATTGCTCGACGGCGTTTGAAAGACGGAGACGTCAATAGTCTACCTACCGAGTTTCAGCATCGTAGCTCCAAGGATAAGGGAGTTATGAGCGAAACCCGATGTTAGCCGATCTGATCCGAACGAGAACGGCACGTCGTAGCTTAAATTGCTCGACGGCGTTGAAAAGGCGGAGACGTCAATAGTCTACCTACCGAGTTTCAGCATCGTAGCTCAAAGGAAAAGGGAGTTATGAGCGAAACCCGACGTTAGCCGATCTGATCCGAACGAGAACGGCACGTCGTAGCTTTAATTGCTCGACGGCGTTTGAAAGACGGAGACGTCAATAGTCTACCTACCGAGTTTCAGCATCGTAGCTCCAAGGATAAGGGAGTTATGAGCGAAACCCGATGTTAGCCGATCTGATCCGAACGAGAACGGCACGTCGTAGCTTAAATTGCTCGACGGCGTTGAAAAGGCGGAGACGTCAATAGTCTACCTACCGAGTTTCAGCATCGTAGCTCCAAGGATAAGGGAGTTATGAGCGAAACCCGATGTTAGCCGATCTGATCCGAACGAGAACGGCACGTCGTAGCTTTAATTGCTCGACGGCGTTTGAAAGACGGAGACGTCAATAGTCTACCTACCGAGTTTCAGCATCGTAGCTCCAAGGATAAGGGAGTTATGAGCGAAACCCGATGTTAGCCGATCTGATCCGAACGAGAACGGCACGTCGTAGCTTAAATTGCTCGACGGCGTTGAAAAGGCGGAGACGTCAATAGTCTACCTACCGAGTTTCAGCATCGTAGCTCCAAGGATAAGGGAGTTATGAGCGAAACCCGATGTTAGCCGATCTGATCCGAACGAGAACGGCACGTCGTAGCTTAAATTGCTCGACGGCGTTGAAAAGGCGGAGACGTCAATAGTCTACCTACCGAGTTTCAGCATCGTAGCTCCAAGGATAAGGGAGTTATGAGCGAAACCCGATGTTAGCCGATCTGATCCGAACGAGAACGGCACGTCGTAGCTTAAATTGCTCGACGGCGTTGAAAAGGCGGAGACGTCAATAGTCTACCTACCGAGTTTCAGCATCGTAGCTCCAAGGATAAGGGAGTTATGAGCGAAACCCGATGTTAGCCGATCTGATCCGAACGAGAACGGCACGTCGTAGCTTAAATTGCTCGACGGCGTTGAAAAGGCGGAGACGTCAATAGTCTACCTACCGAGTTTCAGCATCGTAGCTCCAAGGATAAGGGAGTTATGAGCGAAACCCGATGTTAGCCGATCTGATCCGAACGAGAACGGCACGTCGTAGCTTAAATTGCTCGACGGCGTGTGAAAGACGGAGACGTCAATAGTCTACCTACCGAGTTTCAGCATCGTAGCTCCAAGGATAAGGGAGTTATGAGCGAAACCCGATGTTAGCCGATCTGATCCGAACGAGAACGGCACGTCGTAGCTTAAATTGCTCGACGGCGTTGAAAAGGCGGAGACGTCAATAGTCTACCTACCGAGTTTCAGCATCGTAGCTCCAAGGATAAGGGAGTTATGAGCGAAACCCGATGTTAGCCGATCTGATCCGAACGAGAACGGCACGTCGTAGCTTAAATTGCTCGACGGCGTTGAAAAGGCGGAGACGTCAATAGTCTACCTACCGAGTTTCAGCATCGTAGCTCCAAGGATAAGGGAGTTATGAGCGAAACCCGATGTTAGCCGATCTGATCCGAACGAGAACGGCACGTCGTAGCTTAAATTGCTCGACGGCGTTGAAAAGGCGGAGACGTCAATAGTCTACCTACCGAGTTTCAGCATCGTAGCTCCAAGGATAAGGGAGTTATGAGCGAAACCCGATGTTAGCCGATCTGATCCGAACGAGAACGGCACGTCGTAGCTTAAATTGCTCGACGGCGTTGAAAAGGCGGAGACGTCAATAGTCTACCTACCGAGTTTCAGCATCGTAGCTCAAAGGAAATGGGAGTTATGAGCGAAACCCGACGTTAGCCGATCTGATCCGAACGAGAACGGCACGTCGTAGCTTTAATTGCTCGACGGCGTTTGAAAGACGGAGACGTCAATAGTCTACCTACCGAGTTTCAGCATCGTAGCTCAAAGGAAAAGGGAGTTATGAGCGAAACCCGACGTTAGCCGATCTGATCCGAACGAGAACGGCACGTCGTAGCTTTAATTGCTCGACGGCGTTTGAAAGACGGAGACGTCAATAGTCTACCTACCGAGTTTCAGCATCGTAGCTCCAAGGATAAGGGAGTAGTGAGCGAAACCCGATGTTAGCCGATCTGATCCGAACGAGAACGGCACGTCGGTCGGTCGATAGCGATCGTCCAGCTTCGCCAGTTGTAATTTCTAGCCGGTACCTACTACAGAGTACAGGTAGATGCGTATCTAGGTGTCTTTCTTTCGTTCATATCGAACCTGTATAGTCTCGTTTTTCTCGCGAGGCATTCAAATGATTTCCAATGCTGCCTCGCGAACTACTGTTGAATAGCAAAAACAAAATGTTTATTTTTAGTATGGGAAAGTCCAGGGGAGGTTTGCACCTCCACTTTTTAATAAAGCTACCATATCAACCCACTTTGACGATATTTCCGCGTAGAAAAATAGGCTCAAAATTCAGAAACTTTCAGAAAAATTGGTATGATTCTTTCAAATGGCTAGAATACAGCCAGCAGTTGGATTCAGCATTCTGTTTCCATTGTCGTTTTTTTGGGTCAAACGACGCCTCATATAAGGGTCATACTGCATTTACAAAGAAAGGTTTTAATAATTGGCATAGGGCCATTGAAGCGTTTAAGAATCATGAAAGAACGAACTACTGTGCATATGCATAGTATTTAGTATTTCTTCATGGAACCATTATGAAAACGGGATCTCGATTGATATTTTGTTAGATCAAACTAAACGCGATTTTATTTCGAAAGAAGAGACTTATAAATATTGTTCTGTGTTTGGCTATAGGAGGGCGTCCTCTAAGAGGCCACAATGAAAAAAAGACCGATTCTGAAATATATGTTCGTTTTTGTTTATAAGATTATTATTTAATAAAAATTCATTTTATTTACTTTTGAATAGTCGGTGCCTTTTTGTAAAGAGATTCTGGAAAAACGATGCTACATTGATACAAGTCAACGCTTGGTTTCTAATTCTAGCTGGCACTACCAAATAAAATACTCTAGTTTCGCCTATGAGTACGTCCAATGGACGTCCAAAGGACAAGGACGTACATAGGATGTCCATAGGATGTCCAAAGGACGTCCATAGTACGTCCATGTAACATGTTTAAATAAACATTCGTATATGGACGTTTTATGGACTCAATTCTAGAAAATCTAGAAAGTCGTCGTTGAGAACAGAAGCATGACGCGATGTCATATTGGCACATTGTGTTCTGTCATTCCGTTGTGAATTTAAAAGTTATTGCACTGCAGACAGGTAAGTGGTATCTACTTATTTTCAGATATAAGTGAACTGCCAATAGAGGAAAAAACGCCAAACCCTCCCCCCATAGTTCAACTTCCCTTTACATGCCATTCATGTGAACACGTAAAAAAAGAATTAGCAGAAACTAAAGGTATATAAAATGAATTACTTAAGCGTTTTTACTGTCTTTTTACTGTCGAGTACCTCTCTTTTAATTTCCTTAACATATAAGATATTATGTATCATCAGTGCGTCCGATGAAATCACAGCCTGATCGTCGGCAAAAAGCAAGGTGTACAAAAGCTTTCTATTCCACCCACAGTTAATAAAAGTTGCTGTGTGAACGCATCTTTTGCTAAAAAAGGTACTGTGTGAACGCACCTTTAGCTTTAAAAAGTTGCTGTGTGAACTCTCCTTTAGCTAATAAAAGTTGCAGTGTGAACGCACCTTTAGCAAATAAATTTTGGAGTGTGAACGCACCTTTAGCTAATAAAAATTGCAGTGTGATCGCACCTTTAGCCAATAAAAGTTGCATTGTGAACGCACCTTTAGCTAAGAAAAGTTGTTGTGTGAACGCACCTTTAGCTATAAAAAGTTGCTGTGCGAACGCACCTTTAGCCAATAAAAGTTGCAGTGTGAACGCACCTTTAGCTTAAAAAGGTTGTTGTGTGAACGCACCTTTAGCTATAAGAAAGTTGTTGTGTGAACGCACCTTTAGCAAATCAAAGTTGCAGTGTCAACGCACCTTTAGCCAATAAATTATGCTGTGTGAACACACCTTTTGCATATAAATTATGCAGTGTCAACGCACCTTTACCTAATAAAAGTTGTCGTGTGAACGCACCTTTAGCTAATAAAAGTTGCCGTGTGAACGCACCTTTAGCTAATAAAAGTTGCCGTGTGAACGCACCTTTAGCTAATAAAAGTTGCCGTGTGAACGCACCTTTAGCTATTAAAAGTTGCAGTGTGAACACATCTTCGGCTAATAAAAGTTGCTGTGTGAACGTACCTTTCGCTAAAAAAAGTTGCTGTGTGAACGCACCTTTAGCTACTGAGGGTTGCAGTGTGAACGCACCTTTATCTAATAAAAGTTGCTGTGTGAACGCACCGTTAGCTATTAAAAGTTGCTGTGTGAACGCACCATGGTAATGGATTAGGTTAGCTAAATGAGTTGGGTTAGGTTAGGTAATGGGTTAGGTTAGGTTAGCAAAATGAGTTGGGTTAGGTTGGATAATGGGTTAGGTTAGGTTAGCTAAATGAGTTGGGTTAGGTTAGCAAAATGAGTTGGGTTAGGTTAGGTAATGGGTTAGGTTAGGTTAGCAAAATGAGTTGGGTTAGGTTAGGTAATGGGTTAGGTTAGGTTAGCTAAATGAGTTGGGTTAGGTTAGCAAAATGAGTTGGGTTAGGTTAGCTAAATTATATATATATTTTTTTATTATCTATATTTATCTAACCTAACCCAACTCATTTAGCTAACCTAACCTAACCCATTACCTAACCTAACCCAACATAATTTAGAATTAAGAAAATCAATATTAAATTAAGAAAATAAATATTAAATTAAGAAAATAAATATTAAATTAAGAAAATAAATATTAAATTAAGAAAATAAATATTAAATTAAGAAAATAAATATTAAATTAAGAAAATAAATATTAAATTAAGAAAATAAATATTAAATTAAGAAAACCTTTAGCTAATACATCTTGCAGTGAGAACGCACCTTTAGCTTATAAATCTAGCAGTGTGAACGCACCGTTAGCTAATAAATTTTGCAGTGTGAACGCACCTTTAGCTAATAAATGTAGCGTTCACACAGCAAATTTTATTAGCTAAAGGTGCGTTCACACGGCAACTTTTATTAGCTAAAGGTGCGTTCACACGGCAACTTTTATTAGCTAAAGGTGCGTTCACACGGCAAATTTTATTAGCTAAAGGTGCGTTCACACGGCAAATTTTATTAGCTAAAGGTGCGTTCACACGGCAACTTTTATTAGCTAAAGGTGCGTTCACACGGCAACTTTTATTAGCTAAAGGTGCGTTCACACGGCAACTTTTATTAGCTAAAGGTGCGTTCACACAACAACTTTTTTTAGCTAAAGGTGCGTTCACACTGCAACTTTTTTATAGCTAAAGGTGCGTTCACACAACAACTTTTTTTAGCTAAAGGTGCGTTCACACTGCAACTTTTATTGGCTAAAGGTGCGTTCACACAGCAACTTTTTTATAGCGAAAGGTGCGTTCACACAACAACTTTTTTTAGCTAAAGGTGCGTTCACACTGCACCTTTTATCAGCTAAAGATGAGTTCACACAGCAACTTTTATTAGCTAAAGGTGCGTTCACACAGTAACATTTTTTAACAAAAGATGCGTTCACACTGCAACTTTTATTAGCTAAAGGTGAGTTCACACAGCAACTTTTATTAACTAAGGGTGGGTACACACCACAAAATGCTTACAAAACTCCATGCAATTTTTTTACAGCGTACTTACCGCTTATCTCTTAGGAAAACCTTTCTATAAAAATTTTGTTAGCCCTATGAAGGACTGTTTTTATGTTTACATCCCTAAAAAGGGCCGTCTCTCCTTCAGGACTGATGATCTTCGGCTACCTCCTGGAAGAAGTGGGCGACGGCCTCCCCAGGATGAAATCGTCCGAGAACTCCAGGAAATCGACCTAAGATAAATTATTTAGACCCTACTTTTACATCTGAGTGTACAACCATCCCTCATCCCCTCCTATCTGTTCCAAAAAAATTCAGAAGGGTTTCAGAAGGAATCCATTCCTGAACATTTCCTGACCAGGCAGGGAGCAGTGGGAAGGGGTGGGGGAAGTTTTTCCCATAATTTCCAAGTGTACACCCTCCAAATAACATTCTGGGAAAATCCGGACGAAAACTAAAGGGGTCACAAAAATTTCAAAAAAATGAGGAAAGACTATAGTCTTTCCTTTTTTTTTGATGATTTTCTCACCCCCTCCGATTTCCTTCTAAAATTCCCAGAATGTAATAGGGAGGCTAGAGATTTGGAAAATATGTGCCAAACATCCCTTATCCCCTCCTATCTGTTCAAAAAAAATTCAGAAAGGTTTCAGAAGGAATCCATTCCTGAATATTTCCTGACGAGGCAGGGAGCAGTGGGAATGGCTGGGGGAAGTTTGTCCCATAATTTCCAAGTGTACACCCTCCAAATAACATTCTGGGAAAATCCCAAACCTTTAGCTAATAAATGTAGCTGTATGAACGCACATTTAGCTAATGAAGATTGCTGTGTGAACGCACCTTTAGCTAATAAAAATTGCTGTGATCATCTGCAAAAAGCAAGGTGTAGGGTGTACAAAAGCTTTCTATTCCACTCCTTCGCAATACTTCTGTCACATACATTTTGGCGAAAGTTGGAGATAAACAACATCCTTGTCTTAAGCTATTATTAGTCGTTTTAAATGCTTCCGATATCTGATTTTTTATTGTTATTGCGCTAATGCAGTCCCGATAGATTAGTAATTTATATTAAATTGTAATTATTTTGTATAATACACTTTTTTTATATAATATAATTTCTTAATCACAAAGATGTCTTATTTTTACTCAATAAAAGTAGTAACATTAAATTTGTTTAATTAACATCCAATATAAATCCATATTATGTCCATAGAGTGTCCGTATGGACGTCCATATAACGTCCATGGACATCCAATGTACATCCATAGAACGTCCATAGTACGTCCATGTACAGTCAGCGACAAATGTTTTCACCGGTATGATACCACTGAACACGTTTTTCTGAGAAATATAAGAGGTACCATAACGTCGTTCTTATTGTTTTATGTAGGTATCTTGGTAACACTGTTAACAAGATGAAATGAAATATAGAAATGTGTTATATTTCTCTGTAAAGCGGGTACAAGACTGGTGAAAACATTTGTCACTGACTGTACATCCATAGAACGTGTCTTGTACATCCAAAGGACGTCCAATGTACCTCCATGTACATCCATAAACGTCCATGTATGGACGTATTATGGACTACATTACTTGTGCCATATGGACGTCCATAGAACATCCCATGTATTCGATATGGACGTCCAATGGACGTCCGAACATCCATAAACGTATGTACAATGGACGTCCATTCGATGTACGTGTGTTACTTGGGTAGCTATAAGCTTTATTTTTGGTATGTCGGAAATCAGTTTGCGTTTCCGGTTTAGCCGGAAATAATGCTAACTTGAAAATTTTAAATAGAACACTATATATTTTTGCATTTTTGGATTTCTACTGCCCACCTATTGTGGCCTAAGCACGCGTGAGATGTTTCTCACCCCCCTTCCTGAAAATCCAGAATCCAGATATATTGGAATGCAAGTTTCTCTCAAGATCTGAACTCTCAGACTCAGTTCACAATATTGCAATTCAATAAGACTAAAAAAAATTGACTTTGAATATTTTCAAAATTCGTTCGAGGGCCCAAGGGCCCTCAGGATTGACGGGCCCCGACGCAATGCGTCCTTTTGCGACCCCATAGTTACGCTGCTGCCTATATTGCATAATAAATGGACTTCACTGTATGTATGTACTGACTAATATTAGAAAAACGGAGCAACGCCGTATAATATTGACAATTTAATGAAAGATGAAATTGGTAGACGCAATTTAAAATTTAATGCCGTGGCGTCTAGGATCGGTAGATTTGAGCCTATCTAGGGATTTTATAATTATAATATATAGGAAGATTTAAAACAGTTTGCTGAGCTAGAAATTAAAAACCAACAAGAACTGATAAAAATAATACTAATGACCGTTCTGTAAATTCAGAAAAAGTTGTCGTGTTGGTGAGCTGTCCTGAAATACGGACTTCAGCCCTTTTGAGTGATTTTTAACTATTTTTAACTGGCCAATACGTGTTGGTCCAGAAATAAAGTGCCATTTTGGGATGTCTGAAAATAATGAATTTTTTAACCCTTTTCAACGATTTTTCACGGTTTTCAGGCATTTTTGGGGTATCTCAAAATTTTTCAAGACTTTCAGGTCTTTTTGTTTGATTTCTCATGTTTCAAATTTGCCCTGATCTAGAAGTAATATTTCATATACCTACCTAGGTACTACATGGTGTTTCATAACATGTGAGACGTACTTGGGGGATGTATGCAGGGCGTAAGTTAGACATGGGAACCTTCTGTACATAAACCGAGGACTTAGAGGATGAATTTCTGTAAACGTGTATTTGTTATTCTCCTTTGTCGTCCTAGGGAAGTTTGCTATCATTTTTCAAGAGATGCTTACTCTTCTAATCAAAGCCTCTGATAAAGTTAATCCAATATTTTGAGAACTAAGGTCCTTAGGTAATATGGCTTCTAGTTGGTTGTGACAACCAGACTAAACTTCTGCTACAGAGGTAACGCCGAATCGAACCAAAGACCTCCTGCAAATTAGTAGCAAAAGCAGCAAATAAGTCCTTTATATCCTTGTTCAATCTCCTAGTCTCTTGATTTTAAAATAGGTGTCGCTTTTTTGGAACCTGAGAATCTACGAGTTGTCTCATCAAGTCACAAACTTGGAGTTGGTGCAATTTTTCTTTTCATTCCATAACTGCACTGTCTGTTGATCTTTCAGTTTTACATACTCTTTGGTTTTACTAACATAAGATAAGATCGAGTAAAGAGAAGGAGGTAGCAAATGATGGACGGAAGAAAAGGTAAATTGTTATTTTTTTTATATTGCAATTTTACCATCGAACTCCCTATGTTGCATGATATGCAATTCTACATCCTGTATGTGTATAGCAGTGGTTCCTAACCATTTTTTAGTCGCGACCTTTTTTGGATTTCCGTAAAATGTCCGCGACCCCCCCTCATATATTTTTATGGATAGTAAAAGAAACAAAGCGTTAAGAAAATATTTTAGAAATATTTAACAAAAATATTGATATTTAAACTAAAAAATTTAATGTGCGATGACTAAACTTGCATCTGCGTCAAGGATGGCATCTGCGTAACAAGTTTTGAAATTCTTGGTTGAGTATTCGCCATATCATATTGAACATCCAGACTGTTGTTAATAATGCTCGGCTGAGAAAAATGTGTTTACTATAAGGTATACAGTGCTTCCCGAAAGTAACGGATAAATTCAATAAAATCGTTGAGAAAAATATTTCAAATAAATGCTCGGACACGTCGATTTTTATTTTTAAATTATGATTTAGAGATGTAATTTTCGACCCCCCACCACCCAACCCCTAAGCGCTGCCAACTTCAACTTTAAAAGTTCAAATAGCAAAGAACCCTTTCTGATACTTCATCTGATACATTTTTTTATGCTGAATACAATAAAAAAAAGTTTTTCAAGATCGGTTGATAAATAACGGAGATATTTACCAAAATGTGTTCAAATGAAAGTGCCAATATTCGAGCAGGCGTTGGTACTGCTCTAGCAATGGGTGGTAAAAAACAATTGCAACTTGTTTGCAATTGAATGTAAACAAAATGTATTGACATTACTTAGTGGAGTGTGTGTTACTTATTATTAACGAATTGAAAAATAAGATAACAAAAATGAGATTTACTGAAGCCGAAAGAATCGAAGTTTTAATGATGATTGGGGTTGGAGATAGATAGATACATTTTGTTTACATTCAATTACAAACAAGTTGCAATTGTTTTTTACCACCCATTGTAGAACCGTACCAACGACTGGTCGAATATTGGCACTTTCATTTGAATACATTTTGGTAAATATCTCCGTTATTTATCAACTGATCTTGAAAAACTTTTTTTTATTGTATTCAGCATAAAAGAAGCTATCAGATGAGGTATCAGAAAGGGTTCTTTGCTATTTGAAGTTGGCAGCGCTTAGGGGTTGGGTGGTGGGGGGTCGAAAATTACATCTCTAAATCATAATTTAAAAATAAAAATCGACGTGTCGGAGCATTTATTTGAAATATTTTTCTCAACGATTTTACTGAATTTATCCGTTACTTTCGGGAAGCACTGTATACCTTGGTGTATAACATACATACTATTAAACTATAGTCATGTAGGTATACCATTAGTACCATAACACCAAAAAATGGTAGATATGTATTAAATTAAATTTTATTAACAATTCTATTAATACAAAATAAAAATATCATTATAACGAGTAACGTGAGAAAGAAAAATATAATTTAGTAAAATTACAAATCTTGCGCCCACAAAAAATAAATAATAGAAGTATTTATCGCATCAGTTGGTATTAATAATGAGACAATAGAAATTATACTTATTATTAATGTAAACCAATTAACAATGAATTGAATTTAACAATAGGTACTTAGACGAACAAAAATTAATAAATATATAGACAGGCAAGTGAGAAAAAAATCTGAAAAAATAAAAACTGAAGAATATTGTAGAAAATTTATTATTGTAGTCTACTAAGTAACTACTAATGTAATATAGATACATATTTATAAAATTTGAAAGCATTTTTATTTTAAAGATTCTGGTTTCAGGCAATCACGCAATTATTGTAGATTTACAAATACAAGATATTATTTGGATTGCTTCTTCTGATTCTTCTGTGACTTTATGGAATGTAGTAGGTACTGTAAAGATTTAATTCTAACTTTAATATTGGCCACAAACAAATGATTTACTTACCTACATATAATATAATTTATGTTTTAAACATCTTTTGTGCCCTTCCTTTAGATGTAAGGTCCCTGCCATCGTCTGACTTCACAATAATTGCTATATTTAATTCAATTTCCAACGTTTGTCTAGATATTGATTGACATCTGGGATACCTTCCTTGAGACCCTTTCTTTTTCTAATGCCCTGTAAAATTATACTTATATTATACATAATTGTACACGTAATCTACTTTCGTACAGTAACAATGAAGTAAACATTACAAAACAATAAACGGTTTCGTACGAAAGGAAATTTATTGGTACCCCCCCTCCAATAGAATTCAAAAATTGAGCCATTCTATTGGTTGACGCTAAAAAGCGAAACGGGTTTGCTGAGTTGCGAGTCAATTGAACGGAGCTATTGGTTAAATTTGGCGGCAAATTCAAATTTAACCAATGAATATAAAAAGAAGATCGTAAGAAGAAAATTACGGCCATTTGAATGATACTTGTCCTGTTAAAAGTAACGTGGAAACTAACCTGTACAATGTTATAAAGTTTGGAGTTAGGATCTAAAGGATCATCGGGACAAACTTGCCAATGATCAAATACACATTGTGAGAAGGCATGTCCCCCAGTATTTAATCTTAATTCGGTTGTAAACCCAAATGATTCATTCACAGGCAAGTTGGCTTTAACTACAAACATTGGTGTTCCAAGAACTCGACTTTCTTCAAATACATGCCCACGTCTTTTGCTTAATACACTGTAGATACCACCAACAGCATGTTCAGGACACTAAAATTGATATAAGATTTTATGTATAGGTATATAGCAGGAATTTGTAGTAGTACATACCTGAATTTCGCACTGGTAGACCGGTTCCATAATTCTAGGTCCAGCAGTTAGTAAGCAAGCATAAAGACATCTTCGAGTTGTTGGAATAATCTGACCAACCGCGCGACGAATGGTATCACAATGAAGAGTTGCGTCATGTACATTAAAGCGAACACCACGTAAATTTTCTTCAGCTAGGACACCCTGTAAATAACGATAATTATGATAATTTGCGAAATTAACCAAAACATTATTGGCATAGGACACATACTTCTTTAGTTACCCATTGGAAACCAACTAATACGGAGTCCTTGATTTCGTTAAGATATTGTGTTCCTTTTGTGCAGTCAACTATAATATTAGGACCTACATCATCTGGACCAAAACTCCAAATTTTACAGGTTTCTGAGGCATCGTAGTTATAATTCTGGCTTAGGTATTTCGCACGCACTTTGAAATCATCACGAGGATTTACATTACCCTGGAAATATAAGTTTTACCATTATTGTCTTATTGAACATTATCCTTCAAGTCAGGAAGTCAATAAGAATAATATCAGATAAAAAAATACAATACCTACATTTTCAATATCTTCAGGTAGTCCATCTGGCATGGGAATGGCTTTCATAAACAACGTATTGTGTTTGTTAGGAGATTTTGTAATGCACATTACACTTGATTCCATGCTAATACTTTCACGGTATGACACTACAGGGTCAGATCTTTTAATAGGGACACATGCATGATCTTCTTCTAAATCCTTCAAGCAAATTTCCAGATGCAATTCACCAGCACCGGCAACTATGTATTCCCCAGATTCTTCTGTGATGCACTGTACCATGGGATCAGATTTAGCTAAATGTTTCAAACCTACAATATAGGTACAGTTAGTAAATAATTTGGAAATGGGACAAGAATGAAAAGAAGAAATTATATGATAAATTTTTACCTTCAATAAATTTTGGTAAATCTGCAGGATTTTTAGGTTCAACAGCAACACAAACGACAGGAGAAACACTGAACTTCATCGTTTTTATATTATGTGCTTCTTTGTAAGTAGTTATTGTACCAGTTTTTACCAAAAATTGATCAATTCCAACTAAACCGCATATGTTACCTACATAAATAAAAAGTAGATATAGTAAAGTGTTAATAAATAAATACCCGTATCAATTGGGGTTGCCAGATATGTGAATATCATAACTGGGATATAAGGGCAGTCTGTATGGCCCACCCTCAATGCGGAGGGTGTCTAAGAAAAATAAAATAAAAATTAAATACTAATAAGGAGTTGAAAGGTAAGTTCAGTAAATTCCGTAAGACCGAGTGCACCCAGTTGTCACGCTTCCCCCCATTTCTGAACTTAAAATAGGTACCTAACCATGGATAAGTTTAGATAACCAAAGCCTCAATATTACCAACTGTGTAAGTTGGGTTGCCTATATTCTGCGGTCACGTGGGTGTCAGAATTTAATGAAGGCACTGTAGTATCAGAGAGTAGAATATAAACCCGTTTTGATCTAATAGGTAGATACTGTGTTTAGTTACCTGAAGGAACATTTTCAATAGCTTCTGTTATGGGACCCATCATTACAACAATTCTTTGAATAGTCTTTTCAACCAAATCTTCTGTTTTTCCAGGTATATAATTTGGGCCTCTAATACGAGTTTTCATACCACTTGCTACTTGACCAGAAAATACACGGCCAAAAGCATAAAATCTTCCCTTTTCAAATGCTGGTACCATTTTTGATATATACATCACAAGAGGTCCTTTGTGGTCGCAATTCTACAAAATTATATAAAAAAGTTTCATATGTTTTTGATGTTCTAGTACGGAATGTTACTTTAATAGCTATAGCTGCCTCATCGTCATGGGGGCCTTCGTATAACATTTCCATACGATATTTTTGGGCAGTAACTGGAGATGGTAAATGAATAGCAATCATTTGAAGTAGTGCATCTCCAGCTGGTAACCATGCGTGCATTACAATTTTTAACAAAGCTTTTCCTTCTTTTTCTTTATCTTCATGTTTTAAATTAATGTTTAATTTTTTTAATAACTGTTCAGTCTCTACTTTTCTGTAAATATATTGAAAGTTTTAAAATATTTAATTTAAATCTGGTTGAAAAACTTCAAAAACTTCGATGATTGAAAGCTTTATTTTTTCTATATAAACTATATTATGGGTCTAATAGCGCAAAATCGTGCCGACACTATATTAAGGCACTTTTTAATACAGGTTTCAAATCTCTAATTAATTTTTTTGTAAATCACCAACTTTTTAGACATAAAAAGTCTTATCAACATAGGTTCAATTCTTAATCTTACGAAGATAAGCACAGAGTGTCTGGCAAAAAATGGAAAATTTATTATATTTAGAAAACTTCTCAGAAAATTTTATTTTTGATAAAAGTTTCTTCGAGTTCTAGGACTCAAACTGCACGAGTAAAACTAAGAATTAAGAAAAACTTACTTGTAGTTCATAATACAGTCGAATATTTTGTAAATGGGGTCCAGAACATACATGCAGAACGAACGTTTATTAGTAGATTTCTTTTGTTTAGCCCACTTTTTTGTTTCTGTATCAAAGAAATGTTCTCCCCATAAACGGTTCATCAATTTAACAACATCAATTGTAAATCTTTTCGAGTACATTTCCGCAAACTGTTTAAGATTAAATGCCCAACTATGTAAGCCAGAACCAAAACCAACAGAACCTTTGCTTGGGTCGACCTACAAAAATAAAAACGTAATAGAGCAGGTACGAATATCAGAAAATCGAAAGATCTCAATATTGCAGGAAATATATTCAAAGAAGTTTAGGAAAATTCAGCGCCAGCAATTCATTGTCAGCAACTCAATTATAAGTTGATTGTAATTTGAAGAAAGCCTGCGATGGTCTGTTTATTAGTCCCCCTCTATTTTTTTTAACTATGTTTTTAATTTTTTTTTCTAATGTGAACCAACACTGAAATCAATTGTTTAGAACGTGGTGCCATAGCTGACGTAAGTAATCCAAAAAAAAGAGAAGGGAAAATTAGAAACGCTGAAAATATTTTACATTTTCAGAAAAGTAAAAAAATCGATTATCCACTTGATTAATAAAAATCAAAATTGGAAAGCATTAATAATACAAATCACGTTTTAAGTATACATTGATTTCAACATTTCAGCATTAATTCACCTTAGAAAAAAATTTAAAAAAATGAAAGAAGAAGATGAAGAGTATCTACTATAGTGACTAGAAGATAAAGAACCATGATAAACACCAAAAGTGGAAGAAGAACAAACACTCCTTGTCTATCTGTTGTTCTGAATATGTTATAGTGAGTAGACCTACACTTTGTGTCTTCTGGAGTAACACTCTGAATTTCTAGTAGAGTATGATGCTGACGATGAATTGGTGGGAGTAGGTTTTCTAGAATTCAAATAAAATAAAAATACTTACTCTTACTTCACCCAGTGGACCGCTGTCGTCAGCGTATGTTGCAATAATAACATTAACATTTTCAACAATTCTCTGTAAAGTTTGATACAAAGTTTCAGGGTCCAATTGCAATTCTAGTAAGGCACGATCCAGCTTGTTCATGAATAAAATGGGCTTAATACGCTCAGCAATTGCTTGACGAAGTACAGTTTCGGTTTGTACACATACCCCTGAAGCAACAATGATACCTTGATTAGTAATAAACTGGGTTAGGGGAAAAATTTAGTGAAAAATCAGAAATTACATTAATTGTGATTTATAAACATTTAGTAATTAATTTTTTCGTATACTAAATGGAAAAGAACGGCTTTTCTCAATGAGAGAACAATAAAGAAAAGTTCTACTTTTTACCGAGCAACGCTTCTATGTTTGAGTTTGAGAACGGGCAAATGGTTAGCTTTTTGAATTGGAAATACGTGCTTTTGCAATTGCACTTGTGCGTTCCAATTCAATGGAGCTTGTTGCACCTGAACTGATCTTTTTATCTTCCCACGTCCTCTCAAGGACATACATTTTTTCTGGGGTACGAGGAGTAGCTACCCTGCTACCACTTGTTACGTATCGTACATTAAATTCGATATAGTATAGCGTTGCAATTGAATTAACACGGGAGCAGTTTAGAGTAGGCACATCATTACAAGATCAAATCAGATCAATTCATTTGCAATAATTAGAATGCGCCATGGTCAACATGTTAGAAAAATGATTCTTTCATTCTCCGCTACGCTCGCTTCTGTATTAAACATTTACACTTGCTGGAAAATTGTCATTTTTTTAACTTGTAGAAAAGTCTAATCATTTCTACTACTTTAAATTTTTTTACCTGAAATACAATCAACAACAACTAGAGCACCATCAGTTATGCGAAGAGCTGCGCTAACCTCAGATGAGAAATCAACATGACCAGGGCAATCAATTAAATTTATTAAGAAACCGTTCTTATTTTCTTCTCGTTGATCAGGATTGGTGATGAAAACCAAATCTTTTTCTTCTAACTCAAAGAACATCGTAATGGCACTGTAATATTATTACATGTTTTACCTAGTACATACTTAAATAAAATTATCTACAGTTTAAATTTCTATTATTTTGTGTTGAGATCGATTCAAGTTATAGTGCAAGGTACAGGCAAGGCACGGGCACGGCACGGGTGCGGCAAATTATTTTTCATGAAATGACACATCGAGTCTAATGTCACTGTATAGCCCTCCGAAGTGTGACGCGAGCATGCGAAGACCATACAGTGACTTTAATCGGGTCGGCAAGCGACGATGATTCAACGTGGGGGAATTCTTTCATATTTTATTTACCGAGACGGTAAAATCAAAGAATATTCTTTGGTAAAATCTAATTTCGAATTTCTTGAAAAATATTAAGCCGAGCGCGTGCTGTGTCCGTACCTGACATGTGCCTTGCACTATAGCCTGAATCGAGCCTTAAGTTGTGGCCGCAAAATTTTAAATTTTGTTATTTTATTTACTTACGTCGATTTAATTGTTATGCAACGTTCTTGTTCATCCTTACGAATATCTGTAAACCGTTTTTCTCCAGCTTCATTATCGGCAATAATGCCAGCTTTGGATACCAAAGAATCTGTTAAAGTTGATTTTCCATGATCCACATGTGCAATTACTGACATGTTACGGATGTTGCGTTTTTTGTCCATCATTTGACGGAGTTCCTCAACTGTGAAATTCACCTACACAAGGAACGAAACTGATTACCTAATGAACTAATTATAAAGTAGCTATAGCGTAAAATTATTCAGACAGAGTTAAAAGTTTTATTAGTCATCTCTTAAACAATAACTAAAATGCTATACAGTTGTATAAAGTATATTTTATTTTTAGTTTTAAAAACGTCCTTGATAATAGGTTTTGTAACTAGAAATTAAATAATTTTTTAAATTACAATTTTAGGTACAGAATTTGGTATAAAGAAAGTCTATAGGTACAAATTTGGTGCTCAGGTAAACTTTCAGGATCCAATGTAAGAGATTAATTTGAAGATAAAGATAAATTATCTTTGTGTTTAAAATAGATAGGTATATGTTATCTTAAAATCGTTATTATTTATATATCAAGGACGAAAAATTTTTTTTCGTTCGTGTATAATTTTTTTTATATAATTTTTCCTTCTACTTCTACTGAATGTCCTTCACTTTCGGTTTCGCCGGAATTGACCCCAAATATCTTATTTCAAATTCAAAATCCTGTATATTTTTGCATATTTCAACTAGGGATTAAATTCTGCGTATAACGGTGTTGAGAACTTACAAATTTTTAATTTGAAAAATACGTTTTAAATCTAGAGTGCCATGACTTTTGTTCATATCATTTCCGCTTACTTTTCTAAAACTGTTTATCATAATAAAAAGTGAATATCTAGTAGCTATAGGACCTTTCAAAATTGGAAAAACCTTTTTCATCGAATAGCTCGTTTTTTTCAAATGGAAGGGTTCAGGGGCAGGGGACAGTAATGTGTATCACTTGAGGTTTTTTAAAATTATTATTCGAGTAAATAAAAGTTATTTAGAATATTCTGTATTTTTTCAATCGATAGGGAATAAAGGGAAGGCCATGAAAATGAATTTTTCAACTTTGAGAAGCCCTAGCCAACTAGTTATGCACTTTTTATTATGATAAACAATTTTAGAAAAGTAAGCAGCAATGATATGAACAAAATTCGCTACCACTACCAACCGGAAGTGAAAGATTATTAACATTCAGATCAAATTATGAGCTCTTACGTGTTGTAGATAACGCATAAAAAATTTATTTAAATTGGTTAAAAAATAAAAAAAAAATAATAGGGCTGCCCCAGCGGGGACTGTGTCACTCGGTATATTATAAACATAAACGAAAATATTTAATGATTGAAATTCTTAAAGATGTAAGAATAAAACCTAAAACTACTAAAATAATATATTGGTACAGGCAGAACGATTTTCAAATAGTGTGCGAAAATAAAATACGACCACCTTTTTGTTAATAAATACTAAATAATAAAAATGGTTTTAACTACACTACTGATTCTAAAACAAGACAGTTATGTTTGCAACTGATTTCATAATTTATTAAAATACAATAATCAGTATTGGAAAAAGGGGGGTCATTTAGAAAGCGCGTACCTATACCTACTCAAAAATTTATTCAAAATTATTTAACTCGTAAATGGAGCGAAAAAATATCAACACAACTTTTTATTTAAACATGGTTGTAATAGGTATTATTTTTTGTCACTATTTCAAGTTGGCCGCGCATACTCAATCAATTCTCAAACACCCACTTCATATCTACATTATACATTTTTATACTGTTGTGCAATAATTGCAATGTTCCTTTTTACAATTTACTATTACATAAATATTATTTGAAGACACTGTAAAAAATTACTAACAACTTACCATTTTGAATTAGTTTGTAGTTCAATTAATTTATTAAATATAAAATTGTAAAATTAAAACTAACTACACAAAATACCCGCCCGCGCTCGTAGCATTCGTTGTATTTACTGTTAGATGGCAGTAATCGTCTATCGTGGTTGCTTATTATCGATTTTAATTTGAAATTTTCTTTGTTAGATAACATTTCTGGATACTCAAACATGATTGTAATTTCCAAATAACTTTAAGATTTGAGCGATAATAGACACAACCGTATACAGGGTGATTCGTATCTAGAATGACGAAGTATTTCATATTTAACGTAAAATGCTAAGATTTGCTTATTTCACTGAAAAAATGAAGTAAATAATAGTAATCTTGCCCTCTATTATTTTACGCCTAAATAATTGTCATACTGAGCGTGGAGCCTCCTTGATGTAGGCGCGACATTGGTTAAATTTGAATTTACCACCTAATTTAATCAATGAAAAGAAAATGAAAAAATCGCAAAACAAAAACTCGCCTGTATGAAAGCCCCCTTAACTTGTATTCATTAGATAATACATATTCACCTTTTAATATTTTCGGGGAGGAATCTTTAATAAACAACTACAGTGCCTTCATTAATGATTGATACCCACGTGACCACAAAATATAGGCAACCCAACTTACACAGTTGGTGAACCTTTATCCAATAATTCCCTATCTGATTGTTTGTACGTAAATTGACAGTAACTTTAATGACTTTAGTTACTTAGTTTAGTTACAACGAGTACCAATCCTACCTGACTTCAACATTTAAATCTGAAACTCCCAAGGACACCACGGATCTAAGGTCACGTGGGTATCAATCATTAATGAAGGCACGGTAGTACTACTATAACCTACCGCTGCAAATTCTTCCTGATTTGAATATTTATTTTTTTACATAATCAACTGAATGAGTTAATGGTAGATATTCTTATTGGTCTTCCAAGTCGTATACAGTGAAGTCCATTTATTATGTAACATAGGCATATTGCAAGTTAAATGGACCGGGCATTTTACCATTGGAATATAGGCAACCAATTATACACTACTAGCACTCTTGCCCCTGTTTACTGATTTTGATTATTGTTTGTTAAATTACACAGTGTTTTTTAGTTTTTAATAAAGAAAATTTGCGAAGATGTGCGAAATTAATGCCGTGGGGGCGGTATCGATTGATTGATCGGGGGGTGCATGATCGGTTGCGGGGGTGGTACCTCGTATACGTGGACGGCCAGACCGGAAGCGAAAAGCGAAAACTACCCGATTTCGTTTTATATGGGTTTCTTATGGGAGGTAGTGCTCTGGAACACTCTCTATTTGGATACTTGGGGTGTTTGAAAATAATTAATTTTTTTACCTTTTTCAACGATTTTTCACGGTTTTCAGGCATTTTTGATGTATATCAATATGTTTCAAGACTTTCAGGTCTTTTTTGCTTGATTTCTCATATTTTCAATTTGCCCTAATTTAGAAGTAATATTTCATATACCTACATGGTGTTTCATAACATGTGGGTCCGTACTTGGGGGATGTATACAGGGAGTTAAAATTTAAAAAAAATTTGATTTTTTTATAAATCGGGGTGAACCTTAAGCATACCTTTATCTCGAATAGGAAATAAAATTGAAAGACCCTCATCAACACACTGTTTTGCAAGATAAATATCCGTTCTGGGGATTGAAATTCCTTCAATACGCGAAATTCTCAGTCAGGGTCATGAATTTATATTTTTAAAGTGGACTGCCATTAGTGGTTTAAAAAATTACTTCTTCCTGGGGGGGGTGCTATGACTATGATGTGCCCTTTGCCGTAGAAATTGAGGAAATTCAAAATTGTCGCCTGCAACTCTCATAAGTGCAACGAGCGACCTAGTATCCGCATACCACGACCGCGGCGACGCATTACAGTTAATTAATCAATAACAATAATAGTTAGTTACCTTGAAAAAGTTCATTTATCTTAATCTACCAACTTGATGAATGAACTGAAATTAATAGATTGTGGTGAGTGGGAATGGGAATATTACCTAAAGTTACTTGACAATAATAGTACATTATAGGCCAAGGTAGAGAAGACAGTTTTCTCAACTGAGCATTATTATTTTCCGAGCTGCGAAGCAGCAAGGGAAATAAGTTGCGAGGTTGAGAGAAATCTTCTTTACCGTGGTCTATATACTATTTTTTTAACTACTAGAAATGTTATTCATTTAGAGTTTTGTAATTTACCATTTCCACATGATTTTTTAAATATTTAGTAGCCTGAAATTGTAGTTGTCAAACTAAAAAACAAAACCAATAACATCTGATTTATAGAACGTTTATTTTATTATTTACCTAGGTTGAAAAATATAACTTCTCATTAGAGAAAAGGAGTAAGTAGGTAATGGCGACTTCTCAGGTTAGTAGTGAAAAAAACAAATTATTTAAGAAATTGGCTTTTACTTTTACAATTTTGAATACCTACTTGAAGTAAATTATATCTTTAGTGCCCTTGTGCATTATAAATAAGTGAGGGTAGATAACTTGGGGATTAACCTTATCTTTGATGCTTTATTGTAAATTCCCTTTTTATCAAGGACAGATCATTATTTTTAAAGTTGTTATTAATCATCTCAACAAACAAGAGATGTACCTATCTAGTATAGAGATATTATTTTGTTATTAAAATACGGGTATTTACAAACAATTCAGACAATAACCCCGTCACTTATACTTATTAAAAATTTAAAATACAGTAAACACTTGAGCGAAACGTAATCCATGTAAACAGTTGGTATCAAATAAATTTAGTAGAGAGTTAGTAACAGAAAATGAATTAACTATTTAGGATTTTTTACAATAGAATATTTTAACGATTCGTTTAAAAATTTTCGCGTCAATAGAGTAACTGAAAACAAAAACCTACCTAAATGACCGATTTTTGTAATTTAATGTTTCTGGATAAATAATGAAAAAAATATTAACTTAATGTTCATTACTCAGTTTCATAATTTATGTCGATAAATTAATCGTAGTTCTTAGTTTCCGGGTAGGATCAATGTCGTATCTCTGGTAAAGTACCGTAAAAGCATCCTATCTAGCTCTCATTTGTGATACACGATGTGGAAATATCAGTTTAAGCGATAAACATGATTCTACAAAATGACACGTTTTTTGTTTAGTTTAATGACTAGCGGTTCTTAAATGTGATTCCCATCATTGATTTATTATTCTAGCTGTTGTGTTACATCAACTTAGTAGCAACTTGAAATATACATAAGCAAGTAAAAAAAACTGATCCAAAGTACCTACCATACTAAATATTGCATAAGATATAATATGGCAAGCGGATCAAGGAAAGGCGAAGTGAATTATAATTTTGTTTAAAAATATGTGAAATTTGGGACTCTTATTTTAATTATCTATAAAAATAAGAATGTAGTAAAGCTCTCGCAAGCCCACTAGCTACAATAATATTTCGCATATATCTACTAGGTACTACTACTATTTACTACGTGTATTTTAATGATATTCATTATGATACAAATTTTCATTAGATGCAAGGTTATAGCCAATACTCGGACAATATTAAATATCACCACTCCCACAATAGGTGGAGGTCTTGTGGTTAGACCAATGATTGAATCGGTGTCGAATCACGTTACCTTGTTCGAGTACGCAATATCAAGTATTGCCATGACCCTCTGACAGTTCTAGAACGGAATAAATTTTGAAAATAAATATTGTTTATTATTATGACTACAGTAGTAGGAAAAGTAGTGTATGCAACTGTCATTTAATGGTTATATTCGTGTCTGAATACCTATCTATCATTAAATGCTAATTGCGTAATATAGGTACCAACTATTCACTTCTTACACAAGTATTTGTTTGCAGATTTAGACAATACTTCAACAAAATGCTATTAAACTGTGTTCTGTGTTTTCGTCGCCGAGGCTAATCTTTTTCACGTGAAAAATATTAATAACACTTTGGTCGCTAAAAACAAAATATTATTGTTTGTTTCTATTGTGCTTAGGAATTATTTACTGATACTTAAAAAATCCTAAATTATTACTCTTGTTGCCAACGGCGGAAATTTCAAATTGAATTTGAATATACAGCGTGTCTAAAAATGAATTACATACATTGTAAAATATGCTTCCATGTAAATTGCCAATATTTATAGATTGGTATTGTCTTATCCAGAACTGTCATTAATTAATTGTCAATAAAAAAATATTCACTTCCAATAGCTTTAACTATAATAGTTATTTACAATTTCAAACCAAATGCGGGAAAACGACTTTCCTGCATGAGCGTGTTTTGAAGAATGAGCGAGCTTGCGAGCGAATTCTTCATTCCGCGAATGCACGGATGACGCTTTCTCGTATTAAGGCTTGTACAACATTTTTTGTAACGAACAAAAATAAAAATACTATTGACAAATGGAATTACAAGTGTAAATAAAAAACAGAGACACTCCTGCAGGAAATTCGCCTTCCCGCATTTGGTTTGTAAATAACTACATATATTAATACTACAATACAAAATGTACACAGTGCAAGAAATTTTTTTTATTATTGAGGCAATTTTTCGATCAGGACAGTTAATAAATGCCAAAGCGGCACGGCGCATTGTAGGTACCTTTGAATTGGAAATTCAAAGCACACTAGATTTAATTAATTTTTAGACACAGTGCACTCTAAATAGAATTTATGGTTTTAACTTTCTTCGGGAGAATATAATATACAAGGTGTGACATGAAGTGATACCATCTTTTCGGGGGCATATTGTTTGGGCCAAAATAAGAAAAAAATATACACAGGGTTTTTCAACAATAAGTAACCACTGTCAGAAATTTTCAAAATTATTTTTGGCCAAGATATGTCAACATGGACAACAAAGGGGACATATTTTTATGTAACATCCGGGCGTCTGTCATCAACCCCTTAGCCATCACCCCCTTTAAAATTTCAAATGGCACCGTACCATGTGCGGCACATCAATGGAAAAGTAATTTCATAACAAATTCATTCTACTATTTTTTTTACTCGCTTCAAATAATTGAGATTCGAGGTGATTCCAGTATAGTAAAGTAGGTAGATGATATTATGTCGTTGTCATTTTGTGTTGCAAACTGCGAGAGATGTCCAAGTAGTACTATTATCATAGGCCTGTGCTATTATTCATAGACGTATTTATATTATCTTGATTATAGAATCAATGTCATTACCAACTATAATCAAGGCTTACCCTTCCCTTCCATTAATGATACGGAAATGACTGATTTATAATAAATTACGGGAAATGTTGTTTTAGCGTTTTATATATTTATGGCATATGAAAGCAGATTTGTTTATACAAAATACAAACTCGAATGTGAACGATATTATAATTATCTACAGTACTTTTATGTTTTCAACACATAACCAAAATATTACTTAACAATTTTAATTACAAGGTTTAATTTTATGGGCTACAATCAGTACGCCATATAATGTAATTGTTTGCGTATGTATTTGACAATTATAATGTTATTCCCAATAAAAAATTAATTTGTAAAATTACTGCATCGTCTTACACAATGTTTATTAATAAAAGTATCAATTAAATTCGACACCTGGACTGAGTGACCTAGAGGTTAAAGCTTTTAGCTCTCAAGTTAGCTGGTTTTAGTCCTGTACACAGGGCGGAAATGTTTCTGCATTAATTTTCAATAATAGGTTCCCGTTTGTGTGATTTTTAGATATGGGGCTGTGCATGTAATAAAATAATATACAAGGTCACGGTCATTTGATTCCTAAGCTGCTTTAAAAAACCATGAGTTCGAGTCTTACGTGGTACACTCTTTTAAAAAGATTGCTATCTCTGTTCATGGATGTTTCAATTTTTGAGATTTCGTCTTTAGGGGAATGTTAGTTGATGGGGAAACATATGGCTCTGATATTTATAGTGGGTACCTACTGCTCTCTGTAAAAAAAACATCTGGCCTTCTTCGCAGTGTAGTTGCCTGCTGTCTTACTTCATTTAAATTTTTTCCCTTTATAATGTTTTGACTTTTTGTATCTTTACATAAAAAATTTGTAGAAAAATGTGTTAGCATGGTACTGCCAGAATAAGATCTCCGAAATTACTTCACCAACTTCATTTTTACTAGATAACGTATTTGTACTTCGAGATTTGTTTTATATTTCTATTCCACATTGTAGGATAATTTATTTCAAGAGGGCACGGACATTGTATAAAAGTAGGTGCTCCGACAACGTCAATGAGTTCCCGACCGTGCTTAATAGCTAAAGTTTATTCAGTACATGTTTAACCATCGCGATGTTCGTATTAAAATTCGTTCTAATGGTTTTAAACTTTATTTACGTTTTAAAATCAACAAATTCTTATATTATTGAACCTGGGCCGTCAGTGATAGCAACTAAAGGAGAAGTATGGCCCAAGCCGCAGAAACAAACCAAAACAAATAATTTTTTTATTTTAAGACCACAAGCATTTGAATTTAAGGTATGTAGTATGTATTAATTATTATTTTTTTAAATTAATTAATTAATAATAAATAATCATATTTTTTAATTATTTATCACAATTATTTTTTGAATGAAAAGTCATTCACATATCAATCATACCACATGGCAGATATCATGTAATAATTCAATTTTACGTTTTTAAAACTTTGTGTAAGTAAAATCTAATTAGACATCTACCAATAAATAATTAAATTAAATAATTAACTTTAATTGTAATAGACATAACATTCAAATTGAATATTGTAAGTATGACAATTTGTATTATTGTGTTTAATAATTATTTTATCTTATCTGCGCATAGATACATATAGGTAGCCTGTACTTGTAATTGTACAGATAGGTAGGTGAGTAAAGGAATTAAATTGAAATGACCCAAAGTTCACGTCAATTTGTTAATTGTTTTTTTAAATTTGATGTGAATTCAACAGATACATTAGTACTGAAATTAGTATTCTGAATTAAAATTAGTTTTTCATAATGCACTTTCAAGGCTATGAATATGAAAAAGTTCATCTTTCCTTTTTGTTTTATTTTACCAATTGTTTGTTTATTTTTTATTACTTAAGTCAGTTTGGAGCCCTTGTGAACACAAATCTATGCGCTGTGTGATTTGTGTGCATACCACGCTATTATTTATTTTTATTTAGAAGTGGAATTTCTTGTGCTGTTTCTGTAAAAATTAGTGAATGATAATTACCAATAAAACAGAAAAAGCCACTTTAGCCCCGAATAAAACATTTTCTGCCCCTTTAATTAAAAACCTCTAAATTTCTTTATCTGGCGTCTGTAACGGCACCAAAAGTAATTTGCTGCTTTGCGATTAGACTAAAATGACTTTTTGAAAAAATATATAGATAAAGATTTTTATCTTTGTTCTACATGTGTGGTACATAAAAAAATTGCCGAATTTTATGTAAATAAATAAAATTTACAAAACAGTTAATATTGAATATTTGGTATTAATAAGAGTAATATTTGTACCCTTTCTACGAATCAAACTGTATAAATACAGTTTTATACTAAAATTTATAGTTAATTTTTTACGGTTAATAATAGTACCTATATTATACACGAAGGTAGAGACGACATTTTTCTCAGCCGATAGGAAATACTCTGTGAGGCTGATAAGTCTTCTCTACCGTGGTTTATATACTATTTTTTCCACTAATAGCACCTTCATTCCTTTTATAATTAATCGTTTTTACGTTAATAAAAATAAAGTTACATTTCTAAATATCCATAAAAATCTAGTAGCCTTGCCTGAAAACATTTCAACTGACATTTGTGTAAAATTTGACGTTTATCTAAAATATATTTATTTCTCATTTTTAACAAATAATTATAATTAAAATTAATAAGAAACAATACTAGATTGAAATAAATAAGCTTTAGAAAGTGGTTGTTGTATTATGAAGGTGAATAATATTTGATATTTGGCATAATTTTAAAGGCATAAGGCTATAGCGTGCTAGATAAATTGTTTCTATTATTGACCAGTGGTCAATAATAAAAAATTAGTAACCACTAGCTGAGAAAATCAACTTCTTGTCCTGAAAACAAGCTAAATAATGGTACCTTCTAAATCTAGTAGTGGAAAAAGTATGTTCCACATATCTGGTTATTAAACTGAGTGTAAAGTTCTTCATTGCAAATTTTGTAAATAAAAAAATGTTATACGCGGTATTGTTTACAGTAGTACATCGAATCTTTCATTGTTCATAATTACCTACTATATTAGGTATTACATTCTATCTGTTGTATTCTATAAATATAGAGAATGAATCAGATAATAATATAAATTATTGGCTGTTAATATGTATTGTTCAAACAAGGAAGTGCAAATAAATAACTAGGGATATATTCTGCAACCAATAATTGTATTATTGTTATAATTTTATCTGTTTAACAACATTGTCCAAATTCAAGTTCAAACCTTACAGAATGTTGATTATAAAATAAATACTTAGTCAACATTACATAATCATTAGGAAACTTGAAATTTGGTATGTATGTATGTAAGAGCTCTTTTATTTTAATATCTACCTAATCGCATGTCACTGTTTCCTGTAGGTATTTGCTATTGTTTTGGTATGTTGTAATCAAACATAAACATTTGGAAAAAACCGTAAAATTAAAAAAAATAGTAATTTCTGTAAACATAATTTTTGATAAAGCACATAATCGGGTCTATTGTGTATCGAAATTGTTTATTTAACGACAGTCGTTATCGATTATTTTACGACAAAAATGAAATTTATGTTAAAACCATGGGTTTTATCGTGTATCTTCGGTACAGTACATAAGTTTTCGAAAATACGTGATACGAATTTCATATCGGATAGAAAATAAACGATTGTGATACGCAATCGAATCTATTCAGGTCTAGTGTTAAATAATCGTTTATTTAACGACAGTCATCGACATTGTTTACAAATGAAGCAAATGTTAAAAATTGTTTTTATGACGTGTTTTCGCGTACATACTCTCGTACCGTAATTACGGAACATACGCGATAAGGCCAATGGTTTAAAGTTTTGACATGCACCATGCACGTCATTTTTGGCAGAAAATAAGTGATAACGAGTATCATAAATAAACGATTTTGATACGTAATAGACCCTAATAGGACCGATTGATGTTTTATTTAAAAAAAATATTTGTTTAGTGATGGGTTACTGTATATAGTTATTGCTTGATTGTTGTTGCCAGCGTTGCTGTTTTTTTTTCTATTTTACATTTTTATATACCTACATCAGCAAATAAATTAGTTTCAATGATGTATTGCATTTAGATATTCATGGTCGCTTTACTTTATTATGAATTAATTAATATAGACATAAATGTATACCTAAGTAAAATGTAGAGTTTGCTAACGTGACAATGGACTTCCAGAAAACAGTGGGGCCATGGTGGCGATGACGATCAGATGATGATCAGATGTAACAAATGAACGCAGCTTGTTACATCTCTCGTTACATTTACAGTATAATGGTTTTCGCTTACTCGCACCACTCTTCGCGTTTACATCTGATCGTCACCGCGGCCGCTACCGCTACCACGACCGCGTTAGTTTCTGATTCAAAGTTAAATTTGGTGCCACATATTTTGATGCAAAACTGCTTGAAGATACGAATTTTTGTGTACCCATTTTATTATTTTTTCAATTTAGGTTAAGGTGGCAGGCACATGTCGGTGTCAATGACAATGCGAATGACGGCACCAATTTTTATGTTTAACCAGTTTCGTATGTGCAAGTACTGCAAATAAGATCAAATATAACAATTTCCAAAATTTAATTTAAAGAACAAATTTTGAAGATACTATTAGGACTTTTTGACTCAATATTTCCGGTGCCCACCGGCATCTCTTCACTTAACACACTCTTCATACTGAGAAAGAAATACAACTAGTTATAGCAGAAATTATGAAAAGTATGCAATGCAAATTAATTTGAATTTTTTTTTGTTATTTGTGACTGTAACAAAAGCGGCTGTTTGGACATCCTTTAACAATCGTCGTCTGCGTTAATCTGTCACCAACCATCACCTGTCACTTTATAGTAGGCATCTATCAATGATGGCCGCATTTACCGCAAGCCGGCGGCGTTTATGTCACGGAAATGCGGCCGTGAAGTAACTGCGCCGTTAAATTAATCTGGAAGAAAAGGTAGTGATTGACCGACGTCAAAATTTCTTTCACAATCACTGTGTTAGATTTCAGTCGGAGGATTACGCTGGCTTGTTCAGTTTGTAGGTTTTAGTTTTCGTCATTCGCAATTTGATTGGTCGTTAACGTCGTAAAAAAATAAATTGTTCTTCTTTAAACAGAGTTGATATAGGTTTATGTTGCATATTATCATGCTGTATTTTGAGGTAGGTATGTTAGTGGGTTCATTGTAACAGAGATAACATATGTTTCATTAACTCGTTGATGTGACCCCCTAGTTTAACAACGGTATTGGATGGATGCTTAGGTAATTATTGGAAATGCACAATTTAGCCAAATGTGTTCCATTAAAAGTTAATTGATCATTTTATTACATAGCATCTTTTGCCATGCTCTGTTGCCGTATTTCACCTATGTTCCTGAGACAATGTAGCAAACATTCGCGTTACAGGGGTGTTTGTACATTTTGTACCTCCGATATAGGCGTTTTTGTTTTTTGGAAAGCAAATTCTGGGTAATGCAGGAAGAAAGCTAAGCCCACTGAATGTCACACTATTGTCATAGTTCATACTTTTTACCCAAATCACCATTAATATTTTATTCTAATAACTTTGTAAATATTATTTTCAGGTTGTTGGAGAGAACTGTGATATACTTCGCAATGCACTTCAAAGATATACCGATATTGTTAATGGTTCGGTTGTACCCCGATCGAGAACTAATAACCATCAACAAAATTATTATAAACCTTGGAGATCGAACAGGAATTTTGTTGCATATCTGGATACCCTAGATGTTCTCTTAACGGACCCTTGCGGAGACAATGATTTACCAACTGATACAATGAAAGAACAGTGTAATGCTTAATTATATTATATTTTTTTATTTAAAATGAAACTTATCTAAGTAACTGATGATTGTCAGTTCTACAGAAATAGGATGGCACGCGAATTCCTTAGGCGAGCAAGAGAAAACAGAAGTGTTTAAACAGTCTAGCCAGCGATATGGCTGCTGTTCTATTTTTTCTTTACCACTACGCATCCACGTACTATCGTATCCCTGTCAAACTGTAGTATCGCTATCATAAAAAAAACTAAGACAAGATTTTTAAGCTTTCAACAAAGCTAAGGTCAACTACTATGTTTGTAAATTTAAAATTGTTTAAAACTGAAAGAAAGATGCAGATAGCACTGGAGGTTTGGTTCAGGCGGCGCGAGTTCGATTCCGGCAAAGAAATAAATTATTCTTAAATTTTTAATTAATCGATTTTAATCATATGATATTTTTTTAGATATACTTAACATATCTGATGAGGATAAAACAGCTAAATTATCTGCAACGTCCATCTGGGGAATATTAAGAGGTTTGGAAACATTTTCTCAATTACTGTTTCCTACAGTTGAGGACGCGGTAAGAATAATTACTAATTCTTATTCTAAGTTAGAATTATTGTCAATAAAAAAAATCGTGTTTCAAATGAAGATACATTTTCAGACTGCTTTCCTAATCGAAAACGTTTTTTTTGAAATATGTGTATAGGTGCATATATATCTACCCTTTGAATGGGCGATTTAAGACTGTATATGACTTACACTCTTATTTTATAAGCCATAACAACCCGTTAAGACTCGTTTAGAAACGATTGTCGGGGTTTGAACAATTTTTCGGCTTGACCGTGAACGAGAGCGCGTTTACAGAGATACGAGAGTCCTCAACGATGATCGTTAGCTAATGAATCATTCGTGAACGACTTTTTACAGAATAGGCTTGTTAATCCCTTTCAAATTACTCGCCCTAGCTTGCCATAAATTTACTCCAACTTTGATGCCGCCTTTCAAAACAGTCTGTAAGACATTTTTTGTGAACATTTTTAATTGCACTGTTGTGACCGCTTCAATTTATTCGACTTTTAAACCGTTTTCCTTTTAAGATGATTTTGTATTTTGGAAGGACCCCAGAGCGGCAAATCAGATGAATATGGCGAATATTGCGGACACAGTAATTCTTTTATTAGCCTTAATACAGATGCGGCTTTTTTTGTTTTCATTAAATTTGGCGGCAAATTCAAATTTAACCAATGGAAACTAAAAGAAAAAATCGCAATAAAAAATTCGCGCCTGTAATATAAATGAGATTTAACGTTTTCGTATAAGAAGCGATCTGTGACGATACGTGACGAGGGATAAAATGAAACCATTCGTTTATATTTTCGGTATTTTTTGACGTAGCCTGTACATCATTCCGCAAATTTTCTAGAACCCCCGTACTAAAGAAAATAAGAATAAATATCACCCTGATGTTGGATTTTGATTGAAAATCTAAACATTCTGGAGTATAACTGCATAGAGTATCTCGGTAAACTGATATTAATATTTCTTTTGAACTTTTTATATGTTTTAAACAAAATTTAATATCGAAAACTGGGGTTCATTCTCTGGATTATTTGATCAGTTTTCTGCTATGTTCATTTCCAGTCTTTTTCGGTCTACACTCTGCACGATCAAGGTTTTGGCAATTACACTTGCTTCCTAAACTATTTTTAGCTACAGCATGTGTTGTTTCTGTTCTTTATAGTTTATATTATCGTTACAAAAAATGTTAGTATTGCTTAATTTAATTTATTGTGCTATTAAGAAATGCCAACTTTAATTTGCATGTTGTTGCAATACGAGTTTTAACAGGGTGTTTATAAAATGGTGGTTACCGAGCGCAGTAGGTAGTACCTACATTCCCCTTCACATACTGATTAGTAAAATAGAATAGTGTCTTTTCCGCCATAGCTTCATTTTTATCCTTTGGAAAAGGGGATAAATTTTAACATTCTCTGGATATTTTTAGCCTTCTATTTCTTTTTTGAAATTTAATTGTAATATTGTACAATTGGTTAATTATTTTAGAAAATCATTATTCAATTTTCAGCTTCAAATTAACTGTACAACAATCTACGATTATCCAAGATTTTCACACAGAGGACTTTTAGTGGATACATCCAGACATTTCATCCCTATGCCTAAACTTTTGAAAACTCTTGATGCAATGGCATATAACAAGATGAATGTATTTCATTGGCATATAACTGATGACCAAAGCTTTCCTTATGTGAGCAAGAAATATCCAAAATTAAGGTTACTTCCAAAATTTGATTTTAATCATTCTCTTAAGATAATGATTTTCTATTCACAGTGAAGAGGGTTCCTATACAAGGTTACATATTTATTCAAGTTCGGATGTGCAAAAAATTATAAAATATGCTGGAGCAAGAGGAATCCGAGTTATCGTTGAGTTTGATACTCCAGGTAGGAAAGGATTGTATTATAGATTTCTAGATTAGAAGTTTTTCGAAAGCAAATAAATAAAAAAATAATGCTGGAACCGCAGCTAGGTGTGGCATGTTCAACATTCATTGTCGGGGAAAATTCAGTAACAAACAGAAATAAGGGTTTGGTTAAATTTCCAGGTGTGGTTTGCTAATTCTGGGTCGTTGGTAATATACGATTTTCATGGAAATGGGACACACTATAAATATACAGGGTGTCCTTAAAGTGCTAAAAAAAGCACGCTACGTCAATTTATTTGAAACATTGACTAGCGCAATATTGTATCAAATCGTATCAAATCAAGCTTTCGCCACAGATTATTACAAATTTACTAACTACCTACACTTCATTAAATATAGGACATACCAGGTCATGGGGAGAAGCTATTCCTCAACTTTTAACTCCATGTTACGATAAACAAGGTGTTCCATCTGGTCAGTATGGACCTATGGATCCCACTAAAGACTTTACGTACCATTTCTTAGAGGATTTCTTTGAAGAAATTGTTTCAGTGTTCCCTGATCAATATATACATCTAGGTGGTGATGAGGTTGAGTTTGAGTGTTGGTAAGTTTTTTCTTTTCGTTAAAATCTATTAATAATTTCTAATAATTCGAAATTTTTATTTAGGGAGAGTAATCCTGATATTAAAAAATTCATGGAGGAGTACAATATAACCACTTACGCAAAATTAGAAGACTTTTATATACAAAAACTGTTAAATATAGTAGACAATTTAAAAAGCAAAACAATTGTTTGGGAAGAAGTATTCACTAATGGAGTACAGTTGCCAGCCACAACGCTTGTACATGTGTGGAAAGATTGGGGAGTTGGTTGGCAGTCAGTAATAAATTCGGTGTGTACATTATTTAACATATTACTGATTCGTTTATTTTAATAACAATAAGGAAAATATATTTATCAACAACCCCATAATAAAGTAGACTTTTTCGATTGACAAACGCAACGAAAAGTTAACAATTGCCGAGGAGTATTACTACGCGAATATAATAAACAAAATTTGTTGAAACATTGCGAGCAATTTTGAAATTTTCTTAAATCAAATTGTGAAGTTTAAGATGGCGGGAGCACGGCAATTATTGTTCTCTCAATCGGCAATGTCTACCTTTGCAATATCACCTTTTCATAATAAATGTTTTAGAAAGATGTGTATGTGGGTGGGATAAAACCCTAGACCATATAGTATAAAACTTAATACTAAATGCTATTAATTACAGGCCACAAAAGCTGGTTATCCTGTCTTGTTATCAGCCTGTTGGTATTTAGATCATATAGCAGGAGGTGGCGATTGGCAGAAATATTATGAATGCGACCCCTATAGTTTTCCTGGAACCGACCAACAAAAAGAATTAGTAGTAGGAGGTGAAGCTTGCATGTGGGCTGAAGTTGTAAACGAGTATAATATTGAATCAAGAGTATGGCCTAGAGCAAGTGCTGCTGCAGAAAAGTTATGGTCTGCTCAAGATGCCGATACAAAAGCAAATGCTGCTAAGCGACTTGAAGAACACACGTGTAGGATGAATACGCGTGGTATTGGTGCACAGCCACCAAATGGAGCCGGATTCTGTGCCCAATTATAGTTATATAAAGATATTACAGTAGGTACCTTTGACGTCAAAAATGTTATTTTTATTTTTTTATATTATATTATAAACAGAACACTTTTTTAGTTTTTTTTTCCTTTTTTTATTGCACATTTTCCTTTACGTTTACATCCCCGTCGAAATACGTGTCTAATAATTGTTGCTGTGGGTATACCAAAAACTTATTTCAGTGGCAACATGTTTCTCATTTCGCTATTGGGTGGTTCAAAAATGTTCATACTTGTTGATCATTACATTTAGACATTAAATTGTTGATTATCGAATACAGGACGACTCTAGAAAAATGTCGTCTCTAGTTGCTACTGATTAGGTAATCAGATGAGCTCCGTCATAGCACACTTGCGCCGTTTTCTCCATTGCAAATATTAGGACATCAAAGAATAAAGATGACTGCTTCATTATTATAATATTATAATAAGCTTGACCAAGCTTACAAAGTTGCAAGGGGGGGATGTACGGCGCTGATATAGTTTAAAAAGTACAGTCAAAATAAAAATATTTAGGCGGCAAATTTAAATAATTGTAAATACTTTTCATTCCAAAAATTCGATGACCTTCTAAATGATATTTCTCGTTTCAGACTGATTTATCTTCCTCGATTTAGGATTCATACATAACAGATTTTAAACGTCAAAACAATCTGACAAACAGTGAAACAAACGTCAATTGAATTTTTCCAGTGAATCTACCTTCGAGTAGGATTGTTTGCGATTAGTTGACGTATTGTCGCGCTTTGTCTTTTAAAATTTAGTTGATATATTTTCCGGGGAATTGTATAAGCTTGGTGGAGCTGTAAATTTTACTGAAGGTTGAATGTTTATAAGGTAATTCAATGACAATTGGTAATTTGGAGTATCTTTGGGAAGAAGGTAGGAGACAAATTTGGTGACTTATAAACAAGGTAGCAAAGAGAAAATTGAAATAAATGCAATAGAAAGTTATTATGATTGAGGAATTATATTTCACTAATACGGTGTGCGTTTCATATTCACATCCTCTGTTTCACTTACCACCTTCCTGGTGGCAGTGGGCACGGACTTCTAGGTCAACGAAGGTTGCAGTGATTTTGCTACTTAGTCAAGAGTCGGTTTTCAAGATGGAAACTTATTTGTCGAAACGCGTTTAGACTAACTTTTTTTGTGGTACCTACCTATAATTGTATATTATGACTATGCGACATTTTAAGTCCAGGCAACATTTTGGCCATGCGGGGTTGTGGCCGCGATATTCTGTCCTTCGACAATCTAGCCGCGACCATCTGTCCTGATACCGTATTAATAGATTGTTTTATTTAGAATTCAACGTTGTATTATAGACCTACTTTATTAATGCTTTACAAATGATGAGTAGCAATTTCTATTTTATGTAGATAAGTAAAACCAATAAAACCTAAAAGTATATAATAATTATTACTTAAAGAGAAATATATTATAGGTAATATAGATCAAATGTATCTATTAATATTTATATTAGATGGTTTATTTTTTCTTTTTAACTTGAATTCTGTTTCCTACACATACTGTTTCGTGTTTTTCAATTCTGTCGGGAAAAAATGATCTTCCACAAATTCTGCACTCAACAAGCTCTGCCAGGTGATTATCCCATATCCGATGAAATGTTTTGATGCAGTCTACACTACCGCTTGCTGGAATCAATTAAAAAATATAAGTATAAACTGAATAGGTATAAGTCATGGAATAGACATTTAATAATATATTTTTTTAAAAACCAATTTTAAGTTTTAGAATTGAAGGGATGGAAATCAAACGCCATTGTTTAATAGATTTGTACTTTTAAAATGATTGATTCCACCTACAGCTCAAGGTGTTTGCACCCTTATTTTTTGGTTGCGTGTAACCTGAAATAATAAATGGTTAGAGACCATTAGGTTGTAGGAAACATATAGTTTGAAAACAATAGTAATTTATTTATCAGTAGTACTATCTCCATTCCCAAGAGAAGCAAATACCAATAAGAGATATTAAAAGCATGATACCCATGCATGATAAATACCTACCTATAGTATACATACATATACCTAGACCTTAAATTTTAGTTTTAGTAGATAATAATATATGAAACGATCATAAGTTTAGGCTCATATAAAAGGAACTACATTCTGTTGTTTGAAATAATTTATTAGTTACTTTTTCTATGTACATTATTTCCTTCCATTTGCTTAATGACTGATCGTATCAGTATTTCATTAGTCTCATTTATTTTACACACTTAAATAGAACAATTCTGTTATCTACATATGTTACAGGTCAAATGAAAAAAAATAGCTGATGCCTAATAGACCATAATGCACGTCTATCTATTCAAGGGAAAATAAAATAAACAACTGTAAGTTGGTTCTTTAAACGAAGCAATTTACAAGTAGAATAAATTTTAATAAAACTTGCAATAAATTATTTACAATCCTATTCGTAAATTCAATCATAAATACTAGGTGCAGGGTATACTACACAGGGTGGTTGGTTTTACAATGTTCAGTTTATATTTACAATTTACCTACTACTTACCTATGCCTCTTGTAATAATACTTACATGTTTATAAAGATAAACAGAAATCAAAATATTATTTTGCAAAATGAGCGTTTTAATATTTCCGGAAAACAATTAAGTACTAGGTTATGGAAAAAAATTCTATACGTCAGGTTTCGTTAGGCAAGCCTCTCGGTAAATTTTTTCCTGTATCTTTAATATTTCAGTGAGTATAAGCTGGATAATAAAAATCCAAACACCCTGTCTATTTTACATTTGTAGGAAAATCTGAGAACGTTTCTGAAAAATGATAAATTTAAAATTTGTTTTAGTCACTAGTCTTTGAATCTGTTAGAAGAACGAATTCCATAAGCAGAAAATACTTTTCTCTTTTTGACTTTAGATACAGTGTATCCTAAATTAGTTATCTTCTGACTATTAGTATGCATGTAGATGCAGAGTCGGTTAACTAGAGAAAAATTTAGTGAATGTTGTGCAGATTTTAAATGTTTTGTTATTGTTTCGATAAAGAAGGCTCAGGCATTTTCTATACTTCACTTGTTTATATCCGATTATAATTATTTTACATGTAATATCTCGAGAAGAGTTATCGCATTGTTTTCGGATAATTTCGACTATGATGCCTTCGACTATGGAGGCGTCGCAACGGCGCAATCAGCAGAACATCACTAATACTTCCTCCATTTAACTGGATCTCTTATACAGAAACAAAATTGTTTTTAATTGGTCGTTATGTTACAACTTGACAAAACTATAGAATGAAAAATAATCCGTAATCAGTTACTTTCGTCCGCAAAAGGGCGCTTAAGTGACAGGAATGTAGAACTTCATGTTTGACATAAAAGTTTACATCCCAGATTGTACATTTTCTAAACACGCATTGACCTATCATTATTGGAATATCAGATGTCTAGTCTTGTCTTTCCTGTGCACATTTCAGGTGCCAACTTACATTTGTCAAGTTGTACCAGCGTAAAAATCCAACTTGATTTTATGTTTAAACAAATGGAACGAAAACTAGCCACCCTCGGTATCTTTCAAAACTATTAGTACTTGCTTGGAAATCGTCAAGACATGTTAACAAAGACAACAAAGGGAACATCCTTTTACGTAAAATTCGGACGTCTGTTATCACTCATCAACCCCTTAGCCGTCACAGCCACCCCCTCTAAAATTTCAAATAGCATCATACCATGTGTGGCACATCGGTAATTTCATAGGAAATTAGAACGATGTCCTTTGCTGTCTTTCTTGACATGTCTTGACGATTTTCAAGTAAACAATAGTTTTGAAAGAACCCGTTATGTATTATTATATGGTTTGCAATTATTCTTTCTGTTTATAATAATGATTTTTAATCGGTTAGGTGCTTATTTCAAATTGTTCAAACCATTTTAAAATTAATTTATACCTACTACAAATATTCACACAAAGAAGTAGTGCACTTAAATTCTGACTACAAAAATATAGATATATTATTTATAAACTATTATATAATATATAAAATGAAATCATAAAAAGCATTAGTGATGCAATTATCCTTTACAACTACGTTCGTGTACATCCACCCTATCAGGATTGAAGGTCCTTCCGCAAACATTACAGGGAATCAGTTGGCTTAAATGGGTTTTCCAGGTTGCCTCGTTCATAGCGTCGTAGTCGATTTTACCGTCAGCTGTAAAAATCCCATACATTTATTGTAACCCTAAAGGTACTGTTTAAATATGTGCTGAAAATGATTTGGATGTTAAAGGACATTGTGTTTAGGAAATTCTCAGTGATAGAATGAATATTGAGCCGGTCATAAGTTTCTTGTATATGAAAAGTTTCGTGTGTAAAACAGAAAAATTTGAAAAAGATAAGCATAGCGTGAAATATTCATAGAATATTAATGCTGAATAATTAATCGAAAAGGACATGTTAGTAGTTGTATTGTATTAATTGCCCTACAATAAAAAATATCATGTATCGTTCTGGTGTCAAAAAGTGTATCATTCGTAGAGCGCGAAACAATACAGGGTGGTGATTATTTCGATGCTCACCATTGGTATCTCGGGAACGGTAAACGATACGAAGTCGGTTAAATTAGACAAAATTTGCGCCTTTTTATGACGATTGAAAATAAATCCAAGATATTTTGATTGCTTCCTCATTTATCACGAAAATGGTATTGAAGATAATAATTTTTTTCTGAAATCGCTATTTTCAGTTTTTGCGTGATAAATCAGGAAGCAACCAAAGTATCCTAGATTTCTTTGCAGATTCTCAATCTTCATAAAAAGGTACAAATTTTATCTAATTTAACCGACTTCGTATCGTTTACCGTTCCCGAAATACCAATGGTGAGCATCGAAATAATCACCACCCTGTATACCTACATTTAAAGCTTATTGCTAAAACGCTAAGCAACAGAAATAAAAGCATACACTGCGATTGTATTGCGATTGATTTTGCCAAACTGTAAATTTTAAGGATTATATCACTCATATATTATAAACCAATAGGATTTAAGAATTTTTTAAAAATAAACCAATCACGGCGGGAATTTTCGGATATACCTTCTTGGTTCATCGGTATATTCGATTTGGTGTTTCGGCTTCCTGTTGGCTGTGATACGATGGTATCTGTAGCAACCGTATATAACAATAATTGATTTTTTTCATAAATTAACTTTTGCAAAAGTCAGACTGACATTTTGAGCAAAATGAACTTAAAAATTCGTGATATAATCGTGACAAATATCATTCGATCGCTTCCGTATATTCTAAATACTTTTCTTTCTTTCTATTCTCAATTAATGTTACCATTAAGAAATAAAAATTTCCATGCAAATAGAAATCGCGAAAAGTATATTCGAATATACGATAGCGCTCTTATGATATTACTACTGAAAATTTTCTCGAGCTGTCATACATAAGTGTTCATTGCAACGAAAGTTTTCAAAGGGCAATGAACACGCGTCTATAACAAGAAGTGATACCATCAGGTATTTTAATTAGTTGCTGTGGTTACGAGACAATATTTTTATTAGTTGCCACAATTTTACTAGTATTTGGTTGCTGTGACCACGGGAAATAATGTTGAACACACCACGGGACGATTACTTCGCATCTGATTGGTTCATTTCAAACAAATGCTTTATTTTGATTGATCATATTTTAAACAAGCAAGGGCGATTGTCGCGACAATGCCCCACAAAGGTGACCACATAACATTTTTGAAGATGCTCAAAATAATATGATATGCCTTGCTTATTTTTTTGTGTTATCCAAGTATGTTTTAAGTGCTTGTCTTAACAAATATCCTTCGGCCGAGCATATATCCGTTTCCTTTTGAAAACTTCCTGTGCGCTTCTTACAACGAACATTTGTATCTAACAGCTCGAGAAAATGTTCGGATATCTGCCTGTTCCTTCGGATACTGTATAAGTAAACACTAATGGATCCGAATATAAAATTTTGAACGCAACTCGTATGAAAACAGACTTTGTAGACTCGTCTAATCATTTCAGCCTCATTCGCTACGCTCGTCGGGCACAAATTGCGACTAGTTCAAAAAATATACTACATTTTGTACTGGTAAAATAAATATCTATTCTCCTTCATATTATTTCATTATTTCATTATTCTTTTTCTCTATTTATTTTCTTTTTCTTCGTAGCTTTGTTTACTTCTGCAATATTATACTATCTTTTTTTTTTTAATAATAAAGGGCGTGTAGTACCTAGTCCACAAAAATGAAAGCAATGTTGGATTAAAGCCAAAAGGATATGAAATTATTGCTTTGACTGCATTGCGAATAACTGAAGTGTTTCCAGAGATTTGCATAATTTTGTTATAAGTCACTTTAAAATAAGTACTGCCTACTAAATATACCATTTGGGGAGCACTCTACAACGATAAGTGCCTAAATTCCTGGAGTATAACGTGATCCACGGAGGTCGTTGGCCTACGTATTGATTGCAATGTTTATGCATTTACCTTGTACCTACTTCTAATTTAAGATTTTATTTGGATAATGTATTTATTGAAACCATAAACATAAATTTTTCAATTATAATAAAATTTTGATTTCTTTAATCAATAACTATGGGTAACCAGCAGTAGGCTACTTAGTACTTACACATCAGTTTTTTTAGTCAGTAACATTTTTTATAGGTACCTACATTTCTCTAATAGAGCATCTAAACATTCTACTAATTATTTATTTTATATAAAATTAATATTTCAATTAATTATTACACATTTTGTCTTACTTGCTTTTTATGTTATCTTATAAAATGATTTAGTTTTATGTTAATACAGTTATATAAATATATTCAAGAATAAGGAATAATAACATGAATGTTTAGTTTACTTTAATTTTCACATATCTAAAGATTTTCTGTAATATTTAATTTATTTTCCCTTGTTACAACTTCAGGGTTCAGTGACCGCACATAGTAGGGGTGTGTGTCCATTCATTTTTATCAGACAATCATAGAAGGTTTTATGAATATTATTCATTCATAGCGGGGGTAAAAAGTTTTGGTTAACTTTTAATAGCGTGAACGTCTGGGAAATGATATGCAATACAACTAAAAATATCAAATAAGAGAAAACTCATAATACAGGGTGTTCAAGGTAAGGAGCGTAAGCATGGGGATTTTCCGTTATTGTCTATAATAATCAAATTACACAGGGTAATAAAAAACTGAAAATTAGCGATTTTTCAGTCTGTATTACTGAAAACGACGAAAAATGTATAGTAGCCCTCAATACGCTGAACATTTCTCCGAATCCTTCTCCCCTATTTCTTACCGTTTCCGAGATCCCCATGCATTTGCTCCTTATCTTGGACACCCTGTAGATAGTAGTTTAGTGTTGTATCTGATAGTATTCGATAGGATCACAATTTTTAAAATAAGGGAATTGAAAGTGAAACCAATCGAAAGACCTAAACTTTTTTGTACAACTTTGAAATCCACATCCTGCACCCTTAAAGGTAATTCCTTAAATTATTTATTCATAACTTCTTTTTATTCTTACATTGGAAAATAAAATTATAAGCAAAAATATGAATGCATCTAAGAAACCAAAACCAAAAATATTAGAAAATGTTACTTACGTTTAAAAACAATGTCTGGCTTTGTTGGTTCCTTACGTCTTTTATTGGGAGGAAGTTTTTCGTTTTCCATTCTCCACTTTTTGAGACATTGTGGCTCATGGATATAGAGTGAACTGCCGCTAAACATCCTTCCACATAGATAACAAGGAACCATAGCTGGTCGTTTGGGAGAAGTAGATCTTTCAGGTTTCTCATTTTGTGAAGATTCTGGCTCTGGCGTGCGAGCAGGTGTTGTAACTGTTGATTCAAGAACAGAACATATCTACTATTATCTATTTATTAGGAAGAGTTTTGGTTATACAGGGTGAAAATGTAGGAGATGAATCCTGGGCGAAAATTAAAGCTATTTCTTCGTATAAAATTTGTATTTTAATATGGTTTCCTGATGAGTTATTCCTCTTCTGGTTTTTAATTTTTTATTTAAAATTTGGATAAAGATGGAAAAATAAAAATCATATAAATAGGAGACATTTTAACAAGGCACATGAAAAAAAAATAAAAAATTGAATGGATGACGTGGATGTGCATTATTTTTGAAATTTTGTAGTAGATCAAAGTAGGCTTATGTCATAAGAAAGAATAATTGAACAAATCAACAATATCTAAACACTTAAGTTTAACAAATGTTCAAGGGGATAGTTTTTTTTAACTTCGATTCAGTGTTATAGGGATTTGCTTTAACAATAGACATTCGAATAGGTCGTAATAACAGTTTTGGAGTGATAATCATTTTTCTTAGTTTATTCTCGTCTGCAAACAGTATTCGATAAAATGTTTATCTTTGTCGCGCCCCATCCCCTAATAAAAGATACTAAACGAAGAAACGACAGGACTTTTTGAAGAAACTAATAAAAGTAGCCTCTCTTGCACAATGGTGGCTCTTGGAATTTTATATAGGGGGTACGTAATACCCTATAGGTGATTCTTAATTAGCAAATTGTTTATTTATTTCTAAAGGCAAAATTTATTATGAACACAGTTGTATACGTTCGTGCCATCGTACCATGACCATCCGTGAAACCGTCAGTGTAGGGTTATTGATTCCTCGTTCTTCTCTTAATTATTTCTTTTTGAAAACAAAAATTCCTGTGACAACTACCCTCGATAGCAAAATTGTTTTTGCCATAGGGATAGACTAGCATATTATGAAAAAAAAACGGAATTTCCAGAAAGCTAGCTAGCCAATAGGAGCAAAACTTTTTTCACGTTTGCAGTAGGTATTGTCAGTTTTTAAGTATATAAGTTTAATACATCGTTCGCTTCTGTAATTCTGTTTTTCTTAAATAAAATCAATAAAGTCGTCGAAGAAAATGCTATTTTTGTACAATTTACGTATTTTCGTATTATTATAGAATCACTGCAATATAAAATAATTTGTAATAATTTTTTTACAAGATGACTCTTTTGTAACTGACTCATATCATAAAAGAATGCTAAATCGATTTCTATACAAAGTCAAGGTTGACCAGATGTTGTTTTATCAATCCCCGTTCCCTTTCCTTGATGTTATGCACATTTATAGATAACAAATTGAAAGAAAATTAACTTTAGTCGTGAATAGTGTTTCTTTAGTGGTGGTTTAAAGTGTAAAGTGTTTCTACATTTACCAAATATAAATACTAAGTGGTAGGTTTGCATTTTATGTCTAACTTTAAATAAAATAAAATTATTATTGGAAGTTTATCATTACATGTAGGTACTACTACTTCTATCTGTATTCACAATAAATTTAATTTACAGGTGGAAGATCAGAAAACTTCTGCAGTTGGTTACCAGAGTGATGTGATTGCAATGAGAAGGTAGGATATTTATGAAAGTATATTATATGGTGATGGGTTGTAGTTAATTATTGCAACGAGTAGGTACCTATTGTTGGTAATTTCATTAAAATTATCGTGCAAAGAGAAACATTGGTTCCTGGTGTAAAAATTCACCCATTATGAACATCCTTCTGATAAGAAGCAATTTTTATATTAATTTACGGTTTTGATAAAAAAATAAAGGAAATCTTTTGACTATAGTTTCTCTCCATGACACTAAAAGCTTTCTCCACTAAAATGCTTGCATCTATGCCTGGGTTGCTGTCCTCAGGAGTTCAGCACCAACCTTTGTGCCTCGAACATGATAAAATGACTAAAATGAGTAGGTAGATAATATCGAGAGCATCAGATCAGAGAGAGGCATAAGAGCCTAACACCAAAGTTCACAAGAAACGATAAAAAAATTTGAAAGTTACATTTTCTGCAATATTTATTCGAATTTTTAGATGAAGTTAAACAAATTAAGCAGAAAATGTAATTTTCAAACATTTTCATCGTTTCCTGCAAAATTTGTTTTTGGCTCTTACGTCCCTCTAATCTGATTCCCTTGATATAAACAAAGGAAGATTGTTTTAAAGCACCTACTCTGTACATTTTATATTGACGAACTTTGTTTAATATTTAATTCCGATGCGTTGGGTGGTGGCTCATGGAATTTTATACAGAGGGTACGTTTGTACTTCCCGTGGAGCCGCTAGTGTTTATGCAAAACCAATTTCCTTTAAACAAGATATTTATTTTTTTATGGTAGTGGAGAGAAACCACAATGAGTACTTAACATTTTTGCTAACATCCCAAGTAATGTTTTCTAGTAGCACAGGAAAAACATTTTGTAAGAAATTTACCTAAGTAACGCTATCCCTTGTCAAAGTTTCATAAACGTTACTGTTCCACACCAAGAAATATGTTGAAAATGGGTTTCCTCTATTCATTGAGGATAGCTGTCGCAGATATATGTCTGTTTAGGTCTCCATTGTTTGAAAATTTAACTTCGTCGCTAAAGCGAAATTAAAGAAATTGGTTATAAAAGTAATTTAATTGTGGTAAAAATTGTGGAAAAATTAATAAATTCGCTTTTATGACATCGTTTTCTGTAAGGTCTTGAACTATGCCAATATTGTAAAATGAACTAAATTCATTCAAAACCTTTATCATGTCCCAATAGTTTTTCTAATTTAATCCCCATCGCTAAACACAATCTTTGACGTTCGATATCTTCAACCAAGGACTATACAGATTGGTGGTCGTTATTGTGAACATAGAGAGACAAATGCTTACGCGCTTTGCTTATATCGACACCTTGATTATGCATTATTTTTAAAATTGTATGTATTAGTTCGAATAAAACCTAAGAAGGCGTCTAGTTTAAAACCATAGCAGCCTCCTTAATTGTTAACTTACAGAACACAATTTTAAAAATAATGCATAATCAAGGTGTCGATACATGCAAAGCGCGTATGCATTTGTCTCTCTATGTTCACATTAACGGACACCAATCTGTATATCGTCGTTGCTTCAATGAAGAACTTTTGTATAGAGCACGTTTGGTAAGATGTGATATTTTGTATCAGGAGTATGGAAATATATACTACACGTTTTAGAGACATCCTGTAGACAATTTTTAATCGACATCAAGTAACAAACTGTAGCTGATAGTGAGCGCTAACCCTTAAGACGTATATAATATTTATTTGCCTATCTACTTATAGGCCAACTGTAGACTTGTATGCCCTAACTGAGGGTGTCGGTGTGGTATAAGTGGAGGAATTCGTTCCTCCATTGCGCATTACGTACCTACTAAAAATTTTATCAATGTGACTCGGGTTCGTGATGTAATTTCTACAATTAGTAGAATCGATGGGGCTTGCAAATGTTGCAGAGTATAGGGTACAAAATTAATTTATCTTTCATCTGCCAAACAAAAAATAGCGCGAAAACAGCATAATGGATTAAAACTGGTTTTATTATTGCTTTTGTGCCTGGTTATTTCCGTTTCCTCTATTTACCTTGCTTAGGAGGGTAGGTCTGCCGTTTTCCTGGTGGTAGAGCTTCATTTCGCTGTTCCCATTTCTTACGACATTGTGGTTCATGAATCTTGATAGATTTCTTACCAAACATTCGACCACATATTGGACAATCCACGCTTGATGGAGGTGCCGAAGGAGATGTCGGCGATGTTATTGGACTTGGGGAAAGAATGCTATCCGATGGCGATTTTGCCTGAAACAATGAATTAATATAATTTGGGTTTTCAGAAATCCAGAAAGATTTTGTTGCAGTTAACAGAGTATCTAATCTAAAGGTACTAATTTAAATATGGACGGTTAGTTACCAAGTTCTGAAAATACTAGGGTGTTCTTTTTTTTTGTTCTTTCTGAGTATGTTTCTAGTAAATCACATTAAAATTATTATTTACTATTTATTAAGATTTTACGGACATATATATTTACATTACTTAACAATAAATTATAAATTAATTATTTATAAAAAAAAATTAAGAAATTTGTGAGGTTTTCAGGTTCCCATTTTCTATTAATTGTAGCTTCTGAGGTGCATTTTCTTTTTCTTCTTTTGCATCTCGCCTGTTTTCTGTATACAGCCAACTAAAAAACAGGAATGTTGATAATTATAGAAATAGCGTAGCGATATTTTTACTGACAAGAATATTAATATAGCAGGAAATGTAAGTATGCCACCGAGTAGAAAGAATGTTCCTGGAAGAACTTTTATTGTAGCCTTATATACTACGCTATACATTGGTCCATATAGTAAAGGCATTAAAGCTTCAGATACACCAAATAGTGAATTAATTTTTCCTATAAAACAATTTATTATTAAATTTTAAATTTCCGTTCTCCTGATTATTATTTTACCTAATTCGTCTGGTGGTACCAGTTTCGACATAATAGATCGCATAGCTATGAAGGAAGTACCGTTTAACATTTCTACAATAGCACCTGAAAAAAGGAAATGCGGATTAAAATGTTTAAATTTAGTATAAAATATAGAGACTGAGGAATACAACAGGAATGGTAGATGATTTTTTCAAGAAATTGTTTAACTTAAACTGTTATTGGTACAAGGGATTTGGAAAATGTTATTACCTAAGTAGAAAATAGTTGATGTTGGTGCAAATGCATACACAAAGCAGGAAAGAACTTTACTAGAACTAGAGATAACTCCCAAAAGTGCGTCATCCATTTTCAAAAATTTAGAGAAGAATGCTAACGAAAACAATGTTCCTGTAACATAAAATAAATATTTATTTGTAACAGAATTAAGAAAATGTGTAGGTATATTTTGTTTATTTGTCCTTGAGTTAATAATTATCTTTGTTTTCCACTATTCTTTTATTATACAGGCTTTTACCTAAAAGCGCCACAAACCATGACTTGGTAGCACACGGCTGCCTAGATACATCATAAAATAATTATTTAAAAAAACTCTGCGTAGCAAAAAAACAAATGAAACAGACTACTATATGCAAAATTTCACCCTGAATCTAAATATATAAAAATATACAGGGTGTTCCTTTTAAAATAAAAAAGTTGAACGTCGTAACTTAAAATAGTTGATAGATATTTACGAAAGGGCGATGTCAAAAGATACCTTTTGCCTTACCATTTAAAATTATATATAGTTTGTGGGGTCCAAAATTTAAAATAACGAAGTTATGGCTGGAGGCGTTTTTTAGGGAACAGCCTGTATGTAATGTAGAAGTTGTTTTCGGAAAAAGGTTAATTCTTTTCGATACTACTGAAACTTATTTGTGTCTTACCAATTATATGTAACACGAAGGTGTACGTAGAATATATACTGTAGTCTATTTCGTTCCATTGAAAACGGTATCGTACAAAGAGATACATTACACCAAGTTCTCCTGAAAATTATATAATTATGTAAATGGCTTTGTACTTTTACATAGGTATGTTATATTACTTTGAAACACAAAATCCCCGTTACTATAATAAAATAATAAACCATCATTACCTACTATTAACTATTTATTGATATTAAAGTATTTTCCCAGTAGGGTTTATTTATTTTTTGCGCTACTGTGCTCTATTTCATTGTTTACCGCGGCTGTTTCCAAGACAGTAAGTTATGTTTACTAGTTGCTAAGGATAAAGTCGTCGGTAAAATACTTTGGGGTTCTAGAACGGTAAGTAAATTTACTCAAAACGAATGTGCCATGTAATTTGATAAATTAATGTCAGTCACAAATGTCAGTTTAGTTAAATAAAATGAATACAATTTCCAATGTTAGTTTAAACAAATCCTGGAGCTTTTAATTTCTCATTTCTTGTAACAAAGTACGCCAGCAAAGATTTTTCATCAATATTTGTACTTTTCTTGGTACACCAATTTTTAAAATGATTGTAGGTACCTTCGTAGCGTCTCTCTAGACTTATCAGGAATGAGAACCGAACACCCCAACCCCACATTCCAAGCTTCTTCTATTTCGTTTTCGGAATCATTTTCATTAATTTTTAGCACGGAACTCAAAATAATTTTCACAAAAAACTGCAATGGCGGTAACTGTTTACAGATTGCTATAGAAACGCAATATATCAATCGACAATACGGCAACGTGATGCGGAGATTGACAATTATCGCATTTGAATCTGTATTAATTATTAATTTATTAAAAATTCTTTTTACCGGATTCAGTAGCGCAAAAAACGTCATAAGCATCACGAACGTTAAGGACTACCGATCTCAGACAATAATTGGAGTCGTCGCTGCGCTCCTCCTCCAAACTATTGTCTTCGATCGGTAAAATGTCCTTACCGTTCTTAATACTTAATATACTATTATTATGCAAGGGGCACAAATTGCTACTTTTGCGTGGATTTTGTGACATTTTGCGGCACGAAAGTAACTGATTTCAGATTTTTTAGGCATTACCATGTAAAAGAAGCTTAAACGTCTACATAATTAATATTTTACAACTTATGATAATTTCTTTAAATTGCGAATATTGATAATTTAATTTTAATTGATAATTAAATAAATAGTACTATACGGAACAGACTATGGCCGGACTGGGAGTGGATTCGTAGTTTAACAAAGCCCCTCGTATCGTATAGCTAAAGTGACACTTTCTCTACACAGTAAATTCCATATTTCTGCTTACCATATACCTTTAAGGGAAAACTAAAGTTAACATGTTAAAGAAGTGAAGAAAATTAATCCCGTGATTTGAGAGAAGTGAAAATATAGTTTAAAATTAAAATATAGTTACACGATTTTGTGTTTTTTTAAATTGCACTTAAGCATATTGCACCTAGATAGTCTGGAAAATTAATCTCCATTCTTAAGTTCGTTTATACAGAAGACAGAAATCATAATCTTTCTACACGCCAAAAATATAATGCTACTTTGAACAATGGGACCTGGACACAACCCCCCACTGTCCATATCGCCCACCAGGTCCATAACCGCCACCGTGTCCATAACCCCCACCGAAGATTTGGTCCATAACGCCCACCGTCGAGTTTTCTCCAAATAATTCTTGAGTCTTACACACCCTTCGTATTTTGTTCATTTTTTAAACTGAAAAGTTACGGACAAAGCCGACGGTGGACGTTATGAACGAGGTGGGGGTTATGGTCACGGTGGGGGTTATGGACCAAATCGACGGTGGAGGTTATGGACACTGTGGGGGTTATGGACATTCAGAATTTTTGTAAATCAAGAATTAAAAAAAATCCATTCGAATAAGAATGATACCTGTAGCAAGACGAAGTACAAAATCTTGTTACACCGTGCTCTTTTATAGGAAACAATTTCTTTCTCAAATTATGGGTTTAGTTGAAATTGCTGAAACTTTTGTATTTGATTTCTTACGGACGTTATACGAGAATGGAAAACATATTTGTAACCTAAACGAAAATGAGGAAGGTGTAAATCATCATTTTAATTCATTAAAAATTTAAAACATCAACGGATTATTCCAATTTAACGAAAAATAAATTTTTTTTTCGTGGCTTTGTGACTCATACCTAAGAGACCAACGTACTTTGAAAATACTTTTATAAATAGCTCGAATAGATTATTTGCTGTTTTGCAAGCTTTCCACAATAATAATTGTGTTATGAAACTTGAAAGTCAATGGAATGAGTGTTTTCAGCTACACGTGGTACCTTCATGTAGATACGCCTACTGCTTATAAAATGCTTTTAATTAGGTCATTACTAGAAGCTCTTTAGAATGTTGCTGATACGATTAAGCACTTCAGAAATAAGGATTACTGCTAGTAATGATAACATCGAGGCTAGTATTTGTACAAACTACTTTTTCAGATAAAGGATTTTTAAGCACACTTACAATCTAAAAATCAAAAATTTTGCACGAACCTTAGATAATAGATAATAATTATATTATACTTCATGAGGGTAATACTTTCCATTACTATATTTTCACGTAAATATAACTTTAGAGATACTACTTACTATATTTTATGGTATGGTAGAAAGTATGAACAAGAAACTTACCATGCATAGGTCCAATAATAACCATAACCAGAATCATAATTACACAAATCCGCTTTTTCCTATTTCTTTCACCTTCCCTGAAAGCTACTGCAAAAGTGTCTGATATATGCTTTACATTAAAGAAGTCTTTTAAAAATCCCACATTTTGGGTTTCCTCTTTTATTTGGCATTCAGAATTTTCTTCTTTAAGTCTAAATAGTCCATAAATCATTCCAGTTGCATACATTCCTAATGCCACAGAAAACACCCCATAGAACCCAATTTGTTTGTACAAAATTCCACTTAAAGCTATTCCGACTGTTAAACTAACGTTGCTGAACATATTCACAGCCCCAATTCGTATGGTTCTTGTTTCTACACTTGAAATTCCACTGACGTATGAGAAGACACCCATGAACATAGCAAACCAACCCCCTGTTATTGCTGGGGGAAGAGCTTCTGCAATTCCATTAAATTCCATTGGAAGCTCATAGAAAAAGTACGTGCAGATTAGAAATCCTACACATGTTAAAATTTCTCCAAGCATTGGAAAAAGAATGCAGGGTTTTCTTCGTCTGTGTCTATCACTCCAAGAACCCAAAAACATTAGTAAAACTGCGGGAATCAGACTCTGTACAACGGTTTTCCAAGCGTACATGGAAGCTACCAATTTCTGTACGGCCACTTCATCGGAAGTATTATACATGGAGGTATTTCTTGCGGCCAAGCCATTACATACATCATTACTGTACTCTAAATTAACACGACAGGCTTTTTCTAAATTTAAGTTTTGTGTTGCTATACTGGCCATAACACTCGGTAGAATATATAAAACCATTACTGGTTCGACTGTTATGTTGGAGAATACTATTCCAAATTTTTGACAAAATGTTTTTGATTTTACATTTCCATCGTCTTCTTGTGCTGCGCCAAGGGTTTGTAGTTCCGCTTCGATGCTTTTTGCTTTTTCGAGAGTCATTGTGATTGTAATTATTTTGCCCAATCTTAAAAATTAACAAAATATAATAATTAATGGCAATTTATATTATCAGTACAAGACATACTAATAAAATGTTGCGGATTTTTATAGATTTTTTTATGTAGACTATAATATTATATGTACTTGTCCCATTTTAGTTCCAATTTATTTCTATAATAAATACTGCAGTAAGTAAAGAAAAATTGTATTTGTTGACAATAATCGAGTTCAATGGCCTACTGTAATCAAATATGTTCGATGCATCGAAGGAGACAAGATTATCAAAACAATTAGAATCTATTGTAGGTATAATTCCTGATATGGCCTTTCGTGTCTATCAGACGCCGTATTTGTGTATTTAAGCAAACCTTGTTCTAAGGTAAAATTTTCCCCATTGTGAAATGTTGTTTAATAGATTTCCCCTATTCAAGGTTGCAGACTGATAAGCATTTTAAAAGTTCAAGTTTAAGTAGTTTAATGAAATTAATTTTGTTCTAAGTATGTATCATTCAATTTTGCCAGACAGTGGCGTTAATTTTGTTATTATACTGCAGACATTATATTTTGTTTGCAGATATAAAACTTCTTGCTGAAAACAGATAACTATTTTTTTAGTAATTTCAGTTTATTCGTAAATTGTTATTCGGTATAAATGGAATAAATAGAAGAAAAAAAATAAATAGTAGAATTAATTGGTTATGAAATTACTTTTTTGTGCCTCCGGTCGGCTTGAGTTTCTGCATCGCGAAATCTGCCAGAAACAGAGGTTTCTCCGGCCTAGGCCGGCAAAAAGTAGGAATAGTAGGTTATTGGTTGGCAGCATCGGCTCAATCTGTCAAAGTCAAATTTGTGCAACGCGGTCGGAGACGATCAAACAAATAAATTAGCAAAATTTTACAAATACGATTACCTATTTGAGCCACTGTGGTGATTTGAATATAATCTTTAATATGTGCCGGTGTATCCATTATTAAATCAAAGATAATGAAATTTATAAATAAACGTCAATGGAAATTGTAAGAAAATAAATGAATTAAGTTTAGTGAATACCAGGAAACAAGAAATCTTGATTTTAAAATCATAAAAAAAAATTCCTAATACTAAATTTTAAATGTAAATTTAATTTATTTAAAAACAAACAGCAGCACAAAAAATCTTGTGTATTACACGTCCAGAAACAGTTTTGCGAGTGCCCCTACTGCAACCTTACTCGTACTCGCAAATGTGCTGTTTCTGGCCTTGTGATACAAATAACTATTTCAACGATGTGCCACACATGGTTGGTGCTATCTGAAATTTTCGAGGGGCTGGCTAAGGCGTTGATGACAGACGTCCGGATTTTACGTAAAAATAAATTCCCCTTGCTACCTTTGTTGACATGTCTTTGCGATTTTCAAGTAAACAATAGTTTTGAATGATACTGAGGGTGACGTTGCAAACCCCTGTATAAAATAGTACTCTTTACTTTTTTTTTGCACGAGCAACTTTTCTCCCGACAAAGAAACCTTTTTCTGGTTGATTTTTCTTACGCCTTTCATCAACGTGGGATGTTAACCATTTTACTAGAGATGCTACCGTACTAATAAAAAGAAACAAAGAAGTCTTAATCACCATAGATTCACAAAAGGACGGTTCCAGAAATAGAGTTGGTTTTGGAGTTTAGTCAATAGACCACATAATTGGGTTTTTCATAGACCCTATCTCCGTAACAGTCGATTTGCAGAACTATGTTGATTAACTGCCGGTTTTTCAATTCGAGTTTAAACTCAGTTCAGCTGAACTAAGATAAATTGTCAAGGAACAATTGTATCCATGACAATTAATCTTAGTTCAGCTGAACCGAGTTTAAATTCGAATTAAAAAACCGGCACTTAGGCCCAATTGCACCAGTTATACTTAAATAATAAGTGTCGGTTAAAAGTTTAATTGCCATGGATACAAACTGTCACTAAGAATTGTATCCATGGCAATTAAATTTTTATGTGACGCTTATTATTTAAGTGTAACTGGTGCAATTGGGTCTAAGAATTGTTTGTTTGTTTTGATTGTTAGTGCCAAAGTACGATCAAAAATTATTTTCATCTAGCTATGAAAGAAGAAATCGCTGTCTTTACAATTGGCTAGTATACAATCTGTCTCGCTTTTTTTTGAGAGATACAGATTTGGTTAAATGGAATGAAATACTCCTTAGGTAAACTTGTACTAAACCCCATAAATAATCTTTCGATATTTGACGTAGTTCTGGAACTGCAGTAAAACAAGTGAATTTTTTTTCTATATCTCATTTATTTTAAGATGAAATCAAATTTAATTATTTAAAGTTTTTATGGGGCTTGGTACAACTTTACCTAATGAGTATTTCATTCCATTTACCTAACCAAATCTGTATCTCTCAGAATAAGCGAGATCCCCATGTGAGAATGATTCTGTGGACACACTGTATATTCTTACGTTAAAATAATTGTCACCAACTGTCAGATTTATATGTGAGCCAATCTTAACGCATCAATTTTTTCTTTCGCAACCGTACTAGAATTAAACTTTATATTATTGGCAAATTAAAAAATGTTCTCATATTAAAACAGAAAAATTTCGTCAGGAAAAGGTTTACTACAGGTAAAAAAAAATTAAATTATTACTACTATATCATCTTTAACGTAGTACTATATTATTTACCCAAAATTCTAAAAACGATGAAAGATTACAAAAGTAATGAAGAAAAGGTGCCGAGCCTCCCCAGATTGGCATTGGGGCGCCTCCTATTTAATTACTTGAATCTTGTTAGATACTTAGTAGCACTTACTAGTGCCAAATCATATGCCAAATTTTTAGTGACCGAAACGGAACACCTTGGATATAATTTCATTTTTTAAACACACCCAACACTAAAACTTTAAAACTTAAAGAAGAATAGCTACGGGGTTGTTAAGTATTATTATTATAACTTAGTATTAAACTTTCAAAAATCTTATCGTCTATTGCCACTCATTACGTACTTTTAAGAAGGAGATGCGAAATTGTTTACTTGATGGAGCTAGTTTATTAATGTGTCTTTTACTGATTGCTATAAAAATACTTAATTTGTTAATACTCACCACATATATGACAATGACAATGACACTTCACTCCGTAAGCAGTGAAATAATAATACGGTTTGAATTCAAGAAAACGGACCAAACTTTTCTTAATCGCAAGATAAACTGTGTAAACAGTAATCGATAATTAATTAATAAGTCAATACTCTAAGAACATTTTACAATAGTCAACGGAATGCAAACATTCAGAGATTGTAATGATTGTGGATATATCAGAATACAATAATTATTATCGTGTAGTTAATGTAATAAATTGCCGTTTTCTCTTATCTATTTAATGCCTAGTTTAAAAAATAATTTTAAGACTTCGGCTTTCGTGTTATTTACAATTTTTACATAGATCTATGGAATTTATTTTTAATCCTTATCATTGTAAATAAATTCTTGTTCTCAGTTCATTGTTTAAAATATTATATTGTAATTATTGTCATAATGAGTTACGGTTTTACTGTTACATGCTGAATCATTGTTTTATATCCCTTTAATTCTCAAGAAGCGTACATTCAATTAGGAAATAGATTTTCTATTTCGGAATAGGTTTGAAACGTATTTTGGCGAAGAATAATTTTAAATGTAGATATTTAAGAGGCTAAGAATTCAAGAATTCAATTCGGATTGAACCCCCAGTTAAGCTAATTAACGGTCAGTTGCCATGGATACCATTGTTACAAGAATTATTTCCATGACAATTGACCGTGGGTCCGTAGGTAGCTTAACAGGGAGTTAAACCCGAATTGAAAGACGTATCGTGGTTTACTGCTATTTTTTTTATTACAAAGGGTGATTTTCCATGACAAACGAGAAGTGATAACGATTCTCTTGCCCTATTTTCTTTTGATTGCTGGTGATGATTATTTATCTATCGGTAGATACAGAGATAAGGTGAGTCAGTAATCTATTTTCTATATCTTAGATATCTATTCTAGTTTCGTAAAAACAGCCAAATAGTCGTTGCATTTTGAAATTATACAATGTAATATGTAATACTGCAGCTTATGTCACCGTTTTACGTTAATTCATCTATCATATTAAACTAGCCTTTATTACTTGTTGTGGTCAGCTAGTAATCGAGGCAAGTATCGTTAAACATAACTGAATAATCGCGTTCAATGGGCTCAGCAATTGTAGTTTCTCACTGAATTACCCAGAATTCCCTATTAGCGGCCGAGTAGCTAACTTATTATCGGTCTTTCAATTCAGGTTTGACTCCCTGCTAAGCTAATCCACGGCCAATTGTCCTGGAAACAAAAACAAATCTTTTAACAATGGTATCCATGACCATTGACCGTTAGTATGCTTAACTTGTGCTTAACTGGGAGTTAAATTCGAATTGAAAGACTGGCTATTAGCCTGAATCTTTTACGTTGGAAAAAGTTGTTAGTGAGTTTACATCCTAATGACTTCCGGTTTTGATTAAAGAATGATCGTTTTCTACGTACAACAGCAATTGTTAGCTTGTGAGCAGTTTTGTGCTGAAATGCTGAATTAAACGCAGCTATGGCTGTCTAACAGCAATTGCTGCTGATCGTTTTGTTTTTACTTCCTTAATCCAAACCGAAAATCATGTAAAACCGCTTCCGGATTCTTCCAGTGAAAAAAAGTAGGCTAGTTACTTGCACAATTCAGCATATAGGGTATTCTCGGTAATTCAGTGAAAAACTACTGAGCGTTCAATAACTCATGACTGCTGACTTCCCGAGGCTGAGACTAGAAAAAATTTTGATTCTTTGGGATTCGAATAAAATGATTTTATGGAAGAGGATCAGGTTCGCCATTTGTTTTAATTTTAGTTTTAGTTCTACAACTGTGCTTGTTCATGATGCATTGATGCTAGCGCATTGCTATGCATCGCGAAGCCACGGTCGGTCGGTTCAAATTTAACATGGGACAGTAGTTTTCTTATTTTCTAACATAATAACATATTAAGTTGAAGGCGCCCCCCGACCACAATAGTTGGGTGGTTCCTATCAAGTGTAGGTAGTATTTGATATGTTTTCCTAAAAAATTATAACCTAACGCCAACAGCGTTTTAAAGCATTAACAAAGGTATAGTACCTGTACGAAATATGGTCAAATTTATTTTATATAAGTTACATCTCTTATTAATTTAAGACTGATAGTACTACCTACGTACTAAATACAATTATTCTAGAAAATTACTCTTAGCAGTTATTTATTTTTTTATCTTCTTTTACTTTGATTTTATTAATTCTTTCATTTGCGTTTTGTTCTGCAATTCTTCCTTGGCGTCACGCTTATGTTCAAGATATAACCAACTAAAAAATATTTTTAATTATTTAGGTCTAGCAAAAAATTAAAATAGTCTTACAAGAATATAAATATAGCAGGAAACGTTAGAGCACCTCCAATTAAAAAGAATGTTCCTGGTAGAACATCAATTGTTGCTCTGTATACTAAACTGTACATTGGCCCGTACACTAAGGGCATTAAAGCTTCTGATACACCAAACAGTGAATTAATTTTACCTATGAATGAATGATAATGTTAACTAGATTAGAAAAATTATTGTCAGTATTTCCAGTTTATCGACATTTCTATGCCAAAAAATGGATTTATTTAAAATACCTAATTCATCAGGGGGAACCAGTTTAGATATTATAGATCTTAGTGCTATGAAGGATGTACCATTAAGAATCTCTACAACGACACCTAAAAAGAATTATTAATTAGATCAATAAATAAATAATACAGCATATAACATGAAAGGGTAATAATATGAATTATTTCATTCTTACCAAAAATTGATTTGTATGAGATATCAGATTTTTACAATTCATAAATTACTACCACTAATTACAAGCTACTTGAAATAATCATTATTACAGCAACGATAAATATAAAGTAAATAAATGATTTGTAATCTTACCTAGGTAAAATATTGTAGAGGTTGGTGCAAATGCGTACACAAAGCAGGAGAGTACTTTGCTTGTACTTGAAATCATTCCTAATATAGCATCATCAAACTTTAAAAACTTTGAGAATAATGTCAACGAGAATAGTGTTCCTGTAAAACGCAATTAGGTATACAGGGTGTCTTTCAGACTATCACACATACGAAAATTAACATTGAAAAATTATGTAGAGATCAACTAAGGCTATGAGCTATAAATTACACAAAACAAGAAATTTGAAAAAAAAAAAACTTTGTAGAAGGAGCATATTCCTATACTGTACTTGTACTGCACAATTGATGGTTCAAAGAAGATTGGCAGAAACGAGAATACAATTGGTAGAAAGTGCAACAAGGATAAACAGATAACAGGAACTACTACATGGTTGCGTTGGTTACTACCCCTTTTTTGTTAAATGAAGTGATCAATTACCGCGCATGCGCAGAAAATACTTATGTCTGTTCTTGTCAATTTTCTTTGAACCAATTTCAAGTGCTATGCTCTTTCCATGAAGGAGCAGTGCATGTTCGAAGGAAGAAACTAAAAGTCACCAGGACAGATCAACGCATAAAAACGTTACCAATACGCACAGAGCAATAGTTATCCTTAAATAATTTTCTAATGATAATTTTCCTGTATGTCCTAGTTCATGCGACACACTGTGTAAGTATTTTTGGTATAGTCCAGTCGATTCGATCGTAAGTTCGATAAGAAATTTCAGTTTAATTTTCAAGCAACATTAATATGGACTTTAAAACTGTATTTGTGGCAACTCAAAAGAGGAATAACATCTTTAAAACCTTTACAAAAAGCTATAGTATAATAAGGACGTTAAGAGTTTCTTTATTGAATTACGTTTAAAAGCAGTATGCACCTTACCTAACATGTGTAAAATGAGATTGTAAGCATAGTACATGCTGAAATCTACTTCATCCCAATCGAATTTGTATCGTGCAAATAAGTATATAACATTAAATTCACCTAAAACAAAATTGTTAATTATACAACACAAAAATGTAGAATTTAGTTCTACCCAAAAATAATATTAACACCTTATAGACGAAAGGCAAACTTATCATTGCTCAATAGTTTGAACATCCCACTTTATTGGTTTGGCAAAATATTAAAGTAAATTCTAATTATAAACTTGTCAAGTTGTTAAGATTTGAATAATTTCCACAAAAGTGATTTAATTGGCAGAAAAAATTTGGTGTTCTGCTTGTTCGTTATTATCAGGACGGAATAATAAAAAGAATAATTGTCTACGTCAATTTTTTTCTATAGTTATTCGATTACCCACTCCATACGCAATAACTAGACCATTAAAAATCTTGTCTTTTTAATAATAAAACATGAAAATTACGTAATACTGAAATTACATTGATCCTAAGTGATTGATAATATGAGAGGTATTGATTGTTCCGCTGATGTCACTTGTGGTATTTTCCACAATGATAATCGAAATGCCGTAATCACCACTTACGTTAGTTCATTACGTTTTATTCATTAGGAAATTTATTTTTGGTAAGGTACTTAATAATTATAAACTTTGGAATGAGCGTGGTTGCTATATTTATATTAGTTTTAGATAAAGGCGAATCGTGGTGCTCATAGTACGAAGTAGGGCACAATGAATTGTTTCAAGAAGGCTTAATACTACATTTTAGATAATTAGGCAATTTTTTTTTATTATTTTCCGAAGTTGATATTCTGTTAATTCTAAAATTTCGTGGATACATACTTTCAAATTTACTCCAATGACATTAATTACTTATCCCACCAACAGTTGCCTTTTGTAATTTCCAAAACAGGTTTTGTCCGACCGATAGGGCTGTGTCCTTACTGCAACGAATTTGCCAATGTGTTGTATGCTAGGTTGTATGTCATATATCAACAACGGCCTCTATCTAAAACCCCCTACACACGATACGATCGGTCGTACGATCGGTCGCACGACACGTCGTACGACACGTCGTACTACAAATCGTATAGACAGTCAGTTTTTGCCTACTAACGTAACAAACCTGCAGTACGACAGGTCGTACAACTGACCATTTAGCCTCCACACGATGCGATCGATCGTACGACTCGTTGTACGACTCGTTGTACAACGTGTCGTTACGACTGTTTGAACGATAGTTGCACGACCAGATCGTACAATCGGTCGTGTTTGACGGCAGTATGGAGCCGACATAAAATCTGTTGTACAACCGGGGGACAGTAAAAAAATAGCCTGACAGTAGGTTACCAGTGACGTACCTATCAAACATGTATAGGGGATGCACACCAGTTAGCAATTTGTAGAATTTGTTTAGTATTCTTTGTATGTTATTCATCAAATTTCTTGCCAATAGGGTACACATGTTTACCAAATCACCTATAATTATTTGGAAGACAAGTCATGACGCCTTTAATATCGCTTTAAAGTGATACTACTTTTTCTGTATACAGTGTGTAAATAAAATAACGGGACACCCGAATAACTTTTTTATTGTTAAAGATAGAAAGTTTGTGCTTCGAGACAATTTGTATGGTTAGTTATAAGCTTTATTTTTAGTATGTCGAAAATTAATTTCCGTTTCCGGTTTAACCGGAAGTGATGCTAACTTGAAAATTTTAAATAGAACACCCTATATATTTTTGCATTTTTGGATTTACACTTTTATAAACTTTGAGAAACTTAAAAGGACTATGTACCAAAAATCAATAGTTTTCGAGATATTCGAGGTAGAAAGTATAAATTTGTAATTTTCATTTATTTTGATTTATACTTGTAAAAACAGTTAACGTACGCTTTTCTAAAATTTCTTTTTCTAATAAGATTATGCGGCCCTCAGGAGGGCCATTTGTAAATCGCAAGCGTGCGAGTTAGAAAAGTAAACAGTTGTTATAATACTAAATGTAAGAATTTAAACACAGAATCGGACACTGTCAGATTGAAAATGTGGCCCGCAGGCCGCATTTTGAGCATTATTACAACTGTTATTTATTTTTCCATACAAATGGCCCTTCTTGGGGCCGCACAATCTTATTAGAAAAATAAATTTTAGAAAAGCGTACGTTAACTGTTTTTACAAGTATAAATCAAAATAATTAAAAATTACAAATTTATACTTTCTATCTCGAATATCTCGAAAACTATTGATTTTTGGTAGATAGTCCTATTTAAGTTTCTCAAAGTATATAAAAGTGTAAATCCAAAAATGTAAAAATATATAGGGCGTTCTATTTAAAATTTTCAAGTTAGCATTACTTCCGGTTAAACCGGAAACGGAAACCAATTTTCGACACACCATAAATAAAGCTTATAACTAACCATACAAATTGTCTCCACGCACAAATTTTCTATCTTTAACAATAAAAACGTTATTCGGGTGTCCCGTTATTTTAATTACACACTGTATAAAATTTATTATTGTCAAGAGACGGTAAATGGTCAGTTGTACGACCTGTCGTACTGCAGGTTTGATAGTTAGTAGGCAAAAACTTGTAGTACGACGCGTCGTACGACCGATCGTACGACCGATCGTATCGTGTGTAGGGGGTTTAAGTCATAGTTACACAAAGGAAGTAAGTGGGTCGCAGCACTTGTGTGCCCCGCATATGCACCCGGGTTGCATATTAATAATATGTATTTGTAGTAGTTACATGAAATTTGAAAGAATCTTAGAAAATATAAGTGAGTGAGGATATTCTCCTGGAGTTGACTAACAATATTTTAAAATTAGTTAAACTAGGCTACCAAAACCGATTGTGTTGATATAAAAAATTTTGAGATGTAAGAAATAACGTATCGTCCTGAAAGTATGCTCTGATTTAAATTATTAATAAATCCCTGTTAAATGTTAAAAATATATAAGTAACTACAATACGCCCAGGATAAGGTTGCCCTAATACGTATACACTCTTTCCTCGTTTAACTTTCGACTGCGAACCATTGCACGTACTTTTTCATAGATTCTATCGGATGTTCACCCCTACTTGTAAATTATAACGACTCGTTACGGACTCAATCGCCAACGATTGTCGATGTTTGAACGATTTTTTTATTACTTTAACCAATGCGCACGCCTGAACCACAAGCACCCTTATCCTTGGCCAACTGTAGCTATATTAGTCGAAACTTACCATGCATAGGACCCATGATAAGCATAACTTGTAGCATTATTACACAAATTCTCATCCTCCAATTTTTTTGTCTAGGTTTAAAGGCTACTCTGAGCGTTTCTGTTATATGTTTGAAATTAAAGAAATCTCTTATAAAGCCTACTTCCTTCTGAGTATTATCTTCATCCTTTTTGTCAGGTGTTATTTCTTTAATTGCAAATATTCCATATAAAAGGGCGATTATATACATGCTTAGTGCCAATGTAAATACTCCATATAAACCAATTGCCTTGTATAAAACACCACTTAAAGCAATTCCTACAGTAAAACTAAGATGGTTGATTATGTTAACGGCCCCTATTCTAACAGTTCTTGTTTCAACACTTGAAATAGTACTAACGTAACTAAAGACACCCATAAACATAGTAAACCAACCACCTGCTAGAGCTGTCGGTAATGATTCTGCAACACCATTAACTTCCATGGGAAGTTGATAAAAAAAGTAAGTACAGAGAAGAACACCTATACAAGTTACTATTTCACCGGTTATTGGTAAAATAATACACGGCTTTCTTCGTCTGTGTCTGTCACTCCAAGATCCCATAAACATTAATAACAGTGACGGAATAACGCTTTTTATAACGTTTTTCCATGCAGTCATGGACGCTACCAATTTTTGTACTTGCTGTTCATCGGTTTTGTTGTACATCGATGAATTCCTTGAGGCCAAGCCATCGCAAATAGTCTCGTTCAGTTTCAAATTAACACGACAAGCTTTTTCCAAGTCTAAATTTGCTATAGCTATAACTGACATTACACTTGGCAAGAGAAACAACACTAATATCGGTTCGACTGTAATATTAGAAAAAATTAGCCGAACTTTACTGTAACATCCCATAGGCGCTTCTTCAGTTCGAGGAGGTTCTGGTGCGCTCGGATTAACTTCATCTTCTGAATTGATGCCAAGAGCCATGGTAATTTGGTTAAATTTTTTGGTAAAATTAAATTAATATGTAATATCTGAAAGCATATTACTGATATATGTACAATTAAATAATTAATGATAAGTTAATTATAAATTCCATTCAAAATTAAGCTGATGATCGATTGCCAATCTGTTTATCTAGAAATACGTGATTAAAGTCAACTCATCAATTTTTTTTTATAACGCGGAATGCGGGAGACTCGACTCCCCAGGCTTATCACTTTGTTATTTTAAAAAATAATTATAATACAGGGAAAATCTCTGGAGCGAGGGCCGAGGGGGGTAAACAGTAAACAGTTCCAGGAGCAGAGGCGGTTTGTCAGCAAACCTTTTGTGGGTAGAGCAGGAGATGAGCGAAACGAGCAAAAATGGCACCGCAGGCGAAAGTGGGCGTGGCTTATTACAGACGATTTAAGAGCATATGACAAATTTTGGGATGAAATTGAAAAATCTGAACTTTTTACAATAAAAAATTAAAGTTTGTAATAACCAAATTTAAAAAAGTATCCGTGAAATGTTCACTTTTAGAGTTGGGGGACTGAACCAGCTGGTTCTCCCGACCACCTGCCACTCCCGGAGGATTCCGGAAAATTTGGAAAAATTCAGGGAAAATTCTCAATTTTATGCAACAAATTGACCCTAAATTTTGTTTAATAATATTACCTAATACAATACACAACCCTACATTTATGTAGTATGGGCTCTGGCGGGGCCTCTGCGGGGGGGGGGTTAGCCCTATTACCCCATCCCCCGTAGACCCGCGCTTGAATTGAAACTACTACATTTATATTCATAAATACCATTTTTTTATAAGATAACAAAAGAAATTTTATAAAATCTGCAGTCGCACAGTGGCAGCAATATTAAACTTTTTTTTAATAAATGACACAGTTCACAAATAAAACTGACCATACGGTATGTATCTAGTTTATTATAGTATTCTTAAAAATAATTATAGGTTTGGGGAGTCAATCCTGGGACACCCTGATGCATATGCTGATAGTAAAGTGCATTTTCAAGTTAAGGATTCGAACCAATTTGTTATCTAATAGATATTCGTTCTTTTATCACGCAACAGTAAACATTTTTAGTTTTTTTTATGGTCACCATAAAATAGGGACGCACAAAATTTAACTACTTCAGTTTTCGAATTCCGTTGTTTTAAGAGATAAATTGTAATCTCAATCAATGTGAACTAAACGTACTTAAGAGTTAATAAATATTTTGTTAGTAATGAATTTTAATTAATAAGTATTGTTAAGAAATATTGGATAAAATGGTTATTTATAAATTAAATGAGAGAAACAAGAGCGCAAACAAAAGATAAAAAATTATTTTGCAAAATATTATAGCTGTACAATGCATATTTTCATTTTTTATTTGTCTATAACTAACTCGTATGCAGAATGACGAATATTGTCGGCAAAACTCGTTGTATTATAGGTACAGGGTATTTCGAAATTCGCGCACATGGACTCTGGGATGGTGTTATGCAACAAAAACAGAACAAAAAGTTCCTTTACCATATTTCCAAAAATAACAAATTTTTAAAAACAAAAGAAAGTTCAAACTATAATTATGATGCGTCGGTAATTTGTTCAACATTTGTTCAAAATGTCTGCCGTCTGCTACCAAATGAGCTTGTTGTAGTGTTGTTGTGCTCGAACAATAAATTGTTTTGAACTATCTTTTGTTTTTTGACAATTGTCATGGATTAATTTTAACCACTTGATCAAACATTTAAAATTGAAATTGAAGACTGTTTTCGACCGTTTTTAGATTTGTCAAACAACTATAACTCGAAAAGTGCAGGTTTGATCAAAAAATGGTAGAGGAACTTTTAATCAGTTTTTGTTATTATATTGTCATCCTACTGTCTGTATGCGCGAATTTCGAAACACCCTGTGAATGAAAAAAATATTTTTTCATGAGTAAACGTACCTACGTTAGCTACTCATTCATGGTAACTCATTCCGTATAATAAAATATAAAATAAAATCCAAAATCATAATAATGCTTACTGTTTCAATACCGCATGTTTCAGATACTCTCACAAGTGTTATTTTTTCTTTATAATCAATTCAAAAGCACATTACTAAAGCAACTATAAAAATCTTACTGACACTATAATAATCAATTTAGTATGTAACAACCACAAGATAAATTGTAAGAATGCGGCTTGGCCTTTTTATCTTTCGAGAATGTAAGATTATTTTGCGAAATCAATAAAAATTAAAATTACCTTGAATTTCTATGTTTTAAGCTTCAACTCGAATTAATCATTCTAATGTTTTATCTACAGTCAATTACAGTCCCGGATGCAATAATTTTTGTCCAAGATATAAAGATAAAAAGTTTAATAAATACAGAAAAATCGACATTTTCAAATACGTTAGAGACGCTAGGTATACAGGGTGATTCAAAAATGGCGCATAAACTCTTCAGTACGTTGTAGGGGACCGTTATTTAAACTGTGGAAAAATCATAAAAAAAATTTAGCTGCAACATTTTTGTAGTTAACAACGAAGAAGTAAGTTGTAGATTTGGCAACACGGGTGCAGCTATGTAGTATATGAGTGGCTTTTATTTCCTTTCATTTACATAGTGAGCTTATTAAAAGTTTCAAACATCGTTGCCACATATTTTTTTCTAACAACTTGATACAAAAATATCAATTTTGAAAGCTAATATTTCAGGATAATGAGGTGTTATGAGCATTTTATTTATTACCCACTATGAAAAAATACTTAAATTATTTTATGAAATGATGAGAAGTTTCAAAATCCACATGAATTCAAAATTGAGTTCTCAACTTAACTTCTTCATTTCTCAGCAAATTAGCGGCTAAGAATTTTTTTACTATTTTTCCTACACTTCAATTATTATTCCCAACAACGTACTGAAGAGCTTATGCGCCATTTTTGAATCACCCTGTATAATATTTAGTTAGTAGTAAATTTGTGATTGGGTTTTTACAAAACAATATTGATTTATATCGACCTTAGTCCGGCACTGACAATTTAATACAATTGTTTGATAATATAATGATAAAATGTATTGGAACACTTTGTGTTTGTTTTACTTTTATCATATTATTACAACTATTGCTCAAAATATCGTCCGGATTTGAGTCACGAATATTAGAGGAAAACAATACGAATCAGAATACAATAATTTATTTACACAATGAAACAGCAAATGAATATAGCAGCAACACTCCTAAACTAAAATCTTGCAAGAGTAAAACTTTGAAAAATAGATACTTATCTTCACAGTGCTTTATTTTTATTTTCCCATACCCACTGGTACCACCTATATGGGAAGTATTGATGTCATAAAAATTTTCGAAATTGAGATTTTCGCAGAAATACCGCGTATTTTGGACCTCCAGGAACCCAAAGATATCTATCTGTGAGTGGGTGGGAGGGTGTGTAAATGGGTATGGGTGTGTGCATGTATGTAACTATGTATTTAACGCTTGTAACGCCGAAACTAATGAACCGAAAGAGTATATCGTAAATTTATCGACAAAATACGCTTTTCAAAAAATCCGAAACCGGAAGCAGAACTTAGACATGCTTTTTTGGTGGCGTTTTTTTCAGAAACAGAATTTTGCAAATCTAAGTAGGATATGAAAGAACACCATAGTTCAAGGGAAATAGTTTTTTACCGTACTCTCTAACTTCAAAATGGCGGCAGCTATGCATTTTTCAAAATTATGAATTTAACGCGGTAATATACCATGACGAAAAATTAGTTTAGAAAATCCAAAAATAGTCAAAAAATTGAAAAATTTTGAAAAATTATTACAAAAAAGTGGCGACACGATTTTGTTTAAATTTTCTATACTTAAGTATGCAACTTGGTATTAGTTATAATTTCTTTTTTTTGCTAAGTTGGTTCAACAAGAGCCCCAGAGTAAAGAAAAGTGGCAACGCCGTGCAAGATTTCCCCATAAGAATTATATTGCCCTATGCTCCCCACGCTGACTTTGATCTCTGGTATGGACTATACATACTTGTACAGACATTACTTTAGAGTTCTGTGTGAAATGTCTGTTTCAAACAACTTGTAATAATTACAAGTGCCGATATTTACAACTGATACTAACAAATAGGGCTGGGCGATACCATGAAATGGGTATCGAGTATCGATACCAATGTGGTATCGATATTACTCAAAAGTATCGAAGTATCGAAAATATCTGAAGTATCGAAAATATCGAAGTATCGAAGATATCGAAGTATCGAAAGTATCGGAAGTATCGAAAGTATCGAAGTATCGAAAGTATCGAAGTATCGAAGTGTCGAAAGCATCGAGGTATCGAAACGATCGAAGGATCGAAGTAACTAAACTGATGTAGGTACTGTGTCTGTGACCCACACCGTAAACAATGAATATGAACGTGTTTGGGTACCTACACCTACTATTTACTAATGCTAAGCATAACAAATCGTCTAAAACTTATAAACGTACACGTCACTTTTGTCCGTTCTTGGCATAGAACGGGGAAAAACTATACCTACCCCAGTTGATCCTATTTGATTGTTCAATCTAATTATCTAATATCTCAATTCTAATTAAAAATAAAAACTTAAGTATATGAAGAGGTAAATGGGTATACCTACTCCTGGAAATACACAAAGTTAAAGCTCCTACAAAAACTACGCGAGCCTGCTATATTAATTTTTTGATACTTTAGATACTTTGAATATTTCTCTATTTCCGATTTTTCGATATTTTTGATACTTCGATACTTTCGATACTTTAGATACTTCGATACTTTCGATATTTCGATATTTTCGATACTTCGAGTAAGTATCGTTATTTTCCCCAGCCCTACTAACAAATACTGGTACGTTTGCGAAACAGGGCCCATATACCCATATTATGTAGTGCTAAGTTGATGTCCTCATGCGAGTGTTAAATTACTTATGTATAGTACCTACAAGTAACTACCGCTCTAAGTTTCTCAATAAGAGGATCAAAATAACAACAAAAATATGTTACTTTATTTTCTTTTTCGCACAAAAAAACTCTTATCTAAATTATACATAATATTGTAGTCGGCCTCAAAGACTATGAAAACGTCGGCTAGTAATAATTGTTCGGTTACGTTGTGGCTTTTTCAGATGATTATTGAAATCCATACCAAAGGTAAAGGTATAGGATAACACTTCAGTCTTATAACAGAATCTACTTCTTTCGCATTTAATTAACTTTCGGTGAATTCTACATCAAACTGTTTGTGTCGCAACAACAGGTTCCTTATCTAATAATTCTTCTTTTTGTGCTTCGTTCTGGATTGCTTCTTTAGCATCCCTTTTATGTTCGGAATATAACCATCTAAAAGTATGATAATCATTTGTAAGGTATGATAACAGGATTATTCTTAAAAATACTTACAGAAATATTAGTATAGCTGGGGTGGTAAGTGCACTTCCAAAAAGAAAGAAGGCACCTGGTACAACGTTAATGGTCCATTTGTATACCATACTATACAAGGGACCGTAGACTAAAGGCATTAAAGCTTCACAAACTCCAAATAAAGAATTTATTTTTCCTGAAAAATTCAGAATTTGTTAAACTGTATATACTCTTCCTTACAAAATTAACCAATTTCAAATTTTTGCTTACTTGAAGGTCCTACAATGCAAGTATACAACAACATAATAATATGAATACCTTCTGCCGCCCCCCCCACTTGTAGTCCTTTACCTATTTTGTCTTCCTTGTTAATGAGAAGGTCATTACGTTCGTGCAGTTGTTCATCACCGCAGTAAGTAATAGAACTTGTAATTATGGGATTAACAAAAATTAAATGAAGAAAATAAATTAAGTGGTAGTACCCGGCAGTGCCCGGTTCTGTTGGCGCTATAAACCTCCAAGTATGTAAAGCTTTGAAATTGAGTTTATTATTGTTACCAATGAATGTCAAACTGTGGTTAATGCTTACCTAGTTCGTCAGGAGGTACAAGTTTTGATATGATGGACCTCATTGCAATGAATGATGTACCGTTCAGCATTTCCACAATGGCACCTATAGTCATTTAAAAGAAGTTTTTATTGAAATGTAAATACAATTTAGTTTAATTTTGTAAATATTAAATTAACGGATTTCTATGACGTGAAAATACAAAGATCTTAAATAGTGAAATATGGTATCTCCAACGTCAGTAGAAATAAGTAATTCACATCATTGAAATGCTTCACATTATATATTTAAAATAACTTGGAGATTTCTACCTTACCTAAATAAAATATTGTAGAATTTGGAGCAAATGCATATATTAGAGCAGAAAGAACTTTGCTTGTACTTGAAATTACGCCAAGAAGAGCATCATCCATTTGTAAATATTTCGAGAAAAAGGATAATGAAAATATTGTTCCTGCAACGTAAATTAGGATCAGATTAAATAAGTAACAAATAATAATTTTCCCTAGATAACCAGGCATTTACAAAATAAGTACGGTATTTTTGATTAAGAGAGCTGCACTATTAGTAGCCTACCATAGGGATTTGAATGCAAACATTTTTATGGTCATTTGCTTCCATAATTATTTTAGAATTTTTTTGTAAAGAAAATTTATCGACTAGTGGAAAGTTTTAATTCACGAGTGATGAAATCGCGAGTGAATTAATTTTTGCGAATCGATAATTATTTTCTATAGCAGATGTTAAAGTGTGCCTTGTTCGACTAAAAATAGTTGATCAAGTATTACTTTAACCGCAAGGGTAGATAAAGTAACACTTTAACCGCCAGGATAGATAAAGTACTTTAATTTACAAACAAACGCATAAAAAAACGACAGAGTCGAGTTGGTTCCCAATCCCTTTGCTTTCGCATTGAGGGACGAGTTGGTTCCCATGAGTACCTATCTTAAGCATAAGTAGTAACTTTGGAAACCCAATAGCAATAATAATGTATCTTATTTTTAGTATTTTGATATTTTGGTAACATTGAAAGAATGTTGCTAATGATTAACTATTTAACTAAGGGCGGAGGTTGTCTACAACCGATACAGAGGGTTGTTATCTGCTATTGTAAATTTGTACTTTTTTGTTGTTTTTTTTTTTCTTTATAATTCTGTAATAAATATAGGTAGGTATATCAAACATTTTTAGTAATATACAATTTTGTTTTGTTTTTCTTTGTAATATTGTATGTAAGTTTTGGTTGTTTTTTTTTCTTTATAATTCTGTAATAAATATACAGTGTGGGTACTTTCAAAACCGAACATAGGAGAATTGCATTGTAACTAACCTGCTCGCCATTTAAACCCACAAGAATGGTAATGGTATGAATAGAACGACAAAAATACACCGCATGCGATGGTACCAATAAATGTTAGTACTGAGTTATCTTTTTCTGTAAAACAAATATATAAAATAATGCTATTTTGAAATAAAATAGGTTACTATGACTGTCGACTTTTTTTATCTGTCAATTAAATTATTTGACATCAGTCATAAGTTTCATCTGTTATTAATATTAAATATGAATGATAATGCGTATTCAGTCGAGCAGGGGGTTTTGTAATTCTCCTATGTTCGGCTTTGAAAGTACCCACTCGGTATATCATACATTTTTAGTAATTTACAATTTTGTTCACTTATTTTCAATGTTTTTCTTGGTAATTTTGTATGTAAGTTTTGTAAGTAAAATTTTAGAAGACAGTAATAGACTAGTTTATTTTAAATGGATTCATTCCCATATAGCCCACTCGGGAACCAACTCGATTTATAAGTTACCTAATTAGCTACTGATAAGAAGACCTACTTTTACCTTTGCAAGCGGGAACCAACTCGACCCCGTCCTAAAAAAATGACTAACTCCATGGAAACCTTTGGTTTGCTACTGAGATTTTCGGGATTAATATAATTTAATTTTTTTTTGCAATTTTCTCTTTAACATCGGCTATAGAAAACAATAGAATTTTATACACTACGATAAAATAAATAAATTGATATACGTATCAAAAATATATACAGCGTGTTATATAATGTAACAGCAATCTCTTAATTGGTGATTCTGGGGCATAAAGTAAGTCATATTAGCCTGCTCCTTTTTTGTTAAACGTCTTCGTTGAAGAGTTAGAGAAGTTTCAAGTTTAAGAACGTATGTAACAAAAGATAAAATCAAGTTACAATGTAGCATAATTGACAAAGGTTAAGTAAAATTTGAAGCTAGCATACAGTGACATCAAGAAAATTTGGAAAAAGGATACGAAACTTAAACAAACTATATTAGTTCTAAAAACTCCTGTCCTGTGACGTTTAATGTGTCAAATAGAAAATTTAAGTTGGCTAATATAAAAGTCACTATACATTACATTAAAATGAAGCCATGATTACTAATAGCAAATAGGGATTTTTATATTAACCAACTGAATTTTCCATTTATTACACTAGACGTTACGGGAGTTTTTTGAATCTATTTAGGTATACCTATTTATTTAAAATCGGAAACAAAATTTATAATCTGTGAGCTGCCAATTAAGTTACAATATTGTAAGACACTGTGCGAGATGTCACTTCTATTTTTTTCAATTTTGATAATTCAAAACACATGCAACTTGTTTGATACATGATTTTAAATATTAAATGTTTGGGAACTCTCTCATCGGTTGACGCTAGAATCGTTTAGTTATTCAACGAAGAAGTATAATAGTGTACCCATTTCGTAGATACGTGATTTCTGGAATAGTTCTTTAAATAGCATAGGGAAAACAATTATCTTACCTATAGTATATACAATAGCACTATATGTGCAAAATAGACTAAAATCTATCTCGTTCCATTGAAATCGATATCGAGTAAATAAATACATTACGTTATATTCTCCTAAAACATAAATAATAGTTTATTACACATTCAACAGTAAACAACTACTGTGAAATATAAATCAACAAAACAAGGTAAACGTTGAATAATCCAAAAAAGGTTTTAAAAACACACCGAGAATGACAAAAATTCCATTAATAAATATTGTTCAAGGTAAAATATAATTTACATTGTTTCAGTATTTGATATAATATAGTACATGAGGTCAGTAAATACTAGATAGATAAATATCCTCGAGATAAGGATAAAATTATTGACAAGTAATAATAGAATGGTTCTAAATGAAATTTTTTATAAACAAACACCTTGCTCTTTGAAAGAGGACACATTCCTACAGGCGCGTGATGAGACCCTATAGAAGGCCCGGCATTAAAGGGCCCATGAAAAATCATTTTTCAAGACCAATCTATCTAAAACAAAACAATTTTAAGTCGGGAGATATCTTCTTGAAATGACAGATTCATGTAGTATTACTATATATTCTAGCTCCGGTAAAATAACAAAGCAAGTAAATTAAAAAATGTAATACAAATTTTTTAAACGCTATTACCAAATAAACCAAAGCCTATTGTGTAATCTTGACAGATTTTTTTTGTTGGGTACATTTCCTCGGATTTTTTTGGTGAATTCTTTTTCCTTTGATTTTTCCCCAATTACTTGGGTATTAGATAATCAGACCGATGTTCACGTCTGGTCCACCTCTACGGTTTGATACTTTTAATTTTTAAAATAGGCATTAGAAATTTTATGTTTTTAAAAATTTATTTGGATTTTGAGTTTTAAATATTTATATTTTTTGAAGGTCAGGGTCGTGGAACGGTACTTAAGGGTCCGGGTAACAAAGTCTAAACTTTTAATTCCAATAATAAATTTTAATTCTAGAGTGCCATGACTTACTGTATTTTGTTCATATCATTGCCCCTTACTTTTCTTAAACTATTTAATAAAAGATGAATAATTGGCAAGTCGAGCCTTTCAAACTTGGCAAAATCTTTTTCCCCGAATGACTCCTTTTTTTTAAATGGAGGGAAACCGACCTTTTATTAGAGAATTTTTGAGCACCGTACGCTAAGAGTACGGTAACGCTAACACTAACGTCTTTGCTAAGCAAAACAATGTGTTGCTTAGCAAAGCAGCATGTTGCCTAGCAAAGACGTTACCGTTAGCGTTAGCGTACTCTAGCGTATAGTGCTCTAAAACTCTCTATTATGTTAAACAGGTTTAGAAAAGTAAGCGGCAATGATTTATGAACAAAATCAGTAGTCATGGCACTCTAGAATTAAAACCCTTTTTTTGAAATAAAAAATTTGTAAATCCTCAAAATTGTAATATCTTGACATTATTATACGTAGAATTTAATCCCGAGTTGAAATATGTAAAAATATACAGGGTGCTGCATTTAAAATAAGAAAGTTAGGGTTATTTCCGGAGAAACCGGAAGTGAAATCTTAACATTCCGTTAAAATCATGTAATATAACGCATACAAAAATTAGTTTAAATCGGTTAAAAAATAAAAACAGAAGTTTCCCGGGGTCCTGTGTCGTCCATTTTTCATTTTATGCTAATACCATAATTTGATTCCCTTATTATTTATGCCCAAAAGCCTTTTAACACCTTCTTAATAATTATGGTTATGAATCAAATTTTAAATCCAGACTTACCATGTAAAGGGCCAATAATAACCATAACAAGGAGCATGATGATACAAATTCGCTTTCTTCGATTTTTCTCTCCTGTTTTAAAAGCCACTTTGAAAGTTTCCGATATGTGCTTCACATCAAAGAAATCTCTTAAAAATCCCACATTTCTCTTGACAGGTTTTGTTTCTGAACCAGAGAGAGCATCATCTTTGATCATAAGACATCCGTATATAATTCCAACTACATATAAACATAGCGCCAGTGAAAAGACTCCATAAAAATCTATCGCAACTAGTAATACACCACTTAAAGCAATTCCAATTGTCCAACTAATATTGCTCATTGTGCTAATTGCTCCGATTCTAACAGTTCTTGTTTCAACACTTGAAATACTGCTGATGTAACTATACACGCCCATGAACATCGCAAACCACCCTCCAGTGATGGCTGGAGGAAGAGCTTCAGAGAGTATACTAAATTCCAAGGACAATTCGTAAAAAAAGTATGTGCATATCAAAAATCCTATACTTGAGAACGCTTCTCCAATTATCGGAAAAATAATGCAAGGTTTTCTACGTTGATTTCTGTCGCTCCAAGAACCCAGAAACATGAGGATAATGGCAGGAACTAAACTTTGAACAATATTTTTCCAGGCATACATGGATGTAACCAATTTCTGTACCATAATTTCATCCGTTTCGTTGTACATAGAAGAATTTCTAGCTGTTAAACCATCGCAGACCTGTGCACTGAGATTTAGATTTACACGACAAGCTTTTTCTAAATTTAAGTTTTGTGTTGCTAAACTAGCCATGGTGCTTGGCAAGAGGTATAAGATGAATACTGGCTCGACCGTAATATTCGTGAATACGATGGTAATTTTTTGAAAAAGACTTTTGGCTTCTTGCTCTTTTTCTTCATCTTGGTTGCCGGCAATAGTTTGAATTTCTGCTTCGATACTTTTTGCTCTTTGAAGAGCCATTTTGGAAATAAATTTATACACTGCGTTTTATTTAATATCTGTAAAGTTTGTGGAAGCTTAGATAAGTATGTAATTAAGGTACAAAACGATTTACTTTAAGCAAAAAAAGATTTAATAATAAATCATTAGTACTTACCGGCTCAACAACACACTTATATTATTATAAAGCATCCCCATACAATTCTTTAACATAACGAAGAAAAAACTGTTTAAATCCCACTTTCGAATATATTAATAAATAATTACGAAGACGTGAAAGGTTTAGTTATAAACTTTCAATATCAACTGGACGTAAACGATAGGATAATAACAGCTTTTATTAGCTTATCTTTGGCCCTTAAAAGATATCTACAATTTCATTGTTTACGCAATGTTGACATTAGTTAAGGTTCAATTTTACTCTGATCTTGTTATTGCTTGTTCTACTTATCAAATACTATTGTTTTTAAAAATTTCCTAAAATGTTAAAATAGTATTTACAATGGCGACACGGCAGTCCCTAATTATAGACCTAAAGTCCTTACGTTAATTAAATTTGTGTGAAATCTAAAATTAGTATGGCGATAACAACTAGAAAAGAATGCCGGTTTAATAGATTAATTGAATAGAACACGTGTATATGACTTAATCCTTTAGAAACAATTCAACGAATCCCCAATTAAATATTGCGCAATAAAAAGATTTGTTTTAAGTTCTAAGCACTGTGTTATTTTTCATTCTATTATCGTCTATTATTGATTTATTACATCATAAAACTGTATCATAAAGTTTGCAAATCTTACTTATTAGATGATTACTTTGATTAACAACATAGCAAATCATAATACACAAACAATCATACATTCCTGGAACTGTATCTCACCCATTTACATGAAAAATAGAAAAACAATTGTTTGAAATCCCTGAATGTTTTAACAACAATAACAATACTACAAAATGTAATGAATCACACAATAGTTATTTTTGTATCAAGGCCAAAAAGTGAATCTTTTTCGGCCGCGACTGATTTTCTGGTCGAGGCAAAGCCGAGACCAGAAAACAGGGAAGGACGAAAAAGGACTTTTTGGCAGAGGTGCAAACAACATTTTTTAGGCGAATATTACAAATTTTATTAACAAATTTAAATTTTTATCTAAATATTCCAATGACATTTGGTCACGTGACCTTTATCATAGTCGACTAAAAAATTATAAATCAGCGGCCGAAAAAGTAAAAACAGCCGAAAAAAAACAAAACAAAATAGAAATTGACAAATGCCTACTACAAATTGACACTTTTCGGCTGTCAAAAGATACGTAAAACCGCTGTTTTTATCGTAGTCGACTAAAAAATAAATTATTTTAGTCACTGCGTTTCAGATATAGGTAGATACACGTGTATGTTTAATTCACCAACAACATCTATTTAATTAATTAAAAACAAATATCCATTAATGGTAAGAGATAGATTTAAGATATACGCAGTGAATTATTTAAAAGGCAGTTAAACAATGAAGAAGTGGTTCAAATTGTTACTACTCTCCTCTAAGAAGGTCGTAGTCAGAGATATGTGGCTGGGGTGTGTGGAATCCAACAATCTTCCATATCTAGAGCAGCCAAAAGATACAGAGAAACTGGAGAATATGAACCTCGACGAAGACAAGACCAAAAGAGGGGTACATCTGAAAGAGACGATAGATTTATTCGAATGAGTGCTCTTCGTCAACGTTTTGTGACAGTAAGAAGTACCTACTCACAATAAATTAGCTGTCTGACGTACGACGAGTAAGAATAAGTGATCAAAAAGACGATTGAGAGATGTAGGATTGAGGTCTAGGAAGACTTCTGTGTGGCCAGGTTAAGGTTTGGTCGTGAACACGTTAATTATTGGTCTATGAACGACTGGAGCAACGTGCTTTTCACAGAGGAATCAAGATTTTGCCTAACATCGTCTGATGGCGTGGTATGAGAGAACGGTGCGCTCCCGGCTCCAGCAAACATTCCTCCAACTACGAGTTTTGGAGGTGGGTTAAAAATGGTATGGGGCGGAATTTCTTTAAACGCTCGTACGGAGTTAGTGGTGGTGGAGAGGGGTTCAACGAAAGCAAACAGATATGTGGCGGATATTTTAGAACCACACGTAATGCCGTTTGTCCCATTTATTGGAAATAACTTTTTATTAATGCAGGATAATGCCAGGCCTCATATGGCTCGGGTCTTGTTCCAGTATCTTCCTGATACCGGAATTCAATTCATGGACGGCTTGAACATGTATGGGACATGATGGGAAGGTGAATTAGACAAAGAGAAGTCGCCCCTGCTTCACTTGCAGACCTTGGTAAAGCGTTGACTGAGGAATAGGACAATTTTCCGCAGGAGTCAGAGAGAAACTTATTTCATAGTTTAACGAGAAGAATGCAATCGGTTAGTGATTCCAGAGGTGCAAACACGTGGTATTAGTTGTTATTTAGTTTGTTTTTCAAGTGATAAAAAAATGGTGTTAGTGGTATAATGTTTTATTTTTTTTAAACATATTTTTTGTAAACATGTCCTGTTTGGTATATATTTTTAGTAAAATTAGTATCTGCTTTTGATTCTATTTTATGCTTAAAATGAAGAATCTAGCATTAGAACACCAAAGAAATAGTTACAATCTATAAATATTGAGTGATGCGATAATATTATTGAGCAATGTAGTTCAGTTGTAAAAAATATAGGGCAATTAAACACCCCGTATTATAGACCAAGAGCTGGAAGAAAAATCAACTCACCTTCGCAATTTTCGAAACAGACCGCTTTGGAAAACTAAAAAAAACCCTGACAATTTCCTCATAAAATACCATCCTAATTTTTTGCAGAAAATTAGTATGCCAAATAAATAATAATCGAACTGTGAAAGCAAACATCGGCAGACGGTCTCTTTCCTGCGAGCCACTTTTTCAGATGTGGAAGCAGGAAATAGTCACAGAGGGGCCAATCTGGGGAATATCGTGGATGGGGAAGCAATTCGTATCTTAACTCATGGAATTTAGTCATGGCGACTACACACGTGTGCACTCGTGCATTGTCTTGATGGAAGAGAACTTTTTTCCTCGCCAAATGCAGTCTTTTTTCCTTCAAAACATCGTTGAAACGATCCAACAAGCCTGCATAATATGAGCCGTTGATATAGGAAGACTGATTTGATTTAAAGTAAATGCGATTTACATAAAACCATATCAAATTTCAATTTTATGTGCAAGAAAGAAATGGATAAAATAAAGCGTGCGCAGAACTGGAATTAAAAACGAATGAGCAATCAGCAATTAGCAAAAATTGTTTTTGAATTATAACTTGGTTTGGTATTTTGGGAGACCATTTGATAGAACCAATAGTTTTTCCAAATTATGTACTCGGTCAAGTCTATCTTTACTTTTGTGAAAGGTTTTATCCCCACTACTACAAATGCGCTCCGATGGGGTTTCTTCGCATTTTACAGACCTTGTCAGATTTTATTTAAATCAAAATTAGAACCACAGATAAATAAAATAGGCCGAGGAAGGTGCAATAATTAATTGTGTGGCCACGTAGATCCCTGATTTATCGTATTCAATGCCAAACTATTCAAACGAGTGGAGTGGAGTTGTTAAGTATTTTAAAGAAATATGTGGACGTTAAATAAATATATTTTAAAAAATTATCGTTTTCGTTTTTTCAAAAACATACAGATTTCATAATATAAAAATACGTACGATAATGCTACATTTGATTGGTACACGGATTCGTTTTAGTGGTTTTAGGTATTCTTCTAGAACTAGCGGTTCAGAGTGAAACATCAATCGAACTACCTATGAATCATATTTTAATTCGCAAATATTTCTATCAAAGAACTTCATGCGCAGCCATTCATTACATCAGATATTTTTTTATAGTGGTACATTGTTGCAAACTAACAAATTTTCTTTCGTGTCACGATCTTTATCTTCTTCAACGGGTTCTGTTATTCGATTTAGATACAACCATCTAAAATATGAAGAATTATTTATATAACTTTGGTTTACGAAGTTATTTCAAAATGGTAACGAATAAAAAAGTACTTCATGATTGTTACAATATTATTGTGATAATTATTTCTTGTTTAAATTAAAAAATGTAAGAAATATTTCTAAACTTACATAAAGATTAAAACTGCTGGAATTGTTAATACACTACCAAGTAAGAAAAATGCTCCTGGAAATGTATTAATTGTTGCTTTATAAAGAGCACTGTACATAGGGCCGTATATCAATGGCATTAGAGCCTCAGAGGTCCCAAACATTGAATTCATTTTACCTAAAGACATAGAGAGTTGGAGCTGTTTGAAAATACATTTAATCCATATTTTTACTATAAAGTTATACAGGGTGATTCATAGGTCTATTGCCAATATGCCATAGTTCATAGATGCATAGAAGGAACCAATTTTAAGCCAAAAAGTTTCTTATTTTGAATTATTGAGTTGCGAAGAGTTAAAGTTTCGGGTTAGTTAGAAGCAAACTTACAATTCGGTTCATATCAGAGCCCACTTTTAAATTAGCATTTTTGTTCCCAGCAATCAACCTGTAGCATAATACAGGGTAGCTATTATAAATGGGACCAAAGTCGTAGCGCTCAAACGCTTTGAGATATTAATTTGAAATTTGGAACACTTTAATACGACATCACTTCGCATATTTTACAGTATAGAAAAATTTTCTTTGACTCATACTTTCGAAGCCCGGTCGCCATCTTGAATTTTCTTAAATGTTAATAGGGGTAACGCAATACATCAGTAGAAAGCTTAATTTTTTCTCTTTCTAATCGTGGTAAATTAATATGGGTTTCCATAAGAAAATAATGCAAAAAAATTAGAAAACAATTTGCCGTTTGCTCAAACGGCTATTTATTGTATGCTTTTTAAATCTAGGTAGCTATGCATTAACACAGCGTCAAAATTAAACAAAAAACAAAATAAACAAACAATGAATAAACCAGTTACCTACTAATATTAAACAAACAATAATTCTAAAAGTTAAAAAACGAATACCATGTGATTGTTAAAGCAAAGCCACCTAGAATTAAAGCATACAACAAATAGCCATCTGAGCATAAGGCAAATTGTTTTCTAATTTTTCTCCATTATTTTCTTATGTAACCCCATAATAATTTACCACGATTAGATAGAGAAAAAATTAAGCATTTTACTGATGTATTGCGTTACCCCTATTACCATTTAAGAAAATTCAAGATGGCGGTCGGGCTCCGAAAGTATGAGTCAAAGAAAAAATCTCCGTACTGTAAAATATGCGAAGTAATGTCGTATTGAAGTGTTCCAAATTTCAAATTAATATCTCAAAGCGTTTGAGCGCTACGACTTTGGTCCCATCTTTAATAGCTACCCTAGAAATAATTACCTAATTCATCTCCTGAAACAAGTTTAGATATAATTGACCTCATTGCAATAAAAGCAGTTCCATTAAAAACTTCAATAAGGGTACCTAGAATATATGTGCAACGGTTACAACAATAATTACCAAGTATGAATAAATAAATTTCCATTACCTACGTAAAATGTCAAAGAATTTGGTGCAAACGCATACACTAAACATCCACATATTTTGCTTACACTCGAAATAAGACCAAGTAAAGCATCATCTAACTTCAGAAATTTTGAAAAGAAAGCTAAAGCAAACGTACAACCTAAAAGAAATTACATTTTGTTAATTCGAAGAAATGAAGATAGCAGTTTCTTACCAAGCAAGTGCGCAATACAAGAATAAGTAAAAAATACACTAAAGTCTACTTCATCCCAGTGAAACTTGTACCTTGTATATAAATACAAAACATTCATTTCGCCTAAAATAAAAAAATATATTCATAAAATATTCTTAACAAGACATGATAAATATTGCAGCAGTGAGCAGTTTTGGTTAAATACAGAATCTAATATTTACAAATTTGATTTGTAAATTAGGATTTATGTACTTTCAGACAGTAATAGTCAACATTAGTAAACAAAAAACCGTTTCGTACTAGACCTCATTACGATACTAGTGTCGTTATGGATTTCATTACGACACTAGTGTTGTAATAAATTTTCGAAAAGTCAGATAAGCCTTGGAAATAAACAAACTTCACAAACAAACGTCATTTCGGTGTTAACAGAATTAACCAGCCTACTATAATATTTGTTATGGGTTCTCTACTAACGGAGGCCGTTAGTTTATCCCATCTCGTATCGTAATATGGCACTCATAATATGTAGGTATTACGGTTACTAATGCATTATAGCATTGCGTTAGAAGCTATTCTTTGAAAATTCTTCTTATAGGTAATACAAACTTTCCACAACAAAATCAATTCTAAATAACTATCTAATCGAGACAATTCAGTTATTAATAATTTTCACGTGTTGATTATTATCAATGATCAGTTAGTATCATAAAGTAAAACTTCCTTATTTATCTTTAAGGTATTTTATCCAAAATTAGGAAATCAGACAACAAAAAAATTGTTTTTGTCAGCAATGCCAACGACGATTGATTAAATCATGTCTGCTACAGATAAGTAGTACATTTTTTCTAAATTATGTACAGCTATAGTACAACAAACCGTTCAATTTTGTACCTATAACCGTATAGGCCCATAGTAAATTATTGCAAAAGTTTTAAGCAGCAGGTTTTCTGTGCATTTTAACGAATTTCAAGGAGTATGAATTATTGACATACTATTGTGAAATTTCATATCAAAATGAAGAAGACTTATCTATAAAAAATTATCAAAAATGATGTGAAGGCGCTGTATAAGTGGTTGGAATTACAAAATAGCCAATTCCAGGACTGTATCAACAACAACATTCAAAGATCTATAACGTGATAGTATACTACGATCATGAGTTTTGGATAGCAATTAATTGATTATGGAATGAAAGTTATTGTTATAGTCCAGGAGCTAGCGGTATATTTTAAGACTAATTTCTATCAAGCTGAAATTTTTTTTATGAGCTGGTATGGTTATGTCTGCCAAATGTAGGTGGTCGGCAAAATTGGACCGCGGGACATAAAGCGCCCAGAATTTTTTTGTTTTTAATTATTTTTTGATGAAATTTACAAACTTCAATCAAGCTAATTCCTATTTTGCTCGTTATTTAAGACATTCCGACAACAAAAAATTAACTGTCCGACATAAGAGTCGGAACTGAATCAGTCTCTGCCGTTTGGGGTTCCTACTGTTTTTAAGACATTTGACTTATTACCATCAAGCTGATTTTTTTTTAATAACTATATACTAATTTAACAAACACAAAAATCACCTTGTCCGACAATTTGAGCGGGACAGAAGCTCTCTCTGACGTCCTGGATTGGTTAGTTGGCCAATTTTTTTTCTTAGCGCTCTATGTCCCGCGGTCCAATTTTGCCGACCACCTACATTTGGCAGACATAACCATACCAGCTCATAAAAAAAATTTCAGCTTGATAGAAATTAGTCTTAAAATATACCGCTAGCTCCTGGACTATTATCATCTACGATCGCATATTAGACAGTTCTCATTTTCGACCCACAATTTTATGAAGAATATTTCCAACTGCGGCATTTTGGCCAATTTTTCCATATTCTCCATATTGGGAAGTTAATGTTAAGGAATAAAAATTTAAATGTTATTTAAACTTCAGATCCCATCAAATTATACAATAAAAAACCTAACAGATTCTAAAAATTCTAAAAATCTATGCTTAACTCTCACTGCTGCCACCTTAACACAAAGTTACCGTGTATTGGTCCAATAATCAACATGGCTAATATCATAATAAGGTACACCCTCCTCTTTCTGTTTCGTTCTCCACGTTGAAAAACAGTTTGAAATGTATCCTTAATATGGTTCAGATCAAAAAAGTCTCTCAAAAAACTGATTTCCTTTTTCCGAATTTGGCGATCAGTTCTATCTTCTTTCACAACTAATACCCCGTATAATATTCCGCATAAGTACATACCTAAAGCAAGTAAAAACACGCCATAGAACCCCATTACGTGATATAACACACCACTTAGAGCATTTCCAACAGTTAAACTAATATTAAACAGAACATGAACTATTCCAACTCGTACAGTTCTCGTTTCTACGTTGGACATAGCGCAAACAAACGTAAATGTGCCCAAAAACATTACATTCCATCCCCCTGTTAATGCGGAAGGTAATACTTCTATAGCTACGTTTACCTCCATTGGTAGTTGATAAAAGAAGTAGATACACATTAGAATACCTAACGCAGTAAAAATTTCCCCGCACAATGGCAAAAGAATGCAAGTTTTTCTACGCTTATACCGATCACTCCATGATCCAATAAATAGCAGCAACATTACCGGAAAAATACTTTGAACAACATTTTTCCATACGTAAGCAGAGGCAACAAGTCTTTGTACAGCGACTTCATCGGTTTGGTTGTAACCAGATGTATTTCGGTTACTTAATGCGTTGCAAACCTCTTCACTCAATTTGAGATTAACTCGACAAGCTTTCTCAAGACTAAGGTTTTGAATTGTTAAACTTGACATTACATTTGGTAAAACGAACAAAACTAACATGGGTTCAACGGTTATATTTGAACACATAAATCGTACTTTCTCAGTAAAACTGAGATTACTGTATTCAGATTTTACACCAGCCTCTTCAGTACTTTTTTCCATATTGTACGGATGGATTCAGTCTATAAAGAAACGTTATTTTTAATAAGAGTTCGCTTTTAAATTGGGAAAATAAAATAAGTGAAGGAAAAATGAGTTATATGCTCTATATGGAGATGCATCAAACTTAGGGGTTGATTTTCTAGTTTTGGGTCAGTCATTACTGTAGGAAACTGTCTGGGATATGTATATAGAATCAATGAGAAGTAACACTTTAACAAAATTATATTCTACAATGTTATCGTTTGATGCATATACAAGGAACTAATCAAAGGAACTGCAGTTATAATTGAATAATTGTGTTCCATATGCGGATCGGAACAGAAAGATTGATACCGGAATCAACCCGGATTTATTATTTCCAGATTGACAGAAACACGTGGTTATAGTTTATAGTTAGTTTCTTAATATCAATAATAACGTTCAGATAATCAATAAACACTTGAAACTATATTACCTACCTAAAAAATTTAAAAAAATATTCTACTTACCAGAAGGTTAACTAAAATCTAAAATAGGTAAATTCACGATTTCTCGTCTTAAAACAATTTTTCTGAGTGTATCACCGTCACTTTACAAACAATAATACGTTAGTGCATGAACACAACCTTCTTTTTATCGTTCAATTGAAATAATAAAACTCTCGATTCATTTCATTTATCTTTCTATTGTAATTATTTATTTAACTTCAAATTATATTTTTTACACTGTACAGGTTACTAACCTGTTCTATCCCTATTATCGTATGTTTGATAAATTTGATAAACCCTTCAAAATCTAATTTAATATCAAATAAGTAAATGAAAGATCTACAAAGACTTTATGATATACAGGGTGTTCCTAAAATGTCTCAACACCTTCAGGTAACGCTATGTTGTACAGTCAAATGCAAAAGCAATGTCCAGCGGTTCTGCGTTCTGCTGCAAACTTAGACATATACGTATTTCTTATACCTGTATACTTTTCCCTTTTCTTACCTGCTAGGATTTAAGAAAGTAAATTGTAGTTTATGGCAGAATGTCGGCCCGCTGGACATTACTTTTGCACTTGGCTGTGTACAATGAATGTAGACTTCAAAATATCTAACGCGAACTACCTACAGTGTCCGTTTTCCTCATACGAGCCACTTAAGTAATTATTAAATTTGGTAACACTGTTGATATTTTAATTTCTAGCAAAAAAACCTTCATTTTGTAAATGAGATAATGTGCCAATTGTTTCTATGATTACTTTGGAATCGTAAACAAACCAAGTGGTAGCTAATATTTTAATTCAATTCAATTTAATTCATATGGTACCAAGTACCAAGTTTATTATATGAGGGTGCAACACAACTTATCCAAAAAATTTTAACCATACATGCAACTTTTAATAAAAAATCGATTTGTTAAAAAAACTTTTAATAAAAGTCCAACACAAAACGAGATAAAAATTGTTAAAGTTACAAATTAATGAAAATGATAAAAATGGTAGGTACTTTATTGAACACTGCACAAAACAACTACCATGTATTAATCTGTCAGCTTGTGTGCGAATTGTTAGTATTGCAGTGATAGTTATTTTTTTAATAAAAATGGCACATGTATAACGAGGAGTTGGTGGACATTGTATTAGCGTACGGAGAAGCAAGGGAAAACTCGTTAGCAGCTTCTCGCCTCTATTCCCAGCGATTTCCAAATAGGCACTTGTCTCATCACGAAACATTTACGGCAGTGGTTCTAATTTTACTAATTTCTAAATTTACGCCCAAGCCGTGGACATGGGAGTGATCGGGTTCGCCAACATTTGTAACTTTAACAATTTTTATCTCGTTTTGTGTTGGACTTTTATTTAAAAAAAAATTAACAAATCGATTTCTTATTTAAAAGTGCATGTATAGTTAAATTTTTTCGGATAAGTTGTGTTATACCCTGTATATAAACAACCCCTTCTTCTAAATTAATATTTCAAGCAATTTCTAGTTAACCTCTACTCTATAAAGCTAAACGGTGATCAGGAAGAATGTTTAATTATTTTAGAGCAAAAGTGTGTTGAGGTTTTTTGTAGAGAAGAAAATTCTGAATCTGTTCATGCTATTATTTATAATTTTCTATTTTCCGGAAGCGTAGAAATAGAAGAAATTAAAAATGGTCTTTATAAAGAAATCAGTGATGCCTATGTATTCAATAAACAGTCAATAAGGGGTGGTCAAACTACCTATAGGGCAATCAGTTACATAAGTTATGGGTATCATAAATTTGTTTCTAGAAGTCTGTGATTAAAAGTTTATTGTCATAGTACCAGCGAAAGTTTATTTTCCAAATCCAAAGTAATCCAGTAATGAAAAAAATACGGACGATTTCAGAAAAAATTAATTTACTTGACACATTATCAATAATAATTATCTCAAATACATTTTAATATCTCCATCAAGCAAAGGTATGTTTCATTCACATTCAACAATTTTGCCAATAACGCAAATAAAAGCGAGAAAACTATATAGGTAGGTATATTGCAGAGGAATTTTTTCCTGCAGTTTAGAATTAAGCATGCATACCTGAAGCTGTTAAGTTATTTAAGGAACACCCTGTATATCCGAGAATATCACAAAATATTAATATATCTTCAAATACAACGTACACATTACCATAGCCAAGAAACTATGTTCAGAGGAAATACGAAAATTACAGTAAACTCTCCTTTTTAAAGATGATTATTTCATTATACACTTGAGACAATTAGTTAAATTAATAGAACATGGAAGGGTTAAAGTGTTTAATATCACTTACCTTAAAAAGTAATTAGTATATGCGTAATAATAAATAAGTTAAGATTAATTAAGTAACACTACTAAGACTGCAATAAAGTATAGCGTCCATCATTTAAAAATCTGGAAATTATTTTAAAATAAGTTCAAACTACACTTAGGTATTTTGTAAATTGTGGTTTTCGCGAACGTCTAGAAAGGAACTGGCAATAAGATAAATACTTTTAGAAACTAAACGACTTGGGGAATTTATTATAATATAGCTTCTAGTATTGTTTCCAAATTTACTTAGCGATTACGATAATAATTAAAAACAATAACATGAACATTTGTGGGAGTAGCTTAATCAGTTTGACAAACCAAATAGACACATAAACAGAAGTCAATGTCTAAAATATACGCCTGCTAGATCGGCGATATATGAACCTGGCTCACCAATAGCAAATATCTCTTCAAATTTCGCGCGCTTTATTGAGAGGGGCATCTACTGATTCTGTTCGATAAACGAAGTATGGCAGTAACTAACTAACAAGTAATTTTGGGCCTTTCTTTGTAACTAAATAATTTCATATATTTTGCAAACCGTGAGTAATTTATTAACAATATCTTTTAGAAAATAAATGTTTATTTTGTAAACGTCATTTCCACTACTGTCAAAAATAAAAACAAAACAGTGACATGTGCGATTTTAAATGAGCTAGCGGTATATAATACAGTTGTTGCCGTGGATACGTACACACATTTTAGTACAATAGGGCTGTTCTACGCAAATACGACCTTGGAACGAGCGAGAGGAAAGTTCTACCCTAGTGCTTTCTTTTTCTATCGGGGCACCAATATGACGGCAAGAACAGCACTACATTACTAGCTACTATTTAACGTAACTAGATGTAGGTTGGTATGCTATACATAATTAGAGTCCAACAGAACCTCAATTTTTCCCTTGTTTCTGGTAACCCCCTGACGCAGAACTGTCATTTATGCATTTGGCACAAAAATAATTAGTAGTGCAAAAAGCAACCGTGCGTGTTTCCGTTGTTTTTAGTTATTGTTTCCTGTTATTTGTTATTGTATAGCAACTTAAAGCAAATAGTAACTAATAATTTAGTGATATTTCTTCAGTCAGATTGGCATTATTGATAGAGAGAGACAACAGTAGGGTAGAGCATTCCATCTCTTTTCAACTTAAATAGAACAGGCCTATTATTTAACATATTGTTTTACTAGTAACACAATGACTACCTTCTATATAGTCAGTTCTGTAGTACAATAGGGATATTACAATACGCTTGAAGAAGAATTCTTTTAAGTTGCTTATTACCGGTAGCGTGAAAAATGTAATAAGTAACACGGAATGTATCAACTATTAATATCCTCGGTAGGTTCCTACCTCGTATTTTAATGCGTCCTTGCATTCCTTGTTACGTAAATAACTATCTATTATTATACAGGGTGATTTTAAAATGTCTCGCCAAACTTTGAGGGATTATTTTACAGACCAAGGCAAGTAAAAAAGTCCATATAAACATGTGTCCGAAAATCGCGCGTTTCCGAGTTATGAGCAATTTCTGTATTTAGGAAATTGAAACCGTGTTAAACAAAATTAAACTTTATTCGTGTAAGTTGATAACAATTATTAGATTTTAATTCAATAATGTTAAATTCTTCAGAGTAGATGTTCGACATGTCCACCCCCCACCTCCACACAGGCGTCTAATCGACGCCTCAATGACTGTTTACTCTTTCAAAAACGCCTGGCGTTCCTCTAATACTCTGACAGGCATCGTCAACACGCCGTTTTAACTCCTCGACTGTATTAATGGGGGTGGTGTACACGAGGCTTTTCAAATTTCCCCAAAGGAAGAAGTCTAACGGATTAAGGTCTGGTGAGCGTGGCGGCCATAGAATAGGCCCACCTCGACCTATCCATTGCTCGCCAAAAACTTGAGATAGGTGCTGCCTCACAAGTATGAGAAAATCTGGTGGAGTCCCATCGTGCATAAACCACATCCCTTGACGTAATTGTAAAGGCACATCTTCTGAAAGGCCTGGGAGTTCATTCCAGAAAATTATGGTAAGCGCAACCATACATAAAATGCATGTCTGCTAATTCTGCATTTGTGTATATTTTGGCATAGACAACACCGTTTTTGTTTGATTTTGACAGCAAATAGTATTCCAGCCACTTTAATATCTTTTAAAGTTTAAATACAGTTTGATCTATTGCGACGAATCAAAAATTGCTCATAACTCGGAAACGCTTGATTTTCGGACACATGTTTATATGAACTTTTTTACTTGTCATGGTGCGCAGAATAATACCTCAAAGTTTGGCGACACATTTTAAAATCACCCTGTATAGAATATTTTAGGCAATTTACCATTCATACTAAAATAATTGGTTTTAAAACAATCTGACATAATTACTGAAGTTGGTAAAATTTCAAATGTCAATTGAATTTTTCCAGTGAATGTAGTACTTTGTAGTAAGATTGTTTGTTATTATTTTCGTACTTATTAATTGTCGCATTCTGGATTTTAAACATTATTTTCTGGGGCTTTTGTTAGCTTGGCGGAGTTGTACACAAATACAGAAATTTTTAAATTCAAATATATCCACTCACCATGCCGTGCTGTGGTTTGCAGCTGCGTTGATGAACCACCAGTCTGTCGGGCAGGAAAGTTCTACCGCAATTTTCACATGGCGCAAGAGAAGCCTGAAACAATAATTTATGTTAGATTTATATTTTATTATTATTATATTTATATACGCTATTTTTTGCACTTCCGGATAATTTGTTTGAATATTAAATCATTCTAAATTTGTTCTTGTCAAAGTGACAATCGACAACTACAAAATTATCCATGAATCTACTATCTAAAATGACAAAAAACAAGTTGGTAACGTGGAAATATGTAAATTTTTTTCAAATATAATCCCTATGGATTAAACATTTACTACATTTCCCTAAGGATCAAATAGGTTACTTAAGTCCCTATGGAGATGGATTAAACAAACCACTTCAGACCCGGAAGTGCAAAAAAATTCTTATATTTTTTCCTTATTAACGTTTTTCCCATTAGTAATTAAAGAATGTTGATTAAACTCGTAAACTGAAATAATGAGAGCAGTTATTTTTTTGATAGAAAACGCAACCGTGATTTTGCAATAAAAGCACTGCAAGGAAGTATATTTACAAGGATTAGCATGCAAATGAAGAACGATAAAATACAAGGCACGTGAGAAATAGCTTCAATAGATATTTTATACACTTTAAAAAAATCTATGAGTATGCTATTACTAAAGTAATACCATTCAATACCGTATGTAAATATTATATGTAAAAAGCTTTCCTACATTCGAAAAAATTGATTTCTATTCATATAACCTTGAACTTAGATTCCAAACAAGATATTCAATGCGTCATGCGACGTGCATATTTGATCCTAATTTAACGTTTTAGATGGTTTTAGATAACAGCACCCCCACAATTACTAAATTGACTTATTCCCATATGTATCTAACAATAGTTCCATAAAACATCTTTCTTTAGCTGTAATTTGAACTATTGTTGCAAATTGGTCAAGATCCATAATCATAATTTTTCTTTTTACACAACACTCTTTGTTCCTGGCATTTACATGAATCGATATGCGGAAGGAAATTACAAAATGTGTTTGCCTTTTTAGCAAGTCAAAATAAGCTTTATTTAGAAAAATCGTAAATAATTTTCATGTTTCTTAAAATTATATTTATCCTGATTATTCTTCTGATTAATATTAAATTCACCTATAATCCATCTACATGATTGTCGTTTGTTTGAATGCACATTTTGAAATGTCAGGGTTAAAATTATTATAGAAAAAAAAAGGAAATAGGTATACATAGGTGACATACAGTGCATGTTGCGGTCGATAATAATCCATTAGACAGAACATGAAATATAAAATTACATTTGGTATTGACTATCGCTTAACTGCATGCATACGTAGATTTAGAAGTTCGTGAAATGTTGTAAATACATAACAAATTTTAATGAAAGAGTTTTAAAAACGGTGGGATTATAAGTTTTTTTGTGAAGGTCAAGTACAAAGTCCCAATAAAGGTTTGTCCCATTATACAAGGTATTTTTAACTAATGATATTTTTGTAAACAGTTTAGGAGACTATTGAATGGAATATAATGTCATTTATCATTGTTTGCTTTTCATATGACGTATTATACGTTGTCAGAATTATAGATAAAATTTCTGTATTTTATTAATTACAATATTAAACGTTATCTAAAGTATCAGTCTGAAAAGCCACTTATAAGATTTTCTGAAAATATTGACTAAAGAAATACAACGAGCGTTTATACAAAACACCAAACACTAACGCTATGTAAGAGTGTAGTGAACAGTGAACAATACGAATTACTAATGAAATTAAAAACAAATGTACTTATAATATTTTCGAAAAGGAGCGAAAGCAGCTTTGAAGTAACGCCTCGTTAGGAACTCGTTCGTCAACAGCAATAATTGTCGGTATTTAAGGAAGTTTTACTCTAAAGATAGAGAGAGTTAGTTATACGAGAGTCGCCAACAATTGTCGTTAGTTAATGCCTTAGTCCTTCGTGAACGACTTTTTACAGAATAGGGGTGTAAATCAAGGCTAGACAGGGTGTCCGAAATAAGATGATGTACATGGAAATCGTGAAGTCAGAGAAAAGTTTTGACCAATTGTATGAAAAGGCATTGATTTTCATGAATAGCTTCATTCTTCAAGCACTTCTGAAATACTCTTTAAAAGCTGAAGAAATGTGTCTTTTCGGAAAGTCTTTATTAATAATAAGTTTTTATTATTAAAGTTGCGCAAATGAAGTGGAGGAATTCAATTCCGGCAAAATGTTTTCCTATATTTTTAGAGAGGTGATAGCAAGTTGTAAACCAATGGACAGGTTTCTTGTAAATTATTAAAAAAAAGAAATAGCGTTTGCCAATTGAAATTTTAGAGGGGGTGGTTGTGACGTCTAACGGGTTGATGAGAGACGTCCGGATTTTACGTAAAAAGAGGTCCCTCTTGCTGTTTTTGTTGACATGTCTAGGCGATTTTCAAGCAAACAAGAGTGTTGAAAGATACCAAGGATGGCTACTTTTCGTTGAAAAACGCTGTATAAGATTATACAGTGCTTCCCGAAAGTAACGGATAAATTCAATAAAATCGTTGAGAAAAATATTTCAAATAAATGCTCGGACACATCGATTTTTATTTTTAAATTATGATTAAGACATGTAATTTTCAACCCCCCTCCACCCATCCCCTAAGCGCTGCCAACTCCAACTTTAAAAATTCAAATAGCAAAGAACCCTTTCTGATACCTCGTCTGATAGCTTTTTTATGCTCAATACAATAAAAAAAAGTTTTTCAAAATCGGTTGATAAATAACGGAGAATACGAGAATACGAAAATGTATTCAAATGAAAGTGCCAATATTCGAGCAGGCGTTGGTACGGCTCTACAATGGGTGGTGAAAAACAATTGCAACTTGTTTGTAATTGAATGTAAACAAAATGTATCTATCTATCTCCAACCCCAATCATCATTAAAACTTCGATTCTTTCGGCTTCAGTAAATCTCATTTTTGTTATCTTATTTTTCAAATGTTAATAATAAGTAACACACACTCCACTAAGTAATGTCAATACATTTTGTTTACATTCAATTGCAAACAAGTTGCAATTGTTTTTTACCACCTAGTACCAACGCCTGCTCGAATATTGGCACTTCCATTTGAATACATTTTGGTAAATATCTCCGTTATTTATCAACCGAACTTGAAAAACTTTTTTTTATTGTATTCAGCATAAAAAAAGCTATCAGATGAAGTATCAGAAAGGATTCCTTGCTATTTGAATTTTTAAAATTGGAGTTGGCAGCGCTTAGGGGTTGGGTGGTGGGGGGGTTGAAAATTACATCTCTAAATGATAATTTAAAAATAAAAATCGACGTGTCCGAGCATTTATTTGAAATATTTTTCGCAACGATTTTATTGAATTTATCCGTTACTTTCGGGAAGCACTGTATAAGATATTGAGTTTGGGCGCTAATATTTAGGGGTAACAAGAAAGAATAGCGCGGGACCTAATCAATAAATATGTTACATGAAATCTCATGATACTATTGGCTCTCTATGTTCGACAAGCAATGTAAGGGTTAGTTAGATAGAATTCAAATCTATGTTAGATTAAACGAACTTTTCCTGGACACGCCGACAAACCAGGACATGGTACTAAAGTATGGGCCTATCTCAGTTAAAAGGAGACGTCTGGTCATTGGAATAGTACCAATCTATTTTACTTTTAAGATACCTGCTACAAACCGACAAAGGGTGATTTTACCGTATGCCTGATCTAGCCATGGGAGAGCTCCATAAATGACCTTGTACTATTGGATATTTGAAATGAACACGATTCGAGTCTAGACTGTTTTGTTACAATTATGATTCGAAAATATTAAGGAATTCTGAATTCGTCACATAATCCGTCACAGCATGGAGAAATATTCTATAAGGTCATGATACTGAAATTACACAACGACAACCACAATTCAAGCGATTGAAAGCAACAACAGGTATATCCAAATGAGGGTATTTTACATAAACTGGTGATATTTAATTTTGGTGACGCAAATGATAGTGAAAGTGGCGAAATCTGTATTGATAATTTGCATGAACTAAATAAAGATTATGAAAAATTGCTTCATAAACTTGTTGATTTTGTACCATTTCAACTGGTGTTGCAATCACATTGTTTTAAAACGTATATCGAACATGTATAGGGAAGAGGAGTGGTTGAATTGTATATTTCACACCAGAAGCGTCAACTTTTACAAACTCCTATATTTTATAGAGTCAGCGCCTATGCCCAAACATAAATACCAAAGCTAAAATCATTTGATGTTATAGTTGTCCCAGCGGATCTTTTCCATCACGTGATCAATAGCAACCGTATGCACCAAATATGTACCTAGTAAGTCAACAGAGCGACTAAAGTCATTTCAATTTGTCAGTTTAAATATTTCCGCGAAATTGTAGGTTATGTTACCATGCTTCTCCTTGCTGGAACTCTTATTACATGTGCAAACGAGAATGGCACAATGACAGTAATATATATGCCAGTAATGACAGCAAAAGCAAAATATTATATTTGACTTCAGCAGTAGTTGCCGAACTGCACGAGCGCCAATTGACAATTTTCCGTCTCTGTTTAACGTATTAAAAATATGACAGTAGTAGGTCGTAGTATGGAACATCCCTGTTTAACGTACGTTACCCAAAGCTTTATAGGATTACTAGATGCTACAAAAAGAGAATGAAACGATTCGGTTGTCTGAACTTATATGAAACATTGATCACGTGATGGAAAAGATCCGCTGGGACGACTATACCAACTATTCGAGTCTTCAAAATGTTTGTAAACAATTCTTACCTGGCAAGCTTCCCAAGCGTGTTCATTCCACTGTTCAGCGGTCATAGGAATATCTGGTTTCTTTGGAGCTTTCCTTCGCATATTAGGAGGAAGGTTTGCATTTTCCCTTTCCCATTTCTGAAACAAAAAGTTTACTTGTCACTTAAAAATCCTTTTTAGAAAGGCTCGAGTAGACCAGAGGTTAAAAGCGTTAAACTTTATACTACCGTGAGTTTAAGTTTGGGATAAATCGGTGTTTGTGATTCAATTTTAAATTAAATTATAGATATGAGGACAGATTTATGAAAAAGAAAAATTATTTTCTACTCTTATAGACGACGCGCGAATCATTCATGAATAATATTTGATTCCATTGCAAAAAAATGTTTAACAAATTTCAGAATACAATAACAAAACGCCATAGTACATGATAATGAGAGACCTTTTTAGTTACAGTGATTGAGTAGTCATAAAATAGGTAATTGGAACTGATTTGAGGTTATATTAGCATAAAGCAATAAAAGGAATTCAGTTTTGCCTAAGTTCAATTTGGTAGATTAAATCGCAGCAAGTAATTTCCTCGAGCACTGAATTTTGTAATCCTCGTGACTCTTAATATAGGAAAATAAAGGAAATTAGCTATAGATGTCCTAGTTTCAACGGTTTTGTTTAATGCCAACGTGGGTTAATCATTTCCGTCTATTTAATATAATCCGTTGATTTGGGTATAAAAAAAGCTCTAGTTTAGGTCAATCTGCTAAATAGCTACCCTCGTTTTCCGTATAAGGTAATAAATTTTGTCTATGTTATAGAACAAATAATCGACTTTAAGTAGGCGGCAAAATATTTAAATTTGAAACAATGTTGGTTCGTGCAGTTCCTAACCGGTTGGTTTTCGTTTCTATTTCTGTAATATTGATCATCTTCCCCACTAGGTTTCACGTTACGGTAGGCACGTCTACATTTTAATTATCCCTTATCGAATCTGATCGTGAACTTGACGGTATTTTACTAGTTGAAGTAAGAGAAAAGGAAAAACAAGAATCATAAGGAAACCACAAGGGTGACAACAAATTTGAAAATATTTAAACAACATGTCGTAGACACTTGAAAGTCAATGTTGTGAGAATGGTTTTGCAGGATGTCCCAGAGTAAATTGTAAATGTCCAGCGCAGCCCTCAGATGATAAATCTTTATTGTCAAATCTTGTGTATTGACACACGAGTTCCAATTATAGACGATCAATATGTATAGCCATTTAATTTTTCATACCGAAATTCAAATGTAAAAATGTAGGCCGATAAAACGTGGGTGAAGATTTACTGAAAGAAGTGAGTGGTGGGGGTTTAGGTTAGAGTATAACCTGCGGTGGTTCCGCGATCAGATTTGAATCACCAAAGTTTGTAGTTGCACCTTTTTAGCCCCCCGACTCTACCGCTACGCCTGTCCCTTTCTGATTTTGTATATTGTATTCTCTTTAGAAGTTCATTTCCTGATTATTTTTCTCTATAGGTACTACACCTGCATTCTTGTATCGATATTGTTATGGCCCTATACTACCCTATTTGGGCATTTTTATCCTTTACGTTGACACGAGACATAAAATGAGATTAGGTAAAGGGATTAATGATAAACGCCGGAAGCGGATGTTACTCCTAGATTATTCACTTCTTAAGTAGGTCGTGTGAGGTTAAAGGTCAACGTGGAATCCTAGCACATAAACACCATTTAATGTTGCTAAAGCCCCTTAAAGTTCACGGTGTTATTGATAAAAAGCTTGTCTTTGATATAAACTTCAACCCTCAGGTAATTTGTTATAGCTCTAATATATTCGTACGTTGAGATATTTGATGTGGTGATTTGATATCTAAGAACCGTTCAACGATTGTAATTTTGGAATAATTATACATTTTGAAAACTCTAGTTAGTACACGCGATTTGTTAGACTGTAAATCTTTGTATCAGAGTAGGTGCATAGGTTAATGATAAAAGGGAGGGTTAACCAAGAACTAAAATTGCATGTTGGCATGAAAGTGTTACCTGAACTGTTCCTAATTACTAGTTCTAATTTAAATTGAAATTATATCCAGGGAATTGATTTTATTAATAATTTTACCCTTGATACTTGTAAGAATATATTGCAAAAAATGACTATAGAATTGTAGGTAATTTAATTTGTTTTAGAACTTTGCGTTGGGATTATCAAACGTATCAGCAACATCAAACGATCAAACATTAATCTTATGCCATTCCTGATGTACAGAAATTTGTTTCATAAGAAAGACTGTAGCACTCGTTCAATTGTGACACTCCTCGCTGCGCTGGTTGTGTCCCACTTCTACTGGAAAATTTCTTTTCACCTAGTGTGGCTTAGCCGCTAATATAGAACAAATTGCTGCTTTTAAAATTGATTTTAATGACATATATGCAAGTTGAAGGAGAATGTATTATTATATACAATACGTTCAGTTTATAAAATAAAATCCAAAGTCAACGAAGAGTTGATTAAAGACTTCGTTTCGACTATCGTTTGTTTTGATTAGCACTGTATGTGGGTGTAATGTCGTATCTATTTTTGTAGAACCCTGTATGGATACCCTCGTAAATTACTTGGATGACATTATATGACAGTAACAGACATTATAAGACCAGGACAGTAACGGGTACATACCTATACCAATTACCTAAATCGTATGGTATAAATAATTCACATAGATATTGACGAAGCTTCAGGTGGCATTTTTTTCTATTATGTATATTTATTATTCACGGAATCCAAAAAGCGTGAAAAATCAAAGCCAGTGACGCTTTTCTCAAATATTAATCATGGAAATGTGTTCCTTCAAATATATATTAAACTGACACCGTATTATATCGGCCGTTATATTACATTATAATAGTAGTATGTGAAAGAGATGTTCACTGAAAAAGGATATACGTTTTGATACGCATTTATGTAATTTGTTGTTGTCTAGAGCAAGTGTATAGTTGTATACACGAGTGTCGGAATGTGGACATTGCCTAGACCAGTGTCGCTAGATCAAATCAAGTTGCAGTGTCGCCTACTCTCTCTGCAACTCGCGTGTGTACACTAGCGTAATTTACTGTCGTGAAGATGTCAAACAGTTTCAACGTTCCGGAAATTTATTGCGAGTGTCCAGACACACGATAATTGAAATTTCCATGTTTGAGTAGCCAAAAGAAAAAACGAGCCACCTAATATCCCTTTTGGAAGAGATTGTCCCTCTAAAAATCGGATAAAACGTACACAAGCAATTGAACATAGGTACATCGTAAAAGAATTTTGTAAAAACTTTTCGTCATAAAGCTTTAGTTCGGGTACAATAGTAATGTGGTGAAACAACCGAGTTCCTCCCTTTTTTTACCCATTTCCTTGTCCATACTGTTCTTTACCGTTTCCAACGTCTTTTCCTTATCACTACATATTAAACAACTATCACTGCGGATATCAGACCTTCGTCCATCGTCCATGCTCACAGTGAACTGGTGACTCGGCTCCGCTATTGCCATAGTCTACCCATTACATTAATCAATGCTATTGTTTTCAGTCATGTAGACAGATACAACACTTTTGCTGATACTCGATCTCGACATAAGTGTGCGACACCGCTATAGTTTCAAAAATTGCGGTGAATCTGGACGGTTTCGACACAACTCTAGACACAAATATCAGCTCTAGGCACAGGCACAAACCTAGAAATAATATAGGCTGAGCATGTCCGTAGCTGTATTTGTGTTGATTATGTTCTAAAATTTGCGGGTTTCAAAGATCATAATAGCAACAATATTATGCAACTTTTAACATATGGCCAACATGCGGTATGCGATTCGACTAGAATAATAAGCTGGATTCGCAACATGGCGTCGTTTTGAGAAGAAGTTTATGGAGTGGGAACCGTAGGCATCCTCAGTTTATATTATTTCTAGGTTGTGGCTCTAGGTGGACACCTCTAAAGGTGTCCTTTAGACCTTTAGAGGTGACGCATTAAAACTACTAATTATTATGATTCGATGTGGATATAATAATCAAAACTCAATGGGAACGTTGTGATATGTTTATTCCATGTAGCACACATACAATCGTAGTCAAAAATTATTACAAATTTGAACAGATAGGGTTTGCCAGATTGTAAGAGACGTGCAACAATTAAATCGACTTTTAACTTTTTAAAAATCCCGTTTACTTTTCCCGATTACGCTACATTTTATTTAAACCGGATGGAAAACAAGGAAACGTTACGGTATCATAGCCGAAAATTCTCTTACAGGATATAAGAAACCCACGAATTCCTTAAAAAGTGAATGATATTTGGCATAAAATTTTAGGACAATATTTTATTTCTCTATAAGAACCCAATTCGGTTTATCAAACTATCAAAATATTTAGTTGTATCAATAATGGTGGTACATTTTACATTATGCTGGAATTTCAGAATATTCTGAGAGAAATCTGTTTCCAAGCAGATAAATAGACAGAGGAGCAATATTGATATAATAATTATTATTTATTGTTAAAAAATATGGGAATGTATTGTTGCAAAATATCTCGTGAACCAAATTTGAAAAACGTTTTATCCTCCTATTTGAAAGTTTAGGTTGCTGTAGGGCAACGAAAGTTAGCAGCAGAGGGTGGAAAATTACGGGAAAATAAAATATTTTTTAAAAAATAAGTAACAAAACGTTCAACGAATGTTGATCTAAACTTTAAGGATAATCTGGTATACATTTTTGGTAATTTGGTCTGGTTATGAAAATATTATTTATTGGGACACAAACCACGATACCTGACTTCTTTGCATATTGTTTTTTATTCCACATTTGTTATTCCTTTGTTATTTTACGAGAGGCAGAATTTCTCATTCTCATTGTAATTATTATCCAGTATCTAGTTCTGTATTTGGAACCTTAGATGAAATTGAAAATCCATTAAATCTTAAGGCAATAGTATTCGTTAGTACCAAGGGAGAAATTATTTATAGTATTAGTAGAAGTAACACCCTAGTAATGTGTTCTTTATAAAATTTTATTTACAACAGAATAATACGTACAATTTTCAAAAATATGATAGTGGGTTTCTACATGCATGGATTTAGTGGTGCCAGTAAAAACTGGCACGCCAGTAAAAACTGGCACGCCAGTAAAATAAAGTTGTCTGTGTAAACATCAATTTGCGTACAAGTTGCAACCATGCATGCATGTACCGAAAAAGTCTGCAGGCTTCTGAAATTTCCTTGCGCCAGTGGTGCGCCATGCATGAAGATAAAGAAAATGTTGCATTTTTGGCATATGTAAACACGAACTTGCAAGTCAGCTCGTCAATTGTCAGTTTATTATTTCATTCCTTGAAGGTAGTTACACACCAAATTATATTATTTGATCGTTGTTTTTGTGTGTGAAAATGGTCAAAAAGTGAACAGCCGAATTGACAATACAATTCGAGAGCTTTCACTACCTGAAAACAGTTTACTAATGAAACTGGCGTGTCACAAATTTGTATTTGTGTGCAAGTAGTGTAGACTTTCACCGGCGTGCCAGTAGGACTGGCGTGGCAACTGGAGCCACTAAATCCATGCATGTGTAAATGTGCTATAATACGAAAGCATTTGTCATTTTAGTATTCGCAATTCGCATCACATTACCTTGAAAACAAAGAACAAAATAATAAGGGGACTTCATACAGGCGCGGTTGTTTTCACGGATTTTTCTTTTTGTTTTCATTAGTTAAACTCTTAAATTTGGCGGCAAATTCAAACTTAACCAAAGAAAAAATCGCGCCTACATGATTCGCTTTAGTGAGATAATAATGCGAACTAGAGAGTAAATTTTCACTTTACTCACTATTAGGTTGCTATTAGGAGTGAGCAAAGTGCTCACACTTTACTCACTGTTGTGAATAAACACACGTCATTACACAAAATATAATAAAAAAAAAAAGTAACTAAAGTTCGTGTGTCTCGATAGATAGCAAAAACAAGTAAGTACCTATCATCTGCACAACCTTCGACCTTTCACCGCAACTATGCACTATTTTGTGATTAAACCACTATAACATATCTTTACGTCATAAAAAATTGATTATCTTATCATCCCGGCTATTATTTAAGTGGATACTAAATTTAGTATTAAATGGGTAATATTGATTCTTGTCAAGGTAACGGTGTGAATTTTATTGATTTACGTTCACTTCAAAGCGATGAGCTAAATGTCGGCATAATTCAATTTCTTTTAAGAGAAATATTTTCCATTAGATAACATTAAAATTCTCATGGTTCTGTGAAAGTTATTTAATAACATTCGTACGCAGTCACTCACCGAAACCATTAAATGTAAAATATAAAAAGTAGAATAGTAATAAAAGGGCAATCAAGTGTTTACTATATTAAAAGCAGTAATCGATAAATTTCCATATTTTTACTACGCATTACTCTGATTATGAATGTCGCGTTGTCTCCGTGAAAAAGTGAATCACATAATATGAATTCATCAAAACATTACGTATAGTGTAATCAGCGGCGTCATCAGAGCATAATAATAAATTACCTCACCTCTAGGCATTTAGGTTCATGCAGTGGTAACGAAGCGGTTCCAAATTCTCTCCCACACAAATAACACATTAAAGTCCTTGGTCCTCTTCCTGTTCTAGGACGGTCACCTTGCACTTGACCGTTTCTATCACCTGGAGGTGGAGTATGAACAAGTTTTTGGATCGGTAAAGGTGATTTTAGCATTGGAGATGATTTGCTACTAACACTCACTTTAGATTTGTATTTAATTGCGATCGGTTTTTGGACCGTACTTTTTATTGGAATTTTTATCGCTTCATCCATTTTCTTCACCGGTTTTAACGGGGTGGCAGGATGACTGTGGAATCGCTCCGGTTGATCCGGGCGTCCACATGTTTTACAAGGTTGCGGAAGTTTGGTCGATTGCGAAATGGATTTCTTTCCCTCCGTAGGCATATTATCAATTTCCCCTCGTTTTTGCACTATTTTACTAAGTTTTTGATTATTGTTGGGGTCGCCTGCCACTTTCTTATCTAAACGTTTTATGACCTGTCTTTTTCCCGTCAAAGGCAAAGGTGGTGTGATTTTTTTAACGTTCATTTTTGAAATTTTTGAACTACTTCTTGCACTTTGGGCCTGAGAGATTACACTTTCTTCGTCTTCCCAACTATCTTCACTTGTTTCAGGACGCTTTACTCGTCTGCCAACACGCAATCTCTCATCACAACTGGGCAGACTCAACGGACGGTTTGACACGTTTCGCCTTCGATTATTTGTTGAAGGTTTTTTAACAACTTTAGTAATAGTCAACGGCGCACGACATAAATTTGTAATACACAAAAATTCTTTCCGAACTAAAGACATGTCTATTTTGCCTATAAATTTGATGTCCAAGATTTCCGGTTTCTCTAAAGTAGCCGTCAAAGGCCTCTCTTCGTTTTTATTTTCATTTTTCCTAGGAGGCCAAGTTTTAGTAAAAAGTTTAAGGTTTGGTTTTCTTTTCGTCATTTCTCTGCTTGATTTGCTTGGGGTGACTTCTATAAAAGGAAGAACCAAAAATGGTTTTGAGTTTTCTCTTTGAGATACTTCGTTGCAAGTTCGCCACTTCATCTACTTAACAATTATTGTCTTAACTAATGAACGCATTTGATTAATTATCACCTGTAACACTGAATACGAAAAACGAAATAAATTTAAAGGCGGAAACTGATTTCATTATTACGACCGGTATCTAATTGTTGCCGGCTTCCTATTGTTGCGGTCAATAGTCCAGTGGTGCTTTGCCGCGCGTGTATACAGACTGGCGAAGCGCGTTTCTTATGCAAAGTGTGAAGTCCGACCGCCAACACGATTGCCTACCTACGCGCACGGAAAAACTAGACACGCCAACATATATAGCAGATTTGACTAGTAAAAGCTCTATATATGGACAATAAACCTCGTCAGCAGTGACGTCTGGCTATCCTTGCACTTATGCAGCTTTAATTCTTCAAAGAAACCCAACTGCATATTACCTTCAGCCCGCTTCAGCCTAACCAATTTCTATAATCCTAGGCATGTTAACGTTGCCTATAATTAACTAAACAGTAAACACCCTGTTAAAATAAAGTGGAAAAAGGCTACTGCGAAAGTACGTCCGCCTGGACCCCATTCCCAAGTCGTTAGGCGAGGGGATGGTACCCATCTAATACTTTCCAATCTTAAAACAATCTTTGATCTTTCCATACCTACCGGCATGAAATCAACGACTGGCAGACTAATGAAGTATAACTCACATGATCTCAGTTACGTAAATGAAAAATTATTAACTATTCCAAATATAACAACATTGTGGTTAAAATGATTGTTGAAGGTAATTCTCTTTTTCAAGATTTTCAAAATTCAATTTTCTACTTGATTTTGAAACCATTCGAAAGATAATAACAAAATGTTGTTTATTCCATCGAAAATAAGAAGGACTGCAAATATTCGAAATAAATAATTCACGTTAACGCTATGATTACAAGACTTCTTCGGGGGTGAGACTCAACTGAAATGACCACAGCCTCGGGGACAAGCGTGGATCTGCGGGGGGGGGGGTAAATAGAGTTGATCCCCCCGGTCAGATATTAACAATATTACATAAATTTTTTTCGCATTTAACATAGTCCCCTGGGGGTTGTCCGTACCTCCAGGATTTACTTCCCCAGAGAATTTCTCTAGATCCGCCCTTACTCAAGGATGTCCCATGCTATTAAGAACGAATGTTGGATATTTCAAAATTAGTAATACCGCAACTTATCGCGCAATAGGAATATAAAGGACCCTGGTTAAGACAGTTCCAGGGGTAAGTTTAGAAGGAAACCCCTATCCGAATTGGATTGATGTCTCTGATGAAAGTTTTCCTCGAAACTCCGAAAAACTGCAACTTTTGATGATGCAGCATTGCATATACTAAAGTTCCGGGTTCTATATATCAACTATGCAGGGAAATAAAACTTGGGGCAGCATTGCCTAAACGGGCACTGTATCCAAAATACCTGAGAAAAACCAACATTTCCAGTTTTGCTTTTTTATTATTTACTAAACATTACAAATATTGGAAAAATAAGAAGGTGGGTGTCCAAACCAAACAACCAAACAAACCAGTAGAAAAAAAGAGAAATATCTCTTTGACGCATCTACTAGGACGAATCAGTTGGATATCTCTTTCAAAGAAACTTTAGGATCCCATTGCGAAACAAATGAATTTTCTGATTCGCATATACTGAGATCTATCATGGTCGATTATAGAGAAGTAATGAAGTTTAAAAAAAATATAAAATTCATTTCCTTTAAATAAATCATAACGGTAGCTTAAAATAACCAACCAATTTATTAAAAAAAAATCAAATACGTAGCGGTACGGTAGCGATCAACGACAGCTAAATTATACGTTAGCCACAGCAAAATATATAAAAACCAATACCCTTGACAGTGTACCTACAATGTAATGAAAATTTCCATCAGTTTTGACGTCAATTTCAGCTGTCTCACAGAAATCGATTTATATTAACACCAATTTTACTTCGACTGAATAAATTTCTAACTTGAGAACCACTTGCATACCTTTTAAGTGCTGTAGTTGGTATTAGCCATATAAACGCTGCTTTAATATTATGCAAATAGTATAACCTACCTACATGCAATGCAGTTCTTAATATTAATACAAATTTGAAAACACAATTTTCTAAATCTTCAACTAAGGTACCTATCTACTAGAAATTTCTTGTTAAAATTAATTTTATGAATTAAATCACGGTCGGTCAAAGGAGTAGGTAATTCTAAAACAAAATAAATAAATTAATCATACACACGTATTTCTCTATACTGTATATGGATAAAACAACTATAACTTTCTGGAAGCCACCTACATGTTCCTTTTCAGGACGAAGTTGAATCACTGCTGACATTAACAAGGACATACCTATTTGGTTTAAACTCGAATCCGAGTTCGGTTAACTTACAGACAACGGTCCATGGTAATAATTTATTTTACTTTTAGCTAGTTCTAAGAATGATTTAATTATTATCCTTGGTAGATCAAGATTCAACAATTTTGTTTATTAAACAATTCTACAAAAATATTGCTTTTGTTAATGGGTTGAATGACACGCAGGTTTCTCTCCTTTAGTTGAACAATTGGAACATTGCGGAAATATAAGTAGGTATATGATAAATATTAATTTCTCCAGTGTGGGGAACTGGGGAGGAGAATTATTTATTAAAACCGAATTACGTCAGAAATGATTTTTTAATATTCTTACCCTTACGGCCAATAGCAAAATACAATAATTTCTGTTGATCATTGATCAAAAGTTCGACCACGTATTGAGGCTATGCAGGGTTTTTTAACGAAAAGTAGACACCCGCAGTATCTTTCAAAACTATTGTTTGCTTGAAAATTGCCAAGACATGCCAACAAAATCAACAAGGAGACATCTTTTTACGTAAAATCCGGACATCTATCATAAACCCCTTAGCCATCACAGCCACCCCCTATAAAATTTCAAATGGCACCATACTATGTGCATATCGTTGGAAAGGTAATTTCATAAGGAATTCATTATGCGATTTAGTTTTTTATTCGCTTCAAATTGAGACATAAAAAAATAAAAATTATATTTTGTTTATTTCGGTTAAACTGCTGAATATAGCAATTACCGTTAAAGTAATTGTTCAAAAATCAAAATTAAGTTAAGTTCCATACAATAATCCAGAGGACTTTGAAAGAGAAGAGAGGACGAACATTTGAAAGAATTTGGGCGAAACAAAAGTATCCGCGGGTTAACAGCAGTAGCAGCAGCTTAACCGAAATAAACAAAATATAATCGTTTTTAATTTTTTTAGTCTCAATTTGACACAAATAAAAAAATCAATAGTATAGTCGGGGCACGCTAAAGGTGCATCTACGTCATCAATCGCATTTTCTGGTAATTATGTAGTACCAATCTTGAAACAGTATAAAACTGTAATTTTTTTTTGTGAATTACATATTAAAAGTATGCTTTTTATAAGCCCATTGAATGTTATTTTACAGTTATTATTTTTATTAATTAGTTGTATTCATATTATTCCTGCAAAAAATAAAAACGTTTACTAATTAGTGTTTTTTTCGTCCTATAAGTTTTTATTTAAGCACATGATCGGTGTTGTTTTTTTTTATTGTGTATATATTCTTCAAACGTCACTCTGACAGTTTGAGAAACACATTAAAGCAAACGACGTTTTGAGAAACAATAAATAAATATAAACAGAGTAATTCATGACGTCATTGACGCCATTAAAAAATTGATGACGTAGATGCACCTTTAGCGTGCCCCGACTATAGAATGAAATTATCAAATTACCTTTCCAACTCCGACGGTATGCCATACATGATATGTTGCCATTTGAAATTTTAGAGGGGGTGGCTGTGACGGCTAAGCCAGGCTAAGCGGTTGTGACAGACGTCCGGATTTTACGTAAAAAGATCTCCTCCTTGCTGTCCTTTATGCTGTCTTTGTTGACATGTCTTGGCAATTTTCAAGCAAACAATAGTTCTAAAAAACTGTTTTCGTTGAAAACCCCTTATTTTGCTCTTTGGTGTTCCAAGTTTCAACAGCTGCCATGACATTTCGTTATTTAAACCCAATTAATAATTGTCTCAAGCAATTGTATTTCAAGATTTTATCTATAATTTCTCTCCGACTTCACAGAACCCGTATAATAACCTATTTGTCCTATTTGATTAGAAAACCCAAAATGTTTCTAAACAAATGTCTTAGATAGTCGGTCTGGTTCTTATCTAAATTTCTTTGGTGGTTAGAAATTTTGCAAACCGCACCGGTTACACTTAAATAATAGGCAAAAGATTGGATTACTAGTTCACTTGCTACACGATTTGACGATCAATCGTTATATCTATCTTACGATTGTTCTTTTAAGAATCTATCGAACTGGGAGTGAAATATTTTATTCAACTCGGGCTAAAGTAACAACATGTTCATATAAGTTTATCTGCTTTTTATATTTATTTTATTACCTACCTACTTTAATAATAAATACCCAGGTAGTATATTGCACTATATAAAAGCTTGTAAGTGTATCAAGGCCGTGTGTAATAACATGAGTTTACAAGGTGGGTGCCCGCATTCTGTTATAAATAATGAATTCATTTGCATTGGAAATTAATTGGCTGCGCATTTTTTAAAGAAACCACGTAACTATAAGGGGTTGAAGCCTTGAAGCATGAGGTTTGAAGAATATACTGCTATTATATTTATGTAATTAAGAAAGTTCAAGGTTATAAAATAAACAGTCTTTTAAAATTATGTTCATTCAAATTACATCAATCTATACGATTAATCTATGCGTTGATATAACTAATAAACACCAAGCTGGTATAATACCTACCTTGAATGGAGTCAATCGCCTACCGCCTACGAGTCAATACAGTGGCGGTTGGTGCCAAGAGGCACGTGCCCGTTGCAAAAAATTTCATCTTTTTTTGTAAATCATAGTACTCTAATATAGGTTTTAATTAAATTTTAAATTAAAATTAGCAATTTACGTCTTTGAAATAGTATGCTTTCATGTCGTCATAGTTCGTTATAACAACAAACGGGCATAGCTTTATTGTGACCCTTACGACGCAAGTGTTCAATTTGTATAGCGCATGTCAAATTTACAAGGAGTTTTAACTAACAAGCTGGGCATGCTTCCGGCAGACCTTGTCAATTTTCGGTAGCAAAGACAAGCCTGGAATGTGTGATATTAGAGCAAAAATTTGTTTAATGATTTCAATGCTAGATTAGGGGAGAAGCCGAAACATAGATGGTAACTCCCAAATGAAAGAAGAAGAATATATAAATAATTTGGGTACATGTTTAGGTTCTCCTTTTATTTCAAAAACAATCAGACCACCTAAATGTTCCGCCTACTGATCTTAAATTTATAAATTTGTGAATGAACTACTGAATTATTTGAACTGTAAAAACAGTAATAAATAAAATATTTATTAAAGCAACACAATAATAAACGGAATAAAAATTATAATATTAGTAACAGGTATATCTAAACTCAATAAAACAATTAATTATCATAAATGGTGTTAAAAAAACTGCCCTTTCGTCGCTTTTCATTCATTCTAAAATTTCTTCTCCCCACTACTCCTTTCTAAGGTTATTCTCCGTTTTCAGTGTTTGTTCTTCTATAATGTATTCTTGAACTGTTTGAGCAGAGATTTTCAGTGCATCTTCATCTATTTCCTGTAGTTTTTTTAAATGTTTAAATCACATTTTGACTGATTATTCCAAATAACCGTATGACATTTTCGTACACTCCAATTTTTATATTTAGCCCCATTTTAACTTGCTGCGATTTTATAAATTGGTAGGTAACGGCTTGCCATTTGCTTAGCCTGCTGAAAAAGTGAAAAATACATGAATTAAAAATAACTTGACAGAGAAATATGAAAAGAATAAGTACCTACCCTTTATAGTTCGTAGTACTCTAACTTTGTATTATTATTTGTTTAGTATTGGAAGTGAATACTGAAATTAATTTTTTTTTGCCAGCATTTCTGTTAAATTCAAAGAACTGTTTTCATGTGCATTGTACCTATTGTAATTTGTAGTAAGTTATGGAAAACAACAAAATAGGTACTACTTTTTTTATTATTTTCTTCCTAATCAACTATTATCCAGTTTCATTCAAATCTACATCAGACTAGCAGCACGCAAGCTGTCCCTTTTAAAATATTCACAATTCACACGTACATACTATTTAATTTCTCACCGAATGATGTTTCATCGGTTTTCATGCGGAAATCGCCAGTCAATAGAATAATTTATAGTAATTGTAGAGATTTAAGAATAAATTTGCGTAAGTTGATGTTTTGCAATACGACAGGATTATTTTACCTGCAATGGTGACTGTAGTTCCTCAAGAATAGTAACATACCATGACAAGAGTGGCAATGGCGTCCTTATGTCGAGAATTCCACGACTGTTCTTATTCTTGAAGAGCTGTAGGTAACATGTGAAAACTTTTGTACGGGTATAACCTTCAAACTCAACATGCAACTGCATGTCGGTTGTATATTGTTAAGTAGCTTAACTTTCCGCGATATTTTGTAATGAGCTTAAAAATTATAACCGCGTATGAACAATATGATATTTACCATAATTAGAGGTAGAAATTCACTTGAATGTTATGCAGGTTCTTTCAAAACGAATGGGAGGCAGCGGAGAACTGGGCGAATTTAATCCGACTAATTGCTTTTTCGAAAAGTTAGAAATGCAGTAAAAGGCGACAACTGGGGAGGTGTATTAGTTAATGTCCTTTAATAGTTTCATCTGCAAGGATACCTGGTTGGTATTCAATTAGTTTAATAAATGTTAGTTTACCGCTTAGAATGGTTGAGTATTCAAAGTTTAATTTGCGCAACACCTGTAAACAATTTTCAAGAAAATCCTTGGTTTTTTGAATACGTGAGGGCTTCGTTTGAACGAAGATATGGATCCTGTGTAGATGTAGAAGGAAGACATTTTGAACAGACTCTTCAATGTGACTCAAATTCAACTCTGCTCAGCAAATAAAATCTTTAAGTTTGTCGACAAGCACATGTACAGAAAATCGCTGTTATATCGGAAATTGTTGGTTTTGAGACTTTTTAACTTGATTTCGACCGTACTACATGCCCTATAAATCTTTAAACGTTACTTTAAAACACCCTGTCCATGTCCATTTAACTATCCGTGAATGCAGGTAAATACTCGGGTAAATAAGTGCAGGAAAAAGTTTGGGCTGTAATTAAAAGTCCCATCCATATATTATGACCTCGGATTGGCACAGAAATTGTAAATTAGTTTTGTACGATAAGATGAAGAAAACTATTGATCTGTTGTTCTTCAATAAAACATACTCGGCAAGAATTTGGTCAATTCCAGATGTCCAATTATTTCTTGTAGTTCAACTGCCGATTTTGGTAACACCGCCTGTATTTTCCGACGTTGCCTGTAGATACTTAACATGCCCCACCCTTGAAATCCCCTCCCACTATATTAACAACTCCTGTTGTTCCAGAATTTTGAAAAAATACTGACTACAACGAGGGATAGACCCATGTCGCTCCATCGCCATGCGAGTCCTCATTGGGCGTATTCAGCCAACTCATAATGTTGACTCAATTGTTGAGACAGCGGTGCATTCCATCTCGATTCCATTGGACGCCTTGTCGATTCCAGTGATCTTATTGGCCAATCAATTTCGTGGTATCTTAACATTGAGTTGAATGCGCCCATTGGCAACGCCACTATAACTCTCTTTTTAAGGGGTACTACTGAGAAGAAACCTTAAAACTTCTCGGTCTATATAGCCCTCCCCAGATACAATTTCTGGTTATGTCACTGCCTGGGGAAATAATATCACGTGTTTCTTGAAATTTACACCGGGCAAATCCTTTTTCTAATATTTTGCTCACAGTGCAAGTATAATTAGAATTAGCTTGCCTATTTTCCGAAAGCGAGGAGGATACTGTAACTATTTGCTGTATCACAAACGAAACCGAAAGTACCATACTAGAAACGGCCGCTTGAAACATTGTCGATTAGCCCCAAACAATTCAGATCTCCGATGCTGGATAGAGTGCAGTACTTCTATCGGTTTTATAGACCGCACCGCACGCCACTGCTCTATAATTGAAATATCGTAATAATTATTATTCATAATTTTTGCCAAATATTTCTTCTGAAGCTTTTAATTATTTACAGAAGAAACATACGTATTAAGGACATTTTTCTGATTAGTTAATAACTTAGTAATAGTACAGCAATTTCTTTTAAAGTAGCTATTAAGAATCAGTTAATATAAACAAATATTGATAAAACGTGACCAGTCTGGTACGGTTTAACAATTATCACAAAGCAGCGCTAGACAAATACAGAAATAAAACTGTAATGACGTTATATATTTCACCACATGATACAAGCAGACCGACTTAAAAAATTTATCCGATCTGTTTTATATCTTATCTTTCTTACATCTGTTAATATAATGGACACATTAAAGAAAACATTAGTAAGTACTAGTGTTTGAAATCTAGTGCGTAGTATGTAGACGTGGTAATTAAATTTAGATAAAGTAGAGTGTAATTGAGGACGTATTTTAATTTGTTAAATTCCTATTTTCGGTAAAGGTGTTAATACAACGCTGAACAAGATAATTGATTAAACAGTTTATATTCGGTGGTATTCTAGTTCAAGTGCGCAGTTTTAAAAAAATATCTACAGAAGTTTAAAACGAACAGCGTAGCGTGTCTATTTTTGGTAAGTAGGTAGAAAAGAAGTTCATTTTGTTACTGTTGAAGTTGGCTGTGCTTACAATAACTTAAGACTTGAGTACTATTTTTATAATGAAAATCACCACTCGTTTTCGACTCGTCGTGATTTTCATGTCAAAAACAACTCGACATTCCAGGCGATAAGTATCCGGGAGTCACAGCAGCGGATTTTGCCTTTAAGGATCCCAGGAGGAAAAAATATTTGGGGCCCACATAAAATTATAAAAGGCAGTCGAACATTCATAACTCAAAATTTTGCCTTAGTAATTCTGTTCGTGCATTAAATAATATGCATCACACACCAATTTTAATATTGATATACAGGCTGTCTATTTGACAACGCACAATATGTTATATCTCTGGGAGTAAAATAAGTATTGATAAGACCTCGGCACCATGTTACTACATAGACCTCCAGACCTCCATGAACGCAGACAGCTTCAAGCCATACCGTTTCCGCTTTTACATTATTATTCCGTAAGTGGGGATTCACAATGGCCGTAAGCATAAGAAATACCGAGAAATACGTAATTTATAAGAATCACATAAAGTTGGATACTATGTTTTCTAATGTAGTTGTTCACAATGCAAGTTTTTTTATGTTATGTTTACGGGTATACATAATTTTCCATAAGGACTACATAAAAAGTTGGATTATTTTAACTTTTTACGTAAATCTTACTAAATAAATATATTTGTGGCGAATCGTAGTGGCCGCGTTGCGCTTTTGTTTGACGTTGTACTTTGATAACTTTGGATAATGTAATTCTACCAGTTCTTCAAACAACGTTGGTATCATTATTGTGTATGTAAAAAAACATTCAGTGTCGTGTAGTCGCATTTCAATAATTATCAACCTTCGGAATTCTCCTTTTTTCTCTCGATTTCTGTTTATTGGACGAACCCTCCAACGTCTGTTCTATTTTGGTTTTGACAAACTTGCAGTCTGTCGTTGCCCTTATCTTCGTTTCAGTAACAATAACGCTAATAACTGTTTTTCTGCATTTCACTCATAGTAAACGCATGCAGATGATGAGATGACAGATGATATCAATTGCGATGAGTAGGTTGTGGTTTGTGTTTAATTTTGCGTATTTTTTAGGGACATTGTGAACACGTAATATTTTACGGTTATACTATGTTTAAATAAAATATATAGATTTATGTATTTCTTATGCTTACGGCCATTGTGAATCCCTACTAGGCTATGAAGTCCTGAACAACTGGGCTCTATAAGAAATTTACTAATAATTCGATGAGATATTGTTAAAATAACCGAAACGGACAGCCACCGAAACGGCTGACACCAAAACAGTCCACCTAATGGGTTTGTTAAGGCCGGCATTTACTTAAGCAAAATCCAATTTGATGTATGGAAAGTTGCATACCTACAATAACAAGAATAATGCTTGCCTTGGAATTTTGTTTCATATTTTTAAATATTTCAGATTCTTCTGACGTTACCAAAATTGATAAATGCAATAAAGAATAATGAATTTACTGTATTGAATATAGATTTTGTCGTTATATTATTTTAATTTTTTTTTGTCAAACAACAATACCTAGTAGAAGGTTGTAATCCGTTATAATCCGTCTTTTGTGTATTGGCTCCATTGTGCGTTAATGGTCCTGTTAGTTGTGTTGCCTACATGCTAAATTGTAAAAGGTGAATTATATTGAATTTCCATTATTTCCGAATTAATTTGCAATTTAGAAAAACAAATTCTTGTGGCATTTGAAAGAGCGTGGTTATATCTATCTATTGATAGAGAGAATTTTTCGATATCCATATTTTTGTAAATACTACTTGCAAATTTTAAAGTAAAATAGAGTTGTACATTTTTTAATGCTGAACAGTTATTTTTTAGAAATTAAACAAAACCGTTCTATGTGTAGACAGATAAAACACCAATAATAAGAAAAAAATTTCGCCCGCCCTTCCTACTTTAAAATTGGCTCTGAAAAATTGGAACAAAATGTGCATAAAATGGGGCATATTTCAAGATGTAAACTCCAGCCTTAAGGCCGCTACAGACGCTCCGTCTTACCTTAATACTTGCCTGCACAGTTTTAGTTGTAAGAGAAGTCTCAAGACTTCAAAAGCATCCACATGTAGCGTGTTCAGTTCATACTTTTTCTCAGTTTTGAAGCTCCGTGGAGTGGGATCATGTCAAATAGTCACAGTGACGATCTTTTAGTAGCGATTTCTTTAGCCTTAGCTTTAAGAAAGAAAAGTAAACCTTGATCAAAATGGGCAAAATCGTGGCTTTTAAAGAGGGCTCGACTCTTGCACATAAATTTGTTAAATGAAATAAGCTTAGAACCCAAAGACTGGAATAATTCTGCAGACTTGATTTTCCATAAACATGTATATTGTCTGTATAGTGATAGAAATGATCTAGAATAACCTCAAATCTGCCATTATTAATGCAAAAACGGAAAACGAAACTAATCTCCCACTGTCTTGGCTAGAACTGAAGACTTTTGTTCGTCCACACGTTCCGTCTTGCTCGCAGACCGGTAGGCTCGCGCGCAAAATTTCAAGCAAACCCTGAATTCCTTCGAGCCGCACCACTGAACTGTACACGCACGAAAAGTCTTAGGACTTGCTATCCACACGTACCGTCTTACCTTGAGACTTAGAACTGTGCAGGCAAGTATTAAGGTAAGACGGAGCGTCTGTAGCGGCCTTTAAGTGTAATTTATTTCAGGGAAGTCCTATTTTTATCATTTGTTTCGCCCATTTAGAAATGCATTATCCAAATAATAATCAATGAGAATTTTGAAATAATTCCATGAGCAGAATAAACAATATAGCCCCATGAACTTTCTTATCATTCTTAAATGTCTTCTGTTATGCTATATCATCGCAAGTATCCCGGTAGAATATCATTGGATAGAAGAATAATATACTTAGTCTAAGTAACAAGCGATTAATTTCTCCTTTTCTCCAGATGGCTACCTATATATGCTATCTTTACAAATATCTTTTTAATTTTAGTTTCAAATTGGAACCATGACATCGGATGGGAATTCTAACATCCCAAACTCAGATACAAGCAAGCCTTTAAAATACTTACCGAAATGGTCTAGCATCTCAAACATCGTATCTTTATTCTTACTAGCACTTGTTATTTGGGCAATTGGATATTCTTTATTTAAAGAAACATTAGGACTTACAAGTCAACTTTTCAGTTTAGCGGTAAATATTTACGTAAAAGGTATGTTTTAAAATTTATAAAAATTGTCATACGTTTTCAGATGCTTTTTATAAGTGCTAAAATAATAGGATGTCTAGTAAGCTTTATAAAAATTCCTCCAATGATAGGAATGCTTTTGATAGGGGTCTTACTAAGAAATGTTGGATTTCTTAATATTACTGGAGGGTACAGTCGATTTACTGCTGTTTTAAGGTACCTAGCTTATACATGATTGAATTATTTATTATAATTTTTGTTGAACTAAAATTTATTAACATGTTACAGGCAACTTGCGTTAGTAAATATTTTACTACCTGCAGGATTAGGGTTAGATGCTAAAGCACTGAAAAAAATGAGTTGGATGATACTAAACCTTGCAGTTGTTCCAGTAGCAGTTGAAGTAGCTGGAGTTACTGTGCTGTCCCATTTTGTTTTGAATCTTCCTTGGATGTGGGGAGTTCTTCTTGGGTAGGGTATATCGTGGGTAAGAACTACTATGGTTTTGAAAAGTTTTGTGGCGTCCCCTTCAGGCTCCTCTTGGCTGCAGTGTCACCTGCTGTAATCATCCCCTGCCTTTTCCAACTTCAGGACCTTGGATATGGAGTCAATAAAGGAGTTCATACATTGGTTATTGCTGCTTCCACTTTCAATGACATTCTTTGCATCGCTCTGTTTGGAATAGTTCTTGGACTGATATTTAGTACTGGTGAGAATTTATTTGATTGTAGCTTTAACTGAAAAAAAAAGATTTGGATCTATAATGTTAGGTAGGTACCTACTGGTAATAACGGTGGTAAATGGTTGAAATTGGTGGTCAATGGTTATGCTGGAAAATAATATTTTACAAATTTTCTTTGCAAGGAATATAAAAATTCATCGTCGTATTCTGCCTGCAATTAAATAACATTATAATTAGTTTTTCTTTCCATATTTAGGAACGTTAGTAATGCAAATACTACAGGGCCCCATTGTATTGGCAATAGGATTCGCATATGGAATTGCATGGGGTCTAGTATGTCAGTATATACCTAACCAGGATGAGGTAAGAATTAGCCGTGTTCAATTGACTCTGCAATTTAGCTCAAAAATGCTCACAACAAAATTGCTGCTGTAGGATGACGATCCTTCCTTGTTCCAAACTGGAAGTCATCTAAAACCGTTGTCAGCTTGTTCCATTGTAAAAAATATACGCTAAGCTAAGTAGCTACTCAGCAAATAGGGAATTCTGGGTAACTCGTCAAAAAACCGCTGAGCGTTCCATAACAATTGCTGAGTTCATTGAACGCAACTATTGTTAAGTGGAAAGTTAAAAAAAAACCACAATTTTACTTCCAGGAATATTTGGTAACACTTCGAACTCTCATGCTAGGATTAGGATGTGTGTTATCAGCAGTCGGGAGTGAGGCTATAGGTTATGGAGGTGCTGGAGCACTAGGCTGCATAGTAGCAGCATTTGTTGCTAGTCTAGGATGGAGAAAACAAGGTTGGGATAATCAAGTAAGGGTTTTTCCTAATAAATATTTTAATTAGTAGTACCTAGTCCTAACTAATATTTTATTTATATTGCAGAATCCTGTAAGGGCTAATTTTGTCCTATTGTGGAAATTCTTTGAACCAATTTCATTTGCTCTTGTTGGAATGGAAGTTAATTTTCAGATTTTGGAACTGTATACTGTTCTATGGGGTATTGTTTCAACAATAGCACCTCTGCTGGTAGGTTATATCCAAATAATGGTTATTTTGAATGTTATCAAAAAAGGGTGCATGAGCATTTTTGTTCAGGATTTATTTTTCTATTCATTTATGTAAAAACATACAGGGTGTTCTATTAAAGAAAAAAATGGTTTGGTAAATATCTCAAAAACGCGATGCTCAATTGTTTGTCTTGATTTATTCACTATCATAATCAGAAAAAAAAGTTCTACTAGTTTGCCCATTTAACCGACACCGTAGGTACCTCCTATAATAACAAAGTTAGCAATAGTGCAGACTTTCTTGTCCTGCCCTGGCAGCCTTACTTGCCTGATTTGTAGGTGCTACCTACACTTACTTTAAACCATGAGGTGGCTACTATTGTTTTAATATACGTTTAGTAAACTACTAAAAAAATAACTACCTCACCACATAGAGCAATCAGTAATTTATAACAAAGTCTCTCGCGCCGGCCGCGTCGATCGCTGCGCTTGCCTCTGTTTAATAGGTGGCTGGTTGGAACGTTTTTTCAAACGGTTACCCTAAACTACTATTAAAATGGGATGCGGATGTCGGGTAGTTTTGTCCTTTTTTTTGGACTAAGACACTGGACTGCGGTACCGAAAAGAGGCTGGATGTAGGGGGATATGTTTTTTCCAGATTAGTAAATAAAGCGCCGTTTTTTGGGACGGAGGTGTTGCATTATAGAAATGGGTTGAAGAGGTGTGGATGGAATACCTACGGTCGTGTGTGGAGCAAAAGACAAGTCCCATGTCCGGCGGGAGCGCGCGGAACTTGTTATAACTCACTGGTTGCCCGTGAAGTAGGTAATAGTTTTCTTTTCAGTTAATGATGCCGCCGATGGGGGAAGCCCCTAGCGTGTTTTTTAGTTTTTTCCCAAAGATATTTTTAAAAAACGCCCACGTAATAATCTCCATTTTGTTCATGTCTCTTACTGAAACAGTGAAAACACATCACGGATACCGCGGCGCACCGCGCACCGCGCCCCGTATCGAAACGAGGCTACGTTTAGATATGTTGCAGTTGTAACGGATAGCTTTTCCAAGCCTCCTTTCCATAGTAACGGCACGGCGATTTTTCAAAGCCATTCCTACAAAATACAGTTTTTTTTCATGTTTGACTTATTTTGAGGTTTCCAACCACGATCGTGCCTATGCAAGACTGTTGATCTCCAAACAGTGCTTCCGATGCGCCTACGCCCGTGGGTTATTTCGGAGTTATAGCATACGTAGTACATACAGAGTGTTTACTTCTAATGTGCGCTTTTTATAATAAATTGTATCGATTTGTTGTTTCTTTGGTTTTTCTGCAATAATGTTAGGTACCATAAAACCACATGCTTACATTTTATTTAAATTTTGTTAACTTCATTTCTGCTAACAACGAAAAGCGTAAACAAACATAGGTGGTATTTTCTATTTTTATTGTTTTAGATGAGAATTATTACTTCATTTGGTTCCACACAATGTAGTAATTTTAATTTAAAAGAAAATATATTTATTGCCCTATCATGGATACCAAAAGCAACAGTACAGGTATGAGCACTTCTTTGTGATTCTCTTCTTCATACTATACTAACTTTACTATTAAACATATTTAGGCAGCATTAGGACCAGCAGCCTTGGATATGGCTCGTGCTAATGAAGATCCAGTTGCAGAAGGTTACGCAAATTCTGTTTTGATTGTTGCTGTTGTTTCTATTCTTATTACTTCTCCAATTGGTGCAATTCTTATCATGCAATTGGGACCTAGGTTGCTACATCGTACTGTAATTAAAAAAGAAGAAGAAGACAATGGTGTTGCAAATTTAGCTGTGGATATTGAGGAATCTGGAAGATTGTAATGTTTAACTTTTATACCTTGCTCGTGTTTGGTCGCATAACTGTACTTACTATTCATGTTACATTATTTTCTTTCAGTTAAGTGAATATTTATTTCAGGGGACACAATTATGGTACCTTTTTATCATACGGAAGGTCAAATTAAACCCGTTGTTAGTAGGTACCTACTTTACTACTTCTTGATAACCTGCACTTTGCAGTATGGTGCAGGGATTGTAATTGCTTTGCAAAATTACTGTGTTACTTATGCTACTATACTTCAAATATTTCACTTACAGTTTATATGGTGTAGGAATTTTATTTTTGTAATACTTAGTATATATTCACAATTGGTTGGTTTTTATAAATAGGTACCTATATTGAAAAGTAAACAAATACCTATCATCTTATCACAATTCTGTTTTGCAATTATTATAATTATTATATCTATAAATTAATTTAAAAAAAACACTGCTCACGGGCAATGAGTGATTTATAACAAGCCCCACGCGTTTGTCGCTGCGCTTGTTCCTCGCTGCGGTTGCCCCTCGCTGAAAGCAATGGTTACGCGTTTTCAAACGCTTCTGAAACGGTTACTACCATTGCTCTAAACTAAACTGCGGGTTGGTGCGTTTTTAAAATATAATGGTAATTTGAGGTTCTTTTGGTGTAAGTACGAACATTTTAATTTTTTTGCCTAGTTAGCCGCGGGTACTGTTTTTTAAATATTTTCTGTAGCAAAGGAAATTGTTGTTTTTCATAGTCGACCCTGAGTAGGTAATTTTATTTAACATATTTTGTAGTACAGGAATTGCTTTTCATAGGCAACGCTGGGTAGTTATCTAATTTTTGTTTAACATGTTCTGTACCAGTAACATTAACTGTAGCAATTATTTCTATCGCAAGAGAATTGCTTTTTATAGTTAAACAATTTTTTTTACAATGTTCTATAGCAAGGAAATAGGTATTTATTTTTCAAATCCAAGGAGTAGGTAAGTATATGCATATTATGGTTTTTCTTTTTTTTTATTTTTTTAATCTTTATCGTTGGTATAATGGTATGTGGGGTTGTAGTTCCTGAAAATAGGAGTCCAACGCGTCCACAGCCACCTTTCTCTCTCAATTAGTTACGGAGTTATAGCGATTACTTATAGCTCACATCCAGTTCCCTAAATAATTTGATTTCGGAGTTACCTACGCAGCTCGAAAAAAAATAACTTTTACGCCCTCTGATGACGGCGGTGGTAATCTGATGGGGTTCCGGATTACACGTGCCCCTATAACTCAACGAGCCCTTTGTAGTGCCGCTAACTGAGTTGTCCTAGCTCGCTTAATTTCGGAGATATTGTATCTATCTCCAGAAACCTTTTTTTAAAGAACCTTTGGGCATTCGACCTGGGCAAACGGAGCTAGATATCGGAATGGGATTTTGGGGTTGAATCGGAATCACGGAGAAGAATCGATCTGTGACTGCAAAAAATATTTTAAGGATGCTTTAGGTAGATAGACGCGTTTCCGGTTAATTAGACCCTGAAGATGTCCTTTTACGGATATTTCTTAGCTGATCAAAATTATAGAGCACAAAATTTCCTGTTGTTACTCAGGTGATCCAAGAAGTGTTAAAACTCCGCGTAATCTCCACTCAAACCTCCAAATTGGAGCGGACGGCCTACCGGTTCCCACCTTCTCAGAATTGCTTACAACGGACCAGGGTAAACGTCCAGCATGTCAGGACATGATCCCTGCCTTAATGAAAAAGTTACCCATTTGAAAATTTTCCTCTAGGCCAAAACGTAAGGGTCTTGGGAGGTATCCAGCCAGGATTGCATATTAATCAAATATGTATATGGTAATTAGTACAGGTAAAATACAGGTACAGATCGTCTTCGGTATAGAGGTACCTTTGATTTTATATTTAAATTAAAATGAAAAGGGTGCACAATAAATCAGATCAACTTAAAAGTAAAATACATTTTATTTTCTAATCTTAATATTATTTACAATTGAATTATAAAAATTTACATTTAATAATTATTGTTCCTGGAATATAAATAAAATTTCTTAAGGCCAGAGAGTTACTGTCCTATCTTCGATATCGATATCTTTTAAAATGGAACCACAGTTGAAATATATTATTATGAAACTGACATCTAAATCCTCTCTTATAAGAATACTCCCATTCTCTATTAACTATTTTGAAAGCAATATCTTCGTATGGTGGTCCTGCATGAAACCTTAAGATTGCAAATTCTTTATTCTCCGGACATGGAGTCTAGAACAAAATAATAAAATTAGTATACACTAACTAAACTAAAAACTTTGAAACCTACCAAAAAGTATTCTGGAGTGCTACTTTTATCAATAAGATCGGGATAAAAAATATTGAATTTATAGCCTTGGACGATTTTAGGAGGTGGATTATCCATATCGTAGTGAGTTTGGTTATATTTGTTCCATTCAAATCCTGTGTGAACTCTATTGAAATAACGCGGTTTGCGAGGTCTGTATTTATCAGACCACAAGTACACCTGGTTATCTAATGCTGCTTCAACTGAAAACTGTGCTTCATCTTCACCCATGCCCTTTCGTGCTTCCCGTTGCAACATAATTTCTTCCTTTGTCATGACGTTCTGTAAAGTACACCATGAATTAAAATACTATCACAATATAATTATAGTGTACAAATAAAAAATAGTAATACTTACTTCAACTTTCTTTCCTGAGTTTATAACCTGTGTTCTAGCAAACTCTAATCGTTTTAAGTCATCCTCTGCGTTAACTACAATTGTTCCTGGTTCCAATTGCTCAGGAGAAAGAAATCTTGGACTATAAGCTCCATTTTCGTATGATGCAAAACATTCATTTAATAAAGCAGTTTCTGGGTCTTCAGAGTCTCTATTAAAAGAACATGTTTTAATTAAAAGGAGATGCAAGTTTATAAATAATACGTACCCTTCCTTATCGCTTAGATCTTCCTCAGACAATTTACTACTTCCTGGTTGTGGTTCAGTTTCTGTTTTTACAGTTGCATGGCCACTGCTTGAAGGTCTCTCAGGTTCTATAGTATCTGTATTAGAAGCAGCGACTGCCTGTTCAGCTTTTAGTACTTGAAGTTTACGACGTAAATTGTCCTGATGTCTGTCTCGTAATCTTGCTCTTGCCATATGAGCTGAAAGTAATACACTGTTAAATGCAATAGGAAAATCATATTGTAATAAAATATTCAGATGATAGCATACCTTTTAATTGTGATGACAATGACTCCCAATATCCAATATCGATACCATCAGCTTTACCATGAATTTTTTTATCAATTTGTGATTGCAAAGTCTTTAGCTGTGCAGTAGTTTTACCCTTGAATACCTGCGTAACATCTGTAGCAACTGATTGATGGATTCCTTCTCTTCTGTTAATACCTGTGTCAAAATCATTTTGTTGTTGCAGTTTTCTTAATTTTTGTAGTTCATCTTCTACAATAACGGTAATGTCATTCCAGTAGTCCAAATTTTTACCACGTTCTAATTCTTGATACACTTTAATGTCTTCTATGAGATCTTCAAGATCTTTTATTTGCAATCCGTTCAGATAAGTATAAGGTTCATGCATTTCTACTGCATCCACCTCTTCTTCCGCACTGATATATTTTGCAAGTAGATCAATAGGTTTTGCTAAACAAATAGTTTATTTTAATTATTATAAGGTGAATAAGAATCACAAAATTACTTACCTCTCCCGTCTTGTATTCTTATATGGGAACGAAGTCGAGCCTGCTCCAAATGAAATTTATCTTCTTGTCTTTCCCATTCTTCGAATTGTGCTGCTTCTTTACTTCTTTGTAACATTTGCATTTCTTCTTCTCGGTTTTGCCGTTCTTGTTCTCTTTCCAAACGCCTTTTTTTAACCTTTATAACAGAAAAGGGACAAATTAATTTTTTACACAAAAATTACAATATCGGTAATAACTTACCTTTTCCAATTCTCGTTTATTTTCTTCTTGTTTATATTTATTTCTAGTTTCTATTTCTTCATGACTAACATCTGTAAGACCCTCTTTGGCAAGTTTCTTACTCCAAACAAATGTAGACAGTAAATTAGCATCACCAAATGGATTATCTGCATTTGTGTAGTGTAGGTATTCATTGTCCCATCCCATCCGTTCTTTACGTTTTCTTTCTTTAGCTCCCTTCTTTAACAACCTTCGCAATCTACAAAATTAAATTATTTAATATCAAAATAATTATACAACAATATTGTGTGCAAACCTTTTCTCTTCGGGGGTTTCATTTGCTTTCATTACTTCCTTTTGATTTTTTCGATGCTCTAAATTTTTTAGACGTTCTGCTTTTAATTTTTCCAGAAGTTTTATGGATTTTTCTGAACCGGAACTAGAACTATCGCAACTTGATGTAGAGGAATTTGAGGCATCTCGTCGTTTATGTTTGGAAGATTTACTACTTCTAGATCTCTCTCTAGATGACGATCTGGTATATTTGTTGGGTTTACGTTTTGAACTACACTCTTCACTAATAGAACGTGATTTGCCTTTGTAAACGTTTGATTTGTAGGAGCTGGTTTTTGGACTTTGGGACCGTGATCTGGAAATACATCGAGTAATTATTATTATTCTATTAAAATAATTTACCAATTATTGTACTTACCTCCGAGAATATCGAGGCATTTTGTATGAAATTTTATAATTTTCCAGTCGACTGCAGTTCGAACTACAAACGATGAATTTACAGGTTAAATGTCAGCGTAGAATGACAGAAGCAGTCAAACCAAATGTCAAACGTCAAACCGTCAATATGCCTGTGTCTAGTAGTGAGCCCAACAGGAGAATAATAAAAAACCGGAAAGGTAACATTAAACGATAACGACTTGTTTTGGACAATATTGTTTTATTGTTTAGATCATACTGCCCTTTGTGTACTCTCTACACAGACGACTGTATGATCTAAACTAACTAGGCAATGTTCACGATTAAAGTTGGCTATATTTTGTTGTACAGACTTCGGTACAGACGTTGAACGTACGATGCCGGTCAGATTACATACGGAAAGCGTATAGATGATAATATCCATGCCCTGCAGTGTTGTAGGTATTAGTAAGTTCTGCGTATCTACTTCTATAATCTACTTTCTCTCATGCGTTTATACTTTTTTCGCTTCAAAGCGCAAATATTGTATAATTGATAATTATTTTACTTTCGCAGCATTTAAGTGAATTTGAAATTCATGATAATTTTGTATGAAGTTTACGAAGTCACGTGACTATCGTGTAGGGTAGAGCGCTTATTGACCTGTTTTGTGAAAACAAAGGTCACGTGATACAGCTGGAAGATTGTTTGTACTTGTATACCTATCATAATAACACCTAATAACTTGTACTGAAAATTAATGCCGCTTAACCAATATCTGATCTAACCTATGCGCTTAACTGAGTTTATGGACTACACTAGCCAAGCACTAGCCATGATTACCGAGCTGGTATGGGAATCACTACCACAATAGGAATTTTAAATTTCAGGTGTTGGTACCGTAAAGTAACAAAAGACAGTTCGCATGCGCTTTAGTTTGAAAGTTTCATAAAAGCAACAGTTATTAGGCTTACATTTTGCTTCGCCGGTAAAATTTAGGTAAAACTTGTGATGAACAAAGAAAAGTTAGAAGAAATGTGTAAAAATATCTATTATTCTGATAAGTACTACGACGATGAATATGAGTATAGGTAGGTGTAATTTTTTTCTATTGTCAATAATTAATAACTCCTGAGTGGTTTGTTTGTAATGCAGCTGCCCTTTAACAATGTGCTTTTTGTTAAAATATTTGAAACGGCCTAATTTTTCAGTAGAACACTAAAATTACAATGTTTTTTTATATTTTAGGCATGTAGTACTTCCTAAGGATCTTGTCAAACTAGTTCCGAAGACTCATTTGATGACCGAACAGGAATGGCGAAGTATAGGTGTACAACAAAGCAAAGGGTGGGTGCATTATATGACCCATGCCCCAGGTAAGATTTTTACATTTGCATTAAAAACATTGTTGAGTAGACAATGTTTAATTCTGTAATACTCTTTCTAGAACCACACATACTATTGTTTAAACGACCAATTACCACTCCACCACCATCGTTTGCAGAACAGAAGTAATGAAACCACAAGTAACGTTATCAAGTGAATTTGTAAATATGTTTATAATAATAGCCATTTTACTAATTATCCAAGTAGAACTATAATGTTTTGGTGCTTTTGTTTTGCGAAATAGCAACATCCGAATTATGTTTAATTATTATTCTTTTTTCTAATTGTCTAATGTGGAATGTGTTACGTCACCAAATTTTTCCATATGTGTTTTTTATTCTTCATATCCTATTTGTATTGTGTTCAAAATTTATTAGTTTATGTTTGTTTAGTATACCTTCTAGTTTTCATAATTGAAATTATTTCTGTTACTTTTTAAAACAGCTCTTTGGTAAAAAAATCGTGTGTAAGTTTATTATTTAAGAAGTATTCCGTGATAGTTTCTTTTACTTAATGTAAGCAGCGTTTTAAAATAAAAGTGTAACTTGTTATTGGCCAGCGTTATTTATATTAAAGTAGATAGATGGGGACCATATGATTCACATAGTTGTTGACTACAGTGCATACACAAGAGTAGCAAAATTAATTTGGATATGTGATTAATCCCAGTTTTTTAAATATTGAAAGAAAAAAATTAAAATGATAGGTTTTTCTTTTATTAGCAAGTTTTATAGCAAGTTCTAATTCTTTTCATGAAATATATTTTTATTTGAACATGCACTCCTGGTGCTTCAACTGCTATGGCCACATTACCCCGATTTACCACTTAAATTAGGATAAACACTCATAATGAGACCAGAAGTTAAATACAAGGTTGCTAAGTGGATTCTCGTTGATTTAGCCATGTGTGTATATTAATTATAAAAGCAATGCTGCACTGAACATAAACTATCTATACCTGCTTGCTTTAGAGAAGGTGCAGGCAGTGTACACATAATATCACTTTGGTTCAGTTTGTGCCGTTTACTGCAGCACAAACTAGCAGGCCTAGAAATTTGGTGATAGATGTTTGAAGGGGGTTACGAAAGTTAATCAAAATTAATTTGCTTTAGCATTATCTGCCTGCTATTGTAAATTTTTAAAACATACTCCTCAACATATTTTGAAAAACTTGGTTTATCCTATGCCAAATACTGGATACCTACCCTTAAAAAGCGGATTGTATAGTAGGTAGACACAAGTATGAAAATTGCATAATGACTATTCATATCTTAATAGCCATTAAATGCAAATTGTATTCACTATTTTTTTTAAAACCAGTCATAATAATGAAAAATACCTAAGCACTTTATTTTCAAAGAAAAAATTTTAAGATCTTTTCGAAATTCAAAAAATTAATTTTTAGAATCATTCTTCTAAACCTCAAAAATGGCATATTTGTCCATAATAGAGAGGTATAAATAAAAATGGCTCCTTATGCAAGATTTTAGTGTTCATGTCAAGAACAGAGTGGAGGGATGAAAAAAAAAACTATTAAAAATTTGATAGATTTAATAAATAATTTATATTTTGCATGTAATAATAATAAATAACACAAATTTGCATAAAAAATATCTTTTCCACAGACAACTTTCTTTTTCCAAAAGAAATGGACAAATGGAAAAATAAAAGTTCAATCTAGGAATAATAATAAATTAAAATGTAACGCTCTTATTATTAATCACAGCCCTGTACTTTGCAATTTGCCGCAACACTCCATACAACAGAATGAATTAAAACTAAATAATCGAACCAGGTAGGTAATTAGGACCAATCTTTCAATTCCAATTTAACTTCCTGTTAAGCTAACCCATGGTCAATTATCATGTAAGCAATGGTATTCATGACAACTGACCATTAGTTAGATTAACTGAGAGTTAAATCAGAATTGAAAGGCCAGCCCTTAGGATGATTACAATTTAAATTTGGAAAAGTTGTATGAATATGTAGTAGTAAGTAATAGTTGCATTTTGATGACTACATGATATTCACATAAAAATTTTAACACACATACATAAAATATTTTCTACTAATATTAAATAACAATCATTTCCTGCGCCTACATATCTACATAAGTAATAAATAATTAAAAATCAGGATCAAATTCTGCTTTGTACATTAGTTGTTGTATTTCTATTTTTAATTTAGCCTGTTTTCTGGCATCTAATTTCTTAATACTATGAGCTAAAGATATACAGTAATGATCAATCGGATCTAACGAATTGCAAAACGAACAACCACTAGTATTTAATGTAGAATCTTTTTGATCAATACGACTACGTTTAGGACTAGAAGGTGTTACCTTACCACTACCTCCGTTTTCCAAAGGATCTATAGGCATATCCGTAATGTGAAAACGTTTTGCACTAGGAACATTTTGAAGGGAAATAAAATTCTCATTAGAATTTGAATTATTCTGTAACGTTATAAAATTATCTCTTTTAAAATTAAAACCTGGTTGATTATGGGTGATTTCGTTAAAATGAAAGTTTGGTAAGTCTGTATTATTTTCTAAATTATTAGAATTGTCACCGTTTTGGAAAAAATTAGCTTGCCCTCCGTCATCACCCGTGTCTTCAAATTGTTTTGCTTCATATGAACCATCATCCGGATTTAATATTGCATGCAATCGGTAAAAAAAACTGCATTCTCTCTCTGGGAGTTTTGATTTTTTCCTAAATGTTGCCCAATATAATGCTTTGGTATTTTTCCAACGGATTAATATTTGCGTAGGGGATCGATAATAACCGTGTGAAGCCAGATAATCAACAGCTTTGTTACAAACTTTACGTAATTGTTTACCCGTTATAATTCCATTTTCTTCTATAAACTTCAGTAAAACCCGAATTTCTTTGTTTGTCCAAATTTGCCTACCTTTTTTGTAGCAAGCATCTTCCTCATCGACAACAGGTTCGTTAAAATCAGTTACAATATTATCATCTTCATCCGATTTTGATTGTTCATCGAGCATAATATAATTTTGTGTTTCATCACCATCTTTTACTTTATGAATTAAATGGGTATGCATTAAAGCTTCTATTCTTTTGAAAAAAGGAAATTCTTCTTCTTTAAGAGATTTTCGGATTACTTGATTGTATAAAGCTCTTAAATGTTTTATTTTTACTTGAGCCTGTTCTTCACTTCTCGAATATCCATGCTGTTTAAGATAATCCACTATAACAAAACAGAATTTTCGTAAATTTGTTCTGGATGGCATTCCATATTTTTCTAAAACTTGTACTACACATTCGGTTTCTTTGAAGGTCCAATTATTTCTTCTAACTCCTCTCCCATTTCTTTGTTCAAATTCGTCACAGCTATAATTATTATCAAATGAATCTGAATGTAAAATGTTACCTTCCAGTTCTTCTCCTTTTATAATAATTATTTCCGGTTCTGAATGAGAGCTTGAAACCAATTCTATTAATAAATTATTAATTTGTTGATAATATTCAAAGTGTTTTAATTTTCCCGCTTTATGATCTTCATATTTTTGTTTGAGTTCCTTCCAATAATATTTGATTTCATCGTTTGTTTTTTTATGTCCGCTAATTGTCATTAACTTTGATAGTTTGGTGTAAACTTGGTCATTTTTAGATTTGATTTGTGGCAGGTACTCGTATTCCGCTATTAGTTTTAGTAAACAAGTTGTTTCGTCTGTTGTCCATTCCCATTCCTGCGAATTATCATTTTCACTTGAAGCTGGTCTGATTTCAGATTCAGGTTTTGTACCCGATTGTAATAAACGGATTAACTCCGGGTTCTTTTGTTGATCTTGTTCGACCGCCTCCGCCATTTACACACTTTTGAATTTATTGGTTACTTTGTGGGATATTTTATTAATCACAGGGTTAGAGATTGTTCTGTATCACTTAAAGTTGGAATTTTTGTAACACAAAAGTGGACTGGACCAGTTAATCCCATAATCCTCTTATCGATACTTAGGCCATTCCCCATTCGTTTATCGACCGATGATGTAAACATAATTGTACGATATTATATGTGGATCCAAGTGACAACAGTAGATGGCACGAGAGGTATTTGTCAAATCAACAGCTGTTTTGTTATCATCAAATGAGTTTGTGACGGTTTTTGGCGGGCGAATTGGAACTACTAAAACCAATGACATTTCTTTGATTGTGTGTTATTGTGTAGTGGGATTATAGAAAATAATACATCCTACTGAGGAACTGGAATTGCCGTAAGTTATTATGGAACTGAATTATTTAATATATTTTGGATGTGAGGTTAGGGTCTCCTTTAAATTAATATAATATACAGGGTCGGTCATTAAATTACGTTCCCTTACATGCCACTGATCTATCCTACAGATGTGAGAGTGTTACCAATATGAAGCTCAGAAATTGCTAGATTCTAACAATACTTTTGTTTTGACGGCCGCAAAGGTATTTGTGTTTAACTTAACTGTACATAGTTATTCGGGTCGTGTTCCTGGTTCGGGTCTATTGCGCATCATAATCGTAAAATTAACGACGGTCGTTATCATTTACAAATGAAGTGCCTTAAGAATTGTTCGTATCGCATGTTTTCGGGTACTGGGGTACCGTAAATACCAAGGGGTAAACCACGTGGGAAGTTTGGTGTATAGATAGCCGGGCTAGCTCTGGGAAGTTTGTATAGACTCGGAAGTCTGGGTAGTCGCTTGGAGGTCTGAGTAATCTCTGGGTAGTCCCTAGGAAGTCTCGATAGTCCCTGGAAAGTCTGGCTATTCTCTGGGAAGTTTGGTTAGTTCCTTGGAAGTCCAGAGATGTTTGGGTAGTTTCTGGGACGTCCAGGTAGTCTCTGGGGATGTCTGCAAAGTCTGGGTAGTCTCTGGAAAGTCTAGATAGTCTGGGTATTCTGTGGGAAGTTCGGTTAGTCCCTTAGAAGTCGTGGGATGTTTGGGTAGTCTCTGGGACGTCCGGGTCGTCTCCGGGATGTCTGAGTAGTGTCGGGGTAGGCTGTAGGAAGTCTGAATAGTCCCTGGAAAGTCTGGATATATTCTGAGATGTCTGGGTAGTCCCTCGGACGTCCATATAGTCACTGGGAAGTCTGAGGAAATTCCTGGGAAGTTAAGGCAGTGTTTCATATTGGTTAGTTTAGTATACACAATTTTTTTACCGTGGTTTATCCCTTGATTTTTCCATGTCTTTATACAGAATGCTGAATGTCGATGATTTATTGAGTAGTACACTTCAAACAAGAATTATTTAAGATTGCATGAAGTTGTAATAAATTAATTGTTTCTCCCCTATGTTAACGACTTGACGTATCATTAGGTTTGCAGTTTGGTTAAAATATCTTCGTATTTATCAAAGAGTATATCATGAATTAATTAATATGTACAGCAGATTGTTTTGCCATATCATATTGAATCATGATCACCAAGTAGGAAGTTATAGCTGCATATATCTGAAACATAAAATTTAAGAATTAAGAAAATAGTATTAAATTTTGCATTTGTGAGGCGCTAGCGCAGCGTATACCTACTATTATTGCAATGTTTATAAACTTATAATATTATTTATTACTTACCATTAATAGTAGGGTAAAGTCAAGTGGAAACAATCCACATGCCGTGAATTTAACACTTTTGTGAATTTCATGTAGGGAAAACAGTTTTAACTGAAAATGGGTTATAAATCGATTATTTACAGAGGAGTGTTACCTACTTCAGAAAGTTTATGTAAAAACAGCAGAATTACAAAATACCAAAAGTTATTATGCAGGTATATTGGAAAAGTTTGTCATAATTTTGGAAAAATAACAGAATAACAATAAGTAGGACTGAATTTTGCGATCAATTTCAAATACTAACATCGAAATTGACAGATTACCATAAGAAAGATGGAGGATTGTACTACACAACAGGGTGGCCAATGATATATTCTCGGGTATGGGGTGGAGGCTGTATACGAATCTTGCAGTAACGATACTGTTTTACCCCAGAAACCCCGTTAATTATTGTATTAATTTATGAAAAACAGATCATTGCCTATAACTAAAAAGTAAAAATGTCAGCAATACATTGAAAAAAAAGTAACTTACCGATTCGTTGAGTTCATCGTTGTCAGACGTGTGTTGTAAAACATGTAAATGATGGATGCTTTTATTTGCCTAGAAATAAATATTTTGTTATTAAAAGAACGACAGTTTGCATTGAATGGTGTTTGATAACTTGCTGTGGCAATAATATTGATGTGACTGTGGGGTTTGCCATGAAACGACGTTGCTAATTTGAAGTTTCACTTACTACGACGAATCAATGCTACGACTAATAATTGGTCTTTTAATCTTCGAGTATACGCGAGGTAAAGTTGTATAATTTGACCGAGGATCCCGTTTTCTGACACCTTGTATTAATAAAAATTGTATACACCTCTCTCGAGAAAAAAATCCATTTTAATAGTATGGACGTTATTATGACGCCATGTACCGTCATATTACGGCCGCTATACTACGGCACCGCTTTCCTTACTTATTATTTATAAAGCAATATTGAAGCATTACCACAAATAATGCCTTTCTTCAGTATAAGCCGAGGTATAAGCAGTATCGCGAACGATGGAATACAAAACTTTAGATATAGATAAGTTAAGATATAGTAGGTACCTACTTTATTAATAATCAACTCGAAATTGATCATTTTTCCAGTATCTACCAACGGTTAAGACAATTAAATCTAAGTTTTGGCAAAGAATAATTCCGAAACCGGCAAAAAAAAACACAAAATGGCATTACAAATATTACAATTTTCAGTATTTCAAGCAGAATAACCTAGTCTCTAGTCTGCTCTTTATCAACGATTTTACGGACACGCTCTACAGGGTGTTTCTTAAATGGCGGACACGGAGCACAGTACTACATTCCCCTCCAGATACCAATTGGAAAAATATAATACAATAATGCCCGTTCTTCGCTAATTTCAGAGTTATTCTCAGTCAAAGATTGAGATTCAATTCCTTTATGCTTTGGAAAAACGGGTAAATTTTAACCGTTCCGCATTGTTCATCAATCAAATATTAAATCTTAATAAATTTGGAATTTTTTATACGTTGTATTCCTTCCTCCAAAGACATTCTTTCTGATAAATATCTGTTGTTAAACTTTTTTTCAATATGTTGCAACAGTGCATTGTAGCTATGAGGTTATTACCTAGGAAACTTGTTCATACTGTCTTATTAAAACACCAAACGTTTGAAACAAAGTCCGTGCAAGCATGCGCAATGTGGTCAAATTTAAAATTTTTAAAATGCGAATAACTCGGAAACTAAATAAATTAGGACAAAATCGCCTATACTTTTTCAACTCAGTTTTAAGATGAGAATCGCGTAGTGCTCTCCGTGTCCGCCATTTAAGAAACACCCTGTATATTGATCAAACCTCATATAGCAGAGATATATGGTTGCTGTTCATACCTCATTAGTTAAATTAGTGCAGAAGCAAATTATTAGGAATATTTCGAATTGTTGAAGTAACCCCCACTGGATACTAAAATATATGTCCAATATTTTATCATCTTCTTTTGAAGTTTTGCTAACATTGTAGCAGTAGTAAAATTCACTGATCGTAATATTGAAGGCAGAACCCACTATACTTAGCATTTGAAACCCATACAACCAGTTTATATCAGAGCATAGCTCGTATAGGGTATTGTGAATATGATGAATTTTGTTTACCTTCTCTGCAATCGAATTACCTGAAAAAGAAAAGTTTGAATATTTTTTTTTGTTTTACTCTGACTGCGGACTAGTACTTACGTTTAATAGTTTTATAAGGTTGTGGTAGATTTATAACATGTATAGTAGAAGTCGGATAGGTTGTTTTTTGCATTTCCCTCAAAATCTTATTAATCCATTGGAATCGTTGGGAGATAAGGTATATAAGAATAATAAATTGCAATTTTATTATACCACTGGTAATAATAGTGATATAAGAAATTATTAAAAATATTTTTGTCCGGAAAGGTGTTGAAAAAAACAGAAAATCCGGTATACTGGTTATAACAAATTCTATTAATATGCTCAAGAGTCCTGAACAACATACAATGAATGCATTCCTATGAGATACTTGAGAGCCCAAACTGCTAAGACATTTGTCGATGTAGAATATATTATTCATTATTTTGCATAAGCTTTTAGCATTAATACAACTGCCTAGAATTCCAGTAATTTGTATAAAAATTCCAGCATATAGGTCGAACCAAAAACTTGCTTGCGAAATCGAGTTTGAGAGAACAGCATCTCTGTCATTTATTTTTGCGTACCCTGCCAAATAAGATATAAGGAAACTTGATATTAGACCAAAGATTAAGCTACAGACAAAGCTTTTCTTGCAGATTAGGTACTTTTGATTACTTTCATTAAACTTCAACGGTTGTAAACCGAAATAATTTGCCACTATGTGTAACGGCAGTACTGACCCGTGAAGATTTTTAGGATTCATCGTTAAGTACTGCAAATGTAACTTTAATATATTGTCTGTTGTTATAATATACATTCAGAAAAATTATAGAATGTAAGAATATTTATAGCCTGTTAATATATTTTCTATCATGTTCTGCTTGGTTAATTTATTGAATAGAATACGAGTAGCGTGAAAAGGTAAAAAGGATAATTCACTTAAATTTAATAAGTTTCATAAAAAATGTACACCGCCTTCTGTTATTGTAATGTATAGGGTGTATTAAAAATTGCGGATCATATTTACACTACGCGGTGTGATTTTTAGAATGCAATAATAAAATACAATAATTATTTGCTTGACAAGGCACAAAAGTACGAAATTTACTGCTGTTGCTGGTACTTCACAGCTGAGTCAAAATCGACCACCACGGTCCGTGGATCGTGCACTGATCCGAATAAAAATTCCTATTTTTTCTTCAAACGTAGAAAATGCATTTGTAATTTACAAGGTATTAGAAAATTAGAAACGCCGTTGTTAACTCCACGGCTAACGTGGATATAATTCTGACACAAAATCCACGGCATTACGTCATTGTCATGGGGTGACGTTTATCGGCCGACTCTGCGCATGTTTGGGGACTTATTTCAGCTTCCTGAGATTATAGGGACAGAGGTGCTGTACGATTGGTTGCCTACTCCCAAGGCGTAAAAGTATGTTTCTTAGAAATCTAATGATAAATAATTATTAATTTAAATTACAAACAAAATCAATCGCTCGGACTTAGAGAAACTTTACTCTAGTATTTTTTATTGGTCATATTCAACTTGCAAATGAATTAAAAAACAATTTAAAATATGAAAATGTTTGAAACTTTCATAATGGAATAATTTTGTCCCCGGACATGCGCAGTAGGTGCATGTCGTATTCGCGTCGCCGAATTAATGACGTCACCACTTGACAATGACGTAATGCCGTGTGTCTCAGAATTATATCCACGTCTGCCGTGGAGCTACCAACGACGAATTGGAAACGTCAAACATGACAGAACTAAATTTCTATAAACTTTTCTGCAATATTTACTTTTGCTGCCGCTTCTGAGCGGCACTAAAGTAAAATAATATAAATATTATCCGTCATTTGTAATACACCCTGTATTATTATTATTACGAACTACGCACCAGTAGAGAAAGTGATAAGCGTTTCAGCATCTAGATGTTAAATATTTTTATTACTTCATAATAGGTACATAAATAAAAATAATTCGGTTTTCGTATTGGAAAGTGTCATTGTCCGCCGTGGACGAATCGGGAAATTTTTTCACCTGTGACGTAGATGGTATCAACAACGACCGCAAAAGCTATAGTATCCAAATATTAGATAAATGTTAGTAATCATCATTTTTTACTGTTTCTTCAATGTACGGTCCACAACTTGGAGACCATTTCCCCATAAGTATTGTCTCATTGGTGGGACGATAGTTTATAGTGAAGAAAAAAGGAGAATCGACCATGCAGCTGTTATTGAGAGGATAGTAGTAATTGCCATATTTCCAATCATTCATATCCCAGCCTAAAAATTGTACCAAACAATAAAACATGTACTGCTTTTGGCATTGACTTGAATTGTACTACAGTGGACATATTGAGTACTAGTGCGGTTTTAAGAATGCTAGTGGAAATTCCAGTGATTTCAATATTTTGTTAGTCAAAGCCTACTATTGAAAACTAATTGCGAAATTGGTAGTCACGAGACTGATTTTAAACAATTTTTTTTACTACTTTTTGGTGATGATAAGGGGACTTATTATACATCGTTGAACTCGGAAAAAAACGCTTTTTCAGAATTACAAAAAATATACATAAAGTCTGTTTTTTTTTAAAGATCCACCAACCTTGCAATTTCTCTCTAAAGTATGTTTGGCAACGCTGTTGGTGATATTTTTTAGTAATTTTTAAAGTAGGGTTAGGACTAATAAATTTAATGGTTAATTTTGACAAGTGGTTTTCACAAGAAGTATTTTCATATATTTTGTTAAATATTGTTGATTTCTGTGGATATATACTGAGTTTATGTAAATTCGCTCGATTTAATATGAAGTATTACTTATAGTTTAATAATAAGTAATATATAAATAATTAGAGGTAAGAATAGAAAAATGTATTCTATCAGACAAATTAGAATTGGGATTATTTTCAGAATCAGATTCCGGCGGTTCAAAGATATGGTTCAAAATTGAATCTGTATCCGAATCTTCACCTTGATATATTACGATTGGCGGTATATTTTGAACATAAAATTGTCCATTTATCCTAAATTAGTTATCAGCTGCCATAATTGAACTTGTGTACATGTAAGTTAAAATGGAACGTTACACTTTATTACTTAATTTCGCATTGCAGTTTTGTTAGAATAATATGTTGGAGGTTTATCCAAACGGACAGAATGACATGGGGCAATTTCAAAAATAATAACAGTTTTAAAACCATCAAATGGCAGAGTTGGAATTAATTGATTAATCCACTCTTTAAATGGCTGATTATTCATCGTTTTGTGATAATCCCGATCATTGTTTCTGAATCTTAAAAGCAAACTACATCCATCTAAGAAACCTCAGAATACCCAGGATGGAGCACTGTAAACCTGCTTTCCTTAATTTCTAATCTTTCTTGGGAAGGTTGTCAATAGTCCAAGATTTAGTAGTAACAGAATCGGTTTTGTAAATCGGGGTTGCATCAATAAAAAAAATCTTATATTAGAGTACCTAGTCTTCTTTATGTTTTAATTAACATTTTAATAATTTAAATTTGAAATGTGGTGATGCGCACGCATAAATTGACGGAACATTGTGATTGATCTTTGAATCAATGTTACCATATATTGACAAAAATTACTAAAAATTTCAATTTTTTTTTATACCAACTGAAAGCAACAGGTGGTGGATCTTTAAAAAAAAACGGACTTTAGGTGCCCTTTTAAAAATAAAAAGTTGACTATCGTAGTTAAAATCTAGCAGGCCCTGAAAATGTTCTAACTACATTAAAACGTAGTATTTAATGACCCATTTCGATTGGCATGGCGACCGTAACAATCTGATCTTAATTAAAAGCTGTACCTATAACTCGGGACGGATTTTGAGATCCACCCTGTATATGCTGGGAGTGTTAACTGATCCTATACAGGGTGGGGATTTTTTCGATGCTCACCATTGGTATCTCGGGAACGGTAAACGATACGAAGTCGGTTAAATTAGACAAAATTTGCGCCTTTTTATAACGATTGAGAATCTGAAAAGAAATCCAGGATATTTTGATTACTTCCTGATTTATCACGAAAATGGTATTGAAGATAATAACTTTTTTCTGAAATCGTTATTTTCAGTTTCTGCGTGATAAATCAGGAAGCAACCAAAATATCCTGGATTTCTTATCAGATTCTCAATCGTAATAAAAAGGTGCAAATTTTGTTTAATTTAACCGACTTCGTATCGTTTACCGTTCCCGAGATACCAATGGTGAGCATCGAAATAATCACCACCCTGTATAGGTATATAGAATAATAAATGAATTACCTGGAACGATAAGTTTCTTCTTAATGAATGTGTTGATTCCTTTTTCATCTATGTTCATTACAAGTTTTTGAGTCATACATTGTTCTTTAGCAGGTTTATTTGACTACAAATTTAAACATTAGCAAAGAGGATAGTCTTTGACATTAGTTTATTTTAGTTTATATTTTAATATCTTAAAATATCTCTCTGATACCATTTACGGAAAGGTATTAATAAATAGTTACTTACTTCTTTATCGGAATCTATTTCCTCAGGGTTATCGTGTGAATAATCCTTAATTAAAACGGAATATGCAATTCTGGGAAGGTATATGGTATCAATTTGTACATTGAATTTACCAAGATATGCTAAATGAAAACGCTCTTCAGCATCTGAATACGTCTTTCGATTACGACTTATAACTAAAGTTATTTGCATTTCTCCGCCTTTGAAAGGAATTTGTAAAATATCTATTTTCAGCTGAAGATCGTGTGCAAAATTAAATTTTCCTTCAGCTTTCATGAATCGCCCTTCATTTTTAAAAGGGTATTTCCATTGCGCTTGCACACCTACCACTCCTATCACACCGATCGTGCAATTATCTTTAACCATTTTTTGTGGTGACTGCGTATATTGGTCGAGGAATCCATTTGCCTGCTTAACGTATGAGTTTTTGTTCTTTATGTCAAATTTCTTGTATTGAGTATCAGTTGCATTTATCACTTCCAAAAAGTTATCAGTAGCTTTTATTAGGGCTTGATAACTTACAAATGTTAATCGGTTTACTATTAGTTTATCTGTAGCTATTTTCGCAGGATTGGTGAGGTTCGATGCTTCATCCGATAATTGTCGCGTAAAATAATTTTTTGTATCGTTAGTCATTGACCTAAAAAATACAAAGGGAATTTGCGTAAGTCATAGCTTGCCTATTGCATAAAAAAATGATGTACCAACTTGTAAGCATTCATGAAGAAATCAAAATGAAACACATTTATCGTGGTTGAAATAAAGCATTTTGTGTTTTTATTTTGCTCGACGATGATGACATAATATTGTTTTGTGAATTGTGCATCGTGCTTGAATGGTTCTGAATCTTCATCAGTATTTAAGTTGGGATCCAAATGATTTGCAAATAACGTTACAATTCTAATGCAAAAAACTGAAAAAAAATAGTAGAAACATCGCGGTATATTTAATTATTTAATGTTACATACTTACATTTTACAAATATGGTGTACAGGTTCATAATAACTGACTTTATTTGATAATAGTTGTACGTAAGTTTTTTTATTGCTTCTAGAGTTGAGCAAATGGTTTAAGTCAAGTTATTGTAATTTTCATATAAAACTACGGTCATTTGTGATATATGGGCTATTTGAAATGTTTATGTTCTAAACATTCAGAAAACATTTTACAATGGATATATTATTTATTGCTGCGATAGTGATATCAAAATGGTTTGGAGCTGTATGGGGTACTTTAAGCTAAACAGATTTTAAAGCCAACTATACTAGCGCGTTTCATAAATCGGGGGAATGCGTTGCTAGAAGTGTTAAAAAATTATTAAATTAGTACTGAAGACCATTATTTTTATATCGAGATAGCGTGAAAATGAGTCTGGTAACAAAAATCGTTGGTTTCCAGGGTAATAACCAGTAGGTAACAATCAAAATAAATAGCGTCCTAACAAGTTATAAAATGTAGGTATACTTGTGCTAGATTGTGCACATCTTTGTTGGTTAATAACTATAAACACGGCAGGTAGAATTTTTTTAATTATTTTTTTCATACTCCCTTGTCAGTCACCTACAACGCCCCATAAATATTTTGCGCCGTTTTTGGGACACCCTGTATAAACCAACTTCAAGACAAATTATTATCATTGTTAATGTCAATTATTATGCCAATGCTTGAAATGAATGTATTCTTAAAAATAGAAATAGTATAGGGTGTGTAGAGTGTACATTAGAAAGGTATCTACACTTAAAAAACTCATTCTGTATATTATATTTAATTGTGAGTACCTACACTTTATTTTATAATTTTAAAATTGAAACGGTAACATTTCGTAGATATTCGTTAGTCAATTTCAAATTGTATAAGTATAACCACATAAGTAGCAGCAGCTGCAACGACCTGTGGGCAAAGAAAATTTTACTACTATTTTTTATTTAGAAACTAAGTGCTGGGAAATTCGAGGATAATTTAATTCAGTATACCTAATTCAGTTTCCTTAACTTATACGGAAGTAGTACAGGCAAATTAGGTTTTAACCCAAAACAAATTAGGGGAAAGCTAAAAATTTCAGGATGTGTACCCGGGTACTAGTTATATAACATGTAAAAAGTCCGAGCAAATCCGAGTGGGGGAACATGCCCATTCCCCCCCCTAAATCTGCACAATTTTAGTTTTCCTCAATTATTTCATCAGGTACGCTTTGTATCAAAAAATCTAAGGATACATTAAATATAGAGTATAAAATTCTAAAGACCTTGGAAAAAACCGCATGTTGATACATTATTGCGTTCGTGATTTATAGCGCCCTAAACATGACCGCAAACCGCACAGGCTAAGGGTTGCGCGCATTGAACATGAAATATCTGTGAACTGAGTACAGACGGCATACAGACTAATAGGGCATCCCCCAATTGGAATTTTATTACCTTTCTAATGTTTTTTATAAATTTTATAAATAACTTAATAAATGTCATAGTAACCCTGAATTGTAGTTAAAAAGACTGTGTTAAATAAACAAAAAAACGTTTTAAGGTACCTATTAATAATCAGCAAATTAACAGGATCTAAGGCGCAGCCGCTTTTTATCACATATGGAAAGACAAAACTAAATTAAATCAATGAAATTGGTAATGTTAACTGGAGTATAAGTACCTTAGTCGTTTACTTCGTTGTCTTCAATGGCCGAATTTGTACATGAAGTACTGTTACAGGATCCGCACCTTCATTACTGGAACCTTTTTTTAAATCAAAATCACTTGACAGTTCGTAGTTTCCGTCTTTAAAACAAATAACACTTGTCTTTCCTGGGAAATCTGTGACCACTATTTTGTTGTCAAAGTGCAGAGCTATAGTTTTCTTAAAGTAATATTCAGTCTAATTCTTATGGTAACAAATCTAAATTTTGTATAAATCGCTTTTATAGAATATTGGCACTGGTTTTCATTTTCCTCCATAAATTGGCATACTTTTATAAAGGCATTATTAAAATCAGCATTTACAGGGCGTCCTACGCTTTTGGATAATGCAGGTTTTAGAAATTTTTTGTAACATGCGCCGTGATAGCGAGCTTCATCTGCTACCAGGTCACAAGGCAAAATCCTTCTTTTTACTTGTTCACTCCAATCGTCTTTTCTTTTATCACAATACTGCAGAATAGTATCCTTAATTTCTATAGTTCACACTAAATGAATGTCACTGTTTTTAATTCCCATTTTCGCTGAAATAAACTCATTACAACAAATGAAACACTCCTTTTTAAATTCCAACGTGTTTACGTTTAAGCGAGTTTTTAAACAATTTGAATCTGTAGGAATTTTATTTATGTTTTTTATTGCAGCTTCAATATCACTTGAACGGATGTACTTTTTACGACAGTATTTGTGGACAACAACATTACTTTTGCCTCGAGGATATTCACGCTTTACATCCCTTCGTTTTAGACTACTATCAATAAGTAATTGTTTTTATACCCTTTGACACGTTTACCACATCTCCGTTATTTAGGCTATTGTAGCATAATATGCAATCTGTATCGACGGTATCCATTATTATCAAACCACACTATACAACACTTTCTTAGCTCTTAGTCCTGTTTGAACAGTATGAACTATGAATCATAAATTTGGTACTTAGTACTTTGCCAATGGTGTGAATCACAACCACAGTGGGGGTGCCATACAGCATGTTTACAATCATAAACTTTAATAAACACTAGAAAGGTAATAACATTCCAATTGGGGGATGCCCTATTAGTCTGTATGCCGTCTGTACTCAGTTCACAGATATTTCATATTCAATGCGCGCAACCCTTAACGCGTGCGGTTTGATGTCATGTTTAGGGCGCTATAAATAACGAACGCAATAATGTATCAACATGCGGTTTTTTCCAAGGTATTTAGAATTTTATACTCTATATTTAATGTATCCTTAGATTTTTTGATACAAAGCCTACCTGATGAAATAATTGAGGAAAACTAAAATTGTGCAGATTTAGGGGGGGGAATGGGCATGTTCCCCCACTCGGATTTGCTCGGACTTTTTACATGTTATGTAACCAGTACCTGGGTACACATCCTGAAATTTTCAGCTTTCCCCTAATTTGTTTTGGGTTTTGATGTTTTTTGGTCTAACTTTCCTGTACTAAAGGTATTTGTATCTAAAGGAGGAGAACTCGAATCCACTACAACCAAAAACTTAAAATAATTGGATTGGAAGTGGTTTTGGGAATGCCCGTAATTTTTGAAGTAAAAATTATACATGCTGTTAACTAAAAATCGCCTCCAGCCATAACTTTGTTATTTTAAATTTTGTACTTCACAAACTATTATACAGGGTGTTTTTAACCTACAGTCATTAATTTCTGGAGGCCATTCTACGTCAGAAAATGTGAAAAAAAGTTCCTATAAACATGGGTCCGGTCCGGAAATATTTCGCTGCGGTCCTGTGAAAATATTATCCAAAACTTCGTTTTTATTTAATATCTCACCCGTAGCAGCAACCGTGTCCCGAAAAAAATTGCTTCAAAAATTATGTGCATGAAAAAAAACAACAAAAATTTTCATGCACATAATTTTTGAAACAATTTTTTCGGACACGGTTGCTTCTATGGGTTTCTAACAAGAGGACCTTTTTTATGTAATTTTGTCTAAATAATAGATTCCTAATTCAAAAATTCGAAATAGTTGCTAACAAAAACATGTGGGTAAGGGTGGCCCTCCCCCTTATTTTTGCACTTCCCTGGCAGATTTTCGTTTTGGTTGTTAGCACGTTATAATAGCGCTTTTAACACTAACTGGCATGCCGAAGCTGATCGCTGTATCTCGAACAGTTTCTGAAATATTAAATAAAAACAAAGTTTTGGATGGTATCTTCACAGGGCCTCAGCTCCTTTAGAAAGCATTTCCGGGCCCATGTTTATAGGAACTTTTTTTCATATTTTCTAACGTAGAGTGGCCTCCAGAAGTTAATGACTGTAGTTTAAAAACACCCTGTATATAGCAGTTGATAGATATTTAGAAAAGGGTGATGTCAAAAGATAGCTTTTGCCTTACCATTTGAGATTATAGATAGTTTGTGGGGTCCAAAATTTAACAGGTTATGGCTTTAGGCGTTTTTTTAGGTAACCTGTGTAAAATCTTCTTAAGAAACTTACACATATTTTTTGTTTTTAGAGGAAGAAATTGAATTTCATGTCTAACAAAGATCTAACATTTTCATTTCAAGGTTGGGGTAATAATTTCGCGAACTAAAATTTATATATAAGTAGTGGGTAAGTTTATTATAACGTTACTCCTTTACCGTCCTTAACAAAGTCCAATCTAAAGGATAAACTCCGTATGCTGTATATTGAGATGTTGTATTTAATACTTGAATGGATGCTAGTTGTAAATAGTTGATTTTAAAATTTGCCTTGTTTTCAGTAGCAAGTTTGTTCCAAATATCGTGGATGTATGTGGCAGCCGATTTAGCCTAAAAATAAAGTTATAAGATTTGAGAACGCATTCCAATTGCAATAATTTACTTCTTGTGCAATTAATTTCCAGGATCTTATTATTGTAAATATATTGATAAAAAGAACTATTATCCAGCAGCATAAATTTATCACAGTACTATTAAATTCTTGTATTTCCCATACTGTTATTATTGAAGTTGCTAAGAAAAATAACTTCGCCGTTATCAGAATAATATTTGATGCAATAGTAATCATAGTCATCAAACCAAAAGTGTTATTCGCTTTATTCGTTAACATTGTTAATTCGTAATGTATATCCATAATAGCAGCAATTTCCGTTTCCTTTTCTGAATTTTGTTTCATGGTAGTCATGCGATTAGTAAATTTTATGTGATTAAGTAATCGTCGATTCAGAGCGGCAAATTGTTTACTAATTGCACTTAGAATTTTGTAGTTAAAAAATGTCTCAAATATACCAATAAAGAAACACAATGCATAGTTGCTATAATAGAATATATTAAAGCTTTTGATGTTGTCGCTAAGGATGTATGTGGAGAAATCCGTTAAAAATACGAAAACTACTTCGAAAAACAGTAAAATAAACCAATATAACGTGTTCGGATATTCGGTGTTGTTCAATAGCTCATCGTTCTTGTTTATTGATAATATTAATCGTTTTATATTATTTCTTTCTTTTATATTGCATATTACTCGCACAATTACGTTAAAAATGCTTGCGGATATTTGAATTGCGTCTGGCGCTATGTATTTCGTTTGGTTAAAGTTAGTAAGCCCTTGATACACGCTGAATACACAATAAATCAAAACTGGTAGGAACCATATAATATTCACCATTAAATTACTACTGCCGTTGTCTTCGAAAGAATAAAAAGCAATCCCTAATAATTTACATACGTAAAATAAGGGTCTTAAAGAATTTAGTAATTTGCTTTTCATTTTTCGACTTTCAAAGTGTTTGTATTTCGCAAGACTAATTTTTATATTAACTTTGCTGTGACGTTACTTTTCGTATTTCTTGATTTTGATGCAGATACTATTGTAGTACCTAACATAATTGGGACTATTCTGAATGCCAGTATAGAATAGAACGTTTTAGAACTGTTGTTGCTTTCTATTATTCACAGTTCTTTATTCTTTAATGACACAAAGGTTTGTAATAATGTTATTAAGGCAAATGCTTAGAGGGTAGTTTATAGTAGAATAATCACTAGTCTGCTGCTTAATTACGCCCTATACAGTGCGACTAAAAAGTCTGGAACTAATTCAATAAAATGGAAATTGTCGAAGTTTTTAAAAAATCCTCGGACCCGTCAGCTTTATTTTTTAAATGTGCATCTTTCCTGATAATTGACATTTTTCGATCGTCTTTTGTTTTCGAACTATGACGTCATCGATATTTTTTTTAAATGGCACCCCTTATTTTTGCCGTCATATTTGGATAGAGAAGGAAATTCCGAATTCAACGATATGTCACAATATGACATTTACATCGGCAGTTGTCGAAATAATCAAGTTTAAAGTAAAAATAAAAAATAGAGTTAGCCATGGAAAATTGATAGTTTAGTCGTTTAAAATATAAACAAATGAAGTTTTTCATTAAATACTGACAGTTGAGCATTGTTTTGTGCGTTTCCGTTTGTTACTTCCAAATTGTGTTGATTATTTTGTAAGATTGCTGGTGAAAATGGTGCGATATTTAACCGAAAAACAAACTTGAACACCATTAATTGTTATTTTTAGTTAATAAATGTTATTTTCTAAAATTTAGATCGTTTCCAAACAATTAAACTGTCAATTTTCCATGGCTAACTCTATTTTTTATTTTTACTTTAAACTTGATTATTTCGACAACTGCCAATGTAAATGTCATATTGTGACATATCGTTGAATTCGGAATTTCCTTCTCTATCCAAATATGACGGCAAAAATAAGGGGTGCCATTTAAAAAAAATATCGATGACGTCATAGTTCGAAAACAAAAGACGATCGAAAAATGTCAATTATCAGGAAAGATGCACATTTAAAAAATAAAGTTGACGGGTCCGAGGATTTTTTAAAAAACAATTTCCATTTTGTTGAATTAGTTCCAGACTTTTTAGTCGCACTGTATATTATTATATAATTGAATGCAAAATTTAATTGTCTATCCCATAGTATAAGGTGTTCATATAGCTAAAATGTACGGTTGATGAGAAATTCGTGAATTTTGAATATTTAGGTTGGACTCTGACGGAAACGGATCGTCGGTCGGACGGTCGGTAGCGATCGTCCGGCTTCGCCAGCTGTAATTTCTAGCCGGTACCTACAGATAGATGGGTGTCTTTCTTCTGTTCATATCGAATCCGTATAGTCTCGTTTTTCTCGCTAGGCATTCAAATGCTTATCAGGGCCTGCCTCGCGAACTATACTGTTGAATACTAAAAACGAAACGTTTACTTTTAGTATGGGAAAGTCCAGGGGAGGTTTGCACCTCCACTTTTTGGTAAATACTTTTGGAAGATGTGTCCTTAAATCAAAGATTGAATCTTTGATCAAATGACCTAATGGGGGAGCCACCACTGTCTACGTGGACTTCTTTAAAATAGCAGGCCTCTCTTCCAGTAGAGATTAAAACATTACACGAGTCATCAACTATAGCAAAACAATCCATACCTTCGTATAACGAAATGCGTTTCTTTATACCTACTCAATTTTTAGTTCGCAATTAAGCGACATCGAGTTTTAAAGGTCTTGCATTGTGAATGGGTAATTAAAATTCTGCTAATATGACCTTCATAAATAATAATGTATATTCCGATACTGACTTACTTATAAGTGTAACACTTGCGAATCACATTTTTTTTAAACATAAAGAATATCTGAGAACTACGTACTTACATTAAATGAACCTACAGTGGTGTTTTAAATCGTGTTCCACCTCTTTAGTAATTCAACAAAGTAAAAAAACAACGGCACGTTCAAATAGTTTTCACTGCCTGTATGAAATAGGTGGTAGATTAGAAAAATATAGAAACTGCCAACATTGTACAACATTTTTATATCGTATCCTGCAGTATTTCTCTGTATGTGTCTTCTGAGGTTCACTCTTCCAGAAACGATTGGTAATCAACCATTTCCTTGAGCAGACATATGCATTTTTATACCTGCTATTTGATGTATAATTTGTTGAATGTACACGTTTTTGGGTGAAAATTCCTCAATCAAAACCTTCTGATGTACCTGCAGCATGATTTGGTTATTGCGGTGGGCGTGGGAGACTGGGAGTAAAGGAGGAATATGTTCTTAATACAGCATTATCGGTATCCTATTTGGTTGCCCATTACTTGGTAACATAAACATAAACAACTGAAAATTGATGTCAATTTATCTCTGATGGCGATTTCGCGACTAAATTTAGTTCAACTGGTGTCGATGTAGGGTCAAGTGAACGCAGTCCATTGGACGCGCCTCAACTATTGAACACGTGCGACAATTGCACATATATGCGTTAATTGAACGCAAGGGAATTATTTTAATTTTTTCTATAGAATTTTAAGAAGATACTATCAGTAACAATTGAGAAAATTAATTAGTACCCAATCTTTTGATTGATTTTATTAATAAACGAGGGAATTTGGGGTTCTCAGGTCATAAATCAATAAAGGTCTTATCTTATTGTAATATAACATATATTTATTATTATACAATAGATGCGTGAATAATATATCAATTATTTTTAACCATTATTATAATAACGGCTTCATCAGCATTTCATTATGATTTTATAACGCCATCGCTAAGTCATTTCGAATTGGATGAGTATGACGACGTAGGTTGTTACTGCACCAATTATCTGAAATATAAACGTTTATCATCGTCATTTTGAAAAAATTGATTTTTATTTACTACACGCTCATTATGAGGTTGGGCTATTGGCACCCTCATATGATATCCTACCAACTTATGACTTAGGGCCGAGGCCGAATTCCGAGACAAAACTTAAGTACTCCCTATCCTACTTTATTTTGAGATAAGTTACACTCTCACTCATCCGTATTCAAGGAGGTATTTAAATGAGTGACTCTTTTGAGCAAACATTTGGATGCGTCGTCATATCAACCGCAAATATCATAACAAGTGCTTAACAACTACACAAAATTGGTAATGACATAGGTACGTTTAAAGAACTTCCTAATCTTTTACCCAAATGTTACTCAAAAAGTAGTTAATTTATAGGCACAAACGAGTGACTCATGTTTATGAATACAGAATTTTAGAATAAGTTTAATTTAAGGGTAAGTTTAGTGTGAGTATTCCTTAAATGACGTCTCTGAATTTGGCAGAAATGCAGATTTCCTGCCTTGACTGGTTTCACTCCTTTGGCTTCGGCTCAGCTACGGCGGTAAATCTACTACTTTTCTGCCTTGTTAAACAAATCACTACTAATATGCCGCTCGTGGTGGCACTAAAAGTGATTTTGTTTTTTTGTAATTGTTCGATTTGGTTCTGATGTTTCTAATTTTCTATTATTTTTTAAATTAAAAATGCATTTCTTACGTTTGGAAATTTTATGTTTTATTCGGAGTAAAAGTCACTTTGTGTGGCTTGTCTGTATTGCCGAACTCGCTTCGCTCGTCCGCCAACAACAACAATCTCACGACTTTTACTCCTAATAAAACAATATTCTATTTTGACTCGACGAAAATCATTTTCTGTGGGTCGAAGAAATTTCCAAACTTCGTCTCGGATGGTTTTCTGTCGGTTGTAAAAAAATGCTATTTTCGTCATCTCACAAAATATACCATTTTTGACATTTAGTAATTTAGAAATCATTTAGAAATTTCCTTCTTTTAAAAAAGTCTGTTTTAAGATAAACAAAAATAAAACTAGGAAGGTGCGAATATACTTAGTAAGTTCTTACAGCATGCAGCAAAGTCCAATCAAGTGGAAAAAATCCATAGGCTGTAAAATTCAAGTCACTGTTTAGTAGTTGAAGTGAGATTAATTGTAGATGATTAATATTGGAATCGATCCTGTTCTCGCTGGCATATTTGTTCCAAATATCATGAACATACGTTGCTGTCTTTTTAGCCTGAAAAATAACCGTACATTGGTGTCATGAAGTAATTCAATTGGTGACGTATTTGTTAGGACAAGTTTCATAGCATATCTTGATCTAAACTATATTTATGTTAATGACTTTTTATCTACACCGCATAATAAAATGCAAAAAAAAAAAGTTGATCCTAGCGGGAATCGACCCTACGTTGTTCGGACTACGACGCTGAAATTATTATTAGTAGTCTATGGAGACAACTGGTTTTAGTACTTGTACTTCTCCAAGTTAAAGAGCACCGTTTATTGCAATTATTAAATTATTTATGTTAACGTCTTTTAAACAATAATGCGCGGAGCGACCCTGGATATGTAGATTTGGATTACGCTGAGCCGGGCCAACCGCGGTGGGGGGGTTCTTTGAAGAAAAAAACAGTGATAAAAGTTAATACTTCTTGCAGTGGCCTAAATTTAGTCGTTCTAACTCAATCATACAGTTTGAAATCATTATTCTGACAGCAATAGCAAATTATATCCGTTTTATGTTCACGAATAAAACTGTCCATACGGTATATCATGTGTGGTATAAGCTCTTCGGTTAGTACGTCCACAGTCTATTCCAACGGATTATTTTAAAGGTATGTTTCCTGAAACTTACCTCCTTTGAAGTGGAACTCCAAGCGTTTATAATAAAATAAAGGTTAATTAAAAGCATAGAAATCCACCCCATAATATACAGGACGTGGAAATTAATATCAAAAGCAGTTAATACTATAACCTTCCTTAAATGTGCTGTACAAAAATGAGTACTGACAGTAATTATTGCGAAATTTATTCCCACATTAGTCAAAATAGAAAATTGAAAGACATTGTTAGCTAACTTTGCTGTTCGCACTGTATCGTAATGCACAATAATTAAATCCTGCATTTCAATTACATTTATTCTTTTTTTATTACTATGGATGCAATAAAAATGGTGGCGAATTTCTGCCATAATTCTATCCACTAACAGTGTTTCTAAAAATCCCGTGAGTAGATTTATATGAACGCTTAGTAGCATACTTATTTCAAAATAGGTCATTCTTTGCGTCATAAAATCTAATATGATGTTAAACCCTAACATCAGATGGTCTGTGAGTAAAACTGCAGTTAACATATTAATTACATTCAGTTGTTCTTGGCGAATAAAAATATTGCTCCGTGCGTTTATTTTATACAGCAGATTTTTGATAACATTGCGATTTTTAATGTTAAATACTGTTCTAACAGCCGTGTTTGCAGCACCAGTAACTAAAATTAATATTTCTCCAGATGTGAATGTATTACTCTGATATGGTCTCATAGTAGATATTTCTGTTAGACTTTTAAGTATGTTCACAGTGTATATAATCGCAACTGGTAAAACCCAAGAAATATCTCGCAAATACGGAAATGTGTTATCCGATTTTTTAATAGAAAAATTTGTAATTCCAAATATTCTGCATAGTTTCAATAATGGTTTCATTTTTTGTAGATACATGTCCTTCATTTTATGGTATGCTTAAGAGTTTTTTATTCAGGTAATGATTGTGTCCTTGTTAGTTATATTATAAGGACTGTTCAATAATTGAGTTGCTTGTATTTCATTTTGTCATGTTAGTTAATTTATTGTTTAATATGAAATAAGTAGCTAAGTGAATTGCTGGAAGGTTTTATTTTATTAATTAATAAATGGATGGATCTTCAGGATGTCTATACAGGGTGAGTAAAAAGTATGGAATAAATTCATTATCTCCAAAATAATGTTTTTTTTTCTGGAAAGCGCTCGCACAGATACAGGGTGATTCAAAAATGGCGCATAAGCTCTTCAGTACGTTGTTGGGAATAATAATTAAAGTGTAGGAAAAATAGTAAAAAAATTCTTAGCCGCTAATTTGCTGAGAAATGAAGAAGTTAAGTTGAGAACTCAACTTTGAATTCATGTGGATTTTGAAACTTCTCATCATTTCATATAAATAATTTAAGTATTTTTTCATAGTGGGTAATAAATAGAATGCTCATAACACCTCATTATCGTGAAATATTAGCTTTCAAAATTGATATTTTTGTATCAAGTTGTTTGAAAAAAATATGTGGCAACGATGTTTGAAACTTTTAATAAGCTCACTATGTAAATGAAAGGAAATAAAAGCCACTCATATACTACATAGCTGCACCCGTGTTGCCAAATTTACAACTTACTTCTTCGTTGTTAACTACAAAAATGTAGCAGCTAAAATTTTTTTATGATTTTTCCACAGTTCAAATAACCGTCCCCTACAACGTACTGAAGAGCTTATGCGCCATTTTTGAATCACCCTGTATAGAGATTTAAATTATAGCGCATATTTTAAGGTGCTCATTTTTTTGCGACAGTCATTTTTCTTGTGGTGACATTAGAGTAATATTTTTAAATGGCACCCCATACTTTTTTGACGGATTTCGACAGAGAACACCATTCTGCATCTGAATAAGAAGAAACTGTCAATTTCAAGGTCACGATACTTACTTATTCGAATGCAGAATGACGTCCTCTGTCGAAATCCGTCAATAAAAGTATGAGGTGCCATTTAAAACAATTACTCTGACGTCACCACAAAAAACTGACTGTCTCAAAAAACATTGAAACACCTTAAAACAAATAAAATATGCGCCATAATTTCAAATTGCTATAGCCTACCTGTGCCAGCGTTTTCCCGAAAAATCATTATTTTGGGAGATAATGAATTTATTCCATACTTTGTACTCGCCCTGTAAATTGACGAAAAAGCTACACGTAACGGTGTTCTTTGTAAAATTCTTAGTCGAAATTCTCAATATTAGCTACTAGCGTATTGGATTCACAGGAAGCATTTAGGCACCACCCACACAGGTGTTCATAATACGTTGATATTTATGCATGTATAGCAGGTAGACAGGAACTTTCCTGGAACATTTGGAACGTTTCTTGGGGACATTCCGGGAATATTTTCTTTCTACCATGGTAACTAAGTAAATCCCATTTGACAATAAGATCCAGAAATCATCAATACTACTTATTGTGTTTCAATGTTGCCATACGCATTTTTATGATAATAAGATAAAGAAATACATACGGATCCATCAATGCACGGGCCTACCTTTTCGTCTAATTACAAGCGTAAAGGCGCGTCCACACTAGTAAAAATATACGTTGTGTGTTGAATGTAGAATTCGGCACAAATATTTGCGCCGCAAAGGCGCTGCAATCGCTGCATAAATATTTACGCCGTGCGCCGTGCGTTCGCGCTCAACACGTGTGTGATGGTTTGTTATTATTAATTTTTGAAATGATCCGTACTTTCATCCAAGGATAGTACATTCAATAATCTGCTGCAACCATTCTGTTTTTTATTTTGATACAGATGTTTAATCCAATAGCGTCTGTTTTTTTTTAAATTTCTTTTTTCTTCATAATAAGATGATGTAACAATGAAAGCAGCACATTTCCTTTTATTTTTTTATTATTAATGTATCAGACATGTTTTAGCCGTTACCTACCTACTTGGGTTAACAAAGTATGATTTAAATTAACTCCCACTGACAAAATACGCCACAATCACTGGGTTCACGAAAAATACGTCCACACTAGAACGACGTTGCAGCGCAAATCTCTTTGATGTATTGACAAAAACCGACAAGGAATGGATCGCATGTGTTGAATTTGGCGAAAAGTTTTGCGTGCGTTCGGATGCGGCGAACACGTCTACATTTGCGTAAATTTGTAACTCACGCACAAATTTGTGGCGAATGAAACATACAACGCATATTTTTACTAATGTGGACGCGCCTTTAGGAACAAAAAGAAACGTAAAGGTGACTAAACATTTTCGACTTGCACTTATCAAAGTTTACCGAATTATCTGATTGGTTAGAATCGTGTACCCGGCCTTTTTTTTATGAGGCGCAAATTTTTTGGGCGACTATACGGCCTGTCCACAGACTTATTCTCAAAATGGGAATTTCGCTTGTTATGACTTATGAGAGATACAGATTTGATTAAATGGAATGAAATACTCCTTAGGTAAAGTTGTACACTGTACAGGTTTGTAGGTGACAAATCTCCATTATCACTTAACAATAAATTGCCATGAAGTACCTATACTAATTATAATTTTAAAAATTGAATTATTCAATTCTCTATCGACGTGATCGCTTCGCTCTTTTTCAATCCCCTTGTCGCCAACTAGAAAAACACTTGAAAATTCGGACACTGGACAGGATCTCATAATTACGGCAAATCATTACGCCACCGACTGGACTGTGACAATAACCTATTCACTGTTAGTACCTACCTAATTATTAAACTTACTTCTTTTGTTATCGACATCCATGACTTTGTAAGTACGAAAATTAGTAGAAGTGATAAAAGAGCCGAACCTCCCGCATCTATCATGTAACTACTTATTATGAATTCCTTCCTTTCTGCAAGGGATCTTCTTATGAGTGAGACACAATAATGTGCGGTACATGTAGAGAAGGCAAACGTGGCTGCACATGTTGTAAGAATTAAAATACTGAAGATTTCATTAGCAAATCTTCCTATATTTATTATTTCGTAATGAAGTTGTGTGATTTTGACCACGAAATGTATAACTGTAGGGTTTTCGCAAAATTGGAATATTTTGATGTTTGTTAATTGTTTTATATCGTTCGACGTAAATGCGCTATAAAGTTCTTCATTGAGGAATCGTAACTGATCGTAAATATTGAACGTAATTGTGTAAATTAAAAAAACTTCGAAGTAGGCAATGTAAAAATTAGTTGCGAATGCTAAATAAAGGTAAACGCCATTTTTTCCTATGTCATCATGTATACAATAGGAGTCATTAACGAACTTGCAGATTTCTACTAGAATTATAATTATCAACCTTTTCATTGTGCTAGTGTATCGTTGCTTATTTAGTAATTTGTCAATTTCGTTAATTGTTCTTAATAGTTTCAAAATTTTTCGTCTGTTTACAATACTCCATGTAGTTCTTACTGCTATATTTATCACGTTTAATGTAATTACCAGTAAATCTCCGTTTTCTATTACTTCATTACCTTTGCTCATGTGTATATTGTGAAAGCGTGTACTTAGATACCAGACATAATGGCCATACAGGATAATAATAGGTGTAGACCAGAGAAAAGCGATCGTCTTGCTGATAAATGTATTTTCCGAATCTTCTGGAAAGACCATTCCAAATATTTTACAAACGATTAAGACTGGTCTAAGATGTTTAATAAATTTATTTTCCATTTTGTTAAAGTCGATGTATTACACTCACTTCTACTTATTGCAAACAAGTGTCATTAGATTACCATGAATATTTTTAGTTCCTTTTTAACATTATGTACTCGCATATTCCTCCACCAATATTAATTTCTGTATACTAATTATCGAAATTAATCAAGTATTACATTCTAGGGAAAAACCTTAATATAATATTGTCGGTTAACGAATTTTTGGATTGGATGGAAAATAGAAATTGTTTTATTAGGAACAAAAACAAAAGTTTGTGCTTCGTCTGTAATTATCGTTCATCTGTTAAGCCTTACAGGTGCAGTACAGAAAATTCCATTTCTGTTCCTAATAAAGGATGTTGGCTATTTTTAAAATGACCTATTATTCTTTTATTTATTTTGTTTGAGTAAACAAATCAGTTTTTTGTATTATTTTCTAGAAATATAGACACTGTATAACCAGAGGAGGAGCGCTTTATTAATTACGAAGATTGGCTAGATAGGTAATAATTGCAACGTTACTGTTTAGTATCAGTGCCGGCTTTAGCCTCGTTGGCGCCCTCGGGCAGAATTTTTCAAAGCGCCCCTTTGAAAATGGGAAAAATATCTGAGCCAAACCTATTCTATTCATTTCTTGCGGGCGCGGCGCCCCTAAATTGCTTAGCGCCCTCGGGCGGCGCCCGATCTCGCCCCCCCTCGAGCCGGCCCTGTTTAGTATATTTCGGAGTCCACCACGTGAGTGCCTTTTTCTTCACTTATTGTGTTTGTCATCAAATTCGATTGTTAGCTTTTGTTCATATACATATTGCGACCGAGGTGCATGCCGAGCCCGTGCCTGAGATAAACGCAAAAAGAACGTTCTACTCGGAATAATATACTATACTATTTTTTCTTCAAGCTTAATAATATTGCTGTAAAATAAATATTTTTTCAACGAGTAGTACCTACATACGAAAATACATCTTTTGGTCGAGACACCTCAACTGAAAACGTCAATTCCGTTTTCAGTGAGACAATATTTCATGACGTTAAATTTCGGCTCTAGTGACGAAATTAATCCTACTTACTTTTGTGCTAGTAAATTAGAAGCCGTTTGTGATGAGTGCTAGGCCATTGTTGTATATAACTACTCCAAATATAGTACAGGGTGATTTCTAACGTACGGAGGAAACTGAAAGGACAACTAGAGGGGACCAAAACATAGTTTTTTTTTACAATAAACGTTTGATCAACATGGTTCTTATAAACTTGAGCATCTTTTTAATGAAATACGGTAATTACTTACGTTGTGAATTCAACTTTTGTATATTGATAAGATAATTAAACAAAGTTTAGTGAACATTTTTATAAGACGAAAGTTATGGCTATTTTTTCGCCCGATCGTGTTGTTATGTGTATTTACCAGCTTTGTTGATAGATATTGTAAGTTGGGTTTACAAAATTTCGATTGGTTGGTATGGAAACACCAGTGCTGTTCGAGTTTATAACCTAATTAGGGCGGCAAGTAAAACAAAACATGCAAATTTGACACTTCTAGAGGTAGCGTTCTGATTTTATTTTAGATACCTAGCACGTTTGATATCAAGGATCGTGCAATTAAAATGACAAGTCAAAATTTCATAATTACATTTTAAAAACTACTTATTCCCAAATAATTCTGTATAAATTCGATCGGGCAAAAAATATTATACGGCACACGGTCGGTAAGTGCTTACCTACAGATCTCAAAAATTGGAAAATCTCGACTCTACGGGTCTCGATTTTCCAACTTTTTTCGATCTGTTAGAGAGCACTTACCGACCTTGTACTGTAATGGTTTCATGGGTTGGCTTTGATTTAATGTTTTATGTTTCCTTAGTTATCTTATTATATAAATAAATAGTTTCAATTTGTATTAAATACAATAAACATCTATCTCCAAAGATCTTTAATTTATATTTATTTAAATAATATTGTAACTTCCGTTACAGTACCGTTATATAGGTAGGTACCTACTATAAAGTGTAAAATATTCAGTTATAGGTGTTTGTTTATTGACAACCGCTGATTTACATAATCTGATTATGTAGGTAAGTCAAAATTACAGCAACAATTTATCAGATTGTGTGAGAAGTGTTTCTTAGGTAAAAGTGAATACAGTAAGGCCAGCGGTACTCAAAACGTGGGCGTTAATTTATAAGAACTTTAAACCGCTGTAACTTTCAATTATTATTCGTATTTGATCAAAGGTTTATTATAAAAAAACTATATTTTGATCTCCTTTAATTGTCATTTCAGTTTCCTCCGTACGTTAGAAATCACCCTGTATATTAGTAATGCGCAACCCGCCAGTTAATTGTATGCAATGGTCGATTTGTTCGCGTAATTAGGGCATCTGAAACTTGTCACCCAATGACTTCCGTCTGTTGTAAGCTATGTTTGTTAGAATGAGATCGTTAGATGTAAAGTGATATAAAACATCAAAGTGACCAGATATACTAAAGTTGGGACGTGTCCTATATGCACTACGTACATACCTAAGTAGCTAATATTTTACGGAAATTATGTTATTCTTTATTACACATGTAGAAGGGGTGCGCCAACGTTTGAGACGAAATTATTATAACACCGATGGGCAATACAGGCAGTCAAAAAGGTATATGCTCTGTGAGTCTTGAATAATTAATAGACATCGCGTTTTGTAGATTGTCTTTTTGGTAATTCCACCGATGAGTTAAAGGTCAGACAAATCAAAAATTATTCCGTTTTTAGTTTATAAATATAAAAAAAATTAAGATAAGGAAAATTGTAATGCGTAAAAATGTAAATAACCAAAATAAAATTTATTATTTTCTGAAATCTTTATCGTTTAACGCAGCACTCGATTTCACAAGTTACATAAAAACTTTAGAAGAGTTGGACCAGCAAAATAGAAAACCGAACTTTACTTTTACCCTATGACCTATGAGTTTTATCTATGATTTATTGAAAATATAAATTAATGATGTAACCAGTATAATAAACTTTATCGTTCTTTTAACTCTTTAAATGTTACGAATATTTTAAGAATTCTGCTTAGGTACAATTTTCCTACAATTTCTTTGTTGATATAACATAAATTATTATTTTTAAGAACTGTCATGGAAATCCCAGTTTATTTTACCCTGATTTATAAAACCGCTCTTTCTCAGGGTTGGACTGACCCCAAGGAAATTTCAAAATAAAATGATATTCTTTATTAACTAAAACACTTCATAAACGGTGCATGAATTAATCTTGCGTAGGGTAATATATTTTAGTGAAATAATCACTGATAAGAAATATCTAATTATGTGATGTTACTTTAAAAAAAAACAAAATAATTCGGGTTTGGTTCATTGATAAATTATCAAAGGAACTGTGTTGTAAGCTTTCCATTTTTACAACAATATTATGTAATAACGGATTGTTATTTCGTTAACGGAAAACAGTGTAAAAAAAGTGCCGCACTTCTTCATATACGCACTTTTATACATATCAACAACCAAAATATAATATTGCGATGTTTTGCTATCATGTTTACAAGTAGTACAGTAGTAGTTGATTTCTATCAAAAGTAAATATAAACTGTTCGTCATTGATTAATAATTAGGTTGTCTGTTTGCCCTTTTTTGTAGAAGAGGGGAAACGCGTAGATAAAGCAACACCCCAGGCTTTGTTAGTCAGTGCTATATGTCCAGTGTCCAGATTCATAGCAAGATTTAATATTAAACATGCTCAAATTTTTTATTACTTTTACAGTTTCGTTATTAGTTCTTAACGAGCTCGTAGCAGGAGATGGTAAGGTACTTTGTTGTAAAATATTCAGCGATAAAATGTCATCTTGTCTATTTCGTTTATGTAAAATAAATATTCCATATATACCTATACGCGCGGGATTTGTCAATCTCATCATCATCGAAGCATAAGCATTAAGTATAAGCCGTGTTATAAAATCTTATTTTTAAATTGTATCGCGAACATCTTGATTACTTGATACTGAGGAAACATCAGTGCCAAGTCCTACGTGGTATTTGTATTTCTATGAACAATTCGAATAATATACGCTCGGATTTCTTAAACTATAACGACTAAGGTAATTTATGTCCCCCTAAAGACTACATTTCAGAAAAAAATCTGTGAGTTCAAACTTGCTGAATTTCAGCATTTTATAGATCGCAGTTTTAAGAAACCCACCACCCTACCACCGGCATAAGTACTTCTCGGTTATTCTGAATGTTATCAGAAAAAGTTATATGAGCATTCAATTTTCTATTCATTTATGTAAAAAAGATACAGGGTGTTCCATTAAAAAAAAGATGTTTTGGTAAATATTTCGGAAATACGATGCTCAATTGTTTTTTTAATTACACTATCATAATCAGCATAAAAATTCTACTAGTTTGCCGATTAACCGACATCGTAGCTCCTATAATAACAAAGTTAGCAATAGTGCACACTTAACTTGGAACAATGTGTAACCAAAAACTTTTATTTCAGCAATTAGCCAATTAGTTATTTGTAACGGAAAACATGAAGAATACCATTGTGGAAGTGCTTGCCTAGATAAATGTGCAACATTGAGACACGGACTATCGTGCCTTATTGTAAATATTCGTTGTAATGATGGCTGCTACTGTATTAACGGATATGCTCGAAATCGTTCAGGATCATGCATTCCTGAAGAAGACTGTCCAAAATAAATATCAGAATACTCGTACTATCTTCAACAAGCATGTGTATATGCTGCAGTTGAATGACAACTTTAAAATCTAGAGTTAAAAAATAAATTTTGAAGAAAATATATTCTTTGTTTTAATTTTCCAACCTTTATTAAAACTGTAATACTTAATTTTTTTTGAGATCCCAAGTTTAACTGCATTTTCTAAATCATTTATAGGTAGTATCCTCGTCCTAACCTTCTAACTCTTCTTGAATTTTTCTACAGTTTCAAAGATTTTGTTTAACGAATAAAAGTAATAGCACTTCTATTTAATGGCACGTGCGTCGTTTATCCTGTGATGCTGTATTTGTTTACTATTGCAACATTTAGATAATGCAGCAGTTGGACTGATATTGTTGGACTGATATATTTTGTTCTAAAAGATGATAGTGCCTATCAACCGTTGCAGAATAATAATCAATTGATCATTAATCAATTTTAAATCCGTTCGAAGATTTTTTCGAAATTTTTTTTGCTGATGTTATAAAGGCGGCTTCACTTTCAGCTTTGAAATAGCTTCCGTGATCTTAGAAGAATAGTGGAAAGTAGAATAGAAATTCAAGTGCCCCAAGATAAGATGGTCCGTTTAAAAATTGTTTTAATGTAGAAGTCAATTTCGAAATAATTGCTAATTACTACTAATAGGATATTGTTACATTTCTGTTGCTATTTTTTCTGACCAATACATTGTTATCGACAACATCTTTGAATTATTCCTCCAACTAATTATCTAACATTAATTCATGTTGGTTGTAGAAGGCTATACAGGGTGTTAATACTAAGTCGTTACACCCGAAAATGGCAGTTAGAACTCATTAAAACAAACAACTTTTTTTAGTTCCAATTTTTGAATTGGGGCCTCTATTCGTAGTTATTGGATTTCTTTTGTTTTTTTAACAATCGTAATAACTCCTTCATTTCAAGGAATATTTCAAAAAACGGAAGGTTTTCGAAATGAGCTTACGGTTCTCTACAACATTTGTATTTACAGTTATTTTATATTTTTTCAAATAACAAAATGGCGGCCGATCAAAAATTTCAAAACTCAATATTTTGATAACCACCCCATAGATTTTTGAAAATAATTTTTTTTCTAAATCGTCAAACTATCTATTACAACATTTGTCTAAAACATTTTCTTCTATCTACGCAAAAAATAGGTCTTTAATTAAATTACAGAAGAGCATGTGTAAAGTATCGACGAATTAAAAACCAAAAGCACGTTACGAAGTTCAGTATTTTGATAATTATTCATTTTAAAACGTATCTCGTTCAGTTTTGTGCACTTATCTAATTGTTCTTTTGTTTTATTTTTTAATGGCGAAAGCTACTTCGATCTAAATTGTTTTTAATTCCTCGATACTTTACACATGCTCTTCTGTAATTTAATTAAAGACCTCTTGTTTGCATAGATAGAAGAAAATGTTTTAGACAAATGTTGTAATAGATAGTTTGACGATTTAGAAAAAAAATTATTTAGAAAAATCTATGGGTTGGTTATCAAAATATTGAGTTTTGAATTTTTTGATCGGCCGCCATTTTGTTATTTGAAAAAATATAAAATAACTGTAAATACAAATGTTGTAACGAACCGTAAGCTCATTTTGAAAACCTTCCGTTTTTTGAAATATTCCCCGAAATGAAGGAGTTATTACGATTGTTAAAAAAACAAAAGAAATCCAATAACTACGAATAGAGGCCCCAATTCAAAAATTGGAACTAAAAAAAGTTGTTTGTTTTAATGAGTTCTAACTGCCATTTTCGGGTGTAACGACTTAGTATTAACACCCTGTATATGTTACTATGATTACCGTGAGTTGCAATCGCCTATTAGATACATACTTACAAAGTACTTACCTCAAAAGCAACGGCATACCAGGTCCAAATTATACAAGTAATGTGCAGTATGCTGATCATAGCCCATAGTAATGCAGGTAGTAACATACTCAGAAATATCTTCAAACTTGTATTGTGCATTTTTATTTCCCCCGTAATGGTTGATAAAGTGAATTCAGTAGAGACCATGAACATTCCAAAGGTAGCAGCTACACTTGCCAATAAAGGCAACGAAAATACTCTATTAGCTATATTTGCTATGTGTATAACATCACGATGCATATTTGCTTTTATTATTATCTCTTTCACAAAACTGTGTGTGTTTTCGATAAACATTTTGTTCATGTTAGTTGTTTCAATATACATACAAAATTGTGTGTTAATTATACGGTATTGCTTTAAAATTCCTTCCATGGTTTTATTAATTAAAAGGCTTTCCATAAACCCTACGTAAAAACTTATTGAAATTGTAGAGAATAGGTATACCCCTGCTTCATCTGACAGGTTATATAACATATAGGAATCTTTTAAAAAATTTAAAATAAATGCAGAACATAATGCAATGAGCATTGGAATATAACTTCCATAGTATTGTATACTTAATTTTCCACTTGCTCTATTCACGTTTTGTAACAGCTGTTTGATAGTTTTTCTATAACGTATGTACCATATTATTCTAAAAATCATAGAGATAACTGATATAGATATCAATATCGTATCTCCGATCTTTGAGCTGTCGTTATAATATACATATGTTACCGTTTCTAATTTAGTAAGGCAGAAATACATCGAACAACAGTAGACAGTTATAAGTGGCAAGCACCACAGAAAATCTTTTCTCTGAGAATACGATGCATGCTTGATTGGAAAATATACTAATCCCAGTAATTTGCAAACAATTAATATAGGTGTAAGATGATCTAGAAATGTTTTTTCCATTTTTGAATATTTTACGAGTGTAACACCAAGCAATTCTTTGAGTACAATGTGGAAACGTTGTCTTAAATCTGAGTTCCTCAACCACGGGTTCCTCATACATTTTTATTGATTTACCTTTTTATAATACATATTTTGTAAAACCCCATCGAGATCATACCCAAATTCGTATTTATATAATTTTATGGGTGTGTGCTAGACAACAATGGCGTTTTATTAGATCGCAGTGGAGTTTCGACAGTCACTTACTTATGGTATTTATTTTTTGTTTTGTATATTAATATGATTTTCTAATGGAATTAAAATGAATTCATGAGTAAACAGCGTAAAAGTTGTGTTAAGAGTTTCTTGAATCGGTTCATAAAAGCATGTAAACATTAAGGTGGAATTGTTATGGTAATGCCATAAACCATGAAAACACTTGTCATTAAAAGTATAAATGTCTATAAGCTTGAAAACGTCAATAAAATTATTTATATTTGCTTTAGTAGGTAGTACTAATGGATTAGTTAAAGTTAATTTCAAAGCTTTATGCACTTGGAGGTCTGTGCGAATACGAAATAAGCTATGGACATGCCGCCGTGCGCTGATCTTAACGTCATTCCTGGACACCGACCGCGACTAGCGTGACTAGCACTAGCACCACGTGACATATGGGATCTGTGATTGGTTCCATGCAGCCCGCTCAAACAAGCAACCAATCACAGATCCTAGTACGGTCATATGTCACGTGGTTTTGTTTACATGTTAGTCGCGGTCTCCGGGAATGACGAAATGGACTATATCACCCTGGAATACATTTTTTTGCAATTCAATTTATAACGATTACTTTATGCATAGTCGTAGAAGCATCCAAATAGGAAGTAAGTTTACAATACCAAACTATGATGCAAGAATTTGTATCATGATATAAATTCAACAAACTTGGAAAACTAACAAAACATAATAGTCGACGCATTAACCCAAAAGCACATTCTTTCTTGAAGTGACCTTTTAGTTTTTTAAGTTTAATTACGAACCTCCATAACTAGGTTTAACAAATTAATCATACATATATTTTTTGTAAATATTTTACCCACATCGTAGGTTTTAGAAATGTATTATTGTATATCGCCCTGTTTTATTTTCTGAAGATCAATAACATTTACTTAAGCGAATTGCTAATCTAGTAATGGTATTTGATACAACGATCCAACAAAATAATAATAAAATAATAAAATTCTGTTTATAAGGTTTAAGTGTTTGTCTGTTTCGTTACTTTTTGCATTGATCTGTCACTGATCAACGGAGACGACGCTATTAGTAGCATTGAAGCAATGGAATGGAATCTGCAAACCAAATAGCAAATAAAATAGCAGCATCCAGTATGGATCACCGTGTAGATTCATCAAAGATTCAAGTCATTTTCTCATACATATTTTTATTGGTAGGATATTTGAACAATTACAAGTGCATAAGTTGAAACACCAACTGTTATAGAAGACCCATGCTGGTAGATCAGAATGAAAGAATCATCTGAAAAAATAACGTTCTAGCAATCCTTCGCGTATTCCAGTGGTCCAATACTTTCCCGTTATGAAGATAGAAACGCTTCTATTTTGCTTGATATAATAAATACAGAATCAAGATATTGGGTGGTGTGGTACAATACTGCACGATTATTCTTCAATTATTGTATAAAACTGCAGTAGAACGAGCATATTTGTGACAATAGCTGCGAAAACCTAAAATCCAATATCATTTTCTGAATTGGGCAAATAATATTATGAATTAAAATAATAATATAAACATAATGTAATGCTTACTTTCAAAATCAGAGAATACTCCAAATTGAAAAATCCACATACTGTTAAGGATAATTTGCAGTGTAACATTTGGAGAGAACATAGCTGCATCTAGAAACTTGTTATTTTTTACTTTTTATCGGTTAGAGTTGGCTAATTTTACCTGCTTCCTGATTTGTGCATTTCCAGTAAAGTTCCCTTGATGGTACTCTGTCGAATTTGTCTAGAAATTATGTGTCGTTACCCTTAACGAATACATGCTATAAGTACTTAGAATAGTTTTCGTTGAAAATGCAAAAAAAAACATGGCCCACGTTGGCTGTGATTCTGTGTAAGTTAAATAGAACCTCGACCAACTTAGGCAAGTGTATTAACTCTTCACTAAAGTATAGGTATTAAACTTTGTAGAAAAATTACCTGATCTTTAATAATGCTTGAAACAACTCCCAGAGTTATAATTTCTGTAAAATCAAACAGTAACAAATAAATACGGTAACCAGTATACGCTTCAGCACTGCGAAATGTCAACTGCTTCAACACATAAAAGCATCCATAATTTAATGTAATGTATAATGTTGTTAATCTCAGTATTATCTGGTGCTGAAGAGCATCATGAAATGCTTGAGTTGTGGTTAAGAGCTTTAAACGAATATTGCTCACTCGTAAGAAGTGCAATTTAAACGAGTGATATGACTTTGTATTCAAACGTCTTTGATAAGCGTTGATAATTGTAAATCTGTTTGTCAAGATCATCACTGGAATTGCATATTGTAAGTAGATACTGGAGCTTAGCGTAATAAAACCTAAACTCATCACTTCAAGATAATATTCTCGTTGAATTTGTAGAGTTATCCCTACACACAACAAGGCAATTTTAATAATGTGCATGGATATTGCGATAATACTTAACATTTTGAACTTCTTGTGCGGTAATTTAATTTGCAACGTCTGCAAAGTGGTATCTAAACTTTGCAGCTCTCTCAAAATGTGTACTATTTTGTTTCTTTGCATATATCCTACCAAAATATGCAAACTACAGATTATCATATTACTGTATTGGAGCATATGGTCTATAAAGAAAAGTATAAATCCTTGCCCCTTGATATCTTCCAAACCCCATGGTGATATTGCCAATATTCGAGAAAGTGTAATCACAGTTATTATTCTTAAAATAGTTAGTAGTCGGTCTGGAAGTGCTATTATGTTATTATTATTAATTTGTAAGCAATATGGAGTTGTACCCACAATTCTATTATAAATATTCAAAGGCATCATTGTTTCAACAATATTTTTTGAAGAAAACATTGAAGTATCCAAGGAGACTTCTTTACAATGCACTGCTTTTATTTAGTGTGGGAACATGCATAAATGATTTGAACAAACACAATCCGGGTTTTCCAAATATTTGAGAACCTTTTTTGTGATTGTGTACATCTTTAATACTAACATTAATTACTATATTATATCTAAAAGCTCTTACTAGTACGTGAAAGTGTTTTATTATTTTATTTGCTACTTATAAGAAAAAATAGTAATGCAGATCTAATTATTGAATTTTTTTTACTTAAGATACACCAACATTAATTTTCTATTATGGTATAGAACTGTAGTAAAACAACCAAGTTCATAACAATAGCTGCCATTATCTGAAAAATAATGCAAAGATACAGAATGTTGTGGAATTGGTGGGCAATATCCAATTTGACTAGTAAAGATAACGTTACAAGTTTCTATAAAAAAAATTTAACTCTATGTAGATATTGGTACTTGCAGTTCAGTGTTGATTTTGATAATTTTTGGGCCAATGGCATATTATTTAGGACGGTGTTATCTCTGAATGTTGAATAATGCCGTTGGCAGATCTAAAAATTATCAAAATTGAGTGGACAACAAAAAAGTATTGCATAAATTCAAGAAAATTTATTTGTTAACTGAAACTTGTGATGTTATTTTTTTTACTAGATCTACCCTGTCGGGGGTCCGGAAATTTCCTAGAATTTTCAAACGGTCGACTCTACATTTTCAATGTGCAAAACGCCGAATCTATCCAAAACGCCGACTATTATAAAAAAACATTTTGTCGAAATTTTCCAAAACTCCGAAGAACTTACTTTGGACATTCCGCCGACCGTGTCCAAAACGCCGAAAGAACTTAGACGATGCCACAGATATTGTCGAAGGGCAATGAATGCTGAACCGTGCGTATTCGGTACGCAAAATTTTTCGCGATAGATACTTTACCGACCGTGTCCAAAACGACTAAACAAGATTATGAGCAAATCGCCGACAATGTCCAAAGCGCCGAAACCTCCAAAAGGGGCACGTTAGTGAAAACTCCCAAATTGCCTGATAAACTATATTGAACATTCCGCCGACCTTGTAACGGCGGCGCACAGTGGTTCCAAATCGTCAAATCGTGGACATAGAAATCAAATTCAAGTTTTTGATTTGAAATATTTTTTTTCTTATAGAGCATCACTGACTGAACAACATTTTTAAATAAACTTTTTTTATATTATGACGGTAAGTGGGTCAATTGTTTTTTTATCGATAATCAAAAAAATCAAAGTCATTTTTTTGAGTTCTAGTATTTTTTTCATGATAGAAGATGGTTATACCTACATTATTTCCCAATACCATTTTTTTGTATTTTGAAGTTAAGATGGCGAAAGAAGTTATTATCGAACCTTGAAAAAACATTTTTTGCGATTTTTTGCGATTTTTTCGAAAGGTTTTAAATTGCCAGGGCTGACACTGTAACTGTATGTAGAAGAAGGTGTTTTACATAACATAGGCGAAAAAGTATCCAGATATCCTTGCGTCCGTGGTAGTAATAGCTCGAGGATCAATTTTTATCGATGAAAATAAAAATCAAAGTTTTTTTTTTGAGTTCTAATATTTTTTTCATGATAGAACATGGTTATACCTACATTATCTCCCAATACCATTTTTTTGTATTTCGAAGTTAAGATGGCCAAAGAAATTATTATCGGACATTAAAAAACATTTCTTGCGATTTTTTGAGATTTTTTGAGATTTTTTCGAAAGGTTTTAAATTGCCAGGGCTGACACTCTAACTGTATGTAGAAGAAGGTGTTTTACATAACATAGGCGAAAAAGTATCCGGATATCCTTGCGTCCGTGGTAGTAATAGCTCGAGGATCAATTTTTATCGAAGAAAATAAAAATCAAAGTCATTTGTTTGAGTTCTCATATTTTTTTCATGATAAAAGACAGTTATACCTACATTATTTCCCAATACCGGTTTTTTGTATTTTGAAGTTAAGATGGCGAAATAAATTATTATCGGACATTTTCTTTAATCTCAAAAAATCGCAAGAAACGTTTTTTTAATATCCGATAATAATTTATTTCGCCATCTTAACTTCAAAATACAAAAAACTGGTATTGGGAAATAATGTAGGTATAACCGTCTTCTATCATGAAAAAAATATGAGAACTCAAACAAATGACTTTGATTTTTATTTTCTTCGATAAAAATTGATCCTCGAGCTATTACTACCACGGACGCAAGGATATCCGGATACTTTTTCGCCTATGTTATGTAAAACACCTTCTTCTACATACAGTTAGAGTGTCAGCCCTGGCAATTTAAAACCTTTCGAAAAAATCTCAAAAAATCGCAAGAAATGTTTTTTAATGTCCGATAATAATTTCTTTGGCCATCTTAACTTGGAAATACAAAAAAATGGTATTGGGAAATAATGTAGGTATAACCATGTTCTATCATGAAAAAAATATTAGAACTCAAAAAAAAAACTTTGATTTTTATTTTCATCGATAAAAATTGATCCTCGAGCTATTACTACCACGGACGCAAGGATATCCGGATACTTTTTCGCCTATGTTATGTAAAACACCTTCTTCTACATACAGTTAGAGTGTCAGCCCTGGCAATTTAAAACCTTTCGAAAAAATCGCAAAAAATCGCAAAAAATGTTTTTTCAAGGTTCGATAATAACTTCTTTCGCCATCTTAACTTCAAAATACAAAAAAATGGTTTTGGGAAATAATGTAGGTATAACCATCTTCCATCATGAAAAAAATATTAGAACTCAAGAAAATGACTTTGATTTTTTTGATTATCGATAAAAAAACAATTGACCCACTTACCGTCATAATATAAAAACAATTTATTTGAAAATGTTGTTCAGTCAGTGATGCTCTATAAGAAAAAAAATATTTCAAACCAAAAACTTGAATTTGATTTCTATGTCCACGATTTGACGATTTGGAACCACTGTGCGGCGGGGTAGATTGCCGTTGTCTGTGTAGATTGTACCCAGGGTCCTGTGTACAAGGGGCCGACCGACGTTAGTTGCTCTTGACAGGTAATATACCTATATAATCTTGTTTCAGCGTTTTTGTCACTGTCGCCAAAGTGTTGGAAGTTTCGGCACTTTGGACAGTGTTGGCGTTTTGGTAATAATGTTTTTCGGCATTTGTACATGCCCAGCGGAATATCCAATGCACGTTATTCGTCATTTTGGGAATTTTCGGCAAAGCGTCCCCTTGTAGGTTTCGTCATTTTAAACATTGTCGACATTTTCGTCTTAAATGTTTTTTCGGCGTTTTGTACACAGTCGGCTCAATTTTCAATATACTACGCTATTCGGCATATGGGTGTTTTCATCAAAATGTCCCTTTGCAGATTTCGGCAGTTTGGCCATTGTAGGGGTTTTAGTCATAATGTTTTTTCGACCTTTTGGACACGGTCGGAATGTCCAATGTTTGTTATTCGACATTTGACTTTTTGGAAGTTTTCGACAAAATCTTTTTTTTTTTGGGTAGACGACGTTTTGGACCGATTAGGCGTTTTAGACGTTCATAATATAGTCAGCGTTTTGGAAATTCGACGGATTGTCATGAATCCCTATATCGGTTGACTCAAAATGATCTATAAAACATAAATATTATGATTGGATGCCCACTTATTGTTTTTATGGGTGACAATAATTTATCGCTTGTATGGGTAACTCTGCTTTTTTTAAGACTTGCAAGTCGATTGTAGCAATTTATCGCTAGATGTTCATCGCCAGCAATTCACCGCTCCATAAATTTCAGTACACAGACTGCGGCGACCATCACCATGATTCCGTTCTACTTCTTACATATTACCCATTTCTTGGGCAATCGGCTCTTCTGCTAACAATCTGAATTGTAGCGATGATTTGCTGACGGTGAACTGCTGGAAATGAATTGCTCGTGGTAAATTTTCCGGATACGAAACGTAATAGCACATTATATTATTTTGATACCTACTTTGAAAATAAGAGAATAATCAAGTTGGAAAAATCCGCATACTGTTAATGACAATCGGTTATGGACCATCTGAAGGGCAAATAATTGTAACTGTAAATGTTGACAAATAAGATGATATTTTTCATTGCCGCTTAATATATTATACTGTACCTCTTTTTGTAATGCAGGATCACGTACAGAAATATCTTGGATCAACGGAACTGTTGAATTAGCCTGAAAATGATTAAAGGACATGATTTTTAATTGTGACCGTATTCCATTTGTTTCTTTTGCTGGTGATTATAGACAATCTGAAAATTATTTTTAGGAAGCGATAATGTGAAACAGTTGTAATAGGTTTGGAATTAAAGTACTACAGAAATTGGGTGGCTCGTGAATTGCGTGTTTAAACCTTCTAACACGAATAATGTATGTTCGAAGGTTTAAACAGCTAGCGACGTGATTGGTAGCTGGGTTCTCTCTCTCTATCATTGCGTATCCACGAGCCAGAGGCCATCCAATTTCTGTTGAACCGTAACAACGTTGAGTAGTACAGTTCAAAACTCCTTGCTGTTACTTATGTGAATATAGGAATTTTAATTGACAAAAGATCACTCGGTTTATATTACAAAATAAATATTTTCCAGCATAAATTTGAGAATAAGAATGAATGAAAAGTTATACCTTATCTGTCGTGATTTCGGCAGCAGCTGTTAGTGTTAAAATTTCGAATAAGTCACAGACCAAATAGAATACTTTGAGGTAAATACAATTATTCCCATTTTCTGTTACAATAGTCCTAATAATGTAAAATAATGCATAGTTAATAGTTATATACAGTGATGCCAGTTTTAGCAGAATTTGTAATTGAAATGCTTTATTAAAAATGTTTGCTACTTCAATCAAATTTGTGCGGATGCCATTCATTTCTCCAAATATTTGCTTTATATTTTTAAGAGCAACACGCTTAAAGATTTTCATGTCTTGAAGACGTTTTTCTGTTTTACAATCTTTCTGCAATTCCTGCAATTCATTGTTTAATATTTCGAATCTTTGCATTAATAATATCATAGGTAGAGCGTACTGCGCATGTACACTAGCCCCCATTGCATGGTAAACTATACCTGGAATTACACTAAGGTATTCCATTGGTTCCTGGATTTGAATAATTGTTACTATCCAGTTTAAAATATTTTTAAAACTCACTATAAACAACGACACTAATACAAAAGCATGTTGTCTTTTGTAACATAACATAAACCCTAACTTTTGGAACCTGTTATCGATTTTTAGAAGATTCTCTAATGCGGTTCCAATACCACTTTTATGAAAGTAAGACATGAGAAGGTACATGTTAGCAAATACAAGGTTACAGTTTTGAAGCAATTCGTTTATGGTACGTAAAATAGTTCCATTTCCTCGTACTTCTTGAGACCAGTTTAAATAAGTAGATACAAATATGATGCTAAATGCAATGTTAATAATTATCAAGCGTAATACCATAAAAATCGGTACTGGTTTTACTATTACTTTGAATTTAGTTTTGTTTAATGTATATGGTGCTAAACCCAAGACTCTGTTATAAATATGCCACGGTAGTAGGGTTTCAAAAATATTTTGTGCGAAGTGCATTGAAATGCGTATTTTTGACTAGCGGGTAGAAAGTTAAAGTATGTCTAACATATTGGGCATTTTCTTTAGCAAGTATTAAATTTCTATGTAATTATTGTAGCTTAGGCAATACAATTACGATAAGTCTTTTTTACAATGGTACCTGTTACTAAAAGTAGTTATAGATGTTAATATATCATTGTGTGTGAAGAATGAACCTGTCGAAAATCAAGATGTTTTATCTCTATTATAACAGACAAATGTATTTCGTGTATTTGCTCAATAACAAGAAATTTCAATGCTTTATAACTTATGTCTATTCCGTTTTATTATTTAACTTTGTAGGGTTGATGATTTAATAATAGAGAGGTTGTGCACTGTACGTTACGAATACGGTAATGCTAACTCTCCAATAAGACAATTAAGGGTATGCAGTTATACGCGGATGTCTCGTATCCATTGCATAACATTTGGGTGCGTTTTTGGATCAAACAATGATCGTATGTTCAATATGTCCACCATTTTTGTAAATTCTCACACGAATTCTTCTTTTAAATGAGTTTGGTATATTCTTTCAAACATTTCGTGATTCTACCTTATATACAGGGTTTTTCAACTAAAATATCTTTCAAAACTATTGTTTGATTGAAAATCGCCAAGACATGTCAACAAAGACAGCAAGGATGAAGGAGGACATTTTTTACGTAAAATCCGAACGTCTCTCATCAACCTCTTAGCTGTGACAGCTACCCCTTCTAAAATTTCGAAAGGCACCATAGTATGTCGCACAACACATCGTTGAAAAGGTAATTTCGTAAGGAATTAATTCTACTATTTGCTTCAAATTAAGGCATAAAAAAATTAAAAACTACATTTTGTTTAATTCGGTTAAGCTGCTGTTTAGCAGTACCTATAATCTTTTTTTACGCTTACAATTCGAGTCTGCTGTGCCTTTTTTAAACTTTTTTTTGCCAGAGTAGAAATTTCACTAGAAATTACTAAAAACTGTTCCCGTTGAATCGATTAGGTTAACAAGCTGGTTTTGAAAAATACCAACCCACACACATTAATCGAGAATCTATATCGTTGTTGCTAAATGTGGATTAGCACCTGGCTAGTAATGGAAATTTTTTAAAGTTATTAATCCATTGCGAGAGAATCGTCGGTAAACAAAATTCGTTGTATAAACGTTGTATCTTCTGCATTAATTTAGAGAAGCCATTCAGAAAAATTAACTCTTGGATACGTACTATATGGTACCCATTTTTTTTTTTTTGGTTCCACGACACGTTTGTCAATGTTCAATCGTATTCGCTGCATAATTTGTTTTTGATGAGCAACTGAATAATATGCATTTTGGTGTAAGAACGTAAAAAATTGACCATTCGTGATAAATACTTCATACGTAATCACCCGTTTTTCAGTTTTGGTTTAAATTCCGCTTCGGCTAAAGCAAGTATAATTGCCATGGATACAATTGTTACAGGAATTGTATCCATGGCAATGGTCAATAGTTTTTTGTTTGATTCTGAGAAAAGTAGAACTGATTGTTCGTGAGTGTCAGAGATAACTTAATAATAATATATAAGCTGACAGTCAGATGTTTTGTGGTGAGTGTCTTGCGATTATTTAACTTGTAATTCTATTTCTTTATTCTTGTTTTCGTAAGTTCTAATAGATTATTAATTTGTCCACGACTAGTAAATGATATATCAATTATTTATGTGGTTTGTCAAACATAATGCTACCCATAATACATTGCCGTGAATAATGGGAGACGTCAAAATCACAAATGTCAAAATAAATTCAACAACATAACCTAACTTTGTTTCGAGGCGCTGTGCTGTAACTTGTTGTTTGAAGTTTTTAAAAAATGTTTCTGGGACAAATTGTTATAAATTTTTTTTATAATTTATAGTTGAATATTAATTTGACGTTTCACGAATCACATCAAAAAACAATTGCGGCTTTGATATGAAATGTCATGGCTGATTAGATGAAGTTTTTAAAAAAATGTTTGTGATATAAATTTGTACAAAAATTGTTGTTATTTAGTAGATAATAGTCGTGGACAAAGTATAGTATTTAACTCGCATGCTATTGGCTATTATTCACGACGGTTACATCCTACGCCTCGTTTCGTAAATAACCGGAGTGAATAATAGCCATCCTAACATGCTGGTAGAAGTCGTAGAATAATATACTATTTTGCATTTTAAAAATAAAATATAACATTTGATTTAATACTGCCTTTGGATCTACATTATGTCACCACTATAAACGCATATTTAAATTTTATTTATTACCAACTCTGCGTGATTGGTTGCCCTATTTCAGGGATAGTTTCAAATGAACTCCCTGTATTTGCAGTACCATAAGAAAGAATCAAGACAGTATAGTGCAGCAAAATAAAAAATAAGATGAGCTCACACAAGTCGCACTACTACGAAACAGCAAATTATAAAATAGTTATTATATGTCTAGTGCATTATGAAGATTTTTATGCCCCAGGGCCCAGTGTATAAACTTTAAATAGTACCCCGTAGTGCATATACAAGATTTTATTATTTATTTTGAAAAACGAAAATAAACTGAAGAGCTTGAATGTAGATTTGCTAAAATAAGGCTTTGCCGGTGATCCTTGTTATTGTATCTACGAGGATGACAATAGGTATATTAAATAGGAGCGGGTCTTACAATATAAAGCTTTGGGACTTTACAGGCTGCTTCATATATCTTCTATTACACATACTTATAATAGAAAAACTAATATGTAGGTGAAAAACAAAATGTATTAGTTACCTCATCTGCAACTAAATTAGCACTAATCGCTATGGTCATTATTTCGGCGAAGTCACATATAATGTAATATATTCGAAGTAATGTCAAGTTGTTTCCGTTTTCCGATTGTAAACTCTTACACACGTAGAACAAAGCATAATTCATTGTCATACAAATGGAAGTTATTCGAATTAAAGCTTGTATTTGAAAAGCTGCGTTCAGCTGGTATGTTGCATGGACAAGATTTGTATGAAATTTAATAGTTTGTGTTATACGACTCTGATTGTATCTCGTAGCATACAATTTCATTCCTCGTAAGTTCTTGATATTTTCGTTTATCTTTTTAAACATTTGTCTTATTAATAGTATCGGTATGGCATATTGTATATGACAACCTCCCACCACAAAATAAGAAACTGATTCTGAAAAGTATACCAATAAATTGTAGAATGTGATCTTAGCTTCAAGTGCAGTCCACGTCCATAACACAATTCCTTTTAACAATAGGACAAGAATAGATACAGCGATAAGGTTCTGGTGCCTCTTAAATAGAATTTTACTTCCCACAAGTTTTAATTGTGTATCAGTTCTTTGCATAACATTTAAAAAGCTAATAATTTTTTTTCTTCGGAAGTACGATATTATAACTATCAAATTCGCACAAACAAGATTGTGATAAAGTATAAACTGATGAAAATAGTTCATTATTATTCCATTGCCTACTATATCTCGTGACCACGCAGTATTTTGTATCAAGAATAAAACAGTATAGGACACAACTATTAAATGCAGTAATATAACTTTACGTTTTACAATGGCTACTATTTTTGAATTGATTGTCTTTATCTTATAAGGTAATAAGCCTACAATTCTACAATAATAGTACCAAGGCCTTAGTATTTTTATTACGTCGTAGTTTGTCGTAGACATTGTTTCTTAATGGTATTAAAATACTATTCATACATAATAAGTAGTCATGTTGATTATGAATTCTAAATTGATTATAAAATAAGTACTTTTTTTATAGTTATTTTCTTAGTTTTATTAATTTATAATAGCGTTAAAAGCTTTTCGTGAATTGCCGGTATGGTTCAAATCAGTATTCATAATATTAGTACTTGTATACAGGGTGGAATGCGAAATTGGAAACACCTTTTTTCTCGGAAGTTATTATAGATACCGAAAAATTGTTTAAATAAAGTTTTTAGTACTTTGGAGAAGCTAACTAAATCTGTATAAATTTGGTAAAAAAAAGTTTTAATTTTCGTAGATATTGCCATATTTGTACTTTTTTTAAATGGAATACTCTGTATATTATTACACTAATTAAGAGAAAATAATGTTTGCTTTATAAAAGTTTAAGGGTTCTTACCTTCTAAACTTGATAGTTTTTGAGATATTAATGAAAATATTTAAATGTTTCTTCTCAAAATAAAGTGTGCGTTGAAAACAAAATTTGTTGACAGTTGAGTTATTTTGTATTGTATTTTATCCAAACCATTCGTATTTATTCAAACTAGAAAGAAAACTGCGTAGGACTGGATCAGTATTAAGGAATTACGAAACACGTGAGTTGATGTATTGGCATATTTCAATATTAACCCGAAAAATTTTGAACATTTTTTTGTAGTTAGATAACATTTATTTTGTATTTATCTATGAGTTACTATGATAATAAAATAATTGTTTATTTTGTACATTGTTTTTAATAGTAATTTTGTTTTCAACGCACACTTTATTTTGAGAAGAAACATTTACATATTTTCATTAATATCTCAAAAACTATCAAGTTTAGAAGGTAAGAACCTTTAAAAACTTTTATAAAGCAAAAATTATTTTCTCTTAATTAATGTAATAATATACAGGGTATTCAATTTAAAAAAAATACAAATATGGCAATATCTACGAAAATTAAACTTTTTTTTACCAAATTTATACAGATTTAATTAGCTTCTTCAAAGTACTAAAAACTTTATTTAAACAATTTTTCGGTATCTATAATAACTTCAGAGAAAAAAGGCGTTTCCAATTTCGCATTCCACCCTGTATAGGTGTAGTCATGCTTGCAGCTAAAGTGTTACACTGTAATTTTTAAAGATTTAAAAAAGGTAGAAATTAAATTGGGAGGTATCTTTATTTAGCTTTAGAGGTGGAATCCATATTCAGAAGAATAACTTAAAACCTCAAGGTATTTATTCTAGTAATTCTTCCTGGTTTGCTATGCATGGTATATTCTACCCCAAAATTGGTGAGATGGTATAATAGTAAACCTGATAAGAAATTGTATTCTATCTTATCTAACAGCTTCAAATATTATATGAAGCAAGACTATTTATTTATTGCATGACATAATAGCCTTAGCATTAATATAAAATAATATAAAAGAAATGTTAAGTACCTATACATAAAAATGCAGAGTGTTAGGGAAGTCGCTCATATAATTTCAAGGAGTGAATCTAGGTGCAAAATGAAGTAAAAAAGTCCTGAACCACTTTTGGTTAAAGTTGATTTGGTTCTTCATAAATTAGTGTTAAAAAGTTGGTGGTTTAAAATTTTTAAACTGCTGTACACGGTGCACCCTGCCCACAAAATCAGGGACATGTTACACTAGCTATTAATAGTCGGAGTAGGTATAGTGAATATTTTTAATAACCCAAGAACAAAACCTATTTCTCAAAATGAGAACCGGATTCTGGGTCTATGATGTTGGATTCGTCTGTGCACCAGATCACATTATTAGAGTGTTTCTCCTCTACTTATGGGTAGCGACTAGCGACGTAGCGTGCCTTGAATGATACTATAGTCGGATTTTTTTTAGATGTCTGCTCTCGATTTACAAATTTTTGTTTGTTTGAAAGATATAGAAACAGACGCTTCCCTAATACGACAAAAAGAGATAGGGAGGCTGAAAGGAAGAAACAGAGCTCCCTATTTTTTTTTGTACCATTAGAGAAACGTATGTTTCTATCTTTCAAACAAACAAAAATTTGTAAATCGAGAGCAGACATCTAAAAAAAATCCGACTATATCAGTATTTCCATACTAGTTTACGCGGAAATTATTTTATTGGTTTGTTGCTAATAAATGCTTTTTATATACAGGGAGTTTCGGGGAGTGCGGGCCATGCAATTCCACCATGTAATTTTTTTTTGGTAAGGATCAACGTAGGTACTGTACAGAATTTTAACATTTTTTATAATTTTTTATGCTAATACTGTCTCTGATGTGATTTTTACTAGTAGGTACCCTAACCCTGTTCACGATACTCCTGGAATATCAAAAAATTTGGTGTATTATAACTAAAATTTCACATATATCAAAACTGTTCTACAATAATATTAAATAAATAAGTCCGCGTTCGAGCATATTTTAAAAAAAGTATTCGCATTAATAGTTTTTAAATAATAATTATGTAAAATAGTATTTCTCCCTACTTATTGCTTGTGTACCATAACTATATAAGGACGTTTCAGAAGTTAAATTGTCGGGTAGTCCGATGTTTCCCAGGTAAACGGTATTGGTAGAACCGCAAACTCGCCGCGTGTTTCGCTCCGACAAGAGAGCAGTCAAACCTCAACGGGTCAGCTTCGCCCAGCAGGTGCATACAAACCATATACAACCCCCTCGCATAGGGTGGTCAGCAAGAGACACAAGGTCTCACAGTTACTGTGGAAACGACTTTGGCTACCTTTTTGCTTTTTTTAAAATTTGCGTGTTAATTCTTTGCTTTGCATGCAGGAGAATGATATACAAGTCATAAAAAGTCGCATAATTTATTGTAATTTTAGAAAAATAGTAGGTATATTGTCTTATTAGGAGTAAAACTAAAGTATTGCTTTGTGTGGGTCTGTTATATAAAACTTCTCTTTGTAGGAACCTATAAAGGGGGTCCCAAAAAGAAACGGCATCCAGTTAAGGGCATGTTCCTTTCATGAAAATAAGAGGAAAAGTTCCTGTTAACATGGGTCTGCAAATGCTACATTACCGAGATAGTTGAAAGTTGTAAAAATGATATTTTTTTCATTTATTCAAAAATGACTAGAAATTAAATTTTAAAAAGTAAGCAATACATTTATGTATGTACAGTCAGCGACTAATGTTTTCACCAGTCTTGTACCACTGTAACCCGCTTTACTGAGAAATATAACACATTTCTATATTTCATTTCATCCTGTTAACAGTGTTACCAACATACCTATATAAAATAATACGAACGACGTTGTGGTACCTCTTATATTTCTCAGAAGAAAGTGTTCAGTGGTATCATACTGGTCAAAACATTTATCGCTCACTGTACATTTGCTATAAGTGGTCCATATTAGTCAGTTTTTTCCTTCTCCAGTGGCGTAACTACAGGTGCGTATGTGGATATTTCTGGAGGAAAAAATGCTACGCCACTGTTGTTTTTGGTTTTTGACACAATTTTCAAATTTCTTAACTAATTTACGGTTGAAACAGTTTCTTGAAATTTTTTCCTACCGTTAACTGTTTTCGTGTAAATCACACTTCAAAGATGAAAAATGCGAATAAAAAAATAACTCTGCAAATCAGTTTTTTGAATAATGACCGCCTTTAGCCTCAAAATTTTGTTCGAAGAACATTATTTGTCAAATAATAATAATCATTTCGGATATAGTATGAAAAAAAATTTCAAAACCCTGTATCTCGATAACGAAGCATTATTGTGGACTCATCTTAAAACTGGATGCCGTGTCTTTTTGAGACAGAGTGTATGTAAAAATTAAATATAGAAAGAGAAATGATGAAAGTTGTCCGCACCCTTACTCATACAAATCTGACAATATCATTCAAGATACCCTAGTGCTATGGGGACTGAGAAAACCCGTTACCGTTTATAAATCAAGAACATGTTAAGAATTGTGTGTATCGTGTGTTTTCGGGCAGTACCGTACCGTAACAACCAAACATACGCGATAAGGTTAATGGTTTTAAAGAATGTTTAGTTGAATGTTATTTTTGGTAGAATAGAAATTAAACAACGAGTTAAGTAAACGATTGTGAGCAAAAGGACACATCGTGATCGTTTCTCAAAATTGAAAATAAAAAAAGAAGAGTGTGATTGTTTAGTATTCTCATTATCGAAAAGGCTCTTCGTTTCCTATATGTTGATTGTTGCGGCTAAAATAATTTTAATATCCACTAAATTTTATTATTTTTAAACTTGCTTTCCAAATATGGGTATCATTTTCTTAGTAAATATTTGGTAAATTATACAGGGTGATTTCTAACGTACGGAGGAAACTGAAAGGACAACTAGAGGGGACCAAAACATAGTTTTTTTTACAATAAACTTTTGATCAAAATGGAATAACAAGAAAGTTACAACAGTTTAAAGTTCTTATAAACTTGAGGATTTTTTTAATGGAATACGGTAATTATTTACGTTCTGAATTCAACTTTTGTATATTTGTAAGTTAATTAAACAAAATTTAGTAAAAATTTTTATAAGACGAAAGTTATGGCTATTTAAAGTGTTCTTGAAAGTATTGACTTATAGGTGTTTGTTTATTGACAACCGCTGAGTTACATAATCTGATCATGTAGGTAAGTCAAAATTATAGCAGCAGTTTATCAGATTGTGTGAGAAGTTTTTGTGATGTGAAAGCGAATACAATCAGCTCAGGGGTAGGTACTCAAAACGTGGGTGTTAATTTATAAGAACTTTAAACCACTATAACTTCCTTGTTATTAGATTTTGATCAAAAGTTTATTGTAAAAAAAATTATGTTTTGGTCCCCTCTACTTGTCCTTTCAGTTTCCTCCGTACGTTAGAAATCACCTTGTATAGCTGCAAAACATTATATAACTTTTTTACTAATCGGTGTTATATTTTATTTGGATGTTTTCTTTGTTGCAGATTTTGAAAATGGAAGATATGATTATTGATTTGGATATTGAAGACGATCTGATAAAAAAATTTCTACTTCATAAATTGGAAGAAATAAAGTTAAATAATACGGAACTGGAACAGCAAATTAGCCGCAGAAAGGAATTATTAAATATATGTGTCAATAAAATAGCTTCAGAAGTTAATCAAAATGTTCTTGAAATTTCCGGTACTTGGCACAAGAATTTAAATGGGAAATGGATCGTTGGGATCGAGGTGAAGAATACAAGTAGTTCTGGGTAAGTCGGTACAAATACAACAAGTTACTACTAGTGTTTTGTTATATTTCAATTTCTAAATAGTTTTATTTAATTACAATTTCGGTGTGTAAACCACCTGCTATTAACATAAATATAAGTGCAAATTTTAATACTTCTTTCTTCTACGCCATCAATTATTGCCATGGTTTGATCATATTCCTCAACTACTTAGACCATTCGATATACCTACTATACGATAACAATGAATGTTGGACTGATTTTAGCTTGATGTCTACTTTAACCTACGCTAAGTCAACTAAAGCTAATATCACAAATTTTTGTAATAAATTCGTACAAAACATGTATATATATAAAAACAATAAGTAGCCCTGAATAATAGATAAACATTGCATATAAGCTATTCTTCCGGTAATCAGATCTTATTTTCCGATAAATTAGACAAGAAGTTAATATAGGAACGTTTTTCTTTTGTAGAAAAAAAAGAAATGCATTTTATATCATCGAAAACTATAAGTTCTATATGGATAGCGAAATAGACTGTTATGGTATGAGCATAGTTACCTATTTATGAACGAGATATTAATCTTTAGGTACATAATAAGTTTGTCGTTCATATTAGCTTTGCTGTAACGCCTTTAACCTCTTTTAATGTGTATAGATAAAATGCAAGATTGTGGATTCTAGTCTTTAGAATCTACAATACCTCTATTAACGTCAGCATTGAAACAAACAGCGTGTTTTTTTCGAAAGCCTTATCTGTTTTCAACATTTCTATATATTCCAGAGAATGTATTATAAGTACAGCTTGTCAAGCGAGAACTTTCGGTTGAGGTGCGCAGAGTAGGAAGCAAGACAGGAATCGGAGCACATGAGATGCACTTACTCTCGGTTCTCCACTTCGTCGAAGTACACTCGGTAAACCAAGTTATTTACCTATTTACGATACAGGCCATCATACAACGTGTACTTTTTGTCGGAGTGTACTCGAAATGCTCTGCTCGACGTTTAGTAGTCAAATGCGCTCCGCTGCTGATAACAAAAATTGCCACTGCGCACCCTCTAGTCAACCGAAAGTTCTCGTTTGACAAGCTGTAACGAGGCTGTTAGCCAATTTTAGTACCGCTAAATTTCATATCGAAGTCGCATGAGAATTCTTCGATTAAATTAACTGTTCTACTATAACTACCTACTTATTACTAAATATCTACAGATTATATACATAGATTAGCCCAAATGGCGCGTAAAAACTTCATAGCAGTTCAAAAGATGATAGTCTAATTATTAAGGGTTAAAAGCTTCCCTTTATAACATATTATTCAGATTCATTTTCCTACTTCACCTCATAGATAGAAAGTTTAAAATGTGTAACCAGGTCAATACTAGTTATCAAGAATCTACTAATTTCTGACTAGCAGTTTCTTCTGGTTTATAAGGAAATGCATGTGCAGGCGGCCGTGGAATGTCTTTCATGTTGATCGCTTCTAGAAGCATAGACGGATCTTTATCGGGTTTTCCTAATTCTAAATACCCTCTTAACGAGTAATTGAATAGCTCAAAGTCGTATCTGTAACATAAATTAATAATAAAGGGTATTAAAAATTTGTCATGTATGCTAAAACAGCCTAAAACCGAAAGTGGCGGCTGGTGCCAAGGGGCCCAGGGACTTGGCCCAGGGGGACGTGCCCGCAGCAAAAAATGACAATCTCACTTTTTTTCAGGTTTTTTAATTTCATCCTAATCCTTGCTAGATGCTCTGAAATCCCGTCTAATAAGCTGCGCCCACTCAGAAAAAAAATTCGTCTGCGTCGGCATTTTTGTTCGCTTCGCTCACCTGTTACCCTGCCCCCCAAATATTTTACCCTCGGGCCGCCACTGCAAAAGACTATCTTTACTGTTTTATTATTGAGGAATTGAACTGTTCGTAACGTTTTTATCTCCGATAGTATTTTGTATACGGTTCCTTTGTAAAATTATCTATTCGTTTCGGGTCTACAGATTTCATTGGCAGAGTATAGTACAAGAAGGAATTGGAAAAAATAAATTGAAAATGTAATTGGACTGAAGATTAGGTAGACCCTTATTAGGATGAAGGTTGTGGGGTTGAATGCGAATATGGTGAGTGGCTGCTACTTTCTCAATGAATTGGAAAATCGATTTTCATACCTGTAATAGCTCTTCATTCAATAGCATCTGCAATGCACATATGCTTGTAAATTTGCAGGCGTTTTTGCGGTAACGTACTTCAAACTGAGAAAAAAATACGACCAGTTTGAGTGGTTTACGTAGCAACTACTTGCAATGGTTTGTTGTTGTAATTTACCCAAGGAGTAATGTGTTATTGGGTATTTTATTGTATGCAGTTACGTAACTCTGACGTATCAGTTCGTTCTCTAAATTATAGTTAGTATCACTTGACAGAAACTTCATTGCACGTACTTTTTGATAGATTGAACAAGACCATGGTACCGGATGATACACAAAGCAACTGAGTTCCCGCCCTCACTCTACCATTTTGCCTATTGCGCATTATTGAGCCACTTGTAACCTTATCCTTGGTGGACTGTTGTAGTACACTGGCCCAGTTGTATAAAAGTATTTGATTCCCAGTTCAGCTGAACCACGGTCAGTTGTCATGGATACAAGTTCTAACAATGGTATCCATGACAACCGACCGTTGTTCAGCTGAACTGGGAGTCAAATACTTTTATACAATTGGACCTAATAACTATGATAGACATATTGGATTAAAACTGACTTCAGTCTGAATGTGAGAATGTTTAGTACAGGTATTTGAATGTTTGAAATCACGTAAATATAGGAAAGGGGAATGAAAGAAATGTGGAGAATCTTATGAAAGAATGATGAAGGATTAAACAAAACTGTATATGTGATGTAAGGTAGTTCATCTTATTACATGATTTACATTTCATATATTTTTATTTGATTTCATTCCCCATTTTTCATAACGCTCGTAACTTTTCTCTCATTTCATCTTTCGTACCTTTTCCCTATTCCACACCTTTACAATTTACAAAACAAAAATCTTGTACACTTTGCATCGTAAGTCCGAAATGAAAAATACTGGTAAATTGTTTTTTTTAGAACTGAAATAACAGATTCAGCAACTGATGTTTCGTTCTATATTTTTATTTCGATATGATATTTTACCTCTAATTAAATTTATTTAGGAAGCAATTTATATGTACGAACTCAATGACGTTGTTTATGAAGGCGACGCCAGATTACACTGTTATATTTAACAGGTGGACAATTTTATGTCACAACGTTAATTTGATTTAGGGGAAATAAACCTCAAATTCTCATACCTGTAAATATGATACAGTTGCAATATTTGTGCTCGGGTCAATTGGGCATAATAAATTTTTATTTGCTCAGATGTTGTTCCTCGACCTGGATTTTTCCATTCTGGTTTTATTATGTTCTTGAGTTTTGCTTTGTTTATTAAATATTCTTGATCTTCCTGAAAATACATTTCAGATTAATATTGTTCCAACATTAGACAAACTATGTTAAAATTAAATCATACCTGAAGCGTCTCTGTATGAGCTATAACATCAAAATCAAACATACAGGGTGTACAAAATTCAGTTATTGGTGTCCAATGCATGTCAAGTATTTGACCATGTTGAACAGAATCTAAAAGAAACCTTACGAATTCTGGAAATGTCGGCCACTTTTGTTTAAATACCTTTACCTAAAAATAATTTAATAATTCCAGAAATTCGAAACCGTATGTATGTTTACTTTATTAAGATTGTGTCTATATTTTACTATTATTTCGTTTCCCAATTTCCTGTGATAAGTGTGAGGCAATGAAAATTGCAACTTATCCCTGTAAGCTGACAGAAGCCTTTCAAAAGGATGCCTTACGATTAGGAATGATACAGAATTATTAAATGCTGCCCTCAAAGCTGTAAGCGAAGGTCTTGGATACTTTTGACGAGCTAATGAGAGTGGAACAAGTTTTGTTTGTTTTAAAAACTTAGAGCTGTATCTGTAAGTATTCATTCATGTTGGTCGAACAATGCAAGAATAGTTTGCAATAAGTATTTACCCAGCCAGTAAATTAAAGTTGTACATCCAGGAAGTAGAAGCAGCCTTAAAAACATTACACCATACTAGATGATATTTTTTGCTTACAAGAAATTCCCAGGGATTGGGTTTATGAAGGGAATCGTTTCCTGGAATATCCAGTCCAAAGTTTTTACATGCTTGTCTTAGATACCTCTTTCGTTCTTCTAATCTCGTCTCGACGATACTGGAATTCGATCCAGCTCTTGGATCAGTACTGATGTCAGAATATTGGTCCATCTGTAATCAGATAATAATATACAGATTGATGTCGCTATCAGGAACATAGGGATATGCACGATGGTCATATTTTTACACTTATGCACCTTGATTTTTTAAGTACCTATTAGAGCACTCCGTTCTTTTATACAATCGACAACGTAAATTAGCCGTAATAGCTGGAAAAACCGCAGAATCACCAAATATTCACTAGACTGAGATCTGGTGAATTACTTCTTACTTAGCTATACAGGGTGTATAAATCTGTATCCTAATATGCTTCCCCTGAAGAGTTACGCCTCTTCAAAAATGGAATAAAAATTTGGTTTTTAATTTTTATCTCAAATTTGGACAAAGATAGAAAAATACAAATAAGTAGACGTATTCGTATTCTACTAACAGGAAGGCTCTTTATAGATATTTTCTTTACCCACCTGTATTGTTAGAAGGGGATAAAACTTACAACCCCTGTTCATTTTTTTTAGAACTTTTGAATTCACCGGAATTTTTAATTTAAAAAATACGCATGAGAAAGCCTAATATATTTAGAAAATTATTTGTCGCTTTTATTTGTACCGAGGGACTAATAGTTTTCGAGTAAAAAATTAAAATCAATTGTAATGTGCGCCTCAGTTTTGTGAGAAGTACTAAAAATCTAATAGAAAAAAGTCTGGGTAGGCGTTTGTGTATATTTCCATGATCAATAATGTATGCAAATTTACTAGCAATTATTATTATCAAAACAACAAAACACAAAAAATGAAATCCGTCTACCTAGACTTTTTTCTTTTAGAAATTTAATACAACTCACAAAACTGAGGCGCACATTACAATTGATTTTAATTTTTTACTCGAAAACTATTAGTCCCTCGGTAAAAATAAAAGCGACAAATAGTTTTCTAAATGAATTAGGCTTTCTCATGCGTATTTTGTAAATTAAAAATTCCGGTGAATTAAAAAGTTCTAAAAAAATTAATAGGGGTTATAAGTTCCATCCCCTTCTAACAATACAGGTGGCTAAAGAAAATATCCATAAAGCGAGCCTTCCTGTTGGTAGAACCAACACCACCTAGACGTAGAACACGTCCACTTATTTGTATTTTTCTATCTTTGTCTAAATATGAGATAAAAATTAAAAACCAAATTTTTACTCCATTTTTGAAGAGGCGTAACTCTTCAAGAAACCACATAAGGATACAAAGTTTATACGAAAAAGTAGCTTTAATTTTCGCCCAGGAATTACCTCCTGCATTTTCTACACGTACTTAGGAAACACCCTGTATATCGCCTATCTATCTTTGGCCATAAGCCTTTCTGAACGACACAGCTCTTGTAATATTTTTCGTTTTTCACCATTTCTTATCTACTAGAACCCCTTTACGCTAGCTAGGTCAGATTCCTTTGTTATCGCGTTCTCAGCCTTGCTGTGTGCTCCAGGTTCATATCTTTTTGTCCGGCAAACTGAGGCTATCTGAATATCTATTTAGGTATCCAAAAGAGATTTGAGTATAGGAGTGTTGCATAAAATGTTAGCATTATTTTGAACGCTTTAGTACATTTAGAGCCCGTTTGTTCACCTACCAGTAAAGGACTAATAAACGAATATTCACCATCAAAACAAACCTGTAAATGCACTTGTGAGCAGATAAACTCATAGATTACTAGTAACCTCTCAAGTTAATTGTCAAGTAGTTACTGGTACGTGAATAAACCGCCCCTTAAGGCTGGCATTTACTTAAAGCAAAATCGAATTTAATGTATGGAAAGTTGCATACCTACAATAACAAGAATAATGCTTGCCTTGGAATTTTGTTTCATATTTTTAAATATTTCAGATTCTTCAGACGTTACCAAAATTGATAAATGCAATAAAGAATAATGAATTTACTGTATTGAATATAGATTTTGTCGTTATATTATTTTAATTTTTTTTTGTCAAACAACAATACCTAGTAGAAAGTTGTAATCCGTTATAATCCGTCTTTTGTGTATTGGCTCCATTGTGAGTTAATGGTCCTGTTAGTTGTGTTGCCTATATGCTAAATTGCAAAAGGTGAATTATATTGATATTTCTAAAATTTTATTTCCATTATTTCCGAATTAATTTGCATTTTAGAAAAAAAATTCTTGTGGCATTTGAAAGAGCGTGGTTATATCTATCTATTGATAGAGAGAATTTTTCGATATCCATATTTTTGTAAATACTACTTGAAAATTTTAAAGTAAAATAGAGTTGTACATTTTTTAATGCTGAAAAGTTATTTTTTAGAAATTAAACAAAAACGTTCGATGGGTAGATAGATAAAACACCAATAATAAGAAAAAAATTTCGCCCGCCCTTCCTACTTTAAAATTGGCTCTGAAAAATTGGAACAAAATGTGCATAAAATGAGGTATATTTCAAGGTGTAAACTCCAGCCTTAAAGTATAGGTATAGTTGTCAAAATAATTTATGTGGAGGGTCCTAGATTACTGAAACCAAAAAATATTATTTGCATTCAGGTTTGCCGTTACGTGTTAAATACTGAAATTTAACATTTTTGGGATCAGGTCTATGCTATAATGTCGATTATTTAAAAGAAACGCGATAACGCAGGAACTTGGCCGTACCTAAAAATCACTGTTTCTTTTTGTTTTATTATTTCAAGACTGTAGAACCTAAAATCCATTTGCGTGGGTGTCGAAATTGCAATAAAGAAAATTCATTAAAAAAGCAAGGGCTTTTGCGTGCTTCGCTTCTGAACGAATGAAACCTAACTAGACTCTTGCGAATGACATTTCTAATATTGTTTCCTGATTGGAGTTGACCTCATTTCCTGGTTTTATAGTTTATCGAAAGGTCTCACGCTATTTGGCGAGGCTTTTAAGTTACCTATAGAGAAATTATAAATATTTAATAGGCATGACGCATGAAAGGGTGACAATGCGACTTGGTGGTGGTCTCATCGCCATTTTAATGTGTTACCTTGAATGCGGTTTGTGTTTTTGGTGTTCCGTTTCTTTGGTAAAATTCCGTATTAAATAAAGCCTATTTTTATATCTTTTTATTGACAAAATCAGCGTGTGGGATGTAGTAGCAATTAAAACCAATCACGCAATCGCAACATAGGTACCCTGAGCATTTGCTTGTAACATATAAATGTTCCCATTTTTTTTAATAATCTTGTTTTACGGAAGGAAGCCACAATGAGTAAGAAAAAATGCAAATTTCGTATACAATTCTGTATAAAGTGGCTCGAATTTCATCTCACCGCCAATGAGGCCATGGGAGGGATACAAAAGCTCGACGAAATAAGACGAAAGTGCGTAGGGGTATAATTTACTTGTTTTATTTATTTTTCTGCAATTGTCCATGGTTTGTTAAATACGATTAGTTAAATAAGAAAGGCTTCGTTTTCAATTAAAATAACTTTTATGCAGAATGTAAATAAGGAAATAAAAATTATTAGTGTTTAGTTTAGCAACAAACACCTGATTTCATTAATCAACTTAAAGTCGACTTTAAATATAAAGGTCGCTTAACAAAGTGTAATACAATGATCTACTCAGCAATAGGTAACTGAACTCGCGAGAGTTTATAGTATACAGGGTGTTAATTAAATATGTAGACAAACTTTAAGGGGTGATTTCTTGATCAACTGTAAGATGAAAAGTACAAGGTACAGGTATTCGAATAAAACTTGGTGTAGTTTAGTATTTCATCAAGTGACATTATTTGGGGAAAATAAATGTAATTTATTACCACCAGTGGCGTACATCGGGATCACCGCAGTTACTTTATTTTAGAAAATTATGGTACGTCGCATGTGCAAATAGTCATGGGTATACGTGGCTACAATAAGTTTCGTAAATTACCGTATTTGCCTTGCTAATTATTTCTGTCCAAAGAGATCTTCAAAGAAATACTTAAGTCGTTACACTAAATCTAAATGATATGAGTGAAAGTATACCTAATAATTAATGCGGAACTCATGGATAAGGTACACCAATTAAAACTACACCTCGATGTCATGAATAGTCATATAAGCCGCAATTAACACTTGCGAACAATCATAAATACCCACGACAATTCAATTAGCACCCGACACCGCTTTATTCTAAAAATCCTTTTCCACTGATCGAACGCCAGCTTCTGGAAAAATAGTTGATTAAAAAATATTAGAAAACTTTTGCAATATAAATTGATAGTAAAATATAGGTTTATAAGCCAATAAAAATATTCTGTCAATTGGTAATATCGTAATAAAGTAGTTATGTTTGGTGATGGTATGATATGAAATCTATAATGTACGTGGCCTATCACGAGAGACTGTTAACTCATCGATTTTAGAACAAACTATGATATTATACTCTGTTTTTTCTCTTTATCATTCAAGAGTGCCGTGATTTTTATATAGTTTTATAGTGTAGGTATAGACTGTGGTATAGACAAAAGACAAAAAATTACTAGTGTCAAAATTGAAATTGTCATTCTTGTAAGAACGTGATTCTTGAGGTTTTATTTTGAAAAATGCGAAAGCAAAAGGTTATTCCTTTAGAAAGAAAACGCAATGTGTTTCAGTATGTCAAAAATATGACGACAATTGATTACAAGTGACGTTTCCACCAGTTACTTTAGTAACTTTTCTACACTGTTATAAAAATATCTAAAGTTGACTTCGCCTACTCTGAATGATAAAGAGAAAAAACAGAGTATACACACAAAGGTATAAGTACCTACGTTTATATTTCCTAAAGTTATTCCAGAATTGTACGGACATACCACGTACAAAATAATTTTTTGCCACTTCCTACATTGTAAGTCATGTTCGGAGTCATGTTATATTTTTAAAATCAGAAAAAAACATTTGTTTTAGTAGGGGCAACTTAATAGCCAACTATGGTTTTCATTTAAAAAACACAATTATATTTAATATCTCCTAAATTTGAACCCTAGTTAAGAAAGCACGCCACTGAACTTTACTAAAAAATGTACTGTACGACAATAGTTACTGAGATACCCTATACGGACAATCAATTTGGGCCACCCTGTACACAAACATAGCGTAATATACTACGAGACTGAGGTACCTCTAATCCTTGGAGTGATTAGTATAAAATCTTTCTTCCTATTATCTTACGTCCCGAAATACTTAGGAATACAAATTTGTCTTTGTAAAAGTCTCTTGAGAGCATTTTATAACCCTACAAAGGGTGATTTTGCCTTATTAGGTGATTGTTTGAAGTGGAAGGTATATTACAAACCGTTACTTTTATCGTTACCTGCCTCCAGAGTGTTTTTATTCGTACTACGATGAAAATCCATTTCCAACTTAAAAAAATGTTTTAATTGATGTTTCGCGGACACATATTAAATAACTAATCATTAAAAGCAAACAAATTCATTTCACCCCTGTAATAATACTCATTTATGCATTAAGGGAGTAAACGAATATTTTAAATCCCCGAGACTCAAAGTAATAACTGAGACGACCGAAGAGAGCTGCGGGCTTAAGCTTAAGGTAAGAGGGAAGTTTGCTACTCCAGAAATGTATACAATTTTTTTCTCCGGACCGTACATGTACTACTTTTGTGTTTCTGAGTTAGAATTGTAAATGATAAAGATATATTGTTAACATCTGAATTTTGTTTGCTTCATATTTTCAGTTAAGCTGAATTTGTGGCCTGTGCACAATTATTTCTGTTCTGTCATTTTAGACCACAGACAGACAGATCGTATCACACTGCACCGCATGTTTCTTATTTTTGCCATCCTTTTTAGTTATTTTTTAGTATTTTAATAGTTCTTCCTTTTTCAGTTTTGTATATCGAACGCTTCGGAAGCCCTCTTTGTTGTTCATGCGTCCATCGTTTCAGAAAGTATCATTTTATTGCGTTCGACCATTACTAGTACTTACTACACATGCCCCAGTATTTAAATATTTCTACTTGTTCAATGTCTTTCCCTTCCAAGCTTATGCAATGCCATTGAGGAACGGGTGTAGCGCAGCGGTAAAGTACGACTACGACGTTGATAGTTCAAATCCGTTGCGGATCGGGTAAAACCGTTTAGTCCATGGATATGCGTCTTTCGTCTTAAGTTGAGTGTTAGTTGGGGGACATATAACCTAGGCCATGCCCCCCCCTCGTAAAGGGTGTTAACAAAAGAATGACCGTTGTTTCAGCTTCTTTCCTACATGTTGCTTTACATTTTTTATTTATAATGGTGCAAGCATATTAGACTGACGAGAAAACTCGCGCGAGTTGCTGTTATCTGTTGTTGACAAAGCAACACATTCTTTGACCGCTCGTAGAAGTTCTCACGATAGACAAAAACTTGATTGTTTAAATGACTCGCCCAATTTCTCATATCACAAAAGCAAGTCACTTGTGCGATAATTGTCGCAATAACGCACCAGTCTATGTACCATTAAGGCGTGAATAGACTGATGAGTTATTGCGACAAATACCCCGCGAGTAACTTGCTTTTGTGATGATTGTGAGAAATTGCGCGATCCCGTTCAGAGCTATTTAGACAAGCACGTTCTTATCTGTCGCAAAAACTTCCGCGAACCTTCAAAAATACGTTGCTTGGCAACAACAGCAACTAGCGCGAGTTTTCTTTCTCGCTACTCTATATCCGCCATCGGTTCGTTATTACGTTGTAGTAAAAAATAATGGCTGAGAACAGTTGCTTGACGTAAATCTATAGTTACTATAAATTTTTATGATTCCTCCTGTCTGATCCTTACGATATTCGACAATACAAGCACTCTTCAATACATACTTGATGGACGTTGAAGTTCTATCAATAAATGATATGGATCGTCGAGGCGTTCATCGATAAATTATGAAAGATTTGTACTACAGTAAACATACCTATCGTCTGAGAAAATATTTGTTTCTTTTACATTAAACACTCCCTGACGGATAAAATTCTCTGTCAGATCAGGATCAGGAAGGATGTTTTCCGTAATCTGCCATTACCAGTTGGGAAATAAATCTGATTACCTTTCATCTCTTTACTTTGCAAAAAGTATGATCAAACATTATTTTAGTTTAGTATGTCTACGAAAGTAAAAATTGATGCCTTTAAAATTAGCACACATACAGGGTGTTTATGTATATCTGTTATAAATTTATAGGGTACGATACTACGATAATTGCTGAAAATGACATCCAACTTCGGTAGAACAAGGAGAGCCTATGGGCCTATCCTGCATCTGTTCGGTAAACAAACTATAGTGTATGTCCGAATTATAAGGAAGGTGTAATCAACGATATATACAATATAAGTACAACCGTTCATCATTACTCCATTATATTACCCTCAGCTTCTAGACCCTAGACGCTAGCAAATGTCTGAAGAAAGGCACCTAGATTCTAGGGATCGAACCCGACTCCCTTTTGGTAAGAATACTGCACTATAGCGCGTTTCACCCTGAAAGTTCTGTATGGAGAAGATAGGGGAACAGCATTGCCATATTTCCTCAGAAAGTTTCTTGAAAGTAAACATGAAACCACCAATCAAAATAAATCTAAAATAAATTTTAAAAGTAGTTATCCACCTGAAAAAATCCTCGTACAGTCAAGATTTATGGAAAGGTTTATTGAGAACTGCCGATTGTATTTATGTGGGTAAACTTTGTCGCTCATCTCTACACTAAATGGCAACGTCGGAGGTCGAAGGTCCATAAGAAATACATGGGCCTATCTTTCGTGTACAGAACTCTCAGGGTGAAACGCACAATAGGGGGTCTTACATGACGTCTGCTATCTGTTTGTTAAACGTTTTTCAGTATACTGGTAATCTCTGTGCAATTTCGGTACCTTTGATAACATTATCCATATTATCCTTTTTAAATATCCTTGACTACAACGAGGGTGCCTTCTGTGTTTCCCGGTATAGTCGGGGCACGCTAAAGGTGCATCTACGTCATCAATTTTTTAATGGCGTCCATGACGTCATGAATTACTCTGTTTATATTTATTTATTGTTTCTCAAAACGTCATTTGCTTTAATGTGTTTCTCAAACTGCCAGAGTGACGTTTGAGCAATATACACACACACAAAAAAAACAACAATGATCATGTGCTTAAATAAAAACTTATAGAACGAAAAAAATACTAATTAGTAAACGTTTTTATTTTTTGCAGGAATAATATGAAACTAATTAATAAAAATAATAACTGTAAAATAACATTCTATGGGCTTATAAAAAGCATACTTTTAATACTTAATTCGCAAAAAAAATTACAGTTTTATACTGTTTCAAGATTGGTACCACAAAATTACCAGAAAATGCGATTGATGACGTAGATGCACCTTTAGCGTGCCCCGACTATAGCCAAGTAACTATCGTACCCTCTGGGCCATGAATATTTCCAAGGCATTGCAATTAAAAAAAAGTACTGCCTAATTTGCTATCAAATGGATAGGGAGGAAGTTTTAAAATCCAGCCGAATTCGCTAACGAAGGTCAAATAGTTTCTGAATAATATTACACGCTTTTATAATAATTATAATATTACAGATATTTAAGAATAAATTGAGTATGATCTACAGTCTCAGCAAAGGTTTTGAATTAAATTACAACATTTTATTGGTTTAGAAACGATTTCTTATCTAAACGATGTATTGACAACGGAATTTAAGTAAATCCCCGATTAAATATTCATTGCTGCTTTATAATTTCCATAGCAGCCGAGACCCAATTGTCTCTCCCCGTTCATAACTTAAATATTGATTATCAAACTTCTTAAACTATTCATTGAATCAAATTGTTCTACAAACATGCACGTGGCTCATGTTCAAGTATTACATTGCGTATCCTGTTTCTCCTCGTTTTTATTTTTTAAGCAAATTCCGCATTTCCGTCTTTAATAATACAAATTTTGCCGTGGCTTCAAAAACTTTCCCGTTTCTTCATAAATTGCCTAGGTCTTAATTTCATTAGTATGAACTTTATTTACCGACATAATCTTCTTTGCCAAACTTAATCCAATTTGTGTCTTATGCTTAAAATTCAGTTATATTTTTTGATATAATTTTCTCGAGCTTATTGAGTATAAAAGACTTCGCCTCTAATGCAAATTTTTAAATCATTTTTGCTTAAAATATCAATAACTGTGCGCTTCAAGAATTTTTGTTCGCGATTACTTTTTTACCCTCGAGTATTAAAGCAACACCACAAAAGACCGCATGCATCTTCAAAAGCGTTAAATTTTCTCGTGTTTAGAAGTTTCAATTGTATGTCAATGTTTATTATTTGAAAACCTAATCTCATATAAAATTGTATTAGGCAACAACTTAATAAAAAAAAAAATAAAGATAAATAAAATAAAATTACAATACACTCCAGATGCCGTGTTCGATACTAGGATAGGAAACTTTTCTTAGTAATCAGTCTACAGATTATATAGCGAGCTCTTAAAAATAGAGAAAGCAATATGGTGTTATCAGAGTTTTTATATAACGAAGTAACTTTATTTAGATAAATATTCGATTGAAAATCTTCTTTAAAGAAATTTACTTTATACCTAAAACAATAAAAATATTTCTTATACGTAGGTATAAGATCATATTTTGATGTTTGTAAAACATTATATCACGTTCTCCTACTAATACACCTTATGACACCATATTTGACTATCTTTGCAGAATATTAGCTCGCACCCTCTCGAGATTGGAAAATTAAGAATATACACTCTTTTCCTAAGATCAAATATTGGTTCATCATAAAATTAGCTGTTGTTTACTTTCCTTAATAAGGTATACTATAAAAGAATCTCGAGACTACACAAACCTATCCAAAATTACGCTTAATAAAGGGCGCAATTATTTTGAATGAACAATGCTCGTCTCTTAGAAATTGAGGGAAAGCATGTTTGTGTTGTCAGGTAGATAAGATTTATTAAATGCTCAGACTAATTATAAACTTGACAAAAATTGTTTTTTGGTATCTATTATTTTCCAGCTTAAAAGTTACATTGAATAGTAGTATAGTAGAAGAAATGAATTAAAGTAGCAAAACTAGAAAAAAATTATTTGCAGTCGTCGTTAATTACATAAACAATAAATAATAATATAACTACAGTGTCACTATTAATTGTATAACTATGTTAGTGCATGTAGAACTTTAACACTGTACCCTTATACTTGAGATTGCCCGACGTTGATCCTAAGAATAACCTCTGCTCTGATTTTTATTAACAATTGTTTAGGTTGTGATTTTTGTCGTCATTCGGCTCAATATTTGGATGACAATTCACTGAAACAAGAATTTTGAAAATAAAAATAATTTTTTGACGTTTGTTTGACGTTTATCTGACATAAATATTGTCGCTGGAAGACTCTACTGCTTTTCAGTTGTTATAAAAATATTGTCAGTAAAATAGCCTTCCGATTGGTTCAATTTTGAAAAAGGACCTTTCTGATTGGCTGGAGGAATATGAATTGAATTGTCAGATAAAATTATATTAATTAAAGTCCGTTTTTTTAAAGATCCACCCAAGGTACTTAAATTAGGTAATAATATTTAACAAAATATATGAAAATACTGCTTTGAAAAGCGATTGTCAAAATTAACCATTATTGGTTTAAAAAAACATCAACAGCAGCGTTGCCAAACATACTTTCGAGAGAAATTGCAAGGTTGGTAGTTGGTAGTTCTTTAAAAAAAACGTACTTTATGATACGCCAAACAGCCATGCCCGTTAGTACTCTGTTAGTATTCTATAATCATAATACTCTTATAATAATAAACAAATTACAATTTGTTTAATTCAGGCTGTGTGAACGGTAGCCCCGGAAAATAATGTTATGCTTTCGAAACTTTACATCTGGCAAGTGTTGGTTAAAAATACAATTTCATGAAAATGTTGCTTGCAGGATTTCTTGTAGTAATTTGAAGAAAGAAAAATGCACGTATTTTAGTGTAGAAATCAAATCTCTAATCTAATTACATTTTGTATAAGGTTTTTAGATTTTTTTTATCTGCATCTAAAGACAAAAATCCAGGTTTATTTTTAGTTATAGGTACGTGAAAACTGTCCTCTCCTGGAGGTTGGAAAATGATTTTATTCATGATTTTATTCTTATTTCTCTCGTTATGAATTAACATTTTCTCTGTTTAACGACATTCGTAATAGATATTTACGATATGAGTATCGTAACGTGCTATATTACGACATGAGATGGGAAATTCGCTTAATGAGGTCGTCAGGTCCAGTTAGACAACTCATCGAATGACCATTACGACACTTGTGTCGTAATGAAATCTATAACGACACTAGTTGTTATATCTTTATAGAATATTTATTACTTTATGGAATACATTTAATTATTATTATTACTTTGATACATATAATATTATGACATCTCAGCCATATTGTTTATATTCTAAAAACAATCTATCTATCTATGATAACAAATAACACTTAATACTAATATACGACACTAGTGTCGTAATAAGGTCTCGTACGAAACCTGTTTTTGTTTTGTAATGTTGACTGTTACTGTATGAAAGTAGATGTAAGTGTATTTTAAAATTCTGTTTTTTGATCTAAACTAAATGTCAAATGTCATTAATATTATGACAACTGAAATTTTTATATATCAAAATGATTTGAGATGGTAATAATGGATCAGAAGCATGTGTCGAAGAATTTATATAAATATAAAACTATCCAACATATTATAAGTAGCTATATAATTCCATATGACTACCGGATATTTGTGGCCACCTTGTATAACATCACCCCCTCCAAACCACCGCAATCCCGCTAAAACGGCAACCAACAAATTACTATGGTGACGAAATATTTCAGCATGCAATGAACAAAAAATATTCAAAAGCTTCCACGCATTTATCCCGTGAGGACTATAAAACTTTTATTTGTAATATTTTCTCTGCGGCAAAAATCGTGTTAAGAGTCCGTTCTACCCGAAGAGCTCATTCTTCTTCAGAGGAGTAAACGTAAAAAAGTGGACGTTAGCACCTTCCTGTACTTTCCCATACTAAAAATTGAACATTTTGTTTTTGGTATTCAACAGTATTATAATTCTCTAGCCAGTCCGCCAAGCCGGACGACCGCTACCGACCGACGATGTCGATGTCTCTGTCAGAGTTTTCGGTTTCGGATTTTTTTGAAAAGTTTGTTTTGTCGATGAATTTTCGACATACCTCTTCATTTCAAATTTCATCAAAATTGGTTAATTAATTTCGGCGTTAGGGGCGTTACATAGGTACACACTCACGCCCGCCGCACACAAGTAGACATTTTTGCTAAAGTACTGTTTTGGTTTCCTGGAGATTCAAAACACATATTTCCATGAAAATCTCAATTTCGAAAACTTTCATGATATAGGTACCAGTGGTGGTATGGAAAAATAAAAGTAAAATACTTATTCCCCCGTCCGACTCGAGTATAAAATGCAACTCAATTTTCCTTCTTTTACACGTCATGCTTTGCGTTAGCACCCACTACCATTCGCAACATAACGCATTGGTTTTAGAAACATAAAACTGAGTACTCGGATTCAAACAACCTTCATGATAGTAAATTTTCCTTAACGCCTCTTGGCATATTCTTCTACAAGCTTGGAAATAACTACAAAGAGAATTCAATAGGGAAAATCTGTTAAACAGTTAACAATTCTCGAATCTCATTACACCTCCACACAACCATCAAGTACTAACCAATAATCTTTGCCAACGTTCCATTATCTAGAATTGATTCAGCCTCAATTGCAATAATTTACTCGCATGTGATGCAATATAATAGGACGCATTAAACGGTTTTATAATTTAATATTCCACACCATATATTTAAATTGAAATTATTGAATTGGTGGTTAAATTCCTATATTAATTGGAGTTTCTGAGATACACAATAATGACAATTATATCTGTTCAACATCAGCTATATCAGTTAAATAAATCTGTATTGGTTAGTTAACGCGATTTCATCTTTTCATTTGACCATACAATTTTAGGGCGAACATTAACATTATAAGTTGCAAACACTTCTTACCACGAAAAGTTTAGGAAGCTTAAACGCGCTTCGGAAACTAAGTACCCATCTTCAGTAGAACTAAGACTAAAAGCGAAATTAATTTTTAATTTGTGCTAAGCCACTTAGACTACCTTTAACTACTTCTTTCTATATGTTTTTGATATTATCCAAAGTTGATCGATAAATAAAAGAATGGGCACCTTTTTTTAGATATAACGCACGAGTAAACAACAGAACTAAACAATATTATTTAATGCTGTAAGATTTTGAATATCGAAATTTGCTATGAATTTTTCTCCTTAAAATGGAATACATCCCCGTTCCTGTATTGTAAATTTTAAATCCTTTTTCTATAAACACTTAAAGCAACAAACAGGAAGACTATTTTCTTGAATGTTACATTTCGTTTTTATTTGGATCTAAGATTCCGTTTTCTAAAAAAAAAAATGAGCACCTTGGAACTTGGCTGTAATCCAAAAGTACTGGTTGCATTATTGACTATTCAGCGAGGAGCTTGTAACACATGCACTGCGGCGTCAATGCGGCAAACGCAGAATTGCGGAACGTACTACATTTAACACTTCTGAAATAAATTTAATCTAATCCTTATATTTTTAATAATAAAATTATTTAACGTTGCCCTATTTGAAGCATTTAATTCAAAATTATGTTTAATCGAATGATAATAATCAGTTCAAAGTTAAAACCTAATATAATAAAATTAAATTGTTTATAATTTAACGAAAATTTCACGTCTAAAGATTGGGTACGAAAATTCTTGATTTTCATAAAATTCAACCGCTGTTTATAATTTGGCTTCATTGATTTTTAAAACCGTGACTCGAAACTTTCTTCCGAAAAGAATTATGTACGGTAGAGATAATGCACAGGGTGACATAAATTCAATAGTTTTGCAGATACTTTCGGTTATTAAACCGAGTATAACAACAATGTTATGGCGAACTATTTAATTAATTTATTATCGTATTGTATGTTCGTAAAATAAAGTTATTTTAGAATATTTCTACAATTCAGTCAAGTTTTTTTTCTTATTGTGAGACGACTTTATATTTTGCTCATCCGGAGTGAATTTTAAAAACTCTCATGGAAGTACTTCACTTAAGCGCTGTTTTTAAATTAAGTTACTTTGATTGGGATTGATTGGTAATCTTACATGAAAGCTTTCCTGTGTTCCACAAAGAACGGGAAATATTGTAATTGAGAAAAGTACAGAAAACGTTCTAGATACATGAACTCTATCACGTTTTAAAAAGAAATCGATTATGTATTAACTAATGTATCAATTTATTGTCATTGTCAGAAATAAATATAGGGCGTGTATAAGGGCCAAATTTAGAGACGCCATTTAAAGAAAACTCGCACTACACGTTTCCTTAAATTCGGTTTTCATAAACATGGGTCACTCATTTGTGCCTTAAAATTAACTACTTTTTGAGTAACATTTGAAGGAGATTTAAAGAAGATTAGAAGGTCCTTTAAACGTCACGTTGCACGTCACTACAAATTTAGTATCCCAACGAAAACATGGTGTTTGTATTGGATTTTCATAAAAGCATTGTGATGTAACTAACACTCCTGTAAGTAATTTATTTGTAAAATTTATTCAACAGTGCCATCCGTATACATGTGGCGAATGTTTCTGACAATCAAAATGGATAAATCTGACTGGAGAACAACTCCATGATGATAGTGTTTCATTAATTAACATTCAAAATAGAAATTACCAATTCGTACAATTTGATATTTTTATAATTTTAGCAAAGTTAATTATCTCTGTTGATTATAAGAAAATATGATATCCAATGGACTAGACTGAGTAGAGCAAAGAAGGATCAACCTTCAGCGTATTATATTCATATTTCTCTCAGGTGTGCAGTTTCGTGACTGACATGAGATTTATTCAGCTGAAAAAAAATTTTGATATGAGGACCACGTACGTTTTTTTATGAAATAAGAAGATAATATGTTTTCGGTTTGGCTTTAAAATGACTATACAGACTATTACTATAAATATGTTTCAGACAGTTAATGTTTGTTGTACTTTGTACTAAGCTATCATTCCATATCGACTGTTTAGAAAGAATGCCTTGTTTGTACTGTAACGATAATAAAATTAACAGATGTCTTTCCACTATAATTTTCAAAAACCATCTACTATTAAGTATTGTCATTATCTTACTCATCCTCTGTGAAATAATACTCAAATGCGTTACATAGCGTTCCGCTAAGTAGACGATATCATAAGATTTACGATGGTTTTTGTGAAATACAATACAGTTTGTCCAGAGGGTTAATTTATGTTAACTTTTTTTGATCATTAATAAATTATCTATGCTATATGTAGTTTTCAAATATCAAACCAGTTCAATAAAACTAAAACATTTGGATCAGTCTATAAAATACCGACCTTTCTGTAGTTATAATTTATAAATAAGTGCAGTCTATGCAAAAATATTTGCTTAATTGAAAAATGCGGTGCACTTTTTGCTAGTAAATTATAATTTTCTGTAAATTCTGTAAATTATTCTGAACGAGTGTTATTTTTTAAAATGGTAAGTTTTTATACTAAAATGCTTTTTTTACTCTACCCATCAAGTTACAGTTTGATATGATAGCATGATGCCTGAAATGTGATCTGCTTTAGTTTAGAGCTTTCCCACACTAAAACTACTCAACAATTAAGATTAATTCGCCTACATGCACACTCCGGAATAACTTCATTTTTTGCATTTGGAATTGGCAACCCGTACAACTACCAACAGTGGTAGTTGGCCGCAAAAGTCAGACAGTTTGCTAACTAACCGCTGCAGGACCTCCTGATGATTTATTTTACAGAACTTCGTATTCTGCATGTAAGTGTAATTTACATCTCTTGAGAGCCTCCAGTGGCGTAGGGAGTGGGGGGACAGCTAGGGCCGCCCCCCCTGACATCTGAAGCAAGGGGCCCATTCCATGAAGAAACGGTAAAAACGTCAACGAAGCAAAATTTTGTGCTATTCCACTGGTATTATACTTATTAATCAGAGATAAATTATAAAAGTATAAGGGCCGGTATTTTAGTTCAGGTTTAAGCTCCGGTTCAGCTGAACCTAATCTCGGTTTAGCTGAACTTGAGTTTATACCAGAACTAGAAAAAACTGGCCCTAGGTACGCATTTTGTAATTAAACTGTGGATATGCTAGGCAGCTAGGCGGTCTCCAGGCTTCACATGTTGATTACCACCCGCCCCCGTCACTACTGGCTGGATAAGTATTAAAATTAGTTTTCGTATAATCACTAGCCGGTTTATTTTGCTTAAATTTTTGAATCATGATTTTAGGATTATGATTCAACCATGGCCTTTATAATCTAAATCGGTAAATCCGGATTTGAAGTTCCTATTTTATCTCTCATAAAAATAGAACGATTAAGATGGATCCTAATTTCACTTAGAGTGGACATTAATCTGCTAACAACAGAACAATAACGGAATTGCAACGCGTTAAAGCGAAGTTGACATCGTATAACGTGGTCCACGATCGTAAATCACGCTTCTACTGACTGAAATGATTTCAATGTTTAAAATCAGTGCTCCAAACTCACTGATTTCGTATAGAGATTATTTTCAATAAAATTTGATGTGTGGATCCTTTGTGAGACTTTCGTGATCCACGAATCCCTCGTTTACATTCGTGATTCACGCTCGTGAATCCGACAAGTGTAAACTCTGCTTTACATCGCGTTTGGATCACGATTTTGTGAGCGAAAGAACGCAGCTATTATCTAAAATATATACAGGCGTACCTAAAAAACCATGCATTCGTCAATCAAAAATATGATGATTAAACTCATCAGTTTCCAATTGAAAAACAAGAACATATTTTGGTTTTAAATAGTAACAGGAGTAACAGTAACAGCTTCTTCCAGTAATTTCGATTATATTTGGCAAGTCATACTTCCATAAGTACAGGTTATCTTTTGACAGGGTATTTGTCATCATCAGCACAGAGTACAAGTGCCCCGAGACTTGTCGACTTCTAGGAACATAGGAACATTAGGGTTCCTTAATTTTTTGTTTTTTTTAAAATCAAAAATTATAATTATCAAGGAACCCTAGGGGACATGATACGGACATACACGACAGTCATGCTTTTACACTATGCACCTTGATTTTTTTTAAATATTACAACATTTACTTACTGTCAAATAAAATAATGATTAGGAGAATAAGGGAAGAGGATGAGGAACAATTTTTTTTGCGTATTAATAAATAAATTCGGTCTCTTTATTTATCATTATTTTACTTGCGGGTGGTAAGTGTTGTAATATTTGAAAGAATCAAGGTGCAAAGTGACAATGCTGTCCTATCTTGCATGGTCAAGCATATCCTTTTGTTCCTAGTAGCTGACATCAACCTATAATTGTCAGCCCATTTGTATGTCTTTTACAGCTAGGGAATTAGCGTTTGGCGTTTCGTATACAAGCATCTCCTGTTATTATATCATGTTCCAGATCGTTGTCATAAAATGCATTGCGCGCCGTAAAGCGAATCATTAGAGAGTTTTTGAACACCGTACGTTAAGAGGGCGGCCGCTGCCCTTTTTGTCGATAGAGGGCAGCAGATACAAAATCTTTGTTAATTTGAAGACTATAGAACTCGAACAAAAACGAAAAATTTGAATTTTAATTAAGATATTCTACAAAGCATTATTGCAACTTAGGCAGCCACCAAATTTCATGTAAAATACAGTTTTGATTCTTAATTTAAATTCAGTTTGAAAATTAGCAAAAAAGAAATTTTTATGATTTTAAATTATGTCAAATTCTGTTAATACCTAAGTATGGTCACACAGAATGTAAACTTCAAGTCCGGGTCATTAACGTTGGATAATAATGTTTTTCTTTAGTCTTAAGTTTTGGTTTGACAAGGGCATAAAAAAATGGCCGCCAATTGTGAGTAAGAAGTTCAGCGTAATTTGGATAGATGGCGCTGTTGACATTAAATACGCGCTAAATTTGAATTTGAATGAAAAGATTTGTACGTGTGGACACTTATTCGTGAACATAGTTTCCCTATATAACATGTATTTTCTTACAAACCCGTTTATAATTTCAAACTGTATTATTTTGTTAGAATTTAGGCAACTGTAAGAAGTATTAACCTTTATTATTGTTCAAAATAAGTTAAAATCGGTAATTTATTAATTACAGTCAACGGTGTTCTTTAATTTTGTCAACCAAAAATACTAAAAGCAAAAAAATAAAAAGTATTACAATCAATATTTTTATTTAAATAGAAACCAAATTAAAAAAAAAAGTTTATCAGAGCCTGGAATGGATCCTATAACTTCTGAGTGCGAGGCCGAAATCATTACCACAGCTCTATACAGACAACAACTGTTTTCGTTAGTTGTAGTTCGCTAAATTAAAGACCAACTTTGACGGTAATTTATAAATTATTTTTTTAAGTCTTTTAGACAATAATAATAAAAAGTAAATAAAGTTCCGCTGGACAATGTAATTGTAATATTATATTAGGTACTAGTTACATATTAGCGTAGTATTTGAATTGTCAACGTGACAGATTTGGTAAAAACAAGTGTGCCTGGGTGTGCCTGCAGTCACGTCGCGTCGTTTTGAGATTTTATTAAAATAAATGATAATTTCAAAATAATTCAAATCAATACCAGTATCGCCCTCTAGTAGATAAATATAATCCTACATTTGAAAACTGAACTATCCCCACTCCTCAAGTCGCCCTCTTAAGAGGGTACGGTAACGCTAACACTAACGTCTTTGTTAAGCAAAACAATATGTTGCTTAGCAAAACAGTATGTTGCCTAGCAAAGACGTTACCGTTAGCGTTACCGTTAGCGTTAGCGTACTCTAGCGTATAGTGCTCACAAACTCTCTATTGCCTTTCCTTTACGCAAATGAAGTATTTCTGACTTAAGAGATTTAAATTTCATTTTACTTTACTTGGTATGACAGTTTAGTGCCGTTTGTCGCATATCTGTTGAAATGGCACGCAGCCAGGTAGATCTAGACAAATGAATATAAATAATAAGGTGTATAGGGGAAATAAGCAAGGACACTGCCATGCATAAACCAAATTAATAACCATGCAACCGTTGGGACACATATTCTATTAATCTGGGTCCATGATGAACAGTTGCCTACAGAAATTAACTACAGCAACTGCAGGTTAGATAATGCTACTATTCTAAGAATATTGAAACCCCTGTACATGCCAAAAACGAAACTGTTATGGATCTGGAAGCGGTTAGACAAACACGGTAAGACGCAGCTAATCAAATAATCCAATAAAACCGTCGATTTAATAAGTTAGGGTTATTTCCAGCGAATGGGGAAGTGATGAAAATTGAAAAATACGTTATCTTGTAATTTTACCGCAGTAAAAAAATAAATTGTAGGGATGAGTTACAATTGGTGGCTATTGCGAGCACATACTTAATTACCCTGTTTAATTTTTCAGTCTCGTCTATTTATATCACTCCAATTCGTACATTTTAGAATTACTTAACTATGCATGCTGCTGCTCCAAACAGATTACAATTTGTTTCCTGTCAAACAATGGATGAACTTAAGTTTACTTTTTTATTTGTTATTGTGGTAGATTCGCTTTCTACATGCACCTTAGATATCTGTGGAAACTTACAGAACTTTTTTTCCACAAGGTTGTGAAAATCCTGCTACAATAGTTATTTTTTATACAAGATAAAAATTTTATCGTCGTGTATAAAATTCTAGTTTTTTCTATAGCAGATGTTAAAGAAAAATAAGAAAAATTTGTAAAAAACCAATTAAAATTAAATTATATTAAACCCGAAAATCTCAGTAGGTAGCAAAGGTTTCCATGGAGTTACCCAAACAAAGTCAGAAAATTAAAGTAGGTACTTTATCTATCCTTGCGGTTAAAGTGTTACTTTATCTACTCTTGCGGTTAAAGTAATACTTGATCAACTATTTTTAGTCGAACAAAGCACACTTTAAAATCTGCTATAGAAAAAAATATATAACCGGCTTTTGATGCATTTTGTTTAGGTTCCTACCGATTACAATATAATTTCAATAAAAATGTATAATAATGTATTTTTCCAGTAACATGTACGTTTTAAATAATTACTATTATTTAGAACAAAATTAAGTATTTCTCTATATAAATTACAAATAAAATTGGAAGCCGTTTCAGAATAGGTATTCCAACGCACTTAGACATTACAGCTTCAACATCAAAGCCTTTTGTCGGTTCTTACTTACCGACCACCGCACCATACTTGTTTAATTAATTGAATTAGGAAAATCGTTTCCCATACATAATGTGGTTAAACTCGCAACCTCGGTATCTTTGCTGGATCCACGGAAGTGATGTTACTTAGTACATGGTGCATCAGTTATGGTCATCTTATTATACGATTTATTAATATTCCCATTTGATTGTTCCTGTATAATTAAACCAATTTTAGGCTTAGGCCGGAAACGTGATTGTATTTTATAGCAGGTACCTTTGCTTTTACGCAATTATTGATAATAGACTTTTAAAATTCCCTTTCCTGGACAGGGTAGATACCCTTTTAAAGGAAATTAGTCATGGCTAACAAAAGCCTATATCGGCTTCCTTTCTATACCTAGTAGAGATAAATTTCCGGTCTTTTCTATCCTGTGACGTATGCATTATTCAACAAAAGTTAGGCAGGCACCTTAGACGTCGTTTGTTACGTTAAAAAACAACCGAAAACTTAGTTCATGATAAATATACGAATGCTTTGAAAAAAAGCACAACCCGAGATTTAAATTTTTTGTAAACATTTTATCGTGTTTTAGGTTTTTAAAAAAATTATGTATTCAAAGAAAGGGAAAACCCCCCGAACAAAGGTCGAATAATCGAAGTTGACGAAAGTTAATAATCCCAGTGGTATTTTGTACAATAGAAAAATCTGTTTAAATAATTTTAACATTAAATTACAGAGATGTTGCCAATTTTGCAACACCCAATAGCTTGTGGCTACGGAACAACAAATGAGCGCGTTTAAAAGGAACTAGTAATTTAATAGAACCCCTGATTCTGAATCTCTAGAGACCTTTAACGTTCATCGGATCAAGAACTCCTTTTGAACGTAACTACGTTGCACGCAATATTTTCATTTAGGCATAAACGCATTTTCACGCTACTAGCAATGTAAGTAGACTTTTACATCCATGGCTACAGGGACTGTAAGTGGCCGATAGCATTCGTGTGGTAGTCAAGACCAAAGAGTCAAGACGACGGAACATTAGATTGCCACTGTTGCGTTACTTTCCTAGGACTATGAATGACAGATATTATTTTCCTAGACCTGTAAGTGACGGTATTAAAAACTAATTTACAAATAGTAGGTATTTTCCTACTCTTTTAAACTACTTGATACCGGTAGCGTGAAAAAATTAATAAATAACACGGAATGTATCGACTCTATTAACATCCTCGGTAGGTTCCTACCTCGCTTGTTAATATTTCCTTGCATTCCTTGTTACTTAAATAGCTATTATTTTGTATAGTAATGGAAAGAGCTATTAAAGTCAAAATTAGCTATCCAGCATGTGGCAGAGAAAATATTGTTGAAAAAATCTAATGCGAATAAAAAATCAAAGGAAGAAATAGAGCAGTTATTTAAAAAAACAGATAATGACTTTTATAATGCTACAAAGTTGAGGATGATTGGCGCGTAATGAGCATGGGGACTAATAATCGTATCCATGACAAACTAAAAAGGGTTAAAAAAAGTTCAGTAGCGTGTCATTGTTTCATGCTTACGTATGACGAATACCTTGATAGAAAATGCCCAATCATAAAACATTCAAGACTTCATGTGCAACGTTCAAACCGATCAGGGATATATGAAGTTACTAGCTGGGTACCCGCAGCACATGCCGCGTGTACAGTAGGGTCGTATAATACGAATTTAATATCTATTGTAATCTCTACTATTTATTTGAATTGAAAATGTGTAGTATTGGTTGTTACGATTTAAATTATATTCCGAAGTTAAAAATCGTACAACGCTCCCCACGGTCGAGATTCAGGAGGACTTTCTCTGTAACTCCAGAAAAAAAATCTTGAAAATGGATAATTTTACATTATTTTCCGAAGTCCTCCTGGGGTTCTCTAGGTGCCCGCGGAGGAGGTGCCGTGCTATTGTTTTTCTAGGTAACCCGGGAGTCCGAACGTGTAAGCTTATGGACCTGGAGACCTTCTGCGTGGGGTTTCACATTCTTAAGGTAGGACTTCCACTACGGCGATCGACCACGACCGACCCAGCGGTCGTCAGTGGTCGATCGACGTTAAAATTCCACTGGCACGACCGCGATCGACCGAAATTCAAATTTCCCTCGTATTTTTCGGTTTATATAATTCCCGTAAGAATGCAGTACATTGGCAAATATTACGCGGGAATACTGTTTGCTAATTTCTGGAAAGGGTTTATTAAGCCAGTTACCTGCTTGAATATTTTTTTTTACCCAGTATCTTTATCAAGAAGCGACTATGCTTTGTGGCACGTGTTTAAACAACAACATTTCACATTTTTCACGATTCCATCCAAAACATAAGTTGTTTTTAAATATTATTGTATAAAAAAAATACGCGAAAGATCAGTGTGGATCAGGGAAATATTCTTAAACCGCTCACAATGCAGCGAGCACTATATTTTGATAAGTACCGCAATTAATTCCTGACGATAAAAAATTTCGGAATTATTTCCGAATGTCTGTGCATTGTTTTCACGTGCTATGTATAGAAGTGGAATCGCATTTTGAACTACCAACATATCCCTAAATAAATTCAGTAGTAACTAATAATTCTGTACTATTATTGTTGTCGGGTTGGTATTTCCGATTTGATCAACAGATAGTTCGAAATTACAAACAGGTCGACTACGATCGATGATCGTCGGTCGGTGCAGTGGAAAGTTGCACATTTAAACCTATGTGTTTGAAAGCTTGGTCGGTCGATCGTGGTCGGTCGATCGCCGCAGTGGAAGTCCTACCTTAGTCTCCAGGTCGAATAGCGTGTAGAGCAAATTGCAAAAATTGATAAATTCCGAAAAGGGCAAAAGTATGAAAAACGCCAGAAGAACGGTTGTAGGGGAAGGTCCCCCCTAGGTCCCCACGGTCGAGATTCGCGAGGACTCTCTCTGTAACTCCAGAAAAAAAATCTTGCAAATCAATAATTTTACATTATTTTCCGAAGTCCTCCTGGGGTTCTCTAGGTGCCCGTGGAGGAGGTGCCGTGTTATTGGTTTTCTAGGTGACCCGGGAGTCCGAACGTGTACGCTTATGGACCTGGAGACCTTCTGCGTGGGGTTTCACATTCTTAAGTCTCCAGGTCGAATAGCTTGTAGAGCAAATTACAAAAATTGATAATTTCCGAAAAGGGCAACAGTATGAAAAACGCCAGAAGAGGGGTTGTAGGGGAAGGTCCCCCCTAGGTCCCCACGGTCGAGATTCGGGAGGACTCTCTCTGTAACTCCAGACAAAAAATCTTGAAAATCGATAATTTTACATTATTTTCCGAAGTCCTCCTGGGGTTCTCTAGGTGCCCGCGGAGGAGGTGCCGTGCTTTTGTTTGTCTTTCTAGGTGGCCCGGGAGTCCGAACGTGTACGCTTATGGACCTGGAGACCTTCTGCGCGGGGTTTCACATTCTTAAGTCTCCAGGTCGAATAGTGTGTAGAGCAAATTGCAAAAATTGATAATTTCCGAAAAGGGCAAAAGTATGTAAAACGCCAGAAGAGGGGTTGTAGGGGAAGGTCTCCCCTAGGTCCCCACGGTCGAGATTCGGGAGGACTCTCTCTGTAACTCCAGAAAAAAAATCGTGAAAATCGCTAATTTTTAATTATTTTCCGAAGTCCTCCTGGGGTTCTCTAGGTGCCCGCGGAGGAGGTGCCGTGCTTTTGTCTTTCTAGGTGACCCGGGAGTCCGAACGTGTAAGCTTATGGACCTGGAGACCTTCTGCGCGGGGTTTCACATTCTTAAGTCTCCAGGTCGAATAGTGTGTAGAGCAAATTGCAAAAATTGATAATTTCCGAAAAGGGCAAAAGTATGTAACACGCCAGAAGAGGGGTTGTAGGGGAAGGTCTCCCCTAGGTCCCCACGGTCGAGATTCGGGAGGACTCTCTCTGTAACTCCAGAAAACAAATCGTGAAAATCGCTAATTTTTAATTATTTTCCGAAGTCCTCCTGGGGTTCTCTAGGTGCCCGCGGAGGAGGTGCCGTGCTTTTGTCTTTCTAGGTGACCCGGGAGTCCGAACGTGTAAGCTTATGAACCTGGAGACCTTCTGCGTGGGGTTTCACTCTCTGAAGTCTCCAGGTCGAATGACGTGTAGAGCAAATTGCAAAAATTTATAATTTCCGAAAAGGGCAAAAGTATGAAACACGCCAGAAGAGGGGTTGTAGGGGAAGGTCTCCCCTAGGTCCCCACGGTCGAGATTCGGGAGGACTCTCTCTGTAACTCCAGAAAGAAAATCGTGAAAATCGCTAATTTTTAATTATTTTCCGAAGTCCTCCTGGGGTTCTCTAGGTGCCCGCGGAGGAGGTGTCGTGCTATTGTCTTTCTAGGTGACCCGGGAGTCCGAACGTGTAAGCTTATGAACCTGGAGACCTTCTGCGTGGGGTTTCACTTTCTGAAGTCTCCAGGTCGAATGACGTGTAGAGCAAATTGCAAAAATTTATAATTTCCGAAAAGGGCAAAAGTATGAAAAACGCCAGAAGGGTTGTAGGGTTGTCTCCCCTAGGTCCCCACGGTCGAGATTCGGGAGGACTCTCTCTGTAACTCCAGAAAAAAAATCTTGAAAATCGCTAATTTTTAATTCTTTTATTAATTCCTGCGGGTACTTGGGGTTATTTAGGTGCCTACGGTGGAGGTTCTGTACTAATACCTGTCAAAGGGATCCTGGAGTCCGTGTTTGTAATGTTAGAAACATCGAAGTCTAGTTTAAATGCAGAAAATAATATTAGGATTGTTCTGCGGTCGAAATATGTAAACACTGGAACATAACCAAAACTCGCTTTTAAACTACAACCACTTTTCGAGGCGAAATAGCCCATCCAGGGGAAGCTTAGATCATTAAGACATCACTAATGTTTCTTTATTTGATGGAAACTGCTTTATAAAGCAGGAAAAGGCCTACTTTAAAAAAAATACTTCTTTAGATGAGTGTACCCGCTAACATATTTTATTTTCGACGGTTGGCACTACTGACAAATCTGAATGTAACTTAAGCGAAGTGTGGTACTTATTAAGCCTATACGCTCACGCCCCACTGACCTTGGCACGCCCGCACAACCGTTTAACGTTGCGTTCACACGATATAGGACGTTTATACAGAGCAGCCCTTTTTTTTTTTGGTACCGGTGGGGTGAAAACCCACACTTATAATAAAGTCAGCGTTCACACATTATATGAAGTTTATATAGAGCTGTCCTTTTTTTAATTTTGTAGCGGTGGGGTGTAAACCCAGACAACACTGTTGTGCTTTATATAATAGTATTGATAATAATTATTCTACCTAGATACACTCGGGTTCGAACTTGTTCTGCGGGTACAAAATTTAATCTAGGCATTTTCGTTTCCTAGACAACCGCACTAAATTTCACAAATTCAGAGCTTGCGCTCGCTCCGACAGCATATACGAACTTTGAAGCTAGAAAGAGAGAAGTCGAACTAGAGACGCGTGTAGTGGTTCGGACCAGCCCCAAAATCAGATAGAATCCGACTGTATAATACATTAATCGAACTTGTATTACTTTATTGTGATTCAATAACAATAAGCGCCGTGATAGCGACCGTGTAGTTGAAATCTCCGAATGTCACTTTCGTGACATGTCACGTAACTCAGGCATAAAGTGTTTACCTTACCGCTAATTATTGTGCTTTAGTGATATTAGAAGCAGTGCATTGAGTATTATAAACAGAAATGGGCAAATATGCACTCGCTGAATAATGAAGTTCTTCAGATATTTAAGAGTTTGCTGTTAATCTCTACTCTGGCTCGTCCATTATTGAGAAATAGAACGAGAGCAAGCGTGATCACTTTTCAATGTGAAACGCTCCAAATATTATGCACATAGGCACAGGAATTTGTAGTTTTTTTTTAAATTTGTCACAGGTATTTTTCACAATTTGTAAGCTTGTTATTAACTTAAAAAACAGATATTCCATTTAATTTAAGTAGAAATGGTTGTCTTTTGTACTGAAACCGGAAGTAAAGTGTTGAGACAAACAATTCATTTCAAACAATTTCATATAACCCAACAAAAGAATAAAAACTATACTAGCAACCGAGACACTGTGTCATCCGGTATAATAAAAGAAATTGTTTGTGAAAAATTTGTTTTACATTATACTCGCATAATAATATTATGATGCTTACTAAAATAAAATACTGGAAGTAGTTGCAACATTCATGAGAGAAACCAACAACATTTTTTATACCGCATATGGAATGAAGGGTTGAAAAACTGTGTGGAATATAAAATAGGATATTTTGTTATAAGTGACGAAAATGATTTTCGACGAGCGCAAAATTAAACGTTTGTCGTAATACTATGTTGCAGAATAAATTCTTGTCCCTGATTAATTAGAATTAAATCGCGAACGCCAAACTGCAAACATTTGTGGGATATGTACTTTCGTCACTAGATACGAAAGTTAACGTTATGCAATATAGAAACAAAATTAGGGTTTTCGATTGAGGTGTCTTGACCGAAGATGTATTTTCCTATGTGGTCATAAAAAAAGTCTATGCTGTTCTCTGTTGTCCCAAGAAATTTTTTTTATCGTTTCAAAAACAAATAACTCTTACTTGCAAGTACTAAATGATTTAGTAGCGTATTATCAAGAATTTGTATTTTTTTGATTCATCGGATAAAAAAGAAAGCCGCGAGCTATTACATCACAGCGGGAGTAGATTGTATTCCCAATTGCGTGCGATTACTAAGCCATAAGGAAATAAAAGAAAGTACATACGCTTTTTGGTTTAAAATTCAAAATTTTCTATGCACCAAAGGGCATTGTATTTATAACCTCAATTACCAGAACTTTCTTTAGACCCTTTTAAGAGAAAAATTAATTTTTCAATTTCCTCTAGGTTTTCTTTAGTTCGAATTGAATCGGAAATGAAAAAATGAACAGAGAATATAACTTGTGTCAGTTAATCGTGGATGTTTGTCCAAATACATATTAATGTAACTGGTCTCATTGTTATTCGATTGTCCTTTACAATAAAGAATTCATAATCATAGCAGTTTCATTTTTAATCGAAGTAGGCCTTGCTATGAACTCAATTTAATTGATTAAACGACAAAGTGTGATAGTTCTAGATAGACCTTGGAACCAACAATTTAATTTTTGTAATAATATTGTAGTGCATTTACGTAGAATTATCTTTTTTCAAATAGCACAAAGCACTTACATTACAATGACAAAGGGTAATTTAATAATCATCATAATAACCTGAAGAATGGATAATAAAACTACGTTTACTAAATTGAAATTTGCACTAAATATATGAAACGGCAACATCATTGTTACCTTACGTAATAAATTAAAAATCTCATTATTTTACATTTTTAATTAATTTATACAAATTTTTGTCTGGTTACCTGCTAATTTCTAAGAAAATAATTAAAATTTTCATACCTCTGGTCTTGAAGATAGCCTGTTTGCTCTGATAGGCCTGAGGTATTGGTCTGTTGTGACCAAGAGGACCAAAATGACTGGAATAATGCAGATTGTTGTAAAAAATACCACGCATCTTCTCACCACTTTCCATGGTGTTGGAGGTCTTCGTTTACGTTTTTTGTAGGCCATTTTTGTAGAGCTGTTGACGATGTTTTATTATAAATGAAACTGTGCAAATTGTACAGCAAAAACTGCTGAATCTGATATGCATTTCATCAAATAAACACTATTACAGTTAAATTTTTTCAATTTTTCCGCTCTAGAATATCACTTTAACCAGAAAGTTTATTCTTTGTTATTATATGTTTCTTAAAAATTGCAGTTTGGCTCGGATAATTTATTTTTGTAGGTAAGTAGTATACGTTTTTTTTTTTAATGGAAGACGTTGCAAGCGCTTTATAAACTTTACAATTATTTATTTATAAATAAATTATTTAAAATAGTTAAGTTTGTTATTTTAAATATTTTGCACACGCAAAAGCAATTTCGTAATAATTTTACACTAAATTTAAAAATGTTATTATTTAAAGCCGCTATTCACATAATAATTTAAATTATTTAAGTTTACGTTCTGCAAGAGTTAGGTTAGAAGCTTTGAGCTTTTCTCCTGCAGCACTTCATAGTGAGTTTCAACGAGCAAGCTTCTGCAGGACTGTGTTTGTAGAACACCGGGTCGATTCCTGCCGTTGCTACTCATGCGCGTTTTCCCGGACAACTCGTGTTTTTAAATGTAAATTCTATTACGAACGAGGAAGCGTCAGTCTAGAATTGTAGATAAATGAGCCTTTTCCGTATTTTGCAGTGTATTTCTGTACTTTTGTATATCTCCTGTTTACATTGCAGTTCAGTTAGAAAACAAGTCAAGTTAATTTATATCGTTAAACACTTACATTGCGTACTACAACCTTTTTGAGATATCTACTATGGCGTAAAAATAAAATAAAGCTGCGTCGATGAAACCGCAGGGGCGCATATGCTTTGGTGATAAAATTTATGAATGGCCATACACGAGCTTTATTTTTCAGTTTCCTTTCGTTATTTGTTTTTCATTTAATGAAAAGAAATAAATCACATCTGGATTTTGTTACGTAAGAAAAAATAGCGCTATACTAGGTTTTCTCAAGAGTCAGCATACATTCCCCCAAAAGAAATTTATCTCGATTCCCGAAGCTTACTGGACAAATTAAGGAAGATGTTATTGCATATAGGTTCCTTCCCCAGATGCAGAGCCTATTTGCTACAATCGATTGTTGTTGTTATTTCCTAGTATTTGAACCTGTGAGAAGCTATTAGTCTATTAGTCTTTCCTCATTTTTTGGAAATTTTTTCCACCCTTTCAGATCTCGTCAGGATTTTCCCAGAATAATAATAATAATAATAATAATAATTTTTATTCATCCAAACGGATCTATAAATAGACATAGGACAAGTCAAAGTAATACATAAGATATGATACAAACAGTAATTAATACATTCCACAAAATTGAAGCTTGAAGAACAAAGCAGAAAAATTTAAAAATTGCAGTTCAGGAATTCCCGAACTGAATAGAACGCATTCGATGTAAGCAAGTAGTTTACATTTCTTTTATATGTTTTTATGTCACCATTTCTCACATGAAATGAATTGGTAATTTGTTAAATAAGACTGCCCCATATAATATGGGTTCGTTTCGTATAGGAATGATTTCTGGATATCATAATGCAAATCACAGCCATGCCTCGTACTATACCTAATCATGGAAAACATTTAAAGATTTGAAATTGTGTATCTCCTTTTTTACAAATTTCAACAATTCAAAGATATAAGGTAACGGAACGTGAGAATTTTTTCTTTGATGAAAGTATCTTTGCATGATACCACATAATTTAAACCAAATAAACAGCGCACTGCTCTTTCTTGCAATATGAATATCCTATCAGCCGTACATGAGTTTCCCCAAAGTATTCCCTTTATTTGGAGGGTGTACACTTGGAAATTATTGCGCAAACTACCCCCACCCCTTCTCACTGCTTCCTATCTGGTTAGAAAATGTTCAGAAATCCTTTCTGAATTTTTTCGGAGCAAATGAGAGGCGATGAGGGTTGTTTGGTACATATTTTCCAAGTCTTTAGCCTTCATATCACATTCTGGGAATTTCCTAAGAAAATCGGAGGGCTGATATTTTTTTCACCCCTTCAGATCTCGTCAGGATTTTCCCAGAATGTTATTTGGAGAGTGTACGCTTGGAAATTATGGGTCAAACTTCCCTCACCCCTTCCAAATGGTTCCCACCAGGTTAGAAAATGTTCTGAATTGGGTTCTTTCTGAAGACCTTCGGAATTTTTTTGAGCAGTTGGGAGGGGTTGAGGGATGTTTGGCACATACTTTTCAAGTCTTTAGGGATCATATTACTTTCTCAAAATTTCCGAAGGAAATCGGGGAGGGTGAGAAAATCATCCAAAATAAGAAGAAAGACTATAGTCTTTCCTCATTTTTTGGAAAAATTTTTGACCCCTTCAGATCTCGTCAAGATTTTCCCAGAATGTTATTTGGAGAGTGTACGCTTGGAAATTATAGGTCAAACTTCCCTCACCCCTTCCAAATGGTTCGTTCCCACCAGGTTAGAAAATGTTCTGAATTGGGTTCTTTCTGAAAACCTTAGGAATTTTTTTGAGCAGTTGGGAGAGGTTGAGGGATGTTTGGCACATATTTTTCAAGTCTTTAGGTTTCATATTACTTTGTCAAAATTTCCGAAGGAAATCGGGGAGGGTGAGAAAATCATCCAAAAAAAAAGAAAGACTATAGTCTTTCCTCATTTTTTGGAAAAATTTTTGACCCCTTCAGATCTCGTCAGGATTTTCCCAGAATGTTATTTGGAGAGTGTACGCTTGGAAATTATGGGTCAAACTTCCCTCACCCCTTCCAAATGGTTCCCACCAGGTTGGAAAATGTTCTGAATTGGGTTCTTTCTGAAGACCTTCGGAATTTTTTTGAGCAGTTGGGAGGGGTTGAGGGATGTTTGGCACATACTTTTCAAGTCTTTAGGGATCATATTACTTTCTCAAAATTTCCGAAGGAAATCGGGGAGGGTGAGAAAATCATCCAAAAAAAGAAGAAAGACTATAGTCTTTCCTCATTTTTTGGAAAAATTTTTGACCCCTTCAGATCTCGTCAGGATTTTCCCAGAATGTTATTTGGAGAGTGTACGCTTGGAAATTATGGGTCAAACTTCCCTCACCCTTCCAAATGGTTCGTTCCCACCAGGTTAGAAAATGTTCTGAATTGGGTTCTTTCTGAAAACCTTCGGAATTTTTTTGAGCAGTTGGGAGGGGTTGAGGGATGTTTGGCACATATTTTTCAAGTCTTTAGGTTTCATATTACTTTCTCAAAATTTCCGAAGGAAATCGGGGAGGGTGAGAAAATCATCCAAAAAAAGAAGAAAGACTATAGTCTTTCCTCATTTTTTGGAAAAATTTTTGACCCCTTCAGATCTCGTCAGGATTTTCCCAGAATGTTATTTGGAGAGTGTACGCTTGGAAATTATGGGTCAAACTTCCCTCACCCCTTCCAAATGGTTCGTTCCCACCAGGTTAGAAAATGTTCTGAATTGGGTTCTTTCTGAAAACCTTTGGAATTTTTTCGAGCAGTTGGGAGGGTTGAGGGATGTTTGGCACATATTTTTCATGTCTTTAGGTTTCATATTACTTTCTCAAAATTTCCGAAGGAAATCGGGGAGGGTGAGAAAATCATCCAAAAAAAGAAGAAAGACTATAGTCTTTCCTCATTTTTTGGAAAAATTTTTGACCCCTTCAGATCTCGTCAGGATTTTCCCAGAATGTTATTTGGAGAGTGTACGCTTGGAAATTATGGGTCAAACTTCCCTCACCCTTCCAAATGGTTCGTTCCCACCAGGTTAGAAAATGTTCTGAATTGGGTTCTTTCTGAAAACCTTCGGAATTTTTTCGAGCAGTTGGGAGGGTTGAGGGATGTTTGGCACATATTTTTCAAGTCTTTAGGTTTCATATTACTTTCTCAAAATTTCCGAAGGAAATCGGGGAGGGTGAGAAAATCATCCAAAAAAAGAAGAAAGACTATAGTCTTTCCTCATTTTTTGGAAAAATTTTTGACCCCTTCAGATCTCGTCAGGATTTTCCCAGAATGTTATTTGGAGAGTGTACGCTTGGAAATTATGGGTCAAACTTCCCTCACCCTTCCAAATGGTTCGTTCCCACCAGGTTAGAAAATGTTCTGAATTGGGTTCTTTCTGAAAACCTTCGGAATTTTTTCGAGCAGTTGGGAGGGTTGAGGGATGTTTGGCACATATTTTTCAAGTCTTTAGGTTTCATATTACTTTCTCAAAATTTCCGAAGGAAATCGGGGAGGGTGAGAAAATCATCCAAAGAAAGAAGAAAGACTATAGTCTTTCCTCATTTTTTGGAAAAATTTTTGACCCCTTCAGATCTCGTCAGGATTTTCCCAGAATGTTATTTGGAGAGTGTACGCTTGGAAATTATGGGTCAAACTTCCCTCACCCCTTCCAAATGGTTCCCACCAGGTTAGAAAATGTTCTGAATTGGGTTCTTTCTGAAAACCTTCGGAATTTTTTCGAGCAGTTGGGAGGGTTGAGGGATGTTTGGCACATATTTTTCAAGTCTTTAGGTTTCATATTACTTTCTCAAAATTTCCGAAGGAAATCGGGGAGGGTGAGAAAATCATCCAAAGAAAGAAGAAAGACTATAGTTTTTCCTCATTTTTTGGAAAAATTTTTGACCCCTTCAGATCTCGTCAGGATTTTCCCAGAATGTTATTTGGAGAGTGTACGCTTGGAAATTATGGGTGAAACTTCCCTCACCCCTTCCAAATGGTTCGTTCCCACCAGGTTAGAAAATGTTCTGAATTGGGTTCTTTCTGAAAACCTTTGGAATTTTTTCGAGCAGTTGGGAGGGTTGAGGGATGTTTGGCACATATTTTTCATGTCTTTAGGTTTCATATTACTTTCTCAAAATTTCCGAAGGAAATCGGGGAGGGTGAGAAAATCATCCAAAAAAAGAAGAAAGACTATAGTCCTATAGTCCTCTATATATCTTGCTATAGTCTTTCCTCATTTTTTGGCAAAATTTTTGACCCCTTCAGATCTCGTCAGGATTTTCCCAGAATGTTATTTGGAGAGTGTACGCTTGGAAATTATGGGTCAAACTTCCCTCACCCCTTCCAAATGGTTCCCACCAGGTTAGAAAATGTTCTGAATTGGGTTCTTTCTGAAGACCTTCGGAATTTTTTTGAGCAGTTGGGAGGGGTTGAGGGATGTTTGGCACATATTTTTCAAGTCTTTATGTTTCATATTACTTTCTCAAAATTTCCGAAGGAAATCGGGGAGGGTGAGAAAATCATCCAAAAAAAGAAGAAAGACTATAGTCTTTCCTCATTTTTTGGCAAAATTTTTGACCCCTTCAGATCTCGTCAGGATTTTCCCAGAATGTTATTTGGAGAGTGTACGCTTGGAAATTATGGGTCAAACTTCCCTCACCCCTTCCAAATGGTTCCCACCAGGTTAGAAAATGTTCTGAATTGGGTTCTTTCTGAAGACCTTCGGAATTTTTTTGAGCAGTTGGGAGGGGTTGAGGGATGTTTGGCACATATTTTTCAAGTCTTTAGGTTTAATATTACTTTCTCAAAATTTCCGAAGGAAATCGGGGAGGGTGAGAAAATCATCCAAAGAAAGAAGAAAGACTATAGTCTTTCCTCATTTCTTGGAAAAAATTTTGACCCCTTCAGATCTCGTCAGGATTTTCCCAGAATGTTATTTGGAGAGTGTACGCTTGGAAATTATGGGTCAAACTTCCCTCACCCTTCCAAATGGTTCGTTCCCACCAGGTTAGAAAATGTTCTGAATTGGGTTCTTTCTGAAAACCTTCGGAATTTTTTTGAGCAGTTGGGAGGGGTTGAGGGATGTTTGGCACATATTTTTCAAGTCTTTAGGTTTCATATTACTTTCTCAAAATTTCCGAAGGAAATCGGGGAGGGTGAGAAAATCATCCAAAAAAAGAAGAAAGACTATAGTCTTTCCTCATTTTTTGGAAACATTTTTGACCCCTTCAGATCTCGTCAGGATTTTCCCAGAATGTTATTTGGAGAGTGTACGCTTGGAAATTATGGGTCAAACTTCCCTCACCCCTTCCGAATGGTTCCCACCAGGTTAGAAAATGTTCTGAATTGGGTTCTTTCTGAAGACCTTCGGAATTTTTTTGAGCAGTTGGGAGGGGTTGAGGGATGTTTGGCACATATTTTTCAAGTCTTTAGGTTTCATATTACTTTCTCAAAATTTCCGAAGGAAATCTGGGAGGGTGAGAAAATCATCCAAAGAAAGAAGAAAGGCTATAGTCTTTCCTCATTTTTTGGAAAAATTTTTGACCCCTTCAGATCTCGTCAGGATTTTACCAGAATGTTATTTGGAGAGTGTACGCTTGGAAATTATGGGTCAAACTTCCCTCACCCTTCCAAATGGTTCGTTCCCACCAGGTTAGAAAATGTTCTGAATTGGGTTCTTTCTGAAAACCTTCGGAATTTTTTCGAGCAGTTGGGAGGGTTGAGGGATGTTTGGCACATATTTTTCAAGTCTTTAGGTTTCATATTACTTTCTCAAAATTTCCGAAGGAAATCGGGGAGGGTGAGAAAATCATCCAAAGAAAGAAGAAAGACTATAGTCTTTCCTCATTTTTTGGAAAAATTTTTGACCCCTTCAGATCTCGTCAGGATTTTCCCAGAATGTTATTTGGAGAGTGTACGCTTGGAAATTATGGGTCAAACTTCCCTCACCCCTTCCAAATGGTTCGTTCCCACCAGGTTAGAAAATGTTCTGAATTGGGTTCTTTCTGAAACCCTTCGGAATTTTTTTGAGCAGTTGGGAGGGGTTGAGGGATGTTTGGCACATATTTTTCAAGTCTTTAGGTTTCATATTACTTTCTCAAAATTTCCGAAGGAAATCGGGGAGGGTGAGTAAATCATCCAAAGAAAGAAGAAAGACTATAGTCTTTCCTCATTTCTTGGAAAAAATTTTGACCCCTTCAGATCTCGTCAGGATTTTCCCAGAATGTTATTTGGAGAGTGTACGCTTGGAAATTATGGGTCAAACTTCCCTCACCCCTTCCAAATGGTTCCCACCAGGTTAGAAAATGTTCTGAATTGGGTTCTTTCTGAAGACCTTCGGAATTTTTTTGAGCAGTTGGGAGGGGTTGAGGGATGTTTGGCACATATTTTTCAAGTCTTTAGGTTTCATATTACTTTCTCAAAATTTCCGAAGGAAATCGGGGAGGGTGAGAAAATCATCCAAAGAAAGAAGAAAGACTATAGTCTTTCCTCATTTCTTGGAAAAAATTTTGACCCCTTCAGATCTCGTCAGGATTTTCCCAGAATGTTATTTGGAGAGTGTACGCTTGGAAATTATGGGTCAAACTTCCCTCACCCTTCCAAATGGTTCGTTCCCACCAGGTTAGAAAATGTTCTGAATTGGGTTCTTTCTGAAAACCTTCGGAATTTTTTTGAGCAGTTGGGAGGGGTTGAGGGATGTTTGGCACATATTTTTCAAGTCTTTAGGTTTCATATTACTTTCTCAAAATTTCCGAAGGAAATCGGGGAGGGTGAGAAAATCATCCAAAAAAAGAAGAAAGACTATAGTCTTTCCTCATTTTTTGGAAACATTTTTGACCCCTTCAGATCTCGTCAGGATTTTCCCAGAATGTTATTTGGAGAGTGTACGCTTGGAAATTATGGGTCAAACTTCCCTCACCCCTTCCGAATGGTTCCCACCAGGTTAGAAAATGTTCTGAATTGGGTTCTTTCTGAAGACCTTCGGAATTTTTTTGAGCAGTTGGGAGGGGTTGAGGGATGTTTGGCACATATTTTTCAAGTCTTTAGGTTTCATATTACTTTCTCAAAATTTCCGAAGGAAATCTGGGAGGGTGAGAAAATCATCCAAAGAAAGAAGAAAGGCTATAGTCTTTCCTCATTTTTTGGAAAAATTTTTGACCCCTTCAGATCTCGTCAGGATTTTACCAGAATGTTATTTGGAGAGTGTACGCTTGGAAATTATGGGTCAAACTTCCCTCACCCTTCCAAATGGTTCGTTCCCACCAGGTTAGAAAATGTTCTGAATTGGGTTCTTTCTGAAAACCTTCGGAATTTTTTCGAGCAGTTGGGAGGGTTGAGGGATGTTTGGCACATATTTTTCAAGTCTTTAGGTTTCATATTACTTTCTCAAAATTTCCGAAGGAAATCGGGGAGGGTGAGAAAATCATCCAAAGAAAGAAGAAAGACTATAGTCTTTCCTCATTTTTTGGAAAAATTTTTGACCCCTTCAGATCTCGTCAGGATTTTCCCAGAATGTTATTTGGAGAGTGTACGCTTGGAAATTATGGGTCAAACTTCCCTCACCCCTTCCAAATGGTTCGTTCCCACCAGGTTAGAAAATGTTCTGAATTGGGTTCTTTCTGAAACCCTTCGGAATTTTTTTGAGCAGTTGGGAGGGGTTGAGGGATGTTTGGCACATATTTTTCAAGTCTTTAGGTTTCATATTACTTTCTCAAAATTTCCGAAGGAAATCGGGGAGGGTGAGTAAATCATCCAAAGAAAGAAGAAAGACTATAGTCTTTCCTCATTTCTTGGAAAAAATTTTGACCCCTTCAGATCTCGTCAGGATTTTCCCAGAATGTTATTTGGAGAGTGTACGCTTGGAAATTATGGGTCAAACTTCCCTCACCCCTTCCAAATGGTTCCCACCAGGTTAGAAAATGTTCTGAATTGGGTTCTTTCTGAAGACCTTCGGAATTTTTTTGAGCAGTTGGGAGGGGTTGAGGGATGTTTGGCACATATTTTTCAAGTCTTTAGGTTTCATATTACTTTCTCAAAATTTCCGAAGGAAATCGGGGAGGGTGAGAAAATCATCCAAAGAAAGAAGAAAGACTATAGTCTTTCCTCATTTCTTGGAAAAAATTTTGACCCCTTCAGATCTCGTCAGGATTTTCCCAGAATGTTATTTGGAGAGTGTACGCTTGGAAATTATGGGTCAAACTTCCCTCACCCCTTCCAAATGGTTCCCACCAGGTTAGAAAATGTTCTGAATTGGGTTCTTTCTGAAGACCTTCGGAATTTTTTTGAGCAGTTGGGAGGGGTTGAGGGATGTTTGGCACATATTTTTCAAGTCTTTAGGTTTCATATTACTTTCTCAAAATTTCCGAAGGAAATCGGGGAGGGTGAGAAAATCATCCAAAAAAAGAAGAAAGACTATAGTCTTTCCTCATTTTTTGGAAAAATTTTTGACCCCTTCAGATCTCGTCAGGATTTTCCCAGAATGTTATTTGGAGAGTGTACGCTTGGAAATTATGGGTCAAACTTCCCTCACCCCTTCCAAATGGTTCCCACCAGGTTAGAAAATGTTCTGAATTGGGTTCTTTCTGAAAACCTTCGGAATTTTTTCGAGCAGTTAGGAGGGTTGAGGGATGTTTGGCACATATTTTTCAAGTCTTTAGGTTTCATATTACTTTCTCAAAATTTCCGAAGGAAATCGGGGAGGGTGAGAAAATCATCCAAAGAAAGAAGAAAGACTATAGTCTTTCCTCATTTTTTGGAAAAATTTTTGACCCCTTCAGATCTCGTCAGGATTTTCCCAGAATGTTATTTGGAGAGTGTACGCTTGGAAATTATGGGTCAAACTTCCCTCACCCCTTCCGAATGGTTCCCACCAGGTTAGAAAATGTTCTGAATTGGGTTCTTTCTGAAGACCTTCGGAATTTTTTTGAGCAGTTGGGAGGGGTTGAGGGATGTTTGGCACATATTTTTCAAGTCTTTAGGTTTCATATTACTTTCTCAAAATTTCCGAAGGAAATCTGGGAGGGTGAGAAAATCATCCAAAGAAAGAAGAAAGACTATAGTCTTTCCTCATTTTTTGGAAAAATTTTTGACCCCTTCAGATCTCGTCAGGATTTTACCAGAATGTTATTTGGAGAGTGTACGCTTGGAAATTATGGGTCAAACTTCCCTCACCCTTCCAAATGGTTCGTTCCCACCAGGTTAGAAAATGTTCTGAATTGGGTTCTTTCTGAAAACCTTCGGAATTTTTTCGAGCAGTTGGGAGGGTTGAGGGATGTTTGGCACATATTTTTCAAGTCTTTAGGTTTCATATTACTTTCTCAAAATTTCCGAAGGAAATCGGGGAGGGTGAGAAAATCATCCAAAGAAAGAAGAAAGACTATAGTCTTTCCTCATTTTTTGGAAAAATTTTTGACCCCTTCAGATCTCGTCAGGATTTTCCCAGAATGTTATTTGGAGAGTGTACGCTTGGAAATTATGGGTCAAACTTCCCTCACCCCTTCCAAATGGTTCGTTCCCACCAGGTTAGAAAATGTTCTGAATTGGGTTCTTTCTGAAAACCTTCGGAATTTTTTTGAGCAGTTGGGAGGGGTTGAGGGATGTTTGGCACATATTTTTCAAGTCTTTAGGTTTCATATTACTTTCTCAAAATTTCCGAAGGAAATCGGGGAGGGTGAGAAAATCATCCAAAAAAAGAAGAAAGACTATAGTCTTTCCTCATTTTTTGGAAAAATTTTTGACCCCTTCAGATCTCGTCAGGATTTTCCCAGAATGTTATTTGGAGAGTGTACGCTTGGAAATTATGGGTCAAACTTCCCTCACCCCTTCCAAATGGTTAGTTCCCACCAGGTTAGAAAATGTTCTGAATTGGGTTCTTTCTGAAAACCTTTGGAATTTTTTCGAGCAGTTGGGAGGGTTGAGGGATGTTTGGCACATATTTTTCATGTCTTTAGGTTTCATATTAATTTCTCAAAATTTACGAAGGAAATCGGGGAGGGTGAGAAAATCATCCAAAAAAAGAAGAAAGACTATACCCAGCAAACAATTTTACGTACTCAGTACGTAAGCAGTACATAAAAGTTGAGTGCTGGTACGTACCATGGTATGTACCATTTACATCATAATGATGTACCGACAATGTACAGATGTCAGCAAATGTTTGACTTTACTGTGACGTACTGTAGACATCATTTTATGATATCTTTGGTACATTTAGTGCAGTATGTATTTAGTATATACCAACTGTACATACTTTGTATATAATAAACAGTATATATTTAGTATGTACCAACTGTACATACTTTGTATATAATAAACAGTATATATTTGGTGAGTAGCTATTCTATGTACTGTGTATATAATAAACAGTATGTATTTAGTATGTACCAACTGTACATACTGTGTATATAATAAACAGTACGTATTTAGTATGTACCAACTGTACATACTGTGTATATAATAAACAGTATGTATTTGGTGAGTAATAATTTTATATATAATTTATTTTAATTTAGCATGTGCCAACTGTACATACTTTGTATATAATAAACAGTAGGTACGTATTTGATAAGTAAAAATTGTCAAATTACGGGTCCGAGTTATTCACATTAGGAATAACGTAGGGGGTCGGTCGGCGCAAATCTAGGTGCAATGAAAGGGCCTCACTCTGGGAAAATCGCCTTGTTGATCATGGTAATCCCTACGCGCGCCGTCTAAGTATGCTTTGGCATGCTTTTACTCAAGCTTATAAACTTGGTCGACTATAACATCACTAGTGATTGTTAAGCGCAGCGCCATCTACTCGTTGCATATAGATATCTGAACGTACAGATTCTTAGAAATACAATATACCTAAATTTTAAAATTGAATTTTGAATTACTCTTTATAAATAAAATTATATTATGCTTCTTGTGTATTAGTAAAATACATTAATTTCGTCTAATTTACAGAGTATAGGTTTGTATATATAAGACGTATATATAAGTCCTAAAATACTGTGTCTATTTCAGATATAATCAGAAACAAAGTTGGGTTATATGTTCTTATCTTTGTATTCATTTTGACGTTTATTCACAGGAATGTATTACGGGTAGCATTAATATTGACCAAGCACATAAAATAATTGATAATAATTGATTATTTACTAGACGTGGGCAAAAATAAGTATGTAAATTTCGAATTGGAATAAAATATTCTGGGGAACATCATTATATTACAATCCACCCACCCTAATAAATTTCATTAAACTCCCAATTACGATTAATAAGTATTAAATAAATCATATACGCAAACTTACTTTTATTTAGCTGCAAGTTTTGTTTTCTTCAGAACGTTAACACCACAAATCAAAATTGTACCTACTACAGGTAGCAGTACATACACACAACAAATTAATAGCGTTTTGCACGAATTCTGATTGAGGACTGAAGAGTAATGAGTATTTGGAAGTAGGTTTTCTTACAGTATTGTCTTGTCAAGGGTTGTTACTAGCCCCCTTCTCAAAAAATTGTGAGAAATTGTTCCAGTCCAGGGAATGCGAAAGTATTGTTTTATTACTATTTACACATTCTACACCATACTAGGGTGGGTTTTCCATGAACAGACTAAATATTTAATCTGGGGATTTTCCACAAGCTATTGAGCACTGAATTGTGCAAGTTCAAGATTTAAGAATTTTAGGAAAAATATCTTTGTATACCACTGGAAAGTCCTGTTAACCGTTAACGCACAACAGGCCATAAATAAGTTTTAAGGATGCTCCCTTATCACCGCTAATGCATAGTATATAAAAATTATTATGTAAACTATTGTGACCAAATTGGTACATACGCGGTATATAAAAATAGTACGTACACAATACGTCACTTATATTACGTACATGGTATATAGAAATTATTATGTAAACTATTGTGACCAAATTGGTACATACGCGGTATATAAAAATAGTACGTACACAATACGTCACTTATATTACGTACATGGTATATAGAAATTATTATGTAAACTATTGTGACCAAATTGGTACATACGCGGTATATAAAAATAGTACGTACATAATACGTCACTTATATTACGTACATGGTATATAGAAATTATTATGTAAACTATTGTGACCAAATTGGTACATACGCGGTATATAAAAATAGTACGTACATAATACGTCACTTATATTACGTACATGGTATATAGAAATTATTATGTAAACTATTGTGACCAAATTGGTACATACGCGGGTATATAAAAATAGTACGTACATAATACGCCACTTATATTACGTACATGGTATATAGAAATTATTATGTAAACTATTGTGACCAAATTGGTACATACGCGGTATATAAAAATAGTACGTACATAATACGTCACTTATATTACGTACATGGTATATAGAAATTATTATGTAAACTATTGTGACCAAATTGGTACATACGCGGGTATATAAAAATAGTACGTACATAATACGTCACTTATATTACGTACATGGTATATAGAAATTATTATGTAAACTATTGTGACCAAATTGGTACATACGCGGGTATATAAAAATAGTACGTACATAATACGTCACTTATATTACGTACATGGTATATAGAAATTATTATGTAAACTATTGTGACCAAATTGGTACATACGCGGTATATACAAATAGTACGTACATAATACGTCACTTATATTACGTACATAGTATATAACAATTATTATGTAACCGATTCTGACCACTTTGGTACGTACTAAGTACATAAATAAAAGATGTTATAACAGTTACCTACTTTCGACGTACTGAGTACATCAATGTCACATGATTGTTTGCTGGGTAGTCTTTCCTCATTTTTTGGAAAAATTTTTGACCCCTTCAGATCTCGTCAGGATATTCCCAGAATGTTATTTGGAGAGTGTACGCTTGGAAATTATGGGTCAAACTTCCCTCACCCCTTCCAAATGGTTCCCACCAGGTTAGAAAATGTTCTGAATTGGGTTCTTTCTGAAGACCTTCGGAATTTTTTTGAGCAGTTGGGAGGGGTTGAGGGATGTTTGGCACATATTTTTCAAGTCTTTAGGTTTCATATTACTTTCTCAAAATTTCCGAAGGAAATCGGGGAGGGTGTGAAAATCATCCAAAAAAAGAAGAAAGACTATAGTCTTTCCTCATTTTTTGGAAAAATTTTTGACCCCTTCAGATCTCGTCAGGATTTTCCCAGAATGTTATTTGGAGAGTGTACGCTTGGAAATTATGGGTCAAACTTCCCTCACCCCTTCCAAATGGTTCCCACCAGGTTAGAAAATGTTCTGAATTGGGTTCTTTCTGAAGACCTTCGGAATTTTTTTGAGCAGTTGGGAGGGGTTGAGGGATGTTTGGCACATATTTTTCAAGTCTTTAGGTTTCATATTACTTTCTCAAAATTTCCGAAGGAAATCGGGGAGGGTGAGAAAATCATCCAAAAAAAGAAGAAAGACTATAGTCTTTCCTCATTTTTTGGCAAAATTTTTGACCCCTTCAGATCTCGTCAGGATTTTCCCAGAATGTTATTTGGAGAGTGTACGCTTGGAAATTATGGGTCAAACTTCCCTCACCCCTTCCAAATGGTTCCCACCAGGTTAGAAAATGTTCTGAATTGGGTTCTTTCTGAAAACCTTCGGAATTTTTTTGAGCAGTTGGGAGGGGTTGAGGGATGTTTGGCACATATTTTTCAAGTCTTTAGGTTTCATATTACTTTCTCAAAATTTCCGAAGGAAATCGGGGAGGGTGAGAAAATCATCCAAAAAAAGAAGAAAGACTATAGTCTTTCCTCATTTTTTGGAAAAATTTTTGACCCCTTCAGATCTCGTCAGGATTTTCCCAGAATGTTATTTGGAGAGTGTACGCTTGGAAATTATGGGTCAAACTTCCCTCACCCCTTCCAAATGGTTCCCACCAGGTTAGAAAATGTTCTGAATTGGGTTCTTTCTGAAAACCTTCGGAATTTTTTCGAGCAGTTGGGAGGGTTGAGGGATGTTTGGCACATATTTTTCAAGTCTTTAGGTTTCATATTACTTTCTCAAAATTTCCGAAGGAAATCGGGGAGGGTGAGAAAATCATCCAAAGAAAGAAGAAAGACTATAGTCTTTCCTCATTTTTTGGAAAAATTTTTGACCCCTTCAGATCTCGTCAGGATTTTCCCAGAATGTTATTTGGAGAGTGTACGCTTGGAAATTATGGGTCAAACTTCCCTCACCCCTTCCGAATGGTTCCCACCAGGTTAGAAAATGTTCTGAATTGGGTTCTTTCTGAAGACCTTCGGAATTTTTTTGAGCAGTTGGGAGGGGTTGAGGGATGTTTGGCACATATTTTTCAAGTCTTTAGGTTTCATATTACTTTCTCAAAATTTCCGAAGGAAATCGGGGAGGGTGAGAAAATCATCCAAAGAAAGAAGAAAGACTATAGTCTTTCCTCATTTTTTGGAAAAATTTTTGACCCCTTCAGATCTCGTCAGGATTTTACCAGAATGTTATTTGGAGAGTGTACGCTTGGAAATTATGGGTCAAACTTCCCTCACCCTTCCAAATGGTTCGTTCCCACCAGGTTAGAAAATGTTCTGAATTGGGTTCTTTCTGAAAACCTTCGGAATTTTTTCGAGCAGTTGGGAGGGTTGAGGGATGTTTGGCACATATTTTTCAAGTCTTTAGGTTTCATATTACTTTCTCAAAATTTCCGAAGGAAATCGGGGAGGGTGAGAAAATCATCCAAAGAAAGAAGAAAGACTATAGTCTTTCCTCATTTTTTGGAAAAATTTTTGACCCCTTCAGATCTCGTCAGGATTTTCCCAGAATGTTATTTGGAGAGTGTACGCTTGGAAATTATGGGTCAAACTTCCCTCACCCCTTCCAAATGGTTCGTTCCCACCAGGTTAGAAAATGTTCTGAATTGGGTTCTTTCTGAAAACCTTCGGAATTTTTTTGAGCAGTTGGGAGGGGTTGAGGGATGTTTGGCACATATTTTTCAAGTCTTTAGGTTTCATATTACTTTCTCAAAATTTCCGAAGGAAATCGGGGAGGGTGAGAAAATCATCCAAAAAAAGAAGAAAGACCATAGTCTTTCCTCATTTTTTGGAAAAATTTTTGACCCCTTCAGATCTCGTCAGGATTTTCCCAGAATGTTATTTGGAGAGTGTACGCTTGGAAATTATGGGTCAAACTTCCCTCACCCCTTCCAAATGGTTCCCACCAGGTTAGAAAATGTTCTGAATTGGGTTCTTTCTGAAGACCTTCGGAATTTTTTTGAGCAGTTGGGAGGGGTTGAGGGATGTTTGGCACATATTTTTCAAGTCTTTAGGTTTCATATTACTTTCTCAAAATTTCCGAAGGAAATCGGGGAGGGTGAGAAAATCATCCAAAAAAAGAAGAAAGACCATAGTCTTTCCTCATTTTTTGGAAAAATTTTTGACCCCTTCAGATCTCGTCAGGATTTTCCCAGAATGTTATTTGGAGAGTGTACGCTTGGAAATTATGGGTCAAACTTCCCTCACCCCTTCCAAATGGTTCCCACCAGGTTAGAAAATGTTCTGAATTGGGTTCTTTCTGAAGACCTTCGGAATTTTTTTGAGCAGTTGGGAGGGGTTGAGGGATGTTTGGCACATATTTTTCAAGTCTTTAGGTTTCATATTACTTTCTCAAAATTTCCGAAGGAAATCGGGGAGGGTGAGAAAATCATCCAAAAAAAGAAGAAAGACTATAGTCTTTCCTCATTTTTTGGAAAAATTTTTGACCCCTTCAGATCTCGTCAGGATTTTCCCAGAATGTTATTTGGAGAGTGTACGCTTGGAAATTATGGGTCAAACTTCCCTCACCCCTTCCAAATGGTTCGTTCCCACCAGGTTAGAAAATGTTCTGAATTGGGTTCTTTCTGAAAACCTTCGGAATTTTTTCGAGCAGTTGGGAGGGTTGAGGGATGTTTGGCACATATTTTTCAAGTCTTTGGGTTTCATATTACTTTCTCAAAATTTCCGAAGGAAATTGGGGAGGGTGAGAAAATCATCCAAAAAAAGAAGAAAGACCATAGTCTTTCCTCATTTTTTGGAAAAATTTTTGACCCCTTCAGATCTCGTCAGGATTTTCCCAGAATGTTATTTGGAGAGTGTACGCTTGGAAATTATGGGTCAAACTTCCCTCACCCCTTCCAAATGGTTCGTTCCCACCAGGTTAGAAAATGTTCTGAATTGGGTTCTTTCTGAAAACCTTCGGAATTTTTTCGAGCAGTTGGGAGGGTTGAGGGATGTTTGGCACATATTTTTCAAGTCTTTAGGTTTCATATTACTTTCTCAAAATTTCCGAAGGAAATTGGGGAGGGTGAGAAAATCATCCAAAGAAAGAAGAAAGACTATAGTCTTTCCTCATTTTTTGGAAAAATTTTTGACCCCTTCAGATCTCGTCAGGATTTTCCCAGAATGTTATTTGGAGAGTGTACGCTTGGAAATTATGGGTCAAACTTCCCTCACCCCTTCCGAATGGTTCCCACCAGGTTAGAAAAAGTTCTGAATTGGGTTCTTTCTGAAGACCTTCGGAATTTTTTTGAGCAGTTGGGAGGGGTTGAGGGATGTTTGGCACATATTTTTCAAGTCTTTAGGTTTCATATTACTTTCTCAAAATTTCCGAAGGAAATCGGGGAGGGTGAGAAAATCATCCAAAGAAAGAAGAAAGACTATAGTCTTTCCTCATTTTTTGGAAAAATTTTTGACCCCTTCAGATCTCGTCAGGATTTTCCCAGAATGTTATTTGGAGAGTGTACGCTTGGAAATTATGGGTCAAACTTCCCTCACCCCTTCCGAATGGTTCCCACCAGGTTAGAAAATGTTCTGAATTGGGTTCTTTCTGAAGACCTTCGGAATTTTTTTGAGCAGTTGGGAGGGGTTGAGGGATGTTTGGCACATATTTTTCAAGTCTTTAGGTTTCATATTACTTTCTCAAAATTTCCGAAGGAAATCGGGGAGGGTGAGAAAATCATCCAAAAAAAGAAGAAAGACTATAGTCTTTCCTCATTTTTTGGAAAAATTTTTGACCCCTTCAGATCTCGTCAGGATTTTCCCAGAATGTTATTTGGAGAGTGTACGCTTGGAAATTATGGGTCAAACTTCCCTCACCCTTCCAAATGGTTCGTTCCCACCAGGTTAGAAAATGTTCTGAATTGGGTTCTTTTTGAAAACCTTCGGAATTTTTTCGAGCAGTTGGGAGTGTTGAGGGATGTTTGGCACATATTTTTCAAGTCTTTAGGTTTCATATTACTTTCTCAAAATTTCCGAAGGAAATCGGGGAGGGTGAGAAAATCATCCAAAGAAAGAAGAAAGACTATAGTCTTTCCTCATTTTTTGGAAAAATTTTTGACCCCTTCAGATCTCGTCAGGATTTTCCCAGAATGTTATTTGGAGAGTGTACGCTTGGAAATTATGGGTCAAACTTCCCTCACCCCTTCCGAATGGTTCCCACCAGGTTAGAAAATGTTCTGAATTGGGTTCTTTCTGAAGACCTTCGGAATTTTTTTGAGCAGTTGGGAGGGGTTGAGGGATGTTTGGCACATATTTTTCAAGTCTTTAGGTTTCATATTACTTTCTCAAAATTTCCGAAGGAAATCGGGGAGGGTGAGAAAATCATCCAAAAAAAGAAGAAAGACCATAGTCTTTCCTCATTTTTTGGAAAAATTTTTGACCCCTTCAGATCTCGTCAGGATTTTCCCAGAATGTTATTTGGAGAGTGTACGCTTGGAAATTATGGGTCAAACTTCCCTCACCCCTTCCAAATGGTTCCCACCAGGTTAGAAAATGTTCTGAATTGGGTTCTTTCTGAAGACCTTCGGAATTTTTTTGAGCAGTTGGGAGGGGTTGAGGGATGTTTGGCACATATTTTTCAAGTCTTTAGGTTTCATATTACTTTCTCAAAATTTCCGAAGGAAATCGGGGAGGGTGAGAAAATCATCCAAAAAAAGAAGAAAGACTATAGTCTTTCCTCATTTTTTGGAAAAATTTTTGACCCCTTCAGATCTCGTCAGGATTTTCCCAGAATGTTATTTGGAGAGTGTACGCTTGGAAATTATGGGTCAAACTTCCCTCACCCCTTCCAAATGGTTCGTTCCCACCAGGTTAGAAAATGTTCTGAATTGGGTTCTTTCTGAAAACCTTCGGAATTTTTTCGAGCAGTTGGGAGGGTTGAGGGATGTTTGGCACATATTTTTCAAGTCTTTAGGTTTCATATTACTTTCTCAAAATTTCCGAAGGAAATTGGGGAGGGTGAGAAAATCATCCAAAGAAAGAAGAAAGACTATAGTCTTTCCTCATTTTTTGGAAAAATTTTTGACCCCTTCAGATCTCGTCAGGATTTTCCCAGAATGTTATTTGGAGAGTGTACGCTTGGAAATTATGGGTCAAACTTCCCTCACCCCTTCCGAATGGTTCCCACCAGGTTAGAAAATGTTCTGAATTGGGTTCTTTCTGAAGACCTTCGGAATTTTTTTGAGCAGTTGGGAGGGGTTGAGGGATGTTTGGCACATATTTTTCAAGTCTTTAGGTTTCATATTACTTTCTCAAAATTTCCGAAGGAAATCGGGGAGGGTGAGAAAATCATCCAAAGAAAGAAGAAAGACTATAGTCTTTCCTCATTTTTTGGAAAAATTTTTGACCCCTTCAGATCTCGTCAGGATTTTCCCAGAATGTTATTTGGAGAGTGTACGCTTGGAAATTATGGGTCAAACTTCCCTCACCCCTTCCGAATGGTTCCCACCAGGTTAGAAAATGTTCTGAATTGGGTTCTTTCTGAAGACCTTCGGAATTTTTTTGAGCAGTTGGGAGGGGTTGAGGGATGTTTGGCACATATTTTTCAAGTCTTTAGGTTTCATATTACTTTCTCAAAATTTCCGAAGGAAATCGGGGAGGGTGAGAAAATCATCCAAAAAAAGAAGAAAGACTATAGTCTTTCCTCATTTTTTGGAAAAATTTTTGACCCCTTCAGATCTCGTCAGGATTTTCCCAGAATGTTATTTGGAGAGTGTACGCTTGGAAATTATGGGTCAAACTTCCCTCACCCTTCCAAATGGTTCGTTCCCACCAGGTTAGAAAATGTTCTGAATTGGGTTCTTTTTGAAAACCTTCGGAATTTTTTCGAGCAGTTGGGAGTGTTGAGGGATGTTTGGCACATATTTTTCAAGTCTTTAGGTTTCATATTACTTTCTCAAAATTTCCGAAGGAAATCGGGGAGGGTGAGAAAATCATCCAAAGAAAGAAGAAAGACTATAGTCTTTCCTCATTTTTTGGAAAAATTTTTGACCCCTTCAGATCTCGTCAGGATTTTCCCAGAATGTTATTTGGAGAGTGTACGCTTGGAAATTATGGGTCAAACTTCCCTCACCCCTTCCGAATGGTTCCCACCAGGTTAGAAAATGTTCTGAATTGGGTTCTTTCTGAAGACCTTCGGAATTTTTTTGAGCAGTTGGGAGGGGTTGAGGGATGTTTGGCACATATTTTTCAAGTCTTTAGGTTTCATATTACTTTCTCAAAATTTCCGAAGGAAATCGGGGAGGGTGAGAAAATCATCCAAAAAAAGAAGAAAGACTATAGTCTTTCCTCATTTTTTGGAAAAATTTTTGATCCCTTCAGATCTCGTCAGGATTTTCCCGGAATGTTATTTGGAGAGTGTACGCTTGGAAATTATGGGTCAAACTTCCCTTACCCCTTCCAAATGGTTCCCACCAGGTTAGAAAATGTTCTGAATTGGGTTCTTTCTGAAGACCTTCGGAATTTTTTTGAGCAGTTGGGAGGGGTTGAGGGATGTTTGGCACATATTTTTCAAGTCTTTAGGTTTCATATTACTTTCTCAAAATTTCCGAAGGAAATCGGGGAGGGTGAGAAAATCATCCAAAGAAAGAAGAAAGACTATAGTCTTTCCTCATTTTTTGGAAAAATTTTTGACCCCTTCAGATCTCGTCAGGATTTTCCCAGAATGTTATTTGGAGAGTGTACGCTTGGAAATTATGGGTCAAACTTCCCTCACCCTTCCAAATGGTTCGTTCCCACCAGGTTAGAAAATGTTCTGAATTGGGTTTTTTCTGAAAACCTTCGGAATTTTTTCGAGCAGTTGGGAGGGTTGAGGGATGTTTGGCACATATTTTTCAAGTCTTTAGGTTTCATATTACTTTCTCAAAATTTCCGAAGGAAATCGGGGAGGGTGAGAAAATCATCCAAAGAAAGAAGAAAGACTATAGTCTTTCCTCATTTTTTGGAAAAATTTTTGACCCCTTCAGATCTCGTCAGGATTTTCCCAGAATGTTATTTGGAGAGTGTACGCTAGGAAATTATGGGTCAAACTTGCCTCACCCCTTCCGAATGGTACCCACCAGGTTAGAAAATGTTCTGAATTGGGTTCTTTCTGAAGACCTTCGGAATTTTTTTGAGCAGTTGGGAGGGGTTGAGGGATGTTTGGCACATATTTTTCAAGTCTAGGTTTCATATTACTTTCTCAAAATTTCCGAAGGAAATCGGGGAGGGTGAGAAAATCATCCAAAAAAAGAAGAAAGACTATAGTCTTTCCTCATTTTTTGGAAAAATTTTTGACCCCTTCAGATCTCGTCAGGATTTTCCCAGAATGTTATTTGGAGAGTGTACGCTTGGAAATTATGGGTCAAACTACCCTCACCCCTTCCAAATGGTTCCCACCAGGTTAGAAAATGTTCTGAATTGGGTTCTTTCTGAAGACCTTCGGAATTTTTTTGAGCAGTTGGGAGGGGTTGAGGGATGTTTGGCACATATTTTTCAAGTCTTTAGGTTTCATATTACTTTCTCAAAATTTCCGAAGGAAATCGGGGAGGGTGAGAAAATCATCCAAAAAAAGAAGAAAGACTATAGTCTTTCCTCATTTTTTGGAAAAATTTTTGACCCCTTCAGATCTCGTCAGGATTTTCCCAGAATGTTATTTGGAGAGTGTACGCTTGGAAATTATGGGTCAAACTTCCCTCACCCCTTCCAAATGGTTCGTTCCCACCAGGTTAGAAAATGTTCTGAATTGGGTTCTTTCTGAAAACCTTCGGAATTTTTTCGAGCAGTTGGGAGGGTTGAGGGATTTTTGGCACATATTTTTCAAGTCTTTAGGTTTCATATTACTTTCTCAAAATTTCCGAAGGAAATTGGGGAGGGTGAGAAAATCATCCAAAGAAAGAAGAAAGACTATAGTCTTTCCTCATTTTTTGGAAAAATTTTTGACCCCTTCAGATCTCGTCAGGATTTTCCCAGAATGTTATTTGGAGAGTGTACGCTTGGAAATTATGGGTCAAACTTCCCTCACCCTTCCAAATGGTTCGTTCCCACCAGGTTAGAAAATGTTCTGAATTGGGTTCTTTCTGAAAACCTTCGGAATTTTTTCGAGCAGTTGGGAGGGTTGAGGGATGTTTGGCACATATTTTTCAAGTCTTTAGGTTTCATATTACTTTCTCAAAATTTCCGAAGGAAATCGGGGAGGGTGAGAAAATCATCCAAAGAAAGAAGAAAGACTATAGTCTTTCCTCATTTCTTGGAAAAAATTTTGACCCCTTCAGATCTCGTCAGGATTTTCCCAGAATGTTATTTGGAGAGTGTACGCTTGGAAATTATGGGTCAAACTTCCCTCACCCCTTCCAAATGGTTCCCACCAGGTTAGAAAATGTTCTGAATTGGGTTCTTTCTGAAGACCTTCGGAATTTTTTTGAGCAGTTGGGAGGGGTTGAGGGATGTTTGGCACATATTTTTCAAGTCTTTAGGTTTCATATTACTTTCTCAAAATTTCCGAAGGAAATCGGGGAGGGTGAGAAAATCATCCAAAGAAAGAAGAAAGACTATAGTCTTTCCTCATTTCTTGGAAAAAATTTTGACCCCTTCAGATCTCGTCAGGATTTTCCCAGAATGTTATTTGGAGAGTGTACGCTTGGAAATTATGGGTCAAACTTCCCTCACCCCTTCCAAATGGTTCCCACCAGGTTAGAAAATGTTCTGAATTGGGTTCTTTCTGAAGACCTTCGGAATTTTTTTGAGCAGTTGGGAGGGGTTGAGGGATGTTTGGCACATATTTTTCAAGTCTTTAGGTTTCATATTACTTTCTCAAAATTTCCGAAGGAAATCGGGGAGGGTGAGAAAATCATCCAAAAAAAGAAGAAAGACTATAGTCTTTCCTCATTTTTTGGAAAAATTTTTGACCCCTTCAGATCTCGTCAGGATTTTCCCAGAATGTTATTTGGAGAGTGTACGCTTGGAAATTATGGGTCAAACTTCCCTCACCCCTTCCAAATGGTTCCCACCAGGTTAGAAAATGTTCTGAATTGGGTTCTTTCTGAAAACCTTCGGAATTTTTTCGAGCAGTTGGGAGGGTTGAGGGATGTTTGGCACATATTTTTCAAGTCTTTAGGTTTCATATTACTTTCTCAAAATTTCCGAAGGAAATCGGGGAGGGTGAGAAAATCATCCAAAGAAAGAAGAAAGACTATAGTCTTTCCTCATTTTTTGGAAAAATTTTTGACCCCTTCAGATCTCGTCAGGATTTTCCCAGAATGTTATTTGGAGAGTGTACGCTTGGAAATTATGGGTCAAACTTCCCTCACCCCTTCCAAATGGTTCCCACCAGGTTAGAAAATGTTCTGAATTGGGTTCTTTCTGAAGACCTTCGGAATTTTTTTGAGCAGTTGGGAGGGGTTGAGGGATGTTTGGCACATATTTTTCAAGTCTTTAGGTTTCATATTACTTTCTCAAAATTTCCGAAGGAAATCGGGGAGGGTGAGAAAATCATCCAAAAAAAGAAGAAAGACTATAGTCTTTCCTCATTTTTTGGAAAAATTTTTGACCCCTTCAGATCTCGTCAGGATTTTCCCAGAATGTTATTTGGAGAGTGTACGCTTGGAAATTATGGGTCAAACTTCCCTCACCCCTTCCAAATGGTTCCCACCAGGTTAGAAAATGTTCTGAATTGGGTTCTTTCTGAAAACCTTCGGAATTTTTTCGAGCAGTTGGGAGGGTTGAGGGATGTTTGGCACATATTTTTCAAGTCTTTAGGTTTCATATTACTTTCTCAAAATTTCCGAAGGAAATCGGGGAGGGTGAGAAAATCATCCAAAGAAAGAAGAAAGACTATAGTCTTTCCTCATTTTTTGGAAAAATTTTTGACCCCTTCAGATCTCGTCAGGATTTTCCCAGAATGTTATTTGGAGAGTGTACGCTTGGAAATTATGGGTCAAACTTCCCTCACCCCTTCCGAATGGTTCCCACCAGGTTAGAAAATGTTCTGAATTGGGTTCTTTCTGAAGACCTTCGGAATTTTTTTGAGCAGTTGGGAGGGGTTGAGGGATGTTTGGCACATATTTTTCAAGTCTTTAGGTTTCATATTACTTTCTCAAAATTTCCGAAGGAAATCTGGGAGGGTGAGAAAATCATCCAAAGAAAGAAGAAAGACTATAGTCTTTCCTCATTTTTTGGAAAAATTTTTGACCCCTTCAGATCTCGTCAGGATTTTACCAGAATGTTATTTGGAGAGTGTACGCTTGGAAATTATGGGTCAAACTTCCCTCACCCTTCCAAATGGTTCGTTCCCACCAGGTTAGAAAATGTTCTGAATTGGGTTCTTTCTGAAAACCTTCGGAATTTTTTCGAGCAGTTGGGAGGGTTGAGGGATGTTTGGCACATATTTTTCAAGTCTTTAGGTTTCATATTACTTTCTCAAAATTTCCGAAGGAAATCGGGGAGGGTGAGAAAATCATCCAAAGAAAGAAGAAAGACTATAGTCTTTCCTCATTTTTTGGAAAAATTTTTGACCCCTTCAGATCTCGTCAGGATTTTCCCAGAATGTTATTTGGAGAGTGTACGCTTGGAAATTATGGGTCAAACTTCCCTCACCCCTTCCAAATGGTTCGTTCCCACCAGGTTAGAAAATGTTCTGAATTGGGTTCTTTCTGAAAACCTTCGGAATTTTTTTGAGCAGTTGGGAGGGGTTGAGGGATGTTTGGCACATATTTTTCAAGTCTTTAGGTTTCATATTACTTTCTCAAAATTTCCGAAGGAAATCGGGGAGGGTGAGAAAATCATCCAAAAAAAGAAGAAAGACTATAGTCTTTCCTCATTTTTTGGAAAAATTTTTGACCCCTTCAGATCTCGTCAGGATTTTCCCAGAATGTTATTTGGAGAGTGTACGCTTGGAAATTATGGGTCAAACTTCCCTCACCCCTTCCAAATGGTTAGTTCCCACCAGGTTAGAAAATGTTCTGAATTGGGTTCTTTCTGAAAACCTTTGGAATTTTTTCGAGCAGTTGGGAGGGTTGAGGGATGTTTGGCACATATTTTTCATGTCTTTAGGTTTCATATTAATTTCTCAAAATTTACGAAGGAAATCGGGGAGGGTGAGAAAATCATCCAAAAAAAGAAGAAAGACTATAGTCTTTCCTCATTTTTTGGAAAAATTTTTGACCCCTTCAGATCTCGTCAGGATATTCCCAGAATGTTATTTGGAGAGTGTACGCTTGGAAATTATGGGTCAAACTTCCCTCACCCCTTCCAAATGGTTCCCACCAGGTTAGAAAATGTTCTGAATTGGGTTCTTTCTGAAGACCTTCGGAATTTTTTTGAGCAGTTGGGAGGGGTTGAGGGATGTTTGGCACATATTTTTCAAGTCTTTAGGTTTCATATTACTTTCTCAAAATTTCCGAAGGAAATCGGGGAGGGTGTGAAAATCATCCAAAAAAAGAAGAAAGACTATAGTCTTTCCTCATTTTTTGGAAAAATTTTTGACCCCTTCAGATCTCGTCAGGATTTTCCCAGAATGTTATTTGGAGAGTGTACGCTTGGAAATTATGGGTCAAACTTCCCTCACCCCTTCCAAATGGTTCCCACCAGGTTAGAAAATGTTCTGAATTGGGTTCTTTCTGAAGACCTTCGGAATTTTTTTGAGCAGTTGGGAGGGGTTGAGGGATGTTTGGCACATATTTTTCAAGTCTTTAGGTTTCATATTACTTTCTCAAAATTTCCGAAGGAAATCGGGGAGGGTGAGAAAATCATCCAAAAAAAGAAGAAAGACTATAGTCTTTCCTCATTTTTTGGCAAAATTTTGGACCCCTTCAGATCTCGTCAGGATTTTCCCAGAATGTTATTTGGAGAGTGTACGCTTGGAAATTATGGGTCAAACTTCCCTCACCCCTTCCTAATGGTTCCCACCAGGTTAGAAAATGTTCTGAATTGGGTTCTTTCTGAAGACCTTCGGAATTTTTTTGAGCAGTTGGGAGGGGTTGAGGGATGTTTGGCACATATTTTTCAAGTCTTTAGGTTTCATATTACTTTCTCAAAATTTCCGAAGGAAATCGGGGAGGGTGAGAAAATCATCCAAAAAAAGAAGAAAGACTATAGTCTTTCCTCATTTTTTGGCAAAATTTTTGACCCCTTCAGATCTCGTCAGGATTTTCCCAGAATGTTATTTGGAGAGTGTACGCTTGGAAATTATGGGTCAAACTTCCCTCACCCCTTCCAAATGGTTCCCACCAGGTTAGAAAATGTTCTGAATTGGGTTCTTTCTGAAAACCTTCGGAATTTTTTTGAGCAGTTGGGAGGGGTTGAGGGATGTTTGGCACATATTTTTCAAGTCTTTAGGTTTCATATTACTTTCTCAAAATTTCCGAAGGAAATCGGGGAGGGTGAGAAAATCATCCAAAAAAAGAAGAAAGACTATAGTCTTTCCTCATTTTTTGGAAAAATTTTTGACCCCTTCAGATCTCGTCAGGATTTTCCCAGAATGTTATTTGGAGAGTGTACGCTTGGAAATTATGGGTCAAACTTCCCTCACCCCTTCCAAATGGTTCCCACCAGGTTAGAAAATGTTCTGAATTGGGTTCTTTCTGAAAACCTTCGGAATTTTTTCGAGCAGTTGGGAGGGTTGAGGGATGTTTGGCACATATTTTTCAAGTCTTTAGGTTTCATATTACTTTCTCAAAATTTCCGAAGGAAATCGGGGAGGGTGAGAAAATCATCCAAAGAAAGAAGAAAGACTATAGTCTTTCCTCATTTTTTGGAAAAATTTTTGACCCCTTCAGATCTCGTCAGGATTTTCCCAGAATGTTATTTGGAGAGTGTACGCTTGGAAATTATGGGTCAAACTTCCCTCACCCCTTCCGAATGGTTCCCACCAGGTTAGAAAATGTTCTGAATTGGGTTCTTTCTGAAGACCTTCGGAATTTTTTTGAGCAGTTGGGAGGGGTTGAGGGATGTTTGGCACATATTTTTCAAGTCTTTAGGTTTCATATTACTTTCTCAAAATTTCCGAAGGAAATCGGGGAGGGTGAGAAAATCATCCAAAGAAAGAAGAAAGACTATAGTCTTTCCTCATTTTTTGGAAAAATTTTTGACCCCTTCAGATCTCGTCAGGATTTTACCAGAATGTTATTTGGAGAGTGTACGCTTGGAAATTATGGGTCAAACTTCCCTCACCCTTCCAAATGGTTCGTTCCCACCAGGTTAGAAAATGTTCTGAATTGGGTTCTTTCTGAAAACCTTCGGAATTTTTTCGAGCAGTTGGGAGGGTTGAGGGATGTTTGGCACATATTTTTCAAGTCTTTAGGTTTCATATTACTTTCTCAAAATTTCCGAAGGAAATCGGGGAGGGTGAGAAAATCATCCAAAGAAAGAAGAAAGACTATAGTCTTTCCTCATTTTTTGGAAAAATTTTTGACCCCTTCAGATCTCGTCAGGATTTTCCCAGAATGTTATTTGGAGAGTGTACGCTTGGAAATTATGGGTCAAACTTCCCTCACCCTTCCAAATGGTTCGTTCCCACCAGGTTAGAAAATGTTCTGAATTGGGTTCTTTTTGAAAACCTTCGGAATTTTTTCGAGCAGTTGGGAGTGTTGAGGGATGTTTGGCACATATTTTTCAAGTCTTTAGGTTTCATATTACTTTCTCAAAATTTCCGAAGGAAATCGGGGAGGGTGAGAAAATCATCCAAAGAAAGAAGAAAGACTATAGTCTTTCCTCATTTTTTGGAAAAATTTTTGACCCCTTCAGATCTCGTCAGGATTTTCCCAGAATGTTATTTGGAGAGTGTACGCTTGGAAATTATGGGTCAAACTTCCCTCACCCCTTCCGAATGGTTCCCACCAGGTTAGAAAATGTTCTGAATTGGGTTCTTTCTGAAGACCTTCGGAATTTTTTTGAGCAGTTGGGAGGGGTTGAGGGATGTTTGGCACATATTTTTCAAGTCTTTAGGTTTCATATTACTTTCTCAAAATTTCCGAAGGAAATCGGGGAGGGTGAGAAAATCATCCAAAAAAAGAAGAAAGACCATAGTCTTTCCTCATTTTTTGGAAAAATTTTTGACCCCTTCAGATCTCGTCAGGATTTTCCCAGAATGTTATTTGGAGAGTGTACGCTTGGAAATTATGGGTCAAACTTCCCTCACCCCTTCCAAATGGTTCCCACCAGGTTAGAAAATGTTCTGAATTGGGTTCTTTCTGAAGACCTTCGGAATTTTTTTGAGCAGTTGGGAGGGGTTGAGGGATGTTTGGCACATATTTTTCAAGTCTTTAGGTTTCATATTACTTTCTCAAAATTTCCGAAGGAAATCGGGGAGGGTGAGAAAATCATCCAAAAAAAGAAGAAAGACTATAGTCTTTCCTCATTTTTTGGAAAAATTTTTGACCCCTTCAGATCTCGTCAGGATTTTCCCAGAATGTTATTTGGAGAGTGTACGCTTGGAAATTATGGGTCAAACTTCCCTCACCCCTTCCAAATGGTTCGTTCCCACCAGGTTAGAAAATGTTCTGAATTGGGTTCTTTCTGAAAACCTTCGGAATTTTTTCGAGCAGTTGGGAGGGTTGAGGGATGTTTGGCACATATTTTTCAAGTCTTTAGGTTTCATATTACTTTCTCAAAATTTCCGAAGGAAATTGGGGAGGGTGAGAAAATCATCCAAAGAAAGAAGAAAGACTATAGTCTTTCCTCATTTTTTGGAAAAATTTTTGACCCCTTCAGATCTCGTCAGGATTTTCCCAGAATGTTATTTGGAGAGTGTACGCTTGGAAATTATGGGTCAAACTTCCCTCACCCCTTCCGAATGGTTCCCACCAGGTTAGAAAATGTTCTGAATTGGGTTCTTTCTGAAGACCTTCGGAATTTTTTTGAGCAGTTGGGAGGGGTTGAGGGATGTTTGGCACATATTTTTCAAGTCTTTAGGTTTCATATTACTTTCTCAAAATTTCCGAAGGAAATCGGGGAGGGTGAGAAAATCATCCAAAGAAAGAAGAAAGACTATAGTCTTTCCTCATTTTTTGGAAAAATTTTTGACCCCTTCAGATCTCGTCAGGATTTTCCCAGAATGTTATTTGGAGAGTGTACGCTTGGAAATTATGGGTCAAACTTCCCTCACCCTTCCAAATGGTTCGTTCCCACCAGGTTAGAAAATGTTCTGAATTGGGTTCTTTTTGAAAACCTTCGGAATTTTTTCGAGCAGTTGGGAGTGTTGAGGGATGTTTGGCACATATTTTTCAAGTCTTTAGGTTTCATATTACTTTCTCAAAATTTCCGAAGGAAATCGGGGAGGGTGAGAAAATCATCCAAAGAAAGAAGAAAGACTATAGTCTTTCCTCATTTTTTGGAAAAATTTTTGACCCCTTCAGATCTCGTCAGGATTTTCCCAGAATGTTATTTGGAGAGTGTACGCTTGGAAATTATGGGTCAAACTTCCCTCACCCCTTCCGAATGGTTCCCACCAGGTTAGAAAATGTTCTGAATTGGGTTCTTTCTGAAGACCTTCGGAATTTTTTTGAGCAGTTGGGAGGGGTTGAGGGATGTTTGGCACATATTTTTCAAGTCTTTAGGTTTCATATTACTTTCTCAAAATTTCCGAAGGAAATCGGGGAGGGTGAGAAAATCATCCAAAAAAAGAAGAAAGACTATAGTCTTTCCTCATTTTTTGGAAAAATTTTTGACCCCTTCAGATCTCGTCAGGATTTTCCCAGAATGTTATTTGGAGAGTGTACGCTTGGAAATTATGGGTCAAACTTCCCTCACCCCTTCCGAATGGTTCCCACCAGGTTAGAAAATGTTCTGAATTGGGTTCTTTCTGAAGACCTTCGGAATTTTTTTGAGCAGTTGGGAGGGGTTGAGGGATGTTTGGCACATATTTTTCAAGTCTTTAGGTTTCATATTACTTTCTCAAAATTTCCGAAGGAAATCGGGGAGGGTGAGAAAATCATCCAAAAAAAGAAGAAAGACTATAGTCTTTCCTCATTTTTTGGAAAAATTTTTGATCCCTTCAGATCTCGTCAGGATTTTCCCGGAATGTTATTTGGAGAGTGTACGCTTGGAAATTATGGGTCAAACTTCCCTTACCCCTTCCAAATGGTTCCCACCAGGTTAGAAAATGTTCTGAATTGGGTTCTTTCTGAAGACCTTCGGAATTTTTTTGAGCAGTTGGGAGGGGTTGAGGGATGTTTGGCACATATTTTTCAAGTCTTTAGGTTTCATATTACTTTCTCAAAATTTCCGAAGGAAATCGGGGAGGGTGAGAAAATCATCCAAAGAAAGAAGAAAGACTATAGTCTTTCCTCATTTTTTGGAAAAATTTTTGACCCCTTCAGATCTCGTCAGGATTTTCCCAGAATGTTATTTGGAGAGTGTACGCTTGGAAATTATGGGTCAAACTTCCCTCACCCTTCCAAATGGTTCGTTCCCACCAGGTTAGAAAATGTTCTGAATTGGGTTTTTTCTGAAAACCTTCGGAATTTTTTCGAGCAGTTGGGAGGGTTGAGGGATGTTTGGCACATATTTTTCAAGTCTTTAGGTTTCATATTACTTTCTCAAAATTTCCGAAGGAAATCGGGGAGGGTGAGAAAATCATCCAAAGAAAGAAGAAAGACTATAGTCTTTCCTCATTTTTTGGAAAAATTTTTGACCCCTTCAGATCTCGTCAGGATTTTCCCAGAATGTTATTTGGAGAGTGTACGCTTGGAAATTATGGGTCAAACTTCCCTCACCCCTTCCGAATGGTACCCACCAGGTTAGAAAATGTTCTGAATTGGGTTCTTTCTGAAGACCTTCGGAATTTTTTTGAGCAGTTGGGAGGGGTTGAGGGATGTTTGGCACATATTTTTCAAGTCTTTAGGTTTCATATTACTTTCTCAAAATTTCCGAAGGAAATCGGGGAGGGTGAGAAAATCATCCAAAAAAAGAAGAAAGACTATAGTCTTTCCTCATTTTTTGGAAAAATTTTTGACCCCTTCAGATCTCGTCAGGATTTTCCCAGAATGTTATTTGGAGAGTGTACGCTTGGAAATTATGGGTCAAACTTCCCTCACCCCTTCCAAATGGTTCGTTCCCACCAGGTTAGAAAATGTTCTGAATTGGGTTCTTTCTGAAAACCTTCGGAATTTTTTCGAGCAGTTGGGAGGGTTGAGGGATTTTTGGCACATATTTTTCAAGTCTTTAGGTTTCATATTACTTTCTCAAAATTTCCGAAGGAAATTGGGGAGGGTGAGAAAATCATCCAAAGAAAGAAGAAAGACTATAGTCTTTCCTCATTTTTTGAAAAAATTTTTGACCCCTTCAGATCTCGTCAGGATTTTCCCAGAATGTTATTTGGAGAGTGTACGCTTGGAAATTATGGGTCAAACTTCCCTCACCCTTCCAAATGGTTCGTTCCCACCAGGTTAGAAAATGTTCTGAATTGGGTTCTTTCTGAAAACCTTCGGAATTTTTTCGAGCAGTTGGGAGGGTTGAGGGATGTTTGGCACATATTTTTCAAGTCTTTAGGTTTCATATTACTTTCTCAAAATTTCCGAAGGAAATCTGGGAGGGTGAGAAAATCATCCAAAGAAAGAAGAAAGACTATAGTCTTTCCTCATTTTTTGGAAAAATTTTTGACCCCTTCAGATCTCGTCAGGATTTTCCCAGAATGTTATTTGGAGAGTGTACGCTTGGAAATTATGGGTCAAACTTCCCTCACCCTTCCAAATGGTTCGTTCCCACCAGGTTAGAAAATGTTCTGAATTGGGTTCTTTCTGAAAACCTTTGAAATTTTTTCGAGCAGTTGGGAGGGTTGAGGGATGTTTGGCACATATTTTTCATGTCTTTAGGTTTCATATTACTTTCTCAAAATTTCCGAAGGAAATCGGGGAGGGTGAGAAAATCATCCAAAAAAAGAAGAAAGACTTATAGTCTTTCCTCATTTTTTGGCAAAATTTTTGACCCCTTCAGATCTCGTCAGGATTTTCCCAGAATGTTATTTGGAGAGTGTACGCTTGGAAATTATGGGTCAAACTTCCCTCACCCCTTCCAAATGGTTCCCACCAGGTTAGAAAATGTTCTGAATTGGGTTCTTTCTGAAGACCTTCGGAATTTTTTTGAGCAGTTGGGAGGGGTTGAGGGATGTTTGGCACATATTTTTCAAGTCTTTAGGTTTCATATTACTTTCTCAAAATTTCCGAAGGAAATCGGGGAGGGTGAGAAAATCATCCAAAAAAAGAAGAAAGACTATAGTCTTTCCTCATTTTTTGGAAAAATTTTTGACCCCTTCAGATCTCGTCAGGATTTTCCCAGAATGTTATTTGGAGAGTGTACGCTTGGAAATTATGGGTCAAACTTCCCTCACCCCTTCCAAATGGTTCGTTCCCACCAGGTTAGAAAATGTTCTGAATTGGGTTCTTTCTGAAAACCTTCGGAATTTTTTCGAGCAGTTGGGAGGGTTGAGGGATGTTTTACACATATTTTTCAAGTCTTTAGGTTTCATATTACTTTCTCAAAATTTCCGAAGGAAATCGGGGAGGGTGAGAAAATCATCCAAAATAAGAAGAAAGACTATAGTCTTTCCTCATTTTTTGGAAAAATTTTTGACCCCTTCAGATCTCGTCAAGATTTTCCCAGAATGTTATTTGGAGAGTGTACGCTTGGAAATTACGGGTCAAACTTCCCTCACCCCCAAATGGTTCGTTCCCACCAGGTTAGAAAATGTTCTGAATTGGGTTCTTTCTGAAAACCTTCGGAATTTTTTTGAGCAGTTGGGAGAGGTTGAGGGATGTTTGGCACATATTTTTCAAGTCTTTAGGTTTCATATTACTTTCTCAAAATTTCCGAAGGAAATCGGGGAGGGTGAGAAAATCATCCAAAGAAAGAAGAAAGACTATAGTCTTTCCTCATTTTTTGGAAAAATTTTTGACCCCTTCAGATCTCGTCAGGATTTTCCCAGAATGTTATTTGGAGAGTGTACGCTTGGAAATTAAGGGTCAAACTTCCCTCACCCCTTCCAAATGGTTCGTTCCCACCAGGTTAGAAAATGTTCTGAATTGGGTTCTTTCTGAAAACCTTCGGAATTTTTTCGAGCAGTTGGGAGGGTTGAGGGATGTTTGGCACATATTTTTCAAGTCTTTAGGTTTCATATTACTTTCTCAAAATTTCCGAAGGAAATCGGGGAGGGTGAGAAAATCATCCAAAGAAAGAAGAAAGACTATAGTCTTTCCTCATTTTTTGGAAAAATTTTTGACCCCTTCAGATCTCGTCAGGATTTTCCCAGAATGTAATTTGGAGAGTGTACGCTTGGAAATTATGGGTCAAACTTCCCTCACCCCTTCCAAATGGTTCGTTCCCACCAGGTTAGAAAATGTTCTGAATTGTGTTCTTTCTGAAAACCTTTGGAATTTTTTCGAGCAGTTGGGAGGGTTGAGGGATGTTTGGCACATATTTTTCATGTCTTTAGGTTTCATATTACTTTCTCAAAATTTCCGAAGGAAATCGGGGAGGGTGAGAAAATCATCCAAAATAAGAAGAAAGACTATAGTCTTTCCTCATTTTTTGGAAAAATTTTTGACCCCTTCAGATCTCGTCAAGATTTTCCCAGAATGTTATTTGGAGAGTGTACGCTTGGAAATTATGGGTCAAACTTCCCTCACCCCTTCCAAATGGTTCGTTCCCACCAGGTTAGAAAATGTTCTGAATTGGGTTCTTTCTGAAAACCTTTGGAATTTTTTCGAGCAGTTGCGAGGGTTGAGGGATGTTTGGCACATATTTTTCATGTCTTTAGGTTTCATATTACTTTCTCAAAATTTCCGAAGGAAATCGGGGAGGGTGAGAAAATCATCCAAAATAAGAAGAAAGACTATAGTCTTTCCTCATTTTTTGGAAAAATTTTTGACCCCTTCAGATCTCGTCAAGATTTTCCCAGAATGTTATTTGGAGAGTGTACGCTTGGAAATTATGGGTCAAACTTCCCTCACCCCTTCCAAATGGTTCGTTCCCACCAGGTTAGAAAATGTTCTGAATTGGGTTCTTTCTGAAAACCTTCGGAATTTTTTTGAGCAGTTGGGAGAGGTTGAGGGATGTTTGGCACATATTTTTCAAGTCTTTAGGTTTCATATTACTTTCTCAAAATTTCCGAAGGAAATCGGGGAGGGTGAGCAAATCATCCAAAGAAAGAAGAAAGACTTATAGTCTTTCCTCATTTTTTGGAAAAATTTTTGACCCCTTCAGATCTCGTCAGGATTTTCCCAGAATGTTATTTGGAGAGTGTACGCTTGGAAATTATGGGTCAAACTTCCCTCACCCTTCCAAATGGTTCGTTCCCACCAGGTTAGAAAATGTTCTGAATTGGGTTCTTTCTGAAAACCTTTGAAATTTTTTCGAGCAGTTGGGAGGGTTGAGGGATGTTTGGCACATATTTTTCATGTCTTTAGGTTTCATATTACTTTCTCAAAATTTCCGAAGGAAATCGGGGAGGGTGAGAAAATCATCCAAAAAAAAAGAAAGACTATAGTCTTTCCTCATTTTTTGGAAAAATTTTTGACCCCTTCAGATCTCGTCAGGATTTTCCCAGAATGTTATTTGGAGAGTGTACGCTTGGAAATTATGGGTCAAACTTCCCTCACCCCTTCCAAATGGTTCCCACCAGGTTGGAAAATGTTCTGAATTGGGTTCTTTCTGAAGACCTTCGGAATTTTTTTGAGCAGTTGGGAGGGGTTGAGGGATGTTTGGCACATACTTTTCAAGTCTTTAGGGATCATATTACTTTCTCAAAATTTCCGAAGGAAATCGGGGAGGGTGAGAAAATCATCCAAAATAAGAAGAAAGACTATAGTCTTTCCTCATTTTTTGGAAAAATTTTTGACCCCTTCAGATCTCGTCAAGATTTTCCCAGAATGTTATTTGGAGAGTGTACGCTTGGAAATTATGGGTCAAACTTCCCTCACCCCTTCCAAATGGTTCGTTCCCACCAGGTTAGAAAATGTTCTGAATTGGGTTCTTTCTGAAAACCTTCGGAATTTTTTTGAGCAGTTGGGAGAGGTTGAGGGATGTTTGGCACATATTTTTCAAGTCTTTAGGTTTCATATTACTTTCTCAAAATTTCCGAAGGAAATCGGGGAGGGTGAGAAAATCATCCAAAGAAAGAAGAAAGACTATAGTCTTTCCTCATTTTTTGGAAAAATTTTTGACCCCTTCAGATCTCGTCAGGATTTTCCCAGAATGTTATTTGGAGAGTGTACGCTTGGAAATTATGGGTCAAACTTCCCTCACCCTTCCAAATGGTTCGTTCCCACCAGGTTAGAAAATGTTCTGAATTGGGTTCTTTCTGAAAACCTTTGAAATTTTTTCGAGCAGTTGGGAGGGTTGAGGGATGTTTGGCACATATTTTTCATGTCTTTAGGTTTCATATTACTTTCTCAAAATTTCCGAAGGAAATCGGGGAGGGTGAGAAAATCATCCAAAAAAAGAAGAAAGACTTATAGTCTTTCCTCATTTTTTGGCAAAATTTTTGACCCCTTCAGATCTCGTCAGGATTTTCCCAGAATGTTATTTGGAGAGTGTACGCTTGGAAATTATGGGTCAAACTTCCCTCACCCCTTCCTAATGGTTCCCACCAGGTTAGAAAATGTTCTGAATTGGGTTCTTTCTGAAGACCTTCGGAATTTTTTTGAGCAGTTGGGAGGGGTTGAGGGATGTTTGGCACATATTTTTCAAGTCTTTAGGTTTCATATTACTTTCTCAAAATTTCCGAAGGAAATCGGGGAGGGTGAGAAAATCATCCAAAAAATGAGGAAAGACTATAGTCTTTCTTCATTTTTTGGAAAAATTTTTGACCCCTTCAGATCTCGTCAGGATTTTCCCAGAATGTTATTTGGAGAGTGTACGCTTGGAAATTATGGGTCAAACTTCCCTCACCCTTCCAAATGGTTCGTTCCCACCAGGTTAGAAAATGTTCTGAATTGGGTTCTTTCTGAAAACCTTCGGAATTTTTTCGAGCAGTTGGGAGGGTTGAGGGATGTTTGGCACATATTTTTCAAGTCTTTAGGTTTCATATTACTTTCTCAAAATTTCCGAAGGAAATCGGGGAGGGTGAGAAAATCATCCAAAATAAGAAGAAAGACTATAGTCTTTCCTCATTTTTTGGAAAAATTTTTGAGCCCTTTAGATCTCGTCAGGATTTTCCCAGAATGTTATTTGGAGAGTGTACGCTTGGAAATTATGGGTCAAACTTCCCTCACCCCTTCCAAATGGTTCCCACCAGGTTAGAAAATGTTCTGAATTGGGTTCTTTCTGAAAACCTTCGGAATTTCTTTTTGAGCAGTTGGGAGGGGTTGAGGAATGTTTGGCACATATTTTTCAAGTCTTTAGGTTTCATATTACTTTCTCAAAATTTCCGAAGGAAATCGGGGAGGGTGAGAAAATCATCCAAAAAAAGAAGAAAGACTATAGTCTTTCCTCATTTTTTGGAAAAATTTTTGACCCCTTCAGATCTCGTCTGTTCTGAATTGGGTTCTTTCTGAACATTTTCGGAGCATTTGGGAAAGGTTGAGGGATGTTTGGCACATATTTTCAGAATGTGTCATATAAACACTCGGGGTTAAAGGTATAGTGTCCTAAATAATTTGTTTTAGGTCGATTTCCTGGAGTACTCGGACGATTTCATCCTGGGGAGATCGTCGCTCACTTCTTCCAGTAGGTACTCGAAGATCATCAGTCCTGAAGGAGAGAGGGCCCTTTTTAGAGATATAGATATAAAAACAGTCCTTTTCAGGACTAATAAAAATTTTAAAGAAAGGTTTTTCCTAAGGGAAGTGTGTCGGACTGCTTCTAGTTTAATAATTTAGGACCGTAGCTATACATTCGACTGTGACCAAGTTGGCGGGCCAACGTGTGTACAGTCAGCGACAAATGTTTTCATCAGTATGATACCACTGAACCCGTATTTTTGAGAAATATAATAGGTAACATAACGCCGTTTTTATTGTTTTACATAGGTATGTTGGTAAAATTGTTAACAAGATGAAATGAAATATAGAAACGTATTATATTTCTCAGTAAAGCGGGTTACAGTGGTACAAGACTAGTGAAAACATTTGTCACTGACTGTACATTAGAATGTGACCGTGTCGGCGGTTTCGCGGGGAGCGTTTAGACTGTGACCAAGTTGGCGGGCCGTGTTGTCCATTAGAATGTGACCCTGCTGGCGGGCCGAAGGTCAACATTGCAGTGTGAACGCACCTTTAGCTAATAAATTATACAGTGTGAACGCACCTTTAGCTAAAAATTATACATTGTGAACGCACCTGTAGCTAATAAATTTTGCAATGTGAACGCACCTTTAACTAAAAATTATGCAGTGTGAACGTACTACCGTTAGCTAATAAATTTTGAAGTGTGAACGCACCTTTAGCTAATAAATTATGCAGTGTGAACGTACCTTTAGCTAATAAATTTTGCAGTGTGAACGCACCTTTAGCTAATAATTTTGTTTTGTGAACGCACCTTTAGCTAAAAATTATGCAGTGTGAACGCACCTATAGCTAATAAATTTTGCAGTGTGAACGCACCTTTAGCTAATAAATTATGCAGTGTGAACGTACCTTTAGCTAATAAATTTTGCAGTGTGAACGCACCTTTAGCTAATAAATTTTTAAGTGTGAACGCACCTTTAGCTAATAAATTATGCAGTGTGAACGTACCTTTAGCTAATAAATTTTTAAGTGTGAACGCACCTTTAGCTAATAAATTATGCAGTGTGAACGTACCTTTAGCTAATAAATTTTTAAGTGTGAACGCACCTTTAGCTAATAAATTATGCAGTGTGAACGTACCTTTAGCTAATAAATTTTGCAGTGTGAACGCACCTTTAGCTAATAATTTTGTTTTGTGAACGCACCTTTAGCTAAAAATTATGCAGTGTGAACGCACCTGTAGCTAATAAATTTTGCAGTGTGGACGCACCTTTAACTAAAAATTATGCAGTGTGAACACACCTTTAGCTTATAAAATTTGTTGTGTGAACGCACCTCTAGCTAATCAATTTTGCAGTGTGAACGCACCTTTAGCTAATAAAGTATGCGGTGTGAACGCACCTTTAGCTAATAATTTTTTTGTGTGAATGGACCTTTAGCTAATCAATTTTGCGGTGTGAACGCACCTTTAGCTAATAAAATTTGCAGTGTGAACGCACCTTTAGCTAATAAATTATGCAGTGTGAACGTACCGTTAGTTAATAAATTTTGAAGTGTGAACGCACATGTAGCTAATAAATTTTGCAGTGTGAACGCACCTTTAACTAAAAATTATGCAGTGTGAACACACATTTAGATTATAAAATTTGTTGTGTGAACGCACCTCTAGCTAATCAATTTTGCAGTGTGAACGCACCTTTAGCTAATAAATTATGCGGTGTGAACGCACCTTTAGCTAATCAATTTTGCAGTGTGAACGCACCTTTACCGAATAAATTATGCAATGGGAACGCACCTTTAGCTAAGCGGTGAGAATACACCTTTAGACTCGACGCGATAACTTGGTAAAGGTGCGTTCACACTGCAAATTTTATTTTCTAAAGGTGAGTTCACACTACAATTTTTTTTTCTAAGGTGCGTTCACACTGCAAAATGGATTAGCTAATGGTGCGTTCACACTACAACAATTATTAGCTAAAGGTGCATTCACACTATAAATTTTATTATCTAAAAGTGTGTCCTCACTACAAATTTTATTGGCTAAAGATGTGTTCACACTTCATAATTTATTAGCTAGAGGTGCGTTCAAATTGCATAATTTATTAGCTAAAGGTGCGTTCACACTAAAAATTTTATTTTCTAAAGGTGCGTTCATACTATAAATTTTATTATCTAAAGGTGCGTCCCCACTACAAATTTTATTAGCTTAAGATGTGTTCACACTTCATAATTTATTAGCTAGAGGTGCGTTCACGTTGCATTATTTATTAGTTAAAAGTGCGTTAACACCGCAATATTTATCAGCTAAAGGTGCGTTCACATCGCAAAATTGATTAGCTAAAGGTGCGTTCACACTGCAATGTTGACCTTCGACTCGCCAGCAACTTGGTCATAGTCTAAACGAGCCCACGAAACCACCCATACGGTGACCTTATGAAATTAACCGGTATATAATCTTCCTTTCATAATAGTATTAATCTTCTCTCATTTTTCGGACATTTTCTTCACCCCTTCTGGTATCGTTAGGAAATTCCCAGAATCTTCTTTGGAGACTAGGCACTTGGAAATTACGTACGAAATTTCCCTCGCATTCGATCTGGTTAGAAATTTTTTAGAAATATTTCGATGGGGATCTACAGGGTGTTTCTTAAATGGCGGACACGGAGCACAGTACTACATTCCCCTCCAGATACCAATTGGAAAAATATAATACAATAATGCCCGTTCTTCGCTAGTTTCAGAGTTATTCTCCGTCAAAGATTGAGATTCAATTCCTTTATGCTTTGGAAAAACGGGTAAATTTTAACCGTTCCACATTGTTCATCAATCAAATATTAAATCTTAATAAATTTGGAATTTTTTATACTTTGTATTCCTTCCTCCGAAGACATTCTTTCTGATAAATATCTGTTGTTAAACTTTTTTTCAATATGTTGCAACAGTGCATTGTAGCTATGAGGTTATTACCTAGGAAACTTGTTCATACTGCCTTATTAAAACACCAAACGTTTAAAACAAAGTCCGTGCAAGCATGCGCAATGTTGTCAAATTTAAAATTTTTAAAATGCGAATAACTCGGAAACTAAATACATTAGGACAAAATCGCCTATACTTTTTCAACTCAGTTTTAAGATGAGAATCGCGTAGTGCTCTCCGTGTCCGCCATTTAAGAAACACCCTGTATAGTTTAAATTGTCAGTAATATATAATTTTTCAGAGAGAGTCAACCAACTTTCACTATATTTATTCTTCGCCCATCTAGCATTCTCTCAAGATTCATAAAGATCCTATTTTGTAATTTGCGAGACTAGGAATTCACTTAATGTAATAATTTATTATTCCTCTTATTTACTCTTGAATGTAGGACAAACTGTTAGGTATTTATAAAAACCGCGAGTATAATTCCAAGCAGCTATTCTTATGGGGTGAATTCGAGGAACAAATGATATATTATAGTCATCATGTATAGTTTTGTGTGTAATTAGTTAAATAGCTAATTAAATATTTGCTATTTGGCTTATCAAAAGCGTTTTTCTCCATTGATTTGTAGTTATCTACCATAATATTTGTTTCATGTTCGGTAAGTTATTGATTTATTTAACAAAAATTCATGCTTAAAAATTCCCTTATGTTTATGATTACTTATACATGATACAATTTTCTTTAGTTGTTTATTTTCCTTGGTCGTTCGATTTTCTACGAATAAGAAAGAGTGTAATTTTATCTCCCTTTTCCTGTATATTCCTATAGTCGGATATTGATTTTTAAAATTTATGTGTAAATTTTATGTGAATTAACTAACGCATAACGTAAATGACGAAGTTGTATAAAAACGTTATTTAGAATAAAGGTATTGGTCTAAATTCTAAAGAATTCTTATAGGTATCCATGAAAAGAGATTGATTAACTGCAAACAGTGGGTAGCCGAAGGTTACCTTGGCAATGTATACCTTATCAAATAGAGTGCTGCACGCGAGAAACAATAATGGTATAGCTATGCAAAAATATATTTGGTGGTTGAAAACTCTATTGCAGTGATTTTGAAACACCCTTCGAACATACACTGCTCCTTGACATAAACCTCAAATTTGTGTTACACAAGTATAAAGTATGACAAACTGGATTCGGGCGTCCCGGTTTTTTCTATATCAGAAGGATTCTGCAACAGTTCCTTCGTGGAGAAAAATTAATTATTATATAAACAAGAAGCTTTATTTATTAATCCCAGCATTATTTTTGGTATTACTATTCCGATATTCTTTCCTATGTTAAATAAGGACATAACATGAGTTTGAAAACTAAGTTCTTATGCTCAGCAGGATTAAAACAGCTCGAGTCCTGCTAAAGATAAGAACAAACTTCTCGAAAGCATAAATCGGTATTCATAAATATGAGGCACTCATTTGTGCCTTAAACTTAATTATTTTTTGAGTAACATTTGAATGAATTTAAGGAAGATCGAAGGTCCCTTACGTCACTGCAGATTTATTAAAAAATTTGTGTGGTTGCTAAGCACTTGCTATGTTATTTGTGGTTGTTATGACGACTCTGCCAAATTGGAAAATTGAGTGAAAGTATATTTAATTCTCAAAATGAGTGGAGATTGAGTAGGTATAGGATTATAGTAAGTATAGGATAAGTGTAGGATGAGGAGTACTTAAGTTACGTCTCTGAATTTGGCCCTGAAGTAACTGAATTATAATTACAATGGCAGGTTCTATGATCAAGAGACATTAAATTAAGAAGTTTGTTCAAACTCGGAAAATATACTTCACCTTTTAAGGATATAATACGATTTAACCATAAATAATGTATTAGTTGGTATAATTCAACAAAAGGAATGTATGCAAATGTGTGTGTGATCAATTGTATTTTGCTTAATGTCTACTCTATTGTATAGGTAAACATAATGTATAACTCACAATGAAACTTAAGGGATATTCTAACAAATTAAATTAGATTCCGATATTAATGCAATAGCTCTACCGCAAACCACATTAAAATATGACACAAAACTAATATTTTAACAAAGCTACAAATGTGAAAACATTAATTACTATTAAGCGCTATTTTGCTTGTAAATATATGTAGCAGGTACTTACGATGTAAATATACCGGGTGAGTCAGACCACCCGTATCAGTCGTTTTTTTCGAAAACGGTTAATCGTAGAGAGTCGGGCCAAAATTTTTTATTACAAAAGCCTTCATGAAGAATCGAATGGTGACATTGGCATTCGCCGGAAAAATCGGCATCCTGAAGAGTTTGCTCCAGAATGTCGAGAACTCCAAAATTTCAAATAGCACGGGGGGTCAAAAGTAGTATCGTTGAAAAGGTCTTTAAAAAATAAGCAAGTTTTGTAGGAAAAATAATTTTATTACCCCCACCCCTTCTGAGGAATATCCGATTGAAGTTATTAAGTAATTGTACTGTTTTTAGGCAGGATGTAAACGGCCTAAGTAACTACATACGTCCTAACAATAGAAATGCATGGAAAATCAGCAGTGGATGAACACGGGCTGACAAGAAGAAGAAGAAAACTGTTATTTAACTTTACATTTAAAAAATGTCTAAAATGTAAATTTGACAATATCACAATAATTGTTCAAACTGTCGTCCATCTATTTCTAAACACTGTCGAGCTCTTTTAGTCACATTATCAGTGGCTCTCAATATTTCTTCACTACTTAATGACCGGCAGGCATTGCGAATTCTCAGCTTCATATCATCTCTCGTTGTATCCAGTGGAGTACAATCGGATGACCTATTGTCAAACTTACATTTTAAACATTTTTTAAATGTAAAGTTAAATAACAGTTTTCTTCTTCTTCTTGTCAGCCCGTGTTCATCCACTGCTGATTTTCCATGCATTTCTATTGTTAGGACGTATGTAGTTACTTAGGCCGTTTACATCCTGCCTAAAAACAGTACAATTACTTAATAACTTCAATCGGATATTCCTCAGAAGGGGTGGGGGTAATAAAATTATTTTTCCTACAAAACTTGCTTATTTTTTAAAGACCTTTTCAACGATACTACTTTTGACCCCCCGTGCTATTTGAAATTTTGGAGTTCTCGACATTCTGGAGCAAACTCTTCAGGATGCCGATTTTTCCGGCGAATGCCAATGTCACCATTCGATTCTTCATGAAGGCTTTTGTAATAAAAATCTTTGACCCGACTCTCTACGATTAACCGTTTTCGAAAAAAACGACTGATACGGGTGGTCTGACTCACCCGGTAGTTTACAATTTTTTATGTCCTGGTACAATACACATAAATAATTATATTAATTTTATTTGAATCTGTATTAGTATCACTGACATATCTTTCAGGCACTTTTAGCGCCTTGTGCATTAACTTTGCACTATAATACTTGCTATGTGGAAGGCTAGGAGCCTCCTTTACTATTCTCACTAAGTCAGCAAGTCATTGCATCTCAAACTTGAACTTGAAAAAAGTACGTGTAAGTACGCGTATAATGTTCACAATGACACATTATCATAGTTAAATAATCTCAACGAACGATTGTTTTATGTTACAAGTTGCTAGTTTAAATTATTGTACAAATGTCATAAACTACTGACGTAGTACGATTTACAGCCTCGAATATTTCTTTCTGGGCCTTTTCTACTGTTAATAGACCTTCCTTTTACTTAAGTGTAATAGTGTTCTATTTAATGTCCACAGTAGTCTATTATCATTTTTTTACTGTGTATATTACTTCTTTTATTTAACCCATTCTTTTATTGCTTCTTTGGTATTATACCCTATCCATGAGATGTTCAGAAGTAGATGCACCCCTTGAGGTTTTATAGCAGAACAGAATTTCTATTATTATGGCTCATGACAATGTGGCGTGGCGCGGCGCCTTATAAAAGAACGGTATAGATGCAACATCTGATCAATGTTAATGAAGTAAAGAATACAGTTGCTTCTCTTATTTCTTCGGTAGGGACTTTTGATAACTTTCATTAAACTGCAATGTGAACACCAGCAAATCATAATAGTTCCTTGTTTATTATTTGGACATTTATTAATATTTCACGGTTTGTTGAATAATAAATTATGGTAACCTCCAAGCATAAAGTTATATTAACTGCACCTCTAAACAACAGTAGGTAATATCTGAAAATAAAAATAAACATCCTCTCCCTCATACAATTTGTATGCATACGTCCGAAGGATTCAATTTCCTGAAATTGGTTTCAATGAATATGGGTGGCGATAAGAGCACTAGTTAGTTAATGGAATTTAATAGCTATTGACCTTGTCATTATCAGCAATACCAAACCTACGTTTCATTTAAAACAGTTTGCTATTTATGGAAATTATTCAGGAATAGTTAAGTGTAGAGAATTAGAATAAGGTTAAGGTGGTTATACCAGCTATGTGTATTACATGATTAGGGAAGTTCGTCAGCGACTTAATTTGATTAATTAATGTTTGTTTATATTCTAAGTATTATATTGTATACTACTTGATGCCCAATAATGGCATCTATAACTGTATTTTATATTTATACAATATTTTATTGTTTACAGAAGCGCCAAAAACATCTCCGTTCTTTTAAACTGGGATTCGTCTACTCCACTGATATACACCATCAAAACCTTTCGTCGTTACAAAGCCCCCGAACAAGAAAAAAGTGCTCTTCGAGAAAATCTAAAAAAGATTGCTAAAGTGTTTGAAAAATCCGATATTGAAGAAGTACATCCTTTGAAAGACGAATGGATCCCTTCTGATGAAATTACAGACGACCTATCCATAATTCTAGCTTTTGATACACCACAATTTATTGATAAATTGGAATACGAAATATCTGGAATTTTAAGTTATCAGTTCAATGAAAAGCGTTGTGAATTGAATATCCCAAGTTTTAAGGTAGCCTCTCCTGAAGTTATCAATAACGAGCATACTGTTAAGCACGTGGATGTAATCAATGGTTGTGAGAAAGCTTACTTATCAACTCTGATAGCCAATGAAGAAACTGAATTGATTGCAAGACTATCAGAAAATGTGTATAATAGTTTAGAAAAGATTTTAGAAATTGAATTGATGTTCAAAAAAGCAAATATCCGTTCTCGAAAAAAAACCTTCTTCTACGTTGATAATATTACAGTATCCAATGATGCTTGTCTTCTGATACTAGAAAAGGAAGACCACAACTTGTATTCTTTAACCATATTTACTCGGTAAGTAACTTCGTTTCTTCTCTTTTACTAACTGAGATCTCCATGTTCAGCCTCGAGAAACTGGCACCAGTCTACATGCAACATTTATTTAATCTAGGTACTAATTATTATAAATTTTCTTTTAGGGACCAATCCAGTCTACACCTAATGCTGCATTTTTTATATAAACATATCCCAAATGTCATTATTTTACCAAAAAAGTACAAAGAAAATCTGTTAGCAATACAATATCCATTAACAGATTTTCTTACTCAACAACAAACGCACCAAAAGGTAGTTGCGTTAAAGTCGGTGTTAAAAGAATTTGGTGAATCGTTAGAACTGCAATTGGATTTAGTGGAAATGTTTCATACAAATCACCTTGATAACCTATCAGAAGAAACAGTCGAAGATAAAAATGAGGTAGATTTAAACGTTGATATTCAAAATTACCAGTGTTTTAGAAAAGAGTTAACAGATTTAGAATTTAATTCTGATTTATTGCATGCTAAAATGATAAAACTTGCAGGAAATTCTGAATCTCCTATTGAAGTTGATGTGGAATAAATTTTAATTATTTAATAAATAAATTGTCATAGAGTAACTTTTAATGTAATTTATGCAAGCATTACACTGTTTACGAGCTTTCTTTAATATACAGATCAAATAAAATTTAGATCAGATTTTTTAATTGTATGTTTTTTCCTACAAGCTTTCTTTGAGCTGCCAATTTTCCATAAATAGCATAATATTGTAAAACGTACCATTTTTTCTTCAAACGTGAAATATGCAATTCGAACAATTTCGAGAAAAAATATAAAATCAATTTTACTGTCGTCGCGAGTGGCATGAAAGTAGTTTAAAGGTTTGTGATTTTTTTTTCAAACGTAGAAAACGCATTTGTAATTTAAAAATATTAGAAAATCGGAAACATCAAAACGGACGGAACTCGGGCAGAACCGAATCGAACAATTTCTAAAATCTTTTCTGCAGAAAAGTAAAACTTTAACTCCACGAGTTCTAAAAGGTCTAGTTTCTCTAACGTTTGAAGAAAAATAGTACGGCAATTTAGATACTATAGTTGTATTAGGCACGAGCGAAGCGAGTGTTTATTGTTTAATAAAACGAGTGTCTGGAAAGTTTACAAAACGAATTGCACACTTACTATACTTTTTCTACGACCATCACAAAAATACTAAACTTTAGAAATAATTTTTTATTTAATTTGGTTGACAAGTGGCAACTAATTTAATTTTGAGTTTCAATTGATTTTTGCAATTTAAAAACCTGGAACTAATTTCAGCCCGTGACTAAACTGTACAAAGTATGAAAAATTATAATTTGTTTACGTTTCGCCTGTTAAAAGGCTTTTTCAGAACAAAGCATTATAATAAACTTATGAGATGAAATTACAATAATAAAAACATATTAAAACAATGTTAAAAATGACAGAAGAGGAAAAAAACTTATTTTTTTTGAGTCATATTTTAAAAATATTGTTTTTTCTGTAGCAGATGTTAAAGTGTGCTTTGTTCGACTAAAAATAGTTGATCAAGTACGTATTACTTTAACCGCAAGGGTAGATAAAGTAACACTTTAACCGCAAGGATAGATAAAGTAGTTTAATTTTCTGGAAACTCCATGGAAACCGAATGGAAACCTTTGCTACTGAGATTTTCGGGTTTAATATAATCTAATTTTAAATTGTTTTTTTTACAAATTTTTCTTATTTTTTTAACATCTGGTATAGAAAAAAATAGAATTTTATACACGACGATAAAATTTAATTATCGACTTGCGAAAATTAATTCACTCGCGATTTCATCGCTCGTGAATTAACACTTTCCGCTTGTCAATAAAATATAATTTTATCGTCTTGTATAAAAAATAACTATTAATTATATCTGCAAAACAAACAAAAAACGAATAATTTTAAGAAATAGATCAGTGAATGGTGAAAAACGTGTGAAAAAGCTATATTAAAATCTTAAAACAACTTACCAATCAATTGGGAAAAACTATTTATAAATAATACTTATGTAAAAGTTTAAAAACCACACAAAGTATAAACTTTTTAATTAATTAAATCATTAAGTAATAAATAATTAAAATTGGAAGTTGGAACCAGAATTAAAACGGAGAAACTTGAACTATCAAAGTTTAAAAGTCAAGGTGAAATGGAAAAATTTTATATTGCCAACAATGAGAAAGGTCAATAAAAATCACTGAGATAAAAATATTAAATCAAGTCAAGGCGCGAAAATTAAAAAATATTGGCCAATAAAAGGGTTAAAGGAAAAACAAGGACAAAAAAAATTAAGTTAGTTATGAAAGAGAATAGTACCTATCGTAAGAAGTGTTTAAATTTTCCGTATCAGTACGGTCATTGATTGAAGTAGGGGACTTTTTAATTGAAATGCTTTCTAATAGTAGCGTTTTGTTTAAGTTTTGTTCCGAGTATAAAATTGAAGTAGAGGGGAAAGTTAAAAGTATGTAATTTATTTACGACAGGGTCTGAAAGAGCAGTATAGGTTTATTTGGAGTTAATTGCTAATGCTTTACATTGGATTACGGATATTTTAAAATTTAATTAAAACCTATATTAGAGTACCTACTATGATTTAGAAAAAAAGGTTTCCATTTTTTTGCTGCAGGCACATGCTCCTGTGCCCCTTGGAACCAGCCGCCACTGGTGTAGTGTGCAAAATAAATATATCTCCTGCAAATATTAAGATTAGCAAAATGTTTTCTAGTAACGTTTATTTCCAAAATAGATAAAAACAGTTTACATCAAACGTTACAGAAACAAACAGTACTATTTATATAAAAAAACCACCATAAACAAAAACATATAAAATATATATTTATACAAAATGCAACCAAAATCATATATCTATACATAACATAAATATATTAGGAATAAATGACATACAATAATTACGAAATTGTAATGTTTACGTAAGTATGAAAAAGAAACAACTAGCTGAATGCAGTTTTTGTCTGTTATACAAAACTTAAAATAAAATTGTTCCTAGGGCACCGTATTTAATAGGTACTACTATATTAATATAAATAATAGCAAAACTGTATAAACAAACACGAATTCTCATCCTGATTTATCAACATACAAATAACAAATACCGCGTTATTGATCTATTTTATGGGGTATAAGGAAAAATCAGTTGAATCAGTTAATATGAACAAATTAGTTATATTTCAAATTCCACTATCGCTTAAAGTAAAACACTTATTAAAATATATGTTAACTTTAATATTAATGCTTAACATCCCAACACACCACCACCGTTCACCCTAGCGATAGCTTTACCCCGATACCCGTTACTTTATACACAGCAGGTACGTGGAAGCTCGCGGCACTATTTGAATTTCCTGTCGATATCGACAATAACTATTGTTGAAGCTTTTGTAAATTTACTATTGACTTTTGTACCATCAAATCTAAATTATTAAATGAAATAAATGTGTTAATGTTAGTACTTATAATTGTTAGTAATTCAAAAAAATATATTTGTAACAATATTACCTATAAATTATAAAATTTAGCATTCTATATGATATTCTAACTTTACAGATATTTTTTGATGTTCCTATTATAGTTTTGTTGTTTTGTTCGTAAATTTCAAGAATGAATCACAAAGTTTGCTGTCAATACAACGGAAATCCATTACTTTATCCCAAGGCAAAATGCTTTAAAAATTGTACATCAACTTGAACATTCAGAAGTTTGTTATTTATGAAAAATTGTATAACTTGAACTATTTCGATTAAAAACTCAAAGCAGAAAGAAAATAAAAACATTCTGATTTAAAAAATAATTTAAAATGTTTGATCCTTGATCCTAAAAGCAGACATACAGTACGATAAGGATAAGAGTGCTGGTGGGAATGCGTTAACCGAGTTAAACGTGGGTTTCCTAGGAAAGCGGTGACGTAATAAAGCGGACGTAATATGACGGCGAATGAGGTCACTATAACTGGGTCTCTAACTTTAAAACGTATGCGGGTTTTTTTAGAGCAATATACGATCGTCATAATTTCGTTCGCTATTTATGGCACCGCTTTTCTAGGAAACCAAAGCTTAAAGCCTCTAACACCACGAGCCTGGGTTTCCTAGGAAAATAGTGCCATAATATAGCGGTCATAATAACTGGGTCCATACGTCCAAATCGATGTGGTTTTCTCGAGAACAGTTTTATAGAATTTTATTAATCCAAGATGTCAAAAATCGGGATATTAAATAAAACAGGTTTGTATAATACATACGATTGTCATAAATACGTCTACTATATTGCGGCACCGTTTTCCAGGAAACTAAAGCCTACGGGCGACGGGAAACAGAAATGCGGTATATAACTTTGACGCATCTTCGCACGGTACAGTGCGTTCCCGAATAGGTATACACTCTTTTCTCGTTTAACTTTCGACTGAACCTCTATTGAACATACATTTTGATACATTATACCGAAGGTATTTTCCTGTCTATTGGTCTATGTACACGACGGAAGTAAATTCCCGCTTCATTCTATCACTTTGACCAACGCGCACACCTGAGCTACCAGCAATCTTATCCTTGGGCAACTGTACAAAAGGGGAAGTAAACTAAATAAAAATTGACAAGGAATAAAAAAATTATAATAGTCTGTGTCAAATTGAGTTAAAAAACAACATTTTTTATACAGGAAGTCATTCTTAAGTATCGGCAAGATTCTAGCCAGGGTTAGTAGAAGTATCCCGTGTAAAATTTTAATTTTCATTCGCTTTTATGCTCGGAAGGGAAGAGGGCTTTGTTACGGCATCCTATTGTTGTTGCTTTTCAACGCCTACGTGGAGTGATACAGTTATATGGGATTGAACACATGCAACCCCTAATTTTGAATAAATCAATAGGCACTCCAATATACCCCGTGGGGTTCCTTTTAAATGTATTGATACGTTGGAGAACAATGGCTGAAGAAAGGAAAATATTGGAAATACGTAGGTACCTACACATTATGAAAATCTATACTATAGTTCAGAAATAACTAACGTTTCAGTTCAAGTCAATGCATTTTTATCTATCTACATTAACTTAATTAATTTTTTGTATGTATAAGTCTATTTTAATTATAATTAAAAGTGTTGAACACTGTTGAGCTAAACTTACTGGCAAATTACGTTTTATAATACGAAAATATCTATAAGTACTTTATAAAAAATTGCACGACTATCACATTTTCGAATTTAGTAGTAAATTATCTATCTACTCTTAAAAGGGTTTAAAATAACTCAATATTGCACATTAAATTTGGCTTTATATACAAAACTGTTAATGGTATATTATTATTGAAGTTATTTACGTCAAGCACGTTCAGTCATCTACATAATATGTACAGGAACCCACTTTATGTCACTACAATAAAACTATTTGGGTAAATAGCCGTACTTATAGACTAGACAGGTATTGGAAAAATTTCGCTTCATATGACTTTTAAAAAGAAAAACTGCGTTTGTAAAATTTTGTCGTAAGGTTCCCAAAATCTTGTAATATCTTGTAAAACAACATTTCGCGATAGATAACAGTAAAGAAAAATTGTAAAATTAATCAACTCGTTTCGCTGCGCTCGTTCGTGAATTAAACATTTATACAGCTCCACCAAGCTTACAAATGGTCCGGAAAATATGTCAACTAAATTTTGAAAGACAAGGCGCGACAATACGTCAGCCAATAGCAAACAATTATACTCAAAAGTACATTCTCTGGAAAAATTCAATTGATGTTTGAAATTTGAATAATTTCAGTGTTTGTCAGATTGGTTTGACGTTTAATATCCGTTAAGTATGAATGCTAAATCGAGGAAAATAATTCATTCAGAAGCCAGAAATATCATTCGGAAGGTCATCGAATTCTTCTGATGAAAAGTATTTACAATTATTTAAATTTGCCGCCTAAATGTTTTTATTTTTACTGTACTTTGAAAAACTATAACAGCGCCGGACACGCCCCCTTTCAACTTTGTAAGCTTGGTCCAGCGTACTTTCTGAAAAATTCGCTTTTCTTAATTTGTTAAACAATATACTATCTTCTATATCTCGGATACTATTTTTAAACAATTGCTATTCAACTATATGTACAGATGTTTCTACGCAAAATTTAAAGTTAAGGATTGTACATTGGTAAAACAATCGTTAAAAACGTATTGCAGCTCCTACAAACTAATATTGCAACAACATCCCTAAAATAGAGATTGCACTTCCGGCCCACAAAAATATCACAACAATGCAAATCCTCTGCTAATCGTGCGACCAGCAGGGACTGCTAATATTGCACGATATTAGAAATATTCTATATACAACAGTTTTTGTGTAGTTTCTTTAATACAGAAGAATTTAAGTTTAAAATGTATATTTTGATTTATGGATATAGTTTACTTTGCAACAAAAGTCTTTGTTACAAATTATTCGGCGTTTATAAAGCACCTATAAGGTTTGGTTAGTAATTATCGGGACCAGACGATTTGGCGCAGAGACGGTTTGACGTAGGGACGATTTGGCACAGGGCCGTTTGGACGTAGACATAAATTAAAGTGGTTTATTCTATCAAAAATTTTGATTCTAGTAGAAAGTAGACATTGCGTAATAAAATTTAGTAGACTAAGAAATCAACAAATCATTTTTTGTTACGTCTTAGTATACTACGATTTGTTTTCTTGGAATTATACTTTGATTAAAATGTGTAGACTAATTTCTTGTAATAGATATGCATAACACCATTGCAGGTTTTTCTTATTTTCGCAATCAACCGAATAGATCAAAGGACAGCATTGAGTAAACGCCAACGAACAGGCTGTAGACATTCTCAAAAATTAGGAAGAGCTTTTAGTTTTTACTTACTGTCCATAAAATAAATCACATACCCAATCGTCCTTACTGTCCAACCTTCCCTGCGTCAAAGCGTCCCTGCGCCATACCGTTCCTGCGCTATAGTCCCCGCGCCAAAACGTCCTAGACAGATTAGTACTACTAGAAATTTAACTTGGAAATTCCTAACTTTTTACTGACGATAATAACAAATTTCAATTGGTTTACTTAAATTTAAATAAATGTATAAGGAAACACAGGTACTACCCAGACGTTTTAGTTAAGTATTTTAAACAATAAAAGATTTTATTACTACTTTTTACTATTCAATAATTATAGACCCTGCTGTGCTTGATCTTTCACTACCAACTGGCACAACAGTTGTATAGCTAACCGTTTCAGAATCGGTGCTTGCACAATCATCTCCAGGCATTGTGAGTGAATCAATTGCTCTCAAGTCCGAACCTGTACCACTGTCACAAGAATTTGTCATATAATAAGGTTTTCGATAACTTCCGAAAAATACAGAATGAGTTTCAACACTTTCAGCTCCGGATTCACTGTGACCGTCGCCTAAACTTTCGTCTGTTTCACTCCCGGCTCCGCTCGTTTCTCGTTCAGAATCATTCTGTTTTTTTCTACGCGATTCGTTCGAATCAGTGCTGAGATATCCCGAATCCCCTGGTTTCCGTTGAAAATTAGGAGATGCACCAATAATTTTATGCCACGCTTTTTTAATATCGATTGAATTTTTTTCGTAACCGCTATTAAAGTAACTATTATTATTAGAATCTTCCCGTGGATGCATTAGCGACTGTAGCGATTTTAAAGGCATTTTGCTCATTAAATTTGGACTAGAATTTGCCACAGTTGCTTGTAAAATAAACTGATTATTAAATGTATTTTTTAAGTCTATGTCATTTGTATGAATTAATTTTTTTAGTACCCCGACTTCGTGGTCAAGTTTGTCACGTGTTTGTTTTGTAACTTTATCCAATGTGCAAGATTCATAATCCGAGGAGTTTGGACTGACAGAAGCACCCGATAGGCTGGATGGCGGAATATCATAAGACTGGTCAGATGCTGGGGAAGCAGGCACATTTTCTTCGTTATAATTCTGACTAGTGCTCCTGCCATTCCCGTTTTTTGGCGGTAAGGGAGGTTTTAGTGCTCCTTGCACATCTATTATAATTTTTCTAGGGGGTTTTGGATGTTCATATACAGGCGAACTATTGTGTGGTGGGGGTGGTATGACATCTGGAGGTACAATATTAGAAATTTCCGGCACCATTTGTCTTTGACGTCTTGAATGCCTTTCTTCCAAAGTAAGCATTTTTCCTTCAATTTCTTTACTCTCTACGCCATTCTTCCATGTCATTAAACCGCATTCGTCTTTTACTTGATTACCAAGTGACGTGAGATTTTCCGCACTTTTTCGCAAACAATTTTTAGTTTTAAATTCGTAAATCTCTCGTAGGCTTCCAAACGTTCTATTAAATCCACTATTTAAGGAATTCCCTGTATCGGACGAACAAATCAATGAATCATTTTTAAAACTTCCTGTCGTACGTAGCAAAATTTGATTAGGCCTTTCCAAAGAATCGATATAATCACTTTCCTTGTTACTTGTTGGTACTGTAATGTTTCTTTTGCTTGGCTTTCTATCTAAAGTATCCGGTTCGAAACTATCTGAATCTTCAACTCGAATATAATTATCTGGACAGTCTTCAACTTCAATAGTAAGTTGTCCTGGTTTATCCTCTGGTTCTTCGTATTTCACTTTTGCTTTTGTTTTTTCTAAGGTTGAACAATTGGATCCGTTCGGTGATGATGGTGTGCTTCCATAATTATAACCGTTATTTACATAAACTTCACTTACTAAACTATAACCATTATTTCTTTGTAAAATTTTGGGTAAACTAAAAATATTTGACTCTGCAACCTGATTTTCACCTTTTCTCAACACAATCAGTTCATAATCGTCTTGATTTTCTACTCCTTGTGAACTTCCCATGTTAAGTCGAGAAACGGTCATATTCCCAGTCTTGGTATTTAAAACGGCGTTTCTCATGGTCATTTCCTCAGCCATTGGTAAAGCCGAGCTTAAACTTGGACTTGGTTGTGAAGAGGAAAGTTCTCCATATTCCGTAGGTGTCGTGTATCCCTTACGCATTCCAGATCTTTCTAAACTATCAGTTTCGTAATCAATTCCTTGTCTAAATGACATTTCTGGACTAGAAGAGGTATCGGAATGTTTAATAATTCCGTGTTGAGTAGCAAATTCATTTATTACTGCTTTCATATTTCTTCTTGTTATTGTAGGTATTTTGGACTCACCTGGTTGATTGTCAACTACCATAGCTTCGTGTATCATATCTGGCGGCGGAAAATTTTGAGATGCTTTTGTAAGTTGCAATCTGCGTTCTATAGTCTTTTGATCTGTTGGTAAAGGTGGTGGTGGTGCTTTAGGTTTAAGCGGAGGTTTTCTGTAGATAACTAAAGAATTTCCGTTTAGTAAACGTTTATAGGTTTTAGAAGGGGGTTGAGATTGCGTAGATGTTGCTTTGCCACTATATATTGAATCCACACCACTTGGTGAACCTGCTCTTTCTGAAGCAGGTCGAGGTGAAAGTGCTCTAAACGGATACGTTATGTGTTCGGGAGAAAGAGATCTGGTAGGCGAACGTAATCTTTTCGAAAATGTTCTAACTTGTTCTAAACTTTGTAAAGATTTTGCTAATGCATCACGACTTGATGTTATTTCATTATCGTTAAGAGATTTTAGTATAGGAACATCTTCTAACCATTTTTGTATACTCCTTTGTTTGCTGTCACCTGCAGTTGTACAGGTCTTGCACGCTACTAAGGAAGGAAACTCTGGAAGTCTTCCACATAATGATTTTAGATCTTGAGGTTCGCATCCAGGACAACCAGTACATGTACGTCGACGACTATTTTCACGTTTTAAACTAATCATGCTACTTCTGCGACTACTTAAGGCACGAGCTTGTTCGTAACCAAGCTCAATGGAGTAATCATTTTCTTCTTCCGGAATACCAAGGAGGTTGGGTGAAAATCGTTTGCAAGCCATTTTTTGTTTTGCAATTGTAATTACTTCTCTGATTTTAGTTAAAAATTCTAAAGCGGCAGGGGGAGGAGCCTATAACAAAATATATTTTCATCAAACTTTTCGAAAGATTGGTTGTAATGTTTACAAATATTTAACTTACAAGTAGAAGTTCTGGTTCAAAATATGCTGGGTTGAAATACAATTTTCTTCTAACCGTACCAGTTATGGCTCTTACTGTTTCTGGCCGTTCTTCTCTTCCCTCTATAGTTTCAACAATAGAAACATTTTCTTCTGGTAGACGTTCTATGGAAGACGAATCTTGTATGATTGATTCTAACACAGTTTTCGACGAATATGGAGATGTATCGTAATACTGTTGTTGTGGATGTATTAGTGCAGATGTTACTTGAACCTACAATATACAATTTACTGTAAATATTGAACCATTCAATCTAAATTTAAATAATATCTTACGCTTTTCTTTCTGTCGTCGTGTTTCTGAATTATATCAGGGGTTATATCCGTATCCGAACTTCCGGAATCGCTATAGCTGTTGTCAACGCCAGAGAAATGTCTACCTAATCCTAACAAAGGATTGCTTTTAATCACCCCTTCCTCTGCAGTTGTTAAACTTTGATTGTCTCTTCGATCGTTTGCTTGTTCAGCTTCTTTTCGGCGCTTTCTAATATGTAAATAAAGAAATACGGATGCTACGTAAATAAGACCCAATAGAACTGAACAAATACCAATTGCTACATATTCAGATATACTTAGTCCATTTCCGTTCATATCTACAGCTGCATGAGCATCCGCAGAAAATATAACTTCACTCACATCTGTAATCAAAGTATAAAATAAACAATAGATATGTTTTGAGTGTACATTTTCACTTACTATGCAAATATTTGGAAGGTGTTCCTACAACCCGAAACGCTACACAAGGAGCAAACACTGATTGAACATCAGTGACTACTTGTTCGGCAGCTGCCAGTTCTCGGCATAGTAAATGTACAAGCACCAATCTTCCAGACATTCGTGTTCTAAGCTCGGATTCTCCAACCCACTGTAGATCGAATTAAAAATGTATAAATGATATTGTAACAATAAACGGTTTCAAAATAATTGTTACCTGTAAAAATGTTCGTCCTTCATCTCGAAATAGTCTAAAAGGCACATCGGCGTCTGTAGGATTTCTTAAATCAACCCATCCACTTTCTGTAAGGAATTTTGCTCCAGATACTGCGCATATTGGTGTTTGGACACCTGAAATATATTACCAATTATAAGAAATGTGGGGATATTACCCATACCTTTTATAATTTTATTAGAACTTGGAAAGCATATGAGAAAACCAAAATATAATTTATGGTAAAAGCAATTAGAAAGGTACCTAACTCTTATCGTGCTCGTTATTTAAAGTAGATACGCAATAGTATATTAAGTATTAAGAACGGTAAGGACATTTTACCGATCGAAGACAATAGTTTGGAGGAGGAGCGCAGCGACGACTCCAATTATTGTCTGAGATCAGTAGTCCTTAACGTTCGTGATGCTTATGACGTTTTTTGCGCTACGGAATCCGGTAAAAAGAATTTTTAATAAATTAATAATTAATACAGATTCAAATGCGATCATTGTCAGTCTCCGCATCACGTTGCCGTATTGTCGATTGATATATTACGTTTCTATAGCAATCTGTAAACAGTTACCGCCATTGCAGTTTTTTGTGAAAATTAATTGGAGTTCCGTGCTAAAAATTAATGAAAATGATTCCGAAAACGAAATAGAAGAAGCTTGGAATGTGGGGTGTTCGGTTCTCATTCCTGATAAGTCTAGAGAGACGCTACGAAGGTACCTACAATCATTTTAAAAATTGGTGTACCAAGAAAAGTAGAAATATTGATGAAAAATCTTTGCTGGCGTACTTTGTTACAAGAAATGAGAAATTAAAAGCTCCAGGATTTGTTTTAACTAACATTGGAAATTGCATTCATTTTATTTAACTAAACTGACATTTGTGACTGACATTAATTTATCAAATTACATGGCACATTCGTTTTGAATAAATTTACTTACCGTTCTAGAACCCCAAAGTATTTTACCGACGACTTTATCCTTAGCAACTAGTAAACATAACTTACTGTCTTGGAAACAGCCGCGGTAAACAATGAAATAGAGCACAGTAGCGCAAAAATTTTTATTTTTGCGCTACTGTGCTCTATATCATTGTTTACCGCGGCTGTTTCCAAGACAGTAAGTTATGTTTACTAGTTGCTAAGGATAAAGTCGTCGGTAATAGTTATTTGTATACCAAGGACGCGAAATGTGTCTTTATCGTACCGAGAGAAAATTGTCGCCGAGGACGCTTGCGGCCGAGGAAAGACAATCTCGAGGGCGCTAAAGAATTTCGCGGACAAGGTATACACAATATTTTTTGTGCAACCGTAAAAAATGTGTAATTGTAAATGTTATTGCTTTTAGAAAACCTACAGTTTAATTCATCGTAAATAGAAAAACGGCTTTCAGTTAGCGCGTTACTATGGATATGGAGTAAATAAAACAATTAGTTTTGTATAAATTACAATGATTTTTACTTTAGCGGACGCTACCATAGCAGCGGCCGCGAAATTAGATTTCGCGTCCTGAACAGCGGACGCGAAACGCCCACTTCACGTACGGTTGCACAAAAAATACTTTGGGGTTCTAGAACGGTAAGTAAATTTATTCAAAACGAATGTGACATGTAATTTGATAAATTAATGTCAGTCACAAATGTCAGTTTAGTTAAATAAAATGAATGCAATTTCCAATGTTAGTTAAAACAAATCCTGGAGCTTTTAATTTCTCATTTCTTGTAACAAAGTACGCCAGCAAAGATTTTTCATCAATATTTTGTACTTTTCTTGGTACACCAATTTTTAAAATGATTGTAGGTACCTTCGTAGCGTCTCTCTAGACTTATCAGGAATGAGAACCAAACACCCCACATTCCAAGCTTCTTCTATTTCGTTTTCGGAATCATTTTCATTAATTTTTAGCACGGAACTCAAAATAATTTTCACAAAAAACTGCAATGGCGGTAACTGTTTACAGATTGCTATAGAAACGCAATATATCAAGCGACAATACGGCAACGTGATGCGGAGACAATTATCGCATTTGAATCTGTATTAATTATTAATTTATTAAAAATTCTTTTTACCGGATTCAGTAGCGCAAAAAACGTCATAAGCATCACGAACGTTAAGGACTACCGATCTCAGACAATAATTGGAGTCGTCGCTGCGCTCCTCCTCCAAACTATTGTCTTCGATCGGTAAAATGTCCTTACCGTTCTTAATACTTAATATACTATTTCTAGTATTGGAGAACAACACATCAACAGGTTTGTTCATCTTATCGTGCAAAACTAATTTAAAATTTCTATGCCAATCCGGGGCCATATATGGATGGAACTTTTAATTACTGCCCAACGTTTTTCCTGCAATTATTTACCATTCAAGAATGTTTGAATGGACATTACACAGGGTGTCTTAAAGTAAAGTTTAAAGATTTATAGGGCATGTAGTATGGTCGAAGACAAGTTAAAAAAAATCTTAATTAGCATAGGTCCCAAAATCAACCGTTTCCGTTATAACAACAATTTTCTGTGCATGTGCTTGACGGCAGACTTAACGATTTTGTTTGCTGGGTGCAGAGTTGGCCTTGAGTCACATTAAAAAATATGTTTAAAATGACGCCCTTCTACATCTATACAGGACCAATATCTTTGTTCAAAGGAAGTCAGTCCTCACCCTTTTAAAAAATTCGGGATTTGCTTGAATTATCTGGCAAGTGTTCTATTCGTTGACGCAGTTCAAAGCTTTTTGTAAAGCCAAAGAGATGGGAAGAAAATACGTGTGCAATAATCCCATCCATAAAATTTATATGTCTTGCAGACATTCTTATTGTACCTATGTGTTAGCAATAAATGAATAATTTTAACATTAATGTGTTAAACACTAATATTTTGTTGACTTCAAGTACATAAACATGTAGTTTCAAAAGTAATATGACCTATTCGAAACGATGATATAAACAAAAGCGTAAGACAATAGTGTTCATAATTAGCTATAAACGGTGACTCCCTACCGTGATTATTAATCATAAAATCGTAATTATGACATACAGGTACCTATAACAGTTAGATATATGTAAAAATCTAATTACTGCGTTGGAGGGCTATTACAACAGAAAATTATTCCTTATAATTGGCCACTAATTACGTTTTTAAGCAATACAAAGTCTAAAATTGATACAGCAAAAGGAACATTAAAATTATGCTATAAAAACGTTAATTAGTGTTTTTCTATGAACATTGGACGTTTTAGATTTATTAAGTTTTACAGGAAGGTTAGTACTTAGTTCAGCTCTAACTGCTTATGAAAATAATATAATAGCAAATACACTCAAGCGCAGTGTAATTTTGCGGCTCGTCCGAACCACTAACCGCGTTTCAGAATTTTGCGCTTGCTCTAACCTATGAAGCTAAAAAGAAAAAAGTATAGTTCGCCCATCGATATTCTGAAATCTTCTTAAGGGGGGATTACATTGTAACATTGAACAAATCACTGCCTTTGAAATTGGCTAGTATATACCTATTCTTACGTCAAAATAATTGTTGACAACTGTCAAATTTGCATGTCAGTCAATCTTAATGGCATCAATTTATTCTTTCATGGCCATACTAGATGAAAATCATTTTTGTTCATAATTTTTTTTAATTGGTTTAAGGCCTTAAGAGGGCGGCCGCTGCCCTTTTTGTCGATAGAGGGCAGCAGCTACAAAATCTTTGTTAATTTTAAGACTACCGAACTCCAACAAAAACGAAAAATTTGAATTTTAATTAAGATATTCTACAAAGCATTATTGCAACTTAGGCAGCCACTAAATTTCATGCAAAATACAGTTTTTATTCTAAATTTAAATTCAATTTGAAAATTAGCAAAAAATAAATTTTTATGATTTTAAATTACGTCAAATTCTGTTAATACCTAAGTATGGTCACACAGAATGTAAACTTCAAGTCCGGGTCATTAACGTTGGATAATAATGTTTATTGGTAGTCTTAAGTTTTGGTTTGACAAGGGTATAAAAAAATGGCCGCCAATTGTGAGTAAGAAGTTCAGCGTAATTTGGATAGATGGCACTGTTGACATTAAATACGTGCTAAATTTGAATTTGAATGAAAAGATTTGTATGTGTGGACACTTATTCCTGAACATAGTTTCCCTATACAACATGTATTTTCTTACAAACCCGTTTATAATTTCAAACTGTATTATTTTGTTAGAATTTAGGCAACTGCAAGAAGTATTAACCTTTATTATTGTTCAAAAAAAGTTAAAATCGGTAATTTATTAATTACTGTCAACGGTGTTCTTTAATTTTGTCAACCAAAAATACTAAAAGCAAAAAAATAAAATTATTACAATCAATATTTTTAGTTAAATAGAAATCAAATTAAAAAAAAAAGTTTATCAGAGCCTGGATTGGATTCTATGACTTCTGAGTGCAAGGCCGAAATCATTACCACAGCTTAGTTGTAGTTCGCTAAATTAAAGAACAACTTTGACGGTAATTTATAAATTATTTTTTACGTCTTTTAGACAATAATAATAAAAAGTAAATAAAGTTCCGCTGGACAATGTAATTGTAATTATATTAGGTACTAGTTCCATACTTGCGTAGTATTAATGATATGAAGTTTGAATTGTCAACGTGACAGATTTGGTAAAAACAAGTGTGCCTGGGTGTGCCCTGCAGTCGCGTCGCGTCGCGTCGTTTAGTTTTCAGATTTTATCAAAATAAATGATAATTTCAAAATAATTCAAATCAATACCAGTATCGCCCTCTAGGAAATAAATATAATCCTACATTTTAAAACTGAACTATCCCCACTCCTCAAGTCGCCCTCTTAAGGGTAGTGTGGTGAACCGACGCGACGCGACCGACGCGACGGTTGTCTCAACCACGATCAATTGTTATAATAATAATAATAATAATAATAATGGATTTATTTCCTTACAAGCATACATATATTACAAGAGACATACAAAAAAAAAACAAAAAGAATTATGCATGCAGGAAACCACTGGGTAGCAGTTCAACTACAGTAACAAAACTGCACTTGTTCTACCACTGCTCCCAGAACAAAATAAATAATAATGTAAAATAAAATAATGCCTAGAATCTAAAAAAATGGATATGATTGTTTTTAAGAATCGGACATAGCTAGCCTACACCGGTATTTTGTTTTTAAAGTTCTATCTGCTGGACCAACCGCCGCGCTGGTTAAATCCTAAAAGGTATGAGCTATCAATTACAAATCTTGAGTCATATGGGAGTTTTAGAATGCCGATGGGCGAACTATACTTCTTTCTTTCTAGCTTCATAGGTTATAGCGAACGCAAAACTCTTAACGTTTATAAAATTCACAGCAGTTGCCTAGGAAACGATGGCATTTTCTACCCGCAAAATTAAAGGAATTGTAGTCTACCTGGGCAACGCTAATGAAAGACTTTTTCGGTCAATTCGCATTTGATTGGCTCATTTCGAAAGAATATGCGTCATTATGATTGGTCCAATTTTCTAAACTGACAGGTAAGGGCCCTGATTGTCTGTGATTTTATTACTTGATAACATTACAGCCGCTGACATTTTTATAAAATGTTACTCAAATTATTAGATGCTAGCAAAGAGTCTTTGTTTCTGTTGGCCTGTGCAAACGCAACATTATTTTCGTACCTTTTGAAAACAAACGTGTTTTCGTGATAAAAACATTAAAGAAACCTGCAACACTTTTCTTGATGTACTATACACATTTTTTGTACATAGCTAAGATCCAACTTTATTGTCGCTATGTTTTGATACCATGTCAACACACCAACTTTTATGTAAGTCCTATAAAAAAAGGTGCAAATTAATATTGAAAAAAATGTGACAACAATTTATTTAGATCATTTAATACTTTAAAGGTAACAAATGTACCTACATAATAATTCTTTATTAACAAGCAGTAGCAAAATAAGACAATTATGCAAATGAGTACTGAAATGCAAGAAGGTATAAGCATAAAGAGCTCGTGCTGGTCGTTAAGAAAGGTTTTAATATGATGTAATTCTTGACCGGAAGTTATGCTCAGTGGGAATTATGAATTGTGAAATTTATGCGTCTTATTGTTTATGGTTTTCAGTGATTAACATTATAATAGCACCTAAGAACTAAGCTTTTGTAACCTGATGTGGTGAAATATGTAGGTACAGGGTGAAACACGCAAACTCTAACATATTAATAGATGCCATAATTAATAATTTTTAACGTTTTATATTCTTCTCTTGCATTTCGTTCTCTAAAATACCTGATGCCTATCGTTCTTCGAAAACTTTAATTCAGTTTTAGGCGACCGTTCATTCACGTTCGATATAATGAAAATATCGTTGTCATGTGATTTTAAAAGTAGACTACGAGATATAATTCATATGTATTATGTAGTAACAGTATATAATAAAAATTGAAGTTTTAATTGTGTGTGAATGGAGAGCAAGGGTATGCAGGTTTCATTCCGGTAATTTTGATGTAGGTACCTATACACAAAAAGCGGTTGCTTACAGATAATTTTTATTTCATTGTCATTTTTGGATAATTGCAGGGACTTGGCAAAAACTAATTACTTACGCTAAAGTAAGTACAAGATGATTACAATTCCAAAGCAATGGTAAACTACTGAGTTTTTTAAGTACCGTACACTTGCAGTTTAAGGCCAAGCAAAAATTAAATTAAAATATTTTCACTTAATTGCTTTATAATAAAAGGATTTTAAGAAACCGCTTTTTCAACAGATGTTACAATATTAAACACGTCATATAGGTTTAGGTTATTTTAAAGCAGGGTACCTACTTCCGACCACGTATTAATAAGATTTTTTAAGTTTGTAATAGTTTTTTGCAAAAACATTATCACTACATTAGCAAAATAGTAAATAAATTAAGCAAAAACAAACGTTTATCCGTGTCGGGAATCCAACTGGGGTGTCAGGAAACTTTACGATTAAGCCAAGGAGGTAATTAATTTTTCCTACAATCGTTTAGGAATTCAACATTCGCGGACGCAAATTGAGTGCGGAAATAATCTTAAACAATGCGTTGCTTAGCAACAACAACTCGCGCGAATTTTGCTCGAGTCTCACAGTAAAAGTGCAAGTATTGAAAATAAAATCCAGTAATATAAGACAATTCTATACGATTACCTATAGGAAAAACGTTGTTCATAATATTTCCGGGAAGAGCAATACCGAAACTCGCTTCGCTCGTTTAAATAATAAGATAACCCCTGCATTCATTTCGGAATCGCAGTTTTCCCGCACTTGGTATGTTACTATTACGGTCAGTAATTCGCCGAATTAAAGAGCATGTAGGATTAAAAATTAATAAATTATTTATTTTATCATGATTTATAAATATCGCACAATTAAAGCAAAATGAGCAGAAACACGGAACACCTTCTATACCATACTTTTTTTTTGTGCTGCTAGTCCAAAGCTACTGTATTGTATTGAGAAAAAAAACTATCAATAAATAGCGATTCTTGTTTCAGAAACATCACTTCGGCATAATAGTACAATTATTTTATGATCAATAAAATTTCTGATCATCCTTGGTCATAAAACATGAATTGTGTCTTTACTTAAGTCACACGATTGATTTATTCTTGTTTATTTTCTGCTTCACAACTCTCGAAAGTCAGTTTTAATCGAAACAAGTAAAGACACACTAATTATACTTATAGGACGTTGTAGGTGACTGAGAAGGGGTAAGGAAAAAGTAATAAGAGAGTTGTACCTCCAATGTTTTGTAATTATTGACCAAAAAAGATGTGTCCAATCTGGCACATGCACATTTTATGATTGTTGATTGATTGTTACCTACTCAGTATTACCTTGGAAACCAACGACTAGCTGGTTTTTGAACAGAGCACAATGTTGCCAGACTTATTTTCGCGCTATCTTGATGTAAACTAAAAATTGTCTTCAGTAATAATTTAATAATTTGTAATTAGTACGTGCTTTCTTGCAATTTTTATAATTTCCAGCTTCATTTTCAATTTTTGAAAAGTTAAAAATGTTAACTTTACTACATCTTGATATCTTACAAATTTCAGCGAAAACATTTTTTTTCTCACACTTGTTTAGCGGCGCTGAACAGCGAACCATATATATTTTGCGCTATTTTTGGACGCCCTGTATTTCATGACCAAACCTAATCAGAAATTTTGTTGATCATATTATATTATATGTTCAAGGGACTGGAGCTGCATTACTTAATCTCCGGGGGTGAATTTATTTCACGAGCGAGCGGAGCGAACGAGGAAAATAAATAATTACCCGAAGGATTTAAAATATACCTTAGTCCCTTCGCTTATACGCCATTTTTTACACTTCCGAATAATTTGTTTGAATATTAAATCGTTCTAAATTAGTTTTTGTCAAAGTAACGATCGACAACTACAAAATTATCCATAAATCCTACTATCTCAAATAACAAAAAGAATCTGGTACCGTGGCAATTTGTAATGTTTTTCAAATCAAATCCCTTGGGATTAAATATTTTATTCCCTTCCAATCAAATAGGTTACTTCAATCCCTCAGCCTTAAAAGTAGATTATATGCAATAAAATTCAGTAAGATTTTTATTTACCGGTTATCTAAATTATCATACCAGCTATGGCGTAAAGCTAAGCAGTTTTCATAAAATCGCACAGTATATTAGTTTTAATATTGCATATAGTGTTACAGTAGTGGTTTCAAATTAGTATTGGATACTCACGGTTTGTGAATTCACTTTTCTTTAATGAAAATCATTACAGTTACAACATAACATATGCGTAATTATTTTTGAATTAATTATTAAAGTCTAAAGGCAACGGCCTAAGAGACTCGTATACAGGTACAAAAGAAAACCATTTGAGTATTGTTCAATTTGTGTTCGAACACGTGCAGGATTGAAAACCATTAGAAGAGAGAACATTAAGCTAGCCATTGTTGCGCTTACCCGTGAAACTAATTTCTTTGCTGGGATGAATGATCTGTCCTTTCAATGGCAGGAAAACAAAAGGGATTTTCTGCGACGTCGAACCGCTGACGAATGGTGCCAAAACGCATTCTGAAACAAAAGGAAGACTACGTATAAATATTAAATTATGTGAATAGCAAAGCATATTTAGATGCAGACATATATTATTCAATAAGTTAATATTCACATTTTAGTATTATTAATTATTGTACAGGAAAGGGTTTTCACATAAGAAGAGATATTTATGATGTAGGTACCTACAAGGTTTTGTTACAAAATATAAATTAAACATAACTATGTGTAAACGGTGTGAAAGATTTACAGTGGAATTAAACATTTTGTAAATATTTGTGTCAAAGGTCTTAGGGGTCTTAGTTATTTAAGTAACAAGCGATGTAAAGATGCAGGTATTAACATTCGAGGTAAACAAATTATTGACATATTCGTATAGGAAATATTTTAATTGTTAGATGTATGGCCTATACTTACGTTACCGGTAGCGGAAAAAATACATCCGTGTATTGTACTCTATTTTTTCATAAAATAAATATCACTCTAGCAGCTGCATACTTTTTTATTCAACTCAATTAATTGGTGGACGGAAATCAATGAATGAAAAGTTATTGAACTCTTTTGTAGTTGTACTATTTCTATGGCAATTCAATTCAATTCAATTCAGCCAATGGTAAACGACCTTTTTTAAAATTTGAATCAATCAGAAGGCTGCCAATATTTTTAAGATAACCTGAAACGCAGCAGAGTGTTCCAGCGACAATAATATTTATATTTATGTCGAATAAACGTTAAACAAATATGTCAACAAAATTATTATTATTTTAACACTTTCATTGAATTGTCATCCGAATACAATTCTTACTCTTTTTCTTTAAATTTTTCTTAAATCTTTCTCAAATTTAAAAAATGAACATCTTAGAAACTGTTAACTTCAAGGTCATGATACTTCCTTATTCGAATGTAGAATGACGTACCCTCTGTCGAAATCCGTCAAAAAAAGTATGGGGTGCTTTTTTAAAAAAAAAATTACTCTGACGTCACCACAAAGAAAATGAAACATCTTAAAATATGCGCCATAATTTAAATCGCTATACCTGTGCGAGCGTTTTCCAGAAAAAAACATTATTTTGGGAGATAATTAATTTATTCCATACTTTTTACTCACCCTGTATATGAAAATACTTCTCCATTGGAAAATATGTTACTTTATAGACTGGTAATACTTTCTGTATTTAATTTATGATAGCTACAGTGTGTGTGTGTGACTAGCTCAGTACAGTCAGCGAAAGGCAATGGAGCCTTTTTCAGAAATATGAAAGTTAAGGACTGTTTTAGTTCGAATGTTGTGCTTTCATAGAAAATCGGAATTGGCGAAGAAATTTCGGTCCGTATAGATGTTTGACAAGCAATACATTATTTTTCTAGGGAGCAGAGGGTCCCCTTATATTTCGAACTAACCGTTTTTCAATAAGAATGATTGAATTTTTTACTGAAATAAAAATCACCGTAGGGTACCATATGAGCAATATAGGAAACAAAAATAAATCTTGCCCAATGACTCCATCAATCACTTGGACAAAAACAATACCGAAGAGAGCTGTCACATGCGAACGTCTTATTCCGTCAATAATTAATAATGATTGTGACCACAATCGCTCATTCCGACTCTAAGATATTAAATCATCGGAACTATTTGCCATATACTGATTCTATTATGTACATGATTCTTAAAAAAAATGGCAGTCAGTGTCTTTGATCTCTGGTGGAGACATGATATATTAATGACAAGAGCCGCGGTCTACTTTACTGAACAGTTTACCTACCGGTCTACGTTGGTATACTAAAAACATAATTCTTTGTTTTCTAATGCAAAAAGAATACGATACTTTAGTTCATAATGATTTATTTTCAGTATTATCCTACCTACCACAGACTAAACGTTAAAAGTAGTTAGTGGTAAGAAAACTCGTTTTATTTAATCAAAAAGTTAATCAAAGCATGGAAGCCCTTTAAATGCGGACTTTTCAACCCAAAATGAGATTTTACGATTAAATTTACCCGCTTAAACAAACTACAAAGGCCTCGTTAATTATTTTAAATATGAAAATCTTAATGAATACTAAACGTGCGAATACCGGAAAGAATCGAGATTTTCTATGGTATATAAAAATTAAGCGGTTAAGGAGGAGCACTTGTGTTTAATTAATGCTTTATTTAAAGTTTGGACTAATTACAGTAAGAAAGGTTTTGTAGAATCTGCAATGTGTGGAGTTTTTGAATTTAGTGAGGAAAATAAAAGTTATTTCAATTTAAAAAATTTGGTTAATGCATTGTGCATGTTACATCTATGTGCATTAGGTTTTATTGTGACTATGCTTCGGACATTATGTATATTTTTGTTTTTGTCGAGTTGGCTGTAATAAACATTAAACATTCCGCCATTTTAAAAATTATTTCAGTTATGTTGCATTTCTGTCCACGAGTTTTGATCGAGTATAATAAGACGCAAAAGTATTATAAAACGGTGATCGTAATTATATCGAGTGGGGATGAACACCAACCAGTAGGGGTATCATTAATCTTTGTCGCTAACTAGCTTAGTCCGCTAAGTCTCGGTTCTTGCCGTTCATGGTGAATTTATCCAATCATAACCCGAACAGGAAATTGTGCTTTTATGTCGTTGAAACAATTTTGTAAATTTTCAATCAACCTAAACCGGGTGGATATTCCAAATAATGTACAGATTGTATATTAACTGTAAGTTAATTAAAAACACTTGCATCAATTCCTGTGGAAATTTACTTTTTATTATATTGCCAAAAGCATTCGAGGTAGGTCCTGAAACTTTGCCAAGTTTTTGTCAGTCATGTAAAACTCCCTACACAGATTATAAAAACCCTTTACCCTGCGGGCTCGTTACTGTTGTTATTTTCGCAAGTAGGTTAAAAGGATACTTAGGTCCAAGGATGCCCATTGTTATACTCTACGGCATTTAAAAGCTGCCAAATAACCAGGTTTCGTTGTAGAAAACCAAGATTGTATTCAGAAACAGTTCGTGTGAAAGAATATCTTCCGTTTATAACGTACCCAATCCCTAAGACAGTAATCACAAAACGTGATAAGCAAAACGTGCATATATTTGTGGGTCATATCGTGGTCTTTAATATTATTGGCTATTTTAGTAGCCAGTCAATAGAACAGCCATAGTTCATGTCTGATAAAACGTAACAACATACAGTGTGAGTCTAATAAGAAGAATCAGCTGGATATCTCAGTTATCTGAGTGTTAAAAAAATAATTCTGCTGCGTAGGCTATAAGGAACTCTCTATCTAACTTAATATAAGTCAATTAAAGACATAGACATAATAAAATAAATAATTGGACCCTCATTGAAAATAAAATATACAGATTTGGAGATTTGAATTCGATTTGAATGCCTGTAATGGCATTCTAAGTTCGTTAACATAAACTAATTTACTTAATCTTTTCGTATTCTTTTGTCCTCTTCATGTGTAGTTCCCTGCCGTGGTCTCAATAAAAGTTGGAAACCTTAATTAACTCATCGCTAGTGCTTCTAATTTCCTAACATTTAAATTAGGATGGTTATTTGAGTAATATGTACATCTGTCGAAATGATGCCCAAAGGTACGTCATATTTAATTGAAATGTTGTTTGTGATTTTCATGTCTGTCCGAGGTAATCATAGCAACTAATGGCAGCCAGAAAATACAATAATCAAAACGCCGACGTTAATTATCCAACAATTAAAATGAATGGAATACCTCAATATTGTAATTACTGGCAAATTTCCAGTTATTTCTGTGTTGATTGGTTGTTTATTTGGGCAATGTTCATGAGTTCATTATAAAAAGTAGGGATTGGAAACAAAATCTTAATGTTTTTACAATATTCTATACAGTGCGCGCATGAAGTTTGGAATATTGGAAATAATTCTTTTTCCGGCAAATTTAAAGAAAAACGGTTTGACACGTCACATTGATTTATTTTAAAAGAAACATTTTGAGATCATTTTCATTTTTCTACCGCTTTCCGGTTTCACGCAGTGACGTCATCCATATTTTTTTTAAATGGCAACCCCCTATTGTTTTGGCAGATTTGGATAGAAAATGAAATTCTGAATTCAAAAATATCATCATTTATGGTAGTCCGACTGATTCTTTCAGAGATATTAATTTTTGAATGTAATCAAATGAGTGGCTTCTAAAATAAGTTTATTTTTCCAAAAAAACAAATTTTTTTGCAAGGAAATGGTCGGTACTGATTCCTGTTACAAAAATTGAAATCAAAGTAATTGTTCGAACTGGCCATCTTGTTCTTGACAATAGGCGATGCGATTTCGAAATTCAATGCAAATATTTCTGAGTGTTTCGGACCGTATTAGTCTGATTTCATCCCGAATTTTTTCTTTCAAGTCCTCAATAGTACCTAACCGATTAAAGTAGACCTTGCGATACCCCCAAAGAACAAAGTTCAAAGGCATCAAGTCGGGAGACCGCGCCGGCCACTCAATAAATCCTCGCCTTCCTATAATTCAAATAATTCCGTACCACTGCGGCAAAATGATAAGAATCTTGATTCTCCCTGATTCAGTTAAACGTCGAACCATTGTAAACTCAAGTCTGAATTGGGGTTCAGGTGTTTTCAGGATAAGCCAACATGGTTTATAGTAAGTTCCAGTATGGATAAGAACCATGCCAACATCGTTTCCTCAAAAAAGTAGTTGGTTAGTAAAATAAACTTATTTTAGAAATCACTTATTTGATTACATTCAAAAATTAATATCTTTGAAACATCAGTCTGAATACCATAAATGTTGATATTTTTGAATTCAGAATTTCACTATCTATCCAAATCTGCCAAAACAATAGGGGGTTGCTATTTAAAAAAAAATATCGATGACGTCACTGCTTGCAAGCGGAAAGCGGTAGAAAAATGAAAATTATCTCAAAATGTTTCTTTTAAAATAAATCAATTTGACGTGTCAAACCGTTTTTCTTTAAATTTGCCGGGAAAAGAATTATTTCCATTTATTCCGAACTTTATGCGCGCACTGTATAAAAAAAGACACAGTGCATTCCCCAGTTTGGTGTAAAAACCTGACAGTTACTGGCTTTTAAAATTTATATTTTGACTTCCATAAGGACATTAACTACTTACGAAAAGACTTTCGAGTCTCACACTGCTGATAGATTTTAACACGGATATTGCAACGCATAATAAAAAGCATTCTTAATAAGACCAATATCATGTACAATTAAAAATAACAAGCTGATAAATAAGTAACATCTGCATAGTGACCATCTGATCAAATTCAAGGAATGAAGCTCATTGCATTTAAAATGTATAATTAAACCCAGAAACCAGGATTTCAGTTCTCAATAAGGCCAGTATTTAAAAGTTGATTTTAATTTTGGCGGTTATATTAAAGAGGACAGGCAGCCTCGTACAAGTAGTTTGCATAAAATGATTACCATCGTGTTAGCTCTTCTTGAAATATAGTACTTTAATGTTATTTTTTGCATCACTAGACTTTGATATGCCCGCTTCGATACCGATACCAATCTCCTCTCGGCTATCTGTAATTTTTGGATAAATTAACATTTATTGCTCTTTTCGTAATGTAATCCACATTTTAAGATTCATGGCCCTAAAGCAGCCATAAATATTTATTGTGCCCATAACTGTCATGCTTCTTGACAATTTACAATTAATTGAAGAGTTATTATTTAAAAAAAAAGCTACCGTCACGTGTTAATTCAAATATATTACCCATATTAATGAATGCAATATTATATAAAGTAGAAGAGGTATGCAGTCACTTTAGCGATATTAACTTGAATTACAGGTACATGTTCTGTATACATATTCAATTAATTAGCAATCTAAATTAACAGGTTTTAATGCAAATAATCTGATGTTCGGAGCTTTGATCGCAGATGATTGTAGAATGTTTGATTACATTCGTAGTTGATTTCTAGTTAGATCAGAGAATGCTATTATCAATTATTACTGTACGCCCTGAGATTAGGAAAACTAATCAACGCAAATGCGTTACATTCGGTTAGCTTGTTTTACGTAAGGTTAGATTATGATATACAGTAAAGTTCACTTACACTAGAATTATCTACAGGGAAATTCGCATAATATGATGATGGATGTATTTCCCGAAATTAATTCATGCATTAAAATTCAAGTGTCGCAGTCGGCTGCGATTGTATAGTTCTTAATTAATTTATAGATATTGTGTACAGTACTCAGTCAGGTCTCAGATTATAATATGGAAAAAATTAAAAGTCTCAGTAAATAGCTTATTCCCAAAATTAAGACAACAACATATGAAGAGTATACGAGGGCGCCATCATAGCCTAAGCTTGAATGAGAGAACGATTATTTCAATTTCTAGGGAAAACGCTATGAATAAACTTAAAGTACGAATATTTTACATTAACTGTTAAATGACATTCACAAGTAGGTAGGTAGATAGATAAATGTTATTTTTATTATACCTTAGAGGCTAGTTTGTTTAGACAATACTATAATATACCCTTTTAACACTTTCCAGATCGTAACTGCCACATTATCGTTAAATCTAATATGAAACAAGATAAATGTAGATATCAAGTTTGTAATGAACTTTAACCTTCAGGTATAAATGCAGTAGTAATTGCAAATATTTTATTACAGTAAATTAGAAACAACTGTACAAACATTCTTATTTGCATCTAAATATCAGAGAGTTTACTAACGTGATGATATCGAATCGAGTTATGTACAAAGGAGTATTGAAATAAAATCTATATTCTTAATTTTCCAACTAACAGGAAAATTTCAATTTAGTAGTAACGTATTGGTAGGTAGTATATATAGTTGTGTACTCAGTAAATTTAGAATCTACGACTATAAATGTTAAATTTTCCGCTATGTATGATAAAATAGGCAGTAAAAACATTTTACGTGTCTAACAACAAGCTTTATATTTTATAGCTAAGTAACTATTAATAAAGTGAATTGATTTCAGGGGAATAATAATACACTGTTTTCATTTGTAAGTACAATCGTACAATTTACTCCCAAGGAGTACATAAATTTCAGATTGTTTTACCGTTGGGGACAAACAATCCTGTTGTCAGCTGAACATAGATGCATTTAAGATTCGTAAAGTACCTATACCTAAAGTATCACTTTTTACACAGATTTCAAAATTTTGACTTACTATTGTATGGATTAAGCATTTTTAATCATTTTCGCGTAGGTAATCCTCCTTTTACACAACTTATAAAAACTTCCACGTTTGGGATGTGATTTCTATTCTCTATATTTATGTATTTGTAATAAGTTTCATTATGCGACTTTTCTTTCTAGCAAATTCTAATTTATGTTTTCGTTTTCTTCACGAATCATTAAAAAATATTGTCATAGATAGGTTATTTTATTCTTAAAATCCAAAAAAGTTCTTGGTACCTAAATCTTTGTTGAAATTACTATCATCACCAGTTGCACTATCTTCACCACTGTTTTCGTGCATTTACGAAAAAATCTTTCATAGTTTTCAATATGAAACAAATGAGTCGCATTAACAACATCATAGCAACCATATACAATAGTACATTGTGTGACGAGCATAGAATGAATTATACGAATGCGACAATGAGCAATTCTTGCGAGTTGCACTCTATGGTTTTTCCGGTCTAGGACGTTTTAGCGCGGCCGTTTTGCCGCAGGGACGATTTGTCCCAGACAGGTTGGCCCAAGGATTGTTAGGCGCACGGGCGGTTTGCTGAGTGGACGGTTCAGTGCAGGGACTGTTTGGTGCAAGGCGCAGAAATGTTGGTAGGCGACTTCGTACATTTCACGGGGTCTTTTTGGTAAGAGGTTTAATATAGTTTCTTGGGCAGCGTCTTTAATATTTGGTGGTCTATATCGATACTCACTATCACTTTCCAATTTTCTTGATTATTAATCAACAACAATTACGTATTTATGATCAATAATTAAACAAATTAATCTCGAAGAAATAAAAGGGTGTTGACGAAATGTCAAATGATGTCACAACACCATTCGATCATCACGATCTTTACTCTGAAATTTTCATTTCCTAAATTGCCACAAGCCATGCGCGGTGCGGCAAAGCTTTATAATACAGTTCTCTTTGGTAACCAGCTACTAATTACTTACATTCTATACTTGGTTCTATAGGAGATTTAATATGGAGAGTAGAAGATTATTTAATTATAGGACGCGGTGTTTCTGTCACGAATGTATAAAAATGCAGAAATAAAAGTAGCATTAAAATTAACATTACCATTTATTAGCAACGAATTTACGCTCAACTATAAAATTGTAACCACAACCGCAACAAGAAATATTTAATTGTACTATCTTACGACTTCACGCGCCCAAAAGCTATAGAATAGAAAATTGTGGTAAAATAATAAATTAACGGCAGCATATTTTCTTTTACTGTTATTAGTGAGAAATTCTAAAGTTGTTTCTGGGAGTGAAATCAATTGTAAACAACTCAACTTCTAATACCTCAACTCTGAAAACAATATTTTTTTCTTAACAAATAATTTGTTGAGGCTATACCGACAAACACGAATTTGTGGGGTTGACACAAAAAATATGTTGCCATGTTATTATTATTTCCTGCCACAAATTTGTTTTGTTCAGACAACAAACAATAACATGGCAACATATTTTTTTTAACCCAACAAATTCGTATTTGTTGATATTGCCTCAATAAATTATTTGTTGGGAGAACAAGATTTTTTTCAGAGTGATATGTGATTAGCTCCCTTAATTAGATGAAGATAGTGTTATGGGTAGATACTATAAAACATTTTCTATGTCAAGGGTTGTTTCAAACAATTAATATTAATGTAAAAGTTATCATTAGGAACCAGAAGGTAGCATCTGGTGATAAGCTACGATAGGCAGGCGATCGAAAGACGCAGGTTCAACCCCTGAGTTCAAAATATATCCGTCGAACTTAATTTTTTTAACTGTTTCTTCTTTGAATCCTGCCTTCATGTAAATCAAGGTAAAATGCGCAAATAACTATTGTTTGTAAGACAAGTTTGATAATTTTCTTCCGCTTATTTATTATATCTGACTATATCCTCCAACATGAGTTTTAATTACCTATTATTGTAAAATCAATGTAGCCTAGCACAATTATTAGGGTTTCAATTCCACAACTAGTAAAATTATCTTCCATCGGGAAATACAACCACTCGTGGGAAATACATTTATTTCATCACGACGGTTATTGCAGTCATCGTAGTCACGAGTCGAATCAACGCATATATTAGATGTAGCGGTAAAGACCCCGATCACACAGAAGATCCGTCCTTGAAGCTTGACCTACCACAAGCTCGGGTTGTAAGAAAACATAAACCTCCAACTAGGGTCAGTCCCTACGTTTCTTCATCAGGAAGTACTAGCACTTTCATTTATTATTCTGTTCGGATCGTACAGTTACCTTGTAACTGGAAATTATTTTCAACGACTTCATAAAGACACGATTGGAATTTAAAGTTGTGAGAATTGTACCCTGTACCAAATATCGGGTGGAATTCGGATAAAGGGTAACTGTTTTATACGAGTAACTCCGAAAACCTTTTAAGTCGGTTATTATATAAAAGCCGCGATCGTGTTAGGTACCTTTAAATATATTGCTAGGTACCACAAAAGTAAGCATTCAAAGACTACCGCGAAAATAATTTAAAAATCCCACATTATGGTATTTAAGAAATATCTTCCTGAATTTGTTGCTGTATTATGTAATTTTGGTGGATATTCTTATGGAGCGTGAAATGTGCGAAGATAGAGCACAATCACAAAACAGGAAGGTGTTTTTTCTTCTTTTTTCTTGAAACCGACGCCAGAACCCCCCAAGTACTTTATCTTCCCCGACAAATTGATATCCTTGCCTACACAGAGTAAAGGTTGCAATCACAAGGCCTCTAGTGTGTATAGGGAACCACAGTGGTCTTTTTTACTTTCCCATACCACCACTGGTATATGGGAAGTATTGATATCATGGAAATTTTCGAAATCGAGATTTTCGCGGAAATACGTGTTTTGGGCCCCCAGAAACCCAAAAAAGTGGTCTAGAAAAAATGTCTGTCTGTATGTGTGTATGTGTGTATGAAAATTCATCGACAAAATAAGCTTTTCAAAAAAATCCGAAACCGGAAGCGGAAGTTAGACATGTTTTTTTGGTAGCATTTCTTTCAGAAGCGGAATTTTGAAAATCTGAGTAGGGTATATGAAAGAAGGGCATAATTCAAGGAAAAAAATTTTTTACCGGACTCTCTAACTTCAAAATGGCGGTCGCTATGAATTTTTCAAAATTTCGGCTTTAACGCCCCGTAACTCAAAAACCAGTTATCTGATCAGGTTCCGCAACAACTTGTTTGAAAGCCCTTTGGCTGTACTACACCAAGAAAAAAAATTATTTACTAAATCCAAAAACGGTCGCAACGGCGCTCTTCCAAAAATTTTGAAATTTTTGAAAAATTATTACAAAAAAACTGGTCTAAGGAATTTGTTTAAATTTTCTATACTTATGCAGCTTGGTATTAGCTACATTTTTGTTTTTTGATGAACGCCATAATTCCACTGTGGCGCCCTCTACGAGGTTTTGAAAATCGAAAATTGATGTTCCTATAGCGCCTTTATTAGTCAAAATATGAAAAAAGTTTAATTATAAAAGTTGTTCAGTATATAAATTTACATTTTTGTAAATTTATATCACGTATACAGGGTGTTTTGTTTTCACAGTACAATAAGCAACTTTGTTATTTTAAATGAAACACCCTATATATTATTATATAATTGAATGCAAAATTAAATTGTCTATCACATAGTATAAGGTGTTCATATGGCTAAAATGTACGGTTAATGAGAAATTCGTGAATTTTGAACTTTAAAACAGTGTAGGGAGAAATTTGTAAGTGCCGATATGTTCAAGTGACCATGCGCGGGACGGGAATTCCTTGTCGCCGGTTAATCCTAGCAGCAATAATCAGACATGCGCAGATGAACACAATCGGCACTTGTGTTAATTTTCCATATACTAATTTTCAAGTTAAGTTTATCGGTTGTGGCGAACAATACTGTTGAATACCAAAAACGAATGTTTATTTTTAGTATGGGAAAGTCCAGGGGAGGTTTGCACCTCCACTTTTTGAGACTAACTTTGAGGCCTGAGGATATATTTCAGTCATTTCAGAAATACTTGCAGATATTTTAAAAATGAATAAGTACATTTTTGTAAGGTGCATAATTAATGTAAATAAAAATTTTGATTACCTACCACTTATTGCACAACACGCCAATGTCAGAGTTTCTACAAATATTATTTCTTAAAAGTGCAATGATCTAATGATAAAAACTAACTGTAATTAAATAAAACTTCTAAGGAATACTGACATCACATCTGTTTTAAATCACGATGAGCTTCACATCTTCTTCCTTTCTTTCAGGTGCAAGTTTTTTTAACTACACATCTGGTTCTCGTGAGTTACACTTCACGACTGCCACCAGGCGTTTCTCTAATTCCTTTGACGAGCAAATTATTTCGAATTTTTTTATTCCTAAAGAATGATTATGTATTTGCTATACAGAGATTTCCCTTTCATGCCTTAAAGTGAAAATTAGATTCTTGTTTTACTTTTCATAGATACTTGATTTGAATTGCGTGTACAATAATTGGCGTGCGGAAATGGAATAATAGATTGGAGGTTCTATGGCAATACTTAATCTCGCATCTGTAGGTATTCATGTTCTCTTATGGTCTTTGGCAATATGGAATAACATGATAACACATTATCCCACAATATTGGTTAAATAAAATATGCGAATCGAATAATATAACACAGAGAAACTCAAGTAGAAAATATAAACTAATTAATTACTACAAAAATATGTGTCTAGCTAGAAATCCGCTAAAAATTAACGGCCGATTTCATAATCAATTAAAGACCTTTGTATTTAGTCGATTTGAAGTTGATTATGGAATTGGGCGGAAGAATCGGAAGAATATCAAAATTAATTTAATTTTCAGTTTTCGGAATAACCTGATTTCGCTAAAGCGAATTCTTTTAGTTTGTATTTAATTGGGCAAATTTAAACAGCATTTTTTGATAATAGCTGACATTACTTATCGAAATATTATTCTTTACTAATTTAATTAGTTTATCAGGTCCGCTGTCGAAATGTAGTTAGTTTAATCCAATAACAGTCTAGCATACAAAAAAGTTATTGGAGATTGGAACCAGTTCCTAAAGAAAAATACCATCGATACATTTTAGGAATATTTTCAACAATTTCTTATTGCAGTTATTCAAGAACACAGCTAGACAAGTTAAATACACCAGCGATATCTGTAAACCTCTATTGCTTTTAGTTTTTTATTAACTGTTAATATACCTTGTTAGATAAGTCGAATTCAATCGCTGTAGCAGATGATTTTCTACATAACTCGAATCGTTATACTGTTAAAGCCATTATCTTTGTAGTAGGTAGTAGTATTATTTTCAAAAAAACTAAAATGCTATAAAATATTCGATGACGCTATCACGTAGGTACAAAATACTTGATTCTAAACATGCAAGACATAAGATGCGTGGCTCGTAAAACTATGAAGATTGAATCAATTGTTTATAATCATCTGATTGTAAGCATCTGCTGAATAGTACGTGAATGTCATTATCGAGTTGCATACCGCAAACTGCTTCGAGAAAATATTGGATATAATCGATATTCAGCCTTATAATATACAAGCTGCCGTTTCTTTACCTTGCAGCTATTCTAGGAACTTACACTTCCTTAAAATTGCTTTGTAACATGTATGTACGTACGAATACGTGTGTGATCGTTATTGAACAATGAAGTGGGTTTTACTTCCATATAAAAGCCGCTTATTGATACCTACATCGAATCCTCTTGAGCGAGAAAAATGGCTTTGTGTATTACGGCCAACCGATGCGGATTATTTTACTGATGTAACAAGATTCTAAATCACATGCTTTGGTTTACACCTGAGGTATCAATTTTTGATTTGTTTTCCAGAATTCGTTATACTAAAAGGAAAGAGCATAATTATCATTTACCTATTTGTACTGATGTTTTTTCCTCATTCATCTCCTTTTCAGTAGTATAATCAACAAAGTACCTAGTTTAAATATTCACTTTCAATAAACATCGTGGAATATATGGAAATAATTCCACAGAAGGGGAAAAATACAGAGTGACCTAAGCACTGAAATGTGCTTATAATTTTATTATTATGGGTTGCCGTAGCTGAGCAGTCGTAATGCTTGCAATTCCTACGCAAGGTTGCATTGGATCAACTAGAACAAGGGTGCAGGTAAATTATAAAAAAAACAAGGAGTTGGATGATTCTTCTAGCATAGGGCGGTTTTTAAATTTAAGTAAGTAGATCAGTATTGAAACAAACTAGCGAGCGGTGTGGATACACAGACTTTCAAAGTAGCATCATTATTAATAGAGATATTGAGAAAACGTTTTTGAAGTTTGATATTTATGTAGAAGGAAGTAGCTCAATAGTATAGTGTCTCCGGAAATATATCCTTCTAGGGAATTTACTATTTTATTTGGAATTATACCTAGGTACATTCACAATCACAAAGTTTGTTGTTGGTGAAGTTTTGGAAACAGGCAATTCGATAGAAAACTGAAATATTATTCTTCAGTGGTTTCGATATTTTGTCATCCGTCTTATTTTTTTCTGGTTGAAGTTGTAAACGTAAAGAATAATATCAAGCACAGGCAAAGTTTCAGCAGACGTGAATGTTTTATTTGAAAGTCTAGAATGTCTAAATGAAGTTTTAATTGAAAATTATGAGCTTTCAGTCTAGGTTTCGGTCATAAAGTACCTACCTAAGCACGGTATACGAGATTTCTACAATGCAGAAAGTTTTGAATGCAGAAATTTATTGATTGTTTTAACATATAACAATTATTATAAATTAAAACAAAATTTAGAAAATTATAATGAATTCTGAAAAGAAGTAGGAAAAGTTTGTATCAGTGGAGGCTGATGCAAGGGGCACGTGTCCGCAGCCACAAAAATTCAAATATCACTTTTATTAAATCATAGTACTCATAGTATATGTTTTAATTAAATAATACCTAACTTTCTTTTTAAAGATTATCATAGTGTTAATAAAAAGTTATACTCCGTCTGACCACTGTAATTTCAAACGGCTTTTTTTTATAAATTTAATTTAAGTCTCAATAATCAAAATCAGTAAACAGGGGCAAGAGTGCTAGTAGTGTATAATGGGTTGCCTATATTACAATGCGCCCAAAGTGCCTGGTCCATTTATTATGCAATATAGGCATGTTGCAAGTTAATTGGTGTACCCACTTTAGCATGGGAATATAGGCAACCCATTATACAGTTAGCTAGTTTTTTTTTTATGTAACCATCTACGATGTAACCGAAATCAGCAACACATGAAAGTTTAACTGAGTTTAACCTCAAAATAAAACATTCCTGACAATTGAAAATTTAAATTCATCAGTAGGCAGGGGCAAGAGTGCTTAGCAGTGTATAATGGGTTGCCTATATTCCAATGGTAAAGTTGGTACACCAATTAACTTGCAACATGCCTATATTGCATAATAAATGGTCTTCACTGTATACCTATATTGCATAATAAATTGACTTCACTGTATAATTACTATTAATAGTACAGCTACTTTGAAAAATCAAGGTTACACTATAAAACGAGCATCATGTATAAAAAAACGCAAAAAACGACTTAGAATTTTTTTATTACCTCCTGAATACGTTGAATATTTCGCGCCGAAATGTCCCCGCGTCGAAACGGCCTCTCGCCGAAACGGTCTCGCGCCGAAACGACCTCGCGCCATTTTTATTCCCTTGGCTCATCTGGTTTGTATAGGTATGTTTTATTGAATACGTGGTAAAATACGAAAGCTGACTGACGTTTAAAATGTTGTTAATGGAATCAAACCAACCATGCATCTTATTTTACTTTTATAATAATTGTCATTCTATATTAAAACTGTATGTCCTGGCTTCATGAAAATTATAGTTCTTTTGAGTTTGTGATCAATGATAATACAGGGTGTTTCTTAAATCGCGGACACGGAGCACAGTACTACATTCCCCTCCAGATACCAATTGGAAAAATATAATACAATAATGCCCATTCTTCGCTAGTTTCAGAGTTATTCTCAGTCAAAGATTGAGATTCAATTCCTTTGTGCTTTGGAAAAACGGGTAAATTTTAACCGTTCCACATTGTTCATCAATCAAATATTAAATCTTAATAAATTTGGAATTTTTTATACGTTGCATTCCTTCCTGCGAAGACATTCTTTCTGATAAATATCTGTTGTTAAATTTTTTTTCAATATGTTGCAACAGTGCATTGTAGCTATGAGGTTATTACCTAGGAAACTTGTTCATACTGCCTTATTAAAACACCAAACGTTTAAAACAAAGTCCGTGCAAGTATGCGCAATGTTGTCAAATTTAAAATTTTTAAAATGCGAATAACTCGGAAACTAAATTACATTAGGACAAAATCGCCTATACTTTTTCAACTCAAGTTTAGGATGAGAAACGCGTAGTGCTCTCCGTGTCCGCCATTTAAGAAACACCCTGTATAACATAAATTACATACATTAACATATATTAATTGTCGGTTACTGAAGAATGCATTTAAGTTTCTCAACCCTTCATGACGCAAACATTCGTTGTTTATTATTTTCTAGCATTAGCACTTCTAAGTATTTCGAGTTTAGTGTCATAAAACAATTACAAGAACTAACCAATAAAATCTGAATTTTTACCAAACAATAAATGTCGGTCATGCTTTTAATTGACAGTAATGGGACATTCAGAAGATCTAAAATTCTATTACATAGTCGTAATAGAACCATGGTCGATTCCTTTTGTTGTACGGTATAAGCGGTGTAAAACCACAGGTGTTTATGGTACCTCACACGTCGATGAATTTAAAAAGTATTATTATTATATCCAACAATTCAGGTAGATTAAGGCGCGTAAATTGTTAGCCAAAGCTGAAAAAATGAATGAATAGGATTTTAACTTAAAAACTATCTTCATCCTCACCCATTCATTTTCGGAAAGCGCTTCATGGTTTAAGCAAAGGATTCTTATTTGAAAAAGATTGTAATAATAGAAATTTATTTATTTGTAAGATTACAATGGTATCTTAAATTAGTTTAACAAAACTTTTCATTGAATAAAACGTTAACGTTCAGGATTTCTATAGCAAGTTACCTTGATATTTTACTTCAATCCGAACGGCGGAGTATTCTTATCAATACTTAACCAAGTCTTCATTAATTCGATGTTATTCTATTATGGGCGACACTCGAGGTCTTTAATTGTTTTTAATCGTCTGATGAGATCGTCTGATCGGTTGGATACTGAGTAACCGTATGTCCATATAAAACTAACATGTAAACGTTTCTTTAAGACATGTTTGCTATAATTACTGCAGTACGTAGGCCTCGTTTTATTTGCCCCAAATTTCTTAAATTACTTCAAACTTCCTTAGCGATAAAGCAATAAAAAAAATTAGTGGTCATTACGTGGAGATCCAACTGAAGCCAATTTAAATCACCGACGTGCTCGCAATTTTTCGTGTAACGCGTCGATATCTTTCCATTAAAATACCTCTTACAGCAATCGCGATGTGACGAGAAAATTTTTCATTAAACTGCAATTTTAATTAAGAATTATAAGATTCGTCTTTGGCAGTGAACTCACAAATCCGTTATTTTACGTGCTTGTATTTTAAAACTGATTCACTGAATAAGATAGAAAACGACATGAAATCAGAGAAAGTATATATTACCGTGGATGTTAATGACGAATATGTTGAATGATTAATCCTTTGAAAAAGGATAATATTATAACATGTGTAGCATGTAATGCTATTAGTTATTATTCACGAGGGTTAGATTTAGCAAACTCGCCTGCGCCTCATTCGTTAACTGCAACTCATGAATAATAGCTATTACATGCGAATTTATTTGTTTTATAATAGATAGAGTTGCTAGTTACACCCTAACTAAGATTAGTGACAGGAATTCAAGTCTGTAGGAGATTATGTACCTAGGATATTATGAAGATGTTTACGCTCGCCGAGGTCGACAAGGTAGCAACCCTAGGGCCTCTGTCCCGAAGGTTAGAATGTGGCCCCAGGGCATAAAATTAAATACAACGTTTTATTTTTCATTATGAATAAGTAAATCAATTGAAAAGCTTGAACATGGATTTCTAAAATAAAACCGGGCATGTCGTGACTTTGGGGGTGATGTTTGTTTATGTATCTATGACGATGACAACATATTAGAGGCCATAATCAGCGATATATTTATAACACCCGTCCATAACGCCCTAGGGAGTTATGGAATGCTTAATATACCTCGTTTGACAGATATAAGAACAAAAAATTGACGAGTGAAAGAAGATTTCTAAAGAGGTTTCAGCATTTTCATTAGAAGGTTTATGAGACCTTCACTTTTATTCGTAATACATGACCACACGTTAAACTGAAATTGATTAATTTCTGTGTTACGCATTTTTGTATTATTTTTAACTTGTTTCGTTGAGAAAAGTAAAAAGTAGACCACAGGCGAATTGCACCCGAAGTGTACATCATCAATCAGTGCATAACTATACGATGGAATGCCGCGCTCAATTATAAAACACGAAATTTATTAGCTACTCGACAAAAGACACAAAAGAAGCATCCTTATGACAGTGATTCGCTTTTAATTATTGTCATCCACTCTCGTTTACAGTTAAACCGGGTTATGGACGACCTCATTTACTTAACACAGAGGAATTTAGGGTGGGCGATATCGGGTTTAACACGAAACTTTGGTATTATAAGAATTTGCTAGTTGGTTTACCCGCTCAAGCCAAACCTAAATAATGGGATTGTCTTTTAATTAATTAGAGGTACTTTAATGACCATGTTGTTTGAAGAGAAGATCGATCTTCAGTAATTAGTTGTAGGTACGTGGGCAACCGTTATCCTACTTCTAGGAAGAGCTAAATTGAGAATTTTGTTGGCAAGTGTGCTTTATTTGAAAGTTAGTTAAACTTCACAGGAATCACAGGCGAGACAAATTTTAGAGCTAATAAGAGAAAACAAATCCAAATTAAACAAAATAAAATTATACGAATTATTTGTATAGGTATAATTATTATAAGACGACCTCGTTTTGTTAAAAATAAATGTTTTATCAATATTGTTCATGTCCCTCCAACTTTAAGCTTTGCTAAGCTTATATATTTATTGTAACACGTCGTCCCTTAACAATCTTAAGACGACTGGTATTACAGGCAACTTTATAAAATGGGCACAATGACAAATAATGAGACTTTTTTAAGGCACGGTATTACTACAGAAACATTGCTTTACTGTACAAAATCTCTTCGGAGATTTTAACCTTCGTTTAATTATCACTGAAAGCGTTGGTTGGCACTATACTTTTCTCTCGAAAGTAATGTTACAGATTAAAACAGAGAATCGGATAGCAGAAGCCGAAAAAATGAAGAAGAATATCCGAATGATTTTTATATTACAAGCTTTTAATAATTATTATTCATATATTATTCATTAACATTCTGTTATAAATTTATTTAGAAAAAAAGTGTTTAAATGGGCATTATTCTTTCAATTTCAAGAAACTTTCTACAACCTTCTCAGGTCCTAAATCTACATAACATAATATATGCTACATCAAAAAGAATAAACGGCACGGCTCCTTTCTTGTTGGTGGCCGACCCTTGATTTTCCGAAACTATTGAGAGTGATGAATGATGCTGAAAGGAAAATATGATCTCCACCGCGGCACGCGAAAGCCAGCTTTTTGTTATCGTTGGCAGAGGAAAATTACGTAAAGCTGTTGTTTTATTTTTTTTACTATTGTGTATTATGTTGGTTTGTTTTTAAACAAATGTACTTATTGTTCATAATTATAATAAAGGGGAAGATTATACAGAGTGTTTCTTAAATGGCGGACACGGAGAGCACTACGCGATTTTCATCTTAAAACTGAGTTGAAAAAGTATAGGCGATTTTGTCCTAATGTATTCAGTTTCCGAGTTATTCGCATTTTAAAAACTTTAAATTTGACAACATTGCGCAAGCTTGCACGGACTTTGTTTTAAACGTTGGTGTTTTAAATAAGGCAGTATGAACAAGTTTCCTAGGTAATAACCTCATAGCTACAATGCACTGTTGCAACATATTGAAAAAAAATTTAACAACAGATATTTATCAGAAAGAATGTCTTCGGAGGAAGGAATACAACGTATAAAAAATTCCAAATTTATTAAGATTTAATATTTGATTTATGAACAATTGCGGAACGGTTAAAATTTACCCGTTTTTCCAAAGCATTAAGGAATTGAATCTCAATCTTTGACGGATAATAACTCTGAAACTAGCGAAGAACGGGCATTATTGTATTATATTTTTCCAATTGGTATCTGTAGGGGAATGTAGTACTGTGCTCCGTGTCCGCGATTTAAGAAACACCCTATATAAAAACCAGTAAAAAAACTGTATACAAGGTAAAGAGGAATTGGTGGTTAGAAGTTGAATCATATTAGAAATAGAAAAACCTGCATAAACAAAACCTCGGAAATGGTTCGTTGGTGAGCCCAAGCCTCCTGAAGGGGAAAAATCGATTGAACAATTTTCTCATTCAAAATTAAAAAAGCCTTTTTTAATTCCACAGTTATTTCTTAAGAATTACATGAAAGCAAATATAGTATAAATAAATAATGGGTATTGATGAAAATGAAAAGTAATGTTGTCCATAAAGCGAATAAAGGAGTGATTGATTGATTGCGCTTTTTTAATTAGTTTTGGAAAAATTTCTAATATAGTTGCATAAATTAATATAATTTCTATATTGCTACGTTTGCAATAAAATCTAGAAAGTTGTAAACATATTTAGTTGAATTATGCAGAAGCATATACATTAATTATATTTAAAACAATCATTACATCGTATCTTCAAAACTGTCGCCTAAAGCAAAATTGACGTAGCCCATTAACTTCTTGAAAAATGAGACTAAATTACTATTAAATCGACGTACTTATATGTGAGTAGTTTTAAGGATAATTGGATCCTCAATTTTACATGCTTTTTTGGGCTAACTGTTATCATTAAACGCTCGTTACGGTATTAAATTAAAGTGATGAATGGATTGTATTTCGGATGTTTATATCGCTACTGTTGTAATTAAATGATATAATAATTATTTACTTATGGTATTTTAAGGGCGTAAAGAGGCTTTCATGGCGTAAGACGTAATTTTGAGGGGCCGGCCGAGGGTTAGGAATACCTCGAAGGCCATAAAAGAAAATTACGCCCCTAGTGCATACACAACTTTAAAAGCACGGATAAAGATGTTTGAATTTAAAAATATTTCTAAAATAAATTGATTTTACCACCTACATCTAGCGTTGCTTTGATCCACGACCTTCTTGATTTTCGGGTCTGACGTCATACTCGAAAATCAAAAAGGTCGCGTGCTTTGATCAAATTTGATATTTGAAGCGTAACCATGGTAGCGGGTAAACAACGGTGCCTAAGATCTCGTTTCATTTTGTGTTCGGTAATTGCGCGGTCTATAAAAAGTGGAAAAAGCAAAAAACAGTAGCTTAGTTCCCGAAAAATCTAGGGAGGTGTATGGAAAAAGGTATACCTAATGAATAGGTACGTTAAATGGTGCGACATAAGAAAGGATTCCATCGAAAACTGCTACTGTGAAAAGAGTCTTCTGGCTGAATTTCAATAAAAAGTACAATTTTTAATTTCTAATGAAAACTTTTTATTCTGCAAGTGTTTAAACAGCGTATAAAAATATGTTACATAGAATAACTCATGCTGAATAATTGAAATAAAAACAAATTTGTATCAACAAATTCAAGATTAAAAAAAATTGGATTTTTCCAGTTAGAAAAAGATGGAAAATATAAAAATGAGGAAACCGTTTAATGCGTTTAAAAAAATGTTCTCCTACAACCCTAAGAAAATCAAATCAAGTAATAAATCTTATTTAAAAAAAGACATCGTTTTACCAATAAATAGATTAACGTCACCTCACGTTTACAGCTCGGCAGTTTAATTATTCCTCGTTCTCTATCTAATTCCGTTTATTCTCGTTTAACTTCTCACGTTCAAACAAATAATCAAACATTTATTAAATTCTTACCTTTTACTTTCGAAAAGATTCATCATTGTTTCGGGTGATATACTGAACCGGAAAGTCTCACGTATTTCTCACTCTGGCTAATTAATATACCTAGTTAGAAATTTGTTCAAGCTAAATAAGTTGTTTATAGAATACTGACTTTCTGTGATTCCAAAAATGGTTATTATCCATTAGATATTCACAAATCTGTTAGCGCTTTGCCGATACACATTTTCCACATACCTACACGCTTAACTATATTACCACGCTTGTTTTATCTACTGGAGAAACAGTATCAGTCCATAGAAGTAGAAATATCATTAGGTACACTTGCTACAACGACCTTGTTACATATTCTATATGTTGGCAGTCAATCAGAATTTTTAAACGAATGCAGAGAATTCTTGTTTGAATTCAATACAAACACCTTACATGGTTGCGTACTTGTCAATAAAAGCATCAAATAAATATGTTCTAGTTCGTTACGGCAACACTATGAAAGTGAAACTACTTGAAACTCTTAACAGATCTTGTATAACGAATTGTTTAAGAAGAAGAGAATGCGGAACATGGAAGTTGCCATATTTCTGTTACAGACAACAAACACCTACAGTCGGGAATATTTTCGGTTGTGGGTGTTGATTTACGTAACAATAAGTACAGAAAACTTATACTACTATACTGTAATTTATTTTTACACTTTGGTATGACAAGCAAGACACGAATTTTAAAAGTTTTCATGAGAGCAAAAATATTTCTCGTAGTAAACGTAAATTTATCTCAATCTGTTGCCGGTTGATTATCCGATAAAGCGGTATTCGTTTGAACATTAACTTAAAATGCATGCATGCATATTTAACAACCGAATCTGCATTGATTGGGGCAATTCGTTATGGCGTAAAGCAGTAATGTGCATAAATCTCCATTTAACTGTTTTTACATGAAAAAATTACCTTGAATACCGTGTTAGATGTTAGTTCCAGAGAATCTTCAATCAGGCAGGCATGCACCTCTTATCTAACTAGAGATTATTTCTATCATTTTTAACAACAAATCACAGTAATTACAGTAGCTATACCGGCTGTAATTCCGAAAGTATTTGTACCACTTTCATGCGCAAAAATTCTTGTACCGGGTGTCTGCTTAAGGATGAGAACAGGTGAAAAAACATATGGTAGCAATTGAAACAATAACAACATTTAAAGTAATTTGTTCAAAGTGGGTCCTCCCAGCAACAATACACGCTTGGAAGAATGTTTCTTGTAACATCGAAATTTTGAATAGCGCGTTCTGTCAGTGTCTCTGCTTTAGGAATTGGCTTCCTGTATACCACTGATTTTAAATACCCCCGTGGAAAATAATCTAAGGGGTATCTAACAATCTTGGTATAACGTCCTAAGGTATACGAAAAATATTGCTCTTGAAAATCAATTGCTCGAATGGAAAATTTTGAATGGAAAATTGCTTGAATGGAAAATTGCTTGAATGAAAAATTTCTCGAATGGAAAATTGCTTGAATGGAAAATTGCATGAATGGAAAATTGCTTGAATGGAAAATTTCTCGAATGGAAAATTGCTTGAATGGAAAATTGCTTGAATGGAAAATTGCTCGAATGGAAAATTTCTCGAATGAAAAAATTGCTTGAATGGAAAATTGCTTGAATGGAAAATTGCTTGAATGGAAAATTGCTTGAATGGAAAATTGCTTGAATGGAAAATTGCTTGAATGGAAAATTTATCGAATGGAAAATTGCTTGAATGGAAAATTGCTTGAATGGAAAATTGCTCGAATGAAAAATTGCTTGAATGGAAAATTGCTTGAATGGAAAATTTATCGAATGGAAAATTGCTTGAATGGAAAATTGCTTGAATGGAAAATTGCTCGAATGAAAAATTGCTTGAATGGAAAATTGCCTTTAATTAAAGGTAATGCGAAAACCAAAAGATTAATCAATTAATAACATATACGCATATGAAACATTTGGCATTTTTAATTAAATAATTTTTGAATGTCTGTAATGTGTAGTTACACTAATTTTGAATGATATTTGGAAGTCCAGAATTTTTTAAAGAACACAGCTAGGCCGTGAAGGTGTTATACAGGTTGATTGTAACTTTAGGGCGAGTGGATTTGCTCGTTTATTATTGATAATAGAAAAAAAAGTTTCATATAAGAGTTATTCAAGTTTATGTGGCGAGTATTTTGGACGCACACACAAAAATGGCCGACTTCCGGTTTTAACGGAAGGGACGTGATTTTACTTTTTTTAAATACAACACCCTGTATATTTTATGCTAGTTCGATTACATGATAACATCTCTTTAATAAAACATAACACAACCATATACCTAGCGTTAATAATTACTGACATAATTTAAATTATATCAAGGTATCTGTTACCAGTATCAACTATTCAAAAACAATCGCGATTGATCTTAGCAGGCCGTTGTTAAAGTTATTGTAGTGAAGAAAGTCACAAACACGCGATACACAAACATTTAACATAATGTCATTTTAAATTTGCAGGAATTACAAGATAGCATTGTAAATGCTAGCTGTAAATACTATCACACCTGAAATGCTTCAAGATGTACAAAGAAGTTTTATTCGAAGATGCAGTTTTTGTATACGAGAAAATGGTGGTCTCTTTTGAACACCTTTTAAATTAAATTCTGTTATTACAGCCATAGTCAGTTAAGGTAGTTAAGGTGTAGGTACTTACAAATCTAGAAGTTACATGTTGATAGAAAAATATTATTAATTACAAAGTCGTGCGTATTATGTTATTTTCATTTGAATTAGAAAAGTTTAAAATGACATTATATTAAATGTTTGTGTATTTCGTGTTTGTGATTTTCTTCACTACAATAACTTTAACAACGACCTGCTAAGATCAATCGCGATTGTTTTTGAATAGTTGATACTGGTAACAGATACCTTGATATAATTTAAATTATGTCAGTAATTATTAACGCTAGGTATATGGTTGTGTTATGTTTTATTAAACAGATGTTATCATGTAATCGAACTAGCATAAAATATACAGGGTGTTGTATTTAAAAAAAGTAAAATCACGTCCCTTCCGTTAAAACCGGAAGTCGGCCATTTTTGTGAGTGCATCCAAAATACTCGCCACATAAACTTGAATAACTCTTATATGAAACATTATTTTCTATTATCAATCGTAAACAAGCAAATCCACTCGCCCTAAAGTTACAATCAACCTGTATATCCTTTGATATAAGAAAAAATTAATTCAAAGCATATTTATCCAATCCATAGCATTTCTTGCATTTAATGTGTGTATTACAAATGAAAATTTGTTATCCGCATTGGCAAATGTTCAATAATCCTGTTAGTAACGGTATGTTAAACCCATTTTATTAACATATTTTAAACGTAAATATTCAGAACTTTCAGCATGTTTCAAACGTCTTCACATACTATACTGGTCGCTTTTGCAATTTTTCTAAGTATGAGACAGCACAATAGGTTGTTAATTATTCTTTGATTGTATTTACGATCTGCAATTAGTCGGAAGACCCTGCAGAACGAGTTTGTTAGAAGTGCAAGCTTGTTTTCCATTTTTGAACTTAATAGCCCTCAGGAAAGTTTTATAGGTTTGTTTTGCAGTTGATGGAATAAGAATAACGAAGATAATTTAATTTTTGCCTATGTACAGTCAGCGACAAATGTTTTCACCAGTATGATACCACTGAACACGTTTTTCTGAGAAATATAAGAGGTACCATAACGTCGTTCTTATTGTTTTATATAGGTATGTTGGTAACACTGTTAACAAGATGAAATGAAATATAGAAATGTGTTATATTTCTCAGTAAAGCGGGTTACAGTGGTACAAGACTGGTGAAAACATTAGTCGCTGACTGTACCTATATACTCTCAGAAAAATAAATTGCTATTAAATATTTTAAAATAGCTTACTCATTTGCTTTTACATACCAGTTAATGCTATTTTAAAAATAACTGATGTAGAAATAGTTGGATTAAACATTAAAACAAGAAATTACGTTCAACTTTTCTTGGCTCATTAACAAACTTGTCCACGCATACAAATGTAAAGATCTAATATATAGTATTATGTTTACAAATTGTTCGTATACACCAACCAATGTTACTGATCAACATAAAAATATATTATCTTAGTAAATATTGAGATGTATACATAGGTTAGTTCAAACCTCTTACATTAACATAAAACATGAGAAACTAATTCGGTTTTGCTGTAACGACCAATTATCAAATGTGTAGTTTAAATGCTAACGTATTTACAAAATATTTTCATGCCCTAATTGAAATAATTTAATTACGGGCTTTATTTTTTATCATATAATTTAGCTCTACAGGCCTGGCAAGCCCTATAAAATCTAAGTATGTAAAAGATTTAATTAATGGGCGTTTAATTAGTTAATGTCATCAGATAAAACCGTGTTGTGTAATAATAATGTTCAGGAGTTATTTTTTCAGTATGCTACACTAAACTCCACTAACCGATACCGCCGATTTGCTTTGGAAGGGGTGTGGACTGTTGGGAGCTGGTTTTGCTACAACTACCGACTGCAATTTTCTTTTAATCTTGTTATTTAATATATAATAGGATTGTAAAGTTACGGACACAAACAAGAGGCTATAGAAAAAAATAAATGCAAATCAACACATCTACCGCAAACACCTATCCTCCGCCTCAGTTAGTGTCGCTTACTCTACTATGACCTGGTAACGAAGGGCAGTGCACAAATTGAGTATATATTCTGCGCCAACTCTTCTACACATCCCAATAATCGTCGGCAGATGCGGCTGTTCCCTAAAGGCTCTTTCACATGAGTTTAGTAGAGAGACAAGCTGCTGGAGCAAGCATGGATAGCTTCATTCTCTTAACTCTTAGGAGTTAGGAGTAAGTCACTAGCTTTTAGTAACTATCCTCGTATGAACAAAGAAGCTAGTGACGAGTATAAATAGTACTAGATCCAGCAAATGAAGCCAGGACAGCAGGTTGAAGATGCCTCAATTTCCTAGCCCGCAGGGCCGGCTTGAGGAGGGGCGAGGTCGAGCACCGTCTGAGGGTGTTGAGTAAATTAGGGTGCCGAAGGCGGCGCGGCGCCCTCTTAGGTTGGTTTTTATTACGATCGTTAAAGGCTTCAAGGGGTGTTTTAAAAAATTCCGGCCGAGGCGGCCGCCAACGAGTTGAAGCCGGCACGGCACTGCTTGCCCGCTGTCGCACTCCCTCCACATATTTCGTTCAAGAAATGTTACTAAACGAACTAATTAATCTGGTGTGGATGTCTGCCTCTACGATATCGTATTTATTTATTATTCTAATAAATTTGTTATTAAAATATTAAGGTGGAGAAAACACATGAGTGATTTTGGAACGTCCCAGCACTTCGTCAAGTATATCGAAGCATTTATCTCTTACAAGTTTCGAAATATTATTATTTACTTTTTTCAAGTTTCTAACGATATTACCTACTACGATTTCACTAACAAACTAATACAAAACACTAAACCGCGTGTGAAGAACCTCTAGAAAAGTCACTATCCTATCATAGAAAGAAGTCTGCAGTGACCTGCTCCAACAACTTGCCTTTCTACTAACCCGTGTGAACGAGTCTTAAACCCCCTACACACGATACGATCGGTCGTACGACGCGTCGTACGACACGTCGTACTACAAGTCGTATAGACAGTCACTGTTTTTGCCTACTAACGTAACAAACCTGCAGTACGACAGGTCGTACCGTACAACTGACCATTAAAGCCTCCACACGATGCGATCGATCATACGACTCGTTGTACAACGTGTCGTTACGACTGTTTGAACGATAGTTGCACGACCGATCGTACAATCGGTCGTGTTTGACGGCAGTATGGAGCCGACATAAAATCTGTTGTACAACCGGGGGACAGTAAAAAAATTGCCTGACAGTAGGTTACCAGTGACGTACCTATCAAACATGTATAGGGGATGCACATCAGTTAGCAATTTGTAGAATTTGTTTAGTATTCTTTGCATGTTATTCATCAAATTTCTTGCCAATAGGGTACACATGTTTACCAAATCACCTATAATTATTTGAAAGCCTTTAATATCCCAGTAAAGTGATACTACTTTTTCTGTATACAGTGTGTAAATAAAATAACGGGACACCCGAATAACTTTTTTATTGTTAAAGATAGAAAGTTTGTGCTTGGAGATAATTTGTATGGTTAGTTATAAGCTTTATTTTTAGTATGTCGAAAATTAATTTCCGTTTCCGGTTTAACCGGAAGTGATGCTAACTTGAAAATTTTAATTAGAACACCCTATATATTTTTGCATTTTTGGATTTACACTTTTATAAACTTTGAGAAACTTAAAACGACTATCTATCAAACATCAATAGTTTTCGAGATATTCGAGGTAAAAAGTATAAATTTGTAATTTTCATTTATTTTGATTTATACTTGTAAAAACAGTTAACGTACGCTTTCCTAAAATTTCTAATAAGATTATGCGGCCCTCAGGAGGGCCATTTGTAAATCGCAAGCGTGCGAGCAAAGAGTTAGAAAAGTAAACAGTTGTTATAATAATGTAAGAATTTAAACACAGAATCGGACACTGCCAGATTGAAAATGTGGCCCGCATTTTGAGCATTATTATAACTGTTATTTATTTTTCCATACAAATGGCCCTTCTTGGGGCCGCACAATCTTATTAGAAAGAGAAATTTCAGAAAAGCGTACGTTAACTGTTTTTACAAGTATAAATCAAAAGAATTAAAAATTACATATTTATACTTTCTATCTCGAATATCTCGAAAACTATTGATTTTTGGTAGATAGTCCTATGTAAGTTTCTCAAAGTTTATAAAAGTGTAAATCCAAAAATGTAAAAATATATAGGGTGTTCTATTTAAAATTTTCAAGTTAGCATTACTTCCGGTTAAACCGGAAGCGGAAACCAATTTTCGACACACCAAAAATAAAGCTTATAACTAACCATACAAATTGTCTCCAAGCACAAATTTTCTATCTTTAACAATAAAAACGTTATTCGGGTGTCCCGTTATTTTATTTACACACTGTATAAATTTTATTATTGTAAAGAGACGGTAAATGGTCAGTTGTACGACCTGTCGTACTGCAGGTTTGATAGTTAGTAGGCAAAAACTTGTAGTACGACGCGTCGTACGACCGATCGTATCGTGTGTAGGGGGTTTTAAGGTACCTACCTACTTCTAAATTCATGTCTGGTAGAAGACGACCTTGCACTATTTACTAATCTACGTACATAATATACTAACTCCTTAAGCACATTTATAATTCGTAGAAATTATATTAAAACTATTATGTAAATAGCATATATTTGTGCAACTGTGTTTAGTTTGAGTTTGTGTGAGTTGTATGTTGACTTTTAACGAAATAATGGTATATAATGTTACTCCATCATAGACTTTCGTTTAATAAGGTAAATAATTCACTAAATCAAAATTTACCTTGTTATGCCCAATCCTTGCTAACTTAACTTGATAATCTTTCCTGTAGGATCAATACAAGGTAGGTAATATTTGCATAATTCGCTATGTTCGTATTTATCTTAATTCGCCAAATGTACTACCCACGGAAGTTATTTGAAAACAAACAGAAGTAACAAGGAAGTAATTTTTACAAGCTGGTGGATAGAGATAAAAAATACTTAAATTATTAGTTGTATGCACTTTCTGCATAATTTTCAATTGTAAAGCTTGATTGTGCTGCACACGAACCAATTGTTTGTATAATTCTACAAGATATAACTAATTACGACTGAGTTCCTTATTCCCGTAGCCTCTTTCGTATAAATTATTACGTATTTGTTTCAAATTCCAAAGAGAATCTTTTAATGTAGATTATTATTAAAATAATGCAGTAGTTTTTTACTATTACAAAGGTTTTGCATAGTAGGTATTCTCTCTTTTCCAGTAGCATATGTGTATGGTAGATAAACTTGGACATTTAAAAAAATAGTACCAACGAACGTGTACTAGTATGAAAGTTTCGTAGTATATTGGATTTCATTTTTATAATCCTCCATATTTTAAGTTTAAATGTTCAAGAGGTACCTAACAGAGAAGGTATAGTTCAATTCAGACGAATATTTACCTAACAAGTTGAATAGAATTTTTTGTATTAACGAAAACAGTTTGCTGCGTTTAAAGAACGTTCATGACTACTTCGTCGAAGTAAAAAACCCCCAGTATTAATTAATAAACAAGAACAGATATTATTGTTTAAAAGTGGCATTAAGTAAATATTTTGTATCTCTAGTTTCTCCGTTAGCTATGTTCATGATTTTACTAATATGCATGACAAGGATACTAAAATTTAAAAATGTCTGCCAATAAATACAAATAGTTTGCAACTCCTAAATTAATACCATCAGATAAATCATTCCGATTGTGACGTTTTCCGATGGTGATTATTAATGACGGGCCAAATTCCTTAGATAACACCGAAGTAATGTAGTTAAGTGCAACAGCATTTTATAACTGGTTCATTTTTCATTCTCATCAAAATGTCAGTTTCACTTACCGTGTATGTCATCGACGCAAATATGTAAATCTTCTCGAAATACTGGAAGATGTTGGTGGCACTGGCAGGTACATGGGGTTTTGGTAGTTACATCTTCAGAAGATGTAACTGCAGTTCCGCTGCTCAACCCCACGCAGCTATCTGCATCACATTCTCCACCTGCAAAAATTATCGTAAGTTAGACTTTTACTAACAGTTATTTGGTACAGCGCAAACAGCTTGAAAGTTGAATTATAATACATACAACTACTTTCAGCTAGGTATTTACTATTTAAGATTTAACTGCCATCAAGAAGTTGTAAATTGCATGTCTTATTACAAAATAAGTTAGACACGCCGATATCCCATAATCAACTGTAAAAGCAATAATCCTGATAACGTGGAATCCTAAGATTCTTTAGGTAGCAATGCAATTAGCCACTGGTTTCATTAATGATCACAGATCAAAGATTATTATGGACAATACCGTCTTGCACTAATGAACTTCTAATTTCATTCTCATTTACAACAAAAGCTATAAAGGAATAGAGCCTTATATATCTTACAGAAAGGCAGATGCTACGAAATTAATTAGATGCCTATTGTAGTGAACCACTCAAACAACTTCTATAGTAATTACGATTCATAACGCACGTATAGGTTACGATAATTACAATCACAATTATTTTATTTAGATTTTCAAGACGTCAATATTTTATTATTAGTAACTATTAAAGTACCTAGTCAAAGTCGAGTAGTTTTACGGTAGTAGGTATAACAAATGTCTATTATGTCTGGTGAGTCCTATTGCAGACTTGATGGGCATGAGTGATACTACCCCCAAAAATAATCCACTTAACTTTCACTGTGAATAGTATTTGGAGGACTATTCACTGAATCCAAGCTGTGATTCTATTTCTGCAAAAGTTTTTGAGAAAGCTCAGGAAGCAACATTGCCAATAAAGTCCAAGGAATTTTACTAAAAAATTTGCTGAATTGAAACAAATCGAAAAACGCTGCCGTTTTCGAAATAACACATATCGAAACCGAAAGACATGTGACGAGGGCTTCTGCTAAAAAGTATTTAATGATTAACGTAATATCTTTGTGATCTGACAATATTAAGTCTAAATTTGGAATTACTGTAGATTTCAGTAATAACGAATTTCGAAATCGATAATGTATAATCCAGGGTCGTATTGTGTACTTGATTTAATACCCCGTGCCAAGATCAACCACCATTTTCCAGTACTGAGGAAGTATTTTCTGTCAATGCTATGGGGATGTGTAAAAGTACATTTCCCTACGTCCAAAGAAGTAACCAAACAACAAATTCTTTGTGTGGCATATGAATTAAAAATGTATTCCAATAACTATTAAAGGACATCGTGGATGGCGGCAGTGGCGTCGTTAGACCATTTTTGGGGGGGGGCGTGCCCCCCAATGCTGTTCTGCGCCCCCCCAATCCCCCGCTAAATAATTGAATTAAAATCAAATTTTAACCGGAAATTTCCCAACACATTGTCCATCGGGGTCCTACGGAGTTTTATTACTGTCAACCATAAACAAGAAGCAAGGGCTAGGCTATATAGTAATTTTAGCTGTTTGCGACAGGGCGAGTTCTTGGATTCCATAATAGTTGCGCCCCCCCAAAGCATATTTCCTAACGACGCCCCTGGATGGCGGTCCTCCATTAATCAGACAGCTGTATTGCTATATAGAGGTTTCCATATCCAACGGCAACCCCAAGCCCGGCTTTGTGGTGGTGCCTCTGCGAGGTCTTCCTAGCTATACCACGTGTCACACTCAGTGTCGGACGTAGCCAGTTCTAGACGACCGACAGTGGGCGGCAAAGTTTACTCACGTAAATGCAATCAGTACTTCAACAAATTTTTCCTTGACTGTATCAGCTTTATACACATGGGAGTTTAAATAAAATGTAGGAGCTATGTCACAACGGCCACCGGACATAACGGCCACCTAAAATTTTGGGCGTTGTGGTCATGGTCACAACGGTCACCTTGGTCACATCGGCCAAACAGGCTGTTAGTCGCAACGGCTTCCTTAGGCACATCGGCCACCTTGATCAGGGTCACAACGGCCACCCTTGTTTAGAACTCGGAGTGCTATTGGTACACATAGTATGTATCTATGAATATAGCTGTTCCTACACACCCATGTCGTTTTTTTTTTGAGGAATTTGTAACCCTTGGGGTGGGGTTTGGTTGCGTGCGCAAACCCCAATCCCGGAGAAAATCACACATTCACAATAAAAAATATGAATAGAGCCGTAGCTGTTCGTACACACCCACGCTGTTTATTTTGAGTGAAAGCATCATGTTTACCTTCAAGCAACTTTCTGAGGAAATGTGGCAATACTGTTTTCTTTTAGTTTCACCTACTGTATGTATAGTCTCAGGGTGAAACGCACTATGGAGCATTCGATATTGCATTCTGTTGTCAATGGTTGTGTTGGTAAGCGAGATATTCATCGACTATTTTAATGAGTCTAGTCTACTTTTCCCTGACAAAATGAAAATGTAATAATATTTATAGCTTTACATGCGTGGCCTAATACTCAAAAAACAGTTGAACAATTCTGGGGAACTCTGTCGTAGAGGACTAGATATTTGAATATATGTACGGAAGGGATTTACTTTAACTTTTTCTGAAATAAAATGCAAAGGATAATAGCATTTATCTAGTGTTAAGATAGATGACAGGAAGGAAAAACAACGGAAGTCTTGATTTGCAACACATTAATAAGAACTGAATTTATTATGTCTAGAGTGTGCTGATATTTTTTAATTGGAAAAATAGAAATTCATATTCGATTTGCATTTATTTTACAAAGGAACTTGTTCATTTATTCTATCTTTGAAAAGGAAACCATCATCTATTACATGTTAAGAATTTTTTACAGCTTAACCGGGGCTTAACCCTATAAACGGAAATGAGCTTCGTTATTATATTAGAAAGTTTGAAATTGTACGTAGTACCTACCTACTCATATGCTAATAATTGTCAGGGTAATATGTCCCCAATCTAACACGTAGCGTCAAAGGAAACTGCAGACAACGCCTATGGACAAGCCTGATTACACTATTTCAAAATACTAGTATTTTTGTTAGATGTTACGAAAATCGCATTTTTTTCAAGAGAGAGAAAAGTTAACACCCGAGACCAAGTAGAGGTTAGTAATTTTCTTTCTCAACTGAATATGAGATATTCACTTTCGTCACTTGAGACGAAAGTTTTAACGTTATGGAATATTCTCTCACTAGAAACGGAATTGACGTTTTCGGTTGAGGTCTCAAAGATGTATTATTGTACGTGGCAATAGAAAGAGACAATTATGGGAGTGGAATGTCTCGATTTCGGAATTTTTAAAGACAAGTTTAAAAATCAGGCGCTCTAAAGCTAAACCACAGACCTGTGCGGTACCCAATTATTTTAATAATCATCCGTGTTAAAAATTGCATAAGTCATACTTTGCATAAACAGTTGTTAAAGGCGGATACAATATAAGAAGCTTGATAAATGTGATGCTAAAGTATTCAAACTTATTATATTGACATACTTTATTAAATATTATTGCAACAACATTTTCACACAAGCATTATAGAAATAATTTTTAATATTCCTCCAAATCGCTATTTGATTTATTGCTGCAAAATTCTATTTCCGAAAATATATGAAGCGAATAGCATGTATTATAATTATTATACACTGAAATAGTAGCTACATGTCTTGTTAGTTGTTGGGCTATTAAATTTAAAAGTAATCCCCGTGAATCATTCTTTCTACACCACCGTTAATCTAGTAGCGAATCGGCATTTATCAAATTTCCTCTTACACGAAGATATTATCAGATACAAAAGCGGTATCTAATCGTTTTTCACTGTTACCACTCACCGTCACTGAGAAATACTGCCAATATATAATATTGGATGCGTACGTGTAGCACTTCTTCAATCACATTCTTTATTTTTATTTACGGCATACATAATGTAAAACATAAATCTGTATATGGTTCATAAATAACATTGATTAACTTTTCTTACTGCAAAATATATTTATATGCAAATGCTCAAACTCCAGTAATCTAGTGTGGTGATGCAGTTTTAATGTATTTACTAAATGCAGTTATTTACATTAGGCGGCTTTTAAACTCCTTAAGCGGAAATCTAATCTAATAATTTTTCTGAATAACTGGATTCTACAGGTAAATTATTGCAAATTAATTGAAAGTAAAGCATTGCAAGGAAAATAAATTTCATTCGCGGTTATATTGAGACGTATTCGTAATCGATGACTCCATTAAAACGTCATTAATTAAGAGCATATTTTCAGGAAATAAATTAAGTTGTAAAAGTGTTACTGAATATTCCCGATAGTAATTGAGATTTCAATGCAGTTTATGTTTTAACTGAAGAATTTCTTAAGATTTATCGACTACTAATGTGCGTTAAATTGAATTTGATGTACGATGTACACGAGGATGTGCCGATACTTAATAAAGCACACATAAATTTCTTTAATTTATTTCATTAATGATCTCTTAGTAACAAATCTTAGCAGTCACTACCTTTAAGACTATAATATATGGTATATTTGAAAATTGAAAACCCTGCAATAGTGCAATATCATATTTAACGTCTTTCTATTATTATTATTAAAATGAAGAAAAGAATTCTTTCCTAAAGAATTTTGCATTAAAGAATTGACTAGCATCTGCCATGCAATCATGAAGTTTGATTGTATAGGGCTGAGAAATGTAAATTTTCGCATAAATTAAATTACCAACTCACCATCTGCAGTAAAAACATCTCCATTGTTTAACCTGGTAATGGTAGTGACTGCTGCATCCTGAAGCCTTAAAGTGGCTTCAATTCCGTTCAAGCAAACTACGATCAACAACACCAAATACAGTACTACCTCCATCTGCTCCAACACATCCTTTTCTGAAACAGAATAATAGAATTAATTACACGTCAGTTAATGATATGAAATTAATTTAAAGATTAATTGCAGATAAAACACTTTATTTGACTGTTTCAATATCGAATTTTATCAATCAATAGAATCGCATTACAACTATTAAACTTGTTTTGAGTTCCGGCAATATCTTTAGAGGTAAACGTTTCATGTCTTCTCTACTGACCGTAGTGGTAATGATACTTCCATAAATTTAAGCAAAATACAGTGTTGTCTTTTGTACTTGATAGTCGAGATTTATTATGAAAGCAATAATTCATTACATTTTGGAAGTTTAGATAAGATACCAGTATTTATTACAAAAAAAGGAAATTCAAAAATGTTCTTCTGAGTGATGTCCTCACAGTTTTACTGTAGCGAGGAAAGACATAAATCTGACCAATCTGCGAGATCTTATAATAAATAAAATGAAGAAGAAGGAAGAATTTCCTATACCCAACGCAACAATATTGCTCCTGATCTTAATTTACTTTTCAATGGAAATCAAACACGTCATCATGTATTTTTCATTCCTAATTCCAAAATTAAGGTTCCTAGAGGAATATCATGAGCTTGAAGGGTTCCAAAGACCGCGGAATGTTGAAGACCCTAGTTCTATTGGAATTGTTTAAATTTCAAAAGCCCTTATGGTTATTAAATTAAGAATCAGCTGACTGACTTTTGTGAAAACATTTAATCTATTCTCAAAAAATCAGTTCGGTTTCAGACGAGAACCGGCAACCACTGACGCAGTACTTAAATTTTTAACAGATGTTACTGACAGTTTTGAAACAAAGGAGTTCATCATGGCTTCTTTTCTAGACCAAACAAAATCGTTGATTGTGTTTCACATGTAATCCTTCTAAGGAAATTGTATACTTACAACTTGCACCCCTCTGCTGCTCCCCTAGACTGGCCTCGTCATATTTACGCAACAGACAACATAGATTTAGTAATAATAAATCTACCTCACCCTTTCTCTCTATTAAACACGGAGTGCCACAGGGACCCATCCTTGGACCCCTATTATTTCTAATTTATTATAATGACCTAACCTATTACATCCACAACTTTTCCGTGACATTATTTGCCGATGATACTATACTCCAGCAAATAGATGAGCCAAGACGGTGGAGTTGCATCGCTTGACAATTGCGGAAGCTCAGTTATCCGTTCAAAAATCGCTCTGTAATAACCGGCTCAGTCTAAACCCAAATAAAACTCAAAACATGATATTTTAAATACACAATTCTAGCTTTCCAGGAATCGTCAAAAGTACCAAATTTTTAGGTTTAGACTTCGGTCAGCTGTATGTGCAATATTGATGATGATGATGACATCTGGACCAGAATTTGAGCTGGCATGATCAAGGTGTCAACCCCTCAAATAAATTAGCCACTAATATTTTTGTACTACCTACGCAATCTCTCTGACTGCGTCTCGCAAGCCACACTAAAGAAAGCAATATGATTTTATTAAAGCCTGATATAAGTAAAATGATGGTAACGCGGTTAAGAGAAATTATACTTTAAGGAAATACACTTTCTAAAAGATCAATAAATTAATACAGTACAAGTTCATGCTATGAAACTACTTTTAAGACTTTTTTTTAATTAAAAAGGTATGTGTCTTCCGCCTTACACTTCATCTATACTTTCATAAAATATAACTTACGTACATAAGCTAGACCGTTAAATGCATGAAGTTTTGCAATTTGAAATACAGGACAAGAGTTCGTATAATATTTCTGTAATTTCATAGGAGGATACATACATAACTAGTAGTAAAGTTTAACTTGCTCTTAAACGTTTTATCCCCGTAAGCCACTCATTATATGAAATTAAATTTTGCAATAAAAAGGAATAATAATATAATATTTCTAACAAAAACTTGGAAACCGTATATCTGATAGGTTTGGTAATTATACAAAGTAGACATTTAAACATAATTAAGGAAGTAATGTATATATCTTGTATTCTTGTAAATTATAGCGTAATATGTACCTGCTTATATTGTAGGTGCTAGATTTTCTTTATTATTAGCTATTTTCATAAAACACAAAGGATGAAGAAATACATTAAGACTAACGTTCTTAAGTTACGATCGTTTAATTAATTTGTTGAACTTACGTATTATTTAATATCATGAATTAAACTTCTAGTATTATTATGATGTTTTATTTAATTTAATTAATACCATAGTTTATTACTGCACGTGTAAAACATTACAAACGCAACATCGGATGAATATAATATCATTTTGTACAGCTACTATGCCAAAATGATTATTTATTTAAACGAAATTAAAAACATTGAGACCCATATAAAATACAATAAAATTGTTACGTTAACCTTTCTAAATACAAGGGGTGTCCCTGACAGGTCTTTACAAAACTCCACCTACATATTCCTGAGGCCAAAATAGGGCGATCTAACCGAACTAACCTATCCAAAAGTGCTTCCGTAAGGCTTTATCGAGCGTCAAAGATGTTCAAAAATTTCTAGCTTTTTCTTTTAACAAAAGAATGGTTTTTTGATGAGGGTGTAATTTGGGATGTGAAGCTGTACTACACTGCTGAGAAAAAAAAGCACGTTTTGCCATAATTTTTTTGCTTGTGAATGTTACGCAGTTGGCTAAAAGTTCATCATCTATCTGTCGAAAAACTCAATTTTTTATAACGATTTATCCAATACCTTATCAAAGTTTTTTTTGGCAACTCCATGATTCCATCCTCCGTGCTTATACGGAATCAGCGCACGAAGAGTTATTTACGGGTCTAACATGCTACACCCTTGACTCCCCCAACTATACTTACGAGTTGATCCCTCGTTGCTCCAGAATTTTGAAAACCCGGTAACAACAAGGAATCGAACCCGTGTCGCACCCGCCTAGTGCCATGATGCGGACCTCATCTACATGACCACGGCCGCATCTAACTTTATTACTGACAGAACTTATATTAAATATTTTTTATCTGTTGTTTGATTACGATATCTGCCATAGTTTCATCAGAAAAAAAATTGATTTAGTGTACTATGCAATTTTTTTGTTATTTAAAAAATCGAAATTTTTGAACATCTATGAAGTTCGATAGGGCCTCAACGAAGCGCTTTTGGATATAGGTACGTTTGGTTAAATCGTGCTATTCTATAGCCTCAGAAATATGCGGCAGCGATTTGTATAGACTTTTTAGGAACACCCTGTATATCTGGGTTTAAAGATTGACTTGTAATTTTTTCGGTGGTGGAGTGGTCGGATTCTTAATCTGACCTACAAAACCCTATAGTGTAGGATCTAGTCCCTTACGAAACGTATAGGTACCTAATTATTTTTTCCATGTCGTCGTAGATTAATTTGAGTAGGTGCAAAGACTATATAGTCTTTGGTAGGTGCCTCCGTAGTGATGTGTTAAATGCTACCCTATCTACAAACCTTACAACTTATTAGCAGATTTTTAACACTGGACAAGATTTTTTATAAACCAAACAATCGTCTGCAGATCGATACGCGTTATCGTTAGAATACTCGTTCCACTGAATGAAATTTGTATTTATTTCGTTAATAAACATCTCCAGTTTAACCTACAGAATAGAGCAAGTCGTTGACGAACAACAATCGTTGCATAACGATATGGTTAAGCGTTATAGAATAAGCCCCTGAATCACCAATAAATAGACATCAAACACGGCAATTTCAAAACTGGTACCGTCTCATTTCAAATTCTAAAGAATTATCGCAGGAACTTCTATCAGAATGCGTAATCATATCCAAATTGGTTTCCTATTTTTATCCTTTATATACGACATTTTAAATTTCATTTACAACACGCGTAGTACAGTCTTCGAGAGCACTAGACATGCTCAAATTCGCAGACTAATATTGAATAAACCGTTTTAGAATTTTCAGAGGTCTCAGATGTATGTAGGTACGAGCTTGCGTGTAATTTTTTTACACAACTTCTCTTGCTGTAAAAATTATAAAGAAAGGTTGCTTCCTTTGTTTAGTTTAAATGTAACTAATAAATATTTATCGAAAACAACGTCAGAGAATGGTCAGAGGCAATTTATCCCAACAAAATTGCTTGTAATGTATGTCGATAACACTCACAGAAGAAAATAAAAATATAATTTATCTAAGGCTGTCAGTAGACAGGATCAATATCGACAGGATTGATTAATCTTACAAAAAAAGAAAGATTATCAAAGTCGGTAAGTAAGAATTATAAATAATACACTTCGCGTACAGACTTAGAAAAAAAAATAATGCATCAGTCGGTTATATTTAAAGTTTCTAACTTGTTAGACATACTACCTATAGAAATTCTTACAAACTAATGAGCTTGTATTGTCTAAATGTGTCTGTTACTGTATGTTCATCGTTATTGTTCTGCTTGTTATGGTCAAAGAATCAAGAATGTCTTACACGTCTCTAATGTTGGCCGATACAATTAAACAGTTATTAAGCTGCACACCTACCTAATATAATTTATCATTAGGAAATGACACCACAATAAACAACTCTTTTTTGCTATCATAGAATCACATTTCATTGATGAGTATAAAATGATGAATATACAATAATTATGAACAATCATGAATAAAACCCAAGAGGCGAGAGCCAGAATTACTAGTTATACCGACCAATTTTGAAAATTGTCCGACAGGTTATGCGTGATAAAGATCGGAGTAGAGTAAACAAAGTTAATAAGATACAAAAAAATCAATCAAGATAAGACATATTTGATGTAGTTACTTGAATACCTTGTAATTTAACTTTTTTCATCTAATTTGTAAATAACCGCCTTTGTGATTACAATAAAAACACGCAATGGTATAATTGTGGTGAAAGCGAATTTTAAAATTCCGAAAGAACAAATACCTTCTGTTCCTTGAATTAAATACTCCACTATCAAGCACCTGAATTACAGAATTTCCAGTTAAGGTAATAACTAAAAATTATACGTTGTGTTTGAGCTAAATAAATTGGTACAGTTTTATAAAATGCTTTATAATCACTTTACCTCCTGTATAATTTAAAACAAGAAAGTTTTCATTAACCCCTTATTTTTGTTTATAAGTGTACCCAAAATATTAATAAAGCGACGATACAGGATTGATTTAAAATCATGTCCTCGAAGATGCGTGACTGATCCAGGGCATTTAAGGAAACGAGAAATGAATTTGATTACTTTTCGGCACAGCAATTATTTTAAAAACAGGACGGATTTTGATATGAGTTGTTATTCATGTCAAAAAGTACCTGTTTTGCCACATTACTTCATAAAATTTTATGACTCGAAATTGGCACCAGAAGACTGAAAATAAGGGTTATTATGGTCATTCTAGGTGTCGAATAATATCATTTTTCGTCACGTTAAGTGTGGCAAAAGCAATCTAATTTGAAGTACGAAACACGCAGTATGGGGGTACAGGATACTACATAAAAAGGGTTACAGGGAAAATGGACAATTAAACATAAATATTAGATCAGATCGTGGATTGAAAAAAGACGTTTTACACTCACCTACGCTGTTCACATCCGTGCTGAAACATTATTTTTTATTACGTAAAGTAACAGCCCTTCACAATTGTAGGTTCTGCTAGTATTGGTTTTCTTTTTGTTGATATATTATGCGTTAGCTTGATTAAAGTGCCTAAGAAAGATATTTTTCTAGCTAGTGTTAGAGCTTTCTTTTACTTGATATTTAATTAATTAGAAGCGTTTTTTTTAGATCTATTGCTACTCGAATTTGAAATAAATGACCATCCAATGAATTTTTGTAAAAAAAACATTATAAACAAGATCTCTGGAAATTATCAAAAAAACAAATACTGAAGTGTGGTTTATGGTATTCCTCGACGATATGTCTGATATATAGTTTCGGGTTTCTTATGTCTTTCAGACTATTAGACAGGAAAGTTATTGCAAACTTTAATTTTTTATTGTAAAAATTTTCACATTTTCAGGTTCTTTAATTTCATCCCAAACCTTGCCAGATGCTCTTAAATCGCGTCTAATAACCCACCCCCATTTCGAAAAAAAAATTTTCGCCTGCAGTTCCATTTTTGCTCCTTTCGCTCATCTGTTACTGTGCCCTTCAAATATTTTGGTGACGGGCCGCCACTGATTAACAGTCTTAGCTTTTAAAAATATTACACAGCTTGTTAGTGGAGATTCTGATAACAAAATCCTAATAATTAATTTATGATGTTAACTCTTCGTTTTAGAAATACGCTCCTTATAAAAAGGGAACATAAAAAAACGATTTATACAATGTAAACATGATTGTAGAAAGAATGATTGTTCATCGATGACAGCCTTTTACTAGTTTCTCTTGAAGCTTATATTCTACGTCTAAATCAAATAATTTACATAGAAAAGTAATAAAACTTTATGGTCATAGGATGAATCGATTTTCAAAAAGATAATTACGATTAGTGGTTGTTAATTTGCTATATGAAAACTAGAAGGTTAACTCCTGTTACAGAATCGCCGGAGTACGGATCAGTTTAACAAAACACCCCTAAAATTTATTCTGGGTTGTGTATTTAATTTGAAACTGCTGCGTCTCGGCCTAGATAAGCAAAAAGTTTGGGCGAACGAGTTTCGTAGGGTAGTGACAAATTGGAATTGCTGATTTTATTTCTTAGAACAATGAAAAAATCTATCTAATTTCACGTAACTGTATTGCACTCTAGATTTAGCGTGCATAAATATTTCATTGATAATTAAAATATTACTCTAGAGGCAGGTATATGTATATCAAAATTATGGTAGGGTATCATTTATGATAATTAAGATTTTTCTAATCATTTTTATGTTCTATTATTGGCTCTGGGCTCTATTTCATTTTAAACATTTTTGTATCTGGATACAAATGCAAACAATTACGGAAATAATCGCAGACAACTAGGGGGTATCGCCATTCCTACCCTGGTAGAAACATGAGTTCAGAAGAATAACTGTCATGTCAGGTGTGGTATGTTTATTCCCGACTATTGCCATTAAAAGAGTAGTAGAATTAAACCAACGTATAAATAAAAGAAATATGTGATATAGAAGCTAGCTGGGTAATATAGAAAGCAGTATAAAAGAGAGAATTCCGTACCAAGAAGAATCTACGAAGAGAAACAAAAGAAGCAGGCTTGTAAATGATTCAAAGCACTTGGAGAGTGGAGAACTGGAACTGTGTAAGCATACATAATATAATTTTAAATGATTTCAGTTCCATTGTAATTTGATAAATCTTCTAATTATGCAAGATACGTGATATGCATTTCAGAGTGTTGCACTTATGAATAATGACAAAAGAGATTGCTATCCATGGTTTTCGCATTATGCACCAAACAACCCAGATTTTGTTTCTTTGTTTTTTAGCATGGATCTTATCAAAAATCTTAAAAATTTGCACCGTTGCGGTATCTTTTTCTTTTTTAAAAAACATAGCAGCGGTTCCTTCAAGGTAGTAATAAATTAATAATATTAAGCCATAAGAAAGTAAATAAGAAAAATAAGTCAAATAAGTCTCGTTACTTTAATTTTTAGACCCCAAAAACTATGTACAGTTTTGAACGGTAAAACAAAATCTGCCTTTTGACAATAAAATCAAAGAGAAAAGGCAAATATTAATATCAGTTAGTGTGTACAAATATGCAATGTTTATAGCTACGATGTTCAACTTTTGTATTTCAAATGGAAATAAATAAGTATTTTTACATATTTGGATTCAGGGTGAAATTCTGCATACAGTAGTGTATTTTATTGGATTTTTGATCTCAGACTTGTTTTAATTTTTGCATGTATGCCGTGGAGAACTTCATTTTGTTCATAACAAACTGAAATCGTTTATAGCAATAATAAATATTAAATAAAATATCGATTTTAACTGGAAATTGTAATAAAATTTATTTGCTTAATAAGAGCACCAAGAGAAGAAAAAAGTTCATATGAACATGGGTTGGGATGGAAACGCTTTGTTAGGGTGCTACATGAAATTTTAATTAATATCTCTGACACCCTTTAATATAAATTAATAAAATTTGACATACAAGTTAGTACTAGTAAGTCCTATTATCTGACAGTATTAAAGTAAAATTATTTAAACCAGGAGCGTCCCAAACTGGGGAGGCTGGGTACTTATTCTTAATTATTTTTGTGATCTTCAATTGTTTTAGAAATTTGAGTACATGGTACGATTGTATTGTACGTTCAAAAGTACATAAAAAGTGTACTCTTATTAAAAGTCGATAAACCGAAGCGTTTTCGAGATAACTCAAAACGAAAAATCTAGTTGCCATGAAAATTCGGAAACTTCGTACTGTATGGATTAAATTCGCAGCATAGATTCAGGACATCAAGACAATAAAAAAAAGTTCATATGAACTTTGCCTTGATGTCCTGAATCTATGCTGCGAATTTGATCCATAAAGTACGAAGTTTAATTTTATGCGCCCCCTTTGGGGGCTGTAGCACCCTAGCAAAGCGTTTCCCAACCCATGAAGCCGATTGGAGCTATTTTTTTTGCAGTTTTTGACCCTTGGGGGAGATGTATCTCACATATTCCCCCTCATGGCTACGCCACTGCTAACAGGGGATGTGTTCCTTTTGCCTAATACTGAAATTTCTAATTGTTTGACCTATATAGACGGAATTACAATGTGACCAATTTAATTTATAAATAGGTACCTGATTTTAGTAAATCATTAGTTTTGCCTACCTGTCTTTTGGCTTACCATTTAAAATTGTGTATAGTTTGTAGGGTCCAAAATTTAAAATAACTAATGTTACGGCTTAAGGCGTTTTTTAGGAAACAGCCCATATAATTTTTTGTCTAAATTCAGGAACCAAAATATATTACCCAGTATATTATATAGTACATAGTTTAAAATTAGTATGAATTATATTTAACAGAATAGGTACTACTTTAACAAAAGCGGTTGCCATTTAAAAATGAAAAATCAAAAGTCTTTGTAATAAAACTTTAAAATATCCAACATATGCTACTTTTTTCAAATACAAGAAACAATATAATTCAAGGTCAGCACCTGTTGTGCATTAATCTCGTTTTAAATGCTGAAGTAGCTTTCTTGAAAACCTTGTTCTTGACTTCAAGAATTACTCAACCGTGGCGAGTACTGTTTACAAACCTCCATCGTCAAGTTGTACTAAGAAATCGGTACCATTACCGGTATAGCACCTTGAAACCGAAGCTCTTGTAAAGTTGTATACGGTAGCATATAGAAAACCGGTGAAGGATGACGACTGTGCCATAATTGAACGCATCCACATTAGTTGCGCTCTACTGGAGCTGAGCTGCAAGAAGAGCTTTCAACCGTCTTATTACACCAATCTTACGCGTGTCTAAGGTCTCAAACAGCTTCTGCATCGAGATCATTTTATGTTTCTGTGTAAATTAATGAGAAAAAAGAAAATGGCAATAAATATCAAAACTACAAGTTGTTTTCGTAATATAGCTGCATCATTATAGAAAATTACGGTAAATAGCGAGATCAATCAAAATAAGGACAGCAAAATGATTTTTTTTATTGTTGGACAGTATAATTATTTATTCGGCGACGTTTTTGAACGAAATCAAATTGAGCAATTTTATGATTTACATACAAAATTGCACCGAAAATTATGTCCCAGAAGTTAACATCTTCATCGAAATAGTAATTGTGCATTGGTTACCGTTATAATAATGCATACTTTCCAAGCATTTGTATAAGCCTAAATATCTTTCTTTGAATGTCGTCTGAGAAGCGACATAATTCAAATCTGTAAAAATCTGCAATTACAAACGATCGTTTAAAATTCCTATACAAAACATGAAAAAGAAAGGTAGGTTTATAGTTCCCTACTGACAGCGACGTAAAAACGTAGAATAATTGCACTCAAGAGTGAAATAATTGACCTACCCCATTAAATAGTATAAAATTACTTTAATAATCGTGGATGCTAACTGCTTCATGTAATGTGGGAAATTCTCCAATAAAGAACTAGAATGTGTAATGTTTCTATTATTTGTCTTGGAGTTAGTTTTTTCCGAGTTAAAGTATCTCCTATTAAATAAGCGTCAACCGATTTAACCATGAAAATGTGTTCAGCTAGGTATGTAATAGCAATAAAAGAGCAATGTATAATTTCTTGCGAACAAAATAATAAACGGAGTTGGTGCCGCGTGAATGTGTGGTTTTATTATAACGTTTAACCGTTGGTGTCCGAAAGACGTGCTTCAGATTGACAGTTGCCGCTACTTTAATTGCTTTATCATAAATTGATGCGTCACGCATGATCTAGATTATTAATTAACACCTATATTAGAACCTTGATCTAGTTTTATATGAGGTCCGTTTTACATATGCAAGATCGATACCGTGTGGGACGGTCCTTAGAAATTTTAACTAATTTATTTGGGGTAGAAACTCAACTGAAGTGAAATACTGAAATGTACTGAAAAGTGAAAAGTGCAGAAATTTGTATTTATAGTAATGGCATCTATTTGGCCATTGCTATTTAACCCACTAGTGTACGTAATTGCTCTATTGGAAATACAGCGTGTTCAAAGTAAGGAGCTCATTCATGGGGATCTCGTAAACGGTAAGAGATAGAGATTCGGTTAAATGAGAAGAAATGTTGAGCGTATTGAGGACTACTACGATCACCATTTAAATTCTAGAAATTTTGCACCTATCCAGTGCGAAATAAAAAATCAATGGGAGTATGGTACTGGATTCAATTTTAAGCTGCAACAACAAAAACAGTCCTATGGTAAAAAAAACGCCATTGCTAGCTCCACGACAGACGTGTATATAATTCTGACACTAAATCCACGGCATTACGTCATTGTCAAGGGGTGACTTCAATAATTCGGCGACGCGAATACAAGCTGCACCTACTAAGCATGTCCGGGGACTTCACAAAATTATTCCATTATGAAAGTTTCAAACATTTTCATATTTTAAATTGATTTTTAATTAATTTGCAAGTTGAATATGACCAATAAAAAATACTAAAGTAAAGTTTTTCTAAGTCCGAGCGATTGATTTTGTTTGTAGTTAATAATTATTATCATTAGATTTCTCAGAAACAGAAACCAATCGTACGCACCTCTGTCCCTATAATCTCAAGAAGCTGAACTAATTTTCCAAGTCGCTAGACATGCGCCGAGTCAGCCGATAGACGTCACCTATGACAATGACGTGCTGCCGTGGATTTAGTGTCAGAATTATATCCACGTCTGCCGTGGAGATAGCAACGGCGTAAAAAAATGTATGAAAAGTGGTATAAATAACAGAGGGCATTTTATCCCCGAATTTGTCATTTATCCCCTAATATATGAAGCTTTCAATTTCAAATTCCATCCTTTATTTAACGACACTCGTTTAATTTATGAAAATACCAGGTAAACATGATTTACTTACAAAAGGCAAGAAAAAAAGTGAGAGTTCCTGCGAATGGTATTTTAAATAACTGTCACAGACAACTACATTTCTACACTTTAGATACGCAAATGGAAAATGCAAAGTAGTTAATGAGATGGAAAAATGTGCTACATTCCGCGTACGTTGTAAATCGAATTATATTTGTCATAGCTCAAGACTTAGCAGATAAAACAAACGTGAGAAAATGTTGATAGAATAATTATTCTTCAGTGCAAATCAAGACTAAATCCCATCACTCAAGCCTGTTGTTTTACTGTAACTACTGTTATATTGACAGCTAAAACCTGAGTTAACGTGAGAGAGCAATCTTATACACAAGTAATAAAAACACATACAGTATGTAATGAGAAAAATTCGCTAAGAACAAGTAATAGCGTACTTAAATTTCAGGATTACGTTAAAGACTAATCTGAATTGATCTGAAATTTATTGGTAACTACCCACAGAATTTTGGGTATGCAGATTATAAATTAATGTAATGCGATTTAATGCATAAAAAGTGTGAGGTGTCATTAACATTCTTGACATAAAGAATAAAATTTAAATAATCAGATTAACGGAATACACTGTATAACATAATTAAGTTTTTTATATCCACGACATAATATTTTAAATTTTCAATGCACCTTATAATAAGTCAATCTGATTAGCACATTCAGACTGAATAGCTATAAATTAAGTTCATTTTCAATAAAGAAAGGTCCATGCCGACATATGCGCGTGCGAGTTTACAGTAAGTTGAATGATAATGATCGAGAATATAGCAGAACTGAAGTAGGCAAACATAGCCAATAGTTATTTTAACGTTTTATGATGTTGACTTAAATAGCTCTTCAGAGTGACATAAGTCCGTATCGGATGATTTGTTTGCTTTATATGGATAATAAAATGCGTTTTTCTTTTCAAAGAAATATAAAAATTCGTAAATTACAAGATTTTCCATTTTGTAACTACCATCAGTGTGGAATCTGAAATTTTTTAAAGTAAAAACCAATGCAACTAATGCGTTCGAAAGTGATTGAACTATGAATAATTGAACTATCATAACTTTTTCAAATAGATGTCTTTAGTTACCTGCAGTAACAGGTAAGAATTATATGACATTTAGTGCTGTTTATATCCGTAGTCTTATAGTGTAAAGATACACAAGCATTTAACTCCCATAAAATTTTATGTTTCCTTTCAAAACGTCCGTTCATTCTATCGAGAGTATGCGTGGTATTTTATAATTGATAGGATTTTGCTAATACAACGCATATTAAGTGCATTTGGCACTACGCAAGCGGTTAACCATAAATATAGATACTGTTTTTTTTGTCTGTGTGTAATTGGATAGCAAGCAAATGATTTAAACATTTAGGAGAATTAGTTGCATTAATATGCATTTATTTGCACAATAAGGGACAAAAGCTATCGAAATAGTGGCATTAATTAAAGATCAGAATAAGAATCAAAGATATAACAAGTATACAACGATTAAAGCTGTCCTCAACTACTAATAGGTATACGGTATACCTTTCTTGCTATCAACCTTCGATGACAGAAACCATCACGATTTCGTAGTATATACCAGCTAGAAGATAAGTAAGACTATAGTAAACTAGATTATTTTTAGTCGCTTGTAGCAATGAAGAATACACGTACCCCTTTTATTGTTTACTTTCTCTTTATAGTATAACCTCCAACATGTACAATACAAACGTATGTCTAGATTTTTTCTTTACGTCACGGCGACATCGGTTAAGTTGGTCCTGTACGGTGGCGAACGAAGCAGGTAGATGTGATTGACAGAAAGTTGCTGTTGGGATAGCGATTCGGGTTCCCAACAGCAGCGGTTCCTAACATGTTCTGATTTTATGACCAATATTTTTATTAATATTCAAATTGATAGCTTAAAACTGTTTTGGTGTCACTGGTGCAAAACAGTAGAAGATCTCAAATTACAGCGAGCCGAGCTAACTTACTTCATACCACAGTCTGGACTTTGGACCCGCCAAATAATAGTCGATCCTACTATATCACTAAAGAAAAATATCTACGCGCAACAACAAAATATGCTGCAACAATAGTTATTTACGTAACATATCAGGAAAGTGATATTTTACAGGATGAGGAGGTCTGTTGAAATACGAGGCCGCGACAGCGGTCCATAAACGACACGAAAATATCACTTCCGTGCCACTTTCAGAAAAAAGTCCTGTTCTTTAAAGCCGTGTAAGCTGTCTATACCTTCAAAAGATAGAAATTAACTTTTCACAGGAGGGATAATGTAGCTAACCCATTAAATTTTACCCAAAAGGCCAAAAAGAGGGTACTGCGACAACATCAGTTCCAAAATATGGACCTCTACCGGATGGTGCAGATTATTTCGATGCTCACCATTGGTATGTCGGGAACGGTAAACGATACCAAGTTTGTTAAATTAGACAAAAGTTGCGCTTTTTTATGACGATTGAGAATCTGAAAAGAAATCCAGGATATTTTAATTGCTTCCTGATTTATCAAGAAAAAACTGAAAATAGCGATTTCAGAAAAAAATTATTATCTTCAATACCATTGATACTCAAAAATCAAGAAAGTCGTGACCGTCGTGACTGTGCCTATACCAATGACATGACGAGTGGTTAGGTTGATTAACGCTCGTACGCCACCTTTTTTTATGTTAGATCCCTGCAATTTAGTTTGACACTTGTCAAATTTCGCTGAATTTTCTGATTGGTCGGAAACTTGCGCCTAGCCTACGTTTTTATTTTCAAGAACAAACTAGTGCTAATGTTGCGCCGCCTTGATGAATCCGTTTTTATGAATAGTATGAGTGTTATCTATTATCACAAAACCAAAAATCCCGCAAGCTATTGTAAACGCAAACTAAAGCTTTTGCTATTCATACAGCTTTATGCAACCCAGTCACGTTACGATTCATAGCATAATTATTATGTGCACTCTCTACAATACGTGTGAGACCAAACACATTATTGTATGCACTTATTACACAAATTCTTCTGGGTTCATTATTACATTTTCCAAGCAGTATCGTATTATTATAATCTATATCAGTTGGATGTAGCTGAATAAAATTTCGAATACGTGTATTGAAGAAAGTATGGATCATGGTTGCATGTACATAGCATGCGTTTCTTATTGTAAAATATATAATAACATCTGTTCATGCCATAACTAAATAGTTATGCTGTTTACCAGGGCCTGTATTTACTTAATGTGTGTATCTTTTATGTAGCTAAGTTATGTTTTATTTCTACTTCTTTATTCGCAAAATTATTATCAAAGTATCAACGAAACTCAATTTAAAAAAGCTCAACTGCAAGAATTAGCTTTTAATCGACATAAAGATTAGCGCATTCCTGAACATCTGCATTGTATCTAAATTTCCAATTTAAATTCCAAACAGAAATTAACCCAATACTGAGGTGCGAAATGCTTAAAAATTATTTTTAGAATTACCCTCAAAGAAAACAGGAATTTCAATGTTTGCAACTTTCTTCGAATGTAAATAAAGTTACTTGATTCCATTATTTAATTACTAGATAATTAAGGAATTTACATTTATTTTCTAGTTTATTGCAAAAATAATATTGCAGAAAAAGAAATGTACGCCTTATACACATCTTTAGCTTTTCCTATCAGACTGTTAATCAAGCAGTAAAAATAATTATATAATTCAGATCAAAGTTTGAGAATATAGTTGCAGGGATATAAAACTTCGCGTATATGCTTAAGTAGAAATAACAAGATCATTCCGTTACCTCTTACCGTAAATCGTCTTAGAAGATATATTTTAATGAGTTCTTTCGTTAGATGCATTATATTCTTATTCAGTCATAGTTGAATGCACTCACAAAGATTGCATTGATTGATAATCAAATGATGTACTTAGGTTACATATTTTTTTATTCCTGTACGAAGTGGTTAAAGGATAATAAGTTTACACTAAGAAATGAACATTTATTCCATCTTGGCCCGAAATTTCTAAGTGCAGAATGTGGATACATATTAAAATTTAAATAAAAAATAGATACAAATATTCAAACTGTAAAAATTGATTGGCTTATGTACAATTCATTTTTCAAGAATCGTTCGGTTGGAGTGTTTTAAATACACAATACGTAAAACTTTGTTTGACAACTGCTGAGAATTATACAAAAGGTGTACATTTATTACCTAATCGTAATCTAGAATCTAGAATGTAGCAAAAAGATCTAAAAACTTGTCTAACTCACCTAGTGATAAACTACGGAATTTGTTTATGCCAGCTGATAAGAAATCGTTTTTGCGATTCTATCTCTCCTTTGCAATTTTGCATAATATGTCTTTGAATGCAAACCACAATCTGGTTTGTGGGAAGTATTGATATCATCAAAATTTGCGAAATTGGGATTTTCGCGGAAATACGTGTTTTGAACCTCCAGGAACCCAAAAAAGTGATTTAGAAAAAATGTCTGTCTGCGGGTGTGTATGTAATACCTGTAACGCCGAAACATAGTGAACCGATTTTGATGAAATTTGAAATATATAAAGTATATCAAATATTTGTCGACAAAATAAGCTTTTCAAAAAAATCCGAAACCGGAAGCGGAAGAAGACATTTTTTTGGTAGCATTTTTTTCAGAAACAGAATTTTGCAAATCTGAGTAACGGATATGAAAGTAGACCATAATTCAAGGGAAACAGTGTTTTACAGGACTCTGTAACTTCAAAATGGCGGCGGCTATGAGTTTTTCAAAATTTTTACGTTAACACCCCACAATTCAAAACCAGTTATCTGATCAGGTTCAGCAACAACTTGTTTGAAAGCCCTTTGGCAGTACTATACTAAGAAGAAAAATTAATTTAGAAAATCCAGAAAGGGTCGCAACGGCGTTCTTATGATTTTGTTTAAATTGCACTTATGCAGCTTGGTATTAGCTTCATTTTCATTTTTTGACGAATGCTAGAATTTCACTGTGGTGCCCTCTAGGAGGTTTTGAAAATCGTAACTTAATGCTTCTATAGCTCCTTTATTAGTCAGAATATGAAGAAAGTTTAAATACAAAAGATGTTCAGTATATAGATTAGCATTCTTCTAAATTTATATCACGTATACAGGGTGTTTGTTTTCCACGGTACAACCAGCAACTTTGTTATTTTAAATGAAACACCCTGTATATTATTATATAATTGAATGCAAAATTTAATTGTCTATCACATAGTAGAAGGTGTTCATATAGCTAAAATGTACGGTTGATAAGGATTTCGTTTCTTTTAACCGCGTTGTGTAAATTTTGAAGATTTAGGCTGGACTCGGACAGAAACGGTCGTGTCGGTCGGTAGGGATCATCCGGCTTCGCCAGCTGTAATTTCAATTCGGAAGATCGCTACCGAAAATTATTGATTTATTGAAGAACATAAAATTCTTGATTGCCCAAACTATAAAAATGTTTTATTTCTTGGAACACATCAAATAAAAAAAAAACGAAATGTTTCTAATCACAAAAATTAACTTAACTTAAACTCATACTTTAACAAGGTAAGCCTTTTAATTATGTGCACTCTTTACTAGTCGTCTAACACATCCTTATTACAACCGCCATATTCCAGATGTGAGAAAACTGACACATGCAACTTCAACTAAAGCAGTTGGTTAAGCAAGCTGAATATAAATTAGTTAATTTCAGGATAGCATTTCTCGCGTGGACGGATTAAAACCCCAGAAGACGGGACATTTCGTGGTAGAGCAGATTAATATCAGTGGTGTCCCAAAATCCCTGGAATTATAGAGGTATGGGATTTGCTCGTGGTTCATGTTTTAATTACAGTGCATCAGCCGGAAGGTTTGTTGAGATTATTTTCATATTCTATGCTCATCATGCTTTTAGAAACAAATTTTATTATATACTTGATTGTAGCAAACAGCTGCGTAAATGTAATTCTTTTTTATTTTCTATAAAATGATTATTTTAAGTTTAAAACAAGTGTAATAAACACAACACATATAGAAGAATCGTTTCAAAAAGTGGTATGTAATTTTGCACGTTTATGTAACAAGGAATTTATATTATCCTACTTTTTAGCAGTTGCAATTGTTCAACTATCTTTATTTGTAGTGTTAGCAATTTAGCAATAGCAAAAGCTAATCACGTGTATAGAAAACATTAGTACCTAACGAGTTTTTGTTTGTTTCCATTGCGTGCAGAATTACCTGTTTCTTGTAGGCAAATAAGTGTGATAGATTATTTACTCACAATCGGTTAGTAATATGTGGGTTTCCAACCTTCATACCAGTTGGGAAGTGGGCCATTATTAACTTCCCGTCTTGGATAGTCAGAAAGAATATTTCCGGCTACCTAAACGCCACATTACCTAACGCTAAAAATAATGTCGATGGAATTTGGAAAACTCAAATTGTAATAAAACTATCCATATTGACCATTTCGGAGTTCTAGTGCAGTACACTCTAATTCCCTATTATAGCATTCATAGATAATATTTGTAAAAATGATATAATAAAAGGATTAACCATAATTTCTTTAGTACAGTAGAATAATTAAATCATAATAAAACTGTCAATAAATATTAACAAACTTAGATATTTAAAACAGATTACTACCCGCTTGTAAGTAAAATAGTGTATATGCCTTGGTGGAAAGCTTTACTGCCTCGAGCTATAGCTAACCTCGGGGCTACGTCCCATCGGCGGTTAGAATTTTTCTATAGGCAAACGTTTTTCAACCTGTGTTAGTAAAAATGTTAGTGTCCTGTTTATTGTGTACTGACTTGAAAAATGTTGGAAATCATTGCTGTAGTTAATAACCAAATACCAAAGAAATAAAGTTTGTGGTATGAGCAAGCCATACAAGCAAGTTACTCGCTACTTAAACATACATCGTAAAAAATCTGTATTTACATAATCCGTACCTGTAACCAACACCTGACACTAAAGTGATTCAAATTAAATGTAGAAATTCTGCTAAACTAATTTAATGAAATTAAATGCCTGTATATGATAAGTAAAATTCTGAAATTTAACTTAAAATATTCCTGCTAGCCCACAAACTCTGTTTACTGTATTCATAACGTAAACACTGATAATTATTTTTTGTTTGCAGCTTAAGTGCTATTTGATTTTAAAATCTTAAATTTATTCACTGTAGAGTTATATTTTTGTGTAACACCGACATCAGGGAATAATTTTTCCATTTATTGAAGGTAAATTACTCTAAGGACTATCAGTAAGCAGTCCACTTAAAACACACTTGTCAAGTAAGCGTTAGCACTTCGAGGCACTGTCCATGTTCGATATTCCAAAGGGTCTGTGTGCGAAATGTTAATCAGACAAAAATATTAAATGTTATGTGGAGTTAAACCTACCATATTATAATCAAAAAGTGGAAGCAATCAGATAAAATTTCATACTAACAGAAATAGCAGAACTAACTCTGTTCTAATTACATTTAAAAAAAACCTGTAAACAACTTCCTGTTTTTCGCGGTGTTACAAACTGCATTATAAATAATATAACTAAGCAGTCAACAGCAGTCTAATGTTGATTCAAATCGGGCAATGATTTTATCACACTTGGCATTAAAACAAGTCAGGTTTGGCTCGTGTGGATATGCATGCATTCACGCAATCTTCGAGTTCTTTAGTTTAGAGTTAACAGAACAACCTGCCTTTTACATACACGTTGACATCTGCTAGCTGTGAAATCGCATCTGCAATTCAATGTCATAATATTACGCAAAACTAGTTTTGTGATTTTACGATACGGAAATGCCGACCAAATTAGTACTGTCATAAAAGATTAAAAGTACCAGTTGGTTTGCACCACTGCACTTTATTTATTTTTATTTCGTTGTAATTTAAATATGAAAAATCAGAGAAGTAACATTTATACTTTTGTATAGCATACAATTCAGAAAACAGACACGGTACCTTCATTCCAAATTTTAATTGGGTTTGTGTCAAAATCTGTGTCCTTACAGTTACTAAATGCGTGTGTATGATTTCAAAATCTAGAAGCTATGTTATGTCTATCATGTACTACCTACGAATACGGCTTAAGATGGTTGGTATATTCGTCCCAGCGGATCTTTTCCATCACGTGATCAATAGCAACCGTATGCACCAAATATGTACCTAGTACGTCAACTGAGTGACTAAAGTCATTTCAATTTGTCAGTTTAAATATTTCCGCGAAATTGTAGGTTATGTTACCATCGGATAATACAAAATGCATTTGTGGTACCTATATGTAATTGCAAACTAAAAGCTTTTAAAAACTGCTTCTCTTTGCTGGAACTCTTATTACATGTGCAAACGAGAATGGCACAATGACAGTAACGACAGTAATCATATATGCCAGTAATGACAGCAAAAGCAAAATATTATATTTGACTTCAGCAGTAGTTGCCGAACTGCACGAGCGGCAATTGACAATTTTCCGTCTCTGTTTGACGTATCAAAAATATGACAGTCGTAGATCGTAGTATGAAACATCCCTGTTTAACGTACGTTACCCAAAGCTTTATAGGATTACTAGATGCTACAAAAAGAGAATGAAACGATTCGGTTGTCTGAACTTATATGAAACATTGATCACGTGTAGGAAAAGATCCGCTGGGACGACTATAGCACGTCATTTGCAGTGGTTCAATATTAAAAGAGGTTCTATGTAATTGAACTTGAAATTGCATTATTATCTTGATTTTGTTATTAGTTTACGGATGTAGAAAAATTGTAATGTCTTGTTTTTTCTTACTTTTTTTGTTATGGATGAGGTCTTGGTATATGAACCCTTGACACTTCATTAATTGCCCTCTTGTACCTTTCGATGTAGATGTGGAAACCTTTTATGTTTTCCTGTGTTTGTCTGCGGTTAACCCGCCGTTCTTTCATCTTCATCTTCCATGTCACTGTGTGGTATACCTCCATAAGCAGTACGTTCCCCAGTCATCTCAGTTGGTTCATTTCATTCTCTTATTCACATTCATTTACAGTTAGGTAAGTTATTTTGCAATTATGCCATTCCTGACCATATTGTTTGGACTTCAACCGCTTCAATCCTCCATTCTTCTCTAACTTCTTGGGTTTGCATTTGGTTTAGTCACCACACTTTTCTGAGCTATACATGCTCTATTTTCGAAAACCCCAAATTCTATTGGTCTACGCCAAAACCCGATACGCGTACGTCTTAATTGCGAACCCTGTATTAGTTCTATCCGCTGAATTTTCTGCCACAAAGTCGTATTTTTCTGTCCTCGGTCTCCAAGGACGAGAAAGTACTTTTTGACAGAGGTGCAAACAACATTTTTTAGGCGAATATCACAAGTTTTACGCCGTTGCTAGCTCCACGGCAGACGTGGATATAATTCTGACACAAAATGCACGGTATTACGTCATTGTCATGGGGTGACGTTTAATCGGCCGACTCGGCGCATGTCTAGGGACTTGGAAAATTATTTCAGCTTCCTGAGATTATAGGGACAGAGGTGCTGTACGATTGGTTGTCTACTCCCAAATCTAATGATCATAATTATTAAATTTATAATTAATTTAATATTAAATTAATTTATTATTAAATTAAATTTAGATATTTTGACGTATGCCAATCACTACTTTGTCGACCGGATTCACTTCGGGCCGTATTTACTTCACGACCGGTTTTACTTTACGGCCGCATTTCCATGACATAAACATACGAAAAAAATGAAGATTGCTCTGCGGGGTTATTTGTTAATAAGCCTGAATGAATCTCAATACATTTTTGAGTTCTGTAGTTCAACTTCTGGTTTTATATATAGGTACTAGTGCCAATAACCAGCATTGAATTAAATTTAGAATATATAAAAAATATGTTGTTTACTGTGTGTTGCTTACTGAACACTCACTTTGTTAATTTTGGAATTATGATGAAGCTACAACTACGTAAACTCTAAAGGGTCATTATAACGCTAATAGCATGTCAAAGCGGCAAATGTCAAACTTTGTACGAAACTTGTCCGCTGTCCCACGACTTCATTTGTTGGTCGACCTAAGAGCCATTACATTAAGAAGTAACATTATAATTTATATAGGCGTACATCGACCTTACTGCAAGTGCCGTTTTTAACTATTCGCTCTTGGTAATAAATTACCATCTAATGTAAACTTGAAACCACAATACTTAGACTGAGTATTTAAAAAAAGAAACGTATGGACAACAAATATTTACAAAACTGGTTAAACTGCATATTACAGTTGAATTTTTTTGATATGCATTGGAACTCAATAACAACCATCAACGTCCTTCGACAATTAATTTCTTGCAAAAATGTAGTTTAATTTTATTTTGTGATCAACTTGCACTTTTACATTTTTTTAAAACAGGAAATCTTTCTTCAGAAATGCAATTTCATTTAAACAAATAGGCAAGTAGTGCCGATGATTCAGGGAATAGGAATATTAATAAATATCTAGCAACTGCAAGTAAATTGGAAATTATCGCGAATTCATCTACCTGTCGACCGGTGTGATCAATCAATGATTTATCAATAACAGGACAATCAACCAATTATATAATCTAAATTGCATAGTGCGCAATGTAAATTCTCGGTAATTATTTACCACCGTATGATTGTTAAGGTGTAGTTATTTTCTTTACTTTATTACATCGTTGTAATTACCAGCGCACTTAGACATCTGCGGGAATTCAGCCTAAGGAAAATTAAGTTATATTTCCTTCGCTATAGTATTTATTCGCAATATTAAAATTATATTTATTTGCGTTTGCTTTATTTATATCCCTTTTTTTTTAATTTAACCGCAGCCCATTACAAATAATTTTAAATCTTGACAATGAAAAGGTAGTATGTTAATTACAGCCTAGACGAAAAGATTATACATACATAAATCCGTATTTTATTTCCCTTAACAGCTTATAAATCATGTATCGTTAAACAGGCTTTGTTTATTGCCGTTTAATTCCAGAATAATGAAGTAGCAGTCACTACGATTTCAAGTATTTTTCCTTTTTATAAACTTTAATTGCTTATGAGTTACGATTATCTAGGTGCAACGTTTGCAATAAATTTCTATAAATTCCTTTGATATGCTTCATTGTATGGCTTTTCCTGGTTAATCATTAATTTAACATCATATTTATTGGAGCAGTAGATACGCAAACTAGCGCTATATTTTAATTCAAGAAACTCGTGTTTACTTTGTTACTACGTAACATCAAAACAAATACAAGAGAATCATATAAGTTTTCGAACTTTTCAACTATTAGGGTGCAACTTTAAGTAACGTTATAGTAGAGGGTCCTAGCAGTTAAAATATGCTTATTAAAAGTAACTTCTGTGGGAGGATCGGTGTCACAAGCTGAAACCCACACTGTTGGAAAGCTTATGTTATAATTAGTCTAAATCCAAAAATAATCAACAATTAGAACGGACAAAGAGGCACTATGATCAAAAATTGAGATACCTAAGCATACCATCGTGTAGAGTACGGCACAAAAGGGATGTAAAAACAAGGTAAGCAAAGTAAAATAAATACAACGTAGCACTCTACTATTAGTTCTGTAAAATCTGATGTCAAATATTAGGAGGGTGGGTGTAGCGCAGCGACTATAATCGAAACACCATTAAATGTATATCTGTTTTAACGTTGCTTAAAGTTGAAGAATTACGATTGTCAAGTTTTAAACATATATGGTCCAATCGTCCAATGTTTTTAGAAGAGAACAATTAATTGTAATCAGCGTGTGTGATATGTGACGGCATGGATTTTATTCTTGCTAATTCTTATTGCAAAGTTTCTTGATTTGAGGGAAAAGTAAGTACCTAATCTGTCGCCAAAAAAATTAATGGCCCGCATTTTTAGAGTCATTGGTAATAAATGTAAAAACATATAGGGTGCTCTATTTAAAATAAAAAAAGTTACACACAGCTGATAGGTATTTACTCGGGTATTTACGAAAACGTGGTGTCAAAAGACAGCTTCTATCTTAAATTTGGCAAATTATTGTTATTTTAAAAGAAGTTAGTTTTGCGGTACATTAGAAATGCACTTACTATTTACCTACTGCACTACACTATGCGGTTTCATAAGTTTCCATGTAAGTCTTATTTTAATGAGTCTCAATTCGTATTGGAATTACTGAGATTCTCTGTTATATTGATACCTACTAGTTTATAACCTGTTAACCTATAGTAGCTAGCTATTAACCACGAATTAAAGCTACCATTAATTTAACTGCCAACGGATTACTATGAATTATTTAAATTATAGTTCTAGGAGGTTTACCTTACAAGCAAACGTTTTTCTACATTGCACAGGATTTTCTGTACATGTATATTTGTTGACTAACTTTACTGTTGGTATACAGGGTGTTTCCTAAGTACGTGTAAAAAATGCAGGAGGTTATTCCTGGGCGAAAATTAAGGCTTCTTTTTCGTATAAACTTGTATCCTAATATGCTTCCCTGAAGAGTTACGTCTCTTCAAAAATGGAGTAAAAATTTGGTTTTGAATTTTTAACTCAAATTTGGACAAAGATAGAAAAATACAAATAAGTGGACGTGTTCTACTCTACTCAGCTCTTTATGGATATTTTCTTTATCCACCTGTATTGTTAGAAGAGGGTGAAACTTACAACCCCTGTTAATTTGTTTTTTAGAACTTTTTAATGCACCGGAATTTTTAATTTAAAAAATACGCATGATGAAGCCTAATTCATTTAGAAAATTATTTGCCTCTTATTTTTACCGTGAGACTAATAATTTTCGAGTTAAAAATTAAAATCAATTGTAATGGGCACCTCATTTTTCAGAGGAGTTGTACTGAATTTCTAAAAGAAAAAAGTCTAGGTAAGCGTTTGTGTATCTTTCCATGATCAATAATGCTAACAATTATTATTATCAAAAACAACAAAACACAAAAAATGAAATCCGCCTACCTAGACTTTTTTCTTTTAGAAATTTAGTAGGTACAACTCACTAAACTGAGGCGCACATTACAATCGATTTTAATTTTTTACTCGAAAACTATTAGTCTCACGGTAAAAATAAAAGAGACAAATAATTTTCTAAATTAATTAAGCTTTCTCATGCGCATTTTTTAAATTAAAAATTCCGGTGCATTAAAAAGTTCTAAAAATAAATCAAGAGGGGTTGTAAGTTTCATCCCCTTCTAACAATACAGGTGGATAAAGAAAATATCCATAAAGAGCCTTCCTGTTAGTAGAACACGTCCACTTATTTGTATTTTTCTATCTTTGTCCAAATTTGAAATAAAAATTAAAAACCAAAATTTTACTCCATTTTTGAAGAGGCGTAACCCTTCGGGGAAGCATAGTAGGATACACGTTTATGCAAAAAAGTAGCCTTAATTTTCTCCTCCTGCATTTTCTATACGTACTTAGGAAACACCCTATATAAATGGAAATAGGGACTCGTGGGGACTAGTAGGTACATAAATTATTACTTTCATCCTCTTATTTATTATTTGGTAAATAAACGAATTTGTGCCTATAATTGATATTTATTTTAATTTTTTTTTTGTAAAGGAACGCGCCATAACCATTGAACTAAAAATCGTGACTAAGGATGAAATCAAATCAAGAACTATAAACCTAGGAAACATCAAAAGGAGATAAGCAATAAAAAGAACAAATTGGAGCATGTAAATTTAAGAGAACTAATAAATAGGTACGTGGAGCAATCAATTTTTTATTTGCAAGGTTCCAAGACACGAGTTTGTTGTAACGAATAAAAAACTTTACGATAACAGAAGTCACATAAAAGATTCGATTGGTTCATTAATATTTATGCAAAAATGTTTAATGAAAACTGTCGCTATAACAATTTTCGTACTAGCCGGAGAAGATAATTATAGGAATGATAGGCATCAGTTTAGACAATTTACAACAACAAATCACCAGTTTTCAGAAACTATTGCCGTCTTTAACGGGAGGTGTGGCAACAGTATTTGCAAAATCAAAGACTTGCTTGATACCATAACATAAATTTACTTGACACGGAATATAAAAAACTTAATCACCACATAAATTACATTTTTAATGATACTCAATACAAAAGATAAAAAGTGAGGTATTCAACAAAAGTTTTAAGCGGCACTTTTCAAAACGTTTACGGTTATTTTTGCACAGTAGGCAAACCTACTTTTTTTGAAATAATAACAATACATTTTTCGAATAGATATTATCTATTCTATATAATATGAAAGATAAGAAGACATACATTTAAAATTATCAAATAATTAATCTTGCATGTTGTTCTTGCCTTTGTGATTTTATTTAACAGCTTTCGGTATGTTCCTAATAAAATCATTAGGTATCAGGTAAGAACACCTGTCATTATGTTATGAATACAATTATGAACAATACGAACCTTTCCACAAATAAATACTAGATTTAATTTTTATGCACAAGTAAATAGTTTAACAGCATCATTGAACAGAAAGCTCGTAGCACAGCTACTTGTCCACCCACGTTTATTCTCGCCTTCTAAACGAAGAATATCGTTACTTGGTGTTCGCAATCTGTACTGAATATAAATATTTGCAGTAGCTTCGACTGGGGGATGAAATTAAAAAACCTGATAATGTCAAAATTTGTACAACGAAAAATTAAAGTTTGCAATAGTAACCAATATAATATAATATAATTTAAAAAAATATTCGTGAAACATTCACTTTCAGAGTTCAGTAATTTGGTTACAGCAATTTTGTTGAAATCAACCCGGCGAAGCTCTTTAAGACACCTGGCACGCTGGCACGAATTCCGAGCTTGTCTTTGCTGCCGAGAATTGACGAAGTCTGCCGGGAAGCATATTCTTTCGAAAGAATACGTTTTAAAAACATTGACATAATAAGTTGTTTTTTTCTTGCTCCTGCTCCCCTTTAATCTAAGTCAACGGCCTCCGTTAATTATCCGCAGGTTTTTAGTTAATATTAATAATTATACCTACTGGTATTCAAAATTTATTTTGCATAACTAAAGTAGTTCAGATCAAATTTCAAATTCCTTTTTGAAGTGTAACATAATTTCTCACCTGCTGATATAAAAATCAGTTTTGCTACTACTGAATCAAGAAACTTTATACAGCTCAAGTTACAGGAATATAAATCTGACATGATACGATTATGACTGCTATTACTACAAGAAGTATACAGGGTATTTCAAATTCGAGGGTAACCAATGGGAATCTCGTTTATTCTAAAAGATAGAGGGCAGGTTTAAATTCGGAACTTTTGCCGAAACCTATGCATAACAATATGCCGCAAAGAAATTTAACCCATCAACTGCATCCGTTTCCGTCTTATGGAGAAAAATCTAAAAAAAAATTATTTTAAGTTTTTTATTTACAACTTTGTTATTAGAGAAGATATTGGAAAACTGTACATTCATTCTTTCTTAGGACAACTTTTTATTCTCTAGCAGTTGAAGGTATTAAATTTTTTTAACCATCAATTTTCTTATTTCCTATGGATGCCATGTTAATTTTTTATATCATTGGGTTAAATTTCTTTGCAGCATATTGTTATTCACAAAATTCTAAAGAAGTGCCAAATTTAATCCTAACCTCTATCTCCTATAATAAGCGACATCACCACCATGGGTGCCCTCGAATTTGAAACACCGTGTACTATATTTTCAACTTTAATCTCTTACATGATTTTTACAAAATGAAAAATATTAACTAACTATTAACGTAAATATACTGTATGTACTGAAATATTCAACTGTAACTAATCAAGACTAATTTATACCTCGATTTGCAAATCAATCATTAAACTTCAGGTATTTTGAAAGCAACCACAACATTTTCCAATGTTAAACTATTACCGCAGATGCTAGTAATAGCTGATACCTTCCCAGGGTTTAAATTATAGATTAACTTGGGAAATTAGTGTCTACACTATAGAAATTACATGGATAAAGATACTATACTTACTCAATAACTGTTTAAAAGTTGTTGGAATTTAGTAATGCTTCTCTACAGTTAATATACCAATTACAGAAATAATAATCATAAGGGTTTTGTTAACTACAGAGAATGCTCTCTCATCACTAGATTCTTGGGTAGCAACAAAGAAAACTAATTGGTTTAAGTTACCTTAAATATCCTAGATTATTTAAATGGATTTGTTGTATTACAATGAGATTTAATTTAAAAAATTTCACTGCATTCCGATTTTATGCTTACAGCTAATGTTAGTTTTTAATAGTTCAAGCTTCTACTTCTACTTACTAGCTTTTCAGTAACGGGGGTCCTAGGAGCGGGTTGCTTCGAATTAATGGCCTGAAAAAATTAAACCTTTATTAATTTGGTCAAATGCAATAATAGTTATTTGTATCACTAGGCCAGAAACAGCACATTTGCCAGTGCGAGTAAGGTTGCACGGCGAGGCGGAACGCCGAGTCCTGCAAGTAGGAGCACTCGCAAAACTGTTGCTGGACGTGTAATACACAAGATTTTTTGTGACGATGTTTGTTTAAATAAATTAAATTTACATTTAAAATTTAGTATTAAGAATTTTTTTTATGATTTTAAAATCAAGATTCCTTGTTTTCTGGTATTCATTAAACTTAATTCATTTATTTTCTTACAATTTCCATTGACGTTTATTTATAAATTTCATTATCTTTGATTTAATAATGGATACCCCGGCGCATATTAAAGATTATATTCAAATCACCACAGTGGCTCAAATAGGTAATCGTATTTGTAAAATTTTGCTAATTTATTTGTTTGATCGTCTCCGACCGCGATGCATAAATTTGACTTTGACAGATTGAGCCGATGCTGCCAACCAATAACCTAAAATTCCTACTTTTTGCCGGCCTAGGCCGAAGAAACCTCTGTTTCTGGAAGATTTCGCGATGCAGAAACTCAGTGATGCCGACCGGAGGCACGAAAAAATTATTATGCATTTAACAACAAAAAATGTTGTTTCAAATTAAAATCACCGTGAAAATTAATCGTAAAGACAAAACATTCAATTGTGGACTTGCTGATTGCTACGATTGTTATACAGCGACAACGTAAGTAGAACATTTTGCTTACATCATACTGACAGATAACAAAACTGATGATTACACTGCTTCGATATAGCATAATGGGAACCAGGTGTAAAGGGTGTTAGATAATGTCAGGTTGTTTAGAAACATGAAAAGCATTCCAAACTGACAAGTTACACGCACGGGTCTAAGAATGCATCCCTGTTGGATACTCACTACTACCTTTTATATACACACAAGTTCCGCTTAAGAGTTACTGTAACTCTCATGAATTTGAAATTTTGTCTATAAATAAACAACTATACAGCTCTCTATGCCATATTGAGAAAAATGTTTATTTTCATGGATTATTAAATAGCATCCTCATTTTACTTGCTAAAACAACTCTCCTTTGCAGTTGCACTTAGACGGTAATAAATTTGTTAACTGTAAGTTCGATTCGGATTCGTTTCTATAAAGCAACTATTGCTTTCCGATCTAAATATGGCGTTGTGTATATGTTGTTACATTTAATATACTGATGCATTTGGTAACAGCGATAAGCTGCTGTTTAAACAAGCAGCAATACATTTCCCTTTCAATCTTTAAATAGTACACAAGTTATAACAATCACAAACTAATTCCCTATAATTATACAGAAACAATTTTGCTTATAGGAAATCTTTTCCTACAAATTAAAAATTATTTCAGAAGATTTATATTTAGAGTTTTAAAACACTTTTTATCCATAACTAGTAAATAATTAGTCAATTATTTATGTATTATTATGGGCGTATTTTTAAATTATAATTTAAAACTTTTTTCAGTGAAACTGAATATTCAAAATAATAGATTACTCAAACCGTTTTAAAATTTCAAAAAAATAAATTTAATATCAATTAAGTAAGTAGGATACACGAGCGCATCTCAACATGTGGAAAAATAAAGATATTGAGGATGAGGAATTTCTATTTCTATTTCTACTGTAGGTAGGTGTGCTTGATTTTCTGTACTTCTTGTCTGGACGTCATTAAGTTTCATAGCACATGTAACTCTAATAGAAATTTCTAGAGGTGTCATTTTACAAGAATTCCCTTGTTAATCATTCTTAACTTACTTGCGTTTATGTCTAACAGCCTATAGCTTAATTAAGATTAACTTTATTTTTGTAAAATTTTGAGATATTATAAATAAATAATCTGTATAGACCAGTAGATTAAAATAATTTAAATTTTAATAAAAAAAAAAAAAATACGCCTAAGATGTACACCGATATTCCAAAATTAATCCAAATTGAAGACACTACTGTATGCAGAATTTTATGCTGAATCCAAGTATATAAAATATACAGGGTATTCCATTTAAAATAAAAAAGTTGAACTTCGTAGCCTAAAACAGTTGATAGATATTTCAGATGATGTCAAAAGGTAGGTTTTGTCCTCGGTTTTGTCTTACCATTTAAAATTACATACGGGTTTGTATAAGGTCCAAAATTTAAAATAACGAAGTTATGCCTTGAGGTGTTTTTTAGGGGACATCCAGTATTATATAAAAACCTAAACTTGTAACTTATAATTAAAACAATTGTCTAGATGGCTTTATTTAAAATTATACTAACAAAAAATAAATAAAAACATTTTAGTAAAGAGTTAATATTGCTATAAAACTTGACTATAAGATAACGTTAAATAGCAAATTCTAATTGCATTCACCTCCTAATTGAATTAGCAAACGCTCTATGCCAGCAATTACCGACTGAAATGCTGAAGTATGTCCTGTACCAACTAGTTTTGTATAAAGGAGGAATGATTCGTGGAACTTTATGAAACTATATATAGACTGTTATTAGAGAAAAATGTTATCTACTCAATCTTATATCTAGTAATACAAGAATTTAATTAACATAATTGGAAGTTTAAACTTGGAGTTTACGTTTTCGTTTAATAATATTTAATGTCAAGGTACATACAGGGTGAATCCGAAGTGGCGCATTTCCTTTGGAGTAGTTGTAGGGGACCCTTAAAATGCATCCTGGGAAAAATGTTAAAAAAAATCTATCTGGTTTTATAGAAATAATAAATATTAAATAAAATATCGATTTTAACGAGAAATAATAATATTTATTTGCTCAATACGTATTTCGGCATCAATGTGCCATTATCAAAAGCATAATATAATGATGTTTAATAACAAATGAATAATGATTTATATAGCAACTACTTGATTCCATTAAAGACATCTTCTATTCCAAAATTGCCGGTAAAAATCGAAGGATTTTATTTTAAGTACTATCTGTTATTTATTTTCAAAATTTCTATTAAATTTGATTGAAGGTTTTCGTTTAATTTATTAAAAGGTCATAAGTTTTAATGCTTTAGTATACCTAGGTACTGTAAAAGGAAATCTCAATTAGTGTTCAAATTAAGACATTTCTTCAGTTATACGTGTGAGATTGCGGCTACTTGTCAAAGAAATGTAATAAAACTCAGTTATAATGACAGACTATGTGTAACTTCGGCTTTTATTATTCAGTTTACAATTTACACCTCGCACTGTTACTATTCGAATTAAAAATTCCTTTTATTATAGTTCACTCACAATTTTATTCCATCTGTATGTTAATTCCGTTTATTTGCCCTAAACACAGGTGTAGAGGTGTACATTCCTTTACCTTTTATTAAATGAAATTAATAAATTTAAAATATTTAGTTTGCTTGCGTGGATGAAAACCATATATCCGATGCCTTTCGTGCTTATAACAAAAGTTCGTTGGAGCAGCTGTGATCTACAAAAATAAACCAATAAAAATACCAGAACTTTTCTTTTAATCAACAACATATCGATCAGTATCAATATTAGTGCTTCTTAGAAGTTGAACTATCTTGTTGTTTGTTCCGATTATTCCTAACACGTGGTTTTTAAATTGGCTTATTAAGTTTTATCATGCAAAACCAACGGCATCACCCGCTATAAGTTGGAAACATTCCGTTTGTGAATTTCATACAAACATAACGAGTTCAATCACTCGATATTAGTTAAGTTTTATTAGAAATGTAATGTTAGGAATGTTCGAAATACTGGCATCAAATAGAATTTACAAATTTTTTGACGACTTGATAACAGTTACATGCTTTACTTATCCACCTTTTTTGATACGAGATATAATTGAAATATATTCTGTTGCGTACAAAATATTAACCTCAGAATAGTGGAAATCTAAAAAAACAAAAGAATTTCCGCCCGGAATAAACTTACTCCCACTCATTTTTTTATTGCCCTCTTACCGAGGGATAAACCACGAACTGAAATGGCGTATACCGGCGTATACTAAACTTCCAAATTCCAAAAAATTCCTAAACAATTCCCACAATTCCTCAACAATTCCACAAAAATTTCAACAATTCCAGAAAATTTCCCAAACAATTCCAACAATTCCCAACCTGTGTACAGCAAAATTTCATCGTAAATTACCCCTCGTTTCTTACCGATATGTGTTCAATCATTACTTTTATAAGTTATTAAAGAAATTTGGAATAGTAGATAAAGCATAGAATAAAATTGAGTTCCCCAAATTCTCTTTACCAGATAAAGGTAGAGGTTTTGTTTCCTTCCGCCGCGCTGCTGGGTGGACTTTTATTACTACTGTTACCCCCTACTATTGAATGCCATTGGTAGTACTAATTGAACTAGAACCAGCTTTTCATTGCGTGTAGATTCGGAAGCTCAAGGTTGATTGCCACTTGGAAATGCATCATAGTGCACCAGTCGCGAAAGATGGAAAGTGTTTCCTAGTATACGATAGTACGGATAAATTTACGAGAATCCGTCAGGGGCAGGACCGTAAGACGGTGTGCAATGTCTTGGGCAATGGCACGGCCGATTGCCATATGTCGCAGATACTCGTTAGGTCAGTACTCTTTAAACTGCTTTTCTAATGCCCTCTACGCCATTTTTACATGTATTTCTATTCGATCAGGTTAATTACCCATAAAAATATCCGTAGACGGAAAATGAAGAACAGCAACTTTTTTAAAGCTCAGGACACGTTCATCACACTGTATTCGTACTTCTTTAGTATTCGTTTGTTATGTTCAATGTAGAATAGATTCACTTCGGCACTTCAATTGAAATTTTATTTTATAATCCACCGTAAAAGACGTATCTGTATTTAATAGGACAGGAAAGTTTTTAAACCAACCATTGATGTAGAAGCGGTTTTAATATTTACTTAGTGAAGGATACATACACATCTGGCATTCAAATTACCAAGATAATTGAACTTTAAACCGCTAGCAATCACTCTTTTAAGGGTTGCTTACTTCTATGGAATTTTATTAGAATGCAGCATATTATTTACTTTGAACAGTAGGTAATCCATATTATTATTGGAAATTGTTTTGAAATCTGTATACCTTCCAAAATTACGTGTTAAGGCAATTCTTGCTTTTTATATCGCCAAATTCCGCTTAATCTACCAAATTATAGTCTTACTTTCTGCTCGACTTTCTTTTATTGTGAATTGTTGCGTCTTTCTCTCAGAAGTGCATTTGACAAATTTGAGGAAGTAACATCGAGGTGTTCTAATTCATTGTGGAAAATAGTAATTGAAAATGAATATTTTAACATACAGGGTGTTTCATAACACGTAGGAAGTACTTGGGGAATGTTTGCATGACATGAATATTAACAATGTGACCTAGAACGAATCGTATCGAGTCATTTTGTGTTCCAAAAAAACTGGCCAAATACAAATTTCGTTTCAATGATTATTATAAAAATTATTTTAACAATAAAGTAACCATAGTTACTGCTATCGTTGCTATTGAAACGAGTCAGTCTGGCATGCGAATTTAAATTAAGACAGAGGTTAGACTGAGCGTTCGGCGTTGGTCGTCCGCGAACGTCTTCGATCGATCAGTATCGGTTAGCAACGTTCTAAAAATGTAACATTAGACTGAGCGACCGGTGGCGGTCGGTGGTGGTAAAAAAATGTTTGTGGTCATTGCACTGAAGACTAGGAAAATACATTTTTTCTTTTAAATTCATTAAAAAATGTCCAGTTCAAGTGAAAAGGAACAAATTGTGACCGTTCTGTACTGTTATTAGTAGAAAATACAAGGGCACTTTTAAAAAGTTGGGTTACGAATTACTTTTGAACGTTCGTGACCGATCAAAATTCTAATTTCAAACTGTTCGTTGCATAGCGATCGAGGCCGTTCGTGAACGACCGATCAATGTAACTTTGCCCATTAGAATACTTGTGTTGGAAATTTGGTCGACGGTGATCGTTCGCGGACGACCGACGCTGATCGCTCAGTCTAGTCTCTGTCTTACATTAAAGCATTACATCAATACAAAATAGTTATTTGTATCACAAGGCCAGAAACAGCACATTTGCGAGTGCGAGTAAGGTTGCAGGGCGAGGCGGAACGCCGAGTCCTGCAAGTAGGAGCACTCGCAAAATTGTTTCTGGACGTGTAATACACAAGATTTTTTGTGCCGATGTTTGTTTAAATAAATTAAATTTACAGTTAAAATTTAGTATTATTAGAATTTTTTTTTATGATTTTAAAATCAAGATTCCTTGTTTCCTGGTATTCATTAAACTTAATTCATTTATTTTCTTACAATTTCCATTGACGTTTATTTATAAATTTCATTATCTTTGATTTAATAATGGATACACCGGCGCATATTAAAAATTATATTCAAATCACCACAGTGGCTCAAATAGGTAACCGTATTTGTAAAATTTTGCTAATTCATTTGTTTGATCGTCTCCGACCGCGATGCACAAATTTGACTTTGACAGATTGAGCCGATGCTGCCAACCAATAACCTACTATTCCTACTTTTTGCCGGCCTAGGCCGGAGAAACCTCTGTTTCTGGCATATTTCGCGATGCAGAAACTCAGTGATGCCGACCGGAGGCAAGGTTTATAAACCTTGGACCGGAGGCACAAAATAGTTATTTATGTCACAGGGCCAGAAACAGCACATTTGCGAGTGCGAGTAAGGTTGCAGGGCGAGGTGGAACGCCGAGTCCTGCAAGTAGGAGCACTCGCAAAACTGTTTCTGGACGTGTAATACACAAGAGTTTTTATGCCGATGTTTGTTTAAATAAATTAAATTTACATTTAAAATTTAGTATTAGGAATCTTTTTATGATTATAAAATCAAGATTCCTTGTTTTCTGGTATTCATTAAACTTAATTCATTTATTTTCTTACAATTTCCATTGACGTTTATTTATAAATTTCATTATCTTTGATTTAATAATGGATACACCGGCGCATATTAAAGATTATATTCAAATCACCACAGTGGCTCAAATAGGTAACCGTATTTGTAAAATTTTGCTAATTCATTTGTTTGATCGTCTCCGACCGCGATGCATAAATTTGACTTTGACAGATTGAGCCGATGCTGCCAACCAATAACCTTCAATTCCTACTTTTTGCCGGCCTAGGCCGGAAAAACCTCTGTTTCTGGCGGATTTCGCGATGCAGAAACTCAGTGATGCCGACCCGAGGCACAAAATTTTTTGTATCAAGGCCAAAAAGTGAATCTTTTTCGGCCGCGACTGATTTTCTGGTCGAGGCAAAGCCGAGACCAGAAAACAGGGAAGGACGAAAAAGGACTTTTTGGCAGAGGTGCAAACAACATTTTTTAGGCGAATATTACAAATTTTATTAACAAATTTAAATTTTTATCTAAATATTCCAATGACATTTGGTCACGTGACCTTTATCATAGTCGACTAAAAAATTATAAATCAGCGGCCGAAAAAGTAAAAACAGCCGAAAAAAAACAAATTGCGGCCGAAAAAGATCTTTTTCGGCCGCAAAATAGAAATTGACAAATGCCTACTACAAATTGACACTTTTCGGCTGTCAAAAGATACGTAAAACCGCTGTTTTTATCGTAGTCGACTAAAAAATTATTTTTTAAACACATAGGGACTGAATTGTAACACGATAACGAAGGATTTTTGATGTACGTGTAATTATATAAACTTTTATCTTAATCTTTACATCTTTGCATACACTCCCCAAGTACTTCCAACATGAAACACCCTGTATATGGTATTGAATTGAATAAAGTTGTAACTAAAAATAACATAAACTTGGACGATCGAAATGTATTGCGAACATCTATCTATAGTAAAAGACGTAGGTTATTTCCAAGAAATGAATACTGCAGTTATAAAAAGTTAATAAAAAGTTTAATTTATAAAATTGTACGGAATGATTGACGTCGTCTATGTATATTTTTTACCGAAGAATTAAATTGATAAGTATCTCAATATCGCTTAAAACGCTCTACAGTAGAAGACAATGTTAATTTTTATAAGTGAATTCTGCTTGATAATTAATTTAACGAAAATTGAATACATTTTACTTGTAGATATAGAAACTTCAAGTTTACTACACAATATTAAGTTACAACGTCTCTTCTCAGATGTGAATTATTTATTGTATTCAGATTATGTCAGATTATGCATTCTGCTTGTCCTCGATGGTAACGTAGTATATTTTGTTTTCTCGTCACGGAAAACTTCAGTGCGTTGTTACATTTTTTATCTAATAAAACATTTCAACCACGAAGGATGTAGGTATAAGAAATAAATATCGAAACATATGTGTGATAAGTTTATATTTTTTGTAAACAGTGATTGTAAACTCTTCTTTGGCTACTATGTACGAATTTTAAATCAAATCTGAAAGAGGTATAGTAAAAGAAAATAAATCAGGAGCGGTCTGAACTTCAGCGGTCATGCAATATTAAACAGATAACGTGCGTGGCAAGTTATTTCTGTAGAATTTGTTAGAAATATAAATACATAATAATATACTATTTCCGGAATGCTCGTATTATAAAGAAAAACATCCAGTTTTTGAGAACTACGTTGGACGAAAAATAGCACAAGAAAGTGGAATAAAACATTTTGGATTTAAAGCGCCCTATGTAGTTAAATTATTTATAAGCCGGATCTGCATTCTATAATATGTGTATTTTTTCCAACTCGATTTAAAATATCCTTAAATAATATATAATGTAGGTGCAGGGTATCCATCAAGATATGAAGCGTATGCATGGGGATTTCGTAAACGAAAAGAGATAGAGATTTGGTTAAATGAGAATAAATGTTCAGCGTATTGAGGATTATTACGATCAACATTCACATTTAGCCCTTGGTGCTTGAAAAAACATGTAGCATTAGTCTATTTTTTTAACCGAGGTTGTAGAAAATTCTGGTGTACTATATAAAGTTGGAATTGTTGTTCAGAAGTAAGCAATAATTCGAATTTCAAATATTTCTGATGGCTTTCCGGCTTTCGTAGCTCAGCAGCTAAATGTCGAAATAGAGAACATACTCGTGTGTCATAACGATAAAGAATAAATAGGTGGTGATTTACACACGATAAATAACTGCTTTTCTTATTGAAGTAAAAAGCTAAACACTTGCTGGGAATTGCAATTAAATCTTGCAGAAAACAAGTGCGAATGTTTTTTTATCACTTCTACTTTTTAGTGAAAACGACATATTTAGCAATCCAATATTTCTGCGATTTAATATTTTTATAAGTACGCAACATCATTGAGATTCTTCTGGGACTAAGAATTCCAAGCAGCGCTACAATTTACGATGTGTCGTTCATAATTCAATAGCTACCTTAAAGCGTAAAAGCTATAAATCTCCCAGACTTCAAAAAAGTGGGCCCGGTTCATAAACAAGCCATAAGAGAATTATCATACGCGTGCTAATAACTCAAATTAATTCTGTATACTCTATAAAAAGGCTATAGCCGTACAGGTGTTAAAACTAGAAACAGACAAGGAAAACACCGGCTAATGCTGATTAGCCACCATTTATCAACCTAATCAGATTCCAACATATTTCTGTTTTATCTAAATTACCAATGAATGCTTCTACAAATTACTACTAGGATACGTTAGTAAGATTATCTTTGTTTCATACCCGCTTCTAATGTACTACTACAGAGATTAATTAGTATATTTATTGCTTTGTTTTTTACTTATTCTTGAAGCTAAATCTGAATAATTTGATTTCCGGGAATCCAATGACTGGATATTTTTAAAGGACAAACTAGGCCACGAATTTACCGGGTGGTTACTTGAGGGACGCAGCATAGGGATTTCAATGGTAAACTCTTAATGTTCAAATATTGGCTCCCCTAATTATTTTAGAGCAAAAGTATGTTGAGGTTTTTTGTAGAGAAAAAAAATCTATACTATTATTTATAATTTTCCATTTTTCGGAAGCGTAGAAATAGAAGAAATTAAAAACGGTCTTTTTAAAAAAATCAGTGATGCCATGGAATTATAAAATCACACAAACGCACTGACATTTCTGTCTCATTACATTTTTTTTTTGAAGCAATAAAACGAGTAGTTATTAATAGTAGAGTGCTCGCGCGGCCGAAAACTGCTTAAAAAATGATTCTGTGGGGCTTTAAACACTAAAAGCTGACACCTGTCTAAATCGATAGTTTATATATAGGTAAACTTCCAAAAAAAGTTGTCCAAAAATTGTCCTGTGCAAAAGGGCGTTATTCAAAATTTTCGAGTTACGTAGTGCATCAGATAGCCGAGGTTCATATCTTTGTTTGGTAAAAATTTTGTACAATTTTCTGTAGCGGTTTAGCTGTAAAAAAATAAATTATTTTCAAAAAAGCATTGTGTCTTATGGGAAGCGCGGAGTTTAAGTGCCTGTATCTCGATTCGACGCTCGCTAAAAATGAATTCATTTTGCCGTGTTCGTACGTTTCTCACTCCATAACTCGGAAAGGAAGCCTCAAATAAAGAAATATTATTCTTTGAAAATTAAAGGCCGATGCTTTCTGATTACGACGGTACTTCTTAATATAATTTTAGTGAAATAATAACATAAGTTTGATTAAAAAACTAAGGCAGCTACAAAATCCGCAATCGTTTAAAACTGCAAACCTCGATCACCCTCCTGCACTGCACTATTCCCCGCGCTCGGCCTTTGCCCATGTCTATCATATAGTATTTACATTTTGAGAGAGTACTTTACGAATTTATTATTTACGTACCTATTCGCTGCAGAAGTTTTATAGGGGTAAGTAGGTGTATTATATTTATTTAAATTAATTCATAGAACATATTATATTACCTATGTCAAAATAATAATTATTCCTGTAAAATTCGCGAACTGCCACCAAACCAAGCGCGGGAAATTAAAATGTCACTTTTATTTTTATGTTTTTTTAAGTTTTCGACAAAAATGTTGCACACCTTCAATTAATAATTTACAGGGTTCAGACAATGATTGACGATAGTGGAAGTAGTCCTACTTCGGATAGCGATATCGAATCGCTGCTTTTAAAAATTAGAAGTAAAAAGTCAAAGAAATGCATGTTTTGCGACAATTTGCCAGGGTCGATGATCACAGGTTCTGACAAAACATTGGACACCATAAAAAACTCTAAAGCTTAGACAACTAATTAGCCAAATTGCTGATGAGAATTTACAAATAATAATTTAAAAAATCTAGTATGGTGAACTACAGTTACTTATCTGGCACAAATCCTGCTATTGTTCCTACATAAGTAAAAGAAACATTAATTTGTTGCGACTGAAATTTGAGAAGAACAGAACAGAATTCAAGTAAAATAAATTTGCTGATGATAATCTACAAAAATCGGGTGAATCAGAATCTACCTCGTTGACCTTGCGCAAAGGTCTTTTGGAAATTGAAAAATCCGTCTGTTGTCAGAAAAGGTTTAATAAGAACAGACTATCCCAAGTTCTCACTGTAAATATTGAGAAAAAAATCAAATCAATTGCCCAGATAAACTCAACTGTTTTAAAGCGAATAGGTTCAAATGCTTTGATTGCTATGGAGATAAAATACCATCCACAATGTTTTTTGGCAGCATGGTCGAAAAACACAGCAGTAACGAAATCTTCAGACTTACAAAAAAGTACTTCATCCCCTAACCGTGAAAATATTGTGGAGAACAAACTCATTGAAGAATTAAAAAATGGTTTATCTAAACACAAGGTATATTCAGTAACCACAATTATTAAACGGTATTGTGATTTGGGGGGTACAAAGGTACAATATCTAAAAGAAAGTTACTGACTATAATAAAAAACCATTTTGGGGATGCAATAAAGGTGGTGAAGTCCCAAAAAGCAAATGAATCTGACATTCATCTGTTCTGTTCTCAAATTTCAGTCGCAACAAATTAATGTTTCTTTTACTTATGTAAGAACAATACCTAGCAGGATTTGTGCCAGATAAGTAACTGTAGTTCACCATACTAGATTTTTTAAATTATTATTTGTAAATTCTCATCAGCAATTTGGCTGATTAGTTGTCTAAGCTTTAGGGTTTTTTTATGGTATCCAATGTTTTGTCAGAACCTGTGATCATCGACCCTGGCAAATTGTCGCAAAACATGCATTTCTTTGACTTTTTACTTCTAATTTTTAACAGCACTTCCACTATCGTCAATCATTGTCTGAACCCTGTAAATTATTAATTGAAGGTGTGCAACATTTTTGTCGAAAACTTAAAAAAACATAAAAATAAAAGTGACATTTTAATTTCCCGCACTTGGTTTGGTGGCAGTTCGCGAATTTTACAGGAATAATTATTATTTTGACATAGGTAATATAATATGTTCTATGAATTAATTTAAATAAATATAATACACCTACTTACCCCTATAAAACTTCTGCAGCGAATAGGTACGTAAATAATAAATTCGTAAAGTACTCTCTCAAAATGTAAATACTATATGATAGACATGGGCAAAGGCCGAGCGCGGGGAATAGTGCAGTGCAGGAGGGTGATCGAGGTTTGCAGTTTTAAACGATTGCGGATTTTGTAGCTGCCTTAGTTTTTTAATCAAACTTATGTTATTATTTCACTAAAATTATATTAAGAAGTACCGTCGTAATCAGAAAGCATCGGCCTTTAATTTTCAAAGAATAATATTTCTTTATTTGAGGCTTCCTTTCCGAGTTATGGAGTGAGAAACGTACGAACACGGCAAAATGAATTCATTTTTAACGAGCGTCGAATCGAGATACAGGCACTTAAACTCCGCGCTTCCCATAAGACACAATGCTTTTTTGAAAATAATTTATTTTTTTACAGCTAAACCGCTACAGAAAATTGTACAAAATTTTTACCAAACAAAGATATGAACCTCGGCTATCTGATGCACTACGTAACTCGAAAATTTTGAATAACGCCCTTTTGCACAGGGCAATTTTTGGACAACTTTTTTTGGAAGTTTACCTATATATAAACTATCGATTTAGACAGGTGTCAGCTTTTAGTGTTTAAAGCCCTACAGGATGAACATTTTGAGCCTCTGAGCACTCTACTATAATAGGAAACAATTCCATGGCATCACTGATTTTTTTAAAAAGACCATTTTTAATTTCTTTTAGTATTTCTACGCTTCCGGAAAATAGAAAATTATACATAATAGTATGAACAGATTCAGAATTTTTTTCTCTACAAAAAACCTCAACACACTTTTGCTCTAAAATAATTAGGGGAGCCAATAATTAAACATTAAGAATTTACCATTGAAATCCCTATCCTGCGTTGCTCAAGTCACCACCCTGTATCCTGTATATCTTTGGAAAAAATTAAGTCAAATCTAGTTTGGTGTTATTATAGGAAACAGTACTATGACTTCCTCACGTAAGCCATATTTCTTGAAGGTTTGCCAAGTTATGAGAGACAGTTTTACACAAATATCGTTTTTCTTATGATCTGGTGTTTACTGGTCCCGAACTGATATTCTTTAATGATTGACGAAAGTAGGTAGTAAAGAAATTGCCAGTTTATTAAATTATTATCTTACTGTAACTACAAAATTCGTAATATTCATTTTATTTAATTTAGTAAATTAATGAGTTACTTAAATGTAAAAGGACACAGTTAGTAATTAAACAAATTTTCATAAATGTTTCATAATTATGATGGTATTAACACGGAACATAGCTAGAGATACAGAAGCGACACTCGGCGCTAGAGCGTGGCCCTCGGTCTGTGACGTCAACATAATCGGTGCCCGCCTTTCAGCAAGTATTTTTGCCAGTTGCAGCTAGCTCTTTAATGTAATACTGCATATTATTAGTTATGCTTATTTTTTTTGTGGTACTATCATGAGCGCCGCCGTTGAGATAAAGAAGGGTGGTAATTGGTGTTCAGCACCGAATTGCAAAAATAATGGTAAACTAAATAAAAATTAGTTATTATTTTGCGCATTCCGACAATGCCAACTGTGCCAGAGATTTTGACCAACTAATAACAACCATAAACGATGTTAGTATAAATTTTAGCAAGGATACTATAATATCGACCACAAAAAATACATCAAAGGCACTAACAATTCAAATAAGTGATTATCAAAATACGATAGTCCAGCAAAATGCATTGTATTACGTGTGTGGATATTTAATGAAAAAATCTGAATCCATACACACTTGTATAAAATGTGACCAGTTTTCAAAATTAATTCATCAACTTTCACCTACTAACTTATCGTTCATTTCATAGCTTACGAAAATAAAAATAAGGATGTATTTGCATTTGGCAATCTGAAATCCCCTGCTACATCGTTTTACAAATTTGTCCAAGAACTCGAGACAGTGTTTTTGGGTAATATTGAAAACTTAATTCTAAACTCGAATATTAGTAAAAATATGTATGCTATTCTACAGAATATTAGTTTTAAACATCCCTGCGAACACTTTCTTCGTACATATCGTACATTATAAAATTATTTATTAGATTAAGAATTGTTTACATTTTAAAATTTTCGAATAGAGCTTTGAAGACTGCAAAGAGCACAGACCCAAAAAATAGAAAATGCATTATACTTCGGCATTTATAATAATGATTATAATATGGGAAATCGAAATAAAATAATGAGAACGGCAAAACTCGTTTTATGCTTTTATTACGTGCTCCCAATAATTATTTATTTTGTATTGTATACGTGTTACACTTACGTGTTTGATATTTAAAATAAAATATGTAATTTGTAGCTCAATAGAAAAAAATCTTAGTTAAAGCAGTTAAAGTGTGGTTAAAGCGCTGCAGAGTTATATGTAAATACCTACACTGTCCAGTCCCAGTTACTTGCCAGAGTAATGGCTGCGTCGGGTACAACCGGAGTAGAGTTGCCCCACGGACTTCAAAGTGCCGCCGCTCGAGTGTCGCTTCTGTATCTCTAGCTATGTTCCGTGGTATTAATTACTTTTATAGTATTATTATATAAAACATATTCCCATGAGTCAGGATAATCACTAACTAGAAGTCGATAAGGTCCTATACTTCCACTAATTAGCATGAGAGGAATCGATGTGCCTGTCATGTACACCATTTAAAATATTTAGCATGGTAATTTATATTTTTCAGGAATAAGAGCTAGTAATAAGAGTTACCATAAACGTTTGAACGTAAAAGATTAGTTAAAGATAAGTGCATATTAAAGGAGAGACTTGATCTTTTCAGGAATTTCTACGACATAATCTTTTAATATTATCCTAGTCATGTTTCTCCTGTGCGATAAAGAAAATATTTGATAGATTACTGAGAACTTTCTGCGGAATCAAATATGTCCCTCCGTCGACAGTTCTTACTCTTCGCGGACAATTTATTAACAAATCATCGGAGATACCATTTCAAGACCTTCTTTTTTTCCAAGAGTTGAAAAATAAAATATACATATACTTCTTCAAATGGTGGGGCGTAGCCGTTTACCTGAACCTTTCTCTTTGAAAAAATAGTAGTTATTCAATTATTTTTCCAACTATCAGAGGATCCAGCCAACTAGTTATTCATTTTTTATTATGTTAAATAAATTAAAATTACATGAACAAATTTCACTAAGTCATGGCACTTGAGAATTAAAACATATTTTTTAAATTAAAAATTTGTTCTCAAAACTGAATATCTTGACACTATTATACCCACAATTTAATCCTGAGTTAAAATTTGCAAAAATATACAGAGTGTTGCATTTGAAATAAGAAACTTACGGTCCGGCGAAACCGGCAGTGAACGATTATTAACATTCAGTTAAAATTATGAGCTCGTGTAGGTACATAACGGATACAAAAATTCATTCAAATCGGTTAAATAATAAAAAAAATACAGGGGTGTACCGGGGCCCTGTGTCACCCTGTATACAAGGTGTTTGGTAAGTCGACGCGAAAAATGAAACCCCATATGTAATTTTTAATTCTAAATCGAAAACAAAAAATATATTTTTTTAAATTGGCCTTCATTTCTGAGATATTTCATTTTAAAATTTAAACGGGTAGAAACGGTCCTGTACATTGGCCTGCAAGATCTCCGGACCTCAACCCTCTGGATTTCTTCCTTTGGGGATCCGTAAAACAATTCGTTTATGCTGAACAAATAAATACAGTCGAACAATATAATAATATAAACACCATATTCTTTCAAATGAATGTGATTATCTTATGTGCTACATCGTTTTCCTTATGTTAATACTATAAGTATCTGCAGACATAATATTACTATATTTTTTGTAGGAAGTTATTATTTGTTTAATGTTTGTCATGTTTCAAGACGAGTATTTCTTAATTTTTCGTGTGAAATGATAGACAGCGCGAAGCATATAATTATCGCTGGCAGTTACTCTAACTAGGAGGCTGTTGATGTGTTAATACTTATTTAATTATGGCTTTCAGCTATAGAAAATTTGTGCGATAATCCCTTGCACAAAGAAATTTTAAATACAATCATTTAAAGTTGATGACGGGACAAAATTTATACATAGGTAGGTATATACAAAATATTGAACTTCCTATTAATTTTTAGGTAACACTATACATGTGTTCATTTAATATGTTTTAAATCTGATTATTTTTTGACTTGCTGTCTTCATTATGCGAATAGTTGAAGATTCATCCAATTACGGATACCTAGTTGGTAATGTATGTCGATACCTACAGGCTGTTACCTAAAACGCCATAGCTTCGTTTTTTTTAAATTTTGAACCCCACAAACTAAATATATTTTTAAATGGTAAGGCAATAGCTATCTTTTGACATCACCCTTTTGTAAATATCAATCAACAGTTTTGATTGACCATTTTATATTGAATATTTCATATTTGTTGCTGATAAATAGAATTAAAGGATGATATGATGAAATTTCTTATGTTGGTTTATTGCCGAATTGTTAAAGTTGCTATCAGACAACTTTCAGGATCCAGTTGAGAACCAAATAGTATGTTTTGGTGCAGGTATTCGTCATGCAGAAAGCAGACTCCAGAAGTATCTAAGCCGACTTTCAAGGAAAGTTATGATTACAAAAGCATTACTGATAACCAGCGGCGGACTGGGCTGGATTGGTCCGGGTGGCTATGTGACTCGGTGGCCCCGGTCGGAGAAAAGTCAATTTGTTTGAATCAGGTATTAAATAAAAAAAAGTTGCAAATTTTTGGCTTTTTTGTCTCCTCATGGTGTCCTTTATATGCCATTCCCTGACAATATGAATAAAATTATGTCGTAGATCCGACAGATTATACGACATCGAACTTTAATTTCAAAACACTTGCTGATTTTGGATACCTTACTTTTGTTTTTTTTTTTGAGGAAGTGTTAAAGAACTTATCGCACTTTCTTGAGATGCGGAGTTTTCATGCTTTGCAACTTGATTGTAAAAATGTTTAATAACTATTTTGATTGCTTCGGTGGGAGCAGAATTCTTGCCAAAAGAAAAGAAAAACATACAACTATTGCAATAATACAGGATGCCCGAGATAAGATGATGTAATGGGGATCTCTCGACTACCTTTATACCTTAAGAGATACAAAGTTTGTTAAATTAGCGAAAAGTTGCGCAAATGTAATGCCTCTTTACAAAAATGTATCGATTATTGAACCACTTACTTGGCAGTTTGCAGATAATTCTTGTAGAATAAGGAAGCTCTTCAACATTATATTTATAGTTCAACACTCACACTTCGTATAATTTCTAAGTCACACAATTTAACACATTTTGTACAATAAAATAGCAGATCTTTAGTCAGATGTTGTGTTTAAGAGGTGAAAATAAACTAACTGAGGGTTTTAGTAGTATATCGAAAGCCAAAACGTGTGCAAGGTCGGTCTGTAAACTGGAATATTATCTAACCAACACCTTAGATAAAACAGACTCAACAAAAAGAATCTGATAACATTCAGTTTTAAAAATGTGTTTATACATTAAAAGAATGTCTTTCAAATAATATGATTCATTTATGATAACAGAGGTTGAATTTATGGTCTTTATGGACAATTACATCAAAGGTAAGACGATATTCAGTCTAATCTCCTAAAAATAATTTGTAACTGTGCTGCAAGAAGAATCTCGTATTATTAGGAACTGCAACAACGAAGGAGTGGCAAGTTCTAAACAAGTTTGACACCCCTTTTAAAATTTTGTGGTAACCGTAAGGGAATTTCGCGTAATATGGAAATATTATAGAAATATTAATTCACTATATTATACAGGCTGTTATTAATTCACTTCAGAATCTCAGAAACCATAAGAGATATGCGCTGAGTACCTACCTCCGGAACCTTATCAGCAAATCCAAGGTTCTTGATGGCACATTAGTAAGCACCCTTTTGGAAAATTACATTTTCAATTTTATGGCTGCACGGTTCAGAATGCAACCAAGCATGTTAGAACTATCCTAATTTCAATTCAAATACAACATTAATACCGTGCTCCAGTTAAAGTTACAACTTAGACGACCATGGAGTTGTTCGTGAGTAGTTGACTAACGCTTTTCTGTTCCTTTATTTTCGTTCTAGCATGAATGCAAACATGAAACAGAAGTCACACACAAACAAATACAGGACAGGTCGTACATACAAATTACAATACAAAGCTTTGCGCGTGCCGTGTCCATCGTGCAACCGATACATGAGAAAGGTAGCTTTAAACAAGAAAACTAAATAAAACCCAAGTAGGTAGTAGCGCTTTAGAACTTTGACCTCCTAGAGCGCGAGATATAGCGTTTTCCATGTCCAGTGAGAATGTTTTTCCCATAAAGATATACACCTGTTAAAAATCCGTTAATTTCAATTTTAATTTAATTTATCAGTATAAGTTCTTTTAGAAATGGTTACTGTAGGTAAGGTACATGCAAACATAATAAGATCTTGTGAATTATGACCACCGTGAACATTACTATTCTGCACATATACGTGACATCATGATAAATAGTATTCATAAATCTTAAAGTTGGTGCTAGAAATGCATATATTTGTGCTTTAATGTAAATGAGAAAACTGGTCCCTCTGGTTTCAGTGCCTCCTTTTTCGTTTGTTTTTTCGAGCTGCGATTAATAAATTTAAACAACTAATTAAAACCGTTTAATATAAATGTTTGTATCCGCTATAATAAGTTACTGCAATATAAAGAACTCTTGTTCAGCACTCCTATGCTAAACGTTACCAGGAATCAATTATTGCTAGCGAGCGATAACGTAAGACATGTTATTATTCACAGGTCATATATAAAATACAATATTATCAAAAGAGAATTTGATTACAATCTAAAATCATAAGTCACATTGTTCGAAATTAAGTTTTGTAATTAAACAGTCAGGAAGTTTAAATTACAGAAACTTCGTGCTCCGAGTTCCAACAGTTACATTTATACCATTGTTCCACCCCAAAAATATTTTTATCTTAATTACATGGGGGCTATACTTTTGACCACCAATTTAAAAATTCTGTTCACTCATCAGCTATAAATATTAATCAGCATAAAAAATTAATTAATTCAAGAAGCTTGTAGATATCTCTGTATTCATTCCTCAAAGCAATTAATTAACCAACAAGTGTACATAAATTGTCGATTTAAAAATTAGCAAGCGATGTGCTTTTCACTTAAAAGAAATCTTAGGAATAATGTTGGAAACGCTGTTGGGGGGCCCATATGCATTGCTGCGGGCCGAGAACACGAGAATTATTAGAAATGGGCAGGATTCAATATCCAACAAGAAATGTGACGTGCTATTTTTAACCTTAGGCTTAAAGAGTAACTAACAAAAGTAATTATAATTCATAAGGGGAAATCATTATACAGGGTGCGTAAAAATTGTGGTGCAAGCTTCAGGTAAAATTATTCCTTGGACAAAAATAAGGCAAAATGTTTATTGAAAAAAGTTCGTAGGAGCATGGCTACCCCTCATCATAACAATTTAAGAAATGTACATTTGGCAACCTTGTAGCCACCTACTATGATAAGTTGATCACTGATTACCACAATTTATTATCTGTCATTGCATCAAGGCACTCTGAAAGACGCTAAAGCTAACACTATTACATTGCAATATTGCCAAATCTATTTTTTACGCATATAGAAAAATTAAATGATTTGAAATAATAAAATCTATTAATTTCTTTTTACTTTTAAACGATCGATGGTAATACATTTTAACTATTATCACTGAATGTACGCATCCAGTAACTTAATTTTGAAATATCAGTAAAGCCACTTTCTGGACGTTCCACGCTTATTTACGGACTATTTAATAAAAAATTCTTACTAAAAATATTTCGCGAAACTGTACTACTACATATTAATGTATAATGGGCTAGGAGTTTACGGTACTGAGTACTGCAGTACTTAACTACATGTACGAGTATTTGCTTTATAAGAAACATTCATAGTACTTACCTCTACCAAAGATGTATGAACATGCTGAACACTACAGTATTCTGTCTAAAGAAAATAAAAATAATTGTTGTAATAAATTCAATCACAATTTAAAAGCAATATTAGAAATTGCATGGAATTTTTTATGCAATAACTTGAATTCCACGTAATTACAAACTGTGTCTATTATAGAAGAATTTTCTACAATGAAAAGAATTCTTACCATCTCTAAACACGCAACGGGAATATACACATAGGTATCAACGTATTAAAAGAACTAATTATTGTCAGTAGTTGTAGTAGCAATAAATCGGGATATTAAGAAACAGTTAAGGGTACCACCTTTATATTCAGGACTACAGCTCGACCAAGCTTACAAAGTTAAAAGGAGGCGTGTCCGGCGCTGTTATAGTTTTTCAAAGTACTACAGTCAAAATAAAAACATGTAGGCGGCAAATTTAAATAATTGTAAATACTCTTCATTCCAAGAATTCCAGGACCTTCCGAATGATATTTCTGGCTTCAGAATGAATTATCTTCCTCGATTTAGCATTCATACTTCACAGATTTTAAACGTCAAAACAATCTGACAAACACTGAAATTATTAAAATTTTAAAAGTCAATTGAATTTTTTCAGTTAATGTACTTTTGAGTATAATTGTTTGCTATTGGTTGTCGTATTGTCGCGCCTTGTCTTTCAAAATTTAATAATGAAATGCCTAATATATTTTATCATTTTTCCCTTTCCTAACGCAAATAATAAATTACATTGTTAACGAACTCACATCGTTTAATCGAAGAATTGGGAATGATCAGTTCATATACTTTGTTTGATTTGATCCTGTGTTATATTAAATTATAGTAGCCCTTTAAGTGTCTTCGGGGAATTTGCTAGTGCGGCAGCTTGTGTTTTATCCTCGAAACATATAGTAGGGCAAGAGCAATGTCCAACTGTTCCGTTTTACCTCAGATACTCAATTACAGAGATTGATGAAACTTCGAGACCGAACATGCAATATCAGTTTCTTATTTAGGTAGAATATAACACAGACCTAAATTTCTTTTGTAATCTGCGATCCAATAGCTTTCCAACCCAAAAAATGTAGTATACCTACTCGTTATGAGTATCTCAAGTAATATTTCAGTCTGCCATAAACAACTAAAATTTGTTATATTGTGAAGTACCTAATAATAATTTATACGATTTATAAAAGTCATAAAATAGAAATAAAAATTTGTAACAGTACTAAATGACAGAAGCTGTTTGTGAATTAGTCATTTCTGGTTTTTTTATAAGATATTGAATAATCTTAAAGATATTTCTGAACTTATTTAATGCAGTTCTTCTAATATAACAGTGTCGATTTAAACTTGACATTGGATATGTAAATTTAGCATGAACCAAACGTTTATGGTGGGTTGTATATGTTAATAAAAATATATGTGAATGCAACTGCATAACTTATAGTGAGTAAGTGAGTGATTGGAAATATCAGTTTCTATGTTGTAAAAGTTTTGAATTTATTTTATTTATTATATGGCCTTACAGTTTAAAACGTAGGAAGATTTTTAATATAAGCAGTAAATATTTTAAACTTGCATTTGTAGGTGGATCCATAGTTCTTTAACATTTAATAGCCTACCTCACCTTTTCAATTTCTATTATGAAGCATCGCACAATAAAGTTTACTATAAACATATAATACCTTCAAAATACAAAGAACTGGTCATGTTTCTTGCACTTTTATAATACTAAAAAAATTAGTACTGTTATGAATCGCGTTTAGAGTAGGTACCTATTTTGCGTAAAGGTTATTTAGACTCTATAGAGAAGACCATGATGGGTGAAATAAAAAATAAAATTGACAATCATTTTATTTGGTTTAATGTGGACGAGACTATAGACTCTGGTGGAAGATATATTGCCGATCTAATGAATGGAATTCTTAATGAAGACATTCCGACGAGAACATAATTGTTTCCAAACAATTAGAAAAAATAAATAGTGATACCATAGCAATATTTGTTCATGATGGTATAACAAATTTCTTTCTACCTAATCCAGTACTCAACAAAAAATATTGTTAACGGTAACAGCTGCTGTAGCATATGTTAAAGGCGGGGACTAATCTAAAATGTGTTTTATTATAATTTAATAAATTGCATAATATACCGGGTGGCCGGTCTCAAAGGTGTACATAGGGATTTAACACTGTATTGAACGTTTCTGCTGATTCCTGCTCGCCAATTCAACTTACAGGAAAATGGTATTAATTGAAAGATAAAATGATTGCGCTTCAAATGGCCCTAATAATAAAATTAAATGTGCTATACTTATTTTAAAATATCGATTTAAAATTTTGCGATTTTTAAATATGACGTGCCATGATTTTCAAATTTTTGTTAAATTAGTTGTCATTTATAACAGAAATCCACTAATTTACGCCAACCAAATTATCAAATTTTTTGACAAATGCTTTAAAATTTGAAAATCATGGCACGTCATATTTAAAAATCGTAAAATTTTAAATCGTTATTTTAAAATAAATATAGCACATTTAATTTTATTATTAGCACCATTTGGAGCGCAATAATTTTACCTTTCAATTAATACCATTACCATTCCTGTAAGTTGAATTGGCGAGTAGGAATCAGTAGAAACGTTCAATATAATGTTAAATCCCTGTGTACACCTTTGAGACCGGCCACCCGGTATGTTGGAGCCCATGGTTTAAATCACGTTACTGAAATCATTCGTTTACAATTTCCAGTGGTTAATGAACTAATAAGGCATAGGAAAAATATATTTGTGAAAGCTCCTCTACGGTTTCAATCATTTACAGAATGATTTTCTTGGACCCCTTTTGCCTTACCTGGTTAGAAGTAGCAATATATTATGTACTACGCCGATTTATTCAACGTCTTGAAAAAATGTGTTATTGATTTGCCAAAGATAATTTCAAATTCCATCAAAGAATGTCAAGAATCTCTAAAAAAAGAATTGCAACAAAACTTGGCATTTTTAAAAACCAATTATGGCCTATCAATTAAGTAATCAGAAGAAAAGGGTCCGAGTATAATGGAAGCAGTAGAAATAGTTCATCATTTTAGGGCAGAAAAACAAATTCTTAAAGGAAAATAGTAAACACTAAATAAACTAAATGCTACCTTAGAAAAGAATCAAGGATATATGATCTTAAAAAATATCGAACATTCTTCAAGGGGAAGAGGACGACTCCTTGTTGCAATTAAGTATTCTTTTAAATACTTTGACTTTATAGTTATATATGTTTATGTTTTCTTTACTATTTCATAAATTTTTCGTTAAAATTTTTTTTTTTAAATTAAAGATCATTTTTACTCGACTTTTTTATGTTTAGAATAAGGTTTTGGTTCTTTTTGAGGTTTAAATCTTATGTATTTATTTTCTAACTGCTTTTTCCTAATTTTTATTTGCTTAAAAATCCGCACTTTAATTATTATAGTACTACACCATACACGTTTATGCATTTATGCCCCCATTCACGTATTTGCCTAATTCTCATTCTCGAAATACTTCGTACCAAAAAGATGTACCTAACTGCTACGTGTCCATTCTAAAAAAACGTTACCGCAGACAAAGTGATGTTTTGGTACAACAATTATCATAATCATAACAGTTCCTGTGACAGTTCCAAGTTCGACTTGGGGTTCTGTTTTTAATCCATACAACTTGTTGGACCGACATTATTGTACAATGTGATTCATTTTTTTTTTCTTGTAACCATAAAAACCTGACAAACTACAAAAGTTTAAACAAAAAGTGAACGATTACAGAATAAATAACTGTGTCTTTAGTATAACTATTTTATTTAAAAGAAACTTTCGTTTATGAAAACTAGAAGCGCATATAGCCGAACTTCATACATTCATAATAATAAAAAAAACTGAAATTTGTAGTTTTCAAAAATCTCTAATAAATATTCTATTATTAAAGTTATGTAAATGAAACTGGGTACTTTTACAAAAATTCACTTCCGGTAATTTTCTAAGTCAACTATTTCATTAGAGTCGGGCATAGCGTCGCGACGTAGCACCGAGAAACTCTTTTTAAGTTGCGACTACAAACGTCGGTTGGTGTTTCAAATCCCTGCGGAACCCCTGGTTTGTCCATGAATCTTTTGCATGTATTTAGTTTTAACATTAAAAAATAGGAACATGGGAGCGACTTAAGCAAATTTTCAATAATTATCCGTTACTCGGATTGAAAAATTGATATCTTTAGCTTTACAGTAGGTACCTACTACAAACTGACAACCGTCGTGGCATTTCTCGGATAGTTCAAACAATAGTTAGTCACTTGAAGTTCCCCCGTAGTGTCGTAATCTCGATGTGAATATTTTATGTAATGTAAATAAATATTCTCTATTTTTCGCGGTAGGTAGTTCACCATTTTTAAAACGACGCGACGCGACGCCGATGTGTTGTATTTTTGTTACTTAAGTGGCTGTAATGGTTGGTAGTGAGCTTTTTACCACCAATAATTGCCTGATGGTGTCTTTCGAGTAATTTCCGCATTACGGTTTTATACATAGCGATCGTATAACATTACCAGATAGAGCTCCCGTAACCCTCACAAACTGCCCTTTTGTTTTCTCTTCTGTTAGTAGAAATTCGATATCAGTCGATCATCTCGCAAAGAAAAACGGTAAAATATCATGAGTTTAATATAATAGAACTTGATTTAAAGTCGTCGTCAAGTGATATAGCAAATGTTTGTTTCAATCTTGTTAGTTTTTTCATATATTTGTCATACTTGCGATGAATACAGACACTATAGTAAACAAAGTTTTAAGACACGTGCTTGTGCTAGAGAAACATTTGTTCAGGTGGGGTTTGGTATCGTTATAGTGGTACGTACCTAGACCTTAGTCCAATACATTTCACTCGAATCCGTATGCTACCTACCTACCTACTTAAATTTTAATGTTTATAAAAATCTTCCGCAAATAGTAATTTTCCTAAATTTTTTTCAGAAACAGTTTAGAAATAGCTACTTTTTCTTCTCCCCTGACACTCATCTAACTTTTTTCTATCATTTTTGAATTATTGGTTACAAATAGCTAAGAAGATGTACATACAAAATATATTCGCTACATAACATCGTTAAAAAATATACTGTTCCATTTGAAAAAGTTGAGAAAAATAACTTTGAATTTATGAAAATGTGAAAATTATTTTTGAACACCCTGTACATGGTGGCTCCACGATATTTAAACAAGAGCACACTATAACCCTACAACTAATTTCGTCTTCAAAGTTGCGGTCGCGGAAGTGGTGAAATGTTAAGTGAAATAATTAATTTCTTTGAAAAAAATATTATTACTCCTAAACCGGACATTAGATGGCGCTAATATTTTAAATATGAATAAACATCTCAAGGGAAGTGTTAAATATGCAAAAATATTCAGGGTATTCCATTTAAAAAAAAATACCTTAAGAGTGCCACACTTTTTTGTAACACCCTGCATATTTGAAAATAATATCTATTTATGCGCATTTACCCACACTTTGCATCTGCATTAGAATTCTTTTTTGTATCTGTTACGGTGTAGAAGCTATCGCACTATTCCCCCACCCTGTATAAGGAAATGCCCCACAGTCAAGCTTTTGAGCTGTGCACCTAGATTTTTTGAACACATTAAAAAGCACTTACAACTGTCAAGTATAAACTAATGATTAGGAAAATCCTTATTCTCCTAGTCATTCTTTTTTTGACAGTAAGTGTCTAATGTTTTAAATAATCAAGGAGCACAGTGTAAAAGCATGACTGTCGTGCATGTCCTTATGTTCCTAGTAGCCGACATCAATCTGTATTATGTAGTACTTACTTCAGTAACAAAGTGACAACCACATTCCCACATGCTTTATGTCTCCTGGTATACTTGCACATGAAAAATGAATGAAAAACTTGCTTGCTATATTTCGTTATAAGCTTCATTAATGCAAATTAAAGTGTCAATAGTTATTTCTTAAGGGAAAAAGGGAGAATAAATTCTCTTGGGACGTGCATCCAATTACAATATATAAAGTAATTTTCATTATTTATTCGTTATTTATCTATGTTTCTATAGCAATATAAGGCAACTAATACGATAACATAAATAACAGGAAGCTTCAGTATTTTCTAGGATCGTGTATATCGCTGATTAAATGTGCCGGTAAATAACCACTTAAGTTTATAACCGATTGTCAAACGTCAACATCTACATCAATCAAAGCGTTCAATAGGTAAAGGTATAGATAGATAGATATCCATGATGCAGTAAAGCACCTGACTGTAAATTTGCAACGGAGGTTGACCTTCACCTCATCGTACATAGCATCTAAAATTATTAAGCAAAAACATTTTCTAGGAAGAATGGAAACCGTTATTCAAGAGTACCGCAAGGACAAGATAAAGGGATGGTGCTAATTTATATTCAAATCGAATGATGCAACGATATAAAGAAACCCGTTGATTTGCAACGTCGCTACCTATATGAATTTCAGCTGAAGCAAGAATTCCATCCTGTTTGGTTAGTTACAGTTACTCTTAGCAGACTATTAAGAAATATCAGTAGTAAAATTTCTAATCAATGTAATTAGAAAAATACATTTGTTAGCATTTACCAAAACAAAATTTTTTTCTCATTAACAAAATCAAGATGATGCTCATTAAAAAAAATGAATACAATGTTTGTCTACCCAATTAAGCCTCTTTTATATAGTACCAAGGGGTGATTTTTTTCAAGCAATTTTTTCGTTTTGTTTTCATTGGTTAAATTTGAATTTGCCACCAAAATTGTTAATTTGTTAATTTGTCGATTCTGATTAGATTTTGTTTAACTGCCGGAAACAATTTTTTAGGTAACTTGATTTAATTTGTTTTTTTTACTACGAATCGGTTATTATTTTTTTTCTCGGAAAGGTGTAGCAATAAATTATTAAAGTGGTACATTTTCGAATTCAGCAAGTTGAGCTGTACACGAATCCGTTAAAAAATATAAGGATTCCATTAAAAAAATATCCGATGACGTCATCACGCGAAAACAAATGAACATCGGAAATGCGCAGGTATAGGAACAAGGGCTTATTAAAAAGAAAAATCGACGTGTCCGAGGAAATTTCATGAAACGTCATCGTTTTAGAAATAATGAATTTATTCCATACTTTTCTTCCACACTGTATACCTTGATATTGCGCTACGAATACCTTTCAGAATCAAAATGTTGTACTCTGTGGTGGCTGGTTGGGGGATAGACAGGGGTTACGTTACAGGCCCCCCAAAACTTCGACCCGAACGTTTTGAGTATTGTCTCATAGTGCATTTACGTAACAAATCACGAAAGCGTTACTTTTCGCACCAGAGGATGATTTGTTGAAGTATGAGACCGAAAACTTTAAGCCTCCGTTCCCATGCACACCTACGAGATCTGTTTCGTATACTATTTTTTTCTACAGGTAGGCGGTTTAATTACCCAAAAATTTATGTCAGCAACATTCATAATTTTGACTAAGAAATGGTAAATGGAGGTTTGTGATTGGTGCAACATTTACATTTGTTGTTGCTTGGGCAAGCAACAATAATTGCAAAAAAGTTTTTAGAAATCATTCAATTTGGTTCTGTCATCTTTGACTTTTCTAATTTTCTAGTATTTTAAATGCATTTTCTACGTTTGAAGAAAAAGTGCCATGTTTTATTCGGATCAGAAGTGTCTTTGTAGACTTCGTCTGTAATCATCAAACCTTACAAATACAGCCCAAAAAGTTACACTTCTGATCCTAATAAATGAATATATAGGTACTATTGTTTGGCTGAACCAACGCCAGCGTAGTCAAAGGAACCAACGTATTTTTTATCTATGCATTTTGAAAATACATGAACTACATTATTAAGACAAATTGACGGTTATGAAAACTCCCTTTTTGAGTAGGAAATGTTCCAAAGAACTTTTTTTCACACTATAATTTTCTTTTCAAATAATACATTTTATTAACTACCTGCCAGTGGTTCGCATTTATTAGTCAAAAGGCAATGAATTTCAAAACTCTGGCTTGAAACGAGATTATGATGCCAGCGTAGTTACATCACCCCACCTATTATAAATTTATAACAGAGCAGTTAGGTTTATTGCTTAGACGCATGTCAACATTAACATAATAATAATATTATTACATCCTAAATGCTGGAATGTATACAGGGTGGCTGGTTTTTCATTGTCCAGCTTATATCTGCTGAAATATTAAAGATACAAGAAAAAGTTAAAGGAGAGACTTAGCTACGAGAACCTGGTGTATAAAATAGCGTAAACAAGTGTTTTCCACCGCCTACTTATTTTCTGGAAAAATATGTAACTTTGGTTTTTTAAATGGAACACTCTGTATATTTTTTTGGAATAAGATTCTAAATTAATTTCTCTTTACAAACATGTATCACTAATAGCGGTTTGCTTTTAAATTACGTCTAAAATTCAAAATAAAATTATACTAGACGGCTGTGATATTCTTTTTTTTTTGATTGAGCGGGCCCCACAAATGTTTAGAATTGAATGGTGATCAATTTAATTTCAACAATCATTATAAGACACATTATGTATTATTCAATTTCATTAATTTGTAATTAAATAAATTTTGTTACTCGCAGAGGAAATAATAGAAATCGTAGCTAATCTCACAATTCTGTTTTTTGAATTACTAGGCGTAATTTGAAAACAAAATGCTATTAGTGATACATGCTCGTAAAGAGAAATTGATTTAGAATCTTATTCCGCAAAAATATACAGAGTGTTCCATTTAAAAAACCAAAGTTACATATTTTTCCGGAAAATAAGTAGGCCGTGGAAAAACCTTGTTTCCGCTATTTTATACACCAGGTTCTCTTAGCTAAGTCTCTCCTTTAACTTTTTCGTGTATGTTTAATATTTCAGCAGATATAAGCTGGACAATGAAAAACCAGCCACCCTGTATACAGGGTGTTTTTAAACTACAGTCATTAATTTCTGGAGACCATTCTACGTCAGAAAATATTAAAAAAAGTTCCTGTAAACATAGGTCCGGAAATGCTTCTTAAAGGAGCTGTGGCCCTGTGAAGATACTATCGAAAACTTCGTTTTTATTTAATTATCTCAGAAAGTGTTCGAATTTTTGAAATTAGGAATCTATTATTTAGACAAAATTGCATAAAAAAGGTCCTCTTGTTAGAAACCCCTAAGGAGCAACCGTGTCCGAAAAAAATCGCTTCAAAAATTATGTGCATAAAAAAAAACAAAAATTCTCATGCACATAATTTTTGAAGCAATTTTTTCGGACACGGTTGCTTCTACGGGTTTCTACCAAGAGGAGCTTTTTTATGTAATTTTGTCTAAATAATAGATTCCTAATTTCAAAAATTCGGAATAGTAGCGAATAAAAAAAATGGAGAGTCGCCCTCCTCCCTATTTTCGCAGGTCCCTGGCAGATTTTCGTTTTGGTTGTTAGCACGTTATAATAGCGCTTTTAACACTTATCTCGCTTGCCAAAGCTGATCGCTGTATCTCGAACACTTTCTGAGATATTAAATAAAAAAAAAGTTTTGGATAGTAGTAGATAGGGCCCCAGCTCCTTTGGGAAGCATTTCCGGACCCGTGTTTATAGGAACTATTTTTCATAATTCTTTTCTGACGTAGAATGGCCTCCAGAAATTAATGACTGTAGTTTAAAAACACCCTATTTATATTAAATTCAAAGTCAGTCCATTTCTAGTCAGAAATTAAAAATATACGTATGTGATGGACTTTCAAGTCTTAGAATTTAACATTAATTCTAATAGGAATTCACAAACACCTAGAAGCTTTAAATTTTCAGAAAAAAATTAGTTTAGATACCACCGGTCGCAATAATTTGTAACAAAATTAAACATAAAAATTTACAAATTAAAACTGTAAAATTCGTATAATAACTCTCTTGAGTGAACCACTTCCATTTTTCACTGTCGTGGGTGGCTGCACCTGTTATTTGTAAGTTATTCAAAACTTTTAGCGGAGATTGTAACTGGATTAAGTATCCAAAAAAAAATATTAATCATCATAAAGTTATTAAAAACTAGATGTTTAAACAAGTAGATAGGATTAAGTATCGGATAAAATAAAATCTATGTAATCCAAATGTAATGGTCTATAAATTTCAAATAATTTTTATGAAATGACAAAATAGAATCAAAAATTTTTATGAGTGATATTTGAAAAGATTATACTGCTATAAAACTTTTATCTTCATTAATAAATTTTTTCATGACATTATTTGAAAATCAAATTCAAATTTTGAGGGTAATATCACCATTAAGAGTTAGAATGTGGATTGTGGAATAAAGATTTGTTCGCCTGGCAGGTTAATTCGACAAAATGATAAATCCCCTGTAAATCTGTTGAATATATTTTCATATTTAATAAATCTAGAAATATCCGAAACACGAAATGTCTGGCATATTCGTAACGTGTGGCAATGTGCAAACGTGTGTAGGGAAGTTTGTCAGAGAATAAAAGCTGTCGCTTGTCACTCGCGATGTCTACATAAACAATGTCGCACGTGTAAACAGTGATCTAACATAAGAACGGTCGATTAACTTATTGATACCAAAATGTTCTTTCTTCAAGACTCAAGAGTCGGTAATATTTGCAGTTTGTTAAGGTCACACACACGCAGCAAGTCCCCGAGATGTTTGATTTGTATCAGCTGAACTAATGTATTGAGTACTAAAAATTGCATTCCTAGGTAGTAAAAGTTAGTGTACACACAACTGATTAAATAAGTGCTTCTGCATGGGATATAAATTTAAGTTAATGCCACTATTCGTGCTACTGCATTAGCAATCGCTAGAGTGATAAAGGGTTAAGTGGTTAATTTTACAAACTAGTATAGATATATAAATATGCAGTGAGAGAAGTTTAGACACGGAATTATTATGATCCAAGACGGTTTCTTTCGTTTATAGAGAGAGAATATCAAATTGCCGGGTGTCACTTTTTTGTTTGCAGTTCGATGTTTGCTGTTTAATTCTAACTTGTCAGTGACAAAAATGTATTGTATGTACAGTCAGTGACAAATGTTTTCAGCAGTTTTATACCACTGTAACCCGCTTTACTGAGAAGTACTTTAACATTTTTATTTATTACATTTATTTTCTGGTTTATCAGAAATACACAAATACACAGAGAGACAGACATCCCCACAGTACATCAGTTTATTACCAAAACAGCGAAAAAATTCTATGACAATATTAACCTATGTGATGGCGCTGCACATTTTAATGTCCTTAATTTGTTATGGCTACTATTGTATTTTAAATAAAACCACTTTTCAAACGCATCAAATATTTAAAGCGTTTTGTATTAAACCTTCTAATTAGGAATATTTCGCCCACAGTTGTCCCGCGTCCACTTGTCCCTGCGTGCACTTGTCTCGCGCCGACTTGGACTTGTCCCATTCCGATTCAGTCATAGAACAGTTTGCTCTGCTATCCTTTGAATGCGGCGGATAATATTCACGTAAAACTTGTACATACTTCTTGAAGTATCCTTCCATTTTGAAAATATAATTTAATTTAAAGATATTGTAGTTTTGCAGGTAATTGTTAGCTAATTTGATAATTTTTACGTCACTTTTTGAGGCGTAATAATTTTTTTAAAGTAAGTATTTGTAATTGCTTCTGTGTCAGATAAATCGTATTACCTATATACATCCCAATTTCATGTTTTGTAAGAAAATTTACAAAGAAATGAAAACAGTATTTTATTCTTTTGAAAGCGATTTGAAAGCTTTTCAATACGAAGAACGTTGTCAATGTGTAATAAAGAGCATACATTTTGACACTTTCTATACATTCTTCTAGTGTCGAAAGTAATGACCTTCTATTCAATCAATGAAGTGATAAAATTATGCATAGAAAATTAAATTACTATTACTGTTTGCTATTTATATTATAGATAATAATTATTGTTCATTGTATGTCCTTCATAATCAAGTATTGATTATCTTATGCATATGTGATGAAGCCAAACTGTAGAACTTTAAAATAAAATGGTAATTTCACCGACATTATAATTTTACTGCAACAATTGACATCCACATTTGAATGTATCTATAAAGTATCTTACATTAAAAGATGGCTTCCATCTCTGTTTGATCTAAGAACTTTATTTTGTAACGTATGAGCATTTTGTTTATATGTCGCTAGCATTTTCCCAGACTGCACAGTAGTTATTTATAATGGATCCTAAGACAGATTGATATATGATACAAGATGCTACCGCATTCAACTTTAGAGGAACTTCTATTTTATAAGCGCATACAGAAGCAGAAGCCTTGTAGGTGATTAACTTTTTATTGATGGTATACGGTATACCTATACTTTTTTATTTCATAAAATACTATTTATAATAATAGTTTAGAGGAGGTTTTAAATTTTACACTATTGCATTTTATTTAGACAAAATCCCCACCTAAAATTATTTTTATTAATGATATCGCAGGATGCAATAAAAATGTCTTGCTGTTTATTTCGGATTGAGATCTTGAGAAAATAAAATCGTTCTTGGAATCAAATTAGCCCTTATTTTAAAGCATTATTAATAAATAATCTGTTCTACTAAACTACTATGGCCAGGAAAAGCGAAATTTTAAACTAGTTTTATTTTTGCGAGATATACTATAATGTATTTTTTGTGCAACCGTACCGTCCGCTAAAGTAAAAATCATTGTAATTTATACAAAACTAATTGTTTTATTTACTCCATATCCATAGTAACGCACTAACTGAAAGCCGATTTTCTATCTACAATGAATTAAGCTGTAGGTTTTCTAAAAGCAATAACATTTACAATTACACATTTTTTATGGTTGCACAAAAAATATTGTGTATACCTTGTCCGCGAAATTCTTTAGCGCCCTCGAGGTTGTCTTTCCTCGGCCGCAAGCGTCCTCGGCGACAATTTTCTCTCGGTACGATAAAGACACATTTCGCGTCCTTGGTATACAAATAACTATTAATACAGTGTTTAATTTTTATTATTTATAATTATTTTTGTTTGCTTTCTAGTAACAATTCAAATTTAATAATTGTCGGTGGGGTTACAAATTTTATATATTACCGCTCAATCTTTATGTTTGTAAACGATTCGCTAAAGCTACTGTACATAAACAGCTAATAGACGTATAATTAATTATTGTAAAAGAAAGATTAATCATCAGTTTTAAACCTTTCAACTTGTAACCTGTTACATTTAAATTATTAACCGCAAATAGCACTTTGTGCCACTTTGTACGGGATTCAAAATTATTTTCTACATTTCTATACACTATTTGTTTCATAATTTGCATTCATCAACAATTATAAACACAAGCAATATTAATAAATAAAAGTAATATTAATAATATAAACGTGTACGGCGTGTATTCTGAAAATATATGGCCATCGCCGTTGGAACCCATCGCCATTTACTTCAAGTATTGTAAACGATTAAAGTAAGTTTAGTTGGAGCAGGTATTTAAAGCATCTGCATAATAAAATCGCTCCGAAATTTTATAGTTTGTTAATTAAAACCAATTGCGAGAAAGCAATATGTTTATGAAAATGTGCAGTATCGGTCAAAAGAAATTAATATTTACTGTGAAATCAAGTCAAAGCAGTTCCGAATATGGTAAGGTAAAAATAAACCAGTCTTAAATACATGTATGGTATATATACCAAATTTTTGGTAATACAGACTATGTTGGAATCAAGACAATTATCAAAATAATGCACTAACCTGAGTTGAAGGCAGCAAATCACTATTTCAACCTGAAACAAGAATATAAAGTTACAGTTTTATTATAGAGCAGTAAAGAGTATTTGCTATAGGGTCAAGTTTCATTACTCATTACTTCATAAGATAAAGTTTTAATTACAACAATTACCTCTACTTTATGAAATGCAAATATCGTCTGGAATATTACCAAAAGGCAAGCAAGATGATAAAGAAAGCAGACCAAGAATATCGTAAATGTCAATTAGTTGGCTAGAAAATATATGATGCGTATAACTTGTAGTAAATACGATTATTTTATTTTGAGTAATGAAAAATATTTTATTATAGGTAAAATAAGTATTTTTATTTCATGAAAACCACACAAGTCTTATCCAGACCCGTTGACACATGCCATCTTTACAATTTTTTTCATAAATCATAATACTGTGAAAAAGTTTGTTATGGGGTCTTGAAACGTTATCACTTATCACCTTTACTTTCCTTTTTTTAGTAAAGATGGATAATTATATGAATTTAAATAAATTAGTCAAGTGCAAGTTTTATAGTATTACAGGGTGATTCACTAAAAATAGCTACAGGCTGTAAATCGGAAACAATTTGTCCCATATTAACGAGAAAAATTTCTTGTATAGTAAATCCCCTATGAGAAAACTATTAGAAATGTTTTCAGGCGCCAATTCCTGCAGGGGGCGTCACAATCGTGGGGCGATAAAGTGATTTCGGATTTTTCTCAAGAAAATATAAAATAAAGGTAGGTACATTTAAATTAAATGCATCTAGATAAAAGCTCGTCTAATTTTACATGAACTTAATCCATTGAAAATTTATCAATTCTACATGGTAAGCTCATGGCCAAGACATAACCTTCAAGGTTGAAACACCTTGTATATCTCGGTTTCACAAAACGAGGTATTCTATGAATCTCTGAATATAATTCGCTAAAGATTTTCTTTGTAATTTATATTTTCAACGATTTCTTTCAAATTTATAATGGGTTTTAGAGGAGTCTCTCACTTTCCTGTAATTTCTCGAAAATTTCAAATGGAAAGGCTTTTGTATTAAATTTTATTAAAGATGCAAAAAGTTTTTGAAATAGCGTTACTGTTTTCTTATTTCATTGTTATAATTAATGAAACAGACCTAATTAGACAAATAAATTCAATGAATTCTTTCTGGGAAGATATTAACCGGAAAAGGAAATTTTAGAAGTAGTTAACCTAACTTTCCTAGATATTGTAACCATATAAAGTTTATTGTATTGATTCTTAGTATTTTAATCATCGCTATACGAACACAAGTTGAAGCGGCAGCAACAGTTTTAATATTTATTTCTCTAAATTGTAAAAGGAACTTCTGCTTGTCCTATAATCTTTACATCAGAAAGTTTAAATCTGGCATGCGATCACTTTAAATACATATTCTCTATACTTCAATTAAGTTTTAAAATTTGGTCAATATACCTTGTAGGCATTATATTATAAGTGACCATACCTTAGAATCACGATATCGAAATAATTTCGAGAGTACGCTGAATCGAAGACAAACATTTAAGGTAAGCGCACACTTAGCCAAGTATGCGGCTGGTGTTGGTCGGCTAAGTGCGTGTATGCGTACCTTTAAAATGTCGCATTAAAAATTGTTGTTCTAATGGCCACCAAGATCGCCTGACCATTTTTTTGTGTGGGTTAAATCACGCACAGGGTACATAAAAATAGGTTGAGAAATCGTAAAAAAAACATACAGAATTAAATTTGCATAATACCATGGAGCAGTTGCAGATAATTATTTTAGTAACGTAATTTAAACGAATGTATAAAAATAAAAACGTGGAGAATGATTATCAAGATGGAACATCCATTGGTGAAATTTTTGTACGGTAAAGCCAAGTTAGTTACTACTGCGGTTAGTGAGGTGTTGCCTTAACTGGTAACCATAACCACACAGAATATTAGCGTGAAATACAGTACAGAGAGAAATTCTCAATGAGAAATTAATGTTTGTGGTTACGACCACTATTTATTTAAAATGCTACAGCAGAACTATCTCTGAAATTCCCAGATTTCGTTTAAAAGGCTGTAGTACACGCAGCACATAAGGAAATCGAACATTTTGAAATTACTGGAGTGATCCTGGAGTGATTACTAGTTGAACTAATCATTTACGTTGCTAATGCGTTATCAACCATGTAGGTCGATAATAAATACCCCAGCTGTTACAAAAGTTAAATATTTAATACTTATAGAGGTAGCTTTATTTTCCAGAATAATTTTATAGGACTGGTCGTTAAGACAGACAAAAGGAAATAGATATCCTCTGATAATTCAAGCACTATCATTTCAAAATCACTGAAGTTTCTTTGCTCCTAACGATGTTAATAACCTGCTAGGCATTGTATCTTATTGAATTAAATACTCATTACACGCGAAATCACGCATAATAGGGCAACTTCTATGCAGGGATGAAAGATGTTGTTAGAAACACGCATTATTAATCAGCTACTAGCCAGTTTTTGTGATCAGAAGATAGTTTATGGCTAATGGAATAGTTAGATGCTCGACTAGTTTAGTTGCACGACTTATGGGTTATTATTTTTTATATAGAACTTATGGATGAAATTAATTGGTTGAGGAAATATCTGGCAGGCTTTATACAAGTAATGTTTCTACAGTATTTATTATTTTTCATGATAGTCTTAATAAATTTGATTCTAAATTATTATTTTAACACGAGAGGAAAGCGCTTTTTCATACTCAGTTGGATGCTCGAGCTCGATTGGAAAAACAACGCTTTCCTCTATCAGGGTGTCTCTAAACCTAGTACCATAAATTTACCAGCCGCTTCCTGACGCAAAAATAAGTCGAAAATGTCTATAAAAATTTTGTCCTAAACCGCAGCATAAGGAAGCTACACGTCTTTGAAAATGGTGTTGAAAAAACGGAAAACAATTGCATTTTAAAAACGGCTTGAGATAAAAAATCGAAATTTTGCATGCAGCCTAACCTATTGAAGGTATAAACAGTACGAACACTTACTGTAACTATTTTTATTTTAATTTATTTTCCAATAAATTAAAATTTACATACAAATCCAGCATTCTAAATTGATTTTGGCTAAACAGAAAACCTGCATTTTATAGGAAACGGTTAGTCCAGGCGAGTTGAAACAAGAGTACCTTCTTTGTTAATTAGACAACAGGGAATACAAATCTCTAAACTAAAATGGAAAAAAACAAATGGTTGAGAAAAACGGGTTACAAGAAAAAGGTGATAACCCCCATTCGCGCCGCTCCTGGTTAATTTACAAAAAAAAAATAGTAGAAAGTTTATACTTTTAATAGGTTAGGCTGCCTGCAAAATTTCGATTTTTTATCTCCAACCGTTTTTAAAATGCAATTGTTTTCCGTTTTTTCAACACCATTTTCAAAGACGTGTAGCTTTCCTTATGCTGCGGGTTAGGGCAAAATTTTTATAGACATTTTCGACTTATTTTTGCGTCAGGAAGCGGCTGGTAAATTTATGGTACTAGGTTTAGAGACACCCTGTATAGTTTGACAATTATCTATTTATAGTTTAAACACCAATCATACTTATATAATAATACACACTAATGCTGTATTATAATGGTTACGTTCAATATTGCTTGGAATGGAACTCAGCCACTCTGGTTAGGAAATATCCCTAGAGCAAAGCTCTCGGGAAATTCCCATGGCAACATCAATTTCGAATAGAAATCGCGAGAAGTATATTTGAATATACGAAAGCGCTCTTATGATATTTCTAACAATAATCCATGAGTGTGTACTTGTTTACCCACCGAGGTAGCCACGTTCTGACGTCAGATGACCGGTCCCTATTAAATAATATCTAAAAGCCTGTAAGGCAGTGATTTACCTGTATAACTATTATGATGTAATATTCATATTGTATAGATTATTGTTAATAAGCTCTTATGAGGTATTTGAAAACTATATAATTTTATGATATAAAAGCTTTGAATAAAACGTGTTAAAAGCTTAAATTGTTTCACTACTTCACCGTCATTGTGACTCATAAACACCTATAATCGAATAGTCATATACAATATAACAAGTGCAAGGCATATTACCGAAAATTTTTTCGCGCTGTCGCACAAGTGTTTGTTGTTTCCATGAAAACTGCCCGATCGCGAAGCGAGAGGGCAGTTTTCAAGGGGCAACAAACACGCGTGCGACAGCAAAGGAAAAATTTTAAGTAATATGCCTTGCTCGAGTTATATTTGTTCAGACTATCGCATAAACCATATAAATTTAATATACTAATTGTACGCTTCATTATAATTTATAATTTATTTGTTGTATAACTGTCATTAATTGAATTGTGTTTCATCTAGTCGCCATCGCGGGTGATTACCGAATATCAGCACTAGTGCAATATTCGCGTGTCAAAATTTTCAAGTAATTGTGATTTGATAGGCTGTGACGAGACAAATGCGTAACTTTCATTGGTCTACGTCTGTCACGTGACAGGTGAATGCGATAGTCACTTATATCTATGTAACATTGATCACCTCCTGGTTTGATCTTTTGCATGTGATATACCTGTAGATTATACACTAAAAAAATTAAACTACCTATCTTACAAAATGGTATGGTTTAATCCGTAAGTACATGCGTGAACTCCATTTTAAGTTATAATATACAGTAAGTTACAAGCGTTGTGAATAGTGAGTTTTAAAATGTAATGTGTCGTTAATAAGCGTAATGCCTCTTCAGTAGAATGAAATTTACAATTTGCCATGCATTAAGGCTTTTCCTTTTTAGGTGGTGTAAATGAAGTACCTTTTTTATAGCAGTAATATAAGCTTTGTTGTTCTAATGAAAATGGTATTACCTAAATAGGTAATTTAATTTCACGACCATGTTAACGCCAATTATAGGCAATCTAAGTTTACATGAGCTTCCATGCAATATTCTCTATCATGGGCCACTCCGCGTTTATATCTTTGTGTCTGAACTAGCAGTATTAAATAGATCATTTTAATTTGTCCTTAAGTCTTAAGTGATATTTTGGTTGTCGAACTTTCATACAAGCGACTTTCTTATTTTCATGTTAACACCTTGTAGTTATAGCGCCCATATGTTTTAAAATATCCAAGCGTTCAAATTATTAATTTCACTTGGAAAGTGCTCCATAAATGTTTGTTTCGGTATAATGGACATAATTTTATTGATTCGAAACAGTTAAAAACTTTCCTTGTATTTGTTTTAAATCATTGTATTGAGGTTGACCTTAATGTTCTGTTTATATTGCGGATATTCATATACAGTGATTAATGAGTTTAATATATTTAACTGTTTTTCAAGTTTCTTCTAATATACAGTTCTATATTTACCAGGAATAGGTTGAATTTCTTAATGTGGGTATGCATACAACTTTTTTAACAGATGATTTGTGAAAGATGATTGCACATTACAGTTTTTCTTACGTGAGAAACATAAATAAGTAAGTTATCCTGTGGCGTTTGCTACTCATTAAAGGTAGATTGATTGCGTTAACAACATAGAGATCAAGTGGCAAAGTAGCTTCTACGAGACCTAGTTATGTTAGCAGCGAAGATTAATTTTAACCAAAATACTCAATGTGATGATTACAAATTACTCTTTTGTGCCGTTAAGTGTTATAAATTACATTTGCTAAAGATATAAAACATGTATTTAATTCATTATTTTTTAATTGAGGAGCACGATCCAACTAAAAACATTAAAATGAAATATTACAAATGAAAAAACTACGTTTTAAAATGTTTGTTTTAATATAGCCAGCCATATGTTAACCATTGGCCAGTTTGACTAACATGAATTTAAAAAAAGAGCATTATCATGCTGTGGTGGATACTAGGATACATGCAGCTTCAATAAAAATAGTTGTTTGCAACGACATCCATAAGACTACAGGGTTGGTTTTTTAAAGTCTAGTTGAACGATGGTTGGCTAAACCACGATCAGTTTATTGTCATGGATAGGTACCATTGCTTTTAAGAATCGTATCCATGACAATTGATCGTCGCGGTCGTCGGTCAACCAAATTTTATAAAAAAATTCTGCATCTGTTCATACTATTATTTATAATTTTCCATTTTTCGGAAGCGTAGAAATAGAAAAAATTAAAAATGGTCTTTTTAAAAAAATCAGTGATGCCATGGAATTATAAAATCAAACAAACGCACTGACAATTCTGCCTCATTACATTTTTTCTTTTTGAAGCAATAAAACGAGTAGGTATACTCTGTTTTTTCTCTTTATCATTTAAGAGTGCCGTGATTTTTATATAACTGTGGTATAGACAAAAGACAAAAAATTACTAGTGTCAAAATTGAAATTGTCATTCTTGTAAGAACGTGAATCCTGAGGATTTATTTTGAAAAATGCGAAAGCAAAAGGTTATTCCTTTAGAAAGAAAACGCAATGTGTTTCAGTGTGTCAAAAATATGACGACAATTGATTACAAGTGACGTTTCCACCAGTGACTTTAGTAACTTTTCTACAAAGTTATAAAAATATCTAAAGTTGACTTCGCCTACTCTGAATGAAAAAACCAGAGTATAATAGGAAACGAGATTATAATTATTTTACAAAACAAACTTCAAATTTATGTATTAGTCTGTGAATCGTTGTATTATTTGGAATTTGCCTATTCGGATATTTTACGCTAAACAAGGCACTTTATCATTTCTACTTTTTCTTTCGTTGAATACATTTTAAAAATAATAGAATTTAACAATCGGTTATAAACTTCAAACCGTAATGACAGATGTAAATACGAATGTTGTTTGTTTAGATAATTCCAAGGCATCACTGATTTCTTTAAAAAGACAATTTTTAATGTCTTCTATTTCTACGCTTCCTTAAATAGAAAATTATACATAATAGTATGAACAGATTCAGAATTTTTTTCTCTACAAAAAACCTTAACACACTTTTGCTCTAAAATAATTAGGAGAGCCAATAATTGAACATTAAGAATTTACCATTGAAATCCCTATGCTGCGTTGTTCAAGTCACCACCCTGTATAACATTTTCCATCGGTAAAAATTCGGACACCAATAATCAGTATCAAACTCTGTGCTAGTACCTCAGATTTCATTTAAAAATGAATTCGCTACTTTCCTTTTGACCTATAAAGTCCCTTGTTTGTTCACATATCCCTATTGTATGCAAACAATCTTACATCCTTAAATTTATAATTAGACAGATATAATTAAACAAATTGGTCTGCAGACGCGATTCATGCAAAGTTAATTCACTAATAAATCGTAATTAAACCGTTCCCAAGTTAACAAAGCTCCTATTTTTAGCTATCAATGAAACTTTTGAAAATACAATAGAAACTTTCGTTAACTGTTTTATATTTAAGGCTTTTGAAAACGAATCTGAAAATATATTAAATGGAATTATTGTAGGCGAGTATTTCCATTTAATTTTAATAAATAATAATTTGTAACATTTATTTGAAAATTAAGTCAATGCAATTATTGATACTACCGGAAATGCAATTTTAATCACTTTCACAGTAATATGCATATATTATAGCGTTTGAAATGGTTTAGAAATTTAAATTTACATTAAAACATATAAGTGCTTAGACGTACTTAATGTGAAAAGTAAAAAAAAATATTGGATAACTTTCTTAGCATTTTGATGTTCATTAAACAGTAAAAAATTAACGTACATTAATAATAAATTAAGATTTTCTTACAAACAACAAATATTGCGTGTATAAACGCCAGTGGAAAATAAATTACGTAATAGGCTAAACATTTTTAAAATACCCTTAGGTACTTGAAGGAACAAGTAATTCCAGCTATGGTAGAAAATATTCCATTAAATGTTTAAGATCTTTTACAAGAGAAAATAATTACGCACTTATAAATTAACACGGAATTTTATTTCAATCCAAAGCAATATTTCTTAAAATTCGACCATTAAAAATATTCACTCTTTATAGTTACATACAGTTCAATGCGAATTTTTCGCCATTAAAATTAATTTAAACCCTCAGGTGAAAAAGATAACGTTATATAGGCTGTTATAAATTTCCTCTGGATATTGTTCGGTTACTGAATTTATTGCTTGATGAGTTATAATAAAGAAATAAAGTTTGTTGGGTCCAAAGACCTGCTGACTTCTTATGTCGAATGCAGATTATTTTTTAAAGCCCCATCTGTGGAATCATGCTGAGCAAAATTAATAAATAACATATAAATATGCCTTAAACATTGTACACATATCTGTAACGATTAGTGCTGCATCGATGACATTTATCTATACTAACAACTGAACAGGTGCGAACAAACTCTATAATTTACATGTAAAATTGTCATCGTTTTGTAAATGGTCATGCAACTGTGATTAATGGGAATAAATTAAAACTGTAATGATTAGTTAGACTAGGATGTTTCTGTTATCCAATGATTTTCTGATTTGAATTAAATGTAATTATGCTAAATATAAACCGACATTATTCGGTGAAGTCTCTTAACAAATTATGATTTTTTTTTTGTTTATCAAACTAAAAATCAGCAAATCATATTACTTATAGAAAGTTGAACAATAAACAAATAATCAAAAATAACGGGACCACTTCATACGCAACCCTGTTGTAGGTAAGGTGCGAAAATTAAAATCTCTCCATAAATGGAACTCTTATTATTAAAATCTTATTAGAATGATATCATTAATTCTACATATGGTGATGAGAAAGAACTGCCATTGGGACTAGGTGTAAAGCGATATCCAATTAGTACACACACATTGTGATTGAATAAAATGAATAATAAATAATAATATGACTAAAACAAATTTCGGTGTCACAAAAAATATTAACAATTTACCTCCTACAGTGTTTCATTAGTTTTTTTTTTAAATTAAATGTGTGTAAATCTCAACACCTTACTTGTCAAATTTTTATAAATCAAGTACGCCCGCAAAGAGTAACACTATCGCTATAAATTATTATAACTACAGTTTTTACATTTTCTTTAGTAAATATTTCAGCATTCTAAAAATTGCAATTTTTGTACTTTTAATAAAAATAAAACACAACATTTTGTTAAAAATACTTAGGGCCGGTTTTATGAAGTATGATTGGCCGACGCGACGCGACGCGACGGTTGGCTGATCCACGATCATCATGAATAGGATTCTTAAAAATAATCGTATCCAATGACATTTGATAGTGGTTCAGTCAAGCTTCGCGTCGGTCAATCAGACTTTATAAAATTAATGCCTAGTTTTTGGAAACAAATTTATGAAATCCATATTTTCTGTATTCGATAAACACACAATAAGACCGACCATGCTGGTGCATCACGTGACACTCGTGGAGGGTGCTGATTGGCCTATACCTACAGTGCGCGCATAAAGTTTGGAATAATGGAAATAATTCTTTTCCCGGCAAATTTAAAGAAAAACGGTTTGATACGTCAAATTGATTTATTTTAAAAGAAACATTCTGAGATAATTTTCATTTTTCTACCGCTTTCCGGTTTCAAGCAGTGACATCGATATTTTTTTAAATGGCAACCCCCTATAGTTTTGGCAGATTTGGATAGATAATGAAATTCTGAATTCAATTCATTTATGATTATGATATTCAGACTGATTGTGTCAGAGATAATTTTTGAATGTAATCAAATGAGTGATTTCTAAAATAAGTTTATTTTTCCAAAAAAAAATATTAACATTTTTGAATTCAGAATTTCATTATCTATCCAAATCTGCCAAAACAATAGGGGCTTGCCATTTAAAAAACATATCGATGACGTCACTGCTTGAAACCGGAAAGCGGTAGAAAAATGAAAATTATCTCAAAATGTTTCTTTTAAAATAAATCAATTTGACGTTTCAAACCGTTTTTCTTTAAATCTGCCGGGAAAAGAATTATTTCCATTATTCCAAACTTCATGCGCGCACTGCACTGTATATAATTTTAAACGTAACCAAATTTCTTTGGATTACCTTATTGATTATTTATCGAATACTGTCTAATTTCCATTATAAAATTGTGTCACTTCACTTTCTGTCTTTTATTTCAGATATTAAGTATGTACTACTTATACCAAATAGGTTATCCATCATTTACTGTGATAATTTATACAAATTAGATATTTTATTTGCATTAAAAGTAGAACTGTAATTGACGTGCAATTTGCTATAAGTAAAACATAATAATTATTAATATAGGTGCAGACGGGAAGACGTGTGCCGGTTTCGGGCATTTCCTGTATTTAATTTCACTAGCTACTTAGGATACGTATTAGCGCCCTCCGGGTAGCACGGATCATGATTATCTAGGATCTTAACTTTGGACTAAAGAAAACTTAAAATAGGACAGTGTTACACATAATACGATATTGTATAGGTTTGTAATCAAAATGTTACTGAACATAAAACTTTAATAAAAATGCAGCTGATTATTTTAATGAGAGTAGCACCGTTGTACTAGAGAAAAAAAACAAATTGTTATTCAGAATGAAAGACTAATGTATAAACGAACCGGAAAATTATTCATTTGACACGCAGCTTGTCCTCCAATAATCTAGCGGTCTAGTGTTTGATTAGCAACCCACACCTTCGAACCGCGAGCCTCACGCAGCTTTCTAAGATCTCATTACAGTTTTATTTTTTGTGAAACTTCTTTATTCTATAGGGTCCGATGCAGTTTTCTCGTTATGTTATTTTCCCTTGGCTATGTTTATTAATTACCGATATCTCTCGAATAATTATTATCGTAAGACTATCTTGATAAACGTTGGAAAAATGTTGGAATTTTCTTAGAATACTGATTAAACCACAAAACACGTACGTTGTATATAAGCAATATATAATTATAGAAATAAATTTTCTTTTTTATTCACAACGTGAATCTAAAGTTTCATGTGTATGAAGTCTTACGATATAATGTTTTACTACCTGCTGATAATTCACCACCCACAGTTACTACATACAAGACTGTTTTTTATAAAATGTAAATAACCAAAAAGTACAGATAATATTTATTTCAGAACAAAGAATTAATTGTACAAGCTGTACAATAAAAAAATTGCAACCAACTATGACGTTTACAACATCCGAATTATAATATGAATAAGCACTGGTATGTTTATTTAATTTTTTTTAATATAACCGTCTTTGCATGTGTGATAAACATTACTCTTTAATTTAAGCACATAAAACTGATACTATCCTCAGTGACATAACAACACTGTATAAATATTGCCCGACTGTTGTGAAATACTGCCTATGTAGGTACTACGCGATATATTGCATGTAGCAAGTATAGGTACATGTAGGTATCAATGAATATTGATATATGGGATATAATGTATAGATATACATAATATGTATTATGCAAATAACACCATAATTTTATAATGCAACATTTTTATTTCCTTTTCCGTACGTGGTTAGTTTCAGTTAAACAAATTAATTTTACCTTTTAGTCCAGTAATGTTATACATCGAACCTTAGATCAAATCTGGTAGTTTTGATTTTTTGCTTAGTTGTTTATGGTGTTGGCCGAATGACTACTAATCCAAGTTTCCGACCTTGGAAACCGAACGCAACTTTGTCAAAACTCCAGAAAACAGCGAATTTTTTTTATCTTCTTTCAGTTTTGGTCAGTTTTAACCTTGAAGGACTACTGTTACGATAATCGTCCTCCAGGACTTTCTTAAAGTAGACTAAATTTGCTGAAAATTGAGATAAAAATGGTCCCTGTAAGCCCAATAGTTTCCGAGATACAACTTTTTAGGGTTTACAATTTATTTATATCAAAATCTGTAATTTGCTTTGAACGAATCTTTAACTTACAGGCCTACTTTTTTCGGAAATTCCTCCTCCCCCAACTCTTTGTATAGACATAGTACCCACTTATCTCTCTATACTACTGTACTAGTACCTCAGTCCCCCTCTAGCCCGCTTACGATACTTGTGCGTATAGTTTCCCGTCCCGTTTGAATTCAAAATCTACAGAATGTCGGATCTGAGTTTGTATTTTATATGTGAGAAGAGTTTGAGTGAAGGTGTTGGTGAGGGAAAGACGCCTTCTGGCGTCGAGTCTTTCACTCAAGAACCAAGAAAATGAACATTTATTGAAAGGTGTGGATCAGATATCTCTGCATAGTGCTTACCAGAAGAAATATATCAACCCAAAGTTGATTTATGCGGCTGTTCGCCGTGGAGACACAGGTTTGAAATCGACAAAAGCAACGAGATCTGTCTGAACAATTCAATTTCAGGGAACACTGTTTTCTCTGTGGAGACAAATTAATAAGAGTAGAATTCCTTGTGGCTCAGAGGAAGAAGAAGCCAGAAAAAAGAAATATTGTAATTACTGTGGAATAGATATCTCTGAATGCAACAATCTTAAGAGCAGCTGAGAAACAAGGTGACGAATGGGCTCTTAAAATAAAAGAGCGTCTTTCTGATAACACTGATTTGGTAGCACTTGATGCGAGATACCACCGATTTTGCCAATGTTTTCCCATCAACAGACAGACCTTCACCTTCACCATACCATCCTTGCTATAACGGTGGAAAAACAAACTTCTGCGAGCGTGAACTGCTCCGAGCATTCTCAATATGTGTGGTTACATTTAATTAAGTAGGATTGATTTACATAGAAATGACACCAATGTAACCACGATTGGCATATGAACCGCTACCAGCAATGTATCTTGGGCATGTGCATACCTCAATATATTTTAAACTCTACTAGACTAGAAATTCGGACAGCTTTACAAGAAGATGCGTTAATAGCCATTTAAAACTTATTAACTTATTACAGCTGATCAATATACATTTTTAGGCAACCAAACAGCCAGATAAACTTTAAAACAATGTATGAATATGTAATGTTTATTGTTAGCTCTGTTTTTCCGAGCACTTGCGATATAGCACAAAATGATATTAGAATGCAGTATTCATAAAAATATTATTTGAAACAACAACGTAAAAAACAGAGATATTTATATTTGTAAGATTTGTATTACTGAAGTTGTTCATTTACGCGAGCCAAATATGCAAATCTCAATCTTGAACCTGCTACGAGTTACTTAATATCAACTCATTATATTAATAATCAAAACCATCCAATTTCTTTATGGTGCATAAGAAATTAAATTTATTGTGTGCATATAATATCTCAAGTCATATAACGGCATATTTTAAAGACTCATCCACTATTACTAGAAATATTAATTATGCGAATCGCTAATCAAGATTATAAAGGGACGGGGGATTATAAGACATTCTACAGGAATAAGAAGACTAAACAAAAGAGAGAAATAATTATAAAAATGATAAGGGAAGTGTTTGTTTGGTTATTTTTGTAGAATACCACAGTCTGTCAATATTTCCGAGTTTAAAAATTAGAATTGCAAAAATTGAGAAAAATTTGCATTATAAATATTGGGCGATGTTTTCTCGTTTGTTCCCTTATTTTTCTATTGGATAATATTGAGAGAATGTTTTAAGCAAAGCAATCGAATTGTAGATACAGCAAGTTGACCAAATGAATGGCAAATAAATTATTACATTGCAATCATATAATGCACAGAACTCTGCAGCAGTTCTCAGATTATAATTAATAACCATCTTCGCAAATTTAGTTTTCGAACATATGTAAATAATTTTTTCACACACCTAGAAAGACACGCGTTATGAACAGAGATTAATTATTTACAACTCTTCATAAAAATAAAACTATATATTATTATATGTTAACTGTTACTGAATTTGCATAAGTCTCTCGGTCAATTTTAGAAATTAACTACAAATAGTAATTTACAGCATAATAAATAAAATTAAATCGTAAGATTTATAATTTTAGGCACCTTTAGTTTGTGAACTATGGGCAGTTACAGAACCTGTTTTTAAAATATAAATTAAATAGTGCACATGCAAATACTTTTAAATGTGAGAAGTGTAAATCTATGGTAGAAATAAACCTTAAAGGGGTGACTAACAGGTCGATAACCTTCATCAAAAGCACAAAAAATAGATAGTTCTTTATTAATGTGTGATTTAGCACATTACCAAGCTGTACATTCTGAATAGTTAGGTAGTAGGTACTGTGTGACAAGGAATCTGCTTTTATTGCTTTAAATTTTTGCAACAGTTTGTTAATGTAAAAATAATAAAAAAAATACCGTAATTCTTTTATGGATTTGACAAAACTTAAATAATCAAAAATATAGGTCTTATGGTAAAACTATAACTGTTTCCTAATAATTTTGGGGATTAGTCACAAATGTATGCAGGATTATCAAAATAATAAGTTTGTAAAGCTATATTTATTTTAATATACAAAAAGAATCAGCAATTAATAAAAGAAAGCAGCTATTTGGTGCATACAACTGTGCTTTTTTCTAATAAAAACGATATTTAATTCAACATGTATAGGATCATTAATATTTACTTTGATTAAAGCGACTGACAAGCATAAGAAATGTTTATGGGAAGCTGCATGTTAATTCCTAAGAAATAATAAAAACCATCGATAAGTACCCGCACTGCGGTGTACAAAGCTGCCATGCATTATAGTTTATGCCAAGAATTATAATTCAAAGGCGAACATTAAATTATAACTAATGAATAAAAACAGAATAGAAACAAAGGTATTCCGCAAGGATATAAAGTATTAGATATATCTCCTGGCATGTATGCTTCTTAGTAAAACCGATGGAATTTAATTGCAACATGTTTGTTTACGTTTTAATTAAAGTTTGTCTCGTTATTTAAAAGTACAAAATGCATAGAACGTCTATAACGACGACGTTTGGAAACATTTTATTTCTAAGTATATTATTGTCTTTGTCGTGTTTGACTCAAAAAAATCTAAATTCACATAATTCTATTTGTAAATAGTTACTCTTCTTTCTCAGTACTATATAGCTAGGTTTTCTGACGCGGAAGGTTCACAAACTTTTAACTTTCGTGACTAAATAAAGTCCCTGCAGCGGAAAACCATCATTAAATTTGGAATTAAAACTTAAATAGTTTGAGTACCTTTCCTTCATGAAAATTTGAGAAATTCATTTTTCCTGATCCCCCCCCTCAGACTACCATGGGTTCGGGGTCTGAACTTGAGAAACAGCAATATGTTCAGTTGCAGCAAGTTTTGTCAAAAAAATTCCAAAGAAATTAATCTATACATTCATGACATAAATTTAAAACCTTACTTCAGTAAAAAGAAATGATAATTATACTCTTATGTCATCATGTACCTTTACCTACCTATGTATACAGGGTGTGTGAAAATTGTGGTGCAAGCTTCAGGTATAATTATTCCTTGGACAAAAATAAGGCAAAAAGTTTATTGAAAAAACGTTCGTAGGCGCATGGCTACCCCTCATCATCACAATTTAAGAAATGTACATTTGGCAACCTTGTAGCCACCTACTACGATAAGTTGATCACTGATGACCACAATTTATTATCTGTCATTGCATCAAGGCACTCTGAAAGACGCTAAAGCTAACACTATTACATTGCAATATCTATTTTTTACACGTATAGAAAAATTAAATAATTTGAAATAATAAAAATTATTAATTTCTTTTTACTTTTAAACGACCGATGATAATAAATTTTAGCTATTATCACTGAATGTACGCATCAAGTAACTTGATTTTGAAATATCAGCTTTCTTTACTGTTACAAATTCTGAACTTTGAGGGCTTAGTGTAAGTTCAGGATGCCTTTGCGAGTTGTTTTGCAATAAGCTTTTAGCCTTATTTTTGTTCAAGAAATAACTTTACCTGAAGCTTGCACCACAATTTTTACACACCCTATATAGTATACCGAGTGGGTACTTTCAAAGCCGAACATAGGGGAATTGCATTGTAACTGATCTTTATATAGATTCCTGCTCGCCATTTAAACCCACAAGGATGGTAATGTCTTTATTATAAAAACCCTCGGCTCTACTGAATACTCGTTATTATTCATATTATTTGATATTAATAACAGAAACATCGACTGATTTCAAATAATTTAATTGACAGATAAAAAAAAGTTGACAATCATAGCAACCTATATTATTTCAAAATAGCATTATTTCATAATTTTTTTTACAGAAAAAGATAACTAAGTACTAACATTTATTGGTACCATCAGATGCGCTGTATTTTTGTCGTTCTATTCATACCATTACCATCCTTGTGGGTTTAAATGGCGAGCAGGAATCTATATAAAGGTTAGTTACAATGCAATTCCCCTATGTTCGGTTTTGAAAGTACCCAGACGGTATAGAAGGAACTGTAGATTAATTTAACAAATTAGTTTTTTAGTCTTTATTGTAGCTTACGCCTTAGCATAAATATTACGGTTACATGAAAACTATAGCGATTTTAAAGTTAATAAATCGAATAGCAACTGCTTTACATATTTTTTTTATATTCTGTAACAAATACAAAAAATAATTAAACAAATTATTTAGTTATAGGAATATAAATTGCTGATGTAAAATATTTAAACCAAAACAAACACCACGTACTTAAGTCCTATTTCTAATGATGTTTTCGGTTTGTAAACACAGTTACACAATGCTAATTATATTCTTTTACCCACTATAATAAAGTGACTAGAACTTTTTCTTCATACGTGGAAAACGGTAAACTTTGACTTTCACCATCATATGAGTGGTCTTCACTTGAATTTTATCATTAGTGTTTGGTACGCAGATTTTACAATATTATCTTAAAACGACTTATTGTTTTTATGAATTTAAACCTATTATAAATGCATAGAAATATTCACTAGTGAATAATCGTCATTTAATTAGTTACCTGCCGTTTTCAACAATTACGAATTCAAATTTCTAATAGAGATGTTAATAAACAAAGACGTCTTGTCGCTTATGATGACATGAATTTATAACAGTAATTTATTCTTTACTTAAAATATGCGTTAACTCAGTTGTAATAGTTTTATTTTGACTTTTTCGTGATAATTAAGCGCTAAGTGGTTTCACGCAGGTTGCTTTATTAATTAATTTACATTTTAGATGCTACAATAATTAATTTTCTATTTATAAGGATTAAGGAGTTAGTTGGGATACTAGATTCAGGAGAAATATAGGGCGATGACCAGGACAACTGTGCGAACTTAACGACATCCTTATTAACAAGGGAAACAACTGCCCTATCTTAATCCTCCCTTTAGTTAAAAGTATCTACAGCCGACCTCGGAAAATGCAGCCGGTGTTACTTGAACTACAGGAAATAATTGGAAATCTGCAATTGACTACAAATTTTGGTGACTATTTCCCTTACTATTTTTTGACCAATCAGAAGGCTTTAATTTTTGACGTTGAACCAATCACATGCGAATTACAGCGATAATTTGCACTAGTGCAAATTGCCGATAATTTGACTCCTGCAAATTGCCGATAATTTAGATTAGTACATTTTTCGGTAATTTGTTACTTTTCTTTTGGAATTTGGCAGAAGTTTTATATTTATTTTATTCTTTTTACAATTAAAATAGCTAAAATCGTTTGGGAAGAATATTTATTGGAACATCAACATATTATAATTAGTTTTTAGTTTACTTTTAACAAAAGTATTAATATGAAATATTAAAAGTACAGTTAAAGTAATTATTGTTATTGCTAGTATTATTAAGCTCTTGAACGGTCATTTCTTCTTCTGTAGTTGATGTAGAAGTGCTGGGTTTGCAAATATCTTGTTTTTGTAAGGATGTTGAATTTCCTCGTATTTTTTCGATTATTGAAGCATGATGTTCGCGATCAACTTGTAAATACGACCTGATTGAGTAAATGCTGCCATGTCCCGTCATTTTAGTTATTTGGTGCTCTCCCACGCCAGATTTTGCAAGATTAGAAATGGCCGTAGATCGGTTTGAATGGTTAGTGAATTTCACGTTTTTGGTGTCAAGTCCGATTTGTTCTGCACCTGATTTGGTCCATTTTGATAGCTCATTTCTGCCAATTGGACAATTCTTGAAAAAACCAACTGAGGAGTCGTTCATCCATGCTGGATTGACAGCGAGGAATAAACGGTTGGTTGTTATGTTCTTTCCCGTTTTTTCCATCATCTTCTTGAATAATCTAAAACAATCACAATCATGATTTAGCGATCAACTATCAATGATTATATAAATTAGCAAAATACCTTACGGGACATTTGTCCGGGTTTTGAAAATTTTGAATTAGCCATTTCTTCTCCTCTAATCGTGCTGCACCTCCTTGTGAAGTTTTGCTGAAAACTGGGTCGTAAATAATCCGACCGGTTGGCTCTCCTGAATTATTTTTCTCTTCTTTGAAAAAATTCACTAAACATTTTACAGCCTCACCGCCCCTCCATGCAAGCTGAAGTGATGCTACATGAAAAAATTTCTTTTGAAGACCATCTGGGGTGTTTTCATCATATAGCTCGACTATTTTGCGGTATTCTTCTTTCGTCATGCTTGCAGCACTGGTTTTTCTCTTCTGTGGAAGTGCTTGTAGTTTTTTCCTTTTTGCGTCCCTAGATTTTCGTGCACATTCAAATACTGCATCCTTGAAAGGATCAAATAAAACGTTAAATTCCTTCCTATATTTTTCTTGTAATAGTTTCGCAACTGTGTTCCAATGGGTTTTAATCACCCCCTCTTTATAGTCTGCACCATCTTTTCTCTTCATATTGAAACCATAATCTTTAAGGATCAGGGCCAGTTTGACAGTAGGTGTATTTTTAGTCAAAATATACCCATTTTTTTCGCAGAAGTTCTCGAAGAACTTCCAAGAACTTAATTTTGATTTTCTAGTGTTTACCGGTATAATGTTTTCTATTTCTTCGTCTATTTCTTCAAAGGAAACACTACCAAACCGTTCAAAACTCATTTTAATAAGCACAATATTTTTCACAATATTTATTGTTTTAATTTCTTGTTTACACGGATTTACACGTTGCTATAGTTTTTTGAACAAAAAATATCTACTGTTTTCTCTACGAACAGGTACAGGCTAGATCTTTGGAAAACATAATAACTTCAAATACACATATTTATCAATTTACAAATATATCAGCTATTTAATTAAAAATTCGTTCGGGAAATAGTCTCGTAAAATATCCCTCTTGCATATCAAATTGCCGATAATTTTTTTTAAATGCACTCGAGCGCATTCGCGCTCTCGTGCATTTGAAAAAAAATTGTCGGTAATTTGACATGCACTCGGGATATTACTAGTGAGTATTTTTTGTTGGAGAACAACAAATCGATAGGTTTCTTCATCTTATCGTGCAAAACTAATTTACAATTTAGGTGCCAATCCGGGGTCATATATAGATGGGACTTTTAATTACTGCCCAACGTTTTTCCTGCAATTATTTACCATTCACGGATATTTGAATGTACATAATAGGTACAGGGAGTCTTAAAGTAACGTTTAAGGATATATATGGCATGTAGTACGGTCGAAAACAAGTTAAAAATCTTAATAAAGATAGGTCCCAAAACCAACTGTTTGCAATATAACAGCAAATTTTTTTCATGTCGGCAAACTTAAGGATTTTGTTTGCTGAGCAGAATTGGCTTTGAGTCTCTTCAACATGTCGCCCTTCTACATCTGCACAGGATTGATATCTTCGTTCAAAGGGAGCCCTCACCCTTTCAAAAAACCCGGGATTTGCTTGAATTATCTGGCAATAGGGTAATATTCTTTGGGGTAATTCTTGAAGATTGTTTACGGGTGTTGCATAAACTAAACTTTGAATATACTTGTTCGTAGTAAGCGGTAACTTCAAATTACTTAAGTTGTCTTGAAACAAGGATGTCGATCCCTATGTAGGTGCAGAAGGACGACATTTTCAACAGACTCAAAGCCAACTCTGCTCAGCAAACAAAATCCTGAATTCTGCAACCAGTAAGCACAGGAATAACACTGTTCATAATAATTAATACAAGACGCACCAAAGTTTATTAATTACCCAATACAAATTTACCGAAGCACAAAAAACCTTTTACTTATAATAATAGGAAACAGTTGCAGATAAAATCATCCAACCATCAGTTAAAACCACAACTAGGTAACGCGGTAACTAAGCGACAAATTCACGGCCAATTAAGTCTTGTGTCTGTTTCCCTACAATCTTATTACGTTTTTAGTTTCATTGCTTTACTTAAGTATGTGTTCCATTTAAACGTCTTAATAAATGAAATTGCCGTGAACGACAAAGTGAAGTACTTAACAGTTTCCTGTGTAGGAAATTAATTTCATAGCTTTCTTTTCTTTAATTTACAGGGTGCTGATGAGTAATGATTTATTTATACTTGTATTATTTACTAAATAATTTTAAGACATTGGCAAATTTTATTTAGGTCAAATAATGAACTAATTTTATTTTTCCACTACTAGATTTAGAAGGTATCATTATTTAGTTTGTTTTCAGGGCAAGAAGTTGATTTTCTCAGCAAGTGGTCACTAATTTTTTATTATTGACCACCGATCAATAATATAAACAATTGATCTAGCACGCTAGCCTGATGCCTTTAAAATTATGTCAAATATCGAATATTATTCACCTTCATAATACAACAACCACTTTATAAAGCTTACTTATTTCAATCTAGTACCTATTGTTTCTTATTGATTTTAATTATAATTATTTGTTAAAAATGAGAAATAAATATATTTTAGATAAACGTCAAATTTTACACAAATCTCAGTTAAAATGTTTTCAGGCAAGGCTATGTACTTGATTTTTGTGGATATTTAGAAATGTAACTTTATTTTTATTAACGTAAAAACGATTAATTATAAAAGGAATAAAGGTGCTAGTAGTGGAAAAAATAGTATATAAACCACGGTAGAGAAGACTTATCAGCCTCGCATCTTATTTCCTTCGATGCTCTGCATCTCGGGAAATAATATTACTCGGCTGAGAAAAATGTCTTCTCTACCTTGGTGTATAATATACTATTATTTTACAGAACGCACCGCACCGCACCTACTTTATTTTTTTTTTTTGATACTAGCTAAAAGCAGCTAATAAAGTGACTGTTATTAGTACATAAATGAGTTCAGATATTAAATTTTTATTAATGTAGATATTCGTAGGATTAACAACTGCAACATTAAAAGCTCGTTAAAATTTTGACATAAATTTCAGTAGAAGTAGAAAAAACAAATATCATTTGCATCTTATTTTATTAACACTGTTACAGTTTTCAAATTAGAATTAACGGATTGCACTCCCTCTTCCTCCATAAATATCAACTAAGTGTTTTTGTTGCAAATATCGTTCATTGGATGTTTTTTTTTTTTAAATAAATTATAACGTTTCTATTTTCTATTCTACTGTATATTTTAAGATTCATGATGCAGTCAGTATTTGTCAAGACTAACCGCAGGAGTCTATGAAATAAATTCACCTCATTCATGCAATATGTAATATTTAATAATAAACTGCAGCATTTATGGTTATTTGTCTGTAGACAATTCTAATTTTAGTATTGCCTTATACTAATGTCGGAAGAGAATGTCATAAATTTACCTGTATGAGTACATTTAGATTACCATTAAATTAACGATTTAATGATTTCAATAAAACTTTAATAATAATAAATATACAGGGGTTCTCTAAAAACAATTATACAACGCATATATTCCAACTAAAATAGAACTAAGGAATCCAATTTGTGTAAATGTAATCGTTATTTCCGAGATTCAAAATTCTTTTACAAAAACCTAAAAAACTAAATGATCAACTTGCAAAAAGAAATATGAGAATTGCGGTTAGGGTTAAGGATTTCTCAGATCAAATATTATTACATCAGCAAATGAAAATACACGATGTTTTAAAATAGATGGCGCAGATGATTCCAGAAACCTTACTGTGTACATGGGTCCTAGGTTTGTGTAGATGGTGCCAAGGTATGTGTACGTGCTTCCGAGGTTATTGTTTTGAACAGGTACCTAATAGAATATGCAATAAATAGTGCGGGGTTTTCACATGCGATGTTGCGACGAAATCATCATGCGATGTGAACTTCAAAGTTGTTTTAATAGAGTAAAAATTAAAAAATAATTATCCAAGTTTGTCTATTACAAGAAAATTATCAACATCTAGAAAGCCTAGGATTATTATTTATAACAAATATTAATAAAACAACTAAATAGTTGTCGAATTGTCCTGGCTCCGAATAGCCCGATGAAGAAATGTCCTGGCGCCGAATCGCCCTGGCACCGAATTGTTACATATAGTCGACGGCATGACCGAATGCAACGAAAGTATTAGCAGCCACTTAAGGGCTACATAGGATAATACCTTGCACTTCATAAATTTAGACCTACCTCTACGAGGTTTTATTAGTCAAAATAGGAAACAAGTTTAAATATAAAAGTTGTTCAGCATATAGTTCTGCATTCTCCTAAATGTATATCGCGTATACAGGGTGTTTGTTTTCCACAGTACAATAAGCAACTTTGTTATTTTAAATGAAACACCCTATATATTATTATATAATTGAATGCAAAATTTAATTGTCTATCACATAGTATAAGGTATTCATATAGCTAAAGTGTACGGTTGATAAGGATTTCATTAATTTTAACCGCTTTGTGTAAATTTTGAAGATTTAGGCTGGACTTTGAGAGAAACGTATCGTGCGCGTCGTTCGGTAGCGATCGTCCGGCTTCGCCAGCTGTAATTTCAAGCCGACTACTACTACAGATAGATGTGCGTTTTTCTTCTGTACATATCGAACCCGTATAGTCTCGTTTTACTCGCTACGCATTCAAATGATTTCCAGCGTTTGCCTCGCGAATTACTGTTGAATACCAAAAACGAAATGTTTATTTTTAGTATGGGTAAGTCGAGGGGAGCTTTGCACCTCCACTTTTTTCAGTTAATATTTGCGTTTTGCATCAAGTAAAGCAAAGTAAACAGTTCTCAAAATTTTTATCATTGTTTTTGTGAAAACCATAGATTTAAGATCTAAATACCTCAGGATATCTTTATAGAATTTTTTATGGCAAATCATCCGCAGAAGCTACACTGTAGGATGATCCTACTAGGATCCGTGATAGCCATTTAGGGAACAATAATTGTAATTATCACGAATGGTTCGTTCGGTATTGTAGAATCATGCTAACACTGACTAGTATTTTTTTAAGAAGCTGTTCAAAGAGGTAACACAAAGTGGGTGCTATCATTTGAAACATTTTTATCGAGATACCTAGAGGGAAGGGTTGAATAGGGTCATGATGAACTAACCCCCTTCCATGTTGCACAAATTTTCAATTACTGTTGTACTTCTATACTGATGTACGGATGTACCTATCCTGTACTACCTACATGTGAAACAATGTTACAGCCCGCAAAGCTATTTGTGTTTCATTATCATTTATGCCTGCTTCCGAATAATTATTTCGTAAGCTCATAATGCAGAAGTCTATGCAGAATTTAAACTTGTTTAACTATAATAATCCATCGCATATTATATTACAGCACATAAATGACAAAAATAAAATAACTATTATACCTCCTAAACATTTTAATCAGTTTCATGACTAATATACTAAAAAACGAAAAATAAATTCAAAGTTGCAATTTGTGAAGGTTATTCAGGAAATAGTTTGAAAAGTTTATAAAGAAATATTTACAACCATAGTAAAATTGGTAAATTATATAGTACAAGCATAGAGTTGACGGTCTTCCATCCATTCCTTTTACAAAGTTGTCTGTATAAAAGCTATATATTTTCACCTCCTTAGGCTGGTTGCTTATATTCTAATTATTATCATTACATATTCAGGAAAATTTGCATACTTTTCTTCGTGTTAGTTCTGATAATGACCTTGATATAATATAAATTATGCTGGAAATATCTTCATTTTAAATGCAGAACTTTAAGGACGTTAATAAATTATATTATATTAATTAATTTATTAGAAGTAAGTTGATAGAATCATTAACAATATTATAAATATCAACAGAAAATGAATTGAAATATTTGATTAATAGAAAAACAAATCAGAACAAACGAAAAATGGAAATAACGCTTCAACAACGAACAACCGAGCTGCCTTAAGAGAGGAAGAAGGTGATGATGCATTAAATTGTCGGAAATATTACAGAGATATCCCTATCAAGTGAAAATTGTCTGAAATGTTTTTTTTTGTGATTGTGGTAGTTTATTTAAGTAAACTTTCTTGGGTTCTGATGATTGATTGACAGTTGACGCAATTAAATTGATACAATCCATAGAAAATATAAGTTGTAGACATTTAGCAGGAGCAAAAAGTGGAAGTTTCTTTTTAAATGGTTAAATGACCTAGAAAAGTAGCAAGAATAAGTAGGTTCTAGTACTAGATAATGTGCTTTTAAGCGAATAAAATAGCGTCCTTATAGCCTGAAAACTTCTGTAGCAATTTTATTCATAACTAGAAGCAGGAACACTTTCGCTGCGTAATTACGATTTTAATTAAACTTTAAATTGTTGGGATGCACGTATTCTATTGTGTTTTAGTTTTCACTTTAGTTTACATTAGGTACTACTTTTATAAGTGCTAACTTGAACAACACGCATCGTGTTTGATTCATTATTTTTTATAAACCCACTGCATAAAATATTTCTGCACCTGGTACAAAACAACCTGAAGAATTTTACAAGTAAGGAAATTGTTATAATTCAGCGATATAAACGTGCCGAAAATTAAAAACTGGTTGTCGTCATAATCACATAATTATATTATTTACGAGATTCTTCTATTTCGACTTAGATATCTAATATCTATTTTGACAAACTTTTATATAAGAGGTTAGTTACACTACTTCATAAATATATTAAGATTTGCTTCTGGACCAGTTTAATATAAATATCAAACTTTTATTATAGCTACAGTTCCGTTAATGGAAAATATAGAGTAGACTTAATATTCATAAATAATTTTTAGTTTATTTTATGCACTTTTTAGAAGGACTAAGTGTGTTCTTGTCATAACTCCCTATGATTTACGAGTTAATTCTATTTTCGTTTAGTTATTCGATATTTATTATCAGAAAAACTTTAATGAGGTTAAACACACTTCAGAAGTATTAATATTTACCCAAGAACCAGTTCAATATAAATATCGTAAACGTTTTCAAAAAAATCCGAAACCAGAAGCGGAAGTTAGACATGTTTTTTTGGTATCATTTTTTTCAGAAGCGGAATTTTGAAAATCTGAGTAGGGGATATGAAAGAAGGGCATAATTCAAGGGAAACAGTTTTTTACCGGACTCTCTAACTTCAAAATAGCGGTCGCTATGAATTTTTCAAAATTTCGAATTTAACGCCCCATAACTCAAAAACCAGTTATCTGACCAGGTTCCGCAACAACTTGTTTGAAAGCCATTTAGCTGTACTACACCAAGAAAAAAAATTATTTACTAAATCCAAAAACGGTCGCAACGGCGCTCTTCCAAAAATATTGAAATTTTTGAAAAATTATTACAAAAAAAATGGTCTAAGGAATTTGTTTAAATTTTCTATACTTATGCAGCTTGGTATTAGCTACATTTTTGTTTTTTGATGAACGCCAGAATTCTACTGTGGCGCCCTCTACGAGATTTTGAAAATCGGAAATTGATGCTCCTATAGCGCCTTTATTAGTCAAAATATGAAAGAAGTTTAAATACAAAAGTTGTTCAGTATATAGATTTGCATTTTTCTAAATTTATATCACGTATACAGGGTGTTTGGTTTTCACAGTACAATAAGCAACTTTGTTATTTTAAATGAAACACCCTATATATTATTATGTAATTGAATGCAAAATTGAATTGTCTATCACATAGTGTAAGGTGTTCATATGGCTAAAATGTACGGTTAATGAGAAATTCGTGAATATTGAACTTTAAAACAGTGTAGGGTGAAATTTGTAAGTGCCGATATGTTCAAGTGACCATGCGCGGGATGGGAATTCCTTGTCGCCGGCTAATCCTAGCAGCCTATGAATATAAATAACTACACATGCGCAGATGAACACAATCGGCACTTGTTAATTTTCCATATACTAATTTTCAAGTTAAGTTTATCGGTTGTGGCGAACAATACTGTTGAATACCAAAAACGAATGTTTATTTTTAGTATGGGAAAGTCCAGGGGAGGTTTGCACCTCCACTTTTTTTCATTCTGTTCAGTTTAACAATGCAAGTAGCTTTAAATGCCTACGATTGCCAATCTGAGAAAGACGAGAATAATTTAACCCTTCCCGAGAATACCTGTCTTGTATATTGGACTCTAAGCTAATTACAGTATATTACTACATACTATAATACTCTCGGTTTTAAAAATTAGTTTCGCCGGAATTGTGCCTGGAAAACGTCCTCATATAAACAAGCATGGGAGACTTTAACGATAAAGTAGAAAGTAAACCTATACATCGTTTTACTCATCTGCACAAAATTATACATTCAAGTTATCTAAGAATTCTAACTTTAAATTATGTAAAGCAAAATACGGAAATTCCGTAGAATGCAAATGTTACGCAACCGTTTTTTTATTTATACCTATTGGAAACGTCTGTATAAACATAAGGAAATTTTTTTGGACAATTGTGTTAAAGAAGTAAACTAACAGGTATCGTTTCTTCACTGCCATAGTATGTATACCTATTGTAATTATTATTACAATATATTAGCGTGTGAATTAAACGTTTCACTTTAATACCTGAGAAATAACACTCTTACTGCAGGAAGGAAGATGTTTATGAACGCTAGAACTCGGTAGATAGAATGAGGCCAATGCATATATAACTCTTACATATTGAATTTAGTTAACCTTACCTTATTTTTTGCAATATTCTTGTAATATAAATTATAAGATATTAATTTGGACTGCGTTTTATATGAGCTTCCTAGATGTACAAAACGCGTTTTGTATGTGTTTACATTTGCAACTGAAATTCCGCAGTAGGGAATGTTATAAATTTAAGTGACTTCAACTTCACAACCTCGTTGCTAACAATCTCATTAGTTAGTATTTTACAAAATTTTGTTGATAAATTAATGTCAGATAATATGGTTCCTGACTTTTACATAAGAACTATTTTATGTCATATAAACAAAATTAGTTTTAAACTGAATATTCCACTGATGAAAATATTAACCCATTAGAATTAAAAATTTTGGGAAAATAAACTGAAGAGCCAGATATTTCAGTACGGGTTTAAGTTTCGGTTAAATAATCCCAAACTGAAATACCGGCCCTTGGTAGGAAAACTTAGCATAATTGGTTATTTTAAAACTCAAATATTATCTTCCCTAATTATTTTACGATATAGATATGTTTCTACAGAAAAATGTTATCCATGTTATTTTTTATTTGTTCACAAACGTAAAAATCAGAAAATAAGAAACGCTGTTTTGGAAAAAATATGTAGTGCCTTGGAATTATGCAGTGACAACTGCTCATCGCAATTGCCACTAGTACTGTCACTTTGACGCGAAATTTAATCTTAATTGCATTAATCTATTCAAACGTTTATTTTGTACAAATTGTTATGTTTTCATTGGAAGAAAAACTAGAAGCAACAAAATAGTATTATTCTAGAAAAAGTACACATTCACATTCACTGAACGGGAGTTGTCACAACTCAACTCCAAGGCACCATAGGATTTTGTCTCAAAACAGCCTTTTCTATTTTTTCTTTTCTCAGCCTTTGAAATACTTACAATTAAAAATGAACACATGGACTTTTTTCTAAAATAACTAAGGAGGTTAATAATATTTAAATTTTACCATCGAAATCCTTATGTTACGTGTATATACAGTGACACGAAAGTGTGTCTATAAACCTTAAATACATTCGAAAGTCCTAAAAATAAGATTAATTTTTTTTAATATTATAAATCCTTGGATAGGATGAATAGTTAATTATGGATGAGGCAAGTTATAATATGCAACTAACAATTATAGACACCTTCGGTTTGCAAATTCGTGCTGTTCGTGAAGTGTTAATGGTTCCCTACTGCGAGTGTGAGCTTGCAACTAAAAATTAAAATTCATTTTTAATTCACGGTAGTTATAAGAATTTAAACTGATGATTTGTGTCTCCAAGCTTGCTGCATTTCTCAAATTTGCTCTATTAATAAATACCGTTACTTTTTAACATACTGTATAACTGTAACAATTTTTTTTAAACTAATAAAGTTTAAAGTCAACCTTAATAATACCTACGTTTTAGTACAGTTTTCCTGTATTTTTGCTCACATACTATCATATGAGTTGCCAATTAAAATTTCAGGAAATAATGTTACTTGATATAATTAATAACACTCACTTTTTACACGTTTACTGAAAAACGTTAGTTTAGTAAAATATTATTATTACATTTTTTACACCGCACCGAACAACTTTAAGGAAATATTTATATTTAGTAGGTAGGTACCTACTAAAATTACTATCCAATATTATCGTATTTTTCAGTTTTTGCAATTCAATTATTGAAGCAATTTCATGATAATACTATATGAGCAAATAGAAAAATAACTATTTGCATTTATTATACCTACATTTAATTATTTTCTTTTGAATGTTTTTCACAACTTGGGTATGAGGGTGTAATCTTTAATTCGGGCCACTATGGGTAATATCTCGGAAACGGTTAAATTAGACAAAAGTTCTCTATTTCAGGGACCAGTTTGTACCCAGTTTCAAAAGTTTAAAAATATTAAAAGCTTAGGTATTACTAGATAACTTCAAAAAAAATTAAATTTGCTGTTTTTTTATCTGTGGTTTCTTTATTTTTAATTATAACTATAACTGATTCAGTTTTTCCAGTTTAGTGTAATTTATTATAACGAACTCAAATTTTTTGTATAAATAATAAATATTAAATAAAATATCGATTTCAACGGGAAATATCAAGATTTATTCGCTTTATACGTATTTCGGCATCATTGTGCCATTGTCAAAAGCTAATAAATCTTGATATTTCCCGTTGAAATCGATATTTTATTTAATATTTATTATTTATATAATCATGGATTTCAACAAAGTGACGCTTGAGAATGTCAATAAATCAAATTTTTTGATTTAGAGATACGGCAGTCAACTTCTTTTTTTCTTATGACCGCCATATTGGATTGTGACATCATTTTTTCATTCCCTTTACATCCATGCATCACAATCTAATAAAATATTCACAACAATTATGTAAAATAATAAAAACGCCGTTTTTTCAAGTAAACTTTGAATATCTCTTGCTTGTGCTTGTGGTTAGTGAAACAAACAATTATTTGTTAAAGTAGTTTATAAATGTAGATGAGTAAGGTTTGATGGCTTGATAAAACTCTATGAAATATTCTTTTAATGTAAATATGTAAAAACTACCGCTACTTAGTTAAAAGAATACGCCGAAATTCATGAATACAATGAAAACACTTTATGAGAGAGGAAACCACTGTATCATAAATATTTTAAAGCGAGCACATTATGGTTATTTGGTACAACAGTATAATAGTTAGACGAACTATCAACGAACATATAATGAAGAATGAAGCACGGCGCATCCCTATGTTAAGAGATAAAACTCCCCCCCAAAATTTTAATTAAATTTAACATTTTTTGTTGCTTCTTGATTTATGTTTAAAAAGAATCTTATATCTCATCAGTAAGATGCGAAGCAATAAAAAATTTTCCAAATCATGTCCCTTAACCCTTGTTGAAAACATCAAAAATCAAAATATAACATAGTACTAGTAGTACCTATTCTTATGCTAAATTTTATCGTGGTACTTCTTTTAACACGCTGATCCAATAATTTATCTATAAATTGGTATGTATCTGACGTGAATCACCGGAAACAATAAAACACAAAACAAAATAGGGCAAAAGGAAGGAAGAGAAGCTGCTTACCTTGCAAGGACGTGAGTGGGAGCTAGAAAACACAGTCTCTCTGTCTAAACACCACTTTAATAGTCTAGAACGTCGAGTTCGAGGCGACGGAAACTGAGACACTAACGATCGTGTTTTAATTTCACTACTAACTTAATCTGCTTAATTATCTATAACTAGGTATCGGGGATAGATAACGCCGCTAACCACAAGCTCTTCTTCCTGTTGCTGCAGGATTGCAGAATTTCGATTAATCACCTTTTCGCCAGAAATTAACTTTTTCTTTTATTAAACAAAAAATGTGCTGCACTTTTAGTTTTTTAATTTATTGACGAATCAGTCTTTTAATTTTAAAAACTTTCTAAGATATTTAAGCGATTATTGGTATTATTATTATTATTATTATTAATTTAATTAAATTTAATTCCTTAAAATATAAGATAATTATTAGAGTACTTATACGTTTTAAATTAGATCCGATTTTATTTAATTTTTTAAAAATATTGCACTTTTACTTTATTTTTGGTTACCGTATTGCACCTTAATTGCGATTTACCTACATGTCGCCGGATTACGTCACATTTTAACAGTCCATAATTGTAGTCACTTTTAAATTTTTAAAAATTGTTGAAAATCATTTTCAGCAAACGCGTCCATCGCTTGAAGAAGTCTTGATGAATTAAGTTAATTTTAATTTTTAATTTAAAATTGGTCCGTTATTTCTCCAAGAAAGTTAACGAAGTGTGATTAAGAAATTTAAAAAAAAGCCGTTTCTTGATTTAGGGAACCAATTTAAGCATATCCGGTGAGTCAACTATCGCGCTCTATCGCGGTAGCCTTGGAAGACCGGAACCGAGGTCTGAAAGTAACTGCACCGTCTTTGAGGAGCTCGTGAGGTGCGAGAGCCGTGGCAGCCCCGGTAAGTGGTGTGAGACGCCCAGGGTCCGCTACCGATAGGACGGCGAGAAGAAATGTAGTACCTGTACTGGACTCGATGGTCGAAGTGCCCCTCCACGATTTCAACATTAACACTTAACAGTTCGTCAGTGCCAATGTCAAGAACTGGAAACTAAATTGACCATCCACTTCCTAGGAACTCGACTCTGGGGTGCTGGGTGGAAACTTCAACGCCGATTAAAGCACTTGTTCGTTAACTGTGATGGTATCTCATACACAACAGATGTGGCGCTATGCTAATCTGATATAAAATATTATTTGCCGGCACTTGTAACGGTTATTAACATCAATAAATTACTTGGTTATTTTGTACGGTATTGCATATATTTATGCCTTCGTAACTATGATAGAATATTTCTTAACAATTGCCCATCAATAAATATATATGAAGAGAATAACTAAACGTGACATTAGGGAATAAAGACAACGAACTAACCACCGACCATGAATTGGCAGTTTATACTTAAAAAATTCTTTGGTGAAGAAGGTTTTTAGAGCCTAGAGGCTACTCGTTTCTAAAATAATTTCACTGGTTTTCCAATTAAAAAGGCAGCGATATCGCGTTTCATTTTCATATAGGTACATGAGTAACTTTCAAATGTTCGTAACCCTAATAAGGGTTAATATTTTTTCCACGAAGCACGAAGATATTTTTTGTCAATACGTTTGAAAGTTTTGTTAAAATATTTGAGAACCGACGAGATATTAATACAAAAACGTTGCATCGCACTTTTACCATTCCCGCAAATACTCCGTTGTACATTTCAATTTCTCTTATAGCCACCCAACGAAAAGCTAGAACATAGCGTCAGTGACCTTTGTTGATTTTTCTATTGATTTTCGTACAACATGGAGTAGAAAATCAAATACGATTTATTACAGCACTAGTCATATTATCCTAATTACTATTTGAAACAAAATCTTTAATTTTACACGTACCTATGTCGATAAAAACGCATCGTTTAACTTTTTGGCCTTTTGCCATATATCCAATATTACAAGACCTTGGATTTTTATCGGAAAATTTCAGTAGTAGTTCCCGAAACATTGTTGCTAGGTAAACCACGAGTCCACAATCTATTAAAAATGCGAGTGCATTAGAACGATTGTGGTGTGTATTGTGGTTGAGTGCTTTACCCTATAGCAACAAAGTTAAGGGCAATACTACACTCTTGCAAAAAGTAAGCAACACTATAGCAACGGTCGTGCTAATGAGTTTTTATTACAGGAAGCCATGGTTTTAAACGGAGTGGAATTTTTATCGGGCCAAACGGGTTTTATCGTGAAATACGGAATCCTATTGACTGACGTTTCGGGTGTTGGTTAGTAATTTTACGGGGGAATAAAATCCTATAAAATTAAATGTCCTGAAGACCGAGATCATGAACACCTTGAACCACAATATCAAGATCGTGGCTCTACAAGATCCGACCGTCTGATGAATGCTGAGGAGCAAGTATTGGAAACTGCCGAAGAAGATCCAAGCAGCAGCACAAGGAGGGTTGCCTTAGAAGATGGTGTTTGTAACAATTTAGCTTAAGGCCTGTCCGCCTTGGTACGGATGTAATCTTTGTGAGCCTTAAGCCAAATTGTTACAAACACCCTCTTCTAAGGCAACCCTCCTTGTGCTGCTGCTTGGATCTTCTTCGGCAGTTTCCAACACTTGCTGCTCTGCGTTGATAACACGGTCGGATCTTGTAGAGCCACTATCTTGATATTGTGGTTCAAGGTTTCCATGATCTCGCAGATGTACTGTTGATGTAAACTTACGCACATTTGCAATAGGGTGGTTGGTAAAATCGTATATGTTTCTCGCCCTTTATGCATTTCCGAAAACGTAACACGTTGCCGTAGGTAAATTAGAACAATGTCCGTTAGTTCCATATTTACCAAACTCGGCGTTATCGTTTTAGGTACCAGCAAAGTTAACTAAACTAACCGATCGCAATGAACTTTCAAAGAGTACGTACTCATAAACTTTATTCAATTCTAATATCAATTACATTGGTAATGTCTTGCACTTTTCTCTGCAATTTTTAAACAATTTTGAGTATATTTGTCAACTCTACTCACCGAGACAGTTTTTAACAAAAATGATTAAAATCTACCAAAAAATATCACACAAACCTTCTGCCTTGAATTTTACTTAACATCACAAAAATCTTGGCAAAGCAAACAAAAAATGTTTGATAAAAATTATATAACCTCGCAGTGAAAACAAAAGTTTTTCTTGAGGCCTATCGTACGGAAACTCCAATTACCTGAGGTTTTACGACTACCATCTCTAAAGCCTTAATTAAAACTCATACAGCCGGTAGCGAAGCGTGAGTTTGCATTTGAAGTATAAGCTAAGATTGTATTTTTGTAGAACCGCATTTAATGCCCTGCAAACTTCGCAATTCTTTGTAATTGAAGACTTGCGTATCTTATATTATTCTTTGAAAGATAGTCGCACGAAGCAGATCGCGGGAGTGTTTTTCTTTTAAATACTCGGATACTAAGAACATTCAGTTTAAATTTTTAATTAATCGAACACGTAAAGTCGCATTTTTTTAGTGTTTGCAAAACTGGTCGCACTCAACGTTTGTCGAGTTGGTGGTGAATTTCTTAAAATTTATTCGAATTGTTGAATTAAATACTTGCACGAAGGTTTGGTGAAATGAAACATTAACATAGAATAATGCGACACCTAATTTTTTAATTGACAAAGATAGGTTTGGACAGATAATAGAAAAACTATTCCAAAAAAATTACCTACAAGACAATCGATACTCGTTCTCACTGAAAAATGTTTCTTACGCTTGTACTTAATTGTAACTTGTTTTGTGGATTGGCTGTTAAATTCTCAATAAATTGATACTTAACAGTTTAGGGGTAGAAATGGACAAAAGGTTAACTTAAAGGTAGTATTTTATTTAAACGTTGAAGCTTGTTTACCAATGTATTCAGTTTATTTATTTATTTTTTTTTTTGGGAAATAAACTTGATACAACTTGATACAACTATGTAATTACACTGCAGGGAATGAAAAATATAATTTGAATCTAGTTGCTAGTAAATAAACAGTTGGTTCATACCCAATTGAAAAGAAAATCAACATTGCATAGAACAAGTGCATGTATAGAGCAGTACGATGAAAGATGGGTATTTTTCAACTGTTAATAGTTTAGCGCCAATTTCAAAACTATGAAAGATGGGTAGATATTTTTCAAGTCAGTTGCTATCAGATGCATGTGAATACCCATTCAAGGCCAACTGTATCACTTGGCCTTGACCCATCCAAAGCCAGCTGATTATAACCCATCGTCGATGCGTCGCCCTCTGGTGGCGAAAAATTGAACCCGATTCATGGACTTGTTCTATTGAAGGAATTGCAAATGGAAAAATAATATTTATTTTCAGCTGGAGAATGGAGAAATATCAGAACAGTACGAAATAATATTTTCACATAATCTCTGCTACCTACTATAAACATTTGATGAATGCAAATAATCTTAACATTTCTGAACATAAATAGGAGTTAATACTGACTGTAATGAAATAAAAATAAAATATGTAACTAGTTTAATAATTTATTAAAGATAAGTCAAAGCTCAGTTCTACAATTAAAAGTTTTATGTCACGCTGTTATTTTAAATTTTAAAAGACATGTACCTGGTATATATGCCCCAAAGGAAGACATAACTCCAAAGTGACATAATAAGGATTCAGGGAAGAGATTAAAATGATAAACATAATGGAGTTTAAACGATACACAATGGCATAAGGAGCGAGCGGTAAAGAATCAGGGTTAAGGTATCTTTGGTTTGTACCAGCGCGCAGCACTTTGTAATATACAGGGTGTCCGGAAACAAAGTTCCGTAACTTCGGGAGATGATTCTACATCCAAAAATATGAAGAAAAGTTCTCATGAACAGGGGTCCGGAAAAGCTTTCTAACGCGAGCTACGGCTCTTTGAAGAGGGGCCTCAAAATGTGTTGTTTTATTAATTAGTTAATCAATACTGAAACGAGATTGATAAAATTTGGTACCCAGGGTATATTTGGTACGGGAAATAGTTTGGTAATGTTAAAAATAGAAAAAAAAGCCAGGGGCGTGCGTAACGGGTAGGGTGTATTGATTAACTAATTAATAAAACAACACATTTTGAGGCCCCTCTTCAAAGAGCCGTAGCTCCGTTAGAAAGCTTTTCCGGACCCCTGTTCATGAGAACTTTTCTTCATATTTTTGGATGTAGCATCATCTCCCGAAGTTACGGAACGTTGTTTCCGGACACCCTGTAGAGATTTGACAACAACGTTCTCCATAAGGCCAATACTGAACTCTAGGTGTGGTACAAACTATAGATTTATATCAGTATATCGTGTACTAACTACTATTTGACTAGGAAGCGCTTTAGGCATATTCAACAACAATTAACGATTTTCAGGTGTAGTTAAATAATCTGTAGTGGTTATGTTATATTTGTGGTTCATCCACAAGTTTCCTCCAAGTTTTAAAAATTATGTGCTACTTTTGCATTTCAGAAATATTGCATGTCGAAGTAACGCAATTTATAATTGAAATAGAGTAGGGGATAAAGTACCAACAACATACAGTGTTACAAGGTTTATAAAACTTTAATTCACAATTATTTAGGAAAGCTATGTCCTAACTATGCTATGTTGTCCTAACATAGATGCACCTTTTCTTATTCAGCTAAACCTTGCAGACACAGCCCAAAAAGTTGCACTTCTGGTCTTAATAAAACAATATACTGTACTGTACTGTACTGTACTGTACTGTACTGTACTGTACTGTACTGTACTGTTTAGGTATGTTTTTTTACTTTACCATAGCGGCATACGGCATACCCTATAGGTGAAATATAACTATATCATAGCAAATTCGTATTGATTTTATCATCAACATAAGTCTTACAGGCAAGCGCTACGATTTTTCATAAAAATAAAATAATACCAGCAGGTTTATGTTCAATTCTAAAGGATTGATAACTGTAACGCAGTGTAATCTGGAAACATGACACGTCTTTGGCATACAATAATAAATGTAAGCAGCACTGGAAGCAAACCTGAACGAAGTTAATTTTCCTAGATTATTTTTACATAACCACCTAGTCACGATTTATGTTGAATTCTAATTCAAGGAGAATTATTATTTTATAAGCAAACGTAATTGAATGATTAATATTCATCTTCAAGACCTAGAATACGACGAACATGTAAATCATTTTGTTAATAAAATTTGGATATTGTTAATTACTGCTACTTATTATGTATACATAACCGACGCGAACCGCAATTTTAGCGGTAATAAGATGTACGATGGAGGTTAATCGTATCAGGCAAACGTGACTGAATTTTTAATTTATATTTTTAAATTATTTAATACAAGCGTTTCCTAAAGCATATTAACAAATTGATATATGTTATTATGTAAAAATATGTAAAAATCATCCCGTTTAAGTAAAATGGTATCATAAAAATACTTACAGCTCAGATTGGTTTTAAGTTTACACACACAATGCAGACCAAATGTTATTATCTGCCATAGATTACGAGGAAAACTTAATTGCATGTAAACAGGGGTCAATTGGAAGATCTGCTGGAAGTATTTTTGTTGCATAAAATTTACCCATTAGAATAGATTTTGTTTTGATACCTTTTTTGAACGCCACCAAACTAATTTAGGCTGCAGAGCATGACATCCACCAAATCAACTTTATTTCTTTCTGCCTAAACTATGGCAGATATCGTAATCAAACAACAGGCAAAAACTGTGTAAAATGAGAAGTTTGGTGAGTAGTAAAAATTTAAAAGGTGACGGATAAACCGTTAAAAAAATCGAAATGAACTTTTGGCCAACTGCTTAACGCTCACGCGAACAAACTAAGTATGTCAATAATCTATTGTCACTATAGATTCACATCCCAAATTCCATCCCCATCGCTAAAAGCATTCGTTTGTTATTATTAAAAAGAAATAGAAATCTTTTCAACATTTTTTGACGCTCCACAGAGCTTTAAAGAAGCATTTTTGGATATAAATAAGTTTGATCAGATTGTCCGTCCTATTTTGGTCTCAGGAATATGTGGTATACCGTTTTCTACTGATCTTTCAGGAACACTTTGTAAATATCGCAAGAATAAAACTACACATTATAAATACGAGAATACAAAAGGAGCGAACAAATTAAGAGTTCTTGTTTAAAACACTAACATTTATGAATGCGCATATTTATGATGCTTTTAAAATTTTACTACACAGTGTTATGAAACAATCTCAATTAATAAGCGGAATAAAATTCTGCATTTATTTTACTTTTATCACTATAATATTAATTTCGAAAATAGAAACATTAGGTGTAGTATTATCTAGAAAACCATCGTAGGTATATTTATACAAGAAAAGACAATAGTGGTATCTTCAAAACTCCTACCGAACAGATAAAACATAGTCAATAAGATATCCACAAACATTAGGAATTAATTTTGTGGAACATCTCGTGTTTTCTATAGATAATAAGCTCGTTACACTTTTTATATCACAGGTAGTTGTTATATTATTTTTTATTCATTGCCTAAAATGGAAAGCATGTGGGAAATTCTAAGAAACAGAACAATCCCGCTGTACCAGCTATCAACACATGAAGCAATTTTATTGAACTGCTAAAAGTTGTCTTAATTTTTAAAATGTTTATGATATCTCTATAATAATCCTAAGACGAACATAATGCATGGAAAAACATATAATTAAATGTATTATAAATATAATAACACCAACACACATTATTAAGGAATGATGCAATCTCCTAAGAAATTCGCATCCATCAACTTTCCCAGCAGACTAACTTGTCCTTATCATAGAACAATGTCAATTTATTTTGAGGAAAGATCATAGCACTTCTTCATTCTATTTCACTATAGGATTCGTTTTGTAGCAACGGTCATTTTTTTTTAAATGTAAACATAGAAAACGAGGTTATTATTCAATAATCATGGAGTTGTCTTTGGCTACCTCAGCACACCAAGTGTTATACACAGATATAATGTGCCTCCCCCTTAAAATTTCCCCTAACTACATGATCGAGTGGGGATCTACTGGTTATGTAGTTACTAGTTAGTTAAACCAAGATTAATTGTCATGGATACACTTGTTTTAAGTTGTTGTGAGAATTGTATTTGTATCCATGGTAATTAATTCATTTTGGTTTAGCTGAACCGGGAGTTTAACCCGAACTGAACAAGAAGAGGTATTAATTCAATTTCGCGATGATCATACATTCATACGTTTAGTTTAAAACATCCTGATATTCCACCCATATCGTGAATAATAATCAGAAGGAATGCAGGTACCAGGTACTGCAATGGTATACTACCAACATTGAAGCCACAATGCTTCAAGAGTCAGTACAACTTACAACATATTTGGTGTATTCATGCGAACTAGGAGTTTCTACACTTGATATCAACACTAGAGGGGAAAACTGATCAAGGAACAATAATTCAAGAATTGCTGCGTGCGTGAACGACCAGTGTATTCACTTATAAATTTCATAGAAAGTTGATATGCTCTATAAAGTTATTTCAAGAATATGAGAGTATGATATTTGACCACGCAATTTTGTATAAGGATAAACGTAGGTTCCGTACAGAATTTCATCATTTTTTTATTTATGTTAATAACCCTGAGATAATTAACAGTTAATATATCTGTTACGTTGGCGCAGCGATATAGGGTCTGGATTCGTAGCCAGAGATATAGTGTTACATTTGGGTCATTTCAAAATAATTTCGTATTTGTTAAATTATAATTGTTATTCAACTCGCAATTGGAATGTTATGCTTCATAATAACATTGGCCTAATTGTCCTAGATATGAATAGAGTTGCAATGATTAATTGCTGCAATCCTTGTTGTTAGCTAGTCTACTTATTTTCAAAGTCTGATAAAGAGGATTGCAGGAAAAGAACGAGTGGGGCATTATAAAAGGTTTAGTTCCTTAGTTAAGGAGTTAGTCTTAGATCGAGTCTTAGTTGAAGAGTTCGAGTTCGAGTTCAGTTCAGATTAGTCTGAATCTGAGTTCTGTTAGTCTGAGTCTTAGTTCCAAGAGTCTTAGCACCCGTTCCCCCAGGGCGTAACAATAGTTCGATATTCGTGCAAATCTTTTTATTTTTTTTTTATTTAATTTTTAGTTTAAAAATTCTTTTTTTATAATTTTGTTATGATATTCGAATATATTCGTTTTTAAATAAATTTCTAAAATGTTCATGGTTCATCAAGTACCTATAATAATTATTGAAGACCGGCGCAATACAATAGTGCAATAACCAATAATTTACCGAATAAGAAGAAGGTGGGAAATGTAAAAGTCAAAATGAAATAATAGTTTGTTTGGGCAAAATATATCTATTACATTATGGTAAGTTGGATTCATGCACCGAAAGAAATATCTTATTTTCATTGAATACAGTTTCTAGATATAGGTGCGAGTGAGTGAGTGTTTATTTGTATCTAGATCAGACTAGATCCAGATACAGACGTTTTTTAAAAGTGCACATGTCCAAAATACAAGATACGTTTCGCCAGGGTTATCTTATCTAGATACCGATACCAATACTCCAAAGTATCTAGCTCCTTTTCAGATACCAACTTTGAAATATTACATTTCTATAAATCTGCCCTCCGACATATTATTTGAATAGTGGAGATAATTCAGTTTTTGTGAAACTGCTTGTGCAGTTTTCAATAAGATAGGACAATAATTCTAAGCGTTTTTCACTCAAACAGAGAGTAGTTAGGACATTTTAACTTGGTAAAAAGATAAAATACATGTAGACATTGCAATATACAGCTGGTGGTGACCTGGAGAACGCAGCATAAGGATTTGAATGGCTAAATCTTTAATGTTGAATTATTTACTTCCCTAATTATTTTACAGCTAAACTGTTCGGAAGCGTTTTGTAGAGACAGAAATACTGAATCGGAACGCTCTATTGTTTTTCCATTTTAGTTTTACAGAAAGAAAAAAATTGTAAAAACTGAACGTCTGAATTTGAAAATTGCGCGCATTTTCTAATTGCAGAACTGTCAGTTATGCTCGTCGGACTTTTACGTTTGGTTATAAAGTGTATTTTTGTTTCTGTAAAACTAAAATACAAAAGTAATCGTAGGTGATTCAGTATTTCTTTCTTTACAAAAAATTTCAGAACAGTTTAGCTCTAAAATAATTAGGGAAGCAAATAATTCAGTATTAAAGAATTAGCATTGAAATTTCTATGCTGCGTTCTCCAAGTCACCACCCTGTATGCCACAAGCCGAAAATCGCAAATTTTTCAGTTGTTCTAAAGTGTATTCCAGGAAAAGAAAATGTTGATGTAAACAGAACCATGCGGTTTGTGGCAGTCACATGGTCGCGGACAAGGTCTGTGTTTGGTTGCACAATGAGAAAATTATTTCATGATAACAACTTTTTACCTAGGGAAAAAGAAATGTTTTTATATTTGACGTGTTTACGTAAAACTGCGCAACCACAACTGTGTATCTATCTCATAAGTATCTAATAAAATAGATCTAGTCTTTAATAGGACATGATTTTAGAGGCACAAGTTACACGTTTGTAAAAGTATGTAGATAGAGATATTAGGTACATAACATAGATATACCTGACTACTATCTAGATCCGATATTTAGATACATATGTATCCAGATACCATGTCCAGATACAGATACTACCTAACACTGAACGTTTTGTATACACCAGGAAGTATTGGTTAGTTCTTGATTTACACTTGTTTCAAAATTTAGTTTGTTTCACCTTAATTATTTGTTTATTATTTTTCCTATGTTCAGAATAGGTACCTACAGTTGGGCTTTTAAGCAATAATGATGTCTTTAAATGCATCTAATCTTTACAATGTACAACAAGACTGGGTCTTCGATAAAAAAAAAAGAAAAACTAACGGGTTTGACGTTGACTTTCAATGTTTCTAGTAATTAACCTAAATTTATAGCGGCTGCAGATAAGCTAATCTACAAGGATAATAATCCTAACACCTTAAGACCTTAACTCTAAATCTTACCTTTTTTGGAATCCTAGAAGTAGTGCAAAATGTAAATCATCACTTTAGATATCTAATTATCAGCACGCACACAATATTATCCACAAACACTTAAAGTAAATAAATAAACAAATATAGTTAAACAACTTTCTACGCGCCGCGTTAACAAGCAGTCTTTAATTTGCATTAGTAAAGAGCAACACCGGATTTGACCTTCTCAGTAGGTTCTAAAACATCAACTGAATGCAATATAATTGCCATAAGTTCTCAAAAAAGTGACCTGTTTTTACCTTACATAAGAAGCGCACATGACTAACAGGTTAACTGTCATAAATAAGGAGGATAACATTTTTCTTTGGGTTAGAAGAAGCAAGAAGTCAATCTAGATATTCTGGTTTTTACTTCTGGAGATAAAAGTAGTGCATGCAAAATATTTGAGATAAAATATGTGTGGTTTACCTACATTGGATTTTAAATCCAAGTCATTCCCTTCGGGCTAATGCGGCTAAAAGTGAATTAGGCCAAATCATCCGCATCAAGTAACAACTTAGTTTAAATCTTGGTTTCGTTCGTTGTTCGGTGGAAGACAAAATCTGGTCTTTAGTCAACAAAAATTCAAATTTTAAAATTAATATGAGTAGATACGTAACCCACAACTCATTGTCTACCTGACTGATAATGATAACACTCATACACGAAAGAATGTTAATCCTTTGAGATAAGAATAGGAACGTTTTCGTTTTTGTGTGATTGCATCACGACTGATTTTGTGTAGTTTTATAGTTGAATTATTTTTATAATAAATGAAAGCTATTTTTGTCGATTATAATCATTTTGGAAGTGTCTAATATTTTATTATTGTTGAGATTTTCCTGAGATTTTCAAACTTTTGTAATTTTTGAAAACCAAATTTGAAATTTCAGTTTTCAGTTTTGGTTTTTTTCTTTCAAAACATCTAATTTTCATTGCAAGGACAACTTAATATTTTTATAGATATTTGTTATTTTGTGATATGGATTCCTGTTAGAGTTTCTGGGTGCCTTGGATGATATTGACAGCTTTGTATGAATAAGGGTGCGAACAACTTTTGACAGATAAAACTAAACTTCTCTTTTATTTGACATAACCTGCATGATAGCTAAGCAATTTGTAAAACAGTTGCGTATTCACATTAAAAGTCACTAAATTGACAGAGATGAAAAAATTGTACTTCTCTTTCTAAGGCCCAGTTGTACAAACGTATTCGCATCCCAGATCAACTGAACCACGGTCAGTTGTCATGGATACCAGATATTACCATTGTTCGAACAACTGACAACTGACCGTGGTTCAGCTAGACGGGAAGTTAAACTAAGTTGATACAACCGGCCCTTAGGGTGCTTTCATATAAGCGCGATTTTTTTCTTGGGAAGTTTTCTTTTTCGTTTCATTGTTTAAATTTGGCAGCAAATTAAAGTTTAACTTTTATTAAATATATAGAAAACATCCGCTTAAAAATCGAGCCTATATAAAGGCACTCTTAGGCCCAGTTGTAAAAAATATTTGGCTGCCAGTTCAGCTGATCTACGATCATTACCATGGATACGATTGTTCTTAAGAATCATACAGCCCATGATAATTGATAGTCGTTTAGGCGAACTAGAAGTTAATTCTTTTTACAATTCGGTCTTAAATCATACAAATCTGTCAATACCATTCAAGGCACCCTAATGTCCCTAATTATAACCAGGAGCAACAACAAGTGGCTAAATAGTAACAAGTAATTTAAAAGTCGTGGAATCGCAGTAGTCTTTTTGTTCTTAAATCGTATTTCTATTGGGCAGAGGTAACCTCAGCCTAAATCCGCAAGATCAAATAATAATTATTGTAATCTGTACAGATAAACTCGATCGGGCCGTTCGAAAACGATTAGCATACAATGCGATTCGCATATAACTTGCTAATAAGGGCACATATAATTTTACTTGGCTGACTGCTAATATCATCCACAGATTTACGTTTTGCTGCACAAATTATTTTTCAAAGTGTACCTAAAATTCCAAACTTTCATTGATATTGCTACTCGAAGTACGGACTACAGGGGTTACAAAAGTAAGAGGTAATTTAACTTCCTTACATCTTCGCCAATTGTTACCTAATCTTGAAACTATCTTATAGCAGAAGAAATTGAATTTGATGGAATGATTTTCTTTAGAAATACTTGCATGGTAAATAATATACGGTATGAGTTTAATCGCAATTTAATCCCCGCAGCTTAAAACCGTAAAACAATTTTTAAGAAGCCCTTTTAGTGACCGTTTGAGATAAATCGCATAATAGTTCCTCGAACAGGAAATGAAATCGGATGTTGGTTTCGGTTAAAAGCAGACCTTTTCGAATATTAATAGCAAACCTTCATTGAGATAAATTTTAGCAATCTACAGAAATGATTGTGGCGATCGCGCGTCAACTGTTTCTCCAAATCGGCAATTTATAATTTTGAGCTTTTAAGATACAGTGTGTCCATTTTATAGTTAACACTTTGATTATTCAGAAAAGGCAACACACACTGTATATCAGAGATAATCTTGCTAATTACAACATATTACAATGAATTTCAACAAAATTTGCCATGAAAATAAAAAATATTTTAATTAAACGTGTTTATGAAGATAGGCAGTCATTAAACAATACTAACATTCCAGTACAGAAAACATGCATTCCGCATTATTTTATGAAAAGTTTAATAATGAAATTAACTTAAGAACTGTAAAGAATAAATTACGTTTACTGTATGTAAACCTAGAAATTACTGCTACCTACTTGTATGTTTTATAGCTCGAAGCGTTTATCTAACTATTTTCAGTTAATAAAGCAATTGTAACAATAATTCCTACGACATTGTTTTCGTAGTTAAACTATAATCATGTTAATAAGTAAACAATATGTCAATCGAAATTGTTATAGGTACCTTAATGGTTTAATAAGATTAAGAGCATAATAAGAGCACTGAGCAGAATATAAACTTTTATTTTATATCTAGTACAGTTCAGCGATTCAGTTTAGGTAACCCGTTGGCTGTCTCCTTGGATTGACGATTGACCTTATATTTTAAAGTGACAAGAATCAGAATCGAATAGAGGTTTTATCTATTTTTATTTGATCACATTTCATAGGTTGTACATGCCCCACATGATACTGAAAGGAATAGAAATATAAACAAATATATGGTACTGATGGATGATTTTGTATTGTTGACAGTATTCTAGTAGTCCTTCACCTACTATAAGGTGTAGATGTTATAACACTCGTAATGATGAGACAAGGACGTATAGTACTGCTAACAAAAATGAATGTAAGAATTTTTTTAAACAGAGGTTCAGAAATCCTTCGTTTGGAACTATAGCAACAGCATCCCACCCCCGGGTGGTGACATAGATACAAAGATACAATTTTATACATCTTCCTCTTTTCAGTATGGATTCCTCCATTGGAATGTAGCTGTCTCTGTATTTGTTCTATAAAATTATTCTATTGCTCCGTGTCGTGGGCTCCTATGATGAAGGTCTTTCCGGATGGTTTGTTTAGCTGGCCCACGGAGCCAACGTCCTGAGTCTTTTTCCCGCCAATGCTTCATATTGGCAGAATATATGTAATGGAGTTTCATCTTCCAAGTCACACGCTCTACACGATGGGTCATTTAGTATCCCCATTGTACTGAGGTGCTCTCATCTTGCAGTGTCCTGTAAGAAGGCTAGTTAGAGTTTGATGTTCCGCCAGTCGAGTTTTAGGATTTCTTTTGTGTAATCCCTGATGGATGGATCTCGAATAAAAAGTTTTGACTGTCTCAATCCAGGCACTGCCCTCCAGTAGTTGCAGTGTGCCTCACTAAGTCGGCCCTTGATAAAACCTTTAGCACTGCTATAAGCGATGCCGCAAGTGGGCTCAGGATCAGTTCGGCTCCTCTCCTAGCTAGTGAGTCCTCCCTTTCGTTCCCTAGCGTTTTGGTATAGGTACCTACCCACCCTCTCTAGATCCCACAAGATTTGTTAACAGATCTGTTCTGCTATTATTATCGTTAGTTTTATTTTCATGATATTCAGTTTCTGCTTTCACTTCTACTCTCTCTTTGTATTTTTGAGGCTGATATTCATATTTGACTATCCTAACACAACTAAATCGTCTCCATAAAATAAATTATTTATGATGGATTTCTGATGGACTTGATGTTAATCTTTACCTTTTCCTTGCTGTTTCTATAAAGCTCTACAATGAGTTCAATTAACACTATTAGGTGTAGTGGTTCTCCTTCTCCCATATACCTACTACTCTAAAACTTACCACAACAGATCCCAACCCTGAAACAACTTCTGCGTGTGTAGGCATGTTTTTGTCGATATTATAAACCCTTAAAATATTGGTCCCTTTTTTACACCCTGTGTACTGTACTAAAACCAGATTTAATTCCAATGTCAGTTTTTAACATTAAACTAAATAAAAGCAAAAGGAATCGACATGCAGTTTTTATTAACCTCTGGTTAGTTTTTATTCATATTACGCAGGTCATCACAGCATGCAACATTATAATGTCACAAATGATTAGTTTTTTTTAACCAATAACTCAAATCATATTAACAATTACCTAGATTGCCTATTCTCCTCATAATACAAATCCAAATAAGAAAAAATCATGTACGTTGTTTTAAAAGACGTAAACGAGAGAACAGCACGAGCTTCTCAAGTGCTGGCTGGATGAATACATTAATGGTACACAGGATAAGGCATCTTTAATCTTCATACCTCTGTGTGAAAAGATGATAGATCGTACTTGAAAAGACTGTGCAGCATAACAAGATTATTCGTATAAATTTCTACTAACATCATCAGATTGTTTATAATATGCACGATAAGAAAGGGTAAGAGAAATCTTCCTTTGTGCTTGTCTAGAATGTATTCTACAGATATTATGCAGGGCTAGATCTTAATTATAATATTAATAATTCTGTAAAGGAAGAGAATAGCAAATATCCGGGTAATTTACACATGCAACGTATTAATTATTACGTGCATGTGCGTTGCGGAAATAGGTAGATGCAAGGTACGTACCTTGGGTAGATGTGTTGGAATAAACAGATCAATTTCCACTTCGTAACATACAGGACAAGAAATGAATTATGTCATTTGAATTAGCATGATACGACGTTTACATGAAGATTAATAACCATTCCCTGAACGAGAAACAGTGGCTACCTATATTGTAAAATGAGATTTATGGCATAATCAATATTACTTATATGGAATATTAAATTTAAGAAAGCCAATAGCAAATTACATTTTGTGTCCATAAAGACATTTATTGCTAAAAAATATTTATTTCATTATTATTTAAAATTAAAATCGTAACATCGTAATATTTTGGTTTTACTGCAGATTAGTGCAGATCGATAGCAACACAAGTGTGTTTATTAAAGATTCGCAACTGTTCTATCTTCACCATTTCGTAAGTCCTAACCCAACACTAAATTCCGATCTAGTAAAAACTAGACCATGAGAAAGTGATTCAAATTTATATAACTGTGGCTGTGGCAAAAGATTCACGATAAACATAAATAAATTTTGTTGATTTCGTTACCAATTTGTAAATGTTTAAAAGATTCCAGTTCAATAAATTATTACATAAGTTGTGAACTTTTGTAAATTCGTTTTACAATTCCGCTTAAGGCACACGTAAATTTAAATTAAAGATATTGGATAAGCAGTGTAATAAACGAATAAACAGAAGATTTGGTAAGTAATGGTTGTTGTTACAAAACATACATTTGAAAAAAAAGAAATAAAATAAAAAACGTATTCTTCTGCTCTAACATTTTCATATATTTAATGAAATGCAACAGTAATTAGTAAGTACTACACCATTAATATTTCAGAAGTGGTATTCAAAATAATCTATTGATTAAGGCCCAGTTGTATGAAGTGGTTGAACTCCCAGTTCAGCTGAGCCACGATCAATATTGTCATGGGATATGATTGTTATAACAATTGGTATCCATGACAATTCATCGTGGATCAGCTAAACTGGGAGTTCAACCACTTGATATAACTGGGGCTAATAATTTTCCAGTGTTTTGGTTTCGCACGACCGTGTTGTTTTTGATTGCCATGGAAAACCAAACATCTTGATGCTTTTATAGCTTATAACCACAACTTATAAGTTATAACCTAATTCGTGCAGTAACTAAAACAATGCAAAGTGACAGTTTCAAAAATTAAAATAACATATCAAAATTTCCTAACTAAATTGGAAAAAACTGCTTACGCTCACACATATTATCCTGAGCCTGTTAGCCAATCAGAAGCGCCCTTTTTTAAAAATTGAATCAATTAGAAGGCTGTTTTACTAAAAATATTTTTATGACAATTTAATTCACATTCCATCATCCAATCAGAGACGTGTATTCTCACGAATTCAACCAATCAAAACAAAATTACACTGCTGGAAATTATCACTCGTGATAATTGCCGGCAATTATCACTAGTGAAATTTCCGCTTGCAAATATGTTTCTTTTTTCGTACACTTTATTTACTACAACTACAATTATTATAAATATTACAATTTTTATAAACAATTTATATTGTAAACCTTCAGGAGTATCTTCGTTCCATAATTGTATCATTTTCAAATACTCTGTATCTGTAAATGCCACTGAACTAACCTTCCTTTTGGTTATATCCGCTTGCAAAACTTTTCTTTTTGCGTCTCTCGCGTTTCTTGCTTCTTTAAAGGCAACGTCTTTAAACAGATCAATTTTAATTTTGAATTTTTCATAATACATCTCTTGGAATAACTTTGCGGTTGTGTTCCATAACACTTTGACTACGCTTTCTTTATAATCTTGTCCTGAATTCTTCTTCATATTGAAAGCATAGTCCTTTAAAATATCATTAATTGTTTCAACAGGCAAAGGTTCACATAATGAGTAACCCCTTTCTTGACAAAAATTTCTTAAATTGAAGCCAGCATGAATTATGGCTTCTTTGGGTATTTACCGGCACTGAATTTTTTACAGCCTCATCTATTTCTTTCATATTCATTTTGCCAAATCTTTTATTCATTGCACAGAAAGCATAGCTAAACAGAAAGGAAAAACACAAAACACTGAAATTACGTTTCAGAATTTTTTCACTTTTTGTTTAGACGAAACCATAACAACGCCATTCATTTTATCAGTTAACTGTGATTTGTTTCTTTTCAAAACTTCTTTCTCAGTTCTTTAAATTGTCATGACGAATGTAACTCGAGAGTTAAGAAATTGCTGGTAATTTTTCCTCCAGTTACTCGTATTTATTCCTTCTGTCAATTGTCACTCGTTCGCTACCGCTCACTCGTGCCAATATATATAGTCGGAATAAATACTCGTATAACTGTCGTAAAAATTGCCAGCAATTTCTTACTCTCTTGTTATATTACTTATGACAATTGTAAAGCCGTAGAGTCTCGAAGTGACAATATTTATGTCAGATAAACGTCAAACAAACGTCGAAACAATTATTATTATTTTAAAAATTCTTGTTTCAGTGAAATGTCATCCGAATACAACTCTTACTCCGAGTTTTTCTTCAATATTTGTCATTCACTCATTACTCGTTGTTAGGGCTGGGAATTTTATATCGATATTTATATCGATATATCGAATACCGATATTGAATTTGGAAAATATCGATATATCAATTTATAGATGTATCGATATATCGACAATATCAATATTTTTTTGATATCGAAATTTTTTTCAATATCCCTCTACTCTTGGTATTGCTTAACTTAGAGGTCTGATCTGGAAACAGCAATTTTTTAAATTTTGAGAAACACCCTAATTAGTTCATTATGTTTTTTTACGAAGGTTTAATAAATATCAAGAAATAAGGTCAGCCCAGAACAAGCCTGAGCTTCATACTGGTATTAATTCCACTTGTCGCATTAATTTCTAATTATCAACACCCAATATCGATAAATCGATTTATATTGATGTATCGATAATATCGATATTATCGATATTTTTTTCAATATCGCGAATAGATCTCAAAAATTGGAAAATCTGGACCCTTCGGATCCGATTTACTTAACGACCTAGTATCATTATATACTATTTTAGGCGGAGATTCCGAGTTGGGCCAAAGCGGTGATGGTCCTTAATCCCCATGTCCGAGTTGGGCTAATAATCTCCTGCCAACTTTAATGGGATTTTAGTGATCTACTTATAGAAAAGCAATACGAGAAGAAATTAACGTTATTGGGTGTAGGTTTCGTCTATGCCTGTCAGAGTATCTACAGAAAAATAGAATCTTCGGACATGTATTCGATTTCACGAGAGAACGAAAATAGGAAAGCATTTAAAACATTTTTCGGGTTGCGATTTGTGAATCCAGAAAAAGTGGGAGTAGAGAAACATGAAAAAACAAAAATGTTAACGGTTAATAAATATTCTCAAAAAAGTAAGAGAAATGCTTATGTAACGTCGTGTATAGAATCGTATTTATCAAATGTAATCTGTTATGTACCTAAATAACGTAATGAATACTTTTTTAATGTATAAAATAAAGTATTCTTTAATGGTACGATTATGCAACTACTCAGTATGGGTTTTGGTCTAACCCAGCCGCCTCAATTAAGAGCTTCACTGTCCTGACTCAACTCGGATTACAACAGATTTGAGGCTTCGCATCCGTTTTTAAGGTACCTACTTGACCCAACTCAGAATCACCCATTTTAAGTTCCCTGGTAATGTAATTTTTAGTTTATCTATGTTAATTTTTTTAGATGATATAAACTGTAGATAAATTCTAGTTAAATAATGTTTTAACAAAAAAATTCATTAAAAGTCAAATAAATCGTGATTTTTTCTAACAAAGTTAGGAATATAACGAAGCAATCCAAATGCAATGCAAGAAGTGTAGGTATTTCTTTTATAAAAAAATATTATCATTAACGACGATTTGACCTGTTACGTAATTTGAATTTTATTTTTTGTTGCTCTTACGACCAAGAACTCCCCCCCCCCCCGCCCCGCCTAATAATGCACAGGCGTCTAATACTCCCGAAAGAGGCAAAATCATATTTCTTATACTTTTAACCATTTCGTTTTATAGAAAATAAATATCCTTAACTAACCTAATTCTAATGGAGGGTTTTTTAAAAATTTTTGTTATGAAAGTAACTACATACGCAACTAGATTTATATAATTTTTTCTATAGCAGATGTTAAAGTGTGCTTTGTTCGACTAAAAATAGTTGATCAAGTATTACTTTAACCGCAAGGGTAGATAAAGTAACACTTTAACCGCAAGGATAGATAAAGTACTTTAATTTTCTGGAAACTCCATGGAAACCGAATGGAAACCTTTGCTACTGAGATTTTCGGGTTTAATATAATCTAATTTTAAATTGTTTTTTTTACAAATTTTTCTTATTTTTTTAACATCTGCTATAGAAAAAAATTGCATCGCTCGTGAATTAACACTTTCCGCTTGTCGATAAAATTGTATAAAAAATAACTATTAATACAGTACGTCCTTTTTTATTTAGTTATTACTGAGTCTCATGGCAGGGCTCAATTTTAAAATTTATTTTTTTTAAATTACAAACGTTCGCACTATTTTTTATACAATTACCATCTATCATTGTGTGTGTAGGTAGTGATAAACTGATAACCACTCACCGATATTATACTCTGACAATAATTTTCCGCTTCTCTTTAAATGAATTAGAAAGACGTTGAAAATTAGAAGTGAGACGTAATCTTACAACTTAATTATAAAATGACTGCTCGTAAACTGCAGTTAGTTCGGTACAGCACCTGTACCTGACTCTTCTTCATAATTAATCATTACATGAAAAAATATTTCGCACTGTTAATTTTATAATTGTGTGTTTCTCTATGTTAGAGTCTTTCACCCGCGGTTCGAACATGAAGTATGTAACTTGTGTTGTGCATTTTTTTTCTTTTTTTGCATTTAATGATTGATTGACTCTCCAAATATTGGCTTGTCCGCGATAAATACTAGCTACGTTTTTTGTTGTAATTGTTCCTCTTGTTTAATTAAAGACGCTATTCAAAACACAAAACGTTTAATAAATTAGAATTTCTTTCTCTATTTTTACTAATCGAATAATTTTATTGGAAAATTTAAGTAAATTTAACATCAATGAAAATGTATTATGGGTATTACCAGCATGTAAATGGATATTTTGAAACGTGTTAGATAACCACAAACGTGTTGTTGTTTTAAAAAAATAATGGGGTAGACTCCTTAATAAATTAAAAACTGTAGTCAATAAACTTCAGGATAGCAGTATATGTTCATTATCGAAACATTTGACGCAAAATGTGCTAAAGTAACTTTCAGTGTCATCTCATAAACATCTTCATTGTTTTTATTGTTTTTTTTAAACCGGCTGCCGATAGTGACAATGTTGAGTATATAAAACGAAGAACTGTATTTTCATGCACCGTTTCATGATAAGTAATCAGTAATAAATTAAAGTCTGATTAAAGTACTGTGATTGCAAACACATAAAATGTAAAGACTTACAAAGTAAAGGTAAAACAGTAAACAAAAACGGACCCCCTTACCACAAAATTGTATATTGTATACCTATATACCGTGTGTCCCTGGGAAGACGGAACATAGGGATCTTACAATGGTAATTTTTTAAAATGATCCACGAGTGCTTTGAATTTCTATTTGGTGGAAGCGTCGACGTCGTTATATCGGTTGTTTAACGCGCTTGTAATACAGATGTAACACGCGCGTGCGTTATACCAACAAACGATTCAACAATTATTTACAATACGATATACGAATTGACAACTGGCGCTCTTGAAAGTCAGTTAGAAATAAAATTATTAATCATTTGCTCAAATTGGTTCATGTAAATGTAGACAGTGTTTTAATAAATTAAATGAGACCGAATATCATTATAAAGGTAATAAATACAAAATAATTTGTTTGCAGTTGACGTTATGGTTCTAAGATCTTTTTCAGATTATGATGGAGTAGGTGAACAATTAAGGCTTTTCGCAAGTTACGCATTATTACAAACTGAAAATGAAATTACGAAAATTATACTAGTAGGTACATAAAATAATGCCGTGGACCTGTGTTAGAAAACTTTCCTTTGTGGTATGCAAGAATCCGGCTCCTTAAAAATCAAATACTTTTAATGTAACAATTATTTGATCACATTAAATTGCCGTAGAAATAAAGATTTCATATTCGTACACACTAACTGATATTAATATTCGCTTTTTCTTTGATTTCATCTTAATATAGTCTTATGCAATTAGCATTGTAGCATGTTTCATCATAAAGCTGATTGTCGCATCAAATTCTTCGGTTCATACATCAAGATCATCCTATTAAAGTAAATTTTCACATTTCACATGTAATTTAACTGGGATTACTGATTGTCAGCTCTAAACTGTACTTCAGTTAAGGTAGGACCCCATTTAAAAAAAAAATAACATCAACATAACCTTTAATTGTCTTTGGTTTTAGTAAATTGACATTTAAAACACAAACAAAAATTTTGATCTGGAAAGGATCATACATGATCGGCATGGAAATCGTTAACGATCGGTGACATTCGTGTAATTGTTTCAAGACGAATGCTTCAAAGCACTCGTGGATCATTTTAAAAAATTAGCATTATAAGATCCCTATGTTCCGTCTTCCCAGGGACACACGGTATGTTGTAGGTATAGTTCGCCCATCGGTATACTGAAATCTTCTGAAGGGGGGTTAGTACATTGTAACGACAGGATAATATTTAAGTTGGTTTCACCCCTATTCTGTAAGCCATAACGACTCGTTCACAAACGATTGAACAATTTTTCGGTTTGATAGTGAACCAGACCATATTTACAGAGATACGAGAGTCGTCACTTATGATCATTAGTTAACGAGTCGTTGCTGAACAACTTTTTACAGAATAGGGGTATTAGACAGGTTGAAAGCTGGCGTACCCATATTTTGTTTTCAAAGTTCTACCTGGACTAGCTGCTGGTTAAATCTAAAAAGGTGTGAGGTCTACATTACAAATTTTGAACCATATTGGTTTCAGAATATCGATGGGCGAACTTTAGTGAACAAAACTGTGTAACTGGTTGCCCTAACAATTAAATCAACAATAAAGTCTCGACGTCACGTTATTACAAGTCTAACTTTATTTCTACACTTGATACTTTTTACGGTATGGGCAGATTTCGGCAATTTTTTACCCGAACAATTTCTCAATTTTTGTTTCCCTACTTACTTCTAAAAATTAAGTACCAACACTACTGCGCTGACGTGATAATCTAGAAAATAGAACTTTTAAAAACCCGCAAATCGATTAAAAATGTGCCACTTATTCAAACAACTATAAAATTTCAAGACCTAGTTATCACTTTACCGATTTATAATCGATTCTGAAGAATTTATAGCAATTATAATAACGTTAGAACTTTTCTTGAGATGTCACGTATTCTTAAGTTAAAATAACGGCACCCTTTTCTACAATAATTACCAACTATAAGATTTGACGTTTTCTGTCACCACACATTATTAAAAGTTGAAAGCGGTTAAAAGGTACCACCTTAAAAATTAGAGGCAATTCATGAACGTTGGTGACGTGACCTACGGATTTGAAGAGTATAGCACAATAGTTAAAACCGTTTTAATTTCCGCTTAGAATTTACACTATAAAAAGAATAATGCTGAAAATATTTTGTACATAAGACTCATAAGAGAACAGAAATAGCATTAGGTGCTATATGTATGCCCACATGCATTTGATAACAATCAGCAAGTCACTGTGGAACGGTAAAATTAAATTTAAGCAACTAGCCCTGGTACGGATGTAAAAGTCCAGATTAATAACAGTTTTATGTAAGAGCATCTTTTAAAACTAATGACCTTGTTAATAACAGACACAGTATTTATGTTAATCTTACATAATATTCTAGTTTTGTAAGAAATACATGCAATATTATGTATTTCAAACACCTTTTACGTGTGCTCCTAATTTATTTATTAATCCTAACACGTTTTTTATGTTGCAGATAGCCCGGAATCTTTCAAAACATTAAATAACTGCGTTGTAATGTTCAAAGTTCTAGTTGTAATCAATATTGAATTTGAAATTTCTCTAGAAGAAAATTGTAAACAGGAAATCTATTGGTACCTATTTAGAAAACATGGATTTACACGCAGTCTACTAAGATCCACCACCTGTTTGTTGCTTTAAGTTGATATAAAAAAAATTTAATACTGATTTTTATTTTTTATAAGAATTTTCATCAACTACAGAAACATAAACTCCAATTAAAGTACATTAGCCCCTGATTCAAAATATTAGGAAAATTATGTGATTTCTCTGAATGGATATCGGTCTCTGACTGAAACTAAATGCACATGACATCAATACACGCCCACGAATTGTGAAAAGTTATGATAAATTAATCTGCAAGTATTCTTGAATAATGAGGTCAATAAATAAAACTTTTTTGGGGACGGATTTTAGTACAAATATCGCTTATCTTGTGCCTTACTTAACTTGTATAATACGATATGTTGTGGAAATTACGTAACAATAGATATGTAGCTATTTGACTATTTCCCAGGCGAGTCTGATGAAACGGTGGAAGCAAATTGTGTCAATGATATTTTCATGCATTTATTTTCAAAATGTTGATCTGTAAAACAGTTGCATTTCATTATATGGTTAACAAGAATGAAAACTACCACAATAATTTTTGGAGTGTAGTGTAGGTGTAGGTAATAATAATAATCTTCAAACATACACTGCTCCTTTATGGAAGGAGCATATCCATATGCTGCACTGCATAACCGATGGTTCAGAGACGATTGACAGAAATGACAATACAGTTGATAGAAAGTGCAATAAGGATAACCAGATTACAGGAACTAATGCATAGTGCGCCTGCGCAAAAGGAAACAGCTATGGGCGTGGCGCTATTGTACATTATCACCTAACAATCAATTTCCGCGCACATGCGCAGAAAATACTAGTTCCTATTACATGTCTGTCCTTGTCTATCTTCTTTTAGCCAAATGTTAGAAGAATGTAATTTACCCTTAAAATATAGGGGATGATATTTTAAATAAGGAGAGCAATAAAATCTTATAACGATTTAACCTCAACTTCTCGAAATTGGAAATTTTGACTTTACTCTGAAAATATACACCATATTTTATGTGAAATGCTGTTTATAAGCACTACCTATAACATTGCTGTTTTACAAATTTAAAACAAATTTTGTTTATTATATCCGCGTAGTTGTTAACAATAAATTATATCTATCATTGAACGGGTTCCTATTATAACCAGCTCCTGGCAGTTAATTGACAATGGCGTGACTTTCCTCGGCAATTGTCAACTTTTCGTTGTGTTTGGCAGTCGAAAACGCCTACTTTACTATGCGGTTGTAAATAATAATCAATTAACAGGCATCGTTTACAATCTTGCTCTTGTATCTCGACAGGGAATCGGACATGACAGTATTAACGATTTTGTCTTCAGATAACATCACGAACATCCTGTAACAATTTATCTCCGAGTACGTGAATCACCCTGTATTCTGTATTACGTTTGCTGTATGATCAACGCTACCTCAATTATACGAACCATGGTAATAACCATGCGATAACCGTCTAGTAAAAATGAAAACACGAACCTGATTTCCATTTCCTGTACGAATCTCATCGTAGGGCAAGGGGCAAGTATAAGTAGTAACCAGAAATGTGCCTCCCAGGGCAGCTAGATTTGCAGTTCACCAATATTAATAATGATTAGAAATCATATGAGGGATAAACGGATTTTGCTTAGCAGGAAACAAGTGTTCTATTCAAGAAAACAGAAATGTTCTTATCTACAGGGTGGAATGTGAAATTGGAAACACCTTTTTTCTCGGAAGTTATTATAGATATCGAAAAATTGTTTAAATAAAGTTTTTAGTACTTTGAAGAAGCTAACTAAATCTGTATAAATTTGGTAAAAAAAAAGTTTAATTTTCGTAGGTATTGCCATATTTGTACTTTTTTTAAATGGAATACCCTGTATATTATTACACTAATTAAGAGAAAATAATTTTTGCTTTAAAAAAGTTTAAGGGTTCTTACCTTCTAAACTTAATAGTTTTTGAGATATTAATGAAAATATTTAAATGTTTCTTCTCAAAATACAGTGTGCGTTGAAAACAAAATTACTATTAAAAACAATGTACAAAATAAACAATTATTTTATTATCATAGTAGCTCATAGATAAATACAAAATAAATGTTATCTAACTACAAATACTTTTTTTCGGGTTAATATTGAAATATACCAATACACCAACTTTTAAATTTTCATTTATCTCACGTGTTTCGTAATTCCTTAAGGCTGAGGTTACATTAAATGCGTATGCGTGCGATTTTATAGTCGTACGCGGACGTACGACCACTGCAACGAAAACAAACCTATTCATTTCAATATGTATGGTTACATTGTACGCGATTGAGAGTGACGCGCGCGCACGTGAACGTACGTGTATCAACTCGAAACAAACGGGTTTGTTTTTACCGCGCTAAACGTGCGATATTAGGTACTGAAAAACAAAAGTAAACAGATATTTCTAGCTAATTATTAAACATTTTTAACAAAAATGGATGTTGAAAAACTTATTTTGTGTATTGAATCAAAAAGGCCCTTGTGGGACCAAAAATGTAAAGAGTATCACAATATTGTCTTTTTTGGTCTAGAATCATGTATTTTAAGACATTATTCTCGAATAAATATACATTTAATATTTCTTGGTTCATCATAATTGCAATGTCCACAACTGCGGCTGTCGCGTCGTCCTACGATGAACGGAAACAATGTAACCAGAAGTTGAACGACAAAAAGTCGTGCGTGCGCGTACTACTAAAAAATCGCACGCATACGCATTTAATGTAACCTCAGCCTTATACTGATCCAGTCCTACGCAGCTTTCTTTCTAATTTGAATAAATACGAATGGTTTGGATAAAATACAATACAAAATCACTCAACTGTCATTACTGTCAACAAATTTTGTTTTCAACGCACACTTTATTTTGATAAGAAACATTTAAATATTTTCATTAATATCTCAAAAACTATTAAGTTTAGAAGGTAAGAACCCTTAAACTTTTTTAAAGTAAAAATTATTTTCTCTTAATTAGTGTAATAATATACAGGGTATTCCATTTAAAAAAAGTACAAATATGGCAATATCTACGAAAATTAAACTTTTTTTTTACCAAATTTATACAGATTTAGTTAGCTTCTTCAAAGTACTAAAAACTTTATTTAAACAATTTTTCGATATCTATAATAACTTCCGAGAAAAAAGGTGTTTCCAATTTCGCATTCCACCATGTATATTCGTATAACCGTATAAGATCCCCTACTTTCAAAACAATATAAAATTTTGAGCAGAAATATTTACCTATCGTAATTCTATATGGTATTGAAAGTATAATAATAATAATAATAATAATTATAAACTTGATGTGTTGTTAGGAACAACCATATGAAATCCAGACAATTATAATTACAGATTGAGCTATACTACAAACGTGCATGCTTATAAAAAAAGAAATTAATTCCAATTTTCTTGTAGCTATTCTAGCAATCTTAGTTGCTTTATTCTCACATCGTTTAATTCACTAGACAAGGTTTAAACTGCAGAAACTTTCATTAGTGCTGAATTTGTTACTGAACTATTATTAAAGAAGTTAATGGATATCTACTTGACGTTAAATTATACGTTATTCTCACTCGTCTTAAACTTGCTTAATTTTATTCAGCAAATTGGTTGCAACTGTTAGATGCGGAATCGTATTTAAAAAGTGTTTAATTTATATATTAATAATTGTCGCGTAAGGTTAGCGCACTATAGCTTAACAAAAGTTTTTAATGCTTTAAGATCTATTAAGGACCATATGGCACCCTAAGTTACGCTCGCAGTATGACGAGTTACATAAGTATCCAAGACTACGAATAGGAAGGTAAACTCTTCTATAATAAATAATATTCCATTATTACAAAACAAGTAAATGAGCATAACATTAAGTGATGAATTAATTTTATTATAAAGTAAACCCCTACACCCCTGTTACCATTTTACTATTTCCTTGTAGGCGGTCCTTATAGGCAAAATTAAAATTATAATTCACATCCATGACTGAAATCGGAATAAAAAGTTGAATGTCAAAATTACCGTTCCCATATTGTCTTGTTAATAAAGCGTTGACTATAAAATATGAAAATGAAATTTGCTACTTCTTTATATAGAAAATGAAATTGTTCAATTAGAAGTAAGAACCGCGAACACTGATGTATACAGCTCATCCGCAATTAATTTTATAATTTCACAATAAAATAAAATAAATATTGCGATATCACGCCATGCCATCAGTGTTATAGACGAAGAGGGAAAAATTTAATGAATCGTCAATTAAACTTGCATAAACGAAGATCAGTCGCATGCATTCAAATCAATTGCAAAAATTAAAAATGCCAAATGGTTCCATTGATACAATCTCAAGAAGAAAGTGTAGTAATAAAAAGATAAAATGGTTGATGATAAAGCAACAAAATACTAATCTCCTCTTAAGGCATGAATGGCAAAGTATACAATTAATTGTTTATAGAAATAAAAAAGTGGAGGTGGAAACCTCCACTGGACTTTCCTATAATAAATATAAACGTTTCGTTTTTGGTATTCAACAGTAGTTCGCGAGGCAGACACTGGAAAATATTTAAATGCGTAGCGCGACAAACGAGAACTACCGAACGCGAAAGGTACAAGAGCAGTAGTTACACGAACTTTTGAACGAACGTAACGCAAACGCGAACGCTTCTTCGGGTACTGTAAAATACCCATTAAACATTCAGCAAATGTTTCTCTTTCAAAGTACATATAATTTTCAAATATTATCAAAATCCCTCAACCAAAAACGACTCACATAACAATGTCTTCCTTCCAGCGTTGGTAGTCGGTCCTACCTTTAATAATACTGCGTTGTCCTCTTGCGAAATCACGAAATCCATCCATTTCCCGAACCAAACACTGTCCAAAAACCAAAACAATGTCAATCACTCACACTACACTATTATAGTACAGTATAGTTCACTACACCACACTTCAGAGTACAGTACAGTTCACTACACAGCACTCTACTTCCTGATATAATCCTCCCTTAGTGTTGTCCAATAGATATCAACAGTTAGACGCTTCAGTAGCCCAAGTTATTAGTATATGAGATACTGCCCTTGGATACGTTTGAAGAATATCTGAAATAGAGCCGGATATTAAAATCTTAAATTATCTAACTATCCTATTTCACCCTTCTTTGTCCATTAGACTAGAATTCGATATGTACATACAGAACAAAGACACGCATCGGCAGTAATTAATAATAAGCTGTGGCTTGAAATTACAGCTACCCTTCTGACCAAGGTACTTAAACATAGTTAGGTATGCTCCTAACGCACAATTCAGTTCCTAGATGCCCCTCGCGGGAGAGGGTGTAGCACGTCACAAGTAGACAAGCTAACAGGCTTACAGCGAAAGTACGCGTTTGACTGCTATTCCGTATATCGTAGTTCGCAAAATTCTTTACCCCTTTATTATAGTTTAAAGTTTTTTATATTTATTATAAGCATTTTATTATAGTTTACATATTTTACCATATTATATTTAACGCCTTCCAAAGTATGTTGAACGGATGTTCGTATTTTTATGTCACTGGATATTGGAAGAATTCTTTAACAAGTATTTTGGTAAAGGAGTAAACCATCGCAAAGGAATTAATAGTAAACTATTGAAAAAGTTTAAAAATAAAACAGCGATTCATGAGGATATTATAGCAGTGTATATTCGCCAAAGAATATTTATACGAATAAACTTTTTGAATAGTAAAAGGGAAGAAGAAAAGCGCCAATTATACAAACGAAAATGGGAGGTTTTTTTTTCTAGGGCTTTTTCTTCCGGTGCTTTTTTTTCCTAGGACTTCTTTTTCCGGGGCTTTTTTCCGGGCTTTTTTTTCCCGGGGCTTTTTTACCTAGATTCAAGAATATAATATTAAATTAACATTGATTACAAAAAGACTTAAAAAAAGTGGAGGTGCAAACCTCCCCTGGACTTTCCCATACTAAAAATAAACATTCGTTTTTGGTATTCAACAGTATTGTTCGCCACAACCGATAAACTTAACTTGAAAATTAGTATATGGAAAATTAACACAAGTGCCGATTGTGTTCATCTGCGCATGTGTGATTATTGCTGCTAGGATTAACCGGCGACAAAGAATTCCCGTCCCGCGCATGGTCACTTGAACATATCGGCACTTACAAATTTCTCCCTACACTGTTTTAAAGTTCAAAATTCACGAATTTCTCCTTAACCGTACATTTTAGCCATATGAACACCTTATACTATGTGATAGACAATTTAATTTTGCATTCAATTATATAATAATATATAGGGTGTTTCATTTAAAATAACAAAGTTGCTTATTGTACTGTGAAAACCCAACACCCTGTATACGTGATATAAATTTAGAAAAATGTAAATTTATATACTGAACAACTTTTATAATTAAACTTTTTTCATATTTTGACTAATAAAGGCGCTATAGGAACATCAATTTTCGATTTTCAAAACCTCGTAGAGGGCGCCACAGTGAAATTATGGCGTTCATCAAAAAACAAAAATGTAGCTAATACCAAGCTGCATAAGTATAGAAAATTTAAACAAATTCCTTAGACCAGTTTTTTTGTAATAATTTTTCAAAAATTTCAAAATTTTTGGAAGAGCGCCGTTGCGACCGTTTTTGGATTTAGTAAATAATTTTTTTTCTTGGTGTAGTACAGCCAAAGGGCTTTCAAACAAGTTGTTGCGGAACCTGATCAGATAACTGGTTTTTGAGTTACGGGGCGTTAAAGTCGAAATTTTGAAAAATTCATAGCGACCGCCATTTTGAAGTTAGAGAGTCCGGTAAAAAACTGTTTCCCTTGAATTATGCCCTTCTTTGATATCCCCTACTCAGATTTTCAAAATTCCGCTTCTGAAAAAAATGATACCAAAAAAACATGTCTAACTTCCGCTTCCGGTTTCGGATTTTTTTGAAAAGCTTATTTTGTCGATGAATTTTCGATATACCCCTTCATTTAAAATTTCATCAAAATCGGTTCACTAGTTTTTGCGTTACAGGCGTTACATACACACACACACTAATTTTCTTTGCTTCTTGTGTCAATATATTTACGCATAACCAAAATTTGTTGTTGTTTTTTACAGTAATGTAATTACTCACAGGAAACTTATGTACCTACTCTACACAAAATAATATATTACAAATATTGTATGCCTAATTGGTGAGTTTCGCAAATTTATTGTTTATTTTCTACATAAAAATATGTATGAAAACAATGTAGGTACTGAAACTTATAATACATAGACCATGATTTCGTTTAGAGCAAGATATAGGATGATGGAAGCATTACTTTATGAGTTTATAAATATTATAGTGGCAATATACCACTACATCCATTGCAGCGGTGACCGCCGCTTCTACTTGTGACGTCACGGTAACATTAACACAGCGCTTATGGGAAACCGCCGAAGTAGCATACCTAACTATGTTTAACTACCTTGCTTCTGACAGTACGCAGCTTGCAGCTAAGCTATGTATTTCCATAGGCGTGTAATACCAGTAATGGCTAATATTTGATTTGCAAAAATTTATATTGATTGGCAAGTTTAAGGAAATTGTCTTAATTACAAAACTTAACAAACTCATTAAACGATTATCATTTATCATACATTAGTAATTGTTGAAATATAATTTTTCCAGGATTTTGCTATAGGTTATGTTCAAAACCATAATACGGTCTAAAACTAAATCCAGTGTGATAATAATACTAAAATATAAAAACAATAGGTACATCTTAACTATTTTGCTGGAGTTTCGCGAACAACATTGGTATACACTTTAATTTCGTCCAGTTGTTGAATCACCTAACCATAATGAAAGAATGTAATAACGTTACTCACCCATCATCAGTTTTAGGCTTATTTTTGGGGTTATGTCCCACAGTACAGTTGCCAAATCAATTTTTAATACCATAACAAAATGATGATTATTATAATTTGTAACTTTTCCCGAATACTGGCTTATTCCACGATTTGTTTTTATCATCAAACAGAGTTGCCGGCACTAAAACACGATCACTAACATTTATTTTACTCATTTTATACTACTAGTTGGGACTTGCACGTTAGATAGGCAGAAATGGACGGTTGATGGGAAATTCGTGAATTTTGAATATTTAGCTTGGACTCTGACTGAAAGGGATCGTGTCGGTCGATAATGATATCGTCCGATTTTGCCAGCTATAATTTCAAGCCGTATTTCTGTCAGAGTCTCGGTTTATTATTACCTACTACTAACAGATGCGTGTCTTTCTTTTGTACATATCGAACCCGTATAGTCTCGTTTTTCTTGCTACGCATTCAAGTGATTTCCAATGCTGTCTCTCGAAGTACTGTTGAATACCAAATACGAAATGTTTATCTTTAGTATGGGAAAGTCCAGGGGAGGTTTGCGCCTCCACTTTTTGAATATTGAACACGGCTAGACTCGTGAGTGTGAATTCCGTATTCTTTGTTCTACCAAACAGTTCTACTAAAATATTATTTGTGTAGCAATGTGAATGCTGTAACAAAATATATTCTTATTAATATTTAATTGGCTTTATAAAAATTTCTCTTTTTTTTTCATCAAAAACGTTATTTTAGTAAAAACTTAGTTGACTTAGCGGAGTGAGTGTGATTACAACTCGTTGTATGTAGGTACCTATTAACAAAATAGTACAATTAAATGACCAGCAAATTTTATCTTCAAATCATAGTTATACCCTACAGCGTAATTCATTATCCTTAAATGAAATATTCTAATTTAAGCGTTAGAATAGAATAATTATTATCAGTGGAACACTTTTGGAATTACCATGATCATTATAGTCAACAAACAGGCATACAATCTTATAAACAGAAAACTAGCAAAACATATTTTTCCCATTATTGTACCTATACCTGCTCATATTTTACTTGAATACCTCTTAATGCAAAACTATACTACCTTATGTGGGTGTAATCTAAAAACAAAACAGGGCTAAAGATTATAGTAACCACGTTTAAATTTGACTGCTGTAATTTTAAATTGTAAATATCTATCTTGCTACTCATGTCAATTTAAACATCAGCTAGTCATTATTTTTATATGAATTATTTGCACACTTCCTAGATCATCTGCACGCATGTTGATATTAAATTGATGCTACCATTGTATTCTACTAAAAAAATCCAAGTCTGTTATGTTGTATGATTACGGAGTGTAACCTCTCAAATGCCGGTTGCGAATCTGACGAGGATTACAATCTGTATTCATCAGCCTTTGCACACTAATCCTTCAGGCAAGCATTTAATCTTGATCAGCATAATTATATCTACAATTGTATCAACGTCGTATTGGAGCTTCTTCTCTTGATTAATATAGTTTAATGTTGCTTAACCAACCACATGTATATTAGAATGATGGTTCCTTAAGTAAAAATAGAAATTGCATATTATATACGACATCATCGTCTACAGACTGTATTACCATATGACAAATAGGATGTTTCTCACTTTTTATTATAAGTAACTGAATTATGGAAGAAAACGGAATTTTTAATTAACACATTTTTTTTCTGCTGGTTTATAAAACTCTTGATCAATTATTAAAAGGCATACGGAGTGTCTGTAGAATCTCATAAATTGTTGGGAACGCATGCTTCGTGATCTTGAAAACAACATCGTTATTAATTCGTAACTCACGCAGAGACCTGCTGAGATAGTTTGATTAATAATGAAACTTACTATTATTACAGTTACCACTACACTAGTATCAAATTGGAGTTTAGATAAAAGCAGATGCAAAGACTTTCGAGATAGATCCAAATATTTACTTTTTCTTTTTATATTGTAAGAATTTGCAAATGTTTATGGGTTTTAGTTTTGTTGGGCATTTGGAATTTGGAATTATTGGAATATCCAAACCATGACCAACTTCATCCCCTAGTTAGGAGAATAAAGCTGGCTGTGTATAAATTTTATTAAATAAATAATTAAATATTATTTTTAGTGAAATTAATTTTTAAAATTTAAAGCTGTGGAATTTAAAATTAGAACTGAATACCTTTGACAATGGAGGATTAGGTACATATAAGATAAAATGAAACTGTACCCTAATTAAAGAAGGTGACTCAAGAAAAATATATCAAATTGTATGATTTTTACTTTCCCATACCACTACTGGTATAGGGAAGTACCTATTGATATCATGAAAATTTTCGTAATCGAGATTTTCACGGAAATACGTCTTTTGGACCTCCAGGATCCCAAAAAAGTGGTCTAGAAAAAATGTCTGTCTGTGGGTGGGTACGTGGGTGGGTGGGTGCGTGGGTGGGTATGTAACGCCTCTAACGCAAAAACTAGTGAACCGATTTTGATGAAATTTTAAATGAAGGGGTATATCGAAAATTCATCGACAAAATAAGCTTTTCAAAAAAATCCGAAACCGGAAGCGGAAGTTAGACATGTTTTTTTGGTATCATTTTTTTCAGAAGCGGAATTTTGAAAATCTGAGTAGGGGATATGAAAGAAGGGCATAATTCAAGGGAAACAGTTTTTTACCGGACTCTCTAACTTCAAAATGGCGGTCGCTATGAATTTTTCAAAATTTCGACTTTAACGCCCCGTAACTCAAAAACCAGTTATCTGATCAGGTTCCGCAACAACTTGTTTGAAAGCCCTTTGGCTGTACTACACCAAGAAAAAAAATTATTTACTAAATCCAAAAACGGTCGCAACGGCGCTCTTCCAAAAATTTTGAAATTTTTGAAAAATTATTACAAAAAAACTGGTCTAAGGAATTTGTTTAAATTTTCTATACTTATGCAGCTTGGTATTAGCTACATTTTTGTTTTTTGATGAACGCCAGAATTCCACTGTGGCGCCCTCTACGAGATTTTGAAAATCGGAAATTGATGCTCCTATAGCGCCTTTATTAGTCAAAATATGAAAGAAGTATAAATACAAAAGTTGTTCAGTATATAGATTTGCATTTTTCTAAATTTATATCACGTATACAGGGTGTTTGGTTTTCACAGTACAATAAGCTACTTTGTTATTTTAAATGAAACACCCTGTATATTATTATATAATTGAATGCAAAATTAAATTGTCTATCACATAGTATAAGGTGTTCATATGGCTAAAATGTACGGTTAATGAGAAATTCGTGAATTTTGAATATTTAGGTTGGACTCTGAATCTGGTTGGACTCGGAAACTGATAGTCGGTCGGTAGCGATCGTCCGGCTTCGCTAGTTTTAATTTTTGGTGCCTACTACAGAGTACAGATAGATGCGCGTATCTTGGTGTCTTTCTTTTGTTCATATCGAACCCGTATAGTCTCATTTTTCTCGCGAGGCATTCAAATGATTTTCAATGCTGCCTCGCGAACTACTGTTGAATAGCAAAAACAAAATGTTTATTTTTAGTATGGGAAAGTCCAGGGGAGGTTTGCACCTCCACTTTTTTCTCTTAATTCCCTTCAAATTTAATTTCATCAAATTTAAATCAAAAATTTCTGGACCCCCATGGCCCCCCATGCATTTTTGCCGGCAGCTTAATTCTTCTTGTGCTTCCCTATACATTCTTCTTTCTCCATTCTTCTTTTTTCTCTTAATTTTTTGATAATTTAGTTTTTCAAACAGCATCAAATTGAAAATATGATTGAGGAAGGATACCAACTCCCACATAAATAGTAAAGGACTGTGCAAGCAACATCCTACTCTAAGGAAAAAAAGATTATACGTCAAAAATGTTAAGGGTGCGTAAACCGAGTCAGCTGCAACTTTATTAAATTCCCAACCCGCAGGTGAGAAGAAATTTAATCTGATGAAAAATATGTTTAATTTGGTAAATTTCAGAATACAAGCAAGAAAGAAGAGCGAAGGTTCTTGAAAATATATTCAAAGCTACAGTTCAACAGAAATTGGATGACCTCTGGTTCGTGGATGCGCAGTGGTAAAAAAAAAAGAGAACACAGCTCCCGGCCTTGTCGCTGGATGTTTAAATACTTCAGTTCTCTCTTACTCGTCTACGAAATTCGCGAGCCATTCAATTCCTGTTGAACTGTAATTCAATTAAACTTTAGGACACACAAGTATGCACATGCGTCGTGTTAAAATGCATCCAAGGCAGACAAAAGATAAAGAGAAATCCCACTGTTAGTAGGTAAGGAAGCTTTTTGGTTTAAGATGGTAAATGTTCTATAAGCTGAACATTTTTAGACGTCTTTTGGAATTAAGCGTATGGGACCAGTAGAATAAAAACTAACAAAGCTTTGTATTTAGTTTATGGTAGCACTGTTGCAGCTACCATACCAACGCACCATACTATAGTATCGAATCGGTCAAACTGCGGCGCATGCTTTATCGGTTTTAACCTGTTTCTCCCAATTTTCTTTATGAAAAGTTGGAAGAAAAGGACTTTTCATTATTACCATATTTTCATTTAAAACTAGAAGTTAGGTCATGTGGCAATCTTCTTTTCAACCTTGTATGCTGTATGCAGTTCATTCTCCTTTCTTCCCGATGCAGTAGTGGACCACTGCATCCAGGACACGATTACCTAATGCCGATTTCTTTCTATCTAGTTTTCTACATTATTTCAGCGAGCTTTTAAGATAGTAGTAACTGAAATCATTGTGTAGAACTTCTTGAGATAATTGAATATTAAGGATTGCATTGGTGATTTTATATGAATTATAAATTGTGTACAATGAAGTTTTTGTTACAAAATAATGTAATTGTTAATTATATCTACTTATAAGGTTAATGATCCCTTTAAAGTAAAATCTCGCAAAACCGGTCACAATTTAACTTGCATGGTACCTACTTCTACCTACGGAACTACAATTAACTGGTTCCGCAAAAGGCTGTTTTTTCATTAATTCCGTTAAAGAATTACTCTACCTACCTTCCAGTTTTACGCATCATTGTCCGACTTAATAACCTTTAATGTTTGCTAAATTAAAAATAAAAGTTAATAAGGCCAGTTCGAAGCTGTTTAAAAAGTAAAAGAAAATAAATCTTAATTTTACTTCACTTTCAGTCGTACCTCGATAACTCGAATTTGAAGAGAAGAAAAAGAGTAAAGTCATGGTAACCGAAATAAACAGAATGTAGTTTTTAATTTTTTATTTCTTAATTTGAAGCGAATAAAAAAGTAAATAGTAGAATTAATTCCTTATGGAATTACCTTTCCAAGCTCGTGCCGTGCCACACATGGTACGGTGCTATTTGAACTTTTAGTTGGGGTGGCTAGGAAAGCTAGGAGGTTGATGACAGACATCCGGATTTTATGTAAAAAGATGTCCCCCCTTGCTATTTTTGTGGACATGTCTGGGTGATTTTTAAGCAAACAATAGTTTTGAAAGATTCTGCGGGTGGCTACTTTTTGTTGAAGAACTGTGTAGACACAAAGTGTAGAATGGAATGACGCTACATAGAGATTTCAACGGTAACACTTTAATATCCTAATATTATCGTCCCTAATTAGTTTAGGAAGAAGGTTGAAAGAGGTTTTTTGCAGAGAAAAAAATTCTGCGTCTACGCATGTATCATTTTTAATTTTCAGGATTTCAAAGGCTGAGAAAATAGAGAAAGCTGTTTTGACGAAAATCTCTAGTGCTTTGGAGTTGAGTTGTGACAACTGCCGCCTAGTGCTCCCTTATTTCCAATGAAAACATGATAATTCGTATTAAATAAACGTGTGGTCCCATCACAGTGACAGTACATGTGGTAATACTGTGGTAATACTATGAGCAGTTGTCACACCGTAATTCCAAGGCACTACCGATTTTTGTCAAAATAGTGTTTATTGTTCTTCGATTTCTTACTTTACGAACAAACAAAGAGTAATATCGTTAACCTCAACATTTATGGATACAGAATTTTTTCTCTACAAAAACCTACATTATATTTATTGACATTCTCAAGCGTCACTTTGTTGAAATCCATGATTATATAAATAATAAATATTAAATAAAATATTGATCTCAACGGGAAATAACAAGATTTATTCGCTTTATACGTATTTCGGCATCATTGTGCCATTGTCAAAAGCTATATAAAATATTATAACAAATGCAAAATATAGTAACTCCTTGATTCTGTTATTTCAACACTGCGTGAAGCAGCTGGCCCCAGTCAACCCGTCGGAGGTCAGTCGCTTATCAGTGTGTTTTAAAAAGATATTTATTCCAAAATCTTCAGTAAAGGAGAATTTAAGAGATCAATTTGCTCCTACGTCGCTCGTTTTTCAAACCATTCTGTCGTAATGTAAAAAGCATTATAACGTTACTTGTATCGTAAATTACTATTTTGTTATCAGAAAAGTGTAAAAATTTAATTGTATTATTAGATGTTAATGTGTGATTTTGTTCTAACAAATGTTTAGCAAAATTTGATTTATGTGCATGTTTATATTTGTAACAACGGATATGTTCTTTTTGCCTAATACTGAAATTTCTAATTGTTTGACCTATATATACTGAATCACAATGTGAACAATTTAATTTATAAATACCTGATTTTAGCAAATCATTAATTTTGTCTTTAGCATTGAAAAGAGAGTATAGAATATTTTTATTTGTTTTAAAAATGACTTTATATTTATTTGTGTTATTTATAATTTTAGCAATCTTTTCTGAAATTTTACCAAAATATGGAATTGAAACGTATTTTAATGTTTTATCAGTGTTATTAATGGAATAAACTTTTTGAATAGCTAATTTATAATTTTTCTTTTTAATTAAAGTGTCAATAAGTGTAGTGTTATAACCATTGCTATATGCAATTTGTTTAATAATTGAAATTTCTCTATTAAAATTATTTTTATCTAAAGGAATTGTTAGAGCTCTGTGTACTAAAGATTGATATGCTGCTAATTTATGTGTATTATGATGACAAGAGTTATGTGGTATGGTAATATCAGTTTGTGTAGGTTTCCTATAAATTGAGTATTCGAGTATGTTTTCTGAATTAATTTTTATGTTTAAGTCTAAAAAGTTAATAGATCTGTTTTGTTCAATTTCTAGTGTAAATTTAATTTTTTGGTGTAAAGTATTAATAAAAATTAAAAAGTCGTCAATGTATTCGAAAGAACTATCAAAACATGCCAAAATATCGTCAACATAACGAAACCAAAATACAATTTTATTTGATAGATTTGATTCAAATATTTGATCTTCTATATTTTCCATAAAAATATTAGCCAATAGTGGTGAAATGGGACTACCCATTGGTAACCCATCTTTCTGAAGATAAATTTTATCAGCTGCTTCATGCAGTGTTGAAATAATAGAATCAAGGAGTTACTATATTTTGCATTTGTTATAATATTTTATATAGCTTTTGACAATGGCACAATGATGCCGAAATACGTATAAAGCGAATAAATCTTGTTATTTCCCGTTGAAATCGATATTTTATTTAATATTTATTATTTATACATTATATTTGTTTTGTAAAATAATAAATTACGGAAGATAATAATTGACTTTCAAAATTTTACCATTAAAATCCTTATGTTGCGTGTTCAATTCTACACCCCGTATAGTAAATTGTAAAAACAAAAACATTCAGTTTCATGGTCTTATTAATTTGGATGTTCTTCATAATTAAAAATATACAAGAAAGTTCGCAACACAGTTCATTACTGGCCTGTCCTACTCACCAAATTTTTAAGACAATTTTTGAATATCGTCTTTTACATGAATACCATACCTTTTTTGTAATGAACACTGAAGTAGAATATAAAACTGTTTTTTCTCAGAACTATCTATTAATAGGTAGTACTCGGCATCAGGCGAGCGATTTTATACACTTATTAGACAATAATCGGCGGAATGCGCCGCTAATAAAACAGAAAAATTATATGTATAACCGAAACTAATGACGAGAAATAGCTATTATTAGAAAAAATAGCTTCCAAATGGTTAATACAAATAATTTGGTACGTATGCGTTTAATTTTTTTAAATTAGTAGATTCGATACAATAGTTAAAGCTATTACTCAAAAGTAATTCTACAAAATTGTCGTACTACCTTATATGGATTACAAAGGAAGTAAATTTAGACGTAAGGAAATTTTATCATTTTAGAAACCAATTGATCGCAATTTATTAAGATCTGAAAGAAGCAATAAACTTAATAAAAAAACCTGACAATTTAGTTTTAATGTAAATACTTATGACAAGATACCAAAGAATAAATTTTTATATCACTAAATTGAAACAAAAAAATTTTACCTGCAAAATATTAACTTTTTACATTTAACACACTGTCGAAAACAATCTGTTTGTAAAATAGATTAATTTTTTTAGTGGAATGCAATTTAATCAGTGCAAACGCAACCATCTGGTGGTGGGCGACATTCTTTTTTGGAATCACTAAATGCTTTGCCTTTACCACAAACGTATTCCTTAGCTTCATTTCCAAACCATACTGGAATGCATTCATAATATTTGGTACATATAGGTCCTGGATACCGCTCGCCAGTCTTTTTACAGGTAGGTTTTAATCCCGGGGTAGCTAGAATAAATAATAAAGAACTGTCGTTAGTTTCCCTCAGAAATAGGATTTTAATAGAAAAGTTGAAATTTAACTATTGATTAAACTCCTATTTTATTTTTTTAAGTAATTATTAGTACTTAAACATAAAAAATAAAAAATTACAACAAACTGCTAATAATTGCTATAATAACTAATACTCACGGCTTGGGCATGCTGGTGGCGTGGGAGCTATAATGAAAATTATCCAATTAGTAATAATAATAATAATAATAATAATAATACATATATCTACAAACTATACAAACTTAAATGTAAAACATGTAAAATTTGTTATATCAACGTATACTTCTTAATTTTTTCGAAGTTAATTGGGAGCTTGTCTATATTTATTTACCGAATAAATAATTAATTCCTCTGTATAAAGTAATTCAGTAAATATTATGAAATTCTCTAAACTAATTAAAGTTAAATAATAAGTAGATGGAGTTACAAAAAAATACTACTAAGAAATCGTATTACAATACTGCCCCGGTGCACGATATCTCAGGGTTACTTTATATGAATAGAAAGAACTAACACAAAGGCCATATAAAATGCAATAACAGAAAAGATAAATTTTATAGTGCAGTCATTTATACAAAAAGAGATGACAATCAGTAAGAAGAAAACATGCATGAAAAGACACCAGAACAGGAATACAAAACTGACCGAAAATAAGTATGAAAACTTGTAACTCAGGCTAGATGTAGGTATAATAGGACGCTTTGGCGCCGGACAACTCGGCGCCGAATAATTAGGCGACGAGCAATTCCGGGCCGGATAATTTCACTAACACCAATACATAATATGCAGATAATATTTTAAATAGACAGTGTGATACGATGTTGCTTGATGCTATCTGTGTACATGGTGCCGAGGTTATTTTGCTCTGAGCAGATAATATACATAATAAATAACACTAGTGACGAGACGGTGTGGTGTATCAGAGCCAAATAAAATTTTGAAATTGAATGGTAGAAGATAAGGCTCAAGATATAATATCAACATATCCAATTAAATTCCTAAATCATAATCACTTATACAGTAAACAAGACGGGTAGTATAATTATTATGGATAGTAACTAGATAAGACTGTAGAAGTACCGTTTAAATACAGTACGCCAAGGATAAGGTTGCTGGTGGGAATCCATTAAGCGAGAATGAGTTAGGGCGACAAGAAACCGAGATGCGTTATAACTCTGATGTATTTCGGTTCTGTAAAGTCCGTTCCCTAATCTGTATACACTCTTTCCTCGTTTAACTTTCGACTGAAACTCCATTGCAGGTACTTTTTGATAGATTGTACCGAATGATATTTGCTGCCGATATAGGACGCAAGTCAGCTCCGGGCTCATCCTACCACCTCAGCCACCAGCAACCTTATCCTTCCCCAACTGTACAAGATATTGATAAATCTGAAATATCGAATGTTTATGTAGTGAAAAAATGTAATGCGCTTTGTTTTGATCTACTGAATTTACTTACCATTACAAAGGGAAACACATTTCAATACGACCCCGTATAGGAATTAATCTCTCGTATGCGAGTAGCTAGTAATAATGTAAACGCTGCAAGGGCCGGTTTTTCAATTAGGATTTAACTCCGAGTTAAGCTAATTAACGGTCAGTTGTCACGGATACTATTGTTAAAGGATTTGTTTTCATGGCAATTATCCGTGGGTTAGCTTAACAGCGAAGTTAAACACGAATTACTGAATGACCGGTCCTAACAAATATAAAACACGTTTTAGATAGCTCTTACAAAGATTCAGAAACGTGGAAAATGTACGAATGAATGCAACAGTATATACAAAAATATACTAGCCAATAAGGGATGAAACCTTAAAGAGGCAACACACAAAATAAATCGGTAAGAACCTCTCTATCTATAGACAAGTTCCCCAAATCCACTTCATATACAATTAACTGTTAAAATGTTTACCCTTGGTAGGTGCGTGTGTAGTAGATGTTGTTGTTGGTCGAATGGTTGTTACTTCTTGAGTAGTTGTTAGTGGAAGTTTTGTTTCCGTTGTGGTTTGTAATGACGATGTGATACTCGAAATTAGTGTGTTAGATGTTGTTGTGGGTTGTAAACTTGAAGCAGTATCTGTACTGAATTCCGTATTTTTTTCCGGATTTTCCGTGGTTTCAAGTGTTAACGTTGTTAATGGAGAATTGGTAGTTATAAAGGAAATTGGAGATGAAGTTTCTGTAAATTCCGTTCTTGAAGATGAGAGCGGTTGTGTACTAAATGTTTGAGGTACTTCTGTTATTGGTGTCGAAACAGTAGAAAACGAAGGATCTGTTGCGTAAGTTGTTACAAATGTAGCAGGAGATGATGTATCAGAGGTTGAGTTAATAGGCAGCTTGTTGGAAGTTGTCATTTCAGCAGTAGAAAATATTTCAATTGTTGTTAGGATTGGTAACAAGGTAGATGTTAATATTGTTTTCGGTGTTGAAGATGTGACAACTGGTGGTACTGTTGGTTCAGATGATAATGTAGTAACTGGCACAGGCGTGTTTATTGTTGTTGCAGGTAGAAGTGTTGTTGCTGTTAAATGTAAAGTGTTTATTATTTATATCTACAGGGTGTCCAGGATAAGAAGCGCATACATGAGGAAGAGGATCTCGTAAACGGCAAGAGATAGAGATTTGGTTAAATGAGGAGAAATGAGAGAGACAACGCGATCCCCATTCCCATTTTATAGATTTTGCACAGGTTTCAGTATAGACTGAAAATTTTTCAGTTTTCTATTTGTCTGTGAAATTTTATTAGATATAGGTAATAGCATTAAATGCCACCTACCATGCAAAGAGTATGAAACATATTTTTTGCAGTGAGCTGAAACACTTTTTTGGGTTTAACTCTGTTGTTATAATGGAGACAGCCTCGGTTTAGGACGTTTTGTCGCGATCGGTTTGGCAAGATCGTTTTGGCGTAGGGACGGTTCGGTGCGCAAAATAAACCACATCACCACACATTTTTTCGCAAAACCGTCCTTCAGAAGAATTAATTTGCCTTTTCCTATGGGTAATTAAAAAAACTATTAAACTACTATTATGTTGGGTTGCCTAATTCTGGTATCATTTTCAAATGAACACGCGTACAAGGTTTTTGTCCCAGGAACATCCGATATATGTACATATATTGCTACCTGCTAAGAGTAACTAACCTGGACCCCATTTGCACAGACCTTCGTACCATGTACACAGACACCGGCAATCAACATCAATATACCGGGTATCCCTGCGCCAAACCTTCGCACAGCCAAACCGTCTCTGCGCCAAACCGTCCCTGCGCCAAAACGGCCGCGTCAAATCGACCACGGCAAACCAGGCCCACCAAAACATCGTGTCCTCAACAGACTAACCAAACCAACCAGTGGAAAGAGAGAAGGCAGCATTAACTTTGTTTTTTTAATTATACGTCAGAATCGGCCATTCCTCCACTGTAAAGAGCTCTTTCTCTCTCCTTCAACTGGTTGATTTGGTTGATCTGTCTCCATTGATAATAGAGCTATACGCAAAAAAGTGTTTTAGCCTACCACAATAGTTATTTGTATCACAAGGCCAGAAACAGCACATTTGCGAGTGCAAGTAGGAGCACTCGCAAAACTGTTTCTGGACGTGTAATACACAAGATTTTTTGTGCCGATGTTTGTTTAAATAAATTAAATTTACATTTAAAATTTAGTATTTGGAATTTTTTTTATGATTTTAAAATCAAGATTCCTTGTTTCCTGGTATTCATTAAACTTAATTCATTTATTTTTTTTCTTACAATTTCCATTGACGTTTATTTATAAATTTCATTATCTTTGATTTAATAATGGATACACCGGCGCATATTAAAGATTATATTCAAATCACCACAGTGGCTCAAATAGGTCATCGAATTTGTAAAATTTTGCTAATTTATTTGTTTGATCGTCTCCGACCGCGATGCACAAATTTGACTTTGACAGATTGAGCCGATGCTGCCAACCAATAACCTTCAATTCCTACTTTTTGCCGGCCTAGGCCGGAGAAACCTCTATTTCGATGCAGAAACTCAGTGATGCCGACCGGAGGCACAAAAAAATAGGCTGAAAAAAATTATTTTTGTTGGCTGCAGTGCATTTTTTAAAACGATGTAGTAATCTAGTTGTCCCGTATGCTGAGAAATAAATGACGAAGAGAAAATTTTTTGCGTAGAATCAACTTTTGTATCCGGGAAAATGGTGGTCACATTGAGTATTTGCTGTAAATCTATTAATTTACCGGTGGTACAAAATAAGCTGAACCATATTGGTTGAGAAATGGTTCAGATTATTTTGCGCCACCCTTTACATACTTGTTAGTAATAAACTTTTTATCAAATTGTCTCTTCGTGATTTATTTCTCAACATACGGGACAACTAGATTACTACTACATCTGTTTTAAGAAATGCACTGCAGCCAATAAAAATAATTTTTTCAGCCTAAACTATGGCAGATACCGAAATCGAACAAGAGACAAAAAATATTTTAAATAAGAATGTCTCTCTGTAAAAAAAGTTTGAAAACTATTGGCCGAACTGTTAAAAAGATATGAGCTTCTTTGACTGTGGATGATCAACCTTTGACCACTTACGCGACACTCCTGAACAAAAAAATGATGTCAAAAAACACCTTTTTCCAGTAAAGAATCACATCCCAAATTTCATCCTAATCGCTAAAAACAATCTTTCGTTATTTAAAAAAATAGAAATTGTTTTAAGATCTTTGGCGTTGGATAGCGCTTTAACGAAGCAATTTCGGATAGAGGTAAGTTGGGTTAAATCGTCGTATTTTGATCCCCGGAATCTGTGGTTAAGCTATGGCACCATATTTTACTATTTTAGAGACACCCTGTATATCAAACAAAAGTTACTGTCGACTGTAATAGTAATTTACGTTATAAGTACGGTAAACTCAGTTTTACAGTAACGAGTCGAAATGTTTAAAGGACGAGGCGACGACGGAGCCGAGTCAGGAATTTTGAGACGAGTGACTGTAAGAGTTTACCGGATGTATGTCGTAATGCGTTTTATTTCATACTGCAGGCACTAAATCTTTGTTTAAAATTGAAAAAATTAAAAATAAAAATTTGAATTCATAATATGGACATCTATGAAATGGAAGTGTTTGTTTTTTGATAGTTTGCCTTGTCAAAACGGGAGAAAATTATAACATTTTTGACGAAGTTCTTCGTAAATTTATTACACAATTAATGTCAATTTTAATATTTACTTTCTTTTTAATTGTCATATTTATTAATTTTGTAGTTTTTTAGTAATAAATAGTTTAATTATCGATTTATATCATTTGAGTCCGGTAAAAGTTTTTACCGGACCTGATACCGTAAAGTCTTATTTACCGGACTCAAATCGTTAACTTAAACATGGGTGTTACGATGCAGTATGAAATAAATATTTTTACGATTCTAGAAAACATTTAAGGTGCCTTACGACAGCTCGGCTAATATGGACACCAAGAGTGTAATGTTCTGCAGAAATTCGTGTAAGATAGGTAACTCGCTAATGAAATTACTAGAGGGGTGAAGCATATCCTTAATTGATTAACAGATTTAAGGTTCTCATACACGTGGAAAATTAAATTTCCATATTGATAATGAAAGTGCCGAACATATTTGTTAAATGGGGCCCCAAAATAGTCAAGATCCGCCCTGATCTTATGATCTAACCTGCCTTTCGTATTGTGTATCATCGGTATTATATTTATTCTTAAATCAGTTTATGGAATAATATGTTAGTTTAGACAATCATTATGTGTGATCTAATATTAAGAAGTATTAACTTTTTGGTAACTTACTCGTTGGTGGTAACTCGGATTCCAACACACATCTGTAAAAAAATGTACTTATGTTAGGTAACATTACCTAGGTACGTTAACCTCAATACCAATGCATCGAGTATTAAAAGTTTTAAATAATTTTAAAATATATACTTACGGAAAATATGTATCTTCGGAACAAACCTTACCATCGCGGCATTTAAAGAGAATAAATTCCAAAAACAATATGGTATCTCCCAAATCTATACAAAATGTATAAGAATCTTTGTTTCTACAAGAGATTCTCGACTGCTTGCATATTGTGGCTTCAGCACAAAATTTTGAAATTAAAAGCACTAGGCAAATCTAATAATAAAACAAATAATTAAACGGTTTTTATGTTATGGATTTTAATATTTAACTTACACCAAGAAATATCTTCATACTGAAACAATTGCAAATGGAATGTAAACTGCACCAAACGATGAACAATGAAATTGTTCTGTAAGTTTGTAATAATTATGATATCTATGTCTATTTACAAACCTTGTGATAATTATTTTTCAAGTCGCGGAAATACTTCTTTGATCTTTTACGATTCATTTGGCATGCAATATAGCAAATGTACATAAAATAATCCATCTTCGTTTACAAACTACAAAATTTGATTACACCTAAGGCACTCATTTTCTAGGGAAATAAAAGATAATGAAGAGGCATTAGATTACACAATATGGAAGAAACTTTTAATTTATTACATTCTTTTTTGAGAAGCAGACGCTATTTCTTTGGTGACGTATTCATATTTCTAGAAACCGTATTCGATATTTGCTTGGATAAAAATTTTCCTAAATATTTACTCTATCATCTTATAATCATATATCATTACATACACAAAGAAATGTACATATTTACCTTTCCACCTACGCATTTAAACTCATTTAATTTAAAAAAAAGTACAGATAGGAAAACTGTGTAGTACCTAGGCACCTATTTGCATCAATGTCTACTATTCTTTTAATGCTTTTGTTTATAAGAAAACTAACGGAAAATAAATTCAACTGATGATTAAAAGAAATGACTATCACTTTCAAATTCGCTTAATTATCTGAAACATGTGGTATTAAAAATGCTATTGCACCCAGTAATGGATTGCGTGAATGCGTGATGAGCATGTAGTGTAAACGAATTTTTCTCTGTTGCATTTTACATAAGGGGTGATGATTTAATATATTTCCGTGCGCTGATATAGCCGGGCACTGGCAAGTGCAGTCATTAATTTCTTTATTTAATTTTAATGTTACAAACTTTTTACTTTTCTCCCAAATAGAAGCGGCTTACTATTTCTTGCCCTTATCTAATTTTAATGGCGTAAATACTAGCATAATGGCAAACTCTTTTAAACACATTTCTGACGAATAAATATTGCAGCATAATCATGAAATGAATTAATATTGAATAGCATAAGATATAATCAATAGCTACCTACAGAACTTTACCCCATATTACACTCATTAACGGTTATTCATTAAAAGTTATATGATATATTATATAGGTAGCTACTAATATATTTTATTTGCTTAGGTACATTTAAAAGGTATTTGTAATTATTTAGTCAGTATGTGTAAGTTTGTTAAACTTAAAATAAATTAGTAAGCCACTGCAAAATTGTGAATTGTCATTTTTAAATTTATAAATACTACTCTAAACCAGCGAGCTCTGCCGCACGCACTTTTTTCTTTCGTTTCTCTTTAGCGCATGAATCAGAAAGAGACGTAAGCTGAACTTGTATTACGGACTTACGATTAAAGTATAAAAAAATCTACATGGACAGTAGGTATCGACTTTGACGGAGATTATTTTATTATTGCTGCTTTGTTCATTAAAAGAATTAAAAACTTTGCTTTCAAATCCATAATGGAGCAGGAAACTGGAGAAACGTAGAGCCACGGCTACCTGGATACCACCAAAAAAGTGGAGGTGTCCCTTAGATCATGTAGTAGGTAGCGCTTACATGATCTAAGAGGTGCCCACCTCCGCTAAACTTTCCCATACTAAAAATAAACATTTCGTATTTGGTATTCAACAGTAATTCGAGAGGTAGCATTGGAAATCACTTGAATACGTAGCGAGAAAAACGAGACCATACGCGTTCGATATGTACAAAAGAAAGACACGCATCTGTAGTAATTAATAATAATGTCTTGTAGCGGTATTCGAACAGTGTACAGAAGTGCCGCGCCGTGGAGGAATACGCTTGATCCGTAGTGTTACCGTGTTGGAGAAGTGTAAGACCAAAGCTACGCGCACGCCGCTCGAGCTTAACAACCCCTAACGGACAGGGAGAACGCGCCCTGGAAGGTAGTCGGTATTTGTGTGCGATAGATAACGCGTGTGGTATAATTTGACTCTGTTTTTATGTTTTGTATTGTGTGTTTGTAGATAGTAAATAAATAACTTTTTGTTTTAAATAAATTGCTTATATTTGTGTTAACTAATACCGACAGTCTCATTTACAATAATAAAGTTGCTTATTGTACTGTGAAAAGCAAACACACTGTATATAAATTATTATGGTTTAAATTTATTTTTTTTATTTGGTTACAATAAATTGTATCATAACATTCATAACACTTGTGCAGTTAATAAATTCAAGGTAGGTAAAAACATTAGGTAACTTTGGTGGATTGAACTAGCGCTTTCACTGCGCTGATGAAAGCTTAAGGTGCTTCCAGACCAAACGCGCTGCTCCGCGCCGTGCTGCGCCGCGCCGGAAAACACCGCGCGGAACTACGCAGCTCAGCGCAGAACGACGCAGAACAGCGCTAAATATTTAAAGACAAATCTGAATCCTGGCGTTGTTCCAACTGGCGCGCGCGCGTGTTAAAATATGGAATACGAAAAAGTTAAGATTGCTGCCGCTATCATTGTAATTAATAATCACCACAATTCAGGTTTTTGGCGATAAAGGTCAATCAATTTTTCAATAACCTCATGTGTCCATTCAGTTACATTACTCATTTTTTATTATTCGCTTAAACGTATATGTATGTAACTTGTCACTATAAACTGACTATTTTTTAAAATCGAATGCACGAGGACAAACGTTGTTCTACAAAAGGCTGTCCAAATCAAATGCGCACAAACAAGCGTTTTCCTTTGATGTACCAACATTCAGCGGATCGTGTTCGCTCTTGCGCGGAGTGGCGCAGTTTGGCGCGATTTTACGCGGGTTGTCGTCCAAATCCAAGGCGCTGCGCCGCGCCGCGCTGATTTGAGCCGCGCGGCGCAGAGCAGCGCGTTTGGTCTGGAAGCACCTTAGACTCGAGGTATGTCTCTGTCTTTCTTCGAACGAACGCGCGCCGTAAACAGAGATAAAAGTATGAACACGACAGAATACGGTACGTTTACGAAGTGTACAAGTGAAACGCGCGTGTTAAAAGAAGATAGAACACGGGTATCGATACGTCGCACAGTGGGGTATTTTTACAAAAACTTGGCCAAAACTCAAAAGATCTTCGGATTAGTATGAAACTTCTTACATTCAGGTTTTGAGGGTCACTGATTCCAAAATTGTAAAATTCAAAATGGCGGATTCAATATGGCGGACGTTTTAGCAATATTTTAGCAGATTTAGATGAAATTTCGTTTCCGGGTGTTCTCGGGGTCGTTGATTCCAAATCTGATTTCAAAATTGTAAAATTCAAAATGGCGGATTCAATATGGCGGACGTTTTAGCAATATATATAATTTCGAGTAGGAGGTCCTTCTTGCATGATATCAAACAAGTACCTTCTAGTCAAAATCAGCTGCTCCTCGCGTGAACCTGCAGGAAATATTATATTAACTCATCACCTTCAAATAGATATAAAAATAACCGGGATATAGGTGCAAATAGTAGAACGGCAGTACTTGCTAAAAGAATTCATATTTTTAGGTGGGGTCAGATATGGGCAAAATGTTTCAACGGTTTTAAGGTATTAAATAGTATAGCTAAACAAGCATACTAGTAATTTAATTGGACAAAACCCGGCACCTAACTAAATCACCCGTTAAAAGTGTTAATGTAAAAAAACTTGATATTAGGCATTAAAAACCGAATAATAAAATATAGTGAACATGAAAATAGACTAAAAAATATACGTATCTCCAGGAAGAGGCTCCATACTATCCACAATTAACGACAAGCTCTAGATATACAAACACACAAACGACTTTATTGTAATAGAAATTCGAAATGTTACTGATAAGTGATAGTTGCAACACCTACAATTGTTATATTTATAGCGTTTTCCACTAGCAGAACTAGTGCGCACTAAAACTGCACTTACTCGGTTTTGCGTATTCCCAAAACCGAGTAAGTGCAGTTTTAGTGCGCACTAGTTCTGCCAGTGGAAAACGCTATTAGACTAGCATAGGAACCAAAACATTTGCATTAGAAACGCGTGTCGATTGTTTTCTGTTGCTCTGGTTATCTGATGATATATGTAGTTAAGAAATAATTAGACCCCAATTTCAAATTTATCAGTTGCCTTTTGGCCAGGTTTTCTCAAAAATACCCCACTGTGCGTCGCTCTAACATTTTTGTTATAATCCTTTACCTTTACCGGTCTATATTCACTGAATGCCCTATAGGTACGTGATATACATTTAGGAAAATGCAGAATTATATACTGAATAACTTTTGTATTTAAAGTTTAAACATTCAACTTCTTTCATATTTTGACTAATAAAGGCGCTATAGGAGCATCAATTTCAGATTTTCAAAACCCCTTGGGCGCCTCAGTGAAATTCTGGTATTCATCAAAAAACAGCAATGTAGCTAATACCAAGCTGCATAAATATAGAAAATTTAAACAAAATCGTGTGGACAGTTTTAATTTATCAAAAATGTCCAAATTTTTGGACACGCGCCGTTGCGACCGTTTTTTGGATTTTTTCATGGTATAGTATCGCCAAAGGTATTTCAAACAAATTTTCCGAACCTGGTCAGATAATTGGTTTTTGAGCTGTGGGGCGTTAAATTCAAAATTTTTAAAAATTCATAGCGGCCGCCATTTTGAAGTTAGAGATTCCGGTAAAAAACTATTTCCCTTGCCTTATGGTCTTCTGTCATATCCATGACTCACATTTCCAAAATTCTGCTACTGAAAAAAATGTTACCAACAAAATATCTCAAAAAGCTTATTTTGCCGATGAATTTTCGATACAGCCCCCTTCATTTCAAATTTCATTAAAATTGGTTCACCTCATACACACCCACAGACAGACATTTTTTCTAAACCTGTCTATTGGGTTCCTAGAGGTCCAAAACACGTATTTCAATTTCGAAAATTTTCATATTCCGTCACAGACCTTTTAGCGGAGCTTGCATTCATCTATAATTATTTTTTGGTGGTATAATGTGCTGTTTAAGTAAAATTATGTTAAATAAAATCGAATATTTTTTATTATTTTGATAGGTTATTACATTGTCTTTTTAGTAATAAATTATTTAAATTCCATTTTTTCATGCACGTCATTTTCAAACATCACTAATAGCAGTTTGATAACAATAAAAAATAGACTCGTATATTACCTAATCATCTTTCTTTATAGCACAAAAAGTTTATTGTGACACTGTCTGATATATTTAAAAACACACATTCCAAAATACATTTCATAAAATTTACAAAAGTTCAATAGAAACATAAATAATATATTTAATCATTAAAATTTTTGTACATCAAATAAAAAACTAGGTACATTACGGATATTTTAAAATTACAACTATCATTTAAAAATATTATACATAATATGAACCTTATGATGATGAAATCTTATGATAGAAAAGAATTAAAGGTTCATCCTTTAGGTTTATTATTGTATATTCTGCACCTGAAAATGGAAATAATTTTTTTAAATAAAGAAAGGCAAAAGTACCAATCACAAAAACTCAAATCACATTCATCCAAGGAACAAAACATTCAACACAACACAGCATTCATTTCCCAGTTTAATTCATGTTTGCCGCTCCTTAACTTTTCCATAAAGGAGCAGTGTATGTTTGAAGAGTAATATGCAATTTCGTTTGTCTGCTGTTAACAGATGGGGGTTGTAGTTTAAGACAGAGATTAGACTGAGCGATCGGCGTCGGTCGTCCGCGAACGTCTTCGATCGATCAGTATCGGTTAGCAACGTTCTAAAAATGTAACATTAGACTGAGCGACCGGTGGCGGTAAAAAATTGTTTGTGGTCATTGCACTGAAGACTAAGAAAATACATTTTTTTCTTTTAAATTCATTAAAAAATGGCCAGTTCAAGGGAAAAGGAACAAATGGTGACCGTTCTGTACTGTTATTAGTAGAAAAAACAAGGGCACTTTTAAAAAGTTGGGTTACGAATTACTTTTGAACGTTCGTGACCGATCAAAATTCTAATTTCAAACTGTTCGTTGCATAGCGATCGAGGCCGTTCGTGAACGACCGATCAATGTAACTTTGCCCATTAGAATACTTGTGTTGGAAATTTGGTCGACGGTGATCGTTCGCGGACGACCGACGCTGATCGCTCAGTCTAATCTCTGTCTAAAGGTACGCCCATGAAGTAAATTGTGAAACAAATTAAAGTAATTTAGAAAAAGTTCCAGTAGAAAAAAGTATGCTACTAGTTAGCGAAAGCAGTTGTGTTCTATTGATGAGTAAAAAACTTTTGTACTATTTCTTTGTATATAAAATATTAATAATCATAAATTGGTAAAAATTCTTACCTAACGGAATATAAAACATTTGGCCAACCCCAACAATTTGTTTTTTTCCATGAACATGGACAACACCTTTACCCTTTTCCACCTTATACGTCTGGAAAATAAAAAGTTTCATTATTATTATCATCTATTAATATCAATTCGTATTGACAATTTTTTTTTTAATTGTAAGTAAACACAATAAACACAATCGCATTTCAAACCATATACTTGAACATGTTCCTATACAAAAAAAGATTGGAAAGCACTGCTTAAAAATTTACAATACTTACAGAAATACATTATTGGTAAGTACAAAGTTTAATTACTGGTAAGGGGGTAATCTTTAATCTATGAAACACTACAGAATTTATTTACTTTCTCATACCACCACTGGCATATGGGAAATATTGATATCATGAAAATACGTGTTTTGGACGTCCAGGAACCCAAAAAAAGTAGTCTAGGAAAAATTTCTGTCTGTAGGTGGGTGGGTGGGTGGTTGTGTATGTGACGCCTCTAACGCAAAAACCAGTGAACCGATTTTGATGAAATTTGAAATGAAGGGGTATATCGAAAATTCATCGACAAAATAAACCTTTCAAAAGAATCCGAAACCGGAAGCGGAGGTTAGACATGTTTTTTGGTAGCATTTTTTTCAGAAGCGGAATTTTGAAAATCTGAGATGAGGATATGAAAGAAGACCATAATTCAATGGTAACAGTTTTTTGCCGGACTCTCTAACTTCAAAATGGCGGCCGCTATGAATTTTTCAAAATTTCGACTTTAACGCCCCCTAACTCAAAAACCAGTTATCTGGTCAGGTTACGCAACAACTTGTTTGACAGCCCTTTGGCGGTACTATATCATGAAAAAAAATTATTTAGTAAATCCAAAAACGGTCGCAACGGCGCTCTTCCAAAAATTTTTAAATTTTAAAAAAATATTACAAGAAAACGGGCAACACGATTTTGTTTAAATTTTCTATATTTATGCCGCTTGGTATTAGCTACATTTTTGTTGTTTGATGAATGCCAGAATTTCACTGTGGTGCCCTCTACAAGGTTTTAAAATTCATAAATTGATGCTCCTATAGCGCCTTTATTAGTCAAAATATGAAAGAAGTTTAAATATAAAAGTTATTCAGTATATAATTCTGTATTTTCCTAAATGTAATATCACGTATACAGGGCGTTTGTTTTCCACAGTACAATAAGCAACTTTGTTATTTTAAATGAAACACCCTATATATTATTATATAATTGAATGCAAAATTAAATTGTCTATCACATAGTATAAGGTGTCCATACAGCTAAAATGTACGATTGATTAGTATTTCGTAAATTTTAACCGCGTTGTGTAAATTTTGAAGATTTAGGTTCGACTCTGACAGAAACTGATCGGCGGTCGGTAACGATCGTCTGGCTTCGCCAGTCCTACTTTCAAGCTGGTTGCTACAGGTATAGTCGTCCCAGCGGATCTTTTCCATCACGTGATCAATAGTAACAGTATGCACCAAATATGTACAGTCAGCGACTAATGTTTTCACCAGTCTTGTACCACTGTAACCCGCTTTACTAAGAAATATAACACATTTCTATATTTCATTTCATCTTGTTAACAGTGTTACCAACATACCTATATACAACAATACGAACGACGTTATGGTACCTCTTATATTTCTCAGAAAAACGTGTTCAGTGGTATCATACTGGTGAAAACATTTGTCCCTGACTGTACCTAGTACGTCAACTGAGCGACTAAAGTCATTTCAATTTGTCAGTTTAAGGTTATGTTACCATCGGATAATACAAAATGCATTTGTGGTATATGTAATTGCAAACTAAAAGCTTTTAAAAACTGCTTCTCTTTGCTGGAACTCTTATTACATGTGCAAACTAGAATGGCACAATGACAGTAACGACAGTAATCATATAATATGCCAGTAATGACAGCAAAAGCAAAATATTATATTTGACTTCAGCAGTAGTTGCCGAACTGCACGAGCGCCAATTGACAATTTTCCGTCTCTGTTTGACGTATTAAAAATATGACAGTAGTAGGTCGTAGTATGAAACATCCCTGTTTAACGAACGTTACCCAAAGCTTTATAGGATTACTAGATGCTACAAAAAGAGAATGAAACGATTCGGTTGTCTGAACTTATATGAAACATTAATCACGTGATGGAAAAGATCCGCTGGGACGACTTTATACAGATAGATGCGACAAGCGGATAGCACTTACGCCTACAGGGACCCAGCAGCTGAGTGTATGTATTCACAAGTCCATTGGACTTGTGAAACTGAGCTTGTGAAAAATAGTGGAAAATAATTCAGAAACTGCAACTAACCTAAAGTCAGTGGAGCGAGCACTGACTTTAAGTTAGTTGCAGTTTGAGAATTGATTTTCACAAACCCAGTGGACTCTTGAATACATACGCTCAGCTGCTGGGTCCTTGTATGCGTAAGTGCCATCTATTTATTTGTATAGATGCATGTCTTTTCCGTACATATCGTACCCGTGCAGTGTCGTTTTTCTCGCTACACATTCAAGTGATTTCCAATGCTGTTGAATACCAAAAACGAAATGTTTATTTTTAGTATGGGAAAGTCCAGGGGAGGTGAGCACCTCCACTTTTTTACATTTTGATACACCTTGCAAACTTTGTCGCCGCGCGAATGTAGCATACTCTGGTGTGAGACTATTGGCGCGTGACATCATTAGTCATGCGCGAACTGTAAAGTACTATTATCTTAAGGCTTCAAACTAAAATGCAGCGAAAATCCCGCTAGATAGGGTAAACTACTACAGGCCCAGTTGAAGAAAATCAAATTTCCTGTGAAAGCCAGAGAAAGCATAATATGTCTAACTTCGGTAGTTTGGGCCTGGAAACCGTCATTTAATGCATTGAGAAATTTTTTTAGTATAATAATTTACTAAACTTGAATTAAGAATAATGTGGAAAATTTTACTTACAATACAATGTTTCTTTAAAACCTGCCAAGGTTTCTGGAATTTTGGCTCAAGTATAATATGGCCACAAGCAGCGGTACCAGATGCAGATTTCAAGTTTTCCAAGCCAACATGCACTGACATTCCAGTTGTAGGAAGATTATTCTCAAATGGTTGACTAACCCAATCTATTAAACAAAGATATTATTGATAAAATTACCTACCATCAACAACTTATTTAGGTACTTACTTAAAGCTGTAACTTCATTATTTACAATTGTATATAAAATGTTAAAATCGTCGGCCGTTTCAACACCATTTTGCTTTTCAGTTGAAGGTACAGCAGAAAAACTATCATCCCTTAATTGTGGAACAGTTTCAGATTTATCAACTAAACATGTCCTTGAATCAACTGGTAAATTAGGGTTAGCTTTTTTATTATTGACCAAGATCTGTGTTTGTGGGACTGTAGTCCTAGTACGTTTAGAGACCTGTATAGGGGGTTCGATAAATGTAACTGATTTCTTTCTACAATCTTTTGATATTTGTGAACCAGCACTAGATGATGGAATGGAAATGTTCTCATGAACTATAATTGGTTTACAAATAGATCCTGTAGATGCTTCTATTGGTAATAAAGTATTAATATTTTCGAAATCATTATTTTCTAATACTCTAGTGTTGGTATTTTCGTTATTCTCATTTTGTGTTTTACAAGACGATTGTATCCTGGGCACTGAATAGTCTACATCAGACTCTATATGTGCAGTGTCCAAAATATTTCCCCTGGTTTGCGATTGGTTTTTTTGTTTTCGAATAAGTATAGGTGAGGTACTGTCACTACAATTTTTTTTGTTATTAGCAGATGTGACTGAAAGGGAATGATACCCAGACGTAGGATTGTTGCCGAATGAACCATTGTTTTCAATCTCCTTATTATTCATCGTAGAATTGCTAACATTTTTCTGATTTTTCTTATTATTAACAGTAACAGATTTCTTATTTCTTAAATTTCTTGATTTAGGTATAATGCAATCTGATTCTTTAGAAATTACTGATACTTGCATCAAATCTGACTTGTTTAGAGATACAGGATGTGGATCTTCTTTGCTTGAAGTACTGGGTTCAGCACTATCATAATTCAACACTTTAGCTATAGTAGACGTATTGAAATTAGCTGGGGATGTTTTGCATGGCCTTTTTGATTTTTCTGCTATAGCCTTTTTTGGGTTTCTTTTCGAATTGCTAACATTTTTCTGATTGTTTTCATTATCATCAGTAATGGATCTCGTTTTTCTTAAATTTGGTTGTTCTTTGTTTGTATTACTGGATTCATCACTATCATAATTCAATATGTCAGGTATGGTAGATGTTGTTGGAATACCTGGGGATGTTGGATGTGTTATATCTTTGTGTGGTTTTTTTGATTTTCCCACGGTAGACGTTTTTGGGTTTCGTTTTAAGGTTCCTAAAAGAATATAATAACTATTTACAGTTGAAAACACGAATACAAAATTTAATTTATGCGCTGAAAGAATCTGAACGATTCTGCATCAAAAAAATATGATTATAAAATAGCGACTATAGTACTGTTTTTATTTTGAAATTTACTTTGACTAGATGTAAATTTTAAATTACACAAAACTTGAAAGCAGAGAAAAATATTATCAATCCTACTCAAATCCAGAATTCAAAAATACATAATATGTATAGGAAAAACATACTTCTCTTAAGATCGATATCGATAAAATGTGCTTGGATGTACTGCTTAGGAGGTTGACGTTGTCGTTTCCCTAGATCTAAAACATTGTTATAATTATTTTACCTAATATTATAAAAACCTAAATGAAAAACGCAGGGCAGGTTACAGTTGTACCACTGCGATGTTAAAAGTCACAGATGACATTTTGTCAGCAAGTGATCTAGGTAATGTCACTATATTGATATTGCTAGAAGATAGTAAGGCATTTGATACTGTGAATCATGGTACGCTGATTGATATATTGAATAGTATGGATTTCAATGAAAATGCAAAAGTTTTAGTAGCTAGCTACTTAGAAAATCGATCCCAAAGTGTGCAGATAGACCGAGTCATATCAAACTCTCTTTCAATTAGATGGGGAGTTCCTCAGGGCTCTATTCTAGGTCCATTATTATACTCTGTATATACTTGTTTTAATAAATAACATTAAGCCTTGCAGCGTGCACATTTATGCGGATGATACGCAACTATACCATTCCTTTAAACCTTCTAATTGGCAAAATGCGCTGGATGTAATAAATTCTGAACTTCAGTTGCCTCTACTCAACTGTCGTTGCAAATAAATCCAAATAAATCTACCGTGTTGTTATTTGGTAATAAAAATATTTTGGAAATATTGTGGTGGCTAGCTCATGGCTATGGTGTGGCATAAGTTCAATGCAAACATAGCCAACTTATCTCCCTCTTTGAACACCCTTTATAAATGATAATATAACAAATTCAGGTGAATCTGCAATTGGCGCGTCACATGGTAACAGCATCTAACCAATCACAGATTTGTAATACTAGCAATCACAGACTAGTAATAATACTAGTCGGTGATTGATTAAATGCGGTTTACTGCGTGCCGCATGCTGCGTCAATTGCGATCCACCATGAAGCTTAAACGTGGATCCGCAATTGGCACGCCACGCGGTAAACAGCATCTAATCAATCACAGACTTGTAATACTGGTTTGTGATTGGTTAAATGCGGCTTACCACGTGTCGCATGCCGTGTGATATGCCAATTGCGGATCCACCATTAAATAGTAATTTTTGCAATATTCTTAAGTACTCATTATTTGACGTTTTCTAGTGTCCAATATGTGTTATTATTTAAAAGTATGAATAAAAAAAACTATAAAATAAAAATATCGCCAGAACAAAACCGAAAATGCCGGGAATAGTAAATATTTTTTGATTGTTTTAGAAACTAAAATAGACTAAAATGTTGTATGTAGGCATAACTATCGATAGATGATGGCCCTCAGGAAATTAAAACCCCTCCTTTGTCAGGCTTTAAACATTCCCTCATGCCATAATCTCCTAATTATCCCCATACTAATCATAAATAACCATTATGCAACAAGTTGCAAAATGTGAGTGTTTTTTTTTCACGAGTAATAAAGTTGTCCAATGAGGCTTTGTCTGTATAGAATAGATTTTTTTCATTGGGTTGCGCTAGACAACGCACTAAGTGATAATTTTTCCACATACCTCTTTGACTTTCTTCGTTAGTTCCTTGAACAGGTTGTATGCGGACAAAACCTTTAAAATAGAAAGAAAATTAGAGAAAATTTAGTACCTATGTGGTAGCAATAGTAATGAAAGTAAACAGCAATAAAACTATGGAATGGCTAAGTGTAGAAAGTGCACAAACATTTGGTTTAGTGCACATCTAAAAGAAACATGCATTTTAAAGTAGACTACCTTAAAACAGTAATTTTGTGATACTTGCTTTCTGTACTTAGCCGTCAATTAGGAAAAACCAAATTGGTAATTTATAACTTACCAGAGAGTCTTCCGTTATATCGAGGCAGCATTACACTTTTTCTCTTTTTATTTTTACCTCCTTTCGGTCTTCCGCGCCGTTTTTGATTGGTGTCATTTGAATTTTCAGATGATAGTTCTGTAATGCTGGTTTTATTCTTGGACCCTTTAGGTCTACCTCTCTTTTTTGTATCTGTTTGAGAATTTTTAGAAGAATTTGATTTTGCCTTTTCAGGGCTCTTATTTCTTAAAACTGTTTGTGTGGAGTTTTTAGTACGTTCTTGGATTGATTGATTGGTGTTATTAGAATTCTCAGATGGGGGACTACCAATTCTTGTACCACTTGAAATTGTGGGTCCAAATGATAGTTCTGTAATGCTGGTTTTATTCTTGGACTCTTTAGGTCTACCTCTCTTTTTTGTGTCTGTTTGAGAATCTTTGGAATTTGATTTTGCCTTTTCAGGGCTCCTATTTCTTAAAACTGTTTGTTTGGAGTTTTTAGTAGGTTCTTGGATAATACTAGATTGTGAAGTTTCCGAAGCATCAAGTGCTGCATCTACTATTTTAGATTTAGAACTTGTTGCAGTAGATTTTGACTTTGCCATGCCACTTTTTCCATTTATTGAACTTGTCCCATTGGGAATTTGTGATTTTTGTATGTTATTTTGTGGAACTTCCCTTCTTTGTGCTTCAGTACTTGAATGTAAATTAGTTGCCCTTTCTATTTGACTTGTCTTGCTAGTTTCGTTTGTGTCTGCAACATCATTTTGTACATTATCTTCAGGTATTTCCATATCTTCAGATAGAGCAGACCCAATTACTAATGTGTTTCTCAAACTAACAGAATTTTCTTTTAGTGTGTTTTCTTTTGAAGAAGATACTGAAATTATACTTGCAGTATTCATTTTTGAGTCAAAATTCTCTAAAAACTTTTCCATTAAGGCGTCTTCGGAAATGTTTTGTGACGATATATTTTGAAATGCCATTCCATTGCTATTTTGAACAGCAGCATCATGCACTACAGGCAATCCATTCAGTACACTTCTTTGAAGTTCTTCGGCTTGTGATTCTGCTTCGTGTCTAACCTCATTTAATACTGTTTTTGTTTTCTTCGGTCCTCTCAAACTGGCATCTATGGGTTCTATAAGTTTACGCTTCACACTTTGTCCTTCTTTATGTGTTTCTTCTGTTTTTCCTGCAGATTTTAAAGCTTTTCTAGATATTTTTTCCAAAGAATCTGTTGTTTGTGTTTCTCTTTCCCTTAGTACTGTCCTTCTAATAGGCAAACGAGAAACTTTAGATATCGTCTTTGCTCTGTTACTAGAATCATTTTCAGAACTGAAATGTAGAACTTCAATACCTACTAAATCATTATCATTGTTATTAAGAAGTTGTTTACTTAAAAATTCTTTTGACGAGCTTTTAGGGTGTTCTTCAATTTGTGTTTTGTTTTCCTTTACACTCGAATCAACATTTTTTATACTAGAATTGTTATTCAACCCTTTCTCCTCTAATTTATTATCTTTTCTGAAACTTCCTGCGAGTTTTCGTAGATGTTCTGCTGTAGCAAGTATAGAAGCACTTACATGTTTTCTTTGTTCTTTCTTAGACAAACTATCAAAACTTTTAGACTTTCTTGTATTTCGTTTGTTATCATTTGCCAGTTTATCTGTTTTATTAGTTTTCAAAGTACTTTCGCCATTGGTGTTTGAAGTTGCAATAATTGGAGATAATTGTAAAATAGGACTATCAGACGAATCTCTATTAGCAGATGTATGATTCATTGGAGTGCTGGCAATTATTTTTCTGTTATTACCCAAAGCATTTACAATAGCTGATCGTCTCAAACGTGTGGTAGTTGGTGATTTTTTTGAAAATATTTTTTGTTCCAGTGGTTTCATGAAGGTTGGCATAGGTACCTGTAAAACAATTATGGTACAGGGGACCTACATGGCAATACCAGACAAAGTTTTCTATTTAATAATATGCTATCTAAAATTGTTATACTTCAGTAAATTAAACATTGATATGATATCCAGTACCGGACTCTTATGTAAGAATATCTACCAGTTATCTCTCTTGTACTTTTCTTCTATCTCAGATAGTAACGAAAATATTTTGGATTCAAAATTTAAGTGTTGTTCAGTTTTTTCAGATTATTTCAGAAAGTTGGCAACATTGATTAAAAACGGGAACGGCGTTACATTTGTCTTGTAATTTTGCCCAACTTTGCTAAATTAACCAACTCTTGTTAGTCTTACAATAACAAAGTTACCCATACAACATGGGTTGATTATTGTTACGCTTATATCAAAGTGTATAGCCTTTTGAATTATGTTTGAAAATCTTCCAACGAGATCGGAAGGGATGATAAGACAGTGTGATTGTTTCTTGGATTGTTTACAGTGGGAAAAATGGTCGAACAACAAAAACAATTTGGATTTCTACAAACTTTACAATATTTGCCTCTTGCAAAAATCTAATAATTTCTGAGTTTGGTTTTTCCAAAAATAAACCATGAAGTGTGAAGGTAGCGTTAGTTTCCACCATCTGTCTTTTAAGTGACACTTTGGCGAACTAGTTAAATATTATTTTGTAGGGGGCAATTAAAATAAAAGTTTAAGGGGAAGTGGACCTATTTCACATAACAGCAGTAGCGTCAGCGTCACCCCCCCACCAACAGTTTTCCCATAAGTTTTCGTCTTTTTTTTATTCGAATCCAAAAAATTCAAAAGATTATAACAGATACATAAACTATTTACAATATGTAATGTAAAAAAATAATATATAATAATTACTCTCAAAAAATAAAATAATAAAATAACTATTAACTTAAAACTCATATTTATCATCTAATGAACAAGTCTATTTTTAATTAGGAACGTTTTCAACATAATTTTGAAGGTAGTCTCACTAATTATTATCGATTCTGAGGCATAAAGTATAAGTCATATATCTCTAACGGTTGAACAAACAACAAGTTTATGACTTACTTTATGCCCCAGAATCACCCATTAAGAGATTGCTGTTACATTACGTAACACCCTGTATTATGTAGGGCTTTTTATGGAAAAAGATTCCATTCCTTCAAAATTCATAAGAAAAAGAAGTTGAATTCATAAGTTTACTCCTTTATTACTTAGCGAATTAACCATCAAGATATTTTTTTACATCCTACTGTTAGTATAAAAGCGCCATTTTGGAATCACCCTGTACATGTTATGCAAAATTAAAATATCCATCAGGTACAACTAGGTAGACAACTCAAGTCTCCAGATGCATCTATCTTCTATATCACTTTGATTATCAAAAACTAAGCAATTAATTTTAAAAGGAAAGTTATTATAGAAAATCTGAATGTCAAAGTCGTCGTCTGTGTCAATCTGTAAAGTCACTGATTAATGCAGACGATAGTCGAAGTACTTTAAACTGTCAAATTTTTCAATACCTTGGATCTGTGTTGCCTACCTAATTGTTACATGATAAAATGGTCATACATTATGTATTAAATACCCTACTTATTGGGGTAATGCATAAATTCATGATAAAGATTCAGTTTTAGTTATTGTTACAATCATGTTGGTTATAAAAAATTATACATACGTTTGGTACCATCTGCATGTTCCTGTATAAGTCATAACTCTCTTCCGAGGAACTCTCAGACCAATCATTGATGAGGTCTGGTGGACCATGTATTATCCAATTATTGGTACTAGAGAAAGAAAATATTAAATTAGCTAAACCACCATAAACATCATACACTGTTATTAGTATTTAGTAAAGCATTATTTTCAAGACGTAACGGTAAGTACTTTGCATACATATTTTTATAATTACATAATACAGAAGAGGAAGGACCTACTACAACATTCTTCTGAAAAATGTACATCAAACTAATAATAAAAATTTAATTGTCAGTGCAGTATAAAAAAAAGTGTCCTGGTTTCTCTATATTCAAATATAGCTGTAGGTGAAGGTGATGGACAGAATCTACATTCTGTAGACAAATCAGTCCCTTTAGACTACTTTTCATGAGTTTTCGAAAATGTAATATTTGCTATTATAGCTTACCCCTTTATCATATTCAACACTGCACACAACTATAAAAAAAATAAAATAATGGTACAGTTATAAGGTTTAATAAATTTAAAATTCATATCACTTCACTAGAATCTGTTTTTTTTACAACGGTTTGACGTTCACAAGCTAGCGACTCTCCCGACTCTTCAACGGTTACTTTTCAAATATAAAACAAATGGAGGGAGTAATGGATACGTTCAGCGATAGCAACATACACTGTGACCCAAATTAAAGGAGTACATTTTTGAAGTTACATCTAGTTTTATTGGATTCTTGAGTTCTAAGCTCAGGTTTCAATCGGTTTTGTTAATTTCTGAAAGTACTTGTGCGAATCTAAAAGATTTTATAACACACAAATCTTTTCGACCATTTTCATAAATAGGTGCTTACTATTTGTATTTAAAATGCATTAGATGCAATTTTTAAGTTTCTACAAATCATTCTTGTTGTACTTTGCTCTAAAATAATTAGGGGAGGGCATATTTAACAAGTACCGAGTCAAGTTCTGCTTATAGTACCGCGTTTTGCGCCTCTCTTCGAAACTTCTTGCTCGTAAGGAGTTACATTCAGTGGACGAATAATATGTGCTCCTTTAACCTCCTGTCCTATTATTCTCATGTCATGGCAATGTACCTGTTACACATAATTTTAGAGAACAATAAGTTAAAGAAATGTATTGCTCGCTCTAACCTATGAAGCTAGAAAGAAAGAAGTATTTAAGCTGAAACGCGTGCAGTGGTTTGGAGCCACCGCAAAATTAGATGGCACCCGAGTGTGCATATGATCTAGGATAGAAAAGTATTAAAACATACAATCGGTTATTTCGGGGTTCCTTCTCGTTTAGATGTAGCCCTCCTTTAATTTGGGCCATAGTGTATATAAAACTGCCGTAACGCACAGTTCGTGAAACAGTCTCTGTAGAAAATTACGGAACGTAGTTGCTTGTCACTTGTGACATTTGGCCTATTTGAGGTTAGAATTTTAAAAATAATAATTTTAAATATAGAAAAGACTGCTGTAGAGTTGTTAAAGCATGAAAACAATTAATTTGAACTGAATTACCTATAATTTCAAAGTAAATATCTTATTTTAATTGTACTTTTACTAGTGTGTGTATTAAATGTTTATATCGTAACTTTATCTGTTATAGGAAAATGAGAATTTTACCAGCCCTGTGGGCACGTGGGAATCCAAAGGAGCCCGTGCCGTTTCAAGAAATACTTCCCTTAAAATTAAAAGCAGGTGTTTCTGGGAAAGGTGATAAAACTTCGGAAGTATGTTGCATATATGAGATGTCGGTTTTGTTGGCATGTCTAAAACAAAATGAGTTTAGTGAACAGTTTTGTTCAAAAGAAATTAAAGCATTTCAAAGTTGTTATGTAGATAATTTACAAAAGAAATCCCTCAAGAAACAAAAAGAAGCAAAAGGAATTTTAACACCCGGAGAAAAGAATTTATCACACAAACAAGTTAATAAATTATTAAAAATGTTTCCTAATGTAAAATAGTTGTTCTTTATCGATTTTGGTAGTATATTATATTAGTTATCAATAAATTTTAATTTAAATTGACTGATTGTTATTAGAGTACCTAAAACTTTTAAGAAATGTGCTTCCGGATTGTATGTAGGATAGTATACCAGAATTCAAATGCACTTAGGCCATATTAGCTACCTAGTATCATTGGCTATCTCTTATGTTTCTCCCCAAATCTAGTATTAATGCAACCCATTAACTGTTTATAGGTACATATTCACGTTTTTGAACAGTTTTGAAATGTCCCAATGAGACACTAGAAGTATATTGTGTTTATGCACATGAACCCTTCAGACGTATTGTTTTATAAGCAAAAATCACCTATTGATAATCTTCTTTCTTCGATATTAGAACCATAAAACAAGAGCAAAAAAAAAACGAATTTGAAGTTGACATTATGACATTTGGTCACATGACCTTCCTGGGGCTGTATTCTCGAAATCACTCGACATTTTCAAGCACACGACAAAAAAAATGAACCAATCAAACTATTTTTTGTGGCATGACATATGCTCAATTGTCAGGAAAATAGCCTTGGGATTGGTTCAATTTTTTTGTCGTGTGCGAGAAAATGTTGAGTGATTTCGAGAATACAGCCCCTGGGGGGTCGCAGTTGTATCACGTGACCCGTGGAGGGTGCTGATTGGTCTATTTCGTTTGTATTTTGTCCCAAAAAGGGTCATGTGATAAGACTAGAGGTTAGATTGTTTGTACTGTCCCCCCGTGGTCCCCCCTCCGCGGGGGAGTCCACGTGACCGAATGTCATTGGGATACCTTATACAAACTTTCCTAAAAGTTGACTTTAAAAACAACAACTAGCCAAATTTGGTTTTACAGATCAACGCAGACAATGTTACAAGAAAATTAAAATTATCAATATATTCTTCATTTTTGATTATATTATTCTTGCCAAATTTTAACTACAGTACGCTCGTTTCTAGAATTCCTCGGCTGCGGGTGCGCACTTGTCCAAAATTTATGGTGGGACTACCACTTTCGCGCGGTACCAGTGGCGCAGAAATTATCAGTTGCAACAGGTAGTTAGACTTATTGAATTCTAAAGTGGGAAAAAGCGGCCAAATATTAAGAGGTCAATCGCTAGAAATAATTTTTAATGTTTATAAATATTTTCGTGACAATAAAATCTTAATAAAATATGTGTTGCGATTGCATAAAAACCCTTCTATTTTATACCTAAAAGCATGAACTGCTTGAATTTAAAATTTTTAAACGCCGCGCTTCCCGAATCGCCTTCGGGTTGCGCGACCCGAGGAATTCTAGAAACGGGCGTACTGTACTTTAGCAAAGGAAATATCCCTCAGCAAGGCTACATATGTGACGCCACTGGTCACCTGCTTGGATATTATTTGAAGGCGGTAAAAAACATAACCCTACTTTTAGAATGATCGGGTAGGTAACAAGTGTTCTTTCTTGGTTTGGTTATTTTTATTCTCCTTTTTTAAATATAAACATTGGAAATATTTCACAAAATTTTACAATGAATGGGTCAAGGTAAGTTAGCAGCTAGATGAACATGAAGTAGGTATATTTTATATCCTTCCCCAACCTGTTTGTAGTCTAACACCAAGTAGAGTGTATGGCTCGGAATTCAACTCTTCTATGTTAAAACACAGACTAATTATATGCGAAAATCAAAGGAAGTTAAAAAAATGTCTCTTTTGGGGTGCCACCAACTTATGCCTTTTTGGTATTGTTGTATATGACATGTAAGTACTATTATTCGATTTTTAAGTTGATTGTTACTTTACTCATGTATCTTTTTAGAATGCATACCTGCCCTGTAAATATGATTTCTTTTATTTTATACTTGGAGTATGCATTGTCCGGTATATTTCTCACTAATGTGATATATCATTTTATTCATTATATAAATATTTCTTTAAATACATCGCCAATTGTTGTTACATCAGAACAAAAACGATTGTTAGGTATTAAAGACTATGGTATGTAAATGAGGAAAAAGTACTAATTTGTTGGTTAATTAATGATTCTTTTAGATCCAAATTATACTCTTGCAGACAGTCCATGCTCATTAGCATCGACCGAGAATACTCCAAATACATCATTTTCAAATACACCCTTGAATTTGTCTGCCGTAAGTTGGAGGTCTAATATGACATCGTTTAACAATAGTATGTACCTATTCATCTCTTTTAAATCTGCGTATACATTTTTTAAAATGTTTATTATTATAGGTCAAACGTATTCGCCCCCTTCTGTACTGTTTTCATGTGTTCGATCTTCACCTCAGCATTCTTATGATCATCAGTCGCCTACAAATGTTTCACCACTAAATGTGAACAGGCGTGATACTTCTGGTGGTGAATTCATAAATGACGAACAATCACTTACTAACTATCTAAAAGGTTATCAAATTTATGAAAATTCATCCAATCTTACTAGTACTACCGAACAACCTACTAGTTTGCTCAGTTCTTTCTGGAATCATCCTGCAGCTAAGAGTAATGGAGAAGCACCTTCATTTTTACGAAAATCCCAGTACCAACTTTCACCATTATCGAAACGTATGTAAATTTTATGCATAAACAGCGGTATTCCATGTTTTTTTAAAGATGAATTGCCGGGACTAAATTATGGTGGTAAAAAAGTATTGTTGGTTTTGTGTTGTTGCAGTATTTTATTTTATATGTATCTGTCCATTATTTATTGTTTTTTATCTATTAGATTCATCATCTAGTAGCCCTAGTGGAAAATCGGATGATATAGGTTCCCCAATTAATAGTCATCCTCAAGGAATGGAAATGTGGAAGCGACTACAGGTGGACAGTGTTACATTAACACAATGGAATGCAAACATACGAAGGGTGAGCTTACCACATCAACTGGGTACCTATCTTTAAGGGTACAAAACATAACACATGAAAAGATATAATTATCTTTAAAATGCATGGTTACAGTCGGTTCCATATAGCGTTACCGGTAAAGTATTACGAGAGATTAGGTCTCGCACTCCTAGCGTGCCAGCACTTCCCAATCGTTTGTTTGTTTATTTTATACATTTTTCTCTAAAAACTTTATCAGGCCTTTAGGCCCATAGCTTTATCAAGTCCTTCCATTTCTTTCTATCCTCCACGATGTTCCTTCAGTGCTTTATACCTTTTTCTATCAAGTTCTCTTCTACTTCCTAGAACCACCTTTTCTCCTGAAGATTTTCCTTTTGCAGACTCCCAATCTGTTATCTGATATTCATAAGAATAGTTCTAAACAAATAATTTAATCGTGAACATTTAAATACCAAGCCATAAATTGTTAATTGTCTTTAGGAAGTTATTTAATGTATTTTGTAGTGGATATCGCAAACAATAGTAGAACGTCTAGTAAAGGAAATTGAATATATTGATGAGACATTACAAAAGCATGGATTATCAGATGTACGAGTTGGAGGAGTTGGTTTAGATCGACTTCGAAAAACTGCACAGATGACTCCAGTTCTTCAGTTTATCCCTACTCTATCAACTCTCATTCCATTCTTAGAAGTATCGACTAATCAAGAATATTTGGTGAAGCGCATTCAGGAACTTGCACAAGGAGGATGCATGAGCAATTTTAAGTGGAATGGTGGAAGCAGTTTTGGTGGAAAAGAATGGAACGATTCCCTACCAACTGACAGTGCGGTAAGTTTATTTTAATTCAAGTAATACTTTTTATTATAATCTGATTTTGTGGGTGTTTACAAACTATTACTTGTATAGATAATAATGCATCTATTTGCTACATACATGGATACTCAGCTGCTGCCAATGCCAAATAAACCAGATGTTAAACCGTTCAGTGGAAATCATTATATTAAATGTATTGACAAAATGCCTACTTTATGTTACACTACATTAGCCATACATCAAGTCAGTGAAAAACCACCACATTATCGAGTTATTATTGGAGAAGAAATCTTTGAAATGGTCAAGGTAAGAAAATTACTCAAAAAAACGTTACTTCATTGAGAATCACATAAGCATGTCATGAAATATGGGGTTGTGTTTCCGATTAAGTTTTGAACGTAAATACTTGTGTTTTGTGTTGTTGGTTCCCCTAAACCATATTCTATATTCTAATCTTTTTTTTTACCGTTTTTAGGGATACAACAATCTTTTCCACAGTATATTACTGTTTATCTACCAGGTAAATAAAAAGGAACATGGCATGTTGGGTAGAATAAATCTTGGTAGTTTGGGCATCAATATACTATGGGTTATCGATAGTTAACATAAAGAGACAAAAAAAAATTTTCATTGCAAAAAGGTTTTTTTAACTCAATAATTATTTCTGTAAAATTATTTTCTGTAAGTGATGATACAGTATTTGATGTAATATTATTATCTTAATAAATTATCAAACACTACAACAATAGGAAGTATATTTTGCACAATCCTTATTTTGTTTTAGGAAATAATTCTTTCATCCTGTTATAAAATCAGAAGTTGCAGTTTGACAGGTTTAATAAGGTAATAGAGATATAAGAATAAAACAACTCTTTCTGTGAGGTTCTATGAGATTAAGACAGAGATTAGACTGAGCGATCGGCGTCGGTCGTCCGCGAACGTCTTCGATCGATCAGTATCGGTTAGCAACGTTCTAAAAATGTAACATTAGACTGAGCGACCGGTGGCGGTCGGTGGCGGTAAAAAATTGTTTGTGGTCATTGCACTAAAGACTAGGAAAATACATTTTTTCTTTTAAATTCATTAAAAAATGTCCAGTTCAAGTGAAAAGGAACAAATGGTGACCGTTCTTTACTGTTATTGGTAGAAAAAACAAGGGCACTTTTAAAAAGTTGGGTTACGAATTACTTTTGAACGTTCGTGACCGATCAAAATTCTAATTTCAAACTGTTCGTTGCATAGCGATCGAGGCCGTTCGTGAACGACCGATCAATGTAACTTTGCCCATTAGAATACTTGTGTTGGAAATTTGGTCGACGGTGACCGTTCACGGACGACCGACGCTGATCGATCAGTCTAATCTCTGTCTTATTCAGTTTTCATGACGAATCTGTACCCAGCCTGCCTTTTCCTATGTGTGTTGTTATTTCAACACAATCGCGATCGCAGCTTTATTATTTAAATTTATAAAGTTTCCATTTTTCCACTTTAACGCAGGGGTTTAGTCGAGCCGGTACTCACCGGTACTCAGTACCGGTAGTTTTTAAAAAACGTTAAGAAGGTACCGGAAGTTATTTGCAGTGTTAAAAATATGCGGTACGCACCGGTACTCACTGACTTAAATCATTTTTATTAATTAGGTACCTTTTTTAAAAGTGCAATCAACCATTTGGAGGAAATATTCGGTAACTGATTTACGACGCAAGTATTTTATTGCATTTTGTGTAATTTTGCCCGTTCCTGCTGCTCTGCTGGTTGACGAATACCTACATGTGTACAAGTAGAAGCTAGCTGCATGCGCTGCGTAATGCAGCGGCGCATGTTGCGGAATTAATGTTGATTAATCTTGTTGGACCTCCTCTTTATGACACAATTTGTAAATGGCTCATTGCACCCTTTACCGTTTTTGGTATTTTCAGTATTTCAATGCAATTTTAAAATATGCATAAGTAAAATTGTTGAAATTTTGATTATTTAAAATTTTACATTAAAATAGCCATATGCTCGTAAAACGCTTTTAAATTGACCACGCCCACCTTTGAAAAAAAAATCGCCTGCGGCGCCAAGTTTTCTCGCTGCACCCGTAGTTGATAAATAGTTCCGGCGCCACTGGGATAACTTCTGGTAAACGTTCCGCCGAAGACACCCGTTCCCGAAAAAGAAAAATGGACAGGGCACCTCATCCCTATGAATCCATGTGGAAAATTTTAAAAATTTAGTTGAGTACCGGTAGTTCATATTTTACGACTAAAGCACTGACTTTAAGGGCGTAAAATTTTTGTGGGTGGAGTCGTCACCAGTTTAGATACATATTATTATACTATATAGGCCAGGTTGCTGTGCTTCTGTGGTAAAATTTTTGCGACGTTTCGTTCCTCCAGATATTTGTCTCGGTTAACAAACCATAGGGATGTATACTAAATTTTAATTTATTGTTAGACTATTACAAAAATAATTTTTTTAAAGTTTATTTACGGCCGTTACTAGCTCCACGGCTAACGTGGATATAATTCTAACACAAAATCCACGGCATTACGTTCGGCGCATGTCTGGGGACTGACAATTATTTCAGCTTCCTAAGATTATAGGGACACAGGTGGGCACGATTGGTTGCCTATTCCCAAGGCGTAAAAGAATGTTTCTGAGAAATCTAGGTACAGTGCCTTTATTAATGATTGATACCCACGTGACCACAAAATATAGGCAACCCAACTTACACAATTGGTAAACCTTTATCCAATAATTCCCTAACTCATTGTTTGTACGTAAATTGACAGTAACTTTAGTAACTTTAGTGACTTTAGTTACTTTGTTTAGTTACAACGAGTACCAATCCTACCTGACTTCAACATTTAAATCTGAAACTCCCAAGAACACCACGGATCAAAGGTCACGTGGGTATCAATCTTTAATGAAGGCACGGTATAATAATAATTATTAACTACAAACAAAATCAATTACTCTATAAATAGTATTTTATGTACGATCGATCAATAACAACTGTTTTTTAGACCTAATTTTCAGGCGTAAACCTAGTCTTTTTGGCCCTCGGGCCGTAATTATGTTTTTGGCCCGCTGATGGCACTTTTCTAATTAAGGAATAATTTTATTTTTGTTTGGAATACAAGTATTAACACAGTTATTTGTTAATATGAACATTTATATCTATCTTACAGTTATTACAATTACTTATATTAAATGCGGAAGGAATGGTGTTTATCAAAGATTCACTGATAACGCTTTCATTAGTACCATCATTCTCTAACGTAGAAAGAATGGTGTTTATCACAGGGGGATTGCGAACGTTTTCATTACTGACAGCATTACTTGTTGGGGGTACATGAAGACCTTCGCCTACCATAACCTTTTGTGCAATTTTCATTTTATTTTGCAATGAATCCTCAATATAAGTCTCAGCCACCGCCGAGGACTTCCAGCCACCATGACGTTTGATACTGATCAAGTCTGCGCCCCCATTAGCTAAAAGAGTAGCGAAGGAACGTCAAAAGCAGTGTCCTGTATAGGCACCTGCATCCGGCATATTCAAAAATTTGGCTACTGTTTGCGGCACTTGTCCCAGTGTATTTTTTCCTACAATCTGCGATGTACACTTGCCATTTTTGTAATACACAAAGAATCATCGATGCTCCGTGTGTGATGGCCGTAAAAACACGTATTTTCGAAATATTTGTAGAAAATTCAGTGCTAGTTCTTGATCGTTGTTAATGACTGTAAATGTTCTGTTGATTTTGTTCTTTGTCTTATTGATTTTTACAATGAGCGCAGACCCTACATCCTCAATATCGTCTAGAGTTAATTGGGCTAATTCGTTTCTACGACATGCCCCAGCGATGCCCATGATTATTGCCACCTACAATATTGTAGAAACTCGGTGAGTATAATTATATTTCGAATTAGTGATTTTCTTACCTTCATCATTAGAAATGTATCATCTGGGGCTTCCAAGAAAAATATTGTGATCTGTTCCATGTTGAGTATTTTTGATTTTTTGGGTTCGTACCCCTCGCTTTGCCTTTCCAGAAAGGCGAACAATCGCTTGAATTGACTGACATCAATGTTTTCCTCAGCTGCCAAATTTGTTTTGATCATTGAGTAACGCGACCAAAGCGAGGTTGGTTTGTAAATTTTACTTTGTTCATCAAAATATACCAGTAAAACATTTTCAGTAATGGTTTTTACCTTATTAACTGCACACCACTTTAAAAAATCATTATGTTTTCTCATATATAGCTTTGGATTTTGGCGGTAACAGATTCAAAGTAATGTTCTTTGCTGCTTCATCAAAATCTGGCACAATGCACGAGAAATCTTCTTCTTTAGACATACTTTTGCAAACAAATAGTGACAAATACTTAAATTACTTACTATTTTTTTTGCAAATAATTTGTTTTTGTTTATACTTGTTGCTGTGGTTACGCAGTTTTATTTGGTCAATGATAAATCGATTTCAAACGAGCGCTTTTCAATTTTTGTTTAAATACAGTTGTCAATATAAACTATAATTTTACGGTTTTTAAAATTTCGATCTTACATAAAGTTTTGTATGCACCTCAGGCGTAACCGACGTCTTTGGCCCTCGGCGTGCTATAGCCCTCCGTGCTTCGCACGTCGGGCTATAATTTTCACACCGCGGGCCAAAAACGCCTGGGTTACGCCCTTGATACATAAATAACTATTTTATTGGTCATATATGGTCATATTCAACTTGCAAATTAATTAAAAATCAATTCAAAATATGAAAATGTTTGAAACTTTCATAATGGATAATTTTGTTAAGTCCCTGGACATGCGCAGTAGGTGCCGCTCGTATTCGCGTCGCCGAATTAATGACGTCACCCCTTGACAAGACGTAATGCCGTGGATTTATTGTCAAAATTATATCCACGCAATGAATAAAGGATAGAGCTCCACCAAGCTTATAAGCAAGGTTATTGTATTCGCTTTTACATCTAGGGTTGCCAGATCTCATATATTTGGTATGAGACTCATATATTTTAACAAAATCTCATACCTCATACCGCTTAGTCAAAGTATGATACAAATCTCATACATTTGACCGATTTGAAACCACAATTCCTGTATTGCATTGCATATTTTGAATTACGCGCCATTGTTATCGCTCTATTTTATGCGCGAGTAATGAAATAGCCACCGCTTTACGCGCATGCGTGACGTATGTATATACACAAGTCCACTGGGGTTTTTGTAAAACTTAATTCTCAAACTGCAACTAACCTAAAGTTCGAGGGGCGCCCCACTAGTCTTTGCAAAGTCTTTGCTGCAGGTTAGTTGCAGTTTTGAGAATTATTTTTACTCAGTGGACTTGTGTATACAGTGAAGTCCATTTATTATGCAATATAGGCATGTTGCAAGTTAATTGGTGTACCCACTTTAGCATTGGAATATAGGCAACCCATTATACACTGCTAAGCACTCTTGCCCCTGCCTACTGATGAATTTAAATTTTCAATTGTCAGGAATGTTTTATTTTGAGGTTAAACTCAGTTAAACTTTCATGTGTTGCTGATTTCGGTTACATCATAGATGGTTACATAAAAAAAAAACTAGCTAACTGTATAATGGGTTGCCTATATTCCCATGCTAAAGTGGGTACACCAATTAACTTGCAACATGCCTATATTGCATAATAAATGGACTTCACTGTATACATACATCACGCATGCGCGTAAAGCCGTGGCTATTTCAATACTCGCATTTTATGCTTTGTAAGTACAGTTTGTCCATATCGAGATGGCGCAATTGGCTTATACGGTATTTACCTTAGTTAATTGGCTTCGGAGATTACCCTTGTCATTTGAGATTACGAAAACCCTTTACCTACGGAACAGGTCCGCACGTATTCAGGTAAATTATGCTAATAACTTACTAGTAACTTATAATAATATAGTTCCTTGATTTTAAATATATCAATTGTGCGAAAGACCACTGCTAACTAAATGCGGACCTGTTCCGCAGGTAAAGGGTTTTCGTAATCTCAAATGACAAGGGTTAGCTCCGAAGCCAATTAACTAAGGTAAATACCGTATAAGCCAATTGCGCCATCTCGATATGGACAAACTGTACGGTTTTCTTATTCGGAAACTTGTTTTGTTGCGTATGCGCGCGCATCTGCGCATTAAATTTGCTTAACTGGTGAAAGCACTAGCTAACACCGTTTTAGTTTTTTTTACTGTTCTGCGCTTATGCCAATTCTCATATTTTTTTTGCAATCTCATATTTTTACAGCTTGTCTCATATATATCAGCTTCTAACATCTGGCAACCCTATTTACATCAGAAACACTTCTCACACAATCTGATAAATTGCTGCTGTAATTTTGATTTACCTACATGATCAGATTATGTAAATCAGTGATTGTCAATAAACAAACACCTATAACTGAGTATTTTAAAGAACACTTTTAACTTTAAATATCCATAACTTTCGCCTTATAAATATTTTCACTGAATTTTGTTTAATTAACATACAAATATGTAAAAGTTGAATTCAAAACGTAAGTATTGCCGCATTTCATTTAAAAAATCCTCAAGTTTATAAGAACTTTAAACTGTTGTAACTTTCTTGTTATTCCATTTTGATCAAAAGTTTATTGTAAAAAAAACTATGTTTTGGTCCCCTCGAGTTGTCCTTTCATCTTTCCTCCGTACGTTAGAAATCACCCTGTAGAAACGATTTAAATTGAAATGCAGCGAAAAGTGCGCTAGATGGAGTAAAATACTATAGGACCGAAATTGTAGAAAATAAAATTTCCTACAAGAAACATTGTGAAAGCGTATGTCTAAGTTTAATAGTTTGGGTTTGAGAACCGTTTGAAATTAGCATAAACCAGCGATTCTGGTTTAAAATTGAAACGCAGATAAAAATAACATCGGACCAAAATCAAACAACATAAAATTTCCTATAAGAAACTCCGTAAAAGCGTTTGTCTAATATGAATAATTTGGCTTTAGGAACCGTTAATTCATTGAGAATAGCATTCATTCGCTCCGCTTACACACAGTAGGTACCTTCGCGTAAAATAGTAGTTTACCCTCCACGGATAGAGAGCGAGTCGAGTATTATATACCACGGAAAATAAAGGAGGTAGGTATAGAATGTTTAGTTTTGTAACAGCAACAATGCTGATTAAGAGCAGAAATAAATTTATTATTATATTTATTATTTATATAGAAATAAGTTGTTTAAAAAATTAAAAATTTCAAATTTGATCAAAAAATCAAGAAAAAGTTTTTCATGTTTTTGTTTGCAATAATATAGCCATTAGTATATTTTACTTACTTTTAGTAATAAAAAGATTTTAGTAGTACCTATAATTTCCTTATTATATGGCAATCTTTTCCAAAGTAGCTACTTGGTAACATTAAATTATTAATGCTTGATTTATTGTATATTTTTAATGTGCCATTTTAATAACCAATAGAACAATGACAAGCTTTGCAATATAATAGGAATTTTGAAATTTAACACTTAACCACACGTGCTCCTTTGACTTTATTGGGTACTTAAATATTATAAATATCTTTAGAAATGAAATCAACTTTGAATTTAATTTTTTGTCTAATTCCTAATAACTTTATTGGTTAAATTTTTAGAATATAATATTAATAGATACTTAATAATATACAGGGTGTCCCGAAAATGGCGCATAATATTTATGGGGCGTTGTAGGTGAAAGGTGACTGACAAGGGAGTAAGGGAAAAATACAAAAAAAATTCTACCTGCCGTGTTTTTGTAGTTATTAACCGAAAAAGATGTGCACAATCTGGCACATCCACATTTTATAACTTGTTAGGAAGCTATTTATTTTGATTGTTACCTACTCATTATTACCTGGGAAACCATACGACTGGTTTTTGAACAGAGCACAATGTTGCCAGAATCATTTTCGCGCTATCTCGATGTAAAAATGTCTTCAGTAATAATTTAATAATTTGGAATTACGTGCTTTTTTGCAATTTTTAAAATTTGGAAACAATAAAAGACATTATTTTCTACAAATAGAGTACCCTTAGTCAGTTTCATTTCCAATTTTTAAAAAGTTACAAGTGTTAACTTTACATCTTCATATCTTACAAATTTGAGCGAAAAGATTTTTTTTAACATTTTTCTCACACTTGTTTAGCGGTACTGAACAGCGTAGGTACCATGTATATTATGCGCCATTTTCGGGACACCCTGTATAATTAATATTCGTCTATGGCCTGGAGTTTCAAATTTAATTTGTTTAACTGGCCGAAGATGTCTCTGACAAATAAGCAAATCTCTGGATCCAAGCCTCGTCAATAAAATGTATCATAAAATCTTGTTTTCTTTACATTTTCCAGAAAGATTTAAGTTCGTCTTTTAATTCAAATAGGTAGACGTTGGTTTTTGTTACAAAAACTGTCTGCTACAACCCCTATTGCCCACCGGTTAGGAACCATTGTTTTGTTCTAAGTAGGTAATAGGTCTTTGGTAATAGTAATAATAATAACCGCTGAGTAAAGAAAGGCATTTGTTCATTTAGTATTCACGTTTTCGCTAAAAAAAATGTTTAGGAACTTCCAATAGAAATTTTGCCAAGAGTTTCACCTTCATGAATAAAATGGACATGGAAAGAAATAGTTCTAGGAACGGAACTAGAAATTTCTTATCTAACTCTAAGGCGCTGTTCTCACCAAAGCAACCGGCGACCGCAACGCAACTGCAACGCAACCGCAACTTTAGTTGGTAGTCCTGAACAAAATGTCGTCCTCGTCAGATGAAAATATGGCCGCTGCATACTTGCTACTGAATAAGCGTAAAAAAAACATACCGAAAATTTTGGGTTAACCCTTTTTATATCACAAATTTGGGACATAGTTTTTATATAGTGGCGCAGGAATTGAATAATCATCCTGTTAAAATCATATAAGCATCTGTGCGCTTCAACGAGGGCCACAAAATTTAAAGTTTTTGCCGTTTCGTCTGTCATGACAGCAGTTCTTGCCAGCAACGCGGTATGTAACGCAACCAGTTAGCAACTGGTTGCGTTGCATTTGCGTTGCCGTTGAGTAGGTGAGAACACTCGTATTTAAATATTAGCACCGAGTCGCTTTGCAGTTGCGTTGCAGTTGCGTTGCGGTCGCCGGTTGCTTTGGTGAGAACAGCCACTAATACACATACTCATAGACTATATACCTATAGGAGGAGGAACTGGTATAATATTTACTTTGCCATAATGAACAAAACTAGGCTGCATATACTATCTAATAGATTACTATCGATTATTAAACACTACAACGATTAAGTACAATAAAACACTCAACGCATATAGTTTGTTTCTGCCAGGAGCCAGAATTTGTCCTCCCAATTCTCTATAGTAAAAATTCTTACGAATGCTGAAGAAGGAAAGTAGATACCTAGCTTATTCTTGTATTGAACGATTAAAGAAGTAATAGGTATACCTATTGATGTATTAGTATCAGAAGTTCCACTTTTTGGGCTGTGTTTGCAACCGGCAACCGCAACGCAACTGCAACGCAACTGCAAAGCGACTCGGAGCTAATATTTAAATACGCGTGTTCTCACCTACTAAACGGCAACGCAACTGCAACGCAACCAGTTGCTAACTGGTTGCGTTGCATACCGCGTCGCTGGCAAGAACTGCTGTCATGACGGACGAAACGGCAAAAACTTTAAATTTTGTGGCCCTCGTTGAAGCGCACAGATGCTTATATGATTTTAACAGGATGATTATTCAATTCCTGCGCCACTATATAAAAACTATGTCCCAAATTTGTGATATAAAAAGGGTTAACCCAAAATTTTCGGTATGTTTTTTTTACGCTTAGGTATTCACTAGCAAGTATGCAGCGACCATATTTTCATCTGACGAGGACGACATTTTGTTCAGGGCTGTATTCTCGAAATCACTCGACATTTTCTCGCACACGACAAAAAAAATGAACCAATCCGAAGGCTATTTTCCTGACAATTGAACATATGTCATGCCACAAAAAATAGTATCATTGATTCATTTTCTTTTTGTCGTGTACGAGAAAATGTCGAGTGATTTCGAGAATACAGCCCCAGGACTACCTCAACAAGAGACTTCAAAACAGTTCATTTCAGTGAGAACACAAGAGGAACGCAACTAAAGTTGCAGTTGCGTTGCCGTTGCCAGTTGCTTTGGTGAGAACAGCCCAGCAACGCAACTAAAGTTGCGGTTGCGTTGCAGTTGCGTTGCGGTCTCCGGTTGCTTTGGTGAGAACAGCCCCTAAGGTTTAGCGGAAGAGCGTCGGCGAGTTCGATATAATATTACAGACGAAGCTCAAAAAGGCATTTCCGATCTGAATAAAACTTGCTATTTTTTCTTTAAACGTCGAATATTTATTTGGAATTTTAAAAATAAGATCTACTTATTGTTCCGCAAATTTAGCAAAATTATTATTATACCTAGTATAACGATTTTTTACTAAATAATTGTTTCTGAGTGTGATGTAATATAACAAAGTAACAGATAAAATGAAAAGAGCACGTGTGGTTTAAATGTTGCATATCAAAATGGAAAATACCTATTAGATTGCAAAAATTCTTATTGTTCCAGTAGTTATTAAAATGGCACATTAATAATTGTTGAAATCAACCATTAATTAACTTAATAGTACTTTGGAAAATTTTGCTAACAAAATTGCGTGGAAATTTGGTATAAAAGGAACTTGAAAAGTTCGAGCCACCATTCTCTCTTGCAAAGTCTTGCAACTTACAGCTCAGCAACAATGAACTTCAAACTTATCCTCGTTGCCGTTTTGGCCGCTTTGGCTGGTAAGAAACTTATATATTTTTTGCTAATATATATTAGATATAATTAATAAGTGTATGTCTCAATCACATTTATAACTTTTACTGGTAATTTGGAGAAAAGTATATTTTCAAAAGCTTGTTCTCTGATTGTTGTTTGAGATTTTTTTTTTTTTTGTTAATTACGTAGCTTTATCGTACAGAATAATTTTGATGGAGAATGAATCATTTATTTTAGTGTGTGATGTTTAAATATAAAATTTATTAGTTAACTTTAAACTTTGAAAAAATATTGGTTTTAGAGTAATTCATTCAAAGTGGTCAAATAAAATACAGAATCTATTAATAGTGTTATACCGATTCAATGTAGTACCTATTATTGATACGTACAATAAAATTACGTGATTAAAACTTTGTTAATCATTATAAACAATATCTACTATTTTTTATTTAGGTGTCAGTGGATCTAGCTCATCCCACCCTGGTAACGGTGCAGCAGCTAACTCCAATTCCAACAACGCCGCCGCCGCCGCCGCCGAATCCAACAATAACAATAATAATTAATTCTTTAATTAAATCTGTAATAAATTTTCCAACAAAAATAAATGGAATAAACTAATTTGTGTAGGTACTTATTTTTCTTATTTTTGTTGAATCTTTAATAATGATTAACTTCCTTTGGATTCAACTTAAATATGTATCTATTGTTTGTACCAGAGATCAAAGTCAGCGTTGGTCTTATGGAGACCAGTATTACAGAACCTACTCCTCATTTGGGTTCTCAGCACCCAAGAGAAATTTCACTTCTATGAGTTTTAACATTGATTAATCAATGGTTTTAATGTTAACTTAAACATTCTAAGGGATTATGTGTACTGTTTACCTGTACCTTTGCAATATACCTGTCAAATTGTTGAAATAAGAGCCCCAGGGTAAACAAAAGAGACAACGCCGCCGTGTAAGATTTCCCCGTAAGAATTACATTGTCCTATGCTTCCCACACTGACTTTGATCTATGGTACGGACTATAGCTTGTAAAAGACGATTTTCGCTCCAGTGACGGCTCGTGGTAATTATAATAGGTAGGGCACAATTAATTGTTTCACGAAGGCTTTATATTATTAGGTAGTATTGGTGTAGTTAAATAAGTAAATACTAGGACATTTTAGATAATTAAGCAAAACAGGGTTTTAATATATTACAAATTCGATATTCTCGGATATTCTGCTAACAATATAAAATTCTGTAGTTATAGATACGTACCTACCCTCAAATTTACTCCAACAACTGCTTACAAATAAAATCCATTTTTTGGAATTTTGATGACGCACAATGTTCTGTCATCTACCCGTTGAAATTGCATATATAGTTTACAAACTTTTTCTCAATAGATAACATAGCAAGCACGCACAACTTGTCTTGACACACTTGTACGTAAAAACCTTCTGTAAAAACTTACATTTTGAAAGGTTCAAATAAATTCCCGCCGAACGTTAAGCCTTCTAATACCTCAAAGATAACTTATACCGTCCGTGTCAGTACAACCGCAACATGGCCTGCAGTATCCCAAGCAGGAATCTAGGACAAAAAAAAACAGACAAAAAACCCTGGATAGAAAACCCCCGGACAAAAAACCCCCAAACAGAAAACCTCGGACATAAAACCCCCGGATAAAAAAACCCAGACATAAAACCTCCGGATCCAATCCTTAATTAGCAAAATTAATTATATGGTTAAAATCATTTATTAAATAATTACAAAATACACTTATGTAGGTATACTATTTATCAATTTACTTTACAATACTACTAATAAAAACTTCTGAATCTAATGTTATGGCTAATAGCATTTACAAAGTTTTCTATATAACGTTCCTCCTCAATGAAATCGTTGCACAGTTGCTTTGGACGGATTTGTAAATTTGTGTATGTTGCCTTTCTCTTCCTTGGGCTGCTGTTGTAATTTAGTGTGGTCTGTCGCCCATTGTTGTGTGATTTTATTGATCAATACCCATACGGAAGGATGATATTGGCCAACCAAATTACTAAACCTGTTGTTCCACCATTCGGTTTGGTTATTAGTCCTCTCTTCATCCTGTATTGTGGCAAGATGAACATTCCATGTTGATGGAGGAAACATCGCAGGAACAGGCCGCATCTTTAAGTGCCCGTCGTTGTTTCCTATTCTTCAGTTCCCGTAACGTAGGTGGACGCAAAATATTCTAACAGCTCTTAGACAGCATCAGGAATACGTTCCCTTGAAAAAGCCAATCCCCTCTCAACATCCTCTATGGGAAGAAATGATAATCCATCAAGCATTCCAGACTTAATTCCTGAACTTTGCGGTGGGTGCTTTGGCAAATATGATAAAAGCATCTCGTTATCGTAACATGATCTCCGAATACTACTTTCACGGCCTGAATAACAGATCTTTCGTGTTAAAATATGAGGGGTCTGGGAAAATGTTTCTTCGCACACAGTTAACTACCAACGCTCTTAGCATAGCCTCGTATGTAGACTGCGTCTTTTTTTGAAGAAAACTGTCTTGAACTTTTACTCGCACAACATAAAGCTGCGAAAAAAGTGGTGGTACCATGGAAAAGTTGCCATCAATATACCATGTAGTGGCATTGACTAAGTGGGATATTTTTGCGGGGTTTATTTGTCCGGGGGGTTTTTTGTCGGGGGTTTTCTGTCCGGGGAGCTTTCGTCCGGCGGTTTTCTGTCTGGGGTTATTTTGTCCGGGGGTTTTTTGTCCGGTTACCCGTTGAGGTACATGGCTATGCCAAATGGGACGCGCAAATAGTCGTAGTGTCCGTTGGGGGTGACAAACGCGGTTTTCTCGATTAAACCAGGACTGACGGGAATCTGATACCCTGACGGTAAATCTAAAGAACTAAAATATTTTCGTTTGCCCAAGCGGTCGATTTGATGTTTGATCAAAGGCAACGAATAACGATCATTAACCCCCTGTAATCTACTACTATTCTATAAGACCCATCCTTTTTTTGCACAAGCACAATCAGGCTGGCGTAAGGCGACTCACTTTCGCGTATGATATCATTGTCGGGCAATTCTTGCAGAAGAATGTATGTTAAAAGAAAATTTTTATTGACAATTGAAGAGTGGAAGAACCAAAGGCACTAAGTGGAAAACATCTAACAAACAATATTTTTGGGACTTAGTGCCTTTGGTACTTTCACTCTTCAATTTACCACACCAAGTAGGTGTCCGTCCTATCAACGACAAAAAATGAGTCTATATTAGATAACATTTTCGAATAAAAATAGTACTACTGAATTAGTTGAATGTTTTTATTTGTCTTAATAATTCATTACATATTAAGTTAAAACAACTAATTGTTATTATTACCATTGGCGGCGGCGGCAGCAGCATCATTAGCGCCGTGGGAGTTGGAGGATTCAGCTGCTGCAGAATTTGAATGACCGCCGCCGTTGCTAGATCCGCTTACGCCTGAACGAGAAATAGTTATTTTAATCAAGAATATCTAATGGTTTTACAAGTCTTACGATATTTGAAAAAATTACAAAATTAATTATTTCTTACCAGCCAAAGCGGCGAGGACAGCGACAATGATCAATTTGAAGTTCATGTTGATTGGCTGTCTCTGGAAGGATCAGGACTGAATGCTGGTTGATATTTCTGGAAGGTTTTTATACTAATCTGAAGTGTTGTAGATATGACGTTTTCGGTAAAAAAGTTATGAAACTTTATAATGTGTTTAAGCAACATTGAAATGAGCAATAAATACAGAGTCGTTAAAGGAAATTGCATTGTTTAATGGTTTCAAAATGGAAAAAATATTTATGAAAAAAATTTGAAATTTCATCGTAACTTCTTAACTCTATTTAAAGTTGCAAGGAAGAGATTATACAGTATTTATCAGACCGATTTATCAATCTCTCTTGTGGGACGATACCAGCAGCAGTAAATTATATTAAATGATTTGTGCATTTATTTTCACGATTTTTTTCAGTGCTGTTTTAATCCCCGCTTCAGCTAAACCAAGATTAATTTCCGTTACAAGAATTATATCTATGGGTCTATGGCAATTAATCTCGGTTTAGCTGAACCAGAGATAAAACCAGAACGGATTTAACTCGCGGTTTAGCTAAACCAAGATCATTTTTTATCGATACAAAGTGTTATAAGAATTTTATTGTTTCCATGACAATTAATCTTGGTTTGAATCGGGAGTTAAACCGGAATTTAAAAACCGGCCCCTACTAAAAAAGATTATTTTCTATTTCTTACAGCACACATTCTTGCGGCTGCTGCTTTTTAGTACTATTTTTTATTCTCTTCCCTCCTACCTTACCACAATGACTTTCAACTACTGTTGAATACCAAAAACGAAATGTTTATATTTAGTATGGGAAAGTCCAGGGGAGGTGCGCAACTCCACTTTTTATTGTATGAGAATATCAAGACGCTCGCGCACCTCGTCAAAAAATGCTCTAGTTCACTCGAATGAACTTGGGTTCGTGAAGAAAAGTATTGCTGTTGTATCATAAACTTACCCACAAGAACAAAAAAGTTAATGATAAAAATTTATGATAAAATTCATCGGACATAGGCAATCCATAATATGCAGTAATGCTTATTTATCAATTTTCAGCGTGATCCGTTATTTTGTTTTTGGAATATAGGTACCCAATGTTAAAAAAATGTGTCTTCTTTAAAGCGCTATACCTATAGGGTGTCCATCTTTCGAAGCTAAGCATGGGGATCTCGGTTAGCTTAAGAGGTACGAAGTCGGTTAAATGGAGGCAAAGTTGCGTATTTTAATGCTGATCAATAATCTCAAAAGAAATCTGACCTACGAAGTTTAATTTAGAAAATATCTAAAAACAATCAAAATGCCCGATTTTTGTTTTTCGCTGATAAAATGAAAACAAGTGAAACTACGAGTTTTTCATTAAGACATTTTTAGGACACTTTTTTACGAGGAATCTAAATATGCGATTGTTTTTCTCATATTGTTTAAAATAGCCAACAATCGACTATCAACTTTTGTTTTTCTTATGGACGCCATATTGGATTTTTGCATTTTTGAATGTAACTTGTTTTTCTGATTTCAACTATGTATGGCACATAATACTTTAGCTTGTGTTTTTACCTACAATTTTGAGTTATCCGTTTTTACGCAGAGTGCCATGGAAACAAAAGCGACAATTTTGTTTTAAAGAAAATTTTGACAGTACCTAGTACATTGCTTAAGTCGTTACGTTGTACTTCCCCTAATTTTATGATAGGTACGTAATTTTCTGAAAGAAAATGAAAGATTTTAATGAAGAACAACGTGATATGTTGGAAATTTATTATTCTTCGCATCGGAATGTAGAAATTATTTCCGGAACGTAGGTATCGGAGAGAAACCAGCCAGGTCCTAGGTATTTCTTGCGTCTTCATCGAAATCTAAGCGAATATGGCTCCTTTTGTAAACCCAGACAGAAACACGAACTGAAAAACCGGACCTAAGGGATTACATATCTCTGTCCAAAGAAAAACGATACTTAAATATTTCTTACTATCCCGTTGTGTTTTCGATTAAAGTTTTTAGTATTTGCTATAATTGTCTGTTTTTTAATTTTTATTCTATTGTTTCAACATAAATCATAATAGTTGATAATAAATTTTGTTATATCCCATTACTATTCTTTTAAAACTCGCATTTCTTTCATTAAACTAGTCAAACCAATAACCTTATGACTTAAAATTAAAATTCATAACAGAAATAATTCTCTTTAAAACAAACTTGTCGCTTTTGTTTCCTTGGCGCTCTGCGTACAAATGGATAACTTGAAATTGTAGGTAAAAACCCTGTATAGGGTGTCCATCTTTCGAAGCTAAGCATGGGGATCTCGGTTAGCTTAAGAGGTACGAAGTCGGTTAAATGGAGGCAAAGTTGCGTATTTTAATGCTGATCAATAATCTCAAAAGAAATCTGACCTACGAAGTTTAATTTAGAAAATATCTAAAAACAATCAAAATTCCCGATTTTTGTTTTTCGCTGATAAAATAAAAACAAGTGAAACTACGAATTTTTAATTAAGACATTTTTAAGACACTTTTTTACGGGGAATCTAAATATGCGATTGTTTTTCTCGTATCGTTTAAAATAGCCAACAATCGACTGTCAACTTTTGTTTTTCTTATGGACTATTGGACGCCATATTGGATTTTTGCATTTTTGAATGTAACTTTTTTTTCTGATTTCAACTATGTATGACACATAATACTTTAGCTTGTGTTTTTACCTACAATTTCAAGTTATCCGTTTTTACGCAGAGTGCCATGGAAACAAAAGCGACAATTTTGTTTTAAAGAACCTTATACTATGTGATAGATAATTACATTTTGCATTCAATTATATAATAATATACAGGGTGTTTCATTTAAAATAACAAAGTTGCTTATTGTACTGTGGAAAGCAAACACGCCTGTATATGTGATATAAATTTAGGAAAATGCAGAGATACATACTGAATAAGTTTTATATTTAAACTTCATTCATATTTTGATTAATAAAGGAGCTATAAAAGCATCAACCTCAGATTTTCCAAACCTCGTAGAGGGCGCCACAGTGAAATTCTAGCGTAAATCAAAAAATGAAAATGTACCTAACACCAACCTGCATAAGTGCAGAAAATTTAAACAAGATTGTGTGGCCAGATTTTTTGTAACAATTTTTCAAATTTCACAATTTTTGAGAGAGTGTCATTGCGACCGTTTTTGGATTTACTAAATAAATTTTTCTGCATGGTATGGTACCGCCAAAGGGCTTTCAAACAAGTTGTTGCTGAACCAGATCAGATAACTGGTTTTTGAGTTGTGGGGTGTTAAATTTAAACTTTTGAAAAATTCATAACGGCCGCCATTTTGAAATTAGATAGTCCGGTAAAAAACTGTTTCCCTTGAAGTATGGTCTTCTTTCATATCCGCTTTCATATTCTGCTTCTGAAAAGAATGCTACCAAAAAACATGTCTAATTTCTGATTCCGGTTTCGGAATTTTTTGATAAGCTGATTTTGTCGATGAATTTTCGATATACCCCTTTATTTCAAATTTCATAAAAATTGGTTCACATAAAATCGGGGCCTCAAAGTCATAAGCATAGGGATCAACTATTTACAAATTTTGTAAAATGAAAATAATGAGACCCTCGAGACCCATGAGATGCATCCGCGACACCCCTTAACATGTTGCGTCCCTGTGTGAAGCTTACCGCGCTTACCACTTAACCGCCACTGTGGACAAGAGTCTTCGTTTAATTTTTCCATATTAGATACCATCTGTACATTTGGTACAAGCGGTTACAAGAGTATCATCTGCAAAAGTATGTATCTTGGACAACTCATGTCCTTTTCATAGGTACAAGATGAATGATATGATAAATGATAGTGGTTCCTATGTTGACCCTGTGGTAGGTACTCTCAAAATTGCTGTGAACAATGCTGTGTTTCAAATTGTGCACCTTTCAAGTTTCAACCATGTTACATCTTGTAACCTGCTGGCGATTTAATAAATAGTTCCTAATTTTACATATTTCATTAATAATAGTCTATTTCTGTCAATTGTTTGAAAAGTCCGGTTTAAGCTTAGTTAGGGGTTAACTCTAAAAATACAATCAGTGACGTAGCCAGGGGGAACCATGGGCACGTGCCCCTCCCCCCGAAATATTTGAATTTATGTTTCAAGAAACGTTTTGTAATTCAATGTTTTGATTTTTTTTATTAGCGTCGGAGGTCCCATTACTACACTTTACGCAAGTACCCTAAATATCTCCTACTACTACTATCTGTGTGTGTGTGTTTATTTTTATTTTTTTCCCTTTAACTAGCTTAATGTTTATTACTTTACGTAGACTATTTTCATTATTCACATACTAGCATACATCACACTAACCGATGGCGACTAACATTCTATTTTATAGGAACTCTAAGTTGTAATTTTAAAAAGTTTGACATTCCAGGAAATAGGAATATTTCTAAAATACAGATAACAGATATTGTTCTATGACGCCATATGACGTCAGCACGTAGCAACGTGGCTACCTTGGTGGGTAAATAAGTATATTACATGCGAGGTGGAAAACGTTTCTTTACAGCGAAGCGATCATGTTACATGGCTGAGTATCAGCTTACACCAACTTACACGTTCGTTAATTTAATATTGTGTATATCATGGTGTATACAGTGAAGTCCATTTATTATGCAATATAGGCATGTTGCAAGTTAATTGGTGTACCCACTTTAGCATGGGAATATAGGCAACCCATTATACAGTTAGCTAGTTTTTTTTTTATGTAACCATCTATGATGTAACCGAAATCAGCAACACATGAAAGTTTAACTGAGTTTAACCTCAAAATAAAACATTCCTGACAATTGAAAATTTAAATTCATTTATAGGCAGGGGCAAGAGTGCTTAGCAGTGTATAATGGGTTGCCTATATTCCAATGCTAAAGTGGGTACACCAATTAACTTGCAACATGCCTATATTGCATAATAAATGGACTTCACTGTATACAGGTATGTATCATTATTTATGATACTTTAATACTACTCCTCTGAACTATTTTGTCTGCTTTCACATAGTTGTTTATAATAGGTTTCAGTACTATATGCACCCTTAGGATCTCCTGTACTTAAACTAGCCAGGTACGACCATTGCATAATTGAACATGAAAATATACTCTGGTTTTTATGGTGTTTTAATATTAATTACATTAAATAAGTGGAAAATAATAAAACAGATTTAGTTGTTTTGCTTTATTTTAATTGAAAATTCAGCTAAAGAACTAATTATTATTATTACCATTGGCAGCGGCAGCTGCTGCATTGGAGTTGGAATTGGAGGATTCAGCTGCCGCAGAATTTGAATGACCGCCGCCGTTGCTAGATCCGCTTACGCCTGAACGAGAAATAGTTATTTTAATCAAGAATATCTAATGGTTTTACAAATCTTACGATATTTGAAAAAATTACAAAATTAATTATTTCTTACCAGCCAAAGCGGCGAGGACAGCGACAACGATCAGTTTGAAGTTCATGTTGATTATTGTTGACTGTCTCTGGAAGTATCAGGACTGAATGCTGGTTGAGATTTTTCGAAACTTTTTATACCAAACTTGAGGGTTCTAGTTATGACGTTTTTACTGAAAAAGTTATAAAACTTAATAATGTCACTAAGAAATGTTGAAATTTGCAGTAACTACAGAATTATTAATGGCAATTAGCTCTAAAACAATACGCCTTATCGTAGCAGTAATATTCCATTATTGTTATAGCTTTTATAATCTTTTGTTCTGAAATATTTCTGATAGTTTTATTTCTAAATATAACAATTAACAAAAGTTAGTAAGGACTCAATTATTACAACCGTTCACTACACAATCTATTGTTGTAGTACATTATGACATTATAATGTTTTATAGCTTCAATTGCGTATTGAGAGAATTGTGTTATTTACAGTTTTAATAAAATTTTCAAAAAGAAAAAATATGAGACCCTCGAGACCCATGAGACGCTATCCGCGGCGCCCCTCAACATGTTGTGCCCCTATGTGACACTTACCGTTTTTACCACTTAGCACCGCCACTATGGACAAGTCAATTTAAAACAAACTTCAAAAAGAAAAAATATATTATAATAGGTCATAATGTAGGTTTTAAATTTTTTTATGAAACATTAATACTCAAAAACCTCAAATTTTGGGAACGTACCGATTTATTATAGAAAGCTTCTATTGCTTCTCTTGACGGTTGAATTAGAGTTCAAAGTTGTATGATTTTTAATAATAATAATAAGAGTTTATTGTTGGCATATACATAGCTATACAAAGAAATAGTGTTACCAAAGTATTAAAGGTGTATGACAACAAAGGGCGAAGTTCAGTTTCCTCATATTGATGAAGTACGCTACTGGTCTTCAACTTAAAACCCTCAAAAATATACACTTAAATAAATTTTTATAACTATGTCAACTGTATCGCAGTAGTTAAAATGCGACAAGACTAAAGATTCAAGTAATATCGTTTTAGAATTTTTGGAAAGTAAATGCCGGTTTAAATAAATTAACATCAGACTCATATAAGCTTTTTGAATACATACGTTAACATGCTTTGTAAATCTTAGGTCCGAATCCACAAGTAACCCAAGATTACGACCAACATTCACGGCAGTCAGTGGGATATATTTTTAATTGTGATCTGAAAAGTCTGTGTAATCTCTGGGAAGTCTTCCTGTGAAATTTAGGAAGTCTTTGGGTGTCTTCCGCGGCCTCTGCGCAGTCTGGGAAGTTTTGAGAAGTCTGGGTAGTCTCTGGGAGGTCTTGGTAGTATTAGGGAACTCCCTGGGTAGTCTTTGGGAAATCTGAGGAAGTCGCTGAGAAGTCTTTTACATTGGGTAGTTTATTGTACATAATTTTTTACAGTGGTTTACTCGTTGGTTACATCATAACTACTTCAAAATTTAAAAAAATACCAACCTTGACGAAAATTAAGAATACGTTTCGGAGTTTTTGGGAAGTATTTTTCCCACGAACCTATTCAACCCTGGCTTTGCTACTCTGATTTTTTTTTGTTCTTGGGCCATTTTAAAAAATTTAGAAGTAATTCTCTATCTTTGACGATCTTTGCAGGTCGAATATTAGTTTTAAGTAACGTAAGTGTGATTTTGTTACATTCTCGTTTCTGATAAAATTTGTAGGCACCTATTACTTTTTGGCAAACAATATTGTTGATATTTTTAAAATGGTCCGTTTTTTTGTTTTTTTTTTGTATTTGGTGTGTTGAATTCGATAAGCTGCAAAAATACCCAAAATGATGATTTTTGGAATCGAAAGAATGTTCTTCTTCATGGGTTTTCATTACTTTTGATGACGTTAGTTCTGGTTTCCCCCTCACTCTAATTATTTACTAACATTAGGTACTTGAAAACGTAGAAGAATTTACATTTCCGATTATCGGTTTTAACTAGTGCAGAATTAAAAGGTTAAACAATTGCTTGGTTGCAAAAATTGTATTATTTCAACTGTAACTGTATTATAATAGTTACGTAAGCCAAAAAATAAACTGAAATTTATATAAACGGGGTTAATCTTTTAAATTCTGTACAACAATATGTTACTGTTTAAGTGTTTACTAATCCATTTTTTGGCACTGTGTTTCCGCTAGCGAGACATTAGTGCAAGCTTTCTGAAGTGCTGTTACTGTAAAAGTAACACGTCAATACTATATTAACTATTTTTCAATAACAACCTATAGGTTATTAATAATATTCCTCAACAGTAACAGGAGGGGTTGTATCTTGATTTAACTGAATCTAGTAATACTCTGACTTAGCGTTGTAGTAGATAATTTTAAATTCTTTGCTGATTATTTTTGCGCACACTATTACTTTTACGTACCTACTGCGCAATAATTTCGCGGATTTTAATCTTGCGCACAATGTGGAATATGCTTTGGTACAATTTTCTACAAAATATTGTGATATATCGGATTTTTGGGAAGCCCCGCCCATATTCCCGGAATTTGATATACTATATTTGTGATAAGTATACAGTGAGCACCAAAAGTATGGAACATACCAAATAAAACCGAAATGAATGTTTTTTTCTAAAAATCCCGAAACACGCCAATTTTCTTTTTTAAAAATACACATTAGAATGTCAAAATAATTTTCCGACCTTCATTTGTTTGTAAGTGATGACGTCATCAGTATTTCTTTTAAATGTCAACCCCCATTTTTTTTCGCGTTTTTGATACATCTTTCAATTGCTTAAATGACAGTATAAAAATGTTGATACCTTACATAAGAAAATTTTCGAGAAATAAATTATTTAATGTTTAATAAACACATTCTTAACAAATGTTAAACATGGTTTAATGGTATTAGTATTGATAAAAGAGAATCAAAGGTACCAAGAAACAAATGCCCGTAATCTAAACAAATGCTCAATTGTCAAATATTTAGAAATTTTAATTGTCGTTTACTCGTAATAATTAACATCAGCTTCATAAATCTGATATGGCTCATTTAACAATTACAAGTAAACGACAATTAACATTTCTGAATATTTGACAACTTGTGGGCATTTGTTTGGATTACGGGCATTTGTTTCTTGGTACCTTTGATTCTCTTTTATAATAATACTAATACCATTAAACCATGTTTAACATTTGTTAAGAATGTGTTTATTAAACATTAAATAATTAATTTATCGAAAATTTTCTTATGTAAGGTATCAACATTTGTATACCGTCATTTAAGCAATTGAAAGATGTATCAAAAATGCGAAAAAAATGGGGGTTGACATTTAAAAAAAATACTGATGACGTCATAACTTACAAACAAATGAAGGTCGGAAAATGATTTTGACATTCCAATGTGTATTTTTAAAAAAGAAAATTGACGTGTTTCGGGATTTTTAGAAAAAAACATTCATTTCGGTTTTATTTGGTATGTTCCATACTTTTGGTGCTCACTTATTGACATTTTCAAGCGTAACTTTGTTAAAGTCCATAATTATAGAAATATAAATATCAAATAAAATATCGATTTTAACTGGAATAACAATATTTATTTTGCTTTATACGTATTTCGGCATCAATGTGTCATTGTCTAAAGCATTTATAAGATATTAAATAACAAATGCAAAATGGTTTATACAGTAACTGCTTGATTCTATTATTTTAACACTGCGTGAAGCAACTGGCCCCAGTCAACCCGTCGGAGGTCAGTCGCCTATCAGTGCTTTAAAAAGATATTTATTCCAAAATCTTCAGTAAAGGAGAATCTAAGAGATCAATTTGCTCATTCATTAAAGGTATGTTGTTTTTTGTATGTTTATAAATTTCAAAAGCTTCTAAAATGTTTAATTTATTTTTGTTATCAGAAAAGTGTAAAAATTTAATTGTATTATTAGATGTTAATGTGTGATTTTGTTCTAACAAATGTTTAGCAAAATTTGATTTATGTGCATGTTTATATTTGTAACAACGGATATGTTCTTTTTGCCTAATACTGAAATTTCTAATTGTTTGACCTATATATACTGAATAACAATGTGAACAATTCAATTTATAAATACCTGATTTTAGCAAATCATTAATTTTGTCTTTAGCATTGAAAAGAGAGTAGGTATAGAATATTTTTATTTGTTTTAAAAATGACTTTATATTTATTTGTGTTATTTATAATTTTAGCAATCTTTTCTGAAATTTTACCAAAATATGGAATTGAAACGTATTTTAATGTTTTATCAGTGTTATTAATGGAATAAACTTTTTGAATAGCTAATTTATAATTTTTCTTTTTAATTAAAGTGTCAATAAGTGTAGTGTTATAACCATTGCTATATGCAATTTGTTTAATAATGGAAATTTCTCTATTAAAATTATTTTTATCTAAAGGAATTGTTAGAGCTCTGTGTACTAAAGATTGATATGCTGCTAATTTATGTGTATTATGATGACAAGAGTTTTGTGGTATGGTAATATCAGTTTGTGTAGGTTTCCTATAAATTGAGTATTCGAGTATGTTTTCTGAATTAATTTTTATGTTTAAAGTCTAAAAACTTAATAGATCTGTTTTGTTCAATTTCTATGTAAATTTAATTTTTTGGTGTAAAGTATTAATAAAAATTAAAAAGTTGCCAATGTATTCGAAAGAACTATCAAAACATGCCAAAATATCGTCAACATAACAAAACCAAAATACAAGTTTATTTGATAGATTTGATTCAAATATTTGATCTTCTATATTTTCCATAAAAATATTAGCCAATAGTGGTGAAATGGGACTACCCATTGGTAACCCATCTTTCTGAAGATAAAGTTTATCATTAAAAATAAAATAATTTTGATTAATACAAAGTTCAAATAATTGAATCAACTCTATCCTTTTTGTTAATTCAATGTTATTGTTAACTAAAACATTTTCTAATAAAGGAATACATTCCTGTGGGGGTATTTGTGAAAATTATACGGTTTAGTTAAAATACATAAACCTAACATTCCTATTAGACCTGTAGTTTCATATATACATGCACCAAACCACATGCTAGCTAAAACATTTAAATAATATAATTAATAATTTAGGATACACTCCAAAATATTCAGTTAAAAACACTTCCGAATTGATTAATAAATTAAGTAACATTAGCTTACCACCACTATGTAAAATAGTTAGTTTTGATGTTACGAGTATGTTTTCACAAGTACCCCCAACAGGAATGTATTCCTTTATTAGAAAATGTTTTAGTTATTTTGCCTTTTTTACATTATTTCCCCCTTTTTAAGTCTTCTTTTGCCTGTCTTTTTAAAGATTTTATTTTGCCAAACTATTCTAGCTCTAATAATAACTAATCGACGACAAGTTTGTTAACATTTTTGCTACTAAAAACTTCAGCATTCAGCAGATAAAGTATAGTAATGAATAGACCTTTGAATCATTACCCTGTATATACGTGTATATGATCAAAACTGTTTCTTATAATCGTTTAGAATTACATTAATAGGCGATTTTAGGAATGGTAGAAAATGGTAAATTGAAATTTATGTATGAAAAAGAAAAACAATATTTTCTAATTATTTAATTTTTGAAAGTTATTATTGAGTTGAACATGCAATTCCTTATCGGTAGGTCCTTGGCAATAAATGTTCTGGAAACGCAATATTATTAAAAAATTAAATGGCCAATCAATATGAATCATAAATTTTTTAATCTTACTGCTTGCGTTATATAAAGTTTGCAGTTATATTTTAATTTCCTACTATATTTTCTAGGATAAGGTTCCTAATTAAAACAATAATAGCACATCAATTGTACCTTACGACATAATTGGTAATATTTCAGATTGTTTGTAATGATGAAATATCAAATTGCGTAATGTTCTAATTCTGGTACGTGTTGGTTTTTGTTAAATTTTTGTTTAACGAAATTGCTAAGTTATGTAAAACCTTTGAAATGAAATGGGGACTATGTAACAATAATAAGTCTGTTGATGCTGTCTAGTGCTTTCATTTTTTTAAGTTATAGTTACTATACACTTTCTTAAAATCTTAATCATCCCACAACTTACGGACTTGAAGTCTGACTACAAAATAAAAACAATTTAAACTGTAGTTCCTCCTTGTTTCACTCATTGTTTAATAGAGTTTTATTCCCTAATGGCATTTGTAAATATTGCAATTTTCAAAATATTTTTTTTAATTAATGCAGATGCAGGAAATCTATTAATATTGTTACAAAATATTCTAATACTAAAAGCATTTTGACTCGATGGTGCAATATACAAAAAAATCCTTTAAATGCGGAAGTTCAAATTTGACAACACTTTGAATAAATTTTCTGAAATGTATAGTATATAATCGGTGTTAACCAGGCCCTTTTTAAATCTCCAGTAGTAGATCAAATCCTTAAATACATGTTAAACACTAGCTACTGCTCTTTTCTTCATCCCCTCTACCGAATAGGTCTCTTACTGGAGAGATTTAAAAAGGGTCGGGTTCATACCGATTCGATTTTTTTTCACGCCTCCAGTGACCATACAGCTTTCAAATTATATCATTTTCACAATTAACAATCAGCGTATGTTAGGAATTTCTCAAAATTTTTGAAATACGATAAAGTTAAGTTAACATTAGAAAACTTGAAGAAATGGTACTCCGTAAGAATGAATCTCCGGTATCTATACTTTAGGAGCTTTTAATCTGCACATACAGACTATTTATAAGACTCTTTACAATCAGGTCAAGCACCACAGGAAGACGCATGAGGCTTAAAAGATTATGCTTTTTGCACGTCCTATGATAATATCACATTTAATTGGAATGTATATCTTTTACTTTACTGTTGCTAAAAGCAAGGATTAGGTAATTGCACTTCAATAAATATAACTATAAATTTTCTTCATTATTTATTGGTAACAGTGTCTAAAAGAAAATTATTCGTAACTACATTCTTGTTCATACTTAAAAATCAATAAATTTCTAAAAATTGTTTAACCAATTTTACACATTACTAGCTGTAATAGATACTCTGAAAAATAAAGCATATTTATGTTTACCTATTCGAGTTTATTACCACGTAGTTTTCTTTTGAACACTGTCGGGGTTAGTGAAATGAATGGAACAAGATACTTGTCACACGTATCAGCGTTATGAAGTTCAGTGCCACGTTTTCACCTCTTCATTGCTGTAAGAGGGTGTAGGGAGAAACTCGTTCTATAATTAGAAAATTTGTGAAACGCCAGAAGCTATCGTGTTGATGAATAAAGTAGTATTCGATGGAAGGGAACTTTAATATTTATAATTACAGGTTGTAGCTTAATTACAAGAACACTTTTTGAATTGTTTTTCAGGTTTAAAAATTGTCAGTATTTTGAAAAAAAATATTTTTGTAAGTATGTGTAAGATATTTTAAATATCTACATTTGCTTCAAACGAAATGTTTATGTTTTGTTAAATTTAAGAATAAGGTAACAATAATTTGTTGAAAACTTTGGCCAACAATCTGGTCTGGTATCCACCATCACCTGATCTAAGCCTAATGGATTATTAATTTGACACTAAAACTAATCTTAAAATATTAATTCTAAAATTAAATTATACCGCTTGCGTACTTAATTCGGGGGAAACACTGTATACGTACGTATTAGATTTTTTTTCCTTGCTTTGTTATTAACGAAAATTGTGATTATTTCCAATAGGTTAAGATTTTGGAAAACCACAATATACAATTATACTTGAAATGTTTGTAGGTATAGGGTCTTTTGTTGATTATAGAAATATTGCCATCATCAAATCAATGCCAATGTTTACGCTTATGCTCTACACCGTTGACACTTGCAATTAATTTAATAAAATGGGACAAGAGGGAAAATTAAAACTTTTAATTACAATTTTTTACTTAAAATTAAATATAATAGCTATTTAGTATTAAAAATTTTTTGTGGTAATGGGGAGGAACCACGCTCAGTACCTAGGTACCTAACATCTTTGCTAACATCCAACGTAATGTTCTCTATATATTACTTCTCTATAATAGTAGCACAAGAACTATACATTTTATAAAAACAAATTTAAGTGATCCAGTTTAGGAAACAAGAATAGATCAAAATCTTATTTTACCGTTTCTAAAATATGTCAGCATAGAGAATAAATAATGCTTCTTGGTATATTTTAGCAATTTAGAAATATTTAGAAATTAAAAAGTTTTGAAGGCCTCCCCCAACATCCGACCCCGCCAATACTTTTAAGAAATTTGAAAATTTCATTCGAATTTTAGTTACAAGAATTAAAGTCCTACAGGTACAAAATTCTTAACTACAACATGTAGATAATCATTTTTAATAATTTTGTGAAAGCTCTTTTATTTTCTTTACATTTTTCAAAGGTGCGCGGCTTCAAACCTTTATAAAAAATTCTTTTGAGTCCTTTGTTCATGACTTGAAAGCGTATGGTAATGTTAAAACCGAGTTCAGTATAGAACACGTATAAACTACAACAACCAAAATTACATTAAATTATGATTAACCAGACAAAAGCGCTCAACAAACCAAACTTTGTTTAACACCAACTACTATGACCCAGTTTACAAAATTAGTAAATCTTATTTGGCGCCTTGGATATATAAATTTTATTGCAACTAAGAGACCAAGGATATTCTAAATGAATCTGTTGGTTATAGCAAATAGAATCAAGAGATAGCAATCAAGATTGATTTTCTTTGTTTGTAGCAAGCTTTAAGTTTTTCAAAGTTTTTCCCATGTAACAATAAACTGACAACGTAAAGTCAATCATTAAACATAATCTAGTTGCTTGATTATAACGAAAGTTATACGATTGTTGCAATTATACATTATAATCAAAAGTAAGACAGTAAAAATAATTATCTTCAAAATTATTAAATTTAAATATTTTTTTATTTATTAAAATGCACTTTTGGTTTACTTAACACTAAGATTTATGTAACTACTATAAATTAAGATTTATAACCATTAAGCTAAACGCATTTACTTGATCACAGATGGTATACCTACGTGCAATTCCAAAAGTTACGAAATTAGTTTATGCAATAATGTAAGCAAATGTCGTAAAACTGAAACGACAATACGTAAACCATTCTTATTGAACATTGATAAAAGTAGTCGACGGTGGCACCCTTGGAACACTACCTATACCTACCTCCAGTTTGCTAGAAAGTCTTTTATCTTGCCCTTTCTTGGTTTTCGTTACTTTTGTTTCATATTTTTAATTCTTTTAGCAGTTTTCAACATATTAGTATTGATTGTCTATACTATAATACACACCCAACGGATATAGATAACTTCCTCCCCACGAAACGCGCAATATTGAATTAAAAAGTTTCTATTTGCTATACATGTTTCAAAAACCTATAAAACTCGTTACACGCTGACGATTGACGCTTGACCGATTTGCCGCCTTTTTATGTGTAATTCGTAGTGTCTGAAACTGGTTTTTGTCTACCATAAATTCTAGGGGAGGAGCTTAACTATATCTGTTGGGTGCGTGTAGTATAATAATGGGGACCGGACGTTTTAGCGCGGCCGGTTTGGCGCGGCCGCGTGGCGTAGGGCGTTTTGGCGTAGGAACGGTTTGTCGCAAGGACGGTTTGGCGCATGAACGGTTGGGCGCAATCGTATGGTAAAGTGCTTTATCTTATAGAAAATAGAATTTAAAGAACGCAATTTTCCGAATTTTTCGTATTCGTATTATGTTGAATAACTTTTTTATTGCATTAGCAAGCTCAAAGCTATACAAGCATTCTGAAGGCAATTTTTTAAGTATAATTCAGGGGCGTACTCAAACTTTTAATTAGGGTTTCAATTTTTGAAATATTATAAATATTGTGTTTTTTAAAGGAAATCATACTTGGCTAGGTGCATATTAAAACCAGTGTTTTTTTAGTTTACACTCTGCATAAAATAAACAAACTATATCACTACATGTTTGCGCCAAACTGTCCCTGTGGAAAAACGCCCCTGCGTCAAACCGCCCGGACGCCAAACCGTCCCTGCGCCAAAACGGCCACACCAAACCGTCCTGGACCGTATAATAATACATTTGTCATATAAACATTTAAAAAATAATGAAACTGATCATACACTTGGAAACATCAGACTCGACCTTTATAAACCAATAGAATTTAAGATTTTTTTAAAAATCCAATCACGGCGGTGTTTCTCGGATATACTTTGGTATCATTTTCATTTTTGCAATGTATTTTTAGCAACTCTCTGGTTCTGTTTCCTACAGGTTGTACAGTACAGACATCGCAGGTTGGTTCTGGTCCAACAATTTGGTATCAATAGCAAACACAGTCTGTTACCTATTATGATTTAATTTCAGGTTTGTATGGCAATCCCAATCTGGTACCACCTAGAGTTGAAAATACTTGCTAGCGGTTGCTGCTGGTTGAGGTTCCAGTCAGTGGCAATGGCTGTCACTTGGAATGTCAGTCATAGATTTGATTTGTATTCCTCTATTATACTCTACCTTGAGGCAACTTGAGGACATGGTTTCTTGTAAATTAGATTTGAAAATGAACATGCGGAGAAGCAGCACGAGAGTTCAAGTCCTCGTTATGGTTTTTAGTATAGTGAAAGGCATAATCGAATAACTGTAACTAGAATTATTTTAAGAACGAATGATCACTCGAATGTATCATTCCAATACAGTGCTTGAATGTTACTTAAATGACGTAACGATACGAGTTACCTACTTCAGAAAATATCTCATCACTCGGCTAGTATTTTGTGTATGAATCGAGTATTGTGTATCTATATTGTGTAATGTCGCTTATGAATAATCACAAATTGGGTTAGGTTGGAGTCTGGAAATGCCAGTGAAAAATCATTCGAATGATTCTCTACCTCATTACTCATTAGCATTACTTCACCACGTACTATAGGTATACCGACTTCAATGTGTTTCTAATTTCCAGAAACCTCTTAAATGCTTTAGAACGCAAATTGGAATTGCGAAACCAAATAATTTAATAACAGAGTTCAACTACAAATGATATAAATTTGTACTAATTTTGCGAAAAGCGCTCATATACCTATTTCCTCACACATTAAGCAGGGGATGCTTAAACAACATTTATATCAATTGGGATAAAACGGATTTTTAGAGTATTACCGAAAGGAAGAAAGGGTGCATCGGGTGTTTTCGCACGATCTCGTGGGAAAACTCTATTTCGGAGTTAAACACATGGCAAGGCGCCGCAGGTGGTCGTACAGACGCGTCGGGACGCTCGAAAGCTCTAGATGGTGAAGCTTAACGCGCCAACCGTATACGTGCATTGTGATCTTTCTAAAAGTTTTTTTATAAATAATTATCAGTGATGGTGCAAACTTAGAAACTTAAGTTATTGGACATTTCCATTTGAAGTAATTCAGTAATAATATACCTATTGGTAGTAATTTCAAAAAGTTTTATTAAAAACAGTTTAATAAAAAATAAAATATTTTTTATAATCATAACTGAATCGTTTGGGAAGTTTTGGGAAATTTTCAGCTGTTATTAAAATGGTATTTTGTCTTAATATCCAAGTTGGTTACTTACGATTTTGGTCCAACAAGTTAAAAGTGTTTAGCAGTAAAACTGTATGACAAATTTCATTTAAAGTTTTAGTATTTTAAAAAGCAATTTAATTTTATAACCGCAACGGTGCTTGCTTGGTCTGGGTAACTTTTTAAAATTCTTGTCAAGGAAAGTTGCAAATTGGTTTTCTGTCGACAATTTTTCTTCAAAATGAAATATGGCGACTTTAAATCCAAATCAGTGGAGAAAACGTAATATAAATATTTTTTAAACCACAAATTTGAAAAAAAAAATATCTTTATTAAAATTAAATGAAACAAAGCAGACTCTTTAGGTACTATTAATAGCTCTCTCCATAATATTTTGATAGTATCAGCACAAAGTTGTGACATCAAAAATAGAATAAAGAAAATAGGGGTAGGTAATAAGAAAATTTCTATTCAGAATTTATTTATCATTAATATTTAATATTTTAAGGAAAAATGAGGTTTCCTCTTTAAGGATGAAATTCTTTAGTTAAAATCTACGATAGCAAAACTACCATTTTTGTACTAGGTATAAATCAGAAATAGGTAGTTTTTTGTAAACTTAATTTTTGTATTTAGAAAATAAGATAGTACCTACTATGCATACAACTTCTTTTGTTTTCGGCTGTTAATATTTAATTTAGGTATTCTTAGCATAATATTAAAAATTCGTGAAATGGTCAATTTTCTCTAGAAAACCGTTGACTGACTACACAGATAAGGTTTAGTAGGGTTGTGGTGAGTCTCTAAAAATACTTACTAGAAGAAAAAGTAGACGGTAAAAGAGTTCCTGGGAAAAAAGGAAATCATGATACCTATAGCAAATTTCAATTTCGCAGATTTTCTTGAGTACATTTGGATAAAGTTTAATGCTCTCGACTTCAATGCAAGTTTCGGTGAAACTAGATGTCCCTTAAAACGTTCTCGGCGATTTCAATAAAAAAATTAAAATCATAGTAATTTTTAATTTAAACTAGGTATATATTGTAATAGTGGACTTAGTTTTTAGGGCGATTTTAAACGGGGAGAAAGTAGATTTGTGTATAAAATGGGTTCAACTACGGCTTAATCGGGTTTCGTCTATTGTCGTTGAGCAAAGGAATAAAAGTCATAATATAATAAATAATCAGCATAAATAATCAGTAGCCTTCGCTTACATAGGTACGTCTCATCTGCGAAGAATTAGAACAGGTGGAAAAATCATAACATGTCATGTTGCTAACTAGACGTACTACTTACTACTATACGTGATGTAAACAAGACCGAAAATGTGAAGTAAGACTATAGATAGAGATAAGATTAAAATTTAAACGATTACGATAGATTAATAATTATTTAGTAATATATGAAGGTTTGCAGATCAGAGATTATGACTATTCACAAGTACAATACCGACGTTCAAATATAGTTCGCGAGCACTAAAAGTAGAGTTTGCTATGAGAGTTTTTGAATTCATAATATGAGAAGGCTCCGAACAATGAAGATGAAGACCGCTATTTGAAAATCCTTCTCAAAAATTTTCTACAGCTTCCATCTGACCTTTAGACAGAGATTAGACTGAGCGATCGGCGTCGGTCGTCCGCGAACGTCTTCGATCGTTCAGTATCGGTTAGCAACGTTCTAAAAATGTAACATTAGACTGAGCGACCGGTGGCGGTCGGTGGCGGTAAAAAATTGTTTGTGGTCATTGCACTAAAGACTAGGAAAATAATTTTTTTTCTTTTAAATTCATTAAAAAATGTCCAGTTCAAGTGAAAAGGAACAAATGGTGACCGTTCTTTACTGTTATTGGTAGAAAAAACAAGGGCACTTTTAAAAAGTTGGGTTACGAATTACTTTTGAAGGTTCGTGACCGATCAAAATTTAGAACTGATTCTAATTTCAAACTGTTCGTTGCATAGCGATCGAGGCCGTTCGTGAACGACCGATTAATGTAACTTTGCCCATAAGACAGAGATTAGACTGAGCGATCAGCGTCGGTCGTCCGCGAACGGTCACCGTCGACCAAATTTCCAACACAAGTATTCTAATGGGCAAAGTTACATTTATCGGTCGTTCACGAACGGCCTCGATCGCTATGCAACGAACAGTTTGAAATTAGAATCAGTTCTAAATTTTGATCGGTCACGAACGTTCAAAAGTAATTCGTAACCCAACTTTTTAAAAGTGCCCTTGTTTTTTCTACCAATAACAGTAAAGAACGGTCACCATTTGTTCCTTTTCACTTGAACTGGACATTTTTTAATGAATTTAAAAGAAAAAAATGTATTTTCTTAGTCTTCAGTGCAATGACCACAAACAATTTTTTACCGCCACCGACCGCCACCGGTCGCTCAGTCTAATGTTACATTTTTAGAACGTTGCTAACCGATACTGATCGATCGAAGACGTTCGCGGACGACCGACGCTGATCGCTCAGTCTAATCTCTGTCTTAGTTATTCAATTGTCGTTTCACATTGTCTTAGCGCAGAACTTGCAGTTTGTACGTTTTGTCCAGTGTCTCATTCTCATTAATATAAGGTGTTCATAATATTTTTTTAAACTTCCTAGTCTTCCAAGATTTGATAGACGTCGAAGATTAAAAATTTTGATCAGTTAGAATAATTTGCTTGTTTTGGATTCCAGATTTTCGTTTGCTACATAATAAAAAAATGTGTCCATATTAAATCTCCAGACAATTATAAGATAACATTTAATCCGAAAAATATTTAAAAAAAACAAGATTAACAAACAAAGATGTGGCAAGAAAATAGTTATTTGTTTAACAAGGCAGAAAAGTAGCAGATTTACTGACGCAGCTGGTATTTCACAGCTGAGGCGAAGCCGAAGCTGTGAAACCAGTCAAGGCAGTAAATCTGCATTTCTGCCGTGTTGAACATATAATTTTTTCTCCAATTGTTTACATTTAACATTAATTTAATGATTATTTTTAATATTTTTTGTGCTATTAGTATCAGCAAGCATCTGTTGCTATACAGTTCTTATTGGTTGCTATGAAAAAACATATTTCGGAAATGTCATTCTATTTGTTGTGAATAGAATAGTTTAATCTTGTTAATTCGTAAATATTAATTAATTTATAATATATTTACAATGGAAAATGACGAAGAAATGTTCACCCCATCCGAAATTACAGAAATCGTGAAAAATATGGAACTTAAATTTAATTAACAAAAATTTCAAATTTATTTGTTTTTCGACGCAACCTAATTTTGAATGCTACTGTCAGTAAAAATGATCACTTTTGCGTAGGCAGTAAATGTGGAACTTTGGAGACAGTCAAATGTCAGTCAAAGCATGCTTTTACTGTCAATCGGAGAAAAACAAATTAATGTGCAATTTTTTGCTCACTCGATACAAACCATTATTCCTATACCAACGCATATTGTACCCATTTTTTGAGCAAAACAAAAGTATGTTTTCGGAAAGTTACCTTATAAAAGTGTCTTATATTTCTTGTTATATCCATTAATTAATTAAGAGGTAGTCTCGTTGGCAACACGAATAAGCTATTAAAAAAAGTTTTCGAATAAATATTGCCCAGAAAAGATTGCACTATAAAGAATCATAATCATAACAAGTAAATATTACTTCTTTGTATTCGCCATTTTTGTAATGAAAGCTGCTGTAGAGTTTATACGGGCGTTTATGATACAGTAAAATAATATGAAAGCGTAACATTTAATTTCTTTCGTTTATATAGTTCAGGAAAAAGTCACATCGTCTGATTTTGATGATTGATAAAATAGGGAATTTTATCAGAAAGTTATTTAAAAAATACAATTAGATATTATTTTATCTTCAATAAAATTTAAACTTGGATTAAATGTTTTTAAAATTGCGTTAACTTGTACTACTTCCCTTTAATTTCTCTTTAATGTCCTTTTTATAATATTTCATGATGACACCAATATTATATTAGGTACACGCTATTTATCCCCCCATTTTATTATAATAATTGTTGCGTAGTATCTTGTCGTCTGTCGACATGGCAATTCCCTGAAGGCCGAGATATACTTTCAGAAAAGATACTTACAGATTTAAAATTCGATACCATTTCCCAATTTTTAAATCTACAGTCGCATTAGAACGGTTCAACGGCAAATCCTTCTGTAAAAGAAAAAGCTAAAAGCTTTAGTCGACGTCGACTAACAACTTGTTTATTAACCATCCCCTTTACAGGAAATTTCATTTACAACTATAAAGAACCTTTCAGTGATTTGAACGTTTAAAAGCCCTTAAAAGCAGATATTTACGTCGTAAAAGAAAAACGAAATGAAGATAGTGAGCCTTTGTGATATTTTGGTATTAACTGTGGTTATATTTCCTATGATTGGATTTTCTTATTCTAACACGGACATTGTAAATCCAAGTGACAATTTTCAATATTTCAATATCGGAGTGTTAATGGCTTCCCATTTGGATTCGCCCTTTGACTTAGAAAGATGCGGTCCTGCTGTTGACCTTGCCCTAGAAGAGGTCAATGAAAGATTTCTTGCGCATCATCGCATACGCCTTCGGAAAGTTCAAGCCAGGTACGTGTTTTATGTGTACTTTTACAATATGTAATCTTAGTTGTGCTGTGTCTAAATAATTTTATTCATCAATCATTAAAATTTAAGGTTTCTGAATACTCGGTGTATCCGTTAAAAGTTTTCTTAATTGAAGGATTGGAATTAATCTGATTTCTACCAGCTAGGTTTAATCATCCGCTTACCCCTATATTATTTGAAAGACTTTCCATACTTTTCTGGATTTGGCAAACAGTTTACGAACTAAATTTTTCTTCATGTATTATTTTATTTTATTATAAGAAGTTAAGAAATTCGGAAGAAAAATGTGTAACCATTATTAGAGTATTTTCGTTTAAGAATAGAAATATGTTTTATTTGGTTATTCTTATTAGGTATTATCCAGATATTAAAGTTTGCTTTTTATTAGTAAACGAGCGCATGGCTGAAAACGGACGTCACAAGCGTTTATGACGCGATTTGAAAGAACGTTTCAGATGCTAATGAGCGAAGTCTTTAAATTAATCAACAGGCAAAACTTTTTAGATTAATTCAGTATCTTTAGTATAAAGTTTAAATTTATTTTCGAATATTATTCAAGAAATCACAATTTATTATTAGAGGACAGATTCTTCTTAAATTGGTCATAATTTTTATCATGATTATTTGCTGTTTGAAATTAGACACTTGATAATAACTGTTGCATCATCGTGTTTACTGAATTTTTAATAAAAAACGGATAATCACAGACGAGGTGGCCGAGTGGTTAAGGCGTTGGACTGCTAATCCAATGGGCTCTGCCCGCGTGGGTTCGAATCCCATCCTCGTCGAACATTTTTTGAATAAAACAGTAATTTTGAATAATTAAACAGGGTGCTAAAAAGATTAACGAAGTGTCACAAGTTTTAATTAACCTGGATCCTGAAATGGACGGTTTCCGAGTTTCGAGTAATGTAATTTATGAACAAACAGCAAAGGAAAAAATTAAAATGAGATGTTCAAAGTATCCTCTCCCCATTTCAAGGCAGGTATGACATCTCCGCCGCTTGGACATACGAACTCTTTCCAAAATCCCTACAGTGGCTCGGATTCGGTGGTATCCCTGATCTACTCGTTGCTGCAGCTCATTGAGGTAGTTTACAGACGTACAGTACACTAACGCTTTCAAATATCCCCAAAGAAAGAAATAAAGGAAATTGTGCACTAACCACTGTATGACATATATCATGAATTGTCGACTACGGTAAGAAAAAAAATAAGCGAAAAAATGCACAACTGTTAGAAAAACGAATAATCCTTTGTATCTCCAAAACCGACCCACGTTCGTTAAAACTTTTTGTCATATTTTGGCTCATACTTTCAGTCCTCAAAGTTATAGTGACACTGTTTTTAGCACCCTGTATAATTTCATAATCGCCTGTAATTATTGATTAACCAAATAATTCTTTGGTCGTTGGAGATTGACTATTTTTTATACACGTACCTATTGGAAAAAAAAAATTAATTGTTTTTTCAAAAAATTTGTAGGTATATTTATCTATTTATCTTGGGGTTTGCCCCCCTGGTTTCCCCGACCAACCACCACAGCCGGAAATGTACGGAGAACCCCGCAGGCAATGAGGATTTCGAAAAATTAAAAAAATTTCAGGCAAAATTCACAAATTTACGCAAAAAATTGGCCCTGAATTTTGTTTAATAATGCTAATACAACGCACAAACATCGGCGCCCGCAGAATTTTTTCCAGGGGGGGGCAAATTTTTTAAGCAATTTTTTATTCAAGCATGCAAAATTTATTTTATTAAAAAACCAGTCATTTCAACAGTAGTCCTTCGACTTCCACTAGGAGTCAAAGTCAAGTCTCCTACGTTCTGCAAACACATACAAAATCTGGCCCTACGACCGGCCCTTTGTCGGAGCTGGTCAAGAGCGAAGTCAAGAGGTATCATGTTACACATCCCAACATATTAATCAGGTTGCTTTGAAATGTTACTTTTCTAAACAAAACGGAGAGAGTTGTCAAAAATGTGACATCATTTGCCAGATGTATGCAATAGTCAGTATACTATAATAAATACTACGACGTCGGCCATAGATAACGTCGGCACGTTTTTGATTTTATCCCAAAAGTTTCATCACAAAAATCACTTTCTGTTTTTACTACAGTTCTACTGATCTAGATGTCACATAAATTTAGTTCCTGCCTTCGGTCGGCTCTCGGTTACTTTTGTACTTTGGTTTCAACCGGAAAGAAATACCTATTATATACCTATAGGGCGTATCTATAATGAGCAAAAGTTTTAAATTCCAAAGTTGCAACATGTCATAACTTGATCGTAAACTCGAGCTGCAATTTACAAATAAATTTTTTAACGTAAATTAAAAAAAAAATAAGTTTATCCAACTTCATTTTCAATTTATTGACGTGTGTTCTTTGGCCTTTGTAGGTAGATGAATTAGCGGTTCCAAAGGTCTTCACACAGTTGTTTGTACATACCAATACATTCACAAAATTATTGAAACGTTTTAGAAATGTCAGAAATTCTCCAAATGTCCGTGATCTGCAAACGATTTTGCGAATCATTTCTGTGGCGTTTTTGAAACGATTCAGGTACGCTACAAAATAAAATAAGAAAATGATTCAGAATATCAGTTGGGTTGCACTAATAATTGGTTTAAACATCGTAGCAAAATGTTCTACGAATCATTTAAATTAAAAATCACTTGGAAACGTTTTTTCAACTAGGGTGGTAATTAAAAATTATGATATTTGTTACACAGTCACAGTCACAGTCGTCTCTAGTAGTAAACAGAGTTGCTGGTTTTCCTTGTAGGTCTCCTTTTATATCACATAATATATTCATCGCAAACGAACCCTTTACTTGTGGTATTTCTCATACACGTTTTAATTAATTAATTAATTTACAGGGTTTCTCCAGGCTTTTCATACTTACATATAATTGCGTACCCAGGATGTAGTTATACACATAATATGTTCCCTGGAAATTCCCTCTAAACTCCAAAAGTAAACTTTGTTCCCATTATATAGTTTTATTATTATCAAACATTCTAAAAACAGTTTTATTTAACTTTCTGTATACAGCTTCAATCAAGTAAGTTGTGATTTACGACCTTTGTTCTAATAAATTTACTATTAGGAATCGTTAAATAGAATAGAATAGAATAAAATTCACAATTTCAAGTTAAATTTAATATTTAATTAAGCACATTTATTGTATGGGTTTGCATCATTATCAGGGAGTAAATTTACCCCACCTGCTGGTTTTACTGAATTTCTGCCACAGTAGGAATCAAGGAAATTGAATATTAATTGTACATTATTGCAAATTTCCATAGAGTAATAGGTGTACCTATGGGCCCTATGTCGTATGCTATAGCTAATGTATTTCTAGGTAATCACACATCAATAGTTATTTGTATCACAAGACCAGAAACAGCACATTTGCGAGTGCGAGTAAGGTAGCAGGGCGAGGCGGAAAGCCGAGTCCTGCAAGTAGGAGCACTCGCAAAACTGTTTCTAGACGTGTAATACACAAGACTTTTTGTGCCAATGTTTGTTTAAATAAATTAAATTTACATTTAAAATTTAGTATAGGAATTTTTTTCATAATTTTAAAATCAACATTCCTTGTTTCCTGGTATTCATTAAACTTAATTCATTTATTTTCTTACAATTTCCATTGACGTTTATTTATAAATTTCATTATCTTTGATTTAATAATGGATACACCGGCGCATATTAAAGATTATATTTAAATCACCACAGTGGCTCAAATAGGTAATCGTATTTGTAAAATTTTGCTAATTTATTTGTTTGATCGTCTCCGACCGCGATGCACAAATTTGACTTTAACAGATTGAGCCGATGCTGCCAACCCATAACCTAAAATTCCTACTTTTTGCCGGCCTAGGCCGGAGAAACCTCTATTTCTGGCAGATTTCGCGATGCAGAAACTCAGTGATACCGACCGGAGGCACAAAAAATTTATTCTAGTACTAAAAAACTGTATTATCGTGTATTATTTTTACTCGTAGCACGTGTAATGAATGCTTCGCTCATAATGCAACTGTGTTGATAAGATTATGTAATACACTGACTAACTTAGAGCCCTTTTACACGTCACAGAATTACTCCGAAAATTATTGTGAAAATTACTCTGACTATCGCATTCACCTGTCACGTGACAGACGTAGACCAATGAAAGTTACGCATTTGTCTCGTCACAGCCTATCAAATCACAATTACTTGAAAATTTTGACACGCGAATATTGCACTAGTGCTGATATTCGGTAATCACCCGCGATGGCGACTAGATGAAACACAATTCAATTAATGACAGTTATACAACAAATAAATTATAAATTATAATGAAGCGTACAATTAGTATATTAAATTTATATGGTTTATGCGATAGTCTGAACAAATATAACTCGAGCAAGGCATATTACTTAAAATTTTTCCTTTGCTGTCGCACGCGTGTTTGTTGCCCCTTGAAAACTGCCCTCTCGCTTCGCGATCGGGCAGTTTTCATGGAAACAACAAACACTTGTGCGACAGCGCGAAAAAATTTTCGGTAATATGCCTTGCACTTGTTATATTGTATATGAAAATTTTCAACAATAATTATTTGATGTGTAATACAGCATTTTACTTGCAAAATTATTGCGAAAGTTATTACCGTTATTAATTTTGCGAGTAAAATGCTGTATTACACGTCAAAGAATTATTGTTGAGTAATTTTCACAATAATTTTCGGAGTAATTCTCTGACGTGTAGGCTAAGGCTCTTACACGCAAAGATAAACCAACAATGCTATTCGTACACCCAACCTTGGTGTCTTCAAATTGTTATAAGCAGCCTTTCCACAACATAGCTTAAATGGAAAATCAGAAATGCATAATGATTTGTTGTTCTAACATGGTTTATAGAAAATATTTTAATATAGGTAGGTACTTATTTTTCCGAATATCTGAGTATACTATACCTACACACTGTTCTAATTCCAAACGACTTGTTAGTATCATGCGTATTTTTAAATTAAAAACTCCAGTGTATTAAAAAGTTCTAATACAAAAATGAAGAGTGGTTGTAAGTTTCATCCCCTTCTAACAATACAAGTAAATAACGAAAATATCTTTAAAGAACACGTCCACTGATTTGTATTTTTCTCTCTTTGTCAAAATTTCATCATCATCTTCAATATTGCACATGCAGCTGACCGAAGTCGAGATAAAAATTAAAAACAAACTTTTAACTCCATTTTTGAAAAGACGTAACTCTTCAGGGAAACATATTTCTCCTGAAATTTATTACACTTACTTAGGAAACACCCTGTATATCTATATTTTCACAGCCTGTACCTACTATCAAATTATAGTTAACTTTTAACTTTCTTAATATAAAAGAAATGAAGAAAGTTACGGAGAATTACAAGGAAATTTGATGCCGTGCTTGAAACTAACTTATTGTTTTTTAGCAACTTTCTGAAACATTTTAAAAAACCTAAAACAAAAGTGAAGATGGTTTCTTCTAGTTTCTATAGGAAAACCAAGAGGGCCAGGACATTTTCTTTAACCAAGGCCAACTGTATCTAAATGCGTCGCATTAGATACAGTTGGCCTTGCTTTAACTTTATCGAATTTTACATAGAAATCAAAAAGCTGATGTTTAGGTTTACAAACAGCGAATACTTTTCAGTAAATTTTTAGATAAGCAGTTTAATGTTAGTGGGATCGGCACAGGAAAGGTAGTACTACACTTCTGGCTCCCAAGAGTTCCAACTTGACATGTTTAGATTATTATTTATGTAGGCATATGAAAAATATTTTATTTATTTATTTTATTTCTATACCTCCTTATTTGGGGTTTAACATTTTTTTTATAAACATAATTATACATTAATTAGCCGTAGTACTTAACCTATCACGAATCCTCTATTAAAAATATAATTATATATCAAACATCAGACAGCGCAGAAGAAGTTAGGGAGCGCATTTTAGACAGCACGGAATTGATCAAAACCGATATTGATATATTATGTAGGAAACTATTTTAAGAAGGGCTTAGAAACTAACAGAGAAGTTTTAAAATGAAAAATAATATTTTTTCTACTATATGCCCTGAAAGCTCAACTTTCCCCTCGCAAAATAATGAGGAAAATTAGTTTTCCCTTTCTAGTGAGGAAAATGTAACAGTGTTGTGTTAAGTGCTGACGCGCGCTCCCCGGCGCTCCCGCTCCGATTTTTTGAAGTAGGTATAGCCCCGGGTATTATAGACTATACCATTAAAAGGGTATTTGCATTTTTTATGTATAGCTGTTCGGCACAATAATGGTATTGACTTTCTCCACCGTATCCTCATATGCTTAGATTTTAAACATTACCTTTCTTATACCTCCACTCCCACGACTGTGAATTATATCTTTTTTATAAACGCTTTGTGACAATAATTATGTCGAAATAGCACACCCCTCACAATTCGAAAGACAATTACCAACAATTTTTCTGTGGTGTGCTTTTCATATAATAACATTAATCAACGGATTTTTTACATTATTCATACAGCTACAAAAAATATTTCATTCAACACTCCTCTGCGTAACTATTTCCATATTTCTTATTATAACCCAAAGCCGAGAAAAATCCATTTGTGTATGCTTTAAGCGACCTTTTATGCATGAATATACAGACAAAAGGGGAAGACCTGGGCTTGGACTTTCCTATTCCGAAATGAAGTTTTATATTGAATACAAAATTTTAATCTCAACATTCATTACTCACTACACCAGGGATTCCATAAGTCTGTCAGTTTATCCTATTGTAGAATATCTTTTACAAAAGCCAAATTGATTTGTTCGACTATACAGGGTGTCCTAGAATGACGTTTAAAGATTTACAGAGCATGTAGTATTACAATAAATCGCTATTATCTCGAAAACGATTTGATTTGCGAACCTGTGTAGTACCTATATATTAAATTTTTTTAACTTGTTTTGGAACGTACTTTATGCCCTGGTAAGTATTAAACGTCATTCTGAGACACCCTGTATGTGGTAGAGTTCAGATTAACACACCCTAATAATTGTTGTTGCTGAAAATTTCTTAAGGAAATTGAAAGAACCAAACAAAGACGATTAAGTCCAAAAATATATTGTTCAAAACAGTGTGGTTCCATAACTCCCAACCACTGCTCTGGAAGGAGGTGAGAAACAGTAAGAAGAGTTAAAATATATGGACCACCAAATATCTATATAAATTAATTTTTGGGGATTTCAATATTGAAGAGTTGACTTTATCTTCATTCGACCATTCAAATGGCAAAGTCCGTTTTTCAGATGACTTGGATTCGATAACATTATTCTTGGATATTCATGAGGCTGCGATTGCAATATCTTGATTGTGAATTTACCTGCGAACTGTTAGAATTGATTTCTTATAAGTATAACTGACTAGCACGTGTAAGCTTTTAAAGGAACGCTCCCTCGGGATCAATTCGCATTATATAGTTTTCAAAGCTATACTCAGTTTGATTACAACAATTTGATTCATTTAAATTAATTGATACTAAACGTTACCACTACACTTTCCAAACAGCGCAGAATATGTTATAATTATGTTATATGGCATCGGGTTTAATTGAAAATCACGTTCTCAGGTTCAGACTTAGAAAATGAATGTTCACGGGATATAGTATAGAATTTTATTCCCGTTGGGTATTCAGCAGTAGATGTGCATGTAGGTATACAGGGTGATTCAAAAATGGCGCATAAGCTCTTCAGTACGTTGTAGGGGACGGTTATTTGAACTGTAGAAAAATCATAAAAAAATTTTAGCTGCTACATTTTTGTAGTTAACAACGAAGCAGTAAGTTGTAGATTTGGCAACACGGGTGCAGCTATGTAGTATATGAGTGGCTTTTATTTCCTTTCATTTACATAGTGAGCTTATTAAAAGTTTCAAACATCGTTGCCACATATTTTTTTCAAACAACTTGGTACAAAAATATCAATTTTGAAAGCTAATATTTCAGGATAATGAGGTGTTATGAGCATTTTATTTATTACCCACTATGAAAAAATACTACTAAATTTATATGAAATGATGAGAAGTTTCAAAATCCACATGAATTCAAAGTTGAGTTCTCAACTTAACTTCTTCATTTCTCAGCAAATTAGCGGCTAAGAATTTTTTTACTATTTTTCCTACACTTCAATTATTATTCCCTACAACGTACTGACGAGCTTATGCGCCATTTTTGAATCACCCTGTATAGAATAGGTCACAAGTATGTCCATAGTTTTCAATTTATGTACTACATTGCTTTTAAAACTGTTTCCCTACAATTCAAATTAGAAGCTTAGTGTGGTGCTTTTAGCAAATGCTGTAAGTAGTGTAAGTAAAGAAAATTCAAAGATAACCAATAAAATGTGCATGAAAACAAAACAATATAGGCATATAACTTAAATATTTGTTAGTTTTGTTCCATAGTTTTGAAGCACGCTGTAATAAATGATATTCGTGATTTAAAAAAAACATGGGATGAAAATATGAAATGACATACATTCATGTTGCTTAACAATCAACCCTTGCCTCGCAGGTAGGCGGATTATCTATTGTTAAAATTTTGAACATTTTATTCAAATACCTGGTAGGTACCTTAACTACTTAAGGATTAAGGACTTCCCAGAATTCTACCTCGCTTGACCCCAGGTACGTACCTTAACTAATTAAGGATTAAGGACTTCCCAGAATTCTACCTCGCTTGACCCGGCCCTGCAGCCCCGGCGATTGTAATTTGCGCAGAATTTTACCTGGCCCTGTAATCTCATACGTAATTTGCGCCGCGAATTTGTAAATGTTTGGTAATCCTTAATGTAATTTGCGCCGAGTAACTTTATCAACCCTTAATGACTTTTGTATTTGCTGCTGGCAAATCAAGTGAAATTGTGGTGCTTTCATGTAAAACCAATGTGGAATTTCATTGGAGTTCGCCCTAAGTATACTTGGACGGAACTTTTCACATTGCACAAAATTCTTTTCTTTTTACAATTGTTCACCCTGCATGTTTTACAAGGGGGACACTACATTCCATTGGCATTTGTTTACTAGGTACCACAAAAAACAGAAAACTTACGAAAATTTGTTTTTGTTGAACAAGCAATTCATGGTGCAATAACCACTCTTTGGCCCGAAACAAAAATTATTGGATGTAGGTTTCACAGCCCAAGCTTGGTTCAGGAAAATTCAAGAGCTCGGGCTTGTGGCAGAATCCAGAATAAAGACAGGGACAGCGATATTGGAAAATGGCTAACATACTTATTTGGTGTTCCATTTCTGAATCCGGATGAAGTAGGCGATTGCTTCGCCTTTGATTTTCTGAATATTCAACCTGAAGATTCGCGAATAATATAAATTTCCGATTACCTAGATTTTCACCAACCATCTGGCCTGCAGCTAGTGACAGCATGGAAAGAACGACCAATGCATGCGAATCTTTTCATTCTAGATTTAATTCAAACTTCTACCCTACTCACCCGTTTCTTTATATATTTGTTAGGTTAGGTTAGGTTAGGTTAGGTTAAATAATTTTCAAACAGATACGTATATTAAAATACAAACTGTAAAATTGGATGAACCCGCATCGATGCAAAATAGAGATGTAAGGAAACGGGCGGCCTTGTTAAATTCAAAAATTTTAGAATATAAGAATGGTGGTGGCAGATGGTATAATATGCAATTCGGTGCATTTTACAGGTATTAGGATTTACGGACCTTAAAGATAGTCGGCGCAAATTACGGGTATGCTTAAGGTACCCAACTAATGGCCGGTTTACTCAGGTATAATTCGGCGCAAATTACGCCTTTCAGAAAAGGATTAACACCCCGTACCTGCAGCAGAGGATTTTAAAATATTTGAAAGGAATTTATTTAGAATATTAGGGAAATATTTTTCGTATATTTGAAAAAGAAATAACTCTTGCTCTCTCCCTCTCTCATTGTGCAAATTTGCTTACACAAATGGTCATTCAGTGATTACAGAAGGGTAAGGGATTATAACAAAAACGTTAGAGCAGAAGTATAGATACCTGTTCTATCTTCTTTCAACACGCACGTTTCACTTGTCAACTTCGTCAACACAGTGTTCCTTGAAAGAAAGAGAAACCTAGCGAATGCCTTTCATACAAATTTCGTGTAATTGCCCAGCCTTACAGACATGCACCATCAAGTACTACCGATAAAATTGTTAGAACAAAACCTTTACCTTATGCTTTCTCTAACATTCCTGTCAAAATAAGTACTTGTTATGTTTAGTTCCCAACGGTTTACTAATCATGTCTGTAACAAGCAACATTATCTCTTAAAACAAAATCACTGCTCAAATGTTAATCGCAGCTTTTTAAAATAGTCATAATAAACATTTATTACCGCATTGCTCCTAATATTTTACCAATATTTTCTATACGCAGAAAATAAAACCTTATCTAGAAATACATATCTAACATTTTCTTTAGAAATGTTTCTAAATGTTTGAAACATATTTTGTCTAAAATGTTCATGAAATGTTTGGTATATCTTTCAAAAAAATGTTTCTTAAAAATATTACAGTAAGTTTTCCCAAACATTATTCAAGAATATTTTTTATACCTTCTTTTATAATCTTATATAAATATTTCTTGTACCTCACTTTCTAACATTTCTTAACAAACATTAATCAAAGAATCTTAAAACATTACTTCAATATGTTTCATTTAGAGTTTCTACTAATATTTCTAAAATATCAATTTTATGTAGTAAATGTTTAGGAAACATAACGGCTTTAAAAATATTTAGAAAATATAATAAAAACATCAAACAAATATAGTGTGCTGCCTGGGGTATTGGTAAGTAGGTATTACCTAAGAGCCTTTTTACACGTCAGAGAATTACTCCGAAAATTATTGTGAAAATTACTCTGAAAATTTTCAGAGTACCTAATTTTCATAATAATTCTTTGACGTGTAATACAGCATTTTACTCCGAAAATTATTGCGAAAGTTATTACCGTTATTAATTTTGCGAGTAAAATGCTGTATTACACGTCAAAGAATTATTGTGAAAATTACTCTGACAATTTGACACACCCTAAACTGACCAATCCGGTTGCGTTTTAGCGACTTGACAAGCCAATCAGCGCACTCCAAATTTGTATATTCTCGGATATTTAGGACTAGTACAAAATTTCAGCGACAATTTTTCTGTCAAAAAAAAAACTGCTTCCAAACCGAAGTGTGAGATTTCACAGTATTCTTGGGCGTTTTACCTTCTACAGCTTCGTTTATCTCTTCAAGTGTACCTACTCTAGCCAAACCATTTTGCTTCCATTTTACCGTAAATGTCACAAACCATACACAAAATGCGTAGAAAGAAACATTAAATTTCCTACAATTCTTGGACGTTTTACCTTCTACAGCTTCCTCTATCTCTTCAAGTGTACTCTGTTGAACCGGGTGAACCCGTTTTGCTTCCATTTACCGAAAATATCACAAAGTACGCACAAAATACTTAGGTAGAAAGAAAAATTAAATTTGACTTTTGGCTGGTTTGTATATAAAACCATGGTTACGAAGAAAATTATTATTAATCTGATTTGAAACTATAAAAATTTAAATTTGGTTCGTCAAATTGTCCTCCGAATACTACTCGTAACTACGAAATAATCCTGCAATTTTTGGACAGTACGTATTCGTACTTGATGCAGGATAATTCGCTATTCGTCCTTCGGACTCAGCGAATTATCGCGCATCAAGTACTCTTACATACTGTCCAAAAATTGTCGGATATTTCGTAGTTACTAGTAGTATTATATATGAAAATTTTCAGAGTAATTTTCATATATAATACTACTAGTAACTACGAAATATCCGACAATTTTTGGACAGTATGTAAGAGTACTTGATGCGCGATAATTCGCTATGAGTCCGAAGGACGAATAGCGAATTATCCTGCATCAAGTACGAATACGTACTGTCCAAAAATTGCAGGATTATTTCGTAGTTACGAGTAGTATTCGGAGGACAATTTGACGAACCAAATTTAAATTTTTATAGTTTCAAATCAGATTATAATAATAATTTTCTTCGTAACCATGGTTTTATATACAAACCAGACAAAAGTCAAATTTAATTTTTCTTTCTACCTACGTATGTTGTGCATACTTTGTGATATTGTCGGCAAAATGGAAGCAAAACGGGTTCAACAGAGTACGCTTGAAGATATAGAGGAAGCTGTAGAAGGTAAAACGCCCAAGAATTGTATGAAATTTAATGTTTCTTTCTACGTATTTTGTGTATGGTTTGTGACATTTATGGTAAAATGGAAGCAAAATGGTTTGACTAGAGTACACTTGAAGAGATAAATGAAGCTGTAGAAGGTAAAACGCCCAAGAATACTTTGAAATCTCACACCTCGGTTTGGAAGCAGTTTTTTTTTGACAGAAAAATTATCGCTGAAATTTTGTACTAGTCCTAAATATCCGAGAATATACAAATTTGGAGGGCGCTGATTGGCTTATCAAGTCGCTAAAACGCAACCGGATTGGTCAGTTTAGGGTGTGTCAAATTGTCACAATAATTTTCGTAGTAATTCTCTGACTTGTAAAAAGGCTCTAATTCTGTATATATCTGCATAATTTATTTGATGTACCGTAGTGTAAGTAATCAATCGATGTGCTGCAGAATAAGATAATAAATAATTCAACTTTAACCTTCCGTATCTTGGTGAATACACTGCATATATTGTTTTTACTATTGTTCCCATGCTCGCATAGTGTCCCTGAACATCGCACCACTGAGTTGATCCGCCATTTTTTCAGCACCTTGTACGATATAGTTGCATGCTTATTCAAAGGTTTTATTAGATTATTGAATTAATATTTTGTAACTCACCATCGGTCATGGCCAGGATGTGTTTATTAAATAGCCCCAGCTTCTCCATATACCTGCCACTCTGGTCGACATGCGTTGGTATCGGAGGCACCGTCAAAACGTTTTCTCCAATCCCTCCACCAATGTGTGTAACAGGATAAAGTAATAATAATGTAATTACCCGGGGAAAGTAATTTGTTCCTATCATCAGGACGATGTTTCCTCTAATGGGACTGCCATTGACCAGTAGGCTGTTCAGCTACCAGATAGTCTAACCGCAGACGCAGAGGCCTAGATGGTGACTGGGTGTGTCCGCTAAAAGCAAACTGAAAGTTTATATCTATAATAATGATTATTAACATGAGATTATTTTACCAGTTTTTCTTACTGCCGTTTGGGCATATCCCAACACCTGCTGTGCAAACCGCAGCAGTTGCCTATCCCGGATGAAAAAGCCTGTTGCAGCCGCCTCTGCCTCGTGCTACTGTCGTTGTTGGAAACTTTATTTTCTACAACATTGGTCTGCTTATTTTTTTACCCATCTTGCGCGGTTTTCTGTAGGTACGTTTCAATTTGAAGAGTCAAGACAATGGTATTTTACGTGTCGCGCATGACTCCTGACGTCACACGCCACTTTTTTCCAACCGGGTATGTTTTTCTAGCCTCTTTCGAGCGGCAAAATTTGCAAGGCGTTTATTCCTGTAACAAAATTAAAAGAAAAAGTGTAAAACATATTCTACAGTTGAGTATCTTTGTAACAGAGTAACAATTAAAATTTAGTATAAATCATTAAATCCCTTTTAATTCGATTCAGTTTGTTGTAGAGGATATGGCTGTGATGCGAGTATCTTGAATGTTTATTTAATCTTTGAATCATATTAACACGAATTTTATCATTTATGAACTAAATTTTATTAAAGAATGTTACCTTAACTTCACTGGTTGTTTATTGGCGACAAGTGCAAGAATAACAAAAATTTACGTTATATTCTCACACGTTTTCAAAAAAGGGTAGTTTACCTCTTACAGTGAAGAATCATCCCTCTTTTTTGTTTTTATTATTCACCCCTAAGCAATATTCTAAGTACCTTTCAGTAGCTTTTGACGTACCACCCTAAGCAATTTTAAAAGTGTTATCAAACCTGTCAGGAAAGGTTTTATTTAGATAAACAATTTATTGTATTATACTCTTGTGCATTTTATACTGTGAAGGAAGATCGATATTCAAATTAGAACATTGTGGTAAGATTTTATTGAGCTGTATGGGGTGTATATACAGGGCGAGTTGCTTAGAAGAATCAGCTGCATACCACTGCCAAACCATTTTTATTAGACTTTTCTGACAACGTAAAATGAATTCCGTATGGAGACAGCCCAAAAAGTTGTACTTCTGATCCTAATAATAGTTATTTGTATACCAAGGCCGCGAAATGTGTCCTTGTACTGAGAGAAAATTGTAGCCGAGGCCGCTTGCGGCTGAGGAAAGACTATACAAATGTTATTGTTTTTAGAAAACCAACAGTTTAATCCATTGTAAACAGAAAAACTTTCAGTCAGCGCGTTACCATGGAAGTGGTTTAAATAAAACAATTTAGTTTTGTAAAAGTTACAGCGACTTTTAGTTTCGCAGTCGTTTCGCAACCTTAGCAACGGGATTTTCGTACATGTAAATTACATTGAAATTAAGTTTCACTATTATGCACAAAATCAGAAATTCAGAATCAACTTACATTGATCGTTGATATTCGCAGAAACTTAGAAGAAGCGCGCCCCATTTCTCAAAATCGTGGTTCGGTTAGAAATATGTTTACCGTACATATTCGTGTATTTTTGATACCATGTAATGTTTATCTCATAATTTAAGGTTTATTTATAAAATAATCCTTCTAATTTATGACATACCTTTCAGTTATAGCCTATATTAAACCTCTGTCGTAGCCTACTTTATTTAATCAAATTCTCCAATATTGGACCCCAGACTTGTCACTGTAAAAGATTAGAGCATGCCACACATACCAACGTTACAATATATCTGACATTTTGTATAAGATTGTGTGAATTCTTGTCCCCAGTAATAATGTATAACCAACCAACTTATACGCGAGGTATTTCATTTACTATACCTGCATCCTACCCACTGGAATATGAGATATTTCGGAGATTTTAATTCATGACATTTGTATACCTATATTATTACATAATAATAAATTTTTTTATTAATCTGTGCTGTGTTAACTGAGAGTTAGAATAAACAACAAAACAATGATACGTGCTATTTTAAAAGCCCCCACAACAGAAATTTCAGTAACGAAGACTTTTCTGTAAACAAAATTTGTTCACTAACTTGATTAAAATGAATGTAAATCCGAGTCGAGTAAAGGGATCAGGGTTAAGTTAGTCGCCTGGATTACCTACAGATTTAAACTCAGAGGGAAGAGACAGTTGCCGATAATAATATACCTACTCTCCATTATTAGAAACTGAAAACTTGACATCAGAAATGTTGAAAAGTTACAATTACACTCCATATTGCAATATTTTAAACGAAATTTAAAATTGTAATACTCACTTTTACTCACGCGGAACGCCCCTGTTACTTTAAATTGTCTTTTTTCACAAGTTTTAGTTTCCGAAAATCACTAATAACTGGGAACAACGTAAAACCGTGGACCTGCAAATCCAATAAATAGAACAAAGTGCGAAAACTTAAAAAAATCTGTCGCAGAAATAATATTAATGGGTCGACCATCAACCGTATAACCACGAAGTTTGTTCAAAATTGCTATAATTAGAAAAAAAAACGTGCAGAACTTGAGATTTACCAAATAATGTTGCAGAATTTCAAACGTGATTTATTAAACAACTTTACATTTCCACCACAATCATACTACAGGGTATTCTCCAATATGAGGTTCATGGGTTCATAAATCACAGTGCTGGTACTAAAATTAAAATACATTTGAAATCAGGCGTTAGAAGTATTGAATTAGGAACAATATTTCACCTTATCAATTGACACGGAGGATAGAACTGATGAAAAAGAAACAAATAATGAGAATGTCAAAACATCAAAAGATACGAAACAGTTTTGTATGTTTCTTAATGCGCCAGTAAACCAATATTATGTGGAAACTGGAAAGTTATTCAACAGTAAGTTACATATTTTGAAGTTGCTATAACGTTTTAAAAACTCAACGGATAAGCAAATGGAAAACACATTCGTACACTTGAAGCAATACGATTTATTGAATTCGGTAGGACAACTTTCCCGCTTTCCGTAAGATTGTAAACTACATATGACCCCCCCATTTTTAAAGTTATTTTTTTGAACTTTTGTTGAACTTCTTGCGCATTCATAATAACACTGAATACAGAGGCTATTTTTTGTTTGTCCTCAAACCGAAAAATTGCCAAAATAATCAGCACTGTTTTGACAAAAAATGTGGCTATCACTGCTACTTTGACGCAAAGTTTAATTTTAATTGCATTAATATCTTAGCAAACGTTTATTTTATAGCAATAATTATTGTTTTCATTGGAAGAATAACTAGAAATGATTCTGGAAACAGTAGCAGTAACCATTAAATAAGGGACACTGAACGGCAGTTGTCACAAGCTTTTTGCTACTTTCTCTTTTGAAAAACTAATAATAAATATTACATGTACAGAGCTTAGGCACAGCCGCAAATTTTTTTATATACCTACTTACTGTATAAGAAGACCTAGCATTTTTATTGGAAAGTTTCAATAGTAGTTTCCGAAATATTGTTGCTAGATAGAGCACGAGCCCACAATGCAATAAAAACGCGAGTGCCTTAGCACGAGTCTTTTCTGATATGTATTGTGGTTACGTGCTTCACTTACCAACTACGTTTCGAAGATTACTACTACTACTACTACTACAAGACAAATTCTCGAATAATGAAACAATAATAAACAATGAAACTGTTAGTAAACAACACCCTACCAACAAGTAAACAACACTATAGCAACGGCCATTCCAACGTGTTTTTATCACAGCAAGGCGAAGTTTTAAACAGGAAGCGCCATTTCTATCGGACCAAGCGAACTTTTAGCGCGAAAACAGAATCCCATTGGCTGACGTTTTGGGTGTTGCTTAGTAACTAATGTATGACGGAATTTGTCTACAAAAAACTTATAACGAAATCCAATCGCTGCACTAGCCTGGACTAGTGTACACTAGTGTTGTGTGCTAGAATTGTGTAATCACGTGACTGCACTGCACTGGTGTTAAAATTTAGAGGGAAACTCAAATATAGGCACATTCAAGTCACAGATGTAACACTTGTTAAAAACTACCTGCTTACTTTTGTCTGGTGCAACCACGATTTGTCAATTTTTAAATTCGAACACACTACACTAGTGTACACTAGTGCAGGCTAGTGCAGCGATTGGAATTCGCTATTAAATGGACATTTTCTTTAAAGTAATAATTTATGTATACAGGCGACACGAACTTATATTTAAAATGGACTGGCATTATAGTGATTAAAAAGATCACTCCTTCCTGGGGGCTGCCATGATGTGGACTTTGTCGTAGCGGGAAAAATAATATCACCCATATTCATATTATGATTATTTTTGATAATTGTTACTGTAATCCTATAATTGTAACTTGTAAGGTGTACAAGTAAAAATAAATTAAATTGCCCAAACGTAACGGAAAAGAATGTCGCAAATAGAGGTTGACGGTTTTGTCATCGCGACAAAACCCACGGAACCCCACGAAACCACTAGATGGGACTACTAAAATTTCCTCTTTTCAGATCTGTCGTATCTGAATTTACGTCAAATATTTTACTAGAATATTGTGCACACGAACTGTATAAGGCAAAATTCCCTAGGAATTGCACATGATGGCGGCCTCCATAGTCTATGATGGAGTAATTTTCTTAGTTACCCAGCCAAACATATAGCAGTCCGTTTTAAATACAAGGTGTTTTTAAACTACCGTCATTAATTTCTGGAGGGCATTCTACGTCAGAAAATATGAAAAAAACTTCCTATAAACATAGGTCCAGAAATGCTTCCTAAAGGAGCTTTGACACTGTGAAGATACTAGCCAAAACTTCGTTTTTATTTAATATCTCGCAAGCTCGCCCATTCTTCAGAACACGCTCATGCAAGAAATTCGTCTTACCGCATTTGTTTTTTAAATAACTATTGGTATATTCATTATAGTATGGCAGCAAAGATAGAAACAGTAAAGGACACTCGAGAAGGGGCCATTACTTTACAGGGAATGCGATCTAAGTATAATCCGTGGTATGATATAAAAAAGTAATCTTTATATTCCCTATAATTACTTAAACTTGGATATAAACGAATTCCGCTTCAAGAGTAATCAATAAATTGCTAACTTCCCATCGATGAAAGTAGAAAAACGAGTAATCTACTTTTCATTTGAACAACGCCAAGTAAATATACATCTACGAAAGTTGTTGAAACATCGAAAAGGAAATAAATGAGCAGACAAGGTAATGGAACTTTGTTGCTTTAGGAAACTTCTAAAGTTTTTTTAACCTGAAGCCTCACGAAAATAAATTAGTTTGGGGAAAAAGTAAAGGGTCTTGATACAGTTTTAAAGTAGCAACTGTAAATATAATCTGCATCCGGCAAGAATTATATTACAACGCAGTAAAAATCCAATATCGTAACTCAAAGCAATTTAATCAAGATTCTTATACACAGAGAGCGGGTTTTATGCACTAAAAAATAACAAAATCTATGCATATATTATATCCAATGAAAATTTTCAAAATTTGTAATAATTTTTAACATCTCGAAAATGTGAGACGAGAAATAGAGAAAGTCTCGTCGCGATTTTCGTAAGAGAGAGACGAGAAATTTCTCTTTCTCGCCAGCAGCTCTATTTATTTGGTTTACGGAACATACGTAAGCTTCTTTGTAAAAGCTAAACTGATAAACATTACAGTACAGAGTACCTAGTAATTAATTAATTATAACTTCTCTATCTACACGTGCTTCAGTAGCTACCTAACAGCTTTAAAACAACATTTAACATTTTATTAACCCCGTCTATTTAAGTTAGGTATAAGTTTCGCAGTCAAGCGTTGTTCCAATCTGTGCTTCTGCTAAATTAGCGTTGCATATTTAATATTTACTCCAACGTTGTGTAACAACAAATCGCGTTCCACCATTCGTAAAATTTCACAATTTGTTTTAAAGGTGACAGGTTTTCCAGTGCATTAATTTACGTTTCCTGACAGTGGGTTGTCCTGGCGTATGATTTTAAGGGTCGCAAAATAAGTTCGGAAGAAGAGGTTTGTAATGGAATATATTTTTATATTATTATGGGTACAATGGCTCTCACATAATAATAAAATAGTAATATATTTTGTTGCAAGTTACGAAAGGAGCATTTTCACGAGGCTCAGAAAATGATGTTCGACGAGTGAAAAACTATACTCTGTCTACGACCACGTTTATGTCAGATATACTAAGGCCCAGTTGTATTAAAGTATTTGACTCTCAGTTCAACAGAATTACTGAACCACGATCAGTTATCATGGATACAATTGATCGTGGTTTAGCTGAACTGGTAGTCAAATACATTGATATGGGCCTAACATGTACAACAGATTCTTGTCACTGACAAGTTAGAATTAAATTGCCAACTACAAACAAAAATATCGATACCCGGAAATTTGATGTAAGATATTTATTTTCGTCTGTAGAGATGAAAGTTAACGTTATGGAATATTCATTCACTTGAAGCGGAAATCACGTTTTCAGTTGTGGTATCTCGATCGAAAGAAGTATTTTCGTGGTCGTAGAAAAAATCTTTAGGATTAGATTAGGGTGTATTATGGGTATGATATAACATCTAATACGTTCAAATGGAGGTAACGTTGGGGGTGTCCACAAAACCGATGCAACTTCTCTTGGTCAACTTGAAGTTCGGCATTCTTTTAGAGCGGCCCACGGTGTTGCCTATCAAAATAAAAAGACGACGCTTTCGACCATACTATAAATACCCAATACATCTTTAATCGTTACTTTAAGACACCCTGTGTAATGTCCATCCAAATATCCATGAATGGTAAATAATTGCAGGAATAACTTTGGGCAGTAATTAAATGTCCCATCTATGCATGGCCTCGATTAGCACAGAAATTGTAAATTAGTTTTGCACGATAAGATGAAGAAACCTACTGATGTGTTATTCTCCAATAAAAAATACTCGCCAGGATTTGTGGTCAATTCCAGATTTCCAATATTATTTTCTCTAGTTCAATTGGATATTTTGGAAACACTCACTGTATTTTCCGACGTTGCCTGTAGATACTTAACTCAAGGGTGGATTAAGATAGCGCAGTTGTCCCAGTTTAAAGTTACCTGTCGTTAAGCCCTCGTGCTGTTGTGTCCCTTGTTAATGAGGGGTCATTAGGTTCGCGCGGTTGTCTATCGCGGCGATTGTAATTTGCGCAGAATTTTACCTGGACCTGTAATCTCATACGTAATTTGCGCCGAGTACTTGTAAATGTTTGGTAATCCTTAATGTAATTTGCGCCGAGTAACTTGTATCAACCCTTAATGACTTTTGTATTTGCTGCTGGCAAATCAAGTGAAATTGTGGTACTTCCATGTAAAACCAATGTGAAATTTCTTTGGAGTTCGCCCAAAATATGCCTGGACGGAACTTTTCTTATTGAACAAAATTCTTTTTACAATTGTCCACCCTGCATGTTTTACAAGGGGGACACTACATTCCATTGGCATTTTGTTTACTACCTGACAAAAACCAGAAAACTTACGAAAATTTGTTTTTGCTTTTGTGCACGAAATCATTAGAATTAGGATTCAGTTTGAACCCTAAAATTATAGTCTCAGATTTTGAGAAAGCAATTCATGGTGCAATAACCACTGTTTGGCCCGAAACAAAAATTATTGGATGTAGGGTTCACTTAGCCCAAGCTTGGTTCAGGAAGATTCAAGAGCTCGGGCTTGTGGTAGAATACAAAAATAAAGACAGCGATATTGGAAAATGGCTAACATACTTATTTGGTGTTCCATTTCTGAATCCGGGTGAAGTAGGCGATTGCTTCGCCTTTGATTTTCTGAACATTCAACCTGAAGATTCGCGAAAAAAAATTTTTCCGATTACCTAGTGGATAATTATATATCCGAAGACGCTACATTTTCACCAACCAACTGACCTGCAGCTAGTGACAGCATGGAAAGAACGACCAACGTATGTGAATCTTTTCATTTTAGATTTAATTCAAACTTCTACACTACTCATCCGTTTCTTTATATATTTGTTATGTTAGGTTAGGTTAGGTTAGGTTAAGTTAAATAATTTTCAAACAGATACTTATATCAAAATACAAACTGTAAAATTGGATGAACCCGCACCGATGCAAAATAGAGATGTAAGGAAACGGGCGGCCTTGTTAAATTCAAAAATTTTAGAATATAAGAATGGTGGTGGCAGATGGTATATGCAATTCGGTCCATTTTACAGGTAGGATTTACGGACCTTAAAAATACTCGGCGCAAATTACGGGTATGCTTAAGGTACCCAACTAATGACCGGTTTACTCAGGTATAATTCGGCGCAAATTACGCCTGCCCGTCTATCGCCACTTTGAATTATTTTAGTTAAGGTGCCGCTAGTAATTGACGTATTCTATTATTTCAAGGTCTTCTTATTCTAATATTGAAGTCGAAAATGTAAATTACATAAAATAATCTGTATCCGAACTGATAATAATGATCGATCAATTACATATAATTATTCTAAATTTTTTTCTCTCCTTCAATTGATTGATTTACCATTAGGAACTATCACTCGAGCAAGCTCTCGGGAAATTTCCTGGTAACATCAAATACAAAAGCGCTCTTATGATATTACTACCAAATAATTACCGTCAAATAAATTAACAAATTTTTTGCGTGTTATTGATTACGGATAAATGTCTGATTTCTGATAAAACAATCTGTCCCTTTATTTTACTAATCATAAGTTAATTGACAGTACCTCTAGTGCTCTTATGTTTTAAAAAGTCAAGATGCACAGTGTAAAAGTAGGTATGCCTGTAGTGCATGATGCATGCATGCCCCTAAGTATGTTCCTATAGTAGCCGCCAACATCAACCATAAGTGCGCTGCAGGCCTCAAAGACCTAAAGCTAGTTTAGTTGTCTTTTTCCATTTAGTTCGGTCTTTAGCTAACAGTCCGACACTCTATTATACCTAAGTAACACTTTTATAACCATTCTATCGTTTCCAACCATCTCTTTCTTGATCTCCTTCGTGTAGCATCCAGCTCTCAGAATTTGTCATAAGAATTTAAAATGATTGTTCCTAGTGTAATAATAAATTCTCGGAAGTTTGTGTATCATTCTTTACTACTTAATGTATAACTTTCGACGAATAGATAAATTTTCATCTCTGGGTGCTAAAGTAATTACTAAAAGTTAGGAGAAATAATCTCAGAGAAGAGAATCGGCCAGTGAGTTCACCATCTTGCCTTGAACCCGCCATTCAATCAATATCCAGGAATTGCCTTGATAATAAACTAAAAGATTCTCAAATAACTTTTGATTGATAGACGTTGCTTGCAACGTCACAGTTGCTTGATAGGTAACTTACACTTTTATTGATTTATTAGAAAAATTACTGCAATATTGTTTGACATATCTAGTACTACTATATCGTCGGTACAACAGTCTGTGTTGGCATTTATCTATGGTTGCCATAAACTTTGAAAAAGCCCCCACCTTATATTTATGTTTTGCCAGTTTATTATTGCAAACCTAATTTAGTTGTAAATGATGGCACTTTTTTCAGATAGTATTCAACTGGAATAGTCATAAGTTTATACAAATTGAGTTATATTTGATTATCTTTCGCCAGTATAAAAGTTTAGTGTCATATTTCTAAATACGCCATCTTGGGGTATAATATTCACTTCAGAATCTAATAGAAACCAAAGGACCTCGTGTAGATTTCGGAAGCACGGTACAACGTACAATCCTTTAATATTACCTAAGATTTTTAATTCAGAAGTTAACGAAGAATATCGCAACGTTTAGTATTGCGCTAATGTATTGAATTCGGTCAGTGGCCGAAACTTAAGACAAATAGTGGAAAGTTTAGATCTAGGCGAAAGCAAATGCTTTCGGTATCCAGGTCTCCAATTAACAAGTCCACGCCATCATTTGATTTTCCAATTACCCATTCTATGATTACTATACAATTCTTCTTTGATAACTCTGATACAATACCTTTACTTCAGCAGCCATTGCCTTAGCCTTTTTAGCACTGGTATTGCTATCATTTTGTAGGAGCGAGGCGTGCCTCGCAAAGTGAATACCAGCCTCGCGACTGTGACCACCTCACCGTGAGGCGGCCTCACCGCGAGCCAACGGCAGTCGGTTTTTAGACGTGCTCAAAGGTGCCTCGCGACGATATACTCGCTCTATTTGTACCACTTTCAAAACTGTTAACTTGCCGCGTGCCTAAATCTAAATGGACAACGAAAGGTATAAACTACTCACCGATCTATATAAGGAAAACCATGCTCTATCGGATCTAAAAGAGAAAAAATACCACAATAAAACTATTAGAAAAGATGACTTTCGTCGTTGTTTCTGCCTATTTGTCAAAATTAGATAGAAATTAGGTGATGATTGTGCCATAATTCCTGACTCGCCCTATCACACTAAAAACTGGCGACTGCGCTCCTTCACGTGGCTGCCTCGACTCGCGTTTTAAAAGAAGCGAGGCAGCCCTGAGTTGAGGCAGCCCCGCGAGGCTGCTGCGCGAGGTTGCTGCGCGGTATGCGTACACAGCTTCGGTCTACTGGACTTTTCTTTTACCTCAACTACTGAGCTCGCCTCCTATCTATTATTAATGTTAAAAACAATTATTTTAACAGTGATCTAGAAAATGTAATAAGAATCGGACTAATTTTTAAAATTTACATAATTTGTCAATAATGTAATGATTATATGTTTTTCGATTGTTTTGAATACCTACAAAATATTGTAACATCGTTCACTAGCCTGTTCATAACTTTGCTTTCCTTTTCTTTGCAATTAGTTCGGTTAAATGGCTAAATGAGTTTAATCAACAAACACTTTCGTTCAAACTTTACTAAAAGCCTACTTTCGCGCATCGTTAAATTGAGAAATTGTTTAGGTTACGCTGTCTGGAAGAATGAAATGAACTTTGTCGTAATTTAATTTGAACTGTAAAAATTGTTCTGCTTGATTTTGCATCTACCAACTGTCTATTTAGTGCGCTATTCTTTTGTATCCCTGATGTTATTTAAAATTCGGAAAAATTGTATCAAAAAGTTTAGTTAAGTGAGTCGTTAAATTATTGACCAATTAATGTTACTTACAGGTTCCTTCATTTTTCTAAATTTAAATATATATGGTACAGTCCATTCCCTGGCTTTATGTCCCTAAAAGATTAACGCAGATGTATACCCAACGATGCTCGACGTGCTCTGCCGATGGCTAACGGTAAAGGTGAGGATCCACGATGATATTTTCACGAGATATTTGTCTCGTGAGAGAAAACTCTCAGCACCAACAAAATTTTGAAGTGGAAACAGTCACGAGATACATGAGATATTCAAAAATATTTCATGAGAGTTGCTCTCTTGCAAATTTGCTATCGCCCACATGTTTCACCGTGTAGACATGAGATAAGACTTCTCTCGTCTGATATTTTTATCTCACCTGCAGCACGTGAGTGCTGAGAGTCACAGTGTCTGTTTCTCCTGCTGCAGTTATCTCGCGCATATTTTTATTAACAAGTGTTTGTTACATGATGTGTACTACTATTAAAAATATAATAGGTATATGAAATTAACAATGAGAATATTATTTTTTAATAGCTAAAAGATCTGAATTATGGAAACCTGCAGAGCCAAACGTCCCAGAAAAAATATCAATTGGACTCGAGAATTAACGCTGAAGTTAATTGAATTGTATGAAACTCATACAAATTTATGGGATGTTTCTTCGGAAAATTACAAAAACAGAAACATGAGAAAATCATCACTTGATGAAATTTTTGTAACATTTTTCATCTTCTTGTTTTAATTCTCCTAGTAAATTCTTTATTATACTGTTATTGTCTCTTTTTTTAATCCAATCGCGTGTCCAACATTAGTGAGTCCTTTTTATTTTTGGTGAAAGGATTGCGTACGCACAAATTGCAGCTTTTGGTCTTTGTTTCTTTGACACCATCACAATTCCTAATTTAATAAATAACAAATTACGAAGAAATCTTGAGAGCACTGTGGAAACACCAAAATATCTCAGCATTGAATGACGAGACAAAATTTGCATACGAAACTTGAGAGAACGAGTGATGGGATATATTTTCTTTGCTCGTGGAAACACATCATGCAACAATTATCTCATGAGATAGAAATCTCATGAGATTTTTGTCTCATCGTGGATCCTTACCTTAAAAGCTATTCAGTGCCGTAGCTTACATTTCCTTTAGCTCTGTCTATTTGCCCTGTAGAATTATTTGTTTTGAACGCTACTGACAAATAGGGGTGGGCGATATTCAAATTTGGATATCGATATTCGATATCGAAATTATATCGATATATATCGATATATCGATATATCGATATATCGACATATCGATATATCGACATATCGATATATCGATATTTATCGATATATCGATATTACAATTATATCGATATATCGATATTAAAATTATATCGATAAATATCGATATATATCGATAAATATCGATAAGTATTCGAGTTCTGAAGCTTTTTGCATAATCAGAAATACTAAATCCGGACATTGCATTGCTATCCATTTTAAGAAAAAACGCAAAAATTGATCGTCTGAATTTGAAAGTCGCGCGGAGAAGGAATTGTAAAGGATTGATGAATTAATCGATTTCCAAGCTAGCTGATGATATTAAAAGAATGACCTCATGTATTTCTTTAAACTATAGTAGATACATTTTTTTTGAGTTTATAATCAAACATAAAAGTCCGCTCAACATAACTGACAGTGTTGCAACTAAAAAAAGTACGTGATTTTCATTTCAGACGCTCAATTTTTGTCTTTTTGTAAAACTAAAATTCAAAAGCAGTAGAACGTCCGGATTCAGATTTCTTTCTCTACTAAGGGCCCATTTTACAATACATACTGGTATAAACCTGGAACAAACTATTCCTCCGACAATTGTCATGGTTACAATTGTTAGAAAAATTGTAACCATGGTAATTATCTGAGGAATACCTTATTCCAGGTTTATACTAGTATTATAAAATCGGCCCTAAGAACTTTTTAGCAGTTTAGCTGTAAAATTGGGGAAGAAAATAAAAGAACTTAAATATTTTTGCATTGAAATTCCTACACACAATTCTACACTAGGTATGTACCTTACTGTTATTTCAAAAATAGATAAAATTGTTAAACAGGAGGTACGAGTCAGCCAAAAATGTAGTTTCACATATTTTAACAATGTAATTATTATAAATAATGTGCTCACTGTGTAGGGGTGGGCGATATTCAAATTTGGATATCGATATTCGATATCGAAATTATATCGATATATCGATAAATATCGATAAATATCGATATGCCGATATATCGATATATCGATATTCCGATATATCGACATATCGATATATCGATAAATATCGATATATCGGAATATCGATATATCGATATTAAAATTATATCGATATTTATCGATATATCGATATATCGCCCAGCACTACTGACAAACCTTTCTAGCTACTTTCCGGTTCTAATACGACATCCCAGCTATTGCCTATCTTACTTTAACGCATTAGGTGACAACTAAACGAGTATGAACACTCTTAGAGATTTACGTTCAAGGTTCAGGTATGCGAGGATCATAAGCAAAACGGAGACAACTGATAGTAGTATGTCGCTTCATAAATTCTGCGTTAATCTTTTAGGGACATAAAGCCAGGGAATGAACTGTAGGTACATTTTTCTGCTATTTTTATGAGCTTTTGCCAATTATTTAAGAAGCCTTTTGTAAATACTTTTTTAATTTTAATGAGTTTTAAGAAATGATTTATTATCATACCACGCGTAGTATTAAACCTTCATTAATAATTCTGTTGTTTTACATATTCGGGAAACAATAGCGTTGCAAGAGTATAACATTACATGGAAGGAAGTGTACTGTGTACCACAAAAAAAAAAACTATTTTATTAATACGTAGCGTATTCATTAGAAAAAATTCTGCTGAAACTAAAATTTACATATTTTAAAAGAGAAAATTAAGCTGAATAACAAACTGTTTTATATTAAAAAAAAAATTCTGAGAAACTAACGCAGCCATTTTTTTTATAAAATTAAAATGAAAATCAAATCATTAGAGAAAAAAAATGTTTAAATATATTTCGACGTTAAGTCTGCTTCAGTAATTATAAAAAGATTAAAAAGAAATTATAAAAAAAAAACATGTTGTACCTAATATGTTTGAAATTACAAATTCGTAAGGATGAAAAATTAAGGTTTTCATTCTTGATTTTGTGGTGGAATTTGCACAGCTCTAAATTATTGTTACCTATATCATAATATTAAACCATGATATAACAATAATTTAGTGGTGTGGATATTTCACCACAAAATAAAGAATAAACTTTAATTTTTCATCCTTAAGAATTTGTAATTTCAAATATATTACATTACAACATGTTCTTTTTTATAATTTCTTTTTAATCTTTTTATAATTAGGTACTACTGAAGAAGAGTTAACGTCGAAATATATTTAATAATACATTTTTTTTCTCTCATGATTTGATTTTTATTTTTATTTTATAAAAAACTGGCTGCGTTAACTTCTCAGAATATAAAATATAGATGGAATACTTTTTACGACAATCAATGAATTTATAAGAGTCATAAAAAATTAAAGGCACCCGCTGGGATGGATATTGTCTTCCGTTTACAAAAATGCATTAGCTTTCTCCTTGTAAACAAAAGCGCACAAAATCGATTTCAAGTTTTTCTGTAATAGGTACTATTTTGCTGAAGTAAAACAAGATATTCACGGTAAATTAAACATAAGTTTGAATTAACCAAAAAGTCAATCAAAATTTCAAAACGGCTGTTAAGAATGATACTAATTAAAGGAAATGTTATATGGAAATGGCAGCCAATTAGTGAAATAAATAAAAAAATAAAACACAATAGTTTTGATGATTAAAGACAGTAAGTAAAAATTTTAATACAAAAAACCATGTTTAAACCATAATTGATGATTTAAAGTAAAAAATTAAATTGTAGTCTGTAAAGAGAGCATAATTTACTTGTGTAAATGAATTATCATAATAATATTATAAAAATGATAATGATTTAAGCGAAAAAACACTTACCAATACATAGTTGAACAAGAAAAACAATTATATTAAATAAAAATTGGATACCCAAATATTTTAAAACATATCTCCAATAGGAGGGAGACATACATACACACCTATTAATAGTAAAGATGAATTAGATATAATAAAATATAAAATAGATCAACGACTTGATAGTAACAAGTTTGTATGGAGGTTGAACGTAAACGAGGAAAATTTTAATAAAAATGTATGGGTAGTAAACCATTAGAAATAAAAATTACCAGATGAAAAGGCGCGAGAATTTGAAATTTATTTTATTTTAAAAATAAAAAATTAAAATTTAAAATGTGTGATTATGATATGATAAATGAAAAAAATTCACAGATTTCGCAATCCTTGCAACCATCGGAGGCATTGGAAATGATAACACTGACTATTACCATGGAAATACAGAATTAGACGTACAACCCTCGGGCTAAAGCCCTCGGGTTGTAGTTGTACACCATCGGCCTCGGCTGGACAGGAGCACGGCGCACACGCCAATTTGTATGCCCACCGTGCTATGCTGTCGGCCCGGACCGGCCAGCTAGCGGCGAAACCCGATCGCGACACTTTTGTCTTCTTTGGCCTTGAGTTAAAACTCATAACTTGGCCCCCATATACGAACATAAACATTTCCAATGTTAAAAAAACTCAAACAAACGACCAAAAAGTTAAAACAGAGCAGTATATGAGCATTCAGAGTTTCTATATCAGTTCTATAATTAATAGAAGTAGGAGATTTTTTAATTTCAATGCTTTCTAACATTAATCTTTTATTTAAGTTTGCTTCATTATGTAAAATAGATGTGGATGGGTAGTTGAAATTATGTAAATGTTCAACAGCGCTGATCAGATAGGGCGTATTAGCTTTGTTAGATGATTTCAGTTTATTTTTTATAGAAAGTTTATGTTGATTTAGACGGGTTTTTAGGTATAGTTTTGATTGGCCAATATATGTAGCATTATAATTATTACAAGGTATATATCTTGAGTTGTTTTGTCTTTTTAATTAGTGAAAAACTATTTACCTAGGGCGTTATTGGTTGAAACTTCATTCTCGCAAGTCTTATGAGTTATATGGCCGTTCCAATTTTAATTTTGACAGGTTCTCTTTGTGGTGCCTTTTCGGAGTGTGTATGAAACTACTATGTATATTTTAAATCTAAAAAAATTGTTGCTGATAATTATCTATTAGATGGCACCACAGAAAGGACCTGTCAAAATTAAAATTGGAACGGCCGTATAACTTGTAAAAGTTGAGAATGAAGCTGGCCATGATTGTGTATATAATAGTTACATTTATTTCAACTAGGTGGTATGTATAACGATCTTTTTTACTGGCTCCTGCACGCTAAACTACAAAACCCTCTAGTTTCCAGGCGTCTACTACCTTTCAACCGGTGTAACTGTGTAAGCCGCGGCGAAAATGTCGCGGACACATCCGCGCATGCCCAAAGGTCGCCTGGACATAGTCTCCATAATATGTCCATAATATAACGTGGACACAATGCCGCCCACACACAATGTCCCATACGGCCTGTACTTTGTTCCTATTTTATAAGATCTATAAACTTCCATATATACTACACACACTAAGCAGTGATGAAAACGCACGACTGTAAGTTATATGGACCGCTCACTTATCATTGGAATATGGGAAACCCATTATAGACATTAGTTTTAAATCTTGTTCTTTATTAAAAACTAAAAAAAACATTAATCAAAATCAGTAAGCAGGGGCAAGAGTGTATAATGGGTTCCCTATATTCCAATGATAAAGTGGGCGGTCCATTTAACTTGCAATATGGCTATACTGCACAATAAATGAACTTCACTGTATACGACACTGTCTTCTGCCAGTATTGCGTCCATGCAACATTATAGCCGTTCGACATTACAACCAGGCGACATTTTGGACGTCCAGATGGTCATGATATTCTGTCCTACGAAATTTTCGCGGCGATATTATTTTTGTCCATGAACCATGATTTTCAGGAACTACTGAAATCACATTTGTAGCAAGTATAAATTGTATGCATCATTCTGTTATTCACCGAAGCGATTTTATGCAGATTCTGTGTGAATGGGTCAATCAGTAATTATTTCGATATTCATACCCAATTTAGATCCTAGTATACATGTATGTCGTCGCATATATTACATACCGACTCGGTAAAAGCAGTTTAACACGCTTAGCATCCTAGATTTGCGCTTATCTCGCTCCGACTAATTAGAAGGGGACCTAATTATAGATGATGTGCAGAATAATTTAAAGGAAATTTATGTGCATCGTTAAATTTACTCCACGATTCAAGTATAAATTATTGGTTATGGCGATGTCCAAGGCTGAAGTCGTTACGGCTCTTGTTTAAAAGGGGTGAATACCGCTTTTATTTATTCTGTTTCCCGTGATATAGGATATGTTATTAATGTTTTTGAATTTTAAAAAATCATCATTATTTTTACAAAATCGAAATGAGTAAATTTATTTTTCCACTACTAGATTTAGAAGGTACCATTATTTAGTTTGTATTCAGGGCAAGAAGTTGATTTTCTCAGCTAGTGGTCACTAATTTTTTATTATTTAATAAAAACAATTAATCTAGCATGCTAGCCTGATGCCTTTAAAATTATGTCAAATATCGAATATTATTCCCCTTCATAATACAACAACCACTTTCTAAAGCTTATTTATTTCAATCTAGTATTGTCTCTTATTAATTTTAATTATAATTATTTGTTAAAAATGAGAAATAAATATGTTTTAGATAAACGTCAAATTTTACACAAATGGCAGTTGAAATGTTTTCAGGCAAGGCTACTTGATTTTTGTGGATATTTAGAAATGTAATTTTATTGTTTATTAACGTAAAAACGATTAATTATAAAAGGAATAAAGGTGCTAGTAGTGGAAAAAATAGTATATAAACCACGGTAGAGAAGACTTATCAGCCTCGCAGCTTATTTCCTTCGATGCTTCGCATCTCAGGAAATAATAATGCTCAGCTAAGAAAAATGTCTTCTCTACCTATGTAGGTGTATAATATACTATTTCTAAATTGTTGTTTCTGATACGTATCCACAAGAAAATTATCCGAATTTGACTTTTGGGCATCACTTATGATAGAATGATTGAAGTTCTAAGAGGAAGTATTCGCAGGTGGAAATTCAATTCAAGGAATGAACCAACTCCTCAATCGGCGAGGCGGTATGATATTGATGCTACACATTTTCTGATGAAACTCTCAGATTAACAGAAACTTGGAAAATTAAATTTTGTTAGAAGTTTGAACGTGATAAGTTTGTATTCTGGAATTTGGTAATTAGCACCCTACTTCCTGTTTCAGTTTCCAGGCAATGTTCGCTTAGTTTGGCATAAATTGATTGAATTTATTAATTTTAAGTCATTAAAGTGAACTATATACGTTTAGGTCATGGTTTCGCAATCTAAAATGTTGTTTAACAGGTAAGTTAATGAAATTTCCTGCAATGCGTAGGTATATTTCAAAGCTTCCTAATTCTATTTTGCCTTAACCAGTACCGATTTATGTAGTATATAAGCGAAATATAAGCTTCTGTGTGCAGAAAGACTATAAAAGTGTAGTGTCAATTATTACAATTTTAAAGTCTTTTACTTTTTTTAATTAATTTCTTAAAACTGCTGTGACGTACGCTATATTAATACAAATTTTAAAGCAGGTTAAAAGTTAGTGCTCCCTTCAAATAATGCTTGGCTGATAACAATGTCTTCTCTACCTTAATTTAGTATAAACCTATAAACACGCTTTCAGAAGCATTGAGGTAATAAGTCTATTTGTTTCTGTAACCAAAAACGGATGGATCATCGCATAAATATTCAAGTTTTAATAATCAAACTTATAAGTCATTCGCCCTTCAATGAAACGTAGATTTCCTCATAATTGGTTTCTCACGTGCAGCTACGCCTTTGTTTTTTAATGAACAACACAACAGAATTATAAGAAGAATCAAGAATATTCTTTGGGGCCTTGATGAAATATAACAAGCAATATAATTAAAAATTAATTTCAAATCAAATCTTTAAAACAAAATTAACAGAGATATTTCAGAAATACAGTTGGCCCAAGCTTACAAAGTTGAAAGGGGGCGTGTCCGGCGCTGTTATAGTTTTTCAAAGTACAGTCAAAATAAATACATTTAGGCGGGAAATTTAAATAATTGTAAATACTTTTCATTCGAAAAATTCGATGACCTTCCGAATAATATTTCTGGCTTCAGAATGAATTATCTTCCTCGATTTAGCATTCATACTTAACATATTTTAAACGTCAAAACAATGTGACAAACTCTGAAATTATTAAAATTTCAAACGTCAATTGAATTTTTCCAGTGAATGTACTTTTGAGTATGATTGTTTGATATTGGTTGACGTATTGTCGCTCCCTCTTTCAAAATTTAGTTGACATATTTTCCGGGGCATTTGCACGCATTTGTAAGCTTGGTGGAGCTGTAGTTGTTTGTATTTATGTCATTTCCACGACCTTCCTGATTTTCGAGACTTGAAAATCGAGAAGGTCGTAGTTGTTCACTTGTTCAGTGCAAGTACAATAAACGGTTCCGTTCTCCGTACTCCGTAGTTGAACATATTACCTACTAGGTAAGCTTTATTCTTGATTTCCCTTGATCAAACACTACTGTCTGCTTTGACGATAACGTAAACTTTCCACTTTTCTAATGACAGTAGAGTTTCCACAGACGAGGTGGCCGAGTGGTTAAGGCGTTGGACTGCTAATCCAATGGGCTCTGCCCGCGTGGGTTCGAATCCCATCCTCGTCGTATATTTTATTTCATCAATTATTTAAACGAAATTTTATACATTTATAAATTATTACAATTTAGCAAACATTATATCGGCTCTACTGTGTGTAGTATAAACACGCTTTTAGAAGAATTGAGGTAATTAAGTCGTTTTCGTTTCTGTAAATATTATACCTGTAACCCAAAAATGATCATCGCATAAATATGCAAGTTTTAATAATCTCTAGTTTCCATAAGTCATTCGCCTTTCAATCAAACGTAGATTTTCATACTTAATTGGTTTTTCACGTGCAGCCACGCCTTTGTTTTTTAATGAACGTGCGCAGAATTGTCTAACATTAATTAACACTTTTTTTATATTGATCGTTTGATCCCATAAACTTATTAAAAGGTCTAATAAAGACATGTATGCTTAATTATGGAAAACACAATATTTGTTTCTTATTTAAATTGCTGTTAATATATCGAACCTTTGAACTTTGAGGAAGAAAGTTTCCGATCACGTTTGGTACTTGTCATAATATATCAGATAGACACACTTCTACCGAACACTCACTGTGAAAAATAGAAGTAGTGAATCTATCAGACACAGAAAAGAACAGGCGCAAGTGAAGTAATAGAAAGAGTACCTAACTAATAAAGGGAAAGTAAAGGAAGGGCAGTAACGCGCTTAGGATGGCGATACAGAAGTTCTAGACAGCGGGATGAGACTAGGAAGGAAACACTTGTAAGCTGAATAATGAGAATATGTCCTTGCTTAAATAACTACAGAGAGGATAGGATATAAAATTGAGTGTTTAGGAAATAAGTAAATAGCGCTAATTATACAGGGTGACCCCAAAAGGGCGCATTTCCTTTGGGGTAGTTGTAGAGGACCGTTAATGAATCCTGAAAAAAATGTAAAAAATGTATCTACTTTTGTTTTATAGTTATGAGCAAAGAATCAAAAGGTAAATTTGGCAACATCAATACAAACAGTGGATGGTAAATCTCCTTGTAACAAGTACCTACAATGTTCAGTTTCTAAAGAAATTAAAATAATGTGTCATCAGATCGTTGCCAAATGACTTTTGACGAGGAAATTTGGATTTTCAAAGTTAAAATTATTAATAAATTAGACGGTGTGAGCATTCGATTTTATACGAATCCTTATAGGGCACAAAGTTTTTAATGGAAAATGATACCATCCTTCAAAATTCATAAAAATAAAGAAGTTGAGTTCTTAAGGAAATTTTGAATTCACCCTGTATTATACAGGGTGTTTACCAACCCAAATAAGTGTAGAACATCAAGGAGTTGAATTCTGGCCGAAAATTAAGGCTACTTTTCCGTATAGCCTGTATCGTAATATGCCCCCACCCGAAGAGTTACAACTCTTCAAAAAATGAGTAAAAAGTTACATCCTTTGATGAATAAAACGGAGATGATGGTCTACGTATAAACACTAATGGGAACCCGTTTCACCAAAATATTTAAAAAATATCCTAGTAAGTGGAAATAATGTCCTCTAAATGTTTTAAGTTACCTGGTATTTCCGAATATGGGATATTGGAAGTATTTCCCATACTAGCACAAGCGTTCTTTGGTTAGGTGTATCAGAGTCACATAAAAGTCCCAGATAATTATTATCATCCGTCGAAAGAACTACTTTAGATCTTGTGCTACAATAGAAATTATTAAAATAGTATTCGGATACACGCTATAAAATATACTATGGGATACTTTACTGAATTTGGAAACTACATTTGTGTTCTTTGGTCAATTTCGGAAAGATCAATGTATGATAGAAATTGCTGTTTTTTAAACTGCGAACCAATAGATGCTTTGTGCGAAATAAGAAATCAAGAGAAGTAGACTCGTCACGGGTTCATGATTACAAGACTCGTGGTTAACTCTAGTAGATTGATGTAGTGGAGAGAAAAAGACAATCCCCTAAAGGCTACCTGCTTGATTCGAGCAATCTAGAATTGTTTTTTGAAATGAAATCGATAGTGTTATCGGTCGCTTGGGAACATGACTTTAGCTTTTAGAAACGAGTTCCAAAATGTAATTATGAAACTTGGTTAAGTGACTGATACACACAATTTTGCCAGGGAAGTATGTTTTACTTAATTCATCATCAACATTTCTAAAACGTTTTGATAAACTCGAAACGGTTTTGTGTAACTGTTACTAAACTACAGCAAAGTTTAAATTTTATAGAATATTATATACCGGCGGCTGCTTAAAATCTATAATAGTTTGTACCGGCTTGGGAACAGACGTGTGTGACAAGTACGCTTCAAAAATTTTAACTTGAGAGACGTTAAAATATCTAAAAAAAATTATTAATAAAGCTTTGTAATATTCGCCTATAAAACTTTGTTTGCACCTCATCTGCCAAAAAATGCTTTTTCGTGCTTGCTTGTTTTTTGGTCTCGGCGTTACCTCGACCAGAAAATCAGATCGGACAAAAAAGATTAACTTTTTTGACGTTGATCTAAAAATAACTATTAGTAGTATTTACATTATTTTGTTATTTCGTTTTTAATTATCTTTTTAATTCCCAAATCTGAGTTAAATATTTTTGACTTTGATTTGCTGATTGGTAGATAGCTGTGTTTTTTTAATTTTGGCATCAACTCAACTCTACCAGCATTCGTTTACATCCTTCTACCACTTCTGTCTACGGCATCCCAAAAGTGTAATTTTTCTGTTGCGCTAACGTTAACAGATTGTAGGACCTGTATAATTAACACACACACAGATGTACAAACAAAAAGCTGATGAAGTTGGTTGTAAATGGAAGCAGAACCAATTATACAAGGTTTTTTTTAGTTTATTTCCCTTGTGTGTATTTATTACACATGAGGTAGGGCTAAAATGAGACGAAAATTGTTGCTGAGCATATTCTTCCCATTATCTACGTCAACAACAATATTCTATTGTGCTGTAACTTTCTTGGTGTCTTAGTCTTTACACAATGATACGAGTTTCATTAAGATCTCGGTAAGATTAAAGAAATTCATTCTTCAGCGTTTAGTTGGTCTGAAATATTCAGAATACATACTTGGTCATTTATCTAAATTTTTTATTCAGAGTCTAGTCTATTCTTAAGTTTTGAAAAAATTCATGAACGTCAAAGTTATGAATACAAAATTAAGTTTGTGATGAAGGCTCCTCGAGGCTTTAATGACTTGTAAAAAAGATTTAGAGACACCATTTCCACAGTATAATTAGAATTCCTGAATTAAAAATGTAAAACACTGCTTTTATTACCCTTGGGTGCAAATTTAATAACGGACATGTGTAATGATATGGAAATCCGGATGGAAACAGCATACGAAATTTCATCCTACATCCTTGTTAATAGGGTTATCCACCTTATGTCTATTAATAATTCTCGGAATACCTTTATAGTGGTTATCCTTATCCTATTTTTGATACGGTTCCACCTACGACGCAGACGCTTTTCACGAGGATAAAGGATATTTTACTCTGAAGGTCGGGTGGTATATAACACCTACGGATAATATTTGCTGAATTTATCATTTTCCTAGTTTTGAATGAATATAATCATAATCACACATAGGTAACGGTCACATTATTTGAGAATAAAAAATGAAGTGGAGTAAAACTATTTAGGTTCTAACAACACAAAAAGGTGTCAAAAAGTAGAGTAAAGCATCTAAAGGAAAAATCTTTAGGTAGTCTGTTAAAGATTAAATATGTGGTTTTATTACATCGGGTGGTCCTAAACAGCATTTCCGTGTAGCTTGTACCCTAATAAAAACAGTTATATTACGGCTTTTCTGCTCCTCTAGCAAATAAGTTGCAACTTTATAAAAGTCTGACATTGCAGTTGTTCTACTAAAATAGAATTTCGGTAGCAAATTAATCTTTTGCCTTTAACAGATATGCGGAGCTGAAGCAACGAAACAAAAAGGAATATTTCTAAATAAAACTTTTCTTAAACATACGTGCACTTTGCATTCCCCCTCGCCAATTACGTATGTGGTAACTTTTTATACCATTTTTATGTGAATTATAAAACGCGTTTTAAAACCTGTGAACGCTTTTTTTTATTCCCCATATACCTTAGCTTAGATAATTATTAGGTATAATTCAAGGAATGTAAAATTTACTTTACTAACAACCGCAGAAAAATAATCTGTTCAAATTTAAAAGAAATCTAATATGCCTAAAATACGTTAGTCAACAAAAATTCCGATTAGTTACTCAGTAATTGTCTACTACCCAATACAATTAAAAATTAATTTCAAATCAAATGTTTTTAAAAGAAAATTAACAGAAATATTTAGGCCCGGTCTTTCCATCTCCTACTAAAGCTTCTATTAGCTAATAAACGAATGGTTGTCATGGAAACAATTCTTGTAACAATGGTATCCATGGCAACTAATCGTTTATTAGCTAATAGAAGCTTTAGTAGGAGATGGAAAGACCGGGCCAGTTGTTTGTACTTATGTCATTTCCACGACCTTCTTGATTTTCCAGACTTGTCAATCGCGAGCGTCGTTAGTTGAATATATTACTATAATAGATAAGTTTGTTTCCTGATTGCCCTTGATCAAACACTACTGCCTGCTTTGACTATAACCGATAACACACCATACATGGAGTGAACTTTCCACTTTTCTAACGACAATCGGGTTTCCGCAGACGAGGTGGCCGAGTGGTTAAGGCGTTGGACTGCTAATCCAATGGGCTCTGCCCGCGTGGGTTCGAATCCCATCCTCGTCGGTTCTTTTATATCAGCAACTGTTTAAACGAAATTTTATATCTTTGTAATTATTACACTATAGTTTGCTATAAACATTATACCAAAATATTCAATGCGTTGTTGTTATGCCAAGTTAAGTCAATTTTTTTATATACAGGTATAATTTAAATTGTGATAAAGTCTCTTAACTATTATATGAATTCTATTTTTCAATATCTTTATCGAAATTTGAGAAAAACATTAGAAACCAAATTTTACTTCATTTTTGAAGATACGTAACTCGTCAGACCTTCAGAGAACCATATTAGGATAATAACAAAATTGAAACCCTTGAACCACAAAAAGTTTAGGAAGCCTAAAACGCGTTTCGGGAACTCCACATACCGCCACCTTCTCCGACCAACAGAGGTTATTGAACAGGGATTCGAAAACAAATGGTACACAACGGCTATATTCTTAGGCTGAGGTTACATTAAATGCGTATGCGTGCGATTTTATAGTCGTACGCGGACGTACGACCACTGCAACGAAAACAAACCTATTCATTTCAATATGTATGGTTACATTGTACGCGATTGAGAGTGACGCGCGCGCACGTGAACGTACGTGTATCAACTCGAAACAAACTGATTTGTTTTTACCGCGCTAAACGTGCGATATTAGGTACTGAAAAACAAAAGTAAACAGATATTTCAAGCTAATTATTAAATATTTTAACAAAAATGGATGTTGAAAAACTTATTTTGTGTATTGAATCAAAAAATCCCTTGTGGGACCAAAAATGTAAAGAGTATCACAATATTGTCTTTTTTGGTCTAGAATCATGTATTTTAAGACATTCTTCTCGAATAAATATACATTTAATATTTCTTGGTTCATCATAATTGCACTGTCCACAACTGCGGCTGTCGCGTCGTCCTACGATGAACGGAAACAATGTAACCAGAAGTTGAACGACAAAAAGTCGTGCGTGCGCGTACGACTAAAAAATCGCACGCATACGCATTTAATGTAACCTCAGCCTTTAGACATCGCGCAGGCCTTTGACAAGGTCTGGGTAGAGGGTCGAAAGAGTATATTACCCCACTAAACATGTCTAACTATTTCAAGACAACAATTTTCTCATTCCTTGAAAAAAGAACGGTCGTCGTCAAAATAAATTTCTCAGGGTCAGCAACAAAAGGGGCATTAAGGCAGGAGTTCCACAAGGTACTATCATAGGACCACTGCTATTCAACATATTCATGTCAGATATGCCTGAAATTAATGCTCTCTTGGCAACTTTCGCAGACGATACGGCCAGCTTAACACAAAACAGCGATCTTACGCAAGCAATCTCTCAATTGCAGAATCAACAAAATATGCTCTTGGTTTGCCAAATGGAATATTCTAGTTACTGAATCCTACCAAATGCCAAGCCAAGATATTCACCCTAAGAAGAATTCGCAACCCCACTAACATCCAAATACATATTAACAAGGTCATCGAATGGAAACCATCAAAAGCAGCCATAAAAGACCTGGGAGTTCTACTGGATAACCGACTGACTTGGAATATACTACTAGCCAATTGCAAAAGGCAGCAATTTGTTCTTTCATAGCCAAACTATTAATTGTAGATGAAAATCATTTTTGATCATGATCAACAACATTTTCGATAAGGGTTGGCCATGAAATATAATTAGTATGTCTTTACTTATTTCCAGTAAAACTTACTGTATAGAGTAAAAAGCAAGAATAAATCAATCGTGTGGCTGAAGTACAGAAACGATTTATATTCCATGGCCAACCTTTATCGAAAAGTTTGTTGTACATGTACCTATCTATCAACCCAAGACAAACTTCAATTTCGTCATGGCATGTTCTAAATGAGTCTCTTTGACACACACGATACCCAACATGTATTAATATATCAACGCACATACATTAATGCCCTACACGGCCTAACACTCTTTTCTTGCTCTCTCAGAACAATGTCCGAACAGCGGTTTTTGGGGGCAGTGACGTGCGCGGTTATTGCAAAACAAAATAAAAGAATAAATCGTGTGTAGGTCTTTCTTTTCTTGTACACCCTTTGTATCGTTTTCCGAATTTATTATTGTTGGCGACTTTTTGCACAGACGAGGTGGCCGGGTGGTTAAGGTGTTGGACTGCTAATCCAATGGGCTCTGCCCGCGTGGGTTCGAATCCCATCCTCGTCGATTGTTTTGAATAGGAAAAAACGTTTTTACTACTATGCTATAGGTATATACTGAGGCATTTTATATTTTGTATATGATTAATAGAATATTTCTTTTATTATTATTAATATTATAGGGCCAGAACATCAAATGTTGCCACTGAAGAAACCTATTTGTTGGTTCTACATAGGTACTACATCAGTTTAATGTCTAATGTATGTAAATGTGTTGGGTTCTTGGGTTGTTCCAGAATCCGCATTTTACCCAGTAGATAAAGTTGGGGTAGGTACTCTAAAATAAAATGACTGAATCGTGTCATCCATTCATCCGTATCATCGATAATACGGAATTGGAAATACGTAGGTACCTATAATAGGTATACCTATATCTTCTTATAACTCCTTAGTTTGGAAGGGCCATTCAAAATATTTCATGCCAGTCTCTCATGTTACGACGTCTACAACTGCAATATTACCTAACTTGTATGTAAATTGCTGTAGTTACTTGTTTTTTTTATTTATTTTTTAGTATGAAAAATTGAAAATAATAGTTATTTTTATATTAGAGTGTTATTTTTTTCACGGCGCGTAAGAACGTTAATTTTTGCCCGGCGGCCGTTAGAACGAGGCGGAAAAATCATTCTCATTCTCACGCGTCATAAAACTAAAACACGAAACTGTATGAGAAAAACCCATGGTTATTCAAGTCATATTATTGCTTAATAACATATACCTATGTCCGAAAATGCTTACGAACAAAACCACAACCATTGAAAGTGTTAAACTTTAAAAAATATTAGTCATTAAAAATTCTGTTAGAATACGGATTGGCGATTATCAGAAAAGGAGAACGTTCTTCTTCGAAACGGAGCTTTCATTGTATGGTTGCAGCAGGAGGCAGGACGCAATGCGTTTTTAATTGTAAATGTAAGTAATTCATATCACCAGCATTGCATCGGAAGGGGTGGTCTAGTGTCTTGACCTGCTAGATCACCGGCCCTACAGCACTTGACTCCTCTCTTTGGGGTCATAATATAGTCAATAGTTTACGTTTACCTATGCAAAAAATCTCGGAACGGGGATGAACTTGCGAACCGAATTTAAGAAATGTTCCTAAGAAGTTAAATAAATGTCTTTTTACATTTCATTAATGGATATTTTTATAAATTTATGAATAAATAAAATAAACTGCAGATAATATTAATTCAACTATTTATAAGTGTGTATATACTTTCCTTACAACGGGGGTATAGCTCAGTGGTAGAGCATTCGACTGCAGATCGAGAGGTCCCCGGTTCAAACCCGGGTGCCCCCTCTCTTTTTTTCTTTCTTTAATCATAAACAAAACACTAAACTCATGAAAATCGATCCGAAGTTGACAAGGAATCAACCTAGGCATCAACTCCGCTTTAAAGTTGATTACCAACCTAATCCAATTTCCTGAACTAAATGTTATCATATCGTTCTTACTGAAATTTTAAGTTATCGAAATTATTACTAAGTAGGTAGGTATAGGTATACTAAATTTTTGTAATTACGTTGTATTTTAGATACCCTGATAGCCTGATTAGTATTGTTTGCATTCTATTTTCGTCATTGTTCTATTTTTAAAAAGTGATACTAAGCCGTGACTTAATAAAATTTAAAAAAAATTACTAAATACTACTCTCGTACACATTATGCTTCCTCAAACTAGTTAAGGTGTTACTACAGAAAAGAACAATTTAATACGTGTAGCTATACAATATACCTAAGTGTGAATGAATCATTTAAGAAAAGGAAGCTAACCCCTTACTTGCACGGTAACATGTTTCATGTTTGGCAAAGCCTTCTGCTTATGGGAGTAATCACTCATCTGAAATTATTCTAGGATGAAAGGGTCTATTCGAAGGAGTCTGAAGGTTAATCATAGAGGATTGAGAGCGTACCTTGAACTTGGTGGGTTTATAGTGAGTAGAGACACAAGCACTTCATCAGTATTCCTTTGAGAATCGTGATCATACTGTTAAAATAAACTAGACAATGAAGGGTTTAAGATTAATTGTTCTAATTTTACAGTTTTATAGGCATTATTTAGTTTTGTATTTTATCTACTTTATATTAGAGTAATTTGAAACCCAGAGCTTACAGAACTTAGATGGTGTCGTAACAATGGAATAAAGTTAAAAAATATTTAGGCGCCGACTGGACAGGCCGATGGGGCCCAAAAATCAGAAGTTTGTTTGGTTCAAGCAAAATTTTTCTAAATTCTAATTGTAATTGAATTAATCGGGAAACACGACATCGCGACAATCGTTTTCTTATCGTAGTTCATATACCTACCTGACCCAAAAATCCAATCCATAACATCGCCCTTTGTCGCCAGGTCAATACGCAGAAATATACACATGGACAACGTCACTCGTCTATTTTTTAATGCAATATTGGGTATTATTGTTTGATTTAATCACGATCAGTCAAATCGTATCATGCTTACCATCTTCAGGTTCCCATCGGTAAAATCTTTAAACCAAGACAAGAAGCTCGACAACCCCAAATTTTTGAGCTGAAAAATTTTCATCTTACTCAAAAATAAAAGAAGCTCAAATTCTGATATGATATACAGTGCGTTTATGATGAAAGAAATAAATTCGATAAAATCGTAGCTATTATTTTTTCGCAAACGATCCGACACGTCGATTTTAGTTTTTAAATTGACATTTTTTGATTTATGGGTTGACCCTATATCACTTCCGGTATAACCGGAAATGGCAGCAACTTTGTTATTTTAATTGAAACACCCCGTATGTCTTTAAAGATTTGGATAGAGAAGAATTAGAATAATTATTTTTTAGGAGATTAGGCTGAATATCGTCTTTTTTACATTTGATGTAATTGTTAATAAATCCAACCTCTATTAACATAAATGACTCATATCATTTGAAAGACATTCTTTTAATGTATAAAAACATTTTTAAAACCGAATGATATCAGATTCTTTTTGTTGAGTCTGTTTTATCTAAGGTGTTGGTTAGATAATATTCCAGTTTACAGACCGACCTTGCACACGTTTTGGCTTTCGATATACTACTAAAACCCTCAGTTAGTTTATTTTCACCGCTTAAATATAACATCTTATTAAAGATCTGCTGTTTTATTGTACAAAATGTGTTAAATTGTGTGACTTAGAAATTATACGAAGTGTGAGTGCTGAACTATGAATATAATGTTGAACAGCTTCCTTATTCTACAAGAATTATCTGCAACTGACAAGTAAGTGGTCCAATAATCGGTACATTTAGAGGCATTACATTTGTGCAACTTTTCACTAATTTAACAAACTTTGTATCTCTTAAGGCCCCTACACATTACACCGGCCGTCGATCCGGCAGTCTGCACAGTTCAGGCCTGCACAGGCAAAACTGCGAGTGTGTATGTGAATCAGGCTACCTGTGCAGACCAAATAATTGGCCGGACGGATTTCTGTCGTTGCTTGAAATTTGACTGCACAGACCTGCATAAACTGAGCGTGTGGATGCAAAAGAGGCCAAATACTTCAGTTCGAGTGTGAAGTGTATGGAAGAAACATGTCTTATGAAAATAAAAAAGAACACTTTTTAACAGAATTCATTGAACTGTATAGAGCACATCCTTGCCTATGGAAAGTGAAGTCCAAGGAATACATGGATACGCATAAAAAGGCTATTTCGTATGAAGTTTTAGTAGCTGACCGATCAGGAAACGGCTAGACCTTTGTAAAAGCCAGTCTTTACACCATTTTCTTTTTCTTATCTTAGCAATGGGTTTTTTATGTTTTAATTTTACTGTCCAAGCCACTGCTGCTACACTGATCAGTATCAATTCTTCAGAATTCATTCTAACTAGGACAACCTGCACTTGTTATAAATGAACATGAACTGACAAAGCCATAGGTTTCATGCGATAGTGTGGAGGCTTCTCCGGCGGCCTGTACAGTTGAGATCTGTGCAGGCAGCCGGAAGGGCCGCCTGCGTGTGTGTAGCGGCCTTTAAGGTATAAAGGTAGTCGAGAAATCCCCATTACATCATCTTATATCGGGCACCATGTATTATTGCAATAGTTGTATGTTTTTCTTTTCTTTTGGCAAGAATTCTGCTTTCACCGAAGGAATGAAAATAGTTATTAAAAATTTTTACAATCTAGTTGCAAAGCATGAAAACTCCGCATCTCAAGAAAGTGCGATAAGTTCTTTAGCACTTCCTCGAAAAAAAAAACAAAAATAAGGTACTATACAAAATCTGCTTAGAATATTAAGGTGAATCACGGCCGAAAATTAAGGCTACTTTCCCGTATAAATTTGTATCCTAATATGCTTCCCAGAAGAGTTGCGGTTCTTCAAAAAAATGAGTAAACATTAATTTTTACCTCAAATGTGGACAGACATAGAAAAATAGAAATCATATAATTAAAAGACAATTTAACACGTCGCTACGACAATTCGTAAATGGTAAGGCTTCCTTACAATCTGAAAACGCTTGAATGTCTAATAAACTATACGATGGCATTATTGGCATTTCCTAGATGGTTTATTTATTCCACTGCTGTTTGAAATTCTTCCTGTGTTTCGTAACATGTTGAATTGACAATCTTGAGTTACTTGTTTTCTTTGAATCACTTTGGGACTTTCTGACTTTCAAATTCAATATTGTTTTTTAACTAGAAGTAATGTTGTGTTCATGTATAAGAATGGAAATAATAAAATTATTTAAGTTGTTCTGTTACTAGATAGGTACAAGGACTATTTTACAGAAAATAAGAAAACCGCATGCAAAAATGTTTTTGAAACGCAATTTCCCGGTGTGTCTATTTTATATTTAAAATAGGAAAAAATGTGTTTCCCTCGTGACACTTTATTTTAAGTTGATATATACGTTGTTTTTCCAGTTATCCATCATGCAGTGGTGCTCGAGCTCCTGGATTAGCAGCGGACATGCATTTCAGAGATGATATTATTGCCTTCGTTGGACCAGCTTGCCTTTTTGCCTTGGAACCCGTGGCACGTCTTGCTGCCTACTGGAATACACCTATCATAACAGGAATGGGAGATCAGGTAAATAAACTTCTAACAAATAAATTTTTAGCGTAACATAAAATGAAATTTAAGGAAACAAAAGGGAAAAGAATAAAACACGTTATTCTATATTAGGTATGTACTTTTATAAACGCCCTGATTGTTCGGAAACAGTCAAGCCTCTGGCATCCTAAACGATACAAATATTGATCCTTGTGATTGTATTTACTTATTTACATTTCGTAAGGTAAACTTTTTAAAATATGACTATTGGGGATAATAAGATTATCTGTTTGAAATTGTATAGTAAATATTTGTAGCAAATTCCGTTAGCTATTCGTTTTCGAAATAGCAGTTAAGTTAGTTCGAGTTCAGATATTTTTTAAATTCATAAAATTTTATTTTTTCATATTACCCATAACTATACAGAAATCATACAATATTCATTTAGAATGTAGGTACCTACTTCAATTATTATAACAATGGAATTTGTTTATTTTTTTATCCTACACTTACTACTCCTGGGGCAGTCGACTGCTGAGATTATAATATGGCCCTTCATCTAACATATACAGGATGTGTAAAAATAGTGAAGCAAGCTTCAGATAAAATTATTCGTTGGATAAAAATAAGGCAAAAAGTTTATTGCAAAAAAGTTCGTAGGCGCATAATAAAAATTATGAATTTCTTTTTACTTTTAAACGATCGATGGTTGTAAATTTTAGCTATTTTCACTGAATGTACGCATCAAGTAACTTGATTTTGAAAAAACAGCTTTCTTTACTGTTACAAATTTTGAACTTTGAGGGCTTCGTGTAAGTTCAGGAAGCTTTTGCCAGTTGTTTTGCAATAAGCTTTTTGCCTTGTTTTTGTTCAAGGAATAACTTTACCTGAAGCTTTCACCACCATTTTTACACACCCTGTATAGTACCCATGTGGGAACTGGTTTAACTTCTTGTATATAAACTAACAAAGCAATTTTAAAATCAAAATCAAATATCCATGCAACACCAGAGAAAATAAGTTAATTTTGAACCTAGTACTTACTAGATAGGCGAAATCTTATTTCAGAGTACTACCTAAAATATGTGGAGGACCTTCCAAAGTGTGTGCGTTAAAGTGGCCTCTAGAAAGGAATTCGTAACCATCCCTGCATTATTGTGCTAGAATACTCGAAAAATAAACTTGCAAATTGTAATAATGTCCTCTAAACCAATGTACTTTTTGAAAATATTTGGTATAATACTTAATACATGCTGAGTCAAAAGTGTTCAAAAATTTTGAACGCCTACGAAAACCACGATAAACATTTATCAAATTATTAGAAACTTCTTATCCTCTGCTAGTGAACCAGTCTTAGGTTTTTCTTCCTTTTTTATTCTTATTCGTGTAACCTACGGCAAAAGCCATGGTATTGGATATAAGATCATGTCGATTTCTGCACTAGGTAGGTAGGCATCTGACAATCTGGCGACGAATAAGTAATCTCCGTATAATTGGAGTGGCTCGCAAACTAGCTGCCAAGTTTACTCGCTAAAAGCGTTAGAAAAGTTGACACCTTTAAACTTTAGTAGCCACCTACTAATTTACTAATTGACGAAAGAAATAGCCTCGAGTTTTCTGTTTTAAATTGCATCTAGTTGCAATATATTGCATGCTATAAATTTTGCCACTCCATGTGGCAAAAATCAGGTACTCTGGTACTCATGTCATTGCTTAAGGTGGTACATTTGAACTACATGCTGCAAATTATAATCTTTGGAAATATTAATAAACAGCAAGTAATCTCAACAAACATAAACAATCCAGTTGCAGACGTTGAAAATATCATTTAATGTTAGGGCAACGCAATTCACCCTACTTCACCCCCTTCATTGTTACCTCTCAATGATTCTATGCATAACTTATATTAAGGAACAAACACCCATTTTTTAAGAATTCTAGGGATAACTTATTTATCCCTTTGCTGTTTATGTTTCTTTTTACAAAAATATACAGTGCTTCCCGAAAGTAACGGATAAATTCAATAAAATCGTCGAGAAAAATATTTCTAATAAATACTCGGATACGTCGATTTTTATTTTTAAATTATCATTTAGAGATGTAATTTTCAACCACCCACCTCCCAACCCCTAAGCGCTGCCAACTCCAACTTTAAAAATTCAAATAGCAAAGAACCCTTTCTCATACCTCATCTGATACCTTTTTTTATGCTGAATACAATAAAAAAAAGTTTTTCAAAATCGGTTGATAAATAATGGAGATATTTACCAAAATGTATTCAAATGAAAGTGCCAATATTCGAGCAGTCGTTGGTACTGCTCTAGCATTGGGTGGTAAAAAACAATTGCAACTTGTTTGTAATTGAATGTAAACAAAATGTATTGACATTACTTAGTGGAATGTGTGTTACTACTTATTATTAACGATTGAAAAATAAGATAACAAAAATGAGATTTACTGAAGCCGAAAGAATCGAAGTTTTAATGATGATTGGGGTTGGAGATAGATAGATACATTTTGTTTACATTCAATTACAAACAAGTTGCAATTGTTTTGTACTACCCATTGTAGAGCCGTACCAACGCCTGCTCGAATATTGGCACTTTCATTTGAATACATTTTGGTAAATATCTCCGTTATTTATCAACCGATTTTGAAAAACTTTTTTTTATTGTATTCAGCATAAAAAACGCTATCAGATGAGGTATCAGAAAGGGTTCTTTGCTATTTGAATTTTTAAAGTTGGAGTTGGCAGCGCTTAGGGGTTAGGGGGTGGGGGGTTGAAAATTACATCTCTAAATGACAATTTAAAAATAAAAATCGACGTGTTCGAGCATTTATTTGAAATATTTTTCTCAACGATTTTATTGAATTTATCCGTTACTTTCGGGAAGCACTGTATAATATAAATTATTCGGCAGCATTAAAACTATTACCCATAACTCATTCAATAAATTCCATATGATTTATTTGAAGTAAATAACTTTTCCGAAAATTAATCACTGATAAAATTAACTTTCACATTACAGTTCCTAAGGCGGTTTTTCATTAACCGGATCTAATTAAAGCTTCCTCTCAACCTTACTTGAATAAATTCGTTGATTCGAAATTGCGTCTTTTCCACGACGCGTGCACATTAGCTGCATCATCAAATTTGCATTGTAGTCCCAATTAAAGTTACAGTTTCAAATTGCCATAACTTTTTAAAAACTAAAAATTAATGAAAAACACATTCGTATTTTTAAAGCAATAGAAATATTCTTTTTCGTTTAATTAAACAGTAATTGACTACGAAACGATTCAAACCCGCACCTCCTCTAGATAAAAACCCCCTCACAATAATAAATCCGAAAACTTCTACAGGGTGTTAAAGATAAAAAAGAACTGTATGGAATTTTTCTAAATCTGATTCTTTAATCTCATGACAATTTGACACACCCTAAACTGACCAATCCGGTTGCGTTTTACTCAATCAGCGCACTCCAAATTTGTATATTCTCGGATATTTAGGACTAGTACAAAATTTCAGCGATAATTTTTCTGTCAAAAAAAAACTGCTTCCAACCCGAGGTGTGAGATTTCACAGTATTCTTGGGTAGGCGCGGATCTAGGAAGAGTCTTTGGGGGGGGCTAATCTTAAAACTAAAACGTAGAACAGTGGGTAGGTAGAATGAGGCGGGAAGTGTCGAGTTTAAGAGCGCCGCAGGCGAAAATTTTTTCAAAAAAGGGTCGTGGCTTCGGAAACTGCTTTTCCCCCGAAGGGGAATTCAACACTGCAAGGCACAAGCCTAAGGTTTGAGGTCAACCAGATTATCGAGTAACAAACCAAAGTATTTAAAATTGCTCAAAATATAATCTCATCTCATTAAAAAAATAATTTTCAAACCTTCTGGGGGGGGCTACAGCCCCTATAGCCCCCCCCGTGGATCCGCGCCTGTTCTTGGGAGTTTTACCTTCTACAGCTTCGTTTATCTCTTCAAGTGTACTCTAGCCAAACCATTTTGCTTCCATTTTTCCGTAAATGTCACAAACCATACACAAAATACGTAGAAAGAAACATTAAATTTCATACAATTCTTGGACGTTTTACCTTCTAAGCTTCCTCTATCTCTTCAAGTGTACTCTGTTGAACCCGTTTTACTTCCATTTTACGGAAAATACCACAAAGTATGCACAAAATACGTAGGTAGCTAGAAAGAAAATTAAATTTGACTTTTGTCTGGTTTGTATATAAAACCATGGTTACGAAGAAAATTATTATTATAATCTGATTTGAAACTATAAAAATTTAAATTTGGTTCGTCAAATTGTCCTCCGAATACTACTCGTAACTACGAAATAATCCTGCAATTTTTGGACAGTACGTATTCGTACTTGATGCAGGATAATTATCGCGCATCAAGTACTCTTACATACTGTCCAAAAATTGTCGGATATTTCGTAGTTACTAGTAGTATTATACAGGGTGTCTCTAAAATATGGTGCCATAGCTTAACCACAGATTCCGGGGATCAAAATAAGACGATTTAACGCAACTTACCTCTATCCGAAATTGCTTCGTTAAAGCGCTATCGAACGCCAAAGATCTTCAAAAAATTTCTATTTTTTTAAATAACAAAAGATTGTTTTTAGCGATTAGGATGAAATTTGGGATGTGATTCTTTACTGGAAAAAGGTGTTTTTTGACATCATTTTTTTGTTCAGGAGTGTCGCGTAAGTGGTCAAAGGTTGATCATCCATAGGCAAAGAAGCTCATATTTTTTTAACAGTTCGCCCAATAGTTTTTAAAATTTTTTTACATAGAGACATTCTTATTTTAAATATTTTTCGTTTCTTGTTCGATCTCGGTATCTCTCATAGTTTAGGCTGAAAAAAATTATTTTGATTGGCTGCAGTGCATTTCATAAAACGATGCAGTAATCTAGTTGTCCCGTATGGTGAGAAATAAGTGACGAAGTGACAATTTTTTGCGTAGAATCAACTTTTGCATCCGGGAAAATGGTGGTCACATTGAGCATTTGCTGTAAATCTATTAATTTACCGGTGGTACAAAATAAGCTGAACAATTGATTCAGAAATGGTTCGGATTATTTTGCGCCACCCTTTACATACTTGCTAGTAATAAACTTTATATCAAATTGTCTCTTCGTCATTTGTTTCTCAGCATACGGGACAACTAGATTACTACATCCGTTTTAAGAAATGCACTGCAGCCAATCAAAATAATTTTTTCAGCCTAAACTATGGCAGATACCGAAATCAAACAAGAGACAAAAAATATTTGAAATAAGAATGTTTCTCTGTAAAAAAATTTTGAAAACTATTGGCCGAACTGTTAAAAAGATATGAGCTTCTTTGATTGTGGATGATACACCTTTGACCACTTACGTTACCTTCCTGAACAAAAAAATTATGTCAAAAAACACCTTTTTCCAGTAAAGAATCACATCCCAAATTTCATCCTAATCGCTAAAAACAATCTTTTGTTATTTAAAAATATAGAAATTTTTTAAAGATCTTTGCCGTTGAATAGCGCTTTAACGAAGCAATTTCGGATAGAGGTAAGTTGCATTAAATCGTCTTATTTTGATCCCCGGAATCTGTGGTTAAGCTATGGCACCATATTTTAGAGACACCCTGTATATAAAAATATATTTCGCAAGTCAGTATTTTTTGTGAAGAAACTCCTTTCGCTTTTTATTAGCTTTCATAATTTTATGCATAAAAATATAAACTCGTTCAATCACACATGATAAGAAAGAGAAGAAAAGTTTCATTCAGATGCTATTCTATAACGTGCATTTTAAAATGAAATACAAATAAATGATACCTATAGGTAGTAAATCTACATATAAAACACAAACTTTTAAAAGATCTGAAGATATATTTTTAATTCGCGTGAAACGTTTTTACTTCTTTTTCAAAACAAACGACGAGGATGGGATTCGAACCCACGCGGGCAGAGCCCATTGGATTAGCAGTCCAACGCCTTAACCACTCGGCCACCTCGTCTGCAAAAAGTTGATTATGATTTATGATAAATTGATAAGATCTGCATTGGGAAAATCTAGCACATATTAAATTCTGCACACAATAGTACTGTATATGTTTTCACCGGTTCCATGCAGTACAGAAGAGATATAGCTATACGTTTGATGGGAAAACATTTGCACTGTTGCAACTATTCCTAAGCTCTTACCAACAGAACGTTGCGTCGGGTTTAATTTATTGGAATGAGTTAAGCATTCAGAAGTTCTACAAATGTTGAGAGAGTTATTTTTTGCAATAACAAAAATAATATCAACCCACCAGGATAATTTAATTTCCTAAGGTGATATACCCAATGGTATTCAACCACCTAAGAAAAAGACGAAAACCCAATAATATATCCACTTCTCGAACAATTACATATCCTGAATAGGTTGGAGCTAGCAGTTTGTTTTTTCAAAAATCGCCTCCAACTTTAGAAGCTGTATTAGAGAAGGTAGATGAAGATGGGGAGTCACCAAACTTTTCACAAAGCACCCTATATAGGATGTTAATTGACGCTGGATTTCAACAAGAAAATAGAGAAAGACGGGGATTGCTTTTAGAAAAATAAGAAATCATAGCGTGGTGCCATAGATATTTGTGTAGTGAAAAGTGTAGTGTAGAGAAAATAATTATAGGTACAATTATATTTCTTGATGAATCATGGGTAAACATTGGGTACAGCGTTGATAAAGAATGGGGGGACACTTCAATAAAATCCTTCAGGCAAGCATTCGTCCAAGGATTATCGCCTGGTTTAAAAGGCACTAACATCAGCGGGCCGCGTTTTGTTTTGTTCAACGCAGGAAGCAGTAACGGATTTATTAATGGAGCGGAGCTCACTTTTTTGGCACAAAAATCATATGCAGGACCACCACGATGAAATGGACGGTCCATTTTTTGAAAAGGGGTTTGAAGATTCTTTAATACTAAATATTCCTGAGAAAAGCGTGGTCGTGATGAATAACGCGTCCATACAATAGGAAATCCGAATTCCGAACTAACAATAGTTAGATACTATTGTAACAATATAGTATCACAATACTAAAACCTTTGTGTAAAAAGGATTAAATTTTTATCTGAAAGGAATTTTACCACTAAATTTGTCACTGGACGGAATAAGTGAAAACGTCTATAGTAGTAATTTTACAGCTTGGGCTTGCTGTTGCTTTAAAACTGTTAGAATGTTGTTAAATAGTTAGTTCAAACCCTTTCGCAAGAAATAGATATATTTGCTTCCGCATACTCAAATAGTCTTCAATTTAATCAATAAAATTGAATTACTACGTATCAAACCGATATCAAACATGCCGACTAGCTTTGTTTTCCTTTGAACTTAACATTACCTTAACACTTCGTCACCCAGTTTCCAATTATATTTATTACTTTGATCTTTCCTTCCTACACTATCCTCACAGATCGATGAAGAACGACCACAAAGTTCTGGTTTCCTAGTAAAGCTGTTGTAAAGACTTGCAATATCTCTCCTAAGCAGGCTTCGTTAACGAAATTTAACAAAGCAAAATATTTACCTACTTTCTCGTTTATCCAATATGCAAACAAACTTATAACAGTGTAACTTAAATAATAGTACCGAAACTAATTTTGGGAGAATCATATCTTATTATAAATATTATAGAATATTATTATGTGTTAAACAGAAATACAATAAATTGCAGCTGGTTGACGAGGGATTTGACGATTTAATTTTTTGACGTTAATTAAATTTAAAGTTCTAATCAAATCAAATTATACTAAAATTACTGGACAATTAGTTGTTTTAAGTTCCTTTTTGCTAATTCTTTAATAGCAACTAATTAGGTATAATTTTTATTCCATGACTTAGATTACATGGAATTAAATTAACCTTTATTAGGTACCTCTGTTTCAGTGTTTCGCTATACAAAATTGTTACATTACAGAGATGAAAGGGTAGCAAAATGCAAATCAATCTCTGACCATCGTTCTTTTATAAACATTCGGCGATGAAAACCCAATTCCAATTCAGAAGTTTAAAAAAGCTTTCAAAAGCATTTGTGTTTGGGCCAGCTGAGTTAAAAGTACCTACTTTTAAAATATTTAAAGCAAGTTTCGTTCCATCAGTATTCAGTTTAGAATATAAGATCTTGTTAAAGAGTAAGAAATTAAAAACGTGCATTACGATTTTGTTTCAAGAGCTATTGATCAACAAAACTGCTTAAACCTGCCTCGGGTGATTTGAAAACTTTTCCTAAAAGTGTAATTGATTCTGCGCTTAATTAAGCGGTTCTTAAATACAGGGTGTATCGAAACTGCTGGATAATATTTACACCACGCTATTCTACGTTAAAAACAAGCAAGAAAAAAAACTCTAATAAGTACCAATTTCGGTGAAGTCGAGTTGGTTCCCAATCTTTTTTATTCCTCTTAATTGCTTTCGCTTTGAGTGACGAATTGGTTCCCATGAAGACGTTAAACATAAGTAACTTTTGTACCCCATTAGTAATGATTAGCATTTATATTTTGAATTTTTGGTAACATTCTATGTATGTTCCTCATGGACATGGTATACTACTTTACTTGAATCAATCAAAGGGTTATGGAGACTTTCTCTTGAAAACCATATCGACTATTCGACCTGAGTTTATAAGAATTTTGTTTTTGTTTTGATGTTTACTAACACCTCTCAAAGTGTGTAAAGGGTTTTATTAATGCATAAAAAAGCTTTTATCAACCAAATTTAAGACGCCCCTCCAATATTTAGGGAACCGACATCGAACAAACTATATGTTCATGTTACGTCTTGTGGTAAGTTAAAAAGTAATGAGCACAGGGATAGCCATACCATTAAAATTCAAATAAATTGGCAAAGGAAATGGTTCGATGAATCCATCAGTCGTTCGTCGTAAATCCGAACTATAGGTTGTCAGCAGGTCCTTGATGAATATTATGAAATTGAAGACCACCACAGCGGATAAAGCAAACTTCGTTAGTAAAAAAAAAATTAAATATATCATGTTTTCCAGAAAATGTGTGTTTGAGTTAGATCAATGTAAGAGACAGAAGAGGATTGATGATGGACGTAAATGATAACTGGATGCAGACATTGCTGATGCTGCACTAATTCGCCTGGTACACTCAGAGAGTTATTTTAGTTTGGATACGAAATCAAAAAAAAAACTTGATATACAGGGTATAACCCTCGGTATAACCATTCTATGACATATAGGTACTATAACCTAACCGTACAATATTCTTTTACAAAATAAAAAAAAACTACTGACACTTGTTAGCTTTGAATTTTCTTTTTATAGTTTCAAGCAATTTAAAGAGTTTTAAAAACATTGCCTAATAACGAAATACCGTAAAAATTAAAAATATTTTAATATTAACAATTTAACGAATGCTTCTCAAAAGTTTATAAGAGGTAATACCGTGTGGACTTTCATTTATATCAAGCATATAAACTTTCCACTAGGAACAAAATTGCGGTGGGAATTTATAGATCCCTAAGGTAATATCCCATACAAATCGTTTTGACCCGTTCATTTCAAACACGCTGAGATGTATCTACCTACATTATTTGTTCAAGCAAAAAATATAACAGAAAAATGTATTATTTTTAATTTTATTCAATCTTAATGGCGCTCAGGACGATGGCATTTGCCGTTGTAAAATAGGTTGTAAGTCTAGTGGTTTTTAACGCCATAACGTTTATTCGAGTGAACACGTCGGCAACTCTGGCAGTGTATAAATGCCACAATTTTTTTAAATCAAAAGCTTAAAACACTTTTGAAAGCTATACCCCAAGGGAAAACAGTTAGAAGCCTTTTATCTGATTGAGAACTGTTTTGGTGTATGATTTACCACTGAATATACAAGTTTGTATACACGTTATCCCCTGAAATTTTGAATACGGACATTTGAATGCATTACTTGGCCCTTAGTAGTCCAGGAGCTAGCGGTATATTTTAAGACTAATTTCTATCAAGCTGAAATTTTTTTTATGAGCTGGTATGGTTATGTCTGCCAAATGTAGGTGGTCGGCAAAATAGGACCGCGGGATATAAAGCGCCCAGAATTTTTTTGTTTTTAATTATTTTTTGATGAAATTTACAAACTTCAATCAAGCTAATTCCTATTTTGCTCGTTATTTAAGATATTCCGACAACAAAAAATTAACTGTCCGACATAAGAGTCGGAACTGAATCAGTGTCTGCCGTTTAGGGTTCGTAGTGTTTTTAAGACATTTGACTTATTACCATCAACCTGTTTTTTTTTTAATAACTATATACCTACTAATTTAACAAACACAAAAATCACCTTGTCCGACAATTTGAGCGGGACAGAAGCACTCTCTGACGTCCTGGATTGGTTAGTTGGCCATTTTTTTTTCTTAGCGCTCTATGTCCCGCGGTCCTATTTTGCCGACCACCTACATTTGGCAGACATAACCATACCAGCTCATAAAAAAAATTTCAGCTTGATAGAAATTAGTCTTAAAATATACCGCTAGCTCCTGGACTATAGTTACCACACTCACTTTTTACATATCCGCGTCAAATATTTTAATTCAGTAAGCAACGGGAAATAATTAGTAATTTCTAGTTTGTAATAAACAACCATGGCAATCTATTATAACAATCGAGAAGAACAAAATCGCAGTGCCTACATTACTCGTATTCAAAATTTCAAGGGACAACGTGTATATACAAACTTGTATATTCAATGGATTTACTAATGGTTAATTTACATTTTCTCTCTTCATGACTCTACAGGATGTTTGGAAATTCGCGCATACGGACAATTAATAGGATAAGAATATACAACAAAAACTAAATAAGCTTTTTTCTTCATACACTATCAAGGAAAAAGTGCAACTTAAACAGTTAGCTAAACCTTTCTGCCTAATTTAATTATCGTCAAAATAATAATTTGACTAGGAAGATAAATTGTTCTCGCTTTCTCCAAAAAAAGGGGGGTGGAGGGGTATATTTCATGCTGAGACTCTACTATCAAAATGTCCACGAGTCGCCACTGCTTGCTTACATTGTTGGTAGCGTGAAAAAGTATTTCTATAGATAATAATAAACTGTTAAAAACCGTATACCACAAAAAGTTACGATGTTGGTTCAGTAATCTACGTTTTCGACCTCGGAAGCCGAACGCAGCTTTCTCAAAAATCCAGAAAACAGACAAATTTTTTACCTTGTTTCACTTTTTGTTAATTTTGAACTTGAAGGACTACTTTTTCGATAATAACCTGCCAGCACTTTTTTGAAGTATCTAGCTAGACTAAATTTTCTAAAATTTGAGACCAAAGTGGTCTGTGTAAGCCTAATAGTTTTCGAGATGCAGCTTTTTAAAGTTTCCAATATTTTAATTTTGACCAATATTGAGTTTTTTCCAACGAATTTTGACCCTGACTTTTTTCGGAAATTCGTACCCCTCACTCTCAAAATGGACTCATCAGAGGTCTAATGGGACCCACAGCTGCCGCCCCTTGACCACATCGAACTAGAAAAATTCTCATAACGACGATATTTATCGAATAGTATTGAAGTACTTTTCACAGAAGTGTGCAACTTATAAAACAAAATCCGAAGTATGAACTAATAATTTTTATTTGAATTTAGGTACGTTAACATTTTTAAGAATAGGTACTGTACAAAAAAGGGTAAAACATTAACTGTCGTCTGAATGAAGTTTTGATCTCTTTGGTGATCCTGGTTGAACGGTACCTATCTTCAGCATCGGCAGGGTCTTCTGCAACTGGACCGTCTGTGTTATCGGAAACTGGCGTCCGCAAACATCGTCTAGCTCATCGTCAAACAGGTCGTCGTGGAAGTAGATTCCAAAATCGAAGCCTGGCATATTTTCGCAGGAGATCCGATTGCTGTGGCTGCAAACTACAGAACATTTCAGTCCCGCCTTCCTGCAACTACACGGGTCTCCACAACCCATCTTGCAGCTGCATGAAATCATCTGCAAGAGATGTTGAAGGGCTGCATCTCTCGCTATCATCTTGTGGTTGAGGCCTTGGGTCGTACGCACCTACCTCCAGTCGAAAGGGTTCTTCTCAACTCCTAACCAGTGTTAGAGGAATGTCAATCGCATTTCTGTCACCAACAGTAATACTTTGGACAGCAGAAGAAAAGGACAGCGCATTGGATTTTCGTTTTAATTTTACTTCTTGGAAGTTTTGCCGAACAGCTGTCAACATCGATTCTCTTTCGATCTGAAGGGCTATGTCCACTGCTGATAGACATGATGAAATCCGTATCAGTTTCATCTCTCGTGATATGAGATGGTCGCACGTCTACACTCTACATGCTGTCTAGTTGTATAGTGTTAACGTTTACAGCATGTGTCCAGTTCATTGCAGATATCCTGAAAGGAATCCATACCCAAAGTCCACCGGAGGAGTACGGTTTCAGTCATTCCACGTCCCCGGGTCAGCCCCATAGCTTTTTCATCCAAATTTTTGTTTGCTCGCCATTTTCTCACATCAAAAATTATAAAAGAACTATAAATACAAATGTTGCAGAAAACCAGAAGCTAATTTTGAAAACATTTCGTTTTTTGAAATATTTACTAAGATAAAAAAATTGTTGCGGTTGTTAAAAAAAACAAAAGAAATCCAGTAACTACGAATCAGGGCACTAAACCATTGCAACTAAAAAAGTGTTTGTTTTAAAGAGTTCCAACTGATTTTTCGGGTGTAACGACTTCTAGTATTAACACCCTGTATTTCTGATTACATTGGGACTAATTTATTGATTCGTAAATTTCTGACTTACACAAGGTCTTAAGGTTATCGTTTGGATTTGAAATTAAAATTTTAAATCTATTATAATAATAATAGGTATTATATTCAATCATTATAGTACCTATCTTTAAAGGTTTATGTCTAAGCTAACCCCCTATTTCTTCAACAAAGATCAATGTTTCTTTTTAAATCTTTATCGTAATTATTACGTTACTTGCCAAATGAGGGTTATGTCTATATATACTAATGGCTTCTTACCTTATTTCAGCCTCCATCAGAAGGTGAATTAACAGTGTCTTCAGGAATCCTCGGCCGCCTACACAAATGGAACAAAAATGATTCAGCGGTAAGTAGTACGAATTACTAAATTTTGTGGTTTCTGGAAATTATATTTAGCCAAATTTTAAAACTCATAATTGAATCATAAAACAAATATAAGTTGTCGAAACTTTGCAGTTTCAAAGACAATATTATTTTCGGTTCATTACAACGTGTTAATAAAAATGTAGATGATAAGAAACGTTTACACGGTTACCTAGAGTTAGAAGTTTATGTTGAAATATCAACTATTTGGTGGTGGCGGAGTTAAGCCATATACGAATATAATCTAAAAATGTGCTCCTATTCATTATCTGCAATCTTTGTACGTACAGTCAGCGACAAATGTTTTCACCAGTCTTGTACCACTGTAACCCGCTTTACTAAGAAATATAACTCATTTCTATATTTCATTTCATCTTGTTAACAGTGTTACCAAGATACCTATATAAAACAATAAGAACTAAGGTATGGTACCTCTTATTTTTCTCAGAAAAACGTATTCAGTGGTATCATACTGGTGAAAACATTTGTCGCTGACTGTACCTACTATGTCTAGTCGCAGCAGCAAGTTAGCCTATATCCTTTCGAAGCAGCTGCGAAATTTGGTAGTTTACAATTACCAAAGATGTATGGCAATTGGATACAACGTTAAATGTTCCTTCCGAAGCACGACCGGTTGAATAAATGTCATTATATTAAGCATCCACCCGGTTTGTTTATTTACAAGAGTTGCAACTGTTATGTTATAAGTTACGAGCATAAGAAGTTTCGAAGGAGCATTCGGGAAAGAACGCTAGTTTTTGGTATTAGCACAGACTTATGTCTATACAGGTAGGTACTACATAGGTACCTTTCTTTGATAGAATTTACATGCACTGAAATTGAAACGTGGTTAACTTCGGGCTTTATTAAAGTAAACCCTTCTTAATTTTATTACACTCCTTATTTAATTTATTTAATGTCAATGCTACTTTATTACAAATGGTAAGATGGTCATCCTTAATCGACATTGATGTTTTCATTTATCAATAAAAGAAAGATACATAATTGATTTTATATAACACAAGTAGGTACATCAGTCCATCGCAGGATTATGATTTATTTCGCCTCTGCAGATCTCCCCTCGCTATATGATGGTTGAAATATTTAAATTTCAGGGAACCTTCTTTTAAGCAATGCCTATAACTTCTGTTGTTTCTCCCACATATTCGCTGGGTTTGTTATCTCGTAGGGTCAATCTGATCACAAACTTGATTCCACGTCTAGCTACTTAGTTTTCAGCACCACAGTTCATGTAGTACTGAATATTTTTCTTCAAATAAATTTCTATTTTGATACTAATTGTTATTATAAAATAGAGCGTGGACGAATTCTGCTGGCTGTTAAAAAATATTTATTGCACAAAGCATTTAGGAAAATTAAGCGAGTTGGTGGGAGCATGGATAAAGTTAACGAATTTTCGATCGCCGCATTGCCGGCGGCGGCGGCGCGCATTGCCCGAGCCTTGGTGAACTTAAATAAAAGTTTCTAACATATAAATAAAATCAATGAAACTTGAACAAAATGAAAAATTTTTGTTTTGCCGATAATATTAGAAATCTTAGATAGCGATGAGGTAGAGAAGCAGAATAGCAGATATTAGTTTACAAACATGTTATGGAAGTATATTCAATAGAAAACATGTGTCGGAGAACTTATAGAAATATAATGCTAACCAACATTTTTTATAAGTAGCTAATGTCATGTCACAGATATTTGTAGCTACCTTGCACAATCTTAATCCTTGCTTTATTTTGTCGCAGTATCTTGCTACCCTACTTTTACGCGTCAAGGATATTTATCACCAATGCGATGCTAGAATATTTTATGAAAACCTAAACCGCTCTAAGCATTCTACCGAAAACGTTTGCGTTCCTAGGAGTTACTTCTTCATTAACGTTTCTGTATATCACAATCTGAAATCAAAGTGAATATAGTATCTGATTCACATTACCAAATCACTCAACCTGTTTGGTTCAATACGAGAACAGCATTTCGTCTAAAGAAGGCGTGCCATTAGTTACTTTCATCAAAATCTCACAATACAATCAATCACAATATAAGTTTACATTATTTCCTTAATCCCTATTTTCCTGCTATTTTCTCCTCTCTTCCTCTTCTTTCTTACTAATATTTCTTTTCATTCACCTCAGGCTAGGTATATCATTCCACTCATAATATCTGCTCTTTAGTAATCAAAGGTAAAATAGTCGGGAAGTCAGGTATTCGTGCATGTAGTCCAGCATCAGAGTGTAAACCCCCTACACACGATACGATCGGTCGTACGACGCGTCGTACGACACGTCGTACTACAAGTTTTTGCCTACTAACTATCAAACCTGCAGTACGACAGGTCGTACAACAGGTCGTACAACTGACCATTTACCGTCTCTTTACAATAATAAATTTTATACAGTGTGTAAATAAAATAACGGGACACCCGAATAACGTTTTTATTGTTAAAGATAGAAAATTTGTGCTTGGAGACAATTTGTATGGTTAGTTATAAGCTTTATTTTTAGTATGTCGAAAATTAATTTCCGTTTCCGGTTTAACCGGAAGTGATTCTAACTTGAAAATTTTAAATAGAACACCCTATATATTTTTACATTTTTGGATTTATACTTTTATAAAATTTGAGAAACTTAAATAGGACTATCTACCAAAAATCAATAGTTTTCGAGATATTCGAGATAGAAAGTATAAATTTGTAATTTTTAATTCTTTTGATTTATACTTGTAAAAACAGTTAACGTACGCTTTTCTAAAATTTCTTTTTCTAATAAGATTTTGCGGCCCCAAGAAGGGCCATTTGTATGGAAAAATAAATAACAGTTATAATAATGCTCAAAATGCGGGCCACATTTTCAATCTGGCAGTGTCCGATTCTGTGTTTAAATTCTTACATTATTATAACAACTGTTTACTTTTCTAACTCGCACGCTTGCGATTTAGAAATGGCCCTCCTGAGGGCCGCATAATCTTATTAGAAAAAGAAATTTTAGAAAAGCGTACGTTAACTGTTTTTACAAGTATAAATCAAAAGAATTAAAAATTACATATTTATACTTTCTACCTCGAATATCTCGAAAATTATTGATTTTTGGTACATAGTCCTTTTAAGTTTCTCAAAGTTTATAAAAGTGTAAACCCAAAAATGCAAAAATATATAGGGTGTTCTATTTAACATTTTCAAGTTAGTATCACTTCCGGTTAAACCGGAAACGGAAATTAATTTTCGACATACTAAAAATAAAGCTTATAACTAACCATACAAATTGTCTCCAAGCACAAACTTTCTATCTTTAACAATAAAAAAGTTATTCGGGTGTCCCGTTATTTTATTTACACACTGTATACAGAAAAAGTAGTATCACTTTACTGGGATATTAAAGGCGTCATTGACTTGTCTTCCAAATAATTATAGGTGATTTGGTAAACATGTGTACCCTATTGGCAAGAAATTTGATGAATAACATGCAAAGAATACTAAACAAATTCTACAAATTGCTAACTGATGTGCATCCCCTATACATGTTTGATAGGTACGTCACTGGTAACCTACTGTCAGGCTATTTTTTTACTGTCCCCCGGTTGTACAACAGATTTTATGTCGGCTCCATACTGCCGTCAAACACGACCGATTGTACGATCTGGTCGTGCAACTATCGTTCAAACAGTCGTAACGACACGTTGTACGACAAGTCGTACAACGAGTCGTACGATCGATCGCATCGTGTGGAGGCTAAATGGTCAGTTGTACGACCTGTCGTACTGCAGGTTTGTTACGTTAGTAGGCAAAAACAGTGACTGTCTATACACGACGCGTCGTACGACCGATCGTACGACAGATCGTATCGTGTGTAGGGGGTTTTAGTCCATTCACTTCTGCCGTTTATTTAGCGTTTCGGATCTTATCGCTCTTATTCATGGTCTGATCATCTCTATCCTATTCATGCGGCATCTGTCTTCCACTACTAATTCGATTGGCAGAACTCCCGCGTTTACTTGAATCACCTCCGTGGATGTCGTATGATATTGTCACGTTATAAATTAGTGACTGTTTGGATTCAAACACATCATTCATTTAACAAGACTATATATTTAAAATAGAGTTTACAAATTGAATAATTGCACCATTAACGTGAGATGACACAAATGTAGCTAGCAGCGCCAAGTAGATCATGTTGGTAAGGGTTGAACCCTACCAAGGCAAGGCCCAGGTCAGACCTGGGTTGAAGTAGTGTCTTGAGTGTGATGGCTTGAATGTGTTGCTTTGTGTTGTCTTGACTTCTTGATTGGCAGGCGTACACTGATTTGTATGAAAGCTCGTTGTGCTTCTATACTAGTTGGTGCGTCCAAATATGGACATAACCTGGAGTACACGACGTTCGCTAGCTTTCTCATGAAACCCGATATTCTTAGTCATCAGATTTGCATTGTGAAAGTACAATGTCAAAGTATAATGTCAAATTGTCAGGTGATACTAGCTACTAGCATATGCTAGCACGTGATGCTGACATGTTTAGTTAACATTGAAGGTAATTACAGCAATCCGTATAATAATTATTTAAAGCACTTCATGACAATATACGCTGCATATTTTAAAAAATGTCTGCTCTTGCACATTCTGTATCATATTTTTGTATTTCGTGATATAGTACGGAGGCTAAAATTCAAATTCTCCATCTGCTGCACCCACCAGTTAGGCATAATCCTAGTCAATTATTCCCTCCGGCATATCCAGTCCGAGCATGCTGTCATAATAAATATGGTTCACAGTAAAGGGAGTCACAGTATGGAGTCGTGTGATACACTGCCCCCAGCTTCATCCCCACCCATCATCTCGGCCAATCTTCAAATCTTCATTTGTCTGTTACTAAAATATTGCAGATCAGTCTAATTACTTTATTAAGTATGTGAATATTTGTTTTTATTTCCTTTTACTATACCCCAACAAGACACTGAAGGCGTGTTTTACGTCCAGGCTGATTATAGCTTAGAGATTTCTAGATCGGTAGATTCCTGTGTTCGCCCCTATTGCTATGGTCTTTACTGCTTCCTGAGCGTTTGCGGTAGAGCGACCCTTTCTAAAACCGAATTGTATGTTGTATAATCCTCTCTTTGGCGTACTAGTTGATCGAAGAGTTTACTTGCTACATATTTATCTATAGTACCTATGTATGGTTTTTGCATTTTCTAAGACTAACCTCGATTCTTTCCAAATTGCTAAAGAGAGTCTTTTTAGTAGGTAACATATTGTAAACATCGATGTAGTGTTGTAGGTGTTGTAAAGTAACATTTATCGAGATATCTTTCGACAGCTTTCTCGTTTGCTCCCCCATAATTATGCACTAATATTTTGAATCTTTTAATGTACCTACATACAATCATTATTGTTCTCTTTTAGTTGCAGGGTATATTCAAAGATAAAAGCAAATATGCCACACTCACAAGGATGTCTTACTGCCAATGCAGATTAAAACTAGTTTTTGCAAGTATTTTTAAACAATTTGGATGGAAGCATATTGCATTGATATTAGATCGCTCGGACCTCTTTTCCCTTACTGTAGGTAAGTGTTTGCATGATCTACTATTAAAAGTAAACTCCTATGTAATAGAGGTAGGTATCGTCGTTAGTAGATACAATATAATTTACAATGAAAACATATTCTATGTCTCTGTTTTTGTACTGTATTTTACAGTATTTCTAAAAACCATAGCATATAATAGCTATTATATCAATAATTCTATTATCAATGGTAAGACGAGGCGACGAAGGAGCTGAATCCAGAATTTCTAAACGAAAGAATATTTAAATAATAACTTCACGGACGTGTATCGTATAATAACATTTTATTTCAGTACCTACGTATTTTATGACCTACGTACTGTAAAATCAATTTGTTTTTTCTCCAAACGTCATATAAGTGTCATTTAAATGACAGAATGTTGCAAGTAGAAGTTTCACTTATACAGTGTGTGTGTGTGGATAAAGTTTGAAACAAATTCAATATCTCCCAAAATATTATTTTTTCTGGAAAACGCTCGGACAGGTACCTATAGCGATTTAAATTACGGCACATATTTCAAAATGCTTCAAAAATTTTTTGCGTTAGTCATTTTTTTGTAGTGACGACCTTGACTTTTTTTTTAAATGGAAACATGTATATTTGATTATCACATTGGATAGACATTGTTTTTCTCTTTTTAAGCTTCTAATATTTTTATACCCTTACATAAGAAAATTTTTGAGAAAATTGCTAAAATAGTTTTACGGCTCAGAAGGCCGATCTGGAACAGCAGGTGCAGCTCCAACTCATAGCAATTGTTTATTTAAGCTTATTACTTTATAGTGAACAGAAACGTGAGTTTAAAAGTACATATGATTATAAAAAAAGTTATATTAAATAAATTAAATTAACAAGAAATTGAAAAAAAAATGTTGATAGTTTTACATGACACACAAAAAAATGATGAATAAATTGTTATTGTAGATGTTCAAATTGATATCCGTTTATAGCTCGACAGTGTCCAAGACGAAAAATAAACGCTTGTTGAACAATTAAACAATAATTGCTTTGAGTTGGAGTTACATCCGCTGTTCCAGATCGGCCTACTGAGACGTAAAACTATTTTAACAATTTTCTCAAAAATTTTCTTATGTAAGGGTATAAAAATATTAGAAGCTTAAAAAGAGAAAAACAATATCTATCCAATGCGACAATCAAATATACATGTTTCTATTTAAAAAAAAAGTCGATGACGTCACTACAAAAAAATGACTACTAACGTAAAAAAATTTTGAAGCATCTTAAAATATGCGCCGTAATGTAAATCGCTATACCTGTCCGAGCCTTTTCCAGAAAAAATAATATTTCGAGAGATATTGAATTTGTTCCAAACTTTATCCACACACTGTATGCTTAGGCAGATAAAGTACTTTATATGCCTAAGCATTTAACTTTTAAGGTGGGTTGCTACGGTAATATCTAGAAAGAAAGAAAATATCAGGCAATGCGATTTTCGTATAAGTGTAATGTTTCCCGAAATAACCTTGTTAATTAGATGCTTATTTTGGTATTACAATTATACATTTTTGGAGAAAAAATTACATATATTATTCGGAGTATAAGCGCTTTATGCTTTATGTGCTTCGGCTGATTTGGCTGCCTCACTACGATCGGCAGTCAACCAGCCTCAGCACATAAAGCTTTGCTAACTATTATTTGAATATTTATTCTCTTTTTATAAAATATCAGTCAAAAATTTAAATTCTGTCAAATTAAACATCATCTATTGGCGTTTTATTTTAAAATCACATCATCCATATGGAGCATATTATCCATTTTATATTTTTTGCTTAGTGACAAATAAACAATTTCACTTCTAGGTGTTGTACTTTAATGTGCCATTTTCCGGACTTGAATTAACACCGTAAAGTGGTATATAACGCACAGTATTATTTTAAAAAAAAACTAAACGTTTATGATTAATAACGTTTTTAAATCTAAAAAAAAGTAAAAACTAAAATTTTATTGAAAAATTTAAGAAACTTATTAACGCATTTTTATACATCCATGAGGAACGTATATTGCGTCAGACGAGGTGGCCGAGTGGTTAAGGCGTTGGACTGCTAATCCAATGGGCTCTGCCCGCGTGGGTTCGAATCCCATCCTCGTCGGTTCTTTTTTTCGTAAGTTTCTTTTTCTTTCTTGTTCTAAATTTCCTTTCATGTAATTAAACAGTAAGATGAAAATATTGTGTATAGTAATTTGTGAAAGATCTTTATAATTGAATTGAATCGGAACACAGATTTCATAATTGAGATTTACAAATCTTCCATTTTAAATTTCGAAGTGTATGGAATTCATTCTCCTTGGCCTTACCATTGAATAATGTATAGTATACAGTGTGGAAAAAGCTCGTTTCTCTTATTCCACGTTTATTTTATAAAACAATACCATACAATACTTAAACTCCATTCCATTTACTTTGTTAATATTTTTTCGCATGTGAAATAATATACAGGGTGATCGGAAAAGTTACCAACATTGATCAATAACGTGTCGGACCGGTTTATCATAGTCTGTAGTTTTAACTCCCTAGTACTTATACAATTTGTGTAACAATTTGTATCCATGATAGTTGCCCCTGGATTATCTTAGCAGAGAGTTAATAAACCGGCCCCAAAATAATAAAAAGGTTTTATTAATAAACGACGAAATTGTTAATAAAACATGTACCTAAATATACATTTCCCAAAACTCTGATTATCGCATAATTTGAAAAACGGTTATGGATACATTTTTTATTCAATGATAATCCATCAAACATGATCAAACACATAACGATTTGTGTTATTTAGAATCTGCGCCGAGCAACCGATTTCATTTAATTTATCGCTGCATTTTTTAGGTTAAAAGGTTAATATTAAAATACACATTTGTTGTTTCCTGTTTTACTAACACTGGTAAAATCGACATTACACACTTACTTATCATTAAAATATCTACTAAATGAAAATGGGAATCAAAAAATTTAGATTTTGTCTAGTTGCTCTCCTTATTTGCTCGGCACAGCCAATTTATTATCGATCCTTTAAACTCCTTTTCGTACCAGATTTTGCTTGTTTTACGCCAGCATCTGAACAAAAAGCATCATGGTATAGATAAATTAAATTAATGTAAGATATACCCACTACTGTTCCCAAATTTTATAAATAGTACAGTTTTTCAGTTCTGGTTTAAACCCCGGTTCAGCTAAAGCAAGATTAATCCCATGGATACAAGTCTTATGAGAATGGTAGAAGAATGGCGGTTAAACTTGGTTTCCTCAACTCCCTATTAAGTTAACCAAAGGTCAATTGCATTCTCAGTTCCCCCTGATATTTTTCAAGAGGGCTTGAGTTCCAGATACTCCCCCTACTCGACGCCTATGTGTCTAGTAATCTAACTGCTTCCAATCAGCTTTTATTTGTTTAACTGGATAAGAAATCCTTCTCCAGGATAGAATTACTCGCTTCCTTTTACGAGTAATAAATTTATAATGAAGGTCCATTTACGGAAACCCACCTTATTTATTCTACCACAAGACCAAGGATCCGGGTGATGCTTCATAATACGGAATAAAATCGTAATTACAGCTTACCGCATACTAATTACAAAGGTTGCGCAAAATTACCCAAGGGAAAGCTACTTGATCTAATTTTCTAATTAGTTAATTAAAATTCTACGTGCATTTCAACATCAACCTAGCGGTATTGTTAAACGCCCTTGTTATGTTATTAGAATTTCCATTTACAAATTATATTTTTGATAAAGTGTCTTTTAAATTTGTCAGGAATGCTGTTGCTTTTTAAAATCATACGAATCAGAGAATATTGTTCACCTAGAACAGAAAACTAAAATTTATTACTCGGTACAGTCTGTTCTACAAAAACGGCCGAATCTTATAGCGACTTTCGACTTTACTTGTATTTTTCCCCAATGGGTCAGTTTATCAAGTCGTAGTTAGGTACTTATTGGTAAGCTAACCAACGGTCAATATTGTCATGCATATGATTCTTGTAACAGTTCGTATCCGTGACAATTAACCGTTTATTAATTTAACAAGGAGTTGATAAACTCCCATATTGATAAATAAATTACAATTGTTGAAGTCGCTATACTCTTGGGCCCTTTTTGCAGAACAAGATCTGTATAGTAAGAAGACTAAGAAGTGCTCAACAAACATCAAAATTTAGAAAGATTCATATAAGATCTACGCCTACTTATATTCTAAAAATGTTGATGATCCATTATTAGAATTCCTACCAGCAATATTGAAAACAAAATTGATTATATTGTAACTTCTATTAAACTTAAAATTTAATAACAAAATCGCTGGTTGTATCCCGAAATGTAAAATGGATTCACGGTCATGGTCCATGGTCCCAAGTATGCAATGCAGATCAGTATAAATTATATTAAAGCTCTGATATTATAAACGAGAGACCGTTGCTTTTTTCCAAATTAATTGAGACATTGTGTTAATATTTTTGTAGATTAAACAAGAATAAATTGAAATGAATTTAATCTGCTTTGAAAATATAAATTTATGATTTCTAATGGATTAACAATCCGATACCATTCCGTGGAAATTGAAACTCTTATAAAATTATTCCAAAATTTCTTGACGTACCTACTTACAATAAATTATTAACACAGATTAAAAAATCGTTTGAAACCTTTGTTAGACTAGAAAATTGTTCGAAAATCTCTTATGTTTTTTTTAGTGTTAGGTACGAAAATTATCATTACATTTCAGGATATTTTTCAAACTAGTAACATAAAATATTTTCGTCCTTTGTTAACGTTAAAGAATGTATTTGTAAATCTCTATTTAATTAAACTCTCCTACACAGTCTTTAACTTTTTATTAACATCTGTTTTAACGATTTGGGTTGCTGGAGAGCGCTAACTAAGATGAATTATATAGAGCTAATAAAGCTAAGTAAGTACACTCTTCCACTAAAGAATGATTTAAAAAACAGTTTAACGTCAAGTAACAGATCCATCTTCATCAGCTGTTTTCTGCCCATCTTTGGATGAATATTCCACTCTATGACTCTAAGATTCTAATAGTTAGCCCTCCAGGTTTGTTAATTCGCATCAGATCCATTATAGATACTCGTTTTACGGATAATCCCAATATCCTTCGTTTAATAGGTAGGTACCTCTGGTTATTATTCAATAATCAATCATATTTAGATTTGTTCGAATCCGTTCGAATCTTAACGGTGACTAGGTATATTGTTTTGTAGAATTTTTTGAAAAATTAAACTGGTCAAACAAAATGATAGACTGTACAAGCTGTACAGCGCACAAGCTCACGATATTTGTATAGAGCAAAACTGTAAAGCTGGTAAAGCACTATCTAATAATGGCAGAAAAAGTAAAATCCTTTACATATCCCCCAGAGTTCCATAAAAGATTTCATTCGCGATTTCAAAGACTTTGAATCGAACACAGTAAAAGGCAGTATTAGAAGAAGTTGGAGATGAAAAGACGTGGAACACTTTTGTAAAAAAAAACTTCGGAACTTAGCAAGAACTTCCAGCATAAGGAAGAAAAAGAAAAAAAAACATTTCTCTAAAGATCCTACAAGGCAGTCTGGCAAATATTTATTATTAAGAGATATTAATTTATTATTCAGAGAAACTGGTTGTGTTTTGGGTATAACTTTTTAAAATCCAAAAACATACAATTGTGTGTGAGTGCGAATTAATCAAAGTCATGACTTAAATTTCCATGGCCAACTAGAGCTGAAATTTAAATGCTCACTTGATAGTATATGGTATGAAACTTTTTGACGTGCAGATTTAAACCCTCTGATTTACCATTGACTTCATTATAATAAATAAGGGTTCCATTGATATATCTCCATTTGTATACTGTCAGATAGCAGTGCATACTACTAGTAGTACTAGTAGTTAGATACTAAATCGTAGGCCAAATTTCGTTACTAGTTTTATTGTTTTAAATTTATACTCAAGGATGTTTGAGATATTAATTAAAAGAGAAATTTTATTCGCCCCTTTCCAGGGCAGTAGGTAGCTCCCCTCATAATCATTTTAGAACACCTGTTCATGGGAACTTTTTTCTTAAGATCACCTAAGGAATCATCTCTCGAAGTTTGTCGGTGTCGTTTAAATACACCCTACCCTGTATACCGTGCCTTCAAATGAAACCTCATTTCGGGTTGGCTGTGGCTGAATTCTAATGGTGCGAATAGACTGGAGAAAAAAACTCTCGCGAGTGACGCGAGTCGCATCATAATGGTAAAGTGGTTAATCATAATAGGTACTTAACTTTATAAAATATTGCAAAACTTTACTATAAAAAGAAATGTGAAATGTAACTGTACAAAATACTATTATTAAAACATGCACACTTTAACGTGGTTTACGCGCAATCACGCAGGCAGTCATTCATGAACACATGCACGAACAGTGAACATGCTCTATTAACTTTTTCCTTACAATAGACTTCTATGGAAACGTCAGGGTTTACTATATCAAATAACTTTCCTTTTAAAATTTACACACGTGTCTTCGATAATCGAATAAATCATATATTGTGCTCACTTCAAGCGCCAAGCTTCATAGCTTTCCTGCATAAATTGAATATTTGTACAGTTTTCAACAAAAGCACATCATTTTACCTTTGAAAATATTTTTTTATTTTATGTCAAGATCTATAATTTACAGGGTGACTTAAATTGGTTGATTCGGCACAAGTGAGCTCGGATTATTGAAGTTAGAATAAAACTAACAGGTATTAGGTAGTTTACTTCTCTCTTTTCGAAGTGCCTTTCTGGAATCGTCAATCAAGCTTTGACCACGAACTATACTATACTAGGGAAACCTTTTCTCTGTGGTAGTATCCTATTACTTTCCAGTTTTCATAGAGTGGTGCTTTGTATACTATACCTAAATAGAGAATGAGGATGTATAGTGTATAGACCTAATAACCAGAACGCGAAGTTTGTAAATAAAAATTTCAAAAATGGGTTTCTTAGGACCTAACTCGGATACATGTGGAGAAAGAGTAAACAAGGATTTTATTTATTTCAAGTAGTTCAACTTCAAATACTTTTCATAGGCGAATTCGATTTTGTCACAGCCTACTAAAGGATTTTTTTTTCTTGGGACACGCGATTATGTAATGCTACAATCTCTAACAATACAGGGTGTTTTTAAAATGGCGGATACTGAGCAACCGAGCAGAGCAGTACGATTGTCTCAAGGTATTTCCTTCCCCTCGAGACACTATGATACAAAAACAAACAGTTTCTAGTTTCAGCGTTGCTATTCTATTAATTATTATTTTTTCTATAATAGCAGATGTTAAAGTGTGCTTTGTTCGACTAAAAATAGTTGATCAAGTATTACTTTAACTGCAAGAGTAGATAAAGTAACACTTTAACCGCAAGGATAGATAAAGTATAAAGTACTTTAATTTTCTGACTTTGTTTGGGTAACTCCATGGAAACCTTTTGCTACCTACTGAGATTTTCGGGTTTAATATAATTTAATTTTAATTGGTTTTTTAGAAATTTTTCTTTAACATCTGCTATAGCAAAAAATAGAATTTTATACACGACGATAAAATTTAATTATCGACTCGCGAAAATTAATTCAGTCGCGATTTCATCGCTCGTCGATAAAATATAATTTTATCGTCTTGTAGGTATAAAAAATACTATCGTTTGGTGAAAGGGGTAAACTTTTTATCTCCGGATCAACTTGAGTTATTGATTTGATTTTTGTCCCGTTAAGAGACAAAGAAGTTTACGTTTACTTTATTGTCTTTATTCATCATTCTTTCAGATTTTTCTTCAATTAAGATACCTAACGTGTCGTTCGATATGGCCTCAGCGCCAGCCCCCATAAAACAATATAAACTTCTGCCCCTGCCACCTGGACTGCCTAGAGTTATTCCACGGCGGCCTAATCTTTTGGAGCTCATAGGGGCTTTCCAATTACATGCAGTAGTAACTCCGAGTAGTTCTCAAACTGCACTTTTGTGCAAATAATATATTCATATAGCTAAACAGCACAACTGTTTTCTATATGTCAGGATGGCCGAGCGGTCTAAGGCGCCAGACTCAAGGTTACCTTGCCCGTTCGTACGGGTATAGAGCATTCTGGTCCTCTCTGAGGGCGTGGGTTCGAATCCCACTTCTGACAAATCTTTTTTAATTTGAAACTTCAAATATTTTTTAATTAAATTTATCATTGAATATTTTATAATACATTATTAAGTAAATAAATATTAACAAATTGTTATTGAACATAAAAATACAAGTTTGCCACACTTAAAATAAGTATTGAATTTGCAATATTGCAAAAAATCATTATTTGGTTACACTGTAAACATTAAATATTGCAAAATAGAGTTGTCTAAACAATGAATACACATAAAGAGAAAATACAAAAAAGGACTGCCCCGGGTGAGGATCGAACTCACGACCTTAAGATTATGAGACTTACGCGCTACCGACTGCGCTACCGAGGCTGGTGACATACATAGAAACAAGACTGGTAGAAATATCCAAATATTAAAATATATAATCCATTAAAATTAAACTTACATTCATCAATTATCATATTCTAGTGCAAAATATTTTGATTTGACCTTTTTCAAGATTCGTATTCTCATTCTAACTAACAACATAAAACAATGCACATCCGGTTGTGTAACTACTCATAAAAGCATCCGATTAATTGTTCAATTTTGGTATCCTGCGGCTGTTCGCATGTAACTGATTAAATTTACTGATGATCGATATAACATTACTCTCATTTTGCAATGTTGTAATAGCAGGTACAGGTTTCGAACAGCCCCGGTTTATCCTATGGGCGCTTGGGGCGGGCGCCCAGGGGCCCGGGCCCCGTAGGGGGCCCGGTACTTCATAATAGTTAGAAAAAATATATAAAAAAAATATATATAAAGTATGTCCGCTAATTAATTTACTTATTTTCCGAAAATAATCTGAAATTTCATACGCTATACACGTCGCTATACATGTCGATTAATATTTTATGCGAGAAATATAAAAGAGATGTTGATGAAACCAAAGAGAACTTACATAATTTACATTTACATTAATAATTAAAGCATGTGTTTACTTCTTAAAAAAAACTGACAACGAATAGCAATGAAGGGGGCCCCTAAATCTCCAGCGCCCAGGGCCCGAAGTTAGGTTAAACCGGGACTGGTTTCGAATATAACGACGGATAAGAAACAATTTTCTCTTCATTCTCTTTTTTCGCATGGATAAATAGGTGCACCTGGGGACCGTTACCGTCGACAGACTAGATTCCGCCTTGATGGGGCAAACAATTAAATATCGGCGCTGATGTACCAAGAGATCCAAAACAAAAATTCTGCCCACCGTAGAATAAAGAGTTACGTAAGATTCGGTAAACAATTCCTGATTTTAGTAATAATGTAAATTTTCATGTCACAACTGGCCTTAATCTCTTGATACTACAATAAGACGAAAATATTAGAAATTCTCCAGTTAATGTTTGTGCTTGGTAAAAACCTAAAGTAGTAAAAATTAAAAAAAAAAAAGGTTATGGCAGCTAGGTTTTACCCCAAATACTTTAATCAACGGTTTTACTTATCAGAATTCAGAATCGGCAGCGCGCCCCAGGCCCCAGTGATATTAGTACGGTGAAATGGAAGCTGTTAATGTACTTTGATTTGAGTTGCCTTTTTACAAGACTTTAGTACTATAGTATATTTTTAGTAGGTACTTAGTTTAACACTATTACACTACATTTTCATCCATATAAGTCGCGATCATGCGCAAACTCCTCCATTCCAATCCTACATCCTTCTTACAGAACCTCATTGGTTGAACTTGAAACTTCTCTAACTGTTGCTGTTCAACGAAGACATGTATCACATGTATTGTATGTCCCAGAATCATACATTAAGAGATTGCTGGTATATAATAAATTATTACATAACACCTTGTATAATAGCGGGTGGTGATTTACCCGACGCAGCATGGGGATTTCAATGGTTTCAAATTATTATTTGCTTCCCTAATAATTAATTTGAAGCTAAAGTGTAATTGAGGGTTTTGGTGGACAAAAAGAATCTGCTGGAGGATTTCCTAAAAAAAAATATTGGCGTACCCTCAAAGATTCTTTGCTATTAACTTAATCAAAACGTTGTAAACAGAATGTGCATAAATTAACTGAAAGATATACTACTAATATGACCTGGCAATATTATTAGTAAAATTTGAAAACTTTCATGCATAAATAGTACCATGTTTCCTGCGTCTGCCTGAAATTCCTAAAGTTTTTACAGCCACTATTTTTATAAGCGTTAGTACCTACCTAGTCAATTTATACAGTTGTATAATCAAGAAACTTTACAATAAAGTTAATTAATATAAGAATAACTTTCTTGCAGGAAAGAATTTAGAAGATGGTTTGAAAAAAGAAGGTGTTCTGGCATTTGTAAAAGAATTAAACGGTAATGATGAAGAACCTTACGATAACTACCTAAGGGATGCCAGCATGTACGCAAGAGGTATGTAAACAAGTACTATCCCACTGATTTATATACCTAGCAACTTTCTCTTCATATAGAGATAAAGAGCATTAAGGATTTATAATCTACAAGGTGTCTAAAAAATTAATTGTGAATAAAAAAATGTACACAGTGCCATGACAGTGCAAGAAAATATTTTTCGATCAGGACAATTAATAAATTAATGGAGAATGGCAATATTCCTATATTATTTTTCTGTCTAGCAGGACTCTGCTAATAACTGCAGTAGCGCGCGAAAGCGGCACATTGTACCTTTGTATTAGAAATTCAAAGCACACTAGCTGTAATAATTCATTGTTAGACAGGCTGTATAAATAACGAGCAAAATTTTTTCAGTGGTTATATTAAGCGTTCGTGGAGTTTTGGTTAGAAAATTTATGCTCGCTGCACATACACTAGGAATGACGAAAGGAGATTGGACTTTCCTCGATGTAGAAATATTTCAGGTAATTTAACTTTCAGTACGTTTTTCGTATTGCTATAAATATTTGAACTTTATTAATGTTACGTCCAAATCAGAAATGTTGATCATGGTTCAGCTGAACTGGGAGTCAAATCTTTTAAATAACTCGGCCTTTAGTTGCAAATATTTTCTGTATGAAAGCTTCTAATTTCAGTGAACCATAATGAGCGCATGCCCGCTTTGATATTATTAATCACTTCGATTTCCACTCGAAACTCTCAACGATAAAATTTTAGCTGCACATGCTTTTCTTGAACTGTTGTAACAGAATACCTCCATTAAAGTCAAGTTGAACAGTCTAATATGGATCACAGTGTTAATGGTTCGTATAAAAGTCGATTGAACTTTAGTCTACCTCATTCCTCGTTTCTTCCATTCACATTCAACAAGTAGAAGTACTTGAATTTGTTTCCTGTCAGTTTTCTTGGTAAACCTGCATCGGAACCTCTTGAAAGGTACCTAATCTGTAGGCTTGAGTGCAAAGGCTTTACCAACTGGAGATGTTTAAATTTTGTTTGTTTACTTGTACAATATATTTATAATCAAATACTAGGTAGGTATGAAAATAAGTTTGTATTATCACAAGCATTTATTTTCAAAAATATGTAGAAATATTAACAATTAGAATCAGTAGAAAATTCAACACAATGATGCATACAGATTACAGAGCATGCCTTCGAACATACACTGCTCCTTTATAGAAGGAGCATATCCCTATGTTGCACTGCACAACCGATGGTTCAAAGAAGATCGACAGAAACGCCAATACAATTGGTAGAAACAAGAATAAACAGATAATAGAGCTCTGCACAAACGCTGAGCGTGTTTTACTGCCAACCAATAGAATGCAACGTTTTCAAAAATCGAGCCATTCTATTGGTTCACACTAAAAAGCATAACAGGACATTGTTGAGTTGTTTACTTACCCCTTTTTTGTTTTATGAACTGACCAATTACGGTGCGTCAAATTACCGTGCACTTGCGCAGAAAGTACTAGTTCCTATTATGTGTTTGTCCTTGTTAATCTTCTTTGAACCAATTTCAAAGCGGTAGGTATGCTCTTTCCATACAGGAGTAGTATATGTTTGAAAGAAAATACAGTTTTTTTGAACCCAGTTGTCCCGCAGTTATTAACCAAACTTTCAAAGAAACATTCCTTTCTTCCTTCCTACCCTACTGATAATACTGCACAGTGCACATGCATTCAACATTTCATGCAAAACTGACGGTCTTGAGTAGTCGCAAATGTTTACATTATTGTACCTACGCTAACTTACAATGCAAAACTTTTTCGATCAGTCCTCTTTTCTCTTTCTTTTCTTCACGTTTTTCTCATTCAACACTTATCCGTCACTTTTGAACATGTAGGTCTTTCCCTAAAATTTCTACCACGCGTTTATGATCAGATATTCTGCAATACCCGTATTTTTCAATGAGCTCTCCAATTTTATTTCGCTATTTCGCTGTTTAACAACGCTTTTTAGTTTGTCATTCAACATGTAACAGGAGTTTCACTTTCAATTTTATTGAATTATTTGCTTTGCCATAACCTTTGTTTCTCAATGAATATGGTTTGTATTTGTTACCCTATTCTGAAGTTAGAGTATTATTAATTTAACTTTGATTAAATTTAGCTTCAATTTAAATAAAACAAATGTGCCGAAGAAAGGGAGGGAAACACAGCTCCATAATTAATCGAATAAAACTAGGAACATCAATAATTTTCAGAAAATTATTATTATTGGTATGTTGTGTAATGGTTTCGTAAATGTAAGGGGCATTCATGGCCGTGTGCGACTTTTATACCACTATTTTCTCTTTCTTGTAGCCATAATTTGTTAATATCGTAACTAATAAATCATAACCATTACAGAGTCACTCTCAGTTAAGTAATCCTGTTGTCGCATAAACATGTCTAAAAAAATAATAAAACATGGATGTTTTATCCGTAGGGTGCTTATTGGGGAGACCACAACTGGGAAGCCGGTGACCAATACGACGCCGTCGCCAGGAAAGCTTACGAAGCTCTGTTGAGGGTTTCACTTCTTCAGCCCACTAGCGATAAATTTCAGGATTTTGCAGATCGCGTGAAAGAGAGGGCTTTTTCCGATTACAATTACACGATCAGTGATGGAGAAGAAGTAAGTCTTTCACGTATACATAATTTAGATAGTCTGTCTTGTCAGTGATAAATTACTAAGCAACCTTCGTTTGAGAGATAATAATCTGAGCTCGTGACTTGAATGCAAAAAACTACCTATCTTGCACAGTTCCAGCTTAACGAGAGTTAATCTAATGGCTTATTCTGAAAGGAATATTATCAAAATTAAAATTTAGAGAATGCAAATGATTTTAAATAGCTTTGGACTAATTTCGTAAATAGATTTTAACTTCTTGAAACCGGGGATGATTAACTGTTATTATAAGAAGCCAAAAGCGAGAAAACTGCTAGTATAATAATAATAAAAATACCTCATACTATAACAAATATTTTGAGCGCACTTACGTCTACGCTTTCGGAGAATGTCTATCAAGTTGTTTATAAAAAAATTGGAATTAATTTAGTTTAAAACATGAATTACTAGCTGCACCAACTATTCCCGGAAGTTTCTCCCGCATATAGGTACTCATACACCATTTAAGTAGTACCTGCATATTTTTATAATTTTTTGAAGGATGAATTCGACTTTCTTTTGTCTATGAAAGAAACTTTCCAGAAGTTATAAATGGTTATCCATAAAATCGGCAGCACAGTAATAATTCGTATTGCGTTTTTTCCTTTTTGCGAAAATAGAAGGAAACTGAGATGGCTAGTAAATTCAACATTTTATACCCCAGTCCGTTACTTGCGTACTACGCGGTATCCACGGCTGTTTGTGGTAATTTGCGATCGTCATATATTTGAAAAACAAAAGAATCAACTACTTACACCCTTAAAGATAAAGGTTGCGTGTGAAACTACAAAAGGCTATTAGTTATTTTGATAAGAAAAAAAAACCAGCTTTAATTCGGTTTGCTTATCAATGTAGATACATTATTATCTCTTTAGACAATTAAAATAATTTACAGGAAAATGGTCAAGGTTGAACTGGTAATTATACTTACAGCAAAGGTTAATTTATTATAGTCTGATTCAAAACCGAAATTGATTAATTTTATTACACCAGTTACAAAGGTTGCGGCTAAGTAGATTATATCAACCCCTAAGTTAATAATCGCTATCCTTTGAGTTATTATTCCTAACTTGGAAATATCTTTGGGAGTTTCTTACAGCAATTTAATGCATATATGCAAAACTGTCTATAAAAAGCAAAGAAACGATAATCTAATGCTTGATGTTGCAATCTTTTACACAAGGTGATTCTAAACGGTGTAACAAGTGATTTTATATGTCAAAAGAACCGAATTTCTCTGTGGAAATAAAGAATAGGCTACCGGGATGAGATTTTACTAACAAAGGGTTATTTATAAAACAAATACCGTAACAGCTTAAGAGAAGGGTTGTTTTTGGCTGGTGGTGGTTGTTACCACCTTCAGAGCCTTCGTTTATTTAACGACAGTCGTTATCATTTACTAATAAATAATTGTGCGTATCGTATGTTTTCGGGCACAACCGAACATACCAAAAGTTTTGACAGAAAATAAAATACAACGAGTGTCGTTAAATAAACGATTTTCATACGAAATAGACCCGATTATCTAATATCAAAGACAAGAGGTAACGATAATAAATAAATAATAAATAATAAAATGAATAACAATCATGATCGCCTTTTTCTCTTCTCGCAATTGCACGAAGAATGTCCAATAGGAATAATGATATTTGACATTGATATATGATATTTATTTACTTTTAATATTCTTTTTGTTTGTTGTAGGTGAATTTTGTTATTGGAGCTTTCTACGATGGAGTTTATTTGTTAGGGATGGCCTTGAACGAGACCTTGTCGGAGAATTCAGACGTCCGAGATGGTCTTGCAATTACACGGAGAATGTGGGGACGAGATTTTCACGGTATGCAGATTAAATTAGCATGTGGAATGCGTATTGTACTAGCAATAGCAGATTAGTTAAAGTTTTTCTGCAATTATATTGAATGAAACTGAGAATACAAATGAATCCATTTGCATACTACAGTGGTAAGCTACAGGAACACAATAACGGAGACACGTGTAGAAATTAAATGTTACACAGTGTGTATTACACATTGTAATATCTATTGCAGAAAATTCGATTCCTCTATGTTTACGTATGTTAATACCATAATTATTAAGGGAGAATGTAGATACCTACTTTCCAAAAACCAAAAACCATGATCATTTTTAATGACTTTTCGGCCTAGAAAAAAGTTTTCCGTAATAAAGCCCGTATGACACGGTGTTAAATTTGAAACAAAATTTGCGTGTAAATTGACACGTAAATTTGATGTCAAATTTCACGCCGTGTCATACACAAAATAATTTTGTAAATCTTCATGCAAATTTTTATGAAATTATTTTGAACATCCCTGGTAAACTTAGACACTTTTACGTACCTAGTCTTGAAAGACTCTTACGATAGGGAAAAGATAGGCAAGGCAGGAGTAGCAAGGATGTTCAAAATAATTTCATAAAAATTTGCATGAAAATTTACAAAATTATTTTGTGTATGACACGGCGTTAAATTTGACATCAAATTTACGTGTCAATTTACACGCAAATTTTGTTTCAAATTTAACACCGTGTCATACGAGCTTAATACTATAGTCTTATCTAAAAAAGCAGGGTACCTACGGTTATTTTGTTTTCATAAACGTCCATGATTCAAGGTTTTCACTAAGCTGTCCCTATTGGCTATTATAATTCCTTATGAAGTCAGTTTTAATACAGCTGCACATTTTTCACTGCAAATATGTAATTAGGAATCTGATATTTACCCGTATCTTGGCTGGCATGTCTTGCTTGCACAATATTTAGGCAATAAGGCAAAGTTATTATAAAGGATCGCAATTCTGAAATTCTGATAACTCGTGCTCGTGGTCATTCTATACAGGGTGTATTTAAACTACAGTCATTAATTTTTGGAGACCATTCTACGTCAGAAAATATGAAAAAAAAGTTCCTATAACTATGGGTCCGAAAATGCTTCCTAAAAGAGCTGTGAAGGTAGTATCCAAAACTTCGTTATTATTTAATATCTCAGAAAATATGTCCGTTATCTGATGTTGTGGCTGGTTGCTCCAAGAAAATCCGGAATATCTCGTAGTCCATCTCGATAATCTTCACATACTTGTTTCAGTCGGCTCTGGAGAACTTCATATTGTGAACGTTTTCTTTTTTGTGTAACAATCCCAACTTGATTTTTTAAAATTTTGGTGCTATTCGCCGCCAATTTCTGTCTCATTTTTAAAATGAGGGTCCAGATCGTAGGATGTCTCCTTTGTCGACCATAACATCAGACAACGAATATGTTGGGAACATTAATTTAAATTCATAAAATTTGTATTTTATAGGAATAATAATTATATTTATTTCGAGTATTTTGACTTTTATTTTTCAAACTATAGGGACTTTTTTTGGGGACTTTTGTACCGGTTACTTTTCTCCGGGGATTTTTTTACCAGGGAACTTCTTTTCCGGGGACTTTTTTTGGGACTTTATTTCCGGAACCTTTTTTCCGGAGACTTTTTTTCCTAGATTCACCTAGCACACGGCTGTCTAGATGCAACATAAAACAATTATATTTTTAAAAAATCTGTGTATCAAATAAATAAATGAAACACACTACTATATCACAGTATACTATATGCAGAATTTCACCCTGAATTCAAATATGTAAAAATATACAGGGTGTTCCATTTAAAATAAAAAAGTTGAATATGGTAGCTTAAAATAGTTGATAGATATTTACAAAATGATGATGTCAAAAGATAGCTTTTGCTTTACCATTTAAAATTATATATAGTTTTTCGGGTCCAAAATTTCAAATATCGAGGTTATGGCTTGAGGCATTTTTTACGTAACAGCCTGTTTTTAAAAAAGAGACAGTGAGTTTCAAATTTAGGGTTTTCGGTTTTACTTTAGTATTAGTAACAGTTTATACAATGTATGAAACTGAAAAATGATCATCGTGAAATATTTGCCTACACACATTTTATTAATCGTTTTCTCCATTTGTTGCTGTTGTATTTGCTAAACCCCTATCACCATTTAGCTTTAATTATAACCAAATTAGCTCAAGTCATACTTCAAATATGTTTTGCTTGAAAAATACTATACTATAATACTACAGTTGAACAGAATTTCAAACAGATCGGTTGGTAAATATTGTAGATTACAAGAGAAAATTGCATTTCTTTGTCCAGATTTTTTGAGAAAGAAACTGCTCAAGTTATTACATTCTGAATCGATGTAACAACCCCATTTGCTGGGTTCGCAAACACGTTCATTATTCTGTCATAAAAAATTTACGCTCCTACTCATGTCCCTCCAGGCCTATTGTTATAAAAAAACTTTCAATTTCGCTTTTGTTAGCGACACACTATACCTACTATGACTACGTAGAGCGTTGGAGCGTTTATGATGGAATACGTAAAAGAAATTTTTTCATAGTGCTATTTTATAACGCAAGTGATAATAACTGTAAGAAAATAAATATTATAGTTATAATTTAAAGCAATAATTCCAGTTTAGTTTGATCCTTTCAAATCTGTATCAGTGAGGGTTACACAATACCAGAAATTATGCACCGACCGGTTTCACAGTAGTACTATAGGATTGTTATTGGCAATAATAATCGTTTATCCTACATAATACTTATGCAAATCTATTATTCATTCGGAATGTTATTTAATTTAATAAAAGTATTCTGAAAGGCAATCGATTGCTTGCCTAGGTATCACAGGTCACGTCCGGATCGACGATAATGGTGACCGCGATGCTGATTACTCCATTTTGGATTTGGACCCAATTACAGGAAAATTTGAGGTAGTTGCCCATTACTACGGTCTGGACAGAAGATATTCAGCTGTAGCTGGGCAGAAAATACATTGGCCTGGAGGAAGGGAAGGACCACCATCTGATGTGCCAAAGTGCGGATTTTTAGGAAACGATCCTGATTGTCACAATAATGGTGAGTGTTTAATAATTTAATACGAGAATAACATCAATGAGGAAATAGAAAATCATTAGAGATCTAAAAGTTTCTTGGCCCGGTGCGATACTTATTTATTTTAGACGTATTTCGAAAAGGTTTTATCTCATTCTATAAAATCAGAAGTGAATTTTTAATGATCTAATATTTAGAATAGGTAGGGTAGGCTTGAGGTAGCCTGGGGTACATTTGCCAGCGGAACACATTTCCATTTGCCACCCATACTTTTTTTTATATACAGGGTGGAATGCGAAATTGGAAACACCTTTTTTCTCGGACGTTATTATAGATATCGAAAAATTGTTTAAATAAAGTTTTTAGTACTTTAAAGAAGCTAACTAAATCTGTATAAATTTGGTAAAAAAAAAGTTTAATTTTCGTAGATATTGCCATATTTGTACTTTTTTTAAATGGAATACCCTGTATATTATTACACTAATTAAGAGAAAATAATTTTTGCTTTAAAAAAGTTTAAGGGTTCTTACCTTCTAAACTTAATAGTTTTTGAGATATTAATGAAAATATTTAAATGTTTCTTATCAAAATAAAGTGTGCGTTGAAAACAAAATTTGTTGACAGTAATGACAGTTGAGTTATTTTGTATTGTATTTTATCCAAACCATTCGTATTTATTCAAATTAGAGAGATAAATGAAAATTTAGAAGTTGGTGTATTGGCATATTTCAATATTAACCCGAAAAAATTTGAAGTTTTTGTAGTTAGATAACATTTATTTTGTATTTATCTATGAGCTACTATGATAATAAAATAATTATTTATTTTGTACATTGTTTTTAATAGTAATTTTGTTTTCAACGCACACTTTATTTTGATAAGAAACATTTAAATATTTTCATTAATATCTCAAAAACTATTAAGTTTAGAAGGTAAGAACCTTTAAACTTTTTTAAAGCAAAAATTATTTTCTCTTAATTAGTGTAATAATATACAGGGTATTCCATTTAAAAAAAGTACAAATATGGCAATATCTACGAAAATTAAACTTTTTTTTTACCAAATTTATACAGATTTAGTTAGCTTCTTTAAAGTACTAAAAACTTTATTTAAACAATTTTTCGATATCTATAATAACTTCCGAGAAAAAAGGTGTTTCCAATTTCGCATTCCACCCTGTATAAACCCGTCAGTTTATTGAGGACGTTATGCAGGAGTTACCCTGAAAATTTAACAGTTATGAATGAACTATAGGTTGCTGTGGACGCGATAAGTGTTTTCAGATAGGTAGTTTAAGTAAATTTTTTGAGGTAAATCTTTTGTTACTAATAATTTTAATTATAACTATATTATCATATAATTTTTAGTGTAGCCTAGTTTATTCGGTTTTCCGAATTTGACAAAAAAATTGTTTATTTTGTACATGGAATTGTAGTCAAAAAACAATCCCACGAGAACTCTTTGGTCAATGGTCGTGCTGTAGATGGGGTAGATTTGACAGTGGCAAATATGCCCCAGCTTAATTACCTACCTGATATCAAAAATTGGTAATTATTAGTAATAACTATTAAATGTATTTAGTGAGCCTTGTTCAGTAGAGAAATTTTTTAATAGAAAACTTTTTATAAATACCGAACAAAACAACTGATACTGCTATAGATACCTAAACGTTTATGTTTTCATTATGTTCGACTTCCTTAAATTTACATTGAATTAAAATGTGATTAGTTTTCTCGAAAACGGTCACACGAACACGGAAAAATAAAGATAAATATAATCGTTTATACAGGGTGTCCGGAAACAACGTTCCGTAACTTCGGGAGATGATTCTACATCCAAAAATATGAAGAAAAGTTCTCATGAACAGGGGTCCGGAAAAGGTTTCTAACGGAGCTACGACTCTTTGAAGAGGGGCCTCAAAATGTGTTGTTTTATTAATTAGTTAGTCAATACACCCTACCCGTTACGCACGCCCCTGGCTTTTTTATCTATTTTTAACATTACCAAACTATTTCCCGTACCAAATATACCCTGGGTACCAAATTTTATCAATCTCGTTTCAGTATTGATTAACTAATTAATAAAACAACACATTTTGAGGCCCCTCTTCAAAGAGCCGTAGCTCCGTTAGAAAGCTTTTCCGGACCCCTGTTCATGAGAACTTTTCTTCATATTTTTGGATGTAGAATCATCTCCCGAAGTTACGGAACGTTGTTTCCGGACACCCTGTATAGCCTGATATTTACACAGTCCAGCTTTTTGATAACATTCTCCCCCTTTGTCTCAGTGTCAGTATACCTACTAAAACGGTTTTAACCAAAAACAGAGCAATGCGATTTTACATTCTACCTTTTATAATGGATTCACAGAAATGTTACACATTGCTGAGATCGGTATCGGTTATTCCTCGTAAGTATTTCAAGTACGGACTATATTGATGTTTATTCAGCTAAGAAAAAAGAGCTGTAATACTGGATACGAGAAGAAATAATTTTTTAGTCGGGTAGTAGGTAGGTAACTTTGGAGATATTTAAACTCTTCGTTAAAGTTTACTGTAACGATTTAGGTTCCGTTTTCCTCAAAAAGAGTTTTCACGAGTATTCTTTGGTACGTCCAGTTATTGTTGGGTCAACCATTAGCTTCCCTTTATTTCATTGCATCTATCAAATGAATACTGAATAATATGCATGTCCACCATCTCTAGATTGTAATAGGTCGCCGTTAGTTGCATAATTTCATGAACTTTAAGTTCGTTGTCAATATTCCATTTCCAAGTCTCGAGGAGATAGCTATTGGCTGAGAGTCTTTATTTATTGCATAATATAAAGAACATTGGAGGTTGGAACTGCTTTGTCCATTAGTTCTTACTGTGTGCGTGTCAAGACCAAAGTGGCCAAATAATTAAGTAATTAATGTAGTAGGTTGTAGAAAATACCTTGAGGTAGGTTTATCTACTAAATTTCATTTGATAATTATTCGAATATATCGAAAAATTCCTCCTAAGGGTGCTACAGTTCATTGCGTCCATACATGGAGATTTTGATTAATTGCTTCCCTTACTTTTTTATGCGACATTTTTTTTAAATTCAAATAAAAATTATTAAATACCATAGCTTGCTAACTTTCGATAATGTAACCGTTCTCGATAAAAACGTATTTAAAGAATTTTTCAATTAAAAAGTGCATTACAATCTTCAACTGCATTTTTATCGAAAACAGTTACATTTTTTTAGATTTAGCTGGAGTATCTAATTTTAAACCGGAATTTAAAAAAATATGACATACAAAAGTTAGGAGGCGATTATAACCAAGACCCCCCCCCAAGTAAGGACGCTTTTGAACAATAATTTAGAAAATTGATTTTTACCATCACATTCAAAATCAAAATAAAACCTACCTCCTATCTACCTCCCAGATAGAATTTTATTCCACCCCATTTAGGGGACTGTTATAGATAGCTTTATACGAATTTATTGTCTTATTTTTCTTAGTACTCTGGCCTTAAAGTTTCGAATACTTTTTTATTAGCACCCTACCCTTAGGCACTTTAGTTAAATAATAAAATCTACAATTTTTCTTTATGCTGCTAAAGACACTTATGTCATGGTATTATATGGAACATTTGCCTTCAGTGTCTTTATGGCGATTACCGCAACATTAGTCTGCGTAACTTACAAGTGAGTATTTAAGTGGTTTAAACACTTTTCTATTAATGTAAATACAAGCACGGATTTAGAAAAATTCTCTGGAGGGGGTATTACACCTATTACCCCTCCTCCATAGATCCGCGCGGGTGTAAACATAATTTATTAAGAAATATAAACCACAATTTTCCTTTTACCACAATTTAGTTGTGTTTAGTTGAACAGGTGAAAGGTGACAGCTACAAGATACATTACGATGCCCTTTGGGGTGCGTTTCAACGTAGATAAAGTTAGCTTTATATGGGTCACGGTTAAAGAGGGTTAGACTTGGTCTTTCTTTTCTCAAAGCTTTCTAGGTCAACCTGGAGTTTTGGTCAAGCAAAACTAATTAAATGTAAATCAGCCGCTGGTCGCTGGTATTTCGAAATCCCACAATTGACACTGTTAGGTATATAAAGAAAAAAATATATTACCTATGATTTTGATTGCGACAATAGGAGAAATGTTTTAAAAAATAATTTTTAATTCCGCTCTTAAAAATTTAGTTCAACAAATTTGCAAGAAAGATGCCTAAGAAATAAGTGTTAATCAAATCTTTTCAATGGTAACTCTATATACCTACCTACCTTATAACGTTTCCTTCAATGTTTACACCCATATTACCTCCATAATATGCATTGCCATGCTAAATCTAAATGTAAATATTTTTATTCTCCCTGAAGTCTATGTTATTTATGCATTAACCCAAACTATCAACTTAATAAAATTTATACCGTTCGGTGTAGATTTTCTTCTTTATTTATCCACAATAAATTTTAATAGACACATGCGCCTGAGTGCAGACCTAAATAATATGTCTTGGCGAATCCGACCGGAGGAAGTGCTAATCGAAGTTGGAAAACCTTTCGGGTCTAAGCTGGGATTACAAAAGATTACCGAGGTGAGTTGTTTATGATAGAGTTCCCAACTTTTAGTAGTACCTACCTACTTTAAATAGAGGGTAGTGATTTATTTGTACCCTTCTAATTCCTTACAAAACTCATTATACTTTTGTATTGGTTTAGTAGTAAATATTTAAGTTGTTTACAATAATTACCTTCGTTAACTACTTAATCCGTTTAATCCGGTTAATCTTTTACTTTGGATTTTATGTACTTACCCAAGATTTTGTAATTAAGTTTACTACTTCCGTTATAGACATTTGGTCTGCGAAGCAGAAAAGGTTCAATTACATCTTGTACTTCCTTACTTCCTGTACCAGTGTTTACTATCGTGGGAATCTACAAGGGAAGTCGAGTAGCAATAAAAAGAATTACTAAGAAAAAAGTAGACATAAATAAAAAGCTTCTTTGGGAAATTAAGCAGGTAAGTTAATTTTTAAACAATAATTATTTAACTAGTTGATTAAGAAAGTAGTGATGATCTGTATTTCAATGGTTCCTATGATTCTTATATTATAATGGAATTTAACTTTGCAACCTTTTGTTGCATTGTGATTTATTATTACCAGGTTTGACTAATGCAGGGTAATGCAGAGTAATGGGATCGTTAAAATACAAAAAAAGTGGAGGTGCAAACCTCCCCTGGACTTTCCCATACTAAAAATAAACATTTTGTTTTTGCTATTCAACAGTAGTTCGCGAGGCAGCATTGGAAATCATTTGAATGCCTCGCGAGAAAAATGAGACTATACGGGTTCGATATGAACAAAATAAAGACACCAAGATACGTATCTATCTGTACTCTGTAGTAGGTACTCGGTAGAAATTACAACTAGCGAAGCCGGACGATCGCTACCGACCGACGATCAGTTTCCGTCAAGAGTCCAACCTAAATATTCAAAATTCACGAATTTCTCATTAACCGTACATTTTAGCCATATGAACACCTTATACTATGTGATAGACAATTAAATTTTGCATTCAATTATATAATAATATACAGGGTGTTTCATTTAAAATAACAAAGTTGCTTATTGTACTGTGAAAACCAAACACCCTGTATACGTGATATAAATTTAGAAAAATGCAAATCCATATACTGAACAACTTTTACATTTAAACTTCTTTCATATTTTGACTAATAAAGGCGCTATAGGAGCATCAATTTCCGATTTTCAAAATCTCGTAGAGGGCGCCACAGTGAAATTCTGGCATTCATCAAAAAACCAAAATGTAGCTAATACCAATCTCAATAAGTATAGAAAATTTAAACAAAATCCTTAGAGCAGTTCTTTTGTAATAATTTTTCAAAAATTTCAAAATTTTTGGAAGAGCGCCGTTGCTACCGTTTTTGGATTTAGTAAATTATTCTTTTTCTTGGTGTAGTACAGCCAGGCTTTCAAACAAGTTGTTGCGGAACCTGATCAGATAACTGGTTTTTGAGTTATGGGGCGTTAAAGTCGAAATTTTGAAAAATTCATAGCGGCCGCCATGTTGAAGTTAGAGAGTCCGGCAAAAAACTGTTTCCCTTCAATTATGGTCTTCTTTCATATCCCCTACTAAGATTTTCAAAATTCCGCTTCTGAAAACAATGATACCAAAAAAACATGTCTAACTTCCGCTTCTGGTTTCGGATTTTTTTGAAAAGCTTATTTTGTCGATGAATTTTCGATATACCCCTTCATTTAAAATTTCATCAAAATCGGTTCACTAGTTTTTGCGTTAGAGGCGTTACATACATACCCACGCACCCACGCACCCACCCACCCACAAACAGACATTTTTTCTAGACCACTTTTTTGTGGTCCTGGAGGCCCAAAACACGTATTTCCGCGAAAATCTCGACTTCGAAAATTTTCATATCAATACTTCCCATATACCAGTGGTGGTATGGGAAAGTAAAAATAGTAACTGAAATTGCCCTGAAATTATTTGGTAACAGCAGACTAATAATAAAAATTTGGGTTCAAAGACACGTTATGCAAGGGAGAGTACGATTAAAGCGCAAAAACAATTTCTTATCACCTGGTACAAAGCAATTCCGTAGTTTATCACAAGCCAGACACATAAATACGTTTTCCCAGTGGAAAATTGTACTACTGCGAGATAGTAAACTGTGTTTTAGAGCTTCATATCTTAAAGAATTGACCAAAAAGAGTTTTTTTTTTACTATGTATACACACCCATACCATCCTTGTAGTATCGACCGCGTCCGCAGCCAACTGTGTATGTCGGAAACACTACAGAAATATATTTCTAATTTAATATTTTCTATAAATATTAAATATCCAGATAGCAAGTGTTCTCAACATTTAATTTAATATGAAACATTCCTTCTTCGAACATCAAACTGATATTTCAACGAGTAATAACGCACCAACAATTTAGTATGTCGTTTAGACTTTTTATTTTCGCAATATAAGCAGGCAATACTGTATTGCAATATTGGTAATTTAATTTTCTAATATACCTACCTACAGATATTATATGGTAATTGTAAAACGTGTCGATGAATAACGAACAAATGTGATTAAATTTTAATAACCCCGTTTAGTGATACTACATTATTTCACACTATCGACTTGATTTAACTGTTAAAATTAGCATAATTAATTAGATTGCATCAATCTCATATTAAAAACAATTAAATCCATTCTTTATACAGAATATTCAATTTGGATATCGTGATGTGATAATTTTGTTGAGCAGTGCGGAATAAATATTTTTTAAAAATAGTAAGAATATATTTTTCTGATCTACATTATGTCGCTTTAGTTTTTCAATAAAACATATCTGTGGTAATTTTAATTTTTAACTACTTTCCACAATCATGATGTTTGACTGATGTAGTTTTATAAGAAATGTAATGCAATAATAGTTACTTAAGTAACAGAGAATGTTATTAAGCCGCATTAATCGAGGTATATCAATACAAGCCGAAGCGTAGTCGATACATTCCGTGTTACTTATTTACATTTTTCACGCTACCATGCCAATTGTCAGGGTTTATAGCTTATTCCAGGTATATACCAAATACCATATGATCAACAAAACTTTAGATAAGGGTTTACCATGAAATACAAATTGTGTGTCTTTACTTAAGCCACACGATTGATTTATTCTTGCTGTTTACTCTTGACACCTGTCAAAGTCAATTTTAGTCCAAACAAGTAACGTTACACTAATTATATTTCATGGCCAACCCTTATCTAAAAACTACAAAAACTAGTTCGACAGCGAAATCTATAATGCATTTACTATAATAATTAAATCTCTTTTGACTGAAACAAACGAACATCTCAAATTAATGTTAAATTCTGAAATGTCTGTAAATAAATGCTCGTATGCTATTTTATGATAATTAATATTGGTATCCTCACATAATTATGACGTCAAACGGTAACAATGGTGTCTGTCAACATATATACTTTCTACGTAAAACATTATGAATAATAACAACCTTAGCAGACTGTAGCTGCCAGAAACCCGTACACAAACTAAATTTAATTAATTATTCTCATAGGCTTAAGTAAGCAGCATCAAACAAAATCTCAACTAATCTAACTGTATAAGCATCGGGATTGCTATTTCATTGAATACATTTTTCATTTTCTAAACAGGTTAGAGACGTAACTCACGAGAACACTGTAAGATTTCTTGGGGCATGCATTGAATGTCCAACTGTCTTAATTTTAACAGAGTATTGTTCCCGGGGGAGTCTTAAGGATGTCCTAGAAAATGAAGCTATCCAGTTGGATTGGAATTTCAGAATGTCTCTCATCCACGACATCGTTAAAGTGAGTTTCTCTGCACTGTTTAACTGCACGCACTCGATTACTGAAATACGTTTTCAGGGAATGAGTTACTTGCACAGCAGCGAAGTGTCCGTGCATGGAAAACTGCGATCGTGCAACTGTCTTATTGATGGAAGATTTGTCCTCAAAATTTCCGATTTCGGGTTGTCTACTTTCATTTCACCGACTGAAATAGCTAAAGATGCAAATTATTATACAAGTAAGTAATAGGAAATATTTCCTATTTTTTTGATATTAGGTAATTCATAACTATAATCTATAAGTCTGTATGCGAATTAGTCTATAGAAAGTTTCTTTTGAAATACAGATAAGCTGGTTTAGATTATTGTAGTAGGTACCTAGTAATGGTATTATATAAGTATAGCAAATTATTAATAAGTACCAAATTATGTACCTTATACCAATGCTTATACCTAATGACGAAAATGAAATTCGAGGAAATTTTTTATTCTTTTTTCTTTCGATTGTCTATCATGGACACGGTTCTTAAAAACAATCGCATCCATGACAATTGATCGTGATCGTGGTTCAGCCAACCCTCGGCCAACCAAACTTTATAAAACCGGCCCGCAACCCTTAATAGGATACATCTTTTAAACGAAGCATTTTTGTTTTAACTTTATTTTAGGCCTTGAAACACAAATAACGATTGGTCTCCAGAAGCGTCCAGAATGCTGTCGTTGAACATATCGCCGAAAATGCCCAGACCGCCGAATTCTGTTAACTTATTCGGCGATTTGTCCATTTTCGGTGGTATGTCCACCGATACAAATCTGTATTTTGAACAAAAGCTCGAGTTCGGCTTCGACGCTAACCGATCGATGTGGCGTCGTTTTACAGTGTTCGGCGGTTTGGGCATTTTCGGCGATATGACCACGCCAAGTTATTCGGCGATATGTTTACTGACAATATTCGGCGTTCTGGGCTTCATCAGCGATATGTTCACGCTAACTTATTCGGCGATTTGGGCACGATTCTGTGTTTCAGCCAGATCGCATTCAGACGTTCAATTTTTGCGTTTCTTTCTTTGCAAAGTTATTGCAACTTTGATTTTTACAATTTATTGAACAAACTTTGTTTTAACACATTATTACTACATTGGCAATTTAATTTTACATTAATTTATAATTGTTCAAAATAGCTGTAAAAAGAATATGAACGCCGCGCCGTGAAGAATTATATCATTACTTTCCACTTATCTTATCATGTATACCCACATTTGGAAATTTAATGATGAGACCTCTGGTAATAAAACAAATTAAAGTGTTTGACCAGCTAGATTACAAAACACATTTGCACATGTAAAAATCAAGACAATCTAGACATGTAGAATCGAAAATTATCCCAAAAAGATCGTTTCAAAGTTATCACAGAATGCCATGGGACCCCCTGTATAATACCTCTATACAAATATAATACCTGCCCTTTTCAGGTCAACTTTCATCAAAAGAATTAAATTCTTTGTAAGTTCAAACCTTTCAACCTGCAAATCTATTGCGGCAAAATAGTTATGTAGGTAGTATATTTTTATTTTATCGTAAATCAAGAAGGTTTACGTTTTATGCAAAAAATATATAAAACAAGATGAATGCACGGTTAATAGATTATAAACGATTGCCACATCGCTAAAATATGGGCATCATAAATTACTTTAGGCACGTGTTCCATTAATTCTGTGAATGTGTCCTATGGTTACTCCAGTTCACTACCTATTGATTGTTATTTGTTATCAACGCGAATTCTACTTTCTACCCCAATCTTATGTTTTGGGGTTGAATTTGAATTAACAAAATTGCTGAACTAAATTTCTAATAAAAACAAGCAAAACTTTAACGGGGCAGGTGTTCTATAATTTTGTGTAGTACGGCACACTGTTAAATTGATTGAAGTCCATTCTCCGAGTGGGAACCCAAGTAATAAGTAGGTAATATTCTTACCTTGTTACTTATACTGTGCAATACCTTCCCTACGACCATATACAACATGATAATTTTCGATTGAGATGCCAACCAAAAACGCCAATTCCGTTTGTAGTGAGAGAATATTCCATAACATGCATTTGATTTGGGAATATTCGACTGGTTTATTATTTCTGGGTGGGGGTTGAAATATTTTCCATCTAGGGTCTCATAAACGCAAAATCCGCCACGAAACTATCCTTTATCGGTTTTCATAATTCAATGGCTGTAAATATTTTACTACCTTCATAACCTTTGCATGATAAGCCAAAGAAAATGACACCGCCTACAGGTTTACAAGAGAAGATTCATTTCAGATTCTTTCTGAATACAATTTTATATTCTTCCTTCTAAGAGATTTCCAAATGTTCGTGATACAAGTCATAAAATGTTAGGCAGCAAATGCGTTTATATATGTATTATATTTAGATATATAGACACTAACAGTAGGTATTCATAAATTTATTTAATTTTCTATTTAAAATAAAATGGTTAGATTTTCATTTTTGGTTTCTGAAATTATATTATAAAATTAGTTTCAGTTCAATGTAAAATTTGTAATAACCTAATAAAAATATCAATTTTAACAACTAATAACAGCTGGATGTAAACTTCTCGGCTCTCGTATTTTTAAACATATAATCAGAAATTCGATTTTCTCTTCTCAACATATTTCGAGTAAAGTCCATTATTTAAAGTTTTGCAAACTGTATCTGAATCTCCAGTGTAATCTAACATGTTTTACGTTTTCGTGTTTAACTTCGAATTACGACCTTGGAAGTTTCAAATTCCCACTTTGACAATCACTTCTAGTAAACCAAAACTTTTTCATTTTGGTTGATTTCATCGATCCTTACACTGTTTGCAACAAAAATGTAAGAAACAAAACAGGTTGAGATATTAATTTGAATTTTTTTCTCTTTCTAATCGTGTTAAATTAATAATGGGGTTGCATAAGAAAATAATGCAGAAAAATTAGAAAACAATTTGCCGTGTGCTCAGATGGCTATTTATTGTATGCTTTAAATGTAGGTAGGTACTTAGCTCTGCTTTGTTTCAACATTAAACAAAATGCAAAATAAACAAACAATCAACAAACAAGGTACTAGGTACTAAAATTAAACAAACAATTCTAAAAGTTAAAAAAGAAAAAACCCCAATTGTTGCACAGAAGTTTTTGGTTGCTGAAGCATACCCAATATTACGTCTACAGAATTCTCGTCATTTGTATAGCAGTTCTTGCACGACTAGGTATAGGACGATTCTTCACACTTCCACATTCCGTAAATGTGTAATGTTCTACTTACTGTTGATCTACTAATCGGATTGTAATCGAGATGAGCTGCCCTGAATAAATGACGAACTTCCTCGTGGCTTCGTTTTCTGTCACCATACCCAAACATCATCAGAATTTCGATACGGTCGGCTTCTGTCAACCAATCCATGTTTAAAAAAATTCAGATTTTTGAATTTCTAAGAAAAGTATGACAATGTACCTACTGTCATCTGCTAAACAATTACTGATTGTTTTTTGTTTAATTCTGAAGCTCTGTTAAAGCAAAGTCACCTAGATTTAAAGCATACAATAAATAGTCATCTGAGCATACGGTAAATTGTTTTCTAATTTTTCTCCATTATTTTCTTATGTAATCTTATATTAATTTACCACGATTAGAAAGAGTAAAAATTAAACTTTTTAATGACATATTGCGTTACCCCTATTACCATTTAAGAAAATTCAAGATGACGACCGGACTCCGAAAGTATGAGTCAAAGAAAACTTTTCTGTACTGTAAAATGTGCGAAGTAATGTCGTATTGAAGTGTTCTAAATTTCAAATTAATATCTCAAAGAGTTTGAGCGCTACGACTTTGCTCCCATCTTTAATAGCTACCCTGTATAGTCTTGCAACACTTAATACTGCATGTTACTGTAAATACCACTTGTATGGACTTCACAAATTATTTTTAGGTTTTCTTCAAAAAACTAATAAATTAAACCAGGTCTAAATTATTTTCTATTTGAATGCGAGGTAGAATTGAAGTACTCCTCAGTTATAAAGGGTAACTGAGTATCAACATAATATGTATTTTCAGAAATGCTATGGGTTGCCCCTGAACTTCTACCATTAACAGTTATTCCTGGTAATCCAGCTACACAAAAAGGGGATGTATACAGTTTTGGAATCATTCTGGAGGAAATAATCGTTCGTGGAGGACCTTTCAAAGCCGCTAGACAGTTTTTAGAACCGCAAGGTGAATACTTTTGTAGATATTTACGACTCTATATCCGATTGTTACTAGGACATATAAAAATTTAACATTGAGTTTAATATGCTCTTCGTACTATTAGCAACTAGGTACTTTACCAGACTATAATATACTTTGTAATTACACACAAACAAATGGTAGTAGAGGACAGGAAACTACCCTGTTCCTAAATTTGTAGGTGTCAGATTGTGCTGCGGCTTTTAAGTGTTCGAGATACATAAACTTCATGAGTAGTAAATTTACATTTATAGACCAATTAAATGGAGTAACAGTTACGCTTGACATTTATTAAATTGTTTTACAAGATTTACTACTTTAAATTAAATTATCAAGCGTTGAAGCTACTTACATTAGACATTTTTAGTACCATACTCTTTTTAAGTAATATGCATCCTGCATTATTTCTGATATACTCGACATAATTATAAATCTATTATTATTATAGAAATTATTGCAAGGGTAGCTGCCAGAGAAAATCCGCCATTTCGTCCTGCTACAGGTAGAAGAGACTGTCCTGAAGACTTACTTGATTTAATGGAAAAATGTTGGTGCGATAGTCCTGAAGAGCGTCCAACTTTTGAAACCATTAAAGCAAACATAAAATGCATTATGAAGTAAGTACTGAAAATTGTATTACAGTTTTTAACACAAAAAGTGTAGGTAATGTCAATGGTAATGCTAATATTTTCTTAAAATATTTCCTTGCACCTAGAAACTTGGCCCTAAAGTAAAGAACTGTTAATTATTACGCAACGCTGCTGTATGTACGTGCCTTCATTAATGATTGATACCCACGTGACTTTACATCCGTGGTGTCCTTGGGAGTTTCAGATTTAAATGTTGAAGTCAGGTAGGATTGGTACTCGTTGTAACTAAACTGAGTAACTAAAATCATTAAAGTTACTAAAGTTACTGTCAATTTACGTACAAACAATCAGTTAGGGAATTATTGGATAAAGGTTTACCAACTGTGTAAGTTGGGTTGCCTATATTTTGTGGTCACGTGGGTATCAATCATTAATGAAGGCACTGTACAAACCGGTACAAACCTAAAATTAATTTCTAGATGAAATCAAAGCTATAGTATACAACATGCCGTTTCCATGGAAACGATTGAGTAATAATTCTCATACGTTGTTTGCGTTCGCCGCGGCGGCGGCGCGGAGAAACCACATATTTCTCAAGCCATATTAACAAACTTTAAATTTAAAAAAATATACAGGGTGATTTTTAACATACGGAGGAAACTGAAAAGACAAATAGAGGGGACCAAAACATAGTTTTTTTTACAATAAACTTTTGATCAAAATGGAATAACAAGAAAGTTACTACAGTTTAAAGTTCTTATAAACTTGAGGATTTTTTTAATGAAATACGGTAATTATATACGTTTTGAATTCAACTTTTGTATATTTGTAAGTTAATTAAACAAAATTTAGTAAAAATTTTTATAAGACGAAAGTTATGGCTATTTAAAGTGTTCTTGAAAATATTCAGTTATAGGTGTTCGTTTATTGACAACCGCTGATTTACATAATCTGATCATGTAGGTGAGTCAAAATTACAGGAGCAATTTATCAGATTGTGTGAGAAGTGTTTCTGATGTAAAAGCGAATACAATAAGTTCGGCGGTACTCAAAACGTGGGCGTTAAATTATAAGAACTGTAGATCGCTGTAACTTTCTTGTTATTCGATTTTGATCAAAAGTTTATTGTAAAAAATACTATGTTTTGGTCCCCTCTACTTGTCCTTTCAGTTTCCTCCGTACGTTAGAAATCACCCTGTATAAGGTAATATAATATCAAAAAATAATATCGCACGAGAGAAAGTTCGTTGATATTAATTTTAATATTGGACTAAGTAGTTTTTCCATAACGTAATTATTAAAAAGATCCTTTGGTGGAGGATTACTACAAGAAGTTGTAGTTAAAATTTACTTAAGTTATGCATCCGTAACCAGTTGCCTATTATTTATAGAAAAACGTACCACCATTTTTGTGCAGTCGGGTCGGTTTCAAACGTCCAGTACCATACAACTAACATTCCTGAAGGAGCTTTCGTTTTTTATGATCTCTACATTGACTAATTATTTAATAAACTCCTAATTAACCGACATTATAACACACAAGCCTATAATCCTACATTAACATATATTCTATTTGGAGTTTTTTTGAATTCATGCGACCGCTACCCCAAACATAAATCTAAATTTGCAAGTTGTATGATATCGCATTCTGGGCATTTAATTTGGTCAAAACGTCGGTCGTGACCATATTTACTGTAGTAATGGATTTAACGTAAACTTCCTTAAATAAAATACACAAGAGATTTCTAATACTTGTTTAACATCAAATAATTGTGTCGTCAGCTGACAATATTATTTACTAATGAGTACCTAATGATCATCACCACAATGCTACAGAAATTAAATGTTACTCATGGCGGACGGTGTTGTTATAAAATGTAACTTGTAATCAGTCCATATAAATCTGAGTAGAAAAGCTCATAAGCACTAAAGATTCCTCAATCTCTGGGCAGAGAAACGAAAAAATTTAGAGATTCTAATACTACGGCAGTCAAGATGTCCTTATCGTTTAGGTAAGGAAAAAGCCCGTAAGGAACAAACGTGCTCCGTAAGCGCGGTAGAAAGGAAATTCGTGAGCAGTCAGGATAAAGGGAAATACAATAAAGTTTATGTACACATTAGTCTAGTTCACTTATGCCCGGTTTCTAGAAGCGTCAGTTATAGGATCGATAACAATTGGATCGATAACTTTATGTTACCCATAACTCAAAGACTGGTTTCTCAATACAATCATTCCATAACTTATGGCTTTCATAACTATGTATTAATTAGGTAGTTATACCGAACACTGATAGGTGGCGCTAGTGTTTGCGGCAAACTTCGTGCTATAAGATTCGCGGTTTAAACAAAAGTTTGTTTGACGTATGCGTTTTAAAGTAAATGAAAGCAAACGAAAGGTAGAAATTGTGTGTGAAGCAAGTGGTGAATTTTGAAAAATGGAGAATAAGAGTGAAGATCTTAAAAAAACCAAGCCACGATCGAGAAATTTTACAGATTTTGAAAAGAATTTGTTATTTGACATTGTGAGCCAGCAGTTCTTACATATTCTGGAAAACAAGCAAACTGATGCGGTAAATGTGGCAAAAAAGAACTCAGCTTGGGAAAACATTTCTAAAATGTACAATTGCCAAGCACAGAGTGGGCCACGAAGTGCAAAGCAGTTACATGCTTTGTACGATTTACTAAAGAAAAATGCAAGAAGTAATTTGCATGCAGACAAGGTAATTACAACATGTTTTTTGTAGAAAATGAAAATACAGAATAATAACAATTTTTTTAATTTTGCTACAGAAACAACATTACAAAACAGGTGGTGGTACATACGTTCCGAAAAGTGGTATTTTGGATGAGAAAATTACAGGTATATTAAAACCACAGTTCGAGCCACTGGCAAATAAATTCGATTCTAGCTCAGTGTACTTCAATTCTAGTCAAAGTAAGTTATATTTATTGGGCATTTATGTGTTTATGGATTTCAACAAAGTAAAGCTTGAAAACGTCAATGATGTATGTATTATAATATCTATCAAAATTTTAGTTGAAGAAATTACTGCCGCTACCACTGAAGATGTTTCTGAAATTGACACACATATGGACTACAGCATTAACAGTAAGTTTGAAGCAAAAATTCCAGTTTATTTGTGATTATTTATGTCCTTATATTTTAAATTCAGATAATACAACCACAATAATTTTGGACGACATAGCAGAAGATGTTTGGTCAACATCTGTTATTGTACCTACTTCTCCAGTTCGAAGCTCTTCACCAATTGCCAGCACGTTGACTGCTTCGATTTCAAATGCTCCTGCAATGTTGAAAAATAGAAAAAGGAAACAGATGGCAAACCAAACTGAAGAAATGCCACAAACGAAAAAAAAATATATCGATATTTTAACAAATCGTTTTGTGAAACGAAAAAATTTAAAAGATGAAAGAGATGAGGAGGTAAAAAAACAGAAACAAGCAATTTTAGAAGTAGAATTAGAAATTAAAAAGAAACAGCTTGAAGCAGTCGAGAATGAAATAGAATTTAAAAAGGAGTTGAACAGTGTAAACCTGCAAATCAAGAAAAAAGAACTGGAAGCAAAAGAAAATGAATTGGAACACCAGAAACAGCTATTCTCTTTAGAATTGAAAATTAAAAAAGCCAATTGTTAAATTAAATTAAATTTATTAGCTACATTTTATCTACAGGGTGTGTAAAAATGGTGGTGCAAGCTTCAGGTAAAGTTATTCCTTGAACAAAAATAAGCCAAAAAGCTTATTGCAAAAAAGCTGGAAAAGGCTTCCTGAACTTACACGAAGCCCTAGAAGTTCAAAATTTGTAACAATGTCAAATGTACATTTCTTAAATTGTAATGGAGTGGGGTAGCCGTGCGCCTACGAACTTTTTTGCAATAAACTTTTTGCCTTATTTTTGTCCAAGGAATAATTTTACCTGAAGCTTGCACCACCATTTTTACACACCCTGTACCTATAGTAAGTAATTCAGTTTTTGTTATTGTAAGAATATATAGGTTCCTATTAAAAATCAGTAAAAACACTTTCAATTAATGATCTTCTTAATGCATTTCCACCCCCATTATGATCACGAACTATATTTTGATCTACTTCTTCGTTCAATTCAATGTCTTCGAAGTCGTATGCATCCTTTTCAAAAATCGCAATATTATGCAATACAGCTGTGGCTATTATCATGGTTAAAGTTGTGTCTAGTTTGGTGCGCATTCCGAGAGCGAGACAAGCAAACCTTCTTTTCCAAACACCAAAACACCTCTCTATACAATTTCGCGTCTGAATATGTACTCTATTATAATTATTTTCTGGGGGTGTATTTGGGTTTAAAAGGGGGGTCATCATGGAGTCGCTGCAGGCATAAGCACTGTCGCCTAATAAATAACTCCCCCTAAATTCACGTGCTTCAAATCTAGCACAAAGAAGGGAAGCATTCCACATTGTGCTGTCATGTGTAGATCCTGGCCAGCGAACATCAATGTCTCTGATCAAGAGATTAGCATCACAGATAGCTTGAACGTTTACTGAAAAATAGCCCTTTCGGTTACGAAAAATTTCGGCGTTCTCCCCTCCTGCGGACAATATTGGTACGTGGCTCCCATCAACACAACCAATAACGTTTGGAAAACCACCAATGTTGTGGAAATCGGACTTCACCTTAAGTTGTTCTTCATTACTTTCTGGCATCTTTATAAACTGTGGTCTCAATGCAGCTAACAGCTCCGATACCTTTTTCACAACTCTGCATACTGTGGTTTTATGAACACCATAGTCGTCGCCAATTACAATTTGAAATGAACCTAAATTTGGGGATATTGTAATTTAACAAGATTAACTAATAAAACTTTCTAGCTATACCTGTGGCATAAATTCGCAGTGTAAGCAGAATTTGGTCAGCCGCCGACAAAGGGAAATTTCGATGGGTAACAGGTGTTATATCCTCCTCTAACAAATTAATAATCACACCTACAGTATCTTTAGACAACCGATATCTTGCTTTAAATTCACTGTCACTGTATTTTTCAAAAGGTTTGATTCTATTTCGAAATACTCTCGATATCTCACCATTCGCTACAATATCAAACAGTTCTTCGTCCGAAGAACTTGAAGAACTGGAATAATCCATACTCAACTCCTGTGGTCAACTCAAACAACGAATCACGAACAAATAATATATTAGGCACCTATGTACCTACTATTACAAATTTGTTTTGAATTTGACGTTTCTAACCGGCGTGTCACTATTGCGCATGCGCCAGTTAACTTATCGCACCAAAATTCGCCTCATAACTTATCGGAGGAATTATGAAACCAATAAGGCTATGAAGCGTTTGAGAAACGCATTTTTAGGTTATTGATTGTTTATCGATTACATAAAGTTATGGGTTTCATAAATTTGCTTCCAGAAACCGGGCATTAATCCCTTATTTTTACGCAGAAAAATAGAACTTTTACAAACGACTCTTGGGAGAAATTAGAAACAATGAATTATTTCTCCCAAGCAATAGTATCAAATAATAAAATAAACACAGAGGGTGTCCCGCGATTGTAGGTGCAAAGCTTAAGGGGATATTGTTGTCATTTTAACTTAATGTCTACTCAACATGTTCTAAACCCAATTATAAGAAATTTCTGGAAAGTTTACTACGTTTCTTAATCACCATTTGGAAGAGGGGGCAGTTACAGGGCCCAGATCTGACCTCAACCCCCTGAATTCTGGATTCTGGATTTGAGAGGGCTGGTGAGAAATATCTCATACGTACTTAGACTAAAATAGATGGGCCCACTGTACTATTCCCAGGTTCCAGCTCCCTCATTTAGGTGTGACTCAAGTTATCCACTCCATATCGGACCAGAAGTTCCCTAACATGGATCCTCTTATTTTTGCTTGAGCAGGACTGTGACACAGCACATGGTCTGCTATCTCGTCATCAGTGCTGCATCCACGACAGTTGGGGTTGTTCAGTTGCCCCAGCCTGTGCATGTGCTTCTTGAAAATGCAGTGTCCCGTTGAGATTCCCACCATTTGTCGCAGGTTCTTTCGTGCCAACTGGACAGAGTATTTGGCTGTTCTCGGCGAGGGTGCTGCTATATTAGCCCTTGCCTGATGACAGTTTTGAGTGTTAACCCATCTTCTCTCTTCTGGTGAGGTTTCTTAGGGTTTCTTGGTATAGCAAAGAGCTTAACGTGTTTAACGACACACGAATTACTCGTCATGACCCCCCCCCCCAAGATGGTTGTCGCGCAGTTGCGTCGGCTTCCCCTTTTCCATAGGTTCCGTCATGGCCTCGCACTCAAATAAGTGATACGATATTGTATTTTACGATATATTGGAAAGTTTCATAGCACGGTAGTAGTACTCCTGAGGTAATTTTGCAACTGAAAAGGCGATTCTTTGATACTTGAACTTACTATCGATTACGGATTGCTAGCGCACCATGCAGCATGCCCACTACCTCCGTTTGCAAGAAAGTGTCCATTTTGTCTAATGGCAAGCTCTAGCTTAGGTTTATGTCGCTGCAGAGAAGACCCCCGAGCCGCTACCTAGTTTAATTTTGGATCCAAGATAAAGATGAATATGTCCATATGTTCGATTTCTTCAGCATTCACATATACACTAAAGCGATTGTTGAAGGTATGTTTAGAGGGAATGTAGTCCATCGTGGCAAAAAAGGAATCTTAGTGATTGCCTCATCAAGATGCAAGTATATCTACCACCCCTCCTTGCAGGATGCCACAGCCCCCCTAAAGCGCAGCCTTAGAGCAATCCTTGTTGCAAGTTCCTCCACGAAAAGATCAAATGGAGGGATACATAAGACAACCTCTAATGCTGCTGTGAGGGTTGAGCGTATAGCACCAGTAGAATTAAGACAAGCAAGTCGTTGCACATATCCTAGTTTGCTGGCTGTTGTAGCCTGTCTGACTCTGGGCCACCAGATCAAAGCTTCGTAACATAACCTTAGCCTACTTATGGCGGTATATAGCCACAGGGTAATTTTGGACGAAATTCCCCAAGTTTATGGCCCAGGTTACCTTGTCACCTTGTACGACACCGCCACTTCCCAGGCCTCCTCGGTGGAAGATGAGTATCGGCCCTCGGCAAGCGGTGATAGTGCATCCCAGAAAATGTGTTTTGATTAGCTCCTCGGCTGTCTCTATGGTTTTGGTTGTAAACGATCCATCACCTAACTATCGCGTTGAAAACTACCTTTCCTAATACACCCTCAAATTAGAGCCATCGAGTTTGTGGGACACCCTGAAAAATTAACCATCCTGTAATTAAAACTCAAAAATGTTGCATAATGTACAATTAGATCTTTTTGCAGAGGTTATTGTGAAAACTTAATGGACGATCTCTTAAGTAGAATGGAACAATATGCAAACAATTTAGAATTTTTAGTTGGTGAAAAGACTGAACAATTGAGCCAAGAAAAACGGAGATCAGAAGAACTGCTGTATCAAGTAAATTTATTTTAATTTAAAAAACTTGTTTGTTATACTTTTGCTTTTAGGTATTACCAAGACCAGTTGCTCAACAATTAATGGCGGGTGAAATGGTACAGCCCGAACAATTTGAATGTGTTACAGTGTATTTTAGTGATATTGTAGGATTTACCGCACTTTGTGCCAATAGTTCTCCTATGCAGGTATTGTCAATGTTGATTTACTGTTATTGTGGATATTCCTTAGTTTGTCTCTCTTCTTAATGTACCTACTTACAACATAACACATTTTCTTTTTGAGAAGATCAGTTTGGAAAGTACCTACTGTTAATGGTTTCATGGGTTGACTTTGTATTAATGTTTTATGTTTTCTTAGTTATTTAATTTTATTAAAAACAATTTAAATTTCAGAAAATAAACAACACATTCAATTTGCTTTCCAATAATTTGTATTAGTTTCTTTTATACGGTTTTCCAAAAGAATTATAAAAATTATTCTTGTAATTCGAACTAAGTTAAAAAACAAATAATTTGACAAACGTTGGACACAGAACTCCTCTCAAGTTTTCCATCATACGTTCCCATCCATTCTAATCCCCCTGTTCTTTTCACGTATCTGTGGGCACCAAATTTTTGAGGGTGAAGTCTCCAGCAGTTTCAATACAGATTCATAGAGACCAGGGTAGGTACTGTGGGTCTGTGGGTAACAATCCTGGATCTGAGAATATTCCGAGTATTATTCCGTCCATGTCTGTTTTTTTTTGTTTATTTTTTTATTTCTTGTGTCCATGGTTGTCCCCCTTTCGTTAGAATGCGTATAATGAACATGTAGTACCTACCTTTGTTCATAATATAAATTGTGGGATCGTTTGATTCTTTAGTGTAAACCTAGTTTTCCGACTACAATCCAGGTCATTTTCATTTTTTTGCTGACTATCATAGTTTGGCTTTTTTCCTTTCTTTAGTTCACGGTATTATTATCCTAGATACCTACACGTAACGTTTACCTTTTCCTCTAACTTCCCGTCCCATCAAAATAACTCTTTTCCCTTGTTCAATTGCGGTTACTAAAGCCAAAAACATTCAGTGGGTTCAAAGGGTTTGCCGCCTAAATTTTTCAACTCATAAACAAACAACATAAAAATATGTAACAAATTTTTCATTGCAGGTTGTGGACTTTTTAAACGATTTGTATAGTACCTTCGATAGAATTATAGGCTTCTACGACGTTTACAAGGTAATATTGCTTGTTGGTAAATATAAATTCACTTTATAATTATTTCCCATCAGGTAGAAACAATAGGAGATGCGTACATGGTAGTTTCTGGATTGCCAGAAAGAAATGGGGATGATCACGCCAAAGAGATCGGTCTCATGGCTTTAGCTATTCTGGAAGCTGTGCAGGTGTTTACTATTGAACATAAACCAGACTATCAACTTAAACTTCGAATTGGAATACATTCGGGACCAGTATGTGCCGGAGTAGTTGGGCAAAAAATGCCTCATTATTGTTTATTTGGAGACACCGTAAATACTGCCAGTCGAATGGAAAGTACGGGAGAACGTAAGTTATTAAAATTGTTTCCTAATAATCCATTAACGGTTCAACTATCAACACAAACGAAACGTTTTGTTTTAGCATTAAAAATTCATATTAGTGAAGCAACGAAGCAAATTTTAGTTAAATTCAAAACATTTAAATTAGATTTACGAGGGGAAGTAGAATTAAAAGGAAAGGGCCGTTTGATCACGTATTGGTTATTAGGTAGCTCTGAACCGGATGCTAGACCTCCCTCATCACCACATGATGCTCTTTCAGACGTTCAAGATTGCAATCCATATCCATTAGTATTTATGGGAAATTAAATAAAATTAGTGATTTTTGAAAAATAAATGCATGAATATATTTATTATATGTTTGTACTTGCCGATGAACTTAAAATATAAATAAATGTACTATATTTGTCTAAGATATCTTATTTTTAATAAAACGGTATCCTCTTTGAACAATTTATTTTTCTCGTATGGCTTATGATATTATATTATAAGTGGTTTATAGTAGGTATAAATTATTTTAGCTTTAATTTCAGTTACTATCAGTCTAAAGATAGAAAACGTAGTTTCCAGTTACCGCTACTTAAACTTTTTGTGGTTAAACTCACTGTTAAAGGGTTTTTCCATAATTAATATTTTCCATACCACAATCTCCAAGGATTGTATACCTAATGTAGAACCTCATTCAAGACAACCTAAACAGACTTTCATTACATTTTACAAATATTTCTCTTAATTTTGTTTGAGTTTAATACTGACAGTTTTACGATTATATACTAAAGATAATATGATACAGCACAAACATTTTGTAATCTTATAAAGGGTGAACAATAAAATTACAGTAATCCCTACAAATACTATAGCGATGTCCAATTCGAATCTCTGAAATATTACCATATCTCTGGTTGCTGGACTTAAATCTTCAGCACTTCCATGGCGGAGAACATATTCTGTCCAATATAGAGCTCTTTCCATGGGAGTCTGAGGTTGATCTCTATATTTTTTTGACAAAGTTCGCATGTTATTTCCATACCTAAAATAAAAGTAAATGCAGTAAGTATTGTAACCAACATAAAAAGTGTGATTAAATTACTATTGGTAGATAAGGATAGTATTATTATATCGAGTTTATAAGTTTTCATAATCCAAGTTGTCCTTAAGAGCAGATTAATTTGACGATAAAACCACGTAAAGAAAAAAATCGGTTTAGTTTGTACCAGGTGCAGGCTTCAGCAGAATGAATTTACCTACCCATTTTATTTCTGCACACCTTTCCAGTGTGCAACATGGAGCGTTGTTCCGTTTAAATAAGATTTTGAGTACAAGAACTTACGCTTTTAGCAGAGCAAATATTGTAACAAGCTGTAACATAATTATGGTGGCGGCGGTGGGATTTCCTTATTAGGCGTAGCCGCATACTACAAGAATAGCATGAAATTCCAAGAGTGATAGTCAGGACTACTCATAAAAATTTAGAATGATAGATTCTTCTGTGACTACCGTCATTCCTAACAGCACGGTGACTGTAATACGGTATTAAGTCTTTCCTCATTTTTTGGAAAATTTTTTGACCCCTTCAGATCTCGTTAGCATTTTCCCAGAACGTTATTTGGAGGGAGTACACTTGGAAATTATGGGGCAAACTTCCCTCACCACTTCCAACTGATTCCTACCTGGTTAGAAAATGTTCTGAATTGGGTTGTTCCAGAAAACTTTCGGAATTTTTTTTTAGCAGATGGGAGGGGTTAAGGGATGTTTGGCACATATTTTTCAAGTCTTTAGGCTTCATATTACATTCTGAAAATTTCCGAAGGAAATCGGAAGGGGTGAGAAAATCATCCAAAAAAAGAAGAAAGACTATCTATAGTCGTTGCTCATATTCCAAGCAATATCCCTATATTGCACGATAAATGAACTCTGCACTGTATAAGAATATCTATTTGTTCGTTTTTTATAAATTTTATTTTGTCTGGAACTGCGTTAATCAAAGTTGACCTTTCTTAAATGTATTCTTTAATTAGTTTATATTGTACTTACTTGGGATTATATAAAACTTTCTTAATGGTATCGTAAACTGTATCTTTAGTTGCTTCAAAGTAGTTTATAGTTCTTCCTAATTCGCGAGCTTGCATTTTACCCATATTTCCATGTTGATCTAAAAAGAATGGCATCCCCACCACTGGAACTCCATGATACATAGCCTCCTGAGTACTCAGAGCACCTCCATGGGTTATGAACAGCTTTACATTTGAATGAGCTAGTTATAAGAAAAAAATTAAAAATTGTAGTAGGTATGTTAAAACTTGATTAGACATATATGTAGGTACCTAATATGTCATTCTGCGGTAACCATTCTTTAATAATAACATTTTTTGGTAAATTTAATTCGATCTCGGGGGATTTCATTAGAATTATTTGAGGGAGTATTTGAAACGCTTCAAAGAATGCTTGTTTTTGCATTTTTCCAAAATTTCCCCAGTTCAAATTTGTTCCAAATATAACCAATATGACCCCGTGTTCGGCGTTGTCCAATATTGTTTTTATATCCTATAAACACGTTAACACTGTAAGAACAGTAAGATTTTAAATAATAAATTTTATAGTGTGTCTCAGGATTACCTTAGGAAGTTCCTTGGGAGATTTAATGTGAATTCCAGCAACAGGTATAATATTTGGAGGTAACGATTGAGCAAAGTTCATAATTGGATCTATATTAGCCAACAACAAACTAAAATTTCTTTCGATGTCATCCATTGGTCGAATATTATTTCCAAAAAAACTTCGAGCTAATTGATGCTCACGTGGCATAAGGTAATACCTTCTGGATAAATTCATCACATGAAGATATACAAAATTCTTTAAGCGCTGAAAATAATTCATTCTATCTGTCGAAGAGGTTTGATAATACGGTATATAAGAATATATATGACTTCCAAAAACATAACTCATGTATGACTGTAGACCGAATGGAGATGTAGCGATTACTGGTGGGTTTCCAAATCTGTCAATTAAAGGATATAAACACCTACCCGCGTTTAAATCCCATATTATCAAATCAAATTTGTACTTTTCTGGATAATTCAGAAGAGTTTTCAGGGCCTTAGTTTCCAAGTCGTATTTACACACCAATTCATCCCAATCCCAAAGCATCTTGAGTGATTCGAATGCACCATTGTGTACTAGATCTTCCAGCACAAAATCTTCGTGAATTTTATCATAGACTCCTGTTAACAATACAGTAATAGATAGTAGGGACATGCACTTATACACGACAGTCACGCGTTTACACTTTGCGCCTTGTTTTTGTTTAAATATTCATACAGTGAAGTCCATTTATTATGCAATATAGGCATATTGCAAGTTAAATGGACCGGCCACTTTACTGCTTACTGACTTTAATTATTAATTGTTTGTCACCTGTCATTTGTTTTTTTTAAATATTTAATATAGAACAAGATTGAAAACTACCGATTTCCGAAAACATCATTTATACTGACCAAGAAAAATTAGAAATGTGTGCAAATTCATGTGTTACTGGTTTACGATAATTTTTTTTCATGTTGTGCCAAATTTTCTAGATGATCTTGATATTACAGACACATTAGGGACTGGTTTGTTAGGATATTTTACACTAAAATAATCCCTAACGTTACCTATTGATAATTAGATAATCCGAAGTGATAATAGTATACACATTTCTATTTTTTTTTCGTCTGTATAGATCATGTTTACAATAAATCGTTTTAAATCTTGTTCTTGAGAGAGATTAGACTGAGCAATCAGCGTCGGTTGTCCGCGAACGTCTTCGATCGTTCAGTATCGGTTAGCAACGTTCTAAAAATGTAACATTAGACTGAGCGACCGGTGGCGGTCGGTGACGGTAAAAAATTGTTTGTGGTCATTGCACTGAAGATTAGGAAAATATTTTTTTTTAGTTAATTAAAAAATGTCCAGTTCAAGTGAAAAGGAACAAATGGTGACCGTTCTTTACTGTTATTGGTAGAAAAAACAACGCCACTTTTAAAAAGTTGGGTTACGTTACTTTTGAACGTTCGTGACCGATCAAAATTTAGAACTGATTCTAATTTCAAACTGTTCGTTGCATAGCGATCTAGGCCGTTCGTGAACGACCGATCAATGTAACTTTGCCCATGACGGTGACTGTTCGCGGACGACCGACGCTGATCGCTCAGTCTAATCTCTGTCTTATTAAAAACTAAAAAAAACACTGTGTAATTTGACAAACAATAATCAAAATCAGTAAGCAGGGGCAAGAGTCCTGCAGTGTATAATGGGTTGCCTATATTCCAATGATAAAGTGGGAGGTCCATTTAACTTGCAATATGCCTATATTGCATAATAAATGGACTTCCCTGTACAATATAATACAATATGAAATCTATAAATAGTTTTACCTACCTTCTAAAGTAATCATGGTAAAATTAATCATTTTATTATTTTCCGTGTCATGCCCCAATACCGTTACGTTATGCCCATTTTTAATTAATTCCAAAAAGTAAGCTTTATGCCATATGTGATGACTTGGTGATGCTAACGTTGTTACAGCTAATATATTAGCACTTAAAGTTGAATGGAATTTTAATATTAAATACAGAATTAGACATATTATTTTCACACACATTTTCAGATTAAGTTAAGTTATAGAGAATGTGAAGCTACAAATAATATTACCGATCACACTGATATAATGTCAACTGTTTTGATCTAGCAAATAAATATTTGTATATGATAAGGGATAAAAAAAATCACGACACTGTATTTACTTTATTTGTGTAATTTAATAAACTCGTAATATACGCACGCACGAACGAATTGATATCTACCTACTAGTTATACTAGTATAATAGAAGTTAATGGTTCTATAGATGTTGAACTTTAGATACTCGGTTAACTAAATTAGATTGAAGGACAAATTACCTAAAACAGTGCATTGTCCTCTTGTTTTGATTCTTTTTCTATATTGTTATAATTTCTGCAATTTTTTTATAATTCCCCATTGCTTTTTAAATTCTGGACTTTCACAGTAGCAATTTATGTATGTCACCCTATGTCACCTATGCTTCCCATCATTTATTTCTTGAAGGTTTTAATTTCCAATCCGTATACCTAATATTTTATGGCATGGTTCTGAAATGCTAATGATTTTGGAAAAAATCCTGTTGAAAGATTACATGCAACAGAATATGGTAATTATTTTATATAAACATTTGTTGGCTTCAAAAACAAAACGTTTGGAATAATTGACTACGAACTACTGAGCCTATTGAAGATCTACTACAGTGCCTTTATTAATGTTTGATACCCACGTGACCACAAAATATAGGCAACCCAACTTGCATAGTTGGTGAACCTTCATCCAATAATTCCCTAACTGATTGTATGTATGTAAATTAGGGCAGACTTTGACACTTTAGTTGAACACATCGGTAACCGCTGCGGAACGAGTCGCTAACGAGTCGTTAGGGCTTACAGAATAGGGGTGTTAAGCTGGATTCAGAGTAGCCGTACCGTATTGGACGCACCGTACCGTACCGTATCAGTAACCGTATAGACCATTTCAACATTCATAGTTAAGTTGACGTAATACTTTACGCATGCGTACAGCAGGTCTGTCAAGTTCAGATATCGGCTGACGTTTTATAACCTAACTTCCTTGTTTTAAGTAGTAATATTTATTTCATAGATTTAAAGTTTTAAAAACCATCCAATATGAATGAAGATGACGTAATTGTTGCTGCTGGAGTTCTTTTGTGCTACTTAGCAGCCAAAAAACTGGATAAAATAGTACGCCACACGCGTTAAAACCCTCGATTTTACACGAGCTTGTACGATTGCCGTACCGTAAGACGAAGAAATGAAAATTGGTCAATTGCAACGGTACGGTACGGATACTACGTTACGGTACGAACAACTATGAACTACAACATAAGAATCTACGTGTTCAAACGTTACGGTACGGTGCGTTCAATACGGTACGGCGACTCTGAATCCAGCTTTAGTTACTTTAGTTACAACGAGTACCAATCCTACCTGACTTCAACATTTAAATCTGAAACTCCCAAGGACACCACGGATCAAAGGTCACGTGGGTATCAATCTTTAATGAAGGCACGGTATAAGAACCGCCTTGGGCGCATTCGGTTCATGGGCATCATGTCATTTAAATAATTTGTAATTAAATTTATTTTATTTACTAATAAAAATAACAAACATTATATTAAGAAATGATTTGTAAATACAACACTTTTCCAAATGCTTTAAATATTTTTTTTATTAAATAAACAATTTCCAACAATATTATCTTCCACCGGTCAGAGACATCACAGCCGCGGAATTTATCTTTATCTCTGGGACCAGTATTTTACTATCGATTGATGGCGATTGTGACATAAAATTTGTTACATGGGGTTGAAACCCATTTTCATCAGCCACATATTGGACTTGGAATCCTTGACCACTAGGTCCAATATATGAATAGATTCCTTTAACAACAAGAGTGCTCTTCTCTGATTCAGGATTTAAGACTTCGCCTGTTTCTTGCCTACGGATATTGTTGCTTGTTTCATAACTAAAATAATAATTCCAAATAAATAAGACATTTAATGCTATTACGTAACTATTTAACGAATGGCGTGATAAATAATTAACACTTAGTGAAAGAATCTGAAATCAAATGATACATACTACGAGATCCAGGGACGCAAGGTGAAGCATGAACTTCTTCAAGGTAATGATTTTATCATGGACCATTTACTCTAACTTTCCGAGTTACAGCCCATAGCCACACAAATTGAATCACCTTGTGTATTATGAGTTTCATGAAAGACAAGGAAATAGTTCACATTTTGAACTGTTAAAAATGTAAATTGTGTTTTTATATGTTAACAATGGAATATTACTTCGAAAAAATATGGATTTTATTCCTCTTGCAATGAGCTTTCAAATTATGGTGGTAGGTAGTTGCACCCCTGTGAACATCATCTAAAAACCAGCGATAAACTAATACTGATGTGTTTTAGGAATTTTTATAGAAATTACTGTATATTCAAGCTACAGAATGAATTCCAATTAAATTTTCCACTCTGTATAAAAAATAATAACATGCAATGAAAACAATACCTATCTGCTAGGTATACTTACCGAAAACTATATTTTCCAAGTCCATCGTTATCGTTTTCAAATTCTAATATTTTTGCTTCATTTTCTTCGTTCTTTGGTCTACACACACAACAGTTCATTATTATAGCTAATAATATAATAACAATAACAAAAGTCATGGTTGCTATTTTTAAGTCGCTGGCACACTAATGTAAACCCATGGTAAATCTAACGTTAAATTATCTCCGTCCTCGATGATTTCTTAATAATTTTAGTAAGTAACAGGAAATACACTCATTCACGGGATTGTTGTAAACAAAATCTCTGAGATAAACTAAGCTATAATTTATCAAATTAAAATTGCATGATGAGGCTATTGTTGGAAATTTTCGAGGTTGTTCACTTAATAAAATATTAGAGCTTCAATAGCATACCTAATATAGTTTATCAAACGAATATTACCTACTATACATATTTTTATCAATTTTTCAAGGACCTACTTAACATTCGATTTTTTTTCTCGCAACATTCCTAATCTCTTCCGATCTCGTTTGCAAATTCCCAGAATGTACCTAATATGAAGGCTAACCACTAGCTAAATATGTGCCAAATATTCCCCATCCCCTCCCATCTGATCAAAAAAAAATCACAAAGTTTTCGGAAAAAATCTATTTCTCAAAATTATTTTACCAGGTGGGAAGCGGTGAGGGAAGTTAGGCCAATAATTCCCAAGTAGCCTGTATAGCCTCCAAATAACATTCTGGAAAAAGCAGCGAAACACCCCTTCTGATTTCCTTGGTAATTCCCAAAATATAATATGAAGGTTAAACATTTGGAAAATATGTGCACACCATCCCCCAACCCCTCTCATCTATTCAAAAACGATTCAGAGTATGTATGGCCTCCAAATAACATTCTGGGAAAATCCTAACGAGATCTGAAGGGCTAAAATATGTCCAAAAAAAAAAAGGAAGACTACAGTCATATGCTAAAGTCTTCCCTCTTTTTTTCGCAACCTTTCAGATTCAAAAAAATTCAGAAAGTTTTCAGAAGTAATTCATTTCAGAAAATTGTCTAACCAGATGGGAAGGGGTGAGGGAAATTTGGTCAATATTTTTCAAGTGTATGGAAGGCTTTCCTTCCCGCCTCCTTCCTTCCCAGAATGTAAAATGAAGGCTGCACACTTGTAAAAGAAGAAAAATATGTGCCAAACAATAATATGTACTTACTAGGAACATTGGGACAAATAATTATGTAAGTACTTTTGTTTTTCTTTTTATTACAATCGTACATATACTTAGGATCAGTACGTTAATTATAAGGTCTACCTTTGCTGATAAAAATCACACAATACAAAATTTTATATTAAAAAAAGAACATAAAGTAAAACCAATAACAAACTCAGTACCTATAAAATTGCTACAATAAAACAAAAATATTACAACAAATATATTATAACAAATTCTAATACTCTAAATCGTTTTCTTGAAAATCTGTACTACTTTCCTCAGCTTCAGTATGATCGTTACTTATTTCCTCATAATCTTTTTCAAGTACTGCTAAATTATCTCTGGCCTCGGAAAATTCCCCCTCCTCCATACCTTCAGACACGTACCTTATGATATTTTAAAATAAATTTAGTTTACAAAGAAAATTATATTTGACATTTACAGTTTACAGTAGGTATACAGGGTGAGCTGAACTAGCCTTTATTTTGAAGCGTCCCCACAGCAAAAAAAAAAAATAACTGAAGTATAGCCTAGGGCATTTTTATCTGACTATCATGTTTAATCGTGAAAAACGGAATCTTATTGGCTGACGTTTCGGGTGTTGCTTAGTAACTACTGTATGAGTGATTTTGGCTTTACAAAAAACCTACATGAACTTTTTTTCTAAAATAATTAGAGAAGATATAAGATAAGAATATTGAAATTTTACCATTTAAATCCCAATGTTGCGCGATTCCAGTCTACACCCTGTATACAATTTCACTCACCAGTGTACAAAGGCTCGTTTACGAAACATCAGATCAAATTTGTAATTCAGACGACTCCATGCTTGGACAATGGCTGTAGTATTAGATAACATACAAACAGCACGATTAACCTGAACAAAAAATAAAAAAGAGCCTTTGAAGTAAATGCAATACTAACGATTTAAAGTGAAACCTATAAAATTGAATTGATAGTACTACCATTGGTACTACCTACCTTTGCTAAATCTCCATTAGGTACAACTGTTGGAGGTTCACTGTTAATACCAATTTTAAAACCAGTAGGGCTCCAGTCAACAAAATTAACAGCCCGGTTATTTTTAATCACTGTAATTGCTGCATTCACATCCTTAGGTGTTACATCACCTCGATACAACATACAACATGCCATGTATTTGCCATTCTTCATATTGCATTTTACCATCTGCGACAATAACTCAATTAAAATATCTATATTCTTGTAATTATTAATCAACAAAGAAGAATTATGACACTAACTTGGCTAATAGGATCAAAACAAGCATTGGTAATATTCGTAACAGACATATCTTCATGGACCGAATTTATTGCAGAAACAATTGGAGCGTATGTTACCACAGGAAAGTGAATTCTCGGAAAAGGTACCAAATTAGTTTGAAACTCTCCTAAGTCTACATTCATTGTACCTTGAAATCTAGAAAGTTCAAATTGGATTAATATTTACAGCAAAAAGTAAGTTTGGGATCCTGTTATCTCTGTCTATTCCACGTTGTTTAGTTTGAAACAAAAACTGATAACAAAAATCGTGTCTAAACTTACTTGAAACAAAAACAAATTTCAAAGAGCCAGTATCAGTAACGCAAAATTAATTTTTTGAGCAGGTCTCACTTTTTTACCGAGAGGATGGGCTCAACAAAAATAAAATTAAATTAAATTCCTTTCCAGCATATTGTCAGTACTCACAAAATTCTGCAAAAGTGCCAAATTTAAACCTATACGCTCTCTCTCTCTCTTATAATAATCGAGATCCCCATGGTTGCCCACGAATTTAAAACAAATGGATTAGGATAGTATGGTTATCTTGGTTATTATTGAAGATAGAGATTCGGTTAAATGGGCAATGTTTTGCAGTTTCTCATACTGATTCATATCCCGATTAGAAAAGTTACAAATTTTCAGTCGTTCAGTTGTTATCTTGAAAAAACTGAAAAATGCGTATTTTTAAAAAGTGGAATATTTCCGTAATTTTAATATTTATGGAGAAAAGTTTCAAATAAAAGTTACTAGGTTCGATTAGCACGATTTCAAAACGTCATTCAATTTTTTTTCAAAATGGCGGTTTTCAAGATATTGATAGCAACTTTCTTATTTTAAATGGGCGCCATTTTGTTTTTTTACAGAAATGGATTGCATTTTTTTTTCTGATTTCAACGATGTATAACAACCTATGTTTAAATAAAGTTTTACACTGAATTTACTGATGTTTTAATTTGCAGTCGAGTTAGCCATGAAAACAAAAGACATGAAACAAAATTTATTGAAAATTATTGGTAAAGCATGTTGCACCTGAACTACAAATATCATAAATCTTAGAAAATTTCACAACAAATGTTCAAAATGGTGACCATTATTAGCCAGACATAATTAGCACCTTTTTAATACAGAAGCAGTTACTTTGCGGAATGTGTTTCGATTAATACCATTAATTAAAATTAATAAATAATAAATAATAAATTTTGTTTCATGTCTTTTGTTTTCATGGCTAACTCGACTGCAAATTAAAACATCAGTAAATTAAGTGTAAAACTTTATTTAAACATAGGTTGTTATACATCGTTGAAATCAGTAAAAAAAATGCAATCCATTTCTGTAAAAAAACAAAATGGCGCCCATTTAAAATAAGAAAGTTGCTATCAATATCTTGAAAACCGTCATTTTGAAAAAAAATTGAATGACGTTTTCAAATCGTGCTAATCGAACCTAGTAACTTTTATTTGAACTTTTCTCCATAAATATTAAAATTACGGAAATATTCCACTTTCTAAAAATAAGCATTTTTCAGTTTTTTCAAGATAACAACTGAACGACTGAAAATTTGTACCTTTTCTAATCGGGATATGAATCAGTATGAGAAACTGCAAAACATTGCCCATTTAACCGAATCTCTATCTTCAATAATAACCAAGATACCCATACTATCCTAATCCATTTGAGACACCCGTATATTTTAATATTTTGTCAAATTACCTAAGAGAAGCAGTTGTTGAAGAAACAATTTGTGCAATGAGTCTGTTCAAATTTGCATATCCTGGTGTTTCAACATGTAATTTGTGTTTGCAAATCTCAAATATGGCTTCGTTGTCTACCATGAACGTACAATCAGATAAATCCATAGTACTATGTGTTGTCAGCACTGAATTATATGGTTCGACAACTGCTGTTGAAATCAAGGGTGCTGGATATACAGCAAATGCTAATTTGCTTTTGTTCCCAAATTCAACCGACAGTTGTTCCATAAGAAGGGAAGTAAATCCAGATCCAGTTCCACCGCCAAAAGAATGAGAAAAAAGGAAACCTTGCAAATTCTGGCATTGTTCGGAGAGTTTCCTGACACGATCTATTACTAACTCTATTATGCTTTTTCCTACCGAATAATGTCCTCGGGCATAATTGTTGGCTGCATCTTCTTTACCTGATATTAATTGTTCAGGATGATATAGATTGCGATGTTCTCCCTTTTTTATAGAATCTACAAAAATATATTATTTATAAATCGGAAATAATCATACACAGGGTGTTCCTTTAATTATGGGCAATCTTTCACATTTGGGCAGTTTTAGTAAAAATAATATCACAAATTTCTATAAAAAAAGTTTCTCCTAGATAACTCTTCGTAGAGATATATTGTTACGCCTCTAAGAGTTGAGTGTTGAAAACTGATTTTTCGCAATAGCTTTTTGATCCATCGATTTTAATAATTTTTGTTTCATTGAAATACTTTAGGATGGTGTATTCGCTCTTGGAGATTCCACGGACCGTGGCACGGCGCTCAGGCTCCTTGATCCGTGACAGATCAAAGTAGACGACACTACTGATGAATCAAAAGTCAATTTCCGAATCTACTCGACTTGGAAAATGTGAAAAATACGTACACTACAAATACTGTCTCACTTTTACTTAGTAGTACTTCTCTTCGTTACAAAAAATATTGAAAGCGTCCTCCATGCATTCGCGCAAATAAAAGCACTCGCTCCCTTCGTTTGACCGTTCTTCAAACCAGCGCTCATGCAGAAACATCGTCTTTCCCCATCTATTTCAACACTCAACTTCAAGAGCAAAATCTACGTAAGGATATCTCAGAGAATCCTTTTTATTGTGACATTATTTTTTTTTATCTACCAAAGATTTGGGGACAGTCCCGATAATGATGCACCATACTATTTTTCGATTATTATAGTATCCCATTAATAATTGGAATGCTAATAAAAAAAATCAGAACCGGGGCCCGGGGGTACAAGACAAGTCCCTAATATTTTCAGATTTTTTCTGTCTTGCGACCTTGTGTCAGTGTTACCGACTCTGTAAGTCTTGCAATACCAAACATTTGATTATGTCACCCTGTATGTTGTATGTAACATTTATCTTTTCATAAACATTGCACATAAATAAAAATGAAAGTAATACAGATGTAAACAAGATAGGTATCATAAAGCAACAATATCCAAGTTCACTATAATATGAATAAAAATTCTAAACCCGTTTTAACCAATAAACCAACCCTTAACGGAATCCTCGAATACTACTGTGTAAGGCAATAAATATGATTATATATGGTCTCTACTCTCCAGCGTTTTAGTTAATGAACGATAATTAACAGTTTAGAGAGACACAAATTAGGTACCTAATTTGGAAGTATCCGAAACCTACTTTTTCTTTTCTATCAAGGACCATCTTAATATTCTTTTTCCGTTCAAAACAATAGAATATCAGACGCAAATCTAAAGTAATCTACGAAAATTATAGGTAGGTATCTACTCACCGATTACACTTGATTCCAAATCTACGAAAACAGACCTTGGCACTTGTTTTCCATTTTTCATAGAGGAAAAGAAAGTTTCTATTCCTTCGTTGTTTTTATTCTGGTACTCACTATTTTCAATCAAATTTCCATCTCGTGTTAAACCATGTTCCAAACAGTAAAGTTCCCAGCACAAATTACCCATTTGCACACCGGCTTGTCCCACATGAATAGAAATTATAGCACGCTAAAATAACAAACAAGATTTGTTAACTTGGATAAAATAACATTACACACAATTAATTCAGATGTTTTCATTAATCATGAAATTAAATTTCGTACCATTATTATTATGATTTCAAATATTACAACAGACAAAACTATTTTCTATAAAATAACCAACACAATCGTTTATTTTAATAGTTCTTAATCAAACCATGTATGTCGCCTTTGGCATTTTATAACGCAAACGCATTATGGAAATTTTCAAAAACTTTATAGGCAACCCATTGTGACATTTTAAGTCTCCAAAATAAAATTGTTCCTAATTATCATTTTTAAGAACCTAAATTTTAAAGTTTTAACAATGACTACTGCTTGTAAAGTAAATTAGAGAAATAAATTAAGGTTCAATTTTGAAAATATTGTGTATAACTATAGTGTAATATTTGAACATTTATAAGATGCCATCAAACACTAAAAATAAATAGTTTACGTATACATCAATGATCTTACCTTTTTGTTTCTACTATACCGTGTAACATAAGACCACAAAGCACCCCTGTTATTTTTTATTTTTTAACCGATACTTGCGGTTTCGCTGGAAAGATCTAAGATCCCAACTTTCTTATTTCAAATACCCTGTATATTATTATATATTTGAACTCAGGATTAAATGCTGCGTATATATAATACTGTCAAGCTGTTACTACAGTTTGGAGAACTTACAAATGAATTACAAATACAGGGTGATTTCTAAGTTACGGAGGGAATTGAAAGGACAACTAGAGGGAACCAAAACATCAATTTGATCAAAAAGGAATAACAAGAAAGTTACACCGATTTAAAGTTCTTATAAATTTCAGCATTTTTTAATAAAACACGGTAATAACTTACGTTTTGAATTCAAATTTAGAATATTTGAGAATTATTACTTAAACCAAATTCAGTTAAAATGTCAATAAAATGTTTATATTTTATAAGATGGAAGTTATGGCCGTTTAAATTATTCTTGAAAACACTTACTTAGATACAAGTATCTAGATACAGTATCTAGATACCTTTTGTGTACTTAGATACATATTCAGATACCTTTTAAAATATATATCTGGATCTGTTCAGTGGCGTGCGGTCCATGGAAGCAAGGGAAGCACTGCTTCCCTATAAATTGCTAGAAAATAAACTATTTTTCAAAAGAATATAAAGTAACGAAATTATTTAATATAATATTATATTTAATATTTATATTGAAATACGAACGCATTCGCAATTTTTTTAAGAACTACAGAAACTATTTTCTATTAATAATCGACTGACTTTCCTATTAATGTAAGCCTCGTTTCTATAGCATATAAGCACTCGCGCTTGAAGCTTACCAGTACATATACGCAAGAGAAGTCCAGCTTCTGCGAGCGATCGGCGCGTGGCACGTTTTTACGTCCGCGGGTATAGACCGTCATATACGCAAATATCGGAGTTGCCTAAGACGGAATTTAAATGGCATCGACGGCTATTGTAGCAGATTCGTGTATTTGTGGTATGTGTACTGTACTCAAAAATGGTTTGCTACATACAGTTTCGAAGAAAAATTACAGATAATTCAAAAAGGGACAGAAAATGTTTAAAAAATTTAACATTCAAAGTGTACCTACTAGATATTTTAAACCGAATATGTATGAACAAAATGAGTGGTTGACGGGGTGTGATAGTCTCTGTAAACTTTTTTGTTGGCCTTGTCTACTGTTTACAAAAGAAAACGGAGTTTGGAAGAAAAGTGGATTTTCCGATTTAAATAATGTGTGCATAAAGTAATAAAGAGACATGCAATATTTCGTATTCACTTGCAACGATAATGAAAGAAAAAATATTTGGAAAGTCACGCATTGAAAGAATCGATTAGTGTTGAAAAGGTTTATTGATGAACACGGTTTTAGAGATCATGACGAATCTAGTACTTCAACAAATAAGGGGAATTTCATGGATCAAACTTCTTTATTAGCGAAATATGACAAAGTTTAACACTGCTTCCCTTTCATTAAATCTCACCGCACGCCACTGGATCTGTACCTAGATACCTACTTTATTACTGGTATCTAAATATCTTAAACTTTTGATTTAATTAATTTAGCACTATTTTACTAATAATTTAAAAAGTTACAAACTATAATTGAAGTGGTTTTTAAATTTTTTTAATATAACTTACTAAAATTACTGGTTTGCGCTCATTATGAACTTTAAAAGTAAAGTTACAGACGGTTACAGAGCAGCAACATGTAACTTAATCTGTCAGTGTGTATATAAAATATAAAATACACTTATAGCGGTGGTTGTATCTGGCGCGTACCTAGATACTTTTTCAAGCTATCGGTACATAGATACATTTTCAAAAACGTAACTGTATCTGTATCTAGATACATTTCCCCCCCAGTATCTGTATCTAGGTACTGAAAAAATGTAGGTACCTGTTACAACACTGCTTGTTTGTTTTTTCTTCGTTGTAATTTCAAATAGTACTATCTATCAATTAAAATATTTTCTTAAAAATTTGCATATCTTGCTTCAATACACAATTTAAGTTTCTTTATATAGAGGGGCCTACGAAAGGGGCGCCAAACATTTTTTTACTGCCTACCCTTACAATAAGGGTAGCTTCGGCGCTACCCCCGTACGTTAGAAATCACTCTGTATATTATAAACCAATAGGATTTAAGAATTTTTTAAAAATGATCCAATCACATCGGTGTTTCTCGGATATTATATGAGCCTAGAAAACAACTGAGACAAAAATCAAAATACGCTTTTTCTTCAAACGACAAAATAAAGCCGAATAGGCACTTCCCGACTTAACTCAAATTAGTGTACCTACTACCCGTAGAACGGTCTCGTAAAGAAGGACAGAGATTACATATCATCAGGATCAAAAAATTACATTTTTTAAACATCTTTTTCAAATTTGTAATTCCACAGTTTTAAGAATTTTATTGACATTCTGTACTAATTGGACAAACTGGGTTTTGGAAGTCTCCCATTTCATTCATTGTTCAGCGTATAACAATTGAAATTAGGAAATATCCCTGGAGCAAGCCCTCGGGAAATTTCCATGGCAACATCAATTTCGAATAGAAATCGCGAAACGCGCTTTTTTGCGCTACTGAACTCTATTTCATTGTTTACCGCGGCTGTTTCCAAGACAGTAAGTTATGTTTACTAGTTGCTAAGGATAAAGTCGTCGGTAAAATACTTTGGGGTTCTAGAACGGTAAGTAAATTTACTCAAAACGAATGTGCCATGTAATTTGATAAATTAATGTCAGTCACAAATGTCAGTTTAGTTAAATAAAATGAATGCTATTTCTAATGTTAGTTAAAACAAATCCTGGAGCTTTTAATTTCTCATTTCTTGTAACAAAGTACGCCAGCAACGATATTTCATCAATATTTGTACTTTTCTTGGTACACCCTTTTTTAAAATGATTGTAGGTACCTTCGTAGCGTCTCTCTGGAGTTATCAGAAATGAGAACCGAACACCCCACATTCCAATCTTCTTCTATTTCGTTCTCACAATCATTTTCATTAATTTTTAGCACGGAACTCCAAATAATTTTCACAAAAAACTGCAATGGCGGTAAGCGGTAACTGTTTACAGATTGCTATAGAAACGCAATATATCAATCGATAATACGGCAACGTGATGTGGAGACTGACAATTATCGCATTTGAATCTGTATTAATTATTAATTTATTAATAATTCGTTTTACCGGATTCAGTAGCGCAAAAAACGTCATAAGCATCACGAACGTTAAGGACTACCGATCTCAGACAATAATTGGAGTCGTCGCTGTGCTCCTCCTCCAAACTATTGTCTTCGATCGGTAAAATGTCCTTACCGTTCTTAATACTTAATATACTATTATGATATTACTACTGATTATACGAAAGCGCTTTTGATATTATTACCGATTATTCTATATTGCCCAGATTGACGTGAACCAAAGGAGCGTCATAAACTGCCGTTGTTTACTGCATTACCATGACAACCATCGGTGCATAGCGCTTAACAACGCCTTCAATGACGTCACATCTGGACACAACCAGATCTGTGACCAAATTCGCCATTTAGCACGTGTCGTTTTGTTTTAGCGGATTTTTCCCGTGCTCCTTATTTCGAGAACAGGTTATTCATATACCTAAGTTCGTATTGTTATTTGTTAGGGCAGCAAGGTACATTTAAAACCATCAGACTATTCAATTAACTAAGAAAGTCATTATAGCTCGTTACCTACTTATCATAGGAAGGGAAACAGGAGAAAACTTCCAAACACGTCCTCTGCACTTACTTTAACAAAGAATAGAAACATGGAGGCCCTCGTCTTCAAATCAAGTGACACAGGACAAGCGAAGAATAGGATTCTGTACTTTAGTCATCATATAATTGGAATAAAACTCAAGTTTATCTTTATATTAAAATCACAGAAATCTATTTTGCTTCGACAATTTGCCAACATAATGTATCATCATTGTAAAATATGTACAAATGAGTAGATATATTTATACATAATTTTTATATAAGTATAGTATTCCCAATATGGTAGAAAAGTAATGCTACAGTATTAACATCATATTTAAAAATTACATCTAGACAGTTATATTTGTATAAATGCCATCCTGGGTAAATTAAAATAGGTAAACTTCCTAGGTACCTATCGGTTTGGAGTTAGAAGCATTTTCAATTGTTATGGGCAGTGGTCTTGACAAAAAATGCAATGAAGAATTGGAACAATCAGAAGCCTATTTCACACAACAACAGTACCTTCAACGTCATTGGGTATTATTCATGCAAACATGTTTTCATTGGTTTATTGATATTGGGTGGGGGGTAACGCTGACGCAACTACTGTTATGTGAAATAGGCTTTAGTTGGTTGTTGAAAATTACAAAACAACTCGATGTGTGTCTTCATTAGTAGGTACTAGTAGTTTTTAATTTAAGGATACGGAAATTTTATTATAACTATTTTCTCTTGTACTTTTTGGTCAGATCTCGTCTGTAAACCCACCATTCTTACATTAGTATTATTTATACCTATATATTATTAGATATATAATTAGGAAGTGGAATACAAATCAATAATTAGTTGACTAATGCCCAATTGCACCGGTTACACTTAAATAATAAGCGTCCTTTAAAAATTTAATTGCCATAGATACAATTCTTGTAACAATATGTAGCCATGGGAGTTAATTTTTTAAGCGACCCTTATTATTTAAGTGTAACCGGTGCAATTGGGCCTTAAGTAAAGCATTTTTACCAGAATAAAAAAATTTTAAAAATAATACCTACCTTCCAGAGAAATATACCTTTCAACAATAAAAAAAAATAAATACAATAGCCTTAATTACAAATGGATATCCTAGCAAACCTTAATTCTATACTAACACTATACTAATGCACATTTAATTTCTATCTAGAAAATTAAATTACAAATTAATGATACATGATTTTTAAAATGAATAAAACATTAGTTCCGTTTGCGATACCTGCAATTAACAAACATCACTGATTTTCTTAGTCTACACGTCCTTAAAAGTGAAAATTTACTTTAACACAATATTGTCTTTAAATCTTTGATGTACCACACTTATGATTGATAGAGGAGATATTCTTTTAACATTTTAGGCAATGGAAGTGCTGAAACAGCTTTCTTTGTAATATGTTGGAGAATTGCATCCCTACATGCTGATTGAAGTGTTGGAACTGTAACAAACAACATTATTGCTTTCCTTTTGATTAAAAGGAACGGGTATCCCCATTTTGATAGATACTACTAAAATAAATCAACTGAACTGAACCAAACCTCAAAAAGGTTAAAAGAAAAATCTGTTTGTTAATTACAAAAAAATGTTTCCAGTTATCACAAAACTGTATTATAAACAGTTTTTGTCGTGGTCATCCCTGCTTAGAAAATAGTCAAAACTCAGGTCCAAAGAATTATCCATGACCATTTAGGGCCAGTATTACAATCTCAGTTTAAACCCGAGATCAGCTAAACCAAGCTTAATTGCCATGGATACAATTGTTACAAGAATCATATCCATGACAATTAATCTTGGTTTAGCGCTGATCTCGGGTTTAAACTGAGATTGTAATACCGGCCCTAGTCAATACTAATAAAACTTTTTTCAAAAAAAAAGAGAATCTTATTTCTAACACTTCACGTATGGGAGTTACTACAAAATGGAGTGTGTGTTGCCTACTCTGAATACTGGGGGTTACAGGATAAAATAATCAACCTGTATAGTAGATATTCGGTAGATATCAAGTAAAAATTCTAAACACAAATTACCTCCATAAAGTTGTATAATGCGAACTTTTTTTGTAGTCCCATATACATCTACAACAACATGAAGGGGAGCATCATTATACGGTATCCTTTTAACGCAGGCACCTAAATCTTCTCCATTAATAATATAATGCATGTCAGCTTCCCTATCATCTGTTGGTACATACATAACTCCTATTCGGCTGCCTCTGTCGGTAGGTAAGATGTCACGTGAATGTTTTATAGGTTTCAACATGTTTAAAGGGACAGATCCCCGACAAGTTCTAATAACACCGTGATCACTTCGAAGCAACTTTTTAAATCCACTACCACTTCCTCTACGTTGATTATCATAATCAAATATATTGTTGTGTGCTCTTGTTATACCATAGATCCATGAAGTTCCTATATTTGCTAAATCTGGTAGGGCATATTGTGGGACACCAGTACGAAATATCGTGTGAGGATCCAGCTGAGTTAGGCCTAATCGCATATGTCCACTCCAACCACGTTCATTTTGATCTATCTCCAGCAAAAATATTTCTCCTGGTTGAAGTGGTCTTTCGCTGAAAGTTAATGCATTTGCAAAACTTGCTTTTCTATAAGCTACAGTATTGTCCTCCGATAATATGATGTTTTCTCCATGATATGGATGAAATCTTGTAATGCAATTTCGTGTTGTTAACATATTTTATTCTGTTTAATATAATATTTAAATACTATCACTGTATTTATTGTAACACATATTGGAATTATTGTTTTGAAGGTTAGCTTGTTCTACTTATAAATTTAATTGTTTTTCATTATTAGGCGTTTTAGCTGATTTAAACTAACAATGATTTCTTTAAGAGGGTTTTAGCGGTACCTGACCATGAAGATTAAAATCAGTAAAAGTTTATTTCAATTAAAAATATTAATAATACACAACACTGAACTTACGACAACCACACAAGATAAGCTGACTGACCAACTTAATTCATGAAAATAGTAAATTCCCTACAAAAAAGTACTAGTTCGTTTAGTTATATTTCTTATAGTAATGTTGGCGACATAGTGTTTTATTTTCAAATAAATTCAAGTTTTAGGTTAGATTTATTCTTTGTTTTTATTTTGAATTTAAAAAATAAAAAAATAAACCAGCATGAATTGGCAAAGATACAAATTTAGTAAAGAATCTGAATCAGACCTTCGAGAATTTTTCAAGGCAGTGGCAGCACAGAACTGTTCGAGCAATTCCGAAAATAATAAACTGTGGGAAAAACTTCTACCAGTGGTAATAGAGTTGTTTTATATCCCTTTTATTATAAATTGATGATAAATTGTTAAGATTTTGAATTCTTATTAACATTCACTGAGTTGAGAATTAATTTGTTACCCTTTTTATTATTCCATGAAGAACTTGTCTGAATACCTATAGCACTACATGTACTACAACACGATCAAATAAAACCTTTATAAGTGTTAACCATAAAAAATTAACTCAGTATTTGTATACTTAAGGCCCAGTTGTATAAAATATTTGACTCCCAGTTCAGCTGATCCACGATCAATTGTCATGGATACCAATTGTTATAACAATCATATCCATGACAATTGATCGTGGATCAGCTGAACTGGAAGTCAAATCCTTTATACAACTGAGCCTAAGGGCATGTCTTTCAATTCAGATTTAACTCCAGGTAAGCTTAAGGAATGATTCATTGTCATGGATACCATTGTTCAGGAATTGTTTCTATGACGACTTACCGTGGGTTAGCTTAACAGGGAATTACATCTCAATCCGAATTGAAAGACCAGTCCTAAAGTATATTACATTTACTGTCGGTATTGATATTTAGGTTTGTTTTGTCACTAGTCAGTCTAGAGACCTAAGAATATGAGTCTGGGTTAATAACCATCTTCCTTGCTATTGAAACAATTTCTTACTGTTACTGTAGTAGTTAATAATCAATTAGCCATGTCCTTGTTTCAGGATGAAACTCTTCAGCAACAAATTAATTCATACAGTACTGTTTCTACAAATAATGTAATTGATATAAGCGATGATGAGAACTACACTACAAACAAAAGTAATCCTCAATTACACGATGAAGAAGAATTTATGTTACCAGAGCAAAGCTTCACTCAATTAACATTAAATGAGTCCAGGTTGAATACCACAACAACAGAAGACTTAATCGATGGAGTCCAGGAACTTTTACAAACTGAATCAATTTTGTCAGAAGCTATAATAAAACAGTTTGGTAGTGAACTTACCCCTCAACGGTTAGAGGAAATCTTTGTATTATTTGCCAGCAGCTTGAACTCTGAATGTACTTTAAAATTATGGAAATCCATAATTACTGCAAATTGTATGGAACGTAGTATTGTTGCTAATAATTTCTCTCAATTTATTTTAATACCAAAGGTATACTAAATACACATTTTGTATTTTAACAAATATTTGTTTATATCAATATTTTAGATTTTAAGAGAGGATGACGAACATATTAAAGCATTATTTAGAGAAGTATTTAACACATTTCCAGAAGAACTCTTAACGATACTTAAACCAATACTTTTTGAAACTAACAATAATGCTAATAATATTACAATTTTAAGAAGTAACATAGATGCGTTATCCAATGAACATAAAAATTCCTTGTTGAGGTAATTAAATGTTTAACTTAAAACGTCAACAGTTTCTCTTCTCGACCTTTATTAATGATTTTTGTTTTAGGAATTTTAAAGATCATTATACTAAACTTGAATCGCATCATCTAGTAACGCTGTTAAATTTGGTAACCCCTCAAACAGATGTGGAAAATCTTAATCCATTGATTGAGTTAATGTCTATGGTGGCAAAAGACTTTGCTTCTGATAAAGTTTTTGGAAAACTGTTGTTAGAAGTTTTAAAAGTCTTGGGTACTAATATTCTTTCCAATGAACAACGCATTAAATATATTATTTCAACCCATAAATCAATTTTTAAGACACAGATTGTAAAATGTTTTGAAAGTTGTATGCAGGACTGAAAGGTTGTATGATCTACTATGAAAAATGTAAATATTAATTGTTATAGATGCTATTTATGATGTAAGTCGTGTTTATGTAAATATAATAATATTGTTTTATTCATTTATGTTATTATTTTTTTTTTCATGGTTATGGTACTCTATCGGTTGCACTGAAACTCTGGTAAGTAAGTTGTGCACCAAGGCTGATTTTATTCAGTATCCAATTTTTACAAAATACTGCTAATGGGTGCATCAGCTAATCCTTTAAATTCAACAAGTTACAAGCTGGAGTAGTACAGTACCTACCCACTACTATATATATTTCATAGATTAGAAATTTATTTCCTTTCCCTTGAATCCGCAATTAGCGCGTCACGCGGTATGGGGCCCGTGTATTGCTATTGTCTGTACCAGACTTCAAATTCAGTGTTAGTCTTATGGAGGCCGGCATTGCCAACCCTACTTCTCAGTGGGGTCTGGGGTTGACTGTCAACAAGCCCCAGGGTAACCACAAGTGGCAACGCCGTGCAAGATTTTCCCATAAGAATTACATTGCCCTATGCTGCCAACACTGAACTTGAAGTCTGGTACAGACAATAGTCTGCAATTGGTTAGATACGGCCAATATCTTATACCGTGGATACGGCTTACCGCATGAAGCGCCAATTGCTGATCCACCCTAATGGTGAAATTGGTGATTAATCAAATGTAGAAACGCTTGACATTTGAACCAATCACATGCATTTATTTACTTGATTCTCCGCTTGAATTTTGGCTTGCCGTTTTCGCATGTTCAACCCTAAGGATCAAACAGGTTACTTTAGTCCCTATGGAAATGGATTAGACAGACCACTTCAGTCGCTGAAATGCAAAAATGTGGTAGGTATTGCTTAAATTTGCCGGCACTTCGCTTTACTCTTATAGCAGCGGAAAGTTAATTTAGAAATCATTAAAAAAAATTCGCTACTGGATAGAAAGTCGTTAAATCCAGTTAAATCGACCTGCGCATGACATCTTTTCAATACCACAAAAACAAGGATTATGATGCTGGAATAATAAAAAAAAAAGTAATACCTATATGCAAATTCATACATGCGCGCTGCTCCCTCGTTGAACATAAAACAACCACGTCGGCTTTTTGCTTGAGGGTTACTACCTATGTTGCCGAAGAGCGTGAACATCAGCTAATGTCCATAGTTTATAGTAGGTACAACGTTTCATTTTGCAATTTGAATACATAAATAAACTGAAAAGCTGGATTTATAAAATAAACTCGACTTTTGGGGTGATGTTTGTAGGTATGATGATAACAATATTATATTAGAGAGCATAATGAGCGGTATATTCATAACGCCCTAGAGCGTTATGAACGTTTAATATACCTACGTCGGGCGTCGTTTGACAGATATATAAACAACAAATAATTGACGTGAAAAATCTTAGGTACTATGTACTACAAGGCATTGTAGTCGATACTATCCTCTGATCCACATCTAAACTTGATATGATCTACACATAAGCATGTCACGTGTGTCGTATTTTAAAACTATTTTAACCTTCGCCTGCAATAAAGTCAATGTTATCTTCTGATTCTATTACATAATTGAAATTAATCAACGTATATGCTGCATGTGGTAGTACATGAGATTTCTATGTAGGTACCTACATCGTTAGTACGGCGTTCGCAAGATGATAACCGTCTCAAAAACAATATACATCTTGTTATTTTTAAAAAATGTGTATAGTGTTAACATTTTATACGTTGCGCATATTGCTTCCCCTAGTCACCATATCTGGAACCGAGTTTTAGCTCTTGGTCTTGCTGATAAAGGGTATAATGTTACGATGGTTAGTCACGATAAAGAAAAAACAACGCCACCAAACTTTTCGTTAATATTACTAGAAGGTAGGTTACTCTAATTGTGAGAAAAGAAAATGCGACCAAAACTAACTGAGATAAAAATAAAAATTGCATGCTCTATTAATTTAAACTTTAAAGAGGTGGACTATAAAAAGATGTTTATGACAAAGAAATTTATGTATAATTGACAATTTACGTGCATAAAAATATTTATACTGAATTGTTTAATAAAATATCTTGTAAAGTCTTTCTGGCAAATTCTTCATATAACATTTAAAATGTGAAAAACTGAACGAGTTTAAAAAGAAATTTGAATTCAATAAAATTTTTGTTATAAGCTTTTTAACAGAAGACATGTTTCAGGAGTATACGACCCATCTGTTCACCAGGATTTTGATCTAGATGACATAACAGATCAAAATGCATTTGCCAGTATTAAAACTATTTATGACTGGTCACTTCACATCTGCGAATATGATTTTAGTACCAAAGGCCTACAAGTATTACTGAATTACCCAAAAGATTTTAATTTCGACATAATTATTTACGACGTGACTCTTGGACAGTGTTTATATCCAATTATTGATAGATTTCATAATCCACCAGTAATTGGTGTTACTCCCTTTTTGCTTCCCCCTGTTTTATCGGATATTTTTGGAAATCCACTGCAAACATCATATTTTCCATACTACAGCACAACATACACCCATAAAATGAGCTTCCCACAACGAATTGTTAATTTTGTTTATATATACGGAGAAGTACTTTATCGGAAGTACCTTGCTTTACCAGCGGAGATGAGCTTAGCTCAAAAATATTTCGGAAATGACATTTCTCCTTTTGAAGAAGTGGAAAGAAATATGAGTTTGCTTCTAAGTAATTTTGATCCCATTTTGAATTATCCACTGGATTTACCACCGAATATAATTCCTGTTGGAGGTTTGCAAATTCAACCTGTGAAAGCTTTGCCAAAGGTAAAAAAAAAAGAAAAAAAATGTTCATTGTGGTTATCTAATACCCTTTTGTTTATTAGGACCTTCAGAAAGTTCTGGACGGTGCCAAACATGGGATAATCCTATTTACTCTTGGAACAAATTTAAGGTCTGATCAACTTAGCATAACTAAGAGAAAAGTTATTTTAGACACATTTAAGAAACTGCAACAAACGGTTTTGTGGAAATTCGAAGCCGATAATTTAGAAGGACTACCCAAGAATGTTATTATTAGGAAATGGTTACCGCAAAGCGATATTTTAGGTAATTCTACTTGTATTAACATTTTTTTAAGATTACCAACTAATTCTTAAATTGATAACGATCCATTATACCTCAAAGTGGGCAAAAGGTGATTAGATTAAAACAACATTAAAAACACAGATACAGTTTTTAATGTTGTTTTAAATCTAACTAAGTAATTGTTCATATAAATAAAACAAACAACTAACAAAACGAATAATAAAAACTGAGTTGCTATTAAACAAGGTCGAAGTCATAAGCAGTACTACTTATGTCAATTGGCTATTATCAGTAGATCAATCAGTTAGGAATTATGATCGTGTCATCTAAACTTATTAAATCAAATGAAGTGAGTATGAGGTCCCTTGTTCCCATAAATGAACTTGTATACAGTTCAACAGAAATTGGTTTGCTCGCGATCAAATGCGTAAACGTGCAAGGGCAGTGGCCCACCCAAGGGCGGGGCAAAGGGACAATTGCCCCCCCCAAGACCATATGTTTCTTCTTTGCTTAAATATTTTCAAAAATTTCCGTGAAAGCGGGGAGCCATTATTTAAACTTTCAATTTCACGTTGCCCCCCCAACGTATATTTCTGGGTGCGCCACTGTGCAAGGGAGAACTGAAGTGTTTAAACCTTCGAACATACACTGCTTCTTTATGGAAGGATCATATCCGTATCCCTATCATGCTGCACTCTACAATCGATGACAGAAACGAACATACAATGCCTAGAAAATGAAAATTATAGATAAACTGATAACTCGAACTAATCTATAGTGCGCATGCGCAAAAGGATGTGGGCTTGAAGGTATGGACATCGTCACTTAACAGCAGTCTTGTTTACTTACCCAATTTTTTGTTTTGTGAAGTGACCAATTATCACGCTCCAAATTTCCGCGCGCATGCGCACTAGATACTAATTCCTATTATACTTGATCTAAGATTATACTATGTCTGTCCTTGTCGATCCTCTTTGAGCTAATTTCAAAGCGACATACTCCATGTTCGAAGGTTTGAATAGCCAGCGACACGCCCGGTGTTCTGCCTCTTCTGTGCATCCACGAGTCATAGGCTATCCAAATTTGTTGTGCACCGGCAAGTTATGGCTTGACTCAGCAAATCGACGAATAATTATTTTTGTAGTAGGTAATCGTCCTTAATACCGAAAAAAGAGGCATTTTCTTCAATACCAAATGTAGGTTTAATCGGATTGGAACGCAGTGGAACGACTTTAAGAAATCTTGAACCAGTAAAATGTTAAAATCAATTTCGTGGGAAGGATTGGTTGTACCAAGGGTTGTACAAGAAAACAATAAAAACTACAATTGTTATGTAATTTCGAACGTCCTGTACCTACACCCAAATATTGCAGATTGCGAACACAAATTACCCAACACCCGAGTTTAGGTGAGGGCGATATTGAATAAAATATCGGTGATATCGATATCAAAAATATATCGATGTTGGAACTTTATATTTCGGGTTTCCTAGACCGTGTTCAAATGTTATTCATATTCTAGGCTTCCTAAACTTTTCGTGATAAAGGGTTTTTGCATTTAGTCGAATCAAAGTGTTATTTTTGGTAGGTACGAATCCTGGATCGATGTACTATCGAAAATATTTCTGAAACTGGAATTAACCCCCGAAAGGTGGCATAAGTGACGATCAATGGAAACTGCATTCAAAAGTAGTAGGTGGTATAAAACATTTGTTGCTTGTACCATTGTACCTACATAATTTTTTATTTCTCTTTAATACGCCAATAAATACAGTTGATCCAGATCATATAACATACGGTATAGTGCGTAGGTAATTTTTTTTAAACTCACATTTATGAAATTACCAACTGCTAACGTCACATGAGCTTATGCCCCCCCCCCTACTATACACAAACAGAATTATCTACTTCTTCTTAAAGATTTTCGTCCTGTCCAGGATTCGAATCCACGGAATTGTAGACTAGTCTAGAAATACTTGCTGCACAATACCTGTCTCCTGTTGAATGTTATAGGTATTTGTTTATTTTAAAGTATAACAAAGCTAGTGAAAATCCAAGAAATTTAAGGAATGTTATGAGATACTAAAACTTGGCAAAACATTGTGTAAAATAAAAAAATATTCTTGAGAAGTAGGTATATTTTTTGTTGCAAAATATTGTACAATGACGCGATCGCAATTTAACTTTAAATTTATTTAGACATTCAAACATTCTTCAATTTTATAAAAAAAAACTGTTAGTTAATTTTTTGGAAACAAGCCACAGGTTCCAATTCAAGCATAATTCTCATATCCGTTATAGATCGATATAATTTACGAGTTATGCTGTTTGCCAACAAAGTTTTACCTACATATAACCCGTGTCTAATTTTTTTTTTTCAAATAATATAACTAAATATGTTTTTGAAAATTGTCATTAGTAATATTTTGTTACAGGACATTCCAATACAAAATTATTTATAAGCCATGGTGGAGGTCTTGGTACTCAAGAAGCTATGTACCATGGTGTACCGGTGGTAGGCATTCCTTTTTTTGCCGATCAACGCGCAAACATGGGAAAATTAGTTGAAAGAAAAATGGCACTGTCTGTAGATTTCAAGAACTTAACCACTGAAAATTTATACAATGCCATCACTGAAATTTTAAATCAACCAATGTAAAACCAAAAGACTGTGAGTAATAATATGATTGTTACATTTGTTATGTTGCAGGTACACCAAAAATATTAAAACGCTATCCAAAAGATATCGTGATCAACCACAAAAACCTTTGGAGCGAGCAATTTTCTGGGTTGAGTATATATTACGCCATGGAAGTGGTGAACATTTGGTTATGGCCGCTAGGGATATGTCATTTTATCAAACTACTAATTTAGATGTTTTAGCGGTTCTGATTTTAGGAGCAATCCTAGTTTACTGTTTCACATTACTTGTTATTACAGGATGTAGATTTGTTCGTATATTAATTTTCGGTTAAATAATAAAATATTTCAAATTACTACACTTCATTTTTCTTTTTTCGTTTTATTTACGCTGTTTCTTTCTTTCTTCTCTATTATTTCATTCTTAGCATTCTGTATTAATAATTGCACTCTTTTTCCCTATCCCTCAAGACAAGGACCTCCTTGTTTTCTTCCTTTGATACACAACTCTCTCGATTCTTATTTCTTCAACATGGCCATATACATAGCTGACATTTGTTGTACACTATGCCAGTTTCTACCTTTACTTTTTTAAGACTATGACAGTTTGCACCGACTCCAAACAGTAATGTGTAAATAATCACTTTTAAAAATTTACATGATATCCCGCGTCGAATCGTCCTAGACTGGGAGACAGACGGTGTTACTCCTGAATTTGTGGTAGTGAGACAAGTAGTTTCTAAATAATCAAGACAGTGTTGACAATGTATAGGTACAGATTATCAGCAATGACCCACTAGATCTGTGAGACGACTTTCATAGCAAGCATGGTTATCGTAGGAAAATAGTCAGAAAATTGTAAAAAATATTTAAACTGTATCCCTACAAAATGTACGATTTTCAGCAATTACTAGTACCTACCACTAGATTATAACTAGCGCATGATAACTTTATTGAATGTTTCAAATTACCCATGCTATTAAGAAAATTACCACAACCTATTGGATTTGAACCAGCAGTCCTCTACAGTCGCTTAGTGATTGCAAACATCACGTGCTGAGCTATGACGAACCCTACACGGTATTTTAAAGAAAAGTTGTGAATTAAAAGTTTTTTGGCCGATCCTATTATTCAGGGTGTTTCTAAAATAGGGTTCCAAACTTCTACAGCGTGTAGTACTCATCAAAATAAGGCAAAAAGTTCTAATAAACATATGGCCTAAAACGCACCCCTAGGGAGTTACAGGTCCTTAAAGGGGTTCAGATGAAATTGGTTTTTTTCTATTGTTTGAAGAACGGTAACAGATAAATAGACAAAATTATGGGAATTTACTTAGCTTTTCATTCTGAATAAGACGTGCTAGTACATTTTTGATTTTTAAACTCATGGGCGGCCCTTTCAGGGGGAGGCAAGGGTTTTTCACCCTGTAACTTTTTTTTGTTAAACATTCTTTTAATTTTTACCATAAATTTAGAATTTTTGGACATTTTTATGTAAAAAAGGCCCTCTTTGTTTAAATCAATATCGGCAACCTTTTTCGAGTAATTATTAATATTCAAATCCTTCGGCCTAATAATTTGAAAAAATGGTAATCTTCAAACTCAAATTACGCGAAAAAGGTTGCCGATATTGATTTAAACAAAGAGGGCCTTTTTTACATAAAAATGTCCAAAAATTCTAAATTTATGGTAAAAATTAAAAGAATGTTTAACAAAAAAAAGTTACAGGGTGAAAAACCCTTTAAGGGCCTGTAACTCCCTAAGGGTGCGTTTTAGGCCATATCTTTATTAGAACTTTTTGCCTTATTTTGATGAGTACTACACGCTGTAGAACCCTATTTTAGAAACACCGTGTATAATTATGTTAAACTTTATTTTGCCAAGGTATTGTCAATATACAGGGTGGTGATTATTTCGATGCTCACTATTGGTGTCTCGGGAACGGTAAACAATACGAAGTTGGTTAAATTAGACAGGAGTTGCGCTTTTTTATGACGCACTTACACGCAATGTGTCAGTTTGTCATTGTTTGAATTGTTTTTCAAAGCCTTCGTGATTTTATAAAGATAATTAACACAAAAATTAAAATTTCAAAATTTTTTCCGGAAAAATGGTCTGAAAAGCTATTTTTTTGTCTATCTAATGGTGTGAAAATCCAATATGGCGGCCATAAGAAATAAAAAAGTTGTCTATCGCAGCTTGAAATCTAGAAGGCCTAGAATATTTCTGAAGGCACCATTCAACTCGGAGTGGCCAAAAATATAAAGTTACCAAGTTTGATTAAAATAGTGTCAATGGTATTGAAAGATAATAATTTTTTTCTGAAATCGCTATTTTTCGTGATAAATCAGGAAGCAATCAAAAATATCCTGGATTTCTTTTCAGATTCTCAATCGTCATAAAAAAAACGCAACGTTTGTTTAATTTAACCGACTTCGTATCGTTTGCCGTTCCCGAGATACCAATGGTGAGCATCGAAATAATCACCACCCGGTATCAATAAAGCCCAATTCACATTATAGGTCAGGTCACGGTTCGGTCTCGCTCCGGTCCCGGTCCGGTCAAATATTGTAGCATGTATTTTCAATGCACCTGTGCACACTAGCGGTCACGGGCAAGGCACGGTACGCTCACCTGACCGCGGCAATTCTTCGCAACGATCTTTTGACCGAATCGAGACCTGTCCGCTGTGTCAAACAAGCGGTCTGTTTTGTTCATTCTAAGAAATCATGTACGTACGTATTGAAATTGGTACTTGGGCATCCAAAAATATTGAAAAAAATTGGTTTCGTCATCCATTAGCTCTCTATACAAGGTAAAAAACTCCCTCTGTTTTCCGTTTACTTAACATTTGATGCACCCATATACGCCTATACGCTTACTTGCTATTTTATTTTCTTCTTCCTCATCTAAAATAAGGGCTATCATGGCTAGATCCGTTTTGGAAAAGTTATTAAACATTAGGTAGGAATGGGAATGTGTGCACTGCAGCGAATAGAAGACTGTTGTATGACCGCGATATGACCGTACAGTGTGAACACTAGACAAAATTCCTTGACCGTGATCAGTCCGAGACCGAACCGTGACCTGACCTATAATGTGAATTGGGCTTAAAACAAAAATTGACCGAAAAAGAAAAACCTATAAAACTTCAGAAACTTCATTAATTTAGGCCACAATTTATACAATTGGTTGGCATAAGAAAAACACAAAATTATTGAGTTGTATGAATTTATTTTAAATTGTTGGCACAGTTATTAACTTTAAAATAAGTTTTGTTTATTACCTAATAATAATTTATTACTTCCAAAGGACCACTCAGAGTTTTTGATTAACATTCGCGTGCTGTATATTGCCTTAAATTTTAGTTTTCTTTGCCGAAAACGTAGATATAGTTGGGGACTTCGGGTAGGTCGAAGTTGACATGTTGATGTCTACTGCGTCAAAAATTCTAATCATTTTCTAACAATTAATATTATACTATGGTAATAATTCGAAGATATAAACTTTTTTTTCCGATAAAATATAAATGAATAAACCTGTATTGAAAGATTTATGTTAGAAAATCGCGGTTTATTTTTTTAAGCTACTGCAATATTTCGATTCCGTCTAAGCGGTTTTTATAATTTTTCTAAAGTAAACTAATTTTTGGAAATTTGCCAAACTCTGACACTTGATTTGATTATTCCTGACAAACAAAACATCTTGTTGATTGATGGAAGGTTTTTATTGCCAGTAGTTTGTTGATACAGAATTCCTTTCAACTTTTCATAAGTATATAGTTTACTGTTATAGACGATCATATTATTCATATTATTTACAACTTCTTATTACAAGTATAAGCTTGTTCTGAAATTTTGGATAAACTTAAAATGTAATATTTAAAACTGTTTTCAGAAAAATAAATGATAAGTAATGTAGACTATTAATAAATATAGTATACACAGGTTGTTACCTTAGAAACATCTCAAGCCATAACTTCGTATTTTAAATTTTGGACCCCACAAACCGCCACAAACTAGGTATACAGGGTGGATGAGAAAATACGCCCCGAGCTATACAACTTTTAATTGGGATCTGATTGTTACGGTCGATATGCCAACCGAAAGAGGTCATTAAATACTACGCTTTGCTGTAGTTAGAACATTTTCAGGGTGTACTAGATTTTAGCTACGATAGTCAACTTGTTCTTGTTAAATGGGCACCTATGTATATTTTTTGTAATTCTGAATATTGCGCAATATTTGGTTGCGCAAGTATAAACTGAATATTGTAAAAAAATATTGAAAGATGTAGACGTACACACCAAATATTGCGCAATATGATTGCGTGTGTAGGGGCAAGGTTTATATAGTAAGTTGCCTCGTAACTTCAAGGTTACTACGGTTACTACGTCACTGGTATGCTATCTGCACAATGTACTATTGTAGAATCAAGGTCACCTTACTAATACATTGCAATATAATTGTTTAACAACGCCAGCTGCTTTTATTTGCCCATTGAGAATGCGCCGCCTTATAAGCAATATTTTAAACCGGCATACCTGTGACGTCATGCCGCCGCGCTTCTGATTGGCTAAAAGTTACGAGGCAACCTACTCACTATATAAACCTTGGTGTAGGGGGGGCCTTAAAAATGTGCCATAATCTCATAATGTTCTGTTCAGTATCACAGATAATGTTGTTTACATAATTTTTTTTGAAACAGAAATCAGAACGATAAGTACATTTTTATGAAATATTCATGCTGAGTAATGGGTTTATCGTTTAATTACTGATATACAGTGGCGTAACAAGCAGTCAAGGGGTCCGTGTGCGAAGTTATGCGTGGGCCCCCTGTTTTTATAAAATAACCTTTCTTTCTGGTGTTTACTTCGGCAAATCCGTCGATTATTTAGCAAATATCTACCGTGAGCAACTTCGTTTTGAACAAGGATATTAGTAAACTGTTTACCCAAATTTGGGACAATGTATTCCCCAGGTGATTTTATTTTGAAAAACACCTTCCAAGTTTTTGACGATGCTAAGATATTGTCAAAAATAATGTAACGGCATGTATGAATCCAGGTAAAAATATCAGCGGAAAAAATGTCACTTGAGTTAATTTTGATGCTTACAGTTATAACTAACCTTTTAGAAATTATTTATAAATACAAAATCTCATTTGGTTATAATTAGAAAAATAATTCTAAATAATTGGAAGTTCATTTACTTCTAATGGGGTTTACGTAATACGAAAATATAAAAAAGGATATAGAAAGGTTTCTTTATTAAATAAGTAACAATATGTGGCTACATGTTTCGACCTCTGAGGGTCATCTTCAGGCCAATTGGAAACAAAAAGCTGCAAACAAGAGTAAATTTAATGAAAACACATAATTGTTGTTGTTTTATGTGTTATTATAAATTATTAGTTACGGCCCTGGTGATATATAGCTCTGATAAGCACGACTTGAAAGTATTTACAGTTGATCCGTTTTATCAAAGACGATAACAGACAAATGAAGTTGTCTATAATTTACCTGCTTTATTTATTTTACTAGATACTGTAAAGCAAATAAGTAAAATGTACTAACTATGATTTCTAATTTCGATATAGAGAAATCAACTTAATAAAAATAAAAAACATAGGTACTAAATATCAGTAGTACTTTGATTCCTAACCCATGATGTATTGTACAATATCAATCCTTCTCATACTTAATACTCTGACAAACAGAATCGCATTAAGTGCTAATATTTTATATATTGCACCGGTTGCATCACCAAGCCACCATATATGGAATAGGGCACTAGCATTCGGTTTGATTGAAAAAGGCCACAATGTTACCATGTTAGGACATGACGCTGAAACGGATCCACTGCCAAATAATTTTACATTGCTTGTAATGAAAGGTTTGTATTATCAGTGTAGTGTGTACAATATCCTATTATTTATTTTTCAATCATCATTAAAGACCGGAACGTACAAATGTGATCAGTGGCATAGCCAGAAATTGTATCTGGGGAGGGCTATGTACAAACTGAGAAGTTCTAACGATTTTTCCCAGTGCCCCTTAAAAAGATGATAAGTATAGAGAGGGTCGATCCTTTGTTGTAGGTAGGATTTTTCAAAATTCTGGAAGGGGTTCAACTCATAAACGTAGTGGGGAGGGTTTCCCAGGGGTGGTGCACGTTAGACCCGTGCATAGCGTTTCATGAACTTATCCGGGGTAAGTGGTTTTTAAAAAAACTTTTATTCTTGTCTTTGTTCCGAAATATTAAAAATAGAGGAGTGAATTACGGAAATGAAACTGATTCCCTTTGTAATACTGCAAAATAATTTTATATGACATTATTACACAGATTCCTATTTCGAATTCTATAAAATAATCCTATGACTATGTTCGCTCTTCTTCATATCATCCAAAACTTCGTCATTCAAAACGGGTGTTTCCCAATGTATATTTGATTATCCAACCCAAGCCCAACAGAATTTCGTAGATAGCTTTTGATTCTTTTTAAGGTGGAAAATGATCTTTCGCTTGTACTAATAGTAAACACAGGTACAAAATGTGGCGAATTTTTTTTAACAAAATAAAGATATTTATTTGGGTACATATTTTTATTGCTAATATTTTTATTTGTTTCGTCGTCATGTTTTTACAAAATCGATCATACCAAAGTACAAACTCGCTCTCTAAAAAACGCTTTGGTTTAGTTCTTGTATGTCGTTGTGGTAGAAAGCAGGTCCAATTGATTAAATTTTAGATTATTTGCAACTTTTGCCCGATGGAATAAGCAAGATAAAGATTTCAAGATGTTTACCAAATCTAGTGCTAAATTGGGACAATAGTTCGTCTAAAAAGGGTAAAAATATTGATATTCTGAAATATTCTTTTGGTGAATTTGTTTGTATGTTATTTCGATATACCTGTCATCCAATTCTTCGTGGTATAGGTACCTACCTCTCTACCCCTAGAATATCGATAATGTCGTTTAGCGTCTTTGGGGGGGGCTTTAGCCCGGTAGCCACCCCCTTGGCTACGCCACTGAATGTGATGGTCTAACGAACTTTTATGTACGAAAATAAAAATATAGCTATTGGTATGGTTCAAAATCTAAGGCCTGCAACAAAATTCTTTACACATTGAAATATTGCAAGTTTGTGAATATTTATTTTATATTAGAAGTTTTATAATTTATTTATAACATTACTGTATCCAAAATTTCACGCTGAATCCAACGTATAGGGCCTTCTTTAGCTTAAAACAGTTCATAGATATTTACGAAAAGATACCTTTTGCCTTACTATTTAAAATTGCATTATATAGTTTGTGGTGTCCATTCGGCATCTTCTTCAGTTAATCCTCGTACCTACATTGCCACTCTTATTCCTTCGTTCCATGATCATCTGGGTCTTCCATTTTTTCTTCATCCTGTTGGTTTCTATTTGAATATTCGTAAGAACTATGTCATCTATTCCATTGCCATCGCATCAGGTGCGCAAATCATTTCAAACTTCTTAGTTCTGTCCATGGTGGTTCTGTCTAATATCGCTTCTTAAACCTTCAGTTTAGTTCGTATTTCGTCGTTAGCGACATGCTCCCTTTTAGATATTTTCGCACTCCTCAGATAATCTCTAAGTGTTTGTACTCATACCACGGTCTCAATTTGTTTTTATATTTTATAATTTTCTAAGAAAAATTTACATTTTTCTAACTGGATTTCTAAATGTATCAAGATTTCTGCTGAATATCTGAAATTTATCTCGGAAATCAAGTATGTGACATGTATCTACCAGTAATAATAGTTAATTATTTTTTAGGATGGTACGAAAAAGAAGATTTGCTTTTAAATTTAGATATGCTGTTAGACCAAACGTCGCTTTCCAGTATTTGGGGAATGTATACATGGGCCAGTTCCTGTTGTGAACACGATTTAACTACAAAAGGACTTCAAAATTTATTAAATTATCCGAAAGATTATCACTTCGATTTGATAATTTTTGATGTTACTGTCGGACAATGTCTTTATCCCCTTATACAGCGATTCTACAATCCACCAATGGTAGCTGTCACGCCATTTCTGTTACCTCCGGTACTTTCTAGTAGTTTTGGAAATCATTTGTATACGTCATATGTGCCCTTTTACAATACCGATTTTTCCAACCGAATGAGTTTGTTCCAACGATGTCTCAACTTCCTGTACATATACTTAGAGCAAGCATACAGGAAATACATTTTCTTCCAAAGGGAAACTAAGGCAGCTAAGAAGAAGTTTGGAAAAGATATCCTCCCATTGGAAGAAACTGAGAAAAACATGACTATATTATTAAGTAACATAGATCCAGTACTAGATTATCCATTGGCTTTACCACCTAATATCATATCTGTAGGAGGATTACATATTAAACCGGCACGACAATTACCATTGGTAACATAAAACATGCAATTTAAAATAAATTTTACAATAATTTATATTTAGGATCTTAAAGTTATTCTAGATGAAGCTAAGGCTGGGGTTATTTTATTTTCTCTTGGAACTAATGTTAGATCTGATAAGTTAGATGTAACTAGAAGAAAGGCTTTTTTAGATGCATTTAATAAAATTCCTCAAGTGGTCCTTTGGAAATTTGAAACAGAAAATTTAACAGGATTACCAAAAAATGTCGTTTTAAGAAAATGGCTACCACAGAATGATATTTTAGGTAGGTACCTACATAAAGTATTACAAACTAATTAAAAATAGTTTATCTTTTAAATTTGATTGAGTACTTTTGTAAAAACACGAATTTTTTAGGTCACAAAAATACAAAATTATTCATAAGTCACGGAGGTGCTTTAAGTACTCAAGAAGCAATGTATCATGGTGTGCCTGTACTTGGAATTCCTATTTTCAGTGATCAAGCTGTAAATATTGCAAAAATGGTTGATAAGAAATTAGCAATGTCTGTGGATATCAGAACTGTAACTTCCGATGTAATGTACGAAACCATAACAGATATGCTGAAGAATCCTGTGTAAGGAGGATTTATACGTCCTAGGAATAAATAATTTTTGTTTACTTTACAGCTATCTTCATAATATGAAGCGTGTATCGAAATTTTATCGCGATCAATCCGAGGCGCCTTTGGAAAGGGCAATTTTTTGGACAGAGTACCTGTTAAGACATGGAACTGCTGAACATTTAACTATTGCGGCTCGAGATATGTCATTTTTTCAGAGTGCTAATATAGACGTTGCAGCGATACTTGCATTAGGACTAATTCTGATATATTCACTTTGTATGTTAATATTAATATGTATCCGTTTTATTTTTATAACCAGACACTCAAAAAGTACCAAAAAAAAACAAATCTAAATGAAGGTAAATCATAGTATCTGTTTTTATTAAAATTTACAAATTTACTGATTAAATTTTTTATTTTCAAATACAGGTTTTGTTAAAGTAAGAAGTTTGAATTGCTCGTAATATCTTCGCTAATTGGACCCAGTTCTGCAGAAACCATCCAACCCACAAAGAGTTCATTTGTCAGAAAATTGGAAAATACTTTTTTATAAACTATAAATTGTGTTGTTTAAAATATTAGCGACAGACGACCATGCAATAAGTTAATAGATATTAGAACATTTTATTTGTTGAACATGTGGTTTATGTTTTCTGCAAATAAATAATTCCTGGTTATAAAATAAGCATTCTTCACTAAAGATTGTTTTCTCTCGTAAAATGCTAGCATAGCGGTTGGTCGTCTTATGCAAACTGAAGAATGGGATAAAAGCTGTCGAAAAATGACATTAGCTCAGATTTTGCTACCATGTGGGTTGGTCGCTTTCTGCAGAACTGGGCCCAATTAATCTTCATGGCACCGACTGGGGTAAATTTGTACCGCATGTAAATTGAAAAGCTTTTTCGTTTCTGACCTTTAATTCGCTTTTTCTCAGTGGGGTACAATTGTACCCCAGTGGGAGCGATACGTAAGTTTTTGAGGTCGGTGTTATGAAGGTAAAGAAAATAAATTTCACGGGAGAACGGAAACGAATAAAAAAAATAAATAGTGGAATGAACTCCTTATGAAATTGCCGTTCCAACGATGTGCCAGACATGGTATAATGCTATTTGAAACTGTAGAGGGCTGAGGGAGTAGCTGTGACGGCGAAGGGATTGATGACAGACGTCCTGATTTTACGTAAAAAGATGTAAAGATGTCCCCTTGCTATCTTTGTTGAGATGTCTTGGCGATTTTCAAACAAACAATAGTTTCATTTTCTTTGAAAAACCCTGTATATCGATAGACCATGGTCCTAATTCTAATTTTAGTTTATTGTGGGACCAATGACCCTCTAACACAAAATACATTTTAATAATAAAATGTGCTAATACAATAGTATACAGGGTGTTTCCTAAGTATGTGTAGAAAATGCAGGAGGTGATTCCTGGGCGAAAATTAAGGCTACTTTTTCGTATAAACTTATATCCTAAGCTTCCTTTGTGTCCTAATCTGCTTCCCTGAAGAGTTACGCCTCTTCAAAAATGGAGAAAAAATTTTGATTTTAATTTTTACCTCACATTTGGACAAAGATAGAAAAATATAAATAAGTAGACGTGTTCTAGTAACAGGAAGGCTCTTTATGGATATTTTCTTTATCCACCTGTATTGTTAGAAGGGGATGAAACTTATAACCCCTGTTCATTTTTTTTTAGAATTGTTTAATGCACCGGAATTTTTAATTTACAAAATACGCATGAGAAAGCCTAGTTCATTTAGAAAGTTATTTGTCTCTTTTATTTTTACCGTGGGACTAATAGTTTTCGAGAAAAAAATTAAAATCAATTTTAATGTGTACTAAATTTCTAAAAGAAAAAAGTCTAGATACCTAGGCGTTTGTGTATCTTTCCATGATCAATAATGTATTCAAAATTACTAACAATTATTATTATCAAAAACAAGAAAACACAAAAAATGCAATCCGCCTACCTAGATTTTTTTCTTTTAGAAATTTAGTACAACTTGTCACAAAAATGACGCGCACATTACAATCTATTTTAATTTTTTACTCGAAAACTATTAGTCTCACGGTAAAAATAAAAGAGACAAATAATTTTCTAAATGAATTAGGCTTTCTCATGCTTATTTTTTAAATTAAAAATTCGGGTACATTAGAAAGTTAAATATCCATAAAGAGCTTTCCTGTTAGTAGAACAAGTCCACTTATTTGTATTTTTCTATCTTTGTCCAAATTTGAGATAAAAATTAAAAACCAAATTTTTACTCCATTTTTGAAGTAACTCTTCAGGGAAGCATATTAAGATACAAGTTTATATACGAAAAACTAGCCTTAATTTTCATCCAGGAATTACCTCCTGCATTTTCTACACGTACTTAGGAAACACCCTGTATTTCGTAGGTTACGTAAATTGGCAGTAAAATCGCTCGAGAATAAACACATTCTTGATTTTAAAAGAATAGCTAAACCACAAGTTAAATAAACAGACAGAACATTAACGAGGAGAATGTGAATAGCCGTTTACATTGAAAGATATATTTATGCTCATTTGACTATATGTATGTTAGCTTAAAGATGAGGTAAGAACCCAAAACGGGAAAGTTTCTTTATGTTTGAAAAAAATAAGAAATATATAATTTCACGTACAATTTTTATAAACATCATCGTAACATTCACGAAAGGTTTTCGCACGATCACCTTCTTAGTCTTAAACAATTAACTGCATTTTTAACGCGAAATGAGGACTACGCAAGTAGTTAGATTAGTAAATAATAATTTATAAAAAAAAATAGATTTATGCCGAGTTATCAACGATGATAAGTCAAAGCGGTCCGCTTAGTGATGGCAAAGAATTAATAGCACCAACAGCTGCTGTATACTGTGTTACTTTCAAAAGTAGGAGTGCAATATGGTTTATTATTACAAATGCTCCCCAACTGCACATTATATAGTTTTTCCACCTACTATACAAAATAATTTAGGTGCGTTCCTGTATTATTAGTAACCATGCATGAAAAGTTGCATTTTCCTGTTACGAAACTAGAAGGGACGTTGTTATGAGAATGATTTACACTTCTATTTATTATTGCTTGACTAGTTGGGACAATAACCAACTCAGGTTAATTACACCAATATTAGTGCAAAAAGAGTTGTTATAGTTTTGATTCGGAGCCAACTTTGCAAAATTATGTTAAACTGGTCCGAAATCTATTTTCGCACATGCGTGACATAGAAGTTACTAATAATAAATGTATATCTCTCCCTGCCGGTTTCTTCGTTAAAAATAACGTAGTTTTTTGTAATATCTAGTTATATTCCGTGCTTTCATGCTTCTCGTTCACGCATCTAAGTTGTTGGAATGAAAATAGTACTAGTTTTATTTTATTTCCTATTGCAATATGCATCGGGTTCTAATATTTTGTACGTTGCACCAATTGCATCCCCCAGCCTCCAAAGATGGAACAGAGCGCTGGCCATGGGGCTAAGAGACAAAGGCCATAACGTTACTATGTTAAGTCATGATGCCGAAAAGGGACCAACTCCAAAGAACTTCACCTTAATATTATTAGAAGGTTTGCATGTTGATTTTTATATTGCTATGTATTTTTTATAACGCTTACATAAACTGAAATTCAAGCTGTCAATAGGTATAGTTCCAAATGTTTTCAGTCACGCAAAAATTTGTTGGCTCCGACATATAAATTTTTAAGAATCTAAGAATACTTAATATCTAAGAGTAGGTACTTATAAAGGCGTCGATGGTAGAAATAATATCTGGAATTTTTTATGTTCTTATATTATAAACAATTATTCTATTTTCAGGCATTTATGAGAAATTAGAGAACAAGATGCAAACAAATGATATAAGAGAAGAAATAACAGCTGTTAAGACAGTCAAAGCTTTATTTAATCATGTTCAATTTTGCTGTCAGCACGATTATAACACAATTGGTTTTAAAATGCTTATGCGATACCCAAAAAAGTACAAATTTGACCTCATTATTTTTGATGCCAGTTATGGCAGATGTTTCTATCCCCTTATCCATAGATTTAATGATCCTCCAGCAGTTGCAGTTACACCTTACCGGCTTCCCCCTATTTTATCAAATTCATTTGGTAATCATTTACATACTTCTTATACCCCATATTTTAATACCGAGTTCTCTACTAAAATGTCTTTTGTTGAACGTCTCTTGAATTTCTTTTATACATACGTTGAAGTTATGTACAGAAGACATTCGTTTTCGCCTAGAGAAAATAAAATGGCCAGAGAGGAGTTTGGTGACGAAACACCTGCCCTTCGAGATTTTGAAAGAAACATGAGCTTATTACTACCAAACGTAGACTTCATAATGGATTTCCCAATGGCGTTACCACCAAATATAGTACCTGTCGGAGGATTACATTTAACTCCTGCAAAACCTCTGCCCAAGGTAAGCCCAGTGTAGTACAGTAAACTAGAATAACACAGCTGTGTTTATAGGACCTCCAGAAAATTGCAGATGAAGCTAAAAATGGAATAATATTTTTCTCCCTCGGAGCACTTCTAAGATCCGATAGACTTACAGAATTCCAACAAGCAAATCTCGTGGAAGCATTTAAAGCACTACCACAAACAATTCTGTGGAAATATGAAGGTGATAGTATTCCTGGACTGTCCAAGAATGTCATCATTAGGAAATCCTTCCCACAAAATGACATTTTAGGTAAATATTAAAAATAAAGGATACTTAATTTTAAAACCATTTTATGTTAGGGTTATTTGCAAATAAATATTAGGTACAAACATCCCTATTCTGTAAAAATTTTCTTCTCGAACGAGTCGTTATCTAACGATCATCGTTGTCCACCCTCCTATATCTGGAAACGCGGTTTCTTTCACGGTCAATCCGAAAAATCGTTCACACCCGACAATCGTTTGTGAACGAGTCGTTACAACTTACAGAATAGGGGTGTAAATATTTTAAAGGACTATCAGTATTATTAGAAAGTCGTCGTACAGCATTACCATTGTCGTAAAATTGAACCTGCAGGAGCAGCGGTGCAAGACTAAAGTAGTCTCTATAAAATATTTTCAAAGATCAAAGTTAGGAAATATTTTTACAGTATTCATAAAAACATACAACAGAAAGTTGAGTTAACAACCATTTTCTTGATGTTCTTAGAATCAGTCAGTATTATCAGAATTGTTGATAATTAGGTCGTAGAGGTTGTGGGATGACCTTCAAATATTCATTTCAAGGTCATACGATATTTTAAAGTTATAAAATCCATACGAGAGTTTAAGAAATAATTTTAGGGCTATGCAAAAGCTAACAAAATGATAATCAATTTTAAACTAAGAAAATCCATAGCCCAAAGTATGCGGACCTGGTTTCGTGAAGATTTGATTATTTTTTTCTATTTACACTCTATACACGTTGAAACCCGTAAGCGTCAAAGGGACAAAGGTTGTTAAATGTAAATATAAATATTCCTGAAAAATTCAATTTAAAACTAATTTTGTGTTAGTAAAATAAAACGGTTTTAGTTGTACACGATTCTAATTTAAAGGTGCCAATGTTGACGTGCCAATAACTTAAATATGTTGCGGAAGGTCAATGATATTTTGTTATTGGATTATGTAACAAACTTTCAGTTGCAGAAATGTTTTAAATTTAGCTGTTGTCAACTATAAGGTTTTTGTTTGGTGAATCACTTACTAATTATATTTTATGGAGAAATAAAATATCTCTGCACAATTTATTTGGCATAAAGCCATTCCATTCATCGAAGAACAACGAACACAGAGTTATTTATAAGACAATGTTCTAATTGACTTCTAATTATATTTCTCTAACACTAATAAGGGTCAATGTCTAAAATTTGCTGGTGCACTTGATAATAGTAGGTACCTATACTAAACAATTGCTAAATTTTTTTATTTTGACGTTTAAAACGTCTACTTTATCATTCACGACAATGGATGCCAGCACCCTTGACCACACACATAAATAATTAACAGATTATGTACTAGTCGTTGATAAATACATATTATTGCGTGATTACTACATGACTACGTTAACAAATTTATACAGGATGAGTCGGTAGCAATGGACCAAACTTCAGTAGTACAGATACCGAAATCGAACAAGAGACAAAAAATATTTGAAATAAGAATGTCTCTCTGTAAAAAAAGTTTTAAAACTATTGGAGGAACTGTTAAAAAGATATGAGCTTCTTTGACTGTGGATGATCAACCTTTGACCACTTACGCGACCCTCCTGAACAAAAAAATTATGTCAAAAAACACCTTTTTCCGGTAAAGAATCACATCCCAAATTTCATCCTAATGGCTAAAAACAATCTTTTGTTATTTAAAAAAATAGAAATTTTTTGAAGATCTTTGGCGTTGAATAGCGCTTTAACGAAGCAATTTCGGATAGAGGTAAGTTGCGTTAAATCGTCTTATTTTGATCCCCGGAATCTGTGGTTAAGCTATGGCACCATATTTTAGAGACACCCTGTATAGAATTCGATGTTTGGCACTTTAAAGATGGCTCCTGGGGGTTGGAGGCCACAGCGCAATGAGGTGGCAGGCATCCGCATAACTCGGCCTTGACCCATTACAAATTACACAATAATTAGGGGTAAATAATGTAATCAGCCTGGGTTGGAAATATACTTGCCACAAATTGGAATAGGTACTGTCAATGATCCAGATTCATTCCAGGGATTTTCGCAAACCACTTCCTTGAATTCAACGAATACTTTTAATTTTAACGTTCCTAAACATGTTTCTTTTTTGTTGGCAGGCCATAAAAATACGAAGTTGTTTATCACTCATGGAGGTATCCTTAGCACTCAAGAAGCAATGTACCATGCTGTTCCAGTACTTGGCATTCCATTTACTTCTGATCAGAGAGCTAATGTTCGAAGAATGGAACGTAGAAAGGTGGCAATATTGATGAGTAACAGAAATCTAACAACTGTAAACATCCTAGCAAACATCAAAGAAGTTATAGAAAATCCAATGTAAGATTAATTGCAACACAAATTGGAATTGTTTATATTTATATGTTATTATTTTAGTTATAGCAAAAACATGAAATCTGTGTCCAAAAAGTTTAAAGACCAACCTCAAACTCCACTACAACGGGCTATTTTCTGGGTTGAATACGTTATTCGACATGGAACCGCTGAACACTTGATTTCTCCCGCCAGAGACATGGATGCTTATGCGACTGGCAACTTGGACATTCTGGGAGTATTCTTGGCAAGTGTCCTCGGTATCTACTTGCTGTACTTGTTCCTACCAGCAGGAATACACCTGGCTTACGATGTACTTCGTAATCACATACAAGCAAAATAATGACAAGGATAGTTTTTGATTCCTACACAGTTATCTATTGAAAGTATTTTAAAAATGTTATTTCGTTTTTGTTAATTATTGTTCATAACATCTTATTTTAAGGCTGAAATTAAAAAGGAGCATTTGTTATTTGTATCATTAAGTTTAGGAAAGTTGGCTAGCAATAATCGTCAACCTACATCATTTATGATATATTATTCTAAAGTATGTCGGTTTAAAGTTTAAACGTTGCTTACGTTTTAATGTTTTATTAATTGGGGATCATTCTTAGAAATCCCCTTTCGAATAGGAAGTCAAACTGTAGGTCCCATGTCATCCGATCCCGATGTTAGGCAAGATAACAATCCCTAGTGGTTGAAATTCCTACAGTTGGACAAATGCAGCTAATTTAAGTCAGGTAAGTGCCACAATTCCTCATATCAATACTTCAACTTCAAATAATTACCATCCATTTACCATCTATCATTCCAATACCCAGTCTTGATCGTGGATGAACCCGTTCAGTCTTGACTACCTGCGTAAATTTTCTGAAAACATCAGTACATTATTAAAAATACAAGCACATACCTACGAGGTAAACACTATCTTTCATAAGAAATATAAGACTGTGGGTACCGTGTTATACATTATTTCATTGCGCACGTAAATCTGAAAAAAGAAGATAAGCAAAAATCTCGAAGGTAAATCCATATCGTCCTTGATTTTAACATTAAAGGTGCTTAAAGAAGTTAAATTTTCCAAGAGTGGACGAAAACAATCAACACTGACGTCTTCTAAGCGTAACTCTAGGAGGGTAGACGCATCAGAACCTTCTTGAATTTGTCGGCGCAAATGATTAGTATTGGAGCAACTTCCTTTGCAATTAACTTTTTTCCAGAAGCTGTAACGACAATACGTCTCGCTCCACGCTAAATGCAGGAATGCTGCGAATAAAATCCATTTCTTCATCTTTGAACTATAACAAAAAATATTGCTCTAAAATGTTGTACCATTGAGGACAAAGGAAATGGAATGAAAAGGTCGGAAAATAATGCAAAACAAGGAAGATTAGAAAATATAGCAACCTATCTCTGTCTTACTTTTAGAAATTCCTATCCCTAACAAAAAAGTTTAAGCAATCGCCGATAGATGGAAACAATTTTGTATAATTTCCCATAATTCTAAGCAAGCCATCTCTGTCCTACTCCTACCAAGCCATGGTTACCTTCATTCCCTCTCTCGTCCCAATTCCGATTTTGATAGGTCCTCTATGTGGTGCCCTCTATTAGATAATCAACGATCTTTTTTTCATATTTAAAATACGTGGTAGTTACACATTAGCCTCATACCGGGTACGTTATTCTAGCCTCATTCGCGCGAAAAAGTTTGCAAGACATTAATTTCAAAGAAAAAAGAACTTGGGAAATGTATTCTACAATTAACTGTCTTTATAATACAGTGACAATTAAAATTTAGTATAAATCCCTATTCACGATGCTATTTGTTTTAAAATAATTTAATAATATTACCTTTTTCTTCTTACAGACGCACTTTCTTCTTATCTTTTCTTTACAATAATAACTGTAGATTATTGTTACACGGTTCAAGACAGCCAGATAATACTAAAAGGTCTTGATTTAATCAATTATTTATATTTTGTGATGTAATATTATTAAATTATTTTAATTGTCACTGTATTATAAAGACAGTTAATGGTAGAATACGTTTCCCAAGTTCTTTTTTCTTAGAAATTAACGTCTTGCAAACTTTTCCGCGCGAATGAGGCTAGAATAACGTACCCGGTGTGAGGCTAATGTGTACCTACCACGTATTTTAAATCTGAAAAAGGGTCGTTGATTATCTAATAAAGGGCACCACATAGAGGACCTATCAAAATCCGAATGTAGGGCTCAAAGAATAATAAACTGTTCACAAAATAAAGGGTCAAATGTATGTCGTGAGTTTAGAATATCTCGAAATCGGATTGAGGGATCCCCTCAAGTTTTTCAGGAGGAATGTAGCACCCTCCACTCTATCAGAGAGCGTTAACAGACCGAAGGGTAAATGATGGGACGAGGGAGGGGATGAAGCTGACCATAGCTTGGTAGGAGTAGGACAGAGATGGCTTACTTAAAATTATGGGAAATTATACAAAATTGTTTCCATCTATCGGCAATTGCTTAAATTTTTTTTAGGAATAGGAATTTCGTAAAGTAAGACAGAGATAGGTTGCGATATTTTCTAATCTTCCTTGTTTTGCATATTTTCCGACCTTTTTATTCCATTTCCTTTGTGCTCAATGGTACAACATTTTAGAGCAATATTTTTTGTTACAGTTCAAAGATGAAGAAATGGATTTTATTTGCAGCATTCCTGCATTTAGTGTGGAGCGAGACGTACTGTCGTTACAGCTTCTGGAAAAAAATTACATGCAGAGGAAGTTGCTCCAATACTAATCATTTGCGACGACAAATTCAAGAAGGTTCTGATGAGTCTACCCTCCTACAGTTACGCTTAGAAGACGTCGGTGTTGATTGTTTTCGTCCACTCTTGGAAAATTTAACTTCTTTAAGCACCTTTAATGTTAAAATCAAGGACGATATGGATTTACCTTCAGGATTTTTTGAAAAACTAATCAAATTACGTAATTTAGCTTTGGATGTAAACATCTTGCGAAATTTTGATGTTAAAGCATTTTCTGGTCTTAGAAAATTGAAATATTTATTTTTATCTAATAATGGGATTGAAAATTTACCAATGGGGTTGTTTGATGAATTAATTTCCCTTACGCATCTTGATTTGAGTGGGAATAAGTTAAAGGAAATTCCTGGAGACACCTTTAAGAATCTTGAAAAGTTAAATTCTTTGGATTTGAGTAAAAATATGATTAGGACTTTGAATGAGAATTCTTTTAAAGGGTTAAATGGTTTGACTTCGTTTACTTTAGCGGAAAATAACATCGGGGAATTACCGGAAGGGGTATTTAAATTTTTGGGTAAACTTATAGTACTTCGGATGAATAACAATAAAATTCAAGAACTACCAAGAACATTACTAGAAAAAATGTCTTTTCTAGAAATTTTAGATATTTCATCTAATCTTCTAACTGCAATTCCACTTGTTTTTTTTGATAAAGTTCCTCGTCTTGATTTATTGCACTTATCAAGAAATTCAATATCTAGCTTAGAGTTGGAAGTTTTTAAAAACGTCAAGCTACTGAAAGCGTTACATTTGGATAAAAACCGCCTGAAAAATCTACCCCCTGGATTATTTGAAGAAAATCATGAACTAGTTGTAATTCATTTGGAAGGAAACCAATTAGAGAGCCCCACGAGAGCTTCCTTCCGAGGCTTAAAAAGTTTACAATATTTATTGCTTCAAGATAATAATATAAAAGATCTTTTCGAAGATGCTTCTTTATTGGTTCTTTTTTCTTTAGAACAAATCGCTTTACCCTTGCAAAAAGAGCTAAATTTAAATGACAACAAAATTAATCTTATTTCAAGGGATGCTTTTGAAGGAATGCCAAAATTACAAAATCTAAATTTACGAAATAATAGCATACAAACAATTGAAGTTGGTGGTTTTAATGGATTATCAGAAGTAGAAGATATGTATTTGATTTCCAAGGAAATTACTATTCTCCAAACCGATACTCTCAAACGATTATCAAATTTATCTAAGTTAGATTTATGGAGTAACAACATTAGGGAAATTGAAGTCGACGCTTTTAAAAGTCTATCCGGTTTAGAATAGATTCGATTGGGTGAGAATCAAATTATGGCCCTTCGAGCCGATATGTTTAGGGGAATGTCCAAATTAACACACTTAGATTTGAGTAAAAATATCATAACGAGTATTGAAGATTATTCCTTCAGAGGATTGGAAAGTTTAAAGGAGTTGCGTTTGGGTGTTAACGTAGTAATCACTGATATTCCAGTTCATGCTTTTAAAGAATTATCAAATTTAAAAATGTTGATATTATTTGGTAACCGCCTTGAAACACTTCGTAAAAATGCATTCTTAGGGTTTCCCAAATTATTTCTATTAGATGTTGCAAGAAATAATATAAAATCAATTGAAGTTGGTGCTTTTCGCGGATTACCCTTCATGGATACTATTAATTTAGAAGACAATCAAATTGATAAACTCCTAACTGATAACTTTAGGGGATTGGAAGAAGTCACCTATATAACCTTAAATTCTAATAAAATGAAAGAAATTCAACCCGATGCTTTTAGGGGTTTGTTGAGTTCAAATTTATCTTTAAAGAACAATAGTATTGAAGTTTTACGAGCTGATTATTTAAGAGGGTTCAAAACAAATCAATTAAATTTCTCGAATAATCGTATCAAAAAAATTGAAGCTAATACGTTTAGGGGGTTACCCTTATTAAACAAATTGGTGTTAGAAAGAAATGAAATTAATATTCTCAAAGATGGAGCTTTTGGAGGAATGCTAGAATTAGAAGATTTAGAAGAATTTAAGTGGTAATCAGATTAGTAGTAATAAGATCGAGGACATTAAAGGATTGTCCAAATTACAAACACTTGATTTACGCAATAATAAATTTAATGAGAATGAAATTGAAAAAATTAAACGTTCTGGAATACCTCACTTCATCTAGAACTGTAAAGATTGAATCATCCATCATTGAATGTCATTCCTTTGCGATTTATTTGTGTATCTGACCAACTCTAATAAAATTGTAATGTATTTTTATGTAATTATCATACAGACAATAAAGTTTAAATTTAGTTTATTGTAAGTATTTATGCCCGTTATGGTTTTTCTTATAAAAAAATTAAGGAGGATTCGTACGATACTAGGAAATCGTACTCGGTGTTAGGCTAGTGGCGCGTGACGTCAAACATGCAAGACGCGCATTAATAGCCTTAAATGGAAACGTAGCGCAAACCGCACAAGATAGCGCAAAATAATATAAGAGCAAAGTTGTAGAAAATTAAATTTCCCACAAGAAAATCCGGAAAAACATATGTCTAATGTTAATAGTTTGGGCCTAGGAACCGTTAGACTAAACACATGCGCGCGCGCTCTATTTAGTTTTAAATGGAAACGTAGGGAAAACCGCGCAAGATATCGTAATAGTAATTTATTTTCAACCATATATGTAATGACAGCATTTCTGACATTTTTGTAAGTTGGAAACTTGACGTTTACTAACTGTCGCCGTCCAGCCAGGTGGAAAGTGATCACTTTCCACCTGGCGGGCGGCAAAGTAAAAATATCAAAATTGTAGTATTTTCATTTTATTATTCGAAACATATAGGAAAAACTAATGAAACTAATTAGTAGTAGTATTCAAATTAATTGTAACATTGGAGTTATTATAAGTAGCAATAGAAATATTTAATATTTATATGCTTAATTTTATGTTTCACTGAGAGAAACGTCAGTGGAGCATAATCAAGCAGGTCGTTACAGTTATACAGGAGTATGCTTTTGTCAACAATATGTCGTTTTTTTTTTCAAAAGATTCATATTTTTTACTGTTATTCCCGTCTGTTTTAGATGGTTGAAAATAAAATAGTATACAAACCACGGTGGAAAGTTTCATTTCTATCTGGAGCATTAGCTGACCTCGGCACTTCGTGCCTTGGTCAGCTATCTTAGCTCTCGATAGAAATGAAACTCTTTCCACCTGGGTATGTAAAATAATATTAAGGCAAAGTTGTAGAAAATTAAATTTCCTACACGAAAGTGTAGTTCATGAGAGGTACTCTGAAATATTACTCCTACAGTAAACCAATTTCTATTGTTGTGTCTGTACGTCAAAAGACCACCAGCATCCCCATCGCAAATATAGTGGGTGTTATTTTCAAAAGGTATTCCACATATGGAACTTATTTGTTTATACGGATCGCTACCTGCACAATCTTTATCACTCATGACTGTGTATTTCATTCGTTTCTTCAGTTTTACACTCTTTCCTAAAAGTAAAACAATTAGTTGAAGCTTAGCATAATACAGGATGTTTAGGAATTCTTGGTCCAAATTGATTTGACGCGTTCTAAACACCAAAAATTGTCCAAGAAGACTTCGTTACAGAAAACTCCAGCTTCCTGATTATCGTCAACGTAATTTAGAAAGCTGTAGCTCGGTAACTTTGCATTTCAGACATATTGGAATTTTGGTACTTGAAATAATACTATTGCGAAGCATCCTCTGGGTTATGGAAATATTTGTTAGGTACCTTGGACGAATTCCTCTTCACTCCAACCAGAAACCATTACAGTGCTGCCAGGTGCAGGTATCTCTGCAGATTGTTGTGGCAAACATATTGGTCTGACGTAATCTACAATTAAAAGATTTTTACTTTCCCATACCACTACTGGTATAGGGAAGTATTGATATCATGAAAATTTTCGAAATCGAGATTTTCACGGAAATACGTCTTTTGGACCTCCAGGATCCCAAAAAAGTGGTCTAGAAAAAATGTCTGTCTGTGGGTGGGTGCGTGGGTGGGTGGGTATGTAACGCCTCTAACGCAAAAACTAGTGAACCGATTTTGATGAAATTTTAAATGAAGGGGTATATCGAAAATTCATCGACAAAATAAGCTTTTCAAAAAAATCCGAAACCGGAAGCGGAAGTTAGACATGTTTTTTTGGTATCATTTTTTTCAGAAGCGGAATTTTGAAAATCTGAGTAGGGGATATGAAAGAAGGGCATAATTCAAGGGAAACAGTTTTTTACCGGACTCTCTAACTTCAAAATGGCGATCGCTATGAATTTTTCAAAATTTCGACTTTAACGCCCCGTAACTCAGAAACCAGTTATCTGATCAGGTTCCGCAACAACTTGTTTGAAAGCCCTTTGGCTGTACTACACCAAGAAAAAAAATTATTTACTAAATCCAAAAACGGTCGCAACGGCGCTCTTCCAAAAATTTTGAAATTTTTGAAAAATTATTACAAAAAAACTGGTCTAAGGAATTTGTTTAAATTTTCTATACTTATACAGCTTGGTATTAGCTACATTTTTATTTTTTGATGAACGCCAGAATTCCACTGTGGCGCCCTACGAGATTTTGAAAATCGAACATTGATGCTCCTATAGCGCCTTTATTAGTCAAAATATGAAAGAAGTTTAAATACAAAAGTTGTTCAGTATATAGATTTGCATTTTTCTAAATTTATATCACGTATACAGGGTGTTTGGTTTTCACAGTACAATAAGCAACTTTGTTATTTTAAATGAAACACCCTATATATTATTATATAATTGAATGTAGAATTTCATTATCTATCACATAGTATAAGGTGTTCATATGGCTAAAATGTACGGTTAATGAGAAATTCGTGAATTTTGAAGTTTAAAACAGTGTAGGGTGAAATTTGTAAGTGCCGATATGTTCAAGTGACCATGCGCGGGACTGGAATTCCTTGTCGCCGGCTAATCCTAGCAGCCTATGAATATAAATAATCACACATGCCCAGATGAACACAATCGGCACTTGTGTTAATTTTCCATATACTAATTTTCAAGTTAAGTTTATCGGTTGTGGCGAACAGGAACAATACTGTTGAATACCAAAAACGAATGTTTATTTTTAGTATGGGAAAGTCCAGGGGAGGTTTGCACCTCCACTTTTTTATACATTCTGTTGACCCGTATGGAAAGCCCTTCGTTCTTCGTGCTTAAAATTTTAAACTTGTGCTCACGACTTAAAATTTTCCGATCGTAACTGTCGAAAATTTGTAAGTACATTTTTACGACATTTCCCTGAGTTTTTGATTTGAATGCTAAATTTTTAAATTTCCCTCAGGAATTTAAAACATGCTTACCAGAAAACTGAACTTTGGTATCCAATCGTAACAACATAATGTCTTCAAAAATCTTCCAATTATGAGATTTTACACTTATTGGGGGGTCAGTACAATCGTCAACCCCAAAAGGTGTTCCAATACAATCTACATTTTTATGAATATGATGTAAACCCAACAACATGTCAACACTATCTTTTCTATCAAACCATCTGTAATAAAATATTAAATTATATTCGTGGTGGCCTACAATTCACGCAGCGAGGCTGTGAGACTTTCGTTCGGTTCGAATCCAACAAGGAAGGGGTGTTATTTTTGTTAGATGGGGCATAATAGTTCGTGTCCCTTTTAAGTGTAGAAAAAACAATAATAAAACAGCCAGCTTACTGTTCATTTATAATATTAGTACGAAAACAAAATCCACATGATACAACATATTGCTTGCTGATCAAGACTCCAACGCAATTGCTTTCAACTCTTAAATAATATTCCTGATCGTGTTGTGTATTACCGTCAACTATAATATACGCTAACCAAGGAAATTCATCCACGGAGGTTTCCACATCATCATAAAAATAATCATCAGTGTGTTGCAAACCACAAATTGTTCGGGTTGGTAGAAGTTTCTTTAATACATAATCTTTTTTTTCTTCTAGGGAAAAACCTTTAAATTTTTCCTTTTCACTTATACGTTTTTCTACTGTTATTGATTTTGTATAATTTCCTGTTTTCCCACAACAAACCGTGGACGATTCTTCATTACATGTTGATTCGTTTAAGAATTTTAAAGCAGTTGGTTCATTACTAGCGGCTGATTGTAATAAAACCATACATTTTAGTATAGGGATGCAAAATGTTGCTTCTCCGTTTGGGGTGGTACATGGTGATAGGGGAAGTCCGTGTAATTTGGACCAATGTGTAAATTGGTCCAGGCAAATAATTCAAAAACTAGAATATGTAGCAACATCTTACTAATGTGTTATGAACCATCCCTAGCTAAGACGCTCTAAGGAATGAAACTTGGTTAAGATGAGTCAGTTACTAAAAAGTGCCATTCAGTTCAAGTTAAGCCCGTGTATTCATAAAAGGTAAGGTGAAATCTGTGTGCGAGATTCTGCCAAGTCATACATATTTTACAATACCAACTAGACTTTCTTAATTAATAGCTATCTAAGAATACTTCACCCCAATAAAAAATTTAAAAGTTAATTACATCATTTAAAAAAAATCATTGTTGTCTAGACGACACATAGTGTAAATCGGTCCACTATATAGTGTATATATATCGTGTAATTTGGCCCTGGTCCAAATTACACGTATTTTACTACAAAATCTTTGTATGCATTTATATTTCGTTTTTTCTATACTAAATATTAAAATATTTCATATGAATACCATTGCTTATTTCATAAACCTAATTGTAGATTAAACAACATCAAAACCAAATTACACGACTCATGAAACCAAATTACACGCCTATGGACCAAATTACACGAAATAATAAAAATTTTAAATATTTTTTAAAAATTAATACGTATTTAGTTGCTTCATATTGGGGTGCAATATCAATTCGTTTTAGTACGTAGCATTCATACAAAATATATGCATCCTCTGGGTATCTCCAGTAAGAAATTATCGTGATATCTTCTTAGGGGGTCCAAATTACACGGACTTCCCTACTGGGAGAGAAAGAAAAATACTTTCTTTAGAATATTTTGATAGACACTTAGAATTCAAATTTGATTAATTTAAGTTGAAATAATTAGGAAAAAGTCAATACTTACGTTCTGCTGCAGAAACAATTCCCCAAAAAAATCCAAAAATGGCAAAATAACAAATAATCATCTTGCACTGTTTATGATGCGTTACCCACACATAATAAATATAAAAATTGTTTTAAACTTTTGCTTTAAGGTCAAAACAAGATACGACATCCTATATTATGATAATGTTCTGGAATTTACGTAAAAACGTTCTGACGGTTGATAATTTTCGCTAATCTAAGGTCACAAAACTGGTTTATTTGTTTATAACTCCGATAATTATTACCAAGATGGGCGATTAGTAAAAGAAATGTTTGGATTCAACTCTTAAATTTTATTAATCTGAGGACTCCCCATTTATAAACCTTAACCCCAACGTAACCCCCCGTGTTTTAATAAAAGAAACTAAAAGCTACAATTTGGTCTTACCGTTTCGCCCTTTAATTAATTTTTCTGGACTTTCACGTCAAACTTTCTTAACATTTGGACATCTGATAGAACAACTAAGGGCTTTAATTTGATCTATCGGTTCACCCTCTAGTCCTACTGCAACGACTTCTCTCAATTTTTTAAAACTTGCAATATTTTCCAAAATAAGGTTTTTATTTAAAAATGTCTATCTTTAATGCTTCAAGCCGGATTCTTTTCACATTTGGCAAGGTGGTAAAAGAAAACACCTTATTCTGTAAAAAGTCGTTAACGAACAACTCATTACCTAACGATCATCGTTGACGAGGCTAAACCCCGACAATCGTTTGTGAACCAGTCGTTACGGCCGGCGCCCGGCGCGGCGCGGCGCGGCGTTTTTCTTTTTTAAATCTCTTTTATGTTGTCATTGTAAAATGTTAAGATTATCTGCATTATAGGTCGGGTTCAACGCGGATAAATGTTGGAAAATTATCAATCGTCCGATTGTAAATTCCAGAACATTAGAACATTTTAAAACAAAATCTGCGATTGTACCGATAAAATTTGGAAATTTAGAAATAACAGTAGGTACAGAAAATATCTGCTGTTTTAAAATAATTTATTTATATAAAAGTATAAAATATATACATTTATTAAATAATATACAATCAAAAATCTAAAATACTAGGGACTACTGAAAAGTATTTTATCAATAATTTAAACTTTTCGTTTCGTTCCATGTTTTTGTAGATAAAAATAATACAAGCAAATATTTACAACAACAGAATTGAAGGATTTATTATTATTTACTTTAAAATTAAAGAGTTACTTAATAAAATGTATCTATTATGGTTCATTTCGCCTCTTTGCTTTATTTTCAAAAAACACTATTGCGCCGAATATCCAATCGATTATTTTTGGAGTTAATTCTTCAGTTCCACTAAGAACAACTGAACAACTCGACACGGAAGCAGAACTACTTATAACTAATCTGCAGCAAGCTGCATGGGACAATACCCCTGTGCCAAAACGAAAAACACATGGCATAAACTACCCTAGGGAAATCAAAGAGCTTGTGTCCACGAAACCAAAGGCACGGAAGTGATGGCAACAAACCAGAGCACCGGCAGACAAAAGACTACTGAATCGTTTAAGCCAGCAACTAAAAGATGAGATCCGCTCTGTAAAAAATGAAACATTTACTGAATTCCTAAGGGGACTCACAGATGACAAAGAGACCGAATACTCTCTCTGGAAAGCCACCAAGAGACTACAACGACCACAAAACCAAAATCCACCCATTCGCAAGGAAGATGGTGGATGGGCAAGGAAAGATACAGAAAAGGCAGAAATATTTGCCGAACACTTAGCAAACACTTTCCAGCCACATCCAGCAATGGACGATGAGATTCTACTGGAAATAAACAACACAGAGAACAGGGTCATAGAGCCTATAACTCCAAAAGATATCTACAGAACTACAGAAATTCAAAACAATCTCAGTTCCAAAAAAGCGCCACGTTACGACCTGATAAATGGGCAAGTGCTTAAGGAACTACCCAAAAAAGGCATAATGAAGCTTACGCACCTATTCAATGCAGCACTGCGACTACAATACGTGCCTATGCAGTGGAAAATTGCGGAAGTTATTATGATACCTAAACCTGGTAAACCACCCTGCGAAAAAACATCATACCGACCAATTTCACTGTTACCAACCGTTTCCAAACTGTTTGAGAAATTACTACTGAAACGCCTCAAGCCAATCATAGAGGAAAAGCAGCTCATCCCAACTCATCAATTCGGATTTCGGAACAAACACTCGACCATTGACCAAGTGTATCGGATTACCGATGTAATTGAAAGGACACTAGAGAAAAGAGAAATATGCGCAGCAATATTTCTAGATGTGGTTCAAGCCTTCGATAAAGTTTGGCACGAGGGCCTCGAATACAAAATAGCTAAAAATCTGCCGCGGCAGATGAGTCACATTTTGAAATCATATATCTCCGACCGCCAATTCAGAGTGAGATATGGCGAGGAATACTCAGAAGTAACAGGTCATAAATTTTACTACAGGTTGGAAAGTTTTAAAGGGGCCCTTTTAAAGAGATAAGTAAATATTTTTAAATATTTTTTTCATAGAATTTCTTTAATGAAAACCAATATTGTTCGTTGTAAGAAAAAAGTACCACATTATGCATACATTTTAAAAAGTAGTACCACCGTATCATCAATAAAATTATGGACCACATTTGGTACGTTTGTACCACATGCGGCAACGCTGCTCAGAACTAAGAGACATTGCTGCAGGTGTACCGCAAGGAAGCGTCCTTGGACCAGTGCTATACTTGTTATATACTAGTGACTGTGACATCCCTATAAGTGATGGAGTAACAACAGCTACATTCGCTGACGATACCGCATTGCTAGCCACAAGCAATGAAATTGAAATTGCAACAACCAAGCTACAATCAGCTACCATCGCATCCGCTGTATTTTTATCGTTATTTTCATACCATTACCATCCTTGTGGGTTTAAATGGCGAGCAGGAATCTATATAAAGGTTACTTACAATGCAATTTCCCTATGTTCGGTTTTGAAAGTACCCACACTGTATATGCCTTGAATTGATTCAGGATATTATAGTACTTATTAAACTTGTTTGAATATGAATGAAATTTCTTTTTTTATTGGTTATTTTATTTTTTAAGGATATTTGATTTAGTTAAGAGATTTTCAGTTTGAAAGCAAAAAGTAGAACAAAACAGCTGTCTTGGATATATTCTTATGTTTGAAAGCAAGAAAAGTAGCCAAAACAGTTTTCTGAAATTATTTTTTCTCGAAAAGTAATAAATTACTATAAATGAGTAAAAACAATTACAGGGAACTGTTTGTGTTTACTTTTTTTGGTTGTCAAGTTTTATAAAATTAAAATTAAATAATAAAATTAATGGTGATTCGAATTTCCCGCTTTTTTCCAAAGCTGCATTTTTACAGTGACCAATTTTAAGTTGCTTATATGTTCTGTGACAAATTTCTAGGTGGCGCTCAAAATCGTGTCCCCATTTTATAGAGAGAGTCGGCTTATCGGCTATTGTCATTATCTATGCTATTGTCTGTGGTGTTGTTCTTCTGGAGCGTGCTTTCCGTTCATTTATTCAAGTAAATCGTAAGTAAATCCATGAGTAAATCAAACAATTCAGCATTAATTTATGGCAGTAACTGAATATTGAATCATAGATATTGAATTGTTGCACATCACTAAAGTAGGCAGTAAAGTATCAAATAATAGGTAAATCCGCATTTTTTCCGTTTTGCACTTCCATGACATGGTAATAATTAAGAGAATAATTATATTTGTTATACTGTAAACTGTGAAGTTGTAACACGTTGTAATAACCTAAAATTAGGCACAATTTAAATAACATGATACCTAAGTAGTTTAGGTAAATTTTATATTTGTTTATACCTAGTTTATTATTCAGTGTGTGTTGAATGTATTTATCAGGTTATAGGCTGTTATCTGAATTTGATATGTTTTGTAAAGATTTTTAAATATCGCATAGTAATTTGAAATATCTGCTTTAGATCTGTTTGACTCCTACTGTAATTTTTTTCCATTCTTGGTTTGGTAATTTCATAATCCAGAATAGTTGTGCAAATCACACAATACTTGACTGCAGTTATTTCTTATACTTAGCAGTAGGTAAGTGAATAATCTCATTTATAAGAAAAGGAGATATTAAATTTAGTGAATAATTCAACTTCGGAATTCTCAATTGCAAGGGGTTTGTAACGTACAAAATTATATGTGATTATTGCAGCCGCACAAAACCTAATTCACTCTAATTATGGTTTAGTTATTCTATTCAAAATGAATGCCCAGCTTATTTCATTTAGTTAACATTTATTATTGTCTTACAAATTAACAATTTATTAAATACAACGGGTTTTTTAAAGTTAATAGTTTTTATCCACGACTACTAAATTATACATCGATTATTTATGTGTTTTGTTAAACATAAGACTACCCATAATAAATTGCCGTGAATTATGGTACCTAATTCACTCTTACGTCAAAATCACAAATGTCAAAATACAATACAATACAACATACCCCAACTTAGTTTCGAGGCCCTCAGATTCGTCATGATGGTCCTTGCTGTAACTTGTTGTTTTTAAAAAATGTTTCTGGGACAAATTGTTATAAATTTTTTTTATAATTTACAATTGAATATTAATTTGACGTTTCACGAATCACATCAAAAACAATTGCTGGCTTTGATATGAACTGTCATGGCTGATTAGATGAAGTTTTTAAAAAAATGTGTCTGGTAATTATAAATTTTTACAAAAATTGTTGTTATTTATTAGTAATAGTCGTGGACAAAGTACAGTATTTAACTCGCATGTTATTGGCTATTATTCACTCCGGTTATTTACGAAACTCGCCTGCGGCTCATTTCGTAAATGAAACCGTCGTGAATAATAGCCATCCTAACATGTTCGTTGAATAATATACTAATTTGACAGCTAGGGTAGAAAATAAATCACAGCAAGATCCTTAATTGTTTTTCAGAATTACCTTATAGCATAGGTACTTTATAGTCAAATAAAATTGGCCGTAGTTAAACTCAAAGTCATTTCTATCTGTTCACAAACACCGCAATTTACCCAGAATTACGATTTCTCATTTGAGTTACTTACTTCATTGATATTTTTTGGTATATTTAGTTTTTTATCTTGAGTAAAAGATTTGTAGTTATCTTTGAATTGTTGGCGATCTGTTGTCTTATTTTTAATGGTGTGTAATACTCTGCAACAATTGTAGGCGAAGCAGGACAGCTTCGCATTTTGCTTTCTTTTTTACTGCTCATGGTTATAATTTGTATGATTTATATTAGAAATTTTTTATACAACTGTCATTAAAAATGACACTTTTAGACCCGGTTTTACAATATTAGTATATACCTGGAATAAGCTATACCTCCGACAGTTGCCATGGTTACAATTATTTTAACAATTGTAACCATGACAATTGTCGGGGATATAAGTAATACTTGTATTGTAAAACCGGCCCTTAGTTAATAGGTTTGTTCCTTTGTCTGCACTAAACTGCTCCGAACAGGAAACAGAAAAAGATGACTACATACGGTGTTGGTGCATTAAAAAGAGATAGCATGTTGTTTGTTTCCTGTTCCATGCAGTTTAGTGCAGACAAACGAACAAGCCTAAAGTTACCCGGGTTAAGAAATTCAATTTTATAAAGTAGCATGTTAAAAATATTTTTAACACTAGTGGAATTTGTTTATAATTTATTTATAAATAGTAACATACACATTAGAATTAGAACAATTACAGATATTAATTCCTTGGGAAGTAGTCCCTTCAACTTTCTTTAGTTTGCACCATTCTATGAATCGGTTATATGCAATATCATATTGCTGTCGCGATTTCTTGGGCAACAGATCAAATGTAGCCCTACTAGCTGGTTCTTCAATGTCCCGAGGAACGGCGCCGGCATCAGTATCAGCAGAGGAACCATCGTCAATAACAAATTCGATTTCATCACAATCCATTTTCACTATTGCACTATCAATACGAACTGTTTTAAAAAACGCGAACGAAACGTTTTCTGCAGTTTCTAATAAACAATTTTCAACTGTCACTGCATTAACGTGACTACATCACGACATAGCTAATTTTTCTGAAACAATTTAAAATAAAAATTATCACGACAGATCTGATTTTTGTGAAACATTTTAAAATAAAAATTATGAATTCGTTTTTTAAATTAAATATAAACAGATGTATAAAAAATAGTGTACGATATACTTGTTAAAAGTGACATTTTATTATGTAAGTGGGTAAATTTGCGAAACGAGCCGATAGGCGAGTGTAGCAAGAGCAACCCCACGAACTTATACTTATATCGTAAATAACTATTATCTGAATTGTGTAAATTTTCTGCTGACTGGACTAGATTAGATTTTTGTTAAAACCACTTTGTGCTTGTACCAAAAACAATATTTGTGGCTGTGTTAGTTTCATTATTGATTGTTAGCAATAGTGTTACGATATGTAATTTATGTCTGACTCCTTGAACCCTTTTTTTTTAGCATACAACATAATGAATCCATGCAACAAAAAAGGAGAAACGGACAAGGATAAAGAAAAAGAACCTAAACAGAAAATATCATCACCGAAGAAAGAGAAGGAGCCATCTGTCCTGGCAATGGCATCTACCAGCAGTAACGAAATAGCAGTAAGTCCACATCTTTTAATTTGAAAACAACTTTCTCCAGATGCTAACATTCTGTCATTTCTGACATGCGGAATATAAGAAGGGAGCAAAGTTTAGGTTTTGGTTTAGCACCACGGAATTACACTCTTATACAAATGTATTTACTCAATTTTTTTAAATGCAAATTGCTGCTTCTGTTGCCTTCCTTGCAGTACTTTAGCTCTGCTAGTGAATTAAATTCTCTTTATGTAACAACGTTTTTTAATATTGTGGGATCCTGTTCCTTTTTCTCTTTATTTTTAACAGATTCGTCAAAAATAACATCACGAGCGACTACTATTTTTCCTTTCTCCTCATTCCATAGTCTATACCCATTATTTGTATATCCCACCATAATAAATTTCTTCGTACGAGAATCTAATTTTCCAGTTCTTTGTTTTTTAGGAATATGTGCGTAAGAAACACTTCCAAAAACTCGAATTTTATTAAGATTTGGTTCCTTACCATACCAAATTTGAGCTGGTGTTTCTTTATTTTTTAATGTTTCAGTTCTATTAGTTAAATACACAGACGTACGTACTGCTTCACCCCAGAGAGATTTTCCTAATTTTGAAACATTGTGCGATTAAATCGTTCCGCTACACCATTCTGCTGAGGATTAAATGGTACTGTATATTCAATATTAATTCCTTTTTGATTACAAAAATTTCTAAACTCTCGTGAAGTGTATTCTCCTCCGTTGTCGCATCGGAATGTTTCTATTCTGTGTTGGAACTTTAGTTCGACCATTGCTACATATGATTTGAACGTTTCTAATACTTTACTTTTATTTTGAAGTAAATAACAAACTGCAAAATGCGAATAATCAATATAACTGACAAAATATCGCTTACCATCATATGTAGTTGGAGTCGTTGGACCACAGATATCCGACGATACTTTTTGCTTTCATTTCTTCCTTTACTGATTTATAAGGAGTTCTTGCATGTTTTCCTTCCAAGCACGTTTCACATAAATTATCAGGAGGATATCTTGAAGAATGACCCATATGTCGATGTTTTATTATTTTCAAGTATGTTTACCTCTATCATTTGTTTTGTAAAATTTACCATGTACAGGTTTCCGTTATGGCTTCCATTTGTAATTAACATCTTGTTTTTGTATATTTCCACTTTTCTTTTATGGAATATTACCCTTCTTCCATTCTTTTTACAGACAAAAGATTATGAGTCAGCTCTTCACACTCCAAAACATTTTTAATTTTAATTGGCCTTCCATCTTCAGTTAACAAATGCATATTCCCTTGTCTACTTGCTGTTATTGCTTCGCCTTCTTTTGCAATATTTATTTTGTGGTTTATTTCAATTATATCAACCAGATGTTGACCCAAGTATAATAATAATAATAATCTCTACACTACCCGTATCCTGTTGCCAGGCCCCATAAGCGCAATGCTTGTGCGGGGAGGGAGGAAGGGGCTATTATTATTAAGCGGGCCCGCTTGCGTCTGCAGCCGACTTAGAGATGGAATAGCACAACTCTCATATTCATGTTACAGCCAAGGAAAACTGCAGAAAACCTTGGCCAGAAGTTGCCGGCACCGGGAATCGAAACCCGGCCCGCTGAGTAGGAGCCTAGCATGCTAGTCGCTACACTACCGGGGCTGTTTTGATTAAATGATTAGTTGCCCCGCTGTCAACTATAAAAGTTATAGTATTAATCAAACTAGATTTCATGCATTCGATTTCTGTGGAGGTCATAAAAACTACTTCATTGTCATCCACAAAATTACATTCGTTTCTTCTGTTATATCTTCCTTGCGGACATTCAGGTCTTTTGTGACCTATTTTCCCACATTTATAGCATTTAAATTGAAATTTACTACCTTTATTTTTGTTCCAATACTTCTTCTCGAAGCAGGACTTTTGGGCGCCGCCGATTGGGGCCAACCAATTGGGCGCCAATACATTTTTAAAATTACATGGGGCCCATGTTAGTTGCTCTTAGCAGGTAATATATAAAATAACTTGCACGTAATGGAGGTGGTCGTTGCAGTCTGTGTACATGGTACCCAGGTCTGTGTACAGTCAGCGACTAATGTTTTCACCAGTCTTGTACCACTGTAACCCGCTTTACTGAGAAATATAACACATTTCTATATTTCATTTCATCTTGTTAACAGTGTTACCAACATACCTAGATAAAACAATACGAGCGACGTTGTGGTACCTCTCATATTTCTCATAAAAACGTGTTCAGGTTAGTTGCTCTTAGCAGGTAATATAATATAAGAACTTGCTTACCGCTAATCTACAGAAATTGGCGCCCAAACGTCCGGCGCCCAATCGGCGGCAGCCAAACGGCGGCGCCCAAATGTCGCCTACCGCTTCTTCTGAGCTGCAAAAGCTTCTGACGTTCCAGGTTCAGCTTTTTCCTTACCCTTTCTTTGTCGGCTAAAGCTCCACCAAGCTTACAAATGCCCCGGAAAATATGTCAACTAAATTTTAAAAGACAAGGCGCGACAATATGTCAACCAATAGCAAACAATTATAATCAAAAGTACATTCACTGAAAAAAATCAATTGATGTTTGAAATTTTAATAATTTCAGTGTTTGTCAGATTGTTTTGACGTTTAAAATCTGTTAAGTATGAATGCTAAATCGAGGAAGATAAATTCATTCTGAAGCCAGAAATATCATTCGGAAGGTCCTGGAATTTTTGGAATGAAAAGTATTTGCAATTATTTAAATTTGCCGCATAAATGTTTTTATTTTGACTGTACTTTGAGAAACTATAACAGCGCCGGACACGCCTCCTTTTAACTTTGTAAGCTTGGTCGAGCTGTATCTTCCATTAACAGTTTATTTTTAACGAATTCCAATGTTACCTTTGATTTATCAGAACTAAATAAAATATCTATTGCTGTGGTAACTGCCTGATAACTTTCTGACATCGAACTCAGTAATATTGTATTATTACATCTTCATTCGTGATAATTCCACCACAAATTTTCAGTTCTGAAACAGTCTTTTCAAATTCTATAATAAACTCGCCCAATGGTTCCTTTCCAGAAAACTTCATTGTTCTCAGTTTTCTTTGTAAATTAATTTGACTTGCAATTCCTTTGGTTTCATACGTTTCCTTCATGATCGACATCATTTCCTTTGCCGCTTTACATTGTTTAACCATTTCTAGTATATTGTCTGATAAATATGCAACAATTACGGTCTTTGCTTTCGCATCATTTTTCTTGTATTCCAGTAACTTATTTGCATCGCTTGGTGTATCACCTTCCAGAACTTCCTCAATTTCTTTTTGTTCTAGTATCAATCTCACCCGAAATTCCCAATTACTGTAACCTTCTCCATTAAACGGTTTGATAGCGTTTACTGTATTTGACACCGCCATTGACGTTTAATAATAAAAATTTCCACTGATAAAACAGATTCACAAAACTACTTCCGTTGCTTCCTGTTTCACATGAACATCATCTGGGCCCGTAACCTCCTCTTGAAATTACTTATTCTAGATGATCACAAATGAAACTACAACTGTATTTTGTATTACTATTTTTAACTACTATATTATAAAATGCATTCTTTTAATGAATAATTTCTATTCAACAAGTAACCTTAACAACAACAACCTCTTAATATTAGACACACTAGATTATGTAGAATTGTAACTAAAACATAAATATCAACAACACTGCTGCTAAACAGTGGAAAGTTTGAATCAGATGTGTATTAATTAGTATTATGTTATTTCTGATACATAATTCATAACAACAATGTTTTTCAGGGCGCACCAAACCCCAAAAAATCAAAAATGGAAAAAGGTCTGGCTGCTTCACATGAGAAAGTGAGTTTCCTTATACAGGGTGATTTCTAAAGTACGGAGGAAAGTGAAAGGACAACTAGAGGGGACCAAAACATAGTTTTTTTTACAATAAACTTTTGATCAAAATGGAATAACAAGAAAGTTACAACAGTTTAAAGTTCTTATAAACTAGTATTTTTTTAATGAAATACGGTAATTACTTGCGTTTTGAATTCAACTTTTGTATATTTGTAAGCTAATTAAACAAAATTCAGTGAAAATTTTTATAAGACGAAAGTTATGGCTATTTAAAGTGTTCTTTAAAATATTCAGTTATAGGTGTTTGTTTATTGACAACCGCTGATTTACATAATCTAATCATGTGGGTAAGTCAAAATTACAGCAGCAATTTATCAGATTGTGTGAGAAGTGTTTCTGATGTAAAAGCGAATACAATAAGCTCAGCGGTACTCAAAATGTGAGCGTTAATTTATAAGAACTTTAAACCGTTGTAACTTTCTTGTTATTCGATTTTGATCAAAAATTTATTGTAAAAAAAAACTATATTTTGGTCTCCTCTAATTGTCCTTTCAGTTGTTAGAAATCACTCTGTATTCTTCTTTCAGTCATAATGTGACTTTTTTGGGTGGTCACTTACCAAATTTTCTTTGATTACAGGGGCCTGAGGAGGAATTTACATTTAGCACTGACCCATCATTTGAAAGCATTTTGAAGGCATCTACGTTTGTGGACAAAACGCTATTGATAAAAAAGGTTTTTCACCCTTATGACGGAGATACAATTATAAATCCACAGATAATGATAACAGCACCTCGAAAATTTGGGAAAAGTGTCAACCTGGACATGTTCCGCTGCTTTGTAGAGTTAGAAGTGGATGAGAAGACAGGAAAGCCGATAACTAAAGTTGATCTGGAAAGTGAGACTGTTTGTGATACACCTAATTACAAATTGTTTACTGTAAACAAAAATTCAGAAAAAATGGACTTGCAGATCATGGCAGATAATAAGTTTGTGAAAACTCATTTTGGAAAATATCCGATCATCAAGGTCAGTTTCCTGTGTTCTGATGATGTCATAAGCAAAACTGATGCTGTGAATCTCTGTAGGACGAGTATACATGGGGCATTTAAAAAACACCCCTACCTATATGAAAGTTCAGAGTCACGATTGAATGTTTCGGAGAGAAATGTGTGTCGGCTATGGTGTACACCAGAGGAAGATTATGAACATCCCAATTGCGGGCAGTTTAAACCTCACAGTGTAATTGAAGGCTTGAAAGATTTGTCTGAATATTTGAAAAAGTTCCATGGGAGGAAAGTTTTCGTCCTCATTGATGAATTTGATTCTATTGTTTCAAGAGCAGTTGGCACTGTGGTTGACAAAGTTGAGCTACGAGGAATTCTTGGGGTTGTTATGGGTGTTATTGGCAGTGTTGTGAAAGATAATAGTGACAACGTTTCTGGAGTGTTTATTACAGGAATATTGGACTTGTATGACACCAACATGTCGAGCTTGCTGGGTAACGTGGAGCGAGACACATTTGGAATGGATGAGCCGTGCTTGAAGTATTATGGATTCAATTTGAAAGAAGTGGAAAAGCTTTTTGAAATCTTTTCTGTAGATAAAGATTTAAGAAAGAAGGCAATCTCTAAGTATAATGGTTACTATACAAAACGTGGAGAACATGGGATCTTTAATCCATATGCAATTGTCAGGTTCCTGCAAAACCGAGAGATGGGAGATGCCAGTTTACAAAATTATTGGCAAGAAAGTGGTTATGTTGAAAGTCTCGATAATCTTTTCAAAAGGGATGAACTCAAGGAGATGATTCAACGTATGCTTCAAGGAGGATGCGTTCTGGCTCAGTTTTCAGTTCAACTGAATCTGAAGAACCTTATACAATTACATATTGCAAATAGAGATTCCCGAGCTTATATTTTCATGGATCTTGTTATCTGTTTCCTACTACGCCAAGGCTATTTATCATATACACCTAGGAGCGGAAGTCTCTCAACTGCTGTTGGAATTCCTGATGATCTACGACCCGTATTTATTAGAAAGCTGGTAAAGCATTTAAGATTTCATTGTGGCATGAATAGTGTTGTACATACGGATTGTAAAAATCACCTTAATACAGTGATGGAAGTTCTTATCAATAAAGACAAAGCAGGGTTCATAAAGGCTTTGAAATCTTTTACTGACAAACTGGGTGAGCTCATTCAAACAACATCCATTCATCCATGTAATGAGGCAGGAGTAGAAACTATAGTGTCATCTGTAGTACTCTCTGCTGGTTACACCTGTGCCAATCAAACCTATAATATCGACCAGAACAGACTGGATGTGATAGCACACAAAGATGGACAAGGAATCATCCTTGAATTGAAGTACAAAGATGAGAGTTCACGTGATGCCCTGGCACAACTTTTCACCAAAGGATACTACAAGAACTTCATAAACGAGAAGCATTATGATAGTACTATAAAACTTCGTCTGGCAATGGGGTTGCATTTCACTGAGAAGATAAAGGGTTCAGAGGTAAAGGCTACTGTACATTGTCTGCGAGATGTAGAAATCAACGAGGTTCTAAACGAACTGAACATTGAAAAGGTGGATAAAAAAGGAAATGAAAATGTAACAGAGGATCGCATTACAATGGCCTGTGCTGAGAGGGAAGGCATCAACTCATTTCTTGAAAAAGCTATTTGTGTCACTTAACATTGTCACAGTTTGTTAACTTCATCTCCAAAATATTTTAGTTTACATTGATTTGCATTTTCTTAAGAACGATTACATTATCTCTAGTAAAAACAGTGTTTTGCTTTTTTGTACGATAGATTTGGTTGTTTAATAAAAAGGTTTTTAACTAATAAGCCAAGCCTTAAAAAAAATTTCTTCTCCCGAATCTCAACTATTCTAAAAATGGAACGTTTTTGAAAAAATTCTGAAAATTTGTTTCTATTTTTTTTACATGTTTGTGAAGGAAATGTTTGAAAAGTCAAGCTTAGATCAATTTTCCATACGTTAAAAATGATACTCTGGATTCAGCTAATATGATACATATTCATACCGAGTGGGTACTTTCAAAGCCGAACATACGAGATTTGCAAAACCCTCTGCTCGACTGAATACGCGTTATTATTCATATCTGATATTAATAACAGAAACTTATGACTGATGTCAAATAATTTAATTGACAGATAAAAAAAGTTGACAGTCGTAGCAACCTATGTTATTTCAAAATAGCAATATTTTATAAAATTTTTTACAGAAAAAGGTAACTATAGTAAATTCCCAAAACTTTATGTACTTCAAGGTCACCGCGACGCTCGCTTCTTTTCAAAATGAGAACTGTCAAATTGACAATTACAGCTGCGTAACATGAATTATACATCTTAATAAGTGTAGCAATCATTAAAAATTGTAAATTGAGGGTAAAGCGAAAAACTTAGAACATTAAAAGGAACGAAAAAATATATATCTCCTGCACTGATCTGGACCAGCTACATCGGCGCACGTCATGTCCATAACTTAGTTCGTATGACCTTGAAGTACATAAAGTTTTGGAATTTACTATAAGAACTAACATTTATTGGTACCATCGCATCCGCTGTATTTTTGTCGTTATATTCATACCATTACCATCCTTGTGGGTTTAAATGGCGAGCAGGAATCTATATAAAGGTTAGTTACAATGCAATTCTCCTATGTTCGGTTTTGATAGTACCCACACTGTATATGCCTTGAATTAACTTGTATGCTAACAAATCGTTTGTCATCGCGGGAGGACTCATACCACCTAATGATATGAGGTTTTCAACTTATCGCAATTTTATCATCCTGATAGTGCGGATACTAGGGAAAAATAAATCTTGTCAAGTTTGATTAAACGAAAAAGAGAGGTAAGCTGCGCGACCTCTATAGAGAAATAGCAACACTAAGGCCCAGTTGTATAATAGTGTATTATTCAACGAGCATGTTAGGATGGCTAATGTAACCGTCGCGTCGTGAATAATAGCCAATAACATGCGAGTTAAATACTATACTTTGTCCACGCGTATTACAAAATAACAACAATTTTTGTAAAAATTTATAATTAGGCTACCAGAAACATTTTTTTAAAAACTTCATCTAATCAGCCATGGACATTGTAGGTACCTATATCAAAGGCAGCAATTGTTTTTGATGTTATTCGAGAAACGTCAAAACATTAATACTGTGCGCGAGATTTTGCTTTTGCAAGTATTTTGTATTAAAAAAGTTAAAAATGGACAGCAACAGTGACGAGATGTCTTGTACACCACCGCATATAACAGAAGCTGCGTAAATGTTATGTTCAGTTATGTTGTATTGTTTTGTATTTTGACATTTGTGACTTTGACATAAGAGTGAATAATGGGTCATTATTCACTCCCATAATTCACGTCAATTTATTATGGGTAGTCTTATGTTTAACAAAACACATAAATAATCGATGTACTTATAATTTAGTAGTCGTGGATAAAAGTATTTACCCTTGCAAAAATACAAAAACTACAGTGTTTGCTTTTAAATTTTACAACAAAGGTAGGACTATTGTATTAGGAATCGGCACGTTGGTCATCAAACCACCGACCATCTCGGCGCTTTCACATTTATAAATTCCAGTTGTAGAATAGAAAAACAAACTTTAATGTTTTTAAATAGTAATTTTTCCCGTGTTTTTACAATAAATTGCAGTATTACTTACTACAAGAAATGTGTATATGTAGGTACTACTTTATTTTCCTTTCAGATGAATTAAAAAATTAATTCATTTAAATCAAATTACCACTCAAGAATAAATTACTCGTTATATTTTTAGTTGCTATTTTTAATTTACTAATTCTTCCAGTCTTTAGTCTCCCCGAATTAAGCTCTAGATTTTAGAAAAATACATAATGTAGATTGTAGATGTGAATTTCTAATTTCTCGACGAGAAATACGAGACTCTCGTACAAGAGTCGAGACGAGACGAGAAATTATCCGTACGAGACGAGACTGGCCTTATTTCTCGTCTTGCCATTTCGAGACGAGACGAGAGTCGTATCATTTCTCGTCTCGTCTCGTCTCGCTGCAGCACTAATACCTGGTGAAAATTCTTTTTCCGACGACCACTATGAAATGTGACCAAATTCGCACCGTTTACTGTTACTGAAAATTGTATATTTCGCATGGCAACGAAACCGTGTGATATGAGCGTGTGCAATATATTTCACACGCTAGACGATAAAAAATAGTTGGCCACTTTGAAAATCGTCATTCGTTTTATTAAAAATTAAATATTGAAACGTCAAATTGTAGCAAATGCAACGAAGTGCAGTACCTACTAACCTGTTACTAGCCGAATTTTTATTAAGAAAATTGGTAAATTGTAATAAATAAAAGAGGTAAATAGTACATTTAATTCACATAATTTTATATTTTATTTAGTTTTGCTGTTGATATGGACGATATGGATGATAAAATGTTATAATTCATTAATTTTTTTATTTTGCTATTTTTAAAACAGAATTAAGTGGTGGTCGGAAAAGTTGTGGTCGTCGGAAAAGTACAGTGTACAACTCGTGCTGAATGGATATTTCAAACTCGTATGCTTAAACTGCTTAAAGGCGCGTCCACATTAGTAAAAATATGCGTTGTATGTTTCATTCGCCACAAATTTGTGCGTGAGTTACAAATTTACGCAAATGTAGACGTGTTCGCCGCATCCGAACGCACGCAAAACTTTTCGCCAAATTCAACACACGCGATCCATTCCTTGTCGGTTTTTGTCAATACATCAAAGAGATTTGCGCTGCAACGTCGTTCTAGTGTGGACGTATTTTTCGTGAACCCAGTGATTGTGGCGTATTTTGTCAGTGGGAGTTAATTTAAATCATACTTTGTTAAGATCTGTGCATACCTCCTATAGACACCTTTATTAAAACACTTAATAAAAAGTTTTTCACTAACGTGCATAAGTGTGCCAGTGCCGAATATTATTCAATAGGAAAAAAGGGTATACACGTAAGACTAAAGCGACACCTTCCACAAGATGTTAGCGATAACGAGGATGCCTGAATAGTGGAAATATTATAGTATAAGTATTAACAAATAAACTGAAATTTGTACTATCCATACAAACAGTCATGAAGGGGGCTAAATGTAGCCGCCCTTATTATAGTCAGTATCGCTATTCTTTTTTACATGAAATAAACCTACCATGTATGGTACCAGGTGTACCGATCTGGTTAAATTATAAAAAAAAAAAAAAAAAAAAAAACCCAAGTAGGTAGGTAACGGCTAAAACATGTCTGATACATTAATAATAAAAAAATAAAAGGAAATGTGCTGCTTTTATTGTTATGCATCATCTTATTATGAAGAAAAAAGAAATTTAAAAAAAAACAGACGCTATTGAATTAAACATCTGTATCAAAATAAAAAACAGAATGGTTGCAGCAGATTATTGAATGTACTATCCAGTATCCTTGGATGAAAGTACGGATCATTTCAAAAATTAATAATAACAAACCATCACACACGTGTTGAGCGCGAACGCACGGCGTAAATATTTATGCAGCGATTGCAGCGCCTTTGCGGCGCAAATATTTGTGCCGAATTCTACATTCAACACACAACGTATATTTTTACTAGTGTGGACGCGCCTTAAGCCACTCGCCAAGGCTCGTGGCTCAAACTTTCATACTCGTTTGAAATATCCAATTTTCAGCACTAGTTATACAATATACTATTGTATTTTTACAGTAGTAATCGTATTTTGTATGGAAGTGTCTTTTGTTTTTGTTATATTTTCTCTTATTATACATGATTTCACTAAAGTTTCAAAAGTTTTTTGAGTTGAATGTAAATAAGCACCAGTTTCTTGACAAATTGTGCACTTATGTCCTAATTTTACATTAAATTTCAGCTTCGATTCAAGTTCACTTTCAGAGCTCGTACTGCTAGTATCTACACACTTCATGACTGTTACCAAATTGTAAATTTATTATTCTGAAATTTCAAAAGTATAGGACAAGAATATAAATCACTAAACCGTTTGCACATATAGGTATGAAAACAGTCGGACAGACGAGGTGCGGGGCGCATTATCTGAACGAAATTGTGGAGGGGACGCCGCGGCTTCGGCTCGATGCTGCAACTCTGCTGAGCGCGTAAAATTGTTATCTAAATACATTATTAGATACAGCTCATTAACCATACATTCAAAAATTATAAAACAAAAACTATTCGCATCCTCATACTTAAGGCCAACTTTTGTCAAGAGAAATTTTTTTGAATTAGGCTTTTATTGTGGATATTTTCGAGTGTGAAGCGCCAGAAACGTGAAATTGACGGACTTTTTTGTTGGGATCATTTCGAGTTATCGGCGTTTAAAGTTATTTCTGCCCGTAAGAGCCAATGCATTTCTTCAATTTCAAAAATTAAAAAAACATAAGCCGTACGAATTTTGTTATGAATTTCCCGTCATATGCGTAACTCGTAATTCGTTTCTAGTGCCCTTCTCCATGGACCGATTTTTGACGGCTTTTGGATTTTAAGTCAAAAGGGCATAAGCTTCGATATTCCCACATTCGTTGCTTTTAACCACGGAATCATTTTCTAGACGACTTTTCAAGCGTTGAGCACTCGAGTACAACTCCTTGCATCCAATACTCCTTGCTCACAATACTAATACTCCCAGCCCCCAATACTCCTTGCCGCCAATTCTTCTCATACAAAGCGCGCCCCACCACAAACTGTACGGCGTAAGAACGCGACCTGCGTGCACTGAAGCTCGGCCGGCCTTTTGTATGCAAGAAGAAAGAGTGGTTTTAGATGGAAGGAGAAAACGCGGGTCTAGCTTTGTAAGGAAGAAGAAAGTGTGAAATTAGATGCAAGAAGAACTGCTCGGCCGGCCGTTTAGTATGTAAGAAGAAAAAGAGCCATAGACACAAACTGCATTGACCATCTCCTTTTCGTGCAAGTTCTTATTTATATACAGGGTGTCTCTAAACCTAGTACCGTAAATTTACCAGCAGCTTCCTGACGCAAAAATAACTCGAAAATGTCTATAAAAATTTTGTCCTAAACCGCAGCATAAGGAAGCTACACGTCTTTGAAAATGGTGTTGAAAAAACGGAAAACAATTGCATTTTAAAAACGGTTTGAGATAAAAAAATCGAAATTTTGCAGGCAGCGTAACCTATTAAAGGTAGGTACCTATAAACTTTCTATTATTTTTTTTTGTAAATTAACCAGGAGCGGCGCGAATGGGGGCTATCACCTTTTTCTTGTAACCCGTTTTTCTTAACCTGTTGTTTTTTTCCATTTTAGTTAAGAGATTTGGATTTCCCTGTTGCCTAATTAACAAAAAAGGTACTCTTGTTTCAACTCGCTTGGACTAACCGTTTCCTATAAAATGCAGGTTTTCTGTTTAGCCAAAATCAATTTAGAATGCTGGATTTGTAAGTAAATTAATTTATTGAAATAGTATATTGTGTACCATGAACTGTAAGTGACACTTTTAAGGTCGAGGATGCAGTTTGGGAAATCGAGGCCCGTAGGGCCGAGGTTTCCTAAAAGCCCGATTTCCATCTGTGCATTTCCATGCTGCAACTTTTTATGCAGCATCAAAATGCATGCATTTTTCAGTTTACACTACGCATCATGCATCAAGGTCATGCATCAAAAACTGCCGATTTCGTGCTGCATGGGAGATAGAACTTGTTCTATCTCGTGCGTGGAAATGCATGCATTTCTGGGGTGCTTTACAGTAATTTTTCTAGTACCAATAGTATTTAAGTTGGTATCTATACATTTTAGGTTCTGTCACTGATTGTGTTCATAACCCAACCGTTTTGTACACGTTTTGTATTCTATCTCCTATTATTTTGAGCTGATTTTTTTTGTGTTGTCACTTCGTGTTGTTATTTCTTGTTGTTATGTTAGTCTAATCTGTGTCAACGGACGTCAGATTATATTTTAAGTTGGTGAAAACAGAATCCACTATCTCGATTTCATCTCAGGGTTGAAAAGCTGCAGTAGTGTAAACGTCTATGCATCTTTTGATGCCGTGCATCAAAACATGCATGCAATTTTTGTTTCATGCTGCATCAAAAGTTGCAGCATGGAAATGCACAGATGGAAATCGGGCTTAAGCATTCGAGACCTTAAAAGTCACTTATAGTTCGCGGTTAGTAAATTATTTTTCGCAATACCTGCATTGTAAGTTGATCATTATTAACAAATTTTTATGAATGTAAGTCTAACTTACAATTCATTTACTAGTTACCATGGTTGCAGGGCTGTAATATTTACTTACAGTCCCACTTGAACTGTAAGTAAATATTACAGCCCTGCAACCATGGTAACTAGTAAATGAATTGTAAGTTAGACTTAGGCCCGGTTTATTCACCTACCAGTAAAGTCCCCAGTAACTACTTGACAATTAACTCTATAGGTTACCCGGGTAACAGGACTAATATAGTCCTGTTACCCGGGTAACGTATAAAGTTAATTGTCAAGTAGCTACTCGGGACTTTACTGGTAGGTGAATAAACCGGGCCTTACAGTAATAAAAATTTGTTAACAATGATCAACTTACAATGCAGGTATTGCGAAAAATAAATTAAAATAAAAATAGTTGCAGTAAGTGTTCGTACTGTTTATACCTTCAATAGTTTAGGCTGCATGCAAAATTTCTAGTTTTTATCTCAAACCTTTTTTAAAATGCAATTGTTTTCCGTTTTTTCAACACCATTTTCAAAGACGTGTAGCTTCCTTATGCTGCGGTTTAGGACATTTTCGACTTATTTTTGCGTCAGGAAGCGGCTGGTAAATTTATGGTACTAGGTTTAGAGACACCCTGTATATTACCAGCAAAGAGCAACTAACCTGAACACAGACTAAGGTGCCATGTGCACAGACTGCATTGACCATCTCCTTTTCGTGCAAGTTCTTATTCCTTACAAAGCTAGACCCGCGTTTTCTCCTTCCATCTAAAACCTATGAATAACAACGTATTCAAAGTTAATGTAGAAGATGAACCGCAATACAGGTGTCTCATCACAATTCTGCAAAACAAAGGCATCGAATATTACACATATGAGGACAAGCAAAATAGGCCAATAAAAGTCATGGCCAGAGGAATACACCCCACATGTCCACTGACCATGATAACAGAAGACCTGCAAAAGAAAGGATATGAGATAAATGATGTTACCAACATCTTTAAAAAAGAAAAGAAAGATAATATCACCACTATAAAAAAATTGCCGTTACATATGTTAGCCTTCGACAAGTCAGAAGATAGCAGCAAGATATTCGCGATTACGGAAATTGCTGGTCTAAAGGTCAAAATCGAACCGCTACGTAAGAAAACTGCTCTTATCCCACAATGTAAAAAGTGCCAAGCATTTGGACATACGCAATCCTTCTGCAACAAAGCAGCTAGGTGTGTAAAATGCGCAGGACACCATCTTACTAAAGATTGCAGAACAGCAAAGCTTGAAAAAGCTAAGTGTGCAAACTGTGGAGAAGCACATCCGGCTAATTACCGAGGATGTGTAGTTGCAAAAGAACTCCAAAAAAGGAGGGATAAAACTCTGCAAGAAAGAAAAACAAGCTATCAAAGAACATCTATTGTGAAAGAAATAACGCCAGAGAAAACATTACAGAATTTCCCTGCGCTACCGAAGGCTGGGCCAGCACTACAGCGCAAGTCAGCAGGCAGTACCTATGCACAAGCAGCACAGCCGCAACAATCCACGAACAATGAATCGGGACTAAACGCAATTAATAAAATTTTACAAGCAATCCTTGAAAAACTCGATAAACAAGAGGACTCCATTAAATCTATCCTAAATAGAGTGACAACGTTGGAAACAAGAAATAAAAATTGCGTCGAGTATAAGAATTGTAGCCTGGAATGCGAACGGACTACTCCAACATGTCCATGAATTAGAGCTTTTCCTCTGGGATCAGAAAATAGATGTTTGTTTGATTTCTGAAACCCACTTCACTAAGGAAAGCTACCTAAATATAAAAGGATATAAACTATACCACACTGCCCACCCAGACAATACAGCAAGGGGTGGATCGGCAGTAATAATAAAGGAAAATGTCAAACATTATGAAGAAGTCAAATACAATACACGCGAAATACAAGCAACGGCTGTAAAAATCCTTACAAAATCCAAGGAATATACAGTTACTGCAATATACTGCCCACCCAGATACGCATTAGAAAAAGAAGATTATATTAGGCTCTTCCAAGCGTTAGGAAGGCACATCATAATTGGGGGAGATTTCAATGCCAAACATACTCACTGGGGTTCTAGACTTATTACAACTGAAGGAAAACAACTATATGAAGCGATCAAGCAAGCCAAATGTGTATGCCAATCTACTGGAAAACCAACGTATTGGCCAACAGACAGTAACAAGATCCCAGATCTAATTGACTTCTTCATACTGAAAGGAATATCCTCCAACTACATCAGTATCGAAGACAATTACGACCTGTCATCAGACCACTCTCCAATTATAATGACGATCAGCGAAACAATTATTGCTAAATCACAACTTCCGCCACTAACGAACAAATGGACAGACTGGGGCGGATTTAGAGCGGAAGTGGAGGAACGTATCAAATTGAACGTTCCACTAAGAACAACTGAACAACTAGACACGGAAGCAGAGCTACTTATAACTAATCTGCAGCAAGCTGCATGGGACAATACCCCTGTGCCAAAACGAAAAACACATGGCATAAACTACCCTAGGGAAATTAAAGAGCTTGTGTCCACGAAACGAAAGGCATGGAAGAGATGGCAACAAACCAGAGCACCGGCAGACAAAAGACTACTGAATCGTTTAAGCCAGCAACTAAAAGATGAGATCCGCTCTGTAAAAAATGAAACATTTACTGAATTCCTAAGGGGACTCACAGATGACAAAGAGACCGAATACTCTCTGGAAAGCCACCAAGAGACTAGAACGACCACAAAACCAAAATCCGCCCATTCGCAAGGAAGATGGTGGATGGGCAAGGAAAGATACAGAAAAGGCAGAAATATTTGCCGAACACTTAGCAAACACTTTCCAGCCACATCCAGCTAGGGACGATGAGATTCTACTGGAAATAAACAACACAGAGAACAGGGTCATAGAGCCTATAACTCCAAAAGAAATCTACAGAACTACAGAAATTCAAAACAATCTCAGTTCCAAAAAAGCGCCACGTTACGACCTGATAAATGGACAAGTGCTTAAGGAACTACCCAAAAAAGGCATAATGAAGCTTACGCACCTATTCAATGCAGCACTGCGACTACAATACGTGCCTATGCAGTGGAAAATTGCGGAAGTTATTATGATACCTAAACCTGGTAAACCACCCTGCGAAAAAACATCATACCGACCAATTTCACTGTTACCAACCGTTTCCAAACTGTTTGAGAAATTACTACTGAAACGCCTCAAGCCAATCATAGAGGAAAAGCAGCTCATCCCAACTCATAAATTCGGATTTCGGAACAAACACTCGACCATTGACCAAGTGTATCGGATTACCGATGTAATTGAAAGGACACTAGAGAAAAGAGAAATATGCGCAGCAATATTTCTAGATGTGGCTCAAACCTTCGATAAAGTTTGGCACGAGGGCCTCGAATACAAAATAGCTAAAAATCTGCCTCGACAGATGAGTCACATTTTGAAATCATATATCTCCGACCGCCAATTCAGAGTGAGATATGGCGAGGAATACTCAGAACTAAGAGACATTGCTGCAGGTGTACCGCAAGGAAGCGTCCTTGGACCAGTGCTATACTTGTTATATACTAGTGACATCCCTATAAGTGATGGAGTAACAACAGCTACATTCGCTGACGATACCGCATTGCCGTCAACAACGTCACCAGCTGGACCAATAAATGGCGGATTAAATTAAATGAGACGAAGTCTACCCACATAAATTTCACCAACAAAAGAATAGATTACTTACCAATTGTAATCAATCAGCAGAGAATTCCCTACACTAACACAGCGAAATACCTTGGCATGACACTGGACGCTAAGTTAAGGTGGAAAGAGCATGTCAAGAAAAAACGCGAAGAACTCGGTATTAGATTTAGAAAAATGTGGTGGCTACTAGGAAGGCATTCTGAACTGTCGCTACATAACAAACTATTGTTGTATAAACAAATTCTGAAACCAGTGTGGACTTACGGTGTGCAACTATGGGGATGCACAAAGAAAACTAATGTAAAAATAATACAAACCTTCCAGAATAAAGTACTACGCAGCATTGTCAACGCTCCGTGGTACATCAGAAATGAAGACATCCACAAGGACCTAAAAGTGCCTACAGTTTGCGAGGAAATTAAACGGTTCGAGAAAAAACACGAAGCGAGACTTCATGAACACCAAAATGTCGAAGTGCTACAACTACTCGACAACAACGGACTTGTTCGGAAGTTGAAAAGACAAAAACCCTTCGAACTAGTGTAAGTGAATAAGACGATAATAAAACATGTGAACGAAGTGTTTTAAACATATGTGGAGTGCGCCACTGGGAGTACGTCCATCAAACGTTAGGACTTACCTAGACTTAAGACTTAGAGCTAGACTTAAATTTAAGTAAGGAATACGCGAACAAAATTGCTAGATAGTATAGACTAGTTGCAATGTATGCGCTGAATGGGGTATTTAAAAAAAAATTCTTCAGCAATTACCGGATGTATATCATCACAAGTGGTTGTGTCTGTAATAATTCCTGTCACAAACCAATTATTATTATGTTTGTGCATCAGAGGTCCTCCATTATCCCCGGGACACACATAATGGGTATTATTTTCAAAAGGAATGCCACATAACTAGAATAACGCAGCTGTGTTTATAGGACCTCCAGAAAATTGCAGATGAAGCTAAAAATGGAATAATATTTTTCTCCCTCGGAGCACTTGTAAGATCCGACAAACTTACAGAATTCCAACAAGCAAATCTCGTGGAAGCATTTACAGCACTACCACAAACCATTCTGTGGAAATATGAAGGTGATAGTATTCCTGGACTGTCCAAGAATGTCATCATTAGGAAATCTTTCCCACAAAATGACATTTTAGGTAAATATTAAAAATAAAGGATACTTAAATTAAAACCATTTTATGTTAGGGTTATTTGCAAATAAATATTAGGTACAAACATCCCTATTCTGTAAAAATTCGTTCTCGAACGAGTCGTTATCTAACGATCATTGTTGTCCACTCTCCTATATCTGGAAACGCGGTTTCTTTCACGGTCAATCCGAAAAATCGTTCACACCCGACAATCGTTTGTGAACGAGTCGTTACAACTTACAGAATAAGGGTGTAAATATTTTAAAGGACTATCAGTATTATTAGAAAGTCGTCGTACAATATTACCATTGTCGTAAAATTGAACCTGCAGGAGCAGCGGTGCAAAACTAAAGTAGTCTCTATAAAATATTTTCAAAGATCAAATTTAGGAAATATTTTTGCAATATTCATAAAAACATACAACAGAAAGTTGAGTTAATAACCATTTTCTTGATGTTCTTAGAATCAACCAGTATTATCAGAATTGTTGATAATTAGGTCGTAGAGGTTGTGGGATGACCTTCAAATATTCATTTCAAGGTCATACGATATTTTAAAGTTATAAAATTCATACGAGAGTTTAAGAAATAATTTTAGGGCTATGCAGAAGCAAACAAAATGATAATCAATTTTAAACTAAGAAAATCCATAGCCCAAAGTGTGCGGACCTAGTTTCGAGAAGATTTGATTATTTTTTTCTATTTACACTCTATACACAGAAGGTGAAACCCGTAAGCGTCAAAGGGAGAAAGGTTGTTAAGAATTTTTAATAATATCAGTCATTACGTTTTGGTGGTTGGTTTATGCATTCAATAATAAATGTGGCCAAAATAAAATCTACACGTTGTCCCTTGAAATTTTGAATACGAATAATGTAGGCACTGTGATTTTGTTCTTCTCGATTATTATAATAGATTGCCATGGTTGTTTATTACCAATTAGAAATTACTATTTATCTCCTGTTGCTTAGTGATTTAAAATATTTGACTCGACTATGTAAAAAGTGAGCGTGGTAACTATAAGCGCCAAGTAACGCATTCTAATGTCCGTATTCAAAATTTCAGGGGACAACGTGTATGTGATGTATATACATATATATTCCTGAAAAATTCAATTTTAAATTTTTTTAGAGGTTAATGGCGATATTTTTAATTAGGGTACAGAATGGGTTCTCAGCGGATTACTCACCGGTATGGGTAGAATTCGATGTTTGGAACTATAAAGATCGCTCCTGGAGGTTGGAGGCCACAGCGCAATGCGTTGGCAACGATCCGCTTAATTCGGCCTGACTCATTACAAATTACACAATAATTAGGTGTAAATAATGTAAACATCCTGGGTTGGAAATATACTTACCACAAATTGGAATACTGTCAATGATCCAGATTCATTGCTGATTTTCGCAACCCACTTCCTTGGATTGAACGAATACTTTTAATTTTAATGTTCCTAAACATGTTTTTTTGTTGGCAGGTCATAAAAATGCGAAGTTGTTTATCACTCATGGAGGTATCCTTAGCACTCAAGAAGAAATGTACCATGCTGTTCCAGTACTTGGCATTCCATTTACTTCTGATCAGAGAGCTAATGTTCGAAGAATGGAACGTAGAAAGGTGGCAATATTGATGAGTAACAGAAATCTAACAACTGCAAACATCCTAGCAAACATCAAACAAATGATAGAGAATCCAATGTAAGATTAATTGCAACACAAATTGGAATTGTTTATATTTTTATGTTATTATTTTAGTTATAGCAAAAACATCAAATCTGTGTCCAAAAAGTTTAAAGACCAACCTCAAACTCCACTGCAACGGGCTATCTTCTGGATTGAATACGTTATTCGACATGGAACCGGTGAACACTTGATTTCTCCTGCCAGAGACATGGATGCTTATGCGACTGGCAACTTGGACATTCTGGGGGTATTCTTGGCAAGTGTCCTCGGTATCTACTTGCTGTACTTGTTCCTACCAGCAGGAATACACCTGGCTTACGATGTACTTCGTAATCACATACAAGCAAAATAATGACAAGGATAGTTTTTGATTCCTACACAGTTATCTATTGAAAGTATTTTAAAAATGTTATTTCGTTTTTGTTAATTATTGTTCATAACATCTTATTTTAAGGCTGAAATTAAAAAGGAGCATTTGTTATTTGTATCATTAAGTTTAGGAAAGTTGGCTAGCAATAATCGTCAACCTACATCATTTATGATATATTATTCTAAAGTATGTCGGTTTAAAGTTTAAACGTTGCTTACGTTTTAATGTTTTATTGATGCGGGATCATTCATAGAAACTCCTTTTCGAATAGGAAGTCAAACTGTAGGTTCTATGTCATCCGATCCCGTTGTTAGGCAAGATAACAATCCCTCTAGTGGTTGAAATTCCTACAATTGGACAAATGCAGCTAATTTAAATCAGGCAAGTGCCAAGAATCCTCATATCAATACCTCAAGTTAAAATAATTACCATCTATCATTCCAATACCCAGTCTTGATCGTGGATGAACCCATCCTGACTACCTCCGTAAATTTTCTGAAAACATCGATACAGTATTCAAAAGTATACATACCTACGAAGTAAACACTATCTTTCATAAAAAATGTAAGACTGTGGGTACAGTGTCATATATGAATTCACTGCGCACGTAAATCTGAAAAAATAAAATAAGTGAAGATAATAAACATGCAAAAGAAGTGTTATGCCGGTGTCCCATCGCGATTTATTATGTTAATTATAGGAGCACATGATCCTGAAATATGAATTTTATAATTTTCTATTTTATACAACTTAGCTAGTCTCAAAATCAATTGATTAATTAATATTTTTGTCTTAAAAACTTTTGACAACATTAATAACAATTTCAAAGGATGGTACCTATTTGCTATTAACAAATTATTATTTCCAGAAACCTAAAACGTCAAATTGACAATTACAATGCCTAGATTATAGATACAAGTGGTCAGAATAATATACCCAGATTTAAAAAACCAAGCGCGCGTAATGAACGTATTACGGGCCGGATTTATAAAGTCTGGTTAACCGACGAGATGGTTGCCTGTACCACGATCAATTGTCGTGGATACGATTCTTAAAAACAATAATATCCATGACAATTGATCATGGTTCAGTCAACCAGACTTTATAGAGCTTATTCCATTCTGGCTGGCGAAAGAACGGTCAGAAAAGGTGGTCACTTTTGCTGGTAACTCCACCCTTGACTGCTATTCTATTATATTCATTGGCGTACGCACAAGCAGTACAATTTTTACAATAGTCAAGACAGTCCACTAGCCTAGTGCGCGTCTAAATACTTTCGCCAGCCAGAATGGAATAAGCTCTAAAACCCAAAGCCAGGACAGTATAAACTAACCGCCGGAATAAATCTACCCGATAGCGCTGTCGTATCTTTCAATACAACTTATCCTACTGGATAGCTATCGCTCAAGTTCTTACTGTTGGAGTACCGCAGTGTTGAAAGAGAAAGATAGCATTATTTTAATATCTGAGTTAAAATATAGTAGGTTACAACGCCGCGGCCGGTGGAAATAGGTCGTATATTGTCGTACAGAATCGCAAGCTGCCTTATCTTCGCGAAAACTTGTCGGCTGCTTCTAATATCCGATAACTTTAACCTGATGGAATAACCAAACTAACCTATGACGTAGAATATCAGACGATTCCAAGACAGAAAATAGCGTAACGGTAGAATAAATTTGGCTGTTATGCTTGTCGGGCTTATCTAAACATTGAAAGACCGGTCCTAAGCGTGGCTATGGGCTGTAACTCAGGAGCTGGTTATTGCACATTAACGGAATAAATTGCTTGTTGAGTTAAATCACCCATAGAATACCATTTCAGATATTTTCAGCAGCCAATTCCTGCAAGGAGCCTGACACTCAAGGAGCGGTAACGTGAATTCGCATTTTCGCAAAGAAGCAATAAATAGAGGTACGTTGAAGGTTGAAATGTATTTAGGTAGATCGAAAACATATTATAATACATAACACAAATTGCATCCATTGGAAGTTTACAAAAACTTCATGGTAAGCCCATGGCCAAAAACAGAACCTCCTGGGTTCCTCCACTAAAACTTATATATTTGTGTAGAAAAACTATGTTTTAAAAATGTGGTACTACTCATGTAGCTCTAAATATTCTAGTACGGTATGATCAACATAATTTTGGATAAGGGTTGACCATGAAATATAATATTAGGCCCGGTCTTTCAATGTCTCGATAAAGTCTTCAACAGTTGTCAGGCGTATACCTAACTCCCAGGATAAATCTACCCGATAATTGTAGACAAAAAAATAGCATGTTCTACACATTAGAAAAGTGATTCTACTGGGCTCGTATAACATTAATCCACCATCATCAAGGACCACCTGTTTCGATGTACGTACACTGAACCATTGGGTTCTATACAGGTGGAAATTCTAGCTAACTTTATTATCGATAATAGTTCAAACGCACCAGAAATGTGTTACGTTTTTTTATTATAATAAAGTAAAAAGCACCACAACAGCGATTCAAAAACCAATTGTTATGGAATCTTAAATATCCGATATCGCAAACACTTTCGTTTCCACTAATCAGCAAGATCCCTCATGGTGTATCGAATTTGCATCATAATAAAACATTTGGTAAAGGTTTATGACATTTCTTGGGATTGTATTATGACAATTTGAACTTGAAAACATAGACAAATTACAAAACATGTAATTATTAAAAATAACAATTAACCATTATCACTAAACATTTCAGTTATACGTCCAAATATTTGTATTTTAGGAAACTGTACCCACCACTTCAAAAAAATACAGAAATATTTAATAAAAGAAAGTTCATTCTCAACTAGTCTATTCTAGTGGCAAGCAGAAGTAATTTTTACTAGCTCCCTTTATTCTATAACAAGATTATAACTATAGGATAGGGGTTAATTAAGTCTATAAATATACACCACTGATGGGGCCAGTAGTACCTACTAACAGTACTTAAGCGGTTAAGTGCAAAGAAATAAAATTCGGGTCTGATTTGAATTTCAACCATTTCTATTAGTGCCAATATTACAACGCACAAATTGAAATTTTTGATGGATGTTTTTAAAAAGATTTTATTTTTACTGATTGTGTCAGTAGGAAATATTTTATCCGCAAATATATTATATGTTACACCCATTGTATCACCGAGCCATCACATTTGGCATATGGCATTAACAATGGGTTTATTAGAAAGAGGGCATACTGTAACCATGCTTAGTCATCAGAAGGAAACATTGCCTTTGCCACGGAACTTCACACTGATAACCATGGAAGGTATGCAACAATTTTCTTAATTGTTACATGTTTATTACTCAGTACATCAATTCAAAAAATACGCATCTAAAACAACAATAAAAATAATAGCAACTGCATTTAAAACTCTAACTATGACTGTTAAAGGGTGCGATACCATTGCGTGTCGGAAGCGATGAATAAAGCCCTTAACTTTCCACATTGCAGACAAAGTTCCTTAATGGAATGTAGTGCTAAAGACAAAACTAAGGATTTGCTAAAATTTGTTTACAAATTAAATTGGGCACTTTCAGTCAACTCAACAGTTGAGACAGTGGTGCATTCCATTGGACGCCTTGCCGATTCCAGTGCTCTTATTGGCCAATCAATTTCGTGGTATTTCAACGTTGATTTGGCTGAATGCGCCCATAGTTTCTTCCACATTGTAATTCAGTCTAAAACGCAAACAATTGAATGGCATTCCCTGAAACCGCGACTAGCATGTAAACAAAACCACGTCACATATGCCCGTAGTAGGATCTGTGATTGGTTGCTTACAGGGAACGTCTGTAAGGAACCAATCACAGATCCTACTGCGGTCATGTGTCAAGTGGTTTTGTTTACATGCTAGTTGCGGTTTCACGGAATGACATTTAGATCCAGTGTTTTTGTAACCCGCTTTGATCCCACTTCTGACGTCACCATGGCCAGCATTATTCTCAGTTCTCAACTCTTACGAGTTATATGGCCGTTCAAATTTTGATTTTGACAGGTCTAGACAGGTCCTCTCTGTGGTACCATTCAATTGGATAATAATCAACAATAATCAGCAATATTTTTTAAGATTTTAAAATACATAGTAGTTTCATAGGCATACACCCCGAGAGGGCACCACAGAGAAGATCTGTCAAGATCAAAATTGAAGCGGTCATATAACATAGAGTTAGGAGAATGAATATGGTCATGACGTTATTATTGTATATTTTTTTATTTTAGGGTTTTATGATCTTATGTATGATATGGTCGACCTAGAAGATTTTGTAGACGAAAGTATATTGAACAGCATTATGGCAGTTTATGATTTCGTCATTTTCAACTGTGAATACGATTACAATACAACTGGTTTTCAAACTTTACTTGATTATCCTGACGTTTATAAATTTGATTTGATCATTTTTGATTCTAGTATTGGAACACGTTGTTATTATCCACTTATTGAAAGATTCCATAATCCCCCAGCAGTTGTAGCCACCCCATTTCTACTTCCACCAATTTTATCAGCTATATTTGGCAACCACTTGCACACTTCGTATATACCTTACTATGATACTCCATTTACTAACAAAATGAGTTTTAGTCAACGTATCCTAAACTTTTTTTATACATATACAGATATATTATATAGAAATTATATTACTGTACCAAAGGAAGATGTGATTATTAAAGAAAAATTTAAAAATCATAAATATTCACCGTTAGAATTGGAAAGAAGTATCGGTTTGTTGCTTTGCAACACAGATCCTATTTTAGATTATTCAATGGCTTTACCCCCGAATATTATTCCCGTTGGTGGATTACATGCACGACCTACACGTTCGTTGCCAATGGTAGAGTTTGTTATAAATTTAAGAAGCACATAGGTAATCCACCTTACATTTCAGGAACTTCAAACAATTATGAATGAAGCTAAAGACGGTGTAATTCTGTTTTCTCTTGGAACTAACTTAAGATCTGACCTATTTGATTTACCAACGAGGAAAGCGTTTTTGAATGCATTTTCCAGATTACCACAAATTATACTCTGGAAATTTGAAGCAGACGAAATGAAAGGTTTGCCGAAAAACGTAGTTATCAGAAAATGGTTACCACAAAACGACATTTTAGGTAAATCTGCATTTAAAAAAACAACTAACGGGAAATTCGTTTTCTTAAATTATGTTTCCAACTACTTTTAATTCAATTAATTTATTTTATCTGTAGGTCATGTAAATACCAAGTTGTTTATGTGCCATTGCGGGGCCCTCAGTATTCAAGAAGCGATGTATCACGGTGTTCCAGTTGTAGGCATTCCATTTTTTGATGATCAGTATAACAATATTCGAAAAATGGAAGAAAAGAAAGTTGCTAAGTATTTAGACAGAAAGCAATTGTGGGAAGATAATATTTATCAAACATTGAATGAAGTATTAAACTCAAGCATGTAAGTTTTGAGCACTACATTTAACATTTTTCAGTTTAATGTCTCCTTTAATGATAGCCACCTTGTTGCTATTTTTTAATCGAGAAGTTGTTTCTACAATAAACTTCTAGGGATGCTAGGGTTGATTCTGATATAGATTTTACGTGTGAACCTTTCGATTATGAACCCACCACTGCCGAAAGGAAGACCAAACATACTATGAAAATGCAACTCAATATTTTGGGCGATGAGATTAAAAATACACCCTACAAATAATTCATATGATTTCCCAATTTCTAATCTCTAGTGTGCCATTTTAAAGAATAATACAAATCTCAATAATTAATATTCATTGAAAATAATATTTTCTTTTGTCCACTGATTTTTGATGAATTCAGTAACGAACGTTCCAAAAACGTTCTATTCTTGTCCCCAGTGGAATGTTTCTTGGGAACGTTCCGGGAACGTTTCTGCGCCGCCGCGGTATAGATTTTAAGCATAACCTTTTAGAAAAGGTATAAATAAGGATAAACTTTATAAAACGATGCAAAATCCTGGAAGACCGCAGTGGTTTGGAAATACACCAGTTTCAGGGACATTTTTAGTACATCTTTGAAACGTTTTTTGGCGTAGGACATTTAAGGTTCAAAAGTTTTTAGGACATTTTTGGAACGTTCCAGGAATTTTTCTTTCTGCCTGAGAACCATTGAAGTTTTATAAAATTATCTAACTAACTTAAGAAGGTTTGGGGGGGGGATAAGGATAATAGTGCTGGATTTATGGAAATAGGAATGGTTAGCAGGAAGTAAGCGAGAGTGGGGCGGGGGAATCGTATAATCTTCCGTTTGCTGATCTGGACTTTCCTGGGCGACTTATTGGGTCCTTGGCTAGCCCATACGACCAATGTGACGGTGTCATCTGCAATCAATCTGATCTTTACTGTTATCGCATCGGGTTTCCTCGATGTTTCTATTTTGCTGTAAAAAGTCCTAGAACTGCAAAAACAATATTCCAATGTTAAATGTTTCTAAACCCTTTTTTATAAGTACCTACGTCCTGAAGGTACCACTGGTACCTACCATCTTTTTCTAACACCCGCTATACTTCTAGCTACAAGGAAAATATGTTGACTTTGTCTAAGAGGTATCACGATCAACCGCAAACGGCGTTAGAGAGAGGAATATTTTGGATTGAATATCTTTTACGACATGGAACCGTGGAACATTTGGTTCTTCCAGCTAGGGATATGTCAACATATCAAACGGCCAACATAGATGTTCTGCTGCTTTTTGTATTTTCTAGTATAATTTTAGCATATTTAAGTACTCAGTTATATTGTTATGTATTCCAAAGAAATAAGGAAAACGCTACAATGTTAAAATCAAAGACTATAAAATAAAGCATGTTTCATTACTATTTTATATTATCATACTTGTGAAGTATAATAATTGCTAATGTATGCAACTGATAATACAAAAAATATATATTTTTCAGTCCTTCACTAGAGATATTTATAGCGAAAAGTAAAAGATATTAAGAAATATGCAATGACCACGACTGCAGCCTTTAACTGCAAATTTTAATAATTATTAATGAATCATATATATTTCCCTATCAGAACACAAAAATAACGTCATTAATATATGAATAAATTAAGGGAAGGCAATCACCTTCAAATAATGTTAAAAAATTAGATATGCAATATGAAGTTAGTGTAACTAGATAGTAATTTAATACAAAAATTTCATTATTTAATTGCAAAAAGGTCGTATCAGAGGTATATATACCTTGTATTAAACTTCAGTAGGTATCAGAAGCGTCCATCAAGCAAACAATAATGAACGCCTTGGTAAGTATAACCCATACGAACTATACCTAATATTTCCAACCCTAAAATTATTTTAATTTACAGACTATAATTCTTTTCGTAAGCTTTGTTGTGCTGGCTAGAACCAAGCCTGTGATCGTAGGATCTTCAGGAGTTGTTTCCGCTGCTGGTGCAGCTGGACCTTCAGGTGTTGTAACTGGACATGGAGCTATTGGACCTGCTGGAATTAATCATGGGTTAGTAGGCATTGGAATTGGTGTAGGCGGAGATGGCATTGGTCTTGATGAAGGAGGAGTTGGTGGTTGGAATGATGGTGAAAATGGAGATTGGGATGATGGTGAATGGGGTGGAGAAGGACAATGGGGTTCCGATGATGAATGGCACGATCACGGGGCGGCCGTCGTAGATGGACATGGCCTTGGACTTGGAATTGATCACAGAAGTTGGTGAAATTAAATTGTATATGTGGAATATATTAAATAACAAGTTTTGCAACTAATTACCGTTAATACCTGCAGCAGTACATATTATTTGAAAAATAATTTTTTATTTAAACAGTTTATTTAACATAAACTAGTATGTAGTACCTGTAAGTTCGCTGTGTGTTAAGGAACTCTGTATTATATGTTTTTAGACACTTATAATAAAATATAATAATTTTCCATACCATTTATTATTGCAAGATAAAGTATTCAAGGGCTCTAAATAATTATAGAGTGTGTCAACGACTATTCTGCTATAGACTACTGCTAATAATTATAGTCTGTAAACAAGTTCGAAATCGATTGTAAAAGTCCATGAAACGTGAACATGTTTGTCCCATTAATTTTAATGTGATCTCCTAACTAACATAACATAAATTAGATAATACACTTATACAGAGTGTTCCGAATTACACACCCACGACATTTTATGTTCTATGAAAGAATGAGCAAAACATTTCCCTTGGATTGTTTGATTTAAGGCTGGCAGTTCAAAGCAAAATCAAATTTGATGTAAGGAAAGTTGCATACCTACAATAACAAGAATAATGGTTGCCTTGGAATTTTGATTCATATTTTTAAATATTTCAGATTCTTCTGACGTTACCAAAATTGATAAATGCAATAAAGAACAATGAATTTACTGTATTGAATATAGATTTTGTCGTTATATTATTTTAATTTTTTTTTGTCAAACAACAATACCTAGTAGAAAGTTGTAATCCGTTATAATCCGTCTTTTGTGTATTGGCTCCATTGTGAGTTAATGGTCCTGTTAGTTGTGTTGCCTACATGCAAAATTGCAAAAGGTGAATTATATTGATATTTCTAAAATTTTATTTCCATTTTTTCCGAATTAATTTGCATTTCAGAAAAAAAAATCTTGTGGCATTTGAAAGAGCATGGTTATATCTATCTATTGATAGAGAGAATTTTTCGATATTCATATTTTTGTAAATATTACTTGAAAATTTTAAAGTAAAATAGAGTTGTACATTTTTTAATGCTGAAAAGTCATTTTTTAGAAATTAAACAAAAACGTTCTATGTGTAGACAGATAAAACACCAATAATAAGAAAAAAATTTCGCCCTCCCTTCCTACTTTAAAATTGGCTCTGAAAAATTGGAACAAAATGTGCATAAAATAGGGTATATTTCAAGGTGTAAACTGCAGCCTTAATCAACATTTTTGGAGTTCAGTTTTAGAAAACTCTAATAGGAAAGTTGAAGAAAGCTTCGCAAATAATTTCCAAGTGTATAGCCTTTAAATTATATTCTGGGAATTTTCTAACGAGATCGAAAGGGATAAGGAAAATTTCGAAAAAGAAATCAAAGTGCGTAGGTATAATCTTTGAAGTATTTCTGAAAATATTCTAACATTTTTCTAACTAGATCGGAAGGGGTGAGGAAAATTTTCCACATAATTTCCAAGTGTATAGCAATTATGTTCTGGGAATTTTCTGACGAAATCTGAAGAGGTGAGGAATTTCCAAAAAGAAAATGAAAGTGTATAGCCTTTGAATTATTAAAAAAAAAAAACTCTAAGAAAATCGGAAGGGGAAGTTTCGTTTATATTGTCCAAGTGCACAGCCTACAAATTATATTCTGCGAATTTTCTAACGAGCTCGAAAGGGGTGAAAAAAGTATCCAAAAAAATTATATTATATAACCTTAGAATTATTTTCTGAAAAGAAAGAGAAATAAACTATATGTAGTTATATTAGTGTCTTTATTAATATTACTGGAATTACGATGAAGTTATCAAATGATACATTTTCCATACCATGAAAACTTGACCTGTACTAATTAGAAACTTCATTTGGATTTTTTTGATTTTGAATCACACCTACGAAACGTGAATAAAAATCTACATGCTGTCAATACTAATATTATAAAATTATACGCCAAGATTAAACCAAGTATAAATACAGCCATTACATCTAAGTTAGAAGTTTGATAAAACGGCATATCTCTTGCTGGAAGAGTTAAATGTTCAGCACTTCCATGGCGCATAATGTATTCCGTCCAAAATATTGCTCGTTCTAAAGGCGTCTGTGGTTGATCTCGGTACTTTGCTGAAATGGATTTCATATTCTGAAGATACCTAAAAAATTTAAAGTAAAATACTTCTCAATCTTTCTCAGATTCAGAAACGCACATCGGATTATTTAAGACCTCATTAATTGATTCGTATACATTTTCAGTTGTTAAATTGTCGTGTTGTAAATATTTTGCTAGTTTCCTTTGAACTAATTTGCGGGCGTTTACAAATTGATCAACTATGAATGGAATTGCCACTACTGGTACACCGTGGTACATTGCTTCTTGTGTACTAAGAGCTCCCCCATGGCTGATAAATAATCTGGTATTTGGATGACCTAAACAAATTTTAGGTTTCTAAAGTATATTGTTAACTATACGAGTTACTAACTTAAAATTTCATTTTGTGGTAACCATTTTCTTATAACAACATTTTTAGGTAGTCCTTCTACATTATCCGATTCAATTTTCCAAAGAACGGTTTGAGGAAATTTTCCCAATGCTTTGAACAAGGCTTCCCGCTGATTTTGCTTCAGCATCTCGAATTTTATGTTAGTTCCCAAAGAGAATAAAATCACTCCATGTTCGGCCTTATCCATAATAACTTGTATATCCTGAAACCATCATAATGTTTTTTATTAATTATTTATTCCTTCTTGCTCCTGTTGTTTAACATCAACACCGTAACTAATATTTTACTAACCTTAGGCAATGTTCCTGTTGGCTTTATGTGTAAACCTCCAACTGGTATTATATTTGGAGGTAAAGCTCCTGGGAAATCCAAAATAGGATCTGTATTTGCTAATAATATACTCATGCTTCGTTCAACTTCTTCGGGTCTACGGATCTTTTCTCCAAAACGCTTCTTCCCTAGTTCGTATTCCGTAGACGCAGATATATAATTCCGATAGATTATATCCAGGTTTGTATAGAAAAAATTTAAAACTCGCTCAGGGAAGTTCATTTTAATGTTAAAATCGGTGTTGTAATGTGGCATATATGAAGTATAAATGTGATTTCCGAAGGAATTAGAAAGAAATGGAGGAAGTAAAAACGCTGTAACTGCCACAACTGGGGGATTGTTAAATCTGTCAATAAGAGGGTACAAACATTGACCAAAGGTAACATCATAAATAATTAAATCAAATTTAAAATTTTTGGGGTAATTTAGAAGGGTATCTAGTCCGTTAGTCTTCAAGTCATATTCACAGGCAAATTTTACATAGTCGTATAATGAGAATATGTTATTTAAGGTGGTTTCATGCATGGCTGCTTCAAAATCATAATGCTCATGGATAACATCGTACATACCTGAAATCATAAACAATAAGGTATACAGGATGTTTCCTAAGTACGTGTAGAAACTGCAGGAGGTGATACCTGGGTTACTTTCTCGTATAAACCTGTATACTAATATGCTTCCCTGAAAAGTGGCGCCTCTTCAAAAATTTGGTAAAGATTTGGTTTTTAATTTTTATCTCAAATATGGACAAAGATAGAAAAATACAAATATCTGGACGTGTTCTACCAACAGGAAGTCTCTTTATGGATATTTTCTTTATCCACCTGTATTATTAGAAGGTAATGAAACGTACAACCCCTGTTCATTTTTTTAGAACTTTTTAATGTACCAACATTTTTAATTTAAACAATGCGCATGAGAAAGCTTAATTAATTTAGAAAATTATTTGTGAGACTAATAGTTTTCGAGTAATAGTATATTACATACCCAGGTGGAAAGAGTTTCATTTCTATCGAGAGCTAAGATAGCTGACCAAGGCACGAAGTGCCGAGGTCAGCTAATGCTCCAGATAGAAATGAAACTTTCCACCGTGGTTTGTATACTATTTTATTTTCAACCATCTAAAACAGACGGGAATAACAATAAAAAATATTAATATTTTGAAAAAAAACCGACATGTTGACAAAAGCATACTCCTGTATAACTGTAACGACCTGCTTGATTATGCTCCACTGACGTTTCTCTCAGTGAAACATAAAATTAAGCATATAAATATTAAATATTTCTATTGCTACTTATAATAACTCCAATGTTACAATTAATTTGAATACTACTAATTAGTTTCATTAGTTTTTCCTATGTGTTTCGAAGAATAAAATGAAAATACTACAATTTTGATATTTTTACTTTGCCGCCCGCCAGGTGGAAAGTGATCACTTTCCACCTGGCTGGACGACGACAGTTAGTAAACGTCAAGTTTCCAACTTACAAAAATGTCAGAAATGCTGTCATTACATATATGGTTGAAAATAAAAAATTAAAATCGATTGTAATGTGCGCCTCAGTTTTGTGAGAAGCAGTACTAAAGTTTTAAAAGAAAAAAGTCTAGGTAGGCGGATTTCACTTTTTGTGTTTTGTTGTTTTTGATAATAATAAATTGTTAGTAAGTTTGCATACATTATTGATCATGGAAAGATACACAAACGCCTACCCAGACTTTTTTCTTTTAAAAATTTAGTACAACTTCTCACAAAACTGAGGTGCACATTACAATCGATTTCAATTTTTTACTCGAAAACTATTAGTCTCACGGTAAAAATAAAAGAGACAAATAATTATTCTAAATTAAATAAGATTTCTCATGCGTAATTTTTAAATTAAAGATACCGCTGCATTAAAAAGTTCCCAAAAAAAATGAACAGGGGATATAAGTTTCATCCCCTTCTAACAATACAGGTGGACAAAGAAAATATCCATAAAGAGCCTTCCCGTTAGTAGAACACGTCCACGTATTTGTATTTTTCTATCTTTGTCCAAATTTGAGATAAAAATTAAAAGCCAAATTTTTACTCCATTTTTGAAGAGGCGTAACTCTTCAGGGAAGCATATTAGGATACAAGTTTATACGAAAAAGTAGCCTTAATTTTCGCCCAGGATCCAGGAATCACCTCCTGCATTTTCTACACGTACTTAGGAAACACAAACAATGACCGACGCCGGCGGCGCCTCTCGAAACACCTCCTGCAGCTACACAACTACGTTGTTCGACAGTGATTTGATGGACCCTGCTAGCAAGCTAGGGTTTTCAATGTTGAGGCATGTTAGACCCGTGAATAGCGCTTCGTGCGCTGAGCCGGGATAAGCAAAGGATATGGAATCATGGAGCTGCCTTTGACCTTTGGCAACTCCATGATTTTTTAGAAAAAGAAAAAAAAATATTACAATAACCAACCTTCCATTGTTATCACGGTGAAATTTTTCGGGGTCTCCTTCTTTTCTGTATCATGTGTTAGTATGGTAATATTATGACCACGTTCTATTAAGGCCATAGAAAAAGCCTTGTTCCAGAGATAATGACTTGGAGACGCTAAAGGTGCTACATATAAAATGTTTGCACTAAGTACACTCTTCATTAAAAATACAAACACAAATACTATATTTATTAGAACAGCCATAGTGGATCACTTATAGGCACTGTTATACGGCAAGGAAAACTGTATACGCTAATCAACCGTACCCCGTTGTTGAAGAACCGTTTATTTAATTTAATGACGCGCAGATAATGCATGAACAAGATAATAATAGTTCGCAAGGTCACACTTGCTTCAATTAGAAAATCGAGCTCTACCAATCTAAAGTGAGTGTGATTCTCGCGAGTTGCATTTATTTGTATTATATAACAATTCAAAACACACAACTTACGGAAGCGATTGGAATTGCATTTAGCATAATGGTGTACTTAATTATATTGTTGCACCTACTTCCGCAAACGAATTAAGTAGGTATGTCAGATAAGAGATGTTTTGATTTATAGAAGGATTCAAATCCATTTAAGTATTTTACCATCATAGTTTTATAAATATTCTTCATGTATCATTTAAAATAATATCGGTAACCTTACCTAACCTATGGTCGATATAATATCAAAGCATTTGATAGCAGTATGACGGAGAGTATTCGACTGATTTTAAAAATAATCAAGTTTTTTCTTTTTTTCGTTCTAATACGTATATTTCAAATTTGGTTAAACGTCATTCCCGGTGACCGCGACTTAAGACCGCGACTAGCATGTAAACAAATCCACGCGACACATGGAATCTGTGATTGGTTCCATGCAGCCCGTGCAACCAAGCACCCAATCACAGATCCTACTACGGCCAGGCCATGTGTCACGTGGTTTTGTTTATATGCTAGTCGCGGTCTCCAGGAATGACGTTTAGACATTTTTCATATAATTCGAGGACGGCGAACCTGATAGAAACACAACGAACCCCATATCTCGGGGCTGTCAGACGACATTTTGAAATTTGAACTTAAAATTTTTTGAGGCATTATAACCTACGGGTTGTGTGTTCGGAATCAAAAATGATAACGAAGAGGTGATAATTTTTTAATCTTTTAATCGTTAAAAAGACATCAGTCCAATTACGTCGAAGCAATGGTAGTGCGATACTACAAGCACCACATCTGTGCCCGAACAACGAATTAAATGGAATCTAGTAGGCTATTTGCTGTATAAATCATTATTCATTTGTTATTAAAGATCTTATCTTATATTATGGTTTTGACAATGGCACACTGATGCCGAAATACGTATTAAGCAAATATGTACATATTATTTTTTCCCCTTAAAATCGATATTTTATTTAATATTTATTATTTCTATAATTATGGATTTATATTTTAAAATTAAACTACTTTTTATCGACGCATAGTAAATTATGTTCTACGACACCAGGATCATATTATTTGTTTGTTCGGAAACATTCATTGCTTTCCAGATCTTCTATATATAGTATACAACACATTAATACTGTTGTCTTGTTGTTTTTAAAAATCTTTTCTTTTTTATCATCCATGGCACCCGGTAGGCAGGTAATTCGAACTAAACACTTGTGTTAATGCCATCAATAGTAAATTGCAACTGGAAAATCTAAAAAATGTGTTTGTCGCGTAAAATTTAGTAGTAGTTAGAGGCTGGGATTGGGTTTGGCTAATTAAAAATCAGTAGAGAGGAACTCATTCTTTTGAATAGTAAGTAGATTATAATAATAGTGTAGTAATTACATTCGCGATAGGAATTGAAGGACATGACTTTGTAAATTTTTAGTTTCAACATTTAATATTGAAAACAAGTTTTTATCTATTTTAGAATCATTAATCTTTTGTACGCACAAATGATGACATCATTTGATACGATACGTAATACTATAATACGTAGTGTACTGTAAATGCGTTTTTGTATATTATTTCAATGAACATTTAATTCCGGTCGGAATATAATAGTTGAATGGAAATGGAGAATGTAGCACTGAAGCGGCTTCGGTTGAAGAACAATTATAGTTTGTTGGTCACCCACAATCGCCGTTCATAAAAAAATAATTTATTAATTAATACATTTTTATATCAATATTGTAATATACAGTGTATCGCACATGTGGTTGACGAAATGAATAAATCGTAACTTTTTTATTCTAATAAAACACTACTAATGCAACTTGCTTTCATAGAAATATTTTATGAAGCTAAAAATGTTTACCGTTACTACTGTCATAAACATTTCTTTCATGTTTACGTATAATTATTGACTGCAGTATTCATTCGAAATTCCATTGATCGGTTGAACGATACCTGACACGGTAATATGTATCACAACATCATAAGAGCGTCGTTAACAAGGGGGACTCTCTGGCCTCCTTTCGCCAATTTCACTTTCACTTTCATAAGACGAACAATTCTCAAGAAGCTATATGTTCAATTATACAGAAGATACTCCCAATAGTCCCAATTAACATAATATCTCTCAAAATGCGACAACGATGACGTAATGTAATGTGTTGGAGTAGAAACAAACCACAAGGAATAAAGAAAATTGGAAGGATTTGAGGAAGGTCTATTTTCAGAGGTAAACGCTAGGTACGTGGCTAAACAACAAAAGTGCCGTTGGGTTATAATTCATTCATTCTCAATTGGTTAACCAGAGTATAATTATGTGAACGTCATCTCATTCGTCCCCAAAGCTCGATTCGGGTAGTCAAGGAATAGAGAAAAGACTGGTGTGGTGTATACTGAACTGTGCCGCCACTGCATGGAATCGAGACGCATCAGAGAACCAACCCGTACATGTAATTTTATGAAGAATGATGTATTCTCATGTACCTAACACATTTTTGAACATGTTCTGCGATAGTAGTAATGGTGGTATTTTTTCTTTCCATGTTAATGTTTATGAGAGCAGCATGTGTATTACCTAGAGTAGCCCACCTTGATAACCGATTCTGCAGTATCAAGCGTGATATGAAACGATTTTCTGTAGACGAGTTCTATTTCGGGGTTTTCAGCACTCCTGGCCCAACTTAAATGATTGTTTGAAAAAATATACGCAGCTTAGTTTATAGTTTGAATTAATGAAACAAATACAGTTACAAACCGTCATTTATTGGCCGTTTCATCTTTTGATTTTAAACTACCTACTACGTACGTCATTTACCTACATTTACTATTTTACAGATTTTGGTTTTGTGCTATAGTTTCGTGCACTAAAAATATATTTGCACACTGTGAGTATTAACATGAAAAGGGAATATATTAACACTAAACCAAGAATAAAAACTGCTAGCACATCTAGATTAGCAGTTTGATAGCCTGGCATATCTCTAGCTGCGAGACCTAAATGTTCTGCACTTCCATGTCTTAAAACGTACTCTATCCAGAAAACGGCTCGTTCTAATGCTGTCTGAGGTTGATCACGATACAACTTAGAAAGTGCTTGAGCATTATGTGTATATCTATAAAACAAGAATGCATGTAATAATAAATGTAAGTAAGCCCTTAAATCAAAAACTTACTTGTCTGAATCCAAAAACAATTTAATTTTGTTATAGACTTGGTCGGCTGTAGGTTTCAATAAAATATCTAAATGTTCAGCTATACCTTTAGCCTCCATTCGACGAATGTTTACATTCTGGTCAGCAAAGAATGGAATTCCTAATACTGGAACTCCATGATACATAGCTTCTTGGGTACCGAGTGCCCCACCATGAGAAATAAATAATTTTACATTTGGATGACCTATAAAATGAAATAATGTATGCAATAATATATTTCTACTATTAAGACAATAATGTAACAGGTGTTTGCTGAACTACACCAGTATCGACTATTGTCGCCCTGTAAATACAATAATGTGTTGTAATAATTCATATGGGTAACTTACCTAATATATCATTCTGTGGTACCCATTTTTTTATGATTACATTTTTAGGTACTCCTTCTAAATCATCTGCTTCATATTTCCAAAGAACAACTTGACGAAGTTTTGCAAATGCATTTAGGAAATTCTGCTTTTGCTCTAACTGTAAGTGTGCTGATTTTAAATTAGTTCCGAGAGAAAACAATATTACTCCGTGCTTAGCGTTGTCCATGATAGTCTTGAGATCCTAAAACATTCCAACTTCAGATTAATGTAATATATTTTAAATTCCAGGTTTTAATATACCTGTGGTAAATTGCTTGGTGGTCTCGCTTGTAGTCCTGCAACGGGTATAATGTTAGGTGGTAAGGGTACAGGGTAGACCATAATAGGATCGGTGTTTACCAAAAGTAAACTCATATTACGTTCTACTTCTGGAAATGGACGAATATTATCACCAAAGCGAGTTTTCGCTATGGAATATTCTACAGGGGTAGTAATGTATTTCCTCATGAGTATATCTGCGTAAGTGTAAATGAAATTAAGTACTCTTTCTGCGGTATTCATGTTACTAGTAAATGTACTGGTAAAAAACGGAATGTACGACGTATATCCATGGTTTCCAAATATATTAGATAGAAGTGGGGGTAAAGGGAATGCTGAAACTGCCACAACTGGTGGATTTCCAAATCTCTCAATGAAAGGGTATAAGCACTGACCGATTGTCACATCATAAATAATTAAATCAAATTTAAAATCTTTCGGATAATTTAATAGAGTTTCAACACCTTTCGTCTTTACGTCATGGTTACACACAAATTCAGAATGTCCGTGGAATGCTAAAATGGTCTTGAAAATGCCGACTCCAGCAAAGTCTTCCATTTTGAAACTTTCTCCTAAAACTTCGTAGAACCCTACAACAATCGTAATATAGGTAAATATTAGTACTTATATTATGTTAACTGTAATTAAATTTCATCCAAGAGCAAAGAATTGCAATTGCAAATTTCAATTTGACAATGAAAAATAAAACTGAAACTACTACTAACCTTCCATCGTAATGAGATTGAAACCTGGGGTTGGTTTTTTTTCCTGGTCATGACTTAACATAGTAATATTATAACCCTTGGCAATAAGACTCATCGATAATTTCTTGTTCCACATGAAATGACTCGGTGATGCTAAAGGTACTAGGAATAAAATATTTTTGCAAAAAGCATAATGTAATATTGCCGCAAGCACAATTTGAACACGCATTTTAATCAACACTAGACTGCAATCGAAAATAAGTATTCAGACACAAGTAGAATCAGGTTCTTCAATTGAAAAAGTGCGTAGAATGTTAACAACAGTATTATTATTCTCGCTACAACGTGCTATGAACTAATGACATAACTATCTAATAGTCTAATGGGTGATAAATGTCCATCCCACTTTATTTTTTTATTTGAACTAATTCAGTATTTATAGCACCATATCACTGATAAAAATCGACTTAATAATAACATCTGAAGTATACTATCACAACGTGACTACTTGTAACTCCAAGTATAGTACCTAGCTATTTAAGAACTATTTACAGATTTGAACCTTGAACGATTATAAATGACAGGAACATCAGCTGAGTCATGTTTACAATTAAATTTTGGTTGTTGTATTAAATAAGGAATTAATTGGAAACGTAATCTTGACTTAATTATGGGATAACTTAATTCAATGACAATGGTAAATTATTATCTAAGGATTCAAAGCTGAGAAGTCTACCTGCTCGGTGAATGAAGCCAAATTTATGGATATGTGGTTTAAATAGAAACTGTAGTTGATTGCGACACTTTTAAATAGGATAATTGTTTTTTTTTTAAATAAGATTTAAGTATTTTATTTTGTTAGAAGCGCCGCGCGTTGAAATGTACCTACATCAAAAATAAAAAAATAATACAATAAATACAAAACTATTATTTAAAACAAACAAAATCATAATTGCTATTTTCATGGACACATCACTTATAATAGTCGTCGTTAATGTTGTTTGAGTACTTTCTTAACTTAGTTTTTTGCTAACGGAATTACGCAACGACAAAAACTGAGCCTAAGGTTATAGAATACCGGTATTATAAAAATGTTAACATTAAATAATTTAATAGCGATGGTACTGCAATAAATTGGAAATATACAGATTTTTTTAAAAAGTTTTACATCTTGGAATATAGGTATACCTGCTAAATCTCAATTTGTTATATCAATCATATCAAAAATGTTATTAATTAATAATTTATTTATAAGCATTGTTAAAAATGCAGAAATTAGTATAGACCTGCTGAATTTGTTACAACAAAACGCTTACACTAAGTTATGCCCAGTTTTTCAGTTATAGTTTAAACTCCGTTTCAGCTAAACCCAGTTTAATTACCATGGATACTGTTGTTAGAAAAACTGTATCCACGACAATTAATTTTGGTTTAGCTCAACCGAAGCTTAAACCCGAACTATAAAACCGACCCTAGTGTCGCAACCACAAAGTGAAATACAAACATCTCTTGAGGAACTTGAGAAAATTGTCATGATCCTGAAGTCAAATGCTATTGGGATAGATGGTATAAACCTTCAAATGTTAAATTTAATATTGCCCTTCTCCAAAAGTGAATTAACCCATATTATAAGTAGCTTTCTAAATACCGGAATCATGCCTAATATATGGAAAAATGCATTTAGTAATCTATTATCTAAAGCAGTGGCGTAGCCACGGGGGGGGATACGGGGGATATATCCCCCCAAGGGCCAAAAACTGGAAAAAAAAATATAGCTCCAACCGACTTCAACTATGAAAATCCAAAAGCAGACAAAATTAAATATCTTAGAATATTTTAGGATCAAGCAATTTATATTATTTACTATTGCTTGTCAAAATCAAGATTTTTCAAATTTGACCATACTATTCCCTTTTAAAATATAAAAACCACATGGACCTGTACTTCTACAAAAATAAATACTGGAATAAGTATGTCATAAACCACGGTTGGGGTTGCTTACCTATTACGTGCCCTCCCACCAAACATATTTTTTAAATAAGATTAAATACAAGGTGTAACCGAAATACTTGACCAAACATTAAGAGCATGTTCTCCACACCAACAGAAGAAAAGAAGTTCATATGAACATGGGTTGGGAAACGCTTTGCTAGGGTGTTACTGTTACAGCCCCCCGAAGGCATGAAATTTAAACTTCATACTTAATGGATTAAATTCGCAGCATAGATTCAGGACATCAAGGCAAAGTTCATATGAACTTTTTTTATTGCCTTAATGTCCTGAATCTATACTGCGAATTTAATCCATAAAATACGAAGTTTCCGAATTTTCATGGCAACTGGATTTTTCGTAAAAATTAAGTTACCTCGAAAACGATTCGGTTTATCGATTTGTAATAAGAGTACACTTTTAATGTGATTTTGAACGTACAATCGTACCATGCACTCAAATTTCTAAAAACAATTGAAGATCACAAAAATAATGAAGAATAAGTATTCAGCCCCTCCAGTTTGGGACGCTCCTGGTTTAAATAATGTTACTTGAATACTGTCAGATATTAGCACTTACTGGTACTAACTTGTATGTCAAATTTTATTAATTTATATTAAAGGGTGTCAGAGATATTAATAAAAATTAAAGTTTCATGCGCCCCCTTCGGGGGGCTGTAACACCCTAACAAGGCGTTTCCAAAACCATGTTCTTTTTCTTCTATTGGTGTGGAAAACAAGCTCTTAAAGATTGGTCAGTTACACCCTGTATACTACAACTTCATAATTTTCATTTAAAAAATGTATACCTACCTATTTTAATATAATAATATTTTGGAAATAAGGAAATGTACTTATTTTCACCATTATTGTTTTTCAACCGCAAATTTTCAATTTAACTTCTAAAAAGTTTGATATTTTCAAATTTTTTTATTTAACAATAAACGTAAAAATTGGTCACGCCGACTTGTGATAACGAATCGCCAGCGGCGCATTTTTTGTTCGCTTCGCTTGTATTATTTATGTATACGTAATTGCGTAATAGTTCTCCTCTGCGCTAATTCCTGACTGTGCCCCTGATATATCCCCCCCAAAGGTAAATTCTGGCTACGCCACTGACCTGAAGTAAGCTTAGCTAAAGAACTGAAAGATAATTGCCCAATCACCGTTTTACCCACCATGTCCAAAGTAGTTGAGAAAATTATCAATAATAAGCTTGAGTTGAGCAACACATCTCTCAAAATAATATTCTACCGAGTATGCAACGACCAACGAAGCATAACACCGCAACTGCATTAACTAAAATTAGGTACTTCCGTTATAGCCAGAAGCTGTAAAGGTGCGCACCTACAACGATTTGTTTTTGTTAAGATTAATTGCTATTTAGTACTGTTCCTATTGAAAACAAAGATACACTTGCTACAGATTTCTAAAATTTACAGGAATAACAGTTATTCTATTTCAGAAAATAAAGACTTTAGCATCCTTTAGTGGTTGTCAAATATATCAGCTAAATGGTATTATATGAATAAGGTTTATTGTAAGCAATAACTGTTTTCAAAGGAACCTTGCAGGAGGTCTCTTTAAAATGTGTAGTAAAGGAAACGCACTTGTTTCTGTACGGTTAGGGTTAGCCCATTGTTGCCTGGAAGGAGTCGTTGTCAATTTAAAATTTATAGTTTTGAACTTGACGCGGGGCAAGTTAGAATGTTAAATAATTGCACAATTTAGGAGAACATGTGTTCAGGGAACTTTCAACTGTCAGAACAAAATTTGTTAACTTATTTTGTCCAATTAGGACATAAGACAGAGTGGGGCTGCAAATGTGATTGGGACTTGAGTAAGACCAACCTTTTGGGTTTGGCTACAAAAAAAAAGTATATAAGAGTATGCACCCCATAACAGGGGATCATTTGGTTATCAGATTTTCGAAGATCGTATAGATTGGAGGAATCTTTGTCAAACCTTAAGCAAAATTGCTGACACTAAAACAAAATAAAAGGAAAGAGAACTTTAAAAAAAAATAATAAAGAAATAAAAGAAAAATCAGAAGCTGTTATCAGTTTGCTTTTCAAGGAACAACATCAAGGCGCGATTTCTTAGGAAATCTGCTGCACTGTGAGTTCTGAGAGGAGGAAACTGTTACCGGTTTGGAAAGCGTCGAGGCTGTTACCAGTTTGTTTTTCAAGGAACAACATCAAGGCGCGATTTCTTAGGAAATCTGCTGCACTGTGAGTTCTGAGAGGAGGAAACTGTTATCAGTTTGGAAAACGGCGAGGCTGTTACCAGTTTGTTTTTCAAGGAACAACATCAAGGCGCGATTTCTTAGGAAATCTGCTGCACTGTGAGTTCTGAGAGGAGGAAACTGTTATCAGTTTGGAGAGCTGCGGAGGCTGTTATCAGTTTGCTTTTCAAAGAACAACATCAAGGCGCGATTTCTCAGGAAATCTGCTGCACTGTGAGTTCTGAGAGGGGAGAACTGTTATCAGTTTCTGAAGAAGCCGTCGAGGCTGTTACCAGTTTACTTTCAAAGAGCAACATCAAGGCGCGATTTCTTAGGAAATCTGCTGCACTGTGAGTTCTGAAGGAGGGGACTGTTATCAGCTTTGAAGAAGCTGTCGAAGCTCTTGTCAGTTTATCTTCAAAGAGCAACATCAAGGCGCGATTTCTCAGGAAATCTGCTGCACTGTGAGTTCTGAGGGGAGGGAATTGATAAGGTTTTCCAGACCACGCTTTTAAGTCAGTGAATCGTGCTTTCTAGGAAGCACGATCTCACAAGTTCTATAGTAAGAGCATACGCCCAAATTACAAGTTTGCAGTCCCAACAAACAAATCAAAGATAGGGATATAAATTTGGGTTGACAAACTCCGTCCTGGTAAACAAAGGCGAACCTAAGCCCTACTCCTATATTATAAACATTAAAATCAAATAAATATTCATGCACAAGGTTTATAAGTGTTTTAATTGTTAGACCACACCTTTTCCTTTTTAACCTCGCAAAGAAAAGACACAACGTAGGATCTTTAACGACACGATGCAAGATAATAAAATTTATCAAGTATAAGCACTCGATTAATAAAAGTACACTGGTCTTGCACGGTTACAGAAAAGTGGTGCGTAGTGACCAGGATCGAGGTAAAATAAAATAAAAAGGAATAAATAAATTAAACACTATAAAACGAAAACATTACAAGTAAAAATAAAATAAACAATCATGAACAACGAAGACATAATAAGTGAACAACTAACGCAAGAACGCCCTGTAATGAATATGGAGGAAGTTTCCAGTGAAGAAAATGACAACGAGGAAACTCTGTTGGTACCAGATTGGTTCTGGAAATGGGAACAAACACAAGAAGTACGAGAAGTTGAAAGAACAAGAAGTCTTCAAGAATTTATGACAGGTGTCATGAATACCATGCAGCAGTTGGTCACGGGTACATCAAAATTGAACACAAATATAAACAATACAGACTCAGTAAATTCGAAAACAACATTTGAAAATCTTACCTCCGACACCTCGGTGGCTAGCAGCGCCGCGACGCCTTCGACATCCAACACAAACACTACGCAACAACCTGCAGATCCACTATCATTACCAAACAATGTAATTTATGGATGGGAAAAGTCACTGTTGCTTGCCACTCTTCCAGAGAAACCTCGATTTGATGGCAATAATACCAAGAATCCACTAGACTTCTTAGATGATGTCCAAACATATTCAAAACGGCTGAGGTTAAATTCAGAACAGCAATTAGAATTAGTGACAGCCGAGTTACTCAAAGGAAATGCTAAACATTGGGCTTCCATATACAAACATGGATGGTCCACATATGAGCATTTCAAGCAACAGTTCTTAGCAACGTACTGGTCTGAGGTGGAACAAGGGAAAGTACGTTACCAACTCAGTTCGGCAAGATGGAATTCCGCTGGCAAAGAAACAATGCTAGGACATTTTGCATATTATATTTCGATGGCCCAAAGGCTGTCTCCACCGATTCCAGAAAGTCTATTAATTAGTGAGGTTATTAGACATTTTCCACAAAACATTATGGATCTACATCAGTTAAAATCAGGAAAAAGTATAGTGGAAACCGCTGATTTACTTCGTAGATTGGATGCTGTACGTGGAAATGGGCGTATAAAACCATCGTCGTCTTCAGACCCGACTTCGCTAACGCTCCAGTATGAAAAGGATCCTACGCCACAGTTGGCTGCATCCAATAAAAATTACGCTCACTACACCAATAATCGACCATATGTCCAGAATAGGTATTGGCGAAATGAACGATATCGAAAACAATTCAACTCTCGACCGTACAATAAAGCCAACCGAAACACTTTTAAAAAACAAACTGGGCAAGGGTCGGAAAACTTCAACGGGGCGGATGTGCAAACATGTCCGTCCAAAACTCCAAAGTAAATCGGACCGCAAACCAACTCGCACAAAACAATAACTTGCCCATCACTACTATCACTAAAATACACATGGAATCAAAATCCGCCACACAGGCGAACGACAATTTAAGAACTTTAACTACAGGCAAAAATTCAAATAACTGCACCGTCCGTTCACCTACGCAAGACACACTTAAAAGCTTACTTGTGAAAAAAACAGGTTCACAGAGGGTAAGAGTCGAGACCGACCGAGGGGATGCGACAAACAACATTGCAAATGTGGGTCAAGCAGGAGCACTACCTGCTAAGAGTCTTGAAATCCTAAAATCTGGGGTGCAGCAGGCAGGGCCGTATCACCACAAAATTGGTCCCGAGGCATCTTTACAAAACAAGGCAAAGTTATATAAATATCACCACATTAACTGGCACCCAAGAGACTATCACAAACAGATAAAAATCTTGTCTGTATGTAAAGAGCATGAACAAATGGCAATTGATGGTACACAAACATTCCGCGTTTTGCCAGAAATTAAAGCCTATTTACCTAGTGGGTTTATAGACATCTTAATTGACAGTGGTTCTGAGGTATGTTGTCTGGCGGAAAACGAGTGGGATAGATTAATAGCCACTGACGACAGCATTGAGTACGTACCAGTACCATCAATTAAATTATTGGGTGCTAGTGGGAAGGCAACAAATCGCATTAAAGTTCAAGCTTTAATTCCATTAGAAATCGAAGGGCGAAGTTTTCAAATTCCATGTCTGGTTGTAAAGAATTTAATTAAACCATTAATTCTCGGTTCAGATTGGTTGGCAAAACATAAGGGTGTCATGAACTACGAAACGCAAGAAATGCAATTTGTCGATGACCACCAAAACCTCCTTAAAGTTCCTTTTTTAAGAAATGGGGTTTATGCTATGGACGATGAAAAAATAAACTTGCAGATCACCATAATGACAGAACAGAAAGAAGATGACGTATTCGAAATAACAAAAGCGCTGCGATTGGTTACAGATGACATACAACTGCCGGCAGAAGAAAAGGAAAAGCTTTATGAGTTGTTGTTGGAGTTTCGAAGCATGTTTTCCAAGAAACCAGGATTAACCCATCTGTATAAACATGAAATCAAGCTATATGATGAAGAACCCTTTGTTAAAAGGCCGTACCCCGTACCTTTTGTTTTGCGCCCTGCCGTGGAAAAATCCCTCAACGAGATGCTAGAGATGAAAATCATTAGTCAAAAGTCATCTCCATTTTGTAGTCCTATGACAGTTGTGAAGAAGAAAGATGGATCTGTACGCATTTGTCTAGATGCCCGCATTCTCAATCAGAAGATGGTTAATGATGTCGAGTGTCCACCTTCTTGCGAAGAAATCTTGCAACGATTCAACAACGTCCAGTACATGACATCAATTGATTTGCGATCTAGCTTTTGGCAAGTTCCATTGTCAGAAAGTAGCAAAATCTTCACCGCCTTTACATATAATGGACGCAGCTACGTCTACAATGTGCTTCCATTTGGCCTAAAAACTTCCACCGCAAGTTTCTCAAGAGCAATGCGGATCATATTAGGTGGAGAGATACAAGAATTTGCAGTCAACTTTGTCGATGACCTTCTGATTTTTTCCCCAGACTTTGAGACTCATTTAGATCATTTACGAAGAGTCTTTCCAATTCCTCGTAAACAAAAACAATTGCGTGGATTTTTGGGGCTTTGCAATTACTATAGAAGGTTTTCTGAGAAATACAGTGACGTGACAAGAGGATTAACACACCTGTTAAAAAAAGATGTGAAATGGAAATGGGGACCTGAAGAACAAGAAGCATTTGATCATACAAAAGCTATCTTTTTAAATACCGTCATGTTAAAATATCCAAAACCGAATCAAACTTACTACCTACAAACAGATAGTTCTTCATATGCTATAGGAGCCGTATTGTATCAAATCCAAGAAGATGGAACGAATGGGGTTATAGGATTCGCAAGCAGGTCATTTAAAGGCGCCGAATTGAACTACACCATTACTGAAAAAGAAATGTTGGCAATCATAATTGCATTAAAAAAATTTCGTATTTATGTGCTGGGGGCGAAGCTTGTCGTAAGAACTGACCACAAATCCCTACAGTTCATAAAACAATGTAGACTGCTGAGCCAAAGGTTGACCCGATGGATTTTATTTATTGACCAGTTTGATTATACCATTGAATATATAAAAGGGAAGGACAACTTCATTCCAGATCTGTTATCACGGTATCCACCGGATGGGGGAGAAGGAGCTGCACAAAGATACTCAGATCCAATAGTAGCGGTATTTAAAACCGAAGGATTAAACTCATTAAAAAAGAAACTAGCAAGCTTCCTTCAATATCAGAAACAGGATGAATATTTAAATAAAATCATAAATATAATTCAAAATGCAAATGGAACACAAAACCCCAAAATACAGAAAGCCTCACAATCCTACATTATGCAAAACGACGTTCTTTTGCACAAAATTGAGAACAATCTCCGAATTGCTGTACCGGATTGTCTCATCAAGGACATTGTCATTCAATACCACCATGAATTTGGACATTTTGGTGCTGGGAAAATTTACGAAGTTATAAAAAGTCAATTTCATTGGAAAGGAATGTACAGAAACGTGCGTAAAATCATCACAGCTTGTGACATTTGCCAAAAATCAAAGCACGGAAATGAAAATTTGAAAGGCCCCATGAATCCCATAATTGCAGAAAGAATAGGGCAGCTGATTGCGGTTGATTTCTTTGGTCCACTTCCTAAAGGTAGGGGAGGGAGTGCGTATGTATTCGTCGTGCTAGATATTTTTTCAAAATACGTGAAGCTCTTTCCTCTTAGAAAAGCCACAGCACGAGCTGCAAGTTCCTGTATTATAAAACATTTCTCTAAACTTATGAGACCAGAAGTTGTTCTAAGTGACCACGGCAGTCAGTTTACGTCAGGAAAATGGAAAGGGGATTTGCAAGAAAACGGGATCACAGTAACTTACACCTCCATCAGACATCCGCAAAGTAACCCGTCGGAAAGGGTGATGAAGGAGATCGCTAGAATTTTCCGCACGTATACACATCAACGAAACAATGCTTGGGTTTCACACGTGAAAAATATTGAGGAATGTCTAAATACAACTCCTCATACTAGTACCGGATTCTCACCATACGAAGTAGTGCATGGAACTAAACCAAAAACACAATTAAGTCCCATCCTAAAGAAGATTTTGGATGAAAAACGACCGATGAGCTTGGAAGCGATCCGTCAGACCGTCAGAAGAAACCTACACTCACAGGCCGACAAACGTAAGCGACAATTTGATAAAAAGGCCAAGGAAATCAGCTTTGAAATTGGGGACTTAGTGTTGTTAAAAAGCAATCCAATTTCAGACGCAGAAAATCGCATTTCTGCAAAACTGCAACTTTTGTATGAAGGCCCCTACAAAATTCAAAAACGCAGTCATCCGAACACCTATGAGATAACAAATCCGTCCACGGGTATAAAAAAGGGTGTGTATAATGTGACAAATTTAAAGCGGTACTATTCCAGTGTAGTGCGAACTGTGAGGGCGGTTCTGGCCATTAATTATGGTTCAGTCAAGAAATGTCAAGTCAACACAAAGGAGGAAGGCGGTCACTTCCAAAAACAAGGGGCAAGAGTTTCGAAAGAAGCAGCAAGAAATATCGACAGAGGACAGTCGTTAGAAAACATCAACACAGATAACATCCCGTTGACGGCAAAAGAAATGCAAACCTTAGAAGATTCTGTTTGGCTACCAACGTACAACGACATTGTCGCGGACTGGGGTTTAATCATTAATCTCGAACGACCACCAACACCAGGATCAGCATCGGCAGTGGCAGCAAACGAGAAATACTGCGAAGAAGTCTGGAAATGCAAAAATCTTCCAGAGACAGCACAGAAACCAGTCCATCCAAAAACGGGCCTACCACCGGCCAAACGACCTCCTTGTTGGGTAGTGCGAGAAACGGCGAACCGACCAAAAACAAAGGAAACAAGAGAAGGGACGGAGAATTCGGCGATATTAAAACCGACAGTGGCTGAAATCTCAGAATCCAAGGGGGTCAAGCGACGACAAAAGCGAAAAGGACGAGGCAGCGGTGCAAAACGACGGCAGCTCGGTGAGTAAAAGCAGTGAAAAGAGATGTGCATCGTAAATTATAGTGAAGTGACGCAATTAACATACAGAACAAAATAACGTGCGTGATGCGAACTTATGTATATATATATGCCTATTGTTTTTTTTTTTTCCTTTTAGCAAGTGCCTGTAAATAAGTTTAATGTATCATGTATAAAACAAAAATATAATAAATAAGTTCTCAGGGGGAGAATGTAAAGGTGCGCACCTACAACGATTTGTTTTTGTTAAGATTAATTGCTATTTAGTACTGTTCCTATTGAAAACAAAGATACACTTGCTACAGATTTCTAAAATTTACAGGAATAACAGTTATTCTATTTCAGAAAATAAAGACTTTAGCATCCTTTAGTGGTTGTCAAATATATCAGCTAAATGGTATTATATGAATAAGGTTTATTGTAAGCAATAACTGTTTTCAAAGGAACCTTGCAGGAGGTCTCTTTAAAATGTGTAGTAAAGGAAACGCACTTGTTTCTGTACGGTTAGGGTTAGCCCATTGTTGCCTGGAAGGAGTCGTTGTCAATTTAAAATTTATAGTTTTGAACTTGACGCGGGGCAAGTTAGAATGTTAAATAATTGCACAATTTAGGAGAACATGTGTTCAGGGAACTTTCAACTGTCAGAACAAAATTTGTTAACTTATTTTGTCCAATTAGGACATAAGACAGAGTGGGGCTGCAAATGTGATTGGGACTTGAGTAAGACCAACCTTTTGGGTTTGGCTACAAAAAAAAAGTATATAAGAGTATGCACCCCATAACAGGGGATCATTTGGTTATCAGATTTTCGAAGATCGTATAGATTGGAGGAATCTTTGTCAAACCTTAAGCAAAATTGCTGACACTAAAACAAAATAAAAGGAAAGAGAACTTTAAAAAAAAATAATAAAGAAATAAAAGAAAAATCAGAAGCTGTTATCAGTTTGCTTTTCAAGGAACAACATCAAGGCGCGATTTCTTAGGAAATCTGCTGCACTGTGAGTTCTGAGAGGAGGAAACTGTTACCGGTTTGGAAAGCGTCGAGGCTGTTACCAGTTTGTTTTTCAAGGAACAACATCAAGGCGCGATTTCTTAGGAAATCTGCTGCACTGTGAGTTCTGAGAGGAGGAAACTGTTATCAGTTTGGAAAACGGCGAGGCTGTTACCAGTTTGTTTTTCAAGGAACAACATCAAGGCGCGATTTCTTAGGAAATCTGCTGCACTGTGAGTTCTGAGAGGAGGAAACTGTTATCAGTTTGGAGAGCTGCGGAGGCTGTTATCAGTTTGCTTTTCAAAGAACAACATCAAGGCGCGATTTCTCAGGAAATCTGCTGCACTGTGAGTTCTGAGAGGGGAGAACTGTTATCAGTTTCTGAAGAAGCCGTCGAGGCTGTTACCAGTTTACTTTCAAAGAGCAACATCAAGGCGCGATTTCTTAGGAAATCTGCTGCACTGTGAGTTCTGAAGGAGGGGACTGTTATCAGCTTTGAAGAAGCTGTCGAAGCTCTTGTCAGTTTATCTTCAAAGAGCAACATCAAGGCGCGATTTCTCAGGAAATCTGCTGCACTGTGAGTTCTGAGGGGAGGGAATTGATAAGGTTTTCCAGACCACGCTTTTAAGTCAGTGAATCGTGCTTTCTAGGAAGCACGATCTCACAAGTTCTATAGTAAAAGCATACGCCCAAATTACAAGTTTGCAGTCCCAACAAACAAATCAAAGATAGGGATGTAAATTTGGGTTGACAAACTCCGTCCTGGTAAACAAAGGCGAACCTAAGCCCTACTCCTATATTATAAACATTAAAATCAAATAAATATGCATGCACAAGGTTTATAAGTGTTTTAATTGTTAGACCACACCTTTTCCTTTTTAACCTCGCAAAGAAAAGACACAACGTAGGATCTTTAACGACACGATGCAAGATAATAAAATTTATCAAGTATAAGCACTCGATTAATAAAAGTACACTGGTCTTGCACGGTTACAAAGCATAGATAACTCGAAGATCACGTATCTTGTATTAGTAGGTACTTTACTACAGCAAAGCAAAGCGGCGTTATAAACCGGGAACTTACAGCAAAAATGAAGTACTATGGATTTCAGCGAAACCTACAATTTATTGTTGATAACTATCTAAGTTATTAAAAGCATATTTTTCAGAAAACTTATTGCAGTGTCATGCGAAATTAAAAATATTATGTAATTTCAAGAACACCTTATCGTCTGAAGTGAAATGGATTCTAGTAAATACGTTAGTTTTAAGTTATCTCGATTATGTTAGCTCCATGTATTATAACTTTTCAACAGTTCAATTGAAAAAAAAGTTACAAGTGGTTCTCTGAATTGTTTACGATACGCTTTTACTATCCCATAGAGTAATCTCAATACTATATTAAAGATAGAATATTAGTTTACACTTTTGTAGGGAACTTTATTGTACAACATCTTGTAATTAGGAAAGTCACCCTATTTTTACATTGGTACAGGGGAGTCGAAAAAAGCCAAATTTGGGTAATTTTGTCTTTTCATTGCAGGTACCTAGTACTTGAAACAGTGAAACATGGATTACTAGTTGGGTACCCCAGCTTTTTTCTACCTCTATTTTAGAAACATCCAGTCTACCAGTATTATAATTAACTAACCAATTACGCCTGATTGAGTTCCAATAGAGCAATGCAACTAACTTGGAAAGAAAGAAGTAAGTATAACTAGAACACGCGCAGTAGTTCGAACGAACCGCAAAATTACACTGCACTTGAGTGTAGAATTAAATTTTAATATTAGGAAATAATTTTGTTTGATAACTATTGAGATTCGTATTACATAATGATTGTACTCTAACTCCCATGTGACAAAACATAAACAATACTACTATACTATGGTCTGTTTTTTAACTAGGAGGAGCGATTCAAATTTGTCGCGCCAAAATCCACACCTGTGATTGGCTGCGGCCAGGCCGGTTTCACACCGCTAAGTAATTTGTATAAATTTTGACGTTTGACGTGATTTCATAATTATTTTTCTAGGCGCAGACAGGGACATAATTCAGGCAAAATACATTAAATTAGTTTTCATTTCAGCTGTAAATTTTAAACATGATAAAAATTCAAATTTACCGTCAAAACTTCGGAAGTCTTCTTTTCTAGTGACATTTCAAGTGTGAATCTGGCTTTTGTATTCACTCCTCCTAGTTAAAAAACAGACCATAGTCTGACTTGAGATAAACTATGGAATTGGTTTGTGCCAGTTGATAAGGTATCGTTTATATACACGTCTATCATCTATCTTATTTATATACATAACATATCATGAACCAAAACTTTTGTTATTGTGCTACAGTACTCAAACAATTTTAGTGACTATCCCACCCATCCCTATACTTCATTCTATCAAGATAAATCGGAGACGGCCGTACATTTCTCTATGCAAAATGAAACCAACCAATGCACGTAATTCCACAGAGAATGATTTTCACCTGTTGCTAAAACATTTTTGACCATGTTCTGCTATTGTAGTAATGGTGAGACTTTTGTTTTCCATGTCACCGATCATAAGAGCAGCATGTGTATTACCTGAGTAGGCCGCCTTGATGGCCTAAATAGTTCTTGTATCAGACGTGATGTGAAACCATTTTCTACACCTAGGTACCTACTAGATGAGTTTTGTAAAGAAGTTTTTAACACTCTTGGGTCAACTTACATGATTGTTTAAAAAAATGAAGCAAACATGGTTACCAACCATAATTTATTTGAAGTTTCATATTTTTATTTTAAACTACCTACATTCATTTAAATTTACTAAATTTACTATTTTACAAATTTTGGTTTTGTGCTATAGTTTCGTGCACTAAAAATATATTTGCACACTGTGAGTATTAACATGAAAATGGAATATATTAACATTAAACCAAGAATAAAAACTGCTAGTACATCTAGATTAGCAGTTTGATAGCCTGGCATATCTCTAGCTGCGAGACCTAAATGTTCTGCACTTCCATGTCTTAAAACGTACTCTATCCAGAAAACTGCTCGTTCTAATGCTGTCTGAGGTTGATCACGATACAATTTAGAAAGTGCTTGAACATTGTGTTTATATCTATAAAACAAGAATTCATGTAAGAATAAATATAAGCATGTCCTTAAATCAAAAACTTACTTGTGTGAATCCAAAAATAATTTAATTTTATTATAGACTTGGTTGGCTGTAGGTTTCAGTGAAATATCTAAATGTTCAGCTATACCTTTAGCCTGCATTCTACGAATGTTTACATTTTGGTCAGCAAAGAATGGAATTCCTAATACTGGAACTCCATGATACATGGCTTCTTGGGTACTAAGTCCCCCACCATGAGAAATAAATAATTTTATATTTGGATGGCCTATAGAATAGATATAATAATATGTTTCTAAGGCTTGTTATAATATTTTAGCTTCAACAATCAAATGTAAAGCGAAAATTATTTGGGATCTGAGAATATGCTACAGGTGTTTAATAAAATAAATCTTGCTTAACTACACCAGTATCAACTTTTGTGATCTTGTACAATAAAATATTATAGGTACCAATTAATATAAGTTACCTAATATATCATTCTGAGGCAGCCATTTTTTTATGATTACATTTTTAGGCAGTCCTTCCAAATCATCGGCTTCAAATTTCCAAAGAATAACTTGACGGAGTTTTGCAAATGCATTTAGGAAACTCTGTTTCTGCTCTAACTTTAAATCAGCTGATTTTAAATTAGTTCCGAGAGAAAACAATATTACCCCATGTTTAGCGTTGTCTATGATAATCTTGAGATCCTAAAACATTCCAACTTCAGAATAATGCAATATATTTTAAATGCCATTAATATGCCTGTGGTAAATTGTTTGGTGGTCTCACTTGTAGTCCTCCAACGGGTATAATGTTAGGCGGTAACGCTATGGGATAGTTTAGAATTGGATCGGTGTTTGCCAAAAGTAAACTCATATTACGTTCTACTTCTGGAAATGGACGAATATTATCACCAAAACGAGTTTTCGCTATGGCATATTCTACAGGGGTATAAATATAATTCTTCATGATTATTTCTCCGTAAATGTAAATGAAATTAAGTACTCTTTCTGCGGAATTCATTTTACTAGTAAATTCACTGCTATAAAAAGGAAGGTACGATGTATATAAATGATTTCCAAATACGTTAGATAGAACTGGAGGTAATAAGAATGCTGTAACTCCCACAACCGGTGGATTTCCAAATCTCTCAATGAAAGGGTATAAGCACTGACCGATTGTCACATCATAAATAATTAAATCAAATTTGAAATCTTTCGGATAATTTAATAGAGTTTCAAGACCTTTCGTCTTCATGTCATGGTTACACACAAATTCAGAATATTCGTTCATTGCTAAAATGGTCTTGAAAACGCTGGCTCCAACAAAGTCTTCCATTTTGAAACCTTCTTCTGCAATTTCATAGAACCCTAAAATAACTGAAATATAGGTCAGTATAATGTCGAGTCCGCAATTGAGGCTAAACGCTTATCGCGTTTTAGCGTGGACCAATAAATTTTCGGCGTTTTCGGAAATACAGAAATTCTCTTAATTCAGGCAAAAACGCTATTACGCTTGCGCTTATTGGGAACCCAGCTTAAGGCTTGCTCTGCTATACAGTTATAGAAAATATGCACAAGAATATAATTCCATGGCATTTTCCCTCAGAATATTTGCCTGGTATTCCGAATTTTGAAATTGAAATTAATTGCAATAATTTATTATTCCATGAAAAGTAAAATTATATTCATGTATGCCCGTTTTAGTTATGAAGTGTTATTGCTTTTTACTTTAAATTTAATAACCATTTAAACATGACAGTGTAACTTCAATTTTTAAAACCCTATCAGTGATAAAAGAGTACTGATATGTTACTTGAAATATTAAATTTCATACAAGGCCAGAAAATGAGTGTTAATACATTCCAACAACACACATATACAAGCACTTGCAAATTGCAGATTGAGAATAAGAAAATTTAAACTAAAATTACTACTAACCTTCCATGGTAATCACGGTGAAACTTGGGGTTGGTTTTTTTTCCTCGTTATAACTTAACATTGTAATATTATGACCTTTAGCAATTAAACCCGTCGATAATACCTTATTCCAAATGAAATGACTTGGTGATGGTAGAGGTGCTAAGAATAAAATATTTTTGCAAAACGCATAATGTAATAATGCCACAAGCACAAGCAAAATACGCATTTTAATAAACACTAGACTTCAATCGAAGATGAGTATGCAGTCAGACGCAAGTAGAATCATAAGTACGATTTGGAATTGGCATTATAACTGTTTAATTATTGATAAACTGTGTAGACTGTGTTAACGACAATATTATTATTGTCGCTACGACGCCGACGTGCTATCAACTAATGGCATGACTACACAGGGTGTCTCTAAACCTAGTACCATAAATTTACCAGCCGCTTCCTGACGCAAAAATAAGTCGAAAATGTCTATAAAAATTTTGTCCTAAACCGCAGCATAAGAAAGCTACACGTCTTTGAAAATGGTGTTGAAAACACGGAAAACAATTGCATTTTAAAAACAGTTTCAGATAAAAAATCGAAATTTTACAGGCAACCTTTTTTGTAAATTAACCAGGAGCGGTGCGAATGGGGGTTATCACCTTTTTCTTGTAACCCGTTTTTCTTAACCTTTTGTTTTTTTCCATTTTAGTTTAGAGATTTGTATTCCTTGTTGCCTAATTAACAAAAAAGGTACTATACTAACCGTTTGCTATAAAATGTAGGTTTTCTGTTTAGCCAAAATCAATTTAGAATGCTGGATTTGTGTGTAAATTAATTTATTGAAAAATAAATTAAAATAAAAATAGTTACAGTAAGTTTTCGTACTGTTTATGCCTTCAATAGGTTAGGCTGCATGCAAAAATTCGATTTTTTATCTCAAACCGTTTTTAAAATGCAATTGTTTTCCGTCTTTTCAAAACCATTTTCAAAGACGTGTAGCTTCATTATGCTGCGGTTTAGGACAAAATTTTTATAGACCTTTTCGACTTATTTTTGCGTCAGGAAGCGGCTGGTAAATTTATGGTACTAGGTTTAGAGACACCCTGTATAATGGCCTAATGAGCGATACATTTCCATCTATTTGAACAAGTTTATTTTTAAATTTGGAAAAATACGGTATTTATATACAGGGTGATTCAAAAATGGCGCATAAGCTCTTCAGTACGTTGTAGGGGACCGTTATTTGAACTGTGGAAAAATCATAAAAAAATTTAGCTGCAACATTTTTGTAGTTAACAGCGAAGAAGTAAGTTGTAGATTTGGCAACACGGGTGCAGCTATGTAGTATATGAGTGGCTTTTATTTCCTTTCATTTACATAGTGAGCTTATTAAAAGTTTCAAACATCGTTGCCACATATTTGTTTCAAACAACTTGATACAAAAATATCAATTTTGAAAGTTAATATTTCAGGATAATGAGGTGTTATGAGCATTTTATTTATTACCCACTATGAAAAAATACTTAAATTATTTATATGAAATAATGAGAAGTTTCAAAATCAACATGAATTCAAAGTTGAGTTCTCAACTTAATTTCTTCATTTCTCAGCAAATTAGCGGCTAAGAATTTTTTTACTATTTTTCCTACACTTCAATTATTATTCCCAACAACGTACTGAAGAGCTTATGCGCCATTTTTGAATCACCCTGTATAACGATATCACTGATAATAATCGAATTAATAACAATATCTGAAGTATCCTATCACTATGTAACTACTTGTACACCAAGTGATTAAAGGTTGGTTTATCAATCCGTAGTTAAGTCCTTGTTAGCTAACCAACAGTGAATTGTCATTGATATGAATTGTTACAAGAATCGTATCCATGACAATTGACTGTTGGTTAGCTCAACAAGGACTTAACTACCGATTGATAAATAGGCCCTAAAATAGGCAACTATTTACAGGGTTGAATCTTTAACGATTATAAATGACAGAAACATCAACTTAGGGTCGGTTTTCTAAAGTCGAATTGATCGACGGTTAAGGTGAACCACGATCAATTGTTTTAAGAATCGTAACCATGACAATTGAACGTGGTTCAGCCAACAGTCGGTCAAGCAGACGTTTTTACAGCCGACCCTTAACAGTTGTATAAAAGATTTGACTCCCAGTTCAGCTAAATCACTTCAATTGTCATGATATATGATATGATTCTTAAGTATGATTTCCATCTATGGAATTCGTTACAGCAACTCAGTTGCAATTTCTCATCGGTCAACTTACATAATTGTTTGAAAAATAAAACGAGCATAGTTACCAACCGTCATTTATTTTAAATTTCATGTTTTGATTTTAAACTACCTACATTAATTTAAATTTGTTAAATTTACTATTTCACAAGTTTTGGTTTTGTGCTATAATAGTTTCGTGCACTAAAAATATATTTGCAGCCTGAGAGTATTAACATGAAAAGGGAATATATTAATACTAAACCAAGAACAAAAACTGCTAATACATCTAGATTAGCAGTTTGATAGCCTGGCATATCTCTAGCTGCGAGAACTAAATGTTCTGCACTTCCATGTCTTAAAACGTACTCTATCCAGAAAACTGCTCGTTCTAATGCTGTCTGAGGTTGATCACGATACAATTTAGAAAGTGCTTGAACATTGTGTTTATATCTATAAAACAAGAATGCATGTAATAATAACTGTAAGTAGGTCCTTAAATCAAAAACTTACTTATCTGAATCCAAAAATAATTTAATTTTGTTATAGACTTGGTCGGCTGTAGGTTTCAGTGAAATATCTAAATGTTCAGCTATACCTTTAGCCTGCATTCTACGAATGTTTACATTTTGGTCAGCAAAGAATGGCATTCCTAATACTGGAACTCCGTGATACATAGCTTCTTGGGTACTGAGTCCCCCACCATGAGAAATAAATAATTTTATATTTGGATGACCTATAAAACAGATATAATAAATGTTTCTAAGGCTTGTTATAATATTTTAGCTTCAGCAGTCAAATGTAAAGCGAAAATTATTTGGGATCTGGGAATATGTAACAGGTGTTTAACAAAATAAATCTTGCTTAACTACACCAGTACCTATCGACTTTTGTGAACCTGTACAATAAAATATTGTAACAATTAATATAAGTTACCTAATATATCATTCTGAGGCAGCCATTTTTTTATGATTACATTTTTAGGTAGTCCTTCCAAATCATCTGCTTCAAATTTCCAAAGAATAACTTGACGGAGTTTTGCAAATGCATTTAGGAAACTCTGTTTTTGCTCTAACTTTAAATCAGCTGATTTTAAATTACTTCCGAGTGAAAACAATATTACTCCGTGTTTAGCGTTGTCCATGATAGTCTTGAGATCCTAAAATATTCCAACTTCGGATTAATGCAATATATTTTAAATGCCATTAATATACCTGTGGTAAATCGTTTGCTGGTCTCACTTGTAGTCCTCCAACGGGTATAATGTTAGGTGGTAAGGGTATAGGGTAGTTCAAAATGGGATCGGTGTTTGCCAAAAGTAAACTCATATTACGTTCTACTTCTGGAAATGGCCGAATGTTATCACCAAAGCGAGTTTTCGCTATAGCATATTCTGCAGGGGTAGTAATGTAATTCCTCATGAGTATTTCACCGTAAGTGTAAATGAAATTAAGTACTCTTTCTGCGGTATTCATCTTACTAGTAAATTCACTGCCATAAAAAGGAAGATACGATGTATATAAATGATTTCCAAATACATTAGATAGAACTGGAGGTAATAAGAACGCCGTAACTCCCACAACCGGTGGATTTCCAAATCTCTCAATGAGAGGATATAAGCACTGAATGATTGTCACATCATAAATAATTAAATCAAACTTAAAATCTTTCGGATAATTTAATAGAGTTTCAAGACCTTTTGTCTTCATGTCATAGCTACACACAAATTCAGAATATTCGTGCATTGCTAAAATGGTCTTGAAAACGCTGGCTCCAACAAAGTCTTCCATTTTAAAACCTTCTTCTGCAATTTCGTAGAACCCTAAAATAACGGAATTATAAATCAGTATAATGTCGAGTCCGCAATTGGGGCTAAACGATCACCGCGTTTTAGCATGGGCCAATAAAACTGTGACGTTTTCGGAAATACAGAAATTCTCTTGATTCAGGCAAAAACGCTATTAAATATGCACAAGAATATAATTCCATGGTATTTTCCTTCAAAAAATTTGCTTGATATTCCGAATTTTTTAATTGGAATTAATTGAAATAATTTGTTATTCCATGAAAAGTAAAATTATATTTAAGTACCTATGCTCGTTTTAGTTATGAAGTGTTATTGCTTCTTACTTTAAATTTAGTAACTCTTTAAGCATGACAGTGTAACTTCAATTTTTAAAACCGTATGAGTGATAAAAGAATACTGATACGATAATTGAAATTAAATTTCATACAAGGCCAAAGAATGAGTGTTAATACATTGCTACACACATACAATCACTTGCAAATTTCAGATTGAGGATGGGAAAATTAAAACTGAAATTACTACTGACCTTCCATCGTAATCACGGTGAAACTTGGGGTTGCTTTTTTTTCCTCGTTATGACTTAGCATTGTAATATTATGTCCTTTAGCAATTAAACCCTTCGATAATACCTTGTTCCACATGAAATGACTTGGTGATGCTAAAGGTGCTAAGAATAGAATATTTTTGCAAAAAGCATAATGTAATAATGCCACAAGCACAATCAAAATACGCATTTTAATAAACACTAGACTGCAATCGAAGATGAGTATTCAGTCAGACGCAAGTAGTATAATAAATGCGATTTGGAATTGGAATTAAAACGGTTAAATTGAAAAACTGTGTAGAATGCTCTTTGTTAACAACAGTATTATTATTGTCGCTACGACGAGCTATGAGCTAATGGCATGACTATAATTATAATGGTCTAATGAGCGATAAATTTCCATCCATTTGAACAAGTTTATTTTTAAATTTAGAGAAATGCTGTATTTACAACACGATATCACTGATAATAATCGAATTAATAGCAATATCTGAAGTATCCTATCACTATGTAACTACTTGTACACCAAGTGAGTAAAGGCCGGTTTATCAATCCGTAGCTAACTCCTTGTTAGCTAACCAACAGTCAATTGGCATGGATGAATTGTTACAAGAATCGTATCCATGATAGTTGACTGTTGGTTAATCCAACAAGGACTTAACTGCCGATTAATAAATAGGCCCTAAAATAGGCAACTATTTACAGGGTTGAACCTTACAATAAATGATTGCAGAAACATCAACTAGGGTCGGTTTTATAAGGTCTAGTTGACCCACCGACGCGACGGTTAAGCTGAACCACGATCAATTTTGTTTTAAGAATCATAACCATGACAATTGGACTTGGTTCAGCCAACAGTCGGTCAACCAGACTTTTTTTAAAGCAGTTGTATAAAAGATTTGAGTCCCAGTTCAGCCGAACCACTTCAATTGTCATGGATACGATTCTTAAGAACAATCGTGTCCATAACAATTGATCGTCAAATCTTTTATACAACTGTGTAATGTTTACAATCAAACCGTGGTTGTGATATTAAATTAAACAGTTAATACTGGAAACAGACTCTTGAATTAATTATGGGCTAACTTCATTCAATGGCAATGGTAAATTATTAGCGAAGGATTCAAAGCTGAGAAGTCTACCTGATCGGTCGATGAAGCCAATTCTATGGATATGTGTTTTAAATACAACCTATGTATAGTTGACTACAACACCATTAAACAGGATAATTGTTTTGCTATTGCTTCTCATCAGTGCTTATAAAATAAGACTTTAATTGCTTAAAGTTCAAAACAGCTTAACCTGATGAAATGAATACGTTATACGTATGTATAGAGAAATCAACCACGCTGTATTATAGCAGATATGGAAAGACCTAAACTTGAAAATAGCAAATTGTTCTGCAAAATATCTCCTCTCACGGTGAATGATAACTTAATCAATTCTCTTTAATGTAAAAGTTACGTCACAAATACGTAAATTTAAAATTAAGAAACTCCCATGTGGCAAAACGTAAACAGTATACTGCTAGTCTGCTACTAGTCTGATTCGAGATAAACTATGGAATCGTTTGAGCCAGTTGATAAGGAATCGTTTTTACACATCTATCATCTCAAGGTACTTAAACTGAGTTAGCACGTTAGAGTGGCACGGAATCAAATTACTAACTCAAACAAAAATTGTGAATGAAAATATCGTTAATTTATTAGCTAATCTCGAAAAGTAACACAGAATAAAACGAAATACGTGTTTTAATTATTTTTTTTTAATGTCTTAAATTTTTTAGGGTCTTGTGCCCCTGTGCCTCCCTGCACCAACCGCGACTACAAATGAAAAGGATGAGCGTCTTCTCCTTCGAGCCAAAGCTCCATTCAAGCACAGCAGTCAAGAATAGAGAAGAGACTCTGGTATAGTCTGGTATAGGATACTGTCTGTGTCGCCACTCCATGGAATCGAGATACATTGGAGATACTGTACAAGACTGTATGCAAAATGGAACCAACCAGTGATTGTCACCGGTTACAAAAACATTTTTGACCATGTTCTGCTATTAATTGTAGTAATGCTGGTATTTTTGTTTTCCTGATGACTGTATACAAGATAAAACCGATCCGTACATGTAGTTCTGCGACGAATGATTCTATTCTTCAGTAACCAACACATTTTTCAGCATGTTCTGTTATAATAGTAGTGGTGGTATTTTTTCTTTCCATGTTAATGCAGCCTGTGTAGGTATTACCTGGTGTAGCCCGCCTTGATTGCCGATTCTGCAGTACTGTAGACAAATTCTATTTCCGGGTTTTCAACACTCCTGGCCCAACCAGGGGCATCGTTAGGAAATATGCTTTGGGGGGGCGCAACTATTATGGAATCCATGAACTCGCCCTGTCGCAAACAGCTAAAATTACTATATAGCCTAGCCCTTGCTTCTTGTTGATGGTTGACAGCAATAAAACTCGGTAGGATCCCGCTGGACAATGTGTTGGGAAATTTCCGGTTAAAATTTGATTTTAATTCAATTATTTAGCGGGGGATTGGGGGGGCGCAGAACAGCATTGGGGGGCGCGCGCCCCCCCAAAAATGGTCTAGCGACGCCACTGGGCCCAACTTAAATGATTGTTTGAAAAAATATCACCAGCTTAGTTTATTCTTTGAATTAATGAAACAAACACAGTTATAAACCGTGATTTATTGGCCGTTTCATCTTTTGATTTTAAACTACCTACTAAGTACGTCATTTACCTACATTTACTATTTTACAGATTTTGGTTTTGTGCTATAGTTTCGTGCACTAAAAATATATTTGCACCCAGTGAGTATTAACATGAAAAGGGAATATATTAACACTAAACCAAGAATAAAAACTGCTAGCACATCTAGATTAGCAGTTTGATAGCCTGGCATATCTCTAGCTGCGAGACCTAAATGTTCTGCACTTCCATGTCTTAAAACGTACTCTATCCAGAAAACTGCTCGTTCTAATGCTGTCTGAGGTTGATCACGGTACAACTTAGAAAGTGCTTGAACATTGTGTTTATATCTATAAAACAAGAATACATGTAATAATAAATATAAGCATGTCCTTCAAAAGCTTACTTGTCTGAATCCAAAAATAATTTAATTTTGCTATAGACTTGATCGGCTGTAGGTTTCAGTAAAATATCTAAATGTTCAGCTATACCTTTAGCCTCCATTCCACGAATGTTTACAGTCTGGTCAGCAAAGAATGGAATTCCTAATACTGGAACTCCATGATACATAGCTTCTTGGGTACTGAGTCCCCCACCGTGGGAAATAAATAATTTTATATTTGGATGACCTATAAAATATATATATAATAATATATTTCTACTATTTAGACGAAGCAGGCTTGTTATATATTTTAGTTTCAACAATCAAATGTAAAGCAAAAGATGGTTGGGATCTGAGAATGTTATAACAGGTGTTTTTAAAAAAATCTTGCTAAACTACACCAGTATCGACTATTATACAATAAAATATTGTAATCATTAATATAAATAAGTTACCTAATACATCATTCTGAGGTAGCCACTTTTTTATGATTACATTTTTAGGTAGTCCTTCCAAATCATCTGCTTCAAATTTCCAAAGAATAACTTGACGGAGTTTTGCAAATGCATTTAGGAAACTCTGTTTTTGCTCTAACTTTAAATCAGCTGATTTTAAATTAGTTCCGAGAGAAAACAATATTACCCCATGTTTAGCGTTGTCCATGATAGTCTTGAGATCCTAAAACATTCCAACTTCAGATTAATGTAATATATTTTAAATGCCGTTAATATGCCTGTGGTAAATTGTTTGGTGGTCTCACTTGTAGTCCTCCAACTGGTATAATGTTAGGTGGTAAGGCTATAGGGTAGTTCAAAATGGGATCGGTGTTTGCCAAAAGTAAACTCATACAACGTTCTATTTCTGGAAATGGACGAATATTATCACCAAAGCGTGTTTTCGCTATGGCATATTCTGCAGGGCCAGTAATGTAATTCTTCATGAGTATTTCTCCGTAAGTGTAAATGAAATTAAGTATCCTTTCTGCGGTATTCATCTTACTAGTAAATTCAGTACGATAATAAGGAAGGTACGATGTATATAAATGATTTCCAAATACATTAGATAGAAATGGGGGTAATAAGTATGCTGTAACTCCCACAACTGGTGGATTTCCAAATCTTTCAATAAGGGGATATAAGCACCGAATGATTGTCATGTCATAAATAATTAAATCAAATTTGAAATCTTTCGGATAATTTAATAGAGTTTCAAAACCTTTCGTCTTTATGTCATAGTTACACGCAAATTCAGAATATTCGTGCGTTTCTAAAATGTTCTTGAAAATGCTGGCACCAACAACGTCTTCCATTTTGAAATCTGCAATTTCATAGAATCCTGAAATAATCGAAATATAGGTCAGTATATAGTTCATCTGTTGAATCAAGTAATGCACGTCATAGATCACATGATCAACCACCAACAGCGCCGGTAACATAAAAATAAAATTCAAAATTTAATGCTTTTACTTTTTTCTATTTTTTTACTTTCTTAATTTAGTACATAACGGTAGGTTACTAAAATGTCCATGTATTTTTCTAAATAAATAACAAATCAGGTTAATATTATATAGCAAAACTATCATCATGTGTTTTTAGGTTGGTATTACTTTCACCAAATTTACACACATTTGTTGTGGTTGTCATTGCAGGTTAGTTCTGTTGGTTTATTCCCTTTGAAAAAGTAGGGTTATAACAATTTAAACTGTTTAATTTTTGCAATACACATACAAGGTTGTGACGTCATCAAATTTATTCATGACGTGCATTACTTGTTTCAACAGATCAACATACTGTCGGTTCATCAACTGAGGCTAAACGTGATGCGCGTTTTAGCGTGGACCAATAGAATTTCTGCGTTCTGCGGAAATACAGAAATTCTCTTGATTCAGGCAAAAACGTCATTACACTTGCGCTTATTAAGGACCCAGCTTAAGGCTTGCTCTGCTATACAGTTATAGACAATATGCACAAGAATATAATTCCACGGTATTTTCCTTCAGAAAATTTGTTTGGTATCCCGAATTTTTAAATTGGAATTAATTGTAGGTAATAATTTGTTATTCCGTGAAAAGTAAGATTATACGATTATATGATATATGAAGTGTTATTGCTTTTTACTTTAAATTTAGTAACTGTTTAAGCATGACAGTGTAACTTCTATTTTTAAAACCGTATCAGTAATAAAAGAGTACTGATATGTTAATTGAAATTAAATTTCATACAAGGCCAAAGGACGAGTGTTAATACATTACTACACACATACAAGCACTTGCTTGAGGATAAAAAAATTAAAACTGAAATTACTACTACAACCTTCCATCGTAATCACGGTGAAACTTGGGGTTGGATTTTTTTCCTCGTCATGACTTAACATTGTAATATTATGACCTTTAGCAATTAAACCCGTCGATAATACTTTGTTCCAAATGAAATGACTTGGTGATGCTAAAGGTGCTATGAATAAAATATTTTTGCAAAAAACATAATGTAAGAATGCCGCAAGCACAATCAAAATTTGCATTTTAATAAATACTAGACTGCAATCGAAGATGAGTATTCAATCAGAGGCAATTAAAATAATAATAATAACGATTTGGAATTGGAATCAAAGGTGTTCAATTGAAAAACTGCGTAGAGTGCCTCTTATTAATGGCCCATCTGTTTGAACAAGATTATTTTGAAATTTAGAGAAATGCGGTATTTATATAACACGATATTACTGATAATAATCGAATTAATAGCAATATCTGAAGTATAAGTACCCAGACTATCACCATGTGACTACTTGTACACCAAGTGATTACGGGCCCAGTGGCGTAGCCAAGGGGGTGGAAATCGAGCTAAAGCCCCCCCCCCCAAAGACGCTGAACGACATTATCGATATTCTAGGGGTAGAGATATAGGTACCTATACCAGGAAGAATTGAACGACAGGTATATCGAAATAACATACAAACAAATTCACCAAAAGAATATTTCAGAATATCAATATTTTTAACCTTTTTAGACGAATTATTGTCCCAACTTAGCACTAGATTTGGTAAACATCTTGAAATCTTTATCTTGCTTATTCCATCGGGCAACAGTTGGAAATATTCTAAAATTTAATTAATTGGACCTGCTTTCTACCACATAACCACAACGACATACAAGAACTAAACCAAAGCGTTCCAAAGCATTTTTTAGAGAGCGAGTTTGTACTTTTGGTATGATCGATTTTGTAAAAACATGACGACGAAACAAATAAAAATATTAGCAATAAAAATAGTATGTACCCAAATACATATCTTTATTTTGTTAAAAAAAACTCGCCATCAATTTATCTTGAACCTAAACTTTTTATTATGCTGTGATACTCAAAACATTTTGAGGCAAATTTTATATTTGATTTTTTGTATCCTAAAGGGGCCATTACCAAACATTTCTTTCTGGTTTCTATATACTGTGATCTACCATAGGTTTTCATACTTGTACCCATTCCTTATACAGCCTATATTTTGAACCGTTAAGCCATATCAGAATACTGCAGAAGAGGCGCAAGCTTCGGGGCCCGCATCAAGGGAGCGGGACCCCAAATTTACAAAAACGGATGACCTTTAATCGTCATTCCTGAAATTGGGGATTTTTACAATTTTTCTATCAGTAGCAATTTCTAATTTAAACTTTGGTGAACGATCTTTTTCAATTTTTTACAACGATAATTGGCGGAAATAAAATTAGGAACCCCACATTATAGGCTTGTTCGTTTGTCTGTTCTAAAGTGCTTGGAACAGGAAACATACAACATGCTATCTCTGTTTAATGCACCAACGCCGTATGTAGCCATCTTTTTCTGTTTCCTGTTCGGAACAGTTTAGAGCAGACAAACGAACAAACCTAAAACATTAAAAGAATTTCGAATATTCGTTTCTTAATATTTGCCATTTACCAAAGTAAATATCTTCTGTTCATGCAATAGGTATAGCCTAGCTATCCTGGCTTTACTTTTGCTGTTTTTGCTGTAGGTAATACTTAAAACGAAAAAAAAATGTTAATGTACACCAATTTATTTTTTAAATAATACGCACTATTTTTTAGACTTTGATTTTGGGATATTAACAGCTGCGCTAAAAATATGACGCAACACTGTAAATATTAGCATGGAAAGAGAATATATACAAACAATAACAGATATAAATATTACTACTACATCAAGATTATTAGTTTGATAGCTTGGCATATCTCTTGCTGCAAGACCTAGCTGTTCCGCAGTTCCACGACGTAAAACATATTCTATCCAAAATATTGCCCTTTCCATTGGTGTTTGAGGTTGATCACGATACAACTTCGATAGTTCGCGTACCTTGTTTTTGTATCTAGAAAATAAAAGAATGAATGTAATATTTTAAAGACAACGATATCCCCTCAAATCTTAAGCTTACTGTTTTGAATTCAAAATGTGTATGATTTTCTCGTAAACTTCCTTGGATGTGGGATTTTGTGAAATATGTAAAACTTCAGCTATGCCTTTATCTTGCATTTGTCGAACGTTTATATGCTGGTCAGCGAAGATAGGGATTCCTAGCACTGGAACGCCATGATACACAGCTTCCTGGGTACTGAGTGCCCCACCATGACTCATAAATAATTTTGTATTTGGATGACCTGCAGAGCACAGAATTTTTTACGTTAAGAAATTCGATTCTAGAATCGAAATTAATTGTTGTGTAGATAATATAGAAACAAATTTCAGTATCACGCTTCACGCTCACCTAGTATATCATTTTGTGGCAACCATTTCCTGATTATGACGTTTTTAGGAATCCCTTGCAAATCATCAGATTCAAACTTCCAAAGAACGATCTGAGGAAGTTTTGCAAATGCACCTAGGAAGCTTTGTTTTTGTTCAGACTTTAAATCGGCCGATCTTATATTAGTTCCAAGAGAAAACAATATTATTCCATGTTTAGCATTATCCATAATTTCCTTAAGATCCTAAAAAACTATAAATTGATACATTGTTTTTTTCTGGATGGTTTATATTACCTGGGGTAAATTTCCTGGAGGCTTTACGTGCAATCCACCAACGGGTATAATGTTAGGCGGTAACGCTATGGGGTAGTTTAGAATTGGATCGGTGTTTGCCAAAAGTAAACTCATATTGCGTTCTACTTCTTGAAATGGACGAATATTATCACCAAAGCGAGCTTTCGCTATTGCAAATTCTTTAGGGGTACTAAAGTAATTCCGCGTAAATATTTCTGTATAAGTGTATATGAAATTAAGTACTCTTTCTACGGTATTCATTTTAGTAGTAAAGCCACTGTCGTAAAAAGGTTGGTAAGATGTATACAGATGGTTTCCAAACATGTGTGAAAGAACTGGGGGTAATAAAAATGCTGTAACTCCTACAGTCGGCGGATTCCCAAATCTTTCAATTAGAGGGTAGAAACACTGCATGACAGTGACATCAAAAATAATTAAGTCAAATTTGAAATCGTTTGGGTAATTTAAAAGAACTTCGAGACCTTTGGTGTTCGTTTCATAGTTACAAGCAAATTCAACGAAATCCTGCAAGTCCATAATCGTCTGCAAAGTGCTAGCATCAACAAATTCTTCCATTTTGAACATATCTCTTGTAATGTCGTATAACCCTGAAATATTATAGCAAGTATACGGATAACGCTTTGTTCTATACTTAATAATATACCGCAACGAAATTGTATTTTGAAAACAATCTGTAAGGTACTAGAATTTTAAAGGAAATATTCCACAGTTCAAAAAACTCTCAACTGCCTTTTTCATGTCGCACAGTTGATGTAGTTTGAAGAGACAGTAATGACTAATGATTGGCATATACAGGGTGTCTCTAAAATATGGTGCCATAGCTTAACCACAAATTCCGGGAATCAAAATAAGACGATTTAACGCAACTTACCTCTATCCGAAATTGCTTCGTTAAAGCGCTATTCAACGCCAAAGATTTTCAAAAAACTTCTATTTTTTTAAATAACAAAAGATTGTTTTTAGCGATTAGGATGAAATTTGGGATATGATTCTTTACTGGAAAAAGGTGTTTTTTGACATCATTTTTTTGTTCAGGAGTGTCGCGTAAGTAGTCAAAGGTTGATCATCCATAGGCAAAGAAGCTCATATTTTTTTAACAGTACAGCCAACAGTTTTCAAAATTTTTTTACAGAGAGACATTCTTATTTCAAATATTTTTCGTTTCTTCTTCTATTTCGGTATCTCTCATAGTTTAGGTTGAAAAAAATTATTTTGATTGGCTGCAGTGCATTTCTTAAAACGATGTAGTAATCTAGTTGTCCCGTATGCTGAGAAATAAATGACGAAGAGACATTTTTTTGCGTAGAATCAACTTTTGCATCCGGGAAAATGGTGGTCACATTGAGCATTTGCTGTAAATCTATTAATTTACCGGTGGTACAAAATAAGCTGAACCATTGATTCAGAAATGGTTCGGATTATTTTGCGCCACCCTTTACATACTTGCTAGTAATAAACTTTATATCAAATTGTCTCTTCGTGATTTATTTCTCAACATACGGGACAACTAGATTACTACATCTGTTTTAAGAAATGCACTGCAGCCAATAAAAATAATTTTTTCAGCCTAAACTATGGCAGATATCGCAAGCAAGAGACAAAAAATATTTAAAATACGAATGTCTCTCTGTAAAAAAAATTTTGAAAACTATTGGCCAAGCTGTTAAAAAGATATGAGCTTCTGTGACTGTGGATGATCAACCTTTGACCACTTACGTGACACTCCTGAACAAAAAAATGATGTCAAAAAACACCTTTTTCCAGTAAAGAATCATATCCCAAATTTCATCCTAATCGCTAAAAACAATCTTTTGTTATTTAAAAAAATAGAAATTGTTTGAAGATCTTTGGCGTTCGATAGTACTTTAACGAAGCAATTTCGGATAGAGGTAAGTAGCGTTAAATCGTCTTATTTTGATCCCCGGAATCTGTGGTTAAGCTATGGCACCATATTTTAGAGACACCCTGTATAATACAATGAGTGCTCTGAGTTTTGCCGATTATATCATAATACATGTATTAATTTTAGTATTATAAATCAATAGGATTTAAGATTTTTTTTAAAAATGACCCAATCACGGCGGTGATACTCGGATACTTATACCTTCTTGATCAATCGGTACATTCGATTTGCTGTTTCAAGTTCCTATTGGCTATGATATGATGATATGATTCGTATATTCGAATATACTTTTCGCGATTTCTATTCGAAATTGATGTTGCCATGAAAATATCTCGAGAGCTGCGCTCGAGGGATATTTCCTAATGGTAAGGGTAACATCAATTGAGAATAGAAAGAGGGAAAAGTATTTAGAATATACGGAAGTGATCGAATGATATTTGTCACGATTTAAGTATATTAGAAATTTTAAAATTCATTTTGCTCAAAATGTCGGTCTGGCGTTTGAAAAAATTTGTTTATAAAAAAAAATTATTGTTATTTGCGGTTGCTATAGATACCATATTATCACAGCCAATAGGAAGCCGAAACACCAAATCGAATACATATACCAATTGACCAAGAAGGTACTATATCCAAGTAACACCGCCGTGATTGGATCATTTTTAAAAAATTCTTAAATCCTATTGGGTGATAATAAATGTGTGATATAATCAGTAAAATAACCTTTGGATTGGTTCAATTTTTAAAAAAGGAAGCTTCTGATTAGCCGATAGAATATGCATTGAATGGACATAGTAAGTAAAACACTTTCCGAAAAAAATTCTGGATTAAATTATATTTTCTCGATTAACTTCAATCAAGAAAATAATTAATAGAACTACTAACCTTCCATTGTAATAACAGTAAAATTTGGTGTTGGCTTTTTTTCTTGATCAGGACTTAACATAGTAATATTATGACCTTTGGCGATTAACCCCATAGATAATATCTTGTTCCAAATGTGATGACTTGGTGAAGGCAGAGGTGATATAAAAAGTATGTTTCCACATAAAGCATGAGTGAATAATATAGAGACCACAAATAATAATTGTATTTTATACATTGTTGTAGTAGGTACCTATCTACTACTACTGGTCTACAGACACACAAATGTTTAGAATGTAATCACTGCCAATATACTACAACTATTTTTAGTAGGTATTTATAATCTCCGGCTAGAGTTGATCAACTAAAAAATTATGTTCAAAATATTTTAAGATTGCGTATTATTAGTTCAAGGGCATGAATGTGTAAAATTTTAATGACAATCTTCCAGTGGCGGCTCGGCCCTAGGGGCACTGAGGCACGTGCCCCACCAAAAACACCAAAGCAACCTCCATTTTTTGTATTGAATTTTAAAAATATAATAGTATACTAGAAGTAGAAAGAGTTTTGTGTTGAGTTTATATGTTGCGATCGAGGCGCTCCCGCCGAGGCTGTGTAAAATGAGCACAACACAAATGTACGTTCTACTTTGAGTGATATATATTGTTTTTTCTTCAAACGAAATAATATAATATCTGTTATAAAATAAATGTTTATTTTGTAAACGTTATTTCCACCATTGTCAAAAATAAAAACAAAACAATGACATGTGCGATTTTAAATAAGCTAGCGGTATATTCCTAATACAGAGCCGTTGCCGTGGATACGTACACACATTATGTTACTAGAGTACAATTGTTTAACATATTGTTTTACTAGTATCACAATGACTCCCTTCTACATAGCCAGTTCTGTAATAAAATACTTGAAAACTGGTAAATTAAATAATTACAGATAAACTTAAATATTTCAATAATGCATTTAAAATAACTTAAAAATTTAATAACTTCATTACACTAGTATTTACTTACTATTTAATAACATCAATACTAATAATATAAAGCCTTCGTGAAACAATTAATAATTGGCCCTACCTACTAAAATTACCACGAACCGCCATGCTTTCTCGAGTTTGGGATTTATGTTTTAGATGACTATCTAATATTGACTAACGTTATCAACGTGCGAGTATCAGTATGTTATGATCACTTCAATGTTGCTAAAGGAACCTATAATATAAACTATAAAGCATGTTAAACAACAAGGTAACACTTTTAAGGGCGTATAATTATAATAGTCACGAAAACTGGAAACATGAAAATAGCCCGGTATAACATTAGTTTACTTCGGAAAAAATCGAAGCTAGCTAAATTTTTGCACACACCTTTATTTACGAGTTGTAAGTACCTAAAGTGTAAAAAGTCCTCATCGATATAATGTCGGCGTCTAAATTCTTTAGAATGAAAGGTGACGAAAATCGGTTTTCGCCAATATCTCCCTTTCTATTTGTCGTGCGATAATTTAGGTTTTAGGATTATAATATTTTGCTGTAAGGCACTTTATACTAAATTGTGTTTAAATTTATTTATACCGGGACAGCGCGTGCAGTCCCGACTACCAAAAATTACGCGCCCGAGTTATCCACATTAGGGATAATCGCAAGGGTCAGCCCAATCTATGTGCAATGAAAAGGCCTCACCCTGGGGAAACCGCCTTGTTGATCAAGGTAATCCCTACGCCAGGTAAGTATGCTTTGGATATCTCACAATAGACTTCATAAATGAACTCTAGTTTAACATTAATCGGGATATACAACTCCTGCGCCATCTATATGCATATATCGATAACTTTTGTAGTAATAAACTTAACTGTAACCAGTAATTTATTACATGTGATGAATTTCCACAAAATGTCTTTTATTACAAGGATACTTATTCAATATATATAACTATATTTCCTAAATTTATTGAATATTTTTATTTATTTCAAAGTTGTCTCAGCTTGCGTCAATAATAGGTCCCTGTTATACCGACATAAGGGTTAAACAAAAATAATGTCAATTTCAAATTTGGCGTCTTTTTAACGGTGGTGTTTGTTTGGTTAAGTCTGAATAATATCTTATTAACCCTTTTATTAGAATATAGAATTAAGAAATTAGAAAAATGTATATTAAGTCTATAGTGCTAGACGGTTTTAAGTCTTACGGTCAAAGAACTGAAGTACATGGATTTGACTCTGAATTTAATGCAATAACGGGTTTAAATGGTACAGGAAAATCAAATATATTAGATTCTATATGCTTTGTGCTAGGAATTTCCAATTTAAGTCAGGTATTCATATATTTCTTTACTTGATTTATACCTTTATAACCTAAAATTATACTTCGATAGGTGAGAGCTGGAAGCTTACAAGACCTTATCTACAAGTGCGGGCAGGCTGGTGTTTCAAAAGCAACCGTATCCATCACATTTGATAACCGTAATAAAAAACAAAGTCCACCAGGATTTGAAGATTATGAAGAAATCACAGTTACTCGTCAAGTTGTAATGGGCGGTAAAAATAAATACATGTTAAATGGATCTGTTGTCCAGAATAAACGGATACAAGATTTGTTTTGTTCCGTTCAATTAAATGTTAATAATCCACATTTTCTTATTATGCAAGGTCGAATTACTAAAGTCCTTAATATGAAACCACCAGAGGTATCAGTTCTTATATTTACATTAAATTACTTGTTTGGTTATATGTACATTTTTTAGATACTTGCAATGATTGAAGAAGCTGCTGGTACACGAATGTATGAAATGAAACGTCAAGCAGCACAAAAGATGATTGAAAAAAAAGATGCAAAACTTATGGAACTTGATAAGGTAATTTTTTTAATTCTTATTAGTTACAATAATTATTACTTAGTACTAAATCGTTTGCTCTTGTCAAATAAGTTCAATTATATAATTTTTTGTAGATAAATAAAGAAGAAATTGGTCCAAAATTAGATAAATTAAGAGAGGAACGTGCTGCGTACTTGGAATATCAAAGGGTAGAACGTGAGTTGGAGCATATGATGGGATTATTTGTAGCTTGGCAGTATTACGCTTCACAGAGAAACTCTGAGTGTGCTGAAAAAGCTTTACAAAATGGACAGGCAAAAGTTAAACAAATTCAAGACAATATTAAACAAAATCAGAATCTAGTTAAAGAACTTGATGCTGAAGTTACGGAATTGACCAACCTTTTGCAGTCTGTAAGTAAAAACTAATATATTTTTTTTTTAGTTTTATTACTATTTTGTATAATACCTTCCTTGTTTCGTTCCTATTACCTATTACATATCAAAATATTCTGGATTAAATCCTTTGAATGTTTCTTTATTGCCCTAATAAGGCACATAGCAATAAAAAATATTAGTTATCTCAATGCGTGGTGATGTGTTTCAACAATAAATATCAATTCTTTTTTTTGATTTTATTTGTACCTACAGAAAATAAAATAATAAAAAAAATTAAAATAATCCAGCATGGTTATTCTATCCCATACTCGCTAAAGGTCCCTGAACTGTAAACTGTAGAATTGTTTCGTCCTTATTTGATCATCTCCTTGTACTACATTTTAAAACGTTTTTTTAACATGGCATCACTATCAATATAGAATTTTACTATGTATAGACTAGCGGAGGGAAGCTACAAGAAATTGAAGCAAGATTAAAGGAAAATGAAAAGGCAGATGCCAAGGCTGGTGCAGCTGAAAAATCTGCTAAAGATAATATTGTTGCAGAAGAGAAGAAAAAGAAACAGTTGCAGAAAGTAATTATTTCATTTATCAATATTCTTTTATTGTTTTTATTGCAATTTATATTTTCAAGAATCTAAAAGATGATGAAGCTACCCTAATTTTAAAAGAACAAGAATTAGAAAAAGTTCAAGGTTTATTTCAACAACTGAAAGATACTGACGCTGCTGACAATGAAGCTTTTGCTGTATCACAAAAAAAATATGAAGCTATTAGTGTCGGAATGGAGGTTAATGATGCTGGAGAAACAGAAACTCTTCAAGATCAACTTATGAGTAAGATATTAATTTTATTGAGAGGTATAAATTAACAAGTTAGGCATTTTGCGACTAGAAAAATATTTATTAAGAAGACAAATACACAGAACTAAGAATATGCTCTCTATAGATGATAGATTTATATACAGTGTATCTCAGAAACTATCAGACATAGAAAACTATTGGAGTGTGCATACTGGTGAGGGCCATATGCCCATATCCAACAGAATAAAGCGGTAAACCACTTCATGCGTGTTGGACACAGCCATTGGTAAAATTTGGCGGCAAATTCAAATTTAACCAATGGCCATGTCCAACGAACATAAAGTACCTTACCGCTCTATGGTCCATGCATGCATCAACTTCTTTAATTTTTTCAAATTTCTTGTTTTGTCATTTTGTGCAATTAAGCTCATAGCCTTACTTGATCTCTACATAATTTCCCAATGTTAATTTTTCTCTTTCTCATTGTTTAAAAGACACCCTATACAGGGTGCTAATTTTAAGTTGTCCAACATTGGTAACTTTGTTACCTTTGCAGATGAAAAGTTGGTTAAATGAGAAAAGATTCAGTATTTTTTATGCTCATTTAGAATGTGAAATTTTATTTTTTATGGCACTTCTGTTTTAGCGAGAAATGGTTCCAAATTTTTATTTTTAAATGGAACACCCTGTATTTTTTTAAATTTTTCTATTGGAAATAATTTTGGCAGACCCATTTGAAAGTAGAAGTTTTTTAATTTGCCTGAAATATTTATATTTTTAAAAATACTGAAAGCTTTTTATTTAAATTATTAGATTTTCTGTAGTAATAGCATACACAAAAGGTTATTTATTTATACTAAACCCTCGGCTAAATTATTAAAGAAGTGCACCTTTTAAAATGTTATAATATATTTTTACTCAGTATCTGAAAGAGTAATGTTTATCATCCAACTAAAATTGTTTTTATTATTGCAACTAATTCAGATGCCAAACAACAAGCTGCTCAAGCAAATACCGAAATAAAACAAGCTACAATGCAGTTAAACCACTTACACACACAGTTGAAGGAAAAACAAAAGGATTTGGGTTCTAATGCATCTGATTATGAAAAAGACAAAAGAAATTTTGAGGCCATGCAAAAGGAGGTCCAATCTTTAGAGGTATAAAAAAATAATTTCAGCTCATTAAAGCGAAACGCAAATCGGCGCGGGCGCGGGTGGAAGGATATCAGCACACAAACAAGCAATTTGGACAATCGTGCCCAGGTACCTTGTTGCGTTCTTCTGCGTATTGCGGAATATGAATTTCGGGGTTGTTCATGGGGTTAGAAGATAGGAAAAAGGTCCCAAAAATTCATTTTGGAAATTAAGAAGCAGCGAGTGCAAGTATCAGTTCTCAGAAAATACAAAAACCACCCTAATGGGAGGATAAGACTACAAGGGGTGTGTTTGACCCTCTCAGATTTATTTGGTAACATATGGACAAGTTGGACCTTCCTCTTGGTCTGTTTTACCAACACACTAGTGCCAACAACAATGTTAGTAAAGTTGGACCCGCAATTGGCGCGTCACGCGGCACATGGTAAGCTGCATCTAACCAATCACAGACTAGTATTACTTGTGTAATTGATTAGATGAGATTTACCGCGTGATTCGCCAATTGCGGATCCACCTCCTCGCGGTATGCGGCTTACCGCGTGACAAATAAATTATTGAACTAATACTTTGAAGTAATTATTCTGTCCAATAACTAGCAAGGGGACACCAAAAAAGCGGAGCAGCACAATTTGGCTCCGGCAGTTCGTGTTCGGCGCTAGCAATTCGACGCCGAACATTTCGTCACTGGTCGATTTGGCGACAGGCGATTCGGCGACGGACGATTTGACGCCGAATCGCTCGGTGCTGCATCGCCCGGCGTCGAATCGCCGGCGCCAAATCGCTGGCGCCGAATGCCCGGTGCCGAATTGTTACGTTCTGCCAAAAAAGACAGTGTTATAAAACAAGTGAACAGTTACAACACCACCCTACCCTCTCTCTTCATTCAATTCAATTTCTTTAACATCTTCCAATAGTAACGCTAACACACCTTGTCTTATACTTCTAATCCTATGTTTAATGTTGCAAGTTTATGTGCGGACTAAGACACAGATCGGTGGAGTGCAAACTCGTAGTTTGCTGCTGTGTCATGTCCGCCACCGCGCCCCCGTTGATTTGCGCTCCGCTTAAATAACCATATTTACACAAATTGTACTGAACTTATTTTCATTAATCAGAACTCCCTCGGCAAGCTGCAATATTCTGAAGAAGAAATGAATGAATTACGAAACGGCAGGCATGTTCTTCTTAATGAAATTCGTAATCTTCAAGAAAGAATTGATAGGTTTCAAACCCAAAATCATTATACAAACTTTCAATACAGGGATCCTGAGACAAACTTTAATAGACAAAGTGTTAAAGGTGTTGTATGTCGATTGATTAATCTTAAAACTCAGGAAGCTGGTAGAGCTATTGAAACTGCTGCAGGTGGAAGAGTAAGTTGAGATACATATTATTATAGTTGTATAAGTAAAATGTTCTATTAAAATACTGTTCGTTTCTTGCAGTTGTATAATGTAGTAGTAGACACTGATGCAACTAGTAAAAAACTTCTGCAACGTGGTAATCTTCAGAATCGCACTACTTTTATACCATTAAATAAAATTCAGGGTGGAAAAATTGATCAAAATACAATTAAATTTGCTCAAGATTTAGTAAGTACCAAATATACGCTTGTCCATGTAATACTGTATTCTAACATTCTTCATTCTTCTTGTAATTTGTGCGACATCTAAAAATATCTTGTTCAGTTGTACTAAGTAATTAATTATCATTGCATTTTTTGAGAGTGCGCAAGTATTATTTATATTAAAAAAAAAATGGACGCCCTGTATAAGCCATAAATTATGCCCATAATAAAAATTTAAAAGACTCAATAATTTAATCGTTAGGTGGGAAAAGAAAATGTTCAGCCAGCCTTATCTTTGATTAATTATGATAAACAACTTCAGCCTGCAATGGAATTTGTATTTGGAAACGTTTTTATTTGCAAAGACTTAAATGTTGCTCGCCAGGTTACATTCCATGATCGCATAAGACGTAAATGTGTAACACTTGAAGGTGATGTAACTGATCCCTCAGGTGTTCTCAGTGGTGGTGCAAAACAAAAAGGTCCCTCCGTTTTATTGCAGCTGGAAGAAACTAAACAATATGAGGTAACTAATTCTATAAACATTCTTTGAAACAACCAGGAAAGTTTTATCTTTTTTTTAGGAGCAATTACAGACAAAAGAACAAGAGCTAAAAACAATAGAAAATGCGATTAGACAAATGTCTGGATCTCAAGAAAAATGGGCTACAATGAAACTACGCTTGGAGTTGAGACAACATGAACTTGGATTAGTTAAACAACGTCTCCATCAAACAACTCATCATCAGCAACAAGAAGAAATTGATAATATCAAACAAAAAATAGGTAATTTAAAAAATTAAAATAGATTCACTTCTAGAAAATTAATTTAATTTTAATATTAATTTCTTATTGTGCAGCTGAGTTAACAGAAAAAGTTAAGTCCTGCAAGGAAATAGAAGTAAATAACAATAGTAAAGTTAAAGAACTAGAACTGAAAATGAAAGACACAAAAGGTCATCGTGATAGATTACTAAAGCAAGCAGAGGAAGAAATGAAGAGACTCAAGAAAAAAGCTGATGGTAGTCGTAAAAACTGGAAACAGCGCGAACAGGAATATGAAACACTTAATCTTGAAATCAGTGAGCTGAAAAAAGCAATACAAACTACCCAGCAACAAATTGTAGCCATGGAAGATAATCTTGTTACATTGAAAGAACAGTTTGTGGAGTTGCAGAATGATTCAGAACAAACCAAGGTGAACTTTATTTTATTATTTTATACTTTTATCACAGTTTAGCTAACATTAAGTTACTCAATTATATTTTATTTGGTTTCACGCATTTTTGCCCGCGCAAGTAAGCACCATGTTCTCGTTTGGAGGTAGATGTACCAAAGGTACCGATATTTTCCAGATTCTCTAGTCGTGCACTATGATGATTTCAAATGGGACAGAGCTGGAAGCTCTTGCATTTAGGGCACTAGAGCCCATTGAAAGTTGACTAACTAAATGTTATCTAAACTGTGCTTTTATACTACTTTTTGGTACAATAAGTTTTTCATTTATCCAGCTATTTCATCATTCTTGACTTATGCAAATGTTTTAGGAAATTGTAGCAAAGTTGCAACAAGAGTATAAAGCTGAAAAAGGGGCAATTACAGAGAAGAACAAAGAAGTACAAAAAAAGAACCATAAGAAGGAACAGCTCCTTGCACAAATTTCTGAATTCGAATTGGAAATTAAAAAACAAGATCATGAAATTAAAAAATTACAAGACGATTTTAAAGCTTCCAAGAATAGAGTAAGTTTTCTAAATTCCTCTCTTTTATTAATACTTACTGTTATCTATTATTCACCTTTAGGAAACAGAATATTCCAAAAAATTGAAGAAGGATGACAAAAATTTAAAAGATGCTCAAGAACTTAGTGATGAAGATGCGCACGAATTAGAAAAGAGAATCAGGAATGCCCAAGATAAGCGATTAAAACTAAAAAGAACTGTTAATGCTAAGGCGCAAAGTATGTTTGATCATGAGGAAAAGCAGGTTGGTATACATTATTATTTATCATGTTCTCAATTTAAAGAATAAAAAGGGATTTACAATTAAATAATTTATTTTACAGTACAGCCAATTGTTGAAGAAAAAAGCTATTGTAGAAAGTGATAAACGAAAACTATTAGTAGTAATGAAAGATTTGGATAAAAAGAAACGAGATGCCATTATGTTGGCATGGGAACAAGTTAGCAAAGACTTTGGTTCGATATTTGGTACACTTTTACCTGGAAGTAATGCCAAACTACAGGCTCCAACTGGTCAAAGTGTTCTGGACGGTTTGGAGGTACATTAAAAACTATGGAACAAAAATATTAAAACTTGATCTAAAATCACATTGTAGGTTAAAATATTCCTTGGTGGTGTTTGGAAAGAGAGTTTAAGTGAATTAAGTGGAGGGCAAAGATCTTTAGTAGCGCTATCCCTTATTTTGGCTATGTTATTATTCAAACCTGCACCTTTGTATATTCTCGATGAGGTTGATGCAGCCCTTGATTTGTCACACACTCAGAATATTGGAAATATGCTTAAAACACATTTCAAACAATCACAAGTATGTAACATTCATATGATATACATATAAATACAAATTAATTGTTCTGTCTCTAGTTTATTATAGTGTCTCTGAAAGATGGGATGTTCAATAATGCCAATGTACTGTTCCGTACCAAATTTGTCGATGGTGTATCAGCAGTTACAAGAACAGTGAACAGAGGACGATAATTTTATTTAACTAAGATAAGATTTTTATACCTAAATTTGTAAAAGTTAAGATTTTTATAATAAAATAAATATTACTTGATTTTATGCTTTTTGCTTTAACTGCCTAAAGCGAAGCCCAAACTGATACAGCCACGGTGGCGAATATCTGCATCATGTATAGAGTTTGACAAGCTTGCCCGCGTACCTTGTCTACTGTACTCAAGAAAATGAATTGCGTAGTAGTTCATGAGGTTAAAAAATAGAAAAAAGGTGCGGGGGGGGTACAAGTAACAGAAAATAGAAAAGTCACCCTGGTGGGAAGGTAAGACTACAGGCTAGAGGAGATGTGTATGACCTTCAGATTTAATGGCATCGGATGGGCAAGTTGGTCCTCCCTCTAAGGATGTTTTACAAACACTTAATGCTAAGAAGATACCAGCTATGAAAATGTAATGAACTAATATTTTGAAGTAGTACTAATTATTCTGTCCCATTCCATCACTAGCAAGGAGAATCAAAAAAGATAGTGTTATAAAACAAATGTACAATTACAATCTACATTTCCCTTTCTTCATGTCTTCATGATAGACTAAGAAAGCGGTACTACCGTCTTTGAACTGACGTAAAATTGGTGAGCGACGTCACAAAAAAGTGTCTTATAAGAATAGAAAGTGGTTTCCAAAAGAGCTGTAGCGCACGCCGACCGTAATAAAGCGGTGCGCTCTTTTTTAAAGCGGTAGACCAGTACGAATCAATTCAGCAACGTTTTTGGTGGTGTATGTGTGTATAGTAGTGACAATTCCTCTTCAGACTTTAGGGTATGAACAAATAGAAAGCTAGAAACCGGCGCGCTAGCTTCCAGCCAGGGGCGGACCGTGAATTTGTGGGGCCCTGGGCTAACGCTACTTAGGGGGCTACCTAATTAATCAAATAGTAATAGTAATAGTAATAAATCAATAGTGGTCTATAACCACTACAATATTCAATGCTAGGTACCGCATACGATGGACACGTAGAACCAGCATCCAACTCTTCGTGGTAAAAGATATATTTGCTAGACAATATTGATTTGCAAATTTTGCATACTGATAGAGAATAGATGAGAGGGTAGAGTTCATGAAATTAATCTTTGGATGCTGGAATTTGGAGAGTATCACCAACTCTGCAGTAGGTGCAACGCGGGCAACCATGGCGATCTAGCTTATTAGGAGATAAGAGATAGAGGGTAGGTTTAAATTTGGCACATTTGTCAATAACAATATGTCGCAAAGAAATTTAGTCACACAACAGTTTAATGTTGGAAGTTGATAAGCGACCTTAAACATACCGCGTGGGTGTGCGACTCGTAATATTCGCCACCGCTATCTCGTCATACCCATCACCGCCGCGCTCGCGTCGGTTTTGCGCTGTTCCGCGAAGCTGAAACATGTTTCAGTCTTTTAATTCATAAAAATTCATATTCAGTTTCAGTTACATTATTTTTGGTTTACTTGTGGCCTAAAAAACGAACAACAGATGGGCCAAAATAAAGAAAACTGGAAGAAATTAAGGCAAGCGGCTAACCTATGTTCAGAAAGGTTTAAAGAAGAAGAAAGTAGTAGGTAATGTGTGATAGCCAGTGCCTATTTTTTCAGTAGGCCCGATAGGCCCGTGCCTGGGGCCCCTGAGCCAGGGGGCCCCACGCTCGACCCAACTGTAACTTTTTAAAACAACAGTTTATTTCTGACACCAAGTTTTTCGCCTGCACCGCTATTAATGCTTTCCTAATCCTACGAGGGGGCCCCAGAATGTATATGAGCCTAGGGCCCACTAGAACCGAAAATAGGCACTGGTGATAGCGAGCTCACGCGAGCCTTTCGCTGAGTTTTGAAAATCTGCAAAAATAAGTGACTTTAAAAAATAACTGGCATCTTTACAAAATCAAATCGACGTGTCCGATGATTTTCATACAATAGTATATTAAAGGCGTGTTTCATATGGCAGGTTTTCCGACACGAGTTTAAGAACGAGTGAAATAAATAGTTTATTACCATTTCAGTATATTCTGACTTCATAAACACCTATCGATATATCGACATTAAAATCATATCCTTCATTAAAAAAATAATAGTTTACCAATTTACCTACATCACTATTAGCGATAGCATTCATATACAACAGTTTTATTAACAAAGAAACAGGTTTACATATAACTAGTACCATACCAAATTAATTGTTAATTGGCTGGTAGCTTCACACTTGACATTAACTAGTACTAATACTATTTAATAATACATTGGAACTGGTAGGGTATAAAAACCCAATTTTCCATCATTAAGGTCCACTTCATGATAGTCCAGTAAATTATCAGGTTCACAATGCTCTTTCCAAAAATCAATCATTGTAGCTGGTAAATTATTGTTCCAGGCCTATTACAGTCATTACCATTAATTAACATTCTGACGAATATCTTTATTTACTTGCCTTTTCAGAATGTTCTATCCAAGAAAATTCCAACACATTTTCATATTTATCTGCTAAATTTTTAGCTTTAGCCAAAACAGCGAAAGCCTTGGGTTCATCATTTTGAATGAATTTGTAATATGCCTTTAAGTGGTACAATCTAAAAATTAAACACAATTTTTTTGGGAAATAATTTTTGAATTGTTAATACCTTGGTAAAATAATTTTAGTAGTTGCGGTTGCACTCTCAATAGCTCGTATTAGGGCATTAATTTCTTCATATGCTTGTGCAATAGCATGCACATTTCTTCTATCCATTTTACCAACAAGGAATAGTAATAGCCCTTCCAAAAGATAAAGAGAAGTAAAAATACTACTTAAGGAGTCGTCGCTTTTAACTAATCCGAATTCGCATGCTTTCACATACCACACGGTTGCTGCTTCCCATTCTTCGTTTCTTACACACCTTTAACACAAATCGTTTCTAATTTGATATTAAAGATCCAGCGCATTCAAAAAGTAAGGTGGCCTGGCCTAATTTAATGTCATGTCATTCATTAAATTTACATTAAATACAGATCAACACAAACGACCAATAGAATACATCATGACTAAATTTTCATGATCTTCCTTGATCACCTTACATTTTGAACGCACTCTTTTATCTAAACATACCACAACCACATAACCGTATAAAATCTTCTCTCTGCATCAGGATCACGAATATTCATTAAAGTGTCTCCTTCTACTTGAAAGAATTTCTCGCATTTTTTAAAAGGTACGAGCGTATAGCTATAGCCTGATTCCAGTTGAAGTACTACACAAAGAGCAAAAAACCATGTCCTCCCTAAGGAATAACGTACGATGTAAAATTAACTATAGTTAGATATTTATTAATCTGGGAAAACAGTTAGGGGGCATGAGATTGTTGACTCATCACGCTTTCACTTCATCCAACATAATAAGTGCCTTTAAGGTGGTTTAAGGCCCCCGGAATTTGGCAGTTGATTTCAGCGCTATAAGTGTTTACGACAAACCTGCACCTATTATTGGAACGAGTTAGGGAAACAAGGAAGATGATAACCAAGAAATGAAATCGGGTCATGTCAGGACGCTACCGAAAATAGGTAGATCATCCAAACCTAGAACACGATTGCAAGGAAAATCGAAAATTTATACCGATACGCCTAAGAAGCTGTTATTGGAAGACAAGGAAAGAGAAGTAGAAGACCAGAAACGGAGGATTGCGTCTAGGGTAAAAAATAAAGCAAAGAACGCGTCAAAAGGAAAGTGTTTCTGTTTTCATCTTCGTCATCCAGTGAAAATTGGGTAAAAGATGTGCAACTAGAAGATTAAGAAGATGTGGATTGGCCTAAGCGACGACGAATCTGTCTCCGATGAAACCCTAGCCCTGTCGGAAGTTGAAGTCATTGAAAGATTGAAACATTTCATATTAGTCCAATTCTGTACCAAGACTACTATTAAATACTATGTTGGGGAGGTTGCCAACTGCAGCCAAGGAGAGTATGATACTACATCTTTGAGAAGGAGAGGTCGGTCAAAACGTTTTTCGTTTCCAAACATTGAAGACCTGGTAACTGTAGATCTGTGTGATATCGTCGCAAAGTTGGGAGCTTACGAAAACAAAGACACAGTAAGGACCCGTAGCATTTTTTTCAGTGTCGATTTAAAAATATATAATATAATGTAAGCAAATGTGTTGGATTATCACAAAGGATCAATTGTTATGGATACGATTGCTCTTAAGAATCATATCCATGACAATTGACAGTAGTTCAGTTAAACTGGGAGTTAAATCTTTTATACAACTGGGCCTTAAGGGTCGGCTTTATAAAGTCTGGTTGACCGAAGGTTAGCCCAACCAGGATCAATTGTCATGGTTACGATTCTTAAAAGCCATCGTATCCATCACAATAAATTGATCGTGGTTGAGCCAACCATCGGTCAAACCAGATTTTATAAAACCGGACCTTAAATAAAAATAAACCGAGTGCGCATAATTTATACACAAACTTATATTTTACCAGAATTGTCTGTATCTTCTTCTGAACAATATTCAAGCTCCAGTATTGCTGTGACTGCATCTGATACCTTCTGACGTATTAATAAAGCATGTATTAGTAGAGGTAACACCTGAAGACTTATTTGTATGGCATGTACAGTTGCACAAATTTTTATCATTACTGATCCAATATGAATCGAACGTTCCACCTCTGATCGCATTAACCTGTAAAAGTATTATTTTACAAAATTGTCTTCAAGACAGTGACAAAATAGTTATTTATGTTACAAGGCCGTGAACTAGCACTTTTTTTTATTAGAATGAATATTATTTGGCGAGGCGAAGGCCGAGCCAAATAATCATTCGAATAAAAAAAAGATAGTTCACGGCCATGTGGCATACAAAATTTTGTGTGCAACTGTGAAAAATTACCAAAATTAAAGTTTCGATCGAATCTTTACATAAAATTAAAAGCTAATTTCATTCAAGATCATGACCCGTAAAAAAAAGTCTTTGTCGGCCGGTAAAAAAAAGTCTTTTTTTTACGTTGTCAGGGCTTTTTTTACGTTGTCAAGGTTTTATTTTACTATAAACAAATGTGCTACTTCACGACTCAAAATCAAACAAAAAAAGTGACCTTTTTTTGACAGTTGCACACAAATATATTTTATTATTATGGAAACCTTGCGCAAAATACAGCCCCATACAGCATAGCCACAGCTTTAAGTTCTTGTGCTTCAACACTGGTTCGTTTACGATGACACAATCTTAAAGCATGGACCTCTAAGGCAATACAAAAGCCTTGCTTTCCCAAATGATGAGAAACCTCTAACATGTTTGCATAAGTTGTACATAGTCCATAAAAGTCCGAATCTGACGCAAGACTTTTATTTAAAGCCCAAGCAGCAGCCAATTCAGCATGTCCCCACATTTGCACATCCTAAAATGATTTCCATTTATGTAAGATATTGATTGGTTTCTATTGTTTTAATCTGTAGTATACTAACTATAAACAGTCGGCATAAAAGAGATAAGCACTCAGCGAGATTATCATAAAATTCTGCTTCATATCCATTTACAGTAGCCACAAACAAAGAAGGAAAAAGATACATTCCTAAACGATGTTTGATTTCATACACAATTGTATTAAATTTCATACTAATTGTACCACTAGGAAATGAATACCCTGTAACAAAATTTGGTAAGATTACCACACTTTTTTTCGTTTTGTTTTATTATAGATCAGAGCTGTTCCGAGTACTCGAGTACCGATATCCTGATAGTGATCTTGAAAATATAGTATACTATACTGACCATAATGCTGTAAAGCTTGCCGAAAACATAGATATGCTTCTTCAAGCTGTCCAAGTTCTAAACGAGCATGACCGAACAGTGTTTCAACTTTTCCTCTTAGTAGTGGAATTTTCCATTGCGATTCTTGCTCCTCCTCATATTTAATTAACAACTGTTGCTGAAAAATTAATCATCAATTGAATTGTTTTAACTAACAAACTATCTGCTATATTTATCGTCTCCTTACGTCTATTACAAGCATAGCTTCCTCTAAAATCTTCATTGCTTGCGGTATATTGCAAGATATTATGCATATGTAAGCATATTCTAACATTGCATCCATCATTTTTTCCGTTTGCCCTGAAAAAATAACGAAGAAATAAGATGTTGTTTTAGTTTAGACTTAAGTTGATTTCACAAACCTGCTCCTTTGCAATGTTCAAGCATTTGTGTATACATCGTGTTTAAAATTTGTGGACATTGGCATGTACTGAAATCCGCATATGAAAACGTCTTTGTTAAAGAAGTGCTGTACTTTAGTTTATTTATCATTCCTATACCAAAACAATATCTAGGTTGATAAAAATCTGCAAAAGAGATGTAACCTACTATTATCATACAACTAGACGATTGAAAATTATCGATTATAGGAAGCGTTGATGGTATTTTAAATAGCAATACGTGGAGATTCCAGAATTTTCGATTATCGAGTTGTATACAGGTAGACTGTTGCATGAATAGAAAAAATAAATATAGTAAAGAAGTAAAACGGGTCTAGGGCATAACGACCAAGAACCACTACGATCATTCGGTATTTTAGCCATATTTTGTCCATAACGGCAATCATTATGATCATAACGGCCAACAGCACCCGATTAACCAGAATGGCCTATTTCACCATATCACCAAACTAGATATTCGACCACAACGACCAACATGACCACAAAGGGCAAATCAAAATCCCGTCCTATCCACCACTTTGGTCACACAGCGACCACTAACGCATATATTTTGGTGTCGTTGAGGACGTCGACCACATCCCCACAACTATAGTTAGCGTTATTACAACAGCCAACGACTAACCTTTGGCTGTTGTTGCCACGCGCTACGGTGTTGTCACAATTTTGTATTCAGTGATTACTATTTCATTACTAGTGCCTTCACGAGCTACAGTTGGCTGTCGTAGCTATTTTGCGCGATGCGGGCAACGTCGTTAGCGAAGCCAAAACATCTGCGTCGGTGGCCGCTGTGACCAAAGTGGCGGATGGGACGGGATTTTGATTTCCCCATTATGGTCATTCGAGAGTTTTTGAGCACCCTACGCTAAGAGTACGGTAACGCTAACGCTAACCCCTTTGCAAAGCATAACAACATGTTTGTCTATTAGCTAGTCTACACATTCACGCTTTTGGCATTTCCTGTGGCTTTCCAAAGTTGTAGGTACCTAGTTACCCATACAATTATACATTATTATTAATCCAAACTTTATAACCGCAGTTTTCATACACCATGGCAAAATAGTATAAATTAAGTATTAAGAACGATAACGACATTTTACCGATCGAAGACAATAGTTTGGAGGAGCGCAGCGACGACTCCAATTATTGTCCGAGATCGGTAGTCCTTAACGTTCGTGATGCTTATGACGTCATTGCGCTACTGAATTCGGTAAAAAAATTGTAATAAATTAATAATTAATACAGATTCAAATGCGATAATTGTCAGTCTCCACATCACGTTGCCCTATATTGTCGAATGATATATTGCGTTTCTATAGCAATCTGTAAACAGTTACCGCCATTGCAGTTTTTTGTAAAGTATTTTATTTCATACTGCATCGTAACACCCATGTTTAAGTTAACGATTTGAGTCCGGTAAATAAGACTTTACGGTATCAGGTCCGGTAAAAGTTTTTACCGGACTCAAATGAAATAAATCTAATCAAACTATTTATTACTAAAAAACTACAAAATTAATAAATATGACAATTAAAAAGAAACTGAATATTAAAATTGACATTAATTGTGCAATAGATTTACGAAGAACTTCGTCAAAAATGTTATAATTTTCTCCCGTTTTGACAAGGCAGACAATCAAAAAACAAACACTTCCATTTCATAGATGTCCATATTATGAATTCAAATTTTTATTTTTAATTTTTTCAATTTTAAACAAAGATTTAGTGCCTGCAGTATGAAATAAAACGCATTACGACATACGTCCGGTAAACTCTTACAGTAACTCGTCTCAAAATTCCTGACTCGGCTCCTTCGTCGCCTCGTCCTTAAACATTTCGACTCGTTACTGTAAAACTGAGTTTACCGTACTTATAACGTAAATTACTATTACCGACGACTTTATCCTTAGCAACTAGTAAACATAACTTACCGTCTTGGAAACAGCCGCGGTAAACAATGAAATACAGCTCAGTAGCGCAGAAACGTATGTTTTTGCACGATCGGTCTTTTTTGTTTACTTACTAGATTCGATGCCAGAACAGTAAGCTGCTTTTACTGGTTGCTAGACGTAACAAAACCGTAAGTAATTCACTTACCGTTCTAGAACAGGAAGTAGTATAATTCATTGTATTGCAGACATGATAACTATGGTTACCGTGGTTGTCAGTCAATTTATAAAAAATTAGGTTATATAGGTACTTTTATCATTTTGAAATATAACTATTTTAAATCAATTTTTTTTATTGCGATCGTGCAAAAAACGGTATAAGCATGTCGAACGTTAAGGGTTACCGGTCTCCGACAATAATTGGGGTCGTCGCTTCGCTCCTCCCCAAACAATTGTTGTCGACCGGTAAACATCCCTTACCGTTCTTAATACTTAATATACTATTATGGGTAAAACCTTACGCTTTTATCAGAGTTTAAAGAGAAGTGTGGAATTTCAGCCAGGTTGGAAATCTTGGCGTGGCAGTATTCAAAAAATATTGTTGGAAATGTGTGGATATTACAATTATTACATAATATTGAGGTTGTAAGAAATTGATAATGGATGAAGTGAAAAAAGAAGTTCTTACTACGACCCTACGACAATGGTGTATTTTGGCGGTTCACGCATTTTAAGATCACACGCCACAAGTCATTCACATCATTTGGTTGATTTCTGTAAATCATAGGCGTTCATATGTCGCCAGAAGTAAAAATCCATAGGATTTACATAAGGCGATCTCGAAGGCCACACAACCTACTCATTTCTAACAATCCATAGACTTGGGGTCTATGTTTCTGGTTCTGCATGTGACGTCAGCACGTAACAACGTGACTACCTCGGTGGATAAACCACTGTTCGTGAAACAACTGCACGCTCATGGGTTGTTATACAAATATAATACATTTTACGGTTACCGTTTAGAACAATCCAAAAACGCAGATCACGTGATTAGCAGTCTCGCGGTTACCATAGCTATTGCGCTTACCTACCGAGGTATACCATGTGATGAGCGGTCTCTATGACAATTCATGAGCATGTAGTTGTTTGCCCACCGACTTGATGACTGGTTCCTATTAACAACATTTTAATGAACATAGAAAAGAGCTCCATCCTGTTATCATTTAAACTACCAACAAAAATATTTATCCTGCATTCAACAAATAATAAAAAATATTTCTATAAAGAGTGTATTGTGAGACTTACAAACTGTATTTACCACATTATCTATAAGAAGTATAAAGAAATAGAAAATAACAATGAGATTAGATTAGAAGTTGGAAATCCTACAACAATCATAGGTAGATGTCCCATCTCATGGCAACAGATATACCTACTACCTGCATTTAAAATAAAAGATGCATGATATGGCACTATAACAATACAATAATACTAATTGTGAAACGATCGTCGGTTGTGCATGTCAACGACAACAGTAATAATTATTCATGTAATCGCTATTCATTGGGCTTTGTTGTCTTAATTTGTAGTTTCGATTCTGTAACTAATACGAGGTAATTTAAATTTGTTTATAAGAAATACTTTTGTTTTATTATGGGAAAGTAATATTTTTCTAAATTTTGCTAATCACTTTGGTCAAATAGAGTAATTTTACTGAACAGATTCATGTCATTCTCCTACTATAATTAAAAACTGAAGTTATAGTTGGCTGCTCATTAAAAACGTTAGTTGTCAGGTTCCCTATTGAAAGGATATCTAAAAACAAAAGTGAGATTGTTAATATTTTTATGGAAAGATAATAAAGCAATAAATTTTAATCCTTCAATTATTATCGTATAATATCATGCCTGTTCGCACATTATCGAAAGAACTCCAAAAGAAAGCTGAAGATGAGCTTCATGAGATCCCTCATCGGATTGAAGAAGATTTAAAATACATCTTCAAGCAAAGACAGGTACTGTTAAATTTTCCATTCTATATTTTTCTTTATTATAAATTATTAGATGACCAATGGTTGTTAAGCTTCCTACGTGGCAGCAAATTTAATTATCAACGAACAAAAGACAAACTTGAGTTACTTTCCACTCAACAAAAAAAAGTACCGGAATTTTTTGGAAACAGAGATCCTTTCTGTGATGAAGTTCAAGAAGTACTAAAAAGAGGGTAAAGTACTTATTTGGTTGTAATCAAAATAAATTAAATTTATTTTTAGCGTGTTTGTGATTCTTCCCGAAACTGCAGAACCTGCGGGGTCAAAAATATTATTGTTTCGGGGAAGTTGTTGCGATTCTGATAAAATTCATGTTAGGAGTATAGTGAAAGTTCTCTTAATGATAATGGAAATATTATATTTGGAAGAAGATAATTGTGTAGTTGCCGGACTATCACTTATTGCAGATCTTCAAGATTTTTCTTATAAGTATTTAGTTCAAATATCTCCCGGTTTTATTAAAAAAACATTTCTTTGTTTCCTATACGCGTATCCTACAAGACTGAAAAGGATATGTTTTATAAACAGTCCCGGTTTTTTTCCGATTATATATAGACTCCTAAAAATATTTGCACCGGAAAAAATAAAAAATAGGGTAAGTACTTATGTAAATATTTAAATTACTTCATAGGTACTTAAATTTTTAATACCGTATAGCTACATGTTTATAACAACTTCATCGACATCTTTAAATATATTCCTCAGTCAATTCTTCCTAATAATTATGGTGGGAAAGAAAAATCTTCTGACCAATTAGCAGGTAAGAATTATTAAAATAATGTTCACTTATAATACCACGAGTAGTCAAAGTTATGTCGACTATTTTTGTGATGCTATCACGAATGTTAATTGCGTTTGGATACGATTATCACGAGTGCGTAGCACGAGTGATAATCGCAAGCGCAAGCAACATGAGTGCATGCACCACAAAAATAGTCTACCTAACTTTGACTACGAATGGTATTCGATGGACTATTCACCTAACTAAAGCACTTTTTAAAATTTATTTTCCCAAAATTGAGTAGAGGAGAAGGTCCGAATATGGGCCCCCATTTTGTTTATCTTAAATAATTATTAGGTTTTTTGAAGCATACATCTAAAAATTGGCACACACGTTTCCCAAAGACTCCTCTACAATAGTGAAAGCAGGCAGGTATCAGAAAGAAAAAAAATATTGTGATTTTAGGTGATATATGAAATTTAGCAAATTTCTTGTAGCAAGGTAGAGTGTGTGAAATATGGGCCGCTATCAAAAATAATACAAAAGCTTACAAGACAACAAAATAAACTTTATTTTTAAGTTAAAAACTGAAATATTATTCTGGAAAAACAGGTACCTACAATATAAAATCAAATTCAAACAATATTACAAAAAACTTATCTGCAATAGTCACAGATGTAAATGTCTTTCTCTGCCCCTGAGCACTGCTCATGTGCCCACATATTGCACATGAGGCAACGGACCCATAGCTCCCCTCTTTGGTCCTCTGAGAAATGACGATCACAAAAGAGGCAAGCAGCATCTTTATCATCTGGAAGGTTTTGGCCGATGTCCTCGGCATCCATGTCGTTGTCAGCTAGAACAAAAGGTTCGTTTTCTACTTCGGAATCTTGGTCGCTATCAGATTTCGTTGGTTTCTTGAATGTTTTCTTTATAGTTTTTGGTTCTGAAAATACTTTTCGTTTTGTACTTGACTTCTTAGGTGTAGACAGTGATTGCTCCAAGTCATTTTTGTAGGGTGAAGAGGTGATGACTTGAGACTTGCAAGGCTTTCTTCCGCGATTAGATACTTTCTTTCTTATGACAGGTAAGGGTGAAATTTCGAATGGCGATACAATTTTTGTGGACTTGCAAACTGTTGGGGATTTATGGCATTCTGAATCTTTAACACAAACTTCCTGATCTGTTGGGACTTCCACAGGGGTTCTGTTTAACTGAACACCATCAGCTTCAGTCTCCAGCTGTGCAGAACACTCATTTGAGTCTTGCCAACTAGAACATCCTGGTTCTGGTGCGGGACCGTCTTGTGATGTTTTCCTAACTTCTAGTGGTGCTATGTTACAGTTTTTCTCAGCATCAATTTCTTCGGTTATAAAATCGGCATCGGAAAAAATGTGTCGGTTGAAGGGGAAAATGCCAGTTGCCTTAAAACCGTTTGCAGCAATTTCACCAGACTGCGATTTTAAAAATGCTTTCCCTAGTAGCTCAGCCAGATCAAATTGAGTAATACCACGTTGATTAGTGCGAAGCCAAATCCGGATTTCCTCACTATAGTACGCCTTGAAGCTACCCATAAAAGTCTTGTCCAGCGGCTGGAGCTTGTGTGTGGCATGTGGTGGTAACGAAATGATTGTAATGTGATTATCCCTTGCTAACTGAATGACATCTAAATTTCGCGTATGACTATAATGTCCATCTAAGAGGAGCAGAACTGGAGATTCCTCCGTAGGTTTTACGAAATCTGTGAAATGTCTCATCCAGTCTGTGAATAGGTTTTGTTGCACCCACCCACTGGGATGAACGGCGTAAATTGATCCTGGAGGGGCACCCCGCATTAATTGTTCGTTCCTATTTTTCCTAGGAAAAATCAGCATGGGGGGCACAAACTGACCGCCAGCGCTCATCGCTGCGATAAATGTAACAAGGGATCCACGCTCGGCTGATGTAAGAGACGCTATTTGTCTTTTTCCTTTTCTTCCAATTACTTGCGCCACCCTACTTTGTACAATTGACAAACCTGTCTCATCGACATTGAAAATTTTGTGCGGTGAGAAGTTGTGTTTTGTGTATGCATTCTCTAGGTGATTGAAAAACTCCTCTACGTTTTTTCTATTGAAACCAAACGCTCTTGCGAACGAAGTTCCTGTTGGTCTTCGGATAGAAAGTATAGACCTGTGACGATATAAAAATCCATCAAGCCAGCTACGCCCCGCAATACCATTTTTGAATGCTTCGTCTTTTCCATTGCTCACTGCTAAAGTACAAGCCATTCTTCGAATGTCTGTTCTGGTCAACCCATAGTATATGGCTTCCATTGCTAGAATATAATTGACCAGATCTTTTTCTATGGCTTGCCCTAACACTGTTCTGCGTCCGAGTTGTGTTTGAACTACTTCTTCAGCTTCCAAATTGTTTTCGTTTTGTCTTTTCAAAAACCTTTGAAGAGTAGATCTTGGTACATTGAAACATTCACTGGCGGTTTTTAGACCCATATTTCGATTATTTACGCTTTCCATTGCCTTTGTCATATCCGCAGATGTCCATCTTTTTCTTAAATTCTTTGCTGAATACTTGAGCTGCTTACGTGGCATGATATCTAAATCTGAAAAATAAACTTATTTCAAAGTCAGGTCCGAATATGGGCCCTGGCCCATATTTGGACCGTCTAAAATCCCATATTACCAACATAGCGTGTTATCCAAAGAAAGATACACATTTAAGGTTAAGGTTAAGTTACTCAATATCTGTGTGAATACAACAAAACATTGATCTTAATACAACAGATTGCAGTGGATATCGCAAACATAGTGAGCTTAAATCTTAAGAAATATCATAACGGCAACTTACCTAAGAATAATATTCAGATTTTCACAAACAAATTTATCACCACCGGTTTTCAACAAAGCCAGATATAACTGTAAAACGAAGGTAAAACAGTCGGCTACCCGGTACGTGTATTTTAAACTATTATACATAGATGTCTGTACCTGTTCTAATCATATTTGTTAGGGGCCCATATTAAATACAGGGCCCATATTCGGACCTTCTCCTCTATTAAGGAAATAAATGAATATTTATAAAAAATTATTGTTTGATACCACTAGCAGAAATTATCGATAATTTTCACTCGTGAAAATTATCAGTATAATTTCATTTTGATTGGTCAAAACACTTGAAATCCTGCATTTTCATTGGTCAATTTTTGACAGGTAACAGATGAGTTGAATAGTCATATACAATATAACAAGTGCAAGGCATATTACCGAAAATTTTTTCCCGCTGTCGCACAAGTGTTTGTTGTTTCCATGAAAACTGCCCGATCGCGAAGCGAGAGGGCAGTTTTCAAGGGGCAACAAACACGCGTGCGACAGCAAAGGAAAATTTTTAAGTAATATGCCTTGCTCGAGTTATATTTGTTCAGACTATCGCATAAACCATATAAATTTAATATACTAATTGTACGCTTCATTATAATTTATAATTTATTTGTTGTATAACTGTCATTAATTGAATTGTGTTTCATCTAGTCGCCATCGCGGGTGATTACCGAATATCAGCACTAGTGCAATATTCGCGTGTCAAAATTTTCAAGTAATTGTGATTTGATAGGCTGTGACGAGACAAATGCGTAACTTTCATTGGTCTACGTCTGTCACGTGACAGGTGAATGCGATAGTCAGTATAATTTACTAAAAAAATTGAATTTTAGCCGAATTGAACGTGAAAATAAAGAGTTATAAAAAGTGGTTCTCGGAGGATAACCATGCAAACAATGATGTTAAATCAACTGAAACAGTAAATAATAATTGTGAAGAGATTGATGGAAAAGATGCATTTTTAACGTCACTGTAGAGAAGAAAACATGAAATCTATAGTTACCTATACGTAGTACCCTAATATACCTACAAGCAAATATTATAAACTTATTATTTGTAAAATGTAACAATATTTGATACGTCTACAATCAATGTATTTTATTTTAATGAAAAAATAAATAAACTTTATTAAAGTGCTATAGCTGGCCAATAGCTCTCAACAACCCTTTATAAGACAAATGGCTCCATTTCTGGGAAAAAAGTGTTTCATCTTATTTCCTCGTACTAGTCACCAATCCTCACGAAAGAGGTGGTGATATTGCATCCATTCAAAACAAACACTCTCCTGATTGCACGAGGCTGGGTCACAACAGAGGTTTGGTTACTTCCCTTTGATTTCTAAATAGGCAGCTTCAACCCCCCAACTGACCGTTACGGGTGTACAAGGGAGCATAACGGATGTAACTGCAGAGAAGTCTGTACATACAGTGATACATTCTTCTGGGCCGGTTTTATAAAGTCTGGTTGACTGACAGTTGGTTCAACCACGATCAATTGTCATGGATACGATAGATTTGACTCCCAGTTCAGCTAATCCACGGCCAATTATCGTGGATTCGTGGATATGATTGTTCTTACGAATCATATGACAATTGATCCACGATTGATTGAGCTGAACCGAGAATTCAATCTTTCTCAGTCTGGTACGTTTATGTTGGAGCAAGGATAACCGATAAACGCGGCGATAAGAGCGAAGCGAAGAAAATAAAACGTTTACAGGTACCTATGTACTATCTGTTTATGTTGGAGATTTATGTTCGAGTAACGGCAAGAGCGACTATATGCATTTATTTGTTGTGATCGCTTCGCTCTTATCGCCGCGTTTATCGATTATCGTTGCTCCAACAAAACGCACTCTTAGACCAGATTCCCGTTCTTCGTCGCTACATTGTTTTCTTGTTCGTACTTACTTAGTACGTCTTTCGAACCACCAAGATTCCGCAAGGTTCAGAATGAAAAAAGTACAATACGCTGATAATAGTCGAGTTCGTATCAGGGAACCGCAAAAATGAAACATAATCAAGTTGCACGTTTATTCTCACCTGTGGAAGTACTCCTGCCACGAACACTAACGGAAGACGACTCTGACATCGAAGGAACTAAGTTACCAAGAGTATCTTTACGTTGAAGTTGAAAACCTGCCTGTCGCATAGTCAACGTAATACCAGCATATTCAGATGAGGTACGACCAAAAATATCTTGACTTGCTCTTGTAGATGTAGTTGTACTAGCAGAACGACTTCTTACAAGTTTATCCCGTTTTACATCTCGTTTCAGTTTTCTTACAAATCCCTAAAACAAATATTCTATGTTTAATGCACCCCCTCCCATTTCCGCTGATATAACAACACTCAAGGAAGGCCGATTCTCGTCTAAAAACTAGACTACCACAAGCCGCATTTAATAAATCACACTTACATCATCGTTTCTTGTACCAAGTATTCTAACAAAAAAGCCATTTCCACAAGATCGACAACGCCTGGTTTCTTTTTCGAGGTATCTTATTGCTCTGTTATGAAATTCCTTTTTTTGATTGTCTGTCAGCAGATTATAAGTTGTGTCTCGAAACATTGCTAGTCTAAACCGTAAATAACCACAAGAAGCATATTTAGGAAGATCTAAACAAGAATCTGCAATATGAATGAATGAATTTGTTTAAACAATATGATTAGTCTACTGTCAAATACCAACCATGTATTTTAAGTCCTCGACAGTCACATCGAACAACAATATCTTGATTTGGATTAAGAAGACGTTGCGTAAATATTATACCTGTATCGCCTTGTAAGAAATCACCCTGTGCACATCCCAGTACTCGTAGTTCAAATAATTTTTGAACAGCTGCAAGTTTAATATTTACAACCATGAGGGCGATTTTTTTTAATAGTACAAACCTAAGGCTGTTGATCGTGGTGTTGAGGAAGCCATTATGTACAATAACATTTCTCTAGGAAAGAATTCACCCAAAATTGAACTGCATTTAAGCAGTAACTGTTCATACGAGCTCAAAGAATCAAACATTTTGATTATCATAACTACGGAACAAAACAAAAGTTACATACGGAAAAACGTCCCTGGAAAAAAGTGCCGTGGAGAAAAGTGCCGCGGATAAAAGTGCCTAGAAACAAGTGCTGGCACTTTTTCCGTTGGCACCTTTTTCCAGGGACTTTTTTCCGCAGCACTTTTTTCCACGGCACTTTTTTCCTAAATTCTATTGTATACCAAAAGCTCTTACCATCCATTGACAATTCTGGATCGACCTCTTCTAGCTTAAAAGTAGGTGCTATAATGCAGACTGGTATCAAACTGCCATATTTTAGTCGTTTCTCTCTGATTTTTTCTTTCATAAGGTTTATTATACTATCCTGTGACAAAAGAGTATGTTATTAGATCAAGTTTTAGTTTTACCTATTAAGACTGTAGGAGTCACTCTAGTTTTTTAAATAAATGTTAATAGACATAATCATGACGTAGTATTGCCAAAGCAACTACACCCATTTTTACTTTTAACATTAAGGCCCAGTTGTATAATAGATATTTATGCAACGAGTTGCAAAATGAGCGTCTTTTTTGTACTAGATATGAAGATTGGATTACGAGCGTAGCGAGTAATCCAACACACCGTGTGCAAAAAAGCGCAATTTTGCAACGTGTTTCATACAGCATTTTTTCCAATTTAGTAAGTTTGAATAAAAAAAAAACATAATATGAATTAAAATTTGGTGATGTTTAAACGGCGACTTTAATTTTTTAGAATCAGTACCTTTAACCTGGTCGTTGCTATGCAATTACGCGTTGCTGTTTTGTAGACAATAACAATTAACACTAGTGATAAAATAATGTCACATATTATACCTAACTAGTTATAAAATGAACCGCATATGACAATTAAAATAAATGTCAAAAAGTTGACTTTTCACAACTAAATTGGAAAAAAAGTATTTGACTCCCAGTTCAGCTAACCCACGGCCAGTTGTCATGGATATAAATTGTTCGAACAATGGTATCCATGACAACTGACCGTGGTTCAGCTAAACTGGGAATCAAATACTTTTATACAAGCGGGCGTCAGTGCGTTAGCACGAATATTTTTTCGGTTTTGTATTGTGCTTGAATGCTGTACCTCATAGCAAGAATATTTCGGGAAGTACTGCTGAAATTTTTCCGGTAAAAGAAACACGTTGACTGTTGACGATACGCATCAAGGTCGATTGTACAAGAGATGCCACCAATGCCACGATTGGTGCACCGTAACCCGACGAAATGAGCATTGGTCATTTTCAACGGTACGGTACAATTACAACGGTACGGTGTAAAAAATTATAAACTACGCGACTACGCCATGAAAGGTAAAGTTGGATTCAGAGTAGCCGTACCGTATTGGACGCACCGTACCGTAACGTTTGAACACGTAGATAGTCCAGTCAAATTAGAAAAAATGAAAACATTAATCGGTAGAAAGCTGAATTTTGGTATACATGCTTATTACGGCTTCCCATTGAACATACTAAAAGTCCCCGTCAAAATCTGTTGCGCTCGAGCCGCCATCTTGGAAAAAAGGTAAACTTTTTTAGTTTTTTACCTGTATCTCGGCAACTATAACTGATACAAGAAAAAGTTCATACAAAAAATGTAGCTTATTAAATTGCCTATAAAAAAGCATATCAACATTTTTATTTATCTCCAATGCTTTAGCTGTAATCCTACGTTGAATAGCAAAATTATTTACATTTTTGCACCCGATTTGCCTTTTTTGTTTCTGTACAATGTAAAACCGGTAAAATATATTTTCCATACGCCAAAGCATGTCACATGTATCTTCAAGATATGTTAAGTCTACAGTCACACATGGATATCGACGAATACCGTAAATTCGTGGATGACGGCTACTTTACGATAAGAAGGACGGATAAATATTGGTCGGGAACTTGGTCGGATATGGTGATTGAGCAAAATCTTATGCGGAGCATGAAGGTAGTTGGTGGTATTACAACTCGGGGATTCACTGATAGTGTTCTCTCTAAATGGATTTTGCCTGCTCTTCATCAAATGTGCGAATCTTTGGAACAATATTCTGGCACAGCCTTTGTCAGCGGAGAGCAGCACGTCGATTCGAGGGAGTCTCGAATAGTAAGAGATGACCGAGACGTTAAGCGACTTGAAAACTGGCTTGCCTGCCATGATCCATTTCAGACTTGCGAAAGAATCATGTCGATTAGCACAGAAGTAGTTGGGGATGATAAAATAAATTGCCACAATGCAGTAGAAATCGGAACGAAAGCAATTGAGGCTATTGTTGGAAAAAATTTCAAGGACGTAAAAATGAAACGCGACACTAGAGTTCGTCCTCTGGCCACAATTCATTCTGCGATCAAGGTGAACGGTGTGGAGGTGCCTGTCGACCCGTTAATGTTATTTCAACGAATTGCTATTGCAAAAAAAGATGACGCTGACCTCCTTCAATATCTGGAGTACGAGCTGGCTCCATTTCCACTTGCTCTTTTTAATGAGGCGGGTATGCGAAAAACCAAGAAGTCTGCTTTGTATGACATTTTCGAAGAATCACGCGAAAATATAAATCACGCGGAATGCACACATGTGATCGACGGTGGATATCTTCTACATCGCGTGGTATGGCACCAAAATCAGACATATGAGTCCATCTGCGCAGCATATGTACATTACGTGAAAAGGCATTTCGGAGCGAGATCCGTAATCGTTTTTGATGGCTATACCAATTGCTCCAGCAGCACGAAAGAGACTGAACAGCGTCGTCGTGCTATAAAGCATTCTAGCGCTGACATAATCTTCGATGCTACTATGATCGCTACAGTAACACAAGAAGAGCTGTTGGGTAACGATAAAAACAAATCTCGATTGATTTCAATGTTATCTCCCGAACTTTGGGGTTGGAAGAAAGTCCACGATTTCCTTGACCCTGTTCGGACACTGAAGGCTCCAGCTCCAGATTCCGTGCTCTCACTAATCTCATGCAATTGTAAACACGGATGCACCTCATCTTGTGGATGCCGGAAAGGCGGACTAAAATGCACAGCGATTTGTGGACATTGCAAAGGTATCGCGTGTTTTAATTCTAACAGAAATCTCGACATTGAAGACAATATTTCTATTGAGAGGGAGTTTTCTGAGGAACTAGTTAATGCACCTCAAAACCAACTTGAGTACGACTTCGACGATGGAAACCCAGATGAACCACTTGCACCAGACGATTGGGCTTCAGACAATGCTACACCTAGTACGAGCGGCATGCAAAGATTTTAATTGGTAATAATAGACGAACTTTCACATATCTAAGAAATACTATGACAATTTTGAATGAATTTATTGATTTGTCAATTATTTATAATCTTTACAGGTTATGAAGCTGCAAAAACCATTTTTCAAGAGCTCACGAGACTTTCTTCAATATTCAACGTCGGATTACAGCTAAAGCGTTGGAGATAAATAAAAATGTTGATATGCTTTTTTATAGGCAATTTAATAAGCTATATTTTTTGTCTGAACTTTTTTTTGTATCAGTTATAGTTGCCGAGATACAGGCAAAAAACTAAAAAGGTTTACCTTTTTTCCAAGATGGCGGCTCGAGCGCAACAGATTTTGACGGGGACTTTTAGTATGTTCAATGGGAAGCCGTAATAAGCATGTATACAAAAATTCAGCTTTCTACCGATTAATGTTTCTATTTGTCGAAAATTCGTCTAATTTTACTGGACTAAGATTCTTATGTAGTAGTTCATAGTTGTTCGTACCGTAACGTAGTTTCCGTACCGTACCGTTGCAATTGACCAATTTTCATTTCTTCGTCTTACGGTACGGTACGGCAATCGTACAACCTCGTGTAAAATCGAGGGTTTTAACGCGTGTGGCGTACTATTTTATCAAGTTTTTTGGCTGCTAAGTAGCACAAAAGAACTCCAGCAGCAACAATTACGACATCTTCATTCATATTGGATGGTTTTTAAAACTTTAAATCTATGAAATAAATATTACTACTTAAAACAAGGAGGTTAGGTTATAAAACGTCAGCCGATATCTGAACTTGACAGATCTGCTGTACGCATGCGTAAAGTATTACGTCAACTTAACTATGAATGTTGAAATGGTCTATACGGTTACTGATACGGTACGGTACGGTGCGTTCAATACGGTACGGCTACTCTGAATCCAGCTTTACGGTGCGTACAGTACGGAACGGTACGTACAATACGGTACGGCGACTCCGAATACAGCTTTAAGGCGTAAAGCGATTTTCCATGCTAGTATAATAGTTATTTGTTTAACAAGGCAGAAAAGTAGCAGATTTACTGACGCAGCTGGTATTTCACAGCTGAGGCGAAGCCGAAGCTGTGAAACCAGCCAAGGCAGTAAATCTGCATTTCTGCCGTGTTGAACATATAATTTTTTCTCCGATTGTTTACATTTAACATTAATTTAATGATTATTTTTAATATTTTTTGTGCTATTAGTATCAGCAAGCATCTGTTGCTATGCAGTTTTTATTGGTTGCTATGAAAAAACATATTTTAGAAATGTCATTCTATTTGTTGTGAATAGAATAGTTTAATCTTGTTAATTCGTAAATATTAATTAATTTATAATAATATTTACAATGGAAAATGACGAAGAAATGTTCACCCCATCCGAAATTAAAGAAATCGTGAAAAATATGGAACTTAAATTTAATTAATAAAAATTTCAAATTTATTTGTTTTTCGAAGCAACCTGATTTTGAATGCTACTGTCAGTAAAAATGATCACTTTTGCCTAGGCAGTAAATGTGGAACTTTGGAGACAGTCAAATGTCAGTCAAAGCATGCTTTTACTGTCTATCGGAGAAAAAATTAATTCCCTCGCTTCTAAATTAATGATTTACATTCGCTGGAAAACTGTCATTTTTCCTAACTTATTAAACAATCGAGGAGATACTATTTTAATATATTACTCGATAGCTGAATTTGTACATCTTCCAACCATCTTCTCTGTATTCTTCTTCATCATTATCGGGACGATTATGAAAAGAACCTGCCTTTTCCAAGTCCTTTGTTTCTTCTGCCGATAATCTGGAAACAGTATAATTATTATCAGAAAGATGAACAATAACGTCTTAATCTCGTACGAGTTTTTTGAAAATAAAACCATAAAAAATAATGTATGTTACCATACCTAACCATCATGTCTACAGGCGGCGATACTAATCCCAATTCATTTATGTCTCCCTTGGAAAGATGTTGAATTAAAAGTCCCCCTGCTTGAATTAAACTAACTAAGAAACTTTCAATCCAACCAGGATTTCCATTGCTTCTTGTTTGAATTAATCTATAATCAATTCAAAATAAAATATTAAAAATACGTGATGTATTTTGTGTACATTGCACCCTGAAGAAGTAAAGATAGAGATTACAGTTGGAGGACAAGTTATACGATTATCCTGCATTAGCGGTAAATACTTACTAAATGTTACTAAATGGTACTTACTTCTCTAGTTCTGGCGGAATAGCATAAACATCCAAAATCTGACAAGCTAAACCAGCATGGTACCATTTATCAATGGGAGTTAAGTCGATATTTCTCACTCTTCTATGATTTAGAACGGAAGCAGCACTAGTGCTAATGTCTTTATTAGTACCCATTGTTAAGACTATGAAAACTACATCTAGTTCTAGTAAGACATGAAGAAAATTCCATGACTCATCATCGATAAACTCAGCATCATCTATTGCTATTACCCATAACGTAACAAATCCCTGAAAATATTTTAATAATGATGAAAGAAAGTATACGACTACTTAGGGCCGGTTTTATAAGGCCTGGTTAACCAACGGTTAGCCGAACCACGATCAGTTGTCATGGATACGATTCTTAAAAACAATCAAATCCGTGACAATAATTGATAGTGATTCAGTCAACTGTCGGTCGGTCAAACTAGTCTTTATGAAACCGGCCCGTAGTAGGAACTAATTTTTAAACTTACCACATAACATAATTGTCGAATAATTTTTTGTAAAGCAATAACTTTTTGACGATTAGATAGTGCCTTGTATACGGAAGTTTTTTCAAAGTGTACATTGAAGACTTTATTCAATGCACTTAGGAAATCTGGAAATTTCATTTTTTGTAAGCGTGTCTTCAACTTTGTCTCTCGTTCCTCTGCAGAACTTAAAACACTTAATCCCAACGGCATTGAAAATATCCGTTGCAATGTATTATAAGGAATCTAAAACAACTTTCTTTATAGACATGCCTTAATCCTGATATGGATGTATATGTCTACCTTAGCATCCCGTTTAGAAAGGGTAAATCTATTTACAGGTATAGCAGACGGTGTGCAATAAACAAACTCATCCAAAAGACGGGTTTTACCTATTCTAGGATTACCATGAATCAAAAGCACGTTATGATGATTGAGAATTTGTAGATTATTAGAGGTACTTCTCTTGTCCTTGTTTATATCAATGGCTTCATCTAATAAACGTCGGTACAATCTCATTTCATCAGATCTCCCTAGCAGTGGAAATGGATTGATTGCAATATTATCTTCAACGCTATATGAGAAACAATATTATAATTTGAATGGAGATTTGAATATAAAAATAAATATAATTGGGTTTAAAAATTCACCTTATGCTTAATACGTATACAAAATGATTCAATGAGAGTGCGCTACTGTAACTTGGACCCACATTAACAAGAAAAAGTATCGCCAATGAGTATGACAGATATAGATACAGTATACATATAATAAATATTTTCAACCGTTAATTCCTGCTGGGGATAGCACAATTGGGGAATGGTACAGTTGTAATCTTACCGATTTATTAAAAGATTACATAATCTTCATAGTAAGCTGCTGGCAGAAGACCCTCGAAGCAAACACGTGGTATTTCATAAAAAATTTGTAAACTTGCAATGGATCAGTCACCAGCGGTAGTAACCGAGCGGCCTCGTAGTTTCCGTTACTGTTGTCAGTGGTCGTCGCTATCTTTAAATACCCAACAGAATAATACACTACTTGATGGAGAGGAGACTTATTATTATAAAAGAGGATATTTTACAGGAATAATACTTAACAAACATAAAAAGCTGAAGACGCGTTAGAGGGTAGTAGCGGTAAGCTAAATGTAAGAGTAGCAGGCCGCCTCAATCTGCCTACTGCTGCTACCTTGGCCGTTACAGTGGGTCGAGTTAAATCTTGCTGGTTCTTGCTTCTGGTTTTATAAGTCCCAGAATCCGGCGAGCGCTTCTCACATTGGATAGGACGAGAGATTAGTTACCAGCTGTGGTGGAGTCTGGTAACATACCCGCACTGTCAAGGAGATCGTTTGGGTCCTGGGCGTGTCATTAAGGTGAATCTTTTTCAGTGTCTTCTTGTTTACGTATCCAACACGTATTACGGCTAGCTTCTTCAATGATCGTCTGTGGCCCAGTCTATTTTGCATGGAACCTTTGACTGCAGCATGAGGGTGGGCTCTCGCCATCACCTGGTTGCCGGGAACGTATTGATCTGGTGTCGGATTGGCAAGAACGTACCATGAGCGGTAGCTGTGCTCATTCCGTAGGCCTTTTCTCGAATGTCATTCTTTGAATCGTAAAACTCGTAGCTGGCTCAGCGTGAACCCCGTGGTGGCGTTTTGGCGATTCCGGATTGCCGGGAGGTGCTCGTCCCATTCCTCCGGCTTATTCTAGGTTGAATACGGAGCCGCTTCTAAATTTCCTGGTTCCTCTGTTCCACCGGATTAGTCTGTGGGTGGTACGTTGGCGTTGTCCAGTGAATACAACCCCACTTTCTGAGGGCTGCGTCCCAGCCGATTAAGATGAACAGCGTAGCGTTATCTGAAACGGGCACGGTAAAGTTTCGAATGCACGTACGGCGAAGGTATATTCCAGAAGTAGCAGTAACCAGCGGAGGAATTTAGCACGCTCATTTATATGGTCTATCTAGCCACAAGAGGCCTCGGCTGTCTGTTCGAAGAATAAACCGCTTGTTTTCCAGGTACGGACGATAGGTTTTGACGGTCTTTCGTTCGGTAGTGTTTAATTTGTAACTACCATAACTAATAATATGTTTACGCTCCTCCTTTTTTTGGTACAGAACGGCTACAATGCCGATACCGCTGGCGTCGGTTTGCAGGACGAACGGAACATTAATCGAGGTTTAACCTACTTGATTTCGCGGTAGGTCCGGTCTGCATGGTCGGTCCAAGCGAACCGTTGTTTGCCTGCGAGCATTTAGGTCATGTAGGGTACCATTATCTCGACCGAATGCTGAATATTGGAACTTGAAACTAACATTTTTAAAGACAGCCGAACTGTTTGGAAAGTTGTTATAATAGCCTGTGTAATGTTTGATTGCTTGTGAACAGTCTAGAAAAATTTCAATTTTGAGAAATACGATATATCGTCAAACTGTGAAAGCGTAACCTTAGAACAGGTGGGGGGTAATGAACAAGTCTCTTAGAAGCTGAACGCTGGACAACTGCCTTTGGCACGAATTCATGTTACTGCTCTCCGATTGTGCCACCCCAGCAGGAATTGGCGGCAGAAAATAAAATGATTTCTTCACGATTTACTGCTTATGCGAATAAATATTTTCCAATACTAAATCCTTTTGTAATTTAATAAAGGATTGTAACATTAAACATACCGTAACATAAAACAAGCATACCCTTTTTCAAGCCGATTCGCTTTCCGACGTTCCACTCATACGACCGACGCACGCACGGTTGTATATTGTACAAACCCAATAAACGACATGACGATGAAACGTCATACCGAGTCAAGTATGTCAAAATTTGAATTGATTTTCATTATAAATGGTTCGTTTACGTCAGTTATGGCACCATAGTAAGTAAATGCTTCAGCAAGTAAAAAAACAAAAGCGGCTTGGAGCTTAACGCAATCATGTCTATGCTAAGGATCATAGACTTTTTAGAAAAAGCCGAATTTTATCAAATTTCGCAACATTCTACATGGAACTTACACATCTTGCTTTTCTTTAAATTCATACACAGGTCCGGCATTAGTGATTCCTTTAAGAGGCTTAGATTCTTGCAAAATAAAATTTCTAGATTCAAGCTTGCTGTGTAAGAAAGTCTCTCGATCACATGTTACTTTATCGGGATAAGCTACCATTAATCTTGCTGCTTTATTAACCGTTAAGCCAATAACTGTATATTCTCTTCGTAGCGTATGTCCAACAACTCCACAGTAAGTTACACCTTAAAACGTTTATATTTAACGGCCAATTTGATAATTAGACTATCAGACATCAAATATCAAATTTAAAATCAGAGTCACTCCCACTTCTTATGTGTAGGCCAATGAAGTTGCATACAGCTTGACGCGGAAATTATTTTATTGGTCTGTTGTTAATGGGTGGGGGGTGACGCTGACGCTATTGTTGTTATGTGAATTAACCTTCTTACCAACTTCTTGCGTAAGAATATTAAAGCTGACTAATCAAGTAGGTACCTGTTGTAACGGCTACAGACGTCGAAATAACGTTGTTCAAAGCAGCAATTGCATGGTAACATTCTGATGCACACCTTAGACCAGTTTGACTTTCCAATTCACTTTTGTAACCCCTCAATCCAAACAGGTTCACAAACATTAAGTCTTTGTCAAACAATGAGACTTTATTTACACAACCCTGCATACCACTTACCACACTAAAATACTCTCATGTAGTAAGTAATTTAGAAAAAATTAAAAATGTTCGAAATCTTACTTGCAAACTATTATATATGCAGTATCTATTAATTTTATATAATCTGCTATCTCCATCTTTGCAACACTAACGTTTATAAATACAATCACTATTTGCCTCATTTCTGTTAGGTATTCTATTGGTTCGTCCAAATCAATTCCTCTCATGATGGGTGGAATAATAAATTTACGTAAATCTTCCTTCAGATTCATTTGAGAAGCATAGTCGACACTCAATCGTACTATAAAGATAAGGGATTTAGAAAAACGAAAGAATCTATTTCTTCTGATTGAAAATATGGTTTTCTAGTAATTTTCAAGTTAATAGTACAACGAAAAAGAAAAGTTAAATCAAATAACGTTATTACATAAAAAGTCATCATTCTTTGAGTATTTGAAGTCATCCTGATTTAATTTCCCATCAGTTGATACCGTATCATCATCATCGAAAGATAACACCAGCATGCTTGAAGAACTTGCTGTAACTGAAATATTTAAAAGTACATTAAGGGTTGTTACTACAAATTGTCTAAAAATTAATCTAACCATCTTTCTGTATTTTTTCTACATTTCGTTGGGTAGGTCTCCAATTTGGTCCGACTCCCTTTATCTGTAAGAGTAGTAATATAGTTTTTTATTAGGATCAAAAGTGCGACTTTTTGGGCTTTGTTTGTAAGGCTTAGTGGAGGAGCATCGGTGTCTGTTTCACATAACAGCAGTGACGCCACCCCCTGGGTCCATACCTTTAAAATGGATGTGGTTTTCTCGTGAACGGTACATACCATTCTACTATCTCAAGGGAGAAAGTCAGAAAACGGGATATCATTGATATTAAATACAAACAGATTTGTATACTACATAAGATCAACATAATTACGTCCGCTATAGTACGGCACCGCTTTCGTAGGAAACCAAATCTTATTAATAATATGCTGTTATGTGAAATAGGCTTTTGCACAATTATAAAATAGTTATAGGTAGGTATCTATCTATTTATCTTGGGGCTTAATACTCCTGGTTCCCCCGACCAGCCCCCACTGTAGGAGAGGTACCTACAGAGAACCCGCAGGCAATGACTATTTCGGAAAATTTGAAAAATTTGAGGCAAAATTTACAATTTTACAGACACACAATCCTTCATTTTCAATTTATTTCTGCGTGTGTCTGAGCTGTGGGGGGGGGGGCATAATTACGTACTTTTATCTTTAGTAAATATAATTAGTACCTTTACATGAACACCATCACGCGCCTGTTCCCATACATATTCATTGGGATTAATATAATGCCAAGAAGATACGGACATCACAATTTCTCCAGGACTTGCTCTCTGTTCTGCAGCTTTTACATCTAAAATAGGTTGTCCCACAAGTACATAATGTGATATTTTAGCATCTCCGATAATAGAAAATACGGCATGACCAGCTGCTATTGCCAGTTTAACTATAAAGAATATTAAAAGTGTTAAAGTTACATTTCTTTATTGATATGGCCGATCTGTAGAAGATACAAGTTTTGAAAATGAAGAATATTTCAGTATATTCTTCTTTTTTGGCATGTCCTTGGCCCTTGGGCTTAGATGGGGATCAATGATGAGGGTATCAGTTCGATAATCTAAATTTTAACTACGTCACTAAATACTTTTTTTTACCTCGAAGTATAACACCAACATCCGTTTCATAAGTGCCAAATGATTTTTGAATCATTATTGCCGTATCTAAAGCTTCATGAACTATATCTTGCATTGAATCCGTAGGTCCGCATTTCCACATAGCAAGAAAAGCATCACCAGAAAACTTCAAAACATCTCCATTGTGTGATAAAATTTCTTGCACCATGGAACCAATATAGCTATTCAGTACCGTTGTTAATCTAGAAGGTCCACCTTTTCCTGTCTTATTGTACATTTCACACAAATCGGTGAACCCTTAAAACAGTTACAATAAATAACCGATAATTTATAATAAGAACAAGAAAACAAGGATTAATTGTTAATTTTAAGAAAACGGTAGTCCCGGAATTATTTCTTTTTGAGATCTAGATACCAAGTTAATAAAATTTAGAAGGCTGATTTTATTTGTTGAATGAAAGATTTCATATTTTTTTTAAAATTCATATCACTGAAAATATTTTTTAATAATGGCTGTGAAAGAAAGAATATATAAAACCCAGTGCAACTTACCAGATACATCTCCAAATAGAAGACAAACATCATAAGGCCTGTTTGAATAATCATTAACATTATAAATAATTTCATCCGGGACAAGTGACGCCAAAACTTTCGTTGCATGATCATCTGTCATTGGAATGAGGGCTTTGGTTTTTCGGCGCTGCAGTGGATAATGGGGTCCCGTTTTTAAAGGCTGTGCTCGTCGTTTTTTCCACAACTCGGAGTCATCCCTGTAAGCTGTACTCCGCATAGCCAGAATGTATTCTTCTTCGCCGGTTTGTTGAGTATCCACTACAAAAAAATATGTTTGTATTTTAAAAGCATATCCCATACCACCTGCCCATACTTCCTTCCATCATTTTGGGGCTGTTTATTTAATTGTATACTAAAAATAGATGTAGAAGAAAAGTTTTAATTAAAATAAAAATTTGGCATAAATTGTTTAATTTGTTTATTATAAGAAAACAATTTTAGTGCTCTTGATTATTACTTTTAGCCACGTAGTTGATTAATCACTTTTCTAGACCTATTTCTATAATGGTCAGGTAATAAGTGGTAAACAGGGTAAGCATCTTTAACATTCAATGTCTTTTATGTCATCATACTTCGTACATGCTAAAAAGCTGTCCCAACATTACATTTCTTCTTACTATTATTTCTTAATCAGCCTGCGCCAGCCTGTTTCTGTGCGTGGATCATTTTTATGGCTTGTCTGCACTTCTATCTAGGTTTCTCCTTTCTCGTACCTTACGATTTTAACCATTCCGCCATGTTCAATTCGTTCTAGATGCGTTTTCCATTCTATTTTCCTTTTCAAGATTCAATCACTTGCATGTTTGCATGAGATTAGCTGTGGGTACGCTAATTTTCGTAGCTTCAATTTAATGCCTGCTCCTAACTTACTGCAAGAGTGTGATGTTGGTTAGCTCACTTCATCTGTATGGTGTCTGTGTACATACCGTTTTTATGGTACCTATATATCTATGAGGATAGTGGGGATTTGTCTGTCGTATAATATTTTTATAACGTCCTTCAGCTGACATTGCCGAAAGCGTTTTGAGTATTCTTGAAGCAGGAGGTAGGTGTAGGGGTTTGTTGCATTTGATGCTCTCTCTCTCTCATCTTCTTGTTCTTGACTCTTCTAACGTCAAGTGGCGTAAAAGATTTTGTCACTTTTACACAACAGTTCCCATCTTTTGCGATTTGGTTTTCCTTTTTCCACTATAGTATCCTGTTTGCCAAAAACTTTGTTAGTTCTTTGTGCCAGGTTGTTACAGGACGCTTTCGTGGTGTCGTGCTATCCAAAAACGTTTCTCACTTCTCTTTCTTTGTCCTTTCTTGTCATGTGTCCAAGTCGTCTAAATTGGTCTGTTACTATTCTTTCTTTCATTGGTTTCACCCTAACCGTCTTCTTGTACTGTGTTTCTCGTTAGATCCCTTCTGCTTATCGCTTCTATATTTATCCTTTCATTTTCTAGTCTCTTCTACTTTAAGTTCTTTATCTTCTTATTCTTAGTATTAACCATTACCATTGTGTCCTGTTTTTCAACCTCCATATTTCTGTCCGCAAACACCATGTTCTAGATTTCGACGCTTTTTTGCAGTTATCTTTCCGACTTAGCAATAACTGCTAACTTATCAAGCTTTAGGCCAGGATACAGCGCGTCTGTCCTAAAACTTCTACGACGTTTCATCTGTCTGGTAAGATAATATTCATTTCGGATCACAAGCCTGCAACATTCGGACGCTTGTAGGAGGAGCTGCGGCATAGAAATGGCCACTGTCTTTTTCCATGTTTCTGTAGCCTACATGTGTACTTTCTCTCTCTCTCTCTCTCTCTCTCTCTCTTTCTCTCTCTCTCCGACTTTTTTTACCGGGGTTTTTTCTTCCAGGGGATTTTTTTACCGGGCTTATATTTCCGGGGCTTTTTTTGCCGCCACCCATGTATACGATGAGACTGATATACCTACCTACCATACCATACATGAGTTATTTACAAAACTTACAACCTTTCCATCATCATTGAGCAATGTAGACTCTTTACAAGGAAATGATCGAATGAAACAAAATTAGATCGGTTATAATACTATAATTTAAAAAAAAATACAAAACTGAATTGTATTATTTTAAGTTATACAGTTATTCAAATTCGAGACCATTGGGATCTCGGAAACCGTAAGAGATACCAAGATGGTTAAATTGGGGCTGATCAATAATTAAAAAAGAAATTTAACCTATCCACCTTAGTTTTTTTATTATGGCCAGAAAACAGAAAAATGGCAATTTTGTTTTTTGGACATAAGTTGGTTGTTATTAAATTTTTTTCAAATCTGTAAAAGCTTTCTTTAAGCAACTTTTTAGCTGCAATACCGTAGTGGTATCAAAATTTTTCTACCCCGTTTCGGTTTTACGGAATCATCCTCAGGTTTGTTTTTTCTTATGGGCGGTATATTGGATTTTTACAGCATCGGATAGAGGTTTTGATTATGCTTTCAACGATGTATAACATGATGACTTTTGACTGCCGAAAACTGCTGTTTTTTACAGGAATAGTAACGGATAGTGAGAACGTTATCTTAATTTTTTGAGGACTCAGTTTATGGACTATTTGAAGACATCCCTTTATTACGGTTAGGACAGCTATGGATGCAACAAGACGGAGCACCTCCCCATTACACTATTCCTGTACGAAATTTTCTCAACCAGCATTTTCATAATCCATGGATAGGCAACCGTGGAGTTTTGGAATGGCCTGCTCGATCACTTGATTTGTCCCCTTTAGATTTATTTTGTGTGGAAACCTCAAAAATAAAATCTAAAAGAACAGGATTAACAATAGGGAGGAATTAAGAAGAAACATTTTACATGCATTGGCTACAATTCGAGGCAGAGATATTCATAGAGCTCGAATTTGAATAACCCTTTTCATAATTCGAGAAGTTTTTCCATGGCAATCTATTTAAATTTACTATTTCTGCAAATATCAGCAGTTTTTGGCAGTCGAAAGTCATTATGTCATACATCATTGAAAGCACCATCAAAAACTCTATCCGATGCTGTAAAAATCCAATATACCGCCCATAAGAAAAAACAAACCTGAGGATGATTCCGTAAAACCGAAACGGGGTAGAAAAATTTTGATACCACTACGGTATTGCAGCTAAAATGTTGCTTAAAGAAAGTTTTTACAGATTTGAAAAAAATTTAATAACAACCAACTTATGTCCAAAAAACAAAATTGTCATTTTTCTGTTTTTTGGCCATAATAAAAAAACTAAGGTAGATAGGTTAAATTTCTTTTTTAATTGTTGATCAGCACTATATAGCGCAACTTTGCCCCAATTTAACCGTCCTCCTATCTCTTACGGTTTCCGAGATCCCAATGGTGAGCCTCGAATTTGAATAACCCTGTATATAATCGCAAAATAAAATAATCAACATTTACAAAACTGAATTGTATTTGACGTTAAATAATCGCAAAATATATTTTAGAAAATTTGAGTCTTCTAAATCTTCTTTAGATTGGGGTTGTTGGAAATTCGTTTTGGAAAAGCTGGAAAAACGAAGAAGGAATTAATTTTAACTGTTAACATTTGAGAATTTCAACTTCTTTCAAGTCGAAGAATTTTTTGAAACTTACTTATTATTTAATAACTGCAGCAATATTTTGAGTGAGAAACTAATCATGTTCTAATTCGACTGATATTCAATAAATAGCTAGCCCTTTCAATTAATACCTACTCTACTCCAACTTAAACAGTAAAGAAAATTGAAACATTTTTACCCAACATATTCTTCTTAACAATCCTCTTTATACTACACCTCCAATTATTGTATTCTTCACAGATACTAGGTAGTACCTAATTGTAATCTGCAACAAAATTGAAATTGATCCATTTTGTAATAACTTGCGAAATCATCATGCGAGCAATTGGTTAAATTGGCAGACTATACATGGAAAATATGGATGTTACTTTAGAAAATCGAAAGATTATAAAATAAATTTACTATACATTTGGAGAAATGAATAGAGCACAACTATCAACAATATATTTTTCAGGCGGTTTTGTTGATAAAACAAGTAATCAGATTCATATTTGTTGACGAATGTATTCATATTGTATGACAATAACCAATAAATGAATGAATGAATGACCCATAAATAGGCTATATAGACTAACAGAGACTCCACTTTGATTTTGGCACAAAATAGCCCTGTACGTGTTGGACAAAAATGATTTTGAAATAAAGATAACGTATCCTGATAATAATAATACTCAAATTTCGTGATAATGAAGATTAAGCAACCTAAAACAAAAAAAATTATTTTCTTGAAAAAATAACGATTAAGTATCCTGAAAAAAATAACGATTAAATATCCTGAAAAAATATCGATTAAATATCCTGAAAAAATTACAATTAAGTATCGTGAAAAAATAATGTTTAACTATCCTGAAAAAAAACAATAAAGTATCCTGAAAAAATTTTCAATTAAATACCTATCCTGAAAAAATAACAATTAAATATCCTGAAAAAATAATAATTAAATGGCCTGAAATAAAATACAATTAAATCGCCTGAAAGAAAATACAATTAAATATCCTGAAAAAATAGTAATTAAATATCCTGAAAAAAAGTACCTATAATAATTAAGTATAGTTAGTAATCTTTGGTTAGACTATAAGATTAAAGGGATACTTACATAAAAAATGCACAGATCTCGCAATTCTTGCAACCATCGTAGGGTGTTGAAAACAAACACGATGTATATTTAATACGGTAATCGACGGTAATCGAATATACAGAGTGTGTAAAAATTGTGGTGCAGGTTTCAGGTAATGCAGGATATCGCACTAAAAAGGAAACTAATTTTGATTTTGTATCTAAGTAATCAATAATAAAATTTTTCAAGTTGAACGGCAGCTACACATTTAGGCTACGACGGAGAGATGCAAGTTCGTGTTTTAAACAATAGTTTTGAGCAAAACTTTAATTAATTTCGATAAACCAAATACGGCTTATAATTCGTGGTATACGATTGGCGATTGGCTAAAGGAAACAATGAATTATTAAAAAAAATATATTTTGGTGGTCTTGTGTTGTTTTCTGTAATGCTAATGAGACAACATGATGAAAAACGGGATATTCAGATGTGAAAATCTTACAGCGATCATTAGAAAATCACAAGTTTAACGAACATATTATTTCTTCAGCCTGAAAACTTGTTCTTTTGGGAAAACAAAATATTACTGCGGTAGCTTGAATTTATTTTAGTTACATTTTTAATATTAAGGCTGTACTTTGGAGCTATAGGTTAAATTTAGACAGCATTTATTCTAAATTTATTAGGACACTATTTATTATTTTATTATTTTTTCTTCTTCTCCCATTCTTGCCATTTATGTTTTATATATTCTAACTTGGTAATAAGCACCTCATTGACTGTTGCTGGATATTTACATTTATAGTTGATATAATTTGTTGATGTTTAAATATTTCACAATCGTAAAAACAGCGATTACAGTCGACAATTAAATTGAAGTTAAGTTAAACGATCAATGGTAAAAAATTTTAGCTATTATCACTGAATATACTCATCAAGTAACTATTTTGAAAGAGCAGCATTCTTTACTGTTACCAATTTTGAACTTTGACGACTGTAAGTTCAGGAAGCGTTTGCCAGTTTTTTTGATATCAGCTTTTTGTCTTAGTTTTGTCCAACGAATAACTTTACCTGAAGCTTGCACCACCATTTTTATACATTCTGTATAATGAACATGGTTTTGGTTTATAATGGTTTATTATAACGTTAACAATACAAATACCAAACAGACTATTATAACAGACTAGTATACCGAGTGGTTGGTATCTGAATAAGAAGTATACATTGCATAATCACGTTTATCCGAATTCCTGCCCCTAACTGTTATGGAAAAAATTGGTAATGGTAGTAAACTAAAGAGAATAATATTCCGCGTTAAAAATTCGTTGTGTACTATTTCTTCAACATAACAATATAAAATTTAAAAATGTAGCTATTTAAAAAATAGGAGGTGCGCTGCACTTGTCAAAACAAAAAATACTCATATTTTTCGAATGTACTTTCATATGTAGGTATTTAAATTTTATATATTTATTTTTATATTATTTATTATACAAAGAATTCTTAAAATTGAACGACGAGGAATATTATTCTCTTTAATTTGGTACCATTACCAATTTGTTCCATAAAAATGGGGAGCAGGAATTCGCATAAACGTGATAAGCAATGTAAACGGCTTATGTACAGGGATATGACCGATATGACCAACCACTCGGTATAAATGTTGCTTACTTGGCTAAACTAATAAACTAAGTGAATACCTATACAGGGTGTCGAATTGAATTACGCTACATATGGAATTCAATGGTAAAATTTTAAAAGTCCTTTATTTTGGGGGCAAAACCCTCAGCTTAGCACAATTTTGCGAAGATGCGTATAAGCTGTTCTGCAGCTCGATTACCCAAGTGTTTAATTGCGCAATCAAAATATATAATTTTATGAGAATAAATCAGAAACGAATATATAAGTGTGTATATTATAATATAATATTACAGAATATCAGCAGAAGAAACATTTGGTAAAAATAGATTATTATTACGTTCTGAACATTTTGTATTTTTTGGTTTTGTTTTCTTTTCCAGTGAAGGTATTCACAACAAAAATATTTTCGGATATTTTGTAAGGACATAATTAACGCTTCTGCGCAACCGCTTACAGAACAACGCGTGTAGTCCGACAACGCAACCAACTCCGCATGCTCGCACCCTGCTTAGATCCCGCGTGACGATATTTCGTGACCCGAGAACCTATAACTTGCCTCCGTATAAGTGTTTTCAACACTAAAAAAGTATTTTCCATTATATAAACACACCAACACAAGAACTACCGAGCGCGAAAATACACGGTGGGTCACAAAAGCGTATAATTAATTCAGAAAACTAATGTGGCGGTTAATGATCAAATGGAAAATTTAGTTGGCTAGTATAAAAATCATTACACATTTTTGAAAATAGGGCTTTGATTACTAATAGCTGATAGGGATTTTTTTTAATCAACTGAATTTTCCATTTAACACGGGAGTTTTCTGAATGTATTATAGATGCAATTATTATAAAAGATTGTCTCGAAAATATTTAACGAACGTACGGAAAACTGAACGCAATAACACTTTCTTGTGAAAGAAATATTTTTTATCCGAAAAAATAGAACTCACACTTTCTGAAAAAGAATAATAATTAAGTAGGTATTCTGAAAAAATGCTAATTAAATCGCCTGAAAAAGAATACAAGTAAATATCCTGAAAAAAAAATAGTAATTAAGTATCCTGAAAAAGAGTAAAATAATTAAGAATTTTGAAAAAAATGATAATTATTCAACAATCAGTAAAAAATAATCATATCTGGGGATACTTACATAATTATAAGTAAGAAGTTTCCATTATGGAAACACACTAACACAAGAACTACCCGAACACGAAAATATACGGCGCGTCGGAAAAGCGTAGAAGCAATTATAAAAAATTGTCGTTAAAATAATATTCACGAACGTATGCACCGAAAAATTGAGCGCAAAAATACTTTCAAGTAAATCTTAGAAAAATGTTTCTTTCTAATGTGAAAAATATTAATTACTACTTTGATTGAGTAGTACAGGGTGCGTAAGAAAATGTAAAAGCAATTGACAAAAAAGCTTCAAAAGCAGCAAAGGCAGTTGGAGGTCGGGGAAAAGCAAAACAAGACAAGATCTACGGGGGAGGGCGGCCTTCGGGTTAAACTTATTTGACGTTAGTTCTATTTACGTTATTACTATAAATTTAACAGATTCTCACAAAAAATATAAAGCAAAAGCAGCATCAAATTAAATATCAAATCCTAATTGAAGGCAATAATAAAAATTCAATCCAATATAACTAACTGACTTTATCATAGTAGATATCTACTTGAATTGCAAAATATATTAACTTTATGTCTTGAGCAAAAACAAATCAGGGTAAAAAGCAAAATGTTTCCAATGAGTATTTAAATATCTGAAATCCTCAACAAAAGGGAGGGCTAGGGGCGAGACGCAAAGAAGTTCAAAGTTAAATTAATAAATGAATATCAGGGAAATATATTATCCTCCACTTAAAGGGGTTTGCGAGGGCCAGGGCGCAAAGAAGTTCAAAGTTAAATTAAAAAATGAATATTAGTAAAACTGGTAAAACATATTAAGTTTAAATTTGACTCTAACAATCTGTTTTATGAATTTGCAAACTCAATACTTGAAATATGGGGGGAGGGCTGGGGGGCTCTACTGCTGTAAAAATTCTCTCTGATGCCCTTTCTTCATCCTTGGAACAGCCTTGTAGAACCACACCTACCTTGGCATTGTTGTCTTCTGAAGCACACGTTATCCATTTCCATTTTCCGCACTAGAGTTCACTTCACTACACTGCCAAATTGGCCCAGTCATGCAAATACTATCATGACTTCCAGCTTTTCAGTAGAATGGCATTGCTGCAAAAAATAATTGTAGAAGATTGTTCTAACAATACCAACAACACACGGAAACAATAACAGAAAAACTTTAAAATGTTTAAAATTAGACGAAATAATAGGAAATGGTTTTAATATCAAGTAATCCATTGTTTCCAATTTATGCAATAGATTAGTAACAAATATTTCTGAGTAAGGTGTAAAGATTACTTAATATTATTAATTTGTTAATTATTATTTTTGGTCGTTCCAAAAAAAATAAAATTATTTAGTGGTAGGTAATGGAAATGGGTGGCGGAAATAAAGTTTCCGGAAAAAAAGACCCGGAAATAAAGTCCCCGGAAAAAAAGTCTTCGGGTAAAAAAGTCTCGGGAAAGAAAGTCCCCGGGTAAAAAAGGTATAAAAAGTCCCCAGAAAAAAATCCGTATAGTTTGAAAAATAAAAGTCAAAATACTCGAAATAAATATAATTATTATTCCTATAAAATACAAAGTTTATAAATTTAAATTAATGTTCCAAGTATGTCCGTTGTCTGATGTGGTGGCTGATTGTTCGAAGAAAATCCGGAATATCTCGTAGTCCATCTCGATAATCACATATAGTTGTTTTAGTCGACTCTGGAGAACTTCATATTGTGGACGTTTTCTTTTTTGTGTAACAACCCCAACTAGATTTTTTAATGCTATCCTCCGCCAATTCCTGTCTCATTTTTAAAATGAGGGTCCACATCGATGGATGTCTCCTTTGTCGACCGCAACATCAGACGAATATGATGTTCGGAACATTAATTTAAATTTATAAACTTTGTATTTTATAGGAATAATAATTATATTTATTTCGAGTATTTTGACTGTTTTTACTTTCCCATACCACCATTGGTATAGGGGAAGTATTGATATCATGAAAATTTTCGAAATCGAGATTTTCGCGGAAATACGTGTTTTGGGCCCCCAGGAACCCAAAAAAGTGGTCTAGAAAAAATGTCTGTCTGTGGGTGTGTGGGTGGGTGTGTGTGTGGGTGGGTGTGTACGTAACGCCTCTAACGCAAAAACTAGTGAACCGATTTTGATAAAATTTGAATTGAAGGGGTATATCGAAAATTCATCGACAAAATAAGCTTTTCAAAAAAATCCGAAACCGGAAGCGGAAGTTAGACATGTTTTTTTGGTAGCATTTTTTTCAGAAGCAGAATTTTGAAAATATGAGTAGGGAATATGAAAGAAGACCATAATTGAAAGGAAACAGTTTTTTGACGGACTCTCTAACTTCAAAATGGCGGCCGCTATGAATTTTTCAAAATTTCGACTTTAACGCCCCATAACTCAAAAACCAGTTATCTGATCAGGTTCCACAACGACTTGTTTGAAAGCCCTTTGGCTGTACTACAACTAGAAAAAAAATTATTTAGTAAATCCGAAAGCGGTCGCAACGGCGCTCTTCCAAAAATTTTGAAATTTTTAAAAAATTGTTACAAGAAAACTGCTCTAACGATTTTGTTTAAATTTTCTATACTTATGCAGCTTGGTATTAGCTACATTTTTGTTTTTTGATGAACGCCAGAATTCCACTGTGGCGCCCTCTACGAGGTTTTGAAAATCTAAACTTGATGCTCCTATAGCGCCTTTATTAGTCAAAATATGAAAGAAGTTTAAATATAAAAGTTGTTCAGTGTATGGATTTGCATTTTTCTAAATTTATATCACGTATACAGGGCGTTTGATTTCCACAGCACAATAAGCAACTTTGTTATTTTAAATGAAACACCCTGTATATTATTATATAATTGAATGCAAAATTGAATTGTCTATCACATAGTATAAGGTGTTCATATGGCTAAAATGTACGGTTAATGAGAAATTCGTGAATTTTGAATATTTAGGTTGGACTCTTGACGGAAACTGATCGTCGTCGGTCGGTAGCGATCGTCCGGCTTCGCCAGTTGTAATTTTTAGCGGGTGCGTACTACAGAGTACAGATAGATGCGTATCTTGGTGTCTTTCTTTTGTTCATATCGAACCCGTATAGTCTCATTTTTCTCGCGAGGTATTCAAATGATTTCCAATGCTGCCTCGCGAACTACTGTTGAATAGCAAAAACAAAATGTTTATTTTTAGTATGGGAAAGTCCAGGGGAGGTTTGCACCTCCACTTTTTTGTACCTGGTACTTTTTGTACCTGGTACTTTTTTTCCGGGGACTTTTTTACTGGGGAACTTTTTTCCGGGGACCTTTTTACCGGGAGACTTTTTTTCCGGGAGACTTTATTTCCGGAACCTTTTTTCCGAGGACTTTTTTCCTAGATACAGTGATACCGAGAGGATGAGTAGTTAAATTTAGTGGAATGCTCCATGGTCTAGCATTTCTTCCCATAGGAGATATTTCATAAATAATTTATGAATACCTATTTAATAATATCTAGTAATACCCGTCCATAAAACCCACCTAATTTCTAACTGTTTTATTCTTATTCTGGGGAAGATCCGAAGTTGTTTAGCCTGCGGGGTTTTTTATCCGGTGGTTTTATGCCCTAGGTTTCTTATACAGAGGTCTTTTGTCTTAGATTCGTAGGTACTATCATTTGTCCTACACGAAAGAAAACGTTCATAAAAAGTCGGTGCTATTGTAAACTGCAAAAACAGAAATAAGCATTTTTTATAGTAGCCACTATTGTTGTAAGTAATGCATTGTTGTTGGCATTGTTGTACTACACTTTAAAGGAGTTCTAAATTTAAAGTGGACTTTAGTTAATTATAAAATCGGCCATTAGTTAATAGTTATCCTTTACAATACGTAATTATTGTTAAATTTTCATTTTCTTTAAGTAGCAATGCAAAATCTTTAAAATTACTTTATTCACAATGCATTATACTAGTAATTATTTAGGAATAGTTTTATATAATGATTTTTTATGCTAGACTTTTTCATCCGCACCCCTTTTTCCAGTGGTTTCTTCTACGGTGGCATTTCAAGCTTTTTCCCCGGATGTTTTCCTACATTCAGTTGGTGATGCAACTTGACATTTTAAAACGTTTACCTTGAAGTAGCTTATTCAGAGAAGCGGGTAAACAAAAATTCTATTCAAAAATAAATAAATTATATACTCTCAGAATAATCCTGCTTTTGTTAGTCTATGTAACTTCTACAGTTGCCCTACAGCAGTTTCCAGCTCTTTTCAAAACATGTTTGTTGAGAAAGATTTAAAGTTGTACCCAATCATGCAGAAATGTAGTACATTGTGAGGATTAGAAAAAGGTGATTATACGAAACAACAATCATCCACTCCCAGTGCATGCCGGCCCAAGACTTTTGAACGCCCTAGACGAAGACAATAGATTCTTGGGCGCAAATCTCAAACTTTTTTTGAACGATGTTATCTGTAAAATATGGATACTACAGCCATGTGCATTATTTTAAAACTTAGTTGACGTTTTTTGTGCTAGGATTTACGATAGAATAATCTTTTTCACTTCGGTTCAATTCACAATAAAATTCATTCGTTTGGAAAGTCATAAGTCAAGTTTATCGCTTGATATGATAAACTGTTATACATATTTTTACTTATATACACAATACACACATTTTACTTGTTTACAAGTTGTATTTATATTGTTTTACAGGTTTTTATTATTGTTTGCAGAATTTATTATGTTTATCTGCAAACTGCAAGTAAATATTTTTGAAGTGACCTAGTAGACAATGCGTATGAATGAAGTATAGAAAGATGATTTTTTAAACTAAATAGAAAACTATATTAAAGGATTTCAAAATATACAAATGTATAATATCATAATGAGGACATTGATTGGAAAATGTATCAACATTTTTGATTGAAATGATTGGAGACGCAGACGGTGGTTTAAGTATAAATACTAGGAACACAAACCCCTACCATCAAAATATTTAAGTAAAACCTAAATACGTATTTCGGCAGCTAAGCTGCCATCTTCAGTAGAAAAACTACTAAACTTAAATTATCTAAAGTAACTAATACGGTATGAGGAAAGACCTCAGAACCAAGTCAACAATGTAAGTCTAAAACAAATTCTTTCTAAACACTAATAACATTTTATATTTCATTTAATATTTCTAACCAGTACCTACATTAAGGTTCGAAAATTTCTACAGATCTTACCTATATTATGACTTTAGCATTTAGAAAATTTTGTAAGTTTCTGCTTTCTGCTACCCGCAACATAATCCCCACAGAGACCCTTTGACTGGATTAACTTCATCTACAATCTACAATATTGCAATTTGCATCAAAGTTCATAGATGCTATACAGAGTGGCTGGTTTTTCTTTCTGTCCAGCTTATATCTGCTGAAATATTAAAGATACAAGATAAAGTTAAAGGAGAGACTAAAGCTAAGAGAACCCGGTGTATAAAATAGCGCAAACAAGTTTTTTCCATGGCCTACCAATTTTCTGGAAAAATATGTAACTTTGTTTTTTTAAATGGAACACTCTGTATATTTTGCGGAATAAGATTCTAAATCAATTTCTCTTTACAAACATGTACTTATCTATCACTAATAGTGTTAAATGGCGTTAAATAAATAAATTTTGTTACGCGCAGAGGAAATAATAGAAATCGTAGCAAATCCACAAATCCCACAATTTTATTTTTTGAATTATTAGGCGTAATTTAAAAACCAAACGCTATTACTGTTTGTGTAAAGAGAGAGTGATAGAATCCTATTCCGCAAAAAATATACAGAGTGTTCCATTTAAAAACCCAAAGTTACCTACATATTTTTCCGGAAAATTAGTAGGCCGTGGAAAAAACTTCTTTACGCTATTTTATACACCAGGTTTTCTTAGCTAAGTCTCTCCTATAACTAATATTTCAGCAGATATAAGCTGGAGTATGAAAAACCAGCCACCCTGTAGACACCTTTCGGTTCTCCATAGTTCACTCATTAAATAAAACCAAACCTTCTATCATAAGAATAGGTATGTACAGTGATAAAAGTTGTTGTTAAAATTTGTGTATGTTTATGTAAATAAACTTTCATGATAAAATATTTAACCTTTTGGTCCTTGGGAGGGGAATTTAAATCACATTCATTTCCGGTTACAAAGCGAAAGGGAAGGAGAACGCAGACGCGTAGTGTCAATGAAACGTCACGTCAGCTCAGCTGTTTTGTGGTATTCATTACAAAGGCATTTCGTCGTCAGCTGTTGGAAGTTGTGTATTTGGGTTGTGACGCAGTGCAATAACAAACATGTCAGAAAACGAACCAGCTACGTCCAGCAGCGAATTGCCTCCGGAACCTTCTGAAACCGTCGAAATAATCGACGAGTTTGCAGAACCGGAGTCAAAACGGAGAAAAGTATCCACGTCTACCAAAAATGCAGATACAAAATCGGCAGACAAGTTAGAACAACGACTGGGTGGAATTTTATGTTGCGCAGTTTGCTTGGACCTACCTAGGGCCGCTGTCTATCAGGTAAGTGCAGAAATTTAATATTCGATTGCTTCTATTGGCTAAAATTTCCATTGGAAATGGAGTTGTTAACTATTAAGCTTGCATATTCTTTTGATTATGTAACAACTCCAAGAGTTTTCTTTGTTCTCCGTTACTGCAGTGCGCCGCAGGCGCTGGTATTGATTATTTTCAGCTGTGGTTAAAAATATTTCTTTCCTCAGGTCTTCTGTACGTATATTTCATTTGCTTTCATTTTGATACGCTTTCGTAAACACCACAATATCTTTTCCAAATCAAATAAAATTTTATTCACGCCACATAAACAAATGACAATTGATTGTCATTTGTTGTTGAATGAAGCAAATCGGCCTTTTATTAGAATTACCTAACCTGATGATGTCATAGATCAAAATAGGTAAATTTCGAAATTCTAATTTTACCTCCTTGTTTATTTTTGTACCTTCTGACAAAAATTGGCACAAGGTCGGCGACCTAATTGGCTAACAAAGAACGTCTACGATACTACGCAGTAGACAAGTTTATTTTGATTTTTCAAATAATAAGACATTCATATATTATGATGTGATGCATTGATAAATTTCAATCTTTGCCCTGCTGATAAAAAAAGAGCATCTGTATTTCTTTTTATTTTTGTGCTAAAAGGAGATACAAATGTTGTGCAATATTTTTATGTTGTCTGCGACTATTATTTATTTACGATGTCGATGTCTTGTATTTAGAATGTGTATAGGTAATTACCTGTATGTTATTATAAAGTTAGATCTTTTATAATTAGCTGTGATATACCTAAACTATAATTTAATACTTGTACGTATTATATTTAATGATTTTTCAATGTTATTTAATATAATATTAAATTATTTATTTAGGTTGTCCAATAGTTTTTAGGTGTTACGTGCTCGCCAGATATTTTTCAGAATATTTTTATAGAATTATCAAAGGAAACTGAAAATAAATGTATGAATATTATATTTTTAGTAATTATTCGTTGTATAGATAGTAAACATCCCTTCCTTCCTTACTGCTGATATTCTAACAAGTAGAAGCACAAGATACCCAAAAGATAAAAAAGAACCATTTTTGATCACTTTGTATAACGCCCATATTATTAGAACCTTATCCTTAAAAAAATCTTAAAGTGACAGTTTCTGTAAGACAATAAAAACTGAATCTTTAAGAGGGCTTGCAAGGCTGTGTTTAAGTCATAGATTTATTACAGTTCTGCTTCACTACTTATTTCATTTAGCGCAATCAATTTCTAGGAGTAATATTTTTACAAAAGGTACGTTTAGAAAGAATTCACTGAAAGCTGGCAGTAAAAGTTCACTTATATTGTGACTTAAAATTCAACCAAAAAGGGCTCTAAATTAGGGGTGGTTTTAAATTAGATCTACTATATGTAATGTAAGCCCTAATTCAGAGTGTGGATTGCCATTTTGCAATTTTATTTTAAATCTTTACCCTTCAGTAAATCAGCTCTCTTTTGCAAATTGCAAGCCATAATCTGAAAATTTGATTTTTTTATAAAGCTTACTGCCAAAAAGGTAGGTGGTAATTAAAAATAAAAAAGTAATTTACTTTAATAAATAGTAATCAAGGTGAGAGCTGTAATCAGGTAAATATAGGTAAAATTTTATTTTAATTTTATTTTCTATTGCCTTTTCGAAGTATTGATATATTTATTTATGTTAGTTCCAGGGTAGAAAAGAAGACTGGTGAGTAAGTGCAACATGTTAGTGATAAGATAAGGCTTTAACCATCCAGGAAAATGTACTAAGAATAATGTGAAATTAATACTGCGTCATCCTCTTACTTAAAAATTAAATAAGAATATACTTTTATAAACATAGGGTTCATTATTCTTGGTTCTTTAAATCCTAAGGTGTATGTTATTATTATCATCATATCCAGTATCCTCCTCTCCTACCTGTCTGTGTAAATATTTTCAATTGAAATATAAAAGGCAATCTTATCAGAGTTCAAATAGGTATATGCATAGAAATAATTAAAATGTTTTTAGAACTATACCGTAATACAAATTTTTTTCACAGAAACAACACATATTTTCTTTTCAGGTATCAGAAAACATTTACTTTAGTAAATCAGTTTGTTTTTGGCGTAACTTGTTACCAATGTAATAAAATAGCATGTAGAGGGGAATATACCCATACACACAATTCTGTCCTAGCGCGAAAATCATATATGTATATTACAGTGTAGCAATGGGCACCTCATGTGTGCTGGGTGCTTCACCCATGTACTTGCTGATGCACGCCTACGGGACGAGACTGCCACTTGCCCTAATTGCCGTGTGGAGATCAGTAAAGCGTCTGCCACACGTAATCTCGCTGTTGAAAATGCCGTTTCCGAATTACCCTCTGAATGCCAATACTGCAACAAGGAATTTCCAAGAAATACTCTCGACAAACATGAAGACACTGAATGCGAAGAAAGGTAACAAATCTGTTATTGTATAATTCCGTAGTATATACTAATTTTCTTTTCAGAATATCTGGCTGCAAATTTAGTCGCATCGGATGCCCTTGGCGTGGACCAGTACACGAAAGTAAACAACATGAGTTAGATTGCGTCCATCCTCATCGTACTGGAGCTGAGATCATGGATGCACTTCAGGTTATCGATCAGCAACATGCAGATGAACGAAAATTATTTGATTCCATATTTGAATTACTTTGTTATGAAAAAATTACATTTAATGGTAAGTCTTATGAGATATAATATACACGGAATGACTTCCCTAAAGAGGCTATTTCAAACGTGATTTTTCTGACGGCGTGTCGCGTTTTAGTGAAAACTAATGGAATTGCTCAATTTTTGAAAATGTTGCACTTCTATTGGTTCACACTACGGTTCGCGTATCTTTTAGCAACCGTAAAGTGTCGCTTTGTAGTAGGCAGCAGCTGTTGATTATTTGACGACCGCATTTATGTTGCGTGCGGCCGTAAAGTAAAAACGGTTGTGAAGCAAATGCTGACTCACACGTTGATACCTAAAGAACTACAATTACACTGCACGTCCACCCTTTTTATGTTTACTAAGACTAACAAAACTCTTTCCTTTTTTTTAGATCTTCAATTAAAACCGTATCGTACAGATGAATTTGTTTACCGATTATTTTATGAGACTCCTCGGTTTTCCGCCTTTAATAACCAATGGGTTTTAAAAGCTCGTATAAATACTATGCAAAGAGATCCTACTCAGAGTTCAGAACGAGAGATGACCTACCAAGTAAATACTTTGTTTTAGTAAATCTTCACATTGTATTGATCTCTTTATTATTTTTTTTTAGTTGATATTAAAAACAAAAACGACCGTTCCTTTGAATATGCATTTTGTAATACTTCGAGGTCCATTTGGAGATATGAAGGTGCGACCCAGGATACATAAATTTGACTTCACCGAACAAGAAAATGAGAGCCCATATGTGCCTCTTGCAGTAACCGATACTGCAGAATGCAATCGCCTTCTTGCTTCGAAAACCATCAATTTCAGGTGAGTAATAGTTTATTCTGAAAATGGTTGTTTTTGAAAAATACACCAAATGCAACTATTAAAATGCTAAATTGTCATTTTAACCTCCCCATTCGATATAAAAATGATTTTTTTTTTCAAATTGGAAATTTCAATGATTTCAGAAAGAGGGGGTTGTTGAGGTTGAGGGGTTGGAATATAAAATAGTATGATTAGATAGAGAATTTTTTTATCTGTAAAATGATATATCACAAGGTAGGGGGAAATTTGAAATTTCAAGGGGGAGGGTTGCTGGAGTGAAGGGGGGAAATTATAAAATTATTTCAATAGTGGTTTTAAACTTCCCATTCGATATAAAAATTGACGTGTTTTTTTTTCAAACCAAAAATGTCAAAAAATTCAGAAAGGGGGGTGATGGGTTGCAATAAAAATTAGTATGGTTAGATAGAGAATTGTATTACCTGTAAAATGGTATATCACAAAGTAGGTGGTTCCATTTGAAATTTCAAAATGGGGGTTGCTGGTGGAGGGGGTGAATTATAAAATTACTTCAATAGCGGTTTTAAACTTCCTCCTCGATATCAAAGTTGACGTGTTTTTATTCAAACTGGAAATTTCAAAACTCTCAGAGTTATTAAAGGTGGCTAGTTTTGAAATGAAAGCCCGCTAAAATGTACAGTTGATGAAAATTTCGAGAAGTTCCGCTGCGTTTTGTACAATTTGAAGATTTATTATTACTAAATTCATGTCTCTCTTCTGTACATATCAAAGCCGTATACTCTCGTTTTTCTGGCTACGCATTCAAGTGATATTTAATACAAAAATAAAATGTCATGTTGGATACATAAAGTAGGGGAGTTTCTATTGAAGAGGCTTTTGCCAAATATATGCTATTAATGATTTTGTTAGTGTTTCCTTAATGTATTGATACCTTCGAACATAAACTAACTCCTTGACTGGAAAGAACATATCTCTCTGCCATACTGCATAACCAATGGCTCAAAGAAGATTGACGGAAACGGCTATACAATTTCTAGAAAATACATGAAGAATAAACTCAAATTAATGTAATATAGTACCCATGCACAAAAGCAGCAGCCTTGTTTATTTCCTTTTTGTTTTTTGTTGTATGAAGTGAGCGATTTCCGTGCCCATGTGCACAAACTACTAAAATAGTTCCTTGTCGATCTTTTTTGAACCAATTTCAAAAGAGTATATGTTCGAAGATTGCTGCAGTGTGATTATATCAAGAGTGTTAAAACAAACGCAACTTTATTTTACTTACAGGCTAATTCTCTTCATGGCATCAAAGTAAGTTGTGACAAGGGCGTATTAAATATCGAGCTTTTGAAATTAATAAGTGTATCTCATTAAGTTATGTTTTGTCTTTGACCATTTTTTTTTACATTTTCTCGCTAAAATGGTGGTTATACATCTGTTCTAGTAAGTATTTTTATTTGTATGAGTGTTTGTGTGTGTATGTGTACCTGATTAACAGGACACATCAAAAGTACAATTATAAATAATTTTATTTAAATATTGACTCAATTGATTAAATATTTGTGGTAAGATCTCTTTTTATTTTTTAGGAATATTTTATAAAGTTTTTCATATTATACCGTTATGTAGTGGATTAATTTTCTAATGATGTTTTTTTTTTAAATATGTATTAAAATAACACACAAATAGTATATTCTTAAATTATAACTCTCATAGGGTGGGTTTTATTGAAACCATTTTCATTTTAAAGCGAATTTGGTCTATACTATATTACTATGCACCTTACAGATATAGTTTTAAGCTCCTCCCCTAAGATTTATAGCAGACAAACCAATTTCACGCGCTACAAATTACAAGTAAAACAGCAAATCGAGCCAGACGTCAGTGGTTTTTTGAATTTTTAAAATACGACCAATACAAACATTTGAATTCAAATATTGTGCGTTTTGTGGGGTGGAGCTGAGCTATATCTATTGGGTGCCTACAGTAGTGAAATGGAAATTTATTGTACAAAGTGAGCACCCTATATTTGGAATTATTACTTGTATATAACTATCGGATTCAAAATATTCTTTTACATTAAGAAAATAATTTGAATACAAACTCGCCCTATTTTTAACTTTACTTTTGATTTGTTAATATTTCTAAAATTATTAACTTTTGGAATTTAAATTATATTTAGGTTTGGAACCATTAATTTTTTTATTGAATGCATTGTAAAGATGATAGTTTCAATATTTAAAAATTGTTTAGTGGATGTTATATTATTAATTGCAATGCTTTTAATATGCTCTTTCCCCTTGTCAGTAAAGTTATAGTGATCTACCAAATCATATATTTACAATTATATGAAAAGAAGGATATGTAATTAAATGGGAATTGTATTTAATATTTATATATTATGTATTAATATTTTAGATTTATTTATACCGTTTTTCTTATATTTATTAGAGACTTTCTATAATTTAGAAATTAAACATATTTTATTTGCTAATGGGATATGGCCTTCGAAATTATTTCTGAATCTATATTTTTTTTTTCTGTGGGTTTTGAAATATTATTTTTTAATGTAAATATGAAAATATAGCCATATGTTAAGAGATTTAATTATTTTGTTTTTATTACTGACATCACTTAATACAACAATTTTTTTTTGTATCATGGCCATATTTTAAAGTAGTGTAGATTTTTTTAAAATCTTGTGTAAGTGTATCAAGGGACATTTAAAAATAAAATGTTTGATCTGGAATTGCAATCTTTTATTTATAATAGTGTTGAGTGCAGAGCCCCAGGGCAGGTAGTGTAATTACTCCTGGCAGTCATAGTGAATAGATATTTCAATATTTAAGAAGTAGCAAGAATTTGCAAAGCCGAATCAGGAAATTTTACCTGCTTCTAATGAGGTAAGAGGGTGGTTTACTAGGAAAAAATGGTATATCTTGCTGAGAACTATATCCATGGAAATTTAAGTCATGACTTTAAGGCCCGGTTTATTCACCTACCAGTAAAGTCCCCAGTAACTACTTGACAATTAACTCTATAGGTTACCCGGGTAACAGGACTAATATAGTCCTGTTACCCGGGTAACCTATAAAGTTAATTGTCAAGTAGCTACTCGGGACTTTACTGGTAGGTGAATAAACCGGGCCTAATTCACGAAAAAGAAATTACTTGAAATATCAAATTTATGAACTGTCACTAGTAAACATTAATTTTATTTATCTAAAGTATTTTTATTAAAAATGATTTATACCTACTACAGTCAGTATAAACAGTTTGTAAATATTTTGAACCATTCTGTCCACTGGACTTGTGAAAAATAATTCACAAACTGCAACTAAGCTAAAGTCAGTTAGGCGCCCCACTAACCATAGATAAATATAACCCCTACGGGGGCCACTAACTTTTGAGAATTATTTTTCACAAACCCAGTGGACTTGTGAATACATATGCTCAACTGCTGGGTCCCCAATATCTGATCTAACATGGCTGGATCCCTGTAGGGGTATGAGCTACAATATTCCTGTACTTACCAAGCAAGACTTTGCCATACCACTACTGGTATAGGGACGTATTGATATCATGAAAATTTTCGAAATCGAGATTTTCACGGAAATACGTCTTTTGGACCTCCAGGATCCCAAAAAAGTGCTCTAGAAAAAATGTCTGTCTGTGGGTGGGTGCGTGGGTGGGTATGTAACGCCTCTAACGCAAAAACTAGTGAACCGATTTTGATGAAATTTGAAATGAAGGGGTATATCGAAAATTCATCGACAAAATAAGCTTTTCAAAAAAATCCGAAACCGGAAGCGGAAGTTAGACATGTTTTTTTGGTATCATTTTTTTCAGAAGCGGAATTTTGAAAATCTGAGTAGGGGATATGAAAGAAGGGCATAATTCAAAGGAAACAGTTTTTTACCGGACTCTCTAACTTCAAAATGGCGGTCGCTATGAATTTTTCAAAATTTCGACTTTAACGCCCCGTAACTCAAAAACCAGTTATCCGATCAGGTTCCGCAACAACTTGTTTGAAAGCCCTTTGGCTGTACTACACCAAGAAAAAAAATTATTTACTAAATCCAAAAACGGTCGCAACGGCGCTCTTCCAAAAATTTTGAAATTTTTGAAAAATTATTACAAAAAAAATGGTCTAAGGAATTTATTTAAATTTTCTGTACTTATGCAGCTTGGTATTAGCTACATTTTTGTTTTTTGATGAACGCCAGAATTCCACTGTGGCGCCCTCTACGAGATTTTGAAAATCGGAAATTGATGCTCCTATAGCGCCTTTATTAGTCAAAATATGAAAGAAGTTTAAATACAAAAGTTGTTCAGTATATAATTCTGGATTTTTCTAAATGTATATCACGTATACAGAGCGTTTGCTTTCCACAGTACAATACGCAACTTTGTTATTTTAAATGAAACACCCTGTATATTATTATATAATTGAACGCAAAATTTAATTGTCTATCACATAGTATAAGGTATTCATATATGTAAAATGTACGGTTGATGTGAAATTCGTGAATTTTGAATATTCACTCTGACTGAAACGAATCATGCGCGTCGGTCGGTAGCGATCGTCCGGCTTCGCCAGCTGTGATTACAACAGATACAGACGTGTCTTCTTCTGTACATTTCGAACCCGCATAGTTTCGTTTTTCTAGCTACGCATTCAAATGATTTCCAATTTTGCCTCGCGAACTACTGTTGAAGACCAAAAACGAAATGTTTATTTTGAGTATGGGAAAGTCCAGGGGAGGTTTGCACCTCCACTTTTTTAAATAAAAATTGGTAATCTTTATATCATTTTTAATTATTTTAATGATGTTAAAAATTACATAAATCTTTACAAAGTCATAACATAATTTTTATCACCAGCCAATTTTTAAAACTTAACTTGCCATGCATTCAAAATTCCATTTTCTCCTCCAGTTACCAATATATTATGCTAAAATACAATGTTTTTAGATTTTTATTTAAATATTACTTAATAAAAACAAACTTACATGTTCATTATACCAACTACTTCTTACTCTCTGTTTATTTTCCTTTAATGTGAACATTGGTACTAGTTTTCTATTGTCAGCACGAATAGCCCGTAAACATTCCCCATTATTTTCATTTGAACCAGCCAATATAACTACTTCACCCCCATTACATTGATGTGCTGTAACCACATAGCAGTGATCTTCTGATTTTCTCTAAAAAAGTTTATTTAATACTTCAATATTTTTTCTAGTGTATATTTAATAAATACCTTTATTTCTTTTGCGATATCTGACCGTCTAAAATGTGCATAAGGTTCAGCACCATCTGTTTTCCACAACTGAACATCTACTGTATGTGTAATACAACATATACATGCTCGGTCCTTGTGATTGTACCAAAGAATTTGTTCTATAGATGACTCTGTATTAAGTGAATCCATTAATGCATCCTCCTCAGATGTGTGTTTAAGATCGTATGTGTTTATTAATCCATCAGTTGATCCGGATATTAGCATATTTACATCATCAGGATGAAATTTTAACTACAGAAAATTTATTAGATTCAAGAAGAACCGTATAAAGGAATTTTAGAAAGACTTACTTGGGTGATATCATCAGTATGCGACTCCCAATACCCTCCTAATAAATTTTTGTTACGTATATCCCAAAACAAAACAAATGCTTCACCTTCATACAATTCTGTACCAGCAGCTAATAGCCGATTATTTGGTGATATATCAAAACATAGAAGTGGTTTAGCATTTTGTCCTTTGTCTCCATCTACAGTAGTGTCTAGAAAATTACAAACACTTTTTACATTTCGGAAAAATAATAATCTAAACCGTTCAACAAAAAGCCAGATTACGTTAAATCAATCTGTACTGTTTAACTTACATGGAACCACAATCAACTTGATCAGATTTTGCTATAAATAAATCGAACAAATATTCAAGTCAAAAAATAAAATCTTTCTGATTAATATTCAAGTGAATTAAATAGAAAAAGTTAGCACAAAGAATAGATTTGTAATAATGCATGCTACTGAAGGACTTACCAATGAACTGCGTCACCAATTTTTCTGGAAGTCGCAAATCCCACAGCCTTATAATTCCATCTGCTGAAGCACTATACAGTGTGTTTTTATTTTCAGGACTAAATTTAATTCCAACAATGGTATCTGTATGTACTCCTAAAGATTCTAATTTTACTAAATGATTATTATCAAAATTGTAAATCTCACACGAATTGTTCGATGTTGCAACTGCTACATTAAAATCAGCATCTCTATAAATGAATACATGGAATTAGTTTGTTAAATAGTTCATTATTATACCAAACATACCCATTTCCATCAATATGCAAAATATAGGTTTCATTTAAAGCAACTTCTGTTTCTGCAAGTGGTCGACACTTTGTACTAAATACCGTGTTGATTTCATTATTGTCACATGTATCTGAATCCGTTTCTTGAAGTTCTGATTCTTTTATAGGGGTGTGAACCTATAACGAAGTATTGAGAAGAAAATAATTAAAAGAATAACACAAAGCATGCCTATAAGAACTATGTAAGAAAATGCACTCGATGTTCTCAAAAGAGGTTTTCTTAAAAATTTAATGCATTTTATCTTACCACATAAAATGTAAATTAGTTACAGTGGAATACTAAGATGATAAAACCTTACCATTTTCTAGATTTTAAATATTGCTGTTATTTTTGTCACCACGTGTTTGTTGTTCTTCGAGGTCAACAGATGGTCGACATCAACATAACCTAAAAATATTGACAGATCAACATTACAGTACATTAGAGTGGCTTCATAGTGTAATGTCAAAATATACAGTGGGAATTTGCAGCGAGAAGATTGTGGCACGATTGTCAAAGAAACAAAAAGGTAGATAAGTATCCAAAATAAATTCATTGGTAGATATGGTATTCTTTTTCTAGCATTTCAAGGGAGATAGGTGTCAAAATGTACCTCTGACACTATCTGAAGGACATTAGCGTTACCATGGCGTTACATAAAGAATGGTAGATAAATTTATTTATTATATATTAGATAAATATAGAAAAACGCTACTTGTTTTGAATACTTTTTCAAGGGTTGAAATCCGTTGAAATATAAAACTTTGTCTTATAATTTCTGTAAGTTGAATTGGCGAGTAGGAATCAGCAGAAATGTTCAATACAATATTAAATCTCTATGGACCCTATGTACAGTCAGCGACAAATGTTTTCACCAGTATGATACCACTGAACACGTTTTTCTGAGAAATATACGAGGTACCATAACGTCGTTCTTATTGTTTTATATAGGTATGTTGGTAACACTGTTAACAAGATGAAATGAAATATAGAAATGTGTTATATTTCTCAGTAAAGCGGGTTACAGTGGTACAAGACTGGTGAAAACATTTGTCGCTGACTGTACACTTTTCAGACCGGCCACCCGGTATAAATACCGGCTATCCATGCCCCCAATATCATCCAAGGCACCTTATAGTCTGTACCAGACATGAAAGTCGGTGTAGGCAACATAAGGCAATATAATTCTTAGGAAGAAATCTTACACAGAGTTGCCACTTTCCTTTACCCAGGGGCTCTTGTTGTAGCAACTTAGCAAGTACCGAAGTTCAGGGCTGTAGTTCAGGGCGTTCAGGCCTTTTGACACATACACCTAAAGTGAAACTTCTATTGTGTACTAAGAACCCAAATCAGAAGTAGGTTTGGCAATACCGGTCTCCATAAGACCAATATTGACTTTGATCTGTGGTACAGACTATAGATATTCCCTACTTCGTTTGAGACATCCATCATATGAGCCATCTTATTATCTTAATCATGGCATTAGCGCATTACATTACTGTGTTGTGTGTAAGTGTGGAATTTATAATTCGGTTTAAAATTTAAACGTACCTAGTCCTTCGATAACTTTTTTGTCGTGGTAGTGGGTGGATGTAAGGCGCCAAGGTTTCGCATGTGCACGCAACAAAATTCAAATAAATTGTAAGAACACGTGGTGCATCAAATGGTTGTCATGGCAACAGACTCGTATGTTGACAAGTCGTGTTCTGACATCTGTCAGCTGATTTCTAAACCTGTTAACTCTTTTGGGCATCGAGTATGCGCACTAAAAAAGAAGGGAAAGCGAGTTTAGAAATGGCTGCCGGGAGCAGTGGTCGGAGTGCGATGGATCCGTCTTTGGAGACTCAAAATGGTGCAGTGGATCGTTTAAAAAGACTTTATCCAGCAGTGAACGAGGAAAAGACGCCTCTCCCGAGAGCATGGAGTGCAAAAGAAAAATACAACTACATCGGATTATCCCAGAATAATTTGCGTGTCCACTACAAAGGTAGGATTCGTTCAAGGTTTGGGTTAAGAATTAAAACAGTTCGTCATGCAGTGGATTTTTTGTGTTTTGGCTATCTTTAACTGAATACTGCGTCGTTGTTTTTTTGCGTTTCGTGCGTTAGCCTTCAAAATACGTGTCATCGACCCTGGAAGATTCTAGCAAACTAAATTGCAAACAAAGAAATCAGCTGATCATGACACTGGAAGATTAGCAACCACAATCGACTTTGTCCTCGCACCCCTAATCTTGCACTTCGACCGATTCGTGGTGCATTGCGCATTTATTATCGTTTCGGGTTGGTTTATGTATGTATCAGAAATTATTTATACTGGTTCAGCAGTATCGACTTTTATAGTACGAGACTACAAAAATTGACAGATTAGATTATTCTGCATATTGCATGCTTTCAACTCGTTTACATCTTCCCATTAAATTATTTTTAAACACGAGTTTGATCGGACCGTTTACCTACGATTTCAGTTGTTAAAGATTTACATGCGTAGATATTTATTATTGCCAATAACACTAAAGATAAACATCGTTTATAATACGTCTTACAGCTTTCTACTACATTTATTATTAATAATCTGTGAATAATTTGTGCTTTCGAATGACTTCAGTATCTTAAATTTAAAAAAAGAATCTTGTAAGAGCAGGATTTAATTTGTGAACAAGATGTTAATCTGTGAATAAAAATTCTAATCTCAAGAATTAGTAGTATCGACTTTAAAAAGTAAAAAACAAAAAAGGTACTAGTATACATAGCCATACATAGCTTTCAATGGTTCCCAACAAGGGTATGGTCCAAAATTCAAAATATATTTTTTTTACACTGAAATTCAACTTCCCAATTTAATTTATTTAAATCATGTAAAATAAATATACCCGGAGGTCAAAATAATGTGAAGCAATGGGTCTTAAAAATACAATTATTGTTAAATTAATGGTTGCATTAATATTACCGATTATTCTATAGTATAGCTCTTGACCCTTTCTTTGTGCTATGTTGCCAAACCGAGCGTCTTTAATAGCCTCATAACTTTTAGAATTTAACTGTAAACAAAATTTAATTTGCCTTTAATTTTCATACTTCGGGTGGAGGGGTGATTTTTAAAATAAGTTTGATTCTAATTTGGTCGGGGTGTCGTCTCTTTATCGTGCAATTTTATCGATACGGTTCCCACAGTTGTGCATCCTATCCAAGAAAAAGACGTAGGTACTTATTAATTTCGCACCGATTATTAAATGCGGCCGTGAAGTGAATCAGCCAAAAAAGCAATAAACCAAATCAGATTCGGACAATAAGAGATAAAGTTTTAACGGTACATAATTCAAAAACATTGTAGGAGGTAAAGCCCCTGGAATGAGAAACAAATTTAAAAGTTAATTAATATTTCTTACACCTTGACCGCACCTCTAACATGAGAAAATTTAATGTAGGGTGTACTACCGAGGGGTGTACTACATGGTGAAAAAAAATGCTACTATTTAACACCACCTAAATAAAATTGTGTAAACCAGGAGCGTCTCAAACTGGGAGAATCGAATTAGTTTTATTAATAATTTTGTAATCTTTTATTGTTCAACGAATTTGAGTGCATCCTGCAAATACTAAAAAAGAGCTCGTTGTAGTGGCACATGTTTTAAAAATGGAATGTCAATAACTTGAAAAGTTGGTGATGTAATTAGAGATTAAAAAATATTTCAAAACCATTTTGCGCTATTGCCTATAATAATTAAACAATGTATAAAAGTTGAACATAGTAGCCTTCAATACGCTGAACATTTCTTCTCATTTAATCGAATCCCCGGCGGCTTCTTAAACTTTTTGTGGCATAGAGTTTTACTTATTTCGTATTTCTATATCAACCAAAAGAAAACCTGGCCCTGTTCATTTTCAATGGAGTCGGGTGTACCTACCTACAATATTGTGAGTTGCTGTTAAAACAATATTATAGTACACTTATATTATTTTATCTACTTTCATACAATAACATTACAAAACAAAACGTGGTTTCGTATGAAACCTTATTACGATACTAATGTCGATATAGATTTCATAGTCCAGGAGCTAGCGGTATATTTTAAGACTAATTTCTATCAAGCTGAAATTTTTTTTATGAGCTGGTATGGTTATGTCTGCCAAATGTAGGTGGTCGGCAAAATAGGACCGCGGGACATAGAGCGCTAAGAAAAAAATTGGCCAACTAACCAACCCAGGACGTCAGAGAGTGCTTCTGTCCCGCTCAAATTGTCGGACAAGGTGATTTTTGTGTTTGTTACATTAGTATATAGTTATTAAAAAAAAAATCAGGTTGATGGTAATAAGTCAAATGTCTTAAAAACAATACGAACCCCAAACGGCAGACACTGATTCAGTTCCGACTCTTATGTCGGACAGTTAATTTTTTGTTGTCCGAATGTCTTAAATAACGAGCAAAATAGGAATTAGCTTGATTGAAGTTTGTAAATTTCATCAAAAAATAATTAAAAACAAAAAAAATCTGGGCGCTTTATGTCCCGCGGTCCTATTTTGCCGACCACCTACATTTGGCAGACATAACCATACCAGCTCATAAAAAAAATTTCAGCTTGATAGAAATTAGTCTTAAAATATACCGCTAGCTTCTGGACTATCATTACAACAAGTGTAATAAGAGGGTCCATTGTAGCACCTGTAAGTTTGGAAAGAAATATTTATTCTGTGAGATATTTTTATTATTCACAATAAAAGTTTTCTGTGTTTGTTTTAACCTCTCTGTAAAAGAGGAATTGCATGCCAGTGATATTTGATGTTTATGCGTTTAATAATTTGACACGTGGACGTGAAGTAAATGTTACCACTTTTAAGAACTAAAATTTTACCAAAAACAGTTTCACAATTAAGTCTATTGTGAAACTATTTTGTGCAGTTTTCAGTGTCGCAATGGAGCTATTGCGAACCCGAAATAGAAAAATATCTATTATCAGGATGATAAGTAATGTAAACGACCTATGTTCAGGTATATGACCAACCATGTGGTATATCCGCCATATACCATTGAGAAAATCAGAATCTAATCTAAAGTTAAACCGATATCTATAGCGGACGCAAAAGTAGTAACTTGATTAGCATCTATTTTCAAGGAAACGCAGATAATTAAAATATCCTCGTTTAAACTTGTTTAAAATTTTTTGTGTCCACTGTTCATATCATTTGAGGGACAGAACTCGAGGTTGTGTTTTTTAACAAATTCCCACTAGTTTTTTGTTATGTGATTAATAGAAATGGTAGAAAGAGTGTAATACTAGATAACACTTATTGATTTTTAGTTGACAGCATAATAAACCCAACATCCTTAATGAAAAGTAGAAAGGAAGTAACATAACGGTCAAAATCAAATATTAGAAAAGACTTTGCGTAGTATGGAATGTTGGGGGTTTAATAATAATAATGATGATAATTTATTTCAGTTCTACTTTCTCATACTTACTTCAAATCATTCACATTTACATCGTTAAGCTACAATACAAAATTATATTAGCTTGCTTTTACTCTCGCTTTTACTGCTTGTGTTGTAGGTATGTGTTTGTTTCATCTTTATATCTGGGCCTTGTTAAATCCGAGACGGTGTGGGTAGTCTGAATTATTTGATGATATAAGTTAGTTCAAGCCTGTTCTGCTTCATAAACTAGAAATTGAGGTTGGTATGTCAAAATTTGACGTGTAACATTGTGCCAGGTTTTTTAAAATACTCTTTTCTATAAACAAGCTACGTATGTGAATCTACAGGTATTTAACAAAATCAACCTCGTAAAGTAGACAGTGCTTTATTTAGCCGCTTTGATCTAACTCTAGGGGCAAATCACAAGTGAGATGTGTACACAAGGCAGGAGATGTTGGGGAGATGTCGAGGAGATGTGAGAAATGTTGGGGAGATGTGGGAAATGTCGGGGGAGATGTAAGAAATGTCGGGGAGGTGTGTGAGATGTGGAGCAAATTCAGCGACATGTTGAGTCATAATGTTGGTGGAATGCAAGATGTCGGAAACAGTCGAAATAATTCCAGCGTTATTATCGGGAATGGTAGACAGTGATAGAGAAGGTGGTTTCTTCGAGAAAAAATCGTGAAATTCTAGTATTCATCAAAAAAGGAAAATGCATCTAATACCAAGCTGCATAAGTGTAGAAAATTTAAACAAAATCGTGTGGCAATTTTTCAAAAATTTCAAAAGTTTTGGAAGACTCCGTTGCGACCGTTTTTGGATTTACTAAATAAATTTTTTTCATGGTGCAGTACCGCCAAAGGGCTTTCAAGCAAGTTGTTGCGGAACCTGATCCGATAACTGGTTTTTGAGTTATGGGGGAAAAAATTGCACTTTTTATTATCCATTTGTCGAAACTCGAAAAATAAAAGAAATAGGAACGCCACTTTTGGCGGTGAATATGGAAAAACTGCAAAGATTAAAAAATTGAAACAAAAAGTATTTCAGAGCCTCCCCCAAATGTTGGTCTCGGTCTTGGTAAATGTGCATCAAATGAGTAGCTCCAGTAGACGGTAGGTCCGCTACTAAAGTGTTTCCGTCCAATGTTTTTATTCCAAATCAGTAATTTAAAATCACTTCATTATTAGTCCCATAATTATGTTCTATTTCTTATCTCTAAGTTTCTTATGTCTTTGCTTTGTTTGTGGTAATATAATGGTGGATGACAGCTACAATCGAGGCTACAATGATATGGCGAAAAAATCAAGCAACGGGTGTTAAAAAAAACTGATGTTTCTAGTCGGTTTCTAGCCTACTCCTACTTGATATTTTGAGAATTCTGCTATGAATTAATAGACCGTAATAGACCATCCAATAAATTAGCAACGATGCAGTAAATAATAGTATATTATACAGGGTGTAACACAACTTATCCGAAAAATTTAACCATATATGCACTCTTAAATAAGAAATCGATTTTATTTAAAAAAATTTAATAAAAGTCCAACAGAAAACGAGAAAAAAATTGTTAAAGTTACAAATTAATGAAAAAAAAACAAGTTACCTATCCTAAAAAAATTAACCATATATGCACTTTTAAATAAGAAATCGATTTGTTAAAATTTTTTTTAATAAAAGTCCAACAGAAAACGAGATAAAAATTGTTAAAGTTACAAATTAATGAAAATGTTTTTGTTTTCATTAATTTATGGTTAATTTTTTTCGGATAAGTTGTGTTTTTTTTTTCATTAATTTGTAACTTTTAACAATATTTATCTCGTTTTCTATTGGACTTTTATTAAAATTTTTTTTAACAAATCGATTTCTTATTTAAAAGTGCATATATGGTTAAATTTTTTCGGATAAGTTGTGTTACACCCTGTATACCAAGCTAGAGAAGACATTTTTCTTAGCCAAGCATTATTCTTTCCTGAGATGCGGAGCATCGAAGGAAATAAGCTGCGAGGCTGATAAGCCTACTCTACCGTGGTTTATATACTATTTTTTCCACTACCAGCACCTTTATTCCTTTTATAATTAATCGTTTTTACGTTAATAAAAAATAAAATTACATTTCTAAATATCCACAAAAATCAAGTAGCCTTGCCTGAAAACATTTCAACTGACATTTGTGTAAAATTTGACGTTTATCTAAAACATATTTATTTCTCATTTTTAACAAAGAATTATAATTAAAATTAATAAGAAACAATACTAGATTGAAATAAATAAGCTTTAGAAAGTGGTTGTTGTATTATGAAGGTAAATAATATTCGATATTTGACACAATTTGAAAGGCATCAGGCTAGCGTGCTAAATCAATTGTTTCTATTATTGACCAGTGGTCAATAATAAAAAATTAGTGACCACTAGCTGAGAAAATCAACTTCTTGTCCTGAAAACAAACTAAATAATGGCACCTTCTAAAATCTAGTAGTGGAAAAATTACCATAGTCGTCAAAATACAAATTGTAATTTTTAAACTTTTATAGTACAAATATGTCACCCTATTGGTCACAATACAATCAATAACAAATATAAACTGAAGTTTAAATAAAGTAATATGTCAATAAAGTGACGAGCGCTTGGTATTGATTTCAATACACGACAGTAAAATAAAATAAACTAAACTAAACTAAATATAAAAATAAATTAAGAGTCTAGACGGGTTGAATTTTGCATTGTACCTAAAATATTTAAACGTTTTTCTTCCTTTGTTTAACCAAGATATGCATATAGACTCCGCCCCATAAACGCTGTCAAAAGTTAATATAATTTTTCAATTGGTCGTATTTTCAAAACCCACGACACACAACTGCGCTAATTTTCAGTGACGTTTACGAACCACTTCCGGTTGTTTCTTGCCAGTCTTGTCAGAACGTTTCCGAGCTGAAAGATATTCTTTAAAATAATTAAATCTCATATACTGACACTAGAAGTGTTATCATTTAAAATAAAAAAAATTAAATTAAAAATGAATAGTTTTTGAATTTCCCGCTTTGTACCATGTACCATGTGAAACTGGCTTTAGTGTTCATCACGCTCAAGGGGCGGAGTCTATATGCATATCTTGGTTAAACAAAGTTTAGCTTATACGAATTTTAATTTGCAACGTTCGCGAACGTTTTGCGTTTGTCGCAACAGTCTGGACACGCCTTTAGATTTAGCAATCGTTAATACTTCATTTATTAATTTTTGTGGCTAGTATCATTGTTCAATGTCATTCTTTACACCTTAATACCTTCCTTAATAAAAAAAATAATTTTAAAAACACGACAAATTTTAAAAAGCCAATATAACACCCTACCAACTTCCCGCTGCTACTCAACGGTATCTTTCGGTAGCCATCGTGGGCATTTTAAGTATTTTAACGTTGGCTGGTGCCCCAGCCGATCCACCCTATCGCTAAATTCTTCCGGTACCTACTGGCGTGGGGTGGGCCTCGTGTAATCCACGATTGGCAAAATTGTCGGCTCCATTTGCAGGTGATAATGAATAATGATGATGATCTGTTAGAAGTTTCAAACTTTTCAAAAAAACTTGCTGAAATACGAATTTGATATGTAGAGTACCTATGTATATGGTTCGACGTGGTTGTATGTAGCTACTACATGGAGTAATTGGAAATTTGCCTGAGGGGTTCTGAAATGTCGGTATTCCGCTCATATTAAGTATTTGGAATATAGTTGGTAAACAAAAAATCCCTGGTGTTTTCACAATTTTCTACAATACCTATACACAGCTGAATTATATCAATCCAAAATAAGAAACTAAAAGCTTTAAACTGACCGAGTGATGTTTTTGTAATGAACGCCTTAATTGCTATCAACTTACTGGGTTATCTCCTGCCTAACAAAAGTTTGTTCAAGTTACATAGATAATTAAAAATAATAAGGTAATGTCATGAATTCATGATCACCGCATTAATGTTTAATGCAGTTGGTAGAAATTTGCTTCTGAGAATTATTGTTATTTTCTGTTATAGTCCAGGAGCTAGCGGTATATTTTAAGACTAATTTCTATCAAGCTGAAATTTTTTTTATGAGCTGGTATGGTTATGTCTGCCAAATGTAGGTGGTCGGCAAAATAGGACCGCGAGACATAGAGCGCTAAGAAAAAAAATTGGCCAACTAACCAATCCAGGACGTCAGAGAGTGCTTCTGTCCCGCTCAAATTGTCGGACAAGGTGATTTTTGTGTTTGTTAAATTAGTATAATATAGTTATTAAAAAAAAATCAGGTTGATGGTAATAAGTCAAATGTCTTAAAAACAATACGAACCCCAAACGGCAGACACTGATTCAGTTCCGACTCTTATGTCGGACAGTTAATTTTTTGTTGTCAAAATGTCTTAAATAACGAGCAAAATAGGAATTAGCTTGATTGAAGTTTGTAAATTTTATCAAAAAATAATTAAAAACAAAAAAATTCTGGGCGCTTTATGTCCCGCGGTCCTATTTTGCCGACCGCCTACATTTGGCAGACATAACCATACCAGCTCATAAAAAAAATTTCAGCTTGATAGAAATTAGTCTTAAAATATACCGCTAGCTCCTGGACTATTAACTGTTGAATAAAACAAGTCCATTGACTGTGATCAATTAATTAACTTTATGGAGAAGTTTAAAATTAATTTTTTGTATTTTTTTTGTGAAATTAAAATTATTGTATATTCTACGGATTTCATAATGCTTTGCTTCAAGTTTTATTCACTACAGGTGAATTAACTTTCACTATTTCTGTAGGTAATTGTTTCCTCACTACCTCTACCTACATGCACCAATGCTTGCATTTAATGTAACCATTGAACTATTAATATAGATTCTCTCGCCTTGAGAAAACGTTCAGTATTATTTATGATAATTCTTGTAACGTGTAATTTAGGTATATTATTAAAGTTGATTTACTTGCTGGATGAAAGCATATTTGCATGTCTATTTGAGTTGAAGATTGTGATAAAGTGCGATAACTAAGTAATGGTACATAAAATGAGATGTTATCACAGGAGTTCGTCTTGTTTCAGTTGTCATTGACCTTTCATCTACTTAAACTGTTTCTTCACTAACTGGCAATTTTGTATTGAGAAAATGTTTGTTAATTATTATTATTATTATTGTACAGGGTGTACCTAAACTGTGTAGCCAAACTGAAACCACATATGCTTCAGGCAAAATTATGCCGATTTAACCCAACATAGGTACCTCTATCCAAAAGTGCTTCGTTAAGGATCTATGGAGCATCAAAGATGTTCAAAACATTTCTATTTTTTAAAATAACAACAGATAAAATGTATAATATGGGAAGTTCTGTCAGTAGTAAAAGAGTGCCTTTTGTCAGTACAGATTCACATCCTAAATTCCAGCTCCATTCATTGCTAAAAGCATTCTTTTGTTATTTTAAAAAATATAAATTTTTTGTACATCTTTGACGCTCCATAGAGCCTTTGAAGCACTTTTAGATATGATATAGGCGTATTGAGTTAAATCGTCATATTTTTGCCTACAATAGTATGTAATTTCAGTTTGACTACATAGTTTAGGTTTAAGTACACCCTACGTCTGATTTTTACATTACGAAAATCAAGCACGTACAATACTAAACTCCGTTTTTTAAAGATCCACGATATGTTAGATAGTAACTGATATTTTTCATTTTAATATTCCGTTTTGTAATGTTATTGTAAATGATTGTATTTTAGGCAAGTAATTAATTTAGGTGGTTCTGTCAATTTTCCCTACCCATAGCTATACTGTACAGTGTACAGGGTGCTAAAAAAAGTGTCAGAAACTTTGAGAACTGAAAATATGACGAAACGTTTTGATGAACGTGAGTCCGCAAATGAACGATTTCGGAGATACAAAGGATTATTCCTTTTTCTAACAGTAGCAATATACACCAAACATATGGAACATACCAAATAAAACCGAAATGAATGTTTTTTTCTAAAAATCCCGAAACACGTCAATTTTCTTTTTTAAAAATACACATTGGAATGTCAAAATAATTTTCTGGCCTTCATTTGTTTGTAAGTGATGACGTCATCAGTGTTTTTTTTTAATGTCAACCCCCACTTTTTTTTCGCGGTTTTGATACATCTTTTAATTGCTTAAATGACAGTATAAAAATGTTGATACCTTACATAAGAAAATTTTCGAGAAATAAATTATTTAATGTTTAATAAACACATTCTTAACAAATGTTAAACATGGTTTAATGGTATTAGTATTGATAAAAGAGAATCAAAGGTACCAAGAAACAAATGCCCGTAATCTAAACAAATGCCCAATTGTCAAATATTCAGAAATGTTATTTGTCGTTTACTTGTAATATTTAACATCAGCTTCATAAATCTGATATGGCTCATTTAACAATTACAAGTAAACGACAATTAACATTTCTGAATATTTGACAACTTGTAGGCACTTGTTTAGATTACGGACATTTGTTTCTTGGTACCTTTGATTCTCTTTTATCAATACTAATACCATTAAACCATGTTTAACATTTGTTAAGAATGTGTTTATTAAACATTAAATAGTTTATTTCTCGAAAATTTTCTTATGTAAGGTATCAACATTTTTATACCGTCATTTAAGCAATTGAAAGATGTATCAAAAACGCGAAAAAAAATGGGGGTTGACATTTAAAAAAAATACTGATGGCGTCATCACTTACAAATAAATGAAGGCCGGAAAATTATTTTGACATTCCAATGTGTATTTTTAAAAAAGAAAATTGACGTGTTTCGGGATTTTTAGAAAAAAGCATTCATTTCGGTTTTATTTGGTATGTTCCATATGTTTGGTGCTCACTGTATATAAATAAATATACACAAAAGCGTAGTGTTTGTAGTATAATATCTCGACTTTGGTGCAGTAAAACCGTAGCCAACTCCAAACGGTTTTCTTTTTGAATAGTCCTTAGTGAATACTAAAATCTTTTACGTGATCCAAACTTGAAATTTTAATAATAATGAGTCTTGCAGTGAGCTCTCCTTTTAGCTGAAGTTATTAATTATAATATTTAGATCTTCCATATAGTTATGTGTTTACAGCAATCGACGGAGCTATATGTCTATCAAAATTACGTTACGGTCTTGTACAGTGCATATCCTATTAGCAAATTCTAAAACATTGTTCATTGGGCTTTTAAAAGTGAAATAGCTTAAAAACTTTATAAGTAGGTACATATTAAACAATTAACATTCTGTGCAATGTTTCTGGTTTTCTTGTTGTTATAAGAAATATCTATCAAAAGTACGATAGCATGGTGATTGGTGAAATGGTGACTAAACTAAAACTGGTACAAACTATAATTCTTCCCAATTATTTTTTTCTACTTCGTGTTCAAATGGCTCCATTGTGATACAGACACTGAAAACTACAAAACAGTTTCACAATAGAAAGTGTGAAACTGTTTTTGGTAAAATTTAAGTTCTTAAAAGTGGTAGTAGTTGCTTCATGTGTCAAATTATCAAACGTCTTCAACGTCAAATATTAATGGCATGCAGTTCCTCTTTTACAGAGAGGCTAAAATAAATACAGAAATTAAAAATACCTGAACTTTTATTTGATTTGAAATAAGGAAAACAACTCGCAGAATAAAAATTTGTTTTAGTAAATTTATTATAACCTAAATTATCAATTTTGACAGTTTTGAAAATAGGTTGTCGCAGTGTTACCACCTGTTTCAATCGATACTTCCTACATAGGAAGTTTATTTCAAAATTTATATTTTTATTAAATAAACGACGCAAAGTAGAAAAATAGTATATTATACTATATTGATCCATTCTTACAAAATAAGACCTTGCTTATCAGTGCCTACGAGTATTTATGATAGAGATAAAGGACTACCTAACCCAAATCAAAACTATCCGTACTATTTCATCAGGTATCTATGTTATATTTTATTGATATATTGTACTCTAAATTGTATTCAGAGAAACTAGCCCTGTGTGTGTGAATTAATAAAAGTCATGACTTAAATTTCCATGAATAACTAGAGCCTAAATTTAAATGATCACTCGGTATTTATATTCATATCGTGAACTAATGTTATTGTTTACGGTAAACAGAGTGAGTCTTCTAATAAGAATCAGCTGGATATACCTACAGTGTGGAAGAAAAGTATGGAATAAATTCATTATTTCTAAAACGATGACGTTTCATGAAATTCTTCACGTCGATTTTGCTTTTTAAAAAGGCCCTTGTTCCTATACCTGCAATGTTCATTTGTTTTAGCGTGATGACGTCACCGGATATTTTTTTTTTAATGGAACCCCTATAGTTTTTTAACGGATTCCTATACAACCCAACTTGCTGAATTCGAAAATGTTCCACTTTAATAGTTTATTTCTACAACTTCCCGAGAAAAATAATAATAACCGATTCGTAGTAAGGGTAAGCTCAAGGTACCTTGGGTAAGCTATAATAGATCCCCCCCTCTCACGTTTTGTTTTGTTTTGTTGTGTTTCGTCGGGTCGCCGCCGTCGCCCCTAGGCAACTGCCTATACAAGGTGTCCAGAAAAACGTTACGCTACTTCGGGCAATGATTCTATATCAAGAAATATGAAGAATAGTTTCTATGCGCAGGGGTACGGAAATGGTAGTTACAGCCCTTTGAAGAGGCCCCCAAAATGTGTTCATTTATTGAGGAAAATTTGGTACACAGGCACAGGGTAAATCTGGAACAGGAAATCGTGTTAACTCTTTGGCTAAGGAGAGTTATTAATACTGAAACTTTGACTTTTCGACTGTCATTAAGAAATACACTTAAATACTATCAACAATATACAGGGTGTCTCTAAAATATGGTGCCATAGCTTAACCACAGATTCCGGGGATCAAAATAAGACGATTTAACGCTACTTACCTCTATCCGAAATTGCTTCGTTAAAGCACTATCGAAAAGATCTTCAAACAATTTCTATTTTTTTAAATAACAAAAGATTGTTTTTAGCGATTAGGATGAAATTTGGGATATGATTCTTTACTGGAAAAAGGTTGTTTTTTGACATCATTTTTTTGTTCAGGAGTGTCGCGTAAGTGGTCAAAGGTTCCCACAGTCAAAGAAGCTCATATCTTTTTAACTGTTCCGCCAATTAGTTTTTTTTTTACAGAGAGACATTCTTATTTCAAATATTTTTTGTCTCTTGTTTGATTTCGGTATCTGCCATAGTTTAGGCTGAAAAAAATATTTTGATCGGCTGTAGTGCATTTCTTAAAACAGATGTAGTAATCTAGTTGTCTCGTATGTTGAGAAATAAATCACGAAGAGACAATTTGATATAAAGTTTATTACTAGCAAGTATGTAAAGGGTGGCGCAAAATAATCCGTACCATTTCTGAATCAATGGTTCAGCTTATTTTGTACCACCGGTAAATTAATAGATTTACAGCAAATGCTCAATGTGACCACCATTTTCCCGGATGCAAAAGTTGATTTTACACAAAAAATTGTCTCTTCGTCATTTATTTTTCAGCATACGGGGGACAACTAGATTACTATATCATTTTAAGAAATGCACTGCAGCCAATCAAAATATTTTTTTCAGCCTAAACTATGAGAGATACAGGATACTGAAATCGAACAAGAAACGAAAAATATTTGAAATAAGAATGTCTCTCAAAAAAACACCTTTTTCCAGTAAACAATCATATCCCAAATTTCATCCTAATCGCGAAAAACAATCTTTTGTTATTTAAAAAAATAGAAATTGTTTGAAGATCTTTGGCGTTCGATAGTGCTTTAACGAAGCAATTTCGGATAGAGGTAAGTAGCGTTAAATCGTCTTATTTTGATCCCCGGAATCTGTGGTTAAGCTATGGCACCATATTTTAGAGACACCCTGTATACACCCGTATGTCTGTTGAACCATTCTGAACTATTTCTCTGAAAGCTGATATACATTTAAGGCATATTACAGTCATTTTAAATAAGTGTTTGTCACAATAGACGTAAAGTATGTACCTATATGTGATTTTACTTTTTATTTACATTTGAAAAGAAAAAGTAGGAAATACCACTGGTTGTTGGTATCGATTTATTTAGCTTAAAGGTAAATTGGAAAGTAGGTCTTTCCATCGTTTAGTAACCTCATTAATTTACAATTAGTGCAATGTCATGTCAGAATTCAACTGCGATTAAAAAAGTTTGAAACCGTTGAATCATTGTTCTTTTATTTTTTGTGGTGAAATGTTATTCGAAAGATTTGGAATTTTCTAAAAATACATACCTACTTGCATATAAATCATAAACTTTGTTCTTTCATTGTTCAGTAATTTTATTTTATTCCATAGGGACTGGTAGCAATTTTATGACAGAAAAGAAAGATTCTCCTAATTAGCAAAAGCCCTGCAGTCACAACATGTTTATTTACAATGGAATTTCGCTGCAGAATCTGAAACACGAGTTTTCAGAAATACTAGTAATTCTTTATGTACGTCAGGTACAAAAGGCATATTTTTAGTCTCCGTTTGTAATCTCGCAAGACTGAAAAGTAACATTCAATTTACAGTTTGTTCTAATTAATTGCTTTACTAAATACTAGCATTGTTATTACAGTAACGATTAATGTTGTACGTCGAAATTTAAGTGCTCATCTACGGTAAAAAAAGTAACAGCCAACAAATGGTAACAGTGTTATACAATGCTGGCATTTTGTTTTTCTACGTCATCCATAAATTGAAGCAGCAAATTAGTAATTAAATTATACATATCGTCCCACTCTAACGCAAGCGAGAGGAAATGATTCGGTTTTAGATGTTGGAACAACGCCAAACTAGCTGTGCGTATTATACGCATGACAAGTAGTTTCACATTTCTAAAATACGCATACTGGAAGAACAAAACAAAATACACTTTCTATTGCCAACCTTCTTGTTCTGGCCTTAAATCCAATGCAGTACGTAAAAAATTTAAATAATACGGCGACATGTTGTTTACTGTTTGCAACAAAGGAAACGTGTGTAACCTTGCTTGATTGTTTAACATTGTAAAAGGACGTAGACTTGCGAAATGGATTTTATTATTTCTCAGGTTTGTAATTCCTCGAGGAACATGTTTAATTAAATCTCTGGGAGTTCCGGATTTCTGTAGTTTTTGGCTTGACGTGTGTCGTTGTACATGAGAAAGGGGTGTTGTTGGTTGGGAAACGTTAATGAGATGGTATTCTAAGGGTTTTGCGGAGTAGTTGAAGGGTTCTTGCTCTATCTTATTTGTCTTTGTTCAAATAACTCGGTCACTTGCTTATGAAGACCCACAGATTGTTTTAAGGGCTGGCAAAGTAAATGTTTACGACGCGTGCGTCAAGTGGGGTTCAACATTTTCCGTGATTTTATCAAAAATAATTTCTGTAGCAGATGTAGATATTATGCTCCAGGTAGATCATCAGTTCATTGCATATTTCCATTATTACTCGAATCACCGGAACTAAAGCGTAGAATAGGCAACTTAAAAAACAAAATTAATAACTCTTTGGATTGAGATTGTTTTTTAAGGGTGGTATTTACCTGATATTATAAATTAATTCTATTTTCTGTACAAGTTGCACAACTACCATTACAAGAATAATTTACGTGTAGGTAAGCCATTCTTATTGTAACACTATCTAATACTTGATATAAAGTTGTAATCCCCCTGCTTGTTATCTGATAAAGGTTGAAGGTGCCTAAAGGTGTAGGTACTGTGCTATTTGTGGTGCCTATATAGGCGTCTTTCTGTGGGACAAAACAGGGGCGGGCTCGGCCCTAATATGATACCGCAGTATAATCAAGTTATCCATTTTATTAAGCACTGAGGTATTTATGGACTACCATTGAATACGTGCAGCATTAATTCTTAATATCCTTAGGCATCCTGCTGTAGGACTTTAAAAATAAACGTAGTCTGAACATAAAAAGAGTTTCTTTCAGGAATATTTTCATTGCTCTTTGTTTGTACCGGAGGTAGTGAAACAAAGTGTTTTTCTTGCTACATCATGATATCCAATGCTTTCAATCTTGGTTTTACTGTATTTGTCTACCGATTCAAATTCTACTTAGATACTACAAAAGACTATCCTACTACTACTACTACTAGTACTACTACCTTGCGTTACTAGTGTTCTCCTATGTTGAAATGTTGTTTTATTTTATAAAACCCTCTTTAAGTAAATGCGCTTGTGTATAGGTTTCTATTATTAGAAAATGATTTCGCAGATTTTGTTCAGTAGTACGCGTCCTTGTTCCATTCTGGAAAAACTACTTTTTTTCAACAAAATAATGTTTCTTTAATTACGAAAAGTGTTTAGTGGGAGATAATTAATAGCGATGGAAAGAAATTAATTTAGAAATAGTATAATTTCACCATCTGAGCGATATGGTGATGTAGTACTACGTATTTGTCTATTTAATTGCAAAAGTGGCAAAAGAGTTACATTACGAAATTCTTCAAGACCGTAGCTGTAATCTTAATGGCCAAATATTGCTGATAAATAAATATTTGCAAATAAATAATAATTAAACCTAGTTACAAGCAAATTCATGTAGAACGCATTTAAATATTTATAACCGACCCAATTAAAGTTTCAATAGTGATTCATTGTAATATAGGTAGGTAGGTAGGTACTAGAACTAGATGTATGCAGAGCTGATCCTAAATGGCGAATAATAATGAATATAATAATAATATAACAAGACCTTGGATTTTTATTGGAAAATTTCGGTAGTTTCCCATACTAAAAATAAACATTTCGTTTTTAGTATTCGCAGTATACTTCGTGAGGCATATCCTGGAAATCATTTGAAGGCGTAGCGAAAAAAGCGCTACTATACGGGTTCGATATGTACAGAAGAAAGACACGCATCTATCTGTAGTAACCTGCTTGAAATTACAGCTGGCGAAACCGAACGATCGCCACTTATCGACGCGCACGATCCGTTTCTGTCAGAGTCCAGCCTAAATCTTCAAAATTTACACAACGCGGTTAAAATTAATGAAATCCTTATTAACCGTACGTTTTAGCTATATAAACACCTTATACTATGTGGTAGATAATTAAATTTTGCATTCAATTATATTATATATAGGGTGTTTCGTTTAAAATAACAAAGTTGCTTATTGTACTGTGGAAAGTAAACACCCTGTATACGTGATACAAATTTAGGAGAATGCAGAACTATTATACTGAACAACTTTTATATTTAAACCTTTTTCATATTTTGACTAATAAACCAGCTATAGGAGCATCAATTCCCGATTTTCAAAACCTCGTAGAGGGCGCCACAGTGAAATTCTAGCATTAATCAAAAAACGAAAATGTGCCCAACATTAAGGGCCGGTTTTACAATACAGGAATAAGTTATACCCCCGACAATTGTCATGGTTACAATTGTTAAAAGAATTGTAACCATGGCAACTGTCGGAGGTATAGCTTATTCCAGGTATATACTAGTATGTATTGTAAAACCGGGCCTAAGCTGCATAAGTGTAGAAAACTTTAACAAAATCGTGTGGCCACTTCTTTTGTAATAATTTTTCAGAAATTTCAAAATGTTTCTTCATGGTGTAGTACCGCCAAAGGGTTTTCAAACAAGTTGTTGATGAACCTGATCAGATAACCGGTTTTTGAGTTGTGGGGCGTTAAAGTCAAAATTTTGAAAAATTCATAGCGGCCGCCATTTTGAAGTTAGAGAGACCGGTAAGAAATTTTCCATTGAATTATGGTCTTTCATATCCACTACTCAGATTTGAAAGCTTATTTTGTCGATGAATTTTCGATAAATAAGTAGGTACCCCTTCATTTCAAATTTCATCAAAATCGGTTTACTAGTTTTTGCGTTAGAGGCGTTACATACATACCCACAGACAGACATTTTTTCTAAACCACTTTTTTTGGGGACCAAAACACGTATTTCCGCGAAAATTCCAATTTCGAAAATTTTCATGATATTATTATCAATATTTCCCACATATCAGTGGTGGTATGGAAAAGTAAAAATTGGTTAAAATTCTTATAATTTTTTAGTATAGTTAGTTATATGGTTTGTAGGAGCGGAAAAAATGTAATATTTAACCGAGTATTTAACTTGAGATATAAGTAAATTTTCCCAGGCTTGGACTTTTGTTTCACAAGCCAATCCTCAACTAACGAATAACTAATAAATAATAACTATTAGGTACATCGAAATCCCTGTAAGTAAAATATGTAAAGCGGAATTCTTGATGTAGCCTAATACTAATTATTTACCTACCTACCTTAAATTTATTAATGTTTACGAAACGTCAGTAGCCAAGATTAGTGCGACTGGAAATAATAATAATTGTTCTAAACAATAACTTACGCAAATGAAACAGACGTATTATAACAATTACAAGAACAGATAACCTTCATATGAATTTATATCATCTTGGAATAGTTGGTTTAAGCTTGTGAAAGTCGCTTGCGAATAAAACGTGTAATTGCTTTCTCGTACGTATTCAACAAATTGGATGAAAAATATCAAACAATCAGGATGTATAATTATGTAGCTATTTAGCTGCAGATTTCGCTTTACAAAAATTCAAGATTATGTACAAACCATTGCACGCAAAAGGAATTCATAGTGTTGCAAAACTGAAATCGCTCCGATTACAATAAGTTGTAATTAATTGCAAGGAAACATAAAAAATGAAGAAATGATTTTATGTTGCAAAATTTTTATATTTGCAAGGTTTTAATTTTTTTATTTCACGTTAAAAAAGAAAATTTTAAATAATATATTTCCTTAGTTATAACTAAGTATAATCGTATAATGTACTTTCACTCATGCTGTTATTAACAGTTTTATTATAAGTTAACACGTGAATCATAGCCTGTCGCCATTTTCATGCTTGGGTGGCATAAAGTTTTAATTATAGACAACTATTAATTAGCGTTATTGAAGGCAGACTTTGGTGAAAAAGTATTTAGTACTTTCGTGCAAAAAGAAAGGTCTTGGAACTGGATGCGAATTACAAACCTACAACGTAAGAAATATTGTTGCCAATTAAGAATTGTCAAATAAATTTATGGTCGCTCATATAATATATAAGTACAACACAAATCGATTATATTATTTATTTGAACGCCTAAAGTTGATAACTATAAAGATTATATTTTATGTTTCGTAATCCTAATCACCCTCGAGTATTATCGAAGTGGGACAACACTTGGCCCGGAGACCGCATCGATAGGTGGGAAGGCGAACAAAACAAGGAACACTTTCGAACCTTTGCTTTCAGTTAGAGGGTGCGAGTTCGAATCTTCACTTGCAGATTTTAGATTACAGGGACATTTTCTTAGTATGCATAACAGACATAGAAGAATTTCAATGTTAAATCTTTCCATCACCCTCCAACCTAAAGTACAGATGATAACAATAGTGTCGTATAGATATTTTTAGAAAAATAACCAAATCAACGGAATAATGTAATAATAAATTTTTAAAATTGTCTAGAAATTTAATCAAAAACGATATACAGGGTGTTAAAATTAGTTTACGCACATAAGGATTTTAGTGCAAAAGTCTTTCTTCGTTTATTTTCTTCCATTTATTATTTTTCAGCTAAATTGTATTTTGTAAACAAAGAAAACACTGAATCTGAACGGTCTATTGGTTTAGGCTGTGGACAGTTTTGTGCTGAGTTGCTGAGTCAATTGAACGCAACCATTATCGCGTTCAATTTACTCAACAATTCTTACTGAACGCACAACCGTTTCTCGCTGAGTTGCCTAAAATTTCCAAATTGCTGAGTTGGGTTGCGTAGCTAACTTAACCTATTATTTGTTTTACTCTGCAAGAAGCTGACGGTGGTTTTACAGAAACCTAACTTATCGTTTGAATTCGGTTTGAATCAAGCAAGGATTGTTCAACGTACACTGTATAGCAGAAATTGCTTATAGACTGTGAGCAGTTTTGTACTGTATTGCGTTAATTGAACGTAGCTAAAATAATGATCGAAATGAGCTCATTGTTAATATTGTGTTACAAACCCTTTGTTCAATTCTTTTCATCAGATAGGGAATTTTAAAATGAGTTTACATAATCAACATCTTACTGCGGATAAAGTTATGGGGTTTACAAGAACAATAACGTATAGCAATACCTAGAAGTTATATTTATACCGTACTCTTGCCTCAATACGTATGGGTGCATTCATTCCATCAATTGCATAATTAATTAGCGAAACCTACCTAATTTTGATCATGAGTGTGTGTAAATTAATGAAGTACAAGGGAGGTACAATAAGATATTAAAGAGTTTTTGAGCACTGTTCTCTTAGCAAAGACGTTACAACACTCTTAGCCTTAGCATACAGTGCTCAAAAACTCTTATATTTATTATCCGTCTCACGAAAGGATCGTTTGCTTCGTTACCCTTCAGGAGTCGTCTTACTTTCCACTCCTAGACCTGGTTGGCTACAATAATCTGTACATATTAGTTATCATCATTTTGGTGGTGTGTTCATGAAGACGTTTTGTTGATTCTGTTTTGCAACACAGTAGTTATACATAAAGAAATAAAAACACGTTTTACTTTCAACGTCTATCTCACGGTAAAACGAGATAAACTTGGTTTACCACTTCTAATTTTTCTAAAGACACCCATACTTGATAATCAAGCGCGTCTGCTTTGTGCTTTTAGATGGTTTAAGAGTCATGTATAGGATATGCGTATTTTTACTCGTATTTTTATTACATGCTGAGTTTTATTATTTTTTTATTTCTAAAATTTTGGGGTACTATATTATGATATTTCGTCAAATATTTAACACGTTGCTAATATTATACAGGGTGTAGAATGTGTAGGCAAACTGAAACCACATATTGTTCAAGCAAAAATACGATGATTAAACTCAACTTACCTTTGTACAAACATGTTTCGTTAAGGCGCTATTCGGTTTGAAACTTCTTGAAAAACAAAAACATAATTTGTGTTTAAAAACAGAACTTCGTCGAGTAATTTCGATAATATTTGGCATGTGATACTTAACTTGCTTTATTAGTACAAGTTTGCGAAGGAAATAGTATATTAAATTAAATTTCTTGAATGACTTTTAACTGATTTAAAAGAACAATACGAATTTTGTGTTTTTGTGTAGCAAGAAAATAGGTAGCTATCGAAACTTGAAACCATTACCTTTACCTACTTTAATTTTCCGCTTTACACTACAAGTAATGGGTGTCTGTTGTTTTGGGGAAGCATGAAAACCTTATAAAGATAATTGGCACGTAGTCACCAAAAGAAAAGTTAATTGTTGTACATAACACGTTCCTCTCACTTGTAACTGTTAACATGTCACAGTGTAGTCGGTACCTACCTACTTCCTTTGATTCGAATGTCGTAAAGTGTTCTCGATGGAATTTTGATAATGCAGGCAAATTTCCTGTGCTTGCTGCAATTTTAAGTCACTTGTTTATTCTTTATTATTTTTTTGCGCTACTGTGCTGTATTTCATTGTTTACCGCGGCTGTTTCCAAGACACTAAGTTATGTTTACTAGTTGCTAAGGATAAAGTCGTCGGTAAAATACTTTGGGGTTCTAGAACGGTAAGTAAATTTATTCAAAACGAATGTGCCATGTAATTTGATAAATTAATGTCAGTCACAAATGTCAGTTTAGTTAAATAAAATGAATGCAATTTCCAATGTTAGTTAAAACAAATCCTGAAGCTTTTAATTTCTCATTTCTTGTAACAAAGTACGCCAGCAAAGATTTTTCATCAATATTTGTACTTTTTTTGGTACACCAAATTTTAAAATGATTGTAGGTACCTTCGTAGCGTCTCTCTAGACTTATCAGGAATGAGAACCGAACACACCCCACATTCCAAGCTTCTTCTATTTCGTTTTCGGAATCATTTTCATTAATTTTTAGCACGGAACTCCAAATAATTTTCACAAAAAACTGCAATGGCGGTAACTGTTTACAGATTGCTATAGAAACGCAATATATCAATCGACAATACGGCAACGTGATGCGGAGAGTGACAATTATCGCATTTGAATCTGTATTAATTATTAATTTATTAAAAATTCTTTTTACCGAGTTCAGTATCGCAAAAAACGTCATAAGCATCACGAACGTTAAGGACTACTGATCTCAGACAATAATTGGAGTCGTCGCTGCGCTCCTCCTCCAAACTATTGTCTTCGATCGGTAAAATGTCCTTACCGTTCTTAATACTTAATATACTATTTCCTTAAATGTACCACCGAAACGGAAAAATGGTTCGTTTCAGTTGTTGGAAGTTTTTCAACGTATATTTTCAACAAATGTTTAACAATTGCTTTCCGATTGTGGGGAGTTTGATTTTATTTTGTTTTTAATGGCCGGAAAGAATTAGTTCAGCAAACAATTTTTGGCATTTTAATCTTCCCGAAATCTACTGCTGAATTTATGATCGGACTCACTTACCGTTGGTAAGGGGAATTTTAATGATTCCCCGTACAAAACTGTCTCATATACAGGGTGTCTCTAAACCTAGTACCATAAATTTACCAGCCGCTTCCTGACGCAAAAATAAGTCGAAAATGTCTATAAAAATTTTGTCCTAACCCGCAGCATAAGGAAGCTACACGTCTTTGAAAATGGTGTTGAAAAAACGGAAAACAATTGCATTTTAAAAACGGTTTGAGATAAAAAATCGAAATTTTGCAGGCAGCCTAACCTATTAAAAGTATAAACTTTCTACTATTTTTTTTTTATAAATTAGTCAGGAGCGGCGCGAATGGGGGTTATCACCATTTTCTTGTAACCCGCTTTTCTTAACCATTTGTTTTTTTCCATTTTAGTTTAGAGATTTGTATTTCCTGTTACCTGATTAACAAAAAAGGTACTCTTGTTTCAACTCGCCTGGACTAACCGTTTCCTATAAAATGCAGGTTTTCTGTTTAGCCAAAATCAATTTAGAATGCTGGATTTGTATGTAAATTAATTTATTGAAAAATAAATTAAAATAAAAATAGTTGCAGTAAAGTGTTCGTACTGTTTATACCTTCAATAGGTTAGGCTGCATGCAAAATTTCGATTTTTTTTATCTCAAACCGTTTTTAAAATGCAATTGTTTTCCGTTTTTTCAACACCATTTTCAAAGACGTGTAGCTTCCTTATGCTGCGGGTTAGGACAAAATTTTTATAGACATTTTCGACTTATTTTTGCGTCAGGAAGCGGCTGATAAATTTATGGTACTAGGTTTAGAGACACCCTGTATATGAAGTGTGCAATTTGACCGAATTTGAGATACTACACCAATTTAAACAAAGCGGCAATGGTCATCAACAAATTCAAAATAAATGCTCAAAATGTCCACCATTTTGGTTGATACAGAATTGTAGACCCTTGTTAACCCTGTTAACCCTTGTTAACATATCCGATTTTTTTTAAATTTCAGATGCCAAAAGTGGTGTGCGGTGATACAAACAATTTTGTAAAAACCCCAATATTTCAAAACTACATATTTTCGGGTATATATACTACTTGCGTCTGGCGATTATTTTTGAATCACCCTGTATATATGAATACAAGATAATTTGATGTAGTGCATGTACCATCGTCAATAGTAACTAGGAATGGTAGGTGGTCAGATCCTCCGAAAACAAGACAATTTTATATTGTACGTATAGTAATTATACACCCACGTATAATGAGATCTTGAACAGCTTCTATAAATTTACGTCAATCTATGTAATTGAAGTAATTGTTTACCTACATGGGAGGATGCAATTATTATCAGCATGGCTTCATTTCATACCAAAGTTAATTATAGATGCATTGTTTCATATTATGTACACCTGGAAATTGCAAAAATTAATTCCAGTTAGGTACTGTTTATAAAGCAACTAAATTCATGAATTTTTTTCGACCTTTGAGCATTAGTACAGTTTTTTGTTGGGCCCTTTTTATTTATTTTTACTTCTGCGAGATATCACCTCCAGATTTTGCCGGAAGATGCTATTCCTCCAATTATTGAACTATTTGTAAATCCTTTTAGCAGTTTTAATTCAAATTTAGTGAACTAAAATATATAGTTTCAACAGGATAATGCGCCTTCCCACTATGGACGTATAGTGTGCAATTATTTGAATATTATACCATGTTTTCTTAATTGAAATACCCTCCATTCTTTACAATGCGTTTCAGAATTCTGATAGAAAATTTAATACATTGAACAATAGTTTAAAAATTTTCTCTCTTAAATACGTTTTACTACGGTTATAGCCGTTACATGATTTTACCATTTTAATAAAGATTACTATTGTGGTTCTTACATTTTTTAAACTTTAAAGTATATTATGTGAGTTCACTGCCAACGTTTTTGTAATGTTCGTGCATTATTTGCTTATGTGCCGAATTAATACACTTCTGCTATGTTTTAGAATGCAATTTTAAATCGTGTTTGAACTGTAGGTAGTAGGTTTTGCATGTTTCCTGCCAGGTGTGTTTTTACAACCTTCTGATTTAAATGTGACCTTATAACATTTAAAGTTGAACTTGGTTTTACTCACGGAAGGCCATATCAAGAAGCTCTTTTGTATAGAGGGTGCAGAATTGAATTACGAACCATAGAGATTTCAATTTCAAATCGTTATGTTCATTTATTTTCTCCCCTAATTATTTTAGAGCTAAACTGTTACAGCGCGCGATATTCAAAGTCGACGCTCAATTTTGGCAATTTTTTCTTTCTGTAAAACCAAAATACAAAATCAATAAATGTTCCAATTCAATACATAATTCTTTCTCTATAAAAAACTTAACGAACAGTTTAGCTCTAAAATAATTAGGGAAGAAAATAAATAACCATACAAATTTTTTCCTTGAAATCCCTATGCTGAAGAATCCAATTTGAAACCCGTATATTGTTGTTTCCTGCATTCTGATTTGGTGTTTTGTGCAACTAAAAATAAACGTGGAGGTGCTCGGTGACCACACTATTATTTTGAATTCGTTATCATCCTCGTGTTATTTACAGAACCGTAAACTTTTATTGTTAAAACAGCATCAAAAATCGCTGCTATAATAACTTGACCTCCAATTAAAACTTCCCATGCATTCGCGTGTATAAAAGTTTCCACTGGTGTATTAATACGAGGAATACATGAAAAACTTATCCAAAAAAAAACTATGCAAACACCGGGTGTGTATACAGGGTGTCGCTAAAGTGACGGCAAAGAAGCACGCTACGTTATTGTACTTGAAATACTTTGAAGTTGTTTGCGCTAATGTTTATAGGTACCTAACGCCAACATTATTTTGATATATTGCAACATTGCTTTGTTGTCAAACAAATATATTCCTGCTGAACTGAGTTCCAACAGTAATGGAATTCTAAAATGTCATTAAATTGAAAAAAAGGTAATAAAACGTCAAGATTATTGACCGGTGATGAAAAAATAATAAAAACGTTGAACAAGTCATAACAAGTAACAGAAATATGCATTTTTCCCTTCTTTTACATTGAAGAAGCCAAGAAGAAACGATAACCTGATTTAAGTTTTTGTAAAATTTGTCCTTGTTTCTTTTTTCCAATATTTATAAATAAAGATAGCAAAATGTATATGATTCATATAAAAATTTATCTTTCGACCAATTTCAGCTTAATGAGATCTTCTTCCATCTCATTTATAGTTCGGTTCATAAAATAGTCCTGAAAATCAAAAAGTCGTAAAATGTATATGAACTTTGGGACCACTGACATTATTACAGTAAATAGCGTTTGCCTTATAATGCTGATTAATTATGTTCGTGTCGAACAAATAGCTTTCAACGGAGCATTTAAATAATTTATTCTGATGCAGAACTGAAATAAAACACTGCACAATGCAGTATATGCTGCAAATTTAGACACACCAGGTTAACGTCATTGGCGTCGTCTGCGTCGATATTTTGTAGCTAGCTGGGAAAACGCAACAATTCATTGCGTCACTGATCGATTACATAGTCGTCTTCAGTGCTGTTGAAGGATGTTATCGTTTATTTAGAAAGGCTTTCATATTATTTTTATATTCATACTGTTTTGTAAATTATTGATCATGATGTAATGAATAGGATCTAAAATTGATTTTACTTTATTTGAAGGTGTTTGTAATAATTATGTTAGCAGGTTGGTTGATTATTATTAAAAAATTGGTGACTAAATATTGTAAATATACAGCCAACAAGTGCCTTTCTTTTGGATTAAATAAATTATAACGAACAAATTTTCGCCCCAATGCAATCAATATGACTCCCTGGACAATTTAGCGCACGACAATTTATCGTAGACAATGAATTCCTCTAGTTTCCATAATTTAAAAGTTATAAATGGAAGGATTTTGTGGAGAATCCTTTCTTTTGGAGAATTCCAGGAAAGTAACAGATTTTTCATGAATTTATATTATTGCAGGCGTTTCGTGTTAGAAGTTCTATTAGTGGGCGAATACTCGCTCTTTCCTGGGTGAGTATTCACTGCTTCATGGGTGAATGAATACTCTTTCTTTCGTGGGCGAATGAATATACGTAATAATGAGATTCATAAGCTTCGTAGCTTTAGTATACAACTGTCACGGTCTGTAGAGTGCAAGTATTACAAGCAGAAAATATTGCAACGATTTTATTAAATTTAATTTTAAAAAAGTGAAGGTAATCATCAATCAGCTTCTCCAAATATTATTGCATCAAAGTGTTATTCTATTTAAGAACCATTGATTTGCATTGTCTTGGCAATTTAGCTTTTGCTTTATTAGTAAACGCGCCCTATCGAGTTACAAAACCATGGCATATCTATCTGGATTACATATAAGAAAATAATCACCTGCCATTTTATTGTAAGCCTCTAGGGCGTCATATCAACTAATATTTTACGCATACAATAGCGTTAATTTCTTTAATCCTGTACACTAATTAGTAATTACCAAATGCATTTACCATGTTTTATGTATACAAACGTGATACAAACTTATACAGTGAGCACCAAACATATGGAACATATCAAATAAAACCGAAATGAATGTTTTTTTCTAAAAATCCCGAAACACGTCAATTTTCTTTTTTAAAAATACACATTTCAATGTCAAAATAATTTTCCGGCCTTCATTTGTTTGTAAGTGATGACGTCATCAGTATTTTTTTTAAATGTCAACCCTCAATTTTTTTACGCGTTTTTGATACATCTTTTAATTGCTTAAATGACAGTATAAAAATGTTGATACCTTACATAAGAAAATTTTCGAGAAATAAATTATTTAATGTTTAATAAACACCGATAAACACATTCTTAACAAAATGTTAAACATGGTTTAATGGTATTAGTATTGATAAAAGAGAGTCAAAGGTACCAAGAAACAAATGCCCGTAATCTAAACAAGTGCCTACAAGTTGTCAAATATTCAGAAATGTTAATTGTCGTTTACTTGTAATTGTTAAATGAGCCATATCAGATTTATGAAGCTGATGTTAAATATTACAAGTAAACGACAATTAACATTTCTGAATATTTGACAATTGGGCATTTGTTTCTTGGTACCTTTGATTCTCTTTTATCAATACTAATACCATTAAACCATGTTTAGCATTTGTTAAGAATGTGTTTATAAAACATTAAATAATTTATTTCTCGAAAATTTTCTTATGTAAGGTATCAACATTTTTATACTGTCATTTAAGCAATTAAAAGATGTATCAAAAACGCGAAAAAAAATTGGGGGTTGACATTTAAAAAAAATACTGATGACGTCATCACTTACAAACAAATGAAGGCCGGAAAATTATTTTGACATTCAAATGTGTATTTTTAAAAAAGGAAATCGACGTGTTTCGGGATTTTTAGAAAAAAACATTCATTTCGGTTTTATTTAATATGTTCCATATGTTTGGTGCTCACTGTATAGTTAATTGCATTCATTTTAGTTTAGTTTAAGTCGCACCTTTGCTTGAGTTGCTACGCAAGTTCATGTAGGTACAGCTTGTCAAGAATAAAAACAGGCCTGATAATCGCACCAAAGCCGCCAATAGCGTCCTTATGTCCAGAGTTCCACGACTATTCCTATTCTTGTTCCACGGCTGTTCCTATTCTTGACGTGCTGTACCGGCTGTACCTAATATTTGTACGAACTCCAATTGTCCACTTATATGAAAAACAAATGTTTTTTTAAAAAAGTGATTTGTCCGTTAACAAAGATATTCACTTGCGAGGGGCACCGAGTACCTACATGCACAAACATTATCCCACATTGAAGCGGCTTTAAATTATTCAGATAAATATCACCCCATATTGAATTCGAACCAATAATTATTTAAGTTTGACACCACTTCGACGGTATCTGAAAATATACAGTTTTTCAAGATACGAGAACATTTACAATAATTATGGGAGTAACGGTATATCATATTACCTACTCTCAGTTACACCTGGAATATTTTATCATTTTCAATTGCATCTTCATTCTCGTTTCTCCAATGGTTTTTCGATTTCGGATTAGCAGGAAAATATTGCCGCCTCGTTCAGCTGGTTTCATGACGCACTGTTAGTAACAGACTTATGAAAAAAATTCTGCGTCAATTAAGCAAGCAAGTAATTTAATTGGTCTGCTGGTAACGGCTGACGCCACCGCCGCTGCTCTGTGAAACCAGCTTTTACGCACCACGATAGTGCGTGCGTACCTTAAGGCGATCAGGATACCTATTTTCATTCTTGCATGTAAATTCGTATGCGCTAAACGTCATTTTTCGCATGACAATAATTGACCAATGGTCATACGAGAACCGACGTTTATCGCATGCGAATTTTATTGTGCAAGTTCGAGAATTAGGTACCTACCCTGGATTTGTTCAGATGATAATGATCTCGTAGAAGTTCATAGGTGAAAAGAGGTTACTTAAGTATTTTATTATTAATTATTTCAAAAATATTTTAATATCCACAAAAACAAATCTTTGAATTAATTTTTTGTAAAACTTATTTGGGCATTTAAAAAAAATGTATGGAAAATAGAAGTGTTGAAATTTAGTAGAACTATTTGTAATTGTCATGTCATGCTGTACCGAATAATTGATAGTGATATACATTGAAGTTAAATTTATTTAATCGATACTGTGGTCATGTGTCCGCAGTGGTGCAATATTTTCTCGACAGTATAGCTTGATTGACTATCAGCAGAAATATTAACGATGAAATAATCACCGTATGTACTACCAGTTATCAGTCAAGGTTGTATAAAATTTTATTAAAGCTCGAATATCAATGAAATGATGAAAAATATGGGGTACACGTGTAACTTGATTGATATCTCCAAAAAATTTGTGAATAATTTGGTTTTGTTCGTGTTAATTATAAATGTTATTATTATAATCACCATTTGAAATTTATATCCGAATAATTATACACACGAAATGTTTATACAACACCTTCGTTACGTAGTTAAGTCTAGCCACTCTACCAAGCACTCTTCACTATTAAATCAGAAAATTGTTTTGTATTAAACTTTTTGGTGCCTCCGGTCGGCATCACTGAGTTTCTGTTTCTGCATCGCGAAATCTGCCAGAAACGGAGGTTTCTCCGGCCTAGGCCGGCAAAAAGTAGGAATTGAAGGTTATTGGTTGGCAGCATCGGCTCAACCTGTCAAAGTCAAATTTGTGCATCGCGGTCGGAGACGTACAAACAAATAAATTAGCAAAATTTTACAAATACGATTACCTATTTGAGCCACTGTGGTGATTTGAATATAATCTTTAATATGCGCCGGTGTATCCATTATTAAATCAAAGATAATGAAATTTATAAATAAACGTCAATGGAAATTGTAAGAAAACAAATTTAATTTAATAAATACTAGGAAACGAGGAATCTTGATTTTAAAATCATAAAAAAAATTCCTAAATGTAAATTTTATTTATTATTTAAACAAACATCGGCACAAAAAATCGTCTGTATTACACGTCCAGAAACAGTTTTGCGAGTGCTCCTACTTGCAGGACTCGGCGTTCCGCCTCGCACTCGCAAATGTACTGTTTCTGGCCTCGTGATACAAATAACTATTGTTACTACTTCTAATACAACGTTTACTTGACAATTCTTTCACAATTTTATTACGTTGAGTAGTTGGACAAACTTCATAGAATTGTAATTAAAAATTTGAACCACCTGAACCCCATTGTATTACGAATTGAAATGTGTTATTATTTTTATGTTTAGAAAATTAGCGAGTTTCAAAATGAGACATAAATTTAAATAATCTGTTACTTTGCATTGTAACCCGAAGTGTTAAGATTGTTATCGTCATATTTTATTTATGGTGGCGCGTATTCTGTTGTAAAATCTTCAACATCTATAGATACTACAGGACATTATTTTATTTATTTATAATTTATTCGCCCACTGTAATTTGATTTTCACGCACATCCGTTATTAACATAAATGGTACAAATACTTACATCCTGTCTCTTACAACCATTCTAACTTAATAAATAAGGAACCTCTAAATGTGAACATTGATATCGAGTGTTAATTATAGAAATTAATAACCTTCAACAGTATTATGGTTGGGCAGTCTCCCGGGTGCAGATAATTTTAATTTTTATAATGATCTCCTTTTATTTTTGCAATTAAATGGTTTTATTCCGTGTGTACTTGCAATATACGTAGAATCGTAGATTAGAAGTTGAAATACGTACATGCATGTGTCTACAACAAATTCATTGCCTTAAAAAGGTAGATTGTTTTGCATCGTTGGAAGCTTATATCAGAACAGTGCCTTTTATGAAAGATTCAACCTCGGTTTTTAGTTCCTTTGATTTTATCATTATTTTATGGTGTAATTTACTTTGATCTGCTAGTTCCAGTTTGAACCGTTTTAACCAACTTGTTTAGCGAATATAAAGTGAATTTTATTAGTGAACATTTTGCTCCATTAGTTGTGGCAGGTTGTTGCTATGTGTATATAAAATCGATTTTAGTTTTTGTTTAAGTATAGTCTCTAGTGGATTTTGCAGTAAATTGCGACAAACTTTACTTTATTATGAAACCGCCACATTAAAGGCAACTATGAGAGAACAATACCAATTTGAAATAAGCTTATACCTTTGAGTACTGTTAGAATGAAATCCGTACTTATTCAACAGAATAATTTATTCATGTGTTGTTCCGCTTCTCTTCACATTTAAATGTTTTAGATCTTGAATAGCGGCGGTTACATTGAAGACAATATTCATTATTTGGGAGAATTTTATTTTTATTTACAGATTGGTACGTAAGTTCGCAGTTTCGCTTAATCTTTAATATACATACTCTCACGCTAATTTTTAAAATCAATTTTCCAAAGTAGTTTTGTTTAGTTCTCACTGACAAGGGTTCAGCCTTTACATCCACCCTCTGTCCCTATTTAAAATTAAATGTAATAATCTATTAGTAGCGACCGTCTCTGTATTTGATTGAAAAAGTATACACCGCATTTTTGTGGTAAAAACCAGTATTTTTGCAATCAGCAGACCTTATCCAAATGATTCTCCATACATCTCCCCCCCCTGGAATTTTAAAGTAGATACTAGATACTGACTATGGCATATCACTTACCTATAAGTAAGGGCTGTCGTCTGTGAAAATGATCAAAGAGTTCGAGTTAGTTGTGAGAAAGCAACATTTAGTTTAGATAGTTTGGGGTGTTTGAGCCTCTTGGCACCGAAAAGTCTGGTACTACCATAGTTCTCAAGTTTCATAGAACTCCATGAATTTTCATAAAAATCCGCTGTAACTTTTACAGCTGTGTGTATGCATATATCGGATACATACAGACGGAAACGACTTTTCGCCCAGTTGAATTGTTTTAAAAGACTTCACCTCAGTCGGTAATTAAATTGAGATACATTTAAGTATTCCCCTGTTACCGTTCACGTTTAAATTCGTCCAAAGAAATTTCATCTGAAATGACGAATTATGAAAACAAGTATTTTTGTATTGTGTTATTGTTGAGTGGGTGCAAAGATTTAAAAACGACCGTGAACTTTATTAAGCGACGTCGCGTCGTACGACGCGAGCAATAATAAATTACAGAGCAATGTTAAAAGGCTACAGAAAACATGATTTTTGAAAAAAAAACAGATACGTGTATTAGTCATGGCTCTATATAGGTACAAAGTTAGTACTAGAAATAACCCACCTTAAGTTCTTTTTCATTTTTGAGACAATGAAATGTTTAATAATAAAAAACCGTACATATTTGGTTGTGTTTGCGTGAATAATGCAGAAATATGTATTCTGACGATCCGGGCAGTTGTTGACCGGTGGAGTGTTACAAAGAAAGCATTTGTGTTAATTCTTCGTTACTATTTTTATGCTGAAAAACAGTGGCGTAGACAGAAGTTGTATTTGGCATAGTAATTGGTTCTGCTTTTTATAAGAGCTATTTGGAATATGTATTTTCATCAATAACCTTATCAGTTATGAGTTTGTTTACATGAAGAACCTTTTGTACTACTACGTTTGTAATACGATATTGAAGCTATTCATTTGTTAAAAAAAATAATTTGATAACCTCTCTGGTTTCTTGAACTAGAACTAGTAATTACTCAAATACGGTGTAATTTTGCGGCTCGTGCAAACAACTGCGCGCGGTGCTAGTTATACTTCTCTCTTTCTAGTTTCATAAGTTATAGCGAGTTTAAAACCCTGTCTTTTATGAAAATCGCAGTGTTTGCTTAAGAAACGAAAACAGATGGCATTTTGTACCCTCCGAATTACAGAGAATTTTAGTATACAGGGTGTCTCTAAACCTAGTACCATAAATTTACCAGCCGCTTCCTGACGCAAAAATAAGTCGAAAATATCTATAAAATTTTTGTTCTAAACCGCAGCATAAGGAAGCTACACGTCTTTGAAAATGGTGTTGAAAAAAACGAAAACAATTGCATTTTAAAAACGGTTTGAGATAAAAATCGAGATTTTGCATGCAGCCTACAGTACGAACACTTACTGTAACTATTTTTATTTTAATTTATTTTTCAATAAATTAATTTACATACAAATCTAGCATTCTAAATTGATTTTGGCTAAACAGAAAACCTGCATTTTATAGGAAACGGTTAGTCCAGGCGACTTGAAACAAGAGTACCTTTTTTGTTAATTGGGCAACAGGGAATACAAATCTCTAAACTAAAATGGAAAAAAACAAAAGGTTAAGAAAAACGGGTTAATAGAAAAAGGTGATAACCCCCATTCGCGCCGCCCCTGGTTAATTTACAAAAACAAATAGTAGACAGTTTATACCTTTAATAGGTTAGGCTGCCTGCAAAATTTCGATTTTTTATCTCAAACCCTTTCTAAAATGCAATTGTTTTCCGTTTTTTCAATACCATTTTCAAAGACGTGTAGCTTCCTTATGCTGCGGTTTAGGACAAAATTTTTATAGACATTTTCGACTTATTTTTGCGTCAGGAAGCGGCTGGTAAATTTATGGTACTAGGTTTAGCGACACCCTGTATGTTTTTTTTTTGAAAATTGTTTGGAGGTAAATTTTATGTGCCATTAGTTTATTTACGAAATTGAAATTGCATTCCTTCTCTCAATTTTGTTTTAAAAAACTTAAGGCGAATAATAATTATTTGTGGTGAGGGTCCAATATGAATATTATTATTGTAAATTTGTACAGGGTAAGTTTTTTAAAAAAATGCTCCCAACTTTGTTTGCACCAACAAACTGAAAATTGCAAATTTCTCCTTTTAGATGAGAAATATTATTTAAAAATATAACATTTCGGTAACACAAGACAAAACGGTTAGCAATGTTAAGTAAATAAAAATAACACCAATTATGTTCTGCCTTTGTATAGTCACAATTTCGTAATGAATTTCTTTGTAACACTGATATAGGTAGCTATAAATATATTATCGTTATTTGGCACGTGGCAAATCCTGATTTAAAGCAGTATTGCATGAGAATGCAACAGGAATAACCTTCAATATACACTTTCCTATTTTTACACTAAACTTCCTTTATCCACTTAAAATCCTCCTCCTATGGAAAAAAAAGTTTATTTACGTTCGAATAGTGTGTTTAGTGTTGCATTTATAGCCTTGACCCAAATGCGAGGACACGAGGCAAAATCCCCGTTCCCCCCTGAACCAGGTCAAAAGCTTCTTTAGAAACGAACATTTGTGTCCCCACCAGTAGGCCGCTGTATGACGTCATATTTCGTACCGGATTCACTGTTAGCGGGTCGAACAGAGCACCGGATTCAGCTTTACACAGGCTTAGCCGAGCACGTCGAATATCCCCTTTGGTATCGCAGATCTGACCTGACACCAGGCTCATAATGTTAAACGCGGTAAGGTCAACATCCGCAGGAAAGTGGGCGCATGAAAAACTTTCCTCCGGCTATGTTCTTTCATATACTACTGCTTTGTACCTTGTGTACAACTAATTATAAAGAAAACTATCTTTGAAGATTTCATGGGAAATAGAGCAAATTTTTAACCTTATTCAGAAATCTTATAGACAAGAAGAACTAACTACAAACTCATAACAACGCGTGTCCGGATTTTTTATGTTTATTAAGGTTTTTTTCCCTGATTAAATTTGTGTCTACACAAACGCTGCTTTCTTGCAAACAAAGTGTATTGTAGGTATTAGCAAATTAATCCCCACCCTCACTGAAATTAAGATCCGTCTGAATCCTTATATTTTTATGATTCAAAGGGATATAATAGGAAAACTTAACTTCAACATGACATTTTACAATTTTTGTTTAAAGCTGGATTTTGCACCCGCGGTTTGTGGAATGCGATATTTGTTTTGAAAAATTAAAACAAAACTTATTCAAAAATAGCATTCTGCAAATCGCGAGTGCATGAACCTGATTTTCTAGTTACGTTACTTCAAATCCAGATATACTGATCATAAAAGCATTGGTATAATCCAGATCCTAAGATCATTCTTATGATTATAAACTATAGAAAGGCGCTAAATGACTTCACATTCCATAATCAAGCAAAATAAATTTAGTATCTAGCTTGATTCTTGTAATATTGCTATTGCACAACTACCGTAGTATATTATTGTTGCTGCAATACCTTTTGCATAACAACATAAAATATTTATAATCAAGTCGTATTTCTCAAATGGTATTCTGTATGCAGAAACTCGGCAAGGCGTGTTTTAATAGTTAATCGTTAATCTACCATCAAATCCAGCTGGCACGTGTTACAAGTCTGCGTTTTTTAATCTCTAATACTACATAAACTTAATCCCCTTATAGTATTCATTGGATGTCCTAAGTGGTTTATTTTCTATGCAAATACGACGAATAGGCCAAGTCTTATTTTTGGCATTTTGTTATGATGCACCGCGCAGTCATCATTTATTTTTTCAGAGGCACCTATCTTTCTTATGTCTTATTTATTTTTTCAACAACTATTGCCAATCGACGATTAATACTGTAAAGAAATTTAAATTTTAAAATATCGCAACAAATGTTGAAAATTTTTGTTTAATACTCGACCGAAAATACGGCGCTAAAGTGAAGTAATATAAACTGCAGATGCATATTAAAAGTATTATTTTGATAACAGCTTAAATCTAAACTTCGATTTGGGTAATAAAAGCACTCTTATATTTATTGCTAATTTAATAGATAATCTAGAATGAAATAGGTTCTCGTGGCTTTTTTAAAGTTGTGGGGGAGTGTACACGGTTTTATGAGCTGAATGGACTACATAACCATTTTGGTCTAATTACGGTAGTAAAACAAGATACAACAGATGTTAATTTTTAACCTAAGAAGTATTTAACGGTAAAACTAAATAGAATGTACAAAATTAAAGTTTATTTGTAAATTAGAACATGTGGAATAATAGTAGGTATATGTTCAATCCTTTTTGTCCATAGGTACCATTTGTTGAAATGAGTAAAATTTGCTCTTTTGGATTGTAGTATATCACTCGATTACGGTTGAAAAAAATATCGCCCATATCCACGTATCGTGAACAAAGTTCACATGAACATCAAATACACTTTTCGTAACACTTTTTGAAATTGTGTTAAAACCATGATGACAACGTTAGAAATAGACAGCTACTTTTAATCAACAAAAATAACACAAAAAATACACCTATTATGTTTACAACCCTCCGAACCCTTTTCTATTTATAGCAATGTAGGTGTTGTTATGAAGGCAGAGTTATTAGATTTTATATTGGGTATCAAATACAACACTTCCGGTTTTCACGTAAATGGTAACAACGTTTAGTTTTCATTGAATAAGGTTTTAATTTTGGTATAATTATACAGGGTGGAGTTTCAAAGCAAGGACCACCCACATACCGTAAAAAATTGAAAACATACCAACAAACTAACGTACAATAAAGTCAGTATCTAGATTCCAAAGTAAAAAGCACTGTTGACATATTGCGAAAATACGTTGAGGCAACTAACTGTACCTAATAGTATTTTACGATGCAAGATCGGTAAGTGCCTTATAACAGATCGAGAAAAAGTTGGAAAATCAAGACCCGAAGGGTCGAAATTTTCCAAATTTCTTCGAGATCTGTTGTAAACACTTAACGAACACGCGTCGTATACCATTTTTTGCGCTACGAAAAATAAAAACCAATTTTTATAAATATAAATTAATAAAGTAACAGCTGTCAATCATTCAGAATTTTAAACACCAGATAACTTGATTACAACTTTTATTAACATCTAACAACCGTTAGATACGTTGTGGATACGTTACGATTCATAACAGGTTAGCAACCAGTACCTAATCGGTAAGTTAAATTTTCCGTGGTAGTTAAGCAACCGGGAAATGGCCAAAAACAGTGTAGTAGCGCAAAAATGTTTTTTAATGAAATTGGAAGCTCACAATGACCTGTAAACAATTAAGGAACGTAGTTTTGGTTAAATTAATGCAAAACCTGCAAATATATTATGAATGATTTTTTTTGTCACAGTATTAGCTTTTGTTACTGTTGAAACATTTCTTGAATATTGCTAATGTTGGTTGTTACCACCATATAATACTATATTATTAGGAGTAGAAACAGTTCTTTTTGTGTTGAGCGAAACACAAAAACAACGTTCTACTTTGAATAATATAGGTATACTATTTTTTCTTAAAGTGTAATAATATTCCGTTGTAAAATAAATATTGTGTAAACATCATTTCCATTGTTGTCAAAAATAAAAAGTGGAGGTGCAAACCTCCCCTGGACTTTCCCATACTATAAACCTTTCGTTTTTGGTATTCAACAGTAGTTCGCGAGGCAGCATTGGAAATCATTTGAATGCCTCGCGAGAAAAATGAGACTACGAGATACGGGTTCGATATGAACAAAAGAAAGACACCTATACTCTGTAGTAGGCACCGCTAGAAATTACAACTGGCGAAGCCGGACGATCGCTACCGACCGACGATCAGTTTCCGTCAAGAGTCCAACCTAAATATTCAAAATTCACGAATTTCTCATTAACCGTACATTTTAGCCATATGAACACCTTATACTATGTGATAGACAATTAAATTGTGCATTAAATTATAATAATATACAGGGTGTTTCATTTAAAATAACAAAGTTGCTTATTGTACTGTGGAAATCAAACGCCCTGTATACGTGATATAAATTTAGAAAAATGCAAATCTATATACTGAACAACTTTTGTATTTAAACTTCTTTCATATTTTGACTAATAAAGGCGCTATAGGAGCATCAATTTTCGATTTTCAAACTCTCGTAGAGGGCGCCACAGTAGAATTCTGGCGTTCATCAAAAAACAAAAATGTAGCTAATACCAAGCTGCATAAGTATAGAAAATTTAAACAAATTCCTTAGACCAGTTTTTTTGTAATAATTTTTCAAAAATTTCAAAATCTTTGGAAGAGCGCCGTTGCGACCGTTTTTGGATTTAGTAAATAATTTTTTTTCCTGGTGTAGTACAGCCAAAGGGCTTTCAAACAAGTTGTTGCGGAACCTGATCAGATAACTGGTTTTTGAGTTATGGGGCGTTAAAGTCGAAATTTTGAAAAATTCATAGCGACCGCCATTTTGAAGTTAGAGAGTCCGGTAAAAAACTGTTTCCCTTGTATTATGCCCTTCTTTCATATCCCCTACTCAGATTTTCAAAATTCCGCTCCTGAAAAAAATGATACCAAAAAAACATGTCTAACTTCCGCTTCCGGTTTCGGATTTTTTTGAAAAGCTTATTTTGTCGATGAATTTTCGATATACCCCTTCATTTAAAATTTCATCAAAATCGGTTCACTAGTTTTTGCGTTAGAGGCGTTACATACCCACCCACGCACCCACCCACCCACAGACAGACATTTTTTCTAGACCACTTTTTTGGGTTCCTAGGGGCCCAAAACACGTATTTCCGCGAAAATCTCGATTTCGAAAATTTTCATGATATCAATACTTCCCTATACCAGTAGTGGTATGGGAAAGTAACAAAACAATGACATGTGCGATTTCAAAAGAGCTAGTAGTATAATACAGCCGTTGCCATGGATACATACAAACATTATGTTTTAAATATTTGACTAGTAAGTAACACAATGACTCCCTTCCACATAGCCAGTTATGTAGCACAATATATAGGGATATTATAATAATCTTGAATAAAAAAAACTGTTCATATCCTTTCTACATAATCAAAATATCTAACTTTGTTTTATTTTTTGTTGCAGGTAAGCACCATCTGTACCTACTCTACAACCACTACAGTATAATCATTGTGTAAATGACATCCTGTTAAATGGGTTATGTGGCTTTAGTAACGGTAAGTCATTAGGGGTTATACATAATTTATTGAAGTAATTCTGAATTTCGGAGTTATCACAGTTGAACAGAAACATAGTTGGTTGTTGTGTGAAGTTACTATTCATATACTTAAGAAGATAATGAAGTCTGGTAGACTTACTAGACGTACTACAACATGTAGTCGCGAATTGTTTATTGCGAATTCTCTGAAATTAAAATCTTGCTTAAAATCTACGAAACACTTATGCCTGATTGCACCGTTGTCACTTAAATTTTAAAAAGCCTCAAACATAGACTTAAAACCTTAAAGGGATTGCACCGCGTATAAAGCCTCCCTTAAATCGGTTAATCTTTCCTTAAATGTAAGCCACCTAAACTGACCGCTTAAAGTGAGCGACACATCACATGCGCTGTTTTAGAATTTATATGACATCTTGGTGGTAAACCAAAGAACATCATCTTTAAATTGTCAAACTATTAATTATTTATTATGCATTTCGAATATTTGCGGGTTAGAACGAAGATATTTTAAATGTTTGGTTTGATTTTGCAATGTATCAGCGAAATTATGAACAGGCCCGGACTTTGACAAATAAATATCGGAAACGAAGTTTAAATCGATACTCAACACCAACACCAAAAACCGAATAATAAGACAAGCCAAGTTTGTTATTACCAAATTAACAAAAAAATTCCTAGAACCTTAACTCGAGCTTGGCTAAGCCAAGATTCTTTAACAAGGTTACAATTAAATTTAAGTTCGGTTTAACTAAGGGAGACTGAAAATGCAAAACTGCACTGACAATATTAGGTAGTTGTTGACAGCTCAAAACTCAAATTGGAAAACAAAATGGAAATACATTATGTTTAATGCAAATGGGAATTGTGTATTCAAAAATTGTTTGTAATTCAGGAGCACAGAGGCCTAGTAGTTAATACTCTGGTTCACAGTTTGGCAGTATGGAGATATTTATAACGGAAGCAAGGACCAATTGATTAGCCATAAGCTATAAGCATTTAAATATTAACTTACTTAAAAAAATAATCATCAATAAGTAATTTTAGGTTTATAACATTTTGGTAAACGATGAACGTGACGATATTGTAGCTGTTTGTAATTCTGTAATCTATTATGCAATGAGCATTTAACGATACTAGCCATTAAGACAAGAGTATGAGAATATGACTATCTTAATAGCCATGAAATGTGAGTGGATGATGTAGATTGTTAGGTCCTACAGTACTTAGGCCACTTTTCCGGACCCTTTGTACGTACTACCTTAAATCTAGTTCTTAAATACTACCTTAATAACTAATCCTTATTGTTAAGAGGTTTCCAAGAGATAAGTGCTTTATTTTCAAAATTTATTATATTTTAGAACTGTCAGGTGCTATCGCAATATTTGATATTGCGCTCTCGAACAGGGTCACGTGATTCTAGACCGTTTCGAGCATTGGTCGAGCCACAAGATCGAGTATTGGCATGGGCAGCTTCATCCTTCTAACTCTTACAAGGTTCCAATTTTGATTTTTACTGGTCCTACTATGCATTTTAAATCTGAAAGCATTGTTGCTGATTATTATCTAATAGATGGCACCACAGAAAGGACCTGTCAAAATCAAAGTTGGAACGGTCACAAACTCGTAAGAGTTAGGAGAATTAAGCTGACCATGATATTCGCTTTAAACTTGTGACTTAATGAAAAATTATATCATAATGGGTATCGTTAAGTACAGGTAGTAAATATATAATGCATCAATTAAAGTATGGGAGTAGAAAAACAATATTAAGAATCAAATATAGGAATGCAGAAAATAATAGTTTAGTATAAGAAGCAATAATAGTCGCTATAGTATTGAGAATTGATCCCCGAGTAAAATGATTAGCAGTTCTTTTAAATAAATTACATTACTATAACAATAATTATAAGAATTTAGAAACAATGGATTTTTAAAATTTATACCGAAATTTTCTGTACAGTATCTGTAAAAATGTTTTTGCACGTGCGTTTAGGTTTTACACGTGTATTTCTTATGCCAGTATGATCGTGCTGTCAGATTGCGTTGTTCGTTATCAACGGACTCGTTTATCGCATGAGGCTAATTTGATATGAAAGTTGGCGTAACGTGTATATCCTATAAACCACTTCCTATTGACCACTAATTTAAAAATTCAATTGGAACTCTAAAGCTTTCTTTGTTTTTCTTTGTTTTTGCTTATAGACGTAGGAAAGTTGAAGATAAAACGTCATTTCATTAATAAGTGCGCATTAATTTCCTCATATTTATCTGATACTGTATTGCTAAGCAGTAAATAGATTATTCATGAATCTGTACTAACCATCGTCCTCACTCATATATTACAGTATGATTCAATTGGGTTGGGAAATATGTTATCGGTGAACTAGAAATCCAGTTTCTCTACGCGCTGTTTCTTATCAGACTGGCAGCTAAAACCCCCTACACACGATACGATCGGTCGTACGACGCGTCGTACGCACGTCGTACTATAAGTTTTTGCCTACTAACTATCAAACCTGCAGTACGACAGGTCGTACAACTGACTATTTACCGTCTCTTTACAATAATAAATTTTATACAGTGTGTAAATAAAATAACGGGACACCCGAATAACGTTTTTATTGTTAAAGATAGAAAATTTGTGCTTGGAGACAATTTGTATGGTGAGTTATAAGCTTTATTTTTGGTGTGTCGAAAATTGGTTTCCGTTTCCGGTTTAACCGGAAGTAATGCTAACTTGAAAATTTTAAATAGAACGCCGTATATATTTTTACATTTTTGGATTTACACTTTTATATACTTTGAGAAACTTAAATAGGTATCTACCAAAAATCAATAGTTTTCGAGATATTCGAGATAGAAAGTATAAATTTGTAATTTTTAATTATTTTGATTTATACTTGTAAAAACAGTTAACGTACGCTTTTCTAAAATTTCTTTTTCTAATAAGATTGTGCGGCTCCAAGAAGGGCCATTTGTATGGAAAAATAAATAACAGTTATAATAATGTTCAAAATGCGGGCCACATTTTCAATCTGGCAGTGTCCGATTCTGTGTTTCAATTCTTACATTTAGTATTATAACAACTGTTTACTTTTCTAACTCGCACGCTTGCGATTTACAAATGGCCCTCCTGAGGGCCGCATAATCTTATGAGAAAAAGAAATTTTAGAAAAGCGTACGTTAACTGTTTTTACAAGTATAAATCAAAATAAATGAAAATTACAAATTTATACTTTCTACCTCGAATATCTCGCAAACTATTGATTTTTGGTACATAGTCCTTTTAAGTTTCTCAAAGTTTATAAAAGTGTAAATCCAAAAATGCAAAAATATATAGGGTGTTCTATTTAAAATTTTCAAGTTAGCATCACTTCCGATTAAACCGGAAACGGAAATTAATTTTCGACATACTAAAAATAAAGCTTATAACTAACCATACAAATTGTCTCCAAGCACAAACTTTCTATCTTTAACAATAAAAAAGTTATTCGGGTGTCCCGTTATTTTATTTACACACTGTATACAGAAAAAGTAGTATCACTTTACTGGGATATTAAAGGCGTCATGACTTGTCTTCCAAATAATTATAGGTGATTTGGTAAACATGTGTACCCTATTGGCAAGAAATTTGATGAATAACATGCAAAGAATACTAAACAAATTCTACAAATTGGTAACTGATGTGCATCCCCTATACATGTTTGATAGGTACGTCACTGGTAACCTGCTGTCAGGCTATTTTTTTACTGTCCCCCGGTTGTACAACAGATTTTATGTCGGCTCCATACTGCCGTCAAACACGACCGATTGTACGATCTGGTCGTGCAACTATCGTTCAAACAGTGGTAACGACACGTTGTACAACGAGTCGTACGATCGATCGCATCGTGTGGAGGCTATGGTCAGTTGTACGACCTGTCGTACTGCAGGTTTGTTATAGTCGAGGTACGCAGTGCATCTACGGCATCAATTTTTTAATGGCGTCCATGACGTCATGAATTACTCTGGTTATATGTATTTATTGTTTCTCAAAACGTCGTTTGCTTTAATGTGTTTTGCAAACTGTCAGAGTGACGTTTGAGCAATATACACACAATAAAAAAAACAACAATGTTCATGTGCTTAAATAAAAACTTATAGGGCGAAAAAAATCCTAATTAGTAAACGTTTTTATTTTTTGCAGCTAATTAATAAAAATAATAACTGTAAAATAACATTTTATGGGCTTATAAAAAGCATACTTTTAATACGTAATTCGCAAAAAAAATTACAGTTTTATACTGTTTCAAGATTGGCAATACAAAATTACCAGAAAATGCGATTGATGACGTAGATGCACCTTTAGCGTGCCCCGACTATACGTTAGTAGGCAAAAACAGTGACTGTCTATACGACTTGTAGTACGACCGATCGTATCGTGTGTAGGGGGTTTTACAGTAAGGGAGGAAGGATAGACATTATTTTTTTATATTCCTTAAATGCTTTCATTTATAGCTATGAATTAGGCATCACGTGTTTTAAGGCTACTTCTTATACAAAGTGATCAAAAATGATGGACAGCAAAGACATTAAATTATACATTACAATGAACCTATAGTTTTACATACCTATCTTGAAAACAATATTTACAATACTGTTTGGGTAGTCTCTTCTTGGTAAAACTTAATTAGCGTTAATACAGTTCCTTTGGTCAGTAGTTTCAAAACCGACTAATTCAACTTTAGGTTTACTTTTATGGCTTCATTGTTACACCTAAGTTTGTTGTTAGTAGCTAAGTTTCTAATTAGCGAAATAAAGAAATGTTTCTTGGTAATAGAGTTTACGTAAAAGATGTATCCAGAACCACGATAACATTAAGATACGAAACAATTGGATGTAATAGTAATTCGAAATTTAATTATAATGTGGGTTTATAATTAACCTACTTCGCGTCTATAAAATAATAAATTATAGTACGCATACTTTACCTGTTGCTGAAGGTTACAATACCTAAAACTTGTTATAAAAAAAATCTTTACTAACTGAACAGGTGCGACTGATGCGAACTGCTTTGTATTATGACATAACGGTTCTATAAAAATGGCTTTGAAAGTTTTCTTCGTGAGAGAAACGGATGTTCTGGAGTATTCAACAACGCAATAATGACCGGTAATCAGAAAAGAAAGACTACCTCTGGGTAGTGATTAAGTTCACAGTAAATAGAATTGGAAGTTTGAATGTACTAGTAATTATATTATTTCTTTGCGGTGGTGAACTTCTAGATTCTTAAGTGTATTTTAATTTATTTGTTCTTAGTTTTACGAATTAATAAATTCAGCAAACTATAAAGAATTTGTATTTTATATTTTCATACCTAACTTTAAAATTACATTGATATTTATTTATTTTGGCAGAATATAACCTGCGCCATTTTAAATGTCACTAATTGGTGTAAGCGAAATAAAACTGCGAAATTAATAGTTGTTAGTAACGTTTCAGATATAAAATGTGTCATAAAAATGTAACCAACAAAAATTAGCCGCTTCAAAATATTTAGAAATAGTTTTATTGGCCTACGAGAAAGCTTCCTACATGTAAATATTCGTTTCGTTCACTGACGTGAGAAACGAAAATAAACTAGTGCATACCTTTGTTGGATTTTAAAAATATTTAAATGTTTATATTGTGCGTACCATACTAACGAGGTATAACTTTATTTTGTCATTGAATAGGTATTTAAGATAAATAAAAAAATTTCTTTTTAATACAAATTTTAAAAAATATCGTTTTTAAAGAAATCGCCTGGCATGATAATCTTTGAGAAACGTTTAGTACTACAATGCGGAGGGCTCGAGGCTCCATCCAACACAGCCAGACCGGACCTTGTGTCGGCCACTACTACAACTACTACTGAAAGTGCATATGCTGCGAAGGGCCTGCGAAGTATACTGTATGATACTCGGAGTATAAATTCTTAAATAACTTTAAAGTAAATCGTCACGGGATAATTATCCCATTCCAGGTGCCAAAGGTACTTATTAGAATATTGAATAGGCGACCGGGTGTGTACTAGCTATGTGCCTATTATAAAATAAAATTTAGAACAGCTGACACCGTAGGTGGAGAAATGAAACGGAAAGTTTTAAACGTCTGTTATACTTGGCTTGAAAGGTGAAAGAATGCTTAAATAATATAAACTTCTATTGTTTGTTGGAAAAATTTGTATCACATAATATAACATCACCAACTTGCACAGTTTTGTATTTCTTTGTTGTACGGTCGCATCATGGAAAGTGGTTTTATTGAATTTTTCAATAAAATTTTCTTTCGATTCTTGTCAGAGTCTTGTCACTGATTTTTTTAAAAAGACCATTTTTAATTTCTTCTATTTCTACGCTTCCGAAAAATGGAAAATTATAAATAATAGTATGAACAGATGCAGAATTTTTTTCTCTACAATAAACCTCACCACACTTTTGCTCTAAAATAATTAGGGGAGCCAATATTTTGAACATTAAGAATTTACCATTGAAATCCCTATGCTGCGTCGCTAAGTCACCACCCGTATTATAGAAATCTTATCAGAAACGAAACACGGCGATCGCGGAGGAAGCGAAGCAAACAAGTCATTGGCCCTGTGTATTAAATAAATGGAAAATATCAGGACGCGCAATATCTGAGCTTCGAGGCTTTTAATAATGATGGCCCTTGATTGAAATATCATATTCCTAGAGCTGCTAGCATCGATGAAAGGAGTGTTGGCTAGTTTGCATAAGAGTATGTAGGCGAGAAGTACAGCACAAGGCAAAAGCATTTGTTACATTTATCTACCTCAACATTAGTTTAGTTAAACTCGCTGCACTGTATGTCTAAGCTACTTATAAATACACACTATGTTAACAATTAATATTTGTTTAGGAAATATTCTATTCTTCAACATAAGTAAATAGAAAGAATAGCAGTGTTGAACTTTATACACGAATTTCATCTTGTTTCACCTACGCAACATTTCCATGTGCCTTCCTATTATACCAGTATTATACAAACAAATTCTTCCCTCAAGAAACCTAATTTGTTAAAATAATTTAATCCTCAAAAATATTAAACTATCTACATTTGCATCATTATAAAAGTAGAAAATTACAATATTCATTAGTAAAATATGTACGCAAGTGCGTGTAATCTGTTGTAATCCACTTTGGCATCCCTTAACTAGTACCTGGTTAGATATTGACGAGTTGAAAGCGGATGGGATGGACTATAACATCTTTTCCTAACCCTGGTCCACTCGGCCATTAACAGAATTGTCAGTCTGGGATGATGATGATGAATGATGATAGACGAAACCATCGAATACTGTCGGAACTAAACGGTTATTTGGGATTACATCCTAGGAATTACCGTGGTAATGGCAAACAAAAGCGGAAGTTCCGAGTTGGGCCAAAACGGTAATGGTTCTAAATCCGGACGTCCGAGTTGGGCCAATAAGCGTTCCTTAGCTAGAATAGAACGACGAGGTATCCGACATGATCTCCTGCCAATTTTAACGGGTTGTTGATCAAGCAGTGTGAGAAGAAATTAACATTATCGGTTGTAGGTTTCATCTATGCCATCAGTCATCAATCTTTGGAACTTATATTCGATTACACCAATGAAACGAAAATAGGGCAGCATTTAAAACATTTTTTCGGGTTTGAATTTTTGGAATCCAAAGCCAGTGGGCGTAAAGATAATGGGCATAAAAACACTAGCGGCTAATAAATATCCAAAAAAAAAACAGGATTGCAGTAAAAGTATTACATATGTAGACAAAATTGTGTAAGAGAAATGCTTTTGAAACGCGAAGAAAACAAAATTTTTAGAATAGATTTTCTCAAATGTTCGTATATCTATTATGCTCCTAACATATGTACCTACTTGTTGATCTAACTCGACCGTCTCAATTAAGAAGACTTTTAGTCCTGGATTAACTCGGACTATCAGATTAAGGCGACTTCGCATCTGGTAGGAATTATTTAAGGTACTATTTAAAGCCCCACACTCGGAATCTTGCACAAAAAATCCGGTAACTTCTTGTGAAATATTTACTTTCGTCACAAGAGACGAAAGTAATGTATGAACGGATTTGGGGTCCAGGAATTTCAATCTGAAAAAATGCCTCGCCGGTAAAAGATTTGCATCCAATTTCGAGGTAATCACTGTTGTAAATCTCTTTTACAAATAAAATTGCTGCTTTGAACACTATTGGAATAAATGTTGTACTAGCAGGAGACTGATTACATTAAAGGGTAAAATGATTTTTAATTACCGTTTTTCTTCTTTTACCGCGCACTTTCCGCTAGATTCTCGTTCAGTCATTTTCTATGGATCATTTTAAAAGTGATTGTATTACCTTCGATTGGCATGTTAAAATCTAGAAAAGTAAACGATTAAAAAAGCAGATAAAATTAAAGGATTATGTTTCATACTGAAGATTTTTCAAGTCTTTGTTTATAACAGATTTTGTTATGTGCAAAATCCATCCAGGTGAACTGGAATCTTGTAATTTCAAATTTCTAAATATTAGATTGTTAAATGATGTGTTCCAATCGTAATTATTAATCCCCGGCTTGATATTTAAACGTGATTCGTTTGGTCATGATACGATTATACAGAGAACCCTTTTACCTTTAGTTTAGTGATCACCTGCAAGTTTGTTGTTCTCCCTGTTCTTGCGTCTCCCGGTCACTGTCCTCAACAGAACGTCTAGCCAGTCGCTGAACCAGCCAATAACCCCCCATACCTTACTATCCTTATTTGAAATCCCAAACGGTATATAAGTACTTAATATAAATACGTTGAGAGCAATAAATCTATGGAAAGCTTTCATTACATTGTTTTGCGATTGCAGTAGTTTTAATTATTTTAAGTTTTTATGTTGTTATTACGAAGTTTTTCTGTATTCAATGATTCAGTGCAGTAATTGAATAATTAAACCAATAAAAAATTAATGATTTCCTGGATTTTTACTAAACAGTATGAAATAATAATTATTTCCTCAGCAGTTGCAATACTTACACGATCTGCATTCAGCTTACTACTTCTAACTGCGAAAAGCAGATTTTATTGCATAAAGAAAATAGTACGTTATTCAACGAAAGTGTAATCCATTACTCTTTCTCACGAATGTTTGATTGACGCCACGAGCCGTAGGCGAGTAAATAACTCCAATTTATAAAACAACGTAAGTATCCAGAAACATCAACTTAAAACAGTAAATGCAATCCGAATTAATAAATCGGCCCTAAATTGAAAATTCCCCATCTCACCCCCTAACCACACCTCTTAGAGCACCTTGTATGTACGGATATTTCATACCCTTTGAAATCTATGATTCTCCTCTCTTTTTATTTCGGATTATAAATATTTCCTTTACGGAGTAACAATTTTAAAACTTCATTTACTCATTGCAATGGGTTAAGTCCTAAGATATTCAAGGTGGACAATAAATTATTTGTCGATTTCACCTGCATCAAATTTTCAACGGCTACCAAATGCAAATAAAGAAGGTCATAAATGTATCCAACTTGGACGAAGAACATGCACGGTGTTTATTAAAGTTAGCACTTGGGTTATAATTAGCAGGAGAGTGTATGTTTCTTGGAGTATTAACCAGAAGACGTAAAAAACTGAAGCTCCCACTTACTAATGTTTAAAATTAGTTTTAACTGCAAGTTGCACGAGATAGGTACACGTGGAAATTGTGGTTAAATGTAGAAGTAAATATAAACCAACAGAGTCAAATTGCATATAACAAACATGTCAAAATTAGTTTTGTACATCAGATTTGGCTTTTCCAAACAGATTTATGTTAATAATGAAACCAAAATGATAGAACACCTGCATTAGATTAAGCTACAACAAATCGATATTAACAGTTTTCGAATCCTGTTTTAATTTTTTTAACCACAACAGTTCAAGGTTTATGCTTTAAACATTGCGAGGCTTATTTAATTTAAACAAACAGGGGCAGTTTATAAAATTCATATTCTAACATAATATACACACGCGATTGTGTCGTCATTTTGGCAAGGTGGATTAGGACATGTCGTGTGGTTTGGACAACTCTGCAGTCCGTTCTGGGGACCGTTAATACGAACTGAGAAAAATTTTAAACCAAATTCTAGCTACTTTTGTTTTATAATTAAGAACTGTAAACCAAATTTGGCAACATGAATACAGTAGTTGTAGTTGATAAAATGATAAATATTAAATCTCCTTGTATAATAACAAGTACATCATTTAGGGCAGATTTTACAATACTGGTATAAACCTGGAACAAACGATTCCTCCGACAACTGACCTGGTTACAGCTGTTACAAAAATTGTAATCATGGTGATTGTCTGAGGAATAGTTTATTCCAGGTTTATACCAGTATTGTAAAATCGGCCCTTAGTGTTTCTGAAGCTACGTTCACGCCGAAAGCAACACATAGGAACATTGTGTTTATGTTGCTTGTTCCTGGAACTTGTTTCTTAATGTTCTTTATTGTTTATATTTGCAGAAACAAATGTTCCTATACAAGTTGCTTGTTTCCATATTTAGCGGTAAATATCAAAGGAGATCTAGAAACATTGGTAAACATTTCTGTTTCTCAAATGCAGTGTGGACACGTTGTAACGTGTTTAAGAAACTTGTGTATTGTGTGTGCAGCGACGAGTGCTTCGCACAGGTGTTGCGTAGTTGTATTTAGTTTATCATTCATAAAAAAAGTTAAAACATGTCGTCAAGTGGACAACAGAAAAATTTCTGCCTAGTCCAACATTTACGAACTCGTTTTTCTGCTTTTCAAAATTATAACAATTGCAGCCATTGCTGCCTGGACCTGTATTCTCGAAATCACTCGACATTTTGTCGTGCTCGACAAAAAAAATTGAACCAATCCGAAGGCTATTTTCCTGACAATTGAGCATATGTCATGCCACAAAAAATAGTTTGATTGGTTCATTTTTTTTTGTCGTGTGCGAGAAAATGTCGAGTGATTTCGAGAATACAGCCCCAGTACTCATGATCGCATCACATTTTTTTACGAATATTAAAACGCATACTACACTTATGTGGACGGAACGTTTCTTGTTGCAGAAACACGATACTGTGACTAAATGAGTTTTATTGGAATGGACAGAATGTTTACCATAATTTTGTTGTTGTTTCTGTTTCCTAAACACTAAACAGGTTACGACAACCAGCAACAAAAAGTTCCCCTATGTTTCTTTGGTATGGACATAGCTTAAGGAACAAAGTTGAGTCAAAAATTCCAAATAAAATCCCCAACAATTCCAACATGTATACACCATAACCCCTCGGCTGAAAGGTTTTTTGATTATGTATGTATAAGTTATTATAGAAATGCGCACAGTGGTTCTTAACGAGACGCAAAATTACTCCGCACTTGAGTGCGGACCAAGATTGAAGATATGAACTATCGCGAGTTTCACGATTTTACTTGGAAAACTTGAACATATAGTATAAGTAGGATGTAGCAAGCAGGGTTATAATCGTATAAGTACAATTGGGTTTAACCCAATTTAACATTATACCGTCTGGATACTTTCAAAACCGAACATAGGGGAATTGCATTGTAACTAACCTTTATATAGATTCCTGCTCGCCATTTAAACCCACAAGGATGGTAATGGTATGAATAGAACGACAAAAATACAGCGCATCTGATGGTACCAATAAATGTTAGTACTTAGTTATCTTTTTCTGTAAAAAAAAAATGAAATAATGCTATTTTGAAATAATATAGGTTGCTATGATTCTCAACTTTTTTTTATCTGTCAATTAAATTATTTGAAATCAGTCGATGTTTCTGTTATTAATATCAAATAATATGAATAATAACGAGTATTCAGTAGAGCAGAGGGTTTTTATAATAAAGACATTACCATCCTTGTGGGTTTAAATGGCGAGCAGGAATCTATATAAAGATCAGTTACAATGCAATTCCCCTATGTTCGACTTTGAAAATACCCACTCGGTATAAGTCGATTGTTAGTATTCTAAACAGCAGGATTTTCATAAAATCTGTATAAAGAGAATTGCACTACAAAATAAAGCTGTGGAACTGCAACTACTACTGAAGAAACTTGCAAACTGTACTTCAAATTTTTTCAATTTCTCTTGCTGCTACTTCGCTTGCCTTATGTTTTTTAGGCTCGTTCACAAGAATTTAGTAGACAGGCAAGCTGCTGGACCAAGTCACTAGCTTTTAGTAACTAACCTCGTGTGGACAGCGAAGCTAGTGGCGAGCGTAGTAGTAAATCCAACAAATGAAGCCAGGGCAAAATAGGTTGAAGACAACCTTAACCTAATTGCCCACTGTTGCACCCCTTCCACACATTTTGTTCAAGAACTGCTACTAAACAGATTAATTAATCTCGTGGATGTCTATTGCAGTTCTTGTTCGCATCGATTTCGTATTTACTTATTATTCTAATAAATTTTCTCCAAAAATTTTGTTGATCTCTGGTACGGACTCTGAACAAATAATCATTTGCCTAAATTTACTTTATGCCTACGACAGATACAGGACACGTACAGTCAGTGACAAATGTTTTCACCAGTCTTATACAACTGTACCCGCTTTACTGAGAAGTATAACACATTATTCTATTTGATTTTATCGTGTTAACGGTGTTACCAACATACATTTCTCAGAAAAGCGGGGTCGGTCGTATAATACTGGTGAAAACATTTGTCACTGACTATACATATTTTTAGTGGGAAACGATTTTGTTACAACCTACTCGATTGTGTTTTTATTTTGTCTCGGTTATTGCATTAGAAATCTTAACTGTATGTACCTACCTACTTTTTGCCAAACAACAGCATTTCAGATGAGGGAATATTGGACGCAGAAAAGAACTCATTAGTCGGAACCTGGGGCATCGCCCTTCTTCCTTTCTCCATTCTGGTCTTCGGTCTCCTAACTGGTTTATCGCATCGATCAATTCTCTTCGGGTTTGGTCTTTCTGCTGGACTTTAATTGTCCAATATTGAACCATGAACCTGAACCATACTCTAAATTAATTTTTAGGCTGCTAAATGTTATGAACTCGGTGATAGGAAAAAATAGCATTTCAAATTCAAAACTGGCATTTGCTAATTATAAATTTACACATTCATGGAATTAATATTTTGGTAAATTTTCGATGTCTAGTAAGTATTTTTAAAGTGCTTTGTTAAAGCTGTTCTAATAAACATGTGAAAATTTTTATTGTTATTTTCAACTAGCAATAAAATTTCAGCGAGCGACTAGAAAGTCTCCTTGCAGTTTTTCATTAAATTATTTCGTCTATTGTGTTACAGCAAAACAGTTTTCTGCTTTGTGTGGTGTAAAAGACTGCAGCAGATTATTTTTATTACAATTTACGCGTGATTCACACTTCCCCGTTTCGTATATTATACATAATTTTCTCTCACAGCGAATCAGCAGTTGGAATAGCATTATTTGAGGTTGAATTCACATCCTACCACGTAATTACGTTGATGCCGCCTAGTGACGTCACGTAATTGCAAAATTTTCAATTGTTACTGATTGATAAGTGGGTGTGGAATTCGATAGGTTCTTAAATTAGATTTGATACTTGTAGGTTTGTATTCATAAGAATTAGTTTTGTTGGTAAATTAATTTGATTTTTTCCTTGGCCTCTGAAAATATATTTAAAAAAAATGAAATATACTTGAAACAGTATTTTCTTGTTTGGTAGAAAAGTATTGGAACTCACGGTGGCGCAGCTGTCGTAGAATTGGAAGCACCTTTAAAGTAACATAAGTTCAAATAGGTACAATTTTTCTTGCGTATGCGATATTAAAGTTTATTACTCTGTGCGATATATGCGGACGATCCATCTGTTGGAAAAAACGTGAAACTGAGATTGTGTATGTATATGATTTTATTTTACAAATATTATCATTATTATCAATTTGTATGACGTGGTGGGGTTTATACAGGGTGTAGAATTAATATACAAGATTCAGTGGAGCCGACACATTCATTTGGCATGTGTAGAATTAATGTATAATAGTTTGTGTACTAAGCTAGGAAATTGATTTTGAGTTACATAGCCACCCCATAATAGAATGTTTTAACGGTTTTACTCGTATTGTTTGAAGTACATAAATTTAATGTTAATGGAAAAATATGTTATTTCAGGACATGGAAAAACTCATAGAGATGCAGCTAGTGTTCAAGCGACTCATCCCATACCTGCTGCCTGCGGCTTGTATTATTTTGAAGTAAAAATTGTAAGCAAGGGACGAGATGGTTACATGGGAATTGGTCTCTCTGCACATGGAGTTAATATGAACAGACTGCCAGGTAAGCATTATTATTAAAAGTAAGACAATCTGACAAATCAAAAATGCACTGTTATTTAACTGATTTAAAACAAAATGTAACTTAAAGTTAAAATCAGCCCTTAATCAACATAATTTAAGCTGGAGTCCTTCTATAGTATTTTTTCAATACACGTTACAATACTTCGTTTATACACATTACTACAACATTTCTATATTTCATATTTCTATAATACACCTGCCTGCGGTATACTGATCGGGTAACCAGTACAGAACTGAAATAAGAATTAATATCATTATATTACCACTATAAAGACTACCAAAATTCTAAACTGATAATTGGTACAGTGAGACAACATAATTTCTTAAAGTATATAGTTGAATCTTTGGTGGGGAAGAGGAAATCTTGACGTTTCCAAAAATTTGTCACAAGATTATAGATTTCAGCAAAATTAAGGCTGATTTTAATTTCAAAACTAACCAGTCACAAAAGTATTTCAGAATAGTTATCCATATGGTGTTGCAAACCCTGAAATAGTCTCTTACTAGTAGAGTTATCTATCTGTACCCACCATTCCATTATAATTTTGTTATTGGCTATAACTTGCTCCCAATGTTGGGTGTGTTAATACTCTTAAGTATATGACAGCTTTTACTAATCAACTCATTACTAAATTCATTGTTTTATGTTCTTCATTGAATACTTCTTGAATAGTAAATCCGAGGTAGCAATGTTAAAAAGAAATAACTGAAGTTTATCTTTGCAAGGTTTGACTACATATACGTGTGGGGTCACAAGATGAAATTTTTGGTTAATCGGGTGTATTGCGTATCATAATCGTTTATTTAACGACAGTCGTCGACATCGTTTACAAATGAAGTACATGTTAAGCCTGTGGGGGCGTTTTTACTCCCTTGCTCAATTCTTACTGTGCCCCCAAATGTTTTGGTCATGTGTCGCCACTGGTTTCAACTTCATTTACTTCATAATATACAATAGCATTGTTTATACAGAAATTTAAAGTGACTTGAATAAAAGCTATGTGTGAGTCAGTATGGGTATTTGTATTTTAGCACTTAATCTTACAATTAGCGAATTTAGCTTATCACTGTAAATGTATGGTAAATTATAGTTCTATTTTTAAAAGAAGCTTTCTTTATATTATGATTCATTCGAGAAACGGGTTTTTTGTGATTTTAATAACAAAAGTTATTACTTTTTACTTTCCCATACCACCACTGGTATATGGGAAGTATTGATATCATTAAAATTTTTGAAATTGAGATTTTCGCGGAAATACGTGTTTTACACCTCCAGGAACCCAAAAAAGTGGTTTAGAAAAAATGTCTGTCTGTGGATGGATGCGGTAGGTGGGTACTATGTGACGCCTCGAACGCAAAAACTAGTGGACCAATTTTGATGAAATTTGAGGTATATCGAAAATTCATCGACAAAATAAGCTTTCCAAAAAAATCCGGAAGCGGAAGTTAGATATGTTTTTTTGGTAACATTTTTTTCAGAAGCAGAATTTTGAAAATTTGAGTAGCGGAAACAGGGAAACAGTTTTTTACCGCACTCTCTAACTTTAAAATGGCGGCCGCTATGAATTTTTCAAAATTTTGACTTTAACGCCCTACAACTCAAAAACCAGTTATCTAATCAGGTTTAGCAACAACTTGTTTGAAAGCCCTTTGGCGGTACTACACCATGAGGAAAAATTTATTTTGTAAATCCAAATCAATTGCAACGACGCTCTTCTCCGACGTTTGAAGAAAAACTGGTATATTATCAGATATATGACTTTAAATTTTCATCGACTCCCCTGATCACCTTATTTTTTAAACGCACTGTATATTAAGTATTATTATGGCCTATGTCCGACACTAGATGGAAAGGGGCTAATAATCATGGTATTAGATAGATAGGGTAAAATATTTGTGTACCTTCCAGATGTCCCCAGTCCCCATATATCTAGTCTTAACAGTATAATCAGAACTGCTACGTATTTTTTTTTTCATGGGAATTTCTAAAATCTATAATCATTTCTTCATATTTTGCAACACAACGTATAATTATTATTTTCTAGTTCATAAATCACTAGGAACTTAACCATTCTACTGCCCTCCTAATACTTACTTAAAATTTTTCATACAGGGTCAAAATTCACTCTGGGATATCGTGCTTAGCTCTTCATTTCACAAAATCTTTAGTCAAGATCACAAGTCATACAAGAGCAGAAAATACTATTTAGATATAAGAAGTAAGGCTGTGTACTGTGCAGGTTGGGATAAACAATCGTATGGCTATCACGGAGATGACGGTCACTCTTTTTGCTCATCGGGTACTGGACAGCCTTATGGTCCCACCTTCACAACAGGAGATGTAATCGGTTGCGGAGTCAATCTTATCGACAACACCTGCTTCTACACCAAGAACGGTCACAATCTTGGCACCGCTTTCACTGATCTACCTGTAAGTATTGTTTATTAATTTCATAAGTAGATAAGTAATGACACATGTAATAAATTACAGTTTTTTTGTCAGATTGTTATTAATTTTTGTTCAATGTACCTGTCTATAATTAAATAGTGTACTACTGGTAGTTCCTAAAAGTCACTTGAAACTTAACGAAGTAGAGTCAGTTGTGAATAACAAAACTTTATGTGTCTCTTCGTGACACAAAGTGCTTTTTTGTAATTAATAGTTTTCTGTTTTATTTCATTTTGTTCTTCTATGTTCCAATATAAGTAGGTACTTTCAATTTGCCAAACAGTGTCGTAACGCAAACTATACCCCCCTCCCCCACAAACTTCTATAATGAACCCTGACTACCCCTGTTTGCACATTATAAATTTTAAAGGTGAACATAGAACCCGCATAGTTAAAACTAAGTGTTTGTAATGTTTCTCTACTTTCATTTTCTTTTCTTTTTTTTTTTCATTCTGGATCGTTGGACCAAGATAGTATATACCTATTCATTTCCTTTTCTGCCTTGCATTAATTGATGTGAATTTAAAAGTTGATCATATGTTGCTAACAACTCTATAATGGACAAAAAATCTTTTTCCTACAACCCACAGGGAAAGTAACCTTTAACGCACTAATTTTAGATTACTGCTGCGTTTCCATGTAGGTGCCTGTCATACCTATGACAAGCATGTAAGTGTATCATGAGGTCTGTTCGTTTGTGTTGCACTAAACTGTACTAACTGCACTGAAGTGACGTCATCCATACACTTTCTGCACCTACTCTAGAGTAGGTGTAGATAGTGCAGGTTCAGTGCAGCACAAACGAACAGACCTATTGATGTTTCATGATTTTTACTTTCCCATACCACCACTGGTATATGGGAAGTATTGATATCATGAAAATTTTCGAAGTCGAGATTTTCGCGGAAATACGTGTTTTAGGTCCCCAGGAACCCAAAAAAGTGGTCTAGAAAAAATGTCTGTCTGTGTGTGTGTATGTATGTGTGTATGTATGTAACGCCTCTAACGTAAAAACTAGTGAACCGATTTTGATGAAATTTTAAATGAAGGGGTATATCGTAAATTCATCGACAAAATAAGCTCTTCAAAAAAATCCGAAACCGGAAGCGGAAGTTAGACATGTTTTTTTGGTATCATTTTTTTCAGAAGCGGAATTTTGAAAATCTGAGTAGGGGATATGAAAGAAGGGCATAATTCAAGGAAAACAGTTTTTTACCGGACTCTCTAACTTCAAAATGGCGGTCGCTATGAATTTTTCAAAATTTCGACTTTAACGCCCCGTAACTCAAAAACCTTCTATACTTATGCAGCTTGGTATTAGCTACATTTTTGTTTTTTGATGAACGCCAGAATTCCACTGTGGCGCCCTCTACGAGGTTTTGAAAATCGAAACTTGATGCTCCTATAGCGCCTTTATTAGTCAAAATATGAAAGAAGTTTAAATATAAAAGTTGTTCAGTATATGGATTTGCATTTTTCTAAATTTATATCACGTATACAGGGCGTTTGATTTCCAGAGTACAATAAGCAACTTTGTTATTTTAAATGAAACACCCTGTATATTATTATATAATTGAATGCAAAATTTAATTGTCTATCACATAGTATAAGATGTTCATATGGCTAAAATGTACGGTTAATGAGAAATTCGTGAATTTTGAATATTTAGGTTGGACTCTTGACGGAAACTGATCGTCGGCGTCGGTCGGTAGCGATCGTCCGGCTTCGCCAGTTGTAATTTGTAGCGGGTGCCTACTACAGAGTACAGATAGATGCGTATCTTGGTGTCTTTCTTTTGTTCATATTTTCTCGCGAGGCATTCAAATGATTTCCAATGCTGCCTCGCGAACTGCTGTTGAATAGCAAAAACAAAATGTTTATTTTTAGTATGGGAAAGTCCAGGGGAGGTTTGCACCTCCACTTTTTTTAAATCCTTTGCTAATTTATTGTTTACATTTTTTCTCCATGAGTCGGTACTTACTGCTACTACCAAAACGCCATCCAGCATTATAATTTAAGGGCAGAACCTCACCTCATGGTGTTATGTGAAAGTATTGTAATCATTAGTTCTACAAAAATAAAAAATGGCAGCAAAACTATTTTTATGATGGCTATTGTGCCAGAACTTTTTTTTCAAATAAAGTACCTACCACTTTATTTTTTTTATTAACTTAAAAATTTTGAAACGAAAGCAATATTCAACCTGGCATTCATGACTCTTTTAACAATTTGTTGTCAATTATTGTTTTAAAATGATTGTCTTGAAAAGTCCAAACTCTTCATTTCTGTATTTTTGCTGATCACAGCAGCACAATATAATATTCGATTGTTTCACAATAAATTATTGAAACAAAATAGGTAAGTTTAGTCAAAATTAAATTTTTTTTATCAAACACTTAATAGGGATTACCAAAAAGGATTACGAAAATTTGACGAAAATAAAATAATACCAACAAATTTACAGGAAAGATATTTTGGTAAGTCATGGCACGCTAGATAAAGGAATGTATAATAGTAATTATTATTATTGATGTTTACTGGATCATGGCGAATAATTCAGTTAAATTTCAAAATTAATATTGTATTTGTACCTGATCTGGAGATCTAAACAACACAAATACCTTTACAATTAAAATTTTGTAGAGCAGCGGAAGCCTTTGGCTACAAAGTTATTGTTATATGATAGTGGGTTCGAGTTCCAAAGAGGCTAATAATTTTTAACTCTATCTCGGTCATGGGTGCTTTGTATTATGCATGCTAGATGGGGAACCCTGTATTTGCTACTCGCCCTATAAGTATAGGTCAAAAACTCTTTTCTTACTGTTATAATATTATGGAAAGAGATGAATTCGATTGAACATGGCAACAACTTTTTCAACGATTATTTAATTTAAAGTTTGACTAAAAACTAAATGAAATGTTTGTTGATGAAACTTGCTTAGAAAGTATTTCATGCATTTTCACAAATTAATAGTATTTATGGGTTTTGTGTCATTTGTCCCTTTATAGCTTTATAGTTGACTTTTTGATTTCATAAACTATTGTCGAATGAGAGTTTGATTTTGCTTCCATTCCCATTACTTTAAACAGAATCACCCTAGAATATTTTACAGGGTTAAAATTTTTACAGTTAATTCAAAGTGATAGTCTATTATTATCATTATTCTACCATCTTAGTACTTATTGAATAGGATGAGCAAAATGTTGGTAAGTTTGAAACTTGCTATCCTTCAGACAATAAACACAGAGAGAATACAAGCACGTTATCAGAATCTGTTTAGAAAAGATAAATGTCTTCAACATTTACAGTGTTCTTGCAATATCTCATTATAATCTTCTTTTGAAAAGAGCAAAATTAAAGTTTTCTATAAGACAAAAAGTAAGAAGTATCAAGTAAAGTACCTACCGCATTTTTAATGAGATATAATAATTAGTATTGAACTTCTCAATTGAAACTGCCATCCTACTATATTTGATTTATGAAACAACTAATTTATAGGGACCTATTATTATTCATTGTTCCAAGAGAAAATTTTAATGCAGTATTCTGGAAATTCTTGTAGGTACTAAATTAAAAGAGGTTATTTTCACTATCCTTCATTAACTGTGTTTATTTGGAGTAGGTTTGTAGATAAAACTTAAGTTATGGCAAATATGATTTATTTCCAGTAGGTATGTACACATTTATGGCGCCTCCAGGCCTGCATTAATTACTTAGGAAATTAAATCCTGCAATTTGACCTTTTCTATTGGAAAGTTTATTTCATTTTCTAGCTCGGTTACTTATGATTCCTATAAAGATGAAATTTGTTGGATAAGAATTTTATAAACTATGATTTAGCTTTCAAGAAGAAATGTGTTCTTATAATATGGTCCATTTGTAAATTTTCTAACATTTAACTGGGTTTAAAAACTACATTGTGCTAAACAATTTTATTTTCTAATAAACTTAAAAGGGAAAAATTGCAGGAATAAATTTAGTTAAGTCTTGATTTAAATTATAGTATTTTGGCTTCTCACCAAATTGGAACTTACAACGGAATTAACAAGTGCCAAATTAGAATAGACTGTTAGGTAAGCATTTCCTGCATCTATTTCTTATGTTCCCTCTCTGGGTGATATAAATTTAGGAGAATTCAGAGCTATACAGGGTGATTCCTAAGTACGTGTAGAAAATGAAGGGGGTGATTCCTGGGCGAAAATTAAGGCTACTTTTTCCTATAAACGTGTATCCTAATATGCTTCCTTGAAGAGTTACCCCTCTTCAAAAATGGAGGAAAAATTTGGTTTTTAATTTTTATCTCAAATTTGGACAAAGATAGAAAAATAAAAATAAATGGACGTGTTCTACTAACAGGAAGGCCCTTTATGGATATTTTCTTTATTCACCTGTATTGTTAGAAGGGGATGAAACTTACAACTCCTGTTCATTTTTTTTAGAACTTTTTAATGCACCGGAATTTTTAATTTAAAAAATAGGCATGAGAAAGCCTTATTCATTTAGAAAATTATTTGTCTCTTTTATTTTTATCGTGAGACAAATAGTTTTCGAGTAAAAAATTAAAATCGATTGTAATGTGCGCCTCAGTTTCGTGAGAAGTTGTAGTAAATTTCTGAAAAAAAAGTCTAGGTAGGCGGATTTCATTTTTTCATCAATAATGTATGCAAACTTACTAACAATAAATTATTATTATTATCAAAAACAACTGCATGGTTTAGTAATATCTCGAAAACTATCGATTTTTGGTATAGTCGGGGCACGCTAAAGGTGCATCTACGTCATCAATTTTTTAATGGCGTCCATGACGTCATAAATTACTCTGTTCATATTTATTTATTGTTTCTCAAAACGTCGTTTGCTTTAATGTGTTTCTCAAACTGTTAGAGTGACGTTTGAGGAATATATACACAATAAAAAAAAACAACAACGATCATGTGCTTAAATAAAAACTTATAGGACGAAAAAAACACTAATTAGTAAACGTTTTTATTTTTTGCAGGAATAATATGAATACAACTAATTAATAGAAATAATAACTGTAAAATAACATTCTATGGGCTTATAAAAAGCATTCTTTTAATACGTAATTCACAAAAAAAATTACAGTTTTATACTGTTTCAAGATTGGTACTCCAAAATTACCAGAAAATGCGATTTATGACGTAGATGCACCTTTAGCGTGCCCCGACTATAGCAACTCCTATTTAAGTTTCTCAAAGTTTATAAAAGTATATATCCAAAAATGCAAAAATATATAGGGTGTTCTATTTAAAATTTTCAAGTTGGCATTACTTCCGGTTAAACCGGAAACGGAAACTAATTTTCGACATACCAAAAATAAAGCTTATAACTAACAATACAAATTGTCTCCAACTACAAACTTTCTATCTTTAACAATAAAAAAGTTATTCGGGTGTCCCGTTATTTTATTTACAGACTGTATATTGTATATACCCCGCTCGAGAAAACCACATCCATTTTAAACGTATGGACCGAACGTCATTTACCGTCATATTACGTTCGCTATACTACGGCACCGCTTTTCTAGGAATCCGAGGTTTAAGTGATTTGCCATTTTAAAACTATTTAAACCATTATAGGCAGGAACATTTGTTTTCTTGCATAAAAGATACATAACTATTAGGTACCAAAAATTCCATCTACATGTTTTATTTATAATATATGATTTCCTGCCATACATTCTTTTGCATAGTACAAGTAGAGTTAAGTTATCTAAATAAATAAAGTGATGACTTTTGTAAATTTGTTAGTGCATCTCTCCTGTGCATTTCAAAAGGTACCCTACAAAGTTCAAGATAAGTAGGACGATCATGTTTTGAAATTAGAAATTATTTATCCTTAAAATTCATTCTTTTATATCTGATTTATAATATACCTAGTAAGTAGTCAAATATTAGTTTGCCATAATGGATAAGTTTAATCATTAGTTAGTTAGTAACTCGTAATTCTATTGGATAGAACAGGACAACTTCAGAACTAGTTAACAGGCTAGTAATCTCTGTTTACAAATCAAGTTGATAATACGAAAACCAGTATATTATTATCTTTATCTAATGTTCTCCTTTGTTAAACAAATGGTTAGCATAGGACAAAGCCACAAGTACATTTGTTCAATGTGTTTATTCTGCTAAGCATTCTTAATAGTTGTGCTTTTATTTTAGCCAAATCTGTACCCTACAGTGGGACTACAAACACCAGGAGAGGTAGTAGATGCTAACTTTGGTCAAGAACCATTTGTTTTCGACATTGAAGATATGATGAACGAATTACGATCTAAAACAAGGGTTTCAATTTATGACTTCCCAGTCCCTGAAAGTCAAGGTGAATGGCAAGCTGTTTTAAACAAGTAAGTTGTTTTTTAGAGATTAAAAACAATTAGAGAGGGGTAATAAATACGGAGAAGTGTTCATTGTAATACCCTCGGAACGCCCCCATTGTATAATTTTCGTATTCTAGAAAATTTTTGTACAAAATCATCTGATTGGTATTACCTATAACCCTTTTTTCAGTGAATATTTCATTGCATTCACTTTACTCATTTATTTAAACCTTAAAGGTAGTAAGAATGACTTGATTGTTGATATTAATTAATGAACTACTTTCCATCAATTTTTTATTCTTTGTTTACATTTTGGGTGGAGCTACCCTATCACGTTGGAAAGTTTTGTATAAGTAATTATTGCAAACAAAAGGGATGTAAATTTTCATTTCCGTTGCAGAATGGTATCTACTTACTTAATTCATCATGGATATTGCAATACAGCAGAAGCCTTTGCCCACATCACAAACCAACCTTTTAATGAAGATATTGGTTCAATAAAAAATCGACAAAGTAAGTGTTAAATTTGTTCTTAACTTCTGCCTTCTTTTCTATTCGTGGTGTACAGAATAACCTATAAGACTCCATTTGAGGAGGATGCTAGCTAATACAATTCCCGGTGCATTAACGATTTCTAAGGCCAAACTATAAATGTTAGACATGCTCTCATGGAGTTTCCTCCTGGTCTTATGTTATTTTCACGGATCTTGCGCGGTTTTTGCTACGTTTCAATTTTAAACCAGAATCTGTGGTTTATGCTAACTTCAAACGGTTCTCAGGCCCATATTATTAAAGTTAGCCATAAGCTTTGAGGGAGTTTCTCGTAGGAAATTTTATTTTCTACAACATTGGTGCTATAATATTTTATTTACCCTATCTAGCGTGCATTTCAATTAGAGCATTTTGTCAACAACCACTATAAAAAGTAAGCTGCAAAATAAATTAATTGTCTTCAAATAAGCAAATCACGTGTCTTTTGCAATAAAAGTCTTTTTATTTTTCCATTCTTAGCAAAATCTTAAAATATTTTCGTAACATTCTGAAAAGACTGAAGTACCTATTCAATGTAAACTAACAAAAAACTTTTTTACAGGAATTTTAAAATTAGTATTAGCCGGTAGAATGGGTGAAGCAATCGACAGAACAAGTAGGTTATATCCTGGCCTTTTAGAACATAATCAAAATCTTCTGTTTATGCTCAAATGTCGCCAGTTTGTTGAAATGGTAAATGGTTCAGATGTAGAAGTCTGTCCTAGAAGAAATATAGGTGGATACTCACCATCATTTAACTCATCTCCTAGATCTAATAGTCCTATTCAAACGTCGGTTATACAATCAACAAAGAGTTATAGCAATAAGGCGAAACCTACCGTAGACGAACTTAATAATCAAAATAACACTGCTATGAATGGTAGCGGTGATGTTGCTGTGATAAGAACCACAGAAGATAGTGATGTAGAAATGGACACCACAGAAGAAGTTCAAAATGGACATGCTGATAACACATGCAATGGAAAAATTAGCAGTAATTCAAGTAATGGATATCAGAATGGAAATAGTCATAATAATAGTAATAATATGTGCTCAAACGAATGTTTTCAAGAAGATGATGATGAGGACATGGGTATGTGTCTCTATTTAGTAGAAAATTTTCGAATCATTCTAAATTTATTGTACAATTAATTACAGTATACCGAGCTCCAAAATAATATAAAATACGTAATAATTGAGTACAAAAACGCTAAAATGAAAATTCTTTGTTCAATAATGGACTGCAAAAGGCAATTTTTTTAACATAGGCTTCTTTATGTATAGTCGATATCTGTTTAGTCAAGTATAGTAAATTCCAAAACTTTATGTACTTCAAGGTCATACGAACTAAGTTATGAACATGACGTGCGCCGATGTAGCTGGTCCAGATCAGTGCAGGAGATATATATTTTTTCGTTTTAATGTTCTAAGTTTTTCTCTTTACCCTCAATTTACAATTTTTAATGATTGCTACACTTATTAAAATGTATAATTCATGTTACGCCGCTGGAATTGTCAATTTGACAGTTCTTCCTACGCCCTTGTACACTTCAGTTGTATGACCCTGAAGTACATAAAGTTTTGGAATTTACTATAGTGCAGATCATATGGATAAATTTGATGACGTCACAACCTTGTATGTGTATATGCAAAATTTAAACAGTTTAAATAGTTCCCTACTTTTTCAAAGCGATAAACCAAGGGAAGGGAACTAACCTATAATGACAACAAATGTGTGTAAATTTGGTAGAAGTAATATCTGTAACCCGATTTGTTATTTATTTACAAAAATACAAGGGCATTTTAGTAACCTACCGATATCTACTAAATTAAAAAAAGTAAAAAAAAAAAAAAATAGAAAAAAGGTAAAAGGTAAAAGAATTAAATTTTGAATTTTTTTATTCGTGTTACCGGCGATGTTGGTGATTGATCATGTGATCTATGACGTGCATTACCTGACTGAACAGATCAACTATATGTATCTTAATTTTCAAACTAAATCTTGGGTAAGCTTCCTGTGCTTTTCTTACTCCCACTCTTCAACTTGCCCTTGTTTTCATTGAACTGTATAGTTGCAGTTCAATATAGCATTAATATAGCACTGCCAACATAGCTAGCTTTTATAAACAAACAGCATTATATTTTGTCTCTATAAGTTTCTGAATTCCAAAGTCAATTCCAAACAAATATTCAAGGATGTGACAAATATTTTTTTTAACCCCAGAAAATTATGGATTATATCTTTGTCAACAATCTGGAGGATTTATCCATAACAGTAAATAGTTTTTAAATCAGTTGTTGAATTGTTATGCGGTAAATTCAGTTTAAAATAGATTTGGAATACAACAAAGAAGGCAAATATTGCTTACAGCCATCTGACAGCTCTGCCACAGTATAGCTCTACCAAGCTTACAAAATTGAAAGGGGGCGTGTCTGGCGCTGATATAGTTTTTCAAATTACAGTCAAAATAAAAATATTTAGGCGGCAAATTTAAATAATTGTAAATACTTTTCATTTATTATATGATTCTATGACCTTCCAAATGATATTTCTGGCTTCAGAATGAATTATTTTTCTCGATTTAACATTCATACTTAACAGATTTTGAACGTCAAAACAATCTTGACAAACACTGAAATTATTAAAATTTCAAACATTAATTAAATTTTTCCAGTGAATATACTTTTGAGTAGAATTGTTTGCTATTGGTTGACGTATTGTCGCGCTTTGTCTTTTAAAATTTAGTTGACATATTTTCCGGGGCATTTGTAAGATGTATTCTTTAGGTAATGCTGGGTTGGAAAAATTAGTATGCCTTGATGCAATGACAAATAATAAATACACGCCCTGTATAAAGCGATATTTCTCGTTTTAATTAAACTAGATGTTGGAAAAGTTGTGAGTTAAAATGGGTAGTTGTCTGAACTTCGTTATTGTTTCTCAGGGTGTTTGATAAGAATGTAATAATAGTACAGTTGTGAGGAGGGTAACATGAATCAGTGACACTACATCCCATGTGGCGGTTTAGCCTATAATGTAGAAGGTTAATATGACCCCCTTTCATTACTTCTTTTGGAATTCCTGTCATTGTTACAGGCTTTTCATTTTTCAAAATGCATTGAATTTTGTAAATAGACACTCCAGCTGTACCTATGTATAAAATCTTGCCAGTTGCTAACCAGTTTCATGAAACAATATTTGTTTTTGGATATCTTGAAATTTTCTGCTTAATACAATTACTATCTGCCGGTGAAAAACTAACCACAGACATATGCCTTTGTTTTTCACAGATCTCTTGATTAAATTTTGTATTTCACCAAGCATTTCACGATATGCATTTTATTGTATATCTTGGCACAATTTGATTTATAATATTGACTATTAAACGTTGCGATGGTATCTGAATGTTTGTATATAAACAAATATTCTATTTGTAGATGTAGATTTGGCTCTTCGTAAATCCTGTAAACCTGCAGTAGAACGTATTCTTGAATTTGGAAGAGAATTGTACAGTATGAATCAACGTCTTAAAATAGATCAGGGTTCTAGTGAACATAATGAAAAAATGTTGGAGGTAAGTGTTTTCTTTTTATTAAACCATTATGTGCCCTATATTTGATTCAACAGGCCCTAACCAATATTGCAGGTATTCTTGTAGATAAAAATATACCTTAATATGTTATACAAAAAATCATTATGTATTTAATTAAGAAAATCAAAAAAATAATCGAAGATTAACTAAAAAAGTAAGGGACATAACCTTTTAATTATAACACACTGTATATTATATACAGAGCTTTTTAAGAACATCGCTTTTTCCCTTTTCACGCCGGGTTTGACTTTCTTAGTTATGTCCAGTAGGTAACAGCCCCATGCTGGGCTTTTGACCACTCCGCACCCACGGCTTCTGCTAAACCCCATTTTCTTTTCTCCCGTTCATTTACAGTTTAGTCACTGACGGTTGGCAAAAAACAGCGCATGCTGAACCTTCGCACTCGCGTTTTTCCGTGCATTTCCCATTCATAAACTGAACAAAGACGACCCTGCACACCCTAGAAATTGCCTGCGTGAGGTCTCACTTTTACAAACCATCAGCGTCCAAACTGTACACTTGTAGGGACTTCCAACCCTACTGACGTATTATCCTTGGTTGTAACATAGGCGCCCGGGTTGACTTTTTAACGTGCCCTGCCTTGATATAGGAGCGCAGCTTATGAGAAAACGATAGTACGTCTATAGTTTTTTATTTGATCTTCAATTATTTTTCTGGTTAATTGGTAAAGGCAATGAAATGTGTATCTGAAGTTTTATATTTATCTGCAAAAATAACTGATATATAAGATCTGCTCAGTCGTACATACTGTATAGTAATGCTCTTTTATTGTTCTAAATGGGAATAATAATAATTATTAGGGAGGAAGTTTAAACTGAATAATCTTAAAAATTCAAATTTTGTCGAATATTTGTTTCAGGATGCATTTAGTTTATTAGCGTACTCAAATCCATGGGCAAGTCCTGTAGGTTGGCAACTGGACCATACCCAGCGTGAATCTGTATGTGCTTCCCTAAATTCAGCCATCTTAGGTAAATAAATAAAATGCACAGAATTTATTTACGTATACATTTTATTAATCTGTAATTAGAATCACAAAATAAGCCCCGGAAACCACCACTGGAGGTGGCGATGGCACATGCACAAGAATTAGTGCGACTCATGTCTAGTTCAGGGCTTGGCTCATGTGCCTTTGCCTCAGTACCAGATCTCATGGAACACTGACATCTCTCGTCGCCCTGTCTACCTGTACTGGCACACTGACTGCCATCCTCTCGACAAGCATCATTGTCAGATTAGTTGCAGGATAGTCTCGTGTTGAGTGATATCAGCTTGCCAGTTTATATTTTCTTGTACAGTTGAGTATATGAGATGCTTTAATCAGTGGATCTAGTTTTGAAAATTTTGAGTAAGGACAAAGGCATTTTGTCTGCATATCGTTATAATTATCTTGTAAAAATATAATAATACAGGAATTTGTGTAATAATATTCTTTTCTTTTCTGAACATACTAATTCTGTGTAAATGAGGATAAAATAATGTTTGTTATTAGTACCTACCAAGTAATTGAAAGGACAAGTTAGTACTTAATACTTTTACCATACGAAGTTTACAAGTGGGATAGCTAATACAACTTGCAGAAAGTGCAAGAAGGATAAACTCTAACTAATACATAGTGCGCATGCGCAAAACCATGTGGTGCTATGAACATATAACTTAAGAGCAGCAGTGTTTACTTACCCCTTTTTTGTTTTTTGAGGCGACCACGCGCATGCGCGAAAATACTTCCTCTGACCTTGTCAATCTTCTTTGAACCAAATTCAAATCGGTATGCTCTTTCCAGTCGAGAAGAGTGTATGTTCGAAGGTAACCATTGTGTTAGGTTTTGTTTCACACCACTTTTAATTATCATATATTATGCTTTCTAATAAATAATAATAATATTGAAAGCTATTGTCGTTACTAACATGAATGGCAATGGATACAGTGCAATGTGTGCCTCAGTTTTTTTTTGTCATACCCACATTCAATTTTTAACATTTAGGTTTTGATAACATTGACGTAGTATGACAATCATAACTAGTTGAAAACAAAAATGCTTTCCAATAACTCAAAACAAAAAAATACAGAAACTTTTTGAGTTTGTTAATAATTTGTACATCATCCTAACTTAGAAATTTTTTTACAGATATGTTTAAAAAAAATTATGTGTGATTTCCAGAAATGACATGAATTACTTGTCATCAGAAGCATAAAAAAAGACATCAACCAAGCGTTTTAATTCTTAAAATTTCTTCCCTAACCCCTATGTTAATGGTTGTAATATGGTTTGTGTAAGATAATTATGAACATATGCAGACATGCTAAAAAGGAAGCTGGGCACTGCATTTGTAAAAAGTGATAAAAATGTATTAAGACATTTTAGTAATACTTTGCCTTACTTAGGTAGCTATTATATTGAATAGAAAATTAGTTAATTGACTACCACCAATGTGTTGTCTAAGCATCTCATCACAATAGCACAGTTTAGATAACATTCAGTTACTGAACTCTTAACTTATATTAGGTTTCCAGCATTTTTGCCCGTGAAAGTAAGCGCCATGTTTTCCCAGGGTAATTGTTAGGAGGTAAAAGTAGCAAAGGTACCGGTGTTATCCAAATTATCTAGATGTGCGCTATAGCCACACAAACATTGACAAATTATCCTGAGATAATAGTGATTGTCACGAAAACTTGGAGCATGTTGTTCAGTGGTACTGCCTGAGAGTTGCCTAACTGAATGTTACCTAAACTGTGATAATAGTACTTACCTTTTATTACCCAACTGAAACAATTATATTGATAATACAAGATTAACTTTGGTCACTGTATTTATCCTGGTTTTAGAAATAACGGTATGGTAATAACTACTTCTGGGGGAAACAAAACAAAAAAATATGGAGTTATTATCAAAATTGTAAAAATTTGGACTAATATGTGATAATAGCTTACTAGATTTATTTTGAATTTTTTTTTATATTGGAAACAAAAGTGGATTCGATCATAAACTCATTATTTTGAATTTTATTAATGCCACATATTGTACTATTAACCATGAAAAAACTAGGGGTGTCTAGAATAGCAAGTGAGATAAAAACCTCAACAGTTATTACCTTTTAATTTTTTTCGAAAAATGTAGACAGTCAATAATTTGCTGTGAGATGTTTAATAGTTCTAGTCTCGTGTAGTAAAGATTTTATTAATTTAAAATGCAGCCAGCACTTATTAAAGAACACCTAATTGCCAAATGTATGTTTTGATTTTGTATATTAGAACGCCAACAATTAACTGTTAACAAAAACAAATGCAGTACCGCTTCTGTATAATTGCAGTGTTTGTGGTCTACAATTTGTAGATTATTACAATGAACAAGTTTAAATAGGATAAGGATTGCAAATGTAGCTGGTAAGTTGCTTCAGAGTAGTGCGTAGAGCACGTTGAGCTAGTTGTATCGTCCAAGTCATTTTTAATAGTTTGAAGTGAATAACAGAAAATGAAAAGATATAACAACGTCTTGATTTGCAATAACTCATTTGAGAGGAAATTGGCTTTGATCTGGATTTGTTATATTAATTTTATGTGTTGATCTTTAGTTTTTGTATTTTTTTATAAATATTTTTGAGATCTATTTGGAGTTTTTGATAATAAGAAATATTTAAACTTATTTTGTGTATTTATTATTCGATTATTAAAAATTAATTAATGGAACTAACTAGTGTAGAAAATTATCACAACATAAAATCGATATCAACCAAATCGGAATACTTAGCAAATATGTCAGCTGACTGTAGTTGGGCGTTTTTAATAACAAATTTTATAATTATTTACCTTTCAGTGAAGTGTTACTTTATTAAATAATTTTACCATTTTAGTTTATTTGTAAATATGATTGATATATAGATAGCATCATGTTAAGGATGATTGAATAATAAACTAATTAATTATTTATTATTTGTTTCTTTTTTTTGTTCTTACTTTTCTCAACTATTCTGGCAACACAATAATTGTTTCTTTTGATGACATCAAAATTATTTTCTTTATACTTAACTTTTATAGCCTGTCTTTAAATCTGAATTTTAAATACAAAACTCCGCTGTAAGCATTTCAAATTGCAAAATATACAGGGTGTCCCAAGATAAGGAGCGCGTATATGGGGATCTCGTAAACGATAAGAGGTAGAGATCGGTCCAATGAGAAGAAATGTTGAACATATTGAGAACTACTATGATCACCATTTAAATTCTATAAATTTTGTGAAGTATTCAATACAGGCTGAAAAATCTTAAATTCTCAGTTTTCTATTTCCTGTGTAATCTGATTATTGTAGGCTGTAGTACTAAATGATTTTGACTTTGTTAAGGCACTTTTTAATGCAGATTTCAAAGCTCTAATCAATTTTTTTGTAGCCTAACGTGGATGTAATTCTGACACAAAATCCACGGCATTATATTCGGCGCATGTCCGTGGACTTGGAAAATTATTTCAGCTTCCCGAGATAGGGACAGAGGTGCGCACGATTGGTTGCCTATTCCCAAGGCTTAAAAGTCTGTTTCTGAGAAATCTAATTATAATAATTATTAACTACAAACAAAATCAATCGCTCGGCTCGGACTTAGAGAAACTTTACTCTAGTATTTTTTATTGTTCATATTCAACTTACAAATTAATTAAAAATCAATTTAAAATATGAAAATGTTTGAAACTTTCATAATGGAATAGTCCCCGGACATGCGCAGTAGGTGCAGCTCGTATTCGCGTCGCCGAATTAATGACGTCACCCCTTGACAAGACGTAATGCCGTGGATTTAGTGTCAAAATTATATCCACGTTAGCCGTGGAGCTAGCAACGACCAAGTTTTCAAGAAATTGGCATAAACTTGGCTTTTTCAAATATGCGTCAAAAGCGGCCATTCCACCATTGAAAAGGGCTCCTTTTTTTCGATTGCACTGATCTAAGGTTTGTTGGATTTATCTTAAAGAATCGTAGAGTTGGCATGGCTGCCTCTGGACACGTAATTGAAATGGCAAAATTAAAGACACTTTTTATCTCTTTTCACTGGTTTGGCAGTCTTGTCTCCATTAAGCAACAGAGCTTTACCCAAAAAAGTGTTTTGGCCCACTACAAGAAATATTTTTCATGGCCTAGTATAACAAACCAGTTTTTTTATTATACTTCACTGAAAATTTGTTCTTATTTGACCAAATCTATTATCTCTTACCATTTATGAGATCCCGATACATGCACCTGTATGAAGTAGGTGCTCTGAGAGTTTTTTTAAAAATTCGTTTCAATATTTACAGAAGCCTTTAATTGAAGTTGTTTTAAAATATTTCTTTTAATAAATATAAAAAGTTATTTTATTAAACAAATATATAATAATGCAAATGTAAAACCTGTTCATGACAATTGATGCGAGAGGTTCCTCATATGCAATACTGTATCAATCTATGAGAAAGTTTAGTTCATAGTTATTAAAGATATTGAAGATACTAGGAACTAAAATGCAAAAATGTAATGGCTTTTTAAATGATCAGCTATGATAGCACTGACCTACAAACTGTCATAATAGAGAAGGAACTTTCACAGAAAGATCTATATTTAACAGGTGTACGTACGTCTTTTAAATTTAAAATGTACTGTTGTCAGTGTGCACTAGCACTAGCTTGTTGCATGGTTTATAATTGTGATATTGTTATTGTCTTGTGCCGTACAGTGATGTATCGTGAAAAGTTAGCATTGTAGATGGCGTTGTTCTAATCATTTTCATAGATTTAAGATGTATACGTATATAACTACCTATTGTATGGTTACTTTGGTTTTCTTTTAATTTAAAAACAGCTACCGTTTCTACCATCTCACGATTATCTACAGATGCTACATTTGATTGACCGTTAGAAAGAATTATGTACTGAGGTAATACTGTTTTCCTATTCATTTTGTACTAAATGTCTTATTTATAAGTCTACATTTAGTATTTAGATATTTATCTATGAATTGTTTAAGCCATATCTGGCATATGTTTGATACAATAATAAAATTATAATTTTTTAGCCCACCTCAGTGTTTTTATTCGAATTTCGATATTAATTTAAATAAGATGCTCTGTTTAATAAAACTATACTTGATTGGGTAAAAGAATTGTCCTGCTAATACAAATAACATCAATTTTTTTTAAATCATAAAAATGTAGGTATTTGAACTATTAAAAGTAAATGAACTTGTCCTAGTGTAAAGTGAAGGGAGAAGTGTGATACTTAAAAACATGGAGAAAAATGGAAAGGTAAAACTTAGATTGTTTAAGTTGTATTTATAATTCCCTGTAGATTATTATTTAACGTTGAAGCAATTTAATAAATTGTCGCGATGACAAAACCATGAACCTCTATTTACAACATTCATTTGGGTTATGTTTGAGCAATTTAGTTTATTTTTACTTGTATACCTTAAAATTATAGTATTACACTAAGCATTATTAAAAATAAGCATAGTATGAATATGGCTAATTTTCTTTTAAAATTCCCGCTACGGGAAAGTGCACATCATGTCGTCCCCAGGGAGCAGTTTGTTTAACCACTAGGGGCAGTCTATTTTAAATATAAGTTCCTGGTGCTGACTCACCAAGGAATATCTTCTGCATTCTGGAGCGATCTTTGCTTGGATATGATACCAGCCGGGGGTCCAATTTTTTGAGTAGGGTTTTGAGTAAAATTCAGTATGAAAGTAATTTTTCGGAAGGCAAGCCTGGTACACTTCCTCGAAGAGCGTGTCTTCCTTGTACTTGGTTATACCATAGATAAGATACTTATATAGGTTATACTGAACCTGTAGTATTGGTTGCATAACTTCAACGCTGTTTTAAAAAAAGATTTATCCTCAAAAAATGTGCTCTTTATTTACTGAAAATTTTCTGAATTCTCTTTAACCAGATTAGGAAGTGTGATGCAAGTTTCACACGCATGTTCCAAATTATATTCTGGGAATTTTCTAACGAGAGCGGAAGGGGTGAGGGAAATTTCGAAAAAGAAATGAAGGAGGACCTAGTAGTATAATAATACCCTTTGAATTATTTCCGAAAATTTTTTGAATTTTTTTTAACCAAATCGAAAGGGGTAACGGAAGATTTGCATACAATTTCCAAATGTATGACCCCAAATTATACTCTGGGAATTTCCTAACGAGACTGGAAGAGGTGAAGAAAGTTCCGAAAAAAAAAATCAGAGAGTATTATAGCCATTGTAGAAGAAGATAGAACACTTTATGATCAAGTTGTGGTCGAGTAACCATTGCCAACCTTCAAATTCCAAGTCACCTATGAGCCTGCATCAATAACATAAATGGAAAAAAAATCAAAAATGTTATATTACAAGGGTTGTAAGTATTATCAAAGTCGAGGGCTGGCAAGACCGAGACTCGGCAAATTTACTTGGGTACCTACCTACAACATCTCGAGTTGCATATATATCTACCATTTTTTCCACTCCTGCAATTCATATACCTCCTTCTACTACAAGAAGAATTTTAACCAAATTTTGTTGCAATTTTGTAATTTTGTTTTATAAATATAGGTACTAATCAAAACTTTTTTTCTGAAAATCTAAATTTACACCTATAATCCTTTTTTATTTTCAATAAATATTGCCTTATATGAGAGATATGTTTCGTAGTTCGTATTTAGCTTGTTTTAATAATGAAGTTTGCACGTAATAGTTGTAGGTACCTACTGTAAAACATAAAATAAAATAAAATATAATAAAATGAAAGCAATTCTACCTATTATACATGTAAATGAATTTTTTGTCTTATCACATGTAGGAAAATGTTAAGTTTGGAAATCAAACATTTTAATTATTTTCAATGCATTTTGCTTATGGGAATAATTCTCGATTAGCTGTAACAAAGATTATCATATCGCGTGTTTTCGAGCACTGAGCAAGCGCGGATCTACGGGAAGGATGGGGTAATTCCCCCCCCCCCCGAGGCCAGGTATTACCATTATTACCCAAAAAAAATTCACGTTTAACATCATCGCCTGGGGGTTCTCTGCACCTCCCGGATCATTTACCCCCCCCCCCCAAGGAAATTTCTTTAGATCCGGGGTTAGTACTGGGGTACCCTAAAACTGTCATTTTTAGCTGAAAATAAACGATAACGAGTATCGATAAATTAACGATTTTGATACGCAATATATTATTATTTAGGTCTATTGAGTTTTGGTAACAAAATTGTTTATTTTTTATTTACCAACACTCGTTATCGTTTATTTTCTGCTAACACGCGATACAAATAATTCTTATCATGTGGGTATACTTTATTTCTGAACGACAACGACTTTCGTTAAGTAAACGATTATGATACGCAATAGGCCCGTGGTATATCTATTTAATTTTAACAGGAAAATGGTCGGTAAAGAAATTAGTGTTATGTAACATTCATATAGTAACGAACGGAACATTTTTGGACAGAGAAGGAAAAAACCTCGAGAAAAATTAGTGGCGAGTAGAGAGTAGAGTCTAGATCCACTATAAGTGAAGCTAGGCCGGTAGAACAACCTGAAATCATTTTCTCGATTTCCCACTCTACATATTTTTCCTAGAAATACGGCTAAACTAACAAACTAATCTGAATCTCATGTGAACGTCTGTTGCATTTCCTGTTCAAGTTGAAAATGAAACTCAACGTCGGTAACGTGTTTATCTTGATTTATTACTTCAATAATTTTTAAAGTGAAAAATGTCAAGGTGGAATGAAGAAAGTAGGTATATTCAGATTTGTGCAATTATAGAGCAATAATAATGTCCGTGGAATGTCTGACTGTCTTCATAATACCTATCCATTTCTTAGTTCAGAGCAGACTTTCTTTTTTTATGCTCTGTTCTTCATCAAGTATAGAATAACCGAAAATAGTCTAGCTGGCAAGTGCTCATTTTCGTATTTCCTATGGGACGTTTTAAAGCACGGAAGAAACTAAATACTGCTTGGTTGCGTGTCACCATGAGATGAAGACGAGCTGAAACCATGGGCGCCCGCAGAAATATAGTCCAGGGGGGGCAAGATCGGTATTATGTTACTTATTACTTATTAGACTTAAGAATTATGTGAGGCAGCTATGGGGATGTAGTAGTAGTATACACCAACTGAATTGTCGCTTTTCCGTCATTTTTTGAAAAGGGTAGACATTTTGGGAGGAATTTCATTATCACTGCCATCACTGGTATCCTCAAGTTTTCGTTTACGAAAATACTTCCTTATATCCATTTCCGTAAATTTAATACAAACAACACTAAAACAGACACTAATATCAATAATATCCAGAAACCGCGAAACACACACATACACACCCCCACGTGACACAGAAACGGGAACAACTATTCGAAAATCAGTATTTCAGGAAGCACTAGATACTATAATGAAAAAATGCTGCTTGGTTATGTTCTTGAGTCTTGACCAGTTTCGCGTTAGTCAAAACATTACTTGTACGTGCTGCAAGTTGCTACAACAAGTAATAGATAACCATGGTCAGTAGCTGTGGTACAATATAGTCAACGTTGTCAACCTTTTATTTTTAAGATTTTCTTCAAGCATACCTAAAATCCCCAAATGGACACAAAAATTCCCTTTCGCAAAATTAAAATAAAAACAGCAAATTTGTACTAAAAATAAATAGTATTTAAAAAACAAATTCTTCTTATTGGTATACTATAACAACCGTAAACATAAAACAAAAAAATTAAAAGTTTACTTTGTTTGTAATTGTAATTATTACGCAGTGGCGGATCTGTAGATGCTCATGATGCTGGAGCATCGGGCCTCCGATCGAAGAGGGCCCCGTGGACCCTTTATTACTATAAATGGGGTGCAGAAATTCCCTAAATAGGGAAAATTCCCTGCACCATACAACACTGAATGTAACATGGTGTACATAAATTAAGTAACTTAATTTTAATATCGATCTCATGATCTCCCAGGGGGGGCAATGGCCCCTCCTGGCCTCCCCCTGCGGGCGCCCATGGCTGAAACCATGGTAAGGAAACACTTATCAGCAAGCACACTGCGTTGATCATTATTTAACGCTTCATCCAGGCGCGGACTGAACAGGGGCGTTCGCCACCTGGGCCAACAGGCCGATGGGGGCCAAAAATCAGAAGTTTGTTTGGTTCAAGTAAAATTTTTCTAAATTCTAATCGTAATTGAATTAATCAGGAAACACGACATCGCTACAATCGTTGTTTTCTTATCGTAGTATCGTACCTAACCCAAAAATCCAATCCATAACATCGCCCTTTGTCGCCAGCTCAATACGCAGAAATATAAACATGGACACGTCACTCGTCTATTTTTTAATGCAATATTGGGTAGTATTATTGTTTGATTTAATCACGATCAGTCAAATCGTATCATGCTTACTATCTTATGGTTCCCATCTGTAAAATCTTTAAACCAAGACAAGAAGCTCGACAACCCCAAATTTTTGAGCTGGAAAATTTTCATCTTACTCAAAAATAAAAGAAGCTCAAATTCTGATATGATATACAGTGCGTTTATGATGAAAAGAATAAATTCGATAAAATCTTAGCTATTATTTTTTCGCGAAATCGATCCGACACGTCGATTTTAGTTTTTAAGTTGACATTTTTTGATCAATGCGTTGACCCTATTACTTCCGGTATAACCGGAAATGGCAGCAACTTTGTTATTTTAAATGAAACACCCCGTATGTCTTTACAGATTTGGATAGAGAAGGAAAAAGCGCGTTCAGTAGACCCAATATCAATTAATTCCATTTAAATAAAAGTAATAATTAAAACTGTGTTTCATTCTAAAGTAGATAATGAACAAATTATCAACCCGACGTGTATGCAAAATAACGTCAAAATGTCTGACGTAGGTATACGAGTAGATATCAAAATTTTTCAGAATGAAAAAAGGTTGATATTGAGTCTACTGAACGGGCGAAAAGTTGACTAATGTATCTCTGAAAATAGTTGGTTTTCGAAAAAGACAAATTTCAGTTTCTTCAGAATATTTCAGAAGTAGGTACTTGCAGATATCTTGAAAATCAATACATTTTTGTAAAGAGGCGCAACTTTTCTCTAACTTTACAAACTTTGTATCACTGTAGTGTTGCAATCGACAAAAAAGGTGGTTCAAAATTAGAAGTTCGACGTCGTATAATCTGTCGGATCAACGACATAATGTTATTCATATTGTCAGGGAATGGCATGTAAGGACACCGTCAGGAGACAAAAAAAAAAGCCAAAAACTTGCAACTTTTTTTTATTTAATACCTGATTCAAAAAAATTGACTTGTCTATGAAAGCATTTATTTAGTAGTTTACATTTTCACCGAGTCACATAGTCTGACACTGATCCAAAAATTACCAAAATAGACCGAACAACAAAAAAGTTATTGGGGAAAAATCAATTTTCAAAACTCAACTTCAAGACCAAATATCCTCGTAGGTTTACCTCAAAGAATTTTTTTATGAAAACTTCTTTTCACTAGAATCACCAAAATTCGAGAGATTGCTCATCCTTTCCAGGACGCACTGCGCTGTACTATAACTTACTGTATAGATTGACTATTATGTAGAAATCAACTTAGGCTATGAGCTATAAATTGCATAACACAAGAAAAGTGAAAAAAATAGGGTCCCTTGATACTGTGAAAAAACCTTCGGAAATAACGAATGGTCATCGGCGGCGTTGATCCATTATGTCACCTGTGATAGATGAACGAACGCACACAGCAATAGTTGATCCCAGGGGCGTCGTTAGGAAATATGCTTTGGGGGGGCGCAACTAAAAAAAAGGTCACAAAACAGCCAATTAAACAATTTTTTTTAAGTATTTTTATTTAATTTTTGTAATAAATTTAAGAAATACCTATTATGGGATCCAAGATCTCGCCGGGATCTCGCCCTGTCGCAAACAGTTAAAATTACTTTATTCCCTTGCCCCTTGCTTCTTGTTTATGGTTGACAGCAATAAAACTCGGTAGGATTCCGATGGACGTGTTGGGAAATTCCTTAAAATGCATATTTGACTGCTTTCCAAAGCGCACTACCTACTCCCTAATATGTGTTTTTTGTTATCGGTTGAAATTTAATTTTAATTTAATCATTTATCAATAGATTGGGGGGGCGCAGAAAAGCATTGCCCCCCCCCCAAAGATGGTCTAACGACGCCCCTGGTTGATCCTTATATAATTTTCTAATGTTAATTTTCCTATGTCTGTTACTTCCTGAGACACACTGTATATACTGGGCTATCCAAATGTTTAGATAAGGAAAATGAAAATAGGAGTCTCCAGTTTGATTAATCCGTTTTTCTTTTTACATTAAATTTGTTTTCCGACTTCTCTCATACCTGTTAACCTGTCAGTTTTGTTGTTAATGACACAACAGAACAAAAAAATATGATTGCGTAATTGGTTTTCTGCAAATGATTTAATTTTTGAACTAAGCGTAGACTGATTTAGGTAATTTTTCATAGCCTCCCATTATCTAAATATTTTTGAATCCTGCGGTATTATAACACAGAATTTTATTAAGTGGTTTTTTTGTGATGTTTTTTCACAGAATAATGTAATGTACCACTTCGTCATCCCAACTGATTAGTTAAATAGAGTTATCTATCAATTTATCACACGGATGATATTCTAAAAATATTTGTTAAGTCTGGTAATCTTTTGTTTACACAATGTTTTAGGTAGCGAAAGTAAAAGTTTGTTTAAGACTTGCAGGAAAACTTAAAAATTGTTAAGGGTGTTGCTAACGAGGTACAGTCGATGTGTCCTTGATTCCCGCTAATCACAACGGTAGTGTAGGGGTCCGCTAATCGCCGGTGTCCCTCGCGACCATGCGTAGTGTGGGTGGCGACGCTTGCGCATCATCGCGGCGCCCAGCATCGAGCGAGTGTGCGTTTGGTGCGGACGCGTAGCAGGAAGACCGTCGGTCTGAAAATTCCTGCTGCAAACAATACCAGAACTGAACTGAAAACGATTCCAGCGCGGAAGGGAAGAGCAATGCAAGTAATGCCAGTCGGTCGAGGTATAGATGTGTGTGTGTAGTGTTTAATAGTGACTGCGGTGCTGCGGTCGCAGGTTTTTCGTGGTGCAGGAGGGATATTAAACCGGCACGACGTTTTGCTCAGAGGGTGTATGCAGGATGGGGTGCACTTCTTCGGCGGAGGAGCGGGCGGCCTTGGCTCGGAGCAAACAAATCGAGAAGAACCTGAAAGAAGATGGGATTCAGGCCGCCAAGGACATTAAGCTGCTCCTGTTGGGTGAGTAGGGCGGGGGTTCGATAACTCTGGGTGCGGACTCTTGCGCAGCCCGCCATCTACGTAACCCCTGGCACACTATTTTCCTGCTGGGGTGATTTTTATTATTTATTTCTGCGATGATATCATGATTTCCATTTTATATCCTAGTAAAACTAATCTACGTACCGTGTTGCACCGTTAACGACCGACGATGGTCACATTACTAATGATTTTGCAGTAATATTGTCCATTACATTACATCACTCCCTATTAAACAAAGTATCACACCTATATACGAGTTCTCAATTATCATCGAATATATAATCACGTTCTAAGTTTGTTTAAACGTTTAAAAAGGGCTTGGCAATTTCATATCGCACTATTTGGCGCAGATCCATAGGAAAATATCTGATTTTTCAGCGATTCTTTAATATAGTGCGTAATCAATATTCCTTGCTGAATTTTACAAACGAAACATCTGGGTTGTGCCACTCTTCTTTATATTAGGTGTTAAAATACTGTAATATGGAAATTAAGATTTTGTAGAATATATACATTTACTTTGCTTTATATCCCGAATTTTGCTATTTAAAATTCAGTTTAGCCTAATATATGAAATTTTATGTAAATATTAATTTATTTAAAATTTTACAGTGGTGCAAGAAATTATTGTTAACTTAAAAGTATGATCATTTTAAACCAAACACAGAGTTTTGCAAAAGAATATTGTTCATTATAAAATATTTTTTATTAAACTTAAAATGGTTAAAATTAATTAAGAACAGGAAATTTTCAAAAACTAAACGTTATAGTAAAAACTTTGTACTATATTTTTAGTACAAAATCGTTAGGCAATACAGAAGAAAATTAAATTTTGACAAAAGACACGCCCCAAAAATTTAGCTGGCTAGCATTTGGTAGGTACCATGCTATTTATGTTTTTCCATTTTAATGAAAGTTAATGTAAGATTAACATTGATTTTTCTAAAAGAAAATAACAAAGTCACGTTTGGTTATGTATTGTTTGTTTTTTTTTTAAACTACCGTCCAGTTTGTAAAATATTGAAAAGACAGTTACGTGAGATAATGATCGCCTCGCCCACCTTACTTTCTTGGTAATGATTGATTATCAAAAATATTATAGATTATAAGCTCGATTATAAGTACATTTTAAAGTACCTACTGGCCCTAAACCGGTGCCCTAAAACCAAGCCTAAAACATTTCCTTGTGGGACTCCACATTTGATGGGGTAGGGTAGAGGTCTGATAAAGCTTCTCCAAATTTTACTTGAAAGTTTCTTTCTTAAAAGGATATCATTTGATGATCAGGTAGTAAGTATAGCGAAGTATAGTATAGGGGATGGCCTGCTTGAGCTTGTAGAGCAGACCTTCATGCCAGACCTTGTCAAAGGCCTGCCGAAAGTCAAGGAAGTAGACCTGTTGTGACTTGTGTGATTGAGTGTTGACTTCTGAATCCAAACTGATGATCGGGTATCAGATTTTGATCTTCGAGAATAGGGGTTAGGTTTTTCAGGAATAGTTTGGACAGCAGTGGTAACAAACTTATGTGGGTTTGTATGGTGTAGGCTTATTAGTCCTTGCCGGGTTTTTGAAGAAGTACAACCTGTCCCCTGGGCAACCTTCCACTAAGCCAGGAAGGTTCCTGTTCATAGGATAATTACATAACTTTTTCTGAATAGCTTGATAGATACTTTTTTTCGGCCAATCACTAACGCCGCGCCGCGCCGGTTTGAAATACGCGCATCAGTTATTGGTCGAAAGGGTTCCGATTAAGTTAATCGCTAAATAAAGTTAATAGGAAGTTTAATAGGAGGTTGAAAGACCGAGTTTTACGTGAGAAAGTAATAAATTAATAATTACAATATCGCATATAGCGTGTTTGGATTTGGATGCTTGCATTGTTTTAATGTTCTGCGCAGAAAGGATTGGTTTTGTATCGTAAATTATTGTGATTTTAGTAGTACTAATTTTCATTAGTAAATGTATTGTCTACTTGCCTTTAATTCAATAGAGAATCTTGAAATGTAAAGTGTTTATGTAGGAGGTACTGTAGATCTATTTTTACTTGCGCATGTAGCAGGATGTATGAAATCGGGTTTACGGTAATTTTTTGTTTTTGGAGCAATTTTGAACCTCTTATGCGCTCTTATGTTATACTTATAACAGAATAGATACCGAATAAAATAGCTATAGAGAACAGAAGTTTTAAATTATGCATTAACGACGACGTCCGTGTCTAACCGACACCGACGCCACCGAACTTAAAAATTAAATTATTAAAGTGTAATTAAAATTTCTTAATTAAAATTCGATGATTGTACACGGTTGGGAAATTGTATCATATCTAAAATACAAAAGGTAGGTAGCTACCTACCTACCATCTATTTAGATTTAGGAAATGCAACAAATTTGCAGTTTAATTTAAAAATTATCCAAAAAACTTTGTTTTCCAAGACTTGTGTTGACAAGTTCGGACATTTAATTGTAATTCATACATTCTTACTATTACAATTAGGGCCGGAATTGAACTGAATTTGTTTTAAAAACTGTTACTTCTTTGTCAAATAAATACGAATTTTTTAAGTATAAGCTAGTTGACAAGGCAAGTTATTTTATCTGTAAATTAAAAATTTCAAATATTTTAAAACTCTTCTACAATAATATTAAATAAATAATTGCGCGTTCGAGCATATTTTTAAAAAAGTTTTCGCATTAATAGTTTTTAAATAACAATTATGTAAAGTATTATTTCTCCCTACTTATTGCTTTGGGAGCATAACTATATAAGCACGATTTAGAATATAGTCTCTCGGGTAGTCCGATGTTTCCCAGGTATACGGTATTGGTAGAACCGCAAACTCGCCGGTTAAGCTCCAGTAGAGAGCAGTTAGTTCGGTCCACTTGGTCGTTAGTGCCGATGTTTAAAGCCTCAGAGGTCAGCGTAGAACCCAGCAGGTGTTATGAAAACCCCCTAGTTGAAAGGGTGGTCAGCAAGAGACATATTGTGGTCTCACAGTTACTGTGGAAACGACTTTGGCTACCTTTTTGCTTTTTTTTTAATTTGTTTACTAATCATAAAAAACGGCATAATTTATTGTAATTTTAGAAAACTAGTAGATATATTATTTTATTAGCCTGTAGCTGTTGACGAACGAGCAAAGCGACATATTCCTGAAAATAATACAGAAACCCCTTTTAGGTATTATTAGGGAGGTGAGGACCACTTTATAAAACCTCTCTTGCTGTTGATATTATAATATTAGAAATTTTAATAATTTATTGTTGGTATACTCGATTGATAACTGAGAAACAATATTCAAATCGTTTTCGGTGCGCTATCCTGATTTGATTTATTGTAAAATTCAAGTGACGTTCCTAATTTAATATAAGAAAATTTGATTTATGCAATTTCCATAAGTTTAATGTAATAGACAGATAATCGTTAATACAAACATCATCGCACAATACAGAAAAAAATAGGTACATAGCTAAATTAAAATTGTAGGAGATCAAAAACTTGATGTCATTTCTACATGCAAATCTGCACTAAAGAGCTTCGTATTTTGCTATATTATCTGCAAATTATGAGAAATAAAATAGAATTGCCATTTTCTAAATTATACAGTTTTAAAATACAATTGGAGTTTAAATGGGAGCCCTATGTTTGAATGTTTGAAAATAGCATTATTTGCAATGATTTATTATTTTTGTCTGCCGCTGCCTATTATACTGTTTTTTTTGGACGACAACGATATCTCTTACAGTTCAACTACCATAAGCTAATATTTATTTTACAGTTGAGTACAGGCAACTAGTTTAATTGGATAGTTTAATAAAAAAATCCTACTTTCCTAGAGGTATTGTTGAATTTATCCTTTTTTTAAATTTATATTTCTTCTGTTTGAATATAATATTATATGAGTACAGTATTTAATACACTTATATTTAGGAGTGAACATTAACTTTATCTTTTATCAGAGGAAGGCAAACCGCAATGCACTCATTGTGACCTCAACCCACTCATTGCGAAACATGTGTCTCGTTTTTCAAGCCAAGAAATAAAACTAATCTGTAATCACAGCTGGTTAATATAATATAAAGGGTTTCAGAATTCACCAACGGTTTTTAAAGTTGAACAAAGTGTTGTTTTTATATTAAATTTCTAATTTAAAACTGGGATTTTTAAATATGGCATGCCATTATTTTGAAAATTCGATGACAGTTGTCAAAACTAATTAATTTATTAATTTGTTTTATTTTTTACTTAACAATAATTATTTGTTGATTATATGTAAGAAATATAGTAGTCGCTATGACCGGGCGTTATGAATCCATAACTGCCCTCTAATATATTGTCATCTTCAAGATACATAAATCACCCCCAAAGCCATGGCCGTGTTGGGTATTTTATAAATCCCCGTTCTAGCAGTTCACCCGGTATCATTGTAGTATTTTAAGATTTGTGTTTTGCATCATAAAAATATCCTTTACAGTTTTAAACTTGAAAAACACTGCAAACTTATAATTTAGCAGATGCTTCTAATACACAAATGACAAAATGTGTGCCAGTTTCCTTAATGCAGGCAGCTGTTGCTGGTTTTCGTCATTAAATGTTCAAATTAAGGAAAAATTACCAGTGCTATCTACATAAAATTATGTAGTATTACATACACAAGTGTCATTTAAAAGTCAACAAGTTCTCTCGTCTAAGTTAGCTTATGGAAGAGTTGTGTAACATAACAAGCTATAGACTAAACTGCAGATTCTAAAGTACCTACAGACTGATTTAATTTAATGGCATATTGAACTTCAATCCGAAAAATTATCGTAAGATTTTTAAGAGATCTCAAAATCTAAAGTTCTTTTTGTTTTATTATATGGAAATTAAAAAATATCACGATTGATACCTCAGTAAATCAGAAAATACAAATTTCGCCATCTGATTTGTACAATATATTTTTATGTTAAAGTTGTTTTTAGTGTAAATATTTGTTATTGTTCTACAAACGAGACCACAGAAGATCAAAGATACCATAAACAATAATTTATAATCTCTGCAGATACAGTATGAAGGTTTCTTGTTACTATCAGACGACCGAACCAGTGTTTCTCAAACTGCAAAGAATTACCTGCATTTCTATAAACAAATATTTGTAAAAATAGAAATTACTTAGGTCTTTTCTACGTATTTTCGAGAAACCTATTGAAATTTTCACTGAGCTAGCTAAATGTCTGTGCCTATCAAGTAGATTTCATAATTAAAATAAATAAATATTAGTTCTTGTACCTAGCAGAAAAAGTACGATATTGATTTTGCAAAGTACACTAATTAAGCAGACACGCATAGTTTTGTTTCAAACTTAACTGTAATGGTTTTTTTATTAGCTCTGCATATACAGGATATTTGTTTTAAATGCTCTGTCTATTACGTATAAATTGTAAAGATTTTTGACATATGTCCTAATTGTTTCTGAATAAAGTTTCATAAGATTTCGCTAGCTCTCTTCAAAAGCATTTTATCACACATAGTGGTCATGTTTGAAATTGCCTTAAGGAATCACCTCTGGGTGTAAAAAAAGGGTAGGCATTACTACTATATGTTTTTCATCAAAAAAGGAAAAAATTTAGTACTACTGGCAATTGTCACCGTTTAGTTTTATTTTTAAAGTTATAAGCAATTTAAGAGTAAACCGACTATGCACTGGAAGGGTGCGAAAAACCGCAAAAAAATTGTTTCTTTTACATTAGAAGCTCTAAATGGTCTGCAAAAACCGTGTCTTTGGTACGAAATTAATTATTGCAAAACCCGCAGATATAACACATTTCCCCGTTTTAACTTGCAAGAAGTTTAAACCCATTTGCTAAAAAATGTAAGAAGTGGAAGCTAGCTGTGATATTAATTAGAACCTATAAACACTCACCTACAGTGCGCTTGATATTAGACTCGAACGGCTACATCCTGTATTATCTATCAATATTTTAAGGAATAGAGAATATGAAAAAAAAAACGATTTCCACTAAATATGGGTTTCTTTCAAAAAAGAAAACTTCTTAATCTTAGAGGTGATGCCAAATTTAAAGGGGGGGGGGCTAGCTTTTCCCTAAATTTTCCCTACGACCATGTGTTTTCACTCGGCATCACTCACTTAGTGCTCATTAAATTTTAAAATAAAAAAAGCAGCGGATTAACGAAAAAACGACAACACCCACGCCCACGTATTTTCTTTAAATACTTATGGTCATCAATATATTTTTTGAAAAATATATTCTTTATAAAATTAAATAAAATGGCAGTTAATACTTATAATATAATGTTTAAGAATGATTGAAAAATTTATTTAAAATAAGAACAGTGAAAAGTCATAAAAGAACAATTAAATTTCAGAAGTGTAATATTTTTAGAATTAGTTTGATTGTCACAGAAACAGTTCCAGTAACGAGTGAAATTGTTTTGGGGGCTCTGATACACACATATGTATATCACTTGGGGGGCAGGGGGCTGGATATGAGCAAGAGGAACGAGGAACCATCTGCCGATGCCATGCCATGCCATACCCACTTCGATCCGTCTGTTCGCATTTTGCGGAGCTATTGTGTTCGGCGTGTGTGCGCGCTTCCGCGTCGCGCCTCGGGTTTGATGAAAAAATTGTCACTTTTATCCTTAATCTGGCGTGAATGCTTACGTACTTGGTTTGGATAAGCAAACCGTTCGATACCGTAGTTTTCTCTTTTTTTCGCAGCAAAGTCGTTGTTTAATTAATTACCTGCGTGTGAAACAGGAAGTTCAGTTTGATAAAGCAGTTCCTCGACTCTAAAACTCTGCTAGTGAGTGTTAAATGTGGAAAGATTTAAACAAGCAAAAGTGGAATAAAAATAGAAGTGTTCTGGCTTTTAAACCTTTAGCATCTGCCGGTGTTTTTATAAAGTACATAACGTATCGGAGGTAAATCATTTTCGTGTACACATCAGTATCCTGTTAAATTTTAAAATTTACTTGTGTATAAAAGTTATTTTCTTGTCTGTGCTGCAGCATTAAATAATTATTTAACGTTTTTAACAGCGTGGGTGTTTTATCTGTAAGCATTTTTGTTACGCTCCAAGAGAGCCCAATTTTTTTATTTTCGTGTGTGCCAAAAAGCATCAAAACGTCGTGTCCAGAAATTTTCGTGATGGGCTGCACGGTGTCGGCGGAGGAACGGGCAGCAGTTGCTCGGACGAAGAAAATTGATCAAGAAATAAAAGAAGATGGCATAAAGGCGAAAAGGGATATCAAATTGCTGTTATTAGGTATGAATATCATTTGCATTTCAAAAGTTTGAAACAACTTTATTTTTTTATTGGTACAAGTAAAAATAATACGATTCGTAAGTTTCCACATTCCTTTGCGAATTGAAATTATTTTGCAATAATGGGCAATAGAGAAAATTTCACTTCCTAGAAGCAACTAGACCTCAGTTTTCCTTATTTCGCTACATTATAACGATCTTTATCCTAACAATGACTCTGCCCTAATTGCGAAAGGAAAAAAATACTTTTTTTAATGAGATGTTCAGATAGGAATAGAATAACTGGATGCGATATGTCTTCTTAAAAAAACCTACATAGGAAAGTTTCTACGTAAGTCTATTTTAAGTTAGAACCGCGTTTTCCTTTCTTAGTGATGTATCTCTAAAAATACTTCAAATGGTTCACATTCCTGGAAGCTTCCACAAAAAATCCCGGAAGCTAAAATATAAATAATATTCCGAATATCACTACGATATTTGCAGAAATGATTCTATTGTATAACGTAAAACGGTGCATCACAATTTTTTAAATGTTAACTGGCTTCTTACTGGATCACCTTTTTTTACATTTAATTGTACATAAGATTTAAATGCTAAAATGCATAATTATACGAAAATAGGGAAAATATAAAAAACATAAAAAGAAAAACTGAATATAAAGTCGATTGGACGAATTCCAACTTTACTGGCTGATTTCCTTGTTTTGGTTGTCATTTTCGTAAGAAACTTCACGAATACTTGTGTTGGCGGTCATCTGTCGTATAGAAACATTAATCAATACTAAGCATTAATAAAACTATACTGAAAGTCGGAACAAACTGTTGCGTGTTTGCGTGTCTGGGCCGGGCTTGCCCTATTTTCGTTTTGCACGTTGTTTTTGCAGGCGCCTTGGGAGAATGGGCGCCCTTCACATGCATTTCTTTTTTTATTACTTACACGTTATCAAACATTACTACTTTAGAAATTCGTAAATCTAAATCTAAGGATGACCTAATAATGAATTTTTTTATTAAATATTCTAGGTAGTTTGAATGTTTTAGCCACGACGGAGTTAACCTACCATATAAAACCAAATTACACGGGTTGTCTATCGCCATCCTATCGATTTTATTTTATATTCCAGATGATTAAACATGCGACTTTCTAAAGGTTAACAAAATTATAGAGTTGTCACTTGGTATTTGAAAACGTGCTTGTGGGAGTTTAATATGTGCAATTTGAATTGTGTTCTCATTTTAACACCTCTTAGATTATAATCTCATAAATAGTAGGTTCAAAGTGACATATGAGCGTATCCATAATAAATTATGATTTGTGTATTTGTAAATTTTGAACAAACTAGTATTATTTCCTAAAATCAAATTTTATGAGGGGCGAGCGCAGTTCAGCGGCAAGTTCGTCACTTACGTGGGTCAATTAACAATTAACGCGTTACTACTTAAACATCGAGTCATTTATTAACGTGATCCTCTTTTTATTCTTGTTTAGTTGTGTATGTTTTTTCTGGGAAAATTTTTTTACGCCCTGACAAAAATCTTGTTCCCGTAACAAATAATTTGTGGCTATAGCCTCAACAAAGTCATTGTTGTCATAACAAATACGAGTTTGTTGGGGTTTGCTCAGACAACAAACAAGAAAATAATATTTGTAGGTGCAACTTGTTGTATGTTCCCAAACATGGCACACTTCTATAATAATAGCTGTTACTGATATGAACGTCTCGATTGAGTATTTCTTTCTCTACAAAAAATTTCTGAACAGTTTAGCTCTAAAATAATTAGGGGAGAAAAAATGAACAAAATTTTTTGCATTGAAATTCCTGTATATACACTGGTTACAATACGCTTCTCGCTCCAGGGACAATTAGGACAATCTAGCTGGCACGATTCGAAATAAAGAAAGAAACTGCGGGATGAAGACTACAAAAATTGGCAAACAATCGAAATGTTATGGGGCATTCTAGGAGTTTGTATAGATATATTATTAAATGTTTTTAAAATCTTTATCTGAGCACCTACGTCTTAGTTATTTAATTATTCTCGTTTGGTTCCTAAATTGTATTTAATGGATGCGTTCTTGTTGTACTTCTTGGCATTATTGCAGTTTGTTACGGATCTTGTTTTCCAATTTTCGAATGTTGTTGACATATTATTCTTTATCAAACTTATTCTGTTTTGTGCTAGTGCCCGCTGACTTGTTAGGGTCAAACCTGATTTTTTTTTGATGATTTGATTGGTCGGCCTCATGGTCTACCTCCTGCAATTTTTGCTTCAAATGCTTTCCTCGTTGTTTGTTTTGTAGTGCCCGAATTCTCTTGTATGTGCTTGTTCTATATTTTGTATACCGGTCAGTGAATACCCTAATAGGGGGCTCAATTGTAGGCGTTACAACCCGGTCTTAAATAATACTACAATAATGTGTAAATATAATACAAAGCGATAATAGTATATTATTATACAAGTGTAATAAGAGGATCTATTGTAGCCGTGAGCGAGTTTGGAACACGACGAGCGTAGCGAAGGGTGGTCCAATGGAGCGAATGCTACAATGCCTCTTATTAAACGAGTATAATGTACTATTTTTTCGGCTTTGCAACATTTATTTAACAAAAATGTGAAATTTTTAATGAATTTACTATCTAGGGAGTTTCGATTGAAACAAGTACTGGCAACACTGCGGCAAGCTATTTTCAAAACTGTCAAAATTGACAATTTAGGTTATAATAAACTTTGTAAAATAAATATTTATTCTGTGAGTTGTTTTCATTATTCTAATGGCCGATTTTAGAATACTAGTATATACCTGGAATAAGTTATAGCCCCGACACTTGTCATGGTTACAGTTGTTACAAGAATTGTAACCATGGAAACTGTCGGGGGTATAGCTTATTCCAGGTATACAGGGTGTTTCTTAAATGGCGGACACGGAGAGCACTACGCGATTCTCATCTTAAAACTGAGTTGAAAAAGTATAGGCGATTTTGTCCTAATGTATTTAGTTTCCGAGTTATTCGCATTTTAAAAATTTTAAATTTGACAACATTGCGGGTGCTTGCACAGACTTTGTTTTAAACGTTTGGTGTTTTAATAAGGCAGTATGAACAAAGTTTCCTAGGTAATAACCTCATAGCTACAATGCACTGTTGCAACATATTGAAAAAAATTTAACAACAGATATTTATCAGAAAGAATGTCTTCGGAGGAAGGAATACAACGTATAAAAAATTCCAAATTTATTAAGATTTAGTATTTGATTGATGAACAATGTGGAACGGTTAAAATTTACCCGTTTTTCCAAAGCATAAAGGAATTGAATCTCAATCTTTGACTGAGAATAACTCTTAAACTAGCGAAGAACGGGCATTATTGTATTATATTTTTCCAATTGGTATCTGGAGGGGAATGTAGTACTGTGCTCCGTGTCCGCGATTTAAGAAACACCCTGTATACTAATATTGTAAAACCGGCCCTAAATCAAATAAAACTTTAGGTATTTATAACTTCTGTGTTTATTTTATCATCGTCTAAGATTTTAACCTCTCTGTAGAAGAGGAACTGCATGCCATTGATATTTGATATTGATGGCGTTTGATAATAATTTGACACATGAAGCAAATGCTACCACTTTTAAGAACTAAAATTTTACCAAACACAGTTGCACAATAGCCTCTATTATGAAACTGTTTTGTTCAGTTTTCAGTATCGTAATGAAGCTATTGTGAACGCAAAGTAGAAAAAGAAGTACCTACCTAATGTCTACCGTTATGACTATTAGAATTGGTTGATCATTTTACAATACTACAGCACTATTACATCCAATACTCAAATCGAGAATTTATTGTTACTTGCGCTAGTGTTAATTTGTTGGGTTCCAAGCTTTCGAAATTATCGCCGTTTACGTTTTCTAAAATATACGTCATCTTATTTGCAACAATGTAGATGTGTATTGCTATTTCTAATCATTATGATTTTTTTTCTCAATTACTTGTCGATTTGTATAATTATTATACTTTCTAAACATATATGTTTTTCCATCAAATAGCAACCAAACAAATAAACATTTCATTTGTACTATTAGTTTGCATGGTCTCAGTACTACCACAGTTTTATTAACAACTAATTAAAAGTGACTTCTATTTTGTATTATTTATTTTTTAAAGAGTGTTTCTCATGTAAAGTATTATTGGGCTTATTCCATAACTCGTTAATTGATGGTACCGGTACCATTTAAAAGTTGCTCCTACACAACCCCTACAAGTTAAGTAATAAGAAATAATAAGAAGCTAAAAATAGGGTAAGGCAATAATAATTTATCAACTAATTACATGTAACGTTGTTTCTGCTCTAGAACATAAAGTACTTAACATAACTAATTTAATTTTAATTATACATTTAAATATAAAATAACAATAAACTACGAAGTTTTTAGTAGGTGTTTGAAGGAACAAGTTTCAATGTCCACAGCGGTCCACAGGTTTTCAATTTATTTTGTATTACATAATATTATAATGAAAAACTGTAATCAGACAGAATGTAAATTCCGGTAAATTCCAAATAAGTGATATTCGTTAGTGGAATTTTTAATGGCATGGTGGGTAATATAATGTTACAACTGTATGCAAAAAGTCGAACTGAGGCTGGTGAATCACGAGACAGGTGAATTCTATCTGCGAAGTTTTCTTGTCTTTTTAACATATAGGTCGCTTTTAATTCAAGGTGAGCACGACCGTCAGTTAAACCAAGAGGTCATGAGATTTCGTTCAAAAATTTGCAAACATTTGCAACATTATTAACAAATTATAAATTTTGTGTTTGGATTGAAAATTGAAGGAAGGTTTTTGAAGTAGAAAATATTTTAAGGTTTAAACCGTGGCGGTTGGTTTATAATCGTCCACAAAAAACAATAATATAAAGTATTTTGAGATGTGTAGGTACTTAGTTTATAGTTTCTCTGAATGCAAACGGTCATTTTTAATGACATACAAGTTTTTTTGGTAAAACCACTTTTTAAATCATGGCTTTTGAAGTATGTTCTAGATAAATTATAATGGTTTGGCATATAAATCTCTATAAATAGGCAAAATGCGGTAACAAAGTATCAGTTTCAATCTGGCGTTTACTCAGTACTTCAAAATTATTATATTGTCACAGTCTATTAACTGCAACAATAATTTCTAATATTATTTATAACTCATATCCATCCTACAATAAACTTTAATAAGGTGTAACAAGTGCAGATGTATAAAAACTTCCAAATACAACTGGCGAAAAGCCAGTGAAGTTGAAGAGAAAATCCATTTCACGAAAATAGCTTTTAGTGTTAATGATAATAATTATCTTTTAGAAAGATAATTGAAGTAAAAAGCATTTAGATTTCGCACGTGCCAAAGTCAAGTGGCTGTCGAGTAAAGTCTCAAATGGAAAGTTATTAAAATTTTGCTGTTCTCTGATTAATCGCTAGTGCTGTATTAGGCTACAAAAATTATAAGCTAATCCATGGTAATCGTTATGGAAACAATTCTTGTAACAGTGGCATCCAATACAACTGACCCTTAATTAGCATAACTGGGAATTAAATCCGAAGTGAAAGACCGGCCCTAATAGTTTTTATTTTTGAGATATACAGGGTGTGTAAAAATGGTGGTGCAAACTTCAGGTAAAGTTATTCTTTGAAAAAAAATAAGGCAAAAAGCTTATTGCGAAGTAACTGGCAAAGGCTTCCTGAACTTACACGAAGCCCTCAAAGTTCAAAATTTGTAACAGTAAAGAAAGCTATTATTTCAAAATCAAGCTACTTGATGCGTACAGTCAGCGACTAATGTTTTCACCAGTCTTGTACCACTGTAACCCGCTTTACTGAAAAATATAACACATTTCTATATTTCATTTCATCTTCTTAACAGTGTTAACAACATACCTATATAAAACAATAAGAACGACGTTATGGTACCTCTTATATTTCTCAGAAAAACGTGTTCAGTGGTATCATACTGGTGAAAACATTTGTCGCTGACTGTACATTCAGTGATAGTAGCTAAAATAGGGTGTCTCTAAACCTAGTACCATAAATTTACCAGCCGTTTCCTGACGCAAAAATAAGTCGAAAATGTCTATAAAAAATTTGTCCTAAACCGCAGCATCAGGAAGCTACACGTCTTTGAAAATGGTGTTGAAAAAACGGAAAACAATTGCATTTTTTAAAAACGGTTTGAGATAAAAAATCGAAAATTTGCATGCAGCCTAATCTATTGAAGGTATAAACAGTACGAACACTTACTGTAACTATTTTTATTTTAATTTATTTTTCAATAAATTAATTTACATACAAATCCAGCATTCTAAATTGATTTTGGCTAAACAGAAAACCTGCATTTTATAGGAAATTGTTAGTCCAAGCGAGTTGAAACAAGAGTACCTTTTTTGTTGATTAGGCAATAGGGAATACAAATCTCTAAACTAAAATGGAAAAAAAACAAAAGGTTAAAAAAACGGGTTACAAGAGTAAGGTGATAACCCCCATTCGCGCCGCCCCTAGTTAATTTACAAAAAAAATAGTAGAAAGTTTATACCTTTAATAGGTTAGGCTGCCTGCAAAATTTAGATTTTTTATCTCAAACCGTGTTTAAAATGTAATTGTTTTCCGTTTTTTCAACACCATTTTCAAAGACGTGTAGCTTCCTTATGCTGCGGTTTAGGACAATATTTTTATAGACATTTTCGACTTCTTTTTGCGTCAGGAAGCGGCTGGTAAATTTATGGTACTAGGTTTAGAGACACCCTGTATATTACCATCCATCGTTTGAAAGTAAAAGGAAATTAATAATTTTTATTATTTCAAATCATTTAATTTTTCTATACTATGCGTAAAAAATAGATTTGGCAATATTGCAATGTAATAGTGTTAGTTTTAGCGACTTTCAGAGTGCCTTGATGCAATGATAGATAATAAATTGTGGTGATCATTGATCAAGATTGATCAACTTATCATAGTAGGTGGCTACAAGGTTGCCAAATGTACATTTCTTAAATTGTTATGGTGAGGGGTAGCCATGCGCCTACGAACTTTTTTGCAATAAACTTTTTGCCTTATTTTTCTCCAAGGAATAATTTTACCTGAAGCTTGCACCACCATTTTTACACACCCTGTAGAAATACCTTCTTTTAAAGTAACTGTTTGTTGTTACGTGTTACACAAATCCTAGAATTATTGTACAATATGAGCAACAACATTTCTGATCAGGTTTGGCTATGAAATATAATTAGTGTGTCGTTACTTGTTTCGACTAAACCTGACTTTGACAGTAGTTGTCAAGAAAATTAGTAAATCAATCGTGTGGCTTAAGTAAAGACACTGAATTTATATTTCATGGCCAAGCCTGACCAGAAATGTTGTTGATCATATTTGTACAATAATTGTGGGGTTTGAACTATTACTTTAGAAGCTAATAAAATATAAATGCAATGCCATAGAAATTAGTAATCATACCAGAAAATATCTCATGATCACAAATTTTCTCACTTGTATGTAACTTTCACATACTGAAAGTGCTAAAATACATGCCAGTCCACTGTACAGATCATGTGAAATCATTATTAATTAAATTATACACAAACACGATGTTGTTAATTTTTTTCCAAGGATGTATGAGTTGAATGGACGTTGAAAACATGCTTTCGATTTAGTACTGCAATTGAATAGTTATTAAAATATTATGATATTATTTTCATAAAACTCTGTAGGTGTTACTTCCAATACGAAAATAGTTCACAAACATGTGGCTTTCATGTTTCACGAAAGTAATTTGCTTTTCTCTGAGGTAAAGGTACTTCTAGTATACTGACGAGGAAGATAAAAATAGCAGAGCTTGTACCATGTAATTTTGAAAAGTTATTACAATTTATTGAAACATGTTGGCCCGATGTTGGCACTGTTTCTTTAGTTTAGAATGTTTAGATATTTGTCTTACAGAATGATTATTTTAGCTTATCCATTTTGAAAGCACTTTAAAATAGAAGTATATTTTAGAAGAGTAAACCTCTGTGGTAGGTATATGGAAGTGTACTACAATTTGATCATCGTTGTCGTTATCCCTAGCATTAGAATAGTCTAATGACTCTGGGAGTACTTATTTTCCTAAATTGTCATCACGCAATTCATTGCTGCGTTTTGTATCTTGTTTCTTCAATCCGTTCCCCATTTGCCGCGATTACTTCATTTTATAGTCTTTTTTTCTGGACCTCCAGTCGAGTCGTATAGCATCCTGAATCCGTGGTACATCTTCTATTCGTTGCAATAACATTTGTTTTCAATAAAATGAAGAATATGGACATAGACATAGCAACCAATTGATTTTCAGTGAACATTTGTTTTTGAACATTCTATCTATTTACAGTCATATACCGTTTCGCCTTTAGAAGATCGATTATGATCATTTTCAGATCCTCTATATTGTCTTATAACAGAACAATATTACCAAAAGTAGACCGATAATAGCTATTCTACGATCTACTTTTTTATCATTCATTTATGTATCTGTTGATATTAATGTCTTGTTTATTCAATTCAGTGCTCATTAGGTACCATCAAGTCCCTTCAGATTTGTTTTTCAAATAACTAATGGAGAGTGATCAAATTTAATTGTTGGGGGTTGAACACACAACTTTTCTCCAATTTAACCTTCCTTGTAGCTCAATATATACGCGAGATAGACACTGATTCTTGAAAAACAAACATTATTTTGATATTTGTACTGTCCACACACATATATTTCTATAATACATTGTATGATTTATAAAATTTTTGTGATGTAAAGTATAATCTTGCTCGATCATCATTCACGTTTTCTTGTTTGTCTTGGAAACGATTTAAGCTATTTTTGTATGATAATATAAATATTTCTGAATCTTTCAAATAATACTAAAACGTATTTCCGTAAATTCTATATTTAACGTTTACCTAGACCGTTCTCCATATAACATTTTCTGTACATGATGGAATAATTTTTGAAATGCATTCGTGTGTAGGTAGGATTAGTGTAGGTATTAGTGATCGTAAAGGTTTTGTAAAAAATCGGTTGACGTTTACTTTTTAAGTAAATAATTTACTTAAAAAGTAAACGTCAATCGATTTTTTTACAAAACCTTTAAGACCACTAATACCTACACTAATCCTAATTCTAATCCTTTAATTTTAGAAATGCGAAATTTTGATATTAAATATTTTTTTGTTCGTAAATCAGCATTCATGTGCAGATTGAACAATACTTATACGGATTTGAATAATTTTTATGTTGAAATATGTGGCGAGAATGTGGAATAAAATATGGAGTCGTGCTTATCTATGGGAAGTGTAAAACCTCATAAAGCATGAGTGCAGATAAACAATTTCTGGTAATGATTACTGTACAACCATAAATAAATATACCATGTATTAGCGATAGCTCAGAACTATTAGCCAAGTGATATTTTTAGCAGTAAAATGGATAAAACAGGTACCTATAGTATAAAGAAAAGGATAGGGTTGTCTCAATTTGAAGCGAATAAAAAAATATTAGAATGATTTCCTTATGAAATTACCTTTCCAACGATGTGCCACACATGCTATGGTGCCATTTGAAATTTTAGAGAGGGTGGTTGTCACGACTAAGTGGTTGACAGACTTCCGGATTTTACCTAATACCCCCTTGCTGTCTTTGTTGACATGTCTTGGAGATTTTCAAGCAAACAATAGTTTTTGAAAGATACTGAGGATGGTTACTTTTCATTGAAAAATCCATCTATACCCTCTGACTGACTGTATAGTTTTCGAAGTTCCACAATCAAGTTAAAGCGTATAAAGTGCTAAATTATAATTTAGTGTTAATAAGAAACTTTTTTTATGTAATTCAAATGATTTTGTTCTCTGAGTAATCTCTTATCAACTGTATAAGTTAGTGAAAATAAATATATGAGAGATATGGTCGTATAGTTCGTATCAGAACCATTATATCAGCCCATATCAAAAAATTTGATAGTAATCTAAAAATATTAAATAAATAAATTCTGATGTTCTGGAAAGTACGAGTTACATATTATTGCATTGAAAACTGTTCTACAGCAAATAAAATAGCGTCAGTCACAAACATTTCCAGTATATCTAATCTAGTTTCCGCTAGTTTAGTGGTTAAATACTTGTTAATATTTACACAGGATTAGGTTATTTTGGTTGATTTCTGATGCAACTTAGCGTATGCTATGCCTATTTAGTTATAAATAATTATTTAAGATCTTTAAGGAACCACACATACAAGTATCGTGCTAATTTATTTCGAGTAAATATTATAAAAAATATATATTGTCCTTTATTCCTTGGTATAATTAGGAAACTTCTATAGTATAGGTACCTGTCAGTATTTTATAAAATAGTTTTATTATCGATTTTTTAAAAATTAAATTGAATAATTGACTACATACTGCAAACGGCTACTAGGTTGCAGGTTACTCAAAATTAAAATAGTGAAGAAGAAGAATGATGAAAAAATGAACAAACGAAGACGTACTAAAGAGAATACTGAAAAAGATAGTATCTTGTGGATACACATAACCATAAGTAAAACGTTGGAATAAATTAATAGAGCATGTCATTCTGCATAATTCTTAAAAAAATAATTCAGGAAAGCGTGAATGAAAAAATGGTTAGAGGAAAACCTACAATGAAATACGCAGAACAAATCATGAAGGACGGTGGATACAAAAGCTATGCCATAGACTAATATGCTGAACTCAAGAGGCTGACGGGAAAGCGTCAAGAATGAAAGTCTGCTGTAAACCGATCAAAATGATTGATGATACTGAGAAAGAGAGAGAAGTATAAATGAAACCTACCATCAAGCAGCTGTATAACCGCGAATCGAATCCCAGAGTTTAGTTAATATTTAAATTTTGTAAATTAAATATATACCATTTCTATAACTTTTAAGCAAAGTTTTCGTGGGATTAAAGTTTTAATTATAAAATAATGAATACATAAATTCTCAAAATAATATTTGAGTTGGAACCTTTTACTAGTTTAATTGCTTACACCCACAGGGTTACATTGTCAAGAGTTTTTTAAAAGAGTAATCGATGTCACGCCCGTCTTCGATTTTCGGTTGGGTTTGTGGACAGAAAATATCCTAAAATAGTTCGTATCTTTCTATTGATTATTTATGTCGTCTTAAATTCGAAATTTTAGTAGTCACTTGGTCTACATTTGCAAAGACTATAAACACATAAAATGTATGACGCTAATTACTGATGTAAACATATTACACAAACGATAGCATCAAATCGCTGTTCTGACCAAGCCCGGAACATCTTGTATGACGTAAAACAATTCGCATTTGGATTATATAAACATGATCTAACTGCAAATTAATATGTTACATACACAGTTATTTAGTGAAATATTGCCGCTTGAGAAAGAACAGAATGCTTGAATAAATAAACGAATCATGAATTTTGCAATGATGTTCGAAGTTGTAGGAAAAATAGCGGAGATATGTTGTAGTTAGTAACATTTACGAGCAAATAATTGTGTAAGCATGGAAGCCTTTAAGAATTTCGAACGAAAAGTTTTCAGGGCAGTTATACATTATTTAACACCAGTACCTATACGCGAATTTATATTTTATATTGATGTCGATTGATTTGGTACCTTCTACGATAAATCAACAAAATTAAAACCCACGTTTTTATAATATTTATTTACTAATGCAAAAAGTTGGGAGATACCTTTTTCTGATCACATTTCACATTATGGATTCTGTATCAAAATATTTAATGGAAAATCCATTGCGGGGGGTAGTACATAACTTGGGTCGTACAGTCGTGTAATATATTTGAACTTCGGTGAAACTTGATAGACGTGAACCTACAGCCATTATAGCACCAGTATTATAGTCAAACACTACAACCACTAGTCGACACTTATTTATATTTAAAATACAGCCCTTTATCGTATAAAGATAAAGTTATTGTATAAATAAATTAAGATTTAAGAATCTATTTTCATAAAAGTTATATCTACCAAAAACAAATTTGAGTTCCAGTAGCAGTTACAAAAAATGGTTTTACCTATCCCTTTCGAGAGATGAAATAAATTAAGCCACTGTTGTCAAAGTTTCTTCTTATCATTAAGTTTATTTGATAAATAATATGCTGTATGAATATTGGTTGCTTTCATATTTTATTTGGTCAACTGAATATACTATAAATCTATTTGGCTCTCATTAATTGTCGCATAAAAAGAACAAAAGCGACTTAGATAATTTCTATGCTCACTTATGCCCGATTGCACCGTCGTCACTTAAATTTTAAGGGAGCCTTAAAAGTTTAATTGCCATGGATACAATTCTTGATGACAATTGTATCCATGGTAATTCAACTTTTAAGGCTTGCTTAAAATTTAAGTGACGACGGTGCAATCGGGCATTAAGGATATATTTATTTAGCATCGACCTATGGCTTTGTTTTCCTTTGGTGTGGTCGTTAAACTCACTGCACCGCGGGCAAAATCAACCTATTGTGCTCCATGTGAAATTATTCTCCTTCAAGTAGTCTTGTATATTTGATATAAAGTCCAGGACGTTCTTGAGGGAGATGGCGTGGAGTTCCTGTGTTTCCAGAAAGGTAACTCCAAATCTCCTCAGTCTTTTTGCTTCCAACACTTCACATTGACAGAATGTATGAAATGGAGTTTCATCCTTCATATCACACGCTTTGCACGTTGGGTCGTTTGTGTATTCGCTGGATGGATCTCGAATAAACGGCTTTCATTGTCTCAATTCAGGCACTGCCCTCCAGTAGTTCCTGTGTGCTACCCTAAGTCGGTCCTTGATAAAGCCCTTAGCGTTGCTATAAACGATACTGCAGGTATTTCGTCTCTTCTCCTAGCTAGTGAGTCTGCTTTTTCGTTCCCCTCTATGCCCTGGTGCCCCAGGACCCACTCTGTCATGGGTAGCCAATTCACTCGGAGCTTGTCAGCAACTATCTAAAGTCTTGGAGTAGATTTCGACTGACATGACGGTAGGGCCTTTAGGGCAGTTGGACTGTCCGTCCTGATAAGGATCTACCTATTTTCATAGTGTCTCCCTACCATGTCGTGTGTCTGCCCCCCATTTTGGAGACGCTTCTTGTGTTCTCAGAGATGACTATCCTGAAAGGTTTAGTGAAGTGAAATTTTTGACTGTTTTTTTCTGAATGTATTTGTAACACGCAGTTTTCCCCTGACGCTGCCATGGCCTCATGCTCCGCCACTATCTGCAGTGAAGGTAGACGCAACAGCAGCGTCTCTATCGCTGCACTGGGAGTAGTTGTCATAGCCCCCGTTATTCCTAAACATGCTAACCGCCTTTGTGCCACCAAATTAGTAATGGAATCAGTAGAATCAGTTTGGTGTATAACTTGTGAACCATTGTGGGTTTGAGCCTCCAATTTTGTCCGAATAGTCACCTGTCCACCCATAGGGCTTTTGTGGCTTTATTTGTTACATTTTCCTCATGAAGGTTGAATGTGATTTTCAGAAAAGTGAGTTTTCGCTAAAACCCATCTTAATTTGAAAGAAAACAATAAAAGATAGCCTGGTGTCTATAGTGATTCCCAGATATTTTACCTGCGTTGCCCCCATAGTCGTAGTCCCTTTAGCTGGGTGAGTCCCTCTAATATTCTGGAAAATTTGATTGAATTCCCCGTTTTTGACATCACATATCCTAATTTTTTCATCTCTTTCGTCTTTTACGCAGGCAATTATATAAATATAACATACTTTAGGGATATCAAATACTATATCCTTTTTCTATCTTTCGGCGGCACAAAGCAATAAATTATATTCTTCAAAACTTATAACTCTATATACTTTCGTATTATAGACATACATAGGATAAAACATGAAAAAATAGCATTTGAGTTTAAAAGATTAGTGTAGATATAACCATGAAGTTTTTAACCTTCAACACTACTTGTAACTAACATTACGTCTTTTATAAATCAGTAACTAAATGTTATACATACACAATCATGTTAAAGTATTTTTGTCTGGTTTTGTTCAAATAGTAACGTTCAAAGACAACGAAACATTGATACCGCGATACGCTGACATTAAAGGTCAAACCATTTAGGATCAATTTTTAACACCTCTCACCCATTAATGTAAATCAGTTTGACCTAACAATTAAAAGTTCATCGCGGGCATGTACTATCTGTCGGGGATAAAAATAACGTTGTTTTAAAACTTGTTAGGGCATATTTAATTTTAATTGCATTTAAAGAAACGCAATGGTTCATTGACAACCCACGTTAAAATGAAATCAAGGGTGAGAGTGGGAAATTGAAGTTCATCTCCATCAATCATGATTTTATAGCTTAAAGACAATAGGGGTTAATCTTACATAAATTAAAGTGCGTTTCTAATTGCTCTGTGGATAGTTATAGTATAAGGACATTATTTAAGAAATGGCGTCAATTACTTTTCACTAATTGTTTTTTTTTCTTACAGGTAAGTTGAAATTTTCTAAAATCACACACTCAAATAATTGACGGTGGACTCCTGGTGGTAAGTTTATTGTTCGGTAAAACACTCACCGGTGGTGAAAATCAAAGTGTACCTACTTTGGGTTGAAACGGCAGTAGTTTGCTTTCGGAAAGGTATTTGTCGTCGTACAATTTTCTACAAAACTGAAAATCAGTGCAGGTTAATACATTCAGCTACCTACGTTAAAAAAGCAGTCTGTTTCAATATCCAAATATGAAATGGTAGCAATGAAAACAGATTTTTGATTCGAGTGTCCTACATACCATACTAAAAGTCCTTGAGCGGGAGGCAGGGGGGGCTAAAGGTCCCTTTTTATGTTTTCCTTAAATATCTCGGAAAATATTGAGTTTACCGAAAAACTAGCCTTATACAAAATTATACTAGAGTTAATTCTCTACAAAAATTTCTATTCATTTTTTCCCAAGTGTCAATAGTTTTGGAAATAGAATGGGGGCAGGTTTGAAAAAAAATCAAAAATCGTGTTTTAAACCTCGCAACTTATTTCCCTGCTGCTTTGCAGCTCGGAAAATAATACCGCTCAGTTGAAAAAAGTGTCTTCTCTACCTTGGCCTATAATGTACTATTATAAATTAGTTTTGTCTTAAACGGCGCTCCATAGTGACTGTGAGCTCATGAAAATTTAATATTTTGCTGATTTTATTGATATAGAGTTCGATATGCTTATATTTGAGATTACGTTACTTAAATTGCCTGCGTCTTGTTTAATTTTTAAAAAGTTCTTGTAAGCTACCAATAGATACTTTTATTTTTGTTCTTTTTGAATTAGTGTAGGCGTTTTTAATAAAAACTTGCATTAAAATATAAATGTAATTAATAATTTAAAGGTAGTTTATCTAAAATTTATCAGAAAAAGTCATTAATAAAATAGGTTTGGCAAAAGTTCAAAGCTTAATCTTCCTACGTCCAGAAACTGATAAATTAAGACCAAGATTAATTCGGTTGTTGGCATGGTCGAGTCTCGAGTCTTGTTTGAAAGTTCCGTTTTGTCGACTTCTGACAAGTTATTTGTACTTAAAAATACAGGATAAAGATTATTATTGTTAAGGGTATTAATTATATAATTTTATTAGATAAATGAGTAATTATTATCTATAAAGGATATTTAATTTACCAAATAATAGTTTATTTCGTTTTTTCCTGAGTGTTATTGTTTGTAATCGAGTAGTAGCGTTGATTTTGAAAAATGTTCGTCGAAAGCGAAAGCGTCAGTTAGAAAAAAAAATCATATTCTTGCTTGTGCATCTGGTTTTTCAGGTTAACCAAATAAAGTTTTCTTTATAAATATAAAAGCTTAACACACTATGAAATTGAAGCAAAGGTAATTGACTTTCTAATGACGTACTACGTGTCTCGTTTACTTGGCGAAATATTCTTTAGAAGTGTGTAGTATATTAATTTATTTTGCTAAACGAAATTTTATAGAGAAACATTATGGTCGGTGATATTTTAAAATTTCAAGTTAACATTGAGTGCATCAACTTGTTTCAACCAAAAAAGCTCTTGTTTAAGGGTATTAAACTTCTTTAACTTCCACCAACATATTTCATATTCAATTTCGTTAATATCTCAAAACGTATCAATTGAAGCAAAATAAGATTCATTAAAGTTGACCATGGCAAAAACCATGTGTCTTTGCTCAAATCTCTGTGATAAATTATTTGATATGTGTCAAATCTAAACATGCTCTGTATATCTATCTTTGCCTTTCTAGGCCATCTTTAATGAATCTGATTTTGAATCGCAGGATATGAAGTTGTGCGTGTGGTACCAAAACACCTCACGTAGAAAGAATATCAGAATATCATCACAAATTTTGTTAGTGAACTTGAAAGTGAATGAAGTTATATTTCAATGTAACATTGCATGATACAAAAAACCACGACTAGTCGCACCCTTTCCGCCAAGCCTATGTGCGTTTTTTGACGCAGTATGTTATATCTATTCCCTCAAGTTTCATTTATGTCTAAATTTAATATCTCGCCAAATTATTAAGCCACATACTTTATCAGACTTTAAAAAAAAGTATATTTAAGTTTAGTTTTAATAAATTTAACAAAAGCAAATGATCTATTCTTTCGTAGAACTACAGACTGAGAATTTCCAAGATATTTTACTTACTTTGTGAACTGTTGATTCACGTGGAAAAATGCTTATAACGAGATACTCCTTTAGAGTAAGACATAACTTCTCGGAATATCCTTCTGATGGTTGAAAGTTTCTGCAAACAAAAGTTAAAAATGTTCTAGGACTCTAGGTTAATATTCTTCGGATGTAGCGATCTGTACGGGGAAAAAGCCCAGGACTTCTATTGAGTACAATTAGCATTCATTGCGAATAATTTTTAAATATTTGCAAAAAGATAGTAAAATTGTGAAGAATTTAGTACCTGTTAACTGTAAAGAGAAATTAAAAATACTTTACCCAGCAAACGTGGACATACCCTTCTGATTGACGTCATGTTTGCAAATACAATCGATGTATGCTAATTATTATCAGATATCTGGGTATGCAGGTATGGGATGTATTACGTAAACTTTTAGCAATTATATTATACTGAACATTAATTTCTAACACAACAAATAAAAATAAACCACCTCTGACGTCGGTATTATTTGTCTCTACAAAAAGTATTTTTTTGATATTAGAGTAAATTTAGACCACCTGTTCGCTTATATAGAAATAAAAATCATAATTCAGGATATGTAACAAACAATGACATTACGGTAGTTATTTATAATACGTGCAGCCACGCGTATATAGAAGTAAAAATAAGTAAAGAAGAACCTGTGGCGTAAATGTCATTTGTGGAGATTTTGAATGGAAATACGATAGGACGAGTCTATTATATTAAATGAAGGGCGCAAGGTCTTGCGCAAACAACATTGGGTTCGTCACTGGTAAATTACTAAATTCCAACTAAATAAATGTCCGTGTCTATGATTTGGTTTCGTAATATGTTCTTCTCTAGATATTTTTCCGTTTTACCCTTCAGAAATGATAAAAATTCAAAAATTTGAATCTTAAGCCATGTCAACATATTTTCGGTTGATCTCGAAGGACTTTGCATTTAATACCTACCTACGATTTTCTATAGGTTTTCTCATCGTAACTATTATTTCTTCCAAACTATTGCCATTAATCCATTACTTAAGTAATAATTGGCTTTTCATGCTTTGTAAAGGCAGGCTGACCTGTTCAGGTTTATTTTAACCTTACGTTACGATTTACTACCCCGCACCGCACCGTGCACTGGTTTGCTCCAAAAGATCACGTTCTCCCTTGCCATTTACGTAACCCTTAGTTACTTACAAGCAATTTGTATGCATTGTGTGTCCATTATTTTACATTTGGCAACTATTTACTTTTGTAACATTATTCTACATACACATCACTGTGAATTGCGAATTATTAAAGCCTACATATACTTACTACTAAAGTTAGAAATGTCTAGTTCCTGGATATTCAAATGTAGATATTAACTTACTTGCTCCATACCTTCTGTATATTATGTCATATTAATTTCCTACATTGTGCTTTAGATATGTATAGTGCTAAGTTATTCACCACTATTTCAGGTTTGTTTTGATATTCCCAGTGCATTGAAGGAGTGATGATGTAGACCTTGATAAGGCAGACATCACTAAACTAACACTGCTATCTCCATGTAAACACTCCTTTCTGTATTGATCCAAAGCGTAACAGGTTGCAACGGCAGCAACAGCAGCAGCCAATTCCGTTTGTAATCGCCAAAGCAACGTAAACTTTCCAAATTGAGGTGAATTATTAACGGAGATTTTATTGCTATTCTATTATTGCTGCCCATGTTCAATTTATTGAGAAATTCCAAACAAATTCCCAAACAGGGGTTTCCGAGTGCTGACAGGTATAATTAAGTTCAGCTTGATCCTTTAATAAGAGAGGACTTTATCAAAGCACTAGCCATTCCTTGTACCGAGGCAGGAAAGGAAAGGTTTCTTTTTGTAATAAAATAAGTTTCAATTTTTATAAGCAGCAAAAAGGAATAACTTTTGCTACGGGTTTGTAATCAATACTATACAGAGTGTTTCAAATTCGAGGGTAATCATGGAAATCTCGCTTATTATAAAAGATAAAGAATAGGTTTAAATTTGGCACTTTTTCAGAATTTTGTGGATAACAATATGCGGCAAAAAATGTATCCCAATGACATAAAAATTTAAGAATCATTTTACGAAAGTAGGTAATATTTTTCAGTTGCTAGAGAATAAAAAGTTATCCTAAGAATGTCCTTATAGTTTTCCAATATTTTTCCTAATAACAAAGTTATGAATAAAAAACGAAACTTGGTTTTTTAAAGTGAAACCCACACTCAAATTTGGTACCGTTAAATCGGATCCATTTTCTGATTTCAAAAATGTATAGGTATTGGAATTTATATCTCAAATATTTTAGATTCAAAGTAAAAGCGTTTTTCAGTTGAATTCGCAGAAAGAAACTTAGATTGGCTTTAAATGATTAAAGTTTACAATAATTTATTTAACATTAGTTCTGAAGGTCATTGCATTACATTAACCCTAAATGACTAGGATGTACTGTAGCTACCGTTCTGTTAGCCGATGTGTACATTCATCCTTAAACTTCTAACCTTCATTATTTATTTTGAATAGTCTGACATTAACTTAACGAGTTAGGAATAGTTCACCATGTTTAGCAAAGGTCATAGGGGTGCTTAAAGCGTTTTTGTGATTTTCCTGAAGGTACCGATTAATGTATTAAGAAACTTAATCGAAATCGTTTCGTGGAAATCACAAAACTGTATTACTTTTGCCAAACAAAGGACTTTGACATTTAGAGGGTGTTAGTAGGATTAAAATAATTGTTTGAATGTGTTTAGGAGTAAACTTAATTGTTTTTTTCAGAATTAATATGTACTTTTTTATTTACCTATACAGGGTGTTTCCTAAGTACGTGTAGATTTGTAGAAAATGCAGGAGGTGATTCCTGGGCGAAAACTAAGGCTACTTTTTCGTATAAACTTCTATCCTGATATGCTTCCCTGAAGAGTTACGCCTCTTCAAAAATGGAGTAAAAATTTGGTTTTTAATTTTTATCTCAAAAATTTGGACAAAGATAGAAAAATACAAATAAGTGGAGGTGTTCTACTAACAGGAAGGCTCTTTAGTCTTTATGGATATTTTCTTTATCCACTTCTATTGTTGGAAGGGGATTAAACTTACAACCCCTGTTGTTTTTTTTTAGAACTTTCTAATGCACCGGAATTTTTAATTTAAAAAATGCGCATGAGAAAGCCTAATTCATTTAGAAAATTATTTGTCTCTTTTATTTTTACCGTGGGACTAATAGTTTTCGAGTAAAAAATTAAAATCAATTGTAATGTGCGCCTCATTTTTATGAGAAGTTGTACTAAATTTCTTAAGTCTTAATTTTCCAAGTCTAGGTAGGCGGCAGATTTCATTTTTTGTGTTTTGTTGTTTTTGATAATAATAATTGTTAGTAAGTTTGCATACATTATTGATCATGGAAAGATACACAAACGCTTACCTAGACTTTTTTCTATTCGAAATTTAATACAACTCAATTTTTACTCGAAAACTATTAGTCTCACGGTAAAAATAAAAGAGACAAATAATTTTCTAAATGAATTAGGCTTTCTCATTTAAATTAAAAATTTCGGTGCATTAAAAAGTTCTAAAAAAAAATGAACAGGGGTTGTAAGTTTCACCCTCTTCTAACAATACAGGTGGATTAAAAAAAATATCCATAAAGAGCCTTCCTGTTAGTAGAACAAGTCCACTTATTTGTATTTTTATATCTTTGTCCAAATTTGAGATAAAAATTAAAAACCAAATTTTTACTACATTTTTGAAGAGGTGTAGTAACTCTTCAGGGAAGCATATTAGAGGATACAAGTTTATATGAAAAAGTAGCCTTAATTTTTTCCCAGGAAATCACCTCCTGCATTTTCTACACGTACTTAGGAAACACCCTGTATATTAATTTTACATTGGCAAGTATTAAAAACACAATCTGTGATTTATATTCAAATCACATCTCTTTATATCGGTTCTTACCAAGTTCAAGTTTCCTTTTTTAAATACAAACTACTATTGATTTATACCACCCACGCAGGTGCCCACCCATGGTTCTTTCACCAAAATTTTCTAGAACGTGTTGACGAATTACAATCTGCATATTTCTAATTTATTATGATAGGTACTATCTAATCAGTAATCACAAGTGTCTCTACATTATTTTTAACACCAGTTCCATGTTCTTTATTATCGTTATATTTGGAGAAGGTTATATATAATGGTTTCGAAGAAGTAATTGACAGTATATAGATGTAATGTTATTTAATTGCCTGTAGTAAACCAATCTTAATTGATGTATTCCAGTGACTATTAGAAGAATTAAAATAACCTGATTCATATTTAACTCATAAGAGCATGATGAATCGAGCTAATGAATGAATCAGTAGTTAATTGATTAGTACATAACGAGTGTCCCTGAACTAAGTAGTTGCATGTGCATTTAGTGTAATTTTTTTCTATTACCTCTTCCCTTGTTGTTTTTGCTTAAATAATTCCTTCCCACGTTTTATGGCAAAATAATTTTTCAGATGCAGTAGAAGCAATTTTCTTTCTTAGAAATTATAAACATTTCGTTTGGTATAGGTTGAAAACTTAAAAATTACTAAGTCTGCCCGTAGCACATTTGAAAAAAATGCAAGTATTTTACATTTCAGTTATTTTATTATTATCAAGTACTACTAATTTTTGGCTGTAGAGAACTACAATCCCCAGAAGTGAACAAGTAATGTTTAGGTGGTTTCGTGGACCTGTATGGGTATGGTAACCAGAGAGGTTTTATTCACTGGGTTACTACACATTCCATTATAAAAAAACCTTTTCGCAACCGAAGCCTTTTAGTATTAATAATTGATTTTGAGGTTGAATATCAGGTTCTGACTGAATACTGTCCACAGGCACAGTCACAGGAAATGGTATTGGATTAAACACGAATGGATTTTCCTTAGTCAGCACCCTGTAGAAGGTTAAAGTTTCCTGTATTTTCTCTTATAAAAAAATGAAGTATTTATCTTTTTTTATTCGCTAATCAACCGATGGTTGGAACCAAATCTCAAATCGATATTCATTTTCTGGGGCGGAAGTAAGTCAGAGTCGAGCGCGCTTTGCAATCGACCGGAACTGGGAACTGACTTCCTTATTTCCGCCACAAACTACGTCCTTTAATGAAACTGTTATTTGCTCTCCGCGAAATTGCGTTACTGCACATATTTGTCGCGAACAAGAGCGAGACAAGTTTCAATTAGTAATGTTCGGCTATAAAGTTACACTGAAGTATCGGTACACAATTTTATAGTTTCCATAGGGTATAACATAATTTCATTAACAGTGATGTATCCAAGCTTGAAAGCTTGTTTGCTGAAATATCAACGTATGAGGTAAAATAAGGCATGATAAACAACATTGTTTGTCATATGTTGTTTAGAGTGTTTGCGGAGAGTGCTTGTTAACCCGGGATAGTTTTGGTGTTCTGTGTTCTATGGTAAAACACAGTCTCGTCAAAGTCAAACCACCAACAATCTTCGTCCTTTTATTTTATACTGTAATATAAAGCTACGAGATAGCCCATACTTTAGCATTATATATGCATTAAAAAATGCCTGGAACCACATTCTATACAAGATTCTTATTAGTTTTTTGCAATTGATATTTTTAAAGTAATATTTATGTAAGGTCTTTAGAACTGCAGGAAAACGCTTTACAAGAAGTGTGTTACAGTGTATTAGTCGAGCAATTTGTCAAGGTGTCATTTTCTTCAAAAGCATAAATTTTGGGTAGTCGTAGGTAGTAGATACCTACATAATATATCGTGCAACATCCGTATATCAAGTATTTCATTATTATATTAAACATATTTTCCACGTTTACAGGTAGGTATAATTTTGGCAATGCTTATTAGTGAAAAGCAATAGCATTGAAATAGGTCGAGGATAAATAAATTAATATATAACACCTACAAAAAAATACGACGTCATAGATACAATCCTATCTCCTATACGTAATTTCAATTTGGTTTAATTTTGGACTGTTGTTGGACATGATGAGATGGATAATCCGGCTTTAGATATTAGTATGGAATGCCTATTTTTGCCAATATTTTATTTATGGTTTGTTATTTTTATACGTAATTAATTGTACATATATATGACTATAGAAATTAATATTTTTAGAAAAAAGTACACTAGATACCATGGAAACAATTGAAAATTAAGTAAACAAAATCAGACTATCATGCAAAACTTGCATTTGTTCCTTGCATGTGCTCGGCAAATTATTGTTCATGAAATCTATGCTGCGACAATGCTCTGGTACGTGTGGAAGACTTTCGAAGACAGTGTCAATACCCCCCCCCGCATAAATTTTGTGAAAAATAATTTCCCAAGCTCGCTTGCCTCAGTACAATCTACAAGAAAAATATTTGTCCCACATTAACGAGAAAATTTTTTTGTAAAGTAAATCGTCTAACGTTATCGACTCACGATTGTTGCGCTCGATTCCTACAGGAATTTGCGGCTGAAAATAGTTTTAATAGTTTTTTTCATAGACGATTTGTTCTGCAAGAAATTTTTCTCGTAAATGTGTGACAAATAGTTTCCGAGTTACAGCCGGTAGGTATACTTGGCGAATCACCCTGTATCAAGCTTTGCGAGAGAAAATAATTTCAGGTTGGTAATTTTCTAGATCCTTAGAAAATGATTTTCGACAAATGAAAAAATATTTGCTTACAATCATGTTTATGTTATATACTATATGTACAATACATACTTGTCACTGAGAAATTAGAATGAAATGGCAAACGTCTAACTGCAAGCAAAAAAGCGACACCAGGCAACTTAAAGGTGCTTCCAAACCAAACGCGCTGCTCTGCGCCGCGCTGCGCCGCGCCGAGAAACACCGCGCGGAACTACGCAACTCAGCGCAGAACAGCGCTAAATATTTAAAGACAAATCTGAATCCTGGCGTTGTTCCAACTGGCGCGCGCGTGTTAAAATATGGAATACGAAAAAGTTAAGATTGCTGCCGCTATCATTGTAATTAATAATCACAAACAAGCGTTTTTCTTTGATGTACCGACATTCAGCGGAACGTGTTCGCTCTTGCGCGGAGTGGCGTAGTTTGGCGCGGTTGTCGTCCAAATTCAAGGCGCCGCGGGGCGCAGAGCAACGCGTTTGGTCTGGAAGCACCTTTATATGGGATATTTATTTTCTTTACTAGAGACGAAAGACGTTTTGGAATATTCCCTCACTAGAAACGGAATTGACGGTTTCGGTTGAGCTATCACGACTGAAGGATGTATTTTCATATGTGGTCGTGAAAAAAATATGTTTGAGCTGTCATTAATTTATATGCTCGCGTTTCCAGAAATACGCCAATAATGGAAGTCTGTTAGAAAGCAATCAAAATGATTGATGAGGCTGAGAAAGATTTACAATCGATAACCATTAAGACATTCTTCTGTAAATGCAATTCAACACTGCAAATTTCGAATTAAACGATACCATGGCTGTCCAACAATGTTAGAGACAATAACTGGTGATTCCAAATTAGATTCATTGAAAAGGGCCTAGGAAGACACATTTCAAAAATTACTTTTCACAGTGATTTGAACAATAATTTAAGAATTTGTACATACTTCATTTTTGTCATGGCAAACTTTGATGAATCCAATTTTGAATCACCAAATACCTACCAAGTAAATACAATACAAATATTATTTGGAAGAAGAAGGGTATTTTGTTTACGATAATCGTCGTCTATAATGTTTAGAAAAGAAATGTGTTAGCTATGTAGTATGTTCGGTCGTTTCAATGTAATCCTCTTAAGAAAATTTCAGAATATCTATGGGTAAACCATACCGGCGACGGTGGTATCATATGGATATGAGGCTTTTAAGGTTTTATTTTATTTTAAACTTGAAAAAATATTTGATTGATCTATCGTAAGACCCTAATCTATTACATAATGGTATGATGCCTGTATAACTAGTACATTTAAAAAAAAGTGAAACTACATCATAGTTTTACTGAATTTTAGTGCATTGACTTCGTAACTACACATATACTACATACTTCGATTCTAATGTGCCTGTGTAGCGTTGTACACACCTGCACATGCATTGTAGTGGTAATATTCATCGATGAAATAATGAGCCACACTTTTAGAACCATTGTTACTAAAACATGTGTTTGGACTGATTAGAATAGAAACCTTAACTCACGCAATGTCAGTTCTGTTTGTACGTAAACACAACGCGAATATACAAACATATCAGTTCCAATACGAATCCCCCTGTTAAAATGCGTCAGAAAAAAGAAGACAAGAAAAATATTTCTTTTTATAATATGATTATGATATTTTTGCTGACGGTAGGTACTTCGCTATAACAAAATCTATACGTGTACTCTCTCTTAAGCGGACACCCACGGTCGCCGCAAATGTGTCCGCTTAATAGAGGTGTCCGCTCAAGAGAAACTTTTCCATATAAATACGTAACATACATAATTAGTCTTTTTATCAGTGGCTATTATGACAATGAAACAAAAATAACTTTATTTGTAAATAAAAAAACGAATACAAAAATTAAGGTGATTCAAGAGTAAGAAGGATGGTAATATTTTTTTTATTATACATTAAATATTCAAAATGATCCTCCAAATTGGCCGATAATTCAAATACTTTTATGTCATTATTTTTGGAAGCGAAAGTTTTGATATTTTGTAAGTGCAACAGAACTTTATTTGTTTTGATACAATTATCGGAGTTTTCGCGTTCTACTAGTGCTACATTATTATCACTCTCGGATTCTTCTTGCTGTGATTTAACAATTTCAAAATTAATACTACCATCAAGGCTTTCATCTTCGTACCTACATAAAATTTTCATCTATCCTTACATACCGTCTGGGTACTTTCAAAACCGAACATAGGGGAATTGCATTGTAACTAACCTTTATATAGATTCCTGCTCGCCATTTAAACCCACAAGGATGGTAATGGTATGAATAGAACGACAAAAATACAGCGCATCTGAAGGTACCAATAAATGTTAGTACTTAGTTATCTTTTTCTGTAAAAAAAATTATAAAATAATGCTATTTTGAAATAATATAGGTTGCTATGATTGTCAACTTTTTTTTATCTGTCAATTAAATTATTTGAAATCAGTCGATGTTTCTGTAATTAATATCAAATAATATGAATAGTAACGAGTATTCAGTACAGCAGAGGGTTTTTTATAATAAAGACATTACCATCCTTGTGGGTTTAAATGGCGATCAGGAATCTATATAAAGGTTAGTTACAATGCAATTCCCCTATGTTCGGCTTTGAAAGTACCCACTCGGTATGTCTCAAAATCAACATTACTGATGTCTACGGTTTGATGCATCATTTTACACATTACTCGCACAGACTGTCCTCACAAGAGAGGTTCACGAGACGTTCAACCACAAAATTCAGTGTCCGTGTCCGGTTAATAGGGAGTCCGCTTAAGAGGGAAAATTTTATTAGCAAAGCCCTATCTTTTTGCCGGTTCCCAAAAAAGTGTCCGCTTAATAGAGGTGTCCGCTTATGAGGAGTGTCCGCTAAGAGAGAGTACACGTATTTATCTTAACTTTATCTAGACTGCTGCAAATAAATGATATTATGGTTACTAGGGCAATTTGCTGAATGAAATTCAGATTTTTTCTTATATAAAAGCACTCGCCCTCTTTATCTATAATGATATTTTATCTTGATCATAATTTTATAAGAAATCAATACATATACAGGGTGTTTAAAAAAGAAACGACATCCGTTTAATGGCGTGTGTTCCTCTCATGAATGCAAGACGATACAGGGTGCTGAAAATCATAAAAAAATATCCAGTTTTTTTCATGAATTCGGAAACGATTGGGAATGAAATTTTTAAAAATTATGCAGAACCTATGTGTGTTCATGTGGTACATAACTGGTGCACCTACACATGTGTATGTGATATTTCGGGAGGAGAAAATGGTGCCCCATTGCTTTTTCTGTTTATGATATAATTTTCAAAATGCTGAACTAATTTACAGTTGAACGGATCCCTTGAACACTTCAAGGATGAAAATTAATTTTAGAAATTTATTGTTTGAACAATTTTCCAAATAATGTTCAAAAGGACTGCCATTAACTTCAAGTTTCTATTTTCCGAACAAAAATTATTGAATGTTAATAGGTAGGAAGTTTTCCTCTTATTTGCCCGTTTCTTTTTGAAAGACTCCGTACAAATATTACAGTGTTAGTCTTAAAGGTATGTTTTATGAGTAAGAAGAGCTGTATAGTTATTATTTAATTTTAGTCTCTTTGCTAGAACCTAATTTATGGTTTCACCATTTCTGACCTTTGTGTGATGAACAGCCTCCATTAGTGCTATAGCTAGCTATGTTACAATAAAGTGCACGATACTGAGAAAATTATTTTAACGGAAACTATAACTCTGTTATTAGACTGTAGTAAAATGCTTGTAATTTTCCAAATTTGCAAAAATCTGTATTCGGAAGTTCCTCATTTTCAATGACAGTGTAGCAAGTTGATTATAACGAGCATTTGCTTGCTGTTGTTGTTTACGAACAAAATATAATGAAATTTCTCTTAGAAACGTATTAACAGAGTGTATTTTAAGATGTTTACGAGCATGGACTTCTGTAATTATATAGTACTTGTTTGCTGATATCATTTTTTATGATTTACGCGCTCATTGTCCTACATGAAATGTAACGTAATACTAAACTAATTGATAACTTGTTAACAGTAATTTTAGTTTTAGCATAGGGTAGGTATACTTATTGTTTCAGTTATAATTCTATTTTATATCTAACCATTCCATTATTTGTTTGGACAGTTTAGGATAATTTGGCTTTTCAAAAATTATGTTGGGACAATAACCTATAATCGTGCGTGTTTAGAAAGAGTACTGTATTGACAAATACAACTTCTTCGAGAATTTCCATAACGTCTTATAATTAGATATGGAAATTCGAGGCTAAAAGTTGTGTGAAATGGCAGCTGTAATTATGGAAATGAACATGAAACGCTAATGCTCTTCTGTTAAATTTGAAACAGCACGCTCCAGTATTAGATCAAATCATCAGATAAAAATTTAGAAGGAAGTATTTTTAATGGTTCTTTAATGTTTAGTTTAGTTTAGTGGTGTACGGTTAAAAAATATATTTAGCATTCGAAGTTCAACTAGGCAGCAAAAAGTAGAAGCATGAAAACTGGAAAAGGAAAACGTAAGTCGAGTTCATGTTCAATAAAATATTAAGGTGTATGGTTCAAACTCTTTTTGAAGTTTTAAGGGGCAAGTTCTAAACGGTTTATTCTTAAAAAAATATTCCAATAGTCAATAAATATTTGAGCAGTCTCTGTCTGGCTAGTTAGTAAAAATTTAGTTATTCCATAAGTTAATTTTTTATATTTATTTTTCTTTGCCCTAAAATTTTCTTGGTGTATGTGAACACTCATTATTTATTTTACATCCGTCTGAACACTTGTATTTCATCAAAGAGCTTTTATAACGGAGCAAACTGATTTAGCCTGGACCTCACACATACAATTAAATCTTTCATAAATAATTAAACTAAGAGTGTAGGAACCATTGCTACATTTAATTCTGTAAGCGTCATTATGAGCCATACAATTTAATTTACTTCATGCTATTAAACACAGATTTCTTTATTTATAAAATAAAATAATGTAGTCTTTGAAAAGGTCATTAAACTATACTCATATACATAAATTATTTGTTAGTAGTATCACGGGTGGGTTGCACATTTACTTTAGTATTAAGTGTGGGTCTGCAGACACTCAACTCACATCTGGTCTAATTAACCAAATGTCCCAGAAAGTGGTTAATGTTGTGTACCCATAACCGTACGGAATCGGGCAATATGAAGCTTCGTACTTCGGAGCCTCTGGTATCGATTTCCGGACAGACTTTCCGCCCTCCTGAAACTTGTGTTCGAATTGTAGCATAATGTTCCAGAACTTCTCAAAATGCAGTGCAGAAACTAGGCGAATGTTATTAATTATTTGGTGTATAGTTCAGATTGAAGAGGGTAATAATTGAATGTGCTAGTAAACTAGTAAATACATTCTGGAATATTAAACATTAGATCACGCAATATACACGCAAGATTTCAAGATTATTTGATTGAAAAAATGTATTTACAACACGTTTTTGTTTGATTTTAAATTTACTTTGGATTATTATAAATTTAAAAAACAAATACTGATTTTGTACGTTGTAGGTCAAACATTTACATAGAATGTAAATAAATTGGAATTAATGTTCGTTAGAATATATTTATTTAGCATTTGTGAACTTGAACCAGTTTTATTTATTGATTAATGTAACATGAGAATTTCAAATTATTTTATATAACTCCCTTGATACATTCTGAGAAGTATGAAGATTTAAAAGCAGTTTTAATCAAAAAGTTGTATTAAAAGTTAGTAGGCAACTAATTTGTTTTCTTTTGAAGGAAGGGTCCATTATTCATGAAAGTGTAAATTGGTGAATAATAAAACACAAAATCTGACCACTAAACGTTTAGTTAATATGAGATTCCAGCTACGACCTGAAGGGGAGTGCCGGAAACGGAATCATATGAGATAACCCCCCACATAACTTTATTCTATGCAAGGACCGGTAACTTTCTTTAGAAAGGTTTTCTCGATATATGTTTATGTAACTTTTTTATTAACACCCTGTATAAGTCTTGCTAATAGGAAATGTCAGATTTTTATTAAAGTGAAGTTTTCATTTCTCGATGCATATTATACTGCCATCGTAACATACGAGGTTTGATTAATATGCATTGAAACCGATTAAAAAAGGACGACACGTATCTGTCATAAGAGGTATATTAAGCAGTCCATAACGCACTAGGGAGTTATGAACGGACGTTATTATATATAGGGCGTTTTAGAAAGCGTCGGTCAGTTTGCCAACTGGCTAGTCAGTTTGTAAACTGACGGTTTTTGGTATCCGACTGTGACATATACAACACCGCCATTAATTTATATTTATGCCCTCGGACGATTTACAAACCTTCGGATTTGCTAGCTTGTAGCCCTCGGCGGGCATAAACAACACTAATGCATAATGCCCCAGTATTTATCTACCTAGGCCAAGTGATCTCTACACCCTCCACATCAAAAATTTAAAAAACGACAAACTTTAGAAGTACTAATCCGATTCATTTATAATACCTTACTTTCTGCAATCATTTATCTGTCACTTCATAAACTATTTTTTACACTTCAACGTCTGTATACGAACAGTAAAATAAATTTAACAGTGTTGAACTTGACTGGCCTAGTTAAAGTCCTTTTTGATTTTAAATTATTTATTTACGACTCGTGCTAAATCCGTACCAAACACTCAGTGTTTACTTCATAAATGAGGTGTTAATTTGAATATTTCGTTAATTCGCAAGATTACTTAACCCAATTCGTTTTTCTTTTTAGAATATCCTACAACTATAAACATGATTGCCAATTAATTTTAGAACGTTATACAGGGTGTCTCTAAACCTAGTACCATAAATTTACCAGCCGCTTCCTGAAGCAAAAATAAGTCGAAAATGTCTATAAAAATTTTATCATAAACCGCAGCATAAGGAAGCTACGCGTCTTTGAAAATGGTGTTGAAAAAACGGAAAACAATTGCATTTTAAAAACGGTTTGAGATAAAAAAATCGAAATTTTGCATGCAGCTTAACCTATTGAAGGTATAAACAATACGAACACTTACTGTAACTATTTTTATTTTAATTTATTTTTCAATAAATTAATTTACATACAAATCTAGCATTCTAAATTGATTTTGGCTAAACAAAAAACCTGCATTTTATAGGAAACGGTTAGTCCAGGCGAGTTGAAACAAGAGTACCTCTTTTGTTAGTTAGGCAACAGGGAATACAAATCTCTAAACTAAAATGGAAAAAAACAAAAGGTTAAGAAAAACGGGTTACAGGAAAAAGGTGATAAACCCCATTCGCGCCACCCCTGGTTAATTTACAAAAAAAAATAGTAGAAAGTTTATACCTTTAATAGGTTAAGCTGCCCACAAAATTTCGATTTTTTATCTCAAACCGTTTTTAAAATGCAATTGTTTTCCGTTTTTTCAACACCATTTTCAAAGACGTGTAGCTTCCTTATGCTGCGGGTTAGGACAAAATTTTTATAGACATTTTCGACTTATTTTTGCGTCAGGAAGCGGCTGGTAAATTTATGGTACTAGGTTTAGAGACACCCTGTATAAAATTATAAATTAAGATTTCGTAGAATAACATGAGAAGTTTGTTGATGCATTCTAAGAGAAAGTTAGGCACAACAGAGTTGCTAATGATATGTAATTATTCTTTTCTTCTTCTTAGAATCCAATTCTTTTTTAATTTTCCTTCACTGAATAAGAAAATGTAAAACTAAGAAATCAAATTTTCGATGGTTGTAAAATGTTTTGAATTGTATCGTTACCATGAGTGCTTGTGGGGTGAGAAAAAGACGAAGGAAATACACCACTGAAGAAATTCTCTTCCGTTACAACCCCAAAGCCTTAAAAAGCTGCTAAAATTACATTACCCAGAACTGAAGCTCGATCATTTTCTTAACGAAAACGAAAGGACAACCACAGGATTTATCTGCGGTTGTCTGTTGTCACAGAACTCTGCCAGACGAATCGATTCCTTCAGTTATATGTCCTTGTCCTTCTACAATTCCATTTCTAAATCTGCAATCTTTTAGGACGTCATACTTGCTCCTCAACCACACTATTTTTTCAACCAAACATTCCTAAAGACATAAAATACTTCTATAGGTCGATTATATTTCTGGATTCCTTTAGAAGGAGCGAAAACACAGACGTGAAGGGGAATCATCCTCTTTCTACAAACTACTTGCGTGGTGGCTGGGAAAGTATTGTCGGGCTATCTTCTATAAGTAGTTGTCCAATGTAAACGCTACTATGGGGTACTATGCTCAACATGATCATCCCAATCCCTCTTCGCTATAACAAAATGTATAGGTCTCTCACTGGGTGTGCTCAGGGTATATTCGCACGAAACAATTCGACTGCGATAAAAAAAATTGAGCCAATCAGAAAGCTGCTTTCCTAACCGTTGACGAATTCTAATGCAAGAAATGACGTTTATCGCATGCGATATTTTTTTCCTGCAAGTTTGAGAATAGGTACGCAAGGTACGGATTCAGGTTTGTCTCTAGAAGACCAAATAAATTGGCATTGTCTTGGTGCAATCAAACAAGTTTACAGCTTTCTTCATACAGGATCGGTTCCTAAATGCTTATTGGGATTATGTCCCGGCTTGTTGATCCAGGATCACGTTTGTGTTATTTGCTAATCCATTCGCTAACACGGTCTCGTTTACTATTCACGTTATTGAGTTCTTCGAAGCATTCCCTTACCAGTTTAGCTGTCGGACAAAATATAGATAAACACTTACCTAAAAGTTTTCTAAGAAGAATGCACTAAATGGTAAGCACCAATGTACAGACTTTTACACACATCCATGGTTGGCGGGGGGCGGCTTTAACTTATTCGGAAAATACCGCCCCCGTTTTTCTCAACTATAGTCGAATAAAATTTCAAAGTTTGACCATTAATAACACTTCTTAACCAAAGGGTTAACACTAAATTGGTATTGTAGTTTTTCGCTTATTTTTTAACCAGAATCGCGCGATGTAAATATGTGCTGTTTTTGATACACCCTGTTTTAATTAAATGCTGTAATTCTCTTTTAGGATTAAAATTTTTTAGTATCATTTTCATTACTAAACCTACATCCTAGAACATTGGTAAAATAGTTAACACGTGTTGTGGTTAAATCTTCCAAATTTTTTGATTAGTAGTGGTTCTCCTATCTTTATACTTCCTGTTAACATTTTTTTTATTTATCTGGTTCGTCACTTTTGGAATAAATATGATTAAATTATCGGGTTTAACGGATGGTGAAAAGGATAGTAGGTATAGGATGATGATGATTCACATGTGGGGACTCTTGGCTAGGGCCCGGCCCACCTTAGGATCGAAATCTCACGCAACAAACAGGTTCGTTACTTCTTTCTGCATAATCCAGAATCCTGTTTAGTGAAGATAGCTGTTCAGGTGTCCATGTCCTGCCTGCAAGGAGAATGAATCTGCCTTCTGTTTAGGTTGAAAAGATGATTAACCGACTTAAGTGGACAATTCTTGATAATATATAGATTATAGAATAGTATTTAGTATTGCATTTATTTTACAATAATTCTTTTACTTCTGTACATACGTGAAGTACACGTTACATCCGTATTAAGGGATACAACGAGGGGGTAGAGTAGTATATCCTGCTGGTACGTTACGATCGCGATGTTTAAAAAAATATAACTTGAATGGGTATTTCCAACAGCATAGGAATTATTGTATTTTGGCAGTTGAAAAGTTCAATTTAATATAAGAAAAAATTCATATCTCGCCTTATAATAAAGTTTTGACTTGCTTATGAAAATATATTTTCAGATACATTCTAAACCGTGTCACCGTGATACAGTAAATGTGAATAAGTCACAAAGAAATATTTAAAACCCCTAAACATGTTGGAAATATTTTTATATAGTAGTTTGTTTGATACGTTTTTTATGCAAATTCTGATTATTGTAGTGTCAGGCGGTTTAAATGAAATTCTATGTAAATCTCGCACGATTTCACGCTCCATTTCATGCTAAATCCACAAATGTCGACTGATTAATTTAAATTCAAATCATGCCTTTGACAATAACATTAATGCAGGTATACGTGTTAATTCAACTGTTGAAAATATAAATGTTTTATTCTGAGCGTTATATTTTTTAATTGTCCCATATTTAATTGTTTAATGAAGTACATTATATTCTACGTAACACAATTTGATGGTTAAAATAAAATAATTAATAGCCTACCTATCTGTAAATATCAGGTTTCAGATTGAGGATCTTTTTTACATGTTGCATACTGAACAAGGGCAGGACTAGATCATTGGAGTCCATCATTAGAATTTGTTATACAGAACAAGGATAACATAACGGGCTTAGTGTTGATTGGTTATAGTAGAACTGCAGCAAACAAACTGAACTAAAACTGAACTCAATTTCTTAGCTTCGATTGTGTTATGGTTCAGAAAATGGCTTCGAATACCAAGATTTTGAATACTCTAAGGGCCAGGAGTGTTGTCCAATATTTGCTTGTTGTTGCGCTTTTCTCAAAAAAGAGTTTTTCTTCTCCTAGAATCTAGATAATAACACAGAGCATGTTTTTTTGTAAATCACAGCAAACCTCTCTCAAATTTAATTTGTTTCGCTATTAAACATTCGTGATACCTACAAGATTAAAATGGAAGGTGATTATAATTATAATATTAATCTATTCGATTTTATAGTGCACGTACTCGACATTGAAACTATTTTTAATAAAACTTGATAAATTTTAATTGATCATTTATTGTTAAGAAATAAATTATAAGGTTTTAATTAATTTCTATATAGCTATTGAGTTATTACTAATATCTTTCTTTTTTTTCCAGGCGCCGGAGAGTCGGGAAAGAGCACCATAGTCAAGCAAATGAAGTAAGTTCATATAAAGTTTCCATTACAATGTTTACATTTCCTGTGTGAATCCGATACTAAAATCGCGAAATTTTACAAAAACATTCCTCTCATGATATTTTTTCGTAGAAATGGTATCTCTACCACGTACAGTTTGTGCGATAATAACGTGCATGTTATTTATATAAGGTGACGTTATTATGCATGCCATTCTTCTTATCTTCCTTTTAAACTGAATAATGTACGGTTCATGCACGACATGAACGTCGACGTAAACTCCAAGGGGTTAAAGTGAGGCTCAGTAAATTTTCAGATTAAACCCTCGTAATTTATAACGATTTAAGCACTAAAGAAGGGGAAAGTATTATTAGCTTAGGTTTCTGGCTGCTATAACAGCTATTCCTTTTAAATAACTGTAAGCCTTCTAATTTTATTACAAAGAGTAGTCGTCTATAACAAAAGGGAACTTGACCTTTTGCCAAAATTGAATCGCTCCAAGGTCGCAGCTAGATTTCATTAATAAATAACTCCATATCAGATTTACTAGAAATTTATTGGATTACTTGAATGTATTCGTAAAAATAGAGGAAACAGAAAAAAGCTACATATAGTGCCAGTTGAAATGTAAAATTTTGCATTACAATTTTTTGGTAAAAATAATTGTAATATCCTACCTAAGAATTTTTTTTAAACATAGCATGTAATGGAGACGTAAAACTTTTATAGAATACGGTTTAGGCAGGGTACATTAACTTTCTTGGTAATATCTACTAAAAAGGAAGATTGATTATGCTGGCATTATGATTATAGGGATAGAAACTTTTTTCCAGCAGAATATATTTCGGTGAATTCTGAGATTACAATAGAAGCTTGTAAATCCGAGAAATTAAAAACTCGAAACAATTATTATAAATACATTTACGTGATCATGAAAGTTACGTTGATCTCAATCTTGATTTCACTACCTTCATTCTTGTTGAAAACAAATATATATATCATATTGGTTGCGTGTAATTCAGTTGGTAGTTAATTCTTCAAATAGAAGAACGTAACAATTTCATTATTCCATAAGATCAATTTTAATATAGGGGTAGTAATGATTGAATGTGACTTTATCAAAACTCTTATCTATGCTACTGAAAGTTTAGTGGAAGGAACGCTGTTAAAAAAATAAAAAGTAAATTAGGGTAGACGGAAAATCAGACAGTGCGGAGAAAGGAAACGGCATAATATTTCGAAAAAGCGAGGGGAAAGAAAAATTCCACTGCCATGAATGTGTTTCTCGTTTTAGTGGTATATCGCAGAAATTCAATATTCAGGATACACAAATGAAACAGAAACGATTTCTTTTGTTTACTTACTGTTTTCAAGAATATGAGAAGGCAAATAAAGTCTGATTAAACTTGGGTTTTATGTAAATTATATCCTGCAATCAGTAGATTAAATTTGTAAAATGTATACGGACGAAATTGGACTTGGGGTAGTTGAACTTCATATGTACAGAGCGATCAATATTTTTCTGAGACTTTTGTTTACATTTTACAGTAAGCTCCACTCATAAAAATTTTGTGCTCATTATTTTGTTCTACCTACTTCCGACATATGTGATTTGAACTTAAAAGTATAATTATTATCACCTCCTAAAACCTAAATTAATAGTAGGTATATTATACACCAAGGTAGAGAAGACATTTTTCTCAGCCTAGCATTATTATTTCCTGAGATGGGGAGCATCGAAGGAATAAGCTGTGAGGCTGATAAGTCTTCCCTACCGTGGTTTATATACTATTTTTTCCACTACTAGCACCTTTATTCCTTTTATAATTAATTGTTTTTACGTTAATAAAAAATAAAGTTACTTTTCTAAATATCCACAAAAATCAAGTAGCCTTGCCTGAAAACATTTCAATTGACATTTGTGTAAAATTTGACGTTTATCTAAAACATATTTATTTCTCATTTTTAACAAATAATTATAATTAAAATTAATAAGAAACAATACTAGATTGAAATAAATAAGTTTTAGAAAGTGGTTGTTGTATTATGAAGGTGAATAATATTCGATATTTGACATAATTTTAAAGGGATCAGGCTAGCGTGCTAGATAAATTGTTTCTATTATTGACCAGTGATCAATAATAAAAAATTAGTAACCACTAGCTGGGAAAATCAACTTCTTTCCCTGAAAACAAACTAAATAATGGTAACTTCCAAGTCTAGTAGTGGAAAAAAGAATTTTATAAGTACCTAGTGTGGCAGAGATATTTCAATTCACTTTCACTTGGAAAATTACATAAGGATTACAGTTCTTTACTGTTTCCGAGCATACACAACCCATTTATAACCAAATATCTTATGATATCATGTCAAATACAGTTACGGGGTTGCTACCTGTATCTCTCAAACATGTCAAACTCGAAGCGTTTACATAATTCGCGTATTTCCCAGTTGAAATTGGTTTTTCTCAAAATACTCACTTTGATTTCGGTCTACCTTATTCTGATTATCATATCAATTTAAACAATTGCAGTGTATTGCCCTTCTTTGTATTCTATCGCATCGCAGTTAAAAAAATTATACTAAGCTAAAAACGCTATCAATATATACATTCATAAATAAGTTCTTCAAATTTCTTTTCGGATCATTTGAGAAAGCACTAAAAAGACTCCGTTTTTGGAGAAACTATTAACTATGCCTTATGTAAATTAAACTCAACCAAATATATCCAAGGTATTTGTACATGTCACTTCATTCGTTTTTGTGTGTGTTTCGAACAACATTGCCTATACAAATAGAATAGTCAATATTATGGTTATGAACTTCCTGGCCACGTGATGACCTGTTGGATAATCTTCCATTCACTACTGTTTGTTCTTGAAAGTATTAGTTTGTTATAAATCTAATTAGTTTAGGGTTCTAACATTTACATTACAACAATAATTAAAAAAATAAATTATTCCTCGACGGAACAGAGGTTTAGCTAGGCAAGGGATCCACTTTAGACGCCCCATGTTCGAGATGGACGCCGAAAAAACTACAAGGAAGGATGTATGCTATAGAATTGAATAAACTGGATACTGTATAAAGATAAACTATGCTGTCTTTCAGAAGAGCTGTCTAAAGGGTAGGAATGATTCCATTGCACGTTAAAAAGATTCCTACTTTCTAGACAAGGCAGAATTTTCAGCTATGGCTGATTTATTACTGGGCGTTGATGTTAAACTTCTGTATCCATCATAGGCTGAAATTAAATAAACATACAATAAAGAATAAACCATCATAGCAACAGTGCCATAGTTACGATAAAAGAAATACTTTTATAGTAAAACACTTACTAAAGCTCATATTGTCTGTGAAAAGCTTCGACTTTTATTCAGCTATTTGTATTGTCAACACTTAAATCATTTTCTTTTATTCAATATTTCTCGAAAAATATCAGAATGTTGAAGTTTCGGGTGTAGAATAACACCCTACTTCTCCAATTACCCTTTACTGTTTATGGATATGCCAATTTAAATTTTAAAAACGCAAGGCAAGCATTTAGTCGCTATAAATTATTGAAGTTACATTTCAAAAGGCTTGTTTATCATTACTTTTCAACTTGATTTAGCAATCAATAAATGTACAGGGTTATTCAAAAGTAGGGTATCTACAAATTAAAATCCTGTTCTACCAGGTAGCAGCCTTTTTATACTGTCAACAAGATTTTTGAGTATCTCGGTCGTTTTGTTACTGCTCCTTATGGGGAAATTGGTTCTTTTAATTGCTGGATGATCGAAAGATGACTTAAAAAAGTTTTATTTGCCAAAAATGCAGAGGATTGAAATAATAACAAACACGCTGGTTATGGATTGGTAAAATGTCTGCTTATGGCAGAAGTTTTAATTGTCAGATTACTCAGTGGGTTATAAATATTGGAAAGTGAACCATTTTGCATTAACATCATAATCTGCTTGTTCGCCAATCTCAGTAATTAAAAAATTAAAATTGGTATAATAACCGAAATTAACAATCCGACGCGCTCTTACTGCTCTACTGTTTGTAGCTTTGCGACAATAATGCGTTCTAGACGTATTTTAGATGGTATTACCATTGAATGAATAATAAACTTATACCATTCTTGCGACTACCCAAACTAAATGTAACCTGTTGTTCCATGAAACACAATTTGAGTTTCCGCTCTACTTCTCGATTCCTTTATCCATGAAAATTTACGATTTGCGTTGTCGCGTCGTAATAAAATAATTTAATCAGCTAAAAGAATAAGTTTTGACAGCGTGCTATCACATTTGTGCTTAATGCGGGAACTTCTGTAGACAAACTTGAATCAAATTGTTCCTCCTGCCAAAGAATATTGATCCAGTGACTGCGCAGAGGAGCGTAAGCCGAGCTTAACACCGACGTACGTCCAGCGTTACGCCCCACATTTAATGGGCACAAAAAGGATCTGTGATAAATGGTCTTCAAGGATCCCATCCGCTTTTTGCGGTAATCTTTTCCAAGACCGATTACTTCCGATATTCAAACCCAATTATTGATCAGTGCTCTTTCTCGGTACGATTTCAGGAATTAAATTCACTGAAAATTCTGTTTCGATCAATCAAAATACATTTTTAACAATTGTATAGTTAAATCGAACGGAACAGTAAATGTCTGTGTACAAGAAAGCTATTTGGTAATATTTAATGTTAATTGGAAATTTCAGATTGTTTTAGTTTAATAGGAACCTGGGGGAAAATAAAAAGAGTTACCAGTAATTACTTGATTTATAAAAGAACTCCGCCACACTGTGGTGTTTGAAGTATGAAATTTGCGAACTAAACCCATTATTGGGGGATAGTATTGCGTTATTATGTCAGGTTATAAGTTGAGCGTTAAGTTCAGTGTTAAATGCACGCCGAAATTAAGTTTTAAAGTGTATCATTAGTGCAAGCGTTTATTTACCATTTGTTAAAGAACCTATTATCAAGCAAGGTGAAAACGATTACTCTTACTCAACTAATATGGTTAGTCAGTAATTGGGGTCTAGAAAAATAATTAGACCATTTAGTACAATATGTTATAAAGATGAAGATAATTTGATAAGTAATATTTCACTTACTATTTATAAATTAATTAAACCATTCTCTGGCCTAATAATTATAGAATTTATGGAAGGGCAACCCTTTATGTTGTATGATAGACAAAAATGTTTTAACCAAATCAAAAGATCCAATTATAATTTTTTAAACATACCTGCACCTATTCAATGCAGCAGTAAAATGGTATGTGCAATTTGTTTAAAACAATAGTTTTGGTGTTTAAGGTAAATGAATGTTCATGGAATGATGATTTTGAATGTGAATTTTGATTGCCACTATTTCAGTTGAATGAATGCCAATCATCTCGAGCCTCAATTTTCCGGAGACTTTTTAAAAGCATATATTTCTTCCTGATTATTGTAACAAACATCCTAAAATAACAGGAACAAAAACATGAATGCAGTAATACGAATGGTAGAAGATATTCCAAAGTGCACACATAATAATGATACAAGAGGGACACTTGGAATTCGATCAGCGGAAAACGAGATACATTTCCACAAGAACTAAGCATGTACAAACGCGGTTTTTGTTTGTGTGTCGAATAAATAACAAAATTTCAAGAAGCAGAACGAGTTGAGATACGTTAACAAATTTTGGAAATGTTGTAGGAAGGAGGATACTGATTCTTTTCAAAATGGTAATAAGTAATAAGATTTATACATAGTGTATCAGAAATAGATATATGTAAATATTTTCACCTAGTGGTAGATCACAGTTTATACAAAAGGAGAAAAAACATTATTTAACAATAAGAACCTTAAGGACGAGAAAATAATGATAATTTGGCCCCAAAGTTGTTTTAAGTATCGCAGGATAATAACAAAAAATTGGGCTTCAAAGACACGATATGCAAAGGAGAGCGTACTACGCTAGAAACGCAAAAACGAATTCTTATCACCTAGCACAAACCATTTCCATAGCCAACATGGATTTACGTGTTTGCCATGTCAATTGTAGGGCTTAGAATCCAATTAGATAGTAAATATAGGTACCTAGTACTGCTTGAATATATGAATCTCGCCAGTTGACGAAACAAAATTTTAGTTTATTTTTTAACTTCAAAATGACCAAAACCTATACCGTTGATTGGATTCCATAATTACTGCTTTCAATATTTTTACGTACTTTTTGATACACGGATACACCCTTTTGCAACATTTTATCTGGTTAAGAGAACCGGGTGTGAATCGATGAAAATAATACATTTTCAACGACGTCCAAACGTCAAGAGTTCGGTGAAAACTCCCTTTTCAGAAAGACAGGTTTGGTCGAAGCTACTAAGCTGCCGAATTAGAAGACAGTTACTTCTAACTGGTAATAACTTCCTTGGCTTCCTGATTACCTAATATTAATCTTACTTATTGTAATCTTCTAAATATCTTCGCTGTAAGTTTAATATTTGGTACTTCGAAGATAACAAAACAAAATCTCTTTAAAATTCTAATTTCAAATCTCTAAGTTTTCCATTCTTGCTAAGCACCCCACATGAATTATGAATTATGTGTTGATAGTTAATTAAATTGTCGTTTGTTAGTTATTGTTATAATCCTGTTCACTTATGAATGTGAGAAAACTCGTCTACTGATTAATGTCTCTGAAGTTCTATCCTTGCTTAGATTGTATAAGCAGGGATTCTATTATCCATCCCATGCTTAATGTTAATACAACCAAAATCAGTTAGTTGCTTAAAAAAAGTTATAGTAACTAATTTTCGACAGCATAAGTTAGATTTTGTGTTAAATAAACTTATAGTAGTATACTAAACAAGGCAATTTAAAGTCTCATATTTCAGAACATTTCGGAAGTGCGTGTTTCGCTCCTGGCACTTATAATTCGATAGCTACCTTTGTTCTAGTAAAACTTCAGCTTGATATACTAATTTTGTATTTTTATAGATGTTTTACTAGATATTTTCAGAAATAGATTATTTATTACAGAAAAATATGAAAGTTTCTGGAAAACTTGGATTAATTTAAGGAGCTTATAGAAGACGAATGGGATGTTAAGAAACGGTGACAGGAGATTTAAGTAACCATGTCTGTGCCAGAAAACAAATCTTAAGATTTGTTATTGTCGTCGACATTGCTAGTACAAGTTGCAATTTTCTATCTTGCATCACGAGAGTGATTAAAAAATTCAAAAGCAAATGTGTTGTTTTTGCTACCAATTTTTTTTGGTACCAATAAACTGGTTGAAGCACACTTTTCAAAAAAGTATTTTTTTTGTCATTTTTAAGTTTTGCGCAATTTTAAGTTCGTTTAACGATCATAGATTTTTTTTTTATTTTTTACAAGTGCATTGTGAGGTCATGCGGGCGACGCCCATTACTACGGTCATATGTCCCCTCCCCATCTTACATTTAACCTAAGACCAAAGACAAAATTAGTGTAACTATTTTGGTTTCTATTTTAATCAATAAATTTGTCTACGAAAATACTTTATATTATAGAAATTCAAGATTTTTATTTTATAAATAGAACTTTGATTGGAAAAGGAAAACTATGAGAAAAGCATGTCTATTATATGGGAATCAATCAGAACAATCCTCCCTGTGCGAAACTCATTCCAAAATATTTTATTGATACTATTTTTAGGCTTATATTGAATGTGTGTCCAGATAAAATTAGATTGGCTGCTTCTCCAGATCCCAAGACAACTGTGATTAATTTTAGTAATGAATAAAAATTGGTAATAGTAGGAGGATATATTATGACACGTGGAAAGATTGAAATATAGTATAGCAATAAACTAATTTTAGTACTCTTGCGTGGTATGTAATTTTCGTATACCTACCTATACTTACTTATGTACTTATGTACTTTTATGTTCTGTATTAAGTATAAGTGTAACACGTGTAAGAAAAAAATTTAGTATACCTACGTTATTTAAAATTTTAAATAACTGAGTACTATATTTGTATAATGACTGACGAGTCATGAGTTGTTGCTAACAGGCGCGGATCTAGGAAGATTTTTCGGGGGGGGCTAATTTTAAAATTAAACTGGGACAGTGAGTAGGTATAATGAGGCGTGAGGTGTCGGAAATAACAGCGCCGCAGGCGAATTTTTTTTCAAAAAAGGGGCGTGGCTTCGGAATCTACTTTTAAGAGAAAGCTGAAATTTTTTATGCAAGTTTTTAAGGAGGAAAAAATATCTTGCGTAAAACGAGTAGTGCCTATTTAAGTTTTCGCAACTTTTGCGTTTTTTTTTGAATTAAAGTTTTTAGAATATTAAAGACCTCCCAAGGCGGGAGTAGGACTAATAATAATATAGGTGTATAACTTTATGTTGTCGCTGGACGCTGTTGGGTCTTTCATTCCTTCATGTTCGTGGAATTTAAGTACGTGGTAACATTTTTTTATTTACCAGCTAAATGTAAAATAACACATAGCAGGAAATTTATTTCGGGGGAGGCGTAGCCTACCGATAGTACGGGGGAGGCTAGAGCCCCCTTAGCCCCTGCCTAGATCCGCGCCTGGTTGCTAATAAACTTGTGTGTATGTGTGTGCGGAATAATTTCGAATACCCTAAAGTGGGAGTAGGTTGATTGCCAAGGTGAAGTTGTTCAATACATTTTCAGTTTTTGGTAGGTATATGGGTAATTCACGAAGAATGCTACCCCGTAAAGATGCTGATAGAGATAGGCGGCCCCGACATAATATCCAAAGCAACTACAACATTATTTTTATTTCAATAACTTAGGGCCGGTTTTATAAAGTCTGGTTGATCGACGGATTAGACAATCGTATCCATGACATCCGTCGATCAACCAGACTATAAAACCGACTGGGGCACGTGCCCGCAGCAAAAAAGATTCATGGGGTTCATACCCCAACTATAAAGTAAACCTTTTCTTTTTAATAAGTAAACTTACAAAATAGTATTTCTAAGTAATTTATCTGGAGTCATGCTGAGTAAAAATGCAATACTGTGCAATAAAGAAACCTAATATTTTTCTACGCCTAACTCTGACGAGGTGTTCATTCTTTTAGTCATTAGATGAGTAATACCTTATTAGTCGCCTTTGTTAATCAGTTCTTATTGTTTTATATAATTGTAGCCACTGAGTACTACTTTAAATAACGAAGTTGTCTAAAAAGTAGGTATGCAACAGTTTGGAAATCAAATTTGCGTGAAGTTTAAAGTTTCTTTTCGGTTGGAATAATAATAAGCTTAGGTTTAATTAAAATGTTTCTCTTCGTTTAATCTTAAACGAATGTCGACTAATTGCCGCTTTCAGAAACATTCTTTTCACTTTTTTCAGTTAACATTACACAGTTTTTAACACAACTAGCATTAAATTTCATCGTACAAATCTGTTACTTCATCTAATGAATGCTAGACACACGACTTACGATTCTGATTAATATACAGGGTGCCAATTTTAAGTTGTCCACCATTGGTAACTTCGTTACCTTTGGAGATGGAAAGTTGGTTAAATGAGAAAAGATTCAGTGTTTTTTATGCTCGTTTAGAAAGTGAAATTTAATTTTTTATGGCACTTCCGGTTTAGCGAGAAATGGTGCCAACTTTTTATTTTTAAATGGAACACCCTGTATTTTTTGAAATTTTTCGATTGGAAATAATTTTGGCTTTAAAAAAGTATAGCACACATGTACAATTAAAATTACTTATAACAATGATATTTAACGTTTATTTATTTTTATTAAATTGGGATCACAATTGGCTTTGCACGAAACCAAACAGGAACAATAAAGAAAATAAACAATAATTATCAAATAAAACTATTTGCATACGTATTCAAGTTATTGCAAGTACTGTTCGAAACAGTGGAGCACGCAGAGATGAAGCAATTTCCTTCTATCAATCTCATGTAAAACTTGGTGGATTTTATTTTGCAGCATCTCGAAATTCTCGTATCTTTCTTTATAAATTATATCCTTTAAATAGCCCCAAAGAAAAAAGTCTAGTGGTGTTACGTCGGGGGATCTCGGCGGCCATTGAATAGGTGCATCTGTCCCTATCCACTTATTGCCGAATGTATTTCTTAAACATTGTAGCGAGTCTCTTGCATTTCTTTGACAACAAAAGTAAATCGCCAACATATCAACCTTCTTGTTAATAGAAAAATTCATTTTATATGATTTCAGTGACAGTAGTACTACGCAAGTAAAACGAAATTGACATTTGTTCATTTCTAGGTATTGTTTATTGTTGCCCTTTTGTTTCATGGCAATTGTGATCCCAATTTAATAAATATAAATAAAAGTTAAATATCATGGTTATGAGTAATTTTAACTGTACATATGTACTATACTTTTTTAAAGCCAAAATTATTTCCAATCGAAAAATTTAAAAAAATACAGGGTGTTCCATTTAAAAATAAAAAGTCGACACCATTTCTCGCTAAACCAGTAGTGCCATAAAAAATAAAATTTCACATTCTAAATCAGTATAAAAAATACTGAATCTTTCCTCATTTAACCAACTTTCCATCTCCAAAGGTAAGAAAGTTACCAATGGTGGACAACTTAAAATTGGCACCCTGTATAATAAATCTTGTTATTTCCCGTTGAAATCGATATTTTATTTAATATTTATTATTTAATATATAGGTATTATGTTTGAAAAATTCAATTGTTCGGATTTCTTTTCGCGAATACCATCGGTGTTTAACAATTTATTTCGTTCGCTTTGTATACTTAACCAAAATTTTCTAATTTAAAACACTCCATTTGTAGCTGACGCCTGAATAATAATAGACATTAAAATAGACACCATCCATTAAGTATAATGCAAATTTCCTTTTCGTGACTTCCTGTCTAGACAGCAAATACGACATTTGAGTTATCTGATATCTGTATAATAAAAAAAAACCTTTTAATCGTTGTGCGTGTTAGTTGTAGTGGTAAACACCAGAATATTTATAAATAATTGATTTTTTAAAACAGTAGTTTTTTTTAACATTTTTAATTAAGAAGACATGGTAGTAATATAAACTGTCCTGTCGTTCCTGCTGTCGTTTTTACACAGGGTTCACAGCAACCTGGAAAACCTACAAATGTCAGGAAATTCAGATGGGGGGAAAAGTTATGAAAATCGTGAATTTTACCAAAAAGTCAGGGAGTTTATTTCACGTGCCTGGATTCCCTTCGAGGCACATTGGATATACTATTTTTTTTGTTTAATTTTTATGTTGGGACAGTTTAAAACATCTTCACTGGAAATTTTGCTCCGTTTAGTAAATAAGACGGCAAAAATTACTGGGAAATGGTCAGGGAAAATTTGAAAATTTAGAACTGCTGTCAACCTTGTACATGGAAATGAAGTTTTGATTTATTTTTTTGATTGCACGGAAGTTAATAATTTAGAAATGGTGTTAGCTTTATTTATTTTATCATTAAAAGTTACTTTACAAAATTAACTGTAAAACTACGCTAGATTGAAAATTGTCAGCTTTTATAATAAATGAGTTCAATGTTTCAATTATTCATATAGCATACATTTTCCCTTGTACAGAATTAATTCCGGGGCTTGTAGGATATGGCTTGGTGTTTTTTAATCTTCAATGAAGTAACTCCTATACACTCGGCAGACTACAATCACTACATCATAATTCTTATACTTCAATATTACAAAAGAATTTCTTTAAAGCTTAAATTTGATAAGAATATACTTTACTAGGTTTTCTCCGAAATACGAGTAATTCGTTTACAAAATAGCAATCCTCAACTAAACTTTTCCTTAATGAAACAATTTTGGCTTCAACTGTCCTTTATAAGAAAATTGATTGACATTTGGGGCTTCTAAGGTGGGGTTCACAGTCGAGTCAACTTGAAAATCAATAAATAAGAGTAAAAGCATGGTGAAGCGGGTGAAATGGTTATTTAGTTTATTTTTAGCACAGAACAAATTTGTGGGAAAATTGATTTTGACATTTAATAACTTCAAAGGAGCTCCACGATGAACAGCAACAACTACTTTAGAAAGCATTCTCCTGATTAATTGAACACTAATATACTCCTATTAGCTCACATTATACTTACAAGGAGGTCTTCATAAAACATTATGTAGGTAGTAAAAAAATTTTAATAATAAAGATAACAATATTGGACTTTATAATATTTCCTATTGTCTAAGAATTGCTGTTAAAAGAATCATTTAATGAATGAATTGGACCTTGAACTTTCCCGAATACAAAAGCTGTACCTGTTGAAGCTTTCACGTAGGTAGACAGCATAACAACTTTTCATTAAAGATTTCTGCGCATTTCCGTTTAAAGATAAATAAATAAATATACAGAATGGGAAAAATTCATGGACGCTCAAAATTCTCACCTATGTTGTTCTCCAGAGTGTGATAGTATAAATATATAAATAATGTTTACAACTCAATTTGTTTAAGACCTATTGCAAAGTATGTACTTTAATAAATCGTACTAACATTATAATTTTCTTTAGTTAAAGTATATATCTGTCCGACTCCGTGGGGGCACCGGGGCTCGTGCCCCCATAATGATAATGTTATGGGGGCGCATCAGTGAATTTAACGTTTCCCTTTCAGAGTTTGTGGTACTTGCCTATATCTACAAAAATATGTTCAATATGAAATTATGTCTAAAGAAATTTGTGGAATTTGTATCTATGGTGTAACCCAGGTAGCTAGCCCACTAATGCAGTCGGCACCAAACACAGTACTCCGCAATGTGCAAATCCCTTAAGTTAGTCTTGAGCTTCACGTTCCTTTCAATAGAATATTAAAATATTATGGTGTTTCTTGGAAAACCTCCTCACCTTTACTTAAAGCTTCCACTTCCAGTAATTTCTAGCAATTTTTTTTAACAAAAATTAAAAAATTTTTTACATAACTTTTTAGTTAATTGCAAAAATTACAAAAACTACCCCTTCAGATATGCGGAAATCCGCGGACAACGCTTCATTAGGGTTGGTGCCAGAAAAATCTAAAGATTTCTAAAACAGTCCTTTATGAAACAATCGACTAAATAATTAATTATAGTAGGTACTTTAATATGACATACAGTTTTGCTTTTGAATGTCTTGTAATTTGTACGTTTCACCTTCTAATAAGTATCGGGGATATATTGGCTAAGGTTACCCTAAGGTTAGAGAGTTCGCTGGGGAATTAGACTGTTATTAATTTACAAACAAAAATGCGCTAACAAAGACATAATCGATTTACTCCTTTTTTTTGAGATAGGGTGGGAAAATATTTACGCACTTGTCCAAAATATGGCGTAATGCGAAGTTAAGAAATTATACGTTCTATCAGTTAAAAGACCATTCTACCAGTGTTAACCGTGGAATATGAAAAAAGGTGTCCTATTTTTCATTAAAAAAAGGAAAAAACGTACTACTGACACGTGTTAGCTTTGAGCTTTACTTTTAAGTTATAAGTACCTTAAAAGAATTTCAAAACTGACAACGTTGCTCGACGAAATACCATACAAAAAACAAATCCAATACACAATATACAGGGTGAGTCGGGAGGAAACTGACAAACGTCGGGTGTGTGTTGTACACGTAAATATAAGACAAAATAACCCAAAAGTTGTTATCCGATTTTTGTTTATTTAAAATATTTGGCCATTTAAAATTAGAAATGTTCCCGTGATTGCTGGTTGCCACCGATGGACGAGCGACGAGCAGTAATGTTTAGTAAAAAAAAACATACTTTAAACAATAAGCTGAACCCTGCTCAATTGTCATGGATATGATATCTTACCGCGGAATGTAGCAGTGGCTACGTGGAAAAGTCAGCGTGGCATTTTAAAAGCACTTGAGAGTTTGGAATAGCATTATAAAATTACAAAATTTCAGCGAAATTTTTTACGAAATTTTTAAAAGTTGACCAGAGTGACCAATAAAAATTGTTTAATATTTCTATTCTGATTTTAAATAGGGGTGTAACACTAGTTTAAAGATTTGCATTTTTTATAAATATTAGAAAATAGTAAAATAAAAAACAAATTAAAAAAGTTTGTTTATTCACCCTGACTTAAAAGTGTTAAATGATCAAGGTGGCGGTGTTTCGTGTCAGGGGGGGCTCTGCCCCCTCATTCGTATGTCAGAGGGGCTCCGGCCCCCGTTGTCCCCCCCGCTTCCATCTAATACTAACGAATTCCACTGGCTGCACTAGTGCAGAATGGTCCATTCCATTTGCGTGTGACGTCACGATAGTCAAAGTGGCTAATCTAATTTGAAATGATCCATTAGCTAGTAGTCACTTGTGTACCTTCAAAGAAGTCGAATTTAAGAAAGTTGACTAACAAGAGTTTGAGAGAATAAAAAATTATGATCGATTCATAAACATTTTTGTAATTGCGTAGCATTATTGAAAAGTTGCCAAAACTCGACATTTCATCAATCGTGCTTGATACATATTTTACGATTTTCTGTAATTATCCCTTTTGAAATACTTCAGGATTTAGCATTCTTAACAAGAAAATTTAAATAGGCCAAACTGCTAGGTTCGGGAAAAAGTTTTCAACGAGTTTTTGGATTATTGAAGCGATTTTAACCGTGTTCCAGTATCCCCCTGATATTTCGTGACTTCTTGACAATCAGAACTTTTCACAAGCTGTTGATAAAATAGTATCAGCTGACTGCAAACTATATGCAGCTCATCTTATGAATCTCAATTTTCTACCAAAGTGTTGTATTTTTTATGCCATTGTTTTTGTCACAATTAATGTTTGTTACATAATTTATTTAGAATATTAAATACGATTAGGTTTCGCAAACAATATTAGTAATAATTTATTGCACTTGCTAGTCAAAACAACGTAGTCTGTATTTGCATAATCAGCATGCAATAAATATAAAAATATTATTGAGAATAACCGCAGATAGAGGGGAATTAGTTTTATAACCGTTTTGACCCAAATTAAACATTATTTGGGTGTTTTGTTTTGAAAGCGGCAATACCAAACAGCAATAAAAAGCAGTAATCAAACTGCCAACAAAACGTCCAACTTATCAGATAAGGTATGAGCTTTATAAAGCACTCCCAACTCCTAAATTTAAAAATCTAAATTCCAAAAATAGTTTGAGCACTTTCACGTAGCCTGCAGGATATTGATTTCCTCTTGACTTCAAAGAGCACTCGGTGCTTGCATACCGCTTAGTCATCCATCAATAAAATGTTTTCACATAATATTTGCATTCGTTTATCTTTAATCGTGTCACCCCCGCCAGTGATAAGAGCGCCGCCATATGCTGTAAATGTTACCTTTATTATGATTGTATATGTTTCGTACTTTTCCTTCTGGACTCTTCCATATTATTGAGTGTATTCGTCGATATTTTGAGAAGGATTAAATTGCTGCAATTAATGAACTCCAATGCACAATCCTAATTCGCTGGAAATAGGTAATTTAATATTATTCCAATATCAAGCACCGTTTAATTAGATTTCAAGTGATTCAATATTAATTACGGGTTCCAGCTTTTCTATTAATTGATCTTTTGTCGTACAAACCACGCCCTTAATGTTTAACAAATTATTGACGTTTTTCGGCGGTTTACCTTTTATTAATCAGAGATTGCAAGAAATAATGTGTACGTTATAATTGGAAGCGCCAGGAATTTTTTGATTATTAGGAATTTTTACCCTTCATTGGAAGGAAATAAATATTCAACAATATGGACGACTAAAAAGTTTTCAAAGAATAATGTTGTAATAAACATGGTATCCTTACAAGGGTTGAATGCAATGAAAAATATATTTTCTTTTCCTTAATAGAAATATAAAAAATATTCAATGCAGCTGAAAGGCACTTGATTTTGATATTAAATAAAAGGAAAAGTTTTGATTATATTTTAATGTATCTACATTTATTTGTTTTAAGGGCTGGGTAACTTTTGGTACCGTGGGTAGATAAGGTAAAACATGAAACTCGAATTAAAAAAAACAGATGTTTATCTAAATCCACTCATCTGCGAAATACAAATGAGGAAATAAATTGGAACAGTAAAAAGCAAATGAACGTGTCAGTGTGAAGAGTTGGTTTCGGGTGGAAAACAGAAGAGAAGTTTACATAAAACCCGAAAAGTGCTCTTCACTCTCCGAACATTCGTCAAATTTAGCGTGTCGCGTTCGAACAAACAAAATTTAATTCACTTGCCTCAGTTTTATTCTACGCATAAATCCTTTAGTTAAAGTAAATTTGCAATTCTCCCCAAACTATTTATGTAAATGTCTAGTTCCACTTTATGGCGCTTTCGATAAAAAGTTGCAAAAACGTCAATGTTCAACAGACACGTACGATTTGTCGCCACTGAATTATATTTGTGTCTGGTTAAAACAGGGTGCGGCGTAGAAACGAAGTATGTTATGTTAATGAAATTTGTTTTGCTATAGGACTAAAAATATACCACCACCCTTAAGTTCAAAAAATGTTTTTTGTGCTTCCGGTCGGCATCACTGAGTTTCTGACTTTCTGCATTGCGAAATCTGCCAGAAACAGAGATTTCTCCGGCCTAGGCCGGCAAAAGGTAGGAATTGTAGGTTATTGGATGGCAGCATCGGCTCAATCTGTCAAAGTCAAATTTGTGCATCGCGGTCGGAGACGATGAAACATATAAATTAGCATAATTTTACAAATACGATTACCTATTTGAGCCACTGTGGTGATTTGAATATAATCTTTAATATGGGCCGGTGTATCCATTATTAAAACAAAGATAATGAAATTTATAAATAAACGTCAATGGAAATTGTAAGAAAATAAATGAATTAGTTTAATGAATACCAGGAAACAAGGAATCTTGATTTTAAAATCATAAAAAGAATCCTAATACTAAATTTTAAATGTAAATTTAATTTATTTAAACAAACATCGGCACAAAAAATCTTGTGTGTTACACATCCAGAAACAGTTTTGCGAGTGCTCTTACTTGCAGGACTCGGCGTTCCGCCTCGCCCTGCAACCTTAAGGTGTGTTTACACAGTGCGAGTAGCTTGCCTGGCGAGTAGGCAGCAACTGTCATGACAGTTGCTGCCTACTCGCCACCATGTACCTCGACTGTTTACACGGAGAGCTGAAAATGACAGTTACTGGCCAGACACCGAGAGAAGTTGTTGACCGTAAATTTTTTTTTTTTTTTACACATCAGCCACCTTTTCTAATTCCATTTCTTTGGCAATACGTTCTAATGCCGCCTTTCTCACATCCCTGTTTTTATAGCTAGGGTTAAATGTGTTCCAAAGGGCTTCCTCTTCTTTGTACAATTTCATAAATTGCAGATTTCTTTCGGTAGACCATCTTTCAACTATGTTGCTAAATTTAATATTGATAAACAATACACTCACGTGGGAACTGAATACGTCTGGACTGGTACGGCAGTAACTCGGCTGTAGTTCACACGACAGTCGCGTGCAAGCTACTGTCGTATGAAGTGGAGGGGGAAGGCGAGTGGGCAGTGAAAACAAAATATTTTATAGTAGCTCGCACTCCAGTGACTGTCCTACTCGCCTTGACAGTAACTCGCACTGATTCGTTTACACAACGACAGTAGCTGCAGGACAGTTACTGTCTATGCCAACTCGCACTGTGTAAACACACCTTTACTCGCACTCGCAAATGTGCTGTTTCTGGCCTGGTGATACAAATAATTATTGGTTGTTAATTTAATGCATAACCGATTCAAGTATTTTCCAATTCAATAATATGCGCAGTGCAATAAGGGCGGGCGGTATGAAATGCTATTACAGTAATTGTGAATTAATATTGCAACAAGACCTGACAAGACTAATTTAGGAAAAACATGTTCGCTGTCTCGAAAATTTAGAATTATGTCGGATAAAGATATAAAATTGGAAATGGTATCGTCTTCGAGAAGGTTTGGAGTATTAATAATAATCGTCAATCATTTTGAACCTTTACCTTTTCCTATCAACCTTATTTCGTAATAACTTTTTGGTACGGTTAATCCTTATCTCTTCCTTTTAATCTCTCATCCTAAGAAAAATCTTTATTTTGTTTTATTTTGTATGTAACTGTAGGTTTATACACTTTACCATTTGTGTACCATATATTTACTTTGTTGTTTTAATCTACAATTACACAAAAACTACAAGAATATCATTCCAAATTTAAAGCTCAAGATCATGAAATCATAGTTTAACCAAAGTTTAACCCATGTACTGAAATAGGATGTCCCAGTATTCGGTTTTATTGCAACCTTTAAAGCTGCAGCTACAAAGTTAGTTCTATTTATTAATGGTTTTAAAATAAAAACTGATGTTTAAAAAATTAGGCAATTTGAACATCTGTGCAATCTTGTAACAAATATCTGCTTTGTTATCAAAACATTCTGCTGAATAAAAAAATTAAGTGTTCCTGCTACTCAACGTGTTCTTAATGTAACACTGTTCACATTGTTTGTATCACCAATTTAATTAGCATACACTATTTATATTATGTTCTTATCGATGAGAAGGTTTACTTTTAAGTGTTGCTTTCATTGCGAAGACTAATCATCTTTTTGTAGCTACATGTGCACACTATTTCATGCGGTATAAATACTAAGCTCTGGCATCTATAAAATTATTTCCCTTGGGTTCTGTAACTAATTCTGCCGCAGGAGATACGATAGATTCGTGATAAATGATTCCTTGTCCTTAATTTAATTCACAGCAGAAGTGTTGCTGTAATCTGTCTTGCATTTAATAATGCCACTTTTTTGCTGATCTATAGATAAATCGATAACCAACGATTTACTTTCGTGTGGCAGGGTAACAAAAATATGATGGAAGATTTTGAAATCGATTTTTTTAAGGCTGGGTCCATAATTTTTATATTTTGAACTGTTCGAACTTAAAGGGAAGAGGTAGACAGAAATCGGATAAGTTTCATTTTGCTGGATTCGTTGACATGTTTGACAGAAATTGTTTAGAAAATCACTCACTCAAGTTTTCTTTTCCATGGTTGTATTGCCATAATTTTCTATAAATAAGACATATAGCACATCTAGATATGTAACATATACAGAGTGATGATAAAGTATCGCATAGAAATCATATCCTGGTTATTTAATGTTTTTGCGGAAAATCCGTCGATTTTTGTTTTTAAATTGCCATTTAGACAGGTAATTTTTATCCCCCCACCCCTCAACCCCTAAGTGATAGCAACCCCAACTTTAAAAATTTAAATGGAAAGACACCCTTTGTAATACCTCTTTTGATAGTACAAATTCGCACCTTAAATTCCATCCCCATCCCTAAAAGCATTGTTATTTTAAAAAATTTGACGCTCCATAGAGCCTTAACGAAATATGTGGTTTCAGTTGGCTACACAGTTTAGGCACACCCTGTATACTTGAAATTAAAACACAAAAGTCCGAGAGCTACTAGTCTTGTAGTGGAGAAAAATAAACGTTGCTCTTGTTGCTTGGCTACACTTTGGAGGATAGGTACTGCAAATATATTTTGTTGTGTTTGTCTAAAGGATATGTTGAATTAGGTCTGTAAATAGAACATTGCCGGAAGTATTGTTACTCGTTCAATTGTTGGTACTTGTTGACCGACAGCCTGTTTGTTATATACATTCTGCAATTAAATAATTGCATGAATTGAAACATACACGCATAGCATTTTGTGACTGATACTTTTCAAAATTAATTCACACTCTTGAGGAATTTTAAAAGAAGTTTATGTCCAACTGTTGATGTTTAGCAATTAAATTTTTTATTACATCGTTAATAAATGTTATTTACCTAAAATATTGTAAAAGATAGTTTATTAATTTCTTATGCAGGAAACGCGTTGGAAATTTTTATGAAATATTCAGATAGTATAAACTGAAAGAAAGTCAAAATGACTGCTATCAAGTGTTCTTTGAAGAGATCTCATATCCAGCATTGTTACATTTCCCAACTAATAAACAGACTCGAATGTGGGATGCCAAGCTCCAAGCAGCAGTTTTTATTTCTTTTGTAATCGATAGACATTTTTTTATTCAGCTCTGATTATTTTCGTTTACTGCGGGCGATATTTTCTCTGTTACATAAAAAATATGAGTAATTCTGAAAGCTCTGAAACGTCGATTCCCAGTCCGTTTTATTTTTTTAAACCTTGGGCTTGCGTACCCCAATATAAGAAAATGACGAGATAAACCGTGATAATATCTGCCTTATGTGGGTTATAAACATGGAGATTGTTTAATCATACTTTTTAAAAGTGCGGGTGTTTTTGTTTTATAAATGAAAATAAAATAATATATCTATGCTGACGGAATTTCTTCTCTGCGTATAAAAATATATGTATAAGCTGTCGTAATACAAAGAAAAAATGCAGACGATCTGACTAAACGTTTCAAATTCTGAAAATTTGTGACAAAAACTGTTTTGAAAAAGTGTTTTAAGCTACTTTTTTATTTTAAATAGAACACCTTGTATATTTTGACATATTTGGATTCAGGGTGAAATGCTGCTTATAATAAAAGTATGTTAGAGATTTTAAATTGTACTGGAATACAAAGTCAGATCATGTTATTAGTTTTTCTTCGATTTCCTCATTCTCTTTGTTCTGTATTGTGCAAACATGTCTGTTTTTATTTGGCGACATTAACTGATTATGCTCTCTTAGAACATACTTTCTTTGATGGATCTATTTTATGTGCTGTTTGTTTGCTCGGTATAACGTCTACATGCGTACCTAATGGTTGTCAATTTGTGCCTGAAAACCAATCAAATATAAAAAGTTTATATGTTATTATCTTTTACGAATTGTAAAATTTAAAGATTTCAAGTTGACTGTCAGCAGTTATTAAGGGGTTTATTTTGAGCGAGTGTAATTTGTGCTTCTGCTAACTTTCTTTCCTTATCCTGGCCAATTAAAGTTGTTTTGATTAAATTGGTATAATTTTTGATCACGCCAACACCAAATCAGTGGTTTGCGTGCACCGCTAGCGTTTATTTTCGAGTCCACACACTCGAGAAAACCCGATCACTTGAAACTACCTGAAAGTTGAGTGACCAAAAATAAATTACTGTAGCAGTAAATTACATATTTTTCCTGGAACATTTTCCAATACTGTACAAATTTGTTACACCCGGTCTGATCGAAACTCATTTGGCCGCCGCTTTTGCTATCCCGTATAATAAATGTTTGGAGTTATAATGGAATGTGGGTGTTTGTAGAAGTTCAAACTTTGAGTCTAAAATTGATTTTCATGGTACTAAAGGAAGCAAATATAAAATTAGTTTTATATCTGATTTTATTACAGAATTTGTGTGTCGTTGAGTAGTTCCAGCTTACTTTACAATTATGTACATATTTATAACTTTCTTATGCTTGCTTATTATAACTGCTCACTTCTACAAAATGTAAAAAATCATTTCTTACAATAAAATGAGAAATCTAATTCGGAATATACAGAATGTTTGCCTATAAAATACAGTTAGTAAAGTTATACATCTCATTATTGCGTATTTGGTACTACACCATATGGGAACTATTTGGTTTCTAATTTCTACTTTTAACGATTGTTTTACGAGGCTATAAAAGTGAGTATGGTTTTACTACTCATTATAAGATGGATAGCTCTTGTCAACATGACGATTTGCTTATATTTATTCTTATACTTGCAGTTTGGAGACCAAATCGTTTGTAATATTTTATCGGAAAGTCAACGTAAAACCTAGACCATACATTTTTTCACCATGATTATTATTAATGGTAATCGTAGTATACAGTAAAGTCCATTTATTATGCAATATAGGCATATTGCAAGTTAAATGGACCGGCTACTTTACCATTGGAATATAGGCAACCCATTATACACTGCTAAGCACCCTTGCCCTTTCACTGTATGTAGGGTACAAGTAATTGTTTGTAGAAAACACTTTTTTATTCAAAGTCGATCTTCTGCTTCTGCAGTTATACGTATAGGTATCCCCTATCCTAGCCCAAAAGACCCTGCTATCAGTGGAACTCTACTCCAAGACTGTATACCGGGTGAGTAGACCACCCGTATAAGTCGTTTTTTTTTTCGAAAACGGTTAATCGTAGAGAGTTCGGGCCAAAATTTTTTATTACGAAAGCCTTCCTGAAGAATCGAATGGTGACATTGGCATTCGCCGGAAAAATCGGCATCCTGACGAGTTTGCTCCAGAATGTCAAGAATTCCAAAATTTCAAGTAGCACGGAGGTCAAAAGTGGTAACGTTGAAAAGGTCTTACAAACTAAGCAATTTTTGTAGGAAAAATAATTTTATTACCCCCAGGCCCTTCTGAGAAATATTCGATTGAAGTTATTATTTAGGCAGGATGCAAACGGGCTAAGTAACTACATACGTCCTATCAACAGAAATGCATGGAAAATCAGCAGTGGATGAACACGAACTGATACTGACGCCATACGAACCAACCAATCTTAACATGAACTTAATATTTGGCAGAATACAAACGGTAACCATTGTCGTCAAATAAACGATCATGATATGTAATAGGCTCAAATGCTTTTAAAAAGATGACACCGTTTTAAAAAGAAACTTAAAATAATTTACGTCTATTGCAAATGGACGGATCAACATTTGTTTCTGCAACTTCTGTAAATATATCAAATATTTTACACTTGTATGAAAGCAAAAAAAAGCCGTTAACTTAATGATGGCCAAGTCAACTTTATCTTATCTAAAAATTGAAAAAACCAAAATGAGAATAGGTAATTATAAAAAATCTATTATGATTTTCGTTTAATATTCTTAGTCATGAAAATCGATTCAGCACATATAATAACTATTAACAATATGGAAATGTAAATTTACATATTTAATGTAAGGTAATCATAAAACGGAGAATACTGTGCATGTCTAAGAAGCTTTTGTGTACCTCATAAATTTGTTCATTGATTGAAACCTGCAACTTTACATATTTACATAAATACAGTTGGTTTACCTGATGTTAACTCGTTTGTTGGATTATTATTATTTCTCCCGCTTCCTTTGTTTTATAACACTGTAAAGGATATAAGTTTCATGTATGACATTTTCATTTTCTAAATCAAATAACAAAGGAGTCGCCAGAGTCTCAAAGTGGATTTGGTTACAAGATTGCTTTACCCTCCCCTTATTTGCCTTTTAACCCTGCGTCCTTGAGGCGAAATAATGCAAACAAATGCAACCTCAGGGAGTCGATATTATCATGACTATAGCAAGGACAATACAGGTGAATTTAGTTTAAATTGTGCCCTTCTATTTTAATCACCGAGCTCCAGCAAGACGTTGTAGTAATTATATTTTTCTGGCTGTTCCTTAAAATTATGATTTGTTACACTGTTGTGACCTTAACTCCACAGTTTTACTTAATCCCAGTCGCGGCCCATGACCAAAATATTTTGGTGGTAACAGATGAGCGAAGGGAACAAAAATGGCGCCACAGACGAAATCTTTTTCGAAGTGGGCGTGCCTTATTAGGCACGTTTTAATAGCATCTGAAAAGGTTTGGTATGAAATTGAAAAACCTGAAAATGTCAAAAAATTTTACAATGAAAGTTTGTAATAATCAAGCGATATAATTAATTTATAAAAATATTCGTGAAACGTTAGTTCAGTAATTTATAAGTAAAAACGTGGTTACAGCAATTTTGTTGAAATCACCGGTCGCTGGCGTACATTCCGAGCTTGTCTTTGCTGCCGAAAATTAACGAGGTCCACGGCATTACGTCATTTTCAAGGGGGACGTCATTAATTCGGCGACGCGAATACGAGCTGCACCTACTGCGCATGTCTGGGGACTTAACAAAATTATTCCATTATGAAAGTTTCAAACATTTTCATATTTTAAATTGATTTTTAATTAATTTGGAAGTTGAATATGACCAATAAAAAATACTAGAGTAAAGTTTCTCTAAGTTCGAGCGATTGATTTTGTTTGTAGTTAATAATTATTATCATTAGATTTCTTTTCAGACTTTTACGCCTTGGGAGTGGGCAACCAATCGTACGCACATCTGTCCCTATAATCAGGAAACTGAAATAATTTTCCAAGACCCCGGGCATGCGCCGAGTCGGCCGATAAACGTCACCCCATGATAACGACGTATTGCCGTGGATTTTGTGTCAGAATTATATCCACGTCAGCCGTGGAGCTAGCAACGGCGTTTCTTAATTAAAACTACTTCTAAATTTGATATGCGCTGTACAAATTGAACAATCGTAAGGGTCTCAAAGCTTTGCCCGTTTCATGCTATAGCACGCTATGACGACATGGAAGTATACTATTTCGAAGATGGAAATTGCTAATTCTATACATTGGATTACAGATATTTTAAAATTTAATTAGAACCTATATTAGAGTACCTACTATGATATAGATTTTTTTAGAAAAGAAAGTGGGATTTTTTGCTGCGGACACGTGCCCCTGTTCCCTTTGACACCAGCCACTGTTTAATCCATAACGCCTTCGCTAACACCTTTGTTATCCAATGCTTCTGTTTCAGGAAGATTTTTATAGCGATTTCGTATTTTTACGCAAGCGATTGATTGATTATTACTTGTAAATAGGTTATTTTGGGCTATATTGACCTACTGTTGCCTGCTCCAGTTACACCAATCAAAAATTTTGAGTGGATCAGAAATGTTTTGCTTCTCAGATTATATAAAATATCGAGTAACACTAACTGATATCTAGTTTAATTTCCAAAAGATTATTCAGAATATATTTAGAAAATCGAAACCATTCTAGTTCTAACGTTTAGGTACTGGTATCTAACTCTTGTTTAATGAGTAACACGACATCTTTTTTCCTCTATTACATTATAATACTAGCTGTTTCTTTGTATTTTATTTACCTACCTACATAAAGCATTAGTATAATTAAACCTAACCCCTTTCCTTTCCCAATGGATTTCTTTGAATCTAGTACCGTTCAGTGATTTATTTTCAACCTTTTCCACAATTTCTTACAACGCTCAACATACAAGAACTCCGTAGGGGTAAAGTCTGACCACATTGGCGCCAATCTAAGCCTTACTGAAAGTGGTTGCTCTTATCTCCCCTATGTGAATAAGTTAATTTTGTCATGTAATATGATACCGGTGGTTGCTAAAGCACACTTCTTTCAGGTGTAAGGACGTATTATTTTGGGTTTTATAAAATTAATTTACGGAATAATAAACAATTTTCTATGGGCAATCAAACGTACATCCAAGTTAATCTTTACGTTTTAACGACGGTACCACAATTGTCTATTTTTATGAAGCACTATCGATGTTAAAAAATAGATTATACATATGGACCAATAATATTGTATAAATTACTGTCGGCTCTAGGTACCTAATAGGGACATTATCATTATTTTATTTGACAGTAACTGCTCTTCTCTTAGTATTTTAAAAAATCAAAGTGCATAGTGTAAAAGCAGGACTGTGGTTCATGTCTCTATGTTCCTAGTAGCCGTCATCATCAAATTCGGCAAATTCGAAATTTGAGACTCTCGTACGAGATACGAGACGCGAAAGTAACCGTGCGAGACGAGACTGTCTCTATTACTCGTCTCGTAGTCGTATCATTTCTCGTCTCGTCTTACGGCAGCACTAATAAAACTTAAAACTTTTGTATGTTTTAGTTTTCTCGTGATTGATACGATTATATGAAAATCGTACTAATAAAAGGGTAGTAGCAGACAATTTCGTCATGTACTAATAAACGTATTTTATTTGTTACAGAATTATACACGAAAGTGGATTTACGAGCGAAGACTTTAAACAATATCGGCCGGTGGTTTATAGTAACACCATTCAATCTCTCGTGGCCATTCTCCGGGCGATGCCTAATCTTGGAATCAGCTACGGGAACAATGAAAGAGAAGTAAGTATCTTGAGTTTTATAGTCGGGTAATTGTGTAATTGTAGAAAAGGTCTCGTCCTCGTAACCCCTTAAAAGCTGGCCAAGGTTTACGCAGACAAAGTTGTGATAAAAATCTAATAAATGTTTTCTCATTACTGTCTTCGGATACGCTACCTTTTTTTATAAATATGGCGATTTTGGTAAATCATTACATGTTCTAACTTTTATAAAAATCAACGAATTTAATCCACCCTGTATTATTTCCGATAATTTCTGTTCGGATACATAACATATAAATAGTGACTATTCACAATTTAATAGTTTTTCGTCATCTTTCAACTAAAATCTTTTAAACATTTTTCTCAGCCACACCCCACAATATGCTTTTCGCCATTACACTACTCGATCTAATATCAAAAGGGTGTAAAGTTCAAGTATAAGCTCTCAAGGGTCAGGGCTTTAGCATTTTAATCAGGAAAAGTTTCAGAAAGATTAGGGAACATACGAATACACACTTATATATCACCTATATATACGGAAACGTAAAACTTTAGTACGTGACCTCAAAAACCGGGAATTGTAATCTATCTTTGGATTGAGATTCGTGAAGTCTAAAGGACAAAATCGATACATTTGCAGGAACCGCGACAGGAGTTCATGCATTCTCAAAGTGAATTTCAGATGAAGAAACTTAATATTATAGGCGATTTAATTGAGGATGAGTAAGATGCTGTTTATTTCCGTATCTCCTGAAAAGGAGGGTTTAATCACTACGCAAGTTTGTAATTTTATTCTTTAATAAATAATGTTTACATTTTGCGTAATAAATTCATTTTATATGATATAACAGTAAATTACAGGTAAATTTTATGTACGAAATGAGAATAAAATTATATTATATTTTGATGTATAGCTACACTCCAATATACTTTATTGAATTTTCTAACAGCACTACAACGTGTTTTATATAAATTGCTGAAAAGTAACGTAATTGTAAATTATTTTTTCTAATACATGCTAGACTGTAATAACCCTCTTAGCGATGGCAATATGATAATATGTTTAATTTAATATTATAAAATATTACAACATCTCAAATTTAATTAAAGTCGCAAAAGTATGACCCTATATGCGTGGCCCTTATGTCATATAGCCCAGTAACATTAGGTAATGGTAATGGGGTTTACTTCGGAAAAAAGTCATAGCTAAAAATTTTTGCATACACCTTTATTTTGATATTATCAGTAACGTGTGCGCTTGAAAGGTTATTCGGTGTTAAATGTAATAAAAATCTGTTTTTTGTCAATAATTTCCTTCTTATTGATCGGATGCTGATTTTCTTATGACGATAGTTGTAGATTGATCTATTGTCTATAAAAAAGGTCCCATATATTTTTCCGTACGAGCAACCATTCTTACGTTACCTATACGACTAACAAGGTGCCAACAGCCTAAAGTAATATAATGCGATAAAATATTGTGCAAAACCATTGAACTTGGTGGACGTAGGACAATATTGAATGTATAACATAATTTTAAAAAATAATTTTTTAAAAATTCATATAGTATACGACTCTCTCAAACAAATTGATGTGATCACACCTGACCTTTAAAAAGTCCTCCGTTATGTAAACTCTTCAACATATTTTTATTACCAGAACTGGAATATGTCAACTAAATTTAGGAACCTCAAAAGTATTGAAGAAATATATACAGGGTGGTGACTTGAGCAACGCAACATAGGGATTTCAATGGTAAATTCTTGATGTCTAATTATTGGCTTCCCTAATTATTTTAGAGCAAAAGTGTGTTGAGGTTTTTTGTAGAGAAAAAAATTCTGCATCTGTTAATATTATTTATAATTTTCCATTTTCCGGAAGCGTAGAAATAGAAGAAATTAAAATTGGTCTTTTTAAACAAATCACTGATGCCTTGGAATTATCTAAACAACCAACGTTCGCATTTACATCTGTTATTACGGTTTGAAGTTTATAACCGATTATTAATATCTATTATTTTGAAAATGTATTCAACGAAAGAAAAAGTAGAAATGATAAAGTGCCTTGTTTAGCGTAAAATATGTTCCTATTACCTACTCGTTTTATTGCTTTAAAAAGAAAAAAAATGTAGTGAGACAGAAATATCAGTGCGTTTGTTTGATTTTGTGATTCCATGGCATCAGTGATTTTTTTAAGAAGGCCATTTTTAATTTCTTCTATTTCTACGCTTCCGGAAAATGGAAAATTGTAAATAATAGTATGAAAAGATGCAGAATTTATTTCTCTACAAAAAACCTAAACGCACTTTTGCTCTAAAATAATTAGGGGAGCCAATAATTGAACATTAAGAATTTTCCATTAAAATCCCTATGTTGCGTCGCTCAAGTCACCACCCGGTATAGATCATATTACAAGTGACTATTTTGATCAAATGAAAATTATTCTTTATACACACTTAACGGTAAAATTGCAAAAATTAACGTCGCCACAGCTCTATAAAAAATGTATAACTGCCTTTTGCAAACAATACGAAAGAATTGTTTAATAATAACGAAATAATTTAGTATCAGGTAGTATTGGCTTGCTCATTCAAACCCCTTACAGCATATTCGTGTTACGAAGTATTCTTGGAATTTCGTAAAATGATATTCATTGATCATTCTTCTCTATTCTTATCAGCTGCTTAACACCCTTACAACTCAAATTTCTTCTCCCAATCGGTTGTATTACCCCTTCGGTTCAGATTAACTTTGATCTTTCTCTCGTTATTTTTTCTTTTGCTACGGTTCCCACCTTCCCACACAGTTCTCGAAATTCTAACGTCATTCATCTTTGTTACATACTAACATACCTCACGCACCGTGGTTAGTTTTGTGGTTTTGTGCTAATCTATTTCTATATATATCTATCTTTCAACGGTTCTGTCCGCAATTTTCTTAATTTCTTTTCCTTAAAGTATCTGTTTATATCTCTATTATTTCCAAGTGAGTTTTGTCGTTTCCTGCCACGGTCCAACTATTTATGATACAGGTTCAGACGAATGTAGTTCCGTATTGTCCATTTTTACTTTCCCATACCACCACTGGGAAGTATTAAAATATCATGAAAATTTTAGAAATTAAGATTTTAGCGGAAATACGTGGTTAGGACCTCCAAGAACCCAAAGAAGTGGTTTAGAAAAATGTGTGTGTGTGTGTTTTTTTGAAGATATTCAATAAAAACCATTCTCCGAGGTCACCTGTAAGGGTAAAATAAAAGAAGCTCCCTTAGGAAGCATTTTTCGACCTAACGTTTCTAGGAACTTTTTTCAAATTTTTGATCGTAGGAAACTCTGATAAGGTATTCCACAGTTTTTTTTTGGGACACCCTGTATAATTTAATGCAAAATTTAATTGTCTATCACGCAGTATAACGTATTCATATAGGTACGGTATAGTTCCGCTGCGTTTTGTAAATTTTGAAGATGTATTATTACTAAATGCGTGTCTCTCTTCTATATGTATCGAACTCGTATATTCTCCTTTTACTCGCTAAGCATTCAAGTGATTTCCAGGGACTGCCTCCAAAACTATACTGTAGTATACCAAAAAAAAATGTTATCATTGAGAAAGTCTCAAATTGAAATATATATGAGGATTTGTACCATACAAAAGCTTACAAAATCAACATGAATAGAAAATTTTTCAATTTAATTTTATGAACTCAATTAAAATGCATCACCATCGGCAAAGTAAAAGTTTGAATACCCCATTTCAATCAATGGGTACGCTGCTCTGCAGCTTTGATTTATGGATCACAACCACCACTCGTGTCGATGGAAAAAGGCGAAATGGAATTTGCATCGATATAAGTAAGGAATATAAAAATGCAGAATCTAGTCTCATTTCATTTTGTACTACGGCAACCTACCAACATTTCAAAGCCTGGAAGCGGGTTCAGGTAAATTTTTTACATGTTCCAATTACTCGTTTACACGCAGACTTGCTCATAATCTAAATATTTGCGTTTAAAAAAATATTGGAATTATTTTCAGCTTTTTATTTATTATTTTAGTCGTGTTTTAGAAAAGTGTGAATAGTTGTGTTTGTGTTTCATTGCGTGTGTTTTTGACAACTCGAATCTCCATCAGTTTGCTTTTCATTTCTCGTGGGTGATGAATTTTACATAGACCGCTTTTTAAGACTCTTGAGAATGACAAAACGCTACTAGCTGTGTACCTATGTAGGCTACGATTAAATATTTATGGGAAATCATTTTGCGAAATTAAGTTGTTGTTCTTATTGTGAAGAATATGAAATATTCATTATGCAATGTATAAACCCTACATAAAATATTGCATTTATTAAAATTATGGAATAGATAATTTAACTTAGTAACTAAAGAAAGGCACAATTTATTATTAACTGGTCGTTCAATCCTCAAGGAGTTCGACCACCGTCGATTCTTAACATGCGTAGAGGGTAATATTCTGCTTAAATGTTTAAGAGACAATAAACAATAAAATGTAATAAAATTAGGAAGCAACCTATCAGATGACTGACTGGTATAAGGGGGCACAGGGATACGTGCTCCCCAAATTTAGAAGACAATTTAAAAAAATTAAACCACGTATTTCGTTTTTCTAATTAGATCCCAAACCTTGCCAGGTGCTCCTAAATCGCGTCTAATAAGCCAAGGTCACTCTGAAAAATTTTTTACTTGCTTCTCTCATCTCGCCCTGTGCCCCCCCCCAAACATTTTGGTCACGAGCCGCAACAGTATTTAGAAACCCTGAATTTTCCATGAATATAATATACACTATACAGGGTAGGCCACGTAAGTAAACCCCTGAATGTACTAAATAGGCAACCCAACGGTTACCATCACTTCAACATGAATGTTTATGTGCTGCTCAAAAAGTTGCATCGGATCAGGGTGGGTACTATAATATGACAAAACAATATCAAAATATGTATTCTGTCACGACCATTTCATACACGGAATTAAAAAAAACATGGCATCTTAACAGTGTGTTAACTTAAAAAAATCCGCTATTATTTTATTGTATCATCCTTTTTTAATTTGTTTTAAAAAAACACTCAGTTTGTACATCGACGGTTTATATACACAACTTTGTGCGCTGATTAATTTTAAGATTGATTTTATTAAGCGGTTTTCTTTTATTTGTATTTGCGTTTCCTAAATATCTATTAGATAATTGATTTTCAAAGTATTCTTCTTCCTTAACCGACTATTCCATCCACTGTTGAATGAAGGTTTCTCCAAAGTTCTTCCATTTTTCTCTACACTCTGCTTTTCTTCTCAATCTTTTACCGGTTTTGAGAATATCATGAGACCCTTGATGAGACCCGTCTAATTTTTGACCTGCTTGCAATCTTGCATCTCTTTTTCCCAAGCAGGGTCGCCATTCTGTAAGTTTTTTGTTCTAATGTTTATCCTCTTTTCTGATTATGTGCCCTGCTTGTTGCCACTTTTTCTTTTTTCGAAGTGTTACTTATACGAATGGTTTTCCAAACAAAAATTAAACTTTCAAAGAAAAATTGTAATAAACGTGTGAGCAATTTACACCCACATGTTTAGTATTTTTCTCTTCAATCTTCCACTTAATATTCCTTTTGAATAAGAACCTCTTTCTGACTTTCTGACACTCATATCTGTTTGTTGTTTACTTCATCAATCTATTCTATTATATTCTCCTCACTGGTTTCTAGAATGCCGATAGAGTTTTGAAGGTACATGACTTCCACTCAAAAAGTTGTTTTGTGCATCAATTATTCCCGATTTACGGCAGATAGCCTGACCTGAAGTTTACCACGTGTGATATGCCTGTTATTGTTTCTCTTTCACGCACATGCACATCCATTCGTTTTAAGGAAATACTCTTACCATATTTTGTTGTGTTTTTTTATTATACCAGTCAGTGGCGTAACAACGCGATATTTAGCTGTGTCCAAACTTTGCACCGGGGCCCCCACACCGAATAACAATAATAAAATATTTCTTATGCAAACTGTTACAAGAAATACTACCTACATTGTTTTAAAAGTTAAGAAATCCGAGAGCTTTCCAGTGCGAGTGGACATTTTTTTTAAATTTTATTTTATTAATCTGCTAACTTTGGTTTATTTTTAAATTTTCGAAAAACATCCACTCAGTTCTTACTCGCAAGTTTTGCTTGTTACTGGATGTCCACAAGAGTGATTAAATTTATTATAAAGTACAAACGTCCTTTGATAAATTCGAAAACAACGATATGGTGTTTAATAAATCACCTTTAGCTTTTAGTTTAGGAAGAAACTTTTTATTACAAACTTCTTTTAAATAAGAAATTAGAGAAAAAAAATTGAAAATTTGCACTTCAGTAGAGAATACAGAAAAGTGTTGTTTATTTACACTTAAAACCCAATTTGTGGGTTGTGGGAGCATTAGTATGGCACTCTAACCCCGATGGGTTACTAATTTGATACAAAAACTAATCTTAAAATATTAATTTAAAAATTAAAATTTTTGTTACATTATACACTACTTGCGTACTCAACCCGGGGACACACAGTATATTTAGATTTTTTACCCTTGCTTTGGTATTACCGAAAATTCTGATTACAATAAATAATTAATATATAATAATAATTAAAATAACTTTACATAGGAAAATTCAAGATAATCATTAGGTATATAAAGCGAATAAATCTTGTTATTTCCCGTTGAAATCGATATTTTATTTAATATTTATTATTTATATAATCATGGATTTCAACAAAGTTACGCTTGAAAATGTCAATAAATTAGATATATTCTTTGATTTTTCCAATTAATTATCTTCAATGATTTATTACAGAATTTCTTCAATCGACATCGAGTAGTAGATCGATTTTCGATTATATCCGAGCCCCTGGAACCTCCGGGCCGTGTTCCACCGTACACAACTATTGTCTGTACCAGACTTCAAATTCAGTATTAGTCTTATGGAGGCCGGCATTGCCAAACCTACTTCTCAGTTGGGTTGACCGTAAACACCTGCTCAGTTGCTTTAACAAGAGCCCCAGGGTAACCACAAGTGGCAACGCCGTGCAAGATTTTCCCATAAAAATTACATTGCCCTATGCTGCCAACACTGAATTTGAAGTCTGGTACAGACAATAGTACTTACTTGTTTATAGAGGACCCACATTTTTACGTTTAACCGTTTCCTAAGATCCGTTTCCGAAATCCCCATGTTGATTATCGTGATTTATCAAGCATTAATATTTATTTTGAAATTGGTATCCGCTAGTATGGTCAATTGGTCAGCATCCCCACAATGAAGCTGGCCATGCCACTAGACGTTTAATTATTTTAACAAAAATGAGGTGGCGCGTTCCTTACCTCGAGTTTTAATCAAAATAATTTATTACGTTTAGCCTGAATTTAAATTTTTGAATATCTAAAATCTTTTAGAACATTACATTTCTAGGTAGGTGTCATTTGATAAATATGTAAAAGCCTATTCAGGGAATCGCCTTCTGTGTAATTATATAAATTTTGTATGCAGTACTGTTGTTAATACAAAATTTCCCAGATATTAAATTCCTACAAATGGGTTAAAGTAATGTATGTTGTATTGATTTTCTGACACAGTATTGCTGGGATATTAATAAACGTAAATCCTGCCAAGAGTAGGGTATCTACTAACTCTACTAGGATACTTCTATAAACGTCAGCTCTTGCAGAAACCTGTTGATGCTTTTAGTGGGAAATACAAATTTTTGGCTGATTGTTTCTATATGCCTTCCAGTGGCGGCCCTTAACCAAAATATTTGGGGGGCACAGTAACAGATGACCGAAGGGAGTAAAAATGGCGACATTTTTTTCGGGGTGGACGTGACCTATTTGACGTGATTTAAGAGCATCTGGCAAGGTTTGGAATGAAATTAAGAAACCTGAAAATTTTTACATTGAAAAATTTGTAAACGTTTGTAATAACCAAGCGATATAATTTAAAAAAATATTTATGAAGCGTTCACTTTTAGAGTTCAATAATTTGTAGCAAATGTGGTTACAGCAATTTTGTTGAAATCAAACCGGCGAGGCGAAGCGCTGTAAGAGCACGTGGCGCGCTGGCGCACATTCAGAGCTTGTTTTTGCTTACGTACCCGGTTTCTTAGTTGAAACTCCTTGTAAATTTGACATGCGCTATTGAACGCGTCGGAAGGGTCACAACAAAGCTATGCCCGTTTCATGCTATAACGCGCTATGGTGACATGGAAAATATGAATTGCTAATGCTATACATTAGATTACCCAAAGATTATCGATGTTTTAAAATTTAATTAAAACATATACTAAAGCACTAGGATTTAAAAAACAAGTGAGGTTTCCATTTTTGTGCCCCTGTGCCCCTTGGCACCAGCCGCCGCTGATGCCTTCCATGACATTCCACCCCCTTGATGGGATTGTAGGAACTAATACATAATATAGGTATAACATGGAGTTGCGTCATTGATATTAGATTATTTTTGATAAACTAAAGATTGTGGCAAACCCGAATACACAAGGAAAAGAGTACTATACTGTGTACTCAGTACTGTTAACCGTCATAAATCGTATAAAATTTTGCTACAAAACATCGATTAAGTACAAATGCTAATTTAAACAATACATTTAGTTCAAAAACAAATAAAAATGCCTCGGAGATAAAAAAGTGTCTCTACATAAGCCTCGCTACATAATTCATAATAATTTATTATTTGGCTGATACAGCTGTGTTAGATATGGCAACGATTTTATCGTGCCTACTTATAAATTAACCCCAAAGGTTTTTATAGCTAAATAGGCGCTATATACTCACTACTACTACAACACTTTCATAGTAGAAACGTGTTTATTATTAATTTATTTCATTTTGCTTATGTGCTACACAGACTCAAATTCGGCCACCCTGCTGCTCACGATTTTCTTTGATTTTAGATAAAGTAATACGTAACATAAGACTACCAACACTTTGGTAAAGGAAGTTTTCCATTCGCTATTTATTAAGCTTGTCGTCAGGGAAACAATTAATTTTCATTTGTATTTTTCTTTTTATCCCACAACGTAGAGGTATAGTTGGGGCACGCTAAGGATGCATCTACGTCATCAATCGCATTTTTCAAAAAGGGTAATTCGTGACGTCATGGACGCCATTAAAAAATTAATAACGTAGATGCACCCTTAGCGTGCCCCAACTATATATAAACAGTGGTCGAAAATAAAGTGCTGGCCAAGCAAGTGTTAGTGAGTTAAATGGAATCACAACTAAATTTGGCCTAGTCTGTTTTCGACCACCGGTACTTCTAAACGTTTAATAAGTTTTTCTAATAAAACCACCATAAAGTAAATTACGAGTATATTAAAGAAATACTTTTGAATTAACAATGTATAATTATTTTATAGATCGATGGCAAAATGGTTTTCGACGTTATCCAGCGTATGGAAGACACGGAACCATTTTCAGAAGAACTGTTGGCTGCCATGAAACGGTTGTGGGCAGACTCTGGTGTGCAAGAGTGCTTTGGTCGTTCCAACGAGTACCAACTCAACGACTCTGCTAAATAGTGAGTAGATTTCATTTTCTAGTACTAGTAACTGGGGGAAGTAAAAGTTTCTTAGACAAAGAACAATTACCACAAAATTGACAAAATAATAACATTATTTTATTTTTCCAGCTTCCTGGACGATTTAGACCGACTAGGTGCCAAGGATTATCAACCAACGGAGCAAGATATTCTTCGTACCAGAGTTAAAACCACTGGAATAGTAGAAGTTCATTTCTCCTTCAAAAACCTTAATTTCAAGTAAGTAGTAGTCCTGTTTGCTTCATGAAATATAGTTCGCCCCTAAATATTTCGAAATCTGCTAGGGCAGTAGCTATACCGTAAAACGTTAAAAACAGAATTGAACTGTCAGTAGATAATTTTACTTTATTGTACAAAAATATAAACAATATTCCTATATAAATATCTAAAAAATACAAATCACTCAGTAATTATGTTTTATTGATTCCTGTTATAAATGTTCTCTTAGAAATACACAACATAGCATATTATGTTTATGCTCCGATAAGTCACTCTAGACCAAATACCGTCAAAGTCAGAATATTGTTAGGGTAAGGGTATCTATTACAAATCGTAAACTATCCTCTGGGGATTTCAGTTTATGTTTGGGCGAACTATAATAAATTATTGATGTATACAATAAAACCTGAAAAACGTTTAAGTACATTTTTAAAATTGGAATTATCTACACAAGAACCAAAAAAGCCATTTTAAGTTAAAATTGTTTGTGGATAATTACCAATTCTGTTTTTTTTTTTAGATTATTTGATGTTGGTGGCCAACGATCGGAAAGAAAGAAATGGATTCATTGTTTTGAAGATGTTACAGCGATTATTTTCTGCGTAGCTATGTCCGAATACGATCAAGTTCTTCATGAGGACGAAACGACGGTAGGAATTTGTCTTTTACGTTTTAATCGTTTAAATCGTTACAAGATCTAGTCAGATGCTGGTACATATTTAATTAGATTAGGTATTTGTACTGCGCCAGGTAGATAAATGCCATTCTGTGGCGTTTCTAAATCGATTCTGAAAATCATTGAAACGTTTTAGAAACGCCAGATATTCGCCAAATGTCCGCGGGCTGCATTGAATTCAGAAACGAGTTTGCAAATTATTCTTGTAGCGTTTTTTTGAAACGATTTAGGTACGTTACAAAATCAAATAGTTGCCTTACCAAAGTGGTTTATTATATTTATCATTTCTATTGCAGTGGCGTAGCCACTGGGGGAGATATGGGAGATATATCCCCCCAAGGGTCAAAAACTGGAAAAAAATAGCTTCAACCGGCTTCAACTATGAAATTCAAAATCAGACCAAATTAGATGTCTTAGAATGTTTTAGGATCAAGCAACTTATTTTATTTACTATTGCTTGTCGAAATCAAGATTTTTCAAATTTGACCATATTATTCCCTTTTAAAATATGAAAACCACATGGACCTGTACTTCTACAAAAATAAATACATGTAGGGTTGCTTCTTGGGGTTGCGGGTTGCTTAAGTATTGTGCCGCTAATTCCTATTATACAGTGTGGAAGAAAAGTATGGAATAAATTCATTATTTCTAAAAGGATGATGTTTCATGAAATTTCCTCGGACACGTCGATTTTGCTTTTTAAAAAGAGCCTTGTTCCTATACCTGCGCATTTCCGATGTTCATTTGTTTTCGCGTGATGACGTCATCGGATATTTTTTTAAATGGAACCCCTATATTTTTTTAACGGATTCGTGTACAGCTCAACTTGCTGAATTCGAAAATGTACCACTTTAATACTTTATTTCTACACCTTCCCGAGAAAAAAAATAATAACCGATTCGTAGTAAGAACAACTAATTAAATCAAGTTACTACCTCAGAAATTCTTTCCGGCAGTGAAACAAAATCTAATCAGAATCGGCAAAAATATAGGGGTTCCATTAAAAAAATATCCGATGACGTCATCACGCGAAAACAAATGAACATCGGAAATGCGCAGGTATAGGAACAAGGCTCTTTTTAAAAAGCAAAATCCACGTGTGTCCACGTGTCCGAGGAAATTTCATGAAACGTCATCGTTTTAGAAATAATGAATTTATTCCATACTTTTCTGCCACACTTTATATCCTCCCCCCCAAGGGTAAACTCTGGCTACGCCACTGTTCTATTGTGCCTGTGGATCATAGGTATTCATAATCATCACCCGGTACCTATATACGGCAGTTTTACTTGCTCAAATGAATCAAATCTAATCCCCTTCTACTGAAAGGTATACCTATAGAAATAATTCATGGGCAAAATCTGTAGACGGCATTACTAACCCTCGAGGTTGCTGGTCAAACTCCATTGCGTGTTTTTCTTACTATTGGCTTTTTTAACGTTTTCCAATGTTAGCCCATGCCAGTATAGTACCTAACAGATTACTGTATTTTTAATCAAAGTAATGGAGAAAATGAGCAATCTGACGATTTTAGAACATGTCTTTTTTTTTATAAAAACGCATATGCATTTATTTCACTCCGTACATCTATTGTAGTACTACCTCCAAACAGAACCTCTTCAAATAATGGAATATTACTCGAACCACCCAATCCTCTGAATTAATATTTGAGGTGTTATTCATTCTAGCCATGTCGGGCTAAACATCCCCAAACATGCATCGTCTTATGAGAGTATGGCAGTAGCCACATGTTCTGCTGTCCCGGCATTGCTGTTACATTCGAAATATTATTAGGGGCTATCCACCAATCACCATATTGGTCGGTATTCGTCGGTACAAAGTTCTTCCGTAACAGCTGCGCAACATAAAGTATTTAAATGTTCTTAGCGTGGGTGGGCGCTGCATTAAAAGCCCCAACCTGCTGAACACCCCTGATTCGTCTGTTCTGTCTTTATCTCAAACCTCCCTTAGCTCACCACTCTTAGTTTTATGTTATTGATCAGATCGAACCAATCACATAGATTAAACATCTTGACAATTTAAATAATGAAGACAATAAATCAGGGTCGCCCGAAAACAGAGTACTTACTACTTCAATGGTACTATAAAAACAAACATACAGTGAAGTCCATTTATTATGCAATATAGGCATGTTGCAAGTTAATTGGTGTACGCACTTTACCATTGGAATATAGGCAACCCATTATACAGTTAGCTAGTTTTTTTTTTATCTAACCATCTATGATCTAACCGAAACAGCAACACATGAAAGTTTAACCTCAAAATAAAACATGTTCTCAGTTCAAAAAAGATTATTTAATATTGAAAATGAAACAAATAGGATCAACAGCAAGCAATTACGAGTATTATAAGTATAACAAATGTTCGAAGTGCCCACCTTGCATTTCCAAACAGAAGGCTAAACGATTGTTAATTTCGAAATTAACAGGTATGTTTCGACATTCATTAATGCAGGGGCAAGAGTGCTTAGCAGTGTATAGTGGGTTGCCTATATTCCAATGGTAAAGTGCTCACACCATTTCACTTGCAATATGCCTATATTGCATAATAAATGGACTTCACTGTATAGACATATAAACAAACCGATATTGCACGGTACGATGCCTTCTATCGTATTCCCGTTGCGCTAACTGGAATGGTAAATAATGGTAAATGGTAAATAATAATACTAGTAGTAATGAAACGACTAAAATACGAAGAACGAATAAAAATAGTTGATGTTTTTATCTAGTAGTCTAGTACAGCGGGTTTCAAACATTTGTGTTTTGAGAACCCTGTTCAAAGACTTATGAAATATGCGGACACCCTAGCTATTTTTATAATCTTAAATTAAAAACTGAAATTAGCAAATGAGTTCGGCAGATCAAAAGGTTCCATTTTACAAACTTTGGTTTGGCAGCTACCGACAGGTAAGATGAAATAAAAATACATTTAATATCAGAAATATTTCACTTCGAAAAAATATTAAAAACAAGAAATAATAAAACGTTGCAGATAATCCTTCTTCGGTAGATTTCAATAAAGTTCTTGACATGTGGAAATGAATCATAATTTTGGTTTAATAGACGGAAAAGCCACAAACTTTTCGATCATTATACGTCGATTTTATTTACCCCAATTTATACCTTAGCAGAAAAGGATTTTTTTCTATTTTCTTCTCTGAATTCAAAATCTACTTTTCCGCGGGTTAGCCAATGAACTTCAATTTATAATAAAATCTGTTTCGTGTAGTACTTCCGGTATCTTTTTGGAAGCTAGCCCATTTCTGTGAAACGCATAAATCTTATTTATGAAAGAATTGTTGCACCATAAATTTATAAAAATTATTTCAAATAATTATTTTCTAACTGATGATCGAAAAGTACTGCTGTTCCATTGTTGTTTCAGTTTGAAAAAAGTTAACTTTAAGGCACCGCACCGAGTGCGAAAAGTAATTTAATTAATAATAGAATATTATTACCAAGTTGCAATAATGTTTTTTAAATACTTTGATTACCTACTAAACTTTATAGGTACTTTTAAGATTTTTCAAAATTAATTTTTTAACGAAATGTCAAAATGTTCAACTTTCCGTCGAAATTTTGAAGTAAAGCCATCAAGTTTTTAGTTGGTTAAAGCGGTTGAAAAATTGACGTAAGGGAAGTGTCTTTGCTGAAAGTAGGTACTGGTCAACAAACTCCCTCATCAGTCATCCCATACGGAAAATACACATTTTTATACTAATAATGATCCAAATCTTTATAGGATGTCCCGAAAATATCTAAACACCTTCAGGAAAGCTTGTACAATCAATGAAAACTTCAGAAACTACCTGCGTCTGGTTTCCTCATACGAACCATACCGTTGATATTTCTAGCAAGTGCCTACGAGTTTTTAAATGTTTGGGAACGGTTACAAAAAGTAGAAGGATTTTCATGGTCAAATATAGTGTAGGTATTGAAAATACCACTTCTTGTAAATAAAGGTAGTAGGTAGTCCTTTGTGGTCTGTCTACAAAATGTTGTTAATAAATCTGGGCCTTCTTCTGGTCTGTTCGAACAACCAGTCGTAGAATTAAACACGTTTCACGATCTTCCAAAAATGCTGTACTACTGTTAGCAATGATATCCGTCGTCGTTTATGATCCTGTGAGCGATGGTTTTTGATGCACCAACAGCTCTAAAAAAATACATACTAGTGATTACTATATCCAAAAGCTCTTCTTCTAAATTAACATTTCAAACAATCAATTCTTGGTCGAACTCTATCAAAACGGTGATGAGGAAGCAAATTTCTCTGTGATTTGTAGCTCGAATTATGTACAAAATAGCTCGAATGTCTGGGCGTACCTATATCCAAAGATCCATATGATGTCAATATACTCATTTAATACCTACTAAGTATTCCATAAGCATGCATATTCCATAACTACCATCAACGTAATAACTTAAATTTGCAACAACAACCTAATATTAATAAAACCCCTACACACGATACGATCTGTCGTACGATCGGTCGTACGACGTACGACACGTCGTACTACAAGTCGTATAGACAGTCACTGTTTTTGCCTACTAACGTAACAAACCTGCAGTACGACAGGTCGTACAACTGACCATTTAGCCTCCACACGATGCGATCGATCGTACGACTCGTTGTACAACGTGTCGTTACGACTGTTTGAACGATATTTGCACGACCAGATCGTACAATCGGTCGTGTTTGACGGCAGTATGGAGCCGACATAAAATCTGTTGTACAACCGGGGGACAGTAAAAAAATAGCCTGACAGTAGGTTACCAGTGACGTACCTATCAAACATGTATAGGGGATGCACATCAGTTAGCAATTTGTAGAATTTGTTTAGTATTCTTTGCATGTTATTCATCAAATTTCTTGCCAATAGGGTACACATGTTTACCAAATCACCTATAATTATTTGGAAGACAAGTCATGACGCCTTTAATATCCCAGTAAAGTGATACTACTTTTTCTGTATACAGTGTGTAAATAAAATAACGGGACACCCGAATAACTTTTTTATTGTTAAAGATAGAAAGTTTGTGCTTGGAGACAATTTGTATGGTTAGTTATAAGCTTTATTTTTAGTATGTCGAAAATTAATTTCCGTTTCCGGTTTAACCGGAAGTGATGCTAACTTGAAAATTTTAAATAGAACACCCTATATATTTTTGCATTTTTGGATTTACACTTTTATAAACTTTGAGAAACTTAAAAGGACTATGTACCAAAAATCAATAGTTTGCGAGATATTCGAGGTAGAAAGTATAAATTTGTAATTTTCATTTATTTTGATTTATACTTGTAAAAACAGTTAACGTACGCTTTTCTAAAATTTCTTTTTCTAATAAGATTATGCGGCCCTCAGGAGGGCCATTTGTAAATCGCAAGCGTGCGAGTTAGAAAAGTAAACAGTTGTTATAATAATGTAAGAATTTAAACACAGAATCGGACACTGCCAGATTGAAAATGTGGCCCGCATTTTGAGTATTATTATAACTGTTATTTATTTTTCCTTACAAATGGCCCTTCTTGGGGCCGCACAATCTTATTAGAAAAAGAAATTTTAGAAAAGCGTACGTTAACTGTTTTTACAAGTATAAATCAAAAGAATTAAAAATTAAAAATTTATACTTTCTACCTCGAATATCTCGAAAACTATTGATTTTTGGTACATAGTCCTTTTAAGTTTCTCAAAGTTTATAAAAGTGTAAATCCAAAAATGTAAAATATATAGGGTGTTCTATTTAAAATTTTCAAGTTAGCATCACTTCCGCTTAAACCGGAAACGGAAATTAATTTTCGACATACTAAACATAAAGCTTATAACTAACCATACAAATTGTCTCCAAACACAAATTTTCTATCTTTAACAATAAAAACGTTATTCGGGTGTCCCGTTATTTTATTTACACACTGTATAAAATTTATTATTGTAAAGAGACGGTAAATGGTCAGTTGTACGACCTGTCGTACTGCAGGTTTGATAGTTAGTAGGCAAAAACTTGTAGTACGACGTGTCGTACGACCGATCGTATCGTGTGTAGGGGGTTTAACACGAAATCGAAAAAACGCAAAATAAATGACTAATTATTCAAGTAATGGGTAATACCCGGTAACAAATTTAAGTGACAAACAATGCAAATTTCAAACGAACGAGAAAGCAAATACATATTTCATTAAGTTCTCAAAATAGTTTTACTAAAATTGCGAATTAAAGTTTGAACTTTAACACTCTCGTACAAGAAAATCATGTTGCACAGAAAAGTTTTGTTTGCAGTTTTGCGTTAAGCGTGCATAAAGAATAACGTGTACCTTAAGCTGTTAAAGCATATAAGGGAAAGTCTGTATATAGTATGCTATCAGATTCCAATACTGAACTGTACATTATTAAAGTTGGTTTTAATGTAGGTTTTATAAAAATATTTAAGCCTGGTCTTTCCATCCCCTTATAAAGTTCCTATTAGCTATTTGACAAATAAATATATTTTGCCAGTCACGGATGCCGGTTGTAAAGACGCACATTTGTAGAAAATGGGTTACTATACTATGAAAGTTATTAGCCAACTAGCAATTAGCCACTTTAATAGGTGAGAGGTGGAAAGGGTGTTTATAGTGGCACTGAAACATTGCCAAAATACCTATCAAACACCTTATTTATCTTTTCTTTACAGAATCGAATGCAAGAGAGCTTGAAACTGTTCGACTCTATCTGCAACAATAAGTGGTTCACGGACACCTCCATAATCCTCTTCCTAAACAAAAAAGATTTATTTGAAGAAAAAATTAGGAAATCACCACTTACGATATGTTTCCCGGAATATGCAGGTAAATAGAAATATATAGGTATTTATTAAATTTTATTCTTCATTCTTTTGTTTGTATTGAAAGAAAAGTATGCTTCACAAATGTATTAAAATATTGATTATCTCATTCTGTGGAATACACGTATGTATACGTGTATTTAATATACACATAGTCACATAATAGTGTAGTGATCGCACTGATTGCTAGAAGAAATTCTAATGGGAAATTGGAAAATGGATATTAAAAAATATAAAGGTACAAGGAGCAAATATGCACAAAGTTGCACCAGGATATTGTTTATGCCAGCATTAATTTAGGTGATATAGGGCAAAGCGAAATAGGTGAAAAATAGATTTAAAAGGGATGTTTTTTTTCATGCGTTCCCCTTCTATTATCATAAATTGATACTTCTGCATAGTTATCACTTCTAGATAATTGTATGACTGTGCTCTCTTAAATAAGTGGGCTAACAGTGGGATTTTACTTTTCTCAACAAAAGCATTGGAAGCATATTCCCTTTTTTTATTTGTAAGCTGTAAGCCCTTCGCTAATCTTTTTCTTGTTTTTCCGTTTGCATTCCATGAACTCAAGTTCTTGATAGCATATTGGCTGATAAACAGCTTCTTCAGGCTGTGGTAAAAATAGTTATCCCTTTTTTTGTTTCCGTCGTATCAGTGCGGGTAAAGTAAAATTTGCTGTGGGGGGAAATGTGAAATAATATTATATGAGGGAAATCTTTTGTAAGTTTTGGTTATAGAAAAATGTAGCGATGGGATAACAATAAAATGCATGGAAAAAATTTTTCCGATGTCCCGTGAAAGAGGACCTAATGTCGTATTCCTACACATAAGTATTAACGAGCCAAACCAACTGCGAAAAGGGTTCTGGGATGTACTAGTTAATCATTATATTATTTACATCTGTCTGTTTCGTTTAGAAAAAATAAGAAATTTGTGTTTATTTTTTATAATTATTGCCTCGTTTCATTTTGGTCTCATTGCTGGCAAAGTGAAATATTACATTCCCGCAGAAAAGGTGGTATTTCAGTTTACCGTGATTAGCTGTGTCTGTCATTGCTTATGAGTTATGACCTTCGAAGTACCAAAAACGTACAACTCAAATGAGCATAAACTGGGATTCATAAGAATTTTCTCCAAGATCTGAGAATTGTTCAAACTGTGTCACTTTGCCCACCCTTCCCGAAATGAGGAGGAGGATGTAAATAATTTATAGTTTCAAACCACTAACCACTACAATTTTAACGATTTTTAAATGAACATTTTTTTCTCTCCTTGGTGTGGTGGTTAAACCCACTGCACTGCCACCAGAATTGACCTATTGTGCCCCGCATGAATATTATTCTTTATCAAGTAGTCCTGTGTCTTTGAAGAAGTCCAAGATGTCCTTAGGGGAGATATCCTGGAGTTCGTATGTTTCCGAAAAGAAAACTCCAAACCTCCTCATTTTTTTTGACAAAATATATATGAAAAGGAGTTTTATCCTCCATGTCACAGGCTCTGCACGTTGGGTTATTTAGTATCGCCATTGTGCTAAGGTGCTTGCTCATTTTGCAGTGTCCTATAATTTTAAGATTTCAATTGTGTATTTCCTGAATGGATCTCGAACAAACAGCTCTGACTGTCTCAATCCAAGCACTGTCCTCCAGTAGTTGCAGTGTGCCTCACTCAGTTGGTCCTTGATAAATCTCTTTGATCATTGTCAGTTCGGCTCCTTTCCTAGGTAGTCCAACTTTTCGTTCCCTTCTATGCACTGCTCCGCCACTCACTTTAGAGTAACTCCGTTATCAATAACCAGTTCACTCAGAGTCTGTAGGCAACTAGGTATATACAGTCTTGGAGTAGAGTTACACTGACAGGAGGGCGTTTAGCTTGACTCTCTGTCCTGATAAGAATCTGCCTATTTTCATCATCATGTTGTATGCGCAGGTAGTGATTGCAACGAGTTCAGACTGCGAGACGGTGGAATAGTGGCCCAAATTTCTGCCCTGTGTCCTCTTTATATTATGTCACCCATCTTGGAGCCGTTTGTGTACCAAACGGTACGGTAACGGTCTGCCTTTTCTATTTTGTAAGTTCCTGTAACTGTCCTCTTCAGAGATGAGTGTCTTGAAAAATTTATGATCATACTTGACTTGGCAATATTCAGTCATCTTTGTTGAAATGTTTCTTGAGTCTGTCAGTTTTACCACAAGCATAAATCGAAACCTCCATTCTTTTGTATATTTAGAGATCTCTTTCGTCTTCGGGTTATGAAAGTGTACATAATTTAGGAAGCTGAGATGTTAAATAAATGATGTTTATGTCTTCAACACAATCAAACTGGCGTTAGTTAAATATGTTGATAATGGTTGTAGGTGCTCAAGAATATGGAGAAGCAGCTGCATATATTCAAGCACAGTTTGAAGCAAAAAATAAATCAACAACCAAAGAAATTTACTGCCACATGACTTGTGCTACGGACACGCACAACATCCAATTCGTGTTTGATGCCGTTACGGACGTCATAATTGCCAACAACCTGCGCAACTGCGGCCTCTACTGAACACCCTGTGTTTATTATTCCTTTTCTCAAACTACAAAGGACTTTAGTCAATGGTTAAAATTCAAGTTTGTGAGTGAGCGATATAATATTGGTAAGTTGGGGTTTTCCAGTTCAACATTTTCACTTCTAAATTTAGTGATGATAACGTGATTGAGGATGTTGAAACGTACTACAATAATAAAGTACCAAAGCTCGAATAGTATGTCAAAAAAATGTGTTCTTTTCATTTGTCATTTATTTATTTAAACGGAAAACATAAAAATTATGAGCATTCAAAATCTAGTGGTAGCTTTATTGTGCTTGTTGTTAGGGTTGTAAGGGCGCATTTGTTGTTTACAATGTTGGGAAGTTTGTTATGATTATCCAATGAGGTTGAATTGTTTCATTATTTACAGATATATTTTTTTTATTTGTTTATACATGTACCTAACTATTTTCGTAATTTCTTTATTACCATACTGTGTGGCGCACATCATAATATATTTAATGAATTTATGCACAAAGTATGTAACTGCACATATTAAACCCGACATTGTTAAACAAGTGATAAAATTAAATTGTGCAAACGACGTATGAATGTATTTTAAGAATGAACGTAAACGTAGTGCCATAGAAAGATGCATTTATTAATGTATTATTAAAATTTAGTGTAATTATGTTTTTTGTAAAGTATTTTTGTTTCGCATTTGAATTTAGTCTATATACATAAACATTTTTTCTCAAGTTGATTAAGTAGAGTTGACTACATACCAAAAAAAAAAGATATGTTTTCTATAATCATATACTATAGCAGACAACAACATTCTAAGAAATGGAAATATCTCTACTTTCTAGTTTAGTTGCTATTGCCAAGCATTTCTAAAGTAGGTACGTGTTACCTTATAATGATAACGTGGAACCAAATCATTAATTTTTGGCTCAAATAGTGATTTATATATAAATAAATAATATAAATATGAACTTCTAAGTATAGGTATAATCCTATGTCTTACATGTATTTTTCTTTATAAATGTGGTACAATTACAGGTTGTTTGTTTCTGTACTATCAGTATATCGTTTCAAACTACTTATAATATATTGTGGACCTCCAGGAACATTTACAAACGCTATTTAAGTAATGAATTACGCTATACAAACTTATGCTATCAGATTATTGTGTAAATACATGAAGTATATGGAACTTAGCAATTAATATGTAGCTACAATACATTTAGGATGTCGTACATTTACTCTTTAATTTTTATCTCGGTTTCTAATTCTTTATTTAACTTCATTGATGACACATTCCTCCCTATTTTCGTATTTATATAATGTCAGTTCAAATTAATATTTATAAATGTAAAGATGTTGATCAAGTTTGATTACTTGTATAATTTAAAAATTTGTAAACTTTCATTAAGTTACTTATAGAATTAAATTTTGTTCGTGAGAAGTACATACACAGAGTGTTGTTTTTTCTTTTTGTAAGAATGATTAACATAGAATGGTTTCAATGCGTAAGAAAAAGTTTGAAAACAAAATAAAACTGCGTAACTATTCTAACACACTTTATATCTCTTCAGTATGCACTACAGAATACAATCATTCATTACTATATAAGTGCTTACCTACTTATCCATTTCAAAAAACGAGATGGCAATAGATAAACCTAGCACACTAAGATCCCATTAGCCAAGAGTTCAAATTGCAGATGTTTCTCTTATGTTGCTTTCTTTTGAAATTTGCTTCCAGTTCTCTAATTTAATAAAAATCGTGCATCCTAAGTGTTAAATCAAAAACTTATAAGCAAATGGCTTCACAAAAATTATTAAGAGAAAAGCAAAATAAGATTGAGTGATAGTTAAATGCTTATGTCTTGGGTACATACCATTAAAATAAGGTCCTGATTCTGTTGAACTCAGGCTATTGTGCTCAGTATAACATCTAGTAGCAACCTGGCCAAAATTTTGTATATATAAATGAACTTTTAAAAAATTGCTTGTGCCATAATACACATTAAAAGGCTGCAGCACTTATGTGACTCCATTTTACACCAAACTGCTGTTTAATTTTTTTAAATTAATTAACTGAACTTTTGTTAGGTGGGGTTTTAAACGGAAACTATTAAAAACAGAAGTGTATGCAGTATGGAATATTCAGACTTGATTGAGGAAGAAAGTTAGTCATTATTGATTCCAAAATTTCTAGACTGTTAATAATTCCTCTTCCTCGGGATTCAAACGAATGTTTGAATATTCCAAAATTGTCATTGTTTGTCATGGATGTGTAAAAATGTCAAGTTGAACTTTTTGTATTGTAATGAAGTTTTAGTATTAAGTTCATTGATTAAGTATTAATGACTTTTTGCATTTATATCACTTACAATATAATGTTCTTAACACTCTCTACTAATAATGCTTAATGTTATGTATTTCTCTGCTTTAAAGTGTTATTAATTAGCGTTTACAAAAGTAATATATTTTATTATTCCTTTGTATGCGATAATTAATGATATTGTGATAGTTCTTATTATATTTCTAGTCAAAGTTTTAGTTAATATTTCGGCTATATGTTTTGTATTCCATTTAAAGGGTGAAATAAAATCAATATGTAACACGCCATTGTTTTCATGCTCGCAAACTTTTTTACGCATATATACTACTTCATTCTCCTGTTTGTGTTGTTATATGATAACGAAATCGTTATCAACTATTTGACCATCATTTTAATAGACTGCACTACAGTGTATTTCACATCTACACCGCTAGTGAAAATGTAGTCCAAAATGGACATGTAACAATCTTATTAGTACTGTTTTTAGGATGCAGTTCTTAATTGTATCGATATATTTTTATTCAGGTAGTTATACGTACGTTTGTAAGTATATTTTTACTTTAAATCGTGACCATAACTAGTACGCACTAAACTTCTAATGATTATTTAAAAGTATTTCATGTTAAAAGTTCAAGATTTTTCAATGGGACAAAAACTATATTCCCCATTTACAAATTTCGCTGGTCTCATTGTCTAATCTGAATTAATTTCTCAAAAGTTTAGCATAAATATTTTATCGAATTTATTCACTTCTTTATACGTCAGCGTCTCATGATTTTAATACATATCTTAATTTTACTACTAACTCATTGTTTAATTTGCTCATTACCTAACAGGAACAGTTAACTGAGGAGATTTTATAATAAATCATGGGACGTTCTATGGTCTTGGTCAGTTTGCACCGCATAAATTACATTGTTGCTTAGTTGTGAAATAATAATTAATGATAAGATAATTATAATAATAATACAGTACTAGATTTCGCAATGAATGATGTACATGTTTTCCAATATCAAGTAAATGTAACATTCATAACAGAGGTTGTTCTCTCATTGTATGTTTGTTTCTCTGTGATGTGAATACGAAATAAATTTTACCCATTTCGATACTCTTTTTCATTAAGTAACTGGTTGCTTCATAAAGTTTTGTTTATAAAGACATTAGCGTGCTTCATCAAATGGTAAAAGCAACAATTTTCCATCTCCCTTTTTACTTTCCCATACCACCACTGGTATAGGAGAAGTAGTGATATCATGAACATTTTCGAAATCGAGATTTTCGCGGAAATACGTGTTTTGGGCCCCCAGGAACCCAAAAAAGTGGTCTAGAAAAAATGTCTGTCTGTGGGTGTGTGTGTGGGTGGGTGTGTATGTAACGCCTCTAACGCAAAAACTAGTGAACCGATTTTGATAAAATTTTAAATGAAGGGGTATATCGAAAATTCATCGACAAAATAAGCTTTTCAAAAAAATCCGAAACCGGAAGCGGAAGTTAGACATGTTTTTTTGGTAGCATTTTTGTCAGAAACGGAATTTTGAAAATCTGAGTAGGGAATATAAAAGAAGACCATAATTCAAGGGAAATAGTTTTTTGACGGACTCTCTAACTTCAAAATGGCGGCCGCTATGAATTTTTCAAAATTTGGACTTTAACGCCCCATAACTCAAAAACCAGTTATCTGATCAGGTTCCGCAACGACTTGTTTGAAAGCCCTTTGGGGGTACTACACCATAAAAAAAAATTATTTAGTAAATCGAAAAACGGTCGCAACGGCGCTCTTCCAAAAATTTTGAAAATTTTGAATAATTATTACAAAAAAACTGCTCTAACGATTTTGTTTAAATTTTCTATACTTATGCAGCTTGGTATTACCTACATTTTTGTTTTTTGATGAACGCCAGAATTCTACTGTGGCGCCGTCTACGAGGTTTTGAAAATCGGAAATTGATGCTCCTATAGCGCCTTTATTAGTCAAAATATGAAATAAGTGTAAATATAAAAGTTATTCAGTATATAATTCTGCATTCTCCTAAATGTATATCACGTATACAGGGCGTTTGATTTCCACAGTACAATAAGTAACTTTGTTATTTTAAATGAAACACCCTATATATTATTATATAATTGAATGCAAAATTGAATTGTCTATCAGATAGTATAAGGTGTTCATATAGCTAAAATGTACGGTTGATGAGAAATTCGTGAATTTTCAATATTATGTTGGACGGAAACGGATCGTCGGTCGGTCGGTCGGTAGCGATCGTCCGGCTTCGCCAGCTGTAATTTCTGACCGCTACCTACAGATATATGGGTGTCTTCCTTCTGTTCATATCGAATCCGTATAGTCTTGTTTTTCTAGCTAGGCATTCAAATAATTTCAAATTTTGCCTCGCGAACTACTGCTGAATGCCAAAAACGAAATGTTTATTTTTAGTATGGGAAAGTCCAGGGGAGGTTTGCACCTCCACTTTTTTAAATTAAAATTTATCTCTGGCTATGATCAAATACATAAATAGACGCTCAAATAAAAACTACCTACGTAATAATAAATATCAATCTTCTTTTATACTGAAATTGTCAATTGATGATACCTATTTTATAATATCGAACTATTATACAATATTTGGTCATACATATATTACCTACTACGTAGAAGAATTTATAGAAAATCAGGTAAGTACCTATTAAATAATAAAAATAATAATAATAAAGTTTTAAATTAAGGGAGAGTAGAAATGCGAATCATCAGTGCTGCGTCTAGAGCTTTTCCGGCTTTAGGCAGTATTCTCACGGTTCTGCAATTTTCAGAAGCGATGGTCGCCCGCAAAATCCGGTGAATCTTGTTTGTGTCAGTGGATTTATTCATTTCTTGCAATAATTAGAAAAACAGTATCCAGGCCTCCCTTTTTAGTGGGCTCTAGGCACATGCCTATAGTACTAAACGCGGACCTTTCATTACATAATACAGACAATTTTCATATGTACTTATGTAGGGTAGTACTTAACTAAAAATAATTATTACCACTGAGGTCTATCTGCACCGGCTATACAGTTAAATAATAAACGTCGCTTAAGAGATTAATTCCTATGGATACTGCGGAGTGTGGAGACCGGCCAATGTACCCGAAATGTGAATTACCTAATAGTTTACTATTTTATGGTGTATGGGAAATAAAATTGTTTAGTGAAGAAGTGTATTTTATTGAACTACCAGAGATCTAGGTTACCACACATACATAGTAATAATAATTGTAATTAAATCTGATAATACCAAAACGGAATACGAAGAAATAGAACATCTCATTCTGTGGTATTACCGGAAAAGGGGGCTTAAATCCGGTAAGTACTAGGTACTACCAATGGTAGGTACTACCTACTTTACTAAAACTAATTATGTTTAAGCAGAGTCAGAGTTAGCAGTCGTATACCTACACTTGAAAATACAGTAGGAGAGCATCTCTTAACTATCCACTATCCAGTAGGGCGCAAACTTAGGGTGTTATTAAATTTACAGTAAACACATTCGATTTTTTGATCTAGGAAGGTGTAGCTAAAATTTACTAAAATGGTATTAGAGACATAACTTCATTTTTTCAAACAACTTAATTGAGGTGGTAGACAATAACTTTTTTTCGCATCAGTTGAGAAAAAAATACCTACAGAATACTCATATTCAAGATAACTTTGATTTCCATGAGTAGGTAATTGCTAAAAGAAACATCAATTGATGCACATCGTTGTAATTAGCAAAAAATGCTTTATAGGTCGGTGTCCCTCAACATTTTAATTAATCCCGAATTGAAATATGCAAAAATATACAAGGTGTTGCCTGTTGCATTTGAAATAAGAAAGTTGAGCTCATTTCCGGCGAACCCGGAAGTGAAAGATTGTTAACATTTAGTTGAAATTATAAGCTCTTACGTCATAGGTGTATCTAACTCACACAAAATTAATTAAACCTGTTAAATTAAAAAAATACAGGGATGTACCGGGGTCCTGTGTCACCTAGTATTACTGTGGTATGACCATGACTTCATTTCTCGGCTCTCGGCCTTTTGTTTTCAGTCAATTTTACCGTTGCTTATACTTATTTAAAGAAAGCAGAAAAAAGAAATATACAGGTAGTACAGGTAATTAATTTGGATGTCTAACATTTATTCTATTTATTTATTTATTTATGGAGCACGTTAAACTTATGGAGATATCGATTTTTTGTCGTTAATATTCATTTTATTAAAAAATTCACAGATTTCGCAATCCTTGCAACCATCGGAGGCATTGGAAATGATAACACTGACTATTACCATGGAAATACAGAATTAGACGTACAACCCTCGGGCTAAAGCCCTCGGGTTGTAGTTGTACACCATCGGCCTCGGCTGGACAGGAGCACGGCGCACACGCCAATTTGTATGCCCACCGTGCTATGCTGTCGGCCCGGACCGGCCAGCTAGCGGCGAAACCCGATCGCGACACTTTTGTCTTCTTTGGCCTTGAGTAAAAACTCGTAACTTGGCCCCATATAGTACGAACATAAACATTGCCAACGTTAAAATCATCTGATGTTACGGACAGTAGAAAATATTAAGACTCGACCACGTTACGTTCCAAAAAGGTTCCAACTGGAACGTTTCTGGTACGTTTCCAAATGGTTTCTCATAAACGTTACCTTGGGACGGCGGCGGCGGCGGTGGTGCGGAAACGCTCCTGGGTAGCTATTCTTGAAAAACGTGAACGCGTGTTTCACCTGTGAAGTGGGCGGAGTTCACCCTAAAACTAAAACTATGTATTCTTGAATTCTGGGAACGCTCACATACCGCCAAAAATGAGTGAACTTGCATCGCCTAGTAAATTTTCGGGGAATCAAATTGTTCACGCCGTGAAAGTTGGATTCTAACCTCGCATTTTTGACTTTTGTTCATTTGTGTGGTTTTATTCAAGTCGATTCAGTGTTGTGTTTTCCACTTGATAAAAATTAACATGGATATAGGTAATTTGCTTGTTGCAAATGAGATTTTGAGAAACCTCAACGAAGCTGAACAAGGTTAAGCGGGAACGTCAAGTTTTACAAATGAAAGATCCTTTCACCTTAACAGATATTGCATTTGTAAACAAAGATTTTGCCCGAGACATAATTTATTGAAGTCGTTACCCCATTTATGCAAGCCTGAAGATGTTTAGGAATTACCATCGAGCGCAAGGTTCTTATTGCTCTTCAATTTTTGGTTTTTGGTTCATACCAAGAAATTACTAGTAGCAATAGTTATGTAGCTGTAAGCCAAGCGTCAGTAAGTCGAGCTTCCAATGAATTTTATTCTCCTATCAATGTTGCAGAATGAAATATTTGAACAGTGGGTACATTTTCATTTTTGTTTTCAAACCCTACGTGCTTGTAGCTTCACGACGACTATGCGCCCTTATCATTGGTTAAAAATATCAGACACAACTGACAACGCCGCTAGGATCACATCACGTTTACTAAACGTTCACAATAGTTGTAGAATAGCGTTTTTTCGCGTTAGCGAAGTGAACGTGATGTGAACGTTTCCTTCGCCCGAAAAATGTTCACGTTCCCTAATAATTACAGAATAGCCACCCTGGAACGTCCCTTGGAAATATCAAGAATGAAACGTTTCAGATGTTCCAAGAACGTTCCTTTCTACCTGGGATCGGTAATAAATAACTAAATAATTTTATTCGAATTATTCCATAGTTATTCGACTTATCGAATAATGTTCGATATTTTATTTGTTATTCGATACCTACTTTCGAATATTCAAGACAGCTGACTGATACATGAATGTATTTTTACTTTCCCATACCACTACTGGTATAGGGAAGTATTGATATCATGACAATTTGACACACCCTAAACTGACCAATCCGGTTGCGTTTTGGCGACTTGACAAGCCAATCAGCGCACTCCAAATTTGTATATTCTCGGATATTTAGGACTAGTACAAAATTTCAGCGATAATTTTTCTGTCAAAAAAAACTGCTTCCAAACCGAGGTGTGAGATTTCACAGTATTCTTGGGAGTTTTACCTTCTACAGCTTCGTTTATCTCTTCAAGTGTACTCTAGCCAAACCATTTTGCTTCCATTTTTCCGTAAATGTCACAAACCATACACAAAATACGTAGAAAGAAACGTTAAATTTCATACAATTCTTGGGCGTTTTACCTTCTACAGCTTCCTCTATCTCTTCAAGTGTACTCTGTTGAACCCGTTTTGCTTCCATTTTACCGAAAATATCACAAAGTATGCACAAAATACGTAGGTAGAAAGAAAAATTAAATTTGACTTTTGTCTGGTTTGTATATAAAACCATGGTTACGAAGAAAATTATTATAATCTGATTTGAAACTATAAAAATTTAAATTTGGTTCGTCAAATTGTCCTCCGAATACTACTCGTAACTACGAAATAATCCTGCAATTTTTGGGCAGTACGTATTCGTACTTGATGCAGGATAATTCGCTATTCGTCCTTCGGACTCATAGCGAATTATCGCGCATCAAGTACTCTTACATACTGTCCAAAAATTGTCGGATATTTCGTAGTTACTAGTAGTATTATATATGAAAATTTTCGAAATCGAGATTTTCACGGAAATACGTCTTTTGGACCTCCAGGATCCCAAAAAAGTGGTCTAGAAAAAATGTCTGTCTGTGGGTGGGTGGGTGGGTGCGTGGGTGCGTGGGTGGGTATGTAACGCCTCTAACGCAAAAACTAGTGAACCGATTTTGATGAAATTTTAAATGAAGGGGTATATCGAAAATTCATCGACAAAATAAGATTTTCAAAAAGATCCGAAACCGGAAGCGGAAGTTAGACATGTTTTTTTGGTATCATTTTTTTCAGAAGCGGAATTTTGAAAATCTGAGTAGGGGATATGAAAGAAGGGCATAATTCAAGGGAAACAGTTTTTTACCGGACTCTCTAACTTCAAAATGGCGGTCGCCATGAATTTTTCAAAATTTCGACTTTAACGCCCGTAACTCAAAAACCAGTTATCTGATCAGGTTCCGCAACAACTTGTTTGAAAGCCCTTTGGCTGTACTACACCAAGAAAAAAAATTATTTACTAAATCCAAAAACGGTCGCAACGGCGCTCTTCCAAAAATTTTGAAATTTTTGAAAAATTATTACAAAAAAACTGGTCTAAAGAATTTGTTTAAATTTTCTATACTTATGCAGCTTGGTATTAGCTACATTTTTGTTTTTTGATGAACGCCATAATTCCACTGTGGCGCCCTCTACGAGGTTTTTAAAATCGAAAATTGATGTTCCTATTATAGCGCCTTTATTAGTAGTCAAAATATGAAAGAAGTTTAAATATAAAAGTTATTTAGTATATAATTCTGCATTCTCTTCAATGTATATCACGTATACAGGGCGTTTGCTTTCCACAGTACAATAAACAACTTTGTTATTTTAAATGAAACACCCTATATATTATTATATACATAGTTGAATGCAGAATTTAATTGTCTATCACATAGTATAAGGTGTTCATATGGCTAAAATGTACGGTTAATGAAAAATTCGTGGATTTTGAATATTTATGTTGAACTGTTCATGGAAACGGATCGAGCGTCGTAGCTCAAATTGCTTGGCGTCGTTGGAAAGGGCGTGGCTTGGCGAGTAAGAAAAACTTTGTTGCCGCCTTGCCGGTTAGGTTAGGTTCGGACATGAAAAACGTTTTCTTGCACGGGCGAAAAGCCCCATTTTTAGAATTGTCTGAAACGTCTTGTAAAGAAGTGTTGGAAAACAGTCGTAGCTTAAATTGCTCGACGGCGTTGGAAAGACGGATACCTCAATAGTCTACCTACCGAGTTTCAGCATCGTAGCTCAAAGGAAAAGGGAGTTATGAGCGAAACCCGACGTTAGCCGATCTGATTCGAACGAGAACGGCACGTCGTAGCTTTAATTGCTCGACGGCGTTTGAAAGACGGAGACGTCAATAGTCTACCTACCGAGTTTCAGCATCGTAGCTCCAAGGATAAGGGAGTTATGAGCGAAACCCGATGTTAGCCGATCTGATCCGAACGAGAACGGCACGTCGTAGCTTAAATTGGTCGACGGCGTTGAAAAGACGGAGACGTCAATAGTCTACCTACCGAGTTTCAGCATCGTAGCTCCAAGGATAAGGGAGTTATGAGCGAAACCCGATGTTAGCCGATCTGATCCGAACGAGAACGGCACGTCGTAGCTTAAATTGCTCGACGGCGTTGAAAAGACGGAGACGTCAATAGTCTACCTACCGAGTTTCAGCATCGTAGCTCCAAGGATAAGGGAGTTATGAGCGAAACCCGATGTTAGCCGATCTGATCCGAACGAGAACGGCACGTCGTAGCTTAAATTGCTCGACGGCGTTGGAAAGGCGGAGACGTCAACAGTCTACCTATCGAGTTTCAGCATCGTAGCTCAAAGGATAAGAGAGTTATGAGCGAAACCCGATGTTAGCCGATCTGATCCGTACGAGAAAGGAACGTCGTAGCTCAACTTGCTTGGCAGCGTTGGAAAGGGCGTGCCTTGCCGAGTCAGAAAAACTTTGTTTCCGGCCCCTATGTCAAAGAACAAGCGAGTTACCAAACGGCATGTCGTAGCTTAAATTGCTCGACGGCGTTGGAAAGACGGAGACGTCAATAGTCTACCTACCGAGTTTCAGCATCGTAGCTCAAAGGAAAAGGGAGTTATGAGCGAAACCCGACGTTAGCCGATCTGATGCGAACGAGAACGGCACGTCGTAGCTTTAATTGCTCGACGGCGTTTGAAAGACGGAGACGTCAATAGTCTACCTACCGAGCTTCAGCATCGTAGCTCAAAGGAAAAGGGAGTTATGAGCGAAACCCGATGTTAGCCGATCTGATCCGAACGAGAACGGCACGTCGTAGCTTAAATTGGTCGACGGCGTTGAAAAGACGGAGACGTCAATAGTCTACCTACCGAGTTTCAGCATCGTAGCTCCAAGGATAAGGGAGTTATGAGCGAAACCCGATGTTAGCCGATCTGATCCGAACGAGAACGGCACGTCGTAGCTTAAATTGCTCGACGGCGTTGGAAAGGCGGAGACGTCAACAGTCTACCTATCGAGTTTCAGCATCGTAGCTCAAAGGATAAGAGAGTTATGAGCGAAACCCGATGTTAGCCGATCTGATCCGTACGAGAAAGGAACGTCGTAGCTCAACTTGCTTGGCAGCGTTGGAAAGGGCGTGCCTTGCCGAGTCAGAAAAACTTTGTTTCCGGCCCCTATGTCAAAGAACAAGCGAGTTACCAAACGGCACGTCGTAGCTTAAATTGCTCGACGGCGTTGGAAAGACGGAGACGTCAATAGTCTACCTACCGAGTTTCAGCATCGTAGCTCAAAGGAAATGGGAGTTATGAGCGAAACGCGATGTTAGCCGATCTGATCCGAACGAGAACGGCACGTCGTAGCTTAAATTGGTCGACGGCGTTGAAAAGACGGAGACGTCAATAGTCTACCTACCGAGTTTCAGCATCGTAGCTCCAAGGATAAGGGAGTTATGAGCGAAACCCGATGTTAGGCGATCTGATCCGAACGAGAACGGCACGTCGTAGCTTAAATTGCTCGACGGCGTTGAAAAGACGGAGACGTCAATAGTCTACCTACCGAGTTTCAGCATCGTAGCTCCAAGGATAAGGGAGTTATGAGCGAAACCCGATGTTAGCCGATCTGATCCGAACGAGAACGGCACGTCGTAGCTTAAATTGCTCGACGGCGTTGGAAAGGCGGAGACGTCAACAGTCTACCTATCGAGTTTCAGCATCGTAGCTCAAAGGATAAGAGAGTTATGAGCGAAACCCGATGTTAGCCGATCTGATCCGTACGAGAAAGGAACGTCGTAGCTCAACTTGCTTGGCAGCGTTGGAAAGGGCGTGCCTTGCCGAGTCAGAAAAACTTTGTTTCCGGCCCCTATGTCAAAGAACAAGCGAGTTACCAAACGGCACGTCGTAGCTTAAATTGCTCGACGGCGTTGGAAAGACGGAGACGTCAATAGTCTACCTACCGAGTTTCAGCATCGTAGCTCAAAGGATAAGGGAGTAGTGAGCGAAACCCGATGTTAGCCGATCTGATCCTAACGAGAACGGCACGTCGGTCGGTCGATAGCGATCGTCCGGCTTCGCCAGTTGTAATTTCTAGCCGGTACCTACTACAGAGTACAGGTAGATGCGTATTTTGGTGTCTTTCTTTCGTTCATATCGAACCTGTATAGTCTCGTTTTTCTCGTGAGGCATTCAAATGATTTCCAATGCTGCCTCGCGAACTACTGTTGAATAGCAAAAACAAAATGTTTATTTTTAGTATGGGAAAGTCCAGGGGAGGTTTGCACCTCCACTTTTTTTCGAATATTTTTTGACCCTCTCCGATTTCCTTAGGAAAATTTCAGAATGTAATATGAACCCTAAAGACTTGAAAAATATGTGCCAAACATCCCCCAACCCCTCGCATCTGGTCCAAAAAAATTCAGAATGCTTTCAGAAAAAATCCAATTCTGAACGTTTCCTAGCCAGGTGTGGAGCAGTGGGAAGGGGTGAGGGAAGTTTGCCCCATAATTTCCAAGTGTACAACCCCCAAATAACATTCTGGGAAAATCGGGGCGAGATCTGAAGGGGTGAAATTTTTTTCCAAAAAATGAGCAAAGACTATAGTCTTTCCTTTTTTTTTCGAATATTTTTTGACCCTCTCCGATTTCCTTAGGAAAATTTCAGAATGTAATATGAAGGGTAAAGACTTGAAAAATATGTGCCAAACATCCCCCAACCCCTCGCATCTGGTACAAAAAAATTCAGAATGCTTTCAGAAAAAATCGAATTCTGAACGTTTCCTAGCCAGGTGTGGAGCAGTGGGAAGGGGTGAGGGAAGTTTGCCCCATAATTTCCAAGTGTACAACCCCCAAATAACATTCTGGGAAAATCGGGGCGAGATCTGAAGGGGTGAAATTGTTTTCCAAAAAATGAGCAAAGACTATAAGTCTTTCCTTTTTTTTTCGAATATTTTTTGACCCTCTCCGATTTCCTTAGGAAAATTTCAGAATGTAATATGAAGGGTAAAGACTTGAAAAATATGTGCCAAACATCCCCCAACCCCTCCAGTCTGGTCCAAAAAAATTCAGAAAGGTTTCAGAAAAAATCCAATTCTGAACGTTTCCTAGCCAGGTGTGGAGCAGTGGGAAGGGGTGAGGGAAGTTTGCCCCATAATTTCCAAGTGTACAACCCCCAAATAACATTCTGGGAAAATCGGGGCGAGGTCTGAAGGGGTGAAATTTTTTTCCAAAAAATGAGCAAAGACTATAGTCTTTCTTTTTTTTTTCGAATATTTTTTGACCCTCTCCGATTTCCTTAGGAAAATTTCAGAATGTAATATGAAGGGTAAAGACTTGAAAAATATGTGCCAAACATCCCCCAACCCCTCCAGTCTGGTCCAAAAAAATTCAGAAAGGTTTCAGAAAAAATCCAATTCTGAACGTTTCCTAGCCAGGTGTGGAGCAGTGGGAAGGGGTGAGGGAAGTTTGCCCCATAATTTCCAAGTGTACAACCCCCAAATAACATTCTGGGAAAATCGGGGCGAGATCTGAAGGGGTTTTTTTTTTTCCAAAAAATGAGCAAAGTCTTTCCTTTTTTTTTCGAATATTTTTTGACCCTCTCCGATTTCCTTAGGAAAATTTCAGAATGTAATATGAAGGGTAAAGACTTGAAAAATATGTGCCAAACATCCCCCAACCCCTCGCATCTGGTCCAAAAAAATTCAGATTGCTTTCAGAAAAAATCCAATTCTGAACGTTTCCTAGCCAGGTGTGGAGCAGTGGGAAGGGGTGAGGGAAGTTTGCCCCATAATTTCCAAGTGTACAACCCCCAAATAACATTCTGGGAAAATCGGGGCGAGATCTGAAGGGGTGAAATTGTTTTCCAAAAAATGAGCAAAGACTATAAGTCTTTCCTTTTTTTTTCGAATATTTTTTGACCCTCTCCGATTTCCTTAGGAAAATTTCAGAATGTAATATGAAGGGTAAAGACTTGAAAAATATGTGCCAAACATCCCCCAACCCCTCCAGTCTGGTCCAAAAAAATTCAGAAAGGTTTCAGAAAAAATCCAATTCTGAACGTTTCCTAGCCAGGTGTGGAGCAGTGGGAAGGGGTGAGGGAAGTTTGCCCCATAATTTCCAAGTGTACAACCCCCAAATAACATTCTGCGAAAATCGGGGCGAGGTCTGAAGGGGTGAAATTTTTTTCCAAAAAATGAGCAAAGACTATAGTCTTTCCTTTTTTTTTCGAATATTTTTTGACCCTCTCCGATTTCCTTAGGAAAATTTCAGAATGTAATATGAAGGGTAAAGACTTGAAAAATATGTGCCAAACATCCCCCAACCCCTCCAGTCTGGTCCAAAAAAATTCAGAAAGGTTTCAGAAAAAATCCAATTCTGAACGTTTCCTAGCCAGGTGTGGAGCAGTGGGAAGGGGTGAGGGAAGTTTGCCCCATAATTTCCAAGTGTATACCCTCCAAATAACATTCTGGGAAAATCGGGGCGAGATCTGAAGGGGTGAAATTTTTTTCCAAAAAATGAGCAAAGACTATAGTCTTTCCTTTTTTTTTCGAATATTTTTTGACCCTCTCCGATTTCCTTAGGAAAATTTCAGAATGTAATATGAACCCTAAAGACTTGAAAAATATGTGCCAAACATCCCCCAACCCCTCCAGTCTGGTCCAAAAAAATTCAGAAAGGTTTCAGAAAAAATCCAATTCTGAACGTTTCCTAGCCAGGTGTGGAGCAGTGGGAAGGGGTGAGGGAAGTTTGCCCCATAATTTCCAAGTGTACAACCCCCAAATAACATTCTGGGAAAATCGGGGCGAGATCTGAAGGGTTTTTTTTTTTTTCCAAAAAATGAGCAAAGACTATAGTCTTTCCTTTTTTTTTCGAATATTTTTTGACCCTCTCCGATTTCCTTAGGAAAATTTCAGAATGTAATATGAAGGGTAAAGACTTGAAAAATATGTGCCAAACATCCCCCAACCCCTCCAGTCTGGTCCAAAAAAATTCAGAAAGGTTTCAGAAAAAATCCAATTCTGAACGTTTCCTAGCCAGGTGTGGAGCAGTGGGAAGGGGTGAGGGAAGTTTGCCCCATAATTTCCAAGTGTACAACCCCCAAATAACATTCTGGGAAAATCGGGGCGAGATCTGAAGGGGTTTTTTTTTTTTCCAAAAAATGAGCAAAGTCTTTCCTTTTTTTTTCGAATATTTTTTGACCCTCTCCGATTTCCTTAGGAAAATTTCAGAATGTAATATGAAGGGTAAAGACTTGAAAAATATGTGCCAAACATCCCCCAACCCCTCGCATCTGGTCCAAAAAAATTCAGAATGCTTTCAGAAAAAATCCAATTCTGAACGTTTCCTAGCCAGGTGTGGAGCAGTGGGAAGGGGTGAGGGAAGTTTGCCCCATAATTTCCAAGTGTACAACCCCCAAATAACATTCTGGGAAAATCGGGGCGAGATCTGAAGGGGTGAAATTGTTTTCCAAAAAATGAGCAAAGACTATAAGTCTTTCCTTTTTTTTTCGAATATTTTTTGACCCTCTCCGATTTCCTTAGGAAAATTTCAGAATGTAATATGAAGGGTAAAGACTTGAAAAATATGTGCCAAACATCCCCCAACCCCTCCAGTCTGGTCCAAAAAAATTCAGAAAGGTTTCAGAAAAAATCCAATTCTGAACGTTTCCTAGCCAGGTGTGGAGCAGTGGGAAGGGGTGAGGGAAGTTTGCCCCATAATTTCCAAGTGTACAACCCCCAAATAACATTCTGCGAAAATCGGGGCGAGGTCTGAAGGGGTGAAATTTTTTTCCAAAAAATGAGCAAAGACTATAGTCTTTCCTTTTTTTTTCGAATATTTTTTGACCCTCTCCGATTTCCTTAGGAAAATTTCAGAATGTAATATGAAGGGTAAAGACTTGAAAAATATGTGCCAAACATCCCCCAACCCCTCCAGTCTGGTCCAAAAAAATTCAGAAAGGTTTCAGAAAAAATCCAATTCTGAACGTTTCCTAGCCAGGTGTGGAGCAGTGGGAAGGGGTGAGGGAAGTTTGCCCCATAATTTCCAAGTGTATACCCTCCAAATAACATTCTGGGAAAATCGGGGCGAGATCTGAAGGGGTGAAATTTTTTTCCAAAAAATGAGCAAAGACTATAGTCTTTCCTTTTTTTTTCGAATATTTTTTGACCCTCTCCGATTTCCTTAGGAAAATTTCAGAATGTAATATGAACCCTAAAGACTTGAAAAATATGTGCCAAACATCCCCCAACCCCTCCAGTCTGGTCCAAAAAAATTCAGAAAGGTTTCAGAAAAAATCCAATTCTGAACGTTTCCTAGCCAGGTGTGGAGCAGTGGGAAGGGGTGAGGGAAGTTTGCCCCATAATTTCCAAGTGTACAACCCCCAAATAACATTCTGGGAAAATCGGGGCGAGATCTGAAGGGGTTTTTTTTTTTCCAAAAAATGAGCAAAGACTATAGTCTTTCCTTTTTTTTTCGAATATTTTTTGACCCTCTCCGATTTCCTTAGGAAAATTTCAGAATGTAATATGAAGGGTAAAGACTTGAAAAATATGTGCCAAACATCCCCCAACCCCTCCAGTCTGGTCCAAAAAAATTCAGAAAGGTTTCAGAAAAAATCCAATTCTGAACGTTTCCTAGCCAGGTGTGGAGCAGTGGGAAGGGGTGAGGGAAGTTTGCCCCATAATTTCCAAGTGTACAACCCCCAAATAACATTCTGGGAAAATCGGGGCGAGGTCTGAAGGGGTGAAATTTTTTTCCAAAAAATGAGCAAAGACTATAGTCTTTCTTTTTTTTTTCGAATATTTTTTGACCCTCTCCGATTTCCTTAGGAAAATTTCAGAATGTAATATGAAGGGTAAAGACTTGAAAAATATGTGCCAAACATCCCCCAACCCCTCCAGTCTGGTCCAAAAAAATTCAGAAAGGTTTCAGAAAAAATCCAATTCTGAACGTTTCCTAGCCAGGTGTGGAGCAGTGGGAAGGGGTGAGGGAAGTTTGCCCCATAATTTCCAAGTGTACAACCCCCAAATAACATTCTGGGAAAATCGGGGCGAGATCTGAAGGGGTTTTTTTTTTTCCAAAAAATGAGCAAAGTCTTTCCTTTTTTTTTCGAATATTTTTTGACCCTCTCCGATTTCCTTAGGAAAATTTCAGAATGTAATATGAAGGGTAAAGACTTGAAAAATATGTGCCAAACATCCCCCAACCCCTCGCATCTGGTCCAAAAAAATTCAGAATGTTTTCAGAAAAAATCCAATTCTGAACGTTTCCTAGCCAGGTGTGGAGCAGTGGGAAGGGGTGAGGGAAGTTTGCCCCATAATTTCCAAGTGTACAACCCCCAAATAACATTCTGGGAAAATCGGGGCGAGATCTGAAGGGGTGAAATTGTTTTCCAAAAAATGAGCAAAGACTATAAGTCTTTCCTTTTTTTTTCGAATATTTTTTGACCCTCTCCGATTTCCTTAGGAAAATTTCAGAATGTAATATGAAGGGTAAAGACTTGAAAAATATGTGCCAAACATCCCCCAACCCCTCCAGTCTGGTCCAAAAAAATTCAGAAAGGTTTCAGAAAAAATCCAATTCTGAACGTTTCCTAGCCAGGTGTGGAGCAGTGGGAAGGGGTGAGGGAAGTTTGCCCCATAATTTCCAAGTGTACAACCCCCAAATAACATTCTGCGAAAATCGGGGCGAGGTCTGAAGGGGTGAAATTTTTTTCCAAAAAATGAGCAAAGACTATAGTCTTTCCTTTTTTTTTCGAATATTTTTTGACCCTCTCCGATTTCCTTAGGAAAATTTCAGAATGTAATATGAAGGGTAAAGACTTGAAAAATATGTGCCAAACATCCCCCAACCCCTCCAGTCTGGTCCAAAAAAATTCAGAAAGGTTTCAGAAAAAATCCAATTCTGAACGTTTCCTAGCCAGGTGTGGAGCAGTGGGAAGGGGTGAGGGAAGTTTGCCCCATAATTTCCAAGTGTATACCCTCCAAATAACATTCTGGGAAAATCGGGGCGAGATCTGAAGGGGTGAAATTTTTTTCCAAAAAATGAGCAAAGACTATAGTCTTTCCTTTTTTTTTCGAATATTTTTTGACCCTCTCCGATTTCCTTAGGAAAATTTCAGAATGTAATATGAACCCTAAAGACTTGAAAAATATGTGCCAAACATCCCCCAACCCCTCCAGTCTGGTCCAAAAAAATTCAGAAAGGTTTCAGAAAAAATCCAATTCTGAACGTTTCCTAGCCAGGTGTGGAGCAGTGGGAAGGGGTGAGGGAAGTTTGCCCCATAATTTCCAAGTGTACAACCCCCAAATAACATTCTGGGAAAATCGGGGCGAGATCTGAAGGGGTTTTTTTTTTTTCCAAAAAATGAGCAAAGACTATAGTCTTTCCTTTTTTTTTCGAATATTTTTTGACCCTCTCCGATTTCCTTAGGAAAATTTCAGAATGTAATATGAAGGGTAAAGACTTGAAAAATATGTGCCAAACATCCCCCAACCCCTCCAGTCTGGTCCAAAAAAATTCAGAAAGGTTTCAGAAAAAATCCAATTCTGAACGTTTCCTAGCCAGGTGTGGAGCAGTGGGAAGGGGTGAGGGAAGTTTGCCCCATAATTTCCAAGTGTACAACCCCCAAATAACATTCTGGGAAAATCGGGGCGAGGTCTGAAGGGGTGAAATTTTTTTCCAAAAAATGAGCAAAGACTATAGTCTTTCTTTTTTTTTTCGAATATTTTTTGACCCTCTCCGATTTCCTTAGGAAAATTTCAGAATGTAATATGAAGGGTAAAGACTTGAAAAATATGTGCCAAACATCCCCCAACCCCTCCAGTCTGGTCCAAAAAAATTCAGAAAGGTTTCAGAAAAAATCCAATTCTGAACGTTTCCTAGCCAGGTGTGGAGCAGTGGGAAGGGGTGAGGGAAGTTTGCCCCATAATTTCCAAGTGTACAACCCCCAAATAACATTCTGGGAAAATCGGGGCGAGATCTGAAGGGGTTTTTTTTTTTTCCAAAAAATGAGCAAAGTCTTTCCTTTTTTTTTCGAATATTTTTTGACCCTCTCCGATTTCCTTAGGAAAATTTCAGAATGTAATATGAAGGGTAAAGACTTGAAAAATATGTGCCAAACATCCCCCAACCCCTCGCATCTGGTCCAAAAAAATTCAGAATGCTTTCAGAAAAAATCCAATTCTGAACGTTTCCTAGCCAGGTGTGGAGCAGTGGGAAGGGGTGAGGGAAGTTTGCCCCATAATTTCCAAGTGTATAACCCCCAAATAACATTCTGGGAAAATCGGGGCGAGATCTGAAGGGGTTTTTTTTTTTCCAAAAAATGAGCAAAGACTATAGTCTTTCCTTTTTTTTTCGAATATTTTTTGACCCTCTCCGATTTCCTTAGGAAAATTTCAGAATGTAATATGAAGGGTAAAGACTTGAAAAATATGTGCCAAACATCCCCCAACCCCTCCAGTCTGGTCCAAAAAAATTCAGAAAGGTTTCAGAAAAAATCCAATTCTGAACGTTTCCTAGCCAGGTGTGGAGCAGTGGGAAGGGGTGAGGGAAGTTTGCCCCATAATTTCCAAGTGTACAACCCCCAAATAACATTCTGGGAAAATCGGGGCGAGGTCTGAAGGGGTGAAATTTTTTTCCAAAAAATGAGCAAAGACTATAGTCTTTCTTTTTTTTTTCGAATATTTTTTGACCCTCTCCGATTTCCTTAGGAAAATTTCAGAATGTAATATGAAGGGTAAAGACTTGAAAAATATGTGCCAAACATCCCCCAACCCCTCCAGTCTGGTCCAAAAAAATTCAGAAAGGTTTCAGAAAAAATCCAATTCTGAACGTTTCCTAGCCAGGTGTGGAGCAGTGGGAAGGGGTGAGGGAAGTTTGCCCCATAATTTCCAAGTGTACAACCCCCAAATAACATTCTGGGAAAATCGGGGCGAGATCTGAAGGGGTTTTTTTTTTTCCAAAAAATGAGCAAAGACTATAGTCTTTCCTTTTTTTTTCGAATATTTTTTGACCCTCTCCGATTTCCTTAGGAAAATTTCAGAATGTAATATGAAGGGTAAAGACTTGAAAAATATGTGCCAAACATCCCCCAACCCCTCGCATCTGGTCCAAAAAAATTCAGAATGCTTTCAGAAAAAATCCAATTCTGAACGTTTCCTAGCCAGGTGTGGAGCAGTGGGAAGGGGTGAGGGAAGTTTGCCCCATAATTTCCAAGTGTACAACCCCCAAATAACATTCTGGGAAAATCGGGGCGAGATCTGAAGGGGTGAAATTGTTTTCCAAAAAATGAGCAAAGACTATAAGTCTTTCCTTTTTTTTTCGAATATTTTTTGACCCTCTCCGATTTCCTTAGGAAAATTTCAGAATGTAATATGAAGGGTAAAGACTTGAAAAATATGTGCCAAACATCCCCCAACCCCTCCAGTCTGGTCCAAAAAAATTCAGAAAGGTTTCAGAAAAAATCCAATTCTGAACGTTTCCTAGCCAGGTGTGGAGCAGTGGGAAGGGGTGAGGGAAGTTTGCCCCATAATTTCCAAGTGTACAACCCCCAAATAACATTCTGCGAAAATCGGGGCGAGGTCTGAAGGCGTGAAATTTTTTTCCAAAAAATGAGCAAAGACTATAGTCTTTCCTTTTTTTTTCGAATATTTTTTGACCCTCTCCGATTTCCTTAGGAAAATTTCAGAATGTAATATGAAGGGTAAAGACTTGAAAAATATGTGCCAAACATCCCCCAACCCCTCCAGTCTGGTCCAAAAAAATTCAGAAAGGTTTCAGAAAAAATCCAATTCTGAACGTTTCCTAGCCAGGTGTGGAGCAGTGGGAAGGGGTGAGGGAAGTTTGCCCCATAATTTCCAAGTGTATACCCTCCAAATAACATTCTGGGAAAATCGGGGCGAGATCTGAAGGGGTGAAATTTTTTTCCAAAAAATGAGCAAAGACTATAGTCTTTCCTTTTTTTTTCGAATATTTTTTGACCCTCTCCGATTTCCTTAGGAAAATTTCAGAATGTAATATGAACCCTAAAGACTTGAAAAATATGTGCCAAACATCCCCCAACCCCTCTAGTCTGGTCCAAAAAAATTCAGAAAGGTTTCAGAAAAAATCCAATTCTGAACGTTTCCTAGCCAGGTGTGGAGCAGTGGGAAGGGGTGAGGGAAGTTTGCCCCATAATTTCCAAGTGTACAACCCCCAAATAACATTCTGGGAAAATCGGGGCGAGATCTGAAAGGGTGAAATTTTTTTCCAAAAAATGAGCAAAGACTATAGTCTTTCCTTTTTACTTTCCCATACCACTACTGGTATAGGGAAGTATTGATATCATGAAAATTTTCGAAATCGAGATTTTCACGGAAATGGGCGTTTTGGACCCCCAGGAGCCTAAAAAAGTGGTCTAGAAAAAATGTCTGTCTGTGGGTGGGTGTGTGTGTGGGTGTGTGTGTGTGTGTATGTGTGTGTGTGTGTGTATGTAACGCCTGTAACGCAAAAATTAGTGAACCGATTTTGATGAAATTTTAAATGAAGGGGTATATTGAAAATTCATCGACAAAATAAGCTTTTCAAAAAAATCCGATACCGGAAGCGGAAGTTAGACATGTTTTTTTTGTATCATTTTTTTCAGAAGCGGAATTTTGAAAATCTGAGTAAGGGATATGAAAGAAGGGCATAATTCAAGGGAAACAGTTTTTTACCGGACTCTCTAACTTCAAAATGGCGGTCGCTATGAATTTTTCAAAATTTCGGCTTTAACGCCCCGTAACTCAAAAACCAGTTATCTGATCAGGTTCCGCAACAACTTGTTTGAAAGCCCTTTGGCTGTACTACACCAAGAAAAAAAATTATTTACTAAATCCAAAAACGGTCGCAACGGCGCTCTTCCAAAAATTTTGAAATTTTTGAAAAATGATTACAAAAAAACTGGTCTAAGGAATTTGTTTAAATTTTCTATACTTATGCAGCTTGGTATTAGCTACATTTTTGTTTTTTGATGAACGCCATAATTCCACTGTGGCGCCCTCTACGAGGTTTTGAAAATCGAAAATTGATGTTCCTATAGCGCCTTTATTAGTCAAAATATGAAAAAAGTTTAATTATGAAAGTTGTTCAGTATATAAATTTACATTTTTCTAAATTTATATCACGTATACAGGGTGTTTTGTTTTCACAGTACAATAAGCAACTTTGTTATTTTAAATGAAACACCCTATATATTATTATATAATTGAATGCAAAATTAAATTGTCTATCACATAGTATAAGGTGTTCATATGGCTAAAATGTACGGTTAATGAGAAATTCGTGAATATTGAACTTTAAAACAGTGTAGGGTGAAATTTATAAGTGCCGATATGTTCAAGTGACCATGCGCGGGACGGGAATTCCTTGTCGCCGGCTAATCCTAGCAGCAATAATCACACATGCACAGATGAACACAATCGGCACTTGTGTTAATTTTCCATATACTAATTTTCAAGTTAAGTTTATCGGTTGTGGCGAACAATAATGAATACCAAAAACGAATGTTTATTTTTAGTATGGGAAAGTCCAGGGGAGGTTTGCACCTCCACTTTTTTTTATTGACAAACAATTGCATATAAAGTTTAAACTACTTTTTTGCGCTACTCCACTGTTTTTGGCTATTTCCCGGTTGCTTAGCTACCACGGAAAAATTAACTTACCGATTAGGTACTGGTTGCTAATCTGTTATGAATCATAACGTATCCACAACGTATCTAACGGTTGTTAGATGATAATAAAAGTTGTAATCAAGTTATCTGGTGTCTAAAATTCAGAATGATTGACAGCTGTTACTTTATTAATTTATATTTATAAAAATTGGTTTTTATTTTTCGTAGCGCAAAAAATGGTATACGACGCGTGTTCGTTAAGTGCTTACAACAGATCTCGAAAAAATTTGGAAAATCTCAACCCTTCCTTCGGGTCTTGATTTTCCAACTTTTTCTCGATCTGTTATTAGGCACTTACCGATCTTGCATCGTAATATACTAATGTGTAATGTATTTTTTTATTTTTTTGAAAAGTACAATAGAGCAATACGGATTTATTTTATTTATCCTATTGTACTAATCAATATTACTATTGAATGGGTTATCTCTAATTTTCCATAGACATTGCAAAATTATGTAGGTAGTAAAAATAACTGTTTAAAATCAATTCGTTTAACAAAATTCCCGAATGAGTATAGGTATAGTATATATGAGAAATTTTGTGGGTATCGACTACTGCTTGAAAACAAGTTCAAAAATTGACTTACATCTGGTTGAGTCTACAAAAATACAAAATGAAAAATTTACTGCTAGTTGCTCTTTTTGTCGTGTTTATGATAATGCAAGGTAAGAGAACACCTACACCTACCTATATTTTACCATATACACAGTGCAATTATAGGTAGGTAATATTTCTACTTATTTCTAACTTATGTTACTGTGTTAAACATAAAAATATTAATAATTAAATAATAGTAATATGAAATAACTTCTGTAACCTTCGAGTATAAAAAAAGTACACTAGGTACGTGAATATTTAGCTTGTACAGAACTTAATGTCACAGCTAGCTTCTGCTGGCTAAATTCTTCAGCAAACGAGGTAAAACATCTGCAAAAAGTCAAATTGGGGACATTTTATTATATTTGCAGATTTTGCCAGTAAAACTAAAGAACAGCTTATGTATTGTTTTCGGAGATATTGGGCTTTTGGGTGCACATTATAATGGTAACTCGATTCTCCATAAAAGTTGAAGTATCTCGTAAACGGCGGCGTACTATTGTAGGAAAACAATACAAGAATACTTCTTTTACTATAATTGAATTCTACCTTACACTTCTGTAATACAAAAGTTGTAAGTAACAAATTTGTATTAAAAAAAGTACGGGCATTTTTGCCTTTATCCATAACTAGCGTCACCTAGCGACTTTTATTAAATTACTGATCGACGTACAATATATAGTGTAGCGGCTAGCATGCTAGGCTCCTAGTACCGTGGCTCCTACTGAGCGGGCCGGGGTTCGATTTCCGGTGCCGGCAACTTCTGGCCAAGGTTTTCTGCAGTTTTCCTTGGCTGTAACATGAATATGAGAGTTGTGCTATTCCATCTCTAAGTTGGCTGCAGACGCAAGCGGGCCCGCTAATAATAATAGCCCCTTCCTCCCTCCCCGCACAAGCATTGCGCTTATGGGGCCTGGCAACAGGTTACGGGTAGAGTAGTTGTTATTATTTATTATTATTATTTGGGTAATACGCAAACCAAATTGCATTGATATATATCAATAAATATATCAATAGCCCCCCGATATCTAGCCCAGTATCATTTAAGAAACCCCTTGTTAAATAGGTACCTACTGAGAAAAACATTACTAGGGTCCACCTTTCAGAGGCCAATACGCGTCTTACAAAAGATTTTTAAAACATTATCCCCTAGGTGTTAAATCATGTGGGCAAACCGGATATATCACAATAATAGGGGTAATTGCCCCCCTCCCGAGGCCAGGTATTGAGGTATTAACATTATTACACAACATTTTGCATCATCGCCTGGGGGTTCTCTGTACCTCCCGGATCATTCCCACCCCCCGAGAATTTCTCTAGATTCGCCATTGACTACCAATACTATAAAATGTATCACAACTCTGGCTTTGTTTTGGCCGCTTAATGTTGACATCCATCATCATTTAGTTTTAGAAAAAAAATATTCGTAATCGGTTATGAATGCTTTCATGGTTGTTTGCTTAATTCAGTCACCTCTCCGATTTCATCTGAAGCTGTATTGTGCCTACATCTTTTTCTTCTAATGTTGTTTCTGTTGTTTCGTTTGCCAAATCTGATATATCTAGGGTTGCCTATTTCATATTTTAAACAAACTGATTAATTATTTTCCATTCCTAATATTATCTATGATATGTGATCCAAAATGCAGTAATATCATATAAATAATTTATCTCACACATTAAAAACTACAATCCTAGGTAATTGTAGGATAGTGGCTGTAATAGAAACAAATAGAGTAAGTACGCCTTTTAAATAAATCGAAGAAATTATAGTCCACTAAATGAATTAGATTTATCTTTTCAGTTTTCTTTAAATAGATATTGACTAAACACAACACAACGGAATTCGTTTCAGTATTGGGCGAAACGGCACCGCTAAATGAAGTTATGAAAAGAATCCGCAGAGATGATTCTGATGATGATGATTGATGAATCTCTATCCCATCATCGAGACCATGATGATTGATGAGAGTGACGGATAGAATCACGGATATAAAATGTCCAAATAAACTTATCACGGCCTTGCAATTTGCGATATTGTGTAAATATAAATTAAAATATCGTATTGTATGTTTTCTTTTTGTAGAACTATCGTAATATAACATAAGAGTGACAACTTTAAAAGTTTCAATGGCACATATTTCTGTAACAAAAATCGCTCGAAACCGTTTCGATAACACGAAGGGTGAACCGAAAGAATGTATCAAGTAACGCAACCCCACCTTCCCCTTAAGCAACAACCACCTCAACTTAAAAAATCTTAAATGGCAACATCTTACTTGTGACGAATCATTGTAAAACTCTTGAAAAATGCTTTTCAATCATAGATACTATACAAAGATATATTTAATAAGATATTTCTCGATTTGTTCAAAAACAAAGGCCCAAAGTTATGGAACTTATTTATTTCAATTTACTCACAATAAATTGATAAAAGGACTGACAAAACAAGCTAATCGGTCTATACGAAATCACGTCTGCTGCGGGTTTTCCTGGCTTTGGGAGCATCATAATTTGTGCAATTTACAATTTGGAAAATGACCAGTTCGAATAACTTCGTTAAACATTTTGGTAACAGCTTCAAGTTCAAGTGCTTCTACTTGGTAGTTCTTGTAGAATCTTCCCTGTAATAAGATCAAAGCCTTGTGCTTTGTTCGGATTAATTTCATAACTAATTACTTGTTCTTCTTGAAGTCTAATGTTTTCAATTGGTGGACCAACTTGGTATGGTCCTTCAAGGTATTCTTTTATTTATTTTTTTAAATAAACAAAAATTCAGACTTTAAAAAATAACGGGAGCAGGAACAACATAAACCCGCTTTTATAGTATATTACAAACCAAATACGGGAATACGATTTTCTCGCATGAGAGCTGTTTTGAAGAACAAACGAGCGCAGCAAGCGAGTTCCTTCATTTGCGCGAATGCGTGGATGACGCTTTCTCGCATGAGGTTTGTATACCTACCTATGCTATTTTTTGTACGAAGAAGGTAATTAACTAATTAATAATAAGCAAAGAAGTAAATTTAAATTCGGATTTGGATTAAATTTATTAGTTATCGCAGATTACTATGGATACTAAGGTATTGTTTGTTGAAACAAAGCGGATGATGCATGTCCAGTATCTTTTCTCTACTTTACAGCATTAGAGCGGCAAATTGACATTCCCGATCGACAATTACGTGAAAAGTGCGAGAGTCTACTAAAACCTATTATAAATTTGAAAGAAAATGTTAAAAATGTAATCTTTAATAGATAATATTCAGAACTTCGTTAAATACCTCTTTTTTTTATTAATACGAAAATGGGTTAAAATTATTATAGCTAAAACTACATTATATCGATTAGAAATGTCAAGGCATTTTCCATAAACAAGGAATTTCAGGGTTATAAAATTTGAGCACTATACCACATTATTTGATGATGAAAGTAATATAATACACGTACAATTAATAACTAAAATCATTGATATGCAATTGTTTTTTCCTCTGGGGTAATAATTATACGATTACATAAAGCTTAAACTAATGCTGGAATAATGTTTTCGAGAACAATAGAACAATAGCAGTAGTATTTATTTTATTTACCATGTAGTGTAATCAATATTACAGTTCAATAGGTTATCTCTATTGCGTCATTGTATAGTAAAAATAAACATAAAGATAAATTCCTTTAACAAACTGCCTGATTGAGTATATAAATACGAAATTTTGTGGGTGTCGACTAGTGCGTCAAAACAAGCTTGAAATTTGGTTGCGTCGATAAAAATACAAAATGAAAATTGTACAGCTAATTTCTGTTTTTCTTGTTTTTGTAATAATGCAAGGTAAGAGAATACTTTTTTCAAACTTGTTGTCAGTTGTAGGGTAGTACTTATTTGTAACTTTAAATATATCGAACATAATTTTTTTTATTATACCAACATCATAATTCTTGTTAAATAAACCAAAAAGCGTGGGCTATAGGGGCTGTAGCCCCCCCCCCCCCGGAAGGTTTGAAAATTATTTTTTTAATGAGATGAGTTTATATTTTGAGCAATTTTAAATACTTTTGGTTTGTTACTCGATAATCCGGTTGACCTCAAACCTTTTAGGCTTGTGCCTTGCAGTGTTGAATTCCCCCTCGGGGGAAAAGTGGTTTCCGTAGCCACGTCCCTTTTTTGAAAAAAATTTCGCCTACGGCGTTGTTAAACTCGGCACTTCACGCCTTATTCTACCTACCCACTCTTCTACGTTTTAGTTTTAAGATTAGCCCCCCCCAAAAAATCTTCCTAGATCCGCGCCTGATGCAACACGATTTCATCAACTTTTTTGTTTATAGTTCCTAACGGTAATAACAAACAACAAACTGAGAAAACGCCGAATATCCATAGCAACATAAACAACAAATGCTAACCAATGTCCATGTAGTAGATATTAGATCACATCATTGACAACATCAATGTGGGGTGGGTGTGGTTGTATGTACTATGTATGTGACGCTTCTAACGCAAAAATTAGTACCGATTTTGATGAAATTTGAAATGAAGGGGTATGTCGAAAATTCATCGACAAAATAAGCTTTTCAAAAAAATCCGAAACCGGAACATGTTTTAACATTGGAAATGTTTATGTTCGTATATGGGGCCAAGTTACGAGTTTTGAGTCAAGGCCAAAGAAGACAAAAGTGTCGCGATCGGGTTTCGCCGCTAGCTGGCCGGTCCGGGCCAACAGCATAGCACGGTGGGCATACAAATTGGCGTGTGCGCCGTGCTCCTGTCCAGCCGAGGCCGATGGTGTACAACTACAACCCGAGGGCTTTAGCCCGAGGGTTGTACGTCTAATTCTGTATTTCCATGGTAATAGTCAGTGTTATCATTTCCAATGCCTCCGATGGTTGCAAGGATTGCGAAATCTGTGAATTTTTTTGGTAGCATTTGGAAAATCTGAGTTGCGGATATGAAAGAAGGCCATAATTCAAGGGAAGCACTTTTTTACCGGACTCTCTAACTTCAAAATGGCGGCCGCTATGAATTTTTCAAAATTTTTACTTTAACACCCCACAACTTAAAAACGTTAACGATGTTTTGATTTTCGGAAATTGATGCTCCTATAGCTCCTTTATTAGTCAAAATATCAAGGAAGTTTAAGTAAATATAAAAGTTGTTCAGTATATAGCTTTTCATTCTCCTAAATCTATATCACGTAATATAAAATTTAATTGACTTATTACATAAATAAAATGTACGGCTAATGAGAATGTTGTAAAGATGCATGTCACTCTTTTGTACGTATCGAACCCGTAGTCTCGTTTTTATCGTCTATCTGTATAAATAAATCATAGAAATTCTAGACCACTACCACCACATTAATTTCATTTTCTTTTTTTCTTGTTTTCTTGGAATAGGTAGAGATTGTCTAAAAATAAGGTCATTTGTTTCAGTATTTTTGAGCCAAGCAGCACCAATAAAAGAAGTTGTGGAAAGATTACGCAGAGATCTTCTTGTTGAAGATTATGCACCCAAGTCCTGTCATGGTCGTTACTGTCAGAATGAAGGATAATATAAAACTACTAAATACCTACATTATTCGTCAAAAGCATGCAATTTAAGATATTTTATACACTACTAATACAAAGTAAAACATCATTGCTGTTTATTCACATTTTATTTTTATTTTAGTCATATCTACTATTTTACCGCATATTAATATTATGTAGAGTAGAGCAATATTTATCATCTCAAGGACCAAGTTTATTGTTTTCAGTTTCATATTACCTTCATCAAAAGTGCCTTTTGCACGTCAGATATAACATATTATAAAGCCATTCTGAGACCAATTATTACATATGCATGTCCAGTATGGTGTAGCTAATACAGTAATACTCCAAAAACACAAATGCGGAAGTTACAAGTGCTCCAAAATAAGGTGTTACGAATTGCAGTTAATGCCCCCTGCTACGTAAGAAACCGCCAAATCCATGAAGAACTTGGAATGCCTGATCCATTAAAAAAATGAATAACAATTAGTAATTATTAAATATTATCACAATGATGTAGGTAAGTTAGCTATCGAGGGGCGGTTGTTCGCTGACCCATTAAACTAGGTATTTAATACATACTACGTTATATGTTGATTGAGGTATTTGGGAAGATAGCTAAGTAAACGGGGCAAAACGAATATGGAAAAAGTGCCGGCCGCTAGGAGCGCTCAGATCGATCCCTGGTGGCGGGCACATGAATTAAACTTAGCCTAATGTAAAACCTCGCTTTCTGAAAATTACAGGGTAGCTGCAAAATGGTTGGGTACTAGGCTAAATTTGGCAACGCTACAAATTATGCGCTCGGTAATTAATTTCCATGCACGATACATTTGTTCGATTCAAAATTCTAGTTGCAGGGTATTTTATCAAACACCCGATAAAAATAGAAAATGCTCGGTAAAATAATAAATGCTCGATAAAAAGAATAAACGCTCGATACAAAGAGTAAACGCTCGATAAAAAGAAATAAACGCTCGATAAAAAAAGTAAACGCTCGATAAAAAGAGTAAACGCTCGATAAAAAGAATAGTTGCCCGATAAAAAAACTAAACTCTCGATAAAAAGAATAAACGCTCGATACTAAGAGTAAAAGCTCGATAAAAAGAAATAAACGCTCGATAAAAAAATAAACGCTCGATAAAAGTAACAAAACCTTAATAAAAACGGTAAACGCTCGATGCTTAATAACGAGAGAAAACGCTCAATAAAAATAATAAATGGTTATTTTTTTACAATATGAATGGTTATGTAAGAAGCGTTGTCGTTTTAAAGCACGGTGGTTAGGCATCTTCCCAAATACCTCAATCAACGGTTATATTTAACAGTAGGTAGAGATGTTGTATTATCTTACGGTCCCGGATGGCGTAGTAATAAATTGGCTGAGAACCGTGATTCAAACCTAACCTAAAAACATTAGTTTTCACGTTTGACATTAGCAGCGTTTTGACGGAACCTTTGCGTTTGCACTACCCAGGTCCTTCACCTCTCTCGTTAGTATTGCTCCATTATTTTCAAGTGTACACCGCCCCAAATAACATTCTGAGAAAATCCGGACGAGATCTGAAGGGGTGAAAAAATTTCCAAAAAATGAGGAAAGATTATAGTAGTCTTTCTTCTTTTTTTGAATGACTTTTTCACCCCCTCCGATTTCCTTAGGAAATTCCCAGAATGTAATATGGAGGCTAGAGACTTGCAAAATATGTACCAAAATCCCTCATCCCCTCCCATCTGTTCAAAAAAAATTCAGGAACGTTTCAGAAGGAATGCATTTCTAAACATTTTCTTACGAGGTGGGCAGCAGTGGGACGGGGTGAGGGAGGTTTGCTCTATAGTTTCCAAGTGTACACCCCCCAAATAACATTCTGGGAAAATCCGGACGAGATCTGAAGGGGTGAAAAAAAATTCCAAAAAATGAGGAAAGACGATAGTCTTTTTTCTTTTTTTGGATGATTTTCTCACCCCCTCCGATTTCCCTAGGAAATTCCCAGAATGTAATATGGAGGCTAGAGACTTGGAAAATATGTACCAAACATACCTCATCCCCTCCAATCTGTTCAAAAAACATTCTGAAACGTTTCAGAAGGAATGCATTTCTAAACATTTTCTTACGAAGTGGGCAGCAGTGGGAAGGGGTGAGAGAAGTTTGCTCTATAATTTCCAAGTGTACACCCTCCAAATAACATTCTGGGAAAATCCGGACGAGATCTGAAGGGGTCAAAAATTTTTCCAAAAAATGAGCAAAGACATAGTAGGTAGGTATTTCCTTTTTTTTTCGGTCATTTTTCTCACCCCTTCCGATTTTCTTCTAAAATTCCCAGAATGTAATATGGAGGCTAGAGACTTGGAAAATATGTGCCAAACATCCCTCATCCCCTCCCATCTGTTCAAAAAAAAATTCAGAAAGGTTTCAGAAGGAATCCAATCCTGAACATTTCCTGACCAGGCAGGGAGCAGTGGGAAGGGCTGGGGGAAGTTCGTCCTATAATTTCCAAGTGTACACCCTCCAAATAACATTCTGGGAAAATCCGGACGAGATCTGAAGGGGTCAAAAATTTTTCCAAAAAATGAGCAAAGACTATCTTTCCTTTTTTTTTGGTCATTTTTCTCACCCCCTCCGATTTCCTTCTAAAATTCCCAGAATGTAATATGGAGGCTAGAGACTTGGAAAATATGTGCAAAACATCCCTCATCCCCTCCCATCTGTGCAAAAAAATTCAGGAACGTTTTTCTTCTTTTTTTGGATGAATTTCTTACCCCCTCCGATTTCCTTCTAAAATTCCCAGAATGTAATATGGAGGCTAGAGACTTGGAAAATATGTGCCAAACATCCCTCATCCCCTCCCATCTGTTCAAAAAGAATTCAGAAAGGTTTCAGAAGGAATCCAATCCTGAACATTTCCTGACCAGGCAGGGAGCAGTGGGTAGGACTGCGGGAAGTTTGTCCTATAATTTCCAAGTGTACACCCTCCAAATAACATTCTGGGAAAATGCGGACGAGATCTGAAGGGGTCAAAAATTTTAAATTTCATGGAAACCCATGTGGATTTCGCGGTAGGGCGAATGAATAACGCGTCTGACAGGGACACGTATTATGGGCAGAACTGATATAAAAATCGACAATTGGGATCATTTTTTTGAAACCCGAATTGAATTAATAAAAGATACACTTGAAAAAACTTAATATTAAACAAAAATAATACAAACTGTGGATTATAACCCTTGAACATTCGGGATGACAATTAAAATTGGCGGGAATATACTCAGATGAAGTTAGCGTCGCACAAGTTTACATAGCGACTCGAGTATTTTATATCACGAATATTTCATACATTGTTGTAACAGTAGGTACAGTACAGAACTAATAAGTGATAGTTCCACGTTGCCAGGCCAATCTAGCGATAGTTCCACGTTGCCATGACATACTTGCAACCACAACATACTACTAAAAAAAAAAACAAATTTTGTTAAACGTCATGAAACGTTTTGGGAATGTTTCGGAACGACAAATTGACGAAACTGTTATTAAAAGTGAATGCAAAAATACAAAAAAGAGCAAGGACAGTGTCTGGAGACAGTCTACGTCATTTTGCGCCGAAAAAAAGTACACATTCGATCGAGAGACTCCAGTATCCGAACTTGCATTCATTTTGAAAAATACTATTGGTTTCGAGTATTTTTATTCGAGAAATATTCTCCCTAAATACCATTCGTGCTTAAAAATGAACCGGATAATTTTTTAGCACTCGTGGTATTACCCCCGAATATTTTATATCCTAACGAGAAAACTTTATACCCTAATAAAAATAGTTATTTTTGTATCATGGCCAAAAAGTGAATCTTTTTCGGAGCCGAGACCAGAAAACAGGGAAGGACGAAAAAGCACTTTTTGGCAGAGGTGCAAACAACATTTTTTAGGCGAATATTACAAATTTTATTAACAAATTTAAATTTTTATCTAAATATTCCAATGACATTTGGTCACGTGACCTTTATCATAGTCGACTAAAAAATTATAAATCAGCGGCCGAAAAAGTAAAAGCGGCCGAAAAAAAGCATTTGCGGCCGAAAAAAAAATAGAAATTGACAAATGCCTACTACAAATTGACACTTTACGGCTGTCAAAAGATACGTAAAACAGCTGTTTTTGTCGTAGTCGTCTAAAAAATTATAAATCAGCGGCCATAAAGTAAAAGCGGCCGAAAAACACCGGCCATAAAGTATTTGCGGCCGTAAAATAGAAATTGACAAATGCCTACTACAAATTGACACTTTACGGCTGTCAAAAGATACGTAAAACAGCTGTTTTTGTCGTAGTCTTCTAAAAAATTATAAATCAGCGGCCATAAAGTAAAAGCGGCCGAAAAACACCGGCCATAAAGTATTTGCGGCCGTAAAATAGAAATTGACAAATGCCTACTACAAATTGACACTTTACGGCTGTCAAAAGATACGTAAAACAGCTGTTTTTGTCGTAGTCGTCTAAAAAATTATAAATCAGCGGCCATAAAGTAAAAGCGGCCGAAAAACACCGGCCATAAAGTATTTGCGGCCGTAAAATAGAAATTGACAAATGCCTACTACAAATTGACACTTTACGGCTGTCAAAAGATACGTAAAACAGCTGTTTTTATCGTAGTCGTCTAAAAAATTATAAATCAGCGGCCATAAAGTAAAAGCGGCCGAAAAACACCGGCCATAAAGTATTTGCGGCCGTAAAATAGAAATTGACAAATGCCTACTACAAATTGACACTTTACGGCTGTCAAAAGATACGTAAAACAGCTGTTTTTATCGTAGTCGTCTAAAAAATTATAAATCAGCGGCCATAAAGTAAAAGCGGCCGAAAAACACCGGCCATAAAGTATTTGCGGCCGTAAAATAGAAATTGACAAATGCCTACTACAAATTGACACTTTACGGCTGTCAAAAGATACGTAAAACAGCTGTTTTTATCGTAGTCGTCTAAAAAATTATAAATCAGCGGCCATAAAGTAAAAGCGGCCGAAAAACACCGGCCATAAAATATTTGCGGCAGTAAAATAGAAATTGACAAATGCCTACTACAAATTGACACTTTACGGCTGTCAAAAGATACGTAAAACAGCTGTTTTTATCGTAGTCGTCTAAAAAATTATAAATCAGCGGCCATAAAGTAAAAGCGGCCGAAAAACACCGGCCATAAAGTATTTGCGGCCGTAAAATAGAAATTGACAAATGCCTACTACAAATTGACACTTTACGGCTGTCAAAAGATACGTAAAACAGCTGTTTTTATCGTAGTCGTCTAAAAAATTATAAATCAGCGGCCATAAAGTAAAAGCGGCCGAAAAACACCGGCCATAAAGTATTTGCGGCCGTAAAATAGAGATTGACAAATGCCTACTACAAATTGACACTTTACGGCTGTCGAAAGATACGTAAAACAGCTGTTTTTATCATAGTCTCCTAAAAATTCTATACAGATTGGTGGCCTTTATTGTGAACATAGAGAGACAAATGCTTATGCGCTTTGCATGTATCGACACCTTGATTATGCATTATTTTTAAAATTGTGTCTAGTTTAAAACCATAGCGGCCTCCTTAATTGTTAACTTACAGAACACAATTTTAAAAATAATGCATAATCAAGGTGTCGATACATGCAAAGTGCGTAAGCATTTGTCTCTCTATGTTCACATTAACGGACAGCAATCTGTATAGGTATACAGATTGGTGGCCGTTATTGTGAACATAGAGAGACAAATGCTTACGCGCTTTGCATGTATCGACACCTTGATTATGCATTATTTTTAAAATTTTCGAATGCTACATTGAACATATCTCGAATTGTACGTATTGACATGCCCCCATAAAACCATTTTACGATTTGTACTTTTTCAGTTACCTTGTATTTATTCATCTAACCAAAATTTTTTCTTTCAATTGCAAATATTATACAGCAATGACAGCAACTGACAGAACAAAATTTTAAAAATAATGCATAATCAAGGTGTCGATACATGCAAAGCGCGTGAGCATTTGTCTCTCTATGTTCACAATAACGGCCACCAATCTGTATACGGCGTGGCATACAAAGGCATTAATAGCAAAGTCAGTCGATTATTAATAGAAATTAGTGTTTGGAATACTTAAAAAAATTGCGAATGCGTTCGTATTTCAAAATAATTTCGTTACTTTATATTATTTTGAAAAATGTTTTATTTCTAGCAATTTATAGGGAAACATTGTTTCCCTTGCTTCCATGGACCGCATGCCACTGCAAAATATTTAATTTATGTTAGGTATAAAAGGAAATAAATCGTGTTATTTCCAGTTAAAATAGATATTTTATTAAATATTAATTATTTCTACAAACTTTAATTAATAGTTCTTATACTTTCAAAGATTCATATTCGCATATTATATTGCATTAAAATGGTGTCTCACCCGTATGGCTTTTCAAATGCCCTTGTAAGGTGCTTTGTGAACTTCCATAATCACATAAATATATGAAATTAAAATGGTTTTTCACCCATATGCGTTTTCAAATGTTGTTGTAAGTTACGCTTTTCTAAACTTCTATAATCACATATACCACATTGAAATTATTTTTCACCCGTATCAGGCCCGGTTCCAGGAGTTTTGGCGCCCTCGGCAAAAGGTATCAAATTGCCGCCCCTTCTAGCAAAGCCGAATTAATTTTGTACTGTTTTTTATTATAATTGTTAAAGAAAATGTTTATTCCCGAAGCAAATATGTTGAAAAAAAAGAGTAATATTGCGATAAATTAATGTCGTGGACGTGCTTTTCTTTCAAACAAAAATAGTATGGTAGAAATCTGCTGCTGTAAACGCAAATTCGTTCAATAATACCATATAATTTGCTTTTGTAGGTCCAAATCGGTTTATAATTTTGTCATTTTGGCGCCCCTGCAAGTTGGCGCTCTGGGCGGCTGCCCGCGTTGCCCACGCCTTGAACCGGGCCTGCCCGTATGGGTTTTCATATGTCGTTGCAAGTTACTGTTGTGTGCACATCTATAGTTACATATATCACATTGAAATGGTTTTTCACCGGTATGGGTTTTCAAATGTCGTTGTAAGTGACCCTTTTGTGAACTTCTATAATCACATATACCACATTGAAATGGCTTTTCACCTGTTTCGGCTTTCATATGTTTTTGTAAGTTACTCTTTTGTAAACTTTTATAATCACATCTCTCTCTAGTAGCTACCTTACCACAAGTCTCAAAACTACTTTCCTGTTTACTCCCATCACCACTTACAATTTTTGTATATGGTTCTAAGTTATCTCTTGCATTATTGGATTTGGAATTTTCTTCAATTGGATATACGGTGCTGTACATTGCAGAATCTAACTGTTCAACTTGAAAGTCTTGCCTGATTTCTGATTCAATTTCGTCAATTTCTTCTTTTATATCTAGCTCCTCGCCCACTAAAGGCTCAATCTTAATATAGATATCATCATCATCATCATCACTCTTAATATTAAATTTCACATCAGGAGTTTCCGATTTTATTTGGGCATGCAAATGGGTGCTGTTATTTTCATATTTTACTGAAATAATTAACAGTTTATTAAGATATTAATATTTTAGAAGTAGGTACTTTTAAATATACAGCGTAAAATTTCCCATCTTTTGATATCAAACTCTACATGTAGATAGTACAATTAAATAGAAAGTGATTCTATCACCAAAAAGTTTCTAATTTTTAGTTCCATAAATAACAGAACTAAGAAATCTTTTCTCTCACTAAAAGAAAAACTTGTAAGCCGTCCTGTTTTGGCAATCTACGATCCAAACGCAAATACGGAATTACACACAGATGCATCCAAATGGGGCGTCGGAGGAATTATTCTTCAAGGTGATAGTAAGACCTTGAAACCAATACTATACTTCAGTCGTCAAACTACTAAGGAGGAGCAGCGTTATCACTCATATGAGCTGGAAACGTTAGCAGTGGTAAACTCTCTAAGGCATTTTCGAGTATACCTGTTGGGGTTGACGTTCAAGGTTGTTACGGACTGCAATGCACTACGAACCACATTAACGAAACGCGATTTAGTGCCTCGGATTGGCAGATGGTGTTCAGGAGTTTACTTTCACTGTGGAGTACCGTGCTGGTTCAAAGATGGCTCACGTGGATGCTTTGAGCAGAAACCCTGTTCTTCCCAGCGAGGGTTACGATGAAGTGGAGTTGTTGGCAGTAAATGTGTTGCCAGACGATTGGATTTTGTCAGTACAACTACTGGACGAACGGTGTAAATACGTAAATGAAGCATTGTCACGCCCTCCGGCTGATGGAGAAGAACGCCAAATACACAAGGAGTACGAGTTACGTAATGAACGTTTGTTTCGGAAGACAGCGACCGGCCCAAAGTGGGTGGTTCCAAGAACTGCACGAAGACAAATCGTAATGTACCATCACGATGAAATGGGGCACATAGGGTACGACAAAACTTTCGCATCCGTTGCCTCAAGTTATTGGTTTGCAGGTATGCGAAGGTATATACGAAATTATATTAAGGGTTGTCTTAAGTGTCTCTATAACAAAGTGCCTGCAGGGAAACGACCAGGCGAATTAAATCCTATTCCAAAAGACGTTGTACCAATGGATACGATCCATATTGACCATCTTGGTCCTTTTGTAAAGAGTAAAAGAAAGAACTCTTACCTTTTAGTCGCCGTGGATGGATTTACGAAATTTCTATTCATAGGCGCCGTACAGAGCACCAAAGTGGGGCCTGTCATACGATTTTTGAAGGGAATTATCGAAACGTTTGGTGTTCCGAGACGTATAGTTTGTGATAGAGGTACTTGCTATACGAGCAAAAAGTTTGTCGAGTACTGTCACGAAATTGGTACGAAAGTCGTCCATAACGCAACAGCCACACCCCGAGCGAATGGTCAGGTGGAGCGATATAATCGCACCATACTGTCGCTATTGGCGGCGTCATCCGACGACGAAGTCAAATGGGATGACCACGTGAACCGCATACGATGGGGAATAAATACGTCAGTCCACAAGACGACAGGGGAAAGTTCCCATAAGCTTATGTTTGGGTACCAACCACGAGGGGTATACGATGCATTTCTAAGTACAAATGTGATGGAGGACACACGAGACGATCTGACTCATACGAGAGCGCTAGCTAGCCAACGAATCGAAGCCGAACAGGCTAAGCAAAAGTTGCACTACGATGCAAAACGGAGTCAGTCCTTCAAGTACGAAGTGGGCCAACACGTACTGGTACGAAAAATCCAGACCACGAATGACGGAAGAAGTAAAAAGTTACTTCCGAAGTATGCTGGTCCTTTCGTTGTGACTAAAGCATTCGCCCACGACAGGTACGTAATAGAAGACCTACCTGGTGCTCAAAGATCACAGAAACCCTATAAAGGAGTGTGTTCTGTTGATAAGATGACACCTTTTGTTAACCAAGGCAGTAGTGGTGGGGAAAGCGATACGGACGATTCACATAAAGAAATGTGAATTTCCCCAAGTTACTGAGTTGAAACAAAAGTAAGCATAATAAGAAGGACGGAATGTAAACGAAAAGCATTTAAAGTAAACATTAAGACGAACGGAATGTAAAAGAAAAGCATTTAAAAGTAAGAATTAAGACGAACGAAATGCAAACGAAAAGCATGTTGTAGCATAATGCAAACGAAGGCATTTTTCTCTTGCAGGGCAACCAGAAAGACGAAGGTGTTCCTCGAGGACGCGGAAGTGGTAGCCTGGCCGAACTGTAAGCGATATTATTCCAAATAACGGGTTCAAGGAAGTAATTTCGCATACGCAAGGGTGACCCTGGAAAGGCACGAGCCGCAACACGTCATATGTGAAAAATGAACTGAATTACTCATATTGTACACTAATCGTGGAATACTCAAGTTGTTAAGACGTGTTTGGATTGTGAGATTTTATTAATTAGAAATAAAGAACTTTTTATTATTGAGGTGATCAGGGTTGCTTTTATGAGTGATTATTATCATCCTTTCATGGCACTCTAAATTTCATCATCCACGTGATTTACCTACGCAGAAACTCACCTGTGTTTATTTATTTTGGTTACCATGGTACCTATTTATTAAGGTTACCGTGGAAACGGGAGGGGAAAGGTGGTGGGGATAGCGGCCCCGGATTCTACATTAAAGCGTCCCACAGACCAGCGACTGTTTCGCGTTGGTCTGTGGGACGCTTTATGCCAGCACAAAATCCATGTCAGTGCAAGAGGTCTTCAGTTTATTACAATACACACAAACGTAAAAAACTCTTCACAGGTTATAAAACGGTAAACGATAAACTCGCGCCTTGACAGGTTGTTCGATGTTGCCAGATTCACCAACCTAAAAATCCCAGACAAGCGGATAGATCTCACCGTAGGGGCACCCAACAGCTGAACGTATGTATACACAAGTCCACTGGAAAAACCGCACTGGTGAAAAATAATTCACAAACTAGTGGGGCGCCCCTCTGACTTTAGGTTAGTTGCAGTTTGAGAATTATTTTTCACAAACCCAGTGGACTTGTGTATACTTACGCTCAGCTGTTGGGAGCCCCTAACGGTGAGAGCTATCCGCTTGTAAATCCCAGTAGCATCCAGTAGTTACATTAAAAAATTCCCATTTTTACTTAAATAATTCCCTCTCTGTTACCGTTAGACATCCTTTTTTTTTTAATTTTCACAATTAAAATATTGTTTAGCGGTATAAGCACAAGTAAAGAAAATTTAATATTAGTTTTTGATGATCGCTTTTTGCAAGGCATTATCATAAAGAAAACAGGCCGTTGCTAGCTCCACGGCTAACGTGGATATAATTTTAACACTAAATTGACTAAATCCACAGCATTACGTCTTGTCAAGGGGAGACGTTGTAGTGGTTTGCGTACTCTTATTGGCGTGTTCTGAATTAATCTAACTCTAATTGATTATTAAATATATTTATTATATATAATATCAGAACAACTTATATACACAGTTAGATAAAAGTAACGGTATCCTTTATTAATAATGTTGAAGAGAAACTTTAATACATGTGAGGGAAATAATCCCAACAATGACGAAATAATGACAGGTCTTCAGGTGCTTCGATTTCTTGAGATCTTCGATAATTGGTTCTAACAATGAATCTTAGAGGGTCCAAGTTCGATATAAAAAATGGAAACATTCCAATGTAGCTGGCTGAAGATATCTTCAGAAGTTCAAGATGGTAATCAACAGAAGTAGGAATATCTGAAGAATCTTCCTTGGACAAAATAACTAATTCTTGCGTATTGATAACCAAAGGTAACGTTGAAGAAGTCTGCTTGACTGGAGATGCATTACAATACAAACACTATGTTTCTATGCAGATCAGCAGTTTGGTTTCCAAGGTATTTCCATACAAATATTACCCTTGCATCGGACTGAAGCCCCCCGACAACGTCATTAATTCGGCGACGCGAATACGAGTTGCAGTTACTGCGCATGTCCGGGGACAAAATTATGCCATTTAGAAAGTTTGAAACATTTTCATATTTTAAATTGATTTTTAATTAATTTGCAAGTTAAATATGACCAATAAAAAATACTAGAGTAAAGTTTCTCTAAGTCCGAGCGATTGATTTTGTTTGTAGTTAATAATTATTATCATTAGATTTCTCAGAAACAGACTTTTACGCCTTGGGAGTAGGCAACCAATCCTACGCACCTCTGTCCCTATAATCTCAGGAAGCTGAAATAATTTTCCCCAGACAGTGGCGTACCTATGGAAAATGGCGGCTAGGGCAAGCATCGAAATTGCGCCCCTTTTTAAAACATTTAATTAATTAAATAAAACACACTTAAATCCTACAAAACATTTCTATTTTTTGTTTTAGAACAAACATGAACTTAAAAGTGCACCTTTCTTGCCTTCTGTGCCGCAAATTGGGTTATAATTTGTTCGAAATCTGTTTGCTGTGTTTCTTCTCGCTCTACACTGAGCAAAGCTAGGTCCCATAGCCTTTCTTGACCCATTGTAGCCCTCAAATACGACCGTATTTAGCTTGCTGAAAGATCGCTCGCAGCTTGCGATGAATATTGCAATCGTAAGCATAATTTGAATTGAAATGCGCAGATTTGGAAAGATGCTCTCATCTCCGTGCTGAACCGTGCTTACTCGGAGTTACCCAAGCGTGCAAATGAAAGCGCCTTAGGTCACAAGTGAAAAAAATCACATTCCCTTTCACTCAACGCGCGGGGTTATTTGAATATGATTTGTTTTTGTTGATTTTGAATGTGAATTTTGCGCCCCCCTCGAACGGCGCCCAGGGCACGTGTCCCTGCTGCCCCACCCTAGGTACGCCACTGCCCAGGCATGCGCCTTTCTCAAAACGTCGTTTGCTTCAATGTGTTTCTCAAACTGTCAGAGTGACGTTTGAGCAATATACACACAATAAAAAAACAACAATGATCATGTGCTTGAATAGAAACTTCAGACGAAAAAAGTACTAATTAGTAAACGTTTTTATTTTTTGCAGGAATAATATGAATACAACTAATTAATAAAAATAATAACTGTAAAATAACATTCTATGGGCTTATAAAAAGCATACTTTTAATAATACTTAATTCACAAAAAAAATTACAGTTTTGTACTGTTTCGAGATTGGTACTACAAAATTACCAGAAAATGCGATTGATGTAGATGCACCATTAGCGTGCCTCGACTATAGTAGAAATCCTTATTATATACTCTGTTTTTTCTCTTTATCATTCAGAGGAGGCGAAGTCAACTTTAGATATTTTTATAACAGTATAGAAAAGTTACTAAAGTCACTGGTGGAAACGTCACTTGTAATCAATTGTCGTCATATTTTTGACACACTGAAACACATTACGTTTTCTTTCTAAAGGAATAACCTTTTGCTTTGACATTTTTCAAAATAAAACCTCAAGGATCACGTTCTTACAAGAATCCTAAGCGCTGCCAACTCCAACTTTAAAAATTCAAATAGCAAAGAACCCTTTCTGATACCTCATCTGATAGCTTTTTTTTTGCTGAATACAATAAAAAAAAGTTTTTCAAGATCGGTTGATAAATAACGGAGATATTTACCAAAATGTATTCAAATGAAAGTGCCAATATTCGAGCAGGCGCAGGCGTTGTTGGTACGGCTGTAGCAATGGGTGGTAAAAAACAATTGCAACTTGTTTGTAATTGAATGTAAACAAAATGTATCTATCTATCTCCAACCCCAATCATCATTAAAACTTCGATTCTTTCGGCTTTAGTAAATCTCATTTTTGTTTTCTTATTTTTCAATCGTTAATAATAAGTAACACACAGTCCACTAAGTAATGTCACTACATTTTGTTTACATGCAATTACAAACAAGTTGCAATTGTTTTTTACCACCCATTGCTAGAGCCGTACCAACGCCTGCTCAAATATTGGCACTTTCATTTGAATACATTTTGGTAAATATCTCCGTTATTTATCAACCGATTTTGAAAAACTTTTTTTTATTGTATTCAGCATAAAAAAAGATATCAGATGAGGTATCAGAAAGGGTCCTTTGCTATTTGAATTTTTAAAGTTGGAGTTGGCAGCGCTTAGGGGTTAGATGGTGGGGGGTTGAAAATTACATCTCTAAATGACAATTTAAAAATAAAAATCGACGTGTCCGAGCATTTATTTGAAATATTTTTCTGAACGGTTTTATTGAATTTATCCGTTACTTTCGGGAAGCACTGTACGAGTATATGTTTTAATAAACCCAAACAAGTATTTCACATAAATACATATGAATTAACTAAATAAAACTTGGTAGTTGGTATATACAATATGAACAGCAAAATTCCTGATCTAGCTATGCCATGGAAATATTTAGTTTGTGTTTACTTAAATCATACTAATTAAATATTATGTTTACAATAAAAAATTAGAATTATGGGGTAAGTAAAGACACACTAATTCGAACTATTTCCATGGCATAGCTAAAATATATAAGCTGAAGTGAAAACTTATTCACTTTTGTAAAACAGCTTTGTGAAAACTTATTCACATTTATTTATTTATTTATTTATTTATTTTTTTTAGATCAGGAATTTTGTTGATCATATTGTATATATAATAATATAAAAATATACTCAATACAGTTGAAGTCTTTTATCTGTAAGTCTGATTCCTAAAGTGTTTGCGTTGCCGATCACGCGCAAACTTGCTGCGAAATTTAAAAAAAAAAATTTGACGACGCGACTTTGGAATTTGGAATTGGGGAATTTTTAAGGTAGGGCATTGCCCCTCTATGCCCCCCCCTAGCTACGGCCCTGCAAGAATGACAATTTTAATTTTGACACTAGTAATTTTTTGTCTTTTGTCTATACCACAGTCTATACCTACACTATAAAACTATATAAAAATCACGGCACTCTTGAATGATAAAGAGAAAAAACAGAGTATATAGTCTTTCCTTTTTTTTTGGTCATTTTTCTCACACCTTCCGATTTCCTTCTAAAATTCCCAGAATGTAATATGGAGACTAGAAACTTGGAAAATATGTGCCAAACATCCCTCATCCCCTCCCATCTGTGCAAAAAAAATCAGGAACGTTTTTCTTCTTTTTTTGGATGAATTTCTCACCCCCTCCGATTTCCTTAGGAAATTCGCAGAATGTAATATGGAAACTAGAGACTTGGAAAATATGTACCAAACATCCCTCATCCACTCCCATCTGTTCAAAAACAATTCAGAAAGGTTTCAGAAGGAATCCAATCCTGAACTTTTCCTGACCAGGCAGGGAGCAGTGGGAAGGGCTGGGGGAAGTTTGTCCTATAATTTCCAAGTGTACACCCTCCAAATAACATTCTGGGAAAACCCTGACAAATGAAAGGGAAAAACCCACTCCCTGGGGTTCGTAGAATTAAGTTTCCCCACCTGTCGACTTACACATGCACTTAAAAATAAGCTGCGCTTGCTTCTCTTTAGGAATACTTTCTCTAATATTTTTGTTGCCATAACCAAACCAGTCCTTTACAGGACTGTAAAGGACTGGTTTAGTTGTGGCCCTGAAAAGGACCCTTTTTCCCTCGGCACGGGTGATCTTCAAGCAGATACAGGCAGGCTGGATGACTTCCCCACCAGTGTGGCACCAAGGAGGAAAATGCAACAAACATCTCTTGCACTCCGAAACTAAATATAATTACAAATTTTACCTGTTGTAATAAATGTGCATAAAGTAATAAACAAAATCGGTTTATTCAGTGTTAATTTCTTTGTTTGGGACTGCAAACTACATATGGCCCACATTTTAAGTGACTGCAAGCTACATATGGACGTTAATTTTTAAGCGACTGCAAACTATGTATGACCACATTTTTAGTGACAGCAAACTACATATGGTCCACATTTTAAGTAACTGCAAACTACATATGAACGTTAATTTTAAGCGACTGCAAACTATGTATGACCATATTTTTAGTGACAGCAAACTACATATGGCCCACATTTTAAGTACTAACTGCAAACTACATATGGACGTTAATTTTTAAGCGACTGCAAACTATGTATGACCACATTTTTAGTGACTGCAAACTACATATGGCCCACATTTTAAGTGACTGCAAACTACATATGGACGTTAATTTTTAAGCGACTGCAAACTATGTATGACCATGTGTGACTGCAAACTACATATGGCCCACATATTAAGTGACTGTAAACTACATATGGATGTTAATTTTTAAACGACTGCAAACTACATATGTATGACCACATTTTTAGTGACAGCAAACTACATATGGACGTTAATATTTAATCGACTGCAAACTATGTATGACCACATTTTTTTTTAGAGACTGCAAACTACATATGGCCCACATTTTAAGCGACTGCAAACTACATATGGACCACATTTTTAGGGACTCATTTTGGTTTATTTGAGGTTAAATAATTGAATTTGGCGGTGGCTACTCGCGCGCACCTGTGACAATAACAAACCAATATTTTGCCGATTAGGACGTTTAATCTGGAATAATTTGCCCGTTTTAATTTTCCGACTGCTTTAATATTGCTGACAGTCAGTTAAATTAACATTTATTCCCTAAAACGGACAACTTTTTTATTTTTTGTAAACAACGTGAGAATAGACAGATCCACATGTCGGCAACAAGTGCTCTAATTTATCGACCGTGCGAAACGAATTTCAAGAAATATCAGAATTGGAATTAGAAGTTCAATGGGTTTTGAACAGAGGGCCTTCAAAAATATAAAAATATTTAAAAAATTCGGGCCGTTTCAAAAATGTTTTGTTCAAATTACTAATAATTTATTATTATTATGTTTAATATTTACCCTTATGCCAAAAAGGATACCCTGATATTCTAAAATAAAAACTCTAAAATCGATAATACCGTGTTGTCCTATATTCACAACAATTTATGGAAGTTTAATTTTAAACTATATTATAATGTTTTTATAATGTAAAGCAAAGGAATAGAAACATACTTACTAGGTAGTATTATTTATAAGTTAAAGAGAAAGAAGTGGGTGTGCGTTTGAAATCTAAAGATGGTGAAAAGCCTTCGAAATCACTTGCATTGTAATCAAAAGCATACAAATTTGAAAACTAACAATGTTTCACGCCAAATTTTAATTTTACCCCTTCCCCTTTAAGGCGGCTTGGAACAGCTGGAGAATTTTTGTGATGCCCCTAAAATGTAGACTACCCAAAACTCCTGACTTGATAGGGATGGATTCACTCACCAGGGCGGCAGTTAAATCAAATTTCGGCCGTGCGGCTTGTTTAGGTGCTACCATGGACACGAGACTTAAACATTACGTTGTTTTAAATAAGTAACAATGAAAGAAAATAATATAAAAATCTAAGATAAAAATTCAATATTTTAAATAATTTAATATTTATAGCAAATTATTGAAGCCCATAGCTAGAGACGCGGTGGGTCAGTGGGGTCAAACCCCCACGGCTACTAACTTTTTTTTTTAATTTTAGCTATTTTATATTATTATTTGTGATTCATTTATAATTTTAATTTAAACACCGAACAAATATTTAGATAAATATAATAATTAAAATAAATATTATATTTATATTATTATTCACCACTCAAGAATTTTATTCAATACAAAAATTATTTATTCAGTGAAAATTTAATGTTTATCGTGCTATTTCCAATGCGTGATATCACCAACTAATGAATCTAGCAGTTAAGTTAATTCCTGCCATAATTTCCAGTTTACAAAATACTCCAATTACATCTGTGAATGTGGAAACATGTAGGTACTACCGGATAGGCGGTATTGTATCCTATTCGTGTTGTAAATTTCATATTTTTTGGTTTTGGGTTTGTTTGCGAAGTCTTAACAATATAGTAAATTCAACTATAAATTTTCTGTGTAGACTGTAGAGAACACATTAACAATCAATCTGCCTTTTTTCTGGCTTAGAAGACCCATGTAGTTATTGTTTCCCTTATGCCGAGTACACTTTTAATTCTGGGATAATTGTTTGCAAATACCGTTAGGCAAATTTCTACGATGTTTGTTGCTAGTTGAAAAGGGGGGCACAAGTTTCCCAAATCAGCACCGTTTCGACATTTAAACCTAAACGCCTTGTTTTTTTTATTAATAGTTCATCTGTATATTTAAATTTACTGGATTTTACGAAGTGCATGCGACAAGCTTCGCATTTAAACTTATCAAGTGTTTTTGTAATTACATAATCGGCGGTGTATGTGTATCTAACAGCACAATTTTCTATTTAATTTTATTGAACTTTATAGCTACTCAATTATATTTCCATAAGTTCAACTTTTTCGTTAGTTTGGGATACAAGAAGCGGCCCCACCGCAAATTACAGATTTACGACAACTGATGAGCATTGTGGCGTGGAAGGTGGTAATGTTCCAGATACGGACCCTGACTTGTATGCTACGAAAACTGCAGAATTTTTACTTTCACTGGAAGGAGCGAGGTGTGTGATTACTCGCGGCGAAATTTTACGGAATCGCGCCACTGGAACACTGGAATAGCTATTACGAGCCCAGTCGCACATATATTGGACCAAAATGTTTTTCAAACTTATGATTTAAATTTAATCTATACTATGTCCAAAAGTTGAGCGATACGATAAACCGCGAAAACATTCTGACAAACCATGTATACTTACCTAATATTTCTTAAACTTTACATATTATTACTAGATTCATTGAAAAACTACAATCATAAATAAATTGGTGGTTTTGAAAACATCCCCTTATCCCCTTTTTGGGCATGAAAGAACAAATTGATGCTTTTAAGTTATAAAACTAGCTCGTAGGTAGTATATATATTTTTACTTTAAAATTCTACTTACTTACTTTAATATTCTAATGCGCATCAATTTGTTCTTAATATTCATAATATTATTATATGTAAAGTTTAAGAAATATTAGGTAAGTACATGGTTTGTCAGCAGGGGTTTAGTCGAGCCGGTACTCACCGGTACTCAGTACCGGTAGTTTTTAAAAAACGTTAAGAAGGTACCGGAAGTTATTTGCAGTGTTAAAAATATGCGGTACGCACCGGTACTCACTGACTAAATCATTTTTATTAATTAGGTACCTTTTTTAAAAGTGCAATAAACCATTTGGAGGAAATATTCGGTAACTGATTTACGACGCAAGTATTTTATTGCATTTTGTGTAATTTTGCCCGTTCCTGCTGCTCTGGTGGTTGACGAGTACCTACATGTGTACAAGCAGAAGCTAGTTGCATGCGCTGCGTAATGCAGCGGCGCATGTTGAATTAATGTTGATTAACCTTGTTGGACCTCCTATTTATGACACAATTTGTAAATGGCTCATTGCACCCTTTACCGTTTTTGGTATTTTCAGTATTTCAATGCAATTTTAAAATATGCATAAGTAAAATTGTTGAAATTTTGATTTTTTAAAATTTTACATTAAAATAGCCATATGCTCGTAAAACGCTTTTAAATTGACCACGCCCACTTTTGAAAAAAAAAATCGCCTACGGCGCAAACTTTTCTCACTGCACCCGTACTTGATAAATAGTTCCGGCGCCACTGGGATAACTTCTGGTAAACGTTCCGCCGAAGACACCCGTTCCCGAAAAAGAAAAATGGACAGGGCACCTCATCCCTATGGAAAATTTTAAAAATTTAGTTGAGTACCGGTAGTTCATATTTTACGACTAAAGCTCTGTTTGTCAGAATGTTTACGCGGTTTATCGTATCGCTCAACTTTTGGACATTATAAGTTTGAAAAACATTTTGGTCCAATACATGTGCGACTGGGCTCGTATAAACTAAACCAAACGACGCGACGCCGCATTTTTTATTTATAACATAACACAATATATTTAACAAGAAGCAAGAAAGGAAAAAGAAAGTTAAAAGAAAATGTATCTTTGCATCTTTTCAGATAAAAGTTAAAACATTGGATTATGCATTCTACAATTTAAATGATTTTTTTGAATTTACATGTTTGCAGTCAGAACTCGGAACATATTTTGTGTAATTAATTTATTAACATTTTTTTTAAAACTAATATAATATTAGGATTATTTATTTATTTTAAGGAAAAATATATACATACATACATTTACATACTTACATACATACATTTACATACTTACATACATACATTGATACAACATAATAATTATTATAGGGTCTGTTAGAAACTTTATTTTTGAATTTGGCGCGCGGTTAGGGTGGAAGTGAGAGTAGGGATATGGGTAGAAGCGGATATGGAAGTTAGTGCTAGCTGAGCGCGGAGTCAATTTTCAAAACCTAAAAACAGTCAAATGCCAAAAGCCCACTACGCATAACGTATAAACTAAAAGCGTGGTGTGTTGCCTAACCATTATTTCCAAAGTTGTTACGATTGATCAAAAACCCTATTCAAATATTATATGTTTTGACAAAGATAACTAAAATATGTGTACGGTTGAAATCGTTTTCTACGTTTTATTCAATTCTAATCAACTACATAAGTGAACGTTCGGATCCGGTTTTGCCGAAATTTGTTAGTTTAACCTTATATTTCAATAATAAAAAATTTACAAATTGGCCTCTATAAGCAATTTGGATTTTTTTTTAAAAAAACGAAATCCGAACAAACCATTCTATACTGTCAAACATTAAAATAAACTATCGATCAGCTTTTTAAAAAAAACGTTGTAAGCGTAATCTTGGACAAAAGTTTTTAGGTTTTTGCCAATTTTTAGCTAGCGTGGCGTGTTGCCTAACCCCTCTTCCAAGCCGCCTTAATTTATTACCCAATTAGAAAAAATAAATTTGTAAACTGGCAAGGTGGTAAAAAGCCTTAAAAGAATTTTACGTCTTCTTACCTATTCAATCATCTCTCGGCTCCAGTTTGGTCCATATTTGGGATACAGCCGTAACAGCCCCATAATTTCAAAGCGTACACCCTCCAAATAACATTCTGGGAAAATTCTGACGAGATCTGAAGGGGTGAAAAAAAATTCCAAAAATTGAGGAAAGACTAGTCTTTCTTTTTTTTTTTGGTCATTTTTCTCACCCCCTCCGATTTCCTTATACAATTCCCAGAATGTAATATGAATGAAGCAATTGCATCCAAATACATCCGCTAAGAGTTTGTAGGTCATAATAAAACACAAACGAGTTGGAGTTGTGAAAATAAAGTAAAAGTACAAATCAGGAGGTGGGGAAGAGCCTTTTTAATTCTCACTCCTTGCCTCTCTTCTCATTGGTTGCCTAGCGTCCTATGCTGTCGCTGTTGGTAATTTCAATTCTCGATGTAAAGTCAAAAGTGTAAACAACATTTGAGGATGATGTTAACCTTAATTTTGTAACGTAAAATCAAAGATATAATTTATCATATTCGAAAACTACTAATTAGTTATAATGCCATTACCGTTTTCTTACACTCCAAACTATTTCTCAATTGATGATATTTTAGGAACTCAGGAACGAATTCCATGTAAATTTATTGTAGATATTCCCAAACTCGGTAAGGTTAAGTTATTTATCTTTTACTTAGAATTAAAAATATTTTAGTAGAAAAGAATAGAATCATTACATTAAAGTGATTTCCTTACAGGGAAATTAAACCCAGCTGCAGAAGATAATGATTTAAAAGTAGGTACAACATTAGAGTTACCAATGTGGCTGGCGGATCACTTGTCTTCTGGATTACGCCCAGTAATTGCGGTGGATTTACCACGAATCTACAAAGAAGCATACCGCGAAATTTTAACAGCAGACGCCTGTACAGTAGATCTACATAAATTTGGATTATATTTCTATGAACTAGGATCATACGTAAAAAAATTTGATGCCCGAGGTGATGTATCTAAAATTTTGTTACATGTAAGTAAATGCTTGAATTATATTTGACCAATCATTCTAATTAACTGTTAAGACCTTTCAAACAAGGTTTACACAACTAATGGATTTAGCAGATAATATAGGATCTGATCCAACAGTACAAGGGCGACTTGATACTCTCGAACGGAGACTTTTTAAAGATGGTCATGCAGCTAGAGCACGATTAAATGCGTGGCTTGTTGATTCTAATGCATCAATAGAGACAGCTTCGATGGTTATAAATCATAAGAAGCGTAAACGTATTGATGTAGAAGACATTGTTTAATATTACAATAGTTGTAAAGGTATTTTTAGTATTAGCTGTATAATATAATAATTAATAGTACCTATATGTAGATAATATGCTCAAGCAATTTATAAGAAGTAACTGGTAAACATATCAAATAATAATTATAAGTTCTTTTAATTCAAACAATAAGTATATGTTGACGATTATTATGAATGGGCTACATTACTTTCCCAAATGAAACTTTTCAATTTTTGTAAATAATTCATAATTTTGTAATAAAGCTATTTTTTAAAAAATTACAACGCCTTTATATTATCCTTGTGTACTGCACTTTTATGTTCATTTTCTCATCTTCATGTGCAAGCCTGTACAACACTATCAGTAGATGTACAGGGTGGCCCAAATTGGTTGTCGGTGTAAAGTATCTTGGTAACTAAATTGTTGTAAGGCGAAAACTGAGGGCATATTCTCGAGTTCGTTTTTTGAGACAAATTTAATGGCGCCAATGAAATTTTTCTATCGTTTCTCATTTTCAATTTCCTTATTCTTATTATGCTGAATAACTTTTTTGCTTTATTAAAAACATTCTACAGGCACTTTTTTAGTAGAATTCAGTGGCGTGCTCAATTTTTTTACTAGGGTTCAAATTTCGGAGATATTAAATATAGTTGTGTTTATTTAAATAAAAACCATAGTTGGCTATTAATGCTCCATTAAAACAAGTATTTTTTCTGATTTTAAAACTATATACCTACTTTAATGGGTATGTTTCTCATAGTTTTTCATTTGAACTACGAAGTAAAAAGTATTTGCAGCAAAAGGGGAACTTATACCTACTAACTGAAATTAAAACGTAATACCTAACTGTTGTTTTTCTGGATTTAAGATTAACAATTTTCTAAATGTTGCAGTGTCTGCATTTACTGAAAATGTGAAAGGTGTTAGGTACTACAGCATTATCATTTATGATAAATTCTCGACCCGCACATGAAACCCTTTTTGTTTTAGAATGTAGGTAATGCTTCTACCCAGGGAACCGCGTTGTGACCGCTTTTGGAACCGAAAAAAACGTCAAAAAACTGTGTTTAATCTCTCGTTTATGCCTTATTAGCCTGACACCATCATCAAACAATTGGTGGAGGCTTACTTTTACCAAGATTTCATAACAGAATTGGATTTATCACAAAACCTGCAGATTGTATTGGACTGGAAGGAGCATTATCCTATGCAGTACTGCACAACCGATAGTTCAAAGAAGATCGACACAAACGACAATACAGTTGTTAGAAAGTGCAAGCAGGATAAACAGACAACAGGAACTAAATGTATATTGCGCATGCATAACCAAACGGCTGTAGGCGTGGTGGACTATGGACACCCATTACTAAATAGCCAATCACCGTGCTCCAAATTAACGCGCGCATGCGCAGAAAATACTATATTACGCACGCCCAACAAAACCGGTAATATTTGAATTAAAAATGTTTCTACTTTCCCTTACAACATGCTACCACTAACATTGGCATTCGACTTGAATTATTATATGTCTGTCCTTGTTAATCATATTTGAGCCAATTTCAAAGTGGTATGCTCTTTCCAATCAAGGAGAGTGTATGTTTATTTATTTTCAGTTTATTATAATTTTAAACAACAATTATTTTACCTATTCAATCTTCTTTTCCTATAAACGGTTTGTGCAATTGTCTGATTGGAATGCCGACACCAATGGAATGCAGCTGCCATTCGTTGATTGGAATTCTAGCACACTACACTAGTGCAGCGATTGGAATTCACTATTACTTACCGCACTGTTATGAACTAGAACAGCATGGGAGTGTTTAGACTTCCATGGCAACTACCATGAAATTTGCTATAACAATTTAGGCATGTTTGCTTTCCATGGTAACCATTCTGTGATTTGTACAACAAAGCTAGTAAAAACTCGAAACAACATGATTGGACGAAAAATGTTTGTGCATGAAAAACTTTGATTCATGTCAAAATCCATGACATTTCAATGCCGATGATATAGTTCATAGCAATAAAAATAAAAAGGGATGAACATCATAACAGTTTATTCTGCATAATAAGAATAAAGTGATCTTAAAACTATTATTGCCCCTACCAGCCTAGACATATACTCATTATAGAAGTAAATAATCTGTAACTAGAATATTAATAATACTATTTGCATTGAAATGGCATACGAATTTGCTCATGAATATACTAAAAAGGATTTAAACATGAGCAGTTTTAAAGTTCGGAAATCACAAAAATTATTTATAATTTAATTGTATACCACCCTGTTTCTGTAATAGAAAAATGCTGGAATTTAAAAATATGATATTTATTTAAAATAAGGGTGGTAACATACACAACAAGAAATTTGAAATGATGACAATATAACTAGAAAATTACCTTACCAATATCTACACAGTTAAACCAAGCTAAATATACAGATAAATATAAGCAATACATTTGACAATAATATCCTGTGATAAGCACACCTTTTACAGAATAACAATAAAATATGTAAGAACAAGAACGACAATCATCTTCTAATAACTTTAAATTTTTAAATTTTCAGTCCCATGTGTGAAACCACTATACCTTTAAGTAAGAAATCTTACATACTGATTATAACAACTTGTGTTATAATAATAATAATAAAATATAACAGAATAACATTAAAAAATCTATAAGATTGAGCAACACCTTCCTGACTATTTCTACCATAAAACCATTACATAAAAACAAAACAATTGCTTATCAATAATACAAAAATATCCTAATGTACCTAAAAAATATATAACAATTAAATAATAGGTAACCTAGTTATATAAAATATGTGGTGGATTAAAACAGATTTTTATTTTAACAAACAGTCTGGATTAAGCAATTATCCATCACATAAATTACATTTTATCTAGGTATTTAATATATAAATGAGCAGTTTATCTTTAATAGGATTAATGATTTCTAAGAATCATTACACAGTTAAAACCTGGCATCATTTTTAGATAACATGTCTATAATATTTTTAGCACAACATGTTGTAACAAAAGCAAATGTTGCACATTATCTGTTGTAGTTATTATCATGACACTTATTTTCTTTCAGTCTGTTACACAAAGGCTAATATTGTCAATAAAAACAATGGTCACAGCCTGTATAAGCACTAAAAGTTGTATCAGGTCACCTTACACATATTAACAGAAAACAATAAGAAATATAAATGTTTTCTCAATTGTCGTTTTTCACAATTTTTACATAAACACTCCTTAACCAATTTAGTGATAATATAGTAAAATTAATTTCCATACTTTGTTATTGCATCAATATGCTTCAATGTTTGTTTTTACAGAATAACTTTCAAAAGGTAATTTATTGGAAATGTAGGACAGATTAGATTTGACTGCAAGTAGGAATAATAAGAAATAATATTCTACAAAGCAGGACATGATTTTGTTTAAATCATGTACTAAAGATTTAATTTTAATTCGTTCATTTAAAACCTACCAAACACATAAGGCACAATTAAATTCATCATTCTTAATATTTTACAACACTTAAAAATTATTGTGTAGGTAGTATTTTGTCGAGGAAAAATATTGGTATTAAGTTGGAAACTTATAAGTAACTACAGTTGGCAAAGGATAACCTTGCATGTGGGGATGCGCGAATAACATCAAGAGAGATAAAATGACGAAGAAGAGAGATGCAGTTGAACTTCGACATTAGCGGGCGGCTGTCTGTCCGCGGCCGTCCGGACACGGGCTGTTACGGCGCAGGGGGGACAATTCAGCGCGATACACCACTAACCTATGCGATACACTTGGACGCAAAGACTTCCTGGTGCAAGGATATTCTGGGGCGGCATACTAGGACTCAAAATATTTTGGAAGCGAATTGCATTCTGGTTGCACATACTGCTTATAAAAATGATGCAATAAAGTAATGTTAAAGTAAACTGTAAAGTGTGATGAGCCAAATAAAGCATAAAATATTGTACGGAAAGTCTCCAGTCATACACTCTCCTCAATAGAATGAGCGTACAGCTTTGAAATTGGTTCAAAGAAGATTGACAGACATAATATAACTCGAATTAGTATTTTGTGGAAATTGGGAACGCAGTAATTGTGGTCACTTCATAAAATAAAAAAATAAAAAAGAGGTAAACAAACAATGCTATTGTTAAGTGATAATGTCCATAGCGTCCCGCCCACAGCTGTTTGTTTTGCGCACGCGCACTGTGCACTATTTCGAGTTATAAGTTTATCCTTGTTGCTCTTTCCAGCATTTATTGTATTTTTGTTTCTGTCGCTCTTTTTTGAACCGTCAATTGTCCATTGCAATACACAGTCAAAGGGTAGTATATATTCGAAGATTTGAGCTCTTGGCGCACTCTGGAGCCACATGTTAATTTATCCTTGGCCAACTGTAGTTTATTATATTGTAGTTAAAACTTGGAATTTGTTACTTAATATAAGTAATAAACATGGGTATGTTAGGACCATCCTGTATAGGAAAATTTAATAAAACTAGCTTGATACAGTTAGGAAAACATCAAAAGTTAGGAAGACAATATTTTCTGACTTGATAATATCCAGAATATCATTTCTAGGAAATGATGTGTAAGACATTATAGTTACTATGTTCTAAAAACAACTTTTCAGAAAGTTATTGTCAAAGTTTCTACACTTTCTTTTTGATTAATTAACTTGCATTAGTTACTTAAAATTGTACTTTAAAATATTACCAACACTATAACTTGTTATTAAAAACTATATACAATCTAATTTTACGACGATTACTTATTGATTAAAATGGATGCTGTTCTGACTCCAACTTTGGTTCCTGTTTGAAAGGTATAGGATATGCATCATCTCCAATATGTGCGATATCACGTACAATAAGTACATTGGAATTTCCATCACTTACTATACCTTGAGGTGAAGCCATGTTACCATTTGGCAAGAACTGATCACTTGGGCTGTGACATTGAGTTGTGCAAGGGGGTGTAGAAGGATCATCTGAGGAGTCACTGTGTGTACTCTGGTAACTATTAGATGTTGGTTGCATGACTGCTTGCTGACCTAACGTGTCTATGGTTGCACCTGGAAGTGGTTCTATTTGTATTTCAGAATGAACTCCTTAATTTATTTTCTAGTTGGTTAATGGTTGTTAGTACTATACAAGTAGGTAATTATTAATTTACTTGCAGGAAAGGTTTTAGTACAAATACATGCTCAATGTACGTATTAAGATCAAGAAGTTTTATTTATTAGTACTAGTAGTAGGTAGTTATAGATTGAATTAAGGAAGTCAGAATTAGTAAAAATTATAAGCCATTCGCTATAACTAGTGTTATTGAACAACTTTACTAGGTGTTTAGACCCTATACTTACTGTCCCTATGCATCTTTTTCCGCACGATGAAAGGCGTTAACTCGGTGCAGAAAGAAGTGCCTAGGGACAGAAATGGCTTTAGAGTTTGATTTAGAGTAATATGGTCTGTTGCCTAGTTAAGCATCAGGATTAAAAATTTACATACATTTATACACTTATTAAATGGAATGATTCTAAACTTTAATTTTGTAATGTTAACACAATAATAATAAAGTATACACATTGGGTAAATAAATTAAAACAAAAAAATATGTCAATAAGTAGACTGTACATAATTCGACAAGGATTTGGATAAAAAAAACTAGACATAAATATGTTAAAACAGAGCATCGATAATTCAACAAATATTTTTTAGGAACAAAGATAACTGTTTTGCGTATCTTTTAGCTATCGTAAAGTGTCACTTTGTAGTAGGCATCTGTCAATCACTACTTGACGACCATTTAGTTCAAAGCCGTGTTTAAGTCACGGAAAAGCGGCAGTAAAGTAAAAGCGGTCGTGAAGAAATGCGGTGATGTAGTGAAAATGCAACCGAAAAGGTAGTGATCAACAGACGTAGGTAGGTATTATTTCTGATACTTTTCAAGAATTACCTAAAGCTATAGAGAAACAGAATTTTGTAATATCCCATTTGTAAACTTTCCTAATGCGCTTGATGGTACAAAGGTAAACAAAAAAAAATTAGAAATACTACAAATGTGTAAATATTCACGGTAACATTAAGTACTAACTTAAATTTTGTGCTAATAATTTAAATATTGTACACGCAAAGGATGCCTTTAAAAGTAATGGGTGTTGATCTGTTTAATTAAAATAACTGATCAAGGGGGTTCTGAATGCTACTGCATTACACAGGATACAGGGTGTACTATACGAATTCAACCGACAAACTTTGAGTGCATATTCCTCTCATGAAATAAAGCCTAAAACCTTAGATAACCTATGTCCTTATCTGCAAAATAAACTATGTACAAGTCAAAACATTTCCAACAAACAATCAAAAAATATTCCACATTCGTTTTATTAAGTAGTAATATAAAAATTATAGGAAATTCTTTAATAATAAAATAAAATTTATTATCAACCTATATGGCATAGCTGTATTCTGGACTTCCAAAAATCAGTCAAAATTACTGTTGCTACACATTTAACACATTACAGGCATTCAAATCTCCCAAATCTGAATAGTATATTATTTCCAATAGTGGTCCACTTATTCAATTAAATGAAATATTATGTGTATCCCATTAATGATTAATATTAAGTTAAGATATGATCATTAAATGATTTCAATGCTAGATTGGGAACTACGAAAGAAGAATTTGTGTAGGTACATTTTTTTTTTAGGCACCAAATACTCCCTGAAAGATTGTTGGTCGAAATCGTATACACCCTGTATAGTGAATCTATAGATATAAAGGCGGCGACGGACTTGTAACAGAGCAAAGCATTACAGTACAAAACTCGTGATTTGGAACGCGGACGCTCACTTCCAATGGATTCCGCTCGTCAATGTTTCGAGTTTTTTACATTATTATTATTATATTATTTTTTACACCTGCTTTGACTCGTAATGTAAAATGTAAATTTCAAAAGCTTCTAAAATATTTAATTGTAGTATTAGATGTCAATGTATGATTTTGTTCTAACAAATGTTTAGCATAATTTGATTTATGTGCATGTTTATATTTGTAACAACGGATATGTTCTTTTTGCCTAATACTGAAATTTCTAATTGTTTGACCTATATATACTGAATCACAATGTGAACAATTTAATTTATAAATACCTGATTTTAGTAAATCATTAGTTTTGTCTTTAGCATTGAAAAGAGTATATAGAATATTTTTATTTGTTTTAAAAATGGCACATTGATGCCGAAATAGGTATAAAACAAAATAAATATTGCTATTCCAGTTAAAATCGATATTTTATTTGATATTTATATTTCTATAATTATGGATTTTAACAAAGTAAAGCTTGAAAATGTCAATAAGAGCTATTTTTTTGTCAAATAATTTTTTTTCGACCAGCCGCGCTGCACTGGTCCGAAAAACGCGCATCAGTTATTGGTTGGAAAAAGGTTTTTATTAAAATTATTGACCAAATACCCATAATAGGTATTACTTTAATAGGAGGTGGAAAACTCAGGCCTTAATTTATTTATTTACTTTTTTTTTAATAAACATACATATTACAATGTTTTTTCAAATATACGATTTCTGTATGATTTTATGTGATTTCCGATTTCCTAGTTACTTTTACAATCCGTTTTACTACACTAGAATCGCCCAAACAAAATTGTAAAATAGGCAACTCAAATAAAAAATAAAATATCTGCCTGGATTATAATTTGATTAATAATCAATTGAGATTCAAAAACACCTGTGAATACTTTTGAAACCAATCAAAAATTATATGCTCTCGAGTTCATTCGGTTTGTGTCATTTTTGTTATCCTTTTACAGAATTTTTATAAAATAATTTCGATAAATTGGTTGTTAGGTATCAGCAGGTATCAGTTTTGAAATGTCATAAATTTTTAATAATTAATTGTAAAACAAGCCTCTCTGATTTCTTATTGCTTTCGTATTAAAATAGCAATCCAGACAGATATTTTATTTGTTATTTAGGTTGCCTATTCTATTATTTTGCTTAGGCAGTTCAAGTATAGGTTCAACAAATTGTTACACCTACCAAGGGTCAGTTTTTCAGTTCTAATTGCCATGGATGGATACAATTGTTATAAGAATTGTATCCATGGCAATTATTGTGCAACTATACAAAATTATAAATTATTTGATTTTGGTTCTAGTCAAAGATTTTATTATGTTAAAAGGAAGATTCTATCTTTAAATATCAATGTGTAAGAAATTTACCAATTCATAAATCCATAAGGTATTGCAACGTTGTCACTCATCCCTTTATACCTACCGATATGCAACGAGGTAGTAAATTTATTTTTTTAAAAGTAATCGATATATGATCGTAAACTCTGTACAATTATTTGTTTTGTATTTTTGAAAACCTGGTAATCAAATGTTAATTATTAGAAATAACGACCTCTTCAGATTTTTAAAATAATAACCTCAGGAAATCTCCTATAATCTTAACTAGTTTACATGACACGCTTATTCGTAAGACATCTACAATTATTACAACAAAATTTAAAACAAAATTTACGAAACAGATCCAGATTTATAATTTTATTGTACTATCTGTAAACTGATGACGAATAAGTGAATTGTAGAAAGGCATTTAAAAATTTTGGAATTAAAAAAAATTACTCCTATGTAATATTTTAGTAATATAACAATTTACTTTCAAATGCATATACAGGGTGGAATGCGAAATTGGAAACACCTTTTTTCTCGGAAGTTATTATAGATACCAAAAATTTGTTTAAATAAAGTTTTTAGTACTTTGAAGAAGCTAACTAAATCTGTATACATTTGGTAAAAAAAAAAGTTTAATTTTCGTAGATATTGCCATATTTGTACTTTTTTTAAATGGAATACCCTGTATATTATTACACTAATTAAGAGAAAATAATTTTTGCTTTAAAAAAGTTTAAGGGTTCTTACCTTCTAAACTTAATAGTTTTTGAGATATTAATCAAAATATTTAAATGTTTCTTCTCAAAACAAAGTGTGCGTTGAAAACAAAATTACTATTAAAAACAATGTACAAAATAAACAATTATTTTATTATCATAGTAGCTCATAGTTAAATACTGTGTTATCTAACTACAAAAACTATTCAAATTTTTTCGGGTTAATATTGAAATATGCCAATACATCAACTTCTAAATTTTCATTTATCTCACGTGTTTCGTAATTCCTTAATACTGATCCAGTCCTACGCAGCTTTCTTTCTAATTTGAATAAATACGAATGGTTTGGATAAAATACAATACAAAATAACTCACCTGTCAACAAATTTTGTTTTCAACGCACACTTTATTTTGAGAAGAAACATTTAAATATTTCCATTAATATCTCAAAAACTATCAAGTTTACAAGGTCAGAACCCTTAAACTTTTTTAAAGCAAAAATTATTTTCTCTTAATTAGTGTAATAATATACAGGGTATTCCATTTAAAAAGAGTACTAATATGGCAATATCTACGAAAATTAAACTTTTTTTTTACCAAATGTATACAGATTTAGTTAGCTTCTTCAAAGTACTAAAAACTTTATTTAAACAATTTTTCGGTATCTATAATAACTTCCGAGAAAAAAGGTGTTTCCAATTTCGCATTCCACCCTGTATGTTTTAAATTTTTATATTCAAACATCTGCTAACCTCTGGATAGTACAATTCGGTTATATGTAGAAGAAAAACCATTTTGTTTGAATGGAGTGTTTTTTTGTAAATAGTTAAAAGATATTTGAAAATCATTAATAAGTTTAAAAAAAGCAAACATAGATCTTTAAATAAACCTGTTATTAGATAGTGACACAACTTTTTCTTTTGAACGGCAAGTTTTTGGAGGTCAAGGATGTATTAAATTACTATAAGTGCTATAGGAGAAAAAAAATAATTTTTTCTTTACGTTATTTTACAGTCAAATGATTTCAAAATGGTTGTTCCTAATAGTAATACAATAATTCCTGAATGAATGTCAATATCAGAAAACTGTTTGGGTTATCATACAACCATTAAACAACATAAAATAGTTAAAATATTTACCTCCGAGTAGCATCTCTTGCAGAAGATTGTCAATATGTGCAACACCAAATAGCTTAGCAAATTGGATTTGTTCAATCATCTGCCAAGTGATAGACTGTAATGCAGGCAATGTTAGGAGGAGTTCTCCAAATCGACCTCTACTGTCATATTGCCGATCACTGATGTAGTCTTCTAAGTTGACTTGAATTTGGTAACGTAAGGCTTTGATACGTTGGGGTTCACTTAGGCCTTTCGCATCTGTTAATGTGATAAAATTAATTACTATAGGTATTTGACACAAACCCTTTAGGTACTATTATAAAAGGTATTGACTTAACTTTCAAAGATATTTTAATATTATACCGTATACCTAAAACAGTTAGTTCATCAATACCTACCATGAAACAGATATTATAAATATTTAAGTTAAACTTTATTAATCTCTCAAAAGTTATACCGCCGTTGTTCAAAGAAAATTTGTTAAATATTTACTCTTCACACGTTATATAAAAAAAACTTGTATATTTGCAAGTTATTATCATGCCAAAGTTGCGTGAACAAAATCTTCCATGATTAAGCAAAAAGGAAGAAATATAATGACCATCGAGGATCATGTCCGTGGATATTAAAATGTAAAAAGAAAATTACATGGCATATTTGTTATACAAAAGATGCTACCATATATTTAAAAAATAATCACAAAATACGAAATTTCATGTTCTTATGTAATTCAAAAATACCTCTAAAAACTACAATTTACAGATAGCAGAAGTAGCTACACGTTTCTTCACCTTGACGTTAAGAAATGGAAATTCCAAGACAACTAATTAATATCAACTTTTTAGCAACTGGAATAAAATTTCAAGTGATTTGAAATCTTTTCGACCCAGACAACGAACACGTGTGTCCTTCGAGAAGGAGCAATTGTAACACAAAATGTAAATCCCAGTAGATATCTAATAAATATTTTTATATGCAAATAACAGGTCTTAAATTAATTTATGAGAATTGATTATAATTAATACAAGATTATCATCAATGCTTTTTTAGTGATAAACCTTGCTAGGCCATCAATTTTTTTTATTGTTTATGTTGGCAAAACAAACAAAACAAAATGATGCTAAGAGCTTTACGATGGAAAATTAAAGTTGCTAATGTTCGAAGTCCTTACAATAGGGAACAAAAAAAAATCAAAATGGCATATTATATCGAAATATTTAAATTTTAACATTTTTAAATTTACCACAAAATCGGAAACTGCATGCTTGCGAGCGGTTTATAAGATCAGTGATATAGGTACATTTTTTAGCCGCGCCTAGCAGAGACAATGTCTAGCAAGGAACAAGGACAAAATGATATATCATAGTATAATTATTATTGCCCCAGAAGAAAACTCTCTCTATCCAATACGAATCGAATGAAACAAAATAAAATCAGAAAAAAAAAGTAATTTATCAAATAATGTCCGAAACGCCAGTATTTTCAATCTGTCAAAAAGTCAAAATAATAGTATATTATACAACAAGGGACTGAGGTAAATCATTTAATCCATGAAGGTAATTTCTATCACGAGGGAGCGGAGCGAACGAGGGAAATAAATAATCAGCCGAAGGATTAAAGATATCTCAGTCTCGTGCTATATACGATATTTTTTGCACTTCCAAATAATTGGTTTGAATATTAAAAATCATTCTAAATTTGTTCTTATCAAAGTGACAATCGACAATTACAACATTACCATTATAAATCCTATTATCTAAAATTGATTTTTTTCAGTGAATGTACTTCTGAGTGGAATTGTTTGCTATTGGTTGACGTATTGTAGCGCTTTGTCTTTTAAAATTTAGTTGACATCTTTTCCGGGGCATTTGTAAACTTGGTGGAGCTGTATATTATTTCATATTAAAAAATGGCAAGTTAGGATAGACTTTGGATTTTGTTTTAGTACCCGATGAGACGAAAAAATGAAGAAAAAGTACGATATACATAATATTGTTTTTGATTGTACTTAACTGGTAAACAGAAGCTACTATTTATAGAATACGTATCTACATAAAAGATGTTCGTCTATAATACCTTTAAAGTATTAAATATCACGAAAACTATATCTAGCATACCGGGTGACATAGGACTAGAGGTGGGCGATATTGAAAAAAATATCGATATTGTCGATATATCGATATTTTCCAAATTCAATATCGGTATTCGATATATCGATATAAATATCGATATATCGAAAAATATTCCCAGCCCTACATAGGACCGCGGTACACCCCTGTAATTTTTCTTTTTAACCGACTTAAATAAATTTTTTGTATGTTATATATTACACGTAAGAAGTTAAGAACTCATAATTTGAACTGAATGTGAATAATCTTTCACTTCCGCTTTCATCGAAAATGACCCCAACTTTCACATTTCAAATGCAACACCCTGTATATTTTGCATATTTCAATACGGGCTTAAGTGCTGCGTATAATAGTGTCAAGATATTACAGTTTTGAGAACTTATAAATTTTTAATTTCAAAAATACGTTTTAATTACTGTTATACTAATACTATTATACCATAATACACTAAAGTTTGTCTCATACAAACAAAATTCTTTAAATTGCAGAAAATTGTAACAAAGTATGGCTGACTCAATAAAATATGCATTATTTAGCTATTAAATTCTTAAAAATTCTTTGTCGTTCATTGGCATTTAAAAGCCTATAAACACAATCAGCTGAGCAGTTAAAAATGCTTTTACTTTCACGCATTAAAAATACATTGTTTTTCTTTACTCCAATTGAAAATAGTACAAAACATAGTCATCATTCCCAAAGATTAGCAATATAAAAACGAAAAGACTGAAAATGTCAAGTTATAAAATGTTCTTAAACTCGACTGTTACAGTGTTACGTAAATTAGATCACATTACTTTACTATGTTAGCCTTTTAGGAATTTTCAAACTTCTCAGAGATCTCTTAAATATCTTGACAATTTTGTATAGTTTTGAGATTTAGCTTAAACTGTATTTCCTTATAGGTACAGACTGATAGAGAGTGTATGTTCGAAAGATTGATATCGGCTATTAAAAACATAGAGACACATGCACCCTGATTTTTTTAATATTAGAGCATTTACTATTACATAAAATAATGATGAGAATGAGAAACATAAAGGAACATGAACAACCCCTATAGGATATTATGTAACGAGCAGCGAATAAATCTCATTTTCGCACGAGTATAAGGTCCCGTATACGCAACCGGAAGGGGAGTGCCAGAATCATAGAAGTGCGAAAATCAGCAAATCTTACGAATTGCATAGTAGATAGTACTATCATTTTTCTACAATAAACAACAAAATACTTCACACAACAATAAATGTACAAAAAGAAGAAATAAAAACACATTGATGAAATGCAAATGCTATCACAGCACTACTCGATATTTGGGTATTTTTCATTTGGCACGCGTTGCTATGACAAACAGTGCGGGAATAATTTTGCCGCACTTTTCATCATGGTAACCACCAAATAGGAAGTAATTACTTACATTCTATGCTTCCTGTTATAGGATATTTATTTAACATGAGTAGAAAATAATTTTATTAAAAAAATCGGTCTAGTTTTGTTTTATAATTATGAGCAAAGAGCTAGGCGGCAAATTTGGCAACACGAATACGAACAGTGGAAATCTTTTTGCAACAAGCACATTGCTCATTGTTTCTAAGGAAACCATCATAATTTATCATCGCATCGTCGCCAAATGCATTTTCAGAAACCTTGGCGAAGAAATTTTGATTTTCAAAATTAAAATTATGAATAAATTAGACGCTGTGAGCATTCGATTTTACATAAATCCGTATAGGGATTAAAGCTTTTTATGGAAAATGATAGGTAGGTACCATCCTTCAAAATTATAACTGTCCCTTAACTACTCCAGAGGGAATGTCCTATTTCCTGAATAATAAAATCTGTTACTTTATTTTTCTAATCATTAATTTAGTTGACAGCTGAAAGTGCTTTAATATTAAAAAAAAAAAAAGTTTACAGTGTAAAAACGCATGCATGTTCCTATATTCCTATCAATCTGATATGCTCCACTACGCCCGCAGCCGCGTCGACTACATCATCAGCCTCTATGCAGTCTTTTACAACAAATTGCAGATTCTGTTATTCAAATTCGTATCTAATTGAAGGGTATAATGTGATACTCTACTGTAAATAGAAATCAAATCAGTATAGACATACTACAATGTAGAAGAATAAATTTAAAAGACCCAGCTTCGATCCCCGAAACCATAGCAATTTTAGGTAACTTTTCAGCAGATTTTTGGTCTATACTCTCTACTGGGAGTAACTAACAGTAAACCGATAAAATCTAGTACTACTGACATACTATATGGCAAAACTCTAAGTTCTGGTTAACGTTAAAAAGGAATACTACAAATAAATTAAATTAAATGAACTAATTATTAAGGGTGTAGGACCCACTAAAAAAATTCGTTATTCCCCCACCATACTCTTCTTCAACTAAGGCCCGGTTTTATAAAGTCTGGTTGACCGACGGTTGACTCAACGTCAATCAATTGTCATGGATACGATTCTTAAAAACAATCGTATCCATGACAATTGATTAGGGTTGAGCCAACCGTCGTCGGTCGCGTCGGTCAACCAAACTTTATAAAACCGGCCCTAAATGTCACTACACCGCACCGGGTACTGTACATAATCATGACTAGGGCTGGGCGATACCATGAAATGGGTATCGAGTATCGATACCAATGTGGTATCGATATTACTCAAAAGTATCGAAGTATCGAAAGTATCGGAAGTATCGAAAGTATCGAAGTATCGAAGTACCGAAAGTATCGAAGTAACTAGTCGTAGTTTTACTAATTACACTGATGTACTGTGTCTGTGACCCATACCGTAATCGATGAATATGAACGTGTTTGGGTACACCTACTATTTGCTAATGCTACGCATAACAAATCGTCTAAAAATTATAAACCTAACACGTCACTTTTGTTCGTTCTTGGCATAGAAGGGGGAAAAACTATACCTACCCCAGTTAATCCTATTTGATGATTCAATCTAATATTTTAATTATAATCAAAAATAAAAACTTAAGTATGTGAAGATGTAAATGGGTACCTACTCCTGGAAATACATCAAGTTAAACTCCTACAGAAACTATGCGAGCCTGCTATATTAATTTTCTAATACTTTAGATACCTTGAATATTTCTCTATTTTCGATATTTTTGATACTTCGATACTTTTGATACTTTCGATACTTTCGATACTTCGATACTTCGATACTTTCGATACTTCGATACTTTCGATACTTTCGATACCTCGATACTTTCGATACTTTCGATACTTCGATACTTTCGATACTTCGATATTTTCGATACTTTCGATACTTCGATACTCGTGAGTATTGGTATCGATACTCGATACCAATCCAAGTATCGATACTTCGAGTAAGTATCGATACTTTGCCCAGCCCTAATCAGGACGTAAAGATACTTCATAAGAAAGCAGATCGGCACGGCCGTGGTCGTGTGGATAAAGCTCCGATTGGCACCTGGGCGACATGCTTTGCAAAATTATGTTGACGAAAAAAAAATAGCATCCAATTATGTTTGGATCCTAACCTAACCGTTACCGTTATATTGATGGTTAAAATTTGTTCAAACAGATTTTGAAAAAATGTGAAGTAACGGCACAATCATACATTCTTTTAATTTAAGAGATAAATTATTTGTTTCGAAAATTGTTCTAAATTAGACTATAACTGAATACTTTTCCTCATCAATAACTTTTTCATCTGTAAACGTTAAAAATAAAACTCCTACATCCTTAAAGACATGTCTGCGTACACGACTGGAATTAAGATTCTCTTTATCGGTTTATATAAATTTATATTTTCCGAATGAGAGAACGAGAATAACCTTTATGGATCGCCATTTTTTTAATTAATAATTTAGCATGCTTCAAGAAAATCAATTTCAGAACGCTGTTAACTTTGCTGATTGATATACGAAGACGGTGTTACTTTCAACTATGAATTATGATAAGATAACCAAAAATTTCAGAAAACTTGACAAAATCTTGATAAATGAAAGTTAAAAAGTTATGATTATTTTTCTCAGCGAATTACAAAAATTGAAATTAGAATTTTAGAATAATATACAATATAAACTAGAATACCTAGTAAAATCATACCAAAAGCATACGACTCAGTAATTTGATAATATTTACTATCTACTATTTTTTTAAGACATTGTAAAAATTACTTACTGGGATCAAAGAAGACGATAGCTTTGAGGCAGGCGAATTCTGTGTCGTCCACCTGAACTTCTGTCATGGGTTTGACCAGTTCATCCATAATGCGAATGCCCACCCTGGAGATGTCCAAATCAGGGGCGACTCGTGCGTCTGGCAACACCACCACTGCGTTCAAGACGCGATGCACAACAATTATTTCATGCTGGTACATTTATATGTGGGGTTAATCCAACATGCGTTTAGTTAAGTATACACACAAAAACAGTGATCACTGATTAAGTACTTGTTCCTTTAAGCATCCTGTATAATATTTATTACTTATGATATTCCAATATTTGTAATTATTAATTTTTTTTTGTTTAAATGAATAGGTAGGTACCAGAAAAATAATGATAAAAACCCGATAATTTACTTTGATATATGCGTAAATAAATTAAATTACTCATTATGTTTAAAACATGAAAAACATGTTACTATCTTGAAATTAAAGTTATAAAGCCCAAGCAAGTATGTAAATTTAGACAATCATAAATAATGACATCTGTATGTACTACAAGGTTAAACAATTTTGTTACATTTTTCCAATAAGCGTGCTGCAATTGATAACTACTTGTAGAATTGCACAAGTGTTAACGTAAAGCCTATTCCCGCCAATCCGAAGTAATGTTCAATTAAAACCCTGCACCCAAAAAATAAATTAGCAACTTGTAAATGTAAGCTAAATTAGTACATCCACCACCATTGTCTTAATAATAAAATATGGTTTTATTAGATTATAAGAAATGATGCGGATAAGAATGTTTTGATGAAATTTCTACCAATATTAAGAAAATGTATGACTATATTAAATGAACATTTGTTTATTAATAAATATATGTTTTAGTGCAACTAATTAATTAAAAATTAATTATTACCCACTAAATGTTGCTACCCCTTGTAATATAATATTCATAAATGAACACGCATATAAAAACGTATAATGAAAAATAATTTAAATATAGGCTCATTTTCTTTTAAAACTACAAATTAAAATGACATATAATGTCTTAATATGCAATTACTCGAAGGTTTCCCATAATTTGAATCCCAACCTTGATATCAATACTTACTAATAACAGGTATAAGCAGCTTCGTCATGCAGTTTACTACTTGCTCATTTGTTAAATTGCCTGTTTTTTTTTTAATTCTATCGACATGCAATGTATTAATGTTAAAATTGGTCTCAGGCAATTGCTAGAAATACTGATCGGTTATAAAAAAATAAATAAAAATAGATTTTATCGCAGAATTTTGAGGATGCTTGGAATCAATAACAACAAGAAATTTTGATCCATGGTTATTTACCCACATATAAATGCACGAACATTTTTCATATTACAGTTTTAAAATCATCTTATTATTATTAAAATTTAAAGATATTTGTCAACATTAAAATATAAATAAACTTAGTCTGGGAATAATATTAGTTAATGCTTAATTAAAACAGTTTTCATAATAGTATGACTAATCCTACCTCCCTATAATATATCAGTCTCATTATAGAAATGTTTTGCTTGGGAAGTTTCTCTTCGTACAATTTAGCCATATACTTGTAGTTTGTTTTTTAATTTGTGAAAAGACATTATGTGTAATGTATTTAATAAATATTTTGTGTATGTTAACGATTGATTGAATAAATACTGTAAGGTAGAACTTTGGTAGATAGTGAAAATGAAGGGTAGTAAAAAAAAGATAAGCAATGACTTTACAAAAAATAAGTTTACTATCAAGAACTGACAATAAATTTTAACATTGGAACAACCTTTTTGTTGTTAAAATTTTAAATGATTCTGGAATTCTAAATGATTTCCTATTTTTTTTAAATTCCATTGTGGTTAGAATTAATAAAATTTACAATTACAGAAACAAACTAAACATTACAAGTAAAATTAGGGGAATCACCAACTATTATTCGCGACGTTATGTACCCCCCACAAACTCTACCCAAAACAATAAAGGTTCACTATGTCCTGCACATTCTCAAAAGATTCCGCTTTTAAATAAAAAATTCCTATAGATATAGAAAAATTGTCTTTGTACAGAACAGTTGAAAATAATGCCCAATGCATCCTAAGGGTTGTAACCTAATGAATAATGATTGCAGAACAGAACATATTACGTGGCTCTAAGTGTAAATATAATATTGAAGAGCTTAAAAGTTGGTTAGGTAGAAAATTCTACGAGAGGCTGATATTTCATAAGAGGACTAAGATTCCATTATGTAACACCAACTGGGTGTTTGAAAATAAAACTAGGACAATAAAAAGCTATTTTAGTTATTTTGGAAAAGTACATATCTTTATATTTTGTTGGCATGCGGTATTAAATTATAGAAAGAGATTGGGGTTATCATATTTTTAACAATTTCCTATTAACTCTGCTCATTATTTTAAACGCATGTGTTTGTTACTAATTAATTACTATAGTCACTAATACAGCATACAAACGAAAAAATCAAAAACACGTGCGCGTAAAATGGTCGATGACGAATTCATGCAATATAAAGACACCTGATATAATGACAGGTATGAAACTATTCAATTTAGTATTATCTATTGTTTTTGTAAGACAAGTGCGTTGAAGGTCGTGAAAGAAAATTTAAAAACAGCAGTTGTTTTGTTTGGAAAGCACATTTGCAGTCCTTTATGTTTTCCTTTGCCCAAGCAGATGGAAACCTCCTCATAGCCGCTACACTTACCTGGGGAATGTTTCGTTATAATACAGTTGTTGCCCAACAAGAGGATATCCTTCAGGTGCATGGATCTACGGGCAAGTCCTAGCAAGAGATGCTCGCCAGCGTGCGCCCTCAAAAGCGCCACCTTTGTACAAAATTACAAAATTAATTAATTTATATAATTTATTGGCATAGAAGTGCCGTGCCGCTACGCTGGTTGGTTATATTAAAATAATTACTTTATTAAACGTTGATAATTTATTTCTGTGAGTTATGAACCGAAATTTAGTTAGAACAAAACTTTTTCTTTCCTTATAAAATTTATCAAGCGTTGTAAAAAATTCAACAAAGAATAATAATAATTGCTAATTTGCTACACATTCTTAAAAATATTTTCCATAGCTATGTAATATGAGTTGTTTCCATATTTATATTTCTTAAAAGTCAAAAATTTCCATGCCACTCCTTCAAATCGCGGTCTGTTTAAATCAGACAAAAATAAAACAAAATCAAAAACCAATTCGTAGGCGCGTCTCCTCGAGAATTTTTGGTGAAAATATACTGGCTTTATTCCAAACGCACTATATGTAATACCTCTTATGAAAAACTGCCAAAATGTATTAATATATTTTTAACAAAAAGTTCTAGAGCCGTGAAATGTGTGCGTTTTGAATCAATCTTTGAAAACCGGTAAATATTTATTTTTCGTTTTCCGCTAACCTGGTCATCCAATTGAAGTTCTGTAAATGCAGGAATGTACTTGGCCCATTCTACTAAAATTAACAGCTGCTGTTTCATTGAATCACATACGTCGTTAATATTGGCTAATTGCTTGTTAGATAAGTCATAGTCATTTACTGGTGGGGAACCCATTTGCTGGAATAAAATAAAATGTTAGTTACTTGGGGATATTCTAATTTCTGTTACAGAATCAAAGTGACTAAACTAAATAAACATTTAGTATTTACCTCCAAAGCAGCCCCAACTTGTCTTGACAACATTTCAGCATTTAGTAAGGAACTAACAGAAAGTCCATTCCCTTGACCGTTATCTTCATAACTAGGCCTTCTGCAGCTTATTCTATCCCTTTCGTTCTGAACAGCTAAAAAATTACAGAGGTTGGAAAAAATTAACAAAAGTATTATAAAATATTAAGTTTACCTTCTTTTTTCATTCCAGCCTTAAAACACTTTCTAAGTCTACAGTATCTACATTGATTTCTCTTGTCTTTATCCACCACACAGTTTCTGCTAAACCTGAAGGAAATATAACTATTAATAATTTCAAGGTAATTTAAAAAGATTTTTTTTATATTACAATACTACAACAATAAAATGAAGACCTATTACATAAATAAAGCTAATTGAGGTATTAATTGACATCTTCAATATAAATATGTCTCCAAGGTTGAATGTACCTACTGCCAATTATTTATTCATAGAATATTTATTTAACAATAGAGATGCATTTATTGAGATGACGCAAATTCTACTTTTGACACGAGCTTTTTCATGTTTGACCTATGTTGATAGATTATTGAACAATTCGTTTTTTATTTACAGTTAATGAGTATATAAGAAATAAATTTACATTTTGATGCTATTAAAAGTTGTTATTGACTTGCTAAAAACAAATGCTTTTAATAGATAACATTAAAACCTAAAAAGGCATAAACTAATTAAGTTATACCCATGGAAGTTGGTTGTCAAAGTTTTTGATCAAGTGTTGACCTTGAATTAATTGACGTATTATTTTGAAATAACCTTGCGAAACATTGCCAAACTATTATACTACACAATAGTATTATGATAACTAAAGTGGGAAGTGTCTCTTGAGGTTTAGTATCTACAAGTAGTTACGTATTTGGACACCTATTATAAAAAATGAGAAAAATGCCCTATGGAAAAAATCAAATTTTAATGGAAATGTACAAAGAGCATTCAATTAAATAAATTCTATTTATTTTTCACTTGTCAATTATTTGTTGTTTAATCTATCAAACGAGGCATATTAAGCAGTTCATAACGCCCTAGAGCGTTCTGAGCGGGTGTTATGAATATACCGCTCATTATGCCCTCTAATATATCTTCATGTTATATAAAATAGAATACCAGTGCTCTGAGCTTTGGATTGGATGCAACATTTGTTGCTGTTACGAAAATAATTACGAGCGGTACACGAATAATTATTTTCCAAAAACAGCAGCAACGAGTAATGAATGAATGACAAATATTGAAGAAAAACTCAGAGTAAGAATTGTATTCGGATGACAATTCAATGAAACAAGAATTTTTAAAATAATAATTTTTTTGACATTTGTTTGACGTTTATCCGATATAAATATTGTCGCTGGAAGACTATACTGCTTTTCAGTTGTTATAAAAATATTGTCCGTAAAATAGCCTTCTGATTCTGGGTCAATTTTTAAAAAAGGACGCTTCTGATTGGCTGACGAAATATGAATTGACTTGTCAACGTCATCGATACATAAACAAACATCACCCCCAAAACCATATAATGGCCCTGCTTATTTTATAAACCCACGTTCAACCTTTTCAATTTATTTACGTGTTCAAGGCGAAAAATAAAACCTTTGTATGCACCACGGGCATAACTTGATGTTTATGCCCTCAGACGACAAACTATAACCCTCAAACCACAGGCTTTCGGGCTTGGTAGCTTGTCACCGTACTTTTCAACGTTAACTTTTGAATGTTTCCTGAAAAGCATTTTTAAATTCTAATAAATTATTAGACAAGTAATAATGAAAAAAATATTTTTGATTTACTACCCATTCCTACTCAATTGCATTGTGGACAATAACAATTTCCTGGATTTGTGTGTAATGACACAATTCAAAGAAACAAAATGACTTGGTAACAAAACTCGATAATTACAGCTAATACGGCTAATGATCATTAAATTTTTTATAAAGCCTACAACATAAAAGCTAATTCTTGCATTAACTATCATGAGGCGTATTTAATACTCCCCACGTGTCTTGTAATTTCTGGAGATTATGTAACACTAAGCATCGATTTTTTTCTGTTAACAGGTCAACATGAAGTTTAAAACCAACATAATGTTTAACATGTACTACTAATAGAAATTTCAGCGTTTTGAATTAAATTATGTAACATTATAGGTACAGGTTTTTCTTAATAAGTATGGCATTGAGGGTAATAGAAATGTAGTTGATAGAACTAGATATGAATTTCTTAATGATAATTAAGACATATTGCGAAGGTCACGACTCATCAAAAATAAGACAGACACCAATCAAAAATGAAAAACTTATTACATATTTGTTTTTTTATCAAACTGAAATACCGCAACACGTCACAAATCTTTTATGTCTAGTCATCTGCACAAATACCTTGAAGATAAATGTAAACAATGATACACTGCATGGTTTTCCTAATATTTAATTGTTTGATAAGAATGATAACTACCTATCACTTTTATTTTTAAACCGACACAATTATTGTAAACCTTTTGCAATGAATACAGGAAAAATTCTTACAGCATTGATACTTCTAGTATTTAAATTTTAAATTCTACTTTTTTTAAGTTAGATGGTTCAAAAATAATGAATGGTATTTTTATTACAGAGTAGCAACAGAATAACAGAATGGTGCCCGCTAAACTTTCAAGTGGCTTCAAGGTCAGATAAAGGAACATTACTCTTAATAAAATCATAAATTCGGGGAATTAACAAGCATCCAAATCAAAACATCACTACGTCTTCTTAAATTCGCATAAAAATACACAAACATAAATAGAAAAGCGTTATATAATAAAGTGGTTAGTACTACTTGAATAATATGTGAACTGGTACTTTATAACTTATACCACCTGCCTGGTCGTAGTATGAATATAGGTATGTATGTATAAAGCTACTCGTATAAAGCATACTTTTGATTAAAACAATTTGTGGATGGTAACCCAACATAATGTGTCTATGAATATATATAAGAAAAACATCGTGAGAAAAATAGGTTTTCAAAAAAGAAAGAAAAAAAGAAAAACAAATCCCCTTTAGCATTCGTAGTAAAATGTGCTTATAACATAATTATTACTTCAAACTAACTACTAGGTACTTACTACATGTAATACCTACATAAATAGACGGAAAGTGTATGCATGTGTTTTATAACATCACAAAGCCGCACAAAAAAGAATCTCAGTTAATGGATAGTACCGTATAAACAATACCTAATTAGTTTTCTATTATAGTAATTTTAGAATAAAAACTGTTATTACTATCAGTATGACATCCAGAGTTATTGTTTTGCAACCATTAGATTATTATCACATCACCCTGTACTGTATAGGGAAATCTATACATTTTTGAAATCAGAAACAAAAATCCTATGCAACGATGTATATCATATCTCAAAAAGTGGAGGTGCAAACCTCCCCTGGACTTTCCCATACTAAAAATAAACATTTTGTTTCTGCTATTCAACAGTAGTTCGCGAGGCTGCATTGGAAATCATTTGAATGCCTCGCGAGAAAAACGAGGCTATACGGGTTTGATATGAACAAAAGAAAGACACCAAGATACGCATCTATCTGTACTCTGTAGTAGGTAGCGGCTAGAAATTACAACTGGCGAAGCCGGACGATCGCTACCGACCGACCGAGCGACGCGACGCTGCGTTTCCGTCAAGAGTCCAACGTAAATATTCAAAATTCACGAATTTCTCATTACCGTACATTTTAGCCATATGAACACCTTATACTATGTGATAGACAATTCAATTTTGCATTCAATTATGTAATAATATATAGGGTGTTTCATTTAAAATAACAAAGTTGCTTATTGTACTGTGAAAACCAAACACCCTGTATACGTGATATAAATTTAGAAAAATGCAAATCTATATACCGAACAACTTTTGTATTTAAACTTCTTTCATATTTTGACTAATAAAGGCGCTATAGGAGCATCAATTTCCGATTTTCAAAATCTCGTAGAGGGCGCCACAGTGGAATTCTGGCGTGCATCAAAAAACAAAAATGTAGCTAATACCAAGCTGCATAAGTATAGAAAATTTAAACAAATTCCTTAGACCAGTTTTTTTGTAATCATTTTTAAAAAATTTCAATATTTTTGGAAGAGCGCCGTTGCGACCGTTTTTGGATTTAGTAAATAATTTTTTTTCTTCGTGTAGTACAGCCAAAGGGCTTTCAAACAAGTTGTTGCGGAACCTGATCAGATAACTGGTTTTTGAGTTACGGGGCGTTAAAGTCGAAATTTTGAAAAATTCATAGCGACCGCCATTTTGAAGTTAGAGAGTCCGGTAAAAAACTGTTTCCCTTGAATTATGCCCTTCTTTCATATCCCCTACTCAGATTTTCAAAATTCCGCTTCTGAAAAAAATGATACCAAAAAAACATGTCTAACTTCCGCTTCCGGTTTCGGATTTTTTTGAAAAGCTTTTTTTGTCGATGAATTTTCGATATACCCCTTCATTTAAAATTTCATCAAAATCGGTTAACTAGTTTTTGCGTTAGAGGCGTTACATACCCACCCACGCACCCACGCACCCACCCACCCACCCACCCACAGACAGACATTTTTTCTAGACCACTTTTTTGGGATCCTGGAGGTCCAAAAGACGTATTTCCGTGAAAATCTCGATTTCGAAAATTTTCATGATATCAATACTTCCCTATACCAGTGGTGGTATGGGAAAGTAAAAAAGGAACAAAATACGACCATGAAAGTATTTTTACTAATACTGCGTACTTCGTTTTTCAGAGTTTCAGATTATTTCAGAAAGTTTGTACCATTGATCAAAAACGAGATTTGTCTTGTAATTTTGCCCAACTTTTCTAAGTTAACCGTAACAAGTTGCACACCCAACGTGGGTAGATTATTGTCACCCATTGCGAAAAGTATGGAAATAAAAGACTGGGGTACAAATATGGTGCGGTACCCCATCTTCCATGAAACCATTTTTTTTACGATATATTTTCTTTCGAATTCATTTTCGATTAGCTAGAAAATCAAGACACTCATTTCTACGAACAGTACGAACGACAGCCACAGTTTGCGTAGTTTCAGGTGGTTTACCACAATTTATGCAAACCAACGGGAATAAAGTTATAATGTTTCACATGTTGGTCTTAAACTTCCAATAATAGCAACTTTTAAAATTTCAAGGAGAAGAACTATTATGTATTAAATAATTAAGATATATTAAACACTTTTCAAATTTATGGGCCCACTTGTCGGTGATATTTTTGAAAGTAAAGACACATAAATTTTTCAGAAACGCGATTAACACTTTTCAAGGTGAATTCACACGTAGTACAGAATGGTAAAAAAAAACCATACCATACCAGACATATACGATTACAAAAACGTACAATTTTATTATGATAATTACTTAGCAAATTTATTGTCTATCATTAGATTTTTTACGTGTAATAAAAGCGAAGAAAAACGGCAACCTAAACATAACGGTAAAAACATGATCTTAATTCTTACACGCGATTATAAACTTGGGATAACCAAGCCAGTGCTTGGCTTTTTTTTCTACTTCCACGTTTTGAATTTAGAAACAGGTAGATTCATGGCGAAAATTCCGTATTTTCGTAACTGATGGTTACGGCGGCGATAACCAGTAAGCCAGCACCTTGATTTTTTTCATAGAATCTAATAAACACACAGACTGGAGGCCCATATGCACAGGAATAATATTCTAGTGGCAATAATTGGCGTATTTTCACCCCTACTTCCTTGGTAGACAGACTTGACGGTTTAGCATAAAGTTGATATCGTACCTGCATGTATACAGATGATTTTTCCTAACGGATCTCCTGAAGAAACCTTTACAGCCATCACAAGAAGCAGCACCATAATGTTTACCCGTAGCACGATCTCCACAAATAGCACAGTGTTGGCTCATAGCAGCTGCACTGGGCGCCCCCGAACTGTTTAGGGAGGCTGCCAGCGAGCTGCTGCTGGACATTGTCATCTCCGAATCTGCTGAAACAAATAGAAATAGTAAGCATAAACATTCAACAGACTGCAACTCATTGAGTGATTAATAAATCTTTTGCTATATTTTAGACACTTTATAATATAAAAAAATACCGGCCTTTCAATAATTAACGCTCTTTGTTATTGTAGGCGAAAATAATTTGAAGCTACTAGGGTTTTAGGAATTATGATTTTGTTTAAGTATCTATCTTCCTAAAACTTGCGTTTTGTTATCAGAAACGCGGTTCAGATGCAGGAAATGCAAAAACACTCTGCTTTGTTTTAAACTGTGGTGGATTATTGAACGACTAAAAACGTTACTCATGTTCAGCTGCATCTTCAGATAACGCAAAGGCCGTTTGGTAGATTTATATTTCATTGTATGTACTATTAGAAGATCAAGGACAACATTCAATATAACGGTATTGTAAGAATTAAGAAAGCAATAATTAAATATGACGCAGATTGAAAGAGGGGCAATAAATTAATATAATAAAACATCTTCTTTCTTGTTTAATACTGCAATAATGTAATGGAATGATTACTATTGTTGAATTCATTTTGGCTATCACAATCGATATAGGGTAAGGGTAACCAAGACTACGATTCAATCCCCGCAAGATCGCCTAACTGCAGTAGCGAGAGCAGGGATCAATCCCGGGATTCCTGTATGTCGAAGAATGGAGATATCAACTTACAAAGAAGTTTAGTATTTCTAGAGAATTTTTAAAAATCACGCGGTAGAGTAAGCTTGTAATTTGATTTTATTTAATAAATATTTTTGGAACCAATCCTCTTTTACAGACTATTGTGTCCTACACAGAGGCGGACTTACTAATAGGCTAAGTAGGCTATAGCCTGGAGCAGCAAATTCTAAGGGGCCGCCACGGCTTTTAAAAGAGATGATTAATTTATTTTCAACAACGAGGACACCAGGGAAAAGATTTTCGTAAAGTCCGGTCAAGTTTCGTTATAGAAACAAAAATTTATTTTCATTTATGATTAGATACTTATTGCAACTTGCAATCTAGAGGGTGAAAAAATATCGGGCCCACTGCTGTCCAACAGTTCAAACTATCTCTCACAAGTTTCACAGTTCACTGACATTTTATTCACCCTGTGTATGCCTATCTGCACACTTCCCTTAGCCTACGGCGGCGGCAAGGGGTTCAAGTTCGCCCCTGGCCCTGATCCCTTTATGTTCTAAAAACCTGGATATCGTATTTTTTAGTAGCAAGGTAAATAGAAAATGCAAGGAAAGATCCAGGCAGTGTTGCGCCCATTCCCATTTTTAAACTTGGAACGAGTTGTTAAAAATTTTGCTGCACACATAATAAATGCCTGGGATTCCTACGTGTACTATTTATGTTTGATAAATGTTGTGATAAAATTGACATTACATATTCAAGATCTTGTTTTTTTAAGTTTTTAGAAAATTCATTTTCTGTTGAATAAGATTCACTAATATAGTTTCACAACCCTAATATTTTTTGATATTGCGTATATTAATTTATAAAACTCTACTTTGAAAAAGTGTGTACCAGTATTTTCTTCAAATTCTTAATTAGACAAGATAATTGCTATAATAAAAAAGTAATTATTTATATGTAATAACAAAACTCTATAAAATAGCCTTCTGCAGCATTTAAAAATTACTTAAAGTGAGTATTATTACCACCGTTACACGCACATAGAAAAAAATACCTAATGTTTAGTTATAGGTAATTACAGTGGGCAATTATATTCCTATCAATTAAATATCTCGAAAGACGTCAGTATAAGCTAGTTAAAATTATTAATAACCAACTTAAGATAGATAGATCTACTACAGGTACATAATAATTTTTACCTCTAATAAAGCAATAAGCAATTATTTCCCCTATATCTTGACAACCTGTTACTACCTACAAGCTGACTAAAATTAATAAAATAAATGAACAAATACTCAAGTCGAAATATTTCAAAACACACATTTTGTCGCCAACGATCATTTCACAACATATGAAGCGAGCCCTTGGACACCTTTTAAAATTATAAATATATACATATCCTTGAAAATTATAAAAATATAAAGGAGGAATTTCAAAAACTATTAGAACCTTGAAAAACATGATGAATTACTGCTAAACCTTTAGCCAAGATGATTAGTTTTCAAACGCATTTTAAATATAATTCAGGATATTTAAAACTTAAAAGCATTATAGTTCAACATATTTACTAGGGCTGAAAGGGTTACTGATTAAAGCAATTAACGGAAGGTTCGTTTAATTTATTACTACATATTGCCAATCACTTCCCATGTAGTTTTAGAAATTTCATTTTTAGATTGAGATACATTTTTTTATATCTACCTAACGCTTTAATTTGACCGTATTTGCTCTTGCCTGCATAAAGGAAATTCTTGAATTACAAGTTGCTTGTGTACGCAAATATCTGCAAAATAATTAGCAAGGTTATGATAACTACTAAAAGTACAAGGTAAATACTTTTATTGCACATTGGTAAAACAATGCTATTTCTTACTGCAAATAATGAACTTTAGACTAGGAGATCTTATATAAGAAGCAAATATTTGTCACCATAATAAGCAATTTTCCTTTATTTGTTGCTATTACGCACAATTCATGAATATTCACTACTTTCCCAATGCTGTAATTAATTTTCTCTACGAAATGTGTACGGACGACAATAATGAGATAAGTGTTTGGCTTTAAAAGGAATTTTCCACAAATAGTTTTTTGTTGTATTACAGTAAAAATGTGCCACATCATTAGAAAAGGAATCTTAAATTCATAAATATTAACTAAAATAGAAAAACAACAGCTAAAATAGATGGGAACGGAAATAGAAAACAATAGTAGTATGTATTATTCTAAAATAAATTCATTCAAAAAATACAGAAATGTTTTAATGAATGGTCAACGTAACGTAATTTAAAAAGAATAAGAATAAAGTAAGAGCAATAATAGTTTCGAGTAACGAACGAAAATTTGGAGATAGGTACTTTGAACAGACCATCGGAGATTGTATTGGTATCCACATTCTACAATTTTTACATGAAAAGTTGTCGACAGTCCAGTTTGCGGATATATCGAAGAATTTACGAGATTAAAACGAGATTAATAATCATACAATGGAAGAATACCCTCATCGAAATACTCCTGACGCCTTGTGATAGCTAGATTTTTTTTATATTCTAATTAATTTGAATTTTTAAATTACGTATACTATAGTGTATCTCATACGACAATCCAGTACCTATCACGAATTTTTCTTAGGGAGGTTTTTCTAAATTATATATTCTAATTATTTTTTGGACAATCGCGCTCACCTGTCAGTTTAGAAAATTTGATGCATTTTTTCGAAATGATCCAATCAGATGCGAATTGATTAGAAAATTTTTGTCTTTCAGTAATTGTCCCTGACTACGGGGTGTTTTCATATACCGGGTGGCCGGTCTCAAAGGTGTACATAGGGATTTAACATTGTATTGAACGTTTCTGCTGATTCCTGCTCGCCAATTCAACTTACAGGAATGGTAATGGTATTAATTGAAAGGTAAAATGATTGCGCTTCAAGTAATGCTAATAATAAAATTAAATGTGCTATATTTATTTTAAAGTAACGATTTAAAGTTTTGAGATTTTTAAATATGACGTGCCATGATTTTTAAATTTTACAGCATTTGTCAAAAATTTGTTAAATTACTTGTCAGTTACAGAAACCCTTTAATTTATGACAACTAATTATCAAATTTTTTGACAAATGCTGTAAAATTTGAAAATCATGGCACGTCATATTTAAAAATCGTAAAATTTTAAATGGTTATTTTAAAATAAATATAGCACATTTCATTTTATTATTAGCGCCATTTGAAGCGCAATCATTCTAACTTTTAATTAATACCATTACCATTCCTGTAAGTTGAATTGGCGAACAGGAATCAGCAGAAACGTTCAATACAATGTTAAAACCCTATGTACACCTTTGAGACCGGCCACCCGGTATAATACACCGAGTGCTCTGAGTTTTGCCGACAATATTTTTGTCATTCTGAATATGAGTTGCTGCTGTGACGAAAATAATTACGAGCGGTACACGAGTAATTATTTTCTAAAAACAGCCAATAGGAAGCCGAAACACTAAATCGAATATACCGATGGACCAAGAAGGTACTAGTATACTTATATCCAAAAAAACACCGCCGTGATTGGTTTATAATATATGAGTGTTATAATCAGTGGTAATATCATATGAGCGCTTTCGTATATTCGGATATACTTTTCGCGATTTCCGATTAGGAAATATCCCTCGAGCAAAGCTCTCGGGAAATTTCCATGGCAACATCAATTGAGAATATAGAAAGAGGGAAAAGTATTTAGAATATACGGAAGTGATCGAATGATATTTTTCACGATTATATCACGAATTTTAAAATTCATTTTGATATTTAACCTATTTTCAAACTCAAAATGTCAGTCTGACTTTTGAAAAAATTAATTTATAAAAAAAAATAATTTATTGTTATGTACGGTTGCTACAGATACCATCGTATCATAGCTAATAGGAACGGAACCCGAAACACACGAAACAACATGGACCAAGAAGGTATATCCGAGATGTCCTGTCGGGATCATATAGGTTCATTTTAAAAAAATTCTTAAATCCTATTGGTCTATAATACATAAGTGATATAATCGGATCCCTATATGCTCGTCCATTGGAGTACTGTATATGAAAATTCTTCCAAAACTTTTGTACACCTTTGATTTGTGTTTACCTACATTTGGTCCTTTAACAACAAAATTTCAAAACGCTGCAGAAGATATTCCAGATGATTTTTAAAATGAAGTACAACTCAAGCAGAACAAGCTTTATACAGGGTGTGTAAAAATGGCCGTGCAAGCTTCAGGTAAAGTTATTCTTTGGACAAAAATAAAGCAAAAAGCTTATTGCAAAAAAGCTCGCAAAGGGTTCCTCAAGCTACGCGAGGCCTTCAAAGTTAGAAATTGGTAACACTAAAAGAAAGCTATTTTGCAAAATCAAGTTACTTGATGCGTACTTTTAGTGATAATAACTAGAATGTACTGCTATTGATCGTTTAAAAGTAATGGGATATTAATCATTTTCATTATTTCCAATCATCAATTTTTGTAAATGCGTAAAAAATACGCTTGGCAATATTGCAAATTAATAATGATAGCCCACCTTGTTCTAAACTAAAATATAGCCTAGTAGTTTAGTAAAACAAGGTCCATGGACTGGTTGATATTTGTAGTTTTAAAATACAAGGCTGCCAAATGTACATTTCTTAATTTATTATGGTGAGGGGTAGCCATGCGCCTAAGAACTTTTTTCAAATAAGCTTTTTGCCTTATTTTTGTCCAAGGAATAACTTTACCTGAAACTTGCACGACCATTTTTACACACCCTGTATACAGGGTGTTTCTTAAATGGCGAACACGGAGAGCACTACGCGATTCTCAACTTAAAACTGAGTTGAAAAAGTATAGGCGATTTTGTCCTAATGTATTTAGTTTACGAGTTATTAGCATTTTAAAAATTTTAAATTTGACAACATTGCGCATGCTTGCACGGACTTTGTTTTAAACGTTTGGTGTTTTAATAAGGCAGTATGAACAAGTTTCCTAGGTAATAACCTCATAGCTACAATGCACTGTTGCAACATATTGAAAAAAAATTTAACAACAGATGTTTATCAGAAAGAATGTCTTCGGGGAAGGAATACAACGTATAAAAAATTCCAAATTTATTAAGATTTAATATTTGATTGATGAACAATGCGGAACGGTTAATATTTACCCGTTTTTCCAAAGCATAAAGGAATTGAATCTCAATCTTTGACGGAGAATAACTCTGAAACTAGCGAAGAACGGGCATTATTGTATTATATTTTTCCAATTGGTATCTGGAGGGGAATGTAGTACTGTGCTCCGTGTCCGCGATTTAAGAAACACCCTGTATACCTAAGTACTATTTTTATAATCGTTACATACATATTAAGTAGAACTGTTTAGCAATGTTTTAGCCTAAAAGTACATTGGTTTTAGCTAAACTGTTAAAATGTTGTTATTATTACCTACACTGTGACAAATAGATAAAATCTTTTTGGCCCGAATTTGCTCTTGTATACCTAATTCCTTTTAGTAGATATATTTAATACAAACTGTGTTCATGTTCACATCATTTAAGGATATACAAGGACATTTCCTTTGAAATGTTGTAAGCTTCCGTGCTTGAGAACGAGCCTGACCCAGACTTGGAATTCTCTCAGCATTTCTCTTATAGAGACTGGTGTTCGCAAACGCACTCCTCAATTGGTATTTTAGTACAAAAAAATTCCACTTTTATGATTGATAGAATGTTCTCAATTTTATATCAATTTCAATCAAGCATAACGGGTGACATTAGTAGAGATGGTTAAGAATGCTTCAAGAATAGCCGCAGGTTAAAGTGGCAACATTGTGTAAAATTTCTTCATAAGAATTACACTGCTCTATGCTTCCCGTAATGAAATGTAAATCTGGACTAAACTATACTTCGTCTCAGACGAATTATTGCATACATATCGCTTTAATAAAAATCTATTTTCTTAGGAAAGAAATATATCTTTGATTATTTTGTTAACATTTTAAAATTACAATCTTAACATTTGGTCTGCTGTAACCAGGATATTTTATTGTTGTTCTTATGGAAGTTTCAGGGAGAATTTTTATTGGTACACTATGAATACTTACAAACGGAATTGTTATAGGTAGTCGCTCTCAAAAGTTTTGTTTGTCGCAAGATCTATCCAAGGTATCTCGACCTACCTATAGCTATACCCCGTGGCTATATACCCTACAGTTTTGCAAAACTGGCAAACCGCATATTCACAAGCCTATAAATATTTTTCAGGTTTAAAGAAAATATATTATATTTGATAGTTATATACCTACAGGGAACAAAAAAATATTACTTTCCCGTTCATGTGGTTGATGATAAGCGCCATTATTATTCTACTTTGATGAAGTATCTATACACCTAGTTTTGTATTGCATTTAAAATCAAAACTGGAAAAGGAACGCAAAGGAAATACGTTGGAAAATAACCATTTACGTATGTTGTATAGGACGGTAGGTATCCCTACAATATTTTTTATTGAAGAGGTTCCACAGTACTTTCATAGGGAATTACTGTATGCACTAGTTCTATAAAAGTTAAATAATCCGCCACGCCTCATTAATTCCTTCATTATCATTAGTTCCCACAACTGTCACAGAATGATTCATCAAATCTCACATAAAAATTTAAAGTCACTACGGGCTTGTTGCATTAAAGCTAATCGTTACGTGAATTAAGAGGGTTCTGTCTTATTCAACGGACCCTCTTATGCTAAATATATTTAATGTATTAGGAAAATAAATTAGAACATTATAAGCTAGTTATCTTCGGTTTATTGAGATATGTGTCCGATTGAGCGTCGACGTCTAGGACGGAAATGAGCCCATATTACATCATAATCACAACAAGCTAAATTGGTTAATGGTCAACCACGACACAGTGTGTCTCTCAGCTGGGGATCGAGTGACGACAAATCGGAATTACTTGAGGCAGGCTATGGTTGGACTTGTGGCCATTCCAAAGGTTGCTACCATTCAATAAAAAATTGCACCAGTTATGTGTGTTACGGCCAATGTTTGTTTCCGTCTGTCCTAGCAGACAAACGTGAGACGCCCGCTTTTTTTATACGTCATTCAACGGTCAAAAACCATTATATTTGCGTTTATCGCTTGTTTTCTCCGCTTTTCTAAATTAAAAACGTGTTTACTGTTATAACTGATTACGAAGTTCAAATTTTGTAAACTTGTTTACTTCGAAACTTGAATGCTCACCGATGTGTTACTATTTTCAGAATTACTTATCATTTTTTGCCAGTTTCCATTTTTAAACTGTTAATAAAAACTTACGGAAAGGGAAATAACACGAACGAATTAAAACACACTAAAGGTAGTTTTGTGGTGCTGGCGATTATTAACAAAATAATGGATTGCAATTAAGAACAACTTTTAAATGATAAATGCCACGTTTATTACGACTGTCCCTCAAGAGGTGGATGAAAAAATGTACCAACTCATGACGAATTGTGTTCTACCTACACACATTTTAATTTCGTGAATGAAAAATTATTCACCTTTTAGGATCCAGGATATCAAACGTCATGTCAGTGGAAATCAGCATACAATCAAAGGTATTGTCCTAATTTGGGTAGTATTACTTCATTATACCATTAATTATTCCGGATACAAGTTATCAAAGTTCCAATAAAATTATACGGATTCAAGATCATTACGATGGATAATGTTTTAAAAAGATAGTAAATCCATGGATAACATTTCGTTTAACATAAATGCAGGCGCTAATAATTTATAATAAATATAACTTTCATATGGTACTAATGGTACTAATACTAGACACATGTTTTAATTTCCTAAACTTTACAGAAAATTCCTTGATATTTTAAAACAACCGCGAAATACTCGAGACAAATGACACGTTTACACGTAGAATTCAGATTTCAATCCAACTTGTCGTCAATTTCTAACATACTTTTAATCAGTATAAGGATAAAAAGTAGTATCTATAAATATTAGCCACGAAAGAATGGACTTATAAAGTTGTACATTACTTTTAAATTTCTTAATTACATTTGTTCAATACAGGGTAAGGTGAACGCGAATCGTAAATTCATAGGAACAAATAAAAATAGAACGCTTCTTCCAAGCTATACCTCTACAGCAAATAGCTACCAACTAATAAGTAATAATGCAGTGTAGATAATTACAACATAATTAAATAACTGTGTCCAATTAAAATCAGAAGTTTAATTACTTGCCGACGTGATATAAAAAATATCAATTTTAGTAATTATGCCTTTTTGCTTTCCCATACCACCACTGGTATAAATGGGAAGTATATTGATACCATGAAAATTTTCGAAATTGAGATTTTTGCGGAAATACGTGTTTTGCACCTCCAGGAACCCAAAAGAGTGGTTTAAAAAAATGTCTGTCTGCGGGTGTGTATGTGACGCCTCTAACGAAAAAACTAGTGAACCGATTTTGAAGAAATTTGAAATGAAAATGAAAATTCATCGACAAAATAAGCTTTCCAAAAAAATCCGAAACCGGAAGCGGAAGTTAGACATGTTTTTTGGTAGCATTTTTTTCAGAAGCAGAATTTTGAAACTCTGAGTAACGGATATGAAAGAAGACCATAATTCAAGGGAAACACTTTTTTACCGAACTCTCCAATTTTTCAAAATTTTGACTATAACGCCTTACAAACCAAAAACCAATTGTCTGCGATCAGGTTCAGCAACCACTTATTGAAAGCCCTTCGGCAGCAGTATACCATGCAAAATTTATTTCGCAAATCCAAAAACGGTCGCAACAGCGCGGCGCTCTTCCAAAAATTTTGAAATTTTTGAAAAATTATTACAAAAAATACTGGTAACACGATTTTGTTTAAATTTTCTACATTTATGCAGCTAGGTGTCAGGTACATTTTCTTTTTTTGGTTAATGCTAGAATTTCACTGTGGCGCCCTCTACGAGGTTTTGAAAATCTGAAATTAATGCTCCTATAGCTCCTTTATTAGACAAAATATGAAAAAAGTTTAAATATAAAAGTTGTTCAGTATATAAATTTGCATTCTCCTACATTTATATCATGTATACAGGGTGTTTCCTTTTCAGTTAGCAAGCAAAGTTCGAAAAGTTTGCATGTTCATAAGTTGTAATTTATACAAAATATCAACAATAATAAAAATATGGGAGTTAAATTAGATCAAATTTCCTCCTCTTGGGGGTTTCGACAAATTCTTAGAACCACAGGCGTCAACGCGTTTCGGTAATAGTGTCGGTACAGGTTTTTTTTCGGATAAATGCTATTCGTAGGTACAATTAAATGAACAGAAGAGAAATACAGGGCCCTTTAATAGTCATATTTCATTACTTTACTTTAAAATTTCAATTTTCAACTTTGGAGCTATCAAATTTTTACAAACCATTCCGGACCTATGTTTATTAAGCTGTTTCGCTTGTTTTTAGAAATACTATATTTATTGTTTTATGATCAATTTATTATGCAAATGTTAAGGCACTAATCGAAAAATACCTATACCTAAAAAGTTGAATTTCAGAGAGTTATTTACAAATGACGCATTTTTAAATAAAATCGATTGAACAAACAATTATTTCAATTTAAGTTGTGTAAAACAAACTTGAGAGCACAAAACATTAAATATTGTGTTGGCTCTTTCAACTAGCTACAAATTAAGCTACTTATAAACAAAGTTTATCTTCTCATTTCACTAGTGTTACAGCCTCATGTATTTTACTTAACAATTTTCTAAATGTTCGCTTTCTTTGACATAAACATAATAAATCGCTTCCTTTTCAAATCCGTCAATATATCTAATAATTCTCCTCGTTATAATAAAAGGACTTCATTATTATATCGTTATTTCTTTGTAAAAAGGGTGATAAATTCTGGACAAGCAATATTGCGTGTACCTACTCGTAAGAGGATTCTCATTCTTCCGCATTAAAAATAGATATGCATTATGCATAGCATATACTTTCTCTCACAAGCAATATTAATCTGACCAATAGTAGTGGTTGGAATGTACTAATACAATACTGATAAACAAAAATATAATAATTTTAAAAATGAAACTACAAAATAACATTCCAAACCGAATACCCATTACAGCTCATTTAACTTGAAATATAAAAAAAGTAAATGTTTATAGATATCAGTAGGTTCCTCGAAAAACCGACTTTATCAAAGATGTTGAGTCAGTGGGGATATTTTACCCATTATCAATGATAAACGGCGACGGAAAGAAACAGTTCAGGGCAAAGGGTAGCCGACCTCGGTGCGGGTCATCAGGGGAAGCCAATCTAAATTTCAAAATCAAAACATAATGGGGTGTCCTTGCAACACTATCATTATATTTCTACTCGTGGATGTTAGTTTCCATTTTAACTGATCTTTGATAATATAAACATATTTCATATATTAATACATTACTGTTACTGAGTGTTACAAAGCGTCGAGGAAATTAAGTTACAATCCCTAGAAAGAACAAATCATGAGACCCCTACGCTATGCCTGATAGAATAACAAAATGAAAATTAAAGCTTGTTATTCCTGTTAATAATCAAAATATAAATAATTTCATAAATCTATTATAATTATGTACATAGACACAGTTAATTTGATAACTATGTTAGATTAAAGATTTGGTTCTAAAAATAAATGGGCTACTCAGTGTGTTGACACAATTTATATTATATTTATGTCAACGAAACTTATATATCCAGAAGTCTCCCGTGAATTTTTTACATTCACCTAAAGCGTATGATTTTTAAGAAAAATAACTATGTTGCAAATAATCTCTAAAAGGGAAACCATTAGCGAGCCACTATAGCTTTCTACAACAAAAACATACCTTCGTTGATATCTATTATATCAAGGGGAAGTAGATACCACTATTTATATATAAATTTGTAATAGTAGCAGCATTAATAGCAGTAACAACTAAATAAGAGACTTAACACAATGTAATCTGAACTCATACCTTCATTATTAGATTTGTTATAAAGGAAATGACGAGGGAAATGATATCAGAATTTGGTTATTGTTTCAGAATAGTAATAAAGACATGTCTGGTTTAAAAAATTCACAGATTTCGCAATCCTTGCAACCATCGGAGGCATTGGAAATGATAACACTGACTATTACCATGGAAATACAGAATTAGACGTACAACCCTCGGGCTAAAGCCCTCGGGTTGTAGTTGTACACCATCGGCCTCGGCTGGACAGGAGCACGGCGCACACGCCAATTTATATGCCCACCGTGCTATGCTGTCGGCCCGGACCGGCCAGCTAGCGGCGAAACCCGATCGCGATACTTTTGTCTTCTTTGGCCTTGAGTAAAAACTCGTAACTTGGCCCCATATACGAACATAAACATTTCCAATGTTAAAATCATTTAGCATTTCTATATGAAATAAATGCTGTTCATTTTTTTAGTAGATACACAGATATTCATCTTCATCTTAAAAATTTACAAAACGCAGCTAAAATTCGCGACATTCTCATCAACCGTACATTTGAGGTATATGACAACCTTATCCTAAGTGATAGATAATTAAATTTTGCATTCAATTATATAATAATATACAGAGTATTTCATTTAAAATAATAAAGTATACTGAACAACTTTTATATTTAAACTTCTTTCATATTTTCACTAATAATTAAGAACTATAGGACATTAATTTCCGATTTTCAAAACCTTGTAGAGGACGCCACAGTACGATTCTAGTATTCGTCAAAAATGAAAATGTAGTAAACACTAAACTGCATAAGTGTAGAAAATTCAAAGAAAATCGTTTTCTTGTAAAAATGTTTAAAAATTTAAAAAAAAAAAAGTTTTTGGAAGAGCGCCGTCACAACTGGTTTTTGAATATTGTGGGGGGTTAATGTCAAAATTTTGAAAAATTCATAGCCACCGCCATTTTAAAGTTAGAGAGTCCGATAAAAAAACTGCTTTTATACCCTTCCATTTCAAATTTCATCAAATTCGGTTCACTAGTTTCGGCGTTTGAGGCGTCGCGTCGCATACACAAACCCACACACGGACATTTTTTCTAATCCACTTTTTTGGGTTCCTGGAGATACAAAACAGGTATTTCCGCGAAAATCTCAATTTCGCAAATTTTCATGATATCAATATGTACTTCTCATAAAACCAGTAGTGGTATGGGAAAATAAAAATGCTTAATAACTTTATTCAAAAGAATACGAAGAGTATTCCTTACAAAATTTGGAAATTATATCATTTCTTTAAAATCAAACGGAATTGAACTTAACTGAAACACGGTCAAGATTGACAAGATTCCTATTAGATAAATAATTAAAAGATTTAGAAGCACAATATTGCATTTTAACAAAACACGCAACTTGTGAATATGGTAAGTGTAGATAGGTACAATTATGGGGTTACCATCATTTTCAGGTCAACATACAGAATATATTTATATGAATACGTTGACTATAAAATACTTATTACAAGTTACTTGGAAACCAATAAGTAGTACGTACACATACTCAATGTTTATCATATCAGCGATTATGACCTTAGTTTTCTATAAACCTTGGTTCTATGGTAAACAATGTCTATTAAAAAGCTTAGTGCTTTTTTCAAGATTAAAGTATATAGAAAAATTCTCACTATCAACAAACCTCGCCAAAACAAGGGTAATGGTATAATTAGACATAAGTAATTAGACAACGCCGTAGTGTTTACAAATGTTTGAAAAATTGTAATAGGTACTAAAATGAAGTTGTTCTTATAAGTACAAGCAGGCTGCCTTGGGGACGCACAAATAAATTTAGTAATCTTTTAGAATACATAATTGTAGATAACATTTTAAGTGCTTCTGAAAGGAAAAATGAAAAACAGTAGGCAATAATAAAGTAGTAGGTACCTAGTATCCTCTAGCGTCTGGTTTATTAAAATTTTAATTAGTTAACCAAAACGTTAACAGAAAACACACTTTCTTTCCCAAATGTCATTTTAGAATTATTAATATTACAAGGTGTTAGGAAAGACAACCGTAACAACTCCAGGAGTGAATCAGCACGAAACATAAAGTCGAACAGTTCTTAGCCATTTTTGACTTGTCTATACTTTCTTCAGACATTTTTTGGACTAATAGAATCAAATTTTTATCAAAGTGTGTCCTAGGGCAAATGGTGCATATGCACATTTTATGCATTTCATTTAAATCGTTGATATTTTATTATTTAGGTATTTTATTGTTTATTTTTTTTGTATTATTTTTTTATCTTCGTTACTGTTACTGATTTCTAAAGAATAAAGTTTTCAACTCATCATAGTAGGTACCTACTCCTGTATCAATTCAACCAACTGAAATCTTTTTAGGTAATAAATATTAAATTGTGCTATAGACTGCTATACTTTGTTTAACCAAGATATGCATATAGACTCCGCCCCATAAACGCTGTCAAAAGTTGAATATAATTTTTCATTGGTCGTATTGGTAAAACCCACAACACACAACTGCGCTAATTTTCAGTGACGTTTACGAACCACTTCCGGTTGTTCCTTGTCAGTCTTGTCAGAACGTTTCCGAGCTGAAAGATATTCTTTAAAATAATTAAATCTCATATAGTGACACTAGAAGTGTTATCATTTAAAATAAAAAAAAATTAAATTAAAAATGAATAGTTTTTGAATTTCCCGCTTTGTACCATGTACCATGTGAAACTGGCTTTAGTGTTCATCACGCTCAAGGGGCGGAGTCTATATGCATATCTTGGTTAAACAAAGTAAACGATCCATGATATTGAAAAGTTTAATTTCGGGAGTTCAAAAAATTGATGGCACCATCCTTAACAGTAATTTCTAAAGAAACTATGCACATAAGCGAACATGTCTGAGTTCTCGACTTTACTTTATATGTTGGAATTGTTACAGTCGACTTTTCTAACACCCTGTTTGTCAACAATTATCCTTTTTTGTCAAAATATAATTTTCTTAATATATACTTCGTCTACGTCGTTTACAAACTGCACCTTGTACTAAAAAAGTCATTTCGATATTCAAATCATGGAAATAATTCACATTAGAAATGTTCAGAGAAAATTAATACATATTAAATGTTATAAGATCCAAATACTTATCAGTTCCAATAAATTCTTAGAATTTCAGAGTAATACAAATAGTACAATCCAAAGTCCACTGTGTGTCATTGTCTCTTCTAAATTAAAGCGTGTGGGTTTTGATATAAACACAGTTATGAATATTTAGGTGGATATGATAGATTGACAGGAGCTATGGCCTCATATTGCAAAAAAAACCATTTCCAGAAAAAATCTGAACTGTTTGTGGCAGATACCTAATAGGTGAATGATTTTATTGCACGTTAAATAAATACCTACTTCTCCTGGGCTTATTTCCTGATATGAGTATATTTAGCCTTAGGTCGGTCTTTCAATTCAGATTTAACTCCCAGTTAAGCTGAAACTAATGATCAGTTGTTATGGATACCATTGTTACAAGAATTGTTTCCAAGACAATTGACCCTGGGTTAAGCCTAACAGGAAGTTAAAGCCAAATTGAAAGACCAGTAGCAGAAAGGTGGTTGTGAAATACTTTAGTACAACATAAATTTATAAATAAATTAATACAAACTGAATTATTATAGATATTTGTATTATTTTCCATCAAATTCTGGAAATTCTATTATCGTTTTAAAATGAACAACAACATAAAATGTAAAGATACAGATTTGATTAATTAATAATACAACAATTTAATGATCTACGTCTGCGTTTTATTTGTTAATTAATGTTAACCATATTAAAGTAAGTAATCCCACATTATCTTGGAAGAAAATTCTTACGCATCATTAAGATTACTTCACGTGACGGGCACACGACATCCTTGTTATTAGAAAAACTGAGGACCGATCGGGACCGATAATAATTATTATAAGTTATATAACTTATTTTTGAATACTAGTCTTTACAAGAATAAGTAATTACAAGTAATTATTTGGATATTTTACATCACGTGATCCTCAAAAAATATCCAAATTATTAAAAATTAGACGTATGGTTGTAATACCGTGCGCGTTTTACTTACAATTGCGTTTTCACATCCGATATATTCAGTTTTATTGCAAATAACAAATCCTTCAAGAATTATACTATTTGAATTCCCTTTAATGTTAAAGAAATATAGGAAAAACGGGAAAACAAATCACTTGTAGTAATTACCTACTCGTCCTGGAGTGTTTTTGAATGATCACTGTATTTAATATTTTCTATTATTTACACAAAGTACGTATATTCAACGTAGTTTGTAGTTAAATTGGTACCAAGGTAATACCTACTACTATCAGTTAAGAAACGTATGTATTTAAGTTATTATCAAAGTCGCAACATATACTATATGACAAGATAATTTATGCGTGTATGCTCTTACGTAAAATTATAAAACGCCGAAATATATCAGAAAGCACACGTGGGGGAAATACTCTTTGAAGGACATCATCTCACGTAATCGGTAACTACCTGTTGAGAAACAGGTACCATCATCACGGCCAATAACTATAATTCAAGAGAATCATTGGTTACTGTATAAAAATAGGATAAAATTAAACATATTGGTAACAAGTATTTTTAAAATTTCGTTTATACACCCAGCTAGACGTCAGCGCAGTCAATACATAACGAAATATTAAGCTTGGCTAGTAGGTATCTTTAGAGTCACTGGGAATAGTCTCCTAGCTAAAATAAAATATATTTTATTTATAAATCCATCGAAAAAGTTTCTCACGTGCAACTTTTGAAGAATCTTCTGATTCATAACACAAACCGGCGAGAATCCAGTGTATTTACGTAACACATCAAAGTTCACTGATAGTAAAACTGTTTGTTTTGTGTTTCTGAAATTAATTTCTATTGTCACTTTTCTCAGAATCACTATGACGTATGAAGTGTCTTTATATAGATTTGAAACTGGGTGATAATTTTTGAATTAACTTCTGGGATCCCACAAAGATAAATAATTGACAAAATTTAAATTGTTGTGTTCTATGTAATGCATATCGAAAAACCATAACCTAGATCCACGAATTGAAAAGAAAAAGTCAGAAAAACATGAAAATGGCAAATGTAGATAGGAATATTACTGATGAGGTACAACATTTACAACCTGTTACAACCTTTGTGGTAGGGCTACCTAGACAGAATGATGAATTAGTTTTTAAGAAAGGCAGGACAACAGAGAAGGCGTTGGAATAAGTTAATAGGAAACCTAATGTAACAATGGATACCTCATTCATCCCATAAGATGCATGGAAGAATAGAAAGAAAAGAATCGAATAAAAAAATTAAAGGCTGGAACGGCTAAGGGAAGTATAAAATTGGAACAATTCTTGAGAAGGGGGCAGTAATGTGTTTTTTCCACTACTAGATTTAGAAGGTACCATTACCTATTTAGTTTGTTTTCAGGACAAGAAGTTGATTTTCTCAGCTAGTGGTCACTAATTTTTTATTATTCACCACTGGTCAATAATAGAAACAATTGATCTAGCACACTAGCCTAATGCCTTTAAAATTATGTCAAATACCGAATATTATTCACCTTCATAATACAACAACCACTTTCTAAAACTTATTTATTTCAATCTAGTATTGTTTCTTATTAATTTTAATTATAATTATTTGTTAAAAATGAGAAATAATATATTTTAGATAAACGTCAAATTTTACACAAATGTCAGTTGAAATGTTTTCAGGCAAAGGCTACTTGATTTTTGTGGATATTTAGAAATGTAACTTTATTTTTTATTAACGTAAAAACGATTAATTATAAAAGGAATAAAGGTCCTAGTAGTGGAAAAAATAGTATATAAACCATGGTAGAGAAGACTTATCAGCCACGCAGCTTATGTCCTTCGATGCTCCGCATCTCAGGAAATAATAATGCTCGGTTGAGGAAAGTGTCTTCTCTACCTTGGTGTATAATATACTATTATTGTGATACCTGACAGAATAAGAGATTAGACAGGAGATTCATAATAAATCAATGAACATTAGCATGTAGGTAGAAAATCCTGCTAAACTGACTTTGGCAATACCATAGGTAATAGAACTTCCGGTGCTGCTGCAGTCAATGGAATATCGAAAACTATAATTAACATTCATGGTCCCTTTATTTTTTCATTTCCTCCAACTTACAAAACTGAAATTCAAGAAATTTGTCGAGTAGGTACACCGAAGGAAATTTTTTCAAACGGTATCTCTGATATACCTACATCTTTTTATTTGATAATTAATTGTTGCCCTTTTTTTGCACAGTTTGCTTCTAACTAAAATAACTAAAATAATAGAGATAAGATCTAGAACAAGCACGGTGGATCATAGGAAGAAATCTTTGATTGAAAATTAAAGTAATGGGGAATTTCCGGGAATTTCGTACAACTTGTCAAAACAAAAAGTAACGATATTTTCACAACACATAGGGGAAAATTTAATTATGGATCATTAATGGGATATTTGTTTACAAAACACGTAAATAATTATTTAGAAAAGGGTATACTTTCTGATAACTTTATCTTCTTATCAGAAACCATTATCCTATAGCGCCGGAAATTTAATAACTAAGTCTTTAAATTTAGATTCTAATTGGATAAAAAATCAATCAAATAAACGTTAAAAAAATTAAGATTATTACAGGATTATCTAAAACAGACATTTCTGTTATCTCTGATAACTTAATCATCGGCTATTTACACTTTCTCTAATCGGCCCAGACGAGCACAATATTAACTCCAAATAATATTTTTAAAGATTGGAAAATGATAAGGATAATAATTGTCATAGTAACAGCAAAAACAAGTGCTTAATATAAATACAATACCTTCGTATAATCCCATATCAATGGAATGATCCACTTTATATCCAGTGGCTTATCAGCAATGAATTCCAATTTCTTGAAATTTCCACTGAATTTGAATTCTAGAGTTCTGTTTCCGGTTAACAAAAACAAATCACACTGACACCTGTCATTTTTGTTTTTAGCTTAGTAGGACCAACATAAAAACATGAACGAGATCGTTGTGGTTTAAAATAGTATGTCCCAAAAATATAAAAATGTTACAACCACTAGGACCAAGTTACGATTGCATAAATCAATACAAACACACCACAACACATATGTTATAAGCTGCGGATGTTTACAGTGAATAAGGTTATGATGAGTTTATTTCCAAACCAATTTCGTAATTCATGGGTAGCTAGATGTGTAGTCTGTACTGTCACTTCACGAAACACTGAAACCACTTAAGTAAGTCACGCGCTCGATACAAATTCGGGAAAAGAAATCAGAGGTGTGCAAACCCACTTATAGTTAAATTCATTCTGTCAAGTCATTCTCGACTCGCGACTAGTGTTAGCAACATCCTACTCAGTAAAAACCAGCTAAATTGACTACCTAATGGAAAGTATGTTTGATAATCACGTCAACGACAATCCGACAGCGAGGCCGCACGACTCAATTGCTCGATTACAGACTTGTGTACTTAAATATCTTGTGCGCACGCCGTTTATTACGTCAACGCCAGGAAAGCCAATGAGATTCAACTTGTTAGCTTAGCAATATTCAAATCAACTTCGATATAATTATGCCACTGAAAAAGCAGTGGTGTGCGTTTCGTTTACGTATCCAAACAATATAATATAACAATTTGAACTAAAACTTTTGGAGAGGAATTTTCGTAACACTATACACACTATTGAAGCATTAAATTCATATAATTTTCTACAATAAATCGGGCAGTCTCAATTTTAAGAAATAAACTTGTAGGGATCTTTACAATATCCCCTTGCAAGTCCATGGACGTTCATTTGAACCCTACAGATGTCTGTACGCTGATTCCGCAGCGCTATCGGGAATTACACAGACATCTTAACATTTATATCCCTAATTTAATAATTAATCACCAACTACAAGGTAATTATACCTTTTAGTACCTTCTATGCTCTGTGACATGGGTAATTTTCTCAAAAAAAGTCACAATGCCATGACCTAATAGTAGCAGCGTTATACAGGGTATATCAACCGTTTATTCCGTTTAAGGGGTGTTTGTTAGCAGAGATCAAAACAATAAAAAATTCTAATAAACTCAGATCGAATACTGGATAGGAAGCTTGGTCCCCCACATTTCGTCCCTGACATTTCGTGCCCTTATTCAGTTGCAAGTAAATTTCGTCGCGCCACATTACGTCCCCGGTTTGAAATATAGTTTGATTCAAAAGTACACCGTTAACTCGTAGGAGGCACCTGAAATTTCAAAAATTCAAACTAAATAAGATAGTTGGCGTCTGATGTCACCTATTTTCAAACCAAATTTGTTTTTCTTTTTTTTTGCATTTCTTTGAGACGATATCTTATTTGGTTGAATTTTTGAAATTGCAAGTGCCCAAAGTGGTGTGCGGTGATACGAACGGGTCTTCGTATGGTGGAATCGAAATTTCTTGGGGACGGGATGTGGGGGAAGAAATTTCCGTAAACCTTCGAATACACTGTACTAAATGGTTTAAAATAATATGCCATTGGCCCAAAAATGATCAAAATCGACTGATCAGTGAAAAAGCTGACACTGTCAGCTTTGGCATATAAGGCATATAAGAAGCGAAGTCATCAGAAAACAATGTCAAAAGAAGAGGAGAAGGAAACTCACAAAACAAAAATGTTAAATTGATTATTATTACCAGATACAACCGTGGAAACTTTTGTACGAGTAATTAAATCATTCCTAGCGTCGAATTTTATCTTATCTTGAAGTTTCAAATTGCCGATTCCGGTTGAAAATCTTGTCGCTTCCTTTTATATTCACAAATGTTCAGTCTAATAAATATGCTGTACGAATGCAATTTTCAAAATCATAGTTTGTACTTTTTCTTTATAAGTGAAGCCTATATTCTCATAGATAGTGCCTATGGTGGTAGTAAGATATAGGATATAGTATAGAACAAACAATTTATTGATAAAGGATTTCCCTCCTTGAATTAGCTGAGGTGGCATGTAGATATTAATTAGCTACCAAACTCACCAAACGGAATGATCCTGGGTTTACTATGTTTATAGAGGGATGAAATTGTTACTTTATCAAAAATAACGCATTAGATGTATGAAGAATCTATTGTATTGTTATTCCGATGTATCTTTTTGACATTTGAGGAAATTACTTTTATGATCATTCTCGAAAGCACATTTTCACAATTGGCATTTTTTTCTAAATCTCTCGCACATTAAATAACTAATACAATAAACTACATAAATTAGTTATACAGGGTGGTGACTTGAGCAACGCAACATAGGGATTTCAATGGTAAATTCTTAATGTTTAATTATTGGCTCCCCTAATTATTTTAGAGCAAAAGTGTGTTGAGGTTTTTTGTAGAGAAAACAATTCTGCATCTGTTCATACTATTATTTATAATTTTCCATTTTCCGGAAGCGTAGAAATAGAAGAAATTGAAAATGGTCTTTTTAAACAAATCAGTGATGCCTTGGAATTATCTAAACAATCAACATTCGCATTTACATCGTCTGTCATTACGGTTTGAAGTTTATAACCGATTATTAAAATCTATTATTTTGAAAATGTATTCAACGAAAGAAAAAGTAGAAATGATAAAGTGCCTTGTTTAGCGTAAAATATGTTCCTATTACCTACTCGTTTTATTGCTTTAAAAAGAAAAAAAATGAAATGAGACAGAAATGTCAGTGCGTTTGTTTGATTTTATAATTCCATGGCATCGGTGACTTTTTTAAAAAGACCATTTTTAATTTCTTCTATTTCTACGCTGCCGGAAAATGGAAAATTGTAAATAATAGTATGAAAAGATGCAGAATTTATTTCTCTACAAAAAACCTCAACACACTTTGGCTCTAAAATAATTAGGGGAGCCAATAATTGAACATTAAGAATTTTCCATTGAAATCCCTATGTTGCGTCGCTCAAGTCACCACCCGGTAGAACTCTAAGGAATAATGAAAACTTAATGTTCTCAAGCGAGGCTAGATCGCTGTTGGTTCAAATCCAACAGGATGCAGTATTTTTCTGAATAAGTTAAGACTGCCTCAACCATGTATAGGGGCCATAATATGACTTTAGCAGTTGGTGTTCCCCAGGAAATAACAATTGTCTATCAATAATAGAGATGGGCAAATGAAAGATTTCAAATCAATGCCCTGACTTTTCTAATCAATACAATGTACTAATGGTAATTGTAACTTATAGTAATTTTAACGGTTTTGAGGCTTTCTTAATGACTTCACTGTTTAATTAAAATATTCCAATATTTTTAAAATAATAAGAGGGTCCATTTGTAGCATGAATGAGTTTGGAGCACAAAGAGTGTAGCGAAGACTATTTACGACTAGCATAGTGAAAAGTGCTCCAATGCAGCGATACTAGTTTTTCGACTTTGCGAAATTTATTCAACAAATATTTAAATTTTTTAATGAATTTACTTTCTGGGGAGTTTAGATTGAAACAAGTGAATACTGCGGCAAGGTATTTTCAAAACTGTCAAAATGGACAATTTAGGTTATTAAAAGAAATATTTATTCTTGGAGTTGATTTCAGTATTCAAATTCAAATAAAAGTTTAGGTACCTATTTATAATACCTGTGTTTATTTTAACCTCTCTGTAGAAGAGGAACTGCATGCCATTGATATACTTGATGTTGATGACGTTTAATAATTTAACACATGAAGCAAATGCGACTACTTTTAAGAACTAAGATTTTACCAAAAACAGTTTCACATTAGAAGCTATTGTGAAACTGTTTTGTGCAGTTTGCAGTGTCACAATCCTGAACGGGAAGTAGAAAAATTTCATTGTAGTACGTCTAACCATTCGATTGCTGATGGTGCCAAATCTTAGGGGATAAAAATGCTACTCGTGCCTGTAGTTTACACGTCGCATCCTCTGGTTCAAGCTAAATGAGCAGTAATTATTCTGAAATACTTCATCTATCAGCGAAAAATGAAAGTTACCAGAGAACTAATAAGTGTAAGTTAAAAAAATATAAATAAATCACCCTCTTATCAGAGAAATACTAACAACTAAACATTGTTTTTCTTACTATTTTGTATTTTGAGATGTACGCAAGGTACAACACAGTTTAAAATACCGATAGATATGTCAGATATGTGAGTATAGAATACCTATACAGTGCTTCCCGAAAGTAACGGATAAATTCAATAACATCGTTGAGAAAAATATTTCAAATAAATGATCGGACACGTCGATTTTTATTTTTAAATTGCCATTTAGAGATGTAATTTTCAACCCCCCACCCTCCAAACCCTAAGCGCTGCCAACTCCAACTTTAAAAATTCAAATAGTAAAGAACCCTTTCTGATACCTCATCTGATAGCTTTTTTTATGCTGAATACAGTAAAAAGAAGTTTTTCAAAATCGGTTGATAAATAACGGAGATATTTACCAAAATGTATTCAAATGCAAGCGCCAATATTCGAGCAGGCGTTGGTACGGCTTTACAAAGGGTGGTACAAAACAATTGCAACTTGTTTGTAATTGAATGTAAACAAAATGCATCTATCTATCCACAACCCCAATCATCATTAAAACTTCGATTCTTTCGGCTTCAGTAAATCTCATTTTTGTTATCTTATTTTTCAATCGTTAATAATAAGTAACACACACTCCATTAAGTAATGTCAATACATTTTGTTTACATTCAATTACAAACAAGTTGCAATTGTTTTTTACCACCCATTGCTAGAGCAGTACCAACGCCTGCTCGAATATTGGCGCTTTTATTTAAATACATTTTGATAAATATCTCCGTTATTTATCAACCGATTTTGAAAAACTTTTTTTATTGTATTCAGCATAAAAAGAGCTATCAGATGAGGTATCAGAAAGGGTTCTTTGCTATTTGAATTTTTAAAGTTGGAGTTGGCAGCGCTTAGGGGTTGGGTGGTGGGGGGTTGAAAATTACATCTAGAAATCATAATTTAAAAATAAAAATCGACGTGTCCGAGCATTTATTTGAAATATTTTTCTCAACGATTTTATTGAATTTATCCGTTACTTTCGGGAAGCACTGTACTATAATATTGTATAATATTGTATTTAGAAAAGTATAGAGAGTTGCATTTGAACTTTGATTTTTCAAACGGGATTAGTATTAACTGATATGTTAGTAATCGATAGTAATAGCAGGAAAACCATTACTTATTCTTATTGCGAATTGATTAAATCAATCAGATCTACCGATTACAGTCTACGATTGTTGTCGTGATAAAACCTGTACTTTTAATTATATCGATTTTTTTAATCACTGCATGGGGAGGGTAAAGGGCGTGTATCTAAATTAATATTATGTTATAAAAAAATAAAAACATAAATACACAAACATATCTGCAAATAAAGTTGTAGCGAGCACCACTTAAAACGGAACCCTGGGCATACTACGAGAAGCAGAGTTGGCAAGGGGTTGGATTTGTATTTAAAATTACATATTTTGAAGAATTTGAACATAATTTAGATTTAAAAATAACTGCTTATTCATCAAATTAAATTTGGTTATCTTTAATCTGTGTCTTGTATCGTAATTAATATAAGAACACACGTCCGCTGATAAAAATACAATGGTAAATCAGATATCAATGCACCATTCACTAGTTTGAATAAAGATTGGTTATTGTTAGAGCAGTAATTTCTTTTAAAAGGTGTATCTGTCAGAGGGCGTTATAGAAAGTAAAACCCACGCACTGAAAAAAACAGGAAATGTTAAAATACCTACGGAAATTATGAACAGCATACAATTGATTTTTTTTAATAATGAACTATTATATACACATTTTGAACCTATAAGAATTTTTTTAATCGATGACTTTGAGAGAAGGGTAAAAATAATAAAAAGAACGTACCCAGCACCCAATTAGGGACGCCGCCGCGCGCGCCGCGCCGTCTCCCGCTCCCAATTTAAATAATTTTATTTTGATAATGTTAGACAGTACAATTTATCATATGCTAAATTTTATTGGTTTATATTAAAGGGTGTCTGAGTCTGCGATAGTAATTAAAATCAAGGGGGTGCAGCTTTGATCTAGTTCTGTGTCGTCGTGTCGAGGTTGACCCTGTGAAGTACGATAATAACAATGCTTGCACAGCGTTCTACTAAAACAGGTAAAACCGCCAATTTTGGTGTGTTAATCTTCAATATAACAAAGAAGAAAATTTGTAAAATAAAATATTATATTTCAATATGCAGCAAAAGAACCCCATAGTAACCCCAGGAGGAATCGGTAATTCAAATGTCAATAAAGCTTGTCTGGTGTGACTTTCATACAAGCTATGTCCTATATGGGACAATTACAACGGGGTATAAAAATTTTATCCTAAACATTCAATAAGTACCGTGGAGACAAATAGACGCAATTGTCCACTCGGAGAGTTGAAGAAAGAGTGTCCTGGAGAAAAACGAAAATTTAACATCTCACCACCCAATATATGATAATAGTATATTATCCAATCAGCAATCACCATTTAACGATTAAGACACGAATTTGAGAAATTTTTAAACTCGGAATAAGATATATGAAATCAAATTTAATGATGAAGGATATTTTAAATATATGTTTAGATCTTTACAAGCCCAAACGTAAAATCTGAACACAAGAGGTTATACTCGTAGTAGTTTCTTGTACTGGGAATACGTATTATAGAAACATACAGTGTGATCATTTGACAACGATGCACCCTTAATATCTTACGAACTACAGGGTGTTTCTTAAATGGCGGACACGGAGAGCACTACGCGATTCTCATCTTAAAACTGAGTTGAAAAAGTATAGGCGATTTTGTCCTAATGTATTTCGTTTCCGAGTTATTTGCATTTTAAAAATTTTAAATTTGACAACATTGCGCATGCTTGCACGGACTTTGTTTTAAACGTTTGGTGTTTTAATAAGGCAGTATGAACAAGTTTCCTAGGTAATAACCTCATAGCTACAATGCACTGTTGCAATATATTGAAAAAAAATGTAACAACAGATATTTATCAGAAAGAATGTCTTCGGGGGAAGGAATACAACGTATAAAAAATTCCAAATTTATTAAGATTTAATATTTGATTGATGAACAATGCGGAACGGTTAAAATTTACCCGTTTTTCCAAAGCATAAAGGAATTGAATCTCAATCTTTGACTGAGAATAACTCTGAAACTAGCGAAGAACGGACATTATTGTATTATATTTTTCCAATTAGTATCTGGAGGAGAATGTAGTACTGTGCTCCGTGTCCGCGATTTAAGAAACACCCTGTATACCAAATATTAAAAAAATGTAAAAATACATGTTTATAGAGGATGGGGAACACTGGATAGCGTAATCAGCGTCGGCCTAATACTTACCTCGCCACCCTCAACTATCTAACCTTGAAAAGTTTAAATGGCACTATGCCCTTTGTGATACCTCAAATTAAAGGTTTTTTAAAATGCTATCTTTTTACGCAAAGAAAATTAAAATCGATAGATTCGTTTTGGAGAAATTAAAAAAAACATGAAAAAGTGTGTCCTTAAGACGTCAGCACGTCAAAAGTGAAAACCAAATTGCAGCTGTTAGATTATTATTCGCCAATTAACACGTGAGTTAGTACATTTGCTCGTTTATCATATTTTTTTTACATCAAACGTGCGTTTGGCCGGCTACGGTTTGACTCGCGTCGACCGTCCACTCGTAAATGGAGGCGGGCGGGTAGGTGGGGTAAGACTCAGTATCTCGCACGTTTCGGCCGTTTCGACCCTGCAGATGACGTTTTTTTACCTTTATTCGCGAATTATAATCTAACAGCTGCCATATGATTTTCATTTTTGACGTGCGGACGTCTTAAGCACACACACTTTTTCATATTTTTTTTAATTTCTCCAAAACAAATCTATTTATTTTAATTTTCTATGCGTAAAAATATAGCATTTTAAAAGAATTTGAGGTATCACAAAGGGCATAGTTCCATTAAACTTTTCAAGGTTGGATAAGTGGGGGCGACGGGGTAAGAATCAGCGGGACGCGGATTACGCTATGGAAGGTCCCCATACTCTATAAAAACGTATTTTAAAATTTTTTTTTAAATTTGGTATGGTTCGCGAGATATTAAGGGTGGATCGTTTTCAAATGATCACCCTGTATAAGTAAACACCTCCACATAAATTATTTTAGTAAAAAAAGAGATTAGGTAAACGAAATTTGAAGAACAAGAGAAGAGTGTTTTAAGTTGTTTAAAAAAATGTGGGGAGGAAGATATAATGCAGATGTCTTAATACACCTAGGTTTATAATAGTTTCGTATGTTTAAAAAAAACGTGGATTCTCCAATACATTCGTAGGTATTAATATTTCTACCAACACTGCAATAAAAATATCTCTGATTATTTTTAGTTCCCAACCGATCAAATCAAATTCAAATTATGTCAATTATGCGAGACCTACAATGCCCTTGAAATACACGGTTTCCGGATTTACAGGATGTAAATGTAAATTCTAGAATTAATTAGTCAAGTATAGAGTATTATGAAAGACAATTTCAAAGAACGTAGGATATTAAATTTAAAATTTAATATATGCAACATTTTTTTAAAGTATGAAACAGTCAAACATAATATTTTTTCATGTGTTGTGCAAATAATAAAATTAGATAATTTATAAATAAAGTTGATAAAATTATAAAATAGAATACTTTTGAGATGACTGTTTATCTTATCTTATGTTAGAGAGTTTTAAAAGAGTCTGGGTTGTAGATATTTTTTATGTTCTACTTCATAGTAAGTAACACATTATAGAGTGATATTTAACGATTCTATAATGGTAGCTATTCTAAAAATGTAAATTTCGTTTGGTCACATTTGTATCTAAATATAACAAATATTTGTGGTAGAGCAGTGATGGTTTGACGTAATGCCTAACACAACTTTGGCGTGAACTTCAGTAAACACCCATCAGTATATTTTGAAAATTGTAATTAGGTAATTCTATTTTAGTTAGCCTATCTCTTTCTGTGTCAGTTCAGTGTACACTGATTTATACTGTTTAATGAATGTAAATCACATTATGATACAACTCTATCTAGTCCCAAATTATCATAATTACTGTAAAAAGATGAAAATTATAAGCAGGGATTGAACAACTGAATTTCCCATTTCCACTTCTATTTACCGTATACTCTTGCCCCGCTTCTTCCTTAAATGACTAATAATTGTTTACTCGAAATATGAGAAAAAAAAATTACAACTATGAGTACAACAACATCAACACGGTATTTTCCTTCGTAATGGGATTACGATAATAATCAAAATCACGAAGAAACACATCTTCACTGCATGTTGATAACTATATCGCATTGTTTATTTGTCATGAGTGATTAGAGTGAATGACTTAGTAAACTACAATCTTAGAAATACAGGAAAATTGTATTCTTTTCATTAAACTGGCGGTAACTTTCAGTGTTGTTTGGATAAAGACCTAATCTATAAACAATTAATTTCATGTTTATAATTAAAGATATAATTAGGAATTTTTTGAATATTAACTCTGAATAATTAAGAAATGTTTGTTAATTATTGCGGTAGTTACTACTGAAAACTTGATAAAGTTAGTCGTTTCACTTATTAAATTAATTTCTATTTTTGTTTTGATACACTTTGTGTTAATAGTTACTACCTACCCATTACTTATGGAAATCGGAATTCCTGCTATGGTCAGTGGGCGTTATCTTGTCGGCATTTATTGAATTAACAATAAGCTTTCTTAAAGTGTTGTTGAAACATATTTCAGTATTGTGTAGTAAGATTATACCGGGTGGTGACTTGATGACGCAGCATAGGGATTTCAATGGTAAATTCTTAATGTTGAATATTGGCTCCCCTAATTATTTTAGAGCAAAAGTGTGTTGAGGTTTTTTGTAGAGAAAAAAATTCTGCATCTGTTCATACTATTATTTATAATTTTCCATGTTTAAATTAAAAATGGTCTTTTTAAAAAAATCAGTGATGCCATGGAATTATAAAATCACACAAACGCACTGACATTTCTGTCTCATTACATTTTTTTTTTCTTTTTGAAGCAATAAAACGAGTAGGTAATAGGAAACAAGATTATATATTTATTTTACAAAACAAACTTCAAACTTATGTATTAGTCTGTGAATCGTTGTATTATTTGGAATTTGCCTATTCGGATATTTTACGCTAAACAACATTTCTACTTTTTCTTTAGTTGAATACATTTTTAAAATAATAGAACTTAATAATCGGTTATAAACTACAAACCGTAATGACAGTGACAGATGTAAATGCGAATGTTGTTTGTTTAGGTAATTCCAAGGCATCACTGATTTCTTTAAACAAACCATTTCTAATATCTTCTATTTCTACGCTTCCGGAAAATAGAAAATTATAAATAATAGTATAAACGGATTCAGAATTTTTTTCTCTACAAAAAACCTCAACACACTTTTGCTCTAAAATAATTAGGGGAGCCAATATTGAACATTAAGAATTTACCATTGAAATCCCTATGCTGCGTTGCTGAAGTCACCACCCTGTATATCAATTATTACGGAAAATGCGGTAAAAAAGAATTTATTCTAAAAGCTTAAAATGAACTGTTATAACTGATAAATAGAACAACTATTTCAATTTCAAGGTATTTTTTCAGTATCATTTCTCAACATTATAACGAAACCAGGTGGTGTCACGGTCATAAAATATTTAGCTTACTTTGACAATCATCCAAAATATCAATTAAATCTAACGTCCATGGTGACACAAACACATCGGACTCTTCAGGTACACTAGAGCACATTCTCAATAAGCAAATGAAGAGACTGAAAACAGATTTGAAGCATGTTCGGAAAACCGTCTTTACATATTCGCGGTGTATTCTAAACTGATATTTTTATTTGACTATCTCACAGTAAATCTGCTTGTCACGAACTGCTCAGGAGCAACTAAGCATGTAAAATTTTGGCGTAGAATTAATAACTGTGAAAATGGAATTATGAAAATAATTGACTTTTTTTCTGCTTTACAATACATTGCAGATTTTAAATTAAAATATCGCAAGTGATACTACTTATTTATTAATCAGAATGTTTGAGACAATCGTATATAATACTGCAATAGGTCCATGGCACCTTTTAACAGGTAATACCTACACATTGGTTCTAATTAAGCAAATGAGACAAAATTCTAAAACTAGAAGAACACTACCCTCTACCTAGTTATTAATTATTATCAACCTTAAAGAAAGCATCAGGGTTAGATGTTAATTATTATTATTTAATGATATCTGAATATCTAGCATATAAACAACAAAATATACAATCTCTAATAAAAAAAATTGCAAAATTTAATTAATTATAAATAACATATAACTATTTGCAACCTCATCTTGTTTATCGCCTAAGCATTTACATATAAATAGAGAGCGTTAAACTTATAATTAGTATCGTCAAGGGCCATTATTGCTTCGCGTACTTGTTTTTCCTGATTAGAAAATAATAACTATAAAATATTTTAACAAAGACTAATACACATCACTGCCTATACAGCGTTAAAAGAGTACCTAATGTAATCTTTTGCGATACCTATTTTTTTACTTGGCGGAAAAGCCCTCATTTTATCGCTCTAAATTAATGTCAAATAGTAAAGAGTTAAAACATTTTAGAAAAGCTACTAACTACTATTATACGAGTATGTTATCCAATTTTCTGTTGTCTTTCTCATCAAGATAAGTATCCTTTTCATGGAATAAGTTCCACTTGTAATTTTTTTATCTGCTATTACAGCAACGCGATTTGTTCATCAACGTGATACATCATAACCTCCAAGGCCAATTATTTATAGTGATAGCGACAAAAATTGCACAAACCAATGAAAATTTAACTCGTCTCTTAGATCACGCTACCACCAGTATAAGACGATATTTTTTTCTTAGCCGCTTTTAGTTTTCACTTGTTTGCACTTTTCAGTATTTTCTGCGATAAGTGAAATGTGAAAATACTTTCCTTATTACTGAAACTAATTAATTATCTACTTAAAAAAATCTATATATGTATTAACAATTAAATTACAGTATTGGTTCCTGTAGTGCAAAATGTGAGAAGACTGAAAATACCGAAGAGTAAGAATTATATGCCATGAGAGAGATACAGAGAGAGAGAGAGAGAGAGAGTGAGCCTGATGTAATTCGCTCCAAGACATTTTCGCATATTATAGCATTTGGAACAAAATTATTGTGGAATTGGCATCGGAGCCTATGCCATTCCCAAGAGTAAAGCCAATACAAATTAATTGTTGAATCCTATTCTAGAGTGAATCACTTCGCTAATATGTACTTAATTACTTTCATTTTGATAATTTAATCGCTAACCACATGGTAGCAAATTTCCATTCAGCAAGTGTACCTGTTGCTTCCTATTTACAACAGAGTTTTGTAACTGCCAGTACCTCTATGTTAGTAACTATAAAAATACAAACAATAGAGGACTATAATTCTAAATTTTCAAATAGTATCACCGTAGGTTTATCGTAATTAAAACTGTATATATTATTTATATTTACAAAAGATACATGTGTACTAAGCAAATGTTATTGTATAAATGTATACAGTACACTTATAGTCGTAACTGTAATTTTCCATTTAGTATAGGCATATAGAAAACTGTTATAAACTTATAACCTTTCCAAGATAAGGAAACTCTTACTACTTAATTTATTGTTTTTGGATCTACAAAGTATTTTAACCAAGTAAGGACTTGGGATTTAAAAAGAATAGCAGAGAAAAAAAGAATAGAACTAAGCTGGGCAGCGTTTGGTAAACTGGGATACGTTTTGAAATCGCAAAGTATTCCTATAAACCTAAACAGGAAGGTGTGTGAATTATGTGTTCTTCCTGTAACCACATAAAGTCTAGAAAGTAGAAACCACAAACCCCTTTGGATAGAAGTGCGGAAAGGCTCAAAACAATTCAGAGAGCGATGAACGTGCGAGGGGATCACCCTAAGAGACCGCATTAGAAACGAGGACGTCAAAACGAAAAAAAAAAAGATCATAGTAATTCAAAGAGTAACCCAATCTAAATGAAGATGGGCAGTCCGCGTTGCAGGCCACAAAGATCCTACAAAGCGGCAGTTTTTCAATAGACGACTTCTCTTTATGTTGAAAAGAGTGAGGTAGGTTCTACCCTAGTTCTATTCTTTTCTATCAGCGCTGCCAACGTAAGGGAATAATTTTTAGTAACCTAAGCTGAAAACCCGGCGCCCAAGAACGACGAAGAGATGTATGGCCCCTAAAAGCGCTGGCAAGACGATATCCAGATAGTATCCGGGAGAAACTGAAAGTGAATAGCTTTAAATGGGGGGACCATGGAAACGATTGCAGGAAATCTACATCCAGGAGTGGATATCCAATAGGCTGAAGAAGAAGAAGAAGATGCAGAATACACCAAGCTATTAAGATCAAATGTGCATGTGAAGCCATATAGTATATACCTGGGAGGTGTAGGCAGAAGGTAGCAGAAGAAGGGAGAGAGGAATTATTGTCAACATAAGAAGAAAATCTAACGCATTGCCATATAAAGTAAATTATGAAAGATACCGGATGTGATAACTAAGGAGACGTAAAGACCCAGACGGTAAAGAGAAAGAAGTGCAATCAATGTAGCAGGTTGGATCTTTTCATCAACCCTGTCCGGTCCGCGGATTGAAAATCAAGGTGGATGGCAAACAGATCTATAGCTGTAATTTTTGACATGAGACTATTTGCTAAAAAAAGCATCGATGTAACAAATATAGGTAGATTCAGATACAGAGTTTGGAACAGAATTCACTAGAAGAGATGAACAGTTCGAAGAATAATCAAGAATCCTAAAATAATATGGATAAGTACTATATCGATCCATACTCAGAGCAACAATGTACATTGTTATTATTTAACAATTTAAATTTCTTCTAAGTAGAAAGAGACATTAAACATTAACTAACCAAATTATATACAATACAGCAGGATATACTACACTATAGAGTAGTGGGTAAGTGGGTATCTCTGATTTAACGACAATACCTGAAAACTGTAAATTTTACTTTTTTTTTTAATTCGGTAACTCTGATAACCATGTAATTATGGATTATTATTTAGATATTTTTACATTAAGTTTTAATTTAAAAACAAACCAATTTCAACCAACCGACATAGAAAAATCTGCATCAAATTATTTTTCATCAACGTAGAGTCCTCTTGAAAAGTATGTTATGAATATACAAAACACTCATCCCCTGGTGCAAACCATCAATCTGCGTATAAAACGTGTGAGGTAGCATCTGTTTCTCTACGTAAATGATTTCAATGTTAAATCAATATTTTTATTACCTTTAATTACATACGTAAGTATCTACGTTGATTTTACGTAAAACTCTGTATATAATTTATAAGAAAGAAATTATGATTACTTTTCTATATCTCAAATGATCTAATTAACGGAATTGTTGTGACTCATTTTGGTTAGACATCTAAACCTGTATCATCTGACGCACTTCATCATAGAATAAAAATTAATCATAATTTTGATTCAGCGGAAAACTGAGGGTGCACTAGAACAAAGTCTAAGTGCACTGACCTGTCCTGTATGACAATTGTAATTTATAGAATAATAAGATTAATCAACGGTCTATATTAATTTATTTAAAATTACATTTTATAATTATAGACTTAATCTCATCGTACCTAAAGCTTCTTAGTTTTTTATTTTTACCTCACAATAAATGATTGATAGTTTAAATATTTACAATGGAGACTGTTTCTGAAAACCTTTCATTTTACCATTAAACTGTTAAAATGTATATAATCATATAATCGCCTTTACTTTTATTGAATATACGACACACTTGAGGTATAGGCTGCAGTTACATCCCTGTATTTAATTTTAGAAATACAGATTTCAATTTATATTTCTAAAAATAAATCAACTAAATACAGAGGTGTCCATCTTAAGTGTGTCACACTGTATAATGAGCCGCCAAGTAGATTATTTTACTTTCTTGGCTAATTCTCATTTCATTTACTTTTAAGATACGGTATACAGGGTGTTAGGGAAGTCAACCGTAAAAATTTTAAGGGTGAACCGTTTTCGTGAATAAGTATCACACTTCGAAGATGAAAAACGCGAATAAAAAAATAACTTTACAAATGGTGTTGTTGGAATATTTTTGCAATATATTTTTTAATCCGCTTTTGCTTATAAATTAACTATCATTAAATAAACACATTAAATATAACTAAAGCGATTTCTTAATACATGCGTTTCGAAACCAATGTTATTTTAAAGGATTGTTTCTCAGCTTTTCCTTCTTTGATTATTGCTAGGCGCAATCTGAGGACCTACTTAACATACGTCATGTGGTAATTATTTTAATCTCGTTAGTATTATCTCAAACACTTGTTAAATTAAGTGATAAATGTGTATTAGATTTAGATGTTATATTATTATTACTATTGTTATATACTTATTTTATGACTCAATTGAAACTTTAGATTACCTAACATATTTAAGAGCGAATTGGTGAGCGAAAAACGCCTTAAACCATAACTTCGTTATTTTAAATTTTGGACACCACAGACTGTGCATAATTTCAAATGGTAAGGTAAAAGCTATCTTTTGACATCACCCATTTGTAAATATCTTTTTTCTTTTAAATGGAACACCCTGTATATTTTTACATATTTGAATTCAGGACGAAATTCTGCATACAGTACTGTTTCATTTGTTTTTGTGATACTAGAAATTTTTAAATATATCGCATGCAGGTAGTCGTACGCTACCATATAATTTTCAAGTATGCCATGGAAAACAACGAGAATATTAAAATTTTTTGGAAATATTAATTTATAAAGCTATTACTCAAATTTGCCGCCAGCTGGTCGATAAGTTATTTAGTTTTATGGTAGCGCAAGGCTGTCTAGATGCAACATAATACAATTATTTAAAAAAAATATGTGTACCAAAAAAACAAATGAAACACACTGCTGTATGCAAAATTTCATCCTGAACCCAAATATGTAAAAATATACAGGACGTTTAATTTAAAATGAAAAAGTTGAACAACGTAGCTTAAAACAGTTGATAGATATTTACGAAAGGGTGATTTCCTCGGTGATTTCAAAAAACAGGCTTATCATTTAAAATTATGTATAGTTTGTGGGATCTAAAATTTATAATAACGAAGTTCTGGCTCGAGGCGCAGGTATATTGAAAAAATCATGTAAATCCGCTTGACAATATAAAGTTTAGGAAATTTGGAAAATGAAATGTGTATAAACAATAACAAATTTACAACGGGAATTTAATCTAAACATGTAGACAAAAACTTCCGCTTGTAGACAGTAATTATAGTACAAAGACAATATAAAAGATGAAAACGGGCCAGTAAAAGAGTAAAACCAACATTCTTAGGAAAAAAGAAAGATAAAACTGGAGTTCCTTAAAAAGTGATGGAACCAACATTCATATTTTATAATTATATCGTTGCGAATCCTGGATCTTATCGACCAATTAATAAAAAAGTAAATAACAAGAAGTAAGGAAATCACATGTTTTTGTGAGTTAAGTTAGTGGTGGTATTCGTATAGTGACGTCTTTTCGATGTTATAACCGGATTTTACTGGAAATATAAAAAAGACAGGTAACTAAAGAAAAACATTAAAAAGTGACTTGATGATGATTATTTTGAACACTGAATTTAATAACTATTAATATTAATAATAGTTTGAATGTTAATTAGTTTATAACATATCAAGTTGTTAAAATCTATTTATTTTTATAAAACATAAGAGAGGTAGCTATTATCTTCTCTTTTAATGTATCGTGAATGTACCTATATCTGTACACATTTATTTAGGTCATTTTGTTAAGGATCGTCACGGTTCAAGGGACTTCCAAACATTACAGTGTTTAAAATTGTATTATCAGCATAGTTAAGATTAGAAGTTTGCAGATACATGGCGACATTAATATTGTTGTATAGGTAAACTTGCAAATAAGTTTTTCTACTTCGCGTTCACAATTGTGAGGCTGAAAACCGCACAAAACAGTTTCACAATAGGAGCTATTGGAAACTGTTTTTGGTAAAATTTTAATAGTGGTAGCATTTGCTTGATATCTGTCAAATTATCAAACGTCATCATTCATCAACATCAAATATCAATGACATGTAGTTCCTCTTCTACAGAGATGTTCAAATAAACACAGAAACTAAGTATATAAATACCTGAACTTTTATTTTATTTTGAATAATGAAAACAACTCCAAGAATAAATATTTCTTTTAAAAAGTTTATTATAACCTCAATTGTCAATATTGACAGTTTTGAAAATAGCTTGGAACCACTTGTTTCAAAATGAGGCTTACTGATAATAGGGTTAAATAGTACAACCCCTATCAACTATAATAAGATTATCAAAAAATGCCGTCGGGAAGGAGAGTAGAGAAAGGCCAAGGAAGAAAAAACGGAAGCTGATGGTTAGCAAGCATCTAATTTTTCTACTGTACTACTGAATGTTTTATTCGAATAAATTAACAAATTAACATTTGCAAAAAAACTATATAAGAATGTAAAATATGTAAATGTATATATGTATACACAATATGTAAATACATATTATCCTAATTTAATTATAATCACCTTGACGTTGACTGTTACAAAACGTAATATAAAATAAATCGAAATTCCTTTATTCTCTTTTCATTTGCAAGACTGAAAAATTAACGTAATTTAGCAAATCCTCATGGCAACAGGTGCTGATGACTGCCATACTTTCTTATTTATATATTTACGAGTACTTGGTGGGACATACGTGTAAATTAGCAATTTGAAATTTTGGAATCTGTTAAATTCATTTCAATATACTTGAATATACAGGGTGTGCAAGATAACGAACACATGCATGGGAATCTCGTAAAGGGTACCTACGAAACAGAAATTTGGTTAAATGTTCAGCGTATTGAGGACTATTATGATCACTGTTCAAATTCTATACATTTTGCAACATATAGTTTCATATCTTTGGGTTAAGAGATACATATTTTTATTATTATTATTATTATTATTATTTATACAGAGTGAGTCAATATTCACTCGGAGTGAATATTGACTAACTCTCGCTCATTCAAGGGTTGGGGAGTGAATCACTCCCCAACCCTTGAATATGTATTCTGCAATTAAAAATAGTAAGTCAAAAATGAAGAATGTTAAAATCCCGAAAGCGAAGCCGTTTTTAGGTAAAATTGGACCAATAGCGTGACCACCCCGGTCTCCCAACTTAACAAACGAATGGACAAGAAAAAGATCTAAAGTACTAGATATAGCATTAAAAGAATATAGCAAGTCAAAAATGGACATCATATGAGCTGGACATGTTGCAAGAATGGGAGATAGTGGAGTAAGAAGATTTTAGTATTGAGGCCTCAGGGAAGAAGAGGTGTGGGCAGGCCGATGATGAGGTGGATACCCGCTGAAACCAAATGCCAAAAATAGAAAAAAATGGAAGGGTAGAAAGGAGCCCCATATCCGTATTTGGATAGATAAAGGCTAGTTGAAACATATTCAATATTTTCAAAAAAAAAAAGAAAATAGTGGTAATGCTATTAATGAGTGGTTTTTTTTCCCAACTAAAAATATATATTATACAGGGTGGTGATTTTTTCAATGCTCATTATTGGTATCTCGGGAACGGTAAACGATACGAAGTCTGTTAAATTAGACAAAAGTTGCGCGTTTTTATAACGATTGAGAATCTGAAGAGAAATCCAGGATATTTTGATTGCTTCCTGATTTATCACGAAACAACTGAAAATAGCAATTTCAGAAAAAAATTATTATCTTCAATACCATTGACAATATTTCAATCAAACCTGGTAACTTCATATTTTTGGCCACTCCGCATTGAATGGTGCCTTCAGAAATTTTCTATAAGCCTTCTAGATTTCAAGCGGCTATAAGATATAAAAAAGTTGACTATCGCAGCTTGAAATCTAGAAGGCCTAGCCAAAAATATAAAGTTATCAAGTTTGATTAAAATAGTATCAATGGTATATTGAAGATAATATTTTTTTCTGAAATCGCTCTTTTCGGTTTTTTCTTGATAAATCAGGAAGCAAAATATCCTGGATTTCTTTTCAGATTCTCAATCGTCATAAAAAAGCGCAACTTTTGTCTAATTTAACCGACTTTGTATCGTTTACCGTTCCCGAGATACCAATCGTGAGCATGGAACTAATCACCACCCGGTATACGTCCGTAAATATATTTATATTTTTAATAATTCTTTGAATGTTTTATAAACAAATTTCAAGTTAGAAAGATTAATAACAGTTTTAGATGTATGAAGTTTAAGCTTTTAAAAATGTATAGTTTTCTAATTCTTCAATGACACTCTTGTTTTACATGAACTTCACAAGACCTTCACGATTTAAAATGAATAAGAATACGAAATAACTAGACTCTTATCAGCCAGAGCAACCACTCTTTATAATCTGATGTGTATCAATTTTAAACTTAATGCTAAATCTGGTTTACCCTTGAAATATCACAGGCTTATGTAAGGATAAGATAATATCTTACTTATAAATGTTACTAACTTGTTAAAACAACAGATTTTAAAATATACCCGACGCTACTTGAGTTTTCTTAATTTTATTAGAATAAGTTCTTGTATTACCACTAAGTACAGTAGATATCTATGTATTAGGTAAAACGGGAATGTTACTATCCATTCCTTTAGCTAACAAGTTTTATTTACCTACAAATAGATCTAAAATATAAATACATTTTTATAACAGATGCCTATAATATTCAAATAATTTTTTTATTATACTTTATTAATCGAATATTGGTAGTGTTTTAAACTTTTCTGGCAGTGGCAGTGACATAACCCTAATAATGATTTCTCCTTTAATTTTGTAAGTTACAAACTTAAGTACATGTAATTTTAAATTTATGAAAGACAATTTTTAAACTGTAGTGTAATGTAAACAGAGTACAATTAAATCAAAATTAAAAAAAGTATTTATAGCAACTAATAATTAAAATATTTCTAGAGATTAAAAAACTACTTCTAGGAAGGTCACTGCTTACGTACGAATCTTCTGTGCACGTTATAATTGGCAAATGTTGATATTCAAATTAGCGCAAATACACAAAACTAGTTTAAGAATGAAATTAATTTAAATATTTATTTCGGCTCGAGAATCCTGTTCTATCAGTTCTAAAATTTTATACTAATCCTAAATTAAATTCCATAGAATACCATCAGCATCATAAAGTTTTTGCAAAATTAAATGAAACCTGTATTAGAACAACGGCAAGTCATAAACTTTATTTTGAAATAGAAAATCCTTGAAAGAATGCTAATTGTAATTTCTTCAGAAATGTCCTCTTATCTCGTGAGTCGTGAAAACGAGGTTAATTATTTTCTTAGACTGTTTCAAAATAGAAAGAAAACAAATCTCGCTTTCTATTTACATACAGGAGTCTTAATGAGATAACACATGAACTGATCAACACTGTAAATATTGAACAATTTTAGGCAATTACCATACATTATATACTTACTACTTAAAGTCTTAAAACTATTCTGATAATTCACATTACATTTACATTAGCTCTGAATGTCAGGAAACTTTGTTATTAATACTGCACAAATGACTATACCTCAAATTATTACTATTAGTATTATTAGTTACATATTTCTCGTTAAACATACATAGTATAGCTATAGACATATACATATAAATAGACAAACTGTGAAAATGAGTTAAACGTTTTGTGCAATAGATGCCCCATCTTTCGGAAGAAGTCCAAAATTGTTAAATGTTGTTTATGTCTCGTCTTATGTAATTTAATGGTTCCTACACGAACAAATAACAGCTGATGGAAGGAATGATTCATAGATCTACTTTAAAAGTGTAACTTTACCATAACTTTACTATTTAATTTTTACTGCATGTACAGACATGACATATTAAACTTAAACATTAAAAAAATGCAAAACGTATACAGGGTAATTCAAAAGTACACCGACAACTCGTAGGAGGCAAATCCTCTCGTCAAAATAAGGAATAAAGTTTAAATGACCCATTGTCCAACAATGTCTGGTTACCGAGAGAACAGCCGACAAAGATGGAACGAAGAATCACTAGTTTATTTGTTTGTAAAATTTCGGTGAATCAAAATTTCAATCAAATAAGATATTGTCTCAAGCAAATGTAAAGAAAATAAACAAATTTGGTCTGAAAATATCTAGGTGATAGACGCCAGCGTTTGGTTTGAATTTTTAAAATTTTAGGCGCCCAAAGTGGTGTGCGAACGTTCTTGTAAAAACCCCGATATTTCAAAAACGGTGCACATTTTCGTTGTACAACAAGAGTACTTTCTCTTTTTGTCTAGCACAGGGGTCTGAAATCCACTATTGAATTTACCAAAAGGGAAAAGACAAAAAAATTATCGCTTAAAATACCAAGTGGTTCTCAGGTTTATCATGTTCATTAGTGATTTTTCGTTCTATCTTTGTCGGCTGGTCTGGTATCTCTGCAACCAACCATTTTCGGATCATGGGATATAAAACTTTTTTCCTTATTTTGACGGGAGGAATCATCTCTTATGAGTTATCGGTGTACTTTTGAATCTTCCTGTATATTACGCATTTTGTAATATTGCGAAAAATTGAACAATTCATGCAGGTTATGCTGCGAGATTAAAAATTTTCGATTTCGAACAGATACTCATGCTAATAATAATTATAATAAGTAATGATATTATAAGTATAATTCTGGTTTAGTCTGCTTCTGGACAAACTTGAACTTCATATCACTCAAAATATTTGAAATGTCACTCCATATATCAAATCTATTTATTAATTTCTAGTCTACATTGGTTTAGCTTAATTTTGAACCAAGATCTTTATCTTTCCATTTCAATTCTCCTAAATATACTTGATGCAATAAAATGTTTGCAACTGAAGTCTACCAGAGTGATACCGACAACAAAAAAAAACTTGAACTTCATTGAAGTGCTTCAGGAAAATATTATATTTTATTGTAATTAAAGTCTGTCTTTGACAGAAAATCCTCACAAAGGGCACCTTAGGGCGAGTTGTATGGACGTAGTTAACTTCCCGTTCTACTGAGCCAGGATCAACTGTCATGGATACGATTGTTACAATAATTGTATCCATGACAATTGATCGTGGTTCAGCTGGACGGGGAGTTAAACTACGTCGATACAACTGGCCCTTAGGCCCAGTTGTATAAAAAATTTGACTCCCAGTTCAGCTGATCCACGATCAACTGTCATGGATACCAATTGTTATAACAATCATATCCATGACAATTGATCGTGGATCAGCTGAACTGGAAGTCAAATCGTTTATACAACTGGGCCTTAGGGCGGGTTGTATGAACGTAGTTTAACTGCCCGTTTAGCTGAACCACGATCAACTGTCATGGATACGATTGTTACAATAATTGTATCCATGACAATTGATCGTGGTTCAGCTGGACGGGGAGTTAAACTATGTCAATACAACTGGCCCTTAGTGTTAATATGATATTCAATTACCTTAAATAATATCTTCACATTACTCATGAAGAGACATTACAAAATATTTAATTCAGAATTTTGGTCAAGATATTTCAGCTCTTTACTGTAAGAAAGAATTGGAAAACGAATAAATGTAAAACAAAATTTTCAAAAAGAATAATACCCTACAGTGGCATCGGAACCATGGGTGCCACGGCTCAATTTCAACCGTAAAAATTTGTAAGTGGCTCTTTGCACTAGTTTTTGGAATTTTCAGTATTTCAATGCCATTCTAAAATATCCATAAGTAAAAATTGCCAATATCGTAATTTAAAATTTAAACTGAGTTGAAGGCTTTACAAAGTGTTAATGGAAAACATTTATATTCTTTACCATTGTTCTGTGCTCCAAAAAGGGTGAACACTTACTTACGGTCAAGGATATAGACCCAACAACAGCGCCGGGATGAAACCCAAGGGGTGGCTAAAGTTATTTTTGGGGGGGCGGCTACGGAAATTTTGGGGGGGTGGCGGACATATACGAGTGAGCGTATAGCGCGAGCCGCCTAAATGGGCCACAGACGAAAATTGGGGCGATGGCTTCTATTTTTCGAGAAGCTCAGAAAAAATCATATTGTAACGTTTTAATTTTCCAATTTTGAGTTAATATTATTTTACTATAGGTAGCTATTCTTTTTGAATATTCATTTGTGTATTTAGTAGTCTATGTGTTCGTTGAATATTTCTACCTTCGATAGATTCTTTAGTTTGTATGCCTGACATTGTTATCTTGATAATTAAGGATTTACTAGATTATTCAAGCCGTATTAATAATTGGATCATTGGTTGAAGATTGAAGTTAGAGTCGATCCAATTAGTATTGATTTTGGCTAGTTTTTCTACAAGGCAAAGTTTTGGTAAAGTAAAAAGAAAAAAGTTTATCTCGTCGAAATTAGAAGAACCCTTTTTTTGGTAAATGGATAATAGTTTAGTACAAATTTGCAAACCATAAAGTCATAATCGTCAAAGCGAACAAAATTAAAGCAGGGAATTAAATAGTAAATTTGAAGACTCAAGGAAGGTCCCAAGCAACTTGCGAAAATTATTGAAGGCTACTGATCGGCTTATCATCAGCTGGAGGAATTAAGGTCAGAGATTTAATTCTGTCTTCACAACCGCTTCACGTTTTGAAGCGAATTACCAAATTCGATTACATCATATTGGTAATGTTACGCAGTGGTACCTTATGTACCTACTATTTAGTTATATTCTTTCTGCCTCATCAATTTTGTTAAACATTTATTTCATTAACTATAAATTTGTAGGTAATCATTCATTTATACTTTACATCAAGAATTTAGTATTCGTTACCAATCGTGAACTGAAATTTGGTATTCGATCCTTCTTTTTTTATTGTCGTTAATTTTTGTGTTTATTATTTCGCGAATTACTTTCTAGGTATAGGTATGGTATAGGTCATGGAACATAGATAAGTTCTAGTGTAATTAGTTGCTTTCTTGATTTGTCTTTCAAATAAAATTGGTGGCTTATCTGTAGTACAATCAGTATATGTACATGTACGATAGATAATACCTTGAGTGCGTTTACCCATTTAAGTTAATTAGCAAAAGAAAAAAGGCAATTCAGAAATTGTTGGTTTACATTTTTATTTTACGCACATTTTCGACACGAATCCCTAATTACACTGTACTGTACAGAGTGGACATTTTTAGTGTCCAGTATGATGTATTAATGCTTGATTAATACTTGTTAGAGTGAGATTTTTCAAAACTTAGAATGTATTACTTTCGAGTTTTTTAAATAGCACATTAGAAAATAAACGCAGGGATATATTGTTATGGAAATGTTTGCAGATTGTTGTATTCAAATGTCACTTAAAAATTGTGCAGCTGCTATTAATCTATTTGACAACGAAAATGTACTCAACAGAAGAAATAGTGCTACTTTACTATAATTATTGTTATATTGCTAATCTAGTTTTTATAGAAGTAGGCTATGCTATAGCCTAGCTGTTGCGGTATATCCGCTGTGGAGTTCCCAATCGTTCAACACCAAGTATTTTCATTTCGAAAATAGTAAATAGATTTAAAAACAAATGTGTTCTGTTAGCTTTGATTAAACCGCATAATATAATCTCTCCTGTTCGTCCTTTTACTATCTTTAGATGTCGTTTATACTTTTAGACAATGCAATACTGACTAAAAAGAGGTAGTTTTTACTTTTGACAGACGTCTACATAACCTTTAAGCATATCGAGTCAAAAGTGATGACAAATGTGTCCGTACTCTGATCTCTGACCACAAACAAATAACAAAAGTGGAGTTGCACACCTCCCCTGAACTTTCCCATACTAAAAATAAACATTTCCATTTTGGTGTTCAACTGTAGTTTGCGAAGCAGCATTGGAAATCACTTAAATGCGTAGCGAGAAACACCAGACTAAATACGGGTTCGATACGTACAGAAGAGAGACAGGCATCTAATTGACTAACGCAGCGGAAGTTCGCGATTTTCTCATCAACCGTACATTTTAGCCATATGACTACCTTACATGTGATAGACAATTAAATTTTGCATTCAATTATATAATAATATACAGGGTGTTTCATTTAAAATAACAAAGTTTCTTATTGTACTGTGAAAACAAACCAATTGTATACGTGATATAAATTTAGGAGAATGCAAAGCTATATACTGAAAAAGTTTTATATTTAAACTTCTTTCATATTTTGATTAATAAAGGAGCTATAAGAGCTTCAATTTCCGATTTTAAAAACCTCGTAGAGGGCGCCACAGTGAAATTCTAGCATTAATCAAGAAACGAAAATGTACCTAACACTAAGCTGCAAAAGTGTAGAAACTTTAAACAAAATCGTGTGGCCAGTTTTTTTGTAATAACTTTTCAAAAATTTCAAAATATTTGGAAGAGGGCCGCCATTGCAACCTTTTTAAATTAACTAAATAAATTTTTCTTCATGGTATAGTACCGCTAAAGGGCTTTCAAACAAGTTGTTGCTGAACCTGGGCAGATTACTGGTTTTTGAGTTGTCGGCGTTAAAGTAAAAATTTTGAAAAATTCATAGCGGCCGCCATTTTGAAGTTAGAGAGTCCGGTAAAAAACTGTTTCCCTTGAATTATGGTCTTCTTTCATATCCGTTACTCAGATTGTGAAAATTATACTTCTCAAAAAAATACTACCAAAAAACATGTTTAACTTCCGCTTCGGATTTTTTTTCAATATATCCCTTCATTTCAAATTTTATCTAAATCGGTTCACTAGTTTTTGCGTTAGAGGCGTTACATACACACACCCCCACCACACACCCACAGACAGACATTTTTTCTAAACCTTCTTTTTGAGTTCCTGGATGTCCAAAACACGTATTTCCGCGAAAATCTCAATTTCGAAAATTAATAAGGGACTCTAGTTCCTGTTACTTCACCGAGTTCAGCGAGAGTATGAATTACGACATGCCTTCTAACATACACAACAGCCAACTCGATTTGAAAACTTTTTGATCCCTTGTTAGTTGTTGTTATAATTATAGGCCAATCTGTATAGAAATTTTAGTTTAAAAACTGCAGTGGATAATATTTTCAATAGCTTACCAAATAAATAAAACATTGTTCTCTTTAACCTCATAAAGTTTTGGGAGTTCATTTACACGGCTTGTTTGATTAACACCATAATACCTACATAATATGTTTATCTTCTTTAATTAATAAGAGATAAGTTTTTAGTTTCAACTCCACCTTTCATACATGTTTGTACATCGTACGTTACTTTGACGAGATATTTAAAATTTTTCCCATACTGTATAATATTTTAATGATATTTTAGTAACCATTATTCAATAACTAAAACATTGCATTTGGTCAATGGTAAAAAAGGCCAGAAAACGTAAATAAAATTTAGCATTATAAATAGCCACAAATTTTTATTTAATATCACAGTTTATAATTTCTGTCATAAGCAAAATGGCAATTGACGTCAGTCGTTTTAAGAGCAAAAGCAAAATATGGGGCCGTACGTAGATGTTATTCATCAACCCACTTGACGTTATAACAATTAAATGAAGTTCAATAATAATTGTTAAAACAAATATACAGTAATATTTCATAACAATAGAAAATAACCCACAATCTTTAAGAATCCGTTGTTATCTCGAGCATATCTCGAGTTTCAATAAAGATGTCGCAAAAATCTGATGAAAGATAGGAATTAATACCCGAAATAGTTGCTATTTGAATGTCTCTGATAAGGATAATAAATTGGTATTCTACTTTCTTAGTTCGCAGTTAGATAACTGTAGGAAGGATGTTTTACTAATATATTTTATATTTAAAAAATAAAGGTTATCAAGGTTACTAATAAAAGCCAATGAAGCAACGAGTAAAGGCGTGTAGAGAAAAACCATCAAAAAAAATTGAGAGAAAATTATTTGAGTACGTTAACAAACCTTTGAGATAACATTAGACACTAGAATATTTAGAATTACCAAGAAAAGAACTGATGTTCAACAATTTAGTAGTAGAAATTTCTAGGTTCACTAAAAGAGTTTTTGATTTGTAAGCAAATATGAATTTTTATAAAAATGGAATGTTCTTAAAAATCAGTTATTCTGTTTTGTAAAAATATCTCAGATCCAATAATAAACTAATTGATGAGTCAGCACAGATTCGATGAAATTACAACTGTCTTGAAATAATCGACTTGAAACTAATTATTATTATTTTTAACGAATTTCAATTCTTAAAGTCATAGAATTCACTATTACCAATTTGAAATCTATATTGTCATCAATTTAGTAATTTTTACAAATTATTCTCTTCTTATCATAATATAGCAGATATCTATTAATCTTTATTTGAAGAAAGGGGAAGGGAATTCTATGTTAAAAGTAGTTGAGTATGAAAAATAATGTTTTAGACGTCTTCATTAGTAACCACAATTCAATATTATGAGGTATTTTTAATTTTGGATAAATTATACAATTTTGGAAAACTCACCTACGACTTGAAAGACGTATTCATCAACAGGTCTGATGCTATTACTCAACAAATAGTCCGTGCCTTCAAGTTCCGAATCCGAAATGGAAATATCGGCTAGATTACATAAATAAGTAGACGGCATATTAAAACAATGGAATGGCCCCAACATTAATAAAAATTAACACCAAGTATTTTTCAACACTTATCAAATGAACTATAAAACTAAAAATCACGCACTTGCAAACATTATTCACACAGTATCGACAGTCAATGAAACCAATGACCAGCGCTTACCATGATACAGTGACTTTAGTCACAAGTTTAGTGATGGAAAGATGTTAACCATTTTGTGGAGGGGATATGTTTATGTAGGAGAATCCGTCTTATCTCGAATAACGATAAAAATTATAATGAATTGGTAGTATAATCATTTTAGAAGGTTATGCCTATTTGAAATTAAGTATCTGAAAAAAGATAACTGTTTTATTCGAGTAGACGAGATAATAAAAATAAGAGGATAATATAGCATTTACAAAAATATTTAACACTTCTGGGTAACAAAGATATCTTAAACTCAGGAGAAATGATAAACCGAACATAATCACTTCAAAAGTTTGATTTGATTTCGTGGGTTATGCCTGTAGAATGGATTTATTTACTAATCCACGGAAGAATGTTGCTTTAAATAATTGATATTTGTACAAAATATTTGTTTATACTTTTCTGTTATTATCTATTTGAGGTTTAAGCACAGCAGTGAGTCACTTGTTTTTACTTTACAATTTTCTAATAGAACATAGAACTATTAAAAAAATGGACTTTCCCATACTAAAAATAAACATTTCGTTTTTGGTATTCAACAGTAGTTCGCGAGGCAGCATTGGAAATCACTTGAATGCGTAGGGAGAAACACCAGACTATACGGATTCGATACGTACAAAAGAGAGACAGGCATCTAATTTACTAACGCAGCGGAAATTCGCGAATTTCTCATCAACCGAACATTTTAGCTATATAACTACCTTATACTATGTGATAAACAATTAAATTTTGCATTCAATTATATAATAATATACAGGGTGTTTCATTTAAAATAACAAAGTTGCTTATTGTTTTCATGCGATATCAATACTTCCCATATACTACCAGTAGTAGTATGGGGAAGTAAAAATTCGTTCAATTTATTTTAATTTGGTTTTCATAACGTCGCGTCGGTAAAAGTGAGTTACCAATACGTTAACCAAATTTTGAGCGTGTGTTTTAAAGCAGCCGTTTCAAGAAATATTAATATAAATCTTCAAGGATTAGCATTTATTGTTTCATTATTGATTATATAATGTTACAGAAAACAGTACAGTGTTTATTTGATTAAGTTCTGGTTCTAAGGTAACGTAACACCTAAACAGTATTGTAATGATTCATTAATCATCATGTTACCTGTTGTCGCAAAAACGTTCTGTAATGTGAAGGCACTAACATAGACACCGACCGTATCCGAAACCTAGAATTGCTTATAAAAGAGATTTTTATTTAAAATACGAGCCATTGACATATTTATGACGATTCATATGAACGAAAAGGTCTTTTGTTTTCCGAAATGTAGGACATTCAAGTTGTTGGTTTTGGGTGTTTGCCTCGTTTATTTTTTCTAAAAGAACGGTAAAGTTCAATTAATTTTGATAGTTTTTTCCGAATGCCTGATTTTACAAATATGGAAATGGCCCACCTGCACTGTACTTGATACGATAGTAGGTATACATAGTTGTAGAGGAAGCAGGGTGTGTTATAATCTTGAAACGTCTCAATGCCTTATCATGGCTGATGGTGATTATTTGCAATAAGATTAGATTAATAATAAGGCAATTGGCACAACCAGCCAATAATCGCTGTGACCTGAAAAGATTTATTGCGATTAATAATTTCTTTTGTTATTTCTACTATTTTACATTTGTGATTTTTTCTGTAACTTATATTTCTTTGTTTCAATAAAGCACGCAATTTAAAAAATAATAACTCCTTGGTACTTAACAGTATTTCGGAAACAAACCGTTTAGGACAAACGTCCATATAAAGCTTTCTTCATAAACTGAGGACTCACATCCGCAATTTTCTTTCAATATAGTACTTAAGGAAGGCTCTACATGCTGGAAAAATAAAACCCCAGAAAATCGATATAAACGGTTGAGAATTCTTAACGAGCGCCAAGACTCATCTAGAGTGCCAACACAACAATCAATGGTCATGAAGGTAAGATGTATAATCATAATCATGTATTACCTACTATTAAATAATGGGTTCTAAAAAATACATAGCTACTATTCATGTAATTACTGATTTTTCCTTTGTAGACCTATGGATTCTTAAATTTTCTTTTACTTTTAAGTTATATGGTTGACATTGCTTTAAAGAATAATTACGGGGTGTTTTACAGAGAACACCCTTCACTTTGGAGACTCTAGTAATCGCATACTTCTCAAATGAAGGAGGTTAACCAGAGTATAATACGCAAGCGCGGATCTAGAGAAAATCTGTGGGGGGGGTAAATAATTGTGGAGAACCCCCTGGCAACGGGGGTTCCGAAGAATTTTTAAAAATTTGAGGCATTATGCAAAATTCTCAATTTTATGCACCAAATTGAGAAGTGAATAAAAATTAAGTCAAACAGCCTTTACTTATTTCAGTTTCTATGGAATAAAAATTCAACACATTTTTTAAAAGCAGCAAAAGTTAGAATCTAAGCTACAATAAAGTTACTAATTTATTGGAAGTACTAAAATGACAAGATTTACAAACATATTAGTATTGATTACTGTAACAAACTAAAATTAAGATATACCTATATGACCTGCGTATAAAAAATGAAAACTCCAGTCTAGCTAAATTTTGTTATTTCAAGATAAAATATTTTGGAATTTGCATGTTCATGTCTTTTGTCTACTTGTAATGGGTTCAGCTTTCAATGGTTACCGTTAAGCCTTAAATATTTTAATAGTTGTTGGTTAACTGGACTTTTCGGGGGTATTTCTAATTCCTTTAAAATGCTGCTTCAACAACCCCGACCGCATTGTTTGACATCTGTTTTGGTTTTTCCAAGAAGCCCTCTCAGTCCTTGACTCAACTCTATACTAATAGCAGTTTTCAATGGCAAACCCAAAGATCTTATCTGAGCGTCAGCAGGGCACTATTGTTTAAGAATTGTCTACTGGATTTACCTACAACCTGTTCAAATAAGATCTTTGGGTTGGCTGGTGAAAAATACTATACTTTGTATCGTGTTATAACAGTTACAGTGATGTCAAACGCGAACAAATTTTGTTTAATAAATTTTAATACAACATACAGATCTTCATTTTCAATTTATTTATGTATTTGCTCTGGGGGGGGGGGGTAATTACCCCTATTACCCCCCCCCCGTAGATCCGCGCTTGATAATACGACGCCTCTTCTCCTTGGTGTATGTTAATCGCCAATGCTCGAATCGAGCACGGCTCCTCGAGAAGAAATACCTACCTATCTTAGAAAAAGTATACTAATTTTACAGATATTTATCCATAACTAAGAGATCCACCCCATTAACTCAATTCCACCCGTATATTTTTTCGGATACGAATCGATGAAGGCTCGAAAATAATATCTATTAATAAGGATATAATAAAAAATGTTATATACTTTATCAATATTAGGTAGTTATTAAACCTTGACAAAACCGATATTTGTTTTGCTTTTAAGTCTGCCGATACTGCAATATTAGATAATCATATGCAATGAAGTTGACTAATTTGTTAAATGATAATAATTCTATAAGTATCAGAGGTGAGTTTCTCTGATTTCCACACTCAGTTTCAGACCAGATGATAGCGTAAAGCATATAGTTGGAGCGTGTTAATCGTTATCATATTTCAGAGTTTAGATAATCAAACTTCATTCTGGATAAACTACAAAAATGCTACTAATTTCAGGTTTTTATAAGATACATAACATACGTAGTGTAGAGGAAAATATTGTAGGTACCTAAAGCTAAAATATCAAATAAGAACTACTAGATTCATAATGGATACATGTGTATTTTTGTAGAATTTACTGCAGATTTGTTAGATACTCTTTTAATTCATTATACCTGCATTCCCTTACAGTATTCTCTATCTGAAGCTGAACTGAAAGATTAACTTGTTTGATATATCAAGGACATGCGGTTAATAGAGAAATTTGAATATTGTCTATAAAAGTTGAGCGTATGCTGAAATCTAGTCACTAACTCTTCTATATTGGCTTCTAAAACAGTATCACTATTTGTATAAAAAACAGATAATAAAGATATCTGACTAGTCATGGAATTTGTCTTTACATTCAGACGGCGATTCTGAGACCATAGCCTTCGAAGATACCGGTTTGGAATGTTTGGATTGATCGATAACAGATAATATATTGAGATAAACCAATCTATTATTTCGATTTTAATGGAAAGGCTAATAAACGACAATTAGCCGTCGCGAAATTTATATACGATTCGAGATTCGTCACGTCAAATATATATACAGGAAAAGGTCATTTGCCAGCTATTTGGAAAATTAAAACATTTCCTATTTTTTGGGGATACCCTTAGTTGAAAAGATACAAGATATGGTAAAAATATTTTGTGTCGTATTATTTTCATGAAATAGTGAAGCTGCTGTTTAACTTTATAGTTGGCCATGAAATGTACTTGTTTAAAAGTATTTAAAACAGGAAATTTAATAAACAATAGTTAAATAAGAATTGAAATCTAAATCAAACGTAACTAACCGTTAGCCTCCAGAAATTCGAACAACAAAGCCTTACCCCTTCTTTTTCAGATAATCTACGAAAGTTTAGTTTGCAACTCAGTACCAAAAGAACAAATAGTACATTGTAATCAATAGTGAGTGAGCAACCCATTGAGGCACCAACTATTACAACTTATGCAAGAACGTTCATAGACCATTCAAAGTCACACTTGTATGTTACCTTGTTATATTTTTTCTACATTACTGCACGAAACTGAGAGTCCAACTTTAACTAAAACTCTACTAAAAAATGTTGAGGCATTTGTAAATGAGGATGTAAAGGACACTGCTCCGGGTAATTTTAATCTGGATAGGCAAAATGAGGAATAAAGTAGATACCAAATCGCATGACAACTGGAATAATAATAACCACAAAGATTAGAAAATTGGAATAACTTGGTCAGTTGGTCATGTGTTCCGGCACCGCTCATGTTTTTTGCCCATCTACACCGGGCGATGATATAAAAAAAATGCGTTGTTAAGTGGTGCAGACTTAGATGTTTTGGAAATTTTATATCACTTCAAAGCACAATTGACACCGGAATTATGGATTGAAACCATGTGATATGTGATATTAGAGAATAACCACTTTTACATAAATCTGATACCTACATTTTTCTTGCATTGAATTTCGCTAAAGTGAGTAATAATTATTACTTATGTATTAATATAAAAAAATCTCGTTATTATTATTGCAAATTCTCAGAATTGCAATTCAGCGTAAAATCATTTGTTAAAATATTTTCGCAAAGTTTTCTTCGTTGCCAGCTCTATACAGGGTTATTCAAATTCGAGGCTCACCATTGGGATCTCGGAAACCGTAAGAGACAGGAGGACGGTTAAATTGGGGCAAAGTTGCGCTATATAGTGCTGATCAATAATTAAAAAAGAAATTTAACCTATCTACCTTAGTTTTTTTATTATGGCCAAAAAATCGAAAAATGGCAATTTTGTTTTTTAGACATAAGTTGGTTGTTATTAAAATTTTTTCAAATCTGTAAAAACTTTCTTTAAGCAACCTTTTAACTGCAATACCGTAGTGGTATCAAAATTTGTCTACCCCGTTTCGGTTTTGCGGAATCATCCTCAGGTTTGTTTTTTCTTATGGGCGGTATATTGGATTTTTACAGCATCGGATAGAGTTTTTGATTATGCTTTCAACGATGTATAACATGATGACTCTTGACTGCCGAAAATTGCTGTTATTTACAGAAATAGTAACGCATAGTGAGAACGGTATCTTAATTTTTTGAGGACTCAGTTTATGGACTATTTGAAGACATCATTATTACGGTTACGATAGCTATGGATGCAACAAGACGGAGCACATCCCCATTACACTATTCCAGTACGAATTTTCTCAATCAGCATTTCCATAATCAATGGATAGGCAACCGTGGAGTTGTGGAATGGCCTGCTCGATCACTTGATTTGTCCCCTTTAGATTTTTTTTTGTGGGGAAACCTCAAAAATAAAATGTAAGAGAACAGGATGAACAATAGGGAGGAATTAAGAAGAAACATTTTACATGCATTTGCTACAATTCGAGGCAGAGATATTCAAAAAGTTGTAAACAATATTAGAAAAAGAGCAAATGTTTGTATACGTGAGAACGGCCTTCAGTTTGAACATCTTCTATAATCACACAACTAGTTCGTATTACTTATACCACAATATTATAATAAAAAACGGTAGATAGGTTACATTTCTTGTTTAAGATTAAGATAAGTATTTATGATTATTGTGCAATGGTGAGCCTCGAATTTGAATAACCCTTTTCATAATTCGAGAAGTTTTTCCATGGCAATCTATTCAAATTTACTATTTCTACAAATAACAGCTGTTTTGGGCAGTCCAAAGTCATCATGTCATACATCATTGAAAGCACCATCAAAAACTCTATCCGATCCTGTAAAAATCCAATATACCGCCCATAAGAAAAAACAAACCTGAGGATGATTCCGTAAAACCGAAACGCGGTAGAAAAGTATTGATACCACTACGGTATTGCAGCTAACAAGTTGCTTAAAGAAAGTTTGAACAGATTTGAAAAATTTTTAATAACAACCAACTTATGTCCAAAAAACAAAATTGTCATTTTTCAGTTTTTTGGCCATAATAAAAAAACTAAGGTAGATAGGTTAAATTTCTTTTTTCTATAGCAGATGTTAAAGTGTGCTTTGTTCGACTAAAAATAGTTGATCAAGTATTACTTTAACCGCAAGAGTAGATAAAGTAACACTTTAACCGCAAGGATAGATAAAGTACTTTAATTTTCTGACTTTGTTTGGGTAACTCCATGGAAACCTTTGCTACCTACTGAGATTTTCGGGTTTAATATAATTTAATTTTAATTGGTTTTTTACAAATTTTTCTTATTTTTCTTTAACATCTGCTATAGAAAAAAATAGAATTTTATACACGACGATAAAATTTAATTATCGACTCGCGAAAATTAATTCACTCGCGATTTCATCGCTCATGAATTAACACTTTCCGCTTGTCGATAAAATTTAATTTTATCGTCTTGTATAAAAAATAACTATTTTTAATTATTGATCAGCACTATATAGCGGAACTTTGCCCCAATTTAACCGTCCTCCTATCTCTTACGATTTCCGAGATCCCAATGGTGAGCCTCGAATTTGAATAACCCGTATAGTATACATAATATACTATATCCACATTTTCGACTAATTGACTGCCTGGAATAGTAAAACAAAAGAGTGGTAAGAAGCTATCAAATAGATAATAATTAAGATTTTTTATATTTTCCATCCCTTCGAGCTGGCGCCCGCGCCCGTAACGTAATTTTTTTGCGCTACTACACTGTTTTTGGCCATTTCCCGGTTGCTTAACTACCACGGAAAAATTAACTTACCGATTAGGTACTGGTTGCTAACCTGTTATGAATCAAACGGTTGTTAGATGATAATAAAAGTTGTAATCAAGTTGTGATCAAGTTATCTGGTGTCTAAAATTCTGAATGATTGACAGCTGTTACTTTATTAATTTATATTTATAAAAATTGGTTTTTATTTTTCGTAGCGCAAAAAATGGTATACGACGCGTGTTCGTTAAGTGCTTACAACAGATCTCGAAGAAATTTGGAAAATCTCCACCCTTCGGGTCTTGATTTTCGAACTTTTTCTCGATCTGTTATAAGGCACTTACCGATCTTGCATCGTAATATACTATAACATACAATTTCATTTTCTTATCAGTACAGCGCAGGGTGAACATAAACTAACCGCCTTAACTTCCACAACCACTTAGTTACCAGCCTTCAATATTTATATCAAAATATTACGACTCCGATAACTTACTGCATATAAGGGGTTGATTTTAATTCCTAATCAGTGTAGAGATAGTAAAGGTTAAATGTTGGGAATATATTTTTTTATTAAAATTTACTACATCCTTAGAGCCTACCCGATAACTTATCGCTGTTGTATTAGAAAATTAATGGGCATCAAAAATCTACTGAAACAAAAACTTCACTGGATCGGTGAGAGTTTACTAATAATATTACACAGTGATAATAAATAGTATTTCCGCTTTATTTAATTTCTCAAGTTTAGCGTATGTGGTAATTGTGTCGCAGCGCGCAGCGTTCAGATCAGTATCTTCGTTTTTTAGGGAAATGTAGATATTAAGATTCAAAACTATCTACATAGCTGGCGTAGGTGGTTTAAAGTTATCGTGTTTGCCCTTAGATCCGATGTTTGTGGGGTGAAACCCTGGGGAATTACTGTTGTTGTCGCATTAGGCGTGGCTCGCGACTTGTGGCAGTTTAGTGGAAATACGCCGTTGTTATTTATTTTTCTTATATAGGCTACCATAACAATGAATTTAATTTAAGTTATGATGAAGTGATAAATAAATTTACGAAAGAAAAGTATACGTGCGTGAAATTAGCATAATGCGTAAACCCACCGGAGCAAAAGCGTAGTGCGTGAAAGTTTGATACATTTTAATAATAAAACGACTTTCTGTTTTCTTAAATAATTTCCTGTACCTAGGAAATTGGTCTTAAAGAACTGGTAATGTGGCTACGCTCCACACAAACCTAAATTTAATTTCTGTATTAAATCAAATACATTATTTTGATGCTGTTTCTATGGAAACAAGTACCTAACAACTAGGGATTCCTAAGGCCCAGTTGTATCAAGTGGTTGAACTCCCAGTTCAGCTGATCCACGATCAATTGTCATGGATATAATTGTTGTAACAATTGGTATCCATGACAATTGTTCGTGGATCAGCTGAACTGGGAGTTCAACCATTTGATACAACTGGGCTTAAGCGTTATTGCCACATATTTTCAGATCAAATTTAACCAACCTGTAGGAGGTTCGTCAATACGATACCTATTGATATTTCCGATATTTGGTATACTTATTTGAAATTGAATTTTCTTACCTACTCTGTCTACGGAAAATTATGTGTTGGAATGTAAATTGTAAAACAAAATAACTAACTGGAACTTGAGTTCATTATTGAGGTGCATGGGCATACCCGGAACCCCAAGATCTCGAATCATTAAAATCAATTAATATAATCTACAAGATGTTTGTAGCTTCGGTTGGCAACTATTTAACAATTTTTATGAATTTATTGACATTCTCAAGAGTCACTTTGTTGAAATGATGCCGAAATACGTATAAAGCGAATAAATCTTGTTATTTCCCGTTGAAATCGATATTTTATTTAATATTTATTATTTATATAATTTTTATGAAGTTTTTTCTACACCTATTTTATATTTGGGTTTCTTTTCCTTTTACAATGATGAAAAGAAATGTGGATGATTATGAACTTAAGACAAGAAAGTTTATTAACAGCATCTCTTATCTCATATGGTACTACTGAAATAGAATTTTATAATAAAGGTAAAGGTAAAGTGTCTCTTTGACATGTATAGCCCTATATAGCAAAGCATGATCAAAATTTATTCTCATCTAGTATATGGCTATGAAAGAACAAATTGATGCCTTTAGAATTGACTATGGTCTGTTTTTTAACTAGGAGGAGCGATTCAAATTTGTCGCGCCAAAATCCACACCTGTGATTGGCTGCGGCCAGGCCGGTTTCACACCGCTAAGTAATTTGTATAAATTTTGACGTTTGACGTGATTTGATAATTATTTTTCTAGGCGCTGACAGTGACATAATTCAGGCAAAATACATTAAATTAGTTTTTATTTCAGCTGTATATTTTAAACATGATAAAAATTCAAATTTACCGTCAAAACTTCGGAAGTCTTCTTTTCTAGTGACATTTCTAGTGTGAATCTGGCTTTTGTATTCACTCCTCCTAGTTAAAAAACAGACCATATAGCGTATATTTTTACGTCAAAATTATTGTTGACAACAATGACAATACTGTCATATTGATATGTGAGCCAATTTTAATGTAAAAATAGGGTCTTAATAAAACGTTTTACACCGTTTGATGGCTGTTCGTAGGATTCAAGTGGATCAAGTGGATGTGAAGATATTTTCAGTTTGATCCGTCATCTTATTTCTGGAATATGCTCCATGTTAAAAATACTTTTGTCTTCATTAAAGCGCTATAACTTCTTAAGGAAGCACTTTTGTGAGTTCATTAGAATTTTTTCTTGTTTTGATCTTTAACAACATCCCCACCTTTGTTATTTTTAGGGGTATTCCTATAAACACATTCAGAAAACTCCCAAGACGTTTAATGTGTCAAATGGAAAATTCAGTTGGTTAATATAAAAATCTCTATTAACTATTAGTAATCAATCTCATTTTCAAAAATTTATAGTGATTTTTATATTAGCCAACTAAATTATCTATTTGACACATTAAACGTCACGGGAGTTTTCTGAATGTATTATATACGTACCCCGGTACCCCATATTTGCGTTAGTTTCCGTGGTATCAGGATGCCATGTCATTTTGTGAGCGCATTTACAGATCAACAATTTAGTTCAACAAATTCTGACTGCGTATCAGTTTTTATATTATTTAAAAAAAACTCTTATTAACTTATAAGTGAACACGCTCCGTGAAGATGATACAGCTGTGTCACGTTTTTATTCCTCAATATAGTAAATTTAGCTATCTCTTAAAAGTCAAACATTAAAATAAATGAATTCTGATAACCGTTTTGATAATAAAACAAAATAAATATTTGAAGCATGAAGATATATACGAATACATCCGGTTTTTCTTATTATAACCTTAACTCTCATACCGCATTTAACACGAAGCGATTAGATTGAATGGAATGTGGTAATTAGGAATCGTTCAACAGTATTTCCCTAGTATCCACATACAATATTGTGGATACTTTCAGTAAAGTTTTTATAATAGTTACCAACAATTGGTTTAAAATTAATAAAATATAATGTTTTCTTGTGGTATGGTTAACGGAATCCCACCTACAATTTCTATGTTCTATGCTCGCAACCAACAAAAACAATTTAAAAAAAATCGGAAGGCGAAGGCGATGGCACCGAACTGTAATGACTACTGAATGATCCAGAAAAATTTTCACTGCATTGTGCGTTCTAAGCACAAATATAAATTTAACATCAGTACAAGTATACAAGACGAGAATTATTGGTGGCGTTTTAGTTGCTTCTTATACTTTTCGGATTTTACTTATTTTGCTAGAAAACACATTTCAGTCCAACAATTTCTCAATATGATATTTAATTGTAGGGTTACATTGCACAAATTCGTATTGAGATTATTACAAACTGACTATTTATTACATATTTAAAAGATTCCTCTAAAGTGTTATAATAGGGAGATACTTAAACATTGCGTAAAAAATGACTTTTGATAGAGATTACATACATCAATATTTAGATCCACCACCTGGGTCATTTTTATGAAATGGAGTTAATATAATTTCTTGACAGGCTTAAATTAAATTGTTAAAATACGAAGAAGAAGAATCACACTGGAATAATTCCTTGGACAGGAATTTCTTTTGGCACAGATTAACGATGTTCAGGATGATCTAAAATAATCATCAGAAAAAATTCCAGGCAAGTTTTAGGTTTATTATTTTCCATATTATGTATTTACGAACATTGTATATTTGTATACCTATCTGTCTAACTTAAATTAATATTCCATTAGCTATACGAGAAAAAGAGGGGTTTGCTGTTCTTGATTTCTGAAAAATATTTGCGTATTTGCTCTACTTAAAATAACAACTGCTATCGTGTTTAAAGACAAACATTAAATATTATGAATAAAACGTCATTACAATGTAGTATTCTTATGATTTCAAAATGATTGTATACGATTACTATGCTTTTGTCAGACAAAATATTATAATAAAATGTATAGTATTGTATTTATAATTTATTAATGCCCGATTGCACCGTCGTCACTTAAATTTTAAGGGAGCCTTAAAAGTTGAATTGCCATGGATACAATTGTCACCAAGAATTGTATCCATGGCAATTAAACTTTTAAGGCTCCCTTAAAATTTAAGTGACGACGACGGTGCAATCGGGCATAAGACTTTTAAAGTTCTAATTTTGTGTTAAATATTATAATATATCCACGCTCAGTCTATCGATTACAAATTTACAAACTTTTATTTACACTTTTGTGCACCAACTGAACTGTACGTAAGCACTAACTGGTAACACAAATATTAGAATTAACGATAAGTTGAATGTGGATATTAGCAGACTAATTCTTCATGCCTGAACTAGTAAAAGCTTGATGAAAGAAAATCCGAGATTAGGTGGAGAAAATAAAAATTGGGTCCTAGGATTCTACTTATTATCATTATTAGCGCTTATTCATCATTGCAGATAATTAATTAATTTTTCCTTATCAAATGGCTAGAGTTAAGGGAGATGCTTTAGAAGACACGAACTGCAAAACGCTTTGATAAACGTGCAACCTGTGTAACCCTTGTTAACGTACGGTTAACACATGAAAACTGTACAAAAACAGCTGACCGTATGATGAAAAGCGGATTGGCATAGACAAATGTAAGGATAGTCAATGAATAGCCAAAGATACAGACGGCAAATAATAGATTGGTAAATCTCCACTCACAGACCAACGTTAGAAATAAAGTGATGCAGAAAATTATGGCACCGAGAAACAAACGACAAAGAGACCTATATCCAAGAATGAATGATGATAATTATTACTGTTATTAACCGGCCTATCAACCAAAAGAAGTAGTCTTCAGTATGAAGTATTTGGAAGGAACACTGTTTCAATTCGAATAGTGAATGTGATAGATTGCGGTACAGTTCATCTGAAAGCTCAGACAGGACTGAAAGAATTTATGTGAAGGTTTCCCGTTAACGTAATATATTGGGGTGCTTCTAAAACCTATTTCATGAATTTGATTCGGAAAGTTTTGTAGAATTCGTTTCTTAGATTACAGTGTTTGGTTTAGTTTTCAACGTAGAATCGCGTATTTAATACACCCTATTTCACGTAAAATTCAATTATAATTATGATATATTGGCAACAATTTCATACAATCATCAATAAAACACTTATAGGCAAAAATCAAGTAACTACCGTTAGTACATAAGATAAATTTCCTACAGTCTATAGGGAAAGTAGCCTTTTAGATTGCAAAGGTGTGCTTTGTTTTGGGATAGCCGATAGGCGTTTCCATTGTCGTTACCCATAGCAATGTGAGGCAAAATTTTTAAATATTTATGACCATTTCCTTGGTTACCAAACTAACACTATTTTAAAAATCGAATTTAGAATTTTTTGTAGCAAAATCATAAAATGTATGTGTTTTTAATGTTATAATAATTTGGGTTGTACAAAAAATGTATGCACCTCCTGCACAGGCTTCCTGGGCAAACACGCATTTCGTGTAGTAGGTACACAAAGCAAAAAATACATTTTGCGGTGAAGATACCTCCACCGAAAATGTCAATTTCGTTTCTAGCGAGAGAATATTCCATAACGAGAATTTTCGTTTCTAGTTACGAAAGTAAATGTCCCATATAAGTTGCCGGGTGTTGTTTCTTTGTTTGCAGTTTGACGTTTTTCATTTCATTTTAACTTGTCAGTGACAAGAATTTATTTTACATATTGGTATATTATGACATAAACGCGGTCGTAGAAAAAGTATAGTCTGTCAAATTTGTCAAAAATAATTTTCTGGGGCTCGAAAAAATTATCAACTTCCACTTCGTCTCGGGTGGTAAACTTTTCTCTCGCTTGCAAAAAGAATTTATTTTCGTCACTTGTAACAAAACATACTATTTTAACCTTTTGTAAAATATTGCAAGAATACATGATAATTATAATCTTCAATAAACGGACTAGAGTACTAGGTAGTCCTCTTTTAGCGCCAAACAAAACAAAACAATAAAATTGATCTGATCTCTATTTGTCGTGTTCTACCAAATTATATACTTTTTGGCAATGAAGGAATGGATTATTCAATGAGATAATACTTTACACCATGATGTACGCGTACCTACCAACTTTTCATAAAATTGAGCTAACAGTTAGAGAGTTATTAAAAGGATAATATATAATCCAGTGGAGCTAAAGTAAATTGAAACTTTTATGGTAGAAAAGTGTCAATTTCCGTTGAATTGAATTATTGCCATCGTTCTGATATCAAGATTCGTTATCTTGCAGACAGCAGCAGCCTTTGATTTCCTAGTTGGTGAAATGCTTTCACTTTCATCGACAAGAAGTCAAGTTCTAATTCGTTATTTTTTTTATTAATTATAACGCATGGCACGCAGATTATTATTTTTCTAATCGGTAGAAAAAAGAAAAAGATGCTGTTGATTTTATTAATCTTATGATTCGGCAGACAATATCACAAGCAAAGAAATTAAAAAAAGAAGTAAAGTTATAATTAAACTGATTGCTGATGGCTGAACTGAAACGCTAATGAGCAGGACAGGTGCTGATTCAAGTCAAAGAAGGACGGTAGGTATAGGTATATGCTCAGGAATGGATCAATAAAGGCTGATGAAGAAGAAGTTAGTAAGGGTGGCTTCATATAGGCGCGATTTTTTTCTAGTGATATTTTTTTGTTTTCAGTGGTTAATTTTGGCGGCAAATTCAAATTTAACCAATGAAAACAAAAAGAACAAAATCGAAAAAAAAAATCGCAACTACATGAATGAGCCTTTAGGTTTTAAGAATAACCTACAACTTTATTCAGAACCAAATTCTATACAGAATTAACAATAATAAATGTCCTTTATTATAAATATATGAAAAGACTTTTACTCTTAGGTCTACATTTCCATTTCAAGAGCAAACTTTGGGGAAAGCTTTGGAGAAAACGACAATGATCAAGACATGACTACTTTCATATTTTATAATACGAAGACGATTTATTAAGAGGATTTTCAGCAACTGTAAAATTATATGAAAATTTACTATTTACATATTTAAGTTGTAGAGATTAAAACGACATTAAATTGAAGGTACTATCTACTAATCATCTTCCTGTTAGAAACAAAATGTATTTTTAGTTAATATTCATTATTTAAGCTATAAACGATATAATCAATCAGACCGTATACTTGCCAATTACTTAAATCTCTTGTCGATATCGTAATAAGATAAGATTACCCTTAAACAATATAATCTAACCCGTTCATATCAAGAATGGTGGTTTAAATATAGGATTTACATCCCTCCCCACAGATATTTTCACAAACTAACGTGGTAACACTTTCATTAAAGAAAATGCTGTAGAAGCAGAAAAATTCAATTTGTCATTATTAATATTTTGTATCTAATGACTAATGTATTAATTTAACAATATTCTTCGCTATAGATAAATAAAAATTAGGGATTTACAATGTTTATATTTTTAGATATTTTAGATAGTTTTTTTCCATTCCCTGCATTGTAGTCACTATTATGACATTGATTTGATGTTACTGAACGCTTTCTGGTCCCTATATTACAACGGGAAGTAACCTGGTATTGTTGTTGAAGGGAAGTAAGTAAAGAAATTTTTGTTTTGAATTTATATTTACAAGACAATTGTCAAAATGAGAATTAACAAAATTTGGTTAAAATTCTTCTTGTAGTAGTTATATGGTGGTAGGAATAGAAAAAATGTTATATGCAAGTTGAGATGTACATAAATTTGTCTCGAACTATTTTGGACAAGCTAAATATTGTTACTATTGTTACATTTCGTTTATAAATGAAATTATATTGTTTGGAGCATAAAACTATGATAATTAATGAATGTGTTGTGTATGTAGTACAAGTAAACAAGATCTACAAATAGAAATAAAAAACATACCTGGAATAAAACTTAGCCCGTAAGCGAACATAAATAACAGTAGGTATGTTATAGTTTATTGTTTCAGAGTGCACGTCAATACCGGTTTAAAGTCTTTCGTTCAACGTCACAGTGATTTTTGGAGAATCTCCTAACTTGCTGTTCGAACTCTAACATGTCGATTTTTTTTATCATAAAAAACATAACAACTGATAACGGGACATTATCAATTCCTTAAGAGATTAAGCAATCTATCAATTATACAGACAAGTGTGTAAATAAATTTTTCGTACTGCCCGCCTCTATTTTTATCTCCTCATCCATAATACCAAAATTTGATGTCTAACTTGTTAACAAGCATTTTCCAGTATAAAGAAAGATGAAAACATGGATATGTTGCGAATGGAAGACAATGATTTCGCAAAGGGCAGGGAACTCCAATCGTACCAGCTACGACGTTAAAGAGACGTTAAGATATATGACACAACATATCAGAAAACTACACTACTACCAACATTTCATACTAGTTGGATTCAATGATTATTTACGTATTTTACTATAATTTTAGTTTATGTTGCAGAAGTGATGTTTGTTCATGCGACCCCCTGATTGTTACTACCAAATCTTGTAAGCGAATAGGGCTTTTTTTTGGATCCAATTTGTTCATACCAATATTGCGTGCAGTATACTATGCCACTGCCACGTATATAAAATTAACAAAAAAAATATATATACCATATTCTTATTCGTATTAAGTGGACTTTAGAATTTTTTGACGTAACATTATAACAAACGGTGACAAAGCAGATATAACGGAAATCAGTCTTAAAATTTTGATAAAGCGTATCTGAACTCTGAACCATTACCATCTCGCGATTTAAGGATTTCTACGAAATTGTGATTTAAATCAAGAATGCCGGACAAAGGTTGTGTTATGATTGATAATATGGCGCTGGCCTGAAACGACTCTACAAAAAAATGAGGTGACTTTAATTTTCGAGTAATAAGCAAATGGTACTTTAAAGCTCTGGTGATGTGAAGAATGAATGGCCAGATTTTGATTTTGACATCTGATTTCCGAATTCCCATAATTCTAAACTTTGCAATGTAACGTTTTATGATTACATAATATAGAAAAAATAAAGTGTAGGTGTTGAACCACTAATCCACAATGCGGACTTTTGCAATTACTAAATTGCCTTTTTTTTTTTATTTAAAAAGTTTTTCAGAATGTATTTTTCTATAACACAAATACGACCCGCACGTGAAAGTGCGCCTATCTACAGGGTGTTTCTTAAATGGCGGACACGGAGAGCACTACGCGATTCTCATCTTAAAACTGAGTTGAAAAAGTATAGGCGATTTTGTCCTAATGTATTTAGTTTCCGAGTTATTCGCATTTTAAAAAATTTAAATTTGACAACATTGCGCATGCTTGCACGGACTTTGTTTTAAACGTTTGGTGTTTTAATAAGGCAGTATGAACAAGTTTCCTAGGTAATAACCTCATAGCTACAATGCACTGTTGCAACATATTGAAAAAAAGTTTAACAACAGATATTTATCAGAAAGAATGTCTTCGGAGGAAGGAATACAACGTATACAAAATTCCAAATTTATTAAGATTTAATATTTGATTGATGAACAATGCGGAACGGTTAAAATTTACCCGTTTTTCCAAAACATAAAGGAATTGAATCTCAATCTTTGACTGAGAATAACTCTAAAACTAGCAAAGAACGGGCATTATTGTATTATATTTTTCCAATTGGTATCTGGAGGGGAATGTAGTACTGTGCTCCGTGTCCGCGATTTAAGAAACACCCTGTATATAATAGTACCCATACCCACATCGAATATATTTGATACGTAAAACCCCTGGCTTCCTAAAATACAGGAAGACCAGAACGCCTAAATACTGTTTTGTATTGTTTACAAAACCGAGGTAGAAACCTTTGGAAAAAAGACGAGCATCTAAAGGTGTTCTGATTTGCAAAACAACTTCACACAATTGTGTAGCCTCTGATCAGTGTTTAATCTAGGGAGTGGATGGGGGTGAAAATCCCTCTGGTGGTAAGAATACCTCTCGGCACTTTGGAAACGAAGTAGTTCTTCAAAAAGATAAAAAAAAAAATCGGTGAGAATTCGTAATACGGAATTGTCATATTACCATTAGAAGAAACAATAACTGAAAATGTTTGTTGTTCGAAACCAAAGACAAAGCTAAGGTTTGCATTTCTAATGGGATAGTATTAATCTGCGAACGGGTTTTCTTCGTGTTTCCTTTAAATTATGGAATAGACCAGCAATGGTAATGTTAATTTAGTTAGTAAGTTATTCAAAGTATATCCAACTATTATCAGTAATAATTTGTTTTAGGGAGCGGGCGTAGCGCAGCGGTGCAGTGGATCGACTCTTTAAGCTGAACTACATGAATCTTACCGAAGACAGTTTGCGTAGTTTGCAGTTAAACCTGCCTCGTTCATGGATGTGTTAGTAATTTAGAATAAAGTAATTAAGGTGATAAGTGTTAAGGGGGGGGGGAGACAGTTAGAAACTACCGTACGCATAATTAATTATAAATAAATAAGTAAATCTGTTTTAATTACAGTTTACCCTAACCAAATGTTCTGCAATATTTCTAAATCCTTAGGAACAAATATCCATTTAAACATTATAATATGTAATATTCTTCATTAATTTAATTTTTAACAAATAAATCCTAGCTTTGGTATTTTACGTTACCAAGTGTCCAGCCTTTCATGTTACAATGTTATAATTCAAGTTGCATTAATATCCGGGGTCTAGGGGAGGTCAATAAAGATAAGGAATAATTCAGTAATGTAAATGATAAAATTGCACCGACATGAATCTATTTTATAAATCCAATTCATATACAGGGTTAGCAACAGACTAGATTTCCCTTTAAATTCCTACAAAGTATTATATAATTCTACAGGCATATATGATATCTACAATCAATATAAATATGCAAAGTGAAAGAGGTGAATATAACACGTATCAATGAATTTATAAACTTGCTATAGTTTAATTCTTGAATGTGGCACCCTGTATATGGTTTTGGTGTATTGGTTTTATCCTTTTATCAGTCTACATACAATTTTACATAAAGACATTATTTACTGTTCCAATAGAGTTGGGTTTAGATTGTTTTCACAAATACGAAAGAATATCTAGAGTGATTTAAAATAAGCTTGATCAACTTGCCTGTGCGAGTGCTTGTGCATGCGTGCTGCTGTATGTAAGTTAATTGGAACTACAGCCAACTTGACCAAGTTTGTGTTAGATCACTCTATATAGGCTATGTTGCATGCAGTATTGCAAGCAATACTTGGTAATAATAGTAGGTTTCCATTTTATCCGAAACACTACTACTCGCTTTTAGACAAATACTGAAATAGCGAGGAGGGAGGAGGTTTTATCATTTTTATCGCCGGCCCCATCTATGAATTTTATTATTGTAGAGAAATGTGTCGTCTACCTTCTATACACAGCTGTTTTAACAGTTGCCTGCACAAATTGTATTTGTTTTCACACCGTCAAATAAGCAGACACATAAATTAATGTCACGACCTATGTTATCACATGGATAAATAAGAAACATTTCTTAATGCATTATCGCCATAATTGAAGAAGAAACACACTAATATTTTTCAACTTTCTCCTAATACTTCAGAAATTGAAAAAAGTTCGCCAATATATTACTACTTAGCTTAGACCCCATTGAACTATCAGTGGTTCAGACCAGACATGTTATCACTCCCAACAAAAAAAGGTTAAAAGGCTAATAATTGTTCGATGAATTGAAAATATTATACAGCACATCTAGGATTATGTTGATTCCATTAAAGGTCATCGAATTTATTTCAAGGCACGTGTTGAGAAACGGATTCAACATGCTTAATCATAGCTCTATGGAAACCTCTGATATACTAATAGTTATTTAAGTAACAAGGAAAGGAATGTAAGGACGATATAATGTGCGAGGCAGGTTAAGATACGCAGAGGCTTATATCACCTGCCGAGAATGTTAGACGTCTGTACATTCCGCGTTACTTATTATGTTTTTCCCGCTACTGCAGCAAATGATTAGTAAAAGATTATTAATATTAAAAATTTTTATTTAGATAATAATTTTCATTTTGAAGATTCTACTTCACTTGCTTAAATTGTGCAGGTATTCTTTATACAACCTGTAGTAAATTAAAAGGTTGCACCTAGCTAAAATTTCTCAAATACTACATAATAATATTTTTCTATATCGCGTTCACAATAGCTCCATTGTGACACTGAAAACTGCATAAAACAGTTTCACAATAAAGGCTATAGTGAAACGGTTTTTTGGTAAAATTTTAGTTCTTACAAGTGGTAGAATTTGCGTCATATGTCAAAAGTCAAATTATTAAACGTATTCAGTTGAATTTGGTTACTGTTTTATTTAGCTAATACCTAGTTATTACTTTATAGGTACTACTGTAGGTATATATGAACAGAAATATTTACCAACCTAAACTATCTAGAGCAGAGGTAAGTTACTAACTACGGATCGAAGTTACTTACGCATTGTCTTTTCAACTTTTCCTATAGGGCTTAGAAGAGCCTAGAACCTATGAGTACTACATGGAACTCAATAATGCATATCGAAAGGGTAATAATCAATAAGACATCTTTCTAATTGATTGTGGTTCACTAGTTTCACAGATGAGATAAGTTCTTCCATAGTATTGAAGTTATTAGGTACTACTTACTTACTTACCTCTACCTGACCAACCATTTCCTGTACGATAGTCAGCCACAGCAATTAGGTATTTACTTTATGAAAAATAGAAAATCAGGTAAATTGGTGGATTTGACGCTTACGTATCAACAAACTTCAATGTGTTTGTAGACAATGAAGAGCATTTTATTCTGATGAATTAATGGAATGGGTTAAAAATATTGAAATACAAATTAGTATCAAAACTTACTTAATACGAGTGCAATATAGTTTATTAGGATTTTTATTGCTACATGGCTACATTAGATTTAAAAAAATCAATATTATATATCGATTAAAATAGAGGAAGCAGATACATACTTCCATCCTTGAAATCTATTATTGATGAGTTATAATTTTCCACTATGATAATAGCAAATTATTGAGGGGTATTATACTCCATTCAAGTTACCAGAATGGTAGGTAGTAGTAGATATTGGGTGAGCAAACCGTTCGTTTGAGTGGGGTTTGTATCTATACAGGGCGAGTCAATTTGTCAATTTGCAATCCCAGCGTAGGTACATTTTGAAAAGTACAATTAGCAACTATACACCGCAACATAGATTCGTAGGTTGTTTTCCGCTTGTCTGGTAAAATGGCATAAACAACAGGAAAGGTTAAAAAGTCTTGATAAACATAGGTTCCAAAATCAACCGTTTCCGATGTAACAGCGATTTTGTGTACAGTCAGTGACAAATGCTTTCACCACTAGGGGATTCAGCGGTATGAATTCCCTTTTCCAAGAAATATAAAAGGTAAACATAACTCAGTTTTTATTGTTTTACATAGGTATGTTGGTAACGCTGTTAACAAGATGGAATCAAATAGAGAAACCTGTTATACCTACTTCTCAGTAAAGCGGGTTACAGTGGTATACTACGACTGGTGAAAACATTTGCCACTGACTGTAGATGTGCTTGTCGGCAAACTTAAGAATTCTGTTTGCTGAGTAGAGTTGGCTTGAGTCACATTAAACAGTCTGTTCAAAATGTCGTCCTTCTATATCTGCACATCCTTGTTTTGATACAACATAAGTAATTTGAAGTTACCGCTTACAATAGCTGAGTATTCAAAGTGTAGTTTACGCAATACCTGTAAACAATCTTCAAGAAATGCGCCACCACATGCGCAACCACATATTCAGAAAATCGCTGTTATATCAGAAATGGTTGATTTTTTGGGACCTATGCTTATTAAGATTTTTTAACTTGTTTTCGACCGTACTACATACCCTATAAATCTTTAAACGTTACTTTAACACACCCTTTGTAAAGTCCATTCAAATATCCGTGAATGGCAAATAACTGCAAGAAAATTTTTGGGCAGTAAATAAAAGTCCCATCCAAATATGGCCTCGGATTGACACAGAAATTGTAAATTAGTTTTGCAAAAATACTCTCCAAGATTTGTGGTCAATTCCAGATTTCCAATTATTTCCTGTAGTTCAACTGCCGATTTTGGTAACACCGACTGTATTTTCCGACGTTGCCTGTAGATACTTAACTGAAGGGTGGATTAAGAGCAATTTTATTGTAGTAATACGGGAGTCATTAAGTTCGCGCAGTTGTTTATCGCCGATTTGGACAATTGGTTTTGAAACAATATTTGTGAAATCATTCCTACAATAATGTAGAAAATGAAACTTTTAATACTGGGGTGCTGTAGAGTTATTTTCAGCCAGAGGGCAAGGGCATAGGGTGCATCTGCAACCTACTTGATAGTTAATGTTAAAAAATAGGTCAGTAAGATGAGGGTTGCAAATTACCATTAATGGAATTAAAACAAACCTGGCTTTAGTATAGCAAATAGTATGGAATGGTAGAATATCTAACATGACCCAAACAACCAACGCAATCTGCTTCTACAACTTCAGAATTTCAGGAATTCTAATTGCCGATTTGACCTAAATGAATGCTAGATGTAATCATGTACAATAAACAACTTATGTTATTTTATTTGGTAGACTTACGTTAATTTGCAATTTATAAATACTATTGCTTAAAGCCACTATAGAAACGGACCAGATAAAATAAAATTCAATATTTTGAACCATTTCCACAGGTTGTTTATTGTTGTTAAATATCAACAATCATATTTATTTAATAAGCAGTGAGAACAACACAACTACTGTATTTTTTTAATCTACACTCTTTATTACAAGCCTATTTATTCGTATTCAAATCTTATCGCAACCGAAATGTATCAAACAGAAACATGCTCTAAATGGAATATACTGAATTGCAACCCACTAATTTAAGCAATAACCGCCAATAAATTAATAATAAGATGATCCGTACCATTCTGCGTATGTGGCACAGCAGAAGCAGTCGGCACAATAACTGACGCTTCAACATGGTTAATCACCATCAACACCTGTTGCTGCTCCATGGATTCAACCTGGTCAAAGGTCGTAATGAACTTTAGCGCCACTCACTGTTCACCGTTTATATAAAAGCACGCTCGCGACGCACACTGGTCATAATTGACCCTATCTCTATTAGAAGACCTTTTAATGGACTGAACCAACTTGTTAAATTCTAGCATGTTGTTTACATCAATTAAAAGAAATGACCTTAAAAATTGCTGTCTGTGATTGTTCCACAAGACGCGATAATGCGCGCGCATTCTTATCAGTTTTAAGTAAATCTTGTAAACTTCTCTTCTCTTATCAATTTATCGTTCAAACCTTCAAACTCAAAGATTCAGTTCTTGGCTCGGCTATCTTTGACATGGGATTTACGCTCCTCTGCTTTCCTGTGTTGCAGCCTATTCTTTACACTAATGGAGTAGGTAATTAAGGATATTGGATACCTACCTCCAGGCTCCATGGGAGCAACCAAATGTAATATTGTGTTAGGCGTCTCTTTCTCTATACTTAGAATTTTGAGGGGGAAATTAAAATACTTATTTGTTGTTCGAAAATACCTACTAGGTACTGACATAAAGTAAATAGCTTATTTACTTTGTGGTATACTGATAAAGTAGCGGCAATAGTAAATTACAAATCTTTAAGTACTTGAACAAGTAAAGTTCTGTAATGATTATGTCTGAAGAAAGTGATTTTAAGAAATTTAATGCAACTTCTGTTTAATATAAGTACTTAAGAAACGTCGTTTTTCTATTAAAACGTACTTTTTAACAAAAAAGAAGCTCATTTATTCGTGTAGTAATGTGGAGTGGATTACATTTTATTCGTCTGCAATGTGTTTGAAAGATATTCCCGGTTTGCCATTACCGGTCTAGGACGTTTGGACGTTGCCGGTTGAACGCCGCCGTTTAAACGCGGCCGTTTAAACGCAGGAACCTTTGAACGCAGAGACGTTTGAACGCAGGGACGCTATAACGCAAGGACTTTTCAACGCAGAGACGTTTGGATGCAAATGCGGAATCTATTCATAAAAAAACATGTATTTATTTGTAGTTTGCTTTTTAAAATGTTAAAAAACCACAACGAAAACATGTAAAATGTATTACCATAACAAAGAGAGAAAAATCTTATTCCTATTATAAATAACCTAACCTAACCTAACATCTACCTTGTTTTCAATACTTGCCTATTCATTAATTGATATAAAAATTTCACCAAGACAACTTTTTTTTGGAAACCTGTATTTTTCAGTGGGAACTTGAACTTTTAAAAAGTTCTCAAATTAAACTTTCTTATTTTGCGATAATAAACTGATCGTTTTAAAAGCTAATAAAAATAAGGAACTCTTCCAACACTGCAAATTTTTAAACAAAATATAAAAAAACTTTGAACAATGGTTTTTCCATAATTTAAAGTTTTTGAGTATTAAATTAATACACCTGCGTTCAAAAGGCCCTGCGTCATTAAAATAAGGTAAGAGGAAACAATGATAAGACACTTCTAAATGAAAAACAAAAAGTGGAGGTGCAAACCTCCCCTGGACTTTCCCATACTAAATATAAACGTTTCGTTTTTGGTATTCAACAGTATAGTTCGCGAGGCAGACCCTGATAAGCATTTGAATGCCTAGTGAGAAAAACGAGACTAGACGGATTCGATATGAAAACAGAAGAAAGACACCCATTTATCTGTAGGCAACGGCTAGAAATTACAGCTGGCGAAGCCGGACGATCGCTACCGACCGGCGGGCGGCGATCCGTTTCCGGAGTCCAACATAATATCCAAAATTCACGAATTTCTCATCAACCGTACATTTTAGCTATATGAATACCTTATACTATGTGATAGACAATTAAATTTTGCATTCAATTATATAATAATATATAGGGTGTTTCATTTAAAATAACAAAGTTGCTTATTGTACTGTGGAAAGCAAACGCCCTGTATACGTGATATACATTTAGGAGAATGCAAAATTATATACTGAACCACTTTTATATTCAAACTTTTTTCATATTTTGATTAATAAGGGCGCTATAAGAGCATCAATTCCCGATTTTCAAATCGTCGTAGAGGGCGCCACAGTGAAATTCTGGCATTCATCAAAAAATAAAAATGTAGCTAATACTAAGCTTAATAAGTATAGAAAGTTTAAACAAAATCCTGTGGACAGTTTTGTTGTAATAATTTTTCAAAAATTTCAAAATTTTTGGAAGCGCGCCGTTGCGACCGTTTTTCGATTTAGTAAATAATTTTTTTTCATGGTATAGTACCGCCAAAGGGCTTTCACACAAGTTGTTGTGAAACCTGATCAGATAACTGGTTTTTGAGTTAGGGGGCGTTAAAATCGAAATTTTGAAAAATTCATAGCGGCCGCCATTTTGAAGTTAGAGAGTCCGGCAAAAACTGTTTCCCTTCAATTATGGTCTTCTTTCATATCCCCTACTCAGATTTTCAAAATTCTGCTTCTGAAAAAAATGATACCAAAAAAACATGTCTAACTTCCGCTTCCGGTTTCGGATTTTTTTGAAAAGCTTATTTTGTCGATGAATTTTCGATATACCCCTTCATTTAAAATTTCATCAAAATCGGTTCACTAGTTTTTGCGTTAGAGGCGTTACATACATACATACCCACCCACACACCCACGCACCCACAGACAGACATTTTTTCTAGACCACTTTTTTGGGTTCCTGGGGACCCAAAACACGTATTTCCGCGAAAATCTCGACTTCGAAAATTTTCATGATATCAATACTTCCCATATACCAGTGGTGGTATGGGAAAGTAAAAAGATAGAACATTCAAATTAAATGAAGAAAATAAATTAAGTATAGTGGTACTGCACTGGCAAGTACATAAAACTTTGAGATTGATTTTATCTACTGTATTTACTGAAATCTATATGTTAAAGTGCCATATTATCGACCATCATAAGTCATACTTAAATAAATAAACATGAAATACATTTCTGGTTGTCATGGAATTGTTAAATATGAACAGAATGGACAGGTATCCAGTATCCACTAACAATAGCTTAGCTATGAAGCTATGAAGCACTGAATTCGAAAATAATTTAATAGCATTAATAACAATTTTCAAAATATAGACCTAGGTATAGTAATAATAATTAATAATAATTCATCTTTATTCAATAAGAGTAGGTACATTATACCACTATTCAAATATATATAATGTACTACAAAGTTTCATTCAAATTAAACAAAATTAAAACAGAAAATATTAAAATAGCTAGTAGGTTCTCTCATTCAAACAAAAAGAATTTGCCAATACTACATTCAGAATTTATTTATTTTTATTCATAGATATTTATTTTAACAACATTATTTCAACTTAACACAAATATATTTTTTCCAGCTACGGTATATAATTATGATTCCTTCTGTATAATGTACTATTAGAGCCCATCTTCACTTCTGAACAACTCTCTATCTTCTTCTTGAAATCTTGTATTAGATTTTTTTTCATAAATACTCATTTTTACGCAAAAGAAGTTGTGCATTCCCTAATAAGAAGAATGGGGATGCTACTATTTTAAAAAATAAGACCCAAAAATTCATGTTCAGTCATAAAAGTATCAAATTAAGTTACTCATTGATTGGCATTGAAATGGTCCAAAATGCACTACTTTATTGTGAATTGAGTACCTACCTAATGAAAAAGAGCTTTTACCTTTTAAAAAACGGTGTAGCACAGTTTTGATAAGTAAATATCGTCAAGTTAAAACAATGCGGAATGAGGAAATAAAAACTTTCTTTCTAAATTTTAAAAATTAGTATTAACTTGAAATTTGAATTCTGTTATTTTACATGCAAATTTTGCTTGCAGATTATATTTACCTACTCATCCAATCGAGCGTGTACAACAGAATTTATTCAAAAGGATAAACTGGTAAGTATTATATGAACTGTATTAAAATAAGAAGAATATTTACATCACGCAATTCTATGTCAAAAAATAATAGGTACAGTAAATACAAATCAGAGGACACGAGCAAGGGTAAGCAAATGCATAATCGACGCTGTTGGTCTGAATTTGAAATTAGAAATTTTAGTTCAGTTTATGACAGAGACCTGCATGACGTAAATATTCCCGATACGTTTTAAGGCCCTGTACAATTAATAATTGGTAAATATACGGGGTGTCCAAGATAAGGAGCACATGCATCTCGTAATAATCAACAACATATTTTTACAACTTTTTGTTTTAACAATATTTTTTCCCGCCTATCGTTAGAAAAATTGGGCATTCCTTAAATTTGTTTTTGAAAAATTTAGAAAATTGTTATCAGACAACGAGAGAACTACGAGAATAATATTCTTGACCTAGGCTGGGGAATATTATTCCCGTACTGTTTTTTTTATTTTTATTCTCCAGACGTGATTTAAAACTACAATCTTTTAGAAACCCGATCGGTAGAAAAGTATCCAGTATGTACAACTCAGAAAAGCACATTCAGGGACTTCTGTGATGATATTCACAGCCGTTCGAGAATGTTAAGCTTTTTCTATTAAATACACAATATAGTACCTACTGTTTTATAAGATATTCTGGAACTTCAGGATTTTTTAAGATTTTTATGTGCTCTTTTATTAATGTTTGCTATAGTCAGCTTTAGCGAACCAATATAAAACTCCGAAATTATTTTGGTGAGGGATTTCAAGAGTTACTTGTACCTTATATCTTCCTTCTGGGAGATTTGGAGGAAACTTAGTGGTATCTGGATTCCAACCAACAGTACGATATGCAACCTACAAATTTGTTATTTAAGAAAGTGATACCTACTAATAGTTAGTAAATAAGGATGTTTGCTTTTTCAAAACAGCAATTTAGTTTACATAGTTTACCGATTTGTTAGTTAATTCAAATCTGTAGATTGCGAAAACAAGAAACGAAAAAATGTATAATGTTAATGATATTTATTTGAAGTGCTCTAAAGTTAATTTGTCTCACTAAAATAAAATACGATTTATATGTTAACCGTTAACGTGTGAAAACTAGATGCATCAAAGAGGGCCTTGGAAGGCAAAGACACACCGCATATTTTGATTTGGAAAATTTAGTTGCAATAGAACATAGTTCAAATGTTTGAATTCAAAAGCATATTTGTTTGTTTAATAGCAAACTTTAAAGAATCTAATTTTGAAACAGAAGGTATGATTATCCTAAATTTCTTTATTACTAAATTGATTACGTGAAAAGTTAGAAACAACTGAAAAGATAGTTTAATACGTATACCTGAAAATTAAAAAATAATAAAGAGTTTCGGAATTTTCCAACGCATCAAAATATTATATAAAAAGAATTTATGGATATCAAGTTACATAGATCCCGAAATATCAGTGGTCATAAAATTCAATATGTCCCCCCCCTACCCCCTATACAGGGTGTTTCTTAAATCGCGGACACGGAGCACAGTACTACATTCCCCTCCAGATACCAATTGGAAAAATATAATACAATAATGCCCGTTCTTCGCTAGTTTCAGAGTTATTCTCAGTCAAAGATTGAGATTCAATTCCTTTATGCTTTGGAAAAACGGGTAAATTTTAACCGTTCCGCATTGTTCATCAATCAAATATTAAATCTTAATAAATTTGGAATTTTTTATACGTTGTATTCCTTCCTCCGAAGACATTCTTTCTGATAAATATCTGTTGTTAAACTTTTTTTCAATATGTTGCAACAGTGCATTGTAGCTATGAGGTTATTACCTAGGAAACTTGTTCATACTGCCTTATTAAAACAACAAACGTTTAAAACAAAGTCCGTGCAAGCATGCGCAATGTTGTCAAATTTAAAATTTTTAAAATGCGAATAACTCGGAAACTAAATACATTAGGACAACATCGCCTATACTTTTTCAACTCAGTTTTAAGATGAGAATCGCGTAGTGCTCTCCGTGTCCGCCATTTAAGAAACACCCTGTATAGCTTTCGTTGTAAATATAGCGAAAGTTTCGGTTTTTTATTAATTTAACCTCGAAAAACAGAAATAATATGCTTAGTGCTTACCCCTACATCCAATGGCCAAGTAATTGAGGGTCGTGCATGTTCCACCCATAAGGACTGCAAATCAAACGTTTCCATTTCGAAGACGTCACGTAAACGCTTTTGAAATTGAACAATACTGTCACGATACTGAGTATTAACCAGTTTGAATGCTTTGATGGCAAACTAAAACAGTTAATAAAATTAAATTACGTTGTTCTTTTTGGAAACAGGATTAAGAAAAGGCTGATGAAAATAAAAAAGACAGCGCATGTCCACAATATCTTATTTTATTCCATTATGGTTTTAGAATAACGATTTTATAGCAGACTTTTGCTTTACTCTAGATCAGAGTTGGGTTGAATAGGAACCTTTGAAATAACGTGTTTACGGCAAAATGAACATCTGATCCAACAACTGGGGGTATAGGTTTTGTGATTATCAGAAATGTATGATAATAAATTAATAAATAAAAATCTTTTTTAAAATACCTTAATTTATTAACATTGTTTGCAATTTGAATATTTAATTTCATTTGACTTGATTGGGAATAAGATTAAATAAATTTATGAACTATAAAGAGCGATTCCTTTTTAGACAGAACATGAGCTATTCTACTCCTTGTTCCTAAAAAAATTTAATCCTTTTAATGCCAAAAATCGGAACTTCATAAAACTTCTTCAATTCTAGCCTAGATAATGAATCAAAATTAAAATTAATAAACGAATCATGAACGAGAGATAAACCATTTAAAAAAATTAAAAAAAAAAACTTTATTTTAGGTATATATTTCCAAACTTGTGAATTTTTAATCGACTAAAGCAAAAATTTTCTACAAAACTGATTTTTTCGAAGAAAAGAAAATTTGAAAACTCATACTTATGTTAAATTTAGGCATACCCCGTATAATATTATCTATACCTTTGTATTTTCCGGAAGAGCAATTTTCAACGTGAATGTCACATTGAGAGCAGTTGTTTGGCTATTTAGTTTATAAACTGCGCCCGATATATCGAAAACCGAGTGGTTGACATAATCGATCTTCAAATCCTCTGATATTACCATGTACCGGTGTTGATCGGCATTCTACCAAAAATACAATATTAATATTAAATATTAAAATTAATAAAATTAATTATACTAGTATATGAAACGTCTGCCCCACATTATTATACGGCATGCAGGCTTGAACGCTAAAAAGGGAATAATTAATAAATCAAATTTGAAGTGTGAACATACAGGAGAATACTGAAAATTTCGTGGGTAGAGCAGATAACCAATGAAGAAGTATTAAGAAGAATAGGAAGTGAAAAAGAACTAATGAATTCTATTAAAAGAAGAAAGACTGCGTATTTTAGACATATTTTTAAAAATGCAAAATAGAAAGTATTACAAACCATAATTAAAGGACGGATACATGGAAGGAAGAATGTGGGACGAAAAAGATTATATTGGCTCTACAACATACGAAACGGGACAGGAATGTCACCACTGAAAACAGAGAAGATCTATAAGAAGAATGAAGAAGAAACCTCCATTAAGAGCGAGCTATACCCAAATAACCGTTTTATCCCACTGCAAAATACAGGGTCTTTACGGTCTTCTCTGTATCCTTTTTGGGGTCGATAGTAGGAGAATTGGAGTACATAAACCTTCAAATGCCTTAATAAAAGTCGTCTCTAAAGCAAAATAATAATTCTTTTATTTTTTATGCTTATGAGACGATTTAAGATTAATAGACTCCATTTGAGGTGTAGGTACCTACTATCGCCTCCTAAAAGAAGACCCAGTGGTGTACTCCTATTAAAATAAGTGGGTATACGCTCACAAATTCAATTTTTTTTAAATTTGAACACTATAGCTGTAATACAGGAAAAGCTATACAAATTAAAAAAAATATATATTTAAATTTAATACAAAAATAATAAAAAAAATAATAAAATAAAATAAGTGGATATACGCGCATGCCTTAAACGAAAAGGCTGTTATACGCCGTATACCCGCGTATACCCCCGAGTACACCACTGAGAAGACCGTACAGGTCCTGTATATTTTTCAAGACCTACTATGAAAAACCAGTTTCCCTATCATAATTCCATTACTGATCAAGATAAATCCAACAAACCTTATATCAGTGGAAACGACAAAATAGAGTTCTTTGCAATGGTGGCATGACCACGTTTGAAGCTTATTTGAAAAAGTAAAGTTAATGTCAACATCTTGAAAAGTTGGAGAATTACAAAAAATTTAATTATAGATTTTAAATTTGCATTAAAAAGTTAATAATGTCAAAACCAGTTTGCGCTGTTGCCTATAATAATCAAATTACACAGGGAAGTAGAAAACTAAAAATTTAAGATTTTTCAGCCTGTACTGAAAACTATAGAATTTGAATGGTGATCACAGTAGTCCTCAATACGCTGAACATTTTTTCTCTCTATCTCCTACCGTTTACGAGATGCCTTGCAAGTGCTCTTTATCTTGGACACCCTACATAAAATTTTAGAAAATTGCAGACTTTGTCATTTATGTAACAGTTCCTTTTTAAAAAGTTGCATACGTCTATTATGTACGTGGAATTTACTAATTTACAGTATACGTATTTATAAAAACTATTGACTAAATACTATTAAGGTTCTTACCCCTCCATAACCCCAAGATATAAGGATTGTCATGAACACTGTTCGTATCACCAACATATTTTGCCACTGACTATTTCCTCGAATATAAAACAGAATTGTTTCATGTTTTAAAAATTATATCTAGATTAAAATGGACAATAGCCATCAGATGAATTGAAGGTTAATTGTTAAACTATTTGAAATTGGTGTTGTTTGATGACCGAATATCCGAATAGGTACATAATTGCATGAATGATTAGGTATCAGCATTTTTTATTTTTTTAAAGTCCATTTTTATTAAATCGCACGAAAAACCGTGATTTAGTTTAGTTTGTTTTTACCGATTATTATTACACATATCGAACAAATAAAACACTTTCTTATTGACACTTTTTGTTCTCTATACAGGGTGTAACACAACTTATCCGAAAAAATTTAACCATATATGCAATTTTAAATAAGAAATCGATTTGTTAAAAAAAATTTTAATAAAAGTCCAACAGAAAACGAGATAAAACTTGTTAAAGTTACAAATTAATGAAAATGTTACAATAACATTTTCTACAATTTTTATTTCGTTTTGTGTTGGACTTTTATTAAATTTTTTTTAACAAATTGATTTCTTATTTAAAAGTGCATATATGGTTAAATTTTTTCGGATAAGTTGTGTTACACCCTGTATAGTCTACAATATTGTATGACTCAGTTTTGCTGATACAGAATGTTTTCTTTCAAAAATCGGATTCTGATTGGATGAGAATTAGTTGAGTGGAATTAATAGTCAACCAAAACTAAAATATACGAAAATTATGACTTTTGGTGCTAACATAAAACTATAGTAGATGCCAATTTTTTAACAAAATCTGGGTATGTTAATAAACAAAACAACTTGCATTATTTTTTTGACACTGCCTGCAACTGTAGCGAATGTAGAAAGAAACTTTTCTAAATTAAAACAAAGCAGGGATTCAGCCAAGATCGATTTGATTTAGGAATTTTTAGCATAGAGTACGAAACGGCATAATCCATAGATTTTATAAAAAACAAAATAAGTTCCGGGCCAGAAGAAAGATGTGGCTAGGAGCCTGCCAAAGGAGATAGGTAGATTAATTTGACATTTTTTAGTTTCCAGGCGAATTTCTTCGTTAGGGGGATCATTTTGCCCCAGTCTTCCCTACTATTTTTTCTTCAAACGTAAAAGATGCGTTTGTAATTTAAAAAATATTCAAAAATTAGAAATGTCAAAACTGAAGAACCAAAACGAACAATTTTTAAAATAAACGATAGTTTTTGAAAATTTTTGGCATATTCAGTAGTAATATCATAAAAGCGCTTTCGTATATTTGAATATACTTTTCGCGATTTCTATTCGAAATTGATGTTGCCATGAAAATTTCCCGAGAATTTTGTTCGAGGGATATTTCCTAGCCATTCCACAGCCAATAGGAAGCCGAAGCACCAAATCGAATATACGGATAGACCAAGAAGGTATATCCGAGAATTCCCGCCGTGATTGGTTCATTTAAAAAAAAATTCTTAAATCCTATTGGTCTATATAGTATATGAGTGATATAATCGACTGAATGCCTGTCTTGAGCTCTTGAGTCGTGTACGCCAAACAGGCGTTTTACACATTAACCAAACAAATAAGTATTAGGTTGGATAAAAATTTCCTTTTCCGTTTTCTGTCAGGTCTTCTCATATTCAAACGTATACTTAACTTTAGTCTTTAAGGAACAAATGTTATCATTTTGATTTTTAATGTTGAAACCTAATTGAAACTAAGATCTAGGAAATAATTAAAAAGTTGCAATTGTGGCATCTCCCCTCATCAAACTAAAATAATTAATCATTTTCAAATCCCAAGAACTTTTTGAATCATATACGGAAGGATTATGAAACGTTTCATTTTCTTTGTTTTTAAATATTTCTGATATTAAATATTTTTATTATAGTTCTTATCTTGCGTTTCAATAATTTCCAAACTTACTTTCTAAAATACAACCTTTTCATCGGTCAAAGTCAAACTCATGTATTTTGTTGGGTTCTCATTTTGTTTCGCGGAGATCCTCTGCAAGCAACTTTTATACGTTTTTGAATAGAGGTCCTTAATCCAACCAAAAGTAAAGAACCGCTGTTTTGCACGTTAAAGATCCACTTCAATAACTTTTAATACCAGTGACCATTAAAAGATCGTGATACCAACCAATGTACCAGCAGAATGCGAAATCCTTAACTATCTTATGTGCTCCTGATATTAATTATAACTATTATGCGACTTCCTACCGAACGACCACTCTCCTAACCAGTAACTAACAAGGAGAGAAGAGAGATATCTCAGCATACAACGAAAAATTGACAGGTTTCTGTTGAGTTTCTGCGAGGATGCCAATCGCTACCGTAACATTCTCATGAACTCCTGTTAACGAATTCTACAGAAAACGCATACCGGCTACCTCACTATCAATTTGTTTATTTGTACATACTTTTTTTTACATTAATAAATAAAACGTTTCCTTTAAATTTCAGTGCCGTACTTACTATTTACCAGTTTGGAGCCCACCGTGGTGACTGTCTTTTAAAGCCGTAGGTATATCACCTAACGCTTTTTACGATTATTTTTTAACATGTGGTTATTTTTTATATCACATACTAAATTTTAAACGAAAATTTTCTAAAATACTGGAGTGGTTAGTAGCAATCCATCAAAAACCTTATTACACGATAACGGTAACAAAAAATACTGTTTCAAGTTTCGTAGTGTTTTAAAAAGTTTTTATTTTCTACAGCAAAACCAAAACTACTTGCCATGGATACAATTCTTATTCTTGTAACAATTGTATCCTGAAAAACTGGCCCTAAGGGACCTCCTAATCTCCCTTAAGTTTTACCATTATACACTCTTTGGTTTTACCAGTTTTACTCAAATGTTACTCAAAAAGTGGTTAAGTTTAAGCAAAGAGTATAGTTTTTGATTTAAGGCATAAATGACGCATATTTATAAATACCGAATTTAATTTAAGAATGAGTTTGATTTAAAAGGGTAAGTTTAGTGTAAGTGTTCCTCAAATGACGTCGTTGAATGTACCATATTTTCGTAAGTCCAAAATTTTAAATCTTTTTAATCTACGCACTTAAAATAAATTAAATAAAGAAACAAAAAAATTACTCTCTAGTTAGCACTACCTTACACATACATTTCGTATCTTTTTCTTTTATTTTTACTTTTCCATACCACCACTGGTGTAGGGGAAGTATTGAGATTTTCACGGAAATGGGTGTTTTGGACCCCCAGAAATCCAAAAAGTGCTCTAGACAAAATGTCTGTCTGTGGGTGGGTGGGAGGGTGGTTGGTTATGTATTTATGTATGTATGTAACACATTTAACGCAAAAACTTCATCGACAAAATAAGCTTTTCAAAAATATTCGAAAGCGGAAGCGGAAGTTAGGCATGCTTTTTTGGTAGCATTCTTTTTAAAAGCGGAATTCTGAGAATCTGAGTAAGGAATATGAAAGAAGGCTATAATTCAAGGGAAACAGTTTTTTGGTGGACTCTCTTCAAAATGTCGGCCTCTATGAATTTTTCAAAATTACGAATTTAACGCCCTATAACTCAAAAACCAGTTATCTGGCGGTACTACACCATGAAAAAAATTTATTTTGTAAATCCAAAAACGGTCGCAACAGCGCTCTTCAAAAATTTTGAAATATTTGAAAAATTATTACCTACAAAAAAACTGGTCTAACGATTTTGTTTAAATTTTCTACACTTATGCACTTGGTATTAGCTATAGGTATTTTTATTTTTTGATGAATGCCAGAATTTCACTGTGGTGCCCTCTACGAGGTTTTGAAAATCGGAAATTGATGCTCCTATAGCGCTTTTATTAGTCATAATATGAAAGAAGTTTAAATATAGAAGTTATTTAGTATATAATTCTGCATTTTTTTAATTGTATATCACGTATACAGAGCTTTATCCCTATGGTGCAGCATGAAAAATTAATTTTCTTGAACCTCGTTGCGTCGTTATTCTTCTGAACTTCAACCCCTATGATTGATTGCTGACTTTTGGTTCTTCTTCATTCCTAGCTTCTTCACAAGACATCTTCACATACTTAAGTTTCTATTTTTGATTATAATTAAAATATTAGATTGAATCATCAAATAGGATCAACTGGGGTAGGTATAGTTTTCCCCCCTTCTATGCCAAGAACGAACAAAAGTGACGTGTTAGGTTTATAATTTTTAGACGATTTGTTATGCGTAGCATTAGCAAATAGTAGGTGTACCCAAACACGTTCATATTCATCGATTACGGTATGGGTCACAGACACAGTACATCAGTGTAATTAGTAAAACTACGACTAGTTACTTCGATACTTTCGATACTTCGATACTTTCGATACTTCGATACTTTCGATACTTCGATACTTTCGATACTTCGATACTTTCGATACTTTCGATACTTCGATACTTTCGATACTTTCGATACTTCGATACTTCGATATTTTCGATACTTCGATACTTTCGATACTTCCGATACTTTCGATACTTCGATACTTTTGAGTAATATCGATACCACATTGGTATCGATACTCGATACCCATTTCATGGTATCGCCCAGCCCTAACTATAACCTTCATTTTGATCAATCTTTAAAAAGTAACTTACACGTGCATTTCACAAGACTTAACGAACAACCTAAAACAACAATCTGAAAAACTAAAAAAAAAAGAATAAATTTTAATTTAAACTTACTACTATAATCTACTGCCGAATTGATACTTACCACTTAAGTGAATAAAATGATGAATTAGATACACGATTACACTAAACACCCGAAACCCGACCCGAAAAATATAAACCGAGTAAAACCGTAAAATCAAAAACAAACGCCGAAATAAAAAAAATCATCCGCATAATTATACGGTATTATACGGTTGGTAAAAAAAATCTAATAATAAAATAGTTTCCCCCATACAGGATAAGTATTACTAGAGTACATACTGTCCCACAATTTGCTGTAGTGCTTGTAAAAAAAAGCTTAAAAACATATACTTACGACAAATAGGGAAGTAAAAGTAAAAAAAACTACACTAGTATAAACATGTAATAATAAAGTACTTCCAAGATCCAAGTACTCGCAAGTACTACAAAAACTCATCTCAGGGAGAGTATTACTAGAATCAGTTGAAAATACAACCTCCTGCTACTATTGAGGAATCACAATTAATAACCGATAGGTTGAGATTGAAAAAAATGATAATAGCACTGACGTGTTTCCTCTACAGTAACAACAATTCAGAAAGCTTGCACTAATGTCTCGCTAGCGGAAACACAGTGCCAAAAAATGGATCAGTAAACATACACATTAAGAATTTAAAAGATTAATCTCATTTATTTGATTTTATTTTTTTTTGGCTTAGGTAACAGTTATAATACAGTTACAGTTGAAATTTAGTATTGTTGCACCAAACAATTGATGAATCTTTTAATTCTGCACTAGTTATCGATAATCGGAAATGCACGTTCTTCAAAGTTAGTAAATAATTAGGGGTGAGGGGGCAACCAGTACAAAGTTTTACCAAAAACCCAAGAAGAAGAACATCTTCCGATTGCAAAAAGCATTGTTTTGGGCATTTTTGCAGCTTATCGATTACTACACACCAAATATAAAGAAACAAAAGACGGAGCATTTTAAAAATATCATTGTTTGCAAAAAGAATAGAAATTTTACGAGAAACGGGGATGTAATAAAATCACACCCACGTTAATTTACCCAAAACTTCAAAAATAATATTCGATCTGTAAAGATCGCCAAAGATAGAAAATTGTTTCTAAACTTTTTAAAATAGTCCAGGAATAAAAAAAACAGAGCAGCAGCGTTAGAGGGAAAAAGACTTGCCAAGAACGAGAAACTCCGAAACGTATTCTGAATTTTCGTCAAGGTTTGTACTTTTAATTTTGAAGTATCATTTAACAAAATGTTATTGAGAAAGGAAACCTATTCGGTTAAAGCTCACCGTATTTCCTTAAATTTATGAAAAAAATTATTAAAACTCAATCAAATGAAAAAATATTTTCTCGGGTGTACGTGGAAAGCGAAACATGATCAAGTTGGTTATGATAGAAGTACACCAATGTGTTTTTACTGTGATCTGCTCCGTTAGTAGCCTCGAAATACTATACAGAATTTTTCCGATTTATGCTAAAATTTACAAGTACCTACCTAACTCCGCAGAAAAAAATCGGAATCCTATTCCTAATAAAAAATTTCGTATAAAGCGTTCAAAAGCGAAAATCTCGCTCTTAAACGCATCCACTATATTCGATAAAAATTCAGAAACAGATGCATTATAGATATTAGAAGATTTAACTCAAGTTTTCAGTTACAGACGCAAGAGTATTTTCTAAAATAAATTTACAAACTGTTACTTTCCAGTTATTTTCCAAAATCAGTCGATTATTTCAGATTCCATCAGATTCAAAAAAAATAATCAACTGGCTTTGTCAGATTCCGTCCGATGGCGCCATCTAGCGTTGTATTCTATAGTTAGAGAAAGAGGGTTTCTGCATATCGGGGACTGCGTTGCTATATTCGCTGACATTACGCAATTTGACAAACTGCTCGGTCAAACAAGTAGCGCGTCGTGTGATCAATACAGTAAACCACTGACGTGTACCGATTATCTCGTGCTTATTACTGTAGCTTGCCGCATCTAGAATATAGTACAAGTGCTACGTTTGTGGTGGTAAAGCGAAGGTCGTGCGCTCGCCCGCCTTAGATTGCGAGAGTGGTAGCGTCAATATGTCAAGAATTTGGACAGGGATTGAACGAAACGTCCGACCATATAATTGGTCGAAGTACCGCAAACGGTGATTTTATAGACCCTGTGCTATTAACGTATTTGGTGAAAAATCTGTGCGAAAGAAAAACAGTTACACAGCTTCAAAATTCAAGACGTCAAAATGCCAATCATTTTTTTGGAGCGTTTACCTTTGCCAAATTTAAAAACTTATACTTGTGCTAGTGTTCTTGCACTATCAGCTTGTGTTTACTATGCAACTTATGTTGTACGAGATCCGTTGTGGAGCAATCCCAAAAGTGACTTAGAAATAACCCTTACTAGGGAAGAGGACCCTTTAAACAGTAACGGCACGAACAGTTCAGCCGCAGATGGAAGAACTTTTGGACAATTTACAGGAGATATCTTCTCCGTGTTGACACGCGAACCTGTTTGTGTTTGGGTAAGTTCAGAATTTACTTCCATGCCGGGCCCTTACCGGCTGACGCTGTCACATTGACAGGCATTGTCTGTCTCCAAGGGAAAAACTAGGTTAGACAGAAGGAGTGGCATGTACTTTCGTGTTTAGCGAAAGCACGTAATATGTCAAGTGATAATTTTAAATAAAAAAGGAAATTACGTATCTCTTTAATAAAACGTGCTTGAAAAATACAGGTGCTTCTAGTACAATTATGAACAATTGAACACGAACAGTATAGTGTATACCTATCCAGCTACTATGTATACAGTGAAGTCCATTTATTATGCAATATAGGCATGTTGCAAGTTAATTGGTGTACGCACTTTACCATTGGAATATAGGCAACCCATTATACAGTTAGCTAGTTTTTTTTTATCTAACCATCTATGATCTAACCGAAATCAGCAACACATGAAAGTTTAACCTCAAAATAAAACATGTTCTTAGTTAAAAAAAATTTAATATGTAACAAAACAATAATAATAATACATTCCTGACAATTGAAAATTTAAATTCATCAGTAGGCAGGGGCAAGAGTGGTTAGCAGTGTATAATGGGTTGCCTATATTCCAATGGTAAAGTGCGTACACCAATTAACTTGCAACATGCCTATATTGCATAATAAATGGACTTCACTGTATCTTCAATAAAAGTAACTTCGCAATAAGGAAATCTGATATCGCAATTTAAAAAGGCATCCCTGAGAATTATACCGAAAATATAACGTAGTTTTAGTTTTAGACGAGCTCACTGCTCAGTTAGGTACATGGTGGACTGGACGGCGGCGCCAGAATCCCAATAGGGTAGGGCACATAGATAATGTAGGCGTAGGGCATCGGGATTCTTTAATTGTGCTCTGTATGCAGAAGGGGGTGTCATAGTATACTCTTGTCTCTTGACAGTTTAGTCCTAGGTTTAGTTCGTAACTGAAAAGATTATTTACAAAATTATCTATGTTTACAAAGGCGGGCTAGGTGGCGTAGAGACTAGAGTGGATATCTAAAGCTGTCAAGCCCTTGAGTGAAAATAACCGCAATTTAAGAGGGTTTATGCAACATAATCTTTTAAAAATAACCCGTGAATAATTACGCGACTTCGATGATATAAATGTTTTGAGAGATATGAACGCCGAGCTATGGGGTATCTTCTTATAGATGGTAGATTTATAAGTTAGTTCATAAGGAGTTCTCTGCTAGAATCAGTGCCCCAATAAATAAGAAAATAACCTTTTAAATTCACGAAGTTTTGGGCCGTCTCGATTACGTGATTAAGGGCCAAGTTTTCAATTCTGGTTTAAATCCTGCTACAGCTAAACCAATTGCAATAGGTACAGTTGTTATAATATAAGAATTTATTGTATCCATGGCAGTTAATCTTGGTTTAGTTGAACCGGTGTTTAAACCAGAACTGAGAAACGGGTCCTAATAAGTGACCCATTAAAATATAAGTTTATGGATGAGACGACGAAGGAGCCGGATCCAGAATTTTTAAACGAATACCAACTTTAATAATAAATTCAGGAATGTGTATCAGTATCGTACAACATTTTATTTCATTACTGTAAATCCCAAAATCTCGATTTTCTCGATCTGTTATAATGCATTTAACTTTAACCAACCTTGTATCATAATATTCCGACCATTGTTTTGGCCGCGATCTTCCCAATTGAGATGGTCATAGTTTTGGGCTAAGGCTGTTATGAGACTACTAGTAAATAACTTATCAACGTTAAACGTCGCCTCCGGTAATGAAATGGATTTAGCATAATACGAATAGATTTTTTAACCCAACCAGGAGATTCCTTAAATTGTCAAATATTGTAGCATGTTGCTTTTTAGCCCAACCCGTTGAGGCAACTTGAAACAAATGCCTATAAAGTAGATAAAGACAGGTTAAAGTACGATAACTAAAGTTTGTCACTAATGGCAAGGTGCACGTTCTTTCTGGTACTAACCGTTATAACAAATTTTATTAAAAATTGTAATAGGTAGCTATCATAATAAAAAAAAAACTGGAATGAAAGAATAGTATTTTATGCAATGAGCATTTAATGATAGCTATCAGTGGCGGCCGGTGGTCAATCATAAAGGGAGGTCATTTTAAAAAACAAAATATAAACAAAATACTAAAAACGAAAAAACTTTATTCTTACCTTAAAGGGATTTATATTTAAGATCAATTCCTCTATCTTAATTAAGGTGTTTTTTTATCGTATATCCGAAAAAAAAATTACACTAAAAAGTGTGGCTGAAAACGAATTACTCTTTAATGAAAGCAAAATGAATATATTAATACTATTAGCCGAGGCAGCGGCTCCCAGCCCGACTTTAAGCTATTGTAAAAAAATCTTGTACTAAGTCAAACGAAATTCGAGGCTGTCCGTTTCACTCTGGAGTATTGTAATTCCTATCTACCGCATAAACACGTACGTGTGTGCTAAAGTCAACGACGAGGCTGGATCCAGAATTACCCAAACAGTAGCAGCACTCGAATTGTATCAACAATGACACATGCAAGCAGCCGAGATTTCATATTCAGGCATGATTGGGTAAGATGATATCTTACTAAAATAAGAGTTGGAAAACTTGAATTAAATATTTATTATTTATGTTTTGACTTCATTAGTTAATAGTTTATCAATGTGCAATTTTCCTGGGGAGGTCATTGACCAATTGACCTAATGGAGGAGCCGCCACTGATAGCTATTAAGACACGAGTATGAATATGATTGTCTTAATAGCTATTAAACTACTACCTATTTTTGCTACAACTAGTCATAAGAATAAAGAATGAAAATATGCACTTCATTTTCACACTTTATTAAGTTTTAAAAATGTCACTTCGCTCAGCTGGTCATCGCAATATGATATTGACCGACTATTGGTTATAAACTGGTGTGTTAATGAAAAATGTGTAGCTTAATGAATATCATTATGGTGCAGGTAGTAAATATCTAATACATCAATTTATTAAAGTACTATAATAGAAGTAGAAAATTTTTTTTAGTTGTAGAAATAAGAAATTTTAAGATTGCCATTCTCTTCTGGGTAATGTCCGGTAATGTCTATTCTGTTTTGTTCTAATTGGTATGTAATGATTTTAAATTTAAATCACTTCAAATGCCCGAAATATCTGTCTTCAGCACGGATACGAACTTGGAATCGTAAAACAATTGAATTGGAAATTTGTGGAGTTTTGTGTTTTGAATTTGAATTGCTGTAGTCATTATTATTATTAGAATTCTATGTGCCTATTCTTCATTATTGTATTAACTAAATTAACTAATCCATGGACGTAGCTTTAACTACTCCGCGTAAAATTCGAACTCACGCCTTCCGGCAGTTCCGCTGATGAGATAACTGAAATAATTTCTTGAAACTTTGAAATAAATTACAAGGGAAAAGAAGAATTTTTTCACATTTTTGTTTATGCTGAATATATTATTATGGCTCGAATTATAAATTAGGTAGGTACCCCAAGGGTAGGCTACTTGCTTCTAGTGTCTCCTCGGTGAGGACCTATTTTTCTTGACTTTCATGATTTACAAAACAGGATTAGGTACAATAGAAAAATCAAGGAAGGAAAATATGCGAGGGGTAAACCACGAGAAAAAATTGTGTACACTAGATATCCTATTGTGTAAAGATATCCCAGATATCCTCAAGATATCCCAGATATCCCAAAGATATCCCCGAGATATCCCAGATATCCCCGAGATATTCCAAGATATCCCCGAGGTATCCCGAGATATCCTCAACTCTGTATACTAGATATCCCCTGTGGTTTACCCTCGAAAATATGTTTTCATCGTTTATACCTATTGATTGTAAAAAATTACTAAATTTATGACGAAAATATTTTTTTAACGATTTATATTAAAGATCATGACAAACTATTTTATTGATTTAGCCTAATTATGTCTTATAACAAAACATGTACTTACAATGTTACATCACTTACATTTTTAGCCATTTAGGACGTATTTTGGTCCATACCGCTTTATACTGATTTCGTTGTTTATAATCAATCTTTTAGATAAACGTTGAGTCATCTACCTATTCCAAAGGTCTTAAAAAATTACGAAAATAGTTCGGAATTGATAGGGCAAAGTCTAACTTTAAATAATTTTATTGGTTTGGCAAGTTCGAATAAGTGCAACTTAAGAGTTTCGTAACTGTTCGTAACCCAGTAGAGCGAAGCGAATCTTTTTATTCAATATTAAAAGAGGAAAGTGTGTAAAGAAGAAGAACGCTGAATATTGCATTTTTCGCCAGAAGACATCCATTTGCTTTATTAAATTCTTAGTGCGTTGATCAAAGAAAACCCCCATGTCCCATCTTACATTTTATTAGCCCCTAGACGTAAACTTTGCTCCATTTGCAAGATTTTGCTATTTATCATTCTTGTTTTATCAATAAACCAGAAGGGGTTGGTCCACTTCAAACTAATTTTAGAGAAGGGATGCTCCTTTAAGCGTTGCTGTCAACAATTTACCACATTCTATACATAGAGGGTTCAAACCGGAATTTGTATTATGCAGCAAGGCAAGTTTGGTGTTAGTAAGTCATTAATAGATTTTCATATTTTCCATTTACGAATGTATCGATTTCCTTCTACTATTGTTTCGACATTTTTTAACTGGTATCTATTTCCAATAGGTTCAGAAAAATGTAAAACAAAACCTGTGTATGAGGTTTATTGGCCTTGAACTTCTGGGTAGCATGAAAATTAAATCTGGACTAATAAAAAAAAAAGAAATGAGTACAACTCATATGTAACTTAAATAATTAAATGGTTTAAATTTAGTATCTTGACATGATGAATAGTGGCAAGACAACACGGTGCTGTTGACTGACGACTTGCCTCACTATTATAACCGTAACCGATCGGAAAAATTAATGCTGAGACAACTTGGAAAATAAAAAATATTGGTATAGGTAATCAATAAGGTATTATGAATTTTTAATTAAAATTATTACGACGCGAAGCGGAGTGCTTTTAATGTCGCTAGCACTTTAATAGTATATTATTATTTATTATACAAGTGTAGGCAAAGTAAGTGTAGGTAATAAGAGAATCCATTGTAGTATGAGGGAGTTAGCTCCAATGGAGCGAATGCTACAATGCTTCTTATTAAACGAGTATAATATGCTATTTTTTCTACTTTGCGAAATTTATTTAACAAACATTTGATTTTTCTAATGAATTTATTATCTATGGACTTTCGATTGAAACCACTGGTAACACTGCGGCAAGCTATTTTCAAAACTGTCAAAATTGACAATTTAGGTTATAATAAACTTATCGTAATAACTCCTTCATTTCAGGGAATATTTAAAAAAACGAAAGGTTTTCAAAACGAGCTTACGCTTCTCTACAACATTTGTATTTACAGTTATTTTATATTTTTTCAAATAACAAAATGGCGGCCGATCAAAAATTTCAAATCTCAATATTTTGATAACCACCCCATAGATTTTTGAAAATATATATTTTTTAAAATCGTCAAACTATCTATTACAACATTTATCTAAAACATTTTCTTCTATCTATGCAAAAAAGTGGTCTTTAATTAAATTAAAGAAGAGCATGTGTAAAGTATCGAGGAATTACAAACAATTTAGATCGAAGTAGCTTTCTGCCATTAAAAAATAAAACAAAAGAACAATTAGATTAGTGCACAAAACTGAACGAGATACGTTTTAAAATGAATAACTATCAAAACACTGAACTTCGTGACATGGTTTTGGTTTTTGGGGAGGCAAGGCGGAATGCACAGAAAGCTCGAAGAGATCTATCGGAGAAGATACCCAAATCGTCATCAACCAAGTAGCCAGTATATAATTAATTGCTATAACCCCGTTTCCTACTATGTGGGCGTCGGTCCTTGGGGGTCCTTGGTAGGCGTAATCATTTTAATATTCTGCAACCTAAAAGTGAATTCGAATATTATGGTGTAGTACCTACTAATATTATTTGCTTCGACGAACCTCGCAGTTAGAAATTATGTACACACAAAATATTTTAATTTTATCATTAAATTATTCCGAATTATTCTTTCCTGTCAAATTTAATTCTACTTGCATAACGCATAACATTATTTCCTGTCGCTGACGGAAACAACTTCTTTCTAACGGTTACATAATAACATAACATGTCGATGGTAAAATGGTTCCTGGAAAGGATTTCTTTGACCGTCAAGAAGGTCTTTCAATAAAAAGTTCGAGGAGAAAAAGAATTTCCGGTTGAACGGAAAGGTTAGTTGCGGAGATAACGTTAGTGATTTCTCTACCGATTTAATAACTTTTGGTGAATGTTTACACAGCCTGTTTACGTTAAATTGTTAATTTTTTTCTGAAAAAATAATATTAATTTTCTCTTGTAGATTCTTTTACTAAGCATTCGTTTTTCTTGCGGCAAAAGTTGCGCAAAATCCTTGTGAATAATTCAGGGATACGTTGTTATTCCCGTTGGGCATAAAACTCGGAGATCATCTAATATGTGTAAAATTAACCCCCCACTTGCGTAAACAGCAGTTGCGCTACATTCATATTTTACGGTTTATCAATCCGTAATTAGCTCCTTGTTAAAAGCTAGCCAACGGTTAACTGCCATGGATGCGATTTTTGTAACAATTGGCCGTTGGTTAGTTTAACAGAGAGTTGATAAGCTGCCCCTTAGGGAACAGGAAATTAAATACCAAACGCGTTTGATTTAGCAAGTATTGGAGCTTATAAAGTCAGCACTAGTGATGTAACGGGTACCCGGCCAGTACCCGGTACCCTGCTTACCCGGCCGATTTTGCCTCATACCCGGTATAGCCGGGTAATGCTTATTACCCGGCCGGGTATACAATTTAATTTATCTGCTATAAAATATAAATTATAAAACATATACCTAATATGAAAATGATTTTTTCAATTATGTATTGTTCTAGAAATACTACATATTACGTGTCCGTAAAAGTTATCGATGAAAAAAAATGAAAATAAGAAAATAAAGTAGGTCAATACTTAAAATAATCCAGGGGATACCCCTGATATTTCAACGGAGTATTCTCTAGCACTACCAAATACTTTCCGGGGAATCCCATTTAAATCTGACAAAATTATAGTACCCGACGACCGGGTACCCGGATACCTGGCGATTTTAAAGACCGGGTACCCGGTACCCGGCTTTTACAAAAAAGTGTACCCGTTACATCACTAGTCAGCACCCTATAATATCTATGCACATCGTCCGAAAATTTTGTATCAAATTTATATGACTTATTTTAGATAGTACCAAAAGAAATAAAAACGTTCCAGCGCTTCGTTACGCAGCCATAGTAGGTATCGTATTGAGGGCCGATAATAATCAGCGCATTTCTATTGATATACGTTTTGTAATGTTAAATGTTACGTGCCAATTCTACCATTCATATCTATGCTTTCATTAATTATCATTTATGTAAACCAATCGGTTTCTTATCTGGGGGGTCCCGAGATACTCTGTTCTAATTTTTTAACCTTTGCAATTATTTCACATTTACTACTTCAAGAAACTTGTTTATTGCATAAAATTACATCATATTTTTGCTAGAAGTTGCTGGCAGATAATCGGCAATGGACAACTGCGCGAACTTAATGACCCTCTCATTAACAAGGGAGATAACTGCGCGAGAGCTTAACGACAGGTTACTTTAAACTGGAACAACTGCGGTGTCTTAATCCGCCCTTCAGTTATGTATCTACAGGCAACGTCGGAAAATATAATCAGTGTTACCAAAATCGGCAGTTGAACTACAGGAAATTTGGAATTGACCACAAATCTTGGAGAGTATTTTTTTATTGGAGAACGACAAACCAATAGGTTTGTTTATCTTATTGTACAAAACTAACTCAGCAAACAAAATTCTTAAGTGCACAGAAAATCGCTCTCATGTCGGAAATGGTTGATTTTGGGACTGATTTTATTAAGACTTTTTAAGTTGTTGTCGACGAAACATTTTATGAAACTGTCCAAACCTCGGTCCAAACTAACTTTTATTAAAACTAATTGAATAACAACCAGGTATCTTTCCAGATACCTAAATCTATTAAAGGGCATTAACTACTAACACCTCGCGCAGTTGTCCACTTTAGTGCAGGCAACTTTTCGAAAACGCAATTAACTGGATTAAACTCGCACAGTTGTCCGCTGACCGAGATAATTGAAGTTTTAGCATTATAAAAAGTGTTCTTTTTGACTAATTAGGCCATCTCCTATAATAGGTTTTAATATAATTATGATTCTTAATTCAATTAGTTCCTATACTGAGGTTCCTACACCTTTTCTATTATATTATTGCTAGTGAACGTTATCTAACATTAAAGGATGCGAGATATTATGTAATTAGCTTGTAATTAAAGGAATTAAATTCAAAGATAATTCATAAAAGTGAAATTTATGTCGAAAATCCTTAGACCTGTTAGCGAAGTAAGAATATGTCTTTGATGAGTACTGCAGTCACTTTAGGAGGTTGTAACTCTGTAACGAACCGTTGTCGGGCACATATTTAAAAGGAACTTTTTTTTTGCTTTTGTTGGTGTTTAGAATGTGTGTTATCAATTCGGTGCAACAAATTCCAGACCGGTGTATGCTTCTGTTTGATCAATAAGGGTAAAAGGTTTAAACGCCAATTGGCTTTATTCAATAATTATTCCTGAATTATTTTATTACAGAAAATCTAATACGATTGGGAATTCCTCAATTAATGCCAGTGCGTTAATTTAATTGTAGGTACTATTATGTAATTTCAGAACAATCACTGATTCTGTAATCTGAGTTTAATGCTCGTGGGAATAGGAAGTCGGTCAAGCCGAACACGTTGACATGAGCGAGAGATGTTCCCAGTATGTGATCAAATAATGTACAGGGTGATCAAAAATGATTGAAGGTCACATGACCGCTAGTCGGTCCAATTACTATCAAAAATACTTTCCGTTTTGTCAAACAGTCTGTTGTTTATCAATACTTACATCTGTTCAGTGTCTTGCGCATTATTTTCCATCTGTCATTTCCATCTGTCATTTAAATTACAATGTCTACACCACTGAAATTACCAAGGTTATTTAAGTACCGACAGCAGCAGTAAGCGGACAACAAAAAATCAGTATGAAGCGGCACGTTCAATCATTTTTGATCACCCTGTATATACTACTGAATTGATAAATAACGGGCGAGTGTTGATTGATTGGCAATTCACGAATGTCGGAAACTTCAGCAGAACATTCCATTTTACAGAACGAAACTACCCAAGCTTGAATTACATAATGTTGCTATCTCTGAAAAATTCCTCGGAAATGTTTTTTTTTGTAATCCGCCCCTTGAAATATTGATATAACTTTTATTTTTGTAAGATAATGGTTTAATTATAAATTATAGAATTAAATATCATGGTACTGTAATAGTCCAGGAGCTAGCGGTATATTTTAAGACTAATTTCTATCAAGCTGAAATTTTTTTTATGAGCTGGTATGGTTATGTCTGCCAAATGTAGGTGGTCGGCAAAATTGGACCGCGGGACATAAAACGCCCAGATTTTTTTTGTTTTTAATTATTTTTTGATGAAATTTACAAACTTCAATCAAGCTAATTCCTATTTTGCTCGTTATTTAAGACATTCCGACAACAAAAAATTAACTGTCCGACATAAGAGTCGGAACTGAATCAGTGTCTGCCGTTTGGGGTTCGTATTGTTTTTAAGACATTTGACTTATTACCATCAACCTGATTTTTTTTTAATAACTATATACTAATTTAACAAACACAAAAATCACCTTGTCCGACAATTTGAGCGGGACAGAAGCACTCTCTGACGTCCTGGATTGGTTGGTTGGCCAATTTTTTTTCTTAGCGCTCTATGTCCCGCGGTCCTATTTTGTCGACCACCTACATTTGGCAGACATAACCACACCAGCTCATAAAAAAAATTTCAGCTTGATAGAAATTAGTCTTAAAATATACCGCTAGCTCCTGGACTATAAAGCCTTGTGTTATGCAATAATTAATTTTAGCATTTTTGTTTATGTGTCCTACACTGGTATTTATCCAACTTTCATCACCAATAATCATACTGGCCTGACAATACGTATATTAGAAAATTTCCTAACATCTTTCACCAAAATGTGTAGGTACTTCCAACAATTAGCGATGTGGAAGTGGGAGGTTATAGTTCAAGGTAATTCTCAGACTTGAATCTAATAGACACCTTGTGGAAAAGGATACCTATCTGATCTAACAGAAAACTCACAAAAAATCGAATCTGTAATATTTAAGTCTGGTTTCTCTGAATTTTGAAGGCGGAGCTAGAAAACTATGCGGATTCAGTTGAAAGAAATAAAATAAAATATGAAAATCCCTATTTTATTTAATTGGAATTAATTTGGCTACATAATATTTAAATATTTATGTTTATTGTTTGTAGTACTGTTAAGAAAGCAATAAAGATTCTGCAGATAAATGTTTGTGTTTGTATTGAACGTTATGGACAAATTTACATAACTGCTTGTAGGAAATGCATAATTCATAAAATAATGTCTGTTTTGTTTGGCAACCAACTTCTATCAACGATCAGAAAGAATGTTGGATTCAAGGTTTATTATACTCAAATAACGTTAGAAATATTGAGATTTTAGTGCTCCTTCCGTTCGTTCATTTAATAAATTTCCGAAAGATAAATAGAAATGCAACAAGTAGTTTTTATTTTATGCAAACGGTTCTTTTCGCAAGTTATCCTTGGGTACAAAGTGAATTTAAAAGACCTCGTTCTACTAATTCAAGCATAATACCTGGTTCGGTACGCTCGGTCCCTCAAAGAGAAAGAAAGAGTTCTTTCCAGTCGCGTAATTGTAAAAGTAAATTTAATGTCAATATCTTGAAAAGTTGGGGACTTACAAAAACTTTAATTAGAGATTTGAAATCTGCATTAAAAAGTGCCTTATTAATAATATCAAAACTATTTTGCGGTATTGCCTATAATAATCAAATTACACAGAGAAGTAGAAAACTGAAAACTATAGAATTTGAATGGTAATCGTGGTAGTCCTGAATACGCTGAACATTTCTTCTCATTTAAGCGAATCTCCATCTCTTACCCAAGGTCCCTAAATATTACCGTTTACGTGATTCCCATGCATGCGCTCCTTATCTTAGACACCCTGTAGTGAATATATTATCGGTACTTTAATAAACACCCTAACTCTAATCAGCCTTGGTATCATTAAAATGCAAAACCACAACCAAGTTATTAGTAAATTCTTTTTGTGGTTTTTGTTAACTCTTGAGTCACTAAAGTTTCCACTGATTAGGAATTACTTACGTTACAAAATTTTCAATGAATATTTTGATAGAGCTCATAGTTCGTGGAATAAAATTTCGTGTACCTTTTTTTAGAACAAAATCAAGGAGAACCAATAATAATTGGTGACGTATTATTTACGTTGTAATTTTTTTATAATAAAAACTTTCCAGATCATTATTTCCTGAAGCACCACCGAACTTGAGTAGTACCTACATTCAGCTTGTTATGATTTACTAGTTTGTTTGTAGCACTTATATTTACAAAGAAAAATTTAAAATGGAATGAAGAATGAACGAATATACAGCGTTAGGCAAAAGTATGGAACATTCTAAATCTAACTAGATAGATGGAATCAAATTAGAATCTCTAGCGGCAGTGCAGCTTAATAGGCTACTAACAATTGTTTGTTCTAAAATGTAAATCGTGAAAAACGGTAGTTTAAACGTATACATAGTTCGACAGTAAGGGAAATAAAATTATACATACACCTATTAGTTATCTTCAACTTACACCCACCTTGGGAATTGTTGCGATTAATAAGAAGATTTACGTCCCATAGTACACAATTCTTGGCCGTAATAGTATATTTATTATACACCAAGGTAGAGAAGACATTTTTCTCAGCCGAGCATTATTATTTAAAATAATAATAATATACAGGGTGTAACACAAGTTATTCGAAAAAATTTAACCATATATGCACTTTAAAATAAAAAATCGATTTGTTAAAATTTTTTTTAATAAAAGTCCAACAGAAAACGAGATAAAAATTGTTAAAGTTACAAATTAATGAAAAAACAAAACACAACTTATCCGAAAAAATTTAACCATAGATGCACTTTTAAATAAGAAATCGATTTGTTAAACAAAATTTTAATAAAATTCCAACAGAAAACGAGATAAAAATTGTTAAAGTTACAAATTAATGAAGATGTTTTTTTTTTCATTAATTTGTAACTTTAACAATTTTTATCTCGTTTTGTGTTGGACTTTTATTAAAATAGCTATTTTCCTAACAAGTGCAGAAAATCGATTTTTCCGCACGCAAATGCCGTTGACAGCACGACGGGTAGCGGAGTGGTGTCAAGCATTTAAGTGCGGAAAAATAGGTTTCTGCGCGTGTTAGGAACAATAGTTTTTCTACTAGCGTGCGGAAAATGCGTTTTTCCGCACGCTAGTAGAAAAACTAGTGCGGAAAAATCCTTTGCCGCACGGTGCGGAAAAGTGGATTTTCCGCACTAAAAAATGTCCGGAAAATGCGTTTTTCCGCACGCTAGTAGAAAAAAAATTTTAACAGATCGATTTCTTATTTAAAAGTGCATCTATGGTTAAATTTTTTCGGATAAGTTGTGTTTTGTTTTTTTCATTAAGTTGTAACTTTAACAATTTTTATCTCGTTTTCTGTTGGACTTTTATTAAAAAAAATTTTAACAAATCGATTTCTTATTTAAAAGTGCATATATGGTTAAATTTTTTCGGGTAAGTTGTGTTGCACCCTGTATAAATAAGCTGCGAGGCTTATAAGTCTTCTCTACCGTAGTTAATATACTATTTTTTCGACTACTAACACCGTTATTCCTTTTATAATTAATCATTTCTACGTTAATAAAAAATAAAATTACATTTCTAAATATCCACAAAAATCAAGTAGCCTTGCCTGAAAACATTTCAACTGACATTTGTGTAAAATTTGACGTTTATCTAAAATATATTATTTCTCATTTTTAACAAATAATTATAATTAAAATTAATAAGAAACAATACTAGATTGAAATAAATAAGCTTTAGAAAGTGGTTGTTGTATTATGAAGTTGAATAAATATTCGATATTTGACATAATTTTAAAGGCATCAGGCTAGCATGCTATATCAATTGTTTCTATTATTGACTAGTGGTCAATAATAAAAAATTACTAACCGCTAGCTGAGAAAATCAACTTCTTGCCCTGAAAACAAACTAACTAATGGTACCTTTTAAATCTAGTAGTGGAAAAAATATGTTTTGGGGAAGAATAAAACTGTGATTATATGAAACAGCGATTAGTATTCTAAATACAAATTTTTGTTTCACGAAAATTGTATGTTTGGTACGTTTTCTCGGCCAACAAAGTACGAGTCGTTCTTTGATCGATTAAAAATTAAATCGTTTATGTAGATACCATTTTTTTCACCTGGGTGTATTGGTTAGTTCTACCCTTCTTAAAGATATCCAAATATAAACAATAATATCACTTTATAGACTGTATCGTAGAAATCTAAATAATGGATTGTGCTTTATAGTACTTGGCAACTTTTTATACCTAAAAGTGTAAAACAAATAATGGTGTGGTGGGTAAACCTCCACAAATACCATTATCGATCTGACATAAATCCAAAGGGGAATATGAACAAAATTTCCAGAGAAAGTGCGGAAGAAGTATTTGGCGTAGGATGATTTACGACCAAATAATAGGTTTCTTGCTACATTTTTGAAATAATTCTAACAGGAGTAGTAACCATACTTTTACGTTGCATTCGTTCAACATTCTTAGGAACAAGATCATCTCCTTTTAAAACAGAGGGGTCGTTGCAAATTATTTATAATATCTTCCTTGTTGATATGGTTATGACCGAGATATATTAGTGGCCACTGGCCAGTTATTTTACTTCAACTTTCCAATTTACGGACATCTGCTACGTGAACTAAATTTCTTTTCGTGTTTCCTGAATGATTTTTATCTAAGTTTATTAATGCCTCTAAACATTTTTACACACGCTTCTTACTTTAAATGCCCACTATCATTATCAAAGGCACTTGGATAACATAATATAGTCTCTTCCCTGCCTTCATAATTATTTTTCAGGAAGTGTAGTTTTCTGAAAAATAAAAAAGTTTTTTTCTGTTTGGTGTTACATTTTCTTTCAAATTTCTATTCATTTCTTATATCCAAAACTGATGTAGGTATCACCTTGATTTTTTCAAGGTTTTATCATGGTAATTTATTGGAATTTCAAAAAGTTGTCTAATTCAAGGTTTAACTTTAGGATATTACCGGAAATTTGAATGGAAATTGGGTTGATTTATGTTTTGAACAATAAACCTTCTAGGAAGTCATTTCAATGAAACACTAATAAAACTTTTCTAGATATTCGGTAGGCGTATTATAACCTCCAATAATTTAAATGATAAAACCGCATATGCCTAACTATTCCACTGTAAGTTTAATAATATTGTGTTCAAGCACGCAATAGCGTGACTAATCTAGTTAAAAACTTATGGAAAATCTAAATTTTATTGAAACGCGTGAGCTTTAGTTGTACATGAAATGAGTTTTAAAACTGATGAAACAAAAAATATAACGAGCAATAATTTATTATTAATAGTCTTTTAATTATGTCGCTATTGTACAGTTGCACGTACAAATTGTTATAAAATTAAGCCATTAATGTGTGCTTCCTGCTTCCTGTGTTCTAATTAACGAACGTTGTTTAATATTTGGCAATTTCATGTGAACAGTTTTAATGAGTAGGGGTTTTAAACAGAAATTTAGAATATGCATTTCAAAACACTTCAAATAATAAATTCGTTATTATTAGATACGATAAAGTTGAACTTTGAATAGGTACTTGAATCTTTAACGTAAAATATGGATCTAATTTTCTTAATTTTAGCAGTTTTATCAAAATACTACCGATAAGCACGAGCTTACCACAAGCTTACCCAACAAGATAACATCGTGTTTTGCGCAGTTCAAATTAATGAGGTATAACATGATTATTGAACAAGGTATAAATAATTCATATAAATTCTTTGTTTTAGATTAATAGTAAATGCGTGAACGAGGGGTATTCCACAGCGAAATACTTTTAACAATACAGTTGAATAGGTCGGAATACAGCAAAATACATAAGAATCGACGGAATATTTCAGAATACAGAGGAATAGGGCGGAATACTTGATATATTTTTGTACATCATAATGCAATAGGGAATTATACATACTAAAAAAAATTATTTCTAAAAGTGATATAATTTTTTAATTCGCTTATAGACTGCTCTTCCCCAATCGCCTTTTCTCTCCCTAGCTTCCTTTGTTATAGAAGTTTCAAGTTTTTAAACTAATTGTAGAAACTACGCGAAAACTGTCTTGCTTTACGTACCTATAAAACCTCCCAAACAAAAAAAACTGTGAGTTTTAAAATCAAAATACTGGTTTAAAGCGGCTCATAGCACTGATTTTGGGCATTTGAAGCGTACATTCTTTGGTGCAAAAATTGAATTTATGGAGGTTTGAACCAAACCTTCAACATTTCAAAGTGAAAGGTGGATCCGCAGTTGGCGCGTCACGCGGCATGCGGGGCAAAATTAGCCACATCTTATCAATCACAGACTACTATTACTTGTCTGTGATTGCTTAGATGCGGTTTATGGCGACATATGCTTTTACAGAGTTTTTTTTATAGGAAATTTTATTTTCTACAACTTTGGTCCTATGATATTTTCACTTGCGTCATTTTTGCCGAGTTGCAATTTTAAACTTGAATTGGTGGTTTATGCTAACTTCAAACGGTTCTCTTGGCCCAAACTATTAAAGTTAGACATACGTTTTCCGGGAGTTTCTTGTAGGAAATTTCATTTTCTACAACATTGGTCGTATAATATTTTACCCTATCTAGCGCGATTTTCGCTGCATTTCAATTTAAAGCAGTACTTGCAGTAGGTACAGTAGATGATGACGTCACGCACCACTATTCTCCGACTGGGTACGTTTTTCTAGGCTCTCGCGCGGTATAGTTTGCGAGGCGTTTTTATTGTTATAAAAAAATTTCAAGAAAAAAAAATAAAGAGTAAAACTTATTCTACAGTTAAGTATCTTTATAATAGAGTAACAATTGAAATTTCCCTATTGGTGGTACACGGGTACACCCCTCGTAGGTGAATGTCTGAAAATATTGGAACACAACTAATGTGTTTATACAGGGTGTCTCTAAAATATGGTGCCATAGCTTAACCACAGATTCCGGGGATCAAAATAAGACGATTTAACGCAACTTACCTCTATCCGAAATTGCTTCGTTAAAGCGCTATTCAACGCCAAAGATCTTCAAAAAAATTCTATTTTTTTAAATAACAAAAGATTGTTTTTAGCGAATAGGATGAAATTTGGGATGGGGATGTGATTCTTTACTGGAAACAGGTGTTTTTTGACATCATTTTTTTGTTCAGGAGGGTCGCGTAAGTGGTCAAAGGTTGATCATCCACAGTCAAAGAAGCTCATATCTTTTTAACAGTTCCGCCAATAGTATTCAAACTTTTTTTACAGAGAGACATTTTTATTTCAAATATTTTTTGTCTCTTGTTTGATTTCGGTATCTGCCATAGTTTAGGCTGAAAACATTATTTTGATTGGCTGCAGTGCATTTCTTAAAACAGATGTAGTAATCTAGTTGTCCCGTATGTTGAGAAATAAATCACGAAGAGACAATTTGATATAAAGTTTATTACTAGCAAGTATGTAAAGGGTGGCGCAAAATAATCCGAACCATTTCTCAACCAATATGGTTCAGCATATTTTGTACCACCGGTAAATTAATAGATTTACAGCAAATGCTCAATGTGACCACCATTTTCCCGGATGCAAAAAATTGTCTCTTCGTCATTTATTTTCAGCATACTACGGGACAACTAGATTACTACATCGTTTTAAGAAATGCACTGCAGCCAATCAAAATAATTTTTTTCAGCCTAAACTATGGGAGATACCGAAATCGAACAAGAAACAAAAAATATTTGAAATAAGAATGTCTCTCCGTAAAAAAAATTTCAAAACTATTGGCCGAACTGTTAAAAAAATATGATCTTTTTTACCTATGGATGATCAACCTTTGACCACTTACGCAACACTCCTGAACAAAAAAGTGATGTCAAAAAACACCTTTTTCCAGTAAAGAATCACATCCCAAATTTCATCCTAATCGCTAAAAACAATCTTTTGTTATTTAAAAAAATAGAATTTAAAGATCTTTGGCGTTGGATAGCGCTTTAACGAAGCAATTTCGGATAGAGGTAAGTTGCGTTAAATCGTCTTATTTTGATCCCCGGAATCTGTGGTTAAGCTATGGCACCATATTTTAGAGACACCCTGTATACAGATAATTTAATCTTCTCTTAATTTGAAGAAATTTTTAATTTTTTCTCTTGTATTTAGCGTGTCAGGCATTTCGGGGAAATTTTCTTAAAACAAGATCCTTTCATATAATCTAATTGATCTTAACCCAATTTGATGAAAATAATTTTAATAGAAAATTCTAAAATAATCTTAAGATTTGGATATTAGTTTGTTTGCATAAGATTAGCGTGATTAAAATTTAATTCATTCCGAGATCCTCGACGAAAAACTTTAAGACTTTAATTATTTGCGAATTATATCTCTGAAAACATTAATTAACTGTCTGAAATTTAATATTTCAGTTTCAAAGAGTTTTAATGAAATTCTTGAAGGAATTTATTAGATTGTGTGTCATGACGCTATTATTCAAAATATAACCTGTGCGTTACCATTTGATTTATGTCGTGGACTGCTTTTATTCATTTTTTGTTGTTTTCCATAATTTATTGTATTTGCCTAAACTACGTTTTTAAATTGTAAATATTAGCTAGAGTTAAAACTCTAATTAGTCGGCATGCAATTTATTTTACTTTAACAAATAAAAATAGCTTAATATATTAGGGGCTTACGAACTTTATTTGGATCAATTGTAAAAATAGATTGGTATGTTTTTGCGTCTAATTACTTCGTCAAACAACAATCTAATTTAAGCGAAACTTGTAGCAACTTGAATTAATTATTATGAAAACGTGAAATTATAAGGGTTTTTCCAAGTACCATATTTAGTATGTAATTATTACCTTACGTAAGAGGAAAAAATAATAAAAATTATTGGTGCTACGTAGGTACCTGGTAGTTCTATTTACAGTTATTTTAAAATACCACCAAACACAAATACTACGTTTTGAAATGGGGTAATCATTTGACGTCAATCACGTTTCGGGTAGGTGGAGCGTGGTGTCTGAATGTAAATTTAATTAAATTTAAAAAGGCGGTTTCTGTTTAATTGTGTTCCTATATACACGTTTGTTGTCGAGAATAACGCCACAGAAATAACCTAGAGGAAACGAGATATAGAAACAAATGTGGTAGGTATTACTTGCCATATAAGTGAATACGGATTTATTATCTTTCTAGAAATATAAATACATTTTATCCACAACCAGTATATTATAAGGTCATAATTCCACTACTAAGGCCCAACTGCACCGGTTACACTTAAATAATAAGCGTGGCTTAAAAAATCAATTGCCATGGACACAATTCTTGTAACAATTTGTATCCATGGGAATTAATCTTTTAAGCGACGCTTATATTTAAGTGTAACCGGTGCAATTGGGGCTAAGAGACGTCTTATGATATGAATAAAACACATAGGTCTTATAATTAAAACAATGGTAAATCTATAGCAACACGTATGACAAAAGTCAGTTGAAAATGTCAAAATAAATTTTTTCCAAAATATTAATTTGAAAACGCCACTTTCTGGTCTGTTTGTGGATAAAACGTTGTATTGCATACGTGTCTTAGTTGTATTTTATCCACTGAAGAAAATTAAATGCTCGAACTTCGTTCTCGCGTTTAAACATTCTTGCGTGGATAAAATACTACCTAAGACATTTATACAATAAATAACTATTTCAAACTTCCTGCAGCTTTATAAATAATTTAAGTCATGATGTATTAATTACAAAAGTAATTAAATTCTTTGATTTTATTTTTCTGAAATCCTCGATATTCCCGCGATATTCCGTCCATTATCGAATCTTTTTGATCAGGAAATTTTACTTTTATTAAGTCAGGTCCAATTAATTTGTATTACATTTTTGTTATCGATATTAAATTATTACAAAAGCCATCTGTTTTAAATTTAATTATGCAATTTTAGAAAAAATACACGTTAAGAGAGTGCCTTTAGCTAACTCGAACGGCTGAAGTACGAGGCCGTGAGTAAACCATCACTCTCATGACTTTTATGTAAATTCATGCAGTAATTGTTAATAAAAGAATATCATTAAAAAGCACATGTTAATGAGTCATTATAATGAATATTACAAATCAAAACGTGAATCCCATGATCACTAATTACTGCCGTTATGCAAAAGCTAGCATGCTAAACACAAATTTCCAACGTCATAATCAACGAACAAGATGCAAATCTGTTACAGTAAAATAAACACGGAAGTAAGAAAATCTTAAATTTATAGCAGGGGGTAATACACAAAACGTACTGCTACCTATTAGGGGAAAAATTGAAGAAGTAAAAGAAATAATGGAGAAGAAACATTGAATCATATTCAACAAACGTAGGAAAAATGTAGAGCTTATTCCATTCTGGCTGGCGAAAGAACGACCAGAAAATTTGGTCACTTGCGCCAGAACTTTTTAAGGTTATGAAGAGTGGTTACCCAAGTGTGAAATAGTAAAAAGTGGAGGTGCAAACCTCCCCTGGACTTTCCCATACTAAAAATAAACATTTTGTTTTTGCTATTCAACAGTAGTTCGCGAGGCAGCATTGGAAATCATTTGAATGCCTCGCGAGAAAAATGAGACCATACGGGTTCGATATGAACAAAAGAATGATACCAAGATACGCATCTATCTGTACTCTGTAGTAGGTACTCGGTAGAAATTACAACTGGCGAAGCCGGACGATCGCTACCGACCGACGATCAGTTTCCGTCAAGAGTCCAACCTAAATATTCAAAATTCACGAATTTCTCATTAACCGTACATTTTAGCCATATGAACACCTTATACTATGTGATAGACAATTAAATTTTGCATTCAATTATATAATTATATATAGGGTGTTTCATTTAAAATAATAAAGTTGCTTATTGTACTGTGAAAACCAAACACCCTGTATACGTGATATAAATTTAGAAAAATGCAAATCCATATACTGAACAACTTTTATATTTAAACTTCTTTCATATTTTGACTAATAAAGACGCTATAGGAGCATCAATTTCCGATTTTCAAAATCTCGTAGAGGGCGCCACAGTGGAATTCTGGCGTTCATCAAAAAACAAAAATGTAGCTAATACCAAGCTGCATAAGTATAGAAAATTTAAACAAATTCCTTAGACCAGTTTTTTTGTAATAATTTTTCAAAAATTTCAAAATTTTTGGAAGAGCGCCGTTGCGACCGTTTTTGGATTTAATAAATAATTTTTTTTCTTGGTGTAGTACAGCCAAAGGGCTTTCAAACAAGTTGTTGCGGAACCTGATCAGATAACTGGTTTTTGAGTTACGGGGCGTTAAAGTTGAAATTTTGAAAAATTCATAGCGACCGCCATTTTGAAGTTAGAGAGTCCGGTAAAAAACTGTTTCCCTTGAATTATGCCCTTCTTTCATATCCCCTACCCAGATTTTCAAAATTCCGCTTCTAAAAAAAATGATACCAAAAAAACATGTCTAACTTCCGCTTCCGGTTTCGGATTTTTTTGAAAAGCTTATTTTGTCGATGAATTTTCGATATACCCCTTCATTTAAAATTTCATCAAAATCTGTTCACTAGTGTTTGCGTTAGAGGCGTTTCATACATACATACATACATACATACATAGATACCCACCCACCCACCCACCCACAGACAGACATTTTTTCTAGACCACTTTTTTGGGGCCCTGGAGGTCCAAAACACGTATTTCCGCGAAAATCTCGACTTCGAAAATTTTCATGATATCAATACTTCCCATATACCAGTGATGGTATGGGAAAGTAAAAAGCTTTCTAGCCTTTAGTGCGTTTTAACGCAATTGTAACTGCAGTGCAATTAGTGCAAAGTAACCGAAGAGTGATAAATGCTTGGAACCCCGTATACGATATACTACGATCAAAGAGTGCTACGCGAAGTACTAAAATATGATTATAGGCGGCTGTGACTAAGGTAACAATCGAAATATGCAAACAAAAATATGTCAAAGAAAGAAGGTAAAGTACAGCTTTTAGGTACTGCAGGAAAAGAAGACGAGCAAGGAGATCAAACATTTGTATGGGGAACCTAACAGCAATAAAGGCGTAAAGACAGGAGAGCTTACCTGGCGTCATGCGGAAAGAGTAGAGTGCTACAAGACGGAGTAACAAAAAACGTAGTTAGGAAGTTTTTCGAGGACGAAGAAGAAAGAATGGCTGGATCCAGTGAGCGTATAAATCCTAGAAGATTTAGGCGTAAGACGTTCTTGAGAAAATTTATGTCATGTGGCTTATTAATATTGCAAAATACGTTTAGGTTTTTGACAGGGTTTTTGATTTTTTATGCCATTTTTAATTCATGAAATAACTGATAATAAAACTTTTAACATAAAAACACTGCTCGTGAGTCATCTTAATCAATATTACAAATTTAAATGCGAACTCCGATCAATAATTACGATTATGGAAAACAGATTGTCGAAGTAAACAATGCCGTGAATTTCGTTTCCACAAAGTGGTCACACATGAAAGATTTTACATTATGATACGATGTTAATCTCGATTTAATCTAAAATCAATACAACGAAGTAACTGAACTGCAGCTGAGGTTTAAAATTTTATTTTTGCCTCGTTTACGAAGGTGGAATTTTATTTCTCAGGTGCTCCTACCAATTTTTTCAAATTCTCAGGTTTACTGAAATTCTTTATAGGATGTATACAACATTAATTATTTTAATAGCGCTGTATTCGTGTTTTTATTAGACTAAGAGATGACCAATGACTAAGAAGCTAAATTTAGTTTTTAATTTGTTATAACCTTGTCTAAAGTTGTTTTAGGTAATAGCCTATAAACAACTACAATTTGATGACTAATTTAGACAATCTGGTAAACAGTAAAATCCTCACTAGATTCATTGTTAAATGTAAAATAAACTATTTGTTGGAATCGTATGTTTATGTAGTAGTTATGACCCCCTGACAATGAAATTCCATTAACAGTTTTCGTGTCAAATGTACTTGCATGAGTTCCTTTTCATTATTTTGATAAAGTAGTACATGTATACCACATTACAGTATCTAGTAGTAATTTGAGTGTACTATTTATTTTTAATATTTAATAGTATATTACATACCCAGGTGGAAAGAGTTTCATTTCTATCGAGAGCTAAGATAGCTGACCAAGGCACGAAGTGCCGAGGTCAGCTAATGCTCCAGATAGAAATGAAACTTTCCACCGTGGTTTGTATACTATTTTATTTTCAACCATCTAAAACAGACGGGAATAACAATAAAAAATATTAATATTTTGAAAAAAAAAACCGACGTATTGACAAAAGCATACTCCTGTATAACTGTAACGACCTGCTTGATTATGCTCCACTGACGTTTCTCTCAGTGAAACATAAAATTAAGCATATAAATATTAAATATTTCTATTGCTACTTATAATACCTCCAATGTTACAATTAATTTGAATACTACTAATTAGTTTCATTAGTTTTTCCTATATGTTTCGAATAATAAAATGAAAATACAACAATTTTTATATTTTTACTTTGCCGCCCGCCAGGTGGAAAGTGATCACTTTCCACCTGGCTGGACGGCGACAGTTAGTAAACGTCAAGTTTACAACTTACAAAAATGTCAGAAATGCTGTCATTACATATTGGTTGAAAATAAAATAATTTTTACACTAGTACTGGATATGTATAACGTCTAATTAAGTTGTTTAACATACCTATTATGAGAGATCCTTGGGTTCCAGTTCGAAAATAAAAGTTTAATTATGTTTCTGGACTTTCCCATAATTAATAGTACCTACAGTGAAGTCTATTTATTGTGCAATATAGCCATATTGTAAGTTAAATGGACCGCCCACTTTATCATTGGAATATAGGCAACCCATTATACACTGCTAGCACTCTTGCCCTTAACATTTTTTTGTTGGCCCAATTCTGGAAGATTGTTTGCAGGTGTTGCGTAAATTAAACTTTGAATACTTCGAACAAACTCTTTGATGTGACTCAAAGCCAACTCTGCTCAGCAAACAAAATTCTTAAGTTTGCCGAGAAGGATATGCACAGAAAATTGTTCTCATATCGGAAACGGTTGATTTTGGGACCTATGTTTATTAACTTTTATTATTATATTAACTTTTTTAACTTGTTTTTGACCAAACATTTTAGGACATTTTCCAAGCTAAATTGTATTACAACTAATTGAATAACAACCAGGTATCGTTCCAGGTAAAACTATTAAAGGGCATTACCTATACCTCGTGCAGTAAGTTGTCCATTTTTACTGCAGGTAACTTTTCGAAAAAGCAATTAACCGGATTAACTTCGCGCAGTTCAGGCTGCCCCGATATTCGACATCGAAAAAAAAATTGCATCCCTAGTCCTGGACACTAGATAATTCAACACGCAGATCGTTGACCTTTTATAGGCTTATTCAACAGTATTATCTATGTATTTTTTTCAGCTACCGGCACGAAGAGCGGGCTTATGCCTTTTTGGACCAGGGGGGTCGTGAAAGCGATTATTGATTTAATTAAATTAGAAAGTGTTCGCATGTCCAACTTATTTATTTTTGTTATCATACTTTATTCACCGTTAGTCCAAATTTGAATATTGATGGTTTCAATTTTTTGTTAATTAAGTGCTTGTAGTGCGTATACAGCACACATGTCTTTACGGTCCCAATCGTTTTACATATAATTCAGCAACATTCGAATTTCGTGCAAGAACCCTATTTTACTTTTACATCACTGAATGTATTAATAGTACTATTATAATCCCAATTATTTTTGTGTGTCGGCCTTGTCAATATATTATTTTCGTTTATTTAACGATGATTTCCAATTATTTTACCAACAGGACATTTCATGCCAAGTTTTTTATTTCCAATCTCCACCCACTTGTTTACCCTTTTTTTGTGATATCCTCTTTGTTCCCTCTAATAGGATTAGTACATTGTTCGCGAAAATTAAACAGAATTGTAAAGAAGTCAAATATTAATTGATTCGTTAATCACTCGTTTGTTAGTTTTGGAAGAAAATTAAATGCAAATTTCATTCACAAAAGCTAAAGCTAAATCCAATATTAGCCTTGCAGTCACCAGATTGAAGACGAAGCTATAATTAATTCTTTGGATCATAAATATTTAATTTGGGGCCTAATTATCTAATTGTATGTTATTAAGTCGGTTTGCATTCACTGCATAATTTAATATAAACCCTGAAATTTATCTTGTTTTATAATGATTAAATGAGGGATGTTGTTTGATGTCAATAATGAATTTATTATCAGTTAGTCAATAATCTGTGAATCAAGAGAAGGTTAAAGTGATTTTGTGTTCGTGATATAAATTTACCTCAAATACATTTGAAGAAGTGAACTGATGTATTTTCTGCTTCTAGCAGTTTTCATTAAAGTTGTATGAGACGTAGAAAAAGAACCAAATCGATGTGTAATTCCCTAAATTGGGAAATAGAGCATGACGTGGTGGTCAAAGGCGGAGAAGATGATTAATACGTGTATACCTGTATTATTAATTTTAGGTGAACTTTGGCGTGACCCTTTTATTATTCATTCCTGTTGCTTTGCTTTATTTCTGTAATTTATTTTCTCACAACAACATGAACGGCCACTAATTATTTTGTTTTGAAAAGTTTGAAAATATTATCAGTGAATATAAATCAAATAAACTCCTGCTTTCTAACTTTTCGAGTTGGTATATATTTTTAACAAGTAAGTTAAAAATTACAGCAGCATATGCAACTGCTTTAATAACTGTAATTAAAAATACAAGGTATTACAAAAATTGCGCTATTATCTTTTACGTTAACATAATATCCGTTCTGGTTCTGAAATTACGTGGTTTATAATAATCCATTCGTGTTATAAATTGTTGGAATAGAGCAGTAATTGTTTCATAAGAGAATTTTTCATAGAGCTTATAAAGTATTTTGTAAAACAAACAAATGTAAAATATACTAATAAATTATATTATAGCAGTGGCGGCCCGTGACCAAAATATTTGGGGGGCACGGAACAGATGAGCGAAGGGAACAAAAATGGTGCCGCAGACGAATTTTTTTTTTTCGGATTAAAGTTTGTAATAAGTAATAACCAAGCGATATAATTTAAAAAAATATTCGTGAAAGGTTCACTTTTAGAGTTCTAATGTGGTTACAGCAATTTTGTTGAAATCTACCTCCGAAGCGATTTGACATGCGCTATCATGCTATAGCGCGCAATGACGACCATGGAAGCAGTGGCGCACCCAGGGGGGGGCAAAGGGGCAATTGCCCCCCCCAAGACCATATTTTTTCTTTGGTTAAAAATTTTCAAAAATTTTTCGGTGTAGCTGGGAGCCTCAAAAGCCATTACTTAAACTTTAAATTTCACGTTGCCCCCCCCAACGTATATTTCTGGGTGCGCCACTGCATGGAAGTATACTATTTCGACGATTTCGGATATTTTAAAATTTAACTAAAACCTATATTAGAGTACCCTACTACGATTTAGAAAAAAAGTGAGATTTATACATTTTTTGCTGTGGGCACGTACCCCTATGCGTTTTCGCACTAGCCACCACTGTATTATACGTTTTTTCGCGTCACGGGAAGACAAACAAAAATTTGTCTATTGAGTTTATTAAAAGAATCTATAAAGTATGGCTGGTGGGTACGCGTAATTATATAAACTGTTTATTTTCCTTGCTATTTATATCTGCAGTGTATCATTTTTCGTTAGAAGCCTTGGGAACTTTAAGAAAGAATTTTTTTTTGATGGTGGTGTGAAGATAAGTACGTGTATTTTCATATATAATACTACTAGTAACTACGAAATATCCGACAATTTTTGGACAGTATGTAAGAGTACTTGATGCGCGATAATTCGCTATGAGTCCGAAGGACGAATAGCGAATTATCCTGCATCAAGTACGAATACGTACTGTCCAAAAATTGCAGGATTATTTCGTAGTTACGAGTAGTATTCGGAGGACAATTTGACGAACCAAATTTAAATTTTTATAGTTTCAAATCAGATTAATAATAATTTTCTTCGTAACCATGGTTTTATATACAAACCAGACAAAAGTCAAATTTAATTTTTTTTTCTACCTACGTATTTTGTGCATGCTTTGTGATATTTTCGGTAAAATGGAAGCAAAACGGGTTCAACAGAGTACACTTGAAGAGATAGAGGAAGCTTAGAAGGTAAAACGCCCAAGAATTGTATGAAATTTAATGTTTCTTTCTACGTATTTTGTGTATGGTTTTTTGACATTTACGGAAAAATGGAAGCAAAATGGTTTGGCTAGAGTACACTTGAAGAGATAAACGAAGCTGTAGAAGGTAAAACTCCCAAGAATACTGTGAAATCTCACACCTCGGTTTGGAAGCAGTTTTTTTTTGACAGAAAAATTATCGCTGAAATTTTGTACTAGTCCTAAATATCCGAGAATATACAAATTTGGAGTGCGCTGATTGGCTTGTCAAGTGAGTAAAACGCAACCGGATTGGTCAGTTTAGGGTGTGTCAAATTGTCACAAAAATATTATTGGAACAATAAAATCACGAAATACGAATATTCCTTGTATAAAAAACAGTGGTAAGTTAATTAGGGAATAAATTTCGAATTCATAATCATAAATAACGAAAAGATTATGGAAGTTTAAAAAAATTAAGAAAATAATTAAAATGTAGATGCTAAACGGGAAAGAACTCGCCTTATAATAATTACCACTGAATATTTTTCGTTTAATTGGCATCTACCCATGCAAATATAAATTACACATAACGGTTTCTCCATTAATGAGTGTTAAACATCAGAAGCTTCTTGACACACTGCCAAATACAAGCTATGTATATGTATCGGTAAATAATCTTGTGATATTGTCTGATAGTCTGCTTAGTAAATTGGAATTCATCCAATAAAAGTACGTCAAGACCGATAGCAAACTGCAATGGTGTTCTTGAATGAATGCCAAATCTCGCAGCAAGAGAATCGTGATCCAAGGGCACACGATTTTTATGTATACTATTAGTCGTTTTTTTTTGCTGCAAAACTACTGCAGCATCGTCTGCATTTTAATCGTCGTAGTGAAGCCAACATTTTTATTATGGCACTTGAATGCAGGAAAACATTGCAGATATTGCGGTAAATTAAAAATTACCCCCATATTGTGAAAAACTTTCGAAAATCTAACGTCCGCAAGGAAGGAATGAATTTAATTGTCTTGTATGAGGAAATATGAACAACGTAATGTTCAATGTGAAACAAGCAACCAGGAACAATAAATGCAAAATTCAGGTAACATATCTAGGAAATACCGATATGTATTTATTTATTTCCTAGCTTGTACAAACCGGCTTTCTGTGCGGTCTTTTAATCATAGCATAGACAGAATTAGGATACCATCTAATTAGGTACAGGAAATAATTTTCTGATGGATCGACGCTTCTATACAAACTTTAACCACTTGACCTGATCATGAACAGCATCTTCCGAGTATTCGATATTCCTTTGGGGTTGATAGATAAGAGTTAGCCTTTTTATAAAGTGACCTAGTTAGCTTGGATGAGCAATCTTTAAAGAGGGGCGAAAGAAAAATTACAGTAACTACATAGCGAGTGACAAAATTTTAAACAAGTCGTTTGTCGTTTGTTTTTGTAGTTTCCAAAAATTGCTCTGGTTTACATTCTATAACAAACCACTATGACCTAGGATAACAAGTAACTACTGATCTACTTTTACCTTCCTCTAAAAATGCGTTTGCTTACTTTAATTAAGAAGAATTTTTAGATTGAATATTTTAGCAATGAAACTTAAAATGGATCTACTATACGAGGTTCTACAGAAAAATAAAGAGACTATTCCTATAACCTTTTTTGTTTCATATTTGAACATAGCCAACTACAGTGTTTCAAAAAAGAATTATAGATATTATCTAGTTACCTGTAAAATTTGTTTACATGTAAATTATTATGTGCCACTATATTGGTGGTGCATTATCCAGAGCTGTCATAAATTAATTGAGGTCCGTCTATTAGCTAACAGCAGCGCGCGAGAGCGGCACATTTTACTTTAGTATAAAATTCAAAGAACACTAGATGTAATTCTTTTTTAGATACTACCCTGTATTATACATGAAAAGGTTAAAACGATGCTGTAGGTAGACCTTTTTTTTAATGATTGCGTTCTTCCTTCTAATACCGACACAAAATGGCTGCGTATGAGACGAGATAATATATTTTTTGAGAAAGATAAATTGTATTGGAAAAATCCATCTTCCCGCACATCTAAGAAAAAGTCCACAGCAGGAAGTGTTGATCTGGATTTTTCGATATTGAAGGCCAAAAAATTACGCTCAAGCATTTTGGCCTCTTACATCAACATAGCGGTCCTTTCTCTACCTCCCTTTGGCCCCACGCCATCTTTTCCTATTCCCTAAGATAATGAAATGAAGGATCCAAGCCAAATCGCAGCAGTGCTAGAAAGTTAGATCTGCATACAAAAAAATTTCTAACTGGGATAATTATATTTTCATTTTTCATTCAAGGCAACTAATACCCTAATACCTATTTCGAAGCAGCATTTACATAAAATACGGTTAATAATTGCTGCTGTTAGCGTGGGTTACCCTTTTCGGTAAGAGGGTGCGTTTTTGCATTCAGAAAAAAAAACATGTTCACCAAGCGGCTACCGCTAATAATGTTTAGGTTGTTGGAGAGGGATAAGACAACACGTTTGGTTTGCTGAATAGGTTACAGCTATACAACTCACGAAGAGGTGCCAGGAACTGTATACCAAGACGCCGACCAAATATGATTAACAACAATAACGCATTCTAGATTGTTTGCTATTGCCAGTAGGTACCTATTTACTGTATGCAAGCAATTATCATATAGTACTGGCGGTACTGCACGTAGTTAAGAATATCCCAGAATTCTTTGTTATTGAATCTGATTTACTTTGGCGAATCAAATTCAAGAAGGCTGCGAAGTACTAGGTACTTGTCTTATAAGGTACGCAAGATTTCAAAATTTACAGGAAGTTCGATAAAATCAATGTTGCCGCATCATGTATGTCCTTTGAAGGTTTCCTTGTGCTAAGGAATGTATAAATTATTAAAAACAATTAAATAACAATTCAATATAGATTTGAATTTATCTCACATGACGTGCATCACGTAGGTATCTGCTCCAAGTAATCTTGAATCTTTGTTAACTAAACTTGTTCCCAGATTAAAAAAAAACTGTAGCGATTTCACTTTCATGCGTCAGCACAAAGTATTATGTACTCGTTATTAACTTCCTAATCTGCTACTGGAAATTATATCCACTGAAAAAGTTAGCCGACTTTTAATTCTTTTTACGCGCCATTTCCTCGTAATGCTTTCTGCAGGGCTTAATGCAGCGTTGCTGAATTGCTCACAAATCTGAAAACGCTTTTTGTTTTTGAATCGTGACCGTGATCAATAATCGCGATGGTTTGACACAGTTTTAGGAAAGAAAGTTTTTAAGTTGAAAGTTCATTATTTCGGCACTTATAGAATAGTACCTATACCTAAGTGCATGCATATTTTAACATTTTTAAGTGCATACAAAGCCCATTCCCTATTTATTACGGATACATATGTCTCAAAGGTTAGAATTTTAATAAACAGGATCAGGTGTAGGTATTGTTTTTAAAAGTAATATAAACAAATAAGGTTTAATAAAAAAAATTGTACTTTCACTTTCACAAAAGTTAATTCATTTTTGTGGCTGCCTACTTTAAATATTTATAGGTACTAGGCTACTAACCATTGTCTTGTAAAACAGTAACAGGTACGCATAAGTCACCTACTCATTATTTAAATTGTTCAATTAAAACCCATTGAATATTTTTACGATAATGTTTAATTATAATGACAAAAACTAATTTGGTAAATCAGGATGACAACATAATATCTTTATGCAATGTGAACCAAACGCCTCGACTGGAAAACCTTGACATCCATTAACTCCTTGCATTGTGTATCATTTAATTACAGACAATAAACGTTTGTATTTTTGGAAATGTTCACATGAAGCTGTGGAGTTAATTATAAATCGCAGCAACCTGCGAACTTAATGTATTTTAAATTTAGTTCAATCTGGAAACGATTGTTGCATATTGTAGTAGATACACGTACGAAGAGTTTATGAACATAATGGTTTTTTTTCGGGATGTCTGAAGAAATTAAAATATTTATGGAACAAGAAAAGTAGTAAAATATTTATATGTAGGGAAGCAAGAAGCATTTGAATTGAAGATTTTGATATTTCGCAAGAAGGCTAAGAAAAAATAAATTTGATTATAATATTTAAGTAATAGACTTGGCTAGTATGAATTGTGTACTAATTAGCCTTGAGTTCAAAATACAAGAGAATATTAAGGGGAAAACAAATTCCCGTATTTTATTTAAAACTTCTGTATAATCACGTATATCTGATTCTTACTAATCGCTTATTTAATACAATTTTTCCGTGTTCCGTTTATTAAGCGCTGAAACGCAATTTCCAAATTCACAGGAAAATTAAAACGTTAAAGCAAAGAACGGAAAGTAGTTTTCAGGCATATTCCCTTGTATCATGTAACGCAACATTTTTCATCAATTAGATATCTAGTATTAAATCAACATTTGTGTAATGAAATTTTTATTTCAAAAGTCAGAGCGAAGACGATTGTACCGATCTCAGGTACTTACCTACCGATTGCCGTAATTCGCAAAAGATAAATCTAGGTTCTTGAAAGAGTAGGTACTAAACAAAATGCAGACCAATGGGTTGCAATCTACTATGGCATTCATTATAATATACTGATAAATTAAAACGTTGGTAGAGATCTACGAAAAATATTGCTAGACTATGGCGTCAAACAAAGCGCCATATGGGGTGTTTCTTACAAATTCCTGCTCGCCATTTAAACCCACAAGAATGGTAATGGTATGAATGGAACGACAAAAATACTGCGCGTTGACTATACTTCGTTACCTTTTTCTCTAAAAAAATGGAAAATAGTGCTATTTTGAAATAACAGGTTGCTGTGACTGTTTTATCATTTAACAGTTGACCATAATTTCAAAATAGCACTATTTTCTATATTTTACAGAAAATGGTGTAGGGGTTTGCGTACTCTTATTGGTGATATTGAATTAATCTGACTCCAATTGATTATCAAATATGTTTATTATATCAGAACAACTTATATACAACAGTTATATAAAAAACCTTGTAAAGTGGGTAAAGATACCCTTTATTAATATTGTTAAAGAAAACTTTAATACATGTGAGGAAAATAATCCCAACAATGACGAAATTCTGACAGGTCTTCAGGTACTTCAATTTCTTGCGATCTTCGGTAATTGGATCTAACAATGAATCTTCGTAGGTCCAAGTTGGATAAGATAAATGGAGAAATTCCAATGTAGCTGGTTGAAGATATCTTGAGAGGTTCAAGATTGTAACCAACAGAAGAGGGAATTTCTAAAGGATCTTCCTTGGACAAAATAACTGATTCTTGATTGTTGACAACCGAAGGTAAAGTTGAAGAAGTCTGCTTGACTGGAGATGGATGAAGTGGTGAAACTGATGTTGGAATTCTAGTATGATGTAGAATCGCTCGTAACGTGCTACGCTGTCTACTAGATTTGCTTGTTGCAGTTGATTTCTTCATAACATCCAGAAGGCTTAAATAAATGTATTATTATGGGAAGACCTGAGGAAACCTCTAGGTTATGTTGAGAGTAGTTAGGTGAGTTCACTCCAACTAAACGAACTAAACTCTGACTGTTTTTCCAATTTGCTCCGCTTTTTATACAAAATCCAGACAACCAAAATTCTTTCATTGGTTGGTCCAAATTGATTTTCACCAATCACATTGCTGAAAATCTGTGTGGGAGGAGTCTATTTGTACAACGATTGAGCTTGATTGCACTTCATAGTGACACTTGCATTGCAATACAAACACTATGTTTCTATGCAGGTCAGCAGTTTGGTTTCCAAGGTATCTCCTATTACCAGGGCCGATTTATCCATTAGGCAAGAAAGGCAGCTGCCTAGGGCGGCAGACTTTTGGGGGCGGCAAATAATACGAATTAATTTTAAAACTGTATAATAGTTTCTCCATTCAGGGTGATAATAATTTGATGCGTTTTTCAGTTTTTTGGGATTATTTCAGAAATTTGGTACATTGATGAAAAACGAAAACGACGTTCGATTCTCCTTATAATTCTGCCTAACTTTGCAGTTTCCAATTTTTATGTATATTAAGGGGCGGCAAAAAAAATATGCCTAGGGTACCAACATGCCTTAATGCGGCCCTGCCTATTACCCTGGCATCGGACTGAAGATGAAGCCCCGATAAGGGTACTAAGTACTAACATGTATTAGTATCGTCGCATGCACTGTATTTTTGTCGTTCTACTCATATCATTACCATTCTTGTGGGTTTAAATGGTGAGCAGGAATCTATTAGTTACAATGCAATTCTTTTATGTTCCACTTTGAACGTTCCCACTCGGTATAATGCCTATACTTTGCATTGCTTATTAATCTATAGTATACAATTACACTTTGACTACGTTCTTAACGGGGTATAAATAATTTACAAAAGGTACTATGTAGTTAATGGACTGTGATGATAGCTAATTTAGATTTCTTTTACGCACAGTTGAAATTTTGATTTATCAGGCAACGATTAATGTTGTATTTTGTTGAAGTGATAAAGCTTGCGGATTAGGAATTTAATCTTCCCATCCTTGAAAGGATAAATTGAAACACTTTAATATACGTCCGTATACGTCTTTTACGAGGAGTTACTTGGTGAAGGTGTGCAGTATCATAAACTAAACTAGGCAGTAAATCCTTACATCTTACATCTATTATCGAGGTTTTCTCAGCATTTGCATTAATTATTATTTCCAGTTGCTTTATAAAATCGATTCGAAATTCCATATTGACATCATCATGAACAATTTACCGTCTAATGTTAATTTATTTATTGTTTCAATTTATATTACTGTTATATGAACTTAAATTATTGATGTTTCATTTGTAACAGTTTTTGTTCTTTTTTTACAGACAATGATAAATATGGCGTACTGCTGGTTAATCTTGGTGGGTCGCTGTGTACAAAAATTGGTGTTTGGACAACTGCGTGTATCAGAACAACAACATTTAGAAGAAAAATTCTGGAATTTTGTTTTTTACAAGTTCATATTTGTGTTTGGTGTCATCAACGTGCAGTTTTTGGAAGAAGTTTTGCTATGGTGCTCATGGTTTTCCTTGTTAGGATTTTTACATCTCCTATCGCAACTTGGAAAGGATAGATTTGAATATGTAAGTATAACCTTATGTAAATTTTCTACATATACCTAGTACCAACCAAATATTGTGCAAAATTTGGTGTCTGTAGGTTATCCAGCGGCGGAGTTACACATAGATTTATTGAGGATGCACCCTCTATAATAAATCTATGTTAAATTAAATACCAAACCATTTGAATGAAGAACACTATTAGTATATATTTTAATAATAATAATAAAATATGTAAATAAAGATCCAAAGGAATGCATTTATTGGATAATAAACCATAATTATCTATAATTAATTAATAAATTTAAAGAGAATCATTTACAAGAGTATATAGACCTTGACATTTGAATACTGATACCCCGTCACCGAATTGGAGAACAGCTAAATTGTCAGTTTCGTAAAGAAATTTGGGTCGGTGATTGGGGGTTTAATAATCTATAGTTACATAAATCTTCAGAGTTAAATTAACTAACGATCTGGTATACAGGGCACTAAAGTTTATCCTTTAAAAACGGCATGCCGTTCCCAGAATGAAAAAGTGGAGGTGCAAACCTCCCCTGGACTGGATGGAAGATAGATAAATTTAAACTGGCACATTATCGTAGCATTCTTAAAAATTATTAATAATTAATAATTTGTTAATTGACACAACTGTTACCAATTTTAGTAATACGTAACTACATATAATAATTTTATTGCAGTTATCTTTTTCGCCGACAACGCCAGCATGGAGCCATGTAAAGCTGTTGGGACTTTTGAGTTGTATCTTTGCCCTATCATTATTTATGTTCCTCGTATGCATTTTCGTTGGTTTTTTCCAAGGACTGAACACATTTGCTTTTATGTCAGCAGAGGTATGTACTAGTTTTAATATTATTTTCTATTGTTTTGTTTTTATTTATTATTATAGGGTTTAATCTTCGAACATACACTGCTCCTATATAGAAGAAAATTAACAGAAACGACAATACAATTGGTAGAAAGTGCAACAAGGATAAACAGATAACAGGACTATTGCATTGTTGCGTTGTTTACTGATCCCATTTATGAAGTAACAAATTGTCGCGCGCATGCGCAGAAAATACTAGTTTCTATTATATGTCTGTCGATTGTCCTTGTCAATTTGCCAGTTTGAGGCGGTATGTTATTTCCATAAAGGAGTAGTGTATGTTCGAAGGGTTTAATAATAAGTAAAATATAAAACCTATGGCTAGTAACGAGCAGTGCAATTAGTTAAAAACTGGAAGATAATATTATCGTTATCGTTGTATAGGTACCTACTTAATTTTGCCGTAAACAATGCCAAACAATATAAGCTTTCTTAAAAAATCTTCTACAAGAATGAGATTTTTTACAATGAACTTATTATACTTTGTACCATAGTTTGTACTACTTTTAATATTGCCATTGCTTATTTGATTTTCTTGTGTCAATAATTACCTGTTTTATCTACGCGATCGTTACAAGTTTGTACTTTTTATTTGTTTTTCTATATTTAAAGAGAAATTAAAATCAGTATGGATGAACCAATCTTTATGAGCATACAATGTTACTAAGCTAACATAGCTATCACACTAATTATGTTATTGCGCAGTGGCGTGCGCGATCTATGGAGGCAATGGAAGTACCGCTGCCCCCTAGCTTTCATAGTTGCATCGGTTTTTATTTAGAGTTCAATTATATTTTATTTACTCATTAGTTAAATCCACAAGATTTTTTTTTAATATACAAAGTTTATTTATATCTGGAAAATAGTTGAAAAATTAGTTGGGGTTTGCTCAGGTAAACACACATAGTGCACGATCGTACAACCTACACTGTGAGAAATACAGGGTGTCCCGAAAATGGCGCAAAATATATATGGTACGCTGTTCAGTACCGCTAAACAAGCGTGAGAAAAATGTTAAAAAAATCTTTTCGCTCAAATTTGTAAGATATGAAGATCTAAAGTTAACACTTGTACCTTTTTAAAAATTGAAAATGAAACTGACTAAGAGTACTTACTCTATTTGTAGAAAATAATGTCTTTTATTGTTTCCAAATTTTAAAAATTGCAAAAAAGCACGTAATTACAAATTATTAAATTATTACTGAAGACATTTTTACATCGAGATAGCGCGAAAATGATTCTGGCAACATTGTGCTCTGTTCAAAAACCAGTCATATGGTTTCCTAGGTAATAAAGAGTAGGTAACAATCAAAATAAATAGCTTCCTAACAAGTTACAAAATGTGGATGTGCCAGATTGTGCACATCTTTTTCGGTTAATAACTACAAAAACACGGCAGGTAGAATTTTTTTTGTATTTTTCCCTTACTCCCTTGTCAGTCACCTACAACGCCCCATAAATATTTTGCGCCATTTTCGGGACACCCTGTATACGTGCAGTTGGAAACTTTTACCAAATTTTGCTAATTAATACCTATTTCTTGAAATAAACAGGAATCCAGAGTTTTTATTATTAATTCAAGTGATATGTGATAGTCCAGTGTGTTACATATTATGATATTATTGAACACTTTTATACAACAGCAGAATTGCGGTTAACCTTAAATTGATTTTCATCTTCGTAGGTAGTATTCCTTCCAGGCTAAATTTATTTACAGATTATAATATAGCAAAATATAAAGTGTATGCTAGGTAATTACGTAAAAATAAAATTAAACAAAATAAACTTTCCCTGGTTCAATTCAGAACAAACCAGACTACTATGATAATATATTTGTATCACAAGTTATTAACACTTCATGCAAAATTATAACAAATAATAACAAATTTGTTTTTTTTATTGACTTCGTGGCAGCAATAGAAACAGAGCCTGTGAACAAAACCAATTTATTTTTATATCATTTTTGTTCTCAATATTTAATTAAATATTACAGGGTGATTCAAAAGTACACCGACAATTTCGTTTAAATGACCCATGTTCCCAAAATGCCTGGTTGCTAAGATACTAACCGACAAAAATGGAACTTGAATTTGTGATTCTTCCTTCCATCTTTCTTGGCTGGTATCTCTGCAACCAACCATTTTAGGACCATGGGCCATTAAACTTTTTTCTTTATTTTGACGAAAGGAATTACCTTCTACACGTTAAAAAGCTGCCTTACCACTGAAATACTTTTTTAAATTGCATTTTACAAACATGCTGAACAATTTTATTACTATTGAAGTAATAATTGTATATTAGGCATCGCGTTATGAAATGTAGAAAGTTAGTTCCAATTATTTTACAAGTCATATATCACGAAGTACTACCCATGTGTTATTCTGTTATGTTTTTGTTATTGCTATTCCTGTCTATGTATTACATATAAGTAGTATTTTAAATTTTAGATTTGTTCTTTTTTCTAGGTAATTCTGTTGAGTATCCGCACTATACACGTAATTTTACGGTATGCTCTACATTTATATGACATGTTCCGAGAGGGCAGTGAATCAGCAAGCAGAGATACTACTAGTGTTTGGGAAAAAAGAGGTCCTGTTGTTTATTACATAGAACTTGGATTCGAACTTACTGCACTCATCATTGATTTTGTTCATCACATGCATATGCTGTTATGGAGCAATATTTTCCTCTCAATGGCTAGTCTTGTTATATGCATGCAGCTTCGATACTTGTTCCATGAAATACAAAGACGTTGCAAAAAACATAGGAATTATCTGTGGGTTCTGAATCATATGGAACAAAAGTAAGTATCAGATAATTTATTCAAGATAAACAAGAACGAGAAACATCGTAAATAAATACATGTACATTATTATACTTTCTTAATATAATTCAATAATAAAGTCACTTTTAATCAAGTAGATATCAATTAAGCAATATTCTTGTATTTATAGTTATCCAATGGCAACAGCAGAAGAACTAGCTGAAAATTCTGACAATTGCGCAGTCTGCTGGGAAAAAATGGAATCTGCTAGAAAATTGCCTTGTAGTCATTTATTCCACACGTAAGTTGCCATACTAAATTACGAAAAAATAATATATGCTAGATAATTAAAATATTAATACTTTCATAACTATAAAATTTTGTTTTAAAACTGTTTTCTTTTCTGTTTAAGGATGTGCTTACAGTCATGGTTAGAACAAGATAAATCTTGTCCAACATGTCGATTAGCACTCAACATTGAGAATCCTTCAGACAACCGTCCGGATCCCCCAGAACAACATAATGCTCCACCGCCTGTTCGTAGGCCGCTCAATCACTTCTTCCATTTTGATGGTAATTTTTTTTGTCCTCCAAGCAATGACTAATTACTTACCCATTACTAAAAACAAAACTATTGATCTGTTAAAATTAGTTGCTTATAAATTATTGTTCACATTATATTTCGGTCTATACAGGCTGTTCCAAGTTAAGTCTGCACTATTGCCAACTTCGTTATTATAGGAGCTATGATATCGGTTAAATGGGCAAACTAGTAGAATTTTTTATGCTGATTATGGTAGTGAAACCAAAATAACAATTGCACATCGCATTTCCGAGATATTTAAAATAACTCTTTTTTTTTAATGGAACACCCTGTATGTTTTTAGATCAATCGATAGAAAATTAAATTCTGAACAAAAATGCCCTTGTACCTTTTTTCACAATATTAAAAATAACCGAGTTATTTGGATATAACTTTTTTAAATGTTAAAATCAAGTAGCCATGAAACAAAAAACATACCTTGTAAGATTTCCTAATGGCAAAAACAGTGGCGTAGCCACACGGTGACGAAGAGGGGGCAACGCCCCCCCCGCCCCTATCGGCCGGCGCTCCTAGCGCCTTTTAGAAAGAAATAAGAACATAAAACCAATATTATTCCAATATGATGCTCCAAAAATGCGCCCCTAAAGGATCTCACCCCCCCCGCCCTTAATCTCTGGCTACACCACTGGACTCAAAAACTAATAGCGAATTCCAATCGCTGCACTAGCCTGCACTAGTGTACACTAGTGTAGTGTGTTCGAATTTCAAAATTGACAAATCGTGGTTGAACCAGATAAAAATAAGCAGGTAGTTTTTAACAAGTGTTACATCTGTGACTTGAATGTGCCTATATTTGAGTTTTCCTCTAAATTTTAACACCAGTGCAGTGCAGTCACGTGATTACACAATTCTAGCACACAACACTAGTGTACACTAGTGCAGGCTAGTGCAGAGATTGGAATTCGCTATAAGGAACACAATAGTAATTATTATTTTGAATGAATGTTTTTTGTTTCAGGACTACTTACTTGATTTGAAACAATCCAAATAACTCGGTTATTTTGAATGTAATCAGAAAAAGTTATACGGGCATTTTTGTTCAGAATTTAATTTTCTTGCAATTTTTGTAAAAACATACAGGATGTTCCATTAAAAAAAAGGGTGTTGTGATAAATATCTAGGAAACGCAATGCTCATTTTTTTTCATTCACTATCATAATCAGCATAAAAAATCCTACTAGTTTCCCCAATTAACCGACATTTTATCACATATGTGACAATGACAATTTGTGACGATATGTAACAAAGTAAAGATTTGAAAATATCACTATGTAGAGGTTATCAAGTAAACATAGAAGATGTTTGATTAAGTTTCTGTATTCTCATAAACTAAGAATTTGATGTATTTTATTTTATTTGTTATTTTATTTTTGCTAGGCTCAAGATACGTGTCATGGTTACCAAGTTTTTCAGTAGAAGTCAGTCAATTACCAAGATTAGGTCGTGCAACTGCAAGTAATTCTCAACTGGATGCTATGGCCAGACAGGTATGTATATTTTTAAATGATTAAATTAAAATTATACAACTATAATAAATATAAAAAAAGTGGAGGTGCAAACCTCCCCTGGACTTTCCCATACTAAAAATAAACATTTTGTTTTTGCTATTCAACAGTAGTTCGCGAGGCAGCATTGGAAATCATTTGAATGCCTCGCGAGAAAAATGAGACTATACGGGTTCGATATGAACAAAAGAAAGACACCAAGATACGCATCTATCTGTACTCTGTAGAAATTACAACTGGCGAAGCCGGACGATCGCTACCGACCGACGCGACGATCAGTTTCCGTCAAGAGTCCAACTTAAATATTCAAAATTCACGAATTTCTCATTAACCGTACATTTTAGCCATATGAACACCTTATAGTATGTGATAGAAAATTAAATTTTGCATTCAATTATATAATAATATATAGGGTGTTTCATTTAAAATAACAAAGTTGCTTATTGTACTGTGAAAACCAAACACCCTGTATACGTGATATAAATTTAGAAAAATGCAAATCCATATACTGAACAACTTTTATATTTAAACTTCTTTCATATTTTGACTAATAAAGGCGCTATAGGAGCATCAATTTCCGATTTTCAAAATCTCGTAAAGGGGGCCACGGTGGAATTCTGGCGTTCATCAAAAAACAAAAATGTAGCTAATACCAAGCTGCATAAGTATAGAAAATTTAAACAAAATCCTTAGAGCAGTTTTTTTGTAATAATTATTCAAATATTTCAAAATTTTTGGAAGAGCGCGTTGCTACTTTGGATTTAGTAAATGATTCTTTTTCTTGGTGTAGTACAGCCAAAGGGCTTTCAAACAAGTTGTTGCGGAACCTGATCAGATAACTGGTTTTTGAGTTACGGGGCGTTAAAGTCGAAATTTTGAAAAATTCATAGCGACCGCAATTTTGAAGTTAGAGAGTCCGGTAAAAAACTGTTTCCCTTGAATTATGCCCTTCTTTCATATCCCCTACTCAGATTTTCAAAATTCCGCTTCTGAAAAAAATGATACCAAAAAAACATGTCTAACTTCCGCTTCCGGTTTCGGATTTTTTTGAAAAGCTTATTTTGTCGATGAATTTTCGATATACCCCTTCATTTAAAATTTCATCAAAATCGGTTCACTAGTTTTTGCGTTACAGGCGTTACATACACACACACACACACACACCCACCCACGCATCCACCCACCCACCCACCGACAGACAGACATTTTTTGTGTACAATGTATACAACGTATAGTTAAGAGTTAAGGAATAAATGCATAATCAATGCTGTAATATTTATTTCAGGTACAACAGCTATTCCCACATTACTCACTCCCTATTATAATAGAAGATCTAAGGGTAACAAGGTCGGTAGAATTGACCATTGAAAATATTCTTGACGGGCGGGTAAACTCGGCCGTCTTTCATGACTCAGAGGACGTTCAAACTCCCCCTTCTAGTAATCCCTTGGCACTTCTGCAAAGTAGCAGCCAAGCCAGCAGTTCTACCTCTCATAATTGGGACGATTTGACTGTGGAAAATGTTGAGACGTAAGTAGACCATAATATGATTGTCACTAATATTTTCCAGCTATGGGGGGCCTCCAAAAGTAGGAAATAATTATTGCAGTAGCATAATAATTTTTAACAAAAAACACCTTGCATTAAAAATTTTTTTAAGCTTTTAACTACCTCCCTGAAAACTTTTTCTCATTTATTGAAGGAAAATAATTAATACCTGAAATTCACATTTAGTTCCAACAAGGTAGGGCTTTTCCCCATTTTGGATTAAATGTAGTAGATCTAGGAACCAAAATTTCTTGAACTGATATCTTAAATTCCTATAAATTGATTTTACAGTGATGATAATACAATTGTGGGTAGTCGATTTTCGAAGTCCCCGACGGAACGTGAACATATTTTATACAAGAGGAAAGAACGACTGATTCAAACAGCACGAAAAAGGTACATTGATAAACAAAGAGTGAAACCGGATGCATAAAATTGAAATACTATCCATGCTCAATCGTACTTTGGTTGAAACGTGAGTTTGCTCGAATCATGACGATAAAATTGTTTGAAAATGCAGAAATTTTCTGCAATAGTTTTTCACTGTTAATTAAAATGTATTTTCGTACGATAATATACAATTTTTATTTTTAATGTAACTATGAGCCGCTTAATTAGGATAGCCATATTTTGATCATTTTTAAAAATTTAATGGGCACATAAATAAAGCCCATAATATCGATCTACTATTTACCTACTTATATTTATTTATCCCAGTCAGTGTAGTTGACATTTTATAATTTTATGCACCATACTAATATTATATTTTATTCTTTTCCCTGTATTTTTTTTATCATCATAATATTAGATCTCTTTTGTTATTGTTTACCCATTAATTATTTATAAAATTATTAAATCTTTGTGTGGGCTTGCTTATTATGTTTTTTTATGTACAAGTAAATATCGAAATTCAGTCATTTATAGTTTTCTAATTAGTACCAGACACTGAATTGTTCCACAAACATTGCCAAGTAAGTAATTAGACAGGGTGTATATAAACAAGACCAACAAATTAATAATATTTCATTATTAAATAGTAAAAGTAAAGTCATGTTAGCCGTGGTATAATAACTACGCCATAGCACTCGCCTTACAATGTGGGGAGTTAAGGTCTCGATTTTTTGCTTATTAATTATTAATTACCAAGAAGATGTCTGCATCCAAAGTTATAACTAAATTTTGAAAATATTTTTTTCTTAATCAGAAAAATATTTAAATCTATTTTGCCAAGGAAATATAGCTAGTCTGCAAAACACTGAAGAGTTTTATGTAGTTTTTGATACAGATTGATATTACCTATAAATAGACACCATAGACACATTCCTAAAACAATTGAAGACAAATAATATAGCCTTCTAGTATAAAATACCTCTGGTTAGATATAGTAGCACTTACTAGTACTATACTGTATTCCGTTATTAAGCATAAATAGTGACTAAAATATTAATTCAAATTTAAATTTCACATGCCCCTTTTGGGGGGCTGTAGCTTCTTTCCTAAGCAAGTAAGTACCTCCTGAAGTTTGTTGAATCTAGTTTGTATAAACCTTGTATAGCTTGATAATAATGAATTTCTGGTATAAAACATGTAGGGTGACTAAAGAGCCACTAGGAAGATCAATTATTGTGTAATCTGAATAAACCAATGATAATCATCATCATGACTTGGTTGAAATACAAAGTGTTTGTGGTAAAATTCATTGTTTTGTGATCCATGTGTAATAAATTTAGAATTCATTGTAGTCTGTTGGCATTTAATGGCACTGTCATATTAATTTGATTAATCTACCTATTCTTGTAAATAAGTTTAGAGCAGTGTTTCCCAACTCAAATTGTTCTGCCGATTGGTAATACAAAAACTTGAGACTTCAACTTTGGCAAACTAATAAATATGTCTGGTGGAGGTAGTTGAGAAACACTGGAAAATTTTAATGGGTGTTTTAGAAAAACCTGATGAAGCTGGTTGTGCTTTCAATTAACTTACATGAAATTACAGCCACCTAGATATTGTTTTTTTAATACACAATTTATTTTTGTACAGCTGAATGTGAACCCAATTATTGTATAAAATTAAGAATTCCTGAAGTATGATTTAAAAAATGAAAAAGTTCATATACCAGGTGTCAGAACCCCGGGGCACCCCCGTTCATTTATTTTTTAACCCATTTACATAAATTTTTGTGTGCATTATATACCTACACGTAAAAGCTCATAATTTGAACTGAATGTTAATACCTAAATCTTCCGCTTTCGGTTTCGTCAGAAATGACCCCAACTTTTTTATTTCAAATGCAACACCCTGCATATTTTTACGTATTTCAACTCTGTATTAAATTCTACATATAATAGTGTCAGGATATGGGTCTAGGACAATTCGCCGTCGCCGTTGCTAAATCGCGAATCGGCGACGGCGAGTTGTCCCATCCCCTTAGGATATTATAGTTTTGAGAACTTACAAATTTTTAATTTCAAAAATAATAATTTATATCAGTTAAAAATAAAAGTAACAGGGGTGCCTGGGGTCCTGTGTCACCCAGTATAAGGAGAAACCAAAGAATCAAAATTTTGTAACTTCAAACTCGATGAGGTTAAAGAATTAATAGCTTGTGCGTTCATAAACGTAGTAAATTTTTTTACCCATCCATCAAAATACAATTTTAAAATATGAGTGTTCTGAATATTATTTTAACTGATTAAGTTAATATTTTAATTTAAAAAATCTGTAAACTCGATTTTGATCATAGTTTATAATTTTTAGTTATATTTGTTCAGGTAAACCAAACTTAGTATCGAGTTAAGATTAACATTCTATTACCATAGCACACTACGTAGGATACATTGTTCCAAATTATACTTTTTTCTGCGATTACCTTTTGCCCAACAACTTACATATTTTTACGTCGTCATTTAAAAACCATTATTCAACAGTAAGCTGTTAATAATTCAAAATCGGCTTCTGCGAGAATGACTAATTAATGCATGAGATAGTTGCCATTGCTAATTAGTTCCTTATACAGAATGTATTCAATATTAATCTTACTGTTGAATTATATAACAATAAAATGTTATAATATCTAATACTAGCTGCTTTCTTGACTTAAAAAACCATGTTATAAATAGCAATAATTGTGATAACTATATTTTGAAACATTCTGTATAAGTAAATATTATTGATAAAAGTTCTCGTAGTAGATATCGTACCATCATATCAGAATAAGAGCAGAACAAGCTCGCATAAAAGTCATATTTACTCCCTCCTACTAATTTGTAATCAAATGTTAATACTGCATTGAAACATTAAGCTTTATTTAGTGATAAAAAGTTAAAAACCTAGTTGTAAGTTACCTATTGGTTAGTTGCCTATAGGTTTACACTAATTTATTATTAGAAATGTACTCTAAGTACTATTTTTTGTTGTGAACTTAAACATCAACTTAAAGAAAAATACTTGTAATATTTTTTAAATGAAGACTGACATTGGGGGTTCCGAGTGTGATAGGAGTTTTGGATAATCAGTGACTGTATGTCATTTTAAGGTAAAGGATAAGTTTTAACTAATTCAGTTAACTATTTTATTTTGTGACTAGCTTTGATAAGGTTTTTGTTAGTATTTGTTCTTTTTGTTCATATATTTTATAATTACTTTTTATTTTATTAGATGTATACATACAGATGTATACATACAGAGTGATTTTGAAAAGTTGCACCAAACTTCATAAGTAGATTAATTCTAGGGTCAAACTGATCATAATATGGTCGACATTGGTGTTAAGCTTTAACAGCAGATATAAATAAAAATGTAATTTTTGTTTACTTAAAATTTATTATAATTTGAAAATACTACAGGCACTTACACCGTATTTCAGTAGAAAATTATTTATTTACATTTACTTGTGACCTTTTAATTCTCCTGCAAAGTTTGCTACTACCTTTATGAGTCATTCTGTATAGACAATATTAACCTATTTTAAATAAGGATTGATTTATTTTTGCTAGATTGCTGATAAATATATAATGAACTAAAAATAATATAAGAAGCTCATAATTGTAAATAGTTTTTGCATGATCGTTAAAAAATATGAACTCTAATAATAGAGACTTTATAATGAACCTCTAACAATAGGTGTGCGAATATTTAAAAATCAAAGCAACATTCTTAAGCGAATATTAAATATGTTCTCCTCTAAGCTTGAGGCTGTTCATTTGAAATACCTACAGTGAAACTGACCGCACTGTTTGACATCTGTTTTGGTTTTTCCAAGAAGGCCCCTCAGTCATTGACTCAAATCTTAATTAGCAGTTTTCAAGGGCAAATTCAAAGATCTTATCTGAGCGTCAGCAGGGCACTATTGTTTAAGAATTGTCTACTGGATTTACCTACAACCTGTTCAGATAAGATCTTTGGGTTTGTTGGTGAAAAATACTATACTTTGTAGGTATCCTGTTATAACAGGGATGTCAAACGCAAGCAAATTTTGTTTAATAAATTTTAATACAACACACACACCTTCATTTTCAATATATTTATGTATTTGCTCTGGGGGGGGGGGGATTACCCCTATTCCCCCCCCGTAGATCCGCGCTTGAACCAGTACAACATTGTAACGATAACCATTTAAAATGCAGATGAGGGTTATCTTTGAGGAACGTTATAAAAATCGTCCACTAATACCAAGAGGTTCATTATGAAGCCGTTCTAGTAAATTATTTGTTCACTATAATCATTCAGATGGTAGTGTATAGAAGAGAAGTAATTGCCATGCAAAACAATAAATGTATGTGTGTCTAACATCACACATTTAGGATAGTGAGTACTTACGATGAAGTACTTATGATGCAAAATCCCTGTGTTATTAATTGTTGTGTGCTTAGTTGCTGTAATAAAAGTTTGAAATTTTGCAGTCTAATAATTTTACCTCTTATCTCATCCATGATTACCATGAGTCCCAACTGTCACGGGTGCAGCTCTGATGACGAGCAGCAGAGCAGCTGCTGTCTCACTGCCCTGCTCTCACAAGAATAACAAGATCCATGTTAGGGGACTTCTGCCCTGACATGGACAGCATCAGCAAGACCCCAATTGCGAATTCGATGGCTTAAGTGATACCTGATTTGGGGAGCTGCTATCTGGGGGTAGTACACAGTGGCGTAGCCACGGGGGGGATATATCCCCCCCCAAGGGTCAAAAACTGGAAAAAAATAGCTCCAACCGGCTTCAACTATGAAAATCCAAAAGCAGACAAAATTAAATATCTTGATATCTTTAAGGATCAAGCAATTTATATTATTTACTATTGCTTGTCAAAATCAAGATTTTTCAAATTTGACCATTATTCCCTTTCAAAATATAAAAACCACATGGACCTGTACTTCTACAAAAATAAATACTGGAATAAGTACCTATGTCATAAACCACGGTTGGGGTTGCTTAACACTATTACGTGTCTCCCCCCCCCCAAACTTATTTTTTAAATAAGATTAAATACAAGGTGTAACTGAAATACTTGACCAAACATTAAGAGCGTGTTCTTCACACAACAGAAGAAAAAAAGTTAATATGAACATGGGTTGGGAAACGCTGTGCTAGGGCGTGACAGCCCCCCGAAGGGGGCGCATGAAATTTAAACTTCGTACTTTATGGATTAAATTCGCAACATAGATTCAGAACTTTTTTTATTGCCTTGATGTCCTGAATCTATGCTGCGAATTTAATCCATAAAGTACGAAGTTTCCGAATTTTCATGGCAACTCGATTTTTCGTAAAAATTGAGTTATTACCTCCAAAACGATTCGGTTTATCGATTTGTAGTAAGAGTACACTTTTTATGTGATTTTGAATGTACAATCGTACCATGTACTCAAATTTCTAAAAACAATTGAAGATCACAAAAATAATAAAGAATAAGTACCCAGCCCCATCAGTTTGGGACGCTCCTGGTTTAAATAATTTTACTTGAATACTGTCAGATAGCACTTACTAGTACTAACTTATATATCAAATTTTATTAATTTATATTAAAGGGTGTCGGAGATATTAATTACAATTTCATGCGCCCCCTTCGGGGGGCTGTAGCACCCTAACAAAGCGTTTCCTAAACCATGTTCATATGAACTTTTTTTTATTCTCTTGGTGTGGAAAACACGCTCTTAAAGTTTGGTCAAGTGTTTTAGTTACAGTGTTACACCCTGTATACTACAACTTAATTTTCATTAAAAAAAGTATATTTTAAGTTAAATAATATTTTGGAAATAACGAAATGTAATTATTTTCACGATTATTGTTTTTTGGACCGCAAATTTTCAATTTAATTTCTAAAAAGTTTAACATTTTCAAATTTTTTTATTCAACATTACTTAAACGTGATAACGAATCGCCTGCGGCACATTTTTTGTTCGCTTCGCTTGTAGGTATTATTTATGTATACGTAATAGTTCCCCCCTGCGCTAATTCCTGACTGTGTCCCTGATATATGATATATCCCCCCCCAAGGGCAAACTCTGGCTACGCCACTGGTAGTACAATGGGCCCCCCTCCCTAAAATCCAGAATCTTATCCATTACTTACTTGTCTAATGCATTGCTACTGATGTATAAGCGAGGGGTTAATCACTTGCGTAATCAGTTGTACAAATTAATAGTATTTGAATACGTATTCAGTGGTATTCCATGCATTCAAAACATAATCATCGTATTCATTTGAATTTCATTGTTTTTATGCCTTGAATTTAATTGTATTCATTCGTATTTATTCTATATTCACCCGTATTCATTTGTGACCTTGAAATATCCCATAACTGCGCATGACTTCTTTCGGCTCTGCAATTCCCTGAAATACCTAGCTCAGCAATATTGATGCAGTGGAGCGTTTTGTTATGAAAAACAACACTTGAAATAGTCTGAGACTTTGCGCGAAGTGATGATATTGAATTTTTGCACCTAGTGCTCAGGACGGCTCAGCTAGTGTTTTTCTCCAAAATTCCACCAAATATTCAGTTATGCAGGATAATGCGAAATTTGAATTCTCATTAGGTAGGTGACTTAATTTTTTGTATTTATTTCTAGCTTAATCATTGATATGACCTTTTTGGCGCTTTTTCTTTAGTCTTTTCGTTAATAATTGTTAAAATTTAGCGATGATTTTGCAGGAGATGCTCTTAAGCAAAACATAGATGGCGATATTCCCGGTGAATACATTCTCCAATACTCCAAAAAGAATACGTGTATTCATATGTAATACGTATTCATTGTACGCAAAAAGTAAGAGTAAGTAACCCCTCGTGTATAAGGCAATAAATTTAAATTAGTAATGCCCATAACTTATGTATTCGATAAACAAGCGTTAAGTCAGTCTACTGAAATTTGATCACGTGCTTATAGGCCAAGCAACACTCCCCCAGAAGGGTCACGTGACATGTCATAGATTGCTTTATTGATTTTTTATGAAATACAAAGTTATGGGTTTCAATAAATGTGATTCCAGAAACCGGGCATAAAAAGTAACGTAAGTAACAGCTCTGTTAGAGAATGATCTACAAGGTGAATTGGTTTTTTGTAGTAGAACTTATAGGTGATAGTAGACCTTTTTTGAAGACAAGTTCCTATAGGTATACAGGGTGGCTGGTTTGTCATTGTCCAACTTATATCGGCTGAAATATTAAAGATACAAGAAAAAGTTAAACAAGTGGCTTAGCCAAGAGAACCTGGGATATAAAATAGCGCAAACAAGTTTTTTCCATGGCCTACTAATTTTCCGGAAAAATATTAACTTTGGTTTTTTAAATAGAACACTCTGTATATTTTTTCGGAATAAGATTCTATCAATTTCTCTTTACGAGTATGTATCACTAATAGCGGTTTCCCTTTAAATTACGCCTAATAATTAAAAAAATTAAATTATGAAATTTGCTACGATTTCCATTATTTCCTCTGCGAGTAACAAAATTTATTTAATTACAAATTAATGAAATTGAATAATACATAATGAGTCTTAATGATTGTTCAAATTCAATTCTAAACATTTTTGGCCCCCTTAATTAAAAAAAAGAATATCACAGCTGTCTATTATAATTTAATTTTTTGAATTATTAAGGCCCGATCTTTCCATCTCCTATTAAAGCTCCTATTAACTTTATTCAGCTATTAACTTAACCGACCAATAACAGAAGTCCATCTGTCAAAATTGGCGTCAGTGATTGGTCGAAAAAAATTTATTCGTCAAATAGTTATTAGGAACTTTATTAGGAGATGGAAAGACCGGGCCTAAGGGTAATTTAAAAGCAAAACGCTATTAGTGATACACTGATACATGGTTGTAAAGAGAAACTGATTTAGAATCTTATTCCACAAAAATATACAGTGTTCAATTTAAAAAACCAAAGTTACATATTTTTCCGGAAATTAAGTAGCCCCTGGAAAAAACTTGTTTGTGCTATTTTATACACCAGGTTCTCTTAGCTAAGTCTCTTCTTTATCTTAGGCTTGTATCTTTAATATTTCAGCAAATATGAGCTGGACAATGAAAAAACAGCCACCCTGTAGATGGGTCTAGAACGCTTTGTTTGTGAAATACTGGGTGTTGAAATAGATTCTAGCCTATTTCGCGTGGCAAAGTTTGCAAGGCGTTTATTACTAGAAAAATATTGAAAAAAAGAGTGCAACAGGTATTCTACAGTTAAATATCTTTGTAATAGAGTGATAATTACAATTTAGTATACATCCCTTTGTATTGTTGGTTTGGTAATAGATTCAGATCAGATTTTGTAAACTGAATCTGGGAGGGCAGAAACTGTACTGAATTCAGTACTGAAATGAGTCATGTCATGTCATGTCAGATGGTTGTAATCATGAAATAAGATACAGCTTCCCAAAATTGTATTTATGAGTCCCCAGTTTAAACATAGTTAAAGAAAGGATTTATTACAATATTACTTACATAAATATCAGTATTTCAGGTTTATAAAAATATTTGTACAATAATTACCAAATGAAGTTAAGTATTCTTTTATGAAAATTACAAAACTTAAAATTATTGATAAATTAGCATAGTATCTTTGGCTTCTTTTCAGCTAATATAATGATGTATGAGAATTAGGTACATTATCGAAGTGTATCTTATCGACTACAACAAGATCAGAAATAAACTTGATTGTGGGGGCCAGTGAAAACATTAAAATCTCCAATAATTAATACAGGGTATATTTCAAATTCATGGGCATCAAAGTTGATGATGATTAAAAACAATGAAACGTTTTATGAAAATGTTAATACCTTCAGCTCCAAGAGAATAAAAAGTTGTCCTAAGAATAAATTTAAAGTTTTCCAATAACAAAGTTATAAATAATAAACGAAAATCAATTTTTTTTAAATTTTTTCCATAAAATTGAAATGGATGCAGGTGTGTTACATATTGCATATTGTTACACGCAAAATTCTGCAAAAGTGCCGAATTTAAATCTACCTTCTACAATGTCTTATAATAAAGCGAGATCCCCATACTTGCCCTGTGTTTTACTGATATTTGTAAGTGTGTTTGTGCAGGTTAGACCCTGTTAAATAAACTAGTAATACACCTAACTGTAATTCAAGTGCACTTTTATAAACCCCAAAATAGGCATTCCTCGTGTTTTTCAAGGCCTTCACCAATCAAATTTGTTTCGATCTCGTTGTATTTGCCCTGCACTGCTGCCCTTTAACACCTACAAAGTTGTGCTTTCTCAAAAAATCTTTAATTAGCAACACAATAGTATTGATGGTTAGTGATGCAGTAGTTTTATGTATTAACGGTTAATGTATGGGAATTTTAGATAATAGATATGATATATAGGTACATCTAGATATACTAAACATAACATTTACCAAATGACATCCGTATGTTTTATACAAAAAACTATAAAAAACATCTATTACTGTGTTGTGGGTTATTAAAGAAAATATTTATTTTTGGATGGCTTAATACTTAAAAAAAAGAATAGTATATTTTAATTCACCATTACTACACTAGAAAATAATCATTTTAATACAATTATTGTAGGAGTGGTTTGTCATACTAATTTAGTTTTGATGTTTTTTACAATACAACCTTGTTTACTCTTACAGTCCTTACAATGGAAATTCAAAACGAAAATCAGTTTACTGTGCTTCCATTTAAGTGCTATAGAACCACAGCTAATTTGACCACATTGTTTTGAATACCCGTGACTTACAACATTACCAAGATTTTTTATATCAGACATACTTCACTTAAATCTTATATTGAATACAGATTTCATTTTATACCTATTTTCTCAGCATCTATCATTTTTTATAGCTGGATTGAGATCGTTAAAGTATGTATGTGCCATAGCATCATCAGCAGACATTCTTTGCATAGGATTGCAAACTAACAATCTTTGTAGAAGATCACGACCCCTACTACCCACTTTTGGAACAACCTATGAGACACAAAATATTAATATAGCATTGTTAGGAAACAATATGCAAATAATTAAGCTATAAATCATCTTGGAAAATAACGAGGAAAATAACATCCATACTTAATGGACGGTATATATTTTACAGTTTCCAAGGTCGTAATACTATATCAAAAGTATGAGACAATCTATACAGTAATCCTAATCCTTTTTCAACTACAGGATAGTATAATAAACCATTTAAGCATAAAGGTAATCTAAAGATACTCATAAAAGTCATTAATTTACCTGTGTAAGGCTCATGCTAGGCTGATAAAGTGGGAAAGGTTTATAGTCAGGTAACTGTGTCATTCCGCTCCATGTTTCTTCTGTGGGTGTACCAAGAAGTTTAAATATTCTTCGCAGTTGATCATCCACATCAGACCCAGGGAACAATGGCCTGCCTGGAAGAATAAAAGTTAAATGTAACCATCTACATAAGCAAGGCGGAATCGCAAATATTTGATGAATACCAGAATCAAGGTTTCTTGAAATTTTAATTAATAAGTACCATTATTGTTCAAGTAGCAAACACAGTATAGTCAACCACGCTCCCTCAAGAAGGAAATCCTGTTGTAATTCTCGGTTGTTATCTGCACAAGTTATAATACCATATTTTCCAGGGCTGTGCACGGGCATGGTCCGGCATTGCAAATCAATACGAAGATAAGCGTAATAGATAGTAATACCTTGTTAAGACGTTATTTTTCTTCTTGAGGGAGCATGGTCGACTATACTACTACTACTAGGTAATTCTGACCATTTGTAACTGGACGGACACATACAAAAATGTATTTAAATACCTGCATTGGCGAGTTCAGCAAAAATACATCCTGCAGACCACATATCAATAGATGTTGTGTATAATTTGGCACCAAATAATACATCAGGAGGTCTATACCATAATGTTACAACTTCAGCAGAGTAACATTTAACTGGTATACCAAAAGCTCTAGCCAAACCAAAATCGGCCAATTTTAATTCTCCATTTTTATTAATCAATAAGTTCTGTGGCTTTAAATCTCTATGCAGTACATTATGACTATGACAAAAAGCCAACCCCCTTAACAGCTGATACATAAACGATTTTACTACATCTAAGTCTATGTCTCCGTTCAAACTATCAAAGTATTTTTTGAGATCTTGGTCACAATGTTCAAATACTAATGTTAGCTTTTTATCGCTATGTAGAACATCGTATAAACGTACGATATTTTTATGTTTTAGTTCTTTTAACAAACATATTTCTCTCAAAGCAGAGGATGGGACTCCTTCATCATCGTCGTCTAAACGCACCCGTTTCAAAGCTACTATTTCATGGGTTTCCCTGTTTTTTGCTTTGAATACTGTACCATATGTACCTTCACCAATTTTTTCTAACTTTTCATATTTTTGCATTGTAAATATTTTCCAGCAATGACAGTTACTTAACCTTAAAATTATGTAAACAACTGTGAAGTTAGTCAATGAAGAAATATTCATTTTTGAAATTGTTTCAGATATTTAATGTTAGTAATGTTACTAGGTTGGTTACGGTTGGCGACGTGTTTGCAATTGCAGTTAATTTCAGAGGTGTATGCGTGTCTGAAATCGCCGGTTTGAAGAGTTATCGACAAAATAAAACACATTACCACGATGGCACAAATAGGAGCAGTAATCACAAAGTTTTACAATGAATACAATACGAAAACCCCGAAGAAACTGAAGATTATTGATGCTTATTTGCTATACATTTTGTTGACTGGTATTGTGCAGTTTATTTACTGCTTGCTGGTTGGGACATTCCCATTTAATTCATTCCTTAGTGGATTTATTTCTTCTGTGAGCTGCTTTGTACTAGGAGGTAAGAATACAACCACTTACAGATATTATCATGTTATAGTAGGTACGATCCTTTTATGAACATTGCTTATACATGGTGTCCGGAATTGGTTGCATCAGGAAGCATTCCGGACACTAAAAATAAGCAAAAGTTTTTATGAACATTGTTGTTAGAACAGTTGTTTAATTTATAGACATTACTTAAATAAACATTTTGTAAATTAAATAATAGACTGTTCATAATACAAAGTATTGGCAGTATTGCTATTAGTTATGCATCAAAACCTCTCGTTACTCAATGTTCTACTGTATTCGGAATAAAAGAATGCAAAATTATTATTGTTTATATGTTATTTATATATTAAAGATTGATTTTTTTTAGTTTGTCTGCGCCTTCAAGTTAATCCAGAAAATAAGAACCACTTCTATGGTATAAGTCCTGAAAGAGGTTTTGCCGACTTCATCTTTGCCCATATTGTTCTACACCTTGTAGTAATGAACTTTATTGGTTAAATTACTGTATATAAGTCAATTTTTTGTATTAAGAGTAAATATATTTGTTTTTGGATATATTTTTATCTTTATTAGATTTCCTAGGCACGTGTTATGTTGCATTGATGTATTTATTAAAGGAAATGTTAAAGATATTTATCTAATGAAACATTTACCATGTGTTGATGGTAAAGTAAACTTTGTTGTATTTCTTCAGTTACCTTGCGCGTTTTTCGCTGCGTTTCAATTTTAAACCAGAATCTCTGGTTTATGTTAACTTTAAACGGTTCTCAGGCCCAAATTATTAAAGTTAGACATCCGCTTTCAGGAAGTTTCTTGTAGGAAATTTTATTTTCTACAACTTTGGTTTTATGTTATTTTCACCTATCTTGCGGGGTTTTCGCTGTGATTCAATTGAAGCCTTAAGACAATGGTATTTTACGGATCCGGCATGGTTACTGACGTCACGCGTCACTATTCTCCGAGCGGCTACGTTTCTAGCCTCTTTTGAGCGGCAATTTTAAAAAATGCGTAAAATATATCTACCTAAATTAAAATTTATTATACATCGCTATTATGTCTAGTACCTAATTACTAATTACTAACAAATAAAAGAACCTTCTTGAACGTTTTTTTTTTTATAATTTTAACTAATAATTATCTACCTATAGTAATTATAAGTTGCTGATAAGGTTTATCTTTAGAATGATTAGTTTTTAGCACCTTCCTGCCTATTACAATTGTATGTAAATGGGTGCAAAGGTATGGCAAAAAGCTTATAAAGTAAAGTTAGTAGTGCATTTTTACAGTTTTAGTTCGTATGATCCTGTCCAGCTGATGTGTGCCCACCCTTGAAGGCTCAAGATGGGTGTTCAGAATATAGAAAAAATTGAAGAAGTCGGTGTACCTAAGCATGGGTTAAAATTAAAACTAAATCACACCTATCCAGAAAAATGGTCCCAAAAAAATTCTGTGAAACTAAAACAATTATGGAATATATTTCCTTTAATATTAAGGTTCTTAATTTATTTATTGGTTATGCTTTGGTTCAGAATTTAATTATTTTGAGTTTTATTTGCAGGTATATTATCTATTATTTCAAAAATATGTGGCAAGGGCGTATACCAGTGATGGACTACTTTATACCACTAAATGGAAAACAAATATATGGTGCGTGTTTTAGTAAGAAAATTTAAAATACGAGTCGACGTTATGGTTTTTTACACTTTAGGTGTTCCTATTGGAGGAATAGGTGCAGGAAGCATTGGTAGAGGTTTCCGGGGTGAATTTTGTAGATTTCAATTAAAACCTGGAGTGTATGAATATAATACGGTGGATGCTAATCAATTCATTGTTACCATCAAGGATCGATTTGGAACTACAATTTTTCAGAGTGTTTTGTCTGCTTATAAGTAAGTAATAAACAAATTTTGTTTTCTTATCTACCTATTAGAAAAACAAGTAGTACTTAAGCATTTGTATTTTATTTTTATTTTTTCTGAAATCGTCCATATTAAGGCTGGGTTGCATACCTACAATAACAAGAATAATGGTTGCCTTGGAATTTTGTTTCATATTTTTAAATATTTCAGATTCTTCTGACGTTACCAAAATTGATAAATGCAATAAAGAATAATGAATTTACTGTATGGAATATAGATTTTGTCGTTATATTATTTCAATTTTTTTTGTCAAACAACAATACCTAGTAGAAAGTTGTAATCCGTTATAATCCGTCTTTTGTGTACTATTGGCTCCATTGTAAGTTAATGGTCCTGTTAGTTGTGTTGCCTACATGCTAAATTGCAAAAGGTGAATTATATTGATATTTCTAAAATTTTATTTCCATTATTTCCGAATTAATTTGCATTTTAGAAAAAAAATTCTTGTGGCATTTGAAAGAGCGTGGTTATATCTATCTATTGATAGAGACAATTTTTCGATATCCATATTTTTGTAAATACTACTTGAAAATTTTAAAGTAAAATAGAGTTGTACATTTTTTAATGCTGAAAAGTTATCTTTTAGAATTCAAACAAAAACGTTCTATGTGTAGACAGATAAAACACCAATAATAAGAAAAAAATGGCGCCCGCCCTTCCTACTTTAAAATTGGCTTTGAAAAATTGGAACAAAATGTGCATAAAATGGGGTATATTTCAAGGTGTAAACTGCAGCCTTAATCCGTTTATTAAATGCACTGGACAAGGTTTTTCCTTATAAAAAATCCAGTAGGTCATAAATGACAAAATAATTATTAAAAACACGACCTTCTTTGAGACTTCTCTCCAACCAAAGAAGGTCGTGATTATAAATTTAATATGATCAGAAATCTATTTGGTTAATATTAAAAATGAAAAGACCTGTTTTTCATGTGTTGACTCACATTAGTCTCATGACTCTTAAGTACCTACTAGTATAATTTATGTAATAGGTAGGTACTTCAAATTAAGGAGTTTAAACTAATGAGAACATGCATAAAATGACTTATTCGTGAAGTGTAGATCATGCCGGATAAGATTATGACTAATAAAAGCAGTTCCTGCTGATACAGTGGTGTGAGAGCAATGGCCTACCTACCTACTGTAACTGAAGGTACCTGATAGGACCAAAGGTTTAAAGTTGTACTTTATTTTTTGTCGGTCTATTGCGTATAATTATATTTATTTAAAGACAGTCATTATCGTTTACTTTCAAAAAAAAAATGAAGTTCATGTTAAGATTTTAAACCACTGTTGTGTCGCGTATCTTTGACTGCAGTAGATCAGTATCTACCGGAAAATACGCGATACAAACCAGTCTTAAAATGAACTTCTTATTTGGCAGAAAACAAATGATAACGATTGCCATTAACTGAACGATTACGATACGCAATAGGACTGATTAGCACCTGCAGTTAAATAATCGATTATGATTCTCAAACAACTCGATTATCATTGATTGGTTTAGATAGGCTGTGTAGTTAAATAATGAGATTAATGTCAATATTGTCACTTTGACCAACGACCAATAAAATTTCTTTTATCAAGACACATGTGGCGCTTTCGAATTGTAAATGAACTGATCTGATCTGATCCTGTAGTGATCTACTCTAAGCTATATTAAAAGTATCACCTAGTAAGTTAGCTCCAACAAATGAAAACTTCCTTGATTTTATTCTTGTAGCAGTACGTACTTGTACTTAAATTTTAGACGAGATAAAAAAATTATACTTCTCTCTTTAAGCTACATTTATGTATCTAACTTAAGGAAGAGAACACCCTAACTCATTTCCATCTGTCAATATCATCTAAGGCACAGGCACCCTAGCTGTAACTTAACAGTGGTGTAGTTGTTTACCCACTGATCTAGCGACGTCACTACCTGCTGATGTTAGATGACCGGTCCTCATTGAGTGTTTGATCCTAAATTATTTTTATTATATGCAATAATATTTAATGTGGACACGGATAAATTACCGCATGGATAATCTACACCTAGATAACTTATCATCATCATCAATCCTGTCACTCCTTTAGAAGCAGGCCATCGCTCACTTGTCGGCAGCGGATTATTGCTGCGGCGTCGGCATGCAGTGAGGTAGAGTGTTCCCAAAGGTTAATTTCTGGTTTGAATTTTAATTAATTGTTGTAAAAATGGATACATCTGACGAAGACGTGCTTATTGTATCTTTACTTGGCGAAGAGGCAGAGATGCAGGAAGAAAAGAAAAAGAGGAAATTTTGGGTGCATCCTATATGTAAAAAAAGCTCGGAATATTTACTAACGAGCAGCACAAGTTTTTCTTCTTCGGCAGACATTTTCAAAACAACGGGTTGAACGAACGGCAGACTGTGTAGATATGAAAATACACAATTTCCAAATCTTGGGCTTCACGAGGTTGCGCTTTCGGGTGTTCTCGACTACTCTAATCGGAAATATTTCTGCCGAAGAGTCCGTTTGCTAACGCTCACTGATCCACGGCGCGGCGCAACGCAGCGCGGCGGACGGAAAAATATTCTCAGAGTAGAATTCCGAAACCTTCCGCTCGGCGTGGCGCGGCGCGCCGTGGACAAGTGTGCGTATGCCCATAAGAATTCATGCATTATAAAATCTTCCGTCCGGCGTGGCGCGCCGCGCTGCCGACAAGTGGGCGATGCTCTTAAGGCCATCGCTCACTTGTCGGCAGCGCGGCGCGCCGCGCCGGACGGAAGATTTTACAGGTAACGCACACTTGTCGGCAGCGGATTATTGCTGCGGCGTCGGCATGCGGTGAGGTAGAGTGTTCCCAAAGGTTAATTTCTGGTTTGAATTTTAATTAATTGTTGTAAAAATGGATACATCTGACGAAGACGTGCTTATTGTATGTTTACTTGGCGAAGAGGCAGAGATGCAGGAAGAAAAGAAAAAGAGGAAATTTTGGTTCCATCTTATATGTAAAAAAAGCTGGGAATATTTACTAACGAGCAGCACAAGTTTTTCTTCTTCGGCAGACATTTTCAAAACAACGAGTTGAACGAACGGCAGACTGTGTAGATATGAAGATACACAATTTGCAAATCTTGGGCTTCACGAGGTTGCGCTTTCGGGTGTTCTCGACTACTCTAATCGGAAATATTTCTGCCGAAGAGTCCGTTTGTTAACGCTCACTGATCCACGGCGCGGCGCAACGCAGCGCGGCGGACGGAAAAATATTCTCAGAGTAGAATTCCGAAACCTTCCGCTCGGAGTGGCGCGGCGCGCCGTGTACAAGTGTGCGTATGCCCATAAGAATTCATGCATTATAAAATCTTCCGTCCGGCGTGGCGCGCCGCGCTGCCGACAAGTGGGCGATGGCCTTTAGGCGTCCTTTGCCGCGACGATTCTTCGGCATTTCTTGACGTTTCCGCCTATACGGGAGCAGAGTTTCCATTTCCGTTTTCTTTTTTTTACTTTCCCATACCACTACTGGTATAGGGAAGTATTGATATCATGAAAATTTTCGAAATCGAGATTTTCACGGAAATACGTCTTTTGGACCTCCAGGATCCCAAAAAAGTGGTCTAGAAAAAATGTCTGTCTGTGGGTGGGTGGGTGGGTGGGTGCGTGGGTGGGTATGTAACGCCTCTAACGCAAAAACTAGTGAACCGATTTTGATGAAATTTTAAATGAAGGGGTATATCGAAAATTCATCGACAAAATAAGCTTTTCAAAAAGATCCGAAACCGGAAACGGAAGTTAGACATGGTTTTTTGGTATCATTTTTTTCAGAAGCGGAATTTTGAAAATCTGAGTAGGGGATATGAAAGAAGGGCATAATTCAAGGGAAACAGTTTTTTACCGGACTCTCTAACTTCAAAATGGCGGTCGCTATGAATTTTTCAAAATTTCGACTTTAACGCCCCGTAACTCAAAAACCAGTTATCTGATCAGGTTCCGCAACAACTTGTTTGAAAGCCCTTTGGCTGTACTACACCAAGAAAAAAAATTATATACTAAATCCAAAAACGGTCGCAACGGCGCTCTTCCAAAAATTTTGAAATTTTTGAAAAATTATTACAAAAAAACTGGTCTAAGGAATTTGTTTAAATTTTCTATACTTATGCAGCTTGGTATTAGCTACATTTTTGTTTTTTGATGAACGCCATAATTCCACTGTGGCGCCCTCTACGAGGTTTTGAAAATCGAAAATTGATGTTCCTATAGCGCCTTTATTAGTCAAAATATGAAAAAAGTTTAATTATAAAAGTTGTTCAGTATATAAATTTACATTTTTCTAAATTTATATCACGTATACAGGGTGTTTGGTTTTCACAGTACAATAAGCAACTTTGTTATTTTAAATGAAACACCCTATATATTATTATATAATTGAATGCAAAATTAAATTGTCTATGACATAGTACATGGTGTTCATATGGCTAAAATGTACGGTTAATGAGAAATTCGTGAATTTTGAATATTTAGGTTGGACTCTTGACGGAAACGGATCGTCGCGTCGCGTCGGTCGGTTGCGATTGTCCGGCTTCGCCAGTTGTTATTTCTAGTCGCTACCTACTACAGAGTATAGATATTATAGATGCGTTGGTGTCTTTCTTTTGTTCATATCGAACCCGTATAGCCTCGTTTTTCTCATGAGGTATTCAAATGATTTCCAATGCTGCCTCGCGAACTAGTGTTGAATAGCAAAAACAAAATGTTTATTTTTTGTATGGGAAAGTCCAGGGGAGGTTTGCACCTCCACTTTTTTATTATTGTCCTTATCGGTTCCTGTTTAGTTTTTTTCATAATTCTTCATTTTTAATTGTTTCCGGCCAGTATATTCCCAGGATTCTTCTGAGGCACTTGTTTATGAATATCTGTAACCTTTTTACGTGCATTTCATTTATAGTCCACGATTCTGAGCCATATAACAATATCGTTTTTACATTTGTATGGAACATTCTAATTTTTGTTCTCATGAAATACATTTCACTTGATTGCCAAATTTTCCTAAGTCCGTTGAAGGCGCCTTGTGCTTTGTGTATTCTTGATTTTATATCCACTTCGCTTGTTCCTCTTTCGTCTATAATGCTTCCCAAGTATGTAAATCTCTCTATCTCTTCTATCTGCTCTCTATTGGGTTGGTTATTCTCTGACCCTGTTCCCTTCTCGCCTTTTCCTATTTTCATAATTTTGGTCTTATTCTTATTTATATTTAGTCCTACTTTTACTGCGCCTTCTTTTAATTCGTCTAGCTTTTTTCTCATTTGTATTGTGCTTTCTGTTAACAGATAGGCATATCGTCTGCAAATTCTATGTCTTCCCGTGTTTCGCCGAACCTCCAACTAATTCCTGTCTGCTTATCTTCTGTTTTTCTCATAACCCAGTCTATGACAACCAAAAATAGTATGGGCGACAGAACACATCCCAGTCTCACCCCGCTTTCGATCTGCATGTTTCTTGTTAGTTTATTGTTTATATCAATTCTGGCCGTGTAATTCGTATACAGGGTGGAATGTGAAATTGGGAACACCTTTTTTCTCGGAAGTTATTATAGATACCGAAAAATTGATTCATGATATTTATAAGTTTCTTTGGTATTCCATATGCTTTTAAGATTGTCCACATTTCATCCATGTCTATTCTATCAAATGCTTTTTCGAAATCTATGAAGGTTTCCTTTTGCCGTTCATTTGCTTGTTCAATGATGCTGCGCAGTATAAATCTATGCATGATCGCCTCTGTCTAACTTATATTCTACTGAAAGTTGCTTTTCAAATTTGCAGAAAGAGTACAAAGTCACTGAATTGTTGGAAATGGTTGTTAGATGGAGCTAAATGTTGTTACACTGCTCTATATCCAAGAGCATGGACTGAATATGATCTGAGTGAATATGGAATTAATTTAATTTGTAGACAAATAAGTCCCGTGATACCCCATAATTATAAGGTGATTTATTATTATTATTATATATAGTTGATGTTTCTGATCTTTATAAATAATAATAAGTATAAATAATCTTGATTTCAGGATAGCTCATTACCCTGTGCAGTATTTGCATGGAATATAGAAAATGTATGCAACGAAGAAAGAACTGTAACAATAGCTTTTACTTTTAAAAATGGAACTGGAAGTAAATCTGACAAAAAATGTAAATTTGTTTATGATTTAGTCATTTCTCTTTTTTAATTTTCCTTTATATTTCAGCTTGCTGTAGTACCAAAAGTTTTTCCTATTTAGAATCAAGTGGTGTAGTTCTGTACAATTCAATCGACAAAATGCCGTGTGCATATGCATTATCTGCAAAAGTTAAGAACAATGCAGAGATATCAAAGTGTTTAGCATTTGACCCGAATTCCAATGGTGAAGTACCATGGAATCAGTTATATACAAATGGAAAGTTTGATAAGTTAAAAAAAACTAAATCTGATCAAACATTTAGCGAAATGGCTTGTGGTATTGCAACACAGGTTAAGGTGATACCATCAGAAGTTGAAGAATCCGAGTTCTGTTTAGCTTGGGATATGCCTGTTGTGGGTTTTCGGGACACCAACAAAAAATATTATAGGTTTTATACTAAATATTTTGGACATGATAATGCTACTTTAAAAATTGTTGACTATGCTTTTAAAAACTATAAACAATGGGAAAAGGCAATTTATGAATGGCAAAAACCAATTTTAATTGATGAGTAAGTATTAATTCGAAAGGTAGAATATTATGTAGATACAGAATGAATGAATTTATAGTAAAATTGTAAAATCGGAAAGAAGCAATATGGCGAAACAGAATGCTTTGACAGCTGCAATTTGGCGCCTGACGATTCGGCGCTGACAATTCAGCACTGCCAATTCGGCGCCGGACGTTTCGGTGCCGGGCGATTCGGCGCCAGTTGAATACATAATATGCGGGTGATATTTAAAATAGACAGTGCGATACCATTGGTGATACACTGTTGGTTGGAGGGTGTCTATTTTTAGTTGAAAAACCCCTTTATAATAAATATTGCGAGACGGTATTGATTCTTGCTATCTGTGTACATAAATGTATAGCGGAAGTTAATGCAACTAAATACCTAGTTAGAAGTTATGTCCTGGTGCCTAATCGATTAGCGCCGAACGACCCCGCCCTGAATCACCGGCCCTAAATTGTTACATAGATTAGAATAATGGGAACAGTATATTGACTTATTGAATGTACACAGTGTATGTACAAAGTATAATCGCACCGTGAAATATGTACGGAAGTATATTAGGTATGGTGAGTGAAGCGAGTTTAAAATTGCGCCGTAGGCCGTTCGATAACAAAATTTCTATTCAAAGTAAAATGTATGTACCTATAGTTTAACGGTACTGCTGTAGGTATAGGTCTTCTACTATCTCATGGACCCAGAATGCAAAGAGTTCGTGGAAGGTCGGAATATAACCTGTATGGCCTAGGTATGACAGCTAACGACGATTTTAGGTTCCCTGCCCCGGGACCGTGAGATAATGCAAGACTTCTAGTAATCGAATTTGTACAAACATTAAACAATGACGTGGCAAGCAGCCGAGATTTATATATAATATTCAGGCACGAGTTTGCAGTTTGCATAATAAGCCGTGTGCCGCATCAAGGTAGCGGTTATTGTGGGCAGCTTACTTTACGATCCTGGAGGTCGTAGTGCGCGTGCACGAACACAATCTACCCGGTTTGAGACTCCTCCAGTAACCCACAGATAATATGCGGTTACATGGCAGGGTTTAAGACGTCGGTGTCGCGATGCGCGCGGCGCGGCGTGGCGCGGGCGTGGCGGTAGACTGTTTTAAAGTTCTTGTTATTACTTATATTTATAAATTATGTAATATGGGCAATTTTAATTATTATTAATATTTATAAATATATTATGTACCCGTATGTATTATAATTTTATATGCATTTGAACTATATTTCACTTCCAAAATATTTCGCGCTCTTGTGTCCCGCGGTCAAAATGACCGTGCCTGAAAGTCTGTGCGCCCAAGTGTTTCGCGTCCAATTCTTACCACGTCCTAACGGCCCGCGCCTGGACGGGCGGCGCCTAATGTCTTAGACCGAAAAATTGTATCTATAAAATGGGCAACTAAGTTGCAACGTAAAAGAAAATACTAATCCAACTCTATATTCAAAATGATATTGATTCATAATTTATTATAATTGTCTTTTTGTATACAATGGGCAACATATTGAATATAAAAGTTGTGGCGCTATATTTCATGAATTGAAAAAGTTGTAAATGATTAATTGTTCAATTTTGTTGGCATGTTCTATTAAGATTCTATGAAATAAATCATTTATAGTGACCTACCTGATTGGTACAAATCTGCCATATTTAATGAATCATATTTTATATCTGATGGTGGCAATGTTTGGTTTACTTTGGATGATGAAGAAGCAGAAAAATTACCTGTTTCCGATCCCAGGTAAGGAGTGAACAATTCTATTTTGAGTTTTAATTCAAATCATTTTTTTTTAATAAGAGAAATTAATAAAAATTCAAGTTAACTTATAAATTAAGTAATAAATTAATATTACAAATATGAAATTTATTTTTTAGACAAAAATATGGTAGATTTGCATATTTAGAAGGCCATGAATATCGTATGTATAATACTTACGATGTCCACTTTTATGCATCATATGCTATAGCTATGAACTGGCCTAATTTACAATTAAGCGTACAATATAATATGAGAGATTCTATTTTCATGGAACTTTCGCAACCCGTTAAAATTTTATTTGATGGTAAAGTTGTTGAAAGGAAAATTAAAAATACCGTGCCCCATGACATAGGTGATCCTCGTAAGTACTACAAGTCTTAAACCTTAGTAATAAGTTGCGATGTTAAAATTTTAATTTGCAGATGAAAGTCCATTTGTGTTAGTTAATTCTTATCCCATACATGATGTTAGTGAATGGAGGGATTTGAATGTGAAATTTGTATTGCAAGTATTTAGAGATTTTTGCATTGCAGAAAAGGTAGAAGGATTAAATAGGAGACAGTACTTAGAAGACATGTACGAAGCATGTCATACTGTAATGCTTAAAACTATGGTTTTTGATACAGATCATGATGGGCTGATTGAAAATAGTGGCGCTCCTGATCAGACATACGATACTTGGGTTATGTCGGGATCTAGGTAAAATATTTGTACTTATTTTGCTGATGTCATTGGGTATAAACTAATAATTAATAAAATATATTAATATTGTTCCTGTTCTAGTGCTTATTGTGGTGGTTTATGGTTAGCAGCTTTACATAGTATGGTGATAATTACACGAGAATTAAATAAAACTAGTAATATAGAAATGTATGAAACTCTCTTAGAAAAAGCTAAAAAAGCATATGAAACTAAATTATGGAATGGAAAGTATTATAATTTTGATTGTTCTGCAAATGCAGCTTCAATAATGGCTGATCAACTCTGTGGACACTGGTACTTGCGATCCTGTGGATACAAATACGAAGTAAGTGGATAATGTCATTTTTTTGTGCAAACGTTAGTTTATTATTAATTAATCCAGACAAATTTTTGATTGTAAATGCCTCAATAATTTTTGTTTTGTGCTTCCATTTGGCACCAACTGTATATTTGATAATATTACTTTCAGAGTCCATTTTGTTTACTACTGATTTTCTACCATAATTTAGTACATGTACCTACTACAATTTTGTTTATGAACTATAATAGGGAGTCACACTAAAAAATTACTTATAGCAGTATTGCTTTTCTTTCACCGCAAGTTTTCGCGAATATTCGTTCTCTCTTTCAAAGTTGTCTATATTTTTGTATGGAAGTTTTTCTTTCCTTGGGTGTCATCGTTAAGACCACTACACCGCGGCCAGAATTGACTTATTGTGCCCCACGCAGTGGCGCACCCAGAAATATACGTTGGGGGGGGCAACGTGAAATTGAAAGTTAGAATAATGGCTTTTCAGGCTCCCCGCTCTCCCGGAAATTTTTGAAAAGTTTTAAGCAAAGAAAAAAATATGATCTTGGGGGGGGCAATTGCCCCTTTGCCCCCCCTTGGGTGCGCCACTGGGCCCCCACGTGATATTATTCTCCTTCAAGTAGCCCTGTATCTTTGATGAAGTCTAGGATGTCCTTGGGGGAGATGACCTGGAGTTCGTGTGTTTCCAAAAAGGGAATTACAAACCTCCTCAGTCTTTTCGCTGCCAATGCTTCACATTGGCAGATATACATAGTGGAATTTCATCTTCTATGTCACACGCTCTGCACATTGGGTCATTTAGTATCCCCAAAGTACTGAGGTGCTTCTAATCTTATAGTGTCCTGTAAGAAGAGTAGTTAGTAGTTTTATGTCCCTCCAGTCGAGTTTCAGGATTTCCTTTGAGTAATCCCTGGATGGATCTCGAATAAACAGACTGTCTCAATCCAGACACTACCCTTCCTGTATAGAAGTTAACGGAAGTAATTTTGAACAATTACTTTAATGTTAATTATTGCTATATCGAGCAGCTTGGCCGAAATAAACAAAATATAATTTTTAATTTTTATGTCTCAATTTGAAGCGAATAAAAAAATATATGGTAGAATGAATTCCTTATGAAATTACGTTTCCAACTATGTGCCACACATGGTATGGTGCCATTTGAAATTTTATAGGAGGTGGCTGTGATGGCTAAGGGATTGATGATAGATGTCCGAATACTCGTAGTTTCACTTGTTTTCATTTTATCAGCGAAAAACAAAAATCGGGAATTTTGATTTTTTTACCTAAATAGATGTTCCACTTGCTGTCTTTGTTGACATGTTTGGCGGTGTTCAAGCAAACAGCAGTTTTGAAAGATACTGAGGGTGGCTACTTTTCATTTGATCCCGATTTCTTATAGGAAATTTTATTTTCTACACCCTTGGTCCTATAGTGTTTCACCTTATCTAGCGCCGTTTTCGCCGCTCTTTAATTTAAAGTGTTCCGATAATGGTATTTTACGCTTGCCGTCTGATAGATACGTCAGTACCCAAAAACGCGATACGAACAATTCTTAACTTGTACTTCATGCCTTAATTTCTAAACGATAACGACTATCTTTAAATAAACGCTTATGATACTTGATGCGAAATAGACCCAAATATCAATGGTGTGTTTATTATTTTATAGGTATTTCCACAAAGCAATGTATTAAGTGCACTAAATATGATATTTGAGAACAATGTTATGTCATACTGTAATGGTAATAGAGGTGCTGTGAATGGTTTTAAGATGAACGGCAAAGTAGATGATATTACTATACAAAGTGAAGAAGTGTGGACAGGTGTTACTTACAGTCTTGCTGCGTGTATGATTCAAGAAAATTTATTACAAAAGGCATGGAAAACAGCAGGTGGCATATACAGAACAGTGTGGGAAGATATAGGTATGGCTTTTGAAACACCTGAAGCTATAAATGATAAAAACAGCTATAGGGCTATTGGATATATGCGACCCTTAAGTATTTGGTCAATGCAGTTAGCATGGCAACAACATAAGCAAGCTCAACAAAAATAATTACGTTGATATAATGAAAATTAGTTCTTATAGTATGCACTAATAAACTTTTAATAATTCTGCCATTTGGACAGTATTTCATATTATTATCTTCTCAACAATTTTATAGAACTACAAAACCGTAATGGTAAAAGGGAAATCAATTTAGTAGGTAGTTAATTACTTTTTACTCTTCTAATTAAATAAATGTTTAGGGAGGATGGTTTACAATGAGACATTGCGTTATTAATTCTTTATTGTGTTTTTATAAATGTCAAACTGTAGTAGTATTTTATATTACTAGGAGTAGAAAGAGTTCATTTTGTGTTGAGCTCATATGTTGCGCATATGTTGGTTTTCTAAACGCAATAACATTCGTAAGTATATATTTTTTATGTTTGCACAATAAATATTGTGTATACCTTGTTCGTGAAATTCTTTAACGCCCTCGAGATTGGCTTTTCTTGGCCGCAAGCGGCTTGGGCGATAATTTTATCTTGGTACGATAAAGACACATTTCGCGACCTTGGTATACAGTAACTATTAAAGTATTTTCATGAGCTTTAGTAACTATTAATCAGCAATCACAGCATGGCTTCATTGTATTCTCTTAATCTGCCCACTCAAACCAAAATTTATTAGTGCTACAGTTTAATAGGTATTAGAAATTCGTTATGCATATGCATTTACTGCCAAGTTTGTTATTTATATGAAGATATTATTCACTTGGATAGGGTGTATGTAAAGTGGTATATTTAAACTAAGCTAATGCACTTAAAATCACAATGTAAGGGTAATTTTAGTGTAACTATGGGTTTGTAACGTGTCGAAAAAAATAATGCCTCATCATTTTAGTATGTGAATTATGAAAAAGGTAATCTTATGCCAAAGAAAAACGTAGTAGAATTAAGTATCTACCTACTTTAACTACCTAGATGACAACAGGAAGTTGCAGAAATTCATGTCTGCTAGGGTCTTACGTCACCCATCTAACATGACTTATGTTAGAAACATTACTTACAAATACTCTGGGAAGTCCTGGGGCACTCAGAACCCCACATTATAATTTACTCATACTATATATTTGATTTTATAATAATTGTATTTCTGATTATGTTTAATTTTATTCATTATTGGTGATACATTTGTAAAACGGCAAATAAAAGTACACTTAACGTAAATGTGATTTTATAAAATAGATAAAAATTAAGAGTATTCTCTTCATGTTCTTCTAACGCTGGTAGGTATTCTGGTATTCCTCTTCTATATCTCTTGCAATATGGCTTAGCAGTAGGTACCTCCCACCAACATATCCCTTGTCAAATAAAGTACTGCAATCAAGGACTTGCATGGGTTGATCGGTTCTAAATGATATAAACAAGTGAGTACCAATTATTATTTTGTTGTATACTTTCGGAATCTCCAGAAATATGTCAAATAAAGAAATACATTTTTTTTTGTCTAATTTTAGTTCATATATTCAGTTCCCCGTTTAAACGGTATTTTTAGTTTAGGCAAAAAATATTTAACGTTATTCTTTGGTTTAGGTACCAATAATGTACTATCTATACATTAATATAATACAATTACGTAATGTATACATTCCTCCTACCAAAAGGATATATAGGTACCTAACACATATAAATAAGAATAAATATCCACAAAGGATAGTACAGTCTTTCCAATTAATTACGATTAGTTTTCTATTTCTTTAATATGGAGTTTTAAAGGACTTGAAAGTCCATATAATGGAAAACTGGAGAAAGTCATATCTTCATGGCGCCATTCAACAGTGAAGTTCCGTATTATCTATTAATAAAAAAGTCAAATTTAGTAATATAACAATCTACATGCGACTTGAAATTCGCACTTTAATAAAATCCTATATTACGATTTAATTTTATTCCATCAAATGCCTTACCTTAGTAAGAGCTACTTCAAGTTCTAAATTGGCCAGTCGTTTACCAATACATGATCGGGGACCAAATCCAAATGGCAAATACACAAAAGGATGTGTATTTTTATGTGATAGGTCTCCTGTAGCGTTTCTTAACCAGCGTTCGGGAATGAATTCTTTGCATTTAGGGAAGTATTCTTCAGTATGACATAGAAGTAAATTACTTGTGAGAACATTTGTCTGTAATAAAAACAATAAGGTAGAGAAAATATTTAAACACGTTTCATTTTTCTTACGCCTTTAGGAATTTGATATCCTTGGATAACCATATCTTTCACAGCTTGTCGTAAATTTCCTACTGCTATGGGTGCCATTCTTGTAGTTTCTTTAATAACTGCTTTTAAATAAGGTGAGTTTGAAAGAACTTCTTTTGTAACTGGACTATCTTTGTTCGGTAGGTGTGTAAAAACTTCTTCACGTAATTTATTTTGAACTTCTTGATTCTTTGCTAAGTAATATAAAGCTGCACCTGCACTTTTACCTGTCTGAGGAGACGCAAACAATAGTTTAGTTAAGTTAGTTATTTGTTTTTATAGTTATATAGGTAGGTATGCAAAATGCAACAAATATGAAAGGTGACTCTTTATTACATTTATGACGTTAAAATGGTCCAATGATAACCAGAGCCAATTATGAAACTACTGGCACAAAACCGTTCAAATTTTTTTATAAGTGTTAGGTACCTATGTAAAAGGTATTTTAATGTCTCGGACATGTTCGATCACGTTATGTATGAAGTGAATGGGCCATTGCACAGCTCTGAAATCGTTGTTGAAATGTTTGCAAAGCAATTCCATGAAGCTTATATTCGCAAAACACTTGATAGATAATTTTAATTCCCCATTATTATCAGATCTCACACGTGCCTAATCCTAATTCTATAACTATCGTAGATTTTACTATTGAGGAACTACGGAAATAACTAGGTATTACCGCATTGTTAGATTACAACTCGAGCCCAGGTCATGATGAACCATCTCTTCATTTTTATAAAATGTGTTCTACAGTGTTGAGCGCCCCTTTGACCCTAATTTAATGAAACGATCGTTTGATGAATCAACGGATCCGCTAGCATGGAAGTACGTATAACTGTTATCCCGATTTATAAAACGGGGGATAGACCATGGGGATAAACTACTGCCCCAAGGAAAGTGCATGAAAAAGATGATAGTTGGAAACTTTTAACATTTTTTTGTATACTAGCAAGCCAACACGGTTTTATTCCTAAATGCTCCGTTGTGACCAATTTGTTACTAAATATTGACAAACGGACTAAAGCATTTTGGATGAAGCAAATCCTATTGTTTCTCCATCTCATTCTATCACAAATTCGATGCCCTTGTTAAGAAGGCGACTTTAAGCGCTATCGGGCTTGCAGCCTGCTTTTTATACAGAGTGATGATAAAGTATCGCACAAAAATCATATTCTTTAATGTTTTTGCGGAAAATCCTGAGACCCGTCGATTTTTGTTTTTAAATTTCCATTCAGACATAATTTTCAACCCCCCACCCCTCAACCCCTAACTGCTAGCAACCCCAACTTTAAAAATTTAAATAGAAAGATACCCTTTGTGATACCTCTTTTGATGGGTTTTTTTATTCTTAATATAACAAAAAAAAGTTTTTCAAAATCGGTTGATAAATAACGGAGATATTTAATAAAATGTAATCAAATGAAAATGTCAATATTCGACAAGAAACGGCTCAAACACGTCGTAAATGGTAGCACTTCCTGACCTAAAAGTGTGGTTTTGATCGGCCATTATTTCTACGCTGTGACGTCATAATTTTTTTTAAATATCAACCCCATTTTTTACATTGATTACATTTTGTTAAATATTTCTGTTATTTATCAACCGATTTTGAAAAACTTTTTTTTGTTATATTAAGAATAAAAAAACCTATCAAAAGAGGTATCACAAAGGGTATCTTTCTATTTAAATTTTTTAAAGTTGGGGTTGCTCTCACTTAGGGATTGCGGGGTGGGGGGATTAAAATTACCTGCCTAAATGGCAGTTTAAAAACAAAAATTGACGGGTCTCAGGATTTGTGCCATTATTTCTACGCTGTGACGTCATAATTTTTTTTTAAATGTCAACCCCATTTTTTACATTGATTACATTTTGTTAAATATCTCCGTTGTTTCTCAACCGATTTTGAAAAATTTTTTTTGGTTATATTAAGAATAAAAAGACCTATCAAAAGAGGTGTCACAAAGGGTATCTTTCTATTTAAATTTTTAAAGTTGGGGTTGCTAGCACTTAGGGGCTGAGGGGTGGGGGGTTGAAAATTATATGCCTAAATGCCGATTTAAAAACAAAAATCGACGGGTCTCAGGATTTTCCGCAAAAACATTAAATAACCAGAATATGATTTTTGTGCGATACTTTATCATCACTCTGTGTAAAGAATAAAAAAGTGGAGGTGCAAACCTCCCCTGGACTTTCCCATACTAAAAATAAACATTCGTTTTTGGTATTCAACAGTTAGTTCGCCACAACCGATAAACTAAAATTGAAAATTAAGTGCCGATTGTGTTCATCTGCGCATGTGTGATTATTTATATTCATAGGCTGCTAGGATTAGCCGGCGACAAGGAATTCCCGTCCCGCGCATGGTCACTTGAACATATCGGCACTTGCAAATTTCACCCTACACTGTTTTCAAGTTCAATATTCACGAATTTCTCAGCAACCGTACATTTTAGCCATATGAACACCTTATACTATGTGATAGACAATTTAATTTTGCATTCAATTATATAATAATATACAGGGTGTTTCATTTAAAATAACAAAGTTGCTTATTGTACTGTGAAAAACAAACACCCTGTATACGTGATATAAATTTAGAAAAATGCAAATCTATATACTGAACAACTTTTGTATTTAAACTTCTTTCATATATTGACTAATAAAGGCGCTATAGGAGCATCAATTTCAGATTTTCAAAATCTCGTAGAGGGCGCCACAGTGGAATTCTGGCGTTCATCAAAAAACAAAAATGTAGCTAATACCAAGCTGCATAAGTATAGAAAATTTAAACAAATTCCTTAGACCAGTTTTTTTGTAATAATTTTTCAAAAATTTCAATATTTTTGGAAGAGCGCCGTTGCGACCGTTTTTGGATTTAGTAAATAATTTTTTTTCTTGGTGTAGTACAGCCAAAGGGCTTTCAAACAAGTTGTTGCGGAACCTGATCAGATAACTGGTTTTTGAGTTACGGGGCGTTAAAGTCGAAATTTTGAAAAATTCATAGCGAACGCCATTTTGAAGTTAGAGAGTCCGGTAAAAAACTGTTTCCCTTGAATTATGCCCTTCTTTCATATCCCCTACTCAGATTTTCAAAATTCCGCTTCTGAAAAAAATGATACCAAAAAAACATGTCTAACTTCCGCTTCCGGTTTCGGATTTTTTTGAAAAGCTTATTTTGTCGATGAATTTTCGATATACCCCTTCATTTAAAATTTCATTAAAATCGGTTCACTAGTTTTTGCGTTAGAGGCGTTACATACCCACCCACGCACCCACCCACGCACCCACCCACCCACAGACAGACATTTTTTCTAGACCACTTTTTTGGGATCCTGGAGGTCCAAAAGACGTATTTCCGTGAAAATCTCGATTTCGAAAATTTTCATGATATCAATACTTCCCTATACCAGTAGTGGTATGGGAAAGTAAAAAAGAAATATTAAACTTACTGTATCAACACCAGCAGTAAGCATATCCATCGCCATCGCCATAGCAACTTTACGATCAATCTTTAATAGACGTTGAAACACACTCATTTCATGCTCTTTTTTGGTAGTTGTGTCCGCGTTAATTCTTTCCACAGATTCATTAATATACTTAAGGAATGTGCTATAAAAGAATATCATGAATAGAAGGGTTCAAAAAGAATATGAAATAAAAACTTACAAAGTCATAGTATCTAGCACATCCACGAAGTTCTTCCAGTTTTTGTTACCATATACTTTCCAAAGTGATGGCAATACTTCAACTTTATAATATAAATAGAACATCCTTATGGCGCTGTTTATAATTTTTTGAGGTTCTGAATCTGCTTTTAGATTTGGATCTAAACAACCTACAATCAAAATTTCCTGTAAAACTAAGTTTTGTACAAACCAACGAGTAACATACCAAACCTTCTGTCAAGTGCGATGTAGCCCACAGATTCCAATGCCCATCTATAAATATTATTAAGAAAATCATCAGGCATTTGTCCTTCCGGATCGGATGCTACAAGATTTCTTATCATATCCAAAAAATCGTTTGCTATATGATCCATGCTTGAAACATATTGTTGAGCTGTGCGAGGTTGCATTAAAATTGGATTTACTTTTGAACGTATGTTGTACCAATCCATTCCGTGACTATGGAAAGATTTTTTTTATTAAATTAAGCAAAAGATAAATCGAAGATAGATAACTTACACTGTGGTAACTCCTCCTACACCTTCGAATATATCTTTGCGTATCACAGTTCTGTAATGTGCAAATGATTTTAATGCATCCCTGATTGGAAACACGCCTTCATTTCTGTGTACCTTAAAGGAATAATTTCTAAATTAATTATGTTAACATGCATGCTTCTAAAATAGTTTTGTTGCAAAAGGAATGATGATGATGAACGAAAACAAAGTTAGTAGGTACTACGTACAGTTTCAAAATCTTCTGGAGAAAACAGGACCACTGTATCTTTGACTGTTGGTATTCCTTTCAATACAGCAATTTTTCCATATTTATCACGAAAGCTTTAACAAATTTAACAATTAATTACGTACATAAAATAAATTAATTTTTGAACTTACCCTCGGTGCATGTCTAATACGTCAATATTATACAAATCGCCTATATATGGCAAAAATCGCCATACATTTCCAACGATAGGAAGAGGTTTTGGACCTGGAATGCTTGAATAGGGTAATGCTTCACCCCATCCTTCTGGTTTAGCGTCGTCGGCGTTATTAAAATTGGTATCTAAATTTTTGTAGTAACTGTCTTTCTGAGATTGTCCTACAACTGCTGTTGCTGCCTCAGAAGTTTTGGCACCATGAGCAGTGGAAATGTGTCTGACTCCAATGTTGTATGAAATAGCTAAAGTACGCTTCATGTTAGCTGCTATGTTTCGCCGCTGAAATATAAAACAAAAATGATAATCTACATAAATTGTAGATGGATTTAGTTATTGCCAAAATGATAATCAGAACAATCAGATTAGATCACATTTCAAGCACTGAAATTGTTACCAACGATTTCTTTACAAAAAATAATAACGAAACATAAAACCAAACTTGTTAAAGTATTTGGCAAACTGAGTATTCTAGCTATATCTAATAATTCTGATGTAGGAAAAGTTTTGCGGTTAGGAGAATTTTCGATTATAAGAATTGAATATAAACTTGTTGGTCATAACCATATTGGTTATTATCATAAAACCATAAAACATTCTGAAGATACCGCAACTGTGAAATTTTGAGAATTGGTAGTGACGTGTTCCTATTACCAGCAGAAATAAATAACGTAAAGTAAAGCAGAAAGCGAAATAAATCTTTACTTACATGATAATTTTTAATTATTTTATGCAGGGTGGCTGGTTTTTCATTGTCCAGTTTATATAATCGTGAAATATTAGAGAATCAAGAAAAAGTTAAATGAGAGAGATTTTACACATCTTACAGAAACATATCACACCCGACTGTTTAATTAATTTTAATTATTTGAATTATTATTACCCACGTATAATTGAAAAGCAAAACGCTGCTTCTGATAAATATTTGCAAATAGAAATCGATTTGGAAATATTATGCAAGAAAGTGCAAATTATTTTACTTGAAAAGTTAGATGCTTTCGGACAACAAGTAGGCCATGGAAAAAAATTTTTGCATGAAAAAGTCTCTCTTTTATCTTTTTCTAGTACGTATCTTTAATATTTCAGCAAGTATAGGCTGGCTAATGAAAAACCCTATGTGGCCTAGTAGCAAAAAGAGCATACTTACAGAGTGATGATAAAGTATCGCACAAAAATCATATTCTGGTTATTTAATGTTTTTGCGGAAAATCCTGAGAACCGTCGATTTTTGTTTTTAAATCGCCATTTAGACATATAATTTTCAACCCCCTACCCCTCATCCCCTAAGTGCTAGCAACCCCCACTTTAAAAATTGAAATATAAAGATACCCTTTGTGATATCTCTTTTGATAGGTCTTTTTATTCTTAATATATCCAAAAAAAGTTTTTCAAAATCGGTTGATAAATAACGGAGATATTTAACAAAATGTAATCAAATGAAAATGTCAATATTCGACAAGAAACGGCTCAAACACGCCGCAAATGGTAGACATAGACACAAAAAGGGCACTTCCTGACCTAAAAGTGTGATTTTGATCGTCCATTATTTCTACGCTGTGACGTCATAATTTTTTTTAAATGTCAACCCCATTATTTACATTGATTACATTTTGTTAAATATCTCTGTTATTTTTCAACCGATTGTGAAAAACTTTTTTTTGTTGTATTAAGAATAAAAAGACCTATCAAAAGAGGTATCACAAAGGGTATCTTTCTATTTAAATTTTTAAAGTTGGGGTTGCTATCACTTAGGGGTGAGGGGTGGGGGGATTAAAATTACCTGCCTAAATGCCAATTTAAAAACAAAAATTGACGGGTCTCAGGATTTGTGCCATTATTTCTACGCTGTAACGTCATAATTTTTTTTTAAATGTCAACCCCATTTTTTACATTGATTACATTTTGTTAAATATCTCCGTTATTTATCAACCGATTTTGAAAAACATTTTTTGGTTATATTAAGAATAAAAAGACCTATCAAAAGAAGTATCACAAAGGGTATCTTTCTATTTAAATTTTTAAAGTTGGGGTTGCTAGCAGTTAGGGGTTGAGGAGTGGGCGGTTGAAAATTATATGTCTGAATGGCAATTTAAAAACAAAAATCGACGGGTCTCAGGATTTCCCGCAAAGACATTAAATAACCAGAATATGATTTTTGTGCGATACTTTAACATCACTCTGTATAGCAAATCTATTGAGTAGGGTACTGTTTAGTGGTTCACTTTTCTCAATTTTTCGAATTGTTTGATTTGGAATCAATTTATAAAATTTAGAAATTAATGTTTTTATACATTCAAAGGAACTTTACTAAATAATCCCACAATTGATTAGGTATTTAAGTGTATTAAAACTGTGATAGTTTTAACAAGGAAATGTAGATAGTTACAAAAGGGTGATATCAAAGGATCGGTTTTGCCTTAGGTACCATTTAAAATTATATATAGTTTATGGGGTCTGAAATTTAAAATAATGAAGTTATGGGTATAGGCGTTTTTTAAGAAATGAGATCCAAAATTGTAAGAATAATAATAATAATAATGAATAATATATTTTAATTATAAATAAATAAAATTGATATAATTATGTAAATATAAAACAGTAGGTAGGTACGTACCCTAATTGTTAAGAAAACTTCCAAAATATTTCAAGAACTATGTACACACAACGTTCATTTGTGATTAACTAAAAATATTTGAAAATTTTCGCTAATTAAAGAATGTTGTTATCTGACGTACTTAGCATTAGATTAAATCAGATCATTAACAGTTTAAAGAGGGGATATTACAGAGGAAATAAAGTTATCTAGTAACGACCTAATTACACTAAATTTCGTAGGTTAGCTAACAAAAAATGAAATATGGAAGTTATCCGTTTTTTAAATTCTGGTGAGCGAAAATATAAAAACATAGTACACAACAATGAACAATACTACATTTATTACCTATAAGTAGACCTAACTCAGATTTTACCAATACTGGTATACACCTGGAATAAGCTTCGGCAACTGACAGGGTTACAATTAGAATACCTAGTAATTGTAACCATGGCAGTTGTCAGAGAAATAGCTTATTCCAGGTTTATTAATACTAGTATTGTAGAATCGGTTCTAAGACATCTTAGAAACAATGCTATTGCAGCCAATTAAAAAATAATCAAGGAAATTTAATTAGTACCATATTTATTTGTTGTTCAGAAAACTTCGTAAGCTGAAGTAACACAAAGGGACAACGTATTAAACACGCGCCTTAGCTGGTAATTGGATAAAAACTTACAAGAAAAAATGCACTGTATATTAATATGAGATGATATTGTACGAAATTGATTGTTGCACTTTTTAATTGTTACATTTCTTATTATTTTTAATGCAGCAGACAAAAATCTTGTTCTCTGAACAAATAATTTAATTTGTTGGGTTACCTAACACAAAAAATATGTTGCCATAGCACTTGTATTATATGTGATAATAGATGGATTGTTTATTTCATTATCGATTGGAAAGTGCCAATACCTACTAAATGACTTAAAAGTTGCCCTTTTATCACACGGTATGGTAACACTTAGACTGACTTAGATCTTGTAATACTGTTTGAGAATTAGAATATTGAAACCTTAAAGACGGTGTATAAAAGAATAAATATATCATTTCAAAAAGTAAGGTCAAAGTGTAATATGAGGCGATTGGGAAATCCATAACGACCTCCCGCTTGCATACAGATAACACTAAGCAAAAATAACTGAAATAAACATATATTTTTTTCCTACACTTGCCGGAGATACCAACTAGCAGGGTTGTTATCGTTCGTTCTGTAGGCATTTCTTCCAATACAAATTGCTAACGGAGTCCTTAATTTTTCATATAGATCCAGTTTCTTTTAGTGTCCAGATTCCAGACGAAAAACAGCAGATTACCAAAAATAGTTAGAAAAAGAGTCGACAAAAAATCACTTGGAAGGGTACACAAAAGATGGCATGAAAGTTGTCAATACACTTCACAAGAAAATAACGGTAATACGGACTTTATAACAGGGTGACCAAAATTGGATGCTTTATAGGGTCCTCCTTAACCAAAAGAGATATTAGGTAATACAAAATAGACGGAACATCTCCGATTGCTTTTTTACAGAATAACTCCATGATTCAATGATCAAAGCCAAAATTAATTATCGTCTTTTTCTTTTGAGTTATGGGCGAAACTTTTAAATTTACAAACACGTAGTACACAAGTATTTTTTGCAACAACCCCTCATATTTTCATTATTACTATTTTGACTGTTTCAAGTAGTGTACTACGACTTAGGATTTCGTACAAATAAATGCTGACGTACCGGTGAATAATACAACGTATACACTTAAGATTAATCATTACTTAAAACAAAGAAGTAGATTTGTAAGAGGGTCTATTGTATTCTTAAATTAGTGCTAATTAAATAAAATATCTTAATATTAAAATAGTTTCAAACCGAATATGATACGGATGTTTACAGATGATAAAATCAAAAACACTCACTGGATCAGGTCCAATAGGTTCAAACAACGTTGTAACTCACTGATGTACTTAACGTAAATAGAGCAATCTTAGTACATTTGTACTGCGCGAGGTCTTCTACTGCATTTGCACCGAGGAAAATATAATGAAGATTGGTGTTATTAACAATTTTGATAGGACAAATTGCCAGCAGCCCAGGGAACGTTGCTATTAAAAATTAACAAATAATAATAATTATATAATGCAACTAAATATAGCATCAGTCGCATTGTTGGCATTGTGGGAGATTATAATAAGAAAACGTATTCATATATTATGCGATTTCTAAAAAGACAGAAGAAAAATCCCATCGCAGAAAGACGTGCTAGTAACAAAAGTGAGGACGTTAACACCTTCCTGGACTTTTTCATACTAAAAATAAACATTTCCTTTTTGGTATATAGTAGTATAGGAAATCACTTGAATGCGTAGTGAGACAAGCTTCGTTAGTAATAAACGGTAATAATAAGCCGGGACTTTGATAGAGGGGGGTCGTCGCGTCGGTTCAGCTTAATTCTTCAAAATATACAAAATGGAGCAAAAATTCGCGACATTCTCATCAACTGTACATTTTAGCTACATGAATACCTTATACTATTTGATAGATAATTAAATTTTACATTCAATTATATAATAATATATAGGGTATTTCATTTAAAATAACAAAGTTGCTTATTGTACTGTGAAATGCAAACATCTTGTATACGGGATATACATTTAGGAGAATGCAGAGCTACACACTGAACAACTTTTATATTTAAACTTCTTTCATATTTTGACTAATAAGGGAGCTATAGGAGCATAAATTTCCAATTTTCAAAACCCCGTAGGGGGCGCCACAGTGTAATTCTAGCATTCATCATGCATTCATCAAAAAAAATAAAACCAGGCTGCATAAGTGTAGAAAATCGTGTGACGCCAATTCTTTTATAATAATTTATCAAAAATTGGAATAACGCTGTTTTAGATTTTAGATTAATTTTTTTCATTGTATATAGTATCGCTAAAGGGATTTCAAATAAGTTGTTACTGAAGCTTCTCAGACAACTAATTTTTGAGTTACGTGGCGTTAAAGCCCAAATTTTGAAAAAATCATAGCGGCCGCCATTTTCAACTTAGAGAATTCTGTAAAAAACTGTTCCCTTTGAATTAAGGCCCTCTTTCACATCCGCTACTACCCAGATTTACAAAATTCTGCTAAATCAATTTTAAATTGAAAGCTCCTTTAAAGTGTAGTACAACTAATGCGTTATTTATAGTGGAGTAAAATCGCTCCTCTAGCTCGCTTATTTATGAGGGTAGGTGATTCCGAGGTATAACTAGATGAGGCCTATGCCATCTTGTAGAGGACATTTTTTCACATAGGAAATGGAAATCTACAACTTTTTTTAGTAGTACCGAATTTTGAAAATGGACCTTAAAGCTGCTGAACGTCAATTCGAAAATCTACGTTTCTCCTAACATTTATCGCTGTATTAATTCAACTACATAAAGTATGAATTTGAGTTTTTGTACAGGTGTACTAGGAACCTGAGTGAGCGCTTGCAATGGTCATTTGGAAATTTTCAAAAATTTGAAAATTTTTGAAAAAATAAATTATTAATACAGACACATCAAAAATGCGCATCTAAAACTTCACTATGCGGTCAACTACATTAACCATTGACAATTACTACACACATATATCGAGTCAAATGTAGTCAAGATAATCAAAAAGTTTTTAAAAAAAAGATTAAGTCGCTAAGTTCAATATTTAATGAAATATGAATTTTATGCGATGGGCCAGCAATTGGACCATTGGACGCTTACACTGCGCTGGTAACGTGTTGTTCGGGCAGCCGCAGCAGGCATGAACGGAGTAGCATTCACGTGCATAAGAAAACCTACATAGAAATAAATAAATAATAAAATAAGTACTACGTAATAAAATTTTGTAAAATGTGAAGTGGATAAAATAATTCGTAAGAAAATGTACTTCAAATGTTTTCTTCTTGGTGATCCTCATATAAATACACGGCATTGTTTTGGCAATTTTTGCAGGAGCAAACACTACAGCATTTTAAGCCCTCTTTTATGCATACGCTTTATTGCTTTGGTATAATTTATCCGTGCAACAAATTTTCATCAGTTTCCTTATATCAGTTGATATGGGATCATTTGTAGTTTAAACGGGCTCTAAAATGTCGATATTATTTGTCCATCCGAAGGTAGTAGGGTTCAGTAGAAGGCATAATCGGTACAAGGCTGCATCGTCATATGCGTAATTGATTTATGCACCTTAATACGTGGTGTAAAATACATTATCTGTTGGTGGTAATTCTGAAGCGGTCTTTATACGTTTTGATATTTTTCGAAAGAATAGCGTATGCTGTTTTTTTGTCAATCTTGAACAATGCGTTTGTGGTATCGCATCCTGTTAACACATGCATCGATGGTAAACTTGCAAACTCCATTTTCGAGTTTTTGCACTATTCCAGATACCGAGATTATTCTTTTTTTATTTCCGCGGCCTAATTCCATAAAGAGATTTTTTTCCTGATCTTTCGCTTTAATATACTTAAAATAGTAATAAATAAGCAAAACCAGAACATCTGTATCTACGGACTTTAACAAGATTCTGTTTAGGTGAAGTAGGTATTTGATATTCATATAGGATCCATGGAGGATCAATCTAGTATCTGCCTCATCGTGGTTAGATTTTAAATCTTGTAACTCGCGTATACTATCCCTACTTACAGAAAAACAGATCTGGATTATCGAAACCCCCAGCGATGATCAAGATTTCGTTATCTTGTAATTGATCAGCAGCATGTTCCAGGAGAAAATTACACATACATTTTTATAGGGATCGCTTATTTTCAGACAGTTTTAAAAAATTTCGAAACTTCACAACTTTCTTACTCCCAGAAACTTCATAGGTATATTCATCTGTACAATCGCCCCTTCTGTTTCTTTCTACAGATTTTACTGAACTATCGTATCTATCAAAGACCACTGTTATCCTGAGTGCTTCATATTTTCGACCCAGTGAAAGAATATGCTTGAGAACAATTTTAATGTGAGTTCAAAAGCTTCATTCAGTTCTTGAAATAGTACCAAGCCCGCAAGCCGTCTATTACAACTGAATCCACACTTTGTGCAGCGAAGCAACTATTCCATGTGGTTCTACTTTTGACACTAAATTCGACTTTATGGCTTTTCGCATATTTTCATCCCCATGAAATAGAGACAATGGAACCGAAGTTAATTCAAAAGACAAGATATCGCTTAAGTTTAGATTGAAACCTACAATTCTCCTGAACATAACTTCCGTTCCGATATACTTTTTTGGAAACAGTGAATGTTTTTTTTATGTGGGCAAATGTTCTCACTTTATCTTTTCTATTATTACCTAGTACTAATTTATTTATTTCTAGGTTTTCTTATGCACGTGAATGCTACCCCGTTCATGCCTGCCGCGGCTGCCCGAACGACACGTTAGCCAGCGTAAGCGTCCAATTGCTGGCCCATCGCATAAAATTCATATTTCATTAAATATTGAAGTTAGCGACTTAATCTTTTTTTTTAAAAACTTTCTGATTATCTTGACTACATTTGACTCGATATATGTGTGTAGTAATTGTCAATGGTTAATGTAGTTGACCGCATAGTGAAGTTTTAGATGCGCATTTTTGATGTTTCCGTATTAATAACTTATTTTTTCAAAAATTTTCAAACTTTTGAAAATTTCCAAATGACCATTGCAAGCGCTCAGGTTCCTAGTACACCTGTACAAAAACTCAAATTCATACTTTATGTAGTTGAATTAATACAGCGATAAATGTTAGGAGAAACGTAGATTTTCGAATTGACGTTCAGCAGCTTTAAGGTCCATTTTCAAAATTCGGTACTACTAAAAAAAGTTGTAGATTTCCATTTCCTATGTGAAAAAATGTCCTCTACAAGATGGCATAAGTCTCATCTAGTTATACCTCGGAATCACTCATAGTCATAATTTCAATACGATTTTACTCCACTATTAGCAATGCGTGAGTTAAAGGAGCTTTATATTTAAAGTCTATTTGGAGTTGATTATGAAATTGGCTGTAAGAGCCAGTTTAACTAAACCAGGATTACTTGCTATGCATACAATTCTGGTAACAATTTTAATGTATACGTATGTTACAAGAATTGTATCCACGGCAATTAATCTTTGTTTATCTAAACTGAACTCTAATATCGGCCCTAACGATTGTCGCGAATTAAGTACAAGGTAAGATTCTAGATCTGATTACCAATAAAATTTTACCAAATATACATTTTACTCAATGGGAAGTTTTTATGATCTCAACAATACTATTTACACTAAAGTTGCAAGGGTCGGATTTTCAGTTCGGATTTAATTCCCTATTCAGCTAAATGCTAAACCAAGAATTGTTAAGGATATAGTACTTCCTGTAACAATTGTATCATTGGCAATTGATCGTGATTTAGCTGAATATGGCATGGAATTAAACCTGAGGTGAAATGTCGGCCGTTCGGGTATTCTATTATTTTCCATACAACTGTTTGTGTTTTGTCTTCTATAGATAAAACATAATTTTGATGAGCGATTTTATATGACGGAGTTGGTGCGAGGAAAACAGATAAGAAACAGATTGCATACGTAAAAATTAAACTTAAATTTAAAGTTGATAAAATAAGTACTTGTAATCAAGTGCTTGTGAACTTAATAAGTGCCTGCAAACATGTATTTTAATATCGATATATTTTCATTCCTACACAAAATAAACATTTACAGGTCATGAAGTCAAGGTCAATTTCCTAACGTGACTTGAGTGCTCATGAATATTATTTTAGGGAACAATTTATGATGAGTTGTGGCAGTGGTAATCTTGATTAAAGTAGATAGCAATTTCAAGTTCTGGCGAATTGAAAAACTGTAGTTGCCAAAAACGCGGAAAACTATCTTCAGCTGAGAAAATTTGGATTTCTAGAAAAATTGCTTACATTTGTGTGAAAACCACAGAACTTATATCTTTACAAATACTCCCAAGAGTTGAACTTAGAGTTTTGGATATTATAGTTGCCTTTCCATTTGTCATTTGATGAAAAACATTTAGGTTCAATTAAAAGACAGTAGGTATCCATGGCGATTGACCGTTGGATAAATTAACATGGAGGCCACAAACCACCCCTTAATCTGATTTTGTAAGCAGCCTGCTAAATTGATCTGTAAAGTTTTCATGTTTCTTTTATTTTAAAAGAAAAAGAAAGTTCATACTCTTTAACAGTCTGTACAAGGTCTGTACTTATTGTTATAATTTAGGAATATTTTGTGTTTATTAAATAATGTCTCTTATTGTCACAGATTGTTTTGCGAAATACTGAATTATAGTTTTTTAAACTGAATACTGTTGAGACGGTTGAATTTTGAATTTAATTTTAGTGACTTTTATATTTCTTTGGAATAGAACGTTTAAAAATTTATTACAGTCTTCTGAATACTATTTAACCTAGTTATCACTATTTAAAGTGGGAACAATAAAATTGTCATTAAAATTAAACACCAGCCTTCTTCTCCTGGAAGGTAGCCCTAATTAACATTCAACAGATCCTTAATTTATATTGCTTCAGGTGCCGTGTAGACTCTTAATTAATTTTAGTGATGTAAGTCGAAACGAGCAGGTTGTTCAGATTAAACCGAGCTATGTAGGTCCCGTTAGCTTTACAAACTCCTCTCCTCCAGGTGTCCCAGTCGACTTCAACAGTTGTTTACAGCAATCAACAGCCACCAGCCGTGAGTAACGTCTTCAGCAAAGAGTTCGCAATACTGTTCGGCTCAATAACCTCGCGCTTTGCACTATTAATTTGTAACTGTCGTTACCAGCATAGGATTGATTGTACAACTTATTTAGTGGACGAAGAGGATAAAATACCCTTTCGAGTGGTGTATTGCTTTGAACGCTTGTGCAAGACTAGTGTTTTTTGGAAACGGAGAGTTTACTTCGCTGGTGCTCGAAGCTCTGCATGATGAAATTTATCTTGATTTCTGTGAGTTCATTTATATTTACACGTCTTAGATTTTTGAAAAATTATTTGTAAACTTTCGTAGATGAATTGATCGAATTTTTGACAACTAGAGTGACTTATTAAAAGTTGTTTCAAAATGCTGGCATTAATTGGTATGGTATTTTGAAAATTTTAAAGAGGCTTCATGTATATGTAGTATTTTTACTAAATATTCCTGTAAGTCTAAACGATTAAGTTATGCTGTTGGAACAATATCTTTTTATATAAAATTATCCTAAAAACTTAAATATTGATCGGCACTGACGTCAGGTTCATCAGGAAAAATTCTTGGTTATTAATTTTTTCTTGGCTCTAGATTCTTCCAATTAGTCAATAAACCGTTAGGATGTTACATTAACATCGCAATTTCATGCTCTAATTTGTGAAGTTTTTCAGATATTTTTTTGTGAACGTAATGAGTTTTTTTGACAACTGTGGTGCAAAATAACTGTGTTCATAAGAATGCTTACCTAATTGAAATTTTAAATAATTAGGTACTCTTTTATGTTAAAAAATACAAACTGTAATGAGTGTAGCGTAACTAAGTTGACGTTTTAAAGTAGTAATTATTTTTAATTACGCTTACTACTTTAACTACCAGTTTGAAGATGTTAGCAATCACATTAGCACGATTTTCCTTCCTTGTTCTAGAATTACGTTAAATTTATGTTAGGAAATTAAATAAAATATTGGGTTAACGTTAACGTTTTAAAATATAATTTAATGGCTTAGAACTAAATTGAGAATATCATTCGCTGAAGATATTAAAATTAATTAAACTGTTCAATTTTTTTTTGTTTAAAAAGAGTACAATTTTTTCTATTTATGAAAGTCTATTGTAAAAAGCTGGTGTTAGAAAATTGATTGTCTTCCTGAAGTACTCATTAGTCATTCTCGGATCCGGAAGAACATGAAATACTTTAAAGTGTCAAACCACAATTTTCTATTAGTCCTAGTGACGGATTTAGAACATAGACTTATAAGTTCCGGAATAATATTTAAATAAAGGAATAGTGTTGTCACACTGTTTGAATCTGATTACTCTACTTATATTATTACAAGTAGGTATACGTAATATTTCCCGGTTTTACTTTAATTTTTATATGACTTGCGGAAGACGGAAGAGAATAGTGAACTGATTCTTGCGAATTGCTATAATCTCTTGTCAGTTCAGGATAGCTGCTTATTAATTCTCGTTTGAATAGTATGGCGTGTGTTTAAATTAAATGTTTCTTTAAATATGGAAAATAGAGAACTTTTAAAGAGTAATGATATTATTTTACATTGCAATTATTGCATTATTATTTATCTCTTGTGATTATAAAAAAAATTAAAATTTGTGATATTCCAAACTGACCGGTATCCTTTTAACGATTGTTTGGTTTGTTAAAATTTAAAGGAAAAATAAACTGCATGAAAACAGAGCATCAGAATCATATTTTGGCTTTTATTGTTATAGGAAAAGTATAGTTTCTCAATAAATAGTTAATTGCAACTCAAACTGATTATATTGTTTGTAAAGTTAAATTTATAACATTGCACAGACATTGTTAACAAATTAGTAGCAGCTTCATTTCATCTCATGTCACGTGAATAAATAAGTAATTCTAGTGATATTTACATGGAAATTTTTTCACAATATAGGTAGTTATCTATTTAGGTACTAAATAACAAACTCCTCTTAAATATTGCAAAATTTCTTTCTCTTTCGATTGTGCGTGATGTTTTTTCTCTTTGTTTTTTTATTATTCACTCTTACATTAAATAATAGATAATATCGTCATTAACTTCCGCGTTACTTACCTACATGATATTTTTGTTAAACTATTATTGTTCATTTGAATAGGTTGTATTGCATTTATATGTACTTAATGCTAATGTAATAGAAGACTTACAAAGAATTTAATAGCGAGATTGGCAACGTTTGATGTTATTTTTGTCATTGCATAAATTTTAACGATACAGGATACGAATGAAGCAAAGTTAGTGCTTGTAGTATACTTACACATTATTCAATAATGATATGCATAAATGAAAATGGATTGTACCTACATCTATTTTAATACTTTTTTTCACTTCATGGTTTGGTTTTCATCGAGGTTTTCATCACATTTCTCATACGGGCCGTTTCCTAAAAAATGCGCGTTCAGCTATGACTTCGTTATTTTAAATCCCACAAACTACGTAGGTACACCTATATAACTTTAAATGGTAAGACAAAAGCTACTTTTTGGCACCGCCGCGCCGCGCCGTTTCGTAAATATATCTATCAACTGTTTTAAGCTACGATGTTTAACTTTTTTATTTTAAACAGAACACCCTGTATATTTTTACATATTTGAATTCAGGGTAACATTCTGCATACAGTAGTGTGTTTCATTTATTTTTTTGACTCATAGATTTTTTTAAATACATTTTTTATGTTGCATCTAGACAGCCGTGTACCAGTGGAGTAGCCAGAAATGAAGGGCGGGGGGGGGGCGAGATCCTTTAGGGGCGCATTTTTGGTGCATCATATTGGAATAATATTGGTTTTATGTTCTTATTTTTTTCTAAGAGTCGATAGGGGCGGGGGGGCAATCGCCCCCCTTCGCCCCCGTGTGGCTACGCCACTGCCGTGTACCATACAACTAAACGATATCAGTTGTGTTATCAACCAGGTGGCGGTAAATTTTAATAATACCCTGTAAATACGTTTTGTAGTTATATTTCAATATTTTTTCCAAAAAATTTTAACATTCGTTTTGTTTTCCACGGTTTTTTCCAAGTTTATTAACCATACCAGGGCTGTGAACCATACCACCAAGTCTGGAACGGTACCCCGTCAAAATAACCCATAAGTAAAACAAGATTATCGCCCGAGGGCTAGAATGATACACTTTGCACCCGCCAATACGGGCGGTTAGCGCTATTATGTGCCCGGTTGTGAATAATACTACTTTCTCTTTTCCAATTGGCAACTTAAATATTTTCGATTGGAGCTTTGCATTTTAATCACAAAATATGCTATGGGGTTTGTTAATAATTCGCGTTGTTCATCATAAATTATATTATTTTAAAATGCTTGATTTTCTTGTTTAGATCAAACTGCTATTAGCCTAGAATTCTTTTGTAGTGTGATGTGATTAATAAAATTGCCCCATGGCTTTTCATAAAATCAGTTTTAGGGGGTATATTGGAAGTATAATATTAACTTTTACAAATTGGTTGCTATGTGTTACTTCATTACTTGTAGAGCGAAATCATGTTCAATAGTTCAAAAGATTAAAGTGTGTATTTAAATGGATTTGAATCTTAAGCGTTATTAGATTGGAGAGATATGACATACTTGAAATGAATGTAATAAAATAAAAAGAAATAAAAATGCATAGCTGTGAGGATAAGTGTATAAAACTTAACTGAACTGGTTAAGTATAAATACACGTTTGTTTGTAAAAAGAATACCAACCAATATACGCTGGAGGCTTTACTTTGATTGGTTTTTATTTATAAGGAAAAGTTCAATGGCGTGTTTATTTTACGTATTTTAAAATTTCTCTATTTGTTAATGCGCCTTTTACAAGGTTAGGTTCATGTGTACTAGGTACCTACTAAATATTGTATTGTACTTATAATAGATTGTATCTTTACAGTGTAAAAGTGCTAGATAATAAAAAATATTGTTTAGCATTTTTACCAAACAAAAGTTCCAAGTTAATTGTTATTAATAAAATATAAGTACCACTTGTACCGGTCCTTCACAATCAGTACCTATTTATAAGCACCGATTTTTTTCACAATGTAAAATTTAGATTGTATCTATAATCTTACAGAAACTAATCACGTATTTGGAGACCAATTATTTTTTCGACTGCTTACTGTTCTCAAAAAAACTTTCAGAAAATCCAATAAAACACATGTATATAAATACAAATTGTATTAATGTTCAGGTACTATAGTAAGTTCACAAAACCATACGATAAGGCACTTAGCGAAGAAGGCTATGGAAATACATTTTTTTTAACTTTCACCGTTAATTTAATAGGAATTAAAATTTTGCTTTTATTAATCTTATCATAGCGTTTGGTAATTAACGCTAAGAATCAAAATTAGACTTTTATCAACCACACGAACAGGTTGGCTTCAGGAAAGGATATATGGGACAAATGATCACCTTTATTTATCTAGGACATTTTATAAAACAGGGGAAATAAAATCGAAAATCAGGGATACTAAGGTGAATCAAACTCTGTTGGGTTGGTTTTGGGAGACTGCAGATGATTTTGAGAAACCCAGAGATTCCAGTTTGAAAAGAAAAATAATTGATCCATGTATTTTATCAGTTCTAACCTAACCTATGGCTTAGACACTGTAACTCTAAAGGCCGCTACACACACGCAGGCGGCCCTTCCGGCTGCCTGCACAGATCTCAACTGTACAGGCCGCCGGAGAAGCCTCCACACTATCGCATGAAACCTATGGTTTTGTCAGTTCATGTTCATTTATAACAAGTGCAGGTTGTCCTAGTTAGAATGAATTCTGAAGAATTGATACTGATCAGTGTAGCAGCAGTGGCTTGGACAGTAAAATTAAAACATAAAAAACCCATTGCTAAGAAAAGAAAAAGAAAATGGTGTAAAGACTGGCTTTTACAAAGGTCTGACCGTTTCCTGATCGGTCAGCTACTAAAACTTCATACGAAATAGCCTTTTTATGCGTATCCATGTATTCCTTGGACTTCACTTTCCATAGGCAAGGATGTGCTCTATACAGTTCAATGAATTCTGTTAAAAAGTGTTCTTTTTTATTTTCATAAGACATGTTTCTTCCATACACTTCACACTCGAACTGAAGTATTTGGCCTCTTTTGCATCCACACGCTCAGTTTATGCAGGTCTGTGCAGTCAAATTTCAAGCAACGACAGAAATCCGTCCGGCCAATTATTTGGTCTGCACAGGTAGCCTGATTCACATACACACTCGCAGTTTTGCCTGTGCAGGCCTGAACTGTGCAGACTGCCGGATCGACGGCCGGTGTAATGTGTAGGGGCCTTAAAGCGGCTGTTCTCACCAAAGCAACCGGCAACCGCAACGCAACTGCAACGCAACTGCAAAGCGACTCGGCGCTAATATTTAAATACGCGTGTTCTCACCTACTAAACGGCAACGCAACTGCAACGCAACTAGTTGCTAACTGGTTGCGTTGCATACCGCGTCGCTGGCAAGAACTGCTGTCATGACGGACGAAACGGCAAAAACTTTAAATTTTGTGGCCCTCGTTGAAGCGCACAGATGCTTATATGATTTTAACAGGATGATTATTCAATTCCTGCGCCACTATATAAAAACTATGTCCCAAATTTGTGATATAAAAAGGGTTAACCCAAAATTTTCGGTATGTTTTTTTTACGCTTAGGTATTCACTAGCAAGTATGCAGCGACCATATTTTCATCTGACGAGGACGACATTTTGTTCGGCTGTATTCTCGAAATCACTCGACATTTTCTCGCACACGACAAAAAAAATGAACCAATCCGAAGGCTATTTTCCTGACAATTGAACATATGTCATGCCACAAAAAATAGTATCATTGATTCATTTTCTTTTTGTCGTGTACGAGAAAATGTCGAGTGATTTCGAGAATACAGCCCCTGACTACCTCAACAAGAGACTTCAAAACAGTTCATTTCAGTGAGAACACAAGAGGAACGCAACTAAAGTTGCAGTTGCGTTGCCGTTGCCAGTTGCTTTGGTGAGAACAGCCCAGCAACGCAACTAAAGTTGCGGTTGCGTTGCAGTTGCGTTGCGGTCTCCGGTTACTTTGGTGAGAACAGCCCCTAAGAGAAAAAAGTTTCGAAAAACTAAGGATAAGTAACTCAACGAGCGATGAACGAGCTATGCTTAGAGTAAGCATTAGAGATAAAATTAGAAACACTAATATTCGACGAAGAACAGGAGTTACAGACGTAGTAAAACGGGCCCGCACATCTAAAGTGGAGCTGGGTAGGGCAGATTGTATGTAATAAAGGAGATAAATGGACCAACAGAGTGATACAATGGCGTCCTAGAATATCGAAAAGAAGCGTGGTCAGGCCACAAAAACGATGGGTAGATGATATTAGAAAGATTGCAGGAAAGAGATGGTATCAGCTTGCTCAGGACAGGACAGCCTGGAGAGATTTATGGAAAGTCTACAACCAGCAGTGGATGTCAGATGGGTGAGAAGAAGAAGAAGACCTCCTTCAATCAATAAAGGGGCTGATCGCGAAAGCTGTTGACTACAACAATAAACCCCACTGGCACTAATAAACATCGGCTTTCAAAAGACGTTTGACACCATCGAATAACCAGTAGCACTAAACGAATGTAGGATATACCATAGATACTTATATGAAACTTTTAAAACATATACCTACAAAAATGCAGCAGCCAATGAAACATTCAAAATGGAACCAAATATACGACAAGCCGATACCATATCGTCGAAACTATTTACTAGAATGTTTGAACAACCTAGTTTTAGGGGGAGAAATATAAAAGGTGAACATGTTCTAGAACAAGTTAAAATGAATATAAACATATACGATCACAAAATTAGAATAGAAAGGGACAACCAAACGTGTGCGAATCACAACGGCGGCGGCGGCGTATTTCAAGGATGGGGAGGCTTTGGAAAGTTGCGTCATATTCGCAAGAATAAAGATTTACTCATAGCTTTGAATAGTATTTAAACAATCCTTAATACCCGTAGCACATATGGAGGAGAGACACCAATACTGACAAATAAAACAATAAATAAGCTTAAGGTAATACAACGAGCCATGAAAAAACCTATCCTAGGAGTCACAAGAAGAAGGTACCTACCAAAGATTGAAATTATCGAAAAAGTCGGAGCAACTGATGCCATAGAAACAATCACAAAACTCACACAACTGAAATGTCAAAAGAATAGCACGAAACTGGACCAATAAAGCAGAAAATAGAAATAGTTAGAAGATGTTAGAAGAGGTATCGAGATAGCAGTGGACTTCAAATAGCTGAGGGATGATGATGATAAACTTAGCATAATTGGATCATTGGTTGGAAAAAGTTTTGGATTATTATATAATTCGGGTGTACTTCTTTTAATTATCTTGGTCTTATAAAATCAATATTAAACTTGCTCAATTTAAAAAGCTGGTTATTCTGGTATCAGATTCCTAACCGTACGCTATTGTGGAATGTTTCAGTAGGTGGTCATTGTGTGTTAGTAAAAGGAAATGTTATAGCATGTTTGGTCCGTTGACCTAATGAATTACATACGCGTATAAAGATGCACACCGTATCCGTTACACAAGCACAAATGGTAAAGCAAATGACTAGGCTAGACCTACATCATAGTACATTTATAAAATCCTAATATTTAATGTTATATATATTATCATTAGTACATACTACCTATGTAAACCTAAAAAAAATGACCGTAGTACGGAATGTAGCTGTTATTCAACTCACAAGATATGATTTTTCGTAGATTTAATGGAAAAGAAGGTTTTTTTCCACAGAAAACAGTAAAGAAAAGTGCTAGTACTTTTCTTCATAGTAACACTTGTTTACATCGTAACATTCGTAATGAAATATAATGTCGCGCGATATTTTGTTATCGTTTAACAACACATTTGAATAAATTGTATGTAAAATTTATTATTTTGTATTAAGCACACAAAAAAAATGCATGTTCAATAGGGTTAGAACACTCTCTCTTCCATATACTGGTGTAAAGCTTATCCACTCTTTCCGCTATGCTCGACTATCAATTATAAATATTTATTACACTTGTTGGAAAACTGTCATTTTTCTTAGGTTGTAGATAATCTACTATAAATAATACTATACCATATTGTATACGGTATTGTTTATTGTACCACCACCGGATAATAACGGGTGAAATAAAATGGCAAATAAAAATAAATATATACAGTGTGTGGATAAAGTTTGGAACATATTCAATATCTCTCGAAATATTATTTTTTCTGGAAAACGCTCGGACAGGTATAGCGATTTACATTACGGCGCATATTTTAAGGTGCTTCAAAATTTTTTTGCGCTAGTCATTTTTTTATAGTGACGTCATCGACTTTTTTTTAAATAGAAACATGTATATTTGATTGTCGCATTGGATAGACATTGTTTTTCTCTTTTTAAGCTTCTAATATTTTTATACCCTTACATAAGAAAATTTTTGAGAAAATTGCTAAAAAGTTTTACGTCTCAGTAGGCCGAACAGCGGGTGCAGCTCTAACTCAAAGCAATTGTTTAATTGTTCAACAAGAGTTTATTTTTCGTCTTGGACAGTGTCGAGCTATAAACGGATATCAATTTGAACATCTACAATAACAAATTATTCATCATTTTTTTGTGTGTCATTTAAAACTATCAACATTTTTTTTTCAATTTCTTATTAATTTAATTTATTAAATTTATCTTTTTTTATAATCTTATGTACTCTTATACTCACGTTTCTGTTCACTTTAAAGCAATAAGCTTAAATAAACAATTGCTACGAGTTGGAGCAGCACCCGCTGTTCCAGATCGGCCTACTGAGCTGTAAAACTTTTTAGCAATTTTCTCAAAAATTTTCTTATGTAAGGGTATAAAAATATTAGAAGCTTAAAAAGAGAAAAACAATGTCTATCCAATGTGATAATCAAATATACATGTTTCCATTTAAAAAAAAAGTCAAGGTCGTCACTACAAAAAAATGACTAACGCAAAAAAATTTTGAAGCATATTAAAATATGCGCCGTAATTTAAATCGCTATACCTGTCCGAGCGTTTTCCAGAAAAAATAATATTTCGAGAGATATTGAATTTGTTCCAAACTTTATCCACACACTGTATATAAAAAAAAACGACGCAAACATTTGTCACTGACTGTACTTCATGTGTACTTCATTTGTATTACGTCAACCAATGGTGCGATATGCCTCAAATTGTTCATACTTTGAACATTTATTGCAGTTAAAACTACAAAATGGAGTACAAACAAATTCATGGTTTTTCTTGAAGTATTCGAAGTTTTATAGCTCGGAGGGGATCCATTTCAGACACACGTTTAAATATAAAACAAAAATTATTTTGACGTCTACAAGACGCCTCTATAGTTTGGCGACATGTTCTAGATATATCCTGATAGGTATGCAGGTTTTTTTAATTGCCACCAACTTATTATTAGTCTGGCAATTCGGTACAACAATGACAATACCCTATTGTTTAAAAATTATTAAATACATACTTTGACCCTCCTCAATAGAATATTTTCCATTGATTATAACGATACGGATTATGTTATTTTGTTTTGAACATAATTATCACGTAGTAACTTAGTTTAAATTGTACCCATTATAGGTTCACAAAGTTATATTTGCTGTTATTTTATCAAACACCGTCCCCTCAAAATATTGCTATAGTAAAAAAATTATTTGAAGTCAATTGTATAACCAATGCGTACCTACTGATAGTACTGATTTAATGGAAAAATTTGTAATATTTTTAATTGGGACGCTATTGCTCAGTGGCGTAACTATGCCCCAGCAGGACTCCCCATTTTAAAGATGTATAATACCGGAGTTGTAATAATTTTTATTTGTCCCAAGCTCGTCCATATCCTGTCGATTTAATGTCAGTGTTATTTTGGGTACTATCTAAGTTCATTCGTCATTCAATGATTACCTACGCTTTTTTGATTAATAATTGTTTGTAGTTCTATAATACTAGTCTATACGCCCTTAATAAAGTATCCGCCTTCGTTTTTCAACATAATTTAGAGATTAAACAATTATGGTGTTTCTTTTAAAAAATTACTAAATTCTATTAGCAACAAAAACTGTGTAGGTGGGTACTATATGCTTGCTGTATATCTATAGTACTATAATATAAACTATAAGATTCAATGGTTTTCCTGTCATGAGAAAGATTGTTTATTCAATTTGTTAACTAATTATATAATTAGTTTACTGTAACTAAATTTTGTTAAACTCAGTTGAACCGTATTAATAAAATCTAATTAAAATTTTTACACATGAAGAATTGTACAATGCAGCAGTGGCACCGTTAAATTCACAATTAACCTAATTTGCAGTTTCCTGGAATTCTTTTGATTTTACCGTTTACAAAAAAGGAGAACTTCCAAAACTAGTTTGAAATGTATATCGCATAAGATAAGGTATAATTTAGTAATATTTTTATTGAATCATCAATTTATCATTTAAAAGTATTTAAAGGTATAGTACTATTTTCTTTGTTTCTGGATCACATACCTACCTACCTATGCATACGTATCTATACATAATCATTACATTATTATAGTAGTACATTGGCTAATGCGAATGTGTAATTTATTGTTGCGGAAGTATAAACAAATCTTCCTAGACATTTTGTTAGTGGCAAAATACAGTTAAATTATTAAATAAATACTAAATTTTTCTCATTGGATTGACCACATGTTTTCAGCGAACCACAGCTACTTATATTTCATTTATTATGGCATATCCGCATACGATAAACGTCATTTCTCGCATTGACTGTCAGGCAGCCTTCTAATTGGCTCAATTGATTTTACCGCACGCGAGTTCGAGAATAGGTACCCAGGAGAGTACTGTTTTAACTGTGACACCCTTCAGTAGAGCTTATTTCCTTCCTTTCAAGGATATAGCAGAAGTAATGTTGTATTGAAGTGTTCCAAATTACAAATTAATATCTCATAGCGTTTGAGCGCTACGACTTTGGTCCCATCTTTAATAGCTACCGTGTATATAACGTAATGTATAAGTATTATTATTATTACTATTTATTAAAGTAACAGGGCATCAACTGTACTGGTTATTAGCCATGGGACCCATAGTTTTAAATGGTACTATTTAACATATTTGTGATAAGATAACACATCAGTTTTTGTATGTTCTCACTGTCATTGTTTAGAATAACACTGAGATCGTTGGACGTTATCTCGGTTGGTTCTTCTTGCTTGGCTGTATTTTGTACATTCCGTGAGTAGATGCTGGATGGTAATTCGCGTATTACATACTTCACAAATGGGTGGGTCCTCATGTTAGAATTAGAAGAGGTGTCCATGAGTGATCCGAGTGTGTCCAATTCTTAAATCTTTTTTAAGTTCTAGTGAAGGCTCGTCACTTTCTGCTAATATGCTCTTTACCTACTGCTCATGAGCTGCTGTTAAAAATTCTTTTCTAGCAGCAGCATATAATTTTTTAAACTAGAGTTCTTGATCCGAAGAAAGGCAGTTACATGTGTTGATGGAAATGCAGTTTTTTCTTTCTCTTTGCATGTTACTATTTAATTTACAGCGGTTGCGAATGAGTTATCTCGTAATGTATAACATGACATAAAATACTTGGGCTACTTGCAGTGTGACTGCTATCGTTGATTGAGGTAAATCAACACTACCTACTACCGATTGTCTAACATGATAAAGATCTTCTCTGTCAATTACACTTAAAATGTTTTACGATAACTGGTGGCTAACCAAAAATCCGATTGTTAAATATCTGTCTATATTAAGATCACATAACTCAACGCTGCTTAATACCTAAGCAGGTTTTAAAAACAAGTACTTTCGCAAACATTTCAAAAAACAAACTGTTAATACATAAGCAGTTTTTTGAAAGTTTGATAATTTAAATGAAATGTTCACAGAATTGTCCCCTAAAATATCTCACAACTAGATATTACAGTACCAGGAGAAAGTTATGTTATACTGTTGATCAACGTTTATACTTTATATACCAGTATCATAATATACTAATTATTTATTGTCTACCAACTCTCGGTTAAAAAGTCTTAGGATTTTGGAAATAAGGCGGTACTGTATATTATTTAAGCGGGAGCAACCCCTCTATCGGGTTGTTCCATAACAATCTGTATCTATGTTTCCGAATCTACAAGAGAGTATTTTGGATATCTCTGATAACCTCATCTTTACAACAATAAATTTTCATAAAATATCCTTCCAAATATCTTCTAATAAAAGTTTTATAAACATTTTGAAAACTCGCAAGTTTTTATTTTTTATTAATAAGTAGGCCACTTTTATGTTTGATCGTTTGATATAATTTGGGGCCATAGACTGAGCTGCATGTCTAACGAAAATTATTTTGATATGTTCATTAATAATAATCGATACAAATTTAATTACCTACTTTAGTAAAACAGACGTCTGGATTTAAATTAATGTAGTTCATCATTAGTCAGAGAAAGTCATTGCTTATGGGTTCGTTAATGCAATATCGGTTTTCAAAGTAGGTACAGTATTTTTTTCAGATTCATTAGAATTCATTGTTTGTGATTAAGTTGTGCATGACTAACAATAGCATTTCCAAATATTGATTACGGTGAACTAAATATTGTAGTCCGTTATTATACAGGGTGAGTAAAAAGTATGGAATAAATTCATTATCTCCCAAAATAATGTTTTTTTGGGAAAACGCTCGCACAGGTATAGCGATTTAAATTATGGCGCATATTTTAAGGTGTTTCAATTTTTTTTTGCGACTGTCACTTTTTTGTGGTGACGTCAGAGTAATTTTTTTTAAATGGCACCCCATACTTTTTTTGACGGATTTCGACAAAAGACGTCATTCTGCATCCGAATAAGTATCGTGACCTTGAAATTGACAGTTTCTACGATGTTCATTTTTTAAATGTGAAAATTGTTATTTTCAAAAACATTAATATTACGCAATTTATTTATTAAGAAACAATAATTAACATGAAAAACAATCAACCTATGAAACTTGTAAACTCATACAACCAAACAAAAGCTTAATTAGGTGCTCGAATTGTCTCCCATTAAAGTTTTACTTAACAATTTTTCAAATTTAAAAAATAAACATAGCAGAAACTGTCAACTTCAAGGTCACGATACTTACTTATTCGGATGCAGAATGACGTCCTCTGTCGAAATCCGTCAAAAAAAGTATGGGGTGCCATTAAAAAAAAATTACTCTGGCGTCACCACAAAAAAATGACTGTCTCAAAAAAAATTGAAACACCTTAAAATATGCGCCATAATTTAAATCGCTATACCTTTGCGAGCGTTTTCTAGAAAAAACATTATTTTGGGAGATAATGAATTTATTCCATACTTTTTACTCACCCTGTATACCGATAGACTTGATTGGTTGTGGTTGTTTATGTCCGTTTCGTTAATGCTCTGCCACGTTTCATGTAGTATTGTCTGAGATTTATATCTGTACCAGGTGAATAAAAGCTATCTTAATTTTATGGGATTGACAAGAAGCCTCTGATTTCATATTTAACGCTATAAAAAGTGAAACTAATTTAGAAATAGCTATCCATTTTAGAAAATCGACAATTGACGTAAACGATGCCAATACTTTACACACTGTTTGTGAATTAATTTCAATGGATACAAACTCTTTTAACAATATTCTATGCATGGCAATTAATCTTGTAGCGTTTTCCACTGGCAGAACTAGTGCGCACTAAAACTGCACTTACTCGGTTTTGCGTATTCCCACTGCTGTCTTCAGTGCGCACAATTAGAGAGCAACAAGTTTCACTGTAAAATCGTGTCGCACTAGATCTCTCTCAGTGCAGGTTTTCTTGAACCGAATACGCAAAACCGAATAAGTGCAGTTTTAGTGCGCACTAGTTCTGCCAGTGGAAAACGCTATTGGTTTAGCTGAACCGGGGTTGAAACCAGAACTGAAAAACTGACCCTAAGTGGTTAAAAAGAGCATATTTAAACATTCAGCCTACCGAGATTAATCCTGAAACTCTGTTCTATACCTCATGGTACCGTACCTACGTTCAAAAAGTAACTGGGTAAAGGGAGTCCAGAGAAATTGAAATCGTGTGTCTGGGAGCTTCATTAAAATTTACTGAATAAAATTTTTGAGTACCTATTATTTTACAACTAGAAATTTATAATAGTTGAATATACCTCTACACTAGATGGCGGTTGTAGGGGAAGAATGAGAATACGAAGAAAAAGATACTGGAGTCGCTGTCAATGTATTACTGAATAATATAATAATATAATTTTCAAAATATTCCAAATTAATGCTTCCACTGCTCATGGTCTCCTCTCGAACGTGACAAAGTCATAGTTCACTCCAGTAACTATTTACTTACAAAAAATAAAAATGACAGAAACTAAACAACTTTCCTTAATTCTTAATTTTTTTTACAGCAGACTTTAGTTGATTGACATTATACTTAACATAACGTTTTCACGATTTGTTGATTTCGGTTTCAACAAATGAGTGCTTACATAATGCTATATACGTGTGCTACTTCTTAAGTAGTCTGATGTTAAATTAGCACTATCACGAGCACTATCACCTTGCCAAAATGAAACTGATGGTCTCCATAGGAGACTTGTTTGTGTAACAATATTTATTTCCTTAGTTATTCAGAAATTCATGGAATTAGATTTCTATGTTTATTTTATGAAATTTGTTACATTGTAATCAGAACGATTTTCAATAAAATATAAAAATTAAGTACCTATTTCCAATCAAAAATACTGCATTATATATTTTTGTCTTTAGTGGATAGGTACATAGATTCCAGAAAAAATAACGTTAATGTTTATAATAATATAATATAATAATGTTAATAATGTAGGTATAGTCGGGGCACGCTAAAGGTGCATCTACGTCATCAATCGCATTTTCTGGTAATTTTGTAGTACCAATCTTGAAACAGTATAAAACTGTATTTTTTTTTGTGAATTACGTATTAAAAGTATGCTTTTTATAAGCCCATAAAATGTTATTTTACAGATATTATTTCTATTAATTAGTTATATTCATATTATTCCTGCAAAAAATAATAACGTTTACTAATTAGTATTTTTTTCGTCCTATAAGTTTTAACATTGGAAATGTTTATGTTCGTATATGGGGCCAAGTTACGAGTTTTTAGTCAAGGCCAAAGAAGACAAAAGTGTCGCGATCGGGTTTCGCCGCTAGCTGGCCGGTCCGAGCCGACAGCATAGCACGGTGGGCATACAAATTGGCGTGTGCGCCGTGCTCCTGTCCAGCCGAGGCCGATGGTGTACAATTACAACCCGAGGGCTTTAGCCCGAGGGTTGTACGTCTAATTCTGTATTTCCATGGTAATAGTCAGTGTTATCATTTCCAATGCCTCCGATGGTTGCAAGGATTGCGAAATCTGTGAATTTTTATTTAAGCACATGATCATTGTCGTTTTTTTTATTGTGTGTATATTGCTCAAACGTCACTCTGACAGTTTGAGAAACACATTAAAGCAAATGCCGTTTTGAGAAACAATAAATAAATATAAACAGAGTAATTCATGACGTCATGGACGCCATTAAAAAATTGATGAGGTAGATGCACCTTTAGCATGCCCCGACTATATCTCACAAACGATATTATTATATTTATTTTCTTCAAACTTTATTCACCAATTCTTTCTGTTAGTACTACCTTTGTCAATTAAGTAGTGGTTGTTCTTGTAGAAATCATTTACTAATTTACTATGGATTAGCAAGACTAATTCTAAGGACCTAAGCAAATTTTGACTTTTTCCTATTTACTTAACCTTTTCCTTATTTGGAGTAATAACCAAATCACTAACAAACTTTTGTGAATTTATTTTGTTTTCGGGGTATGAAATCCCTAGTGTTTTTTGTTTCCAATGGTTTTGAAATCAAGAAGTGTAGAAATAACGCAATCGCACCGTAAAGATACTTGTTTCAAGTTTATTATAGCTCCTTGCAATAATAATAAGAGAAGAAAAAATGATAAGGTTTTTCGTTTTCTATTTATTTTTGGTTAGGTATATCCCAATTAGTATTGGATACCTACCTATTTTCAGCAGAAGTATTAAGTGGTGATTTTAAAAAAAGTCGGTGACAATACCGCTCCATTTAATTTCACAAGTTTTGATCTACCGACTTATTGTTTGTGCTAAAGTCGCATGTTTTGTTCTGTTCGTTAGAAATAATATTTTAGCACTTGTGCTATACACACATCTGAAGTGTCTTATAGGATGGGAAATTTCTATTTCAAATCCATTTGGAACTTTTTAAATATTTTGAAGATCTACGAGCGTCAGTATTTGAACCGGTGAGCGGTCAGTAGAGCGATGAGAAAATAACTAATTTTAGAGCGAGGTTTTTCAATAACCACTGGGGTAGCTGGTTGTAAATTGTACATTACTCGAAGACAATACCGCTTTATTTGCTAACCGTTTAACAAAATTTTAGCCACTGCAGATCTAATACTGTCCAGCGAACCGTATATGACACTACCCTGTAGAATACAACAAGTGCTCTGGGTTTTGCCGAAAATATTTGTCATTCTGATTACGAGTTGCTGCTGTGACGAAAATAATTACGAACGCTACCCAAGTAATTAATTTCTAGAAACTACAACGAGTAATGAATGAATGAATGACATAATATTAATTATATTGAAGAAAAGCTCAGAGTAAGAGTTGTATTCGAATGACAATGCAATGAAACAAGAATTTTTAAAATAATAATAGTTTTGTTGACATTTGTTTGACGTTTATCTGACTTAAATATTGTCGCTGGAAGAATGCCGCTTTTCAGTTGTCATGAAAATATTGTCAGTAAAATAGCCTTCTGATTGGTTCATTTAATGGCTGACGGAATATGAATTGATATGAATTGAATTGTCTGTTCAATAAACATAAAAATACAAGTTGTTGTTATTTAATGTTTTCCATATTACCAACTAGGAATCCTACTACATTTTTACTGTTTATTTTGAAGTTATACTGATATTCCAACTTGAACATTAGAAGTAGAACACAATGGATATATTTTTACTTTACCATCTTATTACGTTATCATTGACAGTATTTACTGTAAAATCGCATGTTATATAATTAAGGATTGTAAAACCTATTCAATAAGAAATTGTGTCAATATTGAATCTCAAATTTATTTTATTGATTATTTCTGGTATGAAAGTTGGGTTACGGTACTTCTCACTGGCGCTATTGTTTATTGTGTAGGTATTGTTTGAACAAGTTTTACAAACCTAAATAGATTCAGAAAGTTAGTCTCGATTAACTTTGTTATAATTAAATACCGTAATACAAATAAAAACTGTTATGCCAGAAACTGTAAATATGATTCATACGCGCCCGAAGATTCAAATTTAGGGGAATGTAAAAAAAAGGAAAATAAACATATATTTGAAGTTTTTATTTTTATTAACTAAGCAGACAAATTAAACAACTTTCCCAAAATTCCTGATAAACAATTGGTGGAAGACCTCGAGGTTCAAATAAAAGTTTTACTCTTCTGAAAAAACCACCTTAATAGTGCAGCAAACAAACTTTAAAATGTTAATAATAATAAAATATCTGTTTGTCTATATTTTAAGTTTTTAGTCTGGTTGCAACCCCCTCCCCCTTCGAACGTCCATACACTGGTAAAGTAATCTATGCAAATAGAAAATTGTACCGGACATTGGTATTACATAATATAATTTTTAAGTAATTTCTCTAAGTAGTATAGTATCGACTGTAATGGCAGTTCTTCCGTAGAGCTCAAGTGACAGTTACTTTCGCTTACTTTTCTGTTTCATGTTTCATTAGAAAGAAGCAGAGAAAATGTCTTTTTTCCCCTATAAAAATGGTGTTACATTAGTCATAACTGGTATCTCACTTTATGTTTTGTAAGTAAATTCGAAAGTTACCTTTTTGTCTATATACTTTTAGTTGTAAAGATCACTAAGATGTAAGCTAGCAAACAAAACATAAAATAATGTCTTCAAAACAGAGCAGTTTGTACAGTTAAGCCAGAGTACTAACGGGAATCAGAATTCTTTTATGTTATTTCCTAATTTGCATACCGAGAACTTGGTTTACCGTTTCACCATCTTTATCATCATATATTCACATGCAGGTAGTTCTTACTGAGTTTGTTATTGGCTGTATTTTTATAAGCTAATGATAAAGACAACAGCTGATCAATAAATGGTGTTGGACACGGATGGACTATGACGATTTATACCTTCCAGGTATTAACCGCGAAGGACGTAGCTAGTAATTTCAAGGTCGGATAAAATTAGGTTTCTGGTATCAGGGACAGCGGTCACTTCGTCAAGTCTAGTTGAGGTATTTTATATGTGCCTTACGAATTTGACCCCGACCCCGAAAGCCTGACTGCATACTGATTTAAAATTCTAAACGTGAAATAAATAAATAATAGTAACCTTCATTAAGCTCTATTAGTATCAACAGCCCAACAGACAATTTATTATTTTGACTTACAGGGTGTCATTGTACTTGTACTTTTAAAATATATTCTACCTAGGATTCATTGAATTCAAAAGAATATTTCCGCAAGGTTGAGTTTTCTAGAAAACGAAAAGTAAGTAGTATTGGATTGGAAAAACAAGAGGTTTGTTACGGTTTTTACGAGCATTAGAAAGTAATTACTTACAAGCAATTGCGGAGTAGGTACGTTTTATTTCTTTATAAAAATATACCATAGATCCGTTCGTTATTTGTACCAAACTTGTAGGTACTTAATAATGCTGCAATTTGCAACAGTAAAATGAATACAGTTAGTATCTAATATGCACCTTCATCGTGTTTTTAATGATATCCATATATAGGTATATTTTTTCTTTTCTACATTTGCATAATTTACTTTGCTCTGCATAATGCATCATTCGTATTGAATTTTCATTTATATTATTTATATTATTATTCTTCATGAACTACTGAATGATTTATTTTATAACACTTACGGCCGATTTCATAATCAGATTAAAATTGACTTTAAATTTAAAGCGACTTTACCCCGTAACTCCACCACTGGTTATCCTATCGTGAAACGTGGCCCAAACTAGAAACAATCGCCCATAACATTGCATTTTTCCATAGAAATGTAACACCCGGTATTTCAGAAATTATGAGGTTGCGACATACAGTTTATAAAGCAAAAAGTCTTACATTTGCAGGAAATATCTACTGTATAAATTACGGTACTTAATTCTAAACCTTCTATTATACAGGGTGTCTCTAAACCTAGTACCATAAATTTACCAGCCGCTTCCTGACGCAAAAATAAGTCGAAAACGTCTATAAAAATTTTGTCCTAAACCGCAGCATAAGGAAGCTACACGTCTTCGAAAATGGTGTTGAAAAAACGGAAAACAATTGCATTTTAAAAACGGCTTGAGATAAAAAAATCGAGATTTTGCATGCAGCCTAACCTATTGTGTGCTTCCATTTGTAACATGTCTTGTGTCCTTTTGTCACTCATCCTTTAGACGTGACATCGGGGTGGGGTTGTCTTGGTCACAATGGCCAATACTATGGTCATAAGTGCCAACAGCGCCCGCATAACCTCAACGGCCAATTTGGCCATATCGCCGAAGTAGATATTCTACCCTAACAGCCATTTCGATCACAACGGCCAAATTACCGCCCCACATGTTTTGGCAAAATTGACAACGACGACTACCTCACCCAAAATAACCACAAGGGCCAACTGTAGCGCAAGACCACAACGGCCAAATTAAAACACCGCCTCACATGTTTTGGCGTCGTTGACGACGACGACCAAAAGTGAAAACCCTGTATGATGAGCCAGATAATAATCAAATATATCAAGATTCAGATGGTTGGGACATGTACTACACACAATGGGGGGGAAAGAGCACCAAAGCCGCTCATGAATGAGAGTGGGCAGACTAAGGAACAGATGGATGGATACGGTGGAAAGTAACAAATTAAAGTAAGCAATTGGAAAACGATGCCAAAAAATAGTGGACGTTGGGACAAGATGCTGGAGGAAGCCAAGATGCACTTAGGATTGTAGGGCAATGAAGAATGTTTATAAGACATTTTTAATTCAAAATTACCTCTAGAATAATGACGCAAATTAATTGAATGATTGTAGTCACTAAAACTTAAAAAATGAATGCCTTGACACTAAGCTAAAATGAGGATGGGCTAGGGATACCAATCTTTCACCCGACCATAGAGAGTTCGACAGAAGGTTCTCGTTCGTCGCTTCTTCTTTGTTGAAAATAATAACTTAACTCTCTGTAGTTTGTAGTAGTATATGGTTTCGTTAAGTGTAAAACTTAAAACGAAAAATGTTTATTTTTTTCAATTTGTTCTATTGATACATAGGTAATGTGTAACAGACTATCTTGGTGTCAGCAAATAGGTACATTAGTTACGATCATGCCAGGACGTAAAATCTAATAATATAGAAAATATAGAAAAACGTGTTATGTATTTCTCAGTAAAGCTAAATGTTTACGGTGGTAGGTATAAGATTGGCGAAAATATTTGTCAGACTGTACCTACATCGTCTTAATAAATAAAAAAATCGTGATCTATATTTCTCTTTTGCAGCTATTGGCCTTCTATACAAGGACAATAAGAGGAACTGAACCAACCGCAACTGGAGTTACTGGTAGTACTTCAGAAGAACCTCCAGAAGGATACTATGCCTTTGTAGAATCCCCCAATGCTGAACCACCAAGAGTACGACCACCACCTTACATATATGTTTCAGTTGAATGCGAAGAAGATGACGAGAAGGCCCCTCGGGCTTCATATTTTAACTTGTGCGGGGATCTTAACAAAGGAAGTATTCCAAAAAATCCAATGGGACAAAATGTATTAGGAACATCTTATCCCTTGTAAGTAAAAAGTATTTTTTTGAGTTATTACGATAGGGAATTTCATATTAAAGTACAAGAAACTGTTAGGTATACTTATGTTATATTTTCAGTGATCTAATTCGAAACCAAACTCTAAAGTATCTGAGTAGAACATTACCTATTCTAAAAGCAGATGAAACATTACCTAAGGTAGCCCAATTACAAGATGATATTATATCTCAAAATACGTGAGTATATTGTAAATCCTTAAATTTAAAATTAAGGATGATTTGTCTTTTACATGTACAAAAGTAAACCACTATTAATATTTTGTAGGATTTCTCCGTATGATAAGAAAGATCGTAGTAAACGTGAGGTTCAATTAGAAAAACCTAAAAATAGTAGCAGCCCATTAAATACAACCGAAGATTCTTCTGATCAGAAAAGACAATCCCGAAAATTCTGCGATCAAGGAGGAGTTCTCTGTATGTTATACAAGGCAATAAATGGGGAAATGCCTACTTCTACCGCCACTGTACAATTACCTGCAGAAAGAAGAGATGAAGCTTCGAATTTGCGTTATGATGGACCCCCAACTCCTTGTCCAGCTAAAGTTGAATATGCTACGCCAGTCTTTGCAAAGAATTACCAAGGCATATGGAGATATGTAGTACAAATTCCTTATGAGGGATATTTTACACAGACAGTAGAAGTTACAAGGTAAGAAATGAAAACGAATTTCAGAATTTGCTTGAGAAAGGTTGGCAGGTATTTGTATCTTATAAGAAGATTTAGATTGTTTTCAGCAGCGTCATGAAATAGTAACAATGGTTACTACTACAGCAGCCTGTAGGTGGTATTACCACTCATATAAGTTTCGTAAACGTCAAAATTCGTGTTGGTACATCGGTACCTACTTTAGACGAAACAATCGACTGACTTTGAAACCACGACTCCAATATGTAATATAAATCGGATGAAACAAAAAAAAACAACTACAAAAAACAATATTGAAACTTACTTAACAAAAAGAGTCAGTAATTTAATCGCAGCGCCTTTTTTTTCAGCTCTGTTATATCGGCGCCGTTTTTGTTTGAGCTGTTTCTGCCTGTGCTGTTATGTCGCAGCGCCGCGCCGCGCCGGCCGTTTTGTTGCAACGTCCTTTTCATTGGTGCCTTTTTGTTTGCGCCGTTTCTGGCTGCCCGTTTTTTCCGCGCCGTTTTGTAGTAACGGGATTTTGTCGCAACGTCCTTTTTGTTTGCGCCGTATCTGGCCGTGCTGTTATGTCGCAGCGCCGTTTTTTCGCAGGGCCATTTTCTACGCAGCGTTTTGTCACGGCGCCAATTTGTCTTAGCGCCTTTTTTTGTTGGTACCCATAGGCTTGTTCGTTTGTCTGCACTAAACTGCATGGAACAGGAAACAAACAACATGCTATCTCTTTTTAATGCACCAACGCCGTATGTAGCCATCTTTTTCTGTTTCCTGTTCGGAGCAGTTTAGTGCAGACAAACGAACAAACCTAAAATGTCTACACCGTTTCTGGCTGCACTGTTATATCGCAGCGCCATTTTGTCGTATCGTCCTTTTGCTGGTGCCTTTTTGTATGCGCCGTATCTGGCTGCGCTGTTATATCACAACGCTGTTTTGTTGCAACACTGTTTTGTCGCAGCGTCCGTTTAGTTGGCGCCTTTGTGTCTGTGCTGTTTCCGGCTGAGCTGTTATGTGGCAATGTCCTTTTTGTCGATGGCTTTTTGTGTGCGCCGTATCTGGCTACGCTGTTACGTCGCAGCACCGTTTTTGTTTCCGCCGTATCTAGGTGCGCTGTTATATTGTAGCGCCGTTTTGTCGCAGTACTACTGTTGTGTCGCAACGCACTTTTTGTTGGCGCCTTTGTGTCTGCACCGTTTCTGGCTGCGGTGTTATGTCGCAGCACTGTTTTATCGCAGCGTCCTTTTCGTTGGTGCCTTTTTGTTTGCGCCGCCGTATGTGCCTGCGCTGTTATGCAGAGCCGTTTTGTCGCAGCGCCCTTTTGTTAGCGCCTTTGTGTTTGTGCCGTTTCTGGCTGCGCTGTTCTGTCGCAGCGTCTTTTTTGTTGGCTCCTTTATGTCTGCGGTGTAATATCGACCCCGTTTTTGTCTGCGCTGTTATGTCACAGCGTCCTTTCTGTTGGTGCCTTCGTGTTTGCGCCGTATCTGGAAGTCAGATGTCGCAGTGCTGTTTTGGACCTGAGCATTGAAACGCACAATTTTGGCGTTTGGGCTTGGACCGTGGGCTCCAAAGCTGTTAACAAAACCGTCATTATAACGAGCCTTGGGCAAATAAAAAATTAATGTCCTAAAATGAACATCCTTGAATATTTTAGAACTTTTGAAGTTCAATACCTATAGGTATAGGTATTAGTTGCATTGCACACATCTATGTCCTTGATTTCAAGCATATTTTGCTATTGTTTCTTTTAACGTTTTACCCAAAGAGTGCCTATTTGAAATAATGGAATTATATTTTAAATTGCAGATGTTTACAAGCCAGGTGTCATTATTTGGATGGTGGTTGTTTATCATCACCAAGGTGGTCTAGTTTACTTGTAGCAGAAATTTATTATCCTGATGCAGTATTAAGCACTAATGATGCTGTAAATCCACCACGAAGTCCTGTTTCTGCATCTCAACCACCATCAGTACAAGATTTTCAGGTAAATTTTTATTTCATTAAAGATTAAACAAATAGGTATGCATCGTTATTAACATGGGCTATTTATTTAGAATTATCAACAATATCTTCACAAAAGGGCGGGTCTACAAGCTAATCCTATAGAATCTCAAGCAACAACCAAGCCAACCCACTGTGATGGTGTTGATTCATTAGGTTGCTTTCAAGTGCGTTTGTACTATGATTGGTTCCTAATTCCAGGTTCTTGTAAATGCTGGAGACCTGATTATTTCAACAAATATGTTCGTAGAAAAAGCAACACTTCAGATCTCTAAACTTACATCTTCAAAAATTAGTTCAACTTTATACGGCAATAATTTAAATTATCGTCAACATGAAGTTCATTTTAATTTATAATCATACATCGCATATTTGTTGCAAACTAATATTTAAAGTCAATGAGGTAATAGACAAAAAAATTAATAGGCACACAGTTAATTTATTTAATACTTTGGTAACAATTAACAATAAGTATACGTAGTTATAACGTTCGGTTAATTGGAATAGAACATCAATATTACAAAAATATTTGACCAATACTTTTGGTATTAAAAAAATAATTAAAAATATTTCAATTTTAAAAACTATACCAAATTGGAATGTAGCTTCAAACATATACTCTCTTTGACTGGAAGGAGCATACCGCTTTGAAGTTGATTCACAAGGATAGCCATACAGGCTGTTACCTAAAAACCCCTTCAAGATATAACTTTGTTAGTGCAGAATAGGGATAAGCTCCTTCCAGTCAAGGAGTAGTGTATGTTTGAAGGAATGTAGCAATATAAGAACACTAAAGCAAATTTACTGTTAACTTTCATTGAAGAATACACTATAAATAATTAATAACAATAAAACTATTAGATAAACACATTTTATAAAGCACCATCTAGTCTCAAGATTTGATTTTAGTCCATGTTAGTTTCTTGAATAAAAAAATAAAAGAATTATATTACGTGCAGGCCGAAATACTAAATTATTTGTAGTTGAACAAAGCTGAATACAATTTTGTTCATTTTAAGTGCACATCACATCGATAATTTTGTGCATTAATTGACAACACTTTGTGGTGTTTGTAATAAAAATTGACGTGAATACAAGTTACATTTAGACTGACTTAATTAAAATAGATTTAATATGAAACTTCAAATTAAAAAGAAATATTTTGTTGTAGGGCTAAACATTCAACGATATTTGTTATATTTTCAGTACATATTATCAAAATGTATCTGTAGAATTATTAAAAGCAATACAATTTCCAAAACGAAATTATACTGCTTTTACAAAGGGTGTAATACTGTAATTGGATATGGTAATAGATTATTCAGTGAATGAATTTTCCATATATTTTATATAATTGTTGTAAAATATTTTGTATAATAAAATTTAAGAGAAAAACGTGTATATAAATATTATTCTTAGCACCAAGGGGTAAATTACGATAAACAATTGTGTATACTAACTAATGTGAAAGACTACCTAGACTTCCCAGACACTACCCGGTGCATATGTGCACTGAACTTACCCTTTGCTAAGCACACTGAACAACTAGTTTCAAAATAAGTCGTTTAGTGTGGTAGCATTACACTATTTTGGACAGTATCCTAAAAAAAATATAATGTGAATTGTTATTATTATTCTACTAATAAAAAAAATTATTTATATTTAGAATAAAATCATGAAAACTTACTCGTAGTTCCTTAATAGTTTCATTCCAGTTCTGTTCTGCAATTTTAGGCACAGAAAGCGTAATAAGTTTAATAATCTTTCCAACATTCTTCTTAAAAGTTGTTAGTACATCTCCAACACATACTTTTTCACCTGTGGTCTTCCAGCAATCATAATCTGTAGCTAAGGCAATAGCAGCATAACAAAGACCTGCTTCCTTTGCCAAAACAACCTATAGGTAATAAAAAAATATGAATTTTATTTAAACACGATTTAAAATTTTATAACCCATGGTCAATTTTCATGGAAACAATAAAATTCTGTTATCTATGACAACTGACCGTTAAGTTAGCTTAACTGGGAGTTAAATTAGAATAGAAAATCCGGCTCTGAAACAAACTTACCTCAGGAACAGTGGTCATATTAATGACATGCCCACCCCATTGTTGAAACATAAGGCTTTCAGCTTTACTAGAAAATCGAGGTCCTTCAATTGCAACAACGGTACCAGTTTCATGAACATTTATTCCTTCTTCTCTCGCTGTATCAATTATAATTTGTCGAGTACGTTCACAAAAAGCAGGTTCCATTTGTAAATGGCATACTCCTTTAGGGGAATCTGCTTCACCATCATAGAAGGTTTGGTTTCGTCCTTGGGTTCTAAAATATTTCTGTTAGCACACTTTAAAAACTATTTATATAAATTAAGTTACCAAGAGATAAGAATATTTAACTAACCTATCAATAAAGCTGTTTAAAATAACTAGATCTCCTCGTTTAATATTTTCTTGAAGGGATCCAGTAGCAGTGGACACAAGTAAATGAGTGCATCCTTCTTCTTTAAGGGCCCAAACATTTGCACGATAATTAACTTTTCCAGGCATGATAGAGTGCTGGCGGCCATGGCGAGCCAACAGAACACATGGTACACCTTGTATTTCTCCTTCGAGAAGTAAATCAGATGGGTCACCAAAAATAGTACTAACTCGTTTCTCTTTACGGTTTTTTAATATATCAGGATCATCTAAACCTGAGCCCCCAATTATTCCAATCTGTAAGAAGTAAACTATAATAAAAAGGGACTTTATAACCCTACTGCATTAAAAATTATTAATTAGTACCTACCTTAACTTTCATATTTACAATTTCCACTTTGTAATGCTTTAAATAAATAAACCAAAATAATAGTTTGTGATTGGTTTACGAATTAGAACGGACGATCATTAACAAGGCCACGTTTTTCTGTCACCGGCCGGGATTTTCTTTGTAATCTTAGCAATAAATTATCTACTAATATCCATTATCACGATCCCATCAATAATCATACATTATCAATCCTAGATGTAACTCAATGACGTACCACGAGGTAACTAACCGAATCTTTACCTGTGATCTTTACCAGTATTTTCTACTTTAGTACTTTGTGCGGTTAAAGTTACAGATTTGGTTTGTAATGTCATAGTAGTATTACCTGACGAGTTATATTTATGGAATTCCAACTACAATGTTTAATTCCATAATAATAACATTCAAAAGAATTATTAAATTTGTTGTCGGGAGTATTAGAAAAATAAAGTCACGGAAACCACAATATAGCCACATTCCATTTCCAAATGTCATCATTTGAATTTGAGCATAACCTCAATAAAGTAACGACACTTTTTTTCTAAAAGTTAGAAAAGTTTGTGATATAGAGCTTAGTTATTGCAAAAATCCTCAAATTTTGTAAAATATGACGACTAGTGATTCATTGGTTACTATTTGCAACCCCTTGTGTGAGAAATTGAATTTATTAAAGACAAATGTAGAATTTTTAAAATCTATTCAGAATAATCAATCCGACAGCATTGTTATAGTAAAAAAAATAGATTCAGTACTGAATTTTATGGTAAATGATATGAGTGAGCTACAGCAACTATTAGAGGAACAACAGGCATTGTACAACGAAACAAAGGTTTGAAATTTTTTGTACCTGTAGATAGTAGAATATACAGAGTGATTCAAAAGTACACTGACAACTCATAGGAGGCGATTCCTCTTGTCAAAATAAGGAAAAAAGTTTAAATGACCCTTCGTCCGAAAATGGTTGGCTGCTGAGATACTAGCTGATGGAACAAAGAATCACTAATTTTAGGTAGTAGTATTCATAAAAATTCAACCAAAAAAGATATTGTTTTGATTCTATGGGGAAGTATTCATTTGGTTAGGGGCAGTTATTAGTGTGTTTTCAGAGTTTTAAAGTTATCTAGAACATGGTAAATATGAGGACCATTTTGCTTTTTTAAGTCATAGCTTTTTTGTCTTTTCACTTTTCAATAGTGGATTTCGGACCCCCCAAGCAAGATAAAAAGAAAAGGTGCTCTTGTTGTACAACGAAAATGTGCACCCTTTTTGAAAAATCACAGAGTACCTATTTACAATACTGTTCGTATCACTGTACACCACTTTGGGCACCATTCAGTTCGACCATGAATACATTTCGAAGGGATTAAGGAGCTTATCTACCTCTAAGAATAAAAACAAGTAGTTTAAGAAAGACATTTATTTATTATTCATACTGGTAAATATTTAAAAGACAATTTTTACAAACTCAAACCTCGATAAAACACTGTTACTTATTATATTCTTGAATTTTTAGCTGTATGAAATTTTGTTTCTTTTTAGTTACCTACACTTTTTACTTTCCCATACCACTACTGGTATAGGGAAGTATTGATATCATGAAAATTTTCGAAATCGAGATTTTCACGGAAATACGTCTTTTGGACCTCCAGGATCCCAACAAAGTGGTCTAGAAAAAATGTCTGTCTGTGGGTGGGTGCGTGGGTGGGTATGTAACGCCTCTAACGCAAAAACTAGTGAACCGATTTTGATGAAATTTTAAATCAAGGGGTATATCGAAAATTCATCGACAAAATAAGCTTTTCAAAAAAATCCGAAACCGGAAGCGGAAGTTAGACATGTTTTTTTGGTATCATTTTTTTCAGAAGCGGAATTTTGAAAATCTGAGTAGGGGATATGAAAGAAGGGCATAATTCAAGGGAAACAGTTTTTTCCCGGACTCTCTAACTTCAAAATGGCGGTCGCTATGAATTTTTCAAAATTTCTACTTTAACGCCCCGTAACTCAAAAACCAGTTATCTGATCAGGTTCCGCAACAACTTGTTTGAAAGCCCTTTGGCTGTACTACACCAAGAAAAAAAATTATTTACTAAATCCAAAAACGGTTGCAACGGCGCTCTTCCAAAAATATTGAAATTTTTGAAAAATTATTACAAAAAAACTGGTCTAAGGAATTTGTTTAAATTTTCTATACTTATGCAGCTTGGTATTAGCTACATTTTTGTTTTTTGATGAACGCCAGAATTCCACTGTGGCGCCCTCTACGAGATTTTGAAAATCGGAAATTGATGCTCCTATAGCGCCTTTATTAGTCAAAATATGAAAGAAGTTTAAATACAAAAGTTGTTCAGTATATAAATTTACATTTTTCTAAATTTATATCACGTATACAGGGTGTTTGGTTTTCACAGTACAATAAGTAACTTTGTTATTTTAAATGAAACACCCTATATATTATTATAGAATTGAATGCAAAATTGAATTGTCTATCACATAGTATAAGGTGTTCATATGGCTAAAATGTACGGTTAATGAGAAATTCGTGAATTTTGAACTTTAAAACAGTGTAGGGTGAAATTTGTAAGTGCCGATATGTTCAAGTGACCATGCGCGGGACGGGAATTCCTTGTCGCCGGCTAATCCTAGCAGCCTATGAATATAAATAATCACACATGCGCAGATGAACACAATCGGCACTTGTGTTAATTTTCCATATACTAATTTTCAAGTTTAGTTTATCGGTTGTGGCGAACAATACTGTTGAATACCAAAAACGAATGTTTATTTTTAGTATGGGAAAGTCCAGGGGAGGTTTGCACCTCCACTTTTTATCCTTGTATTCCGTAACTAAACCTAAATTCTGTATTTTTCGGAACTAGAATTGACAAAGATGAAATCGGCATCCTATAATTTTTGCATGTGGCTACATGGTTATACAGGCGTTGTGAATGGCCTTTTCAAAATCTACCACAATTGCGACACAATTGTGTTTGGTTTGAATGTTAGCTCTAAAGTATTACATTTTTCAGTTAACAATTGAAATAATTTATATAACTGGAAGTATTTTTGTTTGACAATAAACAAAAAGCCACAGGTACATAATAACCATTTTTAAAAGCATGAATGATACCTAAATAATTGAAGGAAAAATTTCATACAAAATTAAAAAGTTCCGTCAGATAGTATTTACCTACAGAGCAGAGAAAATGCAAGTTTGTATAACATGAAAACACTATAATACCATTTTCTCTATCTACTACACTTAAAAATTCCTCTGCTTTGTTGGTTTTTGGTTGCAGATTCAGAAGCGTATCAAAAACGTCATTTTGATTTTTTGGAAGTGGAGGTAAAACGTTGCTACGATTAATATATATATTTCGCCGTACGCATTCCAAGTCTTTTGATACCATTGCTGCAGTGACATCATTGCTCTATAAATACGACAAAAAAACAAGGATAGTTAATAAAAATTTAAAAATAAAGTAAACAAAACTACCTGTAATTCTTTGTGAATTAACTTTGATGGCCTCTCTGTCAAATCGTCTAAAGCTTTCCTTTTAACACCGTTGTTGACCACTGGCCTATTAATTGTACAGTCTTCCACGTGATTGTGGTTGATGATTGCTTCCAATACTGTAATTTCGTCGTGTGCAGTGTAGATTTTGGAAGTACACTTTCTGTTAATACAGCGCCAACGAATTTTCCCACATTTTGCTACATGAGCTTTAGAGAAAATTTATAATTATTGAGCAACAATTTGTTACCCTTTTCACTAAGCATTGATTTTAACTCCATTTTATACACACTTCTTCTCCTTAGTAAAAATGTAACTAAACTAAATACTTTCTTTTCTCTTTGTTTCACCCTCATTAACCCCATCGTTTCTTTTGATTGGTTGAGCACAACCCCCGCCTACTAAAAGAAAATATCCTTCGAATTAAACATCTTTTTGAAACTAGATAATGGGAGTTAAGATTTATGAACTACAACAATTTTTGCTTTTATACTTTATTTTTGCTAAGATACTCGACCTCAATGAAGGTGATTAAGCTTTAAGATATTTTAAGGCAGACACTATATTGTAGGGCAGTGGATGTTTCGTCCCCGTAATGACAGTTAATCCTAATTTGATGAGAGTAATTTTTAAGCTGGATAGACGTTTCGTCCCGAAAGATAACAATTCATTATAACCGGCCAAGGTAATTAGGGTAATGAGAAAATTCAAAAATTTTCAGATTATTTGACTAATAACTATATTGTAGAATGTAGAAGATTCACCGTATCCCCTACATATATGGGCAGCAAAAACAGCTTCTAGTACGCGTACGACCAATGCCTGCGAATCTTTTCACAGCTTCTACAACAATAGTGTTAATTGTGCCCACCCTAACATATTCATGTTCGTCGATTTTGTGAAATGTTATCAAAGTGAAATATACATTAAATTGCAGAGCACTAATAAATCTGATAAACCTAACTCGAATACCCAAAAACGGGAACGCTATTTAAAGGCTAGAATAACTGAGTACGACAATAATAAAATATCGTGCCTTCATTTTGTAAAAGTATCATCACATTATTTTAGTAATATTTTATAATACATTATATGTAAGTACCTATAGAGATAACTAATAAATATCTAGAATTGTATGTATATGTTTCTTTGGGGACGAAATGTCAAAGGAGATTATCTTAAGTACCGGGGACGAAACGTCAATGGAACTTAACGCTAATTACGTCTTTGGGACGAAACGTCCATCGCCCATATTGTATCACCGTATAGACACTTTTTGCTTTTATTTCTGAACATTGGGAATCACGTGTAATTTTTTGTAAACACGTTTATTTGCTATTGATGTCAAAATAATGACTTCAAAATGTATTTTTCTGTTAAAGCGACTAACTTTGGACAACCGCAGGACGAATTTTATTATAGTTATAATTTATTAATTAATAGGTACAGTCATACGTGCTCTTTAATGTTGCCGTAGCCGAGGTCGAAAACTTCCGTTAAGACGCTAGGCGATAGGATGTAGTTTTTTTATATTCTGTGACTTTTATACAGGGTGTGTAAAAATGGTCGTGCAAGCTTCAGGTAAAATTATACCTTGGACAAAAATAAGGCAAAAAGCTTATTTGAAAAAAGTTCTTAGGCGCATGGCTACCCCTCACCATAACAAATTAAGAAATGTAAATTTGGCAACCTTGTATTTTAAAACTACAAATATCAACCAGTCCATGGACCTTGTTTTATTAAACTACTAGGCTATATTTTAGTTCAGAACAAGGTGGGCTATCATTATTAATTTGCAATATTGCCAAGCGTATTTTTTACGCATTTACAAAAATTATATGATTGGAAATAATGAAAATGATTAATATCCTATTACTTTTAAACGATCAATAGCAATAAATTCTAGTTATTATCACTAAAAGTACGCATCAAGTAACTTGATTTTGCAAAATAGCTTTCTTTTAGTGTTACCAATTTCTAACTTTGAAGGCCCCGCGTAGCTTGAGGAACCCCTTGCGAGCTTTCTTGCAATTAGCTTTTTGCTTTATTTTTGTCCAAAGAATAACTTTACCTGAATCTTGCACGGCTATTTTTACACACCCTGTATACGCCTTAGGTCACATAGGAAAAGTCTTGGTAATCTGTGTAGTATTATTACAGTTTGACAGGGATACAATGACATCTAGCTCTTAGATACGCAGTGGTAAAGTAGTGTCGCTGGCTCTTTTAAACACTTTCTTTCTTGTTCGTTAACGCAATTAATTCTCGTGTCATGCTATTTCTGTAGAACTGTAGCTATATCTAGAAATTCATTATAGGTTCTAAAAGTTTCTGTTCACTTGGTTTAGACATAGAAAATTTAGTTGATGGTTATAAAGAGTTTCTATTTTTATAGCTAACAAATCAACATTTCATTTAGGTATGAAAAATAAATATTGTACAAATTCCTTTTACGGATACCTAGTACTTAGTTATATTTGATATTCATATTATACTTTTTTAAATTTTCTAGGTTGAAGAAGTTGAAATTTCACATCTTTTATATAAGTTAAACACACTTCATTTGGAAACTAATGAAGAACAGGAATCTGAAAGTAATTCAAACGAATTGATTAATGATAACTGTGATTCTCAGCCAACCAGTCCTTGTGTAGAATTTTCCCCAATGCTATTAAATAATGCACCTAACTCACTTTCGCGAAAAAATTTGAAACCACGGTCTATAGCTTTTGATATAGCATATTTAGAAGAGGAAGAATATAAATTATTACCAAAGTAAGTGTTGGGAAGAAAAATAGTCTACTATTATATTGGTATATATTTTTTATTTATAGATATATGGTGGGCCGATTAACACAAGAAGCTATAAATAAGTTTATAGATGTGGTTAATGATGTATTTTCAAAAAAATATAATATATTATCAAAACCTAAGTCAACGTTAAAAAATCAAGAATTAAATTTGTTTAGAAATTACAAGCATCAACAAACTTCCGAATTGAAAGGTATGTATTTGAGATGAACACCAACAGATTAATTGTTAATTTCCATAAATACACCCCTTTTAGGTGGTTTTCATTTGTTAATCGTTGGTATTTTTTCGTAGGAAAACATTTTATCATTGAACAGGATATTGCTCGAGAATTTAATAAACCTGGGTTAGAGAAAAAATCATATAATTTTTTAACAATTTTGAGACACGCAAAAAGATTGTTGCGAAATCAGATTGATGGTGTAGCAGTATACATAGCTATCAGTAATGAAACATGGAATCTGTAACTTATCTTTTTGTTTACCTATTTTTGGTTTAATTTTGATATTTATATCTATTATATTATTTCCAGCTTAATAAAATGAAGTATTTTAAATAACATTGTTTTTCATTTTGCATAGAACCACTTTGCGGAATGCCTAATAATATTTATTATTATTAATATTCTAATCGTTGACGTCTTCCACCATAAACGCGTAAAATTAACAACAAGCATGTAAAAGATATAGGGAAACTTCTTTATTGCTTTCTTGTCTACTGCATCAGAAGATAAGGTAGCGGTAGCCCACCAGTAAAATGCTAGATGAAGTGAACCGCATTTCATTGCTCTCGCGGTTTTAAAATATTTTTGCTCAAATGCACCCTGTATCCGTTCTAATTTTCTCGCCACGGTCGTCAACACTGCGCCAACTTGTCTCGCGGCAACTTGGCCGCGTACACATTGCCGCGCCTAGTTAGCCGTGCCCACTTATCAAAACAGGATATAATATCATGAATCATATTTTACATATTTCTGAATTTATTGCTAATAAAAGGTCATTCCATGTAACGAAATAAATAGTTTATTTTCATTCGTAATGGTCATAAAGACCTACATATTTCATGACTTGTTTAAGTCAGTGTAACAAAACAATACTATTCTAATTTCTTAATTTATAACAATTAAAAGTCAAATGAGTAGAATTCCAAAAATACTTTTTTTCATAAAATATTACACTAGAACTATTTTTAAACACCGTTTTAAATTCAGTTTACCAGTTTTTTAAGTTTCAAAAGCAGTGGCATAACACAAATCAAACCGCCCCCCCCCCGAACTTTTATAATGGGCCCCTAAAAATTTCGTGTAACGTCGACTTCTCTAAATTTGTTAATTTTTTATTATTTTCATTCCCAGTGCTCTGGGTCTCCCAAACGCCTGCCCCCCCGCGTTGCGGAAGTTGCAGGGGTGTTTGTTATGCCACTGTTCAAAAGTATTTTTCAAGTCCTTTACGTTACAACGTAGTACAGTCGTCGACATCTAAAAACAACTATAAGACAATAAAAACCTATAATATCTACTTATGATTAATTACATATTATTAACACTTAAATGTTTTATGCTACATCGCCATCGTAGCGTATGAACTATCGTCTATCGCAGTAACAAAAATATGTTCTTAATAGGATATGAGCAGTTGTACAACATTTAATTTACGTTTAACATCTAATAGTTTATTTCTTTACTGAATACAGCAAATAAAACTGCATGGAAAATAATTTCTTGTTATTAGAATGTATATGTCACAGGCTCTTTTTTTTTTGTTTAATATTAAATAGTATATGCACGATCTTCTTGATTTTCTAGACTTGACCAGTACATGACTGTAGGTACTAATCGTAATTTAGTTCCATACCCTCCTCTACGTAATAAGATTAAACAGGTACTGTGAGCTTGTTTGTTAGTTTTATATTAAGATGGAATACAAAAATAAGTTTGACGCCGTAATTGGATATTTAAAATATCAACGTTCTTGTATAATGTGTACAGGTACAGCATTGTAGTACGTTCTAAGATAGGTACCTTTATTGTTGGAATTCTATCCAGCTTAATAGTTTTCTTAAAACTATATAACATACTATCTTTGAAAAATATTGCTGCTGAAAGCGGCTTATTCAAACGGGCAACAGAAAAAATATCTCAGCAAAAAAATCCCCGGTAGATTTTCCCCAGGAAGAAATACCCCCGGAAAATATACTCCGCGGAACAAATATCCCGTGGAAAAAATATCCTTAAGGAAGAAAAATAATAAAAAACAAGCCAACGCAAATAAAAATGGATTTTGAAAGACGCGCTTATTCAGGCAGTTTTTGGAGAAGGATTGATTGTATCTGGCTCTATGATCTGGCTGTTTTTATCACTTGTGTCAGAGCATAGATACAAAAAATTCAGAAACTGGGCCTGCAGCAACGATATAGAGAGTGCGAAGTTTTGAAAAAATTCTGAAGAAATGATGGACGGTTTGGTCTTGTTACCATTCGATGATGGGCGTAGGGGTATGGAATTCCTAATGGAAAATGTTCCCGATGGAGCTGAAAAGCTTCTGAACTATTTTGATAGCACATACGTTTCTGGCACTTATAGAAGGATTGGAAATGACAGTGATGTTATAAGTCTTCGGGTCTTCGCAAAATTCCTGCAATGTTTCCACATGAAACTTGGAATGTTCATCTAATGACATTAAAGGACGTGGAGCGTACCAACAACTAGACGGAAGGTTGGAATAGCCGTTTTTTCTAATTTGGTGGGTCAGATGCACCCCACTTTTTGGTTATTAATCAGTTATATGAGGCAGTAACTTATCTCTGACGGAGCGAAGATGTACTTATAACTTATTGGAAGGCTGCCTACAAAGAAGAAAATAAGAGTTCATGAAGCACTACAAATCCGGCTAAAGGGTCTCTGTGACTGTGAGGATTATGTTGCGGGTAGCAGAGACAAAAATTTTGGAATGCTATAAATAAGTCATAACTCATAATATAAGATCTGTAGAAATTTTCGGACCTTATTAATTGTAGTTATAAATGTTAAATAAACATATAAAATGTTGTTGCTGTTTGTTTGTTCTGTTTTCAGAGCGAAGTTATGAGGGGTTTCCGTTTTGAGTTTTTTCCCGGGATATTTTTTCCGCGTGGTAGTTTTTCTTAGGTTGTTTTCCGGAATTTTTTCTAGGGGTATTTTTTCCTACATTCATTCAAACACGCAGTCCAAACAACAGTTTTATCATAGTAAGAAACTGTCTGCTAAATCTGTATGAAATTAACAGAAAACAATTGAAGTTAATAATTAATTATTTGTGTATTGCGAAATGCATGCTTATATTGCTTAGTGTCCAAGTGGAAAAGTTTCTTAACGAGGCGAAGTCGAGTTTAACAATCGCCTAAGGACATCAAACCTACTTTGCGCACAAGGTGGACACTAGGTTAATTGTTTTTAGAACTTCTACAAAATTAAGACTTCAGAAACAAATGCCCAAAGGTTTTTTTAAAGTTATACTGAAATTTATTTTATGTGCTTTAATTATTCTTTATTAAAACTTCTAGCCATGTTCAAGTAGGTTTATATACTTCAGAAGTTTTCATAATTTGTCTACAAGTCGTTTGTGTTTCTCACTGTTCTACAAAACCAAGTTTACTTTTTTGCTCAAGGAAAATATTTCATCAATGTTAACAACAAAATTATATAAAGTGGCGACTGTTATGTTTACCATGTAGCTCGAAAAACAAAACAATCTTTCTCTTCCTTATATGTGTGAATTATTTTACTTATAGTTCGTCTCTGAGGTTTATGTACCCAGCAGCTTAGCGCAGGCAGACGCATTACGGTATTCAAGTACTGGTTGTATTTCACTCTAACTACCGTGACTCTAACCTATTTGTCATAGCTTATGCATAGATAGAACATCACGAAAATGTTCAAGTCAGTGTTGGTTCGCGCTAATCCGCTGAGTACATAAACTTTAGAGTCGAAGTATAAATGTAGAAAATAGCTGCTATAACAACAAAACCGTGGAGCGGTTTATGTTCCATTTATATAAAATAGGAAATGTGTGTTGTATATAGGGATGCATCCCCACTGCGTGGTAGATTGTGATGTTATTTATCTACATCAGCACATTCGAATAATGTAGGTAATAGCTGCCAACAGAGCCGATACAAATTGTTTTTGTATACGAGATGAGCTTTATAAAATTGCATCTACTCGTCAAGGTATCTAACTATTACGTTTAGATAGCAATGACAAATCAAAAGAATCCTTTTAGTTCTTTGTTACTATTTTCAGTTAGATCTACGTATTTGGATGGAGTAAAAATAATTATTTTGCAAACGCAATTGAAAATCTTACAGAATGGTGTAAGGTAAGGAATATCATTAGCGATATGCTCCCCCTTGGTTATTTTATAACAACAGTTTATTATTTGAATAATTATTTAGCCCTTACCACATTTGATAATAGCGTCTAGAAGAAACACTATTCCGGTACTTATTTTACTGGTTCTGTATGGAGGGTGTAAATAAAAAATTAGATTTGTGAATCTTACTCGAGTGGATAATGATGATGGCAGGTTGCTTTGAACTTCAGTAATTACTTTAGCATTTCTCTAAATTATGTGAAAATGATTTCGTGCTACTTCTTACAATATGTAAATTTCGCGAAATGGAGACGTGTTTGCTATAGTGGCTGTTCCGTGAACGATAGAAGTTCACTTTTGGTCAAATAATATCTACTTCAATCAATGGTCAAATTCTGTAGAAACGATAAGTATACTATTGTAAGATATAAATAGTTTTTTATGTTGCTTTTTAATATCAGCCATTATGGTGTATGAAAATACAATACCTATACCTTCTTAATAGACACCTTTATTGTTATTAGGCATTATACAATCATAAACTTAGTCACCACAATTCCACCATATAATAGTAACCCAATATGTAACCCGTATTTACTCAACAATTAGGGATTAAAAAACGCAATACCATAGGTATGCCCAATGCTTACAACCTATACAGTCTGTCCAGTGTCCACGATGCTCACCGTTGGTATCTCAGCTATTAGAAGACATAGATAGAGCAACGGATAATTGGGGAATGTTTTGCAGAATTCAATACTAGCGATAAATCTCATTTAAAATTCACCCTAACTTTTTTAAATTTTAAGATAATTTGAAAAACCAAAATTTGCAGATTTCAATTCGATAACACCTAATGTGACCGCTTCTCAAGGATGACCGCTTCTAAAGTTTTACAATGTTAAAACACTTTCTTACGACAAATTGTTGATGCAAACAGAAATTCCTTATTGCTATTAGTTTTCACGGTATTAGTGCTTGCTATCTTGTGTTTGTCATATGACAACCATACTATAGTTCTCGCTCTTTCTCGTGGACCTTGACAAATGTTTTGCATTTGTAATAAAATGAGATGGAGAGTTAATAGTGAAACCTAAGAACATACGGCATTCAGGAGAAAGCGATCAAAATTTGAAATTATTGTTATAAAATAGAAATACCTACGAATATTTATTACCTGCCACGTATATTGCAGATAGGTACGTATTTTGTCTTTAACAGAACGAATTTGAAAATCCGCTATTTCAGTGTAAAATATCCTAACAGGCCAGTCCCTAATGTGTCTATAAGATCATCTAGAAAATTTGACACAACATGAAAAAAAAAATTGACGTAAAACCGAGGGTAAAACAGTAACACATGAATTTGTACAAATTTCTATTTTTTCTTGGTCTGTATAAATGATGTTTTCAATAATCGGTTTAAAATACAGAACGTTTTACAAACGGACTGAAATTAGTTTGTAAACGGCGAAACACGCATCCGCCGCTTATCAAATCTTGTCCATCGTTGCCAACGTTTTTACTTTCTGCCTGAAGGAAATAATTAGTCCGTTTTTAAACTAAGTGTTTGCCGCTTATTTGAACGGTCGGGTGTGTCTGCATTAGTGAGCAGTGGCATTTATGCAACTTTGTTTATTAGTACCTATATGCTGTCTTAGTGATACGTGAATATGGAAATGACAATTCGTCGAAGGCGTGGCTCGCCGTTTACAAACTAACTGAAAATTTCAGTCCGTTTGTAAAACGTTGTGTATTTTAAAAGAGTTTTAGAAAACGTCGTCGGCCAGTTTGCCAACTGACTAGTCAGTTTGTAAACTGACGGATTTTGGTATCCGACTGCGACACAATATTTTTAGGTGGAGTAGTAAAGGCGTTTTTCTCCGAGTGACAGTAAAAGCATGCTTTGACTGACATTTGACTGTCTCCAAAGTTCCACATTTACTGCCTAGGCAAAAGTGATCATTTTTCCTGACAGTAACATTCAAAATCAGGTTGCTGCGAAAAACAAATAAATTTGAAATTTTTATTAATTAAATTTAAGTTCCATATTTTTCACGATTTCTTTAATTTCGGATGGGGTGAACATTTCTTTGTCATTTTTCATTGTAAATATATTATAAATTAATTAATATTTACGAATTAACAAGATTAAACCATTCTATTCACAACAAATAGAATGACATTTCTGAAATATGTTTGTTCATAGCAACCAATAAGAACTGCATAGCAACAGATGCTTGCTGATACTAATAGCACAAAAAATATTAAAATAATCATTAAATTAATGTTAAATGTAAACAATCGGAGAAAAAATTATATGTTCAACACGGCAGAAATGCAGATTTACTGCCTTGGCTGGTTTCACAGCTTCGGCTTCGCCTCAGCTGTGAAATACCAACTGCGTCAGTAATTCTGCTACTTTTCTGCCTTGTTAAACAAATAACTATTTCTCTTTCTACAGCGACGTTCACTAGATAACGCGATACCTCTATTATTGGATTTTTGGTTAGTGAGACTTGATAACAATCGGAGGTTTCTGTTTGCATCGAACAATTTGTCTTAAAAAAGTGTCTGAACATTGTAAACCTTTAGAAGCGGTCACATTAAGTGTTATCGAATTATCGAGGAAAATTGAAATCTGCAAATTTGAATTTTTTCAAATTATCTTAAAATTTACAAAAGCTAGGGTGAATTTGAAATGAGATTTGTTATGAGTATTGAATTGTGTAAAACGTTCCTTATTTAACCGTTCCTCTATGTTGTCTAATATCCGAGATACCAATGGTGAGCATCGAAATGTGGACAGACTGTATTTATCATCATTTCAAACCAGATCAATAATCTATTGAATAAAAATTAGTAATTCAATAGGTACCCTGGAAGAAGAGTTCCGTATGGTGAAGTGAACAACCACTAATAAATCAACAGCAATAATAATTACCAATACCGTTAATCGTTTTCTAACATGGTCTCTTGTAAACTATACCACTCCATTTCACTTTTTATCTTTCCACGTGAACGTGATAAACATTAGCCATTTTTTAAGAGGACTGGTCAGTGGTGCTATGCGCTACAGCATTTAGTTTATATATGCAAAATCGAGTTTACCTAATCGATGACTTCTTTTATTTGAATTGCTACTAGGAAGCGTCAAATAAATTCACACATAACAGTTTTTGTAGGTACATTTGAGAGATAAAATTTTCTGCTTTGTTTTTAAATTGCTACCTTCAAGTTTTGGTTCAGTTAAACCAACGAATATTTAGCTTACCTTAACTTACGCGCGCATTGTCAGTTAGGTATTCAAAAACACCTGAACATATTGCAATCTCTTGTAGAAACAAATGATGCAGTTTTCGACATGTAAGAACCAAAATCAGTACCTAGCGTGATATAGTAGGTCAGTGTTTTGGTTACCATGGCCATAAAGTTGGTTGATTTATTAATTTGTAGTTTTAATGTATAGGTATTCAATAATTTGTTCAAGAAGTAGTACTATATTAATTGGTCATTAGTGTCTTAAATAATTACTTCAACAAACGCTTTTCCGGCGGTCTCTATTTTACAGTGTGGGTTTAGCTTCAAGTTGCCAGAAGATGGATTTAAAGAGGAACATAAAAATAAGAAGTCCTTCGCGCAACTGAGATTTTCAGTAGCGTGCGATTAGAAGAATTTTGTTTCTGTGGTTGTTAACTAAAATATTATGGGAAAATAAGGCTTAAAACCCGTTAACCAAATAACGGTAAGGTATAGGGGTACGTTCTGTAGTGGCACCTATACGCTAATTGAAAAAAAATGGTTCTTACTTTTCATACAGTTATAGCACACACAGCGGCAGCTTCTATTACTAGGTAAACTGGAAACAAGGATTGGTTAAAATCTTAAATTACAGTTGAGGTAATTTTTGATACGAATTAATTATTTATGTAAACAAACATCTAAAAACTAAAATACTTCTTTAAATTTTTATAAATACATGTATAATTTTCGTAATATACCTACACTACATATTTTAATTCACTTTAACGACATGAAAAATCACATTTAAGTACCAAAAATAGCTTGAATTGTACCTTCACAACCCCCGGTTAAACATAAAAATAGTAGGTACTACACAATATTGGTAAACCTTCATTTATGGTATATCATAATGAGTTCGCGCGGAACAAATCAAATATCAGATTCATTTATTTCCACTTGCACCACTTCTCCCTCGAATTCCACCTCAGTGAATTCAGTGACAGGCTCTCCATGCGAAGAAGAGCCTGAAGCTTCGTCATGGTTTTCACAGAATTCACTAAATGGTGATTTTCAGGTGGCTGTCGTGACGATCCATCGTCGTGTATTGTACTGGGCAGCATAATGTCGTTGGAGGGGTCTGGTCGCACATTTGCTGGATCTTCCACTGTTGCATAACGGCCATCTTGAAGCCGCCCTTAGGGATGTAGACTCCACACCACCTGAAGAGTTACTTGTGCTGTTACCTGTGTCAGAGTAATGTGCATAGTGTTATTTACAAGTGAGCTAATAACGAGGAAATATTGACATCAACACGTTCATTTTATGAAGTGTTGTGTATTTCCTTTGTTAAAGAAGAGATTTAGGACAAGAGTTTGTACAAGAATAATTGTTTAGAGAACGTGTTTTCTTTGTAGGTTTTTAGAGCGAGATATGAATGTATGCACCTAATGTTGGTCAATTCACTCACAGTGTATTTGCGTTTGCATATCTCCAGTACCTAATTCTAATTTTACTACTGAAGTCATAGGAGAAAATTATAAGAATTAATATTTTGCTTTATATGGTGAAGGAACCAAATATGAGTAGGTAGATAATAACAAACTATTCTAGAGTTTTCTCAATTTTAAAAACTCAGTTATGTCGTTTAAGATAAAATTAATCAGCCAAGGTAGACGATGAACGTAAAGGGAGAAAGATAATATAAAGATACGAAAACTTTTAGCGGTATTATGTTTTTTATAGGCACCTTGGTATTTTCGACTTGATAATAATAATATATTGCGTTCAGATAATGGAAAAAGTTGTAGTTTGAAAAGAAATTTTGTGGTTTGAATATTTTTGCTGATTTAGAATGTCAGAACAATTCTGAAAAATGGAACTTATCTTAGCTGACAATTGCGGGGATCTTCACATTTTTATGAGAATAAACGAGGATCAAGTTTGGACCATTAAACAATAAAGTTTCGCTTCAAAAATTACTTTACAGCGAGTCACGGACAGCTTGAAATATTACCTCTACACCTGTTGCGGTTGATTCTTGTAATAATGTTCAAAAAATTGCTAGAAGGAAAATATATTCCACAAATGAGGATAGTAGGCAGGTACTACAGATGGAAGCAGGGACGGATCGTGAAATTTTTAGGCCCTAAACTATATCGTACCCGCCCAACCCCCACAACAAATATACATGGTCGTGCAAGCTTCAGGTAAAGTTATTCCTTGGACAAAAATAAGGCAAAAAGCTTATTTGAAAAAAGTTCTTAGGCGCATGGCTACCCCTCACCATAACAAATTAAGAAATGTAAATTTGGCAACCTTGTATTTTAAAACTACAAATATCAACCAGTCCATGGACCTTGTTTTATTAAACTACTAGGCTATATTTTAGTTTAGAACAAGGTGGGCTATCATTATTAATTTGCAATATTGCCAAGCGTATTTTTTACGCATTTACAAAAATTATATGATTGGAAATAATGAAAATGATTAATATCCTATTACTTTTAAACGATCAATAGCAATAAATTCTAGTTATTATCACTAAAAGTACGCATCAAGTAACTTGATTTTGCAAAATAGCTTTCTTTTAGTGTTACCAATTTCTAATTTTGAAGGCCCCGCGTAGCTTGAGGAACCCCTTGCGAGCTTTCTTGCAATAAGCTTTTTGCTTTATTTTTGTCCAAAGAATAACTTTACCTGAATCTTGCACGGCCATTTTTACACACCCTGTATATGTTATTACAATAAATCGCTTGATTTGCGGACTGATTTCGAACGTACTACATGCTGATGCTCTGTAAATCTTTAAACGTCATTCTGGGACCCCCTATAGAGTGATTGGAAAATATTGACTTTCAACGAACTGCTACATTTGATTTGGTTCAATACATGATACTTCCGGACATTGCTACCAGTGCCGTCCCTACATTGATTTATTTTTGTAGTGTTTGTTCAGGAAATTAATGAGTTTACGTTTTTGATTGGAACGGGAAATACGAGTGTTACTACATAGAAGGTAGTAACTGCCAGGAAACAGTGCTGCATTTACTAATTTGGAGGACCTAGCCGCAAGTGTATTTCGTTAATTCCTTGTGGTGTTTTTTTTTTTTTCATTTTTTAAGTCTTTTTAAGTTTCTATTGTAAATGAAGTTTAAATATCAATCGTGACGAGCTCCCCCTCTAGCCTGCAATTATTGGCGGTGTTTGTAAATATGGCACTAATTGGAAATTAAAAATGATTTAGTACAAATTTGTGAATCTGTTTGCGGTAAATAAATTATTATTGTATGCAATCCCATAGTAAATTGGGAGATTTTAGGGTTGTGTGAGGTTTTTTTGCCCCTAATTTCTATCACACTTGGGAAATAGGCATTCTGAAAGCACTTTTTGAACCGTCAATGTTTTCTACACAAAAACGGCACTACTGATCAAAAGCTCTCACGTGAACCGTTTTAGAGAAAAACGGCATTTTATGATGAAAAACATAAAAATAGTAGCAACATTTTCGAACGGGTACGTCAGTCACTAACACGTAGGTTAGACGCCTGGATTATCGTAGAAGGACGCCATTTTCAACAATTGTTGTGGTGTTCCTTGTTTTTTATGTTATTTGCTTAGTTTTGTAAAAGAAAAGTTTTGTGATCATGTTGCTACTTTTTTTCGTGTTTTTCCCGCATCTCGAAAAAGGTGCAGCGTTTGCGGAACCATGTTAATAGGAACTTTTTTTCTTATAATTAGCCAAAAAATTCCACCCTTTATTTTCCGACACATGTTTTGGAACACCCTGTACAATTAGCTATTAATTTAATGTTTTACATTCTAAATTTTATTTCATTATTCTCGCATGAAATGCTACATACTGAAACAGTCAGTTATATAAAGTTATATAAATATAGGAGAAATGTGGACAGTACGAAAATTACATTTTTACTCCATGTACCTATTTCAGCATTTCAGAATTTAACTCTTTATAAACGCAATTTTACTGAACTTTGCTCGTTTCACATACCATACCCCAGGTATTATATAAAAGTTAACTCTCTTGGGACTTTATTACTTTATAAACTAGACAAGGGTAAGGCCGGTAAGGCTTTCATACTTCAATAGTTTATATTTTATCTCGGTTCATGGACTATGATGATGATTCATGTTGCTTTAAATAATTCCCTTCTGTAAACATTTCAATTATTGCTATTATTCTACACTTTAGCGAGTCTATAGATATTACTATTACTTTGAGGAAATGATAACAACTTTGACTAGTAATCAAATAAATAAATTTTATATTTTTCTGTTGAATTTCCAAATAATTGTTTTACTGGGTGTGGTATAAACAGTTTAAAATGAATAATTTAGGTTTAATATATTTTGAAGGAAGTGTGAGTAAGGATCTCCTGAGCTGATTTTAAATTGTGCTTTGTTTCGTCCAACCTTGGCTGATTGGGTAAAAATCATGTTTGTTTTTGTTTACATTAGATGCAAGTATATGTATATTTGTGTGGTTTAAGAGATAGTAAATATTTCTACTATACTTTGTGGAAGAATAACTCACCTGTCCCTGTGCTTCTATAATTTTTACTTGCGGCAGTGTAATGCCTTAGAAGTAATCTAGGCAGTTCACGATTAAAGGCGAGGTAAATCCAGGGATTGACACAGCTGTTAAGGCTATACAGAAGTGTGAGAATGGTGAAAGCTGGTCCTGAAATAGGAAAACTTGATGATTTACAGAGAATTGTAGGTATTACTAAAGCTGTAAAGGCTTTGCTTAGCATTGATTAAGAAAAGTGTAGGAATTATTATTACCTAGCTACTTTAAATATACCTACGTATTTTAGAAAATAGAACTAAATCATTTAGTTATGTCAGTCTTTTGATAAATTTATCGTATCATGCTTGTGATGTACACATGTAAATGTTCTCATAATGTACGTATTCGTATGCATGTGGAATTTTGTGAATAAACAGTAGTAACATGGAAGAGTGTGTCAGAACTGAAGTCTAAAGATACGTGGATGATACAATTTCCTTTAATTATGTGAGGCTATGAACAATGAACGTGACAAACATCCATACGAGGAAATGTATATAAATGTGACACATAACTTGCTGAACTTTAACAAGTTCATGTTTGAAGAATCTTTTGCTAGCGCATAAAATTTCTGTAAAATGGTGGTATCAAAAAAGAAAGAGATAAGATTAAGTCGGATTAAGTCAATAGTGTAACAGACAAACATTTTATATTTAAAGCTCTGAAAATTTAGAAATTTTTGTATATGAAGTAACAATAATACCGAAAATGTAATAACTCTCAACAATCTCTAACAATTGTAATTTAAGATATTATAAGATCTCTAAAAATTTATTCGATAACAATACCTAGCTAGGTACTAACTTTAAAGCGTTTACATAAATATTGCTTGTCTTTTAGATGAAAACTCTACAGATGTATTGAAAATTTCAAATAATTTTTATTAATACAGTTGCAATATTAGTACCTCCTCACAAAGCAAATAGTATTCGTTAGAAATCCTAAAATTCGCATGTTTCAGCGGGTTTTCCCCCGTAAAGTGATTTGTAATGGAAACATGAAAGCCCCTTTTCGAAACCATTTATATAAGCTAACTCAGCAAAATAAAACTTTTCCCAAAGGAACGTTTCATAATCCGGAATAAAACAAGACTTGAAAATGCTTGAATGATTTTTCACCACTTCTATTTATCATTTTTATTTAGATTGAGGAAACGTTCATGTAATTGTGTTGTCGGTTAGGTAGGGTAGGTCTCCTTTGTTTACGATTGATTGTATTTTATAAATAATGGTATATGTATGTGGAATACGTTATAGTACCTAATTAATTTGAATTATTGCAACATCAACTGTTTATACGCACTTCTACACATTTATTTTGTGTTACTCTTATTTTACATATTTATGGAGATAGCTAAACGCTGTCAGTGTTTAAATTTATGTTCAATGTTATTTTGTCGCACACGGCACCAGTGATCGATCATTTTATTTGATTTATTGCACACATACGGGGTTTCGTATATCCTTCTTCCAGAACATACGTACAGAGAGTTTGTTCTTCTCTGTCAACCTAACTAACTAATGTTTGGATAAGTCTTTTTAGCAAACTTTTTTAGAAATGCCATTTCACCAAATCATTAAGGGCGAAAGAAGATTCGAATTTCAGATCTGTTTATAGTAATAAAGATAAGAGCCCAACCCTTTTAGTAAATCTAAAGATCAAGTTTAGACATTGTGTAAGTTAGGAATTTACGAAATTATTGCTCTCATTGTAATCAGAAATATATTGGGTAAACTAGACGCGGGATGCCGGGATTGAAACCGAACTTAAAGTGCACATCACTATGGTCTGTTTTTAACTAGGAGGAGCGATTCAAATTTGTCGCGCCAAAATCCACACCTGTGATTGGCTGCGGCCAGGCCGGTTTCACACCGCTAAGTAATTTGTATAAATTTTGACGTTTGACGTGATTTGATAATTATTTTTCTAGGCGCTGACAGTGACATAATTGAGGCAAAATACATTAAATTAGTTTTCATTTAAGCTGTAAATATTAAACATGATAAAAATTCAAATTTACCGTCAAAACTTCGGAAGTCTTCTTTTCTAGTGACATTTCTAGTGTGAATCTGGCATTTGTATTCACTCCTCCTAGTTAAAAAACAAACTCATAGCTATAAATTTCATTGTTTTGAAACGGAACTACATACGGAAATACGAACTACACAATAACAGTTACAATAAAAGGGCATCTGCAATTTCGGTTACGGTAGGAAATGAAAAGGAAGAAAAATAAAAATATTATTATGTACACTAGTACCTAGTGCGCCTCTCTCAATAATTTTATAGTTACTAAATTTCATAATGGGGGTTCCACAAGGTGATTAGAATGTCAGAAATATTGTTCCTTTATAGTACTGCGTAATAAATCATTTTCAGTTTTTCACATTCATTTAACCTTGCTCAAGATTTCTAATTTCAAAGTTCTGAATTATGATTTCAAGTCTAATCCTTTCTTCTCATTTTTTCAAGCTTTCGGCTATTTTCCGTTCATAACTTCTCAACTTTCTCAATCCTGGGAGTATTACGAAACCACAGACCGACTTCGGTTTTGTCTTGTCTGTGTTAAATAAATCACTAAGCTTTAAAAAGCTTCGAGCCACCCCTTTTAGTACTAGAAGTTTTTATATATGAATGCTTAAAGCGAGTATAGCGTATAATTAATAATTTAACCTCTTTTCTAACGTATTATTTGTAACTCATAAGTCATATCTTTTACTTATTGGAATGTGAAACTCAATTTTCAAATAAATAAAAAACACGGTAGGCATTAAAATATTTATTGAAGAACAATGACAGTGTCGTTCATGTCTGTACTATTTGTCTTACAAACAATTTGAAATATTTCAAGAAGAATGTCTTATATTTTATATTGTACGGAAAAGGGGCATATTGTGGCATGCAGGGTGCATTCTCTCGATAGTATTTCTTTTAATATAAATAGCTTTTATTGTATCCTAGCTGTATTATTGGTATTGATCGGAGGACAGTCAAGGTTTTTATATAAATTACGATTCTTCATTTTCTATAGTACGGGTTGTATTACTGTGCCACGTCATACCTGCGTACCAGGTGAATATTTTTAAATCTATGCTTTTGATTACATATCCTGAAAAGAACTTTTAATTTATTTATCTCTGCAGCACACTACTTTGTTTAATAAAGTTTCACTGGGTATATAGTGTGTTTGATTTTTTGTGTCACAGTAGTTCACTCGGTTATGAGAAGATTAATGAAAAATGGAAAAGAAGAAAATTGTTAAACATTTTAATTTAAATAATTTCGCATTATTATATGATAATTAATAGGATTCATAAAAAAAATTACAAACAATATAACACGAAATGTTACTGTCACAGCCACTTACTCATACGTGAATGATGAAGACTTATGGTTATAACTGCGTTTGGACTATATTTTGACAGTAATATGACAGGGTCGCAATCGAGTCCTTGCTATTTGTGTCCTGTGGGATTTCAAAACAAAAGAGCTTTGAAAAGAAATGTAGAGCGTGAAAATGAGTTAGGTTGAAAAGAAAAGTCTTTTGTAAATATTTGAAAACTATTGTTGATAATGGAATAAAATATTAATTATCGGTTTTAGAAAGCGTAGGAGCGACAATGAGAAAAAGTTAGAGAAACTAATTAACAGCAGTTTCTTAACGGGATTAATGTTTAGCAAGTTAACATTTTCTAGATTTCAATTAAATGAACTAATTACAGTTTTTTTTGTAAATTGTCCTATTGAATCAGTAATTCGTGTTTACTACTATGTCCATGTTTTTAAAATTAAAGATGGTGACGCTAGTCTGTGATGTTTGCTACGTAATTTGTTTTCCATTTCTTTTACGATTCTTATAGGGATTTCTTTTCTTACACTGTCTTTATTTTTTTATAGATCAAACATCTTCAGATAGTAAAAAGTGATTTAGGTTCAAAACATTTAATATCGCCTTGTATGTTAAAAAAAATAGTTATAAAATGGATAAGTACGCTTGGGGATCGATGAAATGAAAGGTCATATTTGTATTTTACAGACTTTGTGTTTGTCTCTATTCCAATTTTCCTCGACTGTATTTTCCCGTGCGCTTAAAGTGTTGGTGTGCGTCCCCAACTGTTTCCCTTCCTATTAAAAGCATGGGTCTATTCTCTATTATGCTATATTAAGGTAAATACCCTACGCCTTTAATGCTACGAGATTTACCACGAAGTTAAAAACAAAGCAATATGAAATTTTCTAAAACTTCGAAAGCAGGTAAACAAAGAGTAATAATTAAAGCGTATTAAGTTTCCAGACAAACAAAAAAATCGATATAGTCCCTGTTCACCTCATAAATTAGAGATGAAACACGACTCGCGACAACACCAATTTAGTTGAGATCTCCTCTCCGTTTATTGGACGGATTTTATGCGAGTCTCTTTATGAATTGAAACTGTTATCACTGAGTTGTCGATGGATGACATCTACATCCCTATTACACAGAAAATTACTTTTTGAGTAGGAAAATTCGTTATGCTAGCGTAAAATCAAACGCTTGAAAGAGAGTTTTGAAGTTCTGTAAAAAGGAAACAATATGCTATTTCGGTTTATTCGATTCGATCAATCTCGCTGTTTATGCTATTCCAAGATATTTGAAATCTAATAAAAATAAAACGGAATAGAATAGCATATTTTGGTACAAGTTACAAGTTTAAAATAGCATTTTTTGTAAGCGGGAGAAAAGTTTACCAGCGGGGTTCGGAGATGAGGTTGGTAATTTTCTTGAGCATCGGAAAATGACGAGTGAGTGACAAACTATAGATACTTTGTCTATATGACTACGTTTATATTATCCTACTAATATGTACAATAAATTCTTGTCACTGGCAAGAATTAAATGGCACACGTCAAACTGCAAACAAAAGAACGACATTCGACAACTTAATGTGGAGATATTTCCTTTCGTCACAAGTGGCGAAAATTTTTTTTGAACAGATGGGAGGGGATGAGGGATGTTTGGCACATATTTTCCAAGTCTCTAGCTTCCTTATTATTTATTACACTCTGAGAATTTTAGAAGGAAATCGGAGGGGGTGAGAAAATCATCCAAAATAAAAGGAAAGACTATAGTCTTTCCTCATTTTTTGGAAATTTTTTTGACCCCTGCAGATCTTGTCCGGATTTTGCCAGTATGTTATTTGGAGGGTGTACACTTGGAAATTATGGGACAAACTTCCCCCACCCCTTCCCACTGCTCCCTGCCTGGTCAGGAAATGTTCAGGAATGGATTCCTTCTGAAACCTTTCTGAATTGTTTTTGAACAGATGGGAGGGGATGAGGGATGTTTGCCACATATTTTCCAAGTCTCTAGCCTCCATAAAATATTCTGAAAACCGACGACAAAATGTGTCTTTCATTTTGAGAAAGAGAGAAAAAAAGCTCTTTGCAGTGATCGCATGGCCGGCGGCCGCATATGACGCATATTTGAAAAAGTAAAGTTAATGTCAATATCTTGAAAATTTGTAACATACAAAAAATTTAATTAGAGATTTGAAATCTGTATTGAGCAGTGCCTTAATAATGTCATAATTATTTTGCGTTATATTGAACATAATAACCAAATTACACAGACAAATCGAGTACCATTCACTTTATCTCAAAATGACAGGGACCATTTTCCGGTCATATCAGAATTAATCAAAATTACCTACATTACGTATCCCACAAGTAATATTTTGGATTTAAACCGATTAAAAAAAATGTTAGGTATAATTAAAAGTTAGTTGTTTTACATTAAGCCAATTAATCATTTGAACATAAAAATCCATTATGGAATACACATTAAAATAATATTGGTAGGTAGGTAAATATAATTATAGCAGATCTGTTACTATACATCTACCTTTGAAGAACATCATGTGATAGCCAAGCAATATTTAACGATAAGTTGGAATACTTACCATCGAAGAAAGGATTTTCGTATGATTTGGGGTCCCAAGTTGCCCATAATTGAGCACATATAAAAGGGGTTGAGCATACTATGTACATAACTATGACGGCAATGGTCTGCTTAACGGTGTTAATTTTCGCCCGTGATATCAAGGGTGTCCGTTTTCCTGGAAGCGGCTTTGGAAGATGAGCTTGCCGCTGGCGTTGTCCAAGTTCACCTGCGGAACTTCTCCATATTTCACGGCAAATGCAGGTGTAGGTTACAATTAATACCACCAGGGGTACTATAAATACAGATATTCCATACCTACACAGAAAATATATGTCAGTATTAAAACTTGATGAAATTATGCACGTGGTTTATAGGTTATAACGTTACTTTTGGAAATAAGTAAAATATCTAAGTCTAGATCACATGTTTTTTGGACGTTTAAATAATTTTATTGGCGTTTTCAAGCTTTGCTTTGTGAAATTTATAAATAATAAATATTAATTAAAATATTAATTTAAACTGCATAAATAATTATGTTTATTGGATTTATATGTATTTCGACATGGAATTTGTCATATCGAAATCAGTATTATAATTGAATAACGATTTAAAGATGAATGTAAAAATTAAATTTTTGTGCCTCCGGTCGGCATCACTGAGTTTCTGCATCGCGAAACCTGCCAGAAACAGAGGTTTCTCCGGCCTAGGCCGGCAAAAAGTAGGAATTGAGGGTTATTGGTTGGCAGCATCGACTCAATCTGTCAAAGTTAAATTTGTGCATCGCGGTCGAAGACAATCAAACAAATAAATTAGCAAAATTTTACAAATACGATTACCTATTTGAGCCACTGTGGTGATTTGAATATAATCTTTAATATGCGCCGGTGTATCCATTATTAAATCAAAGATAATGAAATTTATAAATAAACGTCAATGGAAATTGTAAGAAAATATAGTATATAACGGTACAAGGTCGGTAAGTGCTCTCTAACAGATCAAAAAAAGTTGGAAAATCGAGACCCGTAGGGTCAAATTAATATGTTTTAATGTCCTACTAGTCTGTTATTGTAACATAAGCACTCTATTTTGAGATTTATTATATGAGAAATAATTGCCTCAGGTCTGTTATTTTTTTTAATAGGCCCTAGGGCTCTTATAAAAAAATAATTGACCGAGAGAGAGAGAATTTATGGGCGTTACTTGGCGTTACCATGGAAATAGAGAATTATTCTAAAATATAAAGTAGTCTTGATTTAGTGTCATTACAAATTAAATGTCAAATTGACAAGCTTAAAAATAAGAAAAATCGAATTAAATAACAGACTAGTAGGACATTAAACGTTGAAGGCACCACGGGTATTATAAGAATAACCACGCCCTTGGTCGACGTACAACCCTCGGGCTAAAGCCCTCGTGTTGTACACCATCGACCTCGGGTCGTTATTATTCTTATAATACCCTAGATACCTTAATAACTATTATATTTAAATCCTCGTTTCTGACGATAACAAGGTATAACGAATAATTTATATTTTATATTACCAAAGTGAAATTAAGTCATCTCGACATAATAAATTACGTACTTGCAGACGTAGCGACGTCATGCTAACGCTAAGCAGCTGTGGGTGGCAAAATGATAAATCAACCCATGCGCAGGCATGTTATTAGCGGTGAAACTAAATCACATGAGGTAAAAAGACAAAGTTAGTGACAACAATAATTTATGGAATTGGAACTGCCTTTTGTCGTTTCATTGATTTACATTTGATATTAAAATTTTTACAAAGAAAATTTATGAAGGTAGATTTTATGCATTATTACTGATACGCTTATTTAAGACTACCAATATTTATTTTTATGATTGCGGGCATTTTTCTTTTCTTTGTATAAATGTGATGTAATACGTAATACCTACCAACTAAATCTAAAGCAACCATGGAACAAGCACGAACAATATACAGGGTGAGTAAAAAGTATGGAATAAATTCATTATCTCCCAAAATAATGTTTTTTTTGGAAAACGCTCGCACAGGTATAGCGATTTAAATTATGGCGGATATTTTAAAGTGTTTCAATTTTTTTTGCGACTGTCATTTTTTTGTGGTGACGTCAGAGTAATTTTTTTTAAATGACACCCCATACTTTTTTTGACGGATTTCGACAAAAGACGTCATTCTGCATCTGCAACTTGACAGTTTCTGCGATGTTCATTTTTTAAATCTGAAAACTGTTATTTTCAAAAACATTATAATATTACGCAATTTATTTATTAAGAACCAATAATTAACATGAAAAACAATCAACCTATGAAACTGGTAAACTCATACAACCAAATAAAAGCTAAATTAGGTGCTCGAACTGTCTCCCATTAAAGTTTTACTTATTCAAATTTAAAAAATGAACATGTCGAAATCCGTCAAAAAAAGTACGAGGTGCCATTTAAAAACAGTTACTCTGACGTCACCACAAAAAATGACTGTCGCAAAAAAAATGAAACTCCTTAAAATATGCGCCATAATTTAAATCGCTATATCTGTGCGAGCGTTTTCCAAAAAAACATTATTTTGGGAGATAATGAATTTATTCCATACTTTTTACTCACCCTGTATAGATATAAGATTTTAGTTACTCGCCCAGATTAAATTCAGAAACTATTTAACTTGCTGACTTCCACAATAATGTTAGACTATTCAAAGATATGTTTAAATTATAATTTGAATTCGATTGATTTTTAAAAACCTTTCTTTCTAACATACATATTATAACATAGGTACCTACTATAAGATATTTCAAATTAATAAATAAAAATCATCAACGCCATACTACAAATTCTCAAATTCCATCAAACGTTCCAATTCCACATGTATTATTAGAAGTTCAATTAGGTGGCCCCTTTAAGATTTATATTAAACCAAATTAAACGTAATTCCGAAATTCATTATACTAGGCGTAAGCTCTAAACAAGGAAGTTCACTTGGAATGTAAGGCAGCCTCTGGCTTTCTTCATTTATCAAATTATGTCGAATTAATTTAATACATTGAGAGACCTGATACCCTATTAATTATTTTGCATTGTGCTTGGTTCCATTATGATCATGATAAATCTGCTTCGCGGTTTTAGGGACAACAAGGAAAATAGGTCAACTACCTTTTGTTAAAGATGGATTATGTGCTTTTCGAATATAAGGACAAAATGTTAATTTGTCTTAAGTCGGTTTTAGGTTATCTTCTTAAAGTAAGATAAAGTATGCCAGGGTTTGTGAACAAGGTGGATGTTTGATTAATAAACTGCATCCACCGAGTTCTATGGCGTATAAGTTACTCGTATATAAAGTATAAGTCCCCAAACAACTGTAATTAAGTAATTTTGTGAAATCATTTTAGTCCATGAAGATTTCTATAAATAGGTAAGGTCCAACCCTAATATTGAAGTTTATAGAATAAATGCATAGAGAGCAGGCAACCGGTCAACTTTTTTATTGGTTGATTTATGTTTTCCATATTAGATAAATTTATCTTGTGCGAAACCGAGAAGATGTGAAAGAGTGAAAATCAAAGGATGCCAATTGCGAAAAAACAATTAACTCCGGGGGTTTTCAAAAATAAGGTGCCCTAAACAGAGATTCATGGCGGTCACAGGAAGGTGACACTTACGCCCCAAGTAGCAACAAATGTTACCAAGATTAGTCAAATATTGGATATATATACCGGGTGAGTCAGACCACCCGTATCAGTCGTTTTTTTCGACAACGGTTAATCGTAGAGAGTCGGGACAAAATTTTTTATTACAAAAGCCTTCATGAAGAATCGAATGCAGACTTTGGCATTCGCCGGAAAAATCGGCATCCTGAAGAGTTTGTTCCAGAATGTTGAGAACTCCAAAATTTCAAATAGCACGGGGGGTCAAAAGTAGTATCGTTGAAAAGGTCTTTAAAAAATAAGCAAGTTTTGTAGGAAAAATAATTTTATTACTCCCACCCCTTCTGAGGAATATTCGATTGAAGTTATTAAGTAATTGTACTGTTATTTAGGCAGGATGTAAACGGCCTAAGTAACTACATACGTCCTGACAATAGAAATGCATGGAAAATCAGCAGTGGATGCACACGGGCTGACAAGAAGAAGAAGAAAACTGTTATTTATCTTTACATTTAAAATATGTCTAAAATGTAAGTTTGACAATATCACAATAATTGTTCAAACTGTCGTCCATCTACTTCTAAACACTGTCGAGCTCTTCTAGTCACATTATCAGTGGCTCTCAATATTTCTTCACCACTTAATGACCGGCAGGCATTGCGAATTCTCAGCTTCATATCTTCTCTTGTTGTATCCAGTGGAGTACAATCGGGTGACCTATTGTCAAACTTACATGTAAAGTTAAATAACAGTATTCTTCTTCTTCTTGTCAGCCCGTGTTCATCCACCGCTGATTTTCCATGCATTTCTATTGTTAGGACGTTAGGACGTATGTAGTTACCTAGGGCGTTTACATCCTGCCTAAATAACAGTACAATTACTTAATAACTTCAATCGAATATTCCTCAGAAGGGGTGGGAGTAATAAAATTATTTTTCCTACAAAACTTGCTTATTTTTTAAAAACCTTTTCAACGATACTACTTTTGATCCCCCGTGCTATTTGAAATTTTGGAGTTCTCGACATTCTGGAGCAAACTCTTCAGGATGCCGATTTCTCCGGCGAATGCCAATGTCACCATTCGATTCTTCATGAAGGCTTTTGTAGCAAAAAAATTTGGCCCGACTCTCTACGATTAACCGTTTTCGAAAAAAACGACTGATACGGGTGGTCTGACTCACCCGGTATATTGTTTCTCGATTCAACATTTTATCGTGTAGCACATGTTGGTACAGTAAAGGCCAAACGTTTTAGAAGCAACATACCAATTCCAGGGTCCAACTCAAGTGCTACTTTCTTTTAATAAGTCTCTCGTAACGAGTTAAACTAAATAATTAATTAAACATTAAGACAAGCAATAAATTAAAATTATTTATACTCCTTCCTTACTGTTATATCAGAATTTCTGTTTTGGTGGGTAGTGCAGTTGCATATATTTATACAACCTGTTATAATTTACATAACCTGCTTTTTTTTATATCTATTTTCTCTTATGTATAATTTTTTATATGCATGTAGTTATAAGTTGTGTTTCTTTATTTTCTTTTTTGTCTTTCTCTGAGACTTTTTTTTCTTTTATTATAATTTTTCCATGTTTCTTTGCCTGTTTGGGAAATAAATAAATAAATACTAAATACTAAATCCAACATTAAAAAATTCTCTATCTAACCATATTATTTAGTATCCCACCGTACCAACTCCCACTTTTTAATATTTTTAAAATTTATCGTTTTTAAAAAACACGTCAATTTTTATATCGAATAGGAAGTTTAAAACCACTATTAAAGTAATTTCATAATTCACTCATTCAACTTCAGCTCAAACTTGGAAATTTTAAATTTTCAAAGTGGGAGTTACTGGAGTTGAGGGGGTAGAATATAAAATAATGTGGTTTGATAGCGAATTTGGTTACCTTTAAAATGATATATCACAAAGTAGGGGGTTCAATTTAAAATTTCAAAGTGGAGGTTGCCCCTAGCGGCAGGGGCGGTAGTCGCAGTTGTTTCGCCGGACAGAACCAGATGCGCTTCTTCTGTTGCCGCAAACCGCAACCCCCTACCTCCTTTACTTTCCGAGATATTAATTTTTTCACTTTTTTTCAAAAAAAATATTGTAAACTATGACCAAACCCATTCAAAAACGATACTCTTTTTGGCGAGGTCGCCGATGAAAAACGCGTCGCCTGATCGTATAGCGGTTTGGACTGGTCGTACCACGCACCTTCGCTTAGCCCCCCGCGCAAGCGGAGCCCTACCGTTCCCATAGTAACGGAGCTGCGATTTTCCAAAGCCGCCTCTGCAGAAAACACTTTTTCCCGTTTTTGGGTGGGCAAAAGGTTTCGGGATAGGATCGCAACTGCATCCACTTAGCCGTCGCCCATCTCCCCAAACAGGTGATCAAGATTTGCCACAGTTGCACATTTTAACGAGCTCTTTCCAACGCCGCCAACCGCGATCTCCTGCCTCTCTTGGTTTAGGAGATACGGAACGTGATTCCAGATCGGTTCGAGCATTACATTGGCCAAACCACAAGTCCACACCCCACCATTTATGGGGGCGGCAATATTTAAAAATCTGTATTTTTAATGAGTATTATTAAAGTACAAGACAAGTAGTAAATATCTAATACATCAATTATTACAGTATGGGAGTAGAAAATTAGTATATTATGTAGGGAGCATAAAATGAGCAATTCTTAAGTCTAATTTCGTTATCTGTATTAGTCTGTTGTACATAGCTATAGACGAAAATGTTCACAAAAAAATTATGTGTAAGTATATTTATAGTGAAACAGAATTATGATTGAGGGTGACCGAGCGATGCGCAGTGGTTCATGGGAAAGACCAGTTCAGCTCATTGTTTTCCCTATTGCGTGACCTCCTCTCTGTTTATCTTGTGCACATTTCACCCGAAATCATAATTCTGTTTCACTATACCTATTATTGTTCTTTCTACTAACTAAATATCGGTGCATTATAAAGTATGATTTTCATCTAGATGGCTATCAAAGAATAAATTGATGCCATTAAGATTGACTGACATGCAAATCTGATAGTTGTTAATAATTATTGTGACATAAGAATATATACTAGCCAATTGTAAAGGCAGCGATTTGTTCTCATAGCCACACTAGATAAAAATCATTTTTGATCATATTTTAGTTATGCGTAGATGAGTATTTACTCGTATATCCTGTTGTCGAACAAGTTTAGCTTTAGCGTGTCTCTTGTATTATGGTACCTGTTTGTATGTTTGTGATATTACGAATATAAGGAGAAAGTTTCTCACTGGCGATAATTGCAAATTGCAGCTAATTACATTACGATGCGAAATAATATTTCATATGAAGTGTATTGATATTTAGATGGCCATTTATCCACAAAAGTCGTTCCAGAGATCTATTATAGTCCCCAAGCAGCTATTCAAGAATAATCGTGCCTGCTAAACCGGAAAATATTGCAGATTTTCTGCGCAGTATGTCGCGGGAGATGATGGATGTGATTATTACTCACAGAGAAAATACGCGCTATAGCCATTCAGTGCTAGGGAAGATTGTTGTTTAAAATACAAAAAATAATATACGCGATATTGTACCGTCTCTTTTTTTTCAACGTCATGGAGTTAAACATTTTCATTGAAATTTAAATTTACCATCGTCCAGCGTTTATCTAGTAATTAGGTGTTTTTGAGAAATCCCTTTCCCACTGTGTCTTGAATGGTCTTGTGGAAAGTCATTTAAAAGATTAAAAGGAACTAAGTCTACATTTAATGTTCAGGTAGTAACAGATGCGTCTTATACTGCAGTGGTGATTTAATGAAATTGGTCTGGAAAGTTTAGCACTTTCCCTTTTGTCGTTAATTTAATCTCAGACTGGTTAATTAATTGCTCGCACAAACAAAACCAAAGACATAGTGGTGTTGTCGGGCGAAATGGTGACTGACAACCATTTAACTTTCTTTTCAAAGGTGTGGCAGAAACAAAAAAACGAACTCTTTTTCATTTATTGTTTCTTTTTGCTTAAACCATTAATTAATATTGTTTGAACATTCCTGGTTTTAATGTTAATTTGAAAAGATAGATAGCGAAGAATGTTTTAAAATTATAATTGAATCAGGTATTTTAAAAATCAGCGTTTCTTAGCTACTAATGAGGTATCGGATAACTTTCTTGTGCCAAGTTCTATAATGTACACCATTATTTGTATTATAAATGACTTCTTCCTCATTTGTGTACCTAATTATTATACTGCAAGCTTAATTAGAAAAGTTTAATTCTTTTTTAATTAAAATTGAATTTGATTAAAATTCTTTTAGATTGCATTTTCCACATAATACAATTAGTGTGTTGACTATTAAGTAAAAACATGTAAATTAGGTTAGACATTTTGTTAAAAGCAATTCAAGTTCTTAAAAAAGAAAATCTCACTTTGTTTTGATTTTTATTCCCCTATCTTTGGCAAATTATTCTTGAAAATTTCAATTGGATTCTAGAATGAACCAATTACTAATTAAGTTCTTAAATTAACATTAATTTGATATTATAAGTAGTTTATTGTTAATGGTTAATTTAACATTAAAGTCTTACCACGTCACATAAGCCTTTGCTCCCCATGGTTCTGTAAATGTAGCCCAACAGTCGTTAACACCTGGAGTCACTTCCTGATACGTGAATATCGTTAACTGAAACAAAATAATATTGTCAAAGTATTATGAGAAGAACTTATGACCTTCCTACAGGGTGTATTAAAAATGGCGGATAATATTCACGTTATACGATTCTACGTTGAAAAACAAACCAAAAATTATCAATTAAGTGTTAACTCTTTCTTCAAGAAATTATTAATGCTCAAACTTTTTTTTTCGACTATGATTGGCTGAGAAATGTACTTAAATTGTATCAACAGTAGGTACATGTGTGTGAAGTATGCATATTGCTCACGTGCGAACTTTCCGGGGCGCCCCTTTTCCATTAGGGCAGTAAACATGCATTTTGTTCGCTATATGCACTAATGTGAATGCACCTAGCCTACCTTAAGAGCAATATTTATGTCTGACCCAAAGTGAAACAGGACAGCATAATTTATTATCTTGATTAGTAAAGTTTTCTATAACGATGAATACGAAAACAACAAACACGGGGACAAGAATACAACAAAGACTAGTAACCAATGAGCAATAAGAAAAGCGGTAAACAACAGATAACTTATAATTTTATTGCATCAATAGAAAATATGAATTATTTGCACATTTTCATTGTCAAAATATTTCAATTGTTTTATGATAATTTTAAAGTAACCAAGATTAAAATAGTTTTCTTGTCTTTTTAACCTCTATTTCTATTGTTCTCAGTCATAAAGCACTTTTTCTGCTGCATTTAAAGAACTAAAATCCAATAAAGAACAAGAAAAAAACTGGCTGTCGTATCTTTGAAAGTAATATATTTGAAAAAAGTGGAGGTGCAAACCTCCCCTGGACTTTCCCATACTAAAAATAAACATTTTGTTTTTGCTATTCAACAGTAGTTCGCGAGGCAGCATTGGAAATCATTTGAATGCCTCGCGAGAAAAATGAGACTATACGGGTTCGATATGAACAAAAGAAAGACACCAAGATACGCATCTATCTGTACTCTGCAGTAGGCACCCGCTAAAAATTACAACTGGCGAAGCCGGACGATCGCTACCGACCGACGATCCGAGTCCAACCTAAATATTCAAAATTCACGAATTTCTCATTAACCGTACATTTTAGCCATATGAACACCTTATACTATGTGATAGACAATTCAATTTTGCATTCAATTATATAATAATATACAGGGTGTTTCATTTAAAATAACAAAGTTGCTTATTGTACTGTGAAAACCAAACACCCTGTATACGTGATATAAATTTAGAAAAATGTAAATATATATACTGAACAACTTTTGTATTTAAACTTCTTTCATATTTTGACTAATAAAGGCGCTATAGGAGCATCAATTTCCGATTTTCAAAATCTCGTAGAGGGCGCCGTTGCGACCGTTTTTGGATTTAGTAAATCATTTTTTTTCTTGGTGTAGTACAGCCAAAGGGCTTTCAAACAAGTTGTTGCGGAACCTGATCAGATAACTGGTTTTTGAGTTACGGGGCGTTAAAGTCGAAATTTTGAAAAATTCATAGCGACCGCCATTTTGAAGTTAGAGAGTCCGGTAAAAAACTGTTTGCCTTGAATTATGCCCTTCTTTCATATCCCCTACTCAGATTTTCAAAATTCCGCTTCTGACAAAAATGATACCAAAAAAACATGTCTAACTTCCGCTTCCGGTTTCGGATTTTTTTGAAAAGCTTATTTTGTCGATGAATTTTCGATATACCCCTTCATTTAAAATTTCATCAAAATCGGTTCACTAGTTTTTGCGTTAGAAGCGTTACATACACACATACACACACACACACACACCCACACACACACATACACACACACAGACAGACATTTTTTCTAGACCACTTTTTTGGGTTCCTGGGGACCCAAAACACGTATTTCCGCAAAAATCTCGACTTCGAAAATTTTCATGATATCAATTATACTTCCCTATACCAGTAGTGGTATGGGAAAGTAATAGTATATTACATACCCAGGTGGAAAGAGTTTCATTTCTATCGAGAGCTAAGATAGCTGACCAAGGCACGAAGTGCCGAGGTCAGCTAATGCTCCAGATAGAAATGAAACTTTCCACCGTGGTTTGTATACTATTTTATTTTCAACCATCTAAAACAGACGGGAATAAAAATAAAAAATATTAATATTTTGAAAAAAAAAACCGACATATTGACAAAAGCATACTCCTGTATAACTGTAACGACCTGCTTGATTATGCTCCACTGACGTTTCTCTCAGTGAAACATAAAATTAAGCATATAAATATTAAATATTTCTATTGCTACATAATAACTCCAATGTTACAATTAATTTGAATACTACTAATTAGTTTCATTAGTTTTTCCTATATGTTTCGAAGAATAAAATGAAAATACTACAATTTTGATATTTTTACTTTGCCGCCCGCCAGGTGGAAAGTGATCACTTTCCACCTGGCTGGACGGCGACAGTTAGTAAACGTCAAGTTTCCAACTTACAAAAATGTCAGAAATGCTGTCATTACATATATGGTTGAAAATAAAAAATGTTACTTAACGGAATTGAATTCCCCTTATCTGCTTATGTAAGAATGTCGAGTTTCACTTTCATAAGTTTAATGATGAAAAGTGGAGGTGCCTACCTCCCCTGGAGTTTCCCATACTAAAAATTAACATTTCCCTTTTGGTATTCAACAGTATAATTCGCGAGGCAAAATTGGAAATCACTTGAATGCGTATTGATGATCGTCCGGCTTCGCCAGCTGTAATTTCGGATTTCTGTCAGAGTCCCGGTTTATTATTAATTACTACAGATGCGTTTCTTTCCTCTGTACATATCGAACCCGTATGGTCTCGTTTTTCTCGCTACGCATTCAAGTGATTTCCAATGCTGCCTCTCGAACTACTGTTAAATACTAAAAACGAAATGTTTATTTTTAGTATGGGAAAGTCCAGAGCAGGTGGGCACCACCACTTTTTTTTATTGAGCTTGTTTACTTCAATGCAGTTCTCAGTCGAATATAAGTCCAACAAAAATTTAAAAAACCTGCTACAAGTCGGTTCTTTTTCGATATTGTTAACATGTTACTTATAAATAAAGAGCGAGGAAAACGTTTTATAATTATTGGGGTTGCCTGTGCGTATCACACTGTATGTCGTGGCTTGACGTAGGTACGACGGAAAGATAATCTCAATCCAAATTGTCAGCAGATTAAAAATGACATTAATTTGACGGTTGTACACAGTTGTACAGTTCAATCCAAGATTAGAAAAAGATTTGCGTAGCCCCTTTAATTATTATAGATATTGTTTGATCGCTTGTGCTTGTAAGGCTAAATTTTAGGAGACGAGACAGGCAGACAGCTGATTGCAACGATGTTTGCTGTAGCACAAAAGTTGAAAAAGAAAAAGACAAAAATTTAAGCTAGTTTTATTAGGTCTTAATTACAAAATTTCTGCAAAATATAATACAATGTGTGGCGTTAGCCATTTGAAACAGAAATGTGTTTAAAGTTGGCTAAAAGGACACCATATATTTGAAATGTTTGCTGTAGAATATTCAATATAAATAATTGTCCAATTTTATTACCTTTTGTGAACATGGAAACGTTAGTTCGGCATCAGCAGTAGCTGTAACCGTAATAATAGATTTGGAAACCTCAAAAAATGTTTTAAATTTATTCAGTATGTGGACATAACAATAGTTTCCTTTTCTAAAATTTGTTAGTGGTTTCTTTGTTTTGTGCGATGACCGTCGGTTTATTTTAAAACAATTGTTTATTTGAGAATAGCTTGTAATTAAAGCCCCTACTGCAGCTTTCTTGTAACTTCAGCTAGTGATTTTCGTAACAATAAATGTTAACGATCTGTGGAGGCTACGAAAAAAAAACGTACGATGTACCTATGCAGAAGAAAAATTTGTAGCCTCTGTTGCAGCTTTTGCTATTTCTTGTAGCCTATGTGTTTCTGAAGACCATTGTATTCCCCGGACCTATTGCTTGGCTTTGCCTGTCATTCATAAGACTGGCTGCGACAATGTTTTATCTGTAGTCTGTTTTCTGGGAGAAACTTAATAACACCTCACCCAAAGATCTTCCAGTATGACTGAAGTTGTACGACTTCATTGAAAATATGTTTTAGTTTCATGGTGTTTGATGAATCTGGTACAAAAGGGTTCTTGCAGAAATTTCAAACGAGTGTGTAATAAATTCTATACTTCATTTGCTGGGAAAGGACCCTCGATTTAAACAACCCCACGTGACTCGCCGATGGGTGGGTTTTAAACATAGGGTTGTTGACATAAAGCGTGCGTTGCGCCATGCACGGTAAATCTACGTTACGCGAATTTTACCTGCATTCAGCCATGCTTCATCAGTGTAATACACCGAGTCAGACCAAACCTTGAGTCAGACCAACCGTATCAGTCGTTTCTTTCGAAAACGGTTAATCGTAGAGAGTTAGGGCCAACTTTTTTTTTATTACAAAAGCCTTCATGAAGAATCGAATGGTGACATTGGCATTTGCCGGAAAAATCTGCATCCTGAAGTGTTTGCTCCAGAATTTCGAGAACTCCAAAATTTCAAATAGCACGATCACACTTACATTTTGGACAGTTTTTAAATGTAAAGTTAAATAACAGTTTTCTTCTTCTTCTTGTCAGCCCGTGTTCATCCACTGCTGATTTTCCATGCATTTCTATTGTTAGAACGTATGACCGTTTATATCCTGCCTAAATAACAGTACAATTACTTAATAACTTCAATAGAATATTCCTCAGAAGGGGTGGGGGTAATAAAATTATTTTTCCTACTTGCTGATTTTTTAAAGATCTTTTATACCACTTTTGACCCCCCGTGCTATTTGAAATTTTGGAGTTCTCGACATTCTGGAGCAAACTCTTCAGGATGCCGATTTTTCCGGCGAACGCCAATATGTCACGATTAGATTCTTCATGAAGGCTTTTGTAATAAAAATTTTGGGTACGATTAACGGTTTTTGAAAAAACGACTGATACGGGTGATCTGACTCACCCGGTATTTGACCACCTGCTTCACGATATTTGCGGATCGTTTTTAAATATCGTCGACCCAAATACCACGAAATAATTATTTATCGTGTAGAACGGCCCGTGACTTTAACACAGCAACCAACCAGAGCGCGATGTTTTGACAACCTGTCACGTGGGTTTGTTTACTTCGTGGGTCTTTTCTCAGCAAATGAAGTATAGACATAGATTTTACCCATAATACAAATAATAAATTCAAGAATAAATTTACGAAGAGGCCTATCTACAAGGTGCTATTAAAAAAACTGTGACAAACTTTGAGGACTGAAAGTATGACCCAAAATATGACGAAAAGTTTTAATGAAGAGAGCATTTACACGGAACTTATGGACGAAGATGGCTAGGAAGAGGGGGGGCTGTATCATGACCTGCAAGATCGCCCGATTTAAACCCCCTTGATGTCTTTCTTTGGGGATATTTGAAAGCGTTAGTGTAATCTACGCCTGTAAAAGGCCTGGATGAGATGCGGAATGCCACCTAAGCCGAGCCGCTGTGAGGGTTTTCGAAACAGTTCGAATGTCCATGCGGTGGAGATGTCATGGCTGCCTTGAAATAGAGGGAGGACACTTTGAAAATCTCATTTGACTGTTTGCTTTTGCTGTTCATAAATTACATTACATTATTCGTAACTCCGAAACCGTCCTTTTGCGGACCCACTTTAATTAAAACGTTTTGTCATATTTTGGGTCATACTTTCACTTCTCGATGTGCTAAAAAATAAGTGTCACAAATTCCAGGCAAGAACCCTATGGTTGAGTAGCTGAACAGCTACGAAGAAAGTTAAGGTCGATTGTTAAACGGTTACGGCACTAGCAGAAGCAGAAATGTTAAAAATAGTGAAAAAGACTTACCTATAGAAAATATGCAACTGGAAAGAGTATCAATGCTAAATTATTTCTTTAAACGTTTTGTTATATAAATGCCAAACAATAATACAAAAGTTGTTGAATATAATATTTATGATAAATAAAATAAATGTATGAAGAAGGATGTAGTTATATGAAATTATTATTATTCGATTAATCTTTACAAAAATCATTAAGGTATTATAGTATGATATAATATAATAGTATAATTTAGCATAATATAATAAAAGTAGTCCTACAGTATAATAATTATAATGGAATTTAATATAATATGCAAGACATAGTAATAAAAATGTTTTAAAATAGAAAAAGTTTGCCGGAGTATTCACTTTTAGTGTAATGCATACTTATGGTGTCATAACACTGTTGGTTCGATTTAATACGACGAATTTTAGTGTCTCTGCAGAGAGTTTATGAATATTCACTACATTTTTAAAATCCCGCATGCTCGTTATTTCTATCACCAACGGAATGTCACATTCTATCCACATGCATTTATATAGGTTCAACAAATTAAGTCTTCCAAAGTTTCCAACGATTCGAAACAGATGATATTTATGACTTTGATTATGTTTATAAAATTCGGTTTGTTCTTCCTCGGAAAAGTATTCTGTCCATGACATTTTTCTCGGAAGACAATTCCAATATTTCCCAAGCCGTCCAACAATTTCCTGATACACTGAGTGAAAGTTCGTATTTTCCATTAAATTTATTGTAGTTAATGGTTTACTACCTGACATCGCATTTGATATTATTGGAGAAACTGTTCTTGATTCGGAAGGTCGATCTATCTTATATTCATTAATTTTTGTATAAGGAGATACAAGTAAATCAGTCAGGAAGCAAATTATATAATCTTTGGAGAGGAAACCATGACCACCTAATTTACCTTGAGCCCATCTACTAACGTAGGTTAAATAATCCTTAATGTTTTGCTTTAAAATTTTAGATGGCAGTTCTAAAGGATGTACCAGTTCTGCAAAAGCATTCTCAAGAAATGTATCAATACTATCAGCACTAACTTGTTCAGTGAATAAATATAAATTTTTATGCAGTATATCTAAATTTCCAACAGGTAATGAGGGCAATTTAATTTTATATATATTACCATTGGTATTTGGGATTATGGGGAAATTTTCTTTACGTCTAATTTTTTGTAAGTAGTTATAATTATCCCATCCTAATTTACGATTAGTAAATAGAATAAAATTGACACTGGAATTGGTTAAGAAGTTAACAAGCCGTGAATTTTTTTCAGTAGGTATTAGTTTACTTAACTTTTCTATTTCGGCTTGAAAGTGGCCAAGTGAATAATTTCCCTTATCTGTTTCAAATTCATCTCGCGTTATGTTTGTAGGGTTTTCCTGATGTTTAAGTTGTATTAAATATGTCATGCTGTTATCTGTTTGTTTACAATGTAATACTATGTCACTGAAAACTCCACATTCGTCTACATGCATCGCTATGTACATTATTTTCATGTCGGCTCCACAACAACGAAGGGACATCAACGCTAACATTTTCAATTCAAAGTCTTGACCAGATTCTACGCCAGAACGTGCAGTAAATTCCTGTAAAATTGTTTATTTGTTTATTAATTACTCCATCTTACTTAACATACGCTTACCTTCTGAATCAATGGTTTTAAATAGTTAGCTATCGAAGGTAACATCTCATCCATACTGCAGTTAATTTTATCGGCTGTAACACCGCAGCTAATGAGCGTCTTTACAACCTGCAATTGTCTGTTCATGACAGCCAACTGTAGAGGTGTGTCACCACGTTTGTTAGGTTTATCTAGATCTTCTGTTTTGGCGGCTAAAACTTTGATGCAATCGACACTATTCCATTCTACAGCCGTATGCAATGGTAAATTTCCGTTATTGTCACATTCGTTAACTTTTGCCCCTGAATTAATCAGCGTGTTAACAATTGCAACTTTATTGCAATAAGCGGCTGTGTGAAGCAAAGAATATCCATTTAAAGCGTAGCTTGTTAGATTTGCATGGTTATCAATTAATAGTTTCACTATTTCTTCTTGACCACATCTCACAGCTGAATGTAGCGGTGTATATCCTTTATTGTCACGATCTTCTAAACTCGACCCTTTCTTAATTAAAAAGGCTACCACATTTTTATGACCATATGCTGCGACATGGAGTGGTGTTTCCTTTTGTTTATTTTTAACAGTAGGTGAAATGTTATCAAGAAGAATATCTAGTACATCTGAGTTTCCGTATGCAGATGCTACATGAAGAAGAGTGTTTTCAGATTCAGCACAACGTGGTGTAAAATCAAGGCGGCTTGAAGTTTTAGTTAATAAACGGAATAGATTATTATAATGATATTTAATGCAGAAATACAAAAGCACACTTTGTGGCATTTCGTTTAGTAGTTGTGAGTTGGATATATCAAACGTGTCAACTGTGGAAAACTGTTCTAATACTTCCAATGACCCAGTGTGGTCCGCGTATTGGATTGGAGTCCAAGATAAAAAATTATCTTTTTGGTTAATTAGTTTTCTTAAATTATCATTTTTTAATAATAGCTCTACAATTTTTTCTGTCCCAGATTCATTACTTCTGTAACACCGCTGTTCTATGAAATTTAAACTTATGTCTGTTGAAAAATAATGGCGTTGACCCCATTGAGCAGCAAGATGAAGAGATGTTGTAAAATCGTCGTTAATATCTTCTGTGATGTCCACGAAGCATTCTGAAACTTTGGCGTAGTTTTTATCTAATATAGCTTGTTTTAAAGAACTGTTGTGTTCGTTGTCTTTCGATAACATTATTTTATAGAACATATGTCTAAGCGATGTTAATTTGTCGTCGAAAAGGTATTCCATAATAGGCATGTTTTTTTTTGCATCGTCTCTTTCGACTAATGCTTTCGCGGCAATGTAATCACTAATTTCTTTATGCACAAAAACATATTGCTGCTGATCATTAACATTGTATTTTCGTATTAATCCAAAACTAGCATATCGGATTGCGATAAAATAATCAATATCCTGTTTTAATGTTTCTTCTTTAACAATGTGCTGGATTAAAGATTTGGGAAATGAGTTATATAAAGCATATTCGTGAACGAATTTATTCAAATGTTCAGTTAAATAGTTTACCAACTGTTTATCGTTTTTAGTTTTTCTACAAAATTTTTTTATTTCGGTTTGTATGAAATCGTCATATAGCCTCAGCATGTCACTAAAATCAGTTGAACTTTCGCATAACATGTACAAATATAAAGGTATTCCGAGTAAGCCTTGCTTATTGTTGAGTATATTTTCTAGTTCATCGTTTGTGAAGTCATAGTTATTCAAAAAATTGTTTTGTTCGGTTTCATTTAATGTATTTAAAGTGAAAGCTAAAGTACTCACTTCATTTTCTAATTCCTCTTGCACACATACTCTACACGTTATCCATATTTTAAAACTTAGTTTGATGATTTTCTGTAGGAATTTTAAAACTTCTACTTTACACTCTGCTGAAATTTCGTCCATTCCATCAAGAATCACTAATATTTGTTTTGAACTTAAATATGCATTAAATATGTTTAAATAGAGATCATCTTTACTAGTTTGAGGATGAAAAAAGTGTCGCAAATGTTCTATAGGGTCTGTCACTTTACTTTTCAAGAAATACTCCGCTTGTTCTGCTACAGTTATAAATACTACCAGATGGTTCGTTTGTTGTGACGCTAACTGATACATCATTTCGGTTTTGCCATACCCCGGATCTGCACTTAAAATATTGACAGTACCCTCTATCGACTGTATATTTAATTTTGGAAGTTTTTCTGAAGCTATTCTATGCTTTCTAATTATGTCTACCGATTCTTTTGTTCGAACCCATTGTAATAAAACGGTGTCATCAAAGCGATGCAACTTAATAAGGTGAACATTTTTATTAGTCAACTGGCAAACCGTCTTGAATACTTGTATATTATAGCAGTCATCATCGTTCGCAAATAAAAGTAATCGGTGTCTTAAGAATGTATCCTCTGTTAGTTCATTACCTTTGATATATTCCGAACAGCCACTAACGTCTACATCTGGTATAAATTCCAAGCTGCGAACGGTTGCATGCTCTCCATAAACAATTAGAATGTCTTTTCGAGATTTTAAAATTTCTGTATTTAATCCAATGACAGGAATTTGTCTCGGTATATGACAGAATTTCTCATTTGTATTTTGATGGTGGAATGTGGCACCTACATTACAAATATTGTTTGCTAGGATTTGTATTATATTATCGGTTGTAATAGTTGTATTCAGTTCTGGGCATGTCTCCGTTAATTCTCTTATTGTAAAGTTGCGACCATTAAGATTGATGGACTTATCATGAATTATAGATATGTGCTCCTTGTCGATATCAGAAAGACATTTCAGTGATGTTGGTGTGAGCTCGACTGGTAAACTATTTTCCATTTTGTCTATTATCATAATAATCTTTATTTTTTCTTCTTTGGCAACAGTCAACGTTGATTGAATTATCTGTATATCTTGAATATCGCGAGCTTTAATTACAAGTGGAATTAATCCTAATTTCCACAATAAAAATTTGGTACTTTTAGGAATATACAAATTACTATTAATGTCATTGCTAAGGTAGCAAGACAAATTAATTTGATTCTCCTTTAATGTTGTGATAATTTCATCTATATCAACAATTTCATCTCTAAGAATCTTTTTTAACACTGAAGGTTTTAAAATCTGGTGAGTAGTTATTATAGCTCCGTAAATGACATTTAAAATTTCGCAAGTTGAATTTTCAAGTACTATAAGGGATTTGTTGGCAATAATAGTATTCCATTCTGAATATGACTGTTCTTCAGAAAATTCTAGCATAGCTTCTGGTGGTACTATTATGTCTAAGGTTGAAATTAAAATTTCAGCCAAATTAATATGTATGTGTTTTGGTGTTAATGTATGAAACTCAATTAATTTTCCATCGGCCCATAAATCAATGTATTCCAAGTACTGTTTCAGTATCTCCGTTAAAAACCCATCGTTTCCTACATTTAAAAAACTTTTTATTTCCTTCTTGATTAATGCGTTTACTCTGTTTTCACTGGCTTGATTGCCACTAAAAAGCCATCGACTGAAAAATTCTTCACGTTCTTCTTCACTTTCAAGTTTATTCTTCAACTCCAAAAGGTCAACCACACTACTTTCTTCCTCTTCGTCTGCATTTTCGGTATGGAATAATTCATTACATCCCATAATTTCATTTTCTCCGACGTACAGTTTCCCTTTTATGTTCGTAAATAGTATTAAATTAACGTCGTTTATGTCAATGTTTCCGAATAGTTGGTTGTCCATTGTTGGAAGCGATGTTTTAATTTTCCGGTATCCCGCGAAGAGTTTCTGTAGGTCACAAATACATTTTGTTTTATTCTGTTTTAACTGGAACATGTCGGTTCTTAATACAGCATTACTGGAACCTGTAACATGTTTTAGTTGGAAACAATTTAGTTGTTTTTGTCCATTTTCGTGTATGATAATGACAATATCATCCCATTTATCAAAACCTTTGGTGTTAAATAATAGATTAAACTGTTTTTTGGCATTACAAAGACGTAGGGCAAATAGAGCAGTTAGTTTTAGTTCGTAGAGATGGCCCTTGTTGGATGTGCCATCACTAGGTGAATAAGTAAATACCTGTAAATAGAAGGTAGACATATTTTTTAATAATATACAATACACAATTAAATAAGAACATATTTTTGATATGAATATAAAACACGTTTCAAACTATAAACATCTGAATATGTACAGAGAGTTACAACTTTCAAATTAGATTAGCGATACTCTCTTTCTTATCAACAAGTTTTACAATAATTGCGCTGGTAATGTTTATTTTATTAAAAGTAAATTACCTAAAACGATACGTGCAAGGAAGTAATATTCTTTTAATTAGACACTCACAACGGGGGGGGGGCCAACTGCTAAAGTCATATGTCCCCCCATCCAACATTTAATCTAAGACATCACCACATCCATGACGAGACCAGGATTGGTACATGGATTTTTATCCAGTTAGCCACTTTAAATTTAAACTAAATTATTCAGTGTTAAAATGTTTAGAGTAGAAGAGCTATGTTTAGTGAAACACCTTGTATATAATAGGATTGTAGACAAAATAATATTGAAGTAGATAGTTTTATACAGTGTCCGATAGTGGCGAACACGGTTCATAGGATTCCATTGAGGAATGGGAACAGTAGTAAAAAATTTGCCGAATTCTTACAAATAGATGACGATAGGGAGATTTATCAGTTCCTTTTAATAAATATTTGTGAATGTTTACAACTTGCAAATCTGTTTTGTAGTTTATTGAGCATTTTAAGAACAATGATGAATTGATGATTGATAACCAAGTACATCTATTCAGAACCTATAAAATCAATGCCTAAGGTGATACGAAACCGACATAACAATTTCAAAACTCACTCTTTGGATTTTTTTCAAAATTTTATTGTAGACTATAGTTATAGTTAGGGCAAGCTAAGGGTGTATCTACGTCATCAATTTTTTAATGGGGTTCATGACGCCACGAATTACGCTGTATTTATTTGTTGTTTCTCAAAACGTCGTTTGCTTAATCTGTCGCTCAAACTGTCAGAGTCAGTGGCGGCCGGTGGTCAAGCATAAAGGGAGGTCATTTTAAAAAACAAAATATAAACGAAATACTAAAAACGAAAAAACTTTATTCTTACCTTAAAGGGATTTATATTTAAGATCAATTCGTCTATCTTAATTAAGGTATTTTTTTATCGTATATCCGAAAAAAAAATTACACTAAACAGTGTGGCTGAAAACGAATTACTCTTTAATGAACGCAAAATGAATATATTAATACTATTAGCCGAGGCAGTCCGGCTCTCAGTCCAACTTTAAGCTATTGTAAAAAGATCTTGTACTAAGTCAAACGAAATTCGAGGCTGTCCATTTCACTCTGAAGTATTGTAATTCCTATCTACCGCATAAATACGTACGTGTGTGCTAAAGTGAACGACGAGGCTGCATCCAGAATTGACCCAAACAGTAGCAGTACTCGAATTGTATCAACAATGACACATGCAAGCAGTCCAGATTTCATATTCAGGCACGATTGGGTAAGATGATATCTTACTAAAATAAGAGTTGGAAAACTTTGAATTAAATATTTATTATTTATGTTCTGATTTCATTAGTTAACAGTTTATCAATGTGCAATTTTCCTAGGGAGGTCATTGACCAATTGACCTAATGGAGGAGCCGCCACTGGTCAGAGTGACATCTGAGCAATGTAAATATAATTAAAAAAACAACAACGATCATGTGCTTGAATAGAAACTTCTAGGACGAAAAAATACTAATTAGTAAACGTTTTTACTTCTTGCAGGAATAATATGAATACAACTAATTAATAAAAATAGTAACTATAAAATAACATTCTATGGGCTTATAAAATACAATAAAACACATACTTTTAATACGTAATTCACAAAAAAAATAGTTTCATACTGATTCAAGGTTGGTACTACAAAATTAGCAGAAAATGTGATTGATGACGTAGATGCAAATTTAGGGCCGATTTTACAATACTATACTATTCCTCCAACTGCCATGGTTACAATTGTTACAAAAATTGTAACCATGGTAATTATCTGAGGAATAGCTTATTTCAGGTTTATACCAGTATTGTAAAATCGGCCCTTAGCGTGCCCCAACTATACCATGCTCATCATTTGTAAGTAAATTTTGTGTCCTGTCAAAAATTATGAAAATGACGTCGAGAAAAGTTTGTATTCTTTTAACATCATAAAATTTAGTTCAGTTCAGTTCAGTGATTTTTATATTAGCCAACAAAATTTTCCATTTGACACAGTAAACGTTACGAAAGTTTTCTGAAATGAAAGTATTATACCTACGCTTGACAACAGACGTTGAATTAAATTTATGTTGTTGCAAGTCTTTGCTATTATAATCCGAATATTAATTACCAGTAAAACAATCGTCTCGTTACCTTTGAAAATAGTAACTTAAGTTGCATAACGAACTGGGCGGCATTGATTTTATAGGTTCTGATGTTTAAGTATCAAAAAGAATACATGTTAGCTTTTTTATACGGATGTACTATAGAAGATTTAGATTTTCCTTGTGTAACATAAAAATGTGTATAATTTCTGACTGAAAATATAGTTCCTTGTAGTAAGATATAAATTTTAGAAACGCATTGTTTTAACAATGTTTGACTGTGTCTCAAATTTTATATTTTTGTTTTTTTTTTAATTTATTTAACGTGGCCTTATTTCGCTATTGTGGTATAATTTAGAGTATAAATAGTGATTCTAACGAATAAGATATTTTTTTAACTGAATTGTACAATGCGGCCTTACACACAAGTTTATAATAGATATGTGTATATGATAAGTTGAAATTAGCTTTTGTCAACTTATTTATTGGGTATTACTACAATTTAAAGGTGTTTTCATACCGTAATAAATCATTATGACTGTAAACAAGATTGCTAATCTTATCTGTGAGTAATTTACTTTGTGGTGGCTGCAATTTAGGGTGTGGTGTTTATGCTAGTTTGGTGTTTCCTTTACATAATTCAAGATTTTGTAGGAATCTTAAACTAAAACAGTTTTTTTTTTGTTCAACTAAACTAATGCATTATTTTTCTAAATACTGAACATTAATATACATATTTTATAAGTGTTGTTTAGTGTATTGTTATCGACATTTTGATTAGATTGGAATAACGACAATAACGTATCAGTTCTAGGTATTAACATCATTGACCTTTTTTAAATAATTAACTCCAGTTATATTTTCCTTATTTCTGCCGTTTGACGAAAATTATGAGTAATTCCCAAAGGATCGTTTTGCACATGCAATATGCATTTCATATCTATGCATATAATGGAGATTAAAAACCAGATAGTTTCCTGCTATTTACAATAATGTTGAAGTCATCGTAGCTTTGATAGGAAATAATCCAACAAAATTAAAATATTTTGATTTTAAAATTTAAAAATTTAATATTTAGGAAATTATTTCCATTCTTTTTATACAGTCTGTGTTTAATAGAAATTGGAAGGTATCTGGTTTGTGGATGCACAGTGGTAAAGAAGAGAGAGAGCACAGATACCGACCATGTCTCTGGCTGTTTAAACACTTCAGTTCTCTCTTACTCGTCTACGTAATTCGCAAACCATCCAATTTCAGTTGAACTGTGACTACACTTTTTAAACCTTATCTATAGTTACGATATGGAAACACAGAAATGTAATTATATAAATAATAAATATTAACTAAAATATCGATTTTAACGGGAAATAACTATTTATTCGCTTTATACGTGTTTCGGCATCAATGTGCCATTGTCAAAAGCATTTATAAAATATTTAATAACAAATGCAAACAGATTTATATAGTAACTCCTTGATTCTATTATTTTAACACTGCGTGAAGCAGCTGGCCCCAGTCAACCCGTCGGAGGTCAGTCGCTTATATATTTTATTTAATATTTATTATTTATATAATCATGGATTTTAACAAAGTAACGCTTGAAAATGTCAATACAGAAATGTAATTGTTCGTAACTGCAATAATAATTAACTATATTATGTTAGTATCTCTATTTTAATAGAAAAAAATAGCAACGATTTATGAATATTTCATGTGGAAACTTATACGTCGAAATGATATTATAGGTAGTTTCCTTTATTATTGAGTATGTTAGTATGTAGTACCTACATTATTAGGACGAAAATATCTTTTAGTACTGTGTTTGTTAGATTGAAACGTTTTTATATAATTACACATGGTACATATTAATAAACTTATAACTAGTAATGGTATAAATTAATAAGATGCACTTACCTTGGGCATTTTACTTGACGAATCACTAAAATATAATACTTGTCTTCCGATATCATGCTCGATAAATTTCTGTCGAGATAAAGAAAATGGGATTTACACACCTAACCTTATCAGATAATTATTTAAATATCACTTAAATATTGTTTGCAATAGTCGTCTTTAAAAAAATTGATAAACTATGGTTGTAGCTCCACCTACTAGTGATAAGGATGAAAATATTTTTTTAATAAAATTGTATTTGATAAGTAAAGTTTTTGAATCTGAATTTGTTTTTAAATGGAAACACTAACATTGCTTTTTGAATAAACTTTTAAAACACTTTCCATCTACAGTTACGACAATCAAACAATTCTGTGATGGGACCGCAATTAAAATTTTGAATCAAGAGGTTGTTAGTGGTGAATCCTTGATAACGTAATTTTATTTTAATACTTATAGTCCAGGAGCTAGCGGTATATTTCTATCAAGCTGAAATTTTTTTTATGAGCTGGTTTGGTTATGTCTGCCAAATGTAGGTGGTCGGCAAAATAGGACCGCGGGACATAGAGCGCTAAGAAAAAAAATTGGCCAACTAACCAATCCAGGACGTCAGAGAGTGCTTCTGTCCCGCTCAAATTGTCGGACAAGGTGATTTTTGTGTTTGTTAAATTAGTATATAGTTATTAAAAAAAATCAGGTTGATGGTAATAAGTCAAATGTCTTAAAAACAATACGAACCCCAAACGGCAGACACTGATTCAGTTCCGACTCTTATGTCGGACAGTTAATTTTTTGTTATCGGAATGTCTTAAATAACGAGCAAAATAGGAATTAGCTTGATTGAAGTTTGCAAATTTCATCAAAAAATAATTAAAAACAAAAAAATTCTGGGCGCTTTATGTCCCGCGGTCCTATTTTGCCGACCACCTACATTTGGCAGACATAACCATACCAGCTCATAAAAAAAATTTCAGCTTGATAGAAATTAGTCTTAAAATATACCGCTAGCTCCTGGACTATTACGAAAAATGCTTTTTATTCTCCAGGAAAATGTTTATACTTTGGTTATTGTGGCGTCCTAGTACACAGAAGAAGTAAATTCAAAAGTGAAGTAGACAGTTCATTTTCAAAATAGCGATAAACGAATTGGTGTGTTAGAATCAATTCTATAGCGAACATTTTTTTAAAGAGTTCGCGAATTTTGTGGAACAACAGTCTTGAGAAGGAAAACCTTGCACCTTGCACTTCAAAGGATTAAAAAGACAATGAGAGCATCAATCTGTAAATGAATTGGTTGCCGAAGATCAGGATATGTTTAAAAACCATATAAGAGTGTCTGAAGATATGTTATGAGAGAATGTCTTTATCCTAGATTAAAAAATAAAATAATAAAATATCTTATAACAAACGATTAGATTGAATCACTTGAGACTGTGTATAGACTGAATGTGTAGATAGTTCGGATAATTCAACATATGCGGATTCATACAGAGTGAATAAATATTAAATAAATAGGACAATCTAGACCTACTCATCCGTTCATCAATTTTAGATGATCACTTTTGATGATTCCAGATCTACTTTTGTTTCACTTTGGAGTGATGATGATCCTCCACAGTAAACTGTCTTAACACGCCTTTAGTGATACCACGATAACAATAACGTAGATTAAAGGTTAGTCATTACTGTTAGTACTCAAAATGTAATAAATAGATACGGTTACACCAAAAATAAAAAAGAAATATCTTATTCTTGTTATTGATATTACTGAAGTATTCTCGGTAATTGTTGGGTACTCATAAACAACGATAAGATATAGGAATTATTTTTGTAATAAACATAATTCTTTACCCTTTATAGTAAAAGTTTACTTGTATAATTTTAGAAGTTACTGGAATATTCGCTAAATATTTTCAATAAATTCTTTGTATATCCTTCACAGTGTGTTATTGTAAAGGTGCGTACACATATAAGTCGAAACGCGAGCCGTAACGCGAACAGCACCGTGTCGCATAACCGTTAAAACGGGGACCGGGCGTTTTGGCGCAGGGACGGTTTGGTGCTAACAGTTTGGCGCCAGGACGGTTTGGCGCTGGGACAGTTTGGGGGCAGGATGGTTTGGAGCAAGGACGGTTTTGATTGCTGCTGTGTGTGTACACGGTACCAAGGTACTTGTTCCTAGCAGATAATATACAGGGTGGATATCAAAATCCGCCTCGAGCTATACAGCTTCTAATTGAGATCGGATTGTTACGGTCGACATGCCAATCTAAATGGGTCATCAAATACTACGTTTTGATGTAGTTAGAACATTTTCAGGGCCTACTTGAGTTGAGTAGCAATAGTCAACTTTTTAATTTTAAATGGGCACCTATGTAGGTATGTATATTGTTTGTAATTCTGAATAAGCGTTTTCTTCCGAGTTCAACGATGTATAATAAGTCGCCTTACCATTACCACAAAGTAGTAAAAAAAATTGTTTAAAATTTCTCTAGTGACTACCAATTTCGCAATAAGTTTTCAATAGTAGGCTTTAACTAACAAAATATTGACAACTGCTAAAGTTAACTACTTGAGGAAACTCTTAGCACTGAACCTTGAAGTAGTAAGTACAGAATATTCCGTAATTAATGCTGAACTTCAAAATACACAAGAAAAACATGTTTGATACGACAAATTGCACTTGCAACATGTCTACTTCTTCATTCAATATTTTCTTTCTAACTAATTTTAATTTAACAGTTCACTATTTTACAGTGTACGTACTGGTACCTACTGATAGTTTATATCAAAATTTCATTAGAAAATTGCTTTGACAGTTGTCAATATTTTGTTAGTCAATAAAGCCTACTATTGAAAACAAATTGTGAAATTAGTAGTCACGAGAGTAATTTTAAACAATTTTTTTTACTACTTTTTGGTGATGTTAAGGTGACTTATTATACATCGTTGAACTCGGAAAAAAACGCTTATTCAGATTTACAAAAAATATACATAGGTGCACTTTAAAAAATAAAAAGTTGACTATAGTAGCTAAAATCTAGGCCCTGAAAATGTTCTAACTACAGCAACATGTAGTAGTATTTAATGTCCACATGGCCAAAAAGAAAAGCTGTTCAAAACGTCGAATAACTACAACGTCGAACGTGCCCACCTGGTCGAATGGTCGCGGAGGACACTTTTCAAATTCCTGATGATAAGCGAGCAAAAGGTTGGAACCTGCACACATTGTCGAATGCCCATAATGTCGAAAGTCTACATCGCAGAAAACTGCCCAAAACGTCGAACGTGCCCTCAATGTCAAAAGGCCACTTTCTCAAAGTCCATAATGTCAAAAGTTCGCGAGATGGTGTTGTTTGCTGCTGTCTGTGTCGATTCTGATTAGATTTTGTTTAGTTGCGGGAAACAATTTCTTAGGTAACTTGATTTAATTTGTTGTTCTTGCTACGAATCGGTTATTTTTTTTTTTTTTTTAGTACGAAACAGTGTTGCTGCTGTGGTGCGCTGTATACATGATGCCGAGGTTAGTTGAGATAATTCCCAAACAGTAGTTGTTAGTTTGTACCCTTAAAGGTATTCGCACATCATCTGGATTTCTGGTTCTTTTCTTCAGAATTTCAGGCATCCATATAGTATTCGAAAATATACCTTGCCATAACCATAATAATATTTATTTAATAAAAGACATAAATTTCCAACATTTTGTTAGAAATTTTTCTGTTTATTTTAAAAACGCTGCATCTTATCGACTTGTGACAAGAGGGGTTTTTAGAAGAAAATTCAATGCTCTTTCGTAGTTGAAAAAAATCATTAAAGTACGTTAATTGGACACCATCAAATACTGACTAGAACATAACTTTTCCTATTAGTTATTTTGATTGTAAGTAGTGAATATTTTCGCTGAAGTTTATTCAAAAGCACCGGAATGTAGGTACCTACTTTAAAGTTATCCTTATCTATATTTCACCGCAATGCTGTAGCTTTTATTATCCTGTTTTATTACAATCGTAAATCTGGCACACAGGTGTGTGAGAAATTCAATTGTTTGTAGAGCGAGGAAATAAAACAAGACAACTGTCGATTATATGATAAATATTGCACACTTTGTGTAATTTACAGATGGTGTACCATTAAGAATGTCTTTAAACTAGAGAGGGTGAAATATTGTTTGATTATTGATTTTAGAAACTAATTAATAAATTGTATTGAACATCTCTTAAATCTTTGAAACTAATTTGTAATGTTACTAAATTCTTAACTTTGATTATAGGTTTATTACGCAAATGCTCCATCACTTTTTATTCACACATTCACACATCGATCACTGGGTAAGGCTTGTTATATTAGCTAATCGTATGAAAGTATTGACCCTTTATAATAATTTATTAGTGTATGAACAGTAAATTATGATATTAAAAAAGAGCACATTATTTGTATCATATTTGAGAGTAAGTTGGTATATTGAAATGTTTAAGTAATGTTTTTAAAATGGAAGCATATCAAATCAGCCTTGTTTCGATAATAATTATTCTTAGTCTTACCTGTGGAATGCAAAAAGCCAAACTGGTAGCCCATGCTAGCCAAACCATAACTTTCGATCTTCTGGAAGTCCAAGAGCAATAAGTTAACGGGTAACAAATCGCTTGATGTCTATCAACAGCGGTTGCCATGAGCACATACGAACTTAAATATGGTCCAAGCGTTTGTCCGTACTTCACTAGTTTACACAACACGAATCCACCATTAAATCTATAAGTTACTTCCCATCCCAACTGAGGTAATACACTTAAAAATGCTGTAATTAAGTCCGCAATACTTAAATGAAGAATAAAGAAATACATTCTGGAGAGCTTTTTTCTTCCTGCATATCTTCTTCTTGTCCATAAAGCTAATAGCACTGTACTATTTCCTAAGACAGTTACTAAAAAAATAATCGCCAAGGTTGCGATTTCTATTTTGGCAAGATTTTCATCACGATCTATTGTAGCATTTTCGATATCGACGTTTACTTCTATTTTAGATCCGTTTTCAATGCTTTGGTTCATAGCGGTATCTTTAATGGATAGCATTTGAGGACTACCCACTTCTTAGCCCCTGCAAATAAAGTACTTGTATTAGAAAACAGTGGATACATAGGATATCAGTTCAATTTTATGTAAAAGTTACGAGTTCTATTGTCTGTTTCATATTAGACACACTAACGCCGCGCCGCCGCCGCCGCACCGTAGATTTGGGATTAAATAGCATTTCCTACAGATACCAGAAATTTTATGTAAGTATACCTACAGTGTGTCCACAGACTCAATCTCAACATGGGATGTCGCTTATGACAGATACTTCTTAGGCGAAGTTGTACCGAATCCCATAAATAAACTTTCAATATTATTTTAACGTAGTACTGGAACTGTAGTAAAAAAGTGAATTTTTGACTTTTACTTGCTTTTACTTTTTTTCTATAACTCATTTATTTTAAGAAGTCGAATTTAAATATCGAAAGTTTATTTATGCGGGATTCGGTACAACTTTACCAAAGGAGTATTTCATTTCATTTAACCAAATCTGTATCTCTCATAATAAGCGAGATCCCCATGTTGAGAATGACTCTGTGGACACACTGTATTTAAAATTTCGGGTTTCTAGCGGATTTCCATACTGGATTGTTTCATTTTCAGGAAATGAAATTATTGGTAGTAATTTAATTTTAAAAGGTTTTAAATATTTCGTTCGTACTAAAACATCAAGTCAGAAACCATTTGAAATTATTTGTCATGACAAGTGGTCTAGTCAGTCGCGTAGTAAAGCGTAATCGATCTACAGTTACAGAGAATATTAAAATTTGGTAAAACTGATGACAAATTGCGCAGTGGGCGACCGAAGAAAGCCTCAGTGCGCGGAGATGCACAGGTCTGGTAGAGATAAAGTTACCAAATTGTGGTCTGTGAGTATTAGACTAATCCCGTATGGGGTTACTAAGGCACCTCTATAGATGACCGATGGGGAAACGTCCACCAAATATGATCGATACAGGGGAAATAAAATACCGGGGAAGTACCAAAACCAGCATAGATGGTTCTTATTATTAAGCAGCAGTACTGCGACAACCTATAGCTCCAGGCGAGGGGCTGAAGTACAACAACTCTCCAATTCGCTGCAATTTCAGGTTCTAAAAGGTGGAGGTGCAAACCTCCCCTGGACTTTCCCATACTAAAAATAAACATTCGTTTTTGGTATTCAACAGTATTGTTCGCCACAACCGATAAACTAAACTTGAAAATTAGTATATGGAAAATTGACACAAGTGCCAATTGTGTTCATCTGCGCATGTGTGATTATTTATACAGGGTGTGTAAAAATGGGCGTGCAAACTTCAGGTAAAGTTATTCTTTGGACAATAATAAAGCAAAAAGCTTATTACAAAAAAGCTCGAAAAGGGTTCCTCAAGCTACGCGAGGCCTTCAAAGTTAGAAATTGGTAACACTAAAAGAAAGCTATTTTGCAAAATCAAGTTACTTGATGCTTACTTTTAGTGATAATAACTAGAATTTATTGCTATTGATCGTTTAAAAGTAATAGGATATTAATCATTTTCATTATTTCCAATCATATAATTTTTGTAAATGCGTAAAAAATACGCTTGGCAATATTGCAAATTAATAATGATAGCCCACCTTGTTCTAAACTAAAATATAGCCTAGCAGTTTAATAAAACAAGGTCCATGGACTGGTTGATACTTGTAGTTTTAAAATACAAGGTTGTTAAATTTATATTTCTTAATTTGTTATGGTGAGGGGTAGCCAGGCGCCTAAGAACTTTTTTCAAATAAGCTTTTTGCCTTATTTTTGTCCAAGGAATAACTTTACCTGAAGCTTGCACGACCATTTTTACACACCCTGTATTCATAGGCTGCTAGGATTAGCCGGCGACAAGGAATTCCGGTCCCGCGCATGGTCACTTGAACATATCGGCACTTATAAATTTCACCCTACACTGTTTTAAAGTTCAAAATTCACGAATTTCTCAGTAACCGTACATTTTAGCCATATAAACACCTTATACAATGTGATAGACAATTTAACAAAATCCTTAGAGCAGTTTTTTTGTAAGACGTTTTCAAAAATTTCAAAATTTTTGGAACAGCGCCGTTGCTACCGTTTTTGGATTTAATAAATAATTTTTTTTCCTGGTGTAGTACAACCAAAGGGCTTTCAAACAAGTTGTTGCGGAACCTGATCAGATAACTGGTTTTTGAGTTATGGGGCGTTAAATACGAAATTTTGAAAAATTCATAGCGGCCGCCATTTTGAAGTTACAGAGTCCGACAAAAAATTGTTTCCCTTCAATTATGGTCTTCTTTCATATCCCCTACTCAGATTTTCAAAATTCCGCTTCTGAAAAAACTGCTACCAAAAAAACATGTCTAACTTCCGCTTCCGGTTTCGGATTTTTTTGAAAAGCTTATTTTGTCGATGAATTTTCGATATACCCCTTCATTTAAAATTTCATCAAAATCGGTTCACTAGTTTCTGCGTCAGAGGCGTTACATACATACATACCCACGCACCCACCCACCCACACACCCACCCACCCACGCACCCACAGACAGACATTTTTTCTAGATCACTTTTTTGGGGTCCTGGAGGTCCAAAACACGTATTTCCGCGAAAATCTCGACTTCGAAAATTTTCATGATATCAATACTTCCCATATACCAGTGGTGGTATGGGAAAGTAAAAAGGATATAGAGTTCGTTTCCATTGATATGGCGAGAGCGAACAGGGGTATAAAGCAGGCGTTGACAGCTATGTCTTATGTTCATAAAAAATGTAAACAAATGTAAAATAATTAGATTTGAAGAAAATTCCTTTGTTTCTATATTAGATGAGAGGATTTGTTTCTGGGATATGTAAACATATCTTTGGGTTAACCACTGGAATAAATTTGATGGTATGCGACTCAGAATCGACGCCGACGTTTCGGAAATGAAACATGCAGAGTATCTACATCTAGATATTACTTAATTATAAACTTCAAATGATTTAGGAAATTAACCAACATGTGTATAGACACGGAAATTTATTTACCAATTAAGTAGAGCGCGTTTTACATTTACAGTTAGGTGCATTTGAAAACTATTGTACTGTCATTTCGTTTCCTATGGATGCTTTCTTAAGGCTAGCTGCGAATTTTTTTAACTTTAAGCTAAAGATCCCTGGAATTTTGAAATCTTCTTTAGATCTGGAAATATCTGAGAATCTGGAAATATATTTAACGGCCTAACAAAAGTTTAATATCTAAATTATATGTAAAAAAATATGTAATAAAATTTATAATGTAAACTGTCAATATATATTTATTTTATTAACATTTTTTACTGTGGTTTTACTTTATAAATGTCTCAAACTAACAAAGACAACAGATTCAAAATCCATAGCAATTTTTGACTTGGATTAGTATTATAGAAAAGTAGCTACTATGAAAATTTATGTTCTACACAAATACACCAACCACCAAGAGACGCAAACATTCATTTTGTAAGTAAGATCTGAGGATATTTCCAAAAAAAATAAGAATCCAGAATAAATTATTTGAGTTGTAATTATTGTTTTTACTCAGTTAATTTATTTTCACTTGAATGTGATTGCCTATAGTGTTATTTACATTTTTAATTAGAACTCAACCCTAAATGTTCAGGAAAATTCAAATTAGGCTTTGTTATGTAGAATGAGTGTACAGTGTGCTACCACAAAGATAAAAGCCTTTTGAATGGTGTTTGTAGCCAATAACAAGTTGCGAACGAGAAACAAAAGTCGAGTTTCAACAAATGTACGAAAAAGGAAATTAAATAAAGGGTTTGCTGCGCCGAAATGTTTACTTTCAGAAATTGATGCTAATTTGATTAGTTTGAACTTTTTCTGGAATGAAAGTTTAGTAACTTGTGGTTCAGCTCCGCCTTTATTAACATTTATTTGATTTCCTGTAGACTTTAAAAAAGTTTAATTCAATGTCATAATTCATAATAGTGATTTACAGTGGAAGAAAAAATTGTTACAAGCAATGCGTGATGTGACATTCTATTGTAACTTTAATAAAAAAAACTACAGTATTTCAGGGAGTAAAAAGTGGAGTTGCGCACCTCTCCTGGACTTTCCCATACTAAAAATAAACATTTTTTTTTTTTTTGGTATTCAACAGTAGTTCGCGACACAGCATTGGAAATAACTTGAATGCGTAGCGAGAAACACCATACTATACGGGTTCGATAGGTACAGAAGAGAGATAGGCATCTAATTTACTAACGCAGCGGAAGTTCGCGAATTTTCTCATCAATCGTACATTTTAGGTATATGACTACCCTATACTATGTGATAGACAATTAAATTTTGCGTTCAATTATATAATAATATACAGAGTATTTCATTTAAAATAACAAACTTGTTTATTGTACTGTGAAAATCAAACACCCTGTATACGTGATATAAATTTAGGAGAATGCAGAACTATATACTGAATAAGTTTTATATTTAAACATCCTTCATATTTTGATTAATACACGAGCTATAGGAGCAACAATTTCCGATTTTCAAAACCTCTATCCGTTCCGTTCCTAGAAAATATCGGACTACCGTATTGTATTTTTGTGTAAAAAGATGATTGATTATATGAAATACTTCAATCTCTTCATATCATACAAAATAAATGCTTACTCAGTGATTTGCCTAATTTACTATTTAATTATATGTGGATAACGACTTCATTAACTGTCAAGTAAAATCGCCAGAATTCTGACAAAATATCTGACGCTCTTCTGTTTTCAGTGCTCATTTTTCCCAATTATAATTTAGAGCGTTGATATTTCAGTAAGAAACGTCACCCGAGGCTTCATTGTAATTATGGAAGATTGTCCTACTAATTGATGTAGCTCTAGTAAGTAATACGCAGGTTAATAAAAGCAGAATAACGAAAGTAAGGCGTATTCAATGAACAAACTTATTAGGTAGAATTGATTAAAAACTCGTAATTTAGGTACGTTATACAGTGAAGTTATTATTCCAATATAGGTATATTGCAAGCTAAATGGTCCGCCCACTTTATCATTGGAATATAGGCAACCCATTATACACTGTTATCACTCTTGCCCCTGCTTACTGATTCTGATTATTGTTTGTTAAATTACAAAGTGTTTTTGTTAGTTTTTAATAAAGAACAAGATTTAAAACTAATGATTTATTGAAAACTTGATTTATACGAACGAAAATAAATAGAAATGTGTATACCGTATCACTTTGGATTATCGGATTATCATTAGGTAATGTTAGGAATGATTTTAGTGTAAAATATCCTAACAGACCAGTCCCTAATGTGTCTACAATATCAAGAACATCTAGAAAATTTGTAAGGGCAGTCAGTGTGGCACAACATGAAAAAAATCGACGAAAAACAGTAACACATGAATTTGTACACATTTTTATTTGTTCTTGGTTTGTGATGTTTTCAATAAATCGGTGTTCTGTATTAAATTACTTCCATCTTTTTTCTTAAAGTTTACTAGGGTAATTCTTCAATTTAAAGATTTTCATCAAAGTCCGGTGTTTTGTATTATCACACGATACACCTATAGTGCAAAGATTTGTATAGCCTTTTGATCCTACATCAATCAGACTTGATGATTTGAATTTGACGAAACTTGAAAGGAAAATACCTTCGGGAAAATGAGTTTCTGAAATATCCGATATAGGAAGCGGAACTTTTTACGTATCAATGCAAAACAGAAGCCGATAGACGATATGAAGGGAATTGTCTCGATATAAGACATATGTAGGTACCTATTTCTAGTATGTGACTACCAAACGAAATGTTGTCGACTAAATTAATTTTGTATTGTAATCGATAATCTAACACCAGTTTGCTTGTTGTATTAGTTATTACTCTTTGATTGTTCGCTAAGGCTAATATGTTCGCTAAATATTTTCAAGTTAAATAGAATTTTTTTTAGTAACTGAAATGGTATTGTGTTTCTATAATATAAAATTTATTTTAACTTTTGTCAGAAATTAGGGTTCCTAAAAAATACTTGGTTTTATATTTTGTTTTACAGTTTCTTGGATCATGGTGTTATTTAAAACTAGAAAAGCATCACAAGATGTCTTATATTGAATTTATAATATTATATGTATAACGCGTTTGGGTCTGCTTTGGTTTTATACATATCGCGTAATACGGCATTAACAAAAATTAATGATTTTTATGTAGTAACAATACATCATTCAATCCCAGTATTAATTTTATCCTTGATATCCAGATTATCACATAGGGATGTACTCGCTGGATTATATGTCTCACATTCCATATTATCACGCATCATCTCTGCCTATTGCTTTAGTTTGGAGTAACAGATTCCATAATAAACGTAAAGCTAATATTACAAACATTTCGTTATACGATTTCAACCATTACACAGTTGTTAGAGAGTCCAATTTATTTTAATTACTTTACAAATCAGTTTTCAACATATCCCTAGTCACATATTTTTATACAGACTATGAATATAAAAAGCAAATTCCTGCGTAGGATTCCATTTCCATTTAACAAAGGAATATTAACGGGAAACTAAACAAACCGTATTTTTTATAGGAAATTGCTATTTGAAGTTTTGGCAAAGAAATTAAATTTTCGCATGAAGTACATTGTGAATTCTTTTGTGATAATAATTGGTTTCGCATTTTTGGTTATCCCTCAACCACTCTCTACTCAAACGTGAATTTTGTAAATAAACGATTCCCAACCAAGTTTTAAAGATCTATATTATTTAGAAATGTACCATTCAATTCGTTATAGAATGATTTTATAAAGGTAGTAAAATTAAATGCATAGCAAAGTTCGAGGCGAAATGTCACAAATGGAAGTGCGATAAATGTAATGGGACGAATGAGTATTTTACATACTGGTGTCTTGGAAATGGGATTTGAGTAAATCAAGTAAAATTAATTTCATAAATTTTTACATAAAAAAACATATCTCGGAGGTAACCCTACGTACTTGCTCTTGAAGTTGAGTGTTGGAATTGTTTTATCGATTTAACTTGTTTTATTTCTCCTTGTAATAATAAATGAAATAATATTTACAGATATTTATTTTGACTGGGTACTTTGAAAAACAATGTCAGCGTTGTATACATCGAGTTTCAACTTTGTAAGCATGGCAAAGGTGTAAAATGCTTGTCCAAACTTTAGGAGCGAGTTCTTCACGCCAAAACAATAACAAAGGTTTATATTATGAGCATAGGCTGAATATGAGTCTTCTAAAGTGACTTGTTGGATCAGGTATTCGAGGAGTGTACTTCCGAAGAGCAGTTGTACGTTTTTTCAGTTACCTTGTTCTCAGCTACCGAGGTTATTTGAAGGAAAGTAATACCTATTTCAGAAAAGCAGTAGCGTTTTGTACTAAATTGTCGGAAGAAAGTAACTAATATACGCACTTTAGTTAGCTCTACTCAGTATAGCCCCCCCCTTGCAATAATACAATAATAAAATAAATTTTGATCATACTTTAGATCGTTCCCTCTATGCAATAGATGACTCAAAACGATCTTTTCAATTATTATATCTAGTTATAGATGAGATGTAAGATTTAATCACAAAATATGTTAGTTTCAGTAAACTCCATACAATAAATAAAGCCAACAAAATTCCGGATGCTTTTGTATTTTCCATTCGGGTTTGGTTACAGAAAAAGGAAATAGGAAACGGAGCACTGAATCTTTGTCAAAAACTTTAAAGAAGTCGTTTTTATTATTAATGAAACTACCGTTATGTATAACACACACACACAAGTATACATAAAACATACCAGAAAATTGATTATGTCTTCCGCACATAAATTGCAATTTCCTAAAAAAAATTTCATATCCCACGGACTTCCGAATTGTAGAAAATGGGAAGTGATCATATAGTAACTTTCAGAAGAGAATTTATTTTTTTGTGCAGAAAATAAGATCGTTTCTATATTTTTTATATTTTAATAAATGTTGTAAATTGTGAATCCTGTTTTGTATAAGTCAACTAAAAATAATTCCTTTTATTAGTACTTTTTGTATAAGTCAACTAAAAAAATCCTTTTATTAGTACTTATAAGAAATTTCTTTCTTCTCACGTATACAGTAATTTATTATCTTCTTTTCTATGAAAGTTTGTTCGAACTTAAATTGGAAATGAAAGACTCTGAAAGAATCTCCGAAAGTAAAGTTTAAATGAAAAGAGAATAATTAACATTCAATTTAATTTAATTCAGTAGGGCACTAAAATAAGAAATATACGCTAGATATTTGTATTCCTATGGAAATATTGCGCCCAGCGTAGTTTAAAATACTACAAGAATTTTACTCAACGCTACCTACTACCTACATTATAAAGCAAAGCTTATTTTGTTATGGGTAGGAATACAATGTTCGATATTTAAAGGTGTTTTGCAAAATAATTATCAATTATCAATTTTATAGTTGAATTTGAGATTGCAAAAATAGGTTCGATACTTACTTGTTTGAATAGGGGTCTTCAAAATACCAAAGGGTAAAAACCGTTGCTCCCTCCATAATACTTAAATATATCTACTAAAATGGGATTATTGTGAATCATGATTCAAGCTGTTACAATTAAATATAAATTCCAATTATTATTCCTACTTGTGTTGGCTTGGCAATTACAATAAGTATAGCATTCTAAACACCTCATTTAAACTTTATGTGAAGTACTTACTAATAAAACCACGTTACACAATGGTAAATCGAGCAGATGCAAACTATTTTACGTTAACCATCTGTTAGTTGTGGGATTAACAAATGACCGGCAAAAATTGGTAATTATAGAGAATTGATCGTTTTATGTAATATCTACTATTTTTTTCAGAAAAAAATTAGTGCTGCTATTTATACAGAGACATTATTGAAGAATTACAATATTTATGTTACACAATATTAGTAGGTAGGTAGCTATATCTAGCAATAAATAAATACGGAAAATGAAGTTCCGAAAGTACCAAACAATGAACTTGAAATGACTTGATTCAGGATATACGTACATTTTTATTATAAGAATACTTTATTGGTATTTACGATTATAATAATCATTATTTTATTTATAACGTAATAAGATGGTTGGATCTGGATGGTTCAATAAAAATATGTAGGTACCAAAACTATAGTGAAACAGAATTATGATTGCGGTTGACTCAGCGAAGCGTAGTAGATATATCATGGGAAGGACTACTTCAGCTCATTGAGTAACCCTCCTCTCTGTTTATCTTGTCCACATACATATGAGCCGTAATCATAATTTTGTTTTACTGTACAACCAAAATTGGTTAACAAAAACTTTTACCATTCTTTCGTTTGAAACTATGAGAGTTACGTTATGACATCTTTATATCTTTATGTCAATGAAATATATATTTGAATTGTATATAAACAAAGTTAATTCTCTAACAAGTGTTTTTTAAATTGTACATGAAGGATGCTCTGTAATTGTAATTTTTCTATTTTTGACAAGGATAACATTGCGTTATTGCGTTGTTCACCTCACAGCCGAGTACCTGTACATATTTGCTGAATCTGGTAACATAACAAAGTACTGCAAGCAGTACGAAAATACAAATGCAACTAGATGTGAAACAGCAAAGGGTTAGGTTGCTGCAGCTTGTAGCACGCAACTTACAGAAAAAGTTTTCCAAAGCGAGTCTACATTGCTGTACAACAGCAGACTGGCAAAATGTTAACAATTAACTGGCTGCTGAAAATAAGGTGAATGCTAACGTATTAAAAGTTTTAACTCGATTGAAGTACTTTAGTATTTTAATAATTTGGTGAAGATAAATATTGTTCTTTATTAATTAGAATCTACACAGGTATAGTCAGTGACAAATGTTTTCACTAGTCTTGTACTACTCCAACCCGCTTTACTGAGAAGTATAACATTTTTCTATATTTGATTTCTTCTTGTTAACAGCGTTACCAATATACCTATGTAAAACAATAAAAGCGGCGTTATGTTACCCCTTATATTTCTCAGAAAAACGGGTTCAGTGGTATAATGGTGGTGAAAACATTTGTCACTGGATTGTACATGTACATTTTATTCCTGTTTTTCCTTGAATCCCCTTAATTTGGGTGTATGGGGGCCCATGCTTGTAATTTTAACTTCATACAATAACTAAACAGATGCAAACAATAAAACAGATTTAAGAAAAGTCTATGAAAATTAGAAAAGCAGTGTATGATAAGCATATACCTGATGATGCGTATGCCTACTTCGCCTCCACTCCTCACAAGTTACGATCCAACCTGCCAACCTACTACGTTTACCTTGTTGTAAAATAGTGTTTACTATAAGAAAACTCAATTTATTTTAACATAAATACCCTCATTTATAATGAATGAATATAACTAACACTAACAACGTCTTTCTTAGACTACGTTTACAATTGAAGTGTTCAAAGTGTAATGAGGACCATGAACTTACTACATAGTTACTAAGCAACACCAGAAACGTCAGCCAATAGGATTCCATTTTTCGCTATAAACCCGGACCATTATTTTTTATCATTATAAAAATGTCTCTTCTTGTTTAAAAAGACGGCTTCCTGTGATAAAAAAAGCCGTTGCTATAGTATTGTTTACTTATTGGTAGAGAGTTGTTTACTTGTTGGTAGGATCTTGTTTACTAACAGTTTCACTGTTTATTTATTATTTTTTGATTACATATTCGGGATTTTGTTTTGTTAAATATAGCACGACCTTGAATTTTTCTCATGGCAAATTTCAGCAGTAATACCCTTAACATTTTTGCTATAAGGTAAAGCACTCAAGCACAATACAAAACCGAAAAACAGTCGTGCTGACGCACTCGGTTTTTAAAATGTATTGTGCCCTCGTGCTTTACCTAGCAACAGTATTTCGGAAACTACTACTGAAATTTTCCGATAAAAATTCAAAGTCTTGTTATATTTTATATGAAAAAATACAAGTTTATTTTGGCTTCACTTTTTTCAGCTTCATAAAAATATAAATGTTTGATAAAGTGGTTTGAATGCTGATAAAGGACGACGTATAATGGCAATCATTACCATCAATTCCCATCTTTTTACGTGTTCCGAATTTTAATATTCTCCATTAGTTTCAGACAGAAGCTGAATTTGTAACTAACTTGACTACCAAAAATAAGAAAATAATTTACACATAGCTGAATTTATTAATTTCTTTCTTGAGTCTTATTATTTTTTATAACCTTATAAAATTGAAAAGAATGGGAATACTGCAATAATTATAAAACTACTTGGCTCTTTTTTATTCTACAACTTTAAATCAAACTTTTATGCAGAAAATCTAATACTTTATATAATATCTTTAATAATAATCTGTTCAAATTTCAAATTCCCGCGAATTACAGCATGTAGAACGAAGTAACCTTCAAAAATGGAATTAGTTCTGAAGCTAACGCAGAGAACGTTGAACAACCACAGAAAGTTTAATTAAAAGTTTTTTCATTTCGTTTACGTATTTGGGTTTTCCAAAAAGGTCTATGAGGTATTTAAAAGTAACTTATGGCGTTATTATAAATAACCATCCAGGAACGAAAATCTGGAAGAAATACAATTTTTCCTTAATTTTTTTGGAAAAATGCTCGGGTTGACATATGCTCTACAAAGACTTAATTATGGGATGGGTTAGCTTTCCTTCCTTCCCTATTTAAAATAAATAATTTACCACTTAAACTAAATTATTATTTTTCGACTATCCGAATTCTTCATATAGTAAATGAAAACATCACATCGATTTTTCTCATATGAAGGAGTTTTGCATTCTTTACAATTTAATTTAAAGGCTCTCAGTTAAAACACAGAATAAAAAGTATTACACAAGCAGGCAGTGAGCATTTCTTATTTTTTACAATCGTACTAGATGGTATTAGTGTCAATCCGCAGCTTTTTAGTTGTAGGCAAGCAGGATTGGTAAGTACTAAATTTCTACAATGGGTCGTCAATTTTTTGGTTTGTTACAAAATATCGCTTAACAGATTTATACGAGTTACGGTGGAAACAACTTTCGTCCTTTCTCTCTCTAAGTTACATACATGTAATTTAGAAGGAGAAGTACAATTTTTCATCTCTGTCAGTTTAATACTAAATTGTAATATAAACGTGCAATTGTTTTACATCTATGTGTAATAGAAAGAGAAGTTTTATAAGTATGTCAAAAGTTGTTGTAGTTGTAGGCACCCTTAGGGCCGGGTTACCAATCCCTAGAGATGTTAAACTAGTTGTCATTTACAGAAATCCACTAATTTATGCCAACTAATTATCAAATTTTTTGACAAATGCTGTAAAATTTGAAAATCATGGCACGTCATATTTAAAAATCGCAAAATTTTAATTGTTTATTTTGTATTTTGATTAAATCTATACGTCAGACGATAGCACATTTTATACTATACAGGAGAGGACAAAGTTTTAAGTGTAAGCAATTGTCCAGACAATTTCTTTTATAAGACATTTTTATAATGCTCCCTTTGGTTATTTTAGGAAAGATAACATTTAATACCAAACCACATAGTCTTTTATAAATAAAAATTGTATTGACAAAGTTTTAAGTGTAAGCAATTGTCCAGACAATTTCTTTTATAAGAAATTTTTATAATGCTCCCTTTGGTTATTTTAGGAAAGATAACATTTAATACCAAACCACATAGTCTTTTATAAATAAAAATTGTATCATACAAAAAAATTAGTTCACCTTGCAGAATCAAAGCCTAGCAAACGGTTGGGTCTTGAAATAAAAGAGATAAGAATGAAAAATATAAATAAAGATTCCTAAAATGATAAAACACACCGTTTACAAATTCTGTGTTTGAAAAAATTTAACACATTCAGCACTTGATGGATATTTGGATTATGCGCGCAAGTACCTCCATACACTTCGTTCTTTTCCAATAGTTTTACTCGGGGTAAGAACGAACATCTTAATATATCCTCACAAGTTTTTCTGAAACTACTTACCGCGTTGTCAACATGAATTCCACGATTACATTAGGTGCCTTAAATCGACTCAGCAATTCAGCACAAACGCGTAACGCGTTTTAGTGTGTACCAACAGAAGGTTCGATTTTTGAAAACGTCGCATTCTATTAGTTGGTAATAAAACACGCTGGGCGTTTGTGCTGACTTGCTGAGTCAATTGAAAGCAGCTAATACCGGTGGCGGCGGCAGTAGCCGTAAAAGAACAGAATTCAAAAAGTGGAGGTGCAAACCTCCCCTGGACTTTCCCATACTAAAAATAAACATTCGTTTTTGGTATTCAACAGTATTGTTCGCCACAACCGATAAACTAAACTTGAAAATTAGTAAATGGAAAATTAACACAAGTGCCGATTGTGTTCATCTGCGCATGTGTGATTATTTATATTCATAGGCTGCTAGGATTAGCCGGCGACAAGGAATTCCCGTCCCGCGCATGGTCACTTGAACATATCGGCACTTACAAATTTCACACTACACTGTTTTAAAGTTCAAAATTCACGAATTTCTCATTAACCGTACATTTTAGCCATATGAACACTTTATACTATGTGATAGAAAATTCAATTTTGCATTCAATTATATAATAATATACAGGGTGTTTCATTTAAAATAACAAAGTTGCTTATTGTACTGTGAAAACCAAACACCCTGTATACGTGATATAAATTTAGAAAAATGCAAATCTATATACTGAACAACTTTTGTATTTAAACTTCTTTCATATTTTGACTAATAAAGGCGCTATAGGAGCATCAATTTCCGATTTTCAAAATCTCGTAGAGGGCGCCACAGTGGAATTCTGGCGTTCATCAAAAAACAAAAATGTAGCTAATACCAAGCTGTATAAGTATAGAAAATTTAAACAAATTCCTTAGACCAGTTTTTTTGTAATAATTTTTCAAAAATTTCAAAATTTTTGGAAGAGCGCCGTCGCGACCGTTTTTGGATTTGGTGAATAATTTTTTTTCTTGGTGTAGTACAGCCAAAGGGCTTCCAAATAAGTTGTTGCGGAACCTGATCAGATAACTGGTTTTTGAGTTATGGGGCGTTAAAGTCGAAATTTTGAAAAATTCATAGCGGCCGCCATTTTGAAGTTAGAGAGTCCGGTAAAAAACTGTTTTCCTTGAATTATGCCCTTCTTTCATATCCCCTACTCAGATTTTCAAAATTCCGCTTCTGAAAAAAATGATACCAAAAAAACATGTCTAACTTCCGCTTCCGGTTTCGGATTTTTTTGAAAAGCTTATTTTGTCGATGAATTTTCGATATACCCCTTCATTTAAAATTTCATCAAAATCGGTTCACTAGTTTTTACGTTAGAGGCGTTACATACATACACACACACATACATACACACACACCCACCCACCCACAGACAGACATTTTTTCTAGACCACTTTTTTAGGCTCCTGGGGGTCCAAAACACCCATTTCCGTGAAAATCTCGATTTCGAAAATTTTCATGATATCAATATCTACTTCCCTATACCAGTAGTGGTATGGGAAAGTAAAAAGAAAACATTCAAAATGGGCAAACACGTGGCCGGTGGCCCACTTGAACGACACGCTCAAAACGGACGGTTAAAAATTAAACATCGAAAGATATTTTGGAGCGCCGAAAGAAGGACGGTTTGTAGCAACAAACCCCGGTTTTGTGACGCCTTTGTGTTTTGGCCGCAGAAAGCAAATCGAAGTCTTTGGGGGCCATTACTCGTGTCAAATTTTAAGTCGAGAGATTCATCGGTAGCAGTGGTGCACATAATTGGTGAATATAATTCAAGATCATTTCTACCCCTCGGATACGTATCTATGTCATTTTATACCGAGTAGTACTCGCTAATAGGGATAACGCCTGACTAACTCTTATTAATAGACATCGAGCGATTAAGATCCAACTCAACACAAACAATGAAAGTAATATACCACATTGTGTTAACTCTGTGAGGACAAAATCAAAACTAAACTAATTCCCTCATCGTTTAATATTTTTTCTTTTTCTTCAACACCTAGGTAGAATGTAAAACTTTTAAATTCTCAATATTTCCCTTTGAAACCCCACATGTACAAAAAATAATGTTAACGGTTATTTCTTTTTTAGAATAAAATTATTAAGGGGACATTTAAACTTTCAGAGAGGTTAAGAAATGCATTCACAAAACATTATTTTATGAGCACATCATTGACATGGAATATTTGTTGAAAATTCGCATAATATTATACCATGTAATGCAAAGAATATTTCACAATGGTTGTTGTTTAACATAGTTGTTGGGAAATACGAATAAAACGGTAGTCATCTATGAAAAGGCTTAGGCATGAAATTGGTATCACTTTTACGCTTTTAATCAAGATTTTAGGTTTAATCTTTCGTGCTCAAAATTGGATCCTTTACATGTACACTGTTTTAAGTAATCAACTCCAGTTCAGTTCTACAGATCAATCTTCTCTTGATGAAAGACCACTTTTACCGTAGGTAAGTAATTGGTAGTCTGTAGCAAAAGAACAAGGTTCACAGGGAAGCTATATAATTGAAATTTGTGAATATAATATACTTAAGGGTACACTCCCAAAGTTTTAGTATATATTCTGGGATAATATTCAATCATCATCAGCGAAATTAATGCAACCCTGTTCCTAGCAGTGATCTGTTTTGTTTGAGAATGAAACTAACAAAGAAATATCAATAATAAACACCCACAGATGTGCTTTGAGGTATTAACATAAAACGTCCAACACAAAATAACATAATATATTAAGAGTTTGTTTGTTATTTCTGTAATTGACTAAATTAAATTCTCTAACGTACCAACAGCCGCTGTTCAGTAAACTATTTAAAGTTAGTAATGTCTTAAAACCGCTGTATTAACATTAACTTGAAAGAACCCTTTAAGGCGTAACTAGACTTTCAACATTGCCTGCAGTAGTACAATACGTAAACAGAAAGCAGAAAGTTTCTCGTCAACAAAATGAACGGAAAATGTCCGAACTTTACATCCAAACGGGATATCCTTTAGAGACGAAATGCGACTGAACTGGAAAACTACATCTATATGAAAGCAGAGCGGAAATGTTGCCTTGGGGGAAATGTGGTGTTGTATAAACAACCGCAGTTTAGTTTTCTTGTATTGTTCTATACAATATTTATATTTAAAGCACAATAATTAGTGTATGATATTAATCTCATTAAAAGTGTCAGGCTAAATAATGCTTCCGATTTCTAAGCAAATTAAAACATAATATGAAATTGTTTTCAATTGATCGCTTACCTTTATCAGTTGCAACAAAGAACTGAGTTACAGAAACATGGTTGAATAAACAATTACTTTCACAATGCAATTGACGATCTTTGACGTTCATTGACTTTTCAAAACCATCGAATTATATTAGGGGGTAATATGAACGATCAAAAGAAACGAAGGAGCTTCAAATTCAATATTTTCAGAAGAATGGAAATAAGACTGGAAATCAAGCTCGTAGGTCACCATTTTGCACCAGCTGTATTTCGTGTTTATATTTAGGTATATTACTTTAATTTTCCTTCACGCTTATAAAGTATGCAAACTTGAAAGCTTAAAAAAATAGTAGGTAGATATTGTACCTACAGTATACAAACAACACTAAATTCCTTTTCAAAACTTTTACTGCTATCGTTCTAAATTGAATGAAAATCATATTTTATTTTGGTTATGTATTGTTATAACGGAGATAATCTTTATCAATGTATTTTCAAGAATAATAATAATTATTATTATTTCTGAAAGTGAACATACAGCATGACGAAGTGGTCGCATTTAACTTATCGTCCCGTTTTTATTTTTTTAGGAGTAGGGACAATATTATTTTGCGGGAAACGCATTATGTGCTTTGTCACTTTGAAATGGTTGTGTTAAACCAATTTTTTTATATTACTTCCGCTTCTGTTCTCTTTTGTGGAACAACCTCTCTGATCTAATAAACCAGACACTTCTAGATACAATTTGAACGCAATATCTTATAACACGATCAGAATTGACAATGATTGCCGTTTTCGCAAAGTCGCAAGTCTTTGGTAAACGTACCTATATTTTCCGACGTAATCCAAATTCTAGCTGTAGATTGTATTCAATAGCATATAATTAAGGCTGTTTGTTAGAAGTCAATCGAGGGGTTAAAGCCTCTTTTTCTCATTATAAGAAAAAAACAAAAATTGCGTAGTACCTATAACTTTTATTATTTTGCGATATTTAAAGAATATTTTATTGAAAGTTCATTCCAAAATAATGATTTAAAAAAATGAGATTATCGGCAATGTTCAAAAAGCTATCATTTTCCAACACCAAACTTTCAATGCTTATCTGAAACATGGAGTAAAATAAGAGGCTCTTTTTGTTGAATTTGACAACAACTGAAACTAGTATGCATAAAGCAATTACAAATTAAACAGCACACTTTCTCTACTCAGTGTAGATACTGCTAACGGTAACCTCAGTCAAACCTCAGCTCTTTTTTTACTTATTTCCTCGATTTATCAATGAAAATAAGACGGGCAGTTGTAGAATATCGTTGAAAAAATAAAGAAAATCTATTCCGACTAGTCTCACACACAATCAGACACCGCTGTTATCAAAAATTAGATTTAGGTACACGTGGGTAAACTTAAAACAATACATCTGCAACCTCATTTTCTTTATATAAAGCAAATATCTAGACTGCTAAGCTACAAATTCACCGTAAATGGATTTGATATCTACATTAATAACCGTTTTTCGTTCGCAATAGCTCCATTGTGACACTGAAAACTGCACAAAACAGTTTTTGGTAAAATTTTAATTTTTAAGAGTGGTAGCATTTGCTTCATGTGTCAAATTATCAAACGTCATCAGCGTTAAATATCAATGGCATGCAGTTCCTCTTCTACAGAGAGGTTAAAATAAACACAGAAATTATAAATACCTGAACTCTTATTCGATTTTGAATAATGAAAACAACTTGCAGAATAAAGTTTTCTTTAAAAAAATTATTATAACCTCAATTGTCAATTTTGACAGTTTTGAAAATAGCTTGCCGCAGTGTTACCATTTATTTCAATCGAAAGTCTCTACATAGAAAGTTCATTTAAAAAGTCACATTTTTATTAAATAATTTACGAAAAGTAGAAAAAAATAATATGTTATAAGCGTTTAATAAGAGGAATTGTACCGCATTTCCCAGTCTGTCCATCGAATATTTTTTATAGATGGCCAGAAGGATATTACGCATCGTTTTTGTTACCACTCGTTCCATAGGAGCATTCCTCGCTACGTTCGTCGTGCCCCAAGTAATACTCGTGGTACAATAGCGACCCTCTTGGCCTCTTATTAAACTAGTATAATTATAATAATATACTATAGTCTATAATACAAACAACAAGCATATATATTAGAACAATGCAGTAGTATACAAGAGATGTGGCCCAATATTCATAAACTCTGTCTCTGTGTTATAATTATACAATATTTACCTATCTTCGACTGAAATGAAGTGAAGTTCTCAATAGAGAGTTATAGAGAGTGATAATATCAGCACAAGCACTATTATTAATTGTGATAAAATATTAGTAGGTATTGATTTAATTTATTTAATTCAATTTCAACAACACACTAATTGTTATTGATCTCCAATATTATTATCTACATACGATTTTTAGACTGAGAATAGCATTATTTCCTTAATATCATTCTGGAGACGATAATTAATTAATTAATCATTCTTTTTCTAGTAGATAATGTGTCTATTAAGTCAAAACGTCTCTTCATCAGTTATCTTCTCCCTTCAATACTTTTCCAGTTGACTAGTAATTCAACTTGGACAAAGAAGTGATACTTATGTGAATCTGCTAGTCTAGACAGTGGCAAATGATTGCTCGAGAAACTCTTAATGCTTTCATTTTGTACTCTAAAAATGTCATTAGTATAATATTTCTTCTTGTTTGGATTTGGTTGAAACATGAGGATCACGTCTTCGCATTGGTTGTCTTTTCTTTTAGTTTTCCTTTAATATTAATTCTACGGAAGTTGTTTTTGTAAGTTTTCAGTCTATTACTGATACTCTAATAAATTCGTTAAACTAACGTAACCAAAGAAGTAAAACAAATAAATCAATCTAATCCAAATTAATTTAGGTTATCGTGTCTAGCTGTGACAATAAAGTGAGAAGCGTAACGAATGTGTTCAGTGAAGTATTAATTACTCGTTCGGAAGATATTCTATAGACCCCTTTTTTCCTAGAAAAACATAAAGAGTTTTTCTTGGAGTATAATAATAACAACGAACTGTAACTTCAACATGTTTAGTTGTTTTGTGACAAATTAAATTTTCAGTTCAGGTCGATATAATTTTGTGTTATTTACCTTCCTAGAATCCAACATTAATGTAAGTAAATCTAGCACATACTTATTTTAAATTTCTTGTGTGGATGTACTTATGATTTGCATGCATAAATAGAACTTTGCTATGCCACATCTAGGTGTTTCTGTAACACGGCGGCAAATAGTAAATGCAAAACAGGGAGAAGCAAGAACAGCTGTTAACGGAGTAGAGTGTAATATATTATCAGGGAACTGTTATAGTGACTTGAATTTATGAAGGTTAATATAACGTTTACACAGTTAACTTATCTAAATATCTATCTTTATACTAATTTAACTGGCTTATCGAAATGCTAGCACCATGATTCAGTTTTCTATTTTCTTTCCTTACCTGCACTGCCCAAGTTCATATTACATGTAATTTCATCTGAAACCTAGTTTTGAATTTTTGTTTTAAGTATCTAATTAAAGTATTTTCAATTTGAAGATCAAAATTGAAAATCTGAACAGCTAGAATTAACAAACAAGTTGTTTAACTTGCTAACTACTATAACTTCAAACTACGCCCGGATGTTAAGGGTTCTTATCTTAGTAGCTATAGAATTTAACTCTTAAAACAAAAATTAGTTGCCCTGCTATGAATAGGCTTCCAGTAAAGCCTTTGCTTCAATACACAAACAAAATGACTTATTTAATACGCCCGCTTACTTTCTTTATTAAAAACGATAAATAAAATGGGCTTTAGTGTTATATGGTGTTATTCGTCAATTCTCAAATTTCAGTATTACTTTTGAGTGAATTATTTTTAATTTCTTTAATTTAGAAATAAATTCTTTAGAAATATCCTAAATGCTTCAGTTTCAGCAATGAATAAATTTTATATAGGTATAAAAATAAGAGAAATATAATTCCATTAATGGCATCTACAGAAATGTGCTCTCAAGTTAGTAAAATCGATGCCACTTTCGGTGAAATGCAAATTAAAAGGTAGAAGCTGGATTTAAACTGGACCCGAACTCACTTTTTACTTTTATTTCAAATAATTTGATGTTGAACTGCATGTTATTTTAAGTAGGTATAATGTACAGAGTTTTCGTTTCAGTATTAACATAAATTTTAATTTTAACTCTGTATAAAAGTCCAATTCAGAGAAATTCACGGTAGCTAATCACATTTCTGCAAATTCGCATAAATCAAATAGATCTCGCGAGTAATCATAATTAACACACAAAATCCCATTTATTCTGTAAATGTCAGAGTTTATCTTAAACATAATGTTTGATCAAATGTCAACATAAATAAACAGAGTACCTGATGGAGAAGGGTATTCCAACATTCAGTTTTCATGTTCCGTTTTGTGTTGAACCATACATTTTTTAAAACTACAATGCAGGGGTGTCTCATCAGGATATATTTGGATCACCTTAGATTAGTTTAGATTAATTTAAAGAATCTTGTTCAAACAGATTTTATATATGGACTTAAAGAATGGATTAAGCAGATAACTTTACCAAGGTTTTAGTCATTTGTGAACAAATCTAGCATCCAATTTTGCGAAATTTAATTAAAATTTAAATTAAATTGCAACAGTTTATACATAAAATAGATTGTCCTGTATTTTGATTTGGTAAGGATAATTTATACTGTCCCAAACGATCTCATGAGAAAAAGGTGATTTTGAACCTGAACGTTAGAATAACAAAAATTATGCAAAGTAAATTAGGACAAAAGTCTCCCACATTGTACAAAGTAGCCACAAATATCTGTGATTCCGGTGGCCATGGGATTAGCTACTTATAAATGTTGGTTGTTTTTGATTGGTTGTCATAATATTAATGACCACAAACCACAGTATAAGAAGCCTACCTACCTAAAGAAACCTTTCCTAAACTTTTTGTGGTATAGGGTTTTTCTTATTTGGTATTTCCATACGAACGAAAAGAATACCTGCCCCTGTTCATTTTCAATGGGGTCGGTTGCAGCGGATATCTAAATTAAAAACCAATTTCATTGAATTATCCGTTATTCTTGATCACCAATTCGCATCTATTCGGTATGAGGTTATCCTGTTCCCCTAGTTCCTCCATCGAAATGCACGACAGTGTTATGCTTTTACGTTATACACCTTGACTTTCTTTTAATATTAGTGCATTCACTAATCACTGTCAAATAAAATAATGATTAGTATGCGGATAAAGGAACAGGAGGAGGAACAAATTTATTTGCGTGTTATTGATTGCTAGGAGTAATGTTAAATAAAGATGATCTGTTCATTTATTTGATAGTTGAACTCCTTCAATATTTCAAATAAATCAAGGTGCACACTGTAAAAAAAGCATGATTGTTGTGTAAGTGCTCATGTTCCATAATAGCTGACATCAACCTGAATATCTTTTTTGTGTGATATCCTTTGCCACTAGTTATTCTATTGGATTTAAATGTGGAATTGCATTGGTTGTTCGTGCTATCGATGTTAGTTACTCCTAAGGAAAATTATACTTTTTTTTACAAACAAATCTTTCCGATTAGAATCACATTCCACAGTATTTTGAGTTCCTGATAGATTGTACATACTAATACCACCCAATGCCATGACGGTGGTTGAATACTCAATTATGTTAGAAGTGCATATTTTGGTGAAAATTTTCCCCAACGAAGTTGAGAAGTGTGATTCATAAATATATTGTGTCTCTGCCACCGCTTGATCCAGTTATGCTGATCCTGGAATAATAGCAAATGGTGGTTTGCTTCTCGTTCTCGGGCAGTAACTTTGACTGGGTTCTGCATTCTTTAATATTCAAAGTTTAATTTTCCCTGGTTACTCATCATACAGCTAGTCATCAATGTCTTCAAATCCACCGTAGTTTATAATAAATGAAAGACCTGCGTATGGATTAAGTTTGACTATAGACGGCAAAATTAATGGCGAATTTGATTGAGTCATTTTATTTCGTCTCGAATGTAATTTTAGGGCTTTTGATGAAATTCAAAAAAGGAATTAATGTTTTAAAGTTATTTTTAGTGTTTATATACTTTTAGCTACAAATACATATTTTCCCATTAAAATTTTCTTAAAAGAATTTATCAATTAAGACTGGCATTTACTTAAAGCAAAATCGAATTTGATGTATGGAAAGTTGCATACCTACAATAACAAGAATAATGCTTGCCTTGGAATTTTGTTTCATATTTTTAAATATTTCAGATTCATCTGACGTTACCAAAATTGATAAATGCAATAAAGAACAATGAATTTACTGTATTGAATATAGATTTTGTCGTTATATTATTTTAATTTTTTTTGTCAAACAACAATACCTAGTAGAAAGTTGTAATCCGTTATAATCCGTCTTTTGTGTATTGGCTCCATTGACAGTAGTTAATGGTCCTGTTAGTTGTGTTGCCTATATGCTAAATTGCAAAAGGTGAATTATATTGATATTTCTAAAATTTTATTTCCATTTTTTCCGAATTAATTTGCATTTTAGAAAAAAAATTCTTGTGGCATTTGAAAGAGCGTGGTTATATCTATCTATTGATAGAGAGAATTTTTCGATATCCATATTTTTGTAAATACTACTTGAAAATTTTAAAGTAAAATAGAGTTGTACATTTTTTAATGCTGAAAAGTTATTTTTTAGAAATTAAACAAAAACGTTCTATGTGTAGACAGATAAAACACCAATAATAAGAAAAAAATTTCGCCTGCCCTTCCTACTTTAAAATTGGCTCTGAAAAATTGGAACAAAATGTGCATAAAATGGGGTATATTTCAAGGTGTAAACTCCAGCCTTAAGTACTTTATGAAGGAATCCGTTAAATAACGCGTCATTGAAATGATTTCCATGGAACATTTACAGTATTAAAATGGAAATGTCGTTAATCATATAATTATCTAAACTAATGAAAGTAACTAATATCGAAATTATGCAATAAAGAACAATTCTAACCGTGGGTGATACAGGACCATGTATAACAACCTAGTTCTACTACTTATTTTAGATAATTATATTAAATGCCTTTGAAGTTTGAAATAGTAGAGCACCTAATTTAAAAACATGAAAATAAAAGCTGTGTTGCTTAGTGGATAAGCAAAGCAAAGAGAAGAAAATACCCTTTCGTCTACAGACTGAATAATATGTCCTTTGACGTCGTTCCTATGAATTCTATAGCAAAATCCTGAGGCAAAATCACGTGAATAACGTGAGAGTTCCAAAACAATTTATTCCAATGTCTCAAATAAAAGTCTCCAAATGAAACTTTCAATTTATAACAATTTTAAACAAGAAAATTCACCAAAACAATTGAATTCTGAAATATCCTGAAAGCCACACATACATTGGATGAGAACGAAACTATAGTTTCGCTAACGGGCTAACATGCGAGTTACACAAAAAATGAATTCAAACCATATTCTGAAAAGTGATTACAAAAGGGAGTGAATAGTACCAAACGGGATGGAATCCCCATCATAAATTGACAATTATACAAGAATTTCTTTGTCATGGACTTCTTTATTGCCCGTGGTCTATAATGAAAAATCAAACAACGATCATTCCTATTAGAAACTGTTTAAAAATACTTCCAACCCTAGTTACGCTTCAAATCTCAAATTTGATCAAAACAACGTTAGATCTTGGAAAATTCACTTTAATTTCCTAAATATTTTCAGTTTTTTTAGATATATTTTTAAATTAAAAAATCTTCATCCCTGCATAAAATTGTGTATGTCTATGTACCATGGGCGTAACTTACCTACTTTTATGGCCTTTGCCGTATTCTTAGCCCTCGGCCAAGGCCTCCTAAACTGTACCTTAGGAGGCCTTGCCTAGGGCTTAAAATTACGTCTTAAGCCAGAAAAGCAAGCCTCTTTACGCCCTTAATACTACATATATTATGACCATTATTTCCCGGTGAGACGAAAATGATAATATAAATTACAATAACAAAATTGATTATTAAATTCGTGAAAAGCTAACACTTTCGCTGTAAATTTTGTAATACAATTATTAAAACAAATACAAATTTTAATGAAATTATTTGGAACAAATACTTGTAATTTTGTAAATAATGTCCAGAAGAACGTAGGGCAGGGATTAACTGAAAAACTTAACGATCTGCAGGAATTTTAATCACAAATTCCAAAGTGAGTGGTTTGCTTTGTAAGCATTTTTATAAAAGGAAAGTCAAACCGGCAAATGAGAAGGTTGAAAGTGATATGCAATGGAGAATGGCAAAAAGAGACGCACAACTAAGAATAGCTTGTACTGATGAATCATTAAGCACACAGTTTGCACACAATCAATGTTTATAGTTTTATACACAGCATTAGTAACTTCTCAAACTTGACACAAAACTCCATTATATTTCTTGGTCTTTTGGGATACCAAATATAATACATTAATTGATCTAACACTCCTATTCTGTTAAAAATCATTCATGAACAACTCGTGCTAACGACAATCGTTGGCGCCTCTCATATAATTCGCATAATGCGAATTAAGTTCCAACAAGTTCTATCGTTTAACCTCGGAAGAAGATGATGATCTAATTATAATCAGAAAAGGTGGGAATTTGAATTTTTAAAGCAAGACCACCAGCGATGAATAAATATAACACCTCTACCAGATTCGTAGGTAGGTACCTATCTGGACACGGATCAGGCCGTTTAAACACGGCCGGTTGAACGTGACCGTTTGAACGCTGCCTTTTTAACGCAGAGACCTTTGAACGCAGGGGTTTGAACGCAGAACGGTTAGGCGCAGGGCAGGGCCTTTTGAACGCAGAGACGTTTAGACGCAAGTCGAGTTGAGAAATACAAATTTAACTTGGTGTAATTCAAAACCCAAAAATTTATGGAAAAACCACTGTTCAAAGTTTTTTATATTTTGTTTAAAAATTTGCAGTGTTGGAGAAGTTCCTTATTTTTAATAGCTTTTAAAACGTTCAGTTATTATTGAAAACAAGGTATATGACTATGTTAGGTTAGGTAATTTATAATGGGAATAAGATTTTGTCTCTTTGTGGACTTTTAACAAAGAAATTCCAATCTATTTTATAAAACTACAAATAAATACATATTTTTTTATGAATAGATTTAGCATTTGCGTCCAAACATCTCTGCGTTCAATACTCCTTGCGTTCAAGCATCCCTGCGTTCAAACGTCTCTCCGTTCAAAGGTTCCTGTGTTTAAACGGCCGCGTTTAAACGGTGGTGTTCAATCGGCTGCGTCGAAACGTCCTAGAGCGATCTGGACATTATTAGAGCTGCCCTCTTAGGCCGCAGCAGTCTGGGCGCGGGCCTTTTGTGCGCAGGGACATTAACTTGGTAGCGAGGACACTCGAGACGCAAAAGACAAAAGATGTGTAATATTTTGGAAATTAATCTTCTACTCGAAACAGTAACTAGTAAGTTATAGTGACATGCGTGGTGATTCCTTAAACCCGCCGTTTGATATAATTTTTATTTTATTATAATCCCATGCTTAAACAATTTCAAATTATATCCTTAATTTTATAATTCATTGATAATAAGAAATAAGTGATGTAGAACATTAAATTTCAGACATTATTCGATTAAGCAAATGAACATGTCAGCAAATGAGTAACGTTATGCTGTTTTTCTTTCTGTAAAAGTTCCCCTTGAAACTTTTTAAAGCAAGCTATAGGGTAAAAAGTGGAACCTATTTTTTACTTGGACCCAACAGATTGTAGATCGACAATTTATTATTTTTGTTTCATACAGTAACTAAGGAAGCAATAATCATTTCCTTTATATTTTCATTCTACACATAAGGAAACTGAAAAATGGGTAGCACCTATCGGGCGTTCCTTTATTCTCTTTTTTCGCATTCAGCTACATTTGACTAAAGTAGGAATATCCTGGGAGTTTTAGAAGTAGGTCAAACTTATTGAAAAACTCTTCATTTTTATTCAATCTACAATATATCTAATCAGAGAAATAAAAAAACTCGATATACTGAGATGAAGGTAAAGGTTCCAATAAATCATGTAATTGTCAAGCAAAATAGTAAAATTATAGGCAATCCAAATAAAGTAGTTCGTTGGATTATAATTACATTAATAATAATTAATATAGAGATTCAAGGATACCTGTCAATAATTTTGACATTATTTAACAATTATACATAATACTTGCTCTCGAGTTCATTCCATTTTGTGTTGTTTTTTATTCTTTTAAAAAGAAATTTGGTAGGTATCATAATCTCCATAAATTGATTAAATAAATACGGACTTGTTTAAAAGTAAAAAAAAAACATTTGTAACTGAAGTGTCTTAGGGTTAGTAATGGGTATGGTTTTCATAATAATTATAGAATCTTTTATTAGATATTTTTGTTCCAATAACATTAATTGTGTGTAAGGATGGAACTCTTACAGCAATGTCTAGGAAATCTTTCTTCAATTTAAATATGACTAGCTATGAAAATTCTGCGAAGTAAACATTTCGAATTTGCCTTGAGCAATCAAAAGTTTGTGTCAACTTGATTTAAATATTGTGTTGTGTCTGAACCATTCATTTAACTTTGATGTTCATTTTATTAAAGTAAGTTAGTTAAAGATTCGTTCCTTTTCATTAAAAAGTTGCATGTTTAATTTCGTTACTTACCGTCATTCAGTTACCGGTCACGAACTGTGAAAGTGCCAGATTTACGTTACAATGGCGCCTTTACAATTTCGCCCTCCCCTAATTCAAACCCTGGATCAGACTTTCAAAATTGGGACCAAGAACTAGCGCGATCTCCGTCGACGTAGATCGAGAGTCAGCTAGGAAAAGGCAAAATTACCTTCCATTCTCCAACTATACAGTGAGCACCAAAAGTATGGAACATACCAAATAAAACCGAAATGAATGTTTTTTTCTAAAAATCCCGAAACAAGTCAATTTTCTTTTTTAAAAATACACATTGGAATGTCAAAATAATTTTCCGGCCTTCATTTGTTTGTAAGTGATGACGTCATCAGTATTTTTTTTAAATGTCAACCCCCATTTTTTTTTCGCGTTTTTGATACATCTTTCAATTGCTTAAATGACAGTATAAAAATGTTGATACCTTACATAAGAAAATTTTCGAGAAATAAATTATTTAATGTTTAATAAACACATTCTTAACAAATGTTAAACATGGTTTAATGGTATTAGTATTCATAAAAGAGAATTAAAGGCACCAAGAAACAAATGCCCGTAATCTAAACAAATGCCCAATTGTCAAATATTCAGAAATATTAATTTTCGTTTACTTGTAATAATTAACATCAGCTTCATAAATCTGATATGGCTCATTTAACAATTACAAGTAAACGACAATTAACATTTCTGAATATTTGACAACTTGTGGGCACTTGTTTAGATTACCGGCATTTGTTTCTTGATATCTTTGATTCTCTTTTATCAATACTAATACCATTTAACCATATTTAACATTTGTTAAGAATGCGTTTATTAAACATTAAATAATTTATTTCTCGAAAATTTTCTTATGTTAGGTATCAACATTTTTATACTGTCATTTAAGCAATTGAAAGATGTATCAAAAACGCGAAAAAAAATGGGGGTTGACATTTAAAAAAAATACTGATAACGTCATCACTTACAAACAAATGAAGGTCGGAAAATGATTTTGACATTCCAATGTGTATTTTTAAAGAAGAAAATTGACGTGTTTCGGGATTTTCAGAAAAAAACATTTATTTCGGTTTTATTTGGTATGTTCCATACTTTTGGTGCTCACTGTATAATATTGCGCGTTAGAACAGTAAAATCACTGACGACACTCCAAAAGTGTCTTCTACCTTTGGCTTGGTGTCTCTGTAAATCTAAACATTGTCCCTTCTCAAATTTTCTAGTACTAGTCAATTTTAAAAGTTACTTGAATATTAACACGGGATACTTTTTTTCCTCAACCGTTTATGGAAATTATGTAAAACTAACCATTTTAGCACGTTTAAATGTAATCTCGAACCGATCTTTTTAAGCTGAAAAGTTTTTCTTTTATTTTTTATTACAATGGGGCATTTTTCGACGGAGGTAAATTGAATTTACTCGGCCTAAGTTGATTGAAATTTATAAAACTTTTTATTATATTTTTAAAATTGAAGCAGGAAGGTAATTTGTTGGAGCAGGCGGCGTGCTGAGTTTTGCTGCGCTCCCGGTCCGTAAACGCATCGTTATATTATGATTATGACACTGATATAGGAAACGACATTGAAAATCAATCCGTCATCTCGTGGTAATGGGATTCGGGAAAATTGAACATCTCGTTAAAGTTTACACAATAATCATTAATATGTAATATAGCGGAAAAACGGAAATGTGAGATAATGGTCGATTGCAATTTGAGAAAATCGATTTTTCTCAAGAAGTTACGTAACTCTAAATAAGTGGTACGTACATATCATTTCCAAATATTACTATCTACAATTCTTAATGAAAGTGCGAGTTGCACCCGGAGGCTGAATTGAATATTACGTTGAAGCGAGTGAATTCGTTCTAATATTGGATATCATTTTACATTGGCGATTCCTACGTTGTCAGAACACATATTCGACAGAATTTTAAGCAGTGGTTAACTTCTGATATTGGAACTTATTAGTATCTACAGACAATCTGAGATGTACAATTTTCATTACTGCAAACAAGTTTGTTATCATTTGCGGTGGAAACATGAAAGATGCAGATACCTGTTTCGGAGATTTAGTTTCGTGTTCAACCAGTTAGTTTTAATGAACTACCCTCTATTTCCAGAACAGTATGGCTTGTTCTTGAAATAATAATTGTAAACTTAATTGTAAGCACAATGTCAAACATAAAGCATTTGAAATTTGTATTTAAGGATAACCTTAAGAATACTATTGGTGGAAAAAACGAAGGAAAAAACGGAAATGGAGGAGGAATAGAGCTTATTCCATTCTAACTGGCGAAAGTATTAGATGCGCACTAGGCTAGTGGGCTTGTATTGCTTGTGCGTAGGCCAATGAATATATAGTAGAATAGCATTCAAGGGCGGAGTTATTGGCAAAACTGACTACCTTTTCTGACCGTTCTTTCACCAGTTAGAATGGAATAAACTCTACTATTGATTGTTAAAAGAAGGACTCTGTAGTTACACGACCCGGTAGGTATTATTTTCTTGCGCATTCAAAGTTGGTTAAATTTGGTCTGAAAATATGTGACAATACCTCATGAGAATACATGTAGTTGTTTCCATGGAAACAGCATCAAGATATTGCAGTAGCGCAGCTAGAGTATTTGGCCCCTGGTGCAAAACCTCGCCAGAGGCGCCCCCCGACCATCCGTCCGTGAAAACATTTTTAAAAAAAGGTAGGGGGGGAAAGGTTTAGGTATGCGACCTCTTACATTGAAGCGTTTTAAATGTGGAATAAGCTGTCGATGATGAAATGAACTTTTTTTGACTTGGCATTACACCCTTAACGTTTGTTAATTTGGCGCCTTTCTTAATTTGACGCCTGGTGCAAGGGCACCCTCTGCACCACCCTAGCTGCGCCACTGAGATATTGTATATCTTTGATTTCATATAGAAATTAAATTTAGGTTTGTGTGCAGCGTTGCCACATTAACAATTCTTTCCTGTGTGCAGTGCAATATTTTAAGAAAACAGTAGGTTTTAGTATTTCAATGTATCAAACTTTCACGCACCACACTTTTTGTTTAGTGCGTTTAAAATACTCTGTATATGGCATTTATTACACGTCATTGTTACCAAATTAAAAAGTAACAAGTAAAATCAACTAGATCACAGCGCTTTCCATGGCCTAGCTCGAGCGCAAAGCTATTTGAGTTCAACTGTACCTAACCCAAAAAAATTTAAAAATTCAAATATCAATTATTATTGTCGATGAAGAGGGTTTGAAACTCAAAATAATTGAAACCTTCATGGCTCCATAAATGTTACAATGTGTGAAATTGTCATTACGGCAGTGTATATTGACTTTTATTATAACTGATGGTCGATGGACAACATTTTGCACTCAAATTAAATTAATAATTAGTTTCTATTTCTGCATTTTTGACGGTATGTTTCGTTAAATTATTTCACGCCAAACGTTCTAATTATAAATAAACACCAACGCCTAAAAATGTTTTACCTTCTATGTAATATCATTAGACCTTTAATTTTTACTTAAATTTAGTGTCTAATTATGATAATGAAGCAAACCATCCTTTTATTTATATTTGAGGAAACGGCTACAGGGTGCTATGACAGAGCATAATTGGTTACCTATTCACTAGCAACTAGGACGGCATTCTGCGTAGATTACCCTGTATTTGAGTCACATAACTCAATAATTCAAAGTGTACTTTATGGAAAAAAGCAGACGAACAATCTCACGGCTGCTGTAGTTTTCACCAGCAAATCCAAAGATCTTGTCTCAGCAAACTTTCTGCACAGTGTAATGAATAGTTCCATACTAGGCAAGGAATGCAAATTGTGGACCGCACTAAATAATGTTTGTACCTCTAGAAGAAAATCTAATCGCTATTTTCGTAACTTGTAACAAAATATTGTCACGAAGTGCTTAAAATAATTATTAAGGTAATAATACTGACCAATGTAATTACCTAAGTAAAATCAATGTAACTCAACATGTTAGTAACACGTGTTAAGCATTCTAGAATCACATGTCAGTTTAACATTGTACTTACAACTCTGCTAACTAAGCATATCAGGTTTCATATGGGATCTGGTGATCCCACGTGCACTTAAGGTTATGTCCATATTTGGACACGCGAATACCTTATTGGGTAATGCAACTCTCCTAGTCCACCCTGACTGAAGGCCGTGGCTGTAATTGGACATGCAATTCTGCTAACTAAGTGGTGACTCAGATATCACGCCATATCAGGTTTCATGAGGGATCTGGTGATCCTCGTGTACCCGAGGTCATGCTCATATTTGGACATACAAACTAGTATAAAAGCGCAACGCTTCTCCATTCGAGTAAGTGTGTGCTACACTCAACAACCAGCCAGTAACCAGACTCTTCGACCCAGCTTTAATTCCAAGTCTAACTGGTTAGGTCTTTTTTGGACCCTTGGGCCTCAGTATAACTACATCAAGGCAGACCTGGATAAGTATCAACTCTACTCAGAAGATTACAGAACATCCATTCGATCAACCATGGTTCACTTGGCGCTACTAGCTACATTTGTGTAAGCTCACCTTAATGGTGTATTTGTTAACTTTGTAACTTTGACTTAAATATAATTATGTTAAACTATTGCCTTGTTTAAATCCAGACCAGTCACAATTTATAACGTGACAATATACTATTTTTGTTAAATTGTAACTTTGAAGTTAAATAAGGGATTATTAGTATTATTAAATACGACATTGGCAGAAAATTTAGCAAAATTGACTGAATAGTAAAAAAGTACCTTTTAATTTGGGCAGGGAAAACATAAAATGCGATGTAAATTTATTGAATTGGAAATACAAAAATTACTGTGAGGTTTTTATAATGACAATAACCATCAATCATTTTCTACTCAGAATCGAGTAATAAATTTCTTTAGAACTGTAGTTGTTTATTTGCTTTTGCTAAACGCAATGAGTTTCTGTAACTGTTACTGTTAAAAGTGTGTACAACTGTCATTATTATCAAAATGACTTGCTTTATTACTTATATATACGAAAACGTAGCATTCTCGGGAAGCTGATTGAAGACGTCATTTATATGCAAAGTATTCAGGAAGTACTTCATGCATCATTAAAAAAATTGCCGCATAACCTGGAGTAACGAAGTATTGTACGGGCTGTTTTTTTATAATTTTTTAATATTTCGGAGACAATCGAAAATTTTGCGATGTAAATTTGTAGGGGATTGTTACACTTCGTCCAATATTTCCTGCAGATTATTTTCAATTAATTCTGGAAATGACAGCAGAAGATTACTGGTTCGCGAAATTGTTGTTCGGTTTCAAACTAAACTTGAATTATTTAAAATTAAAGGAGTTTGATACAGAAATACAAGAGGGCATTAATTTTTATATTGACTTATACAATCAGAATTACCAACCTTCTAATATAATAGTATCTATACCTATTGTAAATATAACACAGTTGGGAAAGCAATATCCGCTAGTTGTTAGCAAAATAATTCAGATCAACTATTTTTATGTCTATAGCTGCTAAGCTACTACATTCTTACGCCAACTAAATTACTAAGTAAATGTTGGAATTCTTTTCGCAGAACGAATAAGCAATGAATAGAACGAACAACGGAGAAATAAAAAAAAATTGCGGAACTGGATATGTTAAGTGACTGCGAAAAGCTCTTCCTCAGAAGAAATTTGCTCACATATATAAAAGTGCTTGGCGTAGAAAGCACCGCTCTGCTTGAGCTCCTCTTTGTAGAAGGCAGAGATTAAAGGAAGCTCGGCTTGAAACCCCCAAGGTATCCAGCAATGGAAGTAGAATTTTGACAATTAGATTGTATGATCGTGACATGATTCCTGATGTATTACAGAAATATGGTTTTAGATAACAATTATTGTACTTGAAAGTTATCCAGCATTTGGGGTCTACATACATAAAATATGAGTCCCGCATCACTCACGTAAAAAATTGCGTTTATAATCTAAAAGTACATTCACGTAGCAAAAATGTTTTTTACCCGCATAAATTTATCTTAAGCATCTAGTTTCGTACAATGTTTATATTCGTTTCGAATAATTATTTTTTTAGGAAATGCATTAAGTACCACAGACATAATAAATTGATATTCTGCTATTTTATTTCTGGCAATTAGGTATTTGATTTTATACATAAATATTTGTATATGGTAATGTTCTAATGTACCTAACAAATCAACTTGTATAGAACCTTGTCTATAACGAATCAGCATGAAAAGAAAAACTGTGTCTATTTATTTGATAATTGATTTGTATTAGTATTACGTATTTCGGATAGAAGGAATCGTTCGGGGTGGCTTATAGACGTTCGCTATAAATGAACAATAGTGCTTAATATTTACATATTGTTTAATTAACTACTAAACGTAATACCAAAGGGTTTATATACTGCATTACTCTGTATACTCTTTGGTAATAGGAATTTATTTATCTTGAATGGATATTGTGGTTACCATCACATTATAAAACTGACTGACCTTGAAGATCTAAATTAAAGCTGTGTTGTTATTTCATAATTAGAATTTCTTTATGTAAATAATACGCAATATGAAGGTTAATAGGAAAAGGGGTGAAAATGATAATCCTACGCTATTACCAACCACAGCTGAGATTTTAAGCTCGTCAGACCACTTCGAGATTGAATAATGTGTGCAATTTGTAAAACTTCTACCACAATTGTTAATTTTCAGTTTTCACTACGAAAACTCATGGTCATGGTGATTCTATTCTCTTAATAATAATAAACAGAATGTAAAGAACTATTCAAAAATAGATCTTCGTAAAATTGAATTCATGTTTAAAAGAGGTTAAGCTAATACAGGAAATCGATAGCAATAATTGTGGTAATTGTAAATAGCAAATGCTCGATTGCTCAAGAAATGTAATGTCAATTGTATGGCAATCAAACTTTGGACACATTGTTCGCCTTTTGTTTTGCTACCGTATTCTCAACACCTGCGACGTACTTTTCCAAATTGCTCCTTTATTTAATAACGACCTAGTTTCGTTTTATTTCACTTAATAGTATAACAATCTGAATTATTTTGGTGGAAGAATGTGTTTTCCGTATTTGTCTTTCTTTATATTTATTTATTATTATTTACAAATACAACGAGCAGATATTTACTTACGTTTCCCTTTATACGCGATGAATTTATGAAAGTGTAGATATGTTGTGTTGAAAAAGGTTGAAAGGTATTGTTGTATATTTGAATACATACTACGGCATTTGCAGTAGTGTTCAGGATACACAAATGAAATGGTATATTTACCGGGAACGGACCTTTTGGTGCGGCTGCCTTTGAGATGGACATTTTAGTGTAGAGGCGGCTTGGCGCAGGAATGGTTTGGCGCAACTTTTGATTTTTAGAGGAAAGTAGGTGCAAACTTGGCAATAAAATTTAGTAGACAAAGTAACCGATAATAGTTATTTTTTATACAAGACGATAAAATTATATTTTATCGACAAGCGGAAAGTGTTAATTCACGAGCGATGAAATCGCGAGTGAATTAATTTTCGCGAGTCGATAATTAAATTTTATCGTCGTGTATAAAATTCTATTTTTTTCTATAGCAGATGTTAAAAAAATAAGAAATATTTGTAAAAAAAACAATTTAAAATTAGATTATATTAAACCCGAAAATCTCAGTAGCAAAGGTTTCCATTCGGTTTCCATGGAGTCTCCAGAAAATTAAAGTACTTTATCTATCCTTGCGGTTAAAGTGTTACTTTATCTACCCTTGCGGTTAAAGTAATACTTGATCAACTATTTTTAGTCGAACAAAGCACACTTTAACATCTGCTATAGAAAAAAGAATTTTTGTTACGTTTTATTCTAGGTACCTATGTTTTGTTTCACTGAAATTCTGCTTTGATTAAAATTCGTAGACCACTTTCTTTGCTTACTTTTTTCTTAGACAATTTATAAGTTAATAGTCAACCTGTCCCCGCACTGAATCGTGCGCCAAACCATCCCTGTGCCAAAAGAGCCGCGCCAAACCGGCCGCGCCTGAATGTTCTAGATCGTATATTTTCTGCTGTTGGGATAAAGCTTTTAAATATGTCAGCGATAGTCCCATCAATATGATCTCCTTTTCAAATTCTAAGATGAAATTTCTATTATCTGGTATTCTTACCAAATAAGGCCATATCCAGCGTTAGCTACTTCAAGTTACAAGCTCTATCTTCAAAATTAGTTAAAAATTGGAAAGAAACATCTACACTTCACGCGGAATTAGAAGTAAGAGATAATATGCTGGGGATGCTGGGAAACCATAATTATTAGGAAACTTCGTGTTCAATAAGATCAGGGTTGCGATGTAAATTGTAATAATTTAATAATAATCAAAAAAGGGAATAAAAACACCTAGTCCTCCTTACCAATAAATTTGACAAAAATTACTTAAAGAGAGGGGTGAGAAATACTGGGTGATTTCACCCCCCTTTTTGGTTATATTAACTTCGCTTGAAGTTATGGACTCCCAATCAATCAACATTAATAATAGTGTTTATAAACTAATAATTATTTTACTAAGCTGTAACAAGTGTAACAAGAACACACTACGCGAATGTTCAGGTTCTAGGTAGGTCAGTATCACGGTTAAAACTAGTTTCATCAATAAATTACGTAAATCGAGGAAATTCTATTATATTTGCAGGTTTTGTATTAATTTGCTACCACAAATACGTTCCTTATTTATTTATAGATCATCCTGAGCTTCGAATGTTATACAAAAACCATTTTTTAAAAATAAAATCACAGTTGTTATAAGTATAACTTTGAAAATATAGCTCAAAGTTAACAATTGTCAGCAGGAAGTGTTTTTTTTGTGAAGAATACAGTAGTACACTTTTATATGAACAAGTACACTCTGTATATACCGGGTGGTGACTTGAGCGACGCAACATAGGGATTTCAATGGAAAATTCTTAATGTCCAATTATTGGCTCCCCTAATTATTTTAGAGCAAAAGTGTGTGTAGGTTTTTTGTAGAGAAATAAATTCTGCATCTTTTCATACTATTATTTACAATTTTCCATTTTGCGGAAGCGTAGAAATAGAAGAAAATAAAAATGGTCTTTTAAAAAAATCACTGATGCCATGGAATTATAAAATCAAACAAACGCACTGACATTTCTGTCTCATTACATTTTTTTTCTTTTTAAAGGAATAAAACGAGTAAGTAATAGGAACATATTTTACGCTAAACAAGGCACTTTATCATTTCTACTTTTTCTTTCGTTGAATACATTTTAAAAATAATAGATTTTAATAATCGGTTATAAACTTCAAACCGTAATGACAGATGTAAATGCGAATGTTGACTGTTTAGATAATTCCAAGGCATCACTGATTTGTTTAAAAAGACCATTTTTAATTTCTTCTATTTCTACGCTTCCGGAAAATGGAAAATTATAAATAATAGTATGAACAGATGCAGAATTGTTTTCTCTACAAAAAACCTCAACTCACTTTTGCTCTAAAATAATTAGGAGAGCCAATAATTAAACATTAAGAATTTACCATTGAAATCCCTATGTTGCGTTGCTCAAGTCACCACCCTGTATGGTGCCATCGAAAATGACAAAGAAGTTTTAAAGGTATGTAAAATAAGACAAACTAAAACAAGACAAAAATGTGGTAAAGAATTCGTGGTTGAGGAAACTAAAATCAGGGGACTACAGAACCAAGGGTAGTGGTGAGGGTTAAGTGGTTACTAAAAAGCTCCACCACACTTACAAATGCCCCGGAAAATATGTCAACTAAATTTTGAAAGACAAGGCGCGACAATACGTCAACCAATAGCAAACACTCATACTCAAAAGTATATTCACTGAAAAAATTCAATTGACGTTTGAAATGTAACTGACGATATAAAAATGCGGAGGCTAGAAATGAAGGAATGAAACTAAAAAAATATTTTAAAGTTATATTCTGATGAAAGATATTTATAAGAATCGGTGCAACAATTTTCAAACCAATAATCAATTAATAGTTCTTTAACTTTGTTTGATGTGATTGAAATTGAAGATTCTGTCACCAAAGTAAGATCTTCATCCGATCTCTTCAATCGTTTGATATCGGTAGAAACTATTGTTTTGTTTGGATATACTAGCTCTGATTATACTAGTTTAAAGTTTTCTGCTATACATTTGTTTTTGGAATGATTGCAAAAAAAGATTTCAATTAATTCCTTGACGACACAAATTGTTTAAAACTTGGATTAAGTCGTTTTGGCCAAAACTTTGTATTGTGTTCACTGTAGTCGGCGTTCTCCATGCCTTCGCGGTGGAAATTAATCTAAAATTTCGGAGAAACTCTTACTTCAACAATGAAGGGGACGAAATTGAATTAGAAAGAAATTAATAAGAAATGGTTGGTAGCGCTTGGTAGTCTTAATCATTGTAATTAAACGTGTCTAGAATTATGTAATGTATTTTCACCATTGTCTATCTATTTGTTATCCGAAATTAAAATAATTATGCTTCATCACAGAATACATTGACAAACTAACTCTCCACAATAATAATTTTTGTATTAAGTGCGCGAAACTAGTGTTTATTTATGGCGTCTAAGAATCTCATTGCCATCATGGCCCATGGCACTATGCAAAAATGTTGACAGCTGCAGAAAAAATAATAATAGTTTGTATATGAACTTGTTCATTGAATTTATTTTGCAGTCGAACTCTTAAACACTATGGTTAGTTAATTTGCAATTGATTTACTTAATTTCGAAAATTGTTTCTAGCACCACACCACGAATTATTGATGTTTACTTTACAGTAAAATTTGATATGAATTGTTTTGATATGGGTCAAGTTCAAAGTTAGTGATTTTCTGTCTGTACCAGACAGAACTAAATGAATTAGCTCTTCAATCTTCTTGGAAGTGTATATTCAAACTACTTTACTTCTGCCGCATTGATTAAACGTTTCCTTTCAAGTGTCCTTTTAGACATTCAAATGCATCAAATCGAAATTGCAAAATAATAAAAATAAAATAGTAGGTACATATTTGTCAATATCGTTTAAAGGTTAGTTCCGTGAAAATATATCAAACAATGTGCACGCGATTTTCTGTTTTGTATATTTGATACCGCAACATACAGTATACCTATTGATGATGTTCAATTACAGTTTTTACTTTCCCATACCACTACTGGTATAGGGAAGTATTGATATCATATCATATCAATTTTCGAAATCGAGATTTTCACGGAAATGGGCGTTTTGGACCCCCAGGAGCCTAAAAAAGTGGTCTAGAAAAAATGTCTGTCTGTGGGTGGGTGGGTGGGTGGGTGGGTGTGTGTGTATGTAACGCCTGTAACGCAAAAACTAGTGAACCGATTTTGATGAAATTTTAAATGAAGGGGTATATCGAAAATTCATCGACAAAATAAGCTTTTCAAAAAAATCCGAAACCGGAAGCGGAAGTTAGACATGTTTTTTTGGTATCATTTTTTTCAGAAGCGGAATTTTGAAAATCTGAGTAGGGGATATCAAAGAAGGGCATAATTCAAAGGAAACAGTTTTTTACCGGACTCTCTAACTTCAAAATGGCGGTCGCTATGAATTTTTCAAAATTTCGACTTTAACGCCCCGTAACTCAAAAACCAGTTATCTGATCAGGTTCCGCAACAACTTGTTTGAAAGCCCTTTGGCTGTACTACACCAAGAAAAAAAATTATTTACTAAATCCAAAAACGGTCGCAACGGCGCTCTTCCAAAAATTTTGAAATTTTTGAAAAATTATTACAAAAAAACTGGTCTAAGGAATTTGTTTAAATTTTCTATACTTATGCAGCTTGGTATTAGCTACATTTTTGTTTTTTGATTAACGCCATAATTCCACTGTGGCGCCCTCTACGAGGTTTTGAAAATCGAAAATTGATGTTCCTATAGCGCCTTTATTAGTCAAAATATGAAAAAAGTTTAATCATAAAAGTTATTCAGTATATAAATTTACATTTTTCTAAATTTATATCACGTATACAGGGTGTTTGGTTTTCACAGTACAATAAGCAACTTTGTTATTTTAAATGAAACACCCTATATATTATTATATAATTGAATGCAAAATTAAATTGTCTATCACATAGTATAAGGTATTCATATGGCTAAAATGTACGGTTGATGAGAAATTCGTGAATTTTGAACTTTAAAACAGTGTAGGGAGAAATTTGTAAGTGCCGATATGTTCAAGTGACCATGCGCGGGACGGGAATTCTTTGTCGCCGGTTAATCCTAGCAGCAATAATCACACATGCGCAGATGAACACAATCGGCACTTGTGTTAATTTTCCATATACTAATTTTCAAGTTAAGTTTATCGGTTGTGGCGAACAATACTGTTGAATACCAAAAACGAATGTTTATTTTTAGTATGGGAAAGTCCAGGGGAGGTTTGCACCTCCACTTTTTTTTTGTTTTATGTTCGTTCATTTAATAGTACATGCAAAAATATCCTTAGGGAATTAATGTTCCGTCATCTGCAAGGTTCACACTAACTTTCCTTTTTATAAAATAATTGGCGTTATTGTTGGAAGGTAATGTAAGATGTAATTTGGGTTTCGCGATTTAATGAATCCACGTGTTTTTAAGCTTTTGTTGAATATTCATTTTTTTGTAAGAATAATTAAATTATACTTTGGTATTCTGTTAGTGCCACGATTTATAATCTCTCTTATTTATTTCTAAGTGTTCCGTAACGTAATGAGGGAGTTTACTTCACATATTACTGCGAATGGAATATTCTGTTTTCTGGAATTAAGTTGAAATAGGTACTGAAATTTTAAATTGGTAAACGGATATGTCTCTTAACTTGACAATTTAAAATTTATAGATGCAATCCATCGACAGGATAGTCAGGTGACCCTAGATTCTTCACTTTATTGTTTGTCAGTAAGTACTTACATTAGAATCTGTAGTCAGCTGCTATCAGATTTCTTTATTACTTTCTTTGACTTTCTGTCTATCTCCGGTTCTATTTTTTTAAATAACAAAAGAATGCTTTTAGTGATCGAAAGGAAAAAAAATTGGGATGTGAATCTGTACTGACAAAAGGTACTACTTGTTCGCGTAACTTTTTGCTGGTGAATATTACGCAGTTGAGTAAAAGTTCATTATCCATCTGTCAAAAATTTTGTTTTTCTCCAAACGTCATATAAGTGTCATTTAAATGACAGAATGTTGCTAGTAGAAGTTTCACTTATATGCTTAGGCAGATAAAGTACTTATATGCCTAAGCATTTAACTTTTATGGTGGGTTGCTACGGTAATATCTAGAAAGTGTCTATCAGGCAATGCGATTTTCGTATAAGTGTAATGTTTCCCGAAATAACCTTGTTAATTAAATCCTTATTTTTGTATTATAATTTTACACCTTTGGAGAAAAAATTACATTCATATATTATTCGGAGTATAAGCGCTTTATGTGCTTCGGCTGATTTGGCTGCCTCACTACGATCGGCAGTCAACCAGCCTCAGCACATAAAGCTTTGCTTATACTCCTAATAACATAAATAACTATTTTTTTAACGGTTTATAAAATACCCTTTAAACTTTTACTACTGACAGAACTTCTCATTTTACACATGTTTTGTCTCTTGTTTGATTACGATATCTGCAACAGTTTAGGCAGAAAAAATAATTTTGGTTTGGTGTACGTCATGCACTGTAGCCCAAATAGGTTTGGTGGCGTTCAAAAAAGATAACAAAGCAAAAACTGTTCTAATAGGTAAATTTAATGCAACAAAAATACTGACGGCAAATGTTCAAATTGGTTAAGGTGACACATACCTACAATGCGGACCAATTTTTACTACCTGCCATAGATTGACCATCTTGGTGCAGACATGTTATTGGCTGGTTAATTAACACGATCGTGGAAGCCAAGGTAAACTATATTACACAAAAAATTTTCGCGTTTAACATCATCGCCTGGGGATTCTCTCTACCTCCCGGATCATTTAGCCCTCCCTTCCCCCAGAGGATTTCTTTAGATCCGCGCTTGGTGTAAGCTCAGCAAATCCCGTAGGACATACTTTCTTATGAATTGGTTTACTTTTAAATAAATTGCTTATTTGACAATATTGATGTATTAGGAGCAAAATGTTAGCTGAATATTTTGTAGCATTCATAATCAAGGGTATTTTCAATTAGAGAAGTGTAATGTAAAAATTGAACCTTGACTAAGTAAATTGTTTCCAGGAAAAATAATTAAATGAAAGACTCATCCATCCTTTTAACTTATTTCTAAACTCATTTTGGAAGGATAGATTTGATTTAATATTTAAACTATAAAAATGAAGGTTGGGAAAGGGAATCATATTCAAATAATATTCCAGTACTGTTCAAATTCGATGTATTTTAAATATTCCAGTAGACCCATTCAATAATCATTTAATATCAATAATTGCACTTGCGCTAAGTACTTAATCACCAGCAACAAAATTCCTATATAAATCCTACCCATTAATTGTATTTGGGTACAAATTCCACCCCGATTGTCAGGTCATATTTAGGTTAATAGCACTTATAGATCATATCTAAAACTTAACCTAGACACGAAATCACAGACACCCTTGGACGGAGTAAATTTAAATGTTTGTAAAAAATTGTCTATTAATATGTCTGTATAATTTAGCTTTACTGTTGAGTATTCAAATATTGGAATATTTAAATATTCAAATATTTGAATATTTAAATATTCAAATAGGTACTTGAATATTTGAATGGTCGACTAATTAAATAGCATGTATTTGCAAATTGATACATAACTTGTCCTATTAGCAAGCCGTGGAGCCACAACCTAAACTGATATTTTATTTAAGATATTCTGTTGCTTAGCTAATTTGATCTTGTAGAGATTTACAGTCTAGTGGTTTCCTACCAACATTAAGACTAGGGTTGTATTGTTAGATATACAGATGCTCGAATTTATTGTCTCTATTCAGCTGACCGATATAATTGAAATATTACCTTAAATGTAATCACTGTGGTTTCGGAATGCCGCTTAATAAATTGCCGTGGTAACTAAAATAAGAACGGAATACAAAACCATATTTTTTAGAAAGGTTCTAAAATGTTCTCTAAAATGTATTTTCCAAGAGGATGAACTGCTGTTTCTTGCAAGATGTGTTCATTACTACTACATTAATACTAGGTAATACTCTGTAAGTACAGAATAACTTTCCAAAGGCCACACAGTTTACCTCTAAATACATTAGCGAGTTGTAGCTGCGGTAAGTAGGTACTACTAACTACAAACTATCGTAAGAACTTGCATCTCTGTGTATTTGGTTTGGTTGAGGCCAACCCAAAAGACGATGTTAGGTACTGATTTTAAATTTGTAACTACTTATTGTGTGAAGTGAACACGTTTCTTGTCTTTGTTTTCTCTCAATACAAGTTTCACTTCTTGTTGTTCACTAAACAAGGGTTTAATTAACTTTGTGATATTCTGATCTTGTAAATAATTAGGAATTGAGTTCTAAAATATATTTTACAGTAGCTATGTTACATTTATAATGTGTTATAGACAGAAAATATTATGTACTTAAAGGAGATTTGTTTGATTGAGATTGAATTTGTAACGAGCGTTGCTTATATTACTGTAGCAACGCTGCTTTTTACTTTGCCGATTGTTGCCATTTTCCATTAAAATTAGTAGATTACGTACCGACCTGGAAAAAGCTTCAAATACTGTCGAGAGCGAAGTAACATTTTTCAACGAGGCATGTACTATTTTACTCACAAATGGAGAGTTTTATTACAGTTTGAGATTTCAAAATTACATTGCGACGTTTAGGTAGCCGGTAATATTCTTCACGGCTAGCCGGGAAATTGACGTAATTACGTTTTGCTGTTGTAGTATCAAATTACATATCCCATCTTATTTTAACACGAATACATTCACAATTTATACGGGAATCTAGTCAGGGTGCATCGCGTTGCTCCTGCAAGCTGACGCGAGCATAGGAGCCTTACATCATAACTTTTAGACGTTGTATTCAATTCTAAAAATTGAGGTTGCTTTGGTGTTTTTGGTGGGGTACGTGGCCCAGTGCCCTTATGGACGAGCCGCCACTGGTCAATACAAGCTAAAATTCATTAGTTGAAACTATAATGCTTGAAGAAATAAAATAAATGTCTGTTTTCGTGCATCGCCTCTCATGAATCTCATTTCAGCTCACTTCAACACTAGGTACACACGGGATTTGGAGGAGCTGCAGAATATTATTGTCGACATCTGCGGGAGCATTATTCCAGAAAGTCGATAGAGAATTGTTTTGGAAACGTGCGTTTGTGTCAAATTAGGAATTGTTTTATAATTATTGTTTAATAATTTTGCACTTTCCGTAAAACCATGCTATTTCGTACGATCAAAAAGAAACAAAAACTCATAAGATGCAAGGTAAAATAGTACTGTGTATCATAATTTAAACAGCAAACTTCGCTTCAATCTACGAGATAAAACCGGATAAAACGAAACAAAATGTAGAAAAGATTGGTGGATAAAATTGGAAAAGTGTTTGCAATTGGATGTTGGGATATCTCGTATATTCTGAAGACAGATTTAGCGACCACACAAGATCAATCAGAGCATTTACAGAAAATACGTTATATAGGGTGTTCCGAAATTAGCGTGCAATACTTTCACAGCGTTACCTACGACGAAAAATAAGAAAAAAATTTCTATAAACATAGGTTGAAAGATGCTTCCTAAGGGGGGTACAGCCCCCTTAATGGTGGCCTCAGCGTATGGTTTTTACTGAATATCTTCAAAACCGTCCAAGTTAAAATAATGAAATTTTGTATAACCGTTACTCTTTTTATGTGTAATAAGACAAGTAGAAATAATTTCAAAATTTTATCCATGGCTGCCCCAAACGGGGTGGCTGTGGGGTAAAAATAACCCACACTTTTTTGGGAGTAATTGTTTCCCGCTTTCGACAGTAAAATATGAAATTTCAGTGTTTCTACATGAAAAAGGTACACTTGTACATCGACAGGATGTACAATTTTTGAACAAAATCGATTGGGAATTTTTATTACGTGCTCCAAAGTACATTTATAAGAAGCTGGGCAGTTTTTGCCTTTTATCACGTTATAACAAAATATTCACATTTTGTGCAAACACTATTGTTTTTATACTTTTAACAAAATAAAACAAATGAAATTGAGTTTATACATAGTATTTTTTTATTGCAATGATTGTTCAAACACATTTCCGTTTTGCTTTAATTCCCAGCATACCATATGTAATAAAATTTTCCAATCGACTATGTTCAAAAACGGTACATCCTGTTGATGTCCGACAACTGTACCTTTTTTACGTAGAAAATACTGAAATTTCAAATTTATTGCTGTCAAAAACTAAATGACATGTAAAAAAATGGGGGTTATTTGTATACCACAGCCACCCCGTTTGGGACACCCATGGATAAACTTTTCAAATTATTTTTACTTCATCTTATTACGCATAAAAAGAGTAATGGTTGTACAAAATTTCATTATTTTAACTTGAACGGTTTTGAAGATATTCAATAAAAACCATAAGCTGAAGCCACCTTTAAGGCGGGGGTTGTACCTCCCGTAGGACGGGATTAATGAAATATAAAATACTAAAGCCCGTATGACACGGTGTTAAATTTCAAACAAAATGTGCGTGTAAATTGACTCGTAAATTTGATGTCAAATTTAACGCCGTGTCATACACAAAATAATTTTGTAAATTTTCATATACAGGGTGATCAAAAATGATTGAAGGTCACATGACCGCTAGTCGGTCCAATTACTATCAAAAATGCATTCCGTTTTGTCAAACAGTCTGTTGTTTATCAATACTTACATCTGTTCAGTGTCTTGCGCATTATTTTCCATCTGTCATTTCCATCTGTCATTTAAATTACAATGTCTACACCACTGAAATTACCAAGGTTATTCAAGTACCGACAGCAGCAGTAAGCGGATAACAAAAAATCAGTATGAAGCGGCACGTTCAATCATTTTTGATCACCCTGTATAATACTACTAGTAACTACGAAATATCCGACAATTTTTGGACAGTATGTAAGAGTACTTGATGCGCGATAATTCGCTATGAGTCCGAAGGACGAATAGCGAATTATCCTGCATCAAGTACGAATACGTACTGTCCAAAAATTGCAGGATTATTTCGTAGTTACGAGTAGTATTCGGAGGACAATTTGACGAACCAAATTTAAATTTTTATAGTTTCAAATCAGATTAATAATAATTTTCTTCGTAACCATGGTTTTATATACAAACCAGACAAAAGTCAAATTTAATTTTTTTTTTCTACCTACGTATTTTGTGCATGCTTTGTGATATTTTCGGTAAAATGGAAGCAAAACGGGTTCAACAGAGTACACTTGAAGAGATAGAGGAAGCTTAGAAGGTAAAACGCCCAAGAATTGTATGAAATTTAATGTTTCTTTCTACGTATTTTGTGTATGGTTTTTTGACATTTACGGAAAAATGGAAGCAAAATGGTTTGGCTAGAGTACACTTGAAGAGATAAACGAAGCTGTAGAAGGTAAAACTCCCAAGAATACTGTGAAATCTCACACCTCGGTTTGGAAGCAGTTTTTTTTGACAGAAAAATTATCGCTGAAATTTTGTACTAGTCCTAAATATCCGAGAATATACAAATTTGGAGTGCGCTGATTGGCTTGTCAAGTGAGTAAAACGCAACCGGATTGGTCAGTTTAGGGTGTGTCAAATTGTCATGCAAATTTTTATGAAATTATTTTGAACATCCCTGGTAAACTTAGACACTTTTAAGTACCTAGTCTTAAAAGACTCTTACGATAGGGAAAAGATAGGCAAGGCAGGAGTACCAGGGATGTTCAAAATAATTTCATAAAAATTTGCATGAAAATTTACAAAATTATTTTGTGTATGACGCGCGTTAAATTTGAACATCAAATTTACGTGTCAATTTACACGCAAATTTTGTTTCAAATTTAACACCGTGTCATACGGGCTTAAGGATATATTCTTCAAAAAAGTAGATAAACGAAAAAGCTATTGAAAAGCAGGCAACAAGTGATGTAATCGGGTAGAAACTTCAATGTCACGGTTTCTGAGCAATGTGATGAAATTTCATAACAAATATTAATCTTTCGGTATGATGATCAGAGATGACCAGTATTCTTTTCTATTATATTTTAAGTCCTTTGCGTATTATGTTATTAAAGATTGATAACGAAAAGCTCCTTAAAGGATGTGGAGAAATTAAACTAACCACACGACGAAGTTTTCGGTAGATTAATGTAAACGATTAGGAAAGATCTGAAAGTACAAAATTAAATAAATCCATAGAGGATGCTTACAAGTGAATTGGAAAATTATTATCGCATTATAAGGATGTTGAGATGATTATTTGCGCAACCACGATACCCTTGCAACTTGTTTCATTTCTATCGAGGGGTGGATTACCAACTAAGATTCTGTACACATTTGTTTTCCACAATATGAAATACAAAATAATAAACTGGAATACACCGTGTTCGTGGAATATGTCAGACTATAGCGGAATCCGTAGGACTATTGCGAATACAATAGAATACTGTTTACTAAAAAGTTTAGAAAGCCTAAACGCGTTTCGGGAATTAGGTTCCCATCTTCAGTAGATTGAAATCTGGCTTTTAGATCTACTGAAGATGGGAACGTAGTTCCAGAAGCGTGTTTAGACTTCCTAAACTTTTTGTGGTTTTAGGGTTTTAATTTTTGTTAAATGAGTTATGTTTTTAGGTGTAACAGTAGAAATCATATTTTACGAAGTTTCTAAATCCGGTAGAAATGCGTTATAAAGAAATTTCGGTAATTATAAATAAGAGTTTATTTCAAATGAAGCTCAGAAATAATTAATAAACTCAATTTAAACTGAAATCCATCCTTGCTTTATGGACTGTTTATTAGGTAAGGACAGATATTTAATTACTAACTGTAGAATTCTGATACGGATTAAATTTCCTGGATGGTATAGTTTCGTATTTTAAAATTTCCAGAATTTGTTTCTTTCAAATTTGCTAACTTACAATATTTTGAAATGCTGGTTTAGTTATACAAAAACGGCATTCGGGGAGTAATTCTATACGCAAAAAAATTCGCTTAACAGAAACATTCATTATGTGAAAGTTGCAAATATTTACTTTTTCTAAATATACAGGGTGTGTGTGTGTAAATTGTATAAATCAATATTTGATATAAAAACGTTTATTTAAGCTTTAGTTTAATAACGCATCTATTTAGATATCTAGCAAAGAGAAAAACCCTTGCTATCAACCATGATACTATTAACAAAGTAAACTTCATTTGCCTTTGGTAGCTAGCCTATTTTATGAATTTGAGTGTCCGAACTTCCATAATTACGATTACAAATTTCCGAACATTAAATACCACGCACGAATTAGTAACGAATTAGTAATAAATGCCTGCAGCTACTTCAGCTCATAATGGAGGGCAAGAGAGGTCCAGAAAGAAGGAGATGCTCATAAACAGTTGAATCAGAACATTCAGAACGGACCCCGAAACGCTAATAAGAAAACCGAAATATCGAGAAAGTTTTTAGTAGCTTTAGTTGTGCCAACCTTCATTGGGAAACGTGCTCCTTGTACATCACTAACTTATATACATGAGTAACTACAAATACAACATCGTATACGGTAAATGTTGGGTTTATTAACAGTGATGAGGTTTATTACGTTCGCTTGAAATTTCTAATGTGATCTCATACTCAAATTGTTGCAATCCTTTGATAATACACGAGATATAATATAGTGTATACGCCTTCGTACTTAAACATAAATTAGATACTGTTCAGTAACGTTGTAACATTTACCCGTGCATTCAATAAAATCTGAACATTGTTCTCTAGCACACTTATACAGGATGATCAAAAATAGCGGAAAAAACTGACGCTACATTATGCTGCTTGAAGTATGAGTAAAATATTCACTTACAATACCACAAGTAGTCAAAGTTATGTCGATTATTTTTGAGGTGGTATCACGAATGTCCTTTGCGCTTGTATATATGAATTCGAAAGAGCAAAGGACATTCGTGATAGTACCACCTCAAAAATAATCTACTTATAACTTTGACTAAGAGTGGTATTTGAGAGACTATTCATTGAATTAAATCTACTTTTAAAAAATAATTTTGTCCAAAATTTAGTTACGTCATTTTATTTCCATAACAACATGTGAACAAAAAATTGTCGGTTCGTATCACTCGTGAAAATTATCGATAATTTTCACAGTAGTACAATTCATTTTGATTGGTTCAAAAATATCAAATTCTGCCTCTCCATTGGTGAAGTTTTGACAGATGACGCATGAAATGAATAGTCTACTGATATTTTGTGCTGGTGAAGTAAAGTCATTCAAAAATTTAGATTTTGATAAATTTTCTTATCCACTACTAGGTTTAGAAGGTACCATTATTTAGTTTGTTTTCAGGACATGAAGTTGATTTTCTCAGCTAGTGGTTACTAATTTTTTATTATTCACCACTGGTCAATAATAGAAACAATTTATCTAGCACGCTATAGCCTGATGCCTTTAAAATTATGTCAAATATCGAATATTATTCACCTTCATAATACAACAACCACTTTCTAAAGCTTATTTATTTCAATCTAGTATTGTTTCTTATTAATTTTAATTATAATTATTTGTTAAAAATGAGAAATAAATATGTTTTAGATAAACGTCAAATTTTAATATACAGGGTGTTTCTTAAATGGCGGACACGGAGAGCACTACGCGATTCTCATCTTGAAACTGAGTTGAAAAAGTATAGGCGATTTTGTCCTAATGTATTTAGTTTCCGAGTTATTCGCATTTCAAAAATTTTAAATTTGACAACATTGCGCATGCTTGCACGGACTTTGTTTTAAACGTTTGGTGTTTTAATAAGGCAGTATGAACAAGTTTCCTAGGTAATAACCTCATAGCTACAATGCACTGTTGCAACATATTGAAAAAAATTTTAACAACAGATATTTATCAGAAAGAATGTCTTCGGAGGAAGGAATACAACGTATAAAAAATTCCAAATTTATTAAGATTTAATATTTGATTGATGAACAATGCGGAACGGTTAAAATTTACCCGTTTTTCCAAAGCATAAAGGAATTGAATCTCAATCTTTGACTGAGAATAACTCTGAAACTAGCGAAGAACGGGCATTATTGTATTATATTTTTCCAGTTAGTATCTGGAGGGGAATGTAGTACTGTGCTCCGTGTCCGCCATTTAAGAAACACCCTGTATAAAATAACAAATTAAACTGAAAATAATGAATAAAGTTTCCATTCAAGACCATTCCATTAACGTAATATTGCCGTTCTTTCTCTTTTTGCAACCCTAACCCAAACCTAAGTCTGATTGCTGGAGAACATTGTGTGGGTGGTCTGGAGTTTCGGACTCTCTGTTTAAGTCATGTTTTAAGTTCTTCAAAGTCGGTTGAAATAAACTTTACCTTTAAGGTTTCAGGATGCATCTACAAGAACATCTCTAGTGGATACGAAGGTCACCTCATAGCCCCCCTTCCTTTAATGTTACGGAAAATGCGGTTTAATAGCAGTTTCGGTCAATTACTGAAGCGTATGCAGGTGCCCCTTCGTGTATAATAACCATAAAATATTATTCAGTAAATCCGGATCTACTATATGTTTTGCGTAGAGTACCTACCGCAAAGGCTAAACTTCAATCATAACTTAAAACATTGGAGACATCAATGAAAAATGACCCCAAAATTCAATCTCCAACAATATCCACCCAACATTAACATTTGCAGGGAACATAAAAACATAATTAATGAACAGCTATAACGTTATATTTAGTTCAGAATGATATTTGAATTTGAAGGCCTGATATTAGTCGTGTCCAATATACTGTGTACACCTAAATGACAGAAACATTCTAGTCGATGCCGACAATGAGAAAATCTATGGCATTTCCGTCCAAAATTTAAATTAGCGTTGTTCGTTAGTAGTGAACCGCATCAAGGGAAATAACGAAATAGTTTTAAATTGATTGACCATATTTATGGTCGTTATGTCGTGTTAGAATTCTTCCGCAAAGGAGAATTTCGACATGTTGGGTACTTAATTGTGCGACAACCGCGACGTATCATTAACATCAAAGGTGCCAACGAGAGGTGCAACTGGCGAGTCTATTAATTTAATTGTAGCTCAATTAGATCTGTGGGTTTCTGTGCGGGATATGAGACAACCCCAAGTGGGATTCTAGGAGTGGGTATAGTCCTTGATAAGTTTCCAGTACAAGAATGGAAATGAAAGCGTTATTAACAACAGTAGACTCTCCAGTAATTCTTATTTTACCTTAAATAATTTTAGTTCTTGTGCGTACAGTAGATAAATATTCTACCTGCAAATTAAATATTAGAGGGCAGTATTCTAACTATGTTGCCATTTCGTACACAGTAGTATACATACGTACTAGTCAATATACCTAATTATGTACAACGTTTTGCAAAACAAAAACATTTTTTATTATTTTAATTTGTATTAAAAGAAGTGGAACTTTATCAAATCCACGTACTTTTTAGATGCAACCTTCCAATAGTTGCCCTTGTCGTGTGCACGGATTTCTGATGTAATTGAAAATTTAACTACAATTTTACTGATTAGATATTTTTAATTTGTTAACTAGTGGACATTAATTCGGAATAATTATCCAGTCTTAATAAAGCGTTGCGGTTTAGTTAATCCAATTCCTGATCAAATGAGATTTCCTACTTTTAAATCAATTGAGAATTGATAAATTAATTACCACCTTTGTGTAATATAATTAACTTGACTTTTAGGCAGTATTAGGTTAACGATAACTTAATTTAATACTCCCTTAAATTGTAACTTCCGCAAACGCAAAAGCGTGACAAAGGGACAATTAAATCTTAAATTCTATTTATTAAGAACTCCCGACTGACGATGAAAGTCGAAAAAAAGTGTTTTGGTTTTAAGAAGGTGATTTATAACTGTTTTTTATTATTTTATAAAGAACTCTAGACCTAGAGAATTACAAACTGTTGATAAGTGCGTTTTAAGATTAAGAGTGGCGTTGGTTATTGGATTAGCTCGAATAAGCGGCTGACTAATCGAGCTGTGGCAAAGATTAATGTAAACTTTGTTGGTGTTGGTATTAAAATTAGACAACAAGGTTCTGATTTTCAAACTTGAATGATAAAAAAATCTGCTTATTTATTTTAGTTTCGTTATTAGGTATACGATTACCGAAATAATGCGAATTAATACACTGCAACTCAGTGGTAAGGTGATAGTGATACTGAACTATTGTTTGGGAAAGGAACAATGGCAGAATGAAGGATGTAATGGAAAACTATCGCTCCATTAGCGACATTCGATCGCGACGTCTTGAGATGATTCTTATAATATTCCAATTTAGATACGAAACATTCTTTGACAGGATGATATTGTTCGTAGGTTAAAGCTGCTAGCAACAGAAAAACTGACTTCCTGATAAAACTGCTAAGCGAAGCATATATAAAATAGTGGGTTACGGTTGGTTATGTAACTTCAAAAAATAGTAACTTACAAATACTGGAACAATAACATTTTTCCTTCCTCCCTTTTTCCTTCAGATCATGCATTTTGCTTTAAATTAGTGTCTTGTTTGGGATAAAGATAAGAACATTATACCCAGAGGCTAGAGGCACATGTTAACTCTTAAGAAATGACTTTCTTACTGCTACTGCAGTAATTATTAACTAATATTTGGTTTGTTCACTACAGGATATTTGTATTTGCACTACTAGAACTTCTGGAATATAGCTGATTCATAGAGTTTCATGTTAACTTAACAAAGCAGTGTGTCAAAGTTTTGGCAAAACTAATAACCTGGAATTATTAATATCTATTTCTCTAATGAAGCGATGTTAAGATGATTACAAGTAATTATTAAATTTCAAAGACTTTAATAATCGTCAATTATTTTTCATTAAAACTTTAGGAATTTTTAAACCCTGCATTATTTGTACCAATATTGCAATGAAATTTCTGTCTGTCTGACAATTTATTCTTAATTTTTAATTTTCATTATAAATTATTAGAACAATGCACTAGTTCAGCCAGACCACTTTACCACCAAATTGTTGGCAAACGATAATGTTAATGTTTTGCTTTGGTCAGCTCGAAGTTCCGACATGAATCTCGTCAAAAACATTTTGTTAAAGGAATTCAAGGCTGAAAACGGGCGAAAGCTGTTGGAAACTATTATTTAAATGAATAGCAAAATCAAGAACGTTATGAGTTATATGAAACCCCCTATTTTCTGACCTCTTTGTTTCTATTGCCTACTTATACCACTATAATAGTACCTATTGTTGTTTAGACTTCAAGTAAATTGAATTGTTCCTTAAAATAGATTTTTTGTTTGATATGACAATGTAAATTGACAAAAATATTATCAAATGTTATAAACACTTGTCGATGTTAAAAAGTAGCGTACATTATGTACCGATCCCGGTACCGATCGTCTCCATCGTAGTTTGAACAGATTTTGCCTGACATTTGTTTGCAAATTTTAGAAATACGATATAGAATAACATATAGTCAAACATTTTACAACTTTACATTAGGGAAATAAAATTGAATTTACTTTCAATTAAATTTACAGTGACGTTTAGATTTCTCTAATGTAACTTCAAAGTTATTAATTAACGAACTAAAATTAGTAACAAAACAATATTTTATGGGTATATAGGTACTCGTAATTAGCTTGAAAATTGAATTTAGAATAATTATGTTAAATATTCAGTGAGACCAGAAATTGCTGCGAGATATTATTAGCAAGACTGCTTTGTATTTACGTTTACTTTTTGCAGGCAATTATTGTGCCCGAAGAGATATGTTCTTCTAAGGAAAAACCATAGCAGTTTTTAATTTGTAACATTTATGATTAGTTTACTGAACATAATATTATCATTCAACGGAAAGCATGAAAATTATATTCCTTAAAGTAATTGATTTTTTAATTGGACTCTTCTCGTTTATGTCCGTTAAAATAACAGTTCTGCAAGGTATTTTGTGTCTTTTATTTTTAAATTATTGAGTAATGTACATGTAATAAATTGTAAACTTACGTCGATTTGCATATACGTAAATGTTTACACGTCGGCGTCGTGTAAACATGTATGAGTACCTATGTAGGTGTTTGTTGTGAACGGGGGTGCGTAAATGCCGTGTGCCAGTGATGTATTTCCTATAGAAATTTATTATTTTCTAAATATCTTTACTTACTATCTACTTGTGGGAGAGATGTAAGCTTAGTTTTGCCAAATTAAATTGTAATTAAAGTTAGTTATAGTTCGCGATTACACCTGCTGATGATGATTTTCTTGTGGATATGATTCTATAAAGTCTCTGTTTTCCTAAGTCATTGATTTGCTTTTATGTTAGATGTACGTACGATATTAGCACTTGCACTACAACAATTTTGAAATATCTTGTATTCACACATCAATCAACTATAACCTAACCAAACTTAGCTTTTGCAGTTTGATTGGATAAAGATAAATTAGCAAATTCTGTACCGAATTAAACACAGAAGAAATTGTTTTGTCACAGATAAAATACAGACAATAATACAAATAATACGACAACACTGTATACAGGGTGTTTCTTAAATCGCGGACACGCAGCACAGTACTACATTCCCCTCCAGATACCAATTGGAAAAATATAATACAATAATGCCCGTTCTTCGCTAGTTTCAGAGTTATTCTCAGTCAAAGATTGAGATTCAATTCCTTTATGCTTTGGAAAAACGGGTAAATTTTAACCGTTCCGCATTGTTCATCAATCAAATATTAAATCTTAATAAATTTGGAATTTTTTATACGTTGTATTCCTTCCTCCGAAGACATTCTTTTTGATAAATATCTGTTGTTAAATTTTTTTTCAATATGTTGCAACAGTGCATTGTAGCTATGAGGTTATTACCTAGGAAACTTGTTCAAAACACCAAACGTTTGAAAGAAAGTCCGTGTAAGCATGCGCAATGTTGTCAAATTTAAAATTTTTAAAATGCGAATAAAAAATACTAAACTGAAAAAGTCTACTCCTTGCTGTCATTAATTACGACCTCAAAACTGCAAAAATCTTAGGATGTCCTGAAAACAAAGGTAAATTGAGAAAAACTTTATCAGACATTTGTTTTTATGGTACACAAAGTTTTTGTTAAATTCTTGAGTTTTAAGTAGAAGAAAGATGGTAGAGCGAGACGTAGGTATATGAGAAAAGCAATTACAAGAAATAGCAGTGTCGTAGTGAAAAGAAGTAAGACATTACCAGAAACTAGAAGATTCGCTAGGGAGAGAAAATCATTCAGAATCTAGAAAGCAAGAAATAAAACACCCGACGAGCGTCGGGTGTAAGGGATTTGTTAAAAAACAAGAAGATTCTTAATCAATGACTGCGAGCAGTTGACTTTTTCAATTAATTTAGTGTACTACAGGGTGATAGCAATATTTTAATGAACAAAACTATTTCTTGTGTTTCATTTCCTGCAAAATTTAATAATTGATTTTTATTCAATCAAATGATTGGGATTTCTTGAAACCGTATTCACGTAGAAAAATTTTGGAAAAGTTTTTGTTTTTCTCGGGAATTGCAATGATAGGTTGGTAGAAGTTTTAATAGAAAATACTACAAAAAAATTGAAATATAAAATAATATAATATAAAAAATAAAAAATATATTTATAAATGGAAGTCAGATAATAGTACCATTTAGCGGTAACGTATGAATTTAATTAACACAAAATATGTGCCCCTGACGGATACACAGAGTGTCCTGAAAAATGGAGCATCAGCATCGGGTAACATTAATTTATACAAAATTTATAAGAATCGAAGATAACTATATGTGGGCGCCTTTCACAACGAAGAAAACACTGCACGGTAAATTCGGAAACTCTTTTTATTATGCTGTCATCAAAGGTATTTGGAATATCAATAGATATCAATTCGCATGATAACTCTAAATTGTATTTTGAAAGAATTGGGATTGGGTTTCATTTCTTATTTTTGTCAGTATAGTTCTATAACGAAATCCTATATTTAGAATATATTTCATTAAGGAAACCATCCAAATGAGCTTCAAATTGTTGTTTACTTATAATTATAATATTGAAGGATACATTTTTGTGTAGGTGTAATTTTTGTGGAAACAGTTATGTAGGAGCAAATGAGTCGTCCTGTGGCATTAGTTACAGAGATTGGTAATTTTGTTGAAATTTTGTTATATTGTATCTGTCAAAGAGTCTAATCGCATTTACTTTTTTGGTAAGTAAAGAAAAATTGTCGTTCATACAACCAATAGTAAAGTTACGCTATTCTTTAATTTATTACAAAAAATGTCGCTGACTGTAGATAACAAAACAGTTATCTCGGTCAGGGACGATCGCGTTGTTTTTGATCGGCTCTCAAGAGATTCTAAGGAAGAGGTTATAGGATCATCAAGAGAATTTATACGTTCTAAGTCGTAAACTCTTTAAGTAGAGATTTGTCACTTTATTCAGTTTATTTGTTAACTTTTAAACTTTCATAATATGAGCCATTTCTGCAAATTTCTGTAATAAAACATTTTTACAGCTAGAAATAAAAAATTGCCATTCGGTTTATCAATTCTTTTCGAATCAAAACAAGCTAAAAACAGTAATTGCAATTTATTGTGCTCGATAGAGGTCATTCTCATTTATTCTGATTTTCTTACTGAGAAAATATCTACCACCTGTAGCTGACACGATTTAGAACAAATGTCTAAATATAAACCATCTAATGAAATCGTTTTGTATTTAGGCCATACATGTGTCTAAAAAAGTAAATACGGTATTTATAGGAATACGTATACTACCAGTCTATTCTCGTATGTATTGCACCAAAAAGTTTTAAAATTATATTTCACCAATATTTATATATTTTTATAATTTAGTTTTTTTGTAGTATACCTAATTCAGCAATAATAAATATGTTAAAGTTTAAGGAATATTACATAGTCACAATGTTTACGCCTTTTGGATATACTGTAGATTTGTTTATTGATTAACAATCAACTGAAGTAAATGCAAGATTAAAATCTTGAGCCTGAGACGACCGATTAACCTGAGAAGTCAAGTAATTGTCTGAAACCACCCTGATAAGGGTGTTAGTAGTCATGGAGAGAAAGCTTCCTGGTTAATGTGAAGTAACAGGAGCAGGTATAATAATTAATAACCTTTGAGGAATTTATTTGGAAGACTAGAAAAAGTTCTGTGAAAACATACATCCTTATTAATACTATACTAGCTGAACAGAACATGCTTGCCTGAAAAACCTAAATAGATGAACACCCAGGATCTACTGCGGGATGAATATGACAACGACAAATAATCCAAAATTTGACAAATTACTATATAATCTATAACTAATTGTTTTTGTTATGTTGATTTTCTGTGTGACAAATTTTAAGTTATCCACCCATGTCATGAATAGTTTGCTGAACTGAGAAGGTGTTCTATAATAAATTAAAAAACGATCTACCTATATTTATAAGGAAAGGTACCTAATTTACTAATTTTTAATAAATTGTAGTATATTACCATTTCACTTCAGGAATAAGTAATTTTAATGAACTTCTTTTCGTTATATATATATTTTTTAGTTCAGTGTTATATTCTATTTCAAGTTTAAATAAAGTTTATTTTGTGTTGATGTTTATATGTTTAGTAAAAAAATAATAAAGAGAGATTATGTTTAGTATTAAGTTTTATACTGTTTTGAAAAAACTATGGCCATCTATCACGGAATTACCCTACTTCTTATAGGTACCCCAAAATATAAATCGTACAGTAACAAGATCGGTGGTAAGGTGAGCATTTTTTTGTATTATGTTTCTTACTACGCTTACCCTCCTTGTAGCTTATAAGTGGCCTTTTGAATTTATTTAATTAATCCAATCTTTAAATTAGACATTGAAAAACAAAACGAATTAGTAAAGTTGCGGGAGTGCGGAAAAATTCTACCCTGACTCGTAATTTAAAAAATGCGTACCACGAAGCATATGCAAGTGACGGTGGTAATAATTCTATTAGAATACACGTGGCAGCGCATGTCAGACAATGCACATTACAATGTAAACAAATTTACAGAGGAAGAAGTTTTAATTAAACTATGGAATTAAATTAATAAATATGAAATATTTACGTACACCACTAAAAGTTTAGGTGCTAACTCAACTGCGAATTGACTTTAATTCTCAGCACAGTCAGTATAAATATGAATATGTAACTAATGAAGCGAGTAGGATGGATGGTAGGTAGGTACTCATTAACATCAATAATAAAAATATGCAGTATTGCATTCAAACACACAAATTGTGAATCGTCGTACTATACAATATGCATGTCAATTTGAAGGTGCATCCTGTTTTATTTGAGTGGCATTAATTTAATAATAATCGATTCTTACGTAGACTTATAAGTTATAACTTATAAGAAAATGCATATTTTTTAATATATTCAGCATGAAACTTAAATTAACAACCAGTAGCTATATTTTAATTTTTTAGTATGGAAAACGGATAGTGATATGCGAGGCTGGTGTGAAATGCGAAATCTTACCTTGGAATAGAGATACCTGGTATTTCTAAGATGAAAATAATTTACAGTTTCAGGCGTGACACGATCCTGCTGGTTTAATATGAATGTCTAATTTCGCAGATTAAAAATGACTGCAGTCTAAATTCAAGATCAAAATCTTACGAATTTTGCCTTTATCGGTTTTCGCTATCGACAACTCAACTAGCCAATTAAAGCCATTAAAATAATTGTCGGTTAATGTATCCTCATTCTACTACCTTTTGTAATAGCAACTTTTTGTGCCATATATTAGAAGTGCTTGAAAATAATAATAATGTATAGGAAGTGTGAAAATATTCCATTACTTGCTTCGGACAGACACGTTGCAGTACACTTTTGAACCTTTAAATTATAAGGTGTCCAAATAGAAAATTGATACCTGTCACCTTTTCGTATTGTGGTTTATCAATAAATTTTCTTTATTTTAATTTTGCCTAATTTATATTTTACAGAGGGTTTTTATTTTCCCACCACAGGTATGAAGTATACATATCATGCAAATCGCGTGTCTGTTCTGTACGTATCGAACCCGTACCGTCTCGTTTTTCTCGTTAGGCATTCAATTGATTTCCAGAGATGCCTCGCGAACTATATTGTTGAATCCCAAAAAAGAAATGTTCATTTTTAGTATGGAAAAGTCCAGTCCACGTCTACTATTTTTATTGTCAGGTCCTGGTTGTATTATTATATTTCCGGAAAACTCTGTTCACATGAATTTCTTATCGCAACATAACACACCTCACTCTGTGCGTTTAACAGTATCGCCGTACTTTTTGAGTTGATTTGCGCGTTTTTGGGGTTATCTTGATTTTTACATTCAATGATAGCATGTATTTACATACACGAGTCGGTGCATTTCATATTCGCTTGTATTACAAGATGATCCCTGGTGGATAAGAGCGACGACATATACATTTATTTGTATTTCTTCACTCATAGCCGAGATGGATGTGGTCGCTTCGCTCTTATCGCCGCCGCGTTTATCGTTGTTCCAACATAAACGTACCTTTACTTAAAAAATACAAGTTGTACACGCTGGTTTATCAAATGAGACTAAAAGTGTTTTACCTAACTAGTAATAAGGAATTGTTAATTATTTTTACTGATTCGGAAAATCAGTGCGACTTGAGATGTGTTTGAAGAAATCCCATGTTAATTAGTTTTTGTATTTACTTTCATATAGGCATTTATAAGGATATTACCGTATAAATCACCTTAATTGGTTAAATAGCCAGCGAAATATTTAATGATATGCAAGTACGCAAGAAGGGATGCCCTTTTATATAAGTTTTATTTACTTATAATTACGCTGTATTAGCAAATTGTATGAAAATATGACAGAATATGTACTTGCAAATTTTAACTTTGGTCTTAACTGTAATAGTATTCCTAAGCCTTTCTAACTGAATTCGGGTGGGATATTTACTTTCTTCACTAAATACGAAAATTACCGTTGTGGAATATTCTTTCACTAGAATTGGCGTGTTCGCTTGAGATATCTTGACCGAAAGATGTATTTTGATATGTGCTCTAAATATTTAAAACGCCTATTAGAACATTAATATTTTAGTTCAAAATTGCAAAAACAAGTTTAAAGACCCTAAAGTTGACAAATTGTCTTTTAATGAAAGATTATTACTAAAGAGATTTTAATTGAATTTGTGTTTAATAAAATTAATGTATAGTGCTTATATATTGCTTAAATTTGAGAGTAGTAGCTTTCATAATTATTAATTAATATAGGTTCTTCAATAATAAATTAGTAGTTAGGTCTGATTGTAAATTAAAGGGAATCTCAACCCACCAAAATTGTTATTGAATTCCTTTATTACACATTTTTAAAATCCGAAACTTAAAATATTTATTTTATGTGTGCCTACCGAATGTAGTACGTTATATGTAATGTATACTACGTAATAGTATATAACGGTACAAGGACGGTAAGTGCTCTCTAACAGATCGAAAAAATGTGGAAAAGCGAGACCCGTAGGGTCGAGATTTTCCAATTATTTAGATATATCTGTAGGTAAGCACTTACCGACCATGTGCCGTATAATATTTTTTGCCCGATCGAATTTACAGAATTATTTGGGATTAAGTAGTTTTTAAAATGTAATTATGAAATTTTGACTTGTCATTTTAATTGCACGATCCTTGATATCAAACGTGCTAGGTATCTAAAATAAAATCAGAACGCTACATCTAGAAGTGTCAAATTTGCAAGTCTTGTTTTACTTACCGCCCTAATTAGGTTATAAACTCGAACAGCACTGGTGTTTCCATACCAAACAATCGAAATTTTGTAAACCCAGCTTACAATATCTATCAACAAAGCTGGTAAATACACATAACAACACGATCGGGCGAAAATAGTTATTTTTGTATCATGGCCAAAAAGTGAATCTTTTTTGGCCGCGACTGATTTTCTGGTCGAGGCAAAGTCGAGACCAGAAAACAGGGAAGGACGAAAAAGCACTTTTTGGCAGAGGTGCAAACAACATTTTTTAGGCGAATATTACAAATTTTATTAACAAATTTAAATTTTTATCTAAATATTCCAATGACATTTGGTCACGTGACCACCCTGAAACGTCATAGCTGTTTTTATCATAGTCGACTAAAAAATTATAAATCAGCGGCCATAAAGTAAAAGCAGCCGAAAAACACCGGCCGTAAAGTATTTGCGGCCATAAAATAGAAATTGACAAATGCCTACTACAAATTGACACTTTACGGCTGTCAAAAGATAGGTACGTAAAACAGCTGTTTTTATCCTAGTCGCCTAAAAAATATATTTTAATTAATCTTTATTAAATTACATTACATTTTTAGTTTTTATTATAAATAAATATCAACATTAAAACATATAAATAATTATTGCCTGGCAGCCCTGGAAGCTGGAAACATCCAGTACGCTACATTGGAATAACCACTCTATAATATATATTATTTCAAAGTTTAGAAAACTGTTAACAGTCGCAGTCGCCTGCAGTTTCAAATTTTGGAATTAACTTGTTTGCAAATATTATGATGGCCCTTAGCTACCGAAAATGTTGAAAAATAATCAAGCTTTGTAATGATGTATTGCGCTACCCCTATTACCATTTAAGAAATTCAAGATGGCGGCCGGGGTTCCGAAAGTATGAGTCAAAGAAAGTTTGTCTATTCTGTAAAATATGCGAAGTGATGTCGTATTGAAGTGTTCCAAATTTCAAATTAATATCTCAAAGCGTTTGAGCGCTACGACTTTGGTTTAATCTTTAATAGCTACCCTGTATATCAAACGTTCACTGCATATCCCTTCATCATTTGGTTGTTCAAAAGTGATTTGACTTCGATTATTTACTACTATACTTTTGAAAAGTAAATGGGAAACCAAATAGAGGAATGTTGAACACATGCAAAATACAAGTTTCTAAACTCCCCTTTCTATGCTGTCCTTTTAATAAAATTCCTCCTGAAATGAAATTTATTTGATATATGTATCAAATCTCATATATGAGACAGAGAATTTCAGATTCTGAATACATGTCCATATTGGTTTCGTGAAACCATAATCTATTATTTCCATTATTGTTCTGGTTGGTTAAAAATCGAACAATATGAAAGATGAAACGTAACAAACTTCCAAAAAAATGTGTTATTTATTTGGTACAGTTATTACTTCTAACATTTCTATCAGATAACTTGTTACTATTATGGTTTAATTCTAGCAGTATTGAAACACATTAAGCTTGTAGCCTGAACTATAGGTATATTTTTACTGGAAGATATTCTATAAAAACAAAATATGATATCATAATGCCTTTCAGGCAACAAATGTAGTATGTCACTGTGTTTGACATTTGAATTTAGATTGCTTTCAAAGTAACGGAAGCTACAGGCAATATTTCAACATGTCTTGGGAATATTGCGTTTTTGGCATTTTATTTTTTTAAGATCATCGTGCATTAAATCGCGTTAGGTATAATACACAAGACTACACCAACGTTGCTATTTAGGAGCAGAAAGAGTAAAGGCGACCAACGTACCTATTAGCTAATCTGAGATAATTATAAAATCCTAAACAGCTCGACCGGTCGAAGTGGACGTTGCAATAAGTATACAATTCTGTAATCGTGATTAGTTGAATAATGCATTCATTTCTGCGGGAGTACCCAATTATGGAACTCGTAGCGGACGCTAACTTTAACAATGAAAAAAATTATAGGTTAACTAAAGAGTATAGTACAGAAATTACAGAATTTTGAGTCTTGTATCTATACAGGGTGATTCAGTAATATCGATTATCGGTTGTAACTCGAAAAGTATTTTTAGGACATTAATCCATCGATTGATATGTTACAAAATCTTCATGGTAGGCTGCTGGCCGAATACATATTCTCCAAGGTTAAAAATTGCTGTATCTTTGGGAGGAAGAATTTTGTATCAATACGTCGTGGTATTTGTTGATTGTACTGTACGCTAAACCATTTATTTTGGTTACAGTGGTTGTATAGTAGATACAAAATGAAGTATATATTGTTGCATATTACTATTTAGTAATAAAATAATAGTAAGTAGCTTAATAATAGCTACTATATGCTCCATTTCAAATTTTAGGCATTGTTCCTTTCTATTCACATCGGTAAAATAAATGGCTACACGTGTTTACCCTACATTTTCAATAAATTTAAGGGACAAATCTTACACTTAACGAAGGATATCATTCAATAATGCTTTTGCTCATATCAATTTTTATCAATTTCTACGAAAAATACATTTCAAATTGATGTTAGTAAACAGGAATGCTTCTCTTATTTTGATTAATATATTTCATTTATTTTTACTTTGAATTTTTATTAGTTAATAATCTGTGTAATATACAGTTCAAAATACTAGTGGTTTTAGGTTTGAAAAGTTTTTTACTAAAAATGTGTAATTGGTAAAAAAATTAGAAATATTTCAAAATTTTAACAACTAGTCGTGGGATATGATTTTTATGCGATTTACCTGTGTTTTTCAAAAAAAATAGTTTGACATGGAATGAAATTCCCTTAATAAATTAAAAATGAGACTCATGCAAGAATATATTCTCTGGAAATAAAACAGCAGTACAAATATCTCTTTTTCTACTTCGCGTTCACAATAGCTCCATTGTGATACTGAAAACTCCACAAAACAGTTTCACAATAGAGGCTATTGTGAAACTATTTTTGGTAAAATTCTAGTTCTAAAAATTAATACCATTTGCTTCATCTGTCAAAATTATTAAACGTCATCGCCATCAAATATCAATGGCATATGCAGAACTTTTATTTGATTTTGAACAACGAAAAAGTTTATTATACTAACCCAAATTGTTAATTTTGACAGTTTTAAAAATTTTCATTGATCCAGCTATTATTTGAATGCACTGTATTTTCACTGCTTGTTTTTCAGTTGCCATAATAGACGTCTATGTTCAGTATGTTGTATATGCAATAAGAAGTTTGTTGCAAAAACTTTTAATAAGAAACAGAATGCCCTGATTTTCTAGGTACATATGCCTAACGCCAGTACTTTGTCATATGCATCAATCTATAATTTTATTAATAATTCTATGTATTTATTAACTGAGGTATTTCCATTAGATGCGAAAGGTAACAAAACATTGAATGGAAACCAAAATTGGTATTTTAGTTAATACTGTACTTATACTCTTTTTGTTACACGCACTACGGGACGCCAACTGTTACGCTAGTATGTCTTCCCATCTTTCTAACAATAATTTATTAATCTAAGACGAAAGACAAAAACGACCACAGACGAAACGGTTTTACGGTTATTGCCAACAGGATTTGAACCACCAGCGTTTGCGGTCGAAGTTTGGCGTCTCGCTTTGAGACATGTAGGGTCAAAACTAAAATAAAATTTAAATTTAGAATGTATGCAAAATTAACCGTTTCAATGCAACTCCCTGTATAACCAAATAGCTGTCACATTAGCAAGTACCTACATTATTGAGTCATTGTCTTACCCCACACACGACTTCCATTGTGGGTTACGACCAGACTATTAATCGTTTCTTTGGCGAATACACAAGGGAATTTTCGCAATATATGTAGGTATGTAGGTATGTAGGTATGTAGGTATGTAGGTATGTAGGTATGTAGGTATGTAGGTATGTCCTACACACAAATCATGCCTTCAAGAAGCAGACGTGAAGACATTATGTCCTAGGAATTTAGACTCAAAATGGATAAACCGTGTAGAGAGAGGACTATGTTTTAAACTTGTCCCCTGGTATGTGATCAATGTACCTACTAACTATTTTAAAGCAATGGGCGAGTTACCTATAAGTACTGATTGTTTATTTAAAAAAACTGCTTTACTACGCGGAATAAATAATACGCAACAGTGTTTTTCTGACGGTTAATTAAGATTGTCTGTATGATGTATCAAGATTACCTATTATGTAGCGTCAAGTTATTTTTTCACTTTTGCCCAGTAGTATTTTATTAGAAATTACATAATTTTTTAATAAATCTGTTCCGAAACATTAAACGATTTTGAAAACAGTAAACATCCACTCAACGTTACAACTTTTTTTAATCAATGATAGATAGCAAAAATAATCAAATTAACAGACTGGAAATATTCAGTATATATTTCACTGTTTTTCTTTTTAGCGTGAACCATTCTCCACCTGTAACCTTTCAACCAGTCGTTTTTATCTATTGTTTTCTTACATGTAGTAAAAATAACTTGTTTTATTTGTCAGCTAACACCATTTATTGTATTTCTTGCCACAGAAGCAAATAAAATTCGCAAGGTTGTTTTTCTAATGCTGCAGAGTAAAAGTTTACTGTCTACATTTTTTGTTGTATACAGTTAGTAAACGTATAGGGAGGACAATAGGCTTGCAACATCTTTCTCTAAATGTTTAATACGTAATACCACACCCTGTTAAACAATAACTGAACTGGTTTCAAATAGAGCTAATAATAAGTAACTACACACTACAGGAAATGCGTGTGCTATAATTGTCTATCCCGTATACAAGTTTGACTTGATACTTGATACATATTTTATAGGGGACTTTTTCTATTTTGATGAAAAAAGAAACTTGACAGTGGAGCCAATTTACACCTCCAATAAGTCTAATTTCCTAAAAAATATAATTAAGAATTGCAATAGCAATTTTGGCAAATATAAAATCTCAGATTAAAGAAAGGAACAAGCTTGGGTGCAATTCAAAAAAATAATTTTAATGAAATTGTATATTGTACAAGATAAAATGCGAAATCGTTTTAATATAAATTTTGTACTTCAGTACTACCGCATCAGTTTTGAACTTTCTTCAAATGAAATTTTGTTAATTAAAAAGAATCTTGGTAAAGCAGAGATAAAAGCAAAGTGGCGCTGCATGTATAAGAAATTGTTCAGCGATTATTTTTACAGACTAATTATTGGTTAATGGATAAATGTATAAAAATAGAAGACAAAGAAAAAGAAATTACTTTGGCAGATACATAATGGAATAGAAAGTCATGACTCATGAGATCGTAATATCATCTCATCTTTCAAATAAACAATAATTTGATTAAAACGAATGACTCACGGAAACTTTCTCAAGATAGTAATTTTTTTAAACGGTAGGTATTTTAGAAGTTTATCGCTAAATCTTCAAATGGATTTCATGATTGATTTAAAACAGACAAAACTCCGCCTTTCATTAACAAATCGTAGCTAATCTACCTAAAAAGCATTACCTGAACTGAAAGTACTGACATCAGGTGTTTGTTTTGTTGAATTGCTAGTGTACAGATTATCCTTTCATTCAGAAACTTGATGATTGATGAGCAATGGAGAAGTTGGACCTTACCTGAAAGTAACATACAATTATTATCGTTTGTTATAAAAACAATAGTTATTTATTGTATAAGTGTCTTAGGAAGTATTTTATCCACGCAAGAATGTTTAAACGCGAGAACGAAGTTCGAGCATTTAATTTTCTTAAGTGGATAAAATACAACTAAGACACGTATGCAATACAACGTTTTATCCACAAACAGACCAGAAAGTGGCGTTTTCAAATTAATATTTTGGAAAAAATTTATTTTGACATTTTCAACTGACTTTTGTCATACGTGTTGCTATAGATTTACCATTGTTTTAATTATAAGACCTATGTGTTTTATTAATATCATAAGACGTCTCTTAGTAGTGGAATTATGACCTTATAATACACTGGTTGTGGATAAATAACCATAAAGGCCTACAATCATTCTAATATTACAATTAATTTTAATAAGTAGTTTTTTTGTATTTTAGTTCATTTTTGTTATTGTTGTTTCCTTATTTGCCATTAAATATAAAATTCACAAAAAAATTGTTTTTTTTTATTTTAAAAAATATGCTAGTTTTAGTAGTAAAAGTACAATTTTACAGTTATTTTAGGGGGCGGGAAATGAGGGTGGGAAATGAGGGCAGGAAATGAGGGCGGGAAGTAGAGGTAGGGAATGTGACACTTCCTAACCTTCAATAAAGTCAGAAATGTCAACATTACATATATGGTTGTAAATAAATATATTTGTAGGTCAGCGCCGGCGTCCCCAATGGGGGTCTCTTTAGTTGATAATGTTACTTGTTGAATGGCTGGCGAGATTTGTGAGCTACTTGAAGAAGCAACCGAAGGCATGGAACGAGTGGACAGCATGGTGGCGGTTTTAGTTTTGTTCTCCGTTGAACAGTCTACATAACCTTCCGCCACAGTGCTAGATTTCCACCCTCCCAGCCTCTTCAATTGTAGTACATCTGCACCGCTGTTGGCTAATAAGGTGGCGGAAGTTCTTCTGAGAGCGTGACCTGTAAAGCCTTCGATGTTTTCTAACTTCAGAAAGGTGGCTAGTTTTTTCGGAAAATTGGCTATTGAATTGTGCCCTATTGATTGACTTCTTGCCTTTCCCCCTCTGACCTGAACCAAAAATCTGTCGATTTTTATGTCTTTTCGGAGATTTATGAAGTCTCGAACAATTTTCACCCAGCTTGGGTCAGTAATGAAAAATCCTCTACTTGTATGAGTTTTGGAATCTGGAATTTCAACTGAAATTTTTTCTTCCAACATAGCTATGTCTGACATTTTCATTTTGACTAGTTCGTCCGTTCGACACGCTCCTGAAACGCCTACCACTAGTACTACCTAAAACAATAAGAAAACAATCTTAGCAAAAATACTTTTTAAAGGATATAAATTTATTACTTTAAAGGAATATATTATATTTGGTCCTTATAATGTTAAAAAAATTTTACCTTAATCGGCAAAAGTTCGTTTGGAGCCTTGTTTAAAAAATCTTCTATATTCTCCCTCGAAAATATGTTGGATTTCTTGGGCCTAAAACCCACATTTTGTCTTTTCAGGTAGGCTAGGAGTTTCCCATGTTTCGAAATATCGGATTTTTCTTCAATTTCTAGCATTGTTCTTAACATGCTATACATTGCCCACAAGGTTGATGGTTTCTTTTGTTTGCTTTGCTCTCCAAAATACGCCATTAGAACATTTTCCGAGCTCAAATTCTTTACTTTTTTCGCTTCACACCACTCCCTATATGCCGCAATGGCTTTTAGGTACCGAAGCTTACTTTTTTCGGGCACCAAGCCCTGTGCCACTACATCCGCGGCTTCCCTTAATTCAGGAGGGGTGCAGTTTATGAATTCTTCATCTAACATCATTTTCTAAGGATTATTTCACTTAAACTTGCTTAACTTAAACTTGCTTAAACCAAATACTTTCTTAAACTGACGTTTATTTATTTCAGTAGCAGTTGTTTACACCAGAGTAACATCGAAAACCTGCCAATTTGATAGTTATTTGGACAAAAAAACATAGTGGCAATGACAATGATGTGTTATTTTTTTCAAAAACGTCAAAGCTTGTCAAAAAAGTTTTATTTATTTTTAGTCAAAACTGTGATGGTTGTAAATAAAATAGTATACAAACCTCGGTGAAAAGTTTCATTACTGTCTCGAGATTTATAGTTAACCTCGACGCTACGCGTCTCGGTAAACTATCAAATCTCTCGAACAGTAATGAAACTCTTTCCACCTCGGTATGTAATATACTATTAAAGCATAATACTAATATTGTTTTTTCAGTATAAAAGTAAAAAACCATCAGTCAGTAAGTATATCAGCAAGCCGGATACCAATCAACAATTCTCTATGTAGTTGATTACTACTTGAAGATGGTTTTTATTTTTTGTCCATAATCTATACAGGGTGTCCCGAAAATGGCGAAAAATATTTATGGGGCGTTGTAGGTGACTTACAAGGGAGTAAGGGAAAAATACAAAAAAAATCTACCTGCCGTGTTTTTGTAGTTATTAACCGAAAAAGATGTGCACAATCTGGCACATCCACATTTTATAACTTGTTAGGAAGCTATTTATTTTGATTGTTACCTACTCATTATTACCTAGGAAACCATACGACTGGTTTTTGAACAGAGCACAATGTTGCCAGAATCATTTTCGCGCTATCTCGATGTAAAAATGTCTTCAGTAATAATTTAATAATTTGTACTTACGTGCTTTCTTGAAATTTTTAAAATTTGGAAACAATAAAAGACATTATTTTCTAGAAATATAGTAACCTTCGTCAATTTCATTTCCAATTATTATAAAGTTACAAGTGTTAACTTTACATCTTCGTATCTTACAAATTTGGACGAAATAGCTATTTTCCTAACAAGTGCAGAAAAATAGGTTTCTGCACGTGTTAGGAACAATAGTTTTTCTACTAGCGTGCGGAAAAACGCATTTTCCGCACTGTTTTAGTGTTTTAGTGCGGAAAAGTGGATTTTCCGCACCGTGCGGAAAGGTGGATTTTCCGCACTAAAACATGTGCGGAAAATGCGTTTTTCCGCACGCTAGTAGAAAAAGATTTTTTTAACATTTTTCTCACACTTGTTGAGCGTACCATATATATTCTGCGCCATTTTCGGGACACCCTGTATAGATATAGAATATATAGATAGATTGGTTTAGAATTTAATCTTGTAGATGGAATTATATACGGCGTGTATTCTCAAACTTGAACAAAGAAATGTAACATAGTATTAAACGTTTTTGCTGATCGGGTGCTTGATTTTATAATGAAAAATAAAACAGTTGAGAATAATCGGTTGCCTGTTTGTTTGTATCAATAAAACACTATACACACACAGAATAATAACAATAGTAGGTGCTGAGTTAAAACACTTTCACACTTTCAAGTACATAAGAACGTTTAAGAATTACTTACACATAAGGGTTTTTGGTTCAATTAAAAATTTAATGACTTCGAGAAATTATCTTAATGTTTCAGTTAATAATTAGGTAATGAACATTAAATATGCTGTTCATATAATACCTTCCGTATAAGTAGGCTTAGGGAAACAATTTATTTACTAAATTTTAATTCCCCGTTTACAGAGATACGGAGGTCTCAGAAGTCCTTTCATAAAACTTTTTCACTTAGATTTTCATTAAATTTAATGTTGGCAATCTGTAAACCCTGACAGCTGTAGTGGTTGATATTAGGTTCGCGTTCGTTGCAACGCTGTGAAAGCTGATTTTGGATATATACCAGGTAATAAAAGAAATAAAATACAAGTTTATTGCTATTTCTTTTTCCTCTTTTTCATTTCAATTTTATGTAATCTGAAATTTAAAGAAAGTAATATAGGATTCTCTTGATTGTTCTAAAATAAAGTAAATACCTATGTCTCTGGAGGCCCTACATATCAATTAATACAGTGCCGACTTTCAAGGTGGAACATAAATAATTTATTGTATTCTAACTAACCATTATATAGATTCCTGATCGTACATTTAAACCCACAAGAATGGTAATGGTGCGAATAGAAGTGGAATAGAACGACAAAAATACAGTGCCTGCGACGCGATGGTACCAAGAACTCGGACTGAGGTTGATTTTTTGGTAATTCAATAAAATTGTTGGGCGAGTTAGATTGATTGCATTCAGATTGTTGCCCTGTTTTATTTGCATTTTAATGTCTACTGCACATTTATCAGTTCTTACTATTTTCATTGATCATTTAATTTCTTATTGCCCTTCAGGCTTTATTTTATATCTTTTTATGTCTTCCGGTTTATTTAAAGAACGTTTAAAGCTCTTCAAGCAATGATGTTTTTTGTCTTTAAACTGTCGGCTTTAATTCAAACCCTCTACGGGCATTGACATTGTGTACTGATGGAACTAAGCCTTTTTTATTTGTTGTAATAAATCTGGTATTACTTCTACTGCTGTTTAATTATTTTAGTAGGTATCTAAGCTGGATCTTTAGGTCATAAACCAGGTTTTAAGAAAAATAATTAGTAAATTAAAAATTACATTACAAAATAACTTTTTGATTGTTACTTGGGAACTTATCAATCTTTATCTTATCACATTTCCTGCATGTCTGGTTTACCAAAAACGGTTGACAAATAGTTATTTGTATCACAAGGCCAGAAATAGCACATTTGCGAGTCCTGCAAGTAGGAGCACTCGCAAAACTGTTGTGTAATAAATACACAAGATTTTTTGTGCCGATGTTTGTTTAAATAAATTAAATTTACATTTAAAATTTAGTATTAGGAATTTTTTTTATGATTTTAAAATCAAGATTCCTTGTTTCCTGGTATTCATTAAATTTAATTCATTTATTTTCTTACAATTTCCATTGACGTTTATTTATAAATTTCATATCTTTGTTTATTGATATTCTCAAGCGTCACTTTGTTGAAATCCATGATTATATAAATAATAAATATTAAATAAAATATCGATTTCAACGGGAAATAATAAGATTTATTCGCTTTATACGTATTTCGGCATCATTGTGCCATTGTCAAAAGCTATATAAAATATTATAACAAATGCAAAATATAGTAACTCCTTGATTCTATTATTTTAACACTGCGTGAAGCAGCTGGCCCCAGTCAACCCGTCGGATTTAATAATTTAATAATGGATACACCGGCGCATATTAAAGATTATATTCAAATCACCATCAGTGGCTCAAATAAGTAATCGTATTTGTAACATTTTGCTAATTTATTTGTTTGATCATCTCCGACCGCGATGCACAAATTTGACAGCCGATGCTGCCAACCAATAACCTTCAATGCCCACTTTTTACCGACCTAGGCCGGAGAAACCTCTGTTTTTGGCAAATTTCGCGATGCAGAAACTCAGTGATGCCGACACGAGGCACAAAAAAGTTATTTTGATATTACTTCAAAAGTATGTAGCCAGCCACCCTTGATGAATTCTATTTGCTTAATATTATTATGCAATAAGAAAAACGTTTCCATTGAACATTAAACATACATCCTTGTTTTCCTCGTGTGTGTCTAAACTAGTTTCTAACGAAATGAAAGTGATGTTTAAAGGTAAAAACTTTCTTCCAATCGCAAACAGTAAATATGTCTGCCTAGAGCAGTTGCTCTCTTCAGTTGAATTACCAATCTGTTTTAAACACATTTTTAAAATTTTGTGCTCGTTCGTAAACATGTTGAATAGACTATCGAGCTGACAAATTCAATTAGTTTATTTTTGGATGTAAAATTTCAGGTAGAAGTAGTTTAAGATGGCAGTTAATAATGTTGTCTGCTATTCTGCCTTTTAGACAATGTTTAATTATTATTTTTTGTAAAAGTGTAACGCAGTGGTACAGTGGCGAGACTCCGTAGAACGGGGAAAACCGTTTCCTCCAAGTGTAATGTGTCTGACGCCGTCTTATATGAGGGAACATATGACTGTGGTAGTTAGCTCCCCCTTCCACGTAGTGCTTCGGAAAAAAAAGATATTTTGTTATTTCTTTTTCACTTAGAAATACTGTGAAAATGAAAACTTTCTTTTTTACAACAATTTTAAGCTATAAGTAATACCGCTTTCATTTTCGTCCTGGACTACCGCCCACTGCAAACACTTGATGAGGGTCACTGCGACTCCCGGTGCCGGTACCTCCCGTACGTTGTTTCTTGTTTGAAATTATCGCGAGTTTTCCGTATTACCCCTTTCGATATATTTATTTCATTTTCTAAACGTACCTTATGGACGGTTTTCTGGGTTTTAATGAATTCAGAGTTTAGTCGTACAATTTAATGAATGGCGTTTTGTAGGAGCAAATTTAAAACCATTGTAAATTTGAATGATGGCAATATTTCATCAGGGTGCGACAATAATTTCACGCCCCGCGGCCTGCGCTGTTAAATAATATTGTAAAGTTTTAACAATTACGCTACAAAACAATAGAATAAAATTTTGTATAATCTAAATTATTAATGCCGAATAGTGGCACAGCTAACTGATTATTTTATCCACAGCCAGTATATTATAAGGTCATAATTCCACTATTAAGGCCCAACTGCACCGGTTACACTTAAATAATAACCGTGGCTTAAACAATCAATTGCCATGGATACAATTCTTGTAACAATTTGTATCCATGAGAATTAATCTTTTAAGCGACGCTTATATTTAAGTGTAACCAGTGCAATTGGGGCTAAGAGACTTCTTATGATATTAATAAAACACATAGGTCTTATAATTAAAACAATGGTAAATCTATAGCAACACGTATGACAAAAGTCAGTTCAAAATGTCAACAAATTTTTTCCAAAATATTAATTTAAAAACGCCACTCTCTGGTCTGGTTGTGGATAAAACGCTGTATTGCATACGTGTCTTAGTTGAATTTTATCGACTTAAGAAAATTAAATGCTCGAACTTCGTTCTCGCGTTTAAACATTCTTGCGTGGATAAAATACTACCTAAGACACTTATACAATAAATAACTATTATCCACAACCAGTATATTATAAGGTCATAATTCCACTACTAATGCCCGATTGCACCGTCGTCACTTAAATTTTAAGGGAGCCTTAAAAGTTGAATTGCCATGGATACAATTGTCACCAAGAATTGTATCCATGGCAATTAAACTTTTAAGGCTCCCTTAAAATTTAAGTGACGACGGTGCAATCGGGCATTAGAGACGTCTTATGATATGAATAAAACACATAGGTCTTATAATTAAAACAATGGTAAATCTATAGCAACACGTATGACAAAAGTCAGTTCAAAATGTCAACAAATTTTTTCCAAAATATTAATTTAAAAACGTCACTCCCTGGTCTGGTTGTGGATAAAACGCTGTATTGCATACGTGTCTTAGTTGAATTTTATCGACTTAAGAAAATTAAATGCTCGAACTTCGTTCTCGCGTTTAAACATTCTTGCGTGGATAAACTACTACCTAAGACACTTATACAATAAATAACTATTGTTCTCATTGATTAACAAGTTGGCTTTAAGCCCAGCTAACAGTATAATACTAAATTATACTGGGAATACTGAAAATGTTCTTGGGAAAAGTTTAAGAACATTACCGTAAAATACTCACTTAAAAACTGATTTATTTGCGTTTTTATTACCGTACGTAGCTAATTTTGTTAAGAACTTTGATATACCCAATAGCAAATAAACAACGCACTTTTCAAAGTTGCAGTTTTCGTCCGTTCTATTTGAGTCATTAGAACTTTTCTAGTTACTATTACCTAAAAAATACCCTTTGATAAGCTATCGACACCCAATTACGGGACATCTTGTTTACCTAAGGCCGTTAATAATAATTACTTAATATTCATTGTCAATTAACAACAAAATCGTGTTTTTGAAAAACGAGGTGGAGTACCTCTTATCCATAGTAATGAAATAATCCTTTGTAACCATTAAGATTCAGCTACACCCCTATATTGAGGTGTTGATATGCAAACATCGAAAATGTTCCGCAAGGCGTTGTATTTTGTTTGGTTAGCGTTTCAGAGGAAACCGGAAATGTACTTATTTGATAGTGCGTTTCCTACAAAGGATTTAATACTGTGATTTGTTATTGTATTAACAACACCACAAAATGCCGTGTATTTGTTGTAGTCGGAATGTAGAATTCGTTATTTTGTCAAATCTTGCTTGAGTTACCATTATTTTACAATCCGGCAAAGATTTGAAGTCGTTTTATAAAACGGCGAAGTACAGTTCGCCACAATGTCAAATTCGATATTTTACTAAACTTCGTTCAGGGTAAGCTGATTCTTCATGTAAACAAAACCACGTGACTGCGGTACTATTCACAAGGTGCGCGTTCTATGTAAAACGCTTGAGGTTACCTAAATAACTAAACATTTTACTTCCCTGTGTTAAGCAGGTATTCTTTAACTCCGTTAATATACACCCCTTCGCGTCCAGCAACCAATACCAGACCTCGCTACCAGCCATGTGACTACCGGCCCACGTGGTTTTGTTTACATGAAGAATCAGCTTATCCTGAACGAAGTTTAGCCATTTACATTCCATGATTCTATCTCCTTAACACCAATGATATACCAAATACATAAAAAACTACCATGCCCTCGCTGACGACACCGCCGTTGTTTGGCAGGACACAACATTCAAGAAGCAACAACAAGTTGCAGATAAGGCAAATTGCCGCAGCAAGCAGGGCGAATCAAACTGAATGAAGCAAAATCAATGCATGCCAACTATACCAATAGGAAAATCAGCCACCTATGTACCTATCGTTTAACTAGAAAACGAAACCCTACCAAAATAAAATCTAAGTATGACGCTAGTCTAGAACCTTGATATTCAAAATTGGCAAACTCTGAAATTAATTCTAGATAGACTAGAGTCAATAATATTCAACATATTATGTTCATGTTCAATAACCCTTTCAAATGCCACAAATCAAAAAATCATAAAGCACCACTGTACGTAGACTCGTTTTTTGGATGGAGATTTTGTTCAATAAGACGTTACGAAAATGATTACACGAATTTGTCGAAATGAGAAATAATGATATCTCTCTGTAAAATATTACAAGACGGGTAGATTACTGTGATGCACCCTAGTAGTATATCAACAGCAACGGCTCATTGCTTTCTAGCAATCAGCATCACTTTATATTCAGTGGCTATTTATCAACGCTACGAAATAGCGGATGAAGGAGAAAAACACATATCCATTATTAAATTTGTAACTGAACATCGCTGAAAACGATAGAAAATTCTTATTTTTCGGGTGTCCTTATTTTCACGTGGACGAACAACATCCAATAAAAACTATACAGGGTGTTAATACTAAGTTGTTACACCCGAAAATTGCAGTTAGAATTCATTAAAACAAACTTTTTTTAGATACTGTAGTTATTGGACTTCTTTAGTTTTTTTAACAATCGCAACAATTCCCTTATTTTAAAGAATATTTCAAAAAATGAAAGTTTTTCAAAATTACATATACAGGGTGATTTCTAACGTACGGAGGAAACTGAAAGGGCAATTAGAGGAGACCAAAATATAGTTTTTTTTACAATAAACTTTTGATCAAAATCGAATAACAAGAAAGTTACAGCGATTTAAAGTTCTTATAATTTAACGCCCACGTTTTGAGTACCACTGAGCTTATTGTATTCGCTTTTACATCAGAAACACTTCTCACACAATCTGATAAATTGCTTCTGTAATTTTGACTTACCTACATGATCAGATTATGTAAATCAGCGATTGTCAATAAACAAACACCTATAACTGAATATTTTAAAGAACACTTTAAATAGCCATAACTTTCGTCTTATAAAAATTTTTACTAAATGTTTTTTAATTATCTTACAAATATATAAAAGTTGAATTCAAAACGTAAATAATTACCGTATTTCATTAAAAAAATCCTCAAGTTTATAAGAACTTTAAACTGTTGTAACTTTCTTGTTATTCCATTTTGATCAAAAGTTTATTGGAAAAAAAACTATGTTTTGGTCCCCTCTCCTTGTCCTTTCAGTTTCCTCCGTACGTTAGAAATCACCCTGTATTTATGAAGAAACATTCCCTGTAGTTTTGCATGTTCGTAATACAATAGTATTTTGTGTGATTAATAGCTAATTATTTGCAATTTCATTCAGTCGTATCGCATTACAATCAACGAGCTTTTACCTTCCAATTACATAATTTTCACAATCAGGTTGAACGAACTGGTCTGATGAACGTAATTGTTTTGAACAGTTTAAATAAACAATTTGTCTCACTGTAGTTGCGTAAACAATCAGGAATAATCTCCATATGCAGAAATTGTGTGGAAAAATAAATCTGAGACGAGCAGCAAAGTTAATACACGACACGGTATCCTATTTCTTCTTCAACTACTTCGTAATAATTCCACTCTTATTAATGTAATTTTTGCAGGAAATACATAATATTTATGGTTGTGGTTCACCTGAAATGAGAGTTAAATACTTTTTCCTACAACCCACGACACGTGCCCGTAGTAGCGTGCGCCAAAACTTTTACCGCACATATGCTGTAAAATTTTTAATATTTATGGCCATTTCCATGGTTACTAAACTACCTAAAACTTTGTTATAAAATGGAATTTTAGCAGGAAATATATAATATTTATGTGTTCTTAATGTTATAATAATTTTGGTTGTAGGAATATTTTGGGCACTAGCTAGACATATAATTATGTAAGTATTATACAACTGGACGTTAGAGTACCTACTGTATTTATTTATTTATTTATTTATTTATTTATTTATTATACAGGGTGTTTCTTAAATGGCGGACACGGAGAGCACTACGCGATTCTCATCTTTAAACTGAGTTGAAAAAGTATAGGCGATTTTGTCCTAATGTATTTAGTTTCCGAGTTATAGTAGAGTTTGCCAGCCAACAAAAGCCTTCTAGAAAAGATTTTCGTTTACACTTTGTTGCTAAAATGTGAGACCCACTGGAAATCATTCCCTATCCCTTAAGAATGCAAAATCACCTGGTCGTCCAAAAATCGTCGTGTGCAGGGGGTGGCTGGGGGTGATTTTCCAAAAATTTGCAATAAAAAAATTTCTCGTTTTTAGATCTACGTCACCGGGTCATGGTTCAGTTAAATTCTCATGTCAATATTTTAATCCGAAATATTTTTTTTTGAATTTTAAAAATACCGTGCGCAATGCTTTCATATGGAGCGCCTTGATGAATAAACGATCGCCCTGAAAAGTCATAATTGTGATATTCTATAACTTGTCTTAACTCCAAAAACCTTTAAGTTAATCAAAAAAATTGCTTCTACAAACGTTCTAGATCTAAGATCGAGGATTAAATTGCTTTTTTCAAATTCTCAATCCGATGGATAGTTTCGTGAAAAAATTGAAAATTGTAACACCATGTAGTGCCGTCGCTACCGGCCGTGAAGACGCGAGGAGGGTCCGGATTGCCGTGGCCGGGCAGTCGAAAAACGACTGTACGTCTCAGCGCGCATATAAGGTCGACAATCGCCTATTTCCATGCAGTTTACGCCACTTTATAGTAAATCTTCAGTTCGACGATTTGATTTCACTATTATTAATGGTAATTAGATTTTTGAATAATAATAATTGTAAATACGGAATATTAGCAGGTAGTGTAGAAGTTTTGTTGAATAAGCATTAAGTTAAAAATAAGAAAAATAATATCATTAATGATAATAGTGTGCAACAGGCAACCCTTAATCAGGGAGAAGAAAGGGGTTATTTTATTTACTTATAGTCTAGTAGATACATAACAAAATCGAGTATAAAATGGAATATACTGGGGTAGAAACATTCTCCTGTAAGAATTATTGATACTTTTAATTATACGATAGGAAATTTTATTTACATAGAGCTATTATGCAGAGTCAAAACTTGTCTCATTGTCAGATAATATATCTTCAGGGGCAAATATACGGCGAATATTACTATTGCCCTTATTGGCACATGTTAATTGGGCCATACATTATTGCAGGAGCCAACACAGTTCATTCGTTTTCTCTTATAGGAAGACAGAGGTCCTGCACACCGTGAAATAAAAAATTATTAATTTAAAATTTAAATATACTATATTACTAGATAGACACCACTGCAATAAGTAATTTAGTATGTATACTTTTTTTTACAACTGCAAGCATTCAGAATCCTCTGGTAATATTGTCTCAGTTGTCAATACAGCTACTAATTATTCATTTTCGCAATTTAATAAATTCTGCAAAGATGGTTTGGGTATTGTACTGTTCAGCCATATTTTTGTCTGATAGTGGACACGACAACAATGTTGTTATAAACTATCCAAAGTTGGAGGCAATTTGTTAATAGGCTTTAATATGCAGTTTGATAACAAATTTAACGACATCAAATGCCAAATTTAATAAAGAATGTTCGTATAGCTGATTATTGAAAAAATTGGTGAGTTGGTTTTTATTGAAAATTGAATGATTAAACAAATGCTATTGTTGAGGTAACGATGTATTTGGACTGTCAATCGCTCTACTATAGTTTCCTCGAGTTCTCTTTTCTGTCGTGTGCAATTCTTTATTGAAAGATCTTTATAATGATCCATTACTAAATTTATTCTCTCAGCATTGTAGGCGTTTTTAAACAATTAATTTAAAAATATTTGCATTATCTCCAAACGATTTGACGTTGGCAGGTTTGTCAATGCCCTGCACCAATGCCACCCCATCAAAAATGTGGCATGTTTTATAGTTTCCCAATGGCAAGTCTATACAACAAACGTTAAATGTTTCTGAAATATATCGTAATGCATAGATTTATTTGAAGGGGTGGATATTACTCCGTTAGGTGCAAGAGACATCGAGTAAGTTGACAGTTCGTGTTTAAAGATATCTTCATATTTAATATTTCTTCCCATTTCTTTAGCTGCTAATATTTTCTGCACAAATATTTGGCCTTTTTGAAAGGTTTTTTTTTATTCTTTTAACTACCGACTTTTGAAATGTTTGAAGATTTTTATTTTTTAAAGGTTTATAAAAATCATCGGTATCAACAACGTCAAGAAATTTCCTTAGAGCCACCTTCTCCACTTTTTTTGTGAGACAGTAAAGAAGTTTGGACAATCTCAGAGGCAATTTCATTAGTTGAAATAACAAGAAGTCGATCTTCGTTTTTAGAAAAAAACATTGAATCTTGAAACTTTTATTCGTTTTGTACCACATTTCACGTTTTGATAGCTCCAAGTAAATAAAATTTCCTAGCGTAATTGTTAAAAGTATAAATAATTCTTACAGGAGAGTGTTTCTACCCCAGTATATTCCAGTTTATACTCGATTTTGTTATGTATCTACTAGACTATAAGTAAATAAAATAACCCCTTTCTTCTCCCTGATTAAGGGTTGCCTGTTGCACACTATTATCATTAATGATATTATTTTTCTTATTTTTAACTTAATGCTTATTCAACAAAACTTCTACACTACTTGCTAATATTCCGTATTTACAATTATTATTATTCAAAAATCTAATTACCATTAATAATAGTGAAATCAAATCGTCGAACTGAAGATTTACTATAAAGTGGCGTAAACTGCATGGAAATAGGCGACTGTCGACCTTATATGCGCGCTGAGACGTACAGTCGTTTTTCGACTGCCCGGCCACGGCAATCCGGATCCTCCTCGCGTCTTCACGGCCGGTAGCGACGGCACTACATGGTGTTACAATTTTCAATTTTTTCACGAAACTATCCATCGGATTGAGAATTTGAAAAAAGCAATTTAATCCTCGATCTTAGATCTAGAACGTTTGTAGAAGCAATTTTTTTGATTAACTTAAAGGTTTTTGGAGTTAAGACAAGTTATAGAATATCACAATTATGACTTTTCAGGGCGATCGTTTATTCATCAAGGCGCTCCATATGAAAGCATTGCGCACGGTATTTTTAAAATTCAAAAAAAAATATTTCGGATTAAAATATTGACATGAGAATTTAACTGAACCATGACCCGGTGACGTAGATCTAAAAACGAGAAATTTTTTTTTTGCAAATTTTTGGAAAATCACCCCCAGCCACCCCCTGCACACGACGATTTTTGGACGACCAGGTGATTTTGCATTCTTAAGGGATAGGGAATGATTTCCAGTGGGTCTCACATTTTAGCAACAAAGTGCAAACGGGATGACACGATAGAAGAAGATTATTACTCTACTATTATTCGCATTTTAAAAATTTTAAATTTGACAACATTGCGCATGCTTGCACGGACTTTGTTTTAAACGTTTGCTGTTTTAATAAGGCAGTATGAACAAGTTTCCTAGGTAATAACCTCATAGCTACAATACACTGTTGCAACATAATGAAAAAAAGTTTAACAACAGATATTTATCAGAAAGAATGTCTTCGGAGCAAGGAATACAACGTATAAAAAATTCCAAATTTATTAAGATTTAATATTTGATTGATGAACAATGCGGAACGGTTAAAATTTACCCGTTTTTCCTAAGCATAAAGGAATTGAATCTCAATCTTTGACGGAGAATAACTCTGAAACTAGCGAAGAACGGGCATTATTGTATTATATTTTTCCAATTGGTATCTGGAGGGGAATGTAGTACTGTGCTCCGTGTCCGCGATTTAAGAAACACCCTGTATTTTAAACCTGTCGCACCTGAAGATTCTACCCAACCTTTGTGTAAAGCTCTTAAACGTGTGACGAGATTTCATACTGTTTTGTTAAGTCGAGTTTTTCGGTGCAACTGCTTTTTTATCCAGTAGTAAAAGGATTGTCCTAACCGTAAAAATATTTTTCTTGCCATTATAATAGTACACAATAAATTTAATCTTATATCTTATACATGCAAAAAGAAAGGAAGCTTAACAAAACTTTTCAAAGGAGATTAGCTTTACGCTCAACACACAATTAGAAGAAGTTTTCCATTCCCTTTCCTATATTATGTATAAAGTTTCCCAAAAAAATAAATATAGTTTCTCACAAGAATAAGTTTGCTTTTTTTCGTTTAGTTACCGATTAAGAAGCTTTCGCTAAACGACTAAAACTTTTGCTCGGGTATATTTTATGAGATTAACGTCAGGATGTCTGCTGTTTCTACTGCAAAAAAATATATTCTGCTGGGAAAATTTTAACAGCTCAACGCCTCCTTTATGTTGTAAATAATCTGTCCGTAGAGGATTATATTTAGGGTGAACATCTCGCTTTCGCCACGTCTATATGAGCATGTGCCTCGAATTTCTTACAGCATCTAGAAAACTGAGTATTTCCCGCCGTTTCCGAATGCTTAGAAAAATACCATTAAGAATCTAATGTTTAACAAATATTTGGCTTTATTGGAAACGATTGGACGTGCATGCTTTGAAAATTCTTACACCTCCGGTGAACACTCCAATTTGTAATAATTAACAACATGGTACGGTCGCTATCTTTGGCAGATTAGAGAAGTAAAAAAATTGTAGCACCATGAGACTTTCTACATAATTGAATGGCATAACCCGGGATTAAATGTGACGTCAATCACAATCTATTTTCCTGGAAGGTCGGCCAATAATAGATGTGAATATACCCAGCGATCTTTTAAATTTCAGCTCTAGTTATCCATGGAAATTTAAGTCACGACTGTGATTAATTCATGTATACAATTGAATGTTCTTGCATTTCAAAACGTTAAACCTAAAAACCTCTGAATAAATCCATAGATTGGTTCAAAATATTTACAAATTGTTTGTAGTCGACTGTAGTAGGAATAAACCATTTTTAATTAAAATACTAAGATAAATTAATGTTTACTGTTGCCAGTTCATAAAGTTGGCATTTCAATTAATTTCGTTATTTGTGAATTAATCAAAGTCATAACTTAAATTTCCATGGAAAACTAGAGCTGAAATTTTATTGATCACTCGGTATTCCTCTTTATTGATCTTACATAAATATTTTAATTACGGTATTATAGTCGTTAACGAACCACGAGTGACTACAAAATAGTGTCCTTATTATTTACACAAAGCAGTGCCTGGACTGCCAGGACGTATCAAGTCAAGGGTTCGTTGGTTTGCATAATCTATTCTGGAAACCGACATTTTTTTTAAATATTTGTTTCCGATGGATATCTTTATTACTCTAGGTTTATTGCAGGCAATGTTGAATGATTTACGTCGATATATTAAAAATAAAATGGGTAAACTTTACATTTATCGAAATTGTTATGGGGACGGTGACATTTTGTCGTTGATGAAGGTTTCTCAATTCTTGCAGTGTTATAATATAATTATGGCTTTGTGTAGGTTTATAAATCAACATAAGTTATACCTACCCATGAAATTATGACAAAATGAAATTACTGTCTTTCTATAATTCGTATAATGATTCTCCCGACGCGGTTAGATACTCTTCGTCTATTATTATTGGAGAAGATTCGGAGTAGGTAAGTTTTTCAATGATATTTATGCATTTAACTTATCACATCACTTTACCGATAGTCCTTTATTAGCTTTATTTCTGTATATTTCCAGGGTGAGACGTCTTTCGTAACTTTATCGTGGAGACTGTTACCTTTCATTTCCTCTGATTTAAGTTCTATGCAAATATTTAAACATTGAATTGTCTACGAAGCAAAAAGACTACCTTAATGAACGTTCTTCATCGTCTAAGTCGGAATCTGAGAATATTAGGTATATTAAAGTAAAAAAAAAAAAAAACTACTGATCGTAATATCATATTATCGGTGCCTTGAACATACACGGAGTGCACTGTGCGAAGCGCTGCCTTCAACCATCGCTCAGCTTGAAGCGATCCAATATAAATGAATCATTACCCCGTGATTGGTGTAAAAATATCCTGGGGTTGATAATAATTTATAGAAAACAGTTTGACCGTCCACCGCCCGCCGGGAACTGACTGCCTCAAGATATTGCGCCACGCTCGAAATTTCATTAAAATTAACTGTAAACGGAAGATTATAAAGTAGATGTACCACTAAAATGTCACAAAATGTAGAAACATTGCTGCTTAAAAATTCCTTCTACACTGTTGGTTTCTGTTATTTCTTTCGACTGAATCGATTTTCCATAATCACATATTATGTGTTATTATGTGTTAAAAAGACGAAAATATGCACAAAGATTTCGGCGTTTTTCTTTTCATACATTGAATATACTTAATGTTGAAACTTTACAGCACCCCGCCAACTATGTTTACCTTTTTAGATTAAATCTGGACCTTCCACAATCAGGGAGCATTTGAGTTGAGTGTGTAACGCTGTTTCCTTGATCAGTAAAACCTGCCACCCAACTCATCTTCAAGGAGATCCTGAAACCTGTTTCATGTCCCTGCTTAATTGTCATGCAGGAAGTTTAACCGCTGTAAATTGTTACTTTCATACCCTTCTCCCTTGAATGTACCTACGTTAACCAATCACGAAAATTATTCAAACATACTTCAACAAACTGTTCTATTTTTATGTAAAACATACGTTTCATAAATTTGCGTTTACATTGTAAATTATAAAAAAATATATTCTAGTAGTACTGAATATAATGACGTTGCATGAAAATAAAAGATAATATACAGGGTGTTTCATTTAAAATAACAAAGTTGCTTATTGTGCTGTGAAAAGTAAACGCCCTGTATATGTGATGTACCTAGTACATTTAGGAAAAGTGCAGAATTATATACTGAATAACTCTTATATTTAAACTTTTTTCATATTTTGCCTATTAAGGAGCTTTAGGAGGATCAATTTCCTATTTTCAAAACCTCGTAGAGGGCGTTACAGTAAAATTCTAGCATTCATCAAAAAACGAAAATGTATTTAAAATACCAAGCTGGATTAGTGTAGAAAATTTAACAAAATCGTGTGACCAGTTTTTTGTAATAATTTTTAAAAAATTTTAATATTTTTGGAAGAGCGCCGCCGTTGCGACCGTTTTTGTATTTACAAAATAATTTATTTCATGTTATAGTATCGGCAAAGGACTGGCTTTCAAACAAATTGTTACTGAACCTGATCAGATAACTGGTGTTTCAGTTGTGGGACGTTAAGGCTGGAGTTTACACCTTGAAATATACCCCATTTTATGCACATTTTGTTCCAATTTTTCAGAGCCAATTTTAAAGTAGGAAGGGCGGGCGAAATTTTTTTCTTATTATTGGTGTTTTATCTGTCTACCCATAGGACGTTTTTGATTAATTTCTAAAAAATAACTTTTCAGCATTAAAAAATGTACCACTCTATTTTACTTTAAAATTGTCAAGTAGTATTTACAAAAATATGGATATCGAAAAATTCTCTCTATCAATAGATAGATATAACCACGCTCTTTCAAATGCCACAAGAATTTTTTTTCTAAAATGCCAATTAATTCGGAAAAAATGGAAATAAAATTTTAGAAATATCAATATAATTCACCTTTTGCAACTTAGCATATAGGCAACACAACTAACAGCACCATTAACTGTCAATGGAGCTAATACACAAAAGACGGATTATAACGGATTACAACTTTCTATAGGTATTGTTGTTTGACAAAAAAAATTGAAATAATATAACGACAAAATCTATATTCAATACAGTAAATTCATTATTCTTTATTGCATTTATCAATTTTGGTAACGTCAGAAGAATCTGAAATATTTAAAAATATGAAACAAAATTCCAAGGCAACCATTATTCTTGTTATTGTAGGTATGCAACCCAGCCTTAATACGGACGATTTCAGAAAAAATAAAAATAAAATACAAATGCTTAAGTACTTGTTTTTCTAATAGGTAGATAAGAAAACAAAATTTGTTTATTACTTACTTATAAGCAGACAAAACACTCTGAAAAATTGTAGTTCCAAATCGATCCTTGATGGTAACAATGAATTGATTAGCATCCACCGTATTATATTCATACACTCCAGGTTTTAATTGAAATCTACAAAATTCACCCCGGAAACCTCTACCAATGCTTCCTGCACCTATTCCTCCAATAGGAACACCTAAAGTGTAAAAAACCTTAACGTCGACTCGTATTTTAAATTTTCTTACTAAAACACGCACCATATATTTGTTTTCCATTTAGTGGTATAAAGTAGTCCATCACTGGTATACGCCCTTCTTTTATATCCGCTGCTCAGATTTTCAAAATTCTGCTTCTGAAAAAATGCTACCAAAAAAACATGTCTAACTTCCGCCTCCGGTTTCAGATTTTTTTGAAAAGCTTATTCTGTCGATGAGTCTTCTATATACCCCTTCGTTTCAAATTTCATCAAAATCGGTTCCCTAGTTTTTGCGTTAGAGGCGTCACATACACACCCACATACTCATGGACAAACATTTTTTTGAACCCACTTTTTTGGGTTCCTAGAGGTCCAAAAAACGTATTTCCACGAAAATCTCAATTTCGAACATTTTCATGATTTATGAACACTTTCCATATACCAGTGGTGGTATGGGAAGTAAAAATGAATAGTATAGCGTGAATATCTTTTATGGGCGACTCAACTCGTTTCAATCACGTAGATGGAGTGGCGTAAAAGTTTAGTAGGAGAAAAAGGTATTTTTTCAGCGTCGCGTCGTTTTATACGGATTTGCTTTATCGTACAGAATGACGGTTGTTACAAATAAGATGAAAAATCCTTGAAAAGGAATTCGAAATCTACGAATTACAGTCACGCGTGTTTTGTAAAACATATTGACCTTCAAAAGCTTCTTTTTTGTTTTCCTTTATTTATTTGTCCTATCGGTGCATTGAGTGTTTACGTCGCGAAGAAAAAAAACGCCAACGCAATATTCAAGATATCTTAGAAAATTATGTATCAACATTAAAACTCCTGAGAAATTATATAAAATGGTTCATCAATAAAAGTGTTATCTCAAGGTTGACAATCGTAAATTTCAACTCCATTTAACGACTAACGGGGTGTGTCATCGCAACAACGTTTAATGCAGCATAAAATTGCAACCTTGTCCTCAGCAGAATGTAGAATAAAGTGCATCTTTAAAGATTAACTGTCACTTCGCTGCATTTCAAATTTCAAGATCAGTTTATACTTGAGAAGAATTTTATTTTTTAAAAGCTATCAGTATTTATTTATCAGTAAGAGTTATATTCACTTTTAAGTTCGTATTTTGATCGAAAACAAGCTTCGCTGCTATAAATCTAAATGAAGGTGAATGGTTCTAGAAAACGAAACTGAGACAGTAGAAAATATGTTTTTGTACTCACTGCGTGGGAAACGACATTTCACTAACGCTGCTACGGATGAACCGAAACGTCAATTTCCCTGTCTACTCAACCGGGAAAAATAGCAAAAAGCACTGGCCCTCTCATACATATTACAAGAAAATCGTTGTAATAGTAATTAAGTTTAATTTATAAAGTGCTATTTCCGCAAATAAAAGAAAAATTGCCAATTATATGTTAAAAATATTTGTGATTGTGAGCGCCATCTATTGGAAGCGGGAATGTCAAAATCAGAAAATAATTAGTTTACAGGAAGTTTTATAAATAATCGTATTTTTGTTTTAATATCTTATATTTAACAGAAATTCGGATTATAATTAATGTGTGACGTGGGGAAACGGAAAGGAGTAAACTAGTGAACCAGGAACTAATTTGATTATGGTTGGTTAGGTTAAAAAATAGTATATGTTCTTCATTTTAATAAAAGGAAACCCTCATAAAATTCTACTTGTTTTCACGTCTTTCTTTCTCATTAATTATTAATGTGTTTTTTGGATGATTGTTGCAAAGCCCACGTGCGTCGTAAGAAAATAATGTAAATCTGTAGATTCCTGGGGGTGTTCGCATTATGTAATGTATGTTTTTGTTGAATTTCTACTCGTTACAATATTGTTGACACAGAAAAAGATAGAGCTTTGATGTGTATTATTATAGCTAGAATTACATGGAGATGTTATTTACGCTGTGTATGCTCACTTTCAAACCAAACGAACAAGAACAACTAACTTTGGATTTGATTTTGTGCCTACAACACAAGGCCGGGAAATGGAGTTGTTTATTTGTAACTAAGCAGAAAATATAAAATGGGTGATGTGATTTAAAATTAAATGCCACCAGATGATGCTTAATTGGACAGAATTTACATTTTTGACGTTGACGTTTTATAAAAAGAATATAAATATTCAAATAAAACAAATTTATTTTACTGTAATGATATAAAATGTTGTACGATACAAGTCCGTCAAGTTATTATTAAAGTATTCGTTTAGAAATTCTGGATCCGGCTCCTTCGTCGCCTCATCCATAACATTCCAAACTTATACTTTAATAAGTCACTTCCCGGACTTATAACGTAAATTACTATTATTACTATTTGTCGGCATCACCGAGTTTCCGCATCGCGAAATCTGTCAGAAACAGAGGTTTCTCCAGTTTAGGCCAGCAAAAAGTAGAAATTTTAGATTATTGGTTGGCAGTATCAAGTCCAAGTCAAATTTATGCATCGCGGTCGGAGGAAATCAAACAAATAAATTAGCAAAATACAGATATTCCATACCTACACAGAAAATATATGTCACAGTATTAATACTTGATGAAATTATGCACATGGTTTATAGGTTATAACGTTACTTTTGGAAATAAGTAAAATATCTAAGTCTAGGTCATATGTTTTTTGGACGTTTAAATAATTTTATTGGCGTTTTCAAGCTTTGCTTTGTGAAATTTATAAATAATAAATATTAATTAAAATATTAATTTAAACTGCATAAATAATTATGTTTATTGGATTTATATGTATTTCGACATGCAATTTGTCATATCGAAATCAGTAAGTATTATAATTGAATATCGATTTTTTGAGCATCTCTATTCCCAAAGTTCCACTACAGATGAATGTAAAAATTTAATTTTTGTGCCTCCGGTCGGCATCACTGAGTTTCTGCATCGCGAAACCTGCTAGAAACAGAGGTTTCTCCGGCCTTGGACGGCAAAAAGTAGGAATTAAGGGTTATTGGTTGGCAGCATCCGCTCAATCTGTCAAAGTTAAATTTATGCATCGCGGTCGGAGACGATCAAACAAATAAATTATCAAAATTTTACAAATACGATTAGGTTCCTGTTTGAGCCACTGTGGTGATTTGAATATAATCTTTAATATGCGCCGGTGTATCCATTATTAAATCAAAGATAATGAAAAAAAAGTCAATGGAAAGTGTAAGAAAATAAATGAATTAAATTTAATAAATCAATACATCAGGTTAGATGATGCTTCCTTTGTTCAAAACATTCCTGGAATAGTTTAGTTCAAGTGGTAAGAGGGTGATCGTGGCAAATAGGAAGGATGGTCTAGATTCTTGATTTTTTATCTGGAAACTGGTTGGCAGATATCAGACGAATGTCGTGATGGCAAGTCCAGTTTATAAATTTCTGTTGCACACAAAAAATATAAGCAAATAGTAATTTGTCATGAATGCTCAATAGGCATGACAGTAGTAAAAAATAGCATCTACAAGTGTTAAGCTGGTGTGACACGGTCAAATGTCATCAAATAATTCACATCCAATGTCATCAAAGGTTGGTTTGTATAAAATTTAGAAAAAGTGAGGTATAGTCATTTTAAGAGTATATTTTGCCAACTTGTAAACATTAAAAACAATTTAATTTATGTGGAAGAGGTTAATATAATAATACCTTTGATGGCTAAATGATAAAACTTCCAAAAATTGTTGCACGCAACAAATTTTTGTGGGCGTTCCCATTAAAGAAAACTGTTCCTTTCTGTGATCAAAGTCCGTCAAAGGTCGTAATTACAGGCAACATTTGAAGCACTTTGACGCTAATATTTGATGACATTTGATCGTGTCACACCAGCTTTAGAAACAGACATGCAGTGAGTTGAAGTAGAAAACAAGTCATTCAGACGTGTAAGAAAGAGATGATGATTATACTGTATTAGGTTTGTTCCAACAAACACTCGAATCGGTTCGGAACTGGCCGGAGTGTGCGCAAATTGAAATTAGCGTTCCAACAAATACGGAACTTATCCTGGTACTAGTTCACAGAGCGTTCCAACGTCGACAGAACTAATTCCGAACCGATTCAAGAACGGTGAAATCAGTTCCTGGTTCTGACTTAGAACTCATAGGGACGATTTCTTAAAGCAGGCGCGCAATGATCGTGGTCATTTGTGATACGTTCCGAGGCAACCGTAATAACCCAGGCCGCCAGGCTCAGAAATGTGACGTCACAGCGGCAGGCCGAACAATATCATGTACTGTAGTGTAGATTGAGGAGTGTTGTATGCTATTACAACATGTAATTGATAAGGATTGTTAAAATATTCAAAATTTTATTGCGGAATAAATACAGTAGGTATAAAAAACTATACATAGAATAAACATTTTAATATAGAACAGAAAACACGCTTACTTTTTGCTAGAAAGTTTCTTAAGTTTTCTTTCAGCTTTTTCTGAAGCGATATTATCGTTTTCGGTGTTTCTATAATTATTTAATAATATGTTAGCAAACGTTGTTAAACATTTTTTATGAAATTCGCTAAATTGCTGGCCACAAGAACAATTGCCGTTTAGTAAAAAATCATTTTTCTTCAAAAACGATAACGATAGCTCTAAAACATAGATCTTTGTGACTTCGCTTTAAGAAAAAGACTTTCGTATTTACCTGATATAATTATTTTAAATAAAATAAACACGTTTATTATTATATTTACAAAATATTCTTGCGGATATTTTAGCCCTCCACGATCTATAAAGTTCATATACCTTAACAAAACGTTATCTTTATACTCCACTTCAATGTGGCGATCATGTTGAAGAAAAGTTTTACAATCTATACATGATATTGAACTTCCAATTTTATGAACTATATAGCCAGTAATATACAGGGTGTAACACAACGTATCCGAAAAACTTTAACCATACATGCACTTTCAAATAAGAAATCGATTTGTTAAAAAAAATTTTAATAAAAGTCCAACAGAAAACGAGATAAAATTTGTTAAAAGTTCAATAAATTACCATTTTTAACATTTTCATTAATTTGTAACTTTAACAATTTTTATCTCGTTTTGTGTTGGACTTTTATTAAAAAAATTTTTAACAAATCGATTTCTTATTTAAAAGTGCATGTATGATTAAATTTTTTCGGATAAGTTGTGTTACACCCTGTATATTAACACCATATTGTCGTTTTCCGTAATTCGCCAACTTTTGACCAGATTTTCTAATTCTTCAATTTCTTCTTTAGTATTGCGAATTTTTTTATATAAATGCAACAAACATATAACCTATCTAATCACTGAGAATCGCAATACTAGACTAAACTATGCAAATATTGCAAATTTTAAGATTTGCATAATGTGCATTCAGCATTCGAATGGCATTGGGAATACCGCTCTCGGCCTGGGTTTGTGACGTTTTACGTTGTAGTGGGGATGCCTGGTGGCCTGAACCATTACGGTCGCCTCGTACGTTCCAACACGCAGCAGAACCAGTTCAGAGACAGTACTTTTTTAAGGCATGCGCATAAAATCGTTCCTGAACTGATTCATGAACTGTACCAGAACCGCTTGTTGGAACAAACCTGGATGTATTCGATTATAAAAATACTAGCACGAAATGTTGATATTCTTAATTGTTTAAACACGGTGTGCAGTCCTTAAAGCTGAATTATATACCCTTATAGGGTAGAATTATGATATGTTCCAGAATTACAACCATATCTTTATTGATTTGAAAATTCCATAGTTTGAAGCGTATAAAACTGTAAGAGGTAGCTGTATCAAATCTGGTAGACGAGACCTGTTTTACCTGAGTAGGTATTTGAGCTTAGCCAGGATCTTAGAAGGATTAAACTGCGACGCCTGTCGTATCTTTCACCGTTATGTGTTATTATTTTACGAATTTGAGTCTTAGTGAGGATTGGGTAATTTTGAATTATTTGTTGCGGAAATTATATACGCTGTTATCCTGTTATCACAGAGGCCTGCTTATTCTATCTGGCTCTGCCGGAATATTCATTATTATATACTTTGTAAGACATAGGTAAACTGAATACTAGTTTTTTTAGTAAAGCAATATTTTGATTTACTTGTTATGATTATTTAACACATATTTTAATTACTGAATGCGTTCTGTTCAGTTAGAACCGGAAATTGTTAGCAGCGAGTCTTTGAGGAACAATCTTAATAGATGTCGTAAACATTTTAGTGTACGATATTAGATTAAGGTTGTCAGTTGACTTAAATGGTACCTCAACTGGGACTTTCAAATGTAAATGCGGAAATAATAATTACGATACGTAAACAATTAGGATGAGTTTAGTCAATTAAGGATTAGTTAGTAGTAGTAGAGTAGTAGTAGTAGTATACTTTAATAATTGTCAGTGGCGTACTAATATCATAAAATAAACATATACAAGATGCAACATTCAATATCTGAAGTGCGCGCGTAATATTAAAACAGAAATACGGATTAGCAGGTACCTATCATCGCATTTGGAAAATAAACTTTCGCGAATACGTACAATTAAGTAATTTTCATTCATACTGAAACTAATCAACAGCTACACAACAGATTTTGGTCGTAGAGTGAATTTAATTTATGTTTGGATATTTTGATTCGTCGTACTTTCACTGCCGGAATAGAAGATCTTTCTCGTATGTAGACTGCGTCTTCTTTTGCAGAAAACTGTTGTAGGTATACGCATGTCACAAATAAGTCTTGAACTTTTACTCGCACAATATAAAGCTCCAAAAAAAGTGCTGGTGGCATGGAAAAATTGCTATCCTTATACCATGTAGTGGCATTGGCTAAGTGGGGTATTTTTGTGTGTTTTTTTTGTCTGGTTATCAATAAAAACATACATAGAATTCCGCTTCTTCTTTAATGAAATAGGTTCAAAATACTGCAAATAACAGTTTTAAACCGATTGAAAATTTATACAGCAGTAAAAGGTGTAGAACAACCATTGCAATTTCCAGATATCCAAGACCGAGTTTTCAATTCAAAACATATTTTCTTCTTGCGCACGTCTTCTTGTATTCGCTTCCCTGATACACTAAACACTACAGTCAAGGATTCAATCGTCCGTTTCCTGTTGATAATAAATTAATATCATTTTTTCTATATCTATCTTATTTAATATGTCCTTCAATGATGCTCCTTTTTTTTACCGTGAATTATGAATTAAAAACCTGCACCTACTATTACACTCAAGAAAACGATAATTTACCATTCCTCCTTTAAAAGTATATTTTCCTATTCCGTTACGTATCCTCGAACTGTGTGTATGAGGATCTTTCTCAATTACACCATCCTCTGGATATCTGTAACCTTGAAACGTTTCCCTTCAATCATGTTAATTCGTTGCTAATTCAGTTTAGCTTATCACATTTCGACCGATTTAACTCTCACATGGACGTGAAATGTTTGAAAGGCTCAGGGGGAGATACTATAAACCGGATCAATACCCGTCTGATCGCATAAATGTTTTCTTTAAATTACTTTGACCGTCTACGTTTTTTTTAGAGTTTTGAAATTAGAAACCGCACCGAAGTTCATAGACTCTGTAACGGAATGCTACTCATACTGCAGGCAATTAGTGTTGATGCGGAATTTGGATCATTAATTGTATAGCAATTTTCTACGGGTAAGTGGAAATTCTTCACATAACATGTGAATTACTACAGATATTTAGAAGTGTGAAAGCGACTATTCCTTTTTTTTCTACATTGAGTTGACTTTGGTCATCGGACCTCCGCCTTACATCTTTGCTTGATCTACATCAAACAAAAGTTTCGAATTAGGTTTGTCTAACAGTTCCTGATACTTTGAATGCTATTAGTTGCCGACTAAGCACACGAGTTTAATGTTTGTTGATCCATTATAAGCTGATCCAGCCACAACAGAATCAGTAATGCAAGCAACCGGAGTTTAGCGTTAACTAAATAATTTAATCGTTAATATCCTGACCTGACACTAGCCTCTTCACTTACAGAAAGAAGTAAGATTTATATCTATTACTAACTGCACTAAATGCAATGGTTTTTGTTCTTTTTTTAACAGTTTTATCAAATTATTTAGGACAGATTGGTATTGAGATTGAATCGAATTCTTCTCCCTTTTCTCATTACCTATAGTGATTTGTTATTCTAATATTTTCCAGACAAAAATTGCTAGCAATTAGTACTAGTTCGTAGAAATTCAGGGTGGATTTCCTTCTGATTCAGAATGTGAATATTATATTTCAATTTGAAGACGTAAGATAAGCAATGGACCAACCAAGGTACGCTTCTGGGTGTATATTGTTCAATAATTAAGTACGTTTCGAAGGACTTTAAGTTCTATGCTAGCGAAAACGTGGACTATTCTAATTCTTATTCTCAAAAAAATGAACTTTCCCAACTCTGGATTTTAATATCTATTAAGGACATCATTAAACACTCTCCTTACAGAGAGAGAAATAGTATTTCTCGTCTCGTCCCAAAAACGCGAGACGAGAAATAGAGAGCTCGTCTTGATTCTCGTAAGCGAGACGAAACGAGTCTTTAATTTCTCGTTCTCGACGACAGCATAATTTGTGGTATATCCCCAACAGGAATTGGCAGCTAAAAATATTTTTAATAGATTTCTTATGGACGATTTACGGATTTACTATACCTACTAGATCATTTTTCCGCTAATGTGAGACAAACACTTTCCGATTAGAGCTGGTAGCCATTGTTACTTAATCACTCTGTATAAGTCAAATTAATAGATACCTACTTCGAAGGCTTATTCCATAAACTGGTATGAGAATCATTATGTCTTGCTCTGGTCGCTCTCACAACAACCTCATATAGGATATATTGACGATACTTCTTAAAAACATCCTATCAATAAATAGTGAACCTTTGGGTTTTGTGAAAAACAGTTTATCCAACTGGGAATAATTCTATACCGAGAGAATTGAACCCACAAGACCAAAGGGTATACGAAAAGGCCACTGCATAAATAGTTGCTGAATCTCCTGTCGTTCGTTATCTTTAAAGGGGCATGTTTGAAATATAGATGTTTCCAGACTTGTGGAGATAAATTTGAAGTAACATATGTTTATATGTAACTATGTTTGAAGTTACAATAAAAAGTGATTTTTATGAGTCCATGGTGATTTATATACTTCAAAGAATTTTGAAAATGTCTGGTCTGGACAGCATTGTATGAGGGAATAAAAAATACTCCTCTTATACATTCCGTTCCTTATAAATTGATTTGCTTAATTCGTGATCAGTTTGAATTACAGTACGTATTAGAAGAATTATTCATCCTGAAGGTTTTCCATTTAAGAAAATAGTAATATTCCAAGGGAAATTACACTTTTTTCCATTGGTACGTATAAAAGTCAACGAAAACCCCAATTTACATAAGTAATGAACCTTAATTGCTTTACATTTCTTGATAAAGTAGGGTATAATCTTATGTATTTTACAAACTTCTAATTATAGTTACTTCTGCACCTGACTAAATATAAACTTGCACCAAAGCTATAATTCTAATGCTAAATCACCCAGTTCCCAGTTAATGAATACGATTCTACCTAGAGAATAACCCTGCCAATGCATAAATTATTCGAGCGTTTGTATTTAATTATGTAGACACAGAACCGTACTAAAAGTTGTCAACAGCACATCACGATCTTCGTTAATGCTTTTATAACATCATGTAAGGAGGTTAATGGTAAAATGTAAGTACCTACTTATCATATACTTGATGGTTTCTCTTTGCCCCTCGGTGTCGAGATAACTGCAAAATTTACCTTTACTGAGGAGAGCGAACATATCTTCGTTCGACCCTTAATTCCTCTTCTTGGTGTACTCTCAGAGAGCTACAATTAGTGCTGCCGCGAGACGAGACGAGACGAGAAATAACATGACTCTCGTCTCGTCTCGAAATTTCGAGACGAGAAATTGAGTCCCTCTTGTCTCGCGGTATCAGCTTCTCGTCTCGTCTCGTTTCTCGCGCGAGAGTCTCGAAATTTCTCGCGCTCTCGAAGTGTTATCGATAACAGTTTGTAGTGTTTTGTTAATTACGATTTCAAGAAAAAATGAAATTATTCGTATTTCGAAAATTTTACAGATCACTCTGTAATGCAGAAATGTAAAATAATCAGTTGCGTGTAACTCGTGTAAGTAAATAACTCAAACAAGTGGAAGTGAAATTATTGCCAAACCACACAGTATAATATTATAGTTACTTCATTTTACTGCTTTATTAAAACAAATAAAGATACTTTGCCAGATGGTAAGCTAAAAAAGCATTTAGGATCGCAGACCTTTGCGAGAATTAAAAACAAATTGCCGAAATTACAAATTATTTAATGATAGCAGCTACTTTTTTAACGTTAGGTTTTTCATATGCCACAATAATGGCTTTACCGCACATCCTTAAAATGGCGAGAGTCTCGCGAGAATTTCTCGTCTCGTCTCGTTTCTCGCCACCCCATTTCTCGTCTCGTCTCGAAAAAGCGAGACGAGAAATGAAGACACTCTCGTCTCGAAAATTCGAGACGAGACGAGACGAGACGAGAAATTTCTCGTTCTCGGCGGCAGCACTAGCTACAATTTTACTGGTAGGTTTGTTGATATGAGAAATACGAAAAATATTAATAAAATATAAATAAAACTTAAATTAGTAACTTTCGTTTCTTTCAGGATTGCGTTTACTCTTTCGTCATTTTGATGAAGTTTGTGTAGATAAGCTTTACCTGTTACATAATAAATGTTAAGAAAACCCTATCAACGATCTACATTTCTGTAGCAATAAACACAGTCGCCCTTTATTAATTTTTCCCGCATAATAACAATGAGTGAACAGAAAAGGAGGCATTTCTTACCTACTACATGGGAAAATTAATATTTAAATATTAACGGCTGAAATTTAATTAGAAAATATGTCGGATAAGAATGAGAACTTTCATGCATGTCATTGTATTATCAAAGCACTAAATAAACGATTATAGCACGCAATGTCAAATAATTCACTCCGTATATATCTAAAAATGTAGATAAGATACGAAAAGCAATGAAAACAAATGTTTCTTCCATAGCTTGTATTTTTAATAAATTTTTCTCCTTCCTTCAACTCCTTGAATGGAACTTGTTGGATTCATGTTTAAGATATGCTACATCAGCGTAAATATAGTATATTGAACAAAGTTTTGGACGAAAAACTTGAAGAACTTCTGTGTCTGTTCAGCACTAGTCGTATTTAGCGGTTTACTCTATATTCTATCCATTAGGAGGAGGGCACACTGAGAATGTTAAGATTCAAGAAAACAAGTTACTTTACACTGAATTCATATAGGTAGTATTTATTTTGTTATATGTTCAAATTGATGCTCCCCAGAATTAATTCACTTATTTATTCGTATTTTCCAAAATAAAAATTTCTACGTTATTGGCTTTATTGGAATATTGTTGAAAAGTAATCGACTGGTGGCTTTGACAACCCAAACACTACATAAGGGTTTCTAATGCGTAGGTACTACTAATGAACATCATATGTCTATTCCACATTCTTTTTTCTATAAGCAACTTTCTGTACACGTAAATAATTGTCAATGACTTTTCGAACACTGCCGTATTGAATATACACCATGATTCTCTGGTTCTTTCCTTTGATGGCGCGGTCAAGCTGTTTCTTGTTTCTTTTGATCTTTAACTAATTTAATAATTCATATTTCACAGTTTTCCATGATACAGCCAATAACTGTTTATTAATTGCATAGTGACGTCACTTTCACGCAAAGTTCAAATTAAGCTTTGGTTTCCTAGGAAAGCGGTGCCACAATATAGCGGATGTAATAAGACGGTAAATGAAGTCACGATTAACTGGGGAACTCAAATTACTTGTAGAAATTACGGCTGTGTATACGACGGATCAAATTTTGACAGTTTCCTGCATAATTACATGGTTGGATCGTTTTTCATCATTAGCCTTTTTAAATCTATGTTTTTTGTGAAAAGTCTGTAGCGATATCGTCCGAAATGTTGTTTTTTTTAATTCCACCATACACCAAAACATTTCAATGAGATTCATGTGTAACAATCAGCTCAAGTCAATGTAACTAACACTGAAAGCTATAGCCATGAAAACGGTCCTTTGTGAAATACATGTTAATAAAATAACAAAGCCATCGTTAAAAAAATTAGGTATGTACCTACGGCAACCGCTGTATTTGAAGCCTCATGTCGAGATATGCAGGAAAAAAGTTGTTCACAAGTCACAGTAGGATATTTTGATTCGGCATAAGTAATTGGAAAAAAAAATTACAAGAAAACTGTAACCAGGAACGGTCTTTTGAATTACAATTATTAGATTAGTGATGTTTCAAAGTTGTACGTATACAGGGTGTTTCTTAAATCGCGGACACGGAGCACAGCACTACATTCCCCTCCAGATACCAATTGGAAAAATATAATACAATAATGCCCGTTCTTCGCTAGTTTCAGAGTTATTCTTCGTCAAAGATCGAGATTCAATTCCTTTTATGCTTTGGAAAAACGGGTAACTTTTAAGCGTTCCGCATTGTTCATCAATCAAATATTAAATCTTAATAAATTTGGAATTTTTTATACGTTGTATTCCTTCCTCCGAAGACATTCTTTCTGATAAATATCTGTTGTTAAACTTTTTTTCAATATGTTGCAACAGTGCATTGTAGCTATGAGGTTATTACCTAGGAAACTTGTTCATACTGCCTTATTAAAACACCAAACGTTTAAAACAAAGTCCGTGCAAGCATGCGCAATGTTGTCAAATTTAAAATTTTTAAAATGTGAATAACTCGGAAACTAAATACATTAGGAAAAAATCGCCTATACTTTTTCAACTCAGTTTTAAGATGAGAATCGCGTAGTGCTCTCCGTGTCCGCCATTTAAGAAACACCCTGTATAATGATCCATTTAAAAATTTAAAATTGTGATAGGAAGTAGGTATGCTTCTGAATAATCAAGCAACCATTAAAAAATGCTTATAGGTCTGTCTGTGTGGTTTGTGAAATTAAAATTAACGTAGAATTTTTATTTAAAAGCGTGAGTGTCTAGTAATATCGTATGCCGTTCAAGTATTATTTACCGCAGATAAGGATCGTGAACAATTACGAGTACCAGAAAATGAAGGTTTAGTATCGTTTTTTTTTAACTAATGAGCGGTAGTTCCTCTTATTTTATCAGCATACAGGGTATAATTATAATCACCCACGCAACATAGAAATTTCAATGATACAATTTTAAAAGATAAATATTATCTTCTTAATTATTTTACAGAGAAACTGTAATACAGGTTTTTGTAGAGACAAAATCACTCATACATTAGTTACTAAACAACACCCGAAACGTCAATAGGATTCCATTTTTTTGGGATACAAAATTATGGTACAATAAAAATCCTCTTTCGTATTTAAAAAAAAATGTAATAAAGGAACCCGTTGCCAAGGTCGTTGCGATAGTGTTGTTTACTTGTTGATAGTGTGTTGTTTACTAACAGTTTCACTGTTTATTATTTATATTATTCGAGATTTTGTTTTGTCAATATAACTCGATCTTGAATTTCTCTCATCTCAATTTCAAAAGTAGGGCCTCTTAGCATTATTCTTATAAGGTGAAATACATTTAAGAAAATGCTCGTACTATCACATATCTTATAATTTTAAGGTATACAATTAAGTAATAATAAACTAAATTGCCCAAACGTAACCCAAAAGAATGTTTTAAATAGAGGTTGATTGTTTTGTCATCGCGATAGATCGACGGAACCACTCTAGTTGGGGCTACTAAAATTTCCGCTTAACCCTACTTTTCAGATCTGTCGAATCTGAATTTACCCCGCATGGTAGATTCACTTCTTAGTAACGCGGCCAAACAAACAGCAGTTCATTTTAAATATAACTTTGTGATATTTTATAGTCGCGCAAGTAAACCCGCGCCAGTTGCTACTGTTGCCAAGCAAGGTATAAGTTCTTGCAATCAAAATGTTGATTGTTAAAATAGCTCGCGAAATTTCTCACATCATAGCAGCAAGTCACTGCGGCGATAATTCTCGCAATTGCTTATCTTGTCTATGCGCACCCTTAGCATAATAATCTATAGTTACATATAAAACATAAACTTTCTAACGAACTGTATATGTTAACGAATATTTTACTTTTGGAAATAAACACAAAGACGAATTGCAAATTAACGTACAGTATGAAACGTTAATATAAAAGTTTCTTCTGCTGAAACTTTGTTTTGTAATTTGTTTCATTTCTATACATTTTGCACCCCCTTACTTCTACATGGTTTCTTATCTTTTCTTTAAGAGTTTAACTTCCGTTCGGCATTGTAAATAGTAAATGCTGTCGTATAATTGAAAACCGGCCGCGTTTCGAATATTTATGTACACCATTACGCACGCACGAGATATAGGTCCTTTTAAACGAAATTCTACTCCGGTTTTTTTCTCTTCCTTAAAAGATATTAAAAAATTTAAATTCATACTGTGTAAAACTTCGACAATCTTTTAAATCTTGCGTTTTTCAAACTGTTATCAATTCATTACTGGAGGTTATTAAAGTTTTCTAAGATTTGTAACGATCGTCCTCCAGGGTTTTCAAACATAGGTACCTACCTATTTCATAACGCAGTACATACAAGACCTACAAGAGGCATAAATACAGGATGACAATAATCTACCGCATTGTATGGATAACTTTGTTACTGTAAGACTTACATAATCAGTTAAATTAGCAAAGTTGGGCAGAATTACAGGGCAAATCAAACTATTTAAAGTTTTTTGTAGGTCGTCGAGTAAAAATACCATTCAAACTAAAATTGCAGTGAGTAGTACTAATTGCGACATAAGCTAAACTATTATTATTGTTTTAATTGAAATTGACTTTGACATTATTTTGTCAAGTATGTAAATAAATGAATCTATATCGTGTGGCTTAAATAAATTCCTTGGCCAATCCTAATATTTTTGTTGATCGTTCTGTATAAATAGTGATAGCCGTTGAGTATTTTGATTTATAATTGTAATTGATTTAGTACCTACAATTATAATGATTACAATTTCTTGTACGTTGTTCACCACTGGCAAATTGCATATAAATAATACTAACCTTTCCACCAATCGTAAGACATAAGGACTAGCCCACTCGATCACATACCTAGAAAAAACGAACAAATTATCGTTAGGTTATAGCTTTCAACTCTAAAGGCTTAATTGCAACATAGGCTATGTCGACTAATTTATTGGTAACCGGAAAAAAATTCACGCAAAAATAATTCAGGAAATTCATGGGAAAAAACCACAGGAAAAAAATCCATGTTGTCCCCTATATGCCATTCACTGTCAATATGACTAAAATTATGTCGTGGATCCGACAGATTATACCGCAGGATTATACGACGCGAACTTCAAATTTCGTACCACTTTTTTACTTTCCCATACCACCACTGGTATATGGGAAGTATTGATATCATGAAAATTTTCGAAGTCGAGATTTTCGCGGAAATACGTGTTTTGGACCTCCAGGACCCCAAAAAAGTGGTCTAGAAAAAATGTCTGTCTGTGGGTGGGTGCGTGGGTGGGTGCGTGGGTATGTATGTAACGCCTGTAACGCAAAAACTAGTGAACCGATTTTGATGAAATTTTAAATGAAGGGGTACATCGAAAATTCATCGACAAAATAAGCTTTTCAAAAAAATCCGAAACCGGAAGCGGAAGTTAGACATGTTTTTTTGGTATCATTTTTTTCAGAAGCGGAATTTTGAAAATCTGAGTAGGGGATATGAAAGAAGGGCATAATTCAAAGGAAACAGTTTTTTACCGGACTCTCTAACTTCAAAATGGCGGTCGCTATGAATTTTTCAAAATTTCGACTTTAACGCCCCGTAACTCAAAAACCAGTTATCCGATCAGGTTCCGCAACAACTTGTTTGAAAGCCCTTTGGCTGTACTACACCAAGAAAAAAAATTATTTACTAAATCCAAAAACGGTCGCAACGGCGCTCTTCCAAAAATTTTGAAATTTTTGAAAAATTATTAGAAAAAAACTGGTCTAAGGAATTTGTTTAAATTTTCTGTACTTATGCAGCTTGGTATTAGCTACATTTTTGTTTTTTGATGAACGCCAGAATTCCACTGTGGCGCCCTCTACGAGATTTTGAAAATCGGAAATTGATGCTCCTATAGCGCCTTTAGTAGTCAAAATATGAAAGAAGTTTAAATACAAAAGTTGTACAGTATATAATTCTGGATTTTTCTAAATGTATATCACGTATACAGGGCGTTTGGTTTCCACAGTACAATACGCAACTTTGTTATTTTAAATGAAACACCCTGTATATTATTATATAATTGAACGCAAAATTTAATTGTCTATCACATAGTATAAGGTGTTCATATGGCTAAAATGTACGGTTGATGTGAAATTCGTGAATTTTGAATATTCACTCTGACTGCGCGTCGGTCGGTAGCGATCGTCCGGCTTCGCCAGCTGTGATTACAACAGATACAGACGTGTCTTCTTCTGTACATTTCGAACCCGCATAGTTTCGTTTTTCTAGCTACGCATTCAAATGATTTCCAATTTTGCCTCGCGAACTACTGTTGAAGACCAAAAACGAAATGTTTATTTTGAGTATGGGAAAGTCCAGGGGAGGTTTGCACCTCCACTTTTTTGAATGTCTTATTTTTGTGTTAAAACTTACCGCCCTTTCTTAAGATGCGGAGTTTTCATGCTTTGCAATCTGATTGTAAAAAATGTTTAATAACTAGGTACTTGATTCCTTCGGTGTAAGCAGAATCCTTGCCCCAAGAAAAAAAACATATAAGTATTTCAATAATACAGGGTGTCCGAGATAAGATGATGTACATGGGGATACGACGTCCACGGTCCTTTATACCTTCAGAGATACAAAGTTTGTTAAATTATAGAAAAATTGCGCATAAATGTATGCCTCTTGACAAAAATGTATAATTTTCAGGATATCTGCAGGCACTTCTGCAATATTCTGAAGAAACTGAAATTTGTCTTTTTCGAAAATGCCTTATAAACATTTTCGAAATCAACTATTTCCCATGTAGTTTAGATCATAGGTATATCATATCAGAATTTGTTTAATTTGTGACTTAGATGAATATTTTCCATCAGAAATATCTGGGTTTTCAGGCCAAAAATCCGGAGTTTTAAGCTTCTTGTCTTGGTTTAAAGATTTTACAGATGGCAACCCATCGATACGGTTTGGTAGAACATGATTAATTCAAACAATAACACCTAATATTGCATTAAAAATTAGACGGTGGTTTGGATTTTTGGGTCAGGCAGAAACTACAATAGTAAAACAAGGATTGCCGGTATATCGATGTTGTACTTTCCGATTAATTCAGTTACGATTAGAATTTAGAAAAAATATGTTTCGACCAAACAAACTTGTAATTTTTGGGCATCTAACCACCCTGTCCACTGTACAGTCCGCGCCTGTTGGCCAGCACTAAACGAACTAGAACATAATAAATAATAAACTAGAGAAAAAACTCATCTAATACCCCTCTCCAATAAAACACTAATATTCATATATTCCGGTTAAATTAAAATTATGTGTAACAGAGAAATTAATACTATAGCAGAATGATTTTTTTATAGTGTAGTAGGTACTGTTAATCAAGTATTTCAAGTCTATTAATTTCTACATTAAAGCGCTACCAAACGCTAATGAAACACTTACTAGGTACCTACTAATAATTTCAATAATTTCATGTGGCCCAATTTTTACTTAGAATTTTTACTTTATACTTTTTCCGCAGGCGATTGAAATGTTTCCATGTAATCTAATATGTTTACGATGTTGATTTGGGGATTGGATGTATTTTAGTATTTCAACAATTTTTACTTCCGGTTTTAAATTTCAATTAAAATACAATTATCTGCGTAACTGATACGCAAAACAATAATATAATTATAATACAGAATGAACTTAAGTTACCTGAAGAGTAATAAAGGTTGCATGTATCATGTGAAACGGGCTCGGCCCGGCACAACGATACGATTTGTTGTACAGCATGCAATACGACGTAAAGTCAAATTTATTTTAGAAGTCCGATATCCACTTAAAAGATAAAAAGTGTGAAAGAGAGAAACAGACGCTGGTTTCTGTTTCTGTACCATTACTTAAATGAGCAATTTCGCCCGCCTCTCAAAATCGTAACTGATTCACATACTGCAACGGTATAACGGCGTTTCTTGACGTAAGAGAGAGATGTTGCTATCGAACTGAAACGTGAAGTTCGAGACCACAACACAACACGTTTCAGTTCGATAGCAACATCTCTCTCTTACGTCAAGAAACGGCGGTATACCGTTGCAGTATGTGAATCAGTTACGATTTTGAGAGGCGGGGCGAAATTGCTCATTTAAGTAATGGTACAGAAAGAGAAAACAGCGTCTGTTTCTCTCTTTCACACTTTTTATCTTTTAAGTGGATATCGGACTTTTAAAATAAATTTGACTATAGTTGAAACTACGGTCTCGACAACCGATGCGACCGCGGTATGGATAAGATCTGCAATATGATCGAAACCAGTGCATCGTACACAGGAAGGTGGATATTCAAAGTAAAACATTTTGGGAAGAGTTTGGGAGAGAAAAGTTCAACAAATATAAAAAAATCCATTAATAGTAGAGCTGCAACCAACCTGAATTAAGGTGTCAATATGAGTTGCGAAATTTTCATACTGCAATCGTCTACTTCTACCTAATCTGCAGTATAGGCCAATATAGAAGGGTAAAGGATTATAACAAAAACGTTAGAGCGGAAGTAGAGATACCTGTTCTATCTGCTTTCAACACGCACGTTTCACCTGTTAACTTTGTCAACGTACCTGTTCATACTTTTATCTTTTATCTCTGTGTACAGCGTTCGTTGAAAGAAAGACAGAGAAACACCTCGGCTCGAAGCTTTCACCGGGGCAGTAAAAGCGCTAGTTAAATCTAACAAAGTTGCCTAATATTTTTACCTACATGTCCATATCATTAGCAGCGCGATGGTCATTTCATTACTTGTGTGTTTTCAAGCGATCTTTAATCCTTTATAATCTATATTCACTGAATGGCCTATAAGAGTAAATCTTATCGTGAGTGGGCGGTTTAAGTTAAAGCAAGCATTTGTAATTTCAATTTTCTGTAATACTTTATATTTAAAGCTTCATAACTCTTGAATTATGAACATAAACCGGAGTATAATAGCACTATCTGAAAGAATTTTGAAAACTTGTGGTTAATGTAGTGGAAGGAATGAGCACCCACCGCATTTCCTCGCAAGGAAATATAAATCACGATTTACATTTCTTTGGGAAAGAGGTATTCACAAACATTATTTTTTATAATATTATTTGTATACAGCTAAACCAAAAATAGCCAGTTTATACAAAGCGAAGGAAACTATATTTTGAGATATTGCATTTACTTTGAAGAATGCTACGAAATTCAGTTACCTATGCTTTATAGTTAAATAAATGGATTGTTTTCTGGTTGGTTTCAGTTGTTTTACGAAATTGTTCTTAAATACAAAAGTATTTTATATTCGTTTTTCTCGGTTGTTACCAAAAATTTCATGAGAGAATAATGACACTAACAATGTTCACCGTAAAAACGTTTTGTCGTTTTTGTTTTACAATAGCAAACAAAAAAAGTGTTTTAAGAGATTTAAGATATACCTACAAGATATGTAACAGTCGGATGCACAACGGTTCGTTCACATTAAATTTTTTAGTTTAAGTAATAGCTAGGTAGCTTTAAAATACTGTTAATTGTTTCATTCACTTAATTGTCTTATAATTTCAGTACAACAACACCGGAAAGTGCTATATTTGGATTATTACAATTACAATCCATTAAAATGTTAAACACACACATAGCAGAATCATCTATTTCGCCAACGAACCCATAAAACTAGATTATAGTTTCATTTAATAAAGAAAAATGATTATTTAAAAAAATCTCATTTAATATTGTTATTATTTTATATCTACGAGTTGCATTATATTTGTTATACATGGCTGCAAACAGTTCCAAATTTTTAATTGAGTAGCGTTAAACTGGGATCCAAAGTTCCTTAAAACACAAAATTGGAGAAGTTTAGCTAAAAATGTTAAACAGTTTCAAAAAATATCTGACAGCTTTTATTTGGTCATAATTCCTGGAGAGAAAAAATGCAGATTGGTGGATAAATTGTAAATATTTGGAAACTTTTAAATATATCTATACCTACCCAAAGTGTAATATTAATCAATTGTTATTAGATTGTTGAGGACATTTTTTTATGAATTACATCTTCTACTTACATGTAATTGAGAATGTTTTGGGAAAAGGCACAACAAAATTTCTTTTCATTTACATGGTCAAAAGCTTTGCGAGGGGAAGAAAATTTCAGACCACAGATTTCGGTACAGAATATATCCCACTTACAAATAATAAATTTAACAATACTACTTGAGATACATAAACAAACTTGCCCATTAATGTAAAGAGGAGTAAAACCAGGGCATTATGTATTGTCGTGATTGCTGTACTTAAGAGGGAAGTAAGGAATTAAAATAAATGGGAAGAGACAAAAAGGTTTAATAGCCAGAGATTTATGTTAAAGAGCTCGCGAAATCTCAAGGAAAATACAACTGGACAGATATTGTGTATTAATGATTGATAAATATTGATGGAGAAGGATCAACAAGAACTGATAAAGGCAGTACGAAATCCGATATAATAATATTAAGTTTGATGAATAATAACTTGGCAATCAAGCAGGCTACAAAAAAAAGCATAATACGTCTGCTGGTAATGAACCAAAACACTTCACTGGCAGCTTATATAATTATTAATGTGAAGAGTTCAGCAATTATTATAAATGGAGGACTGTTCGACTACAGGTTTCGGTATTCGGACAGAAAATATTGGAGTGTGGTAAATTTACGAGTATTTATAAAGACGCGTAATGGCGCTGGCACTGTGAAATAGTTGAACCGACAACTAAGAGGTTTCGCTGCAGTGGCTGACATTTAAAGTATAAATAAATACCACATGGTCCACCACATTCTACTTGATTCTAGCTGCGTTAAATTGTCTTAAATTTCCGACTTGCCACCGCTTGCTTTTAATGAGGCAATTCGTTATTGTGAAATACGTAAAAATTTTCTTACTTCCAGAGGGTGGCTGTAATTTTAAACGGACTTCATACCAGCGTGATTTTTTGTGGATTTTTATTTTTGTTTTCACAGGGTAAATTTGGCGGAAAATTAACCAATGAAAAGAAAATCAAAAATCGCAAGAAAAAATGGACGTAACACTTCCCAGGACGTTCCCACACTAAAAATAACAGTAGAGTTCAAAAGGCAGTTTCTGGAAATCACTTGAATGCGTAGCGAGAAAAACGAAACTTACGGTTTCGATACGTACAGAGAGAAATTAATAATAGATAATAGAGAATAATAGAGTTAGTAATAATAACCTGGGACTCTGAGAAGGGTCGTCGGTCGGTAACGATCGTCCGGCTTGAAATTACAGCTGGCGAAGCCAGACGATCTTTATCAACCGTTGGTCCATCTCTGTCAGAGTCCAGCCTAAATCTTCATAAAACTTTGCAAAACGCATCGGACCTTCACGAAATTCCCATCAAACGTACAGTTTAGCCATATGAATACTTTATACTATGTGATAGACAATTAAATTTTGTATTCAATTCTATAATAATATACAGTGTGGTGATTATTTCGATGCTCACCATTGGTATCTCGGGAACGGTAAACGATACGAAGTCGGTAAAATTAGACAAAAGTTGAGCCTTTTTATGACAATTGAGAATCTGAAAAGAACTCCGGGATATTTTGATTGCTTCCAGATATATCACGAATAGTCCGTACGCTAGGTCGGTTTTGCTAGCAAATCGATGTCGACACAGTTTCAGAAACTGTTAGGGGACATCTCAGAGAGTACCTGGATGTAAGGTGGACATCCGAAAAATTGAGCAATCAGCCGCCATATTAGAAAATGTGAAAATTTCAACGTAACCGGAGGTGGGGATCACCTTCGTCCCTTAGCCCCGCAAGCAGTCGCGATTGTCAATACTCTGGATATCACACGTCATGTCGTAATATTATAAAATAATTAATATCTCGGCATCTAAGTGCATTATACCAGCACTTTACAAAACTATTTTGATCTACTAATGATGGCAGTTACTATGATATACCGTGTGTCCCTGGGAAGACGGAACATAGGGATCTTATAATGCTAATTTTTTAAAATGATCCACGAGTGCTTTGAAGCATTCGCCTTGAAACAATTACACGAATGTCACCGATCGTTAACGATTTCCATGCCGATCATGTATGATCGTCTCCAGAACTCCAGATCAACATTTTTGTTTGTGTTTTAAATGTCAAAGACAATAATTAAAGGTTATGTTCATGTTAATTTTTTTTAAATGGGGTCCTACCTTAACTGTAAACTGAAGTACAGTTTAGAGCTGACAAACAATAATCCCAGTTAAATTACATGTGAAATGTGAAAATTTACTTTAATAGGATGATCTTGATGTATGAACCGAAGAATTTGATGCGACAATCAGCTTTATGATGAAACATGCTGCAATGCTAATTGCATAAGACTGTATTAAGATGAAATCAAAGAAAAGGCGAATATTAGTATCAGTTGGTGTGTACGAATATGAAATCTTTATTTCTACGGCAATTTAATGTGATCAAATAATTGTTACATTAAAAGTATTTGATTTTTAAGGAGCCGGATTCTTGCATACCACAAAGGAAAGTTTTCTAACACAGGTCCACAGCATTATTTTATGCACCTACTAGTATAATTTTCGTAATTTCATTTTCAGTTTCTAATAATGTGTAACTTGCGAAAAGCTTTAATTGTTCACCTAATCCATCATAATCTGAAAAAGATCTTAGAACCAAACGTCAACTGCAAACAAATTATTTTGTATTTATTACCTTTATAATGATACTCAGTCTCATTTAATTTAATTAAAACACTATCTAAATTTACATGAACCAATTTGAGCAAATAATTAATAATTTTATTTCTAACTGATTTTCAAGAGCGCGGCTGTCAATTCGTAGGTATTGTAAATAATTGTTGAATCGTTTGTTAGTATAACGCACGCACGTATTACATTTGTATTAGCAAGCGCGTTAAACAGCTGACATAACGACGTCGACGCTTCCATCAAATAGAAATTCAAAGCACTCGTGGATCATTTTAAAAAAATACCATTGCAAGATCCCTATGTTCCGTCTTCCCAGGGACACACGGTATATCGCTTTTAGGAAATCGGTGTGTTTCAATAAAGTGGAAGCGTTTTAAAATTGTGTACGCTTCGAGGGTTCACTTAGAGCCCTTTTTCAATTGTTTGCGTCCAGAATTTAACTTGCGTTCAGCACACAAATTAATAACAATAAAATAAACTACAAAACAAAAAAAAAGTTTGTGAAAATCGGACCACACGTTCGCGATTTAAAAAATTTTCACATTTTCCAATATGGTGGCTGATTGCTCAATTTCCCGGATGTCCACCTTACATCGGGATCCTTTCTAGGATGTCCCCTAACAGTTTCTGAAGAGAAACTATGTAGACATAAATTTGCTAGCAAAACCAACCTAGCGTAAGGACTATAAAATGGTATTGAAGATAATAATTGTTTTCTGAAATCGCTATTTTCAGTTTTTTCGTGATAAATATTTTTAAGGTTTTCTACTGTTAAGTATAGGGAACACTTAGGTAATAAAAAGCTATTTATAGGGAATAGTTTTTAGGAGGAAAACTAAAATTTTTAAAGCAGCTGGGGCTGAAAAATAATGGTAACAGCTGGTTTTTTGTCATACCCTTCATTGAAACTTGAAAGGCAATGTAAAGTTGTTGGAATTAAATCACACTAACGAAATGTAAACAAATAATTCTCTTGAAGAGTTGCCGCATCACGCTATTGATTGAAAATTCAAAATAAATATATGCAGCTACTTGTGCCTGACAAAAGTGTTTATGAAGCCATGCCTAGATTGATAGGTGAAAGAAAATATTGAAAATGTCTGTCAATTTGCATGCGGTTAATATCATATCTTAGCTAAATTTATATCTAATATTGTAGCCAAATATTTTATCCGATCAATATATGGCATTATAACATGCAAAGGTTATATACATGCAAATACAGGTTTGAATACCATGTGTTCAAAATGTAACGAAATCCAGGGAGTCTATAAAAAAATTAAGTCCTTTCATAACCACGTCTGTCTTTAGTTCACTTCATTTGAAAACTATATTAAGTAACTGCGAGAAAATATGACTTATATCAAAGACTACTACTAGTCTTTGCTTATATTTATTAGAAGCTACAGATGACAATATAAATAGAGATACTCCGAACAACTAGCGGAAGCAAATTCAAATGTAATCTAAAAGATAATCTACAACGCAATAAAACAGCAAGGATCAGAAAGAAAATATATATCACAGCAGATGTAGGTTTATAACATAGGTATTATATTAAGTAGCAAAATAAAAATATCAAATTTCCAGAGAGGCCTATAATATATTTTTATATCTGCAATATCTTCGAACATCTCCCTTATGCAAAATTCCTAATCGAATAAATATAATTTCTCAATTTAAATTCTTGAAATGTTGTCGCTAAAGCTTATTTGCTTGGACACAATAATTCAGTAATTAAGAGAAAATATAATCAAATCATGCATTTAAGAATCTACGCAGTTATGTACTACTAAACAATACGAAAACCAATTAATAAAATAATTTCTAATAATAATTGTGACTCAAACACTATAGGTATAATAAAACACGTTAATTAAAACTAAGAGCTGGAGAAGGTAGGTACAGTTTTTGTATTTCAGAGAGCGTATTCTAAACAAGAATTAAGGGAAACCATTATACGGAAACCCATATGCTTAAACAGAACTTGGAGAAGGAAATAGCTAAGAAGACAAATAGGGTACCTTTCCCATTACACTAGATTGGATAGTTAAATTGCGACAGTAAACGCTCAAGTCCAGAGTAAGTGAAATCAAATTATTGTAAATTTAAATTAAAACGTTAGTTTACAGCGTAAAATTGAAAATAACAATTTTTATATGTTCAAAACTTTATCCTATGTTCCTGTTTTCTGCGTCATACGAAAGCAGTTCCTTGGGTATACCTAAGGTATATAATTCAAAATCTGAATATAATAATTAAGTATATTGATCAAAAATTGAAATATATCTATATGATACTAGAACGTGATTTTTAAAAGGTAATTCTTATTACTGACTGTTCAATAGTAAGACCTCTTAGCAAGGAATAGAAATAAATTGTCGCCGTTTCCTCTTTAATTTTCGCTTTACTGCCCTACTAACGAACGACGAGGTAAATGAATTAAATCGGACCAAATACTAGGGTCTTAGTTCGTATTGGTTCATTATCCCTCTATCCGTTCCTAATCAGTAACGTGCACATCTTACGTTAGGCTAAAATAGAAAGGTATGCTGAGGAGCGTTGGAGGAGTCACATTCTTAATCTTTGTTTTTCATTATTTAAGATACATATGTTACACAAATATTTCTAGTGGAAATATGGTTAATATTTATTACTGGGGCGCCAACTGCTAGAGCCGTATTTAAGACAAAATTAAAAACATCCACGTTGTTATGAAGTCTATAGGAGGACTTATAAGAAAAATTGGGAATTCTGCTTGAAATACTTTAAATGTTGATCAATATACAAAAATAACCGTTTTCTGGAACTATACTACACGGAATTATACACGGATAGTTTTCATTCGAGAGAACGTGGTTGCACGTGAAAAGGTGTTACCAATCTGAGGCTGAGAAATTGCTAGATTCTAATATTAGTTCTGTTTTTTGCCGCCCCAACTGTAGATACATTTCTAGGACAAGAACTTCAAGTCGGTGACATTGTTTTATGTTTAATGCAAATTAATCAAAACAGAAAAATACGTTTTCCCTCGGGTTTTCCTTATAGACTTTTCATTTTGAATTCAACGTCAGCTGGAAGGACACTACGGTTATGTAAATTGGTAATCCTTGGGGGCGCCACATTAAAAATATAATGCAGTAGATACTAAAGTACTATTACATACAAACGAAGGTTTGCCCTCAACCAATAAGCAATAATATTCGAAGTATTTGTGATTTAGAATATACAGCTAAGCCAGTGTAAAAGGAACGCCTTTAAGATCAACTAATTGAATATTATCAACTTCCCAATACAATACATTATTTCAAATATGTTTCAAACAAAGTCATAAATTGAACAATATACTTATTCCAGCTTGTTTCCAATAACTAGATACCATATCGGTAAGATGATAACAACTAGTCAACTACGTATAAAATGTAGTGGATACGAACTAACATGATGTCAACTACAAACTTTGTTAGTAGTAGTACTTACGCTAAACTTTGACACCGTCTTGTCAACGATACGGAAATTGTATCAAGTGCATGCTGTGTTTTCTTGGAATAAATTAATTCATTGCATGTACAGTCAGTGACAAATGTGTTCACCAGACTTGTATCACTGTAACCTGTTTTATTGAGAAGTATAACACCTTTCTCTATTTGATTTTATCTTGTTAACAGCGTTACCAACATGATACCTATGTAAAACAATAAAAACGGCGGTATGTTACCTCTATATTTCTCAGAGAAGGGGATTCAGTGGTATAATACTGGTGAAAACATTTGTCACTGACTGTACATCACCTTAAATTTTCCTGACACTATATTTAATTAAAAGGTTTTTGTGTTACCCCAACAGGTTCCTATTACTCCAAAAGACTTAATAATGCCATCATCAAATAACAACAAAGTATTTTATTAAATAATACAAAATGACTCCGGAATGCTTTGAGAAAATAATTCCGATTGTGAAACTGAAGGTTAGGTAACTAAATAATTAATGAACTTGAGCTATCAAGGCAGAAAGTTAACAATCTTTAGGTTTAGTATAAAAATATATTGATTACGCATCTTGTTAGAATAAAGTAGTTCCTGTACTTCCACTATCTTAAGGTCTTGTTTTCTTTCCTACTTTGGTTTTTTGAGACAGCCAAATATATCTTATAACGTTATAATAAGTTAAATATAAAGGTAATTTTCGACACTTCGTCGTATTAAAACTTATCTTAGAAATACAACAGGGGAAAGTAGATTAAACGGCTTAGCACACTTGAATATATACGATATATACCAAGAAATTTCTGTAGATCCTGATGATGTCATTTCAGTTTTGCCACGACAAGGAAAGCGACCGACCGACGTCTTAATTTTGTTCTATAATTCCTTTGATCCTTTGTATACATTGATGTGTCAGTTATTATAGGCTTTTTAAATAAAGTAATAGGTAGCTGCCTGTCTAAGTTATTTTTTAATGAAAATGAACTCATTTTCAAATTAGGAATATGTCACAGTAGCCCCCCCACCCCACCATTGACTCCTGGCTGTGCTACTAGGCCCATGGTATATAGAAAAACGTTTATGACAAAAAAATTCGTGTGTAATTGTCAATTTATAATAGGTCCGTGCATAAAACATTACTTTATCAAACAGTTCCTAATCATAACAGTATACGTTTTCACACTTTCGTAATTACAGTTCTACAAGTATACGAGTGGAAATCTTGAGGACCCAAAGGTATAGGTACTGAAGAAATTAGGAGTAGTGTTCGCCCCCCAAAATTTCCACTCGTATGTTTCTCATACTTAATTTTATATATTACTTATAATATTTTAGAGGCTAGGAAATTAATTGAATCTTCTCGTAATGAATCGATTTTCTTTAATGAATAATTTCATTAGAATTTACAAAATATCAATTAATTTATGAAGGAAGTCTCTATAGAAAATACAGTCCACTAATGTCCTTATTCCGGTTGCTCGGTTCCTGTTAATTGATTTTATAGCAGATTTCTGGTATATGTCTAAAGGTACTCGCACACTTGTACATTTTTGTGGCGCAACTTTGTGGGTGGAGCAATGAAAGTTGCAGATCGTGTTCACACTCAAGTCAAAAGTTGCGCAACAAAGCAATTTTTCGAGTTGCGCCATTCCAAAAGTGTATCCGCCACTTTTAAAAATTGCAAAGCTCTTCACACACACACAGGGGTAGTTCACGCTAGTCTTAATTGCGCCACTCTAGCTGCCACACGTAGTATACCTGTATACTTGTTTTTCTGTTTTTCTCAAGAAGTCAACAGTCTTCCTTTTTTCATTAGTTGTAACTGAATAAATTAATTTATAAATAATGCGTGAAGGACAGAAGCTGCGGCTTGCTTAGCTCTAGTTTTACTTCGAAGAAGACAAAGAAGAAGACAAAACAGCAACAAAAGGACAATTTGGGTCAGAAAATGCATTAAAAACCGGGAAAATTGCGGAGTGGTAAATAACTTATTGCGAGAATTGCGCGAAGGGGACGTAGCTTTTTATACAATTTTTTTGCGGTTATCCAGTACTGACTTTGATTATTTGTTACAAAAAGTGACGCCTTTCATACAAAAAAAAGGATACCTTTATGAGAAAAGCAATAACGCCGACTGAAAGACTTGTTGTAACGTTGAGATATTTAGCAGCAGGTAAATCTTTGTTCTAATTAAATAACGATATCGTTCTGTAATAATTTAGTTTTCTAGGTGATAGCTATCAATCACTTATGTATCTATTTCGTATACCAACTAACACTATATCGTTAATAGTACCGGAGGTGTGCAAGGCTATATATGATGCTTTAAAGGATGAGTACTTGCAGAACAATTGCATACTGGAAAATATTGCGCAACTTTATATAACCAACATGTTGGTTCAACATTGTATTGCGCAACTTCAGAGTTTGTATCTGTTCAGACGCGGCAATTTTTCAAAGTATACGCAACTTTAAAAGTGGACTGCAACTTTGATAATTGCGCAATTTGCAGTCTTGCATGGTCGTTCACACGCTGCAATATGCGTATTGCGCAATTTTTTGTGTTGCGCAACACAAAAAGTGTACAAGTGTGAGAGTACCTTTACATAAAGCTACAAGTTACACTCCATTAATTCCCTATCCCATGAAATATACGCAATATTAAACTTGTGTTGCTCATTCGAAATCTCAATATACAATTAATTTATATTTAAATTAATTTGTCATCAAATTAATATAATACAAAATAAATTGAAAGCCTGTAATTTTAGAAATGTAAATTATTTTATTAACATTGCTCTCCAAATTGGGTATTGGAATACCTTTAGAATGACTAAATATTTTGTCTGGATCCTTAAATCTAATTACTGCTGTAGACATTTCAAGAATTTTAAAAGTTTAGAAGTTATTTCTAATATTTACATGATAAAGGAAAATTGAAGGGTAATAAGAAAATCAACAAACCCAAGTAATCTTTGATCCTCTTTTAAGTAATACATGAAAAATAATTGAGGGCAAATACCAATCAGTACAATTTCTGATCTGAGGGAAGATACGCATGTAATTGTCTGTAAACGAAGGAGGGTAGAAAAAATCGTGCCTCATAAACCTACGCCAGTATATACGTATACATGAACGTCGCAAAATGTATTCAGAAGTATCCAAAGTGAAGATGGCATTCGCATTGCCAGCATTCGTTAGGATACAGTATCGTAAAAAGAACACCAGTTACAAGAAAACGACGATCGTAATTATTAGCTTATTTCTGAAGCAATAAGGTGAAAGGTTTCTATAGATAGCAACATAATTTTAATCTGTACGTTCAACAAGCTATACACAAATAAAAAGTAAGCTTCCCCATGATACTCAGTATAATTACGTAGCTCTTGAAAAAGGCGACCATCATTTTTATACTGTATGCAAAATATATTTTTTAATAATTTAACAAAATTTTCCACTGAATAGTATATAAATAGTTGCAGACGAGTTTTTCCATAATATAGTCCAGGGGTTAGTTGCGTCCGGGTCAGATATGGTCAGTTAGTTCTGTTTAGTCCTCTGTCTAATCATTTTCTGGAACTCTACTAGCGCTGGTAACATGGCCCATTTAAAACTTAAAAATTAGGTTAGGTTAGGTTAGCTCGAGTGTAGGGTTTACGGCTAGCAACAATCTCGGCAGGCGAACCACAATCGCGACCAGCGAGCAGCAATCGCACAAGAGAATGTGTCTCACACGTATGAAGCAAACGTCAGGAACCAAGATCATTCGCGTTACGGAGATAATATCTAATAACCTGTGCGTTCATCGGACTCCTAAGTTTAGAATTTCGTTTAATTACCGATTCCTTGAAAAAATATATTTTCTGGTATCTCCTAATGCATCATTCGTCAATTGAGTGACACTATTCTAATTTGAATTCTTAAAATAAGTAAACAAAATGTTCTTCACAACTTCTTAGAACTGCCATAAATGTATTACCTACTAGTACAATGAAAAATCTAACAAAGGTTATTTTAGAAATAACATTTCAACTTCTGACACCCACGTGATATGTTAAAAGTATTTGTTAAGTTTTCTGTAGTTACGCTGAAGGGCGACAAAGCAATACTATCGGAAACGCCAGATAATCAAAACAATGTAAGCAGTAATGTTTACCTTACCCCATGGCCATATACCCAAACTTCAGAATTTCGTCACTGCAGCAACTATATTTCAAGAATAATTTTCAACTTACTTATTACCCTAAATAATAAGCTGATTCCAAGCCCACTGAAATTTAATATTTTTAACACGGCCTTGTTAAATGCTAACTAACGAGGTGTGCATCATTTCGTTCCTGTCCTTCTTCCTTCTTTACTCTCATTAAAAATGGGGATGAATTTAACGGAGAACTAAATTAGTACCTGTACATAAAATACTCTTGCCCGTAAAGAAAACCGCTTGAATTGAATTTATGCATGACATGCTATAGTAGGTAATAATAATACGAATTCATGAAAACAGGCTGTACTATCATTTGTCACATCACTAAAAATTGAAAAATTATAGCTTAGAAGAGTAGATATTATTTATTTTGACAGCTAGACTAATTTTTCTATGAAAATTCGTGAAAAGCAGTCATAGTCTTTTTACAAAGCGCCCACGAAATTACTGGCATACCTTTGATAACCGCTACTTTTTACCTTGTAATCATATTTCTGCAGTACCTAGTACCAAAGCCAGTTGATTTGCCTAGTACCTACTCGTTGACGCAGATAATGTAGCAAATATTGTAACGTCAATATATTGCTATAAATTTCATCATTATAAACATTTAATGCATCAATCGCATTTTTTGGCAGTGAAGCACTGGAATTCTTAAATTTTTGTTTTGTAATTTTATTATAATACGTTTTTTATAAAAATTATGAAGTTATAGTATACATATTTATCTTTATGTAATTAGGAAGTCTGGGGGGGTTTAAGCTCCTTTAGCCCTCTCTGTGGCTGCGCCACTGCATGGGCCTCTTTATTACTTTTTAAAAATATATCCTGTTTCCAAAAAATAATTTAACTTCTGGCATAAGTTTTAAATTTTATCTGTCAATATCTGACATTAATTTCATTTCACAAAAAATAAATAAACCATCACTGAAGCATAAATTCCAACAAATAACTTCATGTATTCAAAAAAATAACATCAATCCCTTCAAGTCAAATTAGTAAGTAGACAGGCTCACAATATTTTTAAGAAGTAACAATAAATTGTTATTTGGGTTGCCTTTTATTTACTTTTATTATTATTTAGTACTTTGCTTCGGCATTTCGAGTATGGACTAGCTGATAGCAGTGAAAACCAACGCCGGTCGTTCAAATCAGTACTAAGTAGACATTTAGCGTTATTGGAAAATAAAATTCAATTAAGTATGTCTTTGTTGACTGTGATAAATTCGTTCTTGCAAGGGTGGAAAGACAGTCAATTGCGCTCGGAAGTTTGATTGCTACGTACAGTTATTCCATAACCGTTTGAACTTGATTATTATCCATTATTGTGTTAAAAACTAACATGCAATCAGCCTAATGAAAAGTCAGTTGCAGTGTAGTGTTTTTATAACATATATTCATTTTACCCCGCTCTACTAAAACTTCCACGACAGAATAGGGCTACTAATGTGGAAATGTCGGGATTCCACAACTACTTATGCACAATTTATTTATTTGGAAAAGAAAATAACGACTGTTATTGCAATAAAATGTTATTCAGGACGCTACAATTTTAACAATCCCTTTCAAAGCTTAAAAACGTATTTTTTAAAATTGCCTTTTACAAACAAGTATCCTTCTTCTCATTCTTCAAGGACTCAGCGAGCGAATTTCTTGGTAAAATTTGTATTTCTAACTCTGTTTAGAGTGGGTTTTTCTGTTTAGAAGCGGATCAAAAACATGATGTCTTATTGAAAATTGGAAATTCTATAACCGAATTGAAGTCACTAAATATGGTTGTACGTTATTTTTTGTTTATACACCTGCTTATTTTTGTGTATACAGTGAAGTCCATTTATTATGCAATATAGGCATATTGCAAGTGAAATGGTGTGAGCACTTTACCATTGGAATATAGGCAACCCACTATACACTGCTAAGCACTCTTGCCCCTGCATTAATGAATGTCGAAACATACCTGTTAATTTCGAAATTAACAATCGTTTAGCCTTCTGTTTGGAAATGCAAGGTGGGCACTTCGAACATTTGTTATACTTATAATACTCGTAATTGCTTGCTGTTGATCCTATTTGTTTCATTTTCAATATTAAATAATCTTTTTTGAACTGAGAACATGTTTTATTTTGAGGTTAAACTTTCATGTGTTGCTGTTTCGGTTAGATCATAGATGGTTAGATAAAAAAAAACTAGCTAACTGTATAATGGGTTGCCTATATTCCAATGGTAAAGTGCGTACACCAATTAACTTGCAACATGCCTATATTGCATAATAAATGGACTTCACTGTATATCTAAACCTTCGTTCATATTTTCGTGATGATACTTCCTAATAAATACTTTGAAAATCGTAGCTTGAATTTGTCTTGTATTTATAGCTTAAGACATGAGTGCTGCCCAACGTAAATATGAGTTAGGTACTTTTGTGCCTAGGAGTTCGCGTAAATTTTTGATAGCCTACTCAATAAATTACATTACAATAATATGGAAATGAACCGAATTCTTTTTTCCAAAATCTCATTTTCGATACTAAGCAGAGTATTTGAAAATTGTATACAGCATTAAAAGTAAACATACGCTTTTACTACTCCCTATAGGCTATAATAGACAGGACAATTGTGTCTGAAATTCCGTAAAATATGTTTAATAATCGTTTTTCTTTTACTGTTGCTCTTTTATTAAAAAAAATATTTGGAGAAAGCTTGGTAACTACAAGCATTCTATACTCATTCAGTCGTCCTATACTCCTATACAATATTTTAGTAGGTATATCGATTAATAGCAATGATAATCTTTATTTCAGGTAATATTGACAGGAACTGTCAATCTAGATAACAATATGTATCGGTTTTTCTTTTGTAATGATCAAAACTTTTGTGTTTGTAACTATACACTATACTAATCAGGTTATTAGGGAGGTTTCAAATGAAAATATCTAATATCAACTTCATGTAAAGGCTAAAGTTCAGCGTTGAAAATGAATTTAGGGTTTCGACCATAGTGGTGGAGGATACGAATAAGAATTCATCGGACGTAGCATTAGTATATCAGATCCCAACAAAACAGGGAATAATAAGGTTTGCTTATGAACTAGAAAATAGATGTAAAAAGAGATCCAATTATTTGGAAAAAATGTTGTTGCCATTATTCAAAATGAAATAAAAGTTCAGGTTCTGGTTGAAGTATTTACAATTTCTGTGTTTATTTTAACTTCTCTATAGAAGAGGAACTGCACGCCATTGATATTTGATGGTGATGACGTTTGATAATTTAACACATGAAGCAAAACTAAACTTTGTTTTATGCAGTTGTCAGTGTCACAAGGAAGCTATTTGTGAACGCAAAGTAGAAAAACATTATAATTGATTTCATTTAATAAGCAAGAATCTTATCTTTCAATTAATACCATTACCATTCCTATAAGTTGAATTGGCAAGCGGGAATCAGTAAAAACATTCAATACAATGTTAAATCCTTATGTTCGAGTTTGACAACGGACACCTAGCATAATGCGTAAATATCTTTTTTCTACTAGCGTGCGGAAAAACGCATTTTCCGCACATGTTTTAGTGCGGAAAATCCACTTTTCCGCACGGTGCGGAAAATCCACTTTTCCGCACTAAAACACTAAAACAGTGCGGAAAATGTTTTTTTCCGCACGCTAGTAGAAAAACTATTGTTCCTAACACGTGCAGAAACCTATTTTTCCGCACTTAAATGCTTGACACCACTCCGCTACGCGTCGTGCTGTCAACGGCATTTGCGTGCGGAAAAATCGATTTTCTGCACTTGTTAGGAAAATAGCTATTTTCTACTAGCGTGCGGAAAAACGCATTTTCCGCACATTTTTTAGTGCGGAAAATCCACTTTTCCGCACCGTGCGGCAAAGGATTTTTCCGCACTAGTTTTTCTACTAGCGTGCGGAAAAACGCATTTTCCGCACGCTAGTAGAAAAACTATTGCTGAATAAAGGAAATAATATTATTATGGCATATTTAGAAAAGTGTTTTTAAATTTGTGAAGTTGCTAAATACTGAGTGGGGACATTCATTTTTCAAATTAACAGAAGTTTGTAAATAAAAGAAATAGTTTTCAAGTAGGTAGTACTAGCGAAAGTTTTCAGTTAAGAAAATACGTTTTACAACAGTGTAATCTTATAGTCCTGACTCGTGGAAGGTAATGCAGAGTTCCCGAGTTTCAGCTTGATTAAAGAAACCTAAGAGGAAACCCTACTTAAATGCTTGACACCACTCCGCTACGCGTCGTGCTGTCAACGGCATTTGCGTGCGGAAAAATCGATTTTCTGCACTTGTTAGGAAAATAGCTATTTTCTACTAGCGTGCGGAAAAACGCATTTTCCGCACATTTTTTAGTGCGGAAAATCCACTTTTCCGCACCGTGCGGCAAAGGATTTTTCCGCACTAGTTTTTCTACTAGCGTGCGGAAAAACGCATTTTCCGCACGCTAGTAGAAAAACTATTGCTGAATAAAGGAAATAATATTATTATGGCATATTTAGAAAAGTGTTTTTAAATTTGTGAAGTTGCTAAATACTGAGTGGGGACATTCATTTTTCAAATTAACAGAAGTTTGTAAATAAAAGAAATAGTTTTCAAGTAGGTAGTACTAGCGAAAGTTTTCAGTTAAGAAAATACGTTTTACAACAGTGTAATCTTATAGTCCTGACTCGTGGAAGGTAATGCAGAGTTCCCGAGTTTCAGCTTGATTAAAGAAACCTAAGAGGAAAACCTATCCTTCCAAAAGACCAATTTCAATCACGTAGTCAATACTATAAATTCCTATGTTTATTTTGTGTAGGAAAACACGTGTTTCTTTTTCCAAATTTGCTAAATACCGATCCTTATAGTTTTGTGTTACAAACACGCACGCATGTTTTCAAAGACCCTACGAAGGAATTTCTCTCCTTTCAACAAGAAAATACTGCTTTTTACGAAACGATATAAGTAGATTAGTGTTGATGATATCCGTTGTAAACAACAGAGTCTCAGGTGCATTTCCTAAACAATGGTCAATGTGTGCGAGGAGTTGTAATGTTATTTTTTATTGGATGAGATATTGGACATGAATTAAGTGTGTAGATAAGTGATACACGTTTAAAAAATAAATACATGTATCTTGCAGAACGCAACAGTGTTCCTGCATTTGGGATTTGGTCAAATATAGGGAATCTGATTCCGGATTTATTTAAAAAATGTCACTTTGACCACGGCGCGGCGGTACTGGTTCGAATAAGCATGCAATAACGGCCATTGTATTAGTATACACGTTGTCCCTAGAAATTTTGAATACGAGTAATGTAGGCACTGCGATTTTGTTCTTCTCGATTATTATAATAGATTGCCATGGTTGTTTATTACCAATTAGAAATTACTATTTATTTCCCGTTGCTTAGTGATTTAAAATATTTGACTCGGTTATGTAAAAAGTAAGCATGGTAACTAAGCGACAAGTAATGAATTCAAATGTCCGTATTCAAAATTTCTAGGGACAACGGTATACCTACTAGATCTGAAATATTTAAATAAAACCAATTTTCAAAACATTCTGTATTTCCGAAACGGGCAGGTGGTGGATAAAAATAAAAATACATTCTGATGGTTTATAAAATAAACATTATTAAAAGTGCACCATGTTATTATCTTCTATAGCAGGTAAACTATGATTTTTACTACAAGCAGGCGAAAATCAGCAATTCTATAAAGTGTAATGGCTAATCTGAAACTGAAACTGAAACTGATTAATGATCCACGGTAATTGGGTTGATTTATTTAGTCTTCATTATCACTAAATTCAAGTGACATTCATTTAAACTGATCTATAATGAAAGTGGTAAAGATGAAGTTGTGATAATGGGCCAATTTCCGAATTTGAGAGCAATTCTCATTAATGAAATGAGATAGGTATGTCATCAATTTGAATTAAATAAAAAGTCCTTAGTTATCCAATCAGGAACGGAAATTTTAATTTTAGAACCTGCGCCAGTATTATTTGTGGGTGACCGTCTTTACTTATATCTCCCAGGCTATGACGAATAATACTGCTATTATAACATATTAGGTAATCGGTGAAGGTGAATAATTGTTTTTTCCTCTTGTGTATGAACTACCTTTGTGGAAAAATTTTCTTCCATCAAAAATAAAGCTGACATATATTAACCATTTGAATCATAAATACTGTAATTTTGTATGTATTACTACCGTGTAAGGAAATGAATTATATTTCTTGATCAACTATATATCTTGTATCTGTTCCGTATCCGTCTTATTACCCCACACAAACACTATAATTTCTGGAGTCTAGACAGTCATGACAAATCATAAAGCGATCTTTTCATTTTATAAGTTCAAAATTGCAGCTTTAACATAAACTAACAATATCCTCGGTTCTACAATTGCTAATAATTAAACACGATAAACAAAGTCTATAATTTCATCCCATTTAACAACCTTTAATATGGGTGTATTTTTAAGGTCATACATGTTCGCATAGAAACAAACTATCTACAGTAAAATTGGCGACGAATCGGCCTCACACGGTCAATCAGAAGAAGTTGAAACGGCCGCGGCAAACCGGTACTTTGCGGCGAAATGTCAACGACAAAAGGGTCGCGACGACAGGACGGCCACGAATGCGCGGGGAATGGTTCTGCAAAAATAATGTTATCTTGCTGTACCTTCTTATTATACAGGAGTAGTAATTATAAGTAGTAATTAAAAGTTTTAAACGCAATCACATATAGTTTCTTAGGTGACCTCTACTATAAAGTAAATTTCGAAATACTGGATCAAAGTTATTCCATATTTTATTATTTAGTTTTAAAGACCCTTTTTGAACATTAAATTTAGGGATACGGAAACTTCGTCCCCCACATTTCGCCCCCCACATTTCGTCCCCCACATTTCGTCCCCAGGAAATTTCGTCCCTCCACATTACGTCGCCGGATGTTTCGTCCCCGGTTTGAAATATATTATCATATTGTAATATAATAATTGAGAAAATATTTAACATTTTAAGGTGTTTGTAAAGTGTGTTTAGTTAAGAGTTTTTAACGACAACAATTAAGTTGTTAGGCTAAGTTATTTTTCTTCTGAAGCTCTTTTTCCTAATTACTATTAGTTATGCATTTCTTTGGAATTATTCTGATAGTCTAAAGTATATTTATTGAGAAAATATCTGACGTTTTAAAGTGGCTATTAATTTTTATTATAACTTAAACTGTCATTTCCCAAATTTAACAATACAACTCAGCCGGCAGGCGGAAAGAAATCATGGTATTAGAAATTCGTAAACTTTATTTTCAAACATTCATTATATATACAAAAGGGTAATATTTCAAAATTCAAAATTACGAAAAAGAGCTTCAGAAGAAAAATAACTTAACCTAACAACTTAATTGTTGTTGTTAAAAACTCTTAACTAAACACACTTTACAAACACTTTAAAATGTTAGATATTTTCTCAATTATTATATTACAATATGACAATACTTATATTTCAAACCGGGGACGAAACATCCGGGGACGTAATGTGGAGGGACGAAATTTTCTGGGGACGAAATGTGAGGGACGAAATGTGGGAGACGAAATGTGGGGGACCAAGTTTCCGCAAACCAAATTTATGGTTAAACCTATTATAGCGCACGCTATCTAAACCATAAGTATTACAATTTTTATTAGCAAAATCTCTATAGTGGCATTGGAAGAATGTATATTGGATTTGGTATAGTTTTTTTCTATTACTACTTCAGAATAGTAACCTTATTGTTTATTCTGTAACACTTTGCGAGAATAATTATTCTCGTACTTGTGTAAGAATGACCACTAGTGGCGACATCTTAGGTATAGAATTGAAAGAAACTACGCACTACTACAACTGTGTGTAAAATATTTTACTAATTAGGTACTATATCGGCTCTAGATTTTGTAATTTAATTATAACTATCAAAATTCATTTATTGTTCCTGAATTTGTTTAGTTTCTAAATTTTCAAACAAAAAAATATCGGTTTTCTTTAAAGCTCAACTTGCCGAAAGATTGATATGGGCATTGTCACATTAAAATATTGACGTTTGTGACATTATTTGATAAATAAGTTTCGACATTGTTCTTTTATAGTTATTTTTTGAATCAATCGATTTCTATTGGATAGAAAAAGACAGAGTTTTTCTCTCTATTATAGTAGTTTGCTAATTTAACCGAAATTATAGCTACTCAATCATAAAGTGTTTGTATGGTATCTTAAAAATTTTTGAAGCCTGGGCGTGGAGTGAATAGATGGAAGTTCCCAACCAACTTTTTTCTACCAACTGACGTGACACTCTGCCAGCACGATATAAAAATAATTCAAATTTTCTAAAGATTTATATTAATACCTTCCCTTTCCTGTTGTATATAATATTAAGGACCTTAAACTGATTTTGGGACCAATGCGTTTTGCGATTTAATGAACAAACACCAATATAATAATGAAATCATTTGATGAACAGAATAAACTGAAAAGATACACAAATGTAATCATTTTAAATGTTTTATTTATTCATTAAATGTTTGCTATTTTTAATGAACCCATAAGATATTTTGATATTGATTGATAAGCTTTCCTACACCAACTTTCTTGCAACAGTCTACGATCTATTAATCAGTATACATTATCAGAAATTGTATCTTATTGCACGTTACTGGATGATCGTCTCTTTATATATAAATATACGTATTTACTCATATATAATTTAAGAGACACAGGTTATTTTTATACCATGCTGATTTCTCTGGTCGCAAACTGGGAACATTTGTTAAAGATTATTTTTCAGTGATATTATTCTCATTAAAGCGGAAATTCTATTAAAAGTGAAACTTAATTTATGGGATCACTTTAAATTCCCGTGCCTATAATTTATATCTATAGCTTCCTGGATATTACCATTCCTACCTTTCTTTAGTTCCCCCGATTATTGGAAGTTTGCCAAATTGCATATTTTGATTATAGAGAAACTAAGGACCATCAATCTATGACGCTTAAACGCTCTTATAAGAAGGTTTGATTATATGTACCCAGAAACTGATTTCACAGCAATTATACTTGAATATAGTAGTAGGTACCTATGAGTTTTATCATGGATCTTAACTCATTTATACAATTCAAACTAGATATGAAATTATAGGATGTTCATTGTTGAACGCAGAATAGGATCATTATATTTTAAATAGGACCTGCATTTTATGTAAATTGAGACGAGACGATGGTTCTTCGATAGATAGTTTTATGCTTTTATTTTATCTTTAGGTTTGGAAAAGTCATCTGTCTTCAGAATTGTCAAACTTTAACCAGGAGATAAAAAGTTCACTGAGAAGTTAGAATCTATTTAATATTCTTAAAAGGTTTACACAGAGAGTTGTTCAAGAGTTAGAGCTTACGAATAAAAGTGAATAATCTGTTACTGTACATTTATTTTGATTTGAATATTTCGAAATGATTAATGTTACAAGCCTAAATTATTGTATACCAATGTATATACAGTGCGTCTCAGCGACTATCAAACAGGAAAATTAACATTAGAAAATTATAAGGATCAACTATTGCTGGTGTGCGTACTGATCATGTTATTATGCGTTGATCTGTCACTGGTGACATAATGGATCAACGCCGCGGACGACCTTTACTTTTTTCAAATTTTTATTTTGTGCAATTTATAGCTCATAGCCTTAGTTGATATTATCTACATAAATTGACACCCTGTGTATTGAATTAATATTTTACATAACTACCGTTCGATTTACAGGTTTGTCTATCTTAGACAATATGAATATATTATATATATTATAATATGAGAGAACTATAAATTTTTGTGACAGGTATATTTTCATTGGCGTCATCAATCATTTTAAACGTTATATTGGGTTTAGGATTGTTTCAGTGGGTAGACGTTATGACTCTTCAACCACGCAAAATTATTTATTTATCCTTGCAAACAAAACAGACAAGAAAAATGCAAAATCACTTTCGTATCCTTATTGATCGCACTTAATAAGAGTTATTTAAATATTGTGGAACATGTGACATGTTTACGCACTTTTTCCGTTAATTTATTTCCTATAGTACAGGTAGTATTCGATTACCTACCTCATTAAGTGAGCTTTTTTTCTTTTTAAAATTTCTGTACCTATCTGACATAACATGAAGGTATTGTTTATTTTCTGAGACTCTTAACGAAATGCAGTGCCAGTGTAATTGGTTCCTTTGATACGGGCATGATCCAATCATTCTGGATTGGTATGGAAATGACGTTGTTATTAGCTTGAATATGAGCACCACCAATTCAACATCATCAGATATGGATTAACATACCCTCATAAATATAAAAAAACTTCAAAACCCCGTAACTACTTGTAAAAAATTAAAGAGTGTTATACTCTAAAGTGATACGTAAAATATTATAAAATAACATGTGTGATATCTAAAGCGGTTTACATGAACCACCAAAGAAAAGGACTGGATGCTACATGACCGTAGACTCCATAGATGTAGTGGATCCAGGTGATGCAGTCCAAAATTTGTTGCTGTACCGAGATACTATTCGGCAAACGATAACAAAAACAAATCTGAAGAAAGAAAATACGTTAAGGATAAGATAAGAGCTGACAGATAAAACGCAAGGTAAAGTATGATCAATAATGAGCCAAAATACACACTAAATAGTATCAAACTACGTCATACCAAACGAGCAAGAAATCCTCCACACAAAGATGCGAATCGTTGACCGAAAACACTAAAACCATCAGATTACAATTCTCTTTGTTTTTTCTCTTAGGCCTGTCAAATTTGAAACGATTTAAGTGTACCTTGTTAAACAAATAACTATTTTGTCACAACATGTAGGTAGTACTACCTAGGGTACCTTAGATAATAATTGGCAAATGGGTATGAATAATGGTGCTGACAACTTTTGTGAGTTCTCTTTCTAACTTATATAAATGTACATAAATGTAACTTAGAAGGAGAAATACAATTTTTTCATCCGTTAGTTTAAAATATAAAGGTGACTTTGTTCCATGGCTATTTTCAAAGTGTATCTGCAAATAATAATTTTATTGTGAGTGAATATACAGTGCAATTTGGGCATATTGCAAGTTAAATGGACCGGCCACTTTATCATGCGAATATAGGCAACCCATTATACACTGCTAGCACTCTTGCCCCTGCTTACTGATTTAAATTATTTTTTTATATTATTATTTTCTAGATGATCCTGATAATATAGACACATTAGCGACTGGTATTTTACACTAAAATAATCCCTAATATTACCTATTGATAATCCGATAATCCGGAGTGATATAGAATTCACATTTCTATTTTTTTTCGTTTGTAAAGATCATGTTTCCAATAAATCGTTAGTTTTAAATCTTGTTGTTTATTAAAAACTAAAAAAAAACACTGTGTAATCTGACGAACAATAATCAAAATGTGTAAGCAGGGGCAAGAGTGCTAGTAGTGTATAATGGGTTGCATATATTCCAATGATAAAGTGGATGGTCTAGTTAACTTGCAATATGACTATATAGTACAATAAATGGACTTCACAGTTTAATAGTTATTTGTATACCAAGCACGCGAAATGTGTCTTTATCGTACCGAGAGAAAATTGTCACCGAGGACGCTTGCGGCCGAGGAAAGACAATCTCGAGGGCGCTAAAGAATTTCGCGGACAAGGTATACACAATATTTTTTGTGCAACCGTAAAAAATGTGTAATTGTAAATGTTATTGCTTTTAGAAAATCTACAGCTTAATTCATTGTAAATAGAAAAACGGCTTTCAGTTAGCGCGTTACTATGGATATGGAGTAAATAAAACAATTAGTTTTGTATAAATTACAATGATTTTTACTTTAGCGGCCGCTACCATTAGCAGCGGCCGCGAAATTAGATTTCGCGTCCTGTATAGCGGACGCGAAACGCCCACTTCGCGTACGGTTGCACAAAAAATAATATTTACAAAGCGGTAATGTACTGTGGTAGTACAAATTCTGCTTTTATTGGGTATTTTCCAATGTGGGCGTCCACATAGCGCACTTTCAATTATTTTGGTGCTTTGTATTGCATGGAAATTTAAAAAATATGTTATTTATGATATGGCTATAATGGAATGTTGTAATGGGTATATTAAAAAAATCTGAATGATTTATTACAGAGAATATCTTTATAATTTATTATTACTAAGAAATATTGCGTTAGAAGAAATTCCAAATTAGTTAAGACATACTTGATTGACCAACCATATAGAACTTTTTATAAATTTTACCCCCTTCTTCAAAGAATAAAAAACAATAGGATCAGAATCTTTAACGGAGAACAAGTCCGAAACAAGCGAAGAAAAGACACCAGCTCTTGTATTATATTTTTTTCTAATTAGTATCTCTATGGTATCTCCAGGGAAATATCGTACTGTGCGCCATCCACCCACTATGTTTCGATTTCAAAATAGGTTTGGTCAAGTAGCAATAAATCGTTTCCTTTTTAAGCTTGAACAATTTGCTGCAAGAGAAAACATTTGAAATTTCAGTTCGAAGAAGTGTTCCGCTTTAAGTGAATTTCCTCAAAGTTCTGTTGCCACGCTTGTTCTATATTTAATTGATTTCACTGATTTTGTATTTCAAATTGAATCATGTAGACAGCGTTTTAGGAGGTACGTTTACATTAAATGAGAAGGTTGACCCTACGACCTAAGACAGCAAGTTTTAAAATTATTAAGCAAAACTCGCAGAAAATTGTATTACTCTGTATTACAGTTCTTTGTATATTTTGTACAATAATCAGTTTTCCTTGATGTTATGCTGTCATGTAAGTGAGTCGATGCTTTAAAAATTTTTAATTATTTTTTTGACATCTCCATAGATATAAAACGTCAGAGAAAAACCCCGTTCACCATCATATTAAAAAAATATACTTAAAAATGTATGTACTTCAGCAACTAAGCTGTCATTTGCAGTATACACTGCTATACCTACTAAACCGAACTAAACTATCTAGAAATGACTATTGCTGAAGTAAGACCTGTATAATAGGTATAAAATGATTTCTAATGATAATTTCATTTGATAATGTAATAGTTTCATTACAATCATTAGACACCAATAAATTGTAGTAATTCTTATATGTCGTGCGTGTACTGTGCGACCGACAGATCTACAGAAAGTCTTGCCGGCCTGATCCTCTGCCGGACTATTATACATCGGTTATTAATTATTATCCAATAATCTTAATTCATCATGAAAAATCTAATGACACCATCGAAAGAAGTTTAAGATAATGAGAAATTTCTGACATTTTCATAACGCGTCATTTTTAATTAAAGTTCAATCTATAGTAGTATTTTCTGAGATACATAATTTGTTATTCTGCTTCGTGGATTTGCAAAGCAAAACTATGGAAAATCGTTTGTGGCAAATCGGTTTATATTGCGAATAAGCTTTAAATTTATTTTTTGTAAAAGCATAACCATGAAAGCGAAGAAAAGTGAAACTGTTCTTGATTTTAGTATGTACAGGGTGTAGAGTAGCATTACGATTATACTATACAAATTTCAATGCTAAAATTTTTATGTTCATTTATTTTCTCTCTTAAACTGTTCGGAAGTTTATCGTGGAGAAAGAATACTGAATTAGAACGTTCCATTGGTTTTGTATTTTATTTTTACAGAAACCAAAAAATTGTGAAAATCGCACGCGTTTTTTAATTGCAATGTTGGCCGGACTTTTATGTTTGGTTATAAACTTTAAATAAATGTATAATTTACGCAAATACATGAGATCATTCTTTTAATGCCATCAATTAAATTTGCAAAATGTGTTAGGATACGTTTAATTCATCAATCTCCACAGTATTTCGTTCTCTACAAACAACTTCTGAACAGTTTTAGTTCTAAAATAATTAGCGGAGAAAATAAATTCTACATCCTGTATAACGCCCAATATCTTACAGCTCGCAAAATAATATTTAGACTGAACAACATGAATGTCATGTTCTCCTGTTATTCATAAGTTATCAGTTATTGCAAATAATGGCTTATACTAACCACTCACCTACAATCCGTGTAATCCAGGGGTATATTTAGTAAAACTATTAAAAATGAAGCAATGGACTCACCTAAAAAAAAATTAAGGTATAAGAATTAATAGTTCAATAAAGGATTAGAAAATACTATGGATAATTAATTAGTAAATAACTTTAAAAATATTATATACTTATTTACTTATTTATTATTTGGTTCTACGGAAAAATATAGGACACGCTTACATTTAGACCCTTGTAGAAATATATTTTATAGGTACATATCTGATATGCGTATTTTACTGTAAACCTGATACACAATATGAGCAAGCTTAGAGACACGGGTTATTATTTCCTTCACCCTTCACGTATCACTAGGAAGATTAGATTTATTCATAGCAAGAAATCACAAACAGTGGAGTTTGATCAGAATAATTTGTCAAAAATGTTCCTTTACCATATATCATACAAAAAATAAAATGTTATCAACCAATTTTAGAAACTATTTTTTTTCTAATCCTAGAGAAAATGTGGTCATAGGTGATAAATTGTTATAAGTGTATAATACAGATTTTGAGATTAAAAAGCAGAAACGAGGGTCAGACTAAATAAGCCAAAAAGATGATCCAAAAGGAATATATAATAATACTTAGCATTTAACACATTTTACAATTTAATACATATTAACCAACCAAACAAACCCAGCCCAGACCATTTATCTTGCAAAATAAGCCCTAGATTTCAAACAAAAACAAAATCTCAGTTCTGTTTCAAGCAACATAGAATGAAACAGGGAATTCACAATAAAAGGGAAATTCTTTTATTATGTATTGAATCTAAATACTTTGTGTAGGAGTTTTTTTTAATAAACTGTGACATTGTAAGAAATATAAACATAATATGCTGATTATATTAATATTAACGTATATAAAATAAATTTCAGGAAATACAAAAAGATGTCTTCTTCAAAACAGAATTTCATTTAAATGAGTTAGCAGATCAATACAATAGTAGTATATGTAAGTAGATACGTAATTCGTCTTTAATTTGCGGTTTTGTTATAAGTAAATTATATTCATTAGTATTACATTTAGTTTGCTTCCATGAACAAACTACGAGTTGATTATCTTTTAAAACCCACTGTTAAGTCGTAATTTTACTTTTCGTAGCTACTAATACTTGTGTTTAGTTTTAATTTAAATTTTGGCGCCTTTCAAGGGACAAAATTTCTTTGCCCCTTGATTCCGCAAGCGGGGTGTTTCAGGACCTTCGATGCGGGGGTGGCGGCAGTTCTGTTTTAGCATTGCTCGGGTAGGCAAGCTTTTGTTTTTGTCTGCTCTATTAATCATTTGCAAATCACTGTGTTGATAATAATTAACGCAAATAAAGTGTATATATTGTAAACATGTGTGTGTTTTAATATAAATCAAATAATCTTCGGCCAGGTAAAGAACGATTAGACAACGTTCTTCTGGTAATTACAAATTAAAAGCTCTGAACCAGTGTCCAGAGTTATCGAAGATAATTTTAACATCGGCGGAATTAATTCGCCCTGTACTCAACATTTTGGTCCTTCGAAAGTCCGGATTTCCATTCGTTTGGAAATCAAGAAAAGGAAAGTAGAATCAATTAAAATACGTTATTCGCCATTTCTGTAAACAAAAATCCAAGCCAAGCCAAGCTAACCTGTGACCTGAGGGGTGACGCCAGGGGTAAAGTCGGATGCTGCACAAGGGTAAGCCATATGTGACCCGATTCCTAGTAATTTTCCTATAACCTATCTCACTTCAACAACGCCCCGAGAGAAGCGTCATTAGCATCATTAGGCCTCATATTTGTTTATTGGTAACTTACTTACATGTAAATCACTACATTTATCTATCAGAAAGAGGAAACTGGTATTGGCATTTTAACATTTATTTTGTAAATAAATATCTAACAAAAGTACGCGCAAATTGTAACCAAGTACTGTTTTCGAAATAACGGTAGCTGATCATTGATTGCTATTGAATCTATCTTAACTCATTTCGCGTAACATAATTTACATAATCTGTTTCTTATTTTGCCAATTTTTCATTAATTCAAAATGACCAAGGCGCAAGAAATTAAACTTTTAATAGCAAGTGCAAACGCTCAGGTAGCAAAACTTGAAGAATTTGAACAATATTTGGGTTCTATTGATGAATCAGAATTAACTGATGAGATTAATTTTGAAATTCAATTCCGATTAAGTTCTATTGTTAACTTAAACAAGGATTATGAAGAGGTATGCATAAAACTTGAAGCTCTTTCAACAGAAAAGGAAGACGTTGTGAGTGCAACAGAGTTCTTTAAAAAATTCATTGCCGTTAATGTTCAGTCGAACGCCCTCATTAAAAAACAACCACAAACTCCTGGTTCTGTTGATACAAATTGTGGAGCAAGCTCTGTTGCAACTAACAATCAAAGACTAAATGCCAGATTACCAAAATTATCAGTTCCCACTTTTTCCGGGGATTACGTAAATTTCACAAGTTATTATGAAACTTTTACTGCTCTTATTCACAATAATCCTGACATTACTGATGTAGAACGTTTCATATACTTAAAGGACAGCTTAAAAGGTCCTGCTTATCAATTAATTTCTAATATTCAGCCATCTGGTGAAAATTACAAAATCGCATTTGATTTACTTTGCGAACGGTTTAATAACCCTAAATTGTTAGTAAACAGCCACGTAAATGGTATTTTTGATTTAAAACACATTTCAAAGGATAATGCAACAGAAATTCGTAGTCTTTATGATAATTTAAACAAACATTTAAGGGCTTTGGATAAACTTCCAATTGCATTCGATGACCGAGCTATTTTTATAGCTCATATCTTAATGTCCAAATTCGATTCAAATACTCGTCGCGAATTTAGTAAGTTCAAACCTAGTGAAATTCCTACATTGGACGACATAAACAAGTTCTTGAAAGAGAGATGTCAAATCTTAGAAGAAATTGAAGCGAATCGGGGCTCAACTCATAATTATTACTCAAGTAATAATCAAATTCATTCCAAGGGTGATGGGTATAAAATTAATTACCAACGTCAAAATAATTTTGCACGGTCAAAACCACAGATCAAACAATCTCTGTTGTTAACCAATACGAAAGTAACGTGTCCTAATTGCAAGGCAAATCATTCGCTAAATAACTGTCCTAAATTCTTAGCTTTATCCGTAAAGCAACGGATTGATCGCGCAGGTGAATTAAGAACATGCAAAAATTGTTTGTATCACTCTAATCAAAATACATGCCATTCTCGATACACTTGCCAAATATGCTCTCGTCCACATCATACCTTGTTGCATTTGGATGTTGTTCGAAACAATAGCGACAATGTAAGTACTAATCAACCCATAACAAATAATGTACAAACGGCTTTAACTATCGCGGAGTCATCTAATACAGATGCATTGCCTGTAAATATGCAAACAACATTATCGTGCTTTCATATTAATTCTGCACAAGTAATATTGCCTACCGCGGTAATTCATGTAATGGGTAATGATAAAAAATGGTACCGGGCCAGGGTATTGCTAGATTCTGGTTCGCACATTAATCTAATAACCGAAACAATGGTTGATAAACTGCAACTACGAAGGGATGAAATAAGCACAAAAATCATTGGAATTAATGCTAGTGCATGTAATTCGAACTCTATGGTGAAAGTTCATATCGCGTCCTTGCATAACAACTATCAAACAAATCTTTCATGTGTCACCATACAAAAAATAGCTGAAAACTTACCATTAAATACCTTTAAATGTGCGCCTTTAGGTATACCCGAAAATATTAAACTAGCGGATGCAGGCTTTAACGCATCCTCCCCTATAGATATTTTAATTGGCGCGTCTCTGTTTTACAATCTCCTATCTGTGGGCCAAATCGCATTAGGTAAAAATAGACCAATTTTGCAAAAAACTTTATTCGGGTGGATAGTTTCCGGTAACTATTTCTTTAACAAATCAAAGCCGCAGAATATAGCATGCTCTAATTTAATATTGCATACCGATGCAGAATCAGCCGAAAATACGCTCGAAAAATTAGTTGAACGCTTTTGGAAAGTTGAAAATATCATTCCAAAATTTGAAACCTCCAAATTCTCTGCAGAAGAGAAATTTTGCGAATTGCATTTCAACGAAACTATCACACAAGACCTAAACGGTAGGTTTATCGTATCAATCCCTTTTAATTCTAATTTAATCAATCTAGGTGAATCAAAATATCAAGCGACCAAACGATTTTTGCGTTTAGAAAACACCTTATTAAAAATTCCCGATTCATACTGCGAATATAAAAAATTCATGTCCGAATATATAGCGCTGGGGCATATGAAGCTACTAAATAATCGCGAATTTTCGCAAAAGACGACTCTATCTACTCTTCAGTCAGTGATTTCAGTAGATAATTTACCAGAATATTATCTTCCGCATCATGCGGTAATCAAATCGTCCTCGTTGACTACAAAATTAAGAGTCGTATTCGACGGTAGCGCGAAAACGACGTCCGGGATTTCTATAAACGAAGCTCAATTAATAGGGCCAGTTGTACAAAGCGACTTACTGTCCATATTACTACGTTTTAGACAACATACAATTGCGCTTATCGGAGACATAGAGAAAATGTACCGTCAAATCCTAATTCAGCCGTCTCTCAGGAAATTTCAGCAAATATTGTGGCGTGATAATCCTGGTAAACCCCTGGACACGTATCAACTCCAAACCATTACATATGGGACGACAAGCGCTAGTTACCTAGCAACCAAGTGTTTACAACACTTAGCCGATTTAAATTCGATTAATTTTCCGTTCGCGTCTTCTGTTATAAAAAACGATTTTTATATGGACGACTTATTAACAGGTGCTGATACTGTCGAGGAAGTAGCAAAATTACAAGCAGACATAATAAACATTTTGGCGGGTGCGAGATTCCCAATTCGCAAATTCCTTTCTAATAATTTGGAAATCTTATCCAAACAAAATTGCGATTCTGAATTTTTTACTGTTCCTATAGGCGAACGTGAAAACGCCAAAACTTTAGGAATTTCATGGAACTCTTTGAACGATGTCATTCAATACGACGTAGCAGAAAAATTTAAATTCACGCGCAATACCAAGCGGACCATTCTTTCTACTGTTGCTCAGTTGTTTGATCCGTTAGGACTAATTTCTCCCATTATAATAAAAGGGAAATTAATTATTCAGAAACTCTGGCAATTAAATCTTTCATGGGATGAATCAATTCCCGAGGTTCTAAATTCTGAGTGGGAAATATTTAAAAAGCAATTACTTAATTTAAAATTATTAAAAATCCCACGATGTGTAAAGGCACAAAGTCCTGTATGTATACAGTTACATGGGTTTAGCGACAGCAGTTCCGCGGCTTATGGTGCCTGTGTTTATATAAGATCCATAGACACAGGTGGAAATGTTATTACCCATCTACTGTGCTCAAAATCAAGAGTTAGCCCTCTACACGGTGCTACTATTCCGCGTTTGGAGCTTTGTGCCGCATTACTTCTATCTCAATTAGTTGAAAAGGTGCGGGACTCTCTTACTATTAACTTTGACCAAATATTTCTATGGACCGACTCTACTATAGTCCTACACTGGATCAATTCTGCTCCAAATAAATATAAAACGTTTGTCGCCAATCGAATAGCTTCAATACAAGAGCTAACAAATAAAAATGAATGGTATCATGTTCGATCGCCTGATAATCCAGCTGATTTGGTGTCCAGGGGGATGTCGGTTCAAGCCCTTTTAGATAGCTCCATTTGGTTTTCTGGGCCTAAATTTCTAGCACTACCACAAAAACAGTGGTCACTTAATTATGCGACTGCAGCGCCTAATATGCCTGCGTCGGAGCTTAAGGCTCCTTCCGAGTCTGCCCTTAATTTTGTAAATATTCGAATATATCATATTTTTAAACGATTTTCTAATCTTAGCAAACTACAGCGTACAATCGCATGGGTGCTCCGTTTCGCTAGTAATTCTAAGCTGGGCAGCACAGCAAGGAACTTTGGTTTCTTACAAACAATCGAGTTGCAGAACAGTTTAAACGTATTAGTAAAATTGTGCCAATCTGAGGCTTTTGCCCCCGAAATAAGGGCATTCAAATGCAACGAAAGTTTAAAATCAAAGCCTGATATTTTAAAATTAAATATCTTTCTCGATGAACATGGTGTCATCAGAGTAGGTGGCAGAATAAGAAACTCCGACTATAGCTTTAATAAAAAATTTCCAATCTTGCTGCCGAAAAATCACGAATTCACTAAGCTTTTATTACAATGGTTTCACAAACGGCTGCTACATTGTGGTGCTCAGCAATTGTTAGCCTGTGTTCGTGAACAGTACTGGCCGATTTCGGGCAGAAACGCTGCCAGAAGTATCGTGCACAGTTGTGTAGACTGTTTTAAGGCTAAGCCTAAATCATTTAATCCGTTAATGGCCGACTTGCCATCCAAAAGACTACATGCCTATATGCCAGTTTTCACAAATGTAGGTATTGATTATTGTGGCCCAATCCTCATAAAGGATCGGAAAACACGCGGAGCCAAACTGTTAAAGGCTTATATTTGCTTGTTTGTTTGTTTGGTCACCAGAGCCGTCCATATCGAGCTCGTTACTGACCTTACTACGTCAGCCTTTATGGCTGTATTAAAAAGGTTCATCAGCCGAAGGGGTAAGCCTAAAACGATTACCTCAGATAATGCTAAAAATTTTGTTGGCGCTGCTAATCAGTTACGTGATTTATACAAATTTTTAAACTTAGATACCACTAAATCCGAAATTACCGGTTTCCTGACCGAACAAGGCATAACATGGGAATTTATAATACCACGCGCGCCTCATCAAGGCGGAATATGGGAAAGCGGGGTAAAATCTATAAAAACACACTTGAGGAGGGTTTTAGGAAATGCTTTGTTGAATTATGAAGATTTTCAAACTTTGCTAGCTCAAATAGAGGCCACGCTAAATTCACGTCCTCTCTCCCCTATATCCACTGACCCTTCTGATTACAATCCTTTAACCCCGGGTCATTTTCTGATTGGCAAACCACTATGCGGTTTACCTGAGAAGAGTTACATTGATGTTGCCGAAAACCATTTAACCCGCTATCAGCGTATTCAGCGTTTACATCAAACATTTTGGAAACGATGGAGCCGCGAGGTGGTACCAGAGCTTCAGAAACGAACCAAATGGTTTCGTTTGCTACCAACGCTGCTAAAAGTTAACGCTGTGGTACTAATTCGAGATGATAATTTGCCGCCCATGCAGTGGTGCTTGGGCAGAGTCTCCGAAGTTCATTCATCAAAAGACAATATTCCGCGCTCCGCTACAATCGCCATGTCCAATGGACAAACAATTAAAAGAACAGTGCACCGACTTTGTGTTTTACCCGGTGTTTAATAATAAGTGAATGTGAACCTTTTAGTTATCGAACCTTTGTGCGTATATAGATTATAGTACTCGTATTCTTAGGTTAAATGCTCTCATTTACATTCTTCAACGTTACTCATGGGAGTAATAATTACTTATATATGATTTATAAATAATAGTTACGAATTTGTGTTTTATGTATTAATTGTATTATTTGTATTGTGTTTGTTGAATCCATCGGTTCAAGGCGGCCGATATGTTAAGTCGTAATTTTACTTTTCGTAGCTACTAATACTTGTGTTTAGTTTTAATTTAAATTTTGGCGCCTTTCAAGGGACAAAATTTCTTTGCCCCTTGATTCCGCAAGCGGGGTGTTTCAGGACCTTCGATGCGGGGGTGGCGGCAGTTCTGTTTTAGCATTGCTCGGGTAGGCAAGCTTTTGTTTTTGTCTGCTCTATTAATCATTTGCAAATCACTGTGTTGATAATAATTAACGCAAATAAAGTGTATATATTGTAAACATGTGTGTGTTTTAATATAAATCAAATAATCTTCGGCCAGGTAAAGAACGATTAGACAACGTTCTTCTGGTAATTACAAATTAAAAGCTCTGAACCAGTGTCCAGAGTTATCGAAGATAATTTTAACATCGGCGGAATGTGTGTTTTAATATAAATCAAATAATCTTCGGCCAGGTAAAGAACGATTAGACAACGTTCTTCTGGTAATTACAAATTAAAAGCTCTGAACCAGTGTCCAGAGTTATCGAAGATAATTTTAACATCGGCGGAATTAATTCGCCCTGTACTCAACACCCACCATCCGTCCCTCAACTGCATTTGATTTAACATAAGCATCAAGTTTAATTCTAAAGTTTGTTAGCCTATATGCTGATTTTACATTTCCCAATGGAATGACTGTAGAACTTGACGAAAAGTACCAAATTACGTTCATACGTAGCTCAATAATTTAAATTTGGGTAGGGTTATTCGCAAAAATGATTTTTTTCTCCCATCGGCCAAAAAATGTTAATTTTGCGAGGTTTTTTTAATCCGCAATGTTCACGATTTGGGGATGTTACAGTTGTTGCTAGATTACAAGACTTAGCAGTACGAGATTAATTTCTGTCGTTTAACCCGGGAATCCGTTGTGTCCAAGGTGGTCGTTGTGCCCAGTGGCCATTGTGTCCACTGTCCAGTCCCCTTCTAGGGACAACTTTTTATTCTCTAGCAGCATATATTAAAATTTCTTCAAACATCTCGATTTTTTTAATCATCATCAACTTTTTTATTCCATTATTATGGGTGCTACGTTAAATTTTTATGTTATTGAGTTAAATTTCTTTGCGGCATTATGTTATCCACTAAATTGTGAAAAAAATTAACAAATCTACCTTCTACCTCTTATAATAAGCGAGATCCCCATGGTTGCCTTCGAATTAGAAACACTCTGTAGGGTCTAAATAATTCTGTATTTAACACAGTAATTTAAAGACTTTATTAGTATTTTATCAAACAGCCAGTGAGCCTCCGCGATTTAAATTTCCTTCTCGTCAAATATTCCTTGCACTCTGTAACAAAATTCGAGATCACAAGAAATTGGAGTCACACGATTTTGGAGCGATAAGATTTCGTTCTGTTTAGTTTCGTACTCGATTGAACTGGAGATCTTCAGCCCATAACCATTCGGATCATGTAGGCGCTGCGATAAATTCGTGTATAAGCAATTGCACGTTAGGGATAGTATACAGGGTGTTAGGGAAATCGAGCGTGTAAATCTCAGGAGTGAATCAGTAAGTACGCAAAATAAAGTCTAAAATTTCCTATTAACATGGGTTCGCAAATGCTTCGTTATACAGGGTGTCGAAAATGGTTAAAAAAACATAGATTTTTCATTTATTCCAAAATGATTGGAAATTAAATTTTAAAAATTTACTTGGTCATCCTGCAGTTGTAATTAATTAAAGTACTAATAATATAAATTAGTATTATTTATGACTTACACATCATTCAGAAAACTTGATTACAAGTACTTCATGTAAATTGAAAATGATATGTTAAAGCAACAAACGTAAAGAAATCTGCCTGGATACTGTAACCACGATTTAACCCGCAGCTTTTTAATAAAAAATAAAAATTTCAGAATTACTCAGAACAGTACTTCATGTAGCTGCCTCTGATCGCCGAATGGTATCTTTACAGCTGTAGCTAAAAGAATCCAGAATTGATTCAATGCCACAACCCTGCAATAGATGTGTATCAACAATTTTGTACATAGGATGCAGAACATGAAGAAATATAGTCGTAGGAACAAGATAACATACCTAATTCTAGGAAACAAATTTTATACAACATTACAATCAAGTTCTGGTAAAGACAATGAAACATCTGAATTACTACGCCAATTAAGCTGTCAGAATTTAGCTTAAAGGTTGGGAATTTAGGTGGCTAAAATTAGACTACAGTATCGTCTAACCTCTTATTTCCACGTCAACAGATCTAAATGTTATTTCGATATTAATTAAATATTTTCCAATGTCTGCCTACATGCTTCAAATCCATGAAGCGGAACTGACGTAACGAGCGGCCTCAGACAGCAAAAAAATAAGTCTAGGTACGCGTATCGTATTCGCATGCTCTTAAAAAGATACCCATACCAAATTTCAACTTGATTTGATTAGTATTTTCTTAAATTTTGTCAAAAATAGATACAAAACCTTAAATTTTTAAAGCTCCGTCTTTTCATCTCACAGCTACTATTTGACAAATACATTTTTTTCGACCAATAACTGAACTGCGTCTGTTGAAAAGAAGCGCATATCATTATATTCGTTGGAAAAGGTTCCTATTAAAGTTATTTGCGAAATACAAGCTATTACGCACTTTAATAGAAGGTAGAAAGACCGAGTCGTAGGTCCTATAACTTCTTAAGGAATGATGTTTCACTATAAGTTTATACATTATAATATAAAGTTTATTCTTTAGAATTAAATTTCATATCTAAAAAAATTTACTGAAAAAAACAGAACACCCTGTATACAGGGTGTAGAAAGAGGTATAAATAAGTGCGTTTATTTCGAAAACAGTTCATTATTACAAAAAGCTAGGGTACCATTATAAAAAATCTGAAAATGGAATTAAAAATTAGAAAAATCTATTTTAAATTTTTTTATGAAGTACCTATGGAAGCCTGATGAAAAACAACTCATTAACAGAGCTAATCCTTTGTTAATCAGTTGTTTAATATGTATTTAAGGATTAGATCTGCTACTGGAGAATTAAAAAAGGTCGGGTTCGTACCGATTCGACTATACTTCATATTGTGTAATGCCCTACGCAGGGGAGAGTTAACGTTGAATGAACTGTATACTTTTATTCCTTTTTAATTTGTTTTTACGTAATACCGTTCAAAGGTGATATTTTTAACGATGAATGACGTATTATTCTGTTTGAAAACTTCAAAAGTCTCTTAAATGGAGAACACAGAGAAGACGAAATAGTTGGACATGTGTATGAGGAGTTATCTACTGAGCTTTGTAAACGGTATGGAATACTTTCTGTAGATATTTTGTGATGTTTGTAATGTAGGCATAAAAGTGAAAAGTTAGGTTTTTTGACTTTTAATTACTGCTAGATAATATCATGTTAAAAATATCACTTTGACACGACCTCAGGAATGTCTGGAACTAGGGCCTGTCGGGCGCATTCTTTTGAAAACGTTATTTAAATATAAAAGAACAGTATGTAAAATATTTTGGGTGGCACTTTTAGGATGCTGCTTCTGATGCATAAACTAGGTTAAAGGTTTTTCGCCCAAAGGCATTTAGAAAACATTTCAAAATTGTCCTCACAGGATATTCATTCCTTTTACTTCAAAATACAAATGATCGCAGAGGCAATATAATACTTAAACAAAATGTTATTGAAATGTCAAAATTTAAATTTTTTAGTTATGAGATGACATACTGGAACAGTTTATAAATTTCTAGTTCTAAATTTCATGTTTTGAAGATGATAGAAGTTCATCCAGTTGGTTGCGCGGTTATCGCGTTTTGGTGCGTGTTAGCTCTATTAACTCACGGACCCCTTGGAAAGGAAGACGGTCCCGAAGAACCTCCCGCAGAAGGTGCCGAAGAAGAAGGATAAAGTGATTTTATAGATCACAGCAGTTGTTTAGATTTTGGTAAAATATTAAAGAATTAAAATTTAATTGTGCAAAACGAAATTGGACAAAAATGACCGCTAATATAAAACAGTTTCTTAGTTTCTTACTTGCGTCTGTATTTATGTCCGCAACAGCTGAAGCTGTTAAAGGCTTTTCAAATAAAAAAGCCAGAAAATAAATATATTTTAAGAGAGGATAATAAAAAATTTAACACAAATTCTGATGAGTTTATTCAAGTAGTTTCTCAGACAAAGGATCAAAAAGAGTTGGGGTTGGAATCGTAAACGTAAAAATTATATTATGTTTTTATCATATTTGTTGTAGCTTCGCTAATATAAATATAATATGTCCACAGGAAAACGTACAAATCTTTTGACAATAATATCTTTACAGAATTAGTGGATTGTACTCAATACATGGAAACATGTTTAAATTAAAAGATAATTGTAATTTAACATAAGTAATTTGAGTAAAATATAACTAAAATAATTATAGCAATGTTTATTTTTTCTATACAACTCTGTCTTTAAAGTTAAGTTGAACCGATTTGTGTTCGGTTCGTTGACATTTATGCGCTGGACTTTTTCCTGAGTTAGACGATTCCTAAATGTGAACCATCATTATCAATTCTATTTTTTTCAGAATTCCAATAAATTTTTACGTATACTGTTTAATTTGTTTTAACTTCTCTGAGATTTTTGACTATTCTTGTAAAAAACGTATCTAAACTCATTTAGATCTTTTTATATAATGCTAACATTCCGCTTTTATTTTGAATTTCCTTCTTGATCTCAAGGAAGGAGTATAATAGGATATCTTGCATCGCTGTTTATTTCTCTTCAGACACACTCGATAATGATTCGAACACTTTCTTAAGGTGCTTTCCTAAGACTTCAACGTTCCCTTAATTACTTCCAGCTCATTTGTCTGTTTTTCTTGTAGGTGGGATGTAATGTTCAGGTTGTCTCATCTTCTTTCATGCTCTCCATAACGAGTAGTTTGTTAATTTAGTTGCTGAAAAATATGTTTCGTTCTTTTTCCGTTATATTTAGCTTTATAATATAGTATGCCGTTATCATGCGCTGACTGTTTTAATTTTTACATCTATTGGAAATATTATCAGTTTCTCCACCGCTTCTGTACTAGGTATGCGTTCTATCACGGCAGTCTTTGGCCACTGGTTTGAAATCAAATTTAACAAGTTATTTTTTCCGATTGTTAAATTAAAATTAAGTAAGTATATTGCATTCTTAGGTGAACCGCAAGCGCTGAAAATGTCAGTAAATTATGCCAGTCTTCTAATGTGACGGAGAGGTTTTCCTTTTCTAATATTGACTTTGTTGATTCTTCGTAGTTGTTTTTACAATGACTAGAATTATGCTACCACCATGCTCTTCCGTCCGGATACTGGGTATGGCAGACGGTGTTAGACACATTAGAAAACTTTGAGAGAAAACTATACGTATCCGAACGATTCGACAGTCAATTATTTGAATTTCCTACGGCTTTCTGGTGTTTTCTAAGATTTTCTATTAGAGTACCTTTGTGATTTTTTACAATGTTAATTATTTTATATAATCTGAAAACGTACTGAAATGTCTACACCAAACAGTGCAGTGACTGCAAAATAAAATGTTGGAAATCTTTTTTATCTCCAATATGTCATCGAGTATTTGAAAGAGCGAGAGAGAGCCTTGCGATATCTACGTTTGTTTCCCAATATTACTTAAACACTGTGGAAATCAAATTTGAAAATTACCATTTTCTTATGAATACGAAATGATGCTTCAAATAATTACAGATTTATCTTTCCCTCTCGATGCACAATCAAAATTATCGTTCGCGTGTTATATTATAATTCTGCTACCGCATTTACTGAGCTGTGAAATCACTCAAAGTGAAGTGTCTAAAAATAATTAGAATTTCAATAAGCGATGTACCTAATCACTTAACCTCTTATAGTAATAATTATTGTACATGAGTGTGCCAGTTGGCATATTGCATTTTCTGTAATAAACACACACAGACACACAAACAATAATAGTATAAGAGGTACCTACACTGCGTCTCACGGTCAGTTTAGAGTGTGGAAGAGATAGGGCAATGCAAACCTTATGGGACTTGTCTGTACCTACTACGTTGCCAGCTCTACGTGCCTTAACGACAGGGTATAATGCTTAAATGAAGTAAATGGTAAAGGATGTCCAGGTAACTCTTAAAAGTAGGTAGTTATCGCCGATTAGGGTGTGTAGGTACAACAAAAGGCGGATTACATAATGATTGACAGGAGGTTGGTATTTCAAAGCAATTTTAAGACGAAGTTTTGCAACACGGCGTGCCATAAGACCCCACACTCTAAACTGACTGTGAGACGCAGTATAGGTATATAATTTTAAAGGTGTAGCAGGTGTAATAAGAAAGGTCTAAGTATGTGTTACACAAAACTAAAGAGAAAACTAAAATTACCTATATTCAAGAAAGATTGTTTTCAGAGATTAATCAAAGCAAAGCAGGCATAACAAACATTTCTGGGTGTCATAATTTTCACCATTTCGACGTTTCTTACATTTTCCGAACCGAGACACACTATAATTATTGTAGATAGTTATGATTTTGAGAATTTGAAATAATAAATAATATAATTATAACATAGTTATATAGTTAAACAAGTTTGTTTATCAAGTTATACAACCATAAAGTTCGTATAATCTGGAATAAATCTCCTACATTATATTGTTGTGCCGATTCTAAAGCGTCTTGAATCCAACTTTGTTTAAACTAAACTTACCTCGAATCGAAGTATAATACTCCTCGTTTTGTAATGAATTTAGAAAGACGTCCCAAAGCTAGGGTATCCAAACGTCTTGACTTGAACAAATATTTTAATCGTGAATTCATTATATAGGATGTTTCTTAAATTGTGTACAGGTTGTTTTGTACTCCTTGTTTTGTAATGAATTTAGAAAGACGTCCCAAAGCTAGGGTATCCAAACGTCTTGACTTGAACAAATATTTTAATCGTGAATCCATTATATAGGATGTTTCTTAAATTGTGTACAGGGAGAGGAGTACACGATTCTCCTGTTAAAATGCAGTGGAAAAAGTCTAAGCTATTTTGTCCTAATATATTTACTTCCGGAGTTATTCGCATTTTACAAAATTTAAATTTGACAACATTGCATACTGGCATCGATAAACTGAATTACGTTTCGTTAGCTACCAGGCAATGTTGCAAAATATTAAAAACAATCTTAAGGGTAGATATTTACCACAAAGAATGTCTTTAGAATAAGGAACACAGTGTACAAAAACAATCCAAATTTATTAAGACATCATACTTGATTGATGAGCAATGTAGAACGGTTAAAATTTGCCCGTTTTTCCAAAGGATAAAGGAATTGAATCTTTGACTGAGAATAATTCTGAATCTAGCGAAGAACGGACATTATATTTTTCCAATCAGTATCTGGAGGGGAATGTCATACTGTGCTCCCTATCCGCCATTTAAGAAACACCTTGTATAAGCACGTCCTTCTTGGTATTCGAAATTGACGTCGGAAGTGTAGGTATGTTTAATGATTTAAATCTACTGCCCAATCGTATATGTTGGAGGTTTAAGGGATGCTTTTATATTTATAGTATCCTAAAATCCTTGTTTACAACCAAGGCTAATCCTTGCAATAAATTCAAGTATCTATATAGCCAACTGATGCATATCTTGAAAACCGTAAGCGGAGATGTATTTGAATAATTTACGTTTGTGGGACATTCTAAAACATTACGTACAGAGAAAGTTGCGAGGATTGGGATTACGATATTACTTATCTTTGATTTAAATTTGGAAATTATATGACTGAGAAACGAATTTAAGTTTTAGGAAAACTTACCGAATTCAAGTATTTATTTTCTATTATTCTGAAAGGTGATTGCAATAATCATATGTATAGTTAACAATAAAATGAAAAGAAAATTTTGCAAACAACTAAAGAATATTAATAGTGTCGATATGAGATATATTAACATACAGGTATTGAATTTTTAAATATTAATATATCCAACGACTGATCTGTGAATATAAATCATGATTGCAAGCTGTCGCTGCGGTAAAGCGATCGTTGTTAACACACTTGACGTCTTTTTGTGGTTGATCAATTATAGGTAGCTTTCATAATATGTCATCACCGCACTCTTGACTTCCTCCAATGACCGACATATCAAATAACGAAAATGAAACACCTGTCAATCCTCTCATTAAAATTGGAAGTAAACATGGAAACTAGCATAATTTTGTATCGAATTTCTATTTTTATAATAACCGAATCTTCAAATCAGGCCATTTTATATCTCCTGATGAATTTAGCAAGGTCGTCCGTCATTATATCGAGTCATTTCTGAACAAGCACTCATGATTAGCCTATCAAAATTATCGGTAAAGTTGGATGCGCTTCGATTATTAATGTTGATTTCAATATTCAAAAGGTTTATAACGGGTAGAATACAAATGCGTCCTTATTTCCAAATTTCAGAAATCTGTTATGAAGAAATACCGCACTGTAAGTTTATAAAAGTAGTTCGTATGGAAGATGGAACCGACTTCAAAGTAATAGTAGATTACGTAACAAAGCGAAAAAGTGTTTCATTTCTATTTTATTTTCAACTGTCTAAAATTGACGAAAGTAAAAATAAAAAACATTAATATTATGAAAAAATAACCCGACAAATTGACTAAAGCATATCCTTGTCAAGTTGGCAAAAAAAAGAAAATGAATACAACGTAAAACACAGATACAAGTATACAACTGCAGCTTAAGTTTCCTAAAATCTTTAGTATTATTACTATACTAAAGAGTGATATTATACAGGTTTAATGAATCGCGAGGCGTTGCCAACTCACTAACAGACTGGTTAAAGGTACCTATTGTTGTAGAAGCTGTGAAAAGATTCGCAGGCGTTGGTAGTACGCGTACTAGAAGCTGTTTTTGTTGCCCATATATGTAGGGGATATGGTGAATCTTCTACAATATAGTTATTAGTCAAATAATCTGAAAATTTTTGAACTTTCTCATCATTTGGCTGAATAGAACATATATCGAAAACAAAACAAATTTATTAAGTTATTACCCTAATTACCTTGGCCGGTATAATGAATTGTTATCTTTCGGGACGAAACGTCTATCCAGCTTAAAAATTACTCTCATCAAATTATAGGATTAACTGTCATTACGGGGACGAAACATCCACTGCCCTAGCCGACGAATTCTATAGTTTCCCAAACTCGACAAAGAAAGTTAGTCTTGTCCATAATTACAAACCAGAAACCAGTATACCTGAAGTTGTTCTAATGTCGATGAGTGAACTTCTGCTACTAATTACAAATTAAGGGCTTGCTAAGGGCTAGACTTGCATTACGCGAAACTTCAGAGCTTGTACTTCAAGAAAGCAACTACAAAATAGATACTGTAAATAATTGTTGTATACAGGGTGTTTCTCAAATGGCGGACACGGAGAGCACTACGCGATTCTCATCTTAAAACTGAGTTGAAAAAGTATAGGCGATTTTGTCCTAATGTATTTAGTTTCCGAGTTATTCGCATTTTAAAAATTTTAAATTTGACAACATTGCGCATGCTTGCACGGATTTTGTTTTAAACGTTTGGTGTTTTAAGAAGGCAGATGAACAAGTTTCCTAGGTAATAACCTCATAGCTACAATGCACTGTTGCAACATATTGAAAAAAAGTTTAACAACAGATATTTATCAGAAAGAATGTCTTCGGAGGAAGGAATACAACGTATAAAAAATTCCAAATTTATTAAGATTTAATATTTGATTGATGAACAATGCGGAACGGTTAAAATTTACCCGTTTTTCCAAAGCATAAAGGAATTGAATCTCAATCTTTGACGAAGAATAACTCTGAAACTAGCGAAGAACGGGCATTATTGTATTATATTTTTCCAATTGGTATCTGGAGGGGAATGTAGTACTGTGCTCCGTGTCCGCGATTTAAGAAACACCCTGTATACCTACAGGGTTTTAAAAATGGCGAACATAATAATATTTAAGGTTTTCCACGGTTACGCTTCCACTAAATCCGTTCTGTTGTAAAACTGGTCCACCCGTCCACCAGTAATTAATTACCTTCATTTTCATTTTTATTTTATTTTCCTGTCTTTTAATGTATATGTTAACATCGCTCTACAAGTGTATTTTTATATTTTACCTTATATTTTATTCGTATAAAATGCGTTAGATACTATTATGTATTTCAGAAAATATGTAGGTTAGGGAAACGGTTTCACCAGAAAGGAACAGTAATCTTAAGGGTATTTAATATTTAACATTTAGAAGAGGTTTACTTGTGCATATCCGTACATTAAAACTGTTGTATAGCATTTTATATTTTTACCCACTTTCGTTACTGCTTTACTATACAAATATTTAATACTCGATACAGTGCCTATTTTCGGTTCTAGTGGGCCCTAGGCTCATATACCTTCTGGGGCCCCCTCGTAGGATTAGGAAAGCATTAATAGCGGTGCAGGCGAAAAACTTGGTGTCAGAAATAAATTGTTGTTTTAAAAAGTTACAGTTGGGTCGAGCGTGGGGCCCCCTGGCTCAGGGGCCCCAGGCACGGGCCTATCGGGCCTACTGGAAAAATAGGCACTGACTCGATAATGTTTTTTAAATTATTGCGGCCCTAAGTTTGTTACGTTTTGTAAAGCAGAAAGGGTAGTTCGGTATCTACATTTACCTTAAAATTCAGCATTAGTTATAATAACCACCGTCGAATAGCAGATCAGGCGGCAGACTCTGATTAACTAATATGTTGTAATGATTATTATTTGTTGTAGGTACACTTTGTATTATAAATTCCAGTAATATTGCAAGTTGACCACAAATAATGCAATGTGTAATGAAAAAATTTATTGTAAAAATACGACTTGATACTAACAACGTTTTGACGTTGATAATGTATTTTCTTTCTTTAAACTAAATTCCATGGAGGAATTAAGATTAAGTCTGTAAAAAGATCTCCATTCATCACTTACGACATCCTTCTGCCGCGTCCCTTTAGCCAATTCGATAAATTTCGTTCTGCTGTGTAAAGACTGCGGTTTTTGAGAGCGTTTACGACATTTAATTTGTTTTTTATTTGTAATACATTACGAGGGGGGGCGAGCCAATTGATAATACATCACTTTGTATATAAACAATCTTTAATTAATTGGGAATGAAAGTGCAGCATCTGATAATTTCAAGATATTTTTAAATGGGAATGGAATATTGTAGTCTACAATAAGAGCGATGTATCAACTCTATTTTAAGCTAACGAACGGTCAATTGCCATGGATAAGATTGATAAGAATTGTTACAAGAATCGTTCCCATGACAGTTGACCATAGGTTAGCTTACGAGTCATGCGCGCCGTGCAAGTCACTTCCTGGTCTTTACTCTTTGTTAAAATAACATTTCGGTCCTTCTTCAAATTGTTAACTACGGATTGATAAACTGGTCCTAAAGCAAATATTGACGGCAACCGTAAACGGAACTGTTTAACTATTAAATTTTTATTTGAATATGTATTTATTGATTAATTCAGGTCTAGAGGGAGGTAGCGATCCCTTTATTTATGAACCTGCTTTTAGATCTGACAATTTTTTGTCTGGAATATCTCTTTGCCATTTCCTTCATCCTTCGTGATTGAACGTAACTTGTAATAAATTATATGTTCATAGTCTTAAAAACCTCATTACACTAACGACTCTTTGCATAGGCGATTCATTTATTGACCTCATTATGATAAAAATTGTATAAATAATTTTCCAGTTCTTCGGAGAATTATAATAGGTCGCTGAAATTTTTACGTATATAGGCACTTACTTTCAATACTTCTGTCAAGAGATCCCTTAAAATTTTAAAACTTTGCCTTCAGCCGTTACTCGTACTGTTAGTTGATACATATTTCCTCTCAGATAATATTTTGTTGCAGAAATAGATCCAGAAACACCCACATAACTCAACTTTTTATAATAATATTTGAAAATATGTATCGGGGTTCGTGAAATTTTCCGATAATTATAACTTCTGAAAGTGATGGAGCCGATCATTCGGACTGATCACGTTCAACTCGGCGTGATTGGAATATACCAACTTCCAACTACCTTTGCATTACTTGGAAAGCCAGGCATATTCAGGTTAATGAGAATTTTTTTTCACAATATTACAATCTGAAAAATACCGCGCTAAATTTCTAACGTTTTGAGTTACATCCTGTATAAGTGTATAAAACAATGATAATAGAGAGTTTTTGAACACTGTACGCTAAGAGTACTAACATCTTTGCTAAGTAACATATTGTTTTGACTAGCAAAGACGTTAGCGTTATCGTTACCGTACTCTTAGCGTCCAGTGCTCAAAAACTCTCTTAATAGTTGAAAGCACTAATGGCTTATATTTTATGCTTATATCATTATATGCAGTGGTGGCCCGTGACTAAAATATTTGGAGGCCACGGTAAGTCGGTAACAGATCACCGAAGGAAACAAAAATAGCGCCGAAAACGATTTTTTTTTAATTTAAGAGCATCTGTCAAAGTTTGGAATGAACTTTAAAACTCAAGAAGAATCAAAATTTTAAAGTTCAGTAATTTATAGGTAAAAATGTGCTTACAGGCAATTTTGTTGAAATCAACCCGACGAAGGGCTTTAAGAGCACGTTGCACGCTGGCGCACATTCCGAGCTTGTCTTTGCTACCGAAAATTGACGATGTCTGCCTGGAAGCGTGCTTAGGTAAAATTCATTATAAATTTGACATGCGCTATACAAATTGAACACGTCGGAAGGGTCACAACAAAGCTATGCCGGTTTCATGGTATAGCGCGCTATGACGACATGGAGTATACTATTTCGAAAATGTGAATTTCTAATGCTATACATTGGATGAAGCATATTTTAAAATTTAATTGGAACCTAGTACTAGAGTACTACAATGATTTAAAAAAACTAGTGAGATTTCCATTTGTTTGCTGCGGGCACGTGCCCCTGTTCCCCTTGGCATAAGCCTCCACTGCTTATATGAATCTTAGTTCTAGCGCAACCCTGTTTCGTTATAAAATGAATATTTTTATGAAAGCACTTGTTAATACAGTCAAAGTTTACTTTAACAAATTAACACACAGCGGACCATTAACCATTACAAAATGGACAGGACCAATGCAAAAACAAATCTACAAATACTGTTAAGTAATCAAGCAACCAATTAATTAGTCAACTACAGCGATGTAATTAAAAAAGCTCAACTTGTATGGGTCAGTTTCATATGTTAATTGTTAAGAAAATGAATTCGCGAAAGAAATATTCGTAGACTAGATTAAAAAACAATTCAAAATGTATATCAGTTTTGTGCTGTTAAAAGGATTAACTGCACGTCTGAAAAGACCGAATTCGATAAAGGCCGAATTACAGAGCTTTTATTAAATTAAGTGTAAGTTGAATGGAAATTTTAGAAATTATAGCTTAAAGGTATGTAAAATGTAAAAGTATGCTTTCGTTTTAACGTGATTACTAATCTGAAGTATAGCTCCCAGCAGTTCGTCCTGAGCTCTTTGAGCAACTAACCACTTGATCATTTATTGAATTACCAGACCACCGTGTTATTTCAATCATGGAAATTTTACATATTGGTTTAATAATTAGTTTCGTGGTCCGCTTTGAAGAATAGACGCTTGTTTGCTTTGGCTTTATATGTAATGCGAAAAATGCGGTCATTTAGACGGGAGAGGTAGATATTAAAAAACGAAAAGAAGAAAAGCGCCAATTTACCCCCTGCAACAAATTTAGGAAACCCATTTAAAATATGGAATAGTGGAGGATAGTATAATATGGTTTTCTATTATTTATGATAAAAAGTCAACAGTTGATGACAGTAGCAGATAATGAAACCGTGCTACTGAAATGATTGGGACAGGTGAGATGTGGTTTTATCAGATACGTTATAGAATGTTTTGTCGTAAGTAAATTTGATCGGTTTATAACACTGCACTTGATCATCGACTAATATAATTCGTAATAACTGCCTATAAATTATTATAAATGTTAATTAATTACGTTCTTGATGTCGTAACATATATCCACCTCACCCACGTCAGTATTTTATTTTTTAAAAATTCTGATCTTCCATCAAGAAATTCGTAATGAAAATCAGGAACATTTTGCAAAAACATGTTCTATATAACTTTGTTAAAATCCATGATTAAATAAATATTAAATAAAATATCGATTTCAACGGGAAATAACAAGATTTATTCGCTTTATAAGTACGTATTTCGGCATCAATCTTTTTAAAAACACTGATAAGCGACTGACCTCCGACGGGTTGATTGGGGCCAGCTGCTTCACGCAGTGTTAAAATAATAGAATCAAGGAGTTACTATATTTTGCATTTCTTATAATGTCTTATATTGCTTTTGACAATGGCACATTGATGCCGAAATACGTATAAAGCGAATAAATCTTGTTATTTCCCGTTGAAATCGATATTTTATTTAATATTCTATGTGTTCCGTTATTGGAAAGAATTATATTTTGATGCACGACAATGCTAAAACTTCATGTGGCAATCATTTTTCAACAATACTCGGAGGTGAAAATACATGTACTACTTGATTAACTTTCATATTCCCCAGACCTTAATTAAATAAGTCTGGAATGAATGAAGATAAATAAAAAAAACATGGTCTTTCACCACTAAATGCTCTTAGAGAAAAATGGGAAAACTTCCCTCAAAAACCCATCCAAAGTTTAACAATGAGGATGTATAGATAGAAATGTAATGCACTATCAAAATTGTTAGTTTCTACAGAATTTTTTTATCATTTTGATTACATACGACATTTTGTTGATTACTTTTCCCCTAAAAGGCACTCCGATTTCCAATATAATTTAAGATAATCCTGTTTATTTTTGGCTAAATTTCATAGAAGCCTGCCTCTTCTTGCTCTGTGTATATGCGTTAGGCATATGGCGTCTTTCTCTTATCTACACACCTTCCCGAAATGAGCATCAATACATCAATACGCCACAGTGTATTTAATTTTAGCATACCAGAATGGAAGTTCCGATTGGGTTGTAGGGTCCCACATTAGTGTACGCTCTGCGATATCCGAATCAGAAGAGCGCATTAGTTTGATTGAATTCATATTGAAATTTGTTAGAATTTTTCTACATAAGTGTATTAAGTGATCACGGAAATAATTTTTCATTTCATTCATGTCAGATTTAGCAGTTGATTTATTTGAGCGTGTCACTAGAGTCATAAATTAATTTTATTTCATACTGCATCGTGACACCCATGTTTAAGTTAACGATTTGAGTCCGGAAAATAAGACTTTACGGTATCAGGTCCGGTAATAGTAATTTACGTTATAAGTACGGTAAACTCAGTTTTACAGTAACGAGTTGAAATGTTTAAGGACGAGGCGACGAAGGAGCCGAGTCAGGAATTTTGAGACGAGTTACTGTAAGAGTTTACCCGACGTATGTCGTAATGCATTTTATTTCATACTGCAGGCACTAAATCTTTGTTTAAAATTGAAAAAATTAAAAATAAAAATTTGAATTCATAATATGGACATCTATGAAATGGAAGTGTTTGTTTTTTGATAGTTTGCCTTGTCAAAACGGGAGAAAATTATAACATTTTTCACGAAGTTCTTCGTAAATCTATTGCACAATTAATGTCAATTTTAATATTTAGTTTCTTTTTAATTGTCATATTTATTAATTTTGTAGTTTTTTATTAATAAATAGTTTGATTATCGATTTATTTCATTTGAGTCCGGTAAAAGTTTTTACCGGACCTGATACCGTAAAGTCTTATTTACCGGACTCAAATCGTTAACTTAAACATGGGTGTTACGATGCAGTATGAAATAAAAACTTTTACCGGACTCAAATGAAATAAATCGATAATCAAACTATTTATTACTAAAAAACTACAAAATTAATAAATATGACAATTAAAAAGAAACTAAATATTAAAATTGACATTAATTGTGCAATAGATTTACGAAGAACTTCGTGAAAAATGTTATAATTTTCTCCCGTTTTGACAAGGCAAACTATCAAAAAACAAACACTTCCATTTCATAGATGTCCATATTATGAATTCAAATTTTTATTTTTAATTTTTTCAATTTTAAACAAAGATTTAGTGCCTGCAGTATGAAATAAAACGCATTACGACATACGTCGGGTAAACTCTTACAGTAACTTGTCTCAAAATTTCTGACTCGGCTCCTTCGTCGCCTCGTCCTTAAACATTTCGACTCGTTACTGTAAAACTGAGTTTACCGGACTTATAACGTAAATTACTATTCAAGTATCACCAGCCTTAATAAAATCTAGAAAGGAAAAATTAAATCGATTAAGAGAAAATTCAATTAGGAGAACATTAATTGATAGTTTTGAAAGTAGATTTTATTGATTTTTATAGATGCAATAATATAATTCATAATTGATAGCATTACAAAAATTAAATTGATGGGTTTCAAAATAATTAACTGTATTATGTATTGTACTGGCTCTGACTGTACTGTAAACCGTATGATGACTAAAATGTTATACCTACTTGCTAAACTGTATCTCTAGGTACATGAACTGGACAAAACAGTTTTTTAAAACTTTCAAAGTATAATTTAGATAATTATATCCCAAAAGTTGAGTGACAAAATAAGGACTGTGTTTAGTAAATTATAAAATTTCGTTTTGAAAGTTGAAGCGCTACCTACTTAAATTAAAAACATTTCTTAATTACCTTAATTAATAATTTATAGGTACATAAGCACCTAATGCAGACGTTTTTAAAAATCTTAATATATTAGGTCATTTCAAAAGAGATAATAATTATTGCTAAACCCCAACAGTCAGCTCAATGTATATCACAGTTTAGTTGGGTTTGTTATGGCTCTTATATCATCATTAGTAACGTATTGATCAGAAGACGTATTTTCTCTTTGTCTATTTTCTACTTAGAAACATGTTTCTTCCCCCAATGTTCAGTAAATTTACTGTGACAGTAACATAGTCTCCGGGAGTGTAAATTATTATATCGTTATTGTTATTGATTTGTATTATTTATTTATGTTAGGAGGACTACGGATTCCACAAAACACAGCGTTGTACGACGGAGCGTCGTTGTGCGGCGAGGTAGTTGGTGGAATACTCGCTTTAGGGTTGCTCAAGTCATTTTATTTTTTATGAATCGTTTGCGTTGAGTTAAAGCGTGCATTATATTTGAGGGTTAATATCATTAGCTGAATAGAGACATTATAATTTAAAATTATTCTAAAGTGGAGTAAGTATGTCTGTGTATAGATTACGCCAACTTGTGCATGAACAGAAATAAGTATCTAAACCACATGTTAATATTAATATCTCTGAAAATTTAAGATATTTTGTAAAATTAATTTAATTAGAATAATATGTATTTTATATTCAATAAGGCCATCCTTCGATAAACCGAAATCAAAGCGTGCGCTAATGGAAATGGGGTAAGTATATTCAGGTTTTAAGTCCCATAATTTACAAGCTGCGTTTGTAGGATTATGGATGACTACTGAATAATTCTCATTAAATTTCTTTGATCTAAAATGTTGCAGGTTCACGTGATTATGCAAAAACCTTTAAATATGTAGTTACAAATATGAATAAAAATTACATGACTTGCGTAGCTTGAAAAAAGGAAGTGATTACACAAGTATGTTAATTACAGGTGTATGATAATTTGCTTTGAAAATTCATGAAATATTTGTGTTAAACATGTAGGTACTAATCGCAGTTCATAGAAGAATATTTTGACATAATAGTTATTAATCTAAGAATATGTAAAACAAATATGTTATGAAATATTCATGAAGTAGGTATGTTACAAATATATTAAAGTTTACATACAAATAATGTAGTATTCAAATTAACAATAATAAATGTTAAACTTCATAATAAAAATGGTTTACGATATTGATAAATCCTTTTTGCGTGTCCAGTTACAAACTGCGTCAAATAATCTCTTCAAAACGTGAAAATTGCTAATGGATTCAGATAACCATATATAACTTCTACACCTTTTATATACCGATTAAAGCATCTAACGTCATGTTATAAAATTAATTAGCTACACAAAACTAGTTTAATATTATAGCAGTTGGTTCTTACTGGTACCTAAATATTGAAAACTAGTCGATAAATAAAAACTTTTGCGTTATTAATTAAGCATTGATTTTGTAGAATTAATTATGTGTAAATTTAAAAGCAAAAAACAAGTAAACAGTAGTTTTTTTCCTCATAAAATACATGTTTATGGGTCGTAACAGTCAGCACTTTCATTAATAAGCATTGATTAGTGCAACTATCACCTTTAAGAACAGTCGGGCTAATGCTTTGATAGTTTTTTTTTTATTTTAGAGGTTAAATATGTCTAGTTCGATACTGTAGATTGTAGGAGATTCTTTAGATTAGATTAAAAAGTAGTTCTATTAATGTTATTTATCATTCCTGCTTGTCAGCCAAAACTAACAAGGTTAAACATAAATTTCAATTTTCGGAAACAGGATCGAGAGGAAAACAGTAAAGATAATGCTAAACAGATACAATTACAATATCAAAATGTTGTCAAGAAGTTAACTGTATTTTATGTGCGTATTATTTAGGATCAATAGCTATTTGTTTTCCATGGGCTTGGAAACGCCTCCATCCATCTAGTAATGATGAATGGTTTAATTATGCCACACTAAACGGATTATCAAGCACCTTTAAATTGTCCTTTAATTGCCAGTGGCTTTGAAAGTTTCCTTATTATATCTTGAAAGCATATAAGTGTAGGTACTCTATTACACTTTCAACTTCCGTGAAACAACTTTATGAAAAGCAATATTGAGGTCTTGAGTAGATACTCTCCGGTATCAAAAAGGCAGAAACAAAAGCCAATTAAAATTACTTTATAACTGAAAAGTTTGCAAAAACATTCAAAAGTTTTTTCAGCATGATTAAAACAAAGTCAAAAGTGTTTTTACGCAAAATACCTAGCTTTAGAATTACAATGTATATCTTTATAAATTTCGCTGTTTGCTGTATTTTAAAAGCAGTTTTCAAAATATACGGTTTCATAATCAAACGTGCAATTTCTGTAAACGAAACAATAATTAAAATTTCTATAAGAATGTTATAACATGACATATAAAATAAAATAATTTCCAAATAAATAATAAAGTGTTCCTAAATCCGTTGTTAATTAATATTTAAAATTAATTTAAAATTAATTTGTCTCAGAAAATTGAAAATTGAAGAACCGTCATTTGTCTATCAAAAAATATATTATATTATCTGTACGTGGTTGTTGTACTTATATTTAACATCGCTGCTGCTGTTGCGTCATTCAGCAAATAGATGGTGGTTTGCTACGGTGCGTCAAAAAACGTTAAGATTAATGCATCTAAGGCTTTTATTAATGAGCCCACGCTTTCACCATGCTTGGTGATTCTACGGAAACTAGTCTTTATTTATGCTATAATGCTAATAATGAATAACGCTTATGGACGAATTTCGTTAATGTTAGCTAAGTTCAGAACATAATGAAAACGAAATGCCCTGCAACTCCCTATAGATTACCCTGGGTGCGTCGAAACGATACCTTTTTACTTTCTCATACCACCACTGGTATATATGGGAAAGTAAGTACCTACCTATTGATATCATGAAAATTTTCGAAATTGAGATTTTCGCGGAAATACGTGTTCCTCCAGGAACCAAAAAAGTAGTTTAGAAAAAATGTTTGCCTGTGGGTGTGTGTGCATGTAACTCCTCTAACCCAAAAACTAACGAAAAATTTATTCAGTAAATATACAAACGGTCGCAACGGCGCTCTTCCAAAAATCTGAATTTTTTGAAACATTATTATAAAAAAACTGGTCACACGATTACTATATTTAAATTTTCTACACTTATGCAGCTTGGTGTTGGGTACATTTTCATTTTTTGATTAATGCTAGAATTTCACTGTGGCGCCCTCTATAAGATTATGAAAATCGGTAATTGATGTTCCTAGAGTTTCTTTATTAATCAAAATATGAAAGAACTTTAAATATAAAACTTATTCAGTATATAGTTGTGCATTTTCCTAAATGTATATCACGTATACAAGGTGTTCGTTTTTCACAGTACAATAAGCAACTTTGTTATTTTAAATGAAACACCCTGTATATTATTATATAATTCAATGCAAAATGTAATTGTCTGTCACATAGTATAAGGTAGTCATATAGAATTGACAGCTAATTTCCATAACAACTACCTACCTATCTTTTTATGTTCATTACCATATCTATTATAGACCAAACAAGTGCGACAACTCTCTGAAAGATACACAGGTGCAAGATGGGGAAATAGAGTAGAGAGACAATACGAAAGGAGCAAAGCACCGAAATAATTAAGATCTTATGCATACAGATACTGAACACGATATTTAGGTAGGACAGATTCGTAAAACGGACATTGAAAAGAACAAAGCGAGGTCACGGAATTTATTTAAAAGTTTTGGAAAGTATAAACGTTTAGGAGAAGCTAATTGGACAGGCGATAATACAAAACACTGATTGGATATCGGTCGGAAAGCCCACACGAAGCATAACAACATAACAACAAAAGTGATTGAAGGAAATGGTAGGTATGTAAAAAATGGGACACCTCGGGGCACACGTTTGATCAGTCTACTATGTAAAATCTACCTGATATCAAAGGTTACTACTAGTTAAAAATCCACTGACATTACAATTTTATTTATACCTACTACGACTAATACGTAGCTAATGAACATTTCATAATGTACACCGTTTCCAAAAGCTAATATACAAAATCGATACCTACAAAATTGTAAAAACAAGTTGACGCAAAATCGGTTTCACATATTAGGAGTTTTGTATTAAATTTTATATTTTGACATATTTATCTAATTTGTTTTGCTTTTCGGGAGTTTCGTATTAATTTATATTGTGACATATTTTTCTAATTTTTTTGCTTAATAAAGTTATCACTTAATCAAGTTTTTGTTGAAGAAGTTTGTTCCGTGACTTTTTTTATAACTTATTTTAATAATTAATCTGGTTCGATTGACGTAAGAAAAAATAAGGATTCAAGCAAACCATTGAAGATAGCTACCTAGCTTTGTTTGTTTTTGGTAGCAATACAGTGGCGTAGCCACACCCCGGGGCGAAGGGGGGCGGTCGCCCCCCCCCGCCCCTATCGACCTGCGCCCCTAGCACCTCTTAGAAAAAAATAAAAGAACATAAAACCAATATTATTGGTATATATGATGTGCTGAGGTGCATTCTTTAAACATTATGGTGAATGTGGTTGTGGAATGTGGGGGACGTGGGGGTACTAGTAAGGGGTAGATTTAGACTTTAGTCACGAGTCAACTACTCAACTAGAAAGACCGGCACTCTAATTACTAAGTTAAGCTTTCGCAATTCGCATTTTTGTAGTTTTACGGCAATAAATTTCGAATTTTCTTAATAATTAATTATTAATACCTAATGCCTCCGAAAAAAAAATCAGGTGCAGCTTTTAAAAACATTCGCCAGAAAAATATTAATATTTTATTAAAAGAAACCCCAGTAAACTCGAGTAAACTATTATGAGTATCAAGTATGAGTTTTTAACGAGGTTTTTACGGAACCCAATATATAAAAAATGCGCTCAGGGGCGGCTTAAGTACCGGGTGACCCGGGCGACCGCCCAGGTCGCTAGCCCTGGGGGGCGCCAAACTTGAGTCAAAAATTATTGTGCTTTTTAAAAAGTACTTTGTAAATTTAATGCAACAATAATTAGTTCATTACAAGTGATCCTGGTTCCGTTCCTAGTACTTCAACCATGTGATACGTTAAAAAATGTAATTTATTTTGGACATAATGAAATGTTTTTTTCTGGATTATTGTTTTTCAAGCGCAAAATTTGCAATTTCTTTTCTAAAAAGTTTAACATTTTGAATTTTTTTATTTGGCATTCAAATTCTCAGATGCTCGTACAACGCGTTAAAAATTGGCCACGCCCACTTAAAAAAAAAAAACGCCTGCGGCGCATTGTTTTGCTCGCTTCGCTCGCATTTCCATGTTCCGACCCCCTCCACCACTAATTCTTGGCTGGAAAAGGCGCCAAAAACTAACCTGCCCGGGTGAAAAAATTACCTTGAGCCGCTCCTGAATGCGCTCCTAAAGGATCTCGCCCCCCCCGCCCTTCATATCTGGCTACGCCACTGTAGCAATATAGGTATTGTAAAAACTTACGACAATGTGTTTAGAAAATCGATACGTGTTTTCTAGGACCTAAACATTGACTAATGTAGAATGAACTGTTTTAAGAAAACGAATAACGTCCACTATACTAACTCAAACGATATGTTCTGTTGCTAAACAGTACCTAATGGTAAAGGGGCAATTGCCCCTGCCGGCAATATTAATTAATTTACCGTGCATACTTGCCTACACTAGTTGTAAAGAGCTGAACTTTGATGAGTAGCACAGCCTGTAATATTATACTGTTGGTTCATAATAATGCATCGTCCTAATTAATCAAAGGGTATATTTAAGTCTGTCCATTTATTAAAATTAATATTAGCACCTATTTAGTACATCTAACCTTTTCCTATTTGGTACTAATTGATAATTAAACATAACCTTTAGATGCCATTTATTGTAACTAATTTGCAGAAAATTTATTACCTTAAACAGTATGCGACGGGTTTGTAGCTAATGAAATTCGGAATTCCGCTCTTTCCTCTCGTTTTATAGTGTAGTGTAAAACTCTCATAATAATTATGGAACCTATTATAGTTGTAGTAGAACTGCAAAGCACTGGCATAGGAAAAGTATTAAGCTAACCAACCATCACGTTAAACGTAACTAATTAATCATATCACTACTATTCGATTTCGCAGACATTTTCCCGACAGAATCCATTTTTATGTCTTTCAATCTTTTACTGTTCAACTCGTAACACGCGCGAAAAGGATATTAAACTTTTATACGGAGGCCATACCTGTACTGTTGTTCTATTTTTGCCAGACAACAAAAATTATTCCATTTACAAAAACTGGTTTCTCAAAAGTACTTAATAGTTTATTTTTTGACTAACTTATACGGATGGCTTTTATATTCTGAATATAAATTGTACTGTACATTTGTGATGAAATATGTAACATGCGCATGTAACATGATATATAGTGCGCTGAAAACCATTTAAAAGAGAGACACTGCCACTTGAATCTCCCACAAAGTCCACATGTATTATAAAAGAACACAGAACGATGTTCGAATATGGAAGACATTTCCGTCACTTCATACATTTATTTGTGGATACATTGCAGACGACTAAATCCGACACAATGGTCGGTGCGAAAAAGTGTACAAAGTTTTTCTTTACATTAGTAAGAATATGGAGCCACTGTAACATTTTTCAAATACGGACGCAAAAGAATTTCCTGCAAAATTTCCATACTTTTTTAAACCTTCGTTGTGCCGCCCCCGACTACTATTGAAATTGCAAATTAGGACCCTCTTAAAAACGCTCATGGACTAGATGGATGTAACTGCAGGCTCACGAAAATTTTATTTCATTCAAATAAAAATTGGTAGGGATTGCTATACTTTCCAATAACATTCTATGTAGCGTCACGTTCAGCATTATGTGAATCTGAATTCCGAGTGATCTACTAATCTTCCACATCGTGTTCAACAAAAGCCGACCTTATTGTGTCTAGTTCTCTCGCCCCTGTTCTACAGGGTGGTAAATTGATTCAATTATCTACTTCCCTAATTATTTTAGAGCTAAATTGTAAATTATTTTTGTTTGTTAGTTTACTAAACATCCAACTTCCAACGTAGAAATAAAAATAGAAAATAGGTGTGTAGTGTTGCAGACTAACTGTTAATTCGTTCTAATAATGATTTTGCTAGTCGTGTATTTCATCGGTGGAAATTTACGCACCGTCTGTAAAATCGTTCTGGATGATAATCTACTCACTTTTGGTTGCAATTGTCATTTAAAGACTCCATTCAACTATATAAGGTTTAATACTGGCTACGTCTTCGTTTCTTTTTCCAGGTATTTATATATTAGCCTGGAAAATCTGTATTACTCCCTTTCTCTGTTTCTTTCTTATTCTTAGAAACTGATTGTTATAAATTGATGGTTTTTTTATCTTTTCAAGAAACGCACTGATTTGCATTAGTTATGTAGTTCACAAGAATTTATAGGGTGGGTCATGTTGCATAGCAAGATTATGGGCGGGTACGAATAAATTCTTCTTCGTCTTCACATGTTGTATACCTATAGCGTATAGGTATGGGTACTTTATGTCACATCATACTCATTCTGTTTGAATCTCCAATCTCCTTTCACGCCCATATTTTACAGACCGATGTTATCCATTCTTTGTACGTGATTCATTCTCTTCTGCTTACTTTTTTTTAACTTTAACTTACAAAGATCACAGACAAAATGGAGTAGATAATTAATGCATGATATATAGTGGAAATTAGGAAGCGAATATGGAGCTACGGCACTTTGATTGCTGCGGGCGAGCAAAGCGCGTCCGAACAATATTTAATAACAAGATGCTACCGACGCATATGGCGCGTCCAAGACCATGCTACTTTGCAGCTGACGATTCATTTAAAAAAGGAATTTTGGAACGATTGTTACACAATATGACCGAACAAAACAGAATTGCGTGAAATTGCAGAAAGAGCTAGAGTACAAATTGTGTTTAAATTATTTAATTCATGTTTATACCGTTATACTCATCGCGGTTCTACTCACTATTTATTGACAATAAAAACGTTTGCTTGATATTTCTAAAGAGATGACATTTCATTTGTCAGAATTTGTTGAGGTTACTACCAACGTCGTAAAATAAAAAATCTCCATAAACAGAACTACCGCACAGTTTTCGGTGCGCCAAGAAGCTCCTTTTATCATACCAAAATAGAAAAATACATTTTTCTTCAAGCGATTCATAATATCCGTATTATTGTACAGAACTGGCTATGTAGAAGGAAGTCATTTTGTTAATAGTCAAAAAATGAAAATAATGTTACTAGTACAATAATGTGTTTACGTATCCATGGCAACGGCAGTATTTTGCCCATAGCTCCGCCCCCAAGGTTGGTAGAGGGGAGAGTGTTGTCCTGTGGAAATGACTTTTTAGGAAATATTTATTTACAGCAACAGAATATTTTACACTTGTAGAAAAAATAGTATATATTATTCGGAGTAGAACGTCTTATTTGTGTTTCGCTCACTTACACAGCCTCGGCGCGTGCGCCTCGGCCGCAATATGAGCTCAACACAAAAAGAACTCTTTCTACTCCTAATAATATAATATACTATTTTTGTCCAAGCGTATTGTAATATCCCTATTGTACTACAGAACTGGCTACGTAGAAGGGAGTCATTGTGTTACTAGTAAAACAATATCTTAAATAATTGTACTAGTAACATAATGTGTGTACGCATCCATGGCAACGGATGTATTATACAGCTAGCTCATTTAAAATCGCACATGTCATTGTTTTGTTTTTATTTTTGACAGTAGTGGAAATGATGTTTACAAAATAAACATTTATTTTATAACAGATATTGTATTATTTCGCTTGAAGAAAAAACAGTATAATATATCACTCGCAGTAGAACGTTCCTTTTGTGTTGATCTCACATGTTGCGGCCGAGGCGCTCGCGCCGAGACTGTAGAAAATGATCCTTCTACTCCTAGGAATATAATATGCTATTCTAAGTTTGAAGATAGCGACAATAAAAGTAATTTTGTTTATTTTAGAAATTGTTTGATTCGGTTCTGTTAGTTTTGACATTTCTAATTTTCTATAAAAATAAAAAATAGTAGTATCTACCTATATAATAATATGCAATATAAGATTGTTTAATTTAACTAAATTTATGTAGAAATTATGCTGTAATATTCGTGTAGGTATTATAGAATTCGATACCTTTAATGAACATAATATACAAGCTCTGATACAAGTACAAGCCATTATTATATTTAGCCGTTCATTAAAGTTAAGAGAGGTTATTAACACAATTCGTGTAAACAGTATTATTACTGCCGCTTGAGTTGCCAATAATATGTCAAACTCCAAATTGGATTCGGGAACGAATACTTTCTATGTACCTAAGTATATGTTGTATAACAAAAGCAATTATTGTCTTCTTCTGTGGAAACTACCCATTAGTCTTAGTCAGCCTACAATTTCATTACCTACATAAGTACTTTTATTAATAGTTTTCTTTGATCTTCTAGAAAGCGTGATTGCCAAAATCTCTTTAGTGACGAAAATATAATTCCATTATATTTTTACATTTTTACGAAAAGTGAGATTTTTCCAACCGAGGCCGCTAGACCGATAAAAACACACCGTGAACAGAATAATCTGATTTTCCTAACAAATTAATACACATAGAAGTTTTTCTAATTTGAAAACTTATTTTGATATTATTAAATTTTATAAAATTAATATTCAGCACCTTATAACTATTCACTAGAGTTTTAGAAAATTGTAAGTGCTCCAACATAATTCGTTTTGAAATTTACAAGATTTGGAATCAGAATTACTAAATAAAGTTTCAACAAACTACTTTCTACAGCTTTATATTATTTCACGCCATCGCCACCCCTTCGTCGCGCGCGACAATCGATACAATGTGCTCCCTAACAAAACTAAAATAAATTAATAAAGTTTTCTGATGTCCTTTTATAAGGTGTTAGGTGTTGATATATTTGAAACGTGAAAAAAGAACTTTAATAAACTTTTTTTTTTGTAGTATATACTCGTACTGGTACCTATCTAACTTACTCATGATGGTTATTAACTTCTAAATTAATAGTATTTAGAGCATATATTCATCTTCCCTTAATTTCTAGTAGCTTAGTGAAAAGTTTTTGAAGTATTACGAACAATTCGAATTTAGATACAGGAAAAGCACTTTAGCAAAGTAAAATTATTGAAGCGTAGTTTATCACATACTCTTCTTAGTTCGCTTCCTTAGTCACAGCAGTCATGTTTTCTCCGGATCTGATAAGAACGGAGACATTCAATTATTGTAAAGCAATTATTACTGTACGTATTGAATGCAATCGGATCATAAAATTACTTTTGAATATATTAACATACATTTCTTATGCAAAAGTAAACTACTACGAAGATACAGGTTCTCAAAGTCTGCATTTTCCCTCCGATATTTTGCTATAGCGTTTGAACCGTTTGTTTGCACTGCGGTGATGAGATGTTAAATTTATAGTTTTTTAAATAACTAGAAAAAAACGAGTACTTAAAATGCGAATACAAACCGAACAAGGTATTCGAAACAGTCATCTCTTCTTTAACAGGATTTGGATTTGTTACCAGAGGTAGATTTCTAGGTTGACCGATTGTTTTGATTCAGTAGATTTTTAGCAGTTCTAGATCGTGGACATACTAGTATTTTTATTTACTGTGGCAACTAAGCACTTAAGGCTGGCATTTACTTAAAGCAAAATCGAATTTGATGTATGGAAAGTTGCATACCTACAATAACAAGAATAATGCTTGCCTTGGAATTTTGTTTCATATTTTTAAATATTTCAGATTCTTCTGACGTTACCAAAATTGATAAATGCAATAAAGAACAATGAATTTACTGTATTGAATATTTTTTTTTTTTTTTTTTTAAAGAATCATGGAGTTGCCAAAGGCAACTCCATGATTCCACCCCCCCAACTTATCCCGGCTCAGCGCACTAAGCGCTATTCACGGGTCTACCCCCCACCCTTGAAAACCCCCCCCAACTATATTAACGAGTTGATTCCTAGTTGCTCCAGAATTTTGAAAACCCTGGCTACAACGAGGAATCGAACCCGTGTCGCCCCGGTGCCGTGCGGATCTTCATCCACACGACCACGGCCGCGCCAAGTATTGAATATAGATTTTGTCGTTATATTATTTTAATTTTTTTTTGTCAAACAACAATAGTACCTAGTAGAAAGTTGTAATCCGTTATAATCCGTCTTTTGTGTATTGGCTCCATTGACAGTTAATGGTCCTGTTAGTTGTGTTGCCTATATGCTAAATTGCAAAAGGTGAATTATATTGATATTTCTAAAATTTTATTTCCATTTTTTCCGAATTAATTTGCATTTTAGAAAAAAAATTCTTGTGGCATTTGAAAGAGCGTGGTTATATCTATCTATTGATAGAGAGAATTTTTCGATATCCATATTTTTGTAAATACTACTTGAAAATTTTAAAGTAAAATAGAGTTGTATCGGAGTTGTACATTTTTTAATGCTGAAAAGTTATTTTTTAGAAATTAAACAAAAACGTTCTATGGGTAGACAGATAAAACACCAATAATAAGAAAAAAATTTCGCCCTCCCTTCCTACTTTAAAATTGGCTCTGAAAAATTGGAACAAAATGTACATAAAATGGGGTATATTTCAAGGTGTAAACTCCAGCCTTAAGTAGACTGGTCTCAGCAAATTGAATTAATTTGGTCTTGTTAGGTACCTACCTAACTGGATTTTAAGACCGCTTGAGCAGCCCCTATTTAGTCTTGAAAGCTCTGGCGTTTTTGAAAACAAGTGCTAAAATAAAATTCAATCTGATTGTCATGATATACAAGAAATCCGGGAAGAAATTATATCTAGAAGTTAAAATAACTAGAACTAAAAAAGTTCTGTGAGTTAGCAAGTAAAATACTATCATACTTTAAAGTTGAATCACTTACGTAGGGGTAAAGAAAGAATTGGGGATTGCTAATACATGAATGCAAGATGTCACTAGCAGGGCTTCTGAAATTTCCAGTAATAAATCAATATTGAATAAAAGCTAGGTTCATACACTCGCGAGTTGGGTATTTTGTTTTGAAAAATATCAAAAATCATGGAAAAATCTCATTACGTAAATTTCGAGTGCATGAACGTAGCTTATTCCAGTTATATTGGGATAACTTGCATCACTTTTTTTATTTATTAACGAATTTCTTCAGTGTTGAAGAACAAATTCAGAACTCAACTATTAAAAATTTGTATTCATACTAGTTGTGCTCCTTTGGTTGATGACTGTTTCTAATAGCTAGCGTTAAAACGATTCCATGAAATAATTCTTCTAGCTATAATTTAAACGAATATTTTTATTTCATAACTTAAAAGATACTACAGAAATCATCTTAGTGCATAACTGATTGTCCATCTGTTATTTCTACTTGTTTAACTTCCATATAATAAGTGTTTCATTCTTCTTCGTTATTATCTGGGCACCACTGTGATCTTTACTTTCGGCATAATCAAAGCGTCAAAGAGTTTTATTAAACAATATACTAGATGTGCCGCAAATTATAATCTAATGTTTAACATATAGCTAACTTAAACATAATATTCTACGTATTTAGGAATTAATGTTGTTTTATTAGGAGTAAACTTAGTTTGTGTGGCGCGGCGCGCGTCTGTATACAGGGTGTGTAAAAATGGCCGTGCAAGCTTCAGGTAAAATTATTCTTTGGACAAAAATAAAGCAAAAAGATTATTGCAAAAAAGCTCGCAAAGGGTTCCTCAAGCTACCCCGGGGCCTTCAAAGTTAGAAATTGGTAACACTAAAAGAAAGCTATTTTGCAAAATCAAGTTACTTGATGCGTACTTTTAGTGATAATAACTAGAATTTATTGCTATTGATCGTTTAAAAGTAATAGGATATTAATCATTTTCATTATTTCCAATCATATAATTTTTGTAAATGCGTAAAAAATACGCTTGGCAATATTGCAAATTAATAATGATAGCCTTGTTCTAAACTAAAATATATAGTTTAGTAAAACAAGGTCCATGGACTGGTTGATATTTGTAGTTTTAAAATACAAGGTTGCCAAATTTACATTTCTTAATTTTTTATGTTGAGGGGTAGCCATGCGCCTAAGAACTTTTTTCAAATAAACTTTTTGTCTTATTTTTGTCCAAGGAATAACTTTACCTGAAGCTTGGACGACCATATTTACACACCAGTAATACCGGTAATACAGACAGGCCACACAAAGTGACTTACTCCGAATTAACCAGAACTATTTTTGCTTTAAATGGAAATGCCTTTGTAATTTAAAAAACAGAACTAAATCGAACAATTTGTAAAATAAACAAAATCACTTTTGGTGCAGCTGTAATTTTTGTGCTTCGTCTTTAAATTATCGGACTTGCTGACGTCTTTCCGCTACTTTACAAACACGGTCCAAAAAGTTACACTTCTGATCCGAATAAAAGTAATAAAACAATATTATACTATTTTGTAGTGCATATAGCTATTAATAGAAGCATATTTATGTATAGTACTTACATGACCCTAGGACTATAAGTAACAAGTCTTGAAGTATTGTAATATGTTTTTAGTTATTTCGCTTTAGCAGAAAGATCAGTTATCAAGTTCTAAAAGTTCTATTACCAGGATCAAACAAAATTAATTAATGACATTGATTGAGGAATTTACAACAAACTTCGAAAAGTTAGTTAAGGATTGCAGACTTTACAATTTGTTGGAACATGATGGCACTTTTAATTTGACATACTTTCTTTTATAAGCTAACTATACTGAGTGATCATTTAAATTTCAGCTCTAGTTATCCATGGAAATTTAAGTCTTTGACTTTGATTAATTCATATACACACACACAATTGAATGTTTTTGTATTTAATCAACTTCAAATTTGCACACCTGAATTCTACTTATAAGTTAAACCTGAAACAGAACTAGTTTTTCTGAATAAATCCACAAAATGATTCAAAATATTTATACACTGTTTGTACTCAGCTGTAGTAAGCATAAACCATTTTCTATAAAGATTTTAAAAGATAAATTAATGTTTACTACTGACAGTTCAAAAATTTGAAATTTAAATTAATTTCGTTTGTGTGAATATATTAATCAAAGGCATGACTTAAATTTCCATGGATAACAAGAACAAATTTAAATGATTTCACGGAAACAATCTCATACCTGCCCAATACTACTATGAAAAAAAAACGATCAAAAGCAAAAACACGCTAGTGGGAAAAGACGCAATAAATATAATATAATTATCTAATAATAATACTGTGAGGAAGCTAGTTCGGACTTTATAAAAAAATATTTGATAGATTAATTTATGCATGCTATTAGGCAGCGATATTTAAAAATATCGAGGTACATATATGGGTAGCTACATAAACTTGTTGCTTAAATTAAGTACTAGGGAAGTATTTTAACAAAATTAATAAAACATCACTACCTCAGTTCTAAACATCCGTGTGCTAAAACATAAAAGTGGAATAAACAATAATATTTATTAGACATTTAATTACTTATTATGTATTTAATGATAATGATGCTGGTTGATACGTAGTTTGTGCGAGATATATTATAGCATATACCTGAATGTAGCACAACCTTGTAACAAAACCGAAAAAAAATTTGAGTTTCTTCCATATTATAATTACAAATTAAACAAACATCCTGTTGTTTTGTGATTCTCCTTAATATTTAATTAACTTAAAAATCTGTGTCGAAATAAAATTACAGTTCAGAATCCTACGTTCCTTGTAAAATAGTTTTAAGGCTATGAGAAGTGTCCGGAAATTGAGTGTCCAAAGTGATATTATAAGGCAGGCTAAATACCAAAGTAGGTAACTACGTAAACTAGTTCCCACGACTATATCGAAAACGCCTAAACGTTTCCTGTTATTGGTGTTTATGTGCTAGGAGGTCCTATATCGGAATGTCACGGACGATATTAATTTCTATCTAATGTTAAACCGGTAAAGTAATTCTGTATGTAACTCGTTAAATTTTATTTAATAGGTACATGAACATGTATCAAGAAATTTTTCTAGATAATTGCTCTTGTTGTAATTGGTACACGTCAGCCTTGAATTTAATTAGCTAATTAAATAATTAGTAAGTACTACAACACATTAGATAATTTTTATTTTATCATAAAAAAGGAGCTATAAGTAAGTAGTAAAATTATCGTGTGCAATATAACAAGACCTTGGATTTTTATCGGAAAATTTCAGTAGTAGTTCCAGAAACATTGTTGCTAGGTAAAGTACGAGAGCACAATATATTTAAAAAAACAAGTGCGTTAGCACGAGGTTGTGTATTGTGCTTGAGTGCTTTGCCTTATAGCAAGTATGTTAAGGGAACTACTGCTGAAATTTGCCGTGAGTTTTAACACATTATTTTAAATAGATGGATGGTATTATCAAAATGAACCACAGTTGTAATATTTTGTCAATGATTTATGTTTTAGAATGATATTGGCGTCGTGATAATCGGTCGGTGTAAATGCACCTATGAGCACATATACTTATAGGAAACTTTAATGGTAAGTGAATAAACCGGCCCTAAAAGTATTAAATGGGGCAACATAATATTATAACCTCATTAGGCGTTGTCTCACGCAGTACGTGCAAGTAAAAAATACAGGGTTTCAACAAATCCTATCAACACGAAAATTTCGGTTATTTTAGGTTAACGTTAAGAAGTAATGGGGCTTCCCACCTATAAGTATCTAAATAAACAAAATAAAGATTTATTCCATTTGTGGATACATACCGTCTGGGTACTTTCAAAACCGAACATAGGGGAATTGCATTGTAACTAACCTTTATATAGATTCCTGCTCGCCATTTAAACCCACAAGAATGATAATAGCTTTGTTCGCGGAGACGATCCGTGACTAGTTCGTAATCTGTACGAGATAATTTATCCTAAACCCTTATGCGCATGTGCGATTCGAAACCGATCAGGAATTGTCATATATCCGCGAACGTGCTTACTGGTCCAGAACATCTATGAGAATATCCGCGAAGTGTTCAAGATCTTCGTCACTTGAACTAAAATGATCACTCATCTAAAAAACCGTTATAATATTAATAAAATTGCCACAAAACGAAATTCTATTACAGGATATTTTAAAAATCAGAATAAATAATAATATTGATAATTAATTACACGCATAGTATCGCGTTTAAAACCTACCTTTATGAAATTTGCGCAGAAGATGAAACGATATATGAAACTGTGAAACGTATTCGTAGTAAAACCAAAGGACGCGAATTTAAAGTCAATTTCTAAGTAAATTTCACATTGCGATTGCGCGGACAAATAATTCATGCTATAATCCTGGGATCGTTTTGACTGGTTCTGGATCGGTCATGAACTTGTTCCGCCGTCACCGCGAACAACTAATTTATTGTCATAATCCAGGATTATTCGCTCCGCGAACACCAACAATCACGGAGCGCATGCGCAATTGTCAAGAACTAGTCCCGGATCGTCTCCGCGAACAAAGCTAATGGTATGAATAGAAGGACAAAAATACAGCGAATCTGATGGTACCAATAAATGTTAGTACTTAGTTATCTTTTTCTCTAAAAAAAATTATAAAATAATGCTATTTTGAAATAATATAGGTTGCCATGATTGTCAACTTTTTTTTATCTGTCAATTAAATTATTTGAAATCAGTCGATGTTTCTGTTATTATTAATATCAAATAATATGAATAATAACGAGTATTCAGTAGAGCAGAGGGTTTTTATAATAAAGACATTACCATCCTTGTGGATTTAAATGGCGAGCAGGAATCTATATACAGATCAGTTACAATGCAATTCCCCTATGTTCGGCTTTGAAAATACCCACTCGGTATAAGAAAAACTGCGCGTTTTCAAGACAAACGTAAAAGCACTATTCTTGCAGACACAAAAGTAGAAAAACCTTCAAATCTTCACAAATAGATATCATGACCTACATTACAACGTTGAATCTCTGGATTGAATTTCTAACACAGCTATCAAAACTTTTTAAGAAATGAACAATAGAGATATAAAATAAACGTAAATAAATAGATACGGATCGGCTACACATTTCTTAGACACGACGACAGCACAGCAAAGATGGTATGGCTAGAATCCCCAAGGATCACTGAAAGTAGGCCACCTCAACTAGTATACGTTGTAGAATTGACCTAAATGATGCATGAGATGAAGACAAGGGATAGGTAAATAAATTTGACTCTTTTTCGGACTTAGAGAAAATGAAACAAAAAATTGAATTTACCTACGCTATGTTTCTTGGGGTAGGTAGGTATATTCGGTTTTTGAAAGACAGTTCGAGGGGCAATTGTTAGAAATAGCATTTTTTTAAACATCAACTTCATACTACAGTTTCAAAAATAATGACTTAAGACAATTTTCCTATTATTATTTAATTTATAAATGGGTAGTTAGTACAGGATGTATTTTAAAATCACCGTGTAACGAAAACTGGAGTTGAGATACGCAGTAGATAAACTAAGTATACAGGATCTGAAATGGTGTATTTCCTCTGGGGTAGGCCGAGGGTAGGCACTTGTTGGGAACCGTTAATGCAGCCTGGGAAACATATTGAAAAAAATCTTAATCATTACTTCACCGAGTTATACAAACTTAAAAACTCAACTTCTTTATTCTAATCATCAATAAAAGTACTTATAGATTAAAAAACTAATTTCTACGAGCTAACTTAAAAATTCATTACATTTCTTCAGAAAAGTCTAAAAGAGATTTGACTGTGCCCATACATGGAGAGAGTTAGCTATATGTCAATCAACGCTATACTGTAGGTTAATCAACGACTGTAGTCTAGCCGAACAGAATTATTTTAATGCTTCAGATAACGGATATGTAGCTGATTCTTCTTAGCAGACTCACCCTGTATAGGTATACTAAACCGAACCTTTTCATCTATGATTTTCCTATTTTCACCATGATGTAAATAGAAAATGTGCTAGAAAATTTTGAACGTCATTGGAAGTTTATTAATATTTAAATAAAACCGCCATTATAAACCTTTAATTATTTACTACGTTTGTAATTATTCGACAAAATTGGTTGCGTCATTATTTCTGTTAAGTACAGTCACGCCCTTTCCTTTTACAAACACATTAAAATTATATTTAGCTTTATACGAGCAAAGAGTATAATACAAGCATTATGGTATTATAGTCTTTATTATATCCTTTGATACGAGTTACAGAAAATTTACATATTTGATAGATGATCAATACTGGATGTCTTGGAGGTTAGTTAATTTCAGGTATTTGTGCCGTACATAGTTTGAATTCGTTGTTTTACAAGATTTTATTATTAATATTAAGTATAAATTAGAATAAGAATCTCTGGAATTTAAAAGCAAATTATTAAATAAGTCTAGAGAAAATTGAAATAAATGATATATAAATAAAACGTGGGTTTTATTATAAATATCTCAAATTAATTTCAATAATTTAATAACTGGAGAATATCAGTAGAAACCTGTAAAATAAATATTTCAAACTTTATTATCCCACAATTGTTTTATTTAAATTCGGTTTAATTTGATACTTCATAATTCTAATCAAGTTTGTATTAATAGTAAACAATTTCTCGAAATGTCTTCATTACCATTTTCATATAAACATAATATTTAATTGTAGAATATAAACACATTCAGTTAACTAACCTTTTGCCGTAGTAGGTACTATAATGATGATATTGTAATTCGAACTTATTTGAACTTCTCGGAAAGCGTTTCATAAAGTTTTGTTCTATATTTAATTGTTTGCCTGTAATTTTTTTCCTTAAAACAGTCCTTAAAAAAATTGATTTGAGTCCCATAACTTTCTATTCCAAAAACATTTTCGAGGTCCATCCGCTCCGCAGCAAAAATATAAAACTTTGTGGACAACATATTATCTGTAAGTACAGTATCGAAAAGCAATCACTGGTTTGCAGGGATACTTATACGCCTGTATCAGTAGCAGCAAAATACAAAATGTTTTCAGTTATAATATATTGCTACTGCATTGATTATTTCGCCAAATTTTTTTGAGCGACGTTCTGAAATTTATTAATTACACGACAAGAAGTGGAGTGCAATAAATTACGCTTCAAAAATGGCGCGAAAATAGAATTTTCAGGAAGAATCAATGCACGACGCGACGGCATAAAATAAGCACAAAACGCTCTAAAAAATTTCTAGACCAACATAAAAATATTTACCAAAAAATGTCCGCTACTTAATATTTTTATGCGACATAAATATTTTCATATACAGATTGATGTCGGCTACCAGAAACATACGAACATGATCCACAGTCATTATTTACGTTGTGCACCTTGATGATTAGGAGAATAAAGAAACAGGAAGAGGAACAAATTTATTTATGTGTTATTGATTACCAGTAATGTTAAATAAAGGAAAATTGTTCCTTTATTTTCCTAATCATTAATTCACTTGACAGTTAATTCAGTTGACAGTTTTAAAAAATCAAGGTGCACAGTTTAAAAGCATGACTGTCGTGCATGTCCCTATAATTATGTTCCTAGTAGAAGACAGCAATCTGTATAATTCGTTGGCTACGTTGATATGTGTTCCTATCAACGCAGACGACGTTATAATCTATTATAAGTGGTGGTTTTGATTTCCGGAAATTTCCAGCCTGGAGTGTTGAGTTGTTTTTGACATGAAAATGACCTATCGTCTTTGATTTGTGGTGATTTTCAGCACCAAAAACAACGAAACATTTCAGAAGGTAAGTTTCCAAAGAAAATCACAGACAACAGGAAATAGATTCAGCCAGTGCCGTCTTAGGAATTTGAGCGCCCCTGGGCTAAAAAAAATTGGCGTCGAATATCAGAACCGAATCTATTCATTTCGGCGAGGTCGCCGCCGCCGCGCCACCAGGAAACATACTGATCGAGAAAAATAGTTAGTTGTTTTTCAAATTTAAAATTTAAATTAAATAGCAACAAAATTTCAAACATTCTCAGTTCTTCGGCGCCCTTGGATCAATGGCGCCCCTGGGCTATAGCCCATTTAGCCCAATGGATAAGGAGGCACTGGATTCAGCTAGAAAATCATTATTTATGTTAAATAATATTATATTATTTTTAAATAAGTAGCGAAATCATATTCAAAAAACATCAGCTAGATTTGCACCGACTAATGAAGCACGTGAATGAATTTGACTTGTAAGTTTAAGTTACGATACAAAGATTAGTATTCGATAAACGAAATCGATGACCACAAAAAAAAAGGTGCTGTAAGAATATTAGATTATTTGCCATGGGAATTTAATTCGGCGACACTTAAATTCACAAAGTCCTAAAAAGTGTCGGTTTTTAGTTCTAGCACAAGTCTAGGTCAAATGGTTTGAAAGAAAAACATAAATTGGAAACGGTTTCCTAAAAAGAGGTATCCCCAGGAGTGTGTGAAAGGGTTGCAAAGGAGTAACGTCTGAAACTTCTATTTTATCTTATTATAGTCGTTATATTGTGGTTTTTGTCGGAAATTGCTAGGAAAACGGAAAGTTTTACGCACGATAATATTGTATAGTATCGGTAGGTTCAGCATTTATTGCAAACCACTTGATAGGGTAGATTGGATTACAATAAATTACATCGAACTTATACTTCACGCTTATTGTGATAAACTGAATGCTAACTGAATTAATAAAGAAAAAAATGTAAATGAAAGCATTATGAATTCTCAACTGGTTTAATGCATTATGCTAAACATCAAGCTGTTGCTTATGTACTTTCATTACATTTCTCGCAGCAAAAGTTTTACAAGTGGAAATCGTAAGTGTAGCCTACAGCTGTTACAAAAATGCGATTCTAACCACTTTGGTGGCATACATTAGTTGAGAAAATAAGTCCACCAGAGGCAATACCTCGAAATATTTTTTTTTAGTGAAACAGACGATATTTAATTGCTACTACCCAAGCATTAAAGCTTTTAGTCGTAGTATCTACAACATGTCAATTACATCAGCAACCAACAATCGTGAGGCACTAAATTAGATTGAAATGTAATTTCATTAGGTAGTCAATTAAGATGTCTCGAGGATCAGGATCCCAGAAAAAAATCTAGTGAGCTTGATTTTAATGTCTGTCTACAGGGGTCCTACACGCATCATTCGGTTTCATCTAAAAATTTATTATAACTGGGAAGAAAAAGAGAATGTTTTTTATAGGTGCGTAAAACATTCTAGATTTAGTATTTGAACGAAACACTAGGAGTGTAACGAACAATATACGTAAAATTATTAAAAGAGATAATTTGTTAAAGAAATAAAAGATGTGCAAACTTTCAAAGGTTCTAATTTACAAGTGAGATTTAATATTAGAATTGGAATAATATAATTATTATGTCAGTGCTAGCCGAATTGCTCAAACCCGTTAAGAAAATCACTATTCCATAAAAGTACTGGAGCAATGTACACTTCCGGTTTTAGCGGAAATAATGACTAGAATAATTTAGTTCATAAAAACATACACGCTGCCGCTACATTAATTATATTATATTTTGACGCGTGCAAGCGGTTATTTAGTTTTTAAGTTCTGTAATCTATAGTATTTCCAACGTAAATGTTTTAATTATAACAAAAAGTTTTTATAGATTTGAATTTAGTTTTATAAATACCAGCTACGCGTTTATAAAAAATAAACTGCACTTCTAATTTTATAGAGTTACACGGTGTATAATTTAGGTAATTACTATTAGTAAATGTTTACCTGGAAACTTTATATAACTATTTAGGTACATTAAGTATAAATTTAAAATAAAATGAATCAATGTTTCAGGTTTTAGACATGTGCAAATATTAAATTATTCTGTTTACAGGAATTTACACAACTGTGAATACGCATGCTAGATTCTCTAGAACTAGATGATATACGTTTGTACTCGGTTTGTACATTCAGAATATAACCCAGTCGGTTTGAATATTTATTGCATTGAAGTAAATCATTGTAGACAAAGAATATATTCAATTGAGTTTACGGTAAAATTTATTAAGCCAGATTACAGTGAAAGTCTGAAAGATCCAAATTGAATTACAACTATTTTCATGTATGGTTCAGTGCCCTTAATTGTTCATTTGCAGTACATGGATATTATATTTTATGCTATAAATCTTTATAATTTCTTCAAACCGTTTCTGAATTTATTGTAATTCATTTATAACGTTTAAAAATAAATGTATCATTATTAAAATTTAATTTCAATACCTATACTACTAACAACATGGCGTAACATGGTTAATATTTATTTTGAAAATGCGTATAAATCGAGTTTCTAATTTTGGTTGCAGATCATATAGCTATAATTTTTTTTATCGGGTATCTGCTACGGCAGTGTGGATGTTGATCGTTAATACCAAACAAATTTGGTGCGTTTCAAGAAACATTTTACATTCGACATAGCAGCCGATATAGGTGGAAATGAAATATAGATCCTAAAATTTAAATTTATATTTGGAGGAAATGAATATCTAACTTTATTTAAGAAGTTTTAATTACAATTATTCTCTATAACCAAAAAAGATATCAAAAATCGCTCGAAACCGTTTCGATATCACGAAGGGGGAACCGAAATGATGTCCTTAAACCACAGCCACCACAACTTAAAAATGTTAAGTGGCAATACCCTACTTGTGACGTGTCATTGGAAAGCTCTTTAAAATTGCTTTTCAACGAAACTATGCACATACCTACGCCACAAAAATTGCTAACAACTTTATGATTTTATTTTCCGTGATAATTCACTCTTGGACTGTTTAGGGTATGTCGGGTATATCCAATGGGATTTACCCTGAGAGGAATAATTACATAACCGTCTTTACTTTTATAAAATAAGGTGTGTTTTAAAAGTATTTCTGCACGAACGGGAACAGAACGATAGTTTACTACTTTACTCCCTCAAAACAGGGAGTACCTAAACCAATTGTGTTTAAACCCGCCGGGGTTTAAAGACGCCATGGAAAATTAAACAAACAACGGCACCTAAAAACACAATGTAACATCAAAATTTTAATTACCAAACTTTTAATGGTAGAAAACCTGTGCTAAGAAACTTAAAGTTTACTAGAGCTAGAGCCGCAAGAGTACGCTTCACGATCCAGAGTTGTGTGTAGTACGGGTGCCGAACTATAACAAGTTTTTACGGGAGTTTTTATAAGTTTTTCCCTTTTCTAATGTTTAGGGTATTAATAATATTATGCAAATCCATATAAACATGTGTTATGTTCTCAATAGAACGAATTCTCGGGGTAAAGTGTAGGCAATGGAATGCCATTTCGGGAGAAGCAAATTCTCATTGAAAGCTGCCTGATTTTGTTTTTGTACGCAGTATAAACAATAAGCAGAAATTTCAACAATCTCGGGAATTCAGACAAAATTTGGAATAATGTTTTTATATAAATGTTGGCGCACTGTCATTCTTTGTATTCAAAATGCGGCGCTTATCCTATCACTTTCGTTCAATTCTCAATTTTTATTAAATTTCTTGTTAAATTACGACGTGAATACCCTTTCACAGTGGAGAGGATTTACCCTGAATAGGATCAAGCGAAACCAAGAAAATTATATTACATTTAAGAACTAAGTAATAGTGTATAGGTATTTATTCATCATAGGAGAATCTTAGTAGGAATAGTAGGATAATTCATTCTTTCATTTCTGTAACTAAGTTAAAAATATTCAACCAAAAAAAATCTAAGAAATCTATTATACCACCATTGATTATAGAGCACCTACGGAGAACCTAACCCTCTATTATCAATCATACCAGCGTTTTCTTTAACGAATTTTGTACTGTAACTACATGTAAATTAAGGTAAATTACAGTTATTGAATGCAGTTTTGTAAAAACAGTAAAGTCATGACCGTTAATATTATTTTGAATAATTTGCTTAATCGCATATATTATACGAGGAGTATAGAATTAACTAACTTTGTTTACTGAATTTCTGAACAGAACACACGACTATATAATAATGTAAAACAGTATTTAATGAATGCAATATAATAATTAATGTTTATATTTCATACTTTGAGCGTAGGTTTATAATAATATTGGTCTACAAGAGGAAATCACAGAACCAAAGTAAATTATACTGTATAATGGATATTTATTTTTACTCTTCTTCAAATAGATTTTGCGAAGGGCTATTATAAATTATCTTTCTTTATGGGTTTACTAAAACAATAATTTCGTGAATGAATCCTGCCATTATTTTCATACGTCCCAATATACACATTTAACGTGGAACATACACCATTACGTCCCAATACAATAAAGTCGAGTTTTTTTTAACGGAACATTGGAAAATAAATTTAGGGTTGTTTTCATGGAAATATTTGTTGTAACATAACTATATTAGTTACAAACATAATAACCATACTTTAATTTTCCACTTTTCCATTTTAGACAACTCGACTTTATCCAATTGAGATCAAAAGGTACCTATATGTTACATGTTAAACAATTCTCACTCTATAATAATTTATTTATAACAATCAAATGAAACCAAATTTAACATTCCATTAATGTAGATTATATTGTGACAAAAGGACGAAAAGCAAAGTTTCTAAATGGGTTGTATTATAGTACCATTGAAACTTATAGTTCGTGTGTAGAAACTATTTGCCGTAGTAAAATCATTTTCGTTGAAATATGTTCGTTATGTTAGTGCAATTCGTGATATTTATGTAGCAGTACAGAAAATTATCATAACATGATACAGTTCAACAAAATTCTTCACTAGGTTTTAAGGTAGCGCTCTATGCCATTTCCAGATGATTAACATGAAATTATAAAGATCAACAATGCCAAAACATTTTTGTTTATGTGGGGTGTTCTAACCAAGAAGTTTAAAACATTGAAACAAAACCACGAGCCGCAAGGCAAGTGGTTTGACACAATGTATTTCTCAGAAGTCCTTAGCAACAAATGCTCTTAGCAATCTTCAAAGTTTATCGGCCAAATTATATCTCTTATGGTATTATACGAGGTATTATATATTGTTTTATTTAGTATTCTTACAAATATTATTTCGAATTCTATTAGGAATGTATTGAAACATGAATGCGTTTATGAATACAAAATAAACGCGTAACCGTAATAATTAAATTATAAGACCATTATTTAAAATACTTGCCGACTGAGCGGTTCGTTAATCGAAAGTTCAAAAAACAGAAACGTTTACTTGACTGACCCCAAAATACAAAATCCTTATGTATCACTTCAATATAGGAGTAATGTCAAATGACAGTGAGTAAAAAACGTAACAATAATTATTAATTATAAGTGAGCAAAAAGACTTTTAGCACGTCTTAAATAATATAATTCTGTCTTCTATAAAAAGTTTATAATATTCCGTAAAATTCTAATAGTATAATCTTACATTCAAAAAAATTTGGTAAATAAATTTCACTTAGAATTGGGCTTTGATATAAACTTTTATTTAAGTACATCAAATAAAAAAAATTTATAATAGTCACATTCAGATTTAACTGACTTTGAAATTAATTTGCGTATATACCAGTTATTGCAACTGTCATGAAAATTGGTTCATGTCTATTCATCGCGCGCATGTTTCCCTAAAATGCATGCACGAGACGAGTTAAAGTTTAATAAAATAATATTGAGAAAACTTTAGGAAAAACTTGCAAAGTAATTAAATCTAATAAGTGCGATTATTATCAATTACTATTTCATTTATTATTTAATTAAAAAGCTAGTTATATCAACAAAGCACTCCAGAAACCACGCGCTTTGCTTGATTCTGACCGTTATTAAATAATTAGGTATCTAATTTTATATGCCATGATACAAGTATAATTAATAATCACCTAAACATCATTTCATTGCAAGCTGTAAATAAATCTGACACGAGTTACGAGTAAGTATCTGATAATATGGTCTTACCTGTTTACGTAAACTTAAAACTTTGCCGTCATTCCAACCAGCATGAAATTAAATTATTAATAGAAGAATTTTTTTAATGTATTGTTTCTGTTTACTATCTGTATTAAATACAATAAGTAAATACTATGGTATAATACAGTGTATAATCAATGACTTGATAAAGATATGGGAGTGGCGTTCCTGTTAATGTTAAAGTTTAGCAAGGATGAAAGCTTATACGGTTTAGTTACTTAACAAATAGAAATCTATGAGACAAATCTAATAGTTTGAACCTTTTTTTAGTCTATTAGTTTGTGTACTATTGTCCCGTAGCTTTACTGCGAGGGCGTTTGGGTCTTAGGTTTGGGTGGTATGATAGCTTATTTAAATACTTTTCACTGCATTTACTGACTTTGTCTCACTGTGTTCACTTTTAAATCACTTATAATGTCCGCATTTTTTACAAAGTACGAGGCGTCACACATCGCACAAAGCACTTTGCTTTGAGGATGGTGAAGTAACCGTGCGGTATTGACGTCTTTAGTTTATATAAGAGCCCTTCATGTCATACCCTGTCGAAGAGGCTTGGTTGTCATCCAGAAATGAACAGAAGAATGCAATAAAATATAAATTATATTCGCACTTCGCCCTCAATGATAACACTATGTAGTACACTCTTATTATGTATTAGTGCCACAATTTTTAAAGCAATCAAAACTCCCGCTCTTACCCAAACTCCCTAACAATGCTACCAACCTTGTCATCACTCTTTTATGTGCGTTAGTGCGTGTTGTTGTGTAAAAAATTTGTGCCTCGAAAATAGGAAAACTGCGGATTTAGGGTTCACCGAGTTCTTCTAGGAATAACTACTGGATGTGTAGGACTTCGTGGAAATGGTGGTGAGACGATTGAAGGACCCAAAGAAGAGATCTCAAAAGATATGAAGAGTGTAGTTTGCCCCGCCCCCATAGCTGCTTCAACCGAAGTTCGGACTAGCGGCGATGAGCTCGTTCGTCTTCCTATTATTCTAGCAATAATAGCATGGAGCGCTCTAGCAGCGCTTCAAGAAGACCCTCGACGATGAGTTCAGGTTTCAATATTCTAGCAATATTAGAATGGAGCGCTCTAGCAGCGCTTCAAAGCCTCCTCGTCGACGAGGTCGTCGGTTGCGCAATCCGACGATGCAAGGCTGAAGGGCGGATTATTATAACAATAGTAAGTACAGTACGCATGAGGAGGCTGATGCTTAGGATACATTCAATTCTCGTAGTTTGAAGTGTTCATTTTTATCTAGCATTAAAATTATTCCAACACTAGCTGTTGGAATGCAAGCTTCTATCCTTATCACACACATTACGTTCGTCGTAATGCCATGGTGCGCAAGAGACTTGATCAAGAACGAGCAGGCGCAAGCGTATAGACAAACCTTGCTCATACATGCGTATGAACCCCAAGGTGCCGAAGCGATCGGTTAACCGCGCATGCGCACTTGTCAGCATGTAAAATACTCGTTGACTAGCGATTACTGCGCCTGCACCAAAATCTGTGGATAGTGCATCCCCTTGTTGGTCGCTGTAGAAAAGTAAACCAATGATTTCTACGCATACCCGTAAGTTAGCTTAGCTACTAGATGTTTGAGCATTGGCGCCCTTCTTCGCACTCTGTAGCACAATGTAACCAGGGTTTTTCGTACCACTACACTTTGGTTCCGAACTCAAAAACCCTAGATGCCTATAAATTAGTTAGATTCTTAAATTAATTTACCTGTTAGTGGACAGTAAAACAAAACCAGAATCGCTTGTTGCATTAGTTAGTCTGAAACTACTGAGTGCGGGCAGGAGGGCAAACATCACAAACTTAAGAACTCCCCTAAACGAAGAGCTGGTGGAACGATGAGAACAACCTTTGTAAGAAGGTTTGAATCGGGATGTGTTGCAGGAGTATCATTAAGAAAATTAACTACCAGAAAGTTTTAATTGGTTTTCCTCCAAAAGTAAAACTGGAGGTTGTGTCGGCTGCTAGTGAGCCGCCACTTACAAGAGATTAACAGTTGCAAGGAAAACAATTACAATTAGACCCTGGTATTGTGGCATTGTGGACAAGATAACGACTTGCAACTGATCTTGATTTTAGGTGATGCTGGAAAATTCCTTCCAAATCTGCATAATTTTGCAGACGGGATTAAAAAAAAAAAAAAAAAAATTGTTGTTCCAAAAGCTAATTGCGTCAACTGGTTAATTCTAAATTGAAAACAGTTAAACAAATTTGAAAGAACGGAACATTTTAAGTTTGGAAATAGAAACACTGCTATAAAGTTCGTAACAAAGACTTGTTAAAAGGGACTATAAATAAGCTATGCTATGTAAAGACAAATTTTGTAAAAAAAAAATTTCTTGTTCAAAAAGCCTATGGCTCCCAACTGGTTAATTCTAAATCTGCAATAGTTAAACAAATTTGAAAGAACGGAACATTTTAAGTTGGGAAATAGAAACACTGCTGTAAAGTTCATAACAAAGAATTGTTACAAGGGACTATATAAGCCATGTACAGACAAATTTTGTAAAAAATGTTCTTGTTCAAAACCGATGGCTCCAACTGGTTAATCCTAAATTTGAAACAGTTAAACACATTTGGAGGGTCGGAACATTTTAAGTTGAGAGATAAAAACACTGCTATAAAAATTGTTGCAAGGGACTTGTAGATTTGAAACATGCTTACCACTTATTTTCAGTTACAAGAAAAGAACAAAAAAGTTAAGAATTGTAATTAACCAACGGTTGTATGAGTATACTACTGTTTTTTTTGGGGGGCGTGTTCAACATCCCTGTTATTTACTAAATATAAAACCTGTGATGGCTCAGTTAAAAGGGCAGCAGCGTTCATATCCGTTAATTATTTAGAAGAACTGTTTTGCTTGGTAATGGGACTGCTGTTGTACAAAAACAAAATACAAGCGTACTTGTAAAGTTTTTACAGACGTTGGGTTTACATATAAATTTCGAAGAAAGTAAGTTATTTCCGAGTAAAACTTATAAAAGTTTAGCCCTTGAATTTAGGTTCGTTTTAATAGAATTATGACAATGGGATGTTGCATCTTATATTCAATCAGCAGATATTAAAGAGAATGACACAGAATCCAAAAAATTAGCACCGAAACTAAATTACAATTAGCAGACTATGCGGTTACAAAAATAGCAAAGTTTTGCTTACCCAAAACTAGAGTTGTTTGTTTTAAGGATCGATACTAAATGTGATAGTTTATTCATGGGTTAGAAATCCTTAATAATATTAAAAATAATTTTATTAAACTGCTTTTTCATGGATAAAAACATAATTGCAGCATGTCACAATATACAAGTAAAGTGTATAAGAGCAATAATGTGAATAAACACACAAACAAAATATGTAATCATGACGATCAATGCTTTACAATAAAGTTACTAAATTATCATTATACTAGGGGTTCTAAATACTCCTGTACACTGTAAAAACAGCTACTAATGATGTACTTCTTGACTCTTAATAGGAACTGATTGTAAGTTAAGGCTTTTATGAAATCAAGTAACTAATTGTTCAAATTAAGATTGAGTGAATTCTTTTCTGATTTACGAAGTCTGCAATTAATGCGGCTGCCGTTGATTCATTCACAGCTCCTTGGAGGAATTGTTAAACTTATGCGTTTCCGCCATGTTCTTTGTTACTAAGAGTTTAAAACGATAAGGCAAAAACATATTGTTGTAGCGCCCTACTGCCTAACTCAGCGATGGTTTCTGTTGGTTGTATATAGGTCAATAAAAGAACCACTTTATTTCTAACCAACATTAATCTGTTATCGACTACCTTAGGAAGCGGCATCCCTTTGGAATCAACTTGCCCTGGTAGCAGGGCACTTAGCGGGGAACGCTTATTCTCCCAAAGGGTACCAAATAGAAGCATCAATATCGTCTATAACCAACTCAACATTAAAACATTATACGAAAGAGTAACGAAGTGGTGGAAGTTTTGCTCAGGAAAGGAATTGAATGCCTTAAGAATAACTGTAGATAATTTATTATTGTTAACCAGACTGTATCCGAGAATGGTACATTAGTTTCGCCGTCATCGCTTTGCTAGCAGTGCCAGAAGTAGGTTCCGATTACCATGTCAACAAAATTCTAAGAGGCATACACCATATTAAGCCAACCAGAACAAAATTACTTTTAAATACTTAATAGCACTATCCAATTAGGTCACTAGCCTTGGAAATATTAACAAAAAAGCTAGTTGTGTGCTTACTACTTATAACAGGACATCGTTGAAGACATTGTCCTTAATAAAGATTGGCAATATTCATAGGAACGGTGGGGGCCTATAAAGGTTTGTGTTCCAAACACCTGTGGAATAGATACAAAGGTATTTTCGGTCCATAGTTCGCAGCAAGAGCTAAGAGGAAAGGCTTAAGCTGAGACATTATTCATATGTTGACTGGTTGTCACAGAAGCCAACAGAATTCGTAACATTTTACAATACACCCCTTTGTAAAGAGCAATAGTTGCTAAAGCTATTTTAGAACAGTTCCTTTAGTAGTTCATAAATAAATAAATAAAATAAAATAAAAATAAATACTACAAGAGGAAAATTTTTTCCCCAAACAGAGTAAAGCTCTTATCGCAACTTTCTTTAAACATCTACATAGTGTTATCATTGAGGGCGAAGTGCGAATATAATTATAAGATCAAACAAACTTACCTAAGTGTAGTTCGATCATAATTATATGAAGCACTTCGCCCGAGATGATCGTACCCTCCCAACCCGTGAATCTATCCCAGATCATCTAAGTTGCGATCGGATGGTCGAGTGATGACAAGGTTGGTAGCATTGTTAGGGAGTTTGGGTAAGAGCGGGAGTTTTGATTGCTTTAAAAATTGTGGCACTAATACATAATAAGAGTGTACTACATAGTGTTATCATCTCGGGCGAAGTGCTTCATATAATTATGATCGAACTACACTTAGGTAAGTTTGTTTGATCTTATAATTATACTGCACATGTTCTGAACTTTAAAATTAATTTAGGGAAATAACACCATATTTTCCATCTACCATAATTATTTCACAGTAGTTCCACTATTATATGAGTAACTTTATGTACCTTCCACCAAACACCCCCTCGTTATCAGTATGGGGTTCGGGGTTTCGTAGGTAAACCAGATTACACCAACTGACTTTGAATAGACTGTAAACTAACACCCTAAATTAAATTCTTTTCGTAAATTTAAAGTTGGAAACTAATACAGTCTTTTATTATTTAGATATTATTTAAAGTAGTTCCTTATAGAGGTTAACACAGGTTACCACCTGTGTAAAATTTTATTATAGTTTATTCTTCGGCTTAATACACATAATACTAGGTTACAGGTGCTTCAGTTAAACAGGCAATTATTTGATAAGGAAGTAATAAACGTCGAATAACCTTTTGTAAAATGACAATATTAACCATAAAAAACCCGTTAGTATAAAAATTTAATGGAACGTGCCAAAACTCAAGACATATCATATATTATACACGAATGGTCAATTCAAACGAATTAGAAGGAAGCACTTAGTAATCAAAGGGAGATATTTTGTAATACGAACCATAACCGATCGCAGCACAAAAGTATTTAGCCACTATGCGAATAAAAACATCGTAAAACATAAAATTAGATAACTATTCAAATCATCAGGAATATTCAAGGTTTAAATTATTGTAAGTGTGTTTTAGATACGACAAGATCAAATCTTGTAAAGGCAACAAAATAGGGTTTCCTGATGATTCTGCAAGCTTTCGTGGAAATTGATGAAGAGCAGTCAGATGCATACTCTAGGCTGATTTATGCCTGATTGAATATTAAAAATGGGACTTAAATTTTAGTATGAATGATGCATCATTTAAAATAAACTAGGTAGCGTTTATAAAATAGGATGTTTTGTTTAAATTTTAAAATTATGTAAATTACAGAGGCAATAAAGCCTATATTCGGCCAGAGAAACTACACCTTTGAAATGGAAAAGAAATAATAATGTTTGTATAAAAGCCAGATAAAAGATGATACTACAAAGTTTGCCCGCTTTAAGCACGCAAACTGAAAATGTATCTAAATTAGGCCATTAAACCGTTTAGCATCGTATAACGAATATATTTCAAAATATACGTTTTCTAAAATGGCTATTAAGCGTAATCACACTGACCGACATGGATACCTACTGCTATAGAGATTCAAGGTAGCAAGTTAAACTTAAAATGATATTAAAGTTGTTAATTTAGGATTAGTCGTTTATTAAAGTCTTTTATCCAAAATATAAAATTTACCCAGGGCATTGTAGATCTCAACAAAAGAAATATAAATTGAAAATGCTTTTGATACAGAAATAAAACGAAACGAGAAAAGCGTTAGTGGGCTTTATATTGTAAGGAATAAATATTATTTCACGATTTCCTTTGTTTAACTTCCGAGTAACAATTCACATTTTGCGATAATGTAAACTCTATTTTAGTGTAGTTATACTATTATAAATTTATAACCCACCTTTTTTTTTGTTTCATTTAAACAATATAATACACAAAACTCTTTGGGAAACTTCAAGATAAAATGATTATTATATTATAACCAGTACAAGTACAGCATAATGATAAGTATATATGTAGTACTAGGTACTAATACGTACAAAAAGCTCAACCATGCACAACGCTTCAAGAATGAAATTTTAGCAGGTTTTTGTTACTATAAGCGTTGATTTAAGCTTACAATGGCTCTTTTGCTTATTGTTTTCTATAAAATAGCCTGGGAGTATAATACATCTACACGTCGCTCGGTCGCTTCTATTCAAAATACGTTCAAAACAAAGAAACGATAATCAGACTAGCTCACTGGGCATATTATTATTATTATACAGTATACATAGTAACACTTATGTCTGCTAATGACACAAATATTCAAAGAAAATCAGGCCATAATGAATTAATTCACTTGGAGAAAAAGATAAAGTCGTCAAATTAAAATTTGTCTAGTTCAAGCTAGCTAGCATGGTAACATAATTAGTTATATAGTTTCCGGTTGCAATATTAATTGGGCGAGAATTTTGATGTATTTAATGTAAAAATTATCAGAACTAATGATACCTAATTGGCATGAAATAATAAATTGTTTAGGAATACACATATCAATAAAAATGAAAAAGCGAAAGTTGCACAAATTCGAATAATGCATAACTCGTAAAGAGTCTCTAAATGCCAGCTATACGAATGAATAATTAATAGCAGGAAATTGGGAAACCATTAACAAAAATACCACCAGGATTAATAAATAAAGGGTTTACTGTTTTTTTGGGAAAATTGTATACGTTAATTAAAAAGCAGTAAATTACAGCTGAACTTGAATAAATTTATTTCCGATTCAAAATCCTACCTTGTATGCTTGTGCCCATTTACACAGTTATACACACATCGTTTGTGAAAACTCACGGTTTGTTAAGTTTTATTGAAAAACTTTGTCCGTTCTTGTCTTCCAAAAAATAATTGTATGTAATTATTTTTATATCTTATAGCACATTATTAATTTGTTCAGATTTTACCATGTTATAATTTCAATAAAGTTAGTTTAAACTTTTTAGAAACTTTTTTCTTCAAACACAAGTTCACAATAATTGTTCATTTTTGTCACAAATTTAAATAACAACACTTTATTGAGATAACAAACTATGGAATTTAATTTGAAATAGAAGAATGTTATTAATTCACGGCAACTTTACGTAACTTCCGTGCGCGATAGAACATGATTCACTTGCAGGAATACTGAAAGCTACTGCCATTGATAACAACAAACAAACCGCGCGGCCGAAGCCCCTTTTACGGAACGTGCGCGTTACGAGAACTGTAAGGACTTCCGCTAACAAATATTTCTAGTCAACTGTATATGGTTGCTAATTTTCGGTTTTTCAGTTTTTATAAATAACAAGGCAACGGAAGAAAAATATAATAAAAACTAGTAGGTATCTATGTTTAGAAATAACTAGAGATACAGTTACATCTACATAGGGTTACATAGGGGTTGTAATTGTAAAATTAAATTTTTTTTCAAAATAAAAGACAAGAGTTAGGTATCTACCACATTTCTCAGATTCATTATATAATTAATTATTTTTCATGATCCTCTTAAACTCTTTGATATTTTATTTCTCTTAAAATCTAAACATTCCGTTTATTTACTTAGTCGCGGTACCAAATTGACTTGCTACGTTTCATTTCCTCGATTCCTTAGTACCTAATTTTTTATTCATCAGACATCAACCTTTACAGAGCAGCAGCTATGGTTTCAACATCGGTAAATTGTATAATTTATTCTACCTGTGCCAATATCATGGTAAAAGTATACATTGAATTCGGCCCAACTAAATTGCAGAATACAATATTATTAGGAAGTAAAAGAAATATTAGCCCGTGGTGGCCATACTGGCCACATTACAGGAATTGTTATTTAATTAGAGTAACATTTTTCGAATCAAAGCAATTTATTGAATTAAATATATATCCGCAGCGAGAGGAAAACATTACCGCGCTTTGATGACGCAGGACTAAATTAAGAACTTATAATTAAATAAATTAATAATAACGAAAAGTTAAAGTTGGGCAATCCTTTCATATACGAAGGAAATAATGAGACAAGTTAATATTGTAATGCCGCGATTTTGTAAATTGCTACCTGCTTATAGGATGTCTGTAGGTCAATAGGGTAAAATTTAAAGATCGATTTGTTCCTGCTCCCTGTGCACCTTAGGAACTATGTCTAAATTGATCCCAATTAACTGCGACAGTCAATACCCTAAAATTACGATCGTCAAAAGTGTTTACTGTTTATACAGTGAGCACCAAACATATGGAACATATACCAAATAAAACCGAAATGAATGTTTTTTTCTAAAAATCCCGAAACACGTCAATTTTCTTTTTTAAAAATACACATTGGACTGTCAAAATAATTTTCCGGCCTTCATTTGTTTGTAAGTGATGACGTCATCAGTATTTTTTTTAAATGTCAACCCCCATTTTTTTTGGCGGTTTTGATACATCTTTCAATTGCTTAAATGACAGTATAAAAATGTTGATACCTTACATAAGAAAATTTTCGAGAAATAAATTATTTAATGTTTAATAAACACATTCTTAACAAATGTTAAACATGGTTTAATGGTATTAGTATTGATAAAAGAGAATCAAAGGTACCAAGAAACAAATGCCCGTAATCTAAACAAATGCCCAATTGTTAAATATTCAGAAATGTTAATTGTCGTTTACTTGCAATAATTAACATTAGCTTCATAAATCTAATATGGCTCATTTAACAATTACAAGTAAACGACAATTGACATTTCTGAATATTTGACAACTTGTAGGCACTTGTATAGATTACGGGCATTTGTTTCTTGGTACCTTTGATTCTCTTTTATCAATACTAATACCATTAAACCATGTTTAACATTTGTTAAGAATGTGTTTATTAAACATTAAATAATTTATTTCTCGAACATTTTCTTATGTAAGGTATCAACATTTTTGTACTGTCATTTAAGCAATTAAAAGATGTATCAAAAAAGCGAAAAAAAAATGGGGGTTGACATTTAAAAAAATACTGATGACGTCATCACTTACAAACAAATGAAGGCCGGAAAATTATTTTGACATTCCAATGTGTATTTTTAAATAAAAAAAATTGACGTGTTTCGGGATTTTTAGAAAAAAAACATTCATTTCGGTTTTATTTGGTATGTTCCATATGTTTGGTGTTCACTGTATACATTCAACATGATTATTTTATAACTAGTTTGTAGTTGTACTTGTACTTGCTTCAAATAAAGACCCCATATGTAGAACAGCAACAAACACTCTCCTTTATACCATTTTCAGTTTAATTCAAGTTCTCTTTTAATATTCCGACTTTATTAAAACATAATAAATACCTACATACATACGTAATGTAAAATATAAATTTCGACTGGCTAACTATAATACAATATTATGTTACAAGTGACGAAAACGTGCACAGCTTTTGCAAGGGAGAGAGCCTACTAAGACGAAGTCCCAGGCTAGTAATTTCTCCGAGCTTCAGAAAATGATTTTCGACGAGTAAAAAATTATTCTTTTTCTACAACCATTTTTGCAAAGTAGTTTCAATAAATATCAACAAATTGAAGAAATTTGCATTAGTAGAATATGGAATGGAAACGTATTTAATGCTATTAGTTTATTCAAGTCACAAATAGGATACATTTTTTTTCCTAATACTATCTAAAGAAATCGTTACAGTTCTATGGACTAAATATTTATACGTTGCTAATCTATGTGTATTGTGATGACAAGAGTCATGTGGTATGTATTCAAGTATTTTTACTGAATTAATTTTTATTTTATTTAACTATGCAAGATGGCTTCGCACGAAATTTGTAATAGTTGTGAAAAAAAAATAGAGAAAACCCGCATTTTCTTTTAATTAGCAATTATTCATTATTTGAAATAAAATAATGAAATTCAGTATTCACAATGGTGGATAAATAATTCTGTTTAATATTGACCGACAACCTGAATTAAAAATGCAAACTCAACTTTAGCTGCCTATCCTTCTTCTTTGGATTAATATTCCACCGCTTAGCACAGCATGGAGCGTTTATTACATTTTCGACTCTTTATTGAGTTTTACAACTTTTAAAACTTTCAAATCAGTTCAGCTACACCCATGCTCCATATAATTGGAATTAATATGGCGTAGTACTAACGGGTATAAGAGCTGCAGACACATACCTAAAATGTGTTAAAGTTAGAGAGAGTTCAGTCATGTACGAGTCAACTTGATCAACTGATGTCATCTAAAATTGATCTCTTGTATTGTATGGTGAGGTGGTCTATGATTGGGAAATATCCCAACATAATAACGTTTTGCTTTCAAATAATTGCCGTTCGCCCGGCTATACATAAAATGCATATCAGCCATTTCAGAATTAGTAAATAAAACCACGACTGTAGACAGGCGCGGATCCACGGGGGGGGGGGGGCTATAGGGGCTGTAGCCCCCCCAGAAGGTTTGAAAATTATTTTTTTAATGAGATGAGTTTATATTTTGAGCAATTTTAAATACTTTGGTTTGTTACTCGATAATCCGGTTGACCTCAAACCGTAGGCTTGTGCCTTGCAGTGTTGAATTCCCCCTCGGGGGAAAAGTAGTTTCCGAAGCCACGCACCTTTTTTGAAAAAAATTTCGCCTGCGGCGCTGTTACACTCATCACTTCCCGCCTCATTCTACCTACCCATTGTTCTACGTTTTAGTTTTAAGATTTACCCGTTTTCGAGAAAAAAAAATTAAAAACCTTTTCTTAACCTCCAACTTTGGAAGGTCTTAATTCAGAAAGGAGGGGGGTTTCGAAAAAAAACTTTATAGTAAAGGCTTATGTTAATTTTCGCTATAGAATCACCTCCTCAAATTTTTCGCCTCTTTTGTGGAATGAATAAAAAATCGCGGGTTAGTGTTATACTACCTTTTATATTAGGTCAATTTAGTATTTTTGGAAGCTATGGCGGGCGGTTCAAATATTTTTAGATTCATTATGCTATCAGTTGTTTCATCATACCTGTATTATCGTTAGTTTATTTTAATTACAATTTGTGTAGTATGACAAAAGTATTTCTAAAGTTAGTATCCAGTTCCTAATAGAACTAATAATTCTAGCTCTAGGTCAACGTAAATACGTTGTTTGATAAGAATGACAGAAATAGTTACAATTGAATTTTTCCATTTCACTAGGTAATAGATATCTAATAATTATTGTTGTGCAATTTGACAGATCATAGATGTGTGTGCACAAAACATACTATTTCGTATGCAAAATAGGCTTTTTAATGTAACGCACTACTTAAATCGATATTGCGATACTTACAATGCTTTTCAAACCTTTCACGGTGTATAGCTTCTTTTATTAGTATCGAAAAGGTTAATAAAACTTTGTCATCTTACGGATTTTATAAAGTAACGTCAGTAACGTGGACAAGAAACAAAGGTATAGGTAAGTGTAAGGAAGTTTATTGAGTAAACATTATTATTAGTGACATAAATTCAAATTACAATATTAGTAGGTATTAAAAGTTCGTATAGGAAATACGAAAAGAACGTTTAAAAAGTTAGGAGAAACATGGATGGTTTGCTTAGTCAATACTAATTCGTGGCAGATTTCGAGAGTTGTTTGGAGACTATAGAGACTGATGTGCACCTATTCGTCTATAGACGTTTCAAAGAAGATCTTACAACTCTCTAGAATTACTAAACTTATATTACCTAGGTAGGTACTAAGTATTTATTGACGTGTATTGATATTATTTTATGTATACATCGTTGCTTCCCAAATTGACTTTTCGTCTAAATATAGAATAGAACCAATAAACACTTTGTCAGCAATTTATGTTCTCATTCTGGATACCTATTGTAACAAGAAGAACTGTCAGTAAATGTTTTTTTATTGTTTAGCACAACCCGGTTTTTATGTTGTCCACTGTACGCGACACTCTCATCTCATCTTTTAATTACCCAAAAACATTTAAAGAATATTTTTGAATCTGAAGGAAGTACATTTTCGAATATTAAGGTCCTTAAATTTCAGTCTCACGAGAATATCTATTTGTTTTCCTTTTCGATTTTTAAACATATACAGCCAATCACAAAGAAAAGTGCATCTAAACTAGAACATATTTAACATTATCATTGTACTATTTTTGACGTTATTTTAATAAAAACCCCTTTCTGCGTCATGAGATTTCAGCCTGAAAAATAAAAGAGGGAGCCCATTAACTGAAAAACTTAATTACAACATGCTAGCATCTAATAATATTGTATTGTTGACTAAACTTTATGGCATTTGCAGATTTGTTTCAATTTTCTAGTTTTTCATTGTTTTACTGAATGGTTTAGTAACACAAGTATACTAACCGCTCAGTTTTTTATATCAATGTATTATAGCGGCGTCTTGTTCGGTCTAACATATAAATCTTTCGTCCAAGATCATTAATTTTCGTTTTAGGAGAGAAAACGATCTGGGTTATGATGCCGAAACAGCCGGCAACAAATTTCTAGCACGCGTTCTACTATGGTCATCTCGATTGCATTTTAATAGATACATTATAATTAATAATAATTTGGAGATTAAGCAGCCAGAAATAAGACGACGAATTAATGTTGAAAAATTTTTAATGACGACGTTTCGCTATTTTGAATAGCTTCTTCAGGTCAATGCAACAAAAAATTAATACATTTTACAAATAATATGACTATTGAGCAGTTAAGAAGAATACGAGATGTAAAAAGCTTTACAATTTCAGTACTTGTTTTTTTAAACTTGTGAAATAATTTGGTGTATTTAATTCCATAGTTGTTGGTAATGTATTGGTCGGTAATTAAAGGTTGATCCATATTTGTAACGAATTTGTTGATGTGGAGGAATCTTCTTGATGATGTAAAAATTGGTGAAAATAAGGAACAAAATATTCTATTGGCTTGGAAAGATGCAGGTGGTGTAGAACGTGGTCTTCTGAGATTTATCAAAATTAAAATAAAAATCGAAAAATCAACTCCAATTGATTTGGTAATTTAATTTTGTAAAATGTTTGTTTACCAAACAATTTTACTTATATTATAACGGAATTAAATACACCAAATTATTTCACAAGTTTAAAAAAACAAGTACTGAAATTGTAAAGCTTTTTACATCTCGTATTCTTCTTAACTGCTCAATAGTCATATTATTTGTAAAATGTATTAATTTTTTATCGCATTGACCTGAAGAAGCTATTCAAAATAGCGAAACGTCGTCATTAAAAATTTTTCAACATTAATTCGTCGTCTTATTTCTGGCTGCTTAATCTCCAAATTATTATTAATCAATACACATCAGCCGTTATAATATAAGTAAAATTGTTTGGTAAACAAACATTTTACAAAATTAAAATACATTATAATGTTTTGTGTTAGTTATAGTAAGTAGTGAGATGCGAGATCGATTGGCGACATATCAGAATAACAGCTCGGGGCTATGATTCTTCTGAGTAGATAATATATGAGGCTGAGGCTTATCTTGTTTAGACAACTTACGAACTTACTCTACTTTTCCACATGACTAACCTGTTTATAAACTTCTAGTTAACATCGTTCTGCTTTGGAAGTAGTAGTGTTTCTTAAAGTTATAAGTGTACGTCACAATATTAGAACTATTAAAACAATTAATCTAAAAGTAATTTATTTATACTTGTGCTTTATAAACTGCTATTAATAAAAGAGTAAACATTATTTCCCTTTTTAACAAAACGCGTTTTATGTTATTGTATAACTGTACTAATACTACTAATAATAAAGTGCACTTTTTACTGGTAACAAAAACATCAATTTCAATGATTTTTGGTATTAAAATAGTAATGACTTTTAAGACGGTTACAAAAAAAATTAATTTTAGTGTTGATAGCCCAATACACAATCCGATGATAACATATTCATAAAACATTATTTTATTAAATAGTAATCGTAACAATACGCGTTTTTGACAGTTTGCTAGTTACAGTTCTCTCCAAGTGGGATAGCTATCTTTTACCGTTTACGAGATCCCCATGCATGCGATCCTTATCGTGGACACCCTATATATTATGTATCTACTCACAGCCTTCTATAGTTTACATAGAAGGCTGTGAGCCTTCTAGTACCGTGTGTCCCTGGGAAGACCGAACATAGGGATCTTATAATGCAAATTTTTTAAAATGATCCAAGAGTGCTTTGAAGCATTCGTCGTGAAACAATTACACGAATGTCACCGATCGTTAACGATTTCCACGCCGATCATGTATGATCGTCTCAAGATCAACATTTTTGTTTTGTGTTTTAAATGTCAATTTACTAAAACCAAAGACAATTAAAGGTTATGTTCATGTTAATTTTTTTTTTAATGGGGTCCTACCTTAACTGAAGTACAGTTTAGAGCTGACAATCAGTAATCCCAGTTAAATTACATGTGAAATGTGAAAATTTACTTTAATAGGATGATCTTGATGTATGAACCGAAGAATTTGATGCGACAATCAGCTTTATGATGAAACATGCTACAATGCTAATTGCATGACTGTATTAAGATGAAATCAAAGAAAACGCGAATATTAATATCAGTTAAGTGTGTACGAATATGAAATCTTTATTTCTACGGCAGTTTAATGTGATCAAATAATTGTTACATTAAAAGTATTTGATTTTTAAGGAGCCGGATTCTTGCATACCACAAAGGAAAGTTTTCTATCACAGGTCCACAGCATTATTTTATGTACCTACTAGTATAATTTTCGTAATTTCGTTTTAGTTTCTAATAATGCGTAACTTGTGAAAAGCCTTAATTGTTCACCTAATCCATCATAATCATGATCTTAGAACCATAACGTCAACTGCAAACAAATTATTTTGTATTTATTACCTTTATAATGATACTCAGTCTCATTTAATTTAATTAAAACACTTTCTACATTTACATGAACCAATTTGAGCAAATAATTAATAATTTTATTTCTAACTGATTTTCAAGAGCGCGGCTGTCAATTTGTAGGTATTGTAAATAATTGTTGAATCGTTTGTTAGTATAACGCACGCGCGTATTACATCTGTATTAGCAAGCGCGTTAAACAGCTGACATAACGACGTCGACGCTTCCACCAAATAGAAATTCAAAGCACTCGTGGATCATTTTAAAAAATTACCATTGTAAGATCCCTATGTTCCGTCTTCCCAGGGACACACGGTATGTAAACTATAGAAGGCTGTGATCTACTCCATTTTAATCATTTTATCACGTTCGAAGTGGGTTCTGAGGGCAGCAAACCGGGCGATTCTTAAGGCGCAATAGTTTTGGGGAAGACTCAAGCTTATGAACAAGCGAATAATTGAATAGGTATCTAATTTACTGTAAAAGATTAACATATGAATTCATCAAAGAGGCGCAACTTTAGCGGACTAACGAAAGTCTGTTCTTGAGAAAAACGTAAGCCAGGCGCAAGCTTCCAACTAATCAGAAAATTCAGCGAAGTTTGATAAGTGTCAAATTACCTTGCACGGGTCTAACTTTTTGTCTATATACAAAAGCGTAACAATGGCAACAAAAAAACGTAAAGGTGACGTACGCCCGCCAGTCAGACTAACTAGGTACTTCTTACGCGTTCATGAATCCGGTTGTAAGCGTTTAAGTAAACTGTATTTAACAATATCGTTTTTTTATTTCTTATCTGATTCAATTTTCTAGTGCTTAGGGCGTAAATTTTTTTATGGCGAGATCATAGACCATAGGTTCAGGTTCTATGTCATAGACATTGTGTATGTATTGTGTGCGTGTTGTGTAAAATGATTGGGAGATACAAACATACATTTGCAGCCTTGCTGACAACATAGGGTATTAAGATAATTTTATAATAATAATAATAATAGAATTAAATACATACTTAATCATGTAATTGTGTAATTGATACTTTCGAAATATATATTTTTTATTTTACGTACCTATAAACGACCTATAAATTTATTCTGATTTAGGAACTGCCTAATTATTTATAATAATTATTTATATTTCGTTAAATTAAAACTATGTAATTAATTATTACTCAATATCGAAATAAAGATATATTTCTTTATAACTTATTTTGATATTGCTCACTTTTTATGTCAGGATACATGATACGGCCAATTGTCATTCGAGCAATTTTCCATTTGATCAATTATTTGAGCAATTGTATCCGAGCAATTGCTATTCGAGCAATTTTACATTAGAGCAATTTTTATTTGAGCAATTGCATTGGAGCAATTTTCACCAAACCTAGCTTGTTATAAATTGATATATTATGGTTTCCAGAACAACACAACCTTGATTAATTTAATTAATACTCAAACTTTATGAGTTTAACAAATTTATCAAAAAAATGCATGTAAAATTAATTTATTCCACTCGTACATTAAAGAAATTTACACTAACCGGTTAATCTTCACTTTCTTAATTTCTACAACAATCGACTTATAACGTCTTGATTTCTTACGTTATGTTAATTATTATAATATGCAATGGGTCCCACAGGACAGCACATCAGAACAAAACAGAAAAGAATAATTAAGAAGATAGATCGTAATTTAAAGCTTTGTGTATCAAACTTTTGTTAGTTCTAGTCCATGCAGGGTAACAAACCAGAATCACTTAAAAGGCGATATACTAATTTTTCAATGTCAAAGCTAGTGCAAAACTTTTGGTAGGTAAACCATTGCAGCAACTTTTCTTCTTATTATTATGCTATTTTTATTAAGGTAGGTATATATCTCATACTATACGATGTGGGGATTCTGCAGGAATGTAAGTCAGGCTTGTAGGGAAGAGATCATTCCTAACAAAAACGCTTGTATATTAAACTTTCAGTTCACGATTTGAGACACATTTTTAATGATTTTCCTTATTTCTTGTTATTAGTGCAGGGCACCAAACTTGGCCTAAGGTACAAACCTTTTGGGGAAGAAAGCATAATAGTCAAAAGATTTCCTACCATTCTAGATTAACGATAAATATTTTTTCCAATCTTTCATATTATGATATTATACTACGCGAACACGTGCGTGTCCTGTAAATCACCAAAAGAGACCTAGGGCGTTTTATAAAAACAGTAAATATAAAACTTGCTTCTGGAGCTAGTGCTTCTGTTTGCATGATAATTTTAATGAAATTACCAATAATAATTAAGTAGGTACCTATAGCTAATAACCCACCACCGTATAAATAAACCATTCTAACCTTATCGTTGAAACTACTCTGCTATGCTGCTAATCAGCTCTAGAAGTTTTCTGATCTTCATCCTGCAAATTAAATTTATTGTAAATACACAAATATAAGTACACGCAATGACAAACTTTCAATATTCGTTATAACTCATTTAAAATTAAACATATAAAATACAAACCTACGTGGTATTCAAATTTGGGTAAGTATTTAAAAACACTAAACACCTTTAAAACACCACCACTAAAGAAATACATTTCACGACTAAAGTTAAGATTCTTTCAATTTCTTATCTACAAATGTCCATAACAGCAAGGAAAGGGGACTGAGAAATAACAACATGTGGCCAACCTTGACTTTGTGGGTTTATAGAAAATTTATATTTAAAGTAGGTAAGTAATAGAAATCGTTTTAGTATTCTTTTGTGATATGAGTCAGCTTATTGCAAAAGAGACATCTTAGAGACCATTACACGGTAATTTTATATTGTAGGTAGTGATTGCAGTAATACGGAAATACATATTGCAAAAAATAGCATTTCCTTTGAGGGTCTTATTAAATTTATTTTAATTACACATGCAGTACTAAAGACAGTATAACAGAAGCCAACAATGTATTGAACTGAATATTTCACTCATACATTGTTGTAACAGTAGTACAGTACAAAATTAATAAGTGGAAATTCAACGTTGCCATGCCAATCTAGTGGAAATTCCACGTTGCCATGACAAACTTGCGACCACAACATAATACCATATAATACTAAAAAAAACAACAAATTTTGTTAAACGTCATGAACCGTTTTGGGAACGTCTCAGAACGAGAAATTAACGAAAATGTTATTAAAAGTGAATGCAAAAATACGAAAAAGAGCAAGGACAGTGTCTGGAGACAGTTTATGTCATTTTGCACCGAAAAAAAGTACACATTCGATCGAGAGACTCCAGTATCCGAACTTGCATTCATTTTGAAAAATGCTATTGGTTTCGAGTATTTTTATTCGAGAAATATTCTCCCTAAATACCATTCGTGCTTAAAAATGAACCGGATAATTTTCATTCAAACACGTTGTCTAATTTCACTCGCTCTACGAGCTCGTGAAATTATTAACAACGTGTTTTCATGAAAATTATCGGTAATTTTTAAGCACTCGTGGTATTACCCCCGATAATTCAATTCATATTCCGTCACCCAATCAGAAGCGTCCTATTTTAAAAATTGAACCAATCAGAAGGTTATTTTACTGTAAATCGTACGACACTAATTAAGAACCAATAAAAAATTAATTTTAATATGGTTTCCAAGCCAATAAAAAATTTCTTGATAAACTTTTTTCAGTTGACTAACCTAACTGATATTATTAGGCGATAATTTTTTGACATTCACTGTCACAGTGAACGTCAAAATATAAGAAGTTTCAGAAATTACAATTAGAGTTTTGAAATTTGCACCTTGTTTCTGTGCACTCTAAAAATTTACCGGAAAGACTTAACGCTCTTATGAGATTAAAAATGACAATATTTTTCTAAAAAGTGAAAAGCAGTAGAGTCTTTCAGCGACAATATTTATGTCAGTGAATCGTAAAACAAACGTCAAAAAAATTCTTGTTTCATTAAATTGTCATCTGAATACAACTCGTACTTTGAGCTTTTCTTCAATATTTGTCATTCTATATCCTTACTCGTTGCTGCTCTTTTTGTAAAATAATCACTCGCGTACCGCTCGCAATTATTTTCGTCACAGAGCAGCACTCGTATTCAGAATGGCAAAATTATTGTCGGCAAAACTCGTTGTATTATAATATATGATAATCCTGCTCACGTAAAAGAAAAATGATATTTCAATAATTCTGATTTTGACACTCAAATTTAAATATTTTGTCCCTATTCACTTATACCTAGCTTTCAGGAAACTCCTGTTTGTCACCATACCTGAGTCTATGGTAAAAATGATTTTGCTATCAAGTGTGGGTGTCACGTGAAAAAGAGATTAAGTAGGAAAGAAGAGGAATATGAATGAGTATTAGTACCTATTAGTAGTTGCTGTTACCCCACTGGCAGTTCCACGGGGGGTACGGTAGTACGAACGTATGTGCATAACATATTTTGCCGTTACAAACTTTTCTCCCAATGTTTTTTATAGTTATTAAGTAAGAAGGAATTAAAGGACCTATTAACATGCGAGCAGTGTTGGGTATTATCTAGAACTACCTACATACTTGTATCTAGATATTGGAGCCAGATTATATATGTAGGTATCTAGTATCTGTATCTAGATACATTTTTATAAACGTATCTTGAATCTGTATCTAGATGCTTATTCGGGGGATTTTTTTATAAAACGATAAAGATACAGAGATACAATTTGAAATTCATTTTCGTGTACCCGAAAATAAAAGTAATTACAATTAATTCAGAAAGATGGTTTAAAGCTTACAGAAAGATGTTGCTTCGATTGTTCGACAGTAGGTAAACGAGTGGCACTGACATGTCTGCGAATTTTATATTAGGGTCTGGACTATCGGTTCTTCATACTGACAGCAAGGATATGGATATAAATAAGCATAAGGATAGTGTATGCATGAATGCATATTTTACACGTTTTTTAAAATGCATGTTTTGTAAACAGTATATTACTTGAGGTTTATTGCTCACTTTTCTATTTGTGTTCAATAATGGAGCTTTTAACGCACCAAACTAGTACGTTATCGCAACATCAGAAGTCGTCGAAAAGATGAAAATTTTTAATTTGATGAATAATAGTTTAGGAGAATTCCGAGTGATGACTATTTCCATTAATTCAATTATATCGGGTGCGATTTAATTCTGCGGCTGGTCTGAATCACTGCACGATTTTCTAGTTATAATAAATTCTTTCTTTCTACAGGTTAGAGCGAGCGTAAAACTCTGGCGTTTATGAATTTCACAGCGATTGCTTAGGGAACGAAAACAAATGTCATTTTCCGCAATGTCAAAGTTCATTGGTCTGCAGCTTTCTTTAAATTATTTAATCCCTTACGGAATTTTTCTCAGACACTGCCTTTGCCAGACTTGGATAAAATAGAGATTAATTGAACTAACTAATACGTATTTATAACTTCGTTCAGTACTTTAATAGCATAGTACAATTTACAATTTCAAAGGTGATAGTCAGGAATGAAATATTATTAAGTAAATCACATCTAGGTTCTTACCAACCAGGACTTACACAATTTCGCTTACCTAAATGAGCAAAAGGAGTGTGAAAGGAGTCAAATAGAAAAAACGGTATAAAAACTCGTTTCATAAGGTCATTTATTGCACTCGTTCTTTAAATTAAACTTTAAACTTATGAAAGTAGTTCTATTAATATAATTTAGTATGTACCCATTCTTCGGAATAATATAATACGCTACTACAGCTTATAATTCTTGAATTATGATTTTTCAAAATCAATGTCTCAGAAGACGTGGCTTTGTAGATTTAGTTCCGAATTCAGTTTCAAAGTTTCATCCTTTCGGCAATGCGCACTTATTGCTATGCTCCTTCCTCATTTTTTCCTGTAAGACTATTACCACTAAATCAAAAATTTCGCAATACGCACACACAATAGTTGATTCTTACATAATTTTCTAATGTTGCGAGCCAACCAAAAAATAATGTTTGTCTCGACATCAAAACGTATACCTAAGAGGAGGTTCAGATTAAGTAAGCAAGTTGCAAGTACTATATCTATATCTAGTAGTCGGCGAGACACACTTCATATAATTTGTACAGTAGATGCATAAGTGAAAGCACTCTACTATTAATTACTCAAGATAGCTTTTGCAGGATACTTGAGCTATCAGTAAGTAAATGTCTCAATGGCTATACTCCTTGGAGAATACTACATGCAAAACTGATTCATTTATGCGTGGCGGTGTCCATGGATATTTTAATTAGTCCTTACGCTAGGTTGGTTTTGTTAGCAAATCGATGTCGACACAGTTTCTCTTCAGAAACTGTTAGCGGACATCCCAGAGAGTACTCCGATGTAAGGTGGACATCCGGGAAATTGAAGAATCAACCACCATATTGGAGAATGTGAAAATTTTGACAAATTTTTATGTCGCGAACCAGTGGTCCGATTTTCACAAACTTTTTTTGTTTTGTAATAGTTTATTTTATTGTTATTAATTTGTATGCTGAGCGCAAGTTAAATTTTGGACGCAAACAATTGAAAAAGGACTCTAACTGAACCCTCTAAGCATACACAATTTTAACACATTCACTGCCGGTATCATATTTTGGAAGTGTTCCAGGGGCCGGTTAATATTTTTAAGTATCGGTGAGTTTATTTTTGCATAAAATGGTAGGAAAATCAGTTTTGAGTTACAATGTGGCCAAAAATGTCCAAAGCACGTGACAACACATATGGTGTGTGATCGGCATCTGAAGAAGAATTCTTAACCAAGGGCCAATCACACATCTTGTGTGCGATGTGATACACTGCCTGGGGAACAATAAAAAACATCAATAAGAACTAAAAATTTATTCGTAGTTTTGTTACAAAGCAAATAAAAGCAAACAACAAATGGTGAAAGATTTCCAAAAGTAAAATCAGAAATAGTAAATGAAAAAAATTAATCAATAGGTATTTATGAAAAATTCTAAAACACGGTTCTAAGCACAACCCGGGTGTATCCGGGCACATGGTGCAACAAAAATTTGTTTCTTTTCGATTTTTCTTTGTTCTGCAGACCCGGCAGTCTTTTCGCATAGTTTTGCCCCCCTTCTGGCTTTTGTAGTTGTGAGGGTAGATGAACAATCTCTGGCAATGTGGTTGGTTTTGGAGTCTCTTGTCGCCCCAGAAGGTTCTCTATTATATACTTTTAGGGGTCTTTTAGCACGCGAAGGCCCTGCCACAGGTTCATCGGCCATAATTACAGCACGAAAATCAAAACCGGAAACCAAGGTCAAAAATTATTTTTAATATACCTCCTTACTATGCCGGCAAAAGCTACACTGCATTGAAGCCACGCCGAGACAGCTATGCAACGCTAAAATCAAGTGCGCAGATCACACAGGGTGTGTGTGATTGGCGTCCTGCGGAACATACGCTTCACACACACGGTGTGTGACCGGCGGTGAACGTGTTAAAACGCTTCCACTTTATTGAAACACACCGATTTCCTAAAAGTCATAGTAACCGCCATCATTAGTAGATCAAAATGATTTTTTTAAAGTGCTGGTATAATGTACTACTTAGATGGCGAGATATTAATTATTTTATAATATTACGCTATGTGTGATGTCCAGAGTATAGACAATCGCGGGTGCTTGGGGGGTAAGGGACGAAGGTCCCCACCTCCGGTCACGTCGAAATTTTCACATTTTTTAATATAGCGGCTGATTGCTCAATTTTCCGGATGTCCAACTTACATCGAGGTACTCTCTATAGGATGTCTCCTAACAGTTTCTGAAGAGAAACTGGTCTACATCGATTTGCTAGCAAAACCGGCCTAGCGTACGGACTAAATAGACAATAGTAGTCATTCTATTTCCATTTAATAAGATTGAAGATATACAAGAAATTATCCTTGTCAAAATTGGTTTATTTATTTATTATTATATTTTTATTAGTAAGTTAACCCATTTAATTATTTTCTAAATTTGATAATACTTCTGCGGTTAAAGAAGTAGGTACCTAATTATGTTTAAGGTGCACGAATTTAATTCATTATGAAATTTGAACACGACTGAAAAATGATTATTATTAACATAATTATATGACTTTGGTTGAGATTATTTAACATAGCTTGAGCTCTTATTCTCTTAATTTGTGTAGTGGTTCGGTATATAAATTACATTGGGCTGGAAAAGTGTGCAACCGGAAAGTAGGTTCCATGAAGCTTCCGCGTGCGGTGTTGAAATGATATGCCCCTTTTCCGTTTCCGTTAATTTATTATAATAATTTACAGCGAATCCTTCTTTAAATTTTATTTAGGTTTTAATGTCGATACTGTCCGTATAACAGCAACATATTACGAGAATATCGCATACATTCTTAAATTATAAATCGAAATCTTCTTTAATGATATTCTGAACGATTGATTTTCTGCACATCTAATGATTCAATAACAACGTATTCGAAATTTTGTGTACGTTCTTAAATTTATTATAAATTGAAACCTCCTTTATCTGATGGTTGTTTTCCAGCGCGCCGAATGGTTATTCTTATTGAGGATACTACTAATGAGTACCCCTCTTATATTTTCTCCGGTAGTCCGGTATCGAATATTGGAGTTACTGAGAACCAAAAAATTGAAAGAAAATAGTAAATGTGTCTTACGTACATATTATTTTCAAAAAAACCTTGTACTTGGGAAAAGAGATGTCGAATTAATACAGCATTGTAATATTTACACGATTATATTAAAACTGTGGAATACCTTTGATTAACCTCCGACTTCCGCTGTAGTTAAGATGTACCTGTGTACACGTCATCAAGACAAACCAGTTGTCTTTAGAATTATAATAATGTAGTAGTTCGAAGGACCTTTAAAGTTACAGGTTTACTAATAAGACATGCTTTAAATAACCTTATTTATCACCCGAGTATGTAATTGATATAATAATACAGGCAAATATTTACTTGGAGTGAAATATAAGCAAGGGATAAGCTTACCTTCCTATATATTTAAAAGTTTTTTTCACATTAAACACTATCTGACACAATAAATTATATAGTTATTAGTAGTTGTGGAAAGTTATTTTTAAATTCCTCCTATAAGAGAACAATTAATTTTTGTTTGTAGATTTTTTTTGAGTAAGTACATCTTGTAATATCAAGGCAATTTGGAATGTTAGGAAATGATAACTTTTTGTCCTTACAATTTTAGAGGTATGGTAACAACAAAATTGAGAATATTACTACTACACGGATGGTTTATATTTGTCTTCCTCGGTAACGTATAGGTCAAGCGTATGCTCCATGCTAAACGTCCTAGATCGCAGACGAAAACTTGCAAGACCAGTCGCGTGGTGACATAGTCCGACTAGGAAATATAAAACTAGAAAAAAGAAAAGTAAAAGCTACAACAGTTCAAATTGCTGTCTGTCTGTGTAATATACAATGTTGTTGACGATCCACTATAATTTCAAATAATTTAATATTTAACGAAAAGGTATAGACAACTATACCTATGTATATATTAATGTGGTTCTAAATCTATTTGGTTACTTTTGATATACAGGAATATGCAACTGGGGCTGCACGTAGCGTTATACCTTTTGGGAAAAAATAAGGGATTATTAACATTCTTATTACAAAAAGGTTCGTAAGCGGATAGCGTTCAACACAAGTATTGAAGAAATGTAAATGTGACAACTTTGCGATTTAAATCTACAGATATCAACCAAACAGTGTTTTAATATTGAATTGAACGCAGATGCTGCTGTACTCACTTCTACCAAGGCGTTTAAGAAAAAGTCCTGAATATGTACTTCAGCTACAACTACAACTACAATTACTAAAACGAAAGCATCTAGATCTAGAAGATTACGGCTGAGTTAAAACCTTTATATTGTTGGGAAAACTGAACGTAACTTTAAAATAAGGTTTTAATAACATCACAGGTTTGATAAATAAATTATTGTCCAACATATTTGTAAAACGGCACATGGTATTAAAATAGAAGATTTAAAACTATTGAAGGAAGTGTCCACAATTATTAAAGAATTAAAACATTACAAAGGCATTGAACATTTCAAAAATATGATGAATTCTTCATTATTTTCATCGATTGGATGATTGGACAGGTGTTAGTCTACATTATTTTGCTTGAAACATGGAGAAAAAATTGCAATGCCATTTTCTACTTTGTTGCTTGTTTGCGAGTTTATCTTAGCAATAAATTTAGATTTTCTTATCCTTCACGGTACTGTTTATACTAATATTCTTTGTGGTAAATACCTAACGTTAATATTGCAACATTATTTTGTTTCCTATCAATGGCAAAAATATATCTATGCAGATTTTATTCATACGGTTCATATATTATGTTGCATTTAATAAATTTCTTGTTTAGGAAACGAGTGCATGAAATGTTTTCAAGTTTTTTTTGCTTGAAGATTGATGACGATTAGGGAAAAAATTTCTGGAATAGGTTGGTACTCAGGCGCGGTAGCATATCCCTTCTACTACATATTCGGCAAAAACAAAACTTCATATTTCAAATAATTCAATAATACCATATGGTATGGCGTTCTTTCCAGTTACCAATCTTTATCTTTGAATGCTTCAAGAAGTCTTTGCAGTTACAATTATTTTTTACCTATAATAATGGGGGTTTGTGCACGAGTGTTTACACAACCTTTATACAGGGTGATTCAAAAATGGCGCATAAGCTCTTCAGTACGTTGTAGGGGACGGTTATTTGAACTGTAGAAAAATCAGAAAAAAATTTTAGCTGCTAAATTTTTGTAGTTAACAACGAAGAAGTAAATTGTAGATTTGGCAACACGGGTGCAGCTATGTAGTATATGAGTGGCTTTTATTTCCTTTCATTTACATAGTGAGCTTATTAAAAGTTTCAAACATCGTTGCCACATATTTTTTTCAAACAACTTGGTACAAAAATATCAACTTTGAAAGCTAATATTTCAGGAGAATGAGGTGTTATGAGCATTTTATTTATTACCCACTATATGAAAAAATACTTAAATTATTTATATGAAATGATGAGAAGTTTCAAAATCCACATGAATTCAAAGTTGAGTTCTCAACTTAACTTCATTTCTCAGCAAATTAGCGGCTAAGAAGTTGTTTACTATTTTTCCTACACTACAATTATTATTCCCTACAACGTACTGAAGAGCTTATGCGCCATTTTTGAATCACCCTGTATATGACAGTTATGTAAATAAGTTGAGTTGTTAAAAATACAGCGCGCGCGGCGCGGCTTTTAATTTTGCTGCGTTGTACTGCACTGTAGTATGGCTTTACGCGTCCCGGTTTATTATTACTATACTCTGTTTTTTCTCTTTATCATTCATGAGTGCCGTGATTTTTATATAGTTTTATAGTGTAGGTAAACTTCAAAACGACAATTGACTACAAGTGACGTTTCCACCGGTGACTTTAGTAGCTATTCTACACTGTTATAAAAATATCTGAAGTTGACTTCGCCTACTCTGAATGATAAAGAGAAAAAACAGACTATACAGATGCGTGTCTTTCTTCTGTACATATCGAACCCGTATAGTCTCGTATTTATCGCTACGCATTCAAGTGATTTCCAGCTCCTTCGCGAACTATACTGTATACTTACATTCTAGGAAAGTAACAATGGTACCCAACTGTACTATAATAGCTGACTATTAAGTTTGGTTGTCAGGGATGTTCCTGTTGTAGCCATGATTGTAAAACCTACCTACATTGGTTGTAACATAAAAAAAAATAGATTGTTTACGGCGTTTCTACATTCTGCAAGTTTATAAAGAAGCTTGTTGATTTTCAGGAAATTTAACCAAACACACTTCACTAAATTGAACATCATATGAACCAACCTATCCATTTCGTTTTTAATTAAGATTAAATTTCAGCAACGACGTCGATGTTTTAAAATTAGATATTAAACGTTACAGTAAGTAATCAAAACAACAACAGCTTTTATTGACAAGGTAACAAACAAGTTCCTCTGTTTATTTTAAAACGTGATATTATCCATGAGTGTCTCTTTTGTGCTTAATTCTAGTTTAAATAAAATAATATAATTATAATAATAAGTAAATAGATATGCATGATATAAAAATTGTTGAATTAAATATCCGTGCTGAAGATTCACTGAACACATCTTTCATAGTTATCTGTTTCGAATGTTTACGGACTTACGGTATTATGTTGAGTGCACATATCTCCTTTAAAATGTTACACAAAAGTGTAAAAAGGCAATGTTACAGTTTATGAAGTGGATGGTTGTCATTGTATAACAGATAGCATAATTTAACAAAATTTCATAATGTGGAGGAATACATCTTCCAGTTCATGAACTGGACAAAAAAACTGTCCAAATAATGAATAAAATTAAAATTACACGATCAGGTTTCAGTTCGAACTAAATTTCCAGTTCATGAACTGGAGCATTTCACGAAGTGGGTGCGACATATAGGTATGTAGTACTACTTATATGGTACTTAATATAATTTTAGAAATACACATGCCATTCATATCTTGACATCATCATAATGTAACTATGACATTTGTGTAATCCTCTTGTCTCAGATCTCCCCTTAAGGGCTCCAATCCATTCTCCTTTAATTTAATCTAAGTTACATAATTACCTACTACATTACACTTTCGAAGTTACAAGCAGTGGATCAGGGTTTTGCCAAGTCTCAATTGATAACCGACTTCATGCATTAACATAGGGTGATGTCTTTAAAAATAAAGGTAGCACATAATAATTTAAAGTCAACAATAGTCAATAATAATAGTCTTTTAATAGCCAACTTTGGAAATCTTCTTAATAAATGTAACAACTGAAATTACGTCTTTTATTAATTATTTATAGCTTCGTATTTTCTTTTACAACTTAGAAAGCTTAGTAGAGCTTAGAGAGAGGAGAGGAGAGCTTCCAGAAATCAATATATTATTTTTTATCATGTAAATATTATGGAGTTTTTAATAGCATCTTCGACTCTGGGATACTGGTTGAGTTTTCAATGTGTTGGATGAAAATCAGATTTCCAATTTTATCCTCACCAGTGTTACTGTGATGTTATAAAACCCCTATAAAAAATGAGAAAGAAAATATTCTTTATAACAGGTATAGTGCTTTTTTCATCATATTACAGCTTGAGCTTCTGTAGATTTGGGGTGATCCCAGAGCTATGAATATGAATGAGAAAAAAGAGTAACTCAAAATTAATTTTCATTGTTTTGTTCATTTCATTTCTTATTCAATTTGGTCTCCGCAATCGCTTTCCTGTACTCCAAATACTTACAAAATCAGTCACTTTCTTGGACAGTTATCTTAAATTTAAATTTTTGCTGTCATTGTGGTTTGGATATTGGAAGTATGGAACTTTACGAATCTCATAATGTTAACAAACTGTGGCGTTTATATTTTACATGCATTCACTGAACTTATGAATATTTAGTAAATATATTTCGAAGAAAACCCATTTACTTTATAATTAATTTGGTAGTTACACATCAAGAAACACGTAATACATTGCCTTACCTTGAACTTGCAGTTCAACTAGTGAGTACTTAATTGGTATGTACCTACATGTAGGTACCACACATGGTTCCGCATACCCGTTATGAATTTGAGACGAATGTTTAGTAAGTGGTTCTAAAGTTTGTTATTACAAAATTCTCCACATTTCGATTAACTCAACGTTTGGTGTTATGTTATCGTGATGGAGTTATCCCGCTAAAATGTAATTAATTGAGCTGCTATTATATGATATATTGTTTAAACTTCATCATGCGAAGTATAATATATCGTGTTCAGATAATCATTCACTGCCACAGTAGAACATACAATATTAATTTATATAAATGCATTTGAGTTTAATTAAGCAGATTTAGAAATTAGTAATAATCAAAATGAATTAGATTTATTTTTGCTGTTTTATATTCGCGAAACTTTAAGAAAATAATAGCAGTTTTTTAAGCACAGTAGTAGTATATCAACCATAATGCGCAAATAATTGAAACAGGTTTTGGTGGCACATTTTTTCGTCTTAATGTTGACATAAATCACATGTAATTTGGTGTCACCACAACATATTGATCATCCTCTAGCAACGAAAACGTGTTTTTAAGAGTTCTGAAATCAATGTTATCAAAGGTCAAACAATATAATATTGAGATAGTTTTCCTTTGATATCAGCATTAATATCCTGAATTAGTATAACGTTCTACGTTGCTTATGGTTGGTTTGGGAATTTTATTATTTATACTTATTTGCATAAGCTGCACATAATTAAAACAGTCGCGAGTCGTTTAATGGTGCAATTTGTACCTATTTCAAAATGCAGGAATTGAATATTGTATTATTAATTGTAACCCGTGGTATTAAGTCCAACCACTGTCTTGTCATTGTTGCACAATGATATTTGAAGGAAGGAGACTAATGCGTTATAAAGTTTGTCATTTCATGCACTACAACAGGGTGCGTTAACTTCCAGGATCATTGAAAAGATCGACTGGTTTTGGACTACAGTGTCCATTTTAATTTTAAATTTGAGATAAACTTATTAATTTTTACTGTAACTGTAATTTACTGTTATATTACCTATCATTGTAAATATTAAAAAGAGACCGGAAACGAATTAATGTTAAATATACAATAAATGCGCACGATTATTGCTTCGGCATGGGCAGCTTCATTCTCCTAATTCTTATGAGTTATGGACGGTTGTACGTACCACCGGCAGGCGCTGTGAAAATCAAAATTGGAACGAACATATGGTAACTTGTAGGCCATAGGAGAATGCAGCCATGTTAAAAGTGCGTCGCACTGAAAAGGCGCATATAGATGGCACTAATGTCATTTAATAACCGAATCCAGAAACCAGAAAGTTTTTCAAACGTTTGCGACTTTGAAAGTTTGGCGTTTATGATAGATAATTATTGTCTTAATATTATGGTTTCGGTAGACCCAGAAATCTCGTGGGTGTTGCATTTAAAGAAAGCGTTGAACGTAACAAGGACATTTTGTTCAGTTTAATTCCTTATATAGGGATGATGATGATTATTTTGTTCATTCAAAATGTATAAAACACAAGAATAACAGAGTGTCGATATTGGGAATCTACACAACATTGTACACAAATTCAAAAAGTATATTTCAAGTAATAGTTGATCGCTGCCATAGCAACAGGTTCTATGAAACGCAGCATAAGGTTTAATATTGTTATACAGATCCACCAAGCTTATAAATGCCCCGGAAAATATGTCAACTAAATTTTAAAAGACAAATCGCCATAATACGTCAACCAATAGCAAACAATTCTACTCAAAAGTATATTCACTAGAAAAATTCAATTGACTTTTGAAATTTTAATAATTTCAGTGTTTGTCAGATTGTTTTGACGTTTAAAATCTATGACGTATGAATGTTTAATCAAGGAAAATAATTCATTCTGAAGCCAGAAATATCAGTCGGAAGGTCATAGCATTTTTCGAATAAAAGGTATTTACAATTATTTGTTTTTATTTTGACTGTACTTGAAAAACTATACCTGCACCGGACACGCCCCCTTTAAAATTTGTAAATTTGGTTGAGCTGTATTATTAATAGAGGTATGCTGGCATAGTTTTTGATTCTATCGTACCGTATATCGCATATCCAATGTTTTAACATCTATAGGTAGTAAGTATAATACTTCACAGTTTAACACTTCACAGTAGTAATATACTCGTATTTCATACCCGTTCAATTCGTCTGAGGAATGAAAATTGAATTAACGGAAGGGATCTTAAATAATCGTCTGTAAAGTAACGTAGTCCGCTAGAAGTATTGATAATTAATTAACACGTTGATAGGGTATGTTTTGATAATAATGGGGTTAAATCATTATCATGTTAACGTCAATCAATATCAGTTCTTGGTTCTGTTAGTTCTGTTTTAATTTCCATGTATAGCTGTAGTGGTTCATAGTAGTTTTATTTGATAACTAAATATCTTCTGTGTAACACCATTATTAATAAAAGTATAACCACATATGTTACTTAACGTGTTATTACAGGAATTATAATTGTACTTCAGGAAGGTGTAAGGGAATACAACTACAGTTGTGTTTTGTGTTTATAAAAAATGTGTTTCTGTTATAATTTGTAGCTATAAAATGTACAATGCATATAAGTCTTGCAAATTATATAAATAACGAAATTATCTCAGAAATTATCCGATTGCATGACTGTTGTGTTAATTCGGTTTTTGGGAGAGCATTAACATTTCCGGTCGCGTATCTATGTAAATATTCCCAAGAAATAAGAATTGTAAAAATTCATTTGGTATTCATGGTAATACATTTCTCCAACGCTTTAATAATTTCGATCACGCATGAGACGGTTTTTTATACCCTGGTTCCCTGGTTGAGTCATTAAATTAGCTAAATGCTAAATTACATTTAATTTCAAATTTAGAAACAATATAAGTTCTGTAAACTTATAAAACAATAATTTCATGCTGCATACCTGCCATGTGTTTACCATTAAATTTATGGAGATTTTTAGCTAGCCCATATTTTATGAACTGGAAATACTACTAATGTTTACTGCATATAATTCTAATCACTTATGCGCTTCTAAATGCTTTTTATAATTCTGTCAAGGTTAAATATAAGATTAGCATCTCTAGATACTAATATAATTCTAATTACTTTATATGACAAGCAATCAAGTTTATAATAACAATAATTTTGATTTCTAGCACGCGAGCTTGGCAACAAAAGGTCTTATTGACTTTAATGAGATTGATTTGTGATCAAATATCATAGTTCAAAAGCAAAAATATTTTAGGCTAGGAATTCTTTATTTTCCACATGTCTGACACTTGCCCTGAAGCATAAAGCCGCATAATGCTCTTTTCAACTACCTACTAGATTTAGAAGGTACCATTATTTAGTTTGTTTTCAGGGCAAGAAGTTGATTTTCTCAGCTAGTGGTCACTAATTTTTTATTATTGACCACTGGTCAATAATAGAAACAATTGATCAAGCATGCTAGCCTGATGCCTTTAAAATTATGTCAAATATGGAATATTGTTCACCTTCATAATACAACAACCACTTTCCAAAGCTTATTTATTTCAATCTAGTGTTGTTTCTTATTAATTTTAATTATAATTATTTGTTAAAAATGAGAAATAAATATATTTTATATAAACGTCGAATTTTACATAAATGTCAGTTTAAATGTTTTCAGGCAAGGCTACTTGATTTTTGTGGATATTTAGAAATGTAACTTTTTGCGCTACTGTGCTCTATTTCATTGTTTACCGCGGCTGTTTCCAAGACAGTAAGTTATGTTTACTAGTTGCTAAGGATAAAGTCGTCGGTAAAATACTTTGGGGTTCTAGAACGGTAAGTAAATTTACTCAAAACGAATGTGCCATGTAATTTGATAAATTAATGTCAGTCACAAATGTCAGTTTAGTTAAATAAAATGAATGCAATTTCCAATGTTAGTTAAAACAAATCCTGGAGCTTTTAATTTCTCATTTCTTGTAACGAAGTACGCCAGCAAAGATTTTTCATCAATATTTGTACTTTTCTTGGTACACCAATTTTTAAAATGATTGTAGGTACCTTCTTAGCGTCTCTCTAGACTTATCAGGAATGAGAACCGAACACCCCACATTCCAAGCTTCTTCTATTTCGTTTTCGGAATCATTTTCATTAATTTTTAGCACGGAACTCCAAATAATTTTCACAAAAAACTGCAATGGCGGTAACTGTTTACAGATTGCTATAGAAACGCAATATATCAATCGACAATACGGCAACGTGATGCGGAGACTGACAATTATCGCATTTGAATCTGTATTAATTATTAATTTATTAAAAATTCTTTTTACCGGATTCAGTAGCGCAAAAAACGTCATAAGCATCACGAACGTTAAGGACTACCGATCTCAGACAATAATTGGAGTCGTCGCTGCGCTCCTCCTCCAAACTATTGTCTTCGATCGGTAAAATGTCCTTACCGTTCTTAATACTTAATATACTATTTTGCGCTACTGTCCTCTATTTCATTGTTTACCGCGGCTGTTTCCAAGACAGTAAGTTATGTTTACTAGTTGCAAAGGATAAAGTCGTCGGTAAAATACTTTGGGGTTCTAGAACGGTAAGTAAATTTACTCAAAACGAATGTGCCATGTAATTTGATAAATTAATGTCAGTTACAAATGTCAGTTTAGTTAAATAAAATGAATACAATTTCCAATGTTAGTTAAAACAAATCCTGGAGCTTTTAATTTCTCATTTCTTGTAACAAAGTACGCCAGCAAAGATTTTTCATCAATATTTGTACTTTTCTTGGTAGGTACACCAATTTTTAAAATGATTGTAGGTACCTAACCTTCGTAGCGTCTCTCTAGACTTATCAGGAATGAGAACCGAACACCTCACATTCCAAGCTTCTTCTATTTCATTTTCGGAATCATTTTCATTAATTTTTAGCACGGAACTCCAAATAATTTTCACAAAAAACTGCAATGGCGGTAACTGTTTACAGATTGCTATAGAAACGCAATATATCAATCGACAATACGGCAACGTGATGCGGAGACTGACAATTATCTCATTTGAATCTGTATTAATTATTAATTTATTAAAAATTCTTTTTACCGGATTCAGTAGCGCAAAAAACGTCATAAGCATCACGAACGTTAAGGACTACCGATCTCAGACAATAATTGGAGTCGTCGCTGCGCTCCTCCTCCAAACTATTGTCTTCGATCGGTAAAATGTCCTTACCGTTCTTAATACTTAATATACTATTATTTTTTATTAACGTAAAAACGATTACTAATTTATAAAAGCAATAAAGGTGTTAGTAGTGGAAAAAGTAGTAGTATATAAACCACGGTATAGAAGACTTATCAGTCTCGCAGCTTATTTCCTTCGATGCTCCGCATCCTTCCTTTACAATTACAAGACAAGTGACGAACTAACCGATATTACAAGATTTTGATTATGCAGCATCTAAGAATTTTGCCACTTTTGTTTTAAATCGTTATTTATAATGGTGTGAAAATATTTAAATAAAATATATAGCATAACTGTGACATTTCATATTTCCGATTAACAAGATGGAAATTATTTTAGAAATGTTACAATTCCTTAAAGTTTTGCTAAGTAATTAGTGTTTCAATTAACTCCACTCCGAATTGTACAGATTTATGAGAATTAAAGTATGCTTTTCATATTTTATTATTTTGTTACCTGTGACAGCGTTGAATTATTATCATTGTTGCTATATTTAGAAACTTCATTAAAATATGTGTAATAGTCTAGCATTTTAATTTAACATACATAGCTACCTACGTATACATTCCGACCGCTACACATAAACAGATAATTTTCGGAACTAACTTCGTTGGTTTATACACCTAATTGGTCTGTACCACCCATAGGAATACACTGTCTAAATTGAGGGGTAAATGTAAAGGTGAAATGTGAGCTAGCTTTAGGCAGAATACAAACCTGTACGTTGAAACTACAGTCAAATGTATGTACTATTTAAATAAGTTTCTTTCCTTCCTGTTGTTACTATTACGAAATTGATATGTAAATGGTAAAATCGAATTTATATTCTGCAAAACGTAAGTAAGGTGCTGATACCGAACAAATGTTATACATTTACAGAAGCTTGGATCGATCACCAACTGACTATTGTTTTCTGAGATATTCAAGTTGCAGGAAGACTTGTCATGAAGTAATTGAAAGTGTTCAAAACTTTGCACTACCAAAGATCATATCAGTATATAATGCTCCTTGGTGCTACGAATCCATATAGGAACGTATTGAACAAGCCCTTTATTATCTGAGGCAAGATATATCATTAAACTCAAACAACGGAGAAGTACAAAATGGTAAACATCAACCAGAGACTGTTAAAGCTCCAAATAATATAGACTAACCCCTAACCCTGCACCATTAAAACTCTTCCAATTCGAAGAAAGGTATGCAAGAAATCCCTTGACATACTATATTACGAATCGTCCACTAACATATTATGTCATTTGTAGAGTAGAGTATATTAATCTACACTTCTACACAATATGTAATTGCTCAAACAATAAACGGTCAGTTATTAAAATTATTCTCGAAAGGAAAGGATAAGGAAGTCACATAAGTTGTGTGTATGAACGTTTGATGTAAGATCTGTTTACAAACTTTGCGTTTGATGTGCAAACAACTTGCATACAGCCCAAACAGACTTGGTTCTGGATACGTATATGCTACGATAGAAATACAAAGCTCAAAGACATTTTACCAATAATAATTAAATGAAGCTTTACTGCTCCCAGCTACAAGAAAATTGTTGGTATTACTGGTTGAATTGGTCATACCCGGAATTGTAAGTTTGATCTAGTTCACGTTGAACAATACACATGTTTGAAGATGGTTAGAATGCAGTAGCGGTTCGTCTTTAGCGGTACTGGGACCCGTGCCCCACCAGAGACCACAAACCCCATTTTTAGTATTGGGCCCTCCAAATAGACACCTAGGTACCGCCCTTTTGGAACTGCTATAAACTGTGTGTATTAGAATGAGATGGTTATACAGGGTGGTGAATTAATTCACGCACTATATTATAAGGATTCCAATACTAAATTTTTAATTTTCAATTACCTGCTTCCCTAACTTTATGATATTATAGCTAAACTGTAAATTACGTTTTTATACGACCACATATAATATGTAAATACATTTTTCGTTAGAGATATCTCAACTGAATACGTCAATCCTGTTTTAGAGAATATTCCATAACGTCCCTCCCGAAGTAAATTCCACACATCAAGTTGGCGTTGCAGTTGCTCTATTGAGAAAAAAAATAGTGAACTCTATCTGCAACATTTTCAATCATTCAAATCTTGCAGAATGGATTTAACTTTTCAGAATGTAGAATAAATTGTAGGGTAGGCACAGGGCTAGGTACGCACAATTTGTCCAATAATCTAATATTTATTTACTATTTAATAATATAGTATAGATACGTTATACGAGTAGTACTACAGGTCAAGGAGGACCAGTTTGAAACATCTAATTGTGCCCGATGTGCACATGTGTTTTCACCAGTACTATACCACTAAACCCGCTTTGCTGAAATATAAGAGGTTACTTAAAACGTAGCTTTTATTGTTTTACATACAGCTCCACCAAGCTTACAAATGCCCCGGAAAATATGTCAACTAAATTTGGAAAGACAAGGCGCGACAATATGTCAACCAATAGCAAACAATCATATTCAAAAGTACATACATTGGAAAAATTCAATTGACGTTTGAAATTTTAATAATTTCAGTGTTTGTCAGAATGTTTTGACGTTTAAAATCTGTTAAGTATGAATGCTAAATCGAGGAAGATAATTCATTCTGAAGCCAGAAATATCATTCGGAAGGACATCGAATTCTTCAAATGAAAAGTATTTACAATTATTTAAATTTGCCGCCTAAATCTTTTTATTTTGACTGTACTTTGAAAAACTATAACAGCGCCGGACACGCCCCCTTTCAACTTTGTAAGCTTGGTCCAGCTGTAGGTATGTTGGTAACGTTGACAAGGCGCAATCAAATATAGTAAACTGTTATTATACTTTTCAGTAAAGCGGGTTAGAGTGGTATAATACTAGTGAAAACTATTGACACTGACGTCTCTCTGACGTCCTGGGTTCGTCAGTTGGCAAATTTTTTTGAAAAAAAAAAAACGAACCCAGGGCGTCAGAGAGTGGTTCTGTCCCGCTTAAATTGTCGGACAAGGTGATTTTCGTGATTGTTAAATTATTATATAGTTATTTAAAAAAAACAGGTTGATAGTAATCAGTCAAATGTCTTATTATAGTTATTAAGGTATTTACGTTCAACGTTTAATGTCCCACTAGTCTGTTATTTAATTCGATTTTTCTTATTTTTAAGCTTGTCAATTTAACATTTAATTTGTATTGACACTGAACCAAGACTACTTTGTATTTTAGAATAATTCTGTATTTCCATGGTAATATTCAAAATAATACCCTAGGGCCTATTAATAGTATATTATATTATTAGGAGTAGAAAGAGATCTTTTTTTGTTGAGCTCATATTGCGGCCGAGGCGCACGCGCCGAGGCTGCGCAAGTGAGCGAAACACAAATAAGACGTTCTACTCCAAATAATATATATTATTTTTTCTTCAAGTGTAAAAATATTCTGTTGCTGCAAATAAATCTTTCCTAAAAAGTCATTTCCACAGGACAACGCTCTCCCTTCTACCAACCTTGGGGGCGGAGCTATGGGCAAAATACTGTCGTTGCCATGGTTACGTAAACACATTATTGTACTAGTAACATTATTTTCATTTTTTGACTATTAACAAAATGACTTCCTTCTACATAGCCAGTTCTGTACAACAATACGGATATTATGATACGCTTGAAGAAAAAAAAAATAATAGACCTGAGGCAATTATTTCTCATATAACAAATTTCAAAATAGAGTGATTATGTTACAATAACAGACTAGTTGTAGGTCATTAAAGGTTATAGGACACTTAATCACGCGACAGTTAATCATAGGACACTTAATCACGGACATTTAATCACGCTGACAGTTAATCACGCGGACAGTTAACCACGCGGACATTTAATATCAGTGACACTTAACCACATGGACACTTAATCACGCGGACAGTTAATCACGCGGACACTTAATAACATTTTTGAAATAAAGTTTAGAGTAGTTATACGGGTTTTTCAACGAAAAGTAACCCCCCCCCTCAGTATCTTCCAAAACTATTTTTTGCTTGGAAAACCCCAAGACATGTCAACAAAGACAGCAAGGAGGACGCACCATTTCGTCCAATTTCTTATACTGCTAAGAGCAACTACCCTAGACCCCATGTGCGTTTTTCGTACCATATACACAGACTGCAGTGACCATCACCATGTCGTGCAAGTTCTTATACGTATTAACTGCTAAGAGCAACTAACCTATACTCCATGTACACAGTTTTTCGTACCATGTACACAGACTGCAGTGACCATCACCATGTCGTGCAAGTTCTTATACGTATTAACTGCTAAGAGCAACTAACCTAGGTCCCATGTGCACAGATTTTCGTACCTGGGGCGGCTAGGGGGTTGATGAGAGACGTCCGGATTTTACGTAAAATGATGTCTCCCTTGCTGTCTTTGTTGACATGTCTTGGCGTTTTCCAAATTTCCAATTTCAAAACCATTATTTACATAATCACATTGTAGTTCATGGGCCCTTAAAATAAATAAATTAAGAAAGAAAAGTATCGTCGACTCTCAACTGCGTGAAAGAAGCACTGCCTCATGTATTTTATAATAATACAAAGTTTCTACAGTATATTAGTAACTATTGCAGTACAACTGCCGTTTGTTTCATGTACTTTAGTACCCGTATGACAAGAAATGCAATAAAAGTCAAGATTTATTGCTGTGTGTTCTGTACTGTTGTACCTACAAAACCTATTCAGTTAAAATGAAAAACCTGAAAAGCAAATCCAGTATCAATTACAAACGTTATAATTAATAGAAAGAAACGAGTTGGCTATAATAAATAAGTTCAATAATTCATTTGTGTTAATTTTATTGGCGAAATGGTGTACCTACCGTGTAAACTGCATAAATGAAAGTTTAATTGATACATTAAATTTGTAAGGAACTTGCAACACGTTTTTCTCAAGTGTGTTGAATTTGTAATGCGAAAGTAACGGAAGGACAGACAAAAACATAAAATTTTACTAAGTATGCTATTCTAGCACTAAATTTTATTTTGCATTACTAGCAATGCTGCTAATTGCCAGGTATTTCCACAATTTTGAAAGAATTGGACTTATAAGTTGTGTTCGAATACCTTGTTCGCATTCTGCGTTGTAAATTGTAAATTTTGCAGTAGGTACCTATCTGTATTAATGACCACTGAATAATAAAAAGCATTTTAATCAATTAGTGCTGTACACAGAACGTTTACAAAATTATAATAGTTTATAAAAGTTTACGTAAAATTGGTCCCACAGGTCAAATAGGTTTGTATTAATTTCTATAGGTATTTTGAAATGATTTTCTAATTGTTCTCGTTATTCTTTTTAACAGCTGCTACGTCATCTGCATTTGTTTCTAAATGGGGAATACTTATAAAAGTTACGTCTTTAAAAAAACAATGCACATAACATTATAAGTTTCGTACTATATTGTGTAACGAGTACTATAGAATGAAGTTCATATTCGCACGAGTTAGGCTCCGGTCCGACCCATGCGGCAAAATTTACCCGCACTGTTTGCCATAACAGCAAATAATTACTTCAACTATATGCTTGTTGCCATAGGATATGTAACATGGGCCCCCAGGCGCGTATTTAGGGAGGGGCTGAGAGGGCTGCAGCCCCCCCCCCGAAATATCTTCAATAGTGCACCTGTTTTCAATTTGGGCTATATCAATAGTTTTATAATCCCTAATAGTAACCGTAACATGTTAACGGATTAGATGGATGTGTATACCTGCTAATAAAACAAATCTTGGGATAGCAGCCAATTATTAGAAACCAGACACAATTTTTTTAAATAAAATATATTTCGAGCATTTAAATGTCCTTCTTCAGTTATAATATAAAATAATGGATACTTGACAAACAATTACAATTATTATAATAAATTTTTCTAACTGAAAAACAAAGATGTGATTCGTATAGTGGTTTTCAGTTAGAAAAATTTATTATAATAATTGTAATTGTTTGTCAAGTATCCATTATTTTATATTATAACTGAAGAAGGACATTTAAATGCCCGAAATATATTTTATTTAAAAAAATTGTGTATAGTTTCTAATAATTGGCTGCTATCCCAAGATTTATTTTATTTATAAAAAGGGCCGTAGATATGTGTTATATAAAATACCTACTAATGTGCTTTGTCCTACTGTTTTTAAAATATTTTACAAACTCAATTGTGTACTGGTTCTTCAAGTAAAAATCCAAACAAATTACAGATACTTTTAAATCAACTAGAAATTTCCAAGAAGGAACTTAGTTGGGGGCAGGAGCTGCTATTTGCTTATCTATACCCTCTTGCAATTTTACACAAATATTTCTTAAAAATCCTTAAGCTAGAATTTGCATTCATAAACCAGTAAGTATGTACCGATACCATCTCTACCATTGATGCGGGATTAAATCGAATTTTTCTCCGTGAAAAAATTTCTTTCATCGCAAAACTTTTGAAAGAGATAAACCAAGAAGGCTTAACTTTGTGATTTAAATTTTCAATTTTCGTTTTAGACTAATTATTTTTTTATAATATGTAGTGTATCATGTATCATGTATCATGAACATAATATAGAGCTGTTCGCAGCTGACCGCAGCTAGAGTCTAGATAGTTAAACATGTTTTCCACGACAAACTTTTTCTACAATTTAGTAATGAATCTGTCTAATTAACTAAGCTTACCTACTTTGATAAAAAAAATTTCACCAGCCCCCCCCAAAAAAAATTCTGAATACGCGCCTGACATGGGGAATAGAAAAATGTAGTTTATATTAATTCGAATCATTCTCTATACATTCAAATGATAGTGATCTGCAGTTAGATTAGTAAATTTATTGTCAGGTGAATGACTTATTTAAAATTCTTGTAAGGAAACTGTTAGCGATCTATTAAACGGTTTTAACCAATACCTAGTTTGAATTCATGTCACATTTTCTTGGAATTTGGAGACATAAAACATACAAGCATTTAGGACTATTTGCCGTTTTTATTCTGATCTTTACCCAGCACGTGGAACTTCAAACAACTCCCATTGTTACTATATTATCTGAAGTTCAATAATAATTTATAATGTATGTATATGTATAATGTAAACCATTATGTACAATATGAAATGTAAATAGATATTGAACCTGTGTTTTAAATAACGTCAGGGAGCAAATTATATCATAATAAATTATTTCCCTTTTTTTTTGGTGGGCGTAGCGCCGAGTCTCATGATCAGAAACGCTGTAACGGAATTTTCATTTGTGGATATTTGTCTTCCCTCACAATTAATTATACACCCTGTTCAAGTGCGCCCCATTGCTAACTTTCTTCTTGTTGGATCTACGATTTCGGTTAAATTATCAAACTAGTAGCAAACATCAAATTAGCGAATAACTAGAAATTCCATTACATTCGTTTGTTTTTCTGTTATTATTATCGCAACAGATAGTGCTAGTTTGCTAATTTAACCAAAATCGTAGCTCCAAAATAAGTAAGTTAGCATTTAATGGCGAATAGGGTGTAGATATTTTTATGCAGACTTTATGGTAAATATAATATGCTCGGAATATCAAAACGCATGTCAGTTTTTATATTAGTTTTTCATTTATCCCGCCTTTCGCTGTCATGCAAAAGATATATTTATTGTAATTTTCATAAATCAGGGAACATAATATACAGAAGTAGCAACTGAGTTTTTCTTTCAGATGCATTAATATTAAATCTAAGTAATGACAGAGAGTTATGATGGTACCAGAAATTTAAACCACTCAAGGAAAATTTCATAAAACTGGCATGGATAACTATAAGTACCAACTATGCATAATTATTGAGCTTTTTTAATGGCTGTAGAAAATTGTAAGTATTTAATTCACTATTTTTAATATGCAATTCTTTGCTTTGCTAGTACGTAGTACTGTTATTGCTTTAATAAGATAGGAAAATGTTTATGGTGTAAAAATACATTCCTCTTGCAGACGTAATATGAATTTATGAATATTGTTATAGTATCCTAATAGAGTTTGATAAATAAGTTCTGACACAAAACACAAAGCAAAGTGAAGTACACCTACGATAAACAAGCGTTTTTCTTTGGTGAATTTTTCTGCACTATATTATGTCTTATAAAAGCAAATTTTCTGGAAGTTACCTATATTTGCCTAATGTTCTGCGTATATTAATTATATATTTATAAAATACTTTTTTCTACGATTGTGCACAAAGTGACACTTTTGATCTCTATTTTTAGTGACAAAAGTAGGTCTTTATTGCACTGGAGTGCAATAAAATTTTTTATTGCACTCGCATGCGTGCGTGCGCTGAAAATACAAAAACATTGCGAGAACCACGTTTATTGATATACAAATTAATAATTACCTAATCCTAACTACGTATTTCAACATTAATTTGACAAGTATTACAATTTTGAATGTTTGTTATGTACCTTCATCATCAAATATTTCTCCTTCGGTGTTTCCGTTAAGAAACGATATCCAACAGATTTCCTCTTTAGAAATGCCATTAATTTCGCATATTTTCAAAGATCAACGTTATCTTTTACTGCGAGTGTTGTCCTCAACTTAAAAAATGCTCGCCAAGGGGTCGACGATTTTAAATTTTTTGATTTTTCATAGAAATAGCAGCTTTTACAAAATTAAACGTAATGACGTCTGTATTTAGTTTTTTGTTTATTAAAATGACAGCTTGATTGCTATGTAAAGCTTACATCTACCAGAGCAACCTCATTCATAAATAACTGCTGAATACAAAATGTTTGAATTAGTTTTAATATTTTGGTTGAATAAACCACGATCGTAGAAAAAATAGTGTATGCAAACTCGAGCAGAAAGTGTGTTTATCGCATACGGCGTTTTGTCCACCTCCGCTTACGCGTCGGTGGACAACTTTACGCCTAATGCGATAAACACTAACTTTCTGCACATGTTGCATAAATAACTATTGTTTAAATGCCAAAAACATAAAGTGGTAGTTACTAAAGTCTGTTTTTTTTTAAAGATCCACCAACCTTGCAATTTCTCTCGAAAGTATGTTTGGCAACGCTGCTGGTGAAATTTTTTAGTAATTTTTAAAGTAGGGTTAGGACTAATAAATTTAATGGTTAATTTTGACAAGTGCTTTTCACGAAGTATTTTCCTATATTTTGTTAATTATTGTTGATTTGTGTGGATATATGCTGAGTTTATGTAAATTCGCTCAATGTAATAAGAAGTAGTTATTATAGTTTTACAATAATTAATATATAAATAATTCGAGGTAAGAACAGAAAAAAATGTATTCAGGATATCAGGATTAGAATAATTGGGATTATTTTCAGAATCAGATTCGGGCGGTTCAAACTCTGAATCATCATATGAGAGATATGGTTCAAAATTGAATCTGTATCCGAATCTTCACCTTTATATATTACGATTGGCGGTATATTTTGAACAAACCTAAGTTATTTATCAGCTGCCATAATTGAACTTTTGTACATGTAAGTTAAAATGGGACGTTACACTTATTAAATAATTTCCCATTGCAGTTTTATTGGAATAATGTATTGGAGGTCTCTCCAAACGGACAGAATGAAATGGGGCATGGTCAAACAGTTTTAAAACCATCAGATGGTAGAGCTGGAATTAATTGATTAATCCACTCTTTAAATAGTTGACTATTCATCGTTTTGTGATAATCCCGATCATTGTTTCTGGGTCTTAAAAGCAAACTACATCCATCTAAGAAACCTCAACACACCCAGGATGGAGCACTGTAAACCTGCTTTCCTTAATTTCTAATCTTTCTTGGGAAGTTTGTCAATAGTCCAAGATTTAGTAGCAGAATCATTTTGTAAATCGGGGTTTCATCAATAAAAATAAATCTTATATTAGAGTACCTAGTCTTCTTTATGTTTTAATTAACATTTTAAATAATTTAAATTTGAAATGTGGTGATGCGCACGCATAAATTGACAGCACATTATGATTGATCGTTGAATCAATGTTACCATATATTGACAAAAATTACTAAAAATTTCAATTTTATTTTTATACCAACTGAAAGCAACAGGTGGTGGATCTTTAAAAAAAAACGGACTTTATGTGTGAAATTTATTATACAGTTTCAACATGCATGATGTTGGATCAGGTGCTTATAGGAGTAGGTTTATTATACACATTATTTTTTATTACGATGAAATCCGAGAGAATGCCAAAAAAACTTTTTTCAGGGTTGGCACTCGATTTATATCAGTTTCTTTTGAAAGTACCTCCTTTGTTCTACCAGGAAAACCATGAATGACAACATTATTATAAAAATTTAACATTCAAATGCGTGTTTTGTTTTCATCATCCTTTGTTCGTCGTTGCCTTGTATCTCTAATCAAGTATTATCATAAAGTTCTAACCTCAGTAATTACTACAGATCAGCATATTTTTCTCCGTTATATTCTTATTATAAAATGTGGAACTAGGAAACTTGATGGCCCTCTGTAAAAATATTACGCAATAAATGTGAAATGATTTTCAGGTCCGAGTTCCACGCGTTTCTACCTCATGGCGCGTATTGTTCTGTTGTGTACTAAACTTGGAGACATTAAAATACTGTACTATCAAGTGCAAAAGTAATGTCCAGCGGACCGTTATTCTGCGGTGAACTGCGACTTACGTTCGCAAATCCTAACAGATAAGAAAAAAGGAAGAATATACAGGTATAATAAATACGTAGGTACCTATGTCGAAGTTTGCAGCGGAACGCAGAAACGCTGGACATTACTTTTGCACTTGACCGTACATGTACAAAGCTCTGTCATGTATGCTTTATAATTGGACAACCTTTAATTTTCTGGTGCTCAAGCTTCCAGTTTTTAATAAAATCATGATGGCTATATTGTTTATTCAATTAAGACGAGGTACTTTGTTTGTACTTGCTTATCTTGATGTTGTATAAGTTCAGCAAAACTAACACAAACCTAGAACTAGATCATTCCGTAGCAATTAATATTAACGGCAACTATTGTAAACAAGTCATACGGAAGTTAAATACGACTTTTCATGGCTATTATGAAATGAGGATTTGTTTTGACAGATGGATAACAGTTTCGTTTACCTCCGCAAATAAATTTAATCCAATGATATAAAAATTTAATATAAAAATATATTTTTATAATAAAGCGAGATCCCCTCTTGGTTGCCCTCGAATTTGATACACCCTGTATCAGATCAAATTTACTCATCTTCTTTGGGATTATCTCTTCTGCTCTTTCCTCCTATTGTGTTTTACAAATTCAATTCTTTTGTTGTTATGTTTCTTTTGGTAGCTCTGTGCTAGAGTTTTCATGTTTTTTTGTTGTTTTTTCTTTTACAACTCCGTCCTGATATCGATTCTTATTTTAACATCTTTGAATATTTGGTGTAAATTTAACTTTAACACGCAGCATTACATATAATGGTATAATTATTACGCACAATTAATATAATTAATTAAAAACCAGTTTTGGTGCAAAGGCTAACTGAAATTACATCTTCATGCGAGTTATTTACAATAACAGAGTGTTGTGGGAAAAAATTCTACATCATAAGAGTAGGTAATTGCTTTACTAGAACTTGTTACTAATTTTAATAATAACCTAGGTGTCAAGACCAACGTTAATAAACATTTAATAGTGAGCTCAATTACATATAAAGTGGGTTGCCTTGGCCCTTGTGAATACAAAACATGAACTAGTATATTTATGGATAATGTATTTCTGAATAGTAATTACATACATAAGTTAAGGTTTAACACGCAATTTATTGCTAAGTTTCTTATCAGCTAAATTTATTTGCAACCGTCAATTTTTTACTAGCTTCATTTTCTTTAGAAACGTATTCTGTCACGAAAGTTTTTTTTACGGTACTATTAGAATTGGTTTATTGGATCATTTATACAAAATAAGTTATATACTTTATACTGGAATTGCTATTATGGATTCATACGGAATACAGGGTGTTTCTAATATGACTTCATAAACTCTTAAGTGCCTACGCCCTACGCTGAAGAGCAAGAACTAAGAAGAATCCGTTGGATATTTCAGTTATCAGAAGTGTTAAACAATAATTATTTAGGCAGCGTATAATAGACCGGCGATGGACAACTGCGCGATAATGACCCCATCATTAACAAGGGAGACAACTTCGCGAGGGCTTAACAACAGGTAACTTTAACTGGGACCATAATCCGCAGTTCAGTTAAGTATCTACAGGTAAAGTCGGAAAATACAGCGGGTGCTACCAAAAGCGGCAATTGAACTACAGGAAATAATTGTAAATATAATTTAAAATATGGAATTGACCACAAATCTTGGCGAGTATTTTTTATTGGGGAACAGCGCATCAATAGGTTCCTTCATCTTATCGTGCAAAACTAATTTACAATTTGTGTGCCAATCGGAGGCCATATATGGATGGAACTCTTAATTACTGCCCAAAGTTTTTCCTGCAATTATTTATAGTTCATGGATATTTGAATGGACATTATACAGGGTCTTCGTCTTATAGTAACGTTCAAAGAATTATAGTACATGTCGTATGGTCTAAAACAAGTTTTAAAAAGTCGTAATAAACATAGGTCCCAAAATCAACCGTATCCGATATAACAGCGATTTTTTGTACATGTGTTTGTCTACAAACAAGGATTTTGTTTATTGAGTAGAGTTGGCTTTGAGTCACATTAAAGAATCTGTTCAAAATGATGTCCTTCCACATCTACACAGGATTGATATCTTCGTTCAAAGAAAGCCCTCGTGCTTTCAAAAACTCCGGGATTTGCTTGAATTATTTGGCAACAGTGTTTTATTCGTTGACGCAATTCTTGAAGATTTGTTTACAGGTGTTGCGTAAACTAAACTTTAAATACTCAACTATTGTAAGCAGTAACTTCAAATTACTTAAGATGTCTTAAAACAAGGATGCCGATCCTGTGTAGATATAGAAGGACATGTGGTAGAGACTCTTTAAGGTGACTCAAAACCAACTCTGCTCAGCAAACAAAATCTTTAACTTTGCCTTCAAGCACATGTACCTACACAAAAACGGTGTTACATCGGAAACGGTGGCTTTGAGATCTATGTTTATTAAAAAATTTTGAATTGTTTATTCGACCGTACTAAATGCCCTATAAATCTGTAAACGTTATTTTCAGACCGCCTGCTTATGCCATTTTACCCGACAAGCGGAAACCTGTGCTGTGGTTCGGCTGTGGTGTATAGTTGATAATTGTGAAAAAAGAGGCGAATCACTTTAAAAGCGCCCAGAATTGTGAAATAGAACAAACATTTTATGAAACTTTAAAAAACTAACTTTTATTAAAACTAATTGAATAACAACCAGGTGTCTTTGCAGGTAAAACTATTAAAGGGCATTAACTGTACCTCGTGCAGTTGTCCACTTTTATTGCAGGTAACTTTTCGAAAAAGCAATTATAGCCTGATTAAACTCGTTCAGTTGTCCGCTGCTCTAGTAGATAAATAGACAACTCTAAGAGCGAGTTGTATGAAGGATTTGACTTCCAGTTATATTGAACAACGATTAATTATTTTCATGAATCTTTTCTACAACTGGACCTAAGACTCCGAAATACAAACTCAGCTTAAACTAAACGTCCCAGTTAAACTTCATAATACAAAGGAAAATTCGAAGTTTAATGGGGAGTCTGTGGTTAACTCGATTGTAATTTGGGTCCTAAGTAAGAGAGAGTTGGTTAGTAATAGCTATTCCAAGCATACTCCTGATCCTAACGAAAATGTCTAGCTGAAGCTTCATATATAGCAGACTGACTTTGTACTGTAGGTATGTAATGCAAGCTCAAAATTAAATTTAGAACCAGAAGTAAAAGATATGGGAGGTCAAAGAAGCATTTTATAAATATACTAAACTAATTGCGATTGGCTATGGATGATTCTACATTGAAAGTGCAAGCTTTAATAAGTTGACTTTTTAAGCATATATTAGCTTATCTCATTTCTGTTATTATTACTGGTTGAACAAAAGCAACTTTCTAATAAGGCCACACCCCACCCTAAATTAGCTTTTTAAGGCACGGTATAAACTTATAGTAAAGATAAATACTGAGATTTATCCTTAGTCTATAAATATAATAATTCTTATTAAGGTTCATTATTTTGTGCCCCCTGATGAAAATTTAAAAACAAAACGAAAGCTTGGGGATAAATAAATAGTTCTCTTTTGAAAACTGTCCAGTCACACGTTATCTTCTATTCTATAATCTATCTTCTATCTTCGAAAATATTATTATATAATTTATTCATTTCAAATTTAATTCCTACATTGTGCAATGGTTAGTAAATTTATAGCGGACAAATTTTCCTGTGTAGAACGGCCTGGCCTGGCTTTTGTATAGACGACTTTATATTTTGATTCCACGGTTGACACGGAAATCCTGTGTGTCGATTCATTTCCACGCGTTACGTGCACCTTCAGTAACTTTGATACTGGGTGGCTGAACCCCCAGGGCAAATCAATCACAGGATCTTCGGATCTATACAAATACAGTTATCGGTTGCCACCGTCACATCTTCAGTGTCTGACTATTTCCGGTTTTTACCACTTAAAATTCAAGTGGTTGGTAACGTTATGGAAGTGTGTTCCGAATTTTGCCTTTTTCTATTGAAAAAGTCTCCTGAGTAGGCCGGGTTTACACTGATTCAAATTTTATTTACACTTCGTTGCCAAATTATTACGTGCGTTTATAACAAAAGCAGTTTATTGTCAGAACAGAATAGTAATAACATTTTGGTCTGCCAAGAGTAGGTAAAAATAACGAAATAGTACAGACAGATATAAAATCTAATAAATTCGTTACAGGTTGCTAAGACCGAATAGAAATATAAACGTAGAAGTTTATTCTGCTATTTTGTTCACATAACACTTCACGCAAAATATTTAAAGAGTATATTTTACTAACAAAAATCTGCACTGAAATTCATCTCTGGTATTTATACTAAGTACTTAATTCGTTTATAAAAAGAATCAAGATTTTTCAATATATCCGAATGTTGCAAGTAAGCCTAAAAATAAATTGCCTTCTCTTTAGAAATCTATTTCGACACCAAATACATTTACTAAGCGAAATGGCGTTTCCGCGAAAATATGTGAATTTTCCGTATTTTACAATCCCATATTCTAAGAATTTTCCTATTCCGGTATCTGTAACCACAAACATTATTGGATTATAAGGGTTTCAATAGATTCAGAAAAGTTGCTTGCTCATTCAGGTTTTACTACCTACTGCTTTCTTATATCCATCTTAGTTTTATTTTTACCTGTATATGTGAATATCTTTGTCCTTTATTGGGATATTCCATGATGTTTCGTCATTCAAAGTAGATCATTCGCGAAAACTTTCTTAAATATTGATTTTTTTGATAGAGCCTCAGGAATGTTGTATGTTTTGAGTTCAACGTTAGATTTGCGTTACTGTAAAAAATTCTGTGCGTGTTGCATCCTTCCCTTGTAATTTCTTCGGCGATTGTAATTTGCGCAGAATTTTACCTGGCCCTGTAATCTCATACGTAATTTGCGCCGAGAACTTGTAAATGTTTGGTAATCCTTAATGTAATTTGCGCCGAGTAACTTTATCAACCCTTAATGACTTTTGTATTTGCTGCTGGCAAATCAAGTAAAATTGTGGTGCTTTCATGTAAAACCAATGTGGAATTTCTTTGGAGTTCGCCCAAAATATACTTGGATGGCACTTTTCTTATAGCACAAAATTCTTTTTACAATTGTTCACCCTGCATGTTGGCATTCCATTGGCATTTTGTTTACTACCACAAAAAACAGAAAACTTAGGAAAATTTGTTTTTGCTGAACCCTAAAATTATAGTCTCAGATTTTGAGAAAGCAATTCATGGTGCAATAACCACTCTTTGGCACGAAACAAAAATTATTGGATGTAGGTTTCACTTAGCCCAAGCTTGGTTCAGGAAAATTCAAGAGCTCGGGCTTGTGGTAGAATCCAGAATAAAGCTAGCGATATTGGAAAATGCCTTTGATTTTCTGAATATTCAACCTGAAGATTCGCGAATAATATAAATTTCCGATTACCTAGTGGATAATTATATATCCGAAGACGATACATTTTCACCAACCATCTGGCCTGCAGCTAGTGACAGCATGGAAAGAACGACCAATGCATGCGAATCTTTTCATTCTAGATTTAATTCAAACTTCTACCCTACTCACCCGTTTCTTTATACAGGGTGTTTCTTAAATCGCGGACACGGACCACAGTACTACATTCCCCTCCAGATACCAATTGGAAAAATATAATACAATAATGCCCGTTCTTCGCTAGTTTCAGAGTTATTCTCAGTCAAAGATTGAGATTCAATTCCTTTATGCTTTGGAAAAACGGGTAAATTTTAACCGTTCCGCATTGTTCATCAATCAAATATTAAATCTTAATAAATTTGGAATTTTTTATACGTTGTATTCCTTCCTCCGAAGATATTCTTTCTGATAAATATCTGTTGTTAAAATGTTTTTCAATATGTTGCAACAGTGCATTGTAGCTATGAGGTTATTACCTAGGAAACTTGTTCATACTGCCTTACCAAAACCACGACCTTCTCGACGCTCTTTCCGGCCTGTTCATTTTCGAAAAAAAGCATTGCGCCGGCGTAACCCGCGTGGCGCCACTTACCGGTATGTAAAATATTCGAGGGCGGATATAGATTTGAAACTTAGCTAATGGCATAGATACAATCTAAATAATATGTATTTATATAAGAGAATTCCGCAAAGATACGAGTTTGACTTGCCTTGTAGCCCAGTTTCATGAGCGAATAGTGGTCAGAATATGAAGGAGTCTATATATTTAACCGGAGGATATAACACCTTGTGCACTTTTCATATCATGATCTAGAAATATGTTTCTTGCATTTTTTATTAAGTGACAATAATCAAAGCTGAAGAATAAGGATATGCTTGGAGTTACTGGATGGTCAACATTTGTACATAGCTTACCATTACCAAATGCTTTGAACAGTGCTACGTTAGATTTATGGTTATCTGTAACTATCCGTAAAACTACAAATCCACATTCATGTAGCTGTTGTAAAACTTTGAAAGTTAATTTATAAAATTCAGATGAAAGAAGTCTTCTGTGAAAATAATATGCTGCTGGTATGGTAAATTTAGTGGAAAGACCATGAATCACAAAACATAATATTTTGTTAGCCAAAACGGGTTTCTTGCCAATTTTTTCAGAATTCTTCCCAGTACTTTCCAAGCCATAAAATTTATCCTCAGTTCTACTATACAGTAATTTTTCTTTAATTGACATGTCGTCTATTATAAGGCTACATACACGTTCAATAGGCTGCAATGCCTTTGCTTCTGCCTTCAACCTTGACGTTATAAGCTGTGAAACATCGGTACGAGTACCACTATACCGTAGAAGCGTAATTCGAGATGGTAGTTTTAGTAAGGTGGATCTGCAATACTCATATCCCTTAGGTGAAGATGTTCTCCACATAATACAGTTCCGAATAGTTGTTTCGGAGAATCTGGGCTTTACATTTCCATAATTCAATATTTGATCGAGTAAAAATTTTGCATACAAGTTGTTATTAATATTTGCATGTTGTTCAATATTTTTAACTCTTTCAAAAATTGAATTATTTATTGCCTCGTCCCGTTCTGTCACTGTATTCTGTAACTGCGCATTCTGTTCCTTTAGCCCTGTGATTTTTATACTAAGTGCTCGTATTTGCATTCTGTACCCCTCAATGTCTTCCTTACTAACAAAATTAGCTTGAGTACTTTTATCATATGTCTACAATTTAAGATAAAAATGCATTAATAATAGGTATAGTATTTAACACCTACAATTTTTCTTACATCATTGGCGTCATAAGGGGAACAAAAATAGGAGGTTGAAGGAATATCGATGAAAGTAGGAGATTGTTCCGTAGTGACGGGACCGGTAGGGATTGCTACAGCTCTTAAAATGCTTGGAGGGACTGACTACAATAAAATTATTAAATATAAGTAAACGAAACTCTCAGAACAAACATCGAAAGTCCTACCAAATGAAGCGTTGGAACAGCATCACGATTAAGTATTCTTCTCCCAGAAGAAGTCCTTTTGTAGGCATTATTTTTAAAATATAAACTACAAATAGTTGCTCTACCGGGTATATTAGTAGTACCTAGATATAGGAAACTATATTACACATTTCTCAAGTTTTATTAGATATTTTGATTAAAGTAGTAGTATAATTAAGTTAAATTCTTTAAATGTAGAATTATATTTTCCATAGAGTAACGTACTTACTTGGATCTAAATGTAAATTTGCCAACCATTTTTGTCTGGAGACATTATTCGAAGGAAATTCGTGAAAGGACTTGTTGGGATTACGGTCAGTGCATGTCATAATAAAACATGTTTTACCAGATTGCTCCATTTTTACTCCAAGTATAATCACAGATTTCAAATAAAAATAATATAAGTAGATACTTATAGAGATATTGATATACCTATAGATATTGTAATGCACAAATTTAAATTTGAGAATTCACAATTTTTGACATTAATAACCCACAAAACTGAATGTCATTAGTTAAGTTCCAAAATTATAACCGCCCTCGACTGTTTTGAATACCGGTAAGTGGCGCCACGCGGGTTACACCTCAACTTGACATATGAACAGGCCGGAAAGAGAGTCAGACTCGAAAATCGAGAAGGTCGTGACCAAAACACCAAACGTTTAAAACAAAGAGTCGTGCAAGCATGCGCAATGTTGTCAAATTTAAAATTTTTAAAAAGCGAATAACTCGGAAACTAAATACATTAGGACAAAATCGCCTATACTTTTTCAACTCAGTTTTAAGATGAGAATCGCGTAGTGCTCTCCGTGTCCGCAATTTAAGAAACACCCTGTATATTTGTTAGGTTAGGTTAGGTTAAATAATCTTCAAACAGATATGTATATTAAAATACAAACTGTAAAATTGGATGAACCCGCATCGATGCAAAATAGAGATGTAAGGAAACGGACGGCCTTGTTAAATTCAAAAATTTTAGAATATACGAATGGTGGTGGCAGATGGTATATGCAATTCGGTGCATTTTACAGGAGGGATTTACGGACCTTAAAGATACTCGGCGCAAATTACGCTTATATTATGCTTAAGGTACCCAACTAATGGCCGGTTTACTCAGGTATAATTCGGCGCAAATTACGCCTGCCCAATTTCTTACTTCTTGGTAGGTATCGTTATTATGAGTTATCAGTTGTAACTTCCTATTAAAAGAAATAGTTTTAGAATATATAGTACTATAGTATATTATTAGGCGAGACGTGCTCGTGTGGATGAAGACCCTATTTTACCTATTTGCTTTCACAATTTGCATGTATTTTCTCATAAACCTAAATTTTTGTAGTTGTATGCTTCGCATAACTATTTTCTACCATCAGCCATTTTAAATATGTAACCCCTTGACTTTAAAATTTTGTATAATTTACATCGACTATACCTGCAAACTCTAAAATATGCCTTGCATATTATAATCAAAACGAATTCAGGATGAATACTCTTTATTCAAATTTAAATTCCCTCAAGTCTTTTTTTTTTAATAACGTAACTAAGTAGATACGGATGTAGAATCAAAATCACTGGTTTATAATTGATAACTTCATATTAAATGGTTTAAGGTTTAAGGTTTAATTAAAATTTAACTTACATGCACCCCTTTAAGGCGATATGTTAGGAAAATGGAAAATGCTTTACTTATTTATGACTACTAGTACTACTGTGTATAAGGAAATATTAGCATTAATTTAATAGTAGTACAATTTATAGCGCTTCCGCGGAATTGTTTTTTTGACTAATACCTTCCAAACGACTTCCAAATAATGGGATTTTTCAAGAACAATGACTAAATTAATATTAATGTTCCTCTGTCTGTGGTGCGACCAGCTTCCATAATATCTATGTAATTAATGAATCTATTATTATTAACAGCTTTGTTCCGCAGTGAGGAAGAAAATTTTATAATTGAAGAAATATGATACCTACTATAGTAGCTGTGAGAAATAAATTCTGTAGCAAATTCCTAATGCGAATATGGAAATAATTCATTACATTACGAACATTTTGAGTTATTATTTGATTTTTAATACTGATTATGTTATGAATATGTTTACGAATGTTGCAGGTACTCCAAGTATACAAAGGCCATAAATGCAAACTCACGTATCTTCAAAATAGGATTTTTAGACTTTATCAAGCGTTGCAAGAATTGTTTGAAAAGACGTTGATTACGCAGCAGTTTCGAATCCCATCCGTGTTGTAGAAGTTTGCAGAATTTAGTACGTTAAGGTGAGGGGTAATACAACCAAAGGAGTTTATTCGTATAGTAGGTATGTGAACAGGGCTATGCTGTTTCTAGCGACAATGATTTTAGCCGGTCATACCTATTATAGTACCTTAGGTTGCTGTGTCTCGAGGCACCCGTGTGTCTCCTCAGGTAAAGTTTGCGAGTAAACATGCACTCTGAAAAAAATGTTGTTTGCTCAACAAATAATTTGCTGAGGCTATAGGTATCCATAAATACGAATTTGTTGGTATTAGCCTCAACTAATTATTTGTTGGGCGAACCCGGGGAACAAAACTTTATTCAGAGTGTGGTAACTCGGAAGTTCTTACCTACTCCAAAGGAACTAGGAAGTTCTATTTACCGCTGCGCTGTTAGACGCAGTTCTGCCACTTACAAACGGTTTATGTTTGCTAGAATCTACTGCTCGTGATTACATTAAAAATTAACGTCTGCATTCGGGGTGAGTAAAACGGTGGATTATAAAAAATAACAGACACTTCCACCTTCATTTTGAAAACCAGTTAAATTCGATTATATTGGGGAAATACGTGTTAACGATAGTTCATATAAAATTTCAATTCATTAAAAAATCCATTTAAGCTTCGTTTTCAGATATCATATATTTGTGTTTCAATTCCTTTTTATGATTATAATTTTATTATTTTTATAAAATTTAGGTAATCCATGGTTGGAATTTAAAATCATAATAACAAACTTTCAAATCAGATCGATTCGTTTCAAACTGTTTATCATCACGCGATAGGGAAAAACGGAAATCATAAGTTTTTATTTAAGTTAGAACCAAACATCTAACTTATCGAGTTAAATGTTAGTATTCTAGCGGTGACCTGACAACGAGGGTTTGTCGTTCTTGAGGACTTTTCCTATTTATAGTGATCCATACCATTTGCTGGATTTGTAAACTTTAAATTAATATTTTTTAATAATTTTATAAGAGGCCAAATATTCTGACCAATTATGTACTTCAATTTTAATTTGAAAAGCAATAAAAGAAAATGTAACTTTACATAAATTACGTTTACAACACAATAGGAAAGAAAATAAGCGCTCTACATTTTAATATTTATTTATATGTGTAGAAACTATGGACTAAATCACTAAACAGTATTAAATTTATAGCGATTTGGATTCTAGATTTTAAGAATGCTGACGTATGTCCCAAAAATTTGTTATCATCGACGTAAGAAGTTGTTTATCGTAAGATAATGTTGAAAAGCTACTTGTTCTATCTGCAAGCTGGACAACTAAAATCTGCAGTAAATAGTAAATAATTAAACATACAAATATAGAGGGTGTTAATAAAAACGTTTAACTCACATTAAAAGGTGTTAGTAGAGACCAAAACAAGAAAAAAATTCTAATAAACTCAGGTAGAAAAGCATTAATGAAGACAAAAGTATTTTTTACATCAATACTGTTATATAAAGCACAACAGTGTTGTCTGGGTTTACACCCCACCGCTACAAAATTAAAAAAAGGACAGCTCTATATAAACTTCATATAATGTGTGAACGCTGACTTTATTATAAGTCTGGGTGTTCACCCCACCGGTACCAAATAAAAAAAGGGCTGCTCTGTATAAACTTTGTATATCGTGTGAACGAACCTTCAAACGCTTGTACGAGCGTGCGCGGATAGGCTTAATAAGTACCACACTTCGCTTAAGTTACATTCAGATTTGTCAGTAGTGCCAACCGCCGAAAATAAAATATGTTAGTGGGTACACTCATCTAAAGAAGTAATTTTTTTTAAAGTAGGCCTTTTCCTGCTTTATAAAGCAGTTTCGATCAAATAAAAAAACATTAGTGATGTCTTAATGATCAAAGCTTCCCCTGGATGGGCTATTTCGCCTCGAAAAGTGGTTGTAGTTTAAAAGCGAGTTTTGGTTATGTTCCAGTGTTTACATATTTCGACCGCAGAACAATCCTAATATTATTTTCTGCATTTAAACTAGACTACGATGTTTCTAACATTACAAACACGGACTCCAGGATCCCTTTGACAGGTATTAGTACAAAACCTCCACCGTAGGCATCTAAATAACCCCAAAGACCCGCAGGAATTAATAAAAGAATTAAAAATTAGCGATTTTCAAGATTTGTTTTCTGGAGTTACAGAGAGTCCTCCCGAATCTCGACCGTGGGGACCTAGGGGAGACCTTCCCCTACAACCCTGCTGGCGTTTTTCATACTTTCGCCCTTTTCGGAAATTATAAATGTTTGCAATTTGCTCTACACGTCATTCGACCAGGGGCTGTATTCTCGAAATCACTCGACATTTTCTCGCACACGACAAAAAAAAATGAACCAATCCGAAGGCTATTTTCCTGACAATTGAGAATATGTCATGCCACAAAAAATGGTTTGATTGGTTCATTTTTTTTTGTCGTGTGCGAGAAAATGTCGAGTGATTTCGAGAATACAGCCCCTGGAGACTTCAGAGAGTGAAACCCCACGCAGAAGGTCTCCAGGTTCATAAGCTTACACGTTCGGACTCCCGGGTCACCTAGAAAGACAATAGCACGACACCTCCTCCGGGGGCACCTAGAGAACCCCAGGAGGACTTCGGAAAATAATTAAAAATTAGCGATTTTCACGATTTTCTTTCTGGAGTTACAGAGAGAGTCCTCCCGAATCTCGACCGTGGGGACCTAGGGGAGACCTTCCCCTACAACCCTTCTTCTGGCGTGTTTCATACTTTTGCCCTTTTCGGAAATTATAAATTTTTGCAATTTGCTCTACACGTCATTCGACCTGGAGACTTCAGAGAGTGAAACCCCACGCAGAAGGTCTCCAGGTTCATAAGCTTACACGTTCGGACTCCCGGGTCACCTAGAAAGACAATAGCACGACACCTCCTCCGGGGGCACCTAGAGAACCCCAGGAGGACTTCGGAAAATAATTAAAAATTAGCGATTTTCACGATTTTCTTTCTGGAGTTACAGAGAGAGTCCTCCCGAATCTCGACCGTGGGGACCTAGGGGAGACCTTCCCCTACAACCCTTCTTCTGGCGTGTTACATACTTTTGCCCTTTTCGGAAATTATCGATTTTTGCAATTTGCTCTACACACTATTCGACCTGGAGACTTAAGTATGTGAAACCCCGCGCAGAAGGTCTCCAGGTCCATAAGCTTACACGTTCGGACTCCCGGGCCACCTAGAAAGACAAAAGCACGGCACCTCCTCCGCGGGCACCTAGAGAACCCCAGGAGGACTTCGGAAAATAATGTAAAATTATCGATTTTCAAGATTTTTTTTCTGGAGTTACAGAGAGAGTCCTCCCGAATCTCGACCGTGGGGACCTAGGGGGGACCTTCCCCTACAACCCTTCTTCTGGCGTTTTTCATACTTTTGCCCTTTTCGGAAATTATCAATTTTTGCAATTTGCTCTACACGCTATTCGACCTGGAGACTTAAGAATGTGAAACCCCACGCAGAAGGTCTCCAGGTCCATAAGCTTACACGTTCGGACTCCCGGGTTACCTAGAAAAACAATAGCACGGCACCTCCTCCGCGGGCACCTAGAGAACCCCAGGAGGACTTCGGAAAATAATGTAAAATTATTGATTTTCAAGATTTTTTTTCTGGAGTTACAGAGAGAGTCCTCGCGAATCTCGACCGTGGGGACCTAGGGGGGACCTTCCCCTACAACCGTTCTTCTGGCGTTTTTCATACTTTTGCCCTTTTCGGAAATTATCAATTTTTGGAATTTGCTCTACACGCTATTCGACCTGGAGACTTAAGAATGTGAAACCCCACGCAGAAGGTCTCCAGGTCCATAAGCTTACACGTTCGGACTCCCGGGTTACCTAGAAAAACAATAGCACGGCACCTCCTCCGCGGGCACCTAGAGAACCCCAGGAGGACTTCGGAAAATAATGTAAAATTATCGATTTTCAAGATTTTTTTTCTGGAGTTACAGAGAGAGTCCTCCTGAATCTCGACCGTGGGGAGCGTTTTACGATTTTTAACTTCGGAATATAATTTAAATCGTAACAACCAATACTATACATTTTCAATTCAAATAAATAGTAGAGATTACAATAGATACAGCCAATGAAAAAATTACAATTATTCTTGAACCAGTCTTTAATTAAAAAGAAAGGAGAAGAATTTGTGTTATACGTAGAAATATCATCTACAGATCTTTATTTAAAAAGAAAGGAGATGGAATGTTGTTTAAATAAAAACATGTACTTTGAATGAATATGTGTATTTAAAAATGCGATGGAACAATTCGAAGAAAAAGTATCGACGTTTCGTTTAACTTCGATACTTCGATACTTTTTCTTCGAATTGTTCCATCGCATTTTTAAATACACATATTCATTCAAAGTACAACATGTTTTTATTTAAACAACATTCCATCTCCTTTCTTTTTAAATAAAGATCTGTAGATGATATTTCTACGTATAACACAAATTCTTCTCCTTTCTTTTTAATTAAAGACTGGTTCAAGAATAATTGTAATTTTTTCATTGGCTGCTTAATTACCAATTCACTTATACGAATTTCCTCCAGCCGTTTTCTCATATAGAGTTTTTACTCTTATATTTATATTACAATAGATATTAAATTCGTTTTATACGACCCTACTGTAAACGCAGCATGTGCTGCGGGTACCCAGCTAGTTGAGTATATTTCAGAACCAAGATAGCGGATCAAGCTGAAAATTGGGTAGATATACATCCACATCATGGGAAGACGAACATTCTCCGAGTAAGTGAATAGGTATAACATTTTTGTTATTATGGGTAAAATTTATGATAAAGGAGTTATTTTTATATCAAAAAGGTATGCTTGTCTCATGTCGATAAAATGTGCCGTTAACAAGAAAGACGCACCTAAGCATTAAGACGGTGCGCATCAAGTTACCATTATTGTCACACTAATGATTTACACACTTTAGGGAGTGTTAGTAAAGATCAAAATAAGAAGAAAATTCCTATAAACTCAGGTCCAATACTCAACGGTTTTCAAAATATGGGATTATCAAATTCTTCAAATTAAAAGATAGGTATTTATTAATTATTTATACCGTTGACGTACCTTCACGGATAAAAATTTATTTTGTTATTGAATTCTAATTACTTTTCATAACGTATTTTTATTTCTTCGAATTTATTTTTGTTTTACACTTTTTAAATACTGTTTAAAAATCTTCCAACTTTATACTTCTTGTAGATAATAATATAGCCTCTTCAATGCTTCCATTAATTTTACCCTCTTGTCTTTAGCTTTTTTGCGCTTACATACGCCTATTTATAAATTAAAAAACATTTTAGTTAATTAGCATATGAAGGTTATTAGGAAGTAGGTAGGTATTGTCTACTCTATAACTGAGAAAAATCAAATAACAAAAAATGGGCAAAGAATGGCAGTTATTTGTTTTGTGACTAAGTTGCTGGAAAAAATCAGCGGCAGCGTAGGATCACGCAAGAAGATATATTATAGCTCTACGATGGAATAAATAACTCACGTCGATATCAAGATGGACAATCGGGGATTACTAGCAGATAAATGGATATCAGAAACATTACTATAAATATTTTAAATTTAATTAAATTGAATCACATGAAAAAGTTGATGTTAAATATAAGTTAAAGTAGTTATACCTATACGAAATCTAACATTTGGATGTAGGTTTCAGAGTGTCGGATAATATTATACTTAAAACAAACAATCAAACTTTCCGACGATCGCATGGTTGGAAAAATTGATTTCTGATTAAATTTGTACCTATCTACTTGTTACTAGGCAGCGTGAGATAACTATACTGAAATAACGTTCTCAACCTAGGTCGGAAATATTATTCCTGTACACTGTACAGCTTTCATTTTATTGTTATTCTGCAGAAGTGCAGCATGTCAATTTTTTGGTTTAGATTTCTACCATGATTGGCAGCAATGTCTAATAATATTATACTACTTTGTGTAACAATATTATGTTTAAAAAACTGGGACTTTATATATAAAACTATTTATGCTGCAATTCTTTTATACCGACACACAAAAAAAATTCTGGGAATGATATAATTTCGTTGTAGTAGTACTAACCGGGGCATCTACACTACGTAACGTTAACTGATATTCATAGTATAACTACAGAATGTTACGTACTGCAGAAGGAAGCACTGCTTATTAAACATTCGAGAATTCTACTATGATTGAGTACGTTTTTGATAATTCGCTTTTCACTGACTAAAGGGAACTTAAAATAAACTTGGTATTGCTTGAACTGTGCTTTCCACAGATGTCCCTACTTATATGATTTTCACTGAAATCAATAACAACAGTGCGGATTTGTAGGTAGTTACGTCCATCACAACTTGTAATTTTAATTTATAGAGCATGATTTTCCTATTTCTTCAAGAGTTTCTGATTCGATATAATCAGTGAGATTTAATGAGATAAAGGGCGGAAACTTTATTAATTAAAATGCGACACCGCATTTACAAGACAGTCAAGTTATTTCAGGCAGGGTTCAAAACGTTAGCTGAACTTATAATTTTTTCCGTACAGTACCGGGATTTTGTTTATTTATTACTTGATTAGAATACGACTGCTCATCTCCATTTACTTATAATTAACAGCACAATCTGAGACAAAACTTAGAACAATTTAAACTGACTTAGGTCCGGTTTTAAAAGTCTGGTTAACCGACGGTTGGCTGAACTACTGTCAATTGTTTTGGAAGAAGAAGAATCATATCTAACGACAATTCATCGTGGTTTATCCAAATGTTGGTAAACCAGACTTTATAAAACAGGCCTTTATAGGTGCGGTTGCTTTAGTAAGTTAAATGATCATAATCATGATCAATTGTCATGGATACGAATTGGTACAAGAATCGCATCATATGACAGTTGACCATTGCTTGGCTTAACAAGGAGTTAATTACGATCGGCCCTACAAAACTTATCTATAAAATAATACAAAAGTGCTTCATTAAAATTTGGTTTTATTGCACCGTCAAAATATTTATATATGCCTTTCATGTTATTTGGTTACAATGAGAAACAACATAAACTGATTGTTAGTGTTAAATAAAAATAGAGATTCAATTGGAAACAAGAGGTTTAGAACTGAAGGAACATAGATTAGATAGATAGTATTACCAACTTAAAAAGTGGAGGTGCCCACCTCCCCTGGACTTTCCCATACTAAAAATAAACATTTCGGTTTTGGTATTCAGCAGTATAGTTCGCGAAGCAGACCCTGGAAATCATTTGAATGCGTAGCGAGAAAAACGAGACTATACGGGTTCGATATATGTACAGAAGAAAGACACGCATCTGTAGTAATAAATAATAATAAACCGGGACTCTGGCAGAAATCCAGCAGGAAATTAGAGCTGGCGAAGCCGGATGATCGCTGCCGACCGACGATGCGTTTCTGTCAGACTCCAGCCTAAACTTTCAAAATTTACACAATACGGTTAAAATTCACGAAAATCTCATGAACCGTACATTTTAGCTATATGAATACCTTATAGTATGTGATAGATAATTCAATTTTGCATTCAATTATATAATAATATATAGGGTGCTTCATTTAAAATAACAAAGTTACTTATTGTACTGTGGAACGCAAATATCCTGTTTAATGCCCGATTGCACCGTCGTCACTTAAATTTTAAGCGAGCCTTAAAAGTTGAATTGCCATGGATACAATTGTCACCAAGAATTGTATCCATGGCAATTAAACTTTTAAGGCTCCCTTAAAATTTAAGTGACGACGGTGCAATCGGGCATTAGTAATATAAATTTGGGAGAATGCAAATCTATACAGGGTGTCCGGAAACAACGTTCCGTAACTTCGGGAGATGATTCTACATCCAAAAATATGAAGAAAAGTTCTCATGAACAGGGGTCCGGAAAAGCTTTCTAACGGAGCTACGGCTCTTTGAAGAGGAGCCTCAAAATGTGTTGTTTTATTAATTAGTTAATCAATACTGAAACGAGATTGATAAAATTTGGTACCCAGGGTATATTTGGTACGGGAAATAGTTTGGTAATGTTAAAAATTGAAAAAAAAGCCAAGGGCGTGCGTAACGGGTAGGGTGTATTGATTAACTAATTAATAAAACAACACATTTTGAGGCCCCTCTTCAAAGAGCCGTAGCTCCGTTAGAAAGCTTTTCCGGACCCCTGTTCATCAAAACTTTTCTTCATATTTTTGGATGTAGAATCATCTCCCGAAGTTACGGAACGTTGTTTCCGGACACCCTGTATACTGAACAACTTTTATATTTAAACTTTTTTCATATTTTGTCTAATAAAGGACCTCTATAGGAGCTCTAATTTCCGATTTTCAAAACCTCGTAGAGGGCGCCACAGTGCAGCATTAGTCAAAAAACAAAAATGTATCTAACACCAAGCTGCATAAGTGTAGAAAATTTAAACAAAATCGTGTTGCCAGTCTTTTTGTAATAATGTTTCAAAAATTTCAAAATTTTTGGACACGCGCAGCCGCAACGACCGTTTTTGGATTTACTAACTAATTTTTTTCATGGTATAGTACCACCAAAGGGCTTCCAAACAAGTTGTTGTTGAACCTCAGAAAACTGGGTTTTGATTTGTGGGGCGTTAAACTCAAAATTTTGAAAAATTTATAGGGGCCGTCGCGTCGCCTCACTTTAAAGTCCGGCAAAAAACTGTTTCCCTTGAATTATGGCCTGCTTTCATATCCGCTACTCAGATTTTCAAAATTCTGCTTCTGAAAAGAATGCTACCAAAAAGCATGTCTAACTTCCGCTTCCTGTTTGGAATTTTCTTGCAAAGCTTATTTTGTCGATGAATTTTTGATATACCCCTTCATTTCAAATTTCATCATACATACACAACCAGCCACCCACCCTCGCACAGCCATTTCTTCTAAACCACTTTTTTGGGTTCCTGGAGGTCCAAAACACGTATTTCCGCGAAAATCTCAATTTTTTCATAATACCAAAAGATACTTCCTTTATACCAGTGGTGGTATGGGAAAGTGAAAACTTATAAAACTGAAACATATTTTTTTAACTACTATCACCAGAACAGAAAGATTAACCCTACAATCAGAAGATCTTCAATATACATTAAAATAAAGTAACGTAAACAATGTAAACGTGATGATAAGGCAAACCAGAGCCGCTTCGATGTTGAATACATAATGGGAAAGCAATTAACTACAGAATTATTTCGTTACAGAAGATTAACTGAAATTGAGACGAGCATACCAAGTAGACACAAATGATTTAGCGCAGATTTGAGATGGCATGACGTTATAAATATAATATGTGTAAAATTGTTGACTAAACTCACTGTATAGCTCTCGTGGACCGTATGCAAAGACTATACAGTGAGTTTAATCAAAGGTTTAATGTCGTCTAGTTACAGTCTCCTTTGGTTACCTTTTATATTACGTATACCTACTATTAATGACAATGAGATTGCTTTTGTGGTATTGGTTTTCAGCGCACATGCACATCTACATATTATAGATTATAGCTAAGTAGTAATAAATGGCTTCATGTGTATTGCAACTACACCTATGCAAACTGCGTTCTTCCGCAGACTAACTCTTTGAAGGTGTTCAGATAGGGATGCAACAGCTAGACTCCTAGACTTTGTGGAAATCAGAAACGACGGCATTGCGACGTATTATCAGAAAGTTCGTGGCGGAGGTGACACCTAACGTATCCGGAAAATTCACCGCCAGCAATTCATCACTAGCAATTCACCGTCTATACAATTCATCCCCTCAGCAATTCACTGCTCCGTAAATGTTAGCTCTAATGGGGACCAAACTATTTGAATCTATAGTCGGGCAAGACTAAAATGGTTTGGACCTATAAGGAGATGCCAACGCAGTCGAGTTATTAGGAACACAACGGAACGGAAGTTGAAGGGGAAAGATAGCGTGGAAGACCGAAGACGGATGGTGGGACGATGTACTAGGTACTAAGATTAATGTTAATAGAAGACTGGAGAGAGAGGAGCAACAATAGAAAACGATGGAAAAAATTAGCAGAAAAAGCCAAATGACACAACAAGGACTAATCCACATCATAAAAAGGATTTAGTAACATCTAGATGTTATGAGGACAAAACCCGAAGGGGCTAAAGTGCCTATACATATAGAATAGTCGGGCAAGATTTAATGCTCATTTCGCTAAAAAAAATATCCTTGGAAACTGTGGTGTGGAAAATAACACATTATATAATTATTACGCTGTTGTATCTCCTGGGTAGCCCTAAGAAGCTTTCGTCAATTACTTAGTAAACACCGAAAAGCTTCTGCTGTAATCTTATTTCCAAAAACAAACTTCTATGGTATCTACCGATGTCTGTGTGCATGGTGCCGATATTATTTGTTCTTAGCAGGATATTATAAATAACAAAACGTAGTTGCTTGCCGCTGCCTGTAGTATAAAGTTCGAACATAAACAGCTGTGTAATTATTACTGACTAACCCCCGGTATGGAAAATACACATCAGCGTAACGAGCATTAAATCTTGCCTGACTATTCGGCGGTGAATTTTCCTACACTCATTTTGTCTTTGTGGGTATATGTTGAAGCACTGTCTTATTTATCCGAATTCTACAAGAAAATAAAACAGCTAAAGCAATTGACCAAAACCAACACAGGAACTGCAATAATGGATGGATTATTTCAACACGCAGGTTTGTTGCAGGTGCAGTCATGGATATAATAAGTGACCATGCATTCGAAGACTACAACAGGAGGGTTGATTGATGAATTCTGATTTTTATCAAGAATAAGACAAGGTTATAATAAATACATATTTTAAAGTTCACCTTAGCTGATCATTAATAACTATAAGGTATCAAAGGTATTATAAGGATAATAACGACCCGAGGTCGATGGTGTACAACTCGAAGGCTTTAGCCCGAGGGTTGTACGTCGACCGAGGGCGTGATTATTCTTATAATACCCGTGGTGCCTTCAACGTTTAATGTCCTACTAGTCATGGGCGGCTGGTGCGGGAGGCCCTGTGGGCGACGCCCTCCCTGCCATTTATGACCAAAAATTGTTTTAATAAATAAATAAAAATAATTCTTGGAGAAACTACGTTTTTGAAACGACAGTAGTAGCAAACACACTGACTAATGTTTTTTATACTACGCCCAATAAAATTCTGGGAGGCCAGATACGCTATCGCCCTTTTTGCTGATTCTTCAAATGCAAAAGGATATTGTTTCCTTTACAAATCGACACAACAAATAAACAAAATTAACTTTACTATCCCCTCTACATTCTACGGGCCGAAATATCGCCTTACAGACGGGGCAGCAGAGATTTACTCACGTCCAGCTGGAATTTGCGGGCTAAGTACAAAATAATTTGATTTCGTTTTCTCTTCAGAACATTAAAATCTTGGTTAAAATGAATTCGGTCGCACATATTTTGTCCCTTAAATTACAAAAAACATTGAAATTTGAAAATAAATTAAAAATTAAGGAAATTTATCCACCGCGACCCGAGTTATTGAACAAACGAACGTTAAACAGGGAAAGTCTTACGTTATTAGGAAATTTAATTAAAAAAATGTATTATCGCTCTCCCACTGTTGTTATCCACGAGCCGCTACTGCCTAGTCTGTTATTTAATTCGTTTTTTTTTATTTTTAGGCTTGTCAATTTGACATTTAATTTGTATTGACACTAAATCAAGACAACTTTATACTTTAGAATAATTCTGTATTTCCATGGTAATATTCAAAATAATGGCCTAGGGCCTATTAAAAAAAATGGCCGTTTTCACCAACGCTTGCTAAACCAGTACCTACGCAGGCATTACCTAGAGATAGGTAATTTCTAAACAGATGTTATATCGCAACGTCGCAAATGACAGTAGTTTGTACGTGATTTAGGTTGTTTTCTCGTCTTTGACAGTTTGTGACTAGGACAGGTGGATGCACCCGATGCACCCCATACCACCACTGGTAGGTATATGGGAAGTATTGATACCATGAAAATTTTCGAAATTGAGATTTTCGCGAAAATACGTGTTTTGGACCTCCAGGAATTCAAGTGGTTTAGAAAAAATGTCTGTCTGTGGATGGGTAGGTGTATGTAACGCCTCTAATGCAAAAACTAGTGAACCGATTTGGATGAAATTTGGAATGAAGGGGTAGGTATATTGAAAATCCATCGGCAAAATTAGCTTTTCAAAAAAATTAAAAAGCGGAACTCAGACATGTTTTTTTGGTAGATTTTTTTTCCGAAGCAGAATTTTGAAAATCTGTGTAGCGAATATGAAAGAAGACCATAATTCAAGGGAAACAGTTTTGTACTGGACTCTCTAACTTCAAAATGACGTTCGACATGAGTTTTTCAAAATTTTGACCACCACGGTGATTTTCGTCTGATGAACATGAACAAGTCGTATCTATCTAAATTTTCAATGAAACGCACTGCACGCATTGGCACGCATGTTAAAAAAAACTAAAGAAAAGTTAAAACATGTTATAAATAAATTCTTTATAGGTGGCAGCTTTCCAAACTCTCTAACAAAAACGCATGAACAGAAACCTCAAACAAGATGTAGGCAACGTAGGCAATGCCTACCGATATGAGACAACGTCAAATTGGTTCCTAAATTTACGCACTGCTTATCATATTTACGAACTCGTATGTGCTTCGTGAAAACCAAATTGCAGTTATGCAGTGCGTAACCCTTAATATTTTATAAGCAATTCTTATGTAGGCACCAATGTAGGAAGCGTTGGTGAGAGCGGCCACTAGAGCATTATTTCTCAGTTAATATATCTCAAAATAAGGTGATTATTGCAAAATAACAGACTAGTAGGACATTAACAAATAAAAGGTTCAGGAACTGTGTAGTAAAATAGTAATTTAGCTTTCGATTACGAAAATATACAGATGATAATATCAGCTGATAATAGACTTACTATATAGATATCATAGAAACGAAACCACCATATTATTCTGGTTAGAGGTCTTAATTTAAAGCGTTTGGGATGCACAGCAAGAAGTGGTTATAGACCGCAAAAAAACATTCGATAAAATACCATACACTTATCAACAAACAGCTAGGTATTGGGTTACATAGAAAAACAATTAGAATTACCAGAAATTGATACAAAAGGTAAAAGGCTACTTGTCTTGGTCAAGAACTGCAACATTTACAAAGTTTCGGAACATGAAGTACACCAACAAACAATTCTGAAACCAAACAAGCAGATAAAACTCATATTCATATTTTTAAGCAATTAGATGAGACCATTCGAATATTTATACCCAAAATTAAAACTATTTTAGTTACATAAGGGCAGATTTAAGGGAAAAACTGTCGAAAGGGCAAAAAGAGTACTAATTGAAATAAAATGTTAAATGCTTTAAGAAGAAATAATAAATAGTTTCTGACGTTTTCGTTTTATCTCAACAATTTAATAAATTAAGAAATTTTTAACGGCATTACTTCCGAACTAAAATTCAAAGTTATAATTCATTTTCCTCTTAATAATTGTGAAATACCACGGAGACTTAATTTTACAAATATTCAAATTTCCAAAGCGAGTTCTTTCCTGAGTTTAGGCTGCGACGCATCATCATTTCCTTTTTAGACTGTTGCTTAAAATGGTTCGACGATGATGAACAACTTCTGAAAAGGAAAACTGGAATAATAAACTGTGAAATGACGATTCCATAAAGTAATCAAAACTCGACATCTGTATAATTTAAGAAATAATTCCTGGATATCGACCGTATTTGGCGCTTTTTTATATTCGCACGAGCGTCAGAAGTTTGCGAGACGACTTTAAGAAGTTATAAGAAAGCTTTATTACTTTTCTGTAGAGGAATTGAGCTTTATATAAAATGCAAACACGCGTACTTCTTCGGAATTTTTACAGGGTACGGGTAGATTTGAGAGTTCATTCCTTTACTGTGAAAATAGAACCATCAGCGTGTAAGGATTTAGATTAGGTTTTTGACAGAACCGAATCACGATGTACAAGATTATGACAGTAGAGGGAAATTAAAAGAACTGCAGGCAATTTTTACTCAATATGTGATAATACCAGGATATTAATGTGATGGCCTTTTGAGATTCTCATTATAGGCTCTTAATTTAGTTTTTTTTACGGTTGTTGTTGCAGCCAATTAAAAAGTTTGTAAAAGGGAAAAGTGAAGGTAAAATGTAAAGGGTCTTATTCGGTCTTATTAAAACATAAAATATAAGGATTTGAAGAATATGTTATATTGTATAAATTATTTGTAACAGTGTTAACGTTTCGCTACTATTTAAGCAGTGGTGGGTCTAGATCCAGTTCCAGTGAATCTAGATCCAGGATCTAGATATATCCTTTTTTAATTTATAGGCTGTGGTTTCGAGAAACATTATACCTAGCATTTGTGTGCGATAGTTCTATCAGAAAGTATGTTAAAAGGGGTTGCTCTCATACAAGTCATAAACAGAAATTATTTGTAACATCCTCAACATATTGTGTTGAAATGTAGCAGTTTTCTGCATGAGTAAATACATGTTCATTACATAATGCAAAAGCCTATCATTTTTATCAGAATAGAATGTACATATAGGATATTTTGAAAAAATATCCAATGAAAACCTTCAGCATGACCCGAGACCGAGAAAAGGTCAAGCTTCCATACGTATGAAAGCGGGGTAGGCAGATTAAACCGGTCTTTAATTCGCTTCAGTGAACCCTTTGATATTGTTTTCACACTTAATTAGATCCTAGACACAGTTGTAATGGACAGTAAACGGAATAACCAAAAGCTACCCTTATCCATTATAAAATATTCAAGTAAAGCGGACTTACTTTAATTTAGAATCTTGGGGATATCACTTCTACATCATGTTAAAATTACTTCGCGGAGAATAGTTTGAATGCTTATTAATTCCTCTTGGTCTTCTTGTTTGATCTTTGGATTATGAGTTAACAGGATGTGCAATTACATTAATTTTATTAGAATACGGGTAAAGAATACTTTATTTTCCTTCAAGAGATTATCAATGAATGGTGGAACCGATTTATCTTGAGAATGTCCTACTAGAAATCCTGTAAATGGAATCTAGTGCACTAGATCTTGTCGTTGGAAAAAAATCTTAATATCTGGCCATCGCCAAGCATTATATTAAAAAGTTAAAATATGTAATGCCTAATTGAGCCAATGGCTATGTCTCGGAGCAATGATATCGTTGTCTAGACATGTCACGATAGCAGGGAAGCTAGAACATGTGAAGCATTTTGGTTTCGGTAGTTCTACCGTATCCTAGATATTTTACAGCAGTTACTAAGATTTCTTGTTAGTCTTTATAATATATTATGCGAATCCACTTTTTGAACTAAACTATCTAACTAATGCATTTAAAGCTGATTCAAGCTAAAAGTAAACTTACCTCATGAATAATTCTGCAGTGCAAGAAATCTCTCAAACATTTGCAATGAACAATATTTCGGTGAAAGAATATTATGGTGTTCAGAAAATGGCGGTTTGTACATAATGCCACGAAGTAATTGACTGAATTACCAAAGTATAATAATTAATGTAATTCAACATGTTAGTATCATATGTTCGTTTATGTAACATGATAGTCGCACGTGATGATGTAATTTCCTCAATACCAAGTATATTAAACGATCAGCCCTTACCTTTTGTAGTCCTCGTGGACTCTTTTTTATGTCCGTATTTGAACATGCAAATTAGTATAGAAGCATAACGCATCTCCATGCTAGTCAGTGTGTTACAACAGAACCACTCCAGAGGTCAGCTTCTAAGCCAGGCCTGGCCAGGTATCAACTTATACCAAGAAGTAAGTACAGAATAAAAATGGAATCAACTTCAACACACTTTTAGGCCGTTCGTAGAACTACAATTCTCAACTTACCTTTTATTTTCTGTCTAAATAAAGTTTTACAGAATTCCACACATTAACGTCCTGTCCCGTTGTACATAAGCATTATTGTGATGCAATACGAAAACATCTGCGAAACTTCCTTACTTTAATCACGCATGTGATTTTTCCAGTATTTATAGAATTACAAAAGTTTATTTCCATATTTAGACTTCCCCCGAGAATGTAATTTTATAAGGAACTTATTGTGAAGTTTCGCTTTCTCTTTAGACACTTGTCACAAGATGCGGAACTTGAGTATTTGAAGCGCTTTATTTGCCACCCGATTCCGAAAGAAAGAATGCGGGGCTGTCTATATAAGAGTGGTTAAAAGTTAAAAAAAATGAAACGTTCTTGTAAATAAAAAATATATATTATTATACTGAACTAGCACGGGCCGCTTTTTATCCCGCTCAGCCCCCATCATTGATTACGTCATTAATTACGAATGATACACTTATTTCATTTTAATAAACCCCAATTACCTAATATTTATGTACAGTCAAGTGCTTTTATTTTTAAAATTGCTGTGAACTTAACGAAAATAGCATTAAGAGTCTACGATACTTGACAAATAGTTTCTGCTGCATGTGCGGGATAAGGGGGGAGGTAGCAAAGAGGCTGGATTTTCGCGCTGCTAAATCGTGACGTGTCGCACGTACTCAACTATGCATACCCGCCCGCCCGTTTCTTATCACTACACCACGCAATAATATTCCATTCATGCTACTAGATGTTACCCATTTTAGATAAATAGGCGGTGATATTCCCAGCAGTACGTATAATCGTCCTAGACGGCGACACTTGCACGCCGCAAAAATGTGCAATTTCTACATTTGCAGTATGTTGTCTCGTGACTGATTTTGACTCAACAAAGTAAATATAAAATCCAAGTAAAATATGTTTAAATAGATGAAATATTCTAGCACATGGCTATAACATTAGATTTTCCAGTTATTCATTACTGGAGCCGTAAAAAATTCTTAAAGTTGGTCTAAATTGACATTCTTCAATTCAATAAATTATAGTTTCTATAATGTTTAATAGATTTTTACTGCTATAGCCATGTAGAGCAGTGTTTACTTATCGTTTACACCGAAATTCCAAAATAATTTAATTATTTACTTAGTTACAAACAGCCACGAGCGTGACAGTGTTTTCGCTGCTATTATTGCAGGTAGCGTAGACTCTTAATACTATCTATCTACTTCTTACTTTCGCAGAACCGTATTAGGGTGATTATTTATGGGAATTTTTGTTGGAGTGATTACGACCGAAGTGGTTTTGACCGAAGGGATTATTCAGGAGTGATTTTTACCAAATACTAGTTATGACTGCAGTCATAGACTGCTGCTATATACAAACATGTTTAATTGTGAAACGCCATTGTTTTAGAAACATTTTACTGATATTGTATCTGTTCAGAAAATAAAAGGAAGTTGTTGGGTCGCCGCCGTCGCTGAGGAGTCGTTGTGCCTATCACAAAGCGCAACAAAGCGACTATTGGTTCAAATCCAACACGTGGCGGTATTTTTCAGAATTAGTTGAAGCCATGGGTATTTGCGTTTGGCTGTGTATGCCGGTTAATGGGGGGCTATGACCCGGATAATCGGTACGCTTGTAATAAGTGTAGGAAAAAGGAATTTAGTAAAGTATTAAAAAAAAAATAGTTGCCGTTTATTGAATATAAAACGTTGGTGTCGAATATTATCCCATTAGTAATGCTACTTTATATAAGGAGAGACTTCTGTGTTAATTAAATGTACCTACTACTTGTAGCGATATCGCAGTACTACCTACTTCCACTTTTGTATTCCTTGAGTTTGTTCGTCAACGAAGCCGTGTGCAATAGAAAATACTTGTTTGTTGTGCATTGTCCAGTTTCAAATTTAGAAAGAATTGCAGTAAATCAAATTAGCAGCAGTAAAGGGAACGAAGCTAATGTAATTCAGAAAACTACTTCTTTTCATTCTTTTTAGTATCGATAGACAGTAATTACCTTCAGGGCTAACGAATAGGACAACATTCTCCTTTGACGTGACTCACATGTTGCGAAAACATTTGCTGTGATCCCTAAATCTTTCTTTTTTCCTAAACGGTTTAATTTTTTCAGCTTGAACGTATATTTAACCATTATCTAATTTTTCTTGAGTGATGGTTGTAACACTGCTACTCGTGCTTAGACTAAAGTCATTAATAACGGCAACAAACGTTTATTGTGGATAGCTAATTTCTACTTTTCCGATTTTTTAAGACACATCAATAAATATTTGTCATACAGCATTCGCATTCCCTAATATCCGGTCGAGCTTTTTTCCTAAAAGCCTTCCGTCGAAACCGATGAATCGTAGAATCGCGTTTCGTATTTTATTTTCAACCAATAAATAACAAGTGCAGTTGGCAGAGCCAAAAGTAATCTAGCATACGTGTTTCGATTAATGCTTTTGGGCCTCGCATTAATCACAGAGAGAAATGAATCATGCATTTCTACATTAATTACCCTCCTCTGTAATTATTACTTTCTGTTTTCCACCCTTTTTATATTTCCAGTGTTTTTGATGTTTCCAACATTCTGCAGAACAAAAGCTGCTCTGTCTCCTATGCACTGCTTTAACGGTAGTCATCTCGGAATTTATAGGCTTTCCCTGAAATTTGCTTTTATTTAAAAAATTGCTTTATTACAAATGCGCATGGGGAATAGTAGCTCTTATTTTGTAAATATTTGTACCATCCTGCTATAAGGAATGCAGGGTAGGGGGTAGGCTAAAATTTTTATGTTCGAAATCTTACGCTAAATAATAATTTGGTAATGAACCATTTTTGACCACCCTTTGACAGATAGGGTTATACTTATATTTTGTTTGTTCTTCCATTATTTTATTCTTGTTATGCTGTCTAGTTTCTGTCTATGTCTTCGGATGTTTTTCTGCTAATCCGTGCTATCTCTCCAGACATGGTAATCCCGTTATTTCATTAAAATGTGTGTTGCTTCTTTCCACCTCTTCTTTCAAGTAGTATCCACTCCAAAGCATTTCCTGAAAAACTGCTGGTCCATAGCAGAAGTGTTACCGCCTTCTATTTCTTGTATGCTATTACTTTATAAATATTTGAGTTAACGTAAGGGCAGTTCTAACTCTTTCCGTGTTTAATATTCTTGCAATGTTCGTCACTAATCCCTCTCCATCTTGTTCACTTGGTCTTCACGCTCCCCATTTATCATATTCTTGTTTATCTAAATCGCTTTCAAAGTCATACAATATTGTATACCCTCTATATGTTTGTTTAAATATAAATTAGGAAAACAATAAATAATAAATTCATTGTGTTACGTTTTTTAAAAATTGGTATCAATTCTATTGTTATTCCAAAAGTTCCAAAAATTTTAAGCGTATTATTTCATTCAAAAGTTTCTAAATCCATCAACATATTTTTGATTATTCTGAAACCGAATTCGTTTTTCCTTGAATGCGGAGTTTTGAAATCAAATTAATTACTACAAAAAGTTATTTACCCGAGGTGATATTTTCAGTTTTTGTTATTCATTGTTCATTCGTAAAATTTCGAGACGAGTGAATGCGTTTCAAAAACAAGCTGTTTAATATTTATGAGTGTTTATCACATAAACGAGACAAACCACAAGTTTAAAAACATAAAGCGTCAAAGCGTGTTTCTCTTGACCCTGTTGATGCTTAAACGTGAATGAGGCTAGTCACTTGCTATCCGAATATCCTAAAATTGGGGGAAGGGGTTGACACAATTTGTTTCTAGCTGCACGTGGGGGAATAATCAGGTCAAATTATTGGAATTGAAATTATGGTGACTTGTTATTACTGTTATTTTTACGTTTCCCTGAGTTCTTTTTTTTTTTTATTTCAAACTAGTTTTCCAGTCGATTAAATTAAATCTCCCTAAGTATGGTTTAACAAGGTAGAGTATTCTGCCACACATTTCATGTTTCACAGGATTCATTGTCACACATACACGCAATTGGTTCTCTCTGGAATTTGAAACCGACAGTAATTAAATTAAAATCCGATGGGTAATATTAAACCTCTTGTCTCCCATTAAATGCAGAGCATCCTAAAACTTATTTTTCATTAAATGTCGACAATGGGGGTTGCTAACTGTTGAAAATAAGGTTGTGAAACCTTTAAACCGATACATGTTGTCTGATTACTGAACCAAACTACGTCAAGTGTTTAATTGTTTTCGCTATGCCAACTCGATGGTCTTAGTCTATGGACAGATTTAATTAGACAAGTAGGATTGAGAAATTTAGAATGTCTATTTAACGCGACTTAATTATGCACACGAAATAATATATTCTTCAACAGCGGATAAATGGTGTTTCGTGAGTGAATGCCCTTAATATATTTCAATTTAATCCTTCACATAAATTGAAGTGCTAATGTATTCCAAAACTTCTAAATGTGTAAAAAACGTTATTCTTTTGGACTAAACAATGCGATAAGATATTAAACAATATATTCCAAAAAAGTTAAGTCAGAAATGACTTAATATCTATATCAGAAGGGATATTAATCAGTGATTAGCAATTTGATTTCTGGATAATCATAATTGACTGTAGGGACAAATACTGGTATAAGCAGTGGCGGGGTGGAGCATTACGAACAACAATTTCGGCACATTTCAGTATATTTTAATTTTGACGTTAAGTGTGGTTCTTAAATTCTCTATGTGTCCCTGTGGGATTTGCATGTACCTCCATGGATGGGATAGTCTCCAGGGAAAAAGTTCGAAACCGTAATCTGGACTTCAGAATGATACGCATCTTCAATGTGCTCAATGTATGGTTTGGTGGTCGAGTAAGGCATTTGTTTGCGGTGTGGAAGGTTGCGTGCTTACAATCAGTGGCGGCTCGTCCATTAGGTCAATTGTATTATATGGTATTATATTACCAAATTTGTGCAGATACTTCGTAAAATGTGTGGAAAATCTTGGGGAAATGCGAAATTAAATTTCAGTCTATGGTTTAAACTAAGATTGTAATACCGGGCCTTAGACTTAAAGATGGTTAAACCAGTTAAACCTCGTTAGAAAATTTACCACATACTATATTAATTCGAATAGTTTTATGGCAATAACAAAAATCATTTTTAAATAAGTAGTGTATTTTTATGTGCAGCCCTAACTACTACAAGTAGTACTCCGTTTATGACGGCGTTATGTAGGTTTCTAGGCATCTAAAACATTGGTTCAAAACTTTGTGCACCGTGGACATAAAATTATATAGAGTTTACTGTGGTTCTTAGTACTTATTACATTAGTTAAAACACTAAAAGATTGTATATCAAGATTAATTATTGTATTTAATCCATCCTTAGAATTCGCTAATCCCTGTTACTGATCACGCTACCCTACGACTAACGCGAACCCGTATCCTTTTTATAAATGGTTCACAGCCTGTGACGTTTAATATCCATACATTACGCAAACCTATCCCCAGTTACAAGCGAGCTACCCTCGGTAGCGTCACAAAAATCATGTATCTTTTTTTAATCACGTACTGAACAGCCACAATTGCTTTAGTTAACATCAGCTCTGCTTAGAGAATGGAAAATAAGCGATCTTATGGTCACGTATGAATCGTATTCAACCACTTACGTCGTTTAATTAACTCTCGCTTAAAATAAAAGCAACAGAAAGATTGTCTTTTCATTCTGGTACAATTTTTGATTTTTATTTTATTAAAGATTCATCAACAGACTGTTTAATTTTGCAGTATTCTTTTAGATAGTAACCAAGACACACATTTATGTTATTATATTGGATGTGAAGCTATATGGGTCAGTTTTTTTAGTTCTGGTTTTAATCCCGCTTCTATATTCAGTCTGTCTATCTTACTGATAATGATAATACCTGCACAGTATATACTTGAATATTTCACTCATACATTGTTGTAACAGTAGTACAGTACAAAATTAATAAGTGATAATTCAACGTTGCCATGACATACTTGCGACCACTCACCACAACATACTACTAAAAAAAAAATAAATTTTGTTAAGCGTCATGAAACGTTTTGGGAATGTTTCAAAACGAGAAATTGACGAAAATGTTATTAAAAGTGAATGCAAAAATACGAAAAAGAGCAAGGACAGTATGTGGACACAGTTTATGTCATTTTGCGCCGAAGAAAAGTACACATTCGATCGAGAGACTCCAGTATCCGAACTTGCATTCATTTGAAAAATACTATTGGTTTCGAGTATTTTTATTCGAGAAATATTCTCCCTAAATATCATTCGTGCTTAAAAATTAACCGGATAATTTTCATTCAAACACGTTGTCTAATTTCACTCGCTCTACGAGCTCATGAAATTATTAACAACGTGTTTTCATGAAAATTATCGGTAATTTTTAAACACTCGTGGTATTACCCCCGATTATTATACAAATTAAGGACAGTGGTGGTTTACTATTACTAGCAAGTGTAAATTTTTAATGTTTTAGTGGAACACGGTAGAATCATTTTTAGGATTTTACTGGGATTTTACTCGGATTAAAATTCGGTGAAGAAATATAAAATTATTATTGGGGTGGTCCTTAGACATCATTATAAAATAGTTGCGACAAACTTGGGCCATTTCTGAAAAGTTTAAGCAACGGAATTAGTAAATTGCATAATCTATTTTAGGAAGAGAGAAATGTCAGGTTCTATAGAAACTATAGGTAATAGTAAATTAACCTGCAATCGTGCCTTTAACTAATATACAAGCTATTGCCATTCAAACTCCTTAATCATCGCATTTAACTAAGTTATTTAAGCTGTATAGCTCAGAGTTGATTTAAGGAAAGAGGAAGTTGAATTAGGTTACACTTAAATATATAATTAATATCATTGGGGTAATAACCAAGTGAAAATTAATCTCAAACATGCCTGAAGCGCCGCTTGGTTCTTGATCCGTTTCGCCTTAGGCTTTCGACGTTGAAGACACCATTTCCGATTAATTTCCTTTTCATTATTTACTTACTGTGACCGGCTCCTTTGAAATTTGTCTCCTAGCACTGAACGCTATTAAATTTAATATTAGTTCTCGCGCTTCCCAGAATGTTTTGTATTGAGAATGCGGCGAAGTTGAATTGTTGCTAACTTATATTAGAGTTTCTTTCTGAATTTTACATTATCTAATAAGAAAACAGGTAGCACATATGCACAGTGGCGTAACTACCGGTGTGCCATGCGTGCGGTGAAATACTTACCCGTTTTTTATGGGGAAAAATGATTTCTTTCGGGCTCATCGCGTGCCTAATGGTGTCTTTAGATCACACATAAAATATGGTTTAGATCGTATTTCATCTTCTGCCTCCGGATTGCCTTATATAGCCGTATATTTTCTAAGTCATTATGCTAGCTGAAAAAGGCCTAATAATGTATTCATAAAATATAACACAATTATATGAGTTATATTTATATTTATGTATTAGAAGAATAAAGTGCACAAAACATACTTAAAGGAATCGAAATCATAACGTAATTAGCGGGAAAATCGTGCTTACTATCAAACTTTGGCATAGCTCTACGAAACTCAATTTGGGCTTCTATGAAGCCTTCGCACTTTTTTTTGCTCAGCTTGACTGAAGCCACAATAACAGTCTTTACTGCTCTTTCAGCTGCTTGAGAGTTGCGTGGTAGACTTAGTAGAAGTAAGTCTCCTTCTCTTTTTTTCACGACAAACATTTGGAAGTCTTCATCGGGTATTAGTTTTAATATTGATGGTTCCGTGATTTTATCCTGGCAGTCAATAAGATCGCTGTAGGATGATGCATCGAGGTTTAGTGAAGGAAGCTGGAACAGTCAAAATCTATTATTTCTTTGAATACTGCGAGCTTTCGAAATGCGACGTGCCCCCAGTTCACGTATGTGCTGTTAACAATCGGTCAGCATTGCCAGCAAAATGTTTTCAGAGTAGGCGAAATAACCATTCCTTTGAATTACCGGATCAACTATTGCTTTTAATTCTGTGGGCAAGATATGAGATATGAGTTGATATAGATGTCGTGCTCCATCCATACAGGATGGAGAGTTTTGATTACAAGCAAGGTTGGAGCGTAAACCTTGACTCCTTTTTAGGAGGTACAAACGCAAAATTGTATTAGGGTCAGTTAGGCATCGGTCATGAGCCATCCATAGGAAATTCACCTGCTGTTGCTGCTAATACAATTCTGTGCAGATATTTTTGGTCAGTGTTCAGATCTTTTGGAGATACCTCGGGCAACACCGCGGGAATGCGTAGAAATTGAATAACAGATGGTCCCTGAATATGTCTGGGGTCCCGATGTGCTGTCGGCAATGTGCTGCGCCGTCAATGTTCAGGAACAAGTGACGAAAAGGCAGTTCATTCATGTGAAGAAGACAGACGATCCACTGTAACGGTTTGTTTAATCGTTTTTCAACCAAAAGAATAATGCCTCCTTGCTTACCAACGCTCACATTGGTTCCATCACACCCTACTGCCAGCAAAGTGTCCATAGAAATGTCTTCTTCTAAGAAGAAGTCGGTGAATGCTTTATCTATACATTCAGAAGAGTCAGAATCTGCTGCAATATAACCCAAGAACTTGGACTCCGGTTCTTTTATCTACGAAATGTGCTTTTCGAGAATACTCTCTCTATAAATTTTTCCGTCTTTTTACGATACAACCAAAGTTCGATCTTTTCTTCCGTCGAAGTATAAAGCAGGTAGTTCGATAATTTTGGATCGCATCACGGTACATTTCCTTGGTTTCGCACGTTTCCGACGAATCCGTTTTCTATCAACGACCCAGACTACACGGATATAAATATCCACTGTCTACTACTCAATGTGGATTACAGATCATCTGTAATACATTATTGAAGATAATTAATTGGGAAAATCAAACGATCTACTATCTACTTTTATATCTAAATGATTATTATCTTGAATCTTCCTATGTGACCTTATTTTTTAATATTTGGAATAAATTTCTGTACCAATTTAGTGCTGGAAAGTATAATTAAATGGTAAGGTTTCTCAAAATCTTAACCTATTGGAAATAATCACAATTTTCACTAATACCAAAGCAAGGAAAAAATATCTATTAGGTATATCCATAGTTTGTCTACTGGTTGAGTACCTACGCAAGCGGTAGGCTATAACGTAACAAAATTTTGCATTTTAAAATTAATATTTCAAGATTAGTATTTGTATTAAATTAGTAAGCCATGGAACTTAGATCAGATAATTAAAGTGTAGATAGGCAATACTTTTCTGTATTCTTTACTGAAATGCAAATTTTCAAATTCTTTCCTCTAATTTTTATTTAAAAGAAGTTAGTAACAAAAAGTTTCTTCCTAAACTAAAAGCTAAAAGTGATTTATTGACTACCATATTTTTGCTTTTGAATGTATCAAAGGGCCTTTGTAATTTATAATAAATTCAATCACTCTTTTGGACATGCAGTAACAAGCAAAACTTGCAAGTAAAAATGAGTGGCTGTTTTTACTTAAAGTAATTACATAATGCTATTCTAGTAGTATTGTATTATTAAACGCGCGAAGTTTAGTAAGTAGCTAACTTTAATGAAATCAAATATTTTATTGAAAGTACATGCCCAACTGCAGTGTCTGTCCAACGAATGGAAACTCGCCTCAGTACCACTGTAGTTCTAGATTATGAAATTGCAATAATGAACTATTAACTATACGAAGTGTTGAGATTAGATTAATCGTCAAGCCATAAGTACTGGCGGTATATAGTTAAGTCAAAGTTAATTGGCCAACCTTGTAATTGCAGATGTAAGCGAGAGAAGGGGTTTGGAACAGGTAAAATATCAGACCCGAGTTTTAAAATTGTATGTACAGCTCGACCAACCTTACAAAGTTGAAAGGAGGCGTGTCCGGCGCTGTTATAGTTTTTCAAAGTACAGTCAAAATAAAAACATTTAGGTGGCAGATTTAAATAATTGTAAATACTTTTCATTCGAAGAATTCCATGACCTTCCGAATGATATTTCTGACTTCAGAATGAATTATCTTCCTCGATTGAGCATTCATACTTAACAGATTTCAAACGTCAAAACAATCTGATAAACACTGAAATTATTAAAATTTCAAACTTCAATTGAATTTTTCCAATGAATGTACTTTTGAGTATGATTGTTTGCTGTTGGTTGACGTATTGTCGCGCCTTGTCTTTAGTTGACATATTTTCCGGGGCATTTGTAAGCTTGGTGGAGCTTTATGTAATTCATATTTATTTTAGGGTTTCTATTGAAACTTAATATTATAAAACGTAGCACTGCTATGTACTAGCTGTTTTATTCAAGAACTTAAAGTACCTATAGGTATATAAACTACTTTATCAGAACAAGCATCTCCTATGATAATACTAACTTAGAAGTAATTATTGTAGCATTCTTGATAACAACTGTGCATGCAGATAAACTTAATGTTAATTTTTATGTTTTTTTTTACTAGTGATGTGTTATAAGTTACTACTTCACCTAGGATTTTAAGAATGTTTTAGATGTAATTTCTTTATTGTTAGTGGGTTACCTTTTGTAGTTAATAAATTATTAAACAATTAATCTTCCTAAATGCAAATATTAGAATTATTATAATGACCCAAACCAATCATTTCTATAATTTTTTGTTTATAATACGAATCTGACAAAGTCCAGCCCAAACCAGTAAACCGTTCTAAGCTGTTTTAAACCTCTTCAAGATACTCTCCCTGTTGACAACTTACCGTTGAATCAACTATAACTCCAACAACAGCAAAACGGTAACATAGAAATAATATCAAAGCCAGTTGGTACAGAGTTTATTTTAGAGAACGCTACTTTGGCAGGTACCGTACTTTGGTAACATTTAAAATATTTACGCCATGTAGTAATACACTTTACATGTTTTACTATCTGAAAAGTGTTTTGAAAGAAGGCAAAGCACTCGAAGTTTAAAAACGTTCACAGTTTTATAAATTTTAATGTTTTGCGAAGATTTGCTTTTACAGTTTTTATACTATCTAAGTTTTTCAGTAGCGCATAAAATAGCGCAGTTTTAGGTCATCTCCATTAACTTTATTTTAGTTTCTTTGGCTAGTTTTGATATTGATCTTCAATTTTACTTAAGTTTACGTTGCGTTTTATAATATTATTATTTTATACGCGGTAGTAATTTAATCGTTGGATACTCAAGTTCATTTCTAGATAGAACCCATTCCCTTTTGTTCGTGTTAGTTTTGTTCTCATAGAACAAGTTTAGCTTTAGCCCAAATACAATCCATTATTGTTCACATTCCACTGGGCTTGACTTTGACTTGCGATGGTGACAGTACTAAACTTTATAATGTATAAGTTTGAGTCGGATTCCTATTGAGAACAACACCTTGACACAAACGCAGATGCATTACTCAGTAGTTCAAGTGTGGCCAGACTTTAACTTCCCCAGTGTATAAAAACCAAAATTCGATAGTTTGAAAGTGGCATCGAGACCGAGTGAATATTTCCATATAACAAATGGTGAGGCAATTTAAGCTTTTTGCGTAAAGCAACAAATTTAAATTATGGAACCTGTGATTCAGAGTATGAACAAAGCAGGGCGATAATATACGGTCAAACTAAAAGGGAAGCGTCATAAAAGTGGAGTGGGAAGGTTAGCTACCCGGAAGGTCCCTAAAATATTATCAACGAAACAATAGGGAAACTTCCGACACACTATACACCAGTGCTACTGTAAAACAAATTAAAAATATTACAGCTCTCAACTCTTGCAGCCGAAAGCGAGAAAGGGTGAAATACGGGAACATAAAACTGCGGTGTCAGTTGCGCGAATTTTATTAAATGAGATGTGATGAGAATGACCAATAGCGTCCATTTTAAACTTAAACTAGATATTACTTGAGTTTGTGCAGACTGCTTTTAATTTGAAAACTTTACTTCTAGTTGTAATATGGAACTAATATTACATGTTCGCGGTTTTTCATTGCAGTTTCTTTACCCACCCATATGTATCAGTAGGGCTATAGTAGTATCCCATTTTAATGAAATAACAAAAATTTATTGGAAGAGGGAAAATGGTCCAGAATTCAAAGATACACACATGTGTTTGGTCACAAATTTAATTTTTTAAATTGCTGGTATTATAAAAGACATTTATAGAGATCTGGCTCCATTTCACAGGCTCTAAAGCTGAAAGCTGTAGAAATTTAATGCAAAACACTACCTAATCTGTTAATTTATATGTTTTTAAACTATATGCGAAGGTAAAAATTGATTAGTTACTACAGATCTTGTAACCTTCTGCCATTCTCTTCGATTTTCCAGTTGTTTACATCTTTTCTTGTACTTGCCAATTTTGTCACTTGTTAATCGTAAGAGTGAAGAGTTACTTTCTTACTAAGTAATTAAATATGAAAACACAAAGCAGTTCCTAGATTTTGTCACATGAAACCCTGATAGTAAGTGCTTTTGCATGTAGGTATTGTTGAAGTTCACTATTACTTTAATTAATATTCAGTTTATTATTAATAATTTGAAAGGTGTCTACGTATGCATCATTTATGTAGTGGTATGCTTGATTAAAATTATCGGTTCAAGATATTTCATATGGAACTGTACAATTATTGTAATTGATTTGGAACTATCTTGCAATCTAAAAGCCCGTCAGTTTGTGAAATAGATAGGAAGTTTATTTGTTAGTGCTGTCAAAATAATGATTTCATAATGTTTTATTCTGTTAGAGCTATTGAATTTAGGCAACTGGAAGAAGAATTAAGCCTCAGCATTGTATAAAACAAGTAATATTTATAATTAATTAATTATCGTCAGAATGTAGAGTTCCCTGGCATTGATTTTTTAAATTTATTTACGATTTTGTTAATGCGGTGATAATATTTTTGCAAAAAATTAATAGGAAAGTATATTATCATTATTAATGTTTATAAACATCGAAAGTATTATAATTGAGTAGGTATCTGCGGAAAGTGACGCGGTAAGTTGTGTTTGATACGGTTTGTTTATACTGATTTGATCATTTATTAAGGAGGCTGAATATTCTGTTTTTCATTATACTGTCGATTTTTTGACAATGTACTTTTGTGCAACCGTACGCGAAGTGAACGTTTCGCGTCCGCTATACAGGCCGAGAAAATGAATTTCGCGGCCGCTGTTAAGGCAACGGCCGGCAAAGTAAAAGTAATTGTTTTATTTACGCTAGTAACGCACCGACTGATGGCCCTCTTTCTATTTAGAATGAATTAAGGTTTTCGTTTTCTAAAACTAATAACATTTGTAATTACACATTTTTTAGGGTTGCAAAAAAGATGTTGTGTATTATACCTTGTCCGCGAAATTCGCCCTCGAGGTCGTCTTTCCTGGGCCGCAAGCGGCCTTGATGACGACAATTTTCTCTCGCTACGATAAAGACACATTTCGCGCCCTTGATACACAAATATGTATCTATTTTTTCTAACCGTACACGAAGTGAACGTTTCGCGCCCGCTATACAGGCCGCGAAATCCAATTTTGCGACATGTTCGCGACCGCTGTTAAGACAACGGCCACTATAGTAAAATTCATTGTACCGTTGTTAAGGTAACGGCCGCTAAAGTAAAAGTAATTGTTTTATTTACGCTATTTCCATAGTAACGTATCGACTGATGGCCGTCTTTCTATTTAGATTGAATTAAGCTGTTCGTTTTCTAAAAGCAATAACATTTGTAATTACACATTGTTTACGGTTGAACAAAAAATGTTGCGTATACCTTGTCGGCGAAATTCTTTAGCTACACTTTTTTTTGTTGATCAGAGACGGTTGACATCAAAGTTTCCACCTTTGACACTAGCCATTTTTGAGGGAATCGGAAGAGTAAACATAGAACAGGGAAAAACAAAATTTTAGAAACACAGTTTTTACACAATAGTAGATTCAGAAATTTTAGACCGTGCAAAAGAAGTTGTATCAAATCTTCTGCCCAGTAAATCTCGAGAAGTATACAACAAATTTTTAAATTGGTGTAACGAGAAAACCTAAAATCGTACACGGAAAGCCTAGGTACCTACTATTAGCGTACTTTTCCGAATTGTCCACTAAAATGAAGGCTTCTACTCTTTGGGCGCAATATTCAATGTTGAAGGCAACATTAAGTTTAAAAAATGGGGTAAATATCGAAAAATTTTCAAAACTCCGTGCCTATTTAAAAAAAGAAAATAATGACTACACACCGAAGAAATCGAGAATTCTTAGTAAAGAACAGGTGGATCGATTCTTGAAGTGTGCTCCTGATAAGCAATACTTGATGATGAAGGTGTGTTTTAGTTTTAAAATCGAATATTTTACGATAATTAAATTTTGACGTTTGTAGGTTATATATTAATTTTGGGTGTTGCTGGAGCTTGTCCCCGCGACGAGTTACTACATTTAAAGATTAATGATATTGAAGATCTTAAATCAGTCTTACTGATTAAAATTCCTAACACTAAAACTAATAAGGCTAGATCATTTACTGTGATGGGAGATAGCTATTTAAATATTTACAGAAAATTCTTTGTCTAATATCTTTATAGTGTTTTTCTTAAATAAATGTTATTCACATAACAAACCAAAATTTTAACCAAAAAAGTAAAAAGTAAAAGTTCCTAGGAAGTAAAAGTACTTTTACTTCCTAGGAACTAAAAGTGTTGCCTAGCAACACACACATTTTTTTACTAATAACAAAAACATCAACTTCACTGTCCGATTTTGGTATCAAAAGTGATCACTTTTGAGTCGGTTGCGGAAAAAATATATTTAAGTTATACATTTTTACGTAAGCTATAGGACAACACAAGATTTTGTACGGCTGGCGTGAAGCCTGCTGCACCTATGTACTAGATAACTAGAAGATGACCAAACATTTCCATTAGAGATAACATCAGCATTTTAGCTTACAGGTAGGGGCTGTTTTAAATTTCTTCGAACCTATCTCTACCTGGTTTGTTTTCAAATAAAACTTTTGCAGGGAGACAGTTTAGGGCACTTAGTAAGAAGTTTCTAAACTAATCTATGACTCACTTGAAAACATTTAACAATTTAAATGGTATTACACGTTTCATATACCTACGCTACTTCGTGAACTTTCAAAACTCCGCTTACAGTTTTCATATTATTTGTCACCATTTTTGTGCCTTGCAGTAAAACTTTAACATGCGAATTATCTGTTATAGCATATAATAGTGGTGTCATGTTCACAATTCAATTTAAAATAAGTAATTGATAATTAGTTAAATGTAAATTGGTTCTTTTGAATCGTTTGAAATGACAACGTTTTATTAATACAAAATAATACCAGTTTTGTTTGTAGACATGCCAAATAGAAGTAGGTATACTTTTTGAGAACGTATTATAGGTAATCCTCCGTGAGATTGTTAAATGCATTGTGGCTTTCAACAAAGTTGATTTAAAACTATGTTTAGGTTTGAATATGTTCACTTTATCAACTGCATTTCAAACACAAGAATTTTAAGTATTTAATATAATAGTCGTGAATTACACTTTGGAAGTTTCAGAAGTAAATTATCCCTTTTCTGTTTAAAGGTTACGTGCACTTGTATACGTAATTGCTATGTTTTGCTAAACTAAAACTGTAAAACAGGCATGAGAGCTGGTCACTGGTGTACGTGTCACTGCATAATATATGTGCAATGGATGTTGGGTTGGATAGTACAAGCTTAGACCCACTGCAATGCGGGGTTGTATGCTAGGACAGACAGTCGGCAGGACAATGCAACGGCCAAGGCATAAATTCAGAACAATGCTACCGGAAGGACAACTGTATGCTCCAGGAAGTGCCATGTATCCTGTCCTTACTTGAAACCAACAAACGCTCTAGCGTTGTTCCACCGGAGTGATGTTTATCAACACTTTCTATTCTCCGAGCTGGAAGCGTCAAGTTCATAATAATATCCTAACACAGTGTTTTATAACTTAACAACCTTTGGATGGGATGCGGAGTTGCTTTTTATAAAAAAATAAATAAAAGGAAGTTCAAATATTTTATAGACCTTTAATCAGGTACCTTTAACCGCAAATGTCTCAAATATGTTTTTTTTAATCATTCGTTATGAGTGTTTGTTTAAATATAGGGAGCAAACAGTTTGTAATTACTATTAATTAGAAATAATGTACAAGCTTTAAGGAAACCTAAAATTTACGCTTCTGGAGAAATTTAAAGAGAAGCATTCACTCGAGTTGCCCTAGAAGCTTAGATCCCCTGTACGTACAATGTCATGTTTCCACGTGAGCAAGCAGAAAATGAATTTTTACAAGTCGTTGTGCATGCGGTGAAACATTGTATATTCTCGACACGATGCAAATCCCTGCGTAGCAATCTGCACGGGGAAGTACCTGGAGTCTCTTGGGCCTCAGTCAGTTTTAACGCTTCTTCCCCTTTTTAACATTCCTCTACCTTCCTACGTCTACTTACTTACTACGTAGTTTTATTTTATTTACTCACGTTTTTTAAATTTGTGAGTGCGAATAACTCCCCCAGAATAAATTTTAGCTAGGTAAATGAAAGGGCAACCCCAGTTCTTGTTTGGATTTATAAGATTCAGCATAAACATGTAGTTCTCAACACAATAAGTTACAATTTAACTTTCATGAATGTTTTATCTGTTTTAATAAAGATTTTCTAATAAAAATCTGTTAAATTTTTCAGATATTGGGAAAATGTTATCTAAACTCAAAGAGGAGTATAATATACAGATATAGGTTCGCGGTATAAAAAGGAATCGTCTTAAAATAAGACCATAAAGTTAACAAGTTAAAGTAAACAAACTTTCTTGTTTGCATGTGACTTTATACAATAAGTAAAGTGATGAAACCAGTCACAATTCTGGTATTATACGGGTATGCTACACATACATATGTGTAATAAGAAGGAGAGCCGAAAGCATTTATTACATGCCTCCAGAAATATTCCTTCATATAAGGAAGAACATAAAAGTTTCAAGAGTTTCTTCTTTTATCGTAATATGAAAATATTTGGATACATAATGGACAGAATTTATTTTCCCGTAAAGCTCATATTTTATGTTCTTTATGTCCATTTATTTTTGTACCAAAAGCCTCTTACTGAAATAAGCATTAAATTGATTGCAACTCTTGTATATATTTATATAATCCAAACACTGCAATGTTTATTTAGTAAGTATAGATTACTCCAGAATCAGCTGTTATGGTACGATTAATAAAAAAAAATGCCTTGGGAATGGTAATTAGAAAGATTCCGTCTTGTACTTAACCTTAACGATGTGTAAAAATTCGTTAAATCGATGTTAGTTGCGGGAGCCTTTTATACAATAAATGAATTTTTGTAGCACTGCCAATAGAAAGGCGCGTTGCACGTATCTATGTTCATATTTATAAAGGAATATATATTGAGTATACTATTTTGGTGTATCAAAATGTGATCAATTTGTACATATACAATGATTGTTGTTATTTTTAAATATAATGTTTTCGTGTATCCACCGATCGGTTTGTACATATACAATGATTGTTCGTTGTATAATATTTTGTATCCTTTTTTTATGACATCCCCTATACCATTAACTGTACTGGTCGCCTGGGTCAATAAACTTATTATTATTATTATTATTATTATTATTATTATTATTATCAGATGATGGAAAATAATATCATCTTTCGTATATTACAGTTGATGCTTTTAAAATATTCATAAAAATGATAATTTTATCCTTCATATGAAACATAAACGAAAGAACATACCGTGGAAGGAGCCATTTAAAGCGAAAATAAAATTTCACCTTTATACTGTACGTATTTGTTGAAAACGAGGCGAATCCTTGTTTCCAAAAGCGACCGTTTATTTTCATTGAGTGTAAGTTGCTGACTCTGCTGGCTGAACATATCATTTCTACGACTGACCATCACAAGCGACTCGTTACCCGCAATATCTCATCTTTCAGATGCTTCAATGCTATCTGGAAAATATGCGATTCTAATCCCATTTTTGCAGCGTTTCTTTCATGTCGTTCCTTTTATCGCATCTATCTGCCACACTACGTACGAAATATTTTTCCCACGTTGAATCCTTCTTCACTCACTCTTATGAATTACTGATATATCCGACATGAACTAGAATAGTACCTTATTACTGTTATTGTTACTTTTCCAACAAATCCAGACTACGCCGCTGTGAAAACAAATCGGGGTTATCGGGCAGCAATATTACTGGGTCAGCAAGAACTTTTATTATGTTCTATGATCTTCATAACAGTGTCCAAACCGAAGTCGTTTTGCCTGTAAAATGGACAATATACATTTCAGGACATTTTCCGATTATATTTATGTAGCTGAGCATTTTCTGTTAGATAAAAAATATGACTACCGAGATCATTTTTATTGCTTGCTAAAATAAAAAATGTGGTTTTTATAGAGCCTAACATGATGCACGAAAATCAAAGTAAGCTGTGAAGTTTTACAGCTTTAACTGTATTTTATGCAAAAATATACTTTATCACAAAATTGTTTATGGGAAATTTCCACTGTTGTAAGAGAAAGATACTTCCTATCTACTTGTGTAATTTCGGATGATCTGGCGGTATTTCAACGTGAATATTACGTGGTCTAGGATATTGAATTTAATCCAGTTATGGATAATTTAAATTTGGCACGTCTGCATCTGCAAGAGCTGGTCACTGTTTCAGGTGAGCAATATGATCTCCCGCAGGAGTATTTTTATAACAAACTTTTTCAATTTCACGCTCTGTCCGAGCCTTGCAATAAAACTGTAACGGAAAATCTACAATTCCGGAACCGGTACCGGAAAATTTATTGGCGCACTTCTATGAGCACTGGCTGAGTCGAGAACAGCTAGAAGTCACAGGCTGTAAATCATCTGCTGAACGACTCTAATATTCTCAATACGATAGTATTTGCATTGCATTAAATCTTAAGTAGATGATTCAATGGCTTTACCGTTATTGGAATATGTGCATAACTTTTTATTTTCTTTTACTACTACACTGTTGAGTTTACGATGACACAACTACGGTTAATAAATTGTACATGGGTAACATACCTACATATCTAACAACTTTAGGTAGGGGATATATCACAAAATATATAGGTACCTTGAATACCTAGTTCTGAGCTATTACATTGTGATCCTTCTAAAATCTTTATTTATCCTACTGAATAATTTTACCCAAATTTAAACATGGTTATCTACAACTGTAAATGCGTTGAAGGTAAATCTCTGCGATGTAGGTATGTGTGTTTGTGTTGTTGTAGTGAGTCAAATCAATCAATCACTTATTTCAAGAAACCTACAAAGGTGTTGAACAAAGGGTAAGTACCAATAAATATAAAATATATTGAATACAATAATATAATTGAAAAATATACATTAAACAATGATAAAGTATAACAAAATAAATAACATCAATAAAATACACCATGCGATTATACGTTGGAAGCCAAGTAAAAATTCATAGCTTTCGCAATTCTTGCAACCATTGGAGGGTGTTAAAACAAAAACGCGCTTTATTAGAATTTAAAAAAACTAATACCAAATTAATAGAATCAAAAAATATTTTAACGTTGTATTGACCAGTTTAGCCGATTCCTGGACGCCAATTCAATTTACAGGAAAGGCAATTGTATATTAATTGAAAGGTATGATTATTGCGCCTCAAATGATACCAATAATCAAAATAAAATGGCGATTACCTATTTATTTTAAAATAAAGATTTAAAACTTTAACATGCCACGATATTCAAAACGCGACGTGATTTGTTAAAAACGTTAATATTTAATTGGCTAAAATTATTTAAACTATGGACTATGAATTTATTGCAACATAATAATATATGTATTTTTAGTTTGTAAGCAATTAAAATAGTGTGTTAAGTTTTCTATGATTTACACTTCTGAAAAGTTATGAATTATATTTCTAGATATTTTTCACGTTGTTATAAAATTATTCACAGCAGCAGAGCTTCCCTTCATTAAAAATTTGGCCGAAGAATTGAACTAATACATACCTTTGTTCATTTGCACATTTATTGTCGTGCTAAATCTCCGAGAACAGCAAGCTACAAGAACGAGCGGCATTAATATTCAATAAATTCAGAAGCAAAGATCTTAAATTCTGCGAGAATATTATGCAAATTAATGCAGAAGCGACGCTACAGATACATTGCCTTATAGATCATGTCGACTGAAATGGGTGAAACTATAAGAGAAAAATTATCCATTCGTAATAATATGAATTTCATGTTCACGTGTTATTTGTAACCGCCTTTATTAAATTTGAAATGAAAGCAATGCTTTTTCCGCGCTACCATCTTCGTAATTTCTTTATCCGTAGAACACAGAACGCAGATGGTGAAAACTAAATCATTCTTTCTTGGTATATTAAAAGAAATCTAAAATTTAGCAGCCTTCTCAAAACTTTCCAGTCGGAAGTCGAATATATTTCCGGGATTCACTTTATTGATTTTACTACATTTAAAAGTAATGCATTGCGGTTATAACCTCATGGAAAATCTAATAAGGAAACAGGTTTATTTGATCTTGATGCATATAAAAGCCATTGGAAGCGGATAATATGGTTCTGTTTTTATATTCAGTTGAATCCTAAAAAATTACCTAAAATGACGTGCAACTCGACATTTAACTTTTAAATCCTTTTTTAGGATATTTCTGCGTTATTCTGTAAAAGTTTGTTGTCATTCTTCTCATAACTGCGTGATACTTTAATACACATGACCCGGGACATGAGAAATTCCCAATACAGAACAGAGTACTAATACCTAATATATTGCATACCATAGGCGCCGACTCCACGGGTGCTCCGGCGCTGGAGCACCCAATGAAAGCATTCATTGGGTGCTCCGCACCCAATGAAAAGTTTAAAGACAAAATCAAAATTCAGGTAGTTATATATTTTTTTTTTAATTTTTAACCAGGAAAACCATGCAAATATTTGCATGTAACTAGTGTTTTTCTCTCGGATTTTATTTTTATGCTAAAATATTTTTTTGTGCCTCCGGTCGGCATCACTGGGTTTCTGCATCACGAAATCTGCCAGAAACAGAGGTTTCTCCGGCCTAGGGCGGCAAAAAGTAGGAATTGCAGGTTATTGGTTGGCAGCATCGGCTCAATCTGTCAAAGTCAAATTTGTGCATCGCGGTCGGAGACGATCAAACAAATAAATTAGCAAAATTTTACAAATACGATTACCTATTTGAGCCACTGTGGTGATTTGAATATAATCTTGAATATGCGCCGGTGCATCCATTATTAAATCAAAGATAATGAAATTTATAAATAAACGTCAATGGAAATTGTAAGAAATAGTATATTATATTATTAGGAGTAGAAAGAGTTCTTTTTGTGTTGAGCTCATATTGCGGCCGAGGCGCACGCGCCGAGGCTGTGCAAGTGAGCGAAACACAAATAAGACGTTCTACTCCGAATAATATATACTATTTTTTCTTCAAGTGTAAAAATATTCTGTTGCTGTAAATAAATATTTCCTAAAAAGTCATTTCGACAGGACAACGCTCTCCCCTCGACCATCCTTTGGGGGCGGAGCTACGGTTAAAATACTGCCGTTGCCATGGATACGTAAACACATTATTGTACTAGTAACATTATTTTCATTTTTTGACTATTAACAAAATGACTTCCTTCTACATAGCCAGTTCTGTACAACAATACGGATATTATGATACGCTTGAAGAAAAATAAATGAATTAAGTTTAATGAATACCAGGAAACAAGGAATCTTGATTTTAAAATCATAAAAAAAATTCCTAATACTAAATTTTAAATGCAAATTTACTTTATTTAAACAAACATCGGCACAAAAAATCTTGTGTATTACACGTCCAGAAACAGTTTTGCGAGTGCTCCTATGTGCTGTTTCTGGCCTTGTGATACAAATAACTATTGTTTTTATTATTTTTTTATAATTTTTCAATCATGTATTTTTCGTATTCCTTTATTTATTAAAAGAGCTAAGCCTGCAAATCTGGGCCCTATATTTTTTAGCTACCTACAAGTACAACAATACAAAGCCACAAAATCCGTGAAATTTGTGGAGCACCCAATGAAATTTTTAAAAGTCGGCGCCTATGTTGCATACCCAAGCAGTTGCCACATTGAGATTTATTTATTAAAACTCGTTTATTTTTCAAATTACCATTTAAAAAATGAAATGTGTAACTTGTAGTTCACAAGCACAATTATGTATAAATTATAAGGATGCATAAGTTAATGGGCAATCAATATAGGTACACTCAATATTAATTATGTTAGCCAACAGCTACATGTTTATTATTCAAACAGATTTGCATTAGTTTCGATATGAAATCAAATTTTCATAATGACTTTTAAGCTAAAACTGTTCAAAAGTGTTCCGCAAAATGTACATACATACTGTAAACTTAATAAATGTAGTACCTAGCATACCTAAAAAAATTCATTCAATTTTCAACGGTAGTTGGGAGTGGTAAGTCAATAGTTTTAGAACGTTATTAAATTTGAATACCGAAAGCTTTGAAGCAGAATACAGTTTATCTTTGTGTATTTTAAGAGACAGGTCGGGAATGAACATATAAAAATACATAGATTTACGTAGTAAGTAGGTGAGAGGACGTATTCTTTGTAAAATAACTGCTTTACAAGGATGGTTGGATTTTGAATTTCTTGCTTTGATGTTTTTGTTATTATGTTGTACAATATCGCAAATAATTACATTTTTGAGTGTTTATGAATATTAGCGGGGCGTTTAGTAAACTGTAGTATTAACAAGAGTCTAACTGAAGAAATATATCAGCTACTTTCTAAGGAACAGGCCAAGGAAAATAGTACCTATTTATGCTAAGAATAGATATATCTACAAGGAAATAAAATTAGAAAGCAAGAATTAAATGATAAGCTAATTATTACATGTACTATTAGCGAATATTTCTGAAAGAATTTTTCTTGGGCGAGAATATAAATTTGGAAAATGCTAGTATATTCGGACAAGTACAAGTACTCAACATTCGACTTTCATAATTAGGCAAGTAAGTGAGAAAATTGTATAGTACTACTAAATTACTTTGTTACAAAGAGGAATAGAAAAGGGGAATTTCTAAGACGTACATGAAACTGTACAAGTGTAAAGTGCCTACTAAATAATATTCTGGAGTTGAGACAAAAGTGGAAATCAGAATGCTGCGAATGTAATTTTCTTATTATTTTAGCAGGTGGCAGAATTAAGGAAAACAAAAATTTCAAGCCATATGTGGGAACCATAGAACAAAGATTGTATCGGTCACAAAAAGATTAACTTTTGACCTCGATACAAAAATATGTATTAGAATCTTTCTTGTGCCCTATTCTTCAAACAACTCAGCGGCTATGACGGACACGCACTACTGAGGCACTGACAGTTCTTCAACCACAAGATGCGTTTCCTTTTTGATCGTGCCTTTTCCCATGAACTTTACTTAGATAGTATTCTTATTGCTTCTCAATATATAGCTTTCTCTTATTAGTGAGAAGTTTTTGTATTTCAGTAGCACCAAACTTGATAACTTCCTCGTGGCGTGAAAAAGATCAGACATTTCTTGTGAAATACCAAATACCTATGTAAAATCCCCAATGAATAGATTTCAATAACTTACGTCTAAGATTTTCTCTGCGTTTTTAACTTCTGAATAAAAAACTGAAGAGTGCTTCAATAGAATAGTTTTGTGTTAGATCATTTATTCGATATGAAGTTAAATTTGCTTCAATGAACCTCTCACTTTTTTATATTACTTGATACTTTTCTGTACGAAAATATTTACTGGGGTAAAACTGTCCAATAAATAATGAACGATCGCCCCAAATAGATATATTTGATTAGCTGAACCCAACACTTGAAGTAAATACCTACTGTCATATTAGACTATTCTCACATTTCATGCCGCCGCAAAGGGTTAAGTAGGGAGGACTACAAAATCGATGAGTAATGAGGGGTTGTTCGTGATCAGTAAATTATATTGTAATCTAATAATATATTCCAAACCTTAAAGTATGCTGTTTATTTGATTCATGGTTGTGTGGGGAGATTTTAATTCGCATGTAGCGTACAAAACATTAAAAGGGGTTATTATTACCATAATGATTATTATTATATGCTCGTAAATCTGTAGGGAAAATGAATAAAAAAAGCAGCTCCCTTCTTAATATTCAAATAAAAAACATAGAAAAGCCGTTAACGGTTGTACCCTTTTCCTTGATAAACCTAATTTTAATTTCGGCTTCTTATTATTTTAAATGGGCGTTTGCTCTAGCAAGGTAATTTCTTTACCAACGAATTTCGTTCTATGCTGAAATGTTAGCAGAGTTATAATACATAATTAAATAAATATCTATACTAGATATATTATAGCAATAAAAATTTTAATTTATATAGATACAACAATCTTACTTTATGGAATGTTAAAATCTCGGTGTAAAAGCAATAAATGAAGTGAATGATAATTAATCTCTATTTTCCACCTGTAAATGGAATGTTTTCATTTTTCGAGCTAGTTAGCGAGCCCCATTTCTGACTAGAGACAATAAATTAGTTTGTCAGGGCTAACAAGTTACAACCCACCCGTACCACAGGCTAGTAATCCCCAAATAGACTTGTTACACTAAAATATCTTCTAAATCTGACAGGCTTAAAGCAGCTTATTTGAATCTTTGCGTTACTTTCCCTAATTTATTAACGTTAAAGGGTGCTTTACTTTTAAGAATAATAGCATTTTTACGTACCAATCTGGTTGGTTCCCAAGTAAAGCTGCTGTTCTCGAGCGTTTTGCATGAAATCCGTTAATCGACCTTATTTTCGAATTTTCTGCATGTGGAATAGCTTTATTTATTTACAGTTTTATTCTTTGTTTACTTCATTGTGTTGCTTCTTAAAATATAATTAGGCACCAGTTTTGCTTTATTTAAGTATTTGCTAATATTTAGTAATCATCAGAATATTTCCTTGCCACCTATTATACGTAACGTTACTAGAAATATGATCAAAGGAAGACTTTAAACTACCAAGATTGTAAATAAAACATTAATACATTTGTTTATTCCAATTACAGTACATACTATACAATATAGATGAAGTAGAATATAAGACGAAAAAATAAAGAAAAATAAAGACAACCACTTTACCGTCGATCATCAGTTCACTGAATACTTGACGATGTTTCTGAAGCGTATTAATTTATTGTTATCTAGTAAACTAAACTAAAACTAAAAGAAACGTTGCGGGCAAACTAAGTCGGTCTGAGGGTGTTTAATCCGAGGCTGCAGTGACACAAGACATGTTTCTCTATCTATTATTTATAAGTAGGTTGCCGCCAAGCGACCGCCAAGTGTAGGTACGGATCATCTCAGTAGTTGTATGTTTCTTACAAGCATTTTTTTCGTTTTTATTCTTTTCTGTGCTCTCTTTCGGATCCATTTTTCAACTTCATTACATTCAAGCTGACTTAGAATTTGCCAGTCATATCGGAGCAAAAGGAAGAAAATAGTATGACAAATAATATGAACAGCAGGCTAATGTAGTATTACTTCCTGTGCGAGGGAGAGACTGCATAACAAGTAAATTTTTCCTGGTTTAATGTAGTTCCAAGCCAGACTACTATAATTATGACAATGCAAAATCTTACTATATTAATCAATGCTATTATTGACCATTCGGCAGGGGCGGGTGGGGATCTATTAAGTGACTCACCGCGGTCCTTTGAAATCAGGAAAAAAAATTGCACTTTCTCTGTTCCATTTAATAATTTTTAGTTTATGTTCTCGATAACCAATTATGCACTAGTGTCGAGAAACAAAACAGTACTGAGTAGATATAAATTAGGGAGACAAATACTAGACATACTAGAAAACGACCAGGGGAAAAATTGAAAAATAATTATTTTTACATCTTTTTCTTAGTAGTGCGAAGCAGTTTAGGCAGCTAGACTCGAGCAAGGCGATTCATCCAGGCTTCTCTGGTGACCTGTACAGTTGAGAATGTTGAGATCTGGCCGCCAGAGAAGCACGATCGAATGAAAACTGTGGTTTCCTTAGTTCATTTTCATTTATAACAGGTGCAACTTTAAAAATAATCCTCGCAAACTATCGGTCCTCTATACAAGAAACAAATGTAGTCATTTGTTGGAAATCGGGCTCTACCACTACCACCGAGACTACCACTCTCCTGATCCGACAATGGTCGTTTCTCGTCTCCTGTACGTTTCGCAAACGTTACAAACATTATGATGTCTTATCTCTTTCGTGCTATAAGAAATCGTTATTTTTTATACAAGACGATAAAATTATATTTATCGACAAGTGGAAAGTGTTAATTCACGAGCGATGAAATCGCGAGTGAATTAATTTTCGCGAGTCGATAATTAAATTTTATCGTCGTGTATAAAATTTTTTTCTATAGCAGATTTTAAAAAAATAAGAAAAATTTGTAAAAAAAGAACAATTTAAAATTAGATTATATTAAACCCGAAAATCTCAGTAGCAAAGGTTTCCATTCGGTTTCCATGGAGTTTCCAGAAAATTTAAGTACTTTATCTATCCTTGCGGTTAAAGTGTTACTTTATCTACCCTTGCGGTTAAAGTATTACTTGATCAACTATTTTTAGTCGAACAAAGCACACTTTAACATCTGCTATAAAAAAAATAATTTTTATTATTTTCCTTACTTTTAATTTATAATTTCCAGAAAAGTAAAACGTTAAAAAAATGTGTTCTCGACAGCGGCCCACCGCCAGAATTCACGACCTCCCACCATGAAAACAACAGAAACAGGACTAATGATAACTATTTTATGACACTTTTGTTGTCAATATTAATTTATAACAAAATCATCAATTTTAAATGAAATCGTGCAATTTCAAAGTGTCTTTAGCTGATCCGAAGTCTCCGTCAGTAGTTGTACCTATACCAATACTTTCAGGACGTATATTTATGTAACTTAGATTATAGGCTGTTGCATGGAGTTCATTTAAAATTTTTTATTCTTGTTGCTGAATAAACTTTTTTCAATAAAAATTGTAACAGTATCTGAATGGTGGGTCCATTTATATGAATGGTGAAATGCATTTTCTTCTATGACATTCCAATAAATCTATCCCCTTTCCATATATTTGTGAAAACGGAATAGTTCACATTCCTAAGCTGCTTGACATGCATACTTGGATTTAGAAATCACAAACGCTTAGTATTTGGTATTTGACGTCTCATCTGAATTCTTTGGTATTTTTAACTCGTTGCTAGTAGCGACATGCTCCTGGTTTATGTTGGTATGCGGTATAAACAGGTGGATGAAATATTTTCAAGCTTTGTACTCAGCGCATTACATACTTCAAACGGATTGTTTCTGAAAGCACTTCCTGGCTTCATAACATTTTAAATTGAAAAACTGTGTTGCAAAAGTACTTCATTTGTAAGTTACATATTGCCAACCTAATTTTAATTATTGGTATATCGATTACAAAGCAATAATGAATTTATCAATTTTTTCTTTCATATTTTCTATTTTGTTGTCGTACCTACATGTATCTATAAATTGCAGACAATTAATTGTTATATATTATAAGACTGAGTCTGCTAAGAAAAATCAATTGAATAAGGAACTCCGTTATCTGAAGTATAAAAATAATTGTGCTTGGGTAAACTGTATGGCAAACGATAATCATCAATAATAGTATTAATTGGAAAAATATAATTTTATTGAGGTAACTAACAAATTAATTACATGCCGCCAGAAAAACCTAAAAAAAGATTTGATTGTACCTATACATAGAGAGAGTTGGCCAGGAGTTGGCTGCTATAGCCTACCCAAGCAGAATTATTTTAATACTCCAGATATAACGGATATATCCAGCTTATTCTTCTTCGCAGACTGACCTTGTATTGAGGTGATATTCGCTGACTGAATAATTGATTTTTTAGTCGATTGTATCATAAAGGAATACTTTTCGGCTCGAAATTTCGATTTTACTTTTGAATAGGTAGGTACTGGTTAAAACATAAAAAGAAGGAAATCACGTGATTTAATTTGAACCCTGAGAAAGAAAGTTTTGTATAAACTAAATTAATTAAATAGAAAAATAAAATAATATACAGTAAAATTTTAACTTCATTTGACTTTTACTGAGGGGTCCTATCTGCCTAACTTTTTAATAAAACCGGTAATTTTCTACGTTACCCCTAAAATTTTGAATCAAGTATTAACCGAGTATTAACTTTCTCTGTAGTTTGCAACTTGTTTTAAAAGTATGAATTTTTGTTCTGGACAGGTAGATAATTTGCTGTTTGTGACAAATTCGCTTTCGGCGTTTCATTAAAACCTCTGATTGAAAATTTTGTTCTTAAATTAAAATATTATGTAATGTTCGAAACCCCGACTGACTGGTGAAATGAATATTCTATAATAGGGTATGTAGTTCAATGTGTCTGATGGCACATTTTTAATATTTTTGATGCTATGCAAGGAGTTGAAAAAAGTACATATTAAGATATCAATTAGAATTAAAATTTCTCATGCCCCAGTCGAGTGATGCGGCTCCCTAACAAAGCGTTACCGGACATATGTTTCTGTATTCATTCTGTTTTGTTATATTGCATATACCCTGTCACCCACCTAAAGAATTAAAAGTGGCCAAGTTGTCAGGTTTTGCATAATAGTACTAGTACATACTCTTTATGATGCATCTTTTACTTTGTATCAGTTGGCGGGTAGCCATAGCTCCTGGTAGTAACTTGACCAGTAGCTTGGCTTCGATAAACAGTAGCTTGGAGCTGGACTACGTACGCGTAGTTCCGGTGCTCCTTGATAGTTCTAGAAGTGGTAGTTGATGGGACTACTGCCACACCATTGTGTTAGCAATTTATTACTAAACAGTTTTTACAGATTGGTTTACAATAATTACAACCTCCCTTTCATTTAATCACTACTTTCACCCTTAATACAATCGGGTTCGGGTCGCTTATCCGGAGAACTGGTGATCCTTTGTACGGATGACAGTACGACAGGTGGGTGGTACTAAACATAGGTAGTAACTATGCAATTAAAGTTAGTGACAGGTGATAAAACGCAGTTCAATCAGCCACTTGTTTATTGCAGTTCTACGCCTGGCTTAATATGACGGTAGTACTGCTGAATGGTTTCCAAACAACGATTAGTTGCCAAAGTGCAAGAAGTACTTGTAAATAATTTCTAAAGTGACTATCTGCCAAAGAGGTTAGATAAGGAATATTTGACTAGTTACCAGATATGTTCGAGCGAGGGATGTCCGGCCAAGAGTTTGAATCAGAAGTTCAAACAAGAGCTCGATCAAAAGTTCGGACGAGAGTTACGTTCTTTCTGCTGCGGCAACGTCTTTTATATTCAGATTTGGAGCGGGGATGTGTTCTCGCCATACATGCTGGTGGGAGTCGGGCATGCTCGTTGAATGTGGAAGTGGTAGCGCTTGAGACGCCCTCTTTGTAATGGTATGCTAACTTCAAATAATTATGTAAATTGACTTTATCAATTTAAATTCAATATTTTAGTTTCAGCATCGTTAGGAGTTACGGTTTACCGCGTACTGCGTGAATTATGAATCCACCTTTATACTTCTTTACGTACCGCACTAACTATTGGATATTAGTAACATGCGCCGCGCCATACAAGAACAACACTTGACTCTTTATGAAACTTATAGTTATTAATTTTAATCCGAATGTAATAATAGTTATCGAACTTCTAGAAATGGTCAAAGATAATTAATTACATGCCAATACAGTCTTCTACAGAGATATTTTGTTTCGTTTTAGTTTTGTTAGTGTATTTCCTAATTTACTTTACCCTTGCTGTTTGGGGGCGTTTTTGTCAATTAATAACAATAATAAAATCTAAAATTATTTCATGAATCATTGTGGCGCAAATTGTTGTATTTTCCAATTATTGTTGTTTGTACAATGTTAAACATTTCTGACAATTTAGTTGGATTTCAATGCTAATCGTTTTCAAATTCTGCTATATTCATAAATCAATCTTTACTCGTTTTTATGCTTTTCCTATACAATTTTACCAGAATAATAAACGATCAAACTTTCAACCTGAATTGCATATTAACGCTGAATAATGGGGTACTGAAGAACTCTCAGAAATTGCACTCTTAGGTGCACATGTGCCAATAGAATTACGATTAAATGTGTGTGCTGTCTGACTTCATTGCCCCAGTAATGCAAAACAAAATGGATATTGTAATAGCGTTGAATGAATTTAGTAAAGTACATACACCTGCGCCACGCATTACCCCATGAGGAACGTCAACAAACGCTGGATGGAAATTACTCTGGCCTCACAATCACATTTTGGTTAGAACATCCTTTACAGAAAAATAGCTTTTCTTGTATATAATGGTAATACATTTTAACTTTACGGGATAATCGAATACATGGAATGGTGTATTTTCAATTATTATAGAAAGGTAAATTTTGGCGCAATTTTTTAAATTGTAAATATCCTAAAGATATATTAAAAATTGCTACATAATGTAAATTAGGAATAATATTATCAATAAAATATAAACAATATTTTATTACTGGTACCAATTATTAAATAATATGTTATGTAGAATATATTCAGTTTAATCTATGATCAATTAATCAACCCCAAAAACTTAAACATCGATGTTTCATTTTGAATACCTATCAAAAAGAATTGTACTGAATTATCTTCTTCTTATTCCTATTTTGTTTTCTCTGTTGCACGCTGTCAGCCTCTGACTAGCAGACTCTAGAATTAGAAGTTATATAGTAACAGCATAAAAATTAATACATTAGGAGAATACTTACTTCAATTTTTCATTAAATTATCTGCAGATAAAAATTGTGACGATTAGTAGAACAAGAGAAATGGGGTAGTTTCTACATTTAACTAAGAGAAAATGCAGTGGAAAAGAGTTAGTAAACTGTTTCAGCATATGTAAGTAATTATAGGATCTTAGTTGTAATATTGTCTATACCAGAGATCAAAGTCAGCGTTGGTCTTATGGAGACCGATATTGCTAAACCTACTCCTTACTTGGGTTTTCAGCATACAAGAGAAGTTTCACTTTTATGAGTTTTAAACCTTTTAACTCGAGCATCAGGATGTGTTACGTGTAGGTACTGTTTACCTGTACTTTTGCAATATACTTGCTAAGTTGCTTCAACAAGTTTACACTACGGCTCCATAAATTGAATAGCGGCTAATAATTTTACCATAATTGCAAAACAATTACGAATAATTCTTAATTAATAAATTACGTAACTTAAGCCTCAATGGGAAAACGGAACAATACTCAGCAATACATAATAAACAATTAATACAAAACTCCGGAGGAGAAAATTTTCAGCATTCACATCACCTCTGTCTTAGAAAGTTCAGAAAATGTAGCTCATTTTAATGTTATGGGAATATCCCTAGAATTTCACTGGTTGTAAATTTATCATAAGTTTCTATACCAATTACTTATTAAAATGAACTAATATACTATAGTGTTCATGTAGCTTGACTAACAGATTAGCCACAGCCTAATAACATGCTCAGCTGAAAATTAAATCTCTGCTTTCTAGTTTAGAAGTAATTAATATTTTAAATTGCTTTACATTATTAATAGTTTCAAAACGACGACATTTAAAAGTAAACCTACAGAAAGTATAGAGTAGGTACGTCATTTGTACTAGCCTTAATTTCAATAAATAAAAGCGAACGAGCCGTGGAGTTGGCAGGCATTTATTAGGAAACATAATAACCTGAAAAGGATTAATAAGCAAACAGTGCTAACACCGCAATCCAGGCAGGCCTCGTTCCATGGCTAACTGTTATTTCATGCATTGTTCTCGGTAGCTATCATGCGTATCTCTGCAATATGGCGGCCGCTCACGGGCACGAGCTGATTAAGATGAGGCAAATTGAGCAATTTCATCTTGAATTGTGGTTGGGCGAGATGAGATAAAGAACTTGAATTACTGGATAAAGTTAATATTCTTTAAATTATGGCCTTGTTTAATTATTGTCGAACTAATACCAGTAGGACCGTCACAACCCTCATTTATATCCAGTTTTGTTGTCAAACTCAACGATTTGTTTGTTTTATCTTGATTAGATGCTACAGCTTTCCAACTAATTCATAAACTGAAATGTCTACTGAAACAGCTGTCTCGTAAATTGAGTAGTAAATGTAATAAACATTTTGTTACATTGAAAGATTTATGTATATGTTTGTGTCAGCTATAAATGCAGCTGCTACCTTTAGTAACGCTGCTAATTTCAAGATTAATCTTTTATTTCTACTGATTGCTTATTGATCAGACTCGACACTAAACATGAATACAATGGTACGAATCTACTACCCACTGTTCTAGGATTTATCAACCAGCTTCATGATGTTTCCGTAAGATCTCATGCAGCTCGATATAGTCTGAAGTATCTAATACAATTTTTTGGTACTTAACAGTTTAATACCAGCAGACCCGTGCCCATCTATATCTTGTGATATTACACCTGAGGATTACTAGACTTTCTTCTTCGGTATACAATAGCTGACACTTCTGTTCGTGCTTGAGAAAGAGCTAGAAGAAAGATCGTAGCATCAAGTAATGCAATAATAACATCAACAAAATTATTACAAAAGTCTTTGAAAATATGGAACCACGAGTTGCTTTCTATTTGCAAGAGTTTTCACATCTGTAAATATATAGAGTCATGGAATTGTTGATTGCTGCTTGTGTAATTCATACGGCCGTTGCTAGCCCCACGGCTAACGTGGATATAATTTTGATACTAAATCCACGGCATTACGTCATGTCAAGGGGTAACGTCATTAATTCGGTGACGCGATTACGAGCGCATGTCCGGGGACAAAATTATTCCATTATGAAAGTATCTTACATTTTCATGTTTTAAATTGATTTTTAATTAATTTGCTAGTTGAATATTGTCACGTTATAAATTGTGACTGGTCTGGATTTAAACAAGTCAGTACTTTACATAACTATATTTAATTAAAGTTTACAAAGATGAATAATATGCACCATCAAGGTGAGCTTACATAAGTACAGTTAGAAGAGACCAACGGACCATGGTTGGTTGAAGTCTTGTTCTGTAGTCTTCAGTCTTCTGGGTAAGGCTTGCACCCTAGCCAGGCCTGGCTTGGAATACTTGTTGACGGAGAGTGTTCTTGTGTTGTATCTGGAGCACACTGACTTGGATGGAGAAACATTGTGCTTATATACTAGTTTGCATGTCCATATATGGTTGTATGACCTCGGCACGAGCGTATCATCCGATCCCACATGAAACCTGATATTCTTAGTCATCAGAATTGCATATCTAATTACAGCCACTAGAAGAGTTGCATTACCAAATAAGGTAATAACCTTGGATGCATGTGGATCATGAAACTTGATATGTTCGAGTAAGCAGAACCTTATCTTCATGTGCAGAGATAATGTTATCTGACATGTGATTCTAGTATGCTTAGCACGTGATACTAACATGTTGAACTACATTGATTTTGTGTAAGTAATTACATCAATCATTGTTATTAATTATTTTAGGCACTTCGTGACATTTCTCCCCCTCTTAACTAAGCGAGAAGCATGATCGCTTAAAGAAAGATTTTACGTCACGAAGTGATTGTATAACATCCGTAAAGCTCACCCCAAGTGGTTACAATATTGGTTACAATAAAAATGTGCTATAGTAATCATATAGTTGAAATACAAAGTTTCCTAAGTTGCAATGTTACTATGTTAATAATATCTATCGAAGTGCTATCGTATACTCTGAAGCATAATGAATTTATCAATACAATGTTTATAAGCATTACAAAGCTGAAAGCATAAAAAACTATGGAACTAACATTCTAAAATTGGTTACAATATTGTAAAAATAAAACATTCGTTGTTACTTAACAACCGTGTGTGGCCTCCCTTAGCACACGACCTTCAATGCAACTTCAAGTAAAGTGCAGTGTTTTGCAATCATGCAGTTTTTAGTTGCGTGATCCTGTGCGAGGGAAGCGTTCCACTGTAATTGTAAATCTAATAACTACGGTAAGTAGAAAATTCTACTGATATTTCTTAAAGCAATTAAAGCACTCTTCCATACCAAAGAAAAACAAACCCTAAATTGTCAGAAAAGAGGCTATTTTGAAATTATAAAAACCACACCTTTCTATTGTAGTGTGTTTCTTATACTTGTCCTTTATATAAATAATATTCTTTAGCTAGCCAATATTTGGATTAGTTAAATATTCGTTACAAAAGTTCCTTCCAGCCTGAATAAAGTTATTATTTTTCTTTGGTTCTGAAGATCTGTGGGACTATAAAAAATAAAGCAATGAATAGTGATTATTGGGAACATAAATATTAGGTTTGAGCCTTAAAATTATTTCTTTTAAATAGATGATACTCAACAAAACTTTAAAACTCAAATATCATTAAATTAATCTTATATCTACAATTCAGCAGTAAACGCTTTGCCCAATATAAGTAATTTCTTTTATAGCAAACTATGTCTGCGTAATTCAGAAGTATTTTGATTAGGTTTTCTTCTTTCAATATCAATCATATCAAAATTTCTAGCCAATTCTGCCAAGTGTACACATTCTCGTTTTGTTTGTCTAACTTTTAGGTACTTTCGACCAACTCTTAACAAAATGTAGGGTATTGTCAAAATAAGTAGACTTAAAAGAAAATATTTAATGTTAAAAAATCTATTTTCATTAGAGTTTATTGACTTGCTATTAACAATTTTTGTTGCTAAATCATTTATTTCATCAAATTTATCACTTAGTAAGCCTAAGTCGTCCAAATTTTTTGGTATGGAGCGATAATTCGAGCTCAGATTCATTTGGGGTAGAATGTCACGAAAATTTTTGAAAACAGAATAGTTAAAATCCAAATTAAACGGTGGAACATATTCCATCGTAAGTTCTTTCCTTAATAATTCACGATGTGGCAATAAAATTACATTTTTTGTGTGACCTGAACACTGCGATGATAATGTAATCTCACCGATTCCTTTTATGGTTATATCCTTAGAAAAATTATCATTGCAAACGAGTGTTAAAACCTCATCATTTGGAATTACATATATCCAACCATTTATTACTGACATTTGTGACCAAATTGACTGGGATATTTCTGTGATACGTTGATCACAAGTGTGAGGTATCTGTTTTGACCCTTTAAATAGCAAAATCTCACAAATTTCACTTTGAGAAGATAATAGTAGTGGTTGTTTTTGTTCACACAGATATGTTTGTGTTCTAAATTTTTTGCAATCTTTAAATTCTTCGCTTGACAATGTAAAAAATTGATGTCTTTCAAGGGTTATTGCCATATATTTTGAAGAAGGTTGAATAAAAATATATTTATTGGCAGTTAGATAAACTGGCAACGCAGAGAGTTTATATAATTCATAGTGAACTCTATTTGATAACGGAATTTTTAATGTGTAGACTAGGTTTGAGTTTTGGAAATAAACTGCTAGTTTAATTAATTTCAATAAAATATGAGCGTTTCCTAAGACAGGAGCAATAGGGAATTCTAAGTTTTTTGGTAAAAAATGGGATATTTCCTGAAGTTGAGATATAAATTCCTGGGGAGGTAAAATTGCAGGGTGTAATGTTCCTTGTGAAGCAAACAAGACCGCTTCAAGTAAAGTTTTGACTTCGAATTCGTGTTCATGAAATAATAAATAAAATAATTGTACATGTTCAATTATCATGCTTTTCACCTCAAAGAAATACATTGATTTGGTTTGATTATAAATTTGATTTTCTATACGTTGAAGATTTTTGGCCAATAATTTTTGATTAAAGTATAAATCAGTTGTAGTTGTATTAAGGGTAGAGATTGCTGATTTTATTAAAATAGTTTGTTTGTTTATCAGTTTAGCCAAATTTTTTCCCTGTTCTTCAAATTCCAAAATTTTTTGATTATAGAATTCACCATCATCATTGTCTAGTGTACCAAACAGCATTTTTAAAAGTGATCCCCCTCCATCAAAGGGACTTCTCCTAGTTCTTTTTTGACCGAATCCTACTGATTCCTCTAAATTTTTTTGATCAAATTGAATTCTCGTTAACCCAACAGCGGCTGGTTGCTTAAAGTTATTACACATTCTTATAATATCTAACATTGTAGTGGTGTTAAACCATTCTGTTCCCCGGTCATGTTCCAAAGAACAAATATTTGTAATTTTATTGAAGTAGGTTTGTAAATAATTAAAGTTATCATGATAATTTTTCATGTTAACAAAAACAACAATGGTTACTTCATTGTTAAATACTTGAATTTGTCCAGCTTTTTCGTAATGTAATCCAGGATTGTATTTAAATTGTGTTATATTAAATTCCGCTACAGCGAGAGCTCTGTAACAATTAAAATAAGAAATTGTTAAAAACTTTAATAGTTAATTTATTTTTTATATGTTTTAGATAATTGCTGTACTGTTTTATTGACATGGATTTTATTTCTAAAGATGATTTAACCTTCACGAGATTCTAGCAACCGAGAAAAACATCTTAACCTTGATTTGTTTCCTGTAAGTAGGATATTAATAACTATTTTTATCAATAATGCTTCTGGAATGTGCTCTATTTTAAGGTCTGCGAGCACTTCGGTAATGACCTTTTTGTCTTTTATGCATGGTCTTTGCAATCTTAACTTTATAGCGAATGTAAGTGACACGTGTAGCAGTACTTTTATATTTAACTACATTCCAAGTCATCTGTAGTTTTACTTAGTGTACAAATTTATTCGTTTCAATTAAAAAAAACGCGGTTAGCTATCTAACGACTAAACATTTTTTGCTTCTCATTTACCCCTAACTCATACATGCGCGCTTAAACAAAACTCAACTGTCGTTAGATTTCCCCTTGTCTTAAATTCTTAAAACTACCTCTTAATTTTCTGCAGCGCTTCAGAAAACTTTCCAATACTGGAGAACAGTAATTTTAATAAAGTAAACAAGAGACTAGGTGTCTCAAAAACTAAAGTATACTTCCCGGCGAAAACAGGGGTTTAATAATATCTTTGACAATAACTGGAAGTTACTTACCTACGTAGGATTTCAGACAACCTCTTTGCCAAACTTGATTACAGCCTCCAAAATCAATTTGACAGAACTCATATACAGAGAAAAATCCATTCCTCTTTATTTATTAATGCTTCAGGAAAGGCCCTTTTAATTCTAAAGTAAGTGAAAAGATTATTTTCAGTTAAATGAGAAATAATTTCCTGAGCTCGGCGAAGCTAACCTTTGTATGACATATTCGAATGTCATATAATTATTTATTAGTATAACTTGGAATAAATTGACCTGTTATCACTAGAGAAGCTCGAAGACACGTGATAACAAAAATTCTTTCTGAGGCTAACAATATTTTTAATAAATTACTTGATGTATTACTGCGTGTACTTGTATCTTATTGCAGAGCTTATTCAATATTCAAGCTCTCTTCTAAGTCATCCGAAGGTCCAATCGGATTACTCTCATTTTTTAAGTCGTGTATTGTGTCACTGCTAAAAGATGTATCATCATCTGCTGAAGGAGACCAGCCATCGTTATAAGGTAAAATTCTTGATATATGGACAACTTCTTGTTTGGCATTGGATGTTTTACCTTTCTTTATTAAATAATCGACTTCAGATAATTGTTTGACAATATAATATGGTCCAAACCATCGTAACAAAAGTTTTTCACTTTTACCCACCTTCCGTATAGGTGTAAAGACTTTTACTTTTTGGTTAACTTCAAAGTTTGTTAATCTGTGCTTTGAGTCGTAACGTTTTTTATCCTTTTCTTGTTGACTCATAATATTTTGAACAGCCAAATTCCTTGCGCATAATGCACGATCACGTGATTCTATAACATTGCTTGACTCAACCGGGATATTTAATTGAACATCTGTTGGTAATCGTGGTTGTCTACCATAAACTAACATGAATGGAGAAAATTTGGTTGTCTCTTGACGGGACACATTATAAGCCCATGTAACATGAACTAGATGACGATCCCAATCAGTCTGTTGTGTGTTTGTGTAAACACTTAACATATCCACAATTGTATGATTGGTTCGTTCAACTAACCCGTTACAAGCTGGGTGATAAGCTGTTGTGAATCTGCTGTCGACGCCCATGATTCTTAGTAATTCTGTTACTAGTTGGGATTGAAATACTTTTCCGCGATCTGAAATTATATATTTTGGACTTCCATGTCTGCAAATAATTTGTTCTAATAGAAACTGTGCAACTGGTTCACTTTTGCCGCTCGGTAATGCTTTTGTTTCGCAATAACGTGTTGCGTAATCCGTAGCTACAACTATTGTTGTTTTGCCTCTTTGGCTTTTACGAAGTGGACCTACCAGATCAATTCCAATTTTTTCAAATGGTATTCCAATAGAAATCGGTTGTAATTGACCAGGTGGCTTTTGAGTACTTCCTTTTCTTGCTTGACACGATTGACATCCCGAAACATATTTCTTTACGTCTTTTAAGAGACCATCCCAATAATAATTCATTTTTATTTTGTGGTATGTTTTAGAAATGCCTAAATGTCCTGCCATTGGAGCATCATGGTTATTATATAGAATTTCATATTTGAGGGCATTTGGTACTAATAAAAGATATTGCGAACCTTTTGAAGTAGGATTTTTCTTGTATAGGACATCATTTATTAATGCAAAGGATTTAGCTCGTCTACGTTCGCTAATTGTTAATGTTTTATCATGCATATTTTCCAATGCTGTGAAAAGTTTATTTAATTTGTTATCTTGACGTTGTAGATTACCGATATCATCTGGTATTGTGACAAAAGTTGGAACATAATCCGCTTGTATATCGTCAAATTCAGTGGCGAATTGACAAGGATTACGAGACAAAGCGTCAACATCTTTATTCAAAACTCCACGTTTGTGTTTAATTGTATAATCAAAGTCTTGAAGTCGAATGGACCAGCGTATGAGACGTCCACTCATTCCTTTGGCGCTCCGTAACCAACAAAGTGCATGATGATCTGTAACAATCGTTATGTGTTTACCGTAGACATAAGGTCGTAGGTAAGTTAAACTCCAAATAGCTGTAAGTGCCTCTAATTCGGAAATGGAATAATTTTTTTCAGCTTTGGTCAGGCTTCTCGAAATGAATGCAATTGGAAAAAATTCGTTATTAAATTTTTGAAGTAGTATTGATCCAAGTCCTTCACGGCTTGCGTCTATTCGTAATTCTGTTTCAGCTTCTGGACTAAAATGATGTAAGATCGGTGCAGATGTTAATTTATCTTTAAGTGTATCGAATGCATTTTGTTGTGTTTCCTCCCATGCAAATTTAACAGATGGTTTTGTAACTTCATATAGTGGTTTAGCTATCCTAGCGTAGTTTTCGATATGCTTTCTATAATAGTTGCACATTCCTAGGAATGATTGCACTTTTTTAGCTGTTGTAGGTGTAGGAAATTTTGTTATAGCTGATATTTTTGTACTATCTGGCAAAATGCCTTGTGAATTTACTGTATGCCCTAGGATAGTCAATTCCGTTTGTGCATAACTGCATTTACTAGGTTTTAATGACAATTTATAATATCGTAATTTATCGAAAGCGTGTTGTAAACGAACCAAATGTTCTTCAAATGTTTTTGAAAAAATTATAATGTCATCCATATATATAAGTAATTCTTTGAATTTTAAATCTGCAAAAACCTTATCTGCCATATTTTGAAATGTTCTAGGCGCGTTTGTCAAGCCAAAACTCATTACATTAAATTCGTATAATCCATCTGGTGAAATAAACGCAGTTTTTTCTTTATCACTTTCTTTTACATTAATTTGAAAATATCCGCTAAACATGTCAAGGGATGAAAAGTAACGACTCCCTCCTAGATAACTGATTATATCGTCTATGAGAGGAAGGGGATAACTAAATTTTTTCGTGACTCCGTTTAATTTACGATAATCAATACAAAATCTAATAGTATTATCCTTCTTTTTAACGAGGACTATTGGAGATGCCCATCCACTTTGTGATTCCCGAATTATGTTGTATTTAAGCATTTCATCTATCTGTTCCTGAATAATTTGTCTCTCTTTATGGGACACTCTGTATGGACGTGATGTAATTGGTTCAGCATTCTCAACTATTATTTCATGTTCTACTAAATTAGTTGTTCCCATTTCGGAGAAATTATTTGCAAAAATATCCTGGTATTCATTTATTAATTTTTGTAGTTGTTCTCGTTGAGTCGGTGTTAAAGTGGGATTTATACTGTGTTTACCTTGATTAGGGTTCTCGCAAATATCAAGAGTAGCTACTAAATTCAAATCGTCAAGTATTTCAAGGTATGCCAATGTAGTTCCTGCGAGTAGACGTATTTTATTTAAATTGTTGGATTTCAATGTAATCTTCCAATTTTTCAAATTAATTTGGTTAATATTAGTTACGACTAATTTATGCCTAGATAAGAGAATTTCTTGTAGATATATTTTATAGGGATTAAAATAAAACTTGTCAATATTATTGAATTGTAAGTCCACAGTAGTTTCTGTGTTTGGTAAAATTTCTACGTCGTTAATTAATTGTAATTTTCCCTTAAAATCTTGTTCATATGGTGTACCAACATCGTCTAAAAAGTTTCTAGATTTATAAAATAAATTTGAAGAATTAGTCCAAAGGTCCCTGATATTTGTTTTATGCATTTCAATTGTAATAGGTTGTAATGTAGTATTGTTAAATGTAATAGTATGATCCTGAAAATCAATTATGCTTTTGTGTTCTAGTAAAAATTTCATTCCGAGGATCAATGGTCTTGGTGAAGATTCGATTACTAATGCCGAAATTGTGGTTTTCCAATTTAGAATTGTTAAATTTACCAATGATGAACCCAAAATGGATAATTTATGGTTATCCACCGTTGATAAAAATGAAATAGAACTAGTCTGTATAATTGTATGTACAAAATCCTGACTTATTACATTTTCTACAGCACCTGTATCTATAATAATTTCCACCTTCTTGTTATTAATATATCCTACAATAAGTAAAACTTGTAATTTATTATGAACATCAGGGAGCCTTTGATCAATATGTAGGACAGCTGGTAGGCTCAGTGTTTGCGCTGTCCTATCCCGTTTCCCGAAGAATTTGGTGGTACATACTTGTTACGGCTATTGGGTTTACGCCAATTATTTGCATTATTATTGAATTGTCTGGGTTGGTTATAACGTGTAATGGTATTTGAATCATTACGTCGGTTTGTCATACAGACGGTGCTGATATGTCCTGGTCTATCGCAAAGGAAACAAATTGGTCTACCGTCCAATGTACGTGTTGGGCGATAATAATTAAATTGTTCTTTTCTATCATTCCTAGTATTAAATTGATTACCACGATTGTAGTTAGAATTTCTAGGATACGTTCTAGAAGATCCGGGTGTATTTATATTTAAAACTGGAGTTTCGGTATTTTCAAGTTTTGAAATACTCTCTCTCTTTTTTGCGTCGCTTATTTTGAGTACAAGTTTCTTAAGTTTTTCCAAAGTCATTTTTTCATCTGAAAGTACTAAAAATTGATATTGGTATGAAGGATGTAACCCACATTCAAAATATTCAATGATTTCTGATTCAGCCATATTTTCATCTAGGTTATAACAAATATCAAGTATTTCGTAGAAAAAACTGTTAATATCTTCAAATTCTCCCTGTTTCTTACTTCGCAGCTTAAATTTTGCTTCACGATTGACGGCTTCTCCAGCAAATTCTTTTAGGAAACTAGCTTTAACATTTTCCCATGTATTATTTTTATGAATTGGATTAGTTCTAAATTTTTCATACCATATTGCCGCTGGTCCTAACAAAAAAGACCCGAAGAAAAAAATCTTATTTCCATCTGCCCATGAATTTACAGCCGCTGCCCTTTCGTACGTTTTTAAAAATTTGGCCGGATTTTTATTTTTAATGGGGTCAAATGTTTCTGGACTAATAAATTTAGGTAAGGTTGGATTGACCGGAGTTTCAAACGCCTCTGTGATTGTTGAATTTGCCATTTTGATAATTGTTACGGGTGTTTGATTATTAACAACAGTTGTTAACGTAGCAGGGATACTTTTATCTAATTGAAATAAATTTTTATTTACTAAAATTTGTTCCTGCAAATGTTTCGAATTACTGTCATTAATAATTACGATAGATTTTTCTGGCGCACTAGACTCTGATGAATCTGAATTACTTATTTCAGTATTATCAAATAAATCTGAAATATTTATTATTTGCTGTTGGTCTGATCCGTCTGTTTTAATTTTTACTAAAAATTTATCTTTGGTGTCCGTATTTGCAGACTCAAAATTTTCTGATTTTGTAGTTGGGGACCTTAAAATTCTAGTACTACGACCAAAAACTTTATCTGCAGATGATTGAAGTATATCTTTAAATTCAGAATAAGAATGTGACCTATTTAGTACTGAAATTGGAGGAGTTCGTACAACCTTAGCACTAGCAGCAAAAATATTATCTGGAGATGATTGAAGTGTATCTTCAAATGCAGAACAAGAATGTGATCTATTAAGTACTGTAGAACTATTATATTTTGGATCAAAAATAGATGTATAACTTGGAATTGGCGCAGATATTAAAGTATTTTCCGATAATTCAGAATTTTCTGTTACAAGGGGTTTACTACCTTTCTTTTTGAGTTGTTCAGATCCAGACATCGTACAAGGACTTAACGCCCATTTTGAAATGCACAACAACACCTAATATAACATTTCAAAATGATAAACGGCACCTCCACCAAAATATTCGCATAACGTTTTTAAAATGGAACCGGCACCTCCACCAAAATGTCACGTTATAAATTGTGACTGGTCTGGATTTAAACAAGTCAGTACTTTACATAACTATATTTAATTAAAGTTTACAAAGATGAATAATATGCACCATCAAGGTGAGCTTACATAAGTACAGTTAGAAGAGACCAACGGACCATGGTTGGTTGAAGTCTTGTTCTGTAGTCTTCAGTCTTCTGGGTAAGGCTTGCACCCTAGCCAGGCCTGGCTTGGAATACTTGTTGACGGAGAGTGTTCTTGTGTTGTATCTGGAGCACACTGACTTGGATGGAGAAACATTGTGCTTATATACTAGTTTGCATGTCCATATATGGTTGTATGACCTCGGCACGAGCGTATCATCCGATCCCACATGAAACCTGATATTCTTAGTCATCAGAATTGCATATCTAATTACAGCCACTAGAAGAGTTGCATTACCAAATAAGGTAATAACCTTGGATGCATGTGGATCATGAAACTTGATATGTTCGAGTAAGCAGAACCTTATCTTCATGTGCAGAGATAATGTTATCTGACATGTGATTCTAGTATGCTTAGCACGTGATACTAACATGTTGAACTACATTGATTTTGTGTAAGTAATTACATCAATCATTGTTATTAATTATTTTAGGCACTTCGTGACAATATGACCAATAAAACATACTAGAGTAAAGTCCGAGCGATTGAATTTGCTTGTAGTTAATAATTATTATAATTAGATTTCTCAGAAACACTTTTAAGCCTTGGGAATAGGCAACCAATCGTGCGCACCTCTGTCCCTATAATCTCTGGAAGCTGAAATAATTTTCCAAATCCCCAGACATGCGCCGAACGTAATGCCGTGGATTTTGTGTCAGAATTATATCCACGTTAGCCGTGGAGCTAGCAACGGACATATTTTAAACTTCAGAACTAAAGCGAACTCTTCGTTATTTTATGCTCACCGAGAATATCAGTTTTTCGAATATTATACTCCATACCAAGATTTATTGCAGACCCAACGTAGTCAGAATGAAGCTCACTAACTTGTAATATTCTGTAATAATTATTACCGACTGCAGTTTGTTATTTTCAAAGAGGCGAAGCTTTGTTTTTTGTTTACCAGGAAAGGTTAGAATTTCAAATACGGCAGTTTTATTATCTACGAGTAACTAAAATACAAAAAGCAGTGGTTTTACTTGGAGAGAACTATTTTTTGTGATAACTTCATCGCTTTTGTTTAATTCAAACAGCAGGAAAAGATCTGTCTGAAAAGCTAATTATAAGTTAAAAGGATTTTGTTCTTTGTGTTTAAAACGAGTGTTAAAAAAGATCAAACGAATCAAAAAGGCAACTCTTAAATTTCTCATTATGGTTATTTCACTGCTGTAGCAGGCGAGCAACAATTATTTGTGTTTCGGCTTTGTAAGACTTTTCCCCATTTTTTAAATGTAGCATTCTTTACAATCGCACTAATTAAAATGGTTAATTAGTTTGAATTCTGGGGCGCGCTTTTGCATGGACATTTTACAACTCTGTGAAGTTTTGTTGAAATAATTAAATATTTCAGTTACGAATTCATTAATTTATTGCTACGTTCTTAGTATTTATGAGATATTTACTTTATTTCAGTGTGCGTTCACTAAACGCCTAACTTATGTATTCTCGGATTTCATGTTTCATTACTTCCAGACGGATTTTAAAATGTGTAAATTCTGAAGAGTTAAGGTAGTATACTACAAATAAATAACTTTGCTGTTTATGCAAAAATATACAGACCCCAAGCTATTTAACCAACGTAATTATAAACCCTGAAAACAAATAATAATAAATTAAAGTGCAAACTTAACGGAAAACTTAGTAAAGTGTTATAAAACTGTGCAAATTAGCCCCTGCTGTTCCTACGTATAAACACCAATTATTTTTCTTGACGTTATCCTTCCTTGGAACGTACACTGCTACTTTATGGAAAGAGCACACCGCTTAAAATTGGCTCAAATAATTATTGACAAGGACAGACATATTTTAACAACTATACCTTTTCAACTCCAATTTCGGAATACCCAATACGCCTAATATTAGAAAACATCACATTAAGCAATCCGTATAGGTACTTCAAAAATATTGCCAATAAGCTGCAAGCAGTGCAAGCATTGCCATTACCACAACTACCAAGAAATAGCTATATCAAAAATGTTTTAAACTCAATGGTTAGCTTTAAGATCATTTAAGGTTAAAGAAAAATAAATAATTGAAATAAATTCTCTGCTTGACAAGTCAATATCTCTTCCGCATTACACAGCAGTAAATGTAATAAGAAGTAAAACGGTGGCGCGGGGCCTTATTCAATCGGCCATATTTCACGATAGCGCAAGAAGTCAGTCCGCACCATTTACACTAATATATCTGTAATCGATGAGGGATGAAGAAGTTATCTACCCTCAGTTAATTGCATTCTTTGTTACTGAATCGGTCTTTGTGTTCCAATGTTCATTATTATGTAGCTTATCAGATTGTTGCTTTTACAAGTATATTTGCACTCTGCTTCCTGTTTGATAGATACTACTTCCTTTAGGCTATAAATAAGCCTCCAAGTATTCATTTGGTTGTAGTTGGTATTAATTTAATTCCACCAGCATCCACTTGGCTTTAGTGGCATTCCATAATTATTGTACTCCTAGTACCCACTTCATAGAAATAATAATTCTATAAGATTTACATTTATTCATCAACATGCTCTGCACTAGGGGTGGGCGATACCATGAAATGGGTATCGAGTATCGATACCAATGTGGTATCGATATTACTCAAAAGTATCGAAGTATCGAAAGTATCGGAAGTATCGAAAGTATCGAAGTATCGAAAATATCGAAGTATCGAAAGTATCGAAAGTATCGAAAGTATCGAAAGTATCTAAGTATCGAAAGTATCGAAGTATCGAAGTATCGAAAGTATCGAAGTATCGAAAGTATCGAAAGTATCGAAGTATCGAAAGTATCGAAGTATCGAAAGTATCGAAGTATCGAAAGTATGGAAGTATCGAAAGTATCGAAGTATCGAAAGTATCGAAGTATCGAAAATATCGAAGTATCAAAAGTATCGAAGTATCGAAAGTATCGAAGTAACTAGTCGTAGTTTTACTAATTACACTGATGTACTGTGTCTGTGACCCATACCGTAAACAATGAATATGAACGTGTTTGGGTACACCTACTATTTGCTAATGCTACGCATAATAAATCGTCTAAAAATTATAGACCTAACACGTCACTTTTGTTCGTTCTAGACATAGAAGGGGGGAAAACTATACCTACCCCAGTTGATTCTATTTGATGATTCAATCTAATATCTCAATTATAATTAAAAATAAAAACTTAAGTATGTGAAGAGGTAAATGGGTACCTACTCTTGGAAATACACCAAGTTAAGCTCCTACAGAAACTATGCGAGCCTGTTATATTAATTTTCTGATAGATACTTTAGATACCTTGAGTATTTCTCTATTTCCGATATTTTTGATACTTAGATTCTTTCAATATTTCTATACTTTCGATACTTCGATACTTCGATACTTTCGATACTTCGATACTTTCGATACTTCGATACTTTCGATACTTCGATACTTTCGATACTTCGATACTTTCGATACTTCGATACTTTCGATATTTCGATATTTTCGATACTTTCGATACTTTCGATACTTCGATACTTTTGAGTATTGGTATCGATACTCGATACCAATCCAAGTATCGATACTTCGAGTAAGTATCGATACTTTGCCCAGCCCTACTCTGCACTAACGCAAACAGATTTTCAAGTAACAAAAGCATGATATAATCAAGAGTTTTCGTTATTTAAAATAAGAGATAGATAACTTAAGTCTAATAATTTGTAAAATCAATAAAACAAGATTTTTTGTTGCCTGTAACTTTTGCTACAATCACAAACCGCTAAATTAGATTTTCTGGTGCTTGTAGCGGCACCAAATTTAATTCATCGTCAATTTAAAGTCAAGTTCTAAAATGTTTTTTGATGTTTGAATAAAAATAAGCTTCTTCAAATCTGTTAGATGTTTCCTCGCCGCTATGAAAACGAAATATTGAATACACGGAACACGGTTTCAATAAAATCGCATATTTTAGATTATCGGAAAGTTTTTAATTGTGACCTGGTTTATACCTTTCTATTACAGTCTCATTGATATTGGAAAGGCAATTCTGACGTCAATAGTCCATTTTAAGATTTTAATTTTTGGCGGTGAAATAATTCCGGGTCACTTTAAATAATAGATGAATGTAGTAAATCAACCAAACGATATAAGGAACCTGGATTTCCATTTCGTAAAAGCCTATTTCTAGTCTAGTCATAGTCTACATACAGAAACCATTTTTTGATTAATTTATACAAATCGTGTACATATTTTTATTTGTACATCTAGTACAATTAATTAGTTCTCCAACATTTGGCCTACCATAATCACGTAACGCATACTTCTTATGCAAATAAACGTTCTTTACCAACTTATCAACGTATCAACGACATAAAAAATCGGTTGATTCCAAGTTGCAAATAACCTTTGCCTCATCTTTTTTGTACTATCTTTTGGTAGGTATTGTATAAAAGTACCACCTTTTCCAAGTCTGTATATTAACAGTCCCTCTACTTTAATTAAATCTAAAATTTATTTGATGGTCCTATTTCATGATAATGTTGTTGTTCATCTTTATCAGAAGATCACAAAGTTGGGAAAGGTTAATCTAATTATTTTCGTAAATAAATACAGTGAGAATCATCTTTTAATATGGAACATAATATACCTTTGCATCTCAATCTTAATAGGATACAGCCGAGTTTTTTAGGACCCCTCATTAGGTCAATTGATATAATTATTTTCTGTGCTTCATAGTAGGTATACGCTTTTTTGTTCATATAGCATCTAGCCAAACGCGCAGTGAACAAATGTGACTGGGCCTTGGGCCAATACATCTCACTTATGCTTCTGGAAGACCAACTCAGTTGGTTCATTTTGGGAAATATTTGTATTTGCTTGTAGGCTACCATATACGGCTAATAATGGTTTTGACTATTAAGGTAAGGGGTCCCAAGAAGTCTTGTATCTAATTGAGAATGTCAATAAAATAAGGGTGGTACTGAACTTTTCATTGCTTTTTTTCATTATTCTAAGATCATGATTAAACGCTAATGGTAAAGCGGACATAACGTTGTTATAACAACATTTCAGCGGTTTAACTTCTTGCAATAAACTTTCTTCGGTAACGTATATACGAAGTGTATATAAAGCAGAGTAATAGAAACATTTAAAGCCTTTGTAATGTCAAGCAGACGGACTACAAAACAAACCCTCTTATAATCGTTTGTAACTTTAATGCGGCGTAATGAATTTAACGTATCTTTGTGGGGCCGCGCACTCGAGAGAGTCTTTCGTCTTCATTTGGCGACTTCTAGCGGCGCTTCTTGGAAGGAAGTGCAAGGGGAGTGGAAGTGACGTCATAAAGCTTCCACTTACCCCAGCGAGCACGCCGACACATAATTCTTCTCGAAACCGTCTGTTTAAATGTATAAGAAGTCCTCTTGTATTTATATTGTTCTGTTGGGAACTTATTTCGTCGGCTAAATGCTTGAACTGCTTTCGTACAAGGGACAAGAAACTGCAAATTCTTTCATACATAAATAAATAAGTCGTTTACTTTAATACCCATTAGGGTTATGAATATGTAGTTTATATTCCATCTGAAACATGCCCATCTACTTATATAGAAAGTAAAATTCATGTGTGGACAGACTGTATAAGTAGAACTTGAAAAATATTTTGGTTCCATTTCCTTTTTAGATTTTAATTTTTTTTATATTACCATCAACGTCAGCTTTTTTAAGAGTTTCCTAATTTATGAACATCATTAAATTTAAAATTTGTCAGAAAACCACCCACCGTTTACACAAGCAAGTATTACTGTCACTGTCTTGACAATCAACTGGCACGTGTAAACCCTTTACTTATCGGCCTTCATATTGTTATGCGACATCAAAAACGAATCAGCAGCTATTTCTATTATTGCGTATGTATACGACTATGCGACTTCTTACCAAATGAACAACTTCGGCATCGTTTCCACGTTCATTTTGCAGTATATTTTGGATACCTCTTAAGATTACTTCACGTTAAACTTTCAAACTAAAAAAATACACTAAATCAGAAGAGGAACACTGACAAATCGGTGAAAACAAGCGACATAAAACACTGTCTCCGCAACCATAGGGACCATTTTATTTCCCGACTGATGTATGGCAACGTTTAGGGATTGAAGTGCATCGCTAGCCGCCTGCTGGAAAGCGATAAAACCGGGCAGAGGCAAAATAACGCGGTGAAAAGATGATATATTTCTTCAAACATGTCCGACAACCGCCAAGGGTGCGTCAGATCGTCTTCAACTGAAATACACATAGTTATTTACTTATAATAACTAATAGTACTTCATTAGTCTAAAATTACGTTTCAAGATCTAACTCTACACTTATATAAAATGCTTAATTATTTAAAAACGTTAACCAAAACTTTTTTTAAAAGTGTACATGGAAACCTTTTCAGTTCAAAAATAAGAATAAAATCGAAAGAGCGTTTCTTTTTACTTTACTCTATATTTGAAAATTTCAGGTTTAAAACTATACTTTGCGAGTTCTCTATATTTTCATTTTCTTGAAGGTAATATACATTTAAGGCACAAAGTACAAGTAACTTGCTACATTATTATAAGTGAGGGTCGGACATAACTCAGTTAAGGGACCGCTTCTGCTGAATCCCGACAGATGTGATGTTATGAACGAAAATAGAGAATAAGGGGTATTTCGAGATATTTTTGTTCTACTAGTACAACGTCTCAAGAGTTTTTCATACTAATTATGAAATACAAGTATAAAGGAATAAGAAATCTCCTTCACAAAGGTAGACCGTCACTTCGTTATAATATCTAAATTTTATATTGGTATAATATTAATCTGACCGCTTTTGTATTTTCTACGATCTAGACTCTAATATTGTCAGTATTACGTCCGTGTTTCTGGAAACAATGTTCTGTAATTACAAAAATGCCATCGGTTAAAACTTTATTACTGTTCTCCAAGGTTTCAAACACAATAGTTATTTGTATACCAAGGACGCGAAATGTGTCTTTATCGTACCGGGAGAAAATTGTCGCCGAGGACGCTTGCGGCCGAAGAAAGACAATCTCGAGGGCGCTAAAGAATTTCGCGGACAAAGTATACACAGTATTTTTTGTGCAACCGTAAAAAATGTGTAATTGTAAATGTTATTGCTTTTAGAAAACCTACAGTTTAAGGCTGGAGTTTACACCTTGAAATATACCCCATTTTATGCACATTTTGTTCCAATTTTTCAGAGCCAATTTTAAAGTAGGAAGGGCGGGCGAAATTTTTTTCTTATTATTGGTGTTTTATCTGTCTACCCATAGAACGTTTTTGTTTAATTTCTAAAAAATAACTTTTCAGCATTAAAAAATGTACAACTCTATTTTACTTTAAAATTTTCAAGTAGTAGGTATTTACAAAAATATGGATATTGAAAAATTCTCTATATCAATAGATAGATATAACCACGCTCTTTCAAATGCCACAAGAATTTTTTATCTAAAATGCAAATTAATTCGGAAATAATGGAAATAAAATTTTAGAAATATTAATATAATTCATCTTTTGCAATTTAGCATATAGGCAACACAACTAACAGGACCATTAACTGTCAATGGAGCCAATACAAGAAAGACGGATTATAACGGTTACAACTTTCTACTAGGTATTGTTGTTTGACAAAAAAAAATTAAAATAATATCGCGACAAAATCTATATTCAATACAGTAAATTCATTATTCTTTATTGCATTTATCAATTTTGGTAACGTCAGATGAATCTGAAATATTTAAAAATATGAAACAAAATTCCAAGGCAAGCATTATTCTTGTTATTGTAGGTATGCAACTTTCCATACATCAAATTCGATTTTGCTTTAAGTAAATGCCAGCCTTAATTCATTGTAAATAGAAAAACCGCTTTCAGTTAGTGCGTTACTATGGATATGGAGTAAATAAAACAATTAGTTTTGTATAAATTGCAATGATTTTCACTTTAGCGGACGCTACCATAGCAGCGGCCGCGAAATTAGATTTCGCGTCCTGAACAGCGGACGCGAAACTCCCACTTCGCGTACGGTTGCACAAAAAAATATAAAGTTATAAATTGACATTCACGCTGGCTCCGTTGTAAATAAATTATCACATTAGTATATATCAGGATCAAGTGCCCGCTCAATAAATGTATGTGTATCTTCGGACATACACTGCTCCTTTATAGAAGAAGCATTATTCCTATGCTGCACTGCACAACCGATGGTTCAACGAAGATTGACAGAAACGACAACATAATTGGTTGAAAGTGCCATAAGGATAAACAGATAATAGGAAGTAATGCATTGTTGCGTTATTTACTTACCCGGTTTTTGTTTTATGGAGTGACCAATTACCGCGTACCAAATTACCACACGCACGCGCAGAAAATACTAGTTCCTATTATGTCTGTCCTTGTCAGTCTTCTTTGAGCCAATTTCAAGCGGTATGATCTTTCCAGAAAGGAGTTGTGTAAGTTCGAAGATATTATATTACCATGACGCAATTGATAGATACTATACTTGATTATAATAGACTTCCTAGATTAATTGTATTTTTTTGTTTTATTGAAGCAAACAAATAATAAAAGAAATCCCAGATTAGAATAGTCGACCTTGATAACTTGTTGCCGAGTTGGGACAACACAACCGAAAGTTTAGAGTGGCGGCAATGTCTTTTGTATTCCAAAAATTTTATATACTACACCGCGATATATTCAGCGCCGTTTTCCACCAATTGGCACAGCACAGTCGACGTGTTTGTCAGTTTTGGTGGTTGATTTTGTGTGCCTTATTGTTGACGGTGTGTTCTACAAAATAAACTAAACTTTGATGACTGCGATCACATTAGCACCTCAACATTGACCAAAAATTGATGTTCTACATCCATAGACCGTGGCAACAACATGAATTCCAGTAGATGGAGATATACATGAAATTACCAGTGGCGGTTGATGCTGTGGTATAGTTGCCGTAAGATCCGTAAGTTAGATCGAAGTTGCGTCACTGGTAGACCATGTGCTGATAAGCTGTTTGTTATTTGCCATCGACGTTGACTCGATATTCTAAATACGAGAATAGAGTCGGCGTAGTGTCTTTTATATCCGAACAGGTTTGTAAGCTACTTTAGTATACAGTACTTGTAGTAGATACCATGTCATTCTATAGAAACAAGACGCTCACTTTTAGTCAAGTCGATCACACATTTAATATTTTAGAGATTCGTCAGATATTAAACCCCACGGTTGGCGAATAAAAAGAAGGAATTTAGCTTTTGTAAAACATTTTCCATTACGTTGAAAGTTGAAGCAACGATCGTGCTGGAGCAAATTCTGAAACTAGATACTGTAAGTAGTACAGTTGTAGATCTGTTATGGAACAATGTCAATCTGATAATCAGACTATTTTACTATATTCAGTTTTTAGATTCACATTCTGTAAATGATTAGGCCCCTAGGAGGGTTTTCAATTTTTCACAGATTTCGTAGCTACACGGAGCGCTTATACCTACTGTGTAGAGCACCGCAAACTTAATAAAAATCTGAATGAGAGAAAGAACTTTTAAGCCCAGCTCAGAGCGTTCTGCGCCTGAAGGGAAGGCCGAGGTTATAATTAAAATAAAATAATGTTGCTACCAGGATAAAGATTCTGTAATAATATTTCGTGGTCTACAGTTCTTTGATCTACAAATCCCCTATTTATTGAATTGCATTTTTATTGGCTTTATTTATTCTTATTTTGCTCATTTTGTTGAAACAGAATTTTTCTCAAGTTCATTGCAGTTGACTACCATACCCATTTATAACAAGGTTTGGTGTATTCAGATTGTATTTAATCCAAACATGGGAAATCTGTTTACTATTTTGTTAAAAAAATTAATCTACATTAATGACGTGTATTTAAAATATACAAGAAAAGGGCACCTAGGGACGAGACGAATTTAACTTCGGTTGTTATAATCTTAGCTACGCGGGATCGGAACACACAACCGCTAGCATGAAAATTTAATGCTCCTATAGTTAATTCAAGCTGGTAGCTCGATTTTTGAATTGCATAATATGGACCACATGTAGCTAATTAATATATTTTATTAATTTTCTATAGTAAAAATTACTACTTGAGAATGATTTGTTTAGTGAAGAAACTGGAACTTAAAAGTTCCAAAGTATTGATTGTTCTCTTTGTAAAAAAACAACTTTGAAAATGTCTTACTTGTAATTGTCCTTACACCGTGAAACAATAGACATTTAAGTTTAAAGTAAATGCCACATCAGCATGGTGTTTCAGCAGACGACACCACCGCAAGGTAAAACTTTGTAAAGTTTATCTGTTGCGTTCCAACTTTCGCATCTGATCAATCACTCTTGAAGTACGATGAGGCTTTGGTGTGAACAGCTCGGTGTTCTTGTGTCAACAACATTCATTTATTAGGCGGGACTTAGAGTGACAAACATTTTTTTCCTCTAAAACCTGTAAAAGAAATGGTTCTTCTAAGATATTTTCCAGGAATGTTACTAAAACTGTTTTGAATTTAAGTTGTAAGAAAACCTGCTCTGTAGTTAATTTCCTTTATTTTTTAATTTATTTATTGTGTATTTTATTTTTATTTTCCCTTTTTTAAAAGAAAGGATGATTACTAAAAATTGTGACTGCAAATAGGTATTTGTCAGGTTTCCAACGTGTTGCTTCGAAGCCGCGCACGTACGAACGTTCGAATCGCCGAAACAAAATAGTAGAATAGAAATTGAATAGCTGTCTAGATTGCTATTTTAATAAGAAAATAATAAGAACTCAGGGTGGTCTGTTTTACTCTTAATAAATTATTAAAAATAAAGATGAAAAGGGACAGCGCTGCCCAGCGGTTTAACAAGAACTTGTTTATGACAATACTCTATGCTGGCGTTAGCGGGTGGACCGGGGGGGGGGGCGAGGCCGCCCTAGGTATTTTACTAGCACTGGAGTAAAGTCTGGTGAATTTTCTGCCCAAACCCCTTGACTAACTACTCGATTGGGAAAAAACTGATCGAGAAATTCTAAATTTGCCCTTGCTGTATACGAAGTGGCCGCATCCTGCTGAAATTAACCTCCATTTAATTCATCGGGGTGCAGTTGATCTAAAAACGGCACTAACAGCTGTTCTTGATAACGTTGACCATTTATGGGGTTATGAAAAAATATTCGTCCTGTCATCCTACGACGTGCGACACCAGGATGTAAAGGAACTTTCAACATAGTTATATTATAAGAATTATCGACTGACCACTGGTATTTCTGTTTATTCACAAATCCACTTACATGGAACCACCCCGCACCACTTAAAAATTAAATCAAGAACATAGTTGTTGTTTAAATTTTTTGGAAAAAGTTGCAGTAATGTATTCGACTAGCATGGTCTCTGTGTCTAATTTGATGTACAGTCGAAACTGCTGCTTACAAGTCGCATAGGAATACTGCCAGTCTCCATTTTAACTGTCCTGATCGAAAATATGCCTCAATAATAAAAATGTTTTCTTGCATTGTGTACTATTGTTAGTATTAATAAATATTTTATAAGTAATTAAAGGTATTTGAAGTGAATATTTTTTTATATAATATATAATATAATATAATAATTGAATACTCTATATAATGCAAAGTGTATGTATTATAGGCATGAGAAAATCTTCATAAGTTGGCCATGCATCTATACGCACTATCTTTGAGCTTCAACAACGTAAATTCCTTAATTTTTGTCAGTCTATTCAAACAAGCCCTTAGAGATGGCCTCATTACATAAATTGGATTCTTAATCCACCTTTTACATTAACGAAAAATGTTTTCATTAAAACATACAGCGGCCAAAAACTCCACTCAGACTGTTTTAGGAATATTAAATGCTTAATATTACAATTGGAAGGTCTAAACTGAGGAAAATAATGGAGTAAAAGGACGGAGTGTATATTTATAGCAACCGACATCAATCTGACTGATCCAACTGCTTTCAAAGAGACAAAACAATTGAAATTTCCGATTAATCAAGCGGGTGTTCGGCAACCGCAGGTGTTTTACCGTACATTAATTAAGACCGCGAACTCATTTCACTAATTTTAAATGTAAAACAGAAAGTTTCTAGAAAGAAATGGATCTTGCTGAGTGAGTTATGACCCGCTGAATTTTTAACATTCCAAAAGTTTGTGAAATATGCTGAATCGTTTTGCTGTAAAAGCTGCAATAGCTTTTAAATTTTAACGAAGTGATCCGTATTTCTTTCAAACTTACGGTTCGTTGCAATAAGATTTATTGATTTGAAATTTTACGTAAAAGGAAAGTTAGCTATTATAAACCCAAGTAATTTGAAAAAATCGTGATTGTTTGATGTTACTGGTTATATAATTCAAATCTAACAAATCTCGATTGGAAATTCCTTCAGTAATATTAGTAATCGGTAGTAGCTGAAATGCAATAGGTTTTTACTTGATGGAATATAAGAAGAATAAAAAAATTACAACAATATTGTTGATGTGAAAAATATTCATTTATGATATTGTACAAACTTCTTTATATTAACAAGCTTGTCAAGGTACGAAAGTTTTCATATTTAATTACCTGAATTTTCAAGCCCTTAGAAAGCTACATCCCACTTAATTATATTCGTTAGCTTTATAGGTACAGAACCTAAAGTTAGTTTTAAGAGTCAAAAGAGAAAACTGTATTATCAATCCAAGAAACACAGTATTGTTACTATGGTCTGCTTTTTTTCGTTTATGATTCGAGTGCGCTGTGATATTATTTATTTGTAGAATGTACTCAAATCTAGTTAGGTACTACCAAGCAAACAAAAATTACCAGTATCAGAACTTTTAAAACATTGAGGCCCAATTGCACCACTTCTCCTTAAATAATAAGTGTCACTTAAAAATGTAATTCCCATGGATATAATTGTTAGCAAGAGTTGTGTCTATAGCAATTAAACTTTTAAGGGACACTTATTACTTAAGTGTAACTGGTGCAATCGGGCCTTAAAGTTTTAATTATAAAAATGTACGTACACACGACGACATTTTTGTGTCTAGAGGAAGTGTATAAACAGGGTGTTAAAAGAATTGCACAACAAAAGGTAACAACTTTTGTTAATAAATGTGTTCTCAAAAGTGTTTTCTTTAGAAAATAGAGCCTCTTAAAGATTCTTTAAGAAGTACCTGTAAATAGGCAACCCAAATTGCATTTTAATACATGCATTTAAATAACGTAGATGTGCTTCGTGTGTAGAAGCTGCGGCGACATTTTGAACATTTACTATAATTTTGAAAATTTTTTAATTAGTTGTAGTAAAGTTTTCAAATAGTTGATTTTGCCTTTGTTGTTTTTTGAGTTACCTACATTTAGGCGCTTCTTAAAGAATCTTTGAGAAGTTCTATCCCTGAAAGGAAACACTTTTGACCAAAAATTAATTAACAAAAAATGTTTGTTTTCATGTATTACTTTAAGTAGGTACTGGAAGTTTGTCCCTGCAATCCATTAACACCTTGTAGACAGTGAAGTCCATATTTTATTGTGCAATATAGACATATTGCAAGTTAAATGGCGCGCCCACTTTATCATTCGAACATAGGCAACCCATTACACACTGGTATCGGTACTGCCCCTGCTTAACATGCAATAACATGCTTATATTGCACAGTAAAGTCCGATTCACATTATAGGTCAGATAATGGTCCGGTCGCAGTCTGATCACGGTCAAGGAATTTTGTATAGTAGGTATTCACACTGTACGGTCACGCAACAATCTTTTACCTAGACTGTAACCATGGGATGGGACTTTCTAAAATTTTTCAATAACCTGGAAATCGAAATGACAGAAACTAAGCGTAGTCGTATATGGGTGCATCAAATGTTGATTAAACGAAAAACAGAGGGAGAGATTTTTTAGTTTTTTAGCTAATGGTTGACAATACTAAATTTTTCGATATTTTCGGATGCCCAAGTACCTCTCAGTTGATCGAAGATGAACAAAATATAATCGAAACCAAACGGCGGTGTTTGATCACTTCTTGTTCATACCGTCTGCGTTTGACACAACAGTACGAATTGATAAACCGGCCCTAAGGCCAATTTTCAAATGATTATTGATCTTGCCTCATCACCTCTTGCCCGTGAAGTAAAATATTGAAAAGCATTATATAGTTGATGTTTTATTTCTGTGGGTGACATAATTTATGCCATAAAAGTGAAATAAATGAAACTGTGGATGTTGAAAGTTAACAGTTTTCTAATTATTAATTACATTTCAATTACGTATTTACACAGCACTGCTCGAAGGTTTTGTTTGAACTAGCTGTTAATTAAAAACTAAAATTAGTTTGTTCAGTTTTTATACTACCAATTCATTTGATTACAAAATTATAAAAATTAAATATTGATTTTTATTTGTAAGTTGAAGAAGTCTTAAATTAAAAGATGAAAAATTTGTTTCGAGCACTTTCCCTTTTATAAAGTTGTAATTATTCAGTTTTTTTTACAGATATTGAGTATATTTACTTTTCAAATCGCACGGTTCTTAATGTGTAGGTAAATAGGATTTGAATAAATATTTATTCGTTTTTCACTTTTACTCATAATTTTGTGTACACATACGATACTGGCTGTAACGGAATTAACTTGGGGGAGTTTAATTTCGTAAAAGCATATCCTGAATGAAAACTGATTTTAGCAAAAATCAAACGCGAATTGAACAAATGTTGCGATGTTGCGTTGAAACGAACACTGCGTAACTTTACTTTACAGTGCATACATCATTTCTTCCTGCTGCACCTTAAATAATACAGTAACAAAATGTATGTCGGCTTTTAATTAACTTTGAATACGTCCGCACAGTACATCATTATGAGCTTTTAAATATCCGTTTACATTTGTACTTTGTTATTTGAATTGTGTTCGTTAATGCTTTAATTTTGTTTCGTTATACCGCAATGGATTTTAAAACTTGAATATCAGATCCACTATTTAAATATAAATACCAGGAGAGTGCAAATTTAATTGCATTTTAACTGTTGTTTTTTTACTGAAAAGTAAAACTTACGTGAGGCTTTCTTTCATTAACTCTAGAATGGATACAATGCTGTAAACACACATTACTGGACATTACACGTTTAAAAGACGTATTTAGAGATATATAATTATTTTGAATATAGAAATGGTCAATACAACGTTATAAACTAATTATTATAATATATTCATTCATATGATGATCCGGGCATACGGTTTTCAGTGATCTGGGACACGAGTAACGCCTGTCACATTTATCCATCGCTTTTGGAGATTCTCGTATATCTGATTGTTAGGGAGTAATATATTTTTCGCCCGATCGTCGATATAATAAACGTTGATGGATACGGGGGTATTGATATGTACGCCAACCTACCTGTAGGTCAGCTATGAGCTATGTGAAACGAGAATTATGAAACACTTGCTGCAATATATACACTATATCCTTAAATAATAATACCTAAACACAAATTTTAGCCAACCGTAACCTGTCAAAAATATGCCAGAATATAATTCATCATGGGGTACTTTAATTCCCCTGTGTCCATTCTAGGGTTACGCAAAGTGGCTGTGGTAGCTACGTTCACAAACACTGTTAGTAACTGAATTGCATTAATACTGTCACCACCATGCATGATGCATAAACTGTGAAATCACAACATGTCATATTGTCCTATGATCTAGTTCTCACAGTCATAAGATTGATTCCGGAAGGTGAGAAGATACTTGAAGCCACCCGCAATTGAGGTATTGCTCATTCTGGCTATCATTTGTTACAGTTGAGGCGCTTGTCTTTCTATTGATTTATTGACCACTGAAACAAGTAGTAGTCGTTCAGAGACAATCATCATAGCTGTGATTCTCATTGTGATAGTGTCTTAAATTCTAACCACAAAGGAAGTAGAACGATTAACAAAATTTTAAGTTTTCGGTAGTAGACCGCCTGCTCAGTTCCTTGTTAATTTTATTCTTCTTCCAGTGGTTTGGATATTGTTAATAGAGGTAGGCTCCAGTCCGTGTGTTTCCAAGAAATACAACTCCAAACCTTTGAAATCTTTTCTTTGTCAGTAGTAACTCACGCTGGCAGAATATAAGAACTAAGGGTTCGTCCTCCATGTCATACTCTCTACCCATTCGAGCATTTATTCCCAATAGTCGCAGTGTTTGTTTCTAAGAATCTAAGACAATCCGTTATGTAGATTTTTACGCTGCTATAAGCAAGTCAGCTCTCAACCAACCATCACGGGTTCGACCCCTCTTTTGGTTAGTGAATTCGCATCTTTGTTTTCTGCAATGGCCTGGTGTGGTGACACTCCGTCCAGAGTAACTCTATTTTGTATCACTAGTTCACTTGCGGCCAGTAAAGAACATTCTTTGAGTTTGGAAAATACCTCCGCTACCAGTACAGTAGGCCCGTTATGGCGGTCAGATTGTCTATTTTAATGACGACCTGTCTATCCTTACAGTGCCGCCCCAGTCCCCACCATTTCTTGGACACAAATGGTGATTGCAATCTATTCAGCATCCCACAATTTCGATTCTGTCAGGTTTCAGCCACCTTGTTGCTATCTGTGTTCGAAATAGTTATATAACAGTTTGTGTGGTATATTGTGTGTTACCACTTATGTCATCTTTAGAAATAATCCTTCTACACTAAAACTAGTTGGTGCAATTTCTTAATTGGTTATAACTTTTTATATTCTTCGAACTACCTCGCTATATTCTTAGTTTTGTTTAAACCTGGGTTTCCTAGGAAAGCGATGCCGTAATACCGATAGCGGACATAGTATGACGATAAATGACGTCGCAATAATTAGGTCCATTCGTTTAAAACAGATGTGTTTCTTTCGTGAGCGGTATATAGGTACAATTCTATTAATCCAAATTTCAAGGGATACTAAATAAACCAGGTTTGTATTATAGTACATATTATGATTGTCATAATTACGTTGGTTTCCAAATCTGTAGAGATATTTTTTCTTCGAATTCGACGATTCTTTTTTATGAATAACTATTTATTATGTTATACTATGCAGTAAAAATGCAAGTGTTAAAAATATCTGCTCAAGTTGTTGCATTAACTGCACACAGATCTACGGCATGAATACTTCAAAGAGTTTGCTGTGGTCTGTTTTCTCTAATTATATGTTATAATTAATTAAAATGAGCTGAAGCCTAAAACGACATCCAACAGTGTTGCTTTGATATTATACAGCAGACTGAATTACTACTGATTATTATGACATTATATTCCAAACATTATATAATACAACATAATAATAGGGAAACAATTACACATACAAAGAGAAGTAGACGCACACTGAAAATTTGGTCAGATATTTTCTAAAGAAATTACTTTTCATGTTATACCGATTAAAAAGCATAAAATGCAAAATTAAATGAATTATATGCGTTACTTTCGTCTCTCTATATAATTTAATTAATTGATAAGTTGTGTACACAGACCGACACCCCAATTTGTAGGTACAATTATAATTAGTAGAGATGACAGATATTATATAACCCAAAATATTTTTTCGAATTTCTATTTAAAAAATTCTACAATACACTTTTTCTCACGCAATGCATAAACACAGGTGTTGTTTGACGCAAACTTTCACAGTGATACATCATTTTCAATCATGTCAAATTTCATAATTGGAATCGGTGGCTTCTGCATTGTTTTCAGTTTTGGAATTTTTAGAAATACGTGAGATTGTTACAAATCTCCACTAGTTCTATGCTATCACCAGTTATTACATATTTATTGTAACTTTTGCTTTATCTCTTGGAATTTTTTTCACGGAACTGCAGGTGACGTTAATCCTTGTCGTATAGCTGTAATGGAACAGTAAATAATTGGTTTTAAACAAAATGGAAGAATCTGTATTATTTACAATAGAATACTAAATGTCAGTGGGTGGGTTTCTAACATACACAATTCTTCTAAACATTTTTTGGTTTTACAGGGTGCTACAGAATAATTTTTTAAATAGGAAAGTTTTCACAGAAATATATCAGAAAACCTTGATTAATCATTAGGGAGCTACAGCTTTCTAATTGCAATAATGATAATCAATTTTTACAGTAATTGCGCTAACGTTTTCAAATATTGGGTCTCTATTTATTTATGGTATGTACAACAATTTTAGCCCTTGCAATTTTTGATTCTAACGTTGGCGTTATTAAGAGAAAATTTGTTTTGGGCAAACCAATGTTTCACCCGTGAGAGGGTTTCCTAATACCAGAGCTTGTAAATTTTTGCCTTGGTGTGTAAAGGTAGAATCTTTACACTAGAGAGCTAAGCGTCCTGTACTGACAGATTACGAAACCACTCAATGATATTGTGTTACAAAATTCTATACATAATTTGAAACTGCAGGGGTTTAGGTGGTTTAGTAGGTGCTGACTTTTAGTCGTTCATTAATATCATTTGCATTAATATGGGTTCAAATAGGAGGCAGAGATCTGAATAAACGTTGGTTACATTGTCATTTTCTAAATAAGGCCTTAATAGTCCAAACACAGAATATTACTATAATAAGTACATTGCCCTTAATTAATTAATAATATTTCCAAAACCTTTTCACAAACTACAGTGACGTCTTTGTTGAATGGAAATCAAAGTTTTATTGATATCCATATTTAATGTCTTTTGATAAAAGTGATTGCCGATATGTTTTTTTAAGTAATGCAACCTTGTTGGGGTAAAAAGTATATTATGTACCAACTCCTATAATATTAAGGAAATGTAACATGAAATCCTAATAAACGTCAATTTCATGTACCTATACCCATTCGTCGTAGATTCCGCATGAGCAGGCAGTTATCGAACACATCATGTGCGAACGGCATGAATGAATTCGGTACGTAAAACTGAGTTTGCTCTGAGATCCTACGTCCCGTGGGAGGATTTGCCTGGGCCCATTGCAGGAATGAGCGGATCCTAATAATCTGCTGAGGTTTTCAATTGAATTTGGCGACCCACCTTATTGCGTCTGATACGAAAAATTGAGCACCAATAGACGGTCAAATGTATCTATTGAACCCTTTTTAGGGAATTAATTTCTATAAAAAACGAATGCATATAGCTCTGTAAGCTGATTATGTTGAAGCGGTTGATTAAAAACACTAGGTACTGGTTTGTAACTTGAATTGAAGAGCCGTTTACGGTAATAAATTTTTTAATGCGTTTGAGTCTCTGCATCCGCAGATTATTAGATTTTCAGTGCATGTTAGGGGAAATTTTGCATACGTAAAACATGTTACTCTGACAGTAATGCCGAGCTTATAGAAAAAGAAAAATAGATTGCTGATTCTCGATTTTCTGATCTTGTTGAAAATCAGCAATTTATAGAAGTTTACGAAATCAAATTTTAGGACATTATAGTAGTTCGTAATATTTATGTTTTGGTTTTGTAGTTAAAATTCTAAAACAATTTAGTTAACTTTAGCAATAGAAAAGAAGATTCCAACATAATAATTATAGTCATAATCGTCGGTAATATTCCCCTTTTTCTTCATAAACTGCAAAGTCTGTTAATATTTATTTCTTGCGCATGCGATAATAATATATTAAAATACAAGTTGTAAAAGGCATATGTATATTCAAGCACGAATTTGAAATTCCGATACGACCCGCATAATCGCCGTTATTGTTGAAGAACAAATGAGTGATCGAAGGACCTTCTGCAACGAGTGTTTTATACTATTTTTTCTATTTTGCCGCTTTAGGCCATTTTATAAATTAAAAAATAAATATTTTAAATTTAGGGAATTTTGCGGTGATTGCTGACGTTAAATCTATGTGACATTATTTTAGGCGGCTTTGAAAAAAATTAATTTGAAACGTTAGTTTCTTTATTTTCGCATTTAATGTTTGAAAATGAATGCAGAAGAAAGTTTATCACTAACACCGCCAAAAACTAGTTTTTCATTGTTATTTATTAATTTGCTTTGTTCCTAGTGAGATTATTTTTTGACGTATCTCAGTTGACAGTTCAACGCTACCAACATCAATACAGTAAATTTTACTAGTCTATTCTAGCACACCAAGGACTTATTCTAACACTCAAATGACGTCATTTGGGTGCTAGAATGGAGTCATTCTAAACGCAAAATAGAAAAATTTCATTTTCGCATGAAAATTGTGCAACTTGTCAGAAAGTGGCCTTTCTTTTGTCAGCAAGTTCGAGAATAGATAAGATAAGATAAGATTTATTTAGCATTTTTTGCTATTACACATAAAGTATAACGAATTATCTAAACATAAAGCCATACCAAGCGTATCTATCCTCAAACGCTTGTTGAAAAACTAGCATACATAGTACATCACGAGAGTGTCTCGTCCCGTAAAGTGAGATTTTCGTGACAGGTTATGTAGGTAAAAAACAATAACTATTCTTATGATTAACTTATAAAAAGCACCCTGCGATAGATACAAATTACCTGTAGGAATTACTAGCCGACTGGTATATAGCTCTGAACTCCTAGATGGTAACACAGAAAATTATACAGTGTGTTTTAGGACTATCAGACACAGGAAAATTATATAAGGATCAATTGTTCGGTGCGTACTAATAATGTTATTATGCGTATTGGTCTGTCCTGGTATCATAATGGATCATACCCTTAGTTGATCCCAATGTCAATTTTCCTATGTTTGATATTCTGAAAGACACCCTGTTCATTTAGTTGCAAATATAGTAATTCTGCTTAATGCAATAATTGTTACACTGTATCCAGCAGTAAATTAATTTCCCTTCCTAGCTTTCACGAGAAGCGACTGGCTGTTTTTATTTCTGTGTTTTAAAAATTAATGCCGGCAGCATCCACACCTATAAATAACTAAAGCTTCATGCTGAGTTTATATAATTATTCAGGAACAATATAAATATATTATGTAGCTAGGCTACCATGGAGTATTAATTAAAGCTGTGAATGAGTTAAGTATTCATTATTGACTTCAAGAGATTATGTAACACGATTTACACACTATTAGATATAATATATTGTTTATTCCATATTTTCTTTATCCATTCGGTTTTTATTGTATTAATGTTTCTTTCTCATTGATTCTGTATCTGATTCGATTGTGAAAATCTGTATCGCTACTCTATTCTAGATCAAACCCTAAAGTGCATTTCATTTCTATAACCTTTATTACTCTTGCAAGTTTCTATTACAGGGAAAGTAGCTGAGTAATAAACTGCTATCGACTTACACCAACATGGCACGATATCCGTAAATCATAATTTGACATGCCACGGTACTTTTATTGAAATAAGCCAATAAAAATATTCAAAAATATTCCGAATTTGATTGGTTTTGAGATCTCCCGTCGTTTTATCAGAGGGTGCGTAATGCCACGATATAAAGTTATATTAAAAATGTTTTGACAGCACTATGTATTTTACATTTTAACCTCAATCCTATGTGAAATATTTTATTCATGTAGTGGTAGATCTTGTGCTTTGCTTAGAGGGTGCATGCTTAAAGCTACTTTATATGAGGTTTGTCAAAGACATTGATTTTGAAAGAAATACATAATTACGTCGAAAGAATTTTCTTGTAGCATAATACTATCATTAAAGGTAATAAAATTCTTGTTTATAAACTATGGTAGATTAATAAAATTAACAGCGAAATTTCTGAAGTAGATGTAATAATAAAAATAGAATAGTAATAAATATCCTCTACAAAATACCTTTAAAACTTTGTTTCTTAAATGAATATAGAAAGTTTTCTTAACTAATACCTTTTGGTTTTTGTTGTAGGTATGTACAGACCAAAAGAAAAGAAAACAGATAGACATGTTTTGCCGAAACATTTCGTTAGGGAGCTGCAGCGTTGTAAAGTGGATTGATGAAGTTTTGAGATAACTGGAATACACTCTAATTGGAAAATGGACAGTATACATTTAAAAAAATACGGGGTGTTCTATTTAAAAATAAAACATTTCTCGCTAAACCGGAAGTGCCATAAAAAATAAAATTTCACATTCTAAATGAGCATAAAAAATACTGAATCTTTCTTCATTTAACCAACTTTCCATCTCCAAAGGTAACAAAGTTACCAATGGTGGACAACTTAAAATTGGAACTCTGTATAACATGGTTCATTCTTTTGATCCAATCAACTCCTATTTGCAACCTCTTACTGTTTTGCGAATAAGTATAATATGCTACTCGCTAGTTTGATGTTAAATATAGTTCAACATTCACACATTTATCTCAGAGGTACGTCGACACAGTTTTCAAATCTATGTTATCTACAACCCCACGATTTCACATCAGTTGGCAGATATAAAGATGAGACATAAGTAGTTTGACGCGCTCTCAATAAAAAGTTTTAACAATACTGTCATGAAGTATTTTAAATACTTATTAAAGTAAAAAGAATTATTATTTTAATTATCTAAGTAAAACACATAAATTCAAGGTTTGTTCAACATATTCTTGTTACATCTAAGTATAGATTATTCTCGGACACAATTGTGCAATTCTGTTGACTCAACTCATCAAGGTTTCTTATGAAATCTGGTGCTCCACGTGTATTCATGGTCATATTCCTTATTTGGACATGCAAATTAGTATAAAAGCACAAGATATTTACATTCGATTCAGTGTGCGTCCAACACTCAACAGCCAAGCAGTAGCTCTACCCAAGTTCTACAACCAAGCCAACTAGTTGAGCCCTTTGGGGCCCAAACTCTGCATTTGAAGACTTAATAACTACAACAAAATAGACCTGGCAAGGGTTCAAGCCTTACCGGAAGATCGAAGACCTAAAACAAGACTTCAACCAACCATGGTCCAATTGGTGCTTCTAGTTATTCTTATGTAAGCTCACCTTGATGGTGCATTTATTCATTATTGTAACTTTGACTTAAATATAATTATACTAAATGAAAGACGTGTTTGAATCCAGACTAGTCACAATTTACAACGTGACATTTGGTGGAGGTTGCCGTTTATCATTTTGAAATACTATTTTAATTGTATTAAACATTTCAAAATGGGCTTTGATTTCGTGTACATTATGTCTGGATCTAAGCATGTCAAGTCTGTAAGAACTAGAAACCCTTTTTGGCAAAAAACTTTACATCGTCACAAGCTATTCCAATTATTGCATTAATTCCAACTTATATACTTAATGCTAATTTTGATTTTAAATATAGTAGTTCAAAAAACTCAAATATTAGATTAATTGCATTGTTGCTACGAGTATGAAGATGTGCTCAGAAAAATTTGAATTAAAAATAATCGGTGCAAATGAAAATGATAAACCTTATAAAAAATTTCGGATAAAATAAAATAATTAGTACAGGCCAACAGCAAGTTTTAAATATTATATATTTTTTTTACGCGGAAATAGTTTGTGTGAATTCCACAGAAGTATTTTTTTCAAAAAATGTAACTAGTTGTGATTCATGAATTAAATCAAAAAACCTGATGAAAAATATTTTAGCGACTACAATGTATTCAAATTGAACGACATATTTTACATAAATGCCAATTAAGAATAACAATTTGCTAAATTTAAAATAAATCTTATAAAAAGACTAGGAAATACGCGTAAATAAGGTTGGAAAAGTGTGAAATGGGGGAAAGAAATTGTATGTGGGGAAGTAAATTTGCTTTTATCAGGATAGGAAGAAAATAAAGAAGAAATAGGAAATACAGTTCGATACAAAATAATATGATAGTAAAAGTTGAAAATAAAAAATGTTGCAAGTGGAAAGAATAATTAAAGTAACGAAGGATAACTAAGTTCTGAATATTGAATAATAATATGGAAATAAAGCGTCGAATATAATAATGAGGGGGGGAAATCGTCGAATAAAACACTAAATAGAGTGATATGAATAATATGAGTTATATAATATGTCAAGTGACAAGGGGAAATAGGTAAATGAGGGTTGGGATTAATTTATTGAATAGGAGAATAAAGTTATCAACAATGAAAAATAATAAAAATGCATAAAATGCAACATTAATAAAAGAAATAGATATGAGTCACAAGTTTTGTAAAGATTAGTAAAAATGGGAAAGAGAGTATAAAAGCAATTAGAAACGAAAGGATGAGGAACTTAGATGGTTTTTCTAACAGAATCGGTCGAATAATTCAATTGAATGCTTTTAATTTTAACATTTTAAGTTAATTTTAATTTTCGTAGGTACATACCTACTTGCTGTTTGTTTCTATTTAAAAAGAAAAAGTTATGTGACATAAATTGCAAAAAGGAGTTTTACTTCAATACATAGACGGCATATTTGAATTATTAAATGTTCCAAATTCCACTTTTCAAATTCTTGTAAGAACTGTAAACAGTTTGCAAAACATTACTAATATTTTCTTCGAAACTAGAGCTACATAGAGTTAATTTAATCATGTCGATGTTAGTCACATTTATTGCAGATTAAAAAATATATATTTTGCAAATTGTCTAAAATAAATATTATAAATTATTCTTACGTTTATCACAATAGCAACGTTGAACTAGTAACATTTGACGCACTGCACTGGCATAAAGCAGGCACAAACCGCTGAATTGCAAATGTATTTCTGCATCTCGATGCAGCTGCATATTCAAGATAACTAACCTTGTAATCTTTTAATATGTAATGGCCATGCAATTTTATATACAGTTAGGCCTTAGGGTACGCATTTGCGACCAAATATTATTTACACACTATAGTCAATCATGTATATATTTTTTAGTGTATATATCATTTAGCTGCCATGTCTTTGTAACAATATAACCAAGGAAATTTATCCTTGTAGAAAATGTTTCATTGTAACTATTGCCTGTATACTTATACGGACTATGTTTGTCTATGTAACCATTAGGGGTGAGTTTTAAAGATGTTATAGGTACACTCACTTCATGACGTAAAATTGCTCCTTTCGCGATCATAAATTCTCGCTTGATTAAGAGGGGGAGAAATGTCATGAAGTATTTTAAATACTTATTAAAGTAAAAAGAATTATTATTTTAATTATCTAAGTAAAACACATAAATTCAAGGTTTGTTCAACATATTCTTGTTACATCTAAGTATAGATTATTCTCGGACACAATTGTGCAATTCTGTTGACTCAACTCATCAAGGTTTCTTATGAAATCTGGTGCTCCACGTGTATTCATGGTCATATTCCTTATTTGGACATGCAAATTAGTATAAAAGCACAAGATATTTACATTCGATTCAGTGTGCGTCCAACACTCAACAGCCAAGCAGTAGCTCTACCCAAGTTCTACAACCAAGCCAACTAGTTGAGCCCTTTGGGGCCCAAACTCTGCATTTGAAGACTTAATAACTACAACAAAATAGACCTGGCAAGGGTTCAAGCCTTACCGGAAGATCGAAGACCTAAAACAAGACTTCAACCAACCATGGTCCAATTGGTGCTTCTAGTTATTCTTATGTAAGCTCACCTTGATGGTGCATTTATTCATTATTGTAACTTTGACTTAAATATAATTATACTAAATGAAAGACGTGTTTGAATCCAGACTAGTCACAATTTACAACGTGACAATACACTACGGAGACAGCTTGGTAACTTATGGCTTCCTCAATTTATATCTATATTTTTGAGTTTTGTTAGATAGAATAACGAGTAGATGTTAGTAAAGGAGAAATTAAATATCCGACGTATCAGTTGCATCAACAGTTTGAAATTGCAAATTTACAGTTAGCAAAATGCAAGGAATAGTTTTTGTTCATTGAAGTTTATTCAATTTCCATCGCTAGATTGGGAAAAGTTCTTCAAATTTTATAAATCTACACTGCTAATCAGTTGAAGTGGAAAAGAACAAAAAGTGGAGGTGCAAACCTCCCCTGGATTTTCCCATACTAAATATAAACATTTTGTTTCTGATTTCAGTATAGTTCGCGAGGCAGACGCAGGAAATCAATTGAATGCATCTATCTGTAGTAACCAACTTGAAATTACAGCGGGCGAAGCCGGACGATCACTATACCGACCGACACGACGACGCACGCGACGATCTGTTTCTGTCCAGTCTAAATCTAAATCTAAATCAAAATTTTTACACAACGCGGTTAAAATTTACGAATTCCTATTCAACCTTACATTTTAGCTATATAAATATCTTATACTATGTGATAGACAATTAAATTTTGCATTTAATTATATAATAATATATAGGGTGTTTCATTTAAAATAACAAAGTTTCTTATGGTACTGTGGAAAACAAACAGCCTGTATAATACGTAATATAAATTTAGGAGAATGAAAATCTATAAATACTGAACGCCTTTTATATTTAAACTTTTTTCATATTTTGACTAATAAAGGCGCTATAGGAGCATCAATTTCCGATTTTCAAAATCTCGTAGAGGGCGCCACAGTGAACTTCTGGCATTCATCAAAAAATAAAAATATAGCAAATACCAAGTTGCATAAGCATAGAAAATTTAAACATTGTTGTAATAACATTTCAAATATTATCAAAATCCCTCAGCCAAAAACGACTCACATAACAATGTCTTCCTTCCAACGTTGGTAGTCGAACCTACCTTTAATAATACTGCGTTGTCCTCTTGCGAATTCACGAAATCCATCCATTTCCCGAACCAAACACTGTCCAAAAACCAAGACAATGTCAATCACTCACACTACACTGTATAGTACACCACACTTCAGAGTACAGTACACAGTACACAGCACTACACTTCCTGATATAATCTATCAGTTAGGCGCTTCAGCAGCCCAAGTCATTGGTATATCAGATACAGCCCTTGGATACGCTTGAAGAATATCTGAAATAGAGCCGTATATTAAAATCTTAAATTAACTAATTATCCTGTTTCACCTTTCTTTTTCCATTAGACTAGATCACAGTCTTTTTCAGAAATTTTAAATAACCACAGCAAAATTTTGGTTGAAAAAGTTAAAGTTAAGTCATATTTTGGTAAAAATTGACTTCGGTCTGACCTCCTGAACATGTTACTTAGTATCGACTGCGTAGAGAATAATCACGACTGCGGAATAAAATTGAGACCGAAGTAAAATGCTAAAGGAGCTAATAATTTATTAAACTTATTATATTCCAAAATAATTCTAAAATGTACTATACAGAGCGTCTAAAATTAAATGCAAAAGCCGTGCAAATAATTAAGAATTTAGGATAGGTACGGAGAACAAACAATTTTTTTAAAATTCAAATTTGGAGAATTTTTTTAGCATTTTAGTTTGATATACAGGTTGACCTTACAAATGCACCTGGTTTCCCATTTAATCAATTATTACACCGCTGAATTTGAGACATCCTGTAAAAATAAAGCCGCGAAATTATATTTTTGTTATTCGAAGTAAACGGAATTTTCTGCTATAATGATTTAAAGACAAATTGGTTAAAAATTATGTAAGTAAACGTAAAACTAGTTTACTTATTATGGCGCACCTAGGTTTTATAATAAATTTGGTAAAAGTTTTTAATAATAAATAGCAGATAAGAACATCTGACTTTACATTTGTAGCACAAAACTATTTAATAGCAAGATGATTCATTTTGTTACCTAAGCAAATTTTTCGTGTCGAAACATGATTTTCTTGAATTAAAAATCAAACAAAGAAAATCCATTCGATTTTATTACAATTTTTAAAACTGCGCTCCAAATCTTAATGAAAAAAAAACAAAATTATTAATCTTACCATAAATGAAACATCTCTGCTGCAAAGGTAAAGGGAATTTCTGGACTCCCTGTAAATTTAAAGGAATCCATTTATTTTCTTTCTGAAGTCTGATCAAATAATAATTGATAAATACCTGATTAAGTTGAACGAATTTGTTAATTCAACAAGGAAAGTAGGAGCTCCAATAAAGAACACAACCATCTCTCAAAATACGAGAATAACTTAAACTAAAATCGGTGTTCGATGATGCACGAACTGCAGTAATTCAATTGTTCATAGATAACAAAAAGTCGTCGGATGCGTTAACATAAGGATTCTTATCATGCAGATGGTGCGATTTCTCGACTAGAAATACGAACAAAGACTTTTACCTTTTAACTCTTATCAATTTATGAAGACAAAAATGTTCATACAAAGGAAGTATAACTATTTTTAAAATAAAATGTAATTTGAGTATGGGTTTCATTAAAGATAATCAAGTTTATGCCATATCTCAAAAAGCGGAGGTGTAAACCTCCCCTGGCCTTTCTCATACTAAAAATAAACATTTCGTTTTTGGTATTCAACAGTATAGTTCGCGAGGCAAACGCTGGAAATCATTTGAATGCGTAGCGAGAAAAGCGAGACTATACTACGGGTTCGATATGTACAGAAGAAAGACATTCATCTATCCGTAGTAACCGGCTTGAAATTACAATGAAATTCTGGCATTCATCAAAAAACAAAAATGTAGCTAATACCAAGCTTTGCCAGTTCCATTGTAATAATTTTTCAAAAATTTCAAAATTTTTGGAAGAACGCCGTTGCGACCGTTTTTGGATTTACTAAATAAATTTTTTTCTTGGTATAGTACCGTCAAAGGGCTTGCAAACAAGTAGTTGCGGAAGCTGACCAGATAACTGGTTTTTGAGTTATGGGGCGTTAAAGTCGAAATTTTGAAAAATTCATAGCGACCGCCATTTTGAAGTTAGAGAGTCCGGCAAAAAATTGTTACCTTTAAATTATGGTCTTCTTTCATATGCCCTACTCAAATATTCTAAATTCCTCTTCTGGAAAAAATGCTGCCAGAAAAACATGTCTAACTTCCGCTTCCGGTTTCGGTTTTTTTCGAAAAGCTTATTTTGTCGATGAATTTTCGATATACCCCTTCATTTCATATTTCATCAAAATCGGTTCTCTAGGTACACACCCACCCACCCACAGGCAGACATTTTTTTCTAGACCACCTCTTTGAGTTCCTGTTGGCCCAAAAGACGTATTTCCACGAAAATCTGGACTTCAAAAATTTTCATGACATCAATACTTCCCATATACCAGTGGTGGTATGGGAAAGTATAAAAACATTAGGTAACACGATAATTATGCCACAAGAATGAATAATGGGATGAACAGCATGACAGAAATACGCATTCGACTGTACCAATAAAATAATGTAAAAAAAATTCTCGCTGACGCTCGTCCGGTGAACTTGACAGACACAGCCCAAAATGTTGCACTTCTGATCCTAATAAAACAATATACCATTGTACAATAACAATATTTTGTTATATTGTGTAGAACACCACACATCAGAATTCAAAGATTCTGTTATTTGTCTCATGGAATAAAATTGATTTCAAAAACATCGTTCGCTATGAAACACAATGCGTTCAGTAGTAAAGAGATTGGAGTGTGTTTCAATGTGTATGCATTTTAGAAGTCGCGCTTTAACGTTCAGAGAGCTTTCGAGAATATCATTTAAACGGAGAACCCATACGTCTAACTATAGAACCCGAATCGCACACTGTTGCAAATCTAATTTAAGCGGAAACAAGAGCGATGTTGAAATTTTAATCGACTTGTAATCGACTGTGTGTTGTAGTGTGACATGCTTTTGCCTTATCCTTAAGTTATAATACAGTGCCTTCATTAAATACTGATACCTACGTGACCTTTGATCTGCAGTGGCCTTGGGAGTTACAGATTTAGATGTTGAAGTCAGTTCTGGATTGGTACTCGTGGTAACTATATACTAAGTTACTAAAGTGTCAATTTTATAGCTGTCAGTGAAGTTGTTTATATTTGTTTTATAATAAGTGTGCCCTTATTTAAGTACATACAATCAGTTAGGGAATTATTGGATAAAGGTTTACCAATCGTGTTAGTTGGGTTGCCTATATTTTGTGATAACGTGAGTATCAGTATTTTTAATGAAGGCTCTGTATTATACGAGTATAACGTGCCCAGGTTACATTTTTAACTTTATAACATAACGACGACTTCGGAAATTTTTATCCTTGTTTCAATATCATAGGAGAATATATTTATTAACAAATAACCTACAGCTTTCCAAGCGGCGGCGTTACTAAAGCGTGAATTTAAAATAAATGTGTGTCCATAAAATAAACTGAGCCGCATTTAAATTGGCACTCGTAGGTACTTCGAATGCAAACGAATTTAAGAAGTTGACTTATACAAATGACATTTTTACCAATAATATATTACATACCCTTATCATCGCCGCAGACAATATAAATTTCCGAATGGAGCAATATTGTATTCAGGAGCGCGCTCGCAAGGGTGTTACAATATATCTCATATTTATCGCAGTCGGACCGCTCCTATTGTAGCACAGGGTAATGAATACTTTCCTATGCGCTTTGTACATTTTATTGGGTGGAGAGCTCTCGCACATTGTGTCCCGACAATGGGATTACACATTCATAATCTACGAAGTGCTGAAGTGGGTTTTGAATAGATTAATGATATTGCACATATATTGGCTAAATTTCAGGCGCTTTTCAGTTAACCTTATCGAATAGCTTCAATTTTTATTTATAATGTAGTTTCAGAATAAATCGAAAATAGTTTTATCGATTTGGTTTAAAGTGATGTTGTAGGAAATACCGCATTATAATAGGAATATTTCGGTGTATAGATACTAAAAACGTGTTAATAAAACTGAATTGCGCTTATATTTGAACCAAATTACTCTAGAAGGTACACCTATTAATTGTGTTAAGCATCTAATGAAGGAAACAATACATTACAAAATAAAATATTAGAAGAAAATCCATTCATCTCCTTTTTGCCCTCGAAGTTAAGTAAGTCAAAGATTTCCTGTGTGAAGCAATATAAGTGTTTGCGTATCCCTACAACCCTGGGTTATATCACGGTGCCACCTCATTTCGACTATAATCCCTCCTGTCCTTTTGATTGATACGACGCATCTCTTCCCGTGTCGCATAAAAAGACTCCCTCTTATCTGCTCCTTTTTAAGTGCAAATTGAACTTCAGGTGTTTTCTTTACGATCTCGACTCAAAATGTTTGGACATTCTCAAGTTTCTCTTAAAGTGTGATTAGATTTTCTTTTTAGGACCTGAGTGGATTCCTCTCCTTTCTTAGTTTAGTCCCTGAATAAATTTCGTAAGGACGCTATTGTTGAAGGAACAACAAAGACAAGGGATAAACGCTAAATGCGTACTCTTTTATAAGTTAAAATGGTACAATTATAAGTCATCCTTTAACGAACTGTGCATTGGATAACATATTTAATCTGTTGATAGAACAAATTTTCTGATTCCCAACCTTACGATTATAATCCGATTTATAGATTGAACAAATTTGTTAGTTTTCGGTATTTTTTCCTTTAGTTTTCCTTTCAGTTTATGGAATGTTTTTGATTATTTTTTTTAAAGGCCTTATTCAAAGACGAATACTCACGCTTAACTAACCGTTAACTCAAACTCATCCTTAAATTTGGTGTTCATAAACATGAGTTACGCATCTGTGCCTTAAAGTTAATTGCTTTTTGAGTAACATTTGAGTGAAACCTAAGGATACTTAGGAAGACCCTTAAACTTCACTTACTAATGTAGGTATGTTATTTTTTGTGTTTGCTATGACGACGCTTGAATATGGAAACTGAGTGATAGGTAGCTAGTACCAGAGTATTTAATTATACATACTATGTGGTAGTGTCTGTAAATTACTTTCAAAATAAGTGTACGATGACGACTGTTTAAATTTCATATCTGAATTCGGCCTTGTGCGACCCAAATGATGGGAGTGTCGGAAAGAACTGTGTTTAACTTTAGAAAAGAAGGTAATTTACCCGCTGGTATTCAATCACCTAAAAAGACGGAATCCCAATAATATATCAACTTCCCGAACAATTTAATATCGTGAACACGTATGGAGACAGATTAGAAGAATTGTGCACCAGCTTTTTTTTAAATACGGCTCCAACTTTTAAAGCTCTATCAAAGAGGGTACCTACATGAAGATGAAGAGTTACCAAACTTTTCACAAAGCACCCTGTATAGGATGTTAATTGACGCAGGATTTCAATATATGAAAAGAGAGAAACGGGGATTGCTTTTAAAAAAAAAAAATCATTGCTTGGCCCCATAGGTATTTAGGTGAAATTCGGAAGTATAGAAAAAATAATTATACAATTATATTTCTTGCTGAATTATGGGTAAACATTGACCATACGTTGATAAAGAATGGCAGCACACTTCAATAAAATTCTTAAGGCAAGCTTTCGTCCAAGGATTATCGCGTGGTTTAAAGGCACCAACTTCATGTTTTGTTTTGCTCAACGCGGGAAGCAGTAATGGATTTATTAATGCTGTGGAGCTCGCACTCTCTTGGCAGATGAGCTACCGATCAGCTACATGTTTCACAAAAAACCTGAGTGAGCTTGGAGCGAGTGAAATTATGAATGGTTAACTATCGACTGTTAAAGTCCGGGGATAGGTCGTGCATGCATTTTCACTATACGATAGGCGTTTGCACGATAATGGCAGAATAGTGTGCGAAATCTAAAAATTTAAAACTGTACCTACTACTAAAATTTTTACTTCTTTGGTAGCAATAATTTGTCAATCAAGTTATAATTTCAGTTTCATATGGTAATGGCACTTCCGGTATTTTAAATTGCCATTGATTCGGAATTTAGTAACAAAACCATTGGCATAAATTAAATTACAATTGGAACAATGAAGAAAAATTGTAAAACTGTTTACTTATTTAAAAAAGCAAAAGATTATGATATATACAGAGATGAAGGAGAAACTAAGCAATAACTTGACTAATTGCAATACTAGATTCGGAGGCCTTTAGCATAATATCCTAAATATGAAGCTTCCTCGAACTTGTAAATCGTTTCTTCCAAGATGTTAAAAAAACACATGAATGATAACATACAACATTTATTATCTTTGAATTTACAATAAAAACAAAAACACGTCAGAAGATCTCCTTCGTAATTATTTCTTTCTCGAGGAATGTTTCACAGTACATTTCTTTTTCTGATTTTCGATTACTACGTAGCAAGGTTTTGGGATAATGCTGTTGGAATATTGCAAATTATTATTGTAAAATTGTAGTAGTTAGATTAATTTATTGTCCCAACTTAAAATAGTTTGAAAAACACACAATTCTTTAAAATTGATCATACAAATTATATTTTTATACAGATAGTATTTACTTCATACAAACGAGAAATTGGGTTAATAATTACTTACATCGGCACTCGTGAAGCCATGTGTTTTGCCAGTCAGAGAGTTGTGCATACCACAGCACCATTCAAGTATAGAAATTTCGGACTGAAATGTTATCCCTTTTGAGAAAGAAGCCTGTTATGTCTTTAGGGTTAATGACTATTACACTGGCCTGCAACGTTCTAGGATGGGAGACCGACGCGTCCATTGCGTACTTCATCAATGCGATTATTGTCCTTCCTTTCTTGCTTTCTTAATCTTTTCCCATTTGGTAGTGGTTTTTCCCTTTTATTTTGGATTGGTTCTTCATTGTGTGATACGATAAAATGGGACGTATTTCTACCAGAATTCGAAGCTTTTCTGCGAATTCCCTAAATTCTTGAGACGTTTGGCTTACAAACAAGAAATGAGTGCTCGTTGTCAACATAATACGCTACCGCGATGTTAATTCCATTTATAAATTATTACCATGAGCAAATGTATTATTTAATCTTTAAATGCGATAAAAACTTTAAATTTAACTTTAAAGTGTAAAAGGAACACATTCAATCTAGTAAAATTTCTCTTTTTAGGGTAATTCCGTCGCAGTTAAAATTTGAAGCGATTCTTAGCTGTGGAAACTATTGTGGTCTGGTTGAATTCCTCAGAAATCGGACGGCGTTGCACTATTTAAGAGTGGTGTATATAGCAACAGTCGTAAATGCAGCGGAGTGCGGTTGCAGAAGCAACTTCAGTAGCCTGAACGGTCGTAATGAAATGCCACTTCACGCTACAATGTGCTAAAGGAGCTTTTGTCGTCGCTGTTGGATAACCAGTTTATTGCCGCATTCGCCGCTACCTTTGCAGATTACGCCGAAATAGACCAGAATTTCAAAATAACCAGCTCCTGTTTTACTTCGTGTCTCCGACTTGTTTATGCTTTGATGTTTCATTCTGATTTTGCTTTTAAACATAAACACTTCTGCTATATAAAGTGCATTCTGCAACCAAACAGCGAGCGAAACAAGGTTTGCATAACAAAATATCCCAGAGGTTAAACAGCTATTACATAATGTTGATTCCATATACTTCTCTAGTCGAACATACAATGTAGGAAAATGTAATGGAATAATAATTTCGATATCACCTGAAATATATTTTTTCAGAAGAACGTTCGGGAAGATTACAGGAAATGACAGCTGCGTATTTTGAAGATTCATAATAAATGTTGGGATTGTAATTTTTGCAGTGACAAAAGAAATTCAATTTAAGATTACAACGCATGCAAGGATGAAATATTTGTATTATGACATAAACAAACACCAAGGTTCATATTACAAAAACATATGTTTTTACACGACCTATATATAAAAACCTACCTTACTCCCTCAAAACAGGGAGTAAAGTGACCATTTTACTCCCAAGGGAGTAAAAGTACAACAAATGACAAAAAAGTTCAAAATTTTATTTCATGTCGTTCTGACGTTTCAAAAATGCAGTCACCTTAGAGAATTTTCCAATTTCAATATTATTCTTCACTCTCATGGTAGCTTTTAACATTGAATAGAGCGAACATAACGTTGATGTTTCCAAGATTTTTGCCTTTTCGGCAAAATAAACGAGAAATACTCTCTCTGTGTAATTTTCAATGTCTTTACCCACACACCATTCAAAAAAGTCTTGATACGCTTTTTCGTATAATTTTCGCGACTTTGGTGGTAATAAATCCAACGTCACAATCGCTACCGCTTCGTCAATATCTTTCAAATCACCCATTTTCAAGAATTTTCTTAAAACACGACCGCAATTTTAGAATGGCTACCGGTTGCTTACAAATCGCCTAGGTTACCATGCTTTTGAGATGCGATTTTAATAATTGCGATTTTCACCTATCTATACCACAGCATATGTGATTGCTTTTGGAAAATTCATAATTTTTTGCAATTAAGCCCTTTAGGTCGTGTAAAAAATAATATATATACCGCAGGACTAAAGTACTTCTTCATCCCTCAGGTGATTTACTGCCCTCGCTCGCTGCGCTCGTTCAGGCATTAAACTTTCACCCTCGGGGATTAAAAGTTGTACTTTAGTCCCTTGGTATATAACATACTATTTAAACAATTCATTACAAAAAGTTGATTGTCTCAATTTTTTAGACCCGTCCGAACTTTCATCCAAAAAAAATTATAATAACAGATAATATATCCAACATAGAATTTGTTCTTTATTCGGCCACATAGTGGGGGCATTAACTACCAGGGTTATATTCAGAAAACTACCACCTTGTATTGGATTCGAACCAGCAGCCATGAGCCTCGCTCGGTGATTGTAAGCACCGCGACTCGACTGTTTGGCTATGCGACCTTTTGCCGTTTTTAAGCGATTTGTATTATTTTACCATGGGCGATATTATTTCTAGGCAGGTTCGTAGCAGGGTTAACAGTAACTCCTATTTATAAATCTGGAAATAAGGTTCAAATAGAAAATTATCGGCCAGTATCAATACTCTACACTTGCAAAAATATTTGAAAAACTAATGTGTCAAAATATTTTTCAGTACGTCAAGAACCTTGTTTGTATTGTATACAGCAACATACTGGATTTCTAGGGAATCAATCAACTAAGACAAATTTAACAACTTTTTTAAATTTTGTTACAGAAAAGTAAATTGGATAATAATGGTAGAGTGGATGTCGTATACTACACAGATTTCGCTAAAGCTTTCGACAAAGCTAATCACGACATATTTTTAATAACAATAATAGTAAACTCACTTTATTTTATTGAAGAAAGAAAAAAATATTCTTAAGAAAGTTATATCAGTACGGTTTTTCGTTAAACATTATCTTCCTTCTTTATTTATAATTAAAGAATTTAAACAATGCCATCGCAACCGTTTATCACATCAGGGGGTACCTCAAGGCAGCGACATGAGGACGCTCTTGTTTTTATTTTTCATCAATGATTTCCTATCTCATATCAAACACTCAGAGCGTCTCCTATTTATGGACGATCTGAAAATATTTAAAGAAATCAAAATGTTAATAATATAAAAAACCTATAGTCAGGGATAATTTTTACTAATAATTTAAAATGGGATGCCCATGTGTACCTACATATCACGAACTTGTATTTAAAATGTTTGTTGTGTGGACAGTTAGGTACTTAAAATTGATACTGTGAAACAGTAAAAGGTCTACAATATTTAAACGTGTCGTTTTCTTGATTCATCTTAAAAATCCTGTCCAACGCTATCCAAAATTATAATTGTATAATTCCAAACAACAACGCTCTTTTAATTTAACAAACTAACAACACGGGTTTGATAAATTAACTACAATAAAAAAAATAAAGTAAGTTTTCCTTGCCTTGCGAAAAACTTGTGTTACTAAAACATAATAAAATTCGTCGTGAAAATTAGAAAACTTTGCGTATATCTTGATACAGTGTACATGCAAACAGTAAAAACAGAAAAAATTACCTATTACATATACTACGTGTATACGAAAATCATGGTAGGCTGTCGGTATTCGTAATATTGTAAGAGGGAAATGACAGAGTGAAGTCAAAGGTCTCATCTCTAAAGTAGTTGAGAGATCCGCCACTAGCTGCCGTTGTCAGATCGCATTACTCTCCCGGAGTTCCCGGAGTTCGCCCACTCATCTTTATTGCGTCATGTTTCTTGTACGTGCGCCGGGTTACCACATTGCAGACAACAGTCGAACACAAGTGTCCCTAGACTGCCGATGAGGAATGAGATAATGCGATATCGGTTGTTTTTCCTGTCTTTTTCACGTTTTTGTTAGCGACGCCAAAGTTTTTGTACTGTACTGAAGTTTATATATTGTGATGTCTGTGTATGAAGGTTTGCGGTTTACAATCAGTGACGTGCACTGATATTTCGAGATAAATATTTTGTAACTTCAGTTTTACCGATCTATGTATCTATACTTCAGATACTGTATAGGTATCAATAATAAATTGCTTTAACCTTTTGTTGCAGACATCGAGGTAAACTATTAATACTTGGTTGAAACTTTCGTAGCGCTAATTTATGTGAATTCGCACGCGACTGAAGGTTGAAGGGATGTCCGTGATCTCTTCACTATTTAAATAAAACAGACGTATAGAAAGGGACCATTAAGCAATCTACATAGAATGGAATTTTTTCGTCAAAATCAGCTACCTTTATACTCCATAACTAAAGAACTTTTGCATTATTTTTGTCAGTGGTAGTATACGCCCTTGAAATATTCTACCCTACTTTCTTAAGAACTGCAAGCTCTAAATTATCAGTTCAAATAGTTTATTGTTTACCGTACAATCAATGGGTGACCAGTCGTTTCCCTCAAGAGTCCACCCACATTTTTTCTGAGTAACCACGAAGGAAGTTTACCTCGTGTTTGACGATAACTAAGCATAATATAAATTGAACCTTAATTGTATAATATTGTTTGATTGTTGAATTTGTGACTTGTAACTTCTTCTTCTTCTTCAAGTATTTACTAAGCTGTTTCATTTCTGCAACATAAATTTCAGATTTATCTCTATCAAGCAGAGTACACGTTTCGGTCCCATAAGTGACCGAAGATAAGAAATAACTTCGGTGACCCTTTTACATCTATGGACTTTTCCGACAGGATTTATCTTTTATTACTTATCTAAATCGTGATACAAAAGTTTAATTATTCCTCCATCAGAACAGAAAATTGCAATTTTTTTTGACGTGCTTCCTGTTCTATGTACCTAGTAGTAATTTATTGATTTCAAGAAAACGTAAAAAGGGTTTCTTAAATATTTTACTAGGTATGTACAAGAAGTGTGTTAAGCGCTGGATATCTCTCTTTTACGTCCACAGTGCGTTAGCGACCGAAGCTATTAATATTTTTATTTGCAATATAATCCCGCTCTATTCTGACACCTACCGGTAAAAAATTTCCAGATTTGGCATCATCCTCTCAGAAGCATTAAGGCATATAACATGTGATTCAAATTTAGATAGGGCCTAGGAAATTTCCTTTCACAGCGATTTAAGTAATTCATTTGGGATCGGTCTGTCAATCCGTAGTTAATTTCTTGTTAAGTTAACCAACGCAACGGTCAATATTGTATTGCTGTTAAAAATTGTATCCATGACAATTTGATCGTTGGTTAGTTAACAAGGAGTTAACTACAGATTGATAAACCGGTCTTAAAATCACACACATATTGATTATTGTCATGGCAAACTTTGATGAACCTAATTTTGAACTATTTTGAACCAGTAGATAGGATATACTTTTTAAGGCCCGGAATTACAATCTCAGTTTAAACCACAGCGTCCAGCGTCCCAGTTAAACTTCAGAATACAAAAGGAAATCTTGGGGAAATCCGAAGTTAAACTCCAGTCTGTGGTTTAAACTGAGATTGTAATACCGGGCCTAAGTATTTTTCTGAGTAGGTACTACTTATATTTAAATATTTGCTTCCCTATTTGAAACAGAATTCTTTGTTAATTGTATTCTACTATTGTAGCTTTAATTATAGGTACGTAGTCGCTTCTAGTAGTTAGTTATTCTCCTAATCGATGTAGAGTCTTTTCATCAAAATATATAAATAACAAGGCATCCATTTGCTTTATTAATTAACGGCTTTTAATAAAATTTTGATTAATTGTACGGTGTAAATTTCATCATGTAATTATATAGCTCGTGCATTTTCATCTAATTTATAGAATGACTGATTTGGTAGTGCTGCTTTTAAACTGTGATAGGTAATAAAATTACCTGTTATATGTACGCTATATTAAATTTTAGTTGCAGTAATAAAATTACTGCGACAAATTCATCGTTGCATATAAAAGCAGGATCACGTATAAAACTTGTTTACATGAAGCAAGGAACAGCCCTTATCAGAAAATTAATGACTCTCGAGACTAAATTGCAAAAATAGAAAACTATAACGTGCTAACAGCTTAACTCGGCGTGTGCGCTTGCTTCATAAAATGATTTAATTCAAACTCCTTTGAAGGAACCAAGTCATAGTGCTCATAAAGACAATATTCTCAGAGAACTTGCCGTTTCATTTTATGTTTTGTAGTAAAACAACCAATGTTGCCACCTGTATACTACCTTGCCAATTTCAAGAGAAACCACATTTCCTAATGCACTGAAGTAATTCTGAGTTAAATATTGTAACATTACAAAGATTGATTAAAATTTGCTTAGGTATACATTTAAATTATTAATCTATAATTTCTTTCAACGTCAAGATCCGCAATATAAAGCCAGCTACACTTTTATGTTTTAAAAATTCATACTACCGGTAAATTTTACGCTGGCAAAAATGGATTATAATTCTACTATATTCATCATCATCATCACCATAAGAGTTTAAGCGTGTTGCTGCAAGACAAAGCCCTACTTTTTGCAATATAGGGTAAAAGGTCTATAATGTTACTCTTCCGTAAGGACCAACCTGGTAGCTGAAAGGAACCTTCTAAAGGCAGTTGTCAAGGTCACTCATCCAAGTACCGAACGCATTGGAATGGGTAACTTCACCCTGAACTACACCGAAACAACTCCTTGCATCCAAGGAGGCTGTAAGGAGAAAACGCGGGTCTAGCTTTCTAAGGAATAAGAACTTGCACGAAAAGGAGATGGTCAATGCAGTCTGTGTACATGGTGATGGATGCACGGGGAAGTTGCCCATCACAGCAACCCCGTGCGCACGGAGTGTGAGCAAGACGACTATGGCTCTTTTTATTCTTACATACAAAAGGCCGGCTGAGCAGTTTTCTTCTTGCATCTAATTTCACACTTTCTTCTTCCTTACAAAGCTAGACCCGCGTTTTCTCCTTCCATCTAAAACCACTCTTTCTTCTTGCATACAAAAGGCCGGCCGAGCTTCAGTGCACGCAGGTCGCGTTCTTATTCTTACGCCGTACAGTTTGTGGTGGGGCGCGCTTTGTATGCAAGAAGAATTGGTGGCAAGGAGTATTGGGGGCTGGGAGTATTGTGAGCAAGGAGTAATGGATGCAAGGGGTTGTACTCAACTACACCACCCGCAATGTAATATAATATAAATTGGCCGACTGTATAGCTCCACCAAGCTTACAAATGGTCCGGAAAATATGTCAACTAAATGTTAAAAGACAAAGCGCGCCAATACGTCAATAGCAAACAATCCTACTCGTACGTTCACTGAAAAAAATCAATTGACATTTGAAATTTTATTAATTTCAGTGTTTGTCACATTGTTTTGACATTTAAACTCTGTTGAGTATGAGTGTTAAATCGAGGAAGATGATTAATTCTGAAGCCAGAAATTCTTCTTCTACGACATGGTTCCTAACTCTAGTCTTGTTATTTAAATACCCGTTATTAGTAATAATAATAAATGAAAAATATAAAATCCATTCAGAAAGCCCCGTGACGTTTAATGTGTCAAATGGAAAATTTATAGTTGGCTAATATAAAAATCACTATAAATTTTTGAAAATTTGGCCATGATTTTTATATTAACCAACTGGATTTTTCATTTGCCACATTAATCGTCACAGGAGTTTTTTGAATTTATTATATTTTCAATTATGTATTTAAATTTGCCGCCTAAATGTTTTTATTTTGACTGTAGTACTATATCAGCGCCGGACACAGCCCCTTTCAACTTTATAAGCTTGGTAGAGCTGTATTTACTGTCTTTTTGTTATTCACATTATGGCAGTCCACCGTCCACAGTTTTTGAAAAACTGTCAGAATAACAATCACAAAAAAAGGAACCATGCACACACATATTTTGGTGAGAAGCTAGGTAATTAATTCATCAACAACAAAACGCGAAAACGCTTAGCGTTCAGGATGTATTTATTATTTTTAGTTCATACCCTCAGCTGGTGATTCATACATCATGGATGTCTTTCATAATTAAAAATAAAAGTTAATGCTTACCATGATGTCTTTCAAAACAAGCCTGTACCTACCTAGTCGCCATATATTTTTGTTTATTGGCACTAACTTAGATGCAATTTTCTAATTTATTTTCATTGCCAGTTCTTCCACCGTTTAACAACGTATTTTTGTTGTTTTTATTTTCATTCTGGACTACATAAATTAACTACAACTACGTTGTAACTTTTATAATTCTTTTAAATCAACGTGTGCCCATACATTTAAACGAAAACAACTTTAAAGAATTTGTATCCATTACTGCCTTTTACAATTTTTTTATGACTGTCCCTTTATATACCTTTCTATAGTGATCGATTTTCAATGGAATCACGAACGACAATGTTTGCAGCTGAGTAGCACTCATATTAACAGTATTCTGCTGCATATAAACCCGGAAGCGTTTAAATTGCACATCGTTCATCATTCTAACTAAACAGTAAAGAACGACGAAATATAACACGAAATCTTAAAACTCTATGTCCTAAATTCCAATCTTTGTTGATAAATCCCTAGATATCTTCAAGTTCACAATGGGCGACCTCTGTAATCCTATAAGACACGGCGACATCACTTTTGGCCGCGGTACTGGGTAGCAGCGCCGCAACCGTCCAGTTTACTTTGTAAGTCACACAACCCTCTACCAATATTTGAGGGACATATATCTCAATTCAATAAGAGGAATACTAATACCAGGGACCTAAATTGTTTACTTACCCTGATGCTATTTAAACACTGTAAATGCAATATTATGGATGTGATTAACACCACCAAAGTACCTCACCTTCAGCTAAAATTATTATTAGTAGGTATATTTGCGCAAGTTGCGGAGAATTTATGAATCAAACACGTGCTCTTCTAATTCTAGTCGCTGTCCATAATAATTTTACGTGTTCTAATAAAACATTTGTAATAATTGTTCCCTTATATTTGTGTGACAGATATTTTAGTTTCCAGATTACATAGATCCCTAAGATTTTTGCCTTACTTGTCTTCTGGCCCACCTCCGGTTTTTATGATGCTAATTCGCTGTTTTGCCTTAAATGTTTTGGCTGGCGACTTCAGCGTATTCCACATTTTTTTAAGACTATCCAATGGTCTACAAAATAAATGCAATATTCGTATAAAGGATAGCTGATGAAATAGCTTTGATAACAAAAACCGACAGCCAACGACATTTTTGGTTTTCCTCTAACAATTACAAATTTATTGGCTATTATTTTAGAAACGACACGATTTCAACTTAATCCGCGCTTAAAACCTATATTAGGGATTGTGATATGATGTCGGCTCAAATACGCAAGATATTAAAAGTCATTAAGGTGAACGGAATGTCTAGAAATGGTTCCAATTCGCCTTGCGCCTTGAGTTATGACATTCATTAGAAAATTCGGTTCAAGAGGGTAATACTACCGTGCCCCATTCCCTATCTTTGTCTGGATTATTGCGTAAAAAGGCAGCACGACTGTTACAGCATATAATAATCTAAACATTTGGTAGGCAATAGTAAATTGGATACTTGCTGTTTTTTGTTATGCATGCGTAACTGTCGAAAATTCGGTTGTATTAGAGTACGAACACAGAAATTTGGGAAGTAGGCAATACGTAAAGCAAATTTTAACTGAAAGCTCTGAAATAGACCAGACAGAACCTACTTTAATTTTGTGGGAGTTTATAGAGGTGAGGTGAAAATGATTTAATAATCTTAGCACATATACTCAACTTAAATTAACATCTTGTTTGAGAAATCATTATTATTAATATACTTAGGGAGCACCGTTAATAAACTCTTCTGTTGCTTCTCTCCAGAGTACTATAATTATACGATTTTCAGAAATTAGGGGTATTCTTTTGCCCTAACATAAGACCATTGTTTTTCAATAATTTTTTTTCCATTTTTTGATTAGCAGTAGTTGAGATTGAGTAATTATTTATTTATGTTTTTCCATCACCGGATAATTATCATCAGGCGGTATTTAGCTAAACCAGGATCAATTGGCATGGATACAATTGTTCGAACAATCGTATCCATGCCAATTGATCCTGGTTTAGCTAAACTCGTAGTTAAATACGTTGGTGCAACTGGGCCTAATTAATCTTCTAATCCAGTAGACAATAGATGCAAGTTCCTGTTAACGTTTGCCAGCCAGTACGACGACGCCGACGTTACCGGATTGATTTTATAAAGTTAAGAATACCTAGGTATATGAAACCAACAGTTGCTAACTTACTAATTGATATGGAAGATTTTTTTATAAATTAATAATTATTAGAACCCTAAACCTAACAAAGGTTTTAACATTGCTATCCGGTTCTCTCTTGGTTTATTTGGTAGCTTGCATTACTTCTGCAATATTTTACTTTTTTTTAGCAATATTCTGAAATAGTTAGCTACCATCACCCTGAAAGATGCAGTAGTAAAAAAACCACTAACCAGCGAAATATTCAGGGTGTGTAAAAATTGGCGGAAACGCCACACTTGGTGATATTCTCCGTGAGTCGAACATCGTAATACATGCGGAAAGTAAGCAAGAAATCTGAAACGCCATTACTTTTTGTTTTAAAATATGTTTATGCGAGCGCTTAAGTGGGACTTTTCTTTAATATTATATTAATTATATATTAATTTTTCTATATATTTTATTATTGTTTTTATAACTGCTTCGTTAAATAAATTTATTATTATTATTATTATAATTAAATTGTCTTTGTTAAGTGTTAACTAATTAATATCGAAACAAGCTGCATTCATAGTACCAACCTACTTTAATAAAATTAAAGTTTGATAAAGTTTGTAGATGCATTGCATTAAGCTCCAAAGTTTAACTAATAAAATTAAAGTTTAAATATGTCGCTACTCTTGAATTATTTACCTAACGAACGTTGATCCTTCTAACACTGAAGGTAATCGTGACACAGTTGTTTTAAGGCTAATGCAATCTGCACAACTGCGATGCGACATTTAGTCATGAAAAGCTACGTAATGTGACATTTTTGTCAGAGGTTTTAAGAATAAAATGTGCATTTCTTTTTATATTAATATCTTACCCGCAGTTTACAGTACCAATTTCATAAATTCGGTTAAAAGTGTCACTTATTCCTTCAAATATCTGCGGGCGGACCCTGTGGACTGTCTTATTCAGCTTCTTCGGAGATTCCAATCTACATAATGGCGTTTTAATGTAATTTCTCGAAAAAAGTTTCCCGGAATCATAAGAGATTCAACATGTAGCAAACTCGTGATGCGGACGCTGGCGCTTGTTCTCCGGTTTCTTTTTAAATTGAATTCGTACTTTATACGCATTATTTTTCTTAATTTTTATCTACATCCTGTCTGATGGAGATTCAATTTGCCAAGCTGCCTTCGTTTCTGTTTTCTTCAAGAAATTTTCAATTTATATAGCGCAGTAGATCCTAACGACCATAACTAAAATGACCTTGTGATAACTGTGTGCTGCTTTGGTGCTTCGTATTTGTTTCCGTAATTTCCTTTTGACTCGATGGATTTTGTCAAGTGTTTTTGCAACAGATGTTGTCACTTCTGAAAACACCTCTAAAAGAAAACAATTAACTGTAGATGGTCGTCTTACAGCATGTTGACAGTGTTGTCAATTGCAAATGTGGGTGTATGGAACATTGTCTGACCCTAACCACATAAATGTTTTTTTCTTCAAGCGTATCATAATATCCGTATTGTTGTACAGAACTGGCTATGTAGAAGGAAGTCATTTTGTTGATAGTCAAAAAATGAAAATAATGTTACTAGTACAATAATGTGTTTACGTATCCATGACAACGACAGTATTTTGCCCATAGCTCCGCCCCCAAGGTTGGTAGAGGGGAGAGCGTTGTCCTGTGTAAATGACTTTTTAGGAAATATTTATTTACAGCAACAGAATATTTTTACACTTGAAGAAAAAATAGTATATATTATTCGGAGTAGAACGTCTTATTTGTGTTTCGCTCACTCGCACAGCCTCGGCGCGTGCGCCTCGGCCGCCATATGAGCTCAACACAAAAAGAACTCTTTCTACTCCTAATAATATAATATACTATTAAAAAAGCACTCTGTGTTTGCACAATAAAATTTGATTGTGTTATTTAGACGCTTTTTTATTGTTATTATCCAATATTCCAATTAATTACAATCTGTCTATGTATCTAGTAGGGTGTCCAATTACGTATTTCGCTTATCTTTTAAACTTAGAATTAATATTGACATCAAATTAAAATTCTAGTTGATAGGTCTTTAGTGTGCGGGCATCATTGGTTTGCCTAAGAAATTTTCTTACAAAGCGATTTCCATGAGCACTTCACTATCACGTCGGGCAAAAATATTGTGATGATTAAACCTAACTTATTATTTATATGTTCCGTTAAGGCGCTATTTCGTTTGAAAATTCTTGAAAAACAATAACATATTTTGGTTTCAAAGAGAAATTCCTTAAGTAATTTCGACATGGCATGTGATACTTTAGAAGTGCAGGTTATCTTTCGATATTTGGTATTGTCATCATCTGATCATCATCGCAGTATTATATATAGTCTATAACAGAGATCAAAGTCACTGCTGGTCTTATGGAGACCGGTATTGCCAAACCTACTCCTCACTTTGGTTCTCAGCACACAAGAGAAATTTCATTTTTATGAATTTTAAGCGTCTTAACCAAATCATTGGGAGGGATTACGTGTACTGTTTACCGTCCTTGTACCAGGTTTCTTCAGCAAAAACCCCAGGGCAAAGAAAAGTGGCAACGCCGTGTAAGATTTCCTCACATGAATTACATTGCCCTATGTTCCCTATGCCCCATGTAACTTCGATCTCTGGTACGGACCCTGTAGGGGTGTCTCCAAATATGAATATAACGCCAAGACATACTAAAAGTCACGAACTTATACAGCGTGTCTAAAAATGAATTACATCTAATTAGTGTGCTTTGAATTCCCTAGAAATTGCACATTGTGATGATACCCATGGTGGAGTCATTTTCTTAGTAGGTAATGCACGACGAATTTCATTAACAATAGCAATGAAGTTGGTCGTGGTAACGCGACCAAACAAACAGAAGCCAATTTCTAATATAAGTTCGTGCACTAAGTACATATATTATTATAATATTAATCCAAATTTTTTTAACGGGTTAGCAATCACTTCAAATTTTTATCGACAAGGCACATTTATTACTAACATCTTACGTTTCTTGTGGTTACGATTTTGGCATAAAAAATAAAATCCAAATCGCTACACTATCCAATAAGTGTAAAATAGGTTGCCAGTACTATTTGTTTCCAGGTGTTGGCAAGTTTCTTATTAATACAAGTTGCTTTTTTTTCAAGTACTTTGAAAGTGAATAGCGCCTTAATCTTGTGATCATGTAAGCTACTTTGTATTGACTTAAAGGGTACCTTATTCTCATTGAGGTATTTAAAAGATGTGTGATACAGTGAAGTCTATTTATTATACAATAGGGGCATATTGCAAGTTAAATGGACCGGCCACTTTACCATTGGAATATAGGCAACCCATTATACAATGCTAACCACTCTTGCCCCTGCTTAGTGACTTCAATTATTGTTTGTCACCTGTTAAATTAGTTTTTTTATATTTTATACAGAACAAGATTGAAAACTACCGATTTATTGAAAACATCATTTATACTTCGATTTATACTGACCAAGAAAAAATAGAAATGTGTACAAATTCATGTGTTACTGTTTTACGTCATTTTTTTTTTTTCATGTTGTGCCAAATTTTCTAGATGATCTTGATGTTACAGACACATTCGGGACTGGTCATCTCGTATATGTCTTAGCAGGTTCAGTGGTATAATACTGCTGAAAACATTTGTCACTGACTGTACCTATGAGAAGGTATGGAAATAGTATCTATTAACCCCAAGTTACAATATTTTAAATATTTATAACTTATTTCCTGTTTGTGGTAGGAAAACCGTCTTTCAGTTTTTTTTTTAGTTAGCATACATTTTTCAAATCCATTTCCTACTCCATTTCAAATTAACATGTCGTGATGAAATAGTGGTGTTTATGTTAATACTAGTGCAAGTGAGTAAATTTTTATCAATGCTAATGTCGTATGTATTGTCAGAGGTCTTGTGTGTTCTCATTTTCTTAACATGTCATTTATTAATGATCTAGGTACCTAAAATGGTTTCATATTTGATGAAATACCGCGACTAACAACACAATTTTAATTATGGGCATAATGTTAGAACTTAAATTTAAGATACCTATATTCATTTATAAGCGGTACTAAATAACAGACGTTCAATATTATAATTAGTACTTGAAGGCAGAACTGACGATTCTTTTATAAAGGTTTAAAGAAGTTTCGCGATTATAATAGCCTTAACCACAATCTTTTGTTTAAAAAGTCACTTAATTAAGGCGAAGCTTTTAATTAAGTAGACGGAAATGATCTACATTATTATAAAATGGAAGGTTTCACTTAACAACCGAACAAATGAGAACACAATATCGCCGACGCTAATTGAAAACAGTTCCCGTTCTATTTAAAAAACAAAGGCAATTTTTGTGCGTAATTTGGTGGCCACTAAACGGTTATTGGCTATAATATCAAACCGACCACCCTAAAACGAAGTAATAAAGAAACCGCGGTTAATTCAGCCTCCGTTAGGATCAACTGGTAAATTTAAAAATACGTGGGGTTGAAATTTTGTTATTATCGCATACCTTTAAGCATTCTGAGCAGATTCCATTTAGTGATAAAATTTAATGAAATTATATAATAATCAGGCATCTTTGGGTACGTTGGAGTCTTACCGCCCTCTAGTTCTGTACAGAGCTTGAAACTGCTTGTAACGTAAAATTTAATATAGCTTTCTCACTTCGCATCTACTTTAATTTGGACCGTGGCTAGGTTTTCATGTAGATATTTATTTTTAATTAATTATTGCAAACTAACCACGTCTGCTTTCTTGGAAATTAATCTTTATTAATTTATTTCTTAGCATCAGTGTTAGGCTTCATACTATAATACCTACTAGACCTTTCAGTTACTGTTACTGAAAAACACGGAGAATCAATTGCGTTACAAAACCGGGGTGCGATGATTTAGATGAGAATATCGTATATGGGGGAAGCCTGGCCAGTAACAAAAACAAACTAAAATAAGAACAGTCGAATTGAACTTTTTCTGAAAATGTCTACATAATACGAGATATACGTCAAAGAGGAGAGATATGAAAAGAAATTAGTTTATCCATTTAGTAGAAATTTAGAAAATAGAGTCTTTCGTATCGTTGGTATGGTCACGGAAAAGGATGAGCTTGGACACATCTCAATTATTTATACTCGTGTTAAGTACTTCATAAGAAATGGCTGTACAAATCTATTAATTGTAGTCCTTTAAAGCTGCTACTGAAAATAAGGATGGCGAAAACTCCTCTGCAAAATCCATTTAGTATCTATTTAAAAATTAATGACTTGAAATTATAAAAGTGAGGGTTGCTAGAGTTGAGGGGGAGGATTATAAAATTATTTCAATAGTGGCTAACCTTCCCATTCGATATTGTTACGCCCCTCGAGATCGAGAGGGGTGTAAATGGCAAGGGCCAACTTCCCTTGCCATCGGGACCTTCTTGCATATGACCAATAAAAAATACTAGAGTAAAGTTTCTCTAAGTCCGAGCGATTGATTTTGTTTGTAATTAATAATCATTATCACTAGATTTCTCAGAAACAGACTTTTACCACTTGGGAGTAGGCAACCATTCGTACAGCACCTCTGTCCCTAAACTCAGGAAATTGAAATAATTTTCCAAGTCCCCAGAGATGCGCCGAGTCGGTCGATAAACGTCACCCCATGACAATGATGTAATGCCGTGGATTTTGTGTCAGAATTATATCCACGTCTGCCGTGAAGCTAGCGCCGGCGGCGTTGAAATAACCGAATTCCTTTCTTTTCTTGACCCATTCCATGGTCCATACTTCTGTTTTCGACGTCTTCTTCTTATGAGTACATAAACAGTTATCACGTTGAATAGAATACCTTTGTCCATATTCACAGTTAAATTTCCAGTGAATTGGCGATTCGCGTTCGCTATTGCCTACGTTGTACGTTGTACGATAGGGACGCAGTTTCTCCGACACTTTGATCCCACGCCCGCTCTAGCGCTAAAAATTGCGGTGCATGCATGCACCGCAATTGGACGCACATGTGGACGGTACCGACATAATCATCTCTAGGTGTGACCATGTAGAAGTACTTTACTTTTTTGTCGTGCATCCACGCAAATAAAAATGTAATTTAGGCAGGTGAAGGAGGCGGCAGTACTGTTGAACTCGAACGTCCAACCAATAATGGCAATCCGTTATTGAGCCAAATTATTACCAGACATGTATGTGAATACCCCCTTTGCTGAAACTATGTACCTAATTCTCAGCAAAGTTCTCGAAGAAACTTGAGCAAATATAGTTTGCGCTAATTATTAAGACTGTATCTTGTATAACACGGATTCAAAGTGCTTTTTCAAAACTCCACACCTCTTGTGAATCGGGCACAAGTGTAGTTATATTTCTACTTTAAATTGAATGACTAATCCATTAAAAATATCTAATCACGCCCTTAAGTTGTGTACGGTGTTATATATAGGTATATAACCGTTTAGAGGATTAGGAACCATTGTGTGTAAATTTTGTTAAGTTAATTGGACAAAATACATCGTCGCCACAAATTTGTGTGAAACAAATAATACAAAACTACGGAATATAGAATCGGTAAATTTTCTAACCAGTTAACTTCAAAATAGAATTACAATACGAACTTGTTCATCAATTTCTTAATAAAAACATGTATTTTGAAGGGGAATGTTTAAAATTTATGAAATTTCTTCGTTGTCTCATGTAATTCATCACCTTTAGTGATTGCTAGGTCCATATGACACCTAATTACGTACCCCCAGGAAGGTTAACCAAATAACGTACACATACATTTTATAAGCTACATTATAAATCGTTTCCAGCGCGACCCTGTCTAAAATTTGTACACAAAAGGAAAAGGGAATGTGTGGCTGCCTTTTGCCGTTTTTACGGTCAGCCGGTTTATGGCGTGAGATGATAGCGTTAGTGACGGCCTTATGAACAGCGCGGTCGCTGCTCTTATCATTCCCTTATCACTTTGTAGGCTGGGATTGCGTCTATGTGGTCGCTACCCAATGTGCGTGATGTCACACCGTGTTACGCAGTTGGATTTGCTAAGTGAAATGGCTAAAATGAATGGGTTAGATTCTTTTGAATATTCCCTTTGAAAAAAGTTTTTCCGCGTGAATATTCTACGTGATGGAGTTTTTATAACAACTAAAAACGAAAAGGTGGTTTTAATGTCATCAATAACCAAGGTTTAGTATAACAGTTGATTTATATTACTGCATTCAAATTACTATTACTACAACTTGAACTTTAGATGATACCTCACTTAAAATATATCTTTATTGCCACGTAAAGTCAAATTTTACAATAAATTTTATTATTTTTATAAGTCGCGTGATTAAACTATTGTTTTAAATATAACTTGCGGATTATCTTTTCTTAATGGGAGTACATTCTTCGGAAAATGTTCTTTGATACCAGTCTATCACATTATGTGGAAATCCGACTATGAATGAGAAGAATGTTGTTACTGTGCTATTCCATGTTTCCTTAACCCTCTGTATTGTCCTTTCTTTATTGATCGGTGGCCTTGAACAACGATCTTCTGGTGCAGGAGGCTAAAAATTATAATATTGAAACGTTAATAATACAAAACAATAATTTGCAATTATTAGTAACTTGAATGATCGAGTTGTAAAATTCTGCTTAAACTATAATTGCAGACTGCAGTAACGTTCTCGAAGCATTGTATTCGCTTTCAATGCATGTCCTATAATTGCTATACAGAAACGCGTGCCTTATCAGTTTCACACTTAACAGTTAATCAATTTCTAGATAGGTATCGCAAATCAACTATAAGCCACAACAGAGTAACTATGTTGCATCTCACGGAAAATCCAAACTGCAAAGATAATTGCATATCAAGGCGAACTGACTGTTGACGTCTCTGCTTTTTGAACTGGGTTGTGGTGCATAAAGGTGTCTTGTTTTTCAGCATTCATGCAGTTACAGCTGAAGAGCTCGTCTGTTTTCCTGTATTACACTATGTAAATGTAGATCGTTTAACTTAAGCTGTAAATCCCGACGAAAATTATGAAAACTATGCGCTTTCAAAGTTCAAACAAAAGCAGGAATCGAGCAAACATATACTTTTAAACTGCACTCTACTGCAGTAAATTTTCCAGCTTGTCAGAGGTGTACTAAAATTTGAGTGAAATATGACTGGAGACATGCATTTGGAGTGCTTTTACATCGAACAGGGGAAAACATCACGTTTATCGTCAATTTTATGTTTCAATAACATTGTATGAGACACTGCAGTTCCTATCTAGACCTAATAAGCAGATGCACATAAGAAACTAACAAAAGTATAAGAAAACGAAACCTTCGTCTATCGGCTTATAAATTCAAATAGCTTCTCAAAACGAAACTAGATGAAGGAAGATAGGAAATATATTCTAATAGTTGCAATTTATTAAGTAATTACAATATTTTGTTTACATGCTGAATTTATATTTCTTTAAATATTCAGAAAAGAACATTTTTAGGAGCAACCTTTCAGAGGCCAGTAGGCCCTTTAAAAATATCGAAATTCGGAAAATTTACAAAATAGATTTACCATAATTTTCAGTGAACAACGTCCCCTTGAAATTTTCTACATCTATCACCCTGTAATATATCATTCTTTAACGTAGAATATTGGAATATTAGATTCAGGATTTTATTCCTCCAGATGTTACTATTACACAATCATTATTACAACAAAAAATAAGCGAAGGGAATGTTTGGACAATATCTTCTTTTGAAAACTAGAATACTGGCTAGGGCATCGCGTGGTCTACTCCGGTGGGTAAACAACCACACGCTCATGAGTTGTCACAGGCACCGCTCGTCAGGTGATCTACTTCGGTGGGCAAGTGCAATATCTATGGTATCCGCAAGACCGGTTATCACGTGATGTACGTTTTTAGATTGTTGGAAGCGGTAACAGTTTCACTGTTTATTATTTTTTGATTGCATATTCTGGATTTTCTCTTGTTAAATATAACTCAACCTTGTATTTTTTTAATTGCAAATTTCAGCAATAGTGCCCTGAACATTCTTGCTATAAGGTAAAGCACTCACTCGAGCACTATACAACACCGAAAAAACACTCGTGCTAACGCACTCGTTTTTTTAAATGTATTGTGCCCTCGTGCTTTACCTAGCAACAATGTTTCGGGAACTACCACTGCAATTTTACGACAAAAATCCAAGGTCTTGTTATATTGTATCTGAAAATATGCCCAATGGCATGCCAAAATAAAACTGGCAGATTTGGTTCCGGGTAGCTCATTTTATATCTCATATCGCAAGCAGTTTTTGTGGGAGAAACGTAATAAGAACTTCATTTTAATCCAAATCCCTCGTATTATATTCCAATAAGTAGCAAGTGTGATTTTTTCATTACACATACTAGATACTACATTAAAAGGAGCGGCAACTGCAGATGGGGTCAAATGTATCCCTACTTAATCTAAGACGAAAGACAAACATCCATGATATCCAAGACTAGGACACGAACCCGGGACGGGGCTTCTTGATCATTATGGGGGTGATTCTTCTTGCTGAATTAAGTTCTTCAAGTTGAACATAATAATTATAAAAATAATAGCAATATTAAAGTAATGTGCTGTATGAAGTAATATAACAAAAAGTGTAAAGAGGTAAACTACGAACAGGGTTATGTAAAAATGTAAACCCTATAATTTTAGATTTAGTTTTAAATGTAAAAAAAATGGTAATATAAGGGGACAAGGCAAAGACATGTTTGGGTTTAGAACAACACCCGAGAAAAAATTGATTTACCTACTTACTATGCAGTTATTATCCCTAGTTATGGCGTCTACAGAATCATCTATTCCATTGAGATAATGAAAACAAACAATTTTTTAAACTCAAATTTTAAATAAATTTATGTACTTTTAACAAATCATTGATAAACAAATTGCTTACCACTTGCATTAGTTCCAATTCAGCTTGGCAAGATTCACTTAGTCGTTGATTCCTTAATTTATGTTCAGTGAACAAATGACATACATTAGTATAAAATTCCTCTGTATCTTCTGAATCACCCCACAAACCAGCGTCCCATGTAAAGTATACCATACTGCCAGCAAGAGCCGATTTTAGACCAAACTTTATAAGATTAATAAATCGAGCTACTGCTGATAATCTTTTTGCTTTTTCTGGACATATACATGGTGGAGGAGGGCACATGCGTTTTAGTTCGGCACCGGTACATACTCGAATACGTTTTGCTGGTGGTGCAGATATGGCTGAAAAATAAAATAAAACTTATTTATTTCACAACCGTAGATTTCTAACAACTATCATATTATTATAATAATATGGATAATAATACGGTAACAAAAGTAATAGTCTTACGAGGAACAACGTATGCTGGTTTTTTGGGCGGTTTGCTTGGTTGTTTTGATTTTTCATACGCTAACAAATTCGTTTTCTTTAAGTTTTTCTGCTTGGCCAAATTTATGGTTCTACTCATACAGATTCGCGATTTATCCATTTTAAACCGAAATAATAAATAACACCCCTAAATATAGCCCAATGATTTTGACATTTTTATTGATCACCAAAAGTCTAAATGAAACATGATGATTGTTTTTTGAATTACTTCAAAATGTACAGGTTGCTATGATTATTATTTTATAATTAGGTGTCATACAATTGGTAATTCAATTAAATTTAGTTTGTTCGAGAAATGAATGAACTGAAACATATAAAAAGAGAAATTGTTCTTAAACTTGCGGTCATGCTTGATTCGTAGAATGGAATTCACTGTCATTTCTTGAAATTCCATTATAGATCCTTGAGGAAACTTCCCAAATCTCGCTATTTCTGATAATATAAAACATTTTATTCTTATTTGTGTCTTAAAATATTGCATTCAGACAAGGAAGTGAGTTTAATTTAATAATAAAATTAACTTAACTGGAACTTGAAGCTAAAGTTGGCGTGGGAAACAGAATTGGTTCGAGGGTTCGGTGTGCGGATCCTTGGCATCCCATTGCATAGCCGGCAATTTTACCTTCCCGGAAGAATTAAAAAAAAAAATTCTTACAAAAATAAATTTAGTAGCATAAATTGTTTTTCCACACCCTGAATTGTATGTCACTATTATGGAATTGATTTGAATGAAGTTGGTACATGTTACTGTTACGCTTTGGTCGCTATTAACAACGGGAAGTAAGTTAACTAACTTTCCCTTGTTAATAGCGAAGGCAATTAACTAAAAGAAATGTTTGTTTTGAATTTGTATTTATAACACAACATTGTCAAAATGACAATTAACAAAATTCGGTAAACTATTCAGAATTATACTAAAATACAAAACCAAATTTTTTTTTGTGGATTGTAGTAGTTATGTGGATTGTATGGAGTGCAAAAATGTTATAGGTAGGTACAACTCGAGATGTAAGTAAATTTGCCCAGTAAATAATACCATTATAATACATTATAATATAACCCTTGTACCATAATAATATATAATGACGATACAAGATTGGTAAGTGGAGTCTAATATTGAAAAAACCTTTCAAGATCTGTAAGTAAGCACTTACAAACCTTGGTATCGTCAACTTTATCGCCACGATCGAATTTACAGAATTATTTGTGTTACTTATATTTTTTCAATTTTATTATAAAATTTTGACGTTTTAATTTAATTTGGCAACTGTCTCTTTGCCTTGTTCTACTCACCGCAGTACTAATTAGGTTATAAACTAGAACAGTGTGGGAGAGTTAGTTTTTCATGGCAGCTACTATAAAATTTGCTATAACAGTCTCGGCATGTTTGCTCTCCATGGCAACTAGTCTGCGTTTTGTAAAATCAACAATATGTATATCAACAAAGCTGGTAAATACACAAAACAACATGATCGGGCGAAAGCAAGTACAGGCCTTTATACTGATACCCACGTGACTTTTTATCCGCGGTAGCTTTGCGAGTTTCTGATTTAGATGTTGAAGTTAGTTCAGGATTGGTACTCGTGGTAACTAAACTAATGTAACTAAAGTGTCAATTTTATAGCTGTCATTGAAGTTGTTTATTTGTTTTTTAATAAGTTTGCCCTAATTTACGTGCATACAACCAGTTAGGGAATTATTGGATAAATGTTCGTCAACTGTGTAAGTTGGGTTGCCTACATTTTGTGGTCACGTGGGTATCAGTATTTAATGAAGGCACTGTATAAGACGAGCAGGTAGGTGAATGGCTTGCTTAATCACGATAGTAAAGTTTGACTAGTTCCGACTTGGAAGTGTTACACATTATACTTATAATGAATTCGGTAACTGTATTTCACGCTGCTAGCAATGTAAGTAGGCTTTACATCCATGGCTACAGGGATTGTAAGTGGCCGTCAGCATTCATGTACTTAGTACCTTTGACATAGGAATATAATCGTCAGTTACGTTCGGTTGCCATTGTTACATTCCTTTTCCAGGACTGTTAATGACAGTTACTGTTTTCCTAAGTGACAGTATTAAATTCAATTTACAAATAGTGTTTTCGTTTTCATATTCTTTGAAGCTATACTTATTACCGCATTACCGGTAGCGTGAAAAATTAAGTAAAACATGTATCGACTGTTAACATCCTCACTAGGTTACAAGACCCAGCTACGCATCGGGTTCTATTTTTACCTCGCATGTAAATACCTCCTTAACATTTCTCATTACTTACTACATGAAACGTTTTACTTTCTCCTTAATAACAAAGCTCACTGTTATCGCAACCAATACCTACTATCTGCTGTATTAATTTTATTTTATGAGATGCAGAGAATTGATTTATTAGTTGCCTGGAACTTTAACTTTGGTATACTTTTTCAGCCGTCTTTCTGCGCCTAGAATCGCATTACTATTGTAAATGACCCTTATTGATTGAAGGGGTTTCATCTATTAATATATTTTCATAGATTTGTTTCCGGAGCTTTCCATGACATAATTTAATGTTTTATTTTTACATCTGTTTTCTGTCTTTGTTTAGTTTTGCTTGGCCGATTTTATCTGAACTCTTATGAACAATTATTGTCCTGGCGATTTTTTCTGAGTTTACTTGCGATGTATTCACGTAAGGTACGTTTGAAGGACGGGGTTTTATTATTTGCAATATATTAGTTGTACTGGAAAATCTACAAGGATCCAGTGGACTATCTACTCAACGTACTGTAATTAACTTTGCCGAAACACTTATCTGTAGAATGCTTTGACATAAAATCCCTTTGATGTGGTTTGTTACTGCAAGTACTGATTTAATAAGATCGTTTGAAACAGCTTTATTTAACCGAACTGTATCTTGGTATACACCTCGACTTAATTATGAAAATGTTATTTTGATGATTTTGTAAGAATATTTCGCACTTAGACAATTTCTCTAAAATTCAGTTTTACACATTTATTCCAAAGATATTCTCTGTATTCGGTAAAAGTTTCTTAGAGTTTCCCTCGCATAGCGCTCTCATGTGGAAAATGTGCATCCACGATATGAAATAAACACTGTTAATAAAGTGATAGGGGGATGGTAGAATAAATAAAAAGAAGTCCTATAAGCAAGGGGTAAGGGAGTGTTGACACATAACTGAAGACGGACGCACACACTGGGAAGTCTCAGTCAATATTATGCTTCAATCTCGAACCACGCTAGCTCAAAACAACAGGGCGTATAATATTTTACAGTTCAACAAATCCCACAATATTATTTGTGCGGCATCTTGGAGCACTAGAATTTATGGATAATTCTGTTTTCTTAGTATACATAATGAGAAGGCTTAAATCTACGCAGGGTAATATAGGCGAATACCATTCCTATCATGTTAAGTTAAAAATTCTTTAATTTAACATATATTTTAACTTTAGACCTTTTTAAACGATTCCTTGCCTTCTAAATCATTTTGCTTTGATCATTGTATGATTAGTTGATCATTGATGCCGCCAATGTATTATTATCTGTCATTGCATCATGGCGGTCTAGGAGATTCTAAAAGCTATCACTATTATTTTGAAGGCTTCGCGTAAGTTGAGGAGTTTCTTTGTAATAAACGTTTTATCTAATTTTTCTCCAAGGAAGAACGTTACCTAAAGCTTGTACGGAAGTTTTTACACACCTTGTCTAAGAACAATGCACATACATTGTAAACTTTTAGTTGGAAATCTTACTTTTACCACTTTTAGATTTTTGATGCAAGATAGTACTTACTACTTGTATGTAGTGGTGCAGTATCCCAATTTTATGAAATTCAAGTTTCATATTTTAACCATTTCGCACTCCATATTTATTTATTATTTGTCTAAAATTACTGTAATTAGTACAAAACATAAAATCACTTTCCTAGTTAATCACAGTTTATAACAATTATTCATGCTTTATCCATAGAAAGTGGTTGCTAATGAATCTTTTGTTACTCCTCCCTTTTAATATAACCCGAAATCCACATCTGAGTTCATCTATTAACGCTGTTGTGTATCTTAATTGATATTCTCAAAAGAGTTTGGGATCGTGTAACTTCACTGCGAACCGGGCTTTGGTGTGTTAAATTCAAGTTACTTTATAAACATAAATGCAGGTTTTCCTCAGGTATACTACTAATAAGGACTCGCCAAGCGGAAATCGAGCAATGACCTAAATATATTAGCATTGCTGGATCTGGATGTTGCTATTATGTTATCATCCTCTTTGAGTCTTTGCCCACAAATAACGGAATAGCTACCTTACCTACCATTTAAATTCAGATACCTACATGATTATGTAGTATTTTACTTGAATATGTGCAGTGGCGGCGCTAGCATTTTAAATTGGGGGGTTCACTGAGGGGCCCACATTTATTGTGAGGGGGCAACCATAACCCAATCAGTGCAGGTCTCATATTGTGAAGATCGCATGTCAGCAGTATATAAAGTACTAGGTATATGGTAAAAATGTATGTTTATAATGGATATTTCGAGAACAAGATGTCTGTAGCTATCAGTATGCAAGGACAGGATTTTATTATCTAGGTAAAAGGACAATAAAGGTACAGTGAGTAATAAGCAGTTGACCGACAATTTTTATTGAAGAAAAAGCTAGGGGGGCCAACAGGGGGGCGTGTTAATATCTAGGGGGGATAGCTAGCCTGCTCGTAATAAATTTGACAATGCGTAAATAAAATCAAATATAGATGGCGCGCAGAATTGTCAAATATGGCTTGTGTTGCGGTGAGGGATGAATGCAGACTTCCAAAACCCTGTTTGTCCAATTAACAGAATGTTCAATAAAATGAAACAGCTGTAGGTACGATTATGATTGATATGTATGAACAGAGTTAGACATCATAAATTTGCAAAAATGTAATGTTCTAATGTTTATTGTAAAATTCTTAAAAATGGGGGCCTACAAATTTGAAAAAAAATTTAAAAATTCTTATTTTTCTACCCAAATCTTGTAGTTGGTAGTTGGTATTCTGTCCTTCTTTACGAGACTATTTTCAGGTACATGAATTTGAGTTAAATCAGTAAGTGCTTGTCCGTCTTTATTTTGTTGCTGCAAGAAAAGTCATATTTTGATTTATTCCTCAGATATTTGAGCATTCGAATCTACCAGCACTTTTATGCCAACAGGGAGTGTACAGTTACTTACCCAATTTTTTTTAATGTGTGACAATAATCTACCGCATTGTATGGATATGTTATTGTAAGACTAAACAGAGTCGGTTAAATTAGCAAAGTGGGAGACGTACAAGACAAAGAGAACTTCTAGTTTAATTATTGATAATTTCTATACTGATAGTTATACCAAAAAAATTGATCACCGCAACTCTAGTTCAAAATTTTTGCCATCGGATGACAACTCTTAAGATTTACGTTATCAATGAAAAATAATTATAAAATAGAACATCTATTTTGTGAAACATCAATAATTGTTGAATTTAAAACTTTTCTAAAATTGAAATGGCAAATTGAAAAATTTAAAGTAAGCATCCTCTACAGAAGTTCTACTATAATTTGATGGTTTTATAATTTGACACTGACAACCAAATTGTATATACAGAGTGATGATAAAGTATTGCACAAAAATCATATTCTGGTTATTTAATGTTTTTGCGGAAAATCCTGAGACCCGTCGATTTTTGTTTTTAAATATCCATTTAGACATATAATTTTCAACCCCCCACCCCTCATCCCCTAAGTGCTACCAACTCCAACTTTAAAATTTTAAATAGAAAGATACCCTTTGTGATACCTCTTTTGATAGGTCTTTTTATTCTTAATATAAGCAAAAAAAGTTTTTCAAAATCGGTTGATAAATAACGTAGATATTTAACAAAATGTAATCAAATGGAAATGTCAATATTCGACAAGAAACGGCTCAAACACGCCGTAAATAGTAACATTAAAAAGGACACTTCCTGACCTAAAAGTGTGGTTTTGATCGCCCATTATTTCTACGCTGTGACGTCATAATTTTTTTTTAAATGTCAACCCCATTATTTACATTGATTACATTTTGTTAAATATCTCTGTTATTTTTCAACCGATTTTGAAAAACTTTTTTTTGTTATATTAAGAATAAAAAGACCTATCAAAAGAGGTATCACAAAGGGTATCTTTCTATTAAAATTTTTAAAGTTGGGGTTGCTATCACTTAGGGGCTGAGGGGTGGGGGGATTAAAATTACCTGCCTAAATGCCAATTTAAAAACAAAAATTGACGGGTCTCAGGATTTGTGCCATTATTTCTACGCTGTGACGTCATAATTTTTTGTTGAATGTCAACCCCATTTTTTACATTGATTACATTTTGTTAAATATCTCCGTTATTTATCAATCGATTTTGAAAAACTTTTTTTAGTTATATTAAGAATAAAAAGACCTATACAAAGAGGTATCACAAAGGGTATCTTTCTGTTTAAATTTTTAAAGTTGGGGTTGCTAGCACTTAGGGGTGAGGCGTGGGGGGTTGAAAATTATATGTCTGAATGGCAATTTAAAAACAAAAATCGACGGGTCTCAGGATTTTCCGCTAAACCATTAAATAACCAGAATATGATTTTTGTGCGATACTTTATCATCACTCTGTATAAAAGACAAGCAATTTTCTTAAAAGTTGCTTACGATTTTTTTCCATAGAATCATTTTGCATGTAATACAGATTCGTTCCAATTTTTTTTAACAATATACCATATGATCAATGTTTATTAAATTTTTGATAAAAGTTGACTCTGAAACATAAATTGTCCGATTGATTTATTCCCAAATAACGACACACAAATTATATTTCATGGCCAACCTTTCGAATCATCATATATGGTACAAAACCAGTGAAAATGAAAATTACAGATGCTGCGCCGGGGTTAAAGAAAGTACTAAGATAATTATTCCATCTACGGAAACAAATTCTAGTTCTGTTTTTTAAGCATTCATAGTCGCCTGCTTTGATCTGACATGTATTCATAATATTTTTCTATTTTTATAAACATTTTTCCAAGAATTTTCAAAATGAATAGCGCATTAACGAAAGACATTTGAACAAAAATAAGTTGTGTTAAATTATCATAGTTTGTCCCGAATAATATACAGGGTGACGATTTTAAAAGTTTCAATAGGACAAGTCAAAAATCGCTCGAAACCATTTCGATAACACGAAGGGATATAATAAATAATATATAAGACAAACAAGTGTTGTCCTCAACATAGCATATGTAGACCAAAAGCTCGACGATTTTAAATGTTTTGATTTTTCATATAAATGCTATGCAACTTTTTACAAAATTAAACGAAATGAGGTCTGTATGTACTTTCTGTTGTTTATTAAAATGGCAGCTTGGTTGCTATGTAAAGTTTACGTCTACCAGAGCAACCTCATTCATTAATAACTCCTGAACACAAAATGCTTGAATTAATTGTAATATTTTGGTTGAATAAACCACGATCGTAGAAAAAATAGTATATGCAAATTCGAGCAGAAAGTGTGTTTATCGCATACGACATTTTGTCCACCTCCGCTTATTCGTCGGTGCACAACTTTACGTCTAATGCGATTAAACACCAACTTTCTGCATAAGCTGCATAAATAACTATTAAAAGCCTACACATTTCACAACATTTTTAGCGAAATAAATTTATGTAAGTAGCAGTTAATGCTTTTCTTACTCTGAAGTTTGTATTTTCATTATACTTTCAAGTTCAACTTTTATTTAGTGGCCAGTAAACAGCGATGACAGTTTGAAATATAAAGGCAACAAGCAGCTGTTGCGCTATTATCATAATTGGGTTTTCCTTCAGAGCATGGTGCGTAAACAAACGACTATAAAGCACTCCCAATTTTCTTGAAAAGTTCCACCTTTTCTACATTTCCACGCAATTTCTTACGCATAAATTATGCACATCGCAACAATCATAGCTGGAAGCGGAGAGGGCGTTATAATTTTTGTAGGTATAACAATATTTGAAATGTTAAAATAATTGAAAATGTTTATATTATATGCATCGGGGCGTTAGCTAATGCTTAAGTTCTAAAAATTTAAATATATACTGCCGGTAGGATATATTGTAACTAATTTATACCATAAAGAATAATGTCGAAGCATTTTGCTATTTGAGGGAAGTTTTTTGGCGACGAACAAAGTTTAGTTTCACTTACCAGTGTAGGATACATTTATGCGGTGATAGGTAATAGGTATAATAACGAAAGTAATATTACCTATTGTACTACCTAATTATTTCACCTCTTCTGTAGACGGCCGGTGGTCTCCGTTCAGGCAATTAACGTGATCCTTCCTTCCTTCCCTACGCACCCTCTGCTTAATCATTCTCCGACTATTCTTCTCAAGGCTTTCGTATCTGCTGTCTTAATATATTCTTTAGTTTAAAAGTCAATTTTTGTTGGAATTATGACTTAATTCTTTAATTTTGTTGTGTTGCATCACGGATCTGCTCTTATATACCTATTACCTACGTTAATATGGGATGTACTAACTACGGTATTACAGTCGCCCAATATGATAATTTATTGTATCTATGCAAGTAGTGACATTAATTGTATTCTGGTTAATAGACTTCCATTAATGTGCTACTAGTTACTGTTACGCTGTCGTATAAATCGATCTGACGTACAGTTGATGCTAGCTTCAAGAAATATCGAATGTGGTATTGTGCCTTCCATAAGAAATACCTTCCAGTTTACAAATTCCTAAATGTGGGAATAACAACAACAAAAGAGACAGGTATGAGAGGGGACACAGAATAAAATAAAACCGTACTACTCAAGCTAAGACTCAAGCTATTATTTTTCAGAGTCTACTTTATGTAAACATTTTTCAGACATTTCAACAGAGCGATAAAATATGAAACATAATATGAAGTACGTAGTTAAATAACAAAAACTGGTGTTTAGTTTTACTGACATCTTCATGGCAAGAGAGGTGGAATCGATTTACTTGTTACTAGTTTACTTCTTAGAAAATTTAATAGTACGACAAAAACGTTGACAAGTCAAAATACACCCATTGTTTTTGGTCTGAAGTGAAAAAGGCAAGCGTATAGGTCAGAGTCCTCTGTAAGAGGCTCTTTGGTTAGTTGCTTGTTGTACTGTTGTTTGGGGGAATCAGGTTGTATTAAGCATGAAGACAAAAGCAATTTTTATACCAACACGCTGTTTGTCATAACCTTAGTGTCTTAGTGAGCAAAAAAAGGTGTTCTCCGCTCTCCTCTGCGTGGATACACAATAGAGACGGAAGTAGAACGTATATTTTTTAGCGACAATTGACAAACTTTTTGAAGATCATGCAAGAGACGTTTGGGGCACAGATGGAGGCTGGAAATGGTACCACACTTGAAGACAGTTTCAGGTTCTATTCATGCTTTGGTACCATTAAAAAGACCTACAGTGCGGTGTTTATACATCGCATATCTTAATAGGTATTCTGTTTCAGTTTCTTGAAATAAATTGTTAATTTGAAGCAGCAATATATCTGAAGGTACGGGGAGTAGTACCCGCACTAGAGATACATACTTCTAAAAACAAACGCTCAAACACTTGGTTTAGCTTAGTCATTGTGATTGTACCTACTATAATGCAATTGCAAGTTGGGTTAGTGTTCTGTAAGTGCTTTGTAAAATTCGTGTTACTCCCTGGTACCTATTTCCCGCCGGAATTCAAACAAAGAAACTTGTTAGTGAATAAAACTACAAATTAATATCCGAGTTCAATTGACTTTAAATAAAAATATAACTTCTTTTAATGGCGGCTCGTCCATAGGGGCACTGGGTCACGTGCCCCACCAAAAACACCAGAACAACCTCCATTTTTAGTATTGAATATTAAAAATATAAAATTTTTTACAATAGTAAGTGAGCTTTCAAATACATATTGTTAATATGCAACCCGGCACCTGATCTGGCATTTAATTGAAAAATGCATCCGACGTCTAAAGTTACGATGTAATGCTCCTATGCTCGCGCAAGCTAGGAGCACGCGCTGAACCCGTACTAGCTTCTTGTATAAAGTGTGAGCCCCCCGCCCCCACCTGATAACGTTTCTAACGGAAAGAAAGGCGTATCATAATTAGTCATAAAAGCGACAAAGGCAGAAAAGTATGACGCTAAAGAATTTAATTTCTTGGAAGTCAAGAGTAAAAAAAATTAAAAGCACATACTACTGTGCCTTCATTAAATACTGATACCCACGTGACTTTTCATCCGCGGTAGCCTTGGAAGTTTTAGATTTAGATGTTGAACTCAGTTCAGGATTGGTACTTGTAAATTACACAATTAATCGTGCCCGTAGATTGTACCTACTACCTATAATAATTGCCTCGAGCCGCCACTGACTTCTATTAGAGTAATAAATTTCAAGTTGACCACAAAACTAAACTTGTTCTTTATTCCATTTTACATAAATATTTAGAATACAAATACAACTAATTAGTATTAATTGCAAGTGTTACTAGTTACGTAGCTAGATGGTGAAAATAAATTATTGCATGTTGTGCATTGTGCAATATTACGACATGCTTATCCCATTTATTATACACAAATATACCACCTTTAATACTGTCAGATTGGCCGAGCGGTCTAAGGCGCCAGATTTAAGCTCTGGTTCTCGTAAGAGAGCGTGGGTTCGAACCCCACATCTGACATACCCTTTTTGTAGTGAATTCCAATGTTACGATTTCTCATCCAAATTAAAATTTAATGTTCAGTATAATTATATTTTTTAATTTTATTTAGTAAGAACGAAACTTAAAAACAATGTAAGATGAGATTTAAAACCCATATAGAAATTTAGAAGGGTGTAATCATTCATGTGCAAAGAAATCATCGCACTAGGTATGTGAATATTTAGCTCCTACCATGTTCCTACCGAAGTCAGTATCGCTGGTAGGTACCTACCTTCTGCTGGCTAAATTTTTTAACTCTTTATTATGTTAAGAACCAAATTACAAGCTGTCGGTAACATGGTGAATTACGTAGGAGCAGCTGCTTCTTCTGTACTTCCAACAGCAACACCCCTACTATGTGAGCCATAACGACTCGTTATATAGGAAATCGTTCACAAACGATTATGGGAGTTTCAAAGATTTTTCGGCTTGACCGTGAACGGGACCGCGTTTACAGAAATATAAGAATAGTCAACGATGATCGTTAAGTAACGAGTCGTTCGAGAACGACTTATTACAGAATAGGGGTGTATAAATAATTGTCGATCGATTATGACAGTTGCTGATTGACGAATTCTTTCGTCTTATGATATTAAATTACCAGAACGACACCGTTATGACGTAAACGAATCATGACGTGTTCCACAGCCTGTATGGGTCATTTTCAACAAAAATGGGCGTATGATTTTTTTCCTTTTTCGTGATAGTGGTAAAGGTAATAAGAAAAGTGTCTCGGTTACTATATTAATGTATTTGGCTAAAGAACTACAAATAAACAAAAATCAAAAAACCGAAAGACATCGGCAAATGTACGATTAGGAACTGCACGATTTGGATATCGTCGAAGGTATGCCACTGCCGTTGCATTCACTGGCATACAAAAATCGAGGACAAAAACCATGCCAGGACATTTCGCATTAATGACAATTCTAGGCATAGTTGTTTTTAAAATGATTTAGTTGCGATATTAATTAATAATGCAATTAGGGAATTTATAAAAAGAGTACCTTCTTAGAGCTAGTCATTAGAAATAAACTGTTTGATTATTAAAAGGTTTTTATAGTATTTCTGGGAATATTTCGAAAATGGAGAAGGATTAACTCTTAGTGTTACTGTTACAGTGTATGAACTTTTTGTTTAGAATGACCCTTAGAGTGTACTTCAAGGAACGCCCTGTATACTTTCTTCGTTAGAATATGAGAACTACTTACTGTTACAACACTATTGTCAATTGCTGTTTAGGTTTCTTTAGTAAAAGCCTTTTAATTGTAAATCTAATTAAGGACCCCGACTTCTCTTATACTTCTATGTGCAAAACTAACGAACATTCAATCAAAATTAACTTTTGGACTGAGCTTGCACGAAACAATTAGTTCAATGTAAAATAACGACTGTTCTTAAGCGAAAATAAGTAGTCGTGTAAAGGAGCACGCGCACTTGTTCGGTTCGGTTCCGTTCGGATCGGAACCGTCCGATTTGCAAACATCAAAATACATGGAAATGAATGGCAGCCCGCGCATTACGTCGGTTCGGTTTCGTCCCGTTCGGTTCTGTCCAAGTATACTACAGATGTCAAAAAATTTCGAAAGTCAGATCAGTCTATAGGTAAGAACGGGGCGAAAAGGATGGTGCCGTACCGAATCAACGTAATGCCATTAATTTCCATGTCTTTCCGCGGCATTTGTTAGCTTGGTGGAGCTTTATTTGATTTTTGCCGATCGGACGGTTCCGAACCGAACGGAACGGAACCGATCAAGATGCGCGCGGACCTTAAGGCTGGCATTTACTCAAAGCAAAATCGAATTTGATGTATGGAAAGTTGCATACCTACAATAACAAGAATAATGCTTGCCTTGGAATTTTGTTTCATATTTTTAAATATTTCAGATTCATCTGACGTTACCAAAATTGATAAATGCAATAATGAACAATGAATTTACTGTATTGAATACAGATTTTGTCGTTATATTATTTTAATTTTTTTTTTGTCAAACAACAATGCCTAGTAGAGAGTTATAATCCGTTATAATCCGTCTTTTGTGTATTGGCTCCATTGACAGTTAATGGTCCTGTTAGTTGTGTTGCCTATATGCTAAATTGCAAAAGGTGAATTATATTGATATTTCTAAAATTTTATTTCCATTTTTTCCGAATTAATTTGCATTTTAGAAAAAAAATTCTTGTGGCATTTGAAAGAGCGTGGTTATATCTATCTATTGATAGAGAGAATTTTTCGATATCCATATTTTTGTAAATACTACTTGAAAATTTTAAAGTAAAATAGAGTTGTACATTTTTTAATGCTGAAAAGTTATTTTTTAGAAATTAAACAAAAACGTTCAATGGGTAGACAGATAAAACACCAATAATAAGAAAAAAATTTCGCCCGCCCTTCCTACTTTAAAATTGGCTCTGAAAAATTGGAACAAAATGTGCATAAAATGGGGTATATTTCAAGGTGTAAACTCCAGCCTTAAGTCTGAGTAGAGTCTGAGAAGCCAACATGAAATCAAATATTACATTGATTATCCCTAATATGTTATACTTACTACTTAGGTATAATGTTACCAACACTACTCTGAACAATGAAAAAATTAACGTTCCTGTGAAACAATGAATAGATATTGTAAGAGTAATAACAGAATAAATCTGGACAAAATCGATGTAGTTAATTCGGTAATGTGCAAATTCTCGAGCACAAATTGTGTTCTTATCAAAAATACATATTGGAAACATAACTCACTTCCTCTGATATTTGACTACATATGTCACCTGAAATACAAATAAAAGCAATATTATTGTCTACAGTGTGAGTTCGGCTTTCAGCACATGGTGTCAGGTGTCTCTCGCCCCATTACCTGCAAGTCTTAGTAGGTTTTCTTTCGAGTTGTTTTATTTCCCGGGCAATCATTCATTCGGCTGACACTTGGATGGTTCACAATAGGAAGACGAGCAAGAACGAGCTGGATAAAGACGAGTAACACGAGGGTGAAACTGACATAGTGTTACCCTGTATAAACAAGGTGATGATTTTACGGTGATAAACTGTTCTTTTTATACCGCTTTTATTGTCGGAAGTATTGGTTTTTTATATTTTTTCTGTCCCGTTGTTATCAGTTCTATAACCTTATGTTTACTTTCTCATCATAAAAACGACAACCCGATTTTATTCGAATTTGACCTTGATTTGCTTTGAATTTTGATTCATATATTTTAGTAGTTTTCCTGAAAGGGGCCCCAGTTTGGGCATTATGGCAAGTGTAAGAGTTTTATTTTCATGAGTGTACAATTAATACGCAGACCATTTGGGAACTATCTAAAGTACCTACCTACCCTACAAATTATATTAAATGCTATTTTTGTTGCTAGGGGTTAAATTTTCTTAATTTAATGAATTAATACTGTTGGGCTCTAGTGCGATAATTAGGACGTTATTCTACTGTAAGCGGAACCGAGTTTTTTATATTTATTTTCAATGAGAATATAACATTGTCCACGTCTTCCTTATTTTAACCAATATCTTATCATACTAAAGAACGAAAGAAATGTATGCAACGATTACACATTTATATAATGGACAGCAAGTTTATTAGTATTATATATATATATTCAATTTATTTGAAATACGATCAATAAAGCAAGCCGCATATTTTTGTAACGTTAATACTTTATATTTAACTAATTTGAATATCATTGGAATAAGCTCATTTCGAAATGAATGAATGAATGGGTAGAGTCAACCGTGGTTTTGTTTCATTTAAGATTTGTGTTCGCGTTAACATTCGCATTAATTTACATACATATCATGAAATTTATCAAAAAGGAAGTAAAATGAATCAACATTTTTTAGTACCTCAGGAGCTTTTACGAACATTAATGCTGATTTCCCTTCCTAAAGATAAACATCATACTCGTAAAAATTAAGATCTAAGATCGTCAAATAGAATAAGCGAAATTGCTCCATAAAACCGCAAGCAGTAGGAATTCTGTTGACTTTAATGGAGGATTGTTAAGCTTTGGTTTAGAGTTGAAGTTAATTAGATGGGTTTGTTCCATTCCTTGTCTCTTTATATTTTATATAGTTGGCCTGTTTCGTACATTACTAGTACGCCTTGTAGACAATCGTGATATTACAGTTCTTGTTTATGCTTTGTCTGCTCAGGAAACGGGCATTCTGTAAGATTTATAATTTATTATAACGGTTTTTTTGTCTTCAGTAAAATGACATATCAAAGAGATACAATCAATTTGGTTTGAATTTTTGAAATTTCAGGTCCGCAAAGTGGTATGCGGTGAAACGAACGGTCTTGTTAAAATCGCTATATTTCGAAAACGGTGCACAATTTCGTTGTACAACAGGAGCACCTTTTCTTGTTGTCTAGCAAATTATCGTACGGAGGAGGCTCAAAAGATATTTTTCCTGCAGTCATTGAGGAAGCCAACGGACTCTATAATAGCCTTTAACAATCCGTTGCTTAGCAACGATAGGAACTTAGGCGAGTTTTAATTAAGTCTCGCAGTAAAAGTTCAAATTTTGAAAAAACAAATCCAGGAATATAAGACAAAAATTCTAAACGATTGTAGGAAAAACGTTCATAACATTTACGCGAAGACCAATTCCGAAACTTCTGCAGGTATAATACCGAAACTCGCTTTGCTCGTGTCGATAACCCCTATATGCATTTCGAAAACGTCGTCTTTCCGCACTTGTTACGAAAATACTATTTCAGCCGATTTTTAGAAAGCTAGGACATTTCTGATCAAATTTGTTTTAGAAAAGTGTAATGTAATGCCTAATTATCGCTGACACCTTACACTGGGCGACCACGTTACTGTTTAGTGTTTATTGTCTAAATCAACCCTCAGATTTTCTTCCGCACTACCCTCTGAAGTTGGGCCTGCGACCAACTTCCGAGTTCCGTGACATTTCAATGTTTTGAACCGATGAGTCTTTTTCTTATTTTATTCTATTCTCCTTATAGGTACTTTCTAGTGCTTCTTTCACTATCACTATGGATGTTTATATTTGTTTCTTAGAATGTATGTGGATGTGTACCTACTTGAACAACTAAATTTTAATGTGATACAGAGCGAGCTTGGAAACGACACTTTTGGAGAAAGACAGTAACAATCTGTCAAAGAGTTTATTTTTAAAATACCAATGAAATTTAAACGGTACAATGCAGGGGAGTAAGTTTATTTGTCTCGGACACTGTCACACATATAGGTAACATGACATTTGAAAGAATTTTTAGCTAATATTTCTGATGTCACATAAGAAATTTAGTAACAGCTATTGGCATCCAATCATAATACTTTCTCCTCGTGTTCTTTAAAATTTCATTTTCACTTTATGAACAAACCGATAAAATTGTACCTATGTAATATTTTATTTTTTCTCACCTAATACCACATATAATTAATTGAACTAATCTACAGTGATTTTCATTACAGAATTGTCTAACTTTTATGTACAAGAATACAACAACCAACTAATTGAGGTAGCAGTATTAATAACGATTTACCTTCAAATTCCCTAATTAATTTAGATGCCAACTATTATTTCGTTGAATATTATTATGTAATAGAAAATACCATGTTGTTTCAGTGTCTTTTCGTAGCATTAAATACCACTTCATTGTTCACTCTACAGCGGTCTCTAAGCTCTTTAAGGAAATTGGCAAAAAAAGGATATTATTTCTGTTAGGGTAACAAAAACTACTAATCTCTATCTCGTAGGAAAAAGTTTCCGGGATTATAGGTCACTTTTAGAAATACAGAAGAATTGACCTACTATACTTACACTGGAGTTTTCATTTCCCTTGTTCCTATGTTACATATTTAACTCGAAATTTCACATCAACATAGCTTTTAACGAAAAAATCATTGTTCTATTAAATATAAAATTGGAGTAAATGGTGTACAATAAAATAAGTAACAAAACTAATAATAGCCATTAATTGTCGCATGCATTTACTATAAGACCAGAATTTTAAACTTCAATGATAATCTTAGCTAAGCTACCAATGTGAAGTTTCTGCGAGTTTTTCTATAACTGTTGCAAATTAAAGCTGGGCCATTTAAAATACAGTTAACAAAATACTGCAAATAAGACGCTTTTTAAAAATAAACGAAAGTTGTAGTATATTAAAATGATAATAAAAATAGGCGAGGCGTTAGGACAGATCTTGCAAAAAGGGAAATGGCGTTTTTTACCTTTTTATTATCCAGAATCGCATTTCGCGAGTGAATGCTGCGGCACAAAAAACAGATCGAGGGAAAGTTTACGACTCTCACCAGTAGTTTCCAACATTTCAGGAAAAGCAAGTTGTGCTTGTTGTATTTCTTGCTCTCTCCGCCAGTTAATAATAAAGAAGACACCTTAAAAAGAAATCGCTGCGTAAAACGAGAGTGAATGGAAATCTACTTTAGATGAACTTCACTTTAAATTTGTGTGTTGGAAAAGCAGGGTAGGGGTAAATTTAACAGCTCCAGTTATAGTTATATCCCTTTTCAAAGTTTCTGTAATGTAACGTAAAAGCGAATAGGTATTTATCGCAAGTAAATAACTACCTCTCAACGTCCCTTATTTAAACTTCAGTTGGTAAATTGCATAAATTTTAGTTATTAGATATTACTAAATATTTCACAATATATTAATAATGTTTAACAACTAACGCTAACCAAATGTCTTAAGAATTTGCAAATGCCTACCCTGACTGTATATAAAATTGCATGACCAATGAATATTAAAATATTGCGCTAATTTAGCAACTTACAAAGTTGTTTATCTTGAACGCTTAGGTACTGGAGCTGCATCGAGGTACAGAAATACATTTGCAATTCAGCGGCTTTTGCTTACTTTGTAGCCAGTACAGCGCTTCAAAAGTTATAAGTTCGACATTCCTACTGCGAGACAGTCGTAAGTATATTCTATAATATTTTTTTATACAATTTGCAAAATTATTTTTCTTTTAATCTTTAATAAATGTGATTAGCATCGATGACTCAATTAACTCAAGCATGTAGTTCTAGCTTCGAAGAAGGTGAAAATATTAAAATATTAGAAATGTTTAAAACAAACTGTTTACAATTCATATCCAATTATAGGAATTTTTAAAGTGCTACATTTATTCAACAATTCGCTTTTCTACAACAATAATTGTATAACGGATCAGTGATAAAACTTGAAAGTTAAAGCATAATACAGTCAGTTTAACTAGAAATCTGTTACATGATTAAATATATTTTGTAATGTATAAAAAATTTAAGTTTGAAAAAAGAACATTTCCATTTCAGTTAATTTCATATACTTTCACTTACTTATTTATTTTAATTTTAAAAACATAGATTAGCAGTAGTGGGTACATTGATTTTATTTTACAGGAAAATGATGTTTTTAAACATGTAGTGAAGTAAACCCGTTTTTGCAAATTAAATCGCATAACTTTTTCTTTTTCATTAGGATTCTGTATATTATAATCCAATGATTTATTGATTTATGAAGAACCTGAGAGAAAGCAGGAAAGTAGCACAGTTTATTTTGTTTTTCTTTTCAGAGCTCTTCGAAGGATGGTGGCTCCAGGAGGTGATGGTCAGGGATGGTTATCCAAGGCCGGCCGGGTCTATATTATTGGCCGTCCGAACAACTACCAGGTGTATGGACTCAATGTGCCAGCGGACTTTGCCACCGTGATGGTGTACCACATCGCGGCCGGGTTCACAAGGATGGACCTCTTACCCGTACACCGATGACGGAGCACCACCGGACCCATATGGCCACCCGGAACTTCCTGGACCACCTTCACCATCCCCGAATTCTCCCCCAAAGTCACCAACCCCTAATTCTCCTCCAGTATTTCCGGATGACATTCTGGAGGAGATATTAGTGCAGTTGGGGGGGGGGGCAATTGAAAGTTTAAAGATAATATTGTTAACTATTTATTTTGTATTCTTTTTTTTGTATTTTTGTAAATGCACATGGAAATTTTTGTAAATAGTAATGTAATAACAAATAAGAAATTCAGTGTTGGTTGTAAGGTTATGTTTGAATACATTTTTGCTCAACAACCGTGTTTGTTCTACCTTAGCTCATGATCTTCAATGCATTTTTAACTAGAGTGCAGTATTTTACACATGTGCTATTTAGTTTCTTGAACCTGTGCCTAAGATTGTGTTCTACTGTAAGCCTAATAGTTATAGTCCGTACGCTAGGTCGGTTTTGCTAGCAAATCGATGTCGACACAGTTTCTCTTCAGAAACTGTTAGGGGACATCCTAGAGAGTACCCCGATGTAAGGTGGACATCCGGAAAATTGAGCAATCAGCCGCCATATTGGAAAATGTGAAAATGTGAAAAAAGTGTTTATCTCACGAACGAGTGGTCCGATTTTCACAAACTTTTTTTTGTTTTGTAGCTTATTTAATTGTTATTAATTTATATGCTGAGCGCAAATGAAATTCTGGACGTAAATAATTGAAAAAGGGCTCTAACTGAACCCCTGAAACGTACACAATTTTAAAACGCTTCCACTTTATTGAAACACACGGATTTCCTAAAAGTTATATGTATCATTGTAACCGCCATCATTAGTAGATCAAAATGTTTTTTTAAAGTGCTTGAATAATGTACTAGATGCCGAGATATTAATTATTTTATAATATTACGGCACGTGCGATGTCCAGAGTATGGGCAGTCGCGGCTGCTTGCGGGGGTAAGGGACGAAGGTCCCCACCAGGTTACGCGCATAGTACAAGAGCTGCACTTGCAATCTATCTCTAAATAGGTGCAATTTGTTGTATTAGGTTTCTAATACTTAAATTATTTGTTAATTTTCCAATAACAATGAGTGCACCTATTACTTTGACAAATAACTGTGAATTTTTTGATGATCATAAATGTATATTTAGTCAAAAATATACAATGAGCGACTTTCAAGTACCGAACATGGCAAAAGAAGAATGAGAGATAGTGCTGCAATAAAAGGAAAAAATAATGTAATCAATAAACATTTGAAACTATTAGACGCCAATAATTCCCCTTTTGTATATCGCTCGGGAAATCTATGCTATAAAACGTTTACTTACTGAAAAAATATACCTACATAAAATAATGATCACAAAAATCAACAATCGAACAATCCGAGTACCAGTACCAGTACTACATGTGTCTATTAGTTAAACACTAATTTGTTTATGAATACGGCTGTAAAAAACCAAATTGTATAATAGGTAATAACATAAAAATGAAGGGAAATGTCAGATTTGCGAAAAACTCACATACTTTTTAGAGGCTACAAGTTACTTTGAAGATTCTGTTTTTTCGCGTAGGTACACCTTTATTAAAGTCTGTAGAAGATGTATTTGGACAAGACATTTATGTTCATAAAGATTGTTTGCGCAAATATATAATCAAATATGAACACGCAGTTGCAATTGATTGCGAAATCAAAATGAAATTTAGTGTAAGATTGACTTTACCTGCCAAGTGATTAAATGTTTCTCGGCAGGTAGTGCTTTATTTATATCTTCTCGAATATTTGTTAAAGCATAACCCTTTCACCTCAATAATGGGAAAATATGGTTAGTAATCAAATCTATCACATCTTGGCAAACAGATTCAATTTTGATTTTGTTATCATTTGCAACCGCGCGTTCGTATTTGATTATATATTTGCATAAACAATCTTTACGAACATAAATGTCTTGTCCAAATACATCTTCTACAGACTTTAATAAAAGTGAACACGAAAAAACAGAATCTTCAAAGTAACTTGTAGCCTCTAAAAAGTAAGTGAGTTTTTCGCAAATCTGACATTTCCCTTCATTTTTATGTTATTACCTATTATACAATTTGGTTTTTTACAGCCGTATTCATAAACAAATTAGTGTTTAACTAATAGACACATGGAGTACTGGTACTGGTACTCGGATTGTTCGATTGTTGATTTTTGTGATCATTATTTTATGTAGGTATATTTTTTCAGTAAGTAAACGTTTTATAGCATAGATTTCCCGAGCGATATACAAAAGGGGAATTATTGGCGTCTAATAGTTTCAAATGTTTATTGATTACATTATTTTTTCCTTTTATTGCAGCACTATCTCTCATTCTTCTTTTGCCATGTTCGGTACTTGAAAGTCGCTCATTGTATATTTTTGACTAAATATACATTTATGATCATCAAAAAATTCACAGTTATTTGTCAAAGTAATAGGTGCACTCATTGTTATTGGAAAATTAACAAATAATTTAAGTATTAGAAACCTAATACAACAAATTGCACCTATTTAGAGATAGATTGCAAGTGCAGCTCTTGTACTATGCGCGTAACCTGGTGGGGACCTTCGTCCCTTACCCCCGCAAGCAGCCGCGACTGCCCATACTCTGGACATCGCACGTGCCGTAATATTATAAAATAATTAATATCTCGGCATCTAGTACATTATTCAAGCACTTTAAAAAAACATTTTGATCTACTAATGATGGCGGTTACAATGATACATATAACTTTTAGGAAATCCGTGTGTTTCAATAAAGTGGAAGCGTTTTAAAATTGTGTACGTTTCAGGGGTTCAGTTAGAGCCCTTTTTCAATTATTTACGTCCAGAATTTCATTTGCGCTCAGCATATAAATTAATAACAATTAAATAAGCTACAAAACAAAAAAAAGTTTGTGAAAATCGGACCACTCGTTCGTGAGATAAACACTTTTTTCACATTTTCACATTTTCCAATATGGCGGCTGATTGCTCAATTTTCCGGATGTCCACCTTACATCGGGGTACTCTCTAGGATGTCCCCTAACAGTTTCTGAAGAGAAACTGTGTCGACATCGATTTGCTAGCAAAACCGACCTAGCGTAAGGACTATTACGTAAGTATAATATTTGGTGAAAGAGAAGTTTTGATGTACTTCTTGTTTCAAGTGAATTGTTATATAGTCTTGAATCATTATTGTTTAGTTCTTGGAGGTATCTAATAAGATCATCGTTAATATAATTGTTATTTGTTGTGTAATCTTTATTACATTTTCTTTTAACGAAAAATATGATTTTGAACAGAAAAAAAGTATTGTTAGAACGATTAGGCCAAACAAAAAATATTCTGTTTTTGAACGGTTCGGCAAAGTAGAGTTTGTGGATTTGTTATTAATTATCTGGGATGATAGATCCGTGATGTTATTTAATTTGCTGCTGGTAAATTGTAAATCTGAAAAGGCGTGGGCGACCGATTTAAGGGTCGAACTTAAATTTAGTAGAGGAATGACTCATTGATAAATTTTGAATGTGGAATCATTCAAGTCATAAATTTATTTTTGGAACGTATTCCATAGTAAATTCTTTTCGTAATATTTCCGTGTGGGGAGTTAAAATAATTGTTCTGGAATTACCTCTACACTGTCACGATAATGTTATTTGACCAACGCCCCCCTGTGAAGTTATGTCCTTTTGAAGAATAATTAGAATAATAGAAAGTAAAGTTGCACGTGCTGTGTATTTAGTTTCATTATAAATTTGCGTTTCTACACGTTGTAATTTTTCAGCTAATATATTTTGATTGAAGTATATAGATCTGCAGTATACTGAAATTGAAGGATGAAATTGCAAATTTGATCAATATAGTTTGTTCGTTTATAAGTTTGGCTAGGATTTTGTCTTGTTCTTCTAGTTCAAGGATTTTTGTACCTATCATAAAAATCACCATCGGAACTGTCTAGTGATTCAAAGTGTAAAAGTGACCGTACACCGTCAAAGTGACTATACATTTTGTTTTTTTTCTACCATAACCCACCAATATTGTTCTAAATTATTTCTGTCAAATTTAATTCTCGTAAGGCCTACAGAAGCAGCTTATATGAAACTATCGCACATACGATAGTTCTCTGCTCCGTTGGCGTTCTTTAACCATATATGTACCTAGTTAATCTATAGTTACGTTTCATACTACCTACCTCTTATAGTACAGATTGTTTCAATCTTTTTAAAGTAGTATTGAAGATAATCAAATTTCTTATGATAATTTGACATGTTTACAAACGGGACAATTGTGACTTCATTCTTTGAAAAATTGATCTGCCCGATTCGTTCGTAGTGTAATCCAGGGTTGTATTTAAATTGTGTTACGTTATATTCATCTTCAAGCTGTGCTGTGCTACCTATGCAGCTTCAGCTATGTAACAATTAAAATAGGAAATTGTTAAAATTTAAGTTAACTTGAAATTTTACTTTAAAATACTGGAATTATTTGAATATTTTGGTAATTAATTTCTTATTACATGTTTTAGATATGTGCCATACTATTTTATTTATACGGATTTTATTTCAAAGAGGATTTAACCTTCAACAGATTCTACCAGCCTAGATAACCATTTTAATCATGCAATTTGAATTTATCTCATTTAACTATTTTTATCAATGCTAGAGGTACCGCAAGGTAAGTGTAAAGGGAAAATTGGTGTTGATCATTGAAAAGTTGAATCTCTTATTCTGTAAAAACGATAATAATATCCAAGACCATGGTTATTTTAGGTTAGTTGACTTTACTGTTTAAATTTAAATACGCCAGTTGAAATATTGGGGTTGTTTTAGCCAACGTAATTAATCTTCAAGATAGCTCATACCTTATATCTATATTAATAAAAAGATTGCAAGATATTCCAATTAAAATGTTGCCTGAGCCTACAGGATATAAAATTCAAAAGTATTGTGTCTTTATGCCTTCAACAAATTTAAACAAACCTATTATCCTCTTTTTGTTACAATAAGCGAAAGTATAAGGGGTATAGGTATGAACTATAGGGTCAAGTTTACGAAACGAACCGTAGCCGGTTTCATAAATAACTTGATAGAATTATATTGCGTAGAATATACAATAGAGTTTTAGTCACTTTCCCTTAAAAGTTACCGTAAATGCTAAACACATTCGAAAAGCTTAACTCCGTATCTAAACAGCGTTAGGCGTAAGAGCATAAGCTGGTCAGCTGACGCTTACTTGCTAAATTTTTTTAATAACATTTATCCAATTAACAATTATTTTATTGAAAAAAAAATTGAGACAATCTCAAATAGAGTAATAGGTATATCTAAATTTGAAGCGGCGACCAAGAAGTAGAACAACTCTATGAAGATATTATCACAGCTAATAATCAGGGATAGCCCAAATTTGTTCAATCCTAGGAGATTTTAATGCCAAGATTGGAAAGAAAATCGAAGAAGACCCATCAATTATAGAAAATTTTGGGGACCAGAAACGCTAGAGTGAAATGTTATTAGAGTACCTATCTAAGACAGCAAAGTTTCAGATTACCTATTTAGGCAGGTAGGTACTTACCTACTACAAGAAACCACCACAATGAAACTGGGCAATCAAGTCCGTTTCGTTGATGGTATTACCCTCATCAGCAACGACATCAATTAATTAAGTACCATGTTGGAAAAATTACAACACGCCTACAAACAGATTGGTCTTAAAATGAACTATTTGAAAACGAAAATAACTAAATAATAATCGAAAATCAGTCTAGATATAAGACACAGGTTAAGTAACGTCGAAATAACAAGAAGAATGAGAGTAATCAGGGTGGTTTTTGGTAAACTTGGATACATTTTGAAATCTCAAAGTATTCCCATTAATCTATAAAGGAAGGTGTACGAATTATTTATTCTTCCTGTATCCACGTACGGTCTAGAAAACACAACCCCTACGGATAGAAGTACGGAAAGACTCAAAACAACCCAGCGAGCGATGGAACGTGGGGGCCGGCCCAGTCTAGGAGACGGTATTAAAAATCAAGATATCAGAAATAGAACAAAGATCACAGACAGTCCAATCTAAATGGAGATGGCCAGGCCACGTCGCAGGACAAGATCCTACTAAGTGGATCCTTAAAATAATACAATGGCGTCCAAGAACGACAAAGAGAAGTATGTATTATTATTAAATTATGTTTGCTCTTACATAGTCTGTTATAACATTTTTAAAGCAAGGTAGGTCTCTCATACATAAGATATTTGTATCACACTGCGTCAGATTAGTTTTGATTTAACAAATCACTTACCTAATTGTTTAATGATATGCATAACTGCCCTATCACAGTCATGTTATTGTTAATGGTAATGTTAATGTTAATTAAGATGTTGAAGTCCACAAAATACTATCTATATTCAGGTGTCCACAATGTTAATGGTGATTTTCGGTGGACGCGTTAACGGTTCACGTGTCAACTGATCCGGCGTCAAGTCCCTTCATTTTATATTGCTAATATTATTTTCTAAGTTTATCAGTAGGTAGTAGCAACAGAATTTCTGAACTTTTTCAGCTTAAACATTTCCAGTAATGAATAAAGCTCCTCCCATGTTACTGCCATTCCACAATAGTGTTAATGGTACCTACTGTTAATGTTAATGGTAATGTCAATGTTGGTGTTAAGTATTTTTATAAGTAGGCGGTAGGTACCTTTACATGAATTATGGCTTGGAAGAGATTGCACTGTTTAACGTTTAACAATAATAGTTATATTGTTCTGGGTTGTTTGCTTGCTATTTTACTATAAGCACTGATCAAATGGGTAGAATCCAGGAGCTACTAAAATTAAAAGTGCTGATTTTATTAAAAATTAAAAAAAAAATTAAAAGGTACCTGCAAAAAGAGACAATGGGGTGTTCGCCCTGTGCTGAGGAGTAGAAAAGTATTACAGCCTTCTGTTTACACTCTCTTTTGATTGGTAGATGGTAGTGGTAATGTTAGCAGCCCAGAAATTTTCTGGGTGATTTTAACATTACCATTACCATTAACATGATTGTGAACGCCTACATTAACTTCTATATACTTTGGAAGTTACCACTCTAACATAACATTAACACTAAATTGTGGAAGGGCAGTGAATGTGCATAATCAGTTGAAATGACATACTAAAATAAATAATAACTATAAGTAATAACAAAAGATGATTTAGCATTATTAGTTCCGTTCTGCAATATTAGAAATATGAAACATGATATGAAAGTCCGTCTCTTCAGCTCGACCAAGCTTACAAAGTTGAAAGGGGGTGTGTCCGGCGCTGTTATAGTTTTTCAAAGTACAGTCAAAATAAAAACATTTAGGCGGCAAATTTAAATAATTGTAAATACTTTTCATTCGAAGAATTAGATAACCTTCCGAATGATATTTCTGGCTTCAGAATGAATTATCTTCCTCGATTTAGCATTTATACTTAACAGATTTTAAACGTCAAAACAATCTGACAAACACTAAAATTATTAAAATTTTAAACGTCAATTTAATATTTTTTCAGTGAATGTACTTTTGAGTATAATTGTTTGCTATTGGTTGACGTATTGTCGCGCCTTGTCTTTCAAAATTTAGTTGGCATATTTTCCGGGGCATTTGTAAGCTTGGTGGAGCTTTATTTCCAATATTAATCGATTCAATTATTTTAGAAATTTTTTATTTATTCCCTATTTATTGTTTATTACATAAACACAAGATCTCCACCAAATTCAGTTAAATTATTTTGATTATTTTATATAAAGGTTAGAGGTAGTGGCGGCTAGCGGTATTCATAGATACTACATACCTAGGGCCTAGGGCACAATTACATGTTTCAAAAAGGCTTCATATAATTTAGTATTGATATCTAATCTATTAACCCCTTGAACGATTGAAAAATCATGCCCTGGGCCTACATGGCCTGCAGTACTAACCTATATAGTATACTCTTAAATAAATAAATCCATTTAGAATTTAGATAATTAGTCAAATTTAAGATGAACACTTTCTTATTATTGTACGACTTGTACTTTCGTTCCGCAAAACGGAGCACAAGCGCCGCGTCGCGAACGCTACTATTTTTAGCTACTCGCAAAAACGAACTTTTAGATTATGGCATAGCACCGCCGCCAGGGAATATAGTCCAGTCAAATTAGATTTTTTGCTGCATTAAATCATGTAGTTCCAAAAGTTTCAGGAATGTGTAGGGGGAGGTTCCCTGAACAACGCCTAATAAAGTCCCATCGATTTCAGGTGCCGCTCGAGGGGGGGGGGAGGCTCAAAGGTCCCATTTTTCAGTTATTGGCGCATATCTCGAAAACGATGCGTCGCACAGCAAATTTTATGCTATTCAAAATTAAAGGTTACTAAATTCCCTACAAAATGGTGTATTACTTTTGTCTCTATGTGTTACCGTCTCCGATATATGAGCCGGCGAAAATGGAAAGTTTGCAAAAAAAATTGAAGCGCCTCAGGTTTTTGTCAAGCTTGCCCTTCCAACTCTTTTTCCTTCCATTTTACGCGAAACTCGTGAGGAAGGAAGTTGTAGAGCATTCAATTTCCTTCAATAATATATATACTTTTGCTAAATTATCTTCAATCAGTCAAAAGTTAACATAAGTTTCGGCGTCGATTTCGAGATTCTGCTAGTAAACTGCTGATCATTTTATTTCCGTTTTCAAGGGCTTTAACTCTCTCTATCACGTTATTTATTGTTTATGTAAACATAAATGGTATTTATTACCCATATAACTAATAAAATATATATATGTATGAAAGTAGAAATATATAGGGTGTTTCTTAAATAGCGAACACGGAACACAGTACGCCATTCCCCTCCAGATACTGATTGGAAAAATATAATACAATAATGTCTGTTTTTAGCTAGTTTCAAATTTATTCTTGCAGTCAAAGATTGACATTTAATGAAAGTAGAAATATACAGGGTGTTTCTTAAATAGCGGACACGGAGCATATGGAGCTTTCTGAACACGATTCTGTCTCCATACTTAACAGCCAGTCTGTTCATCACGGTCCTCATATCTGGTTTTTGCCTACTTATCTCTTCCATAAGCTCATCCACGGAGTACTGCCCTTTATCCTGACCGAGCCTGACCATCTAAATAGGTACTGGAAAATCTCCTCCATGGCTACTGAAACAAATTCTTCCATGGGTCTGCCTCTCTGTTGGCCAGTCGGTTTACGCAAGTAGAACTCTTTGTCTTCATGATATATAGCATCTGCAGCATATAAGTCTCCCACGCCACTAATGTGGATCAAGACATTGTACACCTTGCGGCGTTTGTGAAGTTTTTGCTTTTTTTTGTTTCGCGAAAAAGCTGTGAAAGTGTTTTAATATGTGATGAATCAGCTGAAAAGGAATGGAAACGTTGTTAAGTGCTAGTGTTACAAGAAGAGATTGGCTGTGGTTTGATGTACAAATTCTTTATGGGCCATATGCAGAGACCTCTTCCTTAAATATTTCGTAAATACTTTTTAGTCAAGAATTATTTCATCTTATATTTTCCTTTGAAAAGCATTTCATCTACCTAAGCTAACCTGTCTTTCTTCATTTGGTTCAGGTGCTTCTACTTCCTTGCGAAGTTCGTCACAACTTGGATTTGAATTCAAAACTAAATGTTTCCTCTGTACTACTGAAAATATTGATGACAGCTTTTTCGCGAAACAAAAAAAAAGAAAAACTTCACAAACGCCGCAAGGTGTACAATGTCTTGATCCGCATTAGTGGCGTGGGAGACTTATATGCTGCAGATGCTATATATCATGAAGACAAAGAGTTCTATTTGCGTAAACCGAGTGGCCAACAGAGAGGCAGACCCATGGAAGAATTTGTTTCAGTAGCCATGGAGGAGATTTTCCAGTACCTATTTAGATGTTCAGGCTCGGCCAGGATAAAGGGCAGTACTCCGTGGATGAGCTTATGGAAGAGATAAGTAGGCAAAAACCAGATATGAGGACCGTGATGAACAGACTGGCTGTTAAGTATGGAGACAGAATCGTGTCCAGAAAGCTCCATATGCTCCGTGTCCGCTATTTAAGAAACACCCTGTATATTTCTACTTTCATTAAATGTCAATCTTTGACTGCAAGAATAAATTTGAAACTAGCTAAGAACAGACATTATTGTATTATATTTTTCCAAACAGTATCTGGAGGGGAATGGCGTACTGTGTTCCGTGTTCGATATTTAAGAAACACCCTATATATTTCTACTTTCATACATATATATTTTATTAGTTATATGGGTAATAAATATTATTTATGTTTACATAAACAATAAATAACGTGATAGAGAGAGTTAAAGCCCTTGAAAACGGAAATAAAATGATCAGCAGTTTACTAGCAGAATCTCGAAATCGACGCCGAAACTTATGTTAACTTTTGACTGATTGAAGATAATTTAGCAAAAGTATATATATTATTGAAGGAAATTGAATGCTCTACAACTTCCTTCCTCACGAGTTTCGCGTAAAATGGAAGGAAAAAGAGTTGGAAGGGCAAGCTTGACAAAAACCAGAGGCGCTTCAATTTTTTTTGCAAATTTTCCATTTTCGCCGGCTCATATATCGGAGACGGTAACACATAGAGACAAAAGTAATACACCATTTTGTAGGGAATTTAGTAACCTTTAATTTTGAATAGCATAAAATTTGCTGTGCGACGCATCGTTTTCGAGATATGCGCCAATAACTGAAAAATGGGACCTTTGAGCCTCCCCCCCCCTCGAGCGGCACCTGAAATCGATGGGACTTTATTAGGCGTTGTTCAGGGAACCTCCCCCTACACATTCCTGATACTTTTGGAACTACATGATTTAATGCAGCAAAACCACCTTTTTTCGTCTAATTTGCCTGGACTAATAGACTTACCAAGCCTACCAAACCTGCCGATTCCTCCGAAATGTGCAATGACATCAGGCATTACGCAAAACCCACAGGTTGTCTTCAATCTGGATTAACCTCGCAACGTCTGGGCCTTATCTCAAACACGAATCCAATAAATTACGTTGTCAAGTGTGGTCCTTTACTATTATTTATATTTATATTATAAAAGGTTAACCGACGTAACCCGCAATCTCGATGTTAATTAATGTCTATTGTAATTTTTGATTATTGGTTGGGTTATTGGTGATACATTTAATTTCAAGGTAACAAAAACGAAAATAAGAATAGTATAAATGTACACAACTACATTGCACATTGCACATTTTTTTACGTAAAACAGTAATTTATGTTATACAGTGTGTCTGCTTAAGTTCGCACCATATGGAAAACTTTTTTATTATTCATTTTAAGAAAAAAAGTTATTCTTCATAAAAAGTTCTGCATGGTCTTAAACCTAAAATGCAACCATCAGATATTAATTTTTTTCAGTCGTCTACGCGGTTTCTCAAGAAATATGAATTTGGTTCAAGAGTAAATTACCTTTATTTTTGACAATATCGAAATTTGTTATTAAGAAAAGTTGATCAAAACTAGAAACTACGTTCAAATATGCAATTACATCCAATTACATGGAAAAAATCTTTTTTTCTTTTTTTATCTTCAATAACAATGCAAATGTAACTGTAGGTACCTATCACAGAACATAAATATCCTTGTACCTAGTTACGTGAAATCTAGGATGCACTGATAAATAAATGATTTCTTTTTCTTGACTAAGTTTTATTTGACGTTCACTGTGAAACAATTCTTGCTATCAAGAAATCATTTATTAATCAGTGCATCCTAGATTTCACGTATATTTGCATTGTTATTGTAGATAAAAAAAGAAAAAAAGATTTTTTCCATGTAATTGGATGTAATTGCATATTTGAACGTAGTTTCTAGTTCTGATCAACTTTTCTTAATAATAATTTTCGATATTGTCAAAAATAAATTTAATTTACTCTTGAACCAAATTCATATTTTTTGAGAAACTTGTATACTACTGAAAAAAATTAATATCTGATGGTTGCATTTTAGGTTTAAGACCATGCAGAACTTTTTATGAAGAATAACTTTTTTTCGTAAAATTAATAACAAAAAAGTTTTCCATATGGATGCAAACTTAAGCAGACACACTGTATACAGGGTGTTTCTTAAATCGCGGACACCGAGAGCACTACGCGATTCTCATCTTAAAAGTGAGTTGAAAAAGTATAGGCGATTTTGTCCTAATGTATTTAGTTTCCGAGTTATTCGCATTTTAAAAATTTTAAATTTGACAACATTGCGCATGCTTGCACGGACTTTCTTTTAAACGTTTGGTGTTTTGAACAAGTTTCCTAGGTAATAACCTCATAGCGACAATGCACTGTTGCAACATATTGAAAAAAAGTTTAACAACAGATATTTATCAGAAAAAATGTCTTCGGAGGAAGGAATACAACGTATAAAAAATTCCAAATTTATTAAGATTTAGTATTTGATTGATGAACAATGCGGAACGGTTAAAATTTACCCGTTTTTCCAAAGCATAAAGGAATTGAATCTCAATCTTTGACGGAGAATAACTCTGAAACTAGCGAAGAACGGGCATTATCGTATGATATTTTTCCAATTGGTATTTGGAGGGGAATGTAGTACTGTGCTCCGTGTCCGCGATTTAAGAAACACCTTGTATATTACCTAAATTTGTTATAATTTACGTGTGAATACATATTTGAAACACTTCAATATAGGTATTTACTTTGTTACTAAAAAGTGTTAAAAAGTAATAATTATTGTTAATCAGAAATATTTTATGGTTTTATAATCAATAAATTTAATAATGTTCATGTTCATGACATTTTGACATTTACAGTATCCAGCATAAAGAAGCTCGTATAGGTCCAGTGGTGTCGTTTGCGATTTACAACCCCCATACTGGAAGACGCTAACGTTCCCTCGTTGTCTACACATAATCCGCCACCTACTCACGCTTTCTATACTCACCCTCCGGTGTTCCATCCCTTATCCTAATCGCAACGCCAATATCTGTTAAGACCAAAAATATCGTCTGACTGCGATACGCCCGCAAATGGCGTTAAGATATTTCAAGGTTACAGATAGATACTACAGGGAATGCTCTTTATAAGTTATAACACAACTTTTGCAACCTCAAGTTGCGAAAAAAATGTCAGCCAAAGTTGATCATGCATGCCAAACACACCCTGCGAATGTTTGTTTATTCTCTAACACAGTTTTCAGGAGTCGCTTTCGGTACGTTTTATCAGATATATAAAGAATAGGCGTTTGCCTAACAAAATGAGATTTTCGGAATCTCTGAATATTATAGGATAAGAACGAAAGAAGATGTGTGTCAGTTTAAGACTTCAGCACCACGCACACATAGACCATTCCATGACATTTTTTCGATGACAACATTCTAATCTAAATGCAAATCTGAATTTTGAAACTGCAAAATAGCATGCCCCTATCGTTGATGGGTAATGTATTTAGCAGTTCGAGTACCATAGGTAGAATATTAATCAGAAAATAAATTTGTTGTGGTAGCATAAATATCTTGGTTTTAGTTAGTATAGACTCAGGTTGCAGCTGTTGAAAGCAAGAACTTAAAAATTAATTTTTATTGTTGAAACTTTTACAAACAAACAAATTGATCTTCGAACATAAATTATCTAATTAAGTAATTAAGTGATTACAGGTCCCTACTTTGAAATACTTAATAGATTTTTATTCTTAAATGTTATATTTATAATTAGTAGAGATACTTAAGGTATTTAACTGCAAGTTTGTAGTACCTACGCGACGACGTTTTTCTTCAAACCCACCAAAAAGATATCCGGCAAGTTTTTTTACCTATGCAGTCATCTTATTACTCCAAGGCAGCCATGCGTCCCTTGTAAGTTAACTTTGAAAGGATTACTCAGAATTAGTTTTTTTGGGGTTCTTGTTGAGTTCGTTCCTGTTAGTTTAGTTCTGTGTGCGAGTATGTAATATACAGGATGTAGCCGTGCAGAAAAGCGTGAGTTCTAGGGAAGTCAGTATCATAGTTAAAAGTAGCTTTTGCTGGCTGGCTCTTTACCAGCCGAGGTTAAACTTCTGCAGAACGAATAAACATTTCGTTTTTGGTATTCAACAGTAGTTCGCGAGGCAGCATTGGAAATCACTTGAATGCGTAGCGAGAAACACCAGACTATACGGGTTCGATACGTACAGAAGAGGGACAAGCATCTAATTTACTAACGCGCGTAAGTTCGAGATTTTATCATAATTGTACATTTTAGCCATATGATTACCTTACACTTTCTAATAGACGATTACATTTTGCATTTGATTATATAATAATATACAGGGTGTTTCATTTAAAATAACAAAGTTTCTTATTGTACTGTGAAAACCAAACACCCTGTAGACGTGACATAAATTTAGAATAATGCAGAGCTATATACTGAATAAGTTTTATATTTAAACTTCTTTCATATTTTGATTAATAAAGGAGCTGTAGGAGCATCAAGTTAGAGAGTCCGCTAAAAAACTGTTTCCCTTGAATTATGGTCTTCTTTCATATCCGCTACTATACTACCCCTTCATTTCAAATTTCATCAAAATTGTTTCAGTAGTTTTAGCGCTAGAGGCGTTGCATACATACAAACCCACACACCTAGCTTCCCACAGACAGATTTTTACTAAGCCACTTTTTTGGGTTCCTGGAGGTCCAAAACACGTACTTCCGCGATAATCTCAATTTCGAAAATTTTCATGATAGGTATCAATACTACTCATATACCAGTGTATACCATATTATGTAGAAGATAAAATTTTTAACTGAAAGTGCCCTTTCTATTTATTTGTTTACATTTAGTTTGCTTGTTGGGCATTATCCTGTACGTGTACACCAGTCTACTACTTAGAGAGGTTTGTTAAGTTACAAGAGCCTTTTAAAAATATGTTTAAGTGTAAGTTATTCATAAATTGTGTAGAAATATTGAATTTCTTTAAATCTGCGGATATTTACGTATTATAGACTTGATCAACCCAAGACTGTAGTCTTTTTGACTTGGAAATAAGTGTTTCCGTCGTTTCCCTATTGTTTAAACCCTTAAAAACCCTTAAAAAGTTAAGTAATTCAAAGCAATGCATTTAAATTTACCACCATAATAGTAACATTCCTATACTGTGTTCTGATTGGTTAACAATCGAAAGGCGTTCCTTTCGGCTGTGCTTTCAAGAAAGTGGTTGAGTGCTTGTGTTTGAATGTAAAAATAAGTGTTAAAAACTTCTGTTGAAGCCTCAAGGGTATGTTAAACTTAAAATACTAATTACAGGGTATATTTTAGGATATTTATTATTTAGAATAGGTCAAATAATTTTCCTTAAAAAAATATCCGTGTTTTAAAATTCGTTGGACGCATCGCTTGTACCGGCAAACAGCTGTTGCACTGGCTGCTGTTGCACCGGCTGCTGTTGCACCGGCCGGCCGCTGTTTAACACAGCCACTGTCAGTCGTGCTCATAGGTCGTGCTCGAAAGTTAAGTTAAAATAACTAATAAGTTGTATTTTCCTGTGAGGGTAAATAAAATATAAAGTTTAATTTGTGAGGAATGATTTGGGGCAATTAGGTACGTCTTAGGCTGGGCTGTTTTCATTAAAATTTTATCACGATGTTGGCGCTGGGAGGCGGTGTGGGGCGCTGGGTGGGATATTTGAATGTGTCAACAACGCTATATTTGAAATTCGTGTTTCGACTGTGTTTAATGTTGTAAGATATAATGTTCCGTTTTTTTATGGTTAACCATAACCATAACCATGGTCGGCAAGAAACTGTTAGACGGCGGCGGGTGTGTGTTCTACTCGTAAATATAAGACAAAAACACCAAAAGTAGTTACCTATCCGATTTTTGTTTTATTTCAAGATACAAGGTCTTCAAAGTTCCCAGTTGTGCTAGTTTAAAATGTAAATACATCTCTAGTTATCTGATGAAATATAACAAAAATCGGATAACAACTTTTTGGGTTTTTTTGTCTTATATTTACGTGTAGAACACCCGACGTTTGTTAGTTTCTTCCCGACTCGCCCTGTATAGTACTAATAAAAATGTGTGCTTGCAGTTTTCATGGGGTTTCCTAGAGGTAGGACAACGATTTTCCCCGTGATTTTCATCAATTCGATGGGGAGAAAACGAATTCTTTGTGTTCAAAGGTAGGTGAAGAACTTTTTTAATGTGACCCCCCTCCATTTCAAATGATAATGAACTCTCCCAAAACAGGTCCCCCCGTAACACCGCGCGGTTGCCCTTGGTTACCACCGTTACCGCTAACAATATGACATACTTTTAGAACTTAGCGTTGTTATCAAAGATTTTAATGCATTATTGTGTGTGAAGCTTTCAGATCTTTCAAAATTCAAAATAATTGTTGTAAACACTTGCTTTCTATCAACAGGTATATTAAAAAAAAGTTTTTCTAGTTTTATTCTTAAATCTTATATAGAACTAAGCCGACGAAAATGTTATATTTATAAGTAACTTTATTTTTTTTTCTTTATAGAGTTTCGGAAACCATCAGTCAAAACCTCAGAAGGGAACCCGGCTTCATAAAAGGTAAGGTTTTTTAATTTTTTTGTGTTTGCTATTGCTATTCATGGATAAAAATATTGCTATACAGTGTGTCCCAAATAGAGTAGTATTGCATAGCTATCTGTGGTATTAATAAAGATACAGATTCGGTTAAATTGGCAATTTTGTGCAGTTTTTCATGCTGGTTCAGATGCTGTGAAGAAAGATCAAACATTCCGAACCCTTCAAAAGATATCCCTAAAACAACAAAAATCCATTTTTAGGCGACTACGATAAAAACAGCTGTTTTACGTATCTATTGACAGCCGTAAAGTGTCAATTTGTAGTAGGCATTTGTCAATTTCTATATTATGGCCGCAAATACTTTATGGCCGGTGTTTTTCGGCCGCTTTTACTTTACGGCCGCTGATTTATAATTTTGTAGTCGACTATGATGAAAACAGCTATGACGTTTCAGGGTGGTCACGTGACCAAATGTCATTGGAATATTTAAATAAAAATTTTAATTTGTTAATAAAATTTGTAATATTCGCCTAAAAAATGTTGTTTGCACCTCTGCCAAAAAGTGCTTGTTCGTCCTTCCTTGTTTTCTGAAAATCAGTCGCGGCCGAAAAAGATTCACTTTTTGGCCATGATACAAAAATAACTATTTTCGAAAAGGTCGATTATTTCGCTTATTATATCATTTTGCAATAACAGAGAATGCTTTGACAATCCTGCAATAAACTTGTTGCTTGTGATTAATGGAGTTACACAATCTGAAAATGTCTTAAACTTTTTGTTTCCTCCACGGTGATAAAGAGGTGGTTCTTTGAAAAATATATTTTTTATGTACATTCTTAAAAAAAATTTCAGGTACTTTCTTAAAAATGGTATGTACTCGTAAGTACCTACCAAATATTGCTCTTTGCTAACGTATCGGTTACGGCGCGGCGCAACTGTGAGTTACTTAAGTGCCTGCCCGTTGAAGGAACCTGATATAGTGTTTAAAAAAATAGTAGATAAGTATTTATGCAGTATTAAGTAATTACAGTTTACAGCATTATTTATAAATTTAATTATTTTTAGATTTTAGGTAATACCTAGTACTTACTCATTGGAAAGTAAATTTCTAATCGGTATTTTTGTCGTGGTTGCTTCGTCAGTTTTTCTTGACAGCAAACTTTTTTTCTTGACCGAACAAGACAAGTGTAAATGCCCAAGGTGTCTCATTTAACAAGCGTAATGCAGGTATTGCTACTTTATTCAGTACTATTACCTACATTTTCTTTTATTTCTTAATATTATTTACTAACTAATACAGCATTCGTTTTAGAAACATGGCCTTGTTTAAATTTCCCATACCCATATGGTTTTGATGGAATCTTCAACCTTTTTAGTTAAGAACTTGAAATATTTGTACCAGGTACCAGATGCAAAATGAAGTGAAAGAGTCAAGAAGAGAACAAAACATTTGGGCCACCTTCAAGAAAAATTCAAAAGGAAGATTGTATACGTAGGAGTATACTTAGGAGAGTCTACGAGGGAGAAGCTTTATGAAGGCGGATTCATCAGGATTTGAGGGATCAACACAGGGGTTAAAACTACAATTACTGGAATGTAATTATTTTTTTGTATAATGCAATCTTTGCTGAACTAAATGCAAGGATTTTTTTTCCCGATGGAAGTGGAAGGAAAATTTGGGGATGGATTTAGGTAGAATTTGTTAGGTAATATGCTTGAATTTGTGTGGGTAAATAGTTACCATGACAGTACACTGACTACCATGTCTAATACTAATGGATCCTTATTATACAACGCTTTTTTGACATTTCTTTTAAAGATTTTATTAGAAATGAGATTTTGAGAGTAAATTTCTAATGTCTAACTTATTTTCAACGTGCAAATGCATACACCACTAACAGAAAGTGAATATTCAAAACTGCAAATTGAGTACTTGCATTCTTTTAGTAAATATGATTTGTTTGTACGATGAAAGTTTTAATAATTTTAATTATTGATTATTAAAGGAAAATTCTTCTCATTTCTGGTAGGATATCATAATTAATCACTTTGGTAGGTGCTAAGATGGGACTTAGATTATTCATAAACTCATAAGAATTTTTTTAGTTTCTACATTTGCTTAGAAATCCATACATCACTTTTTTTTGGGGGGTCTTTTAAAACAATTAGGTAGGGTATAATAAGGGGTTGGGGTGAAGCAGTTCGTTTTCTTCTTATTTTCACTGACACTATTTACATTATTTGCTTGTAAATCTATTAAGTATTATTTTGGGGGGCTAATAATTGAGATTATAAATAGGAAGGGGTTAGAACGAAGTCAAACACCCATTGGAAGATGGAACAAAGAGATTGATGATTATTTAATGGTATGTTAAATTTAAAAAAGTGGAGGTGCAAACCTCCTCTGGACTATCCTATACTAAAAATAAACATTTCGTTTTTGGTATTCAACAGTTATAGTTGTTATATAATTATTAATTAATTATTAATTACTTAGCAACAACAGCAATTCGGGCAAGTCAAAGGAGCTTTATATTGTAATCTCGTAATTATGAAACCGGCAGTTAAATTGCTTATAGTTTTAAAGTTTAAAGTAATGCCCAAGGCTAATAATAATTGTTAGTAGTGATCCACTTCCGAAATAAAACATTTGTCACTACTTTCAATATTTAATTATACTAAATTTTATTAAATTAATAATACTACACTGTTGATATTTAATTATAAAATCAGTTGAAGATTATTCTAAAATTAACATTGAACATTAAATATTTTACCACGTTGAATGAAAAGCGGTGCGAAAAGGAAAATTCCATTGAAAGGTATTAAAACTGTTAAATGACAGCTATTTATTAATGTTTTTATTATGCGGATCAAGTTAATAAACCATTTAGTGTTGCATGTACAACTGTGGTAGTTGAAGGAAGTTCTTAAGCGTTAATTGAATATTGATAGCAACTAACTCGCTGTGTGTTCATTGCGGTCTAATTAGCATAATTTCCTGAAAAACCGTATGAAAATCCTCCTTAAAATAAACATTCTACCAATTTCGCCTTGACTTGAGGGTGAGGAAATAATGCGGGTGGCCTCAACCTGGGATTATGGTGCCTCTTGGGAATATTCGTCATCCAGAGTGACAAAGGCACATTAGCTTACCGAACAAGAAATCCTTGCAAAGCCTAGAAAAGGATAAGACACATGACAAGGACACTTTCTTATTCGAACGAAGACCGCAGCTTAAGATGGTGGTTATGTAGGATTCCGGGCGATTTAACTGAGCAAATGTTTGAGGTTAGACAACGAAACCCGTGTAGCGATATTTAGCAAATTATACTGATTTAGTTTTTAACGTTTCACTGAGTACAAAGTTTTGACCCGAGATGTAGACTAGATAAAACATTCATGTATGTATGATATAAATTTTATAAACTGCGGGTTTAATGTTTTATATTGCAGTTATATATCTCTGTTAATGTTAAATGTTGGACTTATCTTGAAACGTTCCCAACATTCGTGTTAGTTTTTTGATAAAAGTATGTATTTGTTAGAATTTGTTTTTGTTTGAACATGTTTCTGTTTAGTGTGGCCGCTTAAATAAATTATTTTAGAACAACACTTACTAGCTCTTCCTCAGAGAAATTGAAATTGGGTCTTTCCTCTTTAGACTTTCAAACTCATACATTTTGAAAATAGGACCACGTGTAACATTTATATTCTCTATGCTTTAAAGTCGAATTTGTACTTTAAAGTGTATGATGTAGTATAATTAATAATTATGCAAAATGAAGTCTGTATATTTTTTCCTACATTGCTCTCAAAATACTTTAATTCGAGTGTTTTCAAAATAAGAAATATAGACTTTCCCTGAAAAGATTTCAACATCTTGAAGGATTGTAAACAATCCAAGGTCTTGTTATAATAATGTATATGATAAAAGCAAGCCAAAATGCTATAAACTGAACGACGCGACTGCACGCATACTTCGCGTTGACAATTCAAACTTCTTATCGCTAATACCACGTTTAATAAGTAACTACCTATAATGTAATTATGGTTACACTGCCCAGTGGAACTTCAAGTATATAATTATTTTATTAATAGATATTGTTTAAAAGACGTTATAATAAATAATTTATTAATTATAGTCAAAGGAGTTCTTTAATTTAGCGAATTACATGTAATACAAACAGTTATCTCCCTCTCCATAGAGTTGTGGTAATAATTTAGGCCTCGTAGTCAGAACGTCGCGTCATAGGTAGTGCTGGGCGATATATCGATAAATATCGATATAATTTTAATATCGATATATCGATATACCGATATATCGAATATCGATATATCGAATATCGATATATCGATATATCGATATGTCGATATATCGATATATCGATAAATATCGATATATCGATATGTCGATATATCGGAATATCGATATATCGATATTTATCGATATATCGACATATCGATATATCGATATTTATCGACATATCGATATAATTTCGATATCGAATATCGATATCCAAATTTGAATATCGCCCACCGCTACACAGTGAGCACATTATTTATAATAATTACATTGTTAAAATATGTAAAACTACATTTTTGGCTGACTCGTACCTCCTGTTTAACAATTTTATCTATTTTTGAAATAACGGTAAGGTACATACCTAGTGTAGAATTGGTTTACGTACCATAGGAATTTCAATGCAAAAATATTTAAGTTCTTTTATTTTCTTCCCCAATTATTTTACAGCTAAACTGCTAAAAAGTTCTTAGGGCCGATTTTATAATACTAGTATAAACCTGGAATAAGCTATTCCTCAGATAATTACCATGGTTACAATTTTTCTAACAATTGTAACCATGACAATTGTCGGAGGAATAGTTTGTTCCAGGTTTATACCAGTATTGTAAAATGGGCCCTTAGTAGAGAAAGAAATCTGAATCCGGACGTTCTACTGCTTTTGAATTTTAGTTTTAGAAAAAGACAAAAATTGAGCGTCTGAAATGAAAATCACGTACTTTTTTTAGTTGCAACACTGTCAGTTATGCTGAGCGGACTTTTATGTTTGATTATAAACTCAAAAAAAAATGTATCTACTATAGTTTAAAGAAATACATGAGGTCATTCTTTTAATATCATCAGCTAGCTTGGAAATCGATTAATTAATTCATCAATCCTCACAACAATTCCTTCTCCGCGCGACTTTCAAATTCAGACGATCAAATTTTGCGTTTTTTCTTAAAATGGATAGCAATGCAATGTCCGGATTTAGTATTTCTGATTATGCAAAAAGCTTCTGAACTCGAATACTTATCGATATTTATCGATATATATCGATAAATATCGATATATCGATATAATTTTAATATCGATATATCGATATATCGATATATATCGATATAATTTCGATATCGAATATCGATATCCAAATTTGAATATCGCCCACCCCTAGTCATAGGATTGATTCTCAGCTCGGATAAGGTTTATTAAAATTTAAATTGATTGTATTTAATAATAAGCACTTTTTTATTAAAGCGATTGCAAGAATATTATTACTCTAGTAGCAAAATAAAAACTAAATTTATAATATTTAAAAAAAATTAAAAAAGCAGTTTATCAAATTCGGGAATCGACCCTACGATGTTCTGAGTATGATGCTGAAATCATTACCACAACTAGGTACTACTACTACAATGAAGCCAATTGTTTTTAGTATTTTTATAGTTCACTAAATTAAAGAACACAGTTGACTTACAGTTGCCTAAATTTAGTCGATTTAAAAAAATAAAACAGTTGGAAATCATTATTTTGACAGCAATAGAAAATAATCGCGTTTGTAAAAAAATACATGCCTTTGCCTATGTTCACGAATGAAAGTGTTCAGAAGTATATACCGAGTGTTAACCACCAAACCTGGCCATAGGACCTATGCAGTATGCAATACTATGCATGTTTCAAAAAAATATGAATTGCCTTGAAATATGTTTGTTTAATGTCATGTTGCCAGCTTATTTTTTTTAATGAAATTGCGTTATAAGTCGTGCTGTAATTTGTGTTATAAACATGAACTATTCAATTGAAGAAAGGGTGTTCATGTTCAAACCTTTTTATTCTGGAAATAGTCAAAAATGAAGCCCTCAAAATGATAATAAACAAAAATATTTCAAGGCAACTCATATATTGTTTGTGAAACTTGCGTAAGTACTATGGCCAGGTTTGGTGGTTAACACTCGGTATATTTTCATTCATTGTGCTTAGTTTACCTGAGTTTGGAGAAAGGTGCGAGTACCTATTGCTTATTTATTCATTTACAATTTTACGGTGTTTTCTTTTAGTTGCGATCTCAAATGTCAGCAAAAAAGGAACCTTTAATAGAACTATAATTGTCAGAATGTCAGAATGTTCTTAATGGAAATAGCCGAAAGCGTGCAAGTTTTTAAAAGTTCCTTACACAACTCTGTTATTTTTATACTGACTATTAATAATAAAGCAAGAGAACAAATATTTGTGTTTTTCACACGTTTTTTTTACGAATAATTTATACAGATCAAAGCTTTTGATCTAAACCTTACCTTGTTCAATTTGTCACTTTTATTCGAATTCTTCAAATTTTCCTAATATTTATCAACAAGCACGTCATCTATACAAATAAGCTGAGAGGGCACCACAGAGAGAACCTGTCAAAATCAAAATTGGAACGGCTTATACAGTGAAGTCCGTTTATTGGGCAATATAGGCATATTGCAAGTTAAATGGTGCTACCACAATATCATTGAAATATAGGCAACCCATTATACATTGCTATTGAGTTTCGCGCCTGCTTACCTACTGATTTTAATTATTCTCTGTCACCTGTTAAATTTATTTTTTTCTAATATTTATAATACAGAACAACTGCCGATTTATTGAAAATATCATTTATACAGACCAAGAAAAAATAGAAATGTGTACAAATTCATGTGTTACTGTTTTACGTTGATTTCTTTTCTCATGTTGTGCCACACAGCCTGCACTTGCAAATTTTCTAGATGTTCTTGATATTGTAGACACATTAGGAACTGGTCTGTTAGGGTATTTTACACTAAAATGATTCCTATCGTTACCTAATGATAATCTGATAATCCGGAGTGATACAGTATACAGATTTCTATTGTTTTTCAGTCTGTATAAATCATGTTTCCAATAAATCGTTCGTTTTAAATCTTGTTCTTTATTAAAAACGAAAAAAAAAAAAAACACTGTGTAATTTAACAACCAATAATCAAAATCAGTAAGCAGGGGGCAAAAGTGATAGCAGTGTATAATGGGTTGCCTATATTCCAATGATAAAGTGCGCGCACCATTTAACTTGCAATATGGCTATATTGCACAATAAATGGACTACACTGTATAACTCATAAGAGTTACGAGAATGGAGCTGGCTATGCATCAAAGCATTTAAGTCATGGCCAGCTTCATTCTCATTGTTTTAAAACTCCTGTCAATGAGAAACTTTAAGATTGCAGAAAAATGTTATTATTCAATGTTTAGGTTCCAGGTTTACAAATTACACTATGTGTAACCATAGTTAGATTTTGGCAAGATTAACAATCATTTCATAACAAAAGAAAGATGATTTTTACTAATTATCAAATAGCAATTCAAGTCTCAGATTAACTGCATTTTATAAGTAACTTTAGTCAATTATAATAATGCGTTTTGCAAAATTTTACTCAAAATCGAAATTTAAAGCTTCTGTCCAAGTTTTGGAGTCTTAAAATTTAACGGCTGCTGCCATCTATAGTCAATAAGTGCAGCGGTAGTCCTCTTACATGGCCAGGATCATCCTTCTAACTATTACAAGTTATATGACGTTCCAATTCTGATTTTGACAGGATCTCTCTGTGGTGCCCTCTTGGGGTGTGTATGAAACTACTATTCCCAAGTTTTTTGCAACAATTTCTAAACCTAGTCATACTTACCCATTTTTACTGAAAACACTTTTTAAAGACCTCAAAATCATTTCGTTAACACCCTGTATACGTCGAACACATATGTTGTACTAGATTCGGACTAGATCATATGAGAAGCAAATCGATAGCCAATTGAGGACGACGGAACAAACTCAATGGGTTTTCATCGTTTACTACATTTTTAAAATTCCTATTAGTGATTTTTGAATTAGGTAAATAATTTCCTTATAACTCCTTAAAGGTTTTAATTGGCTTGAAAATCCTCGAGCAGGTAACATCTTAAAATATTCTGCATTTCTTAAAAACACGATTGAGGTTGTAACACCTTCTTTCTTCAATAATTTATTGAATTATTAATTAAGAACTTGGATGCGGCTACTCTGAAAGTCGAAATAATCAGAGAATTTCCTTGAAAGCAATCAGAATCTGTCCATCTGGAATTAAATTTTCATTCTGTGCGTGGGCTTCACCCAAACTAAAGGGATTAAGAACACTAAACTGAACAAAACCTGATGAATCGAAGGGATTTCGGAATTTAACAATCCTCAGTTTAGGGGAGAGCTCCTACAACAACCTTACATTAATCATTAATTCTAACCAGATTTATGGTTTGTATTGATTGCAATTATTGTAACATAATTTATGTTTGTGTATTAAATAATAATTAAACATTTGGATATTGGGAATATTAGAAGTATCTAATAGTAACAAATTATTACGCCTGGGTTCTAAATTTACTGTTTTTGCAATTAACATAATTTTCTGTACCCTAACATTAACGTTTACAGAGTAGTAACACAAATAAAAAGAGAATATCCATCTCCAAGAGATTAGATTCAGTTATTGAATATTTAATTAGCAGTAAAATTAATAACATACAGGGTGTTTTTCAAATGGCGGACACGGAACGTACAGTGAAGTCCATTTATTGTGCAATACAGCCATATCGCAAGTTAAATGGTCAGCCCACTTTATCATTGGAATATAGGCAACCAGTTATACACTGCTAGCACTCTCTTCCCCCTGCTTACTGATTTTAATTAATGTTTGTCACCTGTTAAATTTGTTTTGCATTGTAGCTAGGAGGTTATTACATAAGGAACTTGTCCGGAACTTGTTTAAAGTGCTTTATTAAAACACCAGACGTTTAAAATAAAGTCGTTGCAAGCATGCAATGTTGTCAAATATAAAAAGTTTAAAATGCGAATAATTCGAAAACTATATACATTAGTACAAAATCGCTTACAATTTTTCAACATGACCATCACGTAGTGCTCTTCGTGTCCGGTATTTAAGAAACACCCTGTATAAACCAAATATGTTTATCAATTTAAAAAGTGAAATGTATGATTAATTAATTTTATGCTTAGTTTTATATCGGGTTTAGAGTGCCAACTGTTTCTTGGTTCATTGATATCGAATACAGTTAATTAGTAGAGCGTCTTCAAGAAGACGGAAAATAGGTAATTTGATATAAGAAAATGAATAGACAACTAAACAGCCAACGTTATTGTCGTTATTCTGTACTATAACCTCTTGACAAATTGCACCGAATGTGTACTGGAATGATCACGTACGCTCATGAATTCATATTTAGAGTTGCATAACTGCATTATCTAGTAAGATAAGCGTTGTGTATGGCTCACCGCACACAATACAACGCCAATTTACTACTCCGAAATAGTTGTCACTTTGTCAGCAATTTATGTTGTATGAACTAACTCTCATCACATTTAACAGTTAACAAGATAATTTTTGTAGACACTAATATAACTATTTCAACACTTAAACCGCATTTTAAATATTTTCACGAAAGCATGAAATGGATAAATGTTACACATACAACTAAGTAGGTTACAAGTTAATGAGAATTCTATCCTTTCTTCGTTAACCCCACAAGTCAACAGCTTCAAATTGCGTGACTGTCAGTTAGCGCAGTCGTCAATCCTGAAACTAACCGCGACACCGAACTTGAAAGTCAATCTAAGTAGATAAACACGAAATACTACGTGTTCTTGTAACGCTTGTATTCCTCTTCTGATACAATTTTAAAGTAAGTAAAACAGTTTTGAAGTCACTGCTAATTAGTAAACAGCTTTTCAGTAGGTAGCTAGAAGCACCGTTTATTTTTACCTGCCACTATTTACTTAACTACGATCATATCAGTACCTATCTGTGAAATCCTATTGGAATATAATTAGTATATATATGAGCACTAGATTTTAAGTGAATTGGATTTCATATATCAGACACATTAAGGGCAGGAAAATTCAATAAGAATCGAAAATTTGAAACGGGGCATACCATCCAGTGTAATACAATCAAAGCAGAAATTCAATCAAATCCTCTCATATTTGCATATCGGTATGGCAGGGCACACACCAACACGCACACATACATTGTTTACGAATTAATTCCGGCAATTAGATTGGGGAAGCGTGTGTTGTTGCTATAAATACATGATATCGATTGCTATTGATGGCCTTTGCAGCGACAATCTGATTGCGTTCGTTCGGCGCTTAGTGGACCCTCCGCTGCCGACGTTAGCAATATGAATTCACCCCTGGGAGAACACTAACACTCCTAAACTGGGTTTTCTGTATGTTCCCGGGCAAATACTTATAGAAATTTTCATATCTATTAGATTAGGAAGATATAGTGCACGCAATGTGCTTTACTCGATGTAGTCAATTTCTGTTTTAGTATTAAGAATTTGTCTACCATTTTATCAATATTACCTATGGCTACTGAATTAACTAGTACAGGAGATTCAAATAGATATTAAATTTTTCATCTTTAGTATTCTAATTAATAGTAGATTGTTTTATTAGGATGAAAAGTGTCACTTTTTTTGACGAGCAAATTTTGCATTTGTGAGGCGAAGCGTAGCGTAGCCGAACGGATGCAAAATTGCGAGTCAAAAGAAGTCACTTTTCATCCGAATGAAACATACTATTTTTTCCGCAACCGGAACAACCGGATTCAAAATAATAAAATTAAGATGCGAGGAATTAGAGAACACTACTACTACTAAAATCAAGTCTTCTTAGCTTTTGTTTTCAATTTTATTTATTCTGTCAAACCCAGCCAAACCATCGAAAATGTTTGAACAAGATAATGGTAACGAAGATACACCACCAGAAATTTTAGACCGTGCAAAAGAAGTTGTATCAAATCTTCTGCCCAATAAATCTCGAGAAGTATACGAAGGTGCCTACAACAAATTTTTAAATTGGTGTACACGGAAAGCGTGGTATCTACTATTAGCGTACTTTTCCGAATTGTCCACTAAAATGAAGGCTTCTACTCTTTGGGCGCAATATTCAATGTTGAAGGCAACATTAAGTTTAAAAAATGGGGTAAATATCGAAAAAATTTCAAAACTCCGTGCCTATTTAAAAAAAGAAAATAATGACTACACACCGGACCGAAGAAATCGAGAATTCTTAGTAAAGAACAGGTGGATCGATTCTTGAAGTGTGCTGGAGCTTGTCCCTGCGACGAGTTACTACATTTAAAGATTAATGATATTGAAGATCTTAAATCAGTCTTACTGATTAAAATTCCTAAGATCCTAACACTAAAACTAATAAGGCTAGATCATTTACTGTGATGGGAGATAGCTATTTAAATATTTACAGAAAATTCTTTGTCTAATATCTTTGTACTGTTTTTCTTAAATAAATGTTATTCACATAACAAACCAAAATCTTAACCAAAAAAGTGAAAAGTAAAAGTTCCTAGGAAGTAAAAGTACTTTTACTTCCTAGGAACTAAAAGTGTTGCCTAGCAACACACACATTTTTTTACTAATAACAAAAACATCAACTTCACTGTCCGTTTTTGGTATCAAAAGTGATCACTTTTGAGTCGGTTGCGGAAAAACTGTATTTTCCAATAACGAACCGTTATAGAGCGTTACTTTTGCAATTCAGAACTAATATCTTTGGATAATTTATTGCAAAGTAGTAGGTAGTCGCTTCCGGAACTACTACATGCAGATGGCCATGTAGTACGTACTTGCCTTTAAAAATACTAATAATTTAGAAATTTTTAGAAACTTTTGGTTTTGTATCCGACCACATATTCTTCAACTCGCGGATGATGCTGCTTCCAGGGCTATTAATAATATTTAGGGAAAAGTAAGGAATTATATGAAGAGCATCCTGAAAAAATAATTATGAAACTATACACTATTGACAGCAATTTTAGACAATGCCTTAAAGGTTCGCAAAAAAGAAACTAAATGGTTTCAGCAGACAGTGTTAAAAAAACTAACATGATGCTGATAATGGTCACGTTTAAGGTAAAGTAGTGGATTTAATTACCCTTACGGCAATTCCGGGAAAACATTGCTATTCCCAGCCAACCTTAACGAAAACACTCGCTTTTCGGTTTCCAACATTATTTCGGTTATTAGCATAATATTATGCATGTCATACATGGTCGTAAAGCTTTTTATGCTCTCGTTAAGAAAGTTAAACTTTAATAAAAAGTTGAGTATTGTATATCTAAAAAGACTTGCCTAATTTAATTCACTATAATAATAATAATAATAATAATAATAATAAATCCATTTATCTGTATGGAAAAAACTTACAAATTGCCGGGACTCCTCGTCCTCTAGACCTTTGGTGTTAACATACCAAGTTTCAATAATATAATTTTAATAATAAAAAACTTAGGTAAAGCTCCACCAAGCTTACAAATGCCCCGGAAAATATGTCAACTAAATTTTGAAAGACAAGGCGCGACATAGCAAACAATTATCCTCAAAAGTACATTCACTGAAAAAATTCAATTGACGTTTGAAATTTTAATAATTTCAGTGTTTGTCAGATTGTTTTGAGGTTTAAAATATGTTAAGTATGAATGCTAAATCGAGGAAGATAATTCATTCTAAAACTAGAAATATCATTCGGAAGGTCCTAGAATTCTTGGAATGAAAAGTATTTACAATTATTTAAATTTGCCGCCTAAATGTTTTTATTTTGACTGTACTTTGAAAAACTATAACAGCGCCGGACACGCCTCCTTTTAACTTTGTAAGCTTGGTCGAGCTGTATGAGAGATTTTCGAAAAACACAAATTTCAGGATTGTTCAGGATATTTCAGAATTGTTTTCATTTTGATAATCAATAGGTACATTTGCGCAAAGTTTCTCTAATTTTCTTTGGGTTACTGTACATCGTCATCGGACATCCTGTATAAGTTATGTCAAAGGAGCTATAAAGCAGTTTTTTTAGCAGATGTTTGTTTATGTATCTATGACGACGGGCGTTATAATAAAATCATAATAATTAATAATGCCCGTCGCCATAGACACATAATAAATATCAACAAAACGTTGTATGCACCACGGGTATTACGTGATGTTTATGCCCTCGGGCGACTATTATCCATTCCACTAGAAGCCCTGGGGCTTGTTAGCTTGTCGACCTTGGCGGGCATAAACATCATCATAAAGCCCTTGATACATAAATAATTTTATTAATGAATAAACTTTAATGTTCCGTAGTCAACTATAGGATTCCTTGATAAAGTGTGATTGTTTGTTACAAACAATCACAAATAATCAAGGAACTCTTTAAGAAAATACTCGCGCCTGCATGAAGCCCCCTTATATACAAACGCCTTTGCACTAAAAAATAACTTGAAAGACTCCAAAACTACAGACGGGAATGAAAAAGATTCGTTAAAGCGAAGGGGAAGGTCTTAAGTCTAAAAACTCAAGGAAGGTGGAAGTACGACGATAATAATCGAGAAGTGATAGGAAAAAGCCTGAAAGACAAAGATGTCATTAAAGATTGTACAGAAGTATGCCTCTATTCTCTATTCGCACCGTTGAAAAGTAGGGACGAGAAAAAAGATCAGAAACCATCGGTAGCTCCACATTCAACCATAGCGAGATGACCTGGGAGCGAAAATACCAGAGACCACCAGATTCCGAAGTAGAAGCAACACTGTATGAAATATAAAAGAAGTCCTCAACTAGCGACTAGTAGCAGTAGTATTTTATTTCCCTCTAATGAATATACAATATAAAAGAGTACCTATATATGTACACTCCTTAGCGGAGCAAATGGTGGATATGAGGTAAAATTGCACTATGTGCAACAGAAATCATTCAGATTAGGTAAAGTGAACGGAATTCAAAATGAATGTGCAATTACGGCCAACTTCATTAATGCAATCTACAGGTAACACCATCTGTACACATTTTTGGAATCGGTTTCAAATATATCCGACTTTCCAAGAAAATTTTGTTTTATTTGGGCTAGACCTAACCGGAGGAAGCTAATGTGTGGTTATCTTTTGGATATCTTCATAGCCTTCGAACCTTCCAGAAATAATATCGACATAAATATATTTGTAAAGATGCCTTTCCTCGTAAAGCCTCCCTGTCGCTACTCGGTTATCTTATAATAATTGGCTTTATGTTATAATATCAAAGTAACAATTAAAGTGTACCTATTTAGTAAATATCAATAAAATAACAAAGAGTATTATTAAACTCGGCTACAATGGAGTTTTATACACAACCTGAGAATAACTTCATATTCAAGTGGTTGGTTTTAATTTCATTTCCAAAGAGGTTGAATTCTACAATTGTCGGTAATTTTTTTTTTTAACTTATTTTGTATCTTAGAACCCCTTCTCTCAATTATTTTTAAATTTCCAGTCCACATATTATGGTTTCTTTTAATCTTTTGATCATTCCTATTAGTTATACTAAAGTTTTCTGTATTTTATATATTTTAATTTCAGTTCCTTAGATATTCTTTGCATCTTTATGGCAAAGAGTTTCATATTCATATAATTTGTAAAATTCCTGTCATATTGTTATTACAATAATCATCGCAATCACGTTGAAATTGGTTGCTCAAAGCGTTGTAAGAATTAATGTATTGCTATATTTTTCTATAACGCTGTAGTAAGAAGCAAACTTGTAATTAGTGATATATATGTATATACCACCCTTAAATTTACTCTATATGTGCTTATTGAAGCACAGGAGTCCTAGGGAAGTTCCGTTCGTTTAAATTGGAAAGCCAAACTATCAAACTCATAACTAGTTTAGCAAAATATTCATTTGCATCATCATCAAGCCAATGTTTACTATTGAGTAGACTTGTTGTACAAGGGTTGTGTAACAAGCTGTACGGTCATATGAATATAGTAGGAAAATTAAGGAAGCTAGTTACCGAAAGTAATTGATTTGTTCTCAATGAATCGTGTACGTAGGCATCAAACTTTAAATAGGAATTATTCTCATTTTCCCAATTTACGTTAGCAACTCAACCTTCTTAGTTCACTATACCACTATCGTCTTATTGTGGTCCCAATGAATGAGGAAAAGTGGTTCTCGTGAAAGGTAGACAAGAACTGAGCATTATTATTTTCCGAACTGCAACGCAAATAAGTTGCGAGGTTGCGAGAAATCTTCTTTACCGTGGCCTACAGTGAAGTCCATTTATTATGCAATATACGCATATTGCAGGTTAAATGGACCGCTCACTTTATCATTGGAATATAGGCAACCCATTATACATTGCTAGCACTCTTGCCCCTGCTTACTGATTTTGATTATTGTTTGTCAAATTATACAGTGTTTGTTTTTAGTTTTTAACAAAGAACAAGATTTAAAACTAACGATTTATTTAAAACATGATCTATACAGATTGTCTTTGTAGGTACCTATAGTCAGTAATACCATCTGTAAATCTGCAGCAATCGTTGGCACTTTGGCAGAATAATAGAACCAAATGTAATCGATTGCTTATGGAATCGAACCCATTACAGATGTATTGTAAACATTAATACATACAGTCATGTGTTTGTAGGACTGATAATCGAGCTGTTGTTGCATAAGGAACCTAAAATTCGTTTATAATAATCAGTTATTAAACTATCATCGAGGGTTTTCAAAAGAATTACATTTATTGAATAGAAAGAATCGATGCTAACAATGCGAAACCAGCAGAAATTTCGTGTCCAGTTAAGAGTTTTACTAAATTACATTGGGGTTACACCTAGGGCTTAAAATACTGTCTCAACTCGTGATCCCAATCGCGTCAAACTCAAACAGCGTCCTAAATCAAGGCCCTGTCGAACGACACCATTATCAAGTGTTTTAGAAGTCACCCCAGGCCATTTGATGTTATCAAGTTCTGGCTTGTACACACCCTCTATTCTTTGTTCTCTTTTTATTTATCTGAGCTTTTACGATCATCTTTTTACGTCCTTAAGATGATTGTGAATTGGATTTCGAATAATTTATACGCCACGAAACGTTTCCGGGTTTGGTATTCGCCAGTCAGAACTTTTATAGACACATACATCTTTTATACTGCAGATTAGCTATCAATCAATAGAGTTTTCAATCAACTCGAACATAAACCTTATCAGTTGATGGATAACAGATTCTTTATAAAGGTTTATTAGGTTCGTGTTGATGGCTCAGATAAATTATTCAAAGGGGTGAATGAAAATTCTGGATTTATTAGTTTTTAATATCCAAATGTGATCGTAGTTATATCTGAAACATCTTTTGTTATTAGTTAGTCACTCTCATTTCATCAGTTTTGTTAACCTTACATTTTTTAAATAATGTTGTTAAGAGATAGGGAAGGTTATCTTTTCTTATAAAAAGATACACGAATATAGTATAAATATAGTTCTTTAGAAAATAAAAAAAAGTATCTTCATAAAAACAGTAACTGTTTGGGTTTCTCTTGTGGAAAGTTTTACTTTTGTGTTCACGTAGTTATCGCACAGATATAATGACGGCAAAATCGCTATTTTGTATCACCGTTTTTCTTGGTTACGAGGGTGCAGGGAATTTAGAAGTGTCACGGTTAATTCGGAACGATATTACATGCTCACTAATGTTATTCCAGAACTGTGGGAACGTAATATTGGAAATCTGATTATCTGTGATTGTTGAACAAAACCTCGCTTCGCATACCTATGAAGCAGTGAAACGTTTGTTAACCGATGTGTTTAGAGAGAGCACACTGAATAATACTTGATCAGCAACTGTCGTTCCTCGAAATTACAATTTATCACGTCTTTCATCTCCAAACTAAATCCGAAAAAAGGGCTTCCACCTTTACTGAACATAAATAATTAGGAAAGAAAAATTGTTATTGGTGTAAAAGCAGTAACAACAGCCTTACAACAATCTATACAACAGCGAAGTTCAATTTACTCTAAACTTACACAAAAGACAAGTTTTGTGAACGGTCGACAGCTCGCTCATTCCATCTAAAAAATCTCAATCGACCGGAGTCCAGTGTCGAGACGCGGTGGGGGTTTAAACATGTCCTTTCCAGATTCTTCTACAATCGAAAGAATTTGCTGTATTTTTGGAAAGTTAGTTGTTAACGTGTTTTCTTTCACTTACAGTTCGCAACCCTATAATCTTTTTAGTGAAAAATATAAATTTATAAATCCGAAGCTGCCTGGCTATGATTTACTTTTGGAGTATTGGTTCGAATGTTTCATCTATTAGCACGTTAAAACAGTTTTTTTTATTCCAACCAAAGTACTAATAAATGTAAATCCTAATGTGCACCCAGTGGTATCCAAGAGTTTTCTTTGATTACTTGGGATCCAACATTCACGTATACTCTAAATTTTCACTCACACACAATACTGGCTGGAAGGGGTTTTATTTCAATTCAGTCTTCTAATAAATATGAAAGTGTCCAGCAGCTGGATTACTTCAGAATTGACATGCTTTGTGGTAAATCGTTTGTTTTCACTATAATATCTTAAAATACCAAGATCACGATGGGTATTGCTGTTATGATTATGTGTCACGGGGGCGTTCACTATGTTCCCCGGTTTCTTGTTCAGGAATAGATATCTGTATGCTAGTTATAAGGCACTATTGAGCATACCACCAAAGTTGGATTCCATGAACCAAGATTAAACTTGGCACCACCATTTCAATAAAAATAATAAAAGGGCGCGGGCGTAGAGCAGTGGTAGAATGGACCCATTATAGTTAGTTGAACTACAAAATGTCGTAACTTCTGATCCTACGCAGAGTAGGTAGAAAAAGTGACATCATAGAGTCATATTTACTGATATTTAGATAGATAGTAGGGAATAATATGACACTTAGCTTTAATGCTCCAGACGATATGAATCGAAAGTATTTTAAGTTGCAAATTTTAAAATATTTTACTCAAAATGGAGAAGAATTACTCTCTGTTTCTTTTAACTGTTTCTATGTGTGGATAGCTTACTATTCAAATTATAATATGTCAAGCACTTGGTATGGTGAAAACGACGACTTACTTTTTAAATAAATATTATATTTTTACTTTTGCATATTACAATTTATTGTGAAGTATTAAAACTACCAAAGTTACAAGCAACATGGTTTAATTGAAATCTATTATTCTTGTTTGCGTTGGGCTTCTCCAGTCGTTATGAAGTGCTTGTAAAGGTGAAGAGGTGGGAGGATATGTTACGTAGGTGTTGTAAATTAAATATTTAACAATAAATTGTTTTCCATCTGATTGCGCACGCACAATGTATACACACATTAATAACTTTAGTCAATAATCACTTAAATCTTTCAATCTCCTAATCTTTCCTAAACTTCCATGAAACTCTCATGACTTTATAATAATTATTCAATGGCTGAATTTTCATATTTAGCCAAATAAAATATTGCTACTATAACCGATAAATCTTTGGTATTACATACCATTATAAAATAATCTCACTATTTGTGTAACAAATTTACAAAATTTGTGGGACTGAAAAGACTTTCCTTGGAAATTGTTGCTGGTAATCTACATCAGATAAACTTTGGGAAGAATTGTATTATCGTAGATTGTTACCAGCTTTGTTATCAAAGCCATCGATTCAGAAAGCGCGTGGAACCAGAAATATCTTTGGAAGTATATCTCTAATCTTCCGTTTTACTTTTCAGCTTCTCAGTTTACATTCATTTAATTACATTCTTATTGTTTGGGCTTCACCTATTGACTACACAGAAACTTGTAAATGAGAAAGTATTTTAGATTCATAAGGACAATTCAGTCCGAAAACAAAACTAATTTTAAAGAAATATGAATCTGTTTTCTAAATACTGCTTCAACAAATATTTTTCAAATAGCGCTAACAGAGCTACATTTTGAAATCGGTTTTGCGTGTAGGACTATGCTGGTAACAAATTATTTATAATGTTAAAAGGATTCATTGGTTAATAGATTAATAGCCTCATTTCATTGCTCTGTACGTGGCAAAATAATTACAACGAAACTGTGTCATTTCATAAACGCTAAATATTTATCATGTTTTGATATGTTTATCCACCCACATTCAAAGCACTTTTATTTTAAAACTTTCACAGTAACAATAGCTATTCATTTAATGTATCTACTGAACATAATAATTGCACTGAGAATTCAAGATTTATCTATTGTTCGATTGGAGGGTGTCTTGAATGACCGGAGGCAGCAATGGCCATTTTCTGCACCAGCGAACACAACAACGGCGTTAGGAGACGGTAACGGTACTGTCCTATAAAACGGTGAACACATCAGAAACTCCAAACTGCACAACTTTCAACAGTTAGTACTCGGACTAATCGACAGAAATACAGAATTTATCAACTGTAGCTCAAACAAGAACCCTTAAGAATGGTCATCGACCTACTTGAAGAAATGGTTGTTTAGAAAACATTTCAATATTTGTTTTGGGCATTAAATCTTCAATAATAATTCTTGTAGTATAATGTGGGAACGTCATACACATAAGTATAACATAAAAATTCATACGGAAATAATAACTTGTTAAATCAATTGCCCACAGCTATAACCTACAATGACCACATACCTACGTACATCTTTGGACAGACGCGATGAGATAGATGTGTTAGAGAGGCGTACACTGATTAAACTTTTCTATCTTGAACTAAGGGAAATGATACCTATACTTACTTTAATTTCTAAAATAACTTTTTGTATGAAAATTATGTACATACGAAATATCAATAGTATATCAGGTCTATGGTTGCGGAATCTAGGGTCTTATTAAGCTTAAGCACCATCAACTTCCGCTAGACAACGTAGGTGCCTTATCTGAATGGCCGTGTAAGTGCCGTGCCTCCCTGAATACACACAATTATCCCAATACAATCGGCAGCGTTGTGCGTATTGCGTTGTTGAACATCCTATGATTATCCCTCGCAATAATGAATTCGTTCTAGACAAATAGCAAACCTTCGATTATACATCACCCCTGTGCGCATTTATGTTCATCCTTGAAATTTGAGGTTGGATTGTTTGTCCTACCTTAGAGATTATATGGTTCTATCAGTAACAGTAGACCGAAAGTTATAAGATCAAACATGTTAGTGTGAGTAGTAATCGTTATTAAGTAGTGAACCTCAAATCATTTGGCAAATATGTTTGAATGCACAGAATTACTTTGATTTCTTATTTATATTTTAATGACCGTTAATAAACGTGATTAACTTATTAGCGTACAAGGTGTAAAAAAAAAAACAGAAAATCTGATTGCCAAAGGATCAGGGCTATGTCAAGATGTTACTTAGGAAACACACTGTATAAAGTAAAGATTTTTGTAAACGAAGGGTAGACACCATCATGACTGTTTCGTCCTATTTTCAGAAATATCCTGATATCACCTCCTAAGAAAATTCTTCATCAGGTTCTGACAATATGAAATTAATTTTTATTTAAATGTCATAACTTAACTTTGCCAGAGTCTGTGCGTAGTTTATACGTACATATACAGGGTATTTCTTAAATCGCGGACACGGAGCACAGTACTACATTCCCCTCCAGATACCAATTGGAAAAATATAATACAATAATGCCCGTTCTTCGCTAGTTTCAGAGTTATTCTCCGTCAAAGATTGAGATTCAATTCCTTTATGCTTTGGAAAAACGGGTAAATTTTAACCGTTCCGCATTGTTCATCAATCAAATATTAAATCTTAATAAATTTGGAATTTTTTATACGTTGTATTCCTTCCTCCGAAGACATTCTTTCTGATAAATATCTGTTGTTAAACTTTTTTTCAATATGTTGCAACAGTGCATTGTAGCTATGAGGGAATTACCAGTGTATTACCTAGGAAACTTGTTCGTACTGCCTTATTAAAACCACGACCTTCTTGATTTTCGAGTCTAGCGTCAGACTCGAAAATCAAGAAGGTCGTGATTAAAACACCAAACGTTTAAAACAAAGTCCGTGCAAGCATGCGCAATGTTGTCAAATTTAAAATTTTTAAAATGCGAATAACTCGGAAACTAAATACATTAGGACAAAATCGCCTATACTTTTTCAACTCAGTTTTAAGATGAGAATCGCGTAGTGCTCTCCGTGTCCGCCATTTAAGAAACATCCTGTATATGGACAAAGAAGAAAAGTCACATCTGCACCCCAAAAACATATTTCTGTCTATCTGTTATATGAGTTGTACCACTTGATTTTATACAGTTGACGTCTTGCAGTTTTTCTTTAAAATTTAGTGCAGCTTTTATGTACATAGTAGATATAGTAACCTTTATAGTCGTTTTTAATTTTATAAACAGATGGAATGAAAAAATCAACAAACATCATATTAATTAGAACAAAAAGAGGTCAGTGGTCAACGTTGTGCCCAACTTACACTATCAGATAAAAAAAGATTTATTATGTTCAAGCTAGAATACACGTTGAATTCCAATGAAGAGTCATTTTTATAAATACACAATAAAGGTTTTGTTAGAATTCTTTGGGGTTAATTACACTGAACAAACCCAATAAACTTACATCCTGGAGCTCGCTAACGTACTTTCCTTATCTTTCCTGAAATGCAGAAAAATGTTTACTTGCTTAAAGAGGTAATGAATTACATCTGTTAATATACATATCACCACGGTACATGCTATGGAGGTTCGTGCACACAATTGTCCCTAAATGGTTGGAACTGATGTTTGTTCTGATTTTTAAGATATTGGAGTACTGCTTTCACTCTAAATTTAATTTCAAGTAATTAAAAATATTATAAAATGTCTACCGAATCGACTACGTAATGCGCGGGCTGCCATTCATTTCCATCTATTTTGATTTTTGCTGATCGGACGGTTCCGAACCGAGCGGAATCGAACCGAACAAGTCGTTAAATAGAAACTGTAGGGACACGATTCATTACTCTATCAGTGATATTTATTTATAGCACTTTAAAACTGTTCTTGTTACATTAATGAATTAGTAGTCATAAAATATTCTTTCCTTTTAGATAGACATCAGTACCATGTGGGTTATGCAATTTATCTTAATATGATTTAACTTTGAATTAAGCTTCGTAGTAATCACGGGGCCGTCTGAAGATTAAAACAGAAATAAATTTTCGTGTTAGTTGTCTATATTTATGCAGACAGAACGCATAAATTCGTTGATTGGACTTGAAATCGGTTTCCAAAAACATACCAGCTAAATCTGAACAGCGATAAATTAGTCGGATAATGCTGCAGTAATTCAGTTAGCCGATTGCACGTCCATCGCTTGGCGGGCATCAATCTGGATTAACTTCACACCTATACTGAGTTCAACTGGAATACTGATTTCATCCTTAATCTATCGTCTTTTTCCAAACGTTTGCAAGAGAAAGAGATGCTGCGCTACACATAAATTTTTCACTTACAGTTACCGAGCAAATCTATGTAATGTATTCCTCTAACATGTGAAATCGCCGAGAATATTTCATTAAACCTAAGGCCTAGACTGCCGCTTGGCACAAAGAGATTAAGGCCGATCGAGTAGAGCCATATATTGTGTATTTAATGCGAATTTTCGTTAACTTGACCAGAACATGGGAGTGATCAAATGCAATTTTCTGCTCTATTTATTTTACTTGTAGCAACTACGCTTCGCATCCTTCCGGATATTCGTAGAAATCATCTTGTATTTGGAAAATTTATTTGCTATACCATTTTTACTTTTATTTCGCAAATGATTTTCTCTTCGGTACTTTTATTTCCTCGCAGTATTAATATATTTCATATCACTATTGTTACTTGTGGTAGGTGCAACTAGTTTTATTAATTCACGTTTGTTGTGACAATAATTAGGTACTTTTGTTGAAACTATCCTAACAAAATTATTTGTTGGAACAACACGAGTTGTTTCAGACAGTAGGTGTCACACATAAACAGAATAAAACTTAAATTTTTCTTTTATATAAAAATATACAGCTGGACCAAGCTTACAAAGTTGAAAGGGGGCGTGTCCGGCGCTGATATAGGTTTTCAAAGTCAAAATAAAAACATTTAGGCGGTAAATTTAAATAATTATAAATACTTTTCATTCGAAGAATTCGATGACCTTCCGAATGATATTTCTGGCTACAGAATGAATTATCTTTCTCGATTTAACATTCATACTTAAAACAGATTTTTAACGTCAAAACAATCCGACAAACACTGAAATTATTAAAATTTCAAACGTCAATTGAATTTTTCCAATGAATGTACTTTTGTGTATAATTGTTTGCTATTGGTTGACGTATTGTCGCGCCTTGTCTTTCAAAATTTAGTTGACATATTTTCCGGGGCATTTGTAAGCTTGGTGGAGCTGTAGAGGCCTTCGTTTTTTTCGGTGAATTCTTGTAAAAATAATTACATAATCAACCTGAATATCGTAAACTCTGAAATTCAATGCCTTGTCATAATTCATTATGTTCAGTGAATTAGCGTAAATTTTGTACTATTTACCCCTGAAGGCTGCAGAGTGTCGTTGGAGGTATTCATTAATCATTAATATAACCCGCAGATTTAATTTCGCTAATCGCATTCATTACGGTGTTTAACTCTCTAATTAGTTCTGTTTAAAATTCAGTCCTTGTAGGGGTCGTCGGTCTAACCGATTGATATCGCATTCGTATACAACCCTATTTCTATTTTGATACGAAACAGGGTGCTGTCGTGTCGCAACACACATACATTAACAACTCAATGGGGTGCTTCAGTTAAATTGTAATTCCATTTATTACTAGGAAATTACCGCCTATGTAGATATCCTTCTGCGCAATTTTTCAATGAAAATTATAAATGGAATTGAGGGTTCAGAAAAATTGTCTGCGATATACGAACTGTCGCAGAGCATTATGAACCAGAATTGTTTGTGCAAACGTTATCAGACCGAAGATAGTCGATTACATTGATTTTTGTAAATTCTCAATCCGATGGATAGTTTCGGTAAAAAATTGAAAATTGAACGCCATGTTGTTTTAAGATTCAAAAAATAATATTTCCGATTAAAATTTTGAAATGCGACTTTAACTGAAACGAAAAAAACATGTTTTTACACGACGACTTTTGAACGACTAGGCGATTTTGCATTCTTAAGGAATGGGGAATGATTTCCAGCCAACAATTGCCAACTTATTCAAGAAACTCCTAAAATACCTAACATCTACCCTTCCCAGCCCCACCCAGATATCCATATTACTATACGACGTTCCATGAGGAATAGCAATGGAATGAAGCGCTTGTGATCTTCAAACCTTAGCGTAATCAGTTATTCTCTAAATGAGTTAAATAACGTAGGAACAATACCAGATTTAGCTGAAACAATTAAATGTAATGATTTCGCAAAGCCCACGACCCAAGAACAAGAAACCGAGAAACTGTAAATCCACCGAAATCCAGAAATAAAGAGAACGCATCGAGTTAACGGTAATTGAATTGTTACAATACAAAACCCTGATTTAAATGTCTTATGAATTACTCATGGACTTTTTGTAGATGGATCCTCGGGGTCTATAAACATTGCTAGCTTGTACTACCGAGACCAACTTCCTAATTACTGGAGCACATCGTAACTACAACATTTTACTATAAATAGAATCCGTTCCAATTATAAAAAATTACGAAAGTCAATAAACCTACCCATGAAAACTAAATCCTGAGTTAGTTACTGAGCTTAATACCTCTACGGCTCTACCCCAGTTATTTATCTGCCAGTTCCACAAAATGCTTTGGTATACATATAGCATTGCTGCAGTACAACTTAACTAAAAAGCATAACTTCAGCTCATATTTAACATATCGCACTCTAATCATGTCTAATAATATCCGAGTAATTAAAGTTGTTTTCATCATCATTATTGTCATCGGTACCATTATAATTTTTATCGGTCTTTTAAGGAAGTCTGCGTTGCAGTCCTGTATGGCTGGATATGTTTTTCTCCCAACCTGTAGTGTGAACAGCAGTTTCGCAATAAATTATGGATGTCATGTAGGAACTTCTTTGTTGTTTTCTTCAGAAAATTTACAATGGTTGAAATTTTAAGTTCTTGATAGAGTTACTCGTTTCTAATGTACCAGGGTAAAATAACTGTTATTCGCAGTATCTTGTTGATGTTACATTTAGATGCACTGTTCCAGCATAATCTACATTGCCGGAGGTCGAATTAACGACTTGTAAATTAGAACTTTAGAAGGGAACAATCAATATTTAAAGTTAATTTTTGATTAATTATTATTTAGAGGATACAATTTCCTTAATCTGGCATAACACATGTTGAGTTTTTGGTTGATTTGAAATTTCCAGATTAAGCTTATATCTAACCGTACCCTAAATATTGTACAGTTTTTGTATTCCACTCGATACCTACTTTTGCTGTTTACTACAATATAACTGGAATTTCTTATTCCTTTTAGAGTAAATATTTTTGTAAGTAATATTCCACCTTGTAATCCATTTCTGTGCCCCCGACGACCAATGGTAGTTTGGATATTGATTCCTCGTTTCCAGTTTTGACCGATGATTACTGTATCGTCAGCGTACATCGCTAAAGTTTCTCCTGTTATCGGTATATCTGTTAACAATATATTGAACAGCATAATAATATGTCATAGTACATTCCCTTAAGTAAGAAAAATGGAGAAAGACGACATCGTACAACAGACCTTGAACCCAGACGATGCGCAGTAGCAAACAAATAGTTGACTTAAATGTAATATACCTATACATTAGATAGTTGTTAGAGATGGTTGTTTTTAAATATACTATGGTAGTATAATAATGTAATGGTTAATGATTTAGAGAAGACTGTAACGTATGTTTTTATTTTACAGTGCACTATAACAGATGAATAATATTGTGCAGACAGCAACTAAGGCGCTATCGTGCATACTTTATGTGTAACAAGAGCAAAGACTAGTGTAAATAAAGTTAAACTGATCCAGACTCTAAAGTGTATATAAAATATAAGCATTTGCTGTACTGTCGGTCGAAGACAGAGACATAATCATAACAAACTCTTCATACTAATTTTTGTAAGCAGTGAAATTCCTGTATACGTATAAAATTAACTCTACAATTAATTATTCTTCTCTATTGCTGTAAGTTTGCGTGCATAAAGGTGATTTACAGTAAGCTAATCCTAATGTTCTTGAAAATACGTTTGATAATTTAATCGCACTAATAATTATTATTGAGCGGATGTACCAACTAATTTAAACCTCGTTTTGAGTTTGTAATAAATATCGTATCTTGTAACATCTGAATTAATACAAATTGTACCTAGCAGTAATAAACATGGTATATTGATATCAGAAATTCTAGTGTTCGATTAAGAAGTTAATAATTATCTGATATTTTCTGACATATTATTCTGAACTGTGTGGGTATATAGTACTACTTCATGCAGTTATTCTGACTAATGTTCCTCTCGTCAAAATATTTGCGTAAAGAATTGATTATACTATCTGCATGAATTACTGCGCCATCCAGTTGCAGAAAACCATTCCGTAACTCATCGTCTTAAGGATTCATTTAGGAAACTTTGCAATACTTTGTTTCTATACTTTGCTGCACTTAGCGTGCCTCCAAAATCTATAGTAGGCCCATTTAACCTACGAGTACTATTTACTGCTGATGAGAGGGATTTTGAATTGTAGCATGCATTATCGTACTCCGGTATATCATTTTGATAATTAAAAAAGGATGCGGCAAACCGGTTCGAAGTTAGGTAGTATGAAACTTTACAATAATTCTCACCGCTAAAAAATTTTCAAAGGGTTCTAATAACCTATTCGTAATTATAAATTTAGTTTAATTTTAACCCAGGATTAGATATGATTTGATACACTTGTACTTTAACGAGAAAGAAACTAAATGCGTTACGAAAACATAATTATGAAGCAAACAATATCTTCCTTTTGTCTGTGTGATACTCAGCGCATTTTGGCTCTCCACGCAGAATCTACATGAAAATCTGAGATACAGCATCAAATGTCAGACGATGAGATGGGGCGATATTTCTATAAATTGAAAAAGCTCGAAAAATCACGAGCTTTGGCTTACAACCCTGAGCAAAATATTACAAAAACATGTTGACATCAAATATATGGACAAAAGAACTTAGAATAAAGGTAATGCAGGTGAGCAGACTGCGTATAATCTTATCTTTCCGAGAAAGCTTCTGGAACATTCTGTTACACCGTTGGGAATGTATAAGATTCAATAATTTTGAAATATATTAGATATAATTTTGCAATCGAACATCATTTCTTATATTTACTACGCGACTTTCATTTCAAAGCCCGCCATGGAAAACTGTAGAACTTTTAAATCTGGGAAACATTAAACTTCGTCAATAACGTAACGAAAAACAAAGCATATTTAACCTTCCCCAAAAAGAGCCAAATGACTTCAGCACACACCCAGTGAGAGAATTGTATTTCCTGTTGCAGGGAACCAAGATCACGGACTGGGTGTGAAGAACAATAAGGTCGTGCGCCAATAAGCCATTTAGGCTGCAGTGTCTCCGGAACAATTAAGTAAACAGGGGGGTAGAAAATCAACAAAAAATATCGCAAAGATTTCATATGTTGAACTAAGGCAGTTTTTCCATAACGTATATAATTAGAAAGGTTTTGTAGATGTTAATTCTTTTCTTTGGAGAATTATTACAAAAAGAAAAAGTTATTTAAGTAATGTGTATCAGTGTTTTTATGCGCCCGGTTTAAAACACACTGTATACTGTGAAATAAGGGTCCTTAATTTAAAATCCTCTTCTATATTTTACAAAGAAATGAACACAACAAATTGAGGAAGACGATCACGGTGATGGCTTTCTGGAAGATGGTGCCTTAACCTGAACCGCTCCTTCTAAAAAGTATAATAGGCGCTAGTTACGTTAATATGGTTAAAGGCTGTTGCACTTCTCTCGTTCTCCGCCCTCGGCTTTGACTTAGCAATCAACACTACTAAAGGACACTACTGACTGCTAGATCCCTCCCTTGAACTAAATACTAGCGACATACATATTATATCCTTATTGAAAAAGCTGAATTGCTTTATCTGTGAGTATTTTTAGTGCTAGTCGTAAGCAGCTAACATTTATGATATCCTCAACGCAGGCGATTAAGAAATTGCAGAATTTCATTATTTTAAATCTTAATCCTGCTATTTTTAAATAGTTTATTTAGTGCCAAACCTATGTTAGGACCACAAATGAAGTTTATGCTAACTACGTTCCATAAGTAGCAACTCCTTTGAACCCAAAAGAATTTTATGCTTCTAACGTGATTGTTACCAACCGATTATGAGGTAGTTATTGAAGGAAACGCCTGCTATGGTATATAATAATAGCGCTTTTGCATTAATTTGCAGGTTAGTATAGCACGATGAGCTCAATACCGCATGGGGGGCTACTGCTTGGGATAGTGATTCAGTTTACACGTCCGCATATTAAGTAGCATTGAAAATGCAGTTTTTATCGGAAAGAAATCGATAAAATTTAGTGTTCAATATTTATTTATGACATATGACAATAGTTATTGTGTACTTGTGGTGAATTGATTCACGCACCATAGGGACTTCGAAACTAAAATTTCAATTTTAGGTACATTATCTGTTTCCCTAAGTTTTTTAGAGCTAAAGTGTACATGGGTTTTATGTAGAGAAAAAAATACTGTACCCGTGTCTTGTGCGTCTTTTTCATTGCAAGTTTTCTTTTTTTTTGAAAACCATATAATCATCAAAAATAAATCGTCACCCTGATCGTCACTTAACATTGTTTTGGGGATAGAGTCAAAATCTGTGAATTAGTTGTTTGAATTGCTTGTTTCGAATGAAATATAATATTGTTGGGGGGGGGGGGCTTTTGCATTATTAGTCAACAATTAAATATATGTTATGGGCAATTATGATGATGGGGAATTCGGCCATTTACCATTATCGACGAAGTAAAACGTACAACCGAATTCATGAATTCGAACTCTTTTTTATGCGTTATAAGAAGAAATAGAAATAATTTTAAAAATTTATCCATGGGTGTCCCAGACAAGGTGGCTGTGGGGTAAAGATATCCCACACTTTTTTGGGCGTACTAATTGTTTCCCGTTTTCTACAGTAAAATACCTATGAAATTTCAATGTTCTCTACATAAAAAAGGGACTTGTTGAACATTCCCAGGATGTACCATTTTTGAGCAAAACCGATTGGAAAATTTTATTACGTGTGCTCAAAGTATACATATGAGAAGCGGGGCAGACTTTGCTTTTTATCACGTTATAATAAAATAATCACATTTTGTACAAACACTAATCTTTTTATGCTCAACAAGACAAAGCAAGTGAAATTGAGTTTACCTATACGCAGTATTTTTTTATTGCAATGATTGTTCAAACAAATTTCCGTTTTGTTTTAATTCCCAGCATACCATATGTAATAAAATTTTCCAATCGATTTTGCTAAAAAACGGAACATCCTGTCGATGTCAAATAAGTGTACCTTTTTTAAGTAGAAAATACTGAAATTTCATATTTTGCTGTCAAAAACTGGAAAAAATGACATGTAAAAAAGTTGGGATTATTTTTACCCTCGTTTTTACCCCACAGTCACCCATGGAAAAAAATTTCAAATTACTTTTAAATTTCATTATTTTAACTTGAACGGTTTTGATGATATTCAATAAAAACCATACGCTGAGGCCTGCACTTTATGCAGTATATTCTAAAAAATAAATAGTGAAGGAATAATGATGAAGAACATTCTACAACAACTCACCTGGCAGGTAGGTAACTGTTCACACCATTGTGTTGCGTTATACCACCGCCATCACCATAATATCGCGTAATTATTTGATTTGATATAAGTAGGGCCAGCTTGAAAAACAATATTCGAAGGGGGAATCAAAATAGAAAAAACAGTTTCAGCAAACTGAAAAAAATTCAGTTTATCAAATAATTGAAATAGAAAACCTTTTTATCGATAGTGGCACGATTCTGAAGCAAGTTCTTATTCATTTAGGAGGCAATGATTTGATGAGTTTTAGTTTCCTTTATTTTTACCTTCTGAAAACCAGAGCATTTAACATAATTGAATTTTCAGATGAAATAAATTAAGCAAAATCTTTTAGTATAATCATACATTAATAAGTACCCTACTAGTGTAGAGGGGATAGTGGTAATGAATCCGGGAATTCGTCTATAACTGTTTTTGTTACAGTATTTGTAATATTAATCTCTTTAATCTTGATTGATGTGTCAACTAATAGCTTTTAAAGTAAGTTGGAAAATATTTTCGCAATATTCTGATTCTTCTGGTTTATATATTCATACTGACGCATTTAGCAAATTTTCTCCAAAAGTTTTTTAATCTAAAGTGATTTCGTTATCCGGACAAAAGCTAATTAGTTATTATTGATTGCATTTTTTAACATATAGAATTAACAAAGAGTTTTAAAACCAATCCGTCCGCGAATGTTTTATCCATTTTCTTGTTGAGGCCGTAATGTCTCTAATGTGAGCTTTTAGTAGAATTCTTCACATAAAGTAAACTGACACAAAAGGACAAAGAATTTATCTTAAAGAAAATGCAATTTATCCAAAGAGACAAAAATGTTGCTCCTAGCAAATAATATATTATTATAGCTACATGTTATTTTGTTTTAGATATTCTCGAGGATATTCTCTTATTTACAGCAGCCCTTCAGTTGCTTTACTGGGAGTAAAATACATTCACTTCAATACTGCATTTGTTTACAAGACTGAGCGAGAAATTGTTCTAGTAAGTGGTTGTCAAAAATATTCACAAGGTACGTTTAAATGCAAACTTATCTCTTTGTAGTGTTCCTTCCTGGTTTCTTCTCGTCCTACATTGAAGCATGCATTCCAAGTGTATTTCAGTACGCAATGTAGTAAAGCAAAATTCTTTTCGTTTTTCTGGCGCTTTATATTATCGTTGTAACAAACAAAAAATGTACTTTTTACTTCCTATTGCTTAAAGGCCTTAAAAAATTCCGTTCAGGTCACAATTTAACAAAAACACGACTCGTCCGCGTTCTCTTTGTTAATGCAGTGGAATTTACTGAAATATTTGATGTTATTATGGAATTGGCAATTCAAAAATCATCACTAAAAGTAAAACCATGTAAATTCGAATTGAAAATATCATTACAAGTTTAGAATATATTATTGTAGGTAGACGGAAGCAGAATATGAAAGAAAGGCGACAGCATTGATAACGTATGTGAGCATGAGTTGCAAAGCTGTTAGGTGCATGCAAGTTTCAAGTTCCTGTTTAAAAGTAATTACAGTAATTGTAATTAACAGTAACAGTGTTGTTTCCTGGAAAGGTCTGTAGATGTTACCTTAAATATGAGTAGTTTTTTCTAATTACAAATTTTCTATAAAATTGTCTCAATACGGAATACACTCCAGCATAATTTAAATTAATTAGTTAGAGGAAGGAAGTGTGGTATGAAACTTCAACATAGATTTATTTACAATCACACAATCTAGTTACGTATATCGAAGGGAGCAAACATAACGCCAAGAGTTAATAACGTTAAATTACATTATCAGGGCTTAGCTCCCGGCCTACATCAAAGGCGCCGTTTGTTAAAACAAAAACAAAACACTAAATAAACAAATGCGGATCGGCAAATGTACGTGTGCCCGTCTTATCTAGGGAGCGCATGCTCCGAGCTTTATAGGGGTTGAAAGCTCCGGTATCTGCAGTCGTTCCGTGTTACTGCGTGAGACAACTCGGCAGAGCTTTTGCAGTTTCCGCCTCGCGTCGAACGGCAAATCGAACCGGGATTTTATCGATAATTAAAATTAGCGATACTTTTAACAGGTGATGAGATGAATAGTAAAATTTATTATAGCTTTTAACTATTATGAAAGCTTTTATCAGATTGTTAGCTTTTAAATTTGGAATATAAAAGTTACTGTACCTATATACACGTTTTCATAAAAGAAGTGCTTTATTATCATTTAAAACACTTTTTTGTTACTTTTTCATTTATTTCGAATTAAATATCGTAATACTGCGGTGATTTGACTCTACTGTTAAGGAAACAGTTGTGAATATTTTGTTAGAGACATAAAATCCAGTTATAACAGAAATTAATGTCAGACTGACATTTCCAAACATAAATAACCTTTTTAAAGTGTCATAAAACATACGGTTTCTATATTTATATTAAGGTTGTTTACAATAAAGTAGTGGCATCGCTTTTAAATAAATTAACGTGTCCCTAGTTGAAGCTTTTAAATGCTAAAGCTAAAATATTTGCATCTTATGGTGTAATGCTAAAAAGCTTGTAATTAAAGAATATTTAAAGATATTATCTTCTTAACAAGTTATAAACAAAAAACTAGACCAACTTCATCTACATAATTTTAATAAATGAATAATTCATGGTAATAATAAGTAAACAGTGTGAAATAATTCTTAAATTTGAAGTTAGAACTGGTGATTATACACTTGATAAAGGAGATAAAAATATGACTTTCTAGAAAACTGTGTGTAAACAACTCATAAAGTATTCTAAGGGAGCATATCTGGAGATAAATATCAAGTTCTTCAAGTAAACATTGGCAAAACTTTTTAGTGCGGTTGCTTGAAAAAAAATATGAACTTCTGAAACTGAAATTGGACATTCTTATTGTACAAATACATCTGAGTGCAAGTTCAACATATAGATCAAAGATAACGATGACTACTTTCAGGATTGGGCTGATATTTTCAGCGGCATTTCTCAGTTTTGGAAGCTCCGGGATCAACGCAGCTGAAAAAGAAGGTCAGCTTTTTTATTTATCTCTGTTGCTTGTCAAGCTAGATTAAAAGTTAAGTAGCCGGGGAACCAAGCGTGTAATTCTTAATTAATTTAACTATAGTACACCTACCTTGGAGGATATAAATTTTAACTAATTAGGCTTACTCACTTTGAAATATTTTAAAATTAATTAAAGGATTATAAGGGGTGACGTGATATTACAGAAAAATTAAAGTAACTCTTTGGAAACGAAACGAACGAATTTATAAACGGAAGAAAATGCGTTCACCACCGAAATATTTCGTTTTTTAAACGATTGATTGAGAATTTATGATATTCTGCTAGGATTCTCAATCATATTTTCCTTTACACCGCGTGTATTGCATTCGGTAGATGTTGCTGATTATTCTTACCTCCTTTAGAACTTTCCTCGTCTTAAACCCTTCCAACTTATATATTTGTTTCGGCCCGGAAAATTAATTAAAACTTGATTTAGTTGCAGCAAATGTGATAGCTTGTTATTTATGTTTGGAATAAGCACGGTGTTTTTCTATAAATTTTCCTGCCTTTCAAAAGGAAAAAGAACGTTGAACCTTATAACGTGACACTCCTAAGCCGCCTTATGTAATTATAGAGTGAATAACTTTTAATTTTGGAGGGTTTTCTTTTGTTTTCAAATAAATTTTGTTGTATTAACTTGGGGCTTAGGCTTGGTTTGAAATTGAAAACAATTCCATTTTACTTAAAATTATATTTGTTAAAATTTCGGTGCTGTTCCACAATAATGGTCGATTTGAGTATTTCAGTTCGCTTGTCTGTTATCTTCATAAATCTAAAGTAAAAAAAATGTGTAATATCTTGTAGTACACATCTTTTCTATATTAGAATGATTGTGACATATTTTGTATGTTATATAAACTCTACCTACTTACAATATGCGATACCTACAAGTTATTTTGTGCTGGTTAAAATTATGAATGCAAACAAATTATGTAGTCTGCACATTAACCATTTCGTTATAAAAAATTCAATTAATTTGGAACAAATATCAGTTCTCTGAAGGACAGGTTAATTTGAAGCAACATATATATTTAATACAGAAAAAAAAATTCAAATGAATGGCAAATTATAAAGCCCAGTTTTATTGTCAATTCCAGTGAAGGCACAGTTAATAAATTCAAACAACGCTCTAAATTTAAACTTTTGCCTTGTTCAATATGTTTCTATTTCAAAACGTTTTAGTAATTACCCAGCAAATTAAATTTTAACGATGCTTAATTCAAAGGATCCGCGCCCTAAAATAGCAACGTATAATTAAATTTTAATTCTTTCTATATACCAAGTGGATTATTGCTAAATTTTTATTTTAAAATTGCTTTGGGTTAATTGTAGCTGTATTAATTAAAGCAAATAGAAATTTTAGCTTTGATGAATACAAATATAATATTATGTGCTAAAAGCTTTAACTTCTGATGTATACTACTGGCTCCTGTGTGTGGCAAATATAGTTAATATCTATTGACTCTGTGATCGGTCTCTTAGGAATTGTGAAGTTACAAGCTGCGCTTCCATCTCCTCATTCTAGGATCTTCTACTTGATAGTCGATAATTATTTATTCCGAATACTACTACACTATTATGTATTCAAAGCAATAGTTTAGTTTAAAAACTAAGAACAGAAACGTAAGAATTGTAGTAGTAGGATTTTTTATAAAATGATTTTAATTCTTAACACTTTATAAAATTTTATTTTATTTGGGAAATTTAACTATAAATAGGTAGGTACTAGTGTTTATGTACATCCGGTACGAAAGAAACAACCACTAGTGCCACACCACTTTACATGATTTAAATTTATGTTTACTTTGGAGACCATTTAATTAAACAAAAGGAAGTGCAAGGTTTGGAAATTTTCATGTACCTATTAAATGATTTTCTTTTACAATAATTTATAAGGGATGTTTTCTTCATGTTAGGTGTGGATACTGGGACGTAATACATAATTTTGGCCTTATACTTTCTAAAGGAGTCGATTTTCCTTCTTTTTTTGTAATATTAAGGGTCAGTCTTTCAATTCAGATTTAACTTCCAGTTAAGCTAACAAACGATTCGTTGTCATGGATACCATCATTGTTACACGAATTGTTTCTATGACAATTAATTGTGGGTTAACTTAACAGTGATAAGGGTGTATTCTGTACAGCAAAAGTTAAAAAATAGCGGGCCGCTAAAACTTAACAGCCCGTTAATAGTTTTTGGTATTCTATTGGACACCTTTTAACGGATGCCTGTTAAGTTTTAACAAATATCTGTTAAATATTAGCGGGATCTAAATCGCACCAGTTAAAAAATTAAAGGGAACGTTAACTTTCGCTCAGCTATCATTTCTAACCTGTTTGTTTTAATAAGTACCTGACATATCGATGTTTCTTGTACGTTATGGCAATATTTGTAGCGGCAGAGATTTTCGATGAAATGTTAGGGGGGTAATGCTACAAATTTGCCGTATATGTGAATGCATGCAATCATTTTTGTAAGATTCCCCGGTCAATACCGCACAAAAAATCAAAAACGCCGAAACGCTAAGAAAAGTATACCGAGGGTACCTGTGGAACGATTTTTTTTAAATAATCATTAGGTAATTTACTCGGTAATTAATTACGAAATATGATTTATGCAGTACTTGATATTATTTCGTTTCTTCATTTATTTAATTGAAATAAATTATTTGTTATTAGTTCTAGAGGGACCTACGGAAATTTGTGTACTAGAGAGCCTCATATCCTGAATTGTCTAATCCGAACCCTTTTTTCAAAAAACTGTATTTTGTCCAACTTATCTTAATTAATAATCGTTCGTAATTTTAGCTATGAGTTATTATTAACAAGACGAAATCAAAGAAATTTCAGTAATCCATTTGAACTTCCCAATTCTGCATTTTTGAAGTTATTTACATTAAGTAAAGAATGTGTAACTGACTTAAAATACACTCTTTGAGCAGTTTATGCTTCCACCTAAAAGAAGTACTGACATCCCTAAACATATCAAAATATTAACAGCATTGCATAATCTCGTACTATCTTTTTGTTGTACGAGGACATTGTTTACGTTTTTCACTGACACACTCCATATTTTAATATTTGACGTATACCTACTAGCTTATATACAAATTCACCGCGTAAACGTCAAATACTACAAGATAAGTCCGCTTACACTAGAACAATTTGTTTGTCATATAACTAACTTCAGACCGTATGATAGCGGCTCTGCTAAAAAGTAATATTTAACGGAGCGCTAAAAACTAGTGTTACAGAATAACAAAATAATAGCGGACCGCTAAAATATAATATTTTAACGGAGACCGCTAAAATTTAACTTTTAACGAATGTGCTACAGAATACACCCTATAAGCTGCCCCATGGGGTGTTAGCTAGAGGCAGCATAACAGTTGTAACAAAATAAGATCAAAATTTATTTTCATCTAGTATGGTCTAAAGCGCATCTCTGAAAACTTAGACATACATCTGTAAACTTCAGGATTAGTCCGTAGCCGCCAAATTAAACTTATACGTCCATCCGATAGGTTCAAATTGCGACGAAACCTACTTTCCGAAAGATCTCTCATTTATACAATTAAATAGTTCAGAACGGTTCAGGACATGTGACACAACTTCAAATTCAAATAATATTTAATAATTGTTAAGTTCTAACATTTAATCTAAGATGAAAGACAAACGCCCATGACGAGACCTGTATTTGAACCCGGGACTTCTTGGTTGGTTAAGTGTACTCGGTGTGCATTCACGTAGCATCGTCTGTACATGAAATAACTATTATAAAAAATACAGTTCACTACGAACTACGATGAATCCTAACGAATTATAACAGTATAATATACTTTGTTTCAAGTTCAAACCAAATTTTAAACTTCTTTAATGTAGCAGACGGTGTTTGCAAATAAATTAAATCATTTTTGTTGCTTAACGAAAGGTAGGTTGAATTAAAAGATAAGTAGACTAAACTGAAAACGGGAAAATTAATTGCATAACTTTTAAGATATATAATCTCTAAGAACCGTTATTAAAGAATACAAATTCTACATTTCTTAAATTCAAAAACAATCAATTATTTTTCCTAAACCTGATATTTGTGTAGTTGGAAAAGGTGTTGTACCATATACATTATTTTAAGACGTCTTGAGAATAGTTAATCTCCAATTATTGTTTGATCCCGAGTTGGGTTAAATTAATCTGAAACTTAAGACTACCTGCGTATTTTTATTTTCCATGATAAAAGACATAAAAAAGATTACACTTCACTACTTTATATATTTCCTACAAGAATATGAAACTCGTTAAAAAGATGAAAAGAAAATATGATTTTCTTTACTCTCGCCACTTATATAAGACAGTTTAATAAATATTCATAAAAGGAGTCTTTGTGGAGCACGGCTTTTGATGTTATTATAAAGAATGGGGGTCAAGAAGGGTACATTATTCTGATATCGATTTCCTTCATCGCAGAGATTAAAAAATCTACTTTCCTTGTAGATACTCGAACATACTGGCAGTATAAGCGTAGCTAGGTGTTTTACTTCGAGACATCGGCTGTAGCTGTTAATGAATAATAAAAACATCCGCTTTTCGGGATAACTCTCACCATTTTATGCTAATTTATTATGGAACTAAATTGTCCGGTTGCTAATTTTCTAATAAAGAAAGGATAACATTGACAGTATGTTTTCCATAGGTGTTTCTGATAGAGCTGTTTGCTAATGTGAACTAACAGATGCTTCCTTGTGGGGTACTTCTTGAAACAACTTTCAACTTTGAATATAGTTTATTATTCTACACTTCTCGTATTTCAACCAACCAAAGAAAAGCATTTACTTAGGAATAAAAATACATTTGTGTGTGATCGATTCGGTCTGGTATTGATTTAAATTGTCAAACACATTGTGTTTATTGCACCTGAAGATTGAATTTCGCTAGAAGTAAAAAACTGTAAATAAAAAAAATATTGTTGTGTGCAGGTTTGTGCAATATAGTTTAATTTTTTTTAATCTCGATCGATTGATCGAAAAAGGATACTCACTGATTGGAAATTGGATTATACTGCATTATAAGAACGATAAAAAAAAGTACAATCAAAATTCCAGTTGACATCTATCTCACACTTTTTAATGAGGTTATAGCAAACCCAGCTTCATAATTTCGTAGTTTTGATTGCGGCTACTTACCTGCAGAAAAAATCCTGGGTACCGATTCTCGAGTTTATACGCCCCCAAGCGTGTACGCTATGAGTCGGATAGCGAGCGTTGCCAACTTTAACAGTGCTTATTCTAGAACAACAGGGGCAAAATACTAGTACAATGAAAAAGATTGACAAAACATTGGATTTCTGTCTACTATTCTTCAATAATAGAACAATTCGGGTACTATTATTTTTCAAAAAATTTGTGGAACGCGGTTGTAAAATAATAGTACGGTTGGCAACACCAGGATAGCGTATACGACTTGCAGGCGTATGAACTCGAGAATCGGTACCCTGGTACGTTTAAGATTTTGTAGTAATTTTCAATTATCGTTTACCTTGACCAGACCTTCAAATCATTTTCGATTTTCACAATCTCGGTGCGAGCGCGGGCTGGTTCGAATCTCTAGTTATAATTTTAATTACGCAGAGATCTTGATGATCTTTATAAATTTGCTTACTTGTAGGCGTTTGCATTATGATTTAATTTTAACTTTGGGGTTAAAGAATGTTACAAGCTTTTATATTTATTATAGTTTTTAATATGATAAAAGGTAATAAAGAAATGCTGCTTGTTGGCTCGACTAATACAATTCAGTTATTTATTACTATCTCCATTACTATTAATTATGATGATTATATGCAACCATGTAACAATCAGGAAGCCATCAATTTATCGTTTAGGTAATGGTATCTTTAACGGTGATGTTATTGCCATAATAATAATAATAATAGTTCCCATTATTTCCTTGCGGGACATAGGGTGGCTACGAATTCTTTCCACTGTTGTTTGTCGTCTGCGATTGGTTTTAGTTGTGCGAATGATTTTCTACTCTCTTCTGCAACAGTCCTCTTCCAGGTCGTTCGTGGTCGTCCTGGTCTCCTTTTCCCTTGCGGGTTCCGTTCCAGTATTGCCCGACATGGTTCTTCACGGGATTTCCTTAATGTATGTATGTCCGAGCCAGCCATATTTCTTCTTCTTTATTTCGTTGTTGATATCTTCTTGCCCCGTTCTTGCCCATAGCTCTGCATTTGAGATTATTTCTGGCCACCATATCCGTAAAATGTGTCTTAGGCACCTATTTACAAATGATTGCAACTTGGTTTTGATTTTGTTAGTAACGCACCATGTTTCTGACCCATAAAGTAGCACTGGTTTAGTCGTCGCGTTAAAGATTTTTAGCTTTGTTAGTTCACTGATATTTCTTGCCCGCCACACACTCCTCATTGTCGCGAAAGATGCCCTGGCTTTGTTTATTCTGTGCTGCACATCTATTAGGGACCCTCCTTCGCCCGACACTATACTGCACAGATATTCGAATTCGCACACCACTTCTATGGGGCCCCCCATAATTCTCAGGTCACTCGCGGTTGTTAGGTTAATATTGAGCACTTTCGTTTTTTCTTTATTAATTTTCAGTCTTGTTTTTCGCGATTCTTCCTGGAGACTGTTATTGCCATGCCTAATGATAAACATAAATGTATATTCATCTGAGAGGTGCGCTACTGATTCTAACATATTTTTTTATGCTATAAATCCAGATAAAAATTCACTACTTTCTTGTTAAATCTTTAACAAAGTCAGTAGCTGTACGTGAGCTGTACGCTAGGGTGTATGGATAAGATTTAACATATTTCCTGTACAGACGAAAAACCGACTAAATTGCCCTTTGTTCGGACGCAGATCCAAAACCACTTTCTACGCTATCTACACAACTGACCATTGATTCATCGACCACATTTGTCCAATGAAAATTTAATAAGATAAACAACGTTGACCGTAATTTACCATCACTATCATTAGGATACATTACATAAACCTCAATATTCGAAAGTTCGCTAGTATTCATACATGAAGCTCAATCGAATGAAAATTATTATAATTCATTTGTTTGCTCATACATAACATACATCTAATCTAATCTCTTTCAGATATCGATATACTTATCCAATTTGTGGCCAAAACTTTCCATACCAGTTCTTAGAAGTCTTTATTAAAAATTTATCATTGTCGCAATTAAAATTTTGGTTGAAAGATCTTACTTAAAGTTTAATAATTAAACATTAACACTTGATAAAGATCTGAACCGCATTTCGTGGAGAATCGCATTTCAATGTTAGTGAAGAATTATTGTATTGTATTAACTCGAGTTTTACATAATCCATTCTTAATTAACTGCCTGGGTTCACTTATGACTCTTAAAATTCTTAGAATTTCCTCGGCTCTCTCAACCTTAATTATGCAGCTTGACTCTTTACTCCCAACTTAAGGAATGCATCAGAGGTTAAACCGCCCTTGTTTCATTGTCGCAACTAGTGCAGTTCTCATAATGTCTAGCAATTACTCTAACGAAGTGAGAAGACGATACGAATTATTACATTTTACAAGGTGGTTAACTTTTTTTTTATCTCCCTTACTACATGATTATGGTAATCCAACTAGATACTAAACTATTAAGTATGACAAAATTAAATAATCATTTAGAAATATTTAAAAGAAATAGAACCTGGAAATCCATTTCTTTTTAATTTACTTGGTAGGTATATAAATTTTTAATCAATTTTTTATATTATGTAAATATAATTCGCTTTAAGTACCTACCTGCTTAAGAACTTATTGTGTGCGTGTTTATATTTTTTATTATGTATTGAATCCGTTTACCTGCATGAAGTACCTAATGGTTATGTGAGTTATTGACTTAGTTTTACATGACAAGGACACTATTTTTTCAATCAGGAAGAGGTATAGTACTTATACATTATTAAACAGAAATATACACAAAACATACATAGTTGTTGATTTTTTCTTTTAACGTACTATTATTTTTGTTACATTACGCTAATTTAAGGTAAATGTATTCTGCGTCTAATTAAAACTCGACATTAGAGGATTATATTAAACACATTACTGCAAGTTGAAGTCTGGCATAAAAATCAGTGGCCGATGTTGTTACATTTCTTATTTTTAAGCAAATTGCAGACTACTTTGGGACAAAGTATAGTTTCCTTTAGCATATGCACATTAGTTGAATGTGAGAGCACCACTGTGAGTGCCAAACAATACTTACGAACTTCGTGACGTTCAGTGACTCCAATGTTCTTGCTTTGAGCCTTTTTTACTGCAGACGTAAAATATCTCTATTTGAACACGGACTTCAATGACGGACAAAGATGAAAGTTGCAGAGAAGGCTAGGTGTGGTGAATATATGGTGACCATTCAAGAAGAAGTATTTTATTATATGCTACAAATTCGGATTAAGAACGTTTGCACTTCTATGAAAAAGTACTTTTTTGTTCTTGTCTGTTTTCTGATCCCGGCGTTAAGTTGCCTCGACCAGAAAATCAGACCCGGACAAAAAAGATTAACTTTTTAACCTTAATACAAATTATTATCTCCTACGCTATCACCAAGAAGGAGGGGTTCCACACAGATTTTCAATTTCCTTTTGGAAGTATGATCTCTCAAAATTTAATTCTTCAAGTGTAAACTATGAGATACAAGGTTGATACCATTACCAAGACAACACATTGCAAAAGCGGTTTAGTTTCGCTCTAAAGATATGTTATAGCGACATTGTATATCTTGTAAATACACACAGAGGTGTTTTCCTTCTCAATCTAATAAAGATTTCTACCCCTTTAAAGCAAATTGTTTGTAATGTTGTAGGTACAGTTAGTCAAATTCTTTTGAAAAATCGTTTGTCTAAAGTAACTTCAAATTCAAATTGTGAGACACAGCAGATTATTTCTTTCTTTCCATCGTTCTTTTAAACACCAATTACACGAATACACCAACCTAATTCCTATTTATAGTTTTTTTTATTTATGTAGCGAAGGCCGTACTGGGCAACAAATTAAGAAAGAATGTAAAATGTGTTTGTCTTTATCTCACATCGATTATTCCATTTTATAGAGTGACATAGGGAAAGAATATCATAGTAAATTATGGCAAAGATCTACCCCTATTCTTCAAGGAATTAAAGCAATTTTCAGAATTTATTTTACACAATTCTGACATAAACACGATAACGACCCGAACAAATAAAAGATAGAATAATAAATTATATACAACTAATAAAAAAAATGTTAGGAAAGCTAAGCACTTCATACAGATGCTTCTCAGAAATATAATACCCCATAAAAATACGTGAATTGTACTAAACTGACTCGCCCTGTCTAAGAGATAACACTGGATCAACTAGAGCTTTGTTGACTTATGCGATTAATTATCTCCAGCTACGCATTCTGGATTCCTGGACGATGTGTTGACAGTATATTAAGAAAATTAATTGCAAGCGGTGGTTGAGTTTATTTTCACCTTTCCTCATGTGTACTGAGTTTGATGGAGTTATCTCAGCAGTATTAATAAATGATGAGTAAATCGCGTGTAGTTGCTTAATATTAACACCTCGTGCTGTGAGCACATTCATCCCTATTCGTAGTGCCGCCTTGTACTTTCGTCGCTTATATCTGACATTTCTATGGGATCTTCTTGATTGTTCCCGAAACAGTTTTATGTTATTCGTTACAAGGGTTCATTGACTTGTTACAGTTACCAGTATTTTGCAGGATCAATGTTATTTTAAGTTTTTTTTTTGTTAAGATCGAAGAATCGGGTTAAACTATTTTTTGATAAACATTTATTTGTCTGTAACCATGGTTGGTCATTTTTAGTTTGACAATAACGATAAAACATAAATCAGTGTAAAGTAGACTAATTGATTTTAGTATAACCTAACCGTGGGTCATTATAGATTTGTCCTAAATACTCCTTTGTAATGTGGTTAGCATCCACCGACTTACAATTATTTTGTCATTAACAGATTTTATCACAGTAAATTGCGTGTTGTCGGTTAAACTTTTTCTCGGTGTACCATATCATGAAAGGGAAAATTAGGCGGTTTGATTATGATTAATTCACAGTGCGTTCCATTAATACTAGTAAATGTAACCATAGTCAGAATATTGGTTTATAGCAGTATAATTTCCACCTGTTTTACATCCATCGTTTTCAATTCTCAAACCTAAAATTTTCTTAATTGTTAAAGTACGTTACCATAATATAAGGTGGGCTGTAATAGGATGTTCAGACTTACAAAAGGATTGTATTTGTCCTACCTTCAATGGTTTGTCCGCAAAATGAATATTAATATTCGGAATATCATTGCCAGAAAGTGTTTTCTTAAAATAATCCCAAAACAACTATAGATTAATTACCCTGTACAATTCTTAAGAATTTATCCCCCACCCCGCTGTTTTTGGTTAGAGAAAAAATAGTACTTTGTCAGGGTTCAGTCGTTATGTGTCCCATTTTGCATGATTGGATAAAAACATTAACCGAGATATAACTATTTACTAGGGTTGTATTTTCAAGGGATAGTGGATTGCTGGGTCAGTGTGTCAACCCTTCTATAATTTTCTTTGATCCCTTTTAAACTTAGAATATGGTCCATACACTGAGTGTTATATTTAACTACAAACATGATAGTGACGAACATTTTCAGCTTCAACTTGGTTTGATAATATATACAATGTAACGAAAATAAGGAGTGTTCACAGTACCACGGTAGCATGACGTATTCTAGGCAGGAGGAAGAAGGGGGAAGAAAATTGAAGAGTAATACACACTGACTTATTTCATGAAAACGAAAAATAATCAAAGAGAGAATTCTTCAATAAAATTAAATGTTTTTTATGTTGGCAACAATTAGTAATGGAAATATGTATTTAATCGCAATGACAATTTAATTCATATTCCGTTAGCCAATCAGAAGCGTCCTTTTTCAAAAATTGAACCAGTTAGAAGGCTATCTTACTGACAATATTTTCATGACAACTGTGAAGCAGGAGAGTCTTTCTACAACAATATTTATGTCAGATAAACATCAAGCAAACGCCAAAAAAACTATTATTATTTTATAGCGAATTCCAATCGCTGCACTAGCCTGCACTAGTGTACACTAGTGTAGTGTGTTCGAATTTCAAAATTGACAAATGGTGGTTGCACCAGACAAAAATAAGCAGGTAGTTTTTAACAAGTGTTACATCTGTGACTTGAATGTGCCTATATTTGAGTTTCCCTCTAAATTTTAACACCAGTGCAGTGCAGTCACGTGATTACACAATTCTAGCACACAACACTAGTGTACACTAGTGCAGGCTAGTGCAGCGATTGGAATTCGCTATTAAAAATTCTAGTTTCATTGAATTGTCATCCGAATACAACTTTTACCCCGAGTTTTTCTTCAATATTTGTTATTCATTCATTACTACTCGTTGCTGCTTTTTTTGGAAAATAAATACTCGCGTACCGCTCGTAATGATTTTCGTCACAGCAGCAAATGAAAAAATATTGTCTACAAAACTCGGAGTACAACATTTATGTCAGATAACCGTAAAACAAACTCCTGTCATAACGATAGTGGATGCAATTTGTGTATGACTAGTTAAACATTAAATTTCAAGAATCTCCTAAAACAAATTGGGTAGGACTCCAAGAATAGACAGTTCATCTTAATTGCAAAAGCAAATGTTTTCTAATAGCATCAATAATAATTAAAAATTGCTTGATTGTACACTACTGCAATGGATTTTCTAATTTCTGTATTATTCAGAACCTACAACAGCCATTATATTAATTTACAAAACATGCGTGTATGTTTCAAGTCATGTCACAGCATGTTTATGCAACTTAATCATTGTAGTAAGTTTCCAAATATTTCTTCCCGAAAAGCCCCAATATATTGCCAAAATAAGTATGTAGGTACGTCATAATTGGTTCATTTAAATATGAGGGGTCTTTGAAATGAAGGAAAACTAGATGGAGCGCTGTGCTGTGTTCGTTCATATCTCGTGAATGCACGGTATGGTACCAGTTGCAGTTCTTAAGAAAACTACTTTATAATTATTAATATCAGCGTATGAAACAATAATAAAGCTCACATTCAGAATTTTCTTTTATTAAATACTTACATTTTTTTAGCAGGAAAGTGTTCCTAAAAGGCATATTCCAGGAGGTACTGTAATACTGTATAAGTATTATAGACAATAATATTTATAATAATCAATTGAGTTTCGTTAATAATATATACTTGTTGGGTAACGAAAAATAATTCAAAAACCCACACTTTCAGGGGAAGGGGGTATCAACTTTCAAAATGATTTGATTCCCCATGTACTATAGATACTAGAAAAAATACAGGACATCCAACGATGAGAACGATTTCACGTATTCCTAAAGATTCCGCTTGTAGTGGTGGGTTGTGTTATAATTTAGAATTCCAACAGTACCTATTATCTGTTATGGAGCATAAGTCCGAAAACACTTATCTGTTAAAAATTCTGTATAGTGGTATCTATTAGTTAATATTTAGAAGACCATAGGGGTGTTAAAGATACTATACAACAAATCTTCAAATAAATCAGAATATTTAAGGCATTTGAAATATTTAATTTTGTTAGAAATTCAAAAAAGTAATTATTTTCAATTTAAACTTTTTGGTTGATAAAGAAAAACAAATTTCTTCACTGAAAGAACGAGAACTTATTTAAAACTCATCATATCCAGTAAATTGATAAACTTCCGTTAGAAAGTTTTTCATATTTAGTAATGGTCGAGAAAAGCAATATCTGAGGAATACGTTGCTCACTTTGATATCGACTCCATGCCAATATACACAAAACTTGTTTGAAGAAGGTGAGGCACCCTTGCAAGTGAGTTAAAGACATGACTCACTGGTTCTGTCGAATATGCAGGCCCAAGTCACATACACTATATTTCTGAATGTTAGAACATAAATTGTGTTTTATTAACTTCCCCAAAAAGGATTTTTCTGTTTATTTAGAAGTAAGTGGCTGAGGGCGTATGTCAGCCGCATTTCTCCATAACGAAACCTGCGGTTACGCATTCTTTCCTTGCAGGGCTGGCACACCTATAGGGCCTCAAGATGACGATGCAAATGTAAATCATTTTGAAGGCGAACCTGAAAATTTTGTTTGATTATTACTCAGTAGGTACATTTGAATATTATTTCAAATGGAAAAAATACATATTTTCATATTCCATTTTAAGAATAAACTAGGTATAGGCTACGTTGGGTAATCAGAGCTAGCTAAAACATTTTTTTTTATAAATGGCGATATCCCTAATCTAATTAAAACTGTTTAACAGGTTTAGTTTGAATATGTTCCATAATTTTTTAAATCAATTATATAATAATAAATGGCATTTCTTTCTTTTACCCCTGAAATATATAAAGATAATTCGAGTACAGTGTTTTCCAAATTCCATTTTAAATATACGTTCAGGTAAATTCCGGAAATAGATTACTTTTAATAGGTAGGTGTATCAGACACCGCACAGCTCCATCAATCATTGTCAATGCAACAAAATTTTAGAGCATCAATTTTCGTCCCAGAACGTCAAATCTGAATTATACATAAATTTTGACGAATGTTGAATGACACTCGCTTTAGGCTTTAGAATTTTTGATGTGTGGGAAGACTTCCCTAACATCGTTTATAGCACAATACTGATTTATAGAATTACTTGTTCAGATGTTCTCAGTTTTAGATTTCCGGTTTGGAAAATTCTCGGTTAACCGCCTTCGCTGCTCGGGGCTGCAGATAGCATGTTCTTATATCGAAGCGTATCGGTGCGAAATTTCTGTTTCCAATTATTTTGTATCTTCCCGATACCAAAAAGCACGCAAATTTGGTCTTCCATGGGTATAAAAGTGCTCTATAACTTCTCAGACATAAAGCGGTGGCGTGTGAAATGAAGGCCGGCGGTTTGTAAGTAGGATGGTTTAGCTGTAATATTGTGTTAGGGGTGCTAATGCTTTTCCTCTAGGGAAATCGCGTGTGGGTTTTATTCCTCGCCTGTTCCTTTCACTAACTTTCTCCAGTGGCGTCACATTTCACACCAGTCTAACTTTACTCGCTCCAATAACATTAGAAACCGTACACTACCTTTCAGGCTGTTAATAAATACCTATACTTCAGCTTTTATCAAGGGAGAGATTTAACTGACAGTGGTTTTAGAAATAATGCGAAGAATTCCTTTACATTACTCAGGTGTCGTATCCCAAAACAGAGATAATTTAACAAACACCATTTATTACTAGGTACTTGGAAGAGAACTACACAAAAATTCTTAACATTGACACAAATATGAAGCATTTCGGGTCTATTGCGTATCAAAGTCGTTTATTTAATGACACTCGTTACAGTTTATTTTCTGCCAAAAATAACGGTCATTTCAAAACTTTAAACCATTGCATTGGCCTTATCGCGCATGCCCGGTTGTTACGGTACGCTAGTACCCGAGAAGACTAGCGGTTTCAAGTCTTCTATGTAAACCAATCACGACCGCCAATTATGTGGAGAACCCGAAATATTTTTTAAGCTATAGGTGTGGAACTTCAAAACTGTAATTTATTGTGGAGGAATTTCTGATAAAAAATTGTTTTAGTATTGACGACGATGAAGGAACATGTGTTCGATTATTCCTGGATCCAGGGTGTTCTAAATATTTTGGAACAACAGGGGTGTAACTCGTTACTGCAGTTGGTGCCAGGAAAGTGCCAAATTTAAACTCAAACTTTAGATATCTTAGTACCGAAGCAGGCAAGGAGGGATCGAACACACTCACAAAGTGTTTCTTTTATAACATAATGGTAACCAGTAGCAGACTTTTAAAAAATTTAAATAATGGGTAATAAATTAATCAATATATCGCTTTAAACATTCGAAGATATCGCATTTTCTTCGTGCATAACACGACTACTCTTCGTGGTAAATCAAATGGAGGTTACTCAAATAATTGATTTTAATAAGTTTACTTGCTTATGGATTGCATTGGCGGCTCGTGATCTCTGAAGGTGGGTGGGCACAAGAAAAAAACTGGATTAGGTACTATTATTTTTTGTACATAAAGTCCATTCTCCTATTTTTCATGCTGGAAAAGACATCAATGACTTTGTTGTCAAAATCCGGGCTAGACTGGTCGAATTTCTTTTTTACTCATAGAACTGCCAATCGTGCGTCGATCTTCTTGTACTTCTCAGAATTATTTGAAAATTGGGCATAGACCTGCCTTTATTTTTAATTAAAAGTTTATCTTCGCAAGATATTGGGGTTTTAAAAAGATTTTGAATATAAGCAACTTGAGGGTGATTCGCCAGGTTTTCGTGCAGAGATATTCTTAAAAAATTGAGATTCCGTTAAACTAAAAATAAATAGAGGACCGTTTGCTACAGTCGATTTTTTTTATTAAATGGCACTTGTCTAAAAAAGGGAGAACGCCATATTATGCAGTTTTTAAAATACATTAATATTGCTACAAACTGGTAAATCATTTACTATAATAGTTGAAACAATGTGTTGTTCTGATTGTCATCAGAAATTGTAATTTCAATGTGGTATTTTACATGTAGGTACTGGCAAACAACAAATTGTACACCTGGCACATTTGTCAGCATTCAGAAACAGTATTTATTAATTTCTGTTTTGATGTATGAAACATTAAATGAAGCCGGATTTTATTATGCAAAATATCAATAATTATACTACAACATTGAAATAATATGAGCAACACGCATATACCGTTCACATTGGATTATTTTACTTAAAAAAAATTAAAAAGTGTATCAAGTACGTCAATTACACGTATGGTGAGTTTTTCAAAATATTCATCGAATTGAATGCAAACCTAAACACAAAAGTTTGAAATGAAGTCGACAATTTTGTGAAGATCACATACCTACCATGTATTTTTAACGTTATTTGAAATTTAAATTTAGATGGTAGTCATAAGAATTTGCTTAAAACTTGATTCATGCAATTTCAAATTTCTTCTCTTGCATGAAATTTTTGTTTCATAAAGAATATAACAAGACCTTGGATTTTGATCGTAAAATTTCAGTGTATAGTTCCCGAAACATTGTTGGTAGGTACAGCACGAGTGCAAAATAAATTTATACGAGTGCGTCAGCACGATCGTTTCTTTTCTGTTTTGTATTGTGCTTGAGTGCTTACTTATAGCAAGAATGTTGAGAAGGGCACTACTGCTGAAATTTGCAATTAATAGTATATTATTCAACGAGCGTATAATGATGGCTATTACCCACGAAGATGAAAGTTGCAGCACGAGCCGAAGGCGAGTGCTGTAATCATTTGAGTGGGTAATAGCCATTATATGCTTTATCTACAACTATTTAAATAACAAAGCAAATTTAAAGGCCCCTACACATTACACCGGCCGTCGATCCGGCAGTCTGCACAGTCCAGGCCTGCACATGCCAAACTGCGAGTGTGTATGCGAATCCGGCTGCCTATGCAGACCAAATAATTGGCCGGACGGATTTCTGTCGTTGCTTGAAATTTGCCTGCACAGACCTGCATAAACTGAGCGTGTGGATGCAAAAGAGGCCAAATACTTCAGTTCGAGTGTGAAGTGTATGGAAGAAACATGTCTTATGAAAATAAAAAAGAACACTTTTTAACAGAATTCATTGAACTGTATACAGCACATCCTTGCCTATGGAAAGTGAAGTCCAAGGAATACATGGATACGCATAAAAAGGATATTTCGTAGGAAGTTTTAGTAGCTGACCGATCAGGAAACGGCTAGACCTTTGTAAAAGCCAGTCTTTACACCATTTTCTTTTTCTTTTCTTAGCAATGGGTTTTTTATGTTTTAATTTTACTGTGCAAGCCACTGCTGTTACACTGATCAGTATCAATTCTTCAGAATTCATTCTAACTAGGACGACCTGCACTTGTTATAAATGAACATGAACTGACAAAACCATAGTTTTCATTCGATCGTGTGGAGACTTCTCCGGCGGCCTGTACAGTTGAGATCTGTGCAGGCAGCCGGAAGGGCCGCCTGCGTGTGTGTAGCGGCCTTAAAAGTTCAAAAATTTAAATAAAACAGGTCATCCTACCTGAAAACAATGTTTTTAGTTTTGTTTCTCAGTTCTGTCAGATAGTGTTACACAAAATACACAGTAAGAATTATTTGGTCATAATAAAAGTTCAAAAATAAATAGATAAATTTCAGATCATAACTTTGTGTATTTTGTGCTGTTTTGTGCAACACTATTTATTTGACAGAACTGAGAAAAAAAACTAAAAAATTGTTTTCAGGTAGGATGATGATTTGTTTTATTTAAATTTGAAATAAACGTATTACTCAATCGTAGTGTCATTATTATTCAATTGACAATTTTATTGTAATGAGTGTCATTAACCGTTAAAAATTGTATAGTAATGGAAGTATTACCTACATAATAGTTGTAGATAAAAAATTATATAAGAAGATAAAATCCCGAATATGCGATCAAAAAATAATAAACATTTGAAACAACACCCTACCAACCAGTAACAACTCCCTATCAACAGCATTTTTATCATAGGTAGCCGTCTTTTTAAACAGGAAGGGGAATTTTTATAATGATGGTCAGCGTGTTTATCGCGAAAAATGAAATCTATTAGCTGAGGTTTCGGGTGTTGCTTAGAAACTACTGTATGAGACATTTTGTCCGTAAAAAGACGTTGAAATAAAACATTAAATTTTGAAATAACACTGATTTCTTTCTACGTACCCTTTCTAGTTTAATTGCAGATCATAAAAAGTATAAGCTCATTTTTGTCACTTTGTTCTGAATAAAATAAGCAAAAAAACTTTCCATCGACTTTAACCTGCAAAACATATTTTGAATGTTTTCACTCTCGCACGTGCACTTCGATGAATTGTAAGCATACAGTAGCATGTTTTCCCCTAGGTTTCGACGATATTCATCAAGATGGATGATTTTTTATGGATGAAGAACTTTACATCCTCATAAATTATTAAATTGTGTAATAAGCATATTGGGAAATATGTTTCATCCGCAATTCTCCCTTATAACTCGAGACATGACAGTGAAAAATGACTTTTGGATCAAGAAGGCATCACTTTCTCACTAACACTGTAAAGATAACATTCCATCTACATTAGAATATTTTAATATTGGTACACTTTATAGTCGATCTTTACGGAGAAAGTGTTCATTTAATAAGAAATTGAATATCTTAAATGGTGGTTTATTAGTAGAGAAGGGTCTACGTCAAAGTATTTTTACATAGAAACAATTAAAGTTAAATTCAAATCAAGATGTCAATAAACTACACCTTATTGAAAAAGATTTTTAAACAAATTTGAAAAAAAAACATTTTACAATAAAGAAATTCTTCTTATATAAAATATAAAATTTCAAATAAAACCTGTCGGCCAGCTTTCATGCGATATTTTGCAGTTCGTTTGCCTTTCCAACCAACAGTATTTTTTAATTTAAAAGTCTGGCAAATATTATTTACTTTGACTTTTAAATAAAGTTAGGATTTCCGGAACTGTGGCTCCCCTTCTTCGATATTGTTGGAAAACTTGATCCAAGTACTTCAACGTTCGAACTTACGCTCCTTTCAGCACAAAAGTTTTAAATCAAACTTGTGTAGTAACTTCCTTAAAAGGTAAAATACAGAACTGGTCAGTTCAACTGTCCTTGAAGCGATTGTAGCCAGAGAGAAAATATGAGCGTCTCTTCAAACCGTTTGTGTGCGACGATGAATTGATGAAATTTCCTCAACTTGCCTGTATCCGTTCTACGCGCTCTTTGCAAAGCGGAGGAAAATTATATTGGGTTTGCACTTTATAAAGGAAATATATAACTAAGTAATATTATTAAAAGTTTTATGAAATTTCGCACTTTGAAGCAGGAACTTTCCGTTTCCATTAATGAACTTTGTTTTTCAGGTGTTTGTTTGTTTGTTCGAGGCGCTGTAAAAACTTTTTACCAACAACCTACATACCCTGAATTACAATTTTGTTAACCGCTGACACATCTATTTTATGAACTTGTTATTCATGGCCTATGAAGGAAGTGATAGAACGTTACGAATAAGTTAGTAGTGTGTACAATTCCAGCACACCCAGATTGGATGAAAAACGCTAAAAACATCCTCTTCCACCAGAAACCATTGTACACATCCTATAAGTCCTTGTTCGATCGGCTACCCTAACCTTTCGCATAGAAATTCGTGGCACGCTCACAATAAGTAAAAAACACTGGAGGCTGTATGAGTTCCTGCTAACTGGGTGAACATAGAGACCCTTAGAAATGAAAGAAGATGGAAATAGACTGTACCGAAAAGGCATCTAAGATAGCTTCAGTGATGGAATCTTAAAGTAAAGTTTTCTAACTTATTCCGGAAAGAGTTTTGGCAATAACTTTATTTCGGCTACAATGGCAAACTTCATAGAGTAACATTTTCAATACCCTGAGTTCTATTAATATAAAAAGGCGAACTCTAACTCACTGTCGGTATGCTAACAGAATTTGAAAGTAGTTTCTTAAAAACTCAATTACTTCACATTAGTTCAACTATTTCGACCTAAAGTGTTTCTGAAGGTATAGGGTGATGACATTTGGTAGTAGAATTACTTAAACCATCGGCACCCCAATTTGGAGGGGCTGGTTCAATTCACATTAATTAGTTTTGTATAACATTACCCCAACTTTTTTTAGTCAATTTCTAATGTTGAAAAATCTCACCATCATTTATCTGTAGTGTAATATTCCTGAAACGAGGTTGACGTTCCTATGCTGAAATCTGCACAACTATTTAGGAGAGTGGGAAACAATTATCAGTCAATTTATTTCATTAAAAAATTCTGTATTAACTGATCTTTTATTTTTAATAATTATTTGGAGTTAAATACACAGCAGTTGGTCGAACGACTGTTTAGAATCAATTCACATTATTTTAAAATATTTGTGTTGAATTATGTTGAATCTTAATACATTTTTGAAGTATAGAGGTAGGTACTTACGGGAATACAGATATAATTTGGCATGTTGCTGTAAATAGAATAAAGTTCATGATAGTATATACTGTATCACATTCAAAACAAGGCACTAAACTTTTCCAGTATTCTATCAAATACAACCATGCTAAATAAATTTATACTTTGCTATCTTGTTCAAAATTGAACAGCAACCTATACCGTTCACAAATTGATGAAATCCATATTTTTCTCTTTCGGATTCGCCTGCCTCCTGCAGATTTGCATATTTAATCAACCTGTATTTTGCCTACTTGATTATTTAGAATCTGTCGAAGGGATTTACCAGACCGCAATACATGTGTGGAATTTGAAATTAATAACTTTTGCAACTTTAACATCTTTTCCGACTTTTATATTGAACTCGTACTTATATTTAAATAATTAATTAGCAATGAAACTATTAATTAACAGCGTTTTCAATTTAAAGCACTGCTAGTATTGCGTTTGTATAAATAAATAAAACAAGTGGGTCAGGAAGCTCCGCAGAAACATGTAATTAAAAACATTTATGGAAATTAGAATGAGAAACAACCAACCAAGAGCAACCGCCAAGTTATCCTGTTAATGAAAGTTTATACTCGTTTATATAAAGAAGTTTTTGGAAAAATTAAAACAAGGAAGGTAAAACTTTCAGACGGAAAGTTGGGAATAACGATCGGCAAAAGTTTACATTCCATTATATATGTATACAATCTTTGTATTTATAAAAAGGAATACCGCAGTGCAAAAATATCGTTCTAATTTTTATTCACATCACATAGAAGGTTTTTAATTCATAACGGCGAAAGTGACAGCACGTCCTGGTGCTCATTTTGGCCAGCTGGGGGTTCAACGATGGAACCAGATGACGTCCACATATTCGCGTCACAAACGTAGAGGATATTTATATTTTTAGCGAAATTGTGTATGCATGTAAATCTAAGTTGAACCCATATGCTTCAGTTTTCACTAGAAAATTTATGACCTATGTGTCTAATTAAAGTTTCTTACCGATCATCTTATGCTAGACAAAATCAATAGCATTTTGAATTTAAATATTTATATATTATATTTAATATTTATATAAAATGAAAGAGAATATTACTATAATGAGAGTAATTTACATAAATTATAGCTATAAAATAGGGATAATTTATGCGTTTAATGTCTGGTTATCCGGAACTTTTAAAGTAAAGATTTAAAATTCTTAACACATGTGTATATAAAATCAGTTTGGTTCAACTCTTTTTCGATTAAAGGGGTTCTCTCCTTGCCATTGCGTGATTTAGTACGTCCATGTTCTTTTTGTTTCTGTATTTCTTATATCCTCTCGTACAGCTTGTTTTTATGCGTGTTTCCTATCAAATTAAATCTTGCTCTTTTGGGAATACTCGTAGAATACAAAATACATAAAATCAATAAATCAATACGAAAGCAATTCTAAAAATTTAAGGAAATTCGCAGACGCTAGAACTTTATGTTGAAAATCGTTGTTAGCTTTATAGTTTAGTCGTACAAAACTTACACTTACACTTCCCGTATTTAGTGGTTTGTACAATTAATTTTCAGAATTGTGTCCGTGCATGAAGATTAAGCAAAATCTAGGATTAATAGATGATTATCAATTTCTGAATTTAAATGAATTCCTGTGAAGTTATTAATTTCATGTTATCACCTGATTACCTGCTACAAGAAGGTTGGTTACACAATATTTTCTGATACAAGTGCAACGCGATGTTCTACTAAGGAAAATATTTTTCCACAAACTCTGTAGTGTAAAGGTACGAATTTTACACTTACATCTCCAGTAAAAACATAAACACCAATTTCCAATGTTAGCGGAGCGTTTTCTTTCTTTTATTTATTCAAGATTTCACACCGTGTTGTTTTATTTCTCTATTTCTTGTTTTTTTTCCACAAGAAACTTTGTACTTGTTGAAAACGCAATATCCCTGTTATAAGAGCTACTATCGAATAAATTGCGTAATAATTATTATGACTCCTGTATTGCAGGAATGAATTCTGTTTGTAAATTTAAAATAAGACTCTCGTTCAATTTAATGGAAACATTTCCTTGTTCTGAATTGTAAACGAGATGTGATGACAAGATATCATTTATGTCTCTTAAGCTTCACTGCACTGAAAACAAGAAAAAGAATTGGAAAAACGAAAATGCTAGACCCTCGAAATTCGTGTTCCATAATCATACCGATGAAAAGTTTTTCGGGAAACCCTATAAAGAAAACTTCTTTTTAAATCCCTATCTCCTTATATAGAAAGACGTTGAAAAGTGTTTCCACTGTGAAAGGATGTAATTAGGGGAGCAGATTGTAACTTTCTCAGTCACATGCAGAATTTGATATCAAAACATAGAATTACTTTTATATGTATGTACTGCGTTTCAAAGGAAGCATAACCCTCTATTACATGGTTTGAATGATCATCAGTACATAATATTCAACGTAATATAAAACATTGATTGGTCGTGTCCGCACAGCAATCGCAGTAGGCGCTTACCTAAAAATTAGTAGAACCTTCTGGATTCCACCAGCTACAACTCCTAGTAAATACACAACAAAAACACTGTTATGTGGAGTCTTACTTCTTTGTCAATAAGACTATACTTACCAGATTAGCATAGAAATGTTAATATCCAATAGATTGCTTAAACCATGCCCGAAGATTTGTGACTGGTTATGATTTAATCCATGATGCTCACCTTCTGGGTTGTTATATTCTTGGAGAGATTAGGTTTGCTGCACTTCTGATGAACTTTATTCTTAGAAACTTTTAGTAACTAAACCTACTAAGCTCTGGTGGTTAGGATCCGCGTACCTAGTTCTTTGTGAAGTTGATTGCTTGGTATACTTATAACCTACTGGAGTAATGCGTATTTTGTTTTGCACGATGTAAATTTTGTTTAGGTACATAATTATTATATTGTAACAATTACAGTTACCCAGAGACGAAAACATATGGTAATACGTCGCCGACGTATGAGTGATTTGTGTAACAAGGTTTGGGCATTTTGGGTTTGACGTTGATTTGCGATTTGATTAGTGAACAGAGAATGTTCAGCCTAGTGTAGGATTGCCAGAGTTTTTCATTTACATCATGAAAATTTGGTGATAATGTTCCGTGTACGCATAATTCCAATCTGCATAGGAACATAAGCTGTATATTAAATCGTTATAACTACACAAATATTTCTTATTGAGTGTTTTCCACAGTTTGCTAAACATATTATTATTGTTGAAGTCGAAGTACCTACTCTTGGTGTACAAAGTTATGTCTGGTAATACTAACTTTTTACAATAATCGACATTTCATGTTATGGTATAATATGATTTCTTATGATATTCAATATCTACTTGAGATGTTGATAGGCAGCTATTCAGTAACATCTTCAGTTGTAGCACACACTATTGTTATTGCCTCACTTCGTACGCAATCAACTAGTTTTTTTTTCGAAAAATAGTTCTGGTGGTAGTGGTTCGTAGCGCAACTCTTATCGTATGTTTCTGCCTTTGTATGAATCAGTTTATATATTCCATTTTTGGTTAGTGGTATAAAAAGGTGGTTCTTCAATTTTTGTAACAGTTCACAGGTTCACTTGCTGTGTGTTTACACTGTGTGTTAATCTTTTTAAACAATGATATTTTTTCAGATGGACTTACAAATAAATGCAAAGATAAAAACGTAATGTAGGCAATATGTCGGTGTACATAGTATTCTAGTAATCCGTTCATTTAGGTGCTGTTTTAAGCCGCCTGAGAACATTCCTCCATAGAATTTACTAGCTGAAATCAACAATGTTTCAAAGACGTAATATTAATTTGAATAATTTACAATTTAGGTACGTTCTTCAAAGTAACGAAAAATAACCAATAGGTAAGAAAAACGGCTCTAAGGGCATATATTTAATAATATAAATTTCTAGATCGTATTTACTTACCATTTGCTAGCAACGAAGGTATTATGTATGCTAGGTTTGAGTTTGTATAAAGTATAAACTACATATTTTCCAGGCAACTGTCGTTAAATGCTAACAAAACTTTTAAAAAGAAATAAGAAACTGAAGCTCGAGTCATGACTAAAAGTTCCAGTGGTCGTGTCAAACTTAGTGTAACATAACATGATAAGAAGTCCAAGTATTGGGAAAACAGATAAATTATAAAAAGCGCGGAGCAAAAATGGCTCTTTTAACCTCCTGTCTCCACTGCCCAATAACGCATTAACTGGTTTAATATCAACGCCTCCCTTTTTAAAATAAACTTCGTTTTCTTTAAGAAAGCAAATTTATTAAACGATGCTGTCTTTTTCTTTCGCTTCTTTTTGTCAGAGAAGCAACGAAATCAAAAATAATATTTCGAGGTCTATTGTCCTGAAAGCTGCGAAGTAAATGTAATGAGCGCGCTCGTTTTTGCCGAATGAAAAAAGAAAAAAGAAATGGATAAACTCGAAGTTTTTCGGTTACTTTCCTACTAAACCAAAACCCAATAAAAACGAGTTAAAAAAGTTAAACACGCCACTGTCTGATAGATTCGCAGCGATCTCGGGCGCTAGGCTTAAAATAAACGAGCGTGAACACAGTTCATTGCGTTACACTGTTTGCCATTATTAAATTTCACAAATTCAAGCGAGCATTCTATTTCTTTGTCCTGTTAAATCCACTTTACACCTCTTATACTCTCACTTTTACGCCTCTTTGTCCTATCTCGTTAGACAAGGACCGAAAGCTTTTGTAAAGTGTAGGTAATTTAAGGTGGCGGTGCCACGCTGAGGGTGGCTTTACGGATTATGCGCATGTTATCAACTTTGAGAACTGCAAAGTACGATATTTCTGCTGTTTGATTTCCCAAAACACTAATTCTTAATAGATTTATATCATCTTCGTGTGTACTCAAACTGTTATATTATCGAATTCAGTTATTCTCGAATAAATCTTTAGTTATACCTACCCTTCAACCAGACGATATTCTATATTCAGATAAACACGTGTTTGTCACTGAACTTATTATTTCGTTGAACTTAATTTAATTATCAAGTTGTTCATTTAAAATCTATTAAATTGTATATGCTCCATGTGACAGTAAGTTTTAGCTTTATTCCAAAATAAACATAGTATGAGTAATTGTGAATAAATTACAAAGTAAAAAAACGATTAATTATAAAAGGAATATAGGTGCCAGTAGTGGAAAAAATAGTATACAAACCACGGTAGAGAAGACTTAACACCCTCACAGATTCGATGCCCCGCATCTCAGGAAATAATAATGCTCGGCTGAGAAAAATGCCTTCTCTACCTTGGTGTATAATATACTATTAGTGTATAGCTGAATCGGTGTAGGTAATGCTATGCCTACTTAATTAACTACTTAATATGAAAGAACACAAAGGGTAGCTTTTATTGTTGGAGAAAATTGAGTAATAACAAAGGGTAAACTAGCCGAAAATAGCATGAGTTAATTGAAATTTTTCAAGGAAAAGTGTTCCCAGTTTTACACCTTCTCATCGCCTTCTCATGAGGGACACATTTGCTTATTTCTTTACTTTTATTCCTAAACATGGTTTGCAGTTTCAGTGCCAAACATATTTTCTCTGTTAATAAACATAGAAAATTAGCCACCGTAATAATAAAATATGCACTAAGAGCGTTTTCATGCCTACTCGTCCTTTTACCATTACGAGTAGTTCTCCTATCCTTACTAGAATGTCGCTGTGTTTTATATTTGTTTTCATGGTTAACTTTCCACAAGTCTTCATACTTGCTGTTGACAGAGATATCGAATGCTGCGTAAATCACACTTATTCAATTTCTTTCTCTTTCTGTCATTCGTTCGCGCAAACCTTAAAGGTGTTAATTATTAGACTAATGCTGGAAAGTAGCTACCTATTTTGTATTTATTTTCCTTATTGTGCAAGATTCGCTGTCTGTGTAAGTATACAAGGTGATATCTTTGTTTCCTTACTGTTATTAACAGTAGTGAGTACTACTTATTCGTTGGCATGGAACGTCACTTCAACTATGTACCTCGCTGATGAACTCGTTAGATACCTACTAGACTATAAGTATAGAATACGGAAAACTATGTATAAATTGAAAACCTCTGGGTATACATATAGTATGTATGTTACGTGGTTATATAAAATAGCCGAAAAGGAAAATCGGTCACCAATACACTCTATAACTTGATCACATATCAGCTTTTCCTGAATAAAAATAAAACAATATTGATGTATCAGTTTACATTGGTTTATACAAAAGTGGGTCAGAAAAAATATATTGTAGGTACCTATAATATGATTAGTGAAAGCACAAACAAAATAAAATGTAATCGATACTAGCACCTACTTTGAATAATTATATTAAACTTTTCGCACAATTATTGCAGCTATTTACGCTTTTTTTTTATTTTAAACGAACTATTTGCAGTAGGTATAATAACTTTTCGCTTGCATCGCTGCCTGTGTATTTGTATGCTCCACATACTTTAAATATTTTAATTATTCCTATGAATTTTGTGGTCGATTGTTTATTCTATGCAAATATATGTATTAAACATACATATTTTCATAGAAATGTGAAATATTCATTTTCAGTATTCAGCTGTAGGTTAAAGAATGACGTGAAATTTTATCCAGATTGTTTTACTGCAGTTCGTATCACACGCAAATGATTTATAATATATTAAATGCAAATATTCACCTGCTAACCTCCATGTTGTGCATGTCTTATTGCCATGATCAGGGCTAGGAAATTGATTTTTCACTTAAGCTAAAATTATATGAAACTTTCAAGAATCTAATAATATAGATACGTCTTTACATCCTGCCAGTTTTAAATAAAATATTAATGAATCTTAAAATTCTTTCTTAAATAACTTGTTGAATTAGTTAAGTTATGCAAAAATCTGCAAAGCTATTTTCATATTCCTAAGATGATTGTAGTATGTCTAGTTTTTCTTATATATTTTTTAATAAAACCGCAAAAGGAGTTTGCGCTGCTGAATTTAATCAAGGCAAGCGATGCATCACAAAGGATTCAAGCTTAATGAAGCATATTTAACCTCTTAGCTTTAGTGTTTCGCATCCGTTCATCATTCATCCATTCTTCATTGTCTGCATTATAGAAATGCATAATTATTGGAAATGCCTCTGCGCCAACTCATTCCCTAACGGATTTTCTCATCTAGAGAATAATTTCACAATACAAAAGTCAACCCTCCTGATTTCCTGTTGCAAACTTCTGGTACTCTAGACAGCCTTTATTCAACTGAGATACAACTTTTGATAAAGAAGAAAGTTAACTATAAATTATTTATCCTTTTCAAAACTAAAAAATATTAAGAATATTTTGCCGAATGCTGATTAGCGTGCTTTTATCAAATTAATAATATGTAACATTTTCATACCAATATTAATTCAACAGTTATATATTATAATCAGCACTTGAATTATATTTTATTGCAATAATACTCCAAATTCAGAAGATGCATTTTAAAATGTTTTCGGAATTGTCGTTTGAAAATTATTTTCACGTAGGTTTTAATTTTATGTAAGGAGGCTTTAAATTTTCGGCAAAAACTGAGCAATTCCGGAACAAGAGTGTTATAGCTAAAGTGAAAGACAATAAATTTTAAGTAACCACTGATTAAATCTGAAAACTGATTGTAAACTGTTCTAGTTGCTATTTAAAATGTTGAAGTTGAACCAAGTTGAACCCATTAATTACGGAAAAACATGAGTCTATTAATTCAGCAAGCAAATCGCGTTTAATTCTCAACGACATTATTGTACAACTGCTTTGAGTGGGGACTGTTTGGGAAACAACTAATTCTCAACATTTAAAAGTTAATTGTTCACAGGTGTTACTCAATGCTGTTATTTGATTTTAACAAGCTGTTGCAAATCTAAATCGATATCGTTTGCTGTACTTGTTGACGCCTATTATTTAGAGACCTTTCGTTTTTATGTCGCCTGTCTCGTACATTACTGAGTAATTTTAATTTAAATGTGACGGACAATGTTAATTTAGTGAACAAATTATTTTTTTAGTAAAAAGAAGAAGAACGCATCAGAATCAGAGGTAACAAAAGCGAGTAGGTCGAGGAAAGTTTAAAAAGGAAAAATAAAAAATGGGAACAGAAGGATATAATTGAACTGAGATGCAATAATTTGAATAATATGTGATTTTTTCATATTTTTCGTATTGCATTCGCGTTCTTTAATTTATCAGTATAATTACAATGTAGCTATATGAATACATACACGTAAAGTAAAACAGCTAACCTGGTATATTTACAGATAAGTACCTACTGGAGGTAAGACATTGAAAGATTATAAATACCTTAACATTATTTAGAATGAGAATTTGATTTTAGAAGTACTGATGAAAGGAAAATGCTTCACAGCTTACCTTATTTAAAGAATAAGGAAAGAACTTAAAAGATAATTTTCTAAATAAATTGTTTATTTGCCAGAAAGTAGGTCAGGGTAAATTTGAAAACCGTTGCTAATAACAAATCAAAGTCAAGTGGAATTTGGGTAACATAAAAATGTCCTTTTTTTAGTCAGTGACAGTCATTACTCACTACCACATGAAAATTAAGATTTTGATTTTTAGTTTGAATGTATTGTCAACCAACTTAAATTACCTATAACTCGATCAAAATATTTTCATGGTCTACCCTAATCTATTTACTTATTCTATGATAAATAATTATAGCTTCTTGTCATCGGAAACATCTTATTAATAAGTTACAACACTTTTAAAGAGGGTTGATTCTATATTATGAAAACGGCTAGCATTGATGATATCATAAAAAAGTAACTATAAAGCTGCTTTGATAATTTAGTCTATGATAAATACACACTAGAGTATGGCTAGTGATGTATAATAGCAATATATTTTGTACAATGCTTTGTTAATAGTGTATTATAGGAGTATGTAATGACTGCTGTTATTCACAAGAGTTAAATTTACGAATCGAGGGGTAGATCAACAGATGTCTGTATGGCAAATCGTCAACAGTAGGCTTTCTTGAATTTTCTCAAACACCCAGACGTGGATTAAAGGTGGGGGGCTAAGGGGAGTAGCCCCTTCCTTGCCCCAATGCTATTGGGGCCCCGACGACGAAGTCGAATAATACGGACATATTTGTAAAAAATATAGTATAGTGTAATTGTGTGTATAATGAAAGATAGAAAAAGTTCTTCTAAAATTTTTAATATGTTTCCCATACCGCAATATCTTGAGCTGTCCAACGATACAGAAAAACAGGAGATCACTCTAGACGTTCATGTCAAGGTAGATATCGGAAGACTTCTGCTGCACAAAGCACAAGATCGTTTTCGGATGTTTCAATCCAGGTTCTGCTTAATAAACACTTCTGGTCAAAGGGACGCCGACGTGTAAAAGTCGAAATACAACCAAAGCAGTCGTTTTTTTTTGTAAAGTACTGACACGAAGGCACGTTTTAAACCATTTTATGAAAAAGGCAACAATGGCGTCATCTACGTCGGCGGCGCTGCGTTCGTGTTGATCTTCATTTAAAAAATGTTAAATAATAGTAGGTACCTATTAATTTTCTATTTAACATAAATATAATTGTTGATAGTACAGCTATTGCTTTAAATATGAATTTAAAAAAGAGCAGAAATTAGATATTTTAAAGTTAAATTTGACATTACCAGCCCCTCACGAGAAGTAGATCGTTGTTGTTGCCTTCATGAACGTCAAAATTCGTGTCAGTACTTTAAAAGACACAATCGAGACGCTTTGCATACACCATGAGAGCAGCGCCGCCAACGGAGATTATATGACGTCATTGTTGCTTCGATATAGCAAGAGCTTCAATGGCAGTCATGGCACAACATAGAGGGCCTGTCAAAATTCGAATTATTGATATCCATATAGCTTTGTTATAGTCAGGAGATGATGCTGGCTCATTAAAATGGTTTAAAACTTGGCTCCGCGTCGGTACTTTGTCAAATCTACTAAAACAACTCGTTGATTGTGGCACCCGCGTCCCTTGCAGGAGCAACTTTTAATGGTTTTCTCATGGGTAAATTATTTAACAAATTTTGTTTTCTGTCAATGTGGCACAACAAATTTTCTTTCTACACCACATGGCCACAGTAATAAATAAAGAGACACAGTTTGTTACAATTGTGACAACAAATTATAAAACTCTGGCTCAATTCTGTGTCTAGAATGAATCAAATAAAAGTAGTTACAGCCTTGATTGAAACTTGTCTTTACTTTGCGATTTCAACTAAAAACTGTTTGCGGAATAGGAATTGATGTTGCGGTTGTTATAAAGCAAACATTACTATGAACAATTTAAACAATATTCCAAAATAAGAAGGAGTCATGAGAATTAATACGTCTACGTATTATCATCAATCTCTTTTTTGATTTAAAAGAAGGTTATGATAAAATCAGAGTAGGTAACTTAAAATTAATTTTGCTTAATTGACAGCTACGCATTTCTAGCGTTACCATCAAAGGAACTGACCTCAACGTTTTTTTAATGTAGCACCCTGCATATTTTTACATTTTGCTCGGGATAAAATTCTGAGTATATTAGCATATTAGATGTGAATGTAGAAATTAAAAAAATAATTATGTTCAGTAAAAACAAAAATTAGTGTCAATATTTACTTTATGGAACCTTGCAGATAGTAGGTATACGTGCAGAAATTTTCATTTGTTTATTACAGTATATTATATGTTTCATGCTATATATATTAGTGTATATATTTCTACCATTATTGGCGTTCTGATATCGCTCGTAAATAGTTTTTAATCTATAATTAAGTTGGGAAGAAAACGATGAGGGTTGCAAAACAATCACTAAGAACCGGTTTATCAATCCGTAGTTAACTGCTTGTTAAGCTAACCAACGGCCAATTGTCCACGCACCACGACAATCTATTGACAAGTTGACAAACTGGCCCGTAGTCACAGGCTATATTTTCTTTGAAGGCACGGTAGGTGCATGGTACATCTCTGACATACGTACCTATACTGTTCATATTCTTACAGCCATTTCTTTTGTAAGTATATTTCTTTCTCTTCCACAAAGACGAATTTCATATTTTCATCTTTTCTAGAGTATGGTCTTATTGAATAATGCAATTTAACCGTACAGTATAATAAAATCATTACATTGAAATTTAGGTGCTAATAAGCCACACCTCGGGTATCATTTCATTTGCGTTGAAACTGTTTTATCTTTAGCACTTATAGCTTATTATATTAATCAACAATACTTATTTAATGTATATTTATTAAGAACGACTTCATCAGTATACTCTACAACTGTACAGGTTAACCATGAGTAACCAACGTAACTATGTTAATACCAACCTAACAAGTACATATATTACACCTCCCTTACTTTACGAAATCTTTAAGATAACTTGGCTTCCTAGTATCCCTATGAGACCTCTTAACATTATCGTTATTTATGGTATTAGTGTTAACGGAGCTTTGGGGTTCTGGATCATCTAGCGGTTCAGGTTGTCCTGTTGGTTTTTCATCAAAGATATGATAATTATAATCTTTCTTAATATTCATACTGTTTGGCGAGCTTTTAAGAAATACTGAATTTCTCCTGTATGTTCTACCTCTATCATCAACAACATTGTAGCTCCTTGGGGTCTTATGTTCATTTAGAATTCTAGCTGGATTCCACACTTTCCTGTTAGGGTCTCTAATTAGAATGTTGTCACCTTTTTTGAACGTTTCACATTCCTTCGCACTGCGATCATAGTAGTACTTTTGAGATTGCTGATTTTTACACAACATTTCCTTAGCACCTACTGCAATTTTTGGTTCCAAATTTTCCTTAAGGACTGGTACCTTCGTTCTCAACTTGCGACTGTAAAGCATTTCTGCTGGCGAATATTCTACACCTTTTAGCGGATGGTTTCTGTAATTTAACAAAACAAGACTTAAATCTACTTTACTGTCATCACTTTTTTTTAGAATTTTCTTGGCAATTCCTACTCCTTTTTCAGCAAGACCATTAGACTTCGGGTATAGTGGACTGCTTGTTGTTATGTCGAAATTCCACTCTTTTGAGAACATTTTAAACTCATAACTATTAAATGGCATGTTGTCAGATACCAATTCCCTTGGTATGCCATGTGATGCGAATATCAGCTTGAGATGACTTATGACTTCTTTGCTAGTCTTATTTTGCAACTTTCTAAGCTCCAACCATTTTGAAAAATAGTCAACCAACACCAGATACGACTCGTTATTGTATTCTAAAATATCAGTACACACACGTTCAAATGGGTAATCTGGAATTTTATGGGGCATTAGCTTTTCTTTTATTTTATTATTGGAGTATTTCTCACAGATCTTGCACTGTTTGATTAAGTCTTCGATTTGTTTTGACATATTAGGCCAATACAACATAGATCTTGCATTTCTCTTAGTCTTTTCTATTCCAAAATGAGGTTCGTGAAGTATTTGTAGCATCTCTTTCCGTAACGACTGGGGTATAATGACTTTATCATTGTAGAATACCAACTCATTTGCAGCACTAACGCCATCTCTAATTTTCCAATATCTCATTACTTCTTTGCAGACATCATTTCTGTGTTCTGGCCACCCATTGTAAAAGTACTGCTTCAACTGTGCTAATTGTGGATCTTTGACTGTTTCTTCAGTTATTTCTTTTAGTCTGCTTGTACTTATTGCTAACTCTTTCATGCTATGAACAACTTCATTAAATGTTGGGTCTTCTTGGGTGGGTTTCTTTATATAATTTCTTGATAGCACATCAGCTATTATGTTCTGCTTTCCAGCGATAAATTTAACATTTAAGCTATACTTTATAAGTTTTAATTTCATCCGTTGTAATCTTGAGGGAATACTTTGAATATTTTTTTGACTAATTGATACTAACGGTTTATGATCTGTATAAACATTAACTAATCTCCCATAGATATATTCATGAAACTTGGTCACTGAAAAACAAAGGCTAAGGTACTCTTTCTCTATCTGCGAATACAGCTGTTCAGTTTCAGTGAGACTTCTTGAACAAAATGACACTGGATGTCCCTCTTGTATAAGACAACCACCTATGCCTGATTTACTTGCATCTACGTACACCTCAATTGGTAACTTTCCATCAAATAATTTTAGAACAGGTGCTCTACTAATTAGTTCTTTCAGCTTCTTAAAATCTTTTTCTTGTTCTGAAGACCAACTAAACTCAACATCTTGTTTCAAGAGTTGTCTTAAAGAACTAGTTACTTCTGACAAATTCGGTATGAACCTACACAAATAGCTAAACATCCCGAGTACTTTTTGCAAATCACCCTTGTTTTTGGGTGGTTCAAGAGCTTCAATAGCTGTTACCTGCTGAGGATCAATTTCTATTCCATTTTCAGAGAACATCTTCCCAAGATACCTAACTTTCTTGACTTTAAATTGTAACTTGCTTTTATTAAACTTAATATTATTTTCCCTTGCTCGTTTCATAACAACTTCAAGTGTATAGTTATGTTCTTCTTCATTTTCTGATGCAATAATTAGGTCATCAAAATAAACACCTACATCCTTTATATCACCAAAAATCTTCATATTCGTTCTTTGAAACACTTCTGGGCTAACATTTAACCCAAAAGGTAGTCTATTAAACTTGAACTTGCCAAACGGTGTCATGAAAGTAGTTAGTAGACTACTCTCACTGTCAAGTTCAATTTGAAAAAACCCATCTTTCATGTCCAAGACTGTGAATATTTTTTTATTAACCAATTTTACTTCAAAATCTCTTAATGTAGGTATTGGAAAACTATCTAATTTTATACACTTGTTTAAATCGTGTGGATCTAAGCAAATTCGTAGCGTACCATTTGGTTTTTCAACAATCGTTATTGGGTTCACCCAGTCTGTTGGATAATCAACTATTTCTATTATTTCTTTCCTAACAAGTCTATCTAATGTCGACTTCAATTTCTCGTGAATTGTTTCCGGTACCCTTCTAACTGGTTTTATTACAGGCGTGCTATCATCTTTTAGTATGATTTTGTATTTTAAAGGTATCTTCCCAACCCCTTGAAATACGTCCTTGTATTCCTGACAAAACTTTTCGTCTGTTTGAATATTAATACTATTGACTCTAGCTATCAACCCTAACTTAACACAAGTTTTTAATCCTAAGATCGGTTTTTCTAAAACATCTACTATTAAAAATATAACATCATAAGCCTTGTTATTTACAACAATATTTATGTTCACCTTTCCTACCACATCTAGCTTGTTATTACCAAATGCTATTACTCTAGTGTTCACTCGAGTTATTTCACACTTATGTCTAATCTTCCAAAAATCTCTTGTTGGTAAAATATTACATGTAGCCCCACTGTCAATTTTCATTTGAAAACTATTGTTATTGATATACACTTCTTGATACCAACTTGTATCATTACCTTTGTTATTATTAACCTTATAAACACATTCATTTTCTACGAACAATGTATCAATATGGAAACTGTCATCACTGCTATCAAGTTCAGTATCTTCTACCATATACACTTTTTTGTTACTGCGTGTACCCGAGGTGTTACCAAATCGGCTGCTTCTTTCAAACCTACTGCTACTCCTATCATTTCCTACCCTATTGTAACTATTACTAGACTTATTTAACATGCAACCAATTGCAAAATGGTTCCTATTTCTACACAATGTACAAAATTTACCATACGCTGGACACTGGCCATACATGTGCCTCTTCCCACACTTGCGGCAGTCAAAGACGTCACCTTCGGTCTCTGAACTCGGCTTCCGCTGGGGATTCTTGATCGCGTTGACAACTTCACACGAACTTCCTTCAATTAATTGTTGGTGCTGTTTGCTAGCTTCTACAGTTCTGCACATTTTAGCAGCATTTTCTGCTGTGATTTCACCTTCCGCTAAAAGTTTTTCTTGTAAACCTTTGTCTCGAATACCAAAGATTATTCTATCCCTAATTAAACTTTCCTCTCCTTCAAATTCACACTGACTGGCATTTTTACGTAATTCAGTCAGAAAATCATCGAACGACTGGCCTTCTTTTTGTACCGTGTTGCAAAACACAAACCTCTCGTACACGACGTTTCTTCGTGGGCTGCAGTATTCTTCAAACTTTTGTGTAACTACAGCTAGTTTGTTTTTGTCTTCACCTTCCTTAAATTTAAATTGATTATAAATATCTATAGCTTTATCACCTGCCATGTTCAATAAGATAGCGATTTTGGTCTTGTCTGGTCTTTGTTGTTTGTCACTGGCCTCTATATAGATTTCATATTTTTGCTTGAAGTTTATCCAATTTTTATAAACATTTCCTTCAAAGCTTAGTTCGGATGGCTTTTTAACTGAATTTTCAGCCATGATTTCTGCTTTTCGCGCCTCTCTTGTATTGAGGTTAGGTTTTGCACGTGCGTCTCCTTTCTGTAACAAGACTTCCTTATTTCTGCTAGACTACTTTACTCTGACACCATGTTTTATCTTTAGCACTTATAGCTTATTATATTAATCAACAATACTTATTTAATGTATATTTATTAAGAACGACTTCATCAGTATACTCTACAACTGTACAGGTTAACCATGAGTAACCAACGTAACTATGTTAATACCAACCTAACAAGTACATATATTACAGAAACCGCATGAGATTATTTTAGAAAATGGTATAGGTACACTGATATAGACTTATTCTTAAGCACCGATTCCTATTGCTGTCCTACTGCCCTGTCCAGTCTATTCATTTTTCTCCCGGTCCATTCACTAGTTTTTTGATACTTTTTACTTTGTTAGGGATTTGTAACGGCGCATAAGATAAACTTATTTAATTCAAACCTAATTCATATACTACTAAAAGGGAAATAAAATGTGTCAAATGACTAAATGAACTCTTCTTAAATCACTCTGAAATTGTTTTAATATTTACCTATGTATGTCAATGCTTTGATAAACCTTGTTAAAACAGTAACATCATTGCATTTAATGATCACTATCAAATTAAAGGGCATGGGTTTGCCGAAATTAATTGATATGATGAGTTGCTCTTTGTATCAACACGTTAACTGGGTTACCAAATTAATTTTATTAAACCCAGTAATTAGACTGAATTAATGTTTGCCTAATACAATAATGGACAAAGGTGTAGGTCTTAATACCCCAAGCGCATAACTAAGAATGTTTTTCAGGAGGGGTTGATGCAGTAGTCTAGCAGGCATACTATAGGCGCTAACAGCCTTGTAGTAGAAGAGTCCTAACTTAATATAGAAGTAAAGTTAATTAAAACTAAAAAAGTGGAGGTGCAAACCTCCCCTGGACTTTCCCATACTAAAAATAAACATTCGTTTTTGGTATTCAACAGTATTGTTCGCCACAACCGATAAACTAAACTTGAAAATTGGTATATGGAAAATTAACACAAGTGCCGATTGTGTTCATCTGCGCATGTGTGATTATTTATATTCATAGGCTGCTAGGATTAACCGGCGACAAGTCTCTGGCGACAAGGAATTCCCGTCCCGCGCATGGTCACTTGAACATATCGGCACTTACAAATTTCACCCTACACTGTTTTAAAGTTCAATATTCACGAATTTCTCATTAACCGTACATTTTAGCCATATGAACACCTTATACTATGTGATAGACAATTCAATTTTGCATTCAATTATATAATAATATATAGGATGTTTCATTTAAAATAACAAAGTTGCTTATTGTACTGTGAAAACCAAACACCCTGTATACGTGATATAAATTTAGAAAAATGCAAATCTATATACTGAACAACTTTTGTATTTAAACTTCTTTTATATTTTGACTAATAAAGGCGCTATAGGAGCATCAATTTCCGATTTTCAAATTCTCGTAGAGGGCGCCACAGTGGAATTCTGGCGTTCATCAAAAAACAAAAATGTAGCTAATACCAAGCTGCATAAGTATAGAAAATTTAAACAAATTCCTTAAACCAGTTTTTTTGTAATAATTTTTCAAAAATTTTAAAATTTTTGGAAGAGCGCCGTTGCGATCGTTTTTGGATTTGGTGAATAATTTTTTTTTGTGGTGTAGTACAGTCAAAGGGCTTCCAAATAAGTTGTTGGGGAACCTGATCAGATAACTGGTTTTTGAGTTACGGGGCGTTAAAGCCGAAATTTTGAAAAATTCATAGCGACCGCCATTTTGAAGTTAGAGAGTCCGGTAAAAAACTTTTTTCCTTGAATTATGCCCTTCTTTCATATACCCTACTCAGATTTTCAAAATTCCGCGTCTGAAAGAAATGCTACCAAAAAAACGTGTCTAACTTCCGCTTCCGGTTTCGGATTTTTTTGAAAAGCTTATTTTGTCGATGAATTTTCGATATACCCCTTCATTTAAAATTTCATCAAAATCGGTTTACTAGTTTTTGCGTTAGAAGCGTCACATACATACACACATACACACATACATACATACACACATACAAACAGACATTTTTTTCTAGACCACTTTTTTGGGTTTCTGGGGGCCCAAAACACGTATTTCCGCGAAAATCTCGATTTCGAAAATTTTCATGATATCAATACTTCCCATATACCAGTGGTGGTATGGGAAAGTAAAAAAGTGGTCAAGTGAGTCAGGACTATAGTAAAATCAAAGGTGAGTTGCAGTGTACATACAAAATGTATGGAAATGTTATTTTTATGGGAGTTTAACGTTTTTCCCCGCGTTGCCAAATCTGAGGGACCAGCTGACACCGCTGGTACAAGGGACAGTAAAGAATAAATACAAGATAAAATATTCTAACAAGGATAAGCTGCTTGTATAACAAAGGCAAGATTACTTCATGACTGACTGCTATTATTTCAAAACAAATTTCTATACAAATATGACATTGCCGGCTACCAAGCGGCTACCATAAGACCCTATACTGCAAACTCACCTTGGATTTGACTATAGAATTAATTATTATGCCATACCATACGTGCTAACAGGGCCCTTAGAACCCGTTCACTACTTGTAATTAAGACATCTTTGTCCTAAATTAAGAGGAAGTAGAAGTATTTGACTGCACCTACCTTCAAACTAAATAATACACATTAAGGAAATATGATGCTTGAAAACCGAAAAACATTCAACAGGGTGCCATATTACTGATGCAGAAGTAATATTGCCTCATCCCTTACAAACATTCATTGCCACAGCTAAAGGGATCGAACTACAGACTCGGAGTATAGACTGATATTCGTTTTCAGGTTTCTGTAGTATGAGCTACTACGTCTTTAAAAGAATTAACAACAGATCAAATCTGAACAGTTCATGGTATTCAAATATTTTCAAGTTCCTGAAAAAGATTAATATAATATAATTAGTCTTGTGACTACCACCACCGTATATTTTGCAGATTAAATAATTATATGTGATTAAAACAAAATGTCGATAAAACTCTAAACCTGTCATTATATTTTTAATATTTTAAAAATGTGCTTCTGTAAAAGGTAGAGTAGAGAAGCAACAGAATTAATTTAAAAGCTTAATGGTGGTAATGCATCTGCTCTTATATATGCGAGATCCGAAAATGGACGAAGCCTATGTAATATTTCCTCCGAGTTTATGGATATAACCCAATTGCACTGGCCGCAAAATTGAAATTTCCATAACATATTAATATTGGCTTTGTGTATCACGTAGCACCGCAATAATCTGAGCGATACGGTTTGTACGACCACTATAAATTTCGTTATTAATAATGCAGGTAGTATCTATGCATGCAACGCTAACAGCATCGGACATATTATTATCAGCAGTAGTTGGTTGTAGAGTAGCTTCATACAAATTCGTATACAACGCTGCGCTTCAGCATGCAGATAAAGAGCTGTCATGTTTTGTAAGTGCCTTTCATTTTTACAGTCTAAACGTGAGAGATAATTTCAAAAGCTATATTATAAGGGTGCGGATGTTCTTTCGCTCACACTTTGTACCTGTCCGTTCATTTAAAAATTTCAGACAATGCAAAATTTAAGGATTACTGAAATTTTTTAAATATGTTTCAGTGGCAATGCACCAATTTGGTGGACTTGGAACATAAGTATACCTATTACATAATATTTGAACTTTTGAAAAATATATAAATTTTAATTTTCCATCCTTTTCATGTAAAGTTTTTGATATATTATTCCAGATGTTTTGAAGTTATTTGATCATTTTAACTTGTCTATTAATTATGAAATTACTAGTTTAGTGAATGAATAACGTATTATTAAAAGTTTGTATTTGCTTTGAGAAAACTTCGCTGTTATTCTTTCACGCCTTTGTTTGTGTCATGCAATGCTAAGCAATTTCCTACGATATTTTTCGTGACAATTAATCAAGATATGAGAAATTACACCATTTTTCTGAACAATCAAAGGAATATTAAAAGCGGAATGTAAAACTTGTGCGGGCTTGGCAATAAACAGCATGTGAACATTTCAAACAATTTAACAACCGACCCTGAAAATTATAATCTCATTTTTTCCGAGTCATTGTAATTTTCATGTTAGTAAAGACAAAGTAAACAAAATATAGCTCCCTTATCATTTATTAAAATGAAGAAATCAAGCTCGTTATAGGAATCAATACTGACACTTGGTTATAATTTGATATGATACATTAAAATTTCCTTTTACTATTTCAAATAGAATATTTTATGTGTCATCGCAGTGAGCTTTTAAGAATCGTTTTGAAGCTTAATTAATATTTTTACCAGTACGAGATTACGAATCTTATATTTATCAAGTGTTGTAGATAAGTATTTATTATTAAGGAATCCATCTCAGGGTTGTCTATAAAAACGTAATATAGTTATAACCTCCGAGAGCTTATAACGACAAAACCTGCGGTCCGAATTCTTTATGATGTTTGCACATACTAGATGAAAGTTATCCCATACTATACAACCGAAAAATAGCACTTCTGTTGGAAAAAAACAAGTAGGTTCTGAATAATTGAAACCTCTTCAACCGTTAATAATTATTAATTTCTGCAAGGTATAAATAAAAATTATATTGTATGGCTCAGAAACAAATCCCATAGAAACGCATTTTTTATAAAACGGAAGTAGAAAGTCAACATGGAAGAATATTAGCTGAAAAGTAATGGGGGGAGGAGTTTATTCCCTGCAGAAACATTGCGTGGATTGTCACAATCAAATTTATTACTAACGCGGCCTCTTTAAGAATCTATGGCCCTACTCTGTACATCATTCGGGTTTCTACTAATTAAAGTTAATAATTTATAGCGAAGTAAATGAAGTATTTCCAGTCATTTTGGATTGTTTTGCCTCTAAACCATATTTAGCAGGTAACGAGTTTTATACACTGAAAATGTTAAATATGACAAACTTTAACGCCTCTACACATACGGCACGAAAAATCATGATGATTAAGCGTTACTAATTGTCACTATGTCACGCAATATCGTCCAGGAATGTACAATCTCGTAAAAAGTAATAGGACCATTAATCATGTTAAATTATGGAAAAATAACAGTTTCTTTAGAATTGCTATATATTACAAAAAATTTCAACATTTATAATTATATACTTGGTCATATTACATAAATTGATGAGAATGTGAAGAATATTAGGATTTTGAATACCTATACCCACTGAAATTGCATTTTTATCGATGGAAAGATTAATAATTTAGAAAAAGAGGCTACAGCCTGAGGTATGGCAGCTTAGAGAGGTTGGCTATCATTAGTTGGAATTGGTTTTCAATCACTAATTTCTTTTTCGGCGAGTTGTGTATACATTTTTTATGAATTTCTGCTAGTTGTCATTTAACGTTTCTGTTTTATATTTTAAACAGAAATATATTCCAATAATGGAATAAAGATGGACATCAATCAGACTGATTAGTTATAGCACATAACAAAATCTGAAAGCTCAAGATTTTTAAAATACAACACCAAGGTCACTGATATAGGAATATAGTGAGATGTTGTTCAGTAAAAATCTTGAGCCAATTAAATACGTAAGTAAATTTTTTCTGATACAGTTGTATAACGTTTTGTCAAATCCTTACTTGTTGATTTGGTGCTTTAAAAAGAACCTTAAACATGTAGTCCTAGATTATGATTGTCCGTTAACCTTTTGAAAGACTGCATAAAAATTATCAATGTCCAATGCAGTAATAATAAGTACCATATGATCAAAAATTATTTAGATAAGGGATGGCCATAAAATATAATTAGTGTGTCGTTACTTGTTTTCGACTAAAACTGACTTTGACAGATGTCAAGAGTAAAAAGCAGGAATAAATCAATCGTGTGGCTTAAGTAAAGACACACAATTTGTATTTCATGGCCATGCCTTATCTAAATAATTTTTGATAATATGGTATAACATAAGACATACTTATGGCTAGTTTTATAAAGTCTGGTTGACCGACGGTTGAGTCAACCGTCGACCATCCGACCCTTCCTAAGGGTCAGCTTCTCAGTTCGGGTTTAAGAAGCGTTGCAGTTAAACCAAGATTAATAAATTGCAATTGTTACGAGAATTGTATCCATTTGAATTAATCTTGGTTTAACTGTACCAGAGTCTAAACTTGAACTGAAATACTGGCCCTAAGGGCCGGTTTATTAATCCGTAGTTAACTCTTTGTAAGCTAACCAATGGTCAGCTGTCACGGATTGCCCCTTAGCCTACTAAAGGCCGATTCTCACTTGTGTGCCAGGCCCGGGATCGGCAAGCGCTCGGCAAGCGCTCGGAACGGTCCAGGCAAGATTTCTTTTTCATTACTCTTATGCGTTTTAACGATGTGTATTCACACTGGCCGGGCCCGGTCCGAGCCAAGCCCGCGTGCTTTCTCTGAAGAATATTTTGCATGGCCCAAGCCGAGCGCTTGCCGAGCCCGTGCCTTGCACGCATAGTGAGAATCGGCCTTAAGGCTGGAGTTTACACCTTGAAATATACCCCATTTTATGCACATTTTGTTCCAATTTTAAAGTAGGAAGGGCGGGCGACATTTTTTTCTTATTATTGGTGTTTTATCTGTCTACCCATAGAACGTTTTTGTTTAATTTCTAAAAAATAACTTTTCAGCATTAAAAAATGTACAACTCTATTTTACTTTAAAATTTTCAAGTAGTATTTACAAAAATATGGATATCGAAAAATTCTCTCTATCAATAGATAGATATAACCACGCTCTTTCAAATGCCACAAGAATTTTTTTATCTAAAATGCAAATTAATTCGGAAATAGTGGAAATAAGATTTTAGAAATATTAATATAATTCACCTTTTGCAATTTAGCATATAGGCAACACAACTAACAGGACCATTAACTGTCAATGGAGCCAATACACAAAAGACGGATTATAACGGATTACAACTTTCTACTAGGTATTGTTGTTTGACAAAAAAAAAAAATTAAAATAATATAGCGACAAAATCTATATTCAATACAGTAAATTCATTGTTCTTTATTGCATTTATCAAGTTTGGTAACGTCAGATGAATCTGAAATATTTAAAAATATGAAACAAAATTCCAAGGCAAGCATTATTCTTGTTATTGTAGGTATGCAACTTTCCATACATCAAATTCGATTTTGCTTTAAGTAAAGGGCCGGTTTATCACCTATACGGTCAATTGTCATGGATACGAATTGTTACAAAAATCGTATGCATGACAGTTGACCATTGGAATGATAAACTGGCTCAAAATCATCTGTTGTGTTGAGGTGATCGGCTATAAAGCATTCCTTGCAAAATTGATGATTATTTATCATGTTTAGCTACATTTTACTTGAGAAAGGTATATTTCTGGATGCTTTCTGAAAGAAAAATGTTATAAATTGCTATTTCAACAAGTTTGCAACACGCGAACCTAAATGTAATGTAGACAAATCAATTTGCTGCTATCTGTTTCTGTTCACCATCTCCATATATACAATATTGACTCCTAGGGGGTTTCATTAAAATCAAACATTTTTGTCACGCTATGAAATGTACATGAAAGTTTAAGAAAATTGTACTTTTATAGTCTTTTAACTTTAAATCATCTAAAGACAGTTCCAAAGCTAAATAAGAGTCAAAACTTACAAAGTAAGATATCACTTGATTTAAGTCGGTATTTTAATTTGCTCACCAACCTCCTATTTATAAAACGTTTAAGGGTGGAGTTATCAATTAGAATTTAACTTCTTGTTAAACTAACCAACGCAACGGTCATAATATACAATAAATTATTGCATCCATGAAATTTGATCGTTGGTTGGTTTAACAAGGAGTTCAATTCGAATTAATAAACCGGCACTAAAAGCGAAATTAAATCAGCGGCAGTATTTTCATTTACCTTAAATTACTTCTTGAATATTTAGGATGCGGTTCCATTTTGGGTAAGCTATTTATTGCCTTAGTAAATAAAAGCTTTTTTGCGTTCTTTAAAATTGTATTTTGTTAAAAGGTATTTTTAGGTGATTACTTGATTTCTTATTTATTTTTCGTTCGTTTGCTACATTGTTTCTCGTAGTTATTTACTTTTGGAAATCGGCTTAAAGCGTAGCTCTTACAAAAATACATATAAGAAACAGCATAATTACAAATATATATAAGTATAGAGAGTTTGTGCAATTATACGTTAAATTCCCCGTAAACAGTAAAGTCATGTGAGTGTGACTGGTAACGATATACTTTTAAAAAGGAAGGTACCATTTTAAACAGTAAGAGCACAACTTCACTCTAAACTGTCCCTGGATTAAGTTTTCTATCCATTTCAATTTAATTGTGTTGTTTAGAAACTGACGACATACTAATAGATGAGACATTATTCAACCTCACCCTTAGCTCAAGACGTCTCATTCTAATTAAGATATAAACACAATTATCTGCCTTTTGCCAATAATAATGTCACGGTAATTCCGTGGGTGTTTCGTAAATGAACGTCTCCTTAAACACCACAATTTCACTTTATTTAGGTTAATATTTTTGCAGCATGCATAGAATTATTTAGTAGCAAAATATAATTTTCATTACTGTATTTAGAATACCGGTCGATAATTCAAGAATTCTTTACCCGCTCCTCTGTATGCTGGGTATAAAAACACAACAATCGCCTCAGGATTTCTTTCAATTGGGAGTTGTATTTATCTATAGCGTATTTGTTCGAACATATGTTGAAACGATTTCGCTGGAGAAATTTTGGTTAAATTTAAATGGAACAAAATCAACAATTTAAATAAATATGAAACAAGATCGGTTTCTACGCTTTTTTTCATTTCAAGAACTGTATAGGTGGTATATTTAAGTCTAAACGCTTACGTTAAAATATTTTCTTTGGAAATCAACATTTTCTGCCGGTTTTTCAATTCGAGTTTAAACTCGGTTCAGTTGAACCAAGATCAATTGTCATGGATACCATTGTTAGGAACAATGGTAGTCATATGACAATTGATCTTAGTTCAGCTAAACAGAGTTTAATCTCGAATTGAAAAACCGGCACTAAATCATAGAAGCACAACTGAATCCATTTTAATCGAAAAACAGTGTTCCCACATACACTGTACTAGCACGTACACGAGCAATGAATAGTTTTTGCTGTATAGGCCATTAAAATACAATTTTAAGTATTGATTACTTACTAACAATACACAAGTGGTACTCAGACGGAAAATCAGTGGCTATTAAATAAACATTGGCTGTGCATGGCGAAATCACATTTAATTTACGTATAGTAAGTACTATGTATAATTTTTCGCTATGTGGGAAAAACAATTGAAGTTCCATCATGCATAAAGTAAAATATTATTACAGTTATCTAATATTCACATTACCTACTTTACTTGATATAAAATCAAGATAATTTAAAATTCCCATTCCTACCATCAACTTATCCTTGGCGACCTTGGCGTACTGTACAAGCACATGAGGTGCTAGTGATGTTCATGAGTATTTGCTTTCATACCTAGAGCATTATGCATTTTTTGAAGTGTAACTTCTTATGCGGCGATGGGTAGTAAAATCTTGGAAGTGAAACGGATATGACGTTTCGCGTAACGGAAGCACGTGACGCGCGGGGGTTTTAAATTCATACATTAAGCGACAAAGCGTGCGTGTTGCGCAGACTCGAAGATAAAGCAGGTGGCGATCGCCGAGGAATGACGCACGCAATGTGTGTTTATATTCAATACATATACATTTTGTGTTTGTTAACATTTAAAGACAAGGTGCGTCAAAATTAATGCAACCAAATGGATAATAATGGACATACAGGGTGCGTCAAAATAAATGCAACAAACACACAAGAAGAAGTTACACTTCAGTCGTGTGTCCCATGACGCACACCAATTTTTTTTGTTAATCTCTCTGTATTCCAACTTATACATTATGGTCATAGTATTTTGTTAATTAATAAATTTTTAAACTAACAGACAGCATGCTATTGTAACATTGAAAAAATTTCTCACACTGTATATAGTTACTAGTTTGCTTGTGTAATGTACAGTAGACTAAATTTACAATTTTTCATGTTCTTGGGCATTAAAATGTGACACAAACTAACCAAATCCCTATTTTTTAATTTTCCACCACACTATCTTAAACACTCCCATCAATGTTTTTCGAAAAGAAAACTACGTTTTGATTATCTTAATCATCCCAACCTACTGTTTCTAAATGATAGTTTCCATAAAATCAATGCCCTTGTGTTCTAAAGATATAAGAAACTGAAATGGTAGGTATATCTGTTAATTCAACCTGAATATGTTCTAAAGATCTGCCTACTTACTTGCTTTTCAATTTACGCACACGCAGATAACCAACTCACTTTGAATAGAATTAGAAGAATCCGGACTCACTCAGGCGGCAGTATCAAGACATCCAATCTTCAGATTGAGATTCGCTCTGGTTTTCTTGTTTTATACTTTTCAATTGAAATCTTGATACCGATGTCATTCTGCGGTCAACATCTTGACCTTTATTGAAAGTTATTCAAAGTGAACATTTTGTTTGGAAGGCGTGGAAGTTATTTATAAAATTATAAGAAATTTGTTCTGTTTTTTTTATAGATCGTCTTTTAAAGTACCTATCAAAAATATAGTATAACGTATGATACATTAAGTTGAATTTAGAAAAGTTTAAATGTAGCGGAAAACAAAAGTTTTTTTTAGTAAATAAGTAAGTGCGTTGTTGAGAACCAATGTATTTTACATGAAATATGTGGAATACAATAGGCGGCAGCCTTAGCTGCGAAACAGCAGATTTTCACAGTATTACGCAACATGTGAATCGAAATAGCTTCCAAACTACCGCTACTCAAGATGAAAATGTTTCTGAAAGTTATAAAGCGAACAACAGCTGCTGATATGTCTTACAACAAAGTACGCTAAAGTTATTGTAATTTATGTCGAATTTCACTCAAAGCACAGAACTTCCGACAATACTGCCTGCTTTATAATTTTACTTCTACGAATTATGAATTTCTATTGAGCAAGAATACATTTGAATAACAATTCTTTGAAACCTAAGAATGCAGAAAATGTGTCGTTATCTCAGCAGAGCACAATCAAATTGTAAGTCTATGTGATCATAAAGTAAGTTTTAATAAAATTACAAGCGTACCAGCGTTCGTCTTGCATGTAAATGACCCTGTTTGAAGAATGCACAACCAGAAATATAGCAATTAATTATAAATTCTGCTAACGTTCTTACAATTATGCATAGAAATTAATTAATATACTTTGAAATTGAGGGGTTCGGCGCAAGAACAGTCCATGGACTAAAACTTACATGTTGAGAAAAACGCAAAAATCTGTTTGGAAAATTATGGAAAGTCAAAACCAATACTCGGAAAGCACTGTAATTTATGTTCTTAAACTATATTCTTGGAAACAGTTTAACAAAATGACATTTGAGTTTGAAGAAAAATAAATTATTGGTTGCACATGTACTGTTACTGCTCTCAAATGTCCCTTAGTTAAGGGGCATTATAGTTGGTTAACAATTAGAACATAACAAAATGCAAAATGTAATGTAAAAATGAAAAGAGCTGGTGAGAATCCGTTACCAGCACTTCATTGTGATTTTCAGTTGTAAACTAATAGAAAAGGGCTTCTTTTTACTTCGTGCACTTGTATTAAAATATGTAAAAAAATTTTAAATTTTTTTTATGTGATGATGCATAATTGAAACAGTTTCATTAGATCCGTTCTTGGACACAATCTGATCATACATAAACATTACTAGTGTGCTGTGAGTTTCCAGGGTTGCAATAAATGTTTATTTAGTTTTGAGTTAGTTTTTGTTTGATAAATAACATGAGAATTGTAATGTAATTGAATAAAGAATAAATATAAATATCTATTATATGTAGCATACATTACAAATTACAACTTTAAACTTTTCCATCAGCAGCAACGAGTAATGAACGAATGACAAATATTGAAGAAACACTCATAGTAAGAGTTGTATTCGGATGACAGTTCAGTGAAACAAGAATTTTTAAAATAATATGTTTTTTATGTTTGTTTGACGTTTATCTGATATAAATATGCTGGAAGACTTTAGTGCTTTTTAGTGTTGTAAAAATAAAGCATTTTTGAGCACTATACGGTAGAGTATAGTAACACTATCGGTAACGTCTTTCCTAGGCACCATACTGCTTTGCTAAGCAACATATTGTTTTGCTTAGCAAAGACGTTAGTGTTAAGCGGTCTACACACGATGCAATTGGTCGTACAACCTGTCGTACTACATGGTTGAAGGTCAAGTCTATACTACACGTCGAACGATATCCTTTCCTACACACGATACGATCTGTCGCACGACAGGTTGTACAACTGATCAATTCAATATTCAGCTCAGTCTGTGCATAAATTCGTTAGCAATCGGTAGCATCGTTATGCTACCAGTTCTGTCGAAGAGAAAAGCAGCAGCGGTTGTGGCAACATTGTTATTGGCAGAAGAATATCCCGTGAAAAGGAAACCAATTACGAAGAGGAAATGGTGTAAACACTGGCTTTTAAAACAAAATGAATATTGTAGGGATATTAAAGGCGTCATGATTTGTTTTCCAAATAATTATAGGTGATTTGGTAAACATGTGTACCCTATTGGCAAGAAATTTGATGAATAACATGCAAAGAATAATAAACAAATTCTAAAAATTGGTAACTCATGTGCACCCCTTATACATGTACGTCACTGGTAACCTACTGTCAGTCTATTTTTTTACTATCCGCCGGCGGTTGTATAACACATTTTATGTCGGCTCCATACTGCCGCCAAACACGACCGATTGTACGATCTGGTCGTACAACAACCCTCCACACGATACGACTGTCGTTCAAACAGTCGTAACGACTACGTTGTACAACGAGTCGTACGCTCGATCGCATCGTGTGGAGGGTTGTTGTACGACCAGTTCGTACGATGGGTCGTACGATCGATCGTACAACAAGCCTCCACACGATACGATTGTCGTTCAAACAGTCGTAACCACTTGAGTTGTAGAACGAATCGTACGACCGATTGCATCGTGTGTAGGCCTAATTAGCGTTACCGCAGTCTTAGCGTACGGTGCACAAAAACTCTCTAATATTGTCAGTAAAATAGCCTTCTGATTATTACAATTGTTGAAAAAGCACGCTTCTGATTGGCTAACGGAATTTGAATTTAATTGCCATATACAATACAACGGGTGCTCTGAGTTTTTCCGATAATATTTGTCATTCTGAATATGAGTTACTGCTGTGACGAAAATAATTACGAACGGTACGCGAAAAAAATTCAGAAGTTGTATTCGGATGACAATTCAATGAAGTAAGAATTTTTAAAATAATAATAATATTTTTTACCTTTTCTTTAACGTTTATCTGACATAAACATTGTTGCTGCAAGACTCAGCTGCTTTTTAGTTATCATAAAAACATTTTCAGTAAAATATCCCTCTGATTGGTTCAATTTTTAATAAAAGACGCTTCTGATTGACGGACGGAATATGAAATGAATTATCAAATTAATACCCGATAGAACCGTAACTCATGATATTAACTTATTTAACATTTTTCGATCACTTATGTCTCAGTCTATAATCATTTTAGAAGTGATTGATTTTTTTTTCCTCAGATGGACGACTAATAGCCTACGGTTGATGTCATGACTATTTCTAGCCGTACATACTTATCATATTGAGGTAATAATAATTAAAACCTAACATTGATGAAAAATAGTACAGCTTACGGTGATGTTAAAAATTTCTTCGTAACTTCTTTTATTTTTAAGAAGTCTGATGTATGATATTTTTTCGGCGAGTTATTGGCGGTAATACAATTCACAACATTATAACTACATTTTAAAAAATTAGATTCTTGGATATCACTATCGGGGCGATTGGAGATCTTTGTGAACATCACCACAAGTGTTTATGTTCCTAGAGGACATTCAGGAAAATTTCATTTAGTAATCCTATACAATATATTCTTGCATTAGGATAAAGTACTCCATCCTGTTCGTAATGTACCTACTACGCTAAGTACAATCATTGGTAGCTCCTCAACATAATCTTCAATAATGGTCTCCATAGAAACTTTTGGTGTTCTTCTTAAGTTCTTATTAAAAAATAGAAATACATAAAATTTATTTTTCTATTGCCAAATTGTAGCAGAATGAAATATATTTTTAAAGGGGGCGGTTAAGAAAAAAATCCGGTGAAGAAAAACTGAAAATCGCGACTGGAATCCAATCTGCCTGCTATTATATGTTTTATGGATGTTTAGGTTCCTTAAATTCAGTATACACTTCCAAAATGATAATTGCTAAACAGCACATTCCAAATATTGTTAGTTCAGGCGTAATTTTAATCCGTTGGTAGAATGAATTTGTTTTGTATAGGCGCGGAAACGGTTTAAACGCTCTTTTCTTTGCACAAATGTTGTTAATTAAAATTAGCGTCAGTATACAACTACTTTAAAGCTTAAAGCAAAAATTAAAATTGTGTAATCGTTATTAAGCAAAGGAAATGCCTACTACACCGAGAGAAGTGAATTAAATCAAACAATTTCTCCATTGAAATTGAAATGTTATGCATTGAAACAAAATAATTTAAATCAAAGTAACCAAATTCGGCATATTCTAAAAGATATTCTTGTCAAATAAAATAAATATGCAGTTGAATAAATCACATAGGAGATAAACATCACCTTTCGTTAGAAATTTACCCTACATACAATGACAGTAAGTTGGGAAATGGTCTGCATTCAAGTTCAAAACGACATAAATTAGAAATTAACAACTAATCTGGTCAACCAAAATATCTTGGAAGTACTCACTCACCTACGCTGCAGAAACACGAATGTTGGTAAAAAAGAGGTGAAAATGAGCTGGTCACGTTGCAAGGTTGGAAGACAGCAGATGAGTGAATACGGAGTGGCAACTAAAAGAAGAAGGTATAGGTACAAGGGAAGACCTCGGTTGAGTTAGATGGACATGATAATGAGAGTGATAAATTACTCTGGATGCATAAAGCTAAACGACAGACGAAAATAGAATCCACTGCGAAAGACCTGCATCCTAATAGACAAAAGCTCTGATGGTGAAGATATTCATAATGAATTGTAAGGGTGTTAATGGTAGAACTTATTAACTCATTTTTTAGTTACAATTTGAGGCCCCGATTCGTAGTTATTGGATTTGATTTGTTTTTTTAACAATTGTAATACTAGTTCCCTTATTTTAGGGAATATTTCAAAAAAAGATTTTTCGGGTCTCTATAACCAAATTTACAGCTATTTATATTTTTTCAAAAATATCAAAATGATATGGCCAATCAAAAATTTTAAATAACGATTTTTTTCTGACCACGCCATAAATTTTCTTTTTAAAAAAAATTTATAACATCCTTAAGCTACGGATACAAACATTTAGGATTAACACCCTGTAGTATCAAAGGGACTAATATTAAACTAAATAGTAAAAAATAACAACGGAAGTTGCTAATCTCTAAAACTTATTTTCGTCCTCTCCTGTATACTTTCCAATTTACTTTTATAGTTCCATTGGGGAACTTACTATATAACATCAAGTACATATTACCGAAGCAAGCGAAAACGAATAATTAATTTCTCATGTACTATTAATTATAAGTAGCATCACCAGATCCATAAAATTATTAAAAAAACTAATGATTTTTTGCTAGAATTTAATAGAAAAATGTCGGTCATATCTCTTTGTGTTGTTGAATCACTCTATTATACAAACTCAAGATAAAGGACATTTTATTAAAAATAGTAGCGATACGAATAGCAGATTTTAACTTTCAGAATATATACATGGATGAGGGAAACGTGCTCTTCTTAAGAATAATTTGTTTAATATAATAGGGCGTTGAAATTTTGTCTTATAATTTCGGGACATTGTTTTTTCAGGTAATTTGGCTTTAAAAATGTCCTATAAACATGGGTCTGATACTTATTATTTGTTACAGAATTTTAATTAAATTTCTGTTCCTAAAATGTTTAAACTAATTTTAGTTTCCCTATAAGTGGAACAGATGTCTGCTAAGCCAATAATCCTATACAGTATAATACCAGTCCTGGACCTTTCCCTAAGGACATTGATTTTCGTTTACTACTGGGAAGATATCATTTAAATAGAGACCTTACGTCACTAGCGTTTGTCTCCCGATCTTTGAATTATTTACAAAAAGATTTTCACAATTTTCTTAAAAGGGTTTGTAAACTTAATGGTATTTTAGACCAGTATAGGGTGGATAATGTTGTTACTAAATAAAAATTCATTTTTTGATTGCCTCTATACCGTGTGTGTCTATGGTAAAAAATTTCAATTACATATTACAGGAATAATTATTTACGCGAGTAATTTATTATTTACAGGAGTGGTTATATTATTAGCAGCGCTGCAAAACAGCAGAAATGTTGACTCCCAACCCTTTGGTACCTGATATTCATTAAAGATATAAATAAATAAATAAATAAATAAATAAATAAATAAATTAATAAATAAATAAATAAATAAATAAATAAATAAATAAATAAATAAATAAATAAATAAATAATTATATTATATATATATATATATATATATATATTGATAGCTGTTAAGTTGTCACTTCCGTTATGTAGAGGTGGCGACCTGACTTCCGGGTCTTCCACTTACTCTAGATGCACTAAATTTATTGTTTAGTACTGAGGGGAACTTCTGTAATCCGTCCATCAAAAGAGGGGAAGTAATTTATAATTTTTTTTTTCATATATATTTTGCATATATACAAAATACACAGTCACTTCCATGCGTATACCCTTTACAGCGTGCATATATAGACACACATATGGCGCTATTGCTTCCAGCGAGGTTGCCACGTAATCGGAAGTCACTATACGTATTTGTTATCGGCGCATCTACTTTCTTCAGATATATACCTCTTGTTAGGTAGTAGGCTCTTTTTCGTAAAAAAAGTAATTGAAAGTTTTTTTATTGTACATTATGTTTTAAAATGGAAAATTATAAAGGCCTTTCATTTTAAAACTAGCCACCTATAAAGAAGTTGTGTAACAAAAATATGTAGCGGGTCTTCAAAAGACCCCGCTTGGCCATCCGAGGGTTAATAACTCTGGAAGTTTTGAAATTTCCAGTATGAATAACAACACGTCAACTTTGATATCGAGGGGGAAGTTAAAACCGCCATTGAAATAATTTTATAATTCATCCCCTCCATTCCAGCAACCCCCACTTTGAAATTTCAAATGGAACCACCTACTTTGTGATATATCATTTTACAGGTAAGTAATAAAAATCTCTATCTAACCATACAATTTTTTATTGCACCCCATCACCCCCCAACTTTTCCCAAATTTCCGGTTAGAAAAAAAACACGTCAATTTTTATATCAAATGGGAAGTTTAAAACTACTATTGAAGTAATTTTATAATTTCCCCTTCACTCCAGCAACCTCTCCTTTGAAATTTCAAATTTCCCTCTACCTTGTGATATATCATTTTATAGGTAAAAAATTCTCTATCGAACCACATTATTTTATATTCCACCCCTCAAGCTCTACAACCCCCGTTTTCTGAAATCGTTGCCATTTCCAATTTGAACAAAAAGGGGATTGCTGGAGTGAAAAGGGGGGTGGAGAGTGGTGAGGTGGTGAGGTGGTGCAATAAAAAATAGTATGGTTAAATAGAGAATGTTATTACCTCTAAAATGATATGTCACAAAGTAGGTGGTTTCATTTGAAATTTCAAAGTGGGGGTTGCTGGAGTGGAGGGGGGGAATTATAAAATTACTTAAATGGCAATTTTGAACTTTCCCCTCGATATCAAAGTTGACGTGTTTTTATTCAAACTGGAAATTTCAGAGCTATTAAAGGTGGCTAGTTATGAAAGTTATGAAAAAAACTTTCAAGATCAACTTCGATATCAAGAGGGAAGTTTAAAACCGCCATTGAAGTAATTTTATAAGTCACCCCCTCCACTCCAGCAACCCCCACTTTGAAATTTCAAATGGAACCACCTACTTTCGCTTCCGGTTTCGGATTTTTTCGAAAAGCTTATTTTGTCGATGAATTTTCGATATACCCATTCATTTCAAATTTCATCAAAATCGGTTCACTAGTTTTTGAGGCGTCACATACACACCCAGCCACTCACAGACAGACATTTTTTCTAAACCTCTTTTTTGGATTCCTGGAGGAGTCTACAACGGCCGTCGGTCACAATGGCCACCTTGGTCACATCCACCGCCAAGGTTCGTGGTCACAACGGCCACCCTTATTTCTAATTTGTAAGGGGGCTGACCACAACGGCCAACGGTCACAACGGCCACCTCATATTTTGGCCGTTATGGTGATGGACACAACGGCCACCTTGGACACAACGGCCACCCTTGTTTATAATTTGTAACACCAAACAACGCTGGTCACAACGGCCACCTTGGTCACAACGGCCACTCGGCTTTGCTGGTCACAACGGCCACCTTGGTCACAAGGCCCACCCGATTTTGCTGGTCACAACAGCCACCCGATTCTGTTGGACACAACGGCCACCCGATTCTACTAGCCACAACAGCCACCTTGGTCACAACGACCACCCGATTTTGCTGGTCAGAACGGCCACCTTGGTCACAACAGTCACACGACTCTGTTGGACACAACGGCCTCCTTGGTCACAACGGCCACTCGGCTTTGCTGGTCACAACGGCCACCTTGGTTACAACGGCCACCCGATTCTGCTGATCATAACGGCTACCTTGGTCACAACGGCCACCCGATTTTGTTGGTCAAACGGCCACCCGATTCTGTTGGGCACAACGGCCACCCAATTCTACTAGCCACAACGGCCACCTTGGTCACAACGACCACCCGATTTTGCTGGTCACAACGGCCACCTTGGTTACAACGGCCACCCGATTCTGCTGATCACAACGGCTACCTTGGTCACAACGGCCTCCCGATTTTGCTGGTCACAACGGCCACCCGATTCTGTTGGACACAACGGCCACCCGATTCTACTAGCCACAACGGCCACCTTGGTCACAACGACCACCCGATTTTGCTGGTCAGAACGGCCACCTTGGTCACAACAGTCATACGACTCTGTGGGACATAACGGCCTCCTTGGTCACAACGGTCACCCCATTCTGCTTAAGGGAAAGTATTTATTTCGTGCAAATATACATTATTCCGTGAAGGGTTTATTGGAAATAGCAGTTACGAGTAGCCGATGTGACCAGGCTCGTGGACACAACGGCCACCCTTGTTTATAATTTGTACCACCAAACAACGCTGGCCACAACAGCCACCTTAGTCACAACGGCCGCTCGGCTTTACTGGTCACAACGGCCACCTTGGTCACAACGGCCACCAGATTTTGCTGGTAACAAGGGCCACCCGATTTTGTTGGACACAACGGCCGCCTTGGTCACAAAGGCCACCCGATTCTACTAGCCACAACGACCACCCGATTTTGATGGTCAGAACAGCCACCTTGGTCACAACAGTCACACGATTCTGTTGGACACAACGGCCTCCTTGGTCACAATGGTCACCCCATTCTGCTTTAGGGAATGTATTTATTTCGTACAAATATACATTATTCCGTGAAGGTTTTATTGGAAATAGCAGTTACGAGTAGCCGATATGACCAAGGTGGCCGTTGTGACCAGCAGAATGGGGTGGCCGTTGTGAGCAAGGTGGCCGTGGTGACCAACAGAATATTGGGTGGCTGTTGTGACCAAGGTGGCCGTTGTGACCAGCAAAGGCGAGTTGTTGTTGTGACCAGGGTGGCCGTTGTTACCAGCGTTGTTTGGTGTATCTAATTATAAACAAGGGTGACCGCTGTGACCAAAACTTATAGGTGGCCTTTGTGACCTAGGTGGCAGTTATGACCATGAAATATGAGGTGGCCGTTGTGGTCAGCCCCCTCCTGGAGTTCCAAAACATGTATTTCCGCGAAAATCCCAATTTAGAACATTTTCATGAGAATACTTCCCATATACCATGGTGGTATGGGAAAATAAAAAAATAAGTCGATGACGTCGCAGGTATTAGAAAAATTAGAAAATCATGTCAAAATAATATAGAATTTAATATAAACTTCTTAACATGTCCGATCGATTTTGAGTAAACTAAGTTTTAATAATGTTATCGATTTTATACATTAACTTTCGGAACATACTAACTGTATATACAATATTAACAAACTGTTTTCAAAAAGCTTCAGTATTAAGCGTCAATTAACTTAAACATTCTGAAATTTGATAACAAAATTAATACATTTTAAGAAAGGCTGAATTAGTTTTCTTGTTCTAATTTTATTTCCGTCTTCTGTTAAGTACCTACCCCATACCAAATGTTAACCTATCTTTCGGGATGCGCTTGGGCATTGAAATTTGACTAGCTAAAATAACTTTGAAAGTAACTTGTCTAGAATAGGCTACAGCGTGCAATACCTGAACAATTTCTATCCACATAACTTATATTACTTTATTTAAATTAGGTATATGATTTTTAAATGCAATAAATTGTAAACAGGGAATTACTTCATGGGTTAACAGGAAGATTTAGTTACCATACAGTTAGCTTATGTACAGGGTGTTTCCTAAGTACGTGTAGAAAATACAGGAGGTGATTCCTGGGCGAAAATTAAGGCTACTTTTTCGTATAAACTAGTATCCTAATATGCTTCCCTGAAGAGCTACGCCACTTCAAAATTTGGAGTAAAAATTTGGTTTTTAATTTTTATCTCAAATTTGAACAAAGAGAGAAATATACAAATAAGTGGACGTGATCTACTAACAGGAAGGCTCTTTATGGATATTTTCTTTATCCACCTCTATTGTTAGAAGGGGATGAAACTTACAACCCCTGTTCATTTTTTTCAGAACTTTTTAATTCACCGGAATTTTTAATTCAAAAAATACGCATGAGAAAGCCTAATTCATTTAGAAAATTAATTGTCTCTTTAATTTTTACCGTGGGACTAATAGTTTTAGAGTAAAAAATTACAATCAGTTGTAATGTGCGCTTTAGTTGATGATGTTGTTCAAAATGTTTCCTTACCAGTCCATGTCTAATTTAAAAGAATACAAATTAGATACGAAAGCAGTGTTGCCGATAAACGGAAGCAATAAGATACACTCTACATAACGGAAGTGACGTCGTGTTGGCCGTGTCTCACGTTAACAAAGCGACGCCAGCGCCAGCGATCTATAGCTGAACTGAAAGACAAATCTGTCGATATAGGGGGTCATAGTCACTTCCACACAAATTTTCGTATTTAGGCATTACGTCACCTGTACTTTCATATTCCGTGAAACAACAAGGGGAACGTTGTCACTTCCGAAAATGGAAGTGACTTCGTTATATATGAAGTGACAACGTTCGGTATATATCTACTTTGGAAGTGACTAACTACCTAGTATGCATATATATATATATATAATAATATTTCTAAATAAACTGGCAGTCCTGTGCTTAATTTGTTTCCATTACTGAATCCCACTGAATCGATCCCTCAGGGCTGAAAGTTGTGTTAGATCGGTGATGACAGACAGAAAGAACAACAGCCAGCTGGAAGCGATTGTGTAAGCCTTTGGTTTTCATGAAAACCGGGTGAACCCAATTAAATTTTATTAGAAATAACTGTTCGTGTTTGTTCCCTTGTCATATCTAGTCTACTTTCCCTTTTGCTTCGTATTTTAATCAAGCACACATGACACATTTTGTCACTGTAATTCAAGTGGCTGCTTTGTTTTAGGTCTGGAAATGTTTTCCCAAAAGTTTTCTTATTGAATAATCTTGACGTTTCATCAGCTTCAAGGGGAATGACAATTTGCAACATTCTCGCATATCCAGTAAACTTAATTAGGCAAATGTACTAGGTCCCTTCAATATTCAATAGCTGGCATATTACCGTCACAAATGTTCCTAATATTACTGCAGTCAGTCAGATTCCGACAAGTTTCTCGGCCGAACTTTACTGACTAATAAATTCAATGGGGATATAAAATAGTTATGTCGTCATCAAAAATTAATGTACACAAGCAACTTCCCATAAAACTTACATTATTCCTCAGATAACGATTGCTGATGTTGGACCCTTAATAGATAAATAGCAGCTTGCCAAAAATTTACTAGTGATTTTATCACTTACCTATTTCCTTTTTAGTGGAAGTGTTCTTCTAATAAAATACGTAGGACTATCGTATTTTTTATATTAGAAAGTTTTTGAGCATTGTACGCTAACGCTAACGTCTTTGCTAAGCAACATATTGTTTTGTTTAGCAAAGACGTTAGCGTTAGCGTTACCGGACCCTTAGCGTAGTGCTCACAAACTCTCTATTAAATTTCTTAAAGCTGGCGCTGCGCTGTGTAGATACAAAAGGAATAGCTATACGTTAGGTAAAAAATTTACATAGCGTATATAACTTCGATTTTTTTATCAGATAACTAATGATAGGTTGTAAATCACAAACATCAGGCTACTTAAATATCAATAACCCAATTATTTTAATAGAGCGGGTTAGTGAAAAACGATAGAAAAAATTACCAACGACACGTAAGTGATATATTGTCTAAAATCACGTCATAGCACTATTAAAATCGATTATACTTTCAAATGTAACTTATATAAAAGTACAAGCTCATTCAGAAATCGTTAACTGGAGAAAAGTTATTATACAACACAAAAAAGTTTCGACGTTCTACATTTTAATTTTCATTCGCCCTTGTATCAAATAAAGAGTTCGAGTCTTTACCATTTTTAAATTTTTTAGATTTAAGGAACGCTGGCGAAAAATTATTATTTATGGCAACTATAACGACTAACAATAATTTGGTAATATTATTGGAATTAATGGAAGGTCTGCACTAAAAATCAGAAAACTGTAATAATTTTGAATAGATGTATCTACAGGTAGGAGATCCTATCATAAAATCGGGAACTTTTTACGGCTTTTGCTTATTTAAAAGCTGCGATGTTAGGAAAAGTTTTCTACGGGTTCTTCCAACATTTATAGAGATTGTGGAAACTTCAGTAATTAAGTAAATTCAGCTGTTAACTACCAGGAACCTTTTCTGTAAATCGAAAAGTTTCCAAGGCTATCAATAATTATTTATCATGGAATACCGAAAATTGGTGGGTTCTTTATAGAATCTAAATATTTCTATCCCGTGCAGTAACCAAAGTTGTAGGCTAAGATAAATTTCTAATATCAACTACTTCATGCCACTGCGGATGGGTACAAGCAAAAAATATTTTTAACTTTTTAAATACAACTGCGAATGTGGATTTTGTGAGGTCAACGTAAAATTATGTATCTTTTTATATTAATCACAAGACCTCCTCCGGCGTGACTACAAAACTTAGTAGGCTTGGTTTCCAAATGTTTTGCCTTGTTTAAGAAACTGTTCAGTTACAAAACTACCATAGAAGTTATAAAAAGATCGATGGCGTAGTGGCTTGGGCAACAATGCGTTAAAAAAGGGAGCGTAAATCCCCGCAGTGACCATGGAATTTTTTGTTGATACGTTCGATGAAAGAGGGGGGTGTCTATTTCACTATTCTAGATAATGTCCCTAAATCAACATCACCAGAAAATAAAAGCGTTAAGAGAAATATTTTATTCACAAACCTATAAGCAAATGCCGATAAGGGTTTGATTCTTTCAAGGAATAATTTCCATACTTAGGTACTAGTATTCATACAACGGTTTAATATTTATCAAAGCATTTTTTTTTCATTCCATTAAAGAGCTTGGAGATTCAATTAATTAAGCTCGCCTCATTTTCTCCATCATTATGGACAACGGAACATTATTCTAAGCCTTCTATTCCGAGATAATTTGTTCCGATAATTTCCTTTAACCGCATTTGAGCAGTTAGTTAGAGAGAAACCGGCAGTTTAATTAATTATAAAATATTTTCCTTCAAGGCCAAGAGCATTTTATATCGAACTACATATTACCCACATGATTTAGTAGATATAATTAGGACGATTTCTTTCTTAATTAAAAGGTCCCTTAAACTTTAGGAGCTAAAATTATTTGTTAGTAATAAATTTCAGGATAGTGCGTTATTAAGTCTTACATTAGCAAGTTGAAGATACACGGTATAGAGCTCAAAACGTTTCCAGAATATAACCGTTATCCACACTTGAATATTAAGTATTTTAATCGTGCAATTCTCAAGTAGGTTAGCATGACTAGTAGAATTAAAGAAATAATAGCTTCATAAATTTTGTTGTATTCTCTTTCACAATACTACAAAATAACACTACCACCTCTTAATACCGAAAGCTTTGCGCCAAGCTCTAATAGTGATTTCAGCGGTGAACAATTTAAGAGCATTTAGTGTTAATTGCCAAGACTGGGGCGCTCTAAACAGAATACAAATGGTGGACGATGAGCGGCTATACATAACCTAACCTATAACTCGTAGCAAAACCGCCTTCTTAGCTTTACAAATGCGTCTTGGAGACAAACTTCCAGTAGTTTGCTTAAATTATTCCTTTACATTAATTCAATCTCTGTCAGATATGATGCAGATTTAGATTAAGTTTCAAGTGATCGTGGCAGTGTATGTTGTTAACTTCGACATTTCCGCTTTGTCAAGATAAACTTAAGAAAACTAGTTTTGTTCTTTAACAAACGTCTGTAGTAGAATATTTGCATTCAAGCGTTGATAATCACAAACGTAAATTGAAATGTGAAAAACCAAGCTACCTATACCAGTAATCTTGAGAAGTCGCAGAACCATCCACACCACACGTCCATTGAAGAGCTCTACAAACTCCACCATTCTGCTTGAGATCTCATGAAAGCACAGCAACTACAATAGCACTGAGACTCATTCCAACAATAGAGTTAGCAGTTATTGCATTTACAAGCAGAAGTTAACCTTCTCTATAGAAACTGCTTCCAATGAACTAGCGTGCAACAGTTCTACATCCTATTCCCTTCAAAGGAATTCAAGTGAAAAACTTACCGTCTATAAACGAGAATATATTGAACTCCAATGTTATATCTGAATTTCAATTTAAACTTCTGCATGCAATAGTATTCATCCTTTGCGATTGATTTAACAAAGCGGATATAATACTACATTGTGGGGAGGAAGTACAATTCTAAAAATAATATTTCAATTTACTACAAGCAAATCGAAAGAAATTAAGTTAAAAGTCAATTTGTTTTAAATTATAGATAAGTACTCAACTAAAGTAAGTCAGTGACAGAGAGAAGAAATCTTTTACATATAGAATTCAATTTTCTACTATGCCATACGAAAATGATATTACCCGTAATATGAACATAGTCTAAAAATAAAATTTTCCATTTAAGTATCTTCGAACGAACGAACTGAAAACATTCTTGGTTTTTGAAACGTTAAGTACGTGATATTGCTTGGTGTTTTAACGAATAATTAAGACTCCTATAATTTCCGGTCTTGTTCACCCTGAGTATTCAAATTGTACTAACGTCATATAGTGTATGTGCAGCCACAAATAGGTCCTATTCAAGACTGACTTATGAAATAACCAAACTAGGAATATTGCTCTGACTGCATGCCTCAGAGGACTCCTGGGCTTAACCTGAACATCAGCAGATTGTACAGACTCACCGATAGGATCTCTGAAAACGGTGGCAGATATAACTTTCCTTAGGAACAGAATGTACAGTCAGTGACAAATGTCTTATACCACTGTAACCCGCTTTACTGAGAAGTATAATACGTTTCTCTATTTGATTTCATCTTGTTAACAGCGTTACCAACATGTAAAACAGTAAAAACGGCGTTATGTTACCTCTTATGTTTCTCAGAAAAGCGATTGCAGTGGTGTAACACTAGTAAAAACATTTGTCACTGACTGACAGTGCACCTAGAGTTAAATGATTCCTGTTAGTCTAAAATTTTCTTTAACAAATTAATATCTGAATGTAATTTTGTATAAAATTTATTCAAACTTTAAGCAGCAAAGCACTATTACACATGCTTTTTACATAGGAATATACTCTCCATCTCTACCTATGCATGTGTACAACCGTTCAACAAAACATACTAATCCAGGTGTAAAAGAAATTGTTCCTATAAATGAATTAAATATAATTCAATTATTCTTCTAGCCTGTGATTCTTCGCACCTATTATGCTCTTTCTCCTGATGGTGAAATCCAGCTCTCTTTTTCTCGCCATCTTTTCGGAGATCTCCATGGATTATGTGCTTTTAGGATGGTTTATGGTCACGTGTTATTCGATTTAGTCTATTCTTTGATTTCAGAGGTCATAGATTTCGTTCTTTCAATTGAGACTGTTGTCTAATGCAATTGAAAGAAGCAATGTGAGGAAATTGCTTGTAACGAAGTGTTACTACTGTGGTACTGTGATGATTTGTCGCTGTAACGAATTATCTTGTGATGAAGTTCTATGGAATCTTCATTCACGGGTACATCATTGTCGAGAAGCTTTTTTTACCTAAAAGTCTACCACAATTTTTTTTGCTGATTTTGAAGTTATTTTGATACAAATTAAACAATGTGTAATTTTAAATTCACTACAGACATATCTGAAAAAAGGATAATGAAAATACACAAAGCTATCTGAAAAACGTATCCTGCAAAAACAGCTCACAACCCGATAAACATCGTTTTGCATAGAACAGTTGGGAAAATTACACTTTAACAAATATTTCCTTTTATCATTGCAGAGACCTATAATCTAAAACCAAATTCTAATGGCTTCTCAAATCACAACACCGTATGGTTCTTTCGATAAATTATTACTACAGTATTTTTTAAATTTTTTATGATTATTATGGAGATTTAAATCCGTTGTCAGCATTACTGTGAACTAATTTATAGGTAGTTTGTTAGTTTATGTTTAAGTTTCAAACAAATGCACTTTAAATTACATTATTCCATATACCTTGATAAATAAATCAGGCGCTATTAACATACTGAGACGTTTACAATGGTTTGATTTGTTGGTAATGTGACATACCAACCATTTGATTAAGGCTTCTAGTACATGCTAGACGAGCAAACACGCGGAAACTTCATTAATCTAGGGAAATTTTCTAACTTTTAATTTGTCGGACAGTAGCACGTCTAAAGAGATTAAAAGTGTGGCTAATAAAACATCAACTAGAACCTGCCTATAACAGGCAGTTTATAATTAAAACATGTGGGTATTAATAGTCAACCCCCCGTTGCGTGAAAAGCTCACCTCTCACTCCAGCCCTTGACTATAGACGAAAATATGACTCGACTAGCGGCACTTTGTGTAATTATTGGCCCCAAGCACGTAATACCTAACTCACAACTCTTGGCATTTAACAAATAAATTATAAAACTCTGATTAACATACAGAATAATAGCTTTTTGTACTCGGGTTGCGGGAGTGTTATTTAAATCAGGAAATATATCGAAGGGCACACTGTTATGTTTTTCTTAGGTAATGAAAATTTATAATACGGATATAAACCCAACAGTAAACTATGTACGTGTAAATAGATGATATATTGAACAAACCCGGGCCAACCCTTGACATCAGGGTCTATTGAGACCTATTTGACTTAATCAAGATTTTGTTAAACTGATTCCTCTTTGCGTGATCTATCACATTGGGGAAACAGTTAACGGGGGATTTATATGTTTTTACGCCAAGATAAACTCGGATTATCCGTTTATTAATAATTAAGAAATTAAATATCAGTACCAGGATAAAATAATTGTGGGTAAATACTAAAACCGTAATTTACAAATTCAAAACAGAATCTTTAATCAAGAATTTAATGAAGTAAAATAAGTAGTAATGGATTGATTTATGAATAAATTTGTGAAATATAAAATTAAAATCGATATCATTGATAAAGGACTATAGTACTCTAAAGCCCTATTCTAAAATTTAATCTTTATTATTGTTTTATTTAAAGTACATACCTATTATGAAAAGTAGGTGTAGAATTGGTTCACGCACCATAAAAATTTTAATGTCTTTGTTAATTTAAATATTTGCTTTCATAAATAGTATTTTAGGGTTAAACTGTACAAAAGTTTGTTCTAAAGAAATAAATACCGAATATACTACGTTGCGCTGATTTGGAGTTTTACAGAAAGAAACAAATTAAGGAATTGGTTTGAAAGAAGTTTATTAAACGAAATGGTTTGGGGATGTTTGAAATCGTTTAATTCTTCAATATTTACACTAATTCACCCTGTAGGTTTTTGCTGTGTAGTACTCACAGTTATTTATATCTATTTTTTAGACTTAGGTCATATTGAGGATATACAGGGTGTCTCTAAAATATGCTGCCGTAGCTTAACCACAGATTCCGGGGATCAAAATAAGACGATTTAACGAAACTTACCTCTATCCGAAATTGCTTCGTTATAGCGCTATCCAACCCCAAAGATCTTCAAAAAATTTCTATTTTTTTAAATAACAAAAGATTGTTCTTAGCGATTAGGATGAAATTTGGGCTGTGATTCCTTACGGGAAAAAGGTGTTTTTTGACATAATTTTTTTGTTCAGGAGGATCACGTAAGTGGTCAAAGGTTGATCATCCACAGTCAAAGAAGCTCATATCTTTTTAACGGTTCGGCCAATAGTTTTCAATTTTTTTACAGAGAGACATTCTTATTTCAAATATTTTTTGTCTCTTGTTTGATTTCGGTATCTGCCATAGTTTAGGCTGAAAAAAATATTTTGATAGGCCGCAGTGCATTTCTTAAAACAGATGTAGTAATCTAGTTGTCCCGTATGTTGAGAAATAAATCACGAAGAGACAATTTGATATAAAGTTTATTACTAGCAAGTATGTAAAGGGTGGCGCAAACTAATCTGAACCATTTCTGATTCAATGGTTCAGCTTATTTTGTACCACCGGTAAATTAATAGATTTACAGCAAATGCTCAATGTGACCACCATTTTCCCGGATGCAAAAGTTGATTCTACGCAAAAAATTGTCTCTTCGTCATTTATTTCTCAGCATACGGGACAACTTGATTACTACATCGTTTTAAGAAATGCACTGCAGCCAATCAAAATGTTTTTTTTAGCGTAAACTATGGCAGATACCGAAATCGAACAAGTGAGAAAAAATATTTGAAATAAGAATGTCTCTCTGTAAAAAAAGTTTGAAAACTATTGGCCGAACTGTTAAGAAGATATGAGCTTCTTTGACTGTGGATGATCAACCTTTGACCACTTACGCGACCCTCCTGAACAAAAAAATGATTTCAAAAAACACCTTTTTTCAGTAAAGAATCACATCCCAAATTTCATCCTAATCGCTAAAAACAATCTTTCGTTATTTAAAAATATAGAAATTTTTTCAAGATCTTTGGTGTTCGATAGCGCTTTAACGAAGCAATTTCGGATAGAGGTAAGTTGCGTTAAATCGTCTTATTTTGATCCCCGGAATCTGTGGTTAAGCTATGGCACCATATTTTAGAGACACCCTGTATACCTAAACAAAACACAAGAACGAGAAGACCAAATAAATGGTGCTACACTCTCCGTTTTCATGCATTATCACTAACTGCAGCTGTTCACATTGATACTATCGCCAGAATAATACCATTTGATGATTAACATTTTTTTTAATGTATTTCATAATTATTTAGGTACTAATATAATAATTATTTAAATATTAGGTATTACAATTATTTACAAAAATCTTCGTTACGGTTTAGCTCTAAAATAGTTAGGAAATCGTATTATTAGAACACAACGATATTTGTATTAAAATCCCTCCATGGCGTATACAATATAAAATACTTGTGAGACTGTGGTTTAGAAAATAACAGAATGAAAACCCTAACACCACAAAAAGTTTAGTAGGCCCAAACGTGTTTCGGAAACTACATTCGCATCTTCAGTAAACTGAAATCTGATCAGAAACGCGTTTATTAAACTTTTTGTGGTTTTAGGGTTTTAATTTTGTTATTAGCGTATACAATGTTTATAAAACCGTAGTCTACGCAACAATTTACTTTACTGTAGTACTGCAGTCATGAAAAATTAGTTTAGTACTTCGGTTATAGCAATCTACGACATGCTAAGGTAATTATTCATTATTGTAATTAAACGAGGTATGTGTAACAATCGTGGTATAACAATATATTGTGATAGCAGAACAATTATTGGTATTTAAATTTTCTACGTTCCATTTAACAAAGAAACTAATCTGATTGTGTTAGGGCATTTGTAAGCTTCTTATTACCACTTCCCGTCAGCCCAGCTTTATTTCATACAACTGGATTATATCATAAAACCTAAAACCTGTTTGTGGTTTTCAGCGCTTTCATGGTAAACATATACACAGATAGAGAACAGTTTTCGAATAATGAATTACTTAAGTAATTAACAACATTTTGATAAACAAAATACATACAGCTAACGTATCTACTCCTGGTTTGGAATATTACGCTTCTACATAACCATTTAAAGATAGTTGTATCATATCTCAATTTGCTGTTTCCAAAATATTGGTCACAGCTTTAATAGCCCTTATTTGCATTTAACTTATAAAACAATATTTCAATTTTCTTGGAGACTATAAGGATCGCTACTTTGGAAATTGTTTACTACTCTATATTCTCGAATGGGCCCTTCCAAACATTTTTCCAAAATTTTGAACTCTTTTTGCCGTCATCTCTTAGTTTAATTATAGTTTGGAACGTATATGTAGACGATGGGCTCTGTTTCCATTTATAATTTTCTTTGTAGACTATATCAGTATCACTTTTCCAAAAAAGAATTAGCCTGTCGCTGCGGCGTCCTTTTTAATTGACTTTCCTCGTGCGATGCTTTTCCTGCACCCCTCCCCATGAGTAAAGTCACCAGCCACCAATGGGTATTTGCTAATATCACTCTCTTTATATGTAACAGCCTCAAAAAGGTTGGGAACCGCTGAAATAGAAGAACTAGCTTTTAAATAGTCGCGCTTTGTACCTATATGCTTTATAATAGTGCAATAAACAAAGAACCTTATTACAGTCCATTGTTAGAGCTAGCGGTAAGCTTTGCTTTCCCGCAATTCTCACTTTTCTAACAACAAAATGTTAGATGACTTCCAACAACGTTTGTAACAACAGTAGGTTGATTATTTTATGATGTAAGCGGATGCAAGTATTAAAACATGCTGCAATTACTGCTGCTAGTCGTTTGATTTAATTCGTGTAAAGGTAAATGAAGGAATACTGTGATAATATTAAATCACACCTGTTTGATAAACACATATTAATTGATTAGGTAACAAATAATGACATTGAAAATTCTGATTGCATTAACCCTTAACTGCTGTCACCTAACTCTGTCAAAAAGCACCACACTCATTGTGCGAGCCGCAATTTATGATGAAAATTCGGTTATTTCATGCTACAACGTGATCAAAAGTACTCGAAACTAATAGTTGGTCTGTGAATTTGATTAAATTATTGTTAGCGTTCCTGTCCGTTGTTAATTCATGATAGCTACGTGGAAATGGCATCAAATTTCCGTTTTCCAATTCATACGATTAAAATTGCAGCAATAAAAAGCCATCATGAAATCTAATCGTTGACGTTTTATGCACGATTTATTGCTCATAATTGCTGGTCGTGATTTATATTTCTATCTGCACAAAGCTTATGCCGATTTATTTAGCGTACTTTCTCTTTTTATCTTGATATACCGAATTTATTTATAATTGGATGAATGCATTTGCAGTGAGTCATACTGCATTAAATTATTTATTAAACATATTTTACTTTTGTAATGTTTTAATTTTTGTAAACCACTACACACTACATTTAGTACTTTACTATTTTACATGCCAAGCTAAAAGTTTCTTAGTTAAAATCTAATATAAATTCAGGGTTCTAACACAAGTTGCATATGGGATTTACTTCAACCTTCAATGTTGGTACTAATAAGTTCCCACTTAACTATCTTCGAAGATAAATTAAATAAATGTAACTAAAACTTTTAAAGTTCTTTCTGAAATAGTTACAAATATTACCTACATTTAGTAAAATTTTAGCTAATTCTTTACAAGAAGTTGATAGTCATATAGTTCATCAATCATAGAAAAATTAAGTTACGGTTCAATGCCGATAAGTTTTGAATTATCTATGCAAATAATACAGCGTTTCTTTATATTGCTAATTTGTTAACAGTTTAAAATTTAAATATGATTCGGTAGAACTTTTGGTCGTGCTTATTCTATTTATATGCGACCGTGTAGCTGTTATTAATAATATTCTCATTAAATTAGAGCCAAATAATATATTAGTGAACGCAGAGATCGTTACTGCGACAAGTGGGCAAAGAGAGAACACATTCATCATAACAAAAGAAATAAATTATTTCGGCCATGAATATTCATCGTGAATTCGTTGACGCCCTCCGCTTCTTTACGCCTCGGCAAAATGGACCCTTTGTATATTTTATTATAACATAAAGAGTTGAAATACTCTGATTTAATTTATTAGGATGTGTTTGAATCTTAAATTAAGCACATTGAAGAGATAACCTAATTTTTCAAACATATTGTTCAGAAAATACAATTTAATATACTTATTGTTTTTCCTCAACACTTGATGTTATAGCACAACTCTTCAGGCTGTTTGTTTAAGTTTATAAACATGTACATTAAAAGTAACACCTTTTTTCGCTGCGACACGTGTGTGATCCTAGTTAAATAAAGAATTTATATCACTATATTTGATATCAGAATCACCAAGCAGTTATCAAAATTTAGTCTGAATAAGGTATACATTGTTAAATTATAAATAACACGAAAATAGGTACTATGCTATTATTGTGACAATGACAAATGTATGGAAAGGAATGGAAAAGGGATGAATGGAAATTACATCCCAAGCATGATCTCATAGGTGGTCATTCTGTTAACACTGGAGAAAGGCTTACAAATAGGGAATTTAAGCTGTGGACTTTAGGAATCGAACCGAATACAAAACAGATGTTTTAAGGCTCGTCATGTGTCAACACCACACTTCTAAACAGACGAATTTCAAGACCCTGATAGAGATTAATGTTGAATGTTGTAAAGGATCAAAGTAATAGTAGAAATGAAAACGGATTGTCTGTTTGAGTATATTGAAATGTAAAACTGTTTACTAGAGTTTTTGCTCATCCAATCCAATTTTAGTTATGAAAAAAATACAACTTTGTATGGGGTTTGAAGTCTCGCTACCATTTTGGTTTATCTTAGGGAGCCAAAACCTTGACCGGCTTGGCCACACCGACTCCAGCATGTTTTTTTTTCGCAACAACAAACTTTGAAATACACGAAGTTTTCTCCAACTATTTAACCATATTAGATACAGTAAGACCATGTTACAACAGTGCCGTGATAGACGAGGCATCTGAAGCTGTAGAAAAATTAATTTATTACACATGCATTAAGGGGGCATTGACAATCATGATCACCCCCTCCCTTTAAAATTAATCTACAAAGAAATCACTAATACCCTGGGACGAAACTTGACAAAACTATTCAAGTATTTCAAAGAACATAATATTATATCTCGTGGATAAAATCCAGACACTCTAACCGCTAGCCTACGCCGACCCCATAATACTTTAAATAAAAGTTTTTCGTATACTCTGATATTTTTAAAAAGTTTTCAATATTTTAAAATGTGTTAAATTCTATTATCCATATATGTGCACAATCGGCTTATCGCATTAAACACCTGTTTGACCTGGAACTTTCACTCCGATACAAAAGATGATAGGATGTCGGAAAAGTCAGTCGGCGTCAATCCGTGCTATTAATTATAAACATAAATTATTCCTTCTCGTAATGTTAAAAATCTTAAACTTTCGCGAATTAGGTTATTTATGTGTTGAATTAACTTACTGTTGTGTTAATATGGGTAATGTGTGAACTGTAAAGTGGTACGTGAAACGACTTTGGAAGTCATAACCAATGCCGGGACCCACCTGCGAAATAATTTATGTCAATGAACAAACAAAGTAGGAATGCTAAACTATCATGCATATTACTCTTAACAACAATTTATTACAAGTTTTATCATGTTTTTAAAATCGGTTGCTTGTCTCTGCAATTTATTTAAATGAGTAGGATACAAGCTACACTTCATGGTTTGCTTTATTTATTTATACCGCATTCATGGCCCTCTGTGGGAACAACTTACTGTAATGTTATTTATCGAATTTATTATCTTCAGGACCGTACCTGATAATTTATAAGGAATTAAATTTTATTTTGTTGTCGCTGTTGGGATATTAAATTTCATAATTTAAAATTAATGTCGAGTTCTAAAGGGCCCCAACAAAGTTTTTCCTGTAGTTAATACCACAAAAAGTATCTATAATGATTACTGCCTAGGGTTGACTGCTGTAGTAGATTTTATTTCAAGATGGGAATTACGAGTGTTTATCATGATGGCGATTGGCTATCATAAGCTATAATCCCCCCCGTGGTCACAATTGTACGCGTAAGGCCTATACCTAGGTTAATCCGCCCCTGTCTACAACCTACTTGATAGAATTACATGGAAATAAATCTCCAGATTTTTGGTAAGAACTGAAACGTTAGTTGTCCCTTGATACACTTCAGGATTGCTTATACTAGAATACCATTATACCCACGTTTAGAAACACACCAACTAATAAGAATGGTGCATCCAAACAGAAATGTGCTTTATTGGAACTACGGAAATTTGAAATATATTCCCAAAATGGTTTATTTCCCTTGCTGGATTTATTCTCATTTCTAGAAAAAATCGTGTATCCTCTCCCATGTACTGGGTTCTACTCATCAAGGCAATATCTTTAACATGCAATTCCATCTTATTCCTTGTCTTGCAGAGCGCGTCTGAATGATAACATATATTTCGGGATGGTATGTGGATATGATTTGAAATGGTACGCTGCCACGTGCTGAATGGAACTAAACTAATGATGTCAGTTGGCTTTGCTTCTTCCACTAACATTGAAGATAGACATTACAATAAATATTTAAAAATAATATGTGATTAACACGCTATATATTTTATTCTGTAGGTTTTTCTTAAGGGTCTATTTTATTGCTACCTAAAAATTTGTTGGTAATGTAAGCGGACGTTAATGTTCATTGTAACATATATTGCAGAGAAATTATTACTCTAAATGCTCATTGTTCGGTAGCACGAAATAACGCAGTGGTATTTGGTTGAAGAACTATATATTCGCAATTCGCAATGCCGACCGAGTAAGTTTTCAGGATCGCTAGTTTGAGTTGCAATAAAAATAAAATTAGTTTCGCTCCTTGGTTTGCTCGCGAAGCGTAAACTACTAGCAGTATTAGTTAAAGGTTTCGTTCGCAAACTAAAGCTTCGAACAGCTGCATGATACTCGGAGAACTAATTATTAATAATATTCTCTTATAACCGGCTACAAGATCTATTATCTCGGCTTTCTTCGTTGGCGTGCATATCATAAAAGACCAACTTTAGCCATATTCTCAATACGGCATAGTTTATGGGACTGGCGTGCTGGATGCTTCACTAAAATATTAAAAGTTAAGCATCCTTTGTTTATAGCGAGTTGGGATAATGAATTAAATAGAGGCGCGAACCGTGCATTTGCGTGGGGCAGTTATATGGAAAATTTATTCTCGAAACGCCTTTTTCCAAAGTTTTACGAAGTTAGCGAGTAGATTAGCATATGTTTTCAAACTCAGATTGCGGAGATGCTCGGATTATGGAAAGAATTACGCTCTCTGTAAGTATAGACGTTCGGGATATAACTGCATTCGCAATGAAATAAAAATAATACCCGGTATTTTAAAGGATCGAAGCGAAATGATAGGAATTATAGTCGCTTTACCCGATTAGAGGGTGATTTATTGTAATTCCCCTTCGGGTTCATGTGCAAGGTGGTTTTGGTTATATCCAACTCAGGGAAATATCAACCGTGTATTAACGAGATTGCATTTGAATCTCTTCATTCGAGCAAATTGCTATGATTAGACTTTCTTAAAATTTGTTTGTAAATACATTTGAAACCCTTCACTAAATAGCGACTTATATGTATTCTGCAAGGTTGAGGATATAGCGTACCTATACTTAAATTAAGGAAGATGTGTTTTCTAAAATGTTTTTTTTTGTTTTAGGTATGTAACATCCCTCAAGTACACTACTCCATCACGTAAGGTTTGAATCATACTACTCATACTTCTATATTATTTATAATACCTTTTGTTATTTATATTAATATAAAGGATTTATGAAAAAATAAGGGCTGTGTACATTTACCAATAGTAAGCTATTGTTATTTTACATTGATGTGAGTTTTGAAAACAATGTTTTTAAATTTGCCATAACTGTTTCAACTGGAAATTTTAAAATAACAACTGGAGAGGTATGTTTGTTATAATGGCCGGTAACCTACATTTTCCTGTTAATGATGTGAAACAAGTTTCCATGACGTATTGTTATTGGTATTTTTGTTACAAAACAAATCATTTTTACATGGTTTTTCAAACAATTGTGAATTATACAACTTGTTGCATTAACTGAAAGCAGTTCCCGCTGAGAAACGACCGTACTTTTGTATACTAACTTTTCAGAGCATTATTTCATTTTGTTTTTACGCAACAATGTGTCGAACTTTTACTAAAAAGTAATACAGCAATGTTATGACAAAAACAAATTAAGTTTTAACATTTAGGTATGACTATTAGTTCGTATATCTTGGAGATAAATAGATTAGTGACATAAAGAGACTCTCTAATTCAATTTTATCAAGAAGTAAATACAGCTAAGGAATTTAGGGTGAAATCCATTACATTCTTACATAATTATTATAGTCCTAAATTTATCAATTTAAGATTAACAGATTAAGGTTACGGGGTGTATGATTTTGTCATATTATACAGGATGTGTAAAAATGGTGGTACAAGCTTCAGGTAAAATTATTCCTTGGACAAAAATATGGCAAAAAGTTTATTGCAAAAAAGTTTGTTGGCACATGGCTACCCCTCACCATAACAATTTAAGAAATGTACATTTGGCAACATTGTAGCCAGTTACTATGATAAGTTGATCACTGATGACCACAATTTATTATCTGTCATTGCATCAAGGCACTCTGAAAGACGTTAAAGCTAACAGTATTACATTGCAATATTGCCAAATCTATTTTTTATGCATACATATAGAAAAATTAAATGATTTGAAATAATAAAAATTATTAATTTCTTTTTACTTTTAAACGTTCGATGGTAATAAATTTTAGCTATTATCACTGAATGTATACGCATCAAGTAACTTGATTTTGAAATAGCGGCTTTCTTTATTGTTACAAATTTTGAACTTTGAGGGCTTCGTGTAAGTTCAGGAAGCCTTTGCCAGTTGTTTTGCCATAAGCGTTTTGCCTTATTTTTGTTCAAGGCATAACTTTACCTGAAGCTTGCACCATATTTTTACCCTGTATAATAACAAGGAGTTTTGCCGACAATATTTTTTACCATTATTAATACAAGTTGCTGTAGTGACGAATATAATTAGGTATACTCGCGTATCGGTCGACGCATGAACGAATGACAAATATAGAAGAAAAACTCAGACTAAGGGCCGGTATTTCAGTTCAGGTTTAAGCTTCAGCTTGGTTAAGCCTTGATCATTGCCATATATACAATTATTAACAATAATTGTATCTATGGCTATGATTGAGTCTTAGCACAGAGTATATAATATATATTAATATATATTATATATATATAATATTATATACTCTGTGGTCTTAGCCAAGCTGAAGCTTAAAACCGAACTGAAATACCGGCCCTAACAGTTGTATTCGAATGACAATAAAATTCAATTAAACAAGAATTTTTAAAATAATAATAATTTTTCATCATTTTTTGTTTGACGTTTATCTGACATAAATAATATTGTCGTATATAAATACCATAAGAGATATAAGTTTGTCGATAAAATTTGAAGATTGCTACGAGCGTTTGTTGCTTAGACATTCTGTGAAAAACACTGATTCAATGTTTTAAACAGAATTGCTAAGCAACAAAACCCCGAATATAACAATCTGGTAATTTTATTATTTATAGGAAACATTATTTCACGAATGGTATTCGACAAGACTAATTTCATGAATAAATCGATGTTATGCAAGTAAAATGTAAAATTAAGTTATTATTACGCACAAAAAGATGATAATAAACATTAAATTCTGACAAATAAATCTAAACTGAGAAATGTTTTACGCGTTGAATATTGGTAACAATGGAAATGTTCAACCAATCTCTTAGAATTATCACTTATCAATACGATGTTGGTTGGTCACGTGGTTAGTTATCCGAGCTAAATGGGAGTGAAATATTTTCAAGGTATTTTGCGGCTGAAATACGGAAAACATGAATGAAATTAGGGATGAGTGATAGTCAAGTAAAAAATATTGTAGAAAGAAAACATAACTTCATCGTTAAAACAAAATATAATACTCTACCAACATGGTTATAAAATAGTTAATTTGAACATCACACAACCATTCATCAAACAAATATCACAACACCTGAATTCTATTTCGAACACAAAATGTACGAGGGAGAACACATTTAGCATGGGTTGACCCTAATAAATAATTTCGAAACAGTAGTCAGTGTTTTTACATTTTTCCATTCAGGATAAAAACATGTAAAATGATTCAGCCTGCAGTTTACACTGTTAATCTGTAAAACAAGTTCACCTCAAATTTCAAATATAAAGATGTTCGATTCTGGTCGTCAATATAGGTACCTACGAGATCCATGGACCAACGTTGAATTAAATATTACGCAATTTAAAATTTATGGTAACTGCATGTTTCATGGTAACAACCCAAAAGCATACCTTAATAAAAAGAAATACATTAGGTATTGAATTAGGTGGCTAATTGGGATTGATAGGTTTCTTGTGGAAGAGGGTAAACTGTTCGCAGTAGTGGTATAAATGTTAGAGAAGGTGATCTGCCGATCTTCGGCTGTAATTAGGTGATGCGATCCTATGTAGCTCTCCTTGACTGACTATCACTAGTCTCGGATTTTATATTTTAACACACACCCAAAGGTAGGCAACAACTACTGTGGTCATATGTCTCCCTCCCTCATCTAACTAAAGCCAAAGCCAGACAGGATTTGAACCGCAGCGTTTGTGGTCATAGCAAGAATTTGACGACTCTTACCTTTGCGCTACACTCGCTGTGAAAAAACAAACTTTTATCTAACCGTGTTATTTAAAAAAATGTTTAATAACGTTACTGGGAAACACTGTGTATAGTGTATACAATGCGGTTGAGAATATTATTATAGCCTTTGAATTTGTATTCCGCGGCGCAAGGCGACTCGTAATATCAACTTGTCGCTAGACTATATAGTAACACGCTTCTCAGCCTTGTTGGAAAAAGAACGATTATACTATTGTTGTTGTTGTTGTTGTTTCTTAAGTGCTAAGTTCGGAACGGTCCAGTTTTGGCCTTTTCCAAAGAGAAACCCCTACATTATACACCTATGTCATTCATTACTTGAAGAAGAATTCATGTTTACCGTTGTAAACACCAAACTAGTCTATAGAACTTTTGATATAAACGCTCTAACGAAAATTTAACAAGGAATTTAAGAAACTCATTTTAAATATACTTACTGGAACAACTGAGTTTGCTTCATGTTTAAATTTTGCAAAAGAGTCGCATAAAAGCAATTCTGTACGTTTTAAAGACTAAAGCGTTTTGATGATTCCTAAATATTCTCCAAAACTTTGCCAAGTTAAATCTATTTAATAAATGGTGTCCTTATTTAATTCTCCCTACACATAAAGTAATTAACTTGGTGAAAATGAAGATTCCGTTTTAGGATCCCTCCTAAGCTTACTTCTTCTATAGCTATACAGAAATTTTCGTAACGTAGCTTCAATGTTGATATAGTAAAATAATATTTCCGGTATAAAACCGGAGAAATTTTAGTAACATTAATATAAGCGTTAGTAGAAGTAGGAGTATATTGTATATAACAAGTCATACACGATTATAAATTGACGTATTGACTGAACTTGTGGTAGATATGGTGCAAAGGGGTTTGAGTGAGGTAATTCTTAGGTTAACCTTTACATTATTCAACCGTATGTCAGTTACAAAGAAATAGGTATTCAAATTGAACATTTGAATGTTTCATGTAAAGTTTCTCTTATGTATGAAGTCTTGCAAGAAAGGCATACTAGTACAGTACCGACAATGGTTTAATATTAGGCTCACGTAGACATAACTACCAACTTTACACATTCGAAGCGCCCTCGTGCAGGTGCCTGCCTGCATACGTGCCAACTTATAGAAATCATTTCGAGTAACTCTGTTTTAATGTTTGTCGAACGTGCATCTTTAGAATTTTAGTTTAAAAGGAAGTTTGAGTTAGTTCAGAGATTTTCATTCTTCGTTTGTTTCTCCAAAACTCCTTCGTTTTAGCACGATTTTAAGGAAACAAAGGGTGAAATACAAAGGGCTCTGTTTAACAGTCTGTTAAAAGCACTTGTAGCTAAAATATAATTTACATTTTGTAGAAAACAAACAGGCCTTGGCTACATAGGGCGTAGCCAAGTATATAAATAAGATTTAAAGACGGCTTTGGTGAAAGATAAAGAACTAATTAAGTTAACTATCGTGGAAAGCAATCTCGTTATTCTTCCAAATGTTATATCTTGAAAGTAATAATAAGGTAGGTCGGGTTATCTATTTAATAAATTACTCGATGCAGCACCAACTAGATGCGTTGATAGAGTTTTAACAGCTTTTAAAGTATCGCGCTTGTATTTTCTACGTAAAGTTGTTTTATTTGAAATTGGTTTCAAACGGCACTTCAAAGGAACGTGTTCCCTATTGATGGTCAGAAGAATATACACTTATAGGTTCCCAATATAAACATTAAAGTTAATTTAGAATCACATCGCTTTGTGGAAGTTTTATAATGTTTACTCAATTTAACCCAAAAGTTTCAAGTAGTTTAGGTAATATCGAAAAAGCATTATCATATTTAAGGGTTCGTGTTACCGGGAATTGATTTCCTTATACTGCCAGTATCATACTGATTTATTTTCCTAATGTATCAGATTATGGTTCTAAAAGGCTTTGAATCAGAAAAAAAATATTCTAAATTCATGCCATTCATATTAAGTCAAAGTTTTGATGCAACTGAGTGCTGAAACAAACAAGGATGTGTTAGGGTAGGCAAGTTAGACACAAATTTATGAAAACATGTTTTAAATTCTCATAATACAAGAAAAAGAAAATTATGGGCGAAACAAAACCTTAGGGCTTAATTAGAAAATCCTTAAAATTGCTTGCAAATTGTTCTCGATTGTAGCTGTTTATCATAATGCTGAAGAGAAGTACTTTTCCGTTGTTTTTGTATTATACGATACCGAACCTAAAGTTCCACAACATTCCCTCTTAGTTCACTTTAATGAAAACCTTACATAGTTTGCGTGTATTTTACCTACCATCTTTGAAATGCTCTACATTATTGCTTTCAATTATACGAGGAAATATTGTAATACTCTTATGCATTTCTAAACGGGTAGGAATAAAATGCTCGATATTTAAAGGTGTTTTGCAAAATAAAATATTTGAAATGTCTGGTAAAATATTGCAAACGCAGGAATGCAATGCTCGATATTCAAATAAGTTTTGCACGATAAAAAAAAATAAACGCACGATAAAAAATAATAAATGCTCGATAAATTGTGCTCGATATATTGGGCCACCCCCTTACGCGCATGCGCAACGTATGTATATACACAAGTCCACTGGGTTTTTGTAAAAATTAATTCTCAAACTGCAACTAACCTAAAGTTCGAGGGGCGCCCCACACTAGTCTTTGCAAAGTCTTTGCTTCAGGTTAGTTGCAGTTTGAGAATTATTTTTACCCAGTGGACTTGTGTATATACATACGTCACGTGAGGGGTGGCTATTTCAATACTCGCCTTTCATCGAGCGTTTATTATTTTACCGAGCGTTTACTCTTTTTATCGAGCGTTTACACTTTTTATCGAGCGTTTTATTATTTTACCGAGCATTTTCTATTTTTATCGAACAAATGTATCATGCATGGAAATTAATTACCGAGCGTATAATTTGTAGCGTTTCTAAACAACATTATACTGCAGCATGATTCATTTAGCTGTCTGAAACCTCCTGCTTATACTGCTAGCAAAATATTTTCGAAAACAAGACAGTAGGATACGTTCCTAGTGTACTAGCGTGTCAGGGTATTATTGAAAGTGTAAAAAAAATTAAATGCACGTACAGTACGTCACAACAAGACAAAAATGTAATTTAATTTTTGCCTATCATGCATAGTAGGTAGCAGAGCAAAGGAATCTTCCCTCGATGTTTGAGTATAAATTTGTCAAGGAACACTCTTCTAAATGGTGTTCTGGAACCCTGCAACAACCAATCTTGAAATGGAATTATATATTACATATCCCGATTTTAGTAACAACGAGACTTTTCATTCCACAGACTACCGAGAATGGGATCTTTCTTTGATAATCAAAAAAACGTCAAAAGGAAAAACTTAGACAATTATAGTAATATTCCTACTTAGGTGCTTAATCTCCTATTCTGAACTTTCTTTCTGAATTTGACCTTCATAAATCCTGTGTTTTAAAAGTTTGATGGAAGTTTTTCATGACTTTTCGTATTTTCATTGCTAGTGCAGTTTTTTCACAGACAGAATAAAATAATCTGAACAAATTCATATGTACCTTGAAGGCAACCGCCTTTTTTATGAATCTGTGTAAAACTACGTATGTATTGTTCATTTATTACCTACGTCATGTATCTATTATTATCACTACGCTTTGTTAAAATATGGTGTAGCTATCTGGGTAACTATCCTAGTAGTTAAACTTGCAACCTAATGAATATTTAAAAATTAAAATATAAATAGAGCCTGGAGGTGTTTAGCAGGTTGAGGTGCGAAGCATTGTTTCATTCTGGCTGTAGTAGGTTGATGCCCCCTTGAAACGGAAATTTCCTGGACGAGTTAAATCCCCCTCGCCAATAGGTTGGTTGCAGTAGAATAATTGATATGGTGGCTCGACCGACGGACAGAATTACATAATATGACATTTTTAAATTTAAAAAAACCCTTCACGTTTGTACGATAAAAGCTTCGCAGTTAATTCTGTAAGTGGTCAGTAACCTAACGAATAAATATTTATGTTTATCCAGCTAGAAATAAAATTTTTAATTAACAACACAAAGCGATTCTTTTAATTGAGATTTTTTTTCTTCAATGGATATTTGCAGATTCAATTACTGAAAATTTATCAATCTTGTTAACTCATTTATATCCAGATTGGACGTTAAGCTGCGCTGCTAATCAAAAGTCAAAATAAATGCTCGTTGCTGATTATATGATGCATCAAATTAAATTCTGAACGTAACAGTAAATTGAACACATGAGGCTTAACAAGTTTATCGTAGTAATACGATAATTAAATTTACAACATTTATATTCAGAACCGTGTAGCTGCAACTGATGGTACGATAATAATTGTAACACAGGGGGTACATAGTAATTTACATTTTCCATTTTCGAACATGATTTATGAATTATTTCGAAACACGATTTTGAAATGGCAACAATGTCGGAACAATTTCAACCACTTTATTTTTAGCAAAACATGTCGAAGAAATAGGTTGAATGGAAAGAAACGTGGCTGCAATGTCAAAAACATCTTGGTATAAGCAGTGAATGCTATTTGAGGTTACGACCCTGCAACTTTCAATGATCCTGTAGGCTGTCGTAAAAAATTTCAACCGAAGGATATCAAAAACAAAGAACGGCGTATACCGCCGTAATATTTTCAGTGTGACGCTCAATTCGGTATATAAAGAGGGAAAATCTTTATATTTGCAGTCGTGTTTTAAATCAATGTCTACAAAATCTCGAGTTTCTTGTACAAAGTACTTGAGGTACGAAAACCAATTTAGCTCCCTCGAACACAAAAATCAATTTATCATCAATTTATTACCAGTCACGAGACGCGACAAAATAAATTCAATTCTGCATAATAAAAGACTCATCCAGCCAAGAATACACTTGAAAATTTTCTATTGTATATAGAAAATTAAAAAATTAAGGAACGTTCATTTTTCTGAGTTAATGAAATGGAAAAAAAGATTTTTTTTCTACCATTCAACGCACGCTGATTGGCGCTGCGTTTTAATTATAAAATTATCTTGTAAAACTGAAGAGGCAAGAGAATAGAGAGATTGCAGATAACTACGGCGTGCTTTCAACGAAACGAGAGGATTCAATTTTTTAAAAAGTCTTAAGCCTCATCTTACATAAAACATCACGAGGAAAGATTCCATCAAGATTAAGTGCACTATTATGAACATGTTCCGCTAAACGTTCCAGCCACTTGTTTATTTTAGAAGATTATTCAAAATTCTCACAAGAAAGTTTGAATTGAGATTAAGAAGTTTGTGTAAGAGTAACCGTAAAACGAACGTTCTTTACTGAAGATTTTTATTCGAGGTAGATTTAAACTTATAACAATCGATCCGTTCCAGTTTTTCCTTATTTAATATTTAGTTTAAATCTTAATTTTTATTATGATAACCACATAAATGTGTATTTTATTTTACTTTATTTCAAATGTTATCAATTAATGGTTGTGAACATCGCAACTCACATGTGAGAACCAATTAAGTTTGTTTACAAAACCTCATCTTACGTTCTATCGTGACGTTTGTTGGATGTCTTTACGCCACGTATCTCGTAAATTCCACATAGTTGCAAAATTAATATTAATAAATTAACAAGAATCTTCCGTATACGTATACAAGCCACTCATAATTCTCCGAGAACGAGGAACTAATGTGCTGCAGTAATGCAAAGTTTAGTAGAGTTATATCAGTTACACATTTATTACTTAATATAAACGGAACCTAATTTATCTGCAAATGTATGTTTATATAACATAAACAATATATTGCACATTTATTTTAATTATCTACTTACCCATATTTATTTATTTATTAACGTAAACATTCATTTGATTGTTGATACATTAATATTTATTTGAAAATTTAGTTCGATGTTCAAACTATCGCCTACCTACAGTGTGCTAAAGGATAGAAGTTAAAAAAGTGGTTGAAGAATAAATTATTTGCCCCTCCACGGCGTGCCCTGAAACACCATTCAATCTCTTGATCAAATTTTAATACTTTTAGCACCGATTTTGCAATACCTACTAGTATATGGTACTTGGAATAAGCTATACCTCGACAATTGGCATGGTTACCATTGTTACTAGAATCGTAACAATGGCAAATGACGGGGGTGTAGTCTATTCCACGTGTATAATACAGTGCCTTCATTAAGGCTGGAGTTTACACCTTGAAATATACCCCATTTTATGCACATTTTGTTCCAATTTTTCAGAGCCAATTTTAAAGTAGGAAGGGCGGGCGAAATTTTTTTCTTATTATTGGTGTTTTATCTGTCTACCCATAGAACGTTTTTGTTTAATTTCTAAAAAATAACTTTTCAGCATTAAAAAATGTACAACTCTATTTTACTTTAAAATTTTCAAGTAGTATTTACAAAAATATGGATATCGAAAAATTCTCTCTATCAATAGATAGATATAACCACGCTCTTTCAAATGCCACAAGAATTTTTTATCTAAAATGCAAATTAATTCGGAAATAATGGAAATAAAATTTTAGAAATATTAATAATTCATCTTTTGCAATTTAGCATATAGGCAACACAACTAACAGGACCATTAACTGTCAATGGAGCCAATACACCAAAGACGGATTATAACGGATTACAACTTTCTACTAGGTATTGTGGTTTGACAAAAAAAAAATTAAAATAATATAGCGACAAAATCTATATTCAATACAGTAAATTCATTATTCTTTATTGCATTTATCAATTTTGGTAACGTTAGATGAATCTGAAATATTTAAAAATATGAAACAAAATTCCAAGGCAAGCATTATTCTTGTTATTGTAGGTATGCAACTTTCCATACATCAAATTCGATTTTGCTTTAAGTAAATGCCAGCCTTAATGATTGATACCCACGTGACCACAAAATATAGGCAACCCAACTTTCACAGTTGGCAAATCTTTATCTAATAATTCCCTAACTGATTGTATGTACGTAAATTGACAGTAACTTTAGTGACTTTAGTTACTTATTAGTTACAACGAGTACCAATCCTACCTGACTTCAACATTTAAATCTGAAACTCCCAAGGACACCACGGATCAAAGGTCACGTGGGTATCAATCATTAATGAAGGCACTGTACTAGTATTGTAAATTCGGCCCTTAGTAGTACTATATTAACATTTGTATTCTTAAGTTTTGACATTACTTATATTATAGTTCGAGGCTAATTTCAGATATGACCATAGGATGTCCATTGGAATTTTACATGTGGTGTGTTTCAAAATTAGTTAATTATAGTGAACGTTACAAAATATTATACTTTGATAATTATAATCCATACTTTTTACAATAACATGCTTCCATAAAAAAATAGTGCTTGGGAACCGACTGTAGAAAACTTGCCAAAAGAATAAATAATGTCAGAAATAATAAAAAATTGCTATTTGAAAGTTATTGCCATCATAAGGGGTGGCGCAGTTGGCATTATCAATAATTACCAAAAAGCTATTGGTTCTAATCCATTACATTCTTATCTTAATTAAATCTTTATATTACGTATGTCCCAAAAAATCCCAAAAATCTTTACTCAATAAACAATAAAATTAACTCAAATTTTAGTTATTTAGTGACATAAAATTACATTCATAATGGCTATTTAAATATTTATCTATTTCAGTTAAATATTTTAGTTTGTGATGGAACGTAGGTATAAATTATGCAAAACAAAGGTACAGGTACTACTAATGTCTGTTTAATTATGTATATTGTATTCTGCAGCAACTTTACGAAAGCTGCCAAATGGAACATTCCAAGTATAATATTTTCCAAGCAAAATTACATTAAATAATCCGTAGATTTTCATTTCCCTTTTCAAAAATAAAATTTTTGTCATTCTGAACGTAGTAAGCATCAAAAATGGAGTTACTGTTATTTCCCTTTGTAATTGAAAATTAATAAATGAAAAACAGAAACACAAAGAGCGGTAATATGGAGATCATCCAATACATCATAACGAATGTATTCAAAACAAGCAATTATTCTGCCAATCAAATTTATGTTCCGTAATTTCAACAGTATTTTCTTCATGCTGCCCCATACACAAATTTGAAGGTGTAAAACTGCGTTTTTAAATTATTGTAATAGGTACTGATAAACATTAAGTTATAAACCTGAGCCTATAAATTAGGTAAACACTACAAAAAATAGCTGAATATTCCATTTTTAAGAACTGCAAGAAGGTAAACAATAGAGAGCAGACTGTGGAAAACAAGGCTTAGGAACTATGCAAAAAATTTAAAAAAAATTAAACACCGTAGTAGCCCGTATGACCTTCATGATTTTCGATAACGTTCTGGTATTTTCGCGGCACACTTTCAATCAATCTCCGATGTATTCTTGAGATATGTTCGTCCATTCTTCCAAGAGAACTTTCTGAAGCTATAGGTCGGTTTCTGATCATCCGATCCAACTCATTCCAACCCCTGAATATGAATACAACAGAATCCCTCACATTACGTTCTTTTGCAAATAGGCGTAAGGTGTTGCCTTCACCAAAATTAATGTTATGGCTCTTGTATCATCTTGAACTAAGATGGCTAATTTTAATGGTAAATTAATTGGTAGTGTAGAAAAATAAAATAATGATTAAACATTCGAGGTAATTACTTACCTGTAATAAACGAGTTCCAATAGTCCTATGTGTGCATGCATGTAGAAGGCTAACCTAACCTGTCAACGGGGAAGAGAAGTTTTACAATGCTTTATGATTTTCAAAGAAATTTGTACCGCAACCGGGGATGGCGGCTTAACATGCCAATTTGAAACTCGACGACAAGACGACTACATAGAAGATGACGAGATAATTGGCAATCCGTATCTCAGGATTATTAATTAATAAGGAAGAAAAAAAATTTGATACCTACAATGGATTGCAGTGGAAAAAGAGAAACTTAGGTTTACTGTGTCGAAGGTGCGAACTAGAGGTGATTAAAATCGAATATTTTGCAGGTTATCGTAAATGCATACGATACCTACCTATATCATTAGATGAAGATTATACTAGAATCTGTATAAGAGTGAAAGGTAGCTGATCTGAACACCATAGATAGAAATATAACCACATATCTTGGTAGGTATTATGATATATTATTATGTAGGCACCACCACTCCATACCACTTACCATACCTTATTAAATAATAAAGGAGAAATCTGCTGATGATAGAACTGCACTGTCGGATTATTGTTTCTTTGAAAACTAAACCATTTAATATTGTTTACGAACGGTTTTGAACTGGAAATTAATTATAAGCAATTGTAATTGATTTCGGTTTTTACAGACCCATTTTGGACCGACAATTCAGAAACTGGGATTTGATTCTTGGCTAGGGACAGCAGCCCTAGAGATGGATTTTCTCTCCCGTATTCAATCAACTTAAAAAGTTGACAATGTCCACTTGTAAAAACCGTATCAATTGCTTAATGTATTGTAACCTACTTATAATTTAGATTGTAAAATTGATTGCTGAAAAAATAGGTATAGTCTTCTGCTGACGTTTGTGGGGAAAGCTAATTTATAATTAAGACAAATCCATGCCACGCCACAAACAATTACACTATCGGTATTTATCGTGTTTCTATTGACTTTGACTATTGTGTAGGCACCTATTGTCACCTGTTTGTTTAATTGTGTGTGTTAACGGTTAATTAAATTACAATATACGTATGCAACTTGTGGTTATATTCTGCATCAAACATCTGATACTGAAATGCTACAAAGAACATTTGTCAGTTGCAATAATAGTGTAACCATTTGTTTTATTTAACTATTCTGAATTACCATTAAATGTAATACTATGATGTGGTATTTTCGATAAAGTTGTGCTGATTTGTGCTTTTGCATTCGCTATTCTGGTAGGCTTTCCTAGCAGGTTCATTAATTATTAATTAAAACCAATAGCCGTGTTAACAAGTTCATTACGGGACGTTTTGTCCTTAAACATGTTCTTTAAACTTAGTTCCTTACCGGGTTTTAATTTAACAATTACATCGTGGATGCTGTTCTACAGATAACTGGCATCGTTAATAAAATATTTATAAGTGTTCGTATTTTATTTGCAAACTCTATATTCACATAAAATAAACAGAGATTAAACAAAATTGTGGGTGACATTAGCAAATTGTAGGTGAGAATTAGCGAAAAATATTTTCTACAAATGCGTTATCATTACATTCATTTTTTTAGCGCGTTAATGGATCCAGATATTGTCATTTATGGTACCTACTAATGTTTCTGGATAATACTTTTTAGTTTTAACAAAGCGTTTCAAGACGTAACATTCACAAGCACTTAATGATAAATAAAGTTCAGAATTGAAAATTTTTTCTCAGTCAACGCATTAAATTAGTCGCGAATGAAATGAAAACAGTTGGAATTATTCGATACATTCAAGTTATTTTATTTGCAATTTCAGAAAGAATTTCTTATTCATGATAAAGTTGATTATGAAATGTTTGCACACTCATAATTGCAAAAGGAAATTTATTTCCTTGGGAATTCCTGTTTAATGTTATTTCTAATGTTCTTTTTACCTTCGTTTGATGAAAACGTGGGTAATAAAAGTATACAGGGTCTTTTACATCAACCGCACAAAAACGGTGCTACATATTATAGTTATATAACTTACTAGGAATCCATAACGAAAGTACCTACAATTCCTACAGTCAACAGAATCAGAAATTGTATGGCTCGTGAATTGGGTAGACGATCAAAAATGTAGTCTCTCTTCTTTGGCACTGCGCATCCACGAGCCAGAGGCCATTCAATTCTTGTTTAACTGTAATATTTTTTCTCTCTCAAGTCGATACTTTTCTGGTAATAGTCCTCCAATGGCAAGAATTAATAACTAGAATTTTTTTTGTATCAATTACATTATGGAAAATCTGCCTTAATAGTTCAATGTTAGAATTAACATCCTTTGTTTCTTACGATATTTTTTATTAACCACCTCTTATTATTTTTTTGAGCATTGAAAGTTTGTTGATAATGGTTTTAACATTATGTGTCAACTGCTTACTTTTGTACAGTGGGTTTGAAACACCTTGTATTTGAAAATTCACATACTTACATATATTTTGTGAAATTTGATATTATAAAGATTTCATCCAAGGATAGGTAACAGCGAGAAATTTAAAATTTACTGACAATTTTTAAACTTAAGTGGAGGGTGTTGACAATTGATTAAAATCCTTCTATACACTCGCATGCAACGTAATTTTGCGGCTTGTTCAAACCACTGTGCGCATTTCTAGTTATACTTCTTTCTTTCTAGATTCATAGGTTAGAGCGAACGCAAAACTCTGACTGATATTCCCAGAGGGTACTACCTAGGAAACGAAAACAGATGGCATTTTGTACCCGCAGGATTAAAGGGAATTACAGTGTAGTGTAGTAGAATAATTTTCGATAGTTCCACTAATTTGGATTTACTATAAAACCAGGCAACCACACTTCCACATGCTATCAGAATAATCAAAATTGGTCACTTTTAATTATAGTGTAGTCTACCCACATAACCAAAGTTAACCTCGCCTGTCCAAAAAGTGATCATTTTTTAACCTGGAAAGATGACTTGTATATGGCGACTTTTTCATGTCTTTTAGACATCCCTAACAGTTACCACCACCACGGTATTCCTAAAGTTTAACTTATTCGCAACAAAAAGTTAGTCTTAATAGTTACCCGTATCGTAACCAGAAAAGTTGTCTTTTAAGTAACCTTGAAGTATAGAGTACGACCACTTGTCTTTTTAGTGCCCGTGGGGGGTTAACTTTTGGATAGCTTGTCAAAGCGCATCTTTAAAAGTCATCCAAATGTCATCCTAAAAAGTTAGTTTTATTTCAACCGAAAATATTGACTTTTGACTAACTTTAAAGTTTAGGATATGAACACCTGTCTTTTTAGTGCCCGTCAGGGGTTAACTTTTGGACAGCTTGTCAATGCGCATCTTTAAAAGTCATCCAAATGTCATCCTAAAAAGTTAGTTTTATTTCAACCGAAAATATTGACTTTTGACTAACCTTAAAGTTTAGGATATGAACACCTGTCTTTTTAGTGCCCGTCAGGGGTTAACTTTTGGATAGCTTGTCAATGAGCATCTTTAAAAGTCATCCAAATGTCATCCTAAAAAGTTAGTTTTATTCCAACCGAAAATATTGACTTTTGACTAACCTTAAAGTTTAAGATATGAACACCTGTCTTTTTAGTGCCCGTGAGGGGTTAACTTTTGGATAGCTTGTCAATGAGCATCTTTAAAAGTCATCCAAATGTCATCCTAAAAAGTTAGTTTTATTCCAACCGAAAATATTGACTTTTGACTAACCTTAAAGTTTAAGATATGAACACCTGTCTTTTTAGTGCCCGTGAGGGGTTAACTTTTGGATAGCTTGTCAATGAGCATCTTTAAAAGTCATCCAAATGTCATCCTAAAAAGTTAGTTTTATTCCAACCGAAAATATTGACTTTTGACTAACCTTAAAGTTTAAGATATGAACACCTGTCTTTTTAGTGCCCGTGAGGGGTTAACTTTTGGATAGCTTGTCAATGAGCATCTTTAAAAGTCATCCAAATGTCATCCTAAAAAGTTAGTTTTATTCCAACCGAAAATATTGACTTTTGACTAACCTTAAAGTTTAAGATATGAACACCTGTCTTTTTAGTGCCCGTGAGGGGTTAACTTTTGGATAGCTTGTCAATGAGCATCTTTAAAAGTCATCCAAATGTCATCCTAAAAAGTTAGTTTTATTCCAACCGAAAATATTGACTTTTGACTAACCTTAAAGTTTAAGATATGAACACCTGTCTTTTTAGTGCCCGTGAGGGGTTAACTTTTGGATAGCTTGTCAATGAGCATCTTTAAAAGTCATCCAAATGTCATCCTAAAAAGTTAGTTTTATTCCAACCGAAAATATTGACTTTTGACTAACCTTAAAGTTTAAGATATGAACACCCGTCTTTTTAGTGCCCGTGAGGGGTTAACTTTTGGATAGCTTGTCAATGAGCATCTTTAAAAGTCATCCAAATGTCATCCTAAAAAGTTAGTTTTATTCCAACCGAAAATATTGACTTTTGACTAACCTTAAAGTTTAAGATATGAACACCTGTCTTTTTAGTGCCCGTGAGGGGTTAACTTTTGGATAGCTTGTCAATGAGCATCTTTAAAAGTCATCCAAATGTCATCCTAAAAAGTTAGTTTTATTCCAACCGAAAATATTGACTTTTGACTAACCTTAAAGTTTAAGATATGAACACCTGTCTTTTTAGTGCCCGTGAGCGGTTAACTTTAGGATAGCTTGTCAATGAGCATCTTTAAAAGTCATCTAAATGTCATCATAAAGAGATAATTTTATTCCAACCAAAAATATTTACTTTTGACTATCCTTCGAGTTTAAGATATGATCACCTGTCTTTTTAGTGCCCGTGAGGTGTTAACTTTTGGATGGCTTGTCATTGAGCATCTTTAAAAGTCATCCACATATCATCCTAAAAAGTTAATTTTATTCCAACCGAAAATATTGACTTTTTACTAGCCTTAAAGTATAGGATATATAGCGACATGTCTTTTTTACTACACACTGAGGGTAACATTTTGATACACTGTAAAAAATCGGGGGACTTTTCTTATGGTAAAATGTAAAACTTACACCTAAAATCGATTTAATAATACATTAAAAATGATGTAAAAGAGAATATACCAAGTATGTTAGGTAAATTTAACACATTGTATGTAAATTGGCTGCGGATTTGTAATTATACAGTATATATTGGTTAATATTACCCTACATAATATTTACAATTAAACTAATGTAGGAAAATTTACCTGAAAGGGTATTAAAAATTTAAAAGGTGGTGATATTACATGCAGTAACATTTAAAATTAATTGTAATAGGGATTATTCCTTATTGAATGTATGTTTACCCGCACTAAAAAAGTGTTGGAATTTTCCTTTTACAAAATTTAAAAATTACCAATAAAATGAGTATAAACATACATTAAAAGTGCTGTAAAAGAGCACATATAGTACCAATTATTTTAGTTAAATTTAAGACATGGCATATAAATTTGTGAAGGATATGTGATTTTAACAGCCTACTGCCTAGTAGATAATTATACCCTACATAATATTTATATTTTTACTCGAAAGGGTATTTATAAATTAAAAAGTGGTGATAACTGATAATACACGCTATAATATTTAATATTAATTTTATTAGAAATTATTCCTTTTTGAATGTATCATGTAAGTAAATTTACCCTTCGAGGTCATTAAAAGTAAATCACTTGTTGAACTTTATAATTCTAATAACAGCGACTTGCAATTTTCAAGGCCTTTAATTGTATCATTGCACTAAAGTTTTTATATTAGGCACGTCTCATCCGCATAATAATAACAAAGAGCCCTAATATTTGACGGGATTTCGTTAAGTATAGCTTTGCCTCATTCTTTTCCTTAATGTTACAAGTTTGTGAAGTGAAGTCGTGTTTTTGGATACCTACTACTGATAAAAAAAGCTGGTAAGTACCAAAATACGTTTTTGTTTTGAATGTTGTAACTCTATATTTTAGATAATTAATAATGTATACCTGTTTTATCTGTAAAAAGCAATTTAATAGTTTACCAGCATACAATGAACACCAATACTATAGCAGCGCAAAGGGCTTTATCAAAGACCGACTCAGGGAGGCACACTGCAATTACTGGAGGGCAGTGCCTGGATTGAGACAGTCAAAACTGTTTATTCGAGATCCATCCAGGGATTACACAAAGGAAATCCTGAAGCTCGACGTCGACAGGAGGAACATAAATCTACTACCTAACTAGTCTTCTTACAGGACATTGCAAGATGAGAAAAAACCTCAGTACATTGGGAATACTAAATATACTAAATGCCCAACGTGCAGAGCGTGTGATACACGCGAACTCAAGGCCGTCTCCCCCAAGGACATCTTGGACTTTACCAAAGATACAAGACTACTTGAAAGAGGGTAATTCAACATGGGGTACAATAGGTCAATTCTGGCCGCGGTGCAGTGGGCACAATGACCACACCCGAGGAAAAAAAACCTTGGAGTGTACTTTCATCATGTAATATTCAATTTGAAGTGATGTGTTACCTTGTAATATTCAACCCAAAGTGTAACTTTTTTGGTTAATATTAACCTGAAGTGCAATTTTGCCATGTAATATTCAATTCAAAGTGTAATTTTACTATGTAATATTCCACCGAAAGTGTAACTTTTTCGGTTAATATTAACCTGGAGTGTAATTTTACAGTTTAATATTCAACCCACAGAGTAATTTTTCCTGTTAATATTAACCTGGAGTGTAATTTTGCAGGTTAATATTCAACCCACAGAGTAATTTTTCCTGTTAATATTAACCTAGAGTGTAATTTCACCGCTGAATATTTACCATTAAAAAGAATTTTAAATTCAATGGGTTAATTTTCACTCGCAATTTAATATTACATAACTAATAGGAGGTAACCCAGTTGCCTCCTATTAGTTAGGTAAATTTCCCCTAAAAATTTTTACAGTGTAGTGTACCTCCTTCATGGAATAATAATAATTAGTACTGTTACGGCGTATGCTACTGGAATATTACAAAATAGTCAAATCAATTTAGCTATTGGCCGAATACCTTATTATGATTAAGTATAAAAATTATTTACAATTTACATTAAAACTTTGAACTGGCTGTACCAGTTCTATTTTTACTTTATATCATATTATATCATTTTACAGTAATAAAAATAGAAATATTAGTTGTTAAATTATATGAATAAATTATATATTATGTTACCACGTGTTTATTTTTAAGCGATCGCCCAGGGCAATTTTTAGAAAATGTGTTTGCTATTCCTTTGCTATTTATTCTTAGTTACCTGGGGTCTTAAGCGAAAAAACTAAGAAAGTAATACTAAATATGATTTTCTTCTTCTAAATATGATATCCTTCTAAATATGATTGTTACTTGTCTTTAATTTAAAATTGGACATAATATATTTTGTCCATTTAAGATTTGTCATAAAGATGTACATATGTGTTGCTTACGTGGCAACAAAACATGGAAACAATAAAATTTTGGTCGTTGCGATGTAGAAAAGTGTTTCTACGAAGAAAAATATTGCTAATTAAAAGGAGAGCACTTTCTGTACTGGTTCGTTGACCGGTGATCTTTTCGGTACTTGTCCGTCCCTGGTTCCCAGAAAAGCGACCCTCTGTTGCTGGTCGTTCGGGTAAATGCCCTTTCAGGTAAACGAGCGCTATCCCGCCGGCGACAGCAACAAGGGATTATCCAAGCGAAGGAAGAATGCTTACCATATATATATTTAATGAACTTTAGTTTCCGGATAATTTATTGCAATTTATAAACAACAGCCTCCCAAATATGAAACGGGCCAAAATGTAAAACTATCAAGGGGGTGTCGGGAAAGGTTACCCATCGGAAAAAACATGACTAACCATCCAAATAAGCTGCAGCTGCGCTGTGGTGTACCCCCGCGATTGGTTATTTTTAAGCCACCCCATCCGTGCACGTTATGATGATGATGTTACCATATTGTGTTCATCCCTTGATATTAGGAGTTGTTATTTGTAACTGCAGTGGTTTTGTAATTGTATTCTGTGTGCATCGTTTGTAATAATTAAGGTAAGTTAACATTTTCCTTTTTCGTGTAGGGTTTAATTACTTTTCAATCCATGGATTGTAGATGTACCGTAAATATTCCAAAGGACATAAGTACCGACTTACGCGGCAAATCTAGCCGAGGACGCTGCTGTTTCAATTAAACTTGAAAGAATCCATTTACCTACTTGCCTTAACATTTATTTTTTTTGTTATTATAAAATGTATTTGAAGATATGAGAATACACTATGTGTTAACAAATTGTTTACTTTCAGTTGCAGTGCGGAAGATTATTCCAAGTGCCACAGAGTGGATCTGAAAATCTGCAGAACGACTGAACAAATTTTTGTAAAAATGTATAATAAATAATATAGTGATTGGTGTAATTATATTATAGCTGTAAAATCTTTTTAAATTATTGTAAATACATAAGTTAGTAATTTTATTATTAGTATGAATAGAAAATAGCTGCACATACATTTTTCGGCGTTTTTAAATAAATTTCTTTGTAAATAATTGTAAATATGTATATTAGTAATTTTATTATGACTGTTAAACAATTATTGGTATAGATATTAAATAGAAACTAGTTCTACACACATTTTTTAAACGTTTTTTAAAATAATAATATTTGTAAATTATTGTAAATATGTATACCTATTAATCATTATATAACTGTAAAATACATTATTTGTATAATACATATGTTGCATTTTTATTTACGCGTTGTTAAGATAAAAAAAGGTAGCTTTTGGTTAACCTTAATTCAATCTTTAATACCATTCTTTGGATATCTGCTAGGGTTGCCTTATAAATACACTTATAAGGTTACCTTTTGAGCATGATAAGAAGCTGACTTTTAGTTAGTTTTTCAGTTCAACTTTTGGACGCCTCTTAAATATATACTTTTGTACAGTCTATATAGTTATCTTTTTCTCATCTTTAAAAGATGACCTTGGGATATCCACTCGGGATTGCATAAAGGTGAACCACAGTGGTTAACTTTTGGGTATGCTGACGAGTTGTCCAAAAGATGTCTATAAAAGTTAGCTTTTGGTTAAGCTGACGAGTTATCCAAAAGGTATCTATAAAAGTTAACTTTTGGACACTTTTTAAGGCTAACTTTTGAATGACTTTGAGGACGCTTTAAAGTTACCCTATGGTTAGATAATTTGTGACATAGTTGACCTACAGGACAACTTTAGGTTAACTAATGGTAACTTCGTCTATATTGAGAGGTTAACTATTGGTTATCTTTTAGGTAATTTTGGTTGTGTGGGTATGTTTTAATGTAAACAGAACAAGAAACACAATAGGATTTCATTCATACTTAACATAGTGATTGTTGATTACATTCTACTTTCTCTACATTCTCCTACAAAATTCCGACTCAGAAAATAGAAGTAAAAATGTATTGTTGTTTTTAACATATTTGTTTTTGTAACAGTCGTTATCTGCCGCAATAATTTTTCAGGCTCTTTCGATATCGTAAATTTGCATTTTAACGCTAGGGTGATTCTAGATTAAACCAATTCGTGCCTGCATTATCGCAACTGGGTAACTAGGATCTGATGCATTTGATTTTTATACATAATTAATTATATTAAAGAGAAAATCTGTATAAACCAATTTACTAAAGCAATCCGTTAGGAGTGAGTGTAATGCTATAATTTTTTTTAATTTAACCAAGATTTATAGTAGTTCTTTTTAAATCATGGCCAAAAAGTGAATCTTTTTCGTCTGAGTTTGAGTTTTCTAGTCGAGGCAACGCCGAGATCAGAAAAGAGCCATCTACGAAAAAAGGACTTTTTGGCAGAGGTGCAAACAACATTGTTTAGGCGAATATCACAAATTTTATTGACAAATTAATATTTTTATTTGAATATTCCAATGACATTTGGTCACGTGACCATCCTGTAACGTCATAGCCGCATCAGTTGTTTTTATCATAGTCGTATAAAAAAGGTATCAATTAAACAATAATGCGTTTGCAATTTAAACAAACCAGTGGCTACAGCGGCCGTGAAGTAAAAGCGGTCGTGAATTAAATTTGGCCGTGAAGTAGAAATTGACAAATGCCTGCTACAAATTGACACTTTACGGTTGTCAAACGATACGTAAAACAGTTGCTTTTATCATAGTCGCCTAAAAATGTATATTTTTGTATGTTAGCATCGCTATTTTCTTTATTAAGTAATAGTCTGAATACTAATTGAAAAAAGGTTGTTGTGACAACCAAAATACGCTAGAGCGAATTCTGAGTCTTCTAATTAATACGTGAAACATAAAACTGTTTTATGGGATTCTCAAAGCAGACTACTAAAAACTAAACACGCGGAAATGAGGACAAGATTGAGTTATTGATTTCAGGTTAGGCTAGGTTAGTTAGACACACTTTTCCTTAGCTCTCCGTCTTTCGTACGGATTCTAGAATTGATTAAATGTACGGGACTGGGTAACACAGCACGACAATGTATAAAATACAACGAAATATATTCCTGCGAATATCTTGCTCATGAAATATTAAAAAGAATCGCGAACATTACCTAATGAAATCATGATTTGATGCATTATTAAATTTTCCTGCCCTTCTCTGATGTTTCTAATATGAATCTGACAAATCACTGTTTGTGTTTAACCAGCACAGTACTACGTAATGTATTGATTTTTTCAGGTTTCATTTTTATGAAACACTTCACTAGTTGATTTTCTGGAAGTTTTTATTTGACACAGATGGGTAGGTATAGTAAATTTAAATGGGCCCAGACATAAAATAAAGAGTTTCATTCAATATACAGGGTTTTCGTTTTTCAAGACTAAGCATGGGTGTCTCAGTTACCTTAAGAGAATGATTCTGCACACACTATACTTTTTGACCCAACCGGGCAGCCAGAATAAGGCCTTCACTGTCCTGGCCCAATTCGTACAACAGATTAAGGTAATTTAGCAACCGCTAGGGATTATTTTAAGGTACTTGGTTGAACTCGGAATCGCCCGAAAGATCCCCGACTTCGTATCTAAGTAACTGAGACCCACCTGCTTAGCCTCAAAAAACGGACACCCTGTAAAGATTTCGCATTAGATAAGATCGTACCGTTTTCCATTTCATATTAAAATAATATGCATCTATTGTATTATTTTCATTCTATAGAAATTTCTATTCACAAACATACTGAAATCAAGCGTTACATATTATTATGTGTATTAACTCAAAATAAAACGACAAGCTTTTTCCTACTCAATTTTAAAAAGTATTTCAATCGCATTTAATTTAAACAGAAAAATGTAGTTCTACCGATTTCCCATCTGAAAAACAATAGCATTTGTGAAATTTGCAGAAAACCCTTTCATGTTCAATTAAATTTGCCACCTACTTTTCAAGTTACATTCAATATACGGCCATGCACTGAGCATTAATTGCGAAAGTTTGAATAGCTACCCTAATTATATTGACCACTAACAAGTTTGCTATTTTCCCCAATGTAGGTACCTGTATTATTTACAATTTTAAACGTAATAGTACTAATGTCTGGTATTAATTACCGCTACTATAAAACGGAAATTACTTTGATAACTTGACTGTTGTACTATCTACAATTTAATTTTGTTTTGAAGTTAGGTACCCGTTTAATAGTTGTCTTCTAATCGGATATCGAGCATTTCAAATAAAATTATTTGGATATAGGAGTAGCCTACATGGAATTTATAAATAAATTTACATAAATGCATTATTAGCTTAAAAGTTCATAACAAACAAGAAATGTTTACATTTAATCAGGAATACCAAAAACGGCAAAATCAATTTAGGCGAGTAAATATAGCGTACGTATACCTTTTGCAATATTATGCTTTATATTTCACAAATTGATGTACAGTATGTAGTCTAACTGGTGATTTTGAATTTTATAAGTGAATAAGAAAAGTACATACAAGTTATTAAATCCCTCATTAACGACTAGGAAGAATCGTTTTCTTTTTGATCAAGTTCTTTCCTTAATGTGTAGTCCCCATTCCCCATCCTTGACCCCCCCCAAACTATATTAATTCGAGTTGATTCCTCGCTCCTCCAGAATTTTTGAAAACCCTAGTTGCAACGAGGAATCGAACCGGAGCGCCCCGGTGCCATGCGGTTCCTCATCCGCACAACCACGGCCGGGCCAAAGATATTGGTCTAGACATTTTATCCAAGTGTAATTAAAAGGACATAGATTTAATGAAACGTAACGGAAATTCTTTGTGTATTAAACTTTATTACAACAATGTATTTACCATTAAAATCGAAATTTATGATAAAAAGATATTACGTTAATACACGTATGCGACCGAACGTCTCTGCGCCCAACTGTTCCCGTGCCAAACCGTCCGTACGCCACACCATTTCGGCGCCAAATTGTCCCTGCTCCCAAACTGGTACCAAAAAATGTCGCGGCTCTCCGATCGCGCCAAAATGTCAGCTTCCGTGAATTCTTTAGGTCCCTATTAACCGATACAGTTGCGGTAATTTAAGAAAATAGTAGTCTCTGAGTTTCACACCTTGACAACAGAAACTATTGTTTACAAAGAAAGGTCATACTTTATCAAATTACAGTCGTGCATTAAGATAAAAAAAGGAATCAGAATATGTCAAAAAATGTAATATATTATAAATATAAGCCAGTTCCATTAAACGTTTATTAGCAGAATATTGTTTTGTAATACGTACGTATAATAATAATTTTCAAAATATATGCTGGAATTACTGTTGACTTACCCTGTATACGGAATTTTCTAAACCTCCAGAAAATTATAAAGCAATCCTACTTAAATTCTTATAAATCCTTGGTCAAAAATTTAAAAATTGAAAAAGCGTCTAACGTACGTAAAGGGTTTACCAAACCATGCCCATGAGTTTTGTTTGGTCATCTAATTTTTTACTGCTTTGAGATTAGCAGTCCGATTTACAAATAACATCTGTAGATAAAATAATAACGTCTACCTAACTATTTTGCGATTGCTTTGTTTAAATTACAATACATACGTATCAGTTGTTTATACATAGGTTCGATCAACCGGTTTCTTTTCGTGAAACGTACCGATTTTAACATTTTTGGTGTTAGTATTATCTTGAATTTTCCAGTGCGTGTTTATATCCCATTTACCATCAATGTTAACGTTGAGTTTGTTTTAGGACAATGCCACAATTATTGTAAATTAGCCGGTACTTTTGAAGAACTGATATAATTAAAAACATAGTGTGGTGTAGTGTTTCTGTGTTATTAATTGCATCCTCTACATTGCATTGCAGTTTTAGTAAAGGTAGGTGTTATGCTTTTTGGATTATACCAATAAATTCCAATAGGTACCTAACTATTGTTACGTTATTAATAAATTTAACAATTTAGCCTGTTCTATAAAAAAATCTGATAATCCCGTAGGTATTCACAATTTTAGATAATATATTATTAATTATTATTATTTTTACTATTATTACATATTATTATTAATATTCATATTCCATGATAATGGAATATCAATAAACTATTGAAGTATCGACCTTTACGATATCGCATTAAACGCAAATATCGACTACATGCCTTGTTGAGTGGGCTGTCAAATACATCATAGTTACTATTAGAGGATAGATAATCAAATTGAGGATTCGTAATTCTATAATTTAATAAATCAAACACTGACATTTATTCCGGTGCTGCAGTTGCGTGATCGCGTATAAATACGAAACTAATCAAAAATAACCGCAGGCGAAGTATAATGACAGGGTCTTAATAGTTTTATGTATGCCCTTGTCTTTTCGATTTAGCGTGAGTTGTCTCAAAGGCTTGCCTCTGCAGAGAACTCAAAGCCCGGAGGAAGTTCTTTGATTTGGCATGCGATGCATACACATAGATGACTTCGTCAGTTTCGTGATCTTTGCTTCCTTTCATGTCGACTAGTTTCATGCAGAAAATGTAATTTGGAACAATTGAAACGCTAGTGAATCGTAAATACTATATTAAATTATTTCTTAGCATAACTTAATCGTCGATTTTACATATTATCTATTGTGTCTTGCTCGATTAACTCCGAAAATGTATAACTCTCAAAATCAGACGCATGTTTTTTTAAAATAGCATACTATTATATTTCTGCGTTAAAATAATAATGAAACATATTGTAGTATAAAAATTTAAAGCTGTAAATATCAAAATATTCAAATCTTTAATATTTATTGCAAACTGATAATCGTTGCCGGAGATATAGCTAGTTAACTTTTGCTTAATTTTCTTTTTGCACGAATGGAAACAGAACGATATTTTACTTCCTGAAAACAGGTGATTTTTTTCATAGAATGCACTTTTTAGAAGTTATAAGCCAAAAACTGAAAAACGTTCGAAAATTTCAAGGTTTTTCGAGCATCACGGAGTTAACAAAGGTCTTTCGAAGCTGCAAACTTGATGTTACCCTATTGGTAACTATCCTAACAACATCCCAAAAAATCAGAACAGTGCAATTTTTTGCGACCTAAGGCGATTTTTGTAACTGGGCATTAATTTGGCCTAAAATTGACCTCAAACATTAGTTGTTATTAAAAAATTAAAGATTAAAGAATAAAGGTAGTTACTCGATATTTGTAAAAGACATTAGTGCTTACGAATATTATAAAGATTATCAGTGTAGATTGTATTTTCTACCAAAACACGTTATTCCTAATTCAAAAGTTTATATTTTCGAATATTAACTTCAAGCCTTTAATCTACCAATGATAAATTATTCCGCCACCACTCCTGAATGATTCTTCTTTTTCATCGCTTTACTTTAATGGATTCCTATTCTCAATTCTGTGTTTATCTGCAACGAACTCAATTCAATCTAGTTAGAGCTAAACATAGTTTTTATAATGACGAGTGAGCACGTTTTCAGATGCGAATGTCAATAGGTTTGCGATAATGTTTGGATTTGTGCGCTTTTTGGAATACAAATACTGGAACTGCAAATAATTATCATAACATACCAACTTTTTCTGTTTTCGGGTACCTAGTATTTGTAGCAATTCTAAATTTAAAATGTATTAGGAAGAATATACTTAGTAGGGACATGCATATCGAGTTAAATAAAAAAAAAATAGTTTTTGCGCTACTGTGCTCTATTTCATTGTTTACCGCGGCTGTTTCCAAGACAGTAAGTTATGTTTACTAGTTGCTAAGGATAAAGTCGTCGGTAAAATACTTTGGGGTTCTAGAACGGTAAGTAAATTTACTCAAAACGAATGTGCCATGTAATTTGATAAATTAATGTCAGTCACAAATGTCAGTTTAGTTAAATAAAATGAATGCAATTTCCAATGTTAGTTAAAACAAATCCTGGAGCTTTTAATTTCTCATTTCTTGTAACAAAGTACGCCAGCAAAGATTTTTCATCAATATTTGTACTTTTCTTGGTACACCAATTTTTAAAATGATTGTAGGTACCTTCGTAGCGTCTCTCTAGACTTATCAGGAATGAGAACCGAACACCCCACATTCCAAGCTTCTTCTATTTCGTTTTCGGAATCATTTTCATTAATTTTCAGCAATGAACTCCAAATAATTTTCACAAAAATTTTCAAACTGCAATGGCGGTAACTGTTTACAGATTGCTATGGAAACGCAATATATCAATCGACAATACGGCAACGTGATGCGGAGACTGACAATTATCGCATTTGAATCTGTATTAATTATTAATTTATTAAAAATTCTTTTTACCGGATTCAGTAGCGCAAAAAACGTCATAAGCATCACGAACGTTAACGACTACCGATCTCAGACAATAATTGGAGTCGTCGCTGCGCTCCTCCTCCAAACTATTGTCTTCAATCGGTAAAATATCCTTACCGTTCTTAATACTTAATATACTATTTTATAGCATTTGGTAATACGTTAGCTTACGAGTCGTTAAATCATCTGAAACATTCAACACAATGTAATATTATTCATTAATAGTTAGTATTACATAAATAGGAGTAGACTAAATTAACTTTCTTACATTTTCTATAATAATGGTCTACGATAATATGACTACTCAGTAATTCAAAATCGGTTGGTAATGACTAATGACGCATTTTACCGAATACCAATCATCATTATACCTACCATAGTAACCGTTTCAAGTCATTAAAGCACGTCATATACAGCGTGTTTCCCTAGGTACGTGTAGAAATGCAGGAGGTGATTCCTGGGGGAAAATTAAGGATACTTTTTCATGAACTTGTATCCTAATATGCTTCCTTGAAGAGTTACGCCTCTTCAAAAATGCAGTAAAAATTTGGTTTTTAATTTTGTATGAGTGTGTTCCATTTTGTCTATCGTTGATTGTTCCATCGGATCCAATAAGAGAACTAACGAGTTGAATTTGTAAATATTGTATGAAATATTTCTATCTAGGAAGGGGATTGATCAGTTTTATGTGACTAATTTTGACGCTCTTAATTTAGTCCCGAATTCAGGAAATAGTCTTCGTTACCTTAGAATCGTTGAAAATGGATGCTCAATCAAACACCCTGCAGATTTCTACCTTCTCTTGAATTTCAGTGACTGCTACAGAAAGCTAATTTTTTTTATGCATAAAAAAAATGCAGTCTAGGATTGCAAAGAATCCTAGACTTGCTGATATGTACCTAGTGTTTGAAAACTACCACTTCCAAAGTGTTAGTAACTTTAACAATATTCCAATATACGTGTTACTTTTTGGTCGAACCTGTTTTTTCCCACCCGGTACATTCAATTAAACACGAAGTTTTTAAATAATTACTGCCCAAAGTTATAGCGTTGGAATACTTGGCGTAAAAGTGGTACTTATAGCATTACTTATAGTTGCTCACTCTTTTGGAACTAAGAACATAGGGGCGAACATAGTACATTTTCGTCTTTTTATTTTTTCAAGATGCCGCCTCAGTGAATGTAAAATTATGTTTAATGTCGCAATAAAGCGAGTGCTCTAATTTAAAAACAGGTATCTCTGATGTTTGCTGCAATTGAATGCACTTGAGAAAATTTTATGTGTCTGGCATGTTTCACCGCAGTACCTACTCCTGCATTACATATAATTGTTGTTTATAGGTAATAGATTTAATTTATCTTAAGCTTTAATGAGCAACCTTACTCATTCAATTAAAACAAACGCTTGGTAGAAAGTTACGTTTCCACATCTATGGAACTTCCACTTTCTATAAGTTTTGGAAACTTACGGGTACACGTGTTTGTATTCTCAAGCTTGTCAATTTCATTATTTGAATATCGGGTCTCTTACAAAAATGGTTCTACGATCCAATATCTTTCTTTTGTTATTATAGCTATGCAATATTCTTTAAAAGGTTCTCCGCTACGCAGTCCAACGTAATTGAGGGTTAATTCAAAATGTATCTACGCTTCCAGTTTAAGAAAATGGGTTATGAATGAGTTGGAATTGCTTAACGTCGCGAAGACGGTGTTTAAAGCGACGTCGTTGTATGAATAATATATTCGAGATATAACCAAATTTCAAACGACAAGTTGGAAAGCTCTTTGCAAGAGTTATAATAATAAAAGGATCTTTTATCCAACTTTCACTATTATGCAAACTTTTTAGACTTTTAATGATTTTATGCCCGTGTATTCTCACCGGTAAGCAAATTCTCTAAAATTACTTTCGGAACATCTGCAATTTCTATATAATTATACTAGCTCCTTCTAAACTTCGCAGACCTGTCGTATAATCCAACGGAACCACGTAGCTCAGGATTATTTACCGAAACTTTGCTAATTTCATGATTTCTCTTTCTTCTAGCCAGTTTTAATTAGCAAACTGTCTTTTTGGTGCAATTACTACGCTGATTTCAGCGTAATTAAGTATTGCGGAGGTTGTTTTTAATTTGTAAATTCTCTTATTTTAATGGTTTACCACAAGAAATCAATACCAAACTGCTGAATACTCATAGTAGATGTAATGCATTGAAGATATAGATCGAAAACTTATGAAATATCGAAGATACCACTTTAGATTATTAATCGTACTTAAACTTTCTTTGTGTATCATGTATGTTTTAAGTTCTTACATTATTTATGATTCTTAACTCCTGGTAAAATAGGTAATACTTTCCATGACATAATCACTAATTAATTCTAAATTTTCTTATAAACTCAGGAATGACAACATTTCCTTAACTGGTGCCACATGAATTTATTAAAATAAGAGTAGAAGTTACTCTCACTTCTCCATCTAAGATTACCTTCTTAACTAAACTAATCTGAATACTCCCTGGAGCAAGAGTCAGCGCCATGGACCTAACTTTAGATTAAGACAGGTAGAAATAACCAGCGTGAGCTTCCCATTTGGAACCTTTGGTGTACTAAATGCTCTGGTGAGTATGCATAACCCTCAATTTAAAAATTTGTAGGTGAATATAAATGCATATAGTATAAAAAATAATTATTATTTAGCAGTATATAGAAAACTCTTATTAGCTCAAGTGTATATCGGAACGTTGATGGAAGCACGGACATACAAATTTTCGTTATCAATAAAACAGAAGCATAAAAAATTATTATTGGATTTTTAAGGTTAGTTTAGAGAGCTATTTTTTTCTGGTAAAGTTATCTATATGTATCTGTTTAACATTTTTACATGATGTTGTACAATCAGTGACAAATGTTTTCACCAGTCTTATACCACTGTAACCCGCTTTACTGAGAAGTATAACATTTTTCCATATTTGATTTTTCTTTATTAACAGCGTTACCAACATACCTACGTAAAACAATAAAAACGGCGTTAAGTTACCCTTTATATTTCTCAAAAAAGCGGGTTCAGTGGTATAACACTGGTGAAAACATTTGTCACTGACTGTACATTTCTTGAAAAGTAGATTGGCGGCATTAAATCCAACAGAAATTTTGGTCGCCATTTTATCTATTGTAATTAAATATCATTGGGAATTTTAACATGGTCCGGACTTATTACGTCAACTACAGAATTATTTTATAGGTTGTGTGGTGGCATGGTTTCTCAAGAAGCTTTAGTTAAATAAAATATCTTATCAGATTTTAGTAGAAAAGTTTCAGGTCAATGTTTCAGATTATGCTCTGACGGAGTTGTCTTTGAAATACTAAAAAGTATTTTTAGTTTCTACCAGATATTTTTAGATAAATGTTTAAGCAGGTTTAAATCCCTGGGGAAACCTTGACATTTACAATCAAAGCTTACCAATGTTTGCAGATTTTTAGATTCGAATAATAATACCTTACTAGAGTTTTATAAAATTTCAGGGTAATACATCGAGGTAGTTAAACTTCCCGTTTTCGAAACAATGAATAGCACTTTTAAACTTGCAAGTTATTAGGTAATACGGCCATAATTATGCATCAAGTTAAAACTTAAAAGCGTAAGATGTAGAACAGGTAGCTACTATAATGGTCAAAGTTTTATAGTTATAATATTAAGCCATGATTTGTAAATTAATTTAAAAAATTCTTAATAAAAAGTTTCTATAAACTCTGGCTTTCTGAATTATACTATTTTGTTTTGAGGACTATGTTTTATAGAACGCAGTGATCGGCCCGAAATTTTCTATTGTATTCCTCGGAAGCGAATTGTCATAAGCCACGATAAACTTTAAGTTGTTGGTTTTAAGACAATGGAGAGTAGGAGAACAATAATGCTATAAAGCATGAAGCTGTCAAAGTCCTTTTCTAACTTAAACACTAAGTTATTTATAATAAATGTGGGGCAAACTTGAAGCTACTAAATTCTTGGCGCAAACTCTCACAGAAGACATGTGGAGAACAAAACCGGCTAAAACTTTATCCCCGAAAAGAAAATCAACACGAAAACAAAAAGGCGAGAAACAGAAAGCTTTCGCATCAGTATCTTATTTCAGAAGAGAATTCTCAGTGTTCGGAATCCTGCAAAATAAGAAATGGATAAAGTTAAGCTTCCACGAGAAGCCTGAGTTATACGAGTCGGTTTTGATTTGGATTTTGGAACGCGGAGCCTGCTGCAGCAGTAATGATAAGTTTGGCCTGCTATAGCGAAATAACGTGTGAGTTATGTTGGCAACGCTCGCCACCCGACAGCCCCGTAATATATGGAGACAGAGTGGAGATGCGATAACACCTGATCTAAGTTAGCCTAGCAGGTCACGCCATACTGTAGTTTCTTGTGCGGTTATGTACATTCAAGCCTTCACATGCTTATCCACTAAAATTGGCCTTATTTAACTCCACTGCTTGTTTACACAGAAATATACCTTCTTCCATCAACTTTGTCCAAACATTCAGCTCAAGTCTCTGTTTAAGCCAGTGGTAATCATAATTGATAGCTTAAGTGGTAGATAAGGAAGAGTAATCGGCATGGAGTGTACTGACCTGAACTTTGCAATGGTAGGTAGAGTATTAGATTTATGGCAATACTCAATTTCGTTAATACACTTTGGCAACTTGGTTGGTAATTTATTTCCAGTATAATTTATATGAACATTGGTAGAATGTACCGGAGTTTAATGTTAACTCTGTAGCATGCATTTATCTACATAATTCCGAGGTAAATATACACGAATAATAAAAATTTGAATAAGGCTATAAATACTATAGTAGCGAGCCAAACATAAAAATTTTCACGACTTCTTTTGTACTACACGCGTGTACACTAACATTATAATATTTCTCACCTTTACTGTTTAATTAACAAAAATGTTACACCTACGAATAAGTTATAGGAAGACCTGGCTGGTATGTCTTTTATTTTTATTAAGTTAGCTAGGTACAGATTTTTAATTACGAAAATTTTAAAAACTTTTTAATTTAAGTTCGTATACCGTGTGTCCCTGGGAAGACGGAACATAGGGATCTTATAATGCTAATTTTTTTAAATGATCCACGACTGCTTTGAAGCATTCGTCTTGAAACAATTACACGAATCCCACAGATCGTTAACGATTTCCATGCCGATCATGTACCTATGATGGTCTCCAGATCAAATTTTTGTTTGTGTTTTAAATGTCAATTTACTAAAACCAAAGACAATTATAGGTTATGTTCATGTTAATTTTTTTTTAAATGGGGTCCTACCTTAACTGAAGTACAGTTTAGAGCTGACAATCAGTAATCCCAGTTAAATTACATGTGAAATGTGAAAATTTACTTTAATAGGATGATCTTGATGTATGACCGAAGAATTTGATGCGACAATCAGCTTTATGATGAAACATGCTACAATGCTAATTGCATAAGATTGTATTAAGATGAAATCAAAGAAAAAGCGAATATTAATATCAGTTAGTGTGTAGGAATATGAAATCTTTATTTCTACGGCAATTTAATGTGATCAAATAATTGTTACATTAAAAGTATTTGATTTTTAAGGAGCCGGATTCTTGCATACCACAAAGGAAAGTTTTCTAACACAAGTCTACAGCATTATTTTATGTTCCTACTAATATAATTTTCGTAATTTCATTTTCAGTTTCTAATAATGCGTAACTTGCGAAAAGCCTTAATTGTTTACCTAATCCATCATAATCTGAAAAATATCTTAGAACCATAACGTGAACTGCAAACAAATTATTTTGAATTTATTACCTTTATAATGATACTCAGTCTCATTTAATTTAATTAAAACACTATCTACATTTACATGAACCAATTTGACCAAATAATTAATAATTTTATTTCTAACTGATTTTCAAGAGCGCGAGCTGTGAATTCGTATTGTAAATAATTGTTGAATCGTTTGTTAGTATAACGCACGCGCGTATTACATCTGTATTAGCAAGCGCGTTAAACAGCTGACATAACGACGTCGACGCTTCCACCAAATAGAAATTCAAAGCACTCGTGGATCATTTTAAAAAATTACCATTGTAAGATCCCTATGTTCCGTCTTCCCAGGGACACACGGTATAAGATAAGAATAGGAGGAAAACTAATACTCAATCTTAAATATCCAAGGTAACTAAAGATTTTAGTAAAAGTGAGAAAACTCACGGATTAGTAGATTTTAGAATCCAACATTTACATCATTGACCTACACCGATTTACTTTATAATAATTATTATATCAAATATTCGCATTGTCATAATGTCTAGCGTTTGGGTGAACAGCCGTAACATACAGTGTGTGGATGTGTTTTTTTTGTAGCGTTAGATACCCAAATGTACTTTTAAAAAAGGACATAATATAATAATAATAAATAATAATATCAGAAAAAGGTTTTGATGAGGTTATCCCAGAATTGATTAACTGAAAGGAGAGATGTATTAGGGGATCATTTTACAGATCCCTATAAATCTAACATCATTGGATTTATTTTTATATACTTTAGGGCCGGTTTATCAATCCGTAGTTAACTCCCTGTTAAGCTAACCAACGCAACGGTCAACTGTTATTGATACGATACTTGTAACAATTCGTATCCACGACAATTAATTAACTTAACAGCGAGTTGATAAACATGCTCTAAGGCGGAATAGGCGTTTGTTTGCTGTCTTTAATTTTGACAACTGCCTGTACTTATATTATAATTAACAACATTGTTACTTTGTGTGGAATTTGATAATGATAGAGTTTTACAGATGAATTAACCCCTTTAAATTTATTTACCCTGCTTCTATTCCTTCCTTATTTAAATTCCGTACCATACGATGAATAATACCATCAAAAATATGGAAACACCAACAATAATCTATTGATAGTTTTTATAATTTGGTCTTTCATGCCGTACTGAAAAGAATTTCATCTTTAATTGTAGATTCTTAAAATACAAGGAAAAGTTATTCTATCGCGCTCGTATAAAACTAATCTACTCGTAAGCTACGCTCACTCGTACACTAAAAATTTACACTCGCCGGTAGACCTATTTTCCTCAACTTGTAAAACACTATACCACAGTAACTGTACTATTAAAGGTGACACTTTTTAAATACGATATTAAAGACGAAGTTACAATGCTAAAAATAAACAAAACAACTAGCATTAGATTATTGCTGCTACGATGATACGTCGTATGGTACGGAATTTAGATAAGCAAGGAATAGAAGCAGAGTACCTAAATAAACTTAAAGCGGTTCATTCATCTGAGTAAAACTCTATCATTCTTAAATTCCACACGAAGTAGCAAGGTTATTCATTATAATATCATTCTATTATGGAAATTTGGAGAAACTTTTAATAGAATCTTAACATGCAGACCCTATGTATTAAGTTTCAAATTTTCACAAAGTTCCTGTAAATTGCTTCATTATTTTATTATCAAGATGAAATATATGACAAATAAAAAAGAATGTATTGCACGTTATCGGTAATCATTCTCTCCAAGTTTCCAAAGTGTAAGACTCAAATGTCCCTACCAAAATTATTGCTAATATTTTTTATTGTCTTTATTGTCTATTGTTATAATTACTGTTTTGATCTTTTCTTTGTGGCACCCACGAACTTATATATGAAATTGACTGCCTGGTGGTTAAAAAAATTACCCCGACTTTTGGGCACGGCATGCTTTTCTACGTGTTGGAAAATTCAAAATAAAATCAGCCATATTCATATTATTGTTATATTTAGTAATGCTTACTGTAATTCTATAATTTTGAGGTGTTCAAGTAAAAATAAACTAAATTGCCCAAACGTAATCCAAAAAATGTTGTAAATAGAGGTTGACGATTTTGTAATCGCGACAAAACCGCAGACCACTAAGAACCAGAACCAAAATTTCCGTTTAACCATACTTTTAGATGCATCATATTATCTGAATTTATATGTTACTAGAATATCGTGCACACGAACTGTATAAGCCAAAATTCCCTAGAAATTGCACATCATGGCGGTGTCCATGGAGAAGTCATTTTCTTAGTAGCGATGCCAAACAAACAGCAGTTCATTTTAAATATAAGGTGGCACTACAATTTATATAAAATTTTAGGGTGGTAATTATTTTTCTTCTACAGCTTTTGCTGTGCCTCGACTAGTTTCCTGGCTTATGCCGATGTAGACGTCTAAATATATTTTTCATATATATGCTTGTATCTCCCAGTTAATTCAATGATGTGCATTTTCCCCTAAACCTGTTTTCATATTCCCCTGTATCAAAACCATCTATCTCCCTATGCAAATTATTGAGTTTACTTCATATATTATATTATGCGGTTAATTTTGATATTTCTAAGTTATCTTCCTTCGTCGCAGTTGCTATAGTTTACTTTTTCTTCTTCATCTATTCCTAACTTTCTTTATTCATTCCTTTGTCCAAATCGTAATAATGATGTTAGTTGCTTCTTGCTCCTACCTTGTCTACGCTACTATCATACGAATTTTTATTTCGTCCTCTTTAACCGATTGCCGTCGTCCATGCTTGAACACACCTCTCCCCCATTAATTGTTTCTCATTATTTTCTATTTTGATCAGTTGAATCCACTTTGGTGCTGTAACGTTTTGACGTCGTCAATCTATCCCCTGTTTGGTCGTGTCCTTTTTGCTTTTGCTTTTCTATGCTGTCTATTGTATGATAGTTTTGTTCCAATTTTCTGCAATCACTTCAGTAACGTGTCCTATAGTTATTTCGCACTTAAACACATCTCCCAGTGTAGTTCTTTTTTCAAAGCGCTTGCGTTGCTTATTTTATTAGGTGTGTTTACTCCATTTTCTCCCGGAGCAGACCGATTTTTCATTTTTTCGATTGCGCTTCTTATGTTAGTATTGTTGTGTCATGCATATCTACTGGCCTTACACTCATTATTCTTATTTTTTTATTTTTTAAACCCTACAGTTCTGTATACATACCTATATGCTGCATGTTGTTCTACAACACATTCGAACACAATCGTGACCATCGGTTTAGTTCCATTCGCCGTAGATTTATCACAAAAGAACTCTGAAGCGGACTAGGTACGCGATATCGTGATACTTCGCAATGAACATGGTATTGGACGGCGGTGTTACTATACATTGTCACTTCTTTAAAGGTAATTTATTCAGTCGGTAGGTCTTGTACAAGAAAACGCCATTCGTTTCCCTAATCATCACATGCAAGCTTACAGGATGGTAACTTTGCCTACGCGATGCCGTGGACACCATGTATATCCTCTCCATCTGATTGATTTTCGTAAGAGAGAGTCTTTCTCTCTCTTCCATTTCCTGTTTATACATTTCTTTGACTCTCATTTTCAGACTCTTGGGTACTACAGTGAAAGCAGTAGAAATCCAAGTCAAAGTTCTGTCTAAGGAAATATTTTTAACTGCCATAACATATTTTACTTTTTTGTTTGTTGTTTTTTAAATGGGTCAAGCTATCAAAGACAATGGCCGTATCCAACACCACACGCGTATAACGTAAAGAACTTCTTTTTCCTCACGACACGGCCAATTCAGAATCCATAGTAATCTTTGACTTGGGCTTTTGCTGCTCTCACATGAAGTAAGCTGGTTCTCCAAACTATAGAATGCATCTTTGGCTAGTTTGCTACGTTAGAAATCTGTTATGAAACGACAGTAAAAAATATAGGTGAAATTATTTATTTTCAAACAATCAATTACCTAATCAGTATTGGGTATGGGGTAGTTTTCAATTAGCTATGCCCTTCTACATTCCCTGCTGGCTTGTTTGTAAATGCCAGTTACACCAATTTATAAAAGATAAAAGTCATACAACGGGCATTTTAACCACCATTAAAATTCAAAAAAATATTCTAAAAGCCTCTAAAGATGCGCATCGATATAAACAAGCACGAGGACTATTCAATAATATGTTTATTTTCCAATATGATCAGAAATAAGCATTTTGTGTGTGTACAACTTTCTTGTTATATCAATGCGCTTTTCATATTATCTACAAACTAATGTGAAATGGCTGGATAAGTACAAATCTAAGCTACTGTAAAATTGTAAGAGGTAATCTTCTAAATTGTATTCCGTATGAAGAAGTCAAGTGTAATATTGCATCCTTCGCCCTCTATACATTAATGCCCATATTCAAACCTTCGTCAAGCCAACGTTACACAAAGCTGGGCGCAAAGCCGAAAAAACCAATAATGTTAAACCGCGCCTGATCTCGTCCTTTCTTAAGTTCCTGTTTAAATGAAATTTTGAAAGGAATTTTTGTGCTCAATCTAATTTGCACTAGTCTAGTTGATTTGGATGAAGAAATTTAATCAATAAATCGCATTTTCTAGGTCCTTCGAATAATTTGGGTAACCACTTTGTTCTAAGGTATATGAAACAAATTGAAAAGCACAACACGAATGTAGTTTCACTACACACTCACAATAAATCCTAGCAATGTGCAACTTGAAGGGATCGCTTTAAACAGCTGTTTATTTGATGGCGGGTTAAAGTCAAGACCATAAAGAGTCTCTAAACCCAAAGTTCTCCTAAATACGCATATCTATTTCCCGGTTGTTGTCCAAGCTTCACACAACACAGCTAGAAAACTCTGATGTAGACCTCCCACACATGTTCAGCTGACATCATCCACGGCGTTCGCGGTTACCGATTATGCTCTACAGGTTTATTGTAGCATGAATACAAACGCCAATGTTACCAGCCTATGTAAGTTTTCTCTTTGTGTCGATACACTTTTGTCAATTCTGTACCGATACATTGCAAGGGTTAAAAACTTACACATTTCCAGTCACAAGTAATAAACGTTGAAATTCCGAAATCAATCTCTAAACTTACACCACTTCAATCCAATCGAGGTATTATTATATTTCTGAATTTCTTGCCAAAGAAACGAAACTAGTATTTCAGTAAAATCGGATTCATGAAAGTTTAGGTAAACTATAAAGTCAATTATGGAAGTGTACTTATACCAATAATTATATCGCCTATATTTATTTGTGTTATTTATAACCTTACCCGGCAATGTAATTAGGGACCTTTAATGTTTTTGTCCAAACTTTGCTGTTATGTTATTGTAGTTTATAGAAGCTACATAGCTTTAGTGCAACGACCTTATTATAAATTATAATATTAATTTCGCAATAGAAGAATAGAGAGCTAAAACGTTCTATACAATTTTATTTAAATCGGGTTCTTAATTACCTTATGTTACATCTTACAATACTTTCCTATAAATAATAATCCTACGTTGAAAATAATACAATATAAAGCAAACATTTATTGAGTAGTACATTACTTTTTAATTAGATTGAAACGAATAAGAATGAACTGTTCCTGATGATGATAAAAAATTCAAAATTATTTAATAAGATATGGTAACGAACCAACACTGAATGATCCTTGCAGTTCATGGTTTGTTAGTAAATCAGAATACATATAGAATACCCCTAAGTTGGGTCAATATGTCTATTTTTGTCATTCCATTTTGACTCTGACCTTTTAATGGACATTTTGTGTGCAGACAATGCTCATAAAATGTATCTACCTCAACAACAAAAGTACATGTAAAACATACCCTAAATAGTTAGCCTCAATTCACACAAAGCATACGGCATAGATACATACAACTTCCTTTCTGTATTCAAATGGTGAATAACGAGCGGTATGGGAGGAGTTTACACAACAAGACTAGGAGCTGATTACGCACTATCTAACAGTAGTGTAAACACACACAGCAAATACAAGGTAATGTGATGCGGCACGCGATATCATTCCGTCAGCATACGCTCCCCATAATTTCGGAAGACGTGTTACTTTCCAAGTTTCGATCTTCACACGCGAATTTTCAAGGCACGCTTTAAAAAACGTAGAATACATAAGGAAATCAAGCGGAAACAATTCTGTAGCTACTGACGTAAAATAAAATTGGTTAAATCGTAGCACGAACAAATAAAGGAAACTAAAGCTATACGATCAGCTAGAAACGAATGTTGGAGTTTCCTATTAAAATTGCAGTTGTCACTTCAATTAGATTACGGATTTGTACTGGACAATCCAAACGGGAATTACCTCTATGTTTACACAATTACGGTTGACGGAATAAAACTTTGCTACATCGCATGTTTTAAATTTTACAAACGTCAGTTTGTATACTACCAAAGAAACTGAATTAGATGGAGAGCAACTTTATATTGTTGGTGCACTAATAGGATCAGCAAGACACTTTGTCTTTGTCATAGCTCCAGGACGTATTTGGGAAGGTCATTTTAAGTCGAAAATATCCCACCATAAATTTATCAAATCAGAAAACACAAATTTAACACTTTAATTGTTCAAAATGTGGTATCGTCCTGTATTATACACATTTGTAATCTTTTTACAATTCAAGAGGTGGCTTTACGAAGAATAATGTGATTTGCAGCTATTGATCCAGTGGTAGCTATAATCTTATTAATATGTTCATCTCTAGTACGTGCTTTTCTGCATACACTGGATTCTTCATGTGTCCCCGGAAATATTAGTCAAGGTGAGGTGATCTCGGTAGTCAAGCGACTGTACTATCCCCTTTTCCAATCCAATGGCTGTGAAAATGATGATTAAGGGGCGTTTTATCAACTCTGAGAAGTTTTATGGATATGAATTGTTACTAGAATTGTATCCATGGCAGTTGACCGTTGGTTAGCTTATCAAGGACTTTACGGATTGATAAACCGGTCCTAATAAATACAGGAAACTTCGTGACGATTGCGTTTACCATGTGTTTTTATCCCATTAATTATTATCAAACTGTTTGACGTCGAATTTGTAAATCATGGCATCCCATATTTAAAAATCGTACAGTTTGAAATACAAATAGTATAATAGAGAATATTCTTCTGAAAATTCAGAGTAAAACTTGGGGACAAAGTTGAATTTGTTAAATTATGAAAATGAGAAATTAATTAATAGGTGCGTGATAATATTATTGTACCTACCTTAAACCAGATTGCTTCAGTTCTGGCAAGTAAGACAGAGATTAGACTGAGCGATCGGTGTCGGTCGTCCGCGAACGTCTTCGATCGATCAGTATCGGTTAGCAACGTTCTAAAAATGTAACATTAGACTGAGCGACCGGTGGCGGTCGGTGGCGGTAAAAAATTGTTTGTGGTCATTGCACTAAAGACTAGGAAAATACATTTTTTTCTTTTAAATTCATTAAAAAATGTCCAGTCCAAGTGAAAAGGAACAAATGGTGACCGTTCTGTACTGTTATTAGTAGAAAAAACAAGGGCACTTTTAAAAAGTTGGGTTACGAATTACTTTTGAACGTTCGTGACCGATCAAAATTCTAATTTCAAACTGTTCGTTGCATAGCGATCGAGGCCGTTCGTGAACGACCGATCAATGTAACTTTGCCCATTAGAATACTTGTGTTAGAAATTTGGTCGACGGTGATCGTTCGCGGACGACCGACGCTGATCGCTCAGTCTAATCTCTGTCTAAGTCAGTTGTAACAGGTTGTGTAAAGGCCCCTACACATTACACCGGCCGTCGATCCGGCAGTCTGCACAGTTCAGGCCTGCACAGGCAAAACTGCAAGTGTGTATGTGAATCAGGCTACCTGTGCAGACCAAATAATTGGCCGGACGGATTTCTGTCGTTGCTTGAAATTTGCCTGCACAGACCTGCATAAACTGAGCGTGTGGATGCAAAAGAGGCCAAATACTTCAGTTCGAGTGTGAAGTGTATGGAAGAAACATGTCTTATGAAAATAAAAAAGAACACTTTTTAACAGAATTCTTTGAACTGTATAGAGCACATCCTTGCCTATGGAAAGTGAAGTCCAAGGAATACATGGATACGCATAAAAAGGCTATTTCGTATGAAGTTTTAGTAGCTGACCGATCAGGAAACGGCTAGACCTTTGTAAAAGCCAGTCTTTACACCATTTTCTTTTTCTTTTCTTAGCAATGGGTTTTTTATGTTTTAATTTTACTGTGCAAGCCACTGCTGCTACACTGATCAGTATCAATTCTTCAGAATTCATTCTAACTAGGACAACCTGCACTTGTTATAAATGAACATGAACTGACAAAACCATAGTTTTCATTCGATAGTGTGGAGGCTTCTCCGGCGGCCTGTACAGTTGAGATCTGTGCAGGCAGCCTGAAGGGCCGCCTGCGTGTGTGTAGCGGCCTTTACGGTAATGGGACGCGATGATGGACAAGTTACCAACTACTCGAAAATGTGGTAGGGTCAGTATGCCCAAAGCTGAATACAACAGATCCTCGTGCAATTTCGCTTACCGAACTGTGAGGAGCCAGGGATACGCTTACCGAGACCTCACCCATGTCAGTTTTGTTTCACGAGTAACATAAACAGCATATTGTTGATATTCAACAATCGGTTATTGTTAGGGATCCTTAAAATGTAACGTAGCTTTCAATAATAACATTAATTCTTTCTAAAAAAAATACTGTTACAGTTCAACGTGAAGATGGTTGAGAAGTTATTTAAACAAAGTATGCGATCACGCTATTATTCTTTGTGATGTCGTCAATACTTTATTTGATTCCTCTACCTATTACCACAACGGTATCCATTTAAGTGAATGTACCTAACTAAACACCACTCAATCCTGCCTCAGTGTATAGAGTTGTTCCGTGAGGAGTTAGTTTAACATTTAGAAATGCTGTTGAAGTTAACTGAGTCATTTAAGGAACATTTGGGGAAATATATTAATGCGATAACAATTATGAGATGAGAAACAAGGATAATTCTCTTACACAATCTTAAAAGTCATGTTGTTATTTACTGAAGAGGAACGCGAAATAAACTTAACACAGTAAAATGCCTACAACACAGTTAATTCTGGGCAAACCGAGAAAGGTTAGATCGTTAGATTAAAGCAGTTGAAAACCGTGATTGTTACAAATTAGTCCTTGGGTAAGTGAATTTCTGCGTAAGTTGTGGATATACCCAGGACTTGTACCTCATAGGGACTACTATGTAGAAGTAGATTGCTAAAAGGGTACTTAATTGACAAGTTAAACTAGATGTAGAAATGCGGTCGACATTGTAGTCAACCCACTTACTGAAAGACTTTACATACAACTACAACTTCCACTCATTTATTTCGGTTTATATTTCTGCATGTGACACTCTTAAGAAAAATAGCCTTTCGAGATAAAAACAGTGAGATAGAGCTCCTATAAACGTCCAACTTGGTAATGATTACTTTTAGCTGTAGCGACAAGCTTTTATGTTATTATTATGATAAAAAGCGTAAAAAAGAAATATCTTATTTAACTTTATGTGAGGTAGTTCTTATCTTAAAAGTCTTTGAAACAAAATGAGATGATATCAACTTCCAGACCTAAAAACTGCGAATAAAAGTGGTAGGTATGTAATATAATTGCGGAAAGGATTTTAGTTGTGATTCAGAAAATCTTTCTTAAGTAATTCTCACAACAATTCATGTATACACCGATAGGTAAATAGCAATTTATTACTGATGATCGTATATTATTAGACAAGTGCTATAATTTGTTAGAGTACTTCAAACGGATTATTGACAGGTATTTTGGTTATAACATTAAATTTATCTATCGAATGCCATTAAATATAATACAAGAAATTACCCTATTATGAAAAGCATTTTGTATTTGCGTGCTTCCCTTCTATTTTAATAACTTAGAAGTTGTAGCCAATATTAGGTACGGGTATAAGCAATCGATCACTAATTCACCCGTTATTGAAAGCAAATCGATTACACTAAAATTAATCGACTCTCCTTTATTTCAGGTACGTGTACGGATTAACCAAATTGTTATAAGTCGTCTACAGAGAGGCAGTTAAAGCAACACGTAAGTTTAAGTATTTAATTATGCAAAGCATCTTTTTTGCTTTCAACTTGTGCAAGTTGTTCCCGAGACGTGAACAAATTATTCAATTGTACAACAAAGAGTAGGGTCGGGGCTCGACTTTGTAAATCAGTGTTTGTCTTCGCAATTCAACTTATTGACTTTTTAGTCATTTCAAGGCACGTACCTCGAAATTGAAAATAAAGTGCCCATGATTACAAAAGGAATACATTAAATTTGAGCGAGGTGTCAACTTAGGTGATTGATTTAACTGAAAAAATGTTTCGCAAATTAAATTTCCTTGTACATATTCTAATAACGAGTCCAAAACGTATTCAATCAATGATTGAACTATATAATTCATGAAATCTATACAAGCACGCGAAAGCAAGGATAGTTGCTTTAATATTTTACCTTTGTATTGGAATGAATATCCTACACGAAAGCCTTTTGCAAATAACGTTCCAGATGGTAACTAGTCTGTAATTTAATTTCTAAGTGCAATTTTTATATACATTGTAATGGTTCCGTTATGATAATTCCGGTTACTTCGATAATTTCCATAATAATAATAAACATAAAAATAATAATACATTTATTAAGTACATGAACAGTAGGATTGTGTGTTTCTAATAACTTAAAACTATTAAAGGCGAAGATAGATATTCCTAGATAATAAAAAAGCAGTGTTTTAACAAAAGCTCCATTATTTTGGATTTGAACTCTATAGGATTACCGGTAAATTTAGGAAATTGTTAATTGATTTAGTAAATTTTTAAAAAGGTATTTTTAATTTGTTTGAACTTCTGGTGAAGTGATCATGGCACTCTGATTGAGTTGTATACTGGGACCTATTTTTGTATATCTCAAGTAAAGTGTAAAATATTAAAACGGAAGGTATACAGGAAAAATGCGTAGATCTATAAATAGGGGCTGGCAGTGGACCCTTGGACCGCAGTTTATCAATATTCTAACGATTTTTTTGCAATATAAAGATTCTTAAGGACTGAGGAAAGTTTCCCCACAAGGTGACACCGTAGCACAAATTCGGAAACAGCGCAAAATAGGTGGATCGCAAGGTTGTAAAATCCAAGAAATTTTTCAGATTTGTCAACAGGAAGATAGTAGCCACTACTGGTTAGTTTCTTACTTAGTTGGTCAACGTGAGAACGCCTGTTCAGTTTATCGTCAATTTATACCCTAAGCAGTTTTAACGTGTTGTCTTTTGAAAGTGTGTGTTTGTTAAAATGGTTAATCTTTACGTTTTCTCCTGGTCGAGTTTCAGTCGATTGCTTGAAAGCCAATTGAACGCATGTTCCTCTATGGCGTGAGATAGTTGAACTAAGTTATTCGAATTTGTGTCAGAACAAAATAAGGGTGGTGTCGTCAGCGAATAACACAAACCCCAGTGGATGCAAGTATTGGTGGAAATCATTGATGTACAATAGGAAAAGAAGAGGCCCGAGTATTGAGCCCTGGGGGACTCCGTGTTTTAAAGAAAGGACATTGGTCGACAAGTAGGTGCTAAAAAGAGACAGAGGTAAGCCTTTAGTGCCATCAGGATGCAGTTTGCAAATTTCTTTAACAGATCATGGGATACACAGTCAAATGCCTTGGAGAGGTCACATAGCGTAAGAGCTATGTGGCGGATTTGTTATCGCTATGGGGCTACTAAAATCTCCCTTTAACCATATTTTCAGATATGTTATACCACAATTTACGTCAAAATTTGTTACTAGAATATTGTGCCTACACAAACTGTATAAAACAAAATTCCCTAGAAAGTGCACATCATGGTAGCCTTCATGGTAGTCATTTTCTTTGCGACGAAGCCAAACAAACACCAGTCCATTCTAAATATAAATTCGTGACTATAACATAGGAATCTTCATGTACAAAAGCGAATCCGAATACAGACTTTTCTTTTCTAGCCAACTAAACAGACCTGTGTTAACCACATTCTCAAATCTTAATAAACTGGCCCACTCAACAGCTTCTAAATTATATTATAGGTAGAGAATGCTTTGTTGGTGTTGATTACCATGGACTAAAGTCTCGATTTGAAGATTCCTGGACCCTCTTATTCACACTCGCGCTGATTAGTTTTACCTTATCGGGGTTCTATTCCAACTTGATGAGGGATAGTTTTGTGAAGCTATTGTTGCAAGGACAAGTTAATTTATTTACTTTTCTGTTTATGAATATTTAATGACAAGTAATTGCCTAGTATTAATTGTATATGAATATTATAGATAGCTGCAATCAACTTGTCTTTTCCAATTAATTGTTAGGTAACTAAGTACCAAGCAGTTATGGGTGGCGTGAATATTTTACATAATGTAAAATGGTTATTTACTGATTAACTTTAAATAAGCACATTTTTTTCTAAATTACCATGATAAGTCAATTTCAACAAATATCATGTTTCACATGATTTCAAAATCTCTAAACTACATACTAGATCCTTTATCTATTACGCTAAAGTGCTTAAATTACGTGTGTTAGGAAACTACTGGTAACTGCAAACGCATTTAGAACAAGGGAACAGAACTCTAATGATCGTTTGAAGTCAGCCAACTTGAGGAATGCAGTAACTGTCCAGAAATACCAACCTTCGAACGTGGAAAGCAATTTAACTAATAGTTTTATAACTGCTTTGCCAAAGGAATTTCTATGTTGCGAATGTGGGGCAAGTTGGACATCGAAATCCTGATTTCGCTTAAATATTCAACACACTGTAATGAATTTCACGGAAAACGTTTAGTCTGGTGTAGTATTGTAGAGCAATAAAACACTTATCATTTTCACGGATCCTCTGACACCTCATCATACGACAATTCATTGCGCGCATCTCATCACGTCCATCTCATCACACTGACATTTCATGACTAGGATACTTTATCACGCGCCATTTCATCACACTTCCAAATCATCACAGCGACAATATTCATCACAAAGAATTTCATCACATTGCTGTTAATACAAATATTTAGTTTTTTGAAACCGTTATTGTATCATGTAATTCAGAGGTTAGTAAAGCAGCGCATACTATCATATATTAGCTCCTACGCGTTGTGTAGTACTTAATTCTTATTTTTTTAAATTAATAACATCAGCACGACGTTGTACAGAGACAGTAGTAAGTAACACTGTTTCGTGCTATTATTCAATCTAATGTGATGGAATTACTTATGATGTGTTTCTGTGATGAATTGTCATATAGTGATAATTTTTGAAAGTATCATGAAATGGGGCGTATGAAGTATCCGAATGATGAAATGACGGTGTAATGAGATGGGCGTGGTGAGATGTCGGGTTATGGGCTGTCGTGTGGTGGAATGTCAGGAGAAGTTAAAATCAACTTTATTCCTTTATACATCTAAAGTAGCCTAAAGCTGCTTAGGTATACTTTTTGTCGGAATTGTAGCGACTATATAACACATAACGATGTTTAATTGTATTTGCATATTCTTGAATTTAACTAATTTTTTTAATTAAAAATCTTTAATGAATAAATGTAATTGAATATGTGCAGTATCCTGTACCTATAGCTACTGATTAGTTTAAATACTTTTAGGATTGGACTTTTTTTTGTGGGACACTGAAGTTTACAACAGAAATGAAATTTCGGTGTTCCCTTTTATCGATCAAAGTTCAATCGGTTTACGTATCAAAGAACAAGATTTCAATTAGATTCTACAAAGAGCTTATTGTTGTCATGTAATTAAAAGGACATCAAAGAAATAATTGACGAATAAAAGAAGAAAGCCAACCCAATGTATCCATTATAAATATGTAGCAGCCGAAGGAATTAGTTTTCGATGATTAATTTTTCAAGATAGTTATTTAAAATCCACCAAAAAGTAATAAACCTATATGCTAAATTACACTTAAAAACATTTCTGAAACTCTTGAAATATCGTTGGCATAAAAGTGTAGCTTGAAGGCATTGTTACCCAATTCTCTATTTCATATGCGATTGGAATTTTTTAATTAAATTGCGGAGGTTTTAGTAGAATAGAAATCAAATGTAAAATCAAAGTTTTTCTCGAAAAGTTTTATAATATAAAAGTACGCAAAGCGACATTTGAATTAGAAAGCTCGCCAATTTCCCGGACATGGAAAATTTAAATTAAATTGACAAAACTTCTGAGGACGCTATAAAGCAAGTTATCAGAGCGACAAAAGGGTCATTTATATTTTTTAATTATTAGGAGTTTGACACGTAATAAGAACTTTTTAATCATTCATGTTCAATAACTGAAGTTTAGCTTTGTGCACGACACGCGCTGGAAGAGAACGATTGGATTCGTTGTAATCTTGATTTCAGTTTAACAGAAGTTGTTCCATTCTCTTTGATTCCATGATCAAACAGCCGTGCTCTTTGACTGATGTATCGTTTATTTCATTTTTGTGGAAGTATTAAGATTTTGTAGTAGCAAAGGAAATTACGCTGATGTTCGCCTCTAACAAAATGTTAAAGCAAAGCTTAAAAATGCTAATTTTTTTAAATTCCGTTACGGTTCTTGCAATATTGCTTTGGTTTCGTTTAAAATACTTCACTTTTCCTTTAACGTGAAATTAAATTCCGACAGGTCTACTCGTCTAAACAAAAGAATTTACCAACAGTTGTCCGAATTGTTGAGTTAAGGGTTGTGTTGCTATTATAGTAAAAATAATTATATGATCTATATACAAAACCGAAATTAATATATTAAATTATTAGTCAACTTTTGTAAAATTTACAGGCTTCTGTGTATAAAATGCTGGCATATATTCTTCCTCTTTTCGGAGACGACCGGTGACTAGGTCAGAAAAAACAAAATACCTTGCAAACATTGAGTTATACTTCGAAATATCAGCCGTTCATTAAAATTATTTTGAAACTGTTTTATCCACTGTAACTTTCTAATGAAGCCTCCTCTTAACTTTTTGAGGAGGAAGTTGTTGAACGGACTATTCTAAAACTGCACTACAAGAGACTATGATCTATAAATGGTAGAGAACAAAAAGAAGAATACAATATTCGCATCTTAAATTAGAAAGTCACTAAGATCCCGCTTCTTGATGCTACGGTTAACTATAGTATCCTCCCTAAACTCCAAGAACTCTTCAAAAGATATGTCAGGGTATGTGAGATCAATGGAGCAACCGAACACATGGATATTTAACAATGGATTCCAAACGGGGGAAAGGTGGTGACGACAGAATCTTTTACAGTACCCGAAATGTTTTTATAAATATACTATTAGGCCAAATAGCTACTGTTTTAGAATCCGATGCAGTGATCATAATATAGGATATGGTGGGAACAAAATTCGCAATCAGTAAATCAAGAATCAACGTATTCATACAGGAACAGCTGAACTGGTCTCAGATATCACAAATGTTGTTTATTTGGGCAAAAGGACTTGAAAATGAAAATGATGTGTAATATCTTCTTCTGGTCCATCCTCAGTTGCGAACGGAGGAAGGTATAATGGTGAATCTATAACAAAGACGTGGATTAGGAGTTCACTGGGGAAACCACAATAAAAACAGGTCGCCAGGATCCTGTATCTTGAAATAAAACAAACACCGGATAACAACTTTTGGGTTTTTTTGTCTTATATAGTTACGTGTAGAACACACCCGCCGTTTGTCAGTTTCCTCCTGACTCACCCTGTATGGTAATTTTACTGTTCTATTTATTTCGAAGTTTATTTATTTATTTTCCGACAGCGAATCGGCCGCCGACGAATCGTCTTGCCGGCCAATCGGCAGCGCCCAATCGGTGATGGCGAATCGGCCACGGCGAATTGTCCTTGACCCGTATTTATTCACTTCAAGACTATATAAATTTAATATTGTCAAAGCTGGAACCTTATTTGAACTTCGGATTAAAGTTTTCCATTTATTTTATTTACTTAAGAAAGTGAAGTACCTAATCAACTTTTAACTATAGTCAAAATCTACGAAAAAGTTTAAGAAACAAGACAAAATGTCATGCTACAGAAGTTGGAAGATAAACTAAGTATTAGAAAATTTCATATTAATTACACGAGTCACTAAGTACAAACCTTAATTGCTTCACGTCTTATTAGTCCTTTTGTTAGCTGATTAATTATTCAAAGACATCTTTTGTTTCGATAGCGTATCAAAATGAGACAATAACAATTTAGTTTACCCCTTTATGCAACATTTAATTGCTAGCCATTTCAATTGTTCATTACAACGTTTGTTAATATCAACCAACTATAGTACCAAAAAGCCAATTTAGTACCTAGCTGTTCTTAAATATCTTAACTGGGATATTTTTTTTATTGTTTCAAGTAGCAAATTTTTTATCTTCGCACAAATATTTCTCCCTGTGGTGATATTAAAAACGAATCTGGATGTCGAGTTGGTAAGATATTACATTTTTTATGCGAATTCCAGCTTCAAACAGAAACGTTATTTTTTGTGCATTATTTACCCGCCTTCTTTGTTATTAACGTTGCTTGAAGACATTAAAAAGGAGAATGGGATTTTCTTGTAATGCATCGCATAATATTAATCTCGCTATCAAGTTTTTTCAAAACATCGTTACATGATGGCAAGATCGTGACGTTCGTGTGATCGGAAATTCAAATATTTACCTTTAATAAACTCGAACTTTTGTTATTCCATAAGTTGGGAAATCCAAACATCAACGTGTTGTTCCGCGTGATAGAAGTGAAATAAGATGTATATTGTCACCTGTATTAAACTCGATACTACTTGCAAAGAAGTTTCACCGTTAAAGATCCTTTTAGGCTCAGTTTACAACTGCGTATTTCGCTGTTTCCAGCGCAAGAACTTTGTAGAAATTGTATGTGAGAAGGGTGTTGTCAAACATGAACAGAAATCTTTTGTCATTCAAATCGTCCGTTTGCCGTCGAGGAACTTTCAACGTTTTCTAGTTCGCTGCTTCTTTAATTTTATTTTATTTATTTTGTTGCAAGAGCCCGAAGTGCTAAAGTGAGGGAATTAACAAGGAAGTTTGCTAATCCTTGAGAAGAGGAAGTACATTCGAAAACTTCCTGCTGAGGGTTTTAAACACCTGCTCAACAAAATTCAGCAGACTTCGTACAAATGTGGAGTTGATACAACGCCTGCCATTGAATTCGAAAAATAACCAAGAACGGCCGTGGTGAATACAAATTTCAACGAACGATAAATGTTAGAAGAGCGTGTATAAAATTCAATTATTACTATGAAACAACACAACTTTATTTGAACGTCCACTCCATGATAAAGGTAAAAAGTTTCTTTGGAGTTTGCTTTCTTGGTAATTAATTTTTGAAAGTGAATTTTACTTTCTTTTCTCAGGTTTACTTTGCGCTTTTCTTCAGTAATTTTGACCTAATGGAAATATTTCCACATAATATTATATAATTATAATATTGGTTGACTGTTCACGAAATTTTTGAACATTTTCAAAATTTTCCAAATCATAATGTGTACTACAGCCTAGTAACTTTAATTAAAAGTGGGACACCGCAACTACTGTAATAGAAACGACATGGTTTTATTATCATTTTACCATTCCTACCATAATATACGAGCCAAGTGCCTATTACACTTTTTGGCTTTAAAATTCATTTTATTTCTCTGAAAGTGTTATTTTTTAGTTCCCAGTCTTTTTACAGAATTAATATTAATCCCACTCTACTATAATAACTAAAAACATTCATAGCTAAAATGGAAGCCATCTGTGCTAATTTTTTTTATCAAAAGTTAAGGTACACTTGAGCTTGATCATAATTTTCAAATTATGGTAAATAGAAAGTTATAAAACAGAAGAAGTTATTAACATTTGTATGTCTTGAGATTTTTGAGGAAGTTTGTATCTAACTAGTAGGAGTAGGATGAAGCTGAAACATTCAACTGTAACTTCGGAATTCGGTTTGGTAACAGTTAAATGCCCAACGTGACTGGGATTTCCGGCGCTAACTTCACAGCTGTTAATACAAACCAAAATTGCCGATACACAACTTTCGTAAACCAGTAGATTCCCTAAAATTATTGATTAATGTTCTTGTTTGTTTGTACGCTTCTTGTAATAGATTTACTTTCTCAAAGTTTGTACTAATTTGCTGTTTATAATACTGGAATAATGTAGGATATTATTTTAAAGTTGATAATAATAGGTTTGTTCCAACAAGCGGTTCTGGTACAGTTCATGAATCAGTTCAGGAACGATTTTATGCGCATGCCTTAAAAATGTACTGTCTCTGAACTGGTTCTGCTGCGTGTTGGAACGTATCACAAATGACCACGATCCTTGCGCGCATGCTTTAAGAAATCGTCCCTATGAGTTCTAAGGTGGTTCTAAGTCAGGACCAGGAACTGATTTCACCGTTCTCGAATCGGTTCGGAATTAGTTCTGTCGACGTTGGAACGCTCTGTGAACTAGTACCAGGACACGTTCCGTATTTGTTGGAACACTAATTTCAATTTGCGCACACTCCGGCCAGTTCCGAACCGATTCGAGTGTTTGTTGGAACAAACCTAAAAAAATCAAACTTGGAACCATCTCTAAATTATTCTTATGAAATAACGCTCTTCTAACAGATAAACCATAAGCATCTCTTTGTTTGAATTCATGATACAAAATACTCTACTACTGATGTAATGATTAATCCATTGAACTTAAACATTGTGGAATGATCGGCACTTTTGTTTCTGGGGGGGGGGGTGTTATCAAAAACACTCCCAATAACAACGAAGGTAGAAAGAGAAATAGCTATTTCTTTTGTAACTCACAAAACTATCACTGTTAACGCCTTGTTAGTTATGCAACGAACGTTAGTTATTTGTAAGGTAACCAGATGATTGTTTTACAGGTTCTATATTTGAATCATACTAGCAAAGACTTGCTGCAAAATAAATATTAAATTCAACATCACAACCTTCAACATACAGGCATTATTTTGAAGTTTACGCGCATTGCTAAGTAACGCATTGTTGTACTACACTTGAAAGAAGCTTTCAATTTAAAGTCGACAATTTTTACTTTCCTATACCAGCACTGGTATATGGGAAGTAGGTATTAATATCATGAAAAATTTCGATATTGAGATTTTCGCGAAAATATGTATTTTGTACCACCAGGGACACAACAGAGTAGTTTAAAAAATGTGGGTGTCTGTGCTGCGTGTAACGCCTCTAACGCTGAAACCAGTGAACCGATTTTAATGAAATTTGAAATGAAGGGGTATATCGAAAATTCATCGACAAAATAAACTTTTCAAAAAAATCCGAAACCGGAAGCGAAAGTCAGACATGTTTGTTTGGTAGCATGTTTCAGAAGCAGAATTTTGCAAATCTAAGTAGCGGATATGAAAGAAAACACCATAATTCAAAGGAAATGTTCTTTTACCAAACACCGCCAAACTCCGTAATTTTAAAACGAAGTTTTTCAAAATTTTGACTTTAACCTCCCAAAACTCAAAAACCAGTTAGCAGTTTTATCTGATCAGGTTCAGCAACAAATTATTTTGCGGCACTTTACCATAAAGAAAAGTTAATTTAGAAAATTCAAAAACGGTTGCAACGGTGCTCTTCCAAAAAATTTTGTAAATGTATTATCAAAAAACTGACGGCATTATATGTTTAAATTTTCTACACTTATGCAGATCATACCATGTTAGATACATTTTCATTGTTTGATGAATGCTAGAATCAAAGCCAGTTGATTGTTTTCCTTTGGCTAGAATTTCACTGTGGCGCCCTCTATGAGGTTTTGAACATCGAAAATTAATGCTCCCATATCTCCTTTATTAGTCAGAATATGAAAGAAGTTTAAATATAAAAGTTGGTCGGAATATATCCCTGCATTCTTCTAAATTTATATCACGTATACAGGGTGTTCTTCACAGTTCAATAAGGAAATTTGTCATTTTAAATTAAGCGCTCTATATTTTATTATACAGGGTAACTATTAAAGATTGGACCAAAGTCGTAGCGCCCAAACGCTTTGAGATATTAATTTGAAATTTGGAACACTTCAATACGACATTACTTCGCATATTTTGTAGTACTGAAAAATTTTCTTTGACACATACTTTCGGAGCCCGGTCGCCATCTTGAATTTTCTTAAATGGTAATAGGGGTAGTGCAATACATCATTAGAATGCTTAATGTTTTCTCTTTCTAATTGTGGTAAATTATTATGGGGTTACATAAGAAAATAATGGAGGAAAATTAGAAAACAATTTGCCGCACGCTCAGGTGGCTATTTATGGTATGGTTTAATTCTAGGTGGCTTTGCTTTAACAGAGCTTCAAAATTAAACAAAAAAACAATCAATAATTGTTTAGCAGATGACAGTAGGTACATTGTCATACTTTTCGTAGAAATTTGACAATCTGAATTTTGTTAAACATGGATTGGTTGACAGAAACTGATTAGGTATGGTGACAGAAAACAGTTTTAACATCTTCGTGAATTTAAGCAGTTTTTTGATACCATACTTTTAACAATCACAATATGGTATTTGTTTTTCAACTTTTAGAATTGTTTGTTTAATTTTAGTAGGTACCTTGTTTCTTCATTGTTTGTTTTATTTTGTTTTTTGTTTAATTTTGACGTTGTGTTAATGCAGAGCTACCTAGATTTAAAGCATACAATAAATAGCCGTCTGAGCATACGGCAAATTGTTTTCTAATTTTTTTGCATTATTTTATTATGTAACCCCATATGAATTTACCATGGTTAGAAAGAAAAATAATCAAGCTTTGTAATGATGTATTGCATTACCCCTATTAATATTTAAGAAAATTCAAGATGGCGGCCGGGCTCCGAAAGTATGAGTCAAAGAAAATTTTTCTATACTGTAAAATATGCGAAGTGATGTCGTATTGTAGCGTTCCAAATTTCAAATTAAAATCTCAAAATGTTTGAGCGCCATGGCTTATTTGGTCCAATCTTTAATAGCTACCCTGTATAATATAATGCATAATGCAATTGTCTATCACATAGTATTAGATATTCATTTATCTAAAATGTACGGTTGGTGAGAATGTCGCGAATTTCAGTTGCGTTTTGTAGATTTATTATTACTGAAGATGCGTATCTCTCTTCCGTACGTATCGAACCCATATAGTCTCGTTTTTCTCGCTACATATTCAAGTGATTTCCAGGGACTGCCTAGTGAACTTTACTGTTGAATACCAAAAAGAAAATGTTTAATTTTTAGTATGGGGAAGTCCAGGGAGGTGCTCACGTCCTCTTTTTTCTCATCCTATGCCTTGGCGTTCTTGATAAGTACTCTTTTTTTCATTCATGATGTTGAAAGATCACGACCTGCTCTCTCGACGTCATTTTCATAATTTTTGACAGGACACAAAATTGAACAGGCATTTTACAATTAATAAACAAAATTTTTGATATTTTTAGCGCTTTTAGTTAAATGCAGTGGCGGCGCTAGCATTTCAAATTGGGGGGTTCACTGAGGGGCCCACATTTATTGTGAGGCTGAGGGGGCAACCGTAACTCAATCAGTGCAGGACTCATATTGTGAAGATAGCATGTCAGCAGTATAGAAAGTACTAGGTATATTGTAAAAATATATGTTCATAACGGAAATTTCGAGAACAAGATGCCTGTAGCTATCAGCATGCAAGGGCAGGATTTTATTATCTATAGGTAAAAGGACAATAAAGGTACAGTGAGCAATAAGCAGTTGACCGACAATTTTTGTTGAAGAAAAAACTAGGGAGGCCAACTCAGGGCGACGTGTTAATATCTAGGGGGGCCTCGGCCCCCCTCGACCCCCGCTAGCGACGCCTCTGGTTAAATGCTTACTTTCGTTTGTTCAAAAACAAAATAAACAAGTAAATACCTATAATTTTATTGTACTGTATCTGTATTGTTTTTGATGTTCAAACTTCAAAGTACCTATCCGACATCTACAAATAAATAAACTAAATATTCATAAAGAATTTGAAAACCAACTTGAACTCCAAAAGTAATTGAAGCCTTGTTTATTACGCTGTATTTAATTAACTTTGTTTACAAAGACTTTCCTAAAACCAGGCAAAAAATGAAAAATTTTCCCGGTATGTAAATTGCTGGTGTAAATTTAATGTAATGCATTAATAATAAAATTGACTAAAGCACTTCATATTTTCCAATGTTTGTGCTAGGCAAATTTTTTGAACCATAAAATTGTCAGTGAAATGTCCACATTGATACAAATGCTAACAAAGGATCCCAGGCCGCAACTGGGTTTTATGAATTTAGAACCAATTAAAATGTTTTTACCAACAAAATTACTTTGTTAGGGACGAGTGCTTCAAATAACGTAAACTCCGTCAAACGTTAACTTTGTTTAACTCTGTGGAGAAAGCAAGCAGCACTTGACCGTGCTTAACTTCCATTTTATGTTAGCGTATATGTCAATTTACATTTAAATTATCCTTTTCTTTGTTTTATTTAATAACAGCTGTTACGTAGCAACGGTTTTCAAATTTATTGATTAACTAATGAATAGTGATGACACAAACAACTCCATTTTAAAATAAACTCGATATCAGTGTAATTTAAGGGATGCCGGAGCATCTGTTATCGAGGAGCATCTATTGAAATGGTTACAGTTTTTAATAAAATAGCTCGTAAAATAGCTTATTCCCAAAATGCACAATTTCACAAAAACATTGACTTGAAATCATTATGGCACATGCTATTTTACTATAGTTTGGAATTTCCAAGCTTGTGGCTTAAAGCTTATTGAACCTATTTACAAACTTGTTTACTCTAATTTTAGTATCTGGTCTTTGTCAGCAAATACAGGGTAGTACCTAATTATTTGTCCTGTAACCTCTTAAGTCGCTACAATAGGCAACATACTTGACAATTCAAAGATACCTTTGCCTTTTTAAGCACAAATTAGAAAAACGGTTTGCTATGGATACAATTTATTATTGGTTGCTATAGCATATATAGCTATAGTTGCCGTCTTGAAATCGAATGTACCTACAGCACTGGACCAAGCTTACAAAGTTAAAAGGGGGCATGTCCGGCGCTGCTATAGTTTTTCAAAGTACAGTCAAAATAAAAACATTTAGGTGGTAAATTTAAATAATTGTAAACACTTTTCATTTGAAGAATTCGATGACCTTCCGAACGATATTTCTGACTTCAGAAAGAATTATCTTCCTCGATTTAGCATTCTTACTTAACAGATTTCAAACATCAAAACAATCTGACAATAACTGAAATTATTAAAATTTCAAACGTGAATTGAATTTTTCCAATGAATGTACTTTTGAGTATGATTGTTTGCTATTGGTTGACGTATTGTCGCGCCTTGTCTTTCAAAATTTAGTTGACATATTTTGGCAGCTTGGTGGAGCTGTATGTCGCAGACGAATATATTTTTATTTCATGGCAAACAAAATTTACTGTGATATGTTTTAATTGGCAAAGTTATCTATGATATGCAGTGTGTGCTGTCTACTCCGAATATTCAAGGGGTTACACGATAAAATAATCAGTCTATATTATAGAAAGTTTATAAAAATAAAACGATGAGATGTACTACTTGAACATTAACATTATTCAGTTTATGTATGCCTATGGTGTAAGCATCAGATTGGTTAAAAGTCGTTACTATAGACATAAAAACGTTTTAAGTTAAATCTAGTTATCAATAATCTCTTAACGATGCTTCGCTTAACGAGCAACTTGCAGAATGCCCCAGGATAATGACTCAATGTGACAGCGCCCACCAAGTCCTTTTTCACTCTTTAGTAGATCCTTCCTTAGTCGTTACGTATCCTTCCTGTTTCCTTCATCAAGCTGATACCATCTCTACATGCTGCCGTTCTTTGATAACCTTACTCTCTTCTCTTAGTTAATTTTGTTTTATAGTTTTTATTGCAAGACACGGCTGCAGAAAAAATTAACTCTTAGCGTGAAAATTTTAATTTTATTTGTACGAAGCTTAGGTTTCTACGGTTTAGACATTTCTTAAAGAACGTGCCTTGCATTCCTGTTTAAACCCTCATCTCAAAGCGTTAAAATCGGTTAAAGTATAAACGCAAAATTGTAACTCTATTACGGTTCATCAACAGAAATGTAGAATCGGTGGAACTTAATATTCTAGATTAATTATACACAAAGCCTCAGAATCCCCATCCGCAATAAATCCAACAAATTGGATACGCTTCAGTTTTGACAGCTTAGTTGTCATCTTCAGAAAATCACCGAAATGGATTAATTTTCTTAATCCTACATAATATTACATCGAACAGAACAGGGTATTATATTAATATTGAATATCACGACAGGGAGAGTTTGGTATTTTATTGCGACAAGCTAGTTCAGCATGCAGTGTAAAGCTATAAACATAAAATAAATGTGGACGATCTTTCCACGCAGTTTATTTTATGGTTTAGTGTAGAAAGTTCAACAAATCTACTATAAATTAGATTAATTCTGTGGATATAATACCTATATTCTAAATCATCACATATTCCTATGCCATTTTCATTGTTCCTAAAATTTGATTTGTTCACAACAAAGGAAAATTTTCCAAATAAGAAATTATCAACAGGTAGCCTAAGGAAGATGCTGTAAAAAGAATACGTATTGAGAACAGCAGCAGAGAATGCCTTATTAACATTATTCAAATTATTCCTTACGGCTCAAACAGTGTAACAGAGAATACATGGTATAAACTCGACTAGACGTTTAATTGCTGCATTTAGATAACGAACCTTTAGGGCTATCAGCATCACAAAATCTTAATCTGTGTTCGTTGAATATGATGGTACCTACAAACTAAGGTAAAAACAAATTGCGAATTAAGAAGATTTTGTACTTTTAAACATATATAGCTGTATTCAAAATAAACTTATTTGAGTTTCCTTTTTTGAGGGTAGGTATATTGAAATATCTACAGGATTTAACACTGTAGTCCTACTATTAAATAAGAGGTTAGGGTGCGTATTTTAATTTTGCTTTTATTCCCTGACATTATGGGACGGCCCAAGGTCCGTGGGGACGGCCCTAGCGTAGCGGTAGATTCTGGTTGTACACATCCTGTTGCGAAATAGGCAAACCGTTTCGTCCATGGTGTTTTTGTCTTTCGTCTTAGATTGAATGATAAATGGGAGACATCTGACCTGAGCAGTTTGCCCCCCCCTTTAGTACATGTGTAACAAGAAGCAATAACTTCCTTCTCTCTTATAATGCGTCTAGTAGCTATGGTATGAGCTGGGTTTTGAGAAAAGATATTCTCTAATTACGCTTATACGTATGGCCAAGTTTAGTCACGCCTTGGTCTAACAAGCACAAAATAAACTCTATGGGCATTGTGGAGATACGAACCCCTGGTCTCGGCATATGTAGAACTCTAGTTAGGCAATAACGTGCATGTATCAAAAACAGCATTTTTTGTAAATCTTCACGATACAGTGTTAGTTACACATTCTACTTCCAGGGGTTGCGTTACCTATAGGTAATGATTAAGAAAAATTCGAGTGGAATCATATGAGCCCAAAAAAAAAATCCTATAGGTTTATTTTTACTTCCTGGCTAGAACTTTCTCCAAATAAAAAATATAAATTCTGAAAACATGAATCAACTAGAAAAATAACTTAGACAATTGTCAAATTTTCTTCTGTACTTACTACTTCAGCCACAATTACAGCCGCTAGTTAGATCAGAGAGCGGTTGCAGGAATGCGAGCAGGAATGGCTCTGCTATGCGGAAGCGGATAAGAAATGAGGGAAACATCTCCGGGAAAGTTGCCCGGGATTAAGAACGGATTGTTGGTTTGTGACTTATTCTAAAAGGCTGTAAAATTAACTTAATTACTGCAATAAAAGAAAGCGCCTCTTACATTGTGCGGTTAGTGTAATTTTATTTTCAGTGTGATACAAATAAATACAAAAGTTAAATTAAGCCAAATAAAATATATAAGAAAAGACTGCAATTAAGTTTTATGTAACTTGAAATCGAGAGAACCAGCTTTTTAATTGTGTTGCTTGGTTTGTATAGAATATAATAGTCTCTGAAAAGTAACGGTCGTGACGTTGAGTACTGATTCGGTAATTAAAAATAAATGGAAATTGGCAAATACACTCAGTACTGATTAATTAGACAAACATTTAATAACACTGTCGTTCAATTCTTAATTAACATTTAATAGTAAAAATCACAAAATTAAAGAAAGAACTCTTCATCTGAAGAATCTTATTCCTGAACATCTATACAGACACGGAATGGAATTCCAACTGGTTCAGGGTTGTTGATCAAGGGAGCCATACAGTAGTTCCACATTTCAGTCATGCTCGGTCATGTTGACAGAAATTTTGTCTTCTCTTACACTAATTAACGTAATTACGTTCTCGGGGAGAATATTCATTTTATATCACAGGTTTCATCAATGATCTACCTACTCATATTTACTAGCTACATCTGTGTGTGTGTGTGTTATATGCTTATCATTGTATACAATTAAAGTTTGTTGTGCTTTAAATATGTTTACTTTATTTGGTTTTAAATATCCAAATTATGCCAAGTAATTGTGGATAGTCTAAAAGTGCTTACATTGAATAATTGATCTTGATTAGCACCAAGAATGTAGTCTGCTTAAGTAACTTTCTGTCTCTAGACAGTCTAGACTTTATAAAATTTTTTAACATAGACTATAATTTTATTCACCTCTCTCAAGAAGTCTTTGTTCAACACGTCTGACTTTCAGTTTCGTAGGACGACGACGCATAGAAGTAGGTATATATCGCAATATTAAATACCAACTCGTATAATAATAGTATCTACCACAAGAACCCACAAGAATTTCTTGATATATTAACGTATTTAGGATTAGTATAAAATCCAGCCGTTTTCAATAAATCGTTCAACAAAGTTTTTAAACTTTGATGAAGGTAGTACATTACTATTTGTCTTGTTGAGTTCTGTGTTCCTCATTAATTAAACATGATATTAAACAAATAGTAATAATCTATGAAATGGAATAATAGACGAGGAAAGTTTACAGTGCTGTATTATATTCAATAACCTATAGTTTCTGTACTGTAGGATCATATTAACTTTGTATGAACTCCTGCATTCAATACTTTTATCTATTAACACTGGGAGTGCAAATTTGCATAAACCTGATAGAGTTTGCAGTTTCAGTCTGCTAAAGCAGGATTAATTAATATCGAGAGAAAATAATCCTACCAAAGTTCTTAAGCTCAAAATGTTAACTTGATATGCAATTACTAGAACTTGTGCAAAAGGAAATAGACTGCATAATTATTAATCTTACAACATTACCGCTAATTAACTCTCCCTTGTTTCTGACTTTTGCATAATGATAAATGTTTTGAATTCATTTTCTTAGAAACAACCTCAACGAGATCGAAAATAGAGTTGATCGATGGAACCCTTAAACGATTATCTGTAAATTAAAATAGACACAAACGGATAGACCATAAATTAGATACAGGAAAAAATTATTTTGTGTGAAAGTTGTGAAATCTAGGCTTAATTGGTTTTCGAATGCAAGTTTGAAAATTAGCGGATAGTTTACCGCACAAAAGGAAGTCTTCTGGCATAGGAAATAAGTATCAAAATAAATGAAATTTGAAATTCTCATATTTGCGAAGTGAAGCAAGATGTGACACAATTAATTAGTCCACGCCTCTCATCGCAAAACATAAGGATATGACAGAATCTGAGTGGAATATGTAAAATAATCGAGACACCCCGAGAATCCTAAGATAATAATGCTTCCGTAATGCCTTTTAATTACAGCGGTTGAGGGCAATTAAAGAAGCCTAGCTCCCGCGTCTGATTACGCTGCAGAATGCATCTATCTTCATTACGGAATCGTTGTTTGATAAGACGCCTATTATAAATAAGAAATTCCACTCAATACGGGAATCCTAGCTTAAGAAATTCTTCAAATACACTCGTCTTCCAGACATCTGCATAGCGTGAACCAAATATAGATAAAACCCAGTTTGATTTGCTTTAATTGCTTATATCTTGCATAATAACGTAATTATGCAACCAACGCTGTCAATAAATTGAATTCGAATGCATTCACTGTTTTTCTGAACAAATTTAGTCAACACGTTGAACAAGTTAAAAAATTAGTAAGTACTTATATTGTTTTATTAGATTAAAAGTACCACTTTTTGGGTTGTATCTGTAAGGTTTAGACGAACCCCAAAAAGACACTTCTGATCCGAATAAACCATGCTATTTGTTCTTAAAACGTTAGGCTAGAGATAGTCTTCAAAATGCCCCACATTCATTTCGATGCAACTTCTTACTCGTTTTTTCAAAGAATTTCTTACTTTTTCTAAAACACCAGGCTTGTTCCGCATGACCTCACATCCGTTTCCCACTCGTTGCTGCAATTCTTTGACATTTTGAACAGGGGCTGCGTAAACGATAGATTTTAAACAGCCCCAAACAAAATAGTCAAGCGGATTTAAATCCGGAGATCTAAAAGGCCAAGCTACCGGGCCCCCTCGTCCTATCCATCGGCGACGATAAACATTATTTAAATGTGCTCTTACAATAACACTAAAATGGGGCGGCGCACCATCATGCATAAAGTATATATCACATCTTAATTCTTGGCGCACATCGTCAAGCAGATCTGTTATAACGTGTTGAAGAAAATGAAGATATTCTGAACCATTTAATCTGTTTGGCCAAACATAGGACCCTATTAAAAAGTCTCCAAGTTGTCCCATCCAAACATTGATGGGAAATTTCTCTTGATTCCTCGATTCGATAATAGGTTAGGTTAGGTTAGATTATGGTTATAGGGATAGTACAGAAGGTCTGGGATCAGGACCGGGGGGGGGGTCGATAGCAGGGCTGAAGGAACACCTCCTGTCGAAAATTGGCGTCTGAAGACGACCAAGAGGCGCCACAATCGCAACAGGTTGTATAATGGTGTATACGGGAAGGCGATGGAAAACGTTGGCAGACACGAAAGTCTAGAACTTGAGTTGAAGCAGCAGTAGGAAGAAGCCGATGGCGGGAGGAGGTCCGGATGAGGTCCTTGATAGTCTATGATGACTGGGCGGGGGTCACATACTGAAGCCAACGGCGGCGGCCATCTTTCGGTTAGGCAAAAGATATTATTCTTGACTGCACTTTGTACTGGGTGAATCCTTGCCAGTCAGTCATCTGCAACTAATAGTGAGTAAGCGTGCATACCAGCTACCAACGTTGAAATAGAGAAATAAATAGTTGAACCTGTCTATAAACAATTCTTTGTGTGATCCACAACATTTTTCTTCTCAGTGAGATAAATTACGTATGTCTTATATGAAAATCTGAATGTAATCTTTTCAGGTCATTTGAAGGATTACCGTTTAGGATATATTGGCTCAGGATATTACAAAAAATAGCAAATAAAAAGATTTTGTTAGAATTTAATATAGTTATTTATTAAATAAGGCGGGGAATGACCACCACTTACTGCTCTGCTCTGCAGAGTTACCTAACTCTTCTTTTACGGGAATTAATAAATTTGAAAAACTACCGGTCAGTTTGATTTCTGAATGGCAGTTCCCATCAGAATATAGATTAATATTACTGAGACATAACACTGTTATTTCTTTCGCGCTAACTGAAAAGAAACATTATGTGGATCAGACACTATACTCTGATATATTTGGTTTAATCAGTTCATTTGTACCTATAAGGAATTTATAACCTAAAATTGTCCCATTCTTTTCGCGACACCCTGTATAAGACAAATTTCATCTTCCCTTTAATTCTACATTCGGGAATCAATACTAAAGGCTCACGTATAGGCAACGCTTTTAGAATAGCAAATTGATCTAATTTATTTTTATGAATAATATAAATTATACCAAGGAAAAACAGATCTAAATTTACATACCAATAGCAACTTTCTGATACATTCTGTTTCTCAGGATTCGTACCTTGTAAATATCAGATACCTATCATGCGTTATCGAATTTAAACCGAAATTGGAAATATAATGATATAGCCAGTTCTTCAATAAATCAAGCACTTTTTACATACATTTTAGTTTTTACATAAATTTCGGAGACGGATTACTTAAACTTCATCATAGTTTTAATATGTAACTCAAACAAATTTAATACCATAACAAAAATAATTACAGTAATGAAATTACGGCCTGAGATGACTAAAATATTCATATGGCTACCCCGCTTATTATCCTTTATTTATCCTGTATCAAGGTTGTAAAAATAAAAACAAATTTTTCTCACTCACCGCCGAAAAGTCAAACTTTTCGATTGTCATTTCAATTTGAAAAACGTCAGTTTATCGCACTAGCGCGAAAACAACTTTGGATTTCGCACTAGTGCGAAAAGAAATTTAGAAGATAAATAATCAAATCCAAATTTATTAACAATTAACATTTCACTTATTATAGATATTTACAATGCAGTTATTCAAACTCATTCCGGACGACAGCTGATGGGATGAAATTGAACTATCGATGATAATTTTATCTCCAACTTCTTCAAGTGGCTGTCTACCAGTTATTTCTTTTTCCCCCAAGATTTTTATAGCTGTTTTCCGCTTATTTTCTAAAGAATTTTCTACGTACCCTTCGGCCACGGTGGATGATTTCCAAGCGCCGTGACGTTTGAGCGTCAAAATATCTGCTCCTGAATCTGCTAATAACGATGCCGACGACCTCCGGAAACAATGTCCAGTGTAGCAGGAAGAATCGGGCAATCCAAGAAACAAAGCTATATTCTTGGGTATAGCACCAAATGTGTTGATTCCAACGGGTTGTTTGATGCATTGACCTTTTCTGTATGCAAGAAAAAATCTCCGATGGTCAGTTTGCGGAGGACGTAGACGAACGTATTTGCGAATAATTTCCAGCAAGTTTATTCTTTCAACATTTCCACAAGTAATTACAAATTCTCGAGAACATTTTGTTTTGGTACAGGGTATCACAATCTGATAAACATCTCCTTTATCTTTGACGTCTTCATGTAACATGCGACTTAGCTCGTCTCTCCTACATCCTCCTGCAATTCCGATAATCAGCGTAACCTGAAAAGAAATCACTTTAAGTAAACTATTAGGTATTTATTTTATAAGATTAGACATACCTTCATCATCAAGAAATGTTGATCATCCGCTTTTGTTAAAAAGTTTTCGATATTCTCTTTGGTCAATACTTTAGATTTCTTGGCTCTATATCCCTCGGATTGTCTTTTTAAGAATGCAATTAGGTTGTTATACCTGCTAATATCAACGTTTTTATTCTTAGATAGCATCGTTCTCAACATTGAGTATTGGCTCCAGAGTGACGACGGTTTCTGAACTTTTGATTTTTGCTGGAAATATGCCAACAAAACGTTTTCTGTGGGGTGCTTCGCTCTCTTCTCATCGCACCATTTTTCAAATCGTGTACCTATACGCAGTTTCATATTGGGCTCTGGACTTCGCAGGTAATAATGCATCCATTGCCAGTCTTGCAGACTCTTCTACATCGGACGCAACACTGTCACTGTTCTCGGCATCTAAATTACTGCTGTTCATATTATTTGATTCACAGAAACCACAAACATAAACTCACAATAAATAAAAATTGTTGAAACTTTAGTAAAAAAACAAATTTTGTTTATAAACAAACAGTAGAAAAACATACTTTCATTACCTTAGTTACAGTAATTTCTTAGATAGTTTGATTACACAAATTCGGAATCAGACGTAGGTACACTTTGATATTTTAGAGAATTAATTATTATTCAAGGAAACTTCAAAATTTAAAAAAGTTAATATTCGAATGTTCGTAGAGAAAAAATCTTGTATGATATTCGTGTGAAAATTGCGTTTAAGGCACTTATATGAATTGCAGAACTCGCTACGCTCGTTCTGCAAATGTTCATATGCGTGCCTTAAACATGCACTTTTCACACTTGTATCATAAATAGCTATTAAGTATTAGTAGATGGGACGATATAACACAACCCAAACCATAAACCCGTACTGCATATAAGTAAAAGAAATTACTCAATATAACATATGAAATTTTTTCTATCTAGATATTTACTAACAACTGTACTTTAATGACATTCATTAAGATACACACACTGCATGTACTTTAATAGATTCATTAAGATACAAATTTTACAGATACAGTTTGGTCAATATCAGATATTATTTGTCATGACCATCTGACAGTTCTAAAATTCAATAAATTTGAAAATAAAGTCGTTATTTATCATTATTATGTGTTTATGACTATATTACATTTCATATTATGCAACTCACATATTTGGTTCTTAAAGACACTCATATTCATGTCTTAAGAGCTATATCATTAAATGAACACTGCTTAACATACTAATAACTTTTGTATTTTGTCATTTACGCTTTTTATTCATCAGTAAATTTAAGGGTTGTTGTTATTTCATATTTGTACACCAGAATGTCATTATAAATAGCAACTGTCAATACATAACTTGTTAATTTTAGGCTCACATTCATTAGTAATCCTTTGAAAGCTACTGTGTTACTGGATAGGTAGATGATATTCAAATACGTTTGTAACAATAATCTCATATAACGCAGTAACAGCAGTAAAAGTATTTGATGCATGCTTAGTTTTCGCTATATAACAAATCCAATTATTGGTTGTTATTACAATTTTACAAACTGCAGTTTTCATGTTTCATACTTTATTATAAATTATAAACGTAATAATACAAAACACTGTTAAATAAATATATGTTCGGTAATATTTAATATCGTTACCAATTCTCGTGTTAAGCTCACTGTATTAATAAAACAAAGTGGGCAATCAAAAACTGTTTCATTCAATTTGAACAGGGGAGATAAAAGTAAAATACATCCATAAATTCATAAATTTCATCGCATTCATTGTTTACATTGGTATGAAAAAACGATTTCATTTATTTCTCATTGTTATGGCACTCCGCTAAAAATATAATGGACAACGCGCCGAAACGTGCAGTTTATCATTACAACCATTGTGTTCAGATGAGGCTGAAAATATAAATTGGTTTGTAAATTGTCATCCTTCTGAAGTGGCTGCTGGGAATTTACTCTCTCTGCCTTTATTTCATACACTCCCTTTATGCAGCTGATTAAAATCCGAGGATGTTACATTCTGAATGCATTTCACATACAATTGTATTACCATGTAAACTTTTGTATAAAATAATTAAACTCTATTGAGTGTGCAAACAGAACTTCAAGGTTCCTGCAATAGACTTAAATATGACGCTCTTTATACCATCCTTGGCGCTCTTTATTAAGTTTTAATGTATAACCCTAAGATATTCAAGAAACGAAGTAAGCAGATGTAGCAGTGATGTATATTAAATTTGTCCACATTGTTGCGTTGATACTTTCATATTTTTGAGAGTGACTTAAAACTTTTTTCTACTTCGCGCCCCATTGTAACACTGAAAACTGCACTACATTTACTTCATGTGTCAAAAATTATTAAACGTCATCAACATTAAATACTAGTGGCCGCTTTTACAATACTACCAGTAAACCTGGAACAAACTATTCCTCCGAGAACTGCCATGGTTACAATTGTTACAAAAATTGTAACCCTGGTAATTGTCTGAGGAATAACTTATTCCAGGTTTATACCAGTATTGTAAAATCGGCCCTAAGTGGAAAGACATCAATCTAAATTTAAACTGTTACTATGCCGCGCCGCTGAAGATATGTTTAAACATTAGTAGCGGTAATAAAACAATGGTTTTATTTAACCCAAGCCATATTTTAGTCTTAGGATTGTATGCTATTGGCAGATTTCCCATCGTTGATTTAATACTCAACTGATTAAACTATTATCAAAGACTATCCACGTCTTTGCTATTATTGTAGGGGGTTGAGATGATTTTGCAAATTTTCTGACGCTCCTGGTGGTAAGTCGTAGTCGAGTCGCACCAGCTGTATTATTATTATTATTATTATTGTTGATTATATTCTTCATTTAATGGCGAACCTTCAAAATAGCGATTGATAAAAGTAAAACGCACCTGCTTAATGCACGAAAATATTATTTGTAGGTGTCAACCACCAGTCATTCAGCTACCTACTGCAATAAATAATTGTTGGAATTGTTGTACTATAAAATAATCTATAGGATAACCTGTAGAACGAAAATTAGTTTTATTGTATATAATTTCTCCTAATACTTTGCTTGGTTAAAGCAGGGGCGCTAAGCTAGGATTTAACGAAACAAGTAGTGGGGGCTAATTGGTAGTATTAATTCAGTGCTGCCAATAGTCGGACCGCAGACATATAACAAGAACAAGTAGTACCGTAACTTGGAAGTGGAAGTGTCTTAATTGAAACTCCGTATTTCGCCAGGCTCAGACTAATAGCACGCTACTGAACGATCGGAGCTCTTTACGATACAACCCTCTAGAGAAACTAGCAAATACGAGCTTTTTACAGGGGCGTATCTGGAAAAACGCAACGTTGGCGTTTCAAGTTCATGGGATACCACTGATGTAATTTTGTTTCTTCTAGGACCGAACTCATTTACAAGTTGATTGTTTTAATTTTAACTTAACGGATATTCCTAGTCTAACACAAATTCACAGACCCATTTGTAAGTTTTCATCACCTCAATGCATTTATTGGGTACTCAGGGTAGCCTATAATAAAATTATTGTGCCTGGTGCCTCATCACTGAAATATTTATCGTTATAGCTAATTAAGAATCTAAAACATGTAACATATAAAATTCCTAATATAATTAATTGTTAGTTTTAATATACAGGGTGTAGAATGGAATGACGCAACATAAGGATTTTAATAGTAAAATTTTAAATCATCAGAAAAAGTATAAGTACCTAATACAGATTTTTGTAGAAAAAAAAAGAATTCTGTATCCATAAATGTTATCGATATCATTTTTTTAAAATAGAGAAATAGAAAAATAATAAACGTCGTTTTGGCAAAAATATGGAGTGCCTTGGAATTATGATGTGGCAACTGCTCATCTCAATGCCGCTGGTACCTACCTGTCACTTTAACCCAAAATTTAATCTTAATTACTAAACGTTTATTATTAATAAATTATTAAATTATTAGGTTTTTATGATAGAAAAAAAACCAGAAAAGACAAAATAGTGTTATTATATAGAAACAGTACCTACCTAACCTACCTAACCTACCTACCCTAAGTAAGGGATCACTGAACGGCAGTTGTTACAACTCAACTCCAAGGCACTATAGATTTTTGTCAAAATAGCCTTTCATTTTTTTCCCTCAAAAGTCAAAACTCTTTTCTCTACAAAAACCCTACGTGGACTTTTTTTAAATAACTAGGGAATATAATATTAGCATTTTATCATTGAAAATTTCTATGTTGCGTCTTGCATTCTACACCCTGTATATGCAAGAAGACATATTTCAAGGTTGGGTAACTTGGATGAAATGTAATTTAAATCGAAAAAAACCATGCATGTTCATTTTTTTGCAGTAACAGGGGATAAGTTCATATCATTCATATATCATTATTCATTAGACTGTTTTTATTTAAGAGCAATTAGTAAATTAGAGTACATATTATAGCAATAAAAGGTGTTTTTACATTATAACGAGCAATATTTTCAGTGAGGTCGCCGTTGCAGACACAAAGCGTTAATGAACATCATTCTTATTTTATTACCAACACTTAAATAAGGGGAGACCTGAAAATGTTAATTACTTTTTGAGGTCTGCCGACGACGGTTAACTTTCTACATTTGGGAATCTTCTAGTTATTCCATAACGTGGTGTTTATTTACCAGTGCTTCAAACCAAATGCGGAAACTTGAAAAATTTCATATTTACGTTTTTATTGTAATAGGTACTAATTTATTATTATATTATCTGGTTATTGCGTTTATAAATGCTTGGTATAAAAATTGAAATGGTCTGTTTTAAAAACTCAAAGTTTCTTTAAAGAATTTCTAGTAGGTATAGGTACCCTAGAGAAAATATGTTTCTTTAAATAACATTAAGATCCTTTTAATTTAATGTTTTAATACTGTTACTTTATTACAGTCAACTGTAATTAGGAGGTATGTTCTCGTTAGCAGATTTTACATTTTATTTTATTTCTGTCTGCACAGAAATGGTTTTGCCACGCTGTGTATTGATTGAGTAACTATTTTATTGAAGTAGATATCACAGACTTTTCTGTCTGATTAAACAGGAAAATGATTTCTTTTTTTATTTACTTACTCGTTGCATCATCAGTTATTGAGAAACGAAATAAAACAATTTCCGAGGTTGTTTCAATTATCAGAAATTCAACAGGTTTGATAAAGATTTCCTGTACTATTCCTAGAAACTCATTGCAAAGGCTTCAAAAATATAAAGAAAAATATTGATTAAATTATAGATTAACTAATCACCGAAGTGTTGCGATTTATTTATATTTGATTACTTATTTTATTTGTTGAACTATGTATGTGCTGTTGATTATATTAAATGTATTTCTCAACCATAATCGAGAAAAATTTCAAAGTGTGAGCATTAATAAGTAATAACTCCTTACCTAAAGGGTTATCACTTAAATAGATTAGAGCTTTTCGCTTTCTTATTAATGTAACATCGCGTGAAGTAAATATTATCCGCCATTTATAATACACCATGTATAATATTCATATTCGAAAAAAAAAAAACTTTAAGAACAAATTGATATTGATTTCGACTCGGTTAATCTTTTAACATCGCACTGGCACCTCTACTTTTCATTATTGAATACGTCCGAAATGCATCCATCTCAAAGTCCATAAATTATTAAAGACGTTACATTCTAGGAAGGTTCAATCTACCACAACATAAATTCCACAACAACAATTACGTTCTATTACCATTTCATAGAACCCTACATCTTGTCAGTCAAGTAGAAATAAGACAAAGGAGGAGGACAAGTGAAAAAATATCAAAAATCAACTACTCTAATGTCTGTATTTAGCTAGATGCTGTTGTTTAATAAATTCTGTAGGTAGTGGTTAGATATGAAATATTAAGACGCAGTTTTAATATTAATATAACCTCCTAAAAAGTCACGTCCTACACCAATTATTTATATTTATACCGTCAAATACACCAATTGAAAAAATGTTAAAAGCTATGCTTAAGGTATATAATTTCTGGTAGTCGTAGAGAAAGTAGGTAGTAGTAGTATAGTCTACTACTTGCGTAGAATGGCTATTATTCACTTAGATGATTCAAAAACACTTGCTCGCTGCGCTCGTTCGTGTCGGAAACTTCATCCACGTGAATAATAGCCATCATTCTACGCTCGTTGAAGAATGTACTATTAAACACTAACTTTATCGTAAGTATTTGCGGTTAACGTGCAGGGTTTCTACTTCACAATTATTTCTTAACCATATCGAAAGTGTTCTCCATCCCCAATTACTTAAAAATAACTTTCAGATATTTATATACTATAGGTTGACATGTTTTATCATTAAAACCTGATATTATTAAGTATATCAACCAATTATTTAAAGTGTATTTATGTGGTAATAAAACGTATTGTTAGCTATGAGACGTTTTATTAGATCTCAGAACCACTTAAGTTGTTATTGTACAGTTATTTTTTTCTGTAGGTATTTTTATGATATTGTTGGTTATTGGCGTGGGAGCTCAATATGCTTCGATTAATGAGATATAATATGATTAAATCCTTCAAGCACTTATTTTATTTACTATATTCTTATACTCTCCTTTTCTTTGTTCCTGCCCCTGTCCTAAGTGTTTTTCATATTTTTTCCTGTATTTCATTTATATGTATTCCTGGTTTCCTGCGACAATAATTATAGTATATTTACTACTTCTTAAAATTATCTCTTGGCCAAATAGTAGGATTTATTACTTAGTAACCTGATATACTAATTTATGATTATTTGAAGGTACATATAATTACACTAATGTAGGTTGAAATTTTAGCAATATTAAAACATGTGGTAGTGTGGTATTTAATTGAGTCTATGATTATTTTTGCGAATATTCGAAAAGTCGACAACTATCTCACTCCACGATGAGGATGACACATGCCACTTAAAGGCTAGAAAGCAATAGGTAAAACAATCAAGTAATAAAAATATGCTACATAATAATAATTTATAAAAAGTTGTTTAAATTTGATGATAATTTCTAAATTATTTTTCTAACAAAGCACCCCACACCTGCATATACTATCCAATGCAGGCTAAAGCCTCAGAGCTTCGAACAGATAACCTGGAGTCAGCAACAGCAATCACTGCCTCTCTTCTCTCTTGTATGAATGCTAGACGTAAGTCTCACACAGCTTCAGCAATAGAGAATAGAAGTGCAGCTATGCGAGAAGTACTTTGGACAAGAACTGCGAGGTTATATAGAGACGTTGCCATTTCAAAACCATATATTGCTGTTACCATTGCTGTTACCCTTACAGAAATTCTCTGGAGAGGGGGGGGGGGGCTGTAAATGATCCGGGAGATATAAAATTTTGTGTAATAATATTAATACAACGCACAACTTGTCATTTTCAATTTATTGGGGTGGGGGAAAACTATTTTCCAAATGTAGTACAAATCCCGCCAATTACCGCTTAAGGCCGGAATTTACTTAAAGCAAAATCCAATTTGATGTATGGAAAGTTGCATACCTACAATAACAAGAATAATGCTTGCCTTGGAATTTTGTTTCATATTTTTAAATATTTCAGCGTCTTCTGACGTTACCAAAATTGATAAATGCAATTAAGAATGATGAATTTACTGTATTGAATATAGATTTTGTCCTTATATTATTTTAATTTTTTTTGTCAAACAACAATACCTTAGTAGAAAGTTGTAATCCGTTATAATCCGTCTTTTGTGTATTGGCTCCATTGTGAGTTAATGGTCCTGTTAGTTGTGTTGCCTATATGCTAAATTTCAAAAGGTGAATTATATTGATATTTCTAAAATTTTATTTCCATTATTTCCAAATTAATTTGCATTTTAGAAAAAAAATTCTTGTGCCATTTGAAAGAGTGTAGTAATATCTATCTGTTGATAGAGAGAATTTTTCGATATCCATATTTTTGTAAATACTACTTGAAAATTTTAAAATAAAATAGAGTTGTACATTTTTTAATGCTGAAAAGTTATTTTTTAGAAATTAAACAAAAACGTTCTAATGTGTAGACAGATAAAACACCAATAATAAGAAAAAAATTTCGCCCGCCCTTCCTACTTTAAAATTGGCTCTAAAAATTCGAACAAAATGTGCATAAAATGGGGTATATTTCAAGGTGTAAATTCCAGCCTTAAGTACATATAAGTTCTGTCAGTCTTCTTCCACAATCCGCAATCAGATAAACTATAGTCAAATTTATTTTAAAAGTCCGATATCCACTTAAAAGATAAAAAGTGTGAAAGAGAGAAACAGACGCTGTTTTCTCTTTCTGTACCATTACTTAAATGAGCAATTTCGCCCCGCCTCTCAAAATCATAACTGATTCACATACTGCAACGGTATACCGCCGCCGTTTCTTGACGTAAGAGAGAGATGTTGCTATCGAACTGAAACGTGTTGTGTTGTGGTCTCGAACTTCACGTTTCAGTTCGATAGCAACATCTCTCTCTTACGTCAAGAAACGGCGTTATACCGTTGCAGTATGTGAATCAGTTACGATTTTGAGAGGCGGGCGAAATTGCTCATTTAAGTAATGGTACAGAAAGAGAAAACAGCGTCTGTTTCTCTCTTTCACACTTTTTATCTTTTAAGTGGATATCGGACTTCTAAAATAAATTTGACTTTAGATGGATTTTATTGGCAATTGATATTTTAAAAAGTAACCGTTTTAAACCTTCTATTTTTTAAAAATATAGGGTATATTTTGAGTATGTTACTATAAGTAGATTCTCTCTTCTAATTTTGTGAAGTTTGGGGAATTCCTCTGCAACTCTAATTAAATAATAGAGGACAATAATAATTTCATAATGAAATGCGTGCAATTGAAAGTTCGGTCCTGTTAGGGTACGAGGCTCGGAAATTCCAAGTGGGAAACAGCAGACTAAGTGACGTCGTAAAGAGCAAATTGCTCAGGATATATCAGTAAGTGGCTCCCTCGCACGCAGAGATATTGCTGTCATTCGTTGCCCTTCCTTCCTTCTCTCTTGTTGCTCTTTAATATAAATGGTGATACTAAAGAACACCTTAAGACTTCCTTACGAAATCGCCTGCACATATACAGGCAATTTATTATAGACGTTCGGTCATGTAGTAATATAAACATGCCGCAAAAAGGTTAATAGCGTCGTTTCTTATTCTCTCCGTTGCGGTTTATTCTTCCTTTTGTATCTATATGTTACGATGAAAAGCGAAATATCACAAACCTTACAATTTAGCAACACGTAGCCCATCTGTATTTGGAAAACAAATAATACAGTAGTTCTACTACTACCTACAACAATTTCCGACTTTATTCTACACAATCCGATTATAGTTTTTGTTTTCAGATAGCGGTATTTTGTAAACTTACTTCTGAAAAGGATTTGGCTGTTATTGACAAGTAGATGATGTGTTGAGCTTCATAAATTAAGTTGTTTTATTATCAACACCCTGCATGAAGGGTTTTAATTAGTAATTACTTTAACTTCTAGAGCAAGTAAAAGCAATAATTCTAGTTGTCATCCGCAGAACCGGAAGTACGATAGTTTGGATCCGGTGAATAGCTCATAGTCAAAGCGCAGGAGATTGCTCTATAAACTCAATTTCCGCTGCAAAACGATCCCTTTAAGCTGGTTTCAAACTACTGCTGTGGTCTTCTAGTTCGCACTTGTTTACTGTACCTAATAATAACTTTATACGAACTATTATACTTATACTTAGAAGGACTCTCCTTATTGTTATTTTTTGAAAATTGAAAATATTCTTTCACACTCACTGTAGCATTATGTGTCTATGATAATATATTTAGTAGTATAAAATACTTTTACGCGCAGAAGGATAACTAGGTCATCGTTCTGAATTTTTTCTACTGATTTTCTACCGGTTTTGCCACGTGTATACTACATAAAATCACATCGAACAAATGATCTTGATTGATACTACTCCTAACGATTTTGGATATGATTGCACTTCTGTGTTTTTAAGAAACTTGGATATCTCTTGTTGCAATATTTAACATAATGCGATGTTGCTTTAATGATATCATATGATCTAATAGTAAAAGATTATTGTACTAGTAGGTATGAAAAAATTGGAAAGGTTAAAAAATTAGAGCTAAAGTATTTTGGGAAACCTTTAAGGGACTTATTTACATAAAAATTAACAAATACAAATATTTCCATCTGAGATCTATTTCAGTAACGCAATACTTCATTTAGAAAAAATGAGAAAAATATTCACAAGTGATGGAGCTAAAATAAGGGCATCCTTTGAAATGCAGGAGATTTGACTGAAATTTCTAATATCACGTAAATTGACATTTCAAGCACAGATGTTTCCAATGCATGTTTATGTGACATACAACTAAGCATGGTAGAACCTAATCATACTGACTATAGGTACTCGGATTAAGCTGTTCAATTTCAAACTGGTGTAAATTAACATGATGATGATGATAAACTACTTGTGAGGGTGTGCATGTCCAATGTTGCTCACTAGTAACATTTTATAAAATCTTTTAAAGTAATATTATGGTAATATATTACATATAAGTAAATGTTTCAATTTTACCCCTATTTTCATACTCACAAAGGTTTTCATAAGAGAATTACTATAATATTTGAAATTTAATGTTCTTTATTATGTTACGAATAATACCAAATTAGAAAATTATAATATTTCCGAGGTATTATTCAATTTTTTCTTGATCAACAATCAACATGAAATATTGTTCGTGAAAAAAATATAAATTTACCATGAAAATAATATACTAGTTTATCCACTCAGAATTAAACTTTACAAATTCTCCTATATTTTACAAAAACCAACGTCGATGCTTAAAAATAATTAAAATATAAATATTATATTACACCCTAGTTATTAGATAGTTATTTGAGGTTCAAGGGGAGTAAAGATGCTATAACATTCGAAGAAGATATTTAAGTAAGGGGCCTCGATTTTACCCCGCCCTATACTTTTTTTGGAGTATAATTCCATTCATTCCGAATCTTTGAATTAGAAATATTTAGATGTGTCAGGTTCATTTATGTATATTCCTGCTAGAGGAAGAAACTATACAGTGTGATCATTTGAAAACGATTCACCCTTAATATTTCAAACCAATGCCTTCGTGGTTTCATTCACCCTTTTTTTAGAATTTCTCCTTATGCCACCCCAGGACCGCCGCTTACAAGTTGTAGACGGGTGACTTTATTATTCATTTGCCATACTATTTTCTCGGACTGTAGGATACAAATATTTTATCCTACGATTTAATTCAGATGATTGGTCTCAAGTCTCTTATTCCATATAAGATGGTACTTCCTAATGTACGAAGGAGAACAGGATATCGTTTCAACTAGGTAGGCTACCAGTGATTTTATTTTGCAGGTTAATGTAAACATATTATTATGTGCAGCAAGTGTATAATCATATTATGTTAGTACGTATTTGTAAAAAAGCCAATAAAAATGTGAAAGTAGATCACATGGTGTCACTGAATTTTATACACATTCTGAAGTGATGACAGGGGGCGTAGCTCAGATGGTAGAGCGCTCGCTTAGCATGCGAGAGGTACCGGGATCGATGCCCGGCGCCTCCAAAGTATTTTTTTAATTTCCAAAACCAATGTTACATTGAAATAATGGAAAACCGGTTGAACAATATCTTATACATGAGATTTCGTAATGCAAATATAAAGGCGACTACTATAGAATATTTCTATTAGTTTATACTATTAGGTATACAGTTCTGCACGAAGTAATATAGCGTGTTCAATGGTTCAATCTACTCCTCTTTCAAATTTATTGTAAATTTTATATACCAGAAACTATTCGCTTTAGCTCAATTAAGTTAGAAACCCGATACCCTTGTTATTACACACTAAAATATAATTATTATAGTAGAGGTACTTAAATGAAAATGAGTAGTAACTGTGTTACTAAAGGTAAAGATTCCCTTATAAAAATACCTTATTATAATTAATTAACTACTTTCATTTCATATTATTTAATAATAACTGGTTTTTAAGTTTGAATATTAAAATAATCAACCTAAAGTATTCTGTGAGTATCTTCATCTTCAGGGATAAACACTGTCATGTGAAAATTATTTGGTGCAAGTAGTTGGTGTAAATATTAACCGCCATTTCCAATACAGTATACACCCTGCATAATTGCTACAGTTTTATAAAGTTGAAAAATACCTTGCAGAGTCTCAAATGACAGTTTTAGGTAAACCAATGATATCGACAATACTGATTTTGAAAGATGGGGTATAAAGTAAACTTTAATTTAAAAATTCTGGTTTTCAACAAATTTCCTGTCAATTACTACATATCATTTTGTAATATTTAATAGTGGATATTTTGTACAAAAAGGTACGAAAATCAATTTTAACCTCAATTAATTAAACTAATCTAGCCTCCGTTCTGCAAAATCTCTATCTATTATAACAGACTAGACTAACATTTTATTATAACTGTTTTTTAAAAGAAATAAATTGTTAGCTGAGACGGGTTCAATAAGATCGCCTAAGTGTGATAATTCACGAAGGGTGTTATAAATTTTGCAAGTTTATGATGCTTGTGTCCTGCAATCAATACTCCGCTATTGGCAGGCATATGGCAAGTAGCAGCCCCAAGTGCGAATATTTTAGGCCCCTGAAGGTAAACATTCCACTTGAAGTTCATCTCGCACTACACGATTCCCAACTCTAACCTCATCTGCATACGCTATGGGTTGCCTGTGTATAGAGTAGTTGGTTGAGAGGGTTATGCAGATGCGTGAACAGATACTGCCGAGGTATTATTTCGCAGGCGTTTTATTCAAATCAATTTTGCAGTTACCAGATCGAGATTAACAAATACCGTTTGGGTACTTGTACTTATTTGATTTTATGCACAGGAGTAACCATCCAGTGTAAACGGATTTCCATATCACAATTTCGGTTGAATTAATATTGAATTAATATTTTATCGGAATAAGAATTTTGAAGTTTATTAGTTTCCTACGTTAATATTTCACTGGCATTTCAAAAAGGGAAATTTAAATTTAGAACAAGCACTAAACGTCTTACTATTTAAAATTCCTGTATAGGTAGGTACCTATGTTATGGTATTAATTAACAAAAAAAATATTGACCAGTAATAGGGCAATAGGGGCGGGGGTGACTTTCGGCTTTGTGGTTAAAGTCTCCGACTGTTATTCAAACAGAAGTAGTAAGTCCATAATGGCTGTGGTTTCACGTCCCTCAGACTCCGAGTTCTAAATAAGTTAAATCTGTCTGGACTGCGGATGTTTTGATGTCTTTTGGGTATTAAGAGGGAAAGGGTTAGGGAAAGGGTAGTGATATGACCTTCGCAAAATTATGGTGTTCCACGTAAATGTAAAATCAATAAAATTGGTAAAATCCTTATTTTCGTGTGATGTGGTTTATTTATATATGGATAAGCCTATCCTTTCTCTGGTGTTTACTGCTTTATGTAATAAGATTTTATTTTGTTGCAGGTACGTTTTCTACCTTGTTACATTACACTGCCACCAGCATACATCATATAGGTAAGTTTATAATATTCTAATGATAAGCGATTGGCGATTTGTGACGTACAGGGTTGCGCTAAGATTAATTGGGAACTTTGAAGTGCTCTAAATTAAAATATTTAAGCAAGAAAACCATTGCTATGTTCAGGAAGAATTGGTTAAACATATGTCGTCAGTGCCTCCTTATCCATTGGGCTACATGGGCTATAGCCCGGGGGCGCCATTGATCCAAGGGCGCCGAAGAACTGAGAATGTTTGAAATTTTGTTTGCTATTTAATTTAAATTTTAAAGTTGAAAAACAACTAACTATTTTTCTCGATCAGTATGTTTCCTTTCATACCCACTAATATAAGCGTTAAAATTGTGATTCAATGTAAGTAAAAAATATTTCATATGATTTCTAATTTCTTTCAAGAAGAGTTTTGTAAAAAAATAATTTTTATTTATGTATTATTCTATTATTGTTCAATCTAATGTCAACTGGTCCAGGGCCCCAATTTTTTTTAGCCCAGGGGCGCTCAAATTCGTAAGACGGCACTGTATGTCGTGTTTTAAATTTTATGTATAAATAAATAGATCACCTTGAATTGGAAATCATCATAATCTAGATGTTAAAAACATGTAAAAAGTAAATGTAATATTTGTAGATATCAATAACAGCTTAGAGTCTTGTTTACGTAAATGTAGAATAATATTATAACTATAAGTAGGTAGAGACAAGGTTTTTAGATTATTTGGGTATTACATTAGACAGGTTTAAAGAATTAGTTCTTAATTCAGTAAATAATTTAATTAAATTGTTAAACAGTTAAGAGTCTACGATACTTGACAAATAGTTTCTGCTGCATGTGCGGGATAAGGGGGGAGGTAGCAAAGAGGCTGGATTTTCGCGCTGCTAAATCGTGACGTGTCGCACGTACTCAACTGTGCATACCCGCCCGCCCGTTTCTTATCACTGCACCGCGCAATAATATTCCATTCATGCTACTAGATGTTACCCATTTTAGATAAATAGGCGGTGATATTCCCAGCAGTACGTATAATCGTCCTAGACGGCGACACTTGCACGCCGCAAAAATGTGCAATTTCTACATTTTCAGTATGTTGTCTCGTGACTGATTTTGACTCAACAAAGTAAATATAAAATCCAAGTAAAATATTTTTCAATAGATGAAATATTCTAGCACATGGCTATAACATTAGATTTTCCAGTTATTAATTACTGGAGCCGTAAAAAATTCTTAAAGTTGGTCTAAATTGACATTCTTCAATTCAATAAATTATAGTTTCTATAATGTTTAATAGATTTTTACTGCTATAGCCATGTAGAGCAGTGTTTACTTATCGTTTACACCGAAATTCCAAAATAATTTAATTATTTACTTAGTTACAAACAGCCACGAGCGTGACAGTGTTTTCGCTGCTATTATTGCAGGTAGCGTAGACTCTTAAGCACAACAGTGCATGTTTAAAATCTAGTGAGTCATTTACTAAACGTTTAGAATTTTTCTGATTAGGCAAAATTTTAATTAGCTACTATGAGATCGTTTTAATTAATCTTCCTTACGTTTGATTACGAGATTACTTCAAGGAAGTCGTGTATTTAACAAATTCCATAACTTCAGACAATCTATTTTTTTACTTCCATAAGATATCTTAAGGAGTATTAATTGCAGATTGTTTAAAGAAAAATCGGATTTTAGAGCACAACTATGATTATGTATAATCTTGTTTAAAGATTTTATCGCTGTATTTATTTAAGATCAGTATATTTTTGCAGCTATAGCTTAACACCAATTAAATCCAACTAAAACCATGGGTACACTTCTTCAGTGGCGTATACACGGGGGGGTGGTTGGGGGTCAGAACTCCCCCATGGACACAAAAATTAGTAATAAAAATCGCAGCCAGTGCAATGATGAAAAATACTTTTTTTATTTTTTGTTTAATTAACGTCATTTAACTATTAGAATTCTTGATGGCACACGAGAAAACTGTGCGCACTGCACTGTTTAGCAGAAATTACAGTGCTCCCCGCTGCTCCTCCGGCCCCCGAGAAAACCAAATAATCAACCGCAAGTGCGTGGTGCAGACACTGCAGTAAGTGTTGTAATTTGTAATGTGTGTAATTTTTTAAAAAATGTATAACTCGTTTCATGTAACATCATATTTTTTGCTTCCTAATTATATGCTCAAAAAATTTCAGCTTTCTCTTACAAGCCTTTTCGAAGACCACGCCCTTTTTTATAAAAAATTGATTACTCGAAGCTTCGCTCCTCGATTCACACTCGGCGCTTCGTGCCTTCCCCCCCCCCCATAAAGATGGTCTGTATACGCCACTGCACTTCTTTAACAATTATAAGTTTTTAAAATGTTGAAGTGGTGCTCACAATCACAATCCAGTTCATGTTTTCCGACTGCTTGATGGTATCAAAGTCACTTACTGTAAAAACTCTATACTACTTATAAGTTTTATACTTAACATTATGCTTTTAGCTATTCAGACTGAATTCATTTGGTGTAAGAAATAATTCCAGAGTTCTTCGTCAGTTTATCTAAACTGTATTAAATATTTACTTAACCTTCACCATACCAACTCGATATCGTACAATTTTGATGAGCTGTTTCATGAAATCTTAATGAATATCTTGGTACAAGTTTGATATATCAAATAATTATACTGTGATTGTAAAGTAGAGGTTAAATTCATAAAAAATCATTCCCAACTTCATATTCCTTCCTACTCTTATTTACCTTTATTTTCCGATTTTCAGAATGGACGAAAAATAGCATAGGGTGTAATTCATTTATAATGACTACAATTTGAATGCAACATAAAGGAGTATAATACTATTACTGTTTGAACTATTTTAATGATTATACTAATCTTTCTTTTTCTTCAGAAGTGCATTTTCTTTGTTAGTGACCTTAATCGAAATGACATTTTTATGCAACGGGGAACTTACCATATTGTACACAATTATCGTATAACAAAGCATAAAATGCAGAATCATGATTTGTGAAAATATCAAAAGAAATATTTTTAACTTTGTGTTTACGTGATGATCTTGCAGATTAGAAAAAACTGGTAAAAAGCAAACACAAATGTTTGCTTTACTTTTACTAACAACAGTTTGTTGTGGTTCATACAGAATGAAGCACTTGTTGTAGAAATACATTTGATTGATCCAGACTTGCTTGATTGCTGATTGACGATAATGCTGGGAATATATGGAATTGATTTTAATTCAAGGCAGGTTGTTTTAAAACGTTCTAGCTAGTGGTTCTCTTTTTGAAGAAAGTCTGTTGAAGTTTAAGAAGCGGAAATAAAGCGCATTAAATAACAGGATTGTTTTATTTTTTAAATGGAACTACTATAATTAGATATTAGTGCATTAGTATTTAAAAAGTAATATCTAAAATTTTGCACTAACAGTACAAAGTGCTATACCTATTTTGTATATCTGATCATAATTCTGGTTCATGGTGGAAATTATAGGTTTTCCTTCGAGAACGATTTATCACCTTACTCGATCACGGTCGTAGAACAGCCTCCGAGTATCTCATAACTGAAAGGTTCTCAAATTCCTACCGCATTTTTTTCTGAACACCCCCAACCATTTGTAGCTGAACAGGTGAATAATGCTTTGATGTAATAATTCCAGCTATATTTAAAAAGGTATATTATATTTAACACGTAAAGAAACATTCACGAACGTAACTATCAAGTTAAAGTATCGTGAGAAGTAAATTAAGTAATTAAAACTCACGTAAACAAATGCCGAGTGGAGATAAGACAACATTCGCAAATAAAGCTTGGTTCTAAACTAAATCTCGTAAAGTATTCCTCGAAGAAGTGCAATTAGTGTCGGCGGAGAACGTGATCGGAATCTAGGCCGCATTTCGAACCTCATGTTTGGGTAGACAGGGAAACTTGGGCCGCTCGTGACAGCAAACAACCACCGCAGCCGCAATAGTTTGTGATTTAAGATTGTCTTAGAAGTTTTACCAACTTTTTGTGAAAACTTAGGAAGTTACTTGCAACGGCGAACCAACCGCTTAGACACTTAATATTGGCCTTTCGGCAGGATTTGCACACGTTCGCAGACGACTGCAGAGATGACACGAATATGTTTGAAATATAATTTATTTAGATAAATATGTTGTAAGCAGCAGTTCTAACTTTTCTCTAAATGTTTAATGTTTTTCAAAAAGGAAACTGACTATTAAGGTCTATTGAAAGGGTTTTATAAAGACAGTAAAACATTCTACAGGGACCTTTTTGTGTTTCAAAAAGATTCAAGATTCTAATCTGCTTTCTAGCAAACTCATATGAAAAACTTATTGTGGTATATGGTAGGCTTCTTCCACCCATATTTCTATTAAGGCACACACAACTGCTCCTTTGTGGGGCATCGCATTATCATGCAGGACGGAACCGTCGAAGTTTAAGAAATTGCAGCTCCAGACCCACCCTACGGTTTTTGATATTTGTCCACAAAACTGTTTACCTCTTGTTGAAGCCAAGTCTACACGTCGGCCTATTCAACTTATTCATGAACCAACAATAAAAAGTGAATTAAGGCATTTAATTTATCTTTACCGATACTAATGTTCACGTTTTTAAAGATTTATAGGTTTCTCATGATACGTATTTTATGTAAAAGACGTAAATAATCTATAAAATGGATTTAGAGGAGTATTTGGGTAACCAATGCGGTGATGGTGATTAACGGTTTCACTTTTTACGCTGTGGCTACCCGGCCGGTATCATCGCATCGGCAGGGAATGAAAACGTCGGTACCTACCGGTCGGGAATGAAAAAGCCGGTACTGGTCAGGAATGAAAAAGCCGGTTTCGGTCGGGAATGAAAAAGCCGGTAGCAGTTGTCAATGTTAAAGTCAATGGATGATGCACGCATGCGTATTCATATCATTCTGCCACTTGTTTTGCTTTATTTACCGCTTTAGAGGTATTTTTTGTGAGTAGAAGTAATGAGTATAAATCCTATTAGGGGGGCTCATTTTTATCCCTAATATTGTGTAATTTTTATCTATGTCATTTTTTTATTTTAGAGAATTTTTCACACTGGCTGCATGGGATTCATGAGAACATATTATTATAATCAGTTTGATTGAACAGAATAAAAAATAATTGCCTTTATGCGGGGAGCTCCAAAGTAATAATAATAGATGACGATAATATTAATGTTAGTTTCAAGTATTCTGCTGGTTTTACATTTAGAAAAGAAACTAAAATGTAAAAATAGTATGAATTGTAAATTAAAGCAATAAAACAATTAGTTTTGGAATGGGTGAATGATACCATGGCATCACAATTTATTTAATTAAAACATTTTCCAAGAACTTTGCATTTTTTTGAGAACTCTAATTATGCGTTAATTTTTTGGTCAGTTTAAACATTGGTAACGGCTTTAACATTAACGACCTGGACCGCCATTTTCATCCTCATCCGGTACGAGTGTTTTTAATCCCTGACAGTACCGACCGGGTGTTCACAGCGTAGTTTATAATGATTAAAAAAATCAATCGTAATACTATACTAATATCATTGCGAATATCTTGTAGTGCCTAAGACAACCGCGAAAGCTGGCATAGACGTTTAATTTAAATCGACAAAGTAAAAAGGAATTAGTGAAAAACAAACATTATAAGAGAACTAGGAGGGGGATTTGACTTATATTGAAGTGTAACGTAAGTAATGAACTATAACTCCACGAAAGCCTCAAACTAAACACAATACAGATCTGCTTGGTCTAAGAAACATCCATTATCCGAAAATCAATGGCCTTTAAGATTAGTCCAAGGTGGCGTCTTAGAACTCAATGGAGCAATTACTGGGGCGATTACAGCACCACTATTGGTAGCGCTGTCGAGCAAATTACTTGATACAACTGTCCTGAGAGCTGCTCGTTAAGACGGCATTGTTTTAGCGGCCGCGGCGAACTTGCGGTCTGTTATATTGCCATTAGCATTATCGCGGTTTCAATCGGTTCTGATAGATGGTGTAGCTTGTCCTTATTTTCAATGCGTACACAAATTTCCATATAATTTAGGTACCAATATTCACAACAGTGTATACCTATTCCAAGCAGTTAGTGATACATAGTCTATGGGTTTCTGTATTGTATTACAGTATTACAGTTGATGGAACATTCAATCACAAACCTATATTTAATTGCTTTCTAAGGCTCGGTCTGTAGGGTAAGGTAAGGTAATTCAGAACGGTTTTATTAAACTGAAACCTAGAGATAATAAAATAAAGATAATACTCTCGCGAAGTGTCTACCCAAGTTAGTACGGGTTAGTTTAATTTATCATTAGTATATTAACTGAATAAAATGACATTTATTATAAGTAAATTCAAAATCAAACTTATGGTGGTAGGTACCTACCTAGGTATTCAACCTTTCCTACCAGAACGTTTTGGAATGAGTCAGTTAAATGGCAGTTATTATTTGAATGATTAGGCGTAATTTAAAAGCAAAACGCTATTATTGAGATAAGTTTATAAAGATAAATTGATTTACAATCATATTCCGCAACAATATACAGAGTGTTCCATTTAAAAAACCAAATTTATATTTTTGCGGAAAATAATTAGGCCGTGGAAAAACTTGTTTGCGCTATTTAATACACCATGTTCTCTTTGTTAAGTTTCTCCTTTAACTTTTTCTTGTATTTATAATATTTCAGCAGAAACAAGCTGGAAGATGAAAAACCAGCCACCCTGCATAAGCAGTTTGCAACGTAAATGTGGATACCTATTCATTGCTAAATAGTGAAACGCGTTTGACATAATGGCAATTAGTTGAGAAATCATTGCGTATCACTTTAACAGAATATTGAAAAATTATTTATATGATGCTCATATAGCTCCTTTATTAGGTAAAATATGAAAATAGTTATATACCGGGTGGCCGGTTTCAAAGGTGTACATAGGGATTTAACATTGTATTGAATTGAACGTTTCTGCTGATTCCTGCTCGCCAATTCAACTTACAGGAATGGTAATGGTATTAATTGAAAGGTAAAATTATTGCGCTTCAAATGGTGCTAATAATAAAACTAAATGTGCTATATTTATTTTAAAATAACGATTTAAAATTTTGCGATTTTTAAATATGACGTGCCATGATTTTCAAATTTTAAAGCATTTGTCAAAAAATTTGATGATTTAGTTGGCGTAAATTAGTGGATTTCTGTAAATGACAACTACTTTAACAAAAATTTGAAAATCATGGCACGTCATATTTAAAAATCGCAAAATTTTAAATCGATATTTTAAAATAAGTATAGCACATTTAATTTTATTATTAGCGCCATTTGAAGCGCAATAATTTTACCTTTCAATTAATACCATTACCATTCCTGTAAGTTGAATTGGCGAGCAGGAATCAGCAGAAACGTTCAATACAATGTTAAATCCCTATGTACACCTTTGAAACCGGCCACCCGGTATAATATAAAAGTTGTTCAGTATGCAGATTTGCATTCTCCTAAATTTATATTACGTATACAGAGTATTTGCTTTCCACAGTACAATAAGCAACTTTGTTATATTAAATTCAATACCCTATATATTATTATATAATTGAATGCAAAATTTAATTGTCTATCACATAGTATAAAGTGTTCATATCGCTAAAATTACGGTTGATGAGAATTTCGTGAATTTTAACCGCGTTGTGTAAATTTTGAAGATTTAGGCTGCAGTCTTACAGAAACGGATCGTCGCGTGCGTCGGTCGGTAGCTATCGTCCCGCCTTCGCCGCCGGTAATGTCAAACCGGATTAAATCTGTCAGAGTCCCGGTTTAATTATTTATTACTACCGACGCGTGTCTTTCTTTTGTACATATCGAACCCGTATAGTCCAGTGTTACTCGCTACGCATTCAAGTGATTTCCAATGCTGCTTCGCGAACTATTGTTGAATACTAAAAACGAAATGTTTATTTTTAGTAGGTATGGGAAAGTCCAGGGAAGGTGTGGACCTCCACTTGTTTTCGTTAACACTTTATTATTATTTTTTTTATTATTCTTATAACCAAAAGCAATTGTAATTTTAAAATAAATTTTTATTAAGTATAAAAATATATCTCAGTCATAATTAAATTTTAATAGTACCATATGTTGTCAGAATAACACCTTATTAAATAAACAGAAGTATAGATAGTATATGGTTATAGCGTATACCTATAGCGGCGTCTGATGTTCGTTTTTTCGTTGTTGATTATATCCAGTGGAATTTTACGACTCGTCCGAACCATTGCGCGTTTTTTATAGTTGTATTTCTTTCTGTTTAGCTTCAAAACTCTAATGTTTATGATCGATTACCTAGGAACCGAAAACTGATGGCATCGGACCATATTCTTGGTATTCAGCTTTATAGAATAGGAAAATTGCATTCCCAGCAATATCCTGACACTAATATGCGGTATCGTAGGTAGGCATAGTAAAGTGTAAAACTACTACTACTGGTCTCAGTGTAGGGGGAACCTTATCCATTATAATCAACAGCGGTGGCTCGTCGGGGGGGCCAGGGGGGGCTCGAGCCCCCCCAAACTTCAACTGAAACGCTCTGATTATTGTCTTGAATTGCACATCTAGATTTAACTGGGTATTGAACAAACAGCACGTAGGCAAAAAAATACTTTTCTTCGTGTTATTGCCGACTTACTGCGTTGTGGCAGTTTGGTGTGTTTTTTGCAGCGAGTATTACTATGTAATGTGTATGCTAAGAACAAGATATAAAGCTGTGTTTTCTGAGCGTTAGCAAATAAGTTTTATGTAAGTAAAATAAATTTAAAAATACAGTCTTCTCTGTAGGGGTTTTTACTAAACGGAGTGAAAATAAAAACACAAACAACCTAATAAGTGAAAGCCAACCCTCGGCATCGGGGCAATCAACATCAAAAATAAAAGAAATTCATCTTTTGGATACGCGGATATCCTCTAACCAACTACCTACATTATTAAATTTAAAATTATATCGACTGTTTATTATGAACTTTAATTTTAATGCTAATTGTAAAAGTTTCACATTTTGATTCCAAAATTTGCCAGATGCTCTTGAATAGCGTTTAAATAAGTCACGCCCACTTTGAAAAAAATTTCGCCTGCGGCGCTATTTTTACTCCTTTCACTCGCCATTTACTGTGCCCCCCCAAAATGATGGGTCACGAGCCGCCACTGATAATCAACAACGAAATATAGAACCCAACACCGCTCTTATATTTCGCCTTTCTAGTTCAACAGCATTGCAATAGTATACAGAGAAAAACTACCAACATTACGTATAGTGTACAGTTCTCGTATTTAACAAACCTGAAAACCTACCTATCCTTCAATATAGAGAGCATTTGTCATGCTACGCTCAATTAACAATAATTCCCTTTTTATGAAAATGTTATTCAATCATATTCCACATTTACTTTTTGCTGTCTTCGTTTATAATTTAAATAAACAAGAATTATTGCTACAAGCAGTAACACGCAATTTACTGCTGCAAATGTATATATTAAATATAGTAGTACTTCCCTAAATACTGGCTCATCTTCATTCAAATTGGTTTTAGAAATACTTGGAGTATAAACATCTACGGTTTCACTATTATTCGTTGCGGATACTTCAACAGTCGTAAATACGAATTCCTTGTTACTGGTCTTACTTTCAAATGTTGTAGTATTTTCAACACTTTTATTAAAATTGTAGAGACTTTGGTTTAATTTCGGAATGTCAAGTGCCAGAGAACCATCTTCTTCATCTAGCTTCGTTTCTTTATCTATTGAAGAATTTATTGGCATATCCAATATTAAATCACTTTTAGGGAGAAGCGACGGTTCCAAATGTTTTATATGATTGCCAGAAATATATACTTCAATTAAATTAGGTAAAATCTCGCCGGTATTTGGCGGTAAAAAATGCAGTTCATTATTTTGTAGTTCCAATATTTTTAATTTCGAAAACCCTTTAAATGCATTAAGGGGAAAGTTACTTAACCGATTGTATTTTAGAGATATTCGCTCTAATTTACTCAAGTTGACTGGTGTTTCAATGATGTACAATCCAGGGTTTTCATCTGCAATGATTTCTGATAGATGTAAATTCATACGGAACAATTGGAAATCTAGAATCAATAAATTGTTTCCAGAAATGCTAAATATTTCTAATTTTTTCATGACTGATACAGCTCTGATTCCATTTGATGACCTGATTTTGTTATAATTTAAATTAAGATGTCTTATTTTCGGATATTGCTTTATGGCATCTATGGTTATACCAGATATATTATTTTTAGGTAGTATTAGATTCCTTATACTATGAGGCAAATTATTTGGAATTGAGTTGTAGTTTAGCGATCCACAAATAGCTAATTTCTGGTCTACATGTTCACATTTGTATGCTAGGGTGATGACCATAGGAAATCTGTATAAATATTAAAGTACAAATAAACACTGACGTAAATCTTAATTATTTCCATGAAATATAAATTTTATTAGCAGTCCAACATAACTTCCTTGGAGACCGTGGCTTGGAAAATGACAAAAATTAATCCCGATCTACTGAAGATGGGAACGTATCTATAGTTTCCGAAACGCGTATAGACTTCCTAAACTTTTTGTGGTTCTAGGGTTTTAATTTTTGTTATCAGTTCAACAATTCAACCTCAAGAAATTATGTATGTATTGCATGTATACTACTTACATCAAAATATACTGGAGTAGTCGGTACATAGTTATTCTGTTGTAGATTTCACACATCTTGGATACTTTGCAAATTTTATTTTATTTCTGTTACACCTCTGCCCGTAGGATCGTTTACGTTCATCTGTAAAATTGAATACGCATTTAGAAATTTTCAAATATATAAATGAGAGTCTACATAAGAACTTACAATATACTAATAATTTTTAAATTTTACAAAATAAACCAATTTGTTGGCAAAGGGTTAATCTAGGTCCGCAACGGCTGTAGATTCGAGGAAACCGAAGGTAGGAAATTTTTCCCGATTAATGCATTAAATCCGCCTTTTCCGTGAATGTTGTCATGTGTACCTATGTTAGATGAAGCCCGTATTATAACTGTAGTAGATATTTTCTTTCATTCCCCCCATTAGTAGAGCTCGATTGAAAACCAAGTTGCGCAAGAAAAAAGAAAAGTATTAATATAACATTTGAAGAATTGGGTATAAAATCACTCTGAAAAAAGTTTTGTTCGCCCAATAAATAATTTGTTGAGACTAATACCTACAAATACGAATTTGTTCTGTTAACACAAAAAATATGTTGTCATGTTATTATTATTTCCTGTTACAAATTCGTTTTGCTCAGACAACAAATAGTAACATGCCAACATATTTTTTGTATTAACCCAACAAATTGCTTGTTGGGCGAACAAAACTTTTCTCAGCAATGAAACCTGGCGTAGTAAGTGAAGAAGCTACATTAATATTTTGTAAAATTAAATATAACTCCAATGGTGTTGTGTTCTATTGAACAAAAGGTGGTAAAAATAGTATGGTAAAGAATTTTTTTAATCTGTGTTTGTACGAAGCAATTAGTCTAACTACTTATAATAAAGTTACACGTACAATGGATGTTACTAGAAGAGTCACAACAATGTGGAAACTATTGTAAGCGTTTCATGGTTCTGGAACTTGGAATTCCGCAAGGGATCATAGAAGTAATAGAAACGATAGTGGGGAATACAAGTGCCAAAGTTGATATTCGTTTTCCCCGTTTATAAGGATTGTCGAATCAAATATTCACTTTTCGACATTTTGAAGAGGACTGTTAGGGAGTGATCAGCTAGTCTGTTAGAACCTAAAACGTGTCAATTTGGGATCCTGGGTAGGAGAGTTACCAGTTTTCAAAAACCGCTGAAGCCTTGTTCGAAGCTAGTTTTATTCCAACCATGTCTTGCCGCCTCATTGTAAAAGGTGCAACAGTAAACAGGAGTACTTGGGTATAAAATTCGAATAAGTCATTCTATTATTGTAATTTCGGATATTTTTTCATTCTTATCACAATGATAGATTTTTAGATAGCAACTCGGATAGCAACAAGGTTCTGTATAAAATGTTGATTATTTGCTTCTATCAGTCTTTTCGGATTGAATTGTTTTTACATTAAAAATGTATTTGGTTAAGTGGAGGGACCTACTTAAGTGTAATCATAAAAAAATAATATATGAGGCATTTACTATCTGTAGTAAGTTAAGATTATATTTGTAGATTCTTGTTTATGTCTTTATGATTAGATATTGAATCTATATGAAATAACTGCTTAAATTTAGCAAAAAAATACTGAAAGCATACAATGGATAGAAAATATTATATTATATATTAGATTATTACTTTGTAAAATTCAGAATACGTCGCCGATGTATATTGTGTAATGTTTCATCTTTTAAAGTAATTTGATTCCAGCAACAACAAACAAATCTTCAATAATAAACAGAGCTAGAAACTTTTTCGATCGTAAAGGAAGCTGTTTAAAAAGTAACTCTATCTCTGTGAAAACATAGGGTTATAAAATGAGGTAGGATTTGAATTCCTTTGAAAATTGGAAAAAAAATATGAAAATTCTTAAATATGCGCACTATTTCGTTTTAATAAAAAGATCCAGTTCATGTTTAACTATATTTTCTTTTTCTTGCATTATTTAGAAAATAAATTTTCAAATTCTTTATTCTTAATTAAGGATTTAACCACGGATTTAACATAATCTGAATCTTTGCTGCAGAAAAGCGTTGATAATTGATTAAGGAATAATTCATTATATTATAAAATTTTCGAATATCTAAGTTGGCTAAAATTAATTTTGTTTCAGATGTTTGAGTATTTTAAACATATAACATTAAGAAATATACATACTTAGATCCCTTATCGTTATTCTTCTATCTTTCGAAAATCTTAACTGAAGAAAATACGTCGAATCAATTCAGCAGTTCCACTCACTTTACTTCACGAATACCTGAATTTCTAGTGCACCCATATTAAATTCCATTTTCAGCTGATCGCTTTCCTTTATCTTATCATTAGCTTTCGAAGATAGTTTAGTATACTGTATACCTTCAATGTAGATGCAGGTAAAATTTTTTTTTCTGATAATGAGTTATAGATATTCATACTAAAGGGTCTATTCTGTAAGCAACTGTTAAAATTTAACGTGGCGTTAAAATTGTAACCAATCGCTAACCTTAATTATGACAGCTAAAACTACCATTTAACCAACCAACGCCAAGGGTTTAAATTTAGCGGTTGGTTTCAATTTTAAAGCCACGTTAAATTTTAACCGGTGAATACAGAATAGGTCCTTAAGTATGTTTAAAATAATTTAATTATTGTTTACTTCAAATCCATACTTAATTTACATTAACAGCTCAAAAGTGAAATCTTTACAATATTATAGGTGTGTTCAGGTGAATCATTGCTGAATTATTTCATCATCACGCTTGACTCGTATTTTCTTATTTTGCTTAGGCCCGGTCTTTCCATCTCCTAATAAAGTTCCTAATAGCTATTTGACGAATAAATTTTTTTCGACCAATCACTGACGCCAATTTTGACAGATGGGCTTCAGTTATTGGTCGGTTAAGTTAATAGCTGAATAAAGTTAATAGGAGCTTTAGTAGGAGATGGAAAGACCGGGCCTTACTATTACTATTTATTAGGGCAACTAGGGATGATCAAAGGGAGACCACTATATTTTATTTATTGTAGATCTTGTGGGACTCATGCAATACCTAGATTTTCTTACAAAGGCTAAAACAATTAGGTAAGTCTCCCTCTCTATATATTTAAATATTTTTATGGAAGCATCTTTAATTTTTTTTTACAAAGGCATCATGTTCAATCCCTCGCTGTGAACTAGATTTAAAAAAAAATTTGAGCACCGGGGTGGGATTCAACCGTGGAGGGATGTTAACCTGTATACACTTAGTACTATTATGCGCTGATGTAAAGTATATGGGAAAATGCTATTCCATAATTCTTCTTTATAAAAAGAATCCTTTTACTGTTAGGTTAACCTCATTAATTGTATTTAATTGTACATGCAAGAGGTAAAGAGGTCTGTTTAAGTACCATGTGCCGCTTTAGATATCCTGTAGGAATTAGGAATAGAAATAGCAAGGTGTATTTAAAATTGAGTTATCCCTAGAAATTAACCAGTTATTTCAATTCTTTAATTATTTGCACAATATGATCAAATTCGGTTTCATCGAAAATGTTAAAAAAATATGCCGAGTAAGATAACGAAAGTGGTCGCCTTTTCAATTCCTATATTTTTTCTATACAGGGTGATCATTTGAAAACGATCCACCCCCAATATCTCGGTGCACAAAGCTTTCTAAAGAAATCGCCGAGACACGTCAGCAATATTAATGAGGGGGACATATTTTTACATAAAAGTTACATAACACGTTTTATCCCCCCACCCTTCAGAGCCTCCTCCTCAAAAATTTTAAATGGCAAGGGGGGTTATGTTATACCTCATTTGAAAGGCCTTTGGATTACCTACATTTTGACGTTTTGCTTTTTAAAATAGGTTGATTCGTTTTTGACATATTAAGGGGAAAGTGTTTAAGTTTATTAAAACAAAAGGGAGCTTTTAAAACGCATAGCAGGCTGTGCATTACTGGATGTTTTTATTGTAACTACTTATCAAAGTGTTTGGCAATAATAATTGTTGATGTTCGTTTACTTTACTTTAGTTCTTCGGTCACACTGATTTTCGGCACCGTAAATAAAAATAATTTCAATTGTTTCAGCTAACGTGTAAACAATTTGACAAGTAGTGACAATAAAAACATCCAGTAATGCATTATGACAACAGCCTGCTATGCGTTTTAAAAGTTCCCTTTTGTTTTAATAAACTTAAACACTTTTCCCTTAATATCTCAAAAACGAATCAACCGATTTTAAAAAGCAAAACGTCAAAATGTAGGTAATCCAAAGGCCTTTCAAATGAGGTATCACATAACCCCCCTTGCCATTTAAAATTTTTGAGGAGGAGGCTCTGGAGGGTGGGGGGATAAAACGTGTTGTGTAACTTTTATGTAAAAATATGTCCCCCTCATTAATATTGTTGTAGTGTCTCGGCGATTTCTTTAGAAAGCTTTGTGCACCGAGATATTGGGGGTGGATCGTTTTCAAATGATCACCCTGTATATTACTACCCTGTTGATACTGAAATGTCATTGTATGAAACAATAACGCAATAAAAATAATTACGTATTATGCCTGTGAATAAAACGTTTAAAAAGGAATCAATCAGGTGCATTAAAAGCACCGGAAATGAGGCCTTGATTACTAATATAGCTAATAGGTATTTTTATACTAGCCAACTGAATTTTCCATTTGACACATTAAACGTCACGGAAAGTTTTCTAAATCTATTATATTTGATGACTTGTCTAACCATTACAATTGTTTTTCATATCTCACTGATTGCACAATTATCGCTTTCTTATAAAAATTTTATGAAAACAATAGGTTGTAATCAATATATATTTAGAACTTACAGCTTTATAGGATAAGGAAAATACTAAGAATTAAAGTACCTAGGTACTAGAATCCAAAAAGCATATTCTGAGTGAAAGAGTCCCTTGAAAAATCGTAAAGCAATCATTACCTATACTAATAAGGATTTTCAAGGTTTGTCAAGTTTTAATTCCTATAATTTCGAGAAATTAAAAAAGACTAGATAATGCGGTTAACGGTAATTGTTAAATTTTTGACATCATAAATTTTTATTATCGCTAGTTAGTTTTAAAATATGAATAATGTAATAATTTATGGTTATATTAAACGTCGATCAACCCAAATATTTTTTTAGAAAACTTAATAATGAATCACTAATATCTTTTTTTCTATATCCACTTATGATAAAAATAATTTTATTGTCTTTATACGAAAAACAATATAGCCCTGAGTATCTATTGGTATTTATAAGTATTTCTTAATGATTAAATTATATTAATTGGAAAACAAAATACTTAGTTTTTATTTTAGGAAATGATATATTTCGTTCTTGATTAAGTACCTATTTATTTTCGTTTATTTAATGCGCAATTTACCGGACCCAAATTATTATTTATTATTAAAAACAATTATAATTTTTAAATTAATTTATAATGCAATGATTATTACGGTATGAAATAAAACGTTATACGTACGTTATACGTCCGGTAAGGTTTTGCAGTAGCTCGTTTCGAAATTCCCGACTCCTTTGTCGCCTCGTCCAGAAACATCTCATCTGGCTAAATACTAAACTTCGGTTTACTGGACGTATAACGTAAACTACGTACTATTATCGACATATAGTATACACATTCAATTAATGCGTACAGATCTATAGAGTGTTTTAAACCAACTTCACAGAAAGACACGATTTAACAATTCTTGACAGCCAATTTTCGGTGCAGAGGGAAATATTAAGAAAAATGAAAGCTAAGCTTATTTCGCAAATTATTGTGTTCGTATTCACTGCACAGATCTCGTAAACTACGAGAGTTAAGAAGCGGTTAAGTCATAATTTTGCCGAATTAAAAGTACTTATTCAACTATTTTTCCAAAAAAACAGGGTCATTTAGTTATTTAAAAAAATATGAGTTTCCTTAGTTTCTGTAAATCTATTTACCTTTCTTATTATTTGAGATAAAGGTAAAATATTCAATAATATTGGGTAGTTTTACCAACACTGAATAATATCAGATAGTTGCAGCTGGGGGTTTGGAATAATAATATGCAGGTGTGTTGTTTTAAATATAATTCGTAGAAGGCCACGGTACCATTAAATAGATTAGGTACTGTTAACTAACAACATCGTCCTAATATGCTTACCAAAGAAGGTGCAGGGCCTTATTAGGTTTCAAACCTCCAAATGCGTATACAGTAGCTACGTTAATTATTACTAGTTAAGTAAATTATGCATCTTTACACAATCATTGTAAATTATAGCAGAATACCTTACTTGTTTAGATAATCCAAAATGGCCGCCACATTTCAGTCTATAGTATTCATATTTTGTTTACTATTGTAAGTATTAAAAATAATTGAATAATAATAATAATAATAATGTTACAGCTCCATTATTTGCAGTAATATGGCTTGGTCCCATACATGTAAATTAACAGATTCCGATACAACCTTGACGTGTTCCGGTGAGTCAAACTTTCCGATGGGAAGATTCAACAAAGTGACAACCATTAATTTTTTTAACAATTCCTTGAAAGACTTGAAATCATTTGTGTTCAACAATAATGAATTTCATAATTTAGAGATTGCTATCATCCACCACAGCAATATTAAAGTTATTCATTCTCATGCATTTTCTAATATGTCCAGAATTTTGGAATTGCATTTGCATAGCAACAATCTTACTACTCTCCATAGGGATGCATTTATCGGTCTAACAGTTCTACAATATCTCAACTTAGGACACAATGAAATGGGAAAGTTCGATTCCATCACTTTCAGCTCTTTGAAAAATTTAAAGATTTTGGATATGTCATATAATCTGCTATCGCAAATAGATCCCCTTATTATAAACCATACAAGTATCGCAGACTTAAATTTGTCTGGCAACCCAATCAAGTTTACAAATCCAGGTGTAATTTTGAAATCACACACTCTAACGAAGTTAGGTCTATCGTCTTGTAATATTTCACGATTGTCAACAAATGCCTTCAATGGATTGAGGAGGCTAAGCGTTTTGGATTTATCACGAAATTCTATTCATATGCTTCCACATAATGTTCTGAAAAATCTTAATGATTTGGTGTATTTGGATATAAGTTACAACCCTCTACATTATCTAAGCATGTTAATGTTTTCGCTGCCCTCAAAATTGGAATACCTAAACTGTTATGAAACTCCTTTAGAAGAAGGAAGAAAATGTGAGAAAATTTTATATTCAATAGGAAATACCGACACAAATCTCCATGAAAATGAAGAAGAGGCTAAAACACAAATATCGTTAAACCGTTCCGAAGACAGGATCAACATTACCGATAGAAAAGATAGAAAGGAGATCGAAACTGACGTTGCGTATATTCCAATTGGCTTGTGTTTTTCAATTTTGGTTTTAATAGTTTTTATTGGAGCTGTATATTACACATTCTATCCCCAGTGCCAAAAATATAGTCCTCCACCCATTGCAGTTTAGATTGCCAAGGCTCTACGGACAACAATATAAATTATTATTTACAGGGAGTTAGGATAGTCGGTCGCATAGTTTCAAGGGGCGAATGTAAATTCTAAAATGCAGGGAAGCAGTCCTGAACCAGTTTTGAATTAAGTTCATTGTTTTTTCCTAAATTTTGGTGCCACATTTCTGAACCTCTCAAATTTAATTTTTAATTGTTCTTGATTCTAGAATGTTTCTGTACAATTGTCAGAGTTTTTTCTATTATCATTACTTTAATATCTCAGTCTTTATGCTTTATTTTTAATTTTTGTACCAGTAGCTGCTATTTGCGTTACTTGCCGATCCCGAACTACTACTCAATTTTTGATTAATATACCTCACAATTTTTTGTTATGTCTGGTTACTGGATTGTAAAACTATAAAACATTATGAAGAAGCAATGGACTTAAACCAAAAGTGGTACAGGACTTTTTCACTTCATTTTGCACTTAGACTCGCCCCTTGCAATTATGATTGATTTCCGTGACACCCCGTACATTATGATGCCCCTTGTTTTTTTGTCTTGTACAAGAAGTATAACCAGGGAATCAACACATTCGTAAACATATTCTTAATATTTACTAGTAATAGTTTCATATCCAGCTGAGGTTATAATTTATTAATCTATGGCCACACGATATTAGACGAATAGTTGGTACTTGCTGCAATATCCGCTTATCTATAATATATAAAAGTAGTACCTACATTTTTAAAACTATGTATGGTTAAAGTTAAATGTAACATTCCTGTATTATTGTACCCATAAGAGCCCTTTTACACATCAGAGAATTACTCCGAAAATTATTGTGAAAATTTAATAACGGTAATAACTCGCAATAATTTTGTGAGTAAAATGCTGTATTAGCCTACACGTCAAATGATTATTGTTGAAAATTTTCACAATAATTTTCGGAGTAATTCTCTGACGTGTAAAAAGGCTCTAACTGTGGTATCTGTAATACTTGTAATAATTTAGTTAGAAATCATCATTCAACAAGGACACTCTAATTCTACTTAGGTAACCTGTTATTTGTAATTTTATCTACGTCTTTTCTTACTATTATTGCAGTACGGTTGATGGATAGTAAAAATTTTTGTTTTGTATCTTTAATATATAAGACTGTGAAAATTTTTACAACCAAATGATACCGATACCAATGTTCCTTCTCAATTAGAGCATTATTGCAGCTTCGCATACACTATATTTAATCTTTTGTAAGACGTAATGTTAGTTCTGACAAGTTCTTAACTGAGATATCATTGCGACGATTGATATACCTACCAATCGAAATGGCTCGTTAAATTAAAAGCTCTATGACTCGGGGCGGATCCACCCTGTATATTCACTTACTTTATAAGTTTAGCCATTAAGTAAGCAACATTATAAAAACACAATTTTTTTGTTTGTGTTTGATATTCTATTTTTAAAAATGATAATAAACTGTGTTGAATATATTGTATCATGTTTGACTGTTTGTTTTCAACAACCTCCGATGCTTGTAAGAATTACGAAATTTGTGAGTTTTTCTTAGAGACACCATTGGAAGATTTTTATAATTATACATATTCATGGTTTGCTAGATATCCACAAGAAAATTTAGTTCATCAAATTTTTGTAATAGATCTATAATCGCTTTGAGTGCAAAGCAGATGTTTATTATTAGATACTTTTTTTTCTCAATAAAGCAGAACACATTATGGGTTTCCTTTGTTTATGTTAATTTAAGTTATGTTATGATATAAAGTTGCATTTATCTAAATGATAATCATCGTTGGCTAAGTCTTTTTAAGAGTACTATATCATGAAGAAATATTTATTTAGTAGGTAAATCCAACAACGGTCGCAACGGCGCGGCGCGGCGCTCTTCGAAAAATTTTGAATTTTTGATAAATTATTACAAAAAAACTGGCTACACGATTTTGTTTAAATTTACTACACGTATGCAGCTTGGTGTTAGCTACATTTTCGTTTTTTGATTACTGCTATAATTTCACTGTGACGCCCTCTACGAGGTTTTGAAAGTCGGAAATTGATGCTGCTATAGCTCTTTTATTAGTCAAAACATGAAAAAAGTTTAAATATAAAAGTTGTTCAGTATATAGATTTGCATTCTACTAAATTTATATTACGTACTATACAGGGTAGGTATTTGCTTTCCACAGTACAATAACCAACTTTGTTATTTTAAATGAAACACCCTATAATTTATTATATTATTATTTCGGCATCAATGTGCCATTGTCAAAACGATACTAATATAAGATGTTTAATAACAAATGACTAATGATTTATATAGCAACTGCTTGATCCATTATGCTTTTGACAATGGAACTTTGATGTGCAAATACGTATTAATCTTTGGTATTAAGCAAATACATATTATTATTTCACGTTAAAATGGATATTTTATTTAATATTTATTATTTATTATTTCTATAATTATGGATTTTAACAAGAATGTCAACAAAATTTAATTGTCTATCACATAGTATATACAGTGTTCATATAGCTAAAATGTACGGTTGATAAGAATTTTGTGAATTTTAATCGCGTTGTGTAAATTTTGAAGATTTAGGCTGGACTCTGACACAAACGGATCGGTCGGTAGCGATCGTCGGGCTTCGCCAGCTGTAATACCAAGCCGGATTTAATCTGTCAGAATCCCGGTTTATTATTAATTATTTATTAATTACTACCGATGCTTGTCTTTCTTTTGTACATATTGAACCCGTATAGTCTGGTGTTTCTCGCTACGCATTCAAGTTATTTCCAGGGTTGCTTCGCTAACTATACTGTTGAATACCAAAAACGAAATGTTTATTTTTAGTATGGGGAAGACCAGGGGAGGTGTGCACCTCCACTTGTCTTTAACATTTTATTTTCAGTGTCTTATTATCAAAACCAATATATAAAAGTATAAAAATAAATCTCAATCATAATTAATAGTACCGTATGTTGTCAGAATAACACCTTATTAAATAAACAGAAGTATAGATAGTATGGTTATAGCTTAGTACCTATGTGGCGTCTGATGTTCGTTTTTTCGTTGTTGATTATATCCAGTGGAATTTTGTGACTCGTCCGAACCACTACGTGCGTTTATAATAGTTATACTTAATTATTTCTTTCTAGCTTCAAAACTCTAATGTCAATATCCTGACACTGATAATAAGCGGTATCGTAGGTGGGCATAGTACAGTCTCAAACGACTACTACTGGTCTCAGTGTAGTGGGAACCTTATCCATTATAATCAACAACGAAATAGAGTAGAACCCAACACCGCTCTTATATTTCGCCTTTCTAGTTTAACAGCATTGCAATAGTATACAAAGAAAAACTACCAACATTACCTATAGCTAGTGTACAGTTCTCCAATTTAATCAAATCTAAAAACCTACATATCCATCCTTCCATATAGAGAGCATTTGTCATGTTACGCTCAATTAATAATAATTCCCTTATTCAATCATATTCCAGATAAACTGTTTGCTGTCTTCGTTTATAGTTTAAATTAAATAAACAAGAATTATCGCTACAAGCAATGACACGCAATTTACTGCTGCAAGTATATACACGTTGTCCCTAGAAATTTTGAATACGGACATTTGAATTCATTACTTGTCGCTTAGTTACCACGCTCACTTTTTACATAACCGAGTCAAATATTTTAAATCACTAAGCAACGGGAAATAAATAGTAATTTCTAATTGGTAATAAACAACCATGGCAATCTATTATAACAATCGAGAAGAACAAAATCGCAGTGCCTACATTACTCGTATTCAAAATTTCTAGGGACAACGTGTATAATAAATATAGTAGTACCTCCCTAAATACTGGGTCATCTTGATTTAAATTGGCTTTAGAATTACTAGTATTATTAAAATACCTGATGATGCTAGTACTGGAAACATCTACTGTTTCACTATTATTCGTTGTGGATACTTCAACAGTCGTAAATACTAATTCTTTGTTACTGGTCTTTCTTTCAAATATAGGTAGTCGCAGCGCCGGATTCACCATTAGGCCGACTAGGCCGCGGCCTAGGGCCGCGGGCTCAGAGGGGCCGCGGACTACCAGCTACAGATATTTTTTTGCTAATTAAAATCACGCTTTTTTATAGTAACCTACTGGTTTTAAATTTTATAGTACTAATCTAACATCAAGTAACTTCTGAAGTAGGTATACCTACATGTTAAGTATTTCAAAATCACGGCCCGGGGGAGGGCCGCTCAGAAAACTTGGCCTAGGGCCTCAAAAATCTTAAATCCGGCGCTGGGTAGTCGTATTTTCAACACTTTTATTAAAATTGTAGAGACTTTGGTTTAATTTCGGAATGTCAAATGTCGGAGAACCATCTTCTTCATCTAGCTTCGTTTCTTTATCTATTGAAGAATTTTTTGGCAGTTTGATATCCAATATTAAATCACTTTTAGGGAGAAGCGACGGTTCCAAATGCTTTATATGATTACCAGAAATGTATACTTCGATTAAATTACGTAAAACCTCGCCGGTATTTGGCGGTAAAAAATGCAGTTCATTATTTTGTAGTTCCAATATTTTTAATTTCGAAAACCCTTTAAATGCATTAAGGGGAAAGTTACTTAACCGATTGTATTTTAGAGATATTCGCTCTAGTTTACTCAAGTTAACTGGTGTTTCAATGATGTACACTCCAGGGTTTTCATCTGCAATGATTTCTGAAAGATGTAAATTCATACGGAAAAATTGGAAATCTAGAATCAATAAATTGTTTCCAGAAATGCTCAATATTTCTAATTTTTTCATGACTGATACAGCTCTGATTCCATTTGATGACCTGATTTTGTTATAATTCAAATTAAGATGTCTTATTTCCGGATATTGCTTTATGGGATCTATGCTTATACCAGATATATTATTTTTAGATAGTATTAGATTCCTTATACTGTGAGGCAAACCATTTGGAATTGAGTTGTAGTTAAGAGATCCACAAATAGCTAATTTCTTGTCTACATGTTGACATTTGGATGCTAGGGTGATGACCATAGGAAATCTGTAGAAATATTAAAGTACAAATAAACACTGACGTAAATCTTAAAGATTATATTATCAGTCCAACATAAAATCCTTGGAGACTGTCGTTTGGAAAATATCAAAAATTAAAACCCTAGAACCACAAAAAAATTTAGGATGTCTAAACGCGTTTCTGGAACATAATTTCCGAAACGAGTTTAGGCTTCCTAAACTTTTTGTGGATCTAGGGTTTTAATTTTTGTTATCAGTCCAACAATACAACCTCAAGAAATTATTTATGCATTAATGTATACTTACATCAAAATATACTGGAGTAATCGATACATAGTTATTCTGTTGTAGATTTCAGACATCCTGGATACTTTGCAAATTTTATTTTCTTTCTGTTACACCTCTGCCCGTAGGATCGTTTACGTTCATCTGTAAAATTGAATACGCATTTAGAAATTTTCAAATATATAAATGAGAGTCTACAGAAGGGCTTACAATATAATAATTTTTAATTTTAGAAAATAAAGCAATTTGTTGGCAGAGGGTTAAGGTAGAATCACAACTGCGGAAGATTCAAGGAAATTTTTGCCGATTGATGCATTACATCCACCTTTTCCGAATGAATGTTGTCATGTGTACTTATGTTAGATGAAGCCCATATTATAACCGTAGTAGATATTTCCTTTCGTTCCCCATTAGTAGAGCTCGATTGAAAACCAGAAAAAGTATTAATAAAACATTTGAAGAATTGAGTATTATAAACACTCTGAAAAAACTTTTGTTCGCCCAATAAATAATTTGTTGAGGCTATACCTACAAATACGAATTTGTTTTGTTAACACAAAAAATATGTTGTCATGTTATTATTATTTCCTGTTACAAATTCGTTTTGCTTGGACAACAAATAATAACATGGTAACATATATTTTGTAAATTATTACTACCTACGTACTACAACTCTAATGAAGTTCCACGTCTTGGACAATCATTTCAATGGAACTTACGAGAGGAATCACAACAATGTGGAAACTATTCTAACCGTTTCATGGTTCGGGAACTTTAAATATCGCAAGGGATCATAGAAGTAATGGATAAACAATAGTGGAGAGTAAAAGTGCCAAAGTTGATATTCGTTTTCCCCGTTTATAAGGATTACCGAATCAAATATCCACTTTTCGGCATTTTGAAGAGAACTTACTTCCTAACAGACCTGTTAGGGAGTGATCAGCTACTCTGTTAGAACCTAAAACGTGTCAATTTGGGATCCTGGATAGGAGAGTTACCAGTTTTCAAAAACCGCTGAAACCTTGTTCGAAGCCAGTTTTATGCCAACCATGTTTTGCCGCCTCATCGTACAAGGTGAAACAGTTAACAGGAGTATTGGGTATAAAATTCAGTTATTCTATGATTGTATTTCGGATACTTTTTTCATTCTTATCACAATGATATATTTTTAGATAGCAACTCGGATAGCAACAAGGTTCTGTATAAAATAAAATATATAAAATAAAATTTATTATTTGCTTCATTCTTGTCGGATTGGATTGTTTTTACATTAAAAATGTATTTGGTTTAAGTGTAGGGGCCTACTTAAGTGTAATCATAAAAAAATAATACATGACGCATTTATTATCTTTAGGTAGTTAAGATTATATTTGTAGATTCTTGTGTATGTCTTTATGATAGGATATTAAATTTTTATTGTGAAATAGCTGTTTAAATTTAACAAAAAATACTGTAAGCATACAATGGATAGAAAATATTAGTATATAGATTATTACCATACTACTTTGTAATATTCAGAGTACATCGCCGGTGAATATTGTATAATGTTTAATCTTAAAGGAATTTGATTCCAGCAACAACATTTAAGCCTGATTTTATTTTTCATATAATGAATTTATTAGTAATTACAAGATACAAGCTAAAATTTATCAAACAAATCTTTAATAATGAACAGAGCTAGAAACTTTTTCGATCGTAAAGGAAGTTGTTTAGTAACTCCATCTCTGTGAAAATATAGGGTTATAAAATGAGGGAGAATTTGAATTCCTTTGAAAATTGGAGAAAAAATATGAAAATAAAATAAAAAATCCAGTTCACGTTTACCTATATTTTTTTGCAATATTTGGAAGATACATTTTGAAATTCTGTTAATATACCAGCATATTTATTCTTAATTAAAAGGATTTAAAATAGTCTGAATCTTTGCTGAATATTTTTAAATAGGGTTTCACAAATTAAATTGTCAAAATTCCAAAAATGTATTGTGAAACTGATCAAAAACTACCAAAATATGGACACCTATTCGTATAATACTCTTTATCATGTATATGCTCCATCAAATTCTTATGTAGGGACATGTTTGAAATTGTTGAATATTGAGTAAAAACAGTACAGAAAAGCGTTCATAATTAATTAGTTAAAGAATAATTCATTATATAACATTTTCCAATATCTAAGTTGGCTAAAAAGTGTTCTTAATGACTAAATCATTTTGTTTCAGACGTTTGAGTATTTTAAATATATTATAACATTTGAAAATATACATACATAGATCCCTTATCGTTCGAAAATCTTAATTGAACAAATGTCGAATCAATTCGCACCAATTCCACTCACTTTTACTTCACTAATGCCTGAATTGCTATTACACCCATATGAAGTTCCTTTTTCCACTGAGCGCTTTCCTTTATCTTATCGTAAGCTTTCGAGCATACTACTTTAGTCTTTAGTAGTATACTTCACGCCTTTGCTGTAGGCACAGGTAAACATTTTTATTCTGATATTGCGAAATTGATAATTAAAACTAAGTATGTTTAGAATAATTAATTAATGTTAAATTCAAATCCATACTGAATTTGCATTAGTAGCTCAAAAGTGAAACCATAAGTATATCCTTACAATATCACAGGCGTGTTCAGACGAATCATTGCTGAATTATTTCATCATCGTGCTGGGCTTGTATTTTCTTATTTTGCTTATTATTTCAATTGTAGGGCAACTAGGGGTGATCCATCGATTTAAAATCGATGGGATCATCAAAGATAGACCACTACCTGTTATTTATTGCGTATCTAGCGGGACCCATTCAATACCTAGATTATCTTACAAAGGATAAAACACAAAGTCTCCTTTTCTATATACAGGGTGAGTAAAAAGTATGGAATAAATTCATTATCTCCCAAAATAATGTTTTTTTGGGAAAACCCTCGCACAGGTATAGCGATTTATATTATGGCGCATATTTTAAGGTGTTTCAATTTTTTTTTGCGACTGTCACTTTTTTGTGGTGACGTCAGAGTAATTTTTTTTAAATTGCACCCCATACTTTTTTTGACGGATTTCGACAAAAGACGTCATTCTGCATCCGAATAAGTATCGTGACCTTGAAATTGACAGTTTCTGCGATGTTCATTTTTTAAATCTGAAAATTGTTATTTTCAAAAACATTAATATTACGCAATTTATTTATTAGGAACCAATAATTAACATGAAAAAAAATCAACCTATGAAACTGGTAAACTCATACAACCAAACAAAAGCTTAATTAGGTGCTCGAACTGTCTCCCATTAAAGTTTTACTTAACAATTTTTCAAATTTAAGAAATGAACATAGCAGAAACTGTCAACTTCAAGGTCACGATACTTACTTATTCGGATGCAGAATGACGTCCTCTGTCGAAATCCGTCAAAAAAAGTATGGGGTGCCATTTAAAAAAAATTACTCTGACGTCACCACAAAAAAATGACTGTCGCAAAAAAAAAATTGAAACACCTTAAAATATGCGCCATAATTTAAATCGCTATACCTGTGCGAGCGTTTTCTAGAAAAAACATTATTTTGGGAGATAATGAATTTATTCCATACTTTTTACTCACCCTGTATAAATATTTCTAAGTAAACCTGGAAACATCTGTAATATTTTTACAATTGTGTGTTCATGCTTCTTCTTCATAAAAAGGAACCTTTTACTGTACGTTAACTTCATTAATAATTGTATTTAATTCTACATGCAAGAGATAAAGAGGTACATCAGTTTAAGTAGGTACCATGTGCCGTTTTAGATATCCTGTCGGAATTAAAAATTGAAATAAAGTAGTAGTAATCTAAATAAAATTGAGGTGTACATAGAAATTAACGAATTATTGCAATTCTTTAATTATTTGCACAATATGATGAAATTCGGTTTCAACGAGAATGTCAAAAATATAATATGCTCTGTAAGGCAACGAAAGTGGTCCCCCTATGGGTTTCCTTATTTTTTCTATATACTACCCTATTGATACTAATTATGTATAATTGTACGAGACAATAACAAAATAAGAATAATAAACGTATATTATGCCAGTGAATCATTATCCAATTTTACTTATTGTCTAATCATTTCAATTGGTTTCCATATCTTACTGATTGCACAATTCGCCTTCTTATAAACGTTTTATGCAAACAATAGGTTGTAATCAATATATATTTAGAGCTTACAGCTTTATAGGATAAGGAAAATACTAAGAATTAAAATACGTACTAGAACCCAAAGAATATTCTTAGGGAAAGAGTTCCTTTAAAAATTGTAAAGCATAATAGATAATTCTTTAAATCATTACTGATAGGGAGGGTGAGGGTTTGTCAAGTTTTAATTCTAATAATCTCCAGAAATTAAATAAAAATAGATAATGCTGTTCACAGTAATTGTTAAATTCATGACATCATAAATTTTTACTATTGCTACTTAGTTAAAATAGGTACCAATAATAATTTAAGGTTAACTATATTAAATTACGATCAACACAAACATTTTTTAGAAAGCCTAATACATGCTAATACTGAATCAATAATCTTTTTTTCTATATCCACTTATGATAAAAATAATTGTATTGTCTTATACGAAAAACAATATAGCCTGGAGTATTGGTATTGGTATAAGTATTTCTAAAAGATTAAATTGTACTAATTGGAAAACAAAATGCTTAGTGTTTATTTTAGGAAATGATATGTTTTGGTCTTGATTAAGTATCTTCGTTTATTTAATGCGCAATGAAACATCTCAATTTTATTATCATTAAAATATTTTATTGCATATTGTCCACTATGTACACTACTTTATGTCGACGATTTGAGTCCAATGAATGGCGCTTTACGGTACTGTATGGTAATAGTTGTAATTTACGTTATAAGTCCGGGAAGTGACTTATTAAACTATAAGTTTTGAAGGTTATGGTGAGGCGACGAAGGAGTCGAATCCAGAATTGCTTAACGAATACTTTAATAATAACTTCACGGACGTGTATCCTGCAGCATTGAATATTTATTTTCTTGTTATAAAACGTCAACGTCAAAAATTTAAATTCTGTCAAATTAAACATCATCTGTTGGCGTTTAATTTTAAATGACATCATCCATTTTATACTCTTTTTGCTTACTTACAAATAAACAACTTTCCTTCTAGATCTTGTACCGTAATGTGCCATTTCTCGGACTACAGATTTATAGAATATTTTAAACCAACTGCACAGAAAGGCACGAATTAACAATTCTTGACAGCTAATTTTCGGGGCACAGGGAAATATTAAGGAAAAAGAAAGTTAGTCAGAATTTTGCCGAATTAAAAGGATTCATGTATTTTTCCAAATAAACAGGGCCATTTATAGTTATTTAGAAAATATGAGTTTCCTAAGTTTCTGTAAAAAACTATTTACCTTTCTTTATTATTTGAGATAAAGGTTAAATACTCAATAATATTCGGTAGTTTTACCAACACTGAATAACAGGCGCGGATACACGGGGGGGGTATAGGGGCTGGAGCCCCCCCCCAGAAGGTTTGAAAATTATTCTTTTAATGAGATGAGTTTATATTTTGAGCAATTTTAAATACTTTGGTTTGTTACTCGATAATCCGGTTGACCTCAAACCTTAGGCTTGTGCCTTGCAGTGTTGAATTCCCCCTCGGGGGAAAAGTAGTTTCCGAAGCCACGCCCCTTTTTTTAAATAAATTTCGCCTGCGGCGCTGTTAAACTCAGCGCTTCCCGCCTCATTCTATCTACCCACTGTTCTACGTTTTAGTTTTAAGATTAGCCCTCCCCAAAAACTGTTCCTAAATCCGCGCCTGCTGAATAATATCAAATATAGTTGCAGTAGGAGGTTTGGAATAATAACATACAGGTCTGTTGTTTTATTTATAACTCGCAGAAGGCCACGGTACCATTAAATAGGGTAGGTACTGTTAACTAACAGTTTACCTACACATTTGGCAAATTGAATGAACATATACGTCCTTTAATGCTTACGAAAGAATCTGCAGGGCCTTATTAGGTTTCAAACCTCCAAGAGCGTATACAGTAGCTACAATAATTATTACTAGTTACGTAAATTATACATCTTTTGACAATCATTGTAAATTATAGCAGAATACCTTATTTGTTTAGATAATCCAAAATGACGGCCCTATATCAGTCTATAGTATTTGTGTTTTGTCTACTATTGTAAGTATTGAAAATAATTTAAAAATAATAATAATAATGTTACAGCTGAATTATTTTCAGTAATTTGGCTTGCTCACATACATGTGAATTAAGAGATTCCGATACAACCTTTACCTGTTCCGGTGAGTCAAACTTTCCGATGGGAAGATTCAACAAAGTGAAAACCATAAATTTTTGTTACAATTCCTTGAACGACTTGAAATCATTTGTGTTCAACAATAATGAATTTCATAATTTAGAAATTGCTATCATCCACCACAGCAATATTAAAGTTATTCATTCTCATGCATTTGCTAATATGTCCACAATTTTGGAATTGCATTTGCATGGCAACAATCTTACTACTCTCCATAGGGATGCATTTATCGGTCTAACAGTTTTACAATATCTCAACTTAGGACACAATGAAATCGTAAAATTCGATTCCATCACTTTAAGCCCTTTGAAAAATTTAAAGATACTGGATATGTCATTTAATCTGCTCTCGCAAATAGATCCCCTTATTATAAACCATACAAGTATTACAGACTTAAATTTGTCTGGCAACCCAATCAAGTTTACAAATCAAAGTGTAATTTTGCAATCACATAGTCTAACGAAGTTAGGTCTATCGTCTTGTAATATTTCACGATTCTCAACAAATGCCTTCAATGGACTGAGGAGGCTAAGCGTTTTGGATTTATCAAGAAATTCTATTCATATGCTTCCACAAAATGTTCTGAAAAATCTTAATGATTTAGTGTATTTGGATATAAGTTACAACCCTCTACATTATCTAAGCATGTTAATGTTTTCGCTGCCCTCAAAATTGGAATACCTAAACTGTTATCAAACTCCTTTAGAAGAAGGAAGAAAATGTGAGAACATTTTATATTCAATTGGAAATACCGACACAAATTCCCATGAAAATGTAGAAGAGACTGAAACACAAATATCGTTAAACCGTTCCGAAGACAGGATCAACATTACCGATAGAAAAGATAGGAAGGAGATCGAAACTGACGTTGCGTATATTCCAATTGGCTTGTGTTTTTCAATTTTGGTTTTAATAGTTTTTATTGGAGCTGTATATTACACATTCTATCCCCAATGCCAAAAATATAGTCCTCCACCCATTGCAGTTTAGATTGCCAAGGCTCTACGGAAGTATCACAGGGAGTCAATCGCATAGTTTCAAGGGGCTAATCTAAATGCTAAAATGAAGGCAAACAGTCCTGAACCAGTTTTGAATTAAGTTCATGGTTTTTTTCCTAAATTTTGGTGCCACATTTCTGAGCCGCTCGAATTTAATTTTTTACTGTTCTTGATTCTAGAATGTTTCTGTATTGTCAGAGTTTTTTTATTATCACTACTTTAATATGTCAGCCTTTATGCTTTATTGTTAAATTTTTTAACAGTAGCTGCTATTTGCGTTACTTGCCGATCCCGAACTATTACTCAATTTTTGATTAATATACCTCACTATTTTTTTATTATGCCTGGTTACTGGATTGTAAAACTATAAAACATTACGAAGAAGCAATCGACACCAAAAGTGGTACAGGACTTTTTCACTTCATTTTGCACTTAGACTCTCCCCTTGCAATTATATGATTAATTTCCGTGACACCCCGTACATTGTGATGCCCCTTGTTTTTTTTTGTCTTGTACAAGAAACATAAGAATAAGGAAATTAACACAAGCGTAAACATACTCTTAATATTTATTAGTAATAGTTTCATATCCAGCTGAGGTTATAATTTATTCTGCCGTCCTTAGAAAAACGGCCGTAACTACATCTGATTCTGCAAGTATTCTTGCATGGACTTTTCATGCTCTTTTCGTTTTTCGTCTAACTTCTGCTTTTTCTTTCTTCTACTGTAGTGTTCATTTTCTTCCTTTTCCTTGGTTCCCCATTTTTGGTTAACTCAATTTCTGCTTCTTAAGGAAACTCTGTACGCAGGTCTTCGTCTTCGTCTTCAGATTTATCTTGGTTATATACTAAGAGTACATTTTCTGGAACATTCGTAATGCGCACGTCCTGAATAATATTGATAACCTGTTTGGTACCTTCTTGATTTTTTGAGCTGGATAAGCAAATTGGTGTAATTAAATCAGTATGTCACTGAATCACTTCGGTGCCATGCTCGTCAGTAGGATATTATACATACAGAAATTCCGTTATATCAGCTATGTTAAAGTTGCTACCACTTTGTGTAGTATTTAATAATGTAGTACTTTCATTCTGTACTATTATATGCACTGCATTTTCTTTAGGAATATCTAAACAAGTAGTATAAGTCTCTTCAGCATAATAATTAGGTTCTGGAAGTTCAGCTACTTGCTCTGAAGCAGCTTCTGGTAATTCGACATTTTCAACTACTACTTGTTCAATATAGGAAGCTCTGTTAGGTGTTGTAGTGCAACTAACAACTTCTGCCAATACTTTTTGTTTGTATTTGATATTAGTTTTTTAAAAATGATAATAAACCGTCTTGAATATGTTGGTTGTATCATGATTGACTGTTTGTTTTCAACAACCTCCGATGGTTGTAAGAATTACGAAATTTGTGAGTTTTTTTTTAGAGAGAGACCATTGGAGGATTTTTATAATTATTCTTATATGTACTTACACAATCAAGTACACTACACAATAGTGTACTTATATTATACTTTTTAAAGGAAACTACATTGATGCATTAAAAAGGTATTGGATGATTATTTTTCAACTGGAAGATGTGGAGAATGCGTTAAATGGGGATTATAGCAAAGATTGTAGTATGGATTTTGAGGGTCAATTAAAATTGTGTCTCTTATTATTTGGACATATTCATGGTTTGCTAGATATCCACGAGAAAATTCAGTGGGTAAAATTAAAATTGTAATCTATAATCGCTTTGAGTGTAAAACAGCTGTTTATAATTAGATACCTTTTTTTCTCAATAAAGTTTCCTTTATTTATGTTAACTTAAGTTATGTGATGATATACAGTTGCATTTATCTAAATGGCAATCATAGTTGGTTAAGTCTTTTTAAGAGTTGTTTTATGTTTGTTATGCCTAATAAGAAATAAGAATATTATGAGCATTGTATCACTATATTTACTAAAAACACGGACGAAGCAGTCGTCTACTTTTGTCATTAATTTGATGTTCTGTAGAATAGGTATCATAAAATAAAAGTTCTCATAATTTTATTACATGGTATAAATAATGCTAATACTGAAAACTTATACTATATACTTTTGTGGTACATTTAGTGCAATATACACGCGGGGATGGGACAACTCGCTGTCGCCGATTCCCCGGCAAGACGATTCGCCAGTAGCCTATTCGCCGGCGGCCGATTTGTCGCCGTGAAATAAGTGAATAAACTTCCAAAAAAAGACAACAGTAAAATTACTATATATTGCTATAATATTACTTACTGTCTCAGGGTTCAAATTTTAAATTTAAGTGGCTTCTCTCTTTTAAATAAAACATCAAAGACAAAATAAATCTTTAAATAAAAATAAATATGAAAATATTTTATTTTAACATTGAGTAAAGCTATCTGCATTTCCCACGGTATGTATAGGGTTTAGGACAATTCGCCATCGACAAAACTTTAAAGACTATTTATTTCCAATAAATTGAAAAATGTGTACTATACAATGTTCTATTGTGGCAACTCTTGCAATTTATCTTTCAATTACTACGTAACACCTTTCGAATACTTTTATTATGAACTAGTAAACTAGTAAACTAAACTTTATGACCGTTTTTGTGTTGTGAAGTTCTTGTGTCAATCTAATTTCCTAAACTTGTATGCACATTTCGAGCACAGCTTTATTTTAGCACAATAGAGACTTTAATAAGACTTCATTGTTATCTAACTGGGTTGGTGATAACCAAACGTTTGACATTTAATTTAAAGTTTTAACAAGTTATTAAATTTCAGAATACGTGCATTATTCCGTTTAATTAGTAGTAGCTCACGTATATTGAGAAAGTTCAAAGTAGATCTGGAAATCGGAAGAAGGAATTAAAGCGAGTGGAACCACCGATTTGGCCATCAATTAGCTTGGATACGCCAAATCAAGTTAACTGTGGTTAATCTCGGGAGACTGATTTACACCGTCGAATTCAAGAATTAGAGGTAAAGTGCCCCATGAATTTTAATTTCGTTTCTTTTCTGAGGTTTATGTCTCCGTAGATTGACAGTCTAGTTTAATACGTGCCACCGATTCATTACTACACCAGCTTGTACAAGATAAACCACAAAAATTACAATACCTACAGCTTAGTTTGAATTGGTCAATCAGAAAAGGTGCGGTTAAATATTTTGCGTATACGTAATACATCAGAACTAAGCTAAACTTAAAATTATAGAATTTCGGAGAAAGACCCCTATAGGTACCAAAAATGTGCTATATACACATTCAACTTACATTTTCTGTAGGGGATAACTTTGCAATTGTGCATTGGATCATGCAAATGTATGGCACAAAAGGGATTTAAAAACAAGCTAACTATATAGCAACAATGCAGCGATCAATCCAAGACGACAGTGATGCCGAAGACTGAATTACAGTAAATTTATTTATTTATATATTTGACAAACGGGCGGTTGTTGTATTCCTATTTATTAGCCATACTTATACATGTTCAAATTCAAATTAAAATTCAGTGCAGTGGCGCAGCGAGGGGGGGTTTTGGGGGTTACCCCCTCAGACCTATTTAGATCTAAAAAATGTTAATCTTATCTTGGTAAAAAAAAATCATCTTGGCAACAGCGTTACCAAATTATTCTATAATATATTCTCATTTTTTAATACTCTTCTTAATTTTTTTGAAAACCCCCCCTAATATAGAATTCTGGCTGCGCCACTGATGCAGTAATTAGATGATTTTTTACATTTGTATCGAAAGTTGTCAGTTGGGACATCACAAATTTAGAATAAGATAAAATAAAATAAAACAAAAACAGAAAGTCTGTCTTAAGACATCTAAAAACATAATAACATTTAACAAGGCGGTGGTAGTAATAATATAACATATTTATTTATGGGGGTAATGTGAGGACGATGATGGTTGCGCGGTAGCGCACGAATTTTCAAAAATACAATTATTTACATTTAACTACGTATCTTGTTCCATTTTTCCATTTTTACTTTCCCGTACCACCACGTATACAGTGTGTCCCAAATAGAGTAGTAATGCATGGCTATCTTTCTTATTAATAAAGATACAGATTCGGTTAAATGGGCAATGTTGTGCAGTTTTTCATGCTGGTTTAGATACTGCTTAGAAAGATCAAACATTCCGAACCCTTCAAAAGATATTCGCAAAAAACCACAAAAACCATTTTTCGAAAAAGTCGATTATTTCGCTTATTATAAAAGTTACAGAAAATTGTTTTATACAAAACTTACTTGATTCATTAAGATAAACAAAAATATGTTTGCAAAAAAAATATCGCAAAAGCCGTTTTCGAGATATTGATAGCAACTTTCTTATTTTAAATGGGCGCCATCTTGGATTTTCAAATGAATAAATTGCATTTTTTTTCCTCATTCAACGATGTATAACAATCTATGTTAAAAATAAAAAATAACGGCATACTTAATAGTTTTTGTATTAAATAAAGTAAGCCATGAAAACAAGTGAATTTTAACAAAAAAAAACTTCGAACAAAATCTATTTACAGTTATTAATGATATTGACAACAAACTTTAAATCTACAATAGCTAATTTTAATCACAGTAAGGCCCGGTTTATTCACCTACCAGTAAAGTCCCCAGTAACTACTTGACAAGTAACTCTATAGGTTACCCGGGTAACAGGACTAATATAGTCCTGTTACCCGGGTAACCTATAAAGTTAATTGTCAAGTAGCTACTCGGGACTTTACTGGTAGGTGAATAAACCGGGCCTAAATGTTCAAAATGTTGGCCATTGTTGGCCAAACATAACTGGCATCTTTTTAAAATGCTTCCAGTTACTTTACGTAATGTATTGCGATGAATACTATTTAACGCTTCTTGTACAGATTCTTCCAATTCGTTTACATTGTTGTAATTAAAATTACTACCATATACTTTATTTTTTATGGTACCCCACAGAAAAAAGTCAAGAGGTGTTAGGTCTGCCGACCTGGGTGGCCATCTAATAGGTGTGTTGGTAGCTATCACTCTGTTATTAAAGCGGTTATTTAAATAATTAATAACATTCCTGGAATTATGTGCATGTGCGCCATCTTGTTGATACCAGATTGCCAAATTTTGTGCCAAGGGTAGTTCATCTAACAACTCTTCTAGTGCTGTTTCCAACAATTCTTGGTAGCGTGGCGCTGTTAAAGTCCCATTAAAAATTATAGGACCTATTAAACGATTGCCCAATATCCCACAAAAAACACTAAATCCAAAACGAACCTGGTTTCGCCGTGCTATGACAATGTGTGGATTTTCTTAGGCATAGTGATGTTCATTGTGGCGATTAAATAAGCCGCAGTTACTAAAATAGGATTCGTCAGTCCATAAAATGTTATTAATAAAACCATCATTATCTGTCATTTTATTAACAACCCACCTACAAAATATTCTTCTACGTAAATAATCATTTGGTCTTAGAGTTTGAGCAACATGCAGTTTATAAGGAATAAACTTATGTTTTCTTAGAATTCTACAAGCTTTAGTTTTTTTCACATCAACTAGAACTTCTATTTGTCGAGTAGATACCTTCGGATCAATTGCTACGCAAGCCAGTGTTAATTCCTCGTCTTCGTCACGTTCATTTGCTTCACGATCACGAGTAGGCTTTCTTAAACATCCATACTGCTGCATATTTATGTCGAGTCTGTTAAATACTCTAACATCTGGTTGTCGTCTTTCTGGGAAGTTATTTCCGTAGTCATGAGCAGCAAGGCGGGAATTTTTATTAAATCTGATATAAGTACAAAACATGTCATATTGTTCATTTAGGGGAAAAGTGGCCATTCGGAATAAACACGATTAATTTTATTAGTAATTCAAAGTTGATAAAATATAACTCACAAAACACAACAAACTAATACAATAATTTAAAATTGACAGATTTGACTGTTATTTTTTGTTTTAACAAGATTTGTTAAAATTCATTTGTTTTCATGGCTTAATTTATTTAATACAAAAACTATTAAGTATGCCGTTATTTTTTATTTTTAACATAGATTGTTATACATCGTTTAATGCAGAAAAAAAAATGCAATTTATTCATCTGAAAATCCAAGATGGCGCCCATTTAAAATAAGAAAGTTGCTATCAATATCTCGAAAACGGCTTTTGCGATATTTTTTTTGCAAACATATTTTTGTTTATCTTAATGAATCAAGTAACTTTTGTATAAAACAATTTTCTGTAACTTTTATAATAAGCGAAATAATCGAGTTTTTCGAAAAATGGTTTTTGTGGTTTTTTGCGAATATCTTTTGAAGGGTTCGGAATGTTTGATCTTTCTAAACAGCATCTAAACCAGCATGAAAAACTGCACAACATTGCCCATTTAACCGAATCCGTATCTTTATTAATAAGAAAGATAGCCATGCAATACTACTCTATTTGGGACACACTGTATATGGGAAGTATTGATATCATGAAAATTTTCAAAATCGAGATTTTTGCGGAAATACGTCTTTTGGATCTCCAGGAACCAAAAAAGTGGTCTAAAAAAATGTCTGTGTGTGAGTAGGTGGGTGGGTTGGTAAGGTCGGTGGGTATGTATAGTATGTATGTATGTATAACGGCTCTAACGCAAAGCTAGTGAATCGATTTTAAATTTGAAATGAAGGGATATATCAAAAATTCATCGACAAAATAAGCTTTTCAAAAAGTTTGAGACCGGAAGCAGAAGTTAGACATGTTTTTTTGGTAGCATTTTTTTCAGAAGCGGAATTTTGAAAATCTGAGTAGGGGATATGAAAGAAGATCCTAATTCAAGGCAAACAGTTTTTTGCCGGACTCTCAAATCAAATGAAAGTAACATTTGTCCATTATAATGATTAGGTATAATCATTTTTGAAGTGTCTAATTCAAACTATGAATTGAGAATATTTCCAACTGTTACTGTTTAACAGAATTTGGTATTTTGTGATCAATTATCTTGTATTAAAGAGCATAGCCTTGAGCACTTGAGCATTTCCTGCAATAATAAAGAACCTCGCATAAAGACCGTAACGTCACACCTGCTGCAAGTTCATGTTGTCATGAATGGAATATTATTTTCTTATCACATATAACAGACAAATTTTTAACATCTGGTTTTTGTTAACGTTGATAATTTTCTTGCTTTGAGTAGAAAAGGATGGGTTATTGTTTGTTGACGAAATGGGAATTTGCCTGTCTCAACCAGTCTGAATCGTGCGTTTGAAATACTTAAACATAATCAGGGAAAGACATTTAGGTTAAAAATCAAAGAATTCCTTTTAATTTAAATATTAGTGCGTTTTAATTAGTGATGTGATATTGTGGTAACTGGTTCTAGTAGCATTGCTATTTATATTGTGTTTACAAAAGTATGTGGGTGTGTGTGCGTGTGTAACCCATGTGTTTCCTGGACAGCATGCTGAAGGAGGCAGCAGCGGATGGTAGGAAAGGTAAATTTTTATTATTATATTATGGTTTTGGATTGCATATTGTAATAATACATATCACATTACTTTAATAAGTTCTTTTCTATATTTGCAAAACTATGTCTGTATTCCTACAATTTTTGTAAGAAGGTTGACAAAGTATCTACAGAGGTACAAAGAATACATACGGTGCCAATAAAGCCCCTATTATTATTATTATTATTCCTTAGACCCTCAACGATTACAACAAAAATGATATTTTGGGTGGGTGGGTGAATGCCTGTGTATGTGACGCCTCTAACGCAAAAACTGGTCAAACCGATTTTGATGAAATTTGAACTGAAGGGCTATATCGAAAATTCATCGACCAAATAAGCTTTTCAAAAAAAATCCGAAGTCTGAAGCGAAAGTTAGAGACATGTTTCTGATCAGGTTCAGCAACAACTTGTTTGAAAGCTCTTTGGCGGTACTACACCATGAAAAAAAAATTATTTACTACATTCAAAAACGGCCGCAACGGCGCTCTTCCAAAAATTTTGAAATTTTTGATAATTATTACCAAAAAACTGAACAAACGATTTTGTTTAATTTTTTAATATTTATGCAGCTTGGTATTAGCTACATATTTGTTTATTGGTGAATGCCAGAATTTCACTGTGCCACCCTCTACCAGGTTTTTAAAATTGGAAATTGATGCTCCTCTAGCTCCTTTATTAGTCAAAATATGAAAGAAGTTTAAATATAAAAGTTATTTGGTATATAATTCCTAAATGTATATCACGTCTACAGGGTGTTTGCTTTCCACAGTACAATAAGCAACTTTGTTAGTTTAAATGAAAGTTTTTGATTTTCGCCCCCCTTTATGAGAAAATCCGGTGTAAAGAAAAAAGTGTAACATTTTAATTAAAAGTTCGAACGGCAATATTGAATAATTTAACTTTTTTGGCCGTAAGCTCCCTTGTATTTTTGGAACATTGATGAATTTAAAAAATGTAAATAAGACAAAACTTTTGACCTATTTTAGACCAAAAATGGTGTAGCATCTCCTTCTTCACGATGGTATGGTTATCTCGATTTTTGATCATAATGCCCTTTTACCCGTTCTAATCGTTGATTACTTTTGGATTTAGACTAATTATGACATAAGCTTTCCAACAGTGTGGGTTTCAGCTTGTGACACCGATCCCCCCACAGAAGTTATATTATAATATGTAATAAATACAACGTAAAGGACTCTACTATAAATATTTTGCTTCACTTTGTAATTCTCATTCTCGCACAGATTAAAACCTTCGTTATCAACACCCACCTTCAATGGCACATGAACCATAAACAACGAAATAAACGAAAAATTAACAATCCTGAATTGTAATTCAAATGAGATCGAAACCCAAAGATCTGTCTTCACACCTTTTCTAGCTAGATACAATACAATATACCCAGCTACCTTGCGAAATTTCAAATATTACAAAACAAAATACTACGTACGGATTACTGGAATTGTCGCGTTCCCCTTCGGGTCATACGTCAACCATTTTTACTTCAAACTCCCACTGCTTTCACTATAATTTGTACTGATTTTAATTATTATTACAAGCTGTCATAATTATTAGAGTGTAGTTTATTTTTATTTGAATAATAGAGCATTACGTGGAAGATCCAACCAAAGAAATATTAGTTTTTGGATACCTACTTCTTCCCTACGGAAGGGTCGTTCCGTTACCATGTCGTTGTTGATGAACGTTTTATTGTTTTTGAGGAAGAAATATGGACAATTATTTTTTATGTATAATAATTAATATTGTAAATGGAATAGTATTGAACAGCAAAAATCATATCTTGCAGTTAATTAAACTAAAGTTAAACTAATTAAACTTAGGGCCGGTTTATCAGTTCTAGTTTAACTCCATGTTTAGCTAACCTGTTAATCCAAGAACACTCTTGTCATGGATATAATTATAATGATGGATAATATAATATTCTTGCAATAATTTATTGTATCCACAGCAATATTGGTCGTGGTTTAGCTGAACTTGGCGTTAAGCTCCTGCATTTCAGTATCATTTAGCTCAAGCTCAGTTACATATCTTCTGCGTTGCTTACACCTTTTAAATATAATTACAGAAACTATTACTATTAATACTACTATACAAATTAATATTATAAACGGCAACCATGTTGTTGTATGAGCTGTATAGGTCCCTATCGAAGTCGATTTTTGGTCTATAATATTTCCTAAATCACTTACATTTAACAGTTGTGGTTGTAAATCTATTATAGGGTTATTAATAATCAACAAATTCTGAAGTTTAGGTAATGCATCTAACATATTGTCTGGTAAACATTTTAAGTGGTTGTCCCGTAAATCTAAAATGTGCAGATTAACAAACCCTTCAAATGCTTTCGAAGGTATGTCAGTTAATGTACAATTCCTTAAAGAAATTTTAAATAAATTGGGTAAGTATGCTGAATAATTATGTATTTTTAACCGAACATTATTATTTGCAGTGAAATTTTTAAGATTTCTGTTTAAATGAAGTTTTGAAAAGTCTAGTACATCTAATAAATTATTAGAAATATCAAAGTAACGCAATTCGAGCAGCAAACCCACATTTTCGAAATCATCTGGTGTTTTTATATGGTTATAATCAATTATAAGAGTTTCTATCTTGGGATACTTTTCCAGAACATTACTGTCCAATGTACTTATATTGTTGTGAGATAAAAATAAGGTTTCTAGGTTTGCATCGAAAGTAGTAGGAATATTTAAAAGTTCCAGCCCTGTACAGATCACAATTTCAGTACTTTGAAGTTCACATCCTTCTATAATGTCACATCTGCAAGAAATAAATTTTGACATTGAAGAGTTGCATATTACTAGCTGATAACGACTTTAGTTTCGTACTTGAAAATTTTCAAACCGATACTGTCTGTGTGCATATACAGGGTGTTTCCTAAAGTAGGTACGTGTAGAAAATTCAGGAGGTGATTCCTGGGTGAAAATTAAGGCTACTTTTTCGCATAAACTTGTATCCTAATATGCTTCCCTAAAAAGTTACGCCTCTTCAAAAACTAAGTAAAAATTTGGTTTTTAATTTTTATCTCAAATTTGGAGAAAGATAGAAATATACAAATAAGTGGACGTGTTCTACTAACGCGAAGGCTCTTTATGGATATTTTCTTTCTCCACCTGTATTGTTAGAAGGGGATGAAACTTACAACCTTGTTCATTATTTTTTAAGAACTGTTTAATGCGTACCAGAATATTTAATTTAAAAAATGCGCATCAGAAAGCTTAATTGATTTAGAAAATTATTTGTCTCTCTTATTTTTACCGTGAGACTAACAGTTTTCGAGTAAAAAATTAAAATCAATTGTAATGTGCCCCTCATTTTTGTGAATAGTTGTACTAAGTTTCTACAAGAAAAAAGTCTAGGTAGGCGGATTGCATTTTTTGTGTTTTGTAGTTTTTGATAATAATAATTGTTAGTAAGTTTGCATACATTATTGATCATGGAAAGATACACAAACGCCTACCTAGACTTTTGTCTTTTAGGCCCAATTGCACCGGTTACACTTATACATATATAATAAGCGTCGCCTAAAAAATTAATTGCCAAGGATACGATTGTCACTAAGAATTGTATCCAGGCGCACATTACAATTGATTTTAATTTTTTACTGGAAAACTATTACTCTCACGGTAAAAATAAAAGAGACAAATAATTTTATAAATGAATTAGGTTTTTTCATGCGTATTTTGAAATTAAAAGTTCCGGTGCATTAAAAAGTTCTAAGGAAACAATGAACAGGAGTTGTAAGTTTCATCCCCTTCTAACAATACAGGTGGATAAAGAAAATATCCACAAACAGCCTTACTGCTAGTAGAACACGTCCACTTATTTGTATTTTTCTATCTTTGTCCAAATTTGAGATAAAACTTAAAAACCAAATTTTTACTCTATTTTTGAAGAGGCGTAACTCTTCACTTCAGGGAAGCATATTAGGATACAAGTTTATACGAAAAAGTAGCCTTAATTTTCGTCCAGAAATCACCTCCTGCATTTTCTACACGTACTTAGTAAACACTCTGTATATTAGGTTGTTGTGTTCAGTACATCCGACCTCATTAAAAATTTAACCCAAATGATACATGTTTTTATTATGTTTTTGTGGTAGCCAGAATGTAAAATCAATTTTTTTACAAAACGACTATGGCGTTTTAGAAAATACGACCATTTAATCAAACCTTGAATGAGTTACCATTATTTTACAATCCTGCTAAGATTTTCGCAACATTGTCAAATGTTGATGTCTATTACATTCTGGTTAAAGCATTTCTGTCAATTAATAGAACGGAATTTACAAAAAACCTGCCGTCATTTTGTATCTGGTGAATGAACTTTTTGAATAACAAAAAAAAAATAAACAATAATAATTATATCACTTCTGCAGGTAAATACAGAATTATATTATTTTTATATCTATTACTTCGTCCTTTTATGAAACGACTAAAAATCTTAGCAGGATTGTAAATTTCACAATATTGCCGCGTTTTACAAAACGCCTAGTCGTTTTATAAAAGGACTGATTGTACATTCCGGCTACGAAGTGTCCACCTCAACCAACAAGAGTAGCATTAAGAAACGTATCCAGAAATGTTATTGTTTGTTTAACAATAGTTTTCTTCAAATTTGTAGCAGCCAGTTAAAAAAATTGTTTCACCATCTGCAATCTGGGTTGCCTATGCAACATACTTACATGGTGAGGAACGGTCCCGTGAGGAGTAATAATAGCAGCAACTTCGAATTTCTATTAATATTACATAATATGTTTGGCATTGTCATCATCAACATAGTTTGAATTTAATCTGTAACCAAAGACATAATATTCAAGTATATCCAGAAATATATTTAAATCTAGGGTGACATCAGCAATGACGAGTAAAAATAGTTATGCACTCATGCATTCTACTCATAAAATAATGTGTTATATACACCTTGAATCTACTCGTATTTGATATTAAGTTTAAACAAATTATAAACTTACCCTTTAAATGTACTTCCACCGTAACCGAGTCGCTCTTAAATAGCCACGACCCACCAAACTCTCAGATGCACTCCACATAGTGATCTATAGTATAGTAACATCTATGATGGATAGTTATCCTAATAAGCCGTTGAAATAGACTAAAGATATTATAGGGAATGGTAACGTAGTCAATAATATAAGGAACACTATAATTACTAGCCCGTTTTAGCTTTCGAAAAACTTTAGTTATGAAGGAAGGCGTAGATGTCAGCTTACTATCATTTGATTGACTCATAACACTTCAGCAACAATAAAATACCAAGCAAATTTGCAAAGATTACGATTAGATTAAAAAATTTTAAGTAGTAGCACAAAACAGTAAAACTGAAAGATCAATCGTAAAATACTCATGTTTGTTGATACTTTATCGTAGTAAACGTAAGTTATTAATTATTGTTATTAAATCGGAGCCTGCTTAAGACTTTTCTGAGTATTGTTCCTTGTAGAATATTCGTCATAAACTGACTTGTCTGACCAGTGACCCCTACATGTAATAGTATTAAAATATTATTTTTATAAATAGAAATGCCTTTTAAAAATGTTTGCTATTTCTGTATTCTGATAATCTCAACATTTGACGAATAACATTATAATTTGACAATTACTGTTATAGATATTCTACTAACAATATCGCAATGGCAAATCCAAAGAATCATTCCTTATGCTTTAATCCATTAATAATGGGATTCTTTCTGTGAGTAGTACACGATTTGTTATATATGCAGTCACTAGAAATAGTAAACTAATTATTATTTTAGGCTTGAAATGACTATTGCAAGTATCTCTGATCACTGTCAGCTATACCACAATGACAAAATTCTTGACTGTGCAGCAGCAACCGCTTTCCCAAATGGTTCTTACGAAACTGTTGAAATGATAAAATTTTCTAAAAATAATTTTACGGAACTAAAATCTTACGATTTTGTTAATCACAGTTTTTACAATCTTGAAAAGGCTATTTTAAGACAGAGCTTCATTCAATACATACAACCGCACACCTTCGGTCCTATGTCTCAACTACGATACCTGGATTTATCTGGTAACAATATAACCATATTACATAAACATTCCTTTACTGGTTTAAAATATTTAAGACACCTTATATTAAGTCATAATCAAATATCCTTGATAAATGAAACCATATTGACACCGTTAGATTCTTTAGAATCGTTTGATTTAACTTCTAATAATATAGTTAATGTTTCATTGGACCTATTTTTAAAGAAAAAAATTTTGGAATTAAAGCTCTCAGAAAATCCAATTCGATTACAAAAAGGACCTCTTTTTGAAACCACAACTCTTTTAAAATTGTCTCTAAGATCATGCAATTTAAAAGAATTATCAGCTAATGCATTCAACCTAATGCCAGCACTAATATACCTTGATTTATCTGAAAATTCTTTAAAACTTCTTCCGGATAATTTGCTGAAACCGCTTCCCAGCCTTCTCAATTTTGATATTAGAGATAACTCTATCACGTCTTTAGACATCCACAAACTACCTATAGAGAGTCATATTGAAGTCATACTTTGCGCTAAAAATCCATTGGAAAATACTCAAAATTGTTCAGGGATTATTCATAAAATTAAGCTTGAAAAAGAAAGACATGCAGAATTATTGATCATGAACCAAACGAAAGACGTTGATCCTAAACAATCAATTAGAAATACAGAAACACACGAGGAAACAAAGATTGAAGCAAATGATCAAGTCTATATAATAAACAAACTGCAGTTTCAGTTACTGATAGGATTATCTACGGTATTAATAATTTTGGTTATAAGTTTAACATTTTTAGCGGTTTACCTTAATAGGTTAGAAAGTAAAGGCCACACACAATTTCGTGTTATATCAAATGCTTGATGGGGGTTGGAGGGGGTATAACGACCTTAAAACAGTTGCCGCTTCCTGCAGTGTACCTACGTGTAGTAACATATTGTTGTAACTAAGAACTTTGCAACTTAGAAAATATTTATCTGTGTAACAATTCTTATAACATATTTTATTTAAAAATTATAATAATTGCATTCTGTATTTACGTTATAGTAAAAATAAATATTACTTTTATGAAATTATAATTGACTAAATTAATACTAAAAACACAATTTTGTGGTATACATTCTCTAGTCAGTAGCATTACTTTTGTGATATTTCACTACTCATATTACCACTAAGGAATACCAGAACCCAAAACGTAACACCACTAATAGGCAATACTATATTACTATAGCCAGGTTTTATTTTGGTTGATATGGAAATACAAAATAGTAAAAACGCTATGCAACAAAAAGTTTAAAATGCGTACCAAAAGACCTTCCTAAACGTTTTGTGGTATAGGGTTTCTCTGATTTGGTATTTGTATAACAACCAACACTCAACAGAATACCTGGTTCTGTTCATTTTAAATGAAGTCTGGTATAGTAGATATGCTGAGACATTGAGAAGCTGGACTTTTTATACATTGGTCACTTAATTACAATAAGTAATACCAATCCACTAAAGAGAAGTCGGATTTAATTTGTTGAAACAACTTTTAATTGCATGAAAGTTCGGTTATAGTTAATATTCCAGACTCTTCTTCATTATGATGCTGCTTAATACTATCCAAATAAGATCGCTACAACTAGAAATATAGCAATACGCAGGACAGTCGTTACTAAAAATTGTTTGTGATAAAGGGTATTTCCGTTCAACTAGTGGTTTTTATTTCTGCAATAAATTCATTCCATTGTCGGTCGTTACAGTTTGACAGGGATAGGATGGTATGAATTGCGTAGACGAGCAAGAGAGAACTGAAGTGTTTAAGCATCCCAGCGACACGACTGGTAGCTCTGTTCTTTCTCTTATTTTACTATTGCGCATCCACAAGCCAGATGTCATCCTATTCCTGTAGCTGTAGCAATCTAATTTCTGTCATTAACTGGACACTATCAGTAAAACCGGTCATAATTTCGTTTTGCTAACTAGCAATTAGTTGATATTTAAATCTTCAACGGGTAATAAATAACTAAGAAGTTGAAAAAAATAGTTATTAAGAACCTGAACCATATGAAGAAAAACAGTTGAGGACTTTCCATTATTCAGATTCTGTCTTTCTTCTATAACATAATTTAGACTACGGCCTCTTTCTATGGTAAATGGTAACAAGATTTCTCCTAGTTCGCCGATTTGCCGACATATTTGTTTATTTATATTTACGGCAGTTGACTTAAGATTAGAATATTGCTTATGTTCTTTCTCTGAACTACATTTTATATGATATGAAGTGCCCTTACATATTTTTCATACTTTTTTTGATGCATCCTTAATTCATGTTTTTGTTTTACGTTACTGCCATGTTTTTTCGGCATGCTAAATATAACTTCAGTTTCTACGTTTCTATCACGATTACGTTGACCTCCACATATTATCACCTGATTGTTGCATGCTTCTATTGCACATAATAGAATTTTTTGTAGATATAAATAATCGCTCAATTTTACATGTTGATAAAACGTTTATTTTTAAAGACATTTTCCTTGTTAATTTATTATATCGGCTACTGAAACAAAATTCTCCAGATTACGTTCAATCAGCTTCTCGAATTTATATCTTATTCGATAACAGGATAATTTTTGTAAATGTTATTGTCTTCCTTTGTCTGAACAAAGATATACTAATTCTGATAATAAATCGTGATAGGCACTAAGTATAAATAAATATGCTTTTAAAACTGATTTTAAAGGATCAGATAACATCAATATGTAAATCAGTTTCTACAAATCAAATTGGGCAATATTGAAGGTTTCTAGGTTCAGATACAAAATATTTTAAGAAACACCAAGACTGATATTGAAACCCTCCAAAAATACCTAGAATTACCCAACCTGTATCATAAGATATAACTGTGTACTTATCTAAAATCCTAGTAGTTAGGGCACTTTAATTAACTAATAAATAAAAATTAAGCAAATATTACAAATCATTTGAGGCAAGCATATAGTAGAGGAATGTAATTTAAGTAGAGAAAACGTGTTGTAATTTGTGAATATTAAAGCAGGGTGCAAAATAAACCCTATATTATAATTAACTTTTTACCACACTAGGTATTATGTTTTTATATTTGCCGAAATCATACTTTGTAGATAATTTTAATAATGGGCTAGAATAACCAACGGATTAATTCGTTTGTGTGAAAATCGTTTTCTAAATAAATGGCTTTACGGGATTGCATTTGTAAACAGCGGGGAATATAGGGAATGCCCCCATTTTATTATTATTATCATAAATTATTGAATGTTACTCGATAATCAATTAAAATACTTCATAGAATAATATTTCATTAGCTTTATATGGTTGTACCAATCGATCTAAGAATGTATGAAGATGGCACAAGAAAGTGTTATTTGCTGCAAGATACGAAATTTTGCAAGTCGCGTCAGATACCATGCATTAAACTTTTACACTACTTTGTGGGGGTACACAAGAAATGACGTATTCGATTGGATCAAGTACGTGCTTGGACTGTTGTATCATGTTAGGAGCTAATACCGTCTCCAACCTCGCGATTCTTCACCTTCACTCCGTCGTCAAAGAACATATTATCCATAAATAACTTACAACATAACACCTGCTCGCACTTCACCTCTGTCTTCACTAGCTTCAGTCAGCACAAACGTAGAACCAGGGATGGAGTTTTACGTGCTCGGACTCGATAAGAGTCTTCCTGAAATACAGACTGAACATCAGAGTTGCCAGAATCCCTGGAGATTTGAACGAACCCGGACCGACTGAGTAATTATGGCTGCTTATTATTCTCCTGCGAAAAATCCATTACTTGTCCTTAACCCTTGTAATAGTAGCGCGATCTGCTAAAGTGGGGAACTTTATGTGCTGATTGCTTTACATTAGAAAATGAGATACCTACCTATTTTATCCTTACTACATAGCATTCTCTCTATAGTTTGGATCAAAAAAAACTAAAGCAATGGTATTCAGGTGGGTTAAACAATCTTCATTAATAATAAATTTTAAACAAACCTGGACATTGCAAGTACCTACATATAATATATCGTACGATTATGATGAATGACTAGTGTAAGTATAACTATTAAATAAAACAATTACTCTTCGTTAGTGTTTATATATTATAGATATCGCCATCCATCTCAATGGTAGAATATAAGGTCCAATAAATTCAATCAAAAGATCAGAAATGAAGTATCTTCATCTAAATACATCTAATGACCTTTTCGTTCTTATAATATACCGTTGAAGTTGCTATAAAACCTTTAGTTACCTTCTGCTGTAACCTTCTTTGTAGGGACTTGCCAAACCTGGTTTCAAAAATTAAAATATGAATTTAACATTTTGCTTGATTTAGTACCAAATGCAAATTTGCATTAATTATCGTTTTCACTTATATTTAGCATTATTATAGCATCAGAAAGAATGTATTAGGTACACAGTAGCTAACAGACATGGTAAGGAAATGCTTCATCAAGTTTGTATATCGTCTACTTATCTACTACTGTTCCAAACTTTCTGGTATTGAATATAATCGCACTATGATGAACGGATTCCCTTTTTTCGTCGCAATGAGCTGCCCCTTTGTACCAAGCTTAATAATAACTATTTATTTATAACAACTAATCGGCTAATGTTAATGAAACTCTCGAAACTAGTGATTTATTTGATAACAACATTTACTTAAAAATGCCTAAGGTTTTCTAAATCAAAATAACAAAACTCTTAAAAGTATTAAGTATGAATCACGAATAAACCATATCTTCAGGTAAATACTTCTATCTTTAAGGATAAACTGACATATAATGCAATAGTTTCTATAATTGGATTCTATAATTTGAGACGTAAATAATAATAACTATAAATAACACCCTAGGATGCAACATGCCACCTAAGATGGAAATCAATTGATTAAGATAGAAAACCCTTTCAGAATAGAGGACCCAATGTGCTGCTGCTTATGTACCTCTGCGATCGAGCATTACCCAAACGAATTAACTTGCCCACAGTTGTGGCGTAGCTGATGCGGCCGTGTTACACTTGGTTGGGGTGGATTGGATTGGATTTTAGAAAGAGGGTGAGAAATATCACACACGTACTACTTAGGCCACAATGGGTGCACCCATTGAACTACCCCCACATATTAGCTCCCCAATTCAGGTATCACCAAACCATCGAATTCTTTGGACGAACTTGTGTGCATCCGCTATTGGATCTTGCTAATACTGGCTATGTCGGGCCAGAAGTCCCCTAACATGGATCCTCTTATTCTTGCGAGTACACCAGCCCCATCCTGTGGCCTGTGCATGTGTTTCTTGAGAGTGCAGTGTCCCGTTAAGATCCCCATCACTTGTCACAGGTTCTTTCGTAACAACTACATAAAAATATTTGGCTGTCATCGGAGAAGGTGCTGCTATAGCTGCCTTTTGCTTGATTGCAGCTTTGAGTGTTAACCCATCTTCTGTTGAAGTTTCTTAGAGTTTATTGGTGGTGTAGCATAGAGCTTAACATAGTTAGCGACACAGAAATTACGGGTTGTGGTCCCCAAGCTGTTTGTTCTGAGACCAGTCTCGCAGCTGCGTCGGTTTCTTCATTTCCGTAGTTTCTAGCATACCCTCTCACCCCAAAAAAGTGATACGACATTATATTTTGCGATATCTTACTTCATAGCGCCGTAGTACTACCCTGGAGGTAATTTCTCAACTGCCTAAGACCAGTAAAGCGGCTCTGCTATCACTGGTAGATGCCGATTTTTAGATACTTGATCTCTTGATCACGGATTGCTAACGCACCATGCACAATTCCCCAATACCTCCGCTTGGAAGAAAGTGGACAATCTCTAATGCTGCAGTGAGGTTTGAGTGCATAGGACCAGTAGAACTAAGAAAGATAAGTCGTTCCCCATGTCGTAACTTACTGGCCGCTATAGCTTGTCTGACTCTGGGCCACCAGATCAATGCTCCGTAGCATAGCATTGGCCTAAATATGACGGTGTACAGCCACAGGCTAATTGTGGTAGAGAGTCGTCAAGATTTGCCCATTGTGCAGCGACACTGTCAAAACCCCATGCAAGCCTTTTCGGTTTTGACCTGCATATGTTTCCCAATTCAGTTTTTTGTCAAATAATACTCCCAAGTATTTGAAATGGTTTGAAAAGTGAGTGAAGTTTCGAATATTGTAGGTGCACATAGGGTTGTGTTCTTCCGTTTTTTTAATAAAAGATACCATCTTTGTCTTAGAGGGATTGACAGAAAAGGACTGTCTATTACACCATGTTTTTATTATTCGAAGAACAATTTTCCGAGTAACGAGGATGGCAATATAATCCGCATAACGAATGTAATGTAATTGAAAGTATTGATTATAGGTAAGTACGTTGTGAGCGTATTTTACAATCGAAATTAGAAACCAAAAAACCATCGCCGTGTCCACCCTTGGCTACGCAGATGCAGCGACCAAAAGAATAAAAATAAAAGCATTCGGTTGGCTATAATTCAGGTAATTTTTGCACTAATAGCTTTAAAAAGTCTGTGTACAACATTATAGCTTAATTTTTTCACCAAAATTCATCGAAATTGGTAAACCAGGGGGTCTCATCTAAGAGGGTAAATACTTTTATTGTGTTTTCACATTTTGGTTGCTTTTTGTGAACATACAACAAAAGCTAGATGTTAAAGTGGAAATATAGTATATTGACATTTTCAAGCGTAACTTTGTTAAAATCCATAATTATAGAAATATAAATATCAAATAAAATATCGATTTTAACTGGAATAATAATATTTATTTTGCTTTATACGTATTTCGGCATCAATGTGCCATTGTCAAAAGCATTTATAAGATATTAAATAACAATTAATGCAAAATGATTTATACAGTAACTGCTTGATTCTATTATTTTAACACTGCGTGAAGCAACTGGCCCCAGTCAACCCGTCGGAGGTCAGTCGCTTATCAGTGTTTTTAAAAAGATATTCATTCCAAAATCTTCAGTAAAGGAGAATCTAAGAGTTCAATTTGCTCATTCATTAAAGGTATGTTGTTTTTTGTGTGTTTATAGTTGCTGGGAAGTTCGCTTTCGATACACACTTAAGATATATACTATGCCTGAAAATAATACCTGTTATTAATGCCAAATGGATTTATTCTTTCTGAAGGTTTAAGAGCATTCCTAGATCTCTTTAAATTGGTTGGAGATTTTGTTTAATCAGTGCTGATCTGTATTTCACAAAATTGGTTTATGTTAAAGAATTTATATGTTTATAATTATTGTGTAGATCTTTCTTTAATTTTTTAAGACCTTCATGAACAATGTTTTATGGGAATAAGCAGGTTTTATAAATACTTGTAGATTAAATTGCAACAGTATTATATTAATGGGAATCTTTCTGACATATGCTCTACATAATCTGAACAAAAATATAGTACAAATGTTTGCAAGTTGTTTATTTAGTATTTTCCGTTTAAAACTTTATACAGTTTAAGCTGAAGTGATTTACCCGTCTTATATTTTTAGCATTCTTATGGACGAGGGTGAACTTTTTGTAATAACCCTCTAGATGCCAGAGTAGGGAAAAACTGTAGGTAGATTTGTGTAATAGGTCCCCAGTGTATAATATTCTATTTTTGTTCGAATGAGATTTTATATATTATAGCCGAGACCCTCGTATTTTGTTCAAAAAGAGCAACCCTAGTTTAGTTGAAACTTCATACGTTTGCTAGAAGGTGAAGATTTAATTAGTGACTACGCTTTGCTAAAACTTAACATTGTTTAAAGTAATTCTCCTGCTCATAAACGTATAGTAGGTATGATACAATACTACTGACATAAATGACTTAAATTGTTTACAGTAAATAACTGCTTGTAAGGTTTTCACCATTTTCTCATTCAAATGTCGAGTACAATGTTTGCGCATTAATTTAGTTAAATTAATAAAGTATGTGCTGCTAAAGTAAACAAGTAGGACCATTTAGCATGGTACTAAAATATGAATGAATTGTACACATATTGAAGCAACTCTGTGAAAGTTATGCTTGTCATGTTCACAAATATTATTCCATCATTAATTTCTTGTATAAACTATGAATATTCCGTAATACAAGATTGTATTTGAGTGTTAAATTTTATGCGGCATATGCACTTGTGAATGTTTAGAATATTCTGATGGTCTCGAAACTAATATTTTCCAGAATACTTGAGTAATTTAATAATAATAATTGAGATTCATTAGCTGCATATTAAATGAGCATTTGCAAACCAAGTTAAACTAGTTTGCTATGCATAAGCTCTATAAAGGATAGTTTTAAGTGATTTAGGGAATGTATGCATCACCTGCATGTTTCTAACTTTATGTAGAATCGTTTAGAAATTTTCCCAAATTGCTCAATATCATACCGAGTTGGTCATTTCCTTGAACATAGGCCGTTAAAATTGCTTATCACATTTATGCGTATTCCTCTGCCCACTATTTTTACAACGCTACCAAATTAAAGAGGATACCTACTATTCTACGTCGTTTAATATTAAAAATTAATTGTATAATGCTTCGTTTGCATAAAACAATTTTTTTAACAGTAATAAAATAAAATGTACGATACACCTCCCGCCCCCGTGTTTTGAAATTCTGGATTCGGCTCCTTCGGTGCTTCATCCATAATCTTCTAAACTTATACTTTAATAAGTGACCTCCCGGACTTATATAACGTAAATCACTATTTAAATTTTCTTATTTTTCTGTAAAAGAAGCATTATATTGTAATTAATTTTTCTATTACTCCGTATTTATTCATTAATCATTCAATTATTAATTATTTAAACACGTTTCACAAAAAAGTCAATTAGTATCAAATCAAACATGAAATTGAATTAATTATTATTCGTTGTATGTTGCTAATGCCTTTTATATAAATTAGGTTGGCAATTGGCTTGCTACAAACAAAATAAACCAGCTTTAATTAATTTAGTACAACTACTGCTGTGTTGGTAATGCTAAACCATTACCTAGTTTAACGTTTACACAAGAAACGGATTGTAACAGAATAATAACAGTGCTGTATTATCAGGAATCAGTTTGACTTAATATTGAAAGGAAATGGATTCATTTAGCACCTTCTTCCAATCTTTTACTAGGCAGTGTTTACTCATAATAATAATATATTAAAATGATATCAGATATAACAAACAGATAATTCAATTTTTTTGCTGTTCTATTTATATTTCCTATCTCAAGGAGTTGATTTTTATCGCAGAGATATCAGATATGACCTTAATATCACAATGCAGACAATATTTAATTTATCGATCTCCTAATTTTAAATTTATTGTATATGTATACAATAAGTAAAGTTGTGCTCTACAAGACGTATGTAGAAGAGGTCCCCGATTACGCGATTTGGTATCACATTCCTGACAATTATTACGAAAGTTAAAGATCTCAGTACCTACTTTGCTAGGTAACACCCGCGACACAATATGGCTATGACACATTATGTAGCATATTACTTAATTCCATTGTACCCCTATTATCTAATATTTTTTACACTTTTCAATACCTTATGAAACAATTAGACCAAACAACCTTTACCAGAAAGGGGCACGTTAAGAAAGCTATGGAAGAAAGAAATAATAGAAAAATATAGAACTTGCTCTATGTGGGCGTTTGCTTTAATTCTCAGTACTATAGCGTTAAGGATCTCTAAATGTGTCTCGGTCGTTTGGGCTATATTTCTTATAGTTTCAATGCCCCTAGTTTATCTTCTTTTACTGTACCAGAAAACGTGTAATAAATTACCATTTTACGATCGTTGCATATAGCTTTTGTTGTCTACTATAGATCAAAAACCAATTATTATCGGCATAGGTGTAAGATCTGCAAAGCGTTTTGCATTATGCACCTATAGACTAAAGTTCTTCTTTAGTAACTGCGATGGATTTTTTGAAATTTATATAGAGTCCACAATGTCGAATTTAACCGAGTTGCTTAAGTTCCTATAATATTAATTGATTCAAAAGGAGATCCATCGAAGTTTTTCACGACGAAAATCTAGGATGTCTGCTTAAATTTATTGCTGCGTAATGAAAGTCTCGAAATCAAAGGCCACTTTATGTTTTATGTTTATCGACCAGAGATTAATTTTTAATCACAGGATCAGAATCTGATCTCATCAGCAATATCTGAATTAGGGGTATCCTCCATTTTGTGGAAGGGGTTGAGTATAGCTTAAGTGGGTCTATGGGAGCGGCTGTTTGGTGGCAGTACAGTTGGACCACTTATTTGTTACCTGACCACTTACTACTGTTTCTTACCTTCCTGTTTACAATATCGGTCTATCCCATTTTTTATACAGTTTCTCCGTTTATCGCGGTGTTCCACATAATTATGAGGAATAACGAATCTACCGTCTACGACCCTCAGTTGAGGGGCAATCTATAAACCTTTCTCGGAAGACCGAGGCCAACATTTCGAGTTAAAATTATAAAATCATCGCATTACCCTTATTCATAATTATCAACCTACTACCTACTACAACTATTTCGTATATTATGTTTCGAAAACATGATTGAATAGAAAGATTCTATACCGGTTGTCTTTTAAACTTCTTTGTTTTTATAACAGACAAATAATAACTTTTGATAAGTATCTCATTGTTCTTCTTCAGCTCAAGTGCAATTAACAAATTAAGCTTCCTTGGATATTTTCCTCGAATTTCCCATGGCGTAAACTTCTTCTGGAATTGGATTGGTATTTCATGTGGCCATCCAGTTATAAATTGTTAAGCCATAGCAACGAAAATAGACTGATGGTAAATAAATAGCAGAAGAAGGTAACTCCTTTTTTTATCAAATATAATTCTATATTTGGTCATTACCTTTGATGGATTGTCGATGTTCGTTTATTGGTGGAAAAGCTAGAATAATGTATGATTAATATTTACTGTGTCGTTTTAATTATAAAAGATCTGGTTAACAATGATCAAAACTGATTTCTGTTACGGTTGTGGTTTTATAAGCAATAGGTATTCAAGAATCAAAATGTAATCCAAATTTAAGACTTGATGACGTTTTTCTATAGTTAGACCTACTATTTCCGTTCACGAATTTCATAATGAATTAATAACTCTCCCTTTTCACCTCTTTATGAAATTAAACTTTGAAACGCAGCTCTTGCACAGCAAAACCAATTAAGTTAACGTGTAACATTTATCATATCTCCTAATAAAGTTTAATTTCACAAGTCGTTTCGAAGTTTACCATCCACCTTAACTGAGTTTATTTATTATCTTTTATGTATCATTCATGTTTATCTTTTATCCACTGTCGGTGAATTTAGTTTTACCTTGTACTGACAGAAGAGTTTAAAATCAGTGGCCCGTAAACACGCAATAGATACGAAGATACAGTGTCCGCCCTAGTAATAAATTTACCCAGTAAGGGAAAGGTTTTACCGTGGTAGCCGCACCGATACGAAATTACGAACAGTGTAAATAAAACTGAATTTACATGTCAAATTATAGTTGTTTGTTAATTGGAGTACATTGTTTGCTTACAGTGGGAATACTTTCTCATAAATATTTTAGCTGCAAAAATAGTAAAGGGGGTGCTAGCATTTCGAGTATATTGACAATTACCGATCTATCGCTGAAAAATATTTATTCATTTTAAAACTTTTCATTAATTTATCAAACATTTGATATTTACCATCCTTAATAATATTGCTCTTTGTTTGTTTTATTTTCACCTTGACCTGATGGTAAAACTTATTCCTTGTGAACTGCAACAGAGAATTACGATTAGGTACATACCATGTTTTACTGTTGTAACACATGGTAGAAATAACAACTTTATTTGATACCCGACAACCCAAAATTGAAGCTTAAGTATATTCTAATATCCATATTGTTACATTTTCTAATATAGATACAATATTAGCAGATTTTAACCTTAAATATTTATTTATTGACATTCTCAAGAGTGACTTTGTTAAAATCTATAATTATAGAAATAATAAATATTAAATAAAATATAGATTTTAACGGGAAATAATAATATTTTTTGCGCTACTGTGCTCTATTTCATTGTTTACCGCGGCTGTTTCCAAGACAGTAAGTTATGTTTACTAGTTGCTAAGGATAAAGTCGTCGGTAAAATACTTTGGGGTTCTAGAACGGTAAGTAAATTTACTCAAAACGAATGTGGCATGTAATTTGATAAATTAATGTCAGTCACAAATGTCAGTTTAGTTAAATAAAATGAATGCAATTTCCAATGTTAGTTAAAACAAATCCTGGAGCTTTTAATTTCTCATTTCTTGTAACAAAGTACGCCAGCAAAGATTTTTCATCAATATTTGTACTTTTCTTGGTACACCAATTTTTAAAATGATTGTAGGTACCTTCGTAGCGTCTCTCTAGACTTATCAGGAATGAGAACCGAACACCCCATCACATTCCAAGCTTCTTCTATTTCGTTTTCGGAATCATTTTCATTAATTTTTAGCACGGAACTCCAAATAATTTTCACAAAAAACTGCAATGGCGGTAACTGTTTACAGATTGCTATAGAAACGCAATATATCAATCGACAATACGGCAACGTGATGCGGAGACTGACAATTATCGCATTTGAATCTGTATTAATTATTATTTTATTAAAAATTCTTTTTACCGGATTCAGTAGCGCAAAAAACGTCATAAGCATCACGAACGTTAAGGACTACCGATCTCAGACAATAATTGGAGTCGTCGCTGCGCTCCTCCTCCAAACTATTGTCTTCGATCGGTAAAATGTCCTTACCGTTCTTAATACTTAATATACTATATTTGCTTAATACGTATTTCGGCATATAATATTAATTATATTAATCTAGGATTATTTTCACTATTCCAACGTTCATGTATATGGTTCATGTACTTTAACTATCTCTAAGGTTATCTATTTCGCTATCATATGTTATTGTTGTTTTTGTTGTTCTTATATATTTTTTTCTTCCAGGTAGGGACGAACGCACTCTGCTACCCAACGATATCACGAATTCATCAACAACAGGTAAATTACCCATTGTACTAAGTGATTTTCCGCCTGTTATCCGCTTACATTGCAGCTAGAGAAGACACTTTTCTGAACTGTTGCAGCTCGGGAACTAAATTGCGAGGTTGAGAGAAATCTTTTTTACCGTGGTTTATATACTATTTTTTCACTATTAGAAATGTTATTCATTTAAATCTTTCTTAAATATTTAGTAGCCTGAAACTGCAGTAGTCAAACTAAAAAACAAAACCAACAACGTCTGGTTTATAGAACGTTTATTTTATTCCCGAGCTGCATTAGCGGGCCTCACAACCACCCCATACGAAATGCACCACTTCGGAATCACCCCGTATTGCAGGTGATCAGGCAAAACCCTGTAGAACTCCATAAAAACACTGAAAGTTATTTTTTCCGTAGTTGTTGTGTGTGTTGTGCGAATGGTAGCAAAAGTAAATTTTGCACCAATCACAAACCGTTATTTTACTTTTGTAGCACTCGCCAGCGGCAGCAGAAGTAAATAGAGGCTTGTGATTGGTGTAAAATTTACTTTTACTGCCGCTCAGGCAACAATTGCAGAAAAGTTTTTAGAAATTGCCTTTCTAGGTTTTGCCTGTATTAGTAACACAGCCCACATCCCTTATTTTTATCTAAATTATTTTATGGCAGGTAATGTACAAATTATTGTACATTACCTGCCATAAAATAATAGTAATATTTCTATGTTATCATAAATAATAATAAAAACAAGGTTTTAAAAAATATAACTAAATTCCATACGTAGAATAAGACGTAAGTAAGAGTAAAAGTAGGTACCTACCTACTCAAGTAAATTAATAGGTACCTACGTCTTCATTTTCAGATTTATTTCAAATCCGTTTTGCTTAATTTTGCTGTCATTCTTTGACAGTTAATGTAGGTACTCACTTAATCTCCGTGATCATGAATATTGTGTTACTCACTCTCGGCCGATCTTCGCGTCTTTATACAATGTGAAAATTTAATACAGGAGTTCGGTAATAATTTAGAGGGTGTCGTAGGAACAGAGACGTTTGCGCTTTCGTGGTATTCCTTCTATATGGAGTAAGTTAGTTAACTAAATAGCTGGTGGAAATTTAAAGATAATCAAATGATTTTCCCTAAATTCGTTTGTCTATCATCTCTAAATAAAACCTTAAAGCCAATTACAGTCTTCGTATATACGAAGCTGCAAATAAACAATCTGCAAAGCGATTAGGAAGATCTAACTAATCATCATGTAAATGTTCCCCATGTCGTGTTTGACAAGCGTTAAATTTCCACAGTAATCCTCGGCAACGTATTTATTAATCATGGGTTATCTGATCTGGGAAAGCTCTGTCTTATACCCCTTCGCCCCACAATTCCACTTACGTTCACTCTGATTGCAGATAGCAAGGGAACACGCTAAGCATCCCAAAGCTTTGTTAGAAAAAGGATTTAGCTTTGGTAGGAACCATTTCTAGTGTGTTTTAGAGTAAAAACTAGATTCGAGAGGTTAACCACAAATTATTAATTAAAATCAAGCGTTTATGCGACACAGTTTAGCATGGGATATAATATAAGATCATTTTCAGTTTTGTAAGAAGTATAGTAACCGATTTACAAAAATAGTTGATTTTCTGTAATTACACCTTAGTTGTGAAAATTAAACAGGTGGAAAGTGTTTAGAATTTAAACCTAATATTTTATTTTCTTCTTAATGAGTTTCAAACAGAGCAGTGTTGAATACCGGCACGTTTTCTTTATGAAAGCGACTTCATTTATAATGTTTAACTACAATTAAACATATTTGCACGCAGAGCCGTATAACATCATTAAATTAATTTGTATTTACAACGCGGAGTGCCACAGGATCTCGCACGCTCATCTGATTAACATTTTATGTTGCGCTGTCCGTGGTTTAATGTTAGCAACATGGGTACTTTCTACAAATAAACATTTACGTTTTCCATTCTGCTTTACATTTACCGTTCCCTCATATTCATTTCAAGCTTTAGGAAATGCGTTAATAAATTATCTCGAATGTGCAAATATGGTAAAGGATTCTTGTTCGTAAAGTGGAGATAAGTGCTGCTTTGAAATTTATAAGTACTAAAGTCTGGTAAATCACTTATGTTAATTTTATGTTTGATGTTTTTAACACACAAAGAATTTTTTTCTAGAAAACGATTTATAAATCATTTTTAGTGTTTCTATTCAATGTGTAAAACAAGGTAGTATGGTCTATTGAGAATATTAAATTGTTTCTGGCTTCAGATATTTCTATTTCCTAAAAGAAAACTATAATTAAATATTTGCAATAATTATAGGTAAATTGAACAACTAAACCAAGACGTTCCTTTCAAATGTATCAGTAACGTTTTTGGGAACAAAAATTCTCTAGAAACAGTGTCCAATCCCCCTTTTAAACAAGCATTTGTGTTTTCTAACTTACAGAATTTCTGAATGGTACTTGTCTATGTAAACACGAACTCAATAGCTTGTTCAAGAATCAGCACTTAACAAGTTATATTATGGGGTGATAACCACATGTTTACGTGAACAGGGAAGTTCAGAAGGCTTGTGCAAACAGATTTTGGTGTAAGTGTGTGGTACACAATGTTACCACATAATTCTGTGGCAGTTTTGTTATAATACAATTTCTGTAATATTACCAAAATAAATATACAGTGAAAGGGGCTTCACACAGGCGCGATTTATTTGCGAATTTTTCATTGTGTTCGCATTGGTTAAATTTGGCGGTAAATTCAAATTAACCAATGAAAACAAAGGGAAGATCTTATGAAACAATTTTACATTTTTTAAAATTTCAAATATGTACAGAAAATTAATTTGAGAAAGTTAAATCTTATTTTGCTATATTTTAATCATTTCTATTTTCTTATAACTTGCACCCTTTTCTGCATTTATTTCATTTGAAAAACATTTTAGCAAAAATTATCCCTGGTGCTTGTTTATTTTTAGAGCATCTGTATTTTAATATTTCACCCTTACTTGAAACGCACTTGGCGTTTCCCACTCCTTAGTCCATTTTACAGCTTTATCAGTAGGCTTTTCATTAACATTAACCTTTTCTGTTAACCTCCCACACCGTCACTCAAGACCTTAGTTTAGTCTACAGCGCTGTCATAATATTGCAGTAGCTTTTATATTACTTTCATTAAAATATCACGGAGAAAACCATACCCATTAATTCATGTTTAAAATCTTAAATTTCCTTTTAAGTAAAATTACAATACCTAAAACCACTCGGCCTGAAGAAAATATTGAATTTATTTTAGAAACAATGAAAATTTCAAAGTAAATTTTATTTCTAAATACCTACTGACTGGAAAGAAGAAGAAAGTTCACGAGGTATTTCCATTTCTTTCTCAGAATATATTAAAAGTTTAAACAGTTTTTTTTTATTGCTAAATAAAGTTAATAAAGTTATTATTATTATTTATTTATTGTTATATGTTATACTACATCCAACTCATTTTCCGTCTTATTTTAACCGTATACCTTAACCTTTCAAAGCTGTTCATTGTTCTAACAACGCTAATCGGCAGAAAGAACACCAACTACTGATATTCCTAAAAAATAAAGGGTGTTACCCTCCCTGCACTTCGATTTCAGCTATCCGTTCCTGCAGCAACGTCAACCGCCAAAAACTAGGTACACTAATACTAGAAGTACATTCTCGAATTAAAAATGTTAACTATAGAGTTCCATAGAAAAATTGATTTAAATCATTTCTTAAACAATCAGTATTTCCGTCCGATTTCCGTTGATCATCATGAAGATGGGTTTCATTTGTAGCATTTTAAATATTATACCCAACGTTCCAACTTAGATTATTTTATAAATAAAAATTGTAAACATGTTCTCACCCTGTGTTTTATAACGATATATCTTTCAACACTGAATTTAGCAACTACACGTCTGAATTTTATATCAAGCACGTAAAGCACTTAAATTTAGCCCTACACACACATTCTGAAACTTTTCGAGCCCTGTATAATACTCCCGGCTTTGAACTCTGTTAACAAGTGCCCAATTACGCGGTTTATTAACAATAACTTTTCCTCGTGCATATACACGAATTTTATTTTAAACAATTGAAATATTTTTTTTGTGGGCATACTGACACAAACAAAAAAATATGTTTGTTGAAAAACTTTTCGAATATCACGTTTCAGTCTGGCCGCACTGAATTTTTCTCTCTAGAGTAATATCTAATACAGCTTTTTAATCCCACTTGCTTGTTTTTCTAAATGAAAAAATAAATTTAGTGTGGGTTAATAACAAAGGGAATATCTTTTAAACGTACGGTTTGTACGAAAGATGAAATATTCTCCTATTATGTATTTATGAGGATTCACTTCGTAAACGTAGTTCTAAAGTTCACATAGAGTATTATTTTGTTATATTATGCCATAAGAATGTTTGCAAAATTAATTCCAATAATTGCAAATAAACGCTGTACAAAAAATTATTTTATAAATGGATAGGTACACTTTTATTCCTAAAGTTTCAAATTATTTTATTCGCTTGAACTTGAGCAGAAACGCAATACTCAATAGTTTAAATAATCATTTTAGTTAATTCATTTAGTAACTGGGTGCTTGCTAACGACCTCTTAGTTCATTAAGCTACAAACTGGACACTAACATGAACTGTTAAGTAAGCATACACAACCACACATTCTAGTGCCCAAGGCAGAGGTCTGTTATGGACACTTTCTACCAACAACCGACAGAGATTTCGGTTCAGTAGTTCCTGCCACATGGACGGTATAAGTACGTCAACTTCAGGTTTATAGTTGTACTTTCAGGGATTTGATATAAAGTCCTAGTTTGTGCCATATATTTCTAGTAAACACTTGCAACCAAGTTAATTTTAAATACAAAAATTGGAATGGTAAAATTTTAGTTAATATTAGCAAAGTTATATACAAGAAAGTGGTTCAGATTTAAAGTAAAAAAGAATAATTTAGTCTTTAACATAAAATGAATTAAATCAGGTATTTAAATATTGTTTCTGAAACTGAAAACAACATCTAAAATCAAAACCAATGGATTAATTAAAGCTTATCAATTTCAACTTTATTCGTATTAATGGTAAAGCTTTTTAATGATGATGGTTGAATGGTTCTAATAATGTTAACAAAAACGTAAATAAATATTCAAACTGAAAATACTCTCGGTTTGATGATGAATTAAATTTCAGTAGCGTATTTTTATAATCTTGATTTGTTGATGGTTTATATAAAAACGCAAAGTAAAATCGGTAGAAGACATTTGACGCAATAAAATGCCAATGGTCAATGCATTGAGATATAAAATACATCTTACATGTATCGGGTACTTAAATGATGATCTATAAACTCCACGGAAACCTTTTGTGAGAGTAATACAAAAATAGAAAAATAATTCTTTCACGTCAATTCCTAAATAATAAGAGTTAAAATCTGAAATGTATTTTCTTCGTGCGAAATACAGCCTGTACTTAGACAAATTAAGCAATATTCGCGACGGCGACCTGCCTTATCGACAGTCGTAATTAATTTTATGTTCCTTAACTAAAAAACCTAAAAAAAAAATGGTTGTAATTATGTGCAGGTCGACGGAAAAGCATACTGTACAACACGTGCTGAAATTTTGGATATTTCAGCACTAGTTGTACAATATACTATTTAATAAGAACGAATAATTATTATACTGTGTCAATGCCATAGTTCATTGGCAGCAGTAAGAAAACTGAGATAAAGATAATTATAGAAACCATCACCACCACAATACCTCAAAACAAATGTACTTATTCAGTGTAACATTCCGATACGAAGTTATTCAGCAATGTAACCAGAGAAGCTCAGAATAACACAAAGGCACACAGAAAGAACTGTGATTGGGATGGGGGTAAAAAACATAAAAGGTTTGGTAAGGAACAGAATGAAAGTGGAATATGTGACAACGCTAAATTGGTAACAAAAGAAGGAATGGAGTAGAAAAGTAATCGGGTTGAGATTCACAACTAGTCGAAGACTTATGGTTGACTTTACGCTAGGCTAGGGAGGGAATGTCATATAGACCAACTACAGAAAAACAAATTATAACAGAGCTGCTGTACATCGAGTAGGAAGCAAAAGCAAATAGGGGAGGCTTTTACGCAAAGACAACAAAGCAAAAACTAGATGAGTAGTTGAAGTTCATTTCCTACATTTAACACTAAAAAAATTCGAGAAGGTTTCTTATTTTCCACTGCTACACTGTGTGGATTAAAATTATAAACTAGTGCAAACTAATATTTCATCTCATTATACTTATTTGGGTGTTTCTATTACCAACGACTGAATTTGACAGTAGGGAATAAACTGAAAATCTTTCGGAATTTCTGTTTAGTTTATACAGGACCCACATTTTTACATCTCTTCCAAAATATGGTACACGCATCGCTTTTTATTGTGCTCTGCTAATGGCGCTTCCTCGTAGCCTCTTGGTTTATTGTATTTTTTCTGCGGCTATGTTGGAAGAACCTGCAACCCTTGGTCCTGTCAGCGCCTCATGCCCCACAAACTGTAGCACTGCGGATGTCTTATATAAAATTCGCAATTTGTACATTTAGGCTTTTCATGATTAAAATTAAATATTTTTTTAAATCTACAGCCAAAACTAATATTCTTAGACAACTGCGATAGAAAAGCAGATGATTGGTATTTGAACTCATTACTGGATAACGGTTCACGCGTTTAGACAAGTAGCCCTCGTGAAAATCTATGTTTATCCCCTAATAGTTAGGGAACGTTCATTCGACGGAACGCTTTTCTTCTCCATTTTGCCGTATCTTTTGAACAAACGGCCTCTCATTTCTGCGTTATAGAGATTCGATATGAGCATGGCCGTTCAATGGGGCTTTGAACGCACGCACTGAGTGCCCATGCATATTTAATTCCCGATCTGTGCGTTGAACGGTCTCTGCGGACTCTTCTTCTACAGTCCGCTCTCGACTTCATGTAATCTAAACATAATCAAGAGGTAATATACATTTACAAGGCACGAACAACCCTCCTCATAAAACATTCACCTACTGCTGACGAGCTTCAACGTCAGTATCTGATAATGGCGTACATAAGTATTTATAAGCTGATTTATTTATATATCGTTAGCGTAGACGTAAAATTAATTGCCGAAAATGAGTGCAGTGTAATTTTAATTGTTTCTAAGTATACCTCCACACAATTAATTACTGTAAATTAAGACAACCCGAATAGGGTTTGCGTGTGTTTACAAACTAATGATAGGTCAGTCTACGAGTGCTTTTAAACCCTGCAAACAATCCATTATTCAATTATAAGGCATAGATTCGTAAAAGAATTATACAGGAACATGATTTGCAATTTATAAAAATATCAAAATTTTCACCTGCAATTTTCTAATTTTTTCTAAAATAAGAGACGATAAAATTATATTTTATCGACAAGCGGAAAGTGTTAATTCACGAGCGATGAAATCGCGAGTGAATTAATTTTCGCGAGTCGATAATTAAATTTTATCGTCGTGTATAAAATTCTATTTTTTTCTATAGCAGATGTTAAAAAAATAAGAAAAAATTGTAAAAAAAACAATTTAAAATTAGATTATATTAAACCCGAAAATCTCAGTAGCAAAGGTTTCCATTCGGTTTCCATGGAGTTTCCAGAAAATTAAACTACTTTATCTATCCTTGCGGTTAAAGTGTTACTTTATCTACCCTTGCGGTTAAAGTAATAATACTTGATCAACTATTTTTAGTCGAACAAAGCACACTTTAACATCTGCTATAGAAAAAATAACAATTATTAAACCATACATTTCAATTGGTAATCTTTGATAAAATTAACAGAAGAGAGCAAAATGTCCATCGCAATATTATTTAATAATACAGAATGATCAACAAAATTTTCGATCAGGCTTGGCCGTGGAATACAAAAGTCACACGATTTAAGTTATTCTTGCTTATGTTCTCGACAACTGCCAAAATCAGGTGTAGTTGAAAAAGTAACAACACAGTATTTATACTCCATAGCCAACCCTTATCTAAAATTCTGTTGATCATATTGTCGCAAGCCACTATTATTAAAAATTTTATGAAGAAACCACTCTTTCCGCATTTTTTATTCACTAGTTATACAACGGTCTAAGAACAAAAAAAAGGAGTGCTTTTAAGTAAACTTCTTTAAATCAACAAAACATTAGTGGTTGTAGAAAATATAAGAGCCAAGTTTTCGCCAGTTCCCAGAACGGGCGCGTGCAGGATCTGCTACTTCACGCAACTCGCGTAATCCGGATTAAATAAAAGACCTATCACGAAAAAGTTTCTAAAATGTGTCGTGCTTAAGAAGGTCGTGGAACTTTGACTTCTATATTTTCTTGTTATTTATGAAGAAATCCATCAATACCTGTCTTATATCATGACTTTTGTTGTGACTGAATATTCGCCTGTAAATAGCAAATTGTGCGATTAACTATAATTACCGTATTGTGTTTATAAATATTATCGTAGTTCGCAATTAAAATTAAACTAAATTTCATATTATATCAGTTCAAGAAGTCACGAAAGTGTCTTTTTACGGAACGAGGGAGTCTCGTAAAGATGATTCCCTGATGTGTTCATTATCCTAGTATTTTTACAAGCGCGTTAATTAACAAAAACATTTAATCATAGTGAAGAAAATATAATAAGATAAATAAATAAATTCAATATGAAAGTTTCTGTCTTGATAAGGGATGTGGGCAGTTTCAGTCTCATGTTGTACCTATTAGTGCTGTTTCAATTTTGTCCTTGAATTTATCTAACAGTCGCTGTAAATATTAATATAAGGTAAGTATCTAATATTTTAGTCGACGAATATATACGTACTAACACAAAAAAGTTACAGAACACCATCCTAGTTATAATAATCAAGACCATCTATGCAATAATGTTCTATATACAAACCGTAAACACGAGACAGGTGCTCATGTTTATCTTCCCTCAGCTGTTTTCATGATTAAGTTTGCCAATGGTGAACGGTTTGCCAAAGAAACATACACTTGCTCTTGAATCCTAACTCAGCCTAAACAAATTGTAAATATTTGGAAGTTACTTTTGCAGATTACATATCTCAAAGAGGCAGTTCGAAGTTTATAAACTCGGTATTTCTACAAATTATTAAATAATGTATAACCCTGATATTTGTACAGAAACACTTAGATTTTCCTTTTATTTTTTCAAGAGTTAAATTTTCATCGCCCACTAAAGACTCGCCCTGTACATAAATATTTCATATTTCATTTTTTTTATTTATAGTTTTTTGAGGAAGAATTAAAAGTAATTTACGTGCGGTAACCCCAACAATTCAACAAAAAGTTCAAGACATATCTTCGTAAAAATTGCCGTAACTTTTTTCTATATGTCATTTTGTTTAATTCATACATAGTGCGTTCATCTAACAATATAAGAACAAACAACGAAACAGAACAACTTTCTTATGGTTGTAAGGGTAAGTTAATATTCTGTATTCACTCCCCAGCCTTCGGATATGTGTTCAACAATTAAAAATAAGACACCATGGCCACCCCGGTCTCCCGACTTAACTCCAATAGGTACATATATGGCTCTGGCCACACTACGCTATTATAGCAGAAATAAAAATGATAACTTCAGTTCTGTTTCAATGAACTTCAGTCATCTAGGTTACATACAATTTTGAGGATTTGTTTTAAGGAAGGAGATGATTTGTTTCCGTTTCGCTTAATTCGACCAACATAGATTTTATTTTCTTATTATTTGTTTTTTATTTGGATTTGTTAAGAATAAAAAAATGTTAATTTTTTTTATTTCATTTTTACCTGAAAAGGAGTTCGCTTTCAAGATTTTAGTATTCTTCAATTTTGTCTTATTTTTAATTATAGAACATACATCCGAGGGCTAGGGAGTGAATATTGACTCACCCTGTATATATTACTATTGGCAACGGTCGTAAAAGTCATTTTTCGGCCGATGCTAATGACACCAAATTGTCTACTGTATGCAAACTAAAGTGTAATAGATTCTAAATACTCACATCTAATTTATTATTAATAAAACACGCGTACCTACGTTTCGGCTTTCAAATTTTTATACACATCATGTTTAAAAGCACTAACCAGCATTGCTTTCATGTAGTAAGTTGTTTGTACAGCCAGAGGGTTGCTATAATATCCATGACGTACTTCCCTAACAATACAACATATACAGCTCCACCAAGCTTACAAATGCCCCGGAAAATATGTCAAAATATGTCAAGACAAAGCGCAACAATACATCAACCAATGGCAAACAATTCTACTCAAAATTACATTCACTGAAAAATTTCAATTGACGTTTGAAATTTTAATAATTTCAATGTTTGCTCGGTTTGACGTTTAAAATCTATTAAGAATGAATGTTAAATCGAGAAAAATAATGCATTCTGCGGGCAGACATTGATATTACGTTTTTCTCCTAGGACTTGGTTCCTAACTCTAGTCTTGTTTAGGGCTGGGCAAAGTATCGATACTTACTCGAAGTATCGATACTTGGATTGGTATCGAGTATCGATACCAATACTCAAAAGTATCGAAGTATCGAAAGTATCGAAAGTATCGAAAATATCGAAATATCGAAAATATCGAAGTATCGAAAGTATCGAAGTATCGAAAGTATCGAAAGTATCGAAAGTATCGAAGTATCGAAAGTATCGAAGTATCGAAGTATCGAAAGTATCGAAGTATCGAAAGTATCGAAATATAGAAATATCGAAAGAATCTAAGTATCAAAAATATTGGAAATAGAGAAATACTCAAGGTATCTAAAGTATCAGAAAATTAATATATAGCAGGCTCGCATAGTTTCTGTAGGAGCTTAACTTGGTGTATTTCCAAGAGTAGGTAGCCATTTACCTCTTCACATACTTAAGTTTTTATTTTTAATTATAATTGAGATATTAGATTGAATCATCAAATAGGATCAACTGGGGTAGGTATAGTTTTTCCCCCCTTCTATGCCAAGAACGAACAAAAGTGACGTGTTAGGTCTATAATTTTTAGACGATTTGTTATGCGTAGCATTAGCAAACAGTAGGTGTACCCAAACACGTTCATATTCATTGTTTACGGTATGGGTCACAGACACAGTACATCAGTGTAATTAGTAAAACTACGACTAGTTACTTCGATACTTTCGATACTTCGATACTTTCGATACTTCGATATTTTCGATACTTCGATACTTTCGATACTTCGATACTTTCGATACTTCGATACTTTCGATACTTCGATATTTTCGATACTTTCGATACTTCGATACTTTCGATACTTCGATACTTTCGATACTTTCGATACTTCGATATTTTCGATACTTCGATACTTTCGATACTTCCGATACTTTCGATACTTCGATACTTTTGAGTAATATCGATACCACATTGGTATCGATACTCGATACCCATTTCATGGTATCGCCCAGCCCTAGTCTTGTTATTTAAATAGTCGTTATTAGTAATGGTAATAAATGACAAGTATTTACAATTATTTAAATTTGCGGCCTAAATGTTTTTATTTTGACTGTACTTAGACAAACTATGTCAGCGACAGGCTCGCCCCTTTTCAACTTTCTAATCTTGGTAGAGCTGTACATTACTTAATATAATTATTATTGTTATAACAACCGTTGCTTATAGGGAAATAAATACACCCTAACGGGGGCGATTTAAGACCAACGATTCTACTAGTTTATCCTTTACCAGAGGTTATCAAAGTGTTATGGAAGTATTTTATATGTTACGTTTGTTCATGTTGTAATAATGCAAGACAAATAATAGTAGAATAGGTACAGCTTTATATTACCACCTATATTATGGAAAGATATTTGCGGGCTTTTTGTTTATATAAATTTAGGTGCAAGTGTTACATAGATAAATCTAATAAAATAAATAAATATGACCAAACGGAGAGTGTAGTTATACACAGAGGTAAACTAAATTATTTTACTTTAAAAATTCGTCAAGGTTAACCAAATAGAAATTCATGACAACAATAATGTTCAAAGTCTCCTGTGTTGCTTTAGGATTATTAAGAACTTTTGTTATTATACCAACCCTTAGTCGATAAACAGTAAATTTTCGTATGAAATGAAACGGAATAAATTAGTCTCAATTATCTGAAGCCTCTCAAATATTATTGTGTTCAGAATTAATTTATTCAGTTTAATTACCATTCTTCTGAAAAACCTTTCTCTTTGTTTTGTTTTCCCTTAAAATATGAAATATGCATGACGAAATAATATCGACAGAAGCCAAATTAAAGCGACAGTTTTATGTTTTCTTAAATTCTGTTCTGATTTCATTCTCTTTATTGTTTTATGACCTCTATTCGCTTGGGCTTAATCATTAACTTCAGATTTTGAACTCTAATTCATTCAGAATTAATAAGTTTTGTATATTAAAACTTAACATTAGAATCGAGTTGTACGAAAGAATAGTCGTTAAGAAAGTTAAATCCTTTCGGGTATTATACACGAAAAAATATTTAAAGGGTGATATCCTAGCAAGTCTTATGTTCCTTCTTCATTTTCAGGATATGTTAAGATCGAACAGATTAAACCCAAAAACTGAAAAGAAGTATTAGACTGAGGGTTTTACGCGGTTTTGTAGTAATTAAGCTACTTTTTAAAAGTTTGTGTAACCTAACCGCAAGCTAACGGTGTTCTTGTCACGGATTATTTTTGCTGGATTTTTAAGATCCTTACAAAGAACGTTCTAACCAGATTTGACCAATCATTCGATGAAATTTCTCTCTTCCTTTAAATTCGCTTTCTACTGTTTTAAATGATAACTGTTATATAAAATGTGGTTCTAAATATTCTTCACATATCTATGAATCGTGCTGCAGTTGTGCGTTATTTCCGGATCGAGGAATACATTAAGGGTTTAACGTATGCAGGAAATTGCTTCGGTTAGAGATGAGATTCTGATGACATCTCGTTAATGTTTTATAAGTTTTTTGATCTAAGGTGACGGTTCGTTCGTACGTTTTGATGGATTTCTTTGATTTAACCTTGCGTTCTGCTAAGAGGTTTCCTTTATGTGAGGAATGTAAGTTCATATATTCCAATCTTTTTCGATCTAAACCATTATGTAACGCCTGAAATGGTGTGGGTTATGATTGATGACAAAAACTGACAAGTTAGTTGCCACTTTCTATTTTGACAAACATTTCCTTGCGTTAATCTGTGGTGCAAATCTTGATATACTTTAATTATGGCCTATTTGAACGAAATGAAATACATTTCTAAGGCCCAACTGCACCGGTTACACTTAAATAATAAGCGTGGTTTAAAAAATCAATTGCCATGGACACAATTCTTGTAACAATTTGTATCCATGGGAATTAATCTTTTAAGCGACGCTTATATTTAAGTGTAACCGGTGCAATTGGGGCTAAATGGTTTGGGCTTTTTCGCTTTTGAAACGTTTACTTGAAAACGTATTGTTTATGGTGGGTAGTAACTCTTATCAGCAGAAGTTTTGGTGCTTTAAAAATCAATAGTTTCATAGTGTTTTAATTAATTCTTTACTCTGACATTAATTTTGTAAGAAGGAAATTATACTGGGGAAGCCTAAACAAAATTCCTACGTTGTACGGAACTCTTGATTAATAGATTAACGGTTGCCGCATAATCGCGTTAACCAATCAACCCACGATACGTCATAAATGTCCAGTTTAATCCCGCTTTTATTAGCACTCACTCTAATTAACAGGAAAACGCATTATAATTTAAGCGCGAAGTTTGATTTACTTGTTTTATTATTTAAACGTCATTATCACTTGAAGGAATAATCAAATACCAAAACAGTTTTTGAAGATATTCCAAGACTTGTATATTGCCGTGCAAATTGCAAGTTTAAATTTATTAATAAGAAAATTTGAAAAATCAACTCTACCTAATATAAATTCTATTTTCTTAAACCATGGAACGGCCATTAACTACGTCAATTAAAATTCTTTGATAACTAATCCTAGTATTAGTTGTTTTATTGGTGAAAGAAAAATGTTTATCATAAGATAACTTTAAGGAAATTTCATAAATGGGAAATCTATGTACCGTCATAAGTTTAGTATATATTATCTATAAATTTTATCCTTTTACAACGTCCGATGCTTAAGATTACAGGAAATTCTCAATAGATTTTTAATAAGAAGGGGAAAATACAAAATGATAGGCAACCGTACTAAAAAAGCTACAGAAATACCATTCTATATGCTGCACACATAGGAATGACATCTGAATCAACCAATGATATTAGCCTAACAGTAGGGGGGGGGTAAAATATATACTCACAACAATTAAAGGCATTGAGCTGTATACAGTCTGAGAAAGGAAGACAATACGCATTGTAACAAAATATTGACAATATATACCTTATATGGATACGCTATTCATCGTACCACATTTCAATCACAGTTTTACCACAAACTAAAGAATCGCCATGGGCTTACCGTAAATGAGGATGACCGAAAAGAACAATTTATTCAAAAGTGCCCTGCATGATCATTCGAGGGTGTGGTATGTGTGACCTTAGCAGCTGGTCTACCATCAAGTGAACGCCGCCTCTATTTTTGCGCTGGAACAATTATTGGGACAAATGGACGCTGACATTTTGCTGACAATTTTTAGGCATTGCGGCAACTAGGCGCGCGCGACAAGAAATAATAAAACTCCATATTTAAATACTAAATAAAATACCTAAGTTAACCTTCTAAACTAGTTTTCTGCTAGTTGCTGTCATACAGAATTAGCGTTTTGCGGTGCGCAGTTGTCCTGGCGTGTAGTGTTTGGGTCAACGCGCAGATAGCGGGGCCAAATTGGCAGCGCCTAGTTGTCCGGAACCGTGAAGGACGGACGTTCCATTTCGAAAGTAAATTATAAGACTGTTTGTAGCAAAACTACAACTGGCACATTCTTGAACGTATTTCTTCCTCATTGGAGCTCATCAGCTGAGCGTAGTTTCAACCCTAGTTTTACTACAAACTAAGGAATCGCTACAAACTAGCCCCGTATAAATATTTTTTAATCCATAACAGTAAATAGAGTTATAACACATATTACACTACCTCACAAATTGATTTATGACATCATGATTATATAGTATAAACTTTAAGTAAGTCTCTAGAAAGTAGCAACAAATGCATTTAAAGGAAATTCCTACCTAAGTTGACACAGTTTCATTCAATTAAGGGTCGGTTTTATAAAGTCTGGTTGACCGAAAGTTGGTTCAACCACAATCCTCGTCATGGATACGTTTGTTTTTAAGAATCGTATCCGTGACAATTGATCGTGGTTGAACCAACCGTTGGTCAACCAGACTTTATAAAACTGGCCCTAAATGGCATTACCGTAGGTCATTGTCCTTGAAATTTTCTTGGTTCTATGGTAAATGTAAATAATTATCCCTAAAACAAATTTCCATAATATGATCATTTATTACAAAGCCACATAGTATTATGTATTATGTATTTAAATTTATTTAAACCCACAGTCTTTCATACGAGTTACTCAACATTTCTTGAGAATGCAGTATCTTTTTTATTACGTACCTACTATTCTAGCTTAGAAGTGTAATATTAATCAAAATAGTTTTGAATACCTACCTAAAAAGTGTTCGTTATTAATAGAATTTCATTAGCAGGCTATTTGAGGCTGCAAACAATCAAAGTGTGCGGTCACATTTCAATCTCATACTGAAACGAGAAGGTTCACAAAGCCTTCAGCTTTCAGAGAACTTGCTATACGGCAACAGAGACCAAAGACTCGGAAACTGACAGGAACTCAACTTTGTCTGGGTGTGGTCGCTTCAGCCTGTAGACTATCTGACAGCTTAAATTAGGAAGCAACAGGACACAGACAAAACAAACGCACGAGAGATGAAGAGCTATTAATTAACATCGCTTGCTGGTAGCCAGGAATATTCTATGACATCTGTTTGCACGTTGTTTATAAGACACTTCAGTGTAAGATGGACTTACAAATTGAGTTGTATATGAGTTGATTAAATTAATTAAAAAATTCTTTTGTTTGCTTTCATACTGTACCTACATCTTATACAGGGTAGCTATTAAAGATTGGACCAAAGTCGTAGCGTTCAAACGCTTTGAGATATTAATTTGAATTTTGGAACACTTCAATACGACATTACTTCGCATATTTTACAGTATAGAAAATTTTTCTTTGACTCATACTTTCGGAGCCCGGCCGCCATCTTAAATTTTCTTAAATGGTAATAGGGGTAACGCAATACATAATTAGAAAGCTTAATGTTTTCTCTTTCTAACTCTGGTAAATTATTATGGGGTTACATAAGAAAATAATGGAGAAAAATTAGAAAACAATTTGCCGTACGCTCAGGTGGCTATTTATTGTATGCTTTAATTCTAGGTGGCTTTGCTTTAACAGAGCTTCAAAATTAAACAAAAAAACAATCAATAATTGTTTAGCAGATGACAGTAGGTACATTGTCATACTTTTCGTAGAAATTTAACAATCTGAATTTAACTAAACATGAATTGGTTGACAGAAACTGATTAGGTATGGTAACACAAAACAGTTTTAACATCTTCGTGAATATAGGTAGGAGTTTTTTGATACCATACTTTTAACAATCACAATATGGTATTTGTTTTTCAACTTTTAGAATTGTTTGTTTAATTTTAGTAGGTACCTTGTTTCTTCATTGTTTGTTTATTTTGTTGTTTGTTTAATTTTGACATGTTAATGCATAGCTACCTAGATTTGAAGCATACGGCAAATTGTTTTCTAATTTTTTTTGCATTATTTTATTATGTAACCCCACATTAATTTACCATGGTTAGAAAGAAAAATAATCAAGCTTTGTAATGATGTATTGCATTACCCCTATTACCATTTAAGAAAATTCAAGATGGCGGCCGGGCTCCGAAAGTATGAGGCATAGAAAATTTTTTAATACTGTAAAATATGCGAAGTGATGTCGTATTGAAGTGTTCCAAATTTCAAATTAAAATCTCAAAGCGTTTGGGCGCTACGGCTTTGGTCCAATCTTTAATAGCTACCCTGTATAAGTATTAAGCCAACAGATGATGCAAGTATACGACATGAAAATATTTCAAAAGTTATTACCTACCTACAAAAAATTATGTAGTTTAGCTCGACCCTATCGATTTAATTTATGAATTTTAAGTTTTGAAGTTTTTCCGCTAAATATCCAAAAGATGGTTTTGCACAACAGTTACCATTCTTTACAGTTTATATTATAGCAATGTGTTTTGTTCCCATGCGATGACACAATTTTCTGAATGCCCTTTTTATGTTTTTATTTTTTACACAGTTTCAACGCTTTTAGTAAAAAATAGTATAAATACATGTTGCATTCACCTCTACACATTCCCGGGTTAGTACAGAATAGTAGAATATTTTGAACAACCACTGTGTATTGTGTTAAAAATATTGCTGCGTTCGTAGAGTGGTTCAGTTTCATCAAATGTTGCCTGTGTATACAGTGAAGTCCATTTATTATGCAATATAGGCATATTGCAAGTGAAATGGTGTGAGCACTTTACCATTGGAATATAAGCAACCCACTATACACTGCTAAGCACTCTTGCCCCTGCATTAATGAATGTCGAAACATACCTGTTAATTTCGAAATTAACAATCGTTTAGCCTTCTGTTTGGAAATGCAAGGTGGGCACTTCGAACATTTGTTATACTTATAATACTCGTAATTGCTTGCTGTTGATCCTATTTGTTTCATTTTCAATATTAAATAATCTTTTTTGAACTGAGAATATGTTTTATTTTGAGGTTAAACTTTCATGTGTTGCTGATTTCGGTTAGATCATAGATGGTTAGATAAAAAAAACTAGCTAACTGTATAATGGGTTGCCTATATTCCAATGGTAAAGTGCGTACACCAATTAACTTGCAACATGCCTATATTGCATAATAAATGGACTTCACTGTACATACAATCTAACATCTGTGATCGTGTTTTGTATTTGTACGACTAGTCTGCAAACAATTAATTTTCAGTTTTACGTTTCAATAGAGATAGATCAATAGTTGATAGCTTTTGTATTAATCGTGGGGATATGCAATGTCTGTAGCCATCAACCTAATGAACATTTATCGTTGTAAAGTAAATTAACCTATCAGTGCACTTTGCAGTTCTTTTGATGCATGATTTTACTAAAGGCATTATTTCCAGCGAGTATCCAGTAATTAGTTCGAATTATAGCCCAGTAAATTTAGACGAAAATAAGCTTAAACCCGGAAAAAATTAGTAGTAAGCTACAAATTGCAGAATCTGTTCCTCTTATTGTTCTTTACATCTTGTAAAAACCCACCGACCCTACGGAGGTGGGAACCACCCCAAAACCACCCCCCAAATGTGCACTTTTACGGTTTTCATTTTTTTTCTCCCAAACCATAGCTAATATCAAAAAATTGCTAGAGACATTTATTGTAGCTTATAAAATTTGCAATCGATTGGTGTATATTAATATATACATTAATTATATTTGTAGGGTTACAAATCGTTACAAAGTATAAAATATTTATTTAAGTTTAAATCCACTCTTCAAAAAATGATAACGCGTATATTTAATGTTGCGGTATATCTAATTCCAATATGTACCTACTTACTTAGTTTTGTTTATACAGGGTGTTTCCTAAGTACTGTAGAAAATGCAGGAGGTGATTCGTGGGCGAAAATTAAGGTTACTTTTTCGTATAAACTTGTATCCTAATATGCGTAACTCTTCAAGGAAGCTTATTAGGATACAAGTTTATACGAAAAAGTAGCCTTAATTTTCACCCAGGAATCACCTCCTGCATTTTCTACACGTACTTATTAAACACCCTGTATATTACTATGATTTGGTACTACTACCAAATATTTGATCTGAAGAAAATCCAAAGCTTGAATCATCAAACAACACGAAGTGTCTGATATTTGAAAGTAATATTTAAAAGGTAACATTAAATATACGCGTTATCATTTTTTGAAGAGTGGATTTAAACTTAAATAAATATTTTATACTTTGTAGCGATTCGTAACCCTACAAATATAATTAATTTATATATTAATTTGATTGTAAATTTTATAAGCTACAAGAAATGTCTCTTGCAATTTTTTGATATTAGCTATGGTTTGGGAGAAAAAAAATAAAAACCGTAAAAGTGCACATTTGGGGGTGGTTTTGGGGTGGTTCCCACCTCCCTAGGGTCGGTGGGTTTTACAGGATGTAAAGAACAATAAGAGGAAGATATTCTGCAATTTGTAGCTTACTACTAATTTTTTCCGGGTTAAAGTCTAATTTCACTGGGCTATTAATTGTGAATTTGTAACAGATCTACTGTACGTAAATCCTATTAATAAACTCATGTATGTATACAAGAACTTCTAATTATTTTTTCCATAATTTCGCAATGTGGTATATTACTGGAAATAAGAAATTCATTGGTACTGCGAAACTATGGAAAACGAACTATGAATTCTAGACGATTTTAGCAGGGAAATATTTAATGTGGTGCCACAAGTCATTCATATCACATTGCGGACCTGAGGTATAACAATAAACGCCGGGACAAAAAATGGGGTAAATTCCTTAGAGAACCGCATAGCTTGAGATTTACATATCTTCACATGCAAAACCTACCGTACGTATCTCAGGCGCCATCTTAGCTGCGCTATCGAGCTTCTTTTCGTAGATAAAGACAAAAGTATCCAGCAAGTAGAACACAGAACATGGCAGTTGAAGTGAAGAAGTTGAACTGCTTGAATATATTTCTTTTTCTGTTCATATTTGTAATATAATGCTTAAAATTTGAGATATTTGATTTCTGGAATGCTTAGAAATGTTATTATTCTCTGGCTTTTAAAAAAATATAATAAGGAAAAAATTATGTAAATGACTAATAAAATATTCTGCAGTGACTAATATACGCATCACTGAATAAGAATTATTTACGAAGACAATATTTTACTGTAAGTTAAAAGATTTCACTTTTAACTCGTAAATGATTTTTTTCTATTATATTTATACCAGCATCTGTACCACTTAACACTGTTTCAAAATATTTGATCAAGTAGAAGGAATTTTGCAACAAAGGTAAAATAGCTCAGAATTATTGGAATGTAATTGTTTGCTTCATACTTGTTCCTTTTTGTGTTTGTTCTATTGCTGTGCTACGACTTTCAAGTAGAAAATTAATTTGGTTTGAACATATTAGTTTTGGGTTGACTTACTGAAAAGTAAATCACTGAAGATCTTTGGTAAAACACAAATTGTCGAACAGACTTTCTAGACTTGGGCTGCTGAAACCGTTTAGAAACCTTATATTTTTTGTAGATTATTCTTTTGATTTGTTCATATTCTTTGATGTCCTAAATTAGCACGTGAACCCAATCTAAAGATTAATCTAAAAGAAATCGTAAGCAAACGCAAATGTAATTTCGCTACCGACTGCATATTTATAGTTCCTTAGTAAGGTGTAGGCTTCCTGCTGTCTTAATTTTAGGACATTATGGTGCTATTAAAATTAAACTTAAACAAATGTAGGGATGAATTTTGTTGTATAAAGTAAACTCAAGGAAACTCAATAACCACATTTATATTTTTATAGGCACTACATCAGTAGAAAAAGATGTACCTACTTAGCAAGCACGCCTCAAACTCAGGTTATTTGAGGTTTGTCTTCCCCCTGGAACTTTGTTTTACTTTATTTCGTTTAACAGGGTAGCTCAGCGGGACCAAAGGGAGCACAATTGAATTCGTTTATGAAATCGGGAAGCGTTACACCCCTGTTCTTCTAAGCTGATGCTTCATATTCACGTCGCATTTTCTGGAAAAGGATTTAAAGGTCGCTTATCAAACCAAATGCTTTATTGGTTTTTATTAATTCTATCGCCAAAATTAAATGTGGAATTATAGAAATAATCGGAGTATAATAATAAGAGCCTTTTGATTATAAAGAACTCTTTTTTAATTGAGTAGTAGCTCAGGCGTTTTTTCATTTTACATGTATTTATTGAATAGGAGACAATTCCGGTTGTATGAAATGTCATGTTTTTTCAAAATAATAATTTTAGTTCTTTGGAAGTGCTCTTGCGATAAATAACGACCATCTCGAAAATGTAGATCAAGCAGTGCCTGTATGCGACATCAAACTTAGTTTTTTGTCATTTAAAATACCAAGCAGGTTTTCCTATTTTCTGCATAAAATTTCTGCAGAAAATACTTCATCCCTTCGTACACAGTCTACTGAATTCCAGCTGCATAACTCAACAAAGTGCATCTCCTAGTTTTTACTAGTCTCTGAAATGAGAACGTCATTCATAGATATACCCCATTTATAAGATAGCTCCAGCCTGTCAGCGCATCAACTCCGCAATTCAATTTAGAAAATTAAGCGATGTTATGTAGTTTATACTCTGTACATGTGTGAAATGTACCGCGTTTAGAAAATGCTTTTCAGTTACAGTAATAGCGGTTGTTTTTAAAGAAGGGCTAATGCTTGACATTATTCATCTTGCTGTCATCAAGTTCTTGCTGATATATTGCTTTATAATGTATCAGAAATGTTACGGGGATATCACTCATTTTATTTTCATTATTATAGAAACGATCAATATAAAATTCATTCCAAGGTAGGTAAAATGTTTCTGACATTATATTTATAACCAATGAAACATCATGTAATTTAGTATTTGTTATGAATAATGAGAATTAGGAATGAAATGCTTATCATAAAAAGACTAAATTTGGGCAATAGTCAAATGTACGGCCTTGGGTAGGCAAGCGATATATAAGCGCTTGCAGTCAAGATCATAGAGGTTTTTGGGAGTCTGTGGCCCTGTTTACCCTGGATTCGAATCCGAGCCAAGAGCAGTTGCCAGCTCCTAGAAGCTTCTTAACTGTAAGAATTAGTTATATAATATTTTGTTAGTCAAAGCCTACTATTGAAAACTAATTGCGAAATTGGTAGTCAGGAGAGTAATTTTAAATAATTGTTTTTACTACTTTTTGGTGATGGTAGGGTGACTTATTATACATCGTTGAACTCGGAAAAAAACTCTTATTCAGAATTACAATAAATATACGTAGGTGCCCATTTAAAAATAAAAAGTTGACTATCGCAGCTAAAATCTAGTAGGCCCTGAAAATGTTCTAACTACATCAAAACGTAGTATTTAATAACGCATTTAGATTGGCATGTCGACCGTTACAATCCGATCCCAATTAAAAGTTGTATAACTCGGTCGGATTTCATCATCCACCCTGTATAATTCACTTTTTATGTTATACTTTGTTTAGAATAATATCTGCGTAATACAGGGCTCAGTGATTAGAAGTTTCAGTAGTTGGTACCGCGGAGAATTTGATTTTACAAAAAATAATAAAACCAATTTTCTGGTTCTCGATGACGTAGGTAGTTGGTGTAGCACAAGCAAAGGATAAAAAGAATCAGATTCGAATATGACCGCTGCTGGCGAAAACCTCTAATAAATAGTCCAACCCTGGGCGTCGGTATGGAAATGAATAAGCTACGTGCAAGGCATTTCACAATTTTTCGGAAGAGATATAAAATTGCTCACATATAATGTAGGTACGTTAAAAATCCATGCTGTGTTGAAACCAAACAAGTTTGTAATCAAAAATTCTCTTGTTGAGGTTTCATCACAAGTTTCAGCTTTAAAAGTGCATTGTTTAGTTTTAATTTCAGTGCACTAGTAATTTGAAGTTCTAATTTGTTCTACTTCAGCTTTAGCAGTAGGTACTACTCTTCGCGAGAAATTCTTTTGAAAGCTAATACCCACTCGATCATTTTAAGAATTTTTATTTCCCTTTGTTGATGTGCACTTTGTAGACGGTACAATCAAGTAGGGTAGGATAGAATGCGTCGACCATATTATGTTTAATCCTTTATAAATATATTTCCCAAGTATTCACTTTGCTTTGTCTGCAGGCCATTTAGTTATTTAAAATCTAAGTTAATGCTGAAAGGATATTAATTCTCAAACACGTCTTTTACTCCTTCAAATTGCAATATTTTACTGTATGCTGACATGTTCTTCTCTCAAATTTAACGAATTAACTATTATTGCGTCTTTCTGGTTTGTGAACTATTTTTCATTCCCTTGAACCGTTGTCCAAAATTTAACGCAGACGATAAACAAAAGATACGGAAAACATTTACAAACCACGTTGGTAGCATCCGAGTCAGAACTTACGAAAAGTGAAGCACAAAGGTCTGTCAGTAATACGTGACCGCTTTGCTATCGTGCTGACAACTCAAAGCTTGGATAGCTTACAAACGGTCTTTGTCGTGTTTATATGCACATACTTGTGGTTTAAGCGTGCTTTTATTATGTCTATTTGCCACAAAAGTTAACATCCAATCTAAGGAAGGAGGAACGATTAATGTCAAATAAGTAAAATAAATATACACTGCAAGTTAGTTGGCTTAGGTTTATTGATAATATTTTTTTCAACATCGGTGTACTTTAGTAATAAGAATTCTACTTATTTTTTAAAATGCAATGAGATCTGTTTAGTTATAAACTCATTGAAGACAAACTGTTCTAAATCTCATTCTCGCATACCACTAAAAGTGTCACTTTAGTAGGTGACATTTGATCAGAAAAATGATAGTCTAAATACTAAAATTCTATTGAGCAGCTAGTTATATTTTTCATAATACAGTTTCTTGCATGATATTTAGAGACTGGCAAATTTAAAATTTACTGAACAATGTAAGAAATTTTTTTAGGGATAAAAGACCACTGCGATGCCACGACTGTTGGAGCACTTGTTACTTTAGCCACTTTTCGTTGTTCCTCATTATAGTTACCGCAGAAATACCTACTAAGAGAAGTCCATATCGAAATATATGTAACGAATATCTTTATGATTAAGTCCCCCTGAATTTGGTACATATTACATAGTAAAGAAAAAACATAAACTATAAATTAATTTTGAATTTGGTTTGAAAAACTACAAAGTTGAAAAGAGTTTGAAAACTCAACAATAATATAAATAGACACTTCAAAAATTATTCTAATCAACAAGAATAGTTTCAACTCAACTATAGGTACACAAAATCTGTCGTGATAATTTAAATGAAAAGACACTTAAAATATTACTAATAGTTTGTAGCTGGCAGATAGTTACTCTTACTCGCTCACTCTTTTACATGTAATGACTTCAACTTGCAGTTAATAGCGCTCGTAAAATATTGCATTGTGTATAGTAGTCGATCAGTTGGCTGTGTTGCATAAACTCTTGGCTCAGTGACGATTTTCTAAACAATTTTATTGTAAGCAAACTGCTGAAGTTTCTGCTACCTAATAATAATGGAACAACAGGTTGTTCCTATTGTGAAAGCAGTACGATTTAATTTTATTAGATTAGTTTTACCTCAAGAGTAATAACATAATATTGGAAATCAAGACACAAGTCATCTTCAAATTCTATTTTTATAGGTTACGCCAGTAATTCACGAATTAGAGAATCAGTAATTATGTTTTTATTTCTACTAAAATGACTTCAATAAAATAAACTAAAAAGGTTTTTTAAAGTAGAAAATTACATTTTTATTTTCTGTACGGTTTTGCTTGTTAAACAAAATGTAAGCTTCGTTGGTCAATTAGGCGAAAATAGATTTTCACAAAAGCAATCCTTCAATAAAACGTTTTGTGGAGATTTCTGTTGAAACTCGGCATTTATAAAAGAATGTACCCATGGAACTGTAAAACACTCAGCAAATCTCGTTTCTTCATCAAAAAGTGCACCTAAACGATTGTCGCTGGGTTTAGATTTCAACAAGTCTGAGCAACCACTCGAAAACGACATATGGAGTCGTTTCCAGGACAAGCTATCAAAGTTTGAGGCTTAAATTGTACAACTGCTATGTAGGCAGGTCTGGAGTTGACGGATTCGAAATACAACAGGTCATTTTCATATGTCATTTCCGCGAGCGAGGAAGTCATTCATCACACCAGCTAATCTGAACCGCTTGCCATCGTTTGCTCGCACACACTCAATTTTAAATCTTGGTGCAAGTGTGATTTCAACTTCCAATTTCAAAACGATAAATCATTATTCATACGCCAGTGATTTATTAGAAATTTTAGCTGGTGCACACGTGAGGTACGAAGTTGCGCTTAAAAGTTATGAATTTATAGCTCTAATATGAAATTTATGTGTTTTGCCCGAGCTTCTGGCTTTAGGCAAGATGGGCCTCGTAAAAATAATGTGAACGCTTGTTTATGAGAGGCGGTGTTGTAAAAATGGTAAATTACAAAAGTTACCTGAGTAGGTACTACCTAGATAAAAATTATAAAAAATTAATAAGTAACCTTAGCCATTTCATCTCCATAATACTAGCAATACAATATTAATATTTCCTCACAACCAAATTTATATCTGCACGATATTATTCAATTTGAAAATATATCATTAGAACGAAAATAGAACAGTTGTATCTAGGTGGTATTCATTCAATAAAAAAATCAGTTCAAGGTTTCTGAGTATTTTTTTTATTAGGATGGAAAAAATACTTTACGTTCCTTAATGCCAGATGCTCTGTCTCTCTGTTCTTGATACGTTATTCTCTAAATGGTCAACTTAATGACATTGGTTTATACGCCACAATAAATCCGCATTTCTCTTGGGAGATGACGGACTAAAGCGTAAATACGTACCTGTATAGGTTGACATATACTTACAAGAGTCTGTGCGGTGGTTACATTCACTGAAACACCGAATGAAAATTAGATCAAAGAACGCCCTAAATGGAACGTCAAGCTTGTTGAAACCACCATATACAGTTCCCTTCATTTGATACAAGGTTGCAATTTTGGAGATTAAGTATTAACAAACAAAAGAAATCAATTAATTCTTTGCTTTAGAAATATATTAATCAAGTTTTCGTTTCAGGTGGAGGTGAGTGGGTTCATCATTTACACAGCGTCTGTATACGTAAGTTATACTTTACATTTCCCGCTTGTATGTACGCTATACCGACGTGCATTCAACTAGATTGAAGATATTTTATTAAATCTGTCAAAAACTGACTGAACACGTTGAAGTGAAACGGGCTTCTAAGAAAATCGCGATATTTATCAAACTAGTAGTTTACCATGTGAGTATTTTGGTACATTCGTTTAGTTTAGAATAGCGAATTTGAAGGATAAGCTCGATGTATTATAAAGGATAATTTGTAGTAATACAGATGCGCAGGTAATAATTCCCGATAAGAATATTTGTTGATTTTACAAACTTCTAAATTTTTACAATTTAAGTCTTCTACATTAGCGTCATCCCTTCGTTCAACGTTGTATAGAAGTTCCTATTTTCTTCGACTTGTCTCTGTTTTAAACCGAACCCCACCTCACCAGCGAGAATTTGGAACTCTCCTCTTCCACTTTGCCTTAATTATTGCGTTCCATTTCTCGTCATGTTGCATTGTGGTACTAATTTTCTTTGATGAATTGAAATGATCATAAATTACTACTACAGAGTGCTCTTACTAATGTTCATAATTCGATAGCATGGAATGCCTTTGGTAACCCAAACATCACGTGCAATCAATTGTATTCAGTGAAGTCACAGAAAGCATATTTAGGTGATAGCTGATAGAGTCTAGAAATATTAAGTGGAGGATTAATAACATCAACATCGAATTCTAGTGTAAAAGGGTTCAAACAGATAAAGTTCTACCGATTGTAGGTTAGTTTATCCCCAAAGCATTATGTCATACATACTAATCTGTGCGGTAATACTTGTTTATTATATACCCACGCTTCGGCAGTTAGTAAGGTACGCAGCACATGAACTGCAGCCTAAACTGCCTGTTAGTCCTTCAGTTCCTTTAGTACATTCCAGGCTGACCACCGTAGAGTCGGGCCCCATTTGCTATTTTTTTCTATCGGCTTTTGCTAGCTTGTTAGCCTGTATTGCCCCATACTGCCATGTGTTCTTAATTATGCTCACCTCAAGCGTTCAAGTTAAATTCCATGACCAATATGAAAATGAATTGTTAAATTGTAAATAAAAGTTTTTAGTTAAACGCTGAACAAGGGAACGCATCTACCATCATTTGATATTAAATTCGATTTAAAAAAATTTGATTTCTTTCAACACAAATTCTTTTCCTGTACATGCAATTTTTTTTACATGAAAACATATAAGCTGGAATAACCAGAATAGCTAATCCTTTTGGGTTGCTGGATTACATTTTCTCACTATCATATATTGACCAGTTTTCGTATTATGGCAACCAAACTGCCCGGCACAGGATATGGATACAAGGATACAAGTTTGATTCTCCTGACAATAGCAGAACCTGTTACAGGTCTCAAATACAATTAAGAGTTTCCGTGAAGTAGGTTAATGTTCTGTCTAGATTTGTCCCTATCTTTTAACTAAACGTGTCGAGATAGGGAGCAAAAGGTAGGCTAAGGGACTTATTTTCAGAATATACGACTAACTCCCTTGCAATTTCTGTCTGTAATTTATTAATGTATTGTTATGGACATGGCATGACTCTAACATGATACTATTTATGAAATTCATACACTCTGAAAAATAATTTGTTGGTATAGCCTCAACAAATTATTTGTTGGGAAATCAAATTTTTTTCAGTGTACGTTATATTTGTCCCAAGAAATTGCGTTCCTCGGTCTTCTAAAAACAGCAATCGTAGAGCTTTGGTTATACTATTCAAGCTGTGGCTGTACGTATCATAACTATATAAATTAGTACCCATTTGTGCTGCTTTCGGAAAGTTATACAATTTTCATTACTACGTAGCAGGTGCGTTCTTGTTTCTATGGCAGATACAAATCGCATTATCGTACGGTACACAGCAAAAGCATCCGAGTAGTGAATGACAGGTCCTTTTGTGTCTAATTTTAATGGATGTGAAACAAGTCACTACAATTTAGTGTCATACAAGTACTTAATTGTTTTCCGCCGTAGTAGTAAGCAATGTTCATTTGTGGTCTCAATACGCCTAACAAAGGTTCCTAACTAATTAGTCATGCGAACCGAGACGTGCTGTACGTTCGTGACAAATAATCCTAACGCATTTAAAGGACTCCTCTAATGACTTGTTCACATTTGATATTTGAGGAATTTATACAATCGCTGTTAATACCTTTGCACGCTTCAGAAATTAAAATCTTTAACGTTCTTAATGTAATATCCTTCATGAAATAAATAGTAAAGTTATTTCGTGACCTACATTTCATCATTCAACAATATCCAAATAAGTTATACACAACATGCTAAAATTGAAATGTTTTTGTATTTACTTTCTACAAAAACTTGTTATTATTGCTTTTCATTTTTAACTTGTATGACCCGAATCATTTCTCCACAAAATACATTTTTATTTTTCATAGAACGTATTGTTGTAATCATTTTTCCTAACAGTTGGTGAATGCTACTACACAACATATCAATTTAAAATCTAAATTGCAAAGTGCAATGCATATCTGAAACACATTTTGAATTTCCATTCCTATTTCCGGTTTGTGAGCAGAGTTTTCTCGCATACATTGTGGAAGCAGCAGCGCATGGTTTGGGAAAGCCCCAGCAAATGCAGCGAAAACCACTAAGCCGACTGGCCGGCCATGATAACTTCAGCTCAGCTTCGTAAGGATAAGCTTATACTTGCTAGACTAACCGCATTGGCATCTGTTTAGTTCGGTTTAGAGCTTAGTTGCCGCATGCTGCACTTAGAGGTATTTAGTTCGTTCGATTACCCAAGCGATAAAAACTTAATTGCTTTGAAACGTAATTATGTGTAGGAAATTGTAGGCCTTCCAAACTTCACTTTGTTTCCTATATCCAGAGCTAAAGGTTATTTACATAAAAAGGCTAAACTGCATAGTTACTTGGATAGAGCATTAAAACTTTCCTAAACTTTGACTAAAAATGGATAAAACCATTTACTAGAACTCAAATTTTAGAGCTACCCGCATACTACCTTAAAAATATTTTTACAATAGCAATACTTTAGGTTGAAGATAAAATACGCTTATCTTCTATTATGTGATACAATTACTAATTTGGCTAAAAGCAATTAGTTAACCATTAGCATGTTAACAAATTATTACTTGCATAATAAAAGTGGATACCTATAAAAGGTGTGTGTATTAGCTACAAACATAAGTGAACAGAACACTGATAAGAACGTATACAGTGAAGTCTATTTATTGTGCAATATAGCCATTATGCAATTAAAATGTACCTCCCACTTTATCACTGGAATATAGGCAACCCAATATACACTGCTAGTACTTTTGCCCCTGTATTTAATACAGAACAAGACTGCAAACTACCGATTTATTGAAAACATTTAAACCTTGTTCTTTATTAAAAACTAAAACACTGTGTAATTTGACAAACAATCAAAATCAGTAAGCAGGGGCAAGAGTCCTAGCAGTGTATAATGGGTTGCCTATATTCGAATGATAAAGTGGGCGGTCCATTTAACTTGCAACAAGACTATATTGCACAATAAATGTACTTCACTGTATAAAACAAATTACATCAAGGATGTAAATTTCTGAACTCTTAATTGGAACCAATCAATCTGACAATCTCCAGTACCTATAACATATATATTATTGTGACTAATCTCTGATACCTACAAATAGGGTTTAAGGTAAAATATTAGCTGATGGTATTTTGGCAACGCATGATATAAAAAAAGTGGAGGTGCAAACCTCCCCTGGACTTTCCCATACTAAAAATAAACATTTTGTTTTTGCTATTCAACAGTAGTTCGCGAGGCAGCATTGAAAATCATTTGAATGCCTCGCGAGAAAAATGAGACTATACGGGTTCGATATGAACAAAAGAAAGACACCAAGATACGCATCTTCTGTACCCTGTAGTAGGCACCCGCTAAAAATTACAACTGGCGAAGCCGGACGATCGCTAACGACCGACGATCAGTTTCCGAGTCCAACCAGATTCAGAGTCCAACCTAAATATTCAAAATTCAGAATTTCTCATTAACCGTACATTTTAGCCATATGAACACCTTATACTATCTGATAGACAATTCAATTTTGCATTCAATTATATAATAATATATAGGGTGTTTCATTTAAAATAACAAAGTTGATTATTGCACTGTGAAAACCAAACACCCTGTATACGTGATATAAATTTAGAAAAATGCAAATCTATATACTGAACAACTTTTGTATTTAAACTTCTTTCATATTTTGACTAATAAAGGCGCTATAGGAGCATCAATTTCCGATTTTCAAAATCACGTAGAGGGCGCCACAGTGGAATTCTGGCGTTCATCAAAAAACAAAAATGTAGCTAATACCAAGCTGCATAAGTATAGAGAATTTAAACAAATTCCTTAGACCAGTTTTTTTGTAATAATTTTTCAAAAATTTCAAAATTTTTGGAAGAGCGCCGTTGCGACCGTTTTTGGATTAAGTAAATAATTTTTTTTCTTGGTGTAGTACAGCCAAAGGGCTTTCAAACAAGTTGTTGCGGAACCTGATCAGATAACTGGTTTTTGAGTTACGGGGCGTTAAAGTCGAAATTTTGAAAAATTCATAGCGACCGCCATTTTGAAGTTAGAGAGTCCGGTAAAAAACTGTTTCCCTTGAATTATGCCCTTCTTTCATATCCCCTACTAAGATTTTCAAAATTCCGCTTCTGAAAAAAATGATACCAAAAAAACATGTCTAACTTCCGCTTCCGGTTTCGAATTTTTTTGAAAAGCTTATTTTGTCGATGAATTTTCGATATACCCCTTCATTTAAAATTTCATCAAAATCGGTTCACTAGTTTTTGCGTTAGAGGCGTTACATACCCACCCACGCACCCACGCACGGGGGGGGGATGAAGGTCCACTATGTCGGCCGTGGTCACAACTTGAACTGGTTTGATTGGACAATTAAAAAAATGTGACAAAATGAAATTTTATGAAGGATCAATTTGGACCAAGTCCACCACATCCCCAACTAAGTTGCATACAGAACGTCTACAGTCTCCTGAAGTTAATTACGAGGTAATCGGTGTCGAGTGCACAACGTCGAACAGTCAGTGAAAATTGTCAAGGTGTTACTTTCAAGGCCCATAACATCGACAACTCAGTTCAATCGCCGAATATCTACCACAATCTCAACTACGTGATGCTGATTAGATCTACAACAGTGTTACGCATGCATATTGGACATTAGTTCAAGTTTGTTCTTTTATCTTTGTTGCATTTTCTAGCAATCGTATTGTTGTTTCTGTCAATCTTCTTTGAACCACTGATTGTACATTACAGTATAGGGATATGCTCCTTCCAATCAAGGAGAGTCTATGTTCGAAGAGTTTGTCGATATAGAGAGTCATTCCTTGGAACTAGAGTTCTGACTCTTTTCAAAATGTAGCTACGTACTTAAATTACTCCTCCACCGTTTTTGACGATCCTATTCATTTTTCTGACTTCTTTCAGATGTATATAAATCCTTTCTTTAACAGATATCCAGTAACGCAGCTTGGCTATGGGTAGAATAAATTTTTTAATGAATGCAAGTGAAACCTAAGTAAGTATGTCTACTATGTGCTTACAGATTGGCTTGAATCATATTTTGCTATAGGACAGGATAGGTAGAAATATATCTCGATTATATTATATCTCGAAAAGCGATAAATACCCATTGGCAACGTAAAGAAATGTGTTGAAACCGCAGGAAAATTTTAACCAATCCGATTGACTGGCGCTATTAGCTTTAAAAATAGTGATAGACACTGGTGGTTGAAAAATACTGCTACAGGTATATTCCCACGTTTTTTACGTTTAAGTACCCAGTACGAAGGTAGAACATAGATTCATTGATTAACGTGCAGTTTGATTGATGTCGATAGCTTCGTATACTTTGTGCATGAGTATTATCTACTTTGTAAAAAAAAAGTTTTTTATGCAGGACTTATTTTCGATTTATTTTCAGGATATTTACCCTAAGAACAGCATCACGTCAGTACATTATTAGTAAAAAAACTAATACCCAAATTCAAGCCAATGGTATTCAAAATTTTGATTACAAAGGATTCGTACATTTCAAATGTTTCATAATAAATAATTGTCCAACATTGTACTATAAATATTATTATATATTTGTACTAACTACATTATTTAACCAAAATTAAAGTTATAAAAATAAATCTATAATTACTTTTCACTAACTAAAATTTATGGGTACGGTTGGACGTTTCCTTGAGGGTTATAGTTGGTGTAAGCATCGTAATTCCGGTGCTGTTGATATCCTTGGTTGTATGCGGGTTGATTATTTTGTGGAAAGGGGTTGGGCATATTAGGGTGGTTCTGATGAAAATCATAATTGTGCTGGTACCCTTGATTATTATATGCTGGTGGGTGGCTGTTTAAAATTGGATCGGAATGTTGAACAGGTCTTTGGTGATTGTTTACGTAATTTGTATAAGGAGGCTTTAGGCTAGTTGGGGGAGTTGGAGCGGGACCTGCCCCTGCAAATCCAGCTCTATTCGGTAGGCTATTTCTTAACCATTTATCTTTAATGAAGTCAACTCCCCGTTCTGCAATCATTACACAAGTTGCATGAGTATTACCAGAAACTATAGTTGGCATAACTGATGCGTCCATCACGCGAACTCCTGTTAGACCATGTACCTGAAGTTGGTTGTCTACTACAGCTAAGCGATCGTTAGCTGGCCCCATTTTACAAGATCCACCTTGATGATTTTCTGGACCAGTTGCATGCATAACAGCACAAGCCCAAAAGTCATCTGAATCATATTCATGTTTTTTACCACATTCCCCGTATTCCTCTTTATCAGCTTCAAAACCATATTTGCTCGTCAGTACTTTGGTGCTTCCTAACCGTTGACACACGCGAATGCCTTCAATTAAAGTTGCTAAATCTTCAGGTTCTGTTAAGTAATTTGCGTATATAAGAGGTGGTGAAAGAGGATTTTTGGATTTTAGAGTGATATAACCCCTACTTTTTGGGTGTAGAACCACCGGTGATAAACTAAGATGACGTGGGGCATCAGGATTTTCTGGATCTGCAGCTGCCCTAACTTCACCTGACGAAGCACATTTTGCTAAATAACCGCCGAAAAATATTTGTAAATCTGGGTGATTCCCACTTGGATCTGCATATTTGGAATTAATCCTTGCTGTAACTTGTGACATTCCAGTTGAAGACATTGGTCCTTTACGGTTCAATAAATAATCCAAAGCTGTTGTCCAATCCAAATCGTTAACTGCCTTACGTTTACTCATTGTGTAACTCATGTAAAACGTTACATGGTTATGGAGATTCTTTCCTACTCCTGGAAGCTCGTGTATTTGTTGTACACCAACCCGATCAAGTTCCTGTTTTGGTCCCACTCCTGATAATAATAGAATTTGTGGGGAATTAACGGCTCCACCGGAAATGACCACTTCTCTGCTTACTCTGACAGTGAATATTTTATTGTTGTACACAAACTCAACTCCTGATATTGTTTTCTTATTACCGCTTAAATTAAATAATAATTTAGTGGCAGTGGAATTTAACATGATATGAAGATTGGCACGATCTCTAGCTGGTCTCAGAAACGCTCTAGCACTGCTTAATCTTGAACCATTTCTGAAATAAAACAGAAAATGAAACTTACTGCATAATAATGTAATTCTTAATTCGTAAACACAACATAAGCCCTATACAGGGGTCCAAACAACAAGGAAAATGTGTAAAGTGTAAGAAGAAGAATAAAAGAAAATAGAAACGTCATTACAGTTTTATAAGCTTGAGATAAATTTAATAATCACCGCGACCTCTGTGTCTACGACCTTCACTGGGGCAAAGTGTGTTACGTTCTATGAGAAATATCATTATATCAAACGCAAACTATAGTAATAAAACAAACTTAATTTATATGAATGAATAACCTAGAAAAGCATTCATTATCTATGTAGCGTTATGCAAAGGACACGAGTGTTGTTGTAGTACACAGTTCACGAACTCGTATGATACTATATGATGTTTTATTAATTATTATTATCGTGGTTTTATAATGTCTATATAAGAAATGTAATGAACATTTTGAAACATTTCCGATAGCTAATCATTCGCATTTCAATACACGCCTGTAATTGTTTCTTGTGGTCATTCTATCACAGTTTTGCAATTTTAACTGTTCGTCTGAAATGTATGTGACGTTGATTTTTTATTTTTTATGAAAATAGATAGTGTATTTAAGATGCTACTTATATAGAGAATAAAGTCACATAAAGTTTATGATAATTCGAAAAAATAAACCGATTAAACAGAAACAGGGTCTAGAATAATAAGTAATCTCGTGAAGGACAAATCTAGCCTGGGGCTCAGACGTCGAAATATTTAATGAAGAATGGGTTTTTCATTTAACATGGATGTTTATTGTAGGATGATATCTTATCATGTAACTATTTTTTTCTTAGATAGATAGTACTCTTTCTATGTACCAATAAAACTGTAAAATAAAATGATTACTAAAATTTGGGTATACGTCAGATTGAAACGTAGGTAGTTGCTATTAGCTGAAAAATAATATTATAAGGAGTTGTTTTGATTAGATTATGTTGTGAAAGTTTCAGTAGTAATATGCCAGAATAAAAAATTATCATTTTCAGGTTATTTACTAAATTCCTGACATTTGTAGCAATTTCCAACTTCTCCAAAATCGTCCATGATCTTTTGAAACATGCATCTTGATCTTATAACATCTTCAAATGCCATACCTCTATTGTACTTTTAAAATTGTAACTTTAAACAAAGAAACGTTGCTCAATTCAAATTCTTTGGCATTAAATTAACCGTTTGCTATATTTAAATTCTTTACATAGTTGTGCGGTGTTTCAAATATTTATGAAAAATTCCGTTAACATTTTTTTAACTTGAATAGTCAAGTCCAAGTTCAGGTTGCTTTTTTTATCGCACAATTTGCTTGAAACACCTATTATAAGAATAAGCACATCCAGCAGCTGAAATTTAAACATAGGTAGTTACATAAAGACGATATACTACTAATCAACCAGTCGTATTCAGTATCAACGATTAACAGTTTTCTTTTAAAGAAAAGCAATTAGGTGTTTATTATATTACGTGGGTGTAAAAGTTTTGAATAAAAAATCAAGTAAAAAACATTGGAACGCTTCTTGTCAACAACCGGTTTTAATGAATTCAATTAACAAGTTTCAGTTCAGGCATAACAAGCTTCTGACCCAATTTATTATATATAATATATGTGAACAATTCAAAGCTTCCAAACTCATTTTAAGGTTTTGTGTGTCGGAGTTTGGAAACTAGATAATTACGGACATTCCTCGACACTTACACGGTTTGTTGTTGTTAAAAAAATATCACATTGATGTTTTTATATTCAGCCTACCTTTAAGTTAGGAAGGGTGGGACAATTAGCTACTAACCTTTTTGTTTGAATTTCTAAAAAGCTGTTTTTTTCGTAGCATAACATTTGATTACGATTTAAAAGCGTTTCCACTAGTTTATTAATTTAAGAAAATTACATTACCTGGTGTTTGATTGGGCAATTGTAAATCCACTAAATTTCGCTCCATTTAAATCATTACTTATAGGATATCCAAGTTCTTTAGCGGCTAAAAGCATGTCATCAGCAAGTTCTGGTTGATCTGGAAACCTGTTGGTTGTCAAGGGACCATTGGTTCCATGGTAACCAGGATCAGCTACTGTGCCAACTTCTGTATTTCCTTCAGATTTTTTAAAATAAGGCAAAACATCTTCGTAGCCCCAGCCTACATTTCCCGCAGCAGCCCAATTGTCATAATCCTTAGGATGACCTCGCAAATACATCATTCCGTTGATAACGCTGCAACCCCCTAGAACTTTACCACGTGGCCATTCGCAACGGTGTTCCGGATAACCTAAACATGCATTTTTTTCCGGTTCTGTTTTGTATTTCCAGTCTATATGCGGGTCGCCATGATAGCTAATAACCATTGATGGAACTTGTGTACCTGGGGGTTCATCTCCACCGGCCTCTATAAGAAGCACTTTCCAATTCGGAACTTCTGATAAACGGGCAGCTGCAACTGCTCCTGCGCTTCCACCCCCTATTACAACGAAATCGTACTCCTGGTCTGGTTGGGATTTTGGTCGTACTCGAGCACATATCTCGGATAAGTCGCACTTATTTCTAATGAATGTATCCAGAAGGCTCATAAAGAGGAAGAATGAACCACCCCCGCAGGTATTTGCAAGAGATGGCCCTATATAAGGGGCTGCACAACCACACTCCATTTTAATTAACACAAATTTTCTAAGTCAGGTAAGGTAGGAACTTCTGGGTTTATGGCTTGGCCGTGACCAAGAGCTGCCTCCAGTGAGTTCTCGCGACTGTAACCGGCGACCGCTGAGAATTAGCTATATCAGACGAGTCTGAACGGGTGACGTCACTAGGGTATTCCGTCCTGATTACAGTTCCGAGTTCAATCTTTCCAAATACATTAGCATAATCAGCGGTGCAGGTGTAATGGGGTTTATATCTATCCTAAAATTCTACATTAATGTACAGTTATAGTAGAGCTTGCAATTATTTTTATGTGACATATCACTTTACATCCACATATTAATTTTATAGGCAACACCACTTTATGCAGATATTGATGCCTACTTTACGAGGTCATTTCGGTCGTTCAAACTGGTAATTTGAGGGTTTGGATGCATTTATAAACTACACAAACAAGGTCAATACTCCAAATGCAAGAGGACATCAGGTATATACAAACAAGTTTTAACTAATTGGGCGTGGCAGCAAAACAAATGATAAGATCACGAACAAGGATAAATTCTAGTTTGTTGACAAATTAATAGAAAATCAACCGTGCATTACTTCTATATCATTAGTAATTGCTCTGTTTGAAATTAATTGGTAAAACAACGCAATACTGAGCAACCTTCAACTTTACTCATCGTTTTAATGATACCTAAGGCTAACACGACCATTTTGCTATAAAATATTCAAGGAAATTATCTAATAAATTAAAAAAGTTCCTAATTTTAATGAAACTGCTAGAAATAGTTTTTAGATTATTATAGTTTAATAGGATTTGCACTGGTAGGTAGGAATAATTGTTAACGTAACCATTAAGCAATCATTCCCTAATGTAAACGGTTGTCATTGTTTACAATCAACATGCAAATCATCTTCTAGTTTAAATCGAATCATTGATTTTCAAACTAATCAGATGCAAATTCCCCCATAAAACACATAGTATGACTAATTGCAGGGAGTAATTAAATTTAGAAATACTGCACTAGGTACAATATTAAAATAATAAGTGTATTCTGGCTGAAAGTTATTTACTTTATGCTTTAAAAAATCAGTTAAACATTTGCAATTAATGTAAAAGTATTATTTTGTTGTTACCCGAATACGTACCTCTACACATTCATTTTGTCTTTCAAATATAATCAGAAAATTAATTTTTTTACATTATACAGTGTGTCCACAGACTCATTCTCAACATGGGGATCTCGCTTATTATGAGAGATACAGATTTGGTTAAGTGGAATGAAATGCTCCTTAGGTAAAGCTGAAACAAACCCCATAAACAAACTTTCGATATTTAAATCCGACTTCTTCTTAAAATAAGCGAGTTATCAGTCAAAATTAAAAAGTCAAAAATTCACTTTTTTTCTTACAGTTCCAGAACTACGTTAAATATCGAAAGTTTATTTATGGGGTTTGGTGTAACTTACCCTAAGGAGTATTTCATTCCATTTGACCAAATTTGTATCTCTCATAATAAGTGAGATCCCCATGTTGAGAATGAGTGTGTGGACACACTGTATACCTATATTGTTGTTGAGCATTAATTTTCGGTCGTCGGTACAAAGATATTTTATTGGTTGCATATAAATAAATAGGTACTAGCTTCATAATTTTGAAAACCTGTTATGACGACAGGGAAATAAAAAAAAATTAAAAGGTTTTCAGGAAACCTCAGTAGTATCTACCTATTATGATGTTTTTTCAAAAGAATTATAGTAGATAGTACTTTAATTCCTAATTTTTGAATATAAGCAAGAGCTTTAGGATGATGATACGGCTGGAATAATTTTTTTTTTAAATATAATGAATAATGGTTTTTATAGCAGCCAATTTAATTATTAAATTTTTCCTACTTTTTTCTATACAGGGTGATTCAAAAATGGCGCATAAGCTCTTCAGTACGTTGTAGGGAATAATAATTGAAGTGTAGGAAAAATAGTAAAAAAATTCTTAGCCGCTAATTTGCTGAGAAATGAAGAAGTTAAGTTGAGAACTCAACTTTGAATTCATGTGGATTTTGAAACTTCTCATCATTTCATATAAATTTAGTAGTATTTTTTCATAGTGGGTAATAAATAAAATGCTCATAACACCTCATTATCCTGAAATATTAGCTTTCAAAATTGATATTTTTGTACCAAGTTGTTTGAAAAAAATATGTGGCAACGATGTTTGAAACTTTTAATAAGCTCACTATGTAAATGAAAGGAAATAAAAGCCACTCATATACTACATAGCTGCACCCGTGTTGCCAAATCTACAACTTACTTCTTCGTTGTTAACTACAAAAATGTAGCAGCTAAAATTTTTTTATGATTTTTCTACAGTTCAAATAACCGTCCCCTACAACGTACTGAAGAGCTTATGCGCCATTTTTGAATCACCCTGTATATGAAAAGAAATTCTAATCAGTATATAGAAAAAAGGAGATAAATGTCAAAATACAGAGAGAAATAAATAAAACACACGTAGATGACTTTGAATAAAAGCATATTTAATTTAAAAGTTAAAACGTTTCGCATTAATTTAATGCTTCTTCAGAACAACATTTTAGTGTTGAAAACACTTATACGGAGGCAAGTTATAGGTTCTCGCGTCACGAAATATCGTCACGCGGGATCTAAGCAGGGTGCGAGCATGCGGAGTTGGTTGCGTTGTCGGACTACACGCGTTGTTCTGTAAGCGGTTGCGCAGAAGCGTTAATATCCGAAAATATTTTTGTTGTGAATACCTTCACTGGAAAAGAAAACAAAACCAAAAAATACAAAATGTTCAGAACGTAATAATAATCTATTTTTACCAAATGTTTCTTCTGCTGATATTCTGTAATATTATATTATAATATACACACTTATATATTCGTTTCTGATTTATTCTCATAAAATTATATATTTTGATTGCGCAATTAAACACTTGGGTAATCGAGCTGCAGAACAGCTTATACGCATTTTCGCAAAATTGTGCCAAGCTGAGGGTTTTGCCCCCAAAATAAGGGACTTTTAAAATTTTACCATTGAATTCCACATGTATAGCGTAATTCAATTCGACACCCTGTATAGGTATTCACTTAGTTTATTAGTTTAGCCAAGTAAGCAACATTTATACCGAGTGGTTGGTCATATCGGTCATATCCCTGTACATAAGCCGTTTACATTGCTTATCACGTTTATGCGAATTCCTGCTCCCCATTTTTATGGAACAAATTGGTACCAAATTAAAGAGAATAATATTCCGCGTCGTTCAATTTTAAGAATTCTTTGTATAATAAATAATATAAAAATAAATATATAAAATTTAAATACCTACATATGAAAGTACATTCGAAAAATATGAGTATGTTTTGTTTTGACAAGTGTAGCACCTCCTATTTTTTAAATAGCTACATTTTTAAATTTTAAATTGTTATGTTGAAGAAATAGTACACAAAGAATTTTTAACGCGGAATATTATTCTCTTTAGTTTACTACCATTACCAATTTTTTCCATAACAGTTAGGGGCAGGAATTCGGATAAACGTGATTATGCAATGTATACTTCTTATTCAGATACCAACCACTCGGTATACTAGTCTGTTATACTTATAATAGTCTGTTTGGTATTTGTATTGTTAACGTTATAATAAACCATTATAAACCAAAACAATGTTCATTATACAGAATGTATAAAAATGGTGGTGAAAGCTTTAGGTAAAGTTATTCCTTAGACAAAACTAAGACAAAAAGCTGATATCAAAAAAACTGGCAAACGCTTCCTGAACTTACAGTCGTCAAAGTTCAAAATTGGTAACAGTAAAGAATGCTGCTCTTTCAAAATAGTTACTTGATGAATACATTCAGTGATAATAGCTAAAATTTTTTACCATTGATCGTTTAACTTAACTTCAATTTAATTGTCGACTGTAATCGCTGTTTTTACGATTGTGAAATATTTAAACATCAACAAATTATATCAACTATAAATGTAAATATCCAGCGTTCGTTAAATTTGTATTTTTCTAATGATCGCTGTAAGATTTTCACATCTGAATATCCCGTTTTCCATCATGTTGTCTCACTAGCATTACAGAAAACAATACAAGACCACCAAAATATATATTTTTTAATAATTCATTGTTTCCCTTAGCCAATCGTATACCACGAATTATAAGCCGTATTTGGTTTATCGAAATTAATTAAAGTTTTGCTCAAAACTATTGTTTAAAACACGAACTTGCATCTCTCCGTCGTAGCCTAAATGTGTAGCTGCCGTTCAACTTGAAAAATTTTATTATTGATTACTTAGATACAAAATCAAAATTAGTTTCCTTTTTAGTGCAATATCCTGCATCACCTGAAACCTGCACCACAATTTTTACACACTCTGTATATTCGATTACCGTATTAAATATACATCGTGTTTGTTTTCAACACCCTACGATGGTTGCAAGAATTGCGAGATCTGTGCAGTTTTTTTTATATATAAATTAGTTTAAGCTATACTTATAATTTATTAAATATTGTAGATCTGTAAGTTATAAAGTTTAATTCTTAATACATTATAGCGTACGTAAAGAGTAAATAAATGTAAATCCCCTCTATCATTCTACATGTCTGCTAAATTGTTAAATATGCAAAACCAAATGTGACAGTACAATAACAAAATCTACTCCATTAATAACTTCTCTAATTGGATACCATTAGTACTAACAGTATTATAATGCGTCTGGCCAACTCGTAGGATAATAATTTATTTCTGTGGTCATGTAAAGACACCGAAGACATTCATTCCTAACTATTTATGTGAAAAAGATTTTTATATAAAAACAAAATATATTTATCTTGGATTTATTACAACTATAGATGATAGAAGATTATTTTCTATAGATACGATATTGAGGATAATTGGGGGTTAATTATCTCTTTCTCTAGGTTATAAATGTAACTGTATTAAATACCACAGTGATGTAACAAACATTTTTGGGTGTGTTGCTAGTCCCAGAATGTTAATTTAAAAATCTATTTTATTGATTTATTTTAAACTTTAAGGAAATACCATGAAATACTTGCTTGCAGCAAACATAATATTATTAATTATTACTGTTCGTTCAAGTCAGATATTGCATTTATGTCCAAAGTTTCTCGCCACGGTTGTCTATAATCAACACACGCGGAAAATGAAACAAACCATTTTTCTGAATACAGCCACATACCTATTTATCGTAGTTGTTCCAGAAATTTCAACATTTAATTTTTATTTAGAACCACCCTGGTTTTTAGGCGACAATTATTGTTCTTCATAACTAAATTTGGAAACTTCGATATTACTTACTTTACTTCTAGTACCTATATATTACAATTAATGTTTAAAGAAAATAACGAATCGAAAAAATAGCACAAGTTGCAAATATGAAAATTACTAAAGTAAGTTCATGGAGCGAGTATATTCAGATTCCTGGGCAAACTTTGGTCCTGAGTTTTACGATGTTCTGGAAAAAGCTCTGAAAACACACTAAGGGCCCGTTTATCAATCCCTAGTTAAGTCCATGTTAAGCTAACCAAGGGTCAACTACTGTCATGTCATAGATACGATTCTTGTAACAACTCGTATCCCTGACAATTAACTGGTGGTTAACTTAACGGGGAGTTGTTAAACGGCCCTTAATAAGTGCCCCCAACCAGAAAAAGAAACTTCCCCTAAGAATCAAAACAATATCTTATTTAGTTGAATTTTTACAAACAAAATTAGTGATTCTTTGTTCTACCTTTGTCGGTTGATATCTCGGCAATCAGGCAGTTTTGGACAAGTAACTTGTAATCTGGAAACGTGACATATTTACGTACCTTTTACGGGAGCTCATTTGAAATCAAAACTACAATGTGCAATTTTAATAATCTTTTGTGTTAGTATAATGGGCTTCTTTATTTTTGTTGATTCTGCCAGCATTGCCGCACTTTTAAGGACGAGTTACCGCTGAACTACCAGCTCATTTAATTCCAGAATATTAACCACTAGGTATTATTAAAGGAATATTCAACGAAAGGAGCCTACTTTTAAATAATCGTGTTTTTTAGTTCTCTTTTTTCATTAAATTTATGACCTACAATAAAATTACAAACTATAGACGACGGACGACGTGCAATTAAAATGTATGGTGCGATGAGTCAAATACCTGTCACTAGAATGGTCTTGTAAATTTTAATCTGAATTAAAAATAATTTCAAATGTAGATTACTATCTGAAACCTTATTTATAAATTATTTTGTACAAATTGTATCATTTGTTGACGAAGATATATTGAATTGTTATAGTACCCTAAAATAAGGACCACTTTTGATCTAGGATAAGTATAAACACCAAAATACGAAAAAAGGTCGCTTCATGATATCGATAAAAGAATTAAAATAAACAAAAACTTGAAAATATAAATAGGTAATAAAAATATAAATTTTCGTGGTTTGAAATATTAGGCAACATAGGGTTGAGAAAAGTTTAGAACAATAATAATTATTTTTATAGTTTCTAAGTGGGTGGTTCTCAAACGAATACAATATCTAATAATAACCTAGAACTCAATTACAAAACGGCGTAATAGAAATTAATCCTAGGAATTGTTTATTATGTGCAAATTGATAATTAAAATGGGTTATTTTTGCGTTACTGGAAAAAATTTCGTGACCGTTTCCAGAAAAAAAAATTGAATTAATCAACACTCACACTTGAATAATAATGTATTACCCATAGAAAAGCTTAGTATCTAAATGAAGATAGTACGTAGAAAAAATTTCAGTATACGGATATTTTTACATTGTAGTTAAGACTGACACTTAAGACTGAATCACGATTGTTTCTAAATTTATAATTTAGCGGTTTCCGATTATTACAGATTTGTTATTGTTCACCACAATATCGTTAATAAATTTATTTGCGGTCACGTTTTATTCAATTGTTTGTTGAGGTACTGTAATCAACCACAAGTAGGTTTTGGAAATAACATATAATTTACATAAGAATAATCCATGCTGTATGGCGAACAAATAGAGTTAACATTCAATTATAAAAGAAGCATTTGGTATTCATTTTTCATTGTAATGCAGAATTGTTTGAGTTTACAATTACTGTTCTTTAACTACATGGTACAAGAAAGCAGTTCATAATACATCAAAGGAACTTATATTGTATTTGTTTATTCGTTTCAGTAACGTACCGAACAGAAACAAGAATAGGGAAACCTAATTAATAAAACAAAAAAACTCAATTAGAAATACCAGATAATATAATGACGTCTTACTATTTTTTATCATACAAATAGAAACATTTATAAATTGATTACCATACATCCATTCATACAGCTACATGTAAACACTCAGATAAGTATTGAACAAAATTTCTCTCTTCATATTTAAATAAAGGCTGACTGTGTGTATTCCTTATTTGAAAAATACGATAACATTAACTTTATGAACGGCGGCGTCAGAATGATTTCGTGCTGGAGTTTAGTTCATGTTATATAAAAATACAGTTGGATAGACGAATAGACCGAAGTATTCTGAAAAATAGAGAAAAAAGGTTGGTTGAAAGTCGCTGTTCTGAAATATATCGTAATATTCGTATTTCCTATCAAATGCACGCAATATGAACCCTAGCTTTTATATTATCTGTGTTCAAAGCAACAGCATTTATAAATGTACTCCATAAATGTGGTTCCGTAAGGACTACATTTGAGAGAAGTTCTCCTGATATTCTGACTCGAATAGAAAATTTGGTTTCGTACCATTCAAAGCTGTATTTGATATGTAGTAAGAACCATTTTCGTTTGCCTTTGAAAAAATGTCAAAATGTAGATTTCTTCGTATCCATATCGAATTTATTTGGTTTATTTCTTTTCCTGCAGCTTCAAGAAAATTTGATCCTTCGATTCGTCAAATATTAAAAGAGTTTATTACGAGATTTCGTGTTGAATTTTAAAATTCAAATACAGTATATTCGACAAAAAGAAATCATTTTATTTTAACACAACTAAATGCATAATTTTAACCACCAACAAAGGAGCTTCATTAACAACGATGTAAATATCTTCCCCCTCGTGTATAATGTAATTGTTTATTTTAGCAACACCAACAACAGTTCCTTATTTTGGTCGGTAAATACGTAGAAATTATTTTGTTCTTGGTTATGTGGTGATAAACTTTTTCTAGTTGAAACCGCGAGCAACTCTGTACATAACCGCAGTTGGCGAGTATGAAACAAGTTTTGAAGTTTCGTCCCACGGGGCGCTTTGAACTTGACATTGAGCAACCAGACGTGTCCACATACAGAGAGGTTTAAATTGAATGGAAATGTAAGGGAAGTTTCCTTTTAAGGTTAATTGAGGATTCAATTTTCATGTTATAACGTATGGTTAGGTGCGGTTCATTAATGTGAATAGTGTGGCTCTTTACTCTATTAGACGATATTTATTTATAGTATATTATGGTGCTAGGGAAGTCGACCGTAATAATTACAGAAGTGAATCAGCACAAAATAATAAAGTCGAAAAGTCCTTATACATGTCACAAATTTTTTGAATTGGATGTAAACTTATCATGCATTATTTTTTGCAATCTAGTATAGGCTAATGTCAGAATTTAATATTTATTACTTAGAAAGGCTTCAGTTGTTTGAATTGTTATAGCACTAAGTACCTACTATGATCACCCGTTAAAGAGTTCCCATTATATTTTGTATTTCTGAAATGGATTTGGTGTGATATTCTATTCTATTTTATTTTGATTGTGGAATGTGATAGTGGACTTAAACCCCCTACACACGATACGATCGGTCGTACGACGCGTCGTACGACGCGTCGTTCTACAAGTTTTTACCCAAGGACGTTTTTACCTACTAACTATCAAACCTGCAGTACGACAGGTCGTACAACTGACCATTTACCGTCTCTTTACAATAATACATTTTATACAGTGTGTAAATAAAATAACGGACACCCGAATAACGTTTTTATTGTTAAAGATAGAAAGTTTGTGCTTGGAGACAATTTGTATGGTTAGTTATAAGCTTTATTTTTGGTGTGTCGAAAATTGGTTTCCGTTTCCGGTTTAACCGGAAGTAATGCTAACTTGAAAATTTTAAATAGAACACCCTATATATTTTTACATTTTTGGATTTACACTTTTATAAACTTTGAGAAACTTAAATAGGACTATCTACCAAAAATCAATAGTTTTCGAGATATTCGAGATAGAAAGTATAAATTTGTAATTTTTAATTATTTTGATTTATACTTGTAAAACAGTTAACGTACGCTTTTCTAAAATTTCTATTTCTAATAAGATTGTGCGGCCCCAAGAAGGGCCATTTGTATGGAAAAATAAATAACAGATATAATAATGCTCAAAATGCGGGCCACATTTTCAATCTGGCAGTGTCAGATTCTGTGTTTAAATTCTTACATTATTATAACAACTGTTTACTTTTCTAACTCGCAGGCTTGCGATTTACAAATGGCCCTCCTGAGGGCCGCATAATCTTATTAGAAAAAGAAATTTTAGAAAAGTGTACGTTAACTGTTTTTACAAGTAGGTATAAATCAAAATAAATGAAAATTACAAATTTATACTTTCTACCTCGAATATCTCGAAAACTATTGATTTTTGGTACATAGTTCTTTTAAGTTTCTCAAAGTTTATAAAAGTGTAAATCCAAAAATGCAAAAATATATAGGGTGTTCTATTTAAAATTTTCAAGTTAGCATCACTTCTGGTTAAACCGGAAACGGAAATTAATTTTCGACATCCTACAAATAAAGCTTATAACTAACCATACAAATTGTCTCCAAGCACAAACTTTCTATCTTTAACAATAAAAAAGTTATTCGGATGTCCCGTTATTTTATTTACACACTGTATACAGAAAAAGTAGTATCACTTTACTGGGATATTAAAGGCGTCATGACTTGTCTTCCAAATAATTATAGGTGATTTGGTAAGCATGTGTACCCTATTGGCAAGAAATTTGTTGAATAACATGCAAAAAATACTAAACAAATTCTACAATTTGCTAACTGATGTGCATACCCTATACATGTTTGATAGGTACGTCACTGGTAACCTACTGTCAGGCTATTTTTTTATATTTTTTTACTGTCCCCCGGTTGTACAACAGATTTTATGTCGGCTCCATACTGCCGTCAAACACGACCGATTCTACGATCTGGTCGTGCAACTATCGTTCAAACAGTCGTAACGACACGTTGTACAACGAGTCGTACGATCGATCGCATCGTGTGGAGGCTAAATGGTCAGTTGTACGACCTGTCGTACTGTAGGTTTGTTACGTTAGTAGGCAAAAACAGTGACTGTCTATACGACTTGTAGTACGACGTGTCGTACGATCGTATCGTGTGTAGGGGGTTTTAAATCCAGTTAATAAATGTAGGCACCGATTACCAAATTTTCCCAAAAATAATAAAATTACATCATTGTAGAATAATAAAATTGGCATAAAACTAACTTTTAACAGAAGTTATTAGTTAATCAGTGGTTCACATTCTTATTGACATTCCCCAAAAGACATTTTGTAAATATCATTTCCGTATTTTTAGTAACGGTACCTAAACTAGTATTCTGTAAATAATGCAAATAGTTTAAGAATTCGAAATTTTAGGAATTTAAATTAAGATAATTAGATAATCAGCTTTAGTGGTAAAAATGTTAAGGATACTTACTTGAAAAGTCACACCTACAAAAGAGAAAAAACGCATATCATGCAACCATCGTAAGTATTTATTACACCGGTAACTTATCAAATCTTAATAGTTAATACTTGTATCATGACGTTTCCTTTTTGCATCATTTGGTTTTTTTGATTTAAATTATTCTAAGAAGTTACTAATGCTGGACTACTATTCCTGTGTTTACTATCCATACCCATCTTTAAAAAATATTTTTCCTCTATGGTTTTCCCACTATTTAAGTCTAAGGTTGTAAACACTTGATGATCTTTTAATAATCCTACAACCTCTAGTAATTTTGCGGTTTACGCTATCTCATAAATAGTCGTAGGTTGTGACATCAGAGTCATATAAACACCGGTAAACTATACAATGTTAGATTACTCAGTGATTTAAGCAATTAACAGCAAACAACTTAATTGAATTTTGCAATTAGAATATTTTTCTTATTTCCCATTAAGCATTGTAACTTAATGCGAATAATCCTGGTTTTTATGTATTTTTGTTAAATTATCAATGTTGATAACAACAGTTTTAATTGATAGTTGTATTTATATAAGACAATATAAATAAAATCTGACGGGTACGCCATATCCGCTAATGGAAAGTCCGCTATTTGTTTAAACCGAATTGCAGATTTTGCTGTTGTTTAAACAAGTTATTATGTAAATGAGTCAATTCGCGAGCTAATTGTTAATCACTTAATGTCTATGATTTGATCATTAAATCTGCGTATGTTAATTACGTACCAGTTATTACCTAATTCTTGTTAGTTGGGATTTGGTTTCTGAATATGGGGATTACCAAAAATATAAAGTTTTAAAATTTTTGGAAGTTTTATAATAAACATGTTACGCTATTCATGTAATGAGAAAACCATAGATTATAAATGCGTGACGGGTGTACAAAAAGTATTTAAGTATCACTGATTATTTCAAAGGTCAAAGATTTATATTTGGATCTAGTTTTTATTACAATTTAGAAATCGTCACTGTACTATCATGGGTAAAGTTTTAAAGTCATACTAACTGGAATTATAGAAAATTAATGCTTATCAGTTATTTCCTAAAATATTATTCTTTATTTTTTATCTATGTTTGTAACAGCTGGAATTAACAAATGGTACGGAAAACCTCCGCAGTTGCTGCAATGCGTAAATGCCCAAAATTCTTTGTACCTATTATTATGATTATTTTTCCGTGTTTTGTAATGATTATAGATTCTATTACCATTTATCAATAACAATAAGGCTATTTTAAATTTGTGCAATGTAATTCCTGCTATTGGGAAGGAGAATAATTATTGAGGTGGATGTGTTGCGGGTTTGACGAGTCGCGAAGTAGTAATGTTATTTTTTTTTTAATTTGAATGCGATATAGACGAGTTCAAACCTGCACTAGTGTGTTTTATTATATTGTTACAATTGTTACCGTTTTGCAGAATAAATAATAGGCTGTAGGTCTTATAACAATAAAATGTTAAACACGATGATGTATCGTGTAGGCAAAGACGAGAACACAACCTGTTACAACTCAGCACAAGAACCTGGACTGTTTAACAATATCAAAAGAATAAAAATTGTTGCAGAGACGTTTTACTTTATTTAATAAACTATTTATAGCATTACAATCAAAAATAAAAAATCAACAAGAGTGCAAACGACAACAATAAATTGTAGCAGAAGTTTCTTGAACACAAAAGAACAACTTTTGCAATATATTAGGATCAGGTTGCATTAGACCAACGCCTGTGCTGTAGGTAGTTTACTCTGCACTTATATTCCTACTTTTGTCATAATGTCTCCTCCTTTTAATTATTTGCATCTACCAACTGTCATTGTCATTCATCTTCTACCATGTATATTTTCGATACCATCTGATTCAAAAATGGCACACTTCTTTTTCCATTTCCATTTCTTTTCTTTATATTTAGCTCACTGAGTCTTATCCATCGCCCCTTTCGCACGTGCAATTAATTCCACTATATGTATCTTATCTTTATTTTACTTGGCCCATCGCCCCATCTTTCTATTAAGCACTGCAAGTACGAGTATAAAATATTGTTCTAAAACTTGAATTTTCATGGTTTTGGGAGCTATCATTTTATTTCTATTTCTTAATTGCCTTGTTTGCTTTTGCCTCATTTAATGATTTACGTTAACTCTGAACTTCTGTAAATGAAGGTTATTAATAACAACTCACCCTGTATACATTAGGAATTCTAGTCACTTTTAAAATGTCAGATGTGTAGGAGCTAATGGCCGTCTGAGAGATATTTTTCAAAGAAGAATTTTGTGCACGTCATTCCTCTGCTGCAACAAAAAAAAAGGATTGCTTTTCGTGCAGGACAGAGATGGTATCTTGTAACCTGAATTCTTGGAGTAGTACGTCAGCAACACATAGATACACTGATCTTAAAAACACCGTTGAGAATAAAACGTTGTTCTGAAATACTTTTAAAAATATGAAAGATTAATAAATTATTGAAGTATCGGAAAGTTAAGATGTGTCAGTATAGTTTCGTTCTGTAGGATAGAATTGGAAATTGAAGAATAAATTCTTTACTATAATAATACCCAACCCGTCTTTTACTTCCAATAATTAAAATAATTTGGGAAACTAGCAAGTCATCGCCATTTCGCCGCGAGCCACCGAGCCAACTTTCCGCGAGCAACTTGCCGCTGGAGCAACTGGCCGCCAACGAAATGGCAGTCGGGCCATGTTGCCGCTGGATAGTTTTCGCAATATTTACCAACCCCTATCTTGTTTTTTATTTAAAAACTTTATAAATTTTATACCAAATGTCCCGAAACCGAGAGACCACACAACGGATATTTTATGCACAAGCCAATCTAACAAATTTTCGAAAATCCAATATTAAGGCTATGTTATGTGTGGCTTGTATATGTTTACTAAAAAGCGATTTTGTAATTTATTATTACCCTAAAGCTTGTATATAGAAGTATTTCAAACAAAAAGAAAATTACTTTGGGCATGTATATTAGGCTTTATCAGCACTTGATCCCAGTCAGCCGTGGCCAGTAGATCGCGCGTGGATATTAATATCAGTTTTCCTTTATTGTGAGTTAATACAATAAATTGCAGTCAGTCAAAAATCTAAATGAGAATTGTCAATTAAACTATGAGACTTCCAATCCAATTTACTCCCATAAATTAATTTGAACCATATTCACAAATATTCCTGAAACAATTTACGGCACTCTAGGTGGAAGTCCCTCTTAATTAAAACAAATTAGTTTCCATGTGATATGTGACTTGCCGTAGTTCGGAATGCGACGACCAGCGCCGAGGCGCCCGCTGGGAATGACATCTGTGGATTTGGTTTCATTTACTAAGCTTAATTCCAACTTTTATTAGCTCCGTTCTATATATAGCGGTAATTAATCACAAAGGAAGGTAGCAACGCAACTAAATGAAGTTTTTAATTTTGCATTCTTCCTATTTACTTCTTTTAAAATGGAAGTTCTGTGGAAATAACATTTGGCTGGAAAAATCCGTTACGAACAGGAACAGTGTTGTATTATCCTGAAAGTTATATCAATATTATTTGCATTGATCTACAGGGTGTTATGTGATGTAAGAGCAATCTCTTAATGGGTGATTCTGGGGCATAAAGTAAAGTCTGTGAGCTGCCAAACCATTTCCGTTTCCATGACTAGAAACCAACCTTCTACGAGTGTGAACTTAATTCTTTTGTTCTGCATTGGAATTTCTCAGTACCTATCACTTTTGTGACACACATTACATAAATACGTCTGCACTGGATACGTTGAGCAACTAGTTCATGGTTAAGAAATGCAAAATTAAATCAATGTTCATAAAGTATGTACCTACTACTACCCATCTTCTTCAATAATACAACGAACAGTGACAATGTTTTCTTAGGCGACCGACAGAAATGCTTAGTCGTCCTTCACGATATAGATAAGTCATGTGTCACGACCAAGAAAAGAATGTTTGCCCATTAAGCCAATTGGTGCCAAAGACGAGGATTCGTAATCAGATCTTCTTAGAAGTCTTTACTATTGATTTTGGAAGATGATAGCAATGACACAATAATTATAGAATATCCTCGAAAATATTGTATTTTTATAAAACATTCCTATTTCTCGATATGTTTTAAGGACGTCAATGGATAAGGTATTCAGATTATAAAGATTATTCAAATTTCAGAAGCATTGCTGTCCTGTCCTAACAACTAAAATGAACGAACTCCTATATCTTATTATAATTATACAGGGTGAGTGAACCTATTTAATAATAAGGGAAATTTTCAAACAAATAAGTAATCATTTTTCTGTGCACAATTTTAGCAATTCTCTATCCAGAGCGTTAAAAGGGAAGGGCGTTCCTTTTTGGAGTGCGGCTAAACAGCCCTTCCTGTATGGGTTTACTGTTCAAAGGTAATCAAGAAAATTAAAAACCTAACTTAAATAGTAGTAAGTAGTTAACAATGCAGAACGTGTTAAATGTAAAAAGCTTTATTTGGGACTATAGGATTGGTTATACATCCCAAAAATTTAGTGTCAAGTTGGTGATCAATGTTTTGAAAACCGTACTAATTACCAAGTTACTTTTAACACGGATATATAAAGATATACAACTGTTAATTAATGTACGTTATCATTGTAGTGTATTATTAAAAGGTTAATTTAAAGTTAGTTATGCAGGGGATTATGAATTAAATTTTCCCTTTAAATTTGTTTTAACTAGGAGCTCCGCAAAATCCGCTTAGGGTCGGAAAACATCCAATTCCGGTCATAAATGATTACACTTTTACGGTGCAATGGGGTAACTTCTTTATTTTGTTTGAAAAGTTTTATATCGTACTCTCAGAAACAAGCAACTTTTTCACTTTTACGTGCCTTACTCTCCTAGACTTCTCGGCTAAAATTATGCTCTTATAAATCAAATTTTAAGTTCACTTGCTTTTATGCCTTATAAAACTTCGATATTTTTTAATATGTAACGGTAATGGAATCATTTTTTGCTATTAAAACAATTTCAAGTTTTAAACGACTCAGTCGTAAACCTCCTTGGTGCTCTCTTTGTGAAAAACTCTTTGAAACAAGCTAGTATAGGCGCTTCAGCTCTCTGTGTAGCAATAAAAATGAAAAATGAAAAATAATCCCGGTACTCCGTTTTAATACTTAACAACAGGAATATTTAATTTAAAGCAGTAAAATGAGTATGCTTTGAACCGAAATGGTAAATGTAAAATCTTGGAAGCAGAATATTACACTCAGTAGTAGTTTTAACTTAGTTTTCCTTATTTCCCGTGAAAATGATCAAAATTAGCTCACACTTGCAGAAGTATAGTACCTACCTACCCAAATTTAATTCAGTATGCCATTGTCCATATGACGATAACATGGTTGGGATTATCTAATCTCAAACTGTAAAGGTCTTTTTTTATTTAACTGTTGGAATATTAAATAATGTTAGCAAAAATCTATAACTGGCTACCTGTAAAAATTTGATTAATTTCCTGTTTACCTAATTTCATAACCCATATTTTTATTTGGTATATTCTTCTATACGGAATATTGTTATTCAGCGGAAACTGACTTTAATAGCAAGAACGCTATGTATGGGCACCTCGACATCCACGCGAGGTTTTTGCATTTGTTGTTAATTTTAAGTTGGAATTTATTTGTAGCACTGTTGTTACGAACGATTTGTAGAAATCCTGCGATTGTTTTAATCATCACCCAACCTCTCCAGTCCATTGTTGAACATATACCTCCCCAAGATGTTTCCAATTTTCTCTATTTTGAGCAGCTAGTCGAAATTCTCTTAGGGTAGTTGACCGTCTTCCCCAGCTACGTTTATCGGCTCTCGGCCGCCATTTAACAATATTTTTTGATAAAATGGTAGAACCCATCCTAAAAATTGCGGAACAACAAAACAGTAATTTTTTAAGCAATTCAATGTTAATTTTAAGGAGCAGTGGGTGAGAAATTGGGATATTTAAATAAATAAATGAAATAAGAATATTATACCTTTTTAAAGGATTATGAGTAGCTTGAAAATACAATTCTTCATAATTTTAATATCACTTATGATTGTTCCCCTTTCAAAAACTCTTGCGATAGTGTTCTTGAATGAACACTTTTTATTATCATAATCATTTCCGTAGTATAAAAATTGTAATATCTTTACATAACAATAATTTTTTTTTACAAAATATCGTATTTCAAATCTGTAGAATAGCAAGCGATGTTAAATTCTAAACGCATTTGCTGGTTATCAGAATTTATCGTAATAATTTTTAAAACGATTCGTTATACATTTGGCGTACGCAGGAAGTTAGAGCCATTAAGCAAACAACATTGATAATTTTTTCATTGACGTTTCTATAAATTTTCGTTTGTAGGTACTGGAATTAGTTTTAATTCGAATTATCTTCAACTTTTAAATGTCAACAGTTTAATGAATAATAAATATAAAGCGGAAACCATGTATTTGGATTCTGCTATAACTGTAAGCGTGTTTAAGTGACAACCCAAACCTTTATTAGCCAACTTTCAGGGAATTGTTTCAAACTATTGATATAGACAAATTTGAAAACACTAACATTATCTGAAACATGAGGTACATTAAAATCAGTGTTTCATCTTTCAGGTACCTATAATGTTCCATCAAAATAAAAGTGTTACTTGACCCTACATTCATAGTGCGTTGTAGTGCTAGTAGTTATCACTCTCCCTCTTTTTCCCAGACATTGGTAATCGACTTTCACTTGTAAACCTAGACGTTTCTTTTTGGCTAAACATTTATTTTTGTCTATTATTAAATTACAACAGAAATAGCACCTGTTACCAAAACAGTATATTATATTGTCTCATTCAACATTCATCCAATCCAATTTTGATTATTTAATATTAATGCGTATAGTCATGCTAAATCAACTTCCCCTTACTTACAGAAACATTCAACAATTTTATAGAAGGGTGTCATTTATAATTTTTAAAGAACGCACGGAAAATTCTCAGTTACACAAGCAACGACTGCTTTCGTCAGAATGAAAAAGCTGTTGTATAATATCGAAATTGAGAATCAAAATGACAAAATGCTACATTTTTCCAGTGTTATTATAATTATATACTAGGAAGTTGGACATTCACAAAAGATATGTATAGTATAAGAAGAACCTTTTGGAGGATATTTAAGGTAGCATGATAGAATTACATAGATGGACACACTTCGACAAGTAGATAGAGACCCCGATATATAATGCCGATAGATGCCGAATCTTACAGCTGATACTGTAAGGAAAGTTTCAGGGTAGAAAAAAAGTAGAGGAAGAAGTCCACAACACTGTTTAGATCTACAGTATGGAATGTGTGAGTTGCCCTAATGATAACTGACCTCCAGTACGAGACGTAGCAGTAGAAAAAGTTGCACATTATGAGGCAGGTATCCACAACCCTGACAATGGTACAGTAATTTGTAGAGATGCAAGTGCTCTTGCTATTTCTGTCTATAGTTGTTGATTGAAGTGTGTGTTTGACATCAGACATGGAAAAATTAACATTAAAAGATTATGTAAGGATCAACTATTGCTATTGTACCGAGGAATTATGAGCAGTTAAGAATACAAGTTTTATACGAAATATTCTGTCTTGTAAGTGCGCATTGCCGAAAGTTTAAACATAAAGCCATGTTGTAGCTGGCGTGGCTGTAGTTTGATGTCCGTAAAATGAGGTTTTTGGTTGTTTTCAGAAAACTACTATTTTTCGTTGATGTTCAGTACGAAATGTAATACTAAATTAAACAGCGATTAGAGATTTACAAAAGTAAGTAACGAACGGCTTCAACAAGAACTATTTGTACTACTTATAAGGAACGGGTCGATTATTGTAAACAGCACTAAGAAACTTGGTTCATCTCAAATTATCACCTACAAAGTTACATAAGTTACCACCTGCACTTTTTTTTCTTTTGTATACAAATGTAATAAATATTTCTAATAAATTTATATTAATAATTCTGAAAATTATTTGTCAAAAGCGCCGTTTTGTAAAATATTTTACATTGTACAATTAATGCCTCTAAGCCTTAGTGTATGTTTTAATTTTATTTATCAAATACCCGCTTGCATCTGCTATTTTATCTGGTGTGGCGGCTATTTTGTCAATGTCCAAACTGACTGCAGTGGCTAGCGCCATTGCAACGTTGACAGAAACGGCTGTAGCTGTAAAGTCCAGGAAACACCAGCACTAATTTTGTTAACTGTTGTCACTTTCTTTTTGTGCAATGGTTGGGGTGAGCTTTTATCCCTTGTTCCACTGTAGTCAACACTATCAGTTAAGTGTTTCTCTTCTGAATTTGCTAACTCTTCAACGATGTATTTTTTTGGCTCACATTTTTCAGTTCCTACCAACCTGTTTGCAGCAATGGGACATAATACTCTCTGATTACCCCGCATTATTGTAGGATCTGATGCATTTATCACCGTAGAGTAATTTGTATGCTCGACGATATACACTGGAAATTTATATACTACTTTGAGAAAAAGTCCAATTCCATTGTAATATACAGTGTGTCCATTTCAACGTCTAATGCTTTGACTATTTAAAATAGGCAACACAATACTGCATATTGTAGGTGATGTTAGTAATTAAAATAATTTCAATAAATTTCTAGAAAGTTTGCTATGAAAGTTAAAATATATACCTATGCAATATTTCAATTTCTACATTAGCTTAAAAATGGGCACACTGTTAAAACAAAATATAAGACCAACCAAAAAGTAGAATATTGTACAAGCAATTTTGCCCTGTTCACTTTTTACAAATTAATTAATAACGGAATAGTATATTAGGATAAATAATGACCCCAGTTTTTAGTTCGACCCTTCACACAATAATTATTATTCCTTACTCAGCATAGAAAATGCGTTCGCATATATGGACGGCTAAAAGTTTTAAAATGTGTTAAAGTATAAGTAGTTACTCAATTTACAATAAACATAGGTAGGAAGAAAGCTCTGGCGGATCGCAAATCCTTTCCAATTCCTTCGAGCTCGCCGTCGCAGAATAACGAGGTAAAAAATATGAAAATACACTGAGGCGCGAAACTACTTTATCGTGTTTATCATCTCCGCGAGATCGGTGATACAATAAATTTGTTTATACTAAGGAGATATACGAAATTCTGAAGCAGATACAAGACATACCAGGGCAACGTGAATGAAAAAGAACTTGCTGAATAGGTGACGTTGTATTATTTAGGCAAGGGAACCTGATGAAAAGGCACAAAGAAAGAGAAGGGCTTCAATCGCGAACTCGCGACATAAAAGGGCGGTCTCCGGCGACACAAAACATTTTAGAAACCTATAAGAAATGCTAGCATGAAAATTTATCAAACTTCTAGTACATATTTCTTATGAAGGAAACTCTTCCGATATCATACATGAACACGAATTTTTAGATCCCTACTATAATTTGGCTAACATTTTACAAAATGAACCGGCTGTTAAAAAACAGATTCGTCTTCAAAAAAGATTCATAAAGAAGTAAAAAGAACAAACCTTCGTCAACGTAAATCTGGATTACAACTCTACCATTATCTACTCGTGTATACGATAGACGTTGTCAACTAAGGAAAATAATTAGCCTCCTTATACAAGCTCGTTTTAGAAACTTGGCGTAGGTACCATTTAAAAGTTACCTAGTTAGATTGAACACCGCTTCCTAAGGACATTTAATCTTTGATTAATCAACGCAGCAAAATGCGAAACGAGCTTCGTCTGTAACAAGCTCTATTAAAATATACGCCATTTCATAATAGCAAATTGAATTCAATTTTGCTGCAAGGTACATTATAAAATAATTAGGAATAAAGTAGATGTGAAATATATTTCTAGGGGGCTTCTTAAATCTTCAAGATATTAATATTCATAACTCTTACGAGATACACATCAAGTACCATTAAATTTAGAGGGAAATCAAATAAGCAAAAATTTATTAGTAATTTTATTCTAATATCAAGCCGTATCAAGCTAAAGGTACAACCTGGAAACATCTCTGTTTGTTTTCTGAAATTTAATTTTCCTTCAGATTCTTCTTTGTAATTTTAAAATTCTTTTGCACTTCTCTTAGCACGCATAAGAAAGGAAGCGTCTTTAACCCTTTTAAGCACTTTGCATACTAATACATTTTAGCCCAAATAGATTTGAAAAATTAAATACTTTGCTTTTATTAAGAATCTTGGCGCTGCTTTTAGAAATTAGGGCTTTCGTTCTGATATTTTTTAACAAAGCACGCGTAGCTAAACGAAGAATTAACGTTTCATGTTACCGATTCAATTCACGTACTACATGAAAGCTCGTTCTTAAAAGCGTAATGTTTAAAGCTCTATGCTTCAGTTGTTACTAGCAGGATCTCTACGTCATTAAAAATAATGTGGAAATGAATTTCCAGACTCTCCGCTAACACATTTCACTGCAATCAATTGTTAATGGAGGTAAGGACGTGCGACAATGAATATCTCAACTAGCATCTATCTCGAATAGCTTCTTCTTTTAAATAGAAAATAATAGTAAGTTTAAGTAGAGATATCAGAGACTGCAAATTTTACATCATTATACTTGTTTCCCATATTTTCAAATTTTTATATAGAGGGTTGCTCACGAGTAATGAAGAAGAGCTTTAAACTAACGTACATAGTCATAGCTGGTAACCTTGACTTAAAATTTTAATTTTAAAGTATTGAGGATACTGATTATTGCTTATGTTTTGGGTTACATTAGTATCAAACGTATGTAATTTTAAGGGATCTTGCGAAATATCATAAGCATAACTTTTTAAGGGGAATGCATAGCTATTTAAATTATAAAAGAAATATTTATTATAAAAATTTCTAATTAAGATATGATAGAACAACCAATCGTCCGTGAGCTGTTTTTGATGGATGGAAGATTATTAAGATTCAGTTCAAATTATGAACTCTTACATGTATACAAAAATTTATATAAGTCGGTTAAAAATTAGAGAAATAACAGGCTTGCTCGTGGGCCCAGGGGGCCCTAGTGTGTCACCCCGTATGTGGTATGTGCTAAGGCAAAAATTTCACTTTTCACGGAATTATCAATGATTTTTAAGTTAAAAAGAGTTTTAACTTAAATCTCACTACATCTACTTTTAAAAAAGTTGATGACACCAGTCCTAAGCCAAAAAGACATTAACTAAAATTAAAATTAGGAAAAAATTAAAGAAAACGAAAAAAAAATCATACACAAAAGATACCTTTTATTATCTGATAGAGTTTTTAATTAAGTTGCCACAGGGAGGGGCGTAAATAAAAAACAGATTGTATTTTGATGCAGGTCAGAATGCTTAATTTACCTCTCCTTGTCTATAAATTACTTTTCGTGTTACAACAGGTCTAAGATAATGTATTTTGTCTGTTTGTGACAGGAGCAAAAGTTACAATCTGCAAAAAATTTTGTTTTTATTAATTTTCAATTATTTGGTTTAGTTCTGTTATTTTTATGACAATTTAATTTATAAATTAATGTTAAATCCATTTTCTACGTTTGAAGAAAAAAATTCCTTTTATTCGGAGCAGAATTGGCTTTCTGGGCTTTGTTTGTTAGTATCCTTACAAATGCAGCACTAAAACTTCCACTTATGCTGATAATAAAAAAAATTGGTGTGCGTCATGGGACACACGACTGAAGTGTAACTTCTTACTTCTTGTGTGTTTGTTGCATTTATTTTGACGCACCCTGTATGTGCATTATTATCCATTTGGTTGCATTAATTTTGACGCACCTTGTCTTTAAATGTTAACAAACACAAAATGTATATGTATTGAATATAAACACACATTGCGTGCGTCATTCCTCGGCGATCGCCACCTGCTTTATCTTCGAGTCTGCGCAACACGCACGCTTAGTCGCTTAATGTATGAATTTAAAACCCCCGCGCGTCACGTGTTTCCGTTACGCGACACGTAATATCCGTTTCACTTCCAAGATTTTACTACCCATCGCCGCATAAGAAGTTACACTTCAAAAATTAACTAATTAACTAGTAGTTATTAAAAATTTTCATACCATATTATAATCGTTTGTTTAGACGTTGTACCTACACATGCCCTGCAATTTTATCATAAATGTTGTTGATCTTATTCCTTAGTAGATACTATTTTGCTTTTCCTTGTGTCATCAAACTTTATTTGCTAGATTTCGTTTTAACAGCATTCTAAAAGTTTATATTTCTAAATGAAACATGTAATACACTAATTCTTTTTAATTTCTCCTTATTTTTAAACAATGTCGAAAATGAACGCAGAATTATTATGAACATTTGTTGGTTGCGTTCTAATATCTCTGAAAAACTGTGCAACTTGTTCCATATTGTGTTCCAATTTTAAAAACGCCACTGAGAAGCAAAGGTATAGGTACCTACTTAAAAAAATTTCGCGCTTTATAAATATTAACAATATGCAATCATATATGATAAAATTTTAAGTTTTTTACATGTAAAAAATTAAGCATGACGAGAGAATACAGTAAAAACAGTAAATTAAAATGGATTAGTCACTAACATATGTATAATTTCCGTGTCTGCCTTTAAATTATTCTATAAAAGCTAATAATATGTGCCACGCAGGTTTATCTCAAACTTCATTAAAATTTGACGGAATCTTCCGGGTAGATAAAAAGAATTTTTCAAATAACGAAACGATTTTTCATAATTTTTCATTATTACATTATTCTGTAAGGTAAACTATTTCACATTCTCTACATTCTAAAGAGAACTGTATTATTCAATTTACCTTGCTATTAAGTTTTCCTTTCCGTTTATATAAAGATATAATGTAATAAGTTGCATTCCCGGACTACTTAACTATCTGAGTGCAAGCTATTTTTATTGCGGCAATTTTAAAATTTACAGGGCTTTACAGATATTGAAATTCTGTAATACATGTCTTAGCTGAAAGTATCAAAGGAATATTTAACTTCAGCAGTTAAAACAAAATGCTAGAGTAAGCTAATGCCAATATCTTTTCTTTTACTTGTAATACATTTATTAATTTCTTTTTTTCGGTACGGTGAGCATAAATAATGAGCTTTCTCCAAAATAAAACAAGGTATTCCTGATGAGCTTTACAAAAATTTGAACCGCCTGTAAGCTTTTATTGCATTCGACCACCAGATTAGGTTCTAAATTCCCTTCAGGGAGGTTTTTATACAGCCAAGTTTTTACCTATGGGAGTTTTTTGCCCGGTTCTTTTTATATCCGTATTTTTACGTGATGGGATTTCTTGCAGGTGAAATTTCCGTTTTATGCGTTGCTTCGATTTTTGATAATAATACCTATTCATCGTTGACACGTTCAAACTATCTTGGTACTAAATTTTTTTAGGATTTAATCCTGCGTATCGTAAAGATAATGTTGTGATAGATTTGATTAAACCTGGATGACATTAATTAAGCTAAATGGTTTAATTATCTTAATACGGAAATATTATACTATAGACATCATGGTAGTCGATATTATTACAATATTTCCACATGCTTGCGAAACACAAAGGGGAAACTACCCTTTGTTCACGGTAACATAAATAAGCAGCTCATGTCAACAGACTGAAGCGTATACAAGTATTGTCTTTGTATTTCATGATTTATACAATAGTTGTTCCTGTTATATCTTTCAGTAGCTCGGGGTTTCGATGCTACATCGGACTGTCCTGATCTGCAATATCAGGTATCGAACTTTCTTTTCACAAGAACTGCATTGGAAAATCCAATTTCCTCGCTGTTTCTCCTCCAGATGTTGCGCCAACTTTTAAACTATTTAGTTTTAAAAAGGTTACCTTTATTCGCTTCCCCGACAAGTTTCCATTTAGTTTGCAATTGCGTTTGAACTGGATGCAAAATATCAATTGCTCTAAGTATTAAGTTCTGTTTCGCTTCTACATGATTGCTTTCTCTTCCGTTTTTGTTTGAAGTTTGCTGCAAAGCAACAAACTTCTTCTTAGTTTACTTTAACTTACGAAAATTTAATTAAAGGTAGTGCCCTAGATTTATTCTCTTTTTAAGTTTTCACTTATGTGAAAGTTTCTTTAGAATATGGGGAATCAATACAAATATATGTTTAGTTCCTGTGTATAACGTCCCCATCGATAATATTTCTAAAATAAACATTTTCCCTGTTACATTAGCACTGTAAAGTAGGAGTATAGCAGAAAATTTCAATTACAGGTAATTGCTTTTATAATTTATTACGTTTATGCACTTCATATAGTAAAGTAGTCTTTCGCTAGCTAGCATAAGTTCCTTTATAGCAAGAGGAATTGCACGAGGATTAAGGGAATCCACTTACACAGGTAGCAAAGATTACAATATTGCTAGCTTAAATCTCCCCTTTAAAGTTATGGATTTTCATTTCCTCTAGCTGATCCAGCTTTTTACTTTCATGTTCTCCTCGTGGGAAATTAACTGAATGCTAACTCGGCTCACTAATAATCTGCGCATACTTGATTTGTGTAATCGGAAATTGCCCAGCTACTTTTGTTATTATGGAATTAATACCATCTTCGATTTTCAGTACGCAATGATTACTTTTTATTGTAACTGCGCATTATAATAAATCAATAACTTATACATTCATTTTAGATTTAAAGAGTGTGTTCGGCTGTGGATTTTTTTAATGTTAACTTTCCAATAAGCTTTTAAATTCAGAATGTAGATTTCTTGTAATAATAAATTACTTTTAGGATAATAAATAACATGATTTTTCTTTGTTGCAGCTGAATCAAAGATATGGTCTTCTATGAGCGCTGTAAACAACACAGGTCAGTTAAAAAACTTATCTATATTTTAAAGGTTGGCCAACAACATTCATGTACTTGGAATAACCAAACTTTATTTGTTCCTGAATGTTTGTTTTTAGAACAGAAGAGACAAACAAAAATACTTTGTTATTGTGTATGCAGGCTTGGCTGAGTGATTCGTCATCCTCATCATCATTATGAATTTTTTCTAGATAACGCTTTCGATTACTTCGGTATACGATTCCCTGCTGTTATTATTTTGTAACGTTGTTGATTCTTGTTATTTTTTATTTTTGAATAGCGTTCGGTTAGGACGGGGAATTATCAATGTAATTTTTTTAACAGAATGAGATATTAATTAGTTTATTTAGAATTTTTATCACTTCCAAATTTGATAGTTTCTTGTGCAATAGGCTAACTATCAAAAGAAACATGCTTTCCAATATCTTCTAATTACCAGATTAAAGTTCATGGTAGTGCGTTATACGGATACTTAATATGGATTGGGTGTTCAAAACAAATCTATTCTCTCATTTGACTTAAGTACTTATACAGTGCTTCCCGAAAGTAACGGATAAATTCAATAAAATCGTTGAGAAAAATATTTAAAATAAATGCTCGGACACGTCGATTTTTATTTTTAAATTATGATTTAGAGATGTAATTTTCAACCCCCCACCACCCGACCCCTAAGCGCTGCCAACTCCAACTTTAAAAATTCAAATAGCAAAGAACCCTTTCGATACCTCATCTGATAGCTTTTTTTATGCTCAATACAATAAAAAAAAGTTTTTCAAAATCGGTTGATAAATAATGGAGATATTTACCAAAATGTATTCAAATGAAAGTGCCAATATTCGAGCAGGCGTTGGTACGGCTCTACAATGGGTGGTAAAAAACAATTGCAAGTTGTTTGTAATTGAATGTAAACAAAATGTATCTATCTATCTCCAACCCCAACCATCATTAAAACTTCGATTCTTTCGGCTTCAGTAAATCTCATTTTTGTTATCTTATTTTTCAAATCGTTAATAATAAGTAACACACACTCCACTAAGTAATGTCAATACATTTTGTTTACATTCAATTGCAAACAAGTTGCAATTGTTTTTTACCACCCAGTACCAACGCCTGCTGGAATATTGGCACTTTAATTTGAATACATTTTGGTAAATATCTCCGTTATTTATCAACCGATCTTGAAAAACTATTTTTATTGTATTCAGCATAAAAAATGCTATCAGATGAAGTATCAGAAAGGGTTCTTTGCTATTTGAATTTTTAAAGTTGGAGTTGGCAGCGCTTAGGGGTTGGGTGGTGGGGGGTTGAAAATTACATCTCTAAATCATAATTTAAAAATAAAAATCGACGTATCCGAGCATTTATTTGATATATTTTTCTCAACGATTTTATTGAATTTATCCGTTACTTTCGGGAAGCACTGTATATACCGTAATGATCTGATTTGTTTATTGTTGTTTAGCAGATTGGAAATAAAAATGTGTTTGAGAAAAAAGGTATTAAAATGTGCTTTGTCTGTGGTTTTTAGCAAGGTGTAGATTACGTTAGACTAATTTTAAGTTATATTTAGCTACCTACCCCTCTATAAGTAGAAGCTTCCCACGACGTCGACGCTACAAATAATAAAATAAAAGAATATATAAATCAAAAGCGAGTTATTGTATTTCATTATATATTTAGCTTTAGGATATGTTTAAAAATAGCCAGCGCAATAATTAAAGTGTACGTGGGTTTGCAATTCATTGCTGACGTTCTTAATACAGGGAGCATCTTAGGGACCTGTTCCGAAACAAGTTTTATAGGAGAAACCGTATTCTCCGTTTAGCTCTACATACAGCATAGCAGCATTTAATGTAACAAAATAAATTGTTATAAGCTCTTTACAACAAAATGTTTAGAAAATCTACACGAGCTTTGGGAACTAAGTTCCCATCTTCAAAGGGACTGAAATTGCTTATCATTAAGGCGACTTTTTATTAGCTTCTTTCCTTTTCTTTTTATTTTACTACATTTTATAAATCGAGTTTTCTGACAGTAGCTACTATTTCGAAAATGATTGCAGCTAGCTTGCTTGCTTTTGGCCATTCATATGAATACAGAATTATTGCACGCACAACTTTCTTCTAATGGAACTGTCGCCAAGAGGAATAACTCAAAGCTTTTACCATTTCCACCTCCTTCCTTCAACATTTAAATCAATATGGTTATTGTGTTACGCTTATTTTGGAACACCAATACTATGTTTGCCATAGGGATGTTATTTCAGACCCGCGGATCTGGTTAATTCATTGCAGTATATCAGTGATCTCCGATATGTATTTCTAGGCGTGGTACAAAATGTCTGATTCTCTAAGTAGTAAGTTGCTTTGTGTTTATAGTTTTCGAAAAACCTAATCCCTGCTTTGTAAACGCATTAAACATGGGAACTGGGAACATCCCATTAACTTAACATTTGGTTAACCCATACCTTATATATAGTAATAATGATCCTACGTACGACCTTATGTTGATTATGTTATTGGTTGGTATTTTGGAACCTGGACACTTCGTTGACCAGTTTTTTTGGACACAACGTCGACTAAGAAGTATGGATGCTTCGTCGACCGCAACTTTGGACACTTCATCGATCATGGACACAATGTCGAATACGAAGTTTGGACATCTTCTCGACCGCGACATATATACAGGGTGATTTCTAACGTACGGAGGAAACTGAAAGGGCAAGTAGAGGGGACCAAAACATAGTTTTTTTTTATAATAAACTTTTGATCAAAATGGAATAACAAGAAAGTTACAACAGTTTAAAGTTCTTATAAACTTGAGGATTTTTTTAATGAAATACCGTAATTATTTACGTTTTGAATTCAACTTTTGTATATTTGTAAGTTAATTAAACAAAATTTAGTAAAAAAATTTATAAGACGAAAGTTATGGCTATTTAAAGTGTTCTTTAAAATATTCAGTTATAGGTGCTTGTTTATTGACAACCGCTGATTTACATAATCTGATCATGTAGGTAAGTCAAAATTACAGGAGCAATTTATCAGATTGTGTGAGAAGTGTTTCTGATGAAAAAGCGAATACAATAAGCTCAGCGGTTCTCAAAACGTGGGTGTTAAATTATAAGAACTTTAAATTGCTGTAACTTTCTTGTTATTCGATTTTGATCAAAAGTTTATTGTAAAAAATACTATGTTTTGGTCCCCTCTACTTGTCCTTTCAGTTTCCTCCGTACGTTAGAAATCACCCTGTATAGTATAGCGTTCTTTTATAAGAGTCGGCGTTGTGTTCACGGTCGACGAAGTGTCCAAACTCAGCGGTCGGCGTTGTGTTCACGGTCGACGTTGTGTTCTCGGTCGATGAAGTGTCCAAACTCCGCGGTCGGCGTTCTGTTCACGGTCGACGAAGTGTCCAAACGTCGCGGTCGACGTTGTGTCCACGGTAGATGAAGTGTCTAAACTTTGCGGTGGACGTTGTGATCACAGTCGACGAAGTGTCCAAATTTCCTAGTCGACGTTGTGTACAAAAAGACTGGTCGACCAAGTGTTTAGTCGATAAAGTGGCATGGACTCGATACTTAAAGTGCAATCCCAATTAATATTGCTTCAAAGTCGTATACAAGCCTTTAATAACCGATACACTGGGCTGTGACATTACTATACCGGGGATGGTAGCCAGGTAGGTTCATCCAATTGTCTGTTTAGAATCTACGACGTCTGTAACCTAAGTTGATATAAATAATTCTATTGTATCCGATCGGGTGGGGTGTAGAAGGGCTTTCGATGAATGACTGCATTTGATGTAGTAGATTAAATTCCATTCCGCCATGCTAGGTGTTTCGTTATAGTCTGCAATAACCTAAGAATTAAAAAGTTGCAAAAATCTTTAGTTACTTAAGTTTTACTTATGGAAAAAGTTTGAGAATAATCCACGAAGTTAATACGTCTTAGGAAGTCTAGGGCCATCAAATGTTTAATTAATTAACAGAAAAACACTCCATGCACGCACATATTAAAGAATCGCTGCTTTATAATAAATTAAACCAACTTTCTTCCGCTATATTTCTAACAACGTGATGTATATTTAATTTTCAAGTGAACGCCTAAAAGTTTTTAATGACCAATTAACCAATTTACGAAATCACTGAAATGATATCCTTATGTTGCAATAAATATTAAATTTGAATTTCGTATTTAAAGATTCTGACCCACTTTAAGATTTCATCGTAAAATTGTATAACGACAAGGCATTGGAACTGTAATGTAAACACGTCAGAAAGCTTTTATTATTCTTTTACTTTTTATAGCCCAAGGGAAATTGAATTTTTCCTAACTTCTTTTATTGCTATTTACTCCAATTTTTTTACTAATTATTTCAGTAAAATGTAAGCGTTTTCTGCTAAGTAATTATTTGTGTTACTAAACTTTTTCTGAATTTTATAGGTCGTTATATCGGACTTCAAGCAGACTAGAATTAAAATCTTTCTTATTTGCCATTTTTGTTAGAAGCTACCTTTTGATTATTAGAATAGATACATAAAGTTGATAAGCACACTATGTAATAAAGTTCCCTCAACTTTATTTAACGGTTAAGAGATAAAAACCTTATGTTTAATTAAAATGCATATTTGCGAACAGAGCACGAAAGTATGTGCATTAATTACACTTTATGTTCTCTACATTTTAATAAATACTTGACGCAGAGAAGAAAATAGTGCCTTTAAAGATAAATGCAAAAACACTTAAATTAAGACGTCTCGAAGGTTTAATAACTTTGTTGTGAATAAAGTTTTAGCCTAGGAGAGCTGGGATATTTGGGTACACATAAGCTGAATTACGACGACATGCCGTAGTTATGACAGTGGTGCAATAATATATTCGCACCACTTTGCTTGGATTACCCTAAAACTAATGCGAAATTACGACTAACAGAGTCTTCTGGAAATTCAACAGAAATCGTCTTCACATACATGTGCTCTATTTCATAATCTCACACTTTAGAAGGAGAAAACACTACGCTGCTAGCTTGTTATTGTAAAAGGGTTTAGTTTTCAGGATTTAAGTCATTATTGTAGCAAAGATTATGCACATGGCCGTATTATATGACTGCAGTTTCATTTTAATTAAGAACTGCAATTATACCAGCGACTAAACGGAACACTGCAGAAATTTAATATTTTTAGTGCTTTGATTATTATGGACATAAAATATAATTTATTGTCGAGTTAGGATTTCTGCCGTCTGGTTTTCCACTCGATTTTCTTTTATGGTATGTTATTAGTTTCCTCGTAATCCGTTTAATGGCTGTTTTGTCCACTAAACTGTCAAACGTTTCTTTAATAGACGAAAAGCAGTTGTAGAAGCAAAGTCAGAAATTACCCACTATTAATTGTAAGTACCTACTAGTTCATATCCCAGAAGCGGAATATATTTAATTTATCAACATCCACTATATTTATCATCTTTGTTGAAACTATTATATTTAATAAATTAAAAAATAAATTTTTGATTTTGAAAATGTATAGTCTCCTGCAGATGTACAGCTCGAACAAGCTTACAAAGTTGAAAGGGGGCGTGTCCGCCGCTGTTAAACTTTTTCAAAGTACAGGCAAAATAAAAACATTTAGGTGACAAATTTATATAATTGTAAATACTTTTCATTGGAAGAATTCCATGACCTTCCGAATGATATTTCTGGCTTCAGAATGAATTATCTTCCTCGATCTAGCATTCATACTTAACAGATTTTAAACGTCAAAACATTCTGACAAACACAGAAATTATTAAAATTTCAAACGTCAATTAAATTTTTTCAGTGAATGTACTTTTGAGTATAATTGTTTGCTATTGGTTGACGTATTGTCGCGCCTTGTCTTTCAAAATTTAGACATATTTTCCGGGGCACTTGTAACCTTGGTGTAGGTTTATTTATCCTAGAAATTATAGTAATATATTTAGAAACAATTTTGTATTGATATAATTAAAATCTGCATATCAAGAAAATTTTAAATAACAAATAACATGAGAGTAAGTGGGGTTGTTGAGCATAACACTTTTAAACAACGGCATTCTTTTTTCTTTATTTACATGGAAGTTTAGTAATTACCCAATTCTTTCGATGACTATAGGTTCCCCAGGACAAATTTTCAATCCTGGAATCGAACTTGGGATCCTTCTCAACGGAGTCAAATTATCTTAACCTCCTATACTTAGTTTCTTTGTTAGTGAAATTAAATTATAAACTTAATTTGTGAATATATTGCTGTTTACAACATAAACATGTGCATTGTCCTCCTTTAAATTTCAAATAATAGAATCTGTAATCAATTATTTAAGTGTTTATAACGCATAAGTAAATGATATAATGTTTAAATTTTATGGGAAGTATTTATAATTTATATCAACAATATTTCCTCTTTAAAAAATCTAGTATTTCAGGAAAATAGGCGTTTTTCCACTTCTCACCCAATAAATTATCATCAAAAAGCACTTCGGTGCCCTGTTTCAGTTCCATTAGTTCCATTACGCGTTGCATCAACGCTTACTAAATTCTGGACGGACAATTCCGTAGGACAACCCGATTAGTGGTCCATGGGGTGGGATTTTCATTGAGCTTCCACAGAATGCTAATTGCAATCGATTATCCAGCATCACATTCCCGGGGAGTTTTTCGGTATTTGTTATTTTTGAAGAGTTGTTAATTTGCACTTTGCCAGCTCAGCTTTGTCGGATTTAACTTGAAGCTTTTATTATCCTTGTATTACGATTGTTTATTTTGTTGATGTGCTGTTAGAAAAACATAGCACTAAAACAGATTTACAAATCCAGGTTATATCGAAGCTTCAGACTAATTTTTATTTCTATGGACAGTTTATTCAGGTTGCGTGAAGTGGTTGTTTATTAATGTACTACAGCCAGGAATCTGCTGCACCATGAATTAACTATTCCATAGAATGCCCAGAAGTGGTTCAGTTTTTGCGCGTAAAAGGCAATTTATAGGAGCAATATTCCCTTTCACAAATCACTAATTTTCTACCATCTACTTCCCGTCAGTAAATGGTCTCATTGAGCTCTATCCAATATTGCTCTGAGATTGATAGAAGACTAGGGACAGTCCGGGCATTATCGGCCTCCATTACCCGCCGCATGAATAGGACACAAACTGTCATCTTCGAGCTGGACGGCAAGTAAATTAATTGATGTTTTTCAGACTCGCTGAAAACGTTACCCCCTTTTGGCCTTTCAGATATTGGCTACACTTAGGGTTTCCAAGACCAGATTTAATGTAATTTCTCAACAGGAATACGAAGAAGAGAAAATTGTAAGAAATGAAAATTACAAAACAAATAATTGGAGTAGGTATGGTTTTGTAACCAGCACTCCTGATTGCAGTGCTTCGATAACTTTTATAGAAAAAATTACTTACTACAGAATATTTTAACTACAGATACCAGAATTATTATGCGGAATACTGTTTAAGAGGAAACTAAAGCACTATGGGATAGACTATACAACAAAAATTAATTGTAACCACCCAAAATTACGAAGCAATCTTTGTTTGTAACTCATTGCTTGTTGCTGCAATACTTGCTTCTTATATTTATATGACTTCGTTCTGTTCATTTAATATATATTTAGAAAGTACTTATAGAAAAAAATTCCTGATGTTATACCATGTCATAAATTAAAATGCCAAAATATGTTACAGTAATCGCAAGAAGCATCCTTTTATTGTTGTTTGTTTAACAAAAATAATTTATTTGTTTATGAGGATCTTTTTTATTCCTCGTCATACTTTCTAAACCTACTAATAATAATAATAACGTACATTTAGATTTATTCCCTAACATAAAAATAGTGATCAACATTCGATGCTAAACCTTGGAATGTTTACCTTATTAGACACTTTGATCACAATATCCCTTGTGACCCTGTTCTCAATTTGCCCTATTACCAAGTAGTATCAACTGATGCTGTAATTTTGCTGAGTTTAACATGGCGGCATGTTACTTGGACGTGGATTGAATAGCACCTGAATCATTATCGTGGTCTCTAGTTGATGTCTTGGAATTCGAAACGATTCTGAAATTTATAGTTATTTATCACAATTTGCTGGGAAAACTATATAAAAATTATATTTTGCAATATTCTTTGCTAGTAGCCGGATCTTAGCTCATGAATAAAATTGAAACAAAAATCACTTAACAATAACTAGTAAAATCGTGCAAAGACAATAAATTTAATAAATCGTTACTTATAATAAAATCGTGACTGAAGAAGTTGAATCGATTAGTTTATTTGAATGGATTTTCATTTGTCATTCCTTCATAAACAAAATTAATATGCCGATAGCTACATTAGTAAATAATTTCGAACAATAGCTTCGTGTGATTTACCTTTGCTCAGTATCTATCTTGCGGCTTGTGTTTCAACCGCAAATACACTTACGTTTGTTTTGATCTGTTTTTTGTCTCATCGGTAATTTAACAAAATTAAAATATCTACATTAAGTTAAAAATTTTCGAGGTAGACAGGGTATTATAAATAGTTATCGACATGATTATAATTTAGTAAACTATATAATCGAAGACTACAGTAATTCACACACATATTAGTTTTTAGATTGTTGATGTAAGGTTAAACGATTTCGCTTTTATTACTTGTTGATGCCGATAGTCTATACCGCAGTCATTGTATGTATGCACTTCGGACGTAAATAAAGCATTCATATTTGAAATTAATGTAAAATCAGTTTAATTGTAGTCGTTATTACTAGCGTTGTGATTGTGAAATAATCGTGAAATTGGAAAACCCAAAAATAAAATGCAATATGACGTTTCACATCCCGATTGCGATAATTACATAAATCAAATGATAAAAGTGCTAAAGGTTCTTATCATATAAATATTAGCATAATACATTAATCATAGACAATAGAAATCAAAAACCTAGAGTCTAAAATATGTCCATTATAAATAGCAAATACATCAAGTAGGAGAGTACAGATTGAAAAATAAAATATTTGACTGTTTCAATTGACCTTACCAGGGGTCTTTTCCCGTAGCGGTTTTTTTGGTATTGGTAACAGTGACTCCCGTCACTTTTATCGTTTTTAGGATGGCAATAACGTATTGTAACTATAATCATGCTTTTGTCAGATTTGACATTAGAAAAACGTAAACGGCAAATGTCACATTTGACAAGGGCATGATCATAGTCACAGAACGCTATTGCCACCTTGAAAACGCTGAAACTGACGGACGACATGGATGCCAATAGAGAGTTTTTGAGCATTGCACCCTAATGGCCGTTTTCACCAACGCTTCCTAAACCAGTACCTACGCAGGTATAACCTAGAGATAGGTAATTCCTAAACAGATGCGTAAACTTTATCCGTTTTCACGTTTACCGTTATACGCAACGTCGCAAATGACAGTAGTTCGTACATGATTTAGGTAGTTTTCTGGTCCTTGACAGTTTGTGAGTACGACAGGTGGATGCACCCCATACCACCACTGGTAATGATATCATGAAAATGTTCGAAATTGAGATTTTCCCTGGAAATACGTGTTTTGGACCTCCAGGAACCCAAAAAAGTGGTTTTGAGAAAATGTCTGTCTGTGGGTGGGTGTGTAAGTAACGCCTCTAACGCAAAAACTAGTTAACCGATTTTGATGAAATTTGAAATTAAGGGGTATATCGAAAATGCATCGACAAAATAAGTTTTTCAAAAAAAACTGAAACCGGAAACGGAAATTAGACATGTTTTTTTGGTAGCATTTTTTTCAGAAGCAGAATTTTGAACATCTGAATAGCGAATATGAAAGAAGACCAAATTCAAGAGAAATTTTTTTTACCGGACTCTCTAACTTCAAAATGGCGGCCGATATGAATTTTTCAAAATTTTGACCACCATCCACGGTGATTTCGTCGTCTGATGAACATGCGTCGTATCTATCTAAATTTTCAATGAAACGCACTGTACGCATGTTGAAAAAAACTAAAGAAAACTTAAAACATGTTATAAATAAATTCTTTATAGGTGGCAGCTTTCAAAACTCTAACAAAAACGCATGAACAGAAACGTCAAACAAGATGTAGGCATGATGTAGGCAAAGCCTATCCATATGAGAAAACGTCAAATGGGTTCCTAAAGTTATGCACTGCTTATCTTATTGACGAACTCTACTGTGCTTCGTGTAAACCAAATTGCAGTTAACCAGTGCGTAACCCTTAAGGCTGGAGTTTACACCTTGAAATATACCCCATTTTATGCACATTTTGTTCCAATTTTTCAGAGCCAATTTTAAAGTAGGAAGGGCGGGCGAAATTTTTTTCTTATTATTGGTGTTTTATCTGTCTACCCATAGAACGTTTTTGATTAATTTCTAAAAAATAACTTTTCAGCATTAAAAAATGTACAACTCTATTTTACTTTAAAATTTTCAAGTAGTATTTACAAAAATATGGATATCGAAAAATTCTCTCTATCAATAGATAGATATAACCACGCTCTTTCAAATGCCACAAGAATTTTTTATCTAAAATGCAAATTAATTCGGAAATAATGGAAATAAAATTTTAGAAATATTAATATAATTCACCTTTTGCAATTTAGCATATAGGCAACACAACTAACAGGACCATTAACTGTCAATGGAGCCAATACACAAAAGACGGATTATAACGGATTACAACTTTCTACTAGGTATTGTTGTTTGGCAAAAAAAAAATTAAAATAATATAGCGACAAAATCTATATTCAATACAGTAAATTCATTATTCTTTATTGCATTTATCAATTTTGGTAACGTCAGATGAATCTGAAATATTTAAAATTATGAAACAAAATTCCAAGGCAAGCATTATTCTTGTTATTGTAGGTATGCAACTTTCCATACATCAAATTCGATTTTGCTTTAAGTAAATGCCAGCCTTAATATAAGCAATTCTTATGTATGGATGTAGGCACCAGTTTAGGAAGCGTTGGAGAAAACGGCCATAAGAGTACGTACGACAACGCTAACGCTAACGTCTTTGCTTAAGTAACATATTGTATTGGTTAGTAAAGACGTTAGCGTTAGTACCGTACTCTAGCGTTCACTGCTCAATTTTTTTAATGAAAAATCCGATACGTGAAAGTACCCCTGATAACGCCAATTAAAAGTATTGAAATAATTCACCTAATGACCTTGATGGTTTGTAAGTCTCGCTATAATTTTCACTGTAATTTCGTTTTCAATTACGGAAAACCGTAAGTAATTTTAAAAATGATATATTACAGAAGCAAAGTTTAAGGTAAAGAATTGAAACTTGGCGATTTTATTCAAATGGAAACAAGTAGAAGTAGAACAAAGCCTGTCTTTTAAGGAATTGTTTCATTTTGAACTAAATATTTACTGTTAGTGTTATATTTGCTACCAAATTTCTGGAAGTTTAAACCCTAAAGCAAAAAAATATATTGTATATTTTAAAATATTTATGTGAAATGTATTTCGTAGGATGGTCTAGTTAGAAGAAACAATAAGTATACCACTTTCGTTCTATACCTGCGTGTCTTATACGACTAGAAGTTTGAACAAGATATATTAACTGCTTTAATAGTACAGGGTGCTTTTTTAATAGAAAAAAGGGTGACGTGTTCAAACGTGAAAATAAACGAGGTATGTGCGACGAGACGCTGTGTCGCAGCGATAGCGCACAATGAAACGACATCCAGGCTGATGAGAGACTTCCATTTCTCATCCGGCACTTCTCTGCAATTCTACGGCATAAAAGGAGCCTGAGAGATTTTACCTATGAAATTTGTAAAACAGTCAGGCAACGCTGAAGAAAAATAACTGAATAAAAACACAGTAAAAATGTTTTATAATATTTGATGAATTTCGAGTAAAGTGTTCGCGTAAATCTCGTAAACGTTAAATGACGTGATAATAATTATTATTATCAGAGGCAAGAAAAACTGGCGTTAAAAATCAAGCGTTCGCTGTAAATTCTGTTTGAAAATTAATGTATGTCACGGCACTCGGGACATCAAGATACCTATCCCTCGCTTAAATTTCGCCACTTTGCTTCCATTGTGCTGACATTTCATTTGCTTCCGATTGTGACAATGCGAAATATGCAATTTTAAAAGTGTGTATTGTGTTAACGATTTGCAATCTTTGTATTTTCAGTAATTTCGAAAGCAGTTATAAAACGTGTACACAGAACAAACCCCGTTATAGGAACATTTATTCCGTTTGATGTGAAATTCGATTAGTGCAAGTTATGGCAATACCGGTGTTGTGCGTCGGCCGATCTGCGGGTTCGTTTCCGCTGCTTGCAAATTAGTTACAAGGGAATTGTAGTTGATTTCATTTCAACACCGCCCCAGGATTTATGCCTATTTAAAGGTTTATTGTGTTGTTACTTCATTAAATTGCTTATTTTGTTCCGATTCGTAAGACACCCTTAAGGCGACGTGGTACTTCCGTTTGGTTGAAGTCCCGTTGCCAAAGTTTCTCCTGAAATATCGATTTCAATAAAGTTTGTTGAAAGTTCTCCGACTTGTATTTCCAGTTTACTGCGGGTGTTTCAAAACGGAAATTGCATTTAAATGTTAAAGCACCTGCATGTATCATGTTAATGCTTATGTTAACTAACTGTTGTCATATACTAGTAACATGCTGTTTTCATAAAATATCTGATTTACATTTGTAAATACGCTAAGCAGGTGAAATGCTGCTGTAACTCTTACCATTATTAGTAGTAAACCAAACGTACCTAATGCAATCTGCTTGCGCATACAAACATAAACGTAACAAATAGACAACCATCGTTTTTAAAATTTTGCAATCGGTGCTTGAATGGTGTGTTTTTATATTTGTAGAAAAGCGCATGTATACCGGGTGGTGACTTGAGCGACGCAGCATAGGGATTTCAATGGTAAATTCTTATTGTTCAATTATTGGCGCCCCTAATTATTTTAAAGCAAAAGTGTATTTAGGTTTTTTGTAGATAAATAAATTCTGCATCTGTTCATACTATTATATACAATTTTCCATTTCCCGGAAGCGTAGAAATAAAAGAAATTAAAAATGGTCTTTTTAAAAAAATCAGTGTTGCCATGGAATTATAAAATCAAACAAACGCACTGACATTTCTGTCTCATTACATTTTTTTTCTTTCTAAAGCAATAAAACGAGTAGGTAATAGTAAACAAGATTATATTTATTTTACAAAACAAACAAGAAATTATTACAAAAACCAAGCCACCCTAGAATACACCCCTCCTTAAAATGGCAAGTACTTGATGACTTATACGACAGTGACCACTTCCCTATCAAAATATCCAACATACAAAACACACCCCAACCTACAAACCTACCCCCGAAGTGGAATTTGAAAACCGCCAATCGGGAAAAATTCTTCGAACTAACTACACCACACACAACGGAAATAAAATCGACGATATTAATACCATAATTAAAAATTTTACATCCCTCATCCACAATGCAGCAGAAAGAACAATTAAAAAATATCATTATAACCCAAGTAGAATTCCGGTCCCATGGTGGAACACAAACTGTGAAACTAGTATCCGGGACTACAAACGTGCTCTAAATAAACTGCAGAAAAATAGAACTACTGAAAACCTAATCGAATTTAAGAAACTCAGGGCAAAATCTAGGCGTATAATTAAGGAAGCTAAAAAACAATCCTGGGAAAAGTACGTATCAACATTAAACAACAACACCTCACCTACCGAAGTATGGGAAAAAATTCAAAGAATTAGAGGATCACGTAACGTACACCCGAACATACCCACACTCCTATAAGGCCAAACCATAATCTCCAGACCTTTAGACATAGCATCATGTCTAGGGAACACCTTCTACAAGAACTCCAGTAATCAGCAATACGACCAAAGCTTCCTAAATACAAAGAATGCTACAGAGAAGGAGCCGCTAGACATCCCACCTGACAACCTAAGCCCACTAAATAAACCATTCACTATGATGGAACTCAAAGAAACCCTACGCAATTGCAAGAGATCCAGTGCTGGACCGGACAATATACCCTACATAATGATACAAAACATATCCAATGAAGGACTGGAATATCTCTTAAAAATATATAATTTCATATGGACTAAACGACAATTCCCGAACACATGGCGACACGCTACTATTATACCAATACTTAAACCAAAAGAAAACAGATCCGCTCAGTTATCGCCCTATAGCCTTGACATGTTGCCTATGCAAAGTATTGGAAAAAATAATCAACCGACGTATACTATGGTTCCTAGAATATAATAACCTCATTAACAACACGCAAAACGGCTTCAGGGCAGGACACTCAACCCTCGACAACCTAATTGCATTAGAGTCGGAAATCCACGAAGCTTTTAGTAGTAAAAGACAGCTACTCGCGATATTTTTCGATATAGAACGAGCATATGACACAGTATGGAGACAAAATATTCTGAAACATATACTACAACTAGGACTTAAAGGCAATGTTGTTCATTTTATAAAAAAATTCCTAGAAAACCGGACATTTCAAGTAAGAATAGGAGGCGAGCTATCAGAAACATTTGTTCAAGAAAATGGAGTACCCCAAGGCTCAGTCCTAAGTGTTACACTGTTTACAATAGCGATTAATAACATCACACAGAAAATAAAACGCCCCACTAAAACATCCTTATACGCAGACGACCTCGCAATCTACCGTACTGGTAGAAACATCACCACAATTCAGAATCTGCTACAAAGAGATATTGATAACTTAGAGGCATGGTCCCTTGAAAACGGTCTCAGATTCTCAATACAGAAAACAAAATGCATCGTATTCAGAAGAAGAACAACTCATCAACCAACACCTGAAATAAAACTTAATAACCAAGTAATACAGAACGAAGATAAACACACATTTTTAGGTATGATACTAGATGCTAAACTCAGCTGGAGATACCACATTGAAAACTTAGTAACAAACTGCCAAAAGCGTTTAAATCTAATAAAATGCCTCTCGCACCAACAGTGGGGTGCAGATTCACAAACACTTTTAACAATATATAGAGCCTTGATCAGATCCAAAATAGATTACGGAAGTATAATTTACTCCTCAGCCTCCCCCCATCTACTAAAAAAACTGAACACAATACACAATACTGGCATAAGAACCGCCATAGGAGCATTCAAAACAAGCCCTGTCGATAGCATACTAAACATCGCGGGAGAATTACCCTTAGACGTAAGGAGAGTAAAACTGTCACTACAATATGCAATCAAAACGACTGCTATTAAGGAACACTACTGTAAGCAATACATCAGTAAAAGTGAAGTGAACAACCCAACTAAAAGAAACAACCCCTTTTACCATAGAATCAAACATCCACTACAACAAACAGAAATAGACACCAACAATCTATCCCCTATCCACCCCAACCCGCACCCGCCATGGACTATCCCCCTTCCCACATTCATACTTAACCTAACACAGTACCCAAAAGAAGAAACCCACCCAAATATTTACAAACAGAAATTTAGGGAAACAATAGAACCATATACCCACTACAAACACATATATACAGACGCCTCAAAAACCCAAACAGGAGTTGGAGCTGCCTTAGTTACAGATCAGTTTCGAGAAATGTACCATCTACCACCAACAACCAGCATTTTCACGGCCGAACTGTATGCAATCCTCCGTGGCTTACAACATGCAAGAGAAGACGACACACCAGAAATCATGATACTGACTGACTCACGCAGCTCAATTGAGGCTATTAAAAACGTATACCTACACAAAAAACCACCTCATTCAAAACATTCATAAAGAATTGCTTCAACTAGCCGCACTAAACAAACAGGTAGCCGTAATGTGGATTCCATCCCACATTGGATTGAAGGGCAATGAAGACGCCGACCAAGCAGCCAAAGAAGCCACCAATAACACCGACGAAACAGCAAATATAAAAATGACACTACAAGAATCCAAAACATGCACCACGAATTGGATCCATCAAAAACACCAAAACCAATGGTTAGAAATCAATAATTATAACAAACTAAAGCAAATCAAACCAAATGTTGAAGTCTGGAAGAACAAGTTACCGAGGAAAGAGGAAACTGCACTTACAAAAATGAGAATCGGACATACAAATATAACACACAGTCACTTACTCACAGGAGAAAACCCACCCACATGCGAGCCCTGCAATTCCCCATTAACTGTAGAACATATACTCATGGAATGTATAGTGTATAGACAACAACGCATCTCAACACAACTTGCACAAGAACTTAAACAAGCTCTCGGTAATAACCTCGAAGAATATACAAAGACACTACAATTCCTAAAATCGACCGGTCTTATAAATAAGGTGTGAAAGACAGTGTAGTGTAAATAATGTTACGAAGGTGCAAATAACCTAGTCGTTGAGCACCATAAATTTAATTAAAAAAAAAAAAAAAAACTCACAGGAAATGCTCAAACAAACCACCATTTACTGTTAGACAATAACTTATGTATTAGTCTGTGATTCGTTGTATTATTTGGAATTGCCAATTTTCCAATATAAAACCATTTTATCATTTCTACTTTTTCTTTCGTTGAATATTTTAAAAATAATAGAAATTAATAATCGGTTATAAACTTCAAACCATAATGACAGATGTAAATGCGAATGCTGTTTGTTTAGATAATTCCAAGGCATCACCGATTTCTTTAAATAGACCATTTTTAATTTCTTTTATTTCTACGCTTCCGGAAAATGGAAAACTATAAATAATAGTATGAACAGATGTAGATTTTTTTTCTACAAAAAACCCAAAAAACCTCAACACACTGTTGCTCTAAAATAATGAAGGGAGCCGATAATTGAATATTAAAAATTTACCATTGAAATCCCTATGCTGCGTTGCTCAAGTCACCACCCTGTATAAAAATAATAATATGTTTATTACATCGTATTTGCAATCTACCCTGTTTGAGTTGATTTGTAAGTAGGTACAACAGTCCCCCATGCTTTTGAGTGACAGTCTTTTCATTTTTTTTATGTAGGCGTCCAGTTGCAAATTAGTTTTGATCTGCTTCCATAATTACTTCCATATTTCCGTATTAAAATTTTCCATTGGCGTTTATTCTATCTATACACTCGAATTTTGTCATTTTGTATACCTATGTTACAGCCTACGCACCCCACAACTTCGACGCCAATAATCCATTTCAAACACCTGGAGTCTGCCGCTGTTTCCTTTATTTATAATCCATACCTCGTTCACTTCTTTATATTTTAAGCATCAAATTTAAATACTTGCGCTGCTGCAATTAGTCCTTACGCTAGGTCGGTTTTGCTAGCAAATCGATGTCGACACAGTTTCTCTTCAGAAACTGTTAGGGGACATCCTAGAGAGTACCCCGATGTAAGGTGGACATCCGGAAAATTGAGCAATCAGCCGCCATATTGGAAAATGTGAAAATGTGAAAAAAGTGTTTATCTCACGAACGAGTGGTCCGATTTTCACAAAGTTTTTTTTGTTTTGTAGCTTATTTAATTGTTATTAATTTATATGCTGAGCGCAAATTAAATTCTGGACGTAAATAATTGAAAAAGGGCACTAACTGAACCCCTGAAACGTACACAATTTTAAAACGCTTCCACTTTATTGAAACACACGGATTTCCTAAAAGTTATATGTATCATTGTAACCGCCATCATTAGTAGATCAAAATGTTTTTTTAAAGTGCTTGAATAATGTACTAGATGCCGAGATATTAATTATTTTATAATATTACGGGACGTGCGATGTCCAGAGTATGGTCAGTCGAGGCTGCTTGCGGGGGTAAGGGACGAAGGTCCCCACCAGGTTACGCGCATAGTACAAGAGCTGCACTTGCAATCTATCTCTAAATAGGTGCAATTTGTTGTATTAGGTTTCTAATACTTAAATTATTTGTTAATTTTCCAATAACAATGAGTGCACCTATTACTTTGACAAATAACTGTGAATTTTTTGATGATCATAAATGTATATTTAGTCAAAAATATACAATGAGCGACTTTCAAGTACCGAACATGGCAAAAGAAGAATGAGAGATAGTGCTGCAATAAAAGGAAAAAATAATGTAATCAATAAACATTTGAAACTATTAGACGCCAATAATTCCCCTTTTGTATATCGCTCGGGAAATCTATGCTATAAAACGTTTACTTACTGAAAAAATATACCTACATAAAATAATGATCACAAAAATCAACAATCGAACAATCCGAGTACCAGTACCAGTACTACATGTGTCTATTAGTTAAACACTAATTTGTTTATGAATACGGCTGTAAAAATCCAAATTGTATAATAGGTAATAACATAAAAATGAAGGGAAATGTCAGATTTGCGAAAAACTCACTTACTTTTTCGAGGCTACAAGTTACTTTGAAGATTCTGTTTTTTTGCGTACACCTTTATTGTCTGTAGAAGATGTATTTGGACAAGACATTTATGTTCATAAAGATTGTTTGCGCAAATATATAATCAAATATGAACACGCAGTTGCAATTGATTGCGAAATCAAAATGAAATTTAGTGTAAGATTGACTTTACCTGCCAAGTGATTAAATGTTTCTCGGCAGGTAGTGCTTTATTTATATCTTCTCGAATATTTGTTAAAGCATAACCCTTTCACCTCAATAATGGGAAAATATGGTTAGTAATCAAATCTATCACATCTTGGCAAACAGATTCAATTTTGATTTTGTTATCATTTGCAACCGCGCGTTCGTATTTGATTATATATTTGCATAAACAATCTTTACGAACATAAATGTCTTGTCCAAATACATCTTCTACAGACTTTAATAAAAGTGAACACGAAAAAACAGAATCTTCAAAGTAACTTGTAGCCTCTAAAAAGTAAGTGAGTTTTTCGCAAATCTGACATTTCCCTTCATTTTTATGTTATTACCTATTATACAATTTGGTTTTTTACAGCCGTATTCATAAACAAATTAGTGTTTAACTAATAGACACATGTAGTACTGGTACTGGTACTCGGATTGTTCGATTGTTGATTTTTGTGATCATTATTTTATGTAGGTATATTTTTTCAGTAAGTAAACGTTTTACAGCATAGATTTCCCGAGCGATATACAAAAGGGGAATTATTGGCGTCTAATAGTTTCAAATGTTTATTGATTACATTATTTTTTCCTTTTATTGCAGCACTATCTCTCATTCTTCTTTTGCCATGTTCGGTACTTGAAAGTCGCTCATTGTATATTTTTGACTAAATATACATTTATGATCATCAAAAAATTCACAGTTATTTGTCAAAGTAATAGGTGCACTCATTGTTATTGGAAAATTAACAAATAATTTAAGTATTAGAAACCTAATACAACAAATTGCACCTATTTAGAGATAGATTGCAAGTGCAGCTCTTGTACTATGCGCGTAACCTGGTGGGGACCTTCGTCCCTTACCCCCGCAAGCAGCCGCGACTGCCCATACTCTGGACATCGCACGTGCCGTAATATTATAAAATAATTAATATCTCGGCATCTAGTACATTATTCAAGCACTTTAAAAAAACATTTTGATCTACTAATGATGGCGGTTACAATGATACATATAACTTTTAGGAAATCCGTGTGTTTCAATAAAGTGGAAGCGTTTTAAAATTGTGTACATTTCAGGGGTTCAGTTAGTGCCCTTTTTCAATTATTTACGTCCAGAATTTAATTTGCGCTCAGCATATAAATTAATAACAATTAAATAAGCTACAAAACAAAAAAAAGTTTGTGAAAATCGGACCACTCGTTCGTGAGATAAACACTTTTTTCACATTTTCACATTTTCCAATATGGCGGCTGATTGCTCAATTTTCCGGATGTCCACCTTACATCGGGGTACTCTCTAGGATGTCCCCTAACAGTTTCTGAAGAGAAACTGTGTCGACATCGATTTGCTAGCAAAACCGACCTAGCGTACGGACTAAATCGTGGAACGCTGTTTTTCGGACACAGTTTCAAAAGTTGCCCATTCGTCCGCCATCCGTATATATCAATACTTCTGTTTCACTCTGGTTCTACCCAATGTTAACAGATACGCAAACCTGAAGAATTGTCATTTTTTGTTAACATGTCCTTTATTTTTTTAGAATTCATTATTAATGAACCTTTTGACAATTTTTTGAACGACTTTGGGCTTATTTGCGAGAAGCTTACTTTAAAATGGTACTTCTTCCACTTCTGATTTTCTTGCAATAATTTAAAATATTGAAATTGCTTTAGCATTACTAAGTACCGACTCTAACTTCTAATTATGTAGAATATGACTACTCCTACAAGGTGTTGGATGTTCTGGAGGTTTAAAAATAGCCCGAATAGTACTCCCGAACTTAGATATTTAATTCTTCGGCGAGGTTCTGTTTTAACGAAAAGCATTAAGAATAGCTAGACTAGGTACCAATAAGTACTTATAATTACTATTATACTTCTTGGTACTTTTGGTAGGTACTACATCTCATGGACTGACTCTGAGGAATTCGTAAAGTTTATTTATTGATTTAGGTTTGAAATCTAAAACAGTGTATTCCAGATGGTTCAGTGACCTGGTTTCAGATTCAGAGCTCTGTTTCGGGGTCCCTGAAAAACTGTAATTTTATTCGCGAAGTCGTATATAGCCACTAATTGATTCTAAAGGGTATTCACTACGCTACACCTCATTGACGAGCAAGTTTAAATTGGGGCGCTATTAATGAGTTTCTTGTAACCGGATTTTAAGGGTAGTGTGATGCATTGGTAGATTTTGATATCGTTCTTATGGAAATATGATCGACCACTTGTTTTTCCCTTCGGCACTCAGGCCTACATAAATTATAACTAAAATGTGGATGACCAAAAGAGCTAAGTTTAAACCGTTTAAATTTTATGTCGTAATGATTTGAAATATTTCATTGTAATTTGTACTTTCTCCACAACTCACAGGTTTTTCAGTGTTTGGTAGTTTTACAAAAAATGCTAATTGCATCGGAAGAAGGAATATTTTTACATTATTTGAACTTAGCAGATATATATACTTCATGTTCTTTCTCCAATAGTTTTATTCAATAATTGCAGTGGATGTACTTTTTTATAACAAAAAATTTTTTTCTTGACGATTTTGTTATAGAAATTAAAAATTCTCCGGAAATACTTGTGGCACCATGTTGCAAAAATGAAATTATTTCGATTCTTATTATTTGTCAATACTACACTAGGTAGCTACTATTTGTTTAATTTTGTTATCGTATTTTATTAACTAAAAAGTGTTAATCCTGAGCATAACCAGCTAATATAACTTGCAATGAAGAAATTCATTATTCATTATTATAAATGATGGCTGATACTCATGTTGATGAATGATGACACAACTGACATAAAAATGTGCGTTATATTGATACAATAACTCAATTAAGTTTTAATTTGTAGGAGAAGTTTTCAGTTTCAGATTTCAGTGAATTAAAATATTTCCTGCTTACCAAAGTGTGAAAATAAAATCCTTGATGGTGATGCTGATATCAAACGTATTAGGCATATAAATCTTAATGAACGTAGAGTAGTTCTATAATCTGCTAAAATTATTCCACTTCCATAACTATATAACATTTCTCCTCTATAACTCCAGTAATTATTTCCAGGAATTTGTCTCAAGTTATAATATAAGCGGTGATAGAAATTTCTTGAGTTGTGTGGTTCCTGGAGGCAGTCTGCAGGTTTCAGACCTAGTCGGCTATAAGATATATTATTTAGGTCTAGGAAGAATAAAAAGGGTTAGAATAAAAATCGAAAGCTTAGGCGGTCACGGGCACCTTTATGTAAGCCTTTCTCGGGGCGACAAAGGACGAGAGCATTTATATTCACAACTTTTTCTATAAAAACCTTGAAGCAGCGACCCTTCGTGTACATTCAACAAACTGTCAAAGTGTATCACAAATGCAATTTGTATCTGAACCCTGGAATTGACTTTGCAAGGCGAAATATTGCTAAACTATATTCTTTTGAGCGAACCAATCTAAAATTGTTTCCTCCCCTACATATAAAACAAAGCTCCGAACTTTTGGCCAATTCGGAAACATGATACAAGTAAATATTCAATATCAGTACCGAAGAGACAATTCGCCTCGTAGAGATCTATTCGTGCCCTGAAAATTACATTTTCTTTTGGTTCTTAAAGCGAGATTCTCAATAAACTATGCGGTTTTGCAAATGAAATATTAAATCTCTGCCTATGTAATAATAAACACGTATCTACATCAACCGAACCATAATAATTTATTGTACTTGTATGAGACATAAATAAAACATACAAATCCATCGATTTTTAAACCTATCATTTTTTGCAAAGGGAATATTTTAAAACTTTTTATTCTTAGTAGGTACAATAATAATAATTTATATTTACATAAATGGTTTAACCCTATCTAGAACACACAACCCACGTAGAAGTTGAAAATGAAAGTTAAAGTTGGGGCGTATTATTAATTACATTTACTACATATTTACATATTATTTGTACATTCAAATTAATATTGTCACTTTTATTTCATTAAGTGTTTCAAATTAAAGTTTCAAATAAGTGTTGATAAAAACGGCAACGGAATGTAAGTGACCATATTGGTTTCAAAGGATGTTATCAGCTACACTGATCCCTGCAGCCATGGAAGTTAAGGCCTTGTTACATTTCTGTTAGTCGGAAATAGATATTCAATATCGAGAAATGTTAAAACGTATTAACATTCGGGGTAAACGGATATGAGTCGAGGCGTAGCCGAGGTTATTGGTTTGACCAGAGTATTAATAATCAACACATTCCGTATTAGAAATTGCATTTTCTCCTTAAAAATGGGAACAGAATATTTTGCCATTGGTTCCATCATCAACGGTAACTGATACGTGAATGTTATCAGCCACTTACAAACAGTCGAGATTGCCATGGATAAGGGCTATTTACACTGCGGATAGTGAAAAAAATAATTATTACTACATTGTTTTTGAATTATTTAGTGTTCCTATTTTATTAATTTAATACTGCCTCATAGTATATTGGTAGTAATTTAGTATCTTTCAAATGTAGGCCTAGTTTGTTTCAAACTAATTTTCAGCACTTCAGAAGGTGATGATACCCTTGTTATCGAAGTTTGCTTAGTCTGTCTATAGAGTAAATTGCTATGTCGAACATACTCAACTACTGCTTCTTTGTTTTTGGGAAACTAATATTATCAAGGTCTTGTACTATTTCGAGTTGAATTGGTTTAGGTATATCCCTCTTTAATTTGCAGTGTCTTAACCTACTGAAACAGTAGCATTGCTTAAATAATTTGTTCGTTAGTTCTACGATGTTTTTTGCAGATAATTGCAGTGATTGGAATATTTTTGTTAATGTACCATCCAAGATTATATTCTAGTAGCCTAAATAGTACCAAGGTATCCTGTAGATACACGTTTGGCAAAACTTAAAAGACACAAAGTCATCGTAATCGTATTGGGTAATCAAGAATGGGAAAGTCTATCGGTATATTCGATTTGTGTTTCGACTTCCTATATTAGCTGTGATACGATGGTATCTGTAACAACCGTACATAACAATAATTGATTTCTTTTTTTAAATTAATTTTTTCAAAAGTCAGACATTTTGAGTTTGATAATAGGGTATAAGTACCAAAATGAACTTTATAATCGTGATATAACCGTGACAAATATCATTCGATCACTTCCGTATATATTCTAAATACTTTGCCCTCTTTCTATTCTCAATATTGACGTTACCATTAGGAAATATTATATAAATATATAATTTCCATGGCAACATCAATTTCGAAAAGAAATCGCGAAAAGTATATCCGAATATACGAAAGAGCTCTTATGATATTACTACTGATTATTGTTTCCAAAAGTAGTAGCAAGTGTATATCGTATCCCAACGACATTTGGGCACATGACCCCGTGGATGACAGTTCAAACCGTCCTATTACTTGACCCTCGTATAGATTGATGATTGCTCTGATTTGTCTCAACAAGGTGATACGACTAGAAGTTCATTTGTATTGTCCTCCAGAAAGGTCATGTAACCTAATGTTATAGCCTTATAGGAATACCTAATATAATAGCTTACCTACTTATTTTTTATTACCAAAAGATGTAAGATATCCATTTACTAAAAATCTAGTTAACGAAACATAATGTGTACGAAAAATTCCAGTAATTTGCTTGATCTCCATTCTGGTTACCGTGCCAAAAGCACGTAGATGTATATTATTAAGTTTTTCCGCAACCGACTCAAAAGTGTTCACTTTTGATACCAAAAACGGACAGTGAAGTTGATGTTTTTGTTATTAGTAAAAAAATGTGTGTGTTGCTAGGCAACACTTTTAGTTCCTAGGAAGTAAAAGTACTTTTACTTCCTAGGAACTTTTACTTTTTACTTTTTTGGTTAAGATTTTGGTTTGTTATGTGAATAACATTTATTTAAGAAAAACACTACAAAGATATTAGACAAAGAATTTTCTGTAAATATTTAAATAGCTATCTCCCATCACAGTAAATGATCTAGCCTTGTTAGTTTTAGTAAGACTGATTTAAGATCTTCAATATCATTAATCTTTAAATGTAGTAACTCGTCGCAGGGACAAGCTCCAGCAACACCCAAAATTAATATAACCTACAAACGTCAAAATTTAATTATCGTAAAATATTCGATTTTAAAACTAAAACACACCTTCATCATCAAGTATTGCTTATTAGGAGCACACTTCAAGAATCGATCCACCTGTTCTTTACTAAGAATTCTCGATTTCCTCGGTGTGTAGTCATTATTTTCTTTTTTTAAATAGGCACGGAGGTTTGAAATTTTTTCGATATTTACCCCATTTTTTAAACTTAATGTTGCCTTCAACATTGAATATTGCGCCCAAAGAGTAGAAGCCTTCATTTTAGTGGACAATTCGGAAAAGTACGCTAATAGTAGGTACGTACGCGTTCCGTGTACGATTTTACGGTTTTCTCGTTACACCAATTTAATAATTTGTTGTATACTTCTCGAGATTTATTGGGCAGAAGATTTGATACAACTTCTTTTGCACGGTCTAAAATTTCTGGTGGTGTATCTTCGTTACCATTATCTTGTTCAAACATTTTCGATGGTTTGGCTGGGTTTGACAGAATTGGACAGAATAAATAAAATTGAAAACAAAAGCTAAGAAGACTTGATTTTAGTAGTAGGGTAGTAGTGTTCTCTAATTCCTCGCATCTTAATTTTATTATTTTGAATCCGGTTGTTCCGGTTGCGGAAAAAATAGTATGTTTCATTCGGATGAAAAGTGACTTCTTTTGACTCGCAATTTTGCATCCGTTCGGCTACGCTACGCTTCGCCTCACAAATGCAAAATTTGCTCGTCAAAAAAAGTGACACTTTTCATCCTAATAAAACAATCTACTATTTTTAGGAATTTTGGTGTTCTTTGTTATAATTTCTACTGTTGTTGCAGAAAACCAATCTTTTAAGGGAATTTACTATTTAAGAATATCATTCCAACCTTATCAGACATTAACATATCTACCACCATCTAACACTCAAGAAAATTTGTTTTCAAATTAAATTGCATAATAAATGTATATCGCTAATTTTGTACATGCCCTATGCTGGGTTGGGACATGGCAAATATATTTGAAGAACCTCTGCAATAGGATGTACTAGCAGAATAATAGATCAAAAACATTTTAACCTTTCAGGTTTCACATTTATGACTATTGCAAAAGGGTATATCTGTACTAAGGTCTCTCTTCGTACTCACCTTTAATATTCATGTACTCCAACAATCGATTGGAAAAACGAACACATCTAAAAGGGCTTGACTGTTTGGTGGTCCCTTGGCAATGACTGAGATCATAGTTGTCCTGAAATACACTCTCTTTTATGAAGTCCCTGTCGAGCCTAGAATTTCCGTTCCTTGCATTTTCTGCCCTTGCCGTTTCCATCCCCCAGCGGTTGTTAGAATGTTTCCAGCACTGAATTATTTAGTGTTTTCCATTTTATTATCTTATCATGTGACCCTAATCCAGTGAATTCTGATTTACAATTCTTTATATGCGATTCGTATTTGCATTTTGCATTGTTTGGTGAAACAGAGCGCACTGATGTGTATAACACAGCGCTCTCAGTATCCCCAAGGACCAATGCGTATTCACTGCAGTTGTTCTTTTCATAAATGAGTGTTTTTCAAATAGCTGGTTTTATGGATCGTTTTAATTACATCAACCACATATTTTTAGCTAAAAATTCTATGCAACGAGAAATAACAGGACGTTTAAAAGATTTAGCACTACTATCACGTAAAAATAATGTTTGTTGGAAGTATGGGTACATTTAGAGAGAACATATTTATCTGAGAAATATGTTCGAAAAAATATATAAAAACTTAGCTTAAGGTGAGACAACAAATGGCAGGACGCAGGCACACCGCTATTAAATAACCGCTGTTCGAAGTTTCCACCGGGTTTATAGGCTAACAAAATAGAAAAACTATAAAACTGTGGGTGCGATATTCCATAAACTGGCAAGAGAGGCCTGCATTGTGTGTTGGTCTCATAAAGTAGGACAGAATCGGGCCTGCTGAAACCAGAATTGCTCATTTTATGCGCCACTCGCTCGATTGATATTTTTTCGTGTTTTATATCTGAATCGTTCTCTATTGAAATTCGACAACACATTACAATTCTAAAGTCTCTAACACGACCTCAATAATGTACCGACTGTTTATAGTCACGTGTACTTTTCATATTCACACTCTCCCTACACCCAGTTTCTATTTATTTCAAATTATTTATCAACTTTTATAAAATCGTTTTATTTTTCAGAAATTTACAGTTTATGATGGACTAGAAAATTATTGGTACTAATAATCAAAGATGTTTTCCCCAATGACATTGGGTCACATGACCTTCCTGGAGGACAATACAAACTACCTCGAAGTCGTATCACGTGACTCTCGTGGAAGCCACGGATTGGCATGTTTTGTTTATTATTTGAACTGTATTCAGTGGCACATTCTGAAGAGCTGCATTTAAATTACCTCGCAAACGTTTAGATAAATCACTATTCAAACTATTTGGTAAAAGAAAGGTCACAATTAAGTATTATACATCGTTCAACTAGCAAAAAAACGTTTATTCAATTTAAAAAATACCTTCACAAACATTTGCTTGATACTCAAAATCAATAAAAATTATTCTTATTATAGTATGCATAGAGCTTCCTTCTTCTTCTTTTTATGATTATTATATAATATGCTCAGTTAATTTACATCTTGGGTTAAATGGAAGAGCAGAGGCTATATATTTTTTATAGCTATCTGAATTTCGCCCTTTTGGGTTGTAGTGCCACCAGTCATCTACTATTAATATTGCTCTGAGTAGTATGTATTGAGTTTATTTTATTATTATATATTATAAATTTATTTTTGTATGCTGGGGTGGGCGCTATGCCTAATAAAAGACATTATTATTATTATTATTATTATTATTATTATTATTATTATTACAAAAAATATACATAGGTACCCATTTAAAAATAAAAAGTTGACTATCGCTGCTAAAATCTAGTAGGAACTGAAAATGTTCTACTTACATCAAAACCTAGTATTCAATGGCCTATTTGGATTGGCATGTCCACCGCAACAATCCGATCTCAATTAAAAGCTGTATAGCTCGGGGCGGATTTTGTCATCTACCCTGTATATCGGATAGGAACTGTTAGAATACCATTTTAAGTTGATTTATTAAACAGATACTGGTCTGGTGCCGAGACGGTTTGGCGCAGAGACGTTTTGGCGTAGGGACAGTTTGGCACAAATGTAGTGATATAGTTTATTCTATGCAGAGGGTAAAGTAAGAAGAAAAAACTGGTTTTAATAAGTACACAGCCAAATATTTCTTTTTAAAAACACAATACTTATAATATTTTCAAAATTTAAATCCTAATTAAAAGTTTGAGTACGCCACTGAATTATATTTAAAAAAGTGCCTTCAGAATGCTTATATAACTTTGAGCTTGCTAATGCAATATAAAGATATTCCACATAATATGAATACGGAAAATTCAGAAAATCGCGATCTATGGGGTGTCCCAAGAAGAAACGGCATTCAGTTAAGGGCATGTTCCTTTGATGGAAATAAGAGGAGCTGCACTTTCTAACAATAGTATTTTCCGTTACTGTTAATCTTCTTTGAACTATCGGTTGTGCAACGGAGCAAATAGATATGCATGCTGCATCTATAAAGGAGCAGTGTACGTCCGCAGGATTTACCAGTCACTATTTTATTCAGTTGCCAAATTTACCTTTTTGGTCCTTTGATCATAACTATATAACAAAAGCAGATAGGTTTGTTTTAACAGGTTGCATTAACGGTCCCTTAAAACTACTTCAGGGGAAATGCGTTTTTTGGACTCATCCTCTGTGTTTACATAAATGTGGTGTAGACAAAGTTGTACCTATAATATTTTATACCGAACTAATTTTTGGCCAAAACTAATACTTACGGAAAGAAATCCGTTAATAATTAACGCAAACTTTCCTTCGGTACCTATTTAATCGTCTTTAAAGTAAAGTTCTATTACCACTTCGCCTAATACTATGTTTGTAGTAGAGCGACTATGTTCAATAAATATTTTATTTAGGTTTTATTTAAGTTTATTTAAATAACTCTTTGTTTTTATTACAGCTAATGTCGTTGCTCAAGATGTACAAGCAGTTGAAGGCAAGAGCGTTAGTCTGCCATGCGATGTCATACCACCTGGACATGATAAAGTATATATGGTGTTCTGGTTCCAATATGGGTCTGGAATTCCAATATACAGGTAAGCTTCCTTAAGTTTGATGTTCCAACTTTTCTATGTTTGTTGGTAACATTTTCCAATTGTGCAGATAGTATACTCTAGAACAAGAGTTTACCCTTTCTAGCATATTCTTAGACTAGTTTATCGAGGAATTTTTACTTCTTAATAACTAATAAAATATCCTGTGTTTAATAACATAGAAAATGGATGTTCTTAAAACTATACAGGGTGTCCGGAAACAACGTTCCGTAACTTCGGGAGATGATTCTACATCCAAAAATATGAAGAAAAGTTCTCATGAACAGGGGTTCGGAAAAGCTTTCTAACGGAGCTACGGCTCTTTGAAGAGGGACCTCAAAATGTGTTGTTTTATTAATTAGTTAATCAATACACCCTACCCGTTACGCACGCCCCTGGCTTTTTTTTCTATTTTTAACATTACCAAACTATTTCCCGTACCAAATATACCCTGGGTACCAAATTTTATCAATCTCGTTTCAGTATTGATTAACTAATTAATAAAACAACACATTTTGAGGCCCCTCTTCAAAGAGCCGTAGCTCCGTTAGAAAGCTTTTCCGGACCCCTGTTCATGAGAACTTTTCTTCATATTTTTGGATGTAGAATTATCTCCCGAAGTTACGGAACGTTGTTTCCGGACACCCTGTATATCAGAAATAAATATCAGTTGAAAGAAAGCAACATTTCCTTAAATAATTACATCTATGTTGCAACTTTAAGCAGATTTAAACAACGAATTTAGAACATGTTCTCCAAAACGTCTATGAAGTAAATGGCATGTTCATTGAAACTATTTTCTGACATTCCTTTATCCATTATGAGCTTCTTTTCAGTTCTATAATACATTCTATCTAAATCGCGTAGCCATTTGAAAGCATTGTTATTACCTTTTATCGTTAAGTTCTATTTTCCTATTCCATTTTCATTGGACTTTGTGTTAAACGTTGCATATTGTACTTCGACTGAGTGACGTTTCTTTCTGAAACTTAACAATGCGTGTCTAAAATTTGTTCATTTCCTTGTAGTTCTACCTTGTGCGACACGCACGCTTAGTAATAAAAGAGTCATAAATTTTCGGAATTCCTAATCTTTATTTCATATTAGCGATATTAGGCTACGATTAGTATGCAAATGTTCATTAGCATTGCAGTGCTATACGTTCTAACATTCGGTTAATTAATTCCGGCCTGTACGAACTAATACTAATACATACCTAAAATGTGTAATTAACATTCAGGTAATTTGCTGCTTTGTGGGTTATAATCCTATCAGTTTTTGTAACCATTAATTTTATGCTCAAGTTACTTATAGCAGTCGGAAGCAATTGCCTTGTAAGGTCTGAAGAAATAATTTTTAAATTGCTTCTATTATTCATTAGGGAAGATATCTTGCTACTGATAACAGTAACAATTTTACTGTCTCATGTAAATGGGGTTGCTGAATTTAAGTTTTCTTTGACGCTCCTAGACCAATATTTTCATGTTTCTTTTGCCAGTTGTATTTTTAACAAAAAGTGGAAATTTCTTTGTTGGAAAACAAAGTGAGTCACATCATTCTCTGTAGAAAATTCTAGTCTGGCAGTCTTAGTAGAGAGCTTATAGTAAATTGGCGTCTATTTCTTTGTCCAGACACAAGCGCTTTGTTTACAGTTTACGCTGCGATTTTATTGGTTGTTTTATTTTCCTTTTACAGTCACAAAACTAAAGTCCTTGGATTCACTTGATTATTCCAAAACGCGTGTAGCACAAAAGATAGCGAACTTTTCACACAGCTCAAGATGCACTAGTATTATATCGAAAATTATTCATGCTTGCAAAGTGCTGAATAACAATTTTCTTGTTTTATAAAATTGCCTGCATTTTACTAAAAACTGAAGTAGGTACAGTATGTTAAATTGGAACCCAAATAATAGGGTATGAGTACATAAAAAATCCAACTAGCTAGGTAAAGTAATAAGGCAATTTAAGGGGTAATTCATGTAGACTTGACTTTAACGACATTGTTATCAAATGTTATATGTCTCCAAGCTGGATTTAATTGTCCATAACTTTTTATGGTAACACATCTGTCTTAATAAAGGATAATGACAAATGTACGTTCGTAAACCGTGCCGTAAAAATGTTAAATTAACGTTATGGTAATACACGTAATGATGTATGAAATTACGTTTCTGTGACAATGTAGAAGAGAACAACTGGGTGGAGTTTATTATTTCGGTTGTAAATGTAGTGCATAAATGTAAAATATTGCTTACAATGTTAATAAAGTAACTGGTAATGAAAATTACTTTAATAGCTCTCTAAAATATTTAGAGGAAGGGCTGCAAATTTAAATATCATACCAGTACATTAAGGTAGAATCGATGGAAAAATGGCTAAACAATGTAGTTTAGAAAAACCGTCCCGGTAAATTTATCTCGCAGTTGTACCTAAAATTGTATAAGGTGGAAGTTTATATATAATATCCTAATAAAGTAATACTAACTAGTGATATATAACCAATTCAGAATTTAGAGATATAAATTCTTTTACAGATTCAACGTGACCAGGTTCACTTAGTTTACTTGGTATGCAAACGTCGAAAAAGCGATGCTTTGTGCGGTTTTACTTATTCATAAGCTGTATAAAGAAACTCAATATGGTATCGTTTTATATTTTAAATGTTTATGTATGTTCGGTTAAAAGCAAACTGGTGTTTTAAAAATATTAAAATTCCGTCCCAATTTTCAACTCATGAATGAAATATTGGCTTGTGGAATACATTGTACATTTTGTGGGGATAATTTTAAACATCCTTCATTGACGTATTTCAATTGAAATCGGTAGTTTTAGTTGATATATGATTTTTTTATATAATTTACAAACCCCCGCGTTTATAATTAATTTACAAACAAACAAGCAAATTATACAGGGTATTTCTTAAATGGCGGACACAGAGAGCACTACGCGATCCTCATGTTAAAACACAATAGAGTAGTAATTGAAAAAAAAATATGATAGCACACCCTTTGCCGTGAAAATGCAAATAATTTGGTGTTAGAAAAAGTGTATTTCGTCGATTTTATATACCCGTGTACATTTTTATGCAGAAAATTTTACGTTTCTGACGAAAACAAAAGCAAATTGATAAAATGTTTTTGGCAAATGTTGTAGTAGATACTTTAGGAATCTTACGGAATTTTACAAATTTTTTATTTTCAAAATATTCTGATTTGAAATTCTTGATCGACCGGCCCGGCCCGTCTCCTATTTTGTTATTTTGAAAAATATATAACAGCTCTCACTGCCTTTTGTGGGTGTAACGGCTTAATATTAACACCCTTTATACTACCATATTAGCATCAAAAATATATTATGTAGTCAATCTTTGGTAGTACCTATTCTTACCCAAATAAGAAGAAAAGGAATACTTGTGTATGTACGCAACCCAACTGACAATAACGTTCCTCCTATAAATTGTTTTTAAATATAGGGTTTGGTTTGCAAAAGGTTTCTAATAATAATATAAATTATAGTCGAGGATTCTCCAGGGGAATTTCTTAATGTTCTAAACTGATACAGAAAATTCATGAATAAGCAAATACATCTGAAATAATTATTCCAGTAACATTGTCGTTTAAAGTTTTCCTTGCTATCGTTTCAAATGTTTATAGTTCAAATAAATTTAGATATACTAAAGTAATGTTAACTATCTGCATCATTCCTACCCCATTGTCATACAATAGGTATACACAGAAATTTTTATGGGAGTTGATTTTACACTACCGATATAACTGAAATATGAATTCAATTCATTTCCGATATCGCTTTGCAAAGATTGGTGAACCGGGGAAATAAAACGTAAACTTAACCAGATTGAATTAAAGTTTTCTGTTTTTCAATTTCAAAGTGCCGGAGCACTTTGATTTGTCAATATTTGTTTTACGCTTCGAGATGGAAGATTGATTCTTCTTACCCCAGTTGCTAGGGACATCTAGATAAGCATTCGCTTTCTCTGCATTTCGTACGCAATAGGGTAGCGGACAAGATGGCAATTGACGATGATTGCCATTATACTTCCTCGCCTATCAGTGCTCCATCAGCACCACTTCAGCATGCACGATTGCAGTCGGCCTGCCGCATACTTAAATACCATTGAAATGGCAACCACAGTATTTTATTGGCTTGTAATTATAACTTAAAATTTAATACTCTGAACCAGGAATTGCAGGGAGGGTCTTTTATATTCATACACCATGAAAACCATTTTTCTATTGATTTTTGTGCATACTTTAATATAGAAGGATACTTCACAAATTGGTTTTATAATACCTTGTTTCACGAACGTCTAAAATATTCTCTTTAGCTAATCCTAACTCCATCTTCAAATAAACATCCTTTTGAAACAACCCACGCAACTGTTAATTACTACAAGGTGTAAACTTTAATTCCACCCACTATCGGTATCTTCGAAATCGTTAGCGCTAGTTTTCGCGTTTTCGTGTGTTTTGAAACTAGAAAACTCGTTTGAAAAAATAATGCTTTACCTACCTATAATTTTTTATAATTAACTGTTGTGAATATTTTATTAAATTGTTATACATTTTTAAAAGGAAATAGAAAATGCTATCTACTAGAACTAGTGCAACAATTTATTCTGATAGTGACAGTCAAAAACAAAAACGAAGTTGACTGCCATATCTCGATGACTACGTTAATCCCTTTTCCCCCCTTTCTTTGGATTCAAGCTGGTCCTTAGACGATCTTCTATCTCTCACAGTTTTCAAGATATCAATAGTGTAGTATTAAAGTTCCATCGTGTGCAATTGCTTCATAAGCTTTTACGTTAGTTTGGTATGATTTACAAAATAACCAGTAACAGAGAAGTGGACCAACCGAATCGTACCTTATTTTGAGTAAAGCTCTAAAACTCTCTGAAACATTAATCCACTTAGGTCAGATCATTGATAGGTATTGCGGGTACCTGTACTGTTATTTTTATTTTCTCGAATAATAGGACCCCTTGATGTATCATCAGCAATGTATGCTAAATATTCCTAACACCGCACCATATCTCCAATATAAATCGATGTGTACTGTACTAAATAAACGAGTAAATAAAAGGACAACGTAATCTTCATAAGCGAAAACGTATTTTCGATTATACGAGTATAAAATTTAACCTTCTACAAGGTATTATTTAGTGTGTGTATCGACCTTTAATAAAGGGTACCCATATATCATATGTGATATGTGCAATATCTGATCGGAATATGCAAATTATTGCTAAAGTGCGAGGGTGCGCTGAACAAACCTGAGCGGATGGTTTTTATTAAAGAAATGCTTAGAACAACGGAACATTCGCCCACAATATTTAAGTACTATATTCTTCATTAAATTGTAACTAGTTTGAAATAATATCATTTACGAAGGCGTAAACATAAAAAAATATACGGGAAAAATGTTGCTATAGGTATTTAAACAATTATATTTTGTCTAGTCATTATGATACAATGAACCATTGGTTGAACCTTTCTGAGAAATCGAAGTCTCATGTTATGTTGGGTTTTTCCTTTATGACCATTGGACATGATTAACTGGAAGCAAGGCAAACACTTTAGTGTCCTAAACCGCGACCAGTTACTCCTACTTTTTTCAATTAACTTTTTTAATTTCGAGTTAGTAGGACTCAGCGTTTCTGAACTAATGAGATTTTATCTTGAATTTACACATGTTTTTATGATGGGTACAAAACGTGACCGCTTTATTATGTATGTGTTGTATGAATAATTTATTCTAGTACCTACTATGTATTTATATTTTTATTTTACATACAGCTCTTGGTCGTAAATTGGAGTTCCTATGTTAGTTGGGGTGCAGCATAATAGGGCGAATTGGTGTTTGGCGCACGTGATATGATTTACTGCAGGACCCAGGGGACACGAACGCTAATGCTCTTGTCATACATCACACCGACCCTCCTACACAAATACACCTGAGGGTGTTAACTCCTAAATAGAGGAATTTTTCGGCGTTTTGTTGACAAAATATGCATAATCCATATTCCAGAGATTCAAAAATTATATAAATAATGTTGACATTTTTTAAAATAAATATTTTCGAGATTCTAAAATGCAAATTACTCGAATGAATTCTTAATTCTTAAAAGATTAATTATTTAACTAAATTACAGAAGCAATAAGCAATTCAAGTAGCCTACAGTTTAATAACAAATTAATTATTTAAAATTTAATTTATATTATTAATATTTCAGCTAAATAGTGCAAGGTTATCCTACACGTGCTGGTTTTACAAAATTTCATTTCGTATTCGCGACCTATATAAGTTTCATGAGAATTTATTTATTGTACAAGAAGCACACCAACTTTAACTTTGAACAAGATTTTCAGGATAGTAGTGTTCCCCTTAAGTATTATATTAATTACTGTGACTGTTACTTATAGAACTTTGCCTGCAAAATACGGAGAGAAAGTTATTACCTACTGTTAATTGAGTTTTGAATTCTGAACAGTACGGTAAAATCTAAGTTATAAACTATGCTCAATATACCTGCATTAGCAAAACTCGTATAAGAAAGAAGTTGAAGTGCAGCAAGGACGTAGATGTTCGATACAGAAGAAAAAGAATAAAAACAAGAAACCTTGTCTAACCCACGTTTATATAAACGTTAATCGAAGAAAAAGAACAAAAACGTTTATATAAACGTGGGTTAGACAAGGTTCCTTGTTTTCATTCTTTTTCTTCGATTATTTTTTTTCTTTCACAGGATTATTTTTGTAGCTACGAAATAATTTAAGCGGACACATGGGGCAAGGGTTGCGTCTTTTGAAATACCAACACTTTTTGTCACTTCTTGAAGCTCGTCTTGAACTTTCTTGATCTGGCTCTTAGCTTCTTCCTCAGATTGTCTCTATCGTTTTCAAAGCCTACCTATATCATTTTTTCTTAGAATAATTCTGCCACCACTATGTTCTTCTTTATGTAGCAAATGTGGGAATCCTTCTTATTTTTACTTCTTTCCCTTTCACATATAGTACAGATTATGCACGCTTGGACCCTGTTACCATTTTTGATCTTCCGTTTTGAATGAACTGGCCCCTCTCTGTAATTTCTATAATAATTGTCCTTTTTATTGAATTTTTCTCGTACTGCCATATACGTACATCTTTTTCATTAATATACTTGAAAAGTATTTTATCAATGTTTTTAAATCTTGGAATTTCTTCTTGTTTACTTCTAATCTAAAATCTGCATACGTGTTTACGTCCGTCCCCATTCGATAAATCCTTCTTGATGGTATAATTAGGTGATGTAAATACATTACTATACATTAGAACTGTTCAATTATTCTTGAATTCTCGAAATATTGTACCTAGTAATTCTAAATGCGACTGATGAGTTACAATAATCGAAAGGATCTTTAGAACCTGATTTTGTCTTCTTCGAATTTGAAGTGCAAAATAGATTTCTCAAGTCCATGCTTCTGAACTCCTTCGCTTATTATAGTTTATCCAGCTGGTCTTCAACTAATGGTAATGGATAGCGGACTTTCCTTACCTCCTTCTGGTTTACTTTGTGGTAGTCAACAGATGTTCTTGATAAATCGTCCTTTTCTTTGCAAATTATATTGGACTTTCCCATTGAATTTCAAGGTTCCATTATTTCATCTAAAATCCATTCTTGTACTTGAAGTTCTATAATATATCCCTTTTCAAGAAAAGGCAGCCGTCTTGTTCGACTGATTTTGCTGATTTCTTCCTTTGGGTTAATAATTTTTATTTAGCATAATTATTCATTTTATGTTGATTATCTTCACTGGTCCTCTCCTTTGAATTTTTAACCTTTCCAACTTTCATAATATTGATATAGTAGCATTATAATTATCCGATGTGAATATTTGTTGTGCTTTAAAAATAACTGCTGACTAACACAGAGTTGACGAAAATCGATTTGTAGTTTAATTGGATGTGGGCTGCAGACATTCAATATATGAGGATTCAAAAACCCTTAGAGACCCTTGTTGTAATAGTAGCTTGTTGAAAACAATGTCTCGTATGTTTTGCTACCAATCCTACTTATACAGTTCTCCAACAACAGTCCCAAGTGATGCGTCCACAGACAACAGCTACAATAACAGTACGGATATTATAAAAAACTATTGATATTAATTGCTATGGGATATCAAATATTTTCTACATTTCATGGGTTATGAGGGGGTGTTAAAGGGGGGTAATAACCTTCCTAAATTTTATATAGACTCTAAAGATTTTAATTGCCGCTATGAAATGTTAGAGAGCAGTGCAAACCAAACTAAAATTTTCAGATTTAAACCGCTGACCAAGTGGTGTCTTAAAGGAAGCAATTTGTTATAATTACATAGGTACAAGATAGTGGAAATGTTTGTAATATTTTACAACTTTCCGAAAGAAGTGTTTGATAATTCTAAATTTGTAAGCAGCAGTAATAATAAAAAAAAAGCACTGTAATATTTTTGAAGATATTTAAAAATGTAAATTCATTTCAAAGCTTTGTTGAAATATATACTGAGCCCTTATTAGAGAGAAGGTGCAGTATATACAAAGATCCATCTGTGTTACAAAGACTATAGAAACTTGGCTGGTTATCATCATTAAGCCACAAGTATTGCTTGTGAGAGCATTAATAGGGCACAGGTAACGATAATCATAGAAGCGGCCTTTGACAGCAGTTCGGTTCATTACATGGTGGTAATTACAGCGTGAGACGCACATTGCGTGGTAATAATGATGTTCTGTTCACACTGCCCCAAATGTCAATCTCTGTGGATGATGAACAGTTCATTGTTAATAAAGGTTACAATAGAACGTCAGCTACCTTTATAATAATAACGACTGTACCTACAAGCAACGTCGGATCCATAACGTACATTTTAGTCGCTGTTACGCAGGTTAAATATATCTGCAAGTTTGCTTCCTCATAATTTAGTAAAAAATTTACACATTAATTGCACGTTTAAAATTTTATTGTGCATTAGCAAGTGCATTTTTATTACTTTACTGCGGCGTCATAAGCACAGAAGTCATTCAATATTCAACTGCAGAAGCTTTGAATATTTCATTATGTGTGCCATTACCGCAAGGTTTTATAAATAACTTAGCACAAAAAGCTCTTGTCCAAGTTTGAGACTTAACCTGGAGGTACAGAAAATCCCTAAAATTACTCAACCTAGTCGGAACGTTGCGCTCACTTTAACACATGACGCTGAAAAAGGATGTGGAGTTTGTATTAGGGAAAGCTTTTCGTAAATTAAGATCGGAGTAGAGGAAGAAGAGCATGAGACGCCTCACAATTGTCTCAATAATTGAACTCTGGTGGAGTTTCAGGAACTACGAAAGCTTCTAACTTCAACAACAGACGTGATAAACAAAAAACACCTAACCTTATAATGCAAAAGTTTGGCTTCATTTCAAAGCCAAGTAACTGGGAGGATTACGTTTAAACTTTTATATGATTTATTTTTATTATCCCTCTAATGCTGAAAACTCGCAGCTGCATCTCTCACGAGCGCATCGAGAGTACAAGAACAAAAACAGAAAATGGAAGCAAATTGCTTTATTTTACTCGATCTTTAAGGTTGAAATCTTTGCATTCCTACTTCAGTTAAATTAGTCTATTCTATTCAATAAGAATTCACGGGAAGACAGATTTATAAAATAATTGTTTCGGTTCTAAGAATGTTGTTCAACAAAATGTAAAGCAATTTCTGCTCCCTGTACTTTACCCCTTTGAGTATGCTAATGATTTCTTATAATAATGCAACTAAAAGGAGGCCACTGAATTTGCTTACTGTTCCAAGCATCAGAAGATTGTAATCTTCTACTGAACAATAAAAAATTTAATTGTCTATTTATCGTTCAATAATAATGTAGAACAATGGAATCAGTACTGGCTAAAACCATTTTTATATACAAAGGAAATGTCATAAGCAACTTTAATTTCGAATCCACACTCGTCTGCTTACGACACAAGTATGGTACCTATCGCATTGCAGTTTCATTGTCTAGATCTAGAATGTCCAACAGCCAACTGTTTCTTACTCTACCTGGCAAATAAAGGGTTGAACAACTACACTGAATTGAACTTTGATGTCTTACAAGCATTGGAACTTTTTAAAACTTCAGTATGAACTACAAACAAGTTATCAGCTTTTCTCTCTCTTTTTTTCTTTTTGGATGTTGAAAGAAATATCCTGTGTTTTGTACAGCGTGCTATGGAACAAATTTAAAAGTGTATTATAAAACGGAATTAGGAAAAATGTTTTAAAACTTACTTACTTTAGTACAATATACTAGCTTGCTGGTTATATAATATGCACCAACAGACTTCTAGTTCTTACTACTAACTTCCGTTTTATCCACGGTTTGCATTAGTTATAGCCTTCCTGAAGTTTATTTAATAATTATTGTTAAGAATGTAAAAATTCAATCTTTATTTTAAGAGCTGTTCTATTTTTAAATGTTATCGTCTGAGCTTATGTTTGCATAAATGTAATGTTATATTATATGTTTTGAATGCGCCTTTCCTGTTTCACAAGGTGCTGTAGTTCAGTTGAGCAGAGCCTCTCTCCGTGGATTCATCGTGTTCAAATCTTTTTGCTTGTTTAAATGTTCATAATTGCAATAAACAGTTTTATTTACTTTACACTAATATTTTCCAAAATAAACACAACAGGTTATGGGCCCAGGGTACCCAGTGAAAAAAAGTAAATAAAAAGCCAGTGAAAAAGTGAAGAAAAAGGTAAACAAAAAGGTGTTAAAAAAGTCAGTTTTCCGCGCGAAAGTGAAAATGGCAACCGCGTCGCGAAGTGATCTTGCACAGATCATCAAATTTGATGGTTCCAATTTTCAACTGTGGAAATTTAGTGTCTCAATCATTCTCCAGGCCGATAAGTTAATGTCAATTGTCGACGAACAAGACAAAGAGCCGGTAGATGTGACGACAGCTGCATGGACTACTTGGAATACGAAAAATGCAAAAGCTCAAGTAATCCTTCTGACAACAATCGCACCTCAAATGTTGCAGTGCCTCGTTAATTGCAAGACAGCAGCAGAAATGTGGAAAAAGCTAATCACAACACATGAGCAGAAAACAGAGCTATCGAGAGAACTAATATGGCAGAAATTCTATGAAATCCGCATGCTAAACGGTGAGTCAATTTCTAGCCACTTAGCGAAAGTTGAATCGGTAGTAAAACAGCTAAAAGATATGAATGAAACAATAAGTGATAGCGCAATACGTTCGAAAATAATCAACGGTCTTCCAGCGAAGTACAATAATTTCCGAACTGCGTGGGATTCAGTTGCAGCAACAGATCAAACGTTGGACAATCTCACAACACGCCTTCTAAAAGAAGAAGTACGTATGACAACGCAAGATGATGAAACGTCGCGTCTAGCTTTGCAAGTAGAAGCGCTACAAGCAAAGCTAAACAATACAAAACCAGAAGAAAAGCAAATTAGTAAAATTGCTGCGTTGAAGAAGAAAACAACCTGCAATTATTGCAAGAGAAAGGGACATTGGGCGCGCGAATGCAGAAAACGCATAGCAGATGCAGAAAATGGCAACGCAGAAAACCAAAAATCAAAATCCAACGACGCCTATGTTAGTGACGTATCATTGCTGTACTCAGCCAGCACGCACAATGATACAAGAAAATGGATCTGTGATTCCGGAGCGAGTGTTCACATGACGCATCAGAAAGATTGGTTTACAAAAATTGAAGAATTACCGGAACCAATTGCTGTAAAAATTGCGAACGACAAAGTAATTTCAGCTGTTGGAAAAGGAACGATTGAAATTGAAGCAAAGGTTCAAGGTGAATGGCATCGCAGAGAAATGCAAAACGTGCTGTATGTTCCAGAATTAAACAAAAGTTTATTTTCAGTAGGAACAATGACGGATAAAAAGTTCACTTTTGAGGCCTTGAAACATGAGTGTCAATTTCGTGATTCAGATGGGAGCATATCGTGTATCGGAATTCGTGAAAATAATTTGTGGGTTATGCAATTTAGAACGAAGCAACAACAACAATGTAACCTAGCCGAAAAGGAAACATTAAAATTATGGCACGACCGTCTAGGTCATATAAATACAAAAGCCGTAAAAAGAACAATCGATAAAGAAACAAACCTACAAATCAACGATAAGGAAGAAAAATTTTGCGAAACCTGCCAGCTAGGTAAACAAGTAAGAAAACCGCATCCAACGATTTCCAGAAGAAAAAATAAAGCAGGTGAAATGATCCACACTGACGTATGTGGACCAATAAGTATTGAATCACCAAAGGGATCTCGTTACTTCGTTTTATTCAAGGATGACGCAAGCAGTTACAGAAGTGTTTACTTCTTAAAACATAAATCCGAAGTGTTCGAAAAATTTAAAGATTACAAAGCGCAAGTAGAAAATCAAACGGGTAATCAAATAAAAATTTTGAGAAGCGATAATGGAACAGAATATACCAGCAGTGAATTCGGGCAATTCCTACAAACTTCAGGAATTATACATGAATATTCCGCTCCATACACACCACAACAAAACGGTTTTTCTGAACGCGAACTACGAACGATTGTAGATTCGGCTCGTTCAATGCTGCTAAACAAAAATGTACCAACTGAATTATGGGCAGAAGCTGTAAACACAGCGGTTTACGTATTAAACAGAACGTTAATAGCTCAACAACAAAACGAAAGTGCTTTTGAAAAATGGTTTGGACGAAAACCGGAAATTAAACATATAAAAGTGTTCGGTTGCAGTGCATATATGTGTATTCCACCACAATTTCGCAAGAAATTTGATCCAAAAGCAAAGAAACTAATGTTTGTGGGTTACAACGATAATTCCAACAATTACAGATTGTGGGATCCAAGAAAAAGAAAAATTGAAATTTCGTGCAACGTAAATTTTAATGAAAATGAAAACTTCACTGAAACGGAGAACAACGACGAAAGAATCGCAATTTTCCCGGAAATTGTTGATAATTTCGTACCAGAAATTCAAGTCGAAAACGAAGAAAATCAGGGAGAAGAAATTCTTGAATCGGCATCTGAAGATGAGGAAGTTCCCGAAGCAACTCGTCAACTAAGGGATCGCACCGCAATACGCAGGCCAGATTATTATGGACCAGCTGTGTATTGTGCAACTGTTGCACCTGAAAGTTATGAAAGTGCAGTGAAAGACAAAAATGCAAAACAATGGAAAAGTGCCATGAAAGAAGAAATAAGAGCTCTAAAGGACAACGAAACGTGGACATTAGAGTGTTTACCAAAAGATGTACAAGTGATAGACAATAAATGGGTGTTTCGTGTTAAGACTGACGTTAGTGGCAACGTAATTCGTTTTAAAGCCAGGCTCGTGGCCAGAGGTTTTTCGCAACAAAAAGACATTGACTATAAAGAAACCTTTTCGCCGGTCGTTCGGTATGATTCAATTCGCGTATTACTCGCAATAGCAGCACAGAACGATTTAAAAATTCAGCATTTTGACGTGAAAACGGCTTTTCTTTATGGAGAACTAGAAGAAACAATTTTCATGAAGCAACCTATTGGTTTCGAAGACAAGCAACATCCTCATCATGTGTGTAAGCTCAAGAAAAGTTTGTACGGGCTGAAACAGGCTGGACGTTGCTGGAACCAAAAACTTGTAAAATTCTTAAACGAATTAAAGTTTGTACAGTTACAAAGTGATCAGTGCGTATTTGTCGGGCAATTACACCATGCAGTGATTTATTTAGCAATCTACGTAGACGATGGTTTAGTCCTGTCTTCATCTAAGAACGCAATCGAAGATCTTCTTAAAAGTTTAACAACGCATTTTAAAATTACTGTCGACAAAGCAGAGGAATTTGTGGGACTTCAAATAGTGCGTGAAAACGGTGTAATAAAAATAAATCAAGCTCCGTACATAAAAAGGTTACTAGAAAGATTTAATTTGAGTGATGCAAATCCTGTCAATACCCCAAGTGAACAGGGTGTATGTTTACAAACATCTGAAAATGATCCTAAAGTTGAAACAAAATATCCCTATCGTGAAGCAGTAGGCTCGCTAATATTTTTATCAACGGTAAGTCGTCCAGATATCTGTTACGCAGTAAATCAAGTAAGTAGATTTATCAACAACTCAGATGAAAAACATTGGCAAGCTGTAAAGCGTATTGTACGTTATTTAAAAGGTACAATTGATTACTCAATTAAATACGAAAAATCGAGTAGCAGTTTTAAACTAGTTGGATATACCGATTCCGACTACGCAGGATGTATCGAAACAAGAAAATCGACAAGTGGTTACATCTTTGTCTTGGAAAATGCACCTATTACATGGTCAAGTCAACGTCAAAGTGTCGTGGCCCAATCGACTTGTGAAGCTGAATATATTGCTCTAGGTTTAGGAACAAAAGAAGCAATTTGGCTGAAATCATTAATGAATGAACTAGGATTTGAGCAACATCCTGTGGAAATCAACGTAGACAACCAGTCCGCGATTAAACTCGTGAAAAATCCAGAGTTTCACAAACGCAGCAAACACATCGACATCAAGTTTCATTTTGTGCGTGATATGTGTTTAAAGGGTGATATTAAAATAGTGTATGTTGATTCTAAAAATCAAATCGCCGATATGTTAACAAAATCTCCAACAGCTGCAGTTTTTAAGCGTTTGTTGACATTATTAAAAGTATTGAATTGATGGGAGTGTTAAGAATGTAAAAATTCAATCTTTATTTTAAGAGCTGTTCTATTTTTAAATGTTATCGTCTGAGCTTATGTTTGCATAAATGTAATGTTATATTATATGTTTTGAATGCGCCTTTCCTGTTTCACAAGGTGCTGTAGTTCAGTTGAGCAGAGCCTCTCTCCGTGGATTCATCGTGTTCAAATCTTTTTGCTTGTTTAAATGTTCATAATTGCAATAAACAGTTTTATTTACTTTACACTAATATTTTCCAAAATAAACACAACAATTATTTAAGCAACAAGATATAGGTCAGTTCTAGTATTTACCCGTCGAGGACAAATTTGCGCCTGAGAGATAGGGAATAAGGCTGACAATGGCATCCTCAACTTGTAAAAGAGTTAAGAGTTGCATATTAAAAGTTTTCCACACCTAATTTCACAAATCCTTTTCCAAACACTGTCTTTAAACATTTTAGATACGAAGTGTGAATTGGTTGTTTATGTCTCAGAATAAATTATTAACTGTTCATAAATCGTCCAGGAGTGTAATTCGGTTCTTTCTTAAATTACTATTGCAGTATACAGTGTACCTATTTTATCGTGTAACCCTTAAGCCACTACAATTAGGCAACATACTTTACAATCCAAAGATGGCTTTTCAATTAAAAAATAGCGCTGTAAATTAAAAAGATAGTTTTCATTGGTAGTTGCCATCAGTTCCTATCTAAAAATTCAAATACTGCATATTAATATATTTTTATTTTAATGGCACTCTTTCTTCAAATTTATTGAAATCTATTTTAATTAACAATATGTTACCTGTGATCTGGAGTGGGTGCGGCCTACTGTGAATAATCAAGGCGTAAATGATAAAATGGGGTGCCTACACTATATTAGCAAGAAATAATATTATTTGCGTCAAGAAAAATGCTTTTCAATAATTGCAAAAAAATTTAAGTGATAATATCTTAATTGAAATAAAAATGATACAAAATATATTGTCTCTGATCCAACTACATGAATAGCATAAACTTTTCGAAACGTTGCGTCGCCGTCGGTGATATTGTGTAAAGTGGTAAACACATTTTTTTATTAGATGTTTAATTGAATTTCTAAACCATTCTGGTTGATATGGCGAGAGTTATGTCAGACAGGCCTGTCGTTACAGTGTAAATCCAGCCACATGCTCCTTAAAGCTACTAAGCTCCTTAAACTAACTATTAGTCCCTTACCTGTCCGTATATGGAGCATGTACGGAAGGGATTTTTAGCAAATACATTTTGTTAGTTTACGTTTTATTTATACATCCACTGTATCTTATAAAAGGGATTCTAGACTATGGTGTTCTGTTTTTAGTTTTATCTTCAACAAAATAATAATATTGTTAAATGGGACTATTTGCTGCCAATAAGAAATATTTCATTTGAGGTCACGACGGTTAACTGCAACCAAGAAGTCCCGGGTTTGAATCCTGTCTCGTCATTTGTAGTTGTATTTGTTCTTATTAAAGTGTGTTGGAATGGAAGACATATGACGCAGCCGTTGATGCTCCCTGCTGAACATGCAATAATTTAAAAAAATGTAGTATACGCTCTCCGAAATACCCACTTGGAAACTGTTTATCATCCTCAAAATCTAACTTTAGCCAATACCCACAACCGAAGATATGTATCTTTTCACATCATTATTTGTTCAAAACAGTCAGAAATATCCTTCCCATAACTTAACATCCCACTATACTGGCTGAGCAAATGTTTTTCGAAGTTTCTGATATAGGTATCCGGTGCGCCACAGGCTGGCTCCTGTTTCGGGACGGGTGTAAGAATCTGCAGCAACACAATAGTGGAAATTGATACCAGTAAAGTGGTAGTGAGCATACTACCACTGTCTACTCGAAGTAGACGGGTAGAAGGGTTTAACGAGTTACAAAAAAGTTTATAAATGTCACTATTATAAAAGTCTATTTCCAATTTGCATTTCGAAAAGCTTATACAAAAAATGTGGTGACACTCGTATCTAAAACAGAGTTTTACCACAGCCATATGCTATTATGGACATGACTAGTCCTTCGGCTGTAAACATTTTGATTCATTCACTAAAACTCTTCTTTGAGTATGTACATGTAACATAAATATATTTGTTAGCAGTGTATTTCACTTCTGATGACATTTACATCAAGCTTTTAAAATTACATGTCGCAGTTATTTTTGTAACGTTAAAGTGATTTTCTTTAATCATTTAATACCTATACGTTGTCAAAAAAATTGTCGAGAAAATCGCAAAAAACGAAAATTGTCGCAGTAGGTGATAAAATCAAAACAGTCTATTCCATGCTGTGATGTAAATAAGTTTCAGTGGTGTCTTATAAAGTCACATGGAACTTTTAGTAATTTCTAAAAAATTAACACTTTTGATAAGATAATCGATATTCTGAACTATTATTTTAAATGTCCAAGAAACGACAGGGTAAACCAGGGGGAGATGGTGAATAAATTTTTGATCGGCTGTAGTAATTTTCAAAATTTTATTTGAAAGAAAAGAATAGTGTACATATCAAGATACATAAAGTAACAAACATTTAGAGACAACAAACTTAAATTTAACTTATTCATAACGTAAAATAATTATTTTTTTGTATTTTTAGTGAATCACCATCTCACCCCCCGTTAGTTGGTGAACCCTGCGTGGGTGAGACGGTGACAGACATTTTTACTATAACCCAACCGATTACCTGACATGTTCTTCTGTCCAGTTGCCTCTGCTGCTGTCCCCTTTTCTTTTATAAAATGTCGGCATTATCACTAAAACGGTACAAAATATTGAATTACTGTATTTAGAGTCGGTCGGCGCATCACCATCTCTCCCGCAATGACGGTCACCAACTATCCCATTTTGGGGGGAGAGACGGTGACTTTATGTGCGCAGAAACTGTAGCGTTGTTGAACGTTTTGATAGGTTATGTTACAACTTTATACTCTGAGGAACATGTATAACCAAAAATGATTGCAACCATATCATCTGAAATATCTTTTTCAGTAATCACCGAATGCCCCGAGAAAAAATATTGCCCTGCTGAAATAATAATTTCTGATTTACTCACGTTATATTCGATTAACGCTCACACTAAATGCACACACGAGACAAACTACTTATCTGCAATACCGGAACGGTACAATGCATGCCATCTACAGCGTAACACAATAAATATTACAGTTCATCGTCTCACCCACTATCACCATCTCTCCCTGGTTTACCCTATAGATTCAAATTCACAGAGTAATGAGCTAATGACTAATGAATATCTCAATCGGTTTTCTGGTAGAAACGTCCCCTGTTCTTTTAGCATTGGTAATGAAGTACTACATTTCTGATATACATAAAACAATCAAACTGTATCGTCAGAGAGGTTGACATGACAAACGTGAATAAAATGTTCTACAAGAAACTTCCCGAAAGTATATCTTTAACATTATAAGTTTGGGGGTAGGAACCTTTAGATTAAAATAGATATGTACGCTCTATTTAATGCATTCAGAAGTGCATTAGCTCGCACCCGCTTAACAGTGTCTCGGCCTGAAATTTTACTCTCCGCGTATAGAGAGAACGTCTTATGGTACCACTATAAAATAAGAGACAGCTGCTTCGTGGCGTAGGTAAGTTTGCTCTTGATAATATTGCGCGATTTGATAGAGAGGCTTAGGGCCGGTTTTATAAAGTCTGGTTGACCGACGGATATCTCAACCACAATCAATTGTCATGGATATGATTGTTTCTTAAGAATCGTATCCTTGACAATTGCTCGTCGTTGAGCCAACCATCGGTCAACCAGACTTTATAAAACCGGCCCTTACGCCCGGTTGCACCAACGTATTTAACTACGTATTTAGCTAAACCAGGATCAATTGGCATGGATACAATTGTTCGAACAATCGTATCCATGCCAATTGATCCTGGTTTAGCTAAACTCGTAGTTAAATACGTTGGTGCAACCGGGCCACGACGTCCAAGGTTTTAGTGAATATTTCCCCAGTGTGTCGTAATACGTAGACTTTTCACCGCTTTTCACAATAATTATGCTTGGATTACAATTGTTGACTCACCCTGTATTTTGGTCGATGAAAATCTTAGACAATTCCCTACAAAATTCATGTAACCTGTATATTTAAAAACTGGGTCAATGACGCCATCAATTGTTAAACACAGTCACAAAAATGAGATCTTTTCCGTACAGCAGACTGGTATTTATGTGTTGGTTAATTTCATATTAAGATTTAATAGTTTATTATGTAAAGGCACTTGTCAACAAGAGTACCAACAGTTGTAAAGAGCCGAGGAATTGAATGTATTTTCTTTTTTGCAAATAAAAAAGTCTACTGCAAACTATTTTCCCTACAAACTTTTCCAGAATGTTAAGAATTGTTATGCACCTATAGAAATCAAAAAATAAGCAGCAAAACAGAATCGTTTCATTCTGCACATGTATTCAATTCTTGACAGTAATCTATGAGTTTTGCAGATATTCCGAAAACGATACTAGTAAAGGTATGTTCAAGCAATCAAGGTATTTTAAACTTCACTTCTTCCAAGCCATCTCGTTTCTATAGCACTGAATCAATCTTTCAAATATCAGAATAGTCATGTTAGCATGTTTCAAGAGATACCTACTGCATTCTGTTCTTACGATACTTTTTATTCTAACAGTTACTACTGCTTTGCTAAAACTGAGCATGCATTCGAAGCAACGGGACTGGAATTACCAGGAATTACAAAATCGTAGCCTGTAATTACGTGTCAAAGGTCATATAGAGCGCCAGAGAGGGTTATACAGAGCCGGAATAAGTGTTTATTGGTCTCCTAGGTAGGTGTTGTACAACAGTAACTTGTGTCCTTATCTCCACAGCTTTTGTACGAGCAATCGGGGTCGGGTAGTCGCAGATTAACCCTTTCGTACAAACAGCAAGAGTCCACCAATGGACTATAGTAATTTGAATTAAATACTCGTACTTTAAAATCTGAATATAGGGAGATGTATTGTCTTTGAAGGAATATAATAATTTTCTAAATTACTTTTCCACATAAGGTTTTATCAAAATGTTAGAATATTATCTAGGTAGTTAGGATTTACGTTTTTTCAGAATTAATTAAATAGAAGAGTTATTTAAAAACGACATTTTATTTGGTTTAATTTAGTGTCCAATCTCACTATACTAAGGGTTTATTGGAGCACAGACTACTAGAACGAGGTTGGTCTTCTCACTAATGTCACAACGTAATATGTTTACATTTACCAATTGTCATACGTTGACTCTCCCGATATCAGAACAACAATAAAAAGGAATACCCAAATTTAATTAAGTCTGTGAGCGCAACGCAACGGTAATTGCGAGGAATATGCGGAATCTTTGTAATATAAAACAAAATTATCTTTTAGATTATACCTACTTTTGGTATACTTTTTTGTTTGAAGGATAAAATATTTCAGATTTCCATTAGAAAAAAGAATATTATTTCAGTTTTAGTTCTATATAACAATACATTATTACTTTTGCATTCGGTACAGAGTGGAATACCTTTTTAATGTAGTAATATATATTTTGTATCATACTAAGATACTTGTAAATATCTTGTGATTGGAGAAACTCACGAAACTGTTAGATTAGGTATGGTATTTGTATTCACGCTAATAATCAATCAGTTGCGATTACTATAGAAATAAATTGTTGCAAGCGGTAATTGTTGGTGAATTATCAGTTGAACCCATCAAAATAGGAGCAAATTAAAACTGCTTTTCATTTATCTGTTATATTTGTCGTGTTCTCTCTATTTGTTGTGTCTACACAACTCTAGGTTTTAACTATTATCACACTATAGTATTTTATAATGCTACTCGATCATCATTAGTGTAAAATGTTAAGGCAGCCAAAGAGAACGCCTACAAAATTAATTAATAAGAGAGAATATAAATGGTGGTTGATTTGTAAAACTGCTATAGATTCGTGGCCTTTCATTACCACGTGTAATTTGAACGAGAAGTTCAGCCATGCAAATTTTTCATTAATTCTAGCCGTTACTCTGCCGAAAATTGTTCTATATTTCCAGCAAGATTTCCACTTTGCAATTAATCAATTTATTTTTAATGAACATCACGATTTTGTTAGAAATTACATTTCCGCTCGTTGAATTTCAAAATATACATTAATTATAAGGGTTGCAATTGTCTTAAATACTAAATTAAGTTTTAAAAAATTAGAACCTGCTTGTAAAATGTAATATTACTGCATATTAAGGAGACAAATGGAAGCTAGACTGATTCCCTAACGGGTATTTAGAGCAGCAGTAAGAACACCAACACTAAAATTTGAATAAATGTTAATAGATATAGGAAACATCAAATCAAACAAGGCAAAACATTTTAGTACGTGCGTGGTTTAGAAATGAAAATTTCATTTCTTTAAACATTAACTTTCAGTTAATTGTATCCTACGGATTCAATATTTTACTCGTCTACTCTCTAGTCTGGCCTAGTAATTCCAGGAATACCCAAAGCGTACTGAATACCTACACGTATAACCAGAACGTGTAAAGATAACGTTCTATTGTCCAACTATGATGCTAACCTAAACAACTATTGGTTCACATACTGGACATTCTTCCTTTTAGTGCGCAAAGAGCAAGCGGATGGCATTCCTACAGAGGTATTTCATTTATGTTATAAATAAAGCTTGAAGAAATTGCCTTCTTTGTAGCATACATGCTTTGTTTTATCTTGGCATGTACTACTCTCTGTCTCTGAGACATTCCTACGTACACACACTGCCAAGTCACTTCATTGCTGTCAAGAATGAACGTCTATATTTCAATCTCGCATCTAGCCCCTGTCGGGGATATATTGCTTGTGCTCAAGCTAGTCTTAATACATAGGTACCTTCGGTTCTCATATTCTACGCGAACGTGTAATAGTGGGGTTAAAAGTACATAAGTACTACTATTTATTTTATTTGTAAAGAAATTAATAATGTCTTTTTAAATCGCTTAGGAGCATTACTTTTTCAAACTATTAATGTGTATTTAAGGATAAGCAAAAAAAACTTCATATATTTTCAATTAGAAATCTGTATGAAAGAACACACCATAGACGTAGTGCTTCCTGAAACAACTTGTTCTTCATTAACATTTGCTTTCCTTCAGCAAGTTCGTATCCATAGCTTAGACTTCTCATAATAGGTGCCTACTTGGACAGCAAAGTAGTAGAGAACCCAAGAAGTGAAAAAGATTGCGTAGGATTATTGAACAAAAAAACCCTATTCACCTCCAAAAACAGCTTAGCAAAAGACAAAGAGGCCCTATTAAAATATACTGGCCAAATCATAAAAAAGAGCGACCTACTAATTATAGTGGAGCGCAGAGGATAACTCGTAGTAGACCCTAACCCTACTTGTGAAGTGTCTTTATAAGATTGCAAAAAGGAGGAGCTTCTACAGTCAAGACATTGCGAGCACGTACTTGATGGAAATTGCTGCACTGCACTATAGGCTCAACCTAATTGGGGGTGACGGACTGCTCTACTTGCAGATTATACCTCGGATTGTACGTATGAAATATCAATCCACAATCCATGCCAATGTCCCACCCTAGGGAAAAGAAGTATCACCAATTTGAGAAGTACTGGAAGTATACCCATACCAGTATCGTCCTAGGTCTCGTTAGGGACAAAGTACGGATAAGGTAAGAAGCACCAACGGGGCACAGAAACCCAAGAGCACAGTGCAGTAGGCTTATATACGACCACAGCCAAGAAGAAATAATAACAACAATTATTTCCCAAAAAAGAAGAAAGACCGAAACTAACAGAAAAGGTAACGCTCTAAAGGAATGTCCCTTTAATACAAAAAGAAGTTTCCAAACCAAATTTTTATCGGAAGTCAATATCTATTGAGAATTTGATGGTGGATCCAAGTTTTTGACGAAACATGTAAATAAATATTTTAAATATCTAGTTTTTGCATTGTCTACCTCATAAAGTTTTTAAAGTAAGTAGGTCAGGGTAAGTTGAATATGACGTGGATATATATAAATTTTTAAAAAATATCCCCTTATTGATGGTATGAAATGTGTGCAAACAGTTTTCCAATTTTTTCTACGATTGTGCACTTCAAGCGAGAGCAAAAATTGCTTCGGACAAAAAATGAAATCTGAGTCATATTTTAAGACACTTTATAAATTTTTTTATAAAAATTCTATTACTGAAACTGAAAAAGAAAAATAACTCGATATAGCGTAATATTGTTAGTTGTACGGGAAAATTCAGAGCACATATTTGCTAGAAAGGTTACCCACATCACACAATATAACATTTCAGATCGGTCGAATGAACTCGCTATGCCCTGCTTACAGAAACACGAACGCGCGTCACCCATAATGATTGGGGGTTTTATACACTTGACATCGGCACGGTTCCGGTGCTATACACAATGGGCTAACTACTAATCCGCACTGGAAACACTGACAAGCCTTAGTTTAAAGGTAGAATAGGACTTTGAAAAATTAATTCACCAAATGGACAGTTAGTTACATACAAATTTCATTAGGGGTTGAGGTCGAAATACATTATAAATTCTGTTTGAACCAAACACATATTATAGTGCTTATTATTCATGGTAGCTTATTACTGTGTGTATACCTGCATGTATTGACAGATATTTTACAATTCTTTTCTTGGACATATATAACTCTATACCCATTGTAACGTACCTATTATCCAGAATGAATTATTGAAAATATATTGTCATAAATAAAAACTCTAATAGCTCTTACTTTAATCATTCTTATTCTAATTTATCCCCATTTAATTTCGTTTGTAGATGAGATTTGAACAATTTACAATTGGCGTAATAAAATTCCCAAAATTGCATGTGAGAACTTCAAAAACTCTTTCCTGAGGTCACAAAATGTTCAAAAGAAAATTAATTGTCCATCTTCAAAAGATTTGCCAATGCCGTTTAAACCTGTCCCAGTAATGCTTCAGTAATTTTATAATAAATTGTTATAATCTCCTCATATAATATTACACAAAAGGGATAATAACATAATGGACCTAGTATAAATAGTTAGAAACGTCATTTAGATAACCATTTTTTCTGCATAGGAATACTTATGTTTAGAACTCCTTCAAATGTAATATAACTATAATTCTCCGAGCGAAGTGAAGTGTTTCTAAAGGTCAGAACCACGCGGAAATTAATTTCCGTCTATGTATGCATCTTACACACATACCGGCAAAAATTATACAGATTTTGATGAAAATTGGCGAAGAGTTCTATGAAACTTTGAAACAATGGTACCAGACTTTGATTTCACTTCCTTGCATCGTTCGGAGTCAGGAAGCAAAAATACTCCAAAAGTGACGAAAAATCGAAAATGGTTTTCAGACAATTAGGGGACGCTACTCATATTCGATTAAAGTAGGTAGTCTGTAAAGAAGAAGTTAGTCATTGACTTTATTTCAATGGCATCACTTTGTGCTTTCATAGCCATACCAGAAGAAAATAAACTTTGATCATACTTTATTATCACTGGTCATCACGAATTTTCGCAGTTTATGTTACCATTCTGTTAACAAATTCTAGAGTTCAATAGTTGGCAAGGAGGAAAAGAACATTCTGCGTCCAAGCAAAGTGTTCATTTGACATCTGAGAGCATTCAAGAACATCGTAACCACACGCCATGTCTACATACAGCATTCAATCCATTAGATTGATCCTTGATTTTGGTAGTAAATAGGATCTGTTGATGTACATGACAGATTTGAAAGCGCATGTATGTGAAGGGAATGTATCAACAACATACTACAGTAATGCTATATCTGTACAACCACAAGGTCAGGAAGGTATTATGCAATACCCTCTTCCAAAGTAAAATCATTGAGGTGACAATTTAATGTGGCTTTTACGACAGCTGGTTCAAAAGCATTTAGCTGTTTACAGGCTATGTAAGCATTAGTAGGTATTAAAGCAAGTTTGTCGAGCGTCAACTTGAGACAGGGTACCTATCCAGAAATAAACTTGAAACAAAAACCTGGCAACACGGCAATGATGTAAAATAAATTAAAAAATTAAATTACCAAGTACAGCAACGCATTTTGGGCATTTTCACTAATTTATGTTTTTATTATTTGGGGAGTTGAAGAACCTTAAGAAAATGAACGTGGATTCTACTATAGCTTTTATTTTATAATGCACGAGAAACATTTTTGAAAATTTTGAAACATCTAATTTTTTGGTTAACTAATGTCATTTTTGTGGTACCGTTTAATCATAGTTATTGCTTTTATCTTCGCAATTTAAGTATTATAATGAATTAAATAAATCGTTTTCGCATTTAAAATACAGATGAAGCAGTTCTTATAACAGTGAGAAGTATTACAGGTTAAAATGAAATGATTCTTTAACAGTATACCTACAACACCAGTAAACTTTTAAGTAGACCATTCGCAATACTTTGCATAACTTCAATTCTTTTCTTGGTATTCATTCAATTTGAATAACGTATTTGCATATACAATCGCCATTCTCATCAACACGAGTTTGCGTATTTCAGTCTTCACAAGTCATTGCTTTAGTAATAGGTACCTACTACCATACGGAAAATTTGTTAAAAACAGCTGCAAGTAGAAATTGTATATCCGATGATATAGGTATCGTGTGACCTGCACAATTTTGCATAAAAAACTTGACAACTTAAAGTATCTGCGCAAGTAATTTAAAGTTTTCATATCATTATGTTTGAATACATGAACATAATAATTTGCTTTGAAATCACAAGGTAGGAGAACTATTATATGTAGTGTAATGAATCGTAACAACAAAATTACATCAGTAATTCGCCAGGATAATAATTCTTAGCAGATATATTATTATATCTACATCCATTAGCAGTGGCGGCTGGTGGCCAATCATAAGGGGAGGTTATTTTAATAAAAGAAAACTAATATTAAAAAAAAACATTCTTACCGGTTTCATCGTAACCCTCATAAGGGCTATGTAGATTGCGTTACAAAATTTTAGGCAATGAATTATTTTATTCAAGGTATACCTGTCTGTTTTTTTACTGACACGGTAGGCGCAATCCAGCTGTACCTAAGCGATTGTTTACACGTATGGAGTTTCATATGTACTAATAAAAAATTTATTTGCACAAATTACTATAATACATAGATTGTTTGAAATACCAATATATTTTATTCTACCTATATCTGCTTGTTTATTTGAATCAAGGATCTTGGACGACTATTTTACTTACACTCCAAACGTTTTTCAAAATTTAAACCTTTATTGGTATTTAATTCTTTAATTTTGAGCAATAATAATAAAGTAAGGTCGTTTTTCAATTTTACTGGAAACGGAAAAATAAAAAGGCTTAATGTGTATTTATAGTAATATAAACTAGTATATAAACTCTGCTGGCAGTCCAACATCTTGTACAATATTGTATTAACTCGAGTTAAATTCGAGGCTAGCACTACCCTGATTGTACCTTGGTACTATCCAGGACTTTTAGTACCATCTCAACCTGAAGGGGATATAGGTTTGTCTATTTATATATTTACCATCTTCTGAACCCACAATATAATTGGTATTATATAATCATGTTAAAATCATGCTTTCTGTAAGCCTCATATTCTTCTGTCCTTAATTCAAAAATGACAGTAACATGCGTATATCACGACCAGGGACGATCCTAGAAAAAAATCTAGGGGCGGTGAAATTGCCGGCTAAGGTTTAGAAAATTAGCGACTTTACGGTGGTGTTATGTTTAAAATACCAAATACTCACTAAACTGTTCTTTCCACAATTAAAAAACTAAATAAAACATGATAAAACGCACAAATTTATCTCAAACAAGCTCGAAGATATATTTTTATAGTTAAATGTGAAAAGCATACTTTCCACATTTAATTAAATTGCCGACTTCTTACATGACAGAATAAAGAATGTGCCGACTGAAAGCCCGTGGGGGGGGGTGACACACCCCCCCCCACCCCCCCCCCACGGTTCGTCCCTGAATTCACGACTTTAATAATATATTTTAGTGCATAGTTAGACATTTTATAGAACATGTATATTTGACATAGTTAGGTGCATAAAAATCCTATCTCTACTTATTAATCTCAAAACAAATTAGTTTTACTAGGTACACTACTAGGTACTTGCTTTTGGGGGTAGTACAAGAGTCCCATATTATTGTTATACGAAACTGACACTACTTGTATTTAAAGATTGGTACGTGTATTCCGTTAAATTGGTTTTTATATACACGTAATGCTTTGAAACTAGACAAGTAAGCAATCCGCAACTACACATGCATATTATACGTTATAACGTGATGAGGTAAACGAGCAATTAAAAGTTTCTATATCGCGGCAAAATAAGTTCTTTTAAAAGTTCCTATATTTAAATGGACAGTGTACACCCTTGTTTTGCATATTATTTTGCATTCATACGTGGCTATAAAAGTTGGACGAACAACATTTAATTAGTGTGTTACGTAAAACAACGTTAGTTATTCTACGATTTTATTTTAGATGATTCCTGTATAGCTGGCGGTATCTCAAGGTGAATTTAAAAATCAATTCACAAGCGGAAGGTCTTTAGAACCGTATCCTTCCTGTTTAGGCAAATATTTGTGTTTAGAAACTTTAATCCAACTTCAACATTGCCGGAAGTTGCTTCTACTCAGACAATATTTCTAGTCGAATTTATGAAGCAATCAAAACATTTTCTTAACACACATGAAATACTTATTATAAATTTTACTTACCAACATTTAAAACACTTAAATGTTCTTTACATCAATAATTTTTTTTAAATTTATAAATGCAATCTTTTAAGACGCTTAAACAAACTCGTGCAATTATAAGTATTAAACCGTTTTATTAAAGAGCAATAAAAAAATTAATTGACTTTGGACTAATTACTTTTTGCCGACTCCATTTATTAGAATTTACTGAAAGCATCGATTGGTTTTACATAAAAGGTTTCGTAAATGTTTAATTGCATTTCTAATTAATCCGACGGAAACCACGCTAAAAGGCATTTCGAAAATATGAAAATAATGTAATCAAACTTTACCAAATGCAGTTCTGACACACCTTTACAACATTACAAGTTTCGTTCTCATTACAGTGCGATTTTATAATACACCATTCTGTTTGTCGTGATACTCCTCAGTTGCATTATTTACGAGCTAAAAATCCCAGGTTGTGTTCGCGCATATTTTCCCGTTATCATATCTCTAAAACGCAACCCGCTTTTGGTTTATTTTTACTCTTACATCCCTTTTATACTCAAAAGGGCAAGGGTACCAATCTCTAGTTATCTTGAAATATTAGTATTTGTTATATATTTTCCTGCATTATTTTTTTTTCTTCATGTAAACTGATAACAGAATTCAGCTTCCCTAGACTACTTTCAGGTTGCTAGTTAAGTGGTATTTAGATTTTCGACCTGCAACCGCTTTTAGATTAAGAGGATATAATTGGAAGTACGCAACCATTGATAGGAAGTATGCATCGGATATAAAAAGTTATAATATTAATGAGTCCGGAAATGCTAAAATTAAATCTAAAATAAGTTGAGTAGTTCACAAATCAAAATAATAAATATGGTGACCTATGAGACCGTGCCACAGGTCCACTTTACGCGATACTATTTTTCTGAGTAATGTTCATTAAACCATTTCTAAACCGTCTGTTCAAAATAGGTTGGTACTCTTAATCATGAAGTGTTGAAGTGCCCAAATTCAACCAAAGTAATATCCAAATTACTTACATTGAAGGGACAGATAGATCTAGTAATCCAAATTTTCCCATCAACTCCAATCAATTCATGACCTTTTTCATAACTCTATAGAGATACTGTACATAACTACGCACTAAAAACATACATTGGGGTTCCCAGAATATAACATTAGATTCCAGAGAAATGTACTAGCAGGCTATAGAGTAGACCACTGAAGTCTCATCACAATGAATGTGCAAGTAGTCGCAAAATTCGAACTTTTCTTGATATCTGCGTAACACTACTTGGAGCTAGAGTTTGTTTTCCGACTACTGAACCATTCTCTGCTAAGTTTTTATGATTCTCAAATCACTAAATATGACCGACCTTCTTTAACCTCTTAACATATACCTTTCCTAAAGTTTCATATCAGCTTTGATCTTCAAAACAAACTACGATACCCATTCTGTACAGTATTACAGTATACATGCCCCAACTAAATCACATAATATACGTAGTCGTATACAATACTATAATAATTATTAAACCTATGTGAATCAGGATAAGATTATACAGATCAGTTAGTAGGTAACCACTGCTGAAGTGTTTCCAATGCACCATCGTATATCTCAAACTATTTCATCACCATTCATCACTGTATAAGAAACCTTCGCAAGCACACGATATCAATATGAACTCTACAATCCTGACACCCTGCCTGTGGCCTTCCTCATCATTCTTCCTTAGAAATTCCTCAAACAGGCTACTCATTGGATCTCTTCTAATTAATAGCCTTGCAGTGAATAATACTAGCATTTTTTTCCTGTTATGCATAAGCGAGATCCTGGCTCATTTAACCTATATATGCCTTACACTTGTATAGTTAATAATTTTATTTTTTCTATAGCAGATGTTAAAGTGTGCTTTGTTCGACTAAAAATAGTTGATCAAGTATTACTTTAACCGCAAGGGTAGATAAAGTAACACTTTAACCGCAAGGATAGATAAAGTACTTTAATTTTCTGGAAACTCCATGGAAACCGAATGGAAACCTTTGCTACTGAGATTTTCGGGTTTAATATAATCTAATTTTAAATTGTTTTTTTTACAAATTTTTCTTATTTTTTAAACATCTGCTATAGAAAAAAATAGAATTTTATACACGACGATAAAATTTAATTATCGACTCGCGAAAATTCATTCACTCGCGATTTCATCGCTCGTGAATTGACACTTTCCGCTTATCGATAAAATATAATTTTATCGTCTTGTATAAAAAATAACTATTATTAATGCTATGGCAGACAGTAACAGTCATGAAAATTAATAAAACAAGAAGTTATAATTAATTTGTTACTCCTGTTAAGGCTTAGCACCGACACTATTGAATTATATGGAAACGCTGTGAATCCACATGGGATATTTCATAGCTTACGTACATTCTCTGTCTGACAATTGTTTCCGACCACCGAGAACTCAATATTATACGTTGCTCTAATGAATATGGCATTAGGCGTAGAATCCGAAAATGCAAAATGCATGTAGGCAGCTTTTCCATTTTATTTGATGTGGAAATATACTCCACATATCCTACCCGTTCATTTCACCACAAAAAGTCATAAATTTAAAATTTTACTATCATATCACCACATCCATATATTCCGTGACGTTTCTCTTCTTATTACGGAATAAGAGAGGCTTACACCTCTCTCCAGAACCGTCATCTCCGACATCTACATGTTTTTATGAAGTATTAAATTTTAGTTTGATTGGCTTAGCGGTTCTATGCATACGAGAGAAGTATCTGGGGAGGAGATATTTTATTTGAGACATCAAAGTTCCACTTGATCATATTTTATACGGTGTTTTGGGCTGAGATGATATGAATTCATTTTAAATTTTCATGTTTACCTAGCGGGGTTAAGATGGTAAAATAAACTAGGCTCACTTGTATAGATACATCTTCTCTTTTTGACACTTACCTGACGTTACCCGTATAAGTTTTTGAAAACAATTCCGAGTTTACCATACGTTTTTTTTCTATTAGTAATATTAATACAAATTCACTTAAATTTTGCTGCGGTACAAATAAATTCTTTAATTAAAAATGTAATCCTACACATGCTCACAGTTTATTCCGAAATCTCGTATATTTTCGCAATTCTGGTGGCAGCGAGAAATAAATTGTGTCTACGCATTTTAAAATCTGAATTTCATTAATGTGATGTATTTTAATGAAGCTGTAAACCAAACCGTTTACTTAAAAGAATTATTTTAATAATATCTAGTTTTCAGAACTTTACTCTAGTTTGAATTCAATTCCTACAAATATCTTGCAAAATTTAATTACCTAGTTTCCTGTAATATAACTCGATTTACTAAATGTTTGCACTAGTTTTAAAACATCTTTTTTCTTTGTTATACAAGTTTGTTAGACGGAATGCAGACTGACGTAGGGAGAAGTATACAGTAATGGTGCAGGTGGAAGTTCTCAGAGCTTTCGCAAACGTTTTTAAACCCTTTCAGCGGACTCCATATTTTAAATTTTATGGAATGATTTCAAAAGTTTATTTAACATTTATATTCTGCTTAAGTGGCTCTTAACATACCAGATTATAGGCATTGCTTATAGATTCTGAGTTATTTCAGGCTTTGGCTAGGATCAAAGGGCACATTAATATTTGAAAGGTTATCATTGGTATTTTATTGAGGTTTATAAATAACATTTTCTTCAAATAGTTTTTATATCGGCAAAAATTCTCAAATATTTGTAGATTTCCTAGAAAAAAACAAGAACCTTTTATTTAATAAAAACTATTGGTATAAACAATGATTTAGGAATCAATTTTGTTTCGATTTACTTTATGCTCGTCTCTATTCTTATTTGCTAAACAGGGAACCCGAACACGCAGTAAAAAATAGAAAATATGAATTTGGAGACAGAAATCGTGTAAAATCCAAATCAAAGGTGGAGTATTTATAGAATAGATATGTAGTGGTGCAAGTCTCCACTTTTGGTATTAGGTACGTAACGGCCTTGAATTCGGATCTCCAGAGAGATAGAGTTGGATGAGTCTGAGAGTCCTATCAGTAGGCGACTTTCATACCTCAATTACAAAGGTCTGGCAACCCAACAGCATCCAGGGTGAAAGATTTACTACGAAGACGCTCTACTACTACAGTCTAATGACTGGAGAAACTTAAAACGCTGCAACTGAGGAAGAAAAACTGATGCTAATGTCAGAATGAATAAGTAATTATTCATCTGCTTCGTCTTCCTGAACCTATTAGTCCATCTACTGTTACATGAAAGTCTCCGCTTCTCTTCTCCATTGTTTACTGGCAATTTTAACATTATCATCCCACCATATAGCTCTTGGCCGCTTGTATCTCTTCTCTCCGTACGGGGTTGCCACTCAATTATTATCCGATCTGCCCATTGCCATCCCTGTAGAAAATAATTCAAAATTAGGAATTAAAATGTATAAAAAAATATTTGTAGGGATACAATTTGAATCAATTCCAATATCTTTTTATTCTTTTCAATATCTTATTCTTTATAGAGATTTCCGTTGACTTTTTAAGCAACTTCCGTCAGTTTTGTTCTATCTCTGATTCATTCGTTGTTTCTATTGCACAGAAATATATTCAACACATGGTTCAGTTCATTGCCCATTAAGGGTGGATCGTTTTCAAATGATCACACTGTATATAATACGTATTGTTGAGCAACAGTTTAGTAATAAAAACTAACATATCTACTGCCCCCGATTCGCTGATACCCATTTTCGTTCCTTACTTAATGAAAACATTTTATATTTCCCATACCCAGGCTCGGATTGAATTCTTAAATTAGCACTTAATTTTATAGTTGTAATATATACATTGTTCCTATTAGTATTCATCCAACATTTTATATACGTTCATTATTTTGTTGAAATTGTCGGACTAAAATGACTTCAGCCCTAACAATATTATTATCGAAAGTTTTCTCGTAGAAGTGATATAATACGAAAACATGAAATGTATTAAATTTCAAATTAAAGCACAGTTATTTACAACGTTTAATTAACTGGTGCGAGTTTGGAAGATGAAGGTGGTGTATTGTTACTGAAGGCAGAAAATGAATATCTGTAAACATCTCGTATCATTTTTCAATAGGAAACATACTTCAAAGAAAACCAGAATGACTGGTAATGTTACTAACTTTTCCTCTTGTAGAAATAATGGCTACGAACACAGATAATTAATGATAATCATAAGAATTTATTAAAGAAAAGTTTACCGGACCTACTGAAGTACTGACACCAACCAACCAACCTGATGCATGGTTGTGTCCTATCACTACGACACAATACCAACGCCAAATAGTAGACGCCGTATTTGAATTTCTGCAATTCAGAGAAATGTAAACATTTACCATAGGGTAGCAAATTAATTTTCCTGTGAAATTCCTTAATCAATGTATTTACCTAATGTATATCACTAATCTCCTCATTCAAACCTAGGCCAAAAGATAAACTATATACGCACCCGACCGACGCCGATGGCGACGTTAATTAAAAACTGTGTATGTAACCCAAATGCTGATAATTGGGAAATAATTTTGATTAGTTTCATTAAAATGAATATATGATAGAGATACTTTATGAAACAATTTTCATGAGTTTTGCACTCCTCCTTTATTTATTAAGCTGGTGTAACACGGTCAAATGTCATCAAATAATTCACATCCAATGTCATCAAAGGTTGGTTTGTATAAAATTTAGAAAAAGTGAGGTATAATCATTCTAAGAGTATATTTTGCCAACTTGTAAACATTAAAAACAATTTAATTTGTGTGGAAGAGGTTAATATAATAATACCTTTGATGGCTAAATGATAAAAATTCCAAAAATTGTTGCATGCAACAAATTTTTGTGGGCGTTCCCATCAAAGAAAACTGTTCCTTTCTGTGATCAAAGTCCGTCAAAGGTCGTAATTACACGCAACATTTGAAGCACTTTGACGCTAATATTTGATGACATTTGATCGTGTCATACCAGCTTTAGAAATTAGTTTTCTCGAAAGTGCGATGAAAGTTAGCTGTATTTGATTTAAATCAATATTGCTATCTTCTTAACAAAATTAGTGTTTAAATTACTGCATCAAACAACCATCAGGAATGACAACTCTTCAGTTTATTGTTATTAATTCAAAACATCAATTTTCCATAATAGGAGATAATGGAAAGCCCCCAGAATATCAAATTTGGGGGGTGTGGGTTCTTAAGCACAATATAATCTGTTATGTATGCAGCAAATCCTGCTGAATAACAAAATAACCCCGTCACGTTTGGCAGCTAAAACGAATTATTTCTTAGAATTCTCTAACTAACTAACTAACTAACTAGTATCTAACTTTTTAATATTCCTGCTTATTTGAATTTTCACTTCTTAAGCATACAAACAGCTTACACAGCACCACAGAAATCCTAAAATTACACAGAATTAGGCAAACACGAGTCTGGAAGATGCACAGTTGGCCTGCCTAATCATTATTTCAAAATACACTCAGCACTTAAATTCCTTAATTCCAAGAGGGTTGGTTCCCCTGCTTCCGTTGATCCTTTAACTAGACTAAACAGAGAGGCAATGTAAAGCGGTACGTTCGCGATATAAGCGTTTTCTCGGTGGTTGAATTAGCGTCAGGGTTCTCCGTACGGCAAATAACTGTCCAATAAAGTCCCTAGTAATGAGTTCTCCGTCCACAGGTGTTTGCGTGCTCGAATATTTTAGTTTTAACCCAACAACGGGGTTTGTTCGGTAATTATGTAATGACTATGTGCAGGTCTAGGTTTTTGTGCAAATCATCAACGTGCTTTTCACGCCGCCGGCTAGCGACCCCCGATACTTCGCGATGTAGTTATTTTATAAATATTGCAGCAATTTTTATTGGATGTTTTATAGCTTGCGAAGGTAAAACGTCGCAATAAGCAAAACCAATTCTTCTAAGTTATGGCATACTCGTAAAGGTTGATAAATTCCTATTTCGATAACTCAATTTTCAGAATACAGAAATTTACAAATTCTAGCTATTCTACACTCACAGTGTCAGATAGGGGTTAAAGAATAACCTTTTTATAGGTTTTTATTCTGAGATATGAGCGACCAATTTCAATATGGTTCGCTTATTATATAAGATTCCCTATGTAGAATCTGTGTATATTGGGGCCAGATGACAACAAGATAAATTATGTACTAACACGTGGCTAAAACCAAGTTTAAAGCTGCAATACTCCAGATATTATGCGCATTTCGACTAGCCTTGTCATGTAAGAAAACATATTTCTAGGGCTAGATTTAGGCTGGAGAGCCCCGGGCTCCCGCGATATTGTAACAACGACCAAATCGAATATTAATTTGTAAAAGATGTTTGTGTTTCGTACTTATATTCAGCCGTTCTGGAAGATCTTTGCCTAAAGTGGTTATTAAGTTTCTCACACAAAACATAGAACTAAAAAATATTGTCGCGGGCAGTGTTAACGACAATAGTCTTCAGGCACATATAGGGTAGAAGACATAGCAAAATGTGCATTTTACGTCCGCTGATTTGCACATTATATTACTTTGGTTGGAAAATGTACGGTTGACGCTTATGCAACAATACTTTGCAAAATGTTTCTTTTGTGTGCAGAATTGAATCCTTTCCGAGATGCTTTCTTTGTAGCCTCTACACATTGTTGCATTTGTTGTTACGCATTGAAAAAAATTACACTATGAAAAAATCGTTAGATATGACTGGCGGGAGTGCCAGTAGGGGATAAATGTGTTGGTTAAATACATAAACTATGACTGTTTATTATCTGTAAAATAAAATGACTGCCAAATATAGACAAAAAATTACCAAGCAACAAGTGTTCTCCTGATGATGATTGCACTGACCTAATTACGAATGCTCATAATATTTCATTGTTTTACAAAATTAAGTAGAGGACTTGTAGATGATTTTTCAATATACTATGCCCTAGAAAATTTCTACAATTTCGTATATTAGACTATAATGAATTTTAGAGAAAACTACCTTATGCCAAAGTTGCTCACGGATAACAAACAATTCGTAGGATCTTGATGCCTGACTTCTAGTTTTGGTGAAACAACAGGGCAAACTTTATAATGATGTTCACATTATTAAGCATGCATTTCATAGTTAATACAACTCACTTCAGCAGAACTTCGAATTTGAGCTTGCTTCTAATTGCTGAATGCGGCTAACAGGAATCATAGTCGCGTAATTATAGCAAAGTTTGTCTCAAAGAAGTTATATGGTGCAATTCTCTAACCGTTTTCAGTTAAGCTTCAGCAGTTTTGAAAATTGATATTTTCCATAATATGCAAATGTAGGACGCGGCCCTTTGGGTAATATTACATGTTTATAATTAAATGCCTCTGGGGAAATTGGTAAATACAGATACGTATAATAATTATAGTACATGCATGCAATAACTATTTATAATCGGCATTTATCACGTGTTTAGTGTTTATATTGATTTTCGTCCATTTAATAATCATTCCTGAGAATGTGATAATATTATAAATTCATTATCGTAATAGCTAGTTTTCTATTATTAGTATTTGAAATCTACAAATCTTATTTTTTATGTTTTTACAGGAAACCTTAAAATCATATTATTTCCTAAAACGGGACTTATTATGAACGTACCAAAGCGTGCTTACAGTATATGGAAAAATAAAACAACGTCTCTGGGCACTGAAAAATTTCAGGGGAGAATAACCTCATAGCTAACATAAGCGTCCCATTTGCAAGTCTTCTTGCTAATTCTAGGTTAGCAAGCACGTGAAATGCACAAGAATAGGCCACCTCGTTTCGGGAAATGTAATATAATAATTTGAAATTTAAACTGCCATGTCAAAAGAATTGCAACTAACAGCAACAAAACAATTACAAATACAATGAATAAATATAATATATCGAAATGAACACGAGTACCTTCTTCTGCAATAGTGTTGACCCTCCATCACATGCACATCCTCTTTTTTAATACACATTTTACTGTTCCTCTTTACAGCTTCTTCCTTTGGGCCTCTAGTGCAATACTGTGTCTGCTTCGTTTACCAATTGAATGCATGTATTTCTTTTTGTAATTTGTATCCCGATCTCGCAATAACATGTTGATCCTCTGTAAATGAAATGGCATTCAACCATTGCCTTTGTCTTATATCTATTCCTTTGGATTCATGTTTGCATTCTCTAATAGCTTTTTCTTATGCCTTACTCGAATCGAACATTGGCGACGAAGATGCACCAATAAGGAGAACATGTTCTCTGGAACATTTCTGATTTGAGGAGCAATATATGGTTTCCAAAGTCTCCAAAGTAAAGGGTGCATCGTGTGCGCTGTTCTAGGGAAATGTGTTATCTGTGGTAATTTCCTTTGCTTGCCATACAGGGATATCTGGTATAGTGCGGTAGATATAGAGTACGAGTCCTCTTACTATTCGCATTAGACCACTCCAGGAACAGAGCCCTTAAATGTCACCCAAAGACTAATGGCTTCGCTTGGTCAAGCAATGATCCAGTAATAGCGATAATTTCCTTGGAGAAAGTGTAGCGTCCACCGGATTGGAACTCGAAACCCCGTGTGAAAGATGGCTTCGGTGAGAGTCTGGCACTCTTCTACCTATATAGATACTATATTCATTTAGTACGTCAAACAAAAGGTTTGCACAAATCAAAATATCTAATACTAGTACTCTGTATGTTCAATTTATTGTAGTCCTCCTGACATTTATTTATGTGTTGACATAATTATACGCCCTTTGTTGTTAATATTAATTGTTTGAGAAATTTTTTTTCTTAATATGTTTCAAATTTGTTTTCTGTCGGCGTCGTTGAATTCTTTTTTAAGGTTTATAAATGCCAAATGTGTTTCCTAGTTAAATTTCTCGTTTCGTATCTATGATTTGTTGTCGAGTAAACATAGCGTCTATATGGAAGAGCGACCTTTTCTAAATCCAGTTTGATTCCTTACTAGACTCGATTCTACAATGGGCTGAAATCGTGGATTTACGATTTCTCAGTAAACACATCCCGTATTTAGTAAACTTATTCTTCTATAATATTTCCAGTCATTTTGAGTGCATTTTTAAAAATTGGATGTACCACCTTTAGTCCCCAAGAGTTAGGCATTCTTTTGTATGGCCACACCATGTTAAGTAATTGTAAGAACCCATGATTCTATAATGGTAAGAACCCATGTTTCAACTTCAGACTATCTTAAATTTTTTTAATTCTTCAACTTTCCATCACATTGGAGGGCCCTACAGGGATATACTTGCGCTCAATGTTGTGACAAGCGGATAGCCCTCACAGTTCGGCTACAAACAGCTGAGCGTATGTATATACACAAGTCCACTGGGTTTTTGTGAAAAATAATTCTCAAACCGCAACTAACCTAACGCAAAGACTTTGCAAAGACACTAGTGGCAGTTTGAGAATTAATTTTTACAAAAACCCAGTGGACTTGTGTATATACCTACATACGCTCAGCTGTTTGTAGCCGAACTGTGAGGGCTATCCGCTTGTAATGTTGTGGCACTACTGACCTACATCACAATTATTACGATATTAATAGCACAGCAGTTGCCAGCAACAAACTGAATTCTCGATTAGGTGGTTACTCTAAATGTATGAATTAATTTCAGAGGGGCAGACGCTGACTTTTTTGCCAAATGAATTCTAGCTACTATTATTAGCAGCTATTATAGATCGAGGTGGAAATATTAAAGTTAGAGTATTTACAATATAACAGGTTGAAGAAAGTTTGTGCAACCTAAACATACAATTTTAATAACTTTTACAAAGTATTTAGTTACTAATAATTATTATGCAAAAATTATAATATAATATAAATTATAATATAGTCTGAGTAGAATGCATTTTACAATCAACTATTAGTTTTCCATCATCGGCGTAGCTTTCATTGTTCTTCCTCCTCTTTACATTGTATCCTGTGCTAATAGGACCTCATATACATTTATCCAAGTTTTTTTACCCTAAGAAGTACTCTTAAGTTTAAATTATACATTTATACATATACATTTATTATTATATAAATAAAAATAAACATAATGGAGCTTTTACTATTTTTTGGGAAGTAGCAATGGTAGAGAATGTGTGTTCAAGGTTACTGCATTATAGTGATTAGTGATTATATGCATTACCAATAATTAGTGTAAAAATGCTTACATGTAATTTTTTGTGTCAATTAATTTCTAATCACACTAATTCTGGTATTCTATCCATTCGATGACAGATAGTATTACCTAAACGTTACACTTAAATAAAATATTATATTAGTGGCTTCTGGAGACCTCTTGTACTTCCTAAGCAGGGAAGAAATGACCCAGAGCAAGGATTTAAATAAAGGTATACCTACTTAGATAATACCACAATGCGAATGGTGAGTAAGGAAAAGAAAGTATCTTACACTAGGCTTAATTCAGTGCACGTTGAAAAATTGTTAGCATTTACGTTCGTGGGTAGAAACCGTAGTACTTAAAATGGTTTTATAGAACAAAAGATAAGCATTCTTTATGCACCATTAAAAATATAAATGTCTCTAATCATAATAAAGAGAATTTTCTCTCTCAGCATTACATTTAATAGGCCATCTAATTATTTAATTAAAAAAGGGAATTACTTGACTGCAAATGAGCTGAGCAAAACGGGCTTATATTAGCCGTAGGAAATTAACAAGCGAATCAAGTAGACTGCAGAGGATACGTTGCGCGCAGACAGGTGCGCTTTTCCGGGGAAATTACATACCTTACCTTACTAATCTAACACTCCTGTAACTTTTCTTTCTCCCACGTCGTTAAAACGCCATTTGTGATTGTTTATGTTTCTCAGAAATGGAGAAATCTTGGCGGTACATGTAGTATACATCTACTGCGGCAAGTTGCCCTTATTTTTCGTACCTAACGTAAAGCTTCCATTAACAGTGCCAATAACGGAGATTTAAAGCAAACTTAATACAGAATCCTTATTTAGATGTTTTGGTAGAAACTGAAATTTTTAATATCGAGAGATTTAATAGCAAAATATTTTAATTACTTTTACTAGACTTTTGTGGTTTCGGTATCGAGGTAAACTTTCTAAGATTCAAGTAAATTTTTGCATGTTATACTAATATTATCTTTAACTGAATGGATTACATACAGTCAGTGCACATCTAAGGTAGGTACATATTTGTGTATTGGTGTACATCTGGTTATTATTGTTTCTAGTCTAGGCTAAACGGATTTCATCGGTATCACATATAATACGTTGTCTTTGCTAGATGTAACGCATAATTTCAAAGGCGATGTAAGCTTTGTACAATTCAAACTCTGTCTAGGTTATGCTTACACTACATTGACCGCCACAGGGCTGCATGTTAAGTTTGCTTGGTTCCTTTTGTTTCACTTTGTGCACCTTTGTTACCGACTGTTTTGCGTGATAGTGTTGTCGTTTACTTATGCGGAATATATATAATTACTGCACTGTAATTTACAGGCGTGTTATTTAAATCCACCATTTACACTATTGTGTTATTTTAAACACTGGACTAGGGCACTGCCAGTTTAACTGAGAGACTCAAAGTTTAATAATAATGTTATACTTAGTTACCGGTTGGAAATAAGTACTCTGCTGTTATTGTCTATGGAACTAACTAAAAACACATAATTTATTAAACATTACGTAATAATAATATTTTTTTGACAAAACAAGTATATCTCCTATTATTTTTCTCAAGTTAGACAGAAATGGGGTTTTTACTTCAAAATCTTCTAAGAAAGATTAATTAAGACATAACTCGTTAACGCCAACAAGTGTTGATGTTGGCCTCGTTTCTGGTATGATCTTGTTTCTTCAAATTCCTCTTATCCGATTTCGGTCCATATACTTTTACGAAGCTCTCCTTTAAGAATTTTCATTTTGATCTGTTCTGAAGTTTTTTCCTTAAGGCTGGAGTTTACACCTTGAAATATACCCCATTTTATGCACATTTTGTTCCAATTTTTCAGAGCCAATTTTAAAGTAGGAAGGGCGGGCGAAATTTTTTTCTTATTATTGGTGTTTTATCTGCCTACCCATAGAACGTTTTTGTTTAATTTCTAAAAAATAACTTTTCAGCATTAAAAAATGTACAACTCTATTTTACTTTAAAATTTTCAAGTAGTATTTACAAAAATATGGATATCGAAAAATTCTCTCTATCAATAGATAGATATAACCACGCTCTTTCAAATGCCACAAGAATTTTTTATCTAAAATGCAAATTAATTCGGAAATAATGGAAATAAAATTTTAGAAATATTAATATAATTCACCTTTTGCAATTTAGCATATAGGCAACACAACTAACAGGACCATTAACTGTCAATGGAGCCAATACACAAAAGACGGATTATAACGGATTACAACTTTCTACTAGGTATTGTTGTTTGACAAAAAAAAAATTAAAATAATAAAGCGACAAAATCTATATTCAATACAGTAAATTCATTATTCTTTATTGCATTTATCAATTTTGGTAACGTCAGATGAATCTGAAATATTTAAAAATATGAAACAAAATTCCAAGGCAAGCATTATTCTTGTTATTGTAGGTATGCAACTTTCCATACATCAAATTCGATTTTGCTTTAAGTAAATGCCAGCCTTAAACCTGCCATATCATACGGTCATCTAATTATTCCTGTCTTCCCATAGCTTTTCCTTTATCTCTTTTATTGGATCATGCTCACCACTGAACTACGTTTGTGATACGTCTGGGTTTGTTCGACCAACACATTGGACGTTCCTTATTTTTTCTCTAACACCTCCTACGACTTGATGAGATTGGTTTTCTAACGACCAGGTATTCCTGTTTTTCTGTCTTAGGAAAATTTCGAGCGTTACTCTTCCCTTCGCGTGCTGCCTGTCCACACTAACTTTAACCTCGTTACCTCCACGAGGTGGCTGTCTAGACTCTCTCCCAGATATTATGAATACCCATGATGAATACTCTTTTACATTTTCGATAATTATGTTTTCGTTTATTGTCAATAATACTGGCAAAGAAATCTTGGAATATCTTAGTTATGTATGTACTTACTATACGATAGTTAAAATTGTGTAATATCGTAAAAGGCAATCCACTGTACTGAGGTCAAATTAAACTAACTGATCTAACCAATAGTGACAAGGGAGTTGAAACGTAACGATTTACAGGCTTTAATTGCGTTCGGACGTTGGCCTGATTGTTGCAATTAATTAATTGGCGTTCCTTTTGCAACTTGCGTTTGTCCTTGTCTTGTTGGCCATATATCAGTCGACTAAATAAGGATGAAGGAAGGGGAAACAGAAAGGGGAATGTAATTCTCTAGTCGGGTTACGTTCGATTGACAGTTGCTAACGAATCCGAGTTTAATTGCCGACAAATTCGCCGTTTAGTTAGTTATGCATTAGTCTGTCATTTTGACGTGATTTGGCATTGAGTACTGCAAGCTTTGATTCGATTATACGCCCCCAAGTTACATAATTTGCGTTTTAGTTGAGGATCCTGAGGTTTACCACTTATACCCTCTACTGAAGTTACTTAACTTTCCGGAATCTAGGTCAAAATGTGTACTAGTCGTTATTTCAGTATCAGATTTAAGTTAACAAGGAAATTGTAAAGAAAAACAATGTACAAGAAAACTTGTCTGAAACTTCACATGAATTGAATAATTCAAAACAGCCAAAGTTGCTTCTTCAATTAAGAGAAACTTTCGCAAGTACCCGCATAAATTTCTCTGCATTTATTGCAAATATTAAGTATTACGGAAATAACGAAATATCAGATCGATGTTGGTCATCTCATTTTCCGATTTCGTTTTGACTATAAGTTAATTTTTTCCATAATAGAGCTTTTTTCAAAAATGCAACAAGATAGGAAGCGGGATTCAAACTAAGTCTTGAATGGGCGAGAAGAGTTGACTTGAAATTCTGAATTGCGTTCATCATGTGCTCAGCAACATGCAGATGCCCTGTAAGAGGAGGGTGGAGGCATTGACGGAATCTAATACAAGGAAGTGATCTGTAGAGGAAATTTCAGGACACCCTGCAGAAATGATCTTCCATATCCTTATTGTGTCTTTAAGTATGTAACTACATAGTCCAAGGTATCCTGTGATAGGTACTGTTCTCGTGCATGTCTCCATGTTCGGAAGTTCCATTTACATTTTTTGAATACATCATCCATTGTTTCGATTTTTCCTTGTACAATAATCAACAATAACTATCATAAAGTACATACATTCACATTGTATTCAAATATCTTATCATTAAATATTTGTATCCTAATGACAGATTTATTTTTTCCAGGTAAGAGCTTTGACTATCCCAATCCTATAAATAATAAATTTGCACCAATGAGGGTAAGTTAAATCCAGTTATTCTTAAACATTTCTATTAAGAGCTTCATCACATTAAAACTCCGGAATCGCAATGAGAATAACAATAGCTTAAAGTATTTGGACTATACTACATACGTCAGGGTCATGTAGCCTATATCTAACGTACCTATACAATACAGGGTGCCAATTTTAAGTTGTCCACCATTGGTAACTTCGTTACCTTTGGAGATGGAAAGTTGGTTAAATGAGAAAAGATTCAGTGTTTTTTATGCTCATTTAGAAAGTGAAATTTAATTTTTTATGGCACTTCCGGTTTAGCGAGAAATGGTGCCAACCCTGTATTTTTTGAAATTTTTCGATTGGAAATAATTTTGGCTTTAATAAAGTATAGCACACATGTACAATTAAAATTACTTATAACAATGATATTTAACGTTTATTTATTTTTATTAAATTGGGATCACAATTGGCTTTGCACGAAACCAAACAGGAACAATAAAGAAAATAAACAATAATTATCAATTATCAAATAAAACTATTTGCATACGTATTCAAGTTATTGCAAGTACTGTTCGAAACAGTGGAGCACGCAGAGATGAAGCAATTTCCTTCTATCAATCTCATGTAAAACTTGGTGGATTTTATTTTGCAGCATCTCGAAATTCTCGTATCTTTCTTTATAAATTATATCCTTTAAATAGCCCCAAAGAAAAAAGTCTAGTGGTGTTACGTCGGGGGATCTCGGCGGCCATTGAATAGGTGCATCTGTCCCTATCCACTTATTGCCGAATGTATTTCTTAAACATTGTAGCGAGTCTCTTGCATTTCTTTCACAAGAAAAGTAAATCGCCAACATATCAACCTTCTCGTTAATAGAAAAATTCATTTTATATGATTTCAGTGACAGTAGTACTACGCAAGTAAAACGAAATTGACATTTGTTCATTTCTAGGTATTGTTTATTGTTGCCCTTTTGTTTCATGGCAATTGTGATCCCAATTTAATAAATATAAATAAAAGTTAAATATCATGGTTATGAGTAATTTTAACTGTACATATGTACTATACTTTTTTAAAGCCAAAATTATTTCCAATCGAAAAATTTAAAAAAATAAAGGGCGTTCCATTTAAAAATAAAAAGTTGACACCATTTCTCGCTAAACCAGTAGTGCCATAAAAAATAGAATTTCACATTCTAAATCAGCATAAAAAATACTGAATCTTTCCTCATTTAACCAACTTTCCATCTCCAAAGGTAAGAAAGTTACCAATGGTGGACAACTTAAAATTGGCACCCTGTATAATAGAAAAATCATTCGGATTGAGACTTCAACTATCAACTGCGACAGTGAAAGCTCTCAGGCTTCGCCACAACTTTACGCGATGTATTTCTGAAATTTAGTGTACAGTTCACTATTATTATTGCTCAATACAAATCAGTAGCACAGTCGGAATTTTGACTTCCTTACACATTGTGGAAAGGAGTACGTTGTGATAGCCGTTTCGTATTTACAAGATACTGTGGTATAAGTGTATAATACACCTTAGCTTTGCGGTTTCACAACTTCCGAGGAAGGTATTAGCATTGGAATTTACCTAATGCAAACTGAATATGCAAACTAAAAGCATTCCTTCGATACTTAGTACATAAAGTTATAAAATATTTTGGGTACTTCGGAGAGGAAGAGAGAGAGAGAGGGATTCTAAAATAAACCAAATATGACAAAATTCTGACATAATCCTTATACCTAAATCACTCTTTAATTTATACATTTAGCATGTAATAAGAAGAGGTGTAAAAAATTGGTACCTTGTTCAGGGTTAGTACGTTTTCCACATTCAAAGGAAAATTCCTCCATCTTCCCTTGATCCTAATGTACGTAACCCCGACGTTAAAAAAGCTCTTGTGGGGCTTATGTAAACGATCCTAAGCGATCCCTCGTCCTAATCACATTATAATTCGGCCACAAAGTGGTGATGCCATGTTTGCACGCTAACACTAATCAGGGCGTTCCCGCATAGAAAGCCGCTTCTTTACATCCATGTGAACTGGCATATGTGTGCTATAATAGGGGCTTACTGCGCCACCTCTGCAGGGTAATTTACAAGGCCTCCAACTGATGTTGGAAAATGAGTTCCTGTGCCATATACTTCGCTGTTTCCTCAAGTTATTTGGCAAATCGAATTATTGACTAACTTAAGCTGATTGCCAAGGGGAAAGAAAATAGAGTGCAAACGAAAAGCAGCTGTATTATACAGATTGCATGGACATAACTATAATATAAGTATATTATTTCACCTACGTATTAAAAAAAATTAAACATTCCTGAATTAGTAGCTTAATTTCCTATGCAATCTTCGAATGCTATAAATAAATATTATCCATGTTTGATACTGTTTGAAAGGCGAGTTAACGGAATGTAACTGTAAAATAAATTAATTACCAATCCATTTCTTAAAAATAATGTGTTTAGATGTATTTAAATAATTTATTCAACGTGTTTAATATTCTTATCAGAAATATGCAAATCTCACATTAAAAATTTATTTCAAATAATTTTCAAAGTTTTGGACAAGAACATGGAGATGCAATTATATAAAGCATAACCAGCTGAAAACCCATTCAAAGAGAAGCCTGTATTTTGGAGCAAATACTATACAAGCATATTTCATAATAGCATGACGGTGATGAAGGTGTAGCAGAGCTGGTAATGGTAATTACCACTTCTTGTTTTCTCTACAGCAGCTTTATTACCCTTCCTACATAACAATGATTCAGAATAGGGTATGCGGCCGTTGCAAAGACAAACTTTCGTGTCATGATTGTCGACAGCCTTGACGAGCCTGGTTAAACCAAACATACTTTTGATAAATCGGCATAGTAAGTCCACTTATAGTTCTATTATATCAATGAAAATGAATTTTTAAAATATATTGTAAGGCGAAAATTAAATTATATTATAACAACCTGGGAAAACATTTACAAGTGCAACTGCTTTTTATGCATTCCATATTTAATTCAGCAAATAGAAGGAAATTTAAAAAAAGGTTAAGAAAAGATGGGAAGAATAAATTAGGGCTACGCTAAACACGTTCTAGTAAAATTCGACGCTTAGTTTATGTAAATTTGTTGAATACATTTCATATTACAGCAGCTTTAATAACATCAATACTCTGGAAGCTATTTATTGCTTGTAATTGCCTGTTTATAGACTCCCCAAGGGCCTAGGGGTGGTGATTATCCTACACTATCATTTAATACTCGATACCAATGTGTAAGTACACTAATTATCATGATGAGCGAAAGTGATAAAAGGAAATATTTGCTTTATCGGAAGAATATGCAAGTACAAGTTTGCAGGTGCTTGAGACTATAAGACGCTATTTATAAATTAACGGAAAGAACAAAAAACAAATTTAAACATGCAATCTTTTATTATAAAAGTTCGTGTTTAATACCATCGGTATTATTGCGTACATAACAGGGTGGTGACTTGAGCAACGCAGCATAGGGATTTTAATGGTAAATTCTTAATGTTTAATTATTGGCTCCCCTAATTATTTTAGAGCGAAAGTGTGAAAATTCTTAATCTGTTCATACTATTATTTATAATTTTCTATTTTCCGGAAGCATAGAAATAGACGAATAGAATTAAAAATGGTCTTTTTAAAGAAATCAGTGATGCCTTGGAATTATCTAAACAAACAACATTCATATTTACATCTGTCATTACGGTTTGAAGTTTATACCCGATTATTAAATTCTATTATTTTTAAAATGTACTCAATGAAAGAAAAAGTAGAAATGATAAAGTGCCTTGTTTATCGTAAAATATCCGAATAGGTAAATTCCAAATAATACAACGATTCACAGACTAAAAGGTGTGTTTACACAGTGCGAGCTAGCGTGCGAGTTGGCATAGACAGTAACTGTCCTGCAGCTACTGTCATTGTGTAAACGAATCAGTGCGAGTTACTGTCAAGGCGAGTAGGACAGTCACTGGAGTGCGAGCTACTATAAAATATTTTGTTTTCACTGCCCACTCGCCTTCCCCCTCCACTCCATACGACAGTAGCTTGCATGCGACTGTCGTGTCGCTACACGTGTGAACTACAGCCGAGTTACTGCCGTACCAGTCCAGACGTGTTCAGTTCCCACGTGAGTGTATTGTTTATCAATATTAAATTTAGCAACATGCTGCCGTACTAAGCACAAAGGGCCTAATTACAAATTTTAAATATTTGTAGTTAATGCCTTAGTACTTCTTTAGAGACCTCTCTCAAGCTTATACCAAGCTTTCTAGGGCATATGTACAATGAAATAAGTCGAAAATATCATTAATTATTAGGGCACATCAACTCTTCCTGTTTCTTTTACTAAGCTATATGGGCCTATCTATCAAAATTAGCGGATATATACAAATATTTTACAAAAATGAATTTTATAGATTCTAAGTTAGAGAGAAGACAGAAACGTTCCAATACACTAATATCCTGTTAATCTTATAAAAGCAAAAAAGAGGTTGGCAAAACAAAATTTATAAAACCGTCTCTAACTAAAAATGACACAATTGTCAGATAAGCCCTTTGTGCTTATGAGGGCAGCATGGTTGAAAGACGGTCTACCGAAAGAAATCTGCAATTTATGAAATTGTACAAAGAAGAGGAAGCCCTTTGGAACACATTTAACCCTAGCTATAAAAACAGGGATGTGAGAAAGGCGGCATTAGAACGTATTGCCAAAGAAATGGAATTAGAAAAGGTGGCTGATGTGTCAAAAAAAAAAAAATTTACAGTCAACAACTTCTCTCGGTGTTTGGCCAGTAACTGTCATTTTCAGCTCTCCGTGTAAACAGTCGAGGTACATGGTGGCGAGTAGGCAGCAACTGTCATGACAGTTGCTGCCTACTCGCCAGGCAAGCTACTCGCACTGTGTAAACACACCTTAATACATAAATTTGAAATTTGTTTTGTAAAATAAATATAATTTTGTTTCCTATTACCTACTCGTTTTTTTGCTTCAAAAAGAGAAAAAATGTAATGAGACAGAAATGTCAGTGCGTTTGCGTGATTTTATAATTCCATGGCATCACTGACTTTTTTAAAAAGACCATTTCTAATTTCTTCTATTTCTACGCTTCCGAAAAATGGAAAATTATAAATTATAGTATGAACAGATGCAGAATTTTTTTCTCTACAAAAAACCTCAACATACTTTTGCTCTAAAATATTTAGGGGAGCCAATAATTGAACATTAAAAATTTACCATTAACATCTCTATGCTGCGTTGCTCAAGTCACCACCCTGTATAATAATTTTGGAGTGACGTTATGACTTACTTAACCTACATTTCATAATCTCCTTTTTCTACTTCCGCCTGAAAATTTTTGTTAGCAATGATTGCTGTGTGTACTCATTATCTTTGAATGTAAATCACATTTAATATGCTCCCCATTATGATATTCTCGTTAGAGTAGTTCTATTGGTGTATTTTAAATTATAATTTTAATATTTACAATTGTGAAGTAGCACTTTTAGGTGAAATGGTGTACGGTCGCCTCGCTTTACAGTTATTTATGAGGTTTCATCTCTCTGAAATATGTATTTGCTACTCAACTCAATATACACGTAACAAGAATATTCATTTTTAATTGGGTCGCAAAGAACATTATAAATATGTGAGTTAGAGATTGGGTAGGTACTCGATATTATGTCCTGAAAATAAAATAGCAGAAGTAGCTCGGGAGTACAAAAGCGAATGTGCAAATACACATGTGAAAACACAATCTTTGAAGCCCCCATTTCCTGTTAAGTCATCTGAAATGAACCCCATAAAAGGACATGCATTATTCATCGACATGTTTTATGCCTTATTGAACTTCAGCCGCTATATTACTACTTCCGAAATAGACTATGTTGTTACTAAGCCTGTTGGATATTCAGTCAGAAAGTGCCTAACTGAAAAAAAGTTTCAGTTCCTAAATGAAAATATTTATACATACATGAAGAAATCTTTGTAATAATTATTATGATAGCCTGATGTGGTTTCAATTTCAAATTGTATTATTATCATTATTATCTAACAGAGAAGTTAAAATATCTAACGGATATCAATTGAAAAATTTCATAACTGGATTGTGTGTAATACAATTAGTTTAAAGTAAGGCTATAAAATAACAAAAGCGATGTTCCCAAATTCGGAGTGCGTCGCTATGTAATGTGACATAAAGGTACACCCTTACAAATTCACCAAATACACCCCTAATCTCGGTCCTAACCAACCCAGCACACACAATCTCACACGTTACCCACGTCAAGGCTTCTTTCACGCACTCTATATAATCCTGAATAATTAACCACGGTTTACTAAAGAACTTAATATTTGCATGTCATCGTCTATGTAAATTATACATTTGGTTAAACCTGAATTCTCAGCTTAATATAAACTTTCATTTGCATAATTTGCATTTAATCTCTTTTTCTAACCTATCTTTATTATATTTGTAAAACCACACAAGAATTTCATTTTCTCTGTATATGCATTTACTTGTTGTGTTTAATAGTGTCTTACAAAAGAAATTGCAATCTTGAGGTTACTATTTTTGGTTCACTCAGCCTTGTTTGAATAAGAATCTAATCATTTATAATACTAACTGCTCATTAAATTTAATATCAACACCGTAACAGCCACTATAATTTATTAAATGTTGGAAACCCCTTCTAAAATGTAAGCAAATTCATAAATGGTCTAGTAATTTCAGAGGTGACCATACCCTTTGGGGTTAAGATAGAGTTCATTAGATGATAGAATTAATTACGGCAATTGTTTGAATAGTTTGTGAAGTTGCTTTAGCCATCCATTATTCCTCATTTCTTCTGTACATAATAATATATAGATTTCTTGCTTTATCATGGGTTTATATGTTTTTATCTTATTTCCGTTGCATATTGTCCATATAGCAGTTCATACTCATATATACCATAAAGGAAGCATCTTGTTAAGTATTTCTGGAAATCCAACCTTCTACGCATAAAGTATCGTACAAACCTATCTTATCTCCGCTTTTGGATGCTATTCTTATTTCCTTGATCTAGTCGGCGTGTTTTCCTATGCCATCCTGTTCTAGGGTTGTTAGGTCTGTGTTTGTGTCTTAAGATATGTCCCTTGGAACAGCGTTTCTTTTAACAACTGTGTATTGGTTTATTTAGTCTTCATTTTTTTTATTAATATCTACCCCTTTATTTCTTACGTGCTCAAGTTTCATCTAGATACCGTGTACTTGTGTACATAGTTCAGCACTCAGCCGTCGTTTGAGTCAGCTAAAGACACTTTCTTGACGTGTATTGTACTATACTATGTATTTTTAAATTGCATGGTTTAAAATAGAGGGCTTTGGTAATAATTTAATATTCACAACAAATTAGTAATAAAAATTAATTGATCCTGTTCCTGTTCCTGTAGTTTGCATGATAAATAATAGTTAATAAAAGCAAAATTTTACATGGTTTAAAAGTATATTATCATAGTAGTCTGGCTTGAACTGTATTGAGCAGGTAAAATTTACTTTCCTAAATCAAAAAGTTTTATTAATGGAAGAATAATGGACAATCTCAGAAACAATTCTGTAATTGCGATCATCCTAGTGTAAAAACAAAACAATATTAACAAATACAGAAATTGAGGAAAGTTATTTAGTATCCAGGGCAAATGGGCTGCACAATATGACACGGAGAAATGGAAAGCCTTTGATGCCAACTGATTATTCTTCGGTTTGTTATAAACTATGAAATCATTTCTCTCTGAAAGGGAATTAACTAAATCAGGTAAACATGCATATATAGGTGTTGTTATTATCTTACTGTCCCGGATGGCGTAGTAATAAATTGGCTGAGAACCGCGATACTAACCTAACCTAAAAACATTAGTGTTCACGTTTGGCATTAGCTGCGTTTTGTCGGAACATTTGCGTTTGCACTTCCCAGGTCCTTCACCTCGCTCATTTGTATTGTTCATCACGTTTTTTCTAATTTCCTTCATAAAGTCCTTATTTACTGATTTTTAACCTAAGATTTCAATATGAATCCCGAATGCCCGATGTTTTTATGTACCACGTTCTACTTTTGGCGCGCATTGCTGCGATTTCCCCGAGCACTTCCGGCACCATAAGATAATAAAACACCTCTACTTATGATGCTTACGATGCGAAACACCTCGAGCCTTCGTTATTTTAAAGTTTTCGTTTCACAAACTTTATTCAGGGTGATTTCAAAATGGCGCATTTCCTCTTCGATGGTTGTAGGGTACCGTTAATGCAGGTTGGGAAAAAATATTTAAAAACATCGTAATCATTAATTCAGTGAGTTATAAAGGGGTAAACTTAAGAACTCAACTTCTTTATACTTCTGACTTTTGGAAGATGGTATCTTTTTCCATAAACAGCTCTGTACCCTATAAGGATTTGTGTAAAATCTAATGTCTTTGTTCAGTTTCCTGAAAATGAATTTGGCAACGCTGGAATGGTACATAATTATGGTTTCCTTGGAAACAGTGAACAATGTACTCCAGGGTGCATCAGCGGTCCCCTACAACTATCCCGGGAAATGCGCCACTTTGGACTCACCCTGTATAATTTTAAATGATAAGATAAAAGCATGCTTTCCTAAATAACTATCAACTGTTTTAAGCTACGATGTTCAACTTTTATATATTAAATAGAACACCTTGTACACTTTACATATTTGAATTCAGGGTGAAATTCTGCATACAGTAGGCAGTACGTTTCATTTCGTTTTGGCCTTCATACAAAACTGAGTATTTTGAATTCGTCGTATATGATCAAAGCCCATATATTTTAAGTTTCGCTGCCGTCGTCAGTCTGTTGGAAATTTGCCGCGATTCCTATTATTTAGTACTTAAGAAATATAATAACTCAGAGACGGCAGGATGAATCAGCTGAGAAAAAACTAGCATCATTTTTAGTATCGGAGTGACTATTCGTACACACAGTAATGTATGGATAGATCCCTAGCTGTTCGTACACACCCACGCTGTGTGTAGGAATAACCTAAGTTATTTGTACACACAGTAGTATGAATAGTCATTCCTACGTTTTAATATTATAATACTATCTTATAATTAATTTTTAACGCTTTATTATTTTTAAATCTAAAGATAAGGTTACCTGATTATCATTCGGCTATTCGGCATAGCATGAGTTTGGGGTAGTATACCAAGGCCTACTATTAGTGTCTTGGGTATACTTGACCTTCCTTACTTGACTCACTCAAGGAACAGTATCGACGCTTTGGTAGAAAAGAGTCTTGTTCATCGGTGTCCTGAACATCACTTGACGCCAGAAAAGGAGAGCCACTGTGATGGTCCCTCTTGGTCCATTTCTAACACTGGCCAGAATGCGCAATACCTATAGTGTGAAGATGCTTTTTCTAGAGTCACAAGAAAAACCATGGGCATTGCACGCTTTCATGCAGATCTCAAGTAGTGAGACATGGGTCAGAGCAGTCAGAGCTAATTTATTGTTTATTTAAAGCACAATAATAACAAACTGAAAAGTTAAATGTATCCAAGTTAGACAGCGGTTCTGTTACGTATGTATGAAATCCGGAAAGTACAATTCGGTGGCAGCGTTAATCCTTTGATTAAACGATGTAGTCAGGCAGCGAGAGAAAGCAAAACAAAATTTGTTTTTTTAAAGCAAAAGCGCTGCTTTAACAAACAAACCCTCGAAGTTAAAATAACACAAATTCGATTTATTTGCAAACAAGTTCAGAGACCCTCTATAAAAACATGAAAGCATAACAAAGCACATTTCCGTCTCACACAAATCCCAAAGAGCGCATACATATTTAAACCGAGTACTTGGTCGCAAGTGAAAGAACAACTGACACGCAAACCGCAATCTTAGACAACCCTGGTGTGATGCTAAAAGACGCCATGCATTCATAATTTAAACACTCGTTTTGCTCACAGCTTTTCTTCGAGTTTTTTTAAAAATAAATGACCCAAGTTTACTAAGAATTATGTTGTTTACATCTGGCGCGGTGAAATCCTACAAAAAATGTTAAATAACTTTGGTATTTTTAAATAATCGGTAATATAAGTACCTACCTCATCAAGAATAATTTCGATATTACGCCTCTAAAGAAACATGAACGAACGTAAAAGTTGAGGTAGGTATAAACAGTCTACGTAAGTTTCTGGTTCGTTCTCCTTAACTTTTTTACTTACTTATCTTCAATTTAGTTCTTATAACTTAAGACTTGAGTACTTACAACTTGTAGAAGCCCAAAGTGCTACTACAGACAAACAAGAAGGTCGTTGTGACAAGAAGTTCAGAAGTCAATAAGTTCGAAATGAGTGGGTACTAAACCCACAACGAATCTGCGCCTCCAGATAGCTCTGCTCTAACTGATCTCACCGGATACGAGTTGAGAAAACAATCAGCAACTAAGAGATCGTGAGATTGGATGCCACTCGAGAAAATCAAGTGTTACATCTTAAGCTTTCAGATTTTTTCGGAACATGTTTACTAAAGGTCACCTAAGTATTTAATTATTTCTAGAATTATTTTACAGAATGTAAATAAATTTTCTCTTACATAATATGTATTTATGATAATCTTCATTTTTAATAAACACTTTTAAATAAAATTTTCTAACTAATAAAAATTGATTTTTCTTATTATACTAGTACGTTGTTAGTATAAATTTTCACTTGCTATCTTAACCCACATTGCAATCAAGAGAGTGAATCACAACCAACAAACTTCCTGACCTGTGTGAAGGAATATTGTTAAGTTTGCGAATTATTCTGCTTTCTCTTCCGTTGCGTGAAAGCTTTGAACTCTAATCAGATGCCGACCGTGTCCTTTTAGAACAGATTCGACCAAACAACTGTACGTGGGATTATACTGGCACTATCATTTATGTGTTGATAGTCGACCCAATTATATTAGACAAATCCGTTTCCCCAGAATTTCCTTTCATTACAAAGATATTTCAGGTCGTAGTTTAAGCTGTCTGGGTTTATAGAAACCTATTCAAAATAAAGAACCCTTTAGATCGTCAATGTAATTCTCAGGAATTATCAAAGAGACAAATATTCATGCTAATTTTCTAATTCACACCACATGGATGTGACGGAATAATTGCTTCCAAAAAACTAGTAAGGATAAACAAAATGTTACCTACTATAATAATTATGTAATACGCCATCGCGTTTTCTTTACTTGTGCCCTCCACAGAATTTTAAGTTGACTAGCAACGCAACTTTAGAAAACCGCTTGTTGTGTTGTGTTTTTGCTTTAGAGAACTTTTGAGTTAGATATTAAACGTGTACTTTGAAATGTACAGAAAATGAATAGTGTTTAAGTCCCGGAAACTACGATGAATCGGTTCTATATAAGGCAATTAGATGTAAGTAGTAGACTAGTAGTTTAAACTATTTTGTAGAAATTTATTTCATGGCGTTTGCTGATAATCAACAATCTGCTGCTGCTGCAGTTTACACCTTGAAATATACCCCATTTTATGCACATTTTGTTCCATTTTTTTTAGAGCCAATTTTAAAGTAGGAAGGGCGAAATTTTTTTCTTATTATTGGTGTTTTATCTGTCTACACATAGAACGTTTTTGTTTAATTTCTAAAAAATAACTTTTCAGCATTAAAAAATGTACAACTCTATTTTACTTTAAAATTTTCAAGTAGTATTTACAAAAATATGGATATCGAAAAATTCTCTCTATCAATAGATAGATATAACCACGCTCTTTCAAATGCCACAAGATTTTTTTTTCTAAAATGCAAATTAATTCGGAAAAAATGGAAATAAAATTTTAGAAATATCAATATAATTCACCTTTTGCAATTTAGCATATAGGCAACACAACTAACAGGACCATAAACTCACAATGGAGCCAATACACAAAAGACGGATTATAACGGATTACAACTTTCTACTAGGTATTGTTGTTTGACAAAAAAAAATTAAAATAATATAACGACAAAATCTATATTCAATACAGCAAATTCATTATTCTTTATTGTATTTATAAATTTTGGTAACGTCAGAAGAATCTGAAATATTTAAAAATATGAAACAAAATTCCAGGGCAACCATTATTCTCGTTATTGTAGGTATGCAACTTTCCATACATCAAATTGAATTTTGCTTTAAGTAAATGCCAGCCTTAACTCTCCACATTGCAGTTGTATAAGGAGTAGTACCTCAACTTTATACCAGAGTACGTTTACAGATATACCACATCGATTTTAAGTTTTTGATGTGTAAATAAATGTTAATGGCTTTACGTGAAGTTAATAAAGCCGGTGTAAAATCGAAGTGCCAATAAGCCATTGAATGTTTGAAAAGTTGGAAATATTGCAATATCTGGTAGCAATAATAAATAAACAGAATAAGGAAGATATAAAATCCAGAACCGCAATCTGAAATAGTTGCTTTTATGCAGTTTAGCAGATATCTACGTCTATCCTATAAGGCATCGATAAATTCAAAATTAGAAATGTAAAAAGCACTACTACGGTCGATACTAATGTATGGTGCAAAATCCAGAAAAGAAGAAATTTTTCCAGTCATATACTTTCTAATACAGAAAAATGATGAATGTTGAATTAGGTATAGTAACCTTGAAATAAATTATTTGTTTTTTAAAATAAAGAATCATGGACCCTGATTATCCCGGATCAACACACGAAAGTCTGACACGACTGTGACGTATCCCTTATTGATGTCTCGCCACAACAACATTAACGACTTGAACGCTCGGTTCTCCAGAATTTTTAAAAAACTCCTGGCTATAATGAGAGTCACACTTCTGATCTTAATAAAACAATATACTATCAGGGACCAAAACTATTATTCTGTAATTTATGAAATTCTTCTTAGAAAACGTATATATACTATGTGTTTTGGTATTTAGAAATGGAAAACCAACAGTTAAATTGCTAAATTTAACGCCGTTGCTAGCTCCACGGCTGACGTGGATACAATTCTGACACAAAATCCACGGCATTACGTCATTGTCATGGAGTGACGTTTATCGGCGGACTCGGCGTAATTATGTCTGGAGACATGGAAAATTATTTCAGCTTCCTGAGATTATAGGGACATAGGTGCGTACCATTGGTTGCCTATTCCCAAGGCGTAAAAGTCTGTTTCTGAGAAATCTAATGATAATAATTATTAATTACAAACAATACTTCATAATGGAAGTCCCCGGACATGCGCAGTAAGTGCTTCTCGTATTCGCGTCGCCGAATTAATGACGTCACCCCTTGACAATGACGTAATGCCGTGAATTTTGTGTCAGAATTATATCCACGTCAGTCGTGGAGCTAGCAACGGCGTAAATCTAAAACAAAAATTGATTAATTTAATAATTTATTGACATTTTCAAGCGTTAAGTTTGTTAAAATCCATAATTATATAAATAATAAATATATAATAAAATATCGATTTTAACGGGAAATAAGATTTATTTGCTTTATAGGTACCTATTTCGGCTGTCGAAATACGTTAAGGCCCGGTCTTTCCATCTCCTACTAAAGTTCCTATTAACTTTATTCAGCTATTAACTTAACCGACCAATAACTGAAGCCCATCTGTCAAAATTGGCGTCAGTGATTGGTCGAAAAAAATTTATTCGTCAAATAGCTATTAGGAACTTTATTAGGAGATGGAAAGACCGGGCCTAAGCAAATATAAATCTTATTATTTTTCCTTAGAATCGATATTATATTTAATATTTTTATTATTTCTATAATGTAATAATTCATTTAGAAGAAACGGTAAAATAAGTATAAAATAATGGTATTTTATCGGTCCATGTTAATTTGATTGCTTTTTTCAAACAATTTTTCTGCATTTATAAGCCTCTTTCTGTCCCTTAATTATTGTACAATTCTCAGCACGCAAATACTGCTGCAAGCTGCGAAAATAAATTAGCCACCTAAGTGCATCTCAACAATTTCATTTCCAGCGCAATTGCTATTTACTGTGGATTAAATTGATGCTTTTTTGGTTCCTTTTGCTTTTTGCCTACTTTCATTTCCAGAAGCTTCGAGGCCTGGGAAACTGTCACACCATCGAATTTTTAACAACAAATTTTGATACCATAAAGTGTTTATAAGAATGGATTTCACTTAAAACTTTCCTCTTAAATATTAAAAATATTATTCTTACCCTTTTCTGGAGTGGTTCTCTTAAAATTTATTACAGATTTTTCCTTATTTTATCACATATTTAACATGTTCCTTAATGCTTTAGGTAGGAAATTTCACAAAAATTGACTGTTGATCTGAAACATCCACTATTAGTACAGGGTACCTACTACTCTATTCTGTAGCTACAGCATAAACCTTATCAAGGTGATTGCCACAGCATCTAGGTATCCCGTAATGCTGATACTGGTAGTCAGTTAAATTAACTTAGACCTAACTAACTAGGTATGTGAGATTTGCGCGTCCCTCACAGGCAGAAAACACACGCTTTTGTCAAGTTCCACCACTGACAGCCAACATTAAATGATAGAGCAACCGTCCGGCAACAAGCGCTATCTTATTTGTATGTAAATCCTTGCGAGCTGCTAGCTGCGAATCGCTGGAGGCTTATTACAGATTCATGGAGGACACTGCCTCCGACAGCCCTGAGCGAGAGTCGTCGCCCCAATTAGCGCTTAACCTATGAAGTCGACCGAGACACTGTATGGAAATTACCTCGTTTTATATTAAAATACAGGGCAAAATTGTTAAGAAGGTCGTTCTGAAAATTTCCCACTTTGCTGAAATATTTTCCTGTAACAAGGAAATAAGAAAACAGTTCTGAAATTCGTTTCCCAGGGTGGTACTACTCTCGATCGATGCTTTCGAGGGTGTGCATGGAATATGCGGATTTAAGATAATTAACCCTGGTAAAAGGGGTTTAAATATATATATCACACTGTGATGAAACATTATCACTTAAGTATCAAGTAGATGTCAAAGACTGTTTTGTTTAGTTATTTTTTTTCCTATTATTCGTCTAATTTTTAAAACATACGATATCTTCTGGATTAGCTATATTCAATAATCTATAATCCGATTTTATACTACTAACTTTATGAAATTATAAAATTAAATCCAAGGTTATATTATATACTCTCCAACATTTCATTTGCAGAGTCTTTTTGTTACTTGTTAATCTTGGGAAAATCTTCTTCTTCTTATATTTTATTTTTATTTCTATAGGACATTATTCTGATGAATTGCATATATTATTGTGAAATGGTAGTTAATAACCATCCCCCATTTATTTTAATTACCCCCAATAGTCCAGGAGCTGGCTGTATATTAGAAGACTAATTTCTATCAAGCTGGAATTTTTTTTATGTGCTGGTATGGTTATGTCTGCCAAATGTGGGTGGTCGGCAAAATAGGACCGCGGGACATAGAGCGCACAGAATTTTTCTATTTTGAATTATTTTCTGATCAAATTGACAAACTTCCATCGAGCTAATTCCTTGTTAGCTCGTTATTTAAGACATTCCGACAACAAAAAATTAACTGTCCGACAAAAAAGTCGGAACTGGATCCGTGTCTGCCGTTTGGGGTTCGTGATTGTTTTTAAGACATTTGTCTGATTACCATCAAGCTGTGTTTTTTTAAAATAACTACTATATAATAATTTAACAGTCACAAAAATCACCTTGTCCGACAATTTGAGCGGGACAGAACCACTCTCTGACACAATCAATTTAAATTGTTAACGATACGCTCATCACTTTCTTACTTCTTCTTTCTACGATGTAACACCGCAGCTTTTCCTGACGACAGTGGTTTATTCCTTTACAACGTTGTTTTCTACACCCGCTTTGATTAATTTCCTTTTCCGTTTCTCTCATAATACAACGGTGTCAACTAACCTGCTTCATATCGTTGTAATCATAATAAGTACTTCCTCCCTGCTTATATCCTTGCGCTCCATTTTTCGCCGTTTTCGCAATGCTTTGGCACTCCGTAGATTAAAATTTGCTATAGGCTTATAAAAGAAAAAATAGCAGTATTTCATTTTATATTTACTGCTGAGTAAACTATTAACTTTTACTGCTTCATCAAAGGAGTTTACCTAGCTTTGAAATAATGTACGCCTCACAGGTATAGTCGCCCCCACAGCCCGAGATTCCAAATGCAATCAAACACGTACCTAAGATATATGAAACACCTAACCCTTACTGAATTACGTACAAGAAACTCTCAAGATGTAATCTAAAACCGATAGATACTCCTGATTGTACCGGTTAGTGCTGTGATAATCGCGCGGCTTAATTAATATGCGTAACAGTGTCTAGTTATGCAGGGTTATAGCTTAGCGGCTTATAGGTGAGATGTGCGTGTGCCTTTATGAAGTTAATAAATTTGAATTATGTAACATATATAGCGAATCTCAATGCTTTGCGTTCAAAGCGCCTGGAGGTTACGGTTCAAATATTCCTAACCCATGTGTGGTAACTATTAGCTTTGTATGTGATCAAACTATGTTAATATACCATTTTAGATCCTTACAACCTTGCTTATCTATACGTGTTCTGTTTACTTATCGCGATGGTAATATCTTTCATTGTGAATTACAACTTCATTCACAAAAGACAATATTTTTCATTTAATATCAGCCCACCTAATTTTTTCAAATAAGGCATACCGTTGAAAATTGCGTGTCTTGTAAGAAAGTACTTTCACTATTATCTAAATATTAAGTGTCAGAAGTTAATGGAAAAACATTCTGACAAACTGAATTCTTAATAATACCATGAATAGGCGGGTTTGAATTAACTTGCCTTGAGCTTTTGTAGAATTTACAATTACGATTCAAGCAGTTTTCACTCTATTACCAAAAATCAAGGCAAGGGAGGGTTGTGGGAATGCCGAGATAATTTATTATGTAGGGGACAATCCTGAAAATCCAGGATGTCTGGTAATCTTACCGATTCCCATTCAAAAAGTTTTCCGTTAATGGCTTCATGTAAATTTGTGTCCCATTCACCTTCGCTGTTCACACAATGTTTGATTTTCAAGAATGTTTGTTTTACTGTTTAGCTGATTTACATATAAGAAAATGGAAATATTGGCACCGTATTTCCCATTAAGAAGATGTATTATCTATCGCTACCTTTATTATATTCATATTTTATATAATTTTAATATTATATTAAATATTTATACAGTTATATCTTTCAGCAGAGTGCTTAAATCAAGATGGCCCTAGACATTTATTATAACTTCCATAGAGTCCGGTCATCTGACGTCAGCACGTGGTTACATCGGCAAATACAATACATTTTGCAGTTACCGCTTCTAACGTAAACCGCACTAGAATTATCTGAACTTGCACAGAGCAAAGCGTTCTTAGTAAGAACGGAAAATACAGATTTAAGTAAATCTTTGCATGACAGCTTTGTCATAAGCTCATAAGCGCTTACCCACCGAGGTAGTAGACCACGTGATGACCAGTCCCAATACTATTCTGTTAATTACGATATATTTTATTTAGATTGTATATAAATAGAAATCTAAAGGTGGATTGCTGCATGCAGCACGCGATAAACCGCATCTAACCAACCACAGACTAGTAATTCTAATAATTAATAGGTACTAGTCTGTGATTGGTTGGAAGCGGCTTGCCACGTGTCACATGCTGCCCCAATTGCATGTGCATATTATATTTTATATAATTTTAATACCAATGTCAACGCATTGTGGATACCGCTCTCCAGACGTTCACCATAAACGTTCACTCACCATTTTGATGAACGTACAGACTCGTCTGTAAACAGCAAAGAACATCAGTCGTCAGCAGAAATATTGTCACGTTCACGGGAAAAAAGTAATCGAACTGTCTGTAGAATGAACCGGCAGAAGCACCGCACCGATCCTGTTACTGAACGCATATATACAGGTTGATTGTAACTTTAGGGCGAGTGGATTTGCTCGTTTATGATTGATAATAGAAAAAAATGTTTCATATATGAGTTATTCAAGTTTATGTGGCGAGTATTTTGGATGCACTCACAAAAATGGCCGACTTCCGGTTTTAACGGAAGGGAAGTGATTTTACTTTTTTTAAATACAACACCCTGTATATTTTATGTTAGTTCGATTACATGATAACATCTCTTTAATAAAACATAACACAACCATATACCTAGCGTTACTAATTACTGACATAATTTAAATTATATCGGTATCTGTTACCAGTATCAACTATTCAAAAACAATCGCGATTGATCTTAGCAGGCCGTTGTTAAAGTTATTGTAGTGAAGAAAATCACAAACACGCAATACACAAACATTTAATATAATGTCATTTTAAACTTTTCTAATTCAAATGAATAAATAACATAATACGCACGACTTTGTAATTAATAATATTTTTCTATCAACATGTACCTAACTTCTAGATTTGTAACTACCTACACCTTAACTATCTTAACTGACTATAGGGTCTATTCTGTAAGCAACTGTTAAAATTTTAACCAATCGCTAAGCTTTATTATGACAGCTAAAACTATCATTCAACCAATCAACGCCAATGTTTTAAACTTAGCGGTTAGTTACAATTTTAAAGCCAGGTTAAATTTTAACAGGTGCATACAGAATAGACCCTCTTGGCTGTAATAACAGAATTTAATTTAAAAGGTGTTCAAAGTGACCACCATTTTCTCGTATACAAAAACGGCATCTTCGAATAAATTAAACTTCTTTGTACATCTTGAAGCATTTCAGGTGTGATAGTATTTACAGCATTTACAATGCTATCTTCTAATTCCTGCAAATTTAAAATGACATTATATTAAATGTTTGTGTATTGCGTGTTTGTGACTTTCTTCACTACAATAACTTTAACAACGGCCTGCTAAGATCAATCGCGATTGATTTTGAATAGTTGATACTGGTAACAGATACCTTGATATAATTTATAAATTATATATTATAATTTATAAATTATGTCTGTAATTATTAACGCTAGGTATATGGTTGTGTTATGTTTTATTAAAGAGATGTTATCATGTAATCGAACTAGGATAAAATATACAGGGTATTGTATTTAAAAAAAGTAAAATCACGTCCCTTCCGTTAAAACCGGAAGTCGGCCATTTTTGTGTGTGCGTCCAAAATACTCGCCACATAAACTTGAATAACTCTTATATGAAACATTTTTTTCTATTATCAATAATAAACGAGCAAATCCACTAGCCCTAAAGTTACAATCAACCTGTATAGAGCTTCTTCGAGGTGCAGATCCTGAAGATATCAGTCTTTCTCAGATCTCGACCAAAAGGTTGGCGCTAATTATTGTTCTTGTTTGTCGCATTTCACACAGCACTTAAAATAAATCGGAAAGCTATCTAGTTGTTAGCGTGACGACGACCTGGATTCACCCTTCTTGCGTATTTTCCAGTTAACATCATAATATGGTTTGTTTAACGCAAGCAACTGGGCTTCAGACTGTTTAAAACAACAGGGATAAAGTAATCACTGCTTCCACCATCATGTAAAGCCACAGACATTGCGGTACCGTCGCGTTTTATTTTTGAGTTTTGACACGAGAAATACTTATGTTAAATTGGCAGGAACCGACATAAACAGAAGAAAGCACTGTATAGTTCAATGAAATTATGTGAGTAAGTCCCGGGTTACTTTATTTTCATTTGTAGTTGGGTCGATGCTTCTACAATATTTTGGACGAAAGAAGCCATATTTACATTTTTTTCACATGGTACGTCGGGGCGTATTTACTCTTTCGCATTACGTTATAAATGATAGGGATTATCCGGGATTATTATTTAAAAAAAAGTCGATGATGTCGTCGCTATTAGAAAAATAGCTAGAGAAATTAGAAAACATGTAAAATATAAAATTTAATATAAACGTTTTGACACGTCCCACAGTGTGGTAAAATGCTAGTTTTTCGGAAAAAAGTCCGTAACTTCAAAAGTATTGAGAATATTCTAATAAACTTTTTTTTAATTGAAAGAGGAATAATATGGCTAACAATATATTGAATATAGTAAAATATGTATAGTGATATAAAAAGTTATAAATAAAACAAGGAAAAAACATAACAAAATAAAATTACAGAACAGAAATTGATGATTTTTCAGCCATTTTTATTTACAATTTTCATTATAATACATTTTAGGAAGAAATATTTTTTTTGTACACCTTATATACAGTGTGTCCATAAAGCAGTGGATAAAATCCATAAAATGGTTGAAAACAAGTCAACGCAAAATTTGGCGACTACATGAATTGTTACTTATAAATGGTCAATTTTTTATATCAATTACACGTTTCTATCTCAACCAGTGGCGGCACAAGAGGGGAGACGAAATAATTTTAAACAATGACAAATAAAAATTGACATGTTCGTCTGCGTTAACTTGCTTTGGATTTTATAAATAAGATATTCTATAAACACACTGTTTTTACAATCACCAATTAATTAAAGAGTTCATTTCTAAATCAAATTTGTTATAGGTTATATTTGAAGAAATTTTGTAACATTTCCAATGATTGTGCACTCCGCGGAGTAAGAAAAATAATACGTACGCCACTGGTTTTTTTTAGTTTTTCATATTGCTTTTGGGAGGAAAATTAGAAGTTTAATAAAGTTTGTCTCTTGGTATTTCTTTACATAGAGCTCTAATCGAAAGAAAAGTATAAGTTTTTAAATTTTGTGAATTACAGTAATGACGTCATTACGCGCTTAATCAAAATGGGGCAAACTCGGGCAGCTGGAGTTTTCATAAATGTTTAGAGGAAGATTTAGTGCATAAGTGAAGACTAGGTTTACCCCGGAGCTAGACGGAGCCAACATCGAAAAACCTCTTCAAAGGTTTATATCGAGTATAATTTTCACTTGTCGCATTAATTTGTAATTATTAATGACTAATTCAATTAAACCATTCAAAAATGGAATTTTTGGTATTAGTAAACTATACTGCTTCTAAAGAAACTTCATTATTTCGCATACAATGATCACCTTTCAAGAAAAAATTACATTAAACATATTTTATATTTTGTCCGAATTTCTACCGTAATATAACATTAATATATCTGTGCGAAAATCATAATGATAGAATGCTTTTAATTAAATCTTATCGATGGCACTGTGTTGCTAGGTCTATGTACATCATTAATCGCCCAAAAAAAATCAATTTGCGCCATCTTGAAAACAGACTTTTTTCCGGCCATACCACACTGTGCGTCCGATCGATTTTACGTAAACTTATTTCTATTTTATCGGTTTCATACCTTACCTTTTGGACACAGTGTATAATATATAAAACTGAAAGTATCTTAACCTGAAACTACATATCCAAAAACGCAATCAATCTGTCTTTAGAAATCGGGATTTAGTATTTAAGGAAGATTAGAAGACAGTTGTGTGAAAGGTAAATATCGCTTTTTGTTCCAGTGATAATTGGGCTATGGTAATGGATGTTTAACAAATCCGCTAATTCCCAACTGAACATCTGATATCAGGGCGATAATATTACAGATTTAGTTCACCGAGCAAGTTGCGCATACTTGAATAGCGGTAACGCCAAGTTCCAACAGTTCGATCTTGTGAGTTTGGCTGCGGACCCTTCGTTAGAATGCGGTTGCTCCGTGTAACTTAGGACTGGTAATTATAATTACTAAAACAAACTTCAGCACTGTCCCTGTCCTACTTACCAGTTCGCACTACCCCGGCTATATTTTGTTAACAGTATTACTTGCAGTTATTTATTGACTGATGCATTTCTCAAACTATACTTATTTCAAGTCCCGAATCTTAAGTAAAGTTAAACTCCATGGTTATGTCAATTGCCGCAATGGCAGGGAATTAAAATATCTATTAGTTGAGTAAAATTTTTTCAAGAAAATATTTACAGTATATCATAGAAAAATTTTCTACTATGTCTCCAAGAAATATTTGACCAATATTAGAGCAGGTTTAATTGCTCTACGCAAAATTCGAATTTGGAGTATTTACTGAAGAGTTTAAGAACTTGTTTGTTCTAGGGCTGAGCAGTGAGCTACCCCCGCGCCAGCAGTGATTATTGGTAGACAAAAAATGTAATTTGGTGGGACAAATATTTTTTTGAAGCATTGTTAATTTGTTTTAAAATGGAGAGGCATCTATTTTCACTCAAATGCTCAAACCTTTTTGGTTGTTTTCATGTCTACAATACTTTTTGTACGAAAATTTTTAGCCAATTGTAAAGTTCTACACATGACTATAACTTTACGTTTGGATTTTGACTACAATAATTATTGGAAGGCTCTGATAATACCTCACAAAAGTGATACTTTACAGAACGAGGGTGTACGTTTGTTAAGCCTCTGAGTGTCGTAAAGACTCTTTGGTTTTTTTCAGCAAATAGGTACTTTAACGCGTACCTAATAGTTAATTATTGAAATGAAAAATATTGATTTTAAGTCATCAATATTTATAATTTACACTGACAATAAACAAAGTATGATAAGATAAATTAATTAAATAGGTTTCAGTGTCTACAATAGCTAATTTTAAGATACGGCAGATAAGTTATGTTAAATGCAAATTCTCTGTTGAGTAAACCGGTGTTAGTTTAAAATTATACCCACTTCGTTTATAATTCAAAACTTTATTTTCGTATAATTATAAGTGCGATTATATACATCTTCCCATAATGATTATTGTAAGATTAGCTACAAAACATGTTTTCTATTTAACTTGTTTACAGATATTGAAAACTCTAGAATTAGGTATTATAGAATATTGCAAAGTTAATTACCAATTTACAAAATTTGTAAATTTCCAAGTTGAAAAATAATACCGCTTATTTAAAATGAAATTGGAGGATGGAGCACCTGTTTTCCCGATCTATTTATAACTTTGAAATGTGACCTGCTTGTGAAAAATTTAAACAAAACAAAGATTTTTCTGTATCTCGACAAATCTCTCCCGGTTTAAGTCTTTGCATCTGCAATCTATTTCAGTACCATACCAAACTGCAATTATATCACAGTAAAATCCAATGCAGAACATAATTAATACTTAAGCTAGGTCCGCACCGGAAGCAACACATAGGATCATTGTGTTTATGTTGTTTGTTCCTGGAACTTGTTTCTGAATGTTTCAGAAAGTTTCTTAATCTTCTTTATTGTTTCTGGTTGCAGAAACAAAAAAATGTTTCTACCTACAAGTTGATTGTTTCCATTTTTAGCGGTAAATATCAAAGGAGATCTAAAAACATTGGTAAACATTTCTCAAATGCAGTGTGGACAGGTTGTAACTTGTTTAAGAAACTTGTGTGTTGTGGTGTGTGCAGCGACGAGTGCTGCGCATAAGTGTGCGTACTTGTATTTAGTTTATCATTCATAAAAAAAGTTAAAACATGCCATGCCGTTCAAGTGGACAACAGAAAAGTTTCTCTCTAAAGGAGTCGGCCTAGTCCAACATTTACGGGCTCGTTTCTTCTGCTTTTTCAAAATTATAACAATTGCGGCCATTGCTGCCTGTAGCTCATCATCGCACCACATTTTTTACAAATATTGAAACACACACTACACTGGTGTGGACGGAACGTTTCTTGTTGCAGAAACACGATGATATTCTGACTAAATAAGTTTTATTGGTATGGACAGAATGTTTACCATAATTTTGTTGGTGTTTCTGTTTCCTACACAGGTTACGGCAACCAGCAACAAAATATTCTCCTGTGTTTCTTTGGTGTGGACATAGCTTTACTGACTTCGAAGCGGTATAATAGGAATATCAAAAACTCTTTGTATTCGTACCAATATATTATGTTTTAAAATTGCTCGAGTACTGTGGTTTAATAAATTATAGTTTTTCATTTCTATGTTTAATATTACTAAAGTTTGTTTAAACTTATAGAAATATTTTTCTTTGATATCTACTGCGTATTTGCTAGAATGATCACAGACGCTAAAAAGTAACTTCTGATTGTTTACTGAAAGTCTGGAAATAGTTGATACACGGAGTACCACATAATTTTGACATTTTTACTTTAGGTATCTGTATCTAGCAGTTCTTTTATATTTTAGGCTGGGAATTATTTTCTGAAGCCAAACACCACCAGATCTTGGGTCCCTCGCTTGATCTGTCACCACAATCTCTCCCCTTTCAATGACTTTATAGTACCGTTTATAATCCCTAAGGGATTGAATTAATTTTCTCTCGATGCACCCGCGCCAACCTTGCAATTTGAATCTACAAGCATTAACAAAAATGTTTCTTATTTTGTCTTAGAATTCTGAAGGAGATTTGAATTTGTAATAATTATTACAGAGCATTAAGAAAATTAATATCCGAATTAAACAAAACACCAAACTTGTACTACATTCTGATAATTTCATCAAAGGCTGGGAAGTAACGTCAAGTTCTGCTGTAATATAGGTTCAATACTAAGATGGTAAAACATAACCGATATTGCCTACAAACCGAATAACTTAGGAAAACCATGCACATGTAATAATTTTAAACATTAAGTGACCCTAACAATTTGGAACGTTACGCACATTTATGTTACGTTATATGCGTCCCTTGGTAGAAATAATAGGCGCGTTTATGATAGGCTATTTTGTGAAAGCTACATAAAATATGTTGCATATAGTAGAATGGCCTACTGCTTTATTTTATGGGTAAAATACTATGCAAACCTTCAACTTCCAAGACGTACATTAAACGGAATAATTTAACTCTGAATAACTTTACGACAAAGGAAAATTAACAATAAATTACTTTTATATATTAATAATAATACTAAATTAAAAACATTGAATACCTCTTTTCTACCTGATAGCTTTGTAAATATAACTTTAATACACTGCTAACTGTAAACGAATACACATATCGAACACAATACTCATTTATCAAAACTGTACAGTTAACCTAGTTACAGTTTGATCATCCCTAAAAATGAATACAATCGCTCGACCTAACCAGAATGAATGATTTCACCAATTCAGTATAAATGCAAACCGTTCGAATTCAAACGGGTGGGGCGTGATCCTATTATCAGATGAGTATTTGTATCATTTCAAATATTGCTTTATACGAGTGCCACTGAATTCCGATGCCCTAACAAAAGACATTTGTGATTTATGTGATATAAAAATGCACGTAGAATAACGTAATCTGGAACAATACCTGCAGGTACTTGCGGAATTGAATTTAGTAATAAAATTTAATTGGGAAACCTAGCGCAGTTCGATTTTAATTAAAAACTATTCTACCGGACTGTAACAACTTTAGCCTAAAGCTTTATAAAACGAAATTTAGTGGGAAAGGTTTAATTATCAAAATTATTTACGTTGGTGGAAAATTATTAATATTACGATGCAAATGATAAAATGCCGTAAAAGATGTTCGTTGGTATCCTGCAGGAAATGAATAATATTTTACCCGTTGAGAAGGAGCGTTTAATGCTCTGCAACCAGCTAAATACGATAAATGCTTACAATATTTTTTCAGTTAATGGTTCTATGCAAAACAGGCGGCTGAAAAGTAGTTTTTAAACGGAGGGGAATTAGCGGGACTAATGACGAAATAATATCTTAAAAAATGTAGAAATATTTACTAATGTACCGGAAAAATATCGGTCACATGTGCACGCAACGACGTCATTAAATAATCCCCTTGAAAAATACATTTCAAGTTTTTGTGTTAGCAGGTGGAAGTTAATTTAAAAATTTTAATAATTTTCTTTTAAAACACAGTTAACAGCAAAGAGAATTATGCGCTCTATAAATTTTATAAAACCTAGATGAGCTTTGATCATTATTAAAACGCGAAGAAAAAAGCTTTTCGTAATTATCTGTTTGTATAGGTATAGTATCTTGATAGTTGAACTACTACCTAATTATAAATATTTTAGTAGGTAATGTAGACAGTGTTGTCTACATTTTGATACGTATAATTTATGAACCACATTTACAGAATAAAGCAACGTTTTTATAATATCCTGTTCATACCTTAATACCTTACAGAGGAAAACAGAAACTCAGGTAGGGTTAAAATTCTATAGACTATAAGGTTGAAAAATAATTCTTTTATATATTATTTTTATTCTAAACATTTCACATTAATAGAAACCATTCATTAAAATATGAATAAATGTAGTGTATTCGATAAACCACTATGACAATCTAGTAGTCCGGTAAAATTACACAAATCGAGAGGAAAAAATCCAAGAGACCATCCATGGACATGGTTATTCGTTGCTACCTACAGTTGTACAACATAATAAAAGTGCTGGAGTGTGTGGGGTGAACGAAGCGTAGGGTAGCTGTTTTTTACTTATATCTCCGTAACTATCAACAAAGACTATAGTCTTTGCTATCAACCCTACGGAAAATTTATGCACATACAAAATTAAAGTAGACAAAATTTCCTACAAAATCACTACTCATTCAGTGAAAGTTGTAAGTTGGAAAAAACATAAGCATTTAAAATAGTTATTTATTGTATAAGTGTCTTAGGAAGTATTTTATCCACGCAAGAATGTTTAAATGCGAGAACGAAGTTCGAGCATTTAATTTTCTTTAGTGGATAAAATACAACTAAGACACGTATGCAATACAACGTTTTATCCACAACCAGACCAGAGAGTGGCGTTTTTAAATTAATATTTTGGAAAAATTTTATTTTGACATTTTGAACTGACTTTTGTCATACGTGTTGCTATAGATTTACCATTGTTTTAATTATAAGACCTATGTGTTTTATTAATATCATAAGACGTCTCTTATGCCCGGTTTCTAGAACAAATTTATGGAACCCATAAGCTTATGTATTCGATAAACAGTCAATAAGGCGTGGTCAAACCAGCTGTAGGCCAATCAGAGTCCTCCACCAGGGTCACGTGATACGTTTATCGAATACATAAGTTATGGGTTTCATAAATTTGGTTCTAGAAACTGGGCCTTAATAGTGGAATTATGACCTTATAATATACTGGTTGTGGATAAAAGCCTTTATCCGCATCGTGTCCCACAACCAGCTGTACATTAGCAAAATATGGTTTTCATTATTGAGTCAGGAGCTGTAGTATAGGGTCATTGTCATGATAGGTTAGAGGCTTCTATCCACGTCTCGTTTCTATCCCTAGACTTCAGATATCAGCTGGTTGTCGAACCATATTCGCACTTACAGAAAGACCTGTCTGTATGCTGCTGGGCAGAACGTCTTGTTGGTGGCAGAGACGCAAGGTTTCAGCTTGTTGGTAGATCTTAAGAAATCGGAGTAGGTGTGGTTGTTCAAATCTGCTTGACGATCATTGTACATATTTAAAAACATCCGCTCACCTGCTTGTGAAACCTCTTCCGGTGAGTGCTATTATAAAAAACATCTCCCATGGCTGCGAGTCTTCCATCTTTCTTAAACAATTGAACAATTATTGCTTTACCTATTCTGCAGATGAATGAGGTGGTGTTGCACCCACTGAACCCATGACTGAAGAGAGGTGCTTTTTGAAAATGAATGTCTTCGTCTATGATGCTTTGTGAAGTCCACATCGCACAATGGCAGTATCAGCATCTCTCTCAGTTGTTGTTGTTTCAATATCCCCCCTATTCAATTGCTTCACACTTAAGTAATAAGTGGCGCTTAAAAGATTTCCATAAATACCACTGTTATAACTTTAAAAGTATGACGAATTAATAGGATCACTTTTGTGGGAAATTTTGTTTACTTTAATTTTGTATATAATGAAATTTTCCATAGGTTGGATAGTTATGGAGATATAAGCAAAAATCGAGGGAAAGATATCTTGAAACAGCTCACCCAACCCCGCTTTTGGCACCCATCGCCCAGCACTTTTAATATGCTGTACTATTCATTATTGCTAATTTTTTTTGTTTGAATTTAATTAAGGCCTTTTTGCAGAAAATAGCTATTTTACTAAATTTAGTATATAGGTATCCACGAACAACCATACCAATATTTAAAACTCTTGGATTTTTTTCTCTTTGCTTTCTTTCTAATTTGACTCGACTGTTATAGTAGTACCAAAATTGTTGTTGCCTGTGCTGCAGGCGTAATAATAATACATAGCTCATTGATTTTGTTATAAATTTTCCTTAATGATATGCTGTTCTTTGTTTGGAGATAACATTAACACACACGCTATAATTTAGTAGAGCTTAGAAGTACCTATGCGATTAATTGGTTTAGTGTTCCTCAACCTTGAAATTTCCGAATAGGATATATTAGATTAAAATTACGAATAGATAAAATTCATCAGACTATACGAGGACAGTTAAAACTTCGCAAACGTAGGCATAAACTAACAAATATTTATATAATATTTCAGCATACTACCGTCCTTTCAAATCTCTGCACTAGGTCCATCAATCAGCCACTCTCGTCTGTTCTGCAAAATATTTCGTTACGGCTGCTACAACTTCTTCATTAAATGAAAATCGTTGTATTCCAAGGTGAACAGGCTTTGGAAATAGGTGGAAATTTCGTGAAGTTGATGTAGATTAGCCCGCTTAAATTTAGTTCTCTAGTTTTTGACCATTTGGGGCCGCGCAGTGGCGGCCTGGTATCCTTAATGTTGGTCGGCTAATTTGCCAATGGGGCCCTCGTATCCTCTGGTGATTTATCAAAATTCGAAATCAGAGTAGGCAAAATAATAAAAAAAAACCTGTACTCAGGCGCGGATCTAAGAAATTGTTTGGGGGGGGGGGGCTAATTTTAAAACTAAAACGTAGAACAGTGGGTAGGTAGAATGAGGCGGGAAGTGGTGAGTTTAACAGCGTCGCAGGCGAAATTTTTTTCAAAAAAGGGGCGTGGCTTGGGCTTCGGAAACTACTTTAAACGGAGCATTATACACAAATTTTAATATAGTGGATTGACGTTCCGTGGGGGGCGAAGCCCCCCCAGAGGGAATTCAACATTGCAAGGCACAAGCCTAAGGTTTGAGGCCAACCGGATTATCGAGTAACAAACCTAAGTATTTAAAATTGCTTAAAATATAAACTCATTTCATTAAAAAAATAGTTTTCAAACCTTCTGGGGGGGGGGCTACAGCCCCTATAGCCCCCCCGTGGATCCGCGCCTGCCTGTACTAACAATGACGCCAAATTTTAGAAAATATGCTTTTATTACTAAAGATACTACAAATTTCCACTAATACGAAACCAGAAACATTAAAGTCAATTTAAATTGCAAACACAAAAAAATATATATTGTGACGATGAACTTAAATTAGTGACTTTTTCAATTCATTTGAAGAATTTGCAAAATGATCTAAAATGTCTTGAACTGTAGGAATCTTATCACGTTCGATGCTGATCAACATTAAAGGTTCGAGTAATTCCTGCTGAAGAGAAGCTCTGGCTCCGCCGCGCCGCCACGCCGTCTCGATTTCGATGATTTCTATAACTGTTTGATATTGCTTACCATTTTTTTTATAATGAATGTGCTAAACGGAATTGGGGCCCAATTCTGTTTAATTGGGGTACGCCTCGGCTGGGGCCCGGTCGGCAAATGCCGACTCGCCGACCTAGCCAGGCCGCCTTTATGCCCAAATTTTGGGCATAAAGGACAAAATGTTAATGCACATTCTTCTAAAAGATTCAAATAAGATACTGTTACTACTTTAATAATAACCTTAAACTTTGTAGTGATTTAGATAAATAATTAATTATTGTGCTTCTCGTACTCCCGTCTCTATGTCAGGCCACGTAATTTTCAAATCTCCCAACACAACATTGATCGATAATGGTTTTGTTCTAATTTTGTGCATCGATTACAATGAACAATTCTAAAAATCACTATTACTACATACAATTATTATACAATATTTCTAAAGAGGCGAAGTTATTTTTATAATATGAAATTTCTTGGGTACTTCAAGCTTTCTTCTAAGGCATTTTATAAAAGCTGTTTTCTTAAAGACTTATATATCGAGGGCTTTACTAAATCCGCTGGTAGGAAAAGTACGATTTCACCTCAAAATAATTCTAACCCGGGGCCCTCTCCTTAATAAATTTGTGATAGTATCTATTCAGTATTCGTTTGATTTACGATTTCTTTTTATTACTATCCCATATTTGATATTTCCAGTATACGAAAAATTCGATTTTGGGCTTGAAACGAAAATTTATTGTAGGGGCTCAAGAAACACGTAAAATATTTTTTGTTAAGTAATTGAGTAGGGGAATTCTTATAGTGACAACCTTCAACAAATGTAATGAAATAAGAAAAATAAGAATAGAATCACTTATTATGCATTAGGTAATCTGTACACCCTTTTTTATGTAAAATTATCTCCTTTATCGTAAATTTTACCCATAAAAACAAAAACGTTGATAACAAAAGATTATGATAAAAGACATACGAAAAAAAATCTGCCGACTGTAGGGTGTCCTTTATAGAACACAAACTTGTATAGGGTATAGATGCTATTTCCTGACAAAATTCTACAGGATACGATTTAATTAATTGCGAAATGTTTTAGTTTCATTGATCTACTTGTTTTTATTTATGCGAATATTTATCTGTACTTACGAAGAGAACAGAAACTCTCAGATTTCTGTGTTGCCCATCTAAGATGTGCAGGAAAACACAAAGCTGAGTCACAATACCACGTAAACCACCCTAAGAACCTAAACATCCTGATTTTCTCAAACAAATGCAATTATTCTAATTTTTATACAAGACTGTGTGTTATGAAATATTATACGCTTAAAATTCCAGGATCATATTATCTACACTATTTATATCAAGTTACGGTAACTTCATTAAATGTATACCTACAACGTGAGTCTCCTGGCTTTGATGAAAATTCAATAATATGAACAATAATGATGAAATTAGCAGCGATATTGCGGTGATTGTGTAACACAATCTGTAAGCATCTTAAGAAATTATTTAACAAGATAATTTATAGATATAAAAAGTATTTTGTTTAATGTGGGATATAGAAATTGTTTCCTGCCTTAGACTGAACCTGAACTGTCACTGACTCGACTAGCAATAATGAAATTGATTTAATATTACTGCAATAACCAGACTAGCAATAATATTCTGTTGAATATTCATTATTTAAGCAGGATGTTCCTAAAAAATGTTAATGCTATTTTATGCTTTTCTGGCTGAAGTTTTTGTCAGAACATCGCGTGGAGCTCTTTTTCCCGCCACTTTATAGACACGCGTATATTATAATTGTACTCAGAATTAGGGTGACTTATTAGCACTACTGACTCAAGATAAATCAATATAGATTTAATTGTTAATCTTGAAATCCTTCATTTTAAAATCAAATTATATGAAGTACAGCTGCAAATTGTCTCTTAAATACTTCTGCTTCAAGCGATGCTCTGATTATCCATAATGAACGATCATTCATCATTGCTTCAATTAAAATCAAACTCATATTATGATTATGACTTTTTCATTGAAACCCACAAAAATTGAACTGAAATTAGGATGATTTAAAGAGTTATTCGAAAATTGAAGACCTTTATTAGGAATCGATATTGAAAGCGTTTGTGTAGGTAGAGAAAAGTTAATGCAATGTTAAAGTTAATTTTAATTTAAAATATACGCTAATTCCAAAAAATAATAAAAAATAATTTATAAAATCCATTTTCACAATTTATTTTAATGCAGAAATTGTGTTGTACAAATATTCAATGATTATTCCTATTTATCATAATATCTAAATTCCCATAGTTGTGGTTGTTAGTAAAGTATTAGGTTTGTTCGTTTGTCTGCACTAAACTGCTCCGAACAGGAAACAGAAAAAGATGGCTACATACGGTGTTAGTGCATTAAAAAGAGATAGCATGTTGTTTGTTTCCTGTTCCATGCAGTTTAGTGCAGACAAACGAACAAGCCTATAGTTTACATATTTTCACAAACATTAAATACACTTCATTGTTGAAATACCTAACAAATTAGCGGCTTTTCATGATATTTGGTTATTTTAGCTTAACACATTTGCGTCCATCAAAACCATAATCAGAACGCAGAGTCCAGGACGGAAAGCCGCAGTAACCGCATGCAAACCATGGTTATGTAAATGTATAAAATTACTAGGGAATGTTTAAAGTTGATTTAGAAAGGGGGGTACATGCATGACTGCACTAACATAGAATAAATTGAGCGGCATCGTTGCCTGGTCAGCTAATTCATCCTGAAAGAACTTTTTGTTAAAATGTGAGCTCAAAAATTAGCAAAAACACAGAGGTCGGAAAAATTACTTGTTCATTTCGCGGCTTTAGGTGGGCGCTTATTTTATGTTTCATAAATGCTTGCATTCATGCGTCGCTAATTATTTAAATGGAATTTGAGTTGTGTGAGCTGTTTATCCGAATTATGCCTTTGGCTTAATTTAATCTACTTTTTACTGCTCGTTTTGTACTGAATTCTTTTACAGATATCTATACAGTCGGTTGGATTTGTTAAATCATACTTTTACCCGAAATCGTCAAGAAAGTCAAACTTTCACAGCTATCTTGAGTTTTGAAAGTTGATCATTACCTTCCTAGTAATGTAAAATCTTGAGCGTACTTCTATTACATGAAGCAACTGTCAATGTCAAAGTTTATAAAAAATTTCTTGGTTGTAGGTACAAATTCCACCTATACTTATATGGAATGCACAATTTAGGTTGTTTCAAACTAAAATAATACTTTTCTTAAGCTATAAATTGAATTTTATTAAGAAAATTATTAAATACAATAGTATTAACTTAACTAATTAATGTGAAATATTAATATTAATAGTAGTATTCTGAACATTAGAAATATTTATGGAAGGTGGGACAGTTTTCGAGGAAGTTTTTGCTACTACAACACGACATGCAGATGCTAGATGTTCATTATTATTCGAAGTTGTGGAAAAATTATCCGAAACTTCGTTTGTCTGTGACATTTCTTGATGCTGTATCCGATTAGCAATTGAAAGCTTATTACTCATCGCAGCGACATGCTTCTGCCAAACCAATAATGAGAACAATCTAAAAATTAGAAAAAATAAAAAATATAGAAATATTGCACTGGTTGGTATTTTACCTTCATCAAAATAAATTCCTTATCTGGGGACTCAAGTAAAAATCTAAGCTTTTCTTCTTCAAAAAGGCAATTAGCCTGCAGAATTGACCAATATTCAAATTATTTTTGATCAATAAGGTTGATTTAAGCATTGAAAAGACTCCAAAGGCTTGATGCCTTATAAATTTTAGCCTTTTCTCCAAAATACGCCAAGAGGACATCTTCTGTTAGTTCATTAAGTTGTTTTACCTTGCACCAGTCATAGAAAAGTTAATATGCCTTTTCGTATCTTTCCCTTGATTTAGTTGGTAACAAATCTTGTACCACAGACGCCGCAGCCTCAGTCACATTATAAGAAAGGTCTTCTTCTTCGAACATGCCGAATTTACCATTTAACACCACACAAAACCATACAAAAACCAAGAAAAATCAAAACATAAATAAATAAATTATTTTTTATTTCACCATGGATACACGAATCTGCTGTTCCTTAACATATCTGATTTTTATTTTTTAAAGGATTGTCAAAATGACATTTTCAAATTTGCGAATTTATGAATAATTTTGAAGTAATTTATACGATTTCAGGTAAAATTTTATACATAACGAGTCTTGAAAGTTATTCTACTGGACTCAGAAGCATAAAAGTACTCGGCCTTACGGCCTCGTACCCTCAACATGCTTCTTCGTCCAGTACACAAACTACATAGGCTTTAATAGACGTTCAAGTTAAATGGAAACAAAAAAAACCAGTCACGTGATTATAGTTAATAAAGCCACCAATCGTGAGATGTCGCTATATGCCATTACTTTGGTAACTTTTTACGTTTATAACTAAACTGAACTAAATCACTAAACACGTACAAGCTGTAAGTGCGCACATTGTTTTTCTAACATAACCTTCACTTTGTGTTTCCTTTACTTCGTCGAATGTTATTTTAGTCCTGGTGCAAAAAGGCTATATTGGAATGCTATCCCATCCCTTCATTTACCACCGCAATCAAGTAAGTTTATATTTTCATGCCTTTTAATAACTATATGTGATTTAAACTATATATTATTTCTGTTGTAGCTGTATTTATTCTGGAAGACACAGCAATGTCTTCGCTGATTGTTACTGAAGCCGGGAAAAGATATGTCGATAATGAATTTTGTAAGTGAATTATCGCAATTAAAATTAATAGTAAATTTTTCAATTCACTATGTTTGTAGAAAATAATGGTACCAATGCTGAGGATAGTAGTACCTACTGTTTTAAATTTTGGTAAGTTAGTACCAGATTAAAGTACATCATTACCTTTATCTATTTTTGTAATTAGAATTAATATGTTTTTTCTTTTATTTTAGGCAAAATTGATACACCTGCTAGAATACTGAAAAGCGTGGGAATTTTTCGAAACGACATGAGCCCCAGAAAAACTAAATTATATGGATTTGTGAAGTCTCTATCAAAACAACTCAACAGGTCCAAAAAAGCTAAAGACAGTTTCAAGAGGAGACTTGCTAAAGCAACAAAGTTGTCTGAAAACATGGAGCCTCATTTAACTAAATTGAATCATCTGGCACAATTTCTGCGTAATCAAATTGGAGAGGCTGGAAAATACTCTGCCTTTGTGTCTTCTATTATAAAGATTTTAAAACACTAACATTGGAAGTAACTTGATTGCATATCGTCGCAATCGGTCGTAAACCTATGTTAAGTAATCTCGACAAAATTTCTTTCAAAATTGTTTTGATTTGATAAGGTTTAGCACCACCCGTCGAGGTAAATGTACAACATACAGGTTGAAACTGTCTTTAGCTTTACCAAAATTTAAAACAGTACTATTCTCAGCATTGGTACCATTATTTTCAATGGTGTCATTAATTAAAACCAAAGGCACTCCTGCAGCGTAATCATTATTTTCTACAAACATAGTGAATTGAAAAATTTACTATTAATTTTAATTGCGATAATTCACTTACGAAATTCATTATCTACATAGATATCGGTTCTTTTCCCGGCTTCAGTAACAATCACCGAAGGCGTTGCTGTGTCTTCCAGAATAAATACAGCTACAACAGAAATAATATATAGTTTAAATCACATATCGTTATTAAAAGGCATGAAAATAGCTCATTTAACGTACTTGATTGCGGTGGTAAATGAAGGGATGGGATAGCATTCCAATATAGTCATCTTGCACCAGGACTAAAATAACTAGCCCTAAAATGCACGTGGCAAACTTTCTTGTTGTATAAGTCTCGGGGGTCTAAATTGGTTAGTGCAGGATTTTGAATAGCCTCACGCCATTTTTCTAATAATTGTAAATCCTGATTTGGATTAGGAAAGCGATGTCTTGGAAGCAAGTTAACTGTACAGTTGGGTACGCTGCACTTGTCAAGTCGCATTCTTTTATGTATTTTACTGTATGAAATTACTTCTTCTCTAAACGTTTTACCTCTTACATTAGTGTTCTATGTAATATAAATAATGTTTGCTAGTATAAGCAACATCCCAATTGCGGTTTAGTCAAAGTTAAATAATATATAATTCCATAAACCTATTTATTACCTACCCCTCTATATAAACGCTAGAGTTTACCTATTTATTACCTTCTAAAATAGTCGTGATGTAATTTACAAAATAAATACGTTTTTTAATCAATTTTTCTTTTGTATACCTATTTAAACGAAAAACAGCTGGAATTAATATAATAAAACGTTGGATTTGGCAGCCAAATATATATTATTAAGGCACAAAATACAGAAAAAAAGAGTATTTGTATTTTGTGCCTTATGTAATATATATAGTTGGCTGTCAAATTCAACGTTTTAGTATTATATTAATTATAGGTATGGCATGCCAAGAAGAAACGTAAAATGATTCAAATCTCCCGCTCTTTTACTATTTCTAGCCACCAAACACCAGAGGCGCTGATTTCAATCCCCTCTCTTTAGCATGCGCGTTGGGTGTCTATTAAAGCGTATGTTGTCTGTGGTCCAGTAATAGATAACTTTCAAAACTTGTTATGTAAATAACTATTGTTTGGGTATTTAACCGTTGACTTGTTTACTTGATAGTGCAGTTATTATAGGAAAAATAGAAAAAATAATGGTGCAAAGCTGGAGTTCATAGATGCTCAGCTGGACATGTAGCTTAACAACGGTTAAATATAGTAAAAGTTCTCAAAAATCCTGCTGAGCTTTGACCGCTATGGCCTTGAAAATGTCTTTTCATAATAATAGGTTGGTAACGGTTCCACCTAGGAATTTTTTTATTATACAAAAAATGTAGAAAATTTAAAATTCTACAAAAAAGGTTCATATTAGTATTATTTGCCAATCCACTCCTTTCTTCTCAAAGTCCAGGAAAGGTACCTAATACGAGCAATTTTGTGGAAATCGCGAAAAAAATTCCTTTAGTTTTAAGAGTTATTTATTTTACTAGAGTGTAAATAATACAATGAAAAATGTATGAAGAGACCTTATTCCAAATTTCCATCAGGTTATCTGACACTCAATCAGACAAATCCGTGTCTTCATTATTAGAACTGTTACTACCTATCTGATGAGAACGTTATAGCAGTATCACTCGATTCGCCATAACTATTGTTACCATTGTCTCGATTCGCTGGATCAAGTTCGATATCTTCAGTATGGCTTTTGTTCCGTTTATTTTCTATTTCCTGGGTATCATCTTCTTCATTCTCCATTTCTAGCCTACCAGCGTTGTCACATGAAACTCCATCGGCACGAAAATAATAAAACACTTTAACCCCGTTTTTCGACATTCACAAACCTTACCACATCCTGATGTGCAACCACAAAAAATCGATTCCAAAATACTTTGGGGGGCAGGCGCCAAGGTCGATGGAACTGGAGATAAATACGATTGCATTCTCTACCCCAGTAGTTTGTTTCCTTGCCGTAATTTCACTTTATGGTAAACACGAAAACTATACATTTTGGCACAGTCTTTAGTAGACGGCAAAACTGATCGTCGTTTCTTCCCATCTGCAACACCTTTCTTGAAACACATAACACGATATTTGTTTAATGACCTTTCTTGCAGTTTTGCATCATATAGAGCAAGGCAAATTTATTTTGGGACTTCGGCTATTTTCTTATGCGTAGCCGTTTTCAACTAACTTCTTCATAAGGCTGGAGATCAGGTTGGCCTTATTATGACTATTTGAAAGGAAATTTTCTTAGGCTACAGTAGCTATCATATCTTCGTGAAATTCTATGTGTGGAGTAAACTTTTTAGAGTACCGACGAGATCTTACATATTGTAAGAAGTTTCTGAGTAACCATCAAAAAAAAGTATACATCTTCTGCTGTAGTGCCTGACTACATATGAGTTGTATGTTTCTAGAAGAATCCTGTACATTGCATTAGTGGGCCACACAACTCGCTTAGAGCCATCCTCCATCAATAACGTAAACACTCCGATCCGGTGGTTTCAGTCTCTTTTCAAATATTGAATATAATGCTGCCTGCCTTATTTGTTTTTCTAATTCCATTTTATAAAAATTTAAATTTTCTACATTATTTGTATAATAAAACAGTTCCTAGGTACAACCGTTACTAACCTATTTATGGAAAACATTTTCAAGGTCATATCGGTCAAAGTTCACACCGGACCATTGAAGACTTTTAGTATGTTGAACTACACATCCAACTCAGCATCTGTACCAAAATCCAGCTTTATATCATTATTTTTTCCTATTTCCCGAAAAATAGACTAAAATGACTGTACCTACCGTTATTCAAGATTCTCAAATTTTAATTGGTAATCAATTGAACAATTGTTTTTAAACTTCTGGGGGATCACTAAATACTACCTATCTTATCTCCTCATGTAACTTATCTAAAACGAAACCACACAAACCAAGCAGATTTAAGTCGTACAGAAAAAAAAACACCCAGCAGCAGACTCGAAGTCCAGGCCGAATCGAATTGAATGTAATGTTTTGGCTCCATTCTTTTTAATAGATTACATTTGTCTGCAGAAACAGGTCGGCAATAATCAAATACGTGAAGACTAAAAATATAAAAAAGATATTACTACGTATTAGTATTTTTTCATGGACATAAACGAAAAAGATTATGTAATAACTCGCCAATGTAAAACAAGAATAAAACATTAAATATTCAAAAATTACCTTGATGCCAGAAGGAGTTTTGGAACTAAATTGATGTTTTTATAAACTATAATAATAAATCCAACAACCTAGAACGAAGAACTTTATATAAAGTTAATTAAATATATATATTATAATGTCACAGCTGAATACGAAAAGTCATTTATTTTAAAAAATATCCCGTATATGGCAAGAACTCGGGACGCATATTCAAGATATTCTTTGTTCTAAACAGTCTAAACTAAATTTGCGAGTGTACTTCCTGTTGTACTACCTCTTGAAAATCATCCATCATCAATAGTAAGAAAAATAAGTATAAATAAATTTCTTTATTTCATATGAACCTATAAATAAATATTATTTGTCAATATATAAATTTATAATATGCTGTTACTGCTGTACTATCAGAGTGCGCTTCCTAACCAATGCAGTTCAAAATAATGTAGGAAGCATACTCTCGAGAATTCTATAAATTTAAAAGTAGCGCAAATAATAAATAGCTCACGGCTTGCCAATGCATTCAGCAGTTAAAAAGCAGGAGTAACACCGACGTTGCATGTAGTACTGCTAAGAAATTGCGCATAAAATTTTCAGGCAACCCCGTTTCGAAAGGGTTTTTCCAGAGCGCTCTGCTATATATCTGCCTTAATGCCGTCCGTCCGTTTCCCCCACTTTTTATCGGTCTTCTTACAGATTCGGACAGCCGCTTCGTGAAAAACTTCACCATTTGTCGGAAATTCGTCAATGCCTGCTCCCACTTTATCACTCTGAACAATCATCGTTCGTTCGAACTTGTCTTTCACTTATAGGCTTTAGCTTTGTCATGTTACACGGTAAATAATATGCTTTAGGTCAAGTCTAGATGAAGTTGGATTTCTTTTGTTTTTTTATCGGTTTATTTAAACATAACACTTATAATTATTTTAAAAGGAGAGTATCTACTAACTGCTGTGAATTTTTAACATATTTTATCCCGGAAAATTAAGTTTACGTTTGCTTAAACATTGATTTTACAAGGAAATGGTTTATGATCTTTTTATTTTAATATCGGAAAATAGATTGCCTACAGTTATATCCATAAAAGCCATTTGAATGGGTTTGAGAGGCACAAGCGACCGTCATCAACATTGTATGCATTAGGTATTATAATTCACGAACAGAGCTATGTGGTTGCATTTTTGAAATTGCGGTGATCCAAACGGTCTTGTATAAACCCCGATATTTCGAAAAGGTGCACGTTGTGCAAGAAGAACATCTTTTCTTTTTGTCTAGCGTGGTGGGTATGTCCAATATTGAACTCACCAAAAGTGAAAAGGCAAAAAAGTTGTGACTTAAAAAACCAAACCCAAAATAGTCCTCAGGTTTACCATGTTCTGCATAATTTTAACCATAAGAATTAATACTTCCCCTAAGAACCAAAACACTCGGCAACCGGGCATTTTCGGACCATGGGTCATTTTAACTTTTTTTTATTATTTTACTGAGAAGAATCACCTCCTACGAGTTGTTGGTGTACTTTTGAATTACTCTGTATAGTAGGTAAACCTTTAAATAATAACATACCAATAAATCATTTCTTGGTATCCGTTACACCAATAATATTTCCATAGCAAGCTATCAAAAATATTTGATACAATTATTACCTAATCCTGTGCAATTGCATTACTTGACTTAAGCCTACCATAATAGGTAGGTACTCCCTAGTCAATTATTTACAAACTTAACCTAAACAGTGCGACTTGTTACATATTTGCAAAGCGATTATTACGTCGATTAGACGAGTGGCCGTGTGTGGACACGCTAATACTGCTCTAAACAACAATTAATATGAAATTCGCTAAAAATGTTTTTGAATTGCTAGTTTATGAGAATATACAAACAGATATGTGTTAATTAAGTTTAAGAAGCAATGTATAAGTATTTAAAAAGAACTAAATTTAATAATTCAATTACTTTTTCTAAACGTATGTAACAAAATATGCAAAACTGATTTTTATCATAATTTAGGTTTAATGATTCAGAAAAGATAATAATGGCGAAACAAAATGAAAACAATGTTTCTAATACCACCACGAGTTCATCGCATTTCAACACATAAAGAATGGTAACTCGACTCTTGTTGCGAATGGTGGTGACCGCTGTCCTACAGATTTACAGCTGCTGACCCACGGGGAATTTTACTTCTCGATCCACGGCTTATATGACCCTAACGACCCTCATGACCGTTATAATTTCAAAGCTGTCGTGGTCGCAATAAAACCAAAGCTTCTCTCATTTTTTTTTTTGAAAACCTGTGTCAGTATTTTGTAAGTGTAACTCGGACAGGAAAATATTTCCCATTTTATGTAAGTGGAAACAAAACCCACAATCATTAGTGTAAAGTTATTCAGGATAATCTAAACGTAAACTAACGTTGCTAAAGTAATGTTTTAATTAATTTTCTTTGTTTAACATTGTATAATCAATAAAACATCAGTATAGGTAAGCAGATGTTGACAATACAACTTAAATGGTCGTTTATTTAGTACCTACATAGGTAGGTACGCAACGGGCTCGGCAAATTGGTTTTCACGAAATATATGCCGGGGATGGTTTATTTAGGCCATGAGAGTGATATCTACAGATTTAATTATTTTTCTTTATTATGCGAATGGTATAACAAATTTTTTGCAATGGTATAAAAGCATTGCATAAAAGACAACCGTTACGCAGTGGTTCTAAGAACGCCGTTGCTAGCTCCACGGCTGACGTGGATATAATTCTGACACAAAATCCACGGCATTACGTCATTATCATGGGGTGACGTCAGAGATAACTTAACCTCTTTATTAAATATATAAGCAGACAGTCAGGTGTTTTGTGGGTGACGTTTATCGGCCGACTCGGCGCATGTCTGGGGACTTGGAAAATTATTTCAGCTTTCTGAGATTATAGGGACATTATAGGGACCTCACCCCTTGACAATGACGTAATGATGTGGATTTTGTGTCAGAATTATATCCACGTCAGCCGTGGAGGTGTTCTAAGAACCGCAATATAAGCAACCAGCAACCACAGTCTATATTTATTAACGTTTACTCAAATAGTGTGGAAATGTGTTGTTTTTCTAAGTATTTGCACTTTTATAATTTGAGGAGGTTGATTTTGAACTTCAATTACTATAAGGCTTTTGAGTTTTGACAAACGGCTACAACGAACTGGTGGTTGACAAGATGGTAGAGAGTTAGGCATGGAAAAACCATGACACACCACGTCTCGCAAAAAATAATGTTAAAGAATAATATAATCGACACAGAGATAATTTCAACATGCCAGATTTCGATAGCTTTTCACAGAAACGAATCAAAGTTAAATTATCTATCTTAAGAGGTTTTGTATGTATAACATACCTGTATCTCCCTAATATTTTATCAAAGGTCTCTTATTGGTCTCTTGTTAAACATTGATGCGTTGTTATGACACAAAAATAAATAATAAAACCATATTTACATACCACATATGTTGTCTTCCCTAATTAATTGTTAATTTTCTTTGTTACAGGTAAGCACATTATAGAACACCACTATCATGGAGGGAGAAAATAAATTATAGTAAGAGGCCCATAAACTTAGGTGAGAACTATTAGAGCGCGAGACGTAATATAAAATACGGCTAGTAAATGTACTAGCCCCTTGTAGTCTGCAGAAAGCTCTATAATTAATTTATAAGTGTAGAATATATCTTTAAAATTTTTATAACATAAACCATAAAATTTAAGAATTACTACTACTTGTATTACTTCTGCTTCTGTAGGTATTCAGTTGTACAAGTTTCAATTGCGAGTGATAGCGAATTTTTTTTATTTCAAATTTTAATCGTAATTGCCGCCTTTACTAATGTGAACGTCATTTGAAACATTTCGTAATGACATACCTACTGGTAGTCACGAATGTAGAGCGTGAAAATTATTATCAACCTCGTTAATTTCTTGCGGTGATGTGTGTTGCATACGGAAATTTTAATGTAAGGGGTAGTAAAGAAGCCTTTTACGTTTAGATTTCCTCCGGTACTACGGTAAGAGAGACGGGTACAGACAGAAACCAATCACGGTAAATCTGAAGTCTGGAAGTTTTGTAATTCGCTACCAACAAGGGAGTCGTACTTGATATAAATTAAATTAGCGCGCTCTCCGTTTTATAACGCGTTCGTGAGAGGTTCGACTAATGTTTTAATTCTAACCCGCTCTTTGAATGCGATTACATTGCAGTTGCATTGAATAATACGCTTTTTTAGGTGCTCATTTTCAGGAAGTCGAAGTACAAAAAGCTTTAATGGTTTAGCTATTGGAATTCGAATTAATACAACACTGTTCTGGTATAATACAAAGCCTGAGTACTTCTATAGATGTTCTATAAAAAAATCATACTTTAAAACATGAAAAAGAAATCATTCACGTTTACTAAGAAATAATTGTATAAGTTTAAAATTTATTTTACAATATTGTAATTAATGTTGTCCAACATAATTTAAGGTTTCTTATCATAATTTCTAAAATCTTCTTACTTGGTTTTCAACAGAAAGTCAGGGTTTCAGCACAGGCAACAAACGTCTCTTCCTTGATTGCAGGAATAGGGGATTGTTTTACTTTTGTTGATTATTGTCCTTTTCAATTTCACGAGAGGGGTAGATACAACGCCTTTAGTAATAATAATAATTTACTTTACTGCGGTCATTATCATTAGTATGAGGTCCAAACTAATTGCAAGAAGTGGTACTACATAGGTTTCGTAGTAATCTCATTCGGCCTTACCAAACTGCTATGGCGCATAAATATTTGACGTCAAACATCGTCGAAACGAAATATTAAAAGACAAAGATACAGAATTTCAATGTCATTGGACAATGCAAAGTGTTCAAAAGAAAAACAATAAGTGAAGAAATAAGAAGTCTACATTAAGGGATGGACTGATATAAGAGTAGCTAAACAAAACAGAAAAATATGATCTATATTTAGTAAAATTAGCTACCTTTCATATCCACTGACCAAACAATGTAATTGGATTAGACAATAATGATGAATTTTTACAAAAAAAAATTGATGGATTATCTTTATCACTTTCTCTGGTCTCTAGCTTATTTATAAAATTGTTGCAAAGGTATAAAAGTTTCCCATGATGTTGTTGCTACCTGTCATGTATTTTTAAAAATATTAACAAGTTCTCCCAGTCGTAAAAAAAGCAATTACTTAGAATGGCCTTAAAATTTTAATAGAGAAATTGTGGAAGAGAATTTATATGGAAATAATTTAAGCTCAGCTGACTGCCATATCAAACCGCAAAGTAAAACGGGCTACAGAAATACACATCAAATTTTCTCCAAATTAGTTTTATGCTTGGCTGAATATTCTAAAATTTATGCGTAATTTACTGAAAAATTGCGAAATATGACAAAATAATTGTTGTGTAGGTAGTAGCTTCTTGATATAGGTATATCAAAGCCGGGAAGAAGATGAGGAAAATAGGAAGATATAATGCAATCTGTAGAAAATGAGAGTTAACATTCAGAATCTTAAATTTTTACATTCTCTGACTAGATCTGACGATTAGAATTAGACATTAATTTATCTTAGGCAATAAGCAATATAAGAATTCTTTACTTTGGCTTAATACAAGAAAATTCGCCTTTATTAGAATATTCTAGTAAATATTTTTGCTATATAGCAGCATCAAATTGTATTTAAGCTCGTTCATGTTGCTATCACTAAAAACAGAAAGTGTTTTTCATTTTCTTATTGTAGTTATTTATAAAAATATTGTTTGGAATGCATAACATTCTTAATCAAAGATCTGAATGCTTTATTTAGATATTTCATTATGTTATTTTTAGATACAGATGGCGAAAATGAAGGTGTTTGAAAGTAGGTCAATTCGATCCAGGGGTTTTAAAAGATGGAAGGGATAATAATATTTATAAACATACTCATCCCCAGTTCACATTTCCAATACAGAATACATCAAATATTAAATTTGTTAGATTCAATAGTTTATTTTATATGTAATGAATACGATTTCAGCACAAGCGTTAAAATAAACAACTAAAAAAAAATATCTATTCAGTAAATATACTCCATGGATACATTACATGTACCTAGTATAAAAGAACGTTAAAGAGAATATTTTAAAAGTCCGCGTTCTGTGATACAATTTTGTGTTATTACTTTGACTTTCGCACACATCATTCACAGTCTGAGCACAGAAGTTCTCCAAGATGGTATAGTTTTAAAAAACAACCCTTAGGAAACCAATTTTGATTTCTGTATTTTGTTGTTATAATATGAGGTAGGAAGCTTCCTTGCGGTACGATCTAAGAAAGATCAAAATGAATTACGGAAAAAGTGAAACATCTGACGCGTGTTTCACTTACACTTATTAGGATGTAGGTTCAATTGTTATAAATGTGGTCATCAAGAAGACAAATGGAAAATGCTCATCGCCTGGTGAAAAATTGATGGGGTTGTTAAACGTCCATTTTACGGCATGGGTTGGTTTTCATTACTTTTAAACGTGCGAGGAGGTTTTATTGTGATTGAATTGTAAATGGTAGACGACTATCCGATGTAATTGCACTTATACAGTTAGCAGACAATCGAAGATTTAATGATTTTTAAATTTAAAGTAATTGCTAAAAGTAAAATAAAGATATTTTGGAAAATCGTTTATTAAACGTTTATATCTACTTTGCGAAATTAAAAATTGTTTTCTTACTTTTTCTAAACAAAACAACGGAAGATACCCTTTTTATTTTATCATTCGCCCTTGTCTGGAAGTGAACTTTCTCTACATTTCCTCAGTTCAAGTTATTTCTGTAGGTATGGTGTAAGACCTTCTGAACTCGACCCTTTGATCTGCACAATGACATTTCTAATTCAACACGCGTAGCTACGCCGGTAATTGCCAGCCTTGCTCTATTCTCTCTGTCGAAACGGTATTTGAAGCAGGCATTTTATTTATTTAGTAAATTTAATTTTGTAACTTCATCGCCGTTATTGTGTGAGAAGGCGTAAACTGCTGCCAGCACCATCGATTTTCTTAGTTCTAGATGCGATAGCTTTTCTTTACTTTAACGTATGTTAAATGGTTCGTTTGAATGTGCGTAGGTTATCAAAATTGTCGTTAGGTATCAGACTATTGTAATAAAAATTGGTAATACGTACAAGGTTAAAAGCTAATCAATATTATGACCGATCACAGTGAATAATGTGAATTGAAATATGTATGTAATTGATGTTAAAGTACACGTGGTAGTAATATTATGCGTCAAATTCTGCTATACCACGCTCCCTGTGTTTGTACGAGGTCTCCAAAACAAAACAAAAATAATCTTTCAATAAGCATTGTTATTCGATACCTGTTGATAGCGAAAGCTTCAATTTAGAATAAAGGAAAATTGTGAAGATTATTAATTAACCCATGTTGTCTTTCTGTCTCCAAAGTTAAAGATAAATGTCGTCTTCACATACTATCTCCAGTATTCAGAAAAATGCAGTAGAGAAAACAAGTGTCAGAAACTTTGTGAATGAAGTATTGCAGGGTAAGAAACAATGAAAAAGTCATACCTATACTCAGTGGCGGCTGGTGCCGAAGAGCACAGGGACGCGTTCCCACAACAAAAAATGGAAATCTAACTTTTTTTTCTAAATCAATTTTAATTAAATTTTAAAATATCCGAAATCCAATGTACAGGGTGGCCCAAATTGGTTGTCCGTATAGGGTATCTCAGCAACTATATTGTCGTAATGAGAAAACTGTGGCCACATTCTCAGCTCGTTTTTTGAGACAAATTTAATGGCGCAGACGAAATTTTTTTGTAGTTTTACATTTTCAAGGAAAACGTGATTCTCCGAAATTTCCTTGTTGCTATTATGTTGAATAATTTTTTTATTTTATAAGGCATCGCAAAACTATAAAAACATTCTAAAGGCACTTTTTTTGGGTAGAACCCAATGGCGTACTCAAACTTTTAACTAGTGTTCAAATTTCGGAAATATTAAATATAGATGTAGTTTTTAAATAGAAACCATAGTTTGTTATGTCGTTATGAAAATGTCTTATTTTAAAAATATATACTTTAATGGGTATATTTTTAATAGTTTTTCAGCAAAATTAGAGTTTATGTCTTTTTACTTATTCAGGTAAAGTCATGTCCAATTTACAAGGAGTTTTAACTAAGAAACTGGACATGCTACTCGACAGACCTCGTCAATTTTCAGCAGCAAAAACAAGGTCGGAATGTGTGCCAGCGTGCCGCGTGCTCTTAAAGCGCTTCGTCGGGTTGATTTCAACAAAATTACTGTAACCACACTCTTACCTATAAATCACTGAACTCTAAAAGTGAACGTTTCACGAATATTTTTTTGGTTATTACAAACTTTAATTTTTTGTTGTAAAAATTTTGACATTTTCAGGTTTTTTAATTTCATCCCAAATCTTGCCAGATTCTCTTAAATCGCGTCTAATAAACCACGCCCACTCCAAAAAAAAATTCTGGGGCTTCATTTTTGTTCACTTCGCTCATCTGTTACCGTTCCCCCCAAATGTTTTGGTCGGAGAGGGCAGCACTGAGATAACATTCTGTTCTAGTCTGCAAACTAAAGTATACAGAACCATTATCGTTCATAAACCTTTACAATCTTTTGGTGATGAGGGCATAACTGGCAGAATGTGTTCCAAAAATTCGCGACAGATTTCGCGTTTCAATCTCAGTGGCAAAACATGAGGTCCAATTAATCGATCGTTAATAATTTCACTCACACCAGACATTTATATCGAAAATTGTTGTTGATGTATCTTTAACTTTTATTAGATACCGGTTTTCTTTTGATACATATGTACAGTCAGCGACAAATGTTTTCACCAGTATGATACCACTGAACACGTTTTTCTGAGAAATATAAGAGGTACCACAACGTCGTTCGTATTGTTTTATATAGGTATGTTGGTAACACTGTTAACAAGATGAAATGAAATATAGAATTGTGTTATATTTCTCAGTAAAGCGGGTTACAGTGGTACAAGACTGGTGAAAACATTAGTCGCTGAATGTACATGTTATATCAGTTTCTTATCCCCGTCTCTTAGAAAATTAGTCTCATATTGAGAAAGTAGGTATTTGATACATGGTAGCAGCTGATTTTAAACACATTGTCGTAATACCCATTGTCAAACAAAACAACCTTGGCTAAGGTAGTTAAATTATCCTGACTCGGCCATTGAATTACTTCAAAAGAAAAGTGATATAACTAACATGACTATTTTGACTCGATAATGTCAATACTAAGAGGCCTGGATTCAAATCCAGGAGTGTTCTTAGTAGTATCGAAATAGATTCTTCAGCACAGCTTTTTACAGGGATAAATGAAAACCACGATATCATTCAAAGCATTTCTTTTTATTTGCTTGGATATTGCACTCTTAGAACATTTTACATTGTAAAGACAAAATAGACATACCTATATTGCTTGCATTTTTCTTGATTTACCTAGATACATAAAAAAAGCTTTTAAGATTGTAACGGTAGAGACATCCATGCGAAAGCTCCTGAAATACCGTCATATATCTCAGTTTTAATTGAAATTGCACTCGGGCTTGCAGTAATTGTGTCCTCGATACTGCACGCTCGCCACTAACTGCATTCTAAGGGAATCCTAGAAAATAAACTCGTGTGCAATGCTCGTTTTCCAGCTATCATTATTACGGTTTTATTCGAAAAAGAACCTAGTGGGCCACATTGTGGGACGATTGTGAATGAGCGGTTAGTTTTAATGGTTTTGTATTTTCTGCGTGGACATTTTTATTTCCTATTGTTTGGAAATTCTTAAAAAATCTATTAGTAGGTATATCACATTTTTTTAACTACATACGTAGGGTATTTCTGTACCTACAACACGTTATGAAGCAAATTTAAAATACTCTAAAATACGTAGGTACGTACATTAAAAAGAAGTAGTAGTAGAAGAAATAGCCATCATTATTAATTGGTATTGCTATATAATGCATCTTCCTGAGAATTAGCAAAGGTCTATTTCTTATAAGCTATTAGTGTTTTTCTACTGCTCTGCAAGCATTTTAAAAGTGCGTGTAATTAACATTTGCGTTAAAAAACAAAATGCAAGAAAGGAAAATCGAAATTGTTTCGTTGTGTAACATCCGGCTGCGATGTCCGCTGCCACCCTTTGCAGTTGTTAATGAACACAAGCGCCACCTAGCGCAATCCCTAGTGGCCGGCACGGGTCATGCTGCGTTTCCGTGTCCAAGCTCTGGGGTGTAGAACAATGGGAGCTAGTTTACTAACACAATACCACAATTGTTGCCTATAGTAATATGGATTTAATGCAACCCGTTTTGAGATTATACCAGTGTTCTAAATTGGGTATATGTACGCCCGTTACCCGGATTCGTATTATACTGCGTATTCAACCTACCCAGCTCTCCTCAGTAAAACTTATGGTCATTATCCGCAAAGTTTTGAGATTCTGGGACTTCGTTAAACAAAAATTAATTAGGTAACGACGACAAGAAATACTTGAGCTCCAACTTTCAACCAATTAACGGCTATTTATGGAGCTCCGGTAATTTCAAACGCTATACAGAACTTTGGATATTAAAATCTTTTGGAAAACATATTTTTCTTGTAGAACTCGTTCTTTAATATAAATAATATTATTTCAGTTTAGACGATTTTTTTTTTGGAAGAAAATATTGTCCTCTAATCCTAATAAGTTTAAAAAATAATTCTAAATCTGAAATGCTGTTATAAAATACGCACAGCGTGCACACATATGTTTAATGTTCTGGTCTTACCCCCGATGCCCTCTAAATAAAGTTTTGGAAACAGAACTAAAGTGCCAACATAAATCATCATATTCCGTAAAATATGACGCGACAAAAAATAAATTGCTACACACAAGATTTTTTGTTGACCGAGATGGGAAAGTAGTACTTGTTTTAGTAACAAAAAATATAGGTAGATTTAAACTTAAACCTTGTAATTGTTATCTTATTTTGTTCTTTAAAAAAAAGCGCCAGTAAAAACTGCTTCGAATGAGCCGTATGAGATACCTACAACCTTTCTGATAATCAAGAACAGTTTCTTTAGGTATATTTTTCATCCGTGGTTGATGTGCTCAGCCCCTACCCTCTTGTCATTGTCATCGCCTTCATGGTCTTTCTCGAAACATTTCTACTACTGATAAATACTTTTGGTTTTATAGCAGACTCGCTAAGAGCCTTTCCCAACATTTTCACCCCATTACAAAATGCATCTTATCAATTATTATCTCGATTATTATTGAGGATGAATAAATTGACGAACGACATCCAACATACCAACATCGGAAAAAATGATGAATGGTATAGAGCGTGACATTCAACATTTTGATCCCACCTCCTATTCTAAACTTATAGATTTTATAAATTCTATAAGATAAATATTATAAAATTATATCTATAACTCTAAAGAAAATAAAATTATCACAAACCTAATAAACAAACGTGTAATGTGTATCTTAAAAAATTTATATTTCACAAAACCTAACAGGGATTTTTTCTACCCATTTGTGTAATCACTCAGGAGTCCTTCACTTTCTCCTAATCTATCAGTTGCAATATATTCTACGTACGCTTATGATGAGAATTTAGATAAGTTTGGGTGAGAAATGCTTAAGCAGGACATCAATCATTTCATCATTATAATACACTTAGCATTATGTCGATAATCGGTTACTAGCAACCATTAAGTAAGTAAGACTTAAATTATATGTGGAGAAGACAATAATCGATGATGTACAGTACATATCTCGATAAATTCCGTCTCGGCCGAGTCAACAACCACATAATACGAAATTCACAACCATCATTTTCCAATTATATAGACCACAGTATATACTAGCTTGATGCGTAAACTACTCACACACGAAAGTTTGGGTCAAACCGCGTAAGGGGTAGGGGTCAGGGGGATCCCCAAGGGAGGTACGCAAAGGGGAGGAGAGCAATCAACGCCAGATTGCTATAAGATTGAACCCGCCATGCGAAAACACGACAAAATATGTTTTCAATAATGCATCTGCTGGCTTACAGGCGGAAGCTTATTTGTGGCCTTTTTATACATCAACGTCATTCGTCTTTTATCTTCTTCGTTTCCCATCAAAAACTCATTAAGGAGGAAGAAAGAGTACTCGTTGTGCAGGGAAAAGTAATTACACACTGAAATCTGTTACGGATACATGCCTACTTTTGTTGATTCTCAATAAATGCTGTTCAAACTTTGGTTTGCGAATATTGGACTTTCAATATTGGTTTTACCTATATAGAATGTTTTTCCTCGCGTTTATGAATTATTTGTTTGCTTCAAGTTTAAACTTTCAGCTATCGAGATCAATATTTCTAGGTAAGTGGTAGCGACAGCTTTATTTAATCTGCTTAGGTAGTATTAAAATTTTCAGATCTTGATTTTATTTTATTAAAGTTTATAAAAAAATATTAAAGTATTCACGAAATAATGAATAAAAAAATTAAGAAAATAGGAAGAAGCATCTTGCTTGATTTGAGAATATTATGTAACTAATAGCTTCTCATTATTGCTTGAAATAGTTAATACAACAAATTAGATGAACATCTCTTAACTTTGCTAATTAAATGTATATCCAGTCTTAAATTATTGTCTACTCCATTTTTGTCTCCTTGAAACTTCTAACTGTGAAACAGCATTCTCAATTCTGCTATTTATTGTTTCATACGTCCGTCGTCGGATAAATTTCTAATTACCTACTCCTAATTCATTATAGCATTCATTTTGATATAATCACACCAATTTATTGTTACAAAAAAGAGTGTTGTTACTTCATGGAGTTTTATTTAATCTCTAATCGGTTTCTGACATTTATCACCAATCTTGTTACAGTCAATTTAACGTCTGCAACTTCAGGAAGCCGCCATGGGACGCAACAGCATGAAAGTTTGGCTGAGTTTCATGTCACTAGCTCCGATTTCTCTTGTATGTTAACCACTTTATACCTTATCGATGCACCCTACAAAAAAACTCTGCTTAGAACTGTCGAAATATAAATAAATGTTTTGTAATGTTATTAAGCTAAAGAATAAATTAAAATAATTTATTATGAATATTATCGAAACGACTTTTCGTACAAAACAAATCGTACGTGTTCTTAAGTTTGGGAAATGAGCACCTCGTTTAATGATTTAGAATATTTAGATAATAGTTTCTTTGTACTAAATAATTGTCTTGATATTAATAAATCTTGAGAATTTCTTCATAGCAAAAATGCTCCAATTGTAATTCTGCCCTTTTCTCTTCCACACTCGGATGTTTCATCATTGATTATAATCAATGGTTTTTCATCTGAAACCAATTCTTGAAGTATTCATTTTAAGTTTTCAAGGGCATTTCCTACCCCAAATATTGAATCAAAAACAGTTATTAGGGGTCTGAAGGGGGATGAATTTAACAATACTAATTGAAAAGAATATTGAAAAATGATTTTACGTTTGTTTTTATTTTAAAGTGCATTAGTAAATGTATAGTAATTTTTTATACAAGACGATAAAATTATATTTTATCGACAAGCGGAAAGTGTTAATTCACGAGCGATGAAATCGCGAGTGAATTAATTTTCGCGAGTCGATAATTAAATTTTATCGTCGTGTATAAAATTCTATTTTTTTCTATAGCAGATGTTAAAAAAATAAGAAAATTTAAAAAAAAAAAACAATTTAAAATTAGATTATATTAAAACCCGAAAATCTCAGTAGCAAAGGTTTCCATTCGGTTTCCATGGAGTTTCCAGAAAATTAAACTACTTTATCTATCCTTGCGGTTAAAGTGTTACTTTATCTACCCTTGCGGTTAAAGTAATACTTGATCAACTATTTTTAGTCGAACAAAGCACACTTTAACATCTGCTATAGAAAAAACAATATTATTTGTTACTGAATAACCTTCTGGAATTTAAAATACAAACACAATTTATTACTTTTGATTTTTGGTGATAAACTAATATTCGCAAATTTTGAATGTGTTAATAATAGCAGCCTTTGTGTTTTTTGCATTTTTATTGAAAGTTCAGAGGTGTACATGGAGTTTTAAAACAAATATAGGATACAATGGAAACGATTGTTAGCAGTGAAATGGAATTGTTAGAATGCAATGAAATTTCAATGAAACTGTATGTTTCCTACAGGCAACAAAAATTGTTTTGTATTTTTTTGCATTTGATAAAACTTGCGAGTGGTTGTACTACTCTGAATACAGTTACAGAATAACCATATAAAAGGTATGTTATACGGAGTGACTCATAAATACTCGTCCTGTTTGACCGTTGTTGGTAACGTATCGTTGGGAGAAGATGTTACCTCAAACAACAAAAAAATAAATTAATTAAATCATTACGGAAATTAAAAACAAATAAAGTTTGTTTTTTCAGCGATTCAAGTTTGGAAATATGATAAATTTTATTCGAAAATTTGGTGGATTGGCTACCACTTTGTAAGCTAACAATTCTTTCTGGACTTAAATTGCAGAATAGATTTTCCGGCAAATTTGGAAGATTTCGATTTTTTCTTGAAGTTAGGTAGTACTACCTAAAATTTTCAAAAGTTTTCTTGTCCCAGAATAAAGTTTTCCTGAATCATATTGGCTGACGTTAGGGTTGTTTCTGGTATTTGTCACGGTACAGTATAACTATATTCCTGTAAAAAAAGTGAACTATTATATTTTTTAGTACAAGAAAAAAAACCTCCAACTGAAAATTTGTTAGTTGTGAGGTTTAATTTAAAAGTTATAAGCAATTTAAGAGTTTCAAAACTGGCAACATTGCATACTGTAAAAAATTGTGAACATGCCAGCAAACCTAATATATAACATATGTCAAGTCAGTATCTAGATTACGAAGTTAACACCACTGGTATATCATATTGTAAAAAAATATTCTAAAGACTGTGAATTAAAAAAAAGCTCAGAATGAAATAGAGAGAGATTTTGAAATATTATAATGCTGGGGTTTATTTACGTTCTGTTTTTGTAGCATCTGATGATGCCCTGAGTTGGGGCGAAAAGTTAATGTAGGTACTTATCTTTTGGTTTAAATGTTTGCGAATTAAAGTGAATGACTACCCGATTTTGATTGAACTTTTATCATTATTACATCCATTTAGAGAAGAATGTAAATTATCAAATGATTATGGCTACTTTATTATTCGTTTTGAAGTAAATAATCAAACCCATTTCCTCCGTTTATATATTATTTAGTGTTTATCGTAATTATTAAGAATCTTAATTTGGCCATTCTTCACGGCCTAAGTTGAAATAAGATGCAGTCTGTATATATTTCCAAAATCATTTCCCAACGATTTCCCAACACATAATAGAAAATATAATACGCCTATTATTGCTGAAAGAATATAGTACAGATTATAGGTTTAGTAAGTAGCGGTGCAACTTCATCAACCTTATTCCCGATACAGCGTTTTTATTTGGAAATGTAGAGTTGTTCGTGGCCATTGTACACAAGATACAATCAAGACTGTTTGTTTGCAGTACTGCAATGCACGCTAGCCATCTCCAGTGTGTTGAAAATTAATGGAAATTAGAAATAGAAACTTCTGGAAAATGAACGTGGTTTTTGGGATAAAATATTAACTCAGATTCAATCAGGAAAACCATAATGACTTTATATGAATTAATAAATAGCTGAATTTGGAGCTAGTTTATTCACCTGTAACTTTTTCGCAGAACTTCGGAGTGTCCTTAAAAATGATTTTCAGTTTCTGCCTTCCTGCTGAAAGAAAATTTGTTTGCAGTCTTTTCTTCGGTCCACTAATTTTTCATTGTAAAATGCTTCAGATAATTGATTTTCGGTACGTTAGTGCTTTCTCGCTTTTTCCCTTTAACTCGGTCAACTCCGTTAATTTATTATTTCTTTAGAGAACGTCTTTCCAATTCCTTGATTACAGCTTTTATGCAAAACTTGTTTGATCGTGTTTGCAAACTCGCTTGAATAACCATCGACGTCGTTGAATTTTCGCACAAAGTTCTGTTATCTGCAATTTTGTGTTGTACACAAAAAGTGCAATGTCGATAAAAACGGTAATTCGATCGAGTAAAGTAAAAAACCAATTTAAGCTTTAACGAAGATTACAAACGTCTAAAACTTGTTAGTGCACAGTTAAGTTCCTTCAAAGTTTAGCTATCCTACAAACTTCCTCCAATAAGCCGTAATGCAGCCTAGTTCAGTTTTGTTTATCGATTTCGTTCGCTTCGTGTTACATTCTGTAAAAGGGGTAAAGCGGGAATTCGGTCCCAGGGCTGCAGTGCTCTGTGTATTCAGCACTGAAATGTGTTTCTTCCTTTATTGTCAGATTTACTGTCTTCGATTCGACCCTGAGGGAGTCCACTGGACGACTCTTGGTAAATACAAACTGAAGTATACAACATCAAGTGGAATCTTATGGGATCATGCAACTGATATATAGTTATTGACTCTGTTTTTTATTGCTGAACGAAGGACTAAATATCTATACAATTTTCCTTCCAAACTTACAATGCCTGCTGCGGAAGTTTTGCGTCAAATAAAAGGGGTTCTCTTTCGAAACGGTTGTAATTTTTTACGCATTATGTCAATGCCGCGTTCTTGCAATAACTATTACCAAGAAAAACACCCAGGGTTATTTCTTTGGTTTTTCTTCTGTATAAAGTGCTTGAAAAATGGTCGGGCTTTTCTATTGGACGTATAGGAATATAGTTACAAATTGAAATGTTTAAAAAGACAATTGTAAGAATTCACTGAATGAATATAACGGCTACCAGCAAAATTGAATTTCTGATGTTTCAAATAAGATTTCATTGCCAACAAAAAGTCCGACATTAAAAATTATCAACTAGAAAATTTGTCGGCGTTAGCAACGCATTGGATTCTCTAACGATACGGAAATAAAAAAAAATATTATTTTATAGAAACATTTTACAAACATCCTGTCATGCCCCGAGTAAATAAATATATCCGTTATTAATCATTTTGCTATAAAGTATAAAAAGTATTACATGAACAACTAAATGATTTCTGAATTTTAGTTACCTTTCTTTTGAATTTCCAGTTCATCACAACTAAACGCGAGTTTACTAAAAAGATTCAACATTTATAGGTATACATTGATGAGAGATAACAACCGTTTACCGAATAACACCTGTATATCAAACAATTCCGGTATTTTCTAGGTCAAGTAAAGGTCAAATTTGATATACATAGCTAGCGCTTTTAAAATGTTTTTATTATGTGATAATTACTTCTACTATTATCGGGGATGAACAACCACCCCCGCATAAGTAATAAATGAAAAATCCATAAACATTGCTCGCCCCTGCTATAAATGTATGTTAACAATAGATAATTAGTATTTTCCTTATAAATTATTTGCCAGTAATGCTAAGCGTAATGGTTTGTTAATATTAGTGATGGTAATTATGTATTTTCTGTGTCCATTAATTCTTGTTTCTAATTCTGTGGGATATAATTTTATGAGACCAATTCCATTATAGCCGACAATGCAAGGATATGCAATTAATATTATAAATATCTGCTACAGCGAAATACAGGTTCTTTACTATACCTATCTTTATTCAGCGACTTTAATATAATATGGCTTTACACCCAAGAAATACGCCAACCACACCTGGAAATTTTGCCACAGATATTGACATAGGTACAGCACACGGGACTCGAAGTTTTACATCTTTTCCAAAAAATGTTATTTGGATCGTATGTACCTCATGTACCTAGCGTATTTAGTCTATGTTAGCTGGTAGCAGAACCAAATACGAGCCGTTTGGAGTGGATCCTAAAACGCTACATGAACTGAATTGCCGAGTGTTCCTTTAGCGTTATATATTGTTACGAAAAGTGCTGGTACAGATATTATAACAAAACCCTATCGGGATTACAATTAAAACAAAATATACTGCAGCCGTTTTTTATTACCCCATGGTGTACCCCCAACTCCTCAATTAGAGCTGACTGGGGATAGAGACCGAAATTCCAATACAAAAACATTTAGATGCTGTCGATGCTGTGAGCATTCCAAGGATCGAATCCCAGTTTAGTTATCTAGTTATCAACGGTTTGCTTGTAGCAGTTTGTTGATATTAGTAGGACACATTATTTTTGATAAAATTATATAATATAGTACATTACATCATAGTCATGAAGGTGATGCTTTACTGACGAGACGATGTATGAAGCAGGAGGCCGTGAAGCGGCTTAATTCTTCGGTCGTCGTTCGAGTTAGCTACAGACACTTTCTTGACGAGTATTGATTAAATTTAAAGAGGGGGGTTTTGTAGTAATTTAATATTGAAAACGAAAATAATATAAAAAACAATTAGTTCTGTTTCTGTTTTTTCCATGGTGACAATTGTCCAAAAAGGAAAATGTTGCTTGGTTTGGCTTAAATTGTATTGAACCAAGGAAAGTTTATATTCCTGATAATATAAAAAGTTTCACTAGTGGAGGAAATGCTGACGATTTCAGAAAAACCATATAGGTACCTACGCTGAACTGCTGAACATCACCAACAAAATGAATTTAATGGATTAAATATACAAGAAGTATAAGTATGTTTGCTTCTAAACTTAAAACACAGCTTGAAACCATTGTGGCGTGAGACAGCAGTGTCAAGCGTATAATCGCTTGGAGAAGATAAAAATAAAGAGAAACTTAAGACGGTGAATTATAACTATGTAATTAAAAGGATCGTGCTTCTTGGCAGTAATCCAAATAATTACAATCTTGTTAGCATGTTTGGAATTTTTATCATACAAAACTTAAACGGCGGAAAATGGAAAACTGTAAATATGGGGTTATAGTAAAGTCAGGGGTCTACTTTGATTAATATTATATTATTTTAACAAATTAAGCTAATACATGGTTCTGCAAACATGAATTGGTTTAGCGCATTATTATGATTAGGATAACCCATAATATTCAAGTTTATTTTCATACCTTTGTGTCATAATAATTCATGTACTTTTTTTTTCTAAAATTAATATACGCAGTAAAAACCCTGAAATTCATTTAATAGCTTTTTTCATTTCGTTATGTAATTCTTCTTCAGTGAGCACTTGAGGGGTGAATTTAATGCTTAACAATCTATCAATGTCTCCCTATCGGAAATTAACCTTTGACTTATATAACGCAATACAGGATATTTTAATATTTTCGTCTGTTTGAAATGTTGTCTACCTTCAAAATATGTATCTAAAAGGCACTGTTTATTAATTATTAATTCGGATATGAAAATATTGTAGGTCAAAACCAAACACCGCAGCATTTACCTATAGAACATTTTCAGTGTAGGTAAGGTTTCCTGGCTATACGTTCATATTACCTTTTACAATGATTATAGCTTTATATTGCAATATAATAATTAATAATAATTACTCTAACTGACAATTAATAGCATATCATTACAATAGTATTTTATGTATCAAGTTTGGAATATGGCATGATTTTGTCACTATTTTCAGACTGTTCCATAAGTATAGTGCGGAATAGCCGTTCCAAATCCGTTGTACCTACTCATAGAACTTCGTTTCTTTAGGCGTCGAAGCCGATATTTTATAGTGTATTCCCTATAAATCCATTTACATAACAGTTAATCTTATCTTATTTCTTTTATTTGGTTCCCATGCGATAAACGCCAAGTAACTAAGGTAATGGATCCTCCAAAGCTTTCACAGTCTAGAGCTCAGCGCCGCCGCGTCGGTCGTACACGTGTCGCACTTTAATCGTATTCTTCAAGAAGTACACATTGACGGAAAATAAGAGAATACAATTATTGTGAAATTATACTTCCTTGCAGTTCTACAAATGTATAATCTGTTAACTTAGGATTTTTTCTTCTGATAATAATTTACAGTAACAATGAATTAATATAATAAATCGACCTTCTCCTCTCCTCAACAAAATATCAAGAGTTCTTGGATGAAACATAATTTTTGAGGAGTGTTCAAATTTGACCAGGAAAATTTTAATTTACATTACTGTTGTTTATCTATAAAAAATATCTCTCCTTTAAGATGCAATGCATAGGTAGCTTTAGAATTCCTTGAAAGAATTATTTGCCGTGTCAAATCTCTTGCCTCCCAATGCCTGGGCTATTAAAAGGCGGGGCAGCGTTTTCAAGACTAAGCAGTGCAGACAAAACACTTAGGTACTACTTTTGTTAATTGAATTGAATGAGGATTATCATTCCAAATATTCGTAATTGTGTTTACTTAATCGATTATTTAACGACAATCGTTTACGTTTATTTATCGCCAATAGAGCGTTTTTGAGCACTATACGCTAGAGTACAGTACCGGTAACGTCTTTACTAGGTAACATACTGCTTTGCTAAGCAACATATTGTTTTGCTTAAATAAACGTAAATAACAGAAAAAGATAGAACAAAGCATGCTTGCTCTCTCAGGCTAAAATTATAGATAAAAAGATTAAAGGAAGAACCAGGATTACTGATATAATTGAGAAAGAGCGGAAAAGAAAAAGCGGTGGGCTTGACACGTGGGTAGAGACAAAGTCCGATGGGCACATAAAACCACAGGACGCAGGCTGAGACAAACCAAAAGAAACATAGGACCTCAACTGGAAAAATATGGGGACGAAATTAAAAACATAGTAGGTTTACAGTTAAGCTACAGTTAAACACTGCATAAGATAGGGAACCAAACTGGTAGAGACCTGCATTTGGGAGTGAATAAAAGTTGATAGAGAATAAGAAGGATCGTAAACAAAAATATTGTAGTATCTATCTCAAAACGTGCACGCCGGAATTACATTCGTCTCATATTATTTGGGAACATATTAATAACGTCGCAGTTTATAATACCTCTAACAGGACAATTCAGCCAAACTGTAATCTTGGCCAAATAATCTCCCTTTGAAATCCCGATTAATTATTCTAAATATATTTGGGAAGCGTCCTGTTGTACTTTTCTCAAAGGATTATTTGCTTCGCAATCACATTTAAATCTTTTAGTATTATATCCTTCCTCTACTGTTATTTATATTCACGAAATGCCTTTAAGTACACAAGTAATTAATAAGACTGCAGCAGCGCATTTGGCGTCTTCCCAAAAGCTCACAATGTGCGGTAGAATTGCCGCAAATGTATTCTACAATTCTACTGAATAGAAAACTTTTATCTCGTACACATTTTACTGTAGCATTTAATCAGGACGATACCCTCCTTTCAGAATTTATAACGTCTATTGACAGAATAACCCCTCATCTTACAATATTGAGATATATTTTTCCAACAATGTCATCTTTCGTAACTGATTTCTTTTACACATGTTTTTTACAAAATACTTTGGTATTGGGTTACACTTTTAAGCAAAATTGTGGAAAAAGCGATTTAATTCTATTAAATGCGGGTTTCGCCCTAAAAAACAGCTACACGATATACAGATATTGGATCTAAAAGTAAAAGATCGCGTGTAAATCGGTGAATCGTTGTATTTTGAATGACCAGTAATCTGCCAAGCGGCCTCTAATAACAGACTGTTACATGGCAGCCAATGTAATTGAATATTTGAATATTTCACATGAAATACTGTGTTCCCATCGGCTTTAGTGAAAACAACGTATGAAGTCAATTATTCAGAGGTTCTGAAAATGTTATATTTTCCAGTATGGTACATTTCTCTTGTTCCTTTTATTAAACTGAATTACTGAGCATAATTATTTTACCTTCTTTTCCTTAAATATTTGTAATGTTTTTATCAATACTTTTTTCTAGAATTATATTAGGTACTTAAATTTTGTCTAATTTGTCGATATTTCAACAATATAACGTTTAATAAACGAATGCAACCATTGTGAATAGAATATATTAGTAACACAGTAACACCAAAGACTATAAGATTTAATTTTAGAAAATCGGCTTTTACTAAAAATTCCTGTAGGTATTTGTTGGTTGGAAATATTTAATTTTACAAAATACCTCTGGTTGCTAGTACTGTTCTAGTAAAATCTCATCAAAATGTGATTAACTATTTAATTAATGGTGGATGTGTAAGGTTAATAATATGGCGGCCATATCTGGTATACAGATGGATCGTGGACTAGGTAAGCACCGGAGCAGGTATATACGGGGAGAAGCACAGGGTCAAACTCAAATTTACCTTAGCTAACACCCCACGATCTTACAGGCAGAATTTTGTGAAAATCCTATGAGTTCCAGGCCATAGCTGAATAAAGGGCAATTAGGAAGCTGACCTCTATTAGGTCTAGAACCAGCTTTCGGAATATCTCCAGGTAAGGAACGAGATTTCGGCGACTTTTCAGCAAGCTTGGTCCTCACTACAAACCGCCAGACAAGCAAGAGCTCTGATAATGGGCTTCTCACACATGCCGGCAAAATATCGACTCGCAGTCCCAATAGAAGACAGATCAGGATCGTAACGGGCCTCTATAACAGGGCACGGACACCCAAACAAACATCTCTACAGGAAGGAATTGTTCCTTCTGACCGGTGTCGGAAATGTCAAGATCAGGAGGACACATTCGAACACATCCTCTACATGTGGACAGCACTTGCAGCCATAAAGAACAAATACCTTACCCCTTTCTTGGCTTGGAACCAACCGGGACAACCAACAGGACATAGCGATGCACAAGATTCTGTCCTTCATCGAAATGACGGACATGTGCGTGGAGTGCGTCTCTTTTCAAGAGGAGTACAATAACCACAGTGGCCTAAATGCAGCAGTTTCCAGATCCGCCCCATTTGTAATCATCAAGGCCAATGTTAATTCGATAATTACAAAAACATGAATCTGATTTACCAATTATTATTATTGTGGCAAAACACAAGGTACAGTGAACTTTTTTTGTCATTTTCCTTCACTTTATGGTATAGCAGCACATTAAAGAATATTTATCAATTGTCACGTTACATTAAAAAATTGTTTGCTTTAATGTCCGCCGTTCTTCAATAGTTGAATGGTGGCGTTAATTGCAACACATCTTTGTTGCACTTACTTTGAGCCTATGGTGGGAAATTTATATTTATACTTTTGTAATTACTTTTTTTTATAATACCTACTTTTACTATAATTTCCCTTCTGTCGCCTAAAGGTGTAGGTAGAGGTTGTCTGTATGATATTGTGAACCTAATTTTTAATCTTTTTACATTAAATTCATGAGATGTTCTTTATTTTACTTTAAATTGGTTTGGTTAAGTTTGGTCCCTCTATGAGTAGGACTTATTGAATTTAGTTCTTGTAATTCTGCTCGATTTTCAGTAACGGACATGTTTTTATTTATCATTCATAATAATTTAAGAATTTTAAAATAATATGGAATAGAATGCGTAGTCACTGGTTTCTGGTATGACCATAACAATTGAACTAGTAATCTACATCTAGATACACGTGCGATAACACGTGAATATCAAATCACGTCACGTGTGGTCGGCTCCACTTTATGTTTGACACTGTTCGTGCCAAATCACCATAAATGTTTGATTTTATTACTAAAAACTGAATGCAACCACCGTAATATCGCAACCTGCAGCGGACGCCACGGGCTAACGGTAGTTGCATTGTTTGCAATATCTGCATTGAAACACTAAAATACATGCTAATCATGAATACTACCTCATTGTCTAATTGTAACGCAAATTGTGACTAGTAAATATTTGTTATACTATGCGGGTGTAGGTGTTTTGCGTACTCTTATTGGTGATATTGAATTAATCTGACTCCAATTGATTATATCAAATATGTTTATTATATCAGAACAACTTATATACAACAGTTAATAAAATTCTTGTAAAGTGGGTAAAGATACCCTTTATTAATATTGTTAAAGAAAAACTTTAATACATGTGAGGGAAATAATCCCAACAATGATGAAATTGTGATAGGTCTTCAGGTACTTCAATTTCCTGAGATCTTCGGTAATTGGATCTAACAGTGAATCTTCGAGGGTCCAAGTTGGATAAGAAAAATGGAGAAATTCTAATGATGCTGGTTGAAGATGTCTTGAGAGGTTCAAGATGGTAACAAACAGAAGAGGGAGTTTCTAAAGGATCTTCCTTGGACAAAATAACTGATTCTTGATTGTTGACAACCGAAGGTAAAGTTGAAGAAGTCTGCTTGACTGGAGATGGATGAAGTGGTGAAACTGATGTTGGAATTCTAGTATGATGTAGAATCGTGCTTGTTGCACTTCATTTCTTCATAACATCCAGAAGGCTTGAATAAATGTATTATTATGGGAAGACCTGAGGAAACCTCTAGGTTAGTTTTTGTTTGTGCTCTAGGTTATGTTGAGAGTAGCTAGGTGAGATCACTCCAACTAAACTCTGAATGTTTTTTTGAATTTGCTCCGCTTTTTATACAAAATCCAGACAACCAAAATTATTTCATTGGTTGGTCCAAATCTGAAAATCTGTGTGGGAGGAGTCATTTTGTACAACGACTGAGCTCGACTGCACTTCATAGTGACACTTGCATTGCAATACAAACACTACGTTCCTATGCAGTTAAGCAGTTTGATTTCCAAGGTATCTTGATTGATGTAAATATTACCCTGGCATCGTACTGAAGCCCCGATACGGGTATATGTTTTACGAGGGTATATGTCGCATTATGATGAACAATCCATTCGGCTTTATATTTTCTATGCTGTTCGTAAAAAGAAATATTGCAAATGCAAATGTTAGGAATATCTGCTTTATATTTTAAGAAGAAAATATGCCCAAATTCAAAATGTTTAAGAGTTTATCGAGGCAAATACTGGAAAATATATTGAAATAAAAGTTCCTATTTGAAAAATAAACATGATAATTTATGCAAAGGGCGCAGCGTAGCGTCTTTTAAAAAATGAGAACCCTATCATATAGAGTAATACAAAAGGTTACAGTGGTACATTACTAAACACCCAACTTTATCCCGCAATTCAATCGTTTCTTTATCCCTTACGGTTTCAGAAATCCCTACACCAAAACGTGCATCTGTAACATATATTAAGCGTTTTGAATTTCATAGTCTGAGATGAAGAATGTTTGCAATAGAGTTAGTTATTACGAAATAGGATTTTGTATTTAATGGCGCTGGGTATGTATAACGATATGTGTTTCCAAATGCTAGGAAATGTGCAACTGAAGATAAAGTAAAATACTTGAATTTTTTTTTGATAACAAGCAATCCACTAGTTTCTATAATTATTTCTTATTTATTGTTTTACAGGCAGAACTCCTACCCTTAAATTAGAATTTTAAAATGTGCAGGAAGCGAAGTAAGCTTCCAAAAAATTTCCGCCCTCGACCAGAGTTAGGTTTGAGCTAAGACCGCACAACCCATCACAGGAATTTTGTGATAATCCAAGAACTAATTATTTTCTTCACTTTACATAGTGTCTCCAAATCGTATCACAAAAGGGGCTGGCATTACCAAAAGATAGGTAGACACTCAATTGCAAACTTTTTCATGGAATCTAAAGCTACTTTATACAGGGTGTCCCGAAAAAAGTGTGGAATACTTTTCCAGCGTTTTCTAAGCCCAAAAATAAGAAAAAAGTTTCACAAACATAGGTCGAGGGATGCTTCCTAAGGGAGCTACAGTCCCTTTCAAGGTGGCCTCTGAAAATGGTTTTTATTGAATATCTTCAAAACCGTTCATGGTAAAATATTGAAATTTTACACAGGCAACACTCTTTTCATGCCTAATAAGTGAAAATAATTTGAAAATTTTATCCATGGTGTCCCAAACTGGGTGGCCGTGGGGTATAAATAACCCCAACTTATTTGGGTGCAATTTTTTCCCGTTTTTGACAGCAAAATATGAAATTTCAGCTTATTCTACATAAAAAAGGTGCACTTGTTGAACATCGACAGGATGTACTACGGTTTTTAAGCAAAATCGATTAGAAAATTTTGTTACGTGCCACAAAATACATACGAGAAGGGGGTCAGTTTTTGCCTTTTATCACGTTATAATAAAATAATTACATTTTGTACAAACACTAATATTTTTATGCTTATAACAAGATAAAACAAATGAAATCTTAGTATACTTTTATGGTAATGATTGTTTAAACAAATTTCCGTTTTGTTTTAATTTCCATCATACCATGTAATAAAATTTTCCATTAGATTTTGCTCAAAAACGGTGCATCCTGCCGATGTTCAACAAGGGCACCTTTTTTATGTAAATACTGAAATTTCATATTCTACTACCAAAAACTGGAAGATGTTACATACAAAAAAGTTGCTGTTATTGTTACCCCACAGCCACCCAGTTTGGAGACCCATGGATAATATTTTCAAATTATTTTTACTTCATCTTATTACGCATCAAAAGAGTATTGGTTGTGAAAAATTTCATTATTTTACCTTGAACGGTTTTGAAGATACCCGGAAGATACCCATTCAATGAAAACCATTCTCAGAGGGCACGTTTAAGGGGACTGTAGCTTCCTTAGAAGCATCTTTCGACCTATGGTTAAAAGAACTTTTTTCCTATTTTTGTTCGTAGACAACGCTGGTAAAGTATTACACACTTTTTTCGGGACACTCTGTATTGATGAAGTTACTTATTTTATAGCTGATGTGGGTGGTTCAAAGGTTAATTTCTGTATCTGGATCCAAAGTTCGCAGATTCAAACCTGCCTCACCTTTGTAAAACTTTTTATTAATGCTAAATGAATCTTAAGCACGCGTCTTCTCGGACAGGAAATCAAACTCCGTGACCAACCCCAATCCTATTTATGGAACAATGAATGTCCCCCTAGCAATTTGCATTCCTTCAGATAAACAATCTTATCAGTTTAGGGTGTAGAATGTACTCGTATATCATAAAACCGGATGTATTGAAACAATAGTTTTAAAAATACGTAGTCTTACTCTTAACCCATAGCTTTAATGGTTGATAAAAATATATGTATGAGTAGCATAAACGTTTTCGTGATAAGCTTATCAACAGTCATTTTAAGATGTGCTGTTTTAATTTTACACTTCTTCGGGATTCCAGTACTTTGGTTCTTCTAACCCTAGTACTTTTTAAACCTTTTTCAAATTTCAATTTTTACTTTATTGTTATAATAATCAATCATTTTATGCATCTGAATATGCCCCGTTAAAGGGCGAAAACGTTTACCTATGCTACTCATACATATATTTTTATCATCCATTAAAGCTGTGGGTTAAGATTACGTGTTTTTAAACTATTGTTTCAATAGATTCTCTAACCCATTTTGTGCCTAAATGAATCTAAATCATCTAATAAAACCGGATAGTGAGAGTTACTTATAAACTATAATTCCGAATGACTAGAAAGAGCGAGTTTCTACCAATGAGACCGAATGGGCGCGTATATGAAAGAAACGCTAAACTTCTATGTAAAATCTATTCTATATAAAACTGTTTAAAAGGAATATTTCGATTGGTTGTTATAGGGAAATTAACATTTAACACAATAATTGGTAATTAACATATTTCAGCAAGGATTTAATCTAACTGAAACTGCCGTGCGAACATTTTACACGGCAGACAATTATTTTACGTTTATTTTTGCAAAGAAATACGAGTTTTGCTACATTATTTCCTGTTTTTTTGTGATAATGTTTGACTGATGGTGCTAAACCTGTAATTTTGCCTGAACAGTTTTTCTGTAAATAATCAGGAAATAGCGTGATTCCAATTTATAACTTAATTTACTGGTTGTAATTTATTTTTCAAAATATATTTCTTTAAAAAGAAAATACATTACTGATGTTAAAATTCTAAAAAGTACATGTTATAATATATTATTGACGTTTAATAGTTATTTATGTATCAAGGGCGTAACCCAGGCGTTTTTGGCCCGCGGCGTGAAAATTATACGCCGAGGGCCAAAGACGTCGGTTACGCCTGAGGTGCATACAAAACTTTATGTAAGATCGAAATTTTAAAAACCGTAAAAATATAGTTTATATTGACAATGACTGTATTTAAACAAAAAATGAAAAGCGCTCCTTTGAAATCGATTTATCATTGACCAAATAAAACTGCGTAACCACAGCAACAAGTATAAACAAAAACAAATTATTTGCAAAAAAATTAGTAAGTAATTTAAGTATTTGTCACTATTTGTTTGCAAAAGTATGTCTAAAGAAGAAGATTTCTCGTGCATTGTGCCAGATTTTGATGAAGCAGCAAAGAACATTACTTTGAATCTGTTACCGCCAAAATCCAAAGCTATATATGAGAAAACATATAATGATTTTTTAAAGTGGTGTGCAGTTAATAAGGTAAAAACCATTACTGAAAACGTTTTACTGGTATATTTTGATGAACAAAGTAAAATTTACAAACCAACCTCGCTTTGGTCGCGTTACTCAATGATCAAAGCAAATTTGGCAGCTAAGGAAAACATTGATGTCAGTCAATTCAAGCGATTGTTCGCCTTTCTGAAAAGGCAAAGCGAGGGGTACGAACCCAAAAAATCAAAAATACTCAACAGGGAACAGATCACAAAATTTTTCTTGGAAGCCCCAGATGATACATTTCTAATGATGAAGGTAAGAAAATCACTAATTCGAAATATAATTATACTCATTGAGTTTCTACAATATTGTAGGTGGCAATAATCATGGGCATCGCTGGGGCATGTCGTAGAAACGAATTAGCCCAATTAACTCTAGACGATATTGAGGATGTAGGGTCTGCACTCATTGTAAAAATCAATAATACAAAGAACAAAATAAACAGAACATTTACAGTCGTTAACAACGAAGAACTAGCACTGAATTTTCTACAAATATTTCGAAAATACGTGTTTTTACGGCCATCACACACGGAGCATCGACGACTCTTTGTGTATTACAAAAATGGCAAGTGTACATCGCAGGTTGTAGGAAAAAATACACTGGGACAAGTGCCGCAAAGAGTAGCCAAATTTTTGAATATGCCGGATGCAGGTGCCTATACAGGACACTGCTTTCGACGTTCCTCCGCTACTCTTTTAGCTGATGGGGGCGCAGACTTGATCAGTATCAAACGTCATGGTGGCTGGAAGTCCTCGGCGGTGGCCGAGACTTATATTGAGGATTCATTGCAAAATAAAATGAAAATTGCACAAAAGGTTATGGTAGGCGAAGGTCTTCATGTACCCTCAACAAGTAATGCTGTCAGTAATGAAAACGTTCGCAATCCCTCTGTGATAAACACCATTCTTTCTACGTTAGAGAATGATGGTATTAATGAAAGCGTTATCAGTGAATCTTTGATAAACACCATTCCTTCCGCATTTAATATAAGTAATTGTAATAACTGTAAGATAGATATAAATGTTCATATTAACAAATAACTGTGTTACTACTTGTATTCCAAACAAAAATAAAATTATTCCTTAATTAGAAAAGTGCAATCAGCGGGCCAAAAACATAATTACGGCCCGAGGGCCAAAAAGACTAGGTTTACGCCTGAAAATTAGGTCTAAAAAACAGTTGTTATTGATCGATCGTACATAAAGTAAAATATAGTAACCTTAACCGTGAATGACAAACAGTAAGGATTAAGGACACCCTCGTTCAACGCGAGCTTAAGTGCACCGGTTTCGGCAAAGGGAATTCATTAGAGTACCAAGTAAAAGGACTTTTGGTAGCAGGTGTAGTATGACTGGTGACAGATGGAGTCTCTCCAGAGCTGTCCTAACTAATAGTTTATCTCAGATAACTTAGAGCGCGGTCAGTAACTTAGTTACCGTGGGATAACCTCATTAATCAGCCAGACCTTCTTGGCGTTTCCAGTTGTCTCTCGCTACTTACCGTATTTGGAGCTTACAGGACGTTTATTAAAATGACGTGACTTACATGACAAATTCATTAAAACGCTCGCCCTTATATTAAGGGGCCTACTGATTTTATTATTACAACGCCTGGTTGTTTAATAACCAAATTCTTCACTGAAAAAATGTGTGTGGAAGGAACGATACTAAAAATTGCCACAAATTCACTTGAACGAATATTAACTAGAAACGGTGCTAAGAGGCTTTTCTTTGAAACCAATAAACTTTTATATTTACTATAAAACTAACAAAATTAAATACACTGACTGAAAAACCGCATAAAAGAATCGTAAACTTCTTCGCGATAAAAGACTGCGAATAAAAAACTAAATCAATATTACATAAAGTTCGGTTCGCAAGTTAAAAGAAGGGGAATAGAATTGTTAATAAAAGTTTCAACGAAGGCCGGTATTACGGTATAAGCCTGCAATTGATTCCAGTTAATTGACGTTACGGTTGTTCAATGAGTTGGTAATGCAACATCGCTACACCATGTTGTTTCGCAACGAAAACTGACGGGCATGCGATTCGATTCTTTAAATTTTAAAGGGGAACATAACTTTTTATTTTGTCATACTTCCTGCGCAAATCGAATACTGATTTCATACAAAATTTCAAATTCAGTGTTTTATCAACTTTTAACTTACAAATACACGAAACAAACAAAGAGTGTTTTTTTTAAATATCTATTGTTGTGTATTGTTACATATACGTGGTTTTATTTGATTCTGCAATTTATTCAATTTTTAAAGGACGTTTCTCTTCCAAGTACCTACATTATTAACAAAAACGAAATATAAAGATGACCTTATACGTCAATCGATCTCATAATCGGAAGTTTATAAATGTATCAAAAGTAAAACAGAATCATTATAATATTTTTAAAATTTTAACATTGTCTTGTTTGGTAACAAATTAAAGGGACAGGTTTTGCGTTCTAATAGAAAGCATTGTGTTAGTGAGCGAGAGAAACAAATCGAGTTAACGAAAAACAAACAAGATGACCTTAACGTCAACCCTATTCTTATAAATATTCTCATAATCGAAACTTTGTAAATATATAAGAATTTGGAACAGTAATGTCCTCAAAATAGAAATCGACTCTCTTTCTTCCTTGGATTATTAATTACTGCAGTAACTGAAATTTATTGATTAGGACCCACCTATAGGTAGGTACTTCCTTTTCCTTTATTTTCACACATTTCTATTTTTTATCAATTTTGATTCGGTTTCTACTCCGTGAAAATTATAATTTAATATAGGGGATACACACCGGATGATCATTTTCAATTCGGGGCACAGGATAAACGTGTTGAATATTTCACATTTACAAATTCGTCGTCCACAATTCGACCTATAAGAATTCATAATGAGACCAATCGATAAGTTCAGTTTTACTGGACATTCTAATACCGTCCAAACTATTTGCAGATTCTCTAGTAGCATCAGGAACTTTCCACAAAGCCCGTTTTCCAACATCTCTCGTGTCAATATATCTCCTGCCGAGAGTACACCAAAGATTGTCTTGTATACTTACTTGCAATATTGACTGAATACCCCTGAGATCGGCATTCTTTAATAAAATACCTACAACAATTAATTTGAATTTAAATGTCTTGCGATGATCAACTTCATTCCCGTTGGCTTCAAAGGTGTAAATATTTTTACTTCAAATACCTAATTAGTATATTACTAGGTATAAGTTCATTGTAGCACGAGTGCATTTTGGAGAAGGCGATCGCAGCAAGCACACCTCTATACTCCAATGGAACGAGGCTACAATGGCTTTAAAAGACTCTCCCATTTAGGCTTTGGTGGTTCTGCATTTTCATGGATCCAATCTATCTAGCTAATAGAATCCAATCTACTACTGTTTATTATAATAAAGTTCCATCAAACTCTAATAATATTAATGGGCTTACAGGTGTGCCCCAGGGGAGCATCCTCCTTGTTCTTTTTTAGTTCATAAACGATATCCTTTTAAACTTCGACAATTACTTTATAACCCTTTATGCGAACGATACCTCGGCCATCATTATTGTTAATGATACCACAAGTCTTAACAGTAACGCCACAGCAAATGTATCTAATATATGTCCACCTGGTACAAAAGTAATGGCATGGTCTCCTAAACTGCGCAAAAACTGAAATGCTTGTTATCTCATCGACTGATCTATAATAATATAACGACTATACGTTTCCTGGTACGAGGATATTCTTGTTCTGTTCGACGGTCAGAAAACTTCACTTATTCTGGAAATAAACTGACCAGCCTAAATTTTGCTATACTTCAACTAATACTTATTACTTCGTGAGCTACGTTAAAAGGAACCTACAGCAGCTAACCACCTGTGGTTGACGTATTCTTACACGCGCATCCGCGGCTGTTTTTAACGGGTAATCTGTTTTTCATGATTAAATAAAAGATATGACTTACAAAGTTACACATCCTAGTACTAAACCACAAATTCAGATGAATACACGTTGGTTATACCTATTTCAAGTGTAACAGAAATAAATTAAATTGAATTGGACAACAATAACTTAGATTAGTCCTCAGTAATTTCTTTATAGTATCTAGTATATAGAATTAAATCTACGTACGTTTAGCTGTTGAAATTTAAGAAAAATGCCATGTAGGCATAGGCCATGTATTTATTGTTCCTTTGATTAAAAACTACCTCTTTCGATAATCCGTTTCTAATATTATATATTTTATCATTTTACTGGAAATACAAACCATATAACTATTTCCTGATTTTGAAGAGATTGCTGATATTCAATTACATCGTTGCACTATCGATTTTTATATTTAATCCAACTGACGAGAATATAATATGAAAGCCGTCTAGTTAGTTACAGCACTACGTTCAATGCACATATTGTTTCAATTGTATGCTTTAGGAAGATAGTGAATTACTTCAGTAAAAAGGCACAATCGATTTTAGACCTGAAGTGCTGACTGTAGGTATTTTATTTCCCAATTTCCATGTTTGCAGTATTTTCAGTTGCAGTGCTCACAAGCCAAAAAGCGAAATAAGAAAACCAAATTCAGCCAAATGGAATCCGGTCATGCAATGCAATTTCAGCCGCAGATTTTCCACTAAACAAATGCAAATCGAGGGCTGCATATCAACGAAAACAACAATGGAAATAAAACATCCGCAGTTTTAACTGGAATATTATCCGCGCGCTCCAGAAACAAAACAATACATATTTCATTTAAATTTGCCATACTTCTCGAACGAAAACTCAATTCCCTATTATAAGAGCCGCACAATAACTTTAATATATTAATTACGGACACCCTAAACACAATACAAGCCATCGCGGGTTGAATTCTCTCTACTTCTTGAACGTCGTTTGCTGTAAGCCCAGCTTTAAAGCGCGATGTTGGTGTTTGCTGATTACAAAACTTAAATTTCTCCTTTTGTCTGCTGAAAGAGAAAATTAAGGAGGTGTTATTACAATTTAGACCGTATCTCGCGTTATATTTGTTCTGCGCTTTATCTGATAAACGCTATACTTTCTGTAGTACCGACCGCGATACCGATCTTTTATTTCTTTTCAGCCAGTGTTGTTGGCCAAGGTATACATGCTCCAAAACTTTGTCCTAATGTTCCTGTTCTCTTATTTAGAAACCACTAACAGTTTACATCGGTAAAAATTAAGTACCGGGTCACTAATTATTATGGCATAGGATAAATAGGTTCCTTAGCCACTTTTAATGTTAACGATTGAATTGCTTTTAGTAGTAACGGAACAAAACAAAGCCAATTATTTTTATTTCAGTTCCTAATGTTCCTATTGCAGTGGCATTAAATAGTTTAGTTTAAGGGGCCACATTTAACAGTGTTGTTGCTTTCACCTTGAAGCTGAATAATCAGAAATGTTGTGTTCCTGAATTGAAAGTCATCATTTCCCTAAAGATACTCCTTCCGTCGTCATTCCCATTTACCATATGACATGGGTTTAACCCGTAAGACAAGATTCCAACACATAACAATGTGCTTCCAAATTAGCGCCTCCCTTAAGAATTTAGCTTATAATAAATAGTTAAATAGTCTTTAATTTAGTACAATTTCGTAATCTACGTGATACAATAAAATTAAGTGTTGTCTTGTCGTTGATGTCTGTGGCGCTGTAGCAACCAATACTTGAAAGTGACGTGTTACCGTTCCGAAATTTAAACTGTGCAATTTATTTTACAGTTACCTACTTCATCCATAATATTCCTGTATACTTAAATAGTGAAATTGGCTTAGACTTAATTAAATTTAATAAATTATTTTTTAAATAACATTATACCAGATGGTTAACCTATACTGTTGAAGGACAAAACCACCCCCACGTTTATTGATACCTACTCCAAGTTTATGTAAGAGGAGCGTAGAAGTGTCATTCAGATATGATTATATAGTGACCTAATTTCGATTATTTTTCCAGTTTCGACGTCCGAGGGAAGCCCCTATCACAGGCTCGCCACTGGTCGTCTCCGGAAGTGTTTGGATCCAGGGCGTACTTCCGCACAATGTCCGAGCCCGCGCAGCTCGTCATCGACGACATCCGGCGCCACGACGAGGGCGTTTACCGCTGCCGAGTGGACTTCCGTAATGCCCAGACCCGCAGTTTCCGTTATAATCTTACCGTTATTGGTGAGTACCTCTTATTCGGATTATTACAGTGCTATCTAAATTTTATGTAAATGCCCACGCTTGTAGGAGAATGTATTTTGTCAGAATGAAATCGATTCCTCTGCTGACGGCGACTAAGGGCCGATTTTATAAAGTCTGGTTGACCGACGCGACAGTTGGCTGAACCACGATCAATTGCCATGAATAAGATTCTTAAAAACAACCGTATCCATGACAATTGACCGTGGTTTAGCTAACCGTCGCTCAACCAGATTTTATAAAACCGACCCTAAGTACTGTTGTAGCGAACTTTTTCGAGTTATGGGGCTCTATGTACGTAAGAAGTATATTTAGAAAATAACACAACTGAGGTGAGGAGGAGCTGAAGACAATGAGATGATTTTTTTTAATTCTCGATGCTCTGTTTTGTCTGTCTCAAATTTCTAACTGGTACACGTGTTTCTGATAGTGAAGAATCAGATGTAAGATGAGATAGACTTTAGGCGGGATGCCACATGAGCTACGGACTCATTGCGTTGAAAAAAATTTAATACTTCCTCTAAAGTTCGAACATAGCATAAAGCAATTTTCATCTGATGCTTGGCCCCAAGATAGGTTTTGGTGGTTAGAAGTAGAGAATAGTACAGAATCGGTGACCGATAACATGAAGCCCCATTATCAGTAGTTCCATAATCATTTGCGTAAAGACTATGTTTTTAATTGTCAACCTTCCGGAGTTGTCTCTTATCTGCTTTGCGGTAAATTTTTTTGAAACCATTGGATATTAAGGCATTCCTTCTATGTATATTTCAACAGGTTGTCTGATGTGATGAGTATCAAAATGATACAAAACACAAATGCACCCTTTAATTAGTAGGGTTATATTTTCCTTCAAGGTGTGCCGGGAAGAACCTCCCAAACTTTGGGAATATGTTTTTAAGAAAAAAAAGTTAGGTCAACTAGGTCCGATTCTTAAAACTTACCGAGTTATTGATTGTTGAAGAGAAAAAATAAGAAACACAAATAACGATTTTATTCAAAGAACACGTAAACAAAACATCAAAATTATTGATGGTTTCAACCGTTAAAAAAAGGAAATGAAAGAAAGGCGCATTTAAATTGAGAAACATGTTTACTTATAATAGCATATATCAGAATTTAGAAGTGCGCAACGTTACGTACACGTGGAACGAAATATTGAAAATACGAGTAATATGTATTTATACAAAGATTGAACAGTGAGTAACAGAAGCCGTAATAAAAGAAGTCGGAAGCATATTGTATTGATTGAACAAACGCTACAAAAAGGAAAAAACTTATCCTGAAAAGTGGATGCAAAACGTAAAAGAACGACAATGGAATAAAAATAAAATTTCTGCACGAACATTATTATGTATAAAAATTACAAGCAGATGCAATATTGTATTTTGACCATTAGATTTAAATATTCACGTCTTTTGATAGGAATTGGCATACCTACATGTTTCAAAATTTTAAAAGGGGTGACAAACTTGTTTAGAATATGCCACTCCTTCGTGCTGCAGCTCCTAAAAATACGAGTTTCTCGTTGCAGCACAGTTAAAAATTATTTTTTAGGAGATTAGCCTGAAATCGTCTTTCTTACATTTGATGTAATTGTTAATAAATCCAACCTCTATTTGTTAATAGAGGTTGGATTTATTAAAAAAATCAAATGAATCATATTATTTGAAAAACATTCTTTTAATGTACCTATAAACACATTTTTAAAACTGAATGTTATCAGATTCTTTTTGTTGAGTCTGTTTTATCTAAGGTGTTGGTTAGATAATATTCCAGTTTACAGACCAGACCGACCTTGCACACGTTTTGGCTTTCGATATACTACTAAAACCCTCAGTTAGTTTATTTTCACCGCTTAAATACAACATCTGACTAAAGATCTGCTATTTTATTGTACAAAATGTGTTAAATTGTGTGACTTAGAAATTATACGATGTGTGAGTGTTGAACTATAAATATAATGTTGAAGGGGTTCCTTATTCTACAAGAATTATCTGCAAGCTGACAAGTAAGTGATCTAATAATCGACACATTTTTGTAAAGAGCCATTACATTTGCGCAACTTTTCACTAGTTTAACAAATTTTGTACTTATTTCTTAAGGTATAAAGGTAGTCGAGAGATCCCCATTACATCATCTTATCTCGGGCACCCTGTATTATTGCAATAGTTGTATGTTTTTCTTTTATCAAGAATTCTGCTTGTACCGAAGGAATCAAAATAGTTATTAAACATTTTTACAATCAAGTTGCAAACCATGAAACTCAAGAAAGTGCGATAAGTTCTTTAACACTTCCTCGAAAAAAACAAATAAAAATAAGGTATCCAAAATCTGCTTATCAAAAAATTAGTGGACAAAAAGTGGTTTGAAATTAAAGTTCGATGTCGTATAATCTTTCGGATCAACGACATAATTTTATTCATATTGTCAGGAAATGGCATATAAAGGACACCGTGAGGAGATAAAAAAAGCCAAAAATTTGCAACTTTTTTTTATTTAATACCTGATTCAAAAAAATTGACTTGTCTATGAAAGCATTTATTTAGTAGTTTACATTTTCTCCGACCGGGGCCACAGAGTCACATAGCCACTAAGCCACCCGGACCAATCCAGCCCCGTCCGCCCCTGCATGTTATCGTGATAAAATATACTCTATGGTATCTAATATCCATTAGTTTAATAATTATTAAATTCCTGCATACTCACATACTGTGCAAAGAGAGAATTTATTACTATTACCGGACTTTCCACCTCCTATTAAATTGCCTACACGTTTTCACCAATTCCATGCAGTGTAGGAAGATAGGGATACACATTTGACAAATTTAGTTGTAAAATTCCTTTCAGATAAAAATTTAATCCTTTTTATGGATAGGTTTGGAGTTTTGTTATAATATTGTAATCCTTAAAGTTTGCAGGTAGTTACAGAAAACTTCTGAATGCCTACCTGATTTCAATAAATTAAACCCGAAGTTTTATTGTTAAGAGCTTAGGGATAGTGGCAACAGCGGTACGTAACAATTCGGCGCCGGCGATTCGTTACCGGCGATTCGGTACCGGCGATTCGGTACCGGCAATTCGGCGCCGGGCGATTCGCCGCCGGGCCATTCGGCACCGGGCAATTCGGCGTCGGGCGATCTAACCTGAACACAGACTAAGGCACCATGTGCACAGATTTTCGTACCATGTACACAGACAACAAAGATGCAACATGAATATCCCCCAGCTTACCTGCTAACCATTTTTTGTTTTCTTTTATGAGGAATGAACATCCCTCAGCTTACCCCTTAACCATTTCTTGTTTTATTTTATGAGGAATGAGCATCCCGTTGTGTTACCATCTTCTTTTTTTTTTAGCCATCTTTCTATATATATATTACCAGCAAAGAGCAACTATCCTGAACACAGACTAAGGCGCCGCCATGTGCACATGGCACCTTAGTCTGTGTTCAGGTTAGATCGCCCGGCGCCGAATTGCCGGCGCCAAATTACCAGCGCCGAACTGCCGGCGCCAAATCGTCCTGCTCCGTGGCAACAACGCCATATTTTTTCCCATAAGAAACGTAGGTAGTACAGCCCTATCTCCTCTGTACTGCATGGAACGCGCGAAAACATCTTATTTGGCTAATAATAGTAATAACGTTAATAGGAACTTTTAATAGACAAATTTTCAATGGCATCTTTCCATTCTGAGTTAATAACTAAATAACTATTTATAGTATTTGCTACTTAGGCCCCATCATTCCATCTCATATTAACTCTGTGTGGAAAGATGCCCTTAGAAATTCGTCAAATAAAGGTTCCTAGTAAAGTTATTGGCAAAATAGGCAATAGGCAGTGTAATAGGAGGTGGAAATTTCGCTGTGGTTCCATTTAACTGACATTGAATCGTAGCCAACTTACCACGTTTATTATATTTATAAATAACTCTGTACTGTATCTACCTTTTATCTTTAAAGTGCATTGACATTATATATTATATGGAACCTTCGACCTTTAAAATCTGTTACAATTAAGGTCTTTACTAGCATTTAAAATAAAAAATAGCTTTCATCAGCAACCAAACTAAAATTATGAAGATATTGATGATTAGTCACCTAAACTATAGGTATAGTCTTGTGCAAACAGATGTAATATGTTGATTAAACCAAAGTGCAGACTAGCAACTTCCTAATCTATATCGCAAAAGCCGTTTCGTTAAATCAAATACTGGTGCACAGACATACTTGAAACTAAACTAAACTAATTTAAATTTCTCGCCCTTGTTTATATCGATTGCTCAGAAAATCATCGTTATCCTACTCTAATGTAGACAGATATATTTAATTATAAGTTAGGTTAGTGTTCAGCAACGCCGGGTGCTCTATCCCCATGATGCGTCACAAATACTGCGGCTTACTTTATGAAAAAGGGCTGTCCTGATATGCAGGTGCTTTAAAAAATTGGTTATGTTTAGTTTTGAAAGCCAAGTATTTATAAATATAAACATTCCAATTTCTACGTGTCACTCATCTAGCAACAGCTCAACCGAAAAACAATGTACATATTTCGTCATCACTCTTAATCAATTTTACAAGTAATCCAAGAGAATATTAAATAACGTTTTGCAATTAACTACTGGTGCAGGTGCTGTAGCCTCGTTAGTGTAGGCTTGACTATAAGCTGAAGTTGCAGTAATGGCGTCAAAACCTGCCTTGGTGCAATGAAAATATTTAATTCAATGGAGATAGAATTTTATTATATAGGTATTAGTAAAAAGTATGGAAGCAACGGTTTCAATTTAATTTAAATTCTTTGTACCAACCTTTATGGACTACTTGACTTATATGGATAAAGCCAACTGTTTACAAGATCTATAACACGTTGTACTTGTTCTATCCTATAATAACATTTTCATAAACCAGACTAGACTGGGTACTGCCATTAAGCTTTTAATGGATAGTTTTTCAAATAGCTAATGTATAAATGATTGGAAAAGTCTCAGGGGTCTGTATAACACGGCTTCATTGGATGATTTACCCCATTATTGAAGAAATATAATTTTTGGACAGTTCCTATGTTTCGCAAACAGTAGTATCAGAAATACCTTCTTCGCTTACTCTTTTAAAACAATACCTTTTTCTAAATTGTATCCGAATGCCTTCTTTGCGGTGAAGATAGCTGTAATGGTTTTGACGAATCTAGGAAAAAAAGTTCCCGTAAAAAAGGTTCCGGAAATAAAGTCCCCAGAAAAAAGTCCCCGGCAAAGAAGTCCCCCGGAAAAAAATCCGTCGGTAAATAGGTTCCCGGAAAACAGTCCCCCGGTAAAAAGGTCCCCGGAAAAAAAGTTCCCCGGTAAAACAGTCCCCGGAAAAAAAGTACCCGGTACAAAAGTCCCCAAAAAAGTCCCTATAGTTTGAAAAATAAAATTCAAAATGCTCGAAATAAATATAATTATTAATCCTATAAAATACAAAGTTTATAAATTTAAATTAATGTTCCGAACATATTCGTTGTCTGATGTTGTGGTCGACAAAGGAGACATCCATCGATTTGAACCCTCATTTTAAAAATGAGACAGGAATTCGCGGCGGATAGCACCAAAATTTTAAAAAATCAAGTTGGGTTGTTACAAAAAAAAGAAAACGTCCACAATATGAAGTTCTCCATAGTCGACTGAAACAGCTATGTGAAGATTATCGAGATGGACTACGAGATATTCCGGATTTTCTTCGAGCAATCAGCCACAACATCAGACAACGGACATACTTGGAACATTAATCTAAATTTATAAACTTTGTATGTTCAGAGCATTAATTTAAATTTATAAACTATTGTATTTTATAGGAATAATAGTAGGTAATTATATTTATTTCCAGTATTTTGACTTTTATTTTTCAAACTATACGCACTTTTTTTTTGGGGACTTTTTGTACCGGGTACTTTCTTTCCGGGAACTTTTTACCCTTTTTACCCGGGAACTTTTTTTCCGGAGCCATTTTAACCGGAGACTTTTTTTCCGGGGATTTTTTTACCCGGAGACTTTTTCCGGGGCCTTTTTAACCGGAGACTTTTTTTCCGGGGATTTTTTTACCCGGAGACTTTTTCCGGTGACTTTTTTCCGGGGACTTTTTTCCGCCACCCGTTCTATTGCATCGCGCCAACTAAGTAAAGTGTCCATGTCCATACCAATTTAATTAAATATTCTGTATGGTACCTACCAGTTATAACTCTTTCTTCATAAACTATTTCCTTTATTTTTTCAATCCTTTTTCTTTAAATGCTTGAAATCTTCCAATACCCCATTTCCGTCGTTTCCTCATTTCTAAGATTCGCTGCCATATTCCATATGTAGCGACACTATAAAAAATATGTAAATTGCTTTCTTAAATATTTTTACTTATATCCTTATCTCATACGGCTAAATTTAACTTTCCTATAATCTACGTTAAAGAAACTACACATGAGTAAAACATTGCATAGTTTTATGTACAGCTTTCAACAATATCTCATATTGCATGCGTACGCTAATTAAAATTATTCGTCACTGTGCTAATTATCGTAATTAAATAAAACTTCCCAAATGTTTTACCTTTAAAAATCGTTAAATTTTGAAGCTCTCTATTTATAATACGGTAATACAGCTATTCATAGCAACTGCCAAATTTGCAATAAATGTGGATAGGAGATCAAAGAAACAAAGTGCGATACAGCTGTAAACCACAAAAATCTTTCATATATTATCATCAGATTCTTAAATTCAAAAAACATTTTGTATGTTATTCATATAGTATTTAGTAGAGGTACATGGAGCTGACGATTTTAAACAAAAACATGGTTAAACAGTGTTACACAAAGACAATTCAATTCATAACAGAACATTTCTGACTCTTCTCCCTTATTTTCATTTTCTTTTCGCAAAGCCGTGTTGAATTTTTTAATATCACTTAAATGTTTCGTAGAAATAATTCTGGGCTAAAGACCCGTAAATAAATAAAATGGTGATGGATAAAGCTAGAAACAGAGGGCATAAAACTGTCTATCTTTTAAAAAGTGTAATAATTACATGTACTTGGATGGAATAAAAAAGCTATTTGTTAATTGAATACGACTGTAAGAATTTTTTCTGTACTTGTTTTTATATTTATTTATTTTGGTGGTAATTTCTTTCACTGTTTGGTATTGTTAGCAAATATCCCATGTTCCATTTCATAATTAAGGTTTTAATCTGCAATACCTATATACTTAATCGCAAACCTTGTGCTAATTTGAAGCACAGTTGTAGAATTGTGGTATAACATTAAAAGCACTTTAAAAATTACCTCAAAAGTATTTCATTCTAATTCGGTTTATGTAAATTTTTTTTTATAGTAAAACTCCCAACAATATAATTACGTACCCTAAAAATAATAACCCTTCCTATTAAAACTCTAATAATACGACGTATAATTTTAATAATAAACCTTATTGGATTCTTAATACCACCGAAAAATGTAAAGAAACTGCATTATAAGATACTCTATTTCAGGTTTTAACGGATTTAAGGTCGTTGTTCAAACTCCTTCCGCCTTCTTTTCAAATAACCATCCTATTGAATCCAATTTTCTGACAGATAAGTTCACTCCATTTATAACCTATTCAGCGTTTTAAGACTCGAAGATTTTTTTTCTTAAACCCTTTACAGACTGGAAGATTAGAAATCATTGTGTTTGTTATTTTAATGACGATTTCCAATTTCAGATTACTTCAATGGATACGACAATGTTCTGTAAAAATCCAATGTCACAATATAGCGATGAAAGGAAAGATATTTTCAGCGTGCAACTTTTTTTGCTTCAGCAAAAAAAATTATTTTAAGTTGTCATTGAGATAGGGATACGCAATCTGAAAATACGTCATATTTCGATTCATTTCATTTAATATAGTTCGAAGGTTGAAGTAACTAATTTATTAAAACATTCTGTATTAACAAAATATATATCTTATAAAATGATTTTTCTGAATTGGAAGTAATAAATGCTTTAGGATCTGGTGTGCATCACAAAACTAAAAAGTGTTGCCGTTGATTCATTAAAGGTACCTAATGAAACCATCAACCGTTCCGGACAGAGAAACTTTACTTTAATAAGTTTAAGACGAGCGAAACATTTTTCTCCTGTGCTACAATTGCTACGAAATTATTGAAGAATTCTAAAACTAGGAAACGTCGCATCTCCGTCATGTTATTTTCATTCTTTTAGATTTATGTCAATATTACACAATTTTAAAGACTTCGCTGTTACAAACTTCTATTTTGGTACAGAGATAAAGTCGTATTTCCGACATCTGACATTCGCGTCACAGATAAAATGAAATGTTTAAAAACGTTGCGGAAACGCGAAGTAGTACTAGTTGAAATACTTTCAGAAATTTCATTTCCTTTCTAAAAGAGTTTAATTTTACGATTTCTCAATCTGTGTTTATTTCTTAGTATCCCGATGAAATGTTCCTCTGTAATTTATATCTTTTGTACAAACTTGTGTATATACCAACTAGTACTATATGCAAATTTGTTCACTTCCATAAATACGGTTGAATACTAAAATCTCCAAGGTAAAATTTTCATAAACTATAACATACATTAAAGAGCATTAGCAATTTCTGCTATAAACTCGTGTTAGTATGCAGGAACCTCTTTAACGATTTCCCATCCATGTTTTCTGCACCTAAAGTACGGCTGGCGGTTTCCATAATTGCGGGGGTTGCGGTCGTTAATTTGAACTACTCCGAGAAGGGTTAGCTTTTTGCATTGATTTGTAAGGTATTAATGTATTGTTATTGCAAAGGTATATCGTTCCTTTTAACCAGTTTGCCCCCTATTCGCAAAATTAGATTCGCCTCCAGCATTAAAGATGTTAGTCTTTAAAGATATTTGCTTTTGAATTAAACTACGTAATTATTTCCATTTTGAAAAGAGTGGAAATGTGAAAAAGCAATCGGAGGAATAAAATCGCAATAAAAACTTCTTCTAGACGATAGCTGACGGAGATTACTCATTAATTATTGCCGTTTTCATTAAAACAATAAATTGAAAGCTTCATTCCTAGATTGTTGTAAATCTACAGCATTTGAGCTACAAGCCAGTCGATGCTTTTATCAATGTTTATGCCTTCTGTAGTTATTAAACAAATATGCATATAAGCTTATGTGTGTTTTATAGAAAACCTGTATAAAAATATATTTCTCTCAGTTAACGATTTCAACTTAACTAGTAAACTTCCTGGAATAGTAAGTAGATGAATATAATAGCTGATTCTTTATACTCGTAGTAACATCTACGCAGATTTTCAATATCGGTGCTCAATAATACATAATGACATTTAAGATTTATGCGAAAATACAAACAGATTCTGGAGTGTAGGTATACAAACTGTAGTAGGGCTAATATTATTTCAGGCGTCAGCTGCTGTTACGTTGGTAAATGTAGCGTATTATGTGCATCGCAAACGTTATTATGAAGTTATTTGTTACACAGCTAGTGCCTATAAATTACCAGCCACCATCTAAAAGTTAACGGTTTCCAAATTATAATTGCAAATCTCTCATCACTATGTGACTTAATGATAAGAACCTTTGTGATAAAAACTTCTTCGCTGAACTAACGAGATTGCAGTAAATTTTACTGTTACAATAAAACTATTAATAAACAGGTAGATATACCTATTATGGTCAGGCGCAGACTGGTCAGGGACAAGCCGATGGGGCCCAAAAATCAGAAGTTTGTTTGATTCGAACAAAATTTTTCTAAATTCTAATAGTTATTGAATTAATCGGGAAACACGACATCGCGACAATCGTTGTTTTCTTATCGTAGTTTATGAAGCTCCACCAAGCTTACAAATGCCCCGGAAAATATGTCAACTAAATTTTGAAAGACAAGGCGCGACAATACGTCAACCAATAGCAAACAATTATACTCGAAAGTACATTAACTGAAAAAAATCAATTGACTTTTAAAATTTTAATAATTTCATTGTTTGTCAGATTGTTTTGACGTTTAAAATCTGTTAAGTATGAATGCTAAATCGAGAAAGATAATTCATTCTGAAGCCAGAAATATCATTCAGAAGGGTCCTGGAATTCTTGGAATGGAAAGTATTTACAATTATTTAAATTTGCCGCCTACACGTTTTTATTTTGACTGTACTTTGAAAAACTATAAAAGCGCCGGACACGCCTCCTTTTAACTTTGTAAGCTTGGTCGAGCTGTACCTGACCCAAAAATCCAATCCATAACATCGCCCTTTGTCGCCAGCTCAATACGCAGAAATATAAACATGCGGACACGTCACTCGTTCAGTCAAATCGTATCATGCTTACTACTATCTTAAGGTTCCCATCTGTAAAATTTTTAAACCAAGACAATTGAAGCTCCACAACCCCAAATTTTTGAGCTGGAAAATTTTCACCTTACACAGAAATAAAAGAAGCTCAAATTCTGATATGATATACAGAGCGTTTATGATGAATAAATTCGATAAAATCGTATGGTTATTATTTTTTCGCAAAAACGATCCGACACGTCGATTTTAGTTTATAAATTGACATTTTTTGATTTATGGGTTGTCCCTATATCACTTCCGGTATAACCAGAAATGACAGCAACTTTGCTATTTTAAATAAAACACCCTGTATGTCTTTACAGATTTGGATAGAGAAGGAAAAAGCGCGTTCAGTAGACCCAATACTATCAACATTAATTTCATTTAAATAAAAGTAATAATTAAAAATGTATTTCATTCGAAAGTAGATAATAATGTACAAATTATCAACCTGGCGTGTATGCAAAATAACGTCAAAATATCTCGTATACGAGCAGATATCAAAATTTTTCAGAATGAAAAAAGGTTTATATTGGGTCTACTGAACGGGCGAAAAGTTGACTAACGTATCTCTGAAAATAGTTGGTTTTCGAAAAAGACAAATTTCAGTTTCTGCAGAATATTTCAGATGTAGGTACTTGCAGATATCTTGAAAATCAATACATTTTTGTAAAGAGGCATTACATTTGCGCAACTTTTCTCTAACTTTACAAACTTTGCATCTCTTAAGCTATAAAGGTAGTCGAGAGATCCCCATGTAGTACATCATCTTATCTCGGACACCCTGTAGTATTGCAATAGACAAAAAAAGGTGGTTCAAAATTAGAAGTTCGACGTCGTATAATCTGCCGGATCAACGACATAATGTTATTCATATTGTCAGGGAATGGCATATAAAGGTCACCGTGAGGAGACAAAAAAAGGCAGAAACTTGCAACTTTTTTTCATCTAATAACTGATTCAAAAAAATTTACTTGTGTATGAAGCATTTATTTAGCCATTTACCACATAGCCATCCGAATCAATCTAGCGCAGTCCGCCCATGGAAAATTTTAAAAGGGGTGACAAACTTGTTTTAAATTTGCCACTCCTTCGTTATGCAGCTTCAATTATACGAGTTTCTCGTTGCAGCCCAGTTAAAAAATATTTTTTAGGAGATTAGGCTGAATATCGACTTACATTTGATGTACTAATTGTCCATAAATCCAACCTCTATTAAAATAAATGAATCATATTATTTGAAAGACATTCTTTTAACATTTTTAAAACTGAATGTTATCAGATTCTTTTTGTTGAGTCTGTTTTATTTAAGGTGTTGGTTAGATAATATTCCAGTTTACAGACCGACCTTGCACACGTTTTGGCTTTCGATATACTACTAAAACCCTCAGTTAGTTTATTTTCACCGCTTAAATACAACATCTGACTAAAGATCTGCTATTTTATTGTACAAAATGTGTTAAATTGTGTGACTTAGAAATTATACGATGTGTGAGTGTTGAACTATGAATATAATGTTGAACAGCTTCCTTATTCTACAAGAATTATCTGCAAACTGACAAGTAAGTGGTCCAATAATCGATACATTTTTGTAAAGAGGAATTACATTTGCGCAACTTTTCACTAATATAACAAACTTTGTATCTCTTAAGGTAGGTATAAAGGTAGTCGAGAGATCCCTACATACATCATATTATCTCGGGCACCCTGTATTATTGCAATAGTTGTATGTTTTTCTTTTCTTTTGGCAAGAATTCTGCTTGCACCGAAGGAATCAAAATAGTTATTAAACATTTTTACAATCAAGTTGCAAAGCATGAAAACTCCGCATCTCAAGAAAGTGCGATAAGTTCTTTAACACTTCCTCGAAAAAAAAGAAGCTGCTTATCAAAAAATTAGTGGACAAAAAGTGATTTGAAATTAAAGTTCGACGTCGTATAATCTTTTTTTATTTAATACCTGATTCAAAAAGATTGACTTGTCTATGAAAGCATTTATTTAAAAAAGACTTGGTGTTTTCTTTCTCAATTTTTTAGCATTTATTTAGTATATTGACATTCTCAAGCGTCACTTTGTTGAAATCCATGATTATATAAATAATAAATATTAAATAAAATATCGATTTCAACGGGAAATAATAAGATTTATTCGCTTTATACGTATTTCGGCATCACTGTGCCATTGTCAAAAGCTATATAAAATATTATAACAAATGCAAAATATAGTAACTCCTTGATTCTATTATTTTAACACTGCGTGAAGCAGCTGGCCCCAGTCAACCCGTCGGAGGTCAGTCGCTTATCAGTGTTTTAAAAAAATATTTATTCCAAAATCTTCAGTAAAGGAGAATCTAAGAGATCAATTTGCTCATTCATTAAAGGTATGTTGTTTGTGTGTTTATAAATTTCAAAAGCTTCTAAAATGTTTAATTTATTTTTGTTATCAGAAAAGTGTAAAAATTTAATTGTATTATTAGATGTTAATGTGTGATTTTGTTCTAACAAATGTTTAGCAAAATTTGATTTATGTGCATGTTTATATTTGTAACAATGGATATGTTCTTTTTGCCTAATACTAAAATTTCTAATTGTTTGACCTATATATACTGAATCACAATGTGAACAATTTAATTTATAAATACCTGATTTTAGCAAATCATTAATTTTGACTTTATATTTATTTGTGTTATTTATAATTTTAGCAATCTTTTCTGAAATTTTACCAAAATATGGAATTGAAACGTATTTTAATGTTTTATCAGTGTTATTAATGGAATAAACTTTTTGAATAGCTAATTTATAATTTTTCTTTTTAATTAAAGTGTGAATAAGTGTAGTGTTATAACCATTGCTATATGCAATTTGTTTAATAATTGAAATTTCTCTATTAAAATTATTTTTATCTAAAGGAATTGTTAGAGCTCTGTGTACTAAAGATTGATATGCTGCTAATTTATGTGTATTATGATGACAAGAGTTATGTGGTATGGTAATATCAGTTTGTGTAGGTTTCCTATAAATTGAGTATTCGAGTATGTTTTCTGAATTAATTTTTATGTTTAAGTCTAAAAAGTTAATAGATCTGTTTTGTTCAATTTCTAGTGTAAATTTAATTTTTTGGTGTAAAGTATTAATAAAAATTAAAAAGTCGTCAATGTATTCGAAAGAACTATCAAAACATGCCAAAATATCGTCAATATAACGAAACCAAAATACAATTTTATTTGATAGATTTGATTCAAATATTTGTGCTTCTATATTTTCCATAAAAATATTAGCCAATAGTGGTGAAATGGGACTACCCATTGTGATTCAGTATATATAGGTCAAACAATTAGAAATTTTAGTATTAGGCAAAAAGAACATATCCGTTGTTACAAATATAAACATGCACATAAATCAAATTTTGCTAAACATTTATTAGAACAAAATCAGACATTAACATCTAATAATACAATTAAATTTTTACACTTTTCTGATAACAAAAATAAATTAAACATTTTAGAAGCTTTTGAAATTTATAAACACACAAAAAACAACATACCTTTAATGAATGAGCAAATTGATCTCTTAGATTCTCCTTTACTGAAGATTTTGGAATAAATATCTTTTTAAAACACTGATAAGCGACTGACCTCCGACGGGTTGACTGGGGCCAGCTGCTTCACGCAGTGTTAAAATAATAGAATCAAGGAGTTACTATATTTTGCATTTGTTATAATATTTTATATAGCTTTTGACAATGGCACAATGATGCCGAAATACGTATAAAGCGAATAAATCTTATTATTTCCCGTTGAAATCGATATTTTATTTAATATTTATTATTTATATTTATTTAGTAGTTTACATTTTCTTCGGCCGGGGCCACCAAGTCACAGCCACCCGGACCAATCCAGCCCAGTCCGCCCCTGATTATGGTTTCATATACGTTATGTATATAAGTAATGTTTCAATTAACGTTAAGTCAGAGTTTATAAGTAATACAAGAAAATTCTTGTTATGGTTTAGAAAACAGCAAATTAGCAGTTAGTTCTATGCAATGTTAAAAAAAATAATTGTTTAACTATTTCGAATTTGTATTCTATTAACAGAAACCTAAATGTAACTAAATGTTGTTATTAAAGTAGTTTTTCGGAATGTTAACTACAAACTGCAAGTCGTGATGTTTCCATTTAGCCAGCACAATTATAGTAAAGGATGATAATACCCTGGAATAATACACTGGTTATTATTGCAATTGCTGGCCGGTGCAATTAGGAGTCATGCATGCAAGGAGAATTAGTTTGATAGATACGTCTAGGCAAACAACGGTATCTCTTTACACTCTATGTATTATAGTAATACTGCTATTAGTTATGATGGCTATAACACTATAAGCAGTTATAAACTGACAATTTACAGCAGAGTCGTTTAAGTTTCCTCAAAAAACATTTATTTAACTTCAAAATATTTGTAGAAAGTTTTTCTCTTAAAAATACGTTGATTATTAAATGTAAAAATTAAAAGAAACTATATTAGATTATGTACTTACACGACGAATCGTAAATATATACACATCAACTAATTCTGCATCACCGACTGAGTAAAAAATTCTCATTCTAGTATTTTAGGAAAACATAACCATCCCACATTTAGTATTTGAGTATTAATCTCTTTCTGATGCACAAGTAAAAATCAAGTCTGGAATTCGTGGTGACCAACTAATTGGAGCGCCGCCACAGCCAATCCATCATTCTGAAAATTCTAGTCTTGTGCAGTACTATCTTAACCGCAAAGTATCGCCACACAATTTTTTGTATCTACATAGCTACTACTGTTACTTTACCTTCCGTTGAACTATCTTATGACAAAACTCTGCAGATAGTTTCACGGGATTTATTTTAACTTTGCTGTCTTTAAATAAAAAAATAATAAATAAATCTGTTGGCGATTATTCCGGTCTATACACAGGGTGTTATTTTCATTAAATTATAATGACTGTTGTTAATGACTTTATATTTACAATTTTCTTATCGAAACACTAGGTTCGTTCATAATGTTTTATAATTTACATTATTAAACAGCGGACACATCTGGAAAATATCAAACAAAAGACTGAGTGGTCCAATCAATGTTGATATCAGGAAACCCCGTTTGATACACAGCAATCGCCCTTGCGTTATAAATTCCTCAAATATAGGAAGGTAATAGAGTGTTTGACATAGCAGTATCTTGAAGAACAGAAACGAAGGCAATTCGTACGATTCAACTGTTCCAATAAATGGTATTTGACTACTCGTCCCTCAAAGCATTCTTCCTTGTCCATATTATCCGCACCGCGTTCTATAGATCAAACAGATTGAATTAAATTGAACTGTAATAGAAGGTAAGGTCGGTTATGAAGGTATTGTTGAATAGTAAGGTAGACGTGGGCTCAAGTAGATTGAACTCATGCTTGAATAATCGAATTTAATTTATTTGTATGAATGCCGGTCGTTATGCCTAAACCCCTGTTGTAACATTGAGATCATTCAGATGGATTTGTTTCCTTTAATGTTAAGGAAATTATATACTGGCAATGTTTAATTCAATTGTTTGCGTACATAAAAAATGGTTAGTTTAGCACTCAATTGTTGGTCACGGACTTGAACATGAACATAATCTAAGAGTTTCTAAGATTTATAACACAGTAACACCTCGACTGATTAGATTACACAAATCAGAAGATCATTGCATAACGATAATTTTTTTCTAATTAATATTAATCGGTTTTGGTTTATAATAATAATGGTCTCGGTAGGCGAATGTATGGACGCTTCTGCAGTGCACCGCTGTGCTAAGCCGCTAGAATTACCTTTAGAACGTAGGGTTTTGCTACTTCTCTGAGAAGAAGGCAGTGGCGGCTCGTGCGTTTAGAAGTAGGTGCAACCCTTAAAATTAAACAAACACCCCATCTTCATTCAATATGTCGATCATTTTTTGTATACTTGCATTCTTATAAGGGGCATCGCAATATATAACATCAAGTTCATTCTCTAACCTGTGGGTATCTTTTATAATTAAAGGGTAACAATTTTTTTAAATTTTTAACTGCCTGTGTTGGAAATTTTTTTGAATAGTTTTCAAATTTCGCTGAATCCAATCGGCAAGGCAAATAAATTTAAGTTTTTCTGCATCTTGGAATTTGGTATCAATCTCTATTAAAACCGTGTCCAGTATTTCAAAATATATTTTATATTTTTGAAAAGCTTCTTTTTTTTAATTGTCAAAATTGGTTGCGGTCTTTCGCACTGTAAAACATCTTTTTTGTGTTCATCTTTCCACAATGAGAATGTAACTTGCAATAAAACACAAATTATATCTATAACAGGTTCCATTTCATATAAATAATAATTGTACAAAGTAAAAATTATTTAATACTGAATTTCTAAAATATGGTACAGCCAGGATCCCCTGCGTGCAGTTTCGGCAGTACCGCTGACGTCACCAGTCATTGATAACCAAAACAAACGTGCAGTTGCCATGGTAACGTATATATACTTTTACCATGCTAATGCATCCAGTGCAGCCAGAAATCGGATCGGCAAACTCGGCTGTACCACGGAGGATGCTGTACTAAGCTGTGTAGCGCACGCATTAGACAGTTTTGTAATTATGTGTTGATTATTTTCAACATTTTGACAAGAATTTCCATGCTAGGTACAGCATAATTCTTCCGATTTATATTAAAATAAATTACTTCACGCAATGTAACATCAACATGGCAATGTATTTGCGAAACTGATGGTACAGCCGGGTTGTACCGGCTCACAGTGGTCCCAATTCCAAAAAAGCTGGCCAAAATTCAAAAAATGAAAAGAAGTTTTCATTAATTTAGATTACTAGAATCGATAATCTAGGGTTCGGTCTGCATATTTTTCTTTTTTTTAACATCAGGCCGTGTCATGGTAAGCAATGGCAACAGTCCGAACCTGGCTTACCAGTCGCCTTGTGTCAATTACTCGAAAAATTAAAAACACACTGTCTTATGAAATAGTGCATAGATATTAAAAAAATTGAGCTATTTTGATTTTGAAATATGGATTCATACTCGTGAAGGTATGTACAATGTACTCCTATTACTAAAAATAGAAATATATTGCACTGTCAGCTATGAACAAACGTCAAATGTTACAAAAATTATTTGGAAGAAATTTGCAAAAAAAAATTTTTACGTATAGAAAAAGTTGATTGTTCTGCAGTGTTCTGTTATCAAACTTTTTTAACAGTGTTATGTACACATTTGTGAATAAATATCCGAAAAGAACAGCTGCTAATATCTGCTAATTCAATTTTTATCGAAGTTTGAAGGAGCTAATCTTTTTCCCAGTTTTGATTTTCTTTGTACTTTTATTTCTCAGAAACTACGTGTGATGCAGAAAAAAGTAAGTTTTTCTGACTAACATGTGTTTTTAAATTATTGGGAAACTTAAACTTCAGGTTTATTGTAATCAGCTCCCTCGAAAACCCATCTGTAGTAAATTTTGTGAAAATGAAATAATTTCTCAGGAACGTCCTCTGCCATTTTGGGCCCCCCTTTTGTTTTTTAAATAGTTTACTGCAGATTCGTAATGAGGGACCTTGATTACCCTTATTAACGAATTATTACAAAAATTGAACAGACTTTTATATTTTGGCCAGCTTTTTTGGATTTGGGACCACTGTGCGGCTGCACCTGAATAGCCGCCACTGGAAGAAGGTGTACTTGAAAGTATTTATCTTGGGTTATTAAAAATCTTACCAATGTGATCCAGCTTTCACCACAAGAACAACAAACCCAAAAATAAACATACTTACCTCTGAACAACTTGCGCCGGTTTACATCCCTCCTTTGACTATTTTCATTAAATAATTAGTAAATGCGTCCCTGATTATTTAATTTAAAAATCTTAATGTATTCATATTAAATAAAACTTTTACGGTAGGTACCCCAGCACTATTTACATTATTTTAAGAAATTAGTTGAATAATTGTACTTTTACTAAACTTAAAGGACTTCAGAAAGTTTCTTGGTTATTATCATAGATGTAACCCCTTGTTTATATGCTACCATTCTTTTTTACGTTTTATTGTACGGTAATAAGAAACCTTTTAGCTGCTTGTGGTCAGCTACGTGCCTAAATCTTCTTTATTTGACGTCCGCTATACCAACACATTTTGTTTCTTAAAAGGCGGATTGCGTGATAAAATATTTTTTTGATCTCTTATATTCCTTGCACATTGTGTAAAACAAAGTTGCACCCTTCTTGGTTTAAACGTACAGCTTGAAGATAAGCAAGTTATAGGAAATTTAATACGCGAATTGATTTTCCGTTATTTATTTAATATAATATCTAAGCAAATTGATTTTGAAATTATATAATTGTATTTAGTTCCTTCAAAACAGAATTAAGGCAAAATGCTCATTGACAACGTGTTTCCTTTTACTACACCATGTTTACTGCCTCAGTAAATCTTCTTTTTAGCTATCCTATCTCAGTATATTGTGCGAGTTTGAATGAGCAATTTACTGTTTGATTACCAGACAGTTATAATACACCAAGTTCCGCTTCAATTACCGCTAGTGAGCCAGCCGTTTACGAAGTTTAACCTAAATCAATAAGCGAGACACTATAGGATCCAACAGTCTGGTATACCTATGTGTTCCAACCTTGCTGCATGAACAATCTTTGTTAACAGAGACATCCTGCAATTATTTTTCATTCTAAAATAATAATAAAAACCTTTTAATAACCCTAATTTTATATGGGTAACATGATACGGTGTTAGTACCAAATCAAAAGTAATAATTCCAACAATTATTCCTGTATAAATCAAACAATATAGTGCCTATTATAGTCTGTGCGCAAACTGACTTTCACTAGATAATAGGAACTAACTGGTTTCCGCAATCATACTTCATTCACACTCCATAGACACAGTCCGAGTTAGTAGAAGGAAAACACTTCAACCTGCTGCTTTCGTTCTAACTTCGCAAATTACCGTTATAATGTAAAGTAACTATCTCAAACTTTCCATTATTCTCTAAAGAATTTTCAGTTTGTAGCTACAGATTAAAAAAAAAAAAAAAATTTCTAACAATTTAATCGCCGTATTCCTATTTATTATTTTATTAATAATGAAACTTTATTGTACTCTTAATTTAATATCCATACCATACAACAGTTCGGTAATATCGACTTTACTGTATAACTCGGGTCGAACATGTTTTCTCCGGGTTATTAATTTGATAGTTACACTGTTACAGCTTCGGTGACAGAAAACACAGCGTCCATTGGGTGATGAATCACCATGAATGATTATATTTTCGTACAAAACCTAAGTTAATAATTGCAAATTACTTTAAAAATTCAAATTAGGGTCATACATCAGACTTTATGACAGTTTGAAATTAAAGTTTCAGACCCGAAAATGTTTCGAAAGTTTTATTCATAATACTTAAAACTCCTAAAATGTTGTTTTTAAACAAATATAAACGCTCTAGAAATAATTAATTACCGTAAAGTTACTTTAGAAAGCTGTAGCAACTAGGAAGGTATTATATATTTAATTTACGTTAAATGTTACTAACTCTCTTTTGCTGGCAAAAGGATCAAACATAGATATTTGATATTCTTGTTAAAGTACGTTTTGCAGAACATATCTAATAACCTGCGGTTATACCTTCTAAATTTCAGTGTAATATTGTCGTATTTCCTCTTCTTCTTTACTATATAAGTTGCGCTCCATTTTCGTGATGAGTTTGTATTGGAAATCATAAAGGTATTATTAATATGAGCAACCACAAGAAACCTACAGAAAATCTGCCTCGAGAGCTGAAAATTCTCATCGCGATGCAATCCACTTTATAGCAGATCCGCGATTCTGCTGCTTGCTTTCCAAATCCGATTCTTGTGGGACTGCATGTGACTGATAAATACGTCGTCAAGGGGTACAATGGTTAGAAAAAGTTTCAGGGATTTTACAATTTTTGATTTCGCTCTCCATTTTAAACATCATTCGATTTAGGTTCCATTGAAAAAAATTCTATTATTGCCTGTAAAAATATAGTCTAGACAGTAAATGTAAACTATTTCAATGCTCCACCAATTAAAGTCGATACGTTTTATGTCGTATCAACCTGAAATTTATATTAAAAGAATCCAAAAATCCAAAAGTTTTAACTAAAGAGCATAGACGTTTTATTGTATATTTTTATTAAGTAAAGTTCCTTTCATGTTCCAGCTACTAGCTTTCAGCACAATAGTCTTTCAGGGTTTTCTTTCAAATATTGATGAAATATGATGCTACTCATACACTCAATTTCAGTTGATCAGAATTCCCTTTGAATGGGACGCTGCTCTAAAAGATAAGAAATCTAGAATAGTGTCTATTTTATAAATAGGTCATTTCGAAAAAAAAAATGGAAAATCACGTCGACGCTGACACCTTCTGTAGGGAACATTAAAAAATAAAATATGGCTTTTTTGCAATTATTATTATTTATTATTATTTCAAAATCAAAATTTACTGCAACTTTACGAACAGTAAGTACCTCGTAAATAATTTTCAACAGGACGCAACTTAAAATTGTCTCTCATAAAAGCCCGTGTGCAAGTTAAAAGTGCACTTAAATTTTTATTTCCTGCGGTAAAAGTTGAAACAGATTACATAGAATACAATGACCGCAATTGAATTTTATTGCCGCTAAAAAAACACCTAATGCTAACATACAAGCTGCATTACAAGAACATACAATTGTTTTATTAAAGCCTCAAAACATATTGCAACATATTTTGGACCGTGTGAAGTGGCATTACTTTATTTAGACAGGACGGCATCTACAATTTATGTGTATTAAGGTAAGGGAAAACAGGAGTAGGTAGTACATCGTTATAGTCTTTATTGTCAGTCGTTTTAAATTTTAAACTTATAGGTTATGACAATATTCCTGCACCTAAATGTTTCTTTTATATTTTACTAATACTGAGAAAACAACAGTATCTCCAACCATCCCATAAATCTGTAAATAATTCAGATTTTACCAAAATATATTAAATATTAATTAAAATAAATGTGTTAAGAAAAAACGATAATATGGTGGAAACGTCACCACCTAATATCTTTTTTCTTCAAGCGTATCATAATATCCGTATTGTTGTACAGAACTGGCTATGTAGAAGGAAGTCATTTTGTTAGTAGTCAAAAAATGAAAATAATGTTACTAGTACAATAATGTGTTTACGTTTCCATGGCAACGGCAGTATTTTGCCCATAGCTCCGCCCCCAAGGTTGGTAGAAGGGAGAGCGTTGTCCTGTGGAAATGACTTTTTAGGAAATATTTATTTACAGCAACAGAATATTTTTACACTTGAAGAAAAAATAGTATATATTATTCGTAGTAGAACGTCTTATTTGTGTTTCGCTCACTTGCACAGCCTCGGCGCGTGCGCCTCGGCCGCAATGTGAGCTCAACACAAAAAGAACTCTTTCTACTCCTAATAATATAATATACTATATTCTAATCATGTTTGTCGCATAAACAAGTTGTAACCTTTTCTACTCGTACATCAACTGCATAAAACTTCTCAGTATTCCTGCAAGTAAACTGGCACATTAGGTACTGAACCTTCATTATTCTAAGAAATTCGTCAGGATTATCACTCCCGTGCAATAGTATTCAGCATTGAAGGATTCATTATGTGTGAGACTGCAGTTTATATACGGAAAATGTCCTTTAATTTTGTCACCTTAATATTTCCCAGTGCAAGCCCTTCTACATTTAATACTGTCAAACCAAGAGGGAAATAAAATAAGAAAGTCCTTTTATCACCTAGGGCACGGCATTTGTTAGCTCTTCAAATCTGCAGTGCCTGTAGAATTATTATTATAGATACAACAATTAAATATTGCATTGGTGAAAAATACGTTTTTATTTTTCTTTCACCAGCAATATAATATGTCACTATATTACTTAGGATGAAAGGACGAAACAAGTTCATTAAATTACCTGTTAAACTTTACAAGTTAGGAAATTTAAAAAGGCACTTGAATGTACAAAATCAGAGGATTTGTGAGATACCTACAGCAAAAACAAATCATGAAAATGATTTGCTACTTTTTACAAAAATAAAAATATATTTCTTTTCAGTTCATTCAATTTTCGCGTGAGATAAAATATTTCTAAATTACGAGAAAATGTAAAATCGAAACCCTTTTTGTCTAAATAAGCTTCATGGCTATATGGGTTCAAAATGTGCGGAAATGGGAGTGTCTAGTACGAAAAATTATTCAAACCAAGGAATAAAAGTAAAATTGGAAAACAGAAGTGGTGCCGTTTCCGTTGATAGAATCCAGAATGAAAGAAAAGACGGATGTGTGGCGTATATCACTCAGTTTCTGGAGTAGACGTGAGCCTCAGTGCTATTTGGGTACGGCCACATTACATATGAAGTGGCAATAGCCACGTCTCGCTTCAATATGTGCGCCGGAAGTTGTACGACTGGCGAATAAGAATAAGGCGTAGGTCATCCGGATCAAGCCAGATCAATCGCGAGGGGTATCTGGAGGCGACTTCGATAGAACGATTTTTTTATTTGCTTAAAATTATTTAACTCAAATATATAACGGAACAAAGAAGTTGGAAATATCCATTTATATCTTTTTTGCTGAAAAAAATCTTTTTAAACATTTTGTTATACTCACACAGCTTTCATAATATTACAATGAATTTAGGATTATTATTATTGCTACATGTCCTACTTAAATAACGCTATAGCCGGATATTAGATACCAAAAATAATATGACACAATAATATTCGAAGCTAAAACCAATCTCTAACTATTATCACCTTTTGTTGTGCAGCTATTGACTGACACTATACATGCATGATTACACTAACATTGAAAAGTTGTTTTTTTTTATAAAGATCTGAGAAATATTGAATAATCTCGGGAACTCCAAGCAAAGGTTATGTCATTTTGTATATAGAAAAATGTTTACGACAAATACAAATCCATAAAAATACTTGTGCTAATTCCTTTCTTGAACCCGCATGAAAAATAATAAATCTACAGGTGGATATGAAAATCTTTGAAGATTGGATAGCTAGAAATTGCTTCGTGTTTCCTATTCACGATTAATCATGTTGCGCAAAAATGTTGCACAACCAAAACAGTAATCACAATGAAACTCAGTTGTGCACCGCTTGAAATTGGCTCAAATTGTGTGATCCACAAAATTTTGTTTCGGAGAACGAGAAGGATACCCATAGCAGTTATATCTGAATTAAATTCATTTTAAAAATAGTCATGCGAACTGTCGATCATTTGTCAAACTGATCAGTAGAGCGTATTTTTTCAAAAGGATAACCAAACCTTACGTCAGTAATTGATAATAGTTCAAAAAACCTGCAGTAAACATACTTAAGGCCGGTTGTATCGACGCAGTTCAGCTTCCATTTCAGCTGAACCACGATGAATTGTTATGGATACGATTGTTACAATAATTGTATCCATGACAATTGATCGTGGTTCAGCTGAACTGGGAGTCAAACACGTTTTCTCTACTCCCTGCACCGTAAGTCACTATTATGGCATTGATTTCATGGAAGTATTAGGTACATGTTACTGAACGCGTTTTGTTCGCTATTAAGACCGGGAAGCAAGTTAACTTACTTCTTATTAACAGCGAAGTAAAGAATTTGCTTTAAATTTATATTTAAAAAACAATTCTCAAAATGACAATTAACAAAATTCGGTGAAAATTCTTCAAACTGCTGAAAACCAAATTATTTTTTCTGTGGATTGTAGTTGTTGTAATGTTATATGCAACTCGAGATGTACCTAACAATTATATTTGGCCAGTCTCGGACTTTTGAAGGATTGACGACTCTGACGTCAGTAGTTCAATTCTTTGGATGTTTCCGATTTGGCTTCCAATATTTGATCATACAACTTTTCCTACTTTCGAAACCTCAATTGCCATAACAATAAATTACAGTAAAACATAATTTTCTTGAAGAAAGCGAGAGAGAGGGAGAGAGAGAGAGAGAGAGAGAGAGAGATAGAAAGAGGATAAATAGTATTAAATTTTTGAGATAATATCAACTTTCAGAAAACCATCAAAGCTTGAGCTTTTAAAACTTAAAGATAATATCTTAAATATAATATAGTAGGGTTTCTCTTAACACGAAGCTTTTGACCGTATTGTTCTAAACTGTAAGTTAACATTTAATTAACTATTTAGATAAGATAAAGAACAAAACAACTTTATCGTAAATTTTTCTAATATCCGTCGGGAATATACAATTCACTTTATATTAATACAATGACGGTATATCCCTAAACTAAATTATGCTTGCCGGTGAAGGTGTTTTTTACTTTGAAGTCGTTAATTTTATGTTATTTTTACTGCCCAGTGCTAGATGGGAGCATCACGAAACCCACCTGCAATTTTTTACCTGTTTTTAAGGTAATGAGGGTTATTTATTCTGGGCGTAGCTGGAACTTCTCCGGGCATATAATATGAATTTTACATCGCTGAACTGCTCGATTTCTTAACAGAAAATTTATAGAGAGCTACTAACAAATGCACTTCAGTAAAGTGAAATATTTATGTTTATGTCTATACATAAATGATGGGTTTCTAACATCATTACTACTAGAAATATCATCACTTTAATTTAACCCTCAGTTTCAGATTCTATTTGTATACGACATAAAAGCACAAGGAAATATTAAGTAATATTTAATAATAGCTTTACATTTTTATCAACTGCAAAAACAAAGTAGTGGTTAATAGTCACCAATTTCCATTCCTCTTTAACAGATATAGTATATCAGATATATGCAAAACAATTAACTTAAATAAATTATTAAGTCTCGCTTCAGGAGTTGAAGGTGAATGATTGTGCAGCACTGTGATTGCAGCGAGTTATCACTAGCACAGGCTCTACCGACTTCAGGTCCGAAGCAGATAAAACGCTATTTTATTAAATATTAACTGTCCAAATGTGCAAGGAAAGACATATAACACAACTAAATAGCATAATAAACTAAAATTACTGCTACCCGTTCAACCAAATTCTGTTTTTGCAGATCATGCAAAACAATCCAAACATGTCAAACAATGTCAAAGCAAAGTTTTCTGTCTTTACCACTAAGTCAAACCTATATACCTTCATTCGTTCCCACATAATTATAATCAAATGCCAACATGTCAACCTCAGCTACCTAAACCTCCCCAACCAATAATAATCAATTATTCCGAAGAAAAGCAATTTACGTACACACGAACAGCGACTAGTCAAATATCGTAAAAGAAATAATAATCAAAACTTAGGGATTCAACATTTATTACCAACAGGTCAAAATAGGTACATGGTGTTAGATGTTAAAGATACCACCGCACCGCAACTCATAATAGCCAGCCCACAATAGACAACCCACCCACGATATTGGTATAAGGGTGTGGTGGAAAAATGGTTAAAAAATTTGCCGCCTTTATTTTAAAGAGAACAGTATACGTAATACTGTAAAGATAAACACTCGCGGTATAGCCTCCTACAGAAAATTCATAACTTATCTTAACAATGAAAAAATTGTTCACCATACCTACCAATTGCAGTAGAGAAGGGGTACAGAGTAGTAATCAGAAAAAGCCCAGCACTGGTACAGGTGTGCCAACGACTTTAGCGCAATAGAGGCAAATTTATGATCACACCAATAATCCCAAGAGCATTCAATATACAGGAACTTATATGCAAACCACAAAACACCATCAATACGCAGACTACCAATCCATATAAATGGATATGCAAACATTTTAACCTGGAAGCAACGAAATAAGCAAGAATATCAATATCACAGCTTAGTAACCTAGACATCAGACTTTCTCAATTTCTATACTGCGAAAAACCCATTATGGGGTTCTAGATTAACTACCCCTAAAGGAAAGGAGTTCAATTAACTACGGAGGAATCTACGTAGTAACCGACAGATCTGAATAAAATACCTAACGCACTTGATTTGTTATTTGGTTATTAGGTCGTAATTCCAAACTATTGCTTCATACCAAAGGGCTCCTGTACACAACAGTGTTAAAATTCCTTTATGGCATATGGCATCCAATTTTGGAGTTGTGCAAACCCTCAAACATCAACGGCATACAACGGTTTCAAAGCTAGACTCTTCGAACTATGACAAACGCTGAGTGGTATATCAGTAATCATATATTATACGCAAACCTCAAGATTCGCTGGGTCAAGGAAGAAATTAAAAGACACCCAACCAATTACGTTTCTAGAATACACAATCACCCCAATACGTTAGCGATAAATTTATTAAATAATATGGACGTTACTAGACGCTTAAATAGTCAAAAAACCTAGACCTTTCTGAATAAATGTTTAATATAGTAAACTCAGGAGACCACTATTATGTGATCGTGTCCGCTCATGTCATGTAAGCCAACAAATTTGCTTGTTAGTCCCACTGTCTAGTTGTAAATACAGTGCGCGCATAAAGTTTGGAATAATGGAAATAATTCTTTTCCCGGCAAATTTAAAGAAAAACGGTTTGACACGTCAAATTGATTTATTTTAAAAGAAACATTTTGAGATAATTTTTATTTTTCTATCGCTTTCGGGTTTCAAGCAGTGACGTCATCGATATTGTTTTTAAATGGCAACCCCCTATTGTTTTGACAGATTTGGATAGATAATGAAATTCTGAATTCAAAAATATCAACATTTATGGTATTCAGACTGATTAATTTTTGAATGTAATCAAATGAGTCATTTCTAAAATAAATTTATTTTTCCAAAAAAACAAATTTTTTTGCAAGGAAATGGTAGGTACTGATTCCTGTTACAAAAAGTGAGTTCCAGTATGGACAAGAACCATACCAACATCGTTTCTTCAAAAAAAGTAGTTGGTTAGTAAAATAAAGTTATTTTAGAAATCACTTATTTGATTACATTCAAAAATTAATATCTCTGAAACAATCAGTCTGAATGCCATAAATGTTGATATTTTTGAATTCAGAATTTTATTAGCTATCCAAATCTGCCAAAACAATAGAGGGTTGCCATTTAAACAAATATCGATGACGTCACTGCTTGAAACCGGAAAGCGGTAGAAAAATGAAAATTATCTCAAAATACTTCTTTTAAAATAAATCAATTTGACGTGTCAAACCGTTTTTCTTTAAATTTGTCGGGAAAAGAATTATTTCCATTATTCCAAACTTTATACGCTCACTGTATAGCAGTAAATAAATAAATAAATAAATAAAAAACAAATTATGATACAAGTCTATTAATTTATTTTTCTGGGTGCTCATTAAATTTTCCTTAAACTTCTAATTTCAGAAACAAATCGTATTACTAATAAAAATCGCAAACGTCAAGATACAAGAAATTTTTAGCTAAGTCATTGAAGTTAATTATAATCTCCTTGCTTTACCACAAATAATTCTCAACTTGTTAAGAAATCACACACTATACGAAAAACCAACAGAATTTTCACGGTGTGACAAGCAGTCCTGAAAAATGCTGAAGAATCAGGCAATAATTTAACTCAGAATCAACAAACCGAAACCTGTTGGGATCGCAAGCTCACCTCAGAAATTCAAGTCCTGATGAGGTATCCTGGGGTTTCAAAGTTACTAAAGATTTGCTTTAAATTTTGTTGCATAATTTTTTTTAACAAGTAACTCATAAATGTTCGTAAAAAATATACTGCATTATAGTCATATTGAATACTTAATTTCTTTATGGCGACAAATTTTTTCCAGATATTTTAACAATTTCCTGTAGGTACCTTGTTTTCTTTTAATCTGTAAAGTTAACGTGAGTAAATATTTTCCCGGATATTAAATTCCTTCACTGCGAATAATATCAACGCCGAGTTCATCTATACTTACTTTATTATAAAAAATTCTCCTGAAAATCGACAACCGTTTTCCACATTCCTTTATAAATATCTCTGTTTGTCACTTGCGGATTTATTTTCTTATTTCATTTGGCGAGTAACATCTATTTTCGTGCGTCTAAAATCGAAGCAGACAATGCACAGCTCGATATGAAATTCACATGATGTTGGTCACGCCAGTCACGTAAACAAGCTTAAAATCAATTAAGGGCTCTTGCAGGTCTTCCCGTATAATGTAAGGTACTAGAAAGAGACGCTCTTAATTTTAATCCAACGGAAATTTTAATGCTAAAGTTTGTTTTAATTTAAAATAGGACATTCTTGTTTGTTACTCTCTCAGCCATTTTACGACGAGTATAGGGTTCGTGCTACTCAAGCAGCCTGTGATTGATTACCGGACTTGCTTCCTAAATCTGTTCTTGCTTTTATGAGTTCCCTTAGCGTGGTAATGTGTTGTTTCAAATACACTTTGCTTGAATATTACAGGAAGTTGTTTTTCTTACCGATGTTATGTTTTTAATTTTGGTACGAAATTAAATGAAATAAATCATTATTCATCTTTTACTTAATTACAATCAATTGACGTAATAGAAGTAATATATAAGTACAACAGATTCGTCACATGTCACTAGTCCACTTTATGATTTGATCCTTAAGTGAATTTGAAATATACACTTGCATGCAGCATGCAATCATTGGATATTCAGATATTTGTGTGAAACTAGATTATCAACTATAATAGATTGATTGACATGTTCTTTAAAAATAAGAGTTTACGAATGATCAGCACCTGGAACTTATATACGAAGGTTGAAATTCGGACTACAGTTAGGATTCCAAGGGATTAGAGGTGAAATTGGAGTCGCTCTCGAAGGTTGAACTTTGGACAGGACACTCTGTCAAGTTTGAATATCCGTGATAGTCATTTTTAACAAGTAAGAGAAGTATCGACTACTAAATAGATTTGCCGTTTTCAAATTTTACATATGTGTCTACCGAAGCAAATAAAGAGCAAACGTTCCTATAATAATGTATTGATATTGTAGTACGCTGATCAAATATGACACAAGTAATAACAATGTTGCACTTTTATAATACGTAGCTGTTGTGAAGTGAATTAGAACTGAAGGTACTATGTACAAATTTGCTGCAGACATGTGCTTTTGTCAGTTGACAACTGCGTTATGATTTTATGAACGGCAGTACTTTTAAGTGGCTCTGGTGATTATGACCATCAGTTAAAAATGGCAACTCTGTGATTCAAAGACACATAAGAAGAATGAAAACTCTCGGGCACTTACACTTCAATTAATGGCAGTTCTCTAAAAGTCTAAATCAGGTGTCACTCAGGACACGCAACTGTTTGAATAAACTTGACACCCATAATTTATTTTGGTGTTGCTGACTTAAGTCACGTCGGATAAAGGCCATTCAGCGAATATACGAGGGTAAAGGATTAAAAGACGACTTCAAAACACAAGTAACGAAATGACCCTCACGGTGTTAAAGATATGCACAGTCCATCATTGGTAGGTAAAAATATGACTGTTAGTGGATTTAACTAGGACTTATTATATAGTGCGATGGTGACAGCTTCGAACCGAGGTGTTTCTCTGTCTTTCTTCCAACGAACCCTTTAAACAGAGATAAAACTATGAATGTTGACCAAGTTTACAAACAAGACGTATGTGTTGAAATAGAACGGGTATCTATACTTCTGTTCTAATGCTTTTGTTATAAGTAATCCTTTGTCCTCCAACATGTATCCCTTTACATTTACGAGATTAACACAGTGATTAAATCTATCTGTAGCTTTACAATGCAATTTGTATCCATCATATGCATTAATCTCCACTAACTAAAAAATTCAAGATTGTTAATTCTATTGACAAAAATCGCGTTCATTATTGAACAAATCCTCGAACCTTTGCCTAATGCTAGTGGGACTTACGTAGAAAAATAAAGAATGAGGCAGAGAATAAATTGATTATAGATTTTGACGTAATTATGTCTTGTGGGCCGTTTTGGTTCGAACCTCGTATATGGTGATGGACCCTAAAGCGTTACATATCAGTCTCGACAATCAAACACCGCCACACTGAGAAACTTTAGGCAAAATATTTTTTACACAAACTGCTATGCTACGCTATTTTTATTCTTCAACAAGTAGTTTAAAATTTTTGCAAAAACATCATTGGTATGTCGCATTTGAAAATATGAATAAATTAGGTATGAATCAAAACTTTGAGTAACTGCTAAAATAAAACTCTTGAAGAAGAACTAACATTAAGAGCTTTTATTAATGCTTTCTGTAAGAACGAAATCTGATAAAATTTAAAATGCAAATTTAGTCCGTCTACACAAAAAATGAAACAATTTTCATAAAGCGAATGAAAAATATTATCGCTTATTTCAGTCCCTCTTTCTCGAAACCATTATGTATGCAAAATACACATCACTTTGATTAAGTTTGCTTACTATTGCACATTCATATTGCATCGATTGGTTCACTTATTCCCTGATAAGCACAAACTTATGGTTGTTTGATTGATTATAGGATCAGAAAAATAGTATACAAAACAAACGATTTTGTTTTCTATCCCGCTTGATATAATATGTTATACCTTTCAACAAGAAATAAAGTTATCTGGAGAATCTTAAGTAAAGTTTGAAACCTAATGTACTACACTGATCCACAAATAAACTGCAACAAACCCTACCATTTGTAAAACCAGACCTGTACAAACAATTGCTTAGAAGCAAAGAGAAGACCTTTTGACTTGAAAAATAATCGGGTTCGGGCGTGTAGTTGGTGAGCAACAGAAAACAGTGTTTATGGTTAATCCGAGGCTATTTATCAGAATTACACGGCAAATGCTCAGTAGGCTCTGAGAAAGATGAATGGTTCTGTTTGGAAAAATGAAAATACGATTCCAAATCATTTCTCTCGGAAATTATTTAAAATATTCGACTCGTGATTAATTGTAGTGCCCTTAATTCGCCCTATATATTAGAGATTGTTATGTGCATATGTTTCATTGCGAGGAGAGGATTTTAAATGATTTATTTAATGGATTTCATGTTTCATTACAGCTGCTAGCAGAGATTAGCTTTCGAGCTGGTTACAAGGGTTTATACACAGGTGTGGTTAATTTTTTTATTTCATTTTTAAAGTTGTGTTTTATTGCTTTATTTACAAGACACAATTTTACATAAATACATTAATATAAACAACCAAGTCATTTTATAACGTCGGCAACCTTGGAATCGTATATCGAATCAATGCTATACAGGGTGAACCTAAACTGCGTAGCCAAACCGAAAACAGATATTCTTAGGCAAAATTATGACGATATAACCCAACGTACCTATATCGAAGACTATAGATATAGTTTTTGCCCATATCCAAAAGTGCTTCGTTAGGGTTCTATGGAACGTCAAAGATGTTCAATTTCTATTTTTAAAATAACAGAAGAATGCTTTTAGCAACGAGGATGGAATTTAGGATGTGAATCTACACTGACAAAAGGTGGGTACTTTTTCGCAGAGTTTTTTGCTCGTGAGTGTTACGAAGTTTACTAAAAGTTCATCATTCAGCTGTCAAGAGGCTCAATTTTTTCAACGGTTTATCCACTACCTTTTAAATTGTTTACTACTGACAGAACTTCTCATTTTACACGTTTGTTGTCTCTTGTTTGATTACGATATTTGTCATAATTTAGACAGAAAAAAATAATTTTGATTTAGTGTACGGCATGCACTAGCACTGCAGCTGAAGAAGTTGGTGGCGTTCAAAAAAGGTAACAAAACAAAAACTGTTTTGATGGGCAAATTTAATGCAGCAATTGTGCAAATTGATGAAGTTTACACACTAAACGCAGACCCAATGTTACTATCTACCATAGATTATGAGAAAAAGTTAATCCCATGTAAACCGTGGTAATTAGAACTGTCTTTGTTAGTATAAATTCACATCCTGAATTTCTATCCCCATCGCAAAAATCGTTCTTTTATTATTTTAAAAAATGGAAAGGATTTGAACATCTTTGATGCTCCTTAAAAAGAAACATTTTTGGATAGAGGCAGATAGAGGTAAGTCGTCGGTTAAATGGTCATAATTTTGCCTGAAGAACATGTGGCTTCAGTTTGATTACACAGTTTATAGGTACCCCCTGTAGATCAAATATAAAATGTACCTTATTACTGGCTTTATTAATTCGCCGTTGCTAGCTCCACGGCAGACGTGGATATAGTTCTGACACAAAATCCACGGCATTACGTCATTGTCATGGGGTGACGTTTATCGGCCGACTCGGCGCATGTCTGGGGACAATTATTTAAGTTTTCTGAGATTATAGAGACAGAGGTGCTAGACGATTGGTTGCCTACTCCCAATCCGTAAAAGTCTGATTCTGAGAAATCTAATGATAATAATTATTAACTACAAACAAAATCAATCGCTCGGACTTAGAGAAACTTTACTCTAGTATTTTCTATTGGTCATATTAAACTTGCAAATTAATTAAAAATCAATTTAAAATATGAAAAACTTTCATAATGGAATAATTTTGTCCCCGGACATGCGTAGTAGATGCAGCTCGTATTCGCATCGCCAAATTAATGACGTCACCCCTTGACAATGACGTAATGCCGTGGATTTTGTATCAGAATTATATCCACGTCTGCCGTGGCGTTATTAATTTCAGTATGGAAGAGTTGCAACAAGCATCGAGAAGGATACATATATTTATAACTATTCTAATAGCAAACATTATTTCCTATTTTTCTTATACTATATCTATAGATTATAATATTACATGTTATGTAATGATTACTACCTACACGTATAATCGAATTAATTACAACTATAGATTCAGTAAATTACTAACTCCTGAATAGGTTTTAATTAATTTGGCAACCTGAGCAGTGTAAGTTTATTTCAGTTTACTTTCATATTAAAGCCCTTGGGCTTAAGTGACTAATGCGTTATTGGAAATTAATTTGCAAACATTATAGAGGAAAAATTATAAATGTATTAGCCACAAACTTTTATTTGCTATATCTAATTTGCAATTAAAATTTTGGATTCACACTGTAAAATACGAAGCTTTATATTTCCTTTGATAATCCCACAATTTTAAAATTAGCTCGAAACGAGGCCTTCTTGGTAATTAAATATTAATTTGGGTATCATTAATTTTCAAGATAAATGATCGCTTAAAATATTAATTAAGTGTAGGGTAGAACTTTTGAACCATACGACTATTTAGGAGGCGGTGGATCAGATTTAAATGCTTTAGGTTCTTTAAAATTGGATTATCGATTCCCGTTTTTGTACTTGTTTACCTCCCTTAATTTTACTTGATAGGGCGTTTAATAAAAATTTAAGGGCTTGAAGTTGCATCCTTAGCACATTAATCTTCTTAATAATTAATTTTAACCCGCAAATTCTGCTGTAATTCTTGAATAAATAATTTCCAAAGGTGTTGGATTTAAACATTCATGCTCAAGTTTATGGTGTATTGCGATTTTGTAAATGTAAAATGAACAAGCCCAAGACACTTTATTTAAAAGCTTTGCTTCTGAGGAGGCGAATTAATTTTCACGTTTATACAATTAATTACTGTTCAGATTGTTAGATAAGTATATACAATAAAATATAGAAAAGCATGGTAGGTACTACGAATATATTCATTCTAGTAAAAACTGTTGTGTTGTACGAAGTAAATTCTAATTAAACCAAAACCGAAGCCCACCAATTTAAATATTTAACAGACGGTAGCGTTTGTTCATAAATTTGAGGCTGTACTTCTTGTTTCCCAACCAAAATTGAACTAGAGAACATGAATCACAATGGAGATATAAAATATCCATTTCGTCACACCACTCTACCTTTTTACAACTTTCTTGGTCATATAACCTCAACAACCAGGAGGTGAATTGCGACTCTAGCTATTTTACAACCCCTTCCTTTGTGTTTTAAAAATTCATTTATTTTAACAGTTTCTACACTCTGTAATTAATTGAAAAATGTGACATTATTTACTGGAAATACCTACATGTTATCATACCATCATCGAATTATTAACCTTCCGATTTGAAATATAGGTACATAAAAAGTAATCAGGACTTTACCTTCTGGACTATAATTTTTTTTCTTGGCAACAAGCTAATCTTTAACTACAGCTTTACTTTTCAAAACGGATTTTCCTATAAATATAAACTTATAATTTGTCGATTAAGCTAATCCGCAATTCCTTTCGTGATTGCACCAACATAGTTTTATAACAAATCATGAAAAGTTATTAGCAAAAATTTAAATAACTCTCACACTTTTGAATTAAACAGAATCTTCTTACGTATACGACAATAAAAGCAATTATAAAGTTAAGACAATGGGAGCAAAACTATTCGAAGAATAACCGGAACTCGATAACAATCAAAAGTTTACTATTTCTACTTTCAAGGACAAGAAAACCAGAGAAAACTGACAACAATAAAAGTATGAAAGTTTGAAAACATCGAGAATATTTCCAGATACATTTCAACCTTGAACTTCAAATTAGTTAAAGGATAGAAGACACATATGAAATCTTTCAAAAATAAAAAACGCTATTCCACAAAAAGTTTAGTAAGCTACGGGTTTCGGGAAATAAGTTCCCGTCTTTAGTAGATTGAAACGCAAGCTCACACTAATTTATAATAAACCACTTAAAGTGGGACTAAGTTGTTTCAGACATTCTCTTCAATAATATTGATACAATTCTGAATTTGGTATAGGGACATTATCTACATGGGCGATTGTAAACTGCACTGATAATCCCTCTTTAATGATTATCTGATATGTAAATTGCACTGGTCTGGTCACTGATTTTAAAATATTCATACCGTTTTTAAAGCTAACAATGTTCTTATTTTGTTACAGTTCCTCCGGAGCAGCCAACAATACTCGACAAATGGGGAAGACAGTTAAATGGCTCTGTAGGCCCTCACGAAGAGGGCGATGAAATAATATTAACTTGCAGAACGGTGGGTGGCCATCCAGAACCAGTCGTTCGATGGCTTGTAAATGGCATGCTTGTAGACGAGCAATATGAACACAACGCAGGAGATGTCATTGAAAATCGGTTGGTCTGGTCAGCTGTTTCAAGAAAGGATTTGGACGCTATTTTTACTTGCCAAGCTGTCAATACCATACTTACGGAACCAAAAGAAGCCATGGTGACGCTTGACCTATATTGTAAGTATTTCCTCTATAAATAAAAATTCAAGAAAAACATTTTTTTTTGAAAAATATATGTTCCTGTACTTAATATAAATTCTTTAGGGATAAAAATGAATTTATATATTAGATACGGAACTCTGCAAAACAAATAGAGAAAACTAGAAAAAGTGCATAGGCTAGTATTTCAGAACTTAGCTGAAAATTTGTTGATCATTTTTCTACATTTTAAAAATACAACTCTAAAGCATTAGATTTGTATTTATGACAGTTCTTTACTTTCTATATTTAATGATAAAATTTTTATGTTTTATTTACTCTAGAATATCCTCAAATATGTTTTTCTTTAAATAATAAAATTTGTGTCCTTTTTCAGTAAAACCTCTGACTGCCAATATTCTGAAGACAGTAAGCCCTTTAGTAGCTGATAGGAGATACGAAGTGTCCTGTGAATCAGCAGGATCACGTCCTGCCGCTATCATCACCTGGTATAAAGGGAAACGTCAGCTTAGAAGGACTAAGGTAACAAGCTTAGTTGTTACAAAGGAAAGAAAATGCGCCTGAACTTTTAGTTTAACACACCCAAGCAGTTTCAAAAACTTCTCGCTTAAGCTTTCCTGGACGCTCTCTGGCTGCTATAGTGCAGTTTTATTTAATGTTAATGTATAACCACAAGAAATTCCATTTTCTATATTAATAATAGTTTTTGGAGTATCTAGAAATATGGGTATACAAAATACAATACGAAGTAATTTATTTTGGTATTCAAAAGTTTAAAATGAATAAAATGTTTTGGTTTTGTTATGCGAAACAAAGGTTATAAAAATCCCCTTTACTGAATTTTTTAAATTCTTTTATGCAAAGCACCAACCGAAAGGTATGCATATGCAGTAATTTGCATGTATAATAATAACGTTAAAACAACTTTAGTAACTCGCTTCAACTCTTGTTAAAAACTGTAATGAAAGGTAATTTCATAATGAAATGTAATTTACAGTTTCGTTTAATAAGCTGCTTTTATCATGTAATAGCCTTCACTTTTACTAAAAGTTTATCAAAAAGTTGTGCTTTCCATGTTATTTTTTAAAAGGAAAGCCATGAAGAAGGCAAGTAGCACGAAATTGTGGTAAGTTTCATTTAGAACATTCTTGAAACTTTCTTCAGGAGAAGTATCATAACAACTGAACAAATGGTACTTTATTAGCTTGCCGTTGAAAAGAGTAGTACAGATAAAGCCGCCAAACGAAGAACTTTTTCCTCCCTGAAAGCTAAGAATCATAAACAAAATTTTTCTTAACGATATGAAATTTATAAAAAATTACACAAAAGAGTAGGTTTACCTTCTACTTTATTATACTACAAACTGCATTCATTCCATCTTTCCGATTTTTTATTTCACATAGGTGATTGGGAAACTTTTAAATTTTCTTTAGAAATAAACACAATTTCCAAAAGTACTTTTTTTATTTTGCTGATTACCGTAAATGAAATTGGTTTGGAAATCAATTAACAGTTAAATCATATTCTGAAGTTTTAAAAACTACACCTGAAGGCAAATAACTTGTAAAAAAAATAGTAAAATAAGTACACCATTGCAAATGACACAAAATTAAAAACTTTGTTTGAATTTAAATTTGTATTTTCTATTTGAATTTTGCCTCACTTTTAAATTAATCTAAAATGTGAACCGTTTGGTGTGACTGGTTAATGTAAAGTGAAACAAAAAACTGAGTTCCTTTTTATCGTGGAAGGTTGTCAAGCATTATCAGCTAATTTTCATAAGAATCTCCATGTTCTTATCAATTTGAAAATAAAGATAATTCAGCACCGGCAATAATAACTTTCATCATTACATACAAAAGCGTAAAAAGGTGCGTGCTTGGCGTTTTAAGGCACAACGGCTTTTGTAAGATTAATGTCTCATTTTGGCGAGTGGAACATTAAAGACTTTCCCTTTCCTTCTTTCGATTTCTTTATATTTAAAGGTATATTTAGGTGTCAATAAACAACGGCAATATAAGTTGAGTGTAGGGGATTTATCTTGAAATTATAGCCGCAAATTGATAGTTTCTGCACTTTCCTTTTATAGGTAAAAAGCGTATCAAGTTTCGCATTCACAAACTTTAGATTGCTGCGGGTGCAAACTTTTAATTAGATTTATAGCAATTTAATTACTTTCTTATTATACTAATTGGAATTTTTATTAGGTGTAATAATTTAGAACCCGTTAAGTTCGTTTTAGCGTTTCTGTCAACTTTAAAAATAGATCGTAAATAGCAATTTGGATAAGTACCTATAGTTGTAACGAAAAGCTGGAATAGCAGGAAAACCATACATTTTTATTATTATTATAATACTATTGTGGAACATAATTACATATGACATATATTCATATTTTATTACGTATGAGCATATTATTTAACATTAACATTAAATTGAGGAAATATACAGGGTGAGTCTGGCAAGAAAAATCAGCTAAATATCCGATGACGTGTAATTTTTTTTATTTTCGGTTTCCCTAGAAAAGCGGTGCTATAACATAGCGAACATAATATGACGGTAGATGACGTCACAATAACTGGGTCCATACATTTAAAATTGATGTGGTTTTCTCGAGATGGGTTTATACAATTCTATTAATTTACGTCAAAAGGGTTATTAAATAAAACAGATTTGTATAGTAAGTACATATGATTGTCATAATTATTACGTCCGCTATATTACGGCACCGCTTTCCGAGGAAACCAAAGCCTTACGCGGATTTAAAAAATTAACTTCATTCTCACAATACAAATTTGTATGAGTATTTATCATCGCTCTAGTCGTAGAAAAACTATTATAGTGTGTCCCCATTTGACATGAATTAACATTCACCCCCTTATTGGATTCGAACCCATAGCCGCAAGCATCGCTTTGTGATGCTAGCACCAAGACCACTTGACTAGGCGTCCTTGCGTCCTTGATACTTTAAAATTTTCTTAAAATTTTATGTCACCATTACTTTTTAAACAACAATTTCCCGATTATAGGTCTTATGATTTATTTGAGGAGTATAATACGCCCCTAAAATTTTACATACTCATTCAGGCACACCCTATATAAAAAGAGTGACAAATAATCTTGTCATAACTACAGGAAAATTAATATGCACCTAAGAATATTCTCGTAGAATTATAAAAGAAAAGGACAGGCAGTTACAGTGAGAAAACACAAAACGGTGTTGAAGAATCTTACCCCTTTTGAACCGGCATGCTTTGTAGGCCCTCTTCGATGAATCTAATTTTGAATTACAGGTTAGGTGAAATAGAAGAAACAAAACTAGAATAATTTAAATCGATGGTAATATAGAATATACAATTCCACATTTAGAGATAATTCCATTTATATTTATGACTATTTCTATCATTTTACGTGCAAGTTCTTAATTATTCATACAACGCATGTACAAAGAAACCACAATTACCCCTAAACTACACATGACTGCTAAATAGAGAAAATTATACTAAAACATAAACTTTGATACCCTCGATCCCACGCATTTACGATTTAATAACGTTGGTAATTTTATCGAGTATAACGAATGGTCGATAATGACTCTCATGAACGACCATTATGGACAACTAAAACATTAAAGTAGGCACATGCTTTACATGCCGCTTTGTAATTTACAGTTGAACGCAATAAGTCATTATAAATGCATATTTTTTGCAGAATCCACAAGCTAAACAAAGTATTAAATATTTGTCATGCATTATAGCTTTGAAGACGACAAGAGTGTTTTAAACTATAAAACACGATTTGTCTTCAAGATTTTTTTCTAACATTACTTACATTATTATTAGAAATTTTAACAAATTATTATTTGAGATACGTCACAACAAACAAAATACGAAGATTGATCTGAGTACTATAGTAATATCAAAATTTTTTGAGTCGGTAGCGTATTTTAAAGGGAACATAACATGCGAGCTCTTTTGCAGCATAGGAACAGCAGAAAAATTTGTTTTTCTACTTCGCGTTCACAATAGCTCAATTCTGACACTGAAAACTGACCAAAACAGTTTCACAATAGAGGCTATTGTAAAACTGGTTTTGCTAAAATTTTATTTCTTAAAAGTGGTAGTATTTGCTTCATATGTCAAATTATCAAACGTCATCAACATCAAATATCATGGGCATGCAGTTCCTCTTCTACAGAGAGGATAGAATAAACACAAAAATTATAAATACCTGAACTAGTGCTGCCGCCGAGAACGAGAAATTTCTCGTCTCGTCTCGTCTCGTCTCGTCTCGAATTTTCGAGACGAGAGTGTCTTCATTTCTCGTCTCGCTTTTTCGAGACGAGACGAGAAATGGGATGGCGAGAAACAAGACGAGACGTGAAATTCTCGCGAGACTCTCGCCATTTTAAGGATGTGCGGTAAAGCCATTATTGTGGCATATGAAAAACTTAACGTTAAAAAAGTAGCTGCTATCATTAAATAATTTGTAATTTCGGCAATTTGTTTTTAATTCTCGCAAAGGTCTGCGATCCTAGATGCTTTTTTACCATTACCATCTGGCAAAGTATCTTTATTTGTTTTAATAAAGCAGTAAAATGAAGTAACTGTAATATTATACTCTGTGGTTTGGCAATAATTTCACTTCCACTTGTTTGAGTTTTTTACTTACACGAGTTACACGCTACTGATTATTTTACATTTTTGCATTACAGAGTGATCTCTAAAATTTTCCAAATACGAATAATTTCATTTTTTCTTGAATTCGTAATTAACAAAACACTACAAATTGTCATCGATAACACTTCGAGAGCGCGAGAAATTTCGAGACTCTCGCGCGAGAAACGAGACGAGACGAGAAGCTGATACCGCGAGATTAGAGGGACTCAATTTCTCGTCTCGACATTTCGAGACGAGACGAGAGTCATGTTATTTCTCGTCTCGTCTCGTCTCGCGGCAGCACTAACCTGAACTTTCATTTAACTTTCAATAATGAAACTCACAGAATAAAGATTTCTTTTAAAATGTTTATTGTAATCTAAACTGTCAATTTTGACAGTTTTGAAAATAGCTTGCCGCAGTGTTACCAGTTGTTTCAATCAAAACTCCCTAGATAGTAAATTCATTAAAACATTCAAATTTTTGTTAAATAAATTTCGCAAAGTAGAAAAAATAGTATATTATTATATACTCGTTTAATGAGAGGTATTATCATTCGCTTTATTGAAACACTCCTTGCTCCGCTCATCGTGCGCCAAGCTCACTCATGCTACTATATAATGAATTTTTGATTAACGATGTTACTACGTACATATGTAATTTTAATAACAACAAAATTTCGAAAAAAAACTGTAAACTTATTGTGGTAAGGCAATACGGATGAGACAGTAGAGAAATAACTAACTATAAATATCAGTTCAACACCGTTTTCCTAAAAATATGTTTACCGTTGGGAATACAGTTGTCACTAACTTTTCAACAATATAAATTTTTAAATTTTTAAGATCTTTGGGTGCCGATAACATACACAAGTGACAATTTATTATGCAAGTTAAATAGTTTTGAAAATTCTATAAATACCCCAGACTGCTGGTTCAACTATGGTATACTCTATAATACGAAGCATAAAGAAGTTTTAAAAAATGAAAGGTTCAAAACTTGGCGTTTGAAATTTTATATTCTAGAATAATACAAGTCTAAAGTTCAATACACGAAAGTGTTAAAAGTTCAGAAAGTTAAGTTATAATATTTCTATGTCTCCTTGAAATATAAACTAGACAAACTCACAACGGTCTAAGTAGTAGGTATAATATATAGCTGATGAGATGTCTTAAAGAGTTCATAGAAATGTTTACTGTAAATACTACAATATTGTTGTGCACATCTTTAATTCCAGTTTTGCTTATAGGAAGAAACCCACGAAAATGTAACAATAAGCGAGTTAAGTTTCGTACCAACAACGGAAGACGATGGAAAATCCATAACTTGCCGAGCGGAAAACCCCAATGTAACCGGCCTCTTCCTGGAAACGTCTTGGAAGATCGACGTCGTTTGTAAGTGTAAACTTTAATAAACATTACGTCTTACACGTTTATATGCTGCTAAGCTACTTTAAATGAAACATGGAGAACCTCCTATATTTTTAGAATTTACTGGAGAAACCATTAGAGAGATTATTTACTGTCCGTAATATTCATAATATCACAGTTGGTGTTATTAAGCTCTACGTAAGGTAATGCAGAATGGCCATCGTGGGTATATTTTTATTTTTATAGATATTGGCATCGAATCCGAACCCAACACGTAGGTACCTTGCGCCATTATTATGATAGTTATTACGGAGCGTTATCGGTTTCCGGGATGCCCACACATTAACAGGGTTAATTTCATTTCTTAACCCACTCGTGAGTCGCTTACACAATTCCTTGTCAAAGTTTAGTAAAGTGTAATCAATTTACAACTTATATTATACCAAAAATGAAATCTAAAATCCTTTTAGCTCCGACCCTGCGAGCCCTCATATCAGCCTTGGGGCAATATGGCGTTTCCCTTTAGATGGGGTAAATTGAGATTGCGGTATACGACAAAACCTGATGATGTTGAATAAAAATTGCATAGCCATAAATTTTATACGGCTTTCTTGTCATCTTTATTATTATTATCCCAAAAACTATCCACAATTGATAATAACTTGTTTTTTAGGTACCTAATTAGAATTTGTTTAGAAAACACAAAACTAACCTGCAATCCAATTGACTTGCTTAGAAAAAAAATTATGCAAAACAACCTAAATTTAATTTTCCTGTCCGGCCTGCATTTTACCAGAACCCGCATTTTATTTATATTATTTATTAAAACTATCGATTTAACTTTTTCTTTTAATATTTGTGGTAGATTTGCATAGTTTTTTCAATATTTTTCATTAATGAAAACATGGCAATTTATTTATCAGGATCATGAATTATTTGTGAATAAAAATAATTTGTTTTGGACGTAGATTATTTATAGATCAACTAAGATTCTCAAATTTCAATGAAGCAGTGTCAGTGTCGGTGACACACTTAATTTGTCGTATGAGATCTCCCTCAGAGGGCTTGGTTTCAACTATGTTGGCAGCAGAAAATTTGAAGCAATAAGATGGTATGGAATTGAATGACCTACAGGGGATAGATTACATCTTTCACAAAAGTTTGCAAATCTGCATTTCTGGTGATATTCGCTACGTTGCGTCGGTGTTAAGTCATAATAACAGAAACAGATCTTTTGAATAAAATATTTTATGTTTGGTTAATTTAGATGTATATATTTTTTTGTGCCTCCGGTCGGCATCACTGAGTTTCTCCATCGCGAAATCTGCCAGAAACAGAGGTTTCTCCGACCTAGGCCGGCAAAAAGTAGGAATTGAAGGTTATTGGTTGGCAGCATCGGCTCAATCTGTCAAAGTCAAATTTGTGCATCGCGGTCGGAGACGATCAAACAAATAAATTAGCAAAATTTTACAAATACGATTACCTATTTGAGCCACTGTGGTGATTTGAATATAATCTTTAATATGCGCCGGTGTATCCATTATTAAATCAAAGATAATGAAATTTATAAATAAACGTCAATGGAAATTGTAAGAAAATAAATGAATTAAGTTTAATGAATACCAGGAAACAAGGAATCTTGATTTTAAAATCATAAAAAAAATTCCTAATACTACATTTTAAATGTAAATTTAATTTATTTAAACAAACATCGGCACAAAAAATCCTTTGTATTACACGTCCACGTCCTCGCTCTGCAACCTTAGTCGCACTCGCAAATGTGCTGTTTCTGGCCTTGTGATACAAATAACTATTGTTTCTAGAATATCTTAATATCTTAATTATATTATGTTTTGTCAATCATTTTCTATTTTATTTTCCACCAAAAGTCGCATCCTATTACGTTTTTACCATTAACACACTTTGATTATATAACAGTTTTCATTGTCTATAATATAGAGTGTGAGATTGTGTAGTTTGTGACCTTACGTGCTACTTCATAATTAGAACGAAGGTTGCGTTGCGTAGCTCGCTCTTTACTGATTGATAATAGGATTGCATTTTTACTAACAATAAAGAATTTTATGAATTGTTTTTTACCTAAAATATTAAAAGACATGGAATTTTTTTTTCAGATTCTTGTAGTAATAAATTTCTAAATTTATTATTTTTTTATTTGTAGTTTATTTATTAACACTTTTGGGAATATTTACGAAAATCCACATCCTGTTCTTGGCAGAAATAATGAATTAACCGAACACAAGGAACCAATTATCAAGATCAAATAATATAAATATAAGATCAGACATCAGTTTATGTTTACAAAAATTATTAAATAGGTTATGGATTATAAAAAAATAAAAATAATGAAGTTAATGTTAGTCAACATCGATAGAGGAGAGGACGTTTAATAACAAGCATTGTAATTGGCCATCTTGTTGAGTTATAGGGTACGTCAACGTATATTGAATGTAAATTGTAGTCGAGCGATATTTAATATTACACCTTAAAGCAAGTGATTTAATTTTGTAATCATTTAATTTTCATGGTACGGTGCTAGCAGTTATTAACGAACGAGTGCAATAAAAAGGCACAACATGCAAATTTGCAATTTGCTACAAAATTGCAATATATTAATCATATCACAAAAACTTTGCGTAATTCTCTAAGCTTTCGTTCCCGTTCGCTCGTGTTACCCTCTAATTGCAATTTTGCTTTATGGGCGAGCATTTTAGTACTTGTCAGGTTATTACATTAAAATATGGCGCTGCAATGGGGCAATAACCAATAAAATGTCTCCGAAAGCTCGTATAACTTTTATTGTAATTAAAATGCCATATCTGCACTACACAAATTTGCATCAGCACTTCACTGAAGACCTCTAAGTACAAATATTGATGTATTATAGTGTTGCACTTATGAACGTTTTAAAATATGCACGTGCACATGAAATTTACACAGGACACTGGATGGAATATGCATTTATGCATAAAGTACTAATATCAGTTTGCTCTACTATAATTACTAGTTTCGTTGGTTCTTCGCTGATTTATTAAGATTTATCAACCCTGTGTGTATTTGTTTAAATAATGATCTACGCTTAAGATAATTTTATATTTAGAACAACATGAAAGGAATCGCCACCGAGTTGATCTTAATGAACTTTACATACAAAGCTTTTTGTTCGTTCTGTCATACAAATTGCTTCGGCTGTAAGGAATTGCGATTTAAACTGTAACTCTTAATCTAAGTGGGTTGATTAATGTCAGAAATAATAGTCGCGATGAAAATTGAACGTACAATAGAAGTCTTTTCTTCGAATCTGTTCATTTTCTTGAAGCATTGTTTATGAAACGTTGACAGTAGAATACACAGCAGTAGTCTATCAATGATTTATATGTTTCCGGAACTGTTTTTGCTGTATACTGACAATGGTGCATTGTTCCAGACCCCCCGATAGTGTCCTTGCGTCTCGGAAGCACCCTCAATGCTGATGACATCAAGGAAGGAGACGACGTCTACTTCGAGTGCCACGTCAAAGCCAACCCTCATTGGAGACGGCTAACCTGGCTGCACGACGTAAGTGTTACGTTATCCTCTTTTTCGTAATCTTCCCTTTTGTATCTTTCCAACTTTAACGTCTTGAATAGAACCGTTTGCTCTCAGTTGCGTACCTACTCATTAGCCAAGACGTTTAACAAAACACAAGGGGTTAAATTCTCTTGAAACACTTGCTGTTTATTGTTATATTCTATATACGGCTGCGTTAACATGGAATGCACCAAACTTTTTTAAACCGGAAATTTATATATTTTCCAAAATTAAGAAGGAAATGTACGCTGTAATGAAAATTCTTAACTATCCCGTTTCAATAAATTTATCTAAATACCAGTTTTGATATTAATTTTCTATAGATTTTTACTGGATTGCCCTAAAACAACATTCTCAGTAAATTTTTGTCTCAGTAAGTAGAAAGCAGTAAAGTTTTTCTCACCCCATTTATGGTTTGCAATTATAATTTCGCTATCGTTTGATAGTGTGAGGATGCGTTTTCAACAGTAAATAGTGATTATTCTGAAAACCCCAAGTGTAAGCTTATAATAATTCTCTCTCACACACTTGACGGGTCGTATATTACAACTAAATCTAAGGTGAAACACCTACGAACGAGACAGATTTGATTTTTCAAATTATAATCTTCCCACGTGTTAGAATCAGCTTCACAGTTTTTTAGACTAATCTAAACGTCGAATGCAGGAACTATTCTCATACGCCGGACCCTAAAAAAAAAAACATTTGTGTTCTGTTACGTAGGTATTGTCAGTATTTTCAGTCAGTAATTATTGTGTCACATGGTAAGCCATATCGAAACGAATTCACACGTTTATTGCCCTTCTACAAAACGTGGGAGTAAGATCTAAAAAGTGGAGGTGCAAACCTCCCCTGGACTTTCCCATACTAAAAATAAACATTTCGTTTTTGGTATTCAACAGTAGTTCGCGAGGCAGGATTGGAAATCATTTGAATGAAAGAATAACGACACTATACGGGTTCGATATGAACAGAAGAAAGACACCAAGATACGCTGTACTCTGTAGTAGGTATCGGCTAGAAATTACCGCTGGCGTAGCCGGGCGATCGTTACCGACCGACAGCGACGCGACGATCCGTTTTCGTCAGAGCCCGACCAAAATATTCAAAATTCACGAATTTCTCATTAACCGTACATTTTAGCCATATGACTACCTTATACTATGTGATAGACAACTAAATTTTGCATTCAATTATATAATAATATACAGGTTGATTGTAACTTTAGGGCGAGTGCATTTGCTCGTTTATTATTGATAATAGAAAAAAATGTTTCATATAAGAGTTATTCAAGTTTATGTGGCGAGTATTTTGGACGCACACACAAAAATGGCCGACTTCCGGTTTTAACGGAAGGGACGTGATTTTACTTTTTTTAAATACAACACCCTGTATATTTTATGCTAGTTCGATTACATGATAACATCTCTTTAATAAAACATAACACAACCATATACCTAGCGTTAATAATTACTGACATAATTTAAATTATATCAAGGTATCTGTTACCAGTATCAACTATTCAAAATCAATCGCGATTGATCTTAGCAGGCCGTTGTTAAAGTTATTGTAGTGAAGAAAGTCACAAACACGCGATACACAAACATTTAATGTCATAATGTGATGCTGTTGTGACGTTTCAGGATCACGTGAGCAAATGTCATTGGAATATTCTAATAAAAATTAAATTTTTTAATAAAATTTGAGATATTCGCCTAAAAAATGTTGTTTGCACGTCTGCCAAAAAATGCTTTTTGGCCATGATACAAAAATAACTATTATATTATAAAAAACTTTTTTAGTCCGCAATACGTATTTAATGCGGACTGAATACACTAAATCAAAAATGATATTAATCTTGTTATTGTAAGATTGTGTTACCGTTTTAGGGTGGTTACTCTTTCTATTGATAGCTAATCGATTTTCAGTGGAGTTGTCAGATATCAGAGAAAAAATCAGGTATGGCAGTCGATGAAATACTTCCTAGTCTTATTATTTATTTTAGTATATAATTTTATTTGTTTGTTATTGCAGAAAGCTATAAAGCTGTATTTTCTCTGGTTCATAATAGTTTATCCAATATAACATTTGTTTCTCGATTTTGTAGAAATAAAACTTTATACAATAATTATTTATGATGATCTGCTACAAAATACTATTGAAACATAGAATACAGGATTGTTAGCATCGCCTACTACTTGCTGTTGGCTTGCAAATCCAATTTCAGGAATTCAAATTCTTTTACCTTTTTTTTATTTTTGCAAGTGTCTAGGAACCCAACAACATATTATCATAATTACTTAAAATAAAGTCCAAAAATCAAAATCAGATAAACGAAACGTTCCTGGGACAATTGGAACATTCCAACTTCTGAAAACGTCCTATTCCTGTCCTTGGTGGAAAGTTTCTTGAGGATATTCCGGGAGTACCTATGTTAGAGTATCTAATTGAAACGTAATTTAATTCTATAACTTGGAGCATAAACACATAATAAAACATATAAAAGGAGGGTAGACAGAGGGTGTAAATTACTAGAGAAAAATTTGCACATAGAGCGACAGAACAATTCAATTCATATTCCGTCAGCCAATCAGAAGGGTCGTTTTTTAAAAATTGAACCAATCAGAAGGCTATTTTACTGACAATATTTTTTATGGCAGCTGAAAAGCAGTAGAGTTTTCCAGCGACAATATTTATGTCAAATAAATGTCAAACAAATATCAAAATAATTATTATTATTTTAAAAATCCTTGTTTCATTGAATTGTCATGCGAATACAACTCTTACCATGAGTTTTTGTTCAATATTTGTCATTCATTCATTACTCGTCGCTGCTACTTTTGGGAAATAATAATTACTCGCATACCGTACCGCTCGTAATTATTTTCGTCACAGTATCAAATCGTATTCAGATTGACAAAATATTGCCGGCAAAAGTCAGAGCACTCATTGTATTATAAATAAGTTTTTCTTATGAAGCTAATTATAATTATTTTAAAATAATATTACCTGATCATAAAAGCAAGTTCTAATATTAATTAATTAGTATCTACCTACATATTAAATTTGGTACAAGTTAGTAATTTGAGTACTCCATACATTGGAAAAGGTAATTAATATGGAGGAATTTTGCAGAAATACCTAATTGGGAATATTATATCATTGTGTTTTATTTATGTAGCTTGAAGCCTCCCCGATCAGAAATAATCCGGAATTAGTTCAAAAACAAAAAATAAATGTAAATATGAATGAAATATAGATTTTTTGCATTAAACAAACTTGTTTGGGATTAAAAGTAACCCTCACACTCGATGTTCGAAAAACCAGCTGTATAAAACAAATTATTAGCGTGCACAATTTATAACAATATATGATTTCTTGTTATTGTAAAATCAAATTTCTGATAAATGAGGCATCCTAAATGTTTCTCTATGAAAATTGATCAGCTGTATCCTATTTTTTTATCTGTATCCTGTATGTTTCAGCATTTAAATTCACCTACTAACACAAAATACTATAATTGTAGAGTAATAATGGAAGTCTAAAATGTTAATCTATTGTATAATACGCCGTTGGTTTATTTTATTTTATTTAAAAATAAAAGAAGCGACGTGAAAACACATTGATGTTGTCTGATAGCAAAGTCGGTGAACGTGTAGATATCTGCCAAAAAGTTGCCACAAATATGTATCGACAGTTCAGTCAGACCCTAACACATCCAAGATTTTACTCGGTTTGTGCTTAAACAAGAGAAAATTTGAGGAAGAACCGTATTGACAAGCGCGTCTGGCGTTTTAGAAGTACTTACGATGTGTTATATATTTTTTTTATAGAACGCTACGCATGGCTTCGTATATTTTCAGATTTAATTTTATTTGCCCTGGTTTATTATAACTCCCCTTGACAATGCATAAAGAACTTTCCACATAAAACTTTAATGTATACTCTAATATAAACGTAATTAAATAATAAAATATTTTTCTAAATGTTTGTTATTATGCAGCCTGTGTAAATTGTCTTTAGTATCCGTTCTCTGAAATTCCTTTTGACCTTTCGTTCTGAGGTTCTACGCGATTCTATAAATCACTAAAAATTAAAGTTATTTTTAGGACTGACATTTTCATCAAATCCCAATCGTACTAAAAGTACATTAATCATAATTTCAATTAAACAAAGCGCAGGAAATCCATTAAAATGATTCGTAGAAGAATTCCGCAATCTTAATCTCGCAAATAACCCTTAGGGCCATAACGTCAGTCTGAAACACATCTAGTACAAATTTACGCCTCGCTTAAGGCATGAAAAAAATTAATAGTCCATTATTCTTTGGAACAAATCAAATAAAAATCATTACTACGTCCGGCGGAACGGGTTCCTCGATTATCAGGCTTAGTGTATAACGCAGACGTTATGAAGCGGGAGGAAATCGATAGCCATAGATTGATAAAGCAGAGATGGGAAACTTAATGAGGTATAAAGGAACAGAGGCGACGAATGGGGCAGAAAGATGTTGCTGGAGGCGCTACCATCACTGTCTTTGTTTTTCTTAATAATAACGATTTTGACTTCCATGAAAGAAATTGGGAGATTTTCTTATTTTTAATGTTTCCAATGTAATATTGAATGTCAGCAGTATTTTATAGCCGTTTCGTATTATCAACTAACCTTTAATCGTCACTTAAAATATAATTACCCATTCTGGTTGCGACAACCAATGGGGAAAGAATACTTTCTTAGGGAATATTTGTAGTGAGATTACAGAAAAAATGGAAAATGTTAATTTTTCACTGAATAATGAATGGGGAAAAAACGAAGTGAAATTAACTAAGACCTTTACAACGACTAAACAAAGCTAACACTTACAAGTCATCAAATTATTGTTATAACAGTAAAACTTTGAACAGTGAAAGTATTTGTGTATTAGTACTCCGTGTCCAAACACGTTGTTGATTAGGTATATATTATTGCAATAATTATTTTTCACGCTATATAAAATTAAATTTACTTTGTTTTTAAACCCTTACGGTATATACGCATAAATATCATCTTAGGTAGAGAAATTAGGTGTGCCATTTCGCCGATACAATCAAAGGAAGTAAGTACTAAAAACAAATAAATACCAAATTGACATGAATTTTCTCTGAATAAGGGATTAAAGCTTGGCGAACAATTTAATTACTTTTTCTTCCTATAATCAATCATTCTTGTCTAATACGTCAATATATTTAGCTGTGAGTCGAGAAAATGACAGATTTCTATTGATGTAGCTTTTAGTCTTCATGAACATAATTATTTAGAAGTTATTGGTTAAAACTCTCCTTATTTGCGTGTTAGATAACAGAAAAAAAAACAATTTTCTGATAATTTTCAACGAAAAACGTCCACATTTGATTTTGTCAAGTATGTAATATAGAAAGTAATCTTAACCGTAGGCTTTTTGATAGGACCGGATAACAAACCCCTGAGATAATCGCCTTATATTGTTATAATTCAGTGTGCTGCACGTTCATCCATTTAGTTCAGGAAAGATGGTTTTCACTTTTATGGCAATCTTATTTTCTCCGGCATTGTACAAAAAGCGCAGCGCAAGATAGTAATCTCTGCGCCTGAAATACGACTCGACTGAAAAATACGGTCGGCTCTGATCAGAAGTCTCTATTGCCGTGACACTCTTTTTGCCGGTGCGGGTTTCTTGCTAAGACACAATTGGAGTTGGCATCATTCGATGTCTCAGATAATTAAAGATAATCCGTCTTTTCGGCTTTCTTGATGAAACGTGTGTCAGGGGCTCGGATAAAGTCACGAACATGCGGGACGTGTAATTGGGACATGCTTTCCACGGGTACGATAACTTCACCATCTGAAATGAAATACACATTTTATGTATTTAGGTCTACTGTTACTGTTACAATATTGTATCCGAAAACCCAATTCTGGAATTCATTGTCGGAACAAATATTTCTCTTTTATAAATAGTAATAGAAGAATATTAACTCACTGACGTGTTCGTTTGTTTGTGACTAAATCATTTAATAAATATAAGTTATTTTAGTATTTAGATATTAAGCACGTGTCTCTGTACATCTATTTTATTGTACATGATAGAGGCATTGCAACCAAACTAGGTCGAACTATTTTGGGTTCTACATGAAACTTACTAATACAGCACGTGATATTCTCCTCTACTTAGAACTTACCCCTACATGCTAAACAGCATCAGAGAATAGCATTAAGTGGTTATGTAAACTTGTTACAGACTAATTAAATTGATGTTCATCTGACTAAGTCACATCATAACTTTAGACTATTCATTTCCGAAATATTGACCCTAAAGTATTACAAGTTCGTCGTTTTAATAGGTAATACGTATTATGATAGTGAAGAAGTTATATACGAATTTCGCTAGATCATAATCAAACTATTGAGACCATTAAAATTACAATCCCGAGGCGATGTTTTCTTTCTACATTTTCACCATTCGAACTACTTAAATTTGTTTCATCCAGTGAGTATTTAATTAAATGAAAGTCAAATATTAAGTAGGTACTTATATTTTGGAAAATATACAAAAAGCACAATTGAACAGGAATCCTGAGTAGAAGTTTGAGAGTTTGATCTATTATCTAGTGCTGGTCAACTAAGATTAATATTTAAGAAGCAAATCCATATTTTAAATTTTACATTTTTTCATTCAAACCATTAGTATAGTTAGTACCTAGGTAATAATTTTCAAAAATGTTTTTTTGTCTATGCCTTTAAAATGGATGACGGAAAGTAGCGCTAGTAAAATAAGACACGCTGCTGTAATTATGCTTTAATTTACTATAGGTGTAGGTTTCTTAAAACCATTGCACACAATTTTATTTTATACACACATGTGTTCACCTTTTTGGAAAACGCTTCTAATTATAGGAGCGAATTATAAAAGCGCAAGTACAAAAGTAAAAGTACAAGAAAATATATAATTACATATCTTGACCCGTAGAATCCCCCGTAGCCTCAACTAACAGTCAACTTTTTATGAAAATGCTTGGTTATCATCCAAGGCCATGTATCATCCTCGCCCATTTCTATTTCTTCTTTGAGTACTGTGCTTGAAAAAATTCCTTTACAGTTCATCTGGCACAGTCGAATCCTTTAGCAAAGTAGTCAATAGCAAAGTCAATAGTGTGTTCAGCAGTTCTTTTTCTATTTTTATATTTTTATTTATTTATTCATGCTTTTATAAAAATGTTTACATAACTCATAGTGTTTCATTAAGTCATTTAATAAAAGCAACATGAAAAGCTAGCAAATAAACATTAATCTTTTTGTACCTGAAAAAACCTGTAAAAGATGAGCAGGACGCTCATTACGTCGTCGGGTAGGTATCGGTTAACCAAGTTGCTTAAAACCTCATCAAGGCAATGTCACCCATGTCGCTTTTGTTTCTTAGAGAACAGGGCAAATCTTGTCACCTTGAGAAATATGTATCAAGAGAGTCCACTGGTTAATAGCAATTATTGCAAATAGATCGAGGCAACCAACCATCGACCAAATAGCCTTGGCGCTGCAGAAGTTACCGACTTGGAGCCGACCTTTTACTATCAAAGGAAATTTATTTAATATACCAGTATCTACAGTGTGTCTACAGTGTGTCTACAGACTCATTCTCAACATGGGAGTCTCTCTTATTATGGGAGATACAAATTTGGTTAAATGGAATGAAATACTCCTTGTGGAAAAGTTGTATCAAACCCCTTACATAAACTTTCGATATTTAACGTAATTCTGCAACTGTGACAAAAAAATGAATCTTTGACTTTTTCATTTTTTTCATTAACATTTTTTTTCAGTTAACAAGTACTTTATAAACTCTTATAAATGTTAATACAATTTGTACAGAAAATTAGCATTTCTATATCTAGATTTGATTGCATTTAATTCTTCTGGCAATATCCATTCTAATATTATAACATCCTTACCACTAACAAGAAAGGAATGAAGATTTACAAATATTTATATTTGCGGTTTGCAGAAAATTGGTTAAAACGACTATTTAGGATTTCAATAGTCGTTTTAACCTTCCCATTCAATATAAAAATGAAATTTTTTTTTCAAATTGGAAATGTCAATGATTTCAGAAAGAGGGGGTTGTTGAGGTTGAGGGGTTGGAATATAAAATAATGTGAGTAGATAGAGAATTTTTTTACCTGTAAAATGATATATCACAAGGTTGGGGGAAATTTGAATTTTCAAAGGGGAGGTTGCTGGAGAGAAGGGGGGAAATTATAAAATTATTTCAATAGTGGTTTTAAAATTCCCATTTGATATAAAAATTGACGTGTTTTTTTCAAACCGGAAATGTTAAAAATTTCAGAAAAGGGGGGGTGATTGGTTGCAATAAAAAATAGTATGGTTAGAAGAGAATTGTATTACCTGTAAAATGATATATCACAAAGTAGGTGGTTCCATTTGAAATTTCAAAGTGTAGGTTGCTGGAGTGGGGGGGGGGGATGAATTATAAAATTACTTCAATGACGATTTTAAACTTCCCCCTCGATAACAAAGTTGACGTGTTTTTATTCAAACTGGAAATTTCAAAACTTTCAGAGTTATTAAAGGTGGCTAGTTTTGAAATGAAAGCCCTGTATTATATAGAACAGGGATGGCCAACAAGTCGATCGCGAAGCAATTTTTGGTCGATCACAGCCGACATGAAATGTTTTCAACATGCAAGGGCATGGCTTGAAATAAAAGGTTGTGACTTCCGACTTAGGATTTCATGTTGGTTTGATACCCCCCTTTCACATCGTCATTTATTGGTCTCAGTTTGAATGTGCTAAATATCAAGAATTTTAGGAGGTACCTATAGATCGCGGCATTTTTTCAGGAATAAAGTCGATCTCAGATAGAAACAAGTTGTCCACCCCTGATATAGAATATACCGCAGATACATGAGTTGTCTTCATATTCTAAATTACCTTCACCTTTAAAATCTGATCGCAGTCGTTTGATTTTTAGTGGTACATAAGGTGCCCTAGCTTTGAGAAACCCCTTGCGATAGTGAAAATCAAAATGAAAATGTTCAACACAAATTTCAATTATCTGAAGACAGTCCTGAAGTGATTACAAAAAATAAGAAAAATATAATCTGCGCCAAAAAAACCAAACTTCCAGAATTAATTTAAAACCCCATTGTTGAAGAATTACGTATACATTGAATAAATATAATATTCTATTCTATTAAATAAATTGGAAATAATTGGAGTCCTGGAATAGTTTTTTGACGTAACTGAGGCATTTCGCTTTGTCAGTTAAAAGCACCATATCACCAATTGCGCTCATTTTATTGGTAGTACAGTATTTGCAGATACGTATAAGTACGCCTCATTACACAAATACCTTTCTCGATCCTCTTTATGTCCATTCCCTACAAACTTTCATATTTAAATTCCTATTTTTACGTTGGAAAAATCAACTCGAAAGCACATTTAGCCGAGAAAACAATTTTATGAACCAATTTTCTTAATTAAATTCATTGACTAACAATTGGAAAGCAAAGGCTAATTTTCCATTAAATGATCGTTGTTTTTACTTCAACTAATTCATCATTTGTTTGTGTACAGGAAAAAAGTTAAGCTAACAAGAAGCTTTTAGACATCGACTTAAATGATTGAAACCTTCAATAGATCTCGTTATTATTAATAAAACAACAAATAAACCACCGAAACCTTTACTAATTATAAAAGCATCGTTATAGGATTTGGGTAATTATTTGCGCGCATATAACAAGGGTTATTTTATGTTTTTACTTTTAAGTGGAAACGCTTTGTCTTAGCTCTGTGTTGAATTTATGCTGATGAGAGTTGCGTCTTTATTACCACAAAAGACAATAGCCTCCGGTTCAAAAGAGCTAGAATATTTTCTAAATTAAATCTTAAACAAATTGTTTTCTTAAGTACTTCTATTTCGTCATCATTTTGTAAATTATACATATAAATAATTTAAGATGTTAGAACATAGATATAAATCCGCCTTTCCTATTAGTAACATGTTCAGTTACAATTATTTTATATACAAATCTTCAATATAAGGTTCTTATGCGTTACATTATTCTGTTTTTCTTGCTTACTTGATGGATTATATTAGAAATTGGTGTTGAATATAATACAGCCGTTAATTTAATTATTAAAACAAGACGTAGGCTACGTAGGTATTCAAAGTTTCCTGTTATAACAAAGTTGTTTTAAGATATAGTCTAAACTGAGGATAAGTTGAAAACGCAATAGAAATTTAACGAAATATTGTTGAAAGCTTTCAGAACCATTAAAATACTTTTGGCAATTAACACCGAAGTATGGGAATTTATAACTGAGCGATTATGTGGCGCGCTTCACAATAATATATTAGCTGCGTAAACCGCCGTCAAAACTAAGTAAACCCGTTAACTAAAACAGTTTAGTTTATCGCAGGAAATGAGAAGTAATGATTAAGTTCCATATTTCCCAACGTAGCGTTTAAATGCTGAGAGCTTTTCCGTGTAGTTCCGTATTTGTCACTAACATCGCACTGTTATTGCAGGGGGTTGTGCTGAATCATAATATGTCTGCTCGAATCATCCGCAGCAACCAGAGCTTGGTACTCCAGAGGGTCACCAGACAGAGCGCCGGAAGATACGTTTGTTCAGCTGTCAACAGTGAAGGAGAGACCTTAAGTAACGAGCTCGCATTCAGGGTGCAATGTAAGTAGAGAGCTTTGAATACAACAAAATAAACCATACAAAACTATTCAGGGTACAAATAAATAACTACCAGTACAATAACTTTCTGTGTATACTTCAATAAAGTATTCAGAAGAGTATTTATTGGGAAATCGGATAATGTTCTGCAGAAATTTTAATAGTTCGCAGATCAAGGAGTTATATGTAAAGTGGAATAATACATTCCTCACTAGTAAGTTTACGTTTTTCAAAATAAAAAGCAACGCGAGAATTTCTCAGAATGCTGCTAACCTATACTGGGTACCGATTCTCGAGTTTATACGCCTCCAAGTCGTGTACGCTATGAGTCGGATAGCGAGCGTTGCCAACTTTAACATTGCTTATTCTAGAACAACAGGGGCAAAATACTAGTACAATGAAAAAGATTGACAAAACATTGGATTTCTGTCTACTATTCTTCAATAATAGTACAATTCCCGTACTATTATTTTTCAAAAAAATTGTGGAACGCGGTTGTAAAATAATAGTACGGTTGGCAACACCGGGATAGCGTATACGACTTGCAGGCGTATGAACTCGAGAATCGGTACCCAGAACGATCGAAGACGTTCGTGGAGCATCGACGCTGAACGCTATCCTCCGTTCATCAGACTGAGCGTTCAGCGTCGATGGTCCACGAACGTCTTCGATCGTTCTGTATAGGTTAGCAGCGTTCTGAAAGTGTAACATTAGATTGAGCGACAGGTGGCGGTAAAAAAATATTTGTGGTCATTGTACTGAAGACTAGGTAAATATTTTTTTCTTTTAAATTCATTAAAAAATGTCCAGTTTAAGTGAGGAGGAATAAATGGTGACTGCACTTTACTAATGCCCAGCTAGTGAAGTAGAACTTTTTGAGTGTTTTGTGTGAAGCATGCAGTGTTCTTTCATTAACCGGAAGATTTTTGTGTGAAACCTCTTTCTCCAGAAAATCTCTGCGGTTCTGTTTTGACAGAGTCTGTAAGCCACTGCTATGGGTTCATGCTGCACCACTCTCTGCAGTGGAGGTAGACCTAACAGCATCTCTAAATCTGCAGTGGGGGTGGTTGTGATGGTCCCCGTTCTACCTAAGCATGGCTATGGTTACATTAATTTAACTCCTATGGAATTACAGTCAACTTGAGCAGGATTATTTTAGATCACTCTGTAGTGGAAATATTTAGACGAGATGATCGCGACGAACACTGTTGACGAGTTAACGTATTCTGTCAAAAATTATGTCTATAAATAACTTATTAATACCTGATTTGAACTATCCAATAAAAGAGTATATCTGAAGAACATCCTATGATATGGAAGATGTAACATTAAGAGACCAAATCTATCGCATTTTATTAGTGAAGAACTTATAATAGCGTAGTCAGAAATAGAATATTCTATCAAAATAAGACATCTGGTGATGAAGTAACGATTGACTAAATGACACAGGTAGGCGAAGGCATCTTAAATAATATATGCCGAAGTGGAGAAATACCAAAGAATTGGTTACGCTCGACATTCATCACATTTCTCAAAAACCCCTAACAATTCAAAGACTTCAGAACATTCAGTTATTTGCTCAGAATAATTTACCACCGTATTATAAATACATGTGACGATTATCTAAACAATTTAAAATACTATTGGTTTAGTGTTGATGAAAGAAATATACATGGACATTAAGTAGTAAAAACATTATGCAGAATGTAGAATTGAATTATGATACTGAAAAACATGACGTGGTGGTTTGTTTTCATTTATGTGCCAGTGCCATCAAACAAGCAAGTAGAGCTTTTCGGTAACCAGGCATTTCTGCAATATCGGCATTCTTTAATATCGGCTTTTTCTAATTGTTTTAGTTGTGGTTCTCAATAGTACCTAATAGTCATTCAGATTGCACAGACTTACAGTTAAACAAGAATTGTTTTTAAGGTTGTTTTGATTAAATGGCATATTAGCTCAAACTAATTTTTTTGCATTTTTTGAAAAATTTAATCATAGTAATCCTATTAAATATTTTTATATAAACCAAAAGTACAGAAAATTCTCTACAAGTCTACAAGAATACACCAAAACAACTATACCAACATATTTAAAAACAAAAATAACGGCGACGTCATAACAACCCAATGACATTTAAAATTTTTTTCTGTTTGTCGAATTATAACTAAGACCGGCCTGGCCCGGCCGATTTAACACTGTAGGTGGATTTTTGAAGTAAAAATACTATTAAAGTCGCTATAGACTTCGGCCCTTTTTGAAGAACAAAGTGTATGTATAGTCCAAAACCGAAGTTACGATTATTACGAACAAACTTTTGATTAATTTATTATTTAACTTTTTTCTCCAGCTACAGCCCTCTTACAACTGCTAATATTGTTCCTTCATATTTAAGTTGTACAGAATCATTTACTCACCCCTCTAGGAAGTCAATCCTGTAACATACATCATGGGAGCCTAGTGCCGACCACCATGATTTAACTGAATTTTGTGAATTAGGTGATTACGCTGCAAACCTGGATAATTAAATTTTAAGTGCAATAATTATTCAACAGCAATAATTATTACTCGAGTTTATGTTGTCGCACCACCTGTCAAGGTGGTAATACCGGAATTGGACATTCTTAAGTTTATACCACACCCAGACCCTTAAATCTCATATAAACGCTATTTTCTTCTCATTCACCATTTGTTGATACAATGGAACATATTAATTAAATAAATAAACCAGTAATAAAATTAAGAAACTTAAGAAAATTTACATATAGGTATTCTGTAGGTACTCATGGCGCTTTTATACGATATGATAAAAATCTAATTAAAGTAGATCGATGTATGTTATAGTCCAACGTTCCATACTGATATTATGTTACCACATTATTCTAATTACAAAAACCGACGGGTAATTCATGAAGGAATTTTAGTGTAGGTAGGTACACATCTTGGGAATTGTTGGAATTTTGGGAATTTATCTGGAATTGTTGGAAGTTTTGTGGAATTGTTGGAATTATCTGGAATTGTTGGAATTATTTGGATTTGTTTTGAATTGTTGGAATTTTTGTCTAATTGTTGAGGAATTGTGGGAATTGTTTGGGAATTGTGGGAATTATTTGAGAATTTTTTAGAATTATTTGGATTTGTTTTGAATTGTTGAAATTTTTATGGAACTGTTGAGGAATTGTGGGAATTATTTGGGAATTTTTTGGAATTATTTGGATTTGTTTTGAATTGTTATGGAACTGTTGAGGAATTGTGGGAATTATTTGGGAATTTTTTGGAATTGTTGGAATTTGGAATTTTAGTGTACACCATTTCGGTTCGTGGTTTACCCCTCGACACAAACAAAAACATAAACTACTTTAGCTTTATCAAAAGAACTCAAAAAGGTAAAACGTCTAATGACAAAGTACGAACGATATTTTATTAGAAAATACTGTTTTATAAAAGAAAGTAGGTTGCTATCTCACTTCCCTTATCAAATTGTTTAAAAATTATTACCGCTGTATTAATAATCCGTTTAAAAAATAAATAATAATTCAAATTCTAAATGAATGAGAATAGTACGTAAATTACTAAAGCAATTCACGGATTTATACGTAATAACTACAATTACACGAAACTATTAGAGTTTGTCCAAAACTTGGTTTAAAAGTCATGTTTAAGTCAATGTTGCCCTCATTACTGCTGCATCAAAACTATTAGAAGAGATACTTAGCTTTTATTTTTTATGCTATTGGAATATATTGATATCGTTTCCAACAAAGTAATGACAAAACATACAAGAGGTGTACAGGGCGCAATATCGCTTATTGATTAAAGTCTGAGGCTCACTCGACCCTGTTGTATTTAGCCGAGGTTATTGCTAAACCTATCTGTGGGATAATCATTAAAGGTTCGCCGGCAGCTATTGCTTTTACCCACGCATAGTCACAAGAGCACCTAATGCAGAAATATCTTATTTACTACTATTATTGATAGGTATTTACTGTCAATATTTAACTAATAAACTTCAAATAGAAATTTCATGCTTTGTCAGTTGCAGATAATGAATTAGAATTTCTGCAACCCACGTCGACGGTGTTCGGTAGAGTTAATATTGTAAACTATGAAAAGGTTTTTAGTACAAAAGTTTATAACTTAATAATAAAACACCATTACACATAACTTGTTGAAAATTCTAATCAAATTAAATTATCAGTAGGTGCTTTACATCACCCATTGAATTTTGTTTACACTGGAGTAACACCTACAATATAAAAACATAGAATTCCGAATAAGCCAGAACAGTACAATGATCTTTTTGAAATACTGAATAATTTAATATTTTGCTGGTATGCGAGGGCGTAAATACGTAGGAGTGGAGTGCGTATAGGCTATTAACTTCTAAAAAATTAAAATTGCGGTTGTTCCCAAAAGTCCATTTGAGAAAATATTGAAACAGCTTCACCGTTTCAAATCCCTCGCGTCCTGCGGTATTTAAGGATGGTATCAATAATAAATTAAGGATATAGAACTTTATGTCTGTTCAAAGAACTTGCGTTTTAGGAGGTCTTTTAAAGAGCTTGTTTTATCTACCACTTTCGTCAAAGATTATTTTATATGTAGTGTTAACAGAAATCTCGCAGAAGTTCGCAGATGTACCGTTACGGGCATTTATGGAATTGCATTATAAATTTATAACAGTTTCCCAACCCTGGCAATTGTTGGGGATACAACTTGATACCTAACTTCAGAAACAGTTTGTTATGTGAATGTATTATAATGCATAATATAACGCTTTGATTTTTAGCTGAAACTTAGACTTACGGTATGGTTTGAAATGTTTAAGTATAAAGTAAGGGAAACCTTTCACTTGCAGACAAGGAAAGTAGCCGTTTCAAGTTGTCATCACTGTAGAAGTTTTCGGGAGTTCTGTTTCATAAAAATCATTGAAACGCAGTCACTGTTGCAAAAGTTATCAGAATTACATAATTATAATGTTAAAAAATATCTTTGGCCCACAACTAGTAAAATAATGAATTATGTATGTGTTTGATCAAGGATAATGTTATAGGTACAATACACGTGAATTGTCATTTTAGTCCGCACATGCCAACGTCAAAATGAATACAAAGATAACAACCAAAAAGCAACGCACCCCAATTTCTCGCTTTGACATAAAATAGGTAGATACAAGGTGTTTCAAATTCGAGGGCAACGATGGGGATCTCGCTTATTATAAGAGATATACGGTAGGTTTAAATTTGGCGTTTTTTTAGAATTTTGTGAATAACAGTATGCCGCAAAGAAAGTAACCCAATGACATAAAAATTTAACATGGCGCCCATAAGAAATAAAAGTTGATGGTTGAAAAACACGAAACCGAAAAATTTAATACCTTCAACTGCTAGAGAATAAAAGATTGTAGCAAAAATGTACATACAGTTTTCCAACGTCTTTTTTAATAAGAAAGTTTTAAATAAAAAACCAAAATCAACTTTTTTAGAGTTTTCTCCATAAGACGCGGAAACAGGTGCAGTTGGGTTAAATTTATTTGTGGGTATTGTTATACATAAAATTCCTCAAAAGTATCGAATCTAATCCTATACTGTCTATCTCTGATAGTAAACGAGATTCCCATGGTTGTCCTCGAATTTGAAACACGCTGTATAACTTACTAGATGAAATGTTTAAAATGTTTCTTAGAAACAGAACGTTATCAAAAATTTTGTTGATCATATGGTATATTTAAGTTCCTAACACTATAACAACTGTTTCTAGTATAAAAAAAAAATAAAAGTTGACACAAGTTCAGAAAAAATAGCCCCATAAGTAAGCATGGTAGTCATCAACCGATTAAATTAAAATGTTTAAATTATTCTGTATGAATTTTTACTCTTGTCCAAAGAATTAAAAAGAAATCTGATAAAGTTGGCAATACTTCTGTATAGCTACTTGGTGGCTATGATTAAATAATATTCCCTTAATAATTTACTTGAACCACTTTTTTAGAAACTACTTTATTCAGTCCACTATAATTTGCAAATAATTTATTCTTCTATACCTATTGTGAATTCTGCTGTTTTATTTTCCGTTGCAATATTATTAAATCATTTTCTAATTTACAAATTTCCGTTATTCCAGTTCAAATTCATACTCATAAACTATAACGAAGCTTGATTTCTAAAGCTGTACGTTCGCAAAATGTCTAAATTGTGCATACATCATTAAGATAAATTGCTATAGAGCATAGCAAGAATAAGTTAGCGTTGACGGTAATGACTTCTTTCTGTAGGCCGTTCCGCAGTAATCATCCTGATGGCCATTTGCATCTTGTTGTTCTGTACTCGTTCGTAGCTGTCTATTAGTGTAACGAGGCCCCTCTCGGATAACGCGTCGTTAGAGATATCCCGCGTATCATTTCTTTTTTGTAACTATTCATCATATTTTATTTTGCACACGTGTTTTAGGTTTACCTTTCTTAAACACATGCCAAACGAAATACATGCATTCCATAATATACTACATCAGTTGTTTGTTTTATATAATGAATATTCATACAATTTATGTGAAAATTAATTGCATGTAATTTAGACGCAACTAACGGGGCTTCCTTGTAAAGTAACACAATGCAGAGCACTCAAGACTGAAAATACGTGCAATGCAATTTTCAAAAAAGTTAGTTATACTACGTCTACTACACATACTCCTGTTAGATATATAAATAATCAATAGTATTAAGATTTTACCAAATTTAACTGTTCAGTTTGATCTACAATTTCTGAACAAAGATTAGCACAAAAGAGACCACTGTTACAAAACGCTATCGCTCCTGCAATTTTATCAATTGTTAAATAGCATTACAAATGTTAATTCCGATGCAAAGACACGAAGAAGAAGAACTATAGATCTGTTTTTGAGTATAGCAACTCACCAACACAGAGATAAATACCTAAATTCGTCCCTCTTAAGATAAACTGTTCTAAGAAATACGACAAAGAAAAGGGACGAATGTAAAAAGGGTTGCGTAGGAAGTTTTGGTATCTTATCGTTGGTCTCTATGATTCCCAGAATGCTAGAAAGAAACTATATTGTCAACATATGTTTATTACAACATCTAATAATTTAGTTGGATTAAATACGCCTACAATATTTATGAAGGTTTGTGTATATTATTATGTTACCTATCTAAAATGTAGTTAACGAAACAGAGATTTATTTCGGTTACGTGCAGCCTGGGTCCTTTGAATCCTTTCCATCCAAATTGTTTGTTGGGGCACCAGATGCATCCCCACACTCAGTTATAAATTTATACAAGCACCATGTTTACCTTATTAAACCACCGAATATGTGTCGAGTAGCTAAAACCAAATGGAAAACCCTGCCGTACTTTGAATATTTATAAGGGAGTATTTAGTTTATTTAGTGCCGGTATTATCAAGGGATCACAAACTGTCCTGGTCAGGGTAATACATCACTTGTACCGTGACAGGCGGCCCTGTGGGTTCCACAAAAGCTTTGGAGACAGAAGCACACACAGCCTACGCTAATGGACCACATGAGAAGATGAAGGTTCAAAATGGAATGGAGAGAACAAGTCAGTTGTGATTATTGCGGCGGTGGGCTAGAAACACTCCTGTAACGAGCAAATGTGATGATGCATCACGAAAATTACATCATCACAATTATTTAATGATGAAAATGGTCCAGACGACAAGAAACATTTTTCACTTACTGTTTGGAAGAATTGATGGCAATACCTAAAGGTTTATTGCAACAAAATAGTAATTTACGTTATAAGTCCGGGAAGTGAGTTATTAAAGTATAAAAGTTTGGAAGGTTATTTTCTTTTTATAAAACGTCAACGTCAAAATTTAAATTCTGTAAAATTAAACATCGTCTGTTGGATTTTCATTTTAAATCACACCACATCACTGGGATAATCATTAACTTTACTGTACTGTAATGTGCCATTTTGCGGACTTGAATTATTACCGTAAGGTAGTATAATAGAGCAGACAAAATGAAATAAATAATTAATATAAAAAAAATCTGTGCAAACTTCTTTCCTCTTGTAGGTAGGTAACCAAAATGTGTCTAGCAATAGTTTGTTGACTTAAAAATTCAGTTTAGCTTTCAAGATATTTATAATTTGTTTTATTACATGGAACTAGATAGTAATATAATTTTGATAATATCACACAAATGCAAGATATCAATTTATGTGGTTGTTTGGTAGATATTTAATAAATGAAGCTAATTTTAAGTGTGGTTTTGGGGCTTTTAGTTTCCACATGCGTAAGAAGTCCAAGCTCTTTGGGAGATGTTACTGAAACATTGCTTTGAAGGCTACTTTAATTTATTTTATAATAAGCTTATTTTGTGACTAAGAACTAAAAGTGCGGTTTCAGAAATTCTGCCCAACTTCAAAAGTGGGGATAAGCCCAGTCTACTTTATAGCCAACTCGTAATCTTGTACACGGGCATTATATCATGAGAAACCACTAATTCGCTTTTATATTTACGCTTGTTTGACTTACTTTTCATGTCTTATGAAAATTACATTCTAATTTAGTAAACTGTGCTTAAACTCTAATTTTCTTATTATATGGTACATTTATATCCAATTCCCAACTATGACTAGCTTAATTAAAATGTTTCAATTTTGCATATTACCCTTTAAAGACATGCACTTATTCGTCTGTTACTACGAATATTTTTTACATAACACAAAAACACAAAACTCCAGAACTTGAAAAGCATTAAGTATTAATTCAACTTCGGTTTATGATCTTTACTAGCACCTCCCAAAGTGTGAAAAGTGTTTCTATTAACACTCTGTAGATAAAGTTAGAAAACAATTTCTTCAAACTTTGTGTATACCATAAAATCACTCCACAAGTTTTATTCTCGAAGTAGAAAAATATGAGATCATAATCGAAAATTCTAAAAATCTTTGCTGTATAGTGGAATATATGCCACGTAGGTGTTTTTTCGTTTTATTCGTGAGATTCAAGTTTGATTATTGCAGCAAAATACACAAAAGCAACGTCACGTTTCTGCGATAAAATACATCCCACAAAATACTGTAAACATGTGAACAACTGTGGCTATACTGTTTTTGACACATATCCCTTTCATGTACAAAATAATCCTCCCTGCACGGTCCTTTACAAATATGTGGATTACAAGTGATACTTCCCCACAAATACGCAGATTTTCAATTCATTTTTGTTTTGTTAATATTTATCCTTAAAAAGTGGTCGCAGGAACAATAGCATATCAGTTGAAATTTTACGATTTAACGCGATAGTAATTAACCAATTAAAATGTCTTTTGTTCTCGTTACTTTCTATTATGCCTATTTTTCTATAAAAAAAATCAGGTATTCATAACTTTCAAATTTTGGATATTAAACGTGGTACGTGTTTGAAAAGGAAGTTGTCACATACTTGATAAAAAATTAAAAAACAAAAAGGTTGCACTTGTTTACGAAGATATATTGTTCATTACGTGTAATGGAGCGTAGTACCTTTGTCTGTTGAGTACATTATTTTGTATTTTGGTTCACTTGGGTTGTTCGGGGAGTAAAAGTTTTGTAACTAATGACATCGGGGTTTTTTGCGTTCCCCTTTGAGGTTGGTTTCATTTATTAGATTGGCATTATAAAAAGGTTGCCTTTACCGGCCTCCGCGTAATTATTTAAAATCTGTTTTCGGCTTTAAAGGGATTTGAAGCTTACATAGTAGTCGCTTTAGGCCATTAGCCGCTTGTCGCTTTTGAAGTCTAAAAAGTACAGGAAGCAAACCATGTTTTTAAATACCATTTAAATTTTTTATCAAGTGAGCAGGTGCTTTAAAGTATAGTCTAAGTAATTTTCAATTAATTACCTTTAAGTCGTTTAATTCAGCATATGTTCTGTTTTCCAGATTCACCAACATGTCGGTATGAGCGAATAATCGTTGTGGGAGCTTCTAGAGGCGAAAGTGTAGACATTGCTTGTGAAATAGAAGCAGATCCACCTGCAAAAACTTATAAGTGGAAATTTAACAATTCTGGGGAAACACTTGAAGTGGCGGCTGAAAGATTTGCCAAAACTAGTAATGGAACTATGAGTATACTTAGGTATACGCCAGTATCTGAACTTGATTATGGGTCGCTTTCCTGTTGGGCCATCAATGCTGTTGGACATCAGATAACGCCATGTGTATTCCAAGTGGTAGCTGCAGGTATGTGCGAATTTACGTGAAGGTTAATAAATTTTCATAAACAATTATCGTACTAAGTACATGTTGCATTGAATAAAACTTTTTCTCAGTTTAACATAGTAAAAGTATTTCTACATCCAGTTCTACCGTAATTTTCTACACTTAGAACTAATAAAGGTTCCTATTTTGAGGTTAATAGCCAAATAGCTAGTAGGCAGTTTAATAGGAGGTGGAAAGACGGGGCCTCTAAAGTTAATAGGAAGTTTAATAAGAGGTGGAAAGACCGGGCCTTACACTTGTAATTTCTAAAACTTAATACATTCCTATTAACCTAGACATTTCTATTTTTTTTCCTATTAGGAAATGAGAGAGCCAAATCTAATTATGTACACTTTTATTCATGGAAAAGTGTATATATAGTAAATTCCAAAACTTTATGTACTTCAAGGTCAGACAACTGAAGTGTACAACGACGTACGAAGAACTGTCAAATTGACAATTACAGCGGCGTAACATGAATTATACATCTTAATAAGTGTAGCAATCATTAAAAATTGTAAATTGAGGGTAAAGCGAACAACTTAGAACATTAAAAGGAACGAAAAAATATATATCTCCTGACTGATCTGGACCAGCTACATCGGCGCACGTCATGTCCTAACTTAGTTCGTATGACCTTGAAGTACATAAAGTTTTGGAATTTACTATACTTACTTTTTAGTTAATGTATATTTTTTTGAATTTATATAAAATAATGTCAATGTTAGAAGTCGAAATAGTTTTTAATCTGATATATGTGAAATTTAATTTTATATGTCTTAAGAAGGTTTAATATGGCAACTCAAAGCAATTATACACAGAGCTTGATTGAGTAAATCGCTATCAAAATGTGTAAATACGCTTTTTCAGTAAACAGAAGTGTGCTGTAGGTTACATGATAGTCAAATCTAATTCCCATCATGTGGAATTTCAAAAGCATTTTCCAGAACACGTCGCCTGGAGAAGCTAAGACGGTATTGCATTTTATTAACACCCTGTATAGCAATTGTTTCCAACTTTAAATTCTTGTAACATATGAATTTGTACCACAGGTAAACCATTTCCGGTGAAAAATTGTTCCTTGTCAAATCAAACCACCAGCTCTGTAGAAGTCTACTGCTTGGCTGGATTCGATGGTGGTCTTCCGCAGTACTTCCTTCTGGAATTGTACTCCTCAAGTTCATCTGTACCACGATACAACATCACATCCATAGACGAACCTTATTTTTATCTCTCCAACTTGGAGCCCGAGGTCACATTTAAGATCGTCGTGTTTGCTGTAAATAGCAAAGGAAAAAGCCAAGGCGTTGTCCTCGAAGAAGTGACTTTCAGGGATCCAGAAAAACGCACTGGTTTGTAATAATATTTAGCCATATTTTTTTATATTGATAGACTTATTTATATAATAGGTAGGTATAATTTACCTTTTTCTATTTGGTATATTGTACGAGTTTTATTTTCAAAATTGAGTTTTTTTAATTGTTAGGAAAAATTGATTATAAAATCACTCAAGAATTTTTCGGTCTCGCTATAACAGAGCCATTTTAGTTCGCAGACATAACTCTGCAAGTAACTCTTAACGTCACAAAATACGCCATAAATGTAAGTAATAGACCACGCTAACAAATATGTCAGTTTGAAATATTCCTATGAATTTTTCTCGAAGTGATACAGAGAGGGCATATTTAAGAAAGTATTTGTAAGATATTGGCTATAATGTAAGGAAGCGAATGGAACCCTGTTGGAAAAGTAATTTGCAGTGTCACGTGCAGGACGATATGTCTCAGCAAGCGATAAAGTAGCGTCTTCTATGTCGCATGTCCCACCTGACGATACAAATGATACTTTTTGTCGACAAACTTCAGTGCAGCTTGTTGCAGTTTCTTGCACTGAATACAAACAGTTTGCAAGTACACAAAACAGCTAAAATGATTTTCTACACCACTGATAAAATTTGTTTTGCTTTATCATCATTTCAACAATTCAGTAATATCTTGTTTATACATTTGGTTGTAATTTTACAAGATTTTTAAAATACAAAGAATCGTTTTCTTTGATACAGTGAAAAATTGCGCGTGGTAAAAGATATACTTATACATTTTTTGAGATTATGATGACGATTCTGCTCGTATCTGATAAACTCAAGTTATAAAAAATACGACAATTTGTACTCTATGAATGCTGCACACTTATTCATCTTATAAATGAAAAATTTGCCTTCTTTCAGATGTGAGGGTTATCTACATCACTTCTTATAAAGTAAATTTAAAAAAGGCATAGAAAAGTGACATCCGTTATGAGTCTCATTTTGTAAAAGGTGTCTCTGAACACAGTCCCAAAATATTCTTTGCGGAATGTCTTTGATAGTTATTCATATCTCATGGCGGCTTATCGACAGGATATTTGCATAAACGTGGGCGGTTCCATAAATCCGGCTAAGGCCATCCATCCTGAATTGTATTCGAATGATTCTGACGTCTGGCAGAATTGAATAGAACGTGAATATAATGGACGAGCGATAAGACTAAACTCTGTAATTGTTCTCGGCTTGACACACCCCTTTCCTTGCCTGACAGATTCTGCGATAAACTTCTCAGGACAATAAATACTAGGTAGTACCTTAAATTTTTCACTTATAGAAACTTTAGTAAAACATCTAAAACTAGCTGGGTACCCGCAGCACATGCCGCGTTTACAGTAGGGTCGTATAAAACGAATTTAATATCTATTGTAATCTCTACTATTTATTTGAATTGAAAATGTATAGTATTGGTTGTTACGATTTAAATTATATTCCGAAGTTAAAAATCGTAAAACGCTCCCCACGGTCGAGATTCAGGAGGACTCTCTCTGTAACTCCAGAAAAAAATCTTGAAAATCGATAATTTTACATTATTTTCCGAAGTCCTCCTGGGGTTCTCTAGGTGCCCGCGGAGGAGGTGCCGTGCTATTGTTTTTCTAGGTAACCCGGGAGTCCGAGCGTGTAAGCTTATGGACCTGGAGACCTTCTGCGTGGGGTTTCACATTCTTAAGTCTCCAGGTCGAATAGCGTGTAGAGCAAATTGCAAAAATTGATAATTTCCGAAAAGGGCAAAAGTATGAAAAACGCCAGAAGAACGGATGTAGGGGAAGGTCCCCCCTAGGTCCCCACGGTCGAGATTCGGGAGGACTCTCTCTGTAACTCCAGAAAAAAAATCTTGAAAATCGATAATTTTACATTATTTTCCGAAGTCCTCCTGGGGTTCTCTAGGTGCCCGCGGAGGAGGTGCCGTGCTATTGTTTTTCTAGGTAACCCGGGAGTCCGAACGTGTAAGCTTATAGACCTGGAGACCTTCTGCGTGGGGTTTCACATTCTTAAGTCTCCAGGTCGAATAGCGTGTAGAGCAAATTGCAAAAATTGATAATTTCCGAAAAGGGCAAAAGTATGAAAAACGCCAGAAGAACGGATGTAGGGGAAGGTCCCCCCTAGGTCCCCACGGTCGAGATTCGGGAGGACTCTCTCTGTAACTCCAGACAAAAAATCTTGAAAATCGATAATTTTACATTATTTTCCGAAGTCCTCCTGGGGTTCTCTAGGTGCCCGCGGAGGAGGTGCCGTGCTTTTGTTTGTCTTTCTAGGTGGCCCGGGAGTCCGCACGTGTACGCTTATGGACCTGGAGACCTTCTGCGCGGGGTTTCACATTCTCAAGTCTCCAGGTCGAATAGTGTGTAGAGCAAATTGCAAAAATTGATAATTTCCGAAAAGGGCAAAAGTATGTAACACGCCAGAAGAGGGGTTGTAGGGGAAGGTCTCCCCTAGGTCCCCACGGTCGAGATTCGGGAGGACTCTCCCTGTAACTCCAGAAAAAAAATCGTGAAAATCGCTAATTTTTAATTATTTTCCGAAGTCCTCCTGGGGTTCTCTAGGTGCCCGCGGAGGAGGTGCCGTGCTTTTGTTTGTCTTTCTAGGTGGCCCGGGAGTCCGAACGTGTACGCTTATGGACCTGGAGACCTTCTGCGCGGGGTTTCACATTCTCAAGTCTCCAGGTCGAATAGTGTGTAGAGCAAATTGCAAAAATTGATAATTTCCGAAAAGGGCAAAAGTATGTAACACGCCAGAAGAGGGGTTGTAGGGGAAGGTCTCCCCTAGGTCCCCACGGTCGAGATTCGGGAGGACTCTCTCTGTAACTCCAGAAAACAAATCGTGAAAATCGCTAATTTTTAATTATTTTCTGAAGTCCTCCTGGGGTTCTCTAGGTGCCCGCGGAGGAGGTGCCGTGCTTTTGTCTTTCTAGGTGACCCGGGAGTCCGAACGTGTAAGCTTATGAACCTGGAGACCTTCTGCGTGGGGTTTCACTCTCTGAAGTCTGGTCGAATGACGTGTAGAGCAAATTGCAAAAATTGATAATTTCCGAAAAGGGCAACAGTATGAAAAACGCCAGAAGAGGGGTTGTAGGGGAAGGTCCCCCCTAGGTCCCCACGGTCGAGATTCGGGAGGACTCTCTCTGTAACTCCAGACAAAAAATCTTGAAAATCGATAATTTTACATTATTTTCCGAAGTCCTCCTGGGGTTCTCTAGGTGCCCGCGGAGGAGGTGCCGTGCTTTTGTTTGTCTTTCTAGGTGGCCCGGGAGTCCGAACGTGTACGCTTATGGACCTGGAGACCTTCTGCGCGGTGTTTCACATTCTCAAGTCTCCAGGTCGAATAGTGTGTAGAGCAAATTGCAAAAATTGATAATTTCCGAAAAGGGCAAAAGTATGTAACACGCCAGAAGAGGGGTTGTAGGGGAAGGTCTCCCCTAGGTCCCCACGGTCGAGATTCGGGAGGACTCTCTCTGTAACTCCAGAAAACAAATCGTGAAAATCGCTAATTTTTAATTATTTTCTGAAGTCCTCCTGGGGTTCTCTAGGTGCCCGCGGAGGAGGTGCCGTGCTTTTGTCTTTCTAGGTGACCCGGGAGTCCGAACGTGTAAGCTTATGAACCTGGAGACCTTCTGCGTGGGGTTTCACTCTCTGAAGTCTCCAGGTCGAATGACGTGTAGAGCAAATTGCAAAAATTGATAATTTCCGAAAAGGGCAAAAGTATGAAAAACGCCAGAAGAACGGTTATAGGGGAAGGTCTCCCCTAGGTCCCCACGGTCGAGATTCGGGAGGACTCTCTCTGTAACTCCAGAAAGAAAATCGTGAAAATCGCTAATTTTTAATTATTTTCCGAAGTCCTCCTGGGGTTCTCTAGGTGCCCGCGGAGGAGGTGTCGTGCTATTGTCTTTCTAGGTGACCCGGGAGTCCGAACGTGTAAGCTTATGAACCTGGAGACCTTCTGCGTGGGGTTTCACTCTCTGAAGTCTGGTCGAATGACGTGTAGAGCAAATTGCAAAAATTTATAATTTCCGAAAAGGGCAAAAGTATGAAAAACGCCAGAAGGGTTGTAGGGTTGTCTCCCCTAGGTCCCCACGGTCGAGATTCGGGAGGACTCTCTCTGTAACTCCAGAAAAAAAATCTTGAAAATCGCTCATTTTTAATTCTTTTATTAATTCCTGCGGGTCCTTGGGGTTATTTAGGTGCCTACGGTGGAGGTTCTGTACTAATACCTGTCAAAGGGATCCTGGAGTCCGTGTTTGTAATGTTAGAAACATCGAAGTCTAGTTTAAATGCAGAAAATAATATTAGGATTGTTCTGCGGTCGAAATATGTAAACACTGGAACATAACCAAAACTCGCTTTTAAACTACAACCACTTTTCGAGGCGAAATAGCCCATCCAGGGGAAGCTTAGATCATTAAGACATCACTAATGTTTCTTTATTTGATGGAAACTGCTTTATAAAGCAGGAAAAGGCCTACTTTAAAAAAAAATACTTCTTTAGATGAGTGTACCCGCTAACATATTTTATTTTCGGCGGTTGGCACTACTGACAAATCTGAATGTAACTTAAGCGAAGTGTGGTACTTATTAAGCCTATACGCACACGCCCCACTGACCTTGGCACGCCCGCACAACCGTTTAACGTTGCGTTCACACGATATAGGACGTTTATACAGAGCAGCCCTTTTTTTTTTTGGTACCGGTGGGGTGAAAACCCACACTTATAATAAAGTCAGCGTTCACACATTATATGAAGTTTATATAGAGCTGTCCTTTTTTTAATTTTGTAGCGGTGGGGTGTAAACCCAGACAACACTGTTGTGCTTTATATAATAGTATTGATAGCTGCAGAAGTACTAGTACATACTATTTGTGATGTAGTATAAATTTTCGAATCACATAGCCTTTCCCAAATACCTATAGTAGATGTGCTAATGGTTACTTACAAATTGATTTTTTTAACTCAATCATAAACGTGAACGGAACAATTTAACAGCAGAATGCACTTTCAAATATTAGAACGTATTTTATTAGGTCGTGTTTTTGTTTTACAATTTAGACAAAATACATTTCCGCTAATGGAACCGAAACTGACTCCTAAATATATTATATAATATATAAAAAGCATTTTGCAATTAAGACTGTAGTTTCGAGTATACTACAACAAATTGGTTTTAAAAATTAAATAAATAACTGCGCGGTTGCTGCATGCTTGAAAGCAAATGGATTTAGAATACAGTGAAGTCCATTTATTATGCAATATAGGCATGTTGCAAGTTATTTGGTGTACGCACTTTACCATTGGAATATAGGCAACCCATTATACAGTTAGCTAGTTTTTTTTATCTAACCATCTATGATCTAACCGAAATCAGCAACACATGAAAGTTTAACCTCAAAATAAAACATGTTCTCAGTTCAAAAAAGATTATTTAATATTGAAAATGAAACAAATAGGATCAACAGCAAGCAATTACGAGTATTATAAGTATAACAAATGTTCGAAGTGCCCACCTTGCATTTCCAAACAGAAGGCTAAACGATTGTTAATTTCGAAATTAACAGGTATGTTTCGACATTCATTAATGCAGGGGCAAGAGTGCTTAGCAGTGTATAGTGGGTTGCCTATATTCCAATGGTAAAGTGCTCACACCATTTCACTTGCAATATGCCTATATTGCATAATAAATGGACTTCACTGTATGTATGGTTGTTGTAAGAAAAATAGGGAACCTAATAGTTAATACCATACACATCACAAGTATGGGAGCTGAAATTAATTAAATACTACGTTACAATTCTCTACCCTAAATAGCACTGTATTTTAACTTTACAGATCAATAAAAGTCGGCAATAATTAATGTCAGAGCAGTGTCTAATAAGAATTATGTAATGGTCGAGGAGAAATATTCCTGAAGCCATAAATCGATGCAATCAATAAAATATTCCAAATTCATTGAAAACTGTAAACTTACAAAATATTGGTAACGCGAATAGCCTATTTGGGCGCATTTTATTAGAATTAAAATAATCATATAAGACGGCTGGGAACCGCTTTTAGGGCAATTTCGTTTCAATTTTGGGCTTCGAAGCTAGCCATTCGATAACGGACTTAGCTGTGTTGGTCTCACTTGTAATTCATTTGCGTTTGGTATGGAACATACTACTCCATTACACTGTCGTTCAGCGCCGGATTATCCATTAGCGTAAATAGGCTATAGCCTAGGCCCCGGACTTTTGGAGGGGCCCAGCCAAAAATAAATTTTATAAAATAATTTATCTAAATATATACAAAAATATTTTTGTTATCACAAGTTATAATCCCCAGGAGAAGGGTTCACAATTAATTGCCCTTAGCCTAGGGCCAATATCTAGGTTAATCCACCTCTGGTGTCGTTCATGGCTTCTTGTGCGGCAGCAATGATATGACGGTATCCTATTTCTTCCGATTCAACAAATTTCTCCCCGAAGTAACCATTATACGTATGTATCGAATTTGTATAAACGTTCCAATCCTCAAACTCAAATAATCTACATTTATGGGATCTTCCGTTAGTACTCTCATTAATTTGTACTGCAATTAGCGATAGCTCTCTGCTGAATGGCAGTGGATGTTTCGGTTGAATTCTAGATAACCATTTCACCGCATCCGATTTTTTACGAATAGCTATGTCCACCCCTTCTTTCACTACATCTGATTTTTAGGGTTTAGTAGGATATTCCGCAAGTAGCTTCTTGCCTAACTGAAAGCAAAGACTCTTTACTAACATTTTGCTATTCCACTCTTAAGTTAGAGATTTCGTTCTCTTTTCCTTATTATGAAACCCTTGGTGCTTCGACTCGTATTGCAGAATTGGTGCCAGCACTGCTTACAGGCATTTCATTGCTGCAAGTTAACTTAATCCCTTCCAAAACTTGAGATTTGTCTGTTTATGTATAGGTACCCTCTCGGTCCTAGTTTATGCGCACAGGAAGCAATATTGGAGCCCAGAAGACTGTATCGAGACACAAGACTAAACCCGCCTCCTGTGTTTTTTCCTCAAAAATTTTCCAAACTATAGTTTCCATGTTGAATCTATCACTGCACTAGGTGTGGGCCTGTTTAATTGTACCGTAAGAAAAATTACTTATCTCTTCAAATGTCTAAAAGTTAAACCGGAGTTTTTAGCTGCAAGATTTCAAATACAAAAGATAATATAGCGAATAGTCTTCTCGCTCTTAGCGGTATTTGTTTGGGCTTGTTCCCTAATACCCAATAAAAGGAGGTTGTTTTACGCAGATGTTGTGGCTTTCAATGCTTTCAGTGCTAAACTAGAAAAAAATACGTTTTCTCTCGTTTATGCTGCTTTTGATTTTAGCCTTCCCTTACTCTAACATCGAAAATTAACAAATTTGAACACATACAAACATTAATACTTTTATTGTCATTTAATTTAAAAATGGAAATTTATAAATGTTATGTGAATATTTCAATTTAATTTTAAGCTAAAACGATCTTCAAAGCAACAATTTTTTCTTCATAATTAATTATGCAAGCCTGCTTCGTTATACATAACGATATTGTCATCAGTCGTTTCAAAGTTCATCTATAAATGTCAAATTTCTACTTCATTTTATATCTGCACGTATTTCTATGCATACTTTCGTCAAACATATCGATGTTCAGAGTAAACTCATCAAAATTATTACGTTTATTGGTTATAAAATATTTATGACGCTCGTTTGGATTTGGAGCGCACGTTTTTCGTGAATCTATGAATAACTGAAGAGTTTTATGTTAAAAGAGAAATTATTTTTGGCAACAATGTAAAATTTTACTACCACTATAAGTGAAAAATGTATGGAACAGCATTTGATTAAATTATTTTCAAGCATTCCAAGGAACTTGGTTTTAAAATACGTAATATAATTTAAATGACATTCATGTTCTCCAGATAATACATACAAATGGAACAAAATTATTTTCTGCTTACCGTTGGTTTACTGACAAGTTCATTTTTACGAATTTTAATGTTACAAGATTTGAAATTAATTTCTTCTTCCTTAAATGTACATAAATTTTAATATCTTTGCTTGATCTAAAACTTTTCAAAAGTTTTGAATACGAACTTATGCGGGCCCACGCCCAACTATGGTAGAATTTCTTCAATAAAAAGTTTCAATTGTGTATTATGAATTTTCTAGAAGGTTTAATTTTATACAAAATTTATAAAACTTAAAGTCACACAGAAACGATAGAGTATAAAGGCAGAAATTTGACGTGCATTTATATTCCAACCACTTTTATCGGTCGGGGATATAAAAGGTGCAGTTGAATATTGCTTTCGAGTGGGCCAATATGGGAGTGGTTCGAGCTATTGCATTTCCTGCAGCGAGATTCCAGCCAACTATCTGCAGATTACGGTGATTGGATTGCCAGATTATCAGTTATTTTGAATCGGTCGGGTAGCTCTTCTTTGTTTTATGCACCATTTAAATTTTCTATTCACTTTTAACTCTACTCTCTGCACATAATATAAGCGTATAATTAAATTACGCGATTCAATGTTTACTAGGTCTACCTTCAACATTACGCTTTAAATAATATTTTCTGGAAATACTCAAATTTGTTTGATATTCATTTTTATCAACGCTTCCAGCAAAACAGATTTTGAATTAATGTTTTTATAAAACCTAAAAATGATTGCTAAAAAGCTGGTATTGTTCAATTTTTCTTTCAAGTTTAACTCTATGATATTTCCAACAGCTATTGCTTTTAAAGTTTAATTTTCAGAGTGCTTTCTGAAATTTCATTTGAATCCAATCCTGCCCTTACTTGCATCTGAACCCCATTTCCACTTATTGCACGGATCCGCATGAAATTGGCCGGAAGGTGGGCTAGCTATCTGACTAGTTGTTCCAATTTAGGGTCCGAAGCGAGACTGCATCGTTCAAGATGGCTATGATAAGGGCGCGACGCGTTCGATCGCGTATATTTCGTGCCTCTAGGTAGACGACGCTACGTAGACGTGATGCCCTTTCCTGTTGCTATTTCCTACTATCAGTAATGCTGTTTGATGTGACTGGTTCGTTAGTAGTTGATCCCAGCGTTCTCATTTAATCAATCATAGCAAGACAGAACAAGATTAATTAATTTAAAATAAGTTTAAAGTTTTCTTGTGGTAAGTAGGTAATAGAAATTTGTATTTAAACGACAATTTGCAATAAAAAAAAGTTGGTGTTAAATCTGCCCACAAAATATACTTTGGCGTAGGTACTTATATATTATTATACGTAATTTATTTCATTTCGCACCATATTTAGCAGCGGCATTTCTTCGCAATTCTTTGTTACTACGAAAGTAATAAATGCACATCCGCTTAGTTGAATATTCACCTTTCTGTCAATTAAGTTACACAATTTCACGTTCTTTCACTTAAGTATTTTCAACTTTTTTGAAGCATTTCATTTATACGCTAGTGTTATCAATTTATTCATTAAAAATATTATCGTATAAGAGAATTACCGGTACCTAACAAAATTATTGGATTATCAGGATTATGTTATGGAAAGTCATGAAATCAATGCTTCCTTTGTTTACCAAGTTTACCAGCGATCAGGAAACTGGTTCACTTGGAAAAAATGGCCAAGGTGTCACCGCAGAGCGGGATGCTAGCTTTCTTATTTTCCATAGTTTTAAGAAATAGTCGCACTATAGCAGTTAAGACAATGAGACCTGTATACAGGGTGGAAATGCGAAATTGGAAACACCTTTTTTGTCGGAAGTTATTATAGATAGCGAAAAATTGTTCAAATAAAGTTTTTAGTACTTTGAAGAAGCTAACTAAATCTGTATAAATTTGGTAAAAAAAAAGTTTAATTTTCGTAGATATTGCCATATTTGTACTTTTTTTAAATGGAATACCCAGTATATTATTACACTAATTAAGAGAAAATAATTTTCGCATTAAAAAAGTTTAAGGGTTCTTACCTTCTAAACTTGATAGTTTTTGAGATAGTAATGAAAATATTTAAATGTTTCTTCTCAAAATAAAGTGTGCGTTGAAAACAAAATTTGTTGACAGTTGAGTTATTTTGTATTGTATTTTATCCAAACCATTCGTATTTATTCAAATTAGAAAGAAAGCTGCGTAGGACTGGATCAGTATTAAGGAATTACGAAACACGTGAGATAAATGAAAATTTAGAAGTTGATGTATTGGCATATTTCAATATTAACCTGAAAAATTTTGAATATTTTTTTTAGTTCGATAACATTTATTTTGTATTCATGAGCTACTATGATAATAAAATATTTGTTTATTTTGTACATTGTTTTTAATAGTGATTTTGTTTTCAACGCACACTTTATTTTCAGAAGAAACATTTAAATATTTTCATTAATATCTCAGAAACTATCAAGTTTAGAAGGTAAGAACCCTTAAACTTTTTTAAAGCAAAAATTATTTTCTCTTAACTAGTGTAATAATATACAGGGTATTCCATTTAAAAAAAGTACAAATATGGCAATATCTACGAAAATTAAACTTTTTTTTTACCAAATTTATACAGATTTAATTACCTTCTTAAAAGTACTAAAAACTTTATTTAAACAATTTTTCGCTATCTATAATAACTTCCGAGAAAAAAGGTGTTTCCAATTTCGCATTCCACCCTGTATAGTTCGTGCTTCATGGCACCACAGCTACTAAATTGACATTAAAAAAAACTAAAAAAAAACACTGTAAAAACACTCCCGAAAAATTAATTCAGGTGTTCTAGTATTTCTGGGAATCAAACCCAGCCACGGTTTGCGGTTCCTTGCAGAGTAGGCAGCGCCGATAATCCAATTTGATCATATTTATCCTTTCAATGAGACTTAGCACGACCAAGATAGGTGTGTAGTTTTCCAAATAAAACTATCTCGTTTATAATAATTATTTTCTCTATTCAAATAATGGATACATGTGGTATTCAGGTGTAGACATTGCTTCGGATTATTATTATTCCTGTAATAGAAACTGCAGACGTGCTAAACTACTAATATTTCATAATATTGCTCAAGGATGCACTAGCAACGCTAATTAGTGTATGTAGTTGGTGATGGTAGATATTATAAACCACAAAACACATAGTTTGCCAATTTCCCTGCAGCAGTCGACATGTTATGAATATCGGCTAGTTTCAGAAACCGCAGGTGCTGACAATATCTTTGGAATATCTTGAGGAATGTATCTACAAAGTTTCAATATTTATTGCATTATCGCTTAGAATTTATAAACAGTTTATAAAAAGATATATTAGCAAAGAAGATGTTATTCTATAAGAAACAAAATATAAGTTTCACTGATACTGATTTCGGTCCTGCATCCACCTATCCTGCCAATGCAAACTGACTCTCAACGACCGTGTTATTTCCGATGGCCATAATGAAACCTTTCGGTGCGCACGGTAGCACATCCCATTATCACGGAATTCTTTACCCCATTGTTATCACGATCCCGGATTATTTAAAGTCTGATGGTCTTATTAATGACTCACTTTCACTTCCTTTTATGGTGATGGTGTTATTAAATTTGTTTTTATAACGCACCGTCATAATAGAAAATGGATCTCGAGAATGTAATCCCTATATCCCTATATAAAGGTTTTTTAAATTTTATGGAATAAACGAAGATCTTTTTACGTAATTTTTTATAGCAATGAAAATGTGTATAAATATCGCAGTAAAATAAATTGGTTTTCTCTTAGGAAACATTAAATTTGCACTAAGCAAAAATATTTGCACAGGGGTATTTGAAGTACTATTTTGTGGCAGTTGTAAAAGGAATAAATTGTGATATACGGATACTGTCGGGTGTGCAATAGATAACTTAATTTTCCACTTTAAGGTAGAAATTCTCTGTAAAAATACAATATTGCGGCCATTTTGTAAATTGTACATTCACTTATTTTCTATTTCTCGTTACTCTTTCTCATGTTTATTTTTCTTTTTAAAATATTTCTTCAACGTAGCTGTAGTTCAACTTGAATTGTCCTTATCGCAGGATATTTAAAGTGTCACTGTTGATTTCCTCCCATGAGACGAGTTTTGAGATGCGCGGTTGTCATTTAATCCCAGTAAGAGCCCATTTCAATCATAACCAAAAGCTTAGAATCGACAGGCGACAGCATTGAAAACATGACAGGAGATGAAATTATTAATTACGCTTACAATAAAGTACCAGAAGAATTTAAACCGATTTATAAAAATATCTTTATAAAATTATTCATTTTCTTTCAGCATCAGACAGTGATCTTCCAATCTCTCCCCTATTAGGGGTGGTGATTGGAGCAGCATTCACGGTTATCATAATCGTCATGTTAATCATCATAAGGGTGAGAAGATCCCACCCCCAACCGGAAGCAATATATGAGCAAAAGGTAGTCGGGATCCCACACCACCACAACATGTCTTCTACTAAGCCACTGCTGAGAAGCGGTTCGCCTAGAGAAGCCTCTGACGAGAGGGATCCTGATGTCATTCCTGCTAAATATGGTATGTAATGATTAATCCATTAAATTAGACTAATTAATTAATATAGCTATCCGATATTCAGCAACGTGCCGATTATTAGATGCTTGCATGCAACGAGCAGCGGCATAAAATTACGAGCCCCTATTCATTATAGTTTGCACAAGGACATTTTTATTATAGGTCTTTCTGTAAAACGTAAAAAGCAATAATGCATATAAAATTTTATTACTTCTGTGGATTAATTATTCTTCAATAAGTTTATGAAAAAAAAACCAAGTTTTCAGTTTTAATTAAAATTGATTAAAAATCAATAATTGACGTCACACAAGAACTTGGCACAGCTTACTAAAACAAATGGAAGTTTTTTAATTCCTGATTTTATTTGCTAGGCAATACAGGCATTAACCAAAATTATTTTATGTAGTACTTATAATCCCTTCGGATGCCGAATTTAAATAAAATTAAATCTAAAAGAAAGTAAATAAAGACATTTCACTGAAATTCAATTCACATACCGTCAGCCAACGAGAAGCGCCCATTTAAAAAATTGATACAACAGAAGGCTTTTACTGACAATATTTTCAAGACTAAAGCTGGATTCAGAGTAGCCGTACCGTATTGGACGCACCGTACCGTACCGTATCAGTAACCGTATAGACCACAGATTGTATAGACCATTTCAACATTCATAGTTAAGTTGACGTAATACTTTACGCATGCGTACAGCAGATCTATCAAGTTCAGATATCGGCTGACGTTTTATAACCTAACCTCCTTGTTTTAAGTAGTAATATTTATTTCATAGATTTAAAGTTTTAAAAACCATCCAATATGAATGAAGATGACGTAATTGTTGCTGCTGGAGTTCTTTTGTGCTACTTAGCAGCCAAAAAAGTTGATAAAATAGTACGCCACACGCGTTAAAACCCTCGATTTTACACGAGGTTGTACGATTGCCGTACCGTAAGACGAAGAAATGAAAATTGGTCAATTGCAACGGTACGGTACGGATACTACGTTACGGTACGAACAACTATGAACTACAACATAAGAATCTACGTGTTCAAACGTTACGGTACGGTGCGTCCAATACGGTACGGCTACTCTGAATCCAGCTTAAGCCCAATTCACATTATAGGTCAGGTTACGGTTCGGTCTCGGACTGATCGCGGTCAAGGAATTTTGTCTAGTGTTCACATTGTACGGTCATACCGCGGCCATACAACAGTCTTCTATTAGCTCCAGTGCACACATTCCCATTCCTACCTAATGTTTAATAACTTTTCAAAAACAGATCTAGCTATGATGGCCCTTATTTTAGATGAGGAAAAAGAAAATAAAATAGCAAGCAAGCGTAGGCGTATATGGGTGCATCAAATGTTAAGTAAACGGAAAACAGAGGGAGTTTTTTACCTTGTAAAAGGGTGTATTCTGTAGCACATCCGTTAAAAGTTAAATTTTAGCGGTCTCCGTTAAAATATTATATTTTAGCGGTCCGCTATTATTTTGTTATTCTGTAACACTAGTTTTTAGCGCTCCGTTAAATATTACTTTTTAGCAGAGCCGCTATCATACGGTCTGAAGTTAGTTATATGACAAACAAATTGTTCTAGTGTAAGCGGACTTATCTTGTAGTATTTGACGTTTACGCGGTGCATTTGTATATAAGCTAGTAGGTATACGTCTAATATTAAAATATGGAGTGTGTCAGTGAAAAACGTAAACAATGTCCTCGTACAACAAAAAGATAGTACGAGATTATGCAATGCTGTTAATATTTTGATATGTTTAGGGATGTCAGTACTTCTTTTAGGTGGAAGCATAAACTGCTCAAAGAGTGTATTTTAAGTCAGTTACACATTCTTTACTTAATGTAAATAACTTCAAAAATGCAGAATTGGGAAGTTCAAATGGATTACTGAAATTTCTTTGATTTCGTCTTGTTAATAATAACTCATAGCTAAAATTACGAACGATTATTAATTAGTAAGATAAGTTGGACAAAATACAGTTTTTTGAAAAAAGGGGATTAGACAATTCAGGATATGAGGCTCTCTAGTACACAAATTTCCGTAGGCCCCTATAGAACTAATAACAAATAATTTATTTCAATTAAATAAATGAAGAAACGAAATAATATCAAGTACTGCATAAATCATATTTCGTAATGAATTACCGAGTAAATTACCTAATGATTATTTAAAAAAAATCGTTCCACAGGTACCCTCGGTATACTTTTCTTAGCGTTTCGGCGTTTTTGATTTTTTGTGCGGTATTGACCGGGGAATCTTACAAAAATGATTGCATGCATTCACATATACGGCAAATTTGTAGCATTACCCCCCTAACATTTCATCGAAAATCTCTGCCGCTACAAATATTGCCATAACGTACAAGAAACATCGATATGTCAGGTACTTATTAAAACAAACAGGTTAGAAATGATAGCTGAGCGAAAGTTAACGTTCCCTTTAATTTTTTAACTGGTGCGATTTAGATCCCGCTAATATTTAACAGATATTTGTTAAAACTTAACAGGCATCCGTTAAAAGGTGTCCAATAGAATACCAAAAACTATTAACGGGCTGTTAAGTTTTAGCGGCCCGCTATTTTTACTTTCCCATACCACTACTGGTATAGGGAAGTATTGATATCATGAAAATTTTCGAAGTCGAGATTTTCGCGGAAATACGTGTTTTGGGTCCCCAGGAACCCAAAAAAGTGGTCTAGAAAAAATGTCTGTCTGTGTGTGTGTGTGTGTGTGTGTGTGTGTATGTGTGTATGTAACGCCTCTAACGCAAAAACTAGTGAACCGATTTTGATGAAATTTTAAATGAAGGGGTATATCGAAAATTCATCGACAAAATAAGCTTTTCAAAAAAATCCGAAACCGGAAGCGGAAGTTAGACATGTTTTTTTGGTATCATTTTTTTTAGAAGCGGAATTTTGAAAATCTGAGTAGGGTATATGAAAGAAGGGCATAATTCAAGGAAAACAGTTTTTTACCGGACTCTCTAACTTCAAAATGGCGGTCGCTATGAATTTTTCATAATTTCGACTTTAACGCCCCGTAACTCAAAAATCAGTTATCTGATCAGGTTCCGCAACAACTTATTTGGAAGCCCTTTGGCTGTACTACACCAAGAAAAAAAATTATTCACCAAATCCAAAAACGGTTGCAACGGCGCTCTTCCAAATATTTTGAAATTTTTGAAAAATTATTACAAAAAAACTGGTCTAAGGAATTTGTTTAAATTTTCTATACGTATGCAGCTTGGTATTAGCTACATTTTTATTTTTTGATGAATGCCAGAATTCCACTGTGGCGCCCTCTACGAGATTTTGAAAATCGGAAATTGATGCTCCTATAGCGCCTTTATTACTCAAAATATGAAAAAAGTTTAATTATAAAAGTTGTTCAGTATATAAATTTACATTTTTCTAAATTTATATCACGTATACAGGGTGTTTGGTTTTCACAGTACAATAAGCAACTTTGTTATTTTAAATGAAACACCCTATATATTATTATATAATTGAATGCAAAATTAAATTGTCTATCACATAGTATAAGGTGTTCATATGGCTAAAATGTACGGTTAAGGAGAAATTCGTGAATTTTGAACTTTAAAACAGTGTAGGGAAAAATTTGTAAGTGCCGATATGTTCAAGTGACCATGCGCGGGACGGGAATTCTTTGTCGCCGGTTAATCCTAGCAGCAATAATCACACATGCGCAGATGAACACAATCGGCACTTGTGTTAATTTTCCATATACTAATTTTCAAGTTTAGTTTATCGGTTGTGGCGAACAATAATGAATACCAAAAACGAATGTTTATTTTTAGTATGGGAAAGTCCAGGGGAGGTTTGCACCTCCACTTTTTTAACTTTTGCTGTACAGAATACACCCTATAGAGAGCTAATGGATGACGAAACCAAATTTTTTCAATATTTTCGTATGCCCAAGTACCAATTTCTATACGTACGTACACGATTTCTTAGAATGAACAAAACAGACCGCATGTTTGACACAGCGGACAGGTCTCGATTCGGTCAAAAGATCGTTGCGAAGAATTGTCGCGGTCAGGTGAGCGTACCGTGCCTTGCCCATGACCGCTAGTGTGCACAGGTGCATTGAAAATACATGCTACAAGCTACAATATTTGACCGAACCGGGACCGGAGCGAGACCGAACCGTGACCTGACGTGAATTGGACTTTAAGCCCAATTCACATTATAGGTCAGGTTACGGTTCGGTCTCGCTCCGGTCCTGGTCCGGTCAAATATTGTAGCATGTATTTTCAATGCACCTGTGCACACTAGCGGTCACGGGCAAGGCACGGTACGCTCACCTGACCGCGGCAATTCTTCGCAACGATCTTTTGACCGAATCGAGACCTGTCCGCTGTGTCAAACAAGCGGTCTGTTTTGTTTATTCTAAGAAATCATGTACGTACGTATTGAAATTGGTACTTGGGCATCCAAAAATATTGAAAAAAATTGGTTTCGTCATCCATTAGCTCTCTATACAAGGTAAAAACCTCCCTCTGTTTTCCGTTTACTTAACATTTGATGCACCCATATACGCCTACTCTTACTTGCTATTTTATTTTCTTCTTCCTCATCTAAAATAAGGGCTATCATGGCTAGATCCGTTTTGGAAAAGTTATTAAACATTAGGTAGGAATGGGAATGTGTGCACTGCAGCTAATAGAAGACTGTTGTATGACCGTACAGTGTGAACACTAGACAAAATTCCTTGACCGTGATCAGTCCGAGACCGAACCGTGACCTGACCTATAATGTGAATTGGGCTTGAAAAGATAGTAAAGTCTTACACCTACAATTTTTATGTCAAATACTTAGACTACTTAGACGTCAAACAAATGTCAACAAAATTATTATTTTAAAAGTGAGTTTATCTTCAATATTTGTCATTCTGAATACGAATTGCTGCTGTGACGAAAATAATTGCGAGCGGTATGTGAGAAATTATTTTTCAAAAACATTGTCGGCAAAATTCAGAGCACTCCTTGTATATACCGGGTGGCCGGTGTCAAAGGTGTAGATACGTCATAAGAATTTAACATTGTATTGAACGTTTCTGCTGATTCCTGCTGGCCAATTCAAGTTACAGGACTAGTAATGGTATTAATTGAAAGGTAAAATGATTGCGCTTCAAATGGTGCTAATAATAAAATTGAATGTGCTATATTTATTTTAAAATAACGATTTAAAATTTTACGATTTTTAAATATGACGTGCCATGATTTTGAAATTTGACAGCATTTGACAAACAATTTGATAATTAGTTGGCATAAATTAGTGAATTTCTGTAAATGACAACTAATTTAACAAATTTTTGACAAATGCTCTATAATTTGTAAATCATGGGACGTCATATTTAAAAATCGTAAAATTTTAAATCGTTATTTTAAAATAAATATAGCACATTTAATTTTATTATTAACGCCATTTGAGGCGCAATAATTTTATCTTTCAATTAATACCATTACCATTCCTGTAAGATGAATTGGCGAGCAGGAATCAGCAGAAACGTTCAATACAATGTTAAATCCATATGTGCAGTCAGCGACAAATGTTTTCACCAGTCTTGTACCACTGTAACCCGCTTTACTGAGAAATATAACACATTTCTATATTTAATTTCATCTTGTTAACCGTGTTACCAACATACCTATATAAAACAATAAGAACGACGTTATGGTACCTCTTATATTTCTCAGAAAAACGTGTTCAGTGGTATCATACTGGTGAAAACATTTGTCGCTGACTGTACACCTTTGAGATCGGTCCCCGGTATTAAGTTTTCTTACATAAAACAGTAACATATGTAATTGTATTTTTGAGAAAATCTTTAATATTGAAGGACCTTCTTTAAGAAACAGAGATAGTGGTGTGTAACAGCATTTCAACAGGCATTAAAAAAGGGGGTAAGGGTTAGGGACAATCTGGATTCCAAATGAATATGAAAAACTAGAACACGATATTTAGAAGATAACAAAAAATATAACCTTCTTTTAAGAAACCGTTTTACAGGGTAAACTACAAACTTTTGTTAACGAACAGACATAAAAATCACCGAATAAAAAAGAGTAAAAGGCATTCAAACTTTGAAGTTTGCGTTAAGGATAATCGCACAAGGATATCATATAGGAGCACCAAGTCCAAGTTGTATTGTTTGGTGCAAGAAATAAAATTCCCATCTCCACTAATGATTTGAGACTATATGACAAATCGAAGCTTTAGTAACCTAATTTTTAATAAAGGTTCTGTTAATATTATAATATCAAACATATCGGGAAATTCTTTGAAGATACACAAGATGCACAAACACAATTAACCGTATGAGAGGCTTATGTAGAAGTATGTCTGGATAAACTAATGCTAAAGAGTGGAGTCGAGTGCTGTAACCCATCAGATAAAATAAGGACGTACTGTACCTACTGTCGAAAGTTTAAACGAACAAATCTATTTGCAAAGTACCTAATCAATTCAAGAAACTTGTTGGGACGAGAACATAGATCCGAATATTGTATTTATGTACCTTAAGAAAACTTACAAAAATGTCAATTAGAAAGAAATTATTTATGATAATGAGAAACCGATAGACCACCAAACTTGGCTAGGTTTATAAAAATGCGCGTGAAGGGTATAGGTAGAGGAAGACAAGTAAAAATACAAGTTGACTTAACAGCAAAAATTCAAATAAAAACTGAGCTAAGGCAAGATTTAGGCAATATAATCAAATTGAATATAGTGCTGTTTATTTTAAACTGAAAAACAGTGTGACAGATTGCAACGTAAAAGGGTAAAAGAGTATAATAATTAAAAATACAGGATGAGTATTATTAGTTAATATATTACTACCCTCTACTAGCTCTATATTTGGATGGTTTCCTTATCAGAGCATTCCACTTAAATTACCTCGAATGTTAAGTCTTCAGATACAAGAAATAAAATACGTACATTTCAAATAATCTGCGGAACAATAAAAACACCAAGAAGAATAACGCGTGATGCACTCCACAGCTTCAATGTACCTAATTAGCACTATTAGATTATATTATACAATGATGGCCACAGCAGCAACGGTGTGTGCGTGGGTCGTTATGGTACCTCTTACGTTTGTCAGAAAAGCGGGTTACAGTGGTATAAGACTGGTGAAAACATTTGTCACTGACTGTACCTAAACGTTTGAGTCCTATTTTCGTTTTTCTAGTTAAATGTGTCTTTTGCTATGTTCCATTTTAAACATTGGTTTTGATATTAGATTTCCCTTAAAATTTAATTAAAACCCAAAACTTTTGATATCACATAGATATAAGTAAGTACATAATGTAATCATTCTGACTTCTACCTCTTCCATAATAATCTAAATCTGTTATAAAGTGGCAGATACGTCATGAAGTTATATTAATTCAGATTTACTTACTGTATATAAATGTTAAATAAAGAAGTTAATTAAAACTTTCTAAACTAAAAATAAATTTAATATTTCATACATAAAATTACGTATCTTAATCAAACTTAAATAAAGAAAGAGAAAAATAATTTAAATTGGCTAAAACTAATTTTCTATTTCTGATTTATATTTACCTAATAGGAAAAATAAAGCAGATACTAATTAACTTGAATAAGCACAAACTTTTAATGACAAACCTGAGTTAATGTATAATAGATGAAAATTTTCTCTTGACAAGGGTATGAAGACGACGACGTTAAGGTAAGATGGTACTACGTGTACACGACGCGACCCAGTAATGTAAACAGGAACGAATTAAAGAACAGAAAAGCATATCTTCAACTCACAAATGAGAATTTAGAAACTACCCGTAGCTCACAGCATTAGATTACAATAAAGAAAGTTAATACGAGGACGCCGAATAGTTTAACTAATATCTATGATCATATATGGCCTGTGAATCGCGAACAAAGATGAACGAAGCAAGGAAGTAATTATTTTTGTTGTTTTTAATTAAGAGAATGGGAATTCCATTATAGATACCCGCCGATTTTCTGTCTGACTATTTAAGGGTAGTGCCGGAATCCCTCCGGTTAAACCCAGTCCTCTTTCTAGATCATTCCACCTCACCCGGAGCCGGTTTCCTTCAGTTATACTTATATCCCATGCTCTTATCTTCTCTTTCAGTATCTTCGACGGTCATCCAGTTGATTTCACTATCAAGCTCAAGCATTATTTGGACCAGCTTGTTCGGGCTTATGGCTCTTCCGACCTTCACTTTAACTTCCCTTCTTTGGGTTTCCCAATTCGAACATCGGAAGAATGTTTGGTCTACGTCACCAGCTCCTTGCATGCATAAAGTACATTCATTATCGTCAGTCTTTTGGATCCGTTTTTCCAAGAAGAAGAAGAAGCTTTGTGACGAAGTAGCCGAGTGACGTTGGAACTCGCCTCTCCGTGTCTTCTATTTATCCAGCTGTTCTGGTTGTTTATCTTGGTCCACTCGGCTTTTCCTCCACCGTCTCTTCTACTCTTTTTGTGTCTTCTCCCTAAGTGCCATTCTTGCTTTCCTGTCCAGTCCGTACGTTTTTGCTCTTCCCCAGGTGATCAGCTATAAGCTGCATCGCCGCTATTGACACAGTTCTATATGCTGCCGTGGCCAGGAACCTACTTGCAAAAACTCCTGGGTGGAAGCTAAAGCATATTTATTAAGAAAACTAAAATCCAAAAGAATATCAAAAACATTTAAGTTATAACCACGTCGAAAAATAATCGAACCAACAGTATTAACCTATGCAACCGAAACCTATACTCTGAATCTAAACGAACAAGAAAGGGCAATGTGTGGAAAGGGAAAATACGAGTATTTGAAGCAATAAAAGAAAGTGCCTGAAGAAGAGGACAAACCACGAGTTAAATACAGAGATTCAGATTATTCGGTCACGTTATAAGGATCGATAGCGGACGAATACCGAAGAGAAAGTAATGCGATGCGGAAGGTTAAAAGTGTGACGAGGCAATATTAATGTTTTGGGCTAATAAATATTAAATAAAGAAATTAATTAATATTTTGTAAACTAAAAAATAAATTAAATATTTCCTAAATATATAATTGCATAAGTTAATCAAACTCATACAGGACAAAATGATTTGTAATGTCAAAACAATCTAATCCGCTTCAATAAGCGCAAACTTTTAATGACAAACTTTTGGTGTAAGCTAATCTATAATACAACTACTTGTCTTTTGACAAGGGTCGGATTCTCACCTTTCCCTTAAATTTTATGTTTTCGGTAAGTCGTTGTATTTTTGTTTATTGTTATTAGTATTACTATACCTGAAACACGATATTACATGTTGATTTTATTTAAATATACTAACATTGTAATTTTAAAAGCAGTGCTAATTTCTCAAAATAATCATTTGGTATGCAAAAAATTGTATACCAGAAAATTACACAGAAAGGCATTGTTTCAACTGCTGCTACACTAGCCAATGAATATAAAATGTTGCAGGTTCTCCAGATGGAGCAAGTGATAAACAACTTGGTACTCTAAATGGTCCACAAAGTCTTCCAGGGGCGCAGCTTCCAACTTCACCCAGTTATCCTAAAACTGCTGGTACTGCACAACAGTGGGTGAGTCCTGGTCCTGCACCTACGATGGAATCTGTGGTATAAAAATCAACTACAAATATTTTGCCTCTATGGTATCCTACTCCAATTTCAGTTTCATCAGTACAGTAATCCCATGGTTGGAACGTTTCCTAGAGACTCCAGGCCAAAAGATCTCCGATTAGGCAATGGCAGCTCAGCAACCCTCCAAAAGACGGATTTAGAACTAAACGGATTAGCCATAAAGGAGAGACTAATGGCTAATCGTTTGCCTGAAAGTTGTGTTTAAGATTTAAGTGCGTGGTCCCCTATTTTTGTTGAAAGACCGTCCAGTGCAACCGATATTTGCAACATTATCTATTCTTTTTTTACATGTAATATGTCTAAAACAGACTGATAGATATAATAATGTAAATAAATAATGTAAATATGTTGAAAATGCAAAACGAATTAATCGTAATTTTTGTTACCAAGACACCTAGTGGAAATTTTTTAATGTTGTGGATAGACAATCTTATAATGAATCTAGCAACAAATGGTGTAACTAATGTACATATTGTTACATATTTCATGAAATGAATATTTTTGTTGTTTATAAATAATTAAATGTTTCATGCTATGATTTCATAATAAGCTACTTGTGCTTCAATTTATGAATATCTACGAGGGTAAACAAATATTAACTAGTGTAGGTTCTACACATTAGGTACTTACAGGATATACATGACTACTAAGGTTTTATTAATTTATAGTATTCCTCTATTAATATTTTACATTCTCAGCTGATTTTGGATTTTAAGGTTTTGACTGCCGAAATAATATATTACAGATAAAAGTATGGGAATCGATGACTGAGGTGGTTTATGTTTCTCCAAATCACGCTTGGATTGTGAAAAACTATCCAATTATCGTAAAAACTTTTGTAGGAAAGCCAATACACATTTGCTCTTTTGAAGTGTGATGAAAAAAAACCTAGAAAATACCCTTTTATGCAGCTTGGGTCAAATATCAAAATTACTCCTTACATTTTTTGAAGCAATATAGTCGTGGTAAAATTAAGAAAACACCTTTTATGAGATAAGCATATTTAAAGAAAAAAGGTATTTTTGATTTTGAAAGTCACCTATTTTCCATTATTGACATCCAAAAATGACTTTCCCCATTTTGTTATATTTCAACATGGTAGGAACACCTTCTAAGTTTATTTTTTTATTCTTCTGAATTAATCGGAATTAATTCAACTCGTTTTGAACAAATTATAACATCTGATTCTCATACCTACTTCTATTGATTCTAAATCTAAAAACGACATGTTTCCACCCTCGTAGTGTGCATTAAAATCAGCAAGTACCTATCGACTAAATAGTATTTCCCCAAATTTTCACACACATCAAACAACTTTGGAGATCACCATGAATTTAAATTTTTTTATGATTTATACAAGAAAATATTAAATGGTTCGTTCGTTGTGGTGGAAAGTAGTTAATCTCACTTTAAAGCCAGTAACATTATTCAGCGATTTTACAATTATGCCTAACTATTTTCTTGAAAAATCCTCCTGAATATACAGGGTGGATGACAAAATCCGCCCCGAGCTATACAGCTTTTAATTGAGATCGGATTGTTACGGTCGACATGGCAATCGAAATGGGTCATTAAATACTACGTTTTGATGTAGTTAGAACATTTTCAGGGCCTACTAGATTTTAGCTGCGATAGTCAACTTTTCATTTTTAAATGGGCGCCTATGTATATTTTTTATAATTCTGAATAAGCGTTTTTTTCAGAGTTCAACGATGTATAATAAGTCACCTTACCATCACCAAAAAGTAGCAAACAAAATTGTTTAATATTACTCTCGTGACTACCAATTTCGCAATTCGTTTTCAATATTAGGCTTTGACTAACAAAATATTGACAACTGTCAAGCAATTTTCTAATGAAATTTTAATATAAACTGTCAGTACCAGTACGTTTACTGTGATATAGTGAGCTCTTAAATTAAAATTAGTTAGGACGAAAATGTTTAATGAAGAAGCAGACATGTTGCAAGTATATTTTGGAAACCAAAAAAATTCTGCTGTTGCCCTACAAGCTTATAGGGAACGTTACCCTGACCGGCAGCATTTTTCAAGAAGAAAGTTTAGTTTGTTGGAAACGAATCTGCGGCAACGTGGTTCTTTGAATAAAAATAAGAATTTGAACCCCTGTGACTTTTTTTTATGGGGTTACTTAAAAGATAAAGTCTACAGAACACCACCAAATTCTTTGGAAATTTTAATCAATCGCATTTCAAACGCATGTCGCGATATTCCTCCAAACATGTTACTTAATGCTGCAATGGATGTTAGGGGAAGAGCTACAGAATGCATAGACAATAATGGAGGCCCATTTGAGTATTTAAGAAATTAAATTTAGTAGTTTAATTTTAAAATGTTAATGTGTTTATTGTTTTTCTCTATATCTTTTTTTTTGTAATTTAATATAACATGTTCTTGTTCTTGTTCTTGTCGTATGGAACATGTTTTTCTTGTGTATTTTGAAGTTAAGCATTAACTACGAAATATTCTGTACTACTGCAAGGTCCAGTGCTAAAGGTTTCGTCAAGTAGTTAACGTTAGCAGTTGTCAATATTTTGTTAGTCAAAGCCTACTATTGAAAACGAATTGCGAAATTGGTAGTCACGAGAGTAATTTTAAACAATTTTTTTACTACTTTTTGGTGATGGTAAGGTGACTTATTATACATCGTTGAACTCGGAAAAAAACGCTTATTCAGAATTACAAAAAATATACATAGGCGCCCATTTAAAAATGAAAAGTTGACTATCGCAGCTAAAATCTAGTAGGCCCTGAAAATGTTCTAACTACATCAAAACGTAGTATTTAATGACCCATTTCGATTGCCATGTCGACCGTAACAATCCGATCTCAATTAAAAGCTGTATAGCTCGGGGCGGATTTTGTCATCCACCCTCATAAGTAGTACTACCTACTTCCAAAATTTTTCGATGTAAACTTATCTTATGATTTTACATTATGGAAACGAATAGGTAAAGAATTCTGGTAAATGACGAACATACAACAAACTATGTCCAGCTTACAAAGTTAAGGTGAGCGTGTATATGACGTTGCTGTAGATTTTAAAGAACACTCAAAATAAATCATTTTGAGCAGCAAATTAAAAATATTTCCTCATTTATTATTATTAGTAAAAAGCACTTGCAGAAATAGAGTACTAGCTAAAATATTTTATTTTGTAAAATGTTTTATCAGGCGTACTTTTCCGTAGGGGATTTTTTTTAATGGTAAGCGTGACGTCCGTCACTTTTAGCGTTTTTAGGATCTTTCCTTTATCTAAACCAGAAGTCATGTAGAACCGTTGCCAGATTCTTTTCAGGTTAAAAAATAGGCCGAATTCAGAAACGTAACATAAGTACTCCTCATTCTACACTCATCTTAATACCTGTTCATTCTCTACTGATTTTGAGAATGAGTTACACTCTCACTCATTTTATAAATTCAAGAAGGTTTCTAAACTTGGAAGCATCCTCATAACAACCACAATAAACATAGCAAGTGCTTAGCAACTACACAAAAGTTTAGTAAACTGTAGTGACTGGTAGTGACGTTTAAGGGACTTTTCTAATCTTCTTTAACTTTCACTTAGTAAATGTTACTCAAAAAGTAGTTAATTTTGTAGGCACAAATGAGTGACCTATGTTTATGAATTCAGAATTTAAGGATGAGTTTGTGTGGGACTGTGGGTATTCCTTAAATGACGTCTCTGAATTCGGTTCTAAGTTAAGGGTACTCGACGCAAGTCAGCAAATAGGGAATTCTGAATAAAGTACAACCAGTTCTATATGGCAGGATCTTTAAGCCGCCCTTAACTGTCATTATCTCCCAGCATGAAGCTTGTAATTCCGTAACAAAAGAACGCAAGTTGTTCCACAAGTCTTCAGGTCCGTACCGAGCTACCCCTTAAGGTTTATCAGTTTTAGTAGTGAATTAGAATAGAATGTCTCAAGTATTTTAAAATTCACCTAAATACGTCCGGTGCTTCTACCTGAGTTACTCCTATCAGTTACCGATAATACTTAAAGCAAGGGCTTATAGATCCTGCCATATAGAACTGGTTGGACTATAACTAAGCGAGAAACTGCAGAGCGTTCAATAACGATAAGTAGCTGATCCAATCGATTGCAACTATTGTTTGCTATTGGTTTACGTATTATTACAATCTGTCTCAAAAATTATTTGATATTATGTTTTCCTTTTTTTTAAGCTTAGTACTACCGGAGCTCTAACTAGTACCTAGGTACAGCAATTTTTTTTATTGTTTTATACATGAGCATTAATGAAAAATATTGTTTCGACACGTATTTACAAGCTTTCAAATCAATAAGTTAGTACAGGTCACCAAACGTAGCTTGGCACTCGGCAAAAATCGGAACTAATCATAGGATCTAGTAATTTCCAAGTTTCGTATTGGTAATCATTTAGACAACTATCATCTTGCCATTAAATTGTTAACCTTGTTTACGTTAATGAATGAAAATAAATCTGTGGTGTACCAAAAATTGCCAATTCAGTGAAATCGAATATGATCACAGCGCCTTTCATAGCCTACTTGGAGTGCCATGCTACGTTTGGTGAGCTGTACAATAATCACTTTAAAATTTGATGGAACAGCAAACTCTTTATTTGTGACAATGTTATAGGTTCGCGTAAAAAATGCTGCTCTTCAATAATGGAGTCTTTAAGCTCGCAAATAAATTTTTGTATTGTTGTATGTTTTATATTTTAAACTAATAATGTTTTTACAATATTATTATTTCATGACCGACGTGAATTGGGCTAACGCAAAACGGTGGGGTTACCTGTATGTTAACTTATTTTACTACAATTTACTTAAACCAAATTTATTATAAATTTTTTAGCTTACTCTCATGTGATTAATAACAAAAAAAATTGTTTAAATTAGCACACTTTTTACCAAAACTGTAAAAATTATTTCTTTTAACCAGGATAACACAGTTTGTCATCGGGTTATTATATTTTCGTATGATTATAAAGAAATGTATGTAAAAACACAATTTATGTAATAATGCCTTACCAGATATGAATCTTAACCCTCATCCGTAAAACATTCATTTTGGAGATAAAATTATCAGTGGCTTTGACAATACTCCTGTTTAATATTCTTATGTGAATCCTCTGCGTTCAGCTATAGTATTAATTAACTGTTTGTAGGTATAACTAAGCATATTAATTTGAACATATCTCGAGTTACTTTACATATCCTGGCTTCTTAGTTGTGACTATGAAACATATGCTGCACTTTTTTAGTGCAACATAAGTTTTATCACCATCATATCGATGCGTAAAAAATATGTATATCATATTTAAACAATATCAATGTAACAAGAATCGCACAAACTTGTACTGTATTAGAAAAATCGTCGATGATCAAAATTCTAGAAAGCAATGAGTAGTGTTTATAAATTTCTTGTTGTGTTGATATGGAACACTTTAGCTATAACTAAATATTGTGATATTTTATGTAGATTACAACTGAATTGTGTCTAGAAAAATTAATAGGTACATACTTAATAAATGTATAAAATTTTGTTTTTCTTTAAAACCTTTTCACACTAAAACAATAATTAATTTTACTTATAGGTAATTAAAAAATATCTAGTAATTAGTTTTGATTGCAAATCTATAATGTATTTTTTATACTTCGCGTTCACAATAGCTCCATTGTGACGCTGAAAACTGCACAAAACAGTTTCAAAATAGAAGCTATTGTGAAACTGTTTTTGGTAAAATTTTAGTTCTTAAAAGTGGTACAATTTGCTTCATCTGTCAAATTAGCAAACGTCATCAACATCAAATATTAACCCGCATGGTCCTCTTCTGCAGAGAGGTTAAAATAAACTAAGAAATTATAAATACCTGAACTTTTATTTGTTTTTAATAATGAAAACAACTCGCAGAATAAATATTTCTTTTAAAAAGTTTATCTTAACCTAAATTGTCAATTTGACAGTTTTGAAAATAGGTTGCCGCACTTGTTTCAATTGAAATTCCATAGATAGTAACGCAGGCGCGGATTGGACAGGGTGGCTATTAGGTGGCGTTCGCCATCTGGGCCAACAGGCCGATGGGGTCCAAAAATCAGAAGTTTGTTTGGTTCAAGCAATGTTTTTCTAAATTCTAATCATAATTGAATTAATCGGGAAACACGACATCGCGCAATCGTTGTTTTCTTATCGTAGTTTATACCTGTCCCAAAAATCCAATCCATAACATCGCCCTTTGTCGCCAGCTCAATACGCAGAAATATAAACATGGACACGTCACTCGTCTATTTTTTAATGCAATATTGGGTATTATTGTTTGATTTATTCACGATCAGTCAAATCGTATCATGCTTACTATCTTTTAAGGTTCCCATCTGTAAAATCATTAAACCAAGACAAGAAACTCGACAATCCCAAATTTTTGAGCTGGAAAATTTTCATGTTACTCAAAAATAAAAGAAGCTCAAATTGTGATATGATATACAGTGCGTTTATGATGAAAGGAATAAATTCGATAAAATCGTAGCTATTATTTTTTCGCAAAAACGATCCGACACGTCGATTTTAGTTTTTAAATTGACAATTTTTGATCTATGCGTTGACCCTATATCACTTCCGGTATAACCGGAAATGGCAGCAACTTTGTTATTTTACAGATTTGGATAGAGAAGGAAAAAGCGCGTTCAGTAGACCCAAGTAATAATTAAAAATGTATTTCATTCTAAAGTAGATAATGAACAAATTATCAACCGTGTATGCAAAAAATTACGTGTCTGACGTATACGAGTGGATCTCAAAATTTTTCAGAATGAAAAAAGGTTGATATTGGGTCTACTGAACGGGCGAAAACTTGACTAACGTATCTCTGAAAATAGTTGGTTCAGAAAATGTTAATTAAGATATTTCCGAAAAAGACAGATTTCAGTTTCTTCAGAGTATTTCAGAAGTACTTGCAGATATCTTGAAAATCAATGTAAAGAGGCATTACATTTGCGCAACTTTTCTCTAACTTTACAAACTTTGTATCTCTTAAGGCCCCTACACATTACACCGGCCGTCGATCCGGCAGTCTGCACAGTTCAGGCCTGCACAGGCAAAACTGCGAGTGTGTATGTGAATCAGGCTACCTGTGCAGACCAAATAATTGGCCGGACGGATTTCTGTCGTTGCTTGAAATTTGCCTGCACAGACCTGCATAAACTGAGCGTGTGGATGTAAAAGAGGCCAAATACTACTAAGTGAAGTCCAAGGAATACATGGATACGCATAAAAAGGCTATTTCGTATGAAGTTTTAGTAGCTGACCGATCAGGAAACGGCTAGACCTTTGTAAAAGCCAGTCTTTACACCATTTTCTTTTTCTTTTCTTAGCAATGGGTTTTTTATGTTTTAATTTTACTGTGCAAGCCACTGCTGCTACACTGATCAGTATCAATTCTTCAGAATTCATTCTAACTAGGACAACCTGCACTTGTTATAAATGAACATGAACTGACAAAACCATAGTTTTCATTCGATCGTGTGGAGGCTTCTCCGGCGGCCTGTACAGTTGAGATCTGTGCAGGCAGCCGGAAGGGCCGCCTGCGTGTGTGTAGCGGCCTTAAAGGACACCACGAGGAGACAAAAAAAGGCAAAAGCTTCCAACTTTTTTTCATCTAATAACTGATTCAAAAAAATTTACTTGTGTATGAAGCATGTAATTACCGATTTACCACATAGCCACCCGAATCAATCCAGCCCAGTCCGCCCATGGAAAATTTTAAAAAGGGTGACAAACTTGTTGAAAATTTGCCACCCTTCGTTGTTGCAGCTCCTAATAATACGAGTTTCTCGTTGCAGCACAGTTAAAAATTATTTTTTAGGATATTAGGCTGAATATCGTCTTACATTTTGATGTAATTATCCAGAAATCCAACCTCTATTAACATAAATGAATCATATTATTTGAAAGACATTCTTTTAATAATGTATAAACACATTTTTAAAACTGAATGTTATCAGATTCTTTTTGTTGAGTCTGTTTTATCTAAGGTGTTGGTTAGATAATATTCCTGTTTACAGACCAGACCGACCTTGCACACGTTTTGGCTTTCGATATACTACTAAAACCCTCAGTTAGTTTATTTTCACCGCTTAAATACAACACCTGGCTAAAAGATCTGCAATTTTATTGTACAAAATGTGTTAAATTGTGTGACTTAGAAATTATACGAAGTGTGAGTGTTGAACTATGAATATAATGTTGAACAGCTTCCTTATTCTACAAGAATTATCTGCAAACTGACAAGTAAGTGGTCCATTAATCGATACATTTTTGTGAAGAGGCATTACATTTGCGCAACTTTTCACTAATTTAACAAACTTTGTATCTCTTAAGGCCGCTACAGACGCTCCGTCTTACCTTAATACTTGCCTGCACAGTTTTAGTTGTAAGAGAAGTCTCAAGACTTCAAAAGCATCCACATGTAGCGTGTTCAGTTCATACTTTTTCTCATTTTTGAAGCTCCGTGGTAGTGGGATCATGTCAAATAATCACAGTGACGATCTTTTAGTAGCGATTTCTTTAGCCTTAGCTTTAAGAAAGAAAAGTAAACCTAGATCAAAATGGGCAAAATCGTGGCTTTTAAAGAGGGCTCGACTCTCGCACATAAATTTGTTAAATGAAATAAGGTTTGAACCCGAAGACTGGAATAATTCTGCACACTTGATTTTCCATAAACATGTATATTGTTTGTATAGTGATAGAAATTATCTAGAATAACCTCAAATCTGCCATTATTAATGCAAAAACGGAAAACGAAACCAATCTCCCATTGTCTTGGCTAGAACTGAAGACTTTTGTTCGTCCACACGTTCCGTCTTGCTCGCAGACCGGTAGGCTCGCGCGCAAAATTTCAAGCAGACCCTGAATTCTTTCGAGCCGCACCACTGGACTGTACACGCACGAAAAGTCTTAAGACTTGCTATCCACACGTACCGTCTTACCTTGAGACTTAGAACTGTGCAGGCAAGTATTAAGGTAAGACGGAGCGTCTGTAGCGGCCTTTAAGGTATAAAGGTAGTCGGGAGATCCCCATTACATCATCTTATCTCGGGCACCCTGTATTCTTGCAATAGTTGTATGTTTTTCTTTTGGCAAGAATTCTGCTTGCACCGAAGGAATCAAAATAGTTATTAAATATTTTTACAATCACGTTGCAAAGCATGAAAACTCCGCATCTCAAGAAAGTGCGATAAGTTCTATAACACTTACTCGAAAAAAAAAAAAAATAATAAGGTATCCGAAATCAGCTTATCAAAAAATTTGTGGACAAAAAGTGGTTTGAAATTAAAGTTCGATGTCGTATAATCTGTCGGATCAACGACATAATTTTATTCATATTGTCAGGGAATGGCATATAAAAAGGACACCGTGAGGAGACAAAAAAGCCAAAAATTTTGCAATTTTTTTTTATTTAATACTTGATTAAAAAAAATTGACTTGTTTATGAATGCATTTATTTAGTAGATTACATTTTCTCCGACCGGGGCCACCGAGCCACATAGCCACCCGGATCAATCCAGCCCAGTCCGCCCCTGATAGTAAGTTCATTAAAAAATTCAAATTTTTGTTAATTCAATTTCGCAAAGTAGGAATAATAGTATATTATCGGTATATTATACTATTGTTTGCAATACAAAGAAAAATGAATTGCAAGTAGCAGGGCATATAGAGATTATTAATCATAACTCTGGAGGTTTGTGCTGTTTAGCGATTTTCCGCACCACCATAGTTACAATCCGCGTTCAAACTGGCTTTAATACTATGACTTTATAGAAGAGCACTTTATTGTCTTAATTAGATTAATAATTTTGCTTTTTTTTTCATTAAGATTTGCAGGGAAGTTTTAAAAATGTAATAAAATCGAATGGATTTTCTTTGTTTGATTTTTAATTCAAGAAAATCATGTTTCGACACAAAAAAATTTGTTTAGGTAACAAAATGAATCATCTGGCTATTAAATAGTGTTGTGCTACAAATGTAAAGCCATAATGTTCTTATCTGCTATTCATGATTAAGAACTTTTACCAAATTTATTATCAAACCCAGGTGCGCCATAACAAGTGAAGTAGTTTTACTTTTACTTACATAATTTTTAACCAATGTATGTCTTCGAATGACAAAATATAATTTCCCGACTTTATTTATACAGGATGTCTCAAATTGAGTGGTGTAATAATTGATTAAATGGGAAACCAGGTGCATTTATAAGGTCAACCTGTACATCAAACTAAAATGCTAAAAAAAAATCGCTAAATTTGGATTTAAAAAAAATTGTTTGTACCTATCCTGAATTCTTTCCACGGCTTCTGCACTTAATTTTAGACCCTCTGTATAGTACATTTTAGAACTACTTTGGACTATAATAAGTTTAATAAATTATTAGGTCCTTTAGCATTTTACTTCGGTCTCAATTTTATTCCGCAATCGTGATTGCTCTCTATACAGTCGATACTAAGTAGTATCTTTGGTCAGACTGCAGTCAATTTTTACCGAAATATGACTTGCAATAACTTTACTCTGTTTCAGATATTCTTCAAGAGTATCCAAGGGCTGTATCTGATACTAATGACTTGGGCTGCTGAAGCGCCTAACTGTTGATATTTATTGGACAACAGTAATGGAGGATTATATCAGGAAGTGTAGTGCTGTGTACTATGTACTGTACTGTACTCTGAAGTGTGGTGTAGTGAACTATACTGTACTATAGTGTGGTGTGAGTGATTGACATTGTTTTGGTTTTTGGACAGTGTTTGGTTCGGGAAATGAATAGATTTCGTGAATTCGCAAGAAGACAACGCAGTATTATTAAAGGTAGGTTCGACTACCAACGCTGGAAGGAAGACATTGTTATGTGAGTCGTTTTTGGTTGAGGGATTTTGATAATATTTGAAAATTATATGTACTTTGAAAGAGAAACATTTGCTGAATGTTTAATGGGTATTTTACATTACCCGAAGAAGCGTTTGCGTTACGTTCGTTCAAAAGTTCGTGTAACTACTGCTCTGGTACCATTCGCGTTCGGTAGTTCTTGCGCTCGTGTAGTTTGATAACATAAAGAATTATGAATTACTATTACGTAAGTAGGACTTCAAGAATTCATCTTAATACATTTATTTCGGAAATCTTCAATTAATTTCCTTTCATTTTTACTTTCCCATCATACCACCATTGGTAGGTATACCTATGGGAAGTATTGATACAATAAAAATTTTCGAAAGTGAGATTTTCGCTGAAATACGTGTTTTGGACTCCCAGGAATCCAAAAAAGCGGTCTAGAAAAAATGTCTGTTTGTGGGTGTGTGTGTGTGTGTATGTGCAGACGCCTCTAACGCAAAACCTAGTGAACCAATTTTGATGAAATTTGAAATGAAGGGATATATCGAAAATTCATTGACGAAATAAGCTTTTCAAAAAAATCCGAAATCGGAAGGGGAAATTAGACTTGTTTTTTGGTATAGCATATTTTTCAGAAGCAGAATTTTGTAAATCTGGCTAGGGTATATGAAAAAAGACCATAATTTAAGAGAAACAGTTCTTTGCCGGACGCTCTAACTTCAAAATGACGGCCGCTATGAATTTTTCACAATTTCGAATTTAATGCCCGATAACAAAAACCAGTTATCTGATCAGGTTCCACAACAACTTGTTTGAAAGCCCTTTGGCGGTACCACATCATGAAAAAAAATTTGTTTAGTAAATCTAAAAACCCGCAACAAATTGTCTTTGCAAATCACTATTTGCTAACTTCCACAATTTGCTATGTATATTTTGGGGTTCCATTTCAAAAAAACGTTTCTGAACATTTAAATTTGCATACTTACAGGACCACGGTGGGTTTTACACGTTTAGCAGGAATTTTCCGTTTACCTTCAGACCAGGTACCTATGTCAATCCAGAGTTCATCTTCAGCTTTTAATATTTCTTTTTCAAACAGCTGGCTTACGAATTCTCTTTCTGCAATTATTTTCCTTGTCGTTAGTATCATTTTCTTCATTTGCAATCACATCCTCATTTTCAATATCCATATTTTCGGATGATCCAGTATCACTTTTACAGGTACATAATATTCATCATTCAAGCTATCGTCTGAATCAAAATCTACTGGCTGCGAATATTTCGTAGTTCCTGGAACATTAGAGAGACTTTCGCCACTGTTTTTACGTGTACTTGCCTAAAAACGATATAACTTATAAAATAGTCTATTATAATGGACCGCAAATTTCAAAACTCACTGTGGGGCTTTCTAGAGCATGATCAATCACTCTTGCATCAAACAATGGGTTATCTTCCTCTATTGCTACGTTCCTAAGAGTATAGGTTTTGTAAATCAATTTGTAAAAAACTATCAGTTTTTAAACATACTCGGTAATAACTAACCTTCAAAATTATGTCCTGCACCACGCGAACTATTGTAGCTTTTTTAGGCTAACTATACGAATTTCCTTGAACGGGAGTCATTCACACCGATATCTCGCTCCAATGTTACAAAATTTTTAATTACTTCGAGCGATTCCTCCCGTTCGAGTTTTAAAAACTTTTGGGTTTATACTTCGGGCAGTTCTCACCAGGTTCCTGTTGTATGGTCGTAATAAAGATAATTTTTACACTATTAAATTGGCCCAAACTGCGCTTCATATAGTGTGTCCGCGTAAGTTGGCTACATATGGAAAACTTTGTTATTATTGATTTTATGAAAAAAAGTTATTCTTCATAAAAAGTTCTGCATGTTCCAAAACTATTAAATTATATCAGTCGTATCATAATAAAAATAATTATATCATTTTTCTTCAAGAGTAAAGTACCTTCATTTTTGACCATATCGAAATTTTTTTATAAGAACAGATGTTATTGATTGATTAAAAATAATTTTTAAATATTCAATATTGTTTATTTACAATTAAAAAATATTATTTTTACATTTTCTCTGCGATAACATTGAAAGTTTAAGTTTGAAGATTAATACATTACATTTAATAATTAATTAATTAATTAATAATATTTTTTAATTATAAATAAACAATATTGAATATTTAAAAATTATTTTTAATCCATAACATCTTTTCTTATAAATTTTTTTCGATATGGTCAAAAATGAAGGTACTTTACTCTTGAACAAAAATGATATAATTATTTTTATTATGATAGTACGACTGATATAATTTAATATCTGATAGTTGAAGTTTGGGTTTTAGAATATGCAGAACTTTTTATGAAGAATAACTTTTTTTCATAAAATCAATAATAACAAAGTTTTCCATATGTAGCCAACTTACGCGGACACACTATATACCTAGCGACTTCAATATTGGGATCTATCTACCACGTATATTATTAAATCGGACAGTCTTAGCTTCAACTTGGCGAAAAATTCTTTTTTAAACAGCTTCATTTGATGTATATTATAAAGACAATGAGACAATTTCAATATTTTTCAAACACCTTCATTTTAATCAGAAAATGTGTGGAAAATTAAATACACATCAGGCAATTTTTTACAAAATGTTAATAATTCTATGAAAACATTGAAAAAACAACACAACGTAATTTGTACTCATCAGTATACTTTACAGAATACTTTACAAAAGAAATTATTTTCAACTTTTTCAATTTCTGTTATAATTAAATTTTTAATTCTACATGTCATGAACGAAAATATACTTGATTATAACTTAAAATAATGCTAAATCACATATTCCTTCAACAATAATTTCTAAATGGTAGGTTAGCTGGCAGGTATCGTTGGTAACATCCACAAAACAAGTGTAAGTACCTTATTCTAGGTACTACCTAATTCATCTTTAAATTAAATCTATTCTTACCGCGCATTATTCAAGCAAAAGCAGTTATAAAAATGTCATGGAAGCATTACCTAGGTATTAATCATCATTTAAGATATTTTTTCATTTTATAATACCTACTTGCTTGGGGTTGTTTATATTCATAGGTAGAATATATTACATAAATTCTTAATCTATTCGCACTACTTGCTACAATAGGATTCCACATAGTGGGTACAATTACATATTCCTTGAATAATTTTCATTCCAAAGTCACTATTTTTCTGGTTTTGTTAGTTTTTGGTTAGTAAGCGCCAATGTTAAAACAATGAAAATCTTTTCAAAATGGTTACATAATATCAGGTGCAATAGATCTTAAAAATTTAGAGTTATACTTTTTTTCTTCCACTATGACAGATGTTTTCATACAAACTGCACTTCGACCATATTCGGATGTCATCTTCCACCATAGTTTTCCTTTGGTCTTGAGAACAAAAGAAAAAATAGTGAGCATGAACCAAACTATTAAACAGCAAATTATAATTTTGGTAATATATTACAAAATTTGCAATAACTGCAATAACTGAACGTTCGCTATATCTCAGACATGACACTTGCAAATAACGAAGATAATGAATTACACCTAAGGTCAATTGGCATTACCTATCATTGTCACTGTCATCATCATTTCATAACTAAATCTTATCTGTTCATATATCGCCGATGTTTTAAAATCAATTGTTTAAGATTAATTAATTACAATATCAACACACCTTAGTATATATTTTTTAAACTTAACGTCATAAACGTCATAGTACCAAATTATGATCAACAAAATTTTTAATAAAGGTTGGCCATGGAATATAAATTGTGTGTCTTTACTTAAGCCGCACAACTGATTTATTCCTGCTTTTACTCTTGACAACTGTCAAAATCAGTTTTAGTCCAAACAAGTAACGACACACTAATTATATTTCATGGCCAATCCTTATCAGAACTTTTGTTGATCCCTAATGCAGGCTCCAGAATTGAGGCGTACGTGTATTACGCTTAGCGATCAATAGAGATATGCGAAGTTTTCAAAAATAGAACAATTCTATTGATTCATGCAAAAAAGCGATAGGTACGTCAATTGCGTACCCCGCTTTACAGTTTCCTAAAGGAACTCCGATTTAACTGTTTACATAAATTGTTAAAATATATTCTAAAAAGTGGATATTCACATGAAATCAACGATTTTACTTCCTTTACGAGACGGTACGGTACGGTAGTAAACTTTGTATTAGCGGAATTTCAACCGGCGTCAAAAGTAATGTAATATTTAAAAGCGAATGAACTGTGACGTAGCTGAATTATTTTTAAATTTTTTTTATAGTATATGACAATGTTCACGTTTTTTTTTTGAAAAATATTATTGCCATTTGTCCCCGAAAATCACTTGAATAGAACAATGCTATCGTTTTAAACAAACACTTGAGAAACGCTCCATTTATTACTTAGAGAACAATCGCTGTCTTCTTTAAACTATCGGGGGTTATACCACGAGTGCTTAAAAATTACCGATAATTTTCATGAAAACACGTTGTTAATAATTTCACGAGCTCGTAGAGCGAACGTGTTTGAATGAAAATTATCCGGTTCATTTTTAAGCACGAATGGTATTTAGGGAGAATATTTCTCGAATAAAAATACTCGAAACCAATAGTATTTTTCAAATGAATGCAAGTTCGGATACTGGAGTCTCTCGATCGAATGTGTACCTTTTTTCTGCGTAAAATGACGTAAACTGTCTCTAGACACTGTCCTTGCTCTTTTTCGTATTTTTGCATTCACGTTTAATAACATTTTCGTCAATTTCTCGTTCTGAAACATTCCCAAAACGTTTCATGACGTTTAACAAAATTTGTTTTTTTTTTAGTAGTATGTTGTGGTTGCAAGTATGTCATGGCAACGTGGAATTATCACTAGATTGGCCTGGCAACGTTGAATTATCACTTATTAATTTTGTACTGTACTACTGTTACAACAATGTATGAGTTAAATATTCTAGGCAATATCAATGAGATATTATAGATATTAGCATATACTTACAGCTACTAGATCATCTACAATATAAAGACTAGCTTTAAATTTGGTGGCGTCACTAACTTTCACAGGACAAGACAGGGAAGCACATGGATTTGCAGGTAGTACACTCACTGGTACGTCAACAGAATTATATAAAGTGATATAGACTTCTTGTGACAAACTATGACTTGTGTAAGCTAAAAACGAATACAGTAATAAAAAATGGACACATTTCGAAGACGTTGTGGTAAAAATATTTACATGGCTTTATTGTTATGGTAACATTATAAGTACTTCCAATTTGTAGCTTGCATGGAATAGTTTTACAACCTTCTATATCCACTCCTACAATTTTGTAGTCGGAACCTGAAAAACAAAAAAATTTTCAGACCCAAACGACATGCATTTCTACAAGTTTACATTAACAGTAACTGAATTGTCTAAATTGTTAAAATGTAATTAAAGAAAACTTACCACAATCACTGAAATCTATGGGGTCGCCGATAACAATTCCAAAAATAAACCCGCACAAAAGTACTTTAAAACTTCCGCAAAACATGATTCACAAAATAATTTTAGAAAGTGTAATAAGATATTGCAGCTTGCAATGACAAAATCAGAATGATCTTCATACAATTGTTCATTCGATAATTTATAGCTTTAGACCTCCATTATATCGAGTGTGCAGATTTTAAATCTCAAAAGTAAATCTTATCACGATACAATTGCTTATTTTAAGTACATCTTTCGCGACCTACATCGATGTTTTTTGTGCTGTTCAATTGTGAAACACATTTTTGCTTGTTTTTTAAACTAAACAAATATTGCCATAGCCATCCAAAGAGTTATGGTTCCTGATTAGATATAAAAAGCATTTTTATTGCAAATGAATACTATTGCGAACTCTTCCTATTAATTAGAATATTATTAGGTTATTCAGTTTATTTAGCAAACAATACTTTTGTTTACAAGTAACAAATACAGTGTAAACAAAACTAATCTAAACTGAAGGGTTATTGGTCTTTAACTTTTCTCTTCAAATAAAGTAGCTTGTTTACCAGACCTAACAATATTAATCCATCTGTAAAGTTATTATGGCTACACAAATGCAAACATTTAATTGCATTACTGATAAGAAAAAGTTTTAAATCTAGGTTTGTTTGCGTTTTGACTGGTTAAAGAACAATTGAAATCGTTTTGTATTATAGAACAACAAAACTGGTATGACTCAAACCAAAAAACTAAATAAAATATTTTAAGAAAATTCTACGTAATTAGAGAAATTAAAATCAATGGGAACGACGAGGTGGGCTGGTGTTATTTATACCTAATAATATACCGGGAGATCAGGAAAGATTGTCCAAAAAAAACTACCTTCCAAGTAGTTATCAATTTTTCATTCTAGTGTGATATTAGCCACAGTGCTGATGACAGTTGTTCTGTGCGTTTACGTTTCTATAACTCCCCCTTTTATTCTTGGACGTTGTTATTATTATAAAAAAACGTATTTTTCAATACTAATTAGTCATTGTTAAACAAAGTTTACAGTAAGTACAGTGTTTCAAATGAATTGATTTCATTCATGACAGCAGGATGTTTATGATGACAGCTGGAGGATGTAAAGTTTGATATACTCATAGAAAGTAGTTTTTTTTGGACAACCTTTCTCGATCTCCCGGTAGTTGGGTTAGTGGCGGCCCGCCGCGCGCTGTGACCAAAATATTTGGGGGGTACGGTAACAGATGAGCGAAGAGACTAAACTGGCGCTGTAGACGAAATTTTTGTTTTCAGAGTGCGCGTGGCTTATTAGACGTGATTTAAGAGCATCTGGCAAGGTTTAGGATGGAATAAAAAACCTTAAAATGTCAAAATTTTACAAAGAAAAATGAAAGTTCGTAATAACCAAGCGATATAATTTAAAAAAATGTTCGTGATAGGTACTACGTTTACTTTTAAGAGTTCAGTAATTTATAGATAAAAATGTGGTTACAGCAATTTTGTTGAAATCAACCCGGCGAAGGGCTTTAAGAGCACGTGGCACGCTGGCTCACATTCCGAGCTTGTCTTTGCTGCCTAAAATTGACAAGGGCTGTCGGAAGGCGTGCCCAGTTTCTTAGTTAAAACTCCTTCTAAATATACGCTATACAAATTGAACAAGTCGTAAGGGTCACAACAAAGCTACATCGGGTTCATGCTATAGCGCGCTAGGACTACATGGAAGTAATACTATAATGCTATACATTGGTTTATGGACGTTTTAAAATTTAATTAAAACCTATATATTAGAGTACCTACCTACTATGATTTAAAAAAAGTGAGAATTTCATTTTATGCTACAGGAACGTGCTCCTGCAACAGAGAGTTGTGTTCAAAATTTTCTAATCATTTGTATTTGAAATATTAAATTATTTCATGTTTGGAAAATTATTTTAAGAAAATTCATACTAAGTATTAAGTGTATTTTACAAAACAAATCAGGTAGCTGATGCCCGATTGCACCGTCGTCACTTAAATTTTAAGGAAGCCTTAAAAGTTTAATTTCCATGGATACAATTCTTGGTGACAATTGTATCCATGGCAATTCAACTTTTAAGGCTCGCTTAAAATTTAAGTGACGACGGTGCAATCGGGCATGAGAGTACTAATTCAAAATTCGTTCTCCGGATTTAATTAACACAATAAGACAAATTAAATTTATTGTCAAGATTAAAGCAAGCTTTTATTAACGATATGTAGTTCAGATATTCTTTCTGGAACAATAAACCTGTCAATCTGGAATCTAATCAAAGCATACAATTTTTAATACTGCAAACTTGTTTTGGTCATTCTGATAATCGACACGACCCATAAAACAACACTAATATGAATAAAATTAAATCTAAAAAATATAATAGCTAGTATGTGTATAGGTAATATGTTATTTTTTTCTATAGCAGATGTTAAAGTGTGCTTTGTTCGACTATATAAATAGTTGATCAAGTATTACTTTAACCGCAAGGGTAGATAAGTAACACTTTAACCGCAAGGATAGATAAAGTACTTTATTTTTCTGGAAACTCCATGGAAACCGAATGGAAACCTTTGCTACTGAGATTTTCGGGTTTAATATGATTTAATTTTAAATTGTTTTTTTTTACAAACTTTTCTTATTTTTTTAACATCTGCTATAGAAAAAAATAGAATTTTATACACGACGATAAAATTTAATGTCTTGTATAAAAAATAATTAATTAAATATTTAGATACAACTTGTTCCTATTTAATAAAACTATATTTTAGCGTTTATAGCGTCATGCACAAATAATAAAGCTTGCTGCTAGTCAAAAATAGAAGAATCGACGAATTTTGTCTAGAAAAATTGACCACATTCCAAACTGCTCATATTGTAGAACATAAATGTGCAGTTAACTGAAGGTGCCAAATTTTTAAATACTTTGTTGATAAAGAGTCACCTAACTGGTATTGCGTACCCCCTGTATAAAATTCCTAGAGCCGCCACTGAGCGTACCAGATCCACTATTCGTGAAAAGATAAACTAAATGGTCAACGCCGTAACCTAGTGTGTCTCCCAACAAGAGGAAAATTTAAAAACCATAACATTATCTTATATGATTAAATTCTTGGAAATAAAATTGGCGATTCTGCGTTCGATATTTCAGCCGTGTTTCAGCTGCTCTCTCGATAACCAAGCAATTTCGGATCATAGGCAAATAAACTTTTTTCCTTATTTTTACTAGAGAAATCACCTCGGTGTACAGTACAGCCTCGCTTATCCGTACACGCGCTAATCGAACATTCCAGTAATGCAACACCCAACCACCTAGAACCTGCATATCAGTACGCCCTTTTATATGACAGCATATACTTTTATACACAAAATATGTTTTTAAAAGAAAAATGCAAAATTTTAGACTAAGTACAACCGACAAATATCTCTGTACTAAACCTTGCTAATTCAACATTGTTGAGAACGGCAACTCTCGGATTAGCGAGGCGCACTGCACTGTCCTTTTGAATTACCCTGTCTATCGGAATTAAACAAACTTGTATAATAAGCACACAAGTTAATAATCGTTCAATTATTACATTTGTTTCTTTACCTTGAGACACTCTTAAAACTGACCTTCCAAACACCTTTTGTCTCCAATACAAGTTCATTAATCCTACAATTCCTACCACAATAGATTAAGATTGTTGTCACATGATAAAAGAATATTTTAAATGTTTCTTACAATAAATTTATTAATCATTATTGTAGTCGAGTCCAGTTTTTGTTTTATGTACTGTAGGAACAACTGGATTTTATTATAGTTAAATGGTACTACCGTATCAAAACAATCTTTCTATTAATAATTCGCTACACAGACAGCTAATAAAACTTTATCTTTATTTTTTATTTACTTAATTCTGTAGGACATTTTATCGGCATGAAGCAAGTGTGCCTTTTTTATGCAAAAATAAGTCGAATATGGTCGAAAAAATACGAAAACTCAAACGAATACCATACGAAGAAAAAGTGGAGGTGCAAACCTCCCCTGGACTTTCCTATACTAAAAATAAACATTTCGTTTTTGGCATTCAACAGTAGTTCGCGAGGCAAAATTTGTAATTATTTGAATGCCTAGCTAGAAAGACGAGACTATACGGATTCGATATGAACAGAAGGAAGACACCCATATATCTGTAGGTAGCGGTCAGAAATTACAGCTGACGAAGCCGGACGATCGCTACCGACCGACCGACGATCTGTTTCCGTCCAACATAATATTGAAAATTCACGAATTTCACATCAACCGTACATTTTAGCTATATGAACACCTTATACTATCTGATAGACAATTCAATTTTGCATTCAATTATATAATAATATATAGGGTGTTTCATTTAAAATAACAAAGTTGCTTATTGTACTGTGGAAATCAAACGCCCTGTATACGTGATATACATTTAGGAGAATGCAGAATTATATATTGACTAACTTTTATATTTACACTTATTTCATATTTTGACTAATAAAGGCGCTATAGGAGCATCAATTTCCGATATTCAAAACCTCGTAGAGGGCGCCACCGTAGAATTCTGGCGTTCATCAAAAAACAAAACTGTAGGTAATACCAAGCTGCATAAGTATAGAAAATTTAAACAAAATCGTTAGAGCAGTTTTTTTGTAATAATTTTTCAAAAATTTCAAAATTTTTGGAAGAGCGCCGTTGCGATCGTTTCTGGATTTACTAAATAATTCTTTTTTATGGTGTAGTACCCCCAAAGGGCTTTCTAACAAGTGGTTGCGGAACCTGATCAGATAACTGGTTTTTGAGTTATGGGGTGTTAAAGTCGAAATTTTGAAAAATTCATAGCGGCCGCCATTTTGAAGTTAGAGAGTCCGTCAAAGAACTATTTCCCTTGAATTATGGTCTTCTTTTATATTCCCTACTCAGATTTTCAAAATTCCGTTTCTGACAAAAATGCTACCAAAAAAACATGTCTAACTTCCGCTTCCGGTTTCGGATTTTTTTGAAAAGCTTATTTTGTCGATGAATTTTCGATATACCCCTTCATTTAAAATTTTATCAAAATCGGTTCACTAGTTTTTGCGTTAGAGGCGTTACATACACACCCACCCACACACACACTCACCCACAGACAGACATTTTTTCTAGACCACTTTTTTGGGTTCCTGGGGGCCCAAAACACGTATTTCCGCGAAAATCTCGATTTCGAAAATTTTCATGATATCAATACTTCCCCTATACCAGTGGTGGTATGGGAAAGTAAAAATCAAAGCCAGTCTATGTGTTTATTAACAAAGTATCCACACAAAGCAAAAATTTAAACCATTTTGATAAACAAGGCAATACTGACACCATATTCTCCGTCTGCGACGTTGTTGACGTGTTCATTTGAATTTCAAATTTGAGATAAACTTATCAATTTTTGCTTTAACTGTAATTGTTGACATTTTGACACGCGTCCTCTCTGTGGTGCCCCTCTCGGGGTGTATATGAAACTACTATGTATTTTAAATCTGCAAAAATTGTTGCTGATTATTATCTAATAGCTGGCACTACAAAGAAGACCTGTCAAAATCAAAATTGGAACGGCCATGTAACTCGTAAGAACACAATTCACTCGAGTAAATTACAACCCTCTGTAAATAAAAGGCATAACTTGTCTTACAACTTGTTATTGCATGTTTTACCGAAGCAATTGATTTCTAGTATATCGATATCCTTCACATTGTATTGGAAAGATATTAGTTAGATAGATACCTGTCCTATTCTTTGAAGTTTATCTTACAGCCACAGCGTCAGCGAAGCACGTTATTTCTACTTTGGATTTCGTTAATTGTGTGGACCGTATTCTATAATCTATAGTGCTACACTAGAACGAAGAGCGCTTTACGAATCACTTGCTAATAGAGCTTGGTATTTCCCCTATTAATGATTATTTGTCACTTTATCTGTGCATGTGTTTTCCTTAAGTATGATTTCTATCTATGCAATTCGTTGCAGCAACTCAGTTGTAGCAATGCATTGCAGTTTAATCGAGTTGCATACAAAATTGCTAACAATTCCTCCCAATTTCTGTGCAATTTTGTAACTAGCTAAAAAAACATTTAGTGTATTTTAATATTTGACAACCTTAAATGTAAAAGTGGCAATGCTGACGTGTTTGTTGACAATTTTTGAAAACAACCATAATTAGAACAGAAACAACAATTTAAATGGGTTTAGAAACTGTAATTTTAACAACAGTTATTATTAGTGCCAATCTTCTTTTATTAGTTTATTACAAACCAGCACCCGAAGAAGATACCAACCTCTGTAATAACTACCATAATAGATTCTTGTTAAATGTTTCTGAAGAGTTACAGCAAAATTTCTCCAGAAATGAAGTTCAGAAAAGTTTAGTTTCTACAAGCTAAATTAATTGCAACTTAATATTAATATCAAGACACTAAACCAAAAATTAAGAAAAAAAAGCTATACGTTATATTATCTTTATAAAGATAAAACCTTTGTTTGCGTTTATCTCTAAGAGGGTTTAATTGTACGTGATATCATCTTGTTCTAGTACTATTACCAAATACAATACAATAAACCTTTAAAAAGCGTTACAAGAAGACTAGCTAAGACTAATTATAAAATAATCAATACTGATAACAATTATTATTATTTCAATATCTATTTTTATTTACTACTTGTGCTTATTTGCACAAACTCGTTAAAAGTTCAAAATAATATCATATTATATATTCAGCAATATTATATTCTTGTTATGATATTACGTAGAGTCATGGACTGTTCAAAGTATCTGACAATTATTATAATGAGAAATAACCCTTATCACAAACAAATTTTTAAAAGTCCACATGCGTTGCAACGGAATCCAAACTTTACAACAATATTAAACCGAATTTGTTCTAAAGCGCGTATAAAGGCCCGGTATTACAATCTCAGTTTAAACCGCAGCGTCCCAGTTAAACTTCAGAATACAAAGGAAAATCTTAGGGAAATCCGGAGTTAAACTCTTAAACTGAGATTGTAATACCGGCCCTTAAACAAATAAAATAATCCCAATTTGGAATAGCACCATTATTGGAATCCAATTGGATTCCAATAATGGTGCTAAAGCTTATGAGATTCAGGTTTGTTTGAAATAATATTATTTCCTTTCTTGAAGAAAGTACCAGTACATTAAAAATTTCAAATCGTCCGTTGGTTGCTGTGTGCTTTTCGAATCCTGCATTCAGGGTGGAATGCGAAATTGGAAACACCTTTTTTCTCGAAAGTTATTATAGATATCGAAAAATTGTTTAAATAAAGTTTTTAGTACTTTAAAGAAGCTAACTAAATCTGTATAAATTTGGTAAAAAAAAAGTTTAATTTTCGTAGATATTGCCATATTTGTACTTTTTTAAATTGAATACCCTGTATATTATTACACTAATTAAGAGAAAATAATTTTTGCTTTAAAAAAGTTTAAGGGTTCGTACCTTCTAAACTTAATAGTTTTTGAGATATTAATGAAAATATTTAAATGTTTCTTATCAAAATAAAGTGTGCGTTGAAAACAAAATTTGTTGACAGTAATGACAGTTAAGTTATTTTGTATTGTATTTTATCCAAACCATTCGTATTTATTCAAATTAGAAAGAAAGCTGCGTAGGACTGGATCAGTATTAAGGAATTACGAAACACGTGAGATAAATGAAAATTTAGAAGTTGGTGTATTGGCATATTTCAATATTAACCCGAAAAAATTTGAAGTTTTTGTAGTTAGATAACATTTATTTTGTATTTATCTATGAGCTACTATGATAATAAAATAATTGTTTATTTTGTACATTGTTTTTAATAGTAATTTTGTTTTCAACGCACACTTTATTTTGAGAAGAAACATTTAAATATTTTCATTAATATCTCAAAAACTATCAAGTTTAGAAGGTAAGAACCCTGAAACTTTTTTAAAGCAAAAATTATTTTCTCTTAATTAGTGTAATAATATACAGGGTATTCCATTTAAAAAAAGTACAAATATGGCAATATCTACGAAAATTAAACTTTTTTTTTACCAAATTTATACAGATTTAGTTAGCTTCTTCAAAGTACTAAAAACTTTATTTAAACAATTTTTCGATATCTATAATAACTTCCGAGAAAAAAGGTGTTTCCAATTTCACATTCCACCCTGTATAGTTTGCCGAATATATTTCCGATTACAACAAGAGCATTTAACTTCAGAAATTCCTGACATGGGCAATCTTTTAAGTATACTTGAGCTGAGATCAAAACTGCACTGTACACAAAATAACCGTAGAAGAACGCACAAATAATAAATAGAGAAGATGGATCCTGTTGGCCAATAAATTTTTTATACGAACTATAGCAATAACTTATCAATAGCAATGATAAAGTAGGCTTATGTAGTTTCACACATTTCTCTTTCTGATTTAATATACCTTTTTTTCCATTCTTCTCTATATAGAGTCTCAAAAAAGAAAAATTTTACCATAATGCTAATGGTGATGCATTAGTCATCAAATATTTAATACGGAATTTTTCATATTTCTCTTTTTTCTCTGAACCTAATTTACAAGAATAATAAAGCATTACCCTGATATTACCTACATCTAGCAGACCTCACTATGTGGAATAGAATCGTTGATGCAGACAAACCGAAATAACGAAGTAGGTACTAAGAGAGCTAATACAGAGCGAAAACTGCTAACTACAAATCAAATACCGCAAATATCATTGGACATATATTAAAAGAAAAAAAAATTACTGTCTTTTACATCTGATCTGTAAAGAAAAAATTGAACACCTGCGGGCAGCCGGACATACTGTCGCCAGTAAGCAGTACCAGTAAATGTCGTGGCTCAGAAACAACTCATAACGAAATAAATGGTGCTGTTTTGGTGCTATGTTCCATTCTTTTTTCTTCCTCTAGCCAAGCCTTACTACAGAATTATTTTGGAAGCATTGCAACCTAAACGCGTTATTGTGCACTTCCTGATTATTTTTCATGCCAATTCATGACCTTGGTTCCCTATAACATAGTGTACAGATTGAAATCCTTCTGTTCTATCTGTTAAAGATCAAATATGTGGTGTTTTTTAATTGGCAACGCATCATAGTTGCATAGACTGTGACTTGCTGTTACTGGTTCCCTGCCTCTACAAGGATTTTGGGCTCGAAAGAGCGTTCAAAACCACCTGGAGATCAACCAGGATATAAGTACGTTTTTAAACCCTTCTAATATTCTACATGGTGTATATCTCAGTTTGAAATATGGAAACAAGCTTTCTAGGTAGAAAACTAAACATCTGCGTTGGGCTGCCAATGTATTAGGCCAGGCTACCAAGAGAATAATTTTGCTTAGGCCATCCTGAATTGTTACCTCGAATAGTAAGTATATGGCTACCTTGTCATGTTGAAAATGGCGGTCTAGGGCACATAGACCCGTGCTTTACGATTTGGGCGTGTTAGGCACAGGAACAATTAGGCGCGGACCCATTCTGGCGCATGCACTTTAGGCGCGAGTACTTTTAGGCAAGGATCATTTTATCAGTTTACAAAAACAAGTAGGTACCCAGAGTATCAGTCGACAAAACCTAATTATCTAACCTAACCTAACCTAATCTAGACTGCTGATTCACCTAATCCAATCACCCTAGAGCACAGCTATTACCCAATGTTTGGTCTTAGGCCCCATAGTTTGTCTTGTGAGTCTAACCACCACTAAGGTCATTTCCGCTTTTCTGATCACTTTCAGGTAAGCTTGCAGTATCTACCTTGACAGGTTGATAATTTTAATGATCTTTAAATCGGACACTCCTTAGTCCAATATTTCATACTTTCGTTTTAAAAGATGGGAAAAGGGAGTTTTATATTCCATAATCTAATCCATACTTATGGACACTTATCCATACTTGTTTATTATTATAATTTCTATACTTATTTATTTCTGTTCTTAACACGGGCACCAAGAAAGAAACCTATCGCACCCGCACCCATTATTGCTAGAAAATATAATTTGCACGAATATTAATAATAATATTTCCGTAGCACTACAAATGCGGATGGCCATCGTAAATTGAACATCTATAAAATAAAACTAATGTTAGAAACCTAGTTAGTATTTTTAGTAGGTAATAGATTCTACTTTTGATGTCTATGCCCGTTTTATTAAAGCAACATTCTTCAGTTATATGAACAATACGGAGAAAAATCAATTTATAAATTGAAGTTTAACAGCCCTGAAAATTAGCGTTAACTACTTGAAACTTTACATACAATCGTAATCAACAGTTTCTTCCTGGAACAAAGCCACTTAATGGATATGATACAACAGCATGTGGACACGCAACCTTCAATTTATTGACAAAGAATACAAAGATACAGTTTTTGTAATTATTGATTTGACATACTTAGATTTCTCATTTTACGTTATCATGGTCTAGATATCTTTTATTGAGTAACAAGAATTTTGCACTTAAGATGATACGTTCTAAGAAAATTTTTGACCTTCGATATTTTTACGTAAACGAAAGTTTATGCGGCGTAAACAATGTAGTTTGCTGTACTATGCACTGTGTAGGAAATATAGTAATAAGATCTATAGGAAAACTCTTATTGCATTTGTATCTACTAGTTATAAATTATTGAACTAAAAAATGTTTTGAGTAATGTGAAGATGAAGCATTTACTTCACAAGAATGTTTCTTTCCAAACGTGCACAATTAATAGTCTTGAAAATAAAATATCTCTGAAGACCAATTTCAACATCCTTTACATTGGGGACAGTTTTTCGAAATCTTTTATAAACAATTTTAAAAGATATTCTAGAATATCGCAAGTCGTAGCAATATAGATTTTAAGATTATATGCGATAAGTAATTTTAAACAAATTGCGTTGCACGCCACGCGCGCCGTCCACTATACAAGAAATTGTATTAAGCGCCCAATCTAAAGCTAAAGAATATTGTATGTTTACTTGTTTCGTTATAAACGTCAAATTAGAGGGCACAAAAGATATTTATTTAAAGGAAACTATCAGAGCCAATTGAAAACACAGTTCATACTGTAAAAGCATGACTGTCATGTATGCGTGCATGTCTCTTTGTTCCTAGTAGGCGACATCAATAGTCAATATTTTAAATTATATTCAGAAATTAAAAATTGTAAAACGCTAAGATATAGAAATGAAAAAAACATTATAGCTTGGTACTATTTTTAAACCTAAATTTTTTTAAATTTAGTTTTTTGTATCACTATCTGGTATTTTAAGGGGAATACAGCGGTTTGACAGCGGCCCCGGATTCTACATATTAGCCAATAACCATTTTTCAAAATCAGTTCAAACTATATAAACTCGAACAACAAACATATTTTTGGGATTACTCTTGTAGGTACATTGCACAATACATACTAACTCGTATTTTCACTTCATATAGGTAATACATCATAGCCTAATATACAGATTTTTTTCTTGTTTACACTTTGTAATAGTAATACACAACGTTTTCAAATACTGTTCAAATGTCTCTGACAAGATGTGTCAAAGTAAAGTGTCAAAACGTTGTTTGTGAGGTGTGTTACGTTTTTTGTGCGTTCGTGTACTTTAATACGAACAAATTTATAGAAATGAAGAATAATCATTTCCGAGGCTTTAATAAGGAACTACAAGAAGCTAAAAATTCCAATTAGCAATAAGTAATTACGTTTTATGCAATTATATTGGTATTATTAATATTAATAATCATTTTTTAAGTGGATTGCTGCGTTCAACGCTTTGGTACTTTTTTCATTGAACGGAATTTTGCGCATTATATAGGGTGCCAATTTTAAGTTGTCCACCATTGGTAACTTCGTTACCTTTGGAGATGGAAAGTTGGTTAAATGAGAAAAGATTCAGTGTTTTTTATGCTCGTTTAGAAAGTGAAATTTAATTTTTTATGGCACTTCCGGTTTAGCGAGAAATGGTGCCAACTTTTTATTTTTAAATGGAACACCCTGTATTATTTGAAATTTTTCGATTGGAAATAATTTTGGCTTTAAAAAAGTATAGCACACATGTACAATTAAAATTACTTATAACAATGATATTTAACGTTTATTTATTTTTATTAAATTAGGATCACAATTGGCGTTGCACGAAACCAAACAGGAACAATAAAGAAAATAAACAATAATTATCAAATAAAACTATTTCCATACGTATTCAAGTTATTGCAAGTACTGTTCGAAACAGTGGAGCACGCAGAGATGAAGCAATTTCCTTCTATCAATCTCATGTAAAACTTGGTGGATTTTATTTTGCAGCATCTCGAAATTCTCGTATCTTTCTTTATAAATTATATCCTTTAAATAGCCCCAAAGAAAAAAGTCTAGTGGTGTTACGTCGGGGGATCTCGGCGGCCATTGAATAGGTGCACCTGTCCCTATCCACTTATTGCCGAATGTATTTCTTAAACATTGTAGCGAGTCTCTTGCATTTCTTTGACAAAAAAAGCCAACATATCAACCTTCTCGTTAATAGAAAAATTCATTTTATATGATTTCAGTGACAGTAGTACTACGCAAGTAAAACGAAATTGACATTTGTTCATTTCTAGGTATTGTTTATTGTTGCCCTTTTGTTTCATGGCAATTGCGATCCCAATTTAATAAATATAAATAAAAGTTAAATATCATGGTTATGAGTAATTTTAACTGTACATATGTACTATACTTTTTTAAAGCCAAAATTATTTTCAATCGAAAAATTTAAAAAAATATAGGGTGTTCCATTTAAAAATAAAAAGTCGACACCATTTCTCGCTAAACCAGTAGTGCCATAAAAAATAAAATTTCACATTCTAAATCAGCATAAAAAATACTGAATCTTTCCTCATTTAACCAACTTTCCATCTCCAAAGGTAAGAAAGTTACCAATGGTGGACAACTTAAAATTGGCACCCTGTATATCAATGACAGTTTCCTGCTATGTATAGGCTTTCTGGAACTAACGTGAACTTGATCTAATTTCTCGCATGAAATAGTTAACTATAATTATTAACGAAGTTCTAACAAGAAGAAATGCAATTAAAATTTAAAAACAGTTCTATTTCATTAATCAACATAAGAAATTGTAATTTCAGTAAATGTACACAATGACAAAAATTATAAAATCCAAATATTTAAAAGGAAGACTTTTATTACAAAATATAAATCCTATAAAATTATAGTAAACTACCTACCACTATCTAACAATAGTTAAAAAATAATGTAAATCTAAAACACACTATCTGTAGTGTTAATTAGCTATTTTCGCTGGAACGTGGAAACACATTACATCTTTTCCATCATCTCCTGTTAGTCCCCAATGAACAACCATCCTTATCTACAAAGAAAAGGCGATTCATATAAAATCATAATTTAATCTGAATGTAATAGACAATTATGGATTCCAATAATAATATTAGTTTTTGTTATACGAACCACTGCTAAAAATAAACTAAAATTAAAATATTCCTTGTACTAGGTACTTACTACAGGGTAAATATCCAAAATATCGAACTGATTCTTGTAAACGTATTCCTTTCCGGCTTTCAAAGGACAACTTGCTTTAGTGGTGCCATCAGCTTCGTATATTTGATTGCAAGCATCAGTGTTATCTACTCCAATGAATGGGAAAGGTAAACCCACGATAATGGCGTTTACCGTGTTGGTTATTTTCTTTACATCTCTGTCTAAGAATAAAGTACTTACTTATTAAAAATCAAAAACTGAACTAAGAATTTAATTTCTAAATTTGATAATTATTTGAAATGTAGATACTGATTTTAAGAAAAATAATGATCATAAAAGAAACGGGAATAAACCTAATTTAGTCAATAGATAATTAAGAACATATTATAATGAAATCACGCCATTTGAGAACGTTTTAATGGGTTGTTGATTACCTTGCAGTAAATCTGCTTTAAGTAACTGAGACCATCTCTTAAACGGCAATTAAGGAAAACTCTTTCTGTGTAAATATTTAATAAGACTTTTTTGTGCAACCGTACGCGAAGTGGGCGTTTCGCGTCCGCTATACAGGACGCGGAATCTAATTTCGCGGCCGCTGCTAATGGTAGCGGCCGCTAAAGTAAAAATCATTGTAATTTATACAAAACTAATTGTTTTATTTACTCCATATCCATAGTAACGCGCTAACTGAAAGCCGTTTTTCTATTTACAATGAATTAAGCTGTAGGTTTTCTAAAAGCAATAACATTTACAATTACACATTTTTTACGGTTGCACAAAAAATATTGTGTATACCTTGTCCGCGAAATTCTTTAGCGCCCTCGAGATTGTCTTTCCTCGGCCGCAAGCGTCCTCGGCGACAATTTTCTCTCGGTACGATAAAGACACATTTCGCGTCCTTGGTATACAAATAACTATTAGTAGCTTTGGTTTCCGAGGAAAGCGGTGCCGTAATATACTGGACGTAATTATAACGATCTTAATATGTTACGATACAAACTGCCACCTTGAATGAAAAGAATGGTATAAACCGTTCTCGAGAAAAGCACATCCATTTTAAACGTATGCGGACCCAGTTACTTGTGACCACATTTAGCGTCATATTACGTCCGCTATATTACGGCACCGCTTTCCTAGAAAATTCAAGGTAAAGTAGCTTTCTTACCAGGTGTAAACTTAAATAGTGTATGCACAGTACGGCCTTTCCTCAATTTGCATGGTGTCTTTTTACAGTTTCCTACCGTTACTGTTTGTTTAAGCTCCTCTAGCGATCTTCCTGCAAAAACCAAAACATAATACATATAAATAAAATAATAATTAACTGATAATACTTAATAATACTGTAGCAAGCACATTAACACGTTTTTTCTTATAATTAATTAGAATAATATACAGAGTGATTCACTAACCGTAGCTACCTTCTGTAATTCAGAAACTATTTGTCGCCTAATAGCAACACTAACTACATAAACAAAGTCAGACAGTCGTTGAAAATATGTATATTTTTCTATTAATTATGCATTCATGCGCGATTTAATTTCTTGTAAATTTCTCTTTTTGTTTTTTTGATTGGTTAAATTTGGCGGCAAATTCAAATTTAATCAATGAAAACAAAAAGAAAAATTAGCAGCAAAAATTATCGTACCTGTATGAAGCCCCCTTAACAAGTTTTCGTAAATTAATCGATAAATTCAAAGCTCTTATGCTATTACTGCTGATTATTATTAATATGACGATAATAATTCAGTAATTTCCCCTTCAATTAAATAGATATTAAAAACCACTCTACGTAAATTACAAGTAGAACTTCTGAGAATTTTACTTTTTTAGCTACGACACTCTGACTTCATAAAATAATCGACGGTCAAGTTTTTTATATTTTTTTAAACACCCGATATGGTAATAAACTCTGTTGTATACTCGGTCATTTGTACCAACCAATGATTGTTGAACTCGTTCGCACTTCGCAGTTCGTACATTTCCATTGCGCTTTGCTGCTACAAGAAGTTCAACACACAACGACTGTTGCAAAACTCTCCAAATTTGCATCTTACGTCTTCTAGTACTTCATTCATTATTTCGTTATGATGTTAAAAGAACACGAACTTTTCTCGACGTCGCGGTCGTTTTGACGACCAACAAATTAAAATTTAAAAAAAATGTGGAGTAGAAAATCCGAAGAGTAACTTTTGGAATTTATGTCGGGTTCACGAATTTATATATAAAATGAATTGCCAATAGTGGTTATAATAATTTTATGTTATAAGTCCGAGAAGTGACGTATTACAGTATAGTCTAGAAGCTTATGAGGCAACGAAGGAACCGAATCCAGAATTTCTAAACGAATACTTTAATAACAAGTAGTTGGGGTTAGTAACATTTCCGTTTAACCACACTTTTTAGATCCATCATAATTATATGAATTTACGTATAAGACAGAATTCCCTAAAAGTTGCACATCATGGAGTCCATTTTAAATATAAGGTCGTAGTCGGGTTACATTATCACCTGAGGCATTGATTTTATAGGTTTTGAGTAAATGCTCAAAAAATATTTTGATGCCATTAAGATTGACTGGCATACAAATCTGACAGTTTTCAACATTTTTGACGCAAGAATATAATATACTATAGCCAATTCTAAAGGCTGAGATTTGTTCTATTATATAGTCACACTATATGAAAATCATTTTTATCATACATTAGGTAGGTACTATACTAAATATAATTACATTTTTCCCTCATATAAACAAATTTCTTCACAGTATTGCTTTTCAACGGGAAATTTATTACGTATAGGTAATTTGTAACTAAATATATGATAGTACTGCTCCATAATTAGTTTCCCATTAAAATATTATATAAACAGGTTAAACTACTTTGACGAAAGGTATTAACAGTAAAAAAAGATTATTTAGTCAATGCAAGCGGATCCTAATTTTATTATGAAAGATACAAAGATTATTATCCTTGAAATATCCTACACAATTTAAATTAGCTGTTTGCACCGTACACATTACAAATTCAATCAAAGCCTGTGTTTCCAACAATTTAACACGATAAAAACACGTCCAGTGGTAAATCAATTGACCTCGGGCAATTTCATTGAATTTAATTTGCTTTTCGCATGGCATGTTTGAATGTTAGATAATTAAAATTTAATTACAGCCGTTGGTACCTATTATCCATCAGTAAAGATTTATTTTGCAAAGTAGTCCCTTTTTAGCCATTGAATGAAACGATTGAAATGGTTTAATATTAGTATTAGTGGAGTGCCCGATGGATTTTATTTTCACTTCCGTGGGCACTCTGGAGTTAAAAGCAACCAAGTAGCCAGTCTTGTAGAGCATGTTTTTCTTAGTCTAAAACTAAAATCTGTCCAAATTTGTCATGGCAGGAAGGGCACAATTCAAAAAATTCGAGTTAGCTACATGGTTGGAAAGTACGTGTCGAGAACTAGCTGTCCAATTTCTTCCGTTGAATTGTCTGTGGAGGTTATATATTTGTTTAGTATTTCAAAAAGGCAGAACGCATTGCACCTTACGGGCAACAAAAACTAAAAACGCGTTTTTCTCGATTCAGATGTCTCCAAAAATCAATTATTTTTAGTTTGATTTTTGCTTCTCACATCATTATCTCGATAACCGTCCATTTTATAGAAAAATGACCCTCTTCCATTTCTATAGCCTCGACATCGAGAATGCTAATATTTTAGGTTTCAGATTTTTAAAATTAATATTAAACGAAAAAAAGCTTAAAATTCAAAGTAGTGTAAATTATCGCGCAATTTTGGAAGTGTAATTTGATCACTCAGCGAGCACGATCCGTCGCGTCCCCACTCTAAATTGTTCCGTCCCCGCACTGCACTACATACCGGAACGATCAATCCTTCAATGTATTATGTATGAAATCAAACTGAAAAATTATTTGAAACGCTGAAACTGGTGCATAAATAATAATTTTTATTAAATCATAATACTATAATTCAGTATAGGTATCAGGAATAATTTTATTATAGACAAGCTAGCTGACTTTATGTTTAACAAGCAAATTAATTATAATCAGAACTACGAATAATTATTGTACCTTTATATTTCCATCACTAGTACTCAGATTCTTCCTCTTCATTAATGGGTTCAAAAGATTGTAAATTTAAATTATCGCCTTATTTCTTAGTGTTTCTACATGACTTTTGGCCCATGCATTTACGTGATCCAATGCAGCACACACCCGATTTTCTACAACCACACCACTTGCTATTACAATCTGTATATAAAGATATAGAAACTTGGTAAAAAAATGGTAATAAACAGAATATTTATAATATGCATTTTAACTTTTTTACATGAACATGTGGCCGTTGGCCATTGGATTTTGTGTATGGATGGATGTATGTTGGGGATGATGTACTACCACTAGGTACTTTACAACATTGAAGCAGGTTCCTCAGAATTTAAATGTATTGGCCACATGTTCATGTAAAAAAGGTAAAATGTATATTATAAATATTCTGTTTATTACCATTTTTTTTTTACCAAGTTTCTATATCTTTATATAGATTGTAATAGCAAGTGGTGTGGTTGTAGAAAATCGGGTGTGTGCTGCATTGGATCACGTAAATGCATGGGCCAAAAGTCATGTAGAAACACTAAGAAAGAAGGCGATAATTTAAATTTACAATCTTTTGAGCCCATTAATGAAGAGGAAGAATCTGAGTACTAGTGATGGAAATATAAAGGTACAATAATTATTCGTAGTTCTGATTATAATTAATTTGCTTGTTAAACATAAAGTCAGCTAGCTTGTCTATAATAAAATTATTCCTGATACCTATACTGAATTATATTATTATGATTTAATAAAAATTATTATTTATGCACCAGTTTCAACGTTTCAAATAATTTTTCAGTTTGATTTCATGCATAATACATTGAAGGATGGATCGTTCCGGTATGTAGTGCAGTGCGGGGACGGAACAATTTAGAGTGGGGACGCGACGGATCTTGCTCGCTGAGTGATCAATTTACACTTCCAAAATTGCGCGATAATTTACACTACTTTGAATTTTAAGCTTTTTTTCGTTTAATATTAATTTTAAAAATCTGAAACCTAAAATATTAGCATTCTCGATGTCGAGGCTATAGAAATGGAAGAGGGTCATTTTTCTATAAAATGGACGGTTATCGAGATAATGATGTGAGAAGCAAAAATCAAACTAAAAATAATTGATTTTTGGAGACATCTGAATCGAGAAAAACGCGTTTTTAGTTTTTGTTGCCCGTAAGGTGCAATGCGTTCTGCCTTTTTGAAATACTAAACAAATATATAACCTCCACAGACAATTCAACGGAAGAAATTGGACAGCTAGTTCTCGACACGTACTTTCCAACCATGTAGCTAACTCGAATTTTTTGAATTGTGCCCTTCCTGCCATGACAAATTTGGACAGATTTTAGTTTTAGACTAAGAAAAACATGCTCTACAAGACTGGCTACTTGGTTGCTTTTAACTCTAGAGTGCCCACTAACTCGCTTATTTGAAGACTTTTGTTGCTTCGAGCACTCTACTATATATTCAAGCTTCTACTTTAGATTTTCCTATGTATGGATAATCACATTGTCGTATACAATGATGTCCACAGAGTAATTCTCAGCATCGGCAGCTCGTTTATTATGGGATATACAGATTTGGTTAAATGGAATGAAATACTCCTTAGGTACCTAAAGTTATTTCAAACCCCATAAATAAACTTCCGATATTTAAATTCGACTTTTTCTTAAAATAAATGAGTTAGTACTACAGAAAAAAATGAAATTCACTTTTTTTTGTTACACTTCCAGAAGCCTTTATTTTTTTAATAGACCGTATTTTATCGATTACTGAAACGAGGAAAGTAAACTTTCCCTGACTCTAAATAGTACGTGCCAGATAACACTATTAACACAAAAACCAAGCAAACAACATAAACAGGACCAATTTACTCTGATATAACTTTTGTGGCAGTATATATATTAGCCATTAGAAAAAGAAATAATGTCGATTTAACATTTACATGCCATTTCACAAAAGTATATACTTAATACCTACACGTCAAAAATAATAATTTTTTTTATCAAAATCAAAATGTTGATCTTATTGTTCATGTCTGTCAAGGAAACAGACAAAAACGAAAAAGCACTTTTTGGCAGAGGTTCAAATGAAACAACGTTCTCTAGGCGAATATCACAAATTATATTAACACATTTAATTTTTTTAAATATTTTGACGTCTGTTGACCTCTACTTTACGGAACATTTACTTCACGGCCACATTCATTTTACGACCGCATTTTCGTGACATAAATGCGCCGATAAAGTATACGTAGTCACTAGTAATATCCCGAGTGCATGTCAAATTACATATTATTTGACATATTATATATGTATATAGATATGTAGTAGGAATAAATGTAGTAGTAGTGAAAATATTAATACTTATCTACAGGGTGTCCCGAAAATGGCGCAAAATATATATGGTACGCTGTTCAGTACCGCTAAACAAGTGTGAGAAAAATGTTTAAAAAAACCTTTTCGCTCAAATTTGTAAGATGTAAAGTTAACACTTGTAACTTTTTAAAAATTGGAAATGAAACTGACTCAGGGTACTCTATTTCTAGAAAATAATATATTTTATTGTTTCCAAATTTTAAAAATTGCAAAAAAGCACGTAATTACAAATTATTAAATTATTACTGAAGACATTTTTACATCGAGATAGCGCGAAAATTATTCTGGCAACATTGTGCTCTGTTCAAAAATCAGTCGTATATGGTTTCCCAGGTAATAATGAGTAGGTAACAATCAAAATAAATAGCTTCCTAACAAGTTATAAAATGTGGATGTGCCAGATTGTGCACATCTTTTTCGGTTAATAACTACAAAAACACCGCAGGTAGGATTTTTTTTGTATTTTTCCCTTACTCCCTTGTCAGTCACCTACAACGCCCCATAAATATTTTGCGCCATTTTCGGGACCCCCTGTATATTAACCATGATTGAAAAACTAATATAGCCTTATACTCTCATACTCTGAAGTTCGCCTATAATAGATGTTACGACGAGTATCGTAAAGTGGGAAACTTCGTAATATGAGAGTTACGATAAGAATATGTATTGTAAGTTTTATCTACTTCTAAACAAAATAGCGTTTATTTGTAAGGTTTTTTTATTTTCAAGGCTTGTTTGACGTTGTCGGAAGTTTATTACACTAATGTCGTAATGAAATCAATAGCAACACTATTATCGCAATAAGGTCTCGTACGAAACCGTTGTTTGATTTGTAATATTGACTGTTACTGTATGGAAGTAGATCAAAAATATTTTCTCAAACTTACTACTGATGGGTGTTTGGTGTACACGGAATGTGGAATGGTGTAGTACGAAGATAGTAGAGAACTTTCTTTGAGCACTATAATGACATATTGGAGCATGAAATTGTTGTATAGTATAATTATTATCCCAAAGGAAAAAACAATATTGTCTATCAATAATTTTAGTTATGAATTGTATGTGTGTTATTACTTCAATGCTTTTATGCTTTATTTATAACCTTCTCATAGTTAGTGGGCCCGAATTGCGAAACCCCCTATATATTTACTATTATTTCTTACAATTTATACTAACAATGTACATACTTTGGGATTTTACGATAATTAATACTAAGTATGATGTGACCTTTAGACAGAGATTAGACTGAGCGATCAGCGTCGGTCGTCCGCGAACGATCACCGTCGACCAAATTTCCAAGACAAGTATTCTAATGGGCAAAGTTACATCGATCGGTCGTTCACGAACGGCCTCGATCGCTATGCAACGAACAGTTTGAAATTAGAATTTTGATCGGTCACGAACGTTCAAAAGTAATTCGTAACCCAACTTTTTAAAAGTGCCCTTGTTTTTTCTACTAATAACAGTACAGAACGGTCACCATTTGTTCCTTTTCACTTGAACTGGACATTTTTTAATGAATTTAAAAGAAAAAATGTATTTTCCTAGTCTTCAGTGCAATGACCACAAACAATTTTTTACCGCCACCGACCGCCACCGGTCGCTCAGTCTAATGTTACATTTTTAGAACGTTGCTAACCGATACTGATCGATCGAAGACGTTCGCGGACGACCGACACCGATCGCTCAGTCTAATCTCTGTCTTATTCTTGTTTTAGGTATTTCGCCGCTATTCCCAAAACTCACAAATGCGTTATTTTATATTTAGTACTTGAAAATAAATGATGTTTTTAAAGTTCAAGTGAAAGTATACAACATGCTCTATCTGATGGTGAAAGTATGCAAATCTTTATTTTGCATTGCGTAATTAGTCATAATCATATAGGTATCAAGACAAATATTTCGGATGAAGTTTAAATTTTATTCGTATTAGTCGTATTGTAAAGGAGCTTCGGGGAGAACTTTTAGGAATTCAGTTATTAGTTCTAATAGTGAATTTGGTTTGGTTGCGTCGTATCAGTTTTTCTATTTCGAATGATAGGTACGTTTGTCAATATGATTGTGGTAGATTGCTTTTTTAGAAGTTTTAGCTCTTTAAATTCCAACAAATGCGAGAGGCAATTAGTAATTTAATTTAAAGATAACAACCACCCCAGGTTTCTTTAGTCAACTCTTCGAAGCCTTGGAAATATTTCATTCTTGAAATTTGTTACCTACCATTATAAAATTTTCCTTTTACATTTTTATAGATTTACGAAAGAAGCTCATTAGTGTTAAGTAAGTTATAAAGTACTATGTTAAATCTTTTGTAGTTTAAACCTACATAACTGGTTTGTTTTTATATTCTTGACTATAATTTTAACTAATACGCTTTGTATCTATCTTTTGCAATCATAAGAAATTAACTACGTTGTCAGTAGATGTTAAAACTGGATGACCATCAGAACTATATTCTCTAAACTGAATAAACAGGTTATTATATTAATTGGTGCAAAGGTAGGTACTAATTCTGTTAAAAATTATTGTAACTGCGTGAAAATAAAAAAAAAACTATTTATTTGGTTCTGCTTCTGAATATCAAGGCAAACTTTCCAAATTTCCAAGTAATGTTGTTTGGGTTGTAGTTTTAATTTTTGTGTTAAATTATTGTTATTATTATAGTTTGCCTTGAAATTTTAATAGAATGTTATTCCTTTATTTTTCTAGGTAGATATATGGCGTTCACAATACCTGCATTGTGATACTGGAAACTGCAAAAAACAGTTTCACAATAGATAGGCAGGCTATTGTGAAATTCTTACAAATGGTAGCATTTGCGTCATATGACAAATTATCAAACGTCATTAACATCTAATATCAATGGCATGCAGTTCCTCTTCTGCAGAGAGGTTAAAAAAACACAGAAATTATAAATACCTGAACTTTTATTTCATTTTGTTTTGTTGTGAAAATAGCTTGCCGCAGTGTTACCACTTGTTTCAATCGAAACTTCCTACATAGGAATTTAATTTAAAAATTTATATTTTCATTAAATAAATGACGAAAGGTAGAAAAAATACTATATTTTATACTCGTTTAATAAGAGGCATTGTACCACTTGCTCCATTGGCGCAGTCCTCGCTGCGTTCGACGTGCCCCAAATACACTCATGGTAGTTATAAATTTATAATATAAAAGATTAATAAGATCTTCAGGGAAATAGAGAGACTAATTAAGTAAGACAGGAATGTTTCGCTGATAATTTATGAGAGGGTAAGTTTAAGGAATCTGCCAATGACTATTTCCCTGACTAATTTTTGACTAATCAGAAGGCTTTAATTTTTGACGTTTAACCAATCACATGCGAATGATAGCAATAATCTGCACTCGTGCAAATTGCCGATAATTTTTGTTTACACGAATTTACACGTTGCTATAGTTTTTTGAACAAAAAATATTTACTGTTTTCTCGGCGAACAGGTTCCGGCTAGATCTTTGGAAATAATAATAACTTCAAATACACATATTTATCAATTTACAAATAAATCAGCTATTTAATTAAAAATTCGTTCGGAAAATGGTCTAGTAAAATATCCCTCTTGCATATCAAATTGCCGATAATTTTCTTAAAATACACTCGAACGCATTCGCAATTTGACATAAATTCTTGGTTTTAAATATCTGGGGAAAATAAGCAGCCTTTGAAAACGTCATTTTTGAAGTACCTACTTATTCCCTATTAATTGTTTTCATTATTAATAATTACAAGTAGGATAGAAAAATTCGTTATTGTCTAAGGTCTCAGGTGAAGAAACGCAATTTCTCGGATTGAAAACAAAATAAATAATAGTAAGGTACCTACGCTCTAAAGCTAGTGAAAAAATAAAACAAATTAAATAATTTTCAATAATAATATCTTACTTTGTACACTTGTACAAAGATAATATTTTCCTATTAGAATAAGTAGATTAAGTTTTTTTCACTCAATATCTAAAAACTCCGTCTTTATCTTTGTACTTTCACGTTTACTTGCGATGTTTATCTATTTATCAAGTCATACACGTAATAGATGAAACGCAGTATTATCTTCTTCTTTGTAAAATCAATTCAATTGCCTACGATTGATTCATATCCGTTAGTTTTCCAGTAATAATATGTAACAATATCAAACTGCGGATATCACCTATTCACATTTGATTCCGGAAAATAAAAGCAAAATATTTTCCATATCTGTGCCCCGTTTTAATATTGTCGTTTAAAATCCTTAAAGTAATTTATTAGTACCAGAAAAGTAATAAAATTGTACCTATCCTAAAAATGCTGTAATGAAAATATTGTAATAGTATAAGTTCATCTTTACGACTTTTGGGGACTGGACAGTGTTATCCCTAAACATACGAGATGTCTAAAATAGCACCGCGTGCACTGCGACATCGTAAAATGTACCACTACCGAATCAGTTACAATGCTATCAATTGAAAAGAGAGAGAGAGATTCATTGAATAGAAGTCGTATTTCTATTCCTTGGTAGTCAGCCACCTAACATTTCCTGATGAATGTTTAATGATATAATAAAGTTTGATAAAAAATTATTTTTATCTAGTATGGCTATGAAAGAACAAATAGATGCCATTAAAATTGGCTGACATACAAATCTGACAGTTGGCCAATTGTAAAGGCAACGATTTGTTCTTCCATAGCCATCCTGGATGAAAATCATTTTTGATCGTACTTTATTATAATAACACATTTTGTTCTATTTTGTTCAACATTCAGGTTCTTATAGAGTTGATATCTTGACGGCATAGAAACAAAGTTATAGTAGTACCTATAATAATATGCTCTATTTTTATTCGTTTAAAACAAGCAGACTTGAAAAGCCTGAAAACAAAAGTGAAATTATTGCTTTTATTATTATTAGTGATTCCACTCAGGTGACTTTTATTTTGACGATGACAAATCATGCAACTTGGAATACGGTCATCGTTCAGAGTCTAATTAGTTCAGTCGTTCTAGTCAAACCATCAAAACCAGAATTTTCAAACCAGTTTACCTTGTAACAAAACACTTGCGTCTTAGTTATTATTCATATAATTACTTATTTATTATTCTTGATTCTACAGACTAAATAAATCCTTAATAAAAGATTAATCACTCAGAGATTGTAACTGCCAATTTTATCTGTAGGTATTTGTTGAATGGCAACACGAACAGTATTCTTTATAAAAGGTGATCAAAATTTCAGAGAGTGATCATTTATTCAATTTGCTGTAAAAAATATCACCCTCTGATTGTCAAGTGTTGCCTGCATTTTATGAAAAAGGAAAGCTTAAAGTTCAAGTTTTTATTACCACAAAAAACAGTTTTTACAAGAAAGGCACACTTTTATTCTAGAATATGGCATAGAATTTTCGAATAATTAAGTAGGTAACTTCAACATAATGAGGTTCCTATACACAACGCATTTCTTATAACAACTGGGTTAATGCCAAAATCTACACGGATCCATTGGTCCAATTTAATGCATGGCCAACTCGTCGTTATATGAAGGATGAATTAATTACCTTCTGTTGCAATTAGATCCTGCAGGCAACCGGTAAAGTCCCAAACAACAACAACAAATTTTGAACGATTCTTCTTCTACATTTTCTCTTTTAGTATTATTTTGAGTATATTATGTAGATGGAATTGAACTAGTACTGATGTTTAATAGAAGCTTTTCTTGGGAACTCGGTAACCATTGAGAATTGGGCACAAGTACAGTTTTAGTACCTACCTACTGTAAATATTTCATAATCGATATTGAATAATTAATCTCTCCCTGCAGTCATGATCACATCTTTGAGATTATCTCGCATGTGTTTAATTAAGATAAACAAAAACTTTTTGAAAACTCCACTGAACAAGATTTTCCACAGAAGGTATTTTACTGCCCGACACAAGCATAAATAATAAATAACGTATCGAGCGGTATCGAGTCATATACAGGGTGTCCAAGATAAGATGAACAGCATGGGGATCTCGGTTATTATAAGAGATACAGATTTGGTTAAATTAGACAAAATGTTCGCTACCTAACAGGGAATTAAATGCACCAAGCAGATTTTAAAAATTCATTGTGGTTCAAACCCAATAGGAGAAAAAGTGAATTTTGGGAATATCTATTTTTTTCAATAAAAGGAGTATTTGGGCAGATGGGCAATTTTAACTTGCACTTTCTTAAGGCACTTTTTGATGCTGCTTTCAACGGTGTATTCGTAATTTTTATAGCTCTTACGGATTTGAAACTGTATGGATCAACTTTGATTTTTCATATGGAGCACATAGTAGGCCGTGGCATCGTTGAAAAGACTATTTTCTCTAGTTTTCAAAAATGTATGGTTTGCTATGTTTATTGTAAATAATAACGGCGGGAATCAAAAAAGTTTAATTCAATAGTTTATTTTTTATAAAAATATCTAGCCACCTGCGAAAAACAAAATTTATTCTAGTAGTAATAGTAAAAAATACCTTTAATCTTAAATGAAAAATCAAAGTTGATCCATACACTTTCCATCCGTAAGAGCTATAAAAATTACGAATACACCGTTGAAAGCAGCATCAAAAAGTGCCTTAAGAAAGTGCAAGTTAAAATTGCCCATCTGCCCAAATACTCCTTTTATTGAAAAAAATAGATATTCCCAAAATTCACTTTTTCTCCTATTGGGTTTGAACCACAATGAATTTTTAAAATCTGCTTGGTGCATTTAATTCCCTGTTAGGTAGCGAACATTTTGTCTAATTTAACCAAATCTGTATCTCTTATAATAACCGAGATCCCCATGCTGTTCATCTTATCTTGGACACCCATACCCAACACATGTTTCAAGATATTTATTTGGATTATTACTTAAAATACGTTCGACCATATTATTTCATCCCATGAATATAATTCCTAGGATATTTTAAGTTGCTACTATAATACCTATTACAACTTCGATAATCCTCACGTTGTACCTACTACTATACATTCAAAGAAGTCATTAAAGTTATTAACTTTTTTATGTTTGGGTTTCCCTTAACAACAATCATTTACAAAGCAGGGTAAGGTATTCAATACTCAAATATTTGACTTGATTTTTTTCCATTTACGCGTCTCCAAAAATATGTAAGTACCTACATTATAAGCAACTGCATTAAAATTTTCAAAAACAGTAATATCTCTGAGAATTTGTTAGAGAAAGTTTTCCTGCTAACAGTGTTAATGGCTTCCACACTCACCAAGTAGTATAATACCTGAACAGATAAAAAATGTTTCACTTTTCAATGCGTTGTAGATAATAATCTTGTTTTACTATGTTTCTGTTCTCTTTTTCGCTTATAAGCAGTAGGTACCTATAGTACAAAATTTTTACTGTTACGGTAACGGTAAACTATATATATTTAGTTATATAAGGATTTCCAGCACATACTTGTATCGTACCTGGCCATTTCTGATCGCAGTTGCAGCCTCAGAATCACTATCAATAAGCAATAATAATTGGTAACCATTAATAAATTATAATTTATGTAGAAGATAAACATCTGTTTCCTACTAAAATAGCTAAACATCTATTTCGTTATTACAAGGTTCAAACCTATGCCGAGAACTTAAGAATTTTACATTCATCAGAGTTAATCAATAACCTACGACAATTACTATCGAATATTACCTACATTTAATCTAAAATTGCAAATAATTTAGAAAAGTACTAAACTTTAATAACGAAAAATATTATAGGAACTAATCAAGAACTGAATGCAATTGAAGTTAAAATTACGTAATAATCCCTATTACCTCTACCGGTATGTAGAACTTAGAAAAGCAAACATAATTTATGTTTCAGCAAACACTTTATATTGACATAATATAATACTCTAAAGGTGTGAATAGACTTGCGAGTAAACTCACGCGAGATGCCGTTGTTGCCAAACAACGCATTTTTGAAAACTAGCGGAAGTTCTTGTCACAGGTAGAAATTTGCTTGTTTGAACGCCCAATTTTTGACAGAATCAAATCACTTGCGTGATATTTGTTGTAATCCCTCACCAGTCTATATGCACCTTTAGGGTGAATGTAATATAAAGAAAACACTAGATATTAGATGGTTTTTCAATTTCAAAATGTTATAGTGACTGAGCTTTCAGTTAAAAGGGTATAAATCCATATACCGGGTGAGTCAGACCACCCGTTTCAGTCGTTTTTTTCGAAAACGGTTAATCGTAGAGAGTCGGGCCAAATGTTTTTATTACAAAAACTTTCATGAAGAATCGAATGGTGACATTGGCATTCGCCGGAAAAATCGGCATCCTGAAAAGTTTGCTCCACAATGTCGAGAACTCCAAAATTTCAAATAGCACGGGGGGCCAAAAGTAGTATCGTTAAAACGGTCTTTAAAAAATAAGCAAGTTTTGCAGGAAAAATAATTTTATTACCCCCACCCCTTCTGAGGAATATTCAATTGAAGTTATTAAGTAATTTTACTGTTATTTAGGCAGGCATGTAAACGGCCTAAGTAACTACATACGTCCTAACAATAGAAATGCATGGAAAACCAGCAGTGGATGAACACGGGCTGACAAGAAGAAGAAGAAAACTGTTATTTAACTTTACACTTAAACAATGTCTAAAATGTAAGTTTGACAATATCACAATAATTGTTCAAACTGCCGTCCATCTACTTCTAAACACTGTCGAGCTCTTCTAATGTCGGATTTTTTTTAGATGTCCGCTCTCGGTTTACAAATTTTTGTTTGTTTGAAAGATATAGAAACAGACGCTTCCCTAATACGACAAAAAGAGATAGGGAAGCTGAAAGGAAGAAACAGAGCTCCCTATTTTTTTTGTACCATTAGAGAAACGTATGTTTCTATCTTTCAAACAAACAAAAATTTGTAAATCGAGAGCAGACATCTAAAAAAAATCCGACTATAGTCACATTATCAGTGGCTCTCAATATTTCTTCACCACTTAATGACCGGCAGGCATTACGAATTCTCAGCTTCATATCATCTCTTGTTGTATCCAGTGGAGTACAACCGGTGCCCTATTGTCGAACTTACATTTTAGACATTTTTTAAATGTAAAGTTAAATAACAGTTTCCTTCCTCTTCTTGTCAGCCTGTGTTCATCCACTGCTATTTCTATTGTTAGAACGTATGACCGTTTACATCCTGCCTAAATAACAGTACAATTACTTAATAACTTCAATCGAATATTCCTCAGAAGGGGTGGGGGTAATAAAATTATTTTTCCTACAAAACTTGCATATTTTTTAAAGACCTTTTCAACGATACCACTTTTGACCCCCCGTGCTATTTAAAATTTTGGAGTTCTCGACATTCTGGAGCAAACTCTTCAGGATGCCGATATTTCCGGCGAATGCCAATGTCACCATTCGATTCTTCATGAAGACTTTTGTAATAAAAAATTTTGGCCCGACTCTCTACGATTAACCGTTTTCGAAAAAAACGACTGATACGGGTGGTCTGACTCACCCGGTAGTTTACTTACTATAAGTACTTACTTACTAAGCTTTCCAACTTCTCATTCGATCTCATCGCATGTTTTACTTCAAGTTCAAGTTATAAAATTTTTTGTTCCATTTTACAATCACAACGCATCAAGAAAAATACATTTAATGCCATTGAAATAAAAGTTCATTAAATCAATTACTTTTAGTAATAGGTCTCCTACTCATTTTTCAAAATTGTAAGATTCGTTTGCTTTGATTTACTGTCTTAAACCTGCCTCAAGTTAAGATAGTATCGATCTCACTTTTTTAATTTAAATATAATGTTGTACCGTTTTCCTGTTTTCCTACCCCTAAATTACAAAACTGCAGTACTAAATACAACTTGAAAATCAGATGAAATTGTTACAGTAGTAATGACACTTACGTTAATAATAAAATTATAATAACATGCTTCTTTTTAAAAATCTACCATCACTTACCTTCTGGACATTTCTGTACTGGTGTTACTGCACTAACATAAGCTGCATAAAACAACACTACTGCAACAACTGAAATCCGCATTTTTAATGGTTTAATAAATCAGCCTCTTCTTAAAACTTCGTACGATTTTATACGAAATTCACGTAGCAGGAGCGACAATTTACAGCAGAAACTACGGTTGAACTACGCGCTGACCCAACTATCACAATCTAACTTGTTTAGTACCTGTCCACTCTCTCTTTAACAATGTTCATTCCTCCTTTCGTCTACCTCCTCTCACCATAACACACATTCTGTCATTAAAATATATTCCTGCACTTTGATTTGCACATTTGTCAAATACCTACAGGCATGATGTCTTGATAATGAAATTCCTATTATACTCAGGAATGTTCTAACCGACAGTTGTTAAAATCACAAGGTAATACCAAAAAGTCAAGAAGTAATTTCGATTACGGCAAAACTCTTTAACATAGCCAAGTATACAGTAAAATTCAATTTCACAAAAACATTTGTATCTTTTCTAATCAAATTTCCTTAGTTAGAGGTAAATCGGTAGGCTACGGTAATTCCCAGGCACGATACTTTAAATTTTTTCCACACCTCATTATATAGAACAGGTCTTGAAAGGTAGATAGATAAGCTAAACCTAGCAAAATTATATATTATATGTTATAGTTAATGTTTTGGGTAACCGGACTGACTAAATCCGATTTTATTTTCGGTCAAACTGTAATATTATCAGCACAGTAGTGAGAGTAGTTGTACATAAGCGAAACTAAAATACCATCGTTTAAGGATTATGAAGGCCTTTTTTGAATTTTTAAATCTATAAATATATTAAGTATTCTAAGAATAATTATTAACTTGATTACATCATGTTGTTCACTAACAACAAGGACTACTCAATAACATAAGAAAAATAAAATTAAACATAATTATTTACTTCACAAGGTTACTTCCAAATTATGACATTTGAGTGATGCAAATTTTAAATCAAAACTTTTTCAGAAATTCGTATTTAATGATACCTACACATAATGGCAATCACGATAATAGCGGTAGATACCCCTACATGAGCTTTGTATCTCATGTCGAACAAACAACAAAAAGCTGCAACAGGTCATAAACAAAATTACTTCAAAAATGCCTTATTTCTTTATTATTTTAAACATTAATTAAACAATTTATTTATATTCTAACCTATACTACCAAAGATATGTTAACACAAATGCAGGAACTAAATTTAATTACAACACTAACTAAACAACATTAACTTGTAATCTTAGCTGGAATTTGAAAACACATAACATCTTTTCCATCATCTCCGGTTAAAGCCCAATGCACTTCCAATTTTAACTGCAAAAAAACAAATATATTACAGAACTAGAAATAATAATTTTAGATAAAAGAGAAACAAATAAAGCAACTAATTTGGGGGAAACATTTAAATTTAAAAAACTAATATACCGGGTGGCCGGTTTCAAAGGTGTACATAGGGATTTAACATTGTATTGAACGTTTCTGCTGATTCCTGCTCGCCAATTCAACTTACAGGAATGGTAATGGTATTAATTGAAAGGTAAAATTATTGCGCTTCAAATGGCGCTAATAATAAAATTAAATGTGCTATATTTATTTTAAAATAACGATTTAAAATTTTCCGATTTTTAAATATGACGTGCCATAATTTTCAAATTTTTGTTAAATTAGTTGTCATTTACAGAAATCCACTAATTTACGCCAACTAAATTATCAAATTTTTTGACAAATGCTTTAAAATTTGAAAATCATGGCACGTCATATTTAAAAATCGCAAAATTTTAAATCGTTATTTTAAAATAAATATAGCACATTGAATTTTATTATTATTGCCATTTGAAGCGCAATAATTTTACCTTTCAATTAATACCATTACCATTCCTGTAAGTTGAATTGGCGTGCAGGAATCAGCAGAAACGTTCAATACAACCAAATACAACGTTAAATCCCTATGTACACCTTTGAAACCGGCCACCCGGTATAGAAGGTAACGCATAATTATTTGTATAAATTATACTAATCAAAATTGTTTAAAATTCATGTTTTCAAAAATGTTTATTAAGAGAACTACAACAATTAAGAAAAGATTAGAAGAAGCTGCAATCTAAATAAAAAAAGTCATTGAATCCTGTAATATTGATTGAGTACTTTATTATAAACCGTAACAGCATTTTGTTGTTCCAACTAACGATTGTCTTTCGCTATAGAACAACATTTAACAGCAAGCCTGGTTTAACAGATAACTCATCGTTATATTTGAACTAAATAATATGCATGAGACGTAATTATATCAAACACGTTACACATGTAGCTTCCAAGCTATTATAATGCAAATTTCAATCGCCGCAATTCGTAACTAAATCACAAAGTTTGAGATAAAATATGAATTAATTAACTTGTACCTACTATTAATATGTCTAGCAGATATAATATTATCGTACAACAAAAGGTGCTTTTTTCTTTTGGCTACACAATTCTAGAAAACTACGTGAACTATTATAAATTATGTTCTGTTGGGGGCATGACTGAAAGTCTCATTTTATGATATAGAAAAGAGACACCTTGTATGATATGACCAACAAAGAAAGGCAGACCTCCAGATACATGAAGCAAACAAGTAAAACAAGACATGATAACCAAAAACAGGAAGGAGATTCGAGAAACAAAAAGTGTCCATTTTCGTATTTTTCTAGTAAAAGCTACTCTTAAAATGGTATTGTGTTATTATTCTAAAACTAAAAACCATATGAAATTATCTAAAACTTTGGGACTTAGTATACAGATCATGTGAAACATGTTGGAAACCCGGAATTAATAAAAGCAAACAAGGGATGGATCAGCAAAATTGGTAGCGAGATATGTTAGAACCTGCTGTTATGTGTATGGTATCCTTAGATACGTAAGTTTTTTAAATCTGTAAGCAGTCATGGATACATTAAGTTTTGGAAATTACCGTCTCTGTCCTGCCAGTCATTATGCACATTATTTCCTTGTGGTACTCAGTAGATCCCCATGTTTCTTATATAAAATGTGGAAGAACTAGTCATAGATAATAATTATCCTTGGTCTGGTACTAGTAGACTTTGCTTCAATCGCAAATAATAATAACAACACAAAATGAATTTTAAGAAAATAATAAAACGCTTTGTGAGTAATTAGTAGTCCGTAAGAAAAAAGGAATTTCACCCAAAACTCTCCCATAGTTTACGATATGTCCCTAGTAAAAGTAAAAAAATATACAACGTATAAAATACTCACCTTGGGATAAATCTCTTTTACTTCAAACTGATTTTTGTAGACATATTCCTTTCCAGCTTTTAAAGGACAGCCAGCTCTTGTAGTTCCATCCGACTCAAATATTTGATGACATGCATCTGTGTTGTCAACTCCAATAAAAGGAAGTGGCAACCCCAAAATGATTGCGTTTACTGTGTTGGTTACTTTCTCTACATTTCTGTCTGTAAACATATCCTTTTACTGCATCGGTAAAAAACGTTAGAATTGAACAGTGAATAAACATTTCTTAACTTTATTTTTAAGAGGATATTTTTATATTTGATTACAATAAAAGAATTATAAATTTAAAAAAATTAAATTAAATTAAATCTTACCAGGAGTAAACCTAAATTCCCCCTTCACCATGGTCCTTTTCTTTAGTTTACATGGATTTTCGTGACAATTTCCTATGTTTATTAACTGTTTAAACTGTGTTGGAGTTGCTAGAACAACAATGTCTCATTAATAAACCTTAGATTTAGGCCCGGTTTATTCACCTACCAGTAAAGTGCCCAGTAACTACTTGACAATTAACTCTATAGGTTACCCGGGTAACAGGACTAATATAGTCCTGTTACCCGGGTAACCTATAAAGTTAATTGTCAAGTAGCTACTCGGGACTTTACTGATAGGTGAATAAACCGGGCCTTAAAATAATAATAAAAACAAATACTAAATGGTTTCGAGGTTCTTTACTTAAGGCTGGCATTTACTTAAAGCAAAATCGAATTTGATGTATGGAAAGTTGCATACCTACAATAACAAGAATAATGCTTGCCTTGGAATTTTGTTTCATATTTTTAAATATTTCAGATTCATCTGACGTTACCAAAATTGATAAATGCAATAAAGAATAATGAATTTACTGTATTGAATATAGATTTTGTCGCTTTATTATTTTAATTTTTTTTTTGTCAAACAACAATACCTAGTAGAAAGTTGTAATCCGTTATAATCCGTCTTTTGTGTATTGGCTCCATTGACAGTTAATGGTCCTGTTAGTTGTGTTGCCTATATGCTAAATTGCAAAAGGTGAATTATATTAATATTTCTAAAATTTTATTTCCATTATTTCCGAATTAATTTGCATTTTAGATAAAAAATTCTTGTGGCATTTGAAAGAGCGTGGTTATATCTATCTATTGATAGAGAGAATTTTTCGATATCCATATTTTTGTAAATACTACTTGAAAATTTTAAAGTAAAATAGAGTTGTACATTTTTTAATGCTGAAAAGTTATTTTTTAGAAATTAAACAAAAACGTTCTATGGGTAGACAGATAAAACACCAATAATAAGAAAAAAATTTCGCCCGCCCTTCCTACTTTAAAATTGGCTCTGAAAACTTGGAACAAAATGTGCATAAAATGGGGTATATTTCAAGGTGTAAACTCCAGCCTTAACTTGAAAGTGATACATTTATGTGGTTTATTTAATAATACTCAATTAGATCAGACTATATTTTAACAAATTTGATGGATGCATTATTTTGCAGCAATAAATTTAAGAAACCTGATTACTTACGCTATCAAGGGGTGTTTGAAGAACGTTATAAATAAAAGAGAATCTGATATGAACTATCTTGCCGTCGCGTCGACCCGATTTTTCGTTCGATCAGTCATTCGCCTGATTGCATGGTGTAAGCAAAACTTCTAGTTTTTTTCTATTAGATAAAAGAATGTTTAAACTGAGCTGTCGGAACACGGGGAGTCTGCGAGGTATTTTCTAGGTACCTCAAAAAGTAATATTTATTTACGGCCTTTACAATTTTACTTTTGGTATATACCAAGAATACACAATTATAGTTCACAAAAATGAGAGTTCCGAAAAAAGTTTTGGCTATTTTGTGGTAGATTAATCCATTTTAGAATTTAGCTTCATATTTTCAATATTTATTTTTGGTACCCTAAATTCGATCGAAAAGTGCCGACCCAATTTTGTTCTTTAGTTTTCCAAATATTTAAGAACTGCTGACTTCGTTTAAACGTAATGCAGTAAAATCAGATATTATGGATTTTAATTTGATTGTGGTATCTACGTCACAATTGCTCATAATCGAGAAAGTCGTAATTTTGACTGTATTCTAAAAATAGTTTTAGTAGATTAACTGCATACCTGATAAGTGATAATGAAATGCAAACTCAGTATATTGCCGTTTAATTGCATTAGTTAGATTAAACAAACCTAGCCAACCATTTTTCTTTTATATTTCCGATACGGTTTCGCACTTCCAGAAGCCACGTGGGATGCTTTTGGAATCGCCCAAGAACTAATATGACTTTTTATCACAAAAATCCAGTTGTTGCTGATAGAATATCAAAAGTTGTTAGAACCCTAACTAATGCCCTATCTGTCAATATTATCCAAGGCACTCTACTAGCCAGAAACATTTTTACAAATATCATCAAATAATCCGTAACATTTTATGTCTTAGCGAGATATGTTTTGATATGAAATGTCAAATTTAATATTATGAACAAGTTTTACGTGATATTTATACGTCACACGTGTTATCTATTTTCTTCCAAAACATCAAAAAAATCTAGTAGATAATGAAAAAAATAATATACAATTCACGGTTGACAAGACCATTATAGCCCCACACTCGATGCTACGCATCTCGCAACTAACATAGTTGGGCTAAAGAAGTGTCCTCTCGAATCTACATTTTTTGACAACAATTTGTTGCTTACCGTTTGGACATTGTTCCACCGGCGTTTCTGCGTTTATGTAAACAACGTAATACAACATAATCACAGTAACAATAGTGATCTTCATTTCGACTTTCGTTAACAAAATATTTTATAAAATATTCTCAACAAAACTTCGTAATAACTGATGCACTCAAAAAGGGAAAACAATTGACAATAGCTTCTTCAGCAACAACTCTTATCGAGCCTACTACTGAGCAACAATCAAAACACAACTCGTACACAATTCAAGCAAATTCTCCCTTAAAATATATTGTTTTTCTCCTTACTTTTTCCCTCTCTTGCGACCAAAATACAAAACCGTCAAGAAAACCTTTTGACGTGATCGTTTTATTAAAACGGTTTGCTGAGCTTCCCTTGATAATGATATTGAATCGGGTCGACTGCATTCACGAATAACAATTAATTTCGTGCATGTGTATAACATAGGCACCTACTTGATGTTTATTTATTTATTTCTATGGTAACGAACCACCTAAATGTTTGTGGTAGTCAATGACATTAGAGTTCCTTCTTTTTTTATTTAAATAAAAATCACACTTTATCAAGGAACCAAAAATGACCCTATACCAATAAATTATAGCTCTCATTTAACACCTCATAAAATAGTATACTATGATACTAGTTTAATATGTATCACGAGTGCATTTTCTGCTGCTGAACATTAAATTAAATTAAGCAAATGATTATATAAGGGTGATTCCAAAATGACGCATTTCCTATAGAATATATTGCAGGGTACCGTTTTAATACAGCCTGTGAAAAATGTAAAAAAAATCATAATTCTTAATTGACTGAATAATAAAGAAGCAAACTTAGGAGCTGAACATCTTGATTCTTATGAATTTTGAAGGATGATATTATATTTCATAAAAAGGTCTATACCCTGCAAGGGTCGGTTTATCGACGTAGTTTTACTCCCCCTTCAGCTGACCTAGGATTTATTGCTATGGATACAATATTATTGTAACAATTGTATCCATGACAATTGATCATGGTTCAGCTGAATAGGAAATTAAACTACGTCGATACGACCAGCCCTAAGACTTTGTGTAACATCGAATAAACACATCATCTAATTTATTTCTAATTTTAATTTTGAAAATCAGAATTTCTTCGCCAAGGCGCTCTCAATATGACTTATTGTCCGATATTTTTTTATCTCTTTCACCTTTCGCATTAAGCTTCCTTAAAGACAGCGAGCAATCCATTTGTTACAAAGAGATTTACCAGCTACTGCATTAATTATTCATGTTGAAAATTTATCTTTTGGGTTTTTGAATAACACAAAAGCAGATAGAAGAATATTTTTAACATTTTTCCTAGGCTTGCCTTGACAGTCCCCTACAACGTACTGTAGAGGAAATGCGCCATTATCGAATCACTGTGTATATCCAGAGTTTGCATTAATTTCATACCAACAACTACGTTCCTTATTTTATTTGCAAATCATCCTGAGATTCTAAATTCAAAAAACAGGGTTTTGGTTTTTATGAAATTCCAGTTGTTACAGTCGTACAAGTCCATTTTGTTCTTAGCCAGTGTTCAGAAAATATTTCCTTTAATAATTCGGTATTTATTTTTATTAGTAAATATTATGAGGTGCAGTCCTACTGAAAATATCTTTGTTTAATAAAATCAAAGGCAGTTCTTCTACATACATAGAAGAAAACTAACCTGAGGATTTTTAAAATTTCATATAGGTTGCAGTGAAAGGGTATGAAGGAAATGATTGTATTAGGCAGTTTCCGATGTTTGATAATTAACTTCTATGACATTCAAAAATGTAGGTATTGTGTTTCCTTTAACATTGATAATAATTTACCATAAAACAGAAGGTTTACGTAATTACAGCTGCAATTAACCTTCATAACATTTGTGAACCCGACGCAATTTTACAAGAATCTTTCCTATTCTTAAATTTTTCATACACCGCACGAAGTCAAACTAACATAAAATCAAACAAAAAAAAACATTACTTCTGAGATTATAATTAAATTGCTGCTAAAGAATGCCAATATCATGAACAAGGGTTGACAATGAACAAGAAATATTTACAACCTTGACAGTACATTCAACATTGCATCCTAATACGTGTCATGCATTTCCAACACATACTTTCCTTGAAGCAAAATGTTGGTAAAATAGTAAACATACCTGAAAATCCGGAACTCGGAACTATTAAATTATTCTAGTCTCGAACACTCTATGAATAAAGTAAGACAATATTTTAATTTTAAACGTTATCAATGTACAAGGTGTATCTAAAATGCTGACCCACACCATGGGAGTGTTCTCAACACCAAAACAAGTAAACAAAAACTCATATGAACATGGGCCTGAAAATACGTTGTTGCAGTCTTCTAAAATGAGACTTTGTAGGGTTTTTATGTTGCCAGATGTATCTCTTTTAATTCTTCAATAGATTAGAGTATAAGATACAAAGAATTGTTTTACTACTTTCCCATAATCAAAAAATGGTCGTCAGCAACGCATCATCGATTATGCCCATGACTTTTCGGACAACCTATATAATAGTATCTTAATTTTTAGAATAGTGCAACGTAATTTATTGTCAATCTGGTTTTTCCACTATACAATAACCTTTGTCTTGGAACATTTACATTTACGTAACTATTATAAAAACATCTAATGAAGGTAAATGAAAAAACTACTATAAAAATAAACTTAGAAGAATATAATGAGTTGAAACCTTGTATGAGGACATATCTGCAATGTTATAGCAGTTACTTTTTGTAATATAATAAATTTGTTTTATTATTAATTTTTGCAGATTTAATCCAAACTGGTTTTTTGGTTCATAACCATAAGTTATACTGAGTAATTTATTAGCTTATTATTATTAGACAAACTTTAGTAGCTAAAACTGCTTCTATTCTAGGAGAAGATTTAATGTGGTTTAATTTATCACAATTTGAACAAAAATGCTCAGATTCGGTTCACATCGAGAAATCAAAGATTTTGTCATAACGGTCGGGGACCCTGGTGGCCGGCGTATTGGACCGCTATTTTAGTTTTGAATCATTTCTACCGCGCTTTTAACCACAAATGTTCCTTAATTTAGACCAATCATCCGTCTTCGTATATAAATATTTTCATAGAATTGCATCAGCTTTCATCTGCCAAAGTATGTTATGGATATAATAAATAATCATCCTGTATATTTATCACTCTGTTTCAGTTTTTTAATCAATAGAATCTTATCTCTGTTCTAACCGCCCATTTCTAGTTTAAATTGCCTTTGGGTAGTTGCGGTAAATAATTTATATTCTAGATATTAGTGCTTACGTATTAGTAATACTTAAGAGAGGATCAACGTAGACCAAAAATAATAATTTAGTACGGCATTTGTTTATTATAAAATATCAATAACTTTAAGGCTGCAGTTTACACCTTGAAATATACCCCATTTTATGCACATTTTGTTCCAATTTTTCAGAGCCAATTTTAAAGTAGGAAGGGAGGGCGAATTTTTTTTCTAATTATTGGTGTTTTATCTGTCTACACATAGAACGCTTTTGTTTAATTTCTAAAAAATAACTTTTCAGCATTAAAAAATGTACAACTCTATTTTACTTTAAAATTTTCAAGTAGTATTTACAAAAATATGGATATCGAAAAATTCTCTCTATCAATAGATAGATATAACCACGCTCTTTCAAATGCCACAAGAATTTTTTTTCTAAAATGCAAATTAATTCGGAAAAAATGGAAATAAAATTTTAGAAATATCAATATAATTCACCTTTTGCAATTTAGCATATAGGCTAACTAACAGGACCATTAACTCACAATGGAGCCAATACACAAAAGACGGATTATAACGGATTACAACTTTCTACTAGGTATTGTTGTTTGACAAAAAAAAAATTAAAATAATATAACGACAAAATCTATATTCAATACAGCAAATTCATTATTCTTTATTGCAATTATAAATTTTGGTAACGTCAGAAGAATCTAAAATATTTAAAAATACGAAACAAAATTCCAAGGCAACCATTATTCTCGTTATTGTAGGTATACAACTTTCCATAGTACATCAAATTGGATTTTGCTTTAAGTAAATGCCAGCCTTAAGGCCACTGTGACTAAGTGGATGAGAGTCCACTTAACAACCAAGAAATGGGATGTTTGGATGGGGGGACATATTCCCTCAACAGTTGGCGCCCCCCGCAATGAATATCTAAATAAAAACATACCTACTTATTCAACTATGGTCTGTTTTTTAACTAGGAGGAGCGATTCAAATTTTTCGCGCCAAAATCCACACCTGTGATTGGCTGCGGCCAGGCCGGTTTCACACCGCTAAGTAATTTGTATAAATTTTGACGTTTGACGTGATTTGATAATGATTTTTCTAGGCGCTGACAGTGACATAATTCAGGCAAAATACATTAAATTAGTTTTCATTTCAGCTGTAAATTTTAAACATGCTAAAAATTCAAATTTACCGTCAAAACTTCGGAAGTCTTCTTTTCTAGTGACATTTCTAGTGTGAATCTGGCTTTTGTATTCACTCCTCCTAGTTAAAAAACAGACCATAGTAAGTTTTTATTACGAGAACTTGTATAAAATTCTTAAAATTATATTCCAACATTATATCTCCCTGGAACGTGTAGTTCCACGACAAATAAATTGTTGCTATCATAATCGCGAGACTCTCAGGCCACGCAGGTGGAATTTCTGAGTGAGTCGTAATTACGCAATATGGAAATAAAGAAAAAATAAAGAAGTACCAAAGAAATACATGAAAAATCTTTAAAAGTCACAGTGTGCTTTTTTTTTCAACAACACATTAATTACCAAAAAGGCTAACATTAATCTCATTACTTCCAAGGCGTTATGATACAAGGATATCTGGGTTGAAAACCACCCAATTACAAGTATAAGGCTTTTACTTGAGGGATTCCTGTCCGTTGCATAATTATTTCTAGCTAATTATTCAGCTTTTGCACCTGTAAAACCAGTCGATACTGCAACACCAAGATTTATAACAGCAATGTCAATAATAAATTAATAAGCCTTACTGATATACGCAGTGACGAGAGGGCAGTAGGTACAGCTATCGACGTACGTCCTAGTGAGAATTGGGAATAAAGATTTAGATTGCAGACATATTAAAGCACAAACGCACAAATCAATTACGCATACATATTTCAAACTATGATATAAATAAAACTTACTCGTCATGTGTATCTCGTATTTTGATGTAAGAAATGGCCATAATCCAACAGATGAATTACGCAGCGTTATTGTTATGTTAGACAATATTATAGTGCGTGTTTGGAATAAGGAATGACACATATAAGTATTTAAGACTACAAGACTTATTCAAACCGGATAAAAATTACTTTATTAAGATAAGTTGTATAAATGAATCAAAGACCCGAAAACAGTTTTCGACTTAAATCTAACGTTTGAGGAAATCTTCTAATTGAAGTTGGTAGGTTCGTCTTTGACCACATTTCTGACGCTATTTACTATTACGTCACGAGGTGTTTCGTTTCTTCATTTCCAGTGCTCCGAAAGCAATCAATTGATCGAAATACCTGCTTCCTAAACTTATTTCAGTTAAATACAGCCTAAATTTTCCAATTCAAATGTCGAAACGGTATTACCATTTTTCAGAAGTTGGCCATTACGGAAATATCCTTTCACTACAAATGTTCTTGTGCAAACAATTGTTGTTAGTGTTACCATCATTTATTCAATTTTATGTTTGTGAACGTGTTGTGAAAGAAATGACCTGCCCGTCCGATCTGCATCTCCTAATTCATGGCAAGAGTAGATTCTATAACTTTTGAGACACCCTACCCTACATTAATACTTTTTAACTTGTTTTCGACTGTGCTACGTATACCCTATAAATCTTTAAACGTTCCTTAATTTATAATAAACCAACTATTGCAGAACTATAACACACATGATATTCAATCAATCTAAAATGTATAGAGTGGAGTGCAGGTACGGCATCATGATCTCTACTGCGATGCTCTGAAATTATCAAGAAATCATTTAAAGAAAATTTTCTATATATAAGTATAATTCAGCTATTGATAATTATTGATTTGTTTATTTACCATATATCGCCATATATCAACCTAGCAACTTACGTCTCTTTCAATTATTATAAGAAGATCGCCTTGATCGCCTTAACAACAGTGCTTTTGTGACAGCTCAAAAACCGGTTGCATTTGAACAAACTTTTAACACATATAATTTTCCACTGTATAAACATTAATTAATAATAAATTTAACATGATGATTGGAATCAATAATATCAACTTTAATTGATTCCTACGACTTAAGTATTTATTGTACTGTAGAGATATCGTCGATAGTATACTAGGGGTAAAAGAGAAAATATAAACCAGGGTTAATGTTTACCATTAGTTTATTCGTCTTGTTTTAACAAAAAATAAATTAACTACAACTATGATTGATTTAACTTATACTATTACACATAAAGAAAATTATAGAACATCTATCATAATTCAACTGCGTATACTACTGTTCACTATAAAAATAAATTATTCCAATTTTACTCCTTTACATTATTGTAATTTAATTACTGTGTAGTATACGCAGATCCTCTAATATAATTCTAAAAACTACGATCCGTTGGTTGTTTAAACTATTGTAATGTCAGCACATGATCGAAAGGTTTCTTGAGGTCCACAGCCCATACCTCCTGAACCATCTTCACAAATTCCCCAGGAATTTCCTAAAATTACGAAATAAATTTTAGTGGTAATAATATAACTAAAATTTGTGTTTTCTATTATAAAACGATCCATTTTATTAAACCACGAATTGATATCAAACAACCATGTTGCTTGAGGTGTATGAAGAGTTGCTGAATTTGATCTTCATTTATAATTAATTCCTGGTAATTGGTAGTTATAATTAGAGTACTACTCAGTGGCGTAACTACGGGGTCGCAAAAGGACGCATTGCGTCGGGGCCCGTCAATCCTGGGGGCCCTTGGGCCCTCGAACGAATTTTGAAAACATTCAAAGTCAATTTTTTTTAGTCGTATTGAATTGCAATAATTGTGAACTGACTCTGAGAGTTCAGACCTTGAGAGAAACTTGCATTCCAATATATCGAATTGATATTTGATATCGAATACTGTTGGGTCAACAATGTGTTTAAAAGTTTTTAAAATTCCCAAGAACCCGTGAAAATCTCTTTTTTTTCACGGGATTTAGTGTCGTTATATTATAACGACACTAATCTAAAAAAGGTTATATAAGTTTATAACGGTTATAAGTTATAACCTTTTTTGTGGTATAGGCAAATCAAAATAAATAAAAATTACAAATTTATACTTTCTAGCTCGAATATCTCGAAAACTATTGATTTTTGGTACATATAGTCCTATATAAGTTTCTCAAAATTTATAACAGTATAAATCCAAAAATGCAAAAATATATAGGGTGTTCTATTTAAAATTTTCAAGTTAGCATTACTTCCGGTTAAACCGGAAACGCAAACTAATTTTCGACATACCAAAAATAAAGCTTATACCTAGCTAACCATACAAATTGTCTCCAAGCACAAACTTTCTACAGCTCGACCAAGCTTACAAAGTTAAAAGGAGGCGTGTCCGGCGCTGTCATAGTTTTTCAAAGAACAGTCAAAATAAAAACATGTAGGCGGCAAATTGGAATAATTGTAAATACTCTTCATTCCAAGAATTCCAGGACCTTCCGAATGATATTTCTGGCTTTAGAATGAACTATCTTCCTCGATTTAGCATTCATACTTAACAGATTTTAAACGTCAAAACAATCTGACAAACACTGAAATTATTAAAATTTTAAAAGTCAATTGAATTTTTTCAGTGAATATACTTTTGAGTGTAATTGTTTGCTATTGGTTGACGTATTGTCTTTCAAAATTTAGTTGACATATTTTCCGGGGCATTTGTAAGCTTGGTGGAGCTTTATCTTTAACAATAAAAAAATTATTCGGGTGTCCCGTTATTTTATTTACACACTGTATATTGTATATTACTGCGAAGAGCAACTAACCTCGGCCCCATGTAATTTTAAAACATTGTGTATTTTCATTTATTGATAATAATATTTGATGTATGTATTGTCGCCAAATTGTCCGTCGCCGAATCGACTCGTACCGAATATTTCGGCGCCGAATTGCCGGCCCCGAATGGCCAGCGCCGAACTGCCAGAGTCAACTCGTCCTGCTTCGAAAGATAGGGGCCATTTACAAAATTTTGCGTCTGAGCGCAAATTTTGTAGTTACGCCACTGTACTACTACTTGTATTAATTCAAACTGCGTTTTACCAAAACTGATGACAAAGTGATAATGTACCTACTATCCTAAATAAAGGGTCGTTTTTGGTTTAAATACACGAGCAAGTTTATGAAATGTGGTTTAACGTATTCAGTATTCATTTTCGTCGATCTTACCGGTTTTGTAATGCCATCGCAATACACAACGCGTGCAAGTTAATCCTTCAGGTAACACAATTTTGTTTACAACATAAGTTGCAGTGGGCTGAATTACAAACTCATCAGAACCATCTGCGAACAGTAATTTTTGAAAACATTCTTCACTTTCTGCCTGGGACGGATCTTCAATATTACATACACTATAAACAAACAAATAATTATCACATTTTTGTAATAGAAAGTAAATTCATCAAAAAATAGTGAACAATTCTAAATGACCAATCATTCTTGACACAAAATCCAATAAATAACTTTACCTGTAACTGAACCATCCTTTATGATTAGCAGTTAGTAAAGCGATAATTTCAATTTCACTTCCTGATTTATATTCTGCCACTACGTATCCCGAACCATAAATTCCAGTATTTTCATTCTTTCGTGGAACTGGGTCACTATAGTTGTCCCCACAAACTCCACATTTTCCATCATTCTCACCCCATTGAACCTGCATCAAAACAATACCATGTTTTCATCTTAGAAAATTTATTCACTATAGAGTATGTTTATAAAAAATACCGATTGGATCAGGGCAATAAAAGCAACCATTACCTAATTAAGATCCGTGTCAAACTCAGAGTGGATTTCTAATGTAGGGATTAATTAAAAAAATTGTCTAAGTAATCCACGATTTTATTTGGGTTTAATTGTAATAAACAAATATAAAAAACAGGTACGTTTTCGCTTTCGCGGTCAAGGACCCTTCAGATGCTTCAAGATAAGAAAAGCAAGCCGAAGATAACAATTTAAAGGTCAAAACTTACGTATACTGTACTTTTTATAATGTTCTATCTTTGTGGTGCTTTAAAATATCATAAGTTATCATTGATAATGAGAAATGAAAGTGACAACAAAAATACGCTATCTGTTTACTAGCTTTGATAATATGGAAAGGAACAAAAACGTGCCTCCAAAAGATTATTTTTCCTTGCCAGCGGATAACAGTGGGAACATCGCATGTGGGTATGATAGCAAGTATATTTTTAAAACGATATCGATTATTCATTTTCACTGTTTTCTTAATTTTATTTCTATTTTACTTTAGTTGTAATAGAATATTCAAATTTATAGTGACAATTCAATTCATATTCCGTCAGCCAATCAGAACCGTCCTTTTTAAAAAAGTAAATCAGAAGGCTATTTCACTGACTATACAGGGTGTGTAAAAATGGTCGTGCAAGCTTCAGGTAAAGTTATTCCTTGGACAAAAATAAGGCAACAAGCTTATTTGAAAAAAGTTCTTAGGCGCATGGCTACCCCTCACTATAACAAATTAAGAAATGTAAATTTGGCAACCTTGTATTTTAAAACTACAAATATCAACCAGTCCATGGACCTTGATTTACTAAACTATTATACTAGGCTATATTTTATTTTAGAGCAAGGTGGGCTATCATTATTAATTTGCAATATTGCCAAGCGTATTTTTTACGTATTTACAAAAATTATATGATTGGAAATAATGAAAATGATTAATATCCTATTACTTTTAAACGATCAATAGCAATAAATTCTAGTTATTATCACTAAAAGTACGCATCAAGTAACTTGATTTTGCAAAATAGCTTTCTTTTAGGGTTACCAATTTCTAACTTTGAAGGCCCCGTGTAGCTTGAGGAACCCTTTGCCAGCTTTTTTGCAATAAGCTTTTTGCTTTATTTTTGTCCAAAGAATAACTTTACCTGAAGCTTGCACGGCCATTTGTACACACCCTGTATTTTAATGACAACCGAAAAGCAGTACAGAGTAGTCTTCCAGCGACAATGTTTATGTTAGAAAACCGTCAACCAAACGTCAAAAAATATTATTTTAAAAATTCTTGTTTCATTAAATATTGTCGTTCGAATACAACTCTTGGTATGAGTTATTATTCAATATTTGTCATTCATTCATTACTCGTTGCTGCTGTTTTTGAAAAATAATTACTTATAATACCACGAGTAGTCAAAGTTATGTCGACTATTTTTGTGGTGCTATCACGAATGTTGATTGCGCTTGGATACGATTATCACGAGTGCGTAGCACGAGTGATAATCGCAAGCGCAAGCAACATGAGTGGATGCACCACAAAAATAGTCTACCTAACTTTGACTACGAATGGTATTCGAGGGACTATTCACCGAACTAAAGCACTTTTTTTAATTTATTTTCCCAAAATTGAAATTATTGTTTGATACCACTAGCAGAAATTATCGATAATTTTCACTCGTGAAAATTGTCATATATAATACTACTAGTAACTACGAAATATCCGACAATTTTTGCACAGTATGTAAGAGTACTTGATGCGCGATAATTCGCTATGAGTCCGAAGGACGAATAGCGAATTATCCTGCATCAAGTACGAATACGTACTGTCCAAAAATTGCAGGATTATTTCGTAGTTACGAGTAGTATTCGGAGGACAATTTGACCAACCAAATTTAAATTTTTATAGTTTCAAATCAGATTAATAATAATTTTCTTCGTAACCATGGTTTTATATACAAACCAGACAAAAGTCAAATTTAATTTTTCTTTCTACCTATGTATTTTGTGCATACTTTGTGATATTTTCGGTAAAATGGAAGCAAAACGGGTTCAACAGAGTACACTTGAAGAGATAGAGGAAGCTTAGAAGGTAAAACGCCCAAGAATTGTATGAAATTTAATGTTTCTTTCTACGTATTTTGTGTATGGTTTGTGACATTTACGGAAAAATGGAAGCAAAATGGTTTGGCTAGAGTACACTTGAAGAGATAAACGAAGCGGTACATGGTAAAACTCCCAAGAATACTGTGAAATCTCACACCTCGGTTTGGAAGCAGTTTTTTTTGACAGAAAAATTATCGCTGAAATTTTGTACTAGTCCTAAATATCCGAGAATATACAAATTTGGAGTGCGCTGATTGGCTTGTCAAGTGAGTAAAACGCAACCGGATTGGTCAGTTTAGGGTGTGTCAAATTGTCAGTATAATTTCATTTTGATTGGTCAAAACACTTGAAATCCTGCATTTTCATTGGTCAATTTTTGACAGGTGACAGATGAGTTGAATAGTCACTAGCGTACCACTCGCAATTATTTTCGTCACAGCAGCAACTCGTATTCAGAATGACAAATATTGTCGGCAAAACTTGGCACTCGTTGTATTGTAGATTATAATAATATAATAATAAAAATGTAGGTTTTTCCATTTCTAAATGTACAGAAACAATATTTTACTTCCTTTATTCGCATCGCATAAACTAATAGACCAAATCATCCCCTGCCAAACAATATGTTTAGAAAATAAAATTATTATGAGATAGTAAACCTTTCAATAAATTATAATTACGAATCGACATCCTCTAAATTGTGTGGTTTAAGATAAATAATAAAATTTTCTAATTTTTCTATACTTTTCAGGTTACGATACCGATATAAACCTGGAACAAACTATTCCTCCGACAACTGCCATGGTTGCAACTGCTACAAAAATTGTAACCATGGTAATTATCTGAGGAATAGCTTATTCCAGGTTTATATCAGTATTGTAAAATCGGCCCTAACTTGCGCATTTCTACCCACAGCTACCCAAGACACCTACCTACCTAAACAATAAATTGTATTCCTTGATAGTTGATTAAACCAAATGTCACATGGATTAGATTTATCTACAGTTCATTTGAATCACATTGTAAGGTATCAATTTAAAATTTTGCGACTAATATTTTTATTCTGGTACCCATTAAACTACTAGATAAGTTGAGATGGTAGTCTGTATACAGTACCTTGCTGTATACTATAGATAGAGGTTAAGTGAAGTTATTGATAAGCATCTACACTATCTACAGTATTACTTATAATATGAGTAGGCACTCTAGCAAAATGATGATAGTAAGTCTAGCTTATCTTTCCTATTCAAATATATTAATTGTAGCTCAATTATTAAAAGATCTAGAATATTTGTAGAAAAATAATAACTCCTCAACGCTACAAAATCTATACAGGATATTTAGGTTTGGTTCCCTAATTTGTAAGAATTAGGTACTCAGTGATAGATCAAAACAACAGATGGAACCCGCAAATTAATATTTTCGAATTACATCCCTTTCTTAAATTTCAGCAACAAAATTTAAAACAGAAATTCCAATCCTTTTGACAAAAATCCGCCGGCCATATCTGTCCCCCGTTCAATCGGTAGAATTGTGTCTAACCCTAACCCTTCTACCCATAAACGCTATCAATGTTTTTTACAGACATTCTGTAAATAAATCCATACAATAAAGTAAAATAATAAAAATTACAATTATGGACAACCAAACAAAACAATTCGCTGCTAGACTGAAATAGCAATAGTACTTACTGCGAAACCTCCACAAAAATTTTCGTTGTCATTGTAATTTATTGGAAATGAATCATTAAATCTCCACAGCGAGCTTCTATTAATTGGATCCACCAACATACCATGCCCGCAAATTTCATTTAGCACTACTAAAGAAATTATTGTAAAAAGGACAATTCTTAACGAATCCATGATAAGAAAAAAAAATATTTTACGGTTTAAACACTTCACAAGCTACTTATTGAATGTTCAGTATTTAGCGAAAATTCAAATTTTATACTCCTATCATGGATTAACAAAACATGTTATCTCGTGAGATATAGGTATGATTTGTGAGAATTTTTTATTGTTTCGTATAATACAAGTGCGTTAAGTGATTTCATAGTAAAATTCTAGTAATCTGCTCTATTCTATGCGCAATCATGTAGGTAAACATTTTTGTAAATAACGAAACTCTCAGGGAACCTTCTGATAAGATTTACAAACTTAAGTAATTGTCCCCGATATAATTTTTTAAGATATGTGTGAGGCATTAGGCAAATAAAAAGATTTTTAGACAATGGATATATCTACTATAAAATTTTAAATTATGCCAAGATCTTTTATTTCAATACCTTGTAATCGTTAATTTGAAGAGATATTGTAATACAGACGCACTACAAGCATTATATCCAAAATATATAAATACCCATTCTTTAAAATGGGTCAACATTGTTTATGTATAATATACCTATCAACTTCATTAAGGTTGTCTACCAAAACAATAGACAAGGAAAGTTTTATTTTTCAACAAAATTCGTGTTTACGTATAAACAACAGAATATGTAAATAGAACATACTATATCTACACTTTCGATTTTCTAATCTCTACACAGAGAATCACTTGAAGCTGGTACTTGCTTCTTCCAAGCAATATAATTTTCTTCTAAACTATAAAATATGCTGTCCAAGATTACGAGCGCGTGATGGGGATTTCTTAAACGGTAAGAAATAGAGATTCGGTTAAATCAGAGGAAATGTTCATCATACTATGATAACTAATGAAACATTGTGCTGTGTTTTCGATTTAAAATTCCAAATTTCCTACTTTAAAGTTCAAATTTCTAGTCCAGATTGAGGTTCTGCAACTTATTAGGTTAAAGCTGGGACGTAAGCGTAGGTATATAAACTTTCAGAGAATTTAAATAAATATTAGTCCTTTAATTATAAATTATAAATACCTACGACGTATATCTGCCATAAGCAGGTAGTAATCGATCTTCCTATTAAAATTGAGTGCTTGCGAGGTATTACATTATTTTTATAATTATTAAGTACCTACTAACATTTCTCTTTATCACATGTCGTCTATAAACATATTGTTTAATTTAATCCTTTAAGCTTCTATTTGTTTTAAAAATACATATTATATACTATTTATTTTTTGCAACGCAGTATCGATTGAATGCAGGAAAACTGCGATTAATTTTGTAATGATCCTAATCACCAATAATTAATCAAGTTTAAAGCGGTAGTTAAATTAGAAATGATATCACTGTAGGAGGACTTGCCCTGGAACCATTATAAAAGATAGTAGATCTTCGAAACAACTTCTACAGATTATAGCTATCGTTACTACTATAAAAGCATATCAAGGACTAACGCACAAAACGAAATAGGTAGATACAATGAAAATCTGCAGGAGTGACACCTTGAAGAACATCCGTCTTCCAGCAAAACTTCTCAAAAGGTTGTATATCTGTTTAGATTTCAAATTACTTAACAAAACCAACGTGGAAACCGAGGTGGAAACGAAATGCATAAAAGACTCCAAAAGCACGTAGGTACACTGAAGGGATGGTACGACTACTAATATAAGATTGTAGAGAATTCCCTAGCTGACCAGAAAACCATCTTTCAAATAAAGCGAAGTAAACTTTTTCGTTTTGCTCTTTATATCTTAGTTATGAAAGCCTGTACATATTAAGGTAACTACCGCAACCTGCAAATTTTAATAATATTTATCAAAAATTACATCGTTGAAATTATTCGTTTACGAGAAAACGTGTCTGAATCGGTTCAAGTTAATTTCGGGGCTGAAGAAGTTCAAAGCATCTAGTGAGTCTAGTGCAGGTCCCAGACAGGTATAACATAGTGGCAAGTGGATGTAGAAAGAGTTCATCTGCAAAAACAAGATAGGTGATGTAAGTAAATGTTTATATGTATACAGGGTGAATCCGAAATGGCGCATGTCCTCTGGGGTAGTTATTGAGGACCGTTAATGCAGTCTGCGAAAAGTATTTAAAAAAAACATTTTCATCATTAATCCACTGAGTTATAAGGAGGTAAACTTAAGAACTCAACTTCTTTATTAAAGTCAAGTCAAATTTGACGGATTTCCCATTTTCCATTTAAAGCTTTGTACCCTACAAGGATTTGTGTAAAATCGAGTGCTCACAGCGTCTAATTTACTGGGCATACGTAAATTGGGCCACGACTACCTGTCCTGCATAATGCGGTTGTTAATCCTACATGTATTTTGGGCCATCAGCCATATGTAAACTGGGCCACGTAGATTCGGATGTCGTTAGCTAGGTGTATCGTAACGTGAGTATCTTAAAGTAAATTCCCTGTACTAAGTAAGGCCCAGAGAAACAACATTATGAGTTCAAGGAACGTATACCTAATATATATTAGTACCTATATTTTTAAACAGGTCAAATGTACATGAAATAGTTTAAAACAATAAAAAGTTGAATGAAATTAAGTGTACAATACTATAATATACCGAGTGTTAACCGGCAGAGTCGAGTTGGTTCCCAATCCCTTTAATGACCCTTAATTGCTTTTGCATTGAGGGACGAGTTGGTTCCCATGAGTATCTTAAGCATTTCTAAGTATTTTGATATTTTGGTAACATTCAAAGAATGTTGCTAATGATTACCTAACTATTTAAGTAAGGTTGTCTACAACCAATCATAGTTGTATATTTGTAATACAGAGGGTTGTTATCTGCTTTTGTAAATTTGAAACAGTTAGTTGTAAATTGTCATCTACACTTTACAAACATGAGTTCTTTATATGTCATGTACAGTGAAAAAACAAACAATTGTTAGTGATAGACAAATTCAAGTTTGGTTTTCAAAAAGTGCTGTCGGGTGGCACTTGTAGTTTATTTTAAATGGCTTCATTCCCATATTTGCCCACTCGGGAACCAACTCGATTTATAAGTTACCTAATTATCTACTGATAAGGAGACCTACTTTTACCTTTGCAAGCGGGAACCAACTCGACCCCCGGATTATGAGTAAGGTAATTATCTACTGATAACGGGAACCAACTCGTCCCCGTCCGTGTTAACCACCCAACCTGGCCATATCACCTATGCAGTATGCATGTTTCAAAAATAATATATGAGTTGAAATATCTTTGTTTACCTAATATCATATTGACGGCTTCATTTTTGAGTGCTAAATACTAAACCTGGCCATAGTTTTTGCAAAATTTATGTTGCTCATTAACAGTGGCGGCGCTAGGTTTTTTTGGTGGGTGGGCAGACCTAGGCAATTAACAAAAACGCTGGGGCAAATGATAAAATGCTACTGGGTACACGTGAGCTGACTTGGAAAACTTGGTTAAAATATTTTTAAGCATGTAGCATTTTCAATGTTTTCATTATCGAATAATATCAAATTTTTAAATGTTTGTGGAAGTTTTCTAATTCTTTTTTCACTGTGAGTAACTTCTATACCATTATCAGTAGCGTATTTAACGGCCTCCATGTTGTACAGTTCAATAGGCTAGAGTTTCTGAGAATTTATATTATACCATACAGTTTACGTGCCATAAATGTCAATAATTACAACTTGTAGTCTCGACCATGGTCTCGACGATCTGCTGCGATCTGCTCATTCAATGAAATTTGGTATTTTGTGTATACAATTTTCTATAGATACCAGGGTGGGCGATAGGGTGGCAGACTAAATTGTAACATGGGCTACTGCCCACCCCAGCCCACCCCTGGCGCCGCCACTGCAGTCATTAATTCCTACTAAACAGCACATATATTTAATAACGCAATTTCTTTAAAAAAATAAGCTGTCAACTAAAATATTTCAAGGCAACTCATATATTTTTTGAAACATGCATACTGCATAGGTCCTATGGCCAAATTTGATGGTTAACACTCTGTATATATTTACATATTTACTTTATTTTTTATATCTATACGAAACACGTTTTGCAAATTCGTAACGATCTATCTGTTTTATACAATTCCAACAAGTGTTGTACATACTTTTGTCCCTTTTTTATACATTTGTTATTAATTACACGTGAAACCTGCAAGCTTCTTAACTTTATAACAGTTTCAGCTTGAAAGTTGTTAAAACATTTAGAAATACAGACAAGGACGGATGACAGATATAAAAAATTGCATTGTATCGTGAGTGAAAGGATTTACATGCATTTATCGTATTTTGTAAGCTATCCGTATTGTCGGCCTAAATTTTAGGAGGGAATGTAGAATTATCACCGTCACCAAACGTAGCTTGGCACTCGGCTAAAATCGGAACTAATCATAGGATCTAGTAATTTCCAAGTTTCGTACTGGTAACATTTAGACAACTATCATCTTGACATTAAATTGTTAACCTTATTTACGTTAATGAATGAAAATAAATCTGTGGCGTACCAAAAATTGCCAATTCAGTGAAAACAAATATGATCACAGCGCCTTTCATAGCCTACTTGGAGTGCCATGCTACGTTTGGTGACCTTGTAATTAATTAAGTCTACCAATGGAAAATTGTAGAAGTAAACGTTAGTAGGTAGCTTTTATCATTAAGTACCATAAGAATCAATTCATAATTATTGTTATCAGTATTCAGTAACTTAACAATAACTTTAATAAGTGGCCCAAAATACCATTTTTCTAAACTAGTGATGGCCCAAATTACATACTTAGGAGAAAGCGCATTAGAGATTAGTGCCCCAAATTACCAACCCCCAATTTACTTATAATTTTAATTTTGACAATCAAAATTTCTTCGTCAAGGTCACTCAAAATGCATTTTGCCAACGATAGGATGACACACTATTATAGTTTCCTTAGAAGCAGTGAACAATGTACTTGTTGCAAAGTGATTTACCAGCCACTGTTTGCATTCATGTTACCAAATTTACCTTTTAGTTCTTTGCTCATAAGTATAAAACAAAAGCAGATAGGTAAGTTTTTTTAATATTTTTTCCAGACTGCATTACCGTACGTTTCGCCCTTAACCGTTTCTCACCAGTTGTTTCGCAGGGATCGTTTCGCCGCCGGATCATTTCGCACCGACCGCGACCGTCTCGCGCCCGGACGTTTTGAACCGACCGACGCACGACGGTTCCGGTGAAAGACCGTTTCACCCCTGCTATTTAAAATGTCTAAAGTACTCCGTGGCCAAAAGAAACAACTTTATAAAGATATTCTTTAGATTGCTCACAACCTGTGATTCTGTTGTTTACGAGAAGACTGGAGACCATAGAACAAGCAACAGTGTAACAATGTTGCTTGTTCTATCCTTTAACACTGACTGTCAGTGTTAAAGGATGGCACCGTGTTTCTAGGCTATTTGCGGAAATCTCTTTCCCAACGTATTACAGTTCATCAAGGGTCTGAAAAAGCAACAAGCTTTGCATCATTACGACATTGTGCAAATTCTAACAGGGCAGGAGCCCAGGAGAAATGCGCGGTATGCAGCAATCGCAGAGAGCATTCAAAACTTGGCTTACATTGCTTACAATATTATGAAGAGAAAAATAAAATAAAATACCTTCGAGGAATTCCAAACAATTTTGAGTTGTAATTTTTAATGAATTAAATTGTATCGTATTATGTATGCGTTTCACATAAATAAATTACTATGCATAAATTAAATTAAGCTAATAAGTAAGAAAGCGGGGGGCTAACGGTTAGGGCATTAGGGGGCGAAAACTGTCGGAAGGGAAACGTCTCGGGAGCGAAACGCCTGGGGCAAAACGGTGGGAGCAAAACGCCGGGGGCTAAACGACTGAAGCGAAATGTCCACCACCGGCCAACAACTACCCCAGAGGAAATCCGCCATTTTCAACTCTCCTTGTATACAGGGTGTTTCGTGAGGAACCCTCTATATTCAAATAATGTGTTGGGACCTCACGGACCCGGACATTAGGGCGCCGCCGTTAGGGCGCGGCCGTTCGGGCGCGGCCGTCCGGGCGCGGGCCATAAGGGCGCGGGAACACTCGGGCGCGGGACACTCGGGCGCGAAGACGTTCGGGCGCGAGGACACTCGGGCGCGGGCCATTAGGGCGCGGGACACTAGGGCGCGAAAGCTGTCTAATATTTTCAACGTTACTCTTCTTGTCAAAATAATTCTTGCTGATTGCACATACTTACTATATAACGTAATGTAAAGGAGTATTTACATCTAAGTTTAAGTGTGAAGAGCTAAATAAATTACAGATTCAATTGTATTCTATATTGTATTGTAATAATTCTATTAAATTGTGAAAGTAGTGCATTAATAGTATATTTAAAAAACAAGTTTCATAAGGAAAGTTTTTATCGGAAGAGTTCAAGAACGGTTGCGATAAAAAGCCTTATGAAACGTGTATTTTATAATTTCAAATTTATATTACTAGTTCTTGGAGCAAACAGAATTTTTTTTAAATTGAAATATGTATTAAAATGTCACATCATTTAAAAGTAAATCTAAAATTACAGGATTTATATCTTTGCCCAGCATTTTTTGTAATTTATTTCCCTCTTCATACTTAAACTTAGATGTCAATACTCCTTTACATTACGTTATATACGTAGTATGTGAAATCAGAACGAATTATTTTGACTAGAAGAGTCACGTTGAAAATATTAGACAGCTTTCGCGCCCTAGTGTCCCGCGCCCTAATGGCCGGCGCCCGAGTGTCCTCGCGCCCGAACGGCTTCGCGCCCGAGTGTCCAGCGCCCGAGTGTCCCCGCGCCCTTACGGCCCGCGTCCATACGGCCGCGCCCGAACGGCCGCGCCCTAACGGCGGCGCCCTAATGTCCTAGACCGTGGGACCTCAACAAACAAAAAAAGTCTAGTATACATATTCTCAAATATCAACCGTTACCGATTGTTCAAAAATTTTTTTCATCAATTGAATTAAACGTATTTAGAGAAAAAAACATGAATTTCACAACATAAAAGACAAACTAGGTAATTAAATTAAACATAAAAACTAATTAATTAAATTCAAAAATGCCACCGTTCATCTGGACACATAAGTAAGTCGGCTCGATTGTGAATTACACGTGTAGGTACTTCGTTTAAGTGCACGGTAATTTTCTTTGATGAGTACTGCGCAATTGGTTATTCGATGGACTATTAGCGCCTCTCTCGTGTTTAGTTTTGTTTTATAAACTTACGATTTCAGACGATTAGGTCCCGTGATCTTGGTGGCCAGTGAAGTAAAAACAATTTTGAACAATATCTCAATAACGGTTGACATTTGACCATATGTTTACTAGACTTTATTTATTTGATGAGGTTCCATTAACACATTATTTGAATATGGAGGGTTCCTCACGAAACACCCTGTATATCAAAGTGCATCTTATCCAATTCAAATTCTAGAAAATAACTTATTCTGAAAGCCGCACGAAAGTGAAATTTTCGTGCCGCTTAAGGGCGTTTTGCGGCATAAAAATAGCACTTCTGTGTTGTATTTTACTTTCGTGCCGCTAACAAGGTCTTACCATTGAAACGAGACTTTTAAACATAATATGGAATTCATATTTTTCAGGACATATTTTAGAAATATTCCGAATTTGTTGATAATATTGATTGGGGAAACTTATATCTGTTTGATGTAATTTACGGAAACCTACACAGTATTTACAATTCTACGAATTACGATAGCTTTAGTAAATATTTCAAACTTTGGATGGAAATCTTAGATAATACAATCTTAAAAATCAAAATTGCTGTGTTCATAGAAAAATCTATTTTATCTTTTATATGCTTTGGAGACATTTAGTCTGAAAAAAATAAATAAATTTCCATTTTAGTTGATTCATTGCTGTTTGAAAATGTTACCACGTATAACAACACAGTTTTTTGTAACCATACGTCAATTCTTTCAAGACTCATCCGCACTATAAATATATTTTTTGTGCAACCGTACGCGAAGTGGGCGTTTCGCGTCCGCTATACAGGACGCGAAATCTAATTTCGCGGCCGCTGCTAATGGTAGCGGCCGCTAAAGTAAAAATCATTGTAATTTATACAAAACTAATTGTTTTATTTACTCCATATCCATAGTAACGCGCTAACTGAAAGCCGTTTTTCTATTTACAATGAATTAAGCTGTAGGTTTTCTGAAAGCAATAACATTTACAATTACACATTTTTTACGGTTGCACAAAAAATATTGTGTATACCTTGTCCGCGAAATTCTTTAGCGCCCTCGAGATTGTCTTTCCTCGGCCGCAAGCGTCCTCGGCGCCAATTTTCTCTCGGTACGATAAAGACACATTTCGCGTCCTTGGTATACAAATAACTATTTGCGACCACATACGAAAACACATCTGTCGGTCGAAATACCTCAACCAAAAACATAAATTTCTTTTGTAATGAGAGAATATTCCATAAAGTTAACTTTCGTCTCCAGTGATGAAAGTAAATAGTATTCCGTATTAAGTTGCCGGGTTGCAGGCTCGACTTGGTGTCGGGGGGTAAACTTTTCTCTCGCTTACAAAAAATGTTATTTTCGTAACTTGTAACAATGTATACTACTTTCAGCACGTCAGATATTATATTTGTTGAAAATAATAATATAATAAAGGTATCAAGTTAACTCAAGTTATATTTCCCCGGCTTTAGAAAAACTAAACCAAAAATCCATCTGTTTACTTTTCCCGATGATATAATTAAATTCAGCTGCTGCTAAATGATTTTTCGTATTTACTTCAGTTCCAATAATATATTGTTTATCTATCTATTATTTTTTTACGTTTGCCGAAAGAACAAACATCTCTTCGAACGATATCTGCTTTCTATAAGTAATAGCTACTTTAATATGATAATTACAGCTACTTCTAATTGTACTAGACGACGTTTAATAAGCAAACATTTTTAATAATTCAATATTTACCTCCCTCATTTATAAAATCTTTGATGGAATAGGTACCTTCTATTCATTTTTCTGACGCCATAGAGTTTTGTTTAAAATTATTGAAGGTAAGTACGTATACTTTGTAGAAATCTAAAATGTTGTTTCATACTTAAAATTTTAATTGTTATCTATCTATTTAATCTTAATCTCAATGTTTAATTTTACTTAATTGTAAATATTTGATTATTTGTTTGGTATTTTCTAACACACATTTAATTATTGTAATATTTTATGGTAATCTAAATTCTACAGTTATAAAAAGAAAATTAGAAAGTTCTGTTAGTCAATTTTATTTTTCGTTGATGTCAATTTAAACTTGTAATCCCCTGAAAGTTCCCCTAACTTGTTTGTTTCTGATATTTGTGTTTTTTTCCAATTTTTATTCATTCAGTCCATATATTCTTATACGTACCTACCTACTTCTTCTAAGAATTCATTCTCGTTAGAAGTTAGAAGCCTCGAAGTGGCTTGTTTAATCCATCTCCACAGGAACCGAAGCAAAATATTTGATCCTTATGAAACAAATGTACATTTTTAATCCTTAGGGATTAACTTAAAAAATATTTACAAATCGCTACAGTACCAGATTGGTTTTTGTCATATTAGTCCCAGTCCCCAGCCCTTGGAGCTTGCCGACGCGTAATTCAACTTTTTTCAAGACTCAGCGGAAAACCTGTACATTTTATTACTTCAAAGCTTCTTTAACTACCTATTTCAAATATTGATTGTCAATCTATTTTCTTCCCTCAGATGGTAAACTTCAAAGACTTAAATGCATACACGATCCATTATGACATGATGACAGTATCAGGAATTTGGCCTAAAAAGAATCCTGGTATATTTTACAAAATCAGAACTTCAATATCCTGGATTTTGTCTGTAGGAGTTACTACAACCATGTGCATGGAAGCCATCAATGTTTACAATGATTTCACCAAACTTAGTGAAATACTCTACATCTTAATAACTTGGTCAGCTTATTTAATCAAACTTGGAGCTTTTTATTATAATAGAAAGCTCTTGTGGAGAATGGTTGACTTTCTAGAAGAGCCTGTATTTATGTCGTATCCTGATGACGTGAATCACTATATGGTAGATTCTATTAAATTTTCAACGATTTTCACAAAGATCCTAAGATACCTATACATGGGTACCGCTTTCATGTATTTAATCTACCCTATTTTAGACAACATACCTTTACCTTTTCCTTTTCCTTACGATTTAGGTAAATATACGTTTCTTATGTACGCTTTTCAATCGGGTGGCGAAGCTTGCGCTGCGTGGAATAATTGCTGTTTAGATACCTTCTGTTGGTGCTTAATGGGAATTGGAGGAGCACAGTTAGAAATTTTTGCTGAGAAAATTAAGCGTTTTTCACAAGAAGACAATCTCGAAATAGAAAACTGCGAAATATCAGAAGAAAAGGAAATAAGTGCCATGATATACTTGAAGCAATGTGTTGAACATCATCTCGCTATTATGGAGTAAAGTGATTTTAATATTGATAAGGTAATTTTTTGAATGGTTCTATTTTGTTTAGATTCATCGACCTCATCGAACGTATTTTTACCTTGGGACTACTAGCACAGTTTTTGGCCAGCATAATATGTGTTTGTAACACCTTATTTCATTTCATTTTGGTAAGTTTGTATTAACAACCTAATAAATGATTTAAAATTTAATGCAAAATTACTTTTTCCAGATCTCACTCTCTTTTCAATTTGTATTATTGACAGTATACTTTGTTGCCATGTTAGAACAACTCTTCTTGTATTGTTGGTATGGAAATGAAATAATATTACAGGTAACATTTTTGTGCATACAGTGTGATTCCTACAACTTATTCCAAATTATTACGATAATTTCTACACTTTATTATACATTCGCGTATAGAATTATAACGTACAAACACATAAAAAACAAAGCTGTGACAATTATTATTATCATCTCAGGAAAAAACTTTGCCTCTATTTGATTCATCTCTGGTAGAACGCCGCGCAACGCTATGACAATTGCGACAGAGGACCTGTCAAAACCCGAATTGGAACGGTCATATAACTCGTAAGAGTTAGGGGATGAATCTGGCTATAGGTCAGGCATTAATGACGTCATATTTAATTGTTGACATAGATATTACTTTAAATATTTAAAAAATAGCGGTATTGTAAAATTAAATATAACATTCAAATTTACCCGACCGAGCGCCCCATGCGGCAAGTAGATGAATAGATAGATAATAAATTGATGGTTACTGTTGAGAATGAAGCTGGCCTTGCTATGACACTCACAGAGTTTGTTACCAAATTTATTTAGTGCTGGATAGACTGCCAGCTTGCAATGTCGAATATGAAACTCGAAGTCTGCCACACCGTAGGTAGCCACCTATTCACATCACCAGAATAGCGTAAGATCGACAGGAAGCAAAGAAACTAGAAATGGGCTACACGAATGATTACTATACAGCCGAGAAACACCACTGAACGTACACAAACCGTCCCTAGACAGTGAACTCAATAGACTAGCAATGTTTCAAAATCCAAGAAGAACTGAAGGAATTAAGAGAAGCCCGATTCCCCGATTCCTATATGAAACTGAATTAACAAAAATCCTTTTCCTGCGTAGTACATTCAGGATATTATATTTGGAGGGAATCTCCCGAACTTTAAAGGCTCAACTATAGTCAATTAAGGAAAATAGAAACGTAGCAATATCGGTGAAAGAAGTAAGATATAAAAGAATCGACATCTACAGTGACAGCAGAGGCCATCTACAGGTCCTAGACAGTTGCAACATTACTTTAGGGATAATGCTATGAAGCTCTTCAAGATATCTCAAAATACAATATCGTAGGATATCAGGAAAACACCTCAAATTTTCAATGTACATATCTGCACCAAGTTACGGCTTTACCACATTTCGACCGTATTGTTGCATTCGCTAAGCGGGGGGGAGGGGCTGAACAGGCCCAGCCAACACAATCCCTTCACCCGGAACGTTCTAAATCATGACAATAAAAATACTTTTATATATAAACAGAGGGTTACAATAATTAATAGTTTATGTTTTAACAATGTGCAAAGTTCTAAAAAATCGTCTATACGATCCTAAACTTTTCCCTTAATCAGTATTCGATATTTTTGTTTTAGAGTGTGAAAGTTGGGGAAGCATGCTATATGTCAAACTGGCATAAATATGGTAGTAAGGTACGCAAATGTTTATTCATAATAATGGAGCGTGCCAAAAAACCGCTGAAAATAACAACTTTAAAGTTTTCTACTTTATCATTAGCTGCATTTGGTGCTGTAAGTATCTTACTTTTTTTATACAGGGTTTCAATTTCAAAAACATCTGTTACCTATATCTCTGGAAGTAAAAGAGAAATCATTTCTTGAAACCCTTCGACAGAAATTAAGGGTGACCAACTCATAAAATAACATTCCCTATTCTATACCTTAGGTCCTTTTAGGTTCTCGATGGTTGTAGCTATAAAAAAAACACAAATGATAATACCGATAACTTGTGTGCTAGCTCATTAAAAAGTTCTTAAAACTTCTTATTCAGCAGTAGTCAAAACAATTTTTTAATCTCAAATCAAGAAACATAGGTAGTTTATTTGGTCCATTTGGATTAAAAAATAGTTCTATACTTTTAGACTTTTAAATCAAAAATTTTACAACCTAATGACATGTTTAAGAGCTTTCCAATGAGGTTTCACAAGGTTTATGTTATCATCTGAATTTGGACACAGCCTACGTTTGAAATTAACTGCCTGCATGATATATTTTTACATAATTTTTTTTGTAGATATTGCAATGGTCTTATTCGATTCTGGCTTTATTAATGAAGATGTATAATAATAAAACGTCTGAAAATTAATGAAGATGCCCAGTCTAATATATAAATTTTGATCTAAAATTAAATGTATGTTATAAAAATCATATTTACGTAGTTTGAATATACCTCTGATGCACTAGATGATAATGTATTTAATATTATAATACGAGTGATCCAAAATTATATTCATCAAAGAGGGCCTAGGAAAACACGTCACCCTCCCCCCTTCCGTTAGCGCAGACCAATGAAGTTGCATATTACTTGACGCAGACAAATTTTCTTTGAGCTGTTGCGGAATGACTTTGACATCTGACATACTCGATTCTTGTCATTGATTAATCTAATTTTCGATCACTCGATATATTACAGTCGTAACCACGTTGTGTTAGGTAGGAATCAGACTGCACGACCAGAGCGACCGTCCAAGACCGACCAAAATTTCAAATACATGTACTTATATGACTAAACTCAGACCGCAGCGGATGCGAACGACCACGTAGGCCGGTACCGACCGTCCAGATTTGAATTTCAAACTTGTTTGAAATTTGGACGCTCTTAACCTACGAACGCATGCACAATTTTTAGGTTACCTACTAACAAACGTAAAAAACACACCTTAGCTGACAGCATAAAATATATTATAATGCCTGATAGTATTTTGTGAATGCGGTTTCAATATTTAACATGGTTAAATAATAAGTTCTGTCACTTCAGTTTTATTTTTTACTTGACAGGTGCCTGAATGTGGACGAGCAGTGTGATTTTTAAAATTTTGGCCGGTTGCGGACGATCGCTCGCTGTGAACGGTCGGCCCTGAACGATCGTGCAGTCTGATTTCTACCTAATAATTGTATTTCTAACGAACGCTATGACTATAATGATTCACTGTATTTTTAAATAATGTAAAAAATAAAATATATCCAATCAGAAAATTGGTAGATCTTATTGTTAGAGGTATATACATTTAACATAGGTTAGCTTACAGAAAACTTTGTTGTATGGAAGTGGAAGTGAAATTCAGTGGATAAAAATTTTCTCCTGCAACCATCAAGAATTTACATTTAAAATTTAGGTATTTTCGTATACTATTGTAACATAACATGAATAAAACAATATTGGGAGTGCGTCACTACTACAATTTCCGGATAATAATTTAGATGCAAAACTTACAATCTTCATTTTTTTTCTTTTTGTGGCTATTCAAGAACAGCTAATAACTATAGTACAATTTAATCAATAAAATTTTCGATAAGGTTAATTTAGGCGCGCTAATTGATAACTTCAAAAAATAAGAAAGGGGTAAAGTAAACAACGCAACAATGCATTAGTTCCTGTTATCTGATTTGTGTTTATGTTATATATTCTATAATCTTCTTTGAACCATCGATTGTGCAGTGGAGCATAGGGATATGCTCCTTCTATAAAGGACCAGGTACGTCCGAAGGTAATAATTAATATTATAATTTTACAATGTTATAGCAACATTCGTAGCCACTAAATGTGAATTGCATACAATATTTTTTTCTACGACTTGTCATAATAAAGAAAAATAAGTACTGCATTTTCAAAATTTATTAAGTCTCTCTTATGGTCATGGCAATATTTTATATTGTGCATTCGGACAGGGTCACGTAATTCGAAAACGGTTCGAGCATTGGTTGAGGCACGGAACCTCGAGATGTTGGCGGAAGATTTACTATAGTAGGTATCAGTAGAAAAACTAAAAAATAAAATTATCTTTGTTAAATTTTATTTAGCAATGCAGAAATATTATATTTAGTATATATTTCAGAACCCCATTGCTTTAAGTTTTCTGATTATCTGCTGATCATATTACTTTACCCAACGACTAAAGGTACTGACAACGGTAATTTGACAGGTTTGGAGAATGCGACTGACCCATTTTGATAAAGAATGCAAGTTTTGAAATAAATCAACAATTTAGACTCGTGATTAGTGAATTTTATTGCTCACAATATTTAAAAATAAATGTGCTTGAGCAAAGTGAATGCCGTGGCACCAATACCTCATTATCATCAAAAATTGGTAAATGCAAGTTTTTCTTTATAGGCTCCTCAACTGAGCTTTGCCCTCGTTATTTTTCAATAAACCTTCATGAACAAACTCTAAGGGCCTGTATCGACGTAGTTTAACTCCCCGCCCAGCTGAACCACGATCAATTGTCATGGATACAATTATTGTAACAATCGTATCCATGACAGTTGATCGTAGTTCAGCTGAACGGGCAGTTAAACTACGTCCATACAACCCGCCCTTAGAGGAATGAACGTATGTATGAACATTTCCGACATTTCATTGCACTGCAATCGGTTGTTTACTTTGTACACTCCACCTGAATTTTTTTTTACATGAAGGAGTTCCAATTCATAGAGCAGATAAAATTGACAGACGTTGAATTAGCACAGGTCGTACAATTTTACCCCTATCCGCGAAAAACGCATGATTAAGATCCATTCCACATGTATAAAAATCTTACGAATGTGAGTCAGGTTTCAATGATCATCGGATCCAAAAGCAAACATCAAATTCGCCGATCAAAAATCACATTACGTTTAGAAGTATAAAAATGTTATACTTTCTTCGATTAATATTTGCATGCTTTCGTAACAATCAAACTCTGTGTATATTCTGTTGCTTTCCAGTTCAAATTTCCTGGCAAGAAATGTTAAAATGGAAACATTATTCTTCTCATCAATATCAACAATAAGTTAAAGTATTTTTATTGACATTCTCAAGCGTCACGTTGTTGAAATCCATGATTATATAAATAATAAATATTAAATAAAATATCGATTTCAACGGGAAATATCAAGATTTATTCGCTTTATACGTATTTCGGCATCATTGTGCCATTGTCAAAAGCTATTATAAAATATTATAACAAATGCAAAAATATAGTAACTCCTTGATTCTATTATTTTATCACTGCGTGAAGCAGCTGGCCCCAGTCAACCCGTCGGAGGACAGTCGCTTATCAGTGTTTTAAAAAGATATTTATTCCAAAATCTTCAGTAAAGGAGAATCTAAGAGATCAATTTGCTCATTCATTAAAGGTATGTTGTTTTTTGTGTGTTTATAAATTTCAAAAGCTTCTAAAATGTTTAATTTATTTTTGTTATCAGAAAAGTGTAAAAATTTAATTGTATTATTAGATGTTAATGTGTGATCTATCAAATAAAATTGTATTTTGGTTTCGTTATGTTGACGATATTTTGGCATCAAATAGTTCTTTCGAATACATTGACGACTTTTTAATTTTTATTAATACTTTACACCAAAAAATTAAATTTACACTAGAAATTGAACAAAACAGATCTATTAACTTTTTAGACTTAAACATAAAAATTAATTCAGAAAACATACTCGAATACTCAATTTATAGGAAACCTACACAAACTGATATTACCATACCACATAAGTCTTGTCATCATAATACACATAAATTAGCAGCATATCAATCTTTAGTACACAGAGCTCTAACAATTCCTTTAGATAAAAATAATTTTAATAGAGAAATTTCCATTATTAAACAAATTGCATATAGCAACGGATATAACACTACACTTATTGACACTTTAATTAAAAAGAAAAATTATAAATTAGCTATTCAAAAAGTTTATTCCATTAATAACACTGATAAAACATTAAAATACGTTTCAATTCCATATTTTGGTAAAATTTCAGAAAAGATTGCTAAAATTATAAATAACACAAATAAATATAAAGTCATTTTTAAAACAAATAAAAATATTCTATACTCTCTTTTCAATGCTAAAGACAAAATTAATGATTTGCTAAAATCAGGTATTTATAAATTAAATTGTTCACATTGTGATTCAGTATATATAGGTCAAACAATTAGAAAATTTAGTATTAGGCAAAAAGAACATATCCGTTGTTACAAATATAAACATGCACATAAATCAAATTTTGCTAAACATTTGTTAGAACAAAATCACACATTAACATCTAATAATACAATTAAATTTTTACACTTTTCTGATAACAAAAATAAATTAAACATTTTAGAAGCTTTTGAAATTTATAAACACACAAAAAACAACATACTTTTTTGGAATAAATATCTTTTTAAAACACTGATAAGCGACTGACCTCCGACGGGTTGACTGGGGCCAGCTGCTTCACGCAGTGTTAAAATAATAGAATCAAGGAGTTACTATATTTTTGCATTTGTTATAATATTTTATAATAGCTTTTGACAATGGCACAATGATGCCGAAATACGTATAAAGCGAATAAATCTTGATATTTCCCGTTGAAATCGATATTTTATTTAATATTTATTATTTATATAAAGTATTTTTGTTTGTAATATCCTTTAATTAAAAAAATAAGACATAAATAGTAATTATTAGAAGTAGTCTATTTATACAACAGCAATATCTGCACAAGATCTAAAAGTTTCCTGAGGTCCACAGCCAATGGCGCCGCTGCCATCTGGACAAATTCCCCATGTGTTACCTGCATATCAAAAACATATTTATTGGTAAAATATTCACCAAATAGCAAAACTAAAATGATTTCGATGTAGCTGGTAAAGTGACTAAACTTACAATTAAATTTGATATAAGAATCAACAATAAACGTACCCGTTTTGTAATTCCATCTAAGCACACATCGTTCGCATTTCAAACCGACTGGTAATTGAATATTATTATAAAAATAATTTGTAGCTGGTTCTATTTCTATCTCCTCAAAACCGTCTTCAAAGAATAATGGTTGGAAGCAATCGTCGGTCTCTGGTTTTGAAGGATCGGTCAACTCACACAAGCTACAAGGGAGACACGTATAACTACCATTTACATTTATTTATTACTTCGAGAATAAGTACCTGTAATTAAACCATCCTTTATGGTTTGTGGTTAAACGAATAGTAATGTTAATGACACTGCCTGATGGATATTCAGCAACTACTTTTCCTTGACCATATTTACCAGTATTTTCATTACCCCGTGGAATAGGGTCAACATAGTTGTCACCACAGACTCCACATTTGCCTTCATTTTGACCCCATTGTATCTACAAGGAAAGTTTATCTATTATACTTGCTGAATAGGTAGATACATTTAGTTAAATGTGAAACAACGAATAAGAGCCGATTTAAGGCAGGTTTATCAATCCGTACCTTGTAGAGCTAACTAACAGTCAACTGTCATGGATACGATTCTTGTAACAATTCGTATCCACGGCAATAATTATTAACCGTTGGTTAACTTAACAGAGAATTGATAAACCACCCCTTAAATATGTAGATGACTTGATGTTTTTGCTATTATCTTGGTAGAAATAATTTGTTTAATTTTCTGTTCGCAAGTTAAGAATTAATACAACACCACATTGTCCACGAACTAGATTAATTAATATCCTTAATTTATTTGTAGGCTAGAAATACTAGCATAAGAAATATTTAATTAATGACTTATTTCAATAATATATGATATCTATCCAAAGGTACCCCAATATTTACAAAACTGTTCATTGTTGATTTACAATGAGTTATAAACAAATATTTCCTAATGCAGTTTGTCATAATAGTTCTATGACGTACTTAAATCAATTTTCACCTCTATTTATTGATTTAAGTCATACCCTTTAATCTTTATCACCTTTTTATACTAGGTAGGTATATGTACAAAACTTTTGTATACACGGGATATGATTAGGGAAGAGGCGAATTCAAAATTAAAATTTTAGTATTGAAATCCCGATGGTGCTTGAATCAATTCACCACCCTCTGCCTACCGAGTACAACAAGTTTGATATAATACAAGTATTATCCTACTGAGTTTAGTAACGAAAGCCACCACCACCTATTACCTATATATGAGAGTTGACTATAATAGTATTCCCTATTATTCCTTCTTCAACAGTTCATACCTCAACACTTACAGAAATATTCTAGACCTAAGTTTTTTGATGTTACATTGTTATTGATTTATAATTTATGACTTTACGATTTGCACATCGTTTATGATTACAGAAACATTTCTATCCCAACATTCCAAAAGAATTTGCTAAACAAGATACCAGGTATGGCTATTAAATATCGAGATTGATAGAATATAGACAATTTATTCTTAAATATTATCCCCTTTGAGATAGTTCCTCCCTGCCTGATTATACCGCTCCATACGCCGCTGCCACTGTTGGAAGCCATGTTGTAGGACATTATCTCTTAAAATCTGTAGAAGCTCTACCGTTTTTTTTTCCCATGTTCTACCGATGTCAAATGAGTCTCTTGCAATAGACAATATAGTTTAGGAAATAAATAAAAGTAGCAGGGAGTTAAATTCGACAAACAGGGATGCTGTTCGAACTTCTTCTGTTCCGCATTGAAATTTTAGCACAAAATTTTGTCATGTTACAAACATGGAATATAAATATTAATTAACTTACTCCATATCCCCCACAGAAATTTTCATTGTCGTTGTAATTTATTGGAGCAGTTGAATCAAACCTCCATAAAGAACTACGGTTTGGTGGATCCCACATCATACCATGTCCGGTAACTTCTTCAATGATAATTACAGCAGCCAAAGAGGCAAAAACGAATTTTAAGGAGCACATATTTGTTTTAATTTATTTTAATGTGTCAAGACAAAAGTGTTAATTAAATGTAACTGGTGAGATGAAAATTCGCGTTTTATACCTTTCATATTATCTCAACAATTTTGAAATATACGTAATAGGTACAAATTTTATAATTGTTTTTGTTTGATAGAAATTATGATAGGTAAAAATTGATTGATGTATAGATTGATTTATTTTTTTAAATAAACAAAAATCGAAGTTCAAAATTTTAGTTTTTTATAGTTTAAATAAATAGTTAACAATAGGAACCACTTGTAATGAACAACTTGTAACAATTCCGTTATAATTTAAATCGAAGATGATATTCACTATTACACTAAAAATAGGACAAAATAATATTTCAAAACAATTTTTGAATCAATCATTTTTATCTGTCTAGGAGAACATAAGTATGCCCTCGAGTATGCCGTATGCCGTATCTACGTCAAGCTCTCGCTTCACGGAGATCTTTAACTTAAAAAACACTTACTATGAGTGTTTATTAAATTTTATTTGGTAAGTTTATTTTTTATACTATTTAGAGATATTCTAATGAGTTAGATAAAAAAAATGGAAATTGGAATAACCCTAGTCCAAGAGTGCAATATAATTTCGTTAGAAATTAGCGTAGAGCTGTCGAATCCATGGTAAACATATCGCCCTGGGTGTTTCAGATTTCAACACAAATATGAAAATTAATAAGAATATCTAGGAGCAAATTGCGTGGAAAAATTCGAAGTTATATAAAATACCTACAGGGAAATATATTAAACAGATAGCTGGTCAGTTCGAAAGAACAAACACAGCTACACAGGGTGTGTATAAATGGTGGTGCAAGCTTCAAGTAAACTTATTTCTTGGACAAAATAAGGAAAAAAACTTAGTGCAAAGAAGCTGGAAAAAGCTTCCTGAACTTACACGACGTCCTCAAAATTGATAACAGTAAAGAAAGCTTCATTTTCAAAAGCAAGTTGTTTGAAGTTTACATTAAGTAAGGTAGACACATAATAAATTGTGATCATCAGTCATCAAATTATCATAGTACGTTCTACTAGGTTCCGAAATCTATATTTCTTATATTGTTATGGTAAGGGGTAGCCAATCGTCTACGAACTTTTTTGCAATACGCTTTTTGCTGTATTGTTGTCCAAAGAATAACTTTACCTGAAGCTTACACCCGACACCGCCATTTTTGCAGAGGATTCAGTACGTTACAATTATCCATACTATAGACTATAATAGAGGACTAAAACATAACAGTTTACTTTTTAATTCTGAATTCTAAAATAAAATAAATGATCATTTCTACATCGAGAACTTAGGTTTTAACAATGTTGTAGTAAAAAATTGTTATGTTTTGCTATATGTTCATAGAAAAAAGCCACTTCAGTCCCGGAAGTGCAGAAATATTATTTAAGCTGCAATATTTACATAGTTTACCATTTTCCTATTTTTTTTTAATTTTAGTGATTATAGTAATTGCCTATAAATATTTTTGTGCTTTAAACCATAGTTCAATCACAAATACCTAAATTACCTAAAAGAAATTTAATTGAACTCTCATACTACAAAAATTTAATTACCCATATGTATTTACACTTTTCTAGGTGTCAAAATTGAAGCAACAAATATTCGTAGCCACTTTAAAGTATTACGTGCCAAGTGTTCCTAATAGCTATTTTGTACTTTTAAAATTATCAGACAATTTACTGTAGTAAATAGAAAATACTTAACACAAAAGTGCGCTCTAGATACTATTATAATTATTAATTAATATAATATAGGTACTAATCATATTCCTTGACCTTTTTTTTTCTTTTATCTTTGTAAAAATCATCTTCTATTATTCATAAGCTATTAAAAAGTTTTTTAGTTGTTTTCAAAAACATGAAAAATGTCAATGACAACCTTAGTATCAGCCAGTATCTCTGAACCATATTTCATAAGACTCTTAATATAACCAATGCTTTAGTAAAAAGTCAAATTCATTTTGAATTATAATGGATGTAAATGTTTGTTTTGTAAGAAACACCTCCAATTTTATTGATCCTAAAAATGAAATTTGTTTTCTAATACGTTTGGACAACATTGACCCTTACTATTATACTACTATTATAGGTTTTTCCTTTTGTTTTGTTTCTTATATCCATCTTCTTCCCGATCTTCTAACTAAAGCCTGCCATTAGTTTATATTCGAAAATATAGCATAAAGTCTAAGCTCAACGTACAATGGGAAAAGATAAAATATCGACTTAGCAGATGTAAGAATATAGTCGAAAAGTTTGCATTCAATTATATAAAAATATACAGGGTGTTTCATTTAAAATAACAAAGTTGCTTACTATACTGTGAAAAGCAAAGACTCTGTATACGTGATATAAATTTAGAGAATGCAGAGCTATATACCGGGTGAGTCAGACCACCCGTATCAGTCGTTTTTTTCGAAAACGGTTAATCGTAGAGAGTCGGGCCAAAAAAATGTATTACAAAAGCCTTCATGAAGAATCGAATGGTGACATTTGCATTCGCCGGAAAAATCGGCATCCTGAAGAGTTTGCTCCAGAATGTCGAGAACTCCAAAATTTCAAATAGCACGGGGGGTCAACATTCCTCAGAAGGGGTGGGGGTAATAAAATTATTTTTCCTACAAAACTTGCTTATTTTTTAAAGACCTTTTCAACGATACTATTTTTGACCCCCCGTGCTATTTGAAATTCTGGAGTTCTCGACATTCTGGAGCAAACTCTTCAGGCTGCCGATTTTTCCGGCGAATGCCAATGTCACCATTCGATTCTTCATGAAGGCTTTTGTAATAAACAATTTTGGCCCGACTCTCTACGATTAACCGTTTTCGAAAAAAACGACTGATACGGGTGGTCTGACTCATCCGGTATACTGAATAACTTTTATATTTAAACTTCTTGCATATTTTGACTAATAAAGGCACTGTAGCATAGGAGCATCAATTTACGATTTTCAAAACCTCGTAGAGGGCGTTACAGTGAAATTCTAGCGTTAATAATAAAAAAAGAAAAAGTACCTAACACCAGGCTGCATAAGTGTAGAAAATTTAAACAAAATCGTGTGGTCAGTTTTTTTGTAATAACTTTTTAAAAATTTCACAATTTTTGGAAGAGCGCCGCCGTTGCGACCGTGTTTGGATTTACTAAATAAATTTCTTATAAATAATCTTCATTGGATGGTATCGCCAAAGGGCTTTAAAACAAGTTGTTGCTGAACCTGATCAGATAATTGGTTTTTGAGTTGTAGAGCGTTAAAGTCAAAAACGTGAAAAATTCATAACAGCCGCCATTTTGGAATTAGAGAGTCCGGTAAAAAACGGTTTCCCTTAAATTATGGTCTTCTTTCATATCCGCTACTCAGATTTTCAAAATTCTGCTTCTGAAAAAAATGCTACCAAATACACATGTCTAACTTCCGCTTCCGGTTTAGGATTTTTTCGAAAAGCTTATTTTGTCGATGAATTTTCGATATACCCCTTCATTTCTAATTTCATTAAAATCGGTTCACTAGTTTCTGCGTTAGAGGTGTCACATAAACACACACATACACACACACCCACCCACACACCCACACCCACACCCACCCACGGACATTTTTTCTAAACCATTTGTTTGGGTTCCTGGAGGTCCAAAACACGTATTTCCGTGAAAATCTCAATTTCGGCAATTTTCAGTTATCATACTTCCCATATACCAGTGGTGGTAGGAAAGTAAAAACTAGGTTGATGAGAAAAAGAACAGTAGGTAAGGACGAAGAAGAATTCGGCTAATGTCACTAACATTTTTATAAAAGCGGAAGGCCTTTTTTTCGAAGAAGAAGTAAACTTGTATATGCACGATAAAGATATTCCTTATGGGGTTAGAATTCCCCCAGGGTAACGAGAATGCTCTGTACATAAACAAAAACAATAGCTGGCTTAAGTGTTTACAATCAATGAAACCTAGGGGTTAGGGAATATGTTGAAAATCAGTGAAGATAATGAACAGAGAAAGCTGTCAACAAAGAAGGCTACAGTACAGTCGAACGTGTAGTTTGACGGGGCCTGGACACAATCCCCACAGGACACAACCCCCACATGGACACAATCCCCACATTGGACACAACGCCCACACCTCGATTCGCCCACAATCCCCACAAGGGACACAACCCCCACATTTGAATTTGTCCACAAACCCCACAAGGGACACAACGCCCACACTTCGATTCGCCCACAATCCCCACAAGGGACACAACCCCCACATTTGAATTTGCCCACAAGCCCCACTAGGGACACAACGCCCACATCTGATGGTGACGCCGCGCCGTCCAGATAGGCAACCGAAATAACATTAGAAAAGATGTAATTTACAATAAATTGTAAAAACCTGGGAAAATTAAATTTTTACAAAGATACTGAGATTATCTGTGCGCATGGCACCTTAGTCTGTGTTCAGGTTAGTTGCTCTTTGCTGGTAATATATATAGAAAGATGGCTAAAAAAGAAGAAGATGGTAACACAAAGGGATGCTCATTCCTCATAAAAGAAAACAAGAAATGGTTAGGGGGTAAGCTGAGGGATGTTTATTCCTCATAAAAGAAAACAAAAATGGATAGCAGGTAAGCTGAGGGATTTTCATTGCTCATAAAAGAAAACAAAAAATGGTTAGCAGGTAAGCTGAGGGATATTCATGTTGCATCTTTGTTGTCTGTGTACATGGTACGAAAATCTGTGCACATGGCACCTTAGTCTGTGTTCAGGTTAGTTGCTCTCAGCGGTTAATACATATCAAAACTTGCACGACAAGGAGATGGCGCGGCGTCACCATCAGATGTGGGCGTTGTGTCCCTAGTGGGGCTTGTGGGCAAATTCAAATGTGGGGGTTGTGTCCCTTGTGGGGATTGTGGGCGAATCGAGGTGTGGGCGTTGTGTCCCTTGTGGGGTTTGTGGGCAAATTCAAATGTGGGGGTTGTGTCCCTTGTGGGGATTGTGGGCGAATCGAGGTGTGGGCGTTGTGTCCAATGTGGGGATTGTGGGCAAAACGAAATGTGGGCGTTGTGTCCAATGTGGGGATTGTGTCCATGTGGGGGTTGTGTCCTGTGGGGATTGTGTCCTAGACCCGTGTTGACGAAGAAAAAAAATGGAAAGGACAATAACTGCCGAATTAGGACAAATGGTGATACAAGGGGAACAACAAAACTCAAAAGAAGTGAAAAGCACTATAAATAAATTTAAAGAAATGGTGGAGAAGATAAGTAATAGAATGACGAGAAGAGCAAATAATGAAAAAATAGGAAATTATGAAACAAATAGACATCCAAACCCGCGCAACCCCAGGTTGATAACATTCTCCTTCAGGACTGGCAAGTTTAATTCACATAACAGCAGTAGTGCCACCTTCACCCATTAGGCCATTACCAATAGTCGAATGAAAATATTTCCACGTCAAGTAATATTCAATTTCATTGGTCTGCTGCTAACGGGTGGGGGGTAACCCTGACGCTACTGCTGTTATGTGAAATGGGCTTAACATGGCTTAACCGTATACCGGAACTTCGATCCATAGAAATGTAAAAAAAATGACTATTCAATCACAAATTTAATGTTCACTCTAAATTTGACGTTTCAACAATCTATTCTAAATTTATTAAAAGATCCGACCTAACAAACTACTTTACCAATTTCACCCCCAACCATTCTACAACATTAATTTCGACCATGGAAAAATCCTCAAGTACACTAATTTTAAACCGTAGAAATTCACGAGGCGAAACAATTCTATTAACCAGCATCAGAAAAGGTAGATCGAATTCCTTTATAATGAACCTTATTCAGTCTGGCTGTGATGTTAACATTTCGACTAAAGAAGGAGAATCACCTCTTCACCACGCCGTATCACGCCGTACCACCAAAGTTGCACATGAATTAATCAAATCCGGTGCAAATATTAATGCCTTGGATTATAGTAAGGAAACTCCATTGCATTATGCAATATTGGACGATCAACTAGAAAGCATCAATATGTTACTTTACTATGGAGCTGATATCAGTAATTGGTCGAGTTATAACAGAACACCTTTGATGTTAGCAGCAGAAATATGCGACTACGAGATATTCGCAACCCTCTTTCGATATTATGAGGAATATTCTTGTATAACCCCCAATGATGAAATTTTGATTGCAACTCGCTTAGTTTCTATAAATCTAAATCCTAGTTGGATGAGGTGTGAAGATACTTTTTTCCTAAGACTTTCGATGCATTGTGGGATTCCCGAATTGTTTAAATTGATTTGGAAACGACTTGATTATGAAAAACTTTTAGTTGGGGAAAAACCATTTCTGATTACTTATTGGAACAGTAAATTATCCTATTTTACCACATCTAATTGGATTGAATGCTTATATTTGATTCTTAATTGTCCTTGTGGTTATAAATTTGTAAATCATTGCAAAACCTACCGATACCTGTTTTTACCAAAATTGATACGGGCTTTTGATGAACATGAAGTTCAAAGAATTGACAGAATTAAAATGCTTTATTCCTTATTTTCATTAGGGGTTGAAGTTTGTAGTTGTGATATTGATTGGATAAGATTGCATTACGGATTCAACGAAGAATTTACAGCTTGCATTTATGGAGGAAATTATCGTGGACAAATCGGTGACAAGGATTGCGAATCACCATTTTTAACCTTCATTTTTGGACTTGAAGAAAATTGTTCAGTTGAAAAAATATTAGAATTGTTTAAACATTGGCCACCTAACCTTTGTCATTATTACCAGTTTTTTTCGTTGTTTCCTGATATGAAGAGCGAATTACAAAAGGTTTGGAAGAAAAGTTGCAAATCTGATCATATATTAAATACTACATTTGGAAAAGCTACAATGTTTTATACTTCAGATATTAGTAAAGAACTTGGGCAAATGAGTGAATTTCCTTCACTTTTGGAATTGAGCCGAAATGCAACTCAAAATTGGATTCGAAAAAAATATGGAGATAGAATTCTTAAACCTTATAATTTTCATGATATTGTGAAAGGTTTAATTTTGCCACAATATCTTCAAGATGTTCTTTTATTTAAAAAAACCTATTTATAATAAAACGGTATCGGAAAATGTCAACAAATAATTTAGAACCGTAATCTTCCTGGTATTGTTAGTCTTTTCAATTTAACTAAAGTCCAAAAACTAAGTCTATTCGCATATTGTACAACAAAATAAATGAAAAATTAATTAAAACCAACCAACCAATAAATAGTATATTGCTTCGTCTGTAATTATCGGACTGACTGCCGCTTATCCGCTAAACTTTGTACTTCTGACGCGAATAAAGCATGTTATGCTTTTTTCAAACGTAGAAAATGCATTGTAATTTAAAATCTATTGGAAAATTGAAACGTCAAAGAAAACAGAACCAAATTGAACAATTTCTAAAAACTTTTCTGCAATTGTTGCCCGAGAGGCAGTAAAACTAAATTTTGCACCAATCACAAACCTCTATTTACTTTTGCTGCCGCTCGTGAGCAGTACAAATAGTTATTTGTTTAACAAGGCATTATATCCGTAGTTGGTATTTTACAGCTGAGGCGAAGCCGAAGCTCAGGAACCAGCCAAGGCAGTTTATCTGCATCTCTGCTGTGCTCTATTAATTAATATTACATGCTATTATTTCACGTAAAGAAGTCAACAAACCTATATGAACTTCATAACTGATTGATATTGTGTTTCACTGCAAAAATATCTCATCTGTGACCATGCTTTTTTAATGATTCGATTAGTACACTAACGTGCTAGCACTAGTCTATTGCAGTCGTAAACGTGAAACCAAAAGATTTGAAAGTTTGATTAATAAATTGCCATTACAATGAATAGGTGGTCCTATACAGATCTCAATATTTGCAATTCTAATGCGTGGGGGGATTCACCAGAAATATACTGTACTAAACTCCAGAAGCCATTCTGCAATATTAGAGTAAGGAATTCAAAATTACTTTCTACTTCACAAGCTCTACAGCCAGGGACCAGGGTCATATGACTCCTATCTAATAATTCTTAAATTTGGAGGAAAGACACACAACCATAGAGGAAACGGTGTCACCCATTGCGTTACGCCCGATTTTAGAATTTTTAAGTTAAATTTTGTTCATATGTTGGAAATCTGGTATTATGAAACTTCAGATACGTAAATTTTCTTCTGTTTTCTGCAATATATTTTTATAACTTATAAATTGCCACTCACGTAGATAATTTAATAAAAGTTTCTGTAGTATGTTTACTGGTAAGTATATTTGTGGTTGTGGATAAAAGTTTGTACCTTACAGTCTCTAGTGGAAACAGTCAGTTCCGGCTGTCGTAGCTATGGTTCACGTTCACAACTTTCAATACGCTTGGGTTTTTATTATAAAATATATGAGGAACCTGTATAATATATGCAATGTATTTTTAAAGGAAGAAAATATGAAGCATTTATTTGTGTAAACGTTAAACAAACAACGAATACTTTACGTTTTAGTATTAAAATATTCATAATTGTTAAGTAAACAAATTAAACAATGGCAATATCTGCACAAGATCTAAAATTTTCTTGAGGTCCACAGCCCAATGCACCTGTACCATCTTCACAAATTCCCCAATTATTTCCTAAAAGAAAATTAATATCAAAAATGTTTTAAATGTAAAGTAATTGATACTAGATAATAGATATGAATCTATCTAAGAAAGACTGCATTACTAGGTACAAAATGAGCTTATCCTATTATAATAATGCTCACCAGTTTTATAGTTCCATCTTAATACACATCGTTTGCATTTTAAGCCCACCGGTAAACGAACTTTGTTATAGAAATTCTTCGCAGATGCATCAATCCTAATTTGGTCAGAACCATCTTCCAATTTTAGTTTTTGAAAACAATCTTCGAGTTCTGGCTGTGATGAATCTTTCAAATCGCACAAACTATAAGATATTTGTATTAATATACATATTAGATACCTAACCTTGATATAAATAAATAATTCTTACCTATAAGTGAACCACCCTTTGTGATTACTGGTTAAACGAACCGTAATATTAATGACACTTCCTGATGGATACTCTGCAACTTTTCTTCCTTGCCCATATTTACCAGTATTTTCATTATTTCGTGGAATGGCGTCAGCGTAATTATCACCACATACTCCACATTTACCCCCATTTACACCCCATTGAACCTTCAAAACACAAACTCAATTTACTAGTGTTTTCGTTCTTTTGTAGAAGAATATTGTATGACCCCACGGGCCACTCCAATCATACGAGTTACCTACTAGTTTTATTAGTAAAATTGTAGGTACATCAAGTTGCATATTTATTATTCACCAGCGATAATGGAAGAAATCTAAAAAGTTGGGTCATATGAAAAACTTACCCCGTATCCTCCACAAAAATTTTCGTTGTCATTGTAATTGATAGGAGCTGTTGGATCAAATCTCCACAGAGAACTTCGATTTGGTGGATCTAACATCATCCCATGTCCTACTACCATTTCAAAAATAAGAGTAACCGATAAAATAATTAAACTAAACTTTAATAAGGTACTCATAATTGGTCTGGATGAAAACTATGTGCAGTTTTGTTGCTAAATGTAAATATATGAACTATAAATTCTGATTTTATATCTACCTACCTTCTTAGCCTATGACGAGTTTAGTTATCTCGGTAAGATAAACAATTTCTTTGAAAAAAAAAGTTTCCTAGTATCTACAAAAAAATTAGTTTATTGTTTTCATAAGATACGACGAAAATTACAGATAAATATAAATTCGTGGAATGCAACAACTATTTATAAGAAAACAAAAATAAAGTCGTTTATACCATATGGAACCTACAGGACATCGATCAGGATATTTACAGTTACCCAGAGGTCTTAATATAGTTGAAAACGATTTAAAAGAATACTGACGATTGACATAATATGGTAACAAAATCACCAGAAAATAAGTATGGGGTAGAGCAAGGAACTTGCAAATAATCAAGATGATCAAATGTGGAAATAATAATTGGGAATTTGCCAGTACAGAACCTTTTGTTCCACCCTTTATATCGCAGAGAAGCCTTTTTCCATTGGATGTGGTCGTTAAGCGCACTGCACCGTGGCCAGATAAAGTCCAGGAAGTCCTGGGGGGAGATGAGCTGAAGTTGGTGTGTTTCTAAAAAGGGAACTTTGAATTCCTCAGTCTTTTTGCCGTCAATGCTTCACATTCACAGAGTAAGTGAAATGGGGTTTCATCCTCCGTGCCACACGCTCTCCACATAGGATCATTTAGTAGGTATACAGTATACTGTAAGAAAGCTAATGAGTAATTTTATATTCCTCCTGTCGAGTTGTAACATTTGATTTTTGTGTTTTCTGGATAGATCTCAAACAATCAGTTTTGACTGTCTCAATCCAGGTACTACCCTGGAGATACTACCCCTCAAAGACTGCAAAGCACTGGGGAGGAAGTAAGTTAAAACTTAAAACATAACTATAGTACAACAAGAAATAAATCATTAATTGTCAGTACTGAGTGGAAATCACTGGACATAGACAATTAAAACACAACCCACCCAAAATCAACAAGAAAAGAAAGAAACTAAGTGCAATTAATAACAGGACACTGCAACCTCAATAGAGATTTCAACCTAATTGTGATGACGGTAGATACCATTTGCAAATTGCGAGAAGATGGGGATAAAACATCAATCCAGATTCTTTTGTGAATACAAACAAAGGAAGGTCAGTTAGGGAAAGAATAGCGGAAATAACCATCTGATGAAGTAAATACCGTAGCTTGCATGGATTTGCGCCGACGAAAAATAATAATAAACCAAAACAAAACTCAAAAACCTACACTGGATGATTATTATCTACCCCCTGTTGCCTACTTATTAGAAAAAGAAACGTTAAAACATTTGAAAATTTAGATAAAAGTTTAATGGTTCTTAAATAAGTTCACCATAATATTTTAATCTCATTGATATAATTTTTGCTTTAGCATGACAGAATTCAAATACAACTCAACAACATTATTGTATGTAAGAAAATAAAGCAAAAGCTTTATGGAAAGAACGGCTGTTCAAGTTTAAAATAGGATGTAGTGGTATACAAAGCAGCCAATTATTAAGTTGCATTTAAAGATAAAATAATTTTTAAATGGGAAAGGTTAGCAAAAAATAATAATACAAGGATTTGAAGAATCGTTATATTGTAAAAAATCCGTAGATAAAAGTTTACGTTTCTCTAATTTTAATTAGGTACAGTGAATGCAAGTAGATAAATGAAGTTTAAAAAAATTTTAATCTCAAAAGATAAGAAAAATATTTTAAGTGACTTACCAATAATTGAATATAAAAGACTACATTATTAAGATTATGAAATTTTTAAAAAATTTACAATTTCCATGAACGAAACATTGAAATAGCTATTTTCCTAACAAGTGCAGAAAATCGATTTTTCCGCACGCAAATGCCGTTGACAGCACGACGCGTAGCGGAGTGGTGTCAAGCATTTAAGGAAAAGTGGATTTTCCGCACTAAAACATGTGCGGAAAATGCGTTTTTCCGCACGCTAGTAGAAAAAATATTTTATACAATTAAAAATGTTAAAATAGTTAAACGAAAGTTTGTGATTGTGATAACACTACTATGTTGGACGCATGGCGTGAACAGGAAATAGTTTGAAATGTCTTTATAGAAATGTTAATAAGGCTGAAGGCGCTAAAATTGGATGTTAAATTTTTTTTAAATTTCATTTATCTACTTGCATTCATTCACTGTAGGTATCTAATTAAATTTTTTGCACGATCGGTCTTTTTTGTTTACTTACTAGATTCGATGCCAGAACAGTAAGCTGCATTTACTGGTTGTTAGGTGTAACAAAACAGTAAGTAATTCACTTACCGTTCTAGAACAGTAAGTAGTATAATTCATTGTATTGCAGACATGATAACTATGGTTACCGTGGTTGTCAGTCAATTTATAAAAAAATAAGGTTATAGAGGTACATTTATCATTTTGAAATATAACTATTTTAAATCAATTTTTTTTATTGCGATCGTGCAAAAAACGTTATAAGCATGTCGAACGTTAAGGGTTACCGGTCTCCGACAATAATTGGGGTCGTCGCTTCACTCCTCCCCAAACAATTGTCGTCGACCGGTAAACATCCCTTACCGTTCTTAATACTTAATATACTATTATGACAGTAATTAAAGCTATTTTTAAACCTACATTTAACTTAACCTTCATATTTAAAAAAAAATACATTATAATGTAATCATTAACGATTAACCCGTCATTTTTACGTCCGTTAAATCATTAAATTTTAATTATAATATTCTTGTTTCTGAAGAAGCTAATTAAATTAGCGAAACGTAAACTTTTATCTATGGATTTTTTACAATATAACGATTCTTCAAATTCTTGTATTATTATTTTTTGCTAACCTTTCCCATTTAACCCATTTAAAAATTCCTTTATCTTTAAATGCAACTTAATAATTGGCTGCTTTGTATATACCTACCACTACATCATATTATATTATTGTACAGTATTATTAACGTAGTAACACAGAGGGACACACAAGCGAGTTTACGGTTCTGCCCCCTATATTATACAGATATTTATTAACTACAAATCATTTTACTGTTACTGTTTTTAAAATAATTGACAAGAATCAGGTGCAATTATTACATAATCGGAAACCCCAACAGAACCACTTTAATTTTTTACTCCCCAATCTATTGATGCTTAAACTGCATCGTATATCTTATCAACTCTATTATTTCTATTTTTTATACTATGTATCTAGAAGAGCTTACACAACTTATTATCTACTACACGAAAATGTACTTTGGTTAATTATACCGAGTGGGTACTTTCAAAGCCGAACATAGGGGAATTGCATTGTAACTGATCTTTATATAGATTCCTGCTCGCCATTTAAATCCACAAGGATGGTAATGTCTTTATTATAAAAACCCTCTGCTCTACTGAATACTCGTTATTATTCATATTATTTGATATTAATAATATCAGAAACATCGACTGATTTCAAATAATTTAATTGACAGATAAAAAAAAGTTGACAATCATAGCAACCTATATTATTTCAAAATAGCATTATTTTATAATTTTTTTTACAGAAAAAGATAACTAAGTACTAACATTTATTGGTACCATCAGATGCGCTGTATTTTTGTCCTTCTATTCATACCATTACCATCCTTGTGGGTTTAAATGGCGAGCAGGAATCTATACAGGGTGTTTCTTAAATGGCGGACACGGAGAGCACTACGCGATTCTCATCTTAAAACTGAGTTGAAAAAGTATAGGAGATTTTGTCCTAATGTATTTAGTTTCCGAGTTATTCGCATTTTAAAAATTTTAAATTTGACAACATTGAGCATGGTTGCACGGACTTTGTTTTAAACGTTTGGTGTTTTAATAAGGCAGTATGAACAAGTTTCCTAGGTAATAACCTCATAGCTACAATGCACTGTTGCAACATATTGAAAAAAAAATTAACAACAGATATTTATCAAAAAGAATGTCTTCGGAGGAAGGAATACAACGTATAAAAAATTCCAAATTTATTAAGATTTAACATTTGATTGATGAACAATGCGGAACTGTTAAAATTTGCCCGTTTTTCCAAAGCATAAAGGAATTGAATCTCAATCTTTGACTGAGAATAACTCTGAAACTAGCGAAGAACGGGCATTATTGTATTATATTTTTCCAATTGGTATCTGGAGGGTAATTAATGTAGTACTGTGCTCCGTGTCCACGATTTAAGAAACACCCTGTATAAAGGTTAGTTGCAATGCAATTCCCCTATGTTCGGTTTTGAAAGTACCCAGACGGTATACACTTTCGATGTAAATCTAAAGCTGCTGAAAATTGCAGCAATCCTAGATAAATAAATGCAAAAATATTGCGATTGTCAAACTATTACAAACAATAACAAAAAAAACAAAAATGTGGTTATAATCAGCAATATTTAGCTAGTCTAGCCCCTGATTGTTCATAACACTGTTCTAGGAATCCAAAACAATGGTTTTTCCATTTCCTTTAGAATATTAAAATGGCAGGAAGTCTAATCATATTGAGAATCGAAGATTAACTTTTAGATCAAGATAGATTGTAGTGACAATTAAACCGAAAAATTATCAGATTTGGTGATTTGTTTGTATTTATTATTTCTTGTAGGTATTTCAAATCATAATATGATGCACCTTGACCAAAAACTCATATGGAACTCACACATAAAACCCAAAAGAAAACAGTTAGGCCTAAAACCTAAACAAAGGAATTGACTAATTAGAAAACAGTTGCAGTTTTCTCTGTCAAACAAAGTACTGCTATACAAAGTCATACTGAAACCCATATGCACAATGCACCTATGGGATCCAGTTCTGGGGATGGGCCAAGGCGTCACATACGAAAGTGCTACAGAAATTTCCACCGAAGACCATTATTTGGGGATTTACTTGGAAAACTTGGTAAAATCGGTGATGTTGCCGCCCAAGCAACGTCATCAAACCTTGAAATTAGACGATAAGGAAACACGTATAATGTAAAACAATCACAGTCGGCCTTGCTCTATGTGCAGATTTATTTATTTATTTACGACGAAAACGTCTCTGTGTTAGCAAAATAAATTCGATCAAGATACGACCTTACCGCGAAGAACAGACAAATTAAGTCACAATAGATGCATTTATGATCAACTCAAAAAAAAAGATCCCATAGCACATGACATTATTATTAATAGTAGCGAATCGCTACTATAACAATTCCGAAATATTTTTATTATCAATTATTACGTTTAACCTACCTGGAAAAAAATTTGATTACTTTGAGTAACGTGTGGTGTAGTTATATTACAGTTTACATTTAATTACTTAGTATAATCCTATAGCTTACAAATAAATACAAGCAAATATTTGAATGTTTATATAAAAAGTTTGTAGAAATTTTTAAAGTTATTTAATTCAAATTTACGTAAATTAACTTCTGACTATTTGATAATTATTCGAACAAGTGTGTGAACACTTCTTCATATCAAAAAAAACTGAGACTGTTTTTGGAACTATTACATTTCATTTTTTGTTTACATAGTGTATAAACAATACCGACAAACTTGGGAGGTGATTCCTTGGGTTACGAATACTTAGGGGACGAATAAAATTTTAATTTCAATTAATATCTCAAACACCCTTCTAAATTTGGCATATGGTATAGTAGGTAGTACTAGTATATGTTACTATCTGACAATATCCAAATAAAATTATTTAAACCAGGGGCGTTCCAAAGGAGCGGGGGTCATTTATACTTGTTATTTTTGTAATATTAAATTTTATTACCAATGTCAGCCAGTAATCTGATTCTACGTTAGAAAGTGCATAAAAATGGTGCTCTTCATTTTTTTACGACTAGCCATTTTCCATAAAAATCGATTTAAATATTTTTCTGCTTCAGGTCGAGATAAAACCTTTTTTAATACGTATTTATTAACTTTAGATTCAGAAAACTTAAGAGATACAAAAAAATGTTTAAAATGAGAAGTTCTGTCAATAGTAAAATTGAAAAGGTGTTGGATAAACCGTTACAAAAGATCGAACTTTTTGACAGATGGATGATGAACTTTTGGCGAACTGCGTAACACTCACAAGCAAAAAAGATTATGTCAAACACTACCTTTTCTCTTGCGAGTACAGATTCATATACCAAATTCCCATCCGCACTCTTGTTCTTTGAAGCTCGATAGAGCCTTAACGAAGGACTTTTGGATATAAGTCAGTTTCGTTAGATCGTCTTATTTTGGTTTCAGGAATATGTAGGAGCATTTTGTATAGACCTGTCAGGGACACCCTGTATGTTGAACATATGAAACATTAGAGGAAAAAAAATTAGAAGATGTAGGATTGTTTATTATTAGTTCTGGATTAAGAAATTTTAGAAACTGATTTGTCAGTAAGTCATTCAAACAGCTTACATATCAAAATAAGAATAGTTGTGATAATCTCCAATTGCTCTCTATAGAAGATTAATTTGAAGAAGAAGATATTTATTCTTCATAGTTCAAATATGTTACAAGCAAGCCATTTCAATTTTTTTTTCGCTGTTTATTTCTAATTTTAAAATATCGAATTTGCAATTTTTATATAAAATTAATTTTAAAAAATTCATATACCTAGTGTTCAATAAATAACATTTAAAAATTTTCTCTGTTCGAATACTCTGCTGAAAGTTTACGTTGGCGGTTTGGCACTGAATCGCTGTGTCGTTTTGGTGGACTGTCGCTATGCGTAACAACTCTCCGACTGTTAAAATTTTTGTCTTCTATATAGGAGTCGCGTTGTTGTCTCTTTACTTTACCCCTTCTAAAACAACCAAACAATCCGGATCTAGAATCCTCCTCGTCTATAGCAGGTGCTTGTGATTGCCTACGTTGTGGTAAAATATCAATAGAGTCGTCATCACGTTCAGGTTTTGGAGTTTTTTTAGTAATTTTATAGGACTCTATCGAGTCATCACTCTCTGAATTTACTACGGGTGCATAAAGCGTCTTAGGTATTTGCAAAGGACTTGCTACAGCCGTCATGACCCTTGTATCTTTTTCTATAAGTGGAGAAAATCTTCTGTTTGATTGAGCAAGTTCAGCACCAGAAGTTGTCTCGCTTATAACCTGCTGAAGGGCCAATATCTGTCTATTTCTTTCGTTGGGGTTGTGCAGTTTACAAGAATCCCCTCTGTAATGTAATTTCTGAAAGCCGTCTGGAACTTTCTCACCCTTATCTTTACGAATATAAACTGATAGAACTTCCATATTCTCATTTTTATTCTGAATTGGGGACACGGGTTGGCCGTCAACGACCATGGTTTTACGTTGGTTGGGACTCTCTTCTGGTTGAAATGGATTTCTTGTCCTTTCAGTCTGGGTACGCATTATGCAATTATCGTAATAAGGCAAAATCGGAAGAGTTTCAATTCGGCTACGTTTTACTTTTAGATCTTTGCCAAAGAAGGTAGGATCATTGAGCCTGAAACTTTTAAGGCTATTTTTTATAGCATCTCCATGATCATCTATTGTTCCTTTACCAGCGCAAGTATGATATACCATTCTATTGACCACATCATAACTACCAGATTTATCGTCTATCGGATGTCTTCCTTCTTTTTCGCGTTTTTTAAAAGAACATCCTTCAGCATGCTTTTCAAAGACGCTTACTTCTAAAGCGCAATGAGAACCATGATCTCTGGGCGTGACAAGTGGAAGTTCAAGTGGACCTTTGTTTGGAGGGGAATTAATAGAGACAATCGACAATGTAGATTCTGAACCCTCGGAAGAAATTGTTGGACGTCTCTCTTGTAAGTGTACTGGGAATGCTGTATTTGTTTCTTGTTTAAATGGAAAGGGAGCAGCCTCTGATTTGCGCTTTCCTTCTGTATGGCAGTCACAACCTTTACCCTGATTAATTTGGATTATCACTGCTTCATCATCTTCATCACAGTTGGATCGTAGCTTTGTCATATTGATACTTTATAATTCCGATTTCTGCATTTACTCATCTAGGTGTATCTACTAATAATTTTTAAATCTTATATGTCAAATGTCAGTTGATGATCGAGATCAAATTCAGCTTAGAGTGCCTTGATACTATCCATTCGATTTTTAATCAGAGCTGCTTTCCAATTGCAGGCGGGAGTGTCTTCTAGTAGCACTGAGTAACTTCGAGTAGCACTGAGTAGCCCCGCGTAGCTCGAAGCTACTCTGTGTTACTGGGAGCAACTCTGTGCTGATAATTTATTTTTAATATCTACTTATTCAAAGGTTGAAATAAACAGTGAAGTCCATTTATTGTCCAATACAGTCATATCACCCACTTTATCATTGGAATACAGTCAACCCATTATACACTGATATCACTCTTGGCTCTGCTTACTATTTTGATTATTGTTTGTTAAGGCTGGAGTTTACACCTTGAAATATACCCCATTTTATGCACATTTTGTTCCAATTTTTCAGAGCCAATTTTAAAGTAGGAAGGGCGGGCGAAATGTTTTTCTTATTATTGGTGTTTTATCTGTCTACCCATAGAACGTTTTTTTTTAATTTCTAAAAAATAACTTTTCAGCATTAAAAAATGTACAACTCTATTTTACTTTAAAATTTTCAAGTAGTATTTACAAAAATATGGATATCGTCGATATCGAAAAATTCTCTCTATGAATAGATAGATATAACCACGCTCTTTCAAATGCCACAAGAATGTTTTTTCTAAAATGCAAATTAATTCGGAAAAAATGGAAATAAAATTTTAGAAATATCAATATAATTCACCTTTTGCAATTTAGCATATAGGCAACACAACTAACAGGACCATTAACTGTCAATGGAGCCAATACACAAAAGACGGATTATAACGGATTACAACTTTCTACTAGGTATTGTTGTTTGACAAAAAAAAATTAAAATAATATAACGACAAAATCTATATTCAATACAGTAAATTCATTGTTCTTTATTGCATTTATCAATTTTGGTAACGTCAGATGAATCTGAAATATTTAAAAATATGAAACAAAATTCCAAGGCAAGCATTATTCTTGTTATTGTAGGTATGCAACTTTACATACATCAAATTCGATTTTGCTTTAAGTAAATGCCAGCCTTAAAGATTCTTTAAGAAATACCTGCAAATAGGCAACCTAAATTGCATTTTCATACATGCAATCAGAAAACGTAGACGAGAATTCATATAACCAAGAGCGACAGCTTGTGACGCTAGGCAACCAATCAGGAACTAGCCCGCAACATGACCTTTGCCCAAGGTCCGTCGAGCATGCGTATATACTACCGTGCCTTCATTAAAGATTGATACCCACGTGACCTTTGATCCGTGGTGTCCTTGGGAGTTTCAGATTTAAATGTTGAAGTCAGGTTACAGGTAGGATTCGTACTCGTTGTAACTAAACTAAGGCCCGGTTGCACCAAAGTATTTGACACGAGTTTAGCTAAACCAGGATCAATTGGCATGGATACAATTGTTCGAACAATCGTATCCATGCCAATTGATCCTGGTTTAGCTAAACTCGTGTCAAATACTTTGGTGCAACCGGGCCTAAGTAACTAAAGTCATTAAAGTTACTAAAGTTACTGTCAATTTACGTACAAACAATCAGTTAGGGAATTATTGGATTTACCAACTGTGTAAGTTGGGTTGCTATATTTTGTGGTCACGTGGGTATCAATCATTAATGAAGGCACTGTAGTATATACGCATGCTCGACGGACCTTGCCCTTTGCCAACTCGATATGGTTTGTATCGCGCGCACCCTGAGATAATTGGTAATTATTAATTGGTTAATTGGTAATTAAAATCAGTAAGCAGACGAAAACCCGATAGCAATGTATAATGGGTTGCCTATATTCCACTGATAAAGTGGGTGGACCATTTAACTTGCAACATCTCTATATTGCACTTCACTGTATAAATATTATCTTTTATACCTAGAGATATGTATGTCGGGTTGCATATCACCATAGGAGTTGAATTTATAGTTTCTGAATGAATAGTAGGGCCTATAAACAATTTTCTCCTACAAATTACCCGGTTTTCACTGCCTTTTAATTTTAAAACGCTCTACATACATGTCTATTTTTACTGTAGGCAAAGAATTGGTGTAGGTTATTTTTAGGGTGAAGCGAGGGTGAAGTAACAAACAAGATAATTATTTCTATTCAATGCTTATAAATCTAAAATTACCAAAAATATTTTCATTTAAAAAGTTATATCCCATATGGGAAAATGGATAATAAAAATACTCATGTACCATAACAATTTATTTTTATAAGTAGAGGACTATTTACAAAATATAACAGCCATAAAAGAAAATGCAAAACAAGTGAAAATAAATAGAAAAAATGTGCAATGTGTGATTAACTAAATAGGATTTCTGCAACACAACTAAATAGTATATTTATAATAGGAAACGTTCTAGTCAAAAAAATATACTGTAGTAGTGTAAGTAAATAATTAAATATTAAGGTACTAATTTTTGGAAAATTTATATACTAATATACAAAGTTTTTCATAAATATTTAACACAATAAAATTAAAAAACATATCCTAAAAGAATTGAATTAATTTAACTGATTTAATACTCTTAACATCTTTCTGATAACGTACATTACTCTGAAATACAAAGAATAATTTCCAAATATAAATAAATGATACAGTGATATAGATCTCTTTAAGCAAGTTATGTAGATTTAATCAAATTTTATATTTTAAACTAGTGTGCAGAAAGTGTAAGAATTAAAAGAAAAAGTAGAGTCAAGAAAAACAGTAAATTTTGCAAAATTTGAAGAATTAATGTCTGTCAATTATTAATAATAATAATAAACTTGATTTTTAATAATTAAAATTTAATTTACGTGGTGTCATATATTGTTTAAGTATCCCATCAGTAATTTTCGACCGTCTCTCTTGGTGTTGTTGAATTATAGGTGTAAGAATGTCGATTAATAATTTCTTCAATTCTCCTGTTAATAAAGCCCCACTAGTATAATCTTTACGAATTTGCTCTAATTTCTCATCATCTTCCAAAAAGAATGTTAAATACTGATATGCAATATCAACATCACAATTACCACCAAATTCTCTATGTTCCTCAACAGTTGTTCGTCCACCAGAAAATGCATGTTTATTAATTTTACTTTTTAATTGTTTAGGTGTATCAGTTAGAAATATAGTCGAATTAGGATCTGAAGCCGACATTTTAGTTTTTGCACCCTGCAGAGCTGGGAAGAAAGTTGAATGCAAAAGAGCTGGTTTCTGGAAACCTATTCTTGGTGCTACATCTCGAGTCATTCTGAAGTAAGGGTCCTGGTCGATTGCACAAGGAATCAAACAAGGCAACTTTTTGCCATTAAATATAAATGGGAATGAAGTAGATAATGCTGGAGTTGCTTGAATTGAAGGAAAACTAATTTTTCCAATTACGTCACTGTCACCAAAACCAAAAATGCCTTTGACTTGATTGAAAGTAACACATTTCTGTATTCGAATCATGTTTCGGTAAAATTCTGGACATTGCCTGAAATAACATAAATATTCATAAAACATTAAATATTATCAAAAATAGAATTAACATAAAAACATTTTTGTAGCAAGAGGTGCCAAAGCTTTTCTAAAAAAAATATTTGTTATCACTAAATCCATCTTTAAAAAATTAGTAGATTTTAAGATTTCTAATTATTACTATGGTATCTGACAATACCATCCCCTCTACAAAACTGGATATCTACAATTTTCTTCATTAATAAGAGGAATCTGATTATTAAACTATAAACAGAATTAGATAAAAAGGACCCACTACGTACTACGGATAAAAAATATATAATCTAATCACCAATCACTACAAATGTTCCATTATCACTTTTACAGACTTATTATTAACTCAGAAACAAACAACTTACCCAATATAATCAAGATTGGAAAATATGAAAGTTTTATTCATATCAAACCCAACAGCTATTATATCTTTAGCATTTTCAAACGCCATTCTATTAGCTTCTTCTAATTTAATATCCTTCCACAAACACTTTTCATCATCAGTTAACTGAATAACTAAAGGAACATCAAATACATCTTGCAACCACTTGCAAACAATAAAAGGAATGAGATGGCCTAAATGCATGGAGGATGAGGATGGACCCCGACCAGTATATAAATAAAAAGGTTTTCCTGCTTCATATTGATTTAATATTGAATGCATGTCACGATGTGAGAAAAATATGCCTCTTCTAAGAAAATGATGGTTTGGTTTACCAGTAACTTTTTCAAAACGGTCTAATAATTCTTGATCGATTTTAGAACTTCCGAAACGCTCTGTAAAAAACATTAAATAATATGACTCCTCACAAATTTATAAAATACCTTAAGTACTCACTTATTAATTTGTCATAGTCTACTCCAGCATCCGATTTACTAACCACATTCCATGGATCAACTACATCTTCATTTTCAGTAGTTACATCAGAAGAATTATTTTCTTCAATTTTTATGGTACCTACACCATTACTTAATTCGGTAGTCATTATTTTTGAGAATTGTGTTATTACACAATTGTTTAATACTGTACTGTAAGCAATATGCTTAAAACGTGTAAACTGTCAAGCTGACGTTTACCCGAAATAAGGTTAGAAAATCTGAAGCAAGGCTCTGGGTTCTGACGTAAAAGTGATTCAGCTGTGAAGTACGGTCTGTACACTACACGATAACAGTTTTGTAACTGCGTATTAGCCCTCGACATCGACAGGGTGATATGAAAATTAAAGAATTCATGCTGTACCATACTAAAGTTTTTAATGCAGAAAAATAAATCGGAATAATACTACTCTCTGGGAGGTTTAGAAAAACATAAAAAAATAAATTAGCTGAAAACAATGTTTTTAAGGGGGTGGGTAATGCCTCGGGTAATGCCTCAAATTTACCGTAGTATACCGGGTGGCCGGTGTCAAAGGTGTACCTACATGGATGACACAAGCGGATAGCCCTCACAGTTCGGCTACAAACAGCTGAGCGTATGTATACGTATACACAAGTCCACTGGGTTTTGGGTTTTTGTAAAAATTAATTCTCAAACTGCAACTAACCTAAAGTTCGAGGGGCGCCCACCACTAGTCTTTGCAAAGTCTTTGCTTTAGGTTAGTTGCAGCTTGAAAATTATTTTTCACAAAAACCCAGTGGACTTGTGTATACCGGGTGGTGACTTGAGCGACGCAACATAGGGATTTCAATGGAAAATTCTTAATGTTCAATTATTGGCTCCCCTAATTATTTTAGAGCAAAAGTGTGTTGAGGTTTTTTGTAGAGAAATAAATTCTGCATCTTTTCATACAATTATTTACAATTTTCCATTTTCCGGAAGCGTAGAAATAGAAGAAGTTAAAATGGTCTTTTTAAAAAAATCACTGATGCCATGGAATTATAAAATCAAACAAACGCACTGACATTTCTGTCTCATTACATTTTTTTCTTTTTAAAGCAATAAAACGAGTAGGTAATAGGAACATATTTTACGCTAAACAAGGCACTTTATTATTTCTACTTTTTCTTTCGTTGAATACATTTTAAAAATAATAGATTTTAATAATCGGTTATAAACTTCAAACCGTAATGACAGATGTAAATGCGAATGTTGATTGTTTAGATAATTCCAAGGCATCACTGATTTGTTTAAAAAGACCATTTTTAATTTCTTCTATTTCTACGCTTCCGGAAAATGGAAAATTATAAATAATAGCACGAACAGATGCAGAATTGTTTTCTCTACAAAAAACCTCAACTCACTTTTGCTCTAAAATAATTAGGGGAGCCAATAATTAAACATTAAGAATTTACCATTGAAATCCCTATGTTGCGTTGCTCAAGTCACCACCCTGTATACATACGCTCAGCTGTTTGTAGCCGAACTGTGAGGGCTATCCGCTTGTCATGGACAACATAAAGTCCGTTTTTTTTAAAGATCCACCACCTGTTGATTTCAGTTGGTATAATAAAAAAATTGAAATTTGTAGTAATTTTTGTCAATATATGGTAACATTAATTCAAAGATCAATCAAAATGTTCTGTCAATTTATGCGTGCTCATCACTACATTTCAAATTTAAATTATTTAAAATGTTAATTAAAACATAAAGAAGACTAGGTACTCTAATATAAGATTTATTGTTATTGATGAAACCCCGATTTACAGAAACGATTCTGCTACTAAATCTTGGACTATTGACAACGCTTCCCAAGAAAAATTAGAAATTAAGGAAAGCCTTCGGATTGGTTCAATTTTTTTTGTCGAGCACGACAAAATGTCGAGTGATTTCGAGAATACAGCCCCTGGATCTTAAATGTTCAGAAACGTATACCGAAGGTGCCTATAGAACGATTTTTTTTTAAATATCTCGTATACTTACGAAGATATTATTTCACATGCAAGAAAATGACACTGTTCAGTTTTTTAAATAATTTCTGACGGTATCGACATTTTAAACTTTTGCTAACAGATTTTAAATCAGTATATAAAATTGCAAAACATTGCCTTTTTAACCAAATCTCCATCTTCAATGATAAGAAAATTACCCATGCAATCCCACTCGATTTGGGACACCCTGTATATCATTTTATCTCTGAGGGTGAATTTAATTCCTGAGCGGGTGAGGGAATTAAATAATTACCGAAGGGAATAATTGATTTCAATTAAATAAATGAAGAAACTAGAGAATAAACAATTAGGTACTATTGCAAAACTCAATTTTTTTTATAAATTACCTAATAATTATTTTAAAAAAATAGTTCTATAGGCACTCTCGGTATACTTTTCTGAACATTTTCGTGTTTTTATTTTTTTTTTAAGTGCAGTATTGACCGAGAAATCTTACAAAAAAGATTACATGCATTCACATGTACGGCAAATTTGAAACGTTACCCCCTTAAATTAAATTACGATATCTGCAGTCGGCCGAAATTTTGGAGAAGGTGGCAGGCAGCAGGACCAGGGACCCTTTTAGCCTGGGGCAGATATCTTTAGTTTGGATTGGCAGACTTAAAATATGTTTTGATAAATACAGGTCCTTTCAAAAATTATAACATTTGACTTTTAAATTTTTGAGTTGCCCCCCACTTCGACCCATCGATCGCCCCTGCCCCTGGCTGGTAATACACGCAAATATATGGCCATTTATAAATAAAAATTCATGTCTGTGGATTTTTGAAAGAAATCAACAATAAACATGTAAAGAATTTCATTCCAAATACCCCGGAAAAAATACCCCGGAAAAAATACCCCCGGAAAAAATACCCCCGGAAAAAATACCCCCAGGAAAAAATACCCCCGGAAAGAATACCCCCGGTATAAATTTAACATGGAGTTGTATTAAAATGTAAGTTAAAGTTTCAAATACACAAGCGGATAGCCCTCACAGTTCGGCTACAAACAGCTTATACAGAAGTCCACTGGGTTTTTGTAAAAAATAATTCTCAAACTGCAACTAACGTAAAGCAAAGACTTGGCAAAGACTAGTGGGGCGCCCCTCGAGCTTTAGGTTAGTTGCAGTTTGAGAATTAATTTTTACAAAAACCCAGTGGACTTGTGTATATACATTGCATACGCTCAACTGTTTGTAGCCGAACTGTGAGGGCTATCCGCTTGTTTCAAATACAGGATGTTTAATACTACACATTTTATGCGACTCGACTGTCGCATTATAATACCCCAAAATAGAATATAACGTGTGATTCATTTATTTATTTATTAATTACTGAAATATAATATTTTACTTTTACTTAGTTAATTTCTTAAAATTTATCAACCCTATTAGCATATGTAGGTAATTTACAGAGCTTGCCCTAAGATACTTAAAATAAACATACCAATAGTAAATACATATTTATTCTAATATTGCATATATTATATTATTATAGTATATACTTATGTATTTAATAATAGTAAATCAAATAAATACATTTTATACGCCACACTATATTTAGAAATGTTGTAGATTTGTACATACCGAGTGGGTTCTTTCAAAGGCGAACATAGGGGAATTGCATTGTAACTGATCTTTATATAGATTCCTGCTCGCCATTTAAACCTACAAGGATAGTAATGTCTTTATTATGAAAACCCTTTGGTCTACTGAATACTCGTTATTATTCATATTAGTATTTGATATTAATAACAGAAACATCGACTGATTTCAAATAATTTAATTGACAGATAAAAAAAAGTTGACAATCATAGCAACATTATTTCAAAATAGCATTATTTTATAATTTTTTTTACAGAAAAAGATAACTAAGTACTAACATTTATTGGTACCATCAGATGCGCTGTATTTTTGTCGTTCTATTCATACCATTACCATCTTTGTGGGTTTAAATGGCGAGCAGGAATCTATATAAAGGTTAGTTACAACGCAATTCCCCTATGTTCGGTTTTGAAAGTACCCAGACGGTATATATTTAAATATTATAATTAATTGATAATAATTAATTATTTAATATTTTAATTTCAGTAATTAATAAATAAATAAATGAATCGCATATATATTTTATTATATTCTTTTTTGGGGTATTATAAAGGAGCACGCGCACTTGTTCGGTTCGTGTAGTATAACAATAATATTAATAATAATAATAATAATAATAATAATAATAATAATAATAATAATAATAATAATATTAATCATCCTATATTTTTCCTAATTAAACATAATATATTTGAAACTTTAACTTACATTTTAATACAACTCCATGTTACATTTATTCCGGGGGTATTCTTTCCGGGGGTATTTTATCCGGGGTATTTTTTCCTGGGGGTATTTTTTCCGGGGGTATTTTTTCCGGGGGTATTTTTTCCGGGGTATTTTTTCCGGGGTATTTTTTCCGGGGGTATTTTTTCCTAGATTCGTATGGTTATGCGAATTCCTGCTCAGACTGCTCACCATTTTTATGGAAAAACAATTCAATAAATTACAGTTCTCGTCGTTTAATATAAAAAACTAATTTTTGTACTAATACGGTATTTATTAGCCTATGCTAATACTAATGCTTGGTTAAATAAAAATATAAAATGTAAAAACGTAAGTAGTGTAATGGTGATTTGCAAATGACTTTTAGGTTTTAATTCCAATTTCCACTCAACACGCAGTGTTTTCTTCGTAACATAAAATTGATTGAAATTAATACAATATCATAAATGGGTTGTTGAAACTCTTCGAAGATTCAAGTGAAGTTAAAATGTATGATCAAATGTTCAAACTGTTATTTGATTTGGTTAAATATGTTAAATGTTATTTTCATGTATCTATTATACTTTTTCCAAATAGGTACAGCTCTGAATAAGTTTTCGTCATTAGGTACCACAGGTACAAAGGACCTATAACTTTATGGATGGATTACATTAAAACTACATTACTGTTACGCTGTTACTTTACCTGCAAATTATAAATCTTTTTCCAACTCAGTGATTACTCTACTCATCCTACCTACCTGAAATTTGAACAATGCAGTTAATAGGTGGGATTAAAGATAGATTAAAATCGCTCAGTATGCTAACAGTAATTATTGACGTTTACACAGGTATTTACACAAAAATGCAAATCCTTATTTCGAAAAATAGTAGTAAACTGGTTTTAATAATTTCTTATATTTATCACTTGAACGAGATATATTCAAAAACAGTTTTTCTTAGCGGAAAAAAGTCCCTCGGAAGAAAAACTTCCAAAAAATAATGGCTATTAGTCATATACTCATAATATTAGATTTTGCTTAGATTTTAGACATAGCTTTATTGTATAAGCCGTGGATAGACCCCAAGACAAAATATTTATTTTATAAATCGAAGTATAAAACTTTGTCATCGATCTCGCATTAAAAGTTTCACTGCTTTTGTTCTATTTCTATAAATAATAATTATACAATAAACCTTTATTAAAGAAATGTCTAGGTTTTATTATAACTCTCCAAGAATTGCGAATGGTTAATAATAATGCAATGCAAGTCCAAAGGGTAAAAATATTTATTTCATTGAAACAGTTCTTAGTATACAGGGTGACTGATTTTTACAGCTTATATTTGCTGAAATATTAAAGATGCAAGAAAAAATTAAAGGAGAGACAAATAGCGAATTCCAATCGCTGCACTAGCCTGCACTAGTGTACACTAAACTCTGTTCAGGATAAGCTGAAGCTGATTCTTCATGTAAACAAAACCACGTGACTGCAGTACTATTCACAAGGTGCGCGCTCTACGTAAAACGCTTGCGGTTACCTAAATAACTAAACATTTTATGAATGTTTGTTACATCTTGAAAGCAAGTAAAGTAGTTATACCCCCAATAACAAATTTTCAAATACTTATGAATAAGATTAAATTTAAATCTCAAATTAATTTGGTAATTACACTAATGGAAAATTTTAAATACTTATGAATAAGATTAAATCTCAAATTAATTTGTTTCAGTCTCCCGAAATTCTCGAAGTATTCTTCTTACCGAAGCCACACTAACTTCCACAGTGTTGGCCACATGTTGCACAATATCGGTTAACGAAATGTCCGAATTTTGGGCTAATGTTTCACTATATAATTTTAAAATTAACTGTTTTTCGCGTAAACTAATACTCTGCCTCTTGCGCTTTATGCTTTGCTCAGGAGACATTTCCATTATTGTCACTTACTCAGTCACGATAATGAACTGACTGAACGTAATTACTTCCCCGTGTTAAGCAGGTATTCTTTAACTCCGCAAGTATACACCCCTTCCCGTTCAGCAACCAATACCAGACCTCGCTACCAGCCATGTGACTACCGGCCCACGTGGTTTTGTTTACATGAAGAATCAGCTTATCCTGAACAGAGTTTAGTGTTGTGTGCTAGAATTGTGTAATCACGTGACTGCACTGCACTGGTGTTAAAATTTAGAGGAAAACTCAAATATAGGCACATTCAAGTCACAGATGTAACACTTGTTAAAAACTACCTGCTTATTTTTGTATGGTGCAACCACGATTTGTCAATTTTGAAATTCGAACACACTACACTAGTGTACACTAGTGCAGGCTAGTGCAGCGATTGGAATTCGCTATTAGCTAAGAGAACCTGGTGTAGAAAATAGCGCAAACAAGTTTTTTCCACGACCTACTTATTTTCCGGAAAAATATGTAACTTCGATTTTTTAACTGGAACGCTATGTATAATTTTGCGGAATAGATTCTAAATCAATTTTTCGTTACAAGCACGTATCACTAATAGCGTTTTGCTTTTAAATTATGCCTAAAAGATAAAATTGTGAGATTTGCTACGATTTCTATTATTTCCTCTGCGAGTAACAAAATTAAGTGCAGATTCGAGGGAAGGGGGGAGGGGCAACTCGAGCGTCGTCGCCCAAGGGTGACAATTGAATTTGGCTCTTTTTTAAATATTATGATCATTGAAAATTTTAAAGGGCGCAAAAAAAAATTTTGTCCGAGGACGCCAACGAGACTAAAGCCGGAACTGGAATGGTTAAGGAACTGATTGGTGCAAAACTTACTTTAACTGAAACCCCACCCAACAATTGCAGAAAAGTCAAACATGGTCAAACTGAAAAAATCCGTTATATTAACTGTAACTGGTCTTCTAGTCCTAAGAAGAGCAGGTAGTTAAAGCTACAAGCGGATAGCCCTCACAGTTCGGCTACAAACAGCTGAGCGAATGTATATACACAAGTCCACTGGGTTTTTGTAAAAATTAATTCTCAAACTGCAACTAACCTAAAGCTCGAGGGGCGCCCACCACTAGTCTTTGCAAAGTCTTTGCTTTAGGTTAGATGCAGTTTGAGAATTATTTTTCACAAAAACCCAGTGGACTTGTGTATATACATACGCTCAGCTGTTTGTAGCCGAACTGTGAGGGCTATCCGCTTGTGTTAAAGCTGCAAATGTCGACATAGTTGTAAAATTTTATTTAACAAAGAGCTTATGAAAATAAATTACAATGCGATGTACAATGTACAAACTGCAAGTAACAAAGAAATACCAGACATGCTACCTACGTTTAATCTTTAAAGTAGGTACCCATTATCATGTACAGTTAGGTCTTAGGGTAGGTATTATAATACGAGTAGTCTGCTGAGTTAATACTTTGAAAAACCATAAAATCAGAAGAAATAAAACTAGTATTTCTAGAAGTTATTTGACAAGGGTTAAATTCTAAAAATATTTTACAGACAGAATGTTTCTCAGCGAAATTTAAAAATAATGTAAAGCTAAACTAAATTTTTAGACAAATGTGACTTTTATTTCAACCACTTTTTATCTGCTAGTATTTTCTAATCAAACAAACATTTTTAAAAAAGTCAGGGAGCAGAACTTTAGTGTAGTACCTATTCTCTCATAATTCTCTGTCACTATTTAAACCAATTTAAGCGAAGCAATAATAATAAAATAATAAATGGGTGGCTCTTGAAAAAAAACGCCTAGTAGAAAACGCCTCGAAAAAAACCTTTGGGAAAAAACCCGCTAAAGGGAATGACATGGCATGCCAATTTAAAATGAATCTAGGTAAAATAATCCATGGAAACAATCCACGGAACAAAGTTCACGAAAAAAAATGCATAGACAAAATCCAGGGAAATAAAATGCAACATCCATTTCTTTACCTTTATTTAGACAACTATGATTAAAATAAAAAGTAGTGTATCAACTACTCATAATAGAAATTAAGATAAAGAAAAAAGGTATTAGACAAACTTGTTGCAATTCACAAAAAATACGAAGACATTTATTTTGTACTCCTTATGTAGTAATAAAAAATATCAAGCAGTTTAGGTGTTTTCATCTAACGTGAAACACACAAACATATGTAAATAGATGCATATTCTGATTTTGTTGGTAGTATATTAAATGATTTGTGTTTATTTTTTCGATTATTCACATATGTGTGTGTGTTAGTGTGTTTCACTTTTTAAATGAAAACACCTAAACTACAACTACTTATTAGTTATTTAATATAAGATATGTAGAAATTTTCGAACCTTAATGTAGTTACAAATATTAAACAAATATTATATAAAATGTTCTTGGTGTTTAGAAAGAATTTGTTTTGTTTTTCAGAGCGAATAGTTTTGAGGAATTCCCGTTTTGAGTTTTTTCCTGGCATATTTTTTCCGCGGGGTATTTGTTCTTGGGGTTTTTTCCTTTTGGGATTTCCATCAAACACATACGAAAATAATCTACCAACAGTGCCCACATACAAGGTGCAATGATTCTGATACTTTGAAAATGTTCGGCCTCCTATGAGTGAAGGTGTACCAAAAAAGGAATCCAAGTTCCGCTCCATCCGCCCTATTGTTTCTGAAATATACCTACCCAAGAACTCGCCCTGTCAAACGGCTAAAATTACTATATTGCCTTGCCCTTGCTTCTTGTTTATGGTTGACGGCGATAAAACTCGGTAGGATCCCGATGGACAACGTGTTGGGAAATTTCCGGTTAAAATTTGATTTTAATTCAATTATTTATCAGGGGATTGGGAGGGGGCGCGCGCCCCTCCAAAGATGGTCTAACGACGCCCCTGACTGCGTTCAATTGACTTGGCAAGTCAGCACAAACGCCCAGCATGTTTTAGTGCTAACCAATACAATGCGACATTTTCAAAAATTGAGTCACGCGTGCTGAGTTGCTGAACCAACTGAACCCTTGCTTAAATTTGGCGGCTGATTCAAATTCAACCAATGAAAAAAAAATCCCAAGGAAAAATTGTACTAAGGTATGTTTGGTTTAATCGCCCCCATATGTAACCACAGGAATACCGGAATACGTGATTGTGCCATGTCGCCATATTTTAAGAACACCTTGTATATGTTTTCTTTATTTCTTTCTGGATTATTTTCTCGATTTATTATGTAGGATATCTGAGCTAACCCAGAAGTTCTGCGGCCGATCGTGAAGACCTCCTCCATTTCAAGACGCTTTATATTTCTAACTCCCTATCAAGATAAGATTTAAGATCGTGGAACTTCTGGGTTAGCTCAGAATTCTTAAATAATGTTCAAAATAATCCAGAAAGAAACAAAGTAGATAGGAATTCAGTCGAAAGAAAATCCAAAAATTTGCGCGAGTTTGTTATTGTTAAGATATCAAAACATTTTGTTAATAGGTCGAATGCATCTTGCATTGCCAGGTTACACATAATGCAACTTATTGGACTACACCCATGGTTTCAGTTACTTTAATCTTCACGTTTTTTTACGGGTTTCGGGACGTGTTAAAAATCCGGGTAATGGCAAGCCCTGGGATGGTTTAAAGCACAAAATTGTTGACGTTGTGTGTACAGCGCCGTTCTGCTCCTGCGCAGGTACGGAAATTTCCCCACCAGCAATGGAACTGTCATACAGATGCTGCATGTTCTTTATCAAAACATACGATTAAACAAAGGTTGGATGAAATTTCAAACAAGTTAGTGACTTCTTGGCACAAATATGCCGTGGTATGTGATTCAGATGCCCGAGAACATAAAGAAACGGGCGTGCATTTATTTACTACAAAGATATCTTGGACAGTTTTTTGAAGAAAAACTAACATTGGATCAGTTGTCTGTCGATTTATACAATGGAACTGGAACTGTTAAGAACATCAGCCTTGACGTACAGGTAGAAAATTTGCTAAATTATTAAGATTGCGACATTGACACTTGCTTATTCGTTCTAAATATGTAATTGCGTTGTTTCCAATTCCGTTTAGCCTACTAGATTTGATCTAATTTTGTTTCATTTAGTTCAGATTGGAGGCCAAAATTACCACTCTGTAGTTCACTGTGGTTGTTTGGACATGTGATGTCAACAATTTATAACATTTCCTTTTTGCATTAAGAAATCTGCTGTTGCAAAATTATCCTTTAACTACTAATGAATATTTAATGTTGTTGGTATTCCAAGAATTCAAGGTACCTACCTGACAATCCTGAAAAAAACAATAATTTCAATTTTAGTATTCTACAGAAAATTTCGAAATATTTACTTTATAAGAATAATAAATTTATTACGTTTTAATTTAATCATACTTTGTATAGTTTGTTTCAAATTTAAATCCCATATCAAGTTGTGTTGTGGTAAAATTACTAAACATTGTCATGCATAGGATTCATTGTTTGATAAATAAACCTTTCAAGAGCAAAGTCATTAATGTGGTCAGTCTAGTTAAAAGTTTTATCATAAACCAACATTAACTTTATTTCTTTGGCCAGAATCAAAGCTAAAACACATACAAAATATGCTTTGGGATTAAGACCTTTAAAATAACTAACCTGAAGAAAAGATGTACAATATTATTGTTATGTTTATTTCCTTTAGATCTGTAGTGTTTGGTTGCTTGCTTCAAGCCTAGGTTTTTATTATAAATTTGTTTTCACCCTTCTTGGATAGGTATGCTGTATGCAGGGTGTAAGTACTGTACGAATTCGACCCACCAACAAACTTTCAGGGAGTATGTGCTCTGCCTAAAGATATACCTAAATTATTTATATATTTTCTTAATAACTCCTTGCATTTAAAAGTTACTAGCTATTTTTACTTTCCCATACCACCATTGGTATAGGGGAAGTATTGATATCATGAAAATTTTCGAAATCGAGATTTTCGCGGAAATACGTGTTTTGGGCCCCCAGGAACCCAAAAAAGTGGTCTAGAAAAAATGTCTGTCTGTGGGTGTGTGTGTGGGTGTGTGTGTGGGTGGGTGTGTATGTAACGCCTCTAACGCAAAAACTAGTGAACCGATTTTGATAAAATTTGAATTGAAGGGGTATATCGAAATTTCATCGACAAAATAAGCTTTTCAAAAAAATCCGAAACCGGAAGCGGAAGTTAGACATGTTTTTTTGGTAGCATTTTTTTCAGAAGCAGAATTTTGAAAATATGAGTAGGGAATATGAAAGAAGACCATAATTGAAAGGAAACAGTTTTTTGACGGACTCTCTAACTTCAAAATGGCGGCCGCTATGAATTTTTCAAAATTTCGACTTTAACGCCCCATAACTCAAAAACCAGTTATCTGATCAGGTTCCACAACGACTTGTTTGAAAGCCCTTTGGCTGTACTACAACTAGAAAAAAAATATTTAGTAAATCCAAAAGCGGTCGCAACGGCGCTCTTCCAAAAATTTTGAAATTTTTAAAAAATTATTACAAGAAAACTGCTCTAACGATTTTGTTTAAATTTTCTATACTTATGCAGCTTGGTATTAGCTACATTTTTGTTTTTTGATGAACGCCAGAATTCCACTGTGGCGCCCTCTACGAGGTTTTGAAAATCGAAACTTGATGCTCCTATAGCGCCTTTATTAGTCAAAATATGAAAGAAGTTTAAATATAAAAGTTGTTCAGTGTATGGATTTGCATTTTTCTAAATTTATATCACGTATACAGGGCGTTTGATTTCCACAGCACAATAAGCAACTTTGTTATTTTAAATGAAACACCCTGTATATTATTATATAATTGAATGCAAAATTGAATTGTCTATCACATAGTATAAGGTGTTCATATGGCTAAAATGTACGGTTAATGAGAAATTCGTGAATTTTGAATATTTAGGTTGGACTCTTGACGGAAACTGATCGTCGTCGGTCGGTAGCGATCGTCCGGCTTCGCCAGTGTAATTTTTAGCGGGTGCGTACTACAGAGTACAGATAGATGCGTATCTTGGTGTCTTTCTTTTGTTCATATCGAACCCGTATAGTCTCATTTTTCTCGCGAGGTATTCAAATGATTTCCAATGCTGCCTCGCGAACTACTGTTGAATAGCAAAAACGAAAGGTTTATTTTTAGTATGGGAAAGTCCAGGGGAGGTTTGCACCTCCACTTTTTCTCTTCTAATTTAGCATTGAAAATTGAAATCATTATAAATGAATGTCTGCTTATATCTAAGTCATATCTAACGTAATATTAATTAATTATCGGAATAGAATGAAACATAATGCGTTTAATTAAATAATGGGACCACCATTGGAAATAAAATATTCAGATTTAGAGATTTGAATGGCTGTATGTGGAGGAACACTAATTATGAATGATTTTTCGAAGTACAGAACACAGTTATGCCATAGTTGATAATTAATTTTATTTTAATATTAAAGCTATGGTTATATTTCTTATAATTTTTATATTATTTAAGAAAACGAATGTTGAAAAATTCATGATTGTTGTTGGAAATATTTTGACTTGTGCACTGTTTATTTTGCACAACTAGATTATTTTTTTAACACTATCTCAGGTCGTAACTTAATAAATTGCTCTTCGATGTCTGAAGGAGGTCATTTGCAGTAGTTTCTTTAATTTTTATTATTTCATTCAATTTTTAATTTTTGTTTATTAATAATAGGTATGATTTGTATTTTTCTATCGTTGTCCAAATTTAAGATACAAAATTTTACACTTTGAAGAGCCATAACACATAATTCTTCATTAGGGAATATATATAGGCATATTAGAATAGGTACAAGTTTATATACGAAAAAGTAGCCTTAGTTTTCGTTCAGGATTCATCTCCTGCATTTTCTCCACGTACTTAGGAAACACCCTGTATAATTCCCACCCAATTATTATTTATAATAATAGGTATAGCAATTGTGTAAATGTTAATTTGTTTTAAAATAAATGAATATAAGTACGATGGCTACCTATTTGTGAAATAGAAAAGTACAAAGAAAACTATGTCTGAAATAGTAATTTGCCACTCAAATAACAATACTAAGCTATAACAATGACATAGCAGTTTTTCAATAAAAATAGGAACAAACAATGACGTTTTTTGAATGTTGACCTAATTCTGATACTTTGCTGATACTAAATTGTTGGTACTTTGATTTTCATTTTGCTAGGAAATTGATGAAGATAGAAGACTAGTTAGGTATTGTGATTAGAAACTCATTAATTTTCCAAAACAAAATGGACCAAGATTTCATGTCTTTGAATTGAATGCCCATCATATCAAACCTTTTTTATGTGTTTTAATACAAAATTCCTCGATGCAGACACCTCTACGCGAGCCTCTGCGGGGGTTGTTCTATGGCTATGATGCTTGGAATAATCAGGGATGAAACAATTATTATAAAATTACAAACCAATATTATACAGGGTGATTCAAAAATGGCGCATAAGCTCTTCAGTACGTTGTAGGGGACGGTTATTTGAACTGTGGAAAAATCATAAAAAAAATTTAGCTGCTACATTTTTGTAGTTAACAACGAAGAAGTAAGTTGTAGATTTGGCAACACGGGTGCAGCTATGTAGTATATGAGTGGCTTTTATTTCCTTTCATTTACATAGTGAGCTTATTAAAAGTTTCGAACATCGTTGCCACATATTGTTTTCAAACAACTTGGTACAAAAATATCAATTTTGAAAGCTAATATTTCAGGATAATGAGGTGTTATGAGCATTTTATTTATTACCCACTATGAAAAAATACTTAAATTATTTATATGAAGTGATGGGAAATTTCAAAATCCACATGAATTCAAAGTTGAGTTCTCAACTTAACTTCTTCATTTCCCACCAAATTAGCGGCTAAGAATTTTTTTACTATTTTTCCTACACTTCAATTATTATTCCCTACAACGTACTGAAGAGCTTATGCGCCATTTTTGAATCACCCTGTATTGTAGTACCATTAAAGATTTCTTTACAATTTTTTTAATGTTTAATAATTTGGCTAAAATAGCGCACTTTTATCGTAACAAACTTTAAATTCAGCTAATCATTCAAAAATCCCGAATTAATCCAATATAAAATTTATAGGTAATATAAAGATTACATATTGATATTAATGTTTGAATCTATTTTAGTACTTATAGTATTAATGTTTGCGTATAATAATTACAGATTTTGTGTAAATTAAGTTAAAGCTTTAGAAAATGAAAAAATCCTGCAAAACAAACTCGGTAATTTATTAAATGCAGGTATGTTATTAACCTACTTAGTATGTTTTGATGTTGAATGTCCTTATGAACTTATAAATATTGAAATGCTATTGAATTACAGGGAGAATGATTCAGACTGTTTTTCTTTGTGCACATCGGTATAATAATACAGAACAGTTTGTCATTACAGCCATCTCAAGAACTATTCCAGTTAAGAGAAGAGGGGCGAAGTTGTGTGCAGAATTAAAAAATTCTATTTCATATTGCTCGTTTTTTTTTTCTGAAAGTAATACGGTATTACTTGGGTATTATACCCAACGGTCATAAAATTCTAAAATATGATAAAATTGGGAAAACGGTAACAAAAAGTACCTAATAAAACCATTGACTTGTTGCATAAGAGGAGTAGTAATAAAGTTATGCATTTCCTTCCTTTTTTTTTTAAATTGACTAATTTTGGCAAAACTGTAGAAAAGATACTTATAATCGCTTAGACCATTTGCGCGCGAACCTTGAAACTTGCTTGGAAAGGTTAATCACCTAATTTTGTCTTTACCTAAACTAAAACTTACTTAAAAATACTAGAGGAACGCACTCTTGAAGTTTGGCAGCTTCCTCCTGACTAGGGCTGGGATTTTTTCTCCATATATCGATATAAATATCGATATATCGAATACCGATATTCAATTTGGAAAATAGCTATATATTGATATATCGATGTATCGACAATATCGATATTTTTTTCAATATCGCCCACCTCTACTCCTGACGATTGCAGAAAAAAAATCCACTGGAAAAAACATCCATGGAAAAAATCCAGGGGAAAAAAGTCCACGGAAAAAAAATCAAATACCTACTAAACGCTTCGCTTTTCTTCATTTTTCTTTAAATATTATGCAAAGTTCAGATCTTAAAAGATGGAAATAACAGAAATAAGTAAAGTAATTAAATGAGACCATAATTTGATGAGATGCTAAATGGTTTATGAAAATCTTCAAAATCGCTTGCATTTACTATGCCAGTAATATGACTGTAGTAGCCGAAAAAACTTTAGAAGATTTTATTCAGGGCTGTTGGTCACAGTATTCACTTTACATAAATAACTTTAAGTTGAGAATATAAATTACACATCCGTCATCCGTCAATATTGGTGTATATATGTGAACTGTTTAAAATAATAATTATAATAAAGCACTTACGCCTTAAGCAAAATAATAGAATGATTTAAAGATAAATTTGGATTGTTTTCTTTGGATTTGTTTTGCTGGATTTTTTCCCTGGATAATTTTCCTTCCTGATCGGTAGGTACACTTTGTATCCCGCGTTGTGTTAAATTAAATTATTCCCAGAAAAATATACCTGCACCACAGGAATTTTTATGTAACTTAAAAAATCGGATAGCATTCCTGGCATTCCTCAAAAGTACCTCGCGCGCTAATGAAATTGAATGCTGCGTAGGGTCACTTGACCCAAGCATACCCTACTGTTTTCTATCTTTGAAAATTTAGTTAAAATCGAAAAAAGAGAAATGAAAAACATATAAAGGTGTTATGCCTTTTAAGTAGGACACCCTGTATCTGAGACATCTTATTCATAGTCGGTTCATAAAATAATCATAATATTTGGCTCGGGAAAGTCATAATATTTCTAATAAAATCTATGAATTTTCTATTAGAACCTCTGAAATAAATGACCCAGGAGTGGTCACGAAATTTTTCCTTTCCTAAATTTCTTACAAATTCGTCTTCAAAATGTAAGGTTTGTCTACTGATAATTTATAAGCAGTCATTGTCGCATTCTTTGGGTCCCAATCCCCCGCAGGTAGGGAAAGGGTTTGAATTGAGTCCCAGGAATGCTAAGTAGTGGATGTATCTACTGCGCTATAGTTTTCACTAGCAAACCTAAAGATCTTATCTGAACAAGTTTTCTAAAATCCACCAAATAATTCTCAAACAATAGATGTTAGTTTGTACCCTTTTAAGGATCTTCGAACAAAATCATGATTTGTATAAAACAAAAATAGTATATTATATTACTAGGAGTAGAAACAGTTCATTTTGTGTTGAGTCCATATGTGGCAGCCGAGGCGCTTGCGTCGAGGCTGTGCAAAATGAGCTAACCACAAAATGAACGTTTTACTTCGAGTGATTATATACTGTTTTTTCTTCACGCGAAATAATACAATCAGACCAATTCTATTTGTACATTGCTATCCCATAACAAGGGTTGGTATGGTTATGATAGCAATCCAGGTTATATAGTTATATATCTGTTTTACATAAATGTTTATTTTGTAAACATCATTTCGGCTACTGTCAAAAATAATAACAAAACAATGGCATGTGCTATTTTAAATGAACTAACGGTATAATACATCCATTGCCATGGATACGTACACACATTATGTTACTGGTACAATTATTTAACATAAATTGTTTTACTAGTAACACAATGACTCCCTTCTATGGGCCAGTTCTGTTAGTAGTACAATAGGGATATTACAATACGCTTGGAGAAAAAAGAAAATATTGACATTGTAACTATTTCTGCATTGTCTTTTATCTTTTCAGAATAACATAATTAGCAACAATAATTTTCCAAAAGAAAATATTGACATTGTAACTATTTCTGCATTGTCTTTTATCTTTTCAGAATAACATAATTAGCAACAATAATTTTCCACATTATCTAAAATTTAAATAGTAATATAACATAAAAATAGGCACATCTAATTTCTCTTTCTTGTTAGACTTCTTGCTATTTGAATTAATTGACCTTAGAATTGATTAAACACGATCAACTGTGGTATGTCAGCCTTACTTTGTTTAGCTTTATTAATTGTAATAAAATTTAAAAACTAGCTTATTCCTTATTTTATGCGTACTGGTCGTCGTCGTCAAGCAATAATTTTATGTAAATTATAGGAATTCTTCCTTGTCTGTGAAGTCTCCATTTTTTCCCTATTTTACTTAAATGATTAAGTTCATAACTAATGTCGTATAACACGAAATATAATTGGCATATTTTTGAATTTATAATATTCAGACCAATTCTATTTGTACATTGCTATGAAAATTGTTATTTAACCACATTGTTATATTTATAAGTGGTAGCAATATTGCTACGATGTTTGTCAAAAAAGCTATTCTATTTTGACTATCGTAACAACTTGGTTATAAAAAGCACATCTACAACCTATGGCTATTATAGCAATGACTGCAGCGTAGTTGCGCGAATGTTTAAGCTTGTAAATCAAGTTTTCCGCGTTTTTTAAGAAAGAAAAATAACGCACGTCGCGATTTAGTATATTTATCTGTGTAGTTTGTGTGTTTTTCTCTCTTTCGTAATGGCAGATGAAGAGTTTAATGCAATTAAAAGCTGTAAATAGTACATGTGGAATAAAAAATATATATTTGAAAAATTAATTTTTACCTGTAATAAAAGTGAAATTTTATCCGTTCTTCCTATTTCCGCAAAAGGTTGTATTTCATTTAACAAATTTTGAACAATTATTTTATTTATTCGAAAGAGTTTTATAAATTTTTCGTTAGGTATTTGAAATGGATTACTTGCGTCTCTTATTAGTCTATATTCCATTCTTAATCTTCGTCTTAAGACAAAAAATAGTTACACAAAAATAAAATAATTACCTATAAATTGAATTAGGTAAGCCCTTACTGATTATTTGTATTTTCAAATCTCAACTGAAAGTTTAGATGAAAATTTGCAGCGATGGGATCCATTCTAACGGTATAACCCGTTGGTTAACTGAATAACAACCACTAAAATCCGGATCCTTATATAAAAGTCAAAAATAGCAATTATGGCTATAATGACAGTTCATATTGCTACAAGTTTGTGAAACAGAATACGAAACTTATAACCATTATTGCTATATAACCTGGATTGCTATCATAACCATACCAACCCTTGTTATGGGATAGCAATGTACAAATAGAATTGGTCTGATTATGTAGTTTAAAATATTTCAGAATGGACAATTTATTTTTGTTCTAGGCTCTCAATGAATTGGGTGAAAAGCAGAACTGGCCAATGGAATTTGTGGATGGCTACCTTGATGAACTTTTTGTGTCTGTGCCATGGGCTTCCCTTCTTAAAGAATCTAGTTTTATTGAAGTACGGGGACTCAAAATTACTGTACAACCTAAGCAACGAAGTGAATGTGGTAAGTGCTGTTTTTTTGTGAAGTTTTCCTTTTAAACAATCTACTTTTATTCCATACAGCAACGTCTATGTTTGAATCTATGTGGAGTTCGATGACAAATTCCATGCAACTTGCAGAGGAATGTATGAAACAAGACCCAACGAATCCTGTTGATGCTGCACAACCATTTGAAGTAATAGAACGATTTGCACAAACAATAGATTCAAGTATGTTTACATTATTATAATATGTATACAAAATGATCTACATTGTTTTATTTTTAGTTTTAAGTCGAGTGAAAGTAAAATTTACCAATTCTATAATACAAATTGAACATGTACCAAAAGATAGCAGTACGGGAGTAGCAATGCAAATTAATATTCCTCAGTAAGTATTGGTTTACGTAATCTACTTCATGCTATACGACTTCTCATATTTTTAGCATGGAATATATGGATGCGGCAGGAAATGACCCTCCAACAGGAGAAGCAGTAGACCCAAACAATCTAGAACAAAACAAGGCATTTGTTGTCTCTTCATTTACTGTAAAAAACTTCTATCTTGAAGGTGTAACTTTTTCAACTGTTGAGTTTCCTAGTAGAGCTCGTACAGTTTCTCGATCTGTAATGTGCCAGTCGTATTCTTCAAACCCACAGGAAAAGGAGAAAGAAGATTCACTTGTTTCTATGATAGAAAAAAATTTTAAAGCTGCTGCTTCAGAGTTTTGTCATGAATTAAATGATGACAATGATGAATCAAATACAGATGAAGAAGAAGCTCATCAATCTGATTCAGAAACCAGAAGACATTCTATGTTTGAAGAAGAAAGGAATGTTATTCAATTTGGACGATTAGTTGGAAAACAACAAGTTAGCCAAGATTAATTGTAAGTTTATGTGAAAAATATAATTATTGTTTTTTTTAGATAAGCATACGATTAAAACAATCTGAAGAAGTTCATGGGCCAAAGGTATCAATATCGGTAGAATTAGGATCCTTTATTATGTTCTTGTCACCCAGGCAAGTCCATATACTTTTGGAACTAGCTAATGGTCTAGCTAGTCCTGATATTGAAGATACAAGGTAACGAAAATATTTTTCAATCCATCTATGGATTTCATTTTTAACATACAATAAAATGTTTTAGTAATGTTCCTCCAAGACCAAAGTATGCAGAAAAACCAATGAGTGGTTTAGATTATCAACGAATTGAACAAGAACTGCAACAACAGTTACACCCTTTATCTACATATCAGTCGCCTGGATTGCAAGGGGTACAGGGTTGGTCCACAGCTGCTTTAGGTTAGTTGTTATATGAATAAATAATTATTGAATTTAATACTAATTTGTCTGGTGACCTTATAATTTTGCTATAAAGCTTTATGAAACAACCCATTTTTACACTTGATTTACTAACATAACTTACTCAAGAATTTTTTCTACTAGTAAATATTTGGGTACATATATAAAACTAAATACTACTTTTAGAAGAAAGTGATAGTGATGAGAATTTCCTACCCATGAAAGGAACCACCAATACAAGTGGAATAATGTGTGATAGCAATTTATCTGGAGCCAGCAGTAGTATGGAATCTAGTCTTAGCACTAGTATGGCAAGCTCATTTACTGAAAATACTTCTAGAACCAGGCGTAGAGGTAGAGGTTTTGACTCATATTAACCAATCCCACATAGGTATTAATATTAAATTTCCTTATAGCTAGTAACATAGATTCGGATCCTACTGCAGAAATTTCACATTTTAAAGTGACTGTAGCATCTCTAGCTGTTGTTCTTTTGCATGAAGACATCCTTACTCTATCTTCAGATCAAGAACAGATGTTAATATCTTCAAGTGTGCGACAAATGCAGAATACTGCTGAAGTATTTTTCAGCAAATTAGGACTCTTTGGTAACAAGGATTTTGAAAGTGCCAAGAGCCAATTTGAAAAATCATGTTCATTAAATCACCTGAGGTTAGTTTCATTTATAGGTTTACTATGAAAATTTGTTAATAAAACTAATAATATTGTAGATTACTCGCAGCACCTTTACATATAGAGGGAAATGAAACAACGACGCTTACAGCTTTTTCAATATCTGGAAAACTGACAGTAGCTAAACTAGAATTACTTGAATGTCTTAACCATGGAAAATCAGAGCCTGTAGAATATATAAATCTACTTAGCTTCAATGAAGAAATTGGAAATGTAGGAGGTGGTCTGTTATCATCAAAACCCAGCCTTAAATTAGCCTTTAAACATATTGAGAAACCTGCTAAGACTGTTCTTTCCAGACTATCGTCTGTGCCAAAGACTGATATGACGTAATGTTTTTATGAATTTTATTAAAAATGTAATGCTTATTAAATTATTTTGCAGTATTACTTTAGAACCTTGCACAGTAGAAGTAGATGTAACAATTGTTGACAGAATATCTGCTCTTCTGAATCCACACCCTGTATGTATGGTAAATAACCCAGTTCATAATATCTGGTCAACACCTTCAGCAACGGTGCAAACATCTACTCCAACAGAGTCTCGTATTGATCTCAAAATTATATCATCTTCTATAAGCCTTAAACTGAGGTAAGAAAAAAATACACAGTCTAAATAATGTTTTTAAAACTATTTTTCATAGGTTTCCAATACCAGATTTCAGACCTCCACATGATATGCAACGAAATCCATGGTGGAAAAGACATGTACGACCTGATTATTTAATAATAAAATTAACTGATGTGACTGCTTCTACTAATTGGTACACCAGTCAGCCTTGTCAAAAATATGTTCTGCAATGTTGTACAGCAGATGTCCATTATGTTGAAGCTGACACAAATGTTTTGCTACCAATAGCTAAAGCAGGGACAGATGACAAATATGGAAGTTCATTACAAGATGGATTTAATTGGCCAAGGTAGGTTTTTTATTTTCTTTAGTATCAGAAGGTCGCATGGTCATCCTCACCACACCTTAAGTTTATATTTTGTTTACAATAAATACCCTATAAGACCCTTGATTATTCAGGAATTTTATATTAATAATGATTTTGATAAAAAAAACTTTACACCACTAATAAATTAATAGTAATAACAATAAACTATTATATGAGTGTAATGTCCTAATGCTTCATGTTTATTTAATTTACTATATTTTTGATATGGTTGGTTTTTAAATTTCAATGTTGACCTTCATCGACTGATTAATCAAGACATTGCCCTATCAAGTTTAGTTTTTCTTTACGTTTTTGCACAATTTTTTACTTTTACAATGAGTTGTTCATATTTATTCCCTTGTGCTATTGTTTTATTTATTAACCAGTTATTGTAATGCTTGTTTTTGTCCTCTACTAATTATACTTTAGGAGTAAGAGGAAATTAATTACCAAAGGTACATTTCTTTGTTGTATTAAAAATAAACAAATGTCCCTCTAATTTCAAACAATGACAATCTCTTTACATATAATTTATATAATTGCTGGTTTCGAATTAAGATTATGACAGATGAAAGAGAAACTATTTTTTATCCATCATCCTCATTTTCTAACTGCAGCATTAAACACAAATATTATGGTAGAATTGAGAGTTGTTTGGAGTGCTGTATTCTACAAAGTAAAATATACTTACTCATAATGCTGTTAGATAAACAACAAACTTTTAAATCAAACTCATTACAGATTTGAACTGGTTTTTAATTAAGTTGTTTATTATTTCTTTATGCTACAATTTTAATGCTAGTATTATATTTAAATACACATTAAATTTTTCCTTTAATTTATTTAGTAAAAATAAGAAAATGCTCAGTAAAATATTATATGCCCTATGAAAATTTTCAGGAAATAATAAAGGTTTTGTAAAAATAAGAAACATTCAGTAAAATTTCAAAATGTTCGGTAAAATAATTTGTTATAAAAATAATAAAGTTTTAGTAAAAGTAACAAAAATTCAGTAAATATTCGAATGGTCCTTCCTCAAAAATTGACTATCCTGGTTTAATCATCTTCAGGGATAAATTACAAAATTTAACAACCCCACCTAAGCATGATAGTCCATTGGTATATGGGAAGTATTGATATCATGAAAATTTTTGAAATTGGGATTTTCGCGAAAATACTTGTTTTGGACCTCCAGGAACCCAAAAAATGTCTGCCTGTGGGTGTGTGTATGTAACGCCCCTAACGCAAAAACTAGTGAACCAATTTTGATGAAATTTGAAATGAAGGGGTATATCGAAAATTTCATCGACAAAATAAGCTTGTCAAAAAAACCAGAAGCAGAAGTTAGACATGTTTTTTTGGTAGAATTTTTTGCAGAAGCGGAATTTTGAAAATCTGAGTAGGGGATATGAAAGAAGACCATAATTCAAAGGAAACAGTTTTTTTACTGGACTCTAACTGTAAAATATGCAAAGTAATGTCGTACTGAAGTGTTCCAAATTTCAAATTATCTCAAAGCTTTTGAGCGCTACGCTACGACTTTGATCCCAGCTTTAATAGCTACCCTGTATAGTATGAATTTTATAATAGGAGGATGAGTATAATTATTTTGTCTAGTTTGAACTAATCTAACAGACCACTATTAAATTCTGGAAATTTTGGAAGAACAATATTTGGTACAGCCCTTAATTTATTGACGGTACAACAGTAGACAACACCATATTTTCGTCTTTTTCTTAACTTGGCCAAATTCCCCAGCCAGCTTATTTCATCACACACATCAGCACATATGGGACGGTACTCATGAAACGGATCATTAACCCCAACAAAAGCCACTCCTCTACCAGTACGTTTATCAATTACTACTTTCCAAAAATATAGAGGAACAGGCATTTTTCCTGAACTGTCCAGAGTTATTTTCTCATTGTCTAATTTGAGTATTCCATGAGTTCCTGTGTATACATAAAGACCAAGATTTCGTTGTGATACTTTTTTTCTAATAGCAATTTCTAAATTTTTCCAATTTCCTGTATTAAATGATCTCCATTGTGGTGCTGTGTTAATGTAATAATAAGTCATCCGTTTACTTGCTGCATCCAAAAAATCATATCTAGCAACTAAGTGACCTCTTTGAAGTCTATTGTTGGATACATAGTCATGTGGCAATCTGTGATGTTGTTGTTTGTACCTGTCATCAGGATTTACATTTCCGAAATAGGATTTATCAAAAGGAAGGCTGTTCACTGGAACAGTAAATTGTCCTGATATTACAATTGTTTTAGTCCAAAATGTTTTCAGTTCTTTTGGATCAAAACATAGTGTAATTTGAGTGTTGTTCATTTTATTAAATTGAAACCCTATTTCAACAAGTTGTCCTCGGTTGCCTGCACAGCCACCAGTATTCACAGCATATGATCTAGGGTATTGCCGGCATTCTATATCGGTTATTGATTCTAATCTTTTGTCAATCTTAAACGCTTTGCCATACCTACATGTTGCTGTTACAACTTTACTTCCATAATTAACTACACTGTTAGTGGTTCCAGGACAAGCCAAATATACTTTGTCACCAATGTTCATCTTAATTTGGCCATATCTATTGGGTACTAATATAGTCCGACCATCCATTACAGATATGAGCATTGGAGCCTTAGACGATGCAGTTTGGATGGACCAGTAACGCTAAATCTATTGAAGGCGAGAAAGTTGCAGCCAGTATGCCTGACAGTGACAGTAGATGCAATAGCGATAGAAATCACGTGACGCGGGTCACTAAAATGCAACAGCAAGGCTAATGCGTACCGGATTCTTTGATTTGTTACATATTTCGCACTCGAAAAGACTTTATGAACATTAAAAAATAAAATTAATATTTGTACTAATGGTAGTTGCAGCCAACAAAACAAAGAATTTTTATTAATGTTCCCGACAACACACTTAAATTGTTTTTACTTTCCCATACCACCACTGGTAGTAGGTACATGGGAAGTATTGATATCATGAAAATTTTCGAAGTCGAGATTTTTGCGGAAATACGTGTTTTGGACCTTCAAGAACCCCCAAAAAAGTGGTTTAGAAAAAATGTCTGTCTGTGGGTGAGTGGGTGGGTGTGTATGTATGTATGTGACGCTTCTAACGCAAAAACTAGTGAACCGATTTTGATGAAATTTGAAATGAAGGGATATATCGAAAATTCATCGACAAAATAAGCTTTTCAAAAAATCCAAAACCGGAAGCGGAAGTTAGACATGTTTTTTTAGTAGCACTTTTTTCAGAAACGGAATTTTGAAAATCTGAGTAGGAGATATGAAAGAAGACCATAATTCAAAGGAAATAGTTTTTTACCGCTATGAATTTTTCAAAATTTCGACTTTAACGCCCCATTATTCAAAAACCAGTTATCTGATCAGGATCCGTAACAACTTATTTGAAAGTCCTTTGGCGGTACTACGCCATGAAAAAAGTTTATTTAGTAAATTCAAACATGGTCGCAACGGCGCTCCTCCAAACATTTTGAAATTTTCACAAAAAAACTGGCCACATGATTTTGTTTAAATTTTTTATTTATGCAGCTTGGTATTAGCTACATTTTTGTTTTTTGGTGAATGCCAAATTTCACTGTGGCGCCTACGAGGTTTTGAAAATCGGAAATTGATGCTCCTATAGCGCCTTTATTAGTCAAAATATGAAAGAAGTTTAAATATAAAAGTTATTCAGCATATAATTCTGCATTTTCCTAAATATATATCACGTATACAGGGCGTTGCTTTCCACAGTACAATACGCAAATTTGTTATTTTAAATGAAACCCCCTGTATATTATTATATAATTGAATGCAAAATTTAATTGTCTATTACATAGTATAAGGCAAATATTGACGGAATTGCACCTTTTTTTAAACTAACTAATCCACCAACGCGTTCTCTATCAAAACACTCTTCTTAGAACATAATTGTGAATGCCTAGTTGGAAAAAATTGTTTTCTTTTTGTTGCAATCACCCACTTTTTTCGTAAATCTGGATCAGTAGGAAAGCTACAAATTTGCGTTCCGTTTAAATTAAAAGCTAAACCCGTTTCAACCTAAATGTATCTAACGTACCTATGAAATGATATACTACTCGACCCTTTTCTATATCTTTCCGAACAATTATAAGCTGCACACGTTCTCACCATGTTAAATAGTATACTTATTGTTTTGTAATTAGCGAAAAATTCAGAAAAAAATGGACCGAATGCACAAAACAAATGCTATCCAGATGTAAATTTGTGCGTGAAGTGACCCGCATCATGTGACAGTCTAGCGCTATTTCATTGTCTTTCCTTTACTGTCCTGCTGGCTGCACATTTTCTTAGTGTTACGAGTCCATCCAAACTGCATCGTCTAAGATTGGAGCTTTCTCTTCCATATCTTTAGTAACTGAGAATTTACATTGTGCTTTCACCCCTGAAAGTTTTATATAAGTAATAGTTATTTTCGGTTATTTTTCCTTAAATAAATTTATAATTTGAAAAAAAAAACAACCTAGTCAAATCAACTGCACACATTTGTATCACTACGCTATGAAACTCTTGAAGTTCTGAGTAAAGAATAAAATGTCCCAACTTGTTTCAATTTGCACCCCGTTCCCCCATGAAAAGTTAAGAAACATCATGGAACATCCTTATGGTGCTTGTGGTTAAGTAAATCAAAAGAATAGTTATTTTTTATACAAGACGATAAAATTATATTTTATCGACAAGCGGAAAGTGTTAATTCACGAGCGATGAAATCGCGAGTGAATTAATTTTCGCGAGTCGATAATTAAATTTTATCGTCGTGTATAAAATTCTATTTTTTTCTATAGCAGATGTTAAAAAAATAAGAAAAATTTGTAAAAAAAACAATTTAAAATTACATTATACAGGGTGTCTCTAAACCTAGTACCTACCATAAATTTACCAGCCGCTTCCTGACGCAAAAATAAGTCGAAAATGTCTATAAAACTTTTGTCCTAAACCGCAGCATAAGGAAGCTACACGTCTTTGAAAATGGTGTTGAAAAAACGGAAAACAATTGCATTTTAAAAACGGTTTGAAATAAAAAATCGAAATTTTGCATGCAGCCCAACCTATTGAAGGTATAAACAGTACGAACACTTACTGTAACTATTTATATTTTAATTTATTTTTCAATAAATTAATTTACATACAAATCCAGCATTCTAAATTGATTTTGGCTAAACAGAAAACCTGCATTTTATAGGAAACGGTTAGTCCAAGCGAGTTGAAACGAGAGTACCTTTTTTGTTAATTACGCAACGCAACAGGGAATACAAATCTCTAAACTAAAATGGAAAAAAACAAAAGGTTAAGAAAAACGGGTTAAAAGAGGAAGGTGATAAACCTCACTCGCCCCGCCCCTGGTTAATTTACAAAAATAAAATAGTAGAAAGTTTATAGCTTTAATAGGGTAGACTGCCTGCAAAATTTCGATTTTTTATCTCAAACCGTTTTTTAAAGGCAATTGTTTTCCGTTTTTTCAACACCATTTTCAAAGACGTGTAGCTTTCTTATGCTGCGGTTTAGGACAAAATTTTTATAGACATTTTCGACTTATTTTTGCGCTAGGAAGCGGCTGGTAAATTTATGGTACTAGGTTTAGAGACACCCTGTATTAAACCCGAAAATCTCAGTAGCAAAGGTTTCCATTCGGTTTCCATGGAGTTTCCAGAAAATTAAACTACTTAATCTATCCTTGCGGTTAAAGTGTTACTTTATCTACCCTTGCGGTTAAAGTAATACTTGATCAACTATTTTTAGTCGAACAAAGCACACTTTAACATCTGCTATAGAAAAATAGTTATTTTTTATACAAGACGATAGAATTATATTTTATCGACAAGCGGAAAGTGTTAATTCACGAGCGATGAAATCGCGAGTGAATTAATTTTCGCGAGTCGATAATTAAATTTTATCGTCGTGTATAAAATTCTATTTTTTTCTATAACAGATGTTAAAAAAATAAGAAAAATTTGTAAAAAAAAACAATTTAAAATTAGATTATATTAAACCCGAAAATCTCAGTAGCAAAGGTTTCCATTCGGTTTCCATAGAGTTTCCAGATAATTAAACTACTTTATCTATCCTTGCGGTTAAAGTGTTACTTTATCTACCCTTGCGGTTAAAGTAATACTTGATCAACTATTTTTAGTCGAACAAAGCACACTTTAACATCTGCTATAGAAAAAAAGTATTTTTTTTACAGTTGCTTGGAAATAGGCATTGTAAAGAGTACTTTCGGCACTAATAAGCATGTAATTTTGATGAACGTGTGTTTAAATCTAACTCATGTTGGTAAGATTTTTTAATCGTGGAATGAATCTTGAGCACCTTTTCTTCTCGGATGGGAAGTAAAATTGTAAGACCCATGTTAATATGATGAAGATAAAGATCAGTTTTGGGAGTTTGGGGATTTCTCGATGTAGGCAAAACTAGCAGTTAGGGTGTACAGTACAGGGAGGGTGGCCTAATTTGGATATCAGTAACTATTGTTGTAAGGCGAAAACTGAGGGTAGATATATTCTCTAGCTCATTTTTTAAATAAATTTAATGACGCAGACGAAATTTTGCTATTGGTTCAATGTGTAAAATTTCAGAAAATCGTGTTTTCTTTCAAAATGTCAAAGAAAACGCGCTTTTCTGAAGTTTTCCTTTTTTTGAGTAGAATTTAGTGGCGTACCCAAACTTTTAACTAGAGTTCACATTTTGGAAATAATAAACAATAGTTATTTATGTTACAAGGCCGTGAAGTAGCACTTTTTTTTATTAGAATGAATATTATTTGGCGAGGCGAAGGCCGAGCCAAATAATCATTCGAATAAAAAAAAGATAGTTCACGGCCATGTGGCATACAAAATTTTGTGTGCAACTGTGAAAAATTACCAAAATTAAAGTTTCGATCGAATCTTTACATAAAATTAAAAGCTAATTTCATTCAAGATCATGACCCGTAAAAAAAAGTCTTTGTCGGCCGGTAAAAAAAAGTCTTTTTTTTACGTTGTCAGGGCTTTTTTTACGTTGTCAAGGTTTTATTTTACTATAAACAAATGTGCTACTTCACGACTCAAAATCAAACAAAAAAAGTGACCTTTTTTTGACAGTTGCACACAATAGTTATTTATGTTACAAGGCCGTGAAGTAGCACTTTTTTTTATTAGAATGAATATTATTTGGCGAGGCGAAGGCCGAGCCAAATAATCATTCGAATAAAAAAAAGATAGTTCACGGCCATGTGGCATACAAAATTTTGTGTGCAACTGTGAAAAATTACCAAAATTAAAGTTTCGATCGAATCTTTACATAAAATTAAAAGCTAATTTCATTCAAGATCATGACCCGTAAAAAAAAGTCTTTGTCGGCCGGTAAAAAAAAGTCTTTTTTTTACGTTGTCAGGGCTTTTTTTACGTTGTCAAGGTTTTATTTTACTATAAACAAATGTGCTACTTCACGACTCAAAATCAAACAAAAAAAGTGACCTTTTTTTGACAGTTGCACACAAAAGTGTTTTTTGTAAGTGGAAACCATAGTTGACTTGGTGCTTATTAAAAAAAAACAAGTATTTTTTTTCCAATTTCACGCAAGAACCCTATTCCAACTGTACTGAGAAACTACATGAAATAAACCCACACCTATTTTTTAAATTAGAAAAGAATGCTAGTTTTTAAGGTCACAGCCAACTACGGTGTCCATTAAAAAAAATACATTATTTAATTTTTCCAAAAAGTGAACCATTTTAAAAATTTGAGTACGCCACAGAATTCTACTCAAAAAAGTACCTTCAAAAATCTAATATTGAGAATGTTTTATAGCTTTGAGATAGGCCGTTATATATTTTATGGAGAAAAAGGTAATTCAACATAAATAGGAATAAGAAAATTGCGTTTTCTTTGAAAATGTGAAACAATGGCAAAGTTTCGTCGCGCCATTTGATTTGTTTCGAAAAATGGTCTCGAAAATTGCAGTTTTCTGCTTAGGATAATAGTTACTGAATACCAACATCTCAATTGGTTCACAATACAATAGGCCATAAATGGCTACAATGGCAACGGATTGGCATACCGAGACCATGCCCATAGCAAACTAACACGCAAGCATTTTTTCTTTCTAATAAATTATAATTAAAAAGATATTAAAAGAATTTTAAAATATTACTGTTTATAATCTGCAAAAAACGAACATCTAAATCTCAGTTTTCCTTAATTCATATAAAATATTTAATACAGTAAGGGTCACTGATAGCCAACTTCTATGGACCAATACACGTCATAATTGTGTTACTGCCTTTTATGATTATTGCTCATTTTAGGAGAAGGTTTGTGTAGATTTACAATACTGTATTTAAATTATTTTAAATTCAGATTTAACTTTGTTAACTATTGAAACATATGCATCACCATTGTCTTAGCTTGTGACAATTTATATTTTTCAATTTTTATGAATCATATAGACCATATTATAGTCAATAGTACTACATTAATGTAGCCAGCACAAGGTGTATATTACTGACCATAAAATACTAATTTTCATCCCTATTTTTATTTTCACAGATTAGTATTACAAATATTTCCAGTAAAGAAACCAGATATTGAACTTGAACAAAGATCTGAAACTGAACCTGATATCTGCCAATCACTCTTTGGTGTCCTAGCAGGTCAGCTTCCTAAACAAGTTGGTCCATTTAGTGCCAGACGGATTGTCCATGAAAGTGACACACCACATAATAAACCTCAACAAGGTAAGCGTTAGTTCAATTTGATCTCTAACAAACTACTATTATTGTGGAATATACAGGGTGATCTATAATGAGTATGTTGTGTTCTTAAGAGTCTTCTGTACCGGCGATTCAGATACGTAGTTTTCGTGTTATTGAGCGCCAGTCTAGACGACCTAACTATAGTTTTTTTGAAAAAATGAAAATACTTTTGGAAAATAAGAAGGCCCCTCTACGATTGGACCGGATTAGTTTTTGATTTAATATATCAGATGATCCAAAATTAACGTAGTTTATTGAATAAATTAGCGCTGTTCTTTGCACTGATATATTTATGCCTACAAAGACAAATTTGAAAAATTACTCCGGTCCAAATGTCCGGAGAACCTTTATGAACGCGTATAAAAAAATTGGCAGTAAAAAAATCAAAAATAGGACCTGTTTTTTTGGCGCTGCTGATCAGCGGTTTTTCAAAATTAGACGATGATTGTAGTTCGTAAACTAACGCCAACTAGCGGTCACAACTGCAATCTTTACGAAAGCAGTAAACGGCCAAACGGGTGATTTATTATCTTCACTACACTGTAAAAACATAAAATGACATGAAATTTAAATCCGTTTATACCTGCTATAGGAATTATGCGTAAGACCCTTATTTTGTATGGCGCGGTGGGCCGGGCGTACCGACTATACAGCTACTGCAAACATTTTAAATATCTTGTCTCGTCTTTATCCGCGGGGCTTTTAGTCATAATCTCGCTGGATGTTGTGACCAAATGTAAGACCAATTTCGGGATCTAGAGTAAATTAATGAACTTGATAAAATAAAACACAAAGGCAGATTTTATATATTTAATAATTTGATTGCAGCTGTAATCCTGGAATAGGCTAGGGAAACTGTAATATACTGGTTCCCAAAATTAGATCAAGTTAAAACTTACAAAATACACAAATCTGTAAATTAGAAAATAAAATTAAATATTGAAAGATTAAATGAGATTTAAAAAAGTGGAGGGGCAAACCTCCCCTGGACTTTCCTATACAAAAAATAAACGTTTCGATTTTGGTATTGAACAGTATAATTCGCGAGGCAGACCCTGATAACTGATAAGCATTTGAATGCCTAGCGAGACACCCATCCTATGCACCTATCAATCTGCAGGTAGCGGCTAGAAATTACAGCTGGCGAAGCCGGACGATTGCTACCGACCGACGATCCGTTTCCGCCAGAATATAATATTCAAAATTCGAATTTCTCATCAACCGTACATTTTAGCTATATGAATACCTTACACTATGTGATAGACAATTAAATTTTGCATTCAATTATATAAAAATATATACGGTGTTTCATTTAAAATAACAAAGTTGCTTATCGTACTGCAAACGCCCTGTACCTAAACGTGATATACATTTAGAAGAATGCAGAATTATATACTAAATATCTTTTATATTTAAACTTTTTTCATATTTTGACTAATAAATGCGCTATAGGAGCATCAATTTCCACAGTGCAATTCTGGCGTTCATCAAAAAACAAAAATGTAGCTAATACCAAGCTGCATAAGTATAGAAAATTTAAACAAAATCGTTAGAGCAGTTTCTTTGTAATATTTTCTAAAAAAATTCAAAATTTTTTGAAGAGCGCCGTTGCGACCGTTTTTGGATTTACTAAATAATTTTTTTTTATTCTGTAGTAAGTACCCCCAAAGGGCTTTCAAACAAGTCGTTGCGGAACCTGATCAGATAACTGGTTTTTGAGTTATGGGGCGTTAAAGTCGAAATTTTGAAAAATTCAAAGTGGCCGCCATTTTGAAGTTAGGGAGTCCGGCAAAAAACTGTTTCCTTTCAATTATGGTCTTCTTTCATATTCCCTACTCAGATTTTCAAAATTCTGCTTCTGAAAAATATGCTAACTTCCGCTTCCGGTTTCGGATTTTTTTGAAAAGCTTATTTTGTTGATGAATTTTCGATATACCCCTTCATTTCAAATTTCATCAAAATCGGTCCAGTAGTTTTTGCGTTAGAGGCGTTACATACCCACGCACCCACCCACAGAGACATTTTTTCTAGACCACTTTTTTGGGTTCCTGGGGGCCCAAACACGTATTTCCGCGAAAATCTCGATTCTCGAAAATTTTCATGATATCAATACTTCCCCTATACCAGTGGTGGTATGCGAAAGTAACAAATACATATATAATAATAATAATAATAATAATAATCTCTACACTACCCGTCACCACTTGCAGCTGATAATGTAACTGTAAAATGAATATTAAATTTAAAAGGAAATTCTGTTTCTTGGGGGGGGGGGGTATTAATTAATTAATCATAGCCCACAGGAAACTTTGCACATGAATTGATCTAATAAATCCTTCGAACTCAATATTAACCTGAGTTTTGCGTGTAGTATTTGAACCAACGATGCCAGATCAACCACAGTTGATATCGTGAGATAAGAACAGGAAAATTCGTGAGAAATCGTGAGAATTCGGTAAAGCAGGAAAAGTATGGTAACACAAATATTAGATTTCAAATTCCAAAAAGTTTATTCCAACTGAATTCTTTCTCCCATGCTTCTTTATATTTTTGTTTATAAGATAACTTTCGCTTCTTTGCCGTAGATGAGGAAGAGAATTATCACTGTTATCACTAGCACTGTCTTCCGACATTTTTTTCTACAAACGCGATAAATGCTCTGGCGTTCAAGGCTCAACGAACTACTTACGTTAAAACCGAAAACGAGCAGTCTGTTTGCCATGTATTTATATCAGGGAAAGTCCCGAGTTTTAAATAAAACCAAGTTTATTTAAGGTCTTTATTGTGTAATTTCACGGGAACCCCCGAGTTTTACATAAACTTACCTAAGTTTATTTAGAGTAGGTATTTATTGTGTACTTTCACGGGAACCCCCGAGTCTTAAACAGAAATTGAGAAAATTTAGACAAGTTCAATGATATCCATATTCAAATTTAAGCACTGCGTTTAAAATCGTGAGATGTAGAGCAGTTATCGTGAGATCGTGAGATTGTAAGTGAAATCGTAAGATCTCACGATTTTTCGTGAGATCTGGCATCACTGATTTGAACAGAGAATATGAAGTGCATAAGAAAAAACCATAAAATATAATAATATGTAGGTACAAACATCTGGTTGACACTAAAATATTTTTTCCGACAAAATTCATTTACCGTATCCTACGGCCTTCAGTTGTAAAATATCTGGCGTTTGAACTTTTTTCCTAACAGTGTAGTATCCCCATAAAATAAACGAAATTATCCATCCAGGTAGTTTTTTTCTACGATTATTTTGCTTCACGACAATCGACCCTTTTACTCAGAACTTTTAGCGCTCTCTTCACCTTTTCTAGTCACGTGGGTACAGAAGACTCTTAATACCCTTAAAAGATTCTAACTACTATCATAAAGTTAAATGTTGCAAAATTATTAAAAACTAATTATTATAAACTTACCCTTTTTAAAACCACTTTTTGTATTTAAGGATATGATTTAATTCAGCCTTTTATAAGTAACATTTTCCGGAAATAATTTTTCTTATCACACTACTGTTACTTACGTTGCAAAATTTATAGCTTTATTGTTTCCTTGTGCTGTTGATATAAAAAATTAAATAAAAACCTTAACGTGCACTAAAAATTTAAAATATACACGGAAAATATATATTCATGCATAAAATGTACATAAAATAATCCATAGAATACAGGGTGTTTCTTAAATGGCGGACACGGAGACCACTACGCGATTTTCATCTTAAAAGTGAGTTGAAAAAGTATAGTCGATTTTGTCCTAATGTATTTAGTTTCCGAGTTATTCGCATTTTAAAAATTTTAAATTTGACAACATTGCGCATGCTTGCACGGACTTTCGTTTGGTGTTTTAATCACGACCTTCTTGATTTTCGAGTCTGACGCTGGAAAATCAAGAAGGTCGTGGTTTTAATAAGGCAATATGAACAAGTTTCCTAGGTAATAACCCTCGTAATAACCTCATAGCTACAATGCACTGTTGCAACATATTGAAAAAAAGTTTAACAACAGATATTTATCAGAAAGAATGTCTTCGGAGCAAGGAATACAACGTATGAAAAATTCCAAATTTATTAAGATTTAGTATTTGATTGATGAACAATGCGGAACGATTAAAATTTACCCGTTTTTCCAAAGCATAAAGGAATTGAATCTCAATCTTTGACGGAGAATAACTCTTAAACTAGCGTAGAACGGGCATTATTGTATTATATTTTTCCAATTGGTATCTGGAGGGGAATGTAGTACTGTGCTGCGTGTCCGCGATTTAAGAAACACCCTGTATAATGAAATATACAAAATGAGAATTGGGATTTCAAAATGTAATAAAAATAATAAGAAAGTACCTACTACGAAATTTTCTCAATTAGATTTTCTCATATAATTTTAGAATATTATCCTCAATGCTACAACTGGGTTGATGATGGTAGAGTTTTAGTACAGAAATGTGTAGACATTTGTATTTATGCGATACATTTGTTAGCACTGGCGTATAGTGCGTATTTGGTATTTTTATTCTTTAATCAATCAACAGAAGTTTCTTATCACATATCTTAAAATTTTCCGGCATTCCAGTAACCTGTACATATACACGGTGTTCCCTGAGGTAACCGGAAAACTTACACTATGTGTTCTAGAGATGATTCTGATCAAGAAAAATAATTCATATACACTTTAGATCAATTTATTTTCATTCTTGAGATATCGATAAAAGAAAACAATGTGCATCAATTAATATAAATTTAGGTATAGAGATAAGTAGGCTAGATAAAGTAACTTTGCCAGAATACATGGAAAATGTTCCATTAGAATCTTGACGCAGCATGTTTTACCAATAAGACTGTATTTATTGACAGTTATTGCATTTCTAATCCAACGGGGTTGTTTGGATGAAGATCCGCATGGCACTGGGGCGATACGGGTGGCAACTTAAAAAAAAATAGAAAGGGGAGGCCCTGTACTATGGCCTGCACGTTCTCCTGACCTTTCCCCATTAGACCTTTTCGTTTGGGGTTGCCTTAAATCTTGTGTTTACAGTAACGATGAGCCAGACACGCGAGAAGATTTGATGTAACAATCTTTTAGATATTAACTGGGCACAAAGTATGGCTCAAAAACTAGCAGCATGTTTAGTAATTGTCGGCGAAATATTCGAGCAATTATTATATATTCTTTTGTCGATATCTCAAAAACGGAAAGGAATGGCCTAAAGTGTACATGAATTTTTTTGTTCAGAATTACCTCTAGAACACTGTGTATGTTTTTCGGTTAGCTCAGGGAACACTATATCATGACCGCTCTGAAAACTTCAAGCTCGTCCGCGGAACGTGTCTCACGCGTACGAGACGAAACGTGTCTTACGCGTACGTGGGAAACGTAATTATAAATAAAATAAAAGTTACATTATAATAGTATATTATATTATTAGGAGTATAAGCAAAGCTTTATGTGCTGAGGCTGGTTGACTGCCGATCGTAGTGAGGCAGCCAAATCAGCCGAATCACATAAAGCGGTTATACTCCGAATAATATATGTAATTTTATCTCCAAACGTGTAAAATTATAATACAAAAATAAACATCTAATTAACAAGGTTATTTCGGGAAACATTACACTTATACGAAAATCGCATTGCCTGATAGACACTTTCTACATATTACCGTAGCAACCCACCATAAAAGTTAAATGCTTAGGCATATAAGTACTTTATCTGCCTAAGCATATAAGTGAAACTTATACTACCAACAGTCTGTCATTTAAATGCCACTTTTATGACGTTTGGAGATAAACAATATTACTTTATAGGAAACAAATATTAACGATACGCCCTCTGGTGGCTAGAATAGTAACTAACCGTGTGACGTCAGAAGCGGGATTAAAGCAGGACGTTTGCTTGTAAACAGGATCGAGAACGTTAAGCGACGAATAAAGCAAGGGAAATGTCAATGGTGTCAATGCGATTTCAAAATCTTATCCCGTTTCTGACGTCACAAATTGTTGACCGTAGCCCCATCATCTATAATATTTATTCCCTATATTAACAGCATACTGCCACTCTTTTCTAGTAAAGTACGAACATTTTTGTTGTATTGTTGTATGAGAAGTACCAAAACAGTTTCCCCTTTCCCTATAAGGTATGTTTCAGCTATATTGTTTATATGTTATATTCTGATTATAGAAGATACAGAAGAATTGATTATACCAGGAGACAAACAGGAAATGTCGGACTTCATAGAATCAACAACACGAACTGCTAGAATACAATTGGAGGTATCTCTTCCTTCAGTTAGTATGCAGTTGGTATCTAAACACATATATGAGCTGCTTTATAATCGAATAAACAATGATCTATTATTATGGGAGCCAAGTGCACCTAAACCTAAGCCGCAAGTAATTGAACATGTGGTGTTTCCTGGTTTAAATATCCCAGGAGCTTCTGATGCTCAAGAATTATTTTCCATGTGTAGAAGTGGAATTAAATATGGTGAGTATTTTTAAGTTTTTTTTTTGTTAATTTCACTTCTATAACTACGGGAATTTTAGATTCAGATTCAGGCAGCGATGAAGATGTAGATCCTGAATGTTCAGGTGTTTATTACTCTACATATGATCGAATGAAACAGTCTCAGAAACGCCAACTTAAACCAGTCGAATCAAAAGGACAAAGTTATATGACTTTAAACCTACACATAAGCCGTGGTTTACTATGTATGCATGTACCTGTACGAGATACATCAACTAATGTAATTCCTGGACAGCATGGGGAATTTTTATTTAATGTTGAAGATGCTAATATATTTAGTGTTAGTGGATATCAAGGTGATGACAATCTTGGATATGTTAGTGTTCAAGCACACAATGCTCAGTTGCACCATTGTGGTAAGTTTGTCAGGAAAATTAAATATTTATTAACTAGATATAAAGGTAAATGGAGAAATTTGAGCTTAGAACATTTATAATTTAGATATGATGTCCAGTCCTAGTCAGACTCCCCCTTTAAAAGAAATTGGAACAGCAATAGCACGACATTTGCATCCTACCATTTATAAATCTGAGCAAGGTGTGGCAGTTGATACTTTAGACCGTTCAGAAGGTCGAGAAATGGTATCTATAGCTATACGTATAAAAGCCAACCATGAAACACACCATGTTAAGGTAATAATTGGATATAAATATTTTAATTACATATAAATAAACCAGTGTTTTTTTTTAGACTGTTAGAGTAGCTTTAGGAATAAGTAAGGCCACGCTCAGACACCGAATGTGCCAAGAACCAAATAGTTGGATTTCACAACTCATAGACTTTTTCAATGTTTTTGATTATCCAATACCTGGATATCATGCCAAAGATGTTCTTACAGAATTACATTTGCACATTTGGAATTGTGCAATCGATTATAGGTAAGACTTTCTGCATTAACAAATTTAAAATCTGTTGTGTGCCAAAAAATAGGGGACTTCTATTTAAGTTGAAAAGAGATGGGAATGTTCTACCCTAGTGCTATCTGTGTCTGTCAGTATTGCCACCATGGCACTAAAATACTCGTTATTATTTCATGTAAATTGCAGCAGTTGGTTGCATTTTTGGTGTTTGTAAACAAACCGATCATAATCTCTCCTTACATTGTGTGAAAGTGCGGGTACAAGAACATTTGAAGTTAATCATTCATACTAACCTACATGTAGTTACATTCAACAATTACTAATAATCTAGTGCTATTTTTGCCACCAATTGGTGGTACTGATAGAAAAGGAAAACACTAGGGTAGAACTTTTCTCTCACTCGTTCCAAGGTCATATTTCAATAGAAGTCCCCTATTAAAAAATAAACATAAAACATTTGTATTGTAAATTTTCTCATAAACTAAATGTGTTTCCATTTCAGACCTCTGTTTTTGCCCCTGCGCTCAGTAGTCACACTGGGTAACTTTACCATGTCTTCCCATTTATCGGCACAGTCAAATACATCTACATTAAGATTTATAGCAGAAGATTGTGCTTTGTTTCTAAGTGAGAAAGCTCCACCTAAATCTGGCGTTTCTTCTTCAGCTCCTGTTGATCTTAAACGAGATTATGTTTGTGTTGTTGATCTTGGATTGTTTGAATTAAGCCTTAGAACTAATGACAAGGTAGGTGATTATTATCAAATTTTTTTTTATGATTTTACAATAGATCCTGGAATTATTTTCGACTATAAGGTACATATTTGGAACACCTAACACATAGTCATAGTTGAATTGTTAATAAAGTAATAAAGTTGACATTCTATTATAGAATTGCGGAATGAATCCTCATTTCGATTTACGGGCTTCAAACAATATAGTACACATTCGAACATGTGCAGATAGTGGACGTGCATTAACACATTTAATAACATATTTTGCTGGAGATGGAGACTTAATACCAACTGAAAGTACAGGTGCCACTAATAGTAATTTTTCAAGTCCTCGACACCAACCAGAACAGGAATTGGTTACAGTTGAGCCACAAGATATTAGTAACTTGTCAAAAAGCCAGCACCAACATGTTAATGATTTAATTGGTGAAGCTATGAAAGAAAGTATAAGTGTTGGAGGTATGTATACTTTCCCCAGTGTGATCACATTTAGTAAATAAAAATGCTGATAGGTTAACAATAATTTGTAATGAAAATATTTACTTTACAGAAGAAGCTATTGATGTACATAGTTCAGGTGCCAAGATGTTTTTCTTTCCTGATGAAAGTCATCCGTTTTCAGAACCTGGAAAACCTTTACCACAAGTGACTCGCGAACTAGGAGATATTACTTACCGTTCTAATAAAAGTAGTGATACTGATGATGACTTTTGTTTTGTTGGTGATGAAGCAGGATTAGGGATTCTGGTAAGTAACTCTGTTTGAACCAATTCCTATAAATTTTTTTAAAGCTACATAAAAACAATACTTAAACTGGAACTTAAAGTGGGCTACCCGATTTATCTATCTAACATTGGCAGCGCCGCCAAAGTTGTCATTGTTAGTGTTTTTATGTTGGCGTTCCTGTGGTGTGACGTTCCTTTGAGTCGGCTGTCACATTTGTTTATTGCCATTTCGTGACAGCCGACTCAAAGGAAACGTCACACACCACAGGAACCCCAACATAAAAACACTAACAATGACACCTTTGGCAGCGCTGCCAACGTTAGATAGATAAATCGGGTAGCCCGCTTTAAGTTCCAAAACTTGCCACAGAGGGTTGGGAAAGGTCAATTAGAATAAAAGTTTTCAAATTCTATTAATTATATTAATACTAAATCAAGAAAGGTTAGAGGACTTTCAACCGTGAATTGCTTGTTTAACAGTAGAGATCATGTCACTGTCATTTAAAGGTTTTGAATAAGTTTATAAAATTGAATTTTTTCAGTTTTGTGAAATTATTTAGCCTGTATATACAGAGTTTGTCAACAAAAGTATCCGCCCAAGTCTCAGTTTCAAGTGAATAAAAAAATAAATAGTAGAATGAATTCCTTATAAATTACCTTTCCATCGATATGCCATACATGGTATGGTGCCATTTGAAATTTTAGAGGGGTGGCTGTGAGGGCTAAGGGGTTGATGGAAGACGTCCTGAATTTACATAAAAAAATGTCCCCTTTGCTGTCTTTGTTGACATGTCTTGGCGAGTTTCAAGCAAACAATAGTTTTGAAACATGCTTTTTGTTGAAAACCCCTGTATGCCTTAGTTCTATTTTCCTTAGATCCCCTTTTACTGCCCCATCTATTTCATGCTCTTCGTCTCTTTGTTACACCTTTTTGGATTCCTGTTGCGCATGCTTGTGTGTTCTTAGCTATGTTCTTCGAGTTTCTTGTGTCTGTCTTCTTTTAACTGCCCTTACCACTTCTAACAATGCCTCCTTGTTTCTTGTTGGCTTCAGCAGAGTTATGTGAATCTTTTCATGTGCTCTAGTCATTTCATAGGTTGTGTGTTAATTACTCTTAGAATACCAGTTACTTCATATAATTGTGTAATCTCATCATTTGTATTTTATTATTAGCCCAAAAATGGTATACCAGAAATTCGTTGGCTAACAGATGACCCATTGCGAATAATAGACAATCATTTCGCCATACCCGCAGGAAAAACAGACTTATTAAAACCTCCTAAAAATTTCCCAACTCCTGTAATGAGGTATACACTTTGTGAAATGAGCCTTGTATGGCACATGTATGGTGGAAATGATTTCAAGTCTGCAGATGAAACCGCAAACCAAAAAAAAAAAGTCAATTTTTCTGATTTATGTATCCATGATGGTGTTGGTTATTCAAATACTCGAAGTGGAGAAGTTATCTTTACTAGTTTTGTTGAGAAAAAGAAAAAGCAAAACCTAAACTGGCAAATTCAAGGTGGTGTAAACCGTGATCATGATGTCTTAATGGAATTGCAACTGAACAAAGTAGGTTATGGTTTATAAGATTGTTGTACCTACAACCGATTTTTTTATGTTAATTCATTCTTCAGGTACGTTTTCAACATGAAGTATATCCAGAAAATACACCACAAGCCTCCAGACAGGTGCTTCTTGTTAGTGAATTAGAAATAAGAGACCGTTTAGCTTCCAGTCAAATCAACAAATTTTTATACCAATATACTAGTCAAGCCAGACCAAAACAATCTCATGCACATATGGTAACAATATTATTACCATTCATAGTTACAACTTAAATGAACTCTATCTCCATTTTAGATTGTAATCAAAGCACTGCACATCCGTCCAGATCCTAAATTAAAAACACAAGAATGTTGTTTAAAAGTTTCTCTATTGCCACTACGGCTCAATATTGATCAAGATTCCCTGCTATTCTTAATTAGTTTTTTTAGCGAATTAAGTGGAAATACTACGAAGACAGGTAATACTATCAAAAACTTGTTTTTGTCTTAATAAAGGTTAAAAACAAATGAATTTTACATATTACTAGATGAAGTTGCACCAAATCCACCATCCAAACACAGTACACCAACTCATCAACCACCTATAATGACTGTCAATGTGGAGAATCAGCAAGAAGTAACTGAGCAGGCTCAGAAAATGGTAGACGATAACTTGTTGATTCTTCTAGAAGAAAATAAAGGTTTAGAGGAAGTAAACGAAGTTCTTAAAACACAACCAAGTAATACTGAAGAAGGTCCCCCAGTATATTTTAGGTATGATAATGTTTGAAATAATGAAACTAAATTTTATTGTTTTTCTGTTTTTCAGAAATATAATATTTTCTCCTGAAGTTCCTATAAGACTAGATTATCAAGGAAAACGGGTTGATATGACTCATGGACCTTTACCAGGACTTCTTATGGGTCTAGCTCAACTTAATTGTTCAGAATTAAGATTAAAACGTCTGTCATACAGACACGGACTTTTAGGTGTTGATAAATTATGTAGTTATTGTTTACATGAATGGCTACATGATATTAAGAAGAATCAACTTCCCAGTTTGCTGGGTGGAGTTGGACCCATGCACTCTCTTGTTCAACTGTGTACGTATTTCTAATGTAAAGTTTATAATATGTAGAGGATGAGCTATAGGGGGTTGGAAAACGCAGTGAAGTAGGCTATGGCTCCAATTAACTTACTTGGTCTTACAACCAAGTTAACCATGGTCTTTTAAATGACAGAATTTGTGATAGATTATAATTATTGTCGGTGAATATCAAATATAGGAAGAAGCAAAAATAAATTCTAGGCACTTCACATGCGAGTACTATTTATGTTGGTCAGTTTAAATACCATTTGAGGAATGGGATAGTCTAAATTTTTTAACTATTAGTGTCTGACTTCAGAACTAGTTTGAGAATGGGTATAACTTGCACAAGGCAAAAAGTGTTCTGAATAAATTGAATGTCTTTTGTTCATTGATCTAGTTAAATGGTCATTGTAGACTGAACTTTATATTACAATCTTATATTAATTTAATATTGAGATTGAGATTAAGATCGGTATGTATTTTTTAGTTCAAGGAATACGTGATCTATTTTGGTTACCGATTGAACAGTATCAAAAAGATGGTAGAATTGTAAGAGGATTACAACGAGGGGCTAACAGTTTTACCACATCTACTGCTATGGCAGCTCTTGAACTTACCTCTAGAATTATTCATCTAATTCAGGTATGTAATCACATAAATGGCTTCACACATGCAATTCTTATTATATTTACTATTACGGCTAACGTGGATATAATTCTGACACAAAATCCACGGCATTTCGTTCGGCGCATGTCTGGGGACTTGGAAAATTATTTCAGCTTCCTGAGATTATAGGGACAGAGGTGCGCACGATTGGTTGCCTATTCCCAAGACGTAAAAGTCTGTTTCTGAAAAATCGAATGTTAATAATTATGAACTACAAACAAAATCAATCGCTCAAACTTAGAGAAACTTTACTCTAGTATTTTTTATTGCTCATATTCAACTTGCAAATTAATTAAAAATCAATTTAAAATATGAAAATGTTTGAAACTTTCATAATAGAAGTCCCCGGACATGCGCAGTAGGTGCAGCTCGTATTCGCGTCGCCGAATTAATGACGTCACCCCTTGACAAGACGTAATGCCGTGGATTTAGTGTCAAAATTATATCCACGTTAGCCGTGGAGCTAGCTACGGCCTTACTATTAACTAAATACCCGCCTCACTCCCACTATTTCCAAAATTCTACTTTTAATTGTGCATCATTTTTCATTAGATAACTGCAGAAACTGCATACGACATGGTTTCTCCAGGTCCTAGTGTAAGGAGAAGACCAAAAAATAAAGGACGAAAGAAAAGATATACCCAACCACAAGATATTCGAGAAGGAATGGCAAATGCTTACATGCTTGTCAAAGAGGTATTGTATTTTTGTTATAGTTTTACAGACTTAAACATTTTTAAATGTATTCGATTAACTTTTTGTTGCAAATAGGGTATTGGAGAAACTGCAGACAATTTAGTTCGTGTAGCATCTCATGAACATGAACAAAAAGGCTACAGTGGTGCTGTAGGTGGGGTTTTACGTCAAATTCCTCCCACGGTTGTCAAACCTATAATTATAGCCACAGAAGCTACTAGTAATCTTTTAGGAGGTATGCAAAGCCAATTAGTGCCTGATGCTCGTAGAGAAGCAAAACAGAAATGGAGAAGTGATGACGATGGTTAAAGATAATTGTGATTAATAGCATCGTAATTATAAATAAATGGCTTTTATGGTTTTGTGATGTGTTTTCATAATGGAGCCTTGAAATACTAATTATCTAGTTTCTCATGGTTGAATTATTTTTTTGATTTGTTTATAACATTTCCACTATGTATTTTGTTTCATTGCATATCCATACTACGTTTGCATTTTAAGTTAAATGCTCTTTCTGAATTTTTTTTATATAACCAGCAATTCACTTGCGCCAATAACTTTTAACAAGTTCAAAAATATAAAATGTATTACCATACAATTTATTATTAACTTCATATCAGCAATTATTATAAATGCTTAAATCTATAAACTTTGGGCTTACCAATGTTTTCCTAAGTAAAATAATAAATTGTCGCAAAAGCAATTTTCTATTTGAAAGAATGTTGGTTGTAGAATTAAAAAAATATATTTATTGTTGCAATATTTTATAAAGAAACATTTGGTAATACTTTTACTTTGGAACACTTTTAAAAGTTATAAACAGAATTATCATAAGAATTAGGATTTTAGAACATGAAATAGCACCTTTACTTGCTCCGCTATTTTTTAAAATCCTCTTTAGGTAACATTTTTATGTTCCAACACAAAATAATGTTTTCACATAAAATATTAAACCAAACAAATTTGCAGTAGATAACAAATGTGATAGTTTGTAGTACCTTTAAATTACAAAAATGTACCAGGTGACTCGGGACATCCTTTATTTTTTTTTTATTTTTTAACTGATTTAAATAAATTTTTGTTATGGGTTATAAAATACACATAAGAGCTCATAACTTGAACAGAATGTTTTACTTCTAGTTCGCTAGAAATAACCTCAACTTTCTTATTTCAAATGCAACGCCCTGTATGTTTCTGCTCGGGATTCAATTCTGCGTATAATAGTGTTTTGAGAACTTACAAATTTTTAATTTCAAAAATACGTTTTAATTCTAGAGTGCCATGACTTACTGTATTTTGTTCATATTGTTGCCATTTACATTTTTCCTTCAATAACTTTTTTCAAATGGAAGGGTTGAGGGACACAGACCCTATATAACTAAAACATTTTTTGCCGATTACAACAATGTGATTGATGTTTCTTTTAACAATTATTCGAGTAAATCAAAGTTATTAGAATATTCTGTATTTCTTCAACTGTTTGGGGAGAAAAAGAAGGCCATGAAAATTATTTTTCCAACTTCGAGAGACTAGCCAACTAACTAGTTATTCACTTCTTATGTTTTAGAAAAGTAAGCGGCAACGATATGAACAAACTTCAGTTAATCATGCCACTCTAGAATTAAAACGAATTTTTGAAATTAAAACTAAGTTCTCAAAACTGCAATATCTTGACATTACTTATGCGCAGAATTTAATCCCCAGTTGCAATATGCAAAAATATACAGGGTGTTGCATTTACAATAAAAAAGTTGGGGTTATTTCTAACAAGACTTGAAGTGCAAAATTATTAACATTCAGTGCAAATTATGAGCAATTACATACATATTATGGCGCATACCACAATCAATTTTAAACCGTTAAAAACTAAATAAAGTATCAGGTGCCCCATGGTCTTGTGTTACCCGGTATACATTATGATGGATCTATTAATTTCACGACATACATTTTCAGATCTTGACAAAATCAATTCTTTTAATAAAATCCTATTTACTTACAAAAGTAAATGATAAGGGGTTATTAGAACTCAGGAGTGTGTCAAATGTATTAGAAATTACATTGATTATGAATTCCAGTTACAAAAAATCCCTTTTGAAACTACCTCATTTATCTTCCCGATATTCAAGCAAAACTGGAATCGGAAATTACCTTTGCTATTTGAATTTTATGATCATTGATATTAAAATAATGATTTTACAAGGACGGTTCTTTTGTTTCACTAACAACACATATTTATCATTTGTAGTTAGTGTTTTGTTTGTGTTGTATTGTATTCTCAGAATAGAAATCATAGGATTTTGTTTTTTACCACTAATGTACCTACCTAGTAAAATTAGTTTTAAAATTGTAAAACATGTTAACATGGAAGTATAAAGGAATTTTCGTAATATAAAGTTATTTACCAAAACACATTTTTTTTACTAAAAAATTAATTCTGATTCCATCTTAGCAAGTTTTACTGCAATCATTTGAAAGATCTGCTATGAATAAAGTTGATATGTCAAATTATATTTACTCTTTTTGCAATGTGAAAGTATTTTATATGCTTTTTTCTACTCGGCTCGGTGTAATTTTAAATTGACATTAATAAATATGCAGCGAGTTTTACAAATGTTGCATCTATGGAAGAACTTTCTTTCTTATGAATTGTACAAAATGGCTGTTATTGGTGTCGTAGCATGTGACCTACAAGAAAAGAATGTTCTTCCAGAAAGTTTCTCATGCATTACTTCGTTTATCAAACATACTGTGTATTACTTAATATATTCAGCTCTTATTTATTTAGCAGTAAAGCTACAAAAATATCAAAAATTAAGTACGCAAGGTTTCAGAATTATAGGCGGACCATATTTTTAAGAGAAACTAGCACTGAAAGTTGATGATTCATGATTGATATGCTAAGATATTGTGATAGATAGATAGATAGGATAAGTATTTAATTATTACAATTAGCGGTAATTTTTTTATTGTTCTTTTGTGCTGTGCAATACTGAATAAACAATTGTTTTTGAAGTATAATATGCAGAAATTCATTACAGAAGGAACTGGTATAACTCATTTGCCACCCTACATATCCATAGTTTTTTTTTAATTGTGTAGGTACACCTACTATTTTACACATGCACATGATAGTCGTATCCCAATTTCTTCTCTAAATATATGTACCTTAACGCCATTGAAAATGAACAGGACCCAGTTTTCTTTTAGTTGGTTTTAAAATACCAAATAAGAAAAACACCGCCATAAAAAGTTTGAGAAGGTTTCTTCAGGTAAGCTTCTTAAACTCTTTGTGGTATTTATTATTTACAACTTAATCAAAAGACAACCTGGCCCTATTCATTAACATTTTAATTGTTAGTACTCTGTTACAAAGATATTCAACTGTGGTTAATGAAGGAAAGGTACCAGTGGTGTCGTGTTATGGGAAAAATTATGTAGTTTAGTAATTTTCATGGTGACACCCTCGCAGGTGTTGCCTATGTCTGTGGTTTAACTTTTTGAAATGCAGAAACATTCAATTATGTATGTGGTGCGAATTAATCGAAGTTAGGACTTAAATTTCCATGGATAACGAGAGTTGAAATTTAAATGATCACTCAGTAATTTGTATCCTATTTAGTAAGCGGTAATTCTTCTAAAAGTCAAATTCCTCTTCCTGTTTAGTTGCCATCTGCTAAACAGTAATCTAAATCCAACATAAGGCAATCATGGCCAGCTTCATTCTTCTAACCCAAGTTGGCCATGGATGCACTACTGATTCGGAGCATTTCGGCCACGAAATTATATTTAAAATGGACTGCCATTAGTGTTTAAAAAAATGACCCGTTCCATGGGGTATAAAGTAAATAGCTTACAAGCGGTTAGACCGCGGGACCACTACCTTGGTACCGGCTAATGGGAACGGTGTAAAATTGGCGCATGCGCAAATTTGCCGGACTTCAATTTTCATCGTGCGTCGGTATAAATTTTTACTTGCATAGCAATTCATTGGAATTTGGAATTAGTATAAAATTAAATAAAATAACACTTTTTCATCAAGGTCATTTACCTGTTGTCAATTTTACAATGGTTTTATTAGCTTTAGTCTGAAAAGTCGAGCACAGCGCATGCGCCAATTTTACACCACTCCCATTGGCTGGTACCATCCTAAAGGTCGCGCGGTCTAACGGCTTCTTCAATAGCATCTTTCAGAGCCATGTGCTGTGCATAACATTCTGTGTTGTAATTGTACATATCATAGTATGAACTATGTTAACTAGCTGGGTATGCTCATATAAATTTGTTCCTCTCCTGGTAATAATTTGAGTACTTTGTTTGGTATTGGGATTCTTTCCTCTTTATCAGTTTGTATTTTACTATCCCCTATGATGGTAAATTTTCAAATATAAAACAGATTAATTATTAGCACCTGACATCAAATAGGTACCTTAAGTCCGTCTTTATATTAGTTAAATAAACATTTTAAGATCAGTTTATGTCGGGTTTGTTTTAAAATAAGAGGAAGAAGCTTTTTATATTTAGTTTTGAATTTTTAATGTTTTTAAAGAAAATTTTGGCGCGCCTGGTGGGTAGGCAACCAATCGAACGGTCACCAGTTTGTTTTTTAAATGGAACTGTGTTCAGAAAGGTTTTTAAATAATGGGACTGACGTAATAGGAATTTGTATATTTTGGGAATGACGCCTGTGGACATTTATAAATTGCGCCACGGTTTGAATTTAATTTCCAGTTAAGGGGCCTGCTGCGCTCTTCTTAAAAACATGAAATTTGCTTCAGAAAAATAAGTGGTTCCAAAATGCACTAACTATACTTTATCATATATCAAAAGATTCGTATTTTTACAAGGAAGCTCGCTTGCTTTTTAAATTTTTTAAAAAAGCGTTAGTAAGAAATTTTTCTCCCTCTAAGGGCCGATTTTACAATACTGGTATAAACCTGGAATAACCTATTCCTCAGAGAATTACCTGTACCCAGGGTTACAATTTTTGTAACAATTGTAACCATGACAGCAGTGGCGGATTTGGGGGTGAAGCAAGTGAGGCACCGTCTCATAGCACTCAGGCGATAAAATTATTTTTTTATAAAAAAATAGAAAATGGTCATATTTATTTCTCTGCGATTATAGATAATATATGTTTTTGGTCAACGCGCTTAACGTAAACTTAAAGGAAAGAGTATTTTTATTTGTTATTTATATCCACAACCATTAAACGGTATTGCACTGTGCTTATATGAAGTGCAAGAGGCGATCATAACATTTAACGCTATGCATCCTTTTTCATTCCTATTTGTTTCTCATTAATTCTTACGATGTCTCTTGACGCGAAAAGGTCCGTGCCGTTCGTTGTAGTGCGTTTCCCATTCAATGCTTATAGAGGCGATTGTTGTAGTAGCGGAAATATCGAAAATGCGAAATTATTATTTTTTCACAAATTGAGCAAAAAAAGAAGAAAGACTATAATAGTCCTTCCTCATTTTTTGGAAATTTTTATCACCCCTTCAGACCTCGTCAGGATTTTCCCAGAATGCTATTTGGAGGGTGTACACTTGGAAATTATGGGGCGAACTTCCCTCACCCGTTCCCACTGGCTCCTATACTTGGTTAGAAAATGTTCCGAAATGGATTAATTCTGAAAACTTCCTGAATTTTTTTTGACCAGACGGGAAGGGATGAGCGATGTTTGGCACATATTTTCCAAGAATTTAGCCTTCATATTACATTCTGGGAATTTTATAAGGAAATCGGAAGGGGTGAGAAAATTGACCAAAAAAAGAAGAAAGACTATATTCTTTCCTCATTTTTTGGAATTTTTTTTCACCCTTTCAGATCTAGTCCGGATTTTCCCAGAATGTTATTTGGAGGGTGTACCTACACTTGGAAATTATGGGACAAACTTCCCTCATCCCTTCCCACAGCTTCGCACCTAGTTAGAAAATGTTCAGAAATGGATTTTTTCTGAAATATTTCTGAATTTTTAAAAGTAGGTTGTAAATAATTTGTTTTAGGTCGATCCCCTGGAGTAATACTCGGACGATTTCATCCTGGGGAACAGCCCTTTACAGGACTACCAAAAATTTTAAAGAAAGGTTTTTCCTAAGAGAAGCGTGGCTGCAACATTCAAAACGATCCCAAACGCAAACTTTGTCTTCATTTTCAAACTGTTACGCAAGCCGGTGAAAACGCTCCTAAACGCTTGGAGTCAAGAAATTTAGGAAACATTGAAAACGATCCTAAACGCAAACTTTGTCTTCATTTTCAAACTATTACGCAACCCGGTGAAAACGCTCCTAACCGCTTGGAGTCAAGAAATTTAGGAAACATTGAAACCGATCCTAAACGCAAACTTTGTCTTAATTTTCAAACTGTTACGCAAGCTGGTGAAAACGCTCCTAAACGCTTGGAGTCAAGAAATTTAGGAAACTTTGAAAACGATCCTAAACGCAACCTTTGTCTTCATTTTCAAACTGTTACGCAACCCGGTGAAAACGCTCCTAAACGCTTGGAGTCAAGAAATTTAGGAAACATTGAAAACGATCCTAAACGCAAACTTTGTCTTAATTTTCAAACTGTTACGCAAGCTGGTGAAAACGCTCCTAAACGCTTGGAGTCAAAAAATTTAGGAAACACTGGAAACGATCCTAAACGCAAACTTTGTCTTAATTTTCAAACTGTTACGCAAGCTGGTGAAAACGCTCCTAAACGCTTGGAGTCAAGAAATTTAGGAAACACTGAAAACGATCCTAAACGCAAACTTTGTCTTAATTTTCAAACTGTTACGCAAGCTGGTGAAAACGCTCCTAAACGCTTGGAGTCAAGAAATTTAGGAAACATTGAAAACGATCCTAAACGCAACCTTTGTCTTCATTTTCAAACTGTTACGCAACCCGGTGAAAACGCTCCTAAACGCTTGGAGTCAAGAAATTTAGGAAACATTGAAAACGATCCTAAACGCAAACTTTGTCTTAATTTTCAAACTGTTACGCAAGCTGGTGAAAACGCTCCTAAACGCTTGGAGTCAAGAAATTTAGGAAACATTGAAAACGATCCTAAACGCAACCTTTGTCTTCATTTTCAAACTGTTACGCAACCCGGTGAAAACGCTCCTAAACGTTTGGAGTCAAGAAATTTAGGAAACATTGAAAACGATCTTAAACTCAAACTTTGTCTTAATTTTCAGACTGTTACGTAAGCCGGTGAAAACGCTCCTAAATGCTTGGAGTCAAGAAATTTAGGAAACATCGAAAACGATCCTAAACGCAAACTTTGTCTGAATTTTCAAACTGTTACGCAACCCGGTGAAAACGCTCCTAAACGCTTGGAGTCAAGAAATTTAGGAAACATTGAAAACGATCCTAAACGCAAACTTTGTCTTAATTTTCAAACTGTTACGCAAGCTGGTGAAAACGCTCCTAAACGCTTGGAGTCAAGAAATTTAGGAAACATTGAAAACGATCCTAAACGCAACCTTTGTCTTCATTTTCAAACTGTTACGCAACCCGGTGAAAACGCTCCTAAACGTTTGGAGTCAAGAAATTTAGGAAACATTGAAAACGATCTTAAACTCAAACTTTGTCTTAATTTTCAGACTGTTACGTAAGCCGGTGAAAACGCTCCTAAATGCTTGGAGTCAAGAAATTTAGGAAACATCGAAAACGATCCTAAACGCAAACTTTGTCTTAATTTTCAAACTGTTACGCAAGCCGGTGAAAACGCTCTTAAACGCTTGAAGTCAAGAAATTTAGTAAACATTGAAAACGATCCTAAACGCAAACTTTGTCTTCATTTTCAAACTGTTACGCAACCCGGTGAAAACGCTCCTAAACGTTTGGAGTCAAGAAATTTAGGAAACATTGAAAACGATCCTAAACGCAACCTTTGTCTTCATTTTCAAACTGTTACGCAACCCGGTGAAAACGCTCCTAAACGTTTAGAGTCAAGAAATTTAGGAAACATTGAAAACGATCTTAAACTCAAACTTTGTCTTAATTTTCAGACTGTTACGTAAGCCGGTGAAAACGCTCCTAAATGCTTGGAGTCAAGAAATTTAGGAAACATCGAAAACGATCCTAAACGCAAACTTTGTCTTAATTTTCAAACTGTTACGCAAGCCGGTGAAAACGCTCTTAAACGCTTGAAGTCAAGAAATTTAGGAAACATTGAAAACGATCCTAAACGCAAACTTTGTCTTCATTTTCAAACTGTTACGCAACCCGGTGAAAACGCTCCTAAACGTTTGGAGTCAAGAAATTTAGGAAACATTGAAAACGATCTTAAACTCAAACTTTGTCTTAATTTTCAGACTGTTACGTAAGCCGGTGAAAACGCTCCTAAATGCTTGGAGTCAAGAAATTTAGGAAACATCGAAAACGATCCTAAACGCAAACTTTGTCTTAATTTTCAAACTGTTACGCAAGCCGGTGAAAACGCTCTTAAACGCTTGAAGTCAAGAAATTTAGGAAACTTTGAAAACGATCCTAAACGCAACCTTTGTCTTCATTTTCAAACTGTTACGCAACCCGGTGAAAACGCTCCTAAACGCTTGGAGTCAAGAAATTTAGGAAACATTGAAAACGATCCTAAACGCAAACTTTGTCTTAATTTTCAAACTGTTACGCAAGCTGGTGAAAACGCTCCTAAACGCTTGGAGTCAAAAAATTTAGGAAACACTGGAAACGATCCTAAACGCAAACTTTGTCTTAATTTTCAAACTGTTACGCAAGCTGGTGAAAACGCTCCTAAACGCTTGGAGTCAAGAAATTTAGGAAACACTGAAAACGATCCTAAACGCAAACTTTGTCTTAATTTTCAAACTGTTACGCAAGCTGGTGAAAACGCTCCTAAACGCTTGGAGTCAAGAAATTTAGGAAACATTGAAAACGATCCTAAACGCAACCTTTGTCTTCATTTTCAAACTGTTACGCAACCCGGTGAAAACGCTCCTAAACGCTTGGAGTCAAGAAATTTAGGAAACATTGAAAACGATCCTAAACGCAAACTTTGTCTTAATTTTCAAACTGTTACGCAAGCTGGTGAAAACGCTCCTAAACGCTTGGAGTCAAGAAATTTAGGAAACATTGAAAACGATCCTAAACGCAACCTTTGTCTTCATTTTCAAACTGTTACGCAACCCGGTGAAAACGCTCCTAAACGTTTGGAGTCAAGAAATTTAGGAAACATTGAAAACGATCTTAAACTCAAACTTTGTCTTAATTTTCAGACTGTTACGTAAGCCGGTGAAAACGCTCCTAAATGCTTGGAGTCAAGAAATTTAGGAAACATCGAAAACGATCCTAAACGCAAACTTTGTCTTAATTTTCAAACTGTTACGCAACCCGGTGAAAACGCTCCTAAACGCTTGGAGTCAAGAAATTTAGGAAACATTGAAAACGATCCTAAACGCAAACTTTGTCTTAATTTTCAAACTGTTACGCAAGCTGGTGAAAACGCTCCTAAACTCTTGGAGTCAAGAAATTTAGGAAACATTGAAAACGATCCTAAACGCAACCTTTGTCTTCATTTTCAAACTGTTACGCAACCCGGTGAAAACGCTCCTAAACGTTTGGAGTCAAGAAATTTAGGAAACATTGAAAACGATCTTAAACTCAAACTTTGTCTTAATTTGCAGACTGTTACGTAAGCCGGTGAAAACGCTCCTAAATGCTTGGAGTCAAGAAATTTAGGAAACATCGAAAACGATCCTAAACGCAAACTTTGTCTTAATTTTCAAACTGTTACGCAAGCCGGTGAAAACGCTCTTAAACGCTTGAAGTCAAGAAATTTAGGAAACATTGAAAACGATCCTAAACGCAAACTTTGTCTTCATTTTCAAACTGTTACGCAACCCGGTGAAAACGCTCCTAAACGTTTGGAGTCAAGAAATTTAGGAAACATTGAAAACGATCCTAAACGCAACCTTTGTCTTCATTTTCAAACTGTTACGCAACCCGGTGAAAACGCTCCTAAACGTTTAGAGTCAAGAAATTTAGGAAACATTGAAAACGATCTTAAACTCAAACTTTGTCTTAATTTTCAGACTGTTACGTAAGCCGGTGAAAACGCTCCTAAATGCTTGGAGTCAAGAAATTTAGGAAACATCGAAAACGATCCTAAACGCAAACTTTGTCTTAATTTTCAAACTGTTACGCAAGCCGGTGAAAACGCTCTTAAACGCTTGAAGTCAAGAAATTTAGGAAACATTGAAAACGATCCTAAACGCAAACTTTGTCTTCATTTTCAAACTGTTACGCAACCCGGTGAAAACGCTCCTAAACGTTTGGAGTCAAGAAATTTAGGAAACATTGAAAACGATCTTAAACTCAAACTTTGTCTTAATTTTCAGACTGTTACGTAAGCCGGTGAAAACGCTCCTAAATGCTTGGAGTCAAGAAATTTAGGAAACATCGAAAACGATCCTAAACGCAAACTTTGTCTTAATTTTCAAACTGTTACGCAAGCCGGTGAAAACGCTCTTAAACGCTTGAAGTCAAGAAATTTAGGAAACATTGAAAACGATCCTAAACGCAAACTTTGTCTTAATTTTCAAACTGTTACGCAAGCCGGTGAAAACGCTCTTAAACGCTTGAAGTCAAGAAATTTAGGAAACATTGAAAACGATCCTAAACGCAAACTTTGTCTTAATTTTCAAACTGTTACGCAAGCTGGTGAAAACGCTCCTAAACGCTTGGAGTCAAGAAATTTAGGAAACATTGAAAACGATCCTAAACGCAACCTTTGTCTTCATTTTCAAACTGTTACGCAACCCGGTGAAAACGCTCCTAAACGTTTGGAGTCAAGAAATTTAGGAAACATTGAAAACGATCTTAAACTCAAACTTTGTCTTAATTTTCAGACTGTTACGTAAGCCGGTGAAAACGCTCCAAAATGCTTGGAGTCAAGAAATTTAGGAAACATCGAAAACGATCCTAAACGCAAACTTTGTCTTAATTTTCAAACTGTTACGCAAGCCGGTGAAAACGCTCTTAAACGCTTGAAGTCAAGAAATTTAGGAAACATTGAAAACCATCCTAAACGCAAACTTTGTCTTCATTTTCAAACTGTTACGCAACCCGGTGAAAACGCTCCTAAACGTTTGGAGTCAAGAAATTTAGGAAACATTGAAAACGATCCTAAACGCAACCTTTGTCTTCATTTTCAAACTGTTACGCAACCCGGTGAAAACGCTCCTAAACGTTTAGAGTCAAGAAATTTAGGAAACATTGAAAACGATCTTAAACTCAAACTTTGTCTTAATTTTCAGACTGTTACGTAAGCCGGTGAAAACGCTCCTAAATGCTTGGAGTCAAGAAATTTAGGAAACATCGAAAACGATCCTAAACGCAAACTTTGTCTGAATTTTCAAACTGTTACGCAACCCGGTGAAAACGCTCCTAAACGCTTGGAGTCAAGAAATTTAGGAAACATTGAAAACGATCCTAAACGCAAACTTTGTCTTAATTTTCAAACGGTTACGCAAGCTGGTGAAAACGCTCCTAAACGCTTGGAGTCAAGAAATTTAGGAAACATTGAAAACGATCCTAAACGCAACCTTTGTCTTCATTTTCAAACTGTTACGCAACCCGGTGAAAACGCTCCTAAACGTTTGGAGTCAAGAAATTTAGGAAACATTGAAAACGATCTTAAACTCAAACTTTGTCTTAATTTTCAGACTGTTACGTAAGCCGGTGAAAACGCTCCTAAATGCTTGGAGTCAAGAAATTTAGGAAACATCGAAAACGATCCTAAACGCAAACTTTGTCTTAATTTTCAAACTGTTACGCAAGCCGGTGAAAACGCTCTTAAACGCTTGAAGTCAAGAAATTTAGGAAACTTTGAAAACGATCCTAAACGCAACCTTTGTCTTCATTTTCAAACTGTTACGCAACCCGGTGAAAACGCTCCTAAACGCTTGGAGTCAAGAAATTTAGGAAACATTGAAAACGATCCTAAACGCAAACTTTGTCTTAATTTTCAAACTGTTACGCAAGCTGGTGAAAACGCTCCTAAACGCTTGGAGTCAAAAAATTTAGGAAACACTGGAAACGATCCTAAACGCAAACTTTGTCTTAATTTTCAAACTGTTACGCAAGCTGGTGAAAACGCTCCTAAACGCTTGGAGTCAAGAAATTTAGGAAACACTGAAAACGATCCTAAACGCAAACTTTGTCTTAATTTTCAAACTGTTACGCAAGCTGGTGAAAACGCTCCTAAACGCTTGGAGTCAAGAAATTTAGGAAACATTGAAAACGATCCTAAACGCAACCTTTGTCTTCATTTTCAAACTGTTACGCAACCCGGTGAAAACGCTCCTAAACGCTTGGAGTCAAGAAATTTAGGAAACATTGAAAACGATCCTAAACGCAAACTTTGTCTTAATTTTCAAACTGTTACGCAAGCTGGTGAAAACGCTCCTAAACGCTTGGAGTCAAGAAATTTAGGAAACATTGAAAACGATCCTAAACGCAACCTTTGTCTTCATTTTCAAACTGTTACGCAACCCGGTGAAAACGCTCCTAAACGTTTGGAGTCAAGAAATTTAGGAAACATTGAAAACGATCTTAAACTCAAACTTTGTCTTAATTTTCAGACTGTTACGTAAGCCGGTGAAAACGCTCCTAAATGCTTGGAGTCAAGAAATTTAGGAAACATCGAAAACGATCCTAAACGCAAACTTTGTCTTAATTTTCAAACTGTTACGCAACCCGGTGAAAACGCTCCTAAACGCTTGGAGTCAAGAAATTTAGGAAACATTGAAAACGATCCTAAACGCAAACTTTGTCTTAATTTTCAAACTGTTACGCAAGCTGGTGAAAACGCTCCTAAACGCTTGGAGTCAAGAAATTTAGGAAACATTGAAAACGATCCTAAACGCAACCTTTGTCTTCATTTTCAAACTGTTACGCAACCCGGTGAAAACGCTCCTAAACGTTTGGAGTCAAGAAATTTAGGAAACATTGAAAACGATCTTAAACTCAAACTTTGTCTTAATTTGCAGACTGTTACGTAAGCCGGTGAAAACGCTCCTAAATGCTTGGAGTCAAGAAATTTAGGAAACATCGAAAACGATCCTAAACGCAAACTTTGTCTTAATTTTCAAACTGTTACGCAAGCCGGTGAAAACGCTCTTAAACGCTTGAAGTCAAGAAATTTAGGAAACATTGAAAACGATCCTAAACGCAAACTTTGTCTTCATTTTCAAACTGTTACGCAACCCGGTGAAAACGCTCCTAAACGTTTGGAGTCAAGAAATTTAGGAAACATTGAAAACGATCCTAAACGCAACCTTTGTCTTCATTTTCAAACTGTTACGCAACCCGGTGAAAACGCTCCTAAACGTTTAGAGTCAAGAAATTTAGGAAACATTGAAAACGATCTTAAACTCAAACTTTGTCTTAATTTTCAGACTGTTACGTAAGCCGGTGAAAACGCTCCTAAATGCTTGGAGTCAAGAAATTTAGGAAACATCGAAAACGATCCTAAACGCAAACTTTGTCTTAATTTTCAAACTGTTACGCAAGCCGGTGAAAACGCTCTTAAACGCTTGAAGTCAAGAAATTTAGGAAACATTGAAAACGATCCTAAACGCAAACTTTGTCTTCATTTTCAAACTGTTACGCAACCCGGTGAAAACGCTCCTAAACGTTTGGAGTCAAGAAATTTAGGAAACATTGAAAACGATCTTAAACTCAAACTTTGTCTTAATTTTCAGACTGTTACGTAAGCCGGTGAAAACGCTCCTAAATGCTTGGAGTCAAGAAATTTAGGAAACATCGAAAACGATCCTAAACGCAAACTTTGTCTTAATTTTCAAACTGTTACGCAAGCCGGTGAAAACGCTCTTAAACGCTTGAAGTCAAGAAATTTAGGAAACATTGAAAACGATCCTAAACGCAAACTTTGTCTTAATTTTCAAACTGTTACGCAAGCCGGTGAAAACGCTCTTAAACGCTTGAAGTCAAGAAATTTAGGAAACATTGAAAACGATCCTAAACGCAAACTTTGTCTTAATTTTCAAACTGTTACGCAAGCTGGTGAAAACGCTCCTAAACGCTTGGAGTCAAGAAATTTAGGAAACATTGAAAACGATCCTAAACGCAACCTTTGTCTTCATTTTCAAACTGTTACGCAACCCGGTGAAAACGCTCCTAAACGTTTGGAGTCAAGAAATTTAGGAAACATTGAAAACGATCTTAAACTCAAACTTTGTCTTAATTTTCAGACTGTTACGTAAGCCGGTGAAAACGCTCCAAAATGCTTGGAGTCAAGAAATTTAGGAAACATCGAAAACGATCCTAAACGCAAACTTTGTCTTAATTTTCAAACTGTTACGCAAGCCGGTGAAAACGCTCTTAAACGCTTGAAGTCAAGAAATTTAGGAAACATTGAAAACCATCCTAAACGCAAACTTTGTCTTCATTTTCAAACTGTTACGCAACCCGGTGAAAACGCTCCTAAACGTTTGGAGTCAAGAAATTTAGGAAACATTGAAAACGATCCTAAACGCAACCTTTGTCTTCATTTTCAAACTGTTACGCAACCCGGTGAAAACGCTCCTAAACGTTTAGAGTCAAGAAATTTAGGAAACATTGAAAACGATCTTAAACTCAAACTTTGTCTTAATTTTCAGACTGTTACGTAAGCCGGTGAAAACGCTCCTAAATGCTTGGAGTCAAGAAATTTAGGAAACATCGAAAACGATCCTAAACGCAAACTTTGTCTTAATTTTCAAACTGTTACGCAAGCCGGTGAAAACGCTCTTAAACGCTTGAAGTCAAGAAATTTAGGAAACATTGAAAACGATCCTAAACGCAAACTTTGTCTTCATTTTCAAACTGTTACGCAACCCGGTGAAAACGCTCCTAAACGTTTGGAGTCAAGAAATTTAGGAAACATTGAAAACGATCTTAAACTCAAACTTTGTCTTAATTTTCAGACTGTTACGTAAGCCGGTGAAAACGCTCCTAAATGCTTGGAGTCAAGAAATTTAGGAAACATCGAAAACGATCCTAAACGCAAACTTTGTCTTAATTTTCAAACTGTTACGCAAGCCGGTGAAAACGCTCTTAAACGCTTGAAGTCAAGAAATTTAGGAAACATTGAAAACGATCCTAAACGCAAACTTTGTCTTAATTTTCAAACTGTTACGTAAGCCGGTGAAAAAGCTCCTAAACGCCTCGAGTTTAACTTTTGAGTGTACGTTTGGTTGCCCTATACATTAGGTGCCACCAAATTTTGTTAGAAAGAAATTACAAAATAGAAATTAAACATATAAAGACCCCCCCCCCTGTTACTTGAAAGCAACAAATGATACATAAACTTGGTTTAAAATGTTTATTATACAAAGACGAAGCAAAAACTTGTGTTTAATTTACATACAAAACATTTATTTTGTATATTAATCAAAAATCTAATTCTAAAGACACTAAAAAAAATACATTCCCTGGTAATGGGAAGAAATAAAATCGTGAGCATTCCTTAGTTGGGAAGGTTTGCTCTAAAATGTTCAGAACGGTTAGGAATTTGTTTATTCCCGTAGGACAGGAAACATGTTTGTTGTTTCCAACTTGTGATCTTCTTGCAATACACCTCCAGCTCCATTTTGTCTTGTGCCTTGTATGTGAGGGTAGTCCTAGTCCTCCACAGTTTCTATCTGAAACACATAATGGACTCTTTAGATACCTACACCCTTTACATTAATCCTTAAATTTTTGGCAGTCCCGAAAGGTTTCCCCATCACAAATTTAAAAAAAATACTTAACAAACTTCCCGCATTAATTTAATCAAGGAGTAAAACAGTTTTTACTAGACTGAGTAAAATAAAAGTCACTTACTACAGACAGAATCGTAGTTTCTTGTGGTGGGACAGGTAACGTGGACTGGAGTTCCTCCTTCTAGTAGTAGGTATACACTTCAAAATTGTTCCATATCAAGACCACATACAAAACACTTGTAGGATTTCATCACTCAAATTGAAAGTCTGAAGAAAAGAGACATGTTATGCACCTTTTTTTATGAAAATTTAGATACTTAGTCTACAAAGAATAACAAAAATTCCTCAAGTCAAGATTCGTTTTAACTTTCGTGTTCAAAAACGAAATTTCACAGCTCCGTGCTTGTTATTGGTCTTTTTAATTCTTAAATCCGATATAATAACAAAACGACCTAAACAGTTAATTCCTTTAATTTCATAAACTATCTTTACAAGATCTAAATTATGATGTAGTAGTTGTGAGCCCCAGCTATTCGTTTGCGTAAAGGGATCAAAATTACATCCAATTCTTTAACAATACGTTACATAAAAAGGATTTGTTTGAACGCCCGTTTCTAACAGCTCAAACAACCAAACTCAATATATTATTGTACTTTATGGCTCCCTCAACCACTCTGATATCTGTGACTTATTCAAGAAACTATTGACTACTTATTGAGTTTTTTTTTACATTCAATAATACGCACGGATGCAGTATTTTTTTTTTCTCCACAAAAAACCTGTTTACACTTTAGCTCCAAAATAATCAGGGAAGCAGAAAATTTAAAATTACAAATTTAGCATTGTAATGAATAAATTCACGACACTGTCATTCTTGAACTTTTAAATTCCAATTAGTATCAAAAAAAAAGCTTCCAGAAGATTATTTGCAAATTGCCAGTGAATTCCATGTAATAATGTACCGCTCTGAATCTTTTATTAATACAAATTTAACCCAACTTATAAAATATGCAAGATGATGATTTCATTAAAATCCTAACTCCAAAGTGAAATAAATCAATTGCCTAATATGCAATTCTATTCACAACAACTACCTTATTCAGCCTTAAAAACAATAAAACTTTTCCTAGGTGTGACAATATATTTTAATTACACACCTTTCTTTCAAACCCACCGCACGCCACTGCCTCTTTTTTTGAAGGCCCAATTAACAATATTCTGGTGTTTTTAATTTCCAACAGTTATCTTGGTCTTCCCCAAAATACCTTATAGTTATGGTAATGAACAAACTCCCTTATAAAATATTGATTTAACAAAGTTGTATCTGGCACGTTATTTAGTGACAGTTTCCAGTAAAAATGTCAGAACCTTCTATTGATGAATCAGAATCATCTGGAGTAGATGAAGTTGATGTTAAAATTAATGAAAGTGTAGCTGTAGAAGCTGAGGATGAGGAAGAAAACGAAGAAGAATATGAAAATGAATATGAAGATGAAGAAAATGAAGAAGAAGAACTTGAAGAGGAAGAAATGCTTGAAGAAGAAGAACCGTTTGTATCAATCTTTGAAATTTTAGATGCTCCTCGTGAGCTTCCTGAACCCATTGATTTAACATTAGAGGAAGTGAAACAAATTCAAAGTGAACTTGGAATAATAACCTTATGCTGGCCGGATATCGAAAATCCTGAATTTGAAAAACGTGCACATTTTCCAGAAAACTATGTCAGAAATAATGACAAAGAAAAACTTTTACTGCTGTATGCTGAAAATTTTCGACGACAAATGGTTCGTCTATTTCCTAATCGTAAACCACTCTTTCTGGCTTGCCCTAATGAAGTTGGATTAATGGTGAGTACTACATCGTGAAAACTACATTACGGAAACTAGTGTTGCTATTTTCCATTTTGTTAAAACAATTTTTAACTGTTGCTGCATGAAAGTAGATAACAGAATGGTATTTACTTATTTAGTAGGTACTAGTGTGAAAGAAAAGTGTGAGACGATGCTATGTTTAAATTTAATTGGTGTCTTACTGAAGTTGTCGAATCTTCGTGCATATTCCAAAACATTTTCAGTTCCACGACGAGGTCATCTGTTCTTGGCTTGCGATTTACACAACCTATTTCTTCAAACCTACTATTCACAAAACCTCAGCGGAAAAGTTGCTAAGTAGTACTATATTAGTATTTAGTATATGGTATTTAGTACTACTACTACGTAGCAAGGTTTGGATTTGGAAATCTTTGTCGACATCCTTGCTTACAAACATCCATGGAATAATTCCAATTTCCGCTTTGATATCAAATCGACCACTATTACGGCAATAAGACTTTATACCTACATGGGTTTTAATCCTTTTATCGGTGTTTTCCTCCATTTATAATCTCATAAAAAGCAAGTACTACGTAGGTAATTAGTTTTCATTGTTGAAAGGTATTCATCAACATAAAAAATACCTAATACCTTAAGACAATAATAACGACCACTTATTTAATAAATAATGAGCTTTAACTTTTTCTTTTTCATACAGAAAATGGTATGTACAACATTAAGACCTACGACACTTCCTTACCCGGAAATTGAGACATGGCAAGACTGCGCGAGTTTTGTCGGTGATCAGCTTAAATACGAGCCTCTCGAAACTCCAACTCTCCTGGTAAGTGATATTTAAATTTATCATATACCATATACCCAGGCCTGGGTGTATCCCCACTCCCTATCCTATAACTGCAAGTGGTAGGCGGTCATGCTCTCATCGAGCGCACTCTTTACATTGCAGTTTGTATGCATATTTAAATTACTAAAAACCGTTAATTAGTGTGTACCGTTCCAAAAGGGTAATTATACCCATAGATAATAAATATATAATTATTTTATTATACCGGTATGTATTTATTATTTGATATGTCAACTTGAATTTAATACTAACTTACTTTTTAGCGTATTTTGTTTCCAACGAGCTGATTTGTGTTTTTATAAAATTATGCCTTATAAATGTTGTGTGCCGGGTTGCAACAGCAACTATAATGCTGCAGATGGCAAGGTTTCGGTTTTTTCTTTTCCAAAAGATACAGAGAGAGCTAATGCTTGGCTGAGAAAAATAAATCGGTCAAATTATACTCCGAATAAAAATTCGTTTGTCTGCGAAAAACACTTTGATAATCGTTTTGTTGTAAGAGAAGATAAAGTTACCAAGTCTGATGGTACGATTCTGGTAGTCCGGCGACAAATTCCAAAATTAACAACCGATGCTATTCCATCTAATTTCCATGGACAACCGGCGTATATGTCTGAAAAGCTATTGCCAAAAAGAAAGGAACCTTTTGAACGATTAGAGGAAAGAAAGAAAAGAAAGGAAGATGCTAAAAAGCGATTAGACGATAAAGATCAAATCGCAGATTTTGATGATTTGAAAAGCAATGTCACGAACAAAATAAAAAATATCAAAGAAACAATAGTTCAGAACGAAGAATTCATATGCTTTTATAAAATTAACGTCGACTGTAAAATACCATTTGTCAATCATTCGATAAAAATTTATCCAACTTTTCGTACAGAAATATGTATGACAAATTGTTTGTTTGAAGACGAACCTCTACGAGATATATTAGGAACAACTTTTGTTTGTGATAGGTGGTCAAAATTGAAAAATATTTTGAATTACTTAAATGGTTTGAATATTGTAGAGCCAACTACTGTTGAAAACTGTGTAAAAAAATCCGTAACATATTTGAGTATTTTGGAAAATTTAGAAGATGTTGATTCTGATATTCGGACTAAGGTCAATTTTCTCAAAGAACAATTAAATTTGATAATGGTGAAAAAAAAAGCACTATTCAACCGACACATTAATCTGGGCTTTTACCATGCATCTTACTTTTCCTGGGGCCTATATAAAACTTCGAAACTTAGGCATATTAACTATTCCAAACCCAAGGTATCTGCGAGAAATAACTAGCAAACTAGAATTAGGACGCACTGGATTGAATAACTCCCAAACAAACTATGTTAAAAATAAAGTAAAGATTCTTTCTAACCATGAACTGAAAATTAATATTTTGTTGGACGAAATTTATGTTAATCCCGAAGTTTCTTACCGTGGGAGAAGGTTAGAAGGATTTTCTCAAGACAACAAGAAGGAAGTGGCAACAACAATACAAGCATTCATGATTTCTTCGTTGTTTTCTAAAAATAAAGACATAGTTGGACTTTTTCCAGTGAAAAATTTAAAAGCAGAACAATTAAAGTGTCTTACATTACAAATTATTGAACTTTTAACCAAAGCTGGATACCAAGTTATTTCAATTATTTCAGACAACAATCGAGTAAACAGGAAAATGTTCGAAATGTTGACAGGATCAGAAAATCTAACCAGCTACTTTAACAATCCGTATCAAAATGATCAAAAAATATTTCTCCTGTTTGACACCGTTCATCTTTTCAAATGCATTAGAAATAATTGGCTAAACCAATGTGATACTAAACAAACTTTAATTTTTCCCAAAATTCATTCCGGCTTGTGTAGTGCAAGTGTTAGTGAAAGTACAGACAGTAATATAGGTGATACCGACAGAGAATATGCATGTTTAAGTGATCTTAAAGAAGTGTATTTAAAAGAGCAGTCCAGTATAGTGAAATTAGCACCAACACTAACAAGAAAAGTGTTATATCCCACGTCGGTGGAAAGACAAAACGTTAACATTTGTGTTCAGCTTTTCGACGAAAAAAACATTGCTGCTTTACGTGAATTAAATAAACAAAATAGCACCATTACATTTATTCAATTAATTTGTAATTGGTGGAAAATTGTAAATTGTCGTACGCCTGATATCGGTCATCGTAAACGTGACGACTTTTTGTCGCCTATAGTAAATAAGACAGACAAGAAATTGCTATATCTTAAAATGTTTCTTGATTGGCTTAAAAAATGGGATGAATTGAAAATTCAAGGTGAAAATTCATCTCGCAAACAGAACGGAAAATTAACCAAAGAAACACACTTTGCACTTACTCACACTATCCAAACACATTTAGAATTGTGTAATCACTTATTTGAAAATGAAGATGTCAAGTATATATTATTGGGAAAATATCAAACGGATGACCTGGAAGCAAGATTTGGTCAATACAGGCTTATGAGTGGTGCAAACTATCACATTTCTGTGGAACAAATACTTGAATCAGAGAGAAAGTTGAAAATTCTAAGTCTTATTCAGTTGCAGTCATCAAAAGTGGGTAGTTTTTCATTACACGAATTTTTAAATTCATGTAATGAAACTGCACAAACGTCATTTGAAACTCAAGAGTGCCCCGAAGAAAATATAGACGAGAAATTTGATAATATCCAAGATCTTATTTGTTTAGAAGAAATCAGTGAAAACGAAAATATGGCCTTAATATACATTGCTGGATACATCGTTCACAAAATTGTTTCTAAAATTAACTGTGAAATTTGTAAAAATTTTCTTCGCCACAACAAAACTATAGAAATTGTTTGCCAAAATGAGTCTTTATACCGATATTTATCATCAATCAATCGAGGTGGATTAAAATACCCAAAAGAATATTTTGTTAATTTAGCAGTAAATGGACTTGCAATTTTTAAATTGCTAATAACTGAAGAATACGAAGAACAATTTTTAATTTGTAAATCACAAAGGTCTTTGTTTGTTAAAATTTGTTTAAAGGTTCTTTTAAATAAGCGTCTTCTTACTGATGAAAATTGTTCTTGTGGATTTTTTTATGAGAAGTTTTCAAAGCAATTTTTACATGTATTCGCAAATATACTGTTAAATAATTACCGAAAAACCGAAAACAATGCTTTGATAACAGCTAAAGCAGAAAAATTAAAGGAAAGAAAAATTAAAAAATTATCTACAAAACCTAAATAAATTTGATAAATAGGAATTCGTCTTTTTTTCATTACCTATTATTATGTATTTATAATTAATTATGTTTGAATTTTGTTATTTTATGGTCTTACCTGAGAAAAGAATATTAAATGTTTATTTCATAATCATTATTGCAGTTTTATTTATTGAAATTTCTACATTTCTAGTCAAAAATGAGTGTGTTCCTTCATGACTGGCAGCAACTAGTCCGCCTACGAGTGTGACGTCACACAATTCAACAACCAGGCCTGGGTATCCCGTGCGCCTCGATATACTACGTTCAGGCAGTGCAGAATATTAATAACGAGGTATTTACGGTAATCTCTTAAAATTACAATTGTAAAACATAATTGAATTTCGTATGTTTCGCACCCTGCAAGTAGAAGTCAGAAAATTAAAATAATGGTAGGTACGCAATAATTATTAATCAGCAAATGTTTGTTTTTTTGTTAACCAGAGCATAAACAAAATACTTTTTTGCGCTACTGTGCTCTATTTCATTGTTTACCGCGGCTGTTTCCAAGACAGTAAGTTATGTTTACTAGTTGCTAAGGATAAAGTCGTCGGTAAAATACTTTGGGGTTCTAGAACGGTAAGTAAATTTACTCAAAACGAATGTGCCATGTAATTTGATAAATTAATGTCAGTCACAAATGTCAGTTTAGTTAAATAAAATGAATGCAATTTCCAATGTTAGTTTAAACAAATCCTGGAGCTTTTAATTTCTCATTTCTTGTAACAAAGTACGCCAGCAAAGATTTTTCATCAATATTTGTACTTTTCTTCGTACACCAATTTTTAAAATGATTGTAGGTACCTTCGTAGCGTCTCTCTAGACTTATCAGGAATGAGAACCGAACACCCCACATTCCAAGCTTCTTCTATTTCGTTTTCGGAATCATTTTCATTAATTTTTAGCACGGAACTCAAAATAATTTTCACAAAAAACTGCAATGGCGGTAACTGTTTACAGATTGCTATAGAAACGCAATATATCAATCGACAATACGGCAACGTGATGCGGAGACACAATTATCGCATTTGAATCTGTATTAATTATTAATTTATTAAAAATTCTTTTTACCGGATTCAGTAGCGCAAAAAACGTCATAAGCATCACGAACGTTAAGGACTACCGATCTCAGACAATAATTGGAGTCGTCGCTGCGCTCCTCCTCCAAACTATTGTCTTCGATCGGTAAAATGTCCTTACCGTTCTTAATACTTAATATACTAATAATTATTATTTACGTGACATGTCACGAAAATAGTATTTTACAGAATGGGGAGGTTCGTGGAAATAGGAGGCCGCGGCCCGCGATAGCGACCAAGTAGTTTAAACCTTTAAAAATCACTTTCGTGCAGCTTTCAGAAAAATGTATGTAAATTATAAAGTTGAAGGTTAATTACTGGTACATTCACTGTAAAGACTATACAGGGTTGTTCTTAAAATATTTAACTAACTTTAAATGAAATTACAAATAATGTATCATAATTTTCTCATTATAGTTTTTTCTGTCGCACGACCAATGTAGTTCGCCAACTTTCGGTCCACTTTCATTGGTATCGTTTTCCTATTGGTTTCTTGCCTATTCCTACTATTTTTGTTTGTCTTTCGTCATAGGTTCTTCTAACGTGGTTATTCCAATCAGTCCTCCTCCTGTAATACATTTTATTAATTTACTATTATTATTCTTCGATGTCATATTCCTAAAGTAGCCCTGAACGTCTCTGAAGGAGCATGTCCGATTGCCGAAGATGTTATGTAAAATGTGTACCCACTTACCAACTACCTACTTATATTTAACGAGTTCATGAATTGTTTTTGCAAATCTTCGCCTGAGGTTTGGAATTCCTATCCGTTAGGGTGTACAATAGGGTAGAAGTGGCGGCAGTACAATAAGGTACCTGGGATTGGTATACCGAGACTTCGCCCAGACGCCCATTAGATACATACAAGTAGTAGGTATAACACTATTATACTTCTGTTTTAGTATTTGGGTAGGATAAGATGAGGCTAGTATAATAGTGACCTGAATGCAACATATAGGTACTAATTTTCTTTTTATGTAAAATACTTTGTTATCCCGTAAATGTTGCTATGTTGCATATACAGGGTGTTCCGAAAATGGCGCAAAATATTTATGGGGCGTTGTAGGTGACTGACAAACAGGAAACATACAAAAAAAATTCTACCTGCCGTGTTTTTGTAGTTATTAACCGAAAAAGAAGTGCACAATCTGGCACATCCACATTTTATAACTTGTTAGGAGGCTATTTATTTTGATTGTTACCTACTCATTATTACCTAGGAAACCATACGACTGGTTTTTGAACAGAGCACAATGTTGCCATTGCCAGAATCATTTTCGCGCTATCTCGATGTAAAAATGTCTTCAGTAATAATTTAATAATTTGTAATTACTTGCTTTTTGGCAATTTTTAAAATTTGGAAACAATAAAAGACATTATTTTCTACAAATAGAGTACCCTTAGTCAGTTTCATTTAAAATTTTTAAAAAGTTACAAGTGTTACCTAACTTTACATCTTCATCTCTTACAAAGTAGGTACTTTTCTGAATGCTTTTATCAAATAATGTTATCATTCATTATTTCAGTTGAGTATTATTTTGGTATTATTTTTAAATTTATACCAACCATTTCAAGAATATCGCCCAATGTCTGTCATTTGGGTTGCATAGCCTACTTATTCATTTTCGCGTCGCGTTATACAGGGTGTCTCTAAAATATGGTGCCATAGCTTAACCACAGATTCCGGGGATCAAAATAAGACGATTTAACGCAACTTACCTCTATCCGAAATTGCTTCGTTAAAGCGCTATCGAACGCCAAAGATCTTCAAAAAATTTCTATTTTTTTAAATAACAAAAGATTGTTTTTAGCGATTAGGATGAAATTTGGGATGTGATTCTTTACTGGAAAAAGGTGTTTTTTGACATAATTTTTTTGTTCAGGGGGGTCACGTAAGTAGTCAAAGGTTGATCATCCACAGTCAAAGAAGCTCATATCTTTTTAACAGTTCGGCCAATAGTTTTAAAATTTTTTTTACAGAGAGACATTCTTATTTCAAATATTTTTTGTTTCTTGTTCGATTTCGGTATCTGCCATAGTTTAGGCTGAAAAAATTATTTTGATTGGCTGCAGTGCATTTCTTAAAACAGATGTAGTAATCTAGTTGTCCCGTATGTTGAGAAATAAATCACGAAGAGACAATTTGGTATAAAATTTATTACTAGCAAGTATGTAAAGGGTGGTGTGAAACAATCTGAACCATTTCTCAACCAATGGTTCAGCTTATTTTGTACCACCGGTAAATTAATAGATTTACAGCAAATGCTCAATGTGACCACCATTTTCCCGGATGCAAAAGTTGATTCTACGCAAAAAATTGTCTCTTCGTCATTTATTTCTCAGCATACGGGACAATTAGATTACTACATCGTTTTAAGAAATGCACTGCAGACAATCAAAATAATCTTTTTCAGCCTAAACTATGGGAGATACCGAAATCGAACAAGAAACAAAAAATATTTGAAATAAGAATGTCTCTCTGTAAAAAATTTTTGAAAACTATTGGCCGAACTGTTAAGAAAATATGAGCTTCTTTGCCTGTGGATGATCAACCTTTGACCACTTACGCGACACTCCTGAACAAAAAAATGATGTCAAAAAACACCTTTTTCCAGTAAAGAATCACATCCCAAATTTCATCCCAATCGCTAAAAACAATCTTTTGTTATTTAAAAAAATAGAAATTTTTTGAAGATCTTTGGCGTTCGCTAGTGCTTTAACGAAGCAATTTCGGATAGAGGTAAGTTGCGTTAAATCGTCTTATTTCGATTCCCGGAATCTGTGGTTAAGCTATGGCACCATATTTTAGAGACACCCTGTATAATACCAATGACTATCCGGAGTGAGGATAATCTTTGATAATACCAAAGACTATCATACACATACTCTCCAAATGCTCTACACAGTGCAGAAAATAAACCGTTTTCATTTAACTGTCATGATAAAAAACAGGCGACCAAAGGAAAACTCGTTCCATTGATTGCGTTTTCCATAAATTAGACAATTGCCTATTTTAGGGACCAATTTGTATCCAGTTTAAAAATATTCGAAGCTAACTAGACAACAGCAATCAATTTAAATTTATTATTTTCCTTTTCATCTGTGGTTTATATACAGGGTGTCCCGAAAATGGCGCATAATATTTATGGGACGTTGTAGGTGACTGACAAGGGATTAAGGGAAAAATACAAAAAAAATTCTACCTAGCCGTGTTTTTGTAGTTATTAACCGAAAAAGATGTGCACAATCTGGCACATCCACATTTTATAACTTGTTAGGAAGCTATTTATTTTGATTGTTACCTACTCATTATTACCTGGGAAACCATACGACTGATTTTTGAACAGAGCACAATGTTGCCAGAATCATTTTCGCGCTATCTCGACGTAAAAATGTCTTCAGTAATTATTTAATACATAATTTGGAATTACGTGCTTTTTTGCAATTTTTAAAATTTGGAAACAATAAAAGACATTATTTTCTACAAATCGAGTACCCTTAGGGCCGGTTTTATAAAGTCTAGTTGACCGAGGGTTATCTCAACCACGAGAAATTGTCATGGATACGATTGTTTTATAAGAATCGTATCCTTGACAATTGCTCGTCGTTGAGCCAACCATCGGTGAACCGGACTTTGTAAACCGGCCCTTAGTCAGTTTCATTTCCAATTTTTAAAAAGTTACAAGTGTTAACTTTACATCTTCATATCTTACAAATTTGAGCGAAAAGATTTTTTTTAACATTTTTCTCACACTTGTTTGGCGGTACTGAACAGCGTACCATATAATATATTATGCGCCATTTTCGGGACACCCTGTATTTATAACAGTAACTGCTTCAGTTTTGATAAACTCAAATTTTTTACTAAGATCTCTAGATTTCGAGATACGGCATATCGACGTAAAAATACTTTTAAAGGTAATATTGATAACAGAATTACAACCCTTAAACCACAAAAAGTTTAGTAACCCTAAACGCGTTTCGGCAACTACGTTGCCATCTTCAGTATACAGTAGTCTGATGTCTAATCAGATTTCAGTCTACTGAAGTTGGGAACAGTTCCCAAAACTCGTTTACTTACTAAACATTTTGTGGTTTTAGGGTTTTAATTCTGTTATTTTCAAAACCACAGTTTCCAAGGATTTTATTGAGAAGTTAATATTGGCCAAAGCATTTTTTAATATCGATGATCAACTTACGAGTCTTGTGACCACTTACGTAATACCTAAGAAACAGAAAGTGATGGTAGAAAACACCTTTTTTCAGTGCAAATTTACACCCCAAAATTAACAGAAATATTTTGTTACTTTAACATACATATTTTTATAATATCATTGCTTTATTGGTCTCAGAAATGGGCGGTAGCGTTTTGTGCAGACGTTTTAGAGACACGCTGTATTTCACACCATGATCTTTTTGCTTTACCATACTACCACTGGTGTTTATATGGAAAGTATTGATAGTATGCAAATTTTCGAGACTTTCAGAGAAATAGGTGTTTCGGACCTCCAGGAACCCAAAAAATGTTTGTCTGTGGCTGGGTTAGTGTGTATGTATGTATGTATGTATGTAACACCTCTAACGCCAAAACTAGTCAAAAAGCAGTTACCTGATCAGATTCAGCAACAACTTGTTTGAAAACCCTTTGGCGGTAATACACCATGAAGAAAAATTAATTTAGAAAATCCAGAAACGGTCGCAACGGCCGGCGGCGCTTTTCCAAAAATTTGGAAATGTTTGAAAAATTATTACAAAAAATGAAAAAAACTGATAACACGATTTTGTTTAAAGTTTCTACACTTATGCAGCTTCTTTTGATCAATGCTAGAATATCATTGTTAATGTTAACAAAAATTAATACATCGTACGATATCTTCCCGGATTTTGAATTGCAGTATTACTTTATACCGGGAGGTCATTGAACAATGTCAAAAAACATTACTTTCCATAAAGATTATATCAATATTTAAAACTACCAGCTGTCATTTATAAAATGAAATCAATAGGTATTTATAATTTCTAATGGTAGGCTTAAATGTTAAAAGAGAGATGAATATGAAATTGAGAAGAACCACACAGGAATCAAATATTGATAGGTAACTCCTTCGAAGACAGTTTTTTTCGAACAAGGATTAATGATCGAACTGTACCTATATTGGTTATTGAACATTAGAACATAGATAAACTATAATCAAATCCTAGCAAGTAGCAAGAAGAAATTATTTGCGTATATTCACTGTTGTCAATATAATTAGTCACCTCGGAATAACAATGTTCTACAAATTAAATAAATACCTAATACGTACCTACTCTTTTTCACAGCTAATATTTTTGGCACCGCATATCCGACTGACTTTTTATCTTTTACTTAAATTAAATGTGGTAAAAGCAGACCCTAATAAACTTGCACGTTAACTTTTAAACTTAGTTAAGCTAGCTTGATGTTGATGCGAAGTAGTCCGATAGAATTTTATCGAAAAGTTAAACAGTTTAAAGTTTCTGTCGATTAAAAAATAGAGAAAGAATGTTATATTATTTCTTATTAAGTTTCATTAGCTTGTGCTGCGTATTATCAGTATAATAAGATAGTACTTATTTTATTATTAGTGTCAAAATTACCTTGGTATTTAAACATAGCTGGGCTTAGGCAGCTGTTATGTTTTTTTTAAATGTCAGCCTTCTAGCGAATCTAACTCATGGCCATGGTTTGTTTTCTAAACTAGCAGGCTGATGGAGCAAGCTAGTGACTTGCTCCAGAAGCTTGCCTCTCTACTAAATCCGTGCGAACTCTCTAATCGTTGCGTTGGTTTAAAAAATTAATTAATTTTATATAATTTGTCAGCGGAAACGATTTAGAAAAATATTTAAAACAATCTTGTTCTCCCAACAAATGGTTTGTTGATAGGTATAGCTTCAACAAAGTCACTGTTGTCACAATAAATACCAATTTGTTGGGTCAACACAAATAATATGTTGCCATGTTATTACTATTTCCTGCTAAAAATCCGTTTTGTTTAGACAAAATAGAAGAAAATAGTATTTTTGTGCCCCCGATCGGCATCACTGAGTTTCTGTATCGCAAAATCCGTCATAAACAGAGGTTTCTCCGGCCTAGGCCGGCAAAAGTAATAATTTTAGGTTATTGGTTGGCAGCATCGGCTCAATCTGTCAAAGGCAAATTTATGCATCGCGGTCGGAGACGATGAAACAAAGAAATTAGCAAAATTTTACAAAAACGATTACCTATTTGAGCCACTGTGGTGATTTGAATATAATCTTTAATATGCGCCGGTGTATCCATTATTAAATTAAAGATAATGAAATTTATAAATAAACGTCAATGGAAATTGTAAGAACATAAATGAATTAACTTTAATGTACGACCTTCTTGATTTTCGAGAGCGTCAGACTCGTGGTTTAATGAATACCAGGAAACAAGGAATCTTGATTTTAAAATCATAAAAAAAAATCCTATAAAGCCCGTATGACACGGTGTTAAATTTGAAACAAAATTTGCGTGTAAATTGACACGTAAATTTGATGTCAAATTTAACGCCGTGTCATACACAAAATTATTTTATAAATTTTCATGCAAATTTTTATGAAATTATTTTGAACATCCCTGGTACTCCTGCCTAGCCTATCTTTTCCCTATCGTAAGAGTCTTTCAAGACTAGGTACGTAAAAGTGTCTAAGTTTACCAGGGATGTTCAAAATAATTTCATAAAAATTTGCATGAAAATTTACAAAATAATTTTGTGTATGACACGGCGTTAAATTTGACATCAAATTTACGTGTCAATTTACACGCAAATTTTGTTTCAAATTTAACACCGTGTCATACGGGCTTTACTAAATATTTAAATGTAAATTTTATTTATTTAAACAAACATTGGCACAAAAAATCTTGTGTATTAGACGTCCAGAAACAGTTTTGCGAGTGCTCCTACTTGCAGGCAGTGCTCCTTACTCGCACTCGCAAATGTGATGTTTCTGGCCTTGTGATACAAATAACTATTGTAGTAAGTACAGTTTGTTTTATTAATTCGGATTTGTTCCGAGACCAATAACTTTGTTCAGTTTATACTATTATACCAACATATTATTTGTTGGGAGAACAATTTTTTTACGAGTGTTTCTATTAACTGCATACAATGTTTTAAATTTAAAAAACCATAGGCTTTATTTTTGAAAAAGGATACATTTACTGAATACCGAGTTCCTTGAATCTAAAAATTATATTTCTTGAAATAAAACGTAACTTTTCATTGTCATTAATAGGAGAAGAGATGCCTTAAAGGTTTCAAAAAGAGAAGTTGCAAAGTTCGTAATACTAATAACCCTCTTCATAAAATACTGGTTGCAACTTACATCCTGCATATTCTACATGAAGGGTAGCCGTCAAGTGAATTTTTTACTTTCCCATACCACTACTGGTATAGGGAAGTATTGATATCATGAAAATTTTCGAAGTCGAGATTTTCACGGAAATACGTGTTTTGGGTCCCCAGGAACCCAAAAAAGTGGTCTAGAAAAAATGTCTGTCTGTGTGTGTGTATGTGTGTGTGTGTGTGGGTGTGTATGTGTGTATGTAACGCCTCTAACGCAAAAACTAGTGAACCGATTTTGATGAAATTTTAAATGAAGGGGTATATCGAAAATTCATCGACAAAATAAGCTTTTCAAAAAAATCCGAAACCGGAAGCGGAAGTTCCACATGTTTTTTTGGTAGCATTTTTTTTAGAAGCGGAATTTTGAAAATCTGAGTAGGGTATATGAAAGAAGGGCATAATTCAAGGAAGACAGTTTTTTACCGGACTCTCTAACTTCAAAATGGCGGTCGCTATGAATTTTTCAAAATTTCGACTTTAACGCCCCATAACTCAAAAACCAATTATTTGATCAGGTTCCGCAACAACTTGTTTGAAAGCCCTTTGGCTGTACTACACCTAGAAAAAAAATTATTTACTAAATCCAAAAACGGTCGCAACGGCGCTCTTCCAAAAATTTTGCAATTTTTGAAAAATTATTACAAAAAAACTGGTATAAGGAATTTGTTTAAATTTTCTATACTTATGCAGCTTGGTATTAGCTACATTTTTGTTTTTTGATGAATGCCATAATTCCACTGTGGCGCCCTCTACGAGGTTTTGAAAATCGAAAATTGATGTTCCTATAGCGCCTTTATTAGTCAAAATATGAAAAAAGTTTAATTATAAAAGTTGTTCAGTATATAAATTTACATTTTTCTAAATTTATATCACGTATACAGGGTGTTTCGTTTTCATAGTACAATAAGCAACTTTGTTATTTTAAATGAAACACCCTGTATATTATTATATAATTGAATGCAAAATTGAATTGTCTATCACATAGTGTAAGGTATTCATATAGCTAAAATGTACGGTTGATGTGAAATTCGTGAATTTTGAATATTCACTCTGACGGAAACGAATCATGCGCGTCGGTCGGTAGCGATCGTCCGGCTTCGCCAGCTGTGATTACAACAGATACACACGGTGTCTTCTTCTGTACATTTCGAACCCGCATAGTTTCGTTTTTCTAGCTACGCATTCAAATGATTTCCAATTTTGCCTCGCGAACTACTGTTGAATACCAATAACGAAATGTTTATTTTGAGTATGGGAAAGTCCAGGGGAGGTTTGCACCTCCACTTTTTTTCGTACTCTTGCTCAAGTATTTAAGGGTTAGAAATTTAGGATGTTCAAATCCAAATAACAATGAGTTGCTTACAAAGACATCACAAAAAAAACTATTTTTATTACACACTATCATCCAAATGTGAAAACACACCAACATAAATTTGGCTATAGTGAAGTTTTAATTTTTAAAATATCAAAAGACATTCTTTCTGGCAATGTTTTAGACTAAACATTTTAGTTAGTAAAGAATTACCTTTTCGCTTTCACTTTCAGCTTAACATGTCATTCATTTTAAATTGTTTGAGCAAGAAACAGCTTTCATTATAATTTTTCGGTACAGAGATTAAGTACTTAACATTCTTTTTCTATTAGAGGAAAATTATTTTCTTTCCACAGAAAGCATTTTTCAAACGCAATACTGATAATACGACGTTTAATGAATACCAACCATCAACTTGTCAGTAATAATGCTAATGAACATTTAAGAAAAACATATACAGGGTGGAATGCGAAATTGGAAACACCTTTTTTCTCGGAAGTTATTAGTTATTATAGATACCGAAAAATTGTTTAAATAAAGTTTTTATTACTTTGAAGAAACTAACTAAATCTGTATAAATTTGGTAAAAAAAAAGTTTAATTTTCGTAGATATTGCCATATTTGTACTTTTTTTAAATAGAATACCCAGTATATTATTACACTAATTAAGAGAAAATAATTTTTGCTTTGAAAAAGTTTGAGGGTTCTTACCTTCTAAACTTGATAGTTTTGGAGATATTAATGAAAATATTTAAATGTTTCTTCTCAAAATAAAGTGTGCGTTGAAAACAAAATTACTACCTATTAAAAACAATGTACAAAATAAACAATTATTTTATTATCATAGTAGCTCATAGATAAATACAAAATAAATGTTATCTAACTACAAAAAAGATTCAAAATTTTTCGGGTTAATATTGAAATATGTCAATAGATCAACTTCTAAATTTTCATTTATCTCACGTGTTTCGTAATTCCTTAATACTGATCCAGTCCTACGCAGCTTTCTTTCTAATTTGAATAAATACAAATGATTTGGATAAAATACAATACAAAATAACTAACTTGTCAACAAATTTTGTTTTCAACGCAAATATTTAAATGTTTCTTCTCAAAATAAAGTTATTTTGAGAAGAAACATTTCAATATTTTCATTAATATCTCAAAAACTATCAAGTTTAGAAGGTAAGAACCCTTAAACTTTTTTAATGCGAAAATTATTTTCTCTTAATTAGTGTAATAATATACTGGGTATTCCATTTAAAAAAAGTACAAATATGGCAATATCTACGAAAATTAAACTTTTTTTTTACCAAATTTATACAGATTTAGTTAGCTTCTTCAAAGTACTAAAAACTTTATTTAAACAATTTTTCGGTATCTATAATAATTAATAACTTCCGAGAAAAAAGGTGTTTCCAATTTCGCATTCCACCCTGATGTATATTAGGGTTTAGGATAAAGCCGAACTGTAAATAAAGACTCTGTAATCTTTCTTACTCTCTTTACTTCCTATTGCAGGATACGCGAAATTATCATTGTTAAAGAAAAGAACTTTCTTGAAATGACTGTGTTGATAACGCTAGTTGCTTCTGTTGTGTACTTAAATACGATGGATTAAAATAAAAACAAGTTTACATGAATCATATATGTACTTCAATGAAAAATTTGCTATGTGCGATTTTTAGATATTTCTGTACTACGGGCTTACGAACACAAAAAAGAGAAAAGTGAGAGGAAGTGATAATTAATTATTGCTGTTAAGTAGAGAAAATATTTCTACAGAAATAAAATGACAAATAAAAAATGTTATGTAAATTGTGGAAGATCTATTTATTATTAGTGAGGCGAATTTGAAGTATTAAATGAAAGATAATTTACAAAAACTTATTTCAGAGCGTTATGGTGATTTATTAAGTACTTATTTTACATTAGGATGGAGTCTGATAAATAACTTATTGTAACCTATTTTTATAGAAATTTGCAATATTTTAGGTGATTTTTAGGTACAATTTGTTTCGACCACTGGCGTAGTTAATTTTGTTTTCATTTTCAGAAACAAAGGAATCGCATTTTCAGCAAAAAGAACATTATAACGTGTTGCAGTTTTATACTAGTTTTCATTATCGATGCACATCAGCCGCGCCGCGATTAATCATTATACGCTGTCACAAAACCGAAAACTAAAAACCTTTATATTAGTGAAAACATTCCATAATTGAAGTTGGAAAAGGAGTAAAGCGAAAAATGGTTATCGAAAAAGAAATTTCTCCAAATATTACTATCCATAATCCAAATAAATAAAGGTTCAATTAAAATAGAGTTTGAACAAAATACAGCCTGCAATAATCGAAAACGAAAATGTTTAAAAGAATCGACGTTTCCATAATGAATAGAATATATGGGGCGCCTTTTACGACAAAACTTTTTTTAAAAATATTTATTGTTTCATGAATGTACCTATATATATATATTTTAATCTAAATATATCTGCGATTTAAAATAAATATATTTAGAAAAAAAAAAAGAATTCATTAAGCCCGTATGATACGGTGTTAAATTTGAAACAAAATTTTGCGTATAAGTTGACACGTAAATTTGATGTCAAATTTAACGCCGTCTCATACACAAAATAATTTTGTAAATTTTCATGCAAAGTTTTATGAAATTATTTTGAACATCCCTGGTAAACATATCAGAAATCTTGAGAGATGTTTACAACCAGGTAAAATGCTTCAAGAGGGATTTTGAAAACGACGATGGGTGTTAGTTAAAGTTTAAAACATAATTAATAATGTGCAAAATAATTTCATAAAAATTTGCATGAAAATTTACAAAATTATTTTGTGTATGACACGGTGTTAAATTTGACATCAAATTTACGTGTCAATTTACACGCAAATTTTGTTTCAAATTTAACACCGTGTCATACGGGCTTAAGAAATAAATATATTCTGAAAAGAATTATATTAGCAAAAATAAATATAATAGAAAAAGTTATTTATATTCAAGGTAGAAAGAAGTTGCAGATATATTTAAGCTGACCTTTGCTGCTTCGCCGATAGAGGGTGGAAGGATAGAGGGTGGAATAAACTGGCTTGTATCTTGGCTTTACAGTGGACAGTGCTGTATTCCTTCTGCAATCTGCTCCTTACATACTATTAAATTATTAAAAACTTTTTTAATTAATATTAATTAAAATAACTCAATACCGAACACTTAACCTATTAACACGTCGCCATTATATTACGCAACTTTATTTAATAGTATATAAAGAAGAAAAGAAGCAGATCGCAGAAACAGCACACCACTGGTCAAATCAGAGATACAAGCCAGCTTATTCTGTCCTCTGTCGGCGAAGCAGCAAAGGTCAACTTAAATATATTTGCAACTTCTATCTTGAATATAAATAACTTTTCGTAATAATGTAATTTTTTTTCTGAATATATTTATTTTTTCTGAATATATTTTTCCTAATATATTTATCGTATATATATATTTGCAAATACATAAGTTTTTCTGAATATATTTATTTTTCATGAATACCTATATTTTATTTTTTAAAATAGATTTATTTCTTATGAATATTTTTTTATTTTTCTAAATATATTTATTTTTCTGAAGATATTTATTTTAAATGGCAGATATATTTAAATTAAAATATATAGGTAGTATATTGATGAGACAATAAATATTTTTGTAAATTAGTTTTATCGTAAACGACGCCCCATAGAAGAGCCTCCCTCAAGCTTTCCCATGTCAAAAAAATTTGATTCATTTTCAGAATTTTACTTGAAGTTTAATCCATTTAAAGGAAGTCTTAGTAAACATCGGTAAACATGATCTTGAACATCTTATGACAACTATTAAACTTTTTTGAAAGTTATTGAGTGTTCTCTCTTTCCTTGACTGTAGGCTATACATAAGTGTAATATAAATTGGGCACTTTCGTCGGCAGACAGTAAAATAACTTGGAAAGTAGTCAATAACCAAAAATTGGCCTGCAGCTAAATTCGTCAAGATTTGGCGAACCCGCTATATCAGGGACTGCCAAAAATATTTGTAAATCATATAGTTGGCATTATATTATAGTGACAATTGCCCTTACCTGCCAGTTTAGAAAATTTTACCAATCAGATGCGAATTGATCGAACATTTTTTATCTTTTATTAGTTGCCCCTGGTCACGGAGCGTTTTCCGAAAACACCCCATGATCAAGAAGAACTATAGTGAACAACTCGAGAAAAATTTCGAATATATGCCCGTCCCTTGGGGTATTGTACGTATATGACAATTTAGATATTATGTATCTGCACTACACCCACGTGTAATTATTATAGACGTACCTACCATTCTGTAAGAAGATGCTGTTGTTAACAACCTATCGTAAACCGTATTGCTTTGCGAATACAAAGATGTTTTTATTTTGTTCATATTTTATTTTTTAAGAAAACTACAAGCGTTTTAAATGAAGTCATTTACATAAAACGTTTTAAAATTCATAAAGCATTCTAAATGATCAAAACACCCAAAACAATCATTTACTTCAGTGAATTGATAAATAAACACGCCCTCGACTAATTTTCTTTAACCACTTATTATATTATCTCGTGAAAAGGGGCTTAATATAGCATATTTAGATAATAACTTACAGAGGGTGAAGTAATTTTAGGGGAAGCGCACCGCTCTTTATTGATATAAAAACAGCTTCAGAAATAATAGCCTCACCCTCAAAACATTATAAATGAAAAAGTTGAACAATAATATAGACAATACAGTATTTGTACCATTTTGCACACAAACAAACATTTCCTCCGAGAAAAAGGTTTATGGAAACTAAGTATGTGTAATTCCCAATCATTTAGGTACCTACACAGTCATACGTATTAATACTTTACAATTAATAATTAGAAATTTAATTTGAGGAGGAAAAAGTCAAATTTTCTCACTGCGTTGGAAAACAAGATAGTAGAACATCAAAGAGGGATGCTGGTCTATTTGAATAATAATTCTGCTTCTGGTTTAATGAGTTATTTTATCTAAAAGCTTGTAACTTTTTTAGATATTAATACTTAGTTTTATAATTTATTACAGGAACTATTTCAAAGTACAGAAACAATTTTCTGATTCTAATATAACTTATACACATTTATTTAATATGAGGCCTATATTCTATAGCTTTATCCGATAAAATCAAATCTTCATTTACAAACAGTCAAATAATTTTTTTTCTTCCATGAATAGATTATATTCTTACTCGTATCAATTGACGCCACGTCATGGCCAAAATCTCGTTGGAAATCTGATCTGAAATTACGGACTCGGCTTACGCCTCATCCGCTAAAACTCTATTAGGTATATATGTTACGGCTAAAGTGTAAACTTGGATAGTTTAGAAACTAACTGGCTAGTATAGAAACTAACCAAACGCTTGGTTATTTTAGTGGAAAACAAAATTTCCACTAAATTAGCTGCAAATTTGGCTAGTTTGCAAACTATCCAGTTAGTTTATAAACTATCCAAAAACCTTGGCTAATTTACTGATCTCGATTAAAGTAAATAAAATAAGCAATGTTATTGGTTAGTTTATAAACTAGCTATTTTACACTGGCTAAAATAAACACTTTTCTTCTGGTAATTCAAAATAGCCAATTTTTTGGCTAGTCTGCAAACTAACCGAACTATCTCGGTTAATTTGGCTGAATTAGGGAGGTTATATTTACATCGTGTTAGACGTTGCCATTTGTGACATGTTTAGTTGTGCATTCTAATTTTTTTGACAATATGGATCATGGGGGGGGGTAAATAATTGTGGACGGTATATGGAGAACCCCCTGGCAACGGGGGTTCCGAAGAATTTTTAAAAATTTGAGGCATTATGCAAAATTCTCAATTTTATGCACCAAATTGAGAAGTGAATAAAAATTATGTCAAACAGCCTTTACTTATTTCAGTTTCTATGGAATAAAAATTCAAAACATTTTTTAAAAGCAGCAAAAGTTAGAATCTAAGCTACAATAAAGTTACTAATTTATTGGAAGTACTAAAATGACAAGATTTACAAACATATTAGTATTGATTACTGTAACAAACTAAAATTAAGATATACCTATATGACCTGTGTATAAAAAATGAAAACTCCAGTCTAGCTAAATTTTGTTATTTCAAGATAAAATATTTTGGAATTTGCATGTTCATGTCTTTTGTCTAGTTGTAATGGGTTCAGCTTTCAATGGTTGCCGTTAAGCCTTAAATATTTTAATAGTTTTTGGTTAACTGGACTTTTCGGGGGTATTTCTAATTCCTTTAAAATGCTGCTTCAACAACCCCGACCGCATTTTTTGACATCTGTTTTGGTTTTTCCAAGAAGCCCTCGCAGTCGTTGACTCAACTCTATACTAATAGCAGTTTTCAATTGCAAACCCAAAGATCTTATCTAAGCGTCAGCAGGGCACTATTGTTTAAGAATTGTCTACTGGATTTACCTACAACCTGTTCAAATAAGATCTTTGGGTTGGCTGGTGAAAAATACTATACTTTGTATCGTGTTATAACAGTGATGTCAACCGCGAACAAATTTTGTTTAATAAATTTTAATACAACATACAGATCTTCATTTTCAATTTATTTATGTATTTGCTCTGGGGGGGGGGTAATTACCCCTATTACCCCCCCCCGTAAATCCGCGCTTGACTGAACATAATTTGGTTAGTTTGCAGACTAGCCAAGAAGCTGGCTATTTTGAACTACCAGAAGAAAAGTGTTTATTTTAGCCAGTGTAAAATAGCTAGTTTATAAACTAACCAAGGACATTGGTTATTTAATTTACTCTAATCGAGATCAGTAAATTAACCAACGTTTTTGGATAGTTTATAAACTAACTGGCTAGTTTACAAACTAACCAAATTTACTGCTAATTTAGTGGAAATATTGTTTTCCACTAAAATAACCAAGCGTTTGGTTAGTTTCTATGTTAGCCAGGTAGTTTATAAACTATCCAAGTTTACGCTACTACGCTTACTATATGTATGATTATATTAAACTTTTTAGTTTAGTTTTTGGTATTAAATAGATAAATAATAAAGTGTCTTTGAAATTACTAAGCACCGGAATCTGTCTTTCAATAAATCGATCGTGGGATGCGAATTAAAAATTTCATCTACTAGCAACACAGTTCATAACTACTCCAAATATCTGTACCGAACAAACAAATTATTTGTTAAGTTATTTTATGAAAGTGGAATTGTCTTCTGAATATGTTAATCCATAACGACACAAACGGATTAAAGAGCTCAGGTATAGCACCACAGGTGATAGCAACCCCAAAATTTATAGAATGTAGCAAACAAATTATTTTGATTAACTGGTTCTTCAGTATATCATGATAGTGTGATGAAAAAGTGAAAAAACGCCAACATTCAGTAATTTAGAATTTAAAATTGTATATTATTGAACGCACTTGTAATATTGACCATTATTTCAGAGGAGTTAGTACCAAACGAGCTTACGGCTCGGCATGACCGACTGTATTCTACCGTTGATATTCGTTTTGCCCCGTTTACTTAGCTATCTTCCCAAATACCTCAATCAACGATTCTACTATGTCCTGGGAAGTTTTTTTTTATTTCATTAGAAACAAAATTAGATTATGTTGAAATTTTTTTATGCATTTCCACGCTAAAGGCGCCTACTTCATTATTCACTGCTGAATAATGATAATTCACGGCAATGTATTATGGATAACTTTATCCTTGAGCAAACACGTAAATAATTGATAGACCATTTATATATCTACTACTCATGGACAAAAGAATTTTTAACACGCAATCCAGTTTTTCTATTAGCAATCCAAAATATAATTTAGAAAACTTCATTTTATTCAAGGATAGTAAAATAACAATACGAGTGTTAAAATTAAAAAGACGAAATGATGTAAAAGTTTGTAAGTAACATGGCGAATAAAGTACTACATTTCTCTTTATTCACTCCAACAAGAATGATTAGGTTTTTGTTTGGCAAAGTCTCACAAAAAGAAATGTTTTACATTATTATTAAGTAATTGGCGATAAACGCAATATGAATAAATGAGAAAAACTACAAACAAACCGAAAAACAAATAGCACACGCATGAAGTAGTCCTAAAGTAATTAAAATCAGTGTGTGATAAAATTGACGAGGGTTGTGTAGGTTTTCATAAATAACTCTAAAACAGCTTTTATCTCAGTATTTGTCTTTCTCTTTTACTTTACTAATTAAAAAGTTACAATTAATTTAATAACCCAGGGGAAAACAAAAATTCGATGTTAAGGTTTCCGTGTTCATCCTCCACAAGCTTAAATTTCATAAATTGAAACAAAAGTGTGAGGTCAGTTTGATACGTGGAGTATGCGTGTATTCATGTATATTCATTGTGTACGTGGAGAACCCTCCCCGGGAAGAGCCCTCGGCCCTTATCACGGCCGATATACATACAAACGCCCGCTTTCCACCGAATATACGGTGAGTTTTCAAATATAAATTAGATTATCGAACATCGGGCTGAAGTATCAAGAACTTGACGGTTAATAATGAGTGTCACATGGGACGAACGGAAGGAATTGCTAACCAAGGGCGGTAGAGTAGCATCTCTTGTCGCTGCTCATTTAAACATCAGGCCCGACTAATGGCCCGACCGATACATTCCCGGTAATTTCACACGGACCCCGGCTGCTGTTTACGTGCCGAGTAGAACGCGGGTAGGTAGTTCGCGAACCCTGCGCCTCCCCTGCCCCGCGCGTCTATCCGGGGGGCCGCGGACCGCGACCTACAGCCCTGCCTGTCCACCCCAAACCAACGCCGACCGTTCAGCCAGGTTCACACTGTGTAATTTACGAAATTCGTGCCGAATTAGCAACCCCTCTAATTACGAACTAAAATTTTCAATAAGCGACCACGCACTGCTTCCGTCATCATGGAAGAATGGGATGTGCCGAAAGTGTGTCATTTTAAACTTTAAAGCGAACTTGTCGGAAAAGAATAAAAATTCAATCAGCTCGAAAATGGACAATTTTATTGGATTTGCTTCATGAAAAATCCTAATTCCTGGATTTTTTGAATACCCTCTGGCGTTCATAACTGTAACAAGTTATCCATATTTTCTGAATTTGAACTATACAACAGGATTAGTATTTACTATTTACCTACAATACAAACTACAAAAAAATGACAATTATTACCAGACGTTAATTATTGTCGTAACTCATCACCAACGCGGTAATGATAGGCTTTGAACTTGTTTCATTAAATACGTTAGGGTACTAATTAATATACAGGGTGATTCAAAAGTATACCGACAAGTCGTAGGAGCTGATTCCTCTCGTCAAAATAAGGAAAAAAGTTTAAAAACCCATGATCCGACAATAGTTGATTGCCGAGATGCCAGCTGACAAAAAGTTACTTTGTGTCAAAAATGAAGTTCATTTTAAAATTTCTTCGTTTGTTACGATACGTTAGTATCCGAAAATATCCGATACGAACTAATTTTAACATGAACTTAATTTTTGACATAAAGTAAATGGTAACGACTGCTGTTAAACAAACGATTATGATGTCAAAATTTAAATTCATGTTCAAACTGATTGGTAACACAAATCTTCGGTTATATATTCGGAGATACGTGATTCGACTAGTGCTTAGTCTTAAGATGAACCTAAATGACTAACCCAAAATGAACGAATAACTGCTAAATGTGACCATTCAGTACATTGCTGACTTTTAAGAGAGGTTCAAACAAACCTCGATTTATAACAAATATTTCCATTTTATTTTGTATCTATTATCTAATCTTGACTAATTTGAAAAATGTAAGACTGACGATTTGTAATTAAAACAGGTTGATACAAAATTATAATAAAAATGAGAACAGTAAACAAAATAATACGCCCACAATAATTTCTCCGCGTCCTGGTATTGGCGAAAAGTAGCAGCTATAATTTCGCGAACCATAGGTTGAGGACCGCTGCGTTAACCTATCTAGTTTAATTTAAAAAAATATTGCCCTTTCTCTGATTTTTATTTAGCGTGACGATTTCATACTTCACTTTCGATGTTAATTGTTGCCAGTCTATAGACACAGTTGTACCATTTGTACATACAGGTCTCTGATTTGTGTATGTGTAATAGTAAAGAAGAGAGAGAACACAGTGACCGGTCATGTCGCTGGCTGTTTACACTTCAGTTCGTTCTTGCTCGTCTACCTACTATTTGCAAGCCACCCAATTTCAGAAGACCTGTACTCAGATCATGAAATAAACATTCCAGATGATGCAAACTTTATAACTTTTAACATACTCGCCAAAATACTCAAAGCAATCTCTGAGCGCATTGTAGAATACAACTTATTTGTTTTCAATTTGTCTTTTATTCCACCCACCCAGTGCTGGTATAGTTTCTCCTTCTGTCTTTCTTTTATTGTGCTCATCTTTGCCACTTATTTTCCACTACTCATTGCTATAATATCCACAACCAATCAGTCTACCTAATAATATTAGCTTGAATGTTTTCAGCGTTCAGTTTACAATTTCCTTATTCTGTCAGATCCAATTCCACTTTAAATTTATTATCATATCTTTCATTTATATCTTCTGAGATATTTATTTTTTTCTTTTCCCCAGACTAATTCCAACCATTGCACGTTTTATAGTACATGAACCTTGGTAATGGTATCAAAAAAGCTACCAGAATAAATTGGACGAGCATACCTGCATACCACATGATCGGGGTAAATCGAATCAAAAAAGGGAAAACAACAACAAATATTTTAATTACAAAGTCGGATAAATACTGATGGAATGTGTTTATTATTAACGTATTTTCATGTTGTTGGGTAGTACCTACCTATATCCAATTTGAAAATGTATGTATACAAATTTCCTAAATATGTATATCTACCTATACCATTAATGGATCTCGTTCTATCGCTTCTGCCTAGGCATAGGTACATATTCCATTATATCCACGTTCTTTTTAATGTTTTTAATTTATTAATATCTGAGCTTGATCTAAGCTCATCCCTTTTCTTTTAGAACTATTGTAGTAGTGCTGATGCACAGACATCGTTGTCACTAAATTATTCCAATCGAAAAACCTAAAAGAAAAACAATGTTGGATTGTTTATTACAAAAAAATACTTACAGCAACAAACAAAATATAAATATTTTGAAAATCTCTCCTGAAAAGTTTTAAGAACGGTCATAAGACGTATATGAAGCACCTTTACTTTAATGATGATGAACATTCTTCAATTGTGCGCAGATTAAATAGGTATCTCAATTTGAAAAAATTGTAAATAAATCCAATACCTTAATGTTTACTATTTATGAAACGAGATATTTCTAAGAGAGAACTTTATTTGGTAAATCTACAAACGGCCGAGCAAACGGCATTTTTTCTATTTCCCATTTTATCAAGTCCCAGGGTAGCTATTCTTGAAAAACGTGAACGCGTGTTTCACCTGTGAAGTTGGCGGAGTTCACCCTAAAACTAAAACTATGTATTCTTGAATTCTGGGAACGCTCACATACCGCCAAAAATGAGTGAACTTGCTTCGCCTAGTAAATTTTCGGGGAATCAAATTGTTCACGCCGTGAAAGTTGGATTTTAACCTCGCGTTTTTGACATTTGTTCATTTGTGAGGTTTGAATGTTTGATTCAAGTCGATTCAGTGCTGTGTTTTCCACTTTATAGAAATTAACATGGATATAGGTAATTTGCTTGTTTCAAATGAGATTTTGAGAAACTTCAAAGAAGCTGAACAAGATGTTAAGGGGGAACGCCAAGTTTTACAAATGAAAGATCATTTCACCTTAACAGATCCTGCATTTGTAAAAAGATTCCGGGTAAACAAAGATGTTGCCCGAGATATAATTTATTGAAGTCGTTAAGCCATTTATGCAAGCCTGAAGATATTTAGGAATTTCCATCGAGCGCAAGGTTCTTATGGCGCTTCGATTTTTGGTTTTTGGTTCCTACCAAGAAATTACTGGTAGCAATAGTATGTAGTTATAACTGTAAGCCAAGCGTCAGTAAGTCGTGCTTTGAATGAATTTTCTTCTGCTATGTTGCAGAATGAAATATTTGAAAAGTGGGTACACTTTCATTTTTATTTTCAAACCCCACGTGCTTCTCACGACGACTATGCGCCCTTCTCATTGGTTCAAAATATCAGACACAACTGACAACACCGCTAGGATCACATCACGTTTACTGAACGTTCACAATAGTTGTAGAATAGCGTATTTTTGCGTTAGCGAAGTGAACGTGATGTGAACGTTCCCTTCGCCCGAAAAATGTTCACGTTCACTATAATTACAGAATAGCCACCCTGTTGCATTTATGGTTCATCAATTTAAATCACGTGAAATATTTCATTTTCATTTTGTTGCCTCTCATCATCCTGCAGAACTAATTAAATCAACTCAACAAGTGGCAAACTGCGAACACGTCACTTCACTATAGTTTAATATTATGTACTACATAAAGTAGTAAAATGCAGTTCGTTGACAAAACTACATATTATCAAAACGACACAAAATCATGCTGAAATGTTTGCGGTGTTGCTATAGTGTTATACTGTTACGTTATAAATATGTATGTATGAACTAGTCAAACTCTGCAATGTTCAGATTATAAGCAACACAAAAGGAATATAAACATAATAGACTTATAAGTTATAAAAAATAACCTCTCAAATACTTAAGGTAACGGTAACTTAACAATAATTTTAAAGAAATTGGGTAGGCTGTGCATGGCCTTAGTACAGAATTTAGTTCTGATAGAAATAGTAAATGGTTATTAAAAAAAATTATCTACACTGTAGATTCTACAGGGTGTACAAAAAATGGCACAAAATATTTATGAGGCGTTGTAGGTGACTGACAAGGGAGTAGGTAAGCCAAAAGTTATAAAGTAAATCTATCTGTCTTGTTTTTGTAGTTATTAACCAAAAAAGATGTGCACAATCTGGTACATGTATATTTTATAACTTGTTAGGAAGCTATTTATTTTGATTGTTACCCACTCATTATTCTCTTCGAAACCTAACGACTGCTTTTTAAGCAGAGCACAATGTTGCCACTCCTTTTCTGGATGTAAAAATTGTCTTCAGTAATAATTTAATAATTTGTAAAATTAAATTACACGTCACTGCGCATAATATTTATAAGCGAATTTAAGATTTCCAGATAAATTTCCTGGTTTGCGAGGGACTCCAACCAAATTTCCGAGCTCAATCTGCTGAGCCAGGCTGACCCCGTTTACCCATAATTATACAGGGTGTTTCTTCTACAGCGTGTAGTACTCATCAAAATAAGGCAAAAAGTTCTAATAAACATATGGCCTAAAACGCACCCCTAGGGAGTTACAGGCCCTTAAAGGGGTTCAGATGAAATTGGTTTTTTTCTATTGTTTGAAGAACGGTAACAGACAAATAGACAAAATTATGGGAATTTACTTAGTTTTTCATTCTGAATAAGACGTGCTAGTACATTTTTGATTTTTAAACTCATGGGCATCCCTTTCAGGGGGAGGCAAGGGTTTTTCACCCTGTAACTTTTTTTTGGTAAACATTCTTTTAATTTTTACCATAAATTTAGAATTTTTGGACATTTTTATGTAAAAAAGGCCCTCTTTGTTTAAATCAATATCGGCAACCTTTTTCGAGTAATTATTAATATATGAAAAAAATGGCAATCTTCAAACTCAAATTACTCGAAAAAGGTTGCCGATATTGATTTAAACAAAGAGGGCCTTTTTTACATAAAAATGTCCAAAAACTCTAAATTTATGGTAAAAATTAAAAGAATGTTTAACAAAAAAAAGTTACAGGGTGAAAAACCCTTTAAGGGCCTGTAACTCCCGAGGGGTGCGTTTTAGGTCATATGTTTATTAGAACTTTTTGCCTTATTTTGATGAGTACTACACGCTGTAGAAGTTTGGAACCCTATTTTAGAAACACCCTGTATAATAATTATAGGTATACTACTCAAAAACTATAATGTAATTTCTTCTTCTGATTTTTCTATTAAATATGCGTTTATTTATTGTTGTAGTTGTAGTTGTGTGTGAATTGATTCACGCACTATAGGGATTCCAAAGCTAAATTTTTAATTTTCTATTATATGCTTCCCTTTATAATTATTTTAGAGATAAACTGTAAATTACTTTTTTGTTGAGAACAAAGTACTGTATTTGTACATGATGTTGAATACACAAGTTTTCTTTTACAGAAAACATAAAATTAAAATGGTTTATTTAACAACAATCACTCATGCCTTGGAATTTTACTAAAACAACAAGCAATTATTTTGAACTTTTGACACATTGACAAACCGTTTCGAGAAAACAGAAAATACCTTTTTTGGTCTATTTTACAAAAGAAAACTAATGTTTATACAAAATGATTCGAAATATTGTTGCAGTGGTGCTGAATTCTCAATTCTGACAGATAAATTAATTGGCTTTTGTTTGAATAATTCCAAGGCATTAGTGTTTTTTGTTAAAGTGTAAAAAACGAAAACATGTAAGAACGCAGTGTTTTTTTCTCTACAAAAATTCTATTTACACTTTAGCTCCAAAATAATTAGGAAAGGAGCGAATTCAAAACTAAAATTTTAGCATTGAAATCCCTATGGTGCGTGAATTCATTGACCACCCTGTATATTTTATACTTGAATGTTGAATTTTCAAAAGTAGATGTAGAATAGGTATCTAAATAGTATCTGGAATGAGAAAGGAATAATAAAATATTTGGATTTTCTAAAGGCTTTGATGCGTTTTAATTTTTGGACAGAGTATAATTAGAAATGGTATTATTAAAAAACAACCACTAGCTCAGTTCTTTAGCAAAGCACTATAAGTATCAAGTTCTTCACAAATAAAAATAAATCAATTGGTACTTTTATTACTATATACGTCAGTTTTCACAAGCATATTGTGTTTTATCATTATCCTATGTGCATGTAGTAGATATAGGTACTAAATACTATGTACATATTCTTATTTAACATTATGACACTAGGGCATTTATGACAATATAAAAAATCAGAATTTTGAATTCCGTGAACCATATTTACGTACGTAATGTGTGCTATTGAAATAAACATGTGCTAATGGCATAATAATTACTTATATTGAGTAGAAAAACAGTTCTTTTAGGTTTTAGGAAACATTGCTCGTAACTGGACTGCAAGTTTGTTACAGACTAGAATAATAGATAGGTACCTATAATAATTATAAGTATTGCAAATTCGTCACTGCAGTGATAACTTTGGTAACACTTTTCAATGTTCGTGCACTTCTTGACATTATAAAGGTGAAGGTCGATTTCACCAAACCTGGATTACGATATTAACAGGCATTTCCTCCTTCCGCATAATATTAATCTCTTCTGTTTTTCGTTGTTATTGTTATTACATAGTACTATGCGGTTAAAAGAAACTTTAAAAATTTATCACCACAAATAAATTATTGATATTATTCAGCATTTACTGTCAAAGTTCAGGTATAAATTCAGGTAAACATTTAGCAAGAGAAAATTTCACCTATTCTAGGAAAAATGTAGGTATAAGTAATTATAATTCCTGCCAGTCTTATATTTAAACTTGTTTGTACTTTACAGTATCTATCTTAAAGCACAGGCTTTCCAGAAATCATCAGAGAAATGTCTCCTAAATAATGAAATATTTTCATATTTTATTTAACAACTAATGATATTAAACAATTAAAACTTCTAATAGATACTATACAAAACAAATTGTATGTGCATTTCACTTACCTCATTTAAGTCGAAAATATAGATAAACCTAGATCTACAAATCTATAACAAAATTTCCATTACAGAAAATATATCTACACTTTATCGACAAGTTAAGGAGCTTAACAGTTGAAAAGTTTTATCTCAATCTCTTACATCAAGGAATCCTTTGCTTGTGCAACAGGTTCATTATAATCTGTAAATAGTTATTCATTCCTTATGGAATTATTCCTAATAAAATAGGGTACAATAAACCTAAATTTACTTTAAATTCGGTAAATCAACCCTAATTGCAATTTTAACTACGAAAATATAAACTAGGTAGGTTCTTAAAATTTTTTGATAACTTTCCACCATAAACCATAAAATCTGAAAATTTATATAGGTACAGGATGTTCCTAAAAGGGCTGTATAAAACACTACCACATATTCCTGTTGATACAATGTTTTGCTCGTGACTGTTACGTAGTTGGCCAAAAGTTCATCATCCATCTGTCAAAAAACTCGATTTTTTATATCGGTTTATCCAATACCTTTTAAACTTTTACTACTGAGTCTACTGACACAACTTCTCATTTTATACATTTTTATATAAATAATAAATATTAAATAAAATATCGATTTCAACGGGAAATATCAAGATTTATTCGCTTTATACGTATTTCGGCATCATTGTGCCATTGATATTTTATTTAATATTTATTATTTATATAATCATGGATTTCAACAAAGTGACGCTTGAGAATGTCAATAAATTATACATTTTTGTCTCGTGTTTGATTATGATATCTGCCACAGTTTAGGTAGCAAAAAATAGTTTTGCTTTAGTGTACTTAGTACTACGTTACGCACTGTAGCCCAAGTAAGTTTAGGTAACAAAAGAAAAACTATTCTAATGGGGAGCGTTTTGTATGCAGACCTTTCAGGAGCACCCTGTATATACTACGTAAAAGATTCCATATTCTTTTTATTAAAGTATTATTCTAGTCTTTTTACAAAAATGTCTATGTTAGAGGAGGGGGGATCCAGGATTCCAAAAACCGTAGCTAGAGTGAAATCATATTCGCTCCTACAACTTCGCTCCTGAATCCTTCTGCAAATTAAAGTAATTAGAAGGTATGGTTTATTGAATTGAATACTTTTAGGGGTGTATTAAATAAATCAGGCGAATAACATTCAAATTAATTTCCTTTGTTAGTTTTCTGGAGTTTTCTGGTCATATCATATTAATCACCCAAACAACTTTTTTCTTGTAATAAAATTAAACAACAGTTCTATAAATTTATTAGAAACTTGCACTATTGAAATAAAAGCCAGGTGTGAATCTATCAACTATTTTAAATAAACACAGGAATTTATGTTTATTTAGTAAAAAAGTTCAAACAACTTATTAATTACTTTTCCCTTAATCGCTTCCTTCTGAATCAAATATTTTAGCTACCTATAAAAGGTAATGTGAGTTTCATTTTATTTTTTCTCGATTCAGATCAGGTCTAGCTGTAAATATTAATATAGAAAATGATTTGGGTAGGTAGGTTAGTAGGAACGGACACCAATACGGCTACGGCAACACAAAGCCGATACCGATAAATAAAAGAAGTGGAATCTGGATGCGATAATGATTTTTTTAATAATGGCAATCAAATAATAGTTATTATTGTCATTGTCACCGTATTTAAGAAAAAAGGAAGCGTGATATTAGATTTCAACTGAAATACGTGAATTTACTTTAATGAATTCCTGTAACGCAGTTTATGTGGTGAACGAGGGGTGCACATACAATTTTGGGTAGCTGCTACCGCTCATACCACCGATTTCAGCATTACCACTACGGAATGTAATCTGCAGATAAAGCGATACTTGGGTTTCAATTGAAAGAGGTCTTTTGTAACTATTTCTCGCCAAATTGAACAGTAATCATATTTGACTTTTTACGTCGCGTTGCTGATAGTCCTTCCGTATGTATTAGAAGGGGTGGATTTTTTAAGTTTAAAAGCGCGTCAGCCGGTTATCAGCTGTTCGTCCACGTGAGGCAACGTCTGGTTATTCGCGAATTGGAATTTGAGCTGCGTGAACGCGTCTTCGCGCAAGTGTGTGCTACCCGACCCTACCCGGGGGTGGGAGGGTGTCACGTCAAGCCATCACGCGGGACCCGCGAACCTCCCTGCCTACCCTGCCTGCTTGTGCTCAGTTCGCGCTCGTCCGTCGCACGTATTGATCGGCTGGACAAAGGAACTGACCACCAGTCTCCAGTTCTACAAGAAGCACTCATCACCGGTGCTCAACAGATAATTACCGCTTTCTTCAAAAATAGTGAATTCATAAGCGCGAAAAATGCAGCGCGCGCCTGCGTAAAAAACCCGATCTCCGGCTCTTAGTCAACGTGTTGCATTCGTCAAAAGTTGCGGAAGTTTTGTTTGTTTGTTTGAAGTTTTGAGTGTACTCGAAGTTTTTTCGAACTGCGCACTGACGACTGTTTTCATTGGTGGAGCGGTGTATTGCATATAAACAGTAGCACGTGGCGCATTTATGCCGCACGTGCATTTTTAACTGCAAATTTTTTACAAACTTTATTCGTTCGTGAATTAAGCTTCCTTTGTCTGTGCGCGTATTCTTGTCGATTTATGTGATCTGATAACAGTTGAGAAGAGATATCAGGATGTCTTCGAAAGCTGGAAAACGTCCCCTACGCTCCTTGACCGCTCATGAAAAATTGGAAGCAATTCGACGAGTGCACGATGGAGAGAGCAAAGCCTCGGTTGCTCGCGATATTGGTGTTCCCGAATCGACCCTTAGGGGATGGTGTAAGAACGAAGACAAAATATCCTACCTGTCCCGACAGTCCAGTCCCGAGACTGACGAGTCAGCTCCAGGGGTCGAACCCAAAGAAAAGAAAGCGAAATTAGAGGACGTTCTTCAACCTTACAATTTGAGTAAGAAAAGCAACGGCGGTATCCATTCTCCAGGCTCCGATTTCGCGAAAAACGACTTTGATGGCAGTAAACCCCTGAATTTAAATGTCAAAACGGAAGGTTTCAAAACGAGCACCGCGATGAGCGAGAGGGAGAGAAATAGAGCGGAACTAGCGCGGTTAAGTGTAGAATTAGGGTTAAATCGACCCGAAATGTTCTTGCCGAATATGAATAGTGGCAACAGCCTGTCGGATCTTACCAGCAACATGGGCCTTCTGGCTCAATGGAACAATATATTAATGCAGCACCAGAAAGGGCAAAATAATGTTAAAGTCACGGCCCCTGCAGATACCAGTAGCAGTAGCATCGCAACGTACCCGGTAATTGCATCAACTCCCTCAAGGGTTGAAATTGAACACAAACACAAATCCAGCAAGACACCGAAATTGGAAAAACCTGCAACTTTAGACGAATCTGTTTGGTACTGGTTGAAGACTCAACCTTCTATGGTAGGTTTGATGCAAAGTCAAAACGGTTTGCCTCCCGTGACCGCGGTTTCCAGCACTTCAAATATACCCAACGTGACCAGTTCTTCCAATACTTACAACGATTCAACCATTGATCATAATAGTTCATGGTTTTGGAAATGGTACAAACAATTTGCGAATTCATATCCACTTCAACAGCACCTTCCAGAGAAACCCATCTTATATCAGCAATTAACCAAAGACAGAGATAGTTATAACACAGAAAATATCATCGCCGAAGAAAAACCCATCGCAAAAAATAACACAAAAGCGCGAGCTGTTCTAGATAACTTGCTATTCAACAACAATAACAATTTGGCCGTGGGCAAAAAAGATGTGAAAGAGGATATTCTGAACCAAAATCAAGCGCTCGAACATGGAGAAAAGTTTCTCGAATGGCTCGAATGCTGCAGTGAACCCTCAGTTACAGCAGTGCAAATCTTGCAGTTTAGATCTTTACTGAATAATATTAAAAATGGTGCAGACAGGAAGAATGGTGATTTACAAAACAGGGCAAAAGTGAAACGTAAATGAAATTGTGAAACAGAATTTTCTGGTTTTTAAAGACTTCAGGCTGTTATAAGCTGCAACCAAATTTATAATTAAGTTAAATAATTATGTAGTTTATGTAAAAATTTTATGTGTGTATTGCTGCGATAAAAGTTTAATTCTATTAGAATTTTTATCAAAGACTGCACCCTAGGGTTAAGATTTTCAAGTTACCTAAAATATCATTGTAATAAAATTGATGTATTTTTTGTGATCTAAGTTTGTGCCCGAGCAAGTGAAACGTATGTTGTGTATATGCCTGTACAAGGTCGTTTTTTACAGACTCATTTTTAGACGAGTGTGCCAAATATTTCAGAAAATGCAACTTGATAGTCCTAATTTGCTCAAATATGTACCTACTTAGTACTCATCGTAAACGATTAACTCAATATTACTGTAATAATTATCCACGACAAATGATTCCTATTTTTGATCTCTTACATAAGAATATGTTAATTGCCAAAGCATTGCATTTTTTGTTACTATAATTTTTCCATCTAATTGGACCAATTATGCTGCAGTTATTAAAAACTTTCAGTTACCGTTAATAGATAGATGGAAAAATTAGACCAGTTCAATAAAATAGTGCAAAGTAATATTCCTAGTATTTTTTACAAAGGGTTTGAATTACGTCCGCTACATATGTAGGGGATGGTCTTTCTACTCTACATTCTTTTTATGATCTCTGATTATATACAGGGTGTTTTGTATTTATATTAGGTACATTTTTATCATGCTTACGTACGCTCTGTGTACCTATTATTTATTTTGCATAAATACCTGATGTGTATATTATTGTATAAAGTTAACGGATATTTTTGTACGAATATTGCAATTCAAATAAATTTTTTCCTCGCCATTACATTGGTTTTCTTTATTATTGTACGTTTTAAAAAAAGCTTCATAACACGACAGGTGATTTGATATTTTAAATTTATTTGCTTATTTTTTCCACTGATCTGGATTAATACAGGCTGTTACGTAACAAACGCCTCATAATTTCGTTACTTTAAATTTTTGACCCCACAAACTATATATAATTTTAAATAGTAAGGGAAAAGTATCTTTTGTAATCAACAGTTTTAAGCTACGATGTTTAACTTTTTTATTTTAAATGGAACACCTGTATATTTTTACATATTTGGTTTCAGGGTGAAATTCTGTATACAGTAGTGTGTTTCATTTTTTATTTTTTTTATTGCATGCAGCTAGTCTACGCTACCGTAAAATGTTTAAGTGTGGCATGGAAACCAACCAGAATGTTAAAACATTTAATGGAAAAAATATTTAAATATAACTACAAAACGTATTTAGAAAGTATTACTCAAATTTACCACCACCTGGTTGATAACGCAACTGATATCGTTTCGTTTTCTGCTAGTGCATGGCTGTCTAGAGGCAACATAAAACGAAAATTTGGCAACACTGTAAGGAGAAGTCAAAAAACAAATAATGGATATCCAAAACAGGATAATATTTGTTACTTTGATAAGTACATAATTTACAGTGTATCGTGATAAATTGGCCAATTTAGTGCTTACTTGGATGTAGATATCATTATTACAGTAAAATAAATAGCTCTTATTACTGTGATAATTTAAATATACTGGGTGTCCAAGATAAAAACCGCATCTATGGGGATCTCATAATTAACTTCGCTTTTTCAAATGTTACGTCTAAGCTGGTCATACAATTACTGTAAAGAGCTCGTTTTTGCCATGCAAACCGTCATTATCTTGGACGTCGTGCCCTCTATACAGTAAACGTTATAAATTTTTCTTAACAATCAAAGATTGTTTTAAAACCTAGTACTAATGACTAACGACATACGAATTATAAAATAGAGCATTGTATATACCTATTCATATTTTATTTACATCCTATATGTTCGACGTGTAAAAAATGCTATAACCCAGTGTTGTTCAACCGGGGTGCCGCGGGCACTGTGTGTCAGAAAGGGTCCGCATCTCCGAAAAAAATGCCGTGGTGATTTTATAGGAAAATCAACCTTCTGTTTTTTAAATTACCAATTATAGTAAATATGCTTTATCTATCCTTAAAAAAATGAATAGTGAGCCGTAACAATTAAAGTGCCGCGGCCGTGTTGAAACTACTGTAGAACATAAGTTTTCAAAAAGTTGTTCTCTAAATTTTTACTTTCCCATAACACCACTGGTATTTGCTATTTGGGAAGTATTGATAACATGAACAATTTCGATTTGAGATTTTCGCGGAAATACCATGACCTCCAGGAGCCCAAAAAAGTGGTTTAGAAAAAACGTCTGCTGTGTGTGAGTGGGTGGATGGGTGTGTATATGTAATGCCGAAACTAGTGACCCGATTTTGATGAAATTTGAAATGATGGGGTACATCGGGGTACATCGAAAATTCATCGAGATAATAAGCTTTTCAAAAAAATCAGAAACCGGAAACGGAAGTTAGAGATGTTTTTCTGGTAGTATTTTTTTCAGAAGCAGAATTTTTGAAATCTAAGTTGCGGATATGAAAGAAGACTAGAAAGCAAGAGAAACAGTTTTTTACCGGACTCTCTTCAAAATGGCGACAACTATGAATTTTTCAAAATTTTGACTTTTTAACCCCCCACAACTCAAAAAACAGTTGTATGATAAGATTCGGCAACAACTTGTTTGAAAGCCCTTTGGCGATACTATACCATGAAGAAAAAATAATTTCAAAAATCCAAAAATTTGGACATTTTTGAAAAATTATAGAAAAATAGTACCTATTGATCTAACGATTTTGTTTAAATTTTCTATACTTATGCAGCTTGGTATTAGCTACATTTTTGTTGTTTGATGAATGCCAGAATTTCACTGTGGCGCCCCTACGAGGTATTGAAAATCGGAAAGTGATGCTCCTATAGCGCCTTTATTATTCAATATATGAAAAAAGTTTAAATATAAAAGTTGTTCAGTATATAGAGTTGTATTCCTCTAATAATAATAATTATATATCACGTATACAGGGTGTTTTCTTTCGACAGTACAATAAGCAACTTTGTTATTTTAAATGAAACACTCAATATATTATTATACGTATAATTGAATGCAAAATTTAATTGTCTGTCACATAGTATAAGGTATTAATATAGCTAAAATGTACGGTTGATGAGAAATTCGTGAATTTTAGCTGCGCTTTCTAAATTTTGGATATTTAGGCTGCACTCTGACAGAAACGGCCGGTAGAGATCGTTCGGCTTCGCTAGTTGTAATTTCAAGCGGGATTTCTGTGCTTTGTAATTACTACAGATTCTTGTCTTTCTTTTGTACATACAGGGTAGCTATTAAAGATTGAACCAAAGTCGTAGCGATCAAACGCTTTGAGATATTAATTTGAAATTTGGAACACTTCAATACGACATTACTTCGCATATTTTACAGTACTGAAAAATTTTCTTTGACTCATACTTTCGGAGCCCGGTCGCCATCTTGAATTTTCTTAAATGGTAATAGGGGTAACGCAATACATCATTAGAAAGCTTAATGTTTTCTCTTTCTAATTGTGGTAAATTATTATGGGGTTACATAAGAAAATAATGGAGAAAAATTAGAAAACAGTTTGCCGTACGCTCAGGTGGCTATTTATTGTATGCTTTAATTCTAGGTGGCTTTGCTTTAACAGAGCTTCAAAATTAAATAAAAAAACAATCAATAACTGTTTAGCAGATGACAGTAGGTACATTGTCATACTTTTCGTAGAAATTTAACAATCTGAATTTTGTTCAACGTGAATTGGTTGACAGAAACTGATTAGACATGGTGACAGAAAACAGTTTTAACATCTTCGTGAATTTAAGTAGTTTTTTGATACCATACTTTTATCAATCACAATATGGTATTTGTTTTTCAACTTTTAGAATTGTTTGTTTAATTTTAGTAGGTACCTTGTTTCTTCATTTTTTGTTTATTTTGTTTTTTGTTTAATTTTGACGTTGTGTTAAAGTAGAGCTACCTAGATTTAAAGCATACAATGAATAGCCGTCGGAGCATACGGCAAATTCTTTCTAATTTTTATGCATTATTTTCTTATGTAACCCCATATTAATTTACCATGGTAGAAAGAATAATAATCAAGCTTTGTAACGATGTATTGCATTACCCCTATTACCATTTAAGAAAATTCAAGATGGCGGCCGGGCTCCGAAAGTATGAGTCAAAGAAAAAAAATTTATACTGTAAAATATGCGAAGTGATGTCGTATTGAAGTGTTCCAAATTTCAAATTAAAATCTCAAAGCGTTTGAGCGCCACGGCTTTGGTCCAATCTTTAATAGCTACCCTGTATATCGAACCCGTAGGTATCTATAGTCTTCTGTTTGTTTGGGCGCGGACGGTTTATCAGAGATTGTAATTGTAGACCAAGATGAAGATCCATAACCTTATTGATTCCCAACATTATTTCCTTCCATTTTTCAATCCGGATTTTTCTTTTATTAGAATCGTCATCCGAATACAACTCTACTCGGTACCTATAGTTGTTGTAGGAACGAATTTTAATATTTTCTTATAGTTTTATATTATTATCAACATCAACCAGATTATATTAAAAAATGTACTTTATGAAGGCTGATACTTTCTCCATTCTAAATAGAATGTTGTTCTGTTGTTTGAAAGATTTTGTGCAAACATAATTTTTTAATCATTAAATTGAAGTAGTAAATCAAAATCTGTGAGCAAAATTTAACAAATGAAATCTTTTGAATTCCTCGACTGAAATAAGAAAACGTGTTTTCAAACCAGAGCACATCACTGCTGGTAGTGCTGGTTTTTATTACCACCGGTGGATATAGGTAGGTATACCTCAACATTTTTTATGTTATCAACAGTTGCTTGTATAAAATCTGTTTTATACTAAACTGTTATAAATGAACTCGTGACTGTGTTTGTGATACTTTACTAAATTTAGTATTTACGGAATTATTTTTAAAATATAATTTAATCTTGTAGTTTCCCAGTTATCGCGATTTTATCTGTGGAAACATGGTAACGTTTCATTTAATAACCTTACCCCACAAATATTTTTCGCTAAAGATACAAATGTCTTTGTCTGCGTCATTTACTATCAGCTAAACAAATAATTAGTTTTATTTTATGTACAAACATTTATTAAGTAATGATACGTCACTTAACATTGTTTCAAATTCATGCCAAAGATTAAATTGGAATATTTGTCTAAAAATAAGTACATAGTATTTATTTTTCAATCGATTTAGTCACCAAAATAGATTAGTTCTGTAAACAAAACATTGATCTTCCGAAAAATTATTAAAGTTTGTATAATATGTTTATATCGTTTCCCTATTTAGCAGAGATATTACAATTTATGGTCTTGTTTGTGGTTTCATGAAATTCAACTACAAACCACATAGGAACGTAACCTGTATATAACGATAAAACGTGATAATTATTGCCCATGTGGTTGCTTTGCTTTAAATTTCTATAAGTATTTTGATGTTATAGGTACATAATTATTAATTTTATATAAGATACTATTTTGTGATTAATTAAAAATCTCGTAAATTTATAATTTTGTAGGAAAATAAAATATTTATTGCATAATTCATTTTTCCTAAGGTTAACTCTAGTGTTTATTGTGAATTATGCAATCACTTTTCTGCTTTAATAATATTTTACGTTCACAAAATTTACAGAAATAAAATTTAAATGGCAATTTTTGTAAATAATAACCAAACAAATGAAAGAAGTTCGTATAAATTCCACAATATTATTCTATTATGTTTAATGTAAATTCGTAAACGTTTTACTTTACCCCTTGCTTGTTTATCATTCATAATTCTGAATCAAAATGAGGCATATTTTCAGCAGCACGAGGACTTTTCAAATAACGTTTAAATTTATGCCATGTTATTACTAGATTATCCATTTCAACCCCATTTAAAAGTCAGTTTAGGGTGAAAAGCAAACAAGTGGTTATTATTTAGGGCAGGGACGTTGAGCATACATAAAAATTTAAATTATACACAAGGGTTTCTACTGCACATAATAATATAAGTGTACGTACAATAGGTACTTTGTATTTCTGAGATTTAAAATTAATTTCTTAATATCTTTACACTGCAACTGCGGTAGGAATATTTTATATTAATCAGTTATTAACGGTTCCTGTGACATTATGGCCGTATAGATTAATTGCACTACTTCTTATAAAAATATAATTACGTTTAATGTAAAATTAAATTAGTTCCAGATATTGATTTTTAACGATGTAAAAACTTTTTGTTTGCTACAAAAACTTTCAACAGCTGTGGATGTTAATTACTGGCAAAGCTATTACATCAAGGAACGTCCTGAACCGGTGTACAAAAGTGAAACGTATTGAATCTGACAAGCACAAGAATACGCGATATGGAAGATGGAACGTAGAGAGCCCCAAGTTGGAATGGAGTTCGTTTAATAGCAGCGAAACTTTAAACAAATTATCTTGATCCATTTAGCCGGATAATAAAGGCAAGTAGTTAAAGCGAGTAAAAAACAATAAGCGGTTCCATGAATGGGAGATATGAATGGCTCGTGGAGTAGTAGCAGCCGTAGTAAAACTACAAAACAAATAAAAAGCTCGAATGCATTCTATGTTTGTTGACCCTTCTACTCCCGTTTATTTACGGTTCGTTTTACAGCACATAACAGGATAAGGAATTCAATGGACTTTTACGACTTCTTCACAACTTTAGTTCATATATACTTTTCAGCAAGTGATGCCGAAACAAGACTGAAGTATTTTTACGATCGCCCTACGCACAGTACATTGTCTTTCGTTTGGGTTTATCAATCAATTCCACTGGATCTAAAAAAAATACTTTAGGAAGCTTTGAAAAACAATGTAATATGACACACTATTCGCTTTTACAATCTACAGGGTGTGTATAAATTGGTGAAAAAGCTGCACGTGACGATATTCTTATTGTTCTTCATAAGATTCTTAGTCGAAAATAAAATGTAGCATGCTTCGTGTGTTCTCAGGAACCACTTAGGAGAAACAGACATTTGGCAACACCCACACAGGTGGTGTTCTATTGCCACGCACGGTAACTAAGAAAGTCAAATTTTACAATCACAAAAATACTATTTATTGTTTTTTTTTATGAAACAACTTAATAAAGAAATGTTGAAAACAAACTTTTGGGGCAGACAAACGATCTATATACGTAAACATAATATTCAAATCTTATTCTTTACTCTAAACTAAATCTTTTTATATCAAGAGATATGGAATAATAAGATTATTGCTAGGTTTTGAAACTTTGAGAACCTCATGCAGACGCTGGGAAACAGATTTATTTATTAAGAATTTTTATTCCAAATTTTAGGAAAAATATCGCCACGTGTAGCATTTTTGCCAATTTATACACACCCACCATGTATAACTAAGGGAAAAAAATTGTGGTTTCAGGAAATTCCATGGCGGTTAGGAATTTTAGAGCTATACGTTCGCTTGCTTCCGGATCCGGAATTTATAACGGTTTCAATATTTTTCTTTACACTAATTACTAATTAGAGAACAATTTTTTCATATACTAAATGAAAAAGAGCTTCTTTTTTCGATAGAAAACAGTGGGTTTTTATTATAAATTTTATTTTCATCTAGTAAGTATATGAAAAAAATTAGAAAAGTGGTTTTAAACACGACCTATTATAATGTAATTGATAGGGGTACCATCAAGTCGATAAAAACAACTAATAAGGTATTTATATAGATTTAGATAGTTGGCTTTGAAATTTGGTTATCCATGATTATTGAATTCATCTGTCAAAAGATGACTAGTATCTATTAAAATCGATGAATTTGCTGTTTTTATGAAAATCAAAATAAATATTTTACACGAATGAAAAACCTTTACGATAGATGTTTATAAAAATGATTTTTTCTCCAGCCGTATTAAAACATACACTTCATATTGTTAATGTTTTACAATTTGTATAGTTTGTACTTTTGCAATGTATTATTGGCTGGAGAAAAAATAGCATGTTTCATTCGGATTAAATGTGTCATTTTTGACTCGTCCAAAAAGTGACACTTTTAATCCTAATAAAACAATCTACTATTTTAACAAAATAAAATGTGGAATTCTGAAAAATTTACATTATTACAGTTTTGCTACTAAATTCTAAACATTTTTAAATTTTTAAAAATAGCTTTGAATCACTGAATAGTCCCCCAAATACTAATTTTTGGGGCAGGACAAAAATCCCCGGAAAAACTACTCGTGGAAAAATTACCCTGCAGAAAAAATATTCCGTGGTAAAAATGTCCCAAAGGTAGAAAAATAATAAAAAATAATGTAACGCAAACAAAATGATTTTGAAAGAAGCGCTATTCGGGCAGTCTACGCAGTATTTGGAGAAAAATTGATCGTATCTCGCTATTTTTATTACTTGTGCCATCAGAGCATCCATAGAAAAATGGACTTGGACTTGCAGTAACGATATAGAGAGGACGAAGTTTTGAAAATATTCTGGAGAATGATGGATTGTTTGACCTTCTTACGACTCGAAGACGTGCGTAGTGGTATGGAATACCTAAAGGGAAATGTTCCTGCTGGAGCTGAAGAGATTAGAGAACTATATTTTGATAGCACATATGTTTCTGGCGCTACAGAAAGATTGGAAATGACAATGGTGTTATACGGCTAAACGGCTTCGCAACATTCCTGCAATGTTTCCACCTGAAACTTGGAATGTTCATTCAACGACATATTAGTCGTACCACCAATCAGACGAAAGGCCCGTTTGGTTATTAATCAATAAAATGAGGCAGGATCTTGCCTCTAACAGAACGAAGATGCAGCAACAACAAATTGCCAATTGGAAGGCCGCCTACAAAGAAGAAAAGAAGAGCTCATGAAGCTCTACAAATTCGGTTAAAAGGTCTCTGTGAGGATTATGTTGCGAGACTTACAAAATTTTCTAAATTCTACTAACATGTCATAAACACATTAAAATAACTTTTAATACAAACACAACTAAACTAAATTTGCCCATCGATCTACCATCTTGAATTTCTTTTTTAATTTTAAATTATGGTGGCCCAAAAAAATTTTCCGAGAAAAATAACTAGTATGTAATAAATTCAGTAGGCCGCGAAAAAAGGAAAATGTTTCCGCTAGAGCTGAAGAGAAATTTTCGAACCTTATAATGTAGTTATAAATATTAAATAAATATATAAAATGTTTTTGGTGTTTAGAAAGAGTTTGTTTTGTTTTCACAGCGAATAGTTTTGTGGAGTTCCCGCTTTGAGTTTTTTCCGGGACATTTTTCCCGCGAGCTACAATACGCAGGATAACTTCTCTCATCATTTTATGTGAGGTGAATTCTCTTAGCTAACCCGAGACACTTGGGATTTGATTGCCAGAACCAAAAGGAATGCAGGAGGTTCCGATTCATACGCTGTTTACTTCATTGTTTAGATTATCCCCCAAACACTTCGGTTTAAAGATTATTATCACAACAGCAAGAATTAATGTTAAAAATGGAAAATTAATTTTGAAATATAGGTAGTTGTACTTTGTACGTAATGACGTTTGCAGTTTGCACCTTCAATTGCAAATTAGCGTCACAACTTACTGTCGATTAAGAAATATTTACAAAACAACTGTACAAATAAGAGAAAACAATGATACAGTTAAGTTTCTAAGTAGATCCTCCTGCTTATACGTAATTGTTTCTTGCACCCTTGCACGACTTTGTTGCTTATTTTTAGAATCTATTATTTATTGTCTCTGTAAGCGGTACAAAAGTGAGTACTTTCGCCGTTTATGGGCCGTTTTGCGGTACGGAAGTAACTAAATACTGCTGTTTGGGTGAGATGGGACATATAGAACATATGGAATTAATATTTTACACGACTGACGTATCTCAATATTAGCCATTGTATTGTATGTTGTAATAAATAAGTAATGGTAGGTAATTCATATTTTCTGCTATAATACGTGTTTACGGAAAATAATGATAAGTCGATAACTAATATAAAATATTAATATTTTAAATTTATTAAATAAATTAATCTTTAATAACTTACAGTTAAAATTTGTAGAAAGTGACAGGGTCAGTTTGTTAGACAGACTTTGGAACCTTAGGCTGCTTGCTAACATTTTTAATTTATTTAATTAAATTAGAAAGTTTTCATACTCTATTTATTTATCTTATCATAATTTCTTCACGCCCAGTCCAAATAAAGAATATTAATAACTTTTAATATTTTCATTAATTAAAGCGTTCACAGAAGAAATTGTACACGGAACATATTATCACGAAAGTATATTTACGGGACTCTCATATAAAGTACGGCAGGACTCGGTAGCAAATACTTTGTTTCTATACTTTCCAACCGTAAACGTAAATAAACTAACACCACCCTTTTAGCATAAATTAGGTAGATAAAATACTATTTTGTTTTAATTTTAGTTTCAGCTCTACTGAATATGTAAACGCATTTAGATTTCCTAAACTTTTTGTTGTAAGGGTTTTTTACTGTTTGTTCTATTTACAAATTACAATCTCTAAGGACGGTCATAAATTGGAAGATTCGTCTAATTATTGATCATTTCTCCATTTTTGTTTCTTTTTATTTTTATTGAAAGTCAACCCTTTACGCTGTTGCGGCTTAACACCGATACCAGAACGGAAATGTATCACATTGTCATGAATAATTGAAAGTAAATATAATTCTTCTTAATTTCGAGCAGAAAATGCAACATAAATATATTTCCTTTTATATTTTTATATTCTACAAACCCTCAACAAAAATTGTAATAAAAATTCATAATGACGTCGAGTCAGACCGCACGGTAACACCGCGAATGTCAATGTGTATTGCTTTTTAACAGTGTAATATATTCAAAAAGTTCTTTACATATTTGTGAGATTTAGTTTAAAATTTTGGTTTTGTTCGGGTCGCCGGAAGGGCAAGATATTTAATCTACATACTATAAAATATTAACTGAATTTATATTCCACCTGAATTTTTATTTTCCAGGTTTAATTATATCAACATTCATAAAGAATCATATTTAAATTTTAACATTTATAAAATATCCCTGTAAGCGTTCGATGGTCAGTGACTACCTACATTTTACCTGACAAAAGCTCATGTAGTTCTGGAGGAGGCCCTCCAAATTTTCGGAATTCGCGCTCACGGTCATGGTCGGTACGACCACTTTTCTTTCTATCTTTTCTGGTGTTGGTTTTTGCTCTCAATGCGCCATACGAAAAAAACTGTTCTATTTCAAAAATTGTATACCTTTTCTAAATTTTGTGCTCTATAAAAAAGAATAGTTTGTTCGTATGACGTACTAGTAAAGAGTTATTGAGCAAAAACCAACAAAGGTGACACAAACGTGCTAGTATTGACGCGCGCATATAGGCCCACCAATTCCGAAACCTGGATAAGTAGGGCCTCTGTAGTAGGTACAACATACCCAAAATCCGGAACTGCATGACGTTTTGTCAGGTAACCCCCCTTACGATTTCCCCACTGGATTATATAGTACAAGAAATAGATATTTTCATAAACAAGTGCGGGAAGGCGGCGATTCCGAAATGAAAACAGGGGTTTCGAAACGAGCAAAGCAAGTTTCGGTACCTGCATGAGAATAGAAATGTGAATTGCACGAGAACAGAATTGTCTTATATTATTAGAATTTTTTTTTCAAAATTTGCATTGTTACTGTACGATGCTAAACAACGCATTGTTAAAGGCTATCCCACATAGTGCGAGAATTGGTCATTTCCCGCACTCAATTTACGTACTGGAACGTTGCATTCTGAAACGATAAAAGGAAAATTACATTTAATACCTTTACCATTTTACGGATTACGTTGAAAGCTTTAGTGTAGTATGAGTTTAATTATTATTAATTTTTTTAAATAAATGTCTTAGGTTAAGGTATAAGTTCGTGCTTAGGTTACAAGGTACACAGCTCCTACGAATCTTAAAAAAGTTTCAATTACTATAAAACACGTTGTTTCGCAGGTTTATTTACTATATTCTGCAATCGAATATCGTAAATATTTAAAAAAAATTCAATTAGGCTAAATAAATGAGTGCATAGACATTTTTATTTAGCGGCATATTATAATCTATGGAATGAATACACAAATCGTGCAAGGAACATGGCAGTTAGAATGAAGTAGGAAGAAAACTCATCGTAAAGCAACGCTACTCTGACAGATAAAGATAAATGGAGTAGGTTCTTCTCCTTTGTGTTTGTCTTGTCTCATTCGTTTTATTCGATTCCGTGAATGACTTATTTTTCTCCCGTAAAACGCACCGGCTTGACTTTTTCCGGAATTTAGTGCCGGCTCGTGGGAATTAAGGGATTGAAAATGCAAAGAGGGTAAATTAATGGGGAACTAATTGCTCTGCTAACAGGGTTACGATTTGAATCATTTTTACAAGAAGATTTATTTTTCCTAAACAAAGTTTTAAATAATTAACAAAATAGAGGAGTAGGTACATATTTAATTTTAATTTGGTGTTCATATTTTATATAAAAAGCATATAAAAGTATCGTCAATAATGAAGTTTCGTTATTGGGAGTTAGGAACAGTACCTACAATATAATACCTAATTACTTCAGATAATTGGAATATTAGAATATTTGATTACCTAATTCTCCTTACATAAAATTATAACAATCGGTCTCATATGCAGGGTATTGAAAAAAAATTTACACCGTTGAGGGTGTCGTTTTAAAGATTAAGACAAGGAAAAATTCTTATAAACCCAGATTTCATACTCATAATGGTTTTCAAGATCTGGAACACAGAAATATTTCGTTTATGCCAATGCCCTTGCATTTATAAGCAAAATTGCACTCATCGTTACCATGACTCACGACTTAACAAAATGTTTTATTGTCACTTTTCGTTCGTACTTTCTACTAGCAGTGGCGTAGCTACCGGTGCGTCATGTGTGCGGTGAAATACGGCCGGAGGCTCCAAGGGCTCGAATATAATAAAAAAAAAATCAAAAAATGCACTACCACTACTACTACTCGATATCGATTAAAAAAGATAATCTGTAATAAATTATTCAAGATAATTAATTGGAAAAATCAAACTATCTATCTAATTATCTTGAATCTTCCTATATAAAGTTATTTTTTTTCAGTAAATTTTTATACCAATTTAGTGTTGGAAAGTATAATTGCATAATAATATTTCCCAAAATCTTAACCTATTGGAAATAATCACAATATTTGCTAACACCGTAGCAAGGAAAAAAATACGTATACCTATCTATAGTCTGTCCCCGGGTTGAGTAGGCATCAAGTGGTATAATGTAACAAAAATTTGCATTTTAAAAGTATTATTTTAAGTTTAGTTTTTGTATCAAGTTAGTAATCCATCGAACTTAGATCAGGTGATTGTGCATGCCAGACTAATGCTCCCATGCAGCCACTACACCAAAATCTACATTCTTTTAAACAATAATTAGGTTTTAAGTGTAAATAGACAATACTGTATGTTCTACTGAAATGCAATTTTTTTCTCTAATTAGATTTAATCAATCTTTTGGGCATTCAGTAACAAGCCAAACTTGCGAGTATGAACACTGAGTGGCTGTTTTTCGATAATTTAAAAATAAACCAAAGTCAGCAGTCACCTACGCTCGCTCGTGAGTAAAACATTTAACTTGCAGGAAAACTCTCATTTTCCTTAACTTGTAAAAAAATTTACTATTTCTTGTGACAGTTTGCATAAAAAATATTTTATTATTGCTATTCGGTATGGGAAGCCCCGGTAGAAAGTTTGGAACACAGCCAACTATTGCGTTGTTACGCCACTGACCTCTAGTGACGCTAGAAACCTTTGGTTTTTTGCATTCTTGTTTAGTATCCTCTTTACGATTGCAATAAAATAAAGAATATTTAGTACTTCATGAAATAGCACGTTTTTTAAAGCACAGTTTAACCACGCAATCTCAAAGGTATAAGAAGTGAACCTTGGTTTCGGCCTTGAAGAATTTGTACCATATGATCATGATCAACATGGAATATAATTTTACTAGCTGGGTACCCGCAGCACATGCCGCGTTTACAGTAGGGTCGTATAAAACGAATTTAATATCTATTGTAATCTCTACTATTTATTTGAATTGAAAATGTATAGTATTGGTTGTTACGATTTAAATTATATTCCGAAGTTAAAAATTGTAAAACGCTCCCCACGATCGAGATTCAGGAGGACTGTAACTCCAGAAAAAAAATCTTGAAAATCGATAATTTTACATTATTTTCCGAAGTCCTCCTGGGGTTCTCTAGGTGCCCGGGGAGGAGGTGCCGTGCTATTGTTTTTCTAGGTAACCCGGGAGTCCGAGCGTGTAAGCTTATGGACCTGGAGACCTTCTGCGTGGGGTTTCACATTCTTAAGTCTCCAGGTCGAATAGCGTGTAGAGCAAATTGCAAAAATTGATAATTTCCGAAAAGGGCAAAAGTATGAAAAACGCCAGAAGAACGGTTGTAGGGGAAGGTCCCCCCTAGGTCCCCACGGTCGAGATTCGGGAGGACTCTCTCTGTAACTCCAGAAAAAAAATCTTGAAAATCGATAATTTTACATTATTTTCCGAAGTCCTCCTGGGGTTCTCTAGGTGCCCGCGGAGGAGGTGCCGTGCTATTGTTTTTCTAGGTAACCCGGGAGTCCGAACGTGTAAGCTTATGGACCTGGAGACCTTCTGCGTGGGGTTTCACATTCTTAAGTCTCCAGGTCGAATAGCGTGTAGAGCAAATTGCAAAAATTGATAATTTCCGAAAAGGGCAAAAGTATGAAAAACGCCAGAAGAACGGTTGTAGGGGAAGGTCCCCCCTAGGTCCCCACGGTCGAGATTCGCGAGGACTCTCTCTGTAACTCCAGAAAAAAAATCTTGCAAATCAATAATTTTACATTATTTTCCGAAGTCCTCCTGGGGTTCTCTAGGTGCCCGCGGAGGAGGTGCCGTGTTATTGGTTTTCTAGGTGACCCGGGAGTCCGAACGTGTACGCTTATGGACCTGGAGACCTTCTGCGTGGGGTTTCACATTCTTAAGTCTCCAGGTCGAATAGCGTGTAGAGCAAATTACAAAAATTGATAATTTCCGAAAAGGGCAACAGTATGAAAAACGCCAGAAGAGGGGTTGTAGGGGAAGGTCCCCCCTAGGTCCCCACGGTCGAGATTCGGGAGGACTCTCTCTGTAACTCCAGACAAAAAATCTTGAAAATCGATAATTTTACATTATTTTCCGAAGTCCTCCTGGGGTTCTCTAGGTGCCCGCGGAGGAGGTGCCGTGCTTTTGTTTGTCTTTCTAGGTGGCCCGGGAGTCCGAACGTGTACGCTTATGGACCTGGAGACCTTCTGCGCGGGGTTTCACATTCTTAAGTCTCCAGGTCGAATAGTGTGTAGAGCAAATTGCAAAAATTGATAATTTCCGAAAAGGGCAAAAGTATGTAACACGCCAGAAGAGGGGTTGTAGGGGAAGGTCCCCCCTAGGTCCCCACGGTCGAGATTCGGGAGGACTCTCTCTGTAACTCCAGACAAAAAATCTTGAAAATCGATAATTTTACATTATTTTCCGAAGTCCTCCTGGGGTTCTCTAGGTGCCCGCGGAGGAGGTGTCGTGCTATTGTCTTTCTAGGTGACCCGGGAGTCCGAACGTGTAAGCTTATGAACCTGGAGACCTTCTGCGTGGGGTTTCACTCTCTGAAGTCTGGTCGAATGACGTGTAAACCTGGAGACCTTCTGCGTGGGGTTTCACTCTCTGAAGTCTGGTCGAATGTAGAGCAAATTGCAAAAATTTATAATTTCCGAAAAGGGCAAAAGTATGAAAAACGCCAGAAGGGTTGTAGGGTTGTCTCCCCTAGGTCCCCACGGTCGAGATTCGGGAGGACTCTCTCTGTAACTCCAGAAAAAAAATCTTGAAAATCGCTAATTTTTAATTCTTTTATTAATTCCTGCGGGTCCTTGGGGTTATTTAGGTGCCTACGGTGGAGGTTCTGTACTAATACCTGTCAAAGGGATCCTGGAGTCCGTGTTTGTAATGTTAGAAACATCGAAGTCTAGTTTAAATGCAGAAAATAATATTAGGATTGTTCTGCGGTCGAAATATGTAAACACTGGAACATAACCAAAACTCGCTTTTAAACTACAACCACTTTTCGAGGCGAAATAGCCCATCCAGGGGAAGCTTAGATCATTAAGACATCACTAATGTTTCTTTATTTGATGGAAACTGCTTTATAAAGCAGGAAAAGGCCTACTTTAAAAAAAAATACTTCTTTAGATGAGTGTACCCGCTAACATATTTTATTTTCGGCGGTTGGCACTACTGACAAATCTGAATGTAACTTAAGCGAAGTGTGGTACTTCTTAAGCCTATACGCACACGCCCCACTGACCTTGGCACGCCCCCACAACCGTTTAACGTTGCGTTCACACGATATAGGACGTTTATACAGAGCAGCCCTTTTTTTATTTGGTACCGGTGGGGTGAAAACCCACACTTATAATAAAGTCAGCGTTCACACATTATATGAAGTTTATATAGAGCTGTCCTTTTTTTAATTTTGTAGCGGTGGGGTGTAAACCCAGACAACACTGTTGTGCTTTATATAATAGTATTGATTATTAGTGTGTCATTATTTGTTTCGACTAAAACTGACTTTGACAGTTGTCCAAAGTAAAAAGTGGAGGTGCCACCGCCCCTGGACTTTCCCATACTAAAAATAAACATTTCGTTTTCGGTATTCAACAGTAGTTCGCCAGGCAGCATTGGAAATCATTTGAATGCGTAACTGCGTAGCATGACAAACGAGACTATACGGGTTCGATATGTACCTATCAGAAATCCGGCTTGACATTACAGGTATGTTGAAGCCGCATGATGATCCGTCTCTGTCAGAGTTCAGTCTAAAACCTGAAAATTTACAAAACGCAGTTAAAATTTACGAAATTCTCATCAACCGTACATTTTAGCTATATGACTACCTTAGAGTATGTGATAGACAATTAAATTTTGCATTCAATTATATAATAATATACAGTATGTTTCATTTAAAATAACAAAGTTGCTTTATTGTACTGTCAAAAATAAACTCCCTGTATACATGATATACATTTAGGAAAATGCAGAACTATACAGGGTGTCCGGAAACAACGTTCCGTAACTTCGGCAGATGATTCTACATCCAAAAATATGAAGAAAAGTTCTCATGAACAGGGGTCCGGAAAAGCTTTCTAACGGAGCTACGGCTCTTTGAAGAGGGGCCTCAAAATGTGTTGTTTTATTAATTAGTTAATCAATACTGAAACGAGATTGATAAAATTTGGTACCCAGGGTATATTTGGTACGGGAAATAGTTTGGTAATGTTAAAAATAGAAAAAAAAGCCAGGGGCGTGCGTAACGGGTAGGGTGTATTGATTAACTAATTAATAAAACAACACATTTTGAGGCCCCTCTTCAAAGAGCCGTAGCTCCGTTAGAAAGCTTTTCCGGACCCCTGTTCATGAGAACTTTTCTTCATATTTTTGGATTTAGAATCATCTCCCGAAGTTACGGAACGTTGTTTCCGGACACCCTGTATACTGAATAACTTTTATATTTAAACTTCTTTCATATTTTGACTAATAAAGGCGCTGTAGGAGCAACAATTTCCGATTTTCAAAACCTCGTAGAGGGCGCCACAGTGAATTTCTGATTCTGGCATATATCTAAAAACAAAAATGTAGCTAATACCAAGCTGCATAAGTATAGAAAATAAATTTTCAAAATTTTCAAAAATTTTGGAGGAGCGCCGCGCCGTTGCGGCCGTTTTTGGTATTACTAAATAATTTTTTCTTTATGATATAGTACCGCCAAAGGGCTTTCAAACAAGTTGTTGCTGAACCTGATCAGATAACTGGTTTTTGAGTTCTGGGGCGTTAAAGTCAGAATTTTGAAAAATTCATAGCGGGTGCCATTTGGAATTTAGAGAGTTCGGTAAAAAACTGTTTCCCTTGAGTTATGGTCCTCTTTCATATCCACTACTCAGATTTTCAATATTCTGCTTCTGAAAAAAATGCTACCAAAAGACGTCTCTAACTTCCGCTTCCAGTTACGAATTTTTTTAAAAAGCTTATTTTGTCGATGAATTTTCGATATACCCCTTCATTTCAAATTTCATCAAATTTAGTTCACTAATTTTTGTGTTAGAGGCGTCACATGCACCCCCCTCTCTATCCACAGACAGACATTTCACCTAGACCACTTTTTTGGCTTTCTGAGGATTCAAAACACGTATTTCCGCGAAAATATCAATTTCCAAAATTTTCATGATATCAATAGGTATACTTTTAATGGATGGGTTTTATGTATCTAATTAGACGGATTTTCGATCTAGATACATTTAAATGTATGTTCATGTCATGATTTTTTGAAAAAACTACGTATTTATGTCCTCGATTGTAGTTGCCACCCCTGCAGGAATTGACAACTGAAACTATTTATAATGGGTTTTCCTTGAGAAATTTTCCTAGAAGAAATTTTCCCATTAGTGTGTTTACGAATTCCAGCCGGTGGATCACCGTATATAAATTGACGTATCCACGGATTTTAACAGAAATCAACATTTTTAGGAATTTTATGCCCTTATTTTACCCCAGAATTGTATAAAACATCACGATTTCAACAATAGTACTAATAGTAGGTATTTTGTAGAAAAGGAGTGGATTGCTTAATATCATACGTCTGAACTCTGAAATAGTGGTCGTTTGTTAGTGCCCACACTTCACACTTCTTCGAGATAATACCCTAAAAGTCGTTGAAAAGAGATAGGTAATATAATTATAAAGTATCAAAAATTCAACATAACATTTTAGTAAGAGAATGTGTGTGTAATGGAAGCAGTAACAAGGATTAAAACGTGTACGTTTGTGTGGGGAAATAACAAGCTTTGACTTGAATTTTACTCATTTTGAATCACGTAATTCTGTAAATCTGCGGCTTAAAAAGACTGACGTGACCCTTCGCCTCTTTCAGGTTTATATCTGCCCTTACTTCGTTCCGTTTGATAAGGTACACCTACAATTACCTGATGTATATTTCATCTTAGAATGAAAGCTTCCGGCAGACTAATCTCACAACTGCCTACTTTTGTTTACTGTTTTAATTACGTATTTTATTATTTTTGTCATATACAACAACTTCACAAAGGTAAGTGTACAAAATAACACAAGGTAAAGTAATTAATTATTTACTGTAGGAGGAGTATTCTGAAGTTCTACAATAATAATTAAAATCACTTTGCACTCCTCTTGTTTCCATGGCTAAATGCCTATATTTATACTCGTAGATCTCAGATTTGGTGGAGCTACCTTTAATTTAATAAAACTGTTGAAAATATTCGAGTAAAATAATTATAATTATTTATGTTCTACGACGTCATCCTACCTTGATTTTTGTCTTAGCCTATTCGGTCTCTAGTTTAGTGTACACCGCCACCGATTTATGAGTTCCATAACATATTATAGATTATGGAACTAAAACAAGAGTAGGTACTACACCACGTCATGGAAAGGCTAGTGTGGCACCAGTAAAAGCAAATATGGCATGTGTCAAAAACTAAAGATACGAGATGAAATTTTTCCTTAAATAATATTAAAAAATTTGCTATTCACTTCTTTTTTAAATAAATGTTGAAATTTGGTTTACATAATTTTCAAGCTTTTGTCTTTAACAAAAAATTCAAATTGATATTCAATGTGTTCCAGAGAAATGTAGACAACGGGATTAGTTTTTCTCTAGTTACCCAGTACAACATATTTGCCTACAATCAAACGATATCTTCATATAGCAGTTGTTCTTTAAACTTTTTTTATATCTGTACTAATAAGTAATAACCGAGACACGTAAAATCAATCACACCATATAGATCAATCTGAGACAACCGGTATACTGTATACTTTTACCACTGACACTAGTTATTTGTCAAACTAGAAAGGAAAACGCCTCCACCCGAAATTTGTCTCGTGAAGGTAGCGAATGAGACACTCGAGCGAGCGTTTTTTCCACGGCATTTCGTGTTATACACACAAAAAATTTCTATACATGTTCCAAAAAGATTTGCTCAATTTGTTAAGATGCAGGATGCAGGCAGCATTAATGCTTGACAATATTGCAGCCAAGCGCGGATCTAGGGGTGGGAGGTAATAGCAGGGGCGAACTGGACTGGATTAGTCTGGATGGCTATGTGACCCTGCAGTCCTGGTTGCAGAAAATGCAAATTGCAAGTTTTTGGCCTTTTTTGTCTCCTCCCAGTGTCCCCTTATGCCATTCCCTGCTAATATGAATAAATTATGTTGGTGATACGACTGACGCCGACGTCGAACTCCAAATTTTGAACTGTTATTTTTTCTCTCAATTTTTTGATCAGCAGATTTTGGGTGTCTTATTTTTGGTGCAAGCAGAATTCTTGCCAAAAGAAAAAATCATACAAGTATTGCAATAATACAAGGTCTCCGTGATAAAATGATGTACTACAAGGGGATCTCGGCTACCTTTATACCAAGAGATATACAAAGTTTGTTAAATTAGAATTAGAGAATAGTTGCGCAAATGTATGACTCTGGACAAAAATGTATAGATTTTCAGGATATCTGCAGGCACTTCTGCAATCTTCTGAAGAAACTGAAATTTATAGTTTTCGAAAATTTCTTAATTAACATTTTCTAAACCAACTATTTTCAGAGATAAAAGATAGTTAACTTTTCCTTTTCCTGTAGGTAGATCATATATCATATCAGAATTTAATCTTCTTTTACTTGTGACTAGGATGAATATTCTCCAGCAGAAATATCTGGGTTTTAAGGTCAAAAATCCGGGGTTTTCGACTTCTTGTCTTGGTTTAAAGATTTTACAGATACGCATGATACAACCGCCGCGCCGCCCGCCGATACGGTTTGGCTGATCGTGATTAAATTGAACAATAATTCAAATTCTCAATATTGCATTCAAAAATAGACGAGTGACATGTCTATGTTTATATTTTTGCGTATTGAAAGGGCGATATTATGGTTTGGATTTTTGGGTCAGACATTAACTACAATAACAAAACAATGATTGTCGGTATATCCTTGTCGTGTTTCCCGATTAATTTAATTACGATTAGAATTTAGCAAAAATATGCTTCGGCCAAAGAAACTTTTAATTTTTGGCCTCCAGCGGCCTTTTGGTCTAGATGGTGATCGCCACCTCGCGACCCTCTCTTGTCCGCGCCTGGCGATAAGTTCTTTAACACTTCCTGGAAATAAAGCAAAAATAAGATATCCAAAATCTACTTATCAAAAAATTAGTGGACAAAAAGTAGTTTGAAATTAAAGTTCGATGTAGTATAATCTGTCGGATTAACGACATAATTTTATTCATATTGTCAGGGAATGGCATATAGCAACTTTTTTCATTTAATACCTGATTCAAAAAAAATTGACTTGTCTATGAAAGCATTTATTTAGCGATTACATTTTATGCAACCCGGGCCAATCCAGCCCAGTCCGCCCCTGCAGCACAGGACAGCACAAACAAAATAAGTGGATTTAAATTTTTAGACAAAATCTTTAAAATTTTGTTACCTGCAAGAAACTTTTTAAATGTTATTTTAATTTGTAAAAACCACAATATTTCACAAGGTTCCACCACTATAGGATACTCGGCAGCGGAGAACATGCAACCTTATCTCATCTTGGTAACCTACATGAGATCAGCTTGTAATTTACATAAATTGTCTCCGTTTCTGTTCGTTTGCTGAGCATAACAAAGACCGATGCTTTGCTGCCGCAAGCACCTTTGGGACGGCACGGTGACCAAATGAGCATTACGTGCTGTTGGGCATTGACAGCGTGTAAAAGGAAACCGTGTATCCTGTAGTTCGGGGGATGCATTTCAAACAAGGCTCGTCACGGTCGCTGACGGCCTGCCCGAACTTGCTTATTGCCTGGATGGACGTTGGCCGCAGCAAGGTGGAAAGACAGAGACCTAAATAGCTCCATTAATGATCAATGCGACAGAAATGCGCCGGAGAGCTCGCAACAAGGATGGAAACACCAAATATTTAGATTATTAAATTGTCCTGTTGTGATACTACATAAACAATTCGGTACTGAACTACCTCCAAGGGAGACAGAAGGAGGGCAAGCAAAAACCTCTTGGGACAATTGTGTGCATATTTCATAACGTTTTGATTAGGATTCAATCGATCACAGGGGTAGAACATTTATGTGCGATAACATGAAAGGTCATAACTTCCAGATTAACGTCAGAGATTTGTTAGTTTAAGTCTGAATAGTTAAATAAAAGATAAGTACCCAAATTTGCTACTGATCGCCGAGTCCTCCACTTTGAAATGAGAATAAATAAAATAACAATGAAATTACGACAAAGTCAAACGAGTAGAGGGAGAGAGAAACCGGACTGTAAGTTTATTATTTCTTATAATATGCAGCAGGTATCTCGTTTTGATACTTGATATCGTGGTTTGAGATGTACATGTATGCTAAACAGCATGTCTACTTTAAAACTTACCTCTAGTAGATATCTACAATGTCAAATATCGTTACATTGTACTTGCTAATAAAATTTTTAAGTTCAATTAAATTTTATGTAACAAGAAGTGTTTCACAAACAAATTTAAACACGATTAACCCTGTTAACGAAACCGAGAAGACCGCACAAAATATGAAGCATCAACCCAGAAGAATCCCCAGCAGCTTACCAGAATGCCAGAAGCATACATATGCACTTGTACTATAGTCTAGATTCCTAGAACATGATAATTTAGATTTCCAAAAAAGGTAGCTAGAAAAGTAGCCAATCTTCATTGCATATAGAGGCTTTTCATGAAGGAAAACTGATGAAATATTTTAGGCTACATCGACGGGAATGGTTGACAGGGGAATTGACTACTGGCAGTCAAAAGGTGTTATAAATATCTGCCAGTATAGGGCCCCAAACATTATTCTATTTAATAAATTAATAACATATTAGAAGTAAAATAGACTAGACTGCAACCTCTTTAGCGTAATAATTGCTTGCATTACCTGATTACTACCCATCAACATTATAAATAGTCGAAGACAAACACTCAACCCGCTTGAGCATTCCAGCTCCTTTTAAGGAAATGAAAATAATGTTTTAGTCATACTAGGAGAGTAGGAGATATATGAAGTCGCACTATTTTGATACGGCTGTCATTTGTCCTTATAACAAGCAATTAACAAAAAAAAATGTGTATTAACTTTGGGGCTGAGCGGGCCTGAGGCTGAGTACAGATGAATAAGCACTTGTGTAACTTGATACGAAAAAGTCGCGACGCGTCGTTGATGTGGAATTTTTCTGAATCGAAATATACTTCAAATTTGATAATCACGAGGAAATAATTTACATGGGGTGATACACAAGTCGATCACATAATTTGTAATTCTGTGCAATATGGGGTTAAAAAGTTCAGAAACACTTGGTTTTTAAACGCTGACTGAAGGAGTTGGTCAGGTTAAGTATAACCAATTACCAAACATAAATATTTTAAAAGAAAATAGGAGAATAAAGCCCAAAAACAAGTAGTTTGCGATCGTTATACTTATCTTAATAAAAATTATTTCCAAAAATTCAAAAAACAAATAGGTACAGTCGGTCGAACTTCCATACAGTGCTTCCCGAAAGTAACGGATAAATTCAATAAAACCGTTGAGAAAAATATTTCAAATAAATGCTCGGACACGTCAATTTTTATTTTTAAATTATCATTTAGAGATGTAATTTTGAACTCCCCACCCCCTAACCCCTAAGCGCTGCCAACTCCAACTTTAAAAATTCAAATAGCAAAAAACCCTTTCTGATACCTCATAGCTTTTTTTATGCTGAATACAATAAAAAAAGTTTTTCACAATCGGTTGATAAATAATGGAGATATTTACCAAAATGATAGTATTCAAATGAAAGTGCCAATATTTGAGCAGGCCTTGGTACGGCTTTAGCAATGGGTGGTAAAAAACAATTGCAACTTGTTTGTAATTGAATGTAAACAAAATGTAGTGACATTACTTAGTGGAGTGTGTGTTACTTATTATTAACGATTGAAAAATAAGAAAACAAAAATGAGATTTACTGAAGCCGAAAGAAACGAAGTTTTAATGATAATTGGGGTTGGAGATAGATAATACATTTTGTATACATTCAATTACAAACAAGTTGCAATCGTTTTTTACCACCCATTGCTAGAGCCGTACCAACGCCTGCTCGAATATTGGCACTTTCATTTGAATACATTTTGGTAAATATCTCCATTATTTATCAACCGATTTTGAAAAACTTTTTTTATTGTATTCAACATAAAAAAAGCTATCAGATGAGGTATCAGAAAGGGTTCTTTGCTATTTGAATTTTTAAAGTTGGAGTTGGCAGCGCTTAGGGTTTGTGGGGTGGGGGGTTGAAAATTATATCTCTTAATGATAATTTAAAAATAAAAATCGACGTGTCCGAGAATTTATTTGAAATATTTTTCTCAACGATTTTATTGAATTTATCCGTTACTTTCGGGAAGCACTGTATAACAAAGTCGTAAAATTCTGAAACAAATTGTTATAGTATAGAGAATTTCGTTATACATATGGAAGTTCGTTGTATGGAAGTTCGACTGTATTATTCAAAACATATTAATAAAATTTAAAAAGAAAAAATTTAAAATTAAAAATTGACGGGGTAAAGCAAGACAGGCCATTTTCAAGAATTTGACAATTATTATTCATAAACATCCTAGATTTCATAATTTACGAAAATAGTATATTACCAACCAAATGCGGGAATGCGACTATCCCGCATGAGCCCTGTCTTGAAGAACAAGCGAGCGCATGCGCGGATGACGCTTTCACGCATGAGGTTTGAATCTAGGAAAAAAAGTCCCCGGAAAAAATGTCCCCGGAAAAAAAGTACCCGGTACAAAAAGTCCCTATAATTTGAAAAATAAGTCAAAATACCGAGCAAAATACTCGAAATAAATATAATTATTATTCCTATAAAGTACAAAATTTATAAATTTAAGTTAAATGTTCCGAACATATTCGTTGTCTGATGTTCTGATCGGCAAAGGAATCTGGAATTCTGGACCCTCATTTTAAAAATGAGACAGGAATTGGCGGCGGATAGCACCAAAATTTTAAAAAATCAAGTTGGGGTTGTTACACAAAAACGTCGACTGAAACAACTATGTGAAGATTATCGAGATGGACTACGAGATATTCCGGATTTTCTTCGAGCAATCACTAATCAGCCACAACATCAGAGAAGGGACTTGGAACTTGGAACATTAATCTAAATTTATAAATTTGTATTTTATAGGAATAATAATTATATTTATTTCGAGTATTTTGACTTTTATTTTTCAAACTATACGGACTTTTTTTCTGGGAACTTTTTGTACCGGGTACTTTCTTTCCGGGAACTTGTTTACCCGGGGACTTTTTTCTGGAGACTTTTTTACCCGAAGACTTTTTTCCGGGGAATTTTTTACCCGGAGACTTTTTTCCAGGGACTTTTATTCCGGGGACTTTATTTCCGGGACTTTTTTTCCGGAGACTTATTTTCCGCCACCCATGAGGTTTGTATGCTATTTTTTGTACGAAGAAGGTAATTAATAATAAGCAAAGAAGTAAATTTAAATTCGGATTTCCATTTAAATTTATTAGTTATCGCAGGTTACTATGGTTACTAAATTGTTGTTTGTTCAAACAAAGCGGATTATGCATGTCCGGTGATTTTTCTCTACTTTACAGCATTAGTGCGGGTAATTGACATGGAATTTGCTCAAAGATGAAGAAAATGAACATAAGGACAATGCAGATGATATAATTACTTATAACAAGTATGAAGTGGGGATTATCAAAAACCGCAGACATGTAAATAGGATGGCGGAAAACAGTAGTAAAGCGAACAAACAACAGTTTCATAAAACCCATTATTTGTTGAATCTACAATTATTCGCGGTATGAAGAGTTATAACGGGATGTCCACCGTTTCTAATTTTTCATGCTAACTCCCTACAGACACCGTCCCATTTTCAATTCTTTACACCTCCATATTCTTAAATTAGAAATCGCGTTTGTTGTAAATGCGTTTCGGGGAAACATTCCTAGGCAAAATGTTGCCAATGTGCTACGTAGATTTACGGGCACAGACCAGTTCTTAAAGCGAATTTGGTGTAAGGAATTCACCTGAAATTTCCTAGAACCCCGTTATAGCTAATAATCCTAAAAGCGGTTGGGTCCCCTGATGGGAATTGCTAAATTTCTATGGCAGTGAAGCGGCGACGACCGACGTTCCCATCACCGACGGTGTTGCGGATAAGTGCGCAGTTAGAAGTAACGGACTTAGCAGGGCAGGGATTGACCTTGCAGAGCGGATGAGTGTTCGCGCCCCGTGTGCGTGACGGATGCGGGGTTGCAAGGGGTCCGCAGGGGGAGGGACTGTCGCCTCGCGGAGCCGCGGCATCTGCTTTCCACCGCGGCCGACCGTCGCCAGCCCGTACTCAGGGGTGGCACCAGGATTACCGCCGATGTCTCTCTCTCTTTCAATATTGTAACATGTTGCAAGACCACCAACGCACGTCCGCCCTACGCGGCCCAGATACACCGGACTGACCCTAGGAGCTTCCGTTCGCAACACTAAATTTCCATGCGTCTTAAGATAACATAGATTGTCCGGGAAACGTTTTCGTACAGTCACAAACCAACTTGCAAGTTACACACAAAGTTGCTCACATAAAATCTGGTGGTTAATGTGATCGCTTTGTTAAAACTTTGAACGATAGAAATATCGGAAAAAGAAAATTGATGAAACATCATTTATTTACATTAGTTATTAAAAATTGTTGTAAGATACAGGCTCATTGGTTTTGTATCGGATGTTTCCCTATTCAAAATAAGAGAATATCTACTAAAATGTTTAAACATAATTCTAGTAATAATAAAGTAAACAAGCAGGGTGTTGAGGTGTTGAGGTAGTGAAATTTTTATTGAGAATATTTGTCATTATACAATTAACTTTTTGAAAATATAAATTACCAGTTAAAATCTTTACAGCATTAATAACAGTAGTCAGTAGCGCCGCAGCATCACTAAAGGAATGGGATTTCTATGCTAAGGATCCATTTCTCTTCAATTCAGTTAGTACTTAATATAATGACAAAGGAGTTTTAATATTGTTTTTGAAAATGGTACTTTCCATATTTGGAATTTCCTATAGCATTTCCCTTTTGTTGACTTCGACATTATCCAGTTGTTGTGGTTTCGCTTTCGTAATATACAAATTACATATATCTTCGTCGTACAGTTTGCCACAACGATACAAACTATTAACTGTTATTTCAGTGAAAACAGAATATTGCATCAAGTTTCAAATATATACACATCATGATGCACGAGTAGTAGACACTGTTTATTGGAGAAAATTGATTGTGCACCACAATACTATACCGAGGTACTCAGTTCTAAACTTTAGTTTAGATATCCTCGATACTAAAGCTGTGCAAATGGGCCGCACACGGAACCCCGATCTAAGGAACCCCAAAATAAAAAGGCTGTAAACCGATTTACCACCAATATATGAAATTATTTATAGAAATTGTTTGTGTTTATACCTGTGGTACACAACAGTTAATAATGTTTATAAATCCCCTTGCATTTCTTATCGACACCTCCCTATTCATTAGAAGATTAAAAAAAGTGGAGGTGCAAACCTCCCCTGGACTTTCCCATACTCAAAATAAACATTTCGTTTTTGGTCTTCAACAGTAGTTCGCGAGGCAAAATTGGAAATCATTTGAATGCGTAGCTAGAAAAACGAAACTATGCGGGTTCGAAATGTACAGAAGAAGACACGTCTGTATCTGTTGTAATCACAGCTGGCGAAGCCGGACGATCGCTACCGACCGACGCGCATGATTCGTTTCAGTCAGAGTGAATATTCAAAATTCACGAATTTCACATCAACCGTACATTTTACATATATGAATACCTTATACTATGTGATAGACAATTAAATTTTGCGTTCAATTATATAATAATATACAGGGTGTTTCATTTAAAATAACAAAGTTGCGTATTGTACTGTGGAAAGCAAACGCCCTGTATACGTGATATACATTTAGAAAAATCCAGAATTATATACTGAACAACTTTTGTATTTAAACTTCTTTCATATTTTGACTAATAAAGGCGCTATAGGAGCATCAATTTCCGATTTTCAACATCTCGTAGAGGGCGCCACAGTGGAATTCTGGCGTTCATCAAAAAACAAAAATGTAGCTAATACCAAGCTGCATAAGTACAGAAAATTTAAACAAATTCCTTAGACCAGTTTTTTTGTAATAATTTTTCAAAAATTTCAAAATTTTTGGAAGAGCGCCGTTGCGACCGTTTTTGGATTTAGTAAATAATTTTTTTTCTTAGTCTAGTACAGCCAAAGGGCTTTCAAACAAGTTGTTGCGGAACCTGATCGGATAACTGGTTTTTGAGTTACGGGGCGTTAAAGTCGAAATTTTGAAAAATTCATAGCGACCGCCATTTTGAAGTTAGAGAGTCCGGTAAAAAACTGTTTCCTTTGAATTTTGCCCTTCTTTCATATCCCCTACTCAGATTTTCAAAATTCCGCTTCTGAAAAAAATGATACCAAAAAAACATGTCTAACTTCCGCTTCCGGTTTCGGATTTTTTTGAAAAGCTTATTTTGTCGATGAATTTTCGATATACCCCTTTATTTCAAATTTCACCAAAATCGGTCCAGTAGTTTTTGCGTTAGAGGCGTTACATACCCACGCACCCACGCACCCACCCACCCACCCACCCACAGACAGACATTTTTTCTAGACCACTTTTTTGGGATCCTGGAGGTCCAAAAGACGTATTTCCGTGAAAATCTCGATTTCGAAAATTTTCATGATATCAATACTTCCCTATACCAGTAGTGGTATGGGAAAGTAAAAATTTCACTGCACGGCTTTGCTTGAAACACACAATTTTTACTTATTTTCTTATCCCCTTTTGTACCATTTGTGTGTTACATGAAAAGGTTGCTGTTTTTGTATCGAACTCTCTTCCATATTTTACTCGAATTTGGACCAACAAATCTCTTTGGTCAGCGAAAATAATGTTCCCAAAGAAAAGTTCCGGAAAAAAATCACCTGAAGAAAAGTCACTGGAAGAAAAGTCACGCGAAAAGAAAAGTCACGGCAAAAAGGAGTCACTGGAAGAAAAGTCAGTACTAGTACTTAATATTTATAATAATAAAAAATGCAGTAATTGAGTCAAAAAATTAATTAATTATAAAAGATTTTAGGAGAAAATTATTTATTCTAAGTTAAGTCTCTGGCGGATTTTGTGGCTTATAGATCTGGAATGGTTCGCCTCCCTTCTCGGTAATCTATAACTCTTAACCGGGGTTGTAGCTGTTCATACCGTCGAAGTCGTTTTTTAGTGGTACGTATACCAACTTAACTTTGCAAGACTTTCGTAGTGTCCGTACTAACTCGTCCCCCATTTTCGTAATAAGAAACCAAACAGAGGGATTTTTGGTTCTCATTCAATTTGAAAATCTGTGTTTCAACCCCTCCGTTTAATTAGGTATTAGTCCTATCCTCTCCTTGTAGTAGCATCGCACACATGCCATGTCTCTGGTGGAAAAGAAGGCGGCATTGTCCTCATTCGCATATTACCAGTTTCATGATTAACATGCCTACGAAATATTTCAATAACGTAGGTTTGATCAAAATCAATCAAAGAAGATCTTTGGCAATATCAGGAGTGTTTTCCTTAAGGTAACTGGAATATCTCCTAAAGCTTGTTGCCCACTTGTCCGTCACGTTTCAGCACGGCACGTACCGCCAAAATGCGGCTAGGATTAAACACATATAATTAAATGGAGAATCGCTCACTTTTCCGTTCCGTCGCGGCCCGTCATAGACAGCAGTGGGCTATGGTAGCGTCAGTTGACGGACGGCGCTGTACCGGAACGTGACGGACAAGTGAGCAACAAGCTTTATGGTAAAAAGGCCAGCTCATCGAGCATTACACAAAACTCTGTTTTCTCGATAAACGGCTGCCAGACCAAGGCTTTGATTTTCCTGTGTGTACTCTGGCACATGCCCTAACAGTAACGTCATCTCCAAAAACTGGTCGATTCCATCGCTTGGATGGTAGCTTTTTCAAAGTCTAGGTACTTATATTAGTAGATGATAAGCAATGTAAAGGGCATATGTTCGGAGATATAATCAATTTTTCTTCAGGTGATTTTTTCTGCGCGATTTTTTTTCGCGTGACTTTTCATCCGCTGATTTTTCTTCCGGTGATTTATTTTCCGCGTGGCTTTTTTTTCCAGTGACTTTTTTCCAGTGACTTTTTTCCGGCGACCTTTTTCAGTGATTTTTTTTCTGGTGATGTTTTTCTGGGATTCAACCTCTTTATAGCGGATATTTTACGTTTGCAAGTACCGTGCCTTCATTAAAGATTGATACCCACGTGACCTTTGATCCGTGGTTTCCTTGGGACTTTCAGATTTAAATGTTGAAGTCAGGTAGGATTGGTACTCGTTGTAACTAAACTAAGTAACTAAAGTCACTAAAGTTACTAAAGTTACTGTCAATTTACGTACCTACAAACAATCAGTTAGGGAATTATTGGATAAAGGTTTACCAATTGTGTAAGTTGGGTTGCCTATATTTTGTGGTCACGTGGGTATCAATCATTAATGAAGGCACTGTAGTTGAAACGAACATTTCGCACATAGAAAATGAAACCTTTGAAATTTGAAGAAAATTAAATCCTGCTTGAGCCCCGTAATAACGATATTAGCCAAATCGGATAAAACAGAGAGACTCCACAAAAATCATTACTGCAAAGGAGAAAAACTGTGGCCGATGACTAAAGCATTGGCGTCCTAGGAAAGCGGTGGCGTAATATAGCGAACGTAATATGACTGTAAATGACGTCACAATAACTGGGACCATGCTTTTAAAATGGATGTGGCTTTATCGAGAGCGGTATACCTATACAATTTTATTAATTAAAGATGTCAGAAACGGGATATTAAATAAAACATGTTTATATAGTACTACATAAGATTGACACAATTACGTTCGCTATATTACGGCGCCGACGCCGCTTTCTTAGGAATCCAAAGCTTAACCAACTCGAGATAAGTTAGAACAACAAAATTGGATTTAATGACAACTAATAAGAAATTATGACGTCGAGGTAAATCGGCGAGAACTCGATATACTGATAATAAGATCGGCTATTAATTACCTTTAGAGTCCTTGGTATGGACATGTTGTAACGAACGAAAACGGTTATACAGCGATCAGTTGATCAGTAAATAGGAAGAAGAAATATGCCCAGTACCTATACCAGTCGCTAAATATGCACTGCAGGTATTAAAAATTTTATAATATCATATTATAGCGGCAACAGGAAATGTGAAAGGAGAAAAAGACAAAAACACTGCCTTGACCCTTGTTGAGTATTTTAGTAAAATAACTAATAGTAAGTAGTATGTCTTTTTTTAACTAATGAAACAAAGTATAAAAGTTTATTACAGATACTAAAATTTAAACCGTTTTTTTACGTGCAACTTATGAATTGACTGTATATTTTCTACACTTTTCCTCGTTAACTGAATTTAATAAAGGGCAAATATTGTCCTAAAACGTCCAACACAGAGTATTCACTCGTCCAAGTCAACCCTTAACCTGCTAAAAAGATACAACCCAACGTTTAGCTGCACCGGACTATAATTGCTCGTAAACCCAAAGTTATGACAAACCTCCCTCGATCTCATTTTATGTGCCTCATGATTCCGTAGAATTTTCCTAGCAAACTTGGTAAATTATTTATAACTCAGAAAAAAGCCTACCCTTAAACGAAGTTAGACTTGTTAAATATAAATTTAATAAATTAACTTTAAATTTTAATGACTTTTACAAGCTTTAGCTGAAAGTTCTGCTGAAGACGTAGACATGACATAATATTATGTGACTATTTACAGATTTGCGAAGTTCCTCCGTCGAGCGTAAAATTATGGCGGTTGTTCAGGACGGCTTGTTTAAGTGCATAATTTGAATAACTAGAATACATCATAAATCTGCAGAATGTAAGTTCCAACTGATCCACGTCAAAATAAGGTCCCTCGAAATTTCGAGCCGCTTCGCTGACGTTGATAAATGTGAGCCCCTTGACCCTTTGAGGAATACGATTGTACTGACATACAGGATTTGCGTTACAAGTAATAACCAATGCAAGTGACCAAAGACAAATACCACATCAAGAAACTATGTTTCCCAATCATTTAAACTCTAAAGTATGAAAATCATCTTAGTTTTCGTGTATCTACATAAATCTTCAAAATAGACGTTGATACATATTTTGCCTGCACTTACACTTTGTTAACACTCACATTCATTTATTATCCAAAGTATTGTACAATCATCACACAAAAGTTTAGTCTCTTCTCCTCTAACTTAGTTCTAACCTGTATTTCTTGATATTTTTACTAGACAGAAATAATTCGATTAATATTGGATTAAAGGATTTTGCCTGCAGCTACACTTGCTAAGCAGCTAAATAGCGAGCTACCTGTATGGAAACACATAATATTTAAAAAAACATATTTCGTAGAATACAAGAAATTTGGGAACAATACATTACCTTCCTGCGATTTCTACAATAAATTGATACCTTTAAAATGGCCATTCGTGTTTTGCCTTTGCGTGTGATGTTACGCTCGATAGTGATAGATTAAATCACAAAGAAAGGGGCTTTAACTCACAAAAAATTGGCGCAGTAGTTTTTGTATTTGAATTCGCGTTCAACGACGTAACAAACTACAACAGGTGCTATCTACGGTGCCTGTTCTGTTTTTTTCCGACGAGGACGTTAATTAGGGAGTCGTGCTCAGCGTTACATAACCTCCGTTTTTATAAAAGCATGGACCAAAATTATGGTATAGTATAATTGTTACCGCAGGAGCAAAAACAATTGTCTATCAATAATTTTAGTTACTAATAATTATATGTGTATTATTACTTCAATAGAGATGGCAAATCAATCCCCTGACTTTTCTAACCGCCATAAAATAATGTAGTCGTAGCTAGTAATTTTAACGCTGCTGAGGCTTTGCTAACGAATTCACTCTTTAAATATTCCAATATGTTTTAAAATTTATTCAAAATTCGTTTTATTCCGGCAGATAAACATACTGACGTTAGTGACATTCTTTAATAATTAAGTTTCGACATTGCGTTTTTCTAGTTTTTTTTGTTTCCTCCGATTCGTTTTCAATGAACAGAATTTTCTTTTGGGGTAATAATTCTACTATACTTCATATTTAATGCAGAAATTCAAGTAAAACAAACAAAACACACTTCTAAGTTTTTCAATCAATAGTTATTTGAAAATTTTCTACAGGATGATTCAAAATTCGAGCAGTAGGAACATACCACAGTGTGTGCTGTTTAGTTAAGTTTCAGTTAAACACAGAAATATATTTTTTCTTCAAGCGTATCATAATATCCGTATTGTTGTACAGAACTGGCTATGTAGAAGGAAGTCATTTTGTTAGTAGTCAAAAAATGAAAATAATGTTACTAGTACAATAATGTGTTTACGTATCCATGGCAAAGGCAGTATTTTGCCCATAGCTCCGCTCCCAAGGTTGGTAGAAGGGAGAGCGTTGTCCTGTCGAAATGACTTTTTAGGAAATATTTATTTACAGCAACAGAATATTTTTACACTTGAAGAAAAAATAGTATATATTATTCGGAGTAGAACGTCATATTTGTGTTTCGCTCACTTGCAGCCTCGGCGCGTGCGCCTCGGCCGCAATATGAGCTCAACACAAAAAGAACTCTTTCTACTCCTAATAATATAATATACTATTATTTATGTTAATGTAATAGAAAAAATTTTGTGGAATTTAATTATAAATGCCAGAATCACATAATAAATAAAGAATCAGGAGGGAATTTAAAAAAACATTTTATTTGAGGATTAACTTACACCTACAGCACTAATTTGTGGAACGCACCTTTAGAAAAGAGTGTTGTCACTCAGCTTATTTGGTTTATACTAATACAGAATACAAAATCATTCAAAATTTCAAATAATGTCTATAATATCATCTGAGTTTAGTTTGCAAACAACAAAAGCCAGTAAAAACCAAAAAGTTTGTCAGTAATGATAATAAAAAAATCTTCATAATCTGAAAAAAAAGAGTTTGTGCGAGTTCTTTGAAAGCTACCTATAATAGATTTTACAACTTCTCAGAACTTCTAAACTCTTGGATATGTTTGTATAAACCTGTTGAACTTTATGAAGCAGTTTTATCGATATTTACTTACCCTTTCACTAAACCTGCCGCTAGAATCTGCATGCAAATAACTTTGACGATTTAGTTTATAACATATATAAAGGGATCTATCAAGGTGCATAGTATTATAAAAGCATTACTGTTATGCATGTCTTCCTAGTGGGTGGCACAAAAAATACCTCAGGAAATAATACCACGCGGAAAAATATCCCTTGGTAAAAATATTCCAAAGGAAAAAACATAATAAAAAATAATCCAACGCAAATAAAACTGGATTTTGAAAGAAGCACTATTCAGGCATTGTAGGCAGTATTTGGAGAAGAATTGATCGTATCTGGCTGTTTTTATCACTTGTGTCATCAGAGCACCATAGAAAAATTCAGAACCTGGGCCTGCAGTAGCGATATAAGAGAGGACGAAGTTTTGAAAATATTCTGGGGAATGATGGATTGTTTGGCCTTCTTGCGACTCGAAGACGTGCGTAGTGGTATGGAATACCTAAAGGAAAATGTTCCTGCTGCAGATGAAGAGAACTATTTTAATAGCACATATGTTTCTGGCACTACAGAAGGATTGGAAATGACAATGGTGTTATACGGCTTCGCAACATTTCTGCAATGTTTCCACCTGAAACTTGGAATGTTCATTTAACGATATTAGCCGTACCACCAATCAGACGAAAGGTCCGTTTGGTTATTAATCAATAAAATGAGGCAGGATCTTGCCTTTAACAGAACGAAGATGCTGCAACAACAAATTGGAAGGCCGCCTACAAAGAAGAAAAGAAGAGCTCATGAAGCTCTCTGTGAGGATTATGTTGCGAGACTTACAAAATTTTCTAAATTTTCCTAACATGTCAAATCCGTTTAGAGTTTTTCCTGGGCAATTTTTGTTGGGGAATTTTTTCTTGGGGTATTTTTTCCTAGATTCAATGTAGCCGATATCAATCTGTATACAGTTCTGGACCAAATTTAATTTTTATTTGTTCCAGTCTTATTTTCTTCTACTGTTTCACCTGAGCAAATAATTCCAAATTGTTTGTGTTAAAGTTATATATTAAATTTAAAATGTTGGTCACGTTTTCGTCATTAAACTCTGCCGCTGCCCAAATGTGACCAGAAATTATTTATTTTAATGTAGTAAATGTATATGATTATGTTTTATAACTACATATCATGAATTATATAAATCTTCAATTACGAAACCTGTATGAAGCAACCATCTAAAAGATGAAAATAATTATCATAACCTACTACCTGCCTGCCTTTGACACGATACTATAAAATTACCACGCTATTAACCTATAATGTAACCAACTAGTAGGTAAAATAAAATAAATAATAATAATAAACCAGGACTCTGACAGAAATCTGGCTTGAAATTATATCTGGCGAAGCCGGACGATGTCTATCGACGGACGCAACGCGACGCGGCGATCCGTCCGGCCTAAGGTAGGAATCAGACTGCTCGATCGTCCCAGGACCGACCGTTTACGGTAGGAATCAGACTACACGACCAGAGCGACCGTCCAAGACCGACCAAAATTTCAAACACATGTACTTAAATGACTAAACTCAGACTGCAGCGGAAGTGAACGACCACGTAGGCCGGCATCGACCGTCCAGATTTGAATTTCAAACTTGTTTGAAATTTGGACGCTCTTAACCTACGAACGCAAGCTATATGAATGAACACCTTATACTATGTGATAAATAATTAAATTTTGCATTCAATTATATAATAATATATAGGGTGTTTCATTTAAAATTACAAAGTTGCTTATTGTACTGTGGAAAGCAAACACCCTGTATACATGACATAAATTTAGGAGAATGAAGAACTATATACTGAGCAACTTTCATGTTTAAACTTTTTTCATATTTTGACTTATAAAGGAGCTAAGGAGCATCAATTTCCGATTTTCAAAACCGCGTAGAGGGCACCACAGTGAAATTGTGGCATTCATCAAAAAACACAAATATAGCTAATACCAAGCTGCATGAGTATAGAAAATTTAAACAAAATTGTGTGGCCAGTTTTTTTGTAATAATTTTTCAAAAATTTCAAAATTTTTGGAAGAACGCCGTTTCACCGTTTTTGGATTTACTAAATAAATTTTCAAATTTCATCAAAATCGGTTCACTAATTTTTGCGTTAGAGGCGGCTCATACCCACCACCACCACCGCACCGCAACGCACACCATCGCATCTGCAATGTCTGTCATACTCATGTCGTATATAAATGCAAACAATAAAAGTTAATTTAAAAATGCTTGAGCTTGTGGTTTATAAACACAAATTGCATATAAAAAATGTGGAGAAACCCAAATTATTTGAGAAAAAATCGAAACTTAATTTCAGTTCTATTGAAGATGAGAACTCCGTTCACGCAATGCGTTATTCTTGAAAGGCCCAATGGGGTATTTGCAAATCTGTTAAATAAATAGTATCAGCACATTAAAGCCATTCTCAAATAATTACCGACTGACTTTTTCTGGAGACTGCAACTGTTGAACAAAATTTTGTTGATAACTTTTTTAACCAAGTCGTCAATATACAGCTTTACCAAGTCTGTCATGGTTTTAGGACACATTCTATATAATTATTCTGCTATTTATAGAACAGTAAATAATTCAAACCAATTTATTTTTTATCCTTTCGATCAACACCTCCTCCCCTTTATTTTGAAAATAGGAGCTTGAAACTCTTTAAACGTTAAACCTCCCCTTGTTCATTTTCAAATTACGTAGTGACATGTTCTTAAAACAGAATAATTTTAAATGTGTTCGTAATTACTTCTTTGTTTAAACAGATCCTTTTGCAGTGAAATATCTGAATATATTGTAGTAGCTATTATTAGGATTAGACACTTTTCATTAATCTTAGTAAAAAATGATGCTTTGTAGATAAGAAACATCTGCTGCTCTACGACGAAAAACCAAAGTTGCGGTTTTACATCTCGGTCAACTTCAAACGTCTAATTAAAACTAATTCAGTGCTATTCCCTACAATTTAAGAAAAAAAAAACGGAAATATAGTTCCAGGTGCAATTAACTTCGTCGTACTGGGTCATAATTATACGAGGTAGTAATCGATATGGCCCGCTAGACGTAGGTAGTAGCTGAAAAGGGTTGCGTGTTTTGCCATGACCCGGAGTCGTCGTCGTCGCCGTCCACCGACCGACAAAGAGACTAGCCGGGATATTATTCCGGGCATTTCCGGTGACCTGAGTGCGGACCTGACCGCGAGCTGTACGCGACAGCTGCGGGTAGATCACAGAGGAGACGCGGGTCGCGGACCGTGCACTAACAACGGCTGATCGCCGCGAGCGCCAGCGGCCATTGAACAGCCCATTGTGCCCTTATACAGCGCGCCTGCTAAGCCTCCACCACCGCCAACGCTACCCACTCACCCTCATCTACCTACTGCCACATATCATACGTGTCAGCCAATATCCAGATGCTTGCAATAATCAACTACGGCTTTATCGCATGCAGGGATGCAGGTCTGCCTGCATTTGCCTGCAATTAATTACGACTAATTTGCAACCTGCACACAGTGAAATACCATTCGCGACTGTCTAAAATGTACCATTAGGACAAGCAAGTTAAATACTACATTTGTAGTGTGTACTAATTACGGTACATATTCTAACATTTTTCCGGTAATTGCATGTCGTTTAAAGCGTGTCTCATCTTCATGTTGGCTAATACAGGGTGAGTCTGCTAAGAAGAATCAACTGATATCTCCGTTACCTGAAATATTAAAATAATTCTACTTGGAATAACTGTAATATGCCTGTCTCTCTGTCTGTATGTATAGGCACACTCAAATATATTTTACTCGTTACCGATGCCAGTATCAAAATCATCAGCAATTGTAAGGATGAGAAAAATACTTTGTTATGAGACTTAAATTTTAACCAAATTGAAACACTTAAAAAGCGTTTTGTATTATTTTTATCAATCTAGAAAACGGTTCAACTTCAAGAGTATCTTTTTGATGTAATTTTATGCAGTATATAACGGTTTTAAAGTAAATATAGAAAAATATTTTAAAGGTTCAAACTTTAGAACAACAAATATCCTAGGGTATTCCCATAATGGAGGCCCTTGAAGAGCCGCCCGTAGAAATTTTAGTTGAAGAAGATGGCGCCACCTAGCCATTTCATTTCCTGCTTTTTACCCAAAATATAAAAATATAAAGAAAACTAAATTCATTTTCTTAAAGAGAAAACATTATTCAATAGACTCCATTGGTTGAATTTATGATTTGTGCATCAATACGAGGGGCGAACCGCTGTAGAAGTTTGGTGTACAAGTTCGTAGAAGTCCGTAGAAGTCCTGTAGATGTCCGTAGAAGTCCGTAGAAGTCCGTGGAAGTCTGTAGAAGTCCGTAGAAGTCCGTAGAAATCCCGTGGAAGTCCGTAGAAGTCCCGTGGAAGTTCGTAGAAGTCCCGTGGAAGTCTCATAGAAATTTGGCGTTTTTAGTTTTAGTTGCATACGTAAATTTTGTACATGCGCCTAGACCTGCTTCGCCTCGTGTTTCGCCATTTCGTAAAAACGTTGAAGTGTGCGAGATGTGACAGATTTATGTTTTAAAATACTACTCAACACTCATGTTATTCGAATACCTTATTTGAAAACAAAATAAAAAAAGTGCAGGTGCAAACCTCCCCTGGACTTTCCCATACTAAAAATAAACATTTCGTTTTTGGTATTCAACACTAGTTCGCGAGGCAGCATTGAAAATCATTTGAATGCCTAGCGAGAAAAACGAGACTATACGGGTTCGATATGAACAGAAGAAAGACACCAAACCACGCATCACAGCTGGCGAAGCCGGACGATCGCTACCGACCGACACACGATCCGTTTCCGTCAAAGTCCAACATAATATTCAAAATTCACGAATTTATCATCAACCGTACATTTTAGCTATATGAACACCTTATACTATGTGGTAGACAATTAAATTTTGCATTCAATTATATAATAATATATAGGGTGTTTCATTTAAAATAACAAAGTTGCTTATTGTACTGTGGAAAGCAAACGCCCTGTATAAGTGATATACATTTAGGAGAATGCAGAATTATATACTGAATAACTTTTATATTTAAACTTCTTTCATATTATATATACCAAGCTGCATAAGTATAGAAAATTTAAACAAAATCCTTAGACCAGTTGTTTTGAAATATTTTTCAAAAATTTCAATATTTTTAGAAGAGCGCCGTTGTGACCGTTTTTGGATTTAGTAAATAATTTTTCATGGTGTAGTACCGCCAAAGGGCTTTCAAACAAGTTGTTGCGAAACCTGATCAGATAACTGGTTTTTGAGTTATGAGGCGTTAAAGTCGAACTTTTGAAAAATTCATAGCGGCCGCCATATTGAATTTAGAGAGTCCGGCAAAAAACTGTTTCCCTTCAATTATGGTCTTCTTTCATATTCCCTACTCAGATTTTCAAAATTCCGCTTCTGAAAAAAATGCTACCAAAAGAACATATCTAACTTTCACTTCCGGTTTCGGGTTTTTCTGAAAAGCTTATTTTGTCGGTGAATTTTTATTTTTGTATGTTTCATAATAAATAAATGTGTTTTCACATAAAGTTTTCAAGTTTCCATCATTTTAAGGAAGTGAAAGTTAGAATAGTCATTTTAGTTCTTTTCCCATCTCTTTCCATTTAGAAACTATTTTATGCAAAAGTTTTCAGTAGAACATCCGGTAGGTATAGTAAGTTCGACTAGAATCCAAGTGGAAGTCCGTAGAAGTTCATAGAAGTTCGAGTAGAAGTCCGTAGAAGTCCGTAGAAGTCTGTAGAAGTCCGTAGAAGTCCGTAGAAGTCCGAATAGAAGTCCGTAAAAGTCTGTAGAAGTCCGTAGAAGTTCGTAGAAGTCCCACTCAAAATAGAAGTTTGGTGTACAAATTTTCATCAGCGGTTCGCCCCTCGCATCAATATTTAAGTTATTAGCAGCTAAAATCGTAAAATTTTTGGTAAAAGTAATAAAATGACGTTTTCACAAAAATTTTACGATTTTAATTGCCAATAACTTAAATATTGATGCACAAATCATAAATTCAACCAATGGAGTCTATTGAATAATGTTTTCTCTTTAAGAAAATGAATTTAGTTTTCTTTATATTTCTATATTTTGGGTAAAAAGCAGGAAATGAAATGGCTAGGTGGCGCCATCTTCTTCAACTAAAATTTCTCCGGGCGGCCCTTCCAATGGAACCATTTGAAAATGCTAGATCTGTATTAACTGCAAAACTTATTCGGAAACCATTGATGCTTATCATCAGTGCAATGGACATTTGATAGCCTGTGGCTCGCTGAATCACGGACACACTGAAAATTGTTAATTTTTTCTCGTTTACCACTTATAACAGAATTTCATTATTATCTTAGTTCATAATAAACGAATTCTTAAATCTAATAAAAGCGACACGTTGTAAGCGGCGAAAATTACATTGCCTGTAAATGCGAATCCTCTTAGTGTAAGCAATATCGAATATATGTACAGAGTGATGATAAAGTATCGCACAAAAATCATATTCTGGTTATTTAATGGTTTTACGGAAAATCCTGAGACCCGTCGATTTTTGTTTTTAAATTTCCATTCATACATATAATTTTCAACCCCCCACCCCTCATCCCCTAAGTGCTAGCAACCCCAACTTTAAAAATGTAAATAGAAAGATACCCTTTGTGATACCTCTTTTTATAGGTCTTTTTATTCTTAATATAACTAAAAAAAGTTTTTCAAAATCGATTGATAAATAACGGAGATATTTAACAAAATGTAATCAATGTAAAAAATGGGGTTGATATTCAACAAAAAATTATGACGTCACAGCGTAGAAATAATGGCACAAATCCTGAGACCCGTCAATTTTTGTTTTTAAATTGGCATTTAGGCAGGTAATTTTAATCCCCCCACCCCTCAGCCCCTAAGTGATAGCAACCCCAACTTTAAAAATTTTAATGGAAAGATACCCTTTGTGATACTTCTTTTGATAGGTCTTTTTATTCTTAATATAACAAAAAAAAGTTTTTCAAAATCGGTTGAAAAATAACAGAGATATTTAACAAAATGTAATCAATGTAAATAATGGGGTTGACATTTAAAAAAAATTATGACGTCACAGCGTAGAAATAATGGGCGATCAAAACCACACTTTTAGGTCAGGAAGTGCCCATTTTAATGTTACCATTTACGGCGTGTTTGAGCCGTTTCTTGTCGAATATTGAAATTTTCATTTGATTACATTTTGTTAAATATCTCCGTTATTTATCAACCGATTTTGAAAAACTTTTTTTGCTTATATTAAGAATAAAAAGACCTATCAAAAGAGGTATCACAAAGGGTATCTTTCTATTTAAAATTTTAAAGTTGGGGTTGCTAGCACTTAGGGGTTGAGGGGTGGGGGGTTGAAAATTATATGTCTAAATGGAGATTTAAAAACAAAAATCGACGGGTCTCAGGATTTTCCGCAAAAACATTAAATAACCAGAATATGATTTTTATGCGATACTTTATCATCACTCTGTATATATAGCTGTGCTCGTTATAAGAGTATCTTACTGTGCATGATACGCGTGTTCTCAAAAAGTCTAATTTAATTTTAATATTCTGCAAAGTTTAAACAAACATTCAAAATAAATTTAACATCAGATCAATGATGACCTTAACTTTTCTAAGGGATGAATAATTAATTTCTATTGTTATTGGTGATTACGGAATAGTTTTTAAAATCTAAGAAACTCTTAAACCATGGCCAGCTTCATTTTAACTCTTAGCCGTTTTAATTTTGATTTTGTCAGGTCCAAAGGCAAAGCCAGTAGCATAGTAGTTGATGGAATAAAAATCTCACAATAAGGGGATTTTGCATGTCCAGCACGGTCTTCATCAAGAACTTCGTACATAAAATTGCAGTTAATTAAATATAAAAAAATATTACAGTTTCGGTAGCCAGCATTACACACTTTTTTGCACACTATAGATACTTTTCTATATTCTTATATTTGAAATTAGTAATCCAATTATATGCACAATCTTTTGACGCAAGACGTTTGGAAAAGTTCTGTACCACTTTTTGAATGGGGCCTTTGGAACACATTTAAAATATTATTTAGTTTTAAATTCAATATTGTTGTCAATTTTCACCAATTCAACATTTCCCACTAGCTTGATTGATATTTTTGAAAACATCATTCTTTGAGAGTAGGGCTGAGGGTCATAAATAGCGATTATAGAAATTTGTTTATCGTCGGATAATAATTATATTTGAAATTAGCCCACTGAACTGTGGAGGTATGTCAAAATGAATGAAAAGGGGTAGATTTCAAAAAGTCAGATAATTACGGTAGGTTGTAACAAGACCAATTTTATTTTAGGGTTGTTCGGTAACTGAGATTTGTGTATGCATTCTCCATTATTATTAATTAATGTATGAATACACTTGTAACACAAATTGTTTATTGTGAGATTATTAATTTTATAAACAATCAATTTTTAACAAAAAACAGTACAGTAACGAATAATTGCTCTTGCCAGCGTACCCATAGATATTTTGAATTATATTTCATATCTCTTGTTTTTAGAATAAAATGTTTATACAAATTGTAAAATAATATTTACTAGACAAAATGAAGATAGACATAGTCAGAGGAAAAATTATTAATGATCTCTGTTTCATTTCGGCCATAGGACATAGGTATCACAATAGCGACCCCAAATTTTATGTTTTCACAACGGCCACCTCCATCAAAACGGCCACCTAATTTCTGTGTTTCCAACCGCAAGGATTACTAAACAACAGTTTTGTAATAATACGACAATATTTTTATTTTATAGCGGTTTATAGTTTATAGCTTTTGTTTGTCATTAATAGAGCAGCAACTAAGAATTGCTTATTTCAATATACGTTATTTACGTAGCGATTAACTTTGTAGCCATTATTGACTTGTATACAACACTACCTACTTTGATTATTTTAATTGTGTAGACATTGATATAAGCTATCATCATCATCATCATCATCATGTGTGTGTGTGAAAAACAGGGAGATATAATTAAATTATAATTAAATATAAGTATCGTTATGCGGTCGCGCGTCAATTGTTTCTGTCAATCGGCAATTTATAACTTGCGCTAGCGAAAGGAAATAACTGAAAAAAAATATTTTAAATTTATATTTAAAAAAAATTGTCAAAATACGGTGAAAATTCTTCAAGTTATGCAGGTATTAAAAATTATAGAAAAATACAAAACCAGTTTATTATTTCTGTGGATTACTTATAGTAGTTATATGAATTGTAGAAGTGGCAAAAATGTTATATGCAACTCGAGATGTAAGTAAACTTGCCCAATCGAGGACTTTTGTTGTAACGAACGCTCAGGGACAAGCCAAGCCAGTCCTTAGCTGATATTATATATAAGGTGTCTTAAAATTATAAATTAGGGCAATACTCTAGCTATTAATTTATTATCAAAAAATGTACCTATAGGTACACAATTTTTCAAGACTTTTTAAATTGAAAATAGTATGTAATGAAATAATGGTGACTATACTTTAAAAAAATACAGAACAAATTAATTTAATCATTATAGGTAGCTGAAGTTGGTTAATATAAATAGATACCCACAAAAAACAGTAAATCAAGTTCGATTATTATTTTCCTTGAGTATTTTTTCCCGAGGTATTATTTTTTCAGGAATTGTTTCCTGGGGTATGGTTACCCTTTAATTTTTCATTTATCCAGTTATCCACAGAACTAAACAGAATATCAAAAAATAGGATCAGAAGGGCACAAAAAAAAGAAAGATTGAGAATGAATCATATCCATACTGAAAACGACGGGTAAAAAAATTTTTAATTGCCTATTAGGACATGACTATTATCTTATGGGGCGGGCGGTTTATTAACGGAACACCCTCTACATGTATGAACAATAAATAACTTTCTTCCTTCATAAAACGTTTTGTCGTAGAAATAATTTTACTACTTTGAGGTGGACATGAGTTTTTAACATGAAACCTCTTGCTATTGAAATTTTAGAATTAATCACAAGTTATCTACCCTAATAGTTATTGCAAAAGCGGAATATTTCGGTAAAATTAATTTCGATCGATTAAGCTAGCCACATTATCAGAGGTCACCCTTGTGTTCCCTCACGAACTCGCTTCGCGGACCAGTTAATGGTTATTAGGCTATGAGTAATTCCTAGAAAATTTCGCGTGCTTGCTAGTTTTGGCGTAGCTGTACATGACAAGCTGAAAGGGCAACGCGCCCGATCGCGTCTTTGCAACCCTCACGCGGTTAACGTGGGACGTCCTTGGACCATCCGGGTAGCTGTTATACCTGATCGGTCGCGCAATTGGTTTCTAACAGCGGGGGCCCGCATAAATCCGCTCTTCTTGGAAGTGCAGCTTGCACCTTGTTTTTTCTCTTTCCAGGCAAACTTTTGGAATTTAAGGGTACGTTTTGAGTATATCCACGGGTAGGTAACCTTACGTGTATTATACACGCGCTTATTTCAAGTTGATGCCCTCGAGGTTTTGGCCGCTCTATTTGACCGTCATGGACGGTGTCCTCTTTCTTATCTTTGGTATTTATGGCCTTTGTGCTTTCGGTTTACTTGGGTCTAAAGGTCGTACTTTAGCTGATCTCAGTCAGAGCGAAACCGCTTAATTGTTGTTTTGTTCGTCGCCAACTTGCAGACCATATTCTTCTTATCTCTGTTTGCATAAAGTATTTTGAGTTCTATTGTGACGGACTTCTGTGTATTTAGGAACAAATTTAATGAATTTGATAAAGCGGATTAAAGTTGAATAGTTTTCTTAGCAGTCTTTACACGAAACTAATTAAATATGAATATTAATACAAGAAGGAACATCACAGTTCTTTTTAAATTTTCTAATCGCGTTAAAACTAATCTGAAAATGTTATATTATTTACAAAAATCTGCATATACAAGGTGAATCTGCTAAGAAAAATGAGCTAGATATCTCCGGTTCCTTAAACTAATTTTTCTTGGGTAGACTATAATCGCAATTTTATCGTTTTTAGTAATTTCCGATGAAATAATAAATATTTTCAGTTACCTTGATAATTTTTTTGTAAATTAATGCTTTTATTACTAACTATGGTTTGCCATATTATTACATATAATACAGGGTGTCCAAGATAAGATGAACAGCATGGGGATCTCGGTTATTATAAGAGATACAGATTTGGTTAAATTAGACAAAATGTTCGCTACCTAACAGGGAATTAAATGCACCAAGCAGATTTTAAAAATTCATTGTGGTTCAAACCCAATAGGAGAAAAAGTGAATTTTGGGAATATCTATTTTTTTCAATAAAAGGAGTATTTGGGCAGATGGGCAATTTTAACTTGCACTTTCTTAAGGCACTTTTTGTTGCTGCTTTCAACGGTGTATTCGTAATTTTTATAGCTCTTACGGATTTCAAACTGTATGGATCAACTTTGATTTTTCATATGGAGCACATAGTAGGCCGTGGCATCGTTGAAAAGACTATTTTCTCTAGTTTTCAAAAATGTATGGTTTGCTATGTTTATTGTAAAAAAGTTTAATTCAATAGTTTATTTTTTATAAATATCTAGCCACCTGCGAAAAACAAAATTTATTCTAGTAGCAATAGTAAAAAATACCTTTAATCTTAAGTATAAAGCAAATTATCAATACACTTATACAATTATTACAACAAGAACAGGAAGAAACAGGAGCATGGAAGTAGCTAATTTGGCCTACTATGTGCTCCATATGAAAAATCAAAGTTGATCCATACAGTTTGAAATCCGTAAGAGCTATAAAAATTACGAATACACCGTTGAAAGCAGCATCCAAAAGTGCCTTAAGAAAGTGCAAGTTAAAATTGCCCATCTGCCCAAATACTCCTTTTATTGAAAAAAATAGATATTCCCAAAATTCACTTTTTCTCCTATTGGGTTTGAACCACAATGAATTTTTAAAATCTGCTTGGTGCATTTAATTCCCTGTTAGGTAGCGAACATTTTGTCTAATTTAACCAAATCTGTATCTCTTATAATAACCGAGATCCCCATGCTGTTCATCTTATCTTGGACACCCTGTATAGTAAGTTATTACTTAAGTGAACCCGGCTATTTAAAAGATAAAGTCAGGTTTAATCAGAAATGGAAATGCAATACCTATACTTGATAGGCTGCCTATTAATTTAAGACCGACCGACGCCATTATTTAAATTTTGTTTAACCTGTACTTTCAAATTTGTAAGTTAATACCACTATTCTAATCGGTAGGCGGAAAAAAAGCCACGGAAAAAAAGCCGAGAAAAAACGGCGAGGAAAAATAGCCGATAGAAAAAAAATCCGATGGTATAAATATTTTTTTCTCTGATTGACAGTAAAAGCATGCTTTTACTGACTGACAATAAATTGACGGGCTCCAAAGTTTCACTTTTACTGCTTAGGCAGCAAAAGTCAGCGACTTGATAATATAATAATAATAATTAAATGGGGCGTATACTTTTTTCCATCGTTTTTTTTCCTCAGCTTTTTTCCCGGCTTTTTCCGTGCCTTTTTTCCCTAGATTCCATCTAATCGTATACCTACTCCTATGTACTTCTTAATAAAAAATATTTCCTATTAATGTATTTTTCTATAAGTAGTGAATGTATTTGTTTACTTATAGATATTGTTTACAACCTGTCTTGCTTGTAAATTATAAATTAAAAAGATGAAATAGGTTATTTAACTACTCCCACAGCCAATTCTTTTCTATTTTCTTTCATTCCCGTCTACGTCCTCTTAATGGACGCTTTTTTATAGCAAGACGGGAGAAAATTACCAGCACCCTTCTCGCTAATTTTCACCCTAAAAGTATCTAGCGCAGAGTTAATATTTGAAATGGATGATTCACTGCAATAAGTTCCGTGAATAGTAGAAGATCAACATTCTGTCTTTTCCTGTTCTTTTTTGGGTACATTTAGATTTATGTTAACGATAAATTTGATAACTGCAAAGGTTGCATTAAATATAACCTAATGATAATGTGATGAAGTAATTATTCCATTGATATTGATATTATTATTTGCACCTTCAGGACGATAAATAGCCAGTAGCTACACGAGCTTTATCGTATTTTTATTTGTGCTTCTCTGAGGAAAAGTAAAGCATTGTGAAATTGCAGCTTTACTTTTGTGTAAATAATATTGCTTCAGAAAATATTAAATCAACACTATTGTAACCCTCATCTATCTCCGCATATTATACCCATAAACTTGATAAAATCCTCTCTAAACTGCATTACAATTATCAAGAAATTTCATTTCTTTGATGAAATTATTTCGAAGAAAGTTTTACTTGAATGTTGCATTTCAATAAATAGCAACGCATCCAATAAATCACAGGACCTACCCCAACCACTCGTTCAGTGATCGATCACCTTTTCCATTACAGCAACCCTTTATAATTCCTTTATTTGGGGATAAATCTTTTGAAGTGAAGGGTAGCTCATAGGTCCAATGTAGCTGTATAGGTACTAGTCCGCGTTTGTCACAGACAACGCGGCTAAGCGTATGGTATGGGGGATGACAGGCTTGCAATAAAGGGGTAATGCGAGAATTTTGCGAATTTCCCAGCCGTTATAATATGAATCGAGGGCATTATTGGACTAACACATAAGAATGGTTTGATTAGCGTACTAAACCGAAACTTGCATGTTATAAAGCATAAGTTGCGGGGATGCATAACGAATTTTGATCATTAACGGTATCCGGGAGGAAATTCCTATTCGACCCTCTTACTATCATATCAAGGTGCTTAATTTATTGGTATATCCCCGGTGCGGCAGTTACCAAAGACTCTGTTAGCTTACAGATAACTAAATTGAGTTTTTGTTATCTTTATTGAGTGAAATAAAGGAAAGTGTGCTACTACTACAGGAGCAAATATGATATTAATATGCTATTAAACAATTTTTGAAATACAAAATTATTTGAAAATCACTTAAATAGGACAGCTTTTTATTAATATTTTGCTGTTAAAACAACGATTACTTTCAAATAATATTAGAAAACAGAAACAATTAGTGACGATAGAATGAAATGCTGTCGTGAGGGATTTTTTAGTTTAACGTTCTAATGTTGAAATTAAAAAAAAAACCATTAGATAAAATAATCCGCGACAGACTTTATAAAATACAGTTGAAGAAATAGTATTATTCTTCTCTCTTTGTTGTAATTTAATGAAATCATTAGTCCGACACCCAATATTATTTTTTATAGATAGTACTATGTTCCAGTTCCAGTTTACAATATTCTCTCAATAGTTATTGTCATTTTAATGTTGTGGTTTGTTTATTTTCTCACACTATTTCCGAATTACCATCTACCTGAATATTCGAAAAATTATAAAATACAAGCATTGTGTTTGTACAAATTTATTTTCGACTAACTGAGGATATAATGGGCAACAAAACCTTCCAATTGAAATAGCCGACGATTATTACCCAACATGGTTATGCTGTTTGCGAAATTTAAACCCCTAATAAGATATCGTAAACAAGCCTATTTTTACAACCTTGTTTATGGTTATGGTTTGCAAAAGAGAATTTAAAAGGCCAGAATGGCACTAAAAGCACTTTAATTTTTATTCTTTCGTGGAAAGTATGAATGAAGAGTTGTAATTGGTAATTTTATTAGAATATTGAAAAGTATCGGTTATATTTAAGATGTGTTTCCCTTTTATTGCAACGTTCTTGGTAATTTTAACACCAAAATATATTTTTATAAATCTTAAAAATATCCCAACAAACAAGTCTGTGTGTTTTAATAAATAAGTTTGTTCGAAAAATGTTAACTGCAAAAAACAATGGCAAAAACAAATGCTATTATCACATTCACATGCGCGAAGGCCACCTTCGAAAAACGAGCACGGCCGTCCGCATTTATAACAGCTCAGCTACCATTTTTTTGCACATTCGTTATCTCCACATCCACTTGATGTTTTATAAAGCCATGTCAAACGCACAAAGCGCCTACGTCTTCTAGTGCTGGTCGCGACAACCAGCGATACATTCAAAGAATTTGGAAACAAGGCCAAGCGTGCATAAGCAGTAAATGTACCCATTTCACCCTGACTTGATTTATATCAGGAGAGAGGCCGTTTCGAAGCCATAAGACGGATTCTACCCGCGTTGCAGAAGCCCGTCTGTCCGTTGAACACATGGCTGAATGACGCCGCCAACATCCTTTACAGTACATCACTAAAAACCGACATCCCACGGTGTTTCATCGTTACACCGCATTCCACTCCCAAATGGACGTTAGGGTTGTTATCTAGATATGTTTCCGAACTTTGCACATTTCATTACTGGCTTTCTGTACCTGCTTTGATTGAAGTTTAACATCAAAAGGCACAAGTGTCCGGCTCATTAACAGACATTATTTTGAAACTGACTATCTAGAATCTAGGATGCTACCTAGAAAAGGAAACATTAAAAATAACAAAAGGATTTTCAAATCAATTATTACTGTCCATGGCAATTGTAGCAATATTTCATGAAAGAAAATAACTAAATTAATACAAGAATATATTGTTGCAAACTTCGACTAGAGATATTAAACTTGCAGTGCTTATATTAGATCAAGGTCTCGGCATCATAATTTCTGGCACCTTTTAATTCTTTGATTTCATGTTATGGACCGTAATTTAATTTTTCTTTAAAAATATTGACATTTTACGTGGTTGTTATTTCTGGCACATTAAATTCAGGAGTCGTTGTAGTTGAACAGTTGTGATGCTTGCAACCGCTCTTAAGTGCATATTGCTCAACAAAGTGTGTTGTAATGTTAAATTGGAGTCACATGACCCTGGCAGTTGGTATCCCCTGTAAATTTAGGAGAAAAATATTTCACAGAAAGTTTTCTTATTAAAGAGTAGGTACCTATGTATCAGCCCCTTCCTAGCTTCCTTTGGACATGGAGGTTTTTTTAAATTAACTTTTTGAATGCAAGTACGACTTTCTCTATAGTTATTTTTTCATTGATCTCTAGTTCATCGACGAGAGTATACAGTTGGTTGGTTGCAGTTTTCCAGTCAAGATGGCAATGCTTTGTTGAGTGTTCTCCCTAATTGGTTAATTATAGTTTTAGAAGAATTCCCCAGATGGCCCAGATGTTGCTACAGTATGTCAGGTGTGAATAAATAAATGAGTACGCGTAGATAGTAGTCGCCCAATTACTCCTGTTTTACGACAATCTTTGCAAAGATTGCCTTAATTTTATTGTGATATTCTATTCAACAAAAATCACACCTGTTTCGAAGACTTGACTAAGGCTTAGGCTTTCTCGTTATTTGAAGTTTTAAAAATATGAGTGTAAAAGTTCCCAATTCTGAAAAATAACGTGGACTTCGGAAAACATCATTTCTCATCAGGAAATATTAAATCCAATACGCCTTTGTGTCCATTTTCTTTGTTGTACCAGATACAAACTCTTTCCTCTCCGCTAAATCTAGTTGATGATGAATTGTCATCTTATACGAGTAATAAATTGTTACAGTATCCCCTACTATGGCAACCTTCATATAATAAATTTGTAATAATAGTTAGTTTTCAGTGAATTGCTTTAATTCGTTTCAATGGATTCAATAATTAATATGCCACAGTACAGTAGTAATAGTAATAGTAACTATATTTTGTGAAGTTCTCAAACGACTATCATTTTGACCATCCGTTAGTTAATGGTGTCTTACAACATAAAAAGATTGACGTTATTCATTCATAATTGTTGTTAAGATATAATTTTTTTTTATTTGTCCACTGGAGATATTCCTGAAGTAATTTTTAAACCTGATGTTTGGAAAATGAAACGATTTTATTTAGAGTTTTAATTTGAAATTACTTTCAAATTGCAGGTTATAAATCGTTTGGTGGTTTACAGAAATAATGTCTCACAGAGGAAGTTGATAAAAAAAATATTTCGAAGCGCATGCAAAAATTTATTCATAGTACTGATCGATGTATCAGAAGAAAAAAACTATAGCAAAACCGACAGCAACTTTGAAATCCACTTATTTAATTGTTTTAATCTTATTTATTCAAAATACCAAGTCGATGATGATGGTATTGCATGAACATCGCCAACCTCTTTTTGCACTTGAAGATACAGATTTGGAACGTCTTGCGTATCGCCGAAAACTGTTTGTTTTAGTAAACGCTGAAGAAGCTGCCTACCTTTTAAAAGTAGTAGCTGTGTACTGAATATTTACATAGCCGAATGAAAAAAATCCATGACAGTAGAAGGAAAGAGCAAAAGAAATAGAGCCTCGACATTTGGTGTGATCTTTTTAGAGATCCATTAATTGGGCCTTACGTACTCAAAGAAACTTTAAATTGAAAACATACTTGGTGAACTATGATAAGATATTCCAGTGGAAGCTAGAACTTCCACATTCAGTAGATCATTTTTTCCCAGAAAATGGTCAGGTGGAAAAGATGTTATGGTATGGCCCCGTGTTCCCCCAATCTAACGCTATTAGACTGTTTCTTGGGGGGGAGTTTGAAACACCTGTCTTTAACCATAAAAAAGCAAACTTATTTCTTATCGTTTTAATAATTTCCTGAACCACAAGAGTTTAACACCGCGTATGTTTGTTTTCATTTCAAATTTTAAAGTTTTTTCCAATTTTCCCCGGGAAAATTCTAGCAGTGCCAATAAACTGTTTATAAATTTGGGTGGTAAAAATATTTTTATATTTGAGATGGGTGGTTTGAAACAGGCTGTGTTGTAGCAAGAACTACATCCTTTGTTTCTTTTTTTCATTCAAAAATAAAATGTATAGTATGTCAATGCAACTCATAACATTGATATAGGGCAATCGAATAAGTTGATGTAGTGAATACAAGAAAGTCAAAAAGTATAAGCAAGTAATAATAATAATCAATGGTAATAGGTAGAATAATACTACCAGTCTTTGAATTACTGCTTGCTTATGTCAACCAGCACCACAGAGATCCGTTCTATTAGGTTAGACATTAATGTGCTTTTTCGTGAAATACCTCTTGTATCTTTCAGTGTAGGGTTATCCTCAGGCTACCTTGTTATAATACGATTGAAACATATTGGACCAAGAAACATAATGGTCAAAGGATCACCTTGATAATGTACCAGAAATATAACTTGTGGGTACTCGAGTTTATGATATCTTAGTCCAGTTGATTAAATTTAAACGTAACCAATTTAACCGAAACCGTTAAGGGTAGAGCGGGCACGAAGAAGAAGATAATAATTATTTATTCATCAGCGGTCCAATACAAACAGCGCCCAGCGAGCCAAGTGAGCTAATTCTTACTAATGGTCGAGGCACAGCAGGACCGGCAGCCGGGGCGCACTATGATTTAGGGATGACGCGGCGCACCGTTCCCAGAATCGCGAGTTCAATAGCCCGCGACTGACCCTCAGGACGTCTCTCTCGCGCCCTCGGCAACCCCATGTCGTCGTCTTTGCCACCCTGTCGGTTGGACCCCGTGTTACCAGCTCGACATGCATAAGCCATCGGCTGCCGGGACTTTCCACTGCATTGGCGATCGGAGATACGCTATCGCGGGGTGGCGGATATTCAACTCGTACACGTTCCCCCCGACCTCCCTCGGACTACAGTTGCTTAAATTTTTGACGCTGATGAGGGTTGCTGCCAACGCCAAATCAAGTTGGCAGTTTCTTGCATGCCTACTTCCTTTCCGCTCGTCTGCGTCACACAAAGGAATCTGCTTTTTCTGCGTAGGTAATCGACAAACAACCCGTAAAATGTTTCTTTGGTTTCTTCTTAATCAAATTTTCAAGAGGTGGTTAAACAAATATAATCCCTGATACAGTCGTCTCTGATACGTTTTACGATTATATTACTTACCTTTAGTGCCAACTTTACAATGGAGCAATCTATAGGTGTTCACATAATTCAATACATTATTTTTTAACATAACAAAGACGTCATCTGATATACAAGTCTTAGATGTATGCACCTAATATTCCAATCGTATTCGCGTTACTTTATAGAAGCATGTGCTTATTTTTCCAATTTTGTTTCTTTGCAAATTGGGCGATCGTTTTTTTTTACTTTGATGAGACATTAATTAAACAGTTGAATGCTAAAGAAACCTTGTAAATATCATTCCAGTGAACTAAAATCACGCACCTAATAGAAACTTCCACAGAGATATACACGGTGTCCGTCTTTCGAAGCTAAGCATGGGGATCTCGCTTAGCTTAAGAGCTACGAAGTCGGTTAAATGGAGGCAAAGTTGCGTATTTTAATGCTGATCAATAATCTGAAAAGAAATTTGACCTATGACGTTTAGTTTAGAAAATATCTAAAAAAAATCAAAATTCCCGATTTTTGTTTTTCGCTGATAAAATGAAAACAAGTGAAACTACGAGTTTTTCATTAAGATATTTTTAGGACACTTTTTTACGAGGAATCTAAATATGCGATTGTTTTTCTCATATTGTTTAAAATAGCCAACAATCGACTATCAACTTTTGTTTTTCTTATGGACGCCATATTGGATTTTTGCATTTTTGAATGTAACTTTTTTTTCTGATTTCAACTATGTATGGCACATAATACTTTAGCTTGTGTTTTTACCTACAATTTTGAGTTATCCGTTTTTACCCAGAGTGCCATGGAAACAAAAGCGACAATTTTGTTTTAAAGAAAATTTTGACAGTACCTAGTACATTGCTTAAGTCGTTACGTTGTACTTCCCCTAATTTTATGATAGGTACGTAATTTTCTGAAAGAAAATGAAAGATTTTAATGAAGAACAACGTGATATGTTGGAAATTTATTATTCTTCGCATCGGAATGTAGAAATTACTTCCGGAACGTAGGTATCGGAGAGAAACCAGCCAGGTCCTAGGTATTTCTTGCGTCTTCATCGAAATCTAAGCGAATATGGCTCCTTTTGTAAACCCAGGCCGAAACACGAACTGAAAAACCGGACCTAAGGGATTACATATCTCTGTCCAAAGAAAAACGATACTTAAATATTTCTTACTATCCCGTTGTGTTTTCGATTAAAGTTTTCAGTATTTGCTATAATTTTCTGTTTTTTAATTTTTATTCTATTGTTTCAACATAAATCATAATAGTTGATAATAAATTTTGTTATATCCCATTACTATTCTTTTAAAACTCGCATTTCTTTCATTAAACTAGTCAAACCAATAACCTTATGACTTAAAATTAAAATTCATAACAGAATTAATTCTCTTTAAAACAAACTTGTCGCTTTTGTTTCCTTGGCGCTCTGCGTACAAATGGATAACTTGAAATTGTAGGTAAAAACACAAGCTAAAGTATTATGTGTCATACATAGTTGAAATCAGAAAAAAAAGTTACATTCAAAAATGCAAAAGTCCAATATGGCGTCCATAAGAAAAACAAAAGTTGACAGTCGATTGTTGGCTATTTTAAACGATATGAGAAAAACAATCGCATATTTAGATTCCCCGTAAAAAAGTGTCTTAAAAATGTCTTATAATTAAAAATTCGTAGCTTCACTTGTTTTCATTTTATCAGCGAAAAACAAAAATCGGGAATTTTGATTTTTTTTAGATATTTTCTAAACTAAACGTCGTACGTTAAATTTCTTTTCAGATTATTGATCAGCATTAAAATACGCAACTTTGCCTCCATTTAACCGACTTCGTAGCTCTTAAGCTAACCGAGATCCCCATGCTTAGCTTCGAAAGACGGACACCCTGTATAGTGTGGAAAAAAAGTATGGAATAAATTCATTATTTCGAAAACGATGACGTTTCATGAAATTTCCTCGGTGGTACATTTTCGCATTCAGGAAGATGAGCTGTACACGGATCCGTTAAATAAATATAGGGATTCCATTAAAAAATATAGGTATCCGATGACGTCATCACGCAAAAACAAATGGAAATGCGCAGGTATAGGAACAAGGGTCTCTTTAAAAAGCAAAATCGACGTGTCCATGGAAATTTCATGAAACGTCATCGTTTTAGAAATAGGTAATGCATTTATTCCATACTTTTCTTCCACAATCCACACAGTATAAGTTCTAACATCAAACATGCAATTAAAAAATTATCTGCAATTTTAGACAGTAGGTACGTATTACACAATTTGATGCTGCAACATTATACAAACTTAAACGGATTAAGTACTTAATATAACGAACAGTTAATAACTAGTTATTCACGACCACAACATGTAATTTACACATCCACTCTCAGTTATAATTAAACTGTTTATCACATGAATTATTCTCGATGCAGTCAGAAAAAAATACGGTATTAAGTACGATATTACAGTCGCGTATTCATTTACTTGTTCAATCAGGTAGCTAAGTTGTGTTGATTACTTCGTTAATTAAATACTAACCGGTCAGTTAATTAAATATTTGTCAAAATTAATTGGTTTATTAGCAAATTAATTTGTTAACGGCTATTATTTGTATAATAACTAACGACACCAACAAAGTGTAAACAAAACTGTATATAAAAATACTATAATATGACGAACAAAATTTTCGATAAGGGTTGGCGATGAAATATTATAAGTGTGTCTTTACTTGTTTACATTAAAAATCCCATCCCGAAATTAGCGTGCAATACTTTAACAGCGTTTTCTACAACCAAGAAAAAAAATTATAAACATAGGTCGAAAGATTCCTAAGGGAGGTACAGCCCCCTTAAGGGTGGCCTGGGCCTCAGCCGTAGTTTTTATTGAATATATTCAAAACCGTTCAAGTTAAAATAATGAACTTTTGTACAACCATTACTCTTTTTATGCGCAATAAGATGAAGAAGAAATAATTTGAAAATTTTATCCATGGGTGTCTCAAACGGGGTGGCCGTGGGGTAAAAATAACCCACACTTTTCTGGGTGTAATTGTTTCCCGATTTCGACAGTAAAATATGATATTTCAGTGTTTTCTACATAAAACAGGTGCACTTGTTGAATGAACATCGACAGGATGTACCATTCTTGAACAAAATCGATTGGAAAATTTTATTACGTGGTCTAAAATACATACGAGAGACTGATAAGTTTTTGCCTTTTATCACGTTATAATAAAATAATCACATTTCGTACAAACACTAATCTTTTTATACTTACCAAGATAAAACAAATGAAATTGAGTTGAAAACGTAGTATTTTTTTATTGCAGTGATTGTTCAAACAAATTTCCGTTTTGGTTTAATTTCCAGCATACCATGTAATAAAATTTTCCAATCGATTTTGCTCAAAAACGGTACATCCTGTCGATGTTCAACAAGTGTACCTTTTTTATGTAGAAAATACTGAAATTTCATATTTTGTTGTCAAAAACTGGAAAAAATGACATGCAAAAAAGTTGGGGTTATTTTTACCCCACGGCCACCTCGTTTGGGACACCCATGGACAAAATTTTCAAATTATTCTACTTCACCTTATTACGCATAAAAAGAGTAATAGTTGTACAAAGTTTCAGTATTTTAACTTGAACGGTTTTGAAGATATTCAATAAAAACCATACCCTGAGGCCACCTTTAAGGGGGCTACCTCCCTTAGGAAGTATCTTTCGACCTATGTTTATAGAAACGTTGTTCTTATTTTTGGTCGTAGAAAACGCTGTGAAAATATTGCACGATAATTTCGGGACACCCTGTATACTCATTCTCTACTCATTTTGAGAATGAGTTAAGCCGGTGCTACACGATTCGTCAAACGTTTTACTCGAATGTTGGACTCTAACGTTTGAGTCGAAGACGACGATGGGTGTGACAAATATTCTGCAAAAAACATTTTCACTACCGACAACAGTCCGAACCGAACGTGTTCAAACATGAACGTAGCTTGTGGTTTGAGCATCGGCCATACGATGCAACCAACTATCAAACGTCCAACATAGGAAGCCGTTCGTAGCATCGTGTAGTACCGGCTTTACACTTTCACTCATTTTTCAAATTCAAGAAAGTTTCTAAATTTGGAAGCGCCGTCCACTAGATTTGTAGTGACGTTTAAGAGACCTTCTAATCTTTCTTAAATTTCACTCAAATGGTACCTACTCAAAAAGTAATTAATTTTAAGGCACAAATGAGTGACTCATGTTTATGAATATCCAATTTAAGGATGAGTTTGATGTAAGTGTACCTAAGTTTAGTGCGGGTGTTCGCAAAACAGTTTTAAAATAGAGGCTATTGTGAAACTGTTTTCGGTAAAATTTTAGTCCTTACAAGTGGTAGCGTAGCATCTGCGTTATATGTATCAAACGTCATCAACATCATCAATGGCATGCAATTCCTCTTTCACAGAGGTTAAAATAAACACAGGAATTATAAATAGGTACTACCTGAACTTTTTTTGATTTTGAATAATGAAAACAGCTCACAGAATAACGATTTCTTTTAAAAAATTTATTACAACCTAAATTGTCAGTTTTGAAAATAGCTTGCCGCAGTGTTAAATTATTTTAACAATTTAAAACAAGTTTATATCAGATTAGCAGTTTTGAAAATATCATAACACGACCATCTTTCACTCTAGTGATCGACACATGAAAATAATCGTGTATTTGCTGCAACTTCCAACGTTTTTCATTATTTCTTTGTGGTAGATGCATCTTGCGTTTAATTTCGCTATAGTACCAATTACACCGTACTACTGGCTATACTGCCAAGATTTGGACTATAAACACAAGAAACAAAAAAAAAGTTGAATACCGCCAATTAAAAACGGATTATTAATTATTAAACTCTTATTAATCGGTATATTTTCTTTAAATTTTTATTCCATCATTGCTTATTATTTCTTCAGTTCCTTTTTCTTTTGTTTCTGCATAATTAGGCTTGGTCACGAAATTTAGAAAACGTCGATTACGAAACGCCATTATTATGAATGGATATAGTTAAAGTGTTTTACCTTCTTAACAGCAGACTAACTATAGAAGTAACCCGCAGAATTCAACGAACCAAAAAGGCATACTTCAAAGTTAAATACTTGCTAACATCAAATAACAGAGCACTCAAAGGAATAAGATTAATGAAAACATTATTAGAACAAGGTTGTCTATGAGAAACGTGGAATGCCTCGAAATTGTGGGTTTCTTAACTTGTTTTTTGGAATTAACTCAAAATTGTATTGTATGGGTTCGATTCCGATATACTGAGAGTCTACGCCAGTTCTTCTAAGTTTAACATTAATATGGCATCAGTAGTTTAAAGTCCTTTGAAAATTTGGTTAGAAACCAATGAAAACAAGCATCTTTCTAATGTCTTCATGTACCTACATAGTTTACAATCCATGCTTTAGGTAACTGAGAGATAAATTATCTGTGGGATGAATTACCGATCCGGTTCGTTTACATAACAGCAATTCCACTAATAGCTGTTAGCAAGTAGTGTAGCACTACAGTTGTAGCTGCACTACAAAATTAATAAATCTTACTATATGAATAAATTATATGGTAAAACAAATATACCCGAGTTTGAAATTAGGTGGAAAATTATTAAGTGAACGATTCTCGCATTTCGGGCGGATAATAAAACAGAAAGCTGAACTTCCTTCTCCCACAGAAAAGTTTCCCCTTACTAGAGCGAATTACGAACTTTAAAAGTGCTTATAAAAGCCCCACACTCTAAAAAGCAACAAGTGTCCATAAAAATCTGATATGGGAGCGGAATTCCTAAAGAATGTTCACCCCTGTTTGTTTTATTACTTTTATTACGTCCTACAAACTGTTGCGAGTAACAGGTGGCACAACAAAATAACAACGAGATCGGTCGGAAACCGTAAAAAGTTCTTTAATCCGCTTAATGTCTTTGTGTTCCGCCCTTTTTGCACTTTATTATGGGTGATTATTTTATTCGAGGACTTTTATTTTTAAACGGCTCTTGACTTAATCAGAACAACGTTCTTGAATATATTTTTGTATCATTTGTACTACTAACTGACGCAATAACGTCAATAACTGATTTGATTTAATTCATAATATCGTAATTATGTACGGTTCTTAATCTTGGAATATACATTGTTGTTGTAAAAAAGTTATCATCCTGCAGGATTTAGAAAAACAAAATCTGGCAAAATCACCACAAGATTCATATTACTTTCAAATTGCTTTTTAAACGGTTATGGAATAAATAGTAGGTATACTATTTTTTCAACTACCTGCAAAATATTAGCTTTTTGAACGTATAATTCAAAATTTTAAAATTTTGGTACCTAATAACAATCAATACATATTAAATAGTTAGATGATAGATAGAGATGTACCATAACAAATTAAAAATTGTGAGAATGAATGTGGAAAACGAGGGCATAAAAGTTACTTACCTTTCCTAGGGCGTGTAAGTAACTTACATGACCTGTTTACCTTTTGTAACCATGCCCTTCCTGTCTTTTAAATTAGACATTAACGTGATGCTTAGGATGCAGGTAGTTGAAAAACGTTTTTTTAGATTTGTGTAAAAGAAATGCTTTAATGATAATGAATGTTATCTATATGTATATATAAAAAATGTACAGAATTCATCTGGAACTGCCAAAACTGTATTTTTTATTTCCAAATTTCTATACTCAATTCGCGTCATTATCTATAAGTGCCGAAACAATTTTTTAAAAATTGCATGCAATACTGTTTAAATAAGAAGTATACTGGGAGTATTAAGTTTTTTAAAAATAAATTAAAATAATAAATAAAATAAAATAATCGATTAACAAAATGAAACAATAAATAAAAAATACCTAGTTTGCTAGTAAATAATACACTGTACCAAATAAGCGCATAGGCAACACATACTACAACCAGATCGATGTTGTAGTTGCCACACTGAGAAAATCGGAGGCGTAACTTACCTTTATGTTATCGTTACAACGTATCACCGAATTTGAAGAACATAACCATACCTACAATATACAGGTTTGCTGAAAATGGACGGTTTGATAGACTTAACAAGTAGATACTACAAGTAAAGACTAAAAATATAGAAAAAAGGACCTAACTCAGTACACCATACGAAATTTTACGATCATCTGTTCATCCGCTCACACGGCTTTGAATTCAAAATGTAACCTACCGTTTTTATACTGAAAAAAACTTGCGATGAATTGATTCAAAATAATAACCGAATTCAGTGCACGAGTTTTTCTCATGCTGTTCCTTGTGTAGCGGTTTGCTTAAATTTCTGTCTCCGTGTCTTAACCGGAATTGTTTCTTCCTCCCAACTCTGCTATCGTTTCCTCTAATTTTTCTTCTGTTAGTAGTACCTACTTGTAATAGGTAGTATTCGTTGTTCCTTAATCCTTAGGACACGACTAAGGGAAGCAGTTTTCCTCTGTTCAATAACAGAGAGTCACACTAATTATTTTTCCCAATTTGCTTAGAACCTCGCCACTATTAATTATTCTTACAATCCATGGAATTTGTAATATTTTTATATAGATGCATAGTTCGAGAGTTTCTATATTTTTAATTATTTGTGATATTAATATTATAGTTTCTGCCCCATAGATCAATTAAGACCTAGCAATATCTCCACGAAGTATGTAAGAATAAGGGAGAAAATTAAAGTACGACTAGACATTAAAAATAGGAAACATTGTACAAAAATTCTTATATTTATTTATCAAAATTTCCTTTGAAAAGGGATTTAGGAATTCAATTAAAAAAAGTTTGTGTGCTTGTAAGATATCAATTCGATAACACCTAACACCTGATATTACTAAAAGTCCCAAAAATGTCGTGTTGTGAGTAACTGAGTACCCAACCCACTCGTGAGCTGCCACTATAATGTATATTTTTCTAGTTGACTAACCCTAATGTCCTTCATTCTTTACTGTCCTCTAACTGCTAACCGTGCGAACTCTGAACCTAATCAATCTGGATGCACCACAATCTCAAGCAAGGATCAACAGAATTGTTCACTGAAGCGGATTATAAGGCCGCTCGGACAGGAAATTCGCATCAGGGATTCTAACTGCCCTTTTGTCTTTCTAAACATGGATGGCGCCAGCCGAACTACCACTCATTTTGTCCCCACTTTATGTTGTACTACATATACAGATTACAGAAATCGATATTTTATTTATGAAAACTAAAAAAAAAAGAGAGTGTTGTTAACGGAATTACGTACAGACACTCGTGTGGCGATAAGAAATTCAAAACGCAGTATGTTTTGGTAGGTACCTATATAACGTATTCTTAATGTGATGTAACATTTTAATCTCAGAACTTGAATGTGTTATACTTAAAAAATAAATTTGCGAACGGGTAGAAAAGCAGAAAGATTTATAAAGCTTTTCCAACTCGTTAATTCTGACTGAGATATAAAAAGCTGAGAAGTGAATTTAAAAATAACTGTAGGTTACTAATAAAAAGCAGGGTGGTATTACTACTCCCATTGATTAATACTGCTATTAGTACTATAATTCTATAATAGAGTTGTCGCAAGAAGATGACTGAAACATCCCGGCACTTGTTTCATTCATTCTAACTCATTAGTTAGACGTTGGTTGTGGGATCGTTCAATAAGGTAGGTACTTAGTAAGTTCTGGTATCACTTATAGTTCCTTTAACATAGCGAACATTCTTGGAGTATTCTCGTCAAGTCCATAGATTTAACCAAGCGCACCTACAGGAAGCGAAGTTTTAAACCATTTTAATGAACAAGGCAACAATCACTTCAAAGTCTCCGTTGGGGACGCTACTATCGTGTTTGGTTTAAATCTTTGCGTTGTGTCGATAGCACTTTTTTAAAACTACTACCAAAGACTATCCGATAGTGTTTGCTATTACTTTAATAGCAAAATAACGCCTAACGTCCAAAAATGTGTTGTTTTATTGCATTGCAATGTACACAGTTCCTAACACTGTAAACAATTCAAGGACTACAGAAAATAATAAAATTAGCTACCTACTATCATATAAAAAAGAAATCAACGTAAAACAGTAACACATGAATTTGTACATATTTCTATTTTTTCTTGGTCTGTATAAATGATATTTTCAATAAATCGGTAGTTTTCAATCTTGTTCTATATTAAATATTAGAAAAAAATAAATTTAACAGGTGACAGACAATAATTAAAATCAGTAGGCAGGCCTTAGATCATGTAGTGGCGCTGCGCTTGGTATGGATTGCTAATACTGAAACAGTAAACGTGCCAGGATTGCTAAAGATGGAAAGTATATACCTGTTCTTGTCAAGGGCCAAAGTTGTGAGAGCGCAGGCGCGGGTAATTTGAGTTAAAGTCTTCCAACATTGCCGCGTGGACACAATTTCTTTCGTACGCTTAAGCAGTTGTAGTGTTTTTCAAATAAATAAATAAATATAAACCACTAGAACATTAATTGTTTTCTTGCGTAATATCAAATACATTATGTTGAGAATGAAAATAGTTAAGTGTGCCACATACAGCTTTATTTTAAAAATGTGCAGTATGCAACATTCCTAAATTAAAGTAAATTGAATAAATGTGGCATCGCTGCGCTGCAACTGTAAAGCTGTGTAAACCTCGATAATTTAAATTCTTGCACATGCGCAGTAGTGGTCGTGGCACGAGACAATGATAAACAATATCGCTCACCTCTTTTTATCTTGGCACGTTTTCAGCACACTGTGAGAATACAGTATTAGCAATCCATACCAAGCGCAGCGCCATTACATGATCTAAGAGGCAGGCGCGAAACTCAATAGCAATGTACAATGGGTTGCCTATATTTCAATAATATTGTGGCCGCACCATTTAACTTGCAATATGCCTATATTGCACAATAAACGGACTTCACTGTATATACATACATACATATACATACATAATGTAGATCATCTTGTACCCGTGAGGGTGTCGAGGTTACCTACTATAATACTAATCTCTAATAAAAGATTGGCGTTCTTTTTATTTATTGAAGATTATCAATATTTGCTACGGGTTTGGATAATTATTTTAAAAGCTTGTATGGCAGCACACCCTCACATATCATTAAAATGAGAGAACTTGTCTACCCACCTATCCACCTACAGTGGAACATTTAAAAAATAACTTCCCTGTTTTCCGAGTGTCATTATCTCCCAGGATCGGCGTTTGGGAAAATACGAAATAGTAAATGAAAATGTAACATTTCTTCTTCTATATACCAATAATTCGTCTAAAGTTACATCACCTCACCTGACATTATTTTAACCGACTAACCCAAATGAAATCGTTTTATTTTTTATTTTTAGGAATTATTCTAATATAAAGTAGTATAGGTAGCAATAATATAATTGGGAAATATTTTATTTGACATGAACAGGGCGGAGCAATAAGGGTTCAAATTTGAAATACACTTTATTTCTCAAAAACATAAACATAAGTAACTTTTCACGATTATTGATCAATAATTTCTATTATTTCCAGCCCAACCGTTTATACTCTCCTCATAAAGTATTTATTCGACAATCAGGACACTCATTTGAAATTGCTACAGCTCTCTGTTCGTTGCTGTTAGGACTTACATATGACGCATACGTGGTTTCAGGATACGCCGTACAAGACGTATGCTTAAAAATCATGACTAGAGTCGATTCTCCTTTCCCACCGGAAGAAGAAAAGGTAGAACATTTTAATTATCCTTATGTCTATAACAGTAGATATAATTTACAATTACTTTAATTTTATTTACAGGAAGAAGAGGAACTAAAACCTGTAATTGACCAAAAATATATTTTAAGACCTGCAAAAGACTTAAGAAGTAAATTTTTATTAGCCATGGCACAAAGGGAAATTGACAAAATCAACGAAGAGAAAAGAAAAATTGCCGAAGCTGAACAAGAAAGACTCATAGTATGTAGACGGAACCATGAAGCTATCACCATATAACATTTTTAACTGTTTTGCTAGGAATTGGAACAACCACCTTTTGATCCGCTTTATGGACTTCGGTTGCACAGTTGGGTGTTGCTTCTAGCGGGAGAAAAAGATGTTGAAACTTCGATGTTTATAGAACCTAGTACCGGATATGCATATCCTTTAGATAGTCCTTTATATTGCGGCATAGAAAGTGTTTGGAATCATAACAATTATTGGGTAGGAGAATAAAATATTTTTCTTGTACAAACGAAGATATATTATATTTTTTAAAGGTTAATTTACAAGACTGTAGTCAAGGTTTAGGAAGTTTGGAGTATGATTTCTCGGATATAGAAAATTGGGAACATTTTTTGATAGGTGAGCCACTCAAATGGAGAGAGTCAAAGTTTGCAGATGATATGGAAGAAGATGAAATTCAGTTGCTTACAATAATGGATGAGAAGCACTTGGATATGCCCACACCATGGAGCCTTCGTATATGCATACCATACGCAGGTAAACTTATCAATCATTAATGAGGAATTAAATATAACAGCCGATAGTAGCTCAAGGTATTAAAATTTTCATATGTAGTTTTACAGAAACGTTTTCCTAATGGAGTGAAAAAAACATGGTTCAAACGAACAATGGTAGAACAATTTGCACCTTACGTCCAAGAAGACGGTTTACTCACCAGAATTTGTCGATATACTGATTTAGAATGCACTCCTTCTGAATTGCATACCATTGAAGAACGTTACGAAAATAGAAATGATAATTTATCGAAGATCATTAGTGATTGTGTTTCAGGCACCATTACAGAACATTATAAACGAGGAAGAGAAGATGCTGTAAAACGTATGTTATCTTAATTTAGCGTCGTTACGATACAATAATACTATTTTTCTTATGTGTCTAGGGCCGATCTTTCAATGTCCCGATAAATTTCCTGACAAGCATAACAGCCAAATTTATCTTACCGTTACGCCAGTTTCTGTCTTTTTAATCGTCTGGTAGTCTACGTCATGGGTTAGTTTGGTTATTCCATCAGGTTGAAGTTATCGGATACTAGAAGTAGCCGACAACGGTACTACAACAGTAAGAACTTGACCGATAGATATCCAGCAGGATAAGTTGTATTGAAATACACGACAGTGGTATCGGGTAGATTTTATCCTGGGGGCTAGTTTATACTACTTGGCAACTATCAAAAGACTTTATCGGGACATTGAAAGACCAGCCCAACAAACATTAATTGTTAATATCTATCACAACAACAGGTTGAATTTTTTCAGTTCATTCATATAAGAGTGGCGATAATGCATCGGTAGAATCCGAAAGAGTTATAGAATTCTATCATGAAGCGAGATATGACGGTTTGGGGAAATTAGAATTGGACCCACGTTTTTTAATAGAACACTATATTGACAGGGAAGACCAGTAAGTAACATTGTAATTACCTACCACGAATTGATTTATATGCAGGGTATTTTACAATTATCTCCATAACTTCAGAATGATGCTGTATTAGTGCTATAATGCCTAAAGGTGCTTCCAAACCAAACGCGCTGCTCTGCGCTGCGCTGCGCTGCGCCGCGCCGAAAAACACCGCGCGGAACTACGCAGAACGGCGCAGAACGGCGCAGAACAGCGCTAAATATTTAAAGACAAATCTGAATCCTGGCGTTGTTCCAACTGGCGCGCGCGCGTGTTAAAATATGGAATACGAAAAAGTTAAGATTGCTGCATTGTAATTAATAATCACCTAAATAGAAAAAGACGAAACAGAAAACGGTTTTTGGCGATAAAAGTCAACCAATTTTTCAATAACTTCATGTGTCCATTCAGTTACATTACTCATTTTTATTTATTTATTATTCGCATAAACGTATATGGTATGTAACCTGTCACTATAAACTGACTACAGCTCGACCAAGCTTACAAAGTTGAAAGGGGGCGTGCCGTCCGGCGCTGATATAGTTTTTCAAAGTACAGTCAAAATAAAAACATTTAGGCGGCAAATTTAAATAATTGTAAATACTTTTCAGTCAAAGAATTCAATGACCTTCCAAATGATATTTCTGGCTGCAGAATGAATTATCTTCCTCGATTTAGCATTCATACTTAACAGATTTTAAACGTCAAAACGATCATATTTTCCGGGGCATTTGTAAGAGCTTTATTTTTTAAAATCGAACGCACGAGGACAAACGTTGATCTACAAAACACCGTCCAAATCAAACGCGCACAAACAAGCGTTTTCCTTTGATGTACCGACATTCAGCGGATCGTGTTCGCTCTTGCGCGGAACGGCGCAGTTTGGCGCGGTTGTCGTCCAAATCCAAGGCGCCGCGCCGCGCCGCGCTGATTTGCGCCGCGCAGCGCAGAGCAGCGCGTTTGGTTTGGAAGCACCTTAAGCTTTCTTTTAAGTTGAAAAGTTCGAAGTTAATCGTTCCAAAATTCAACTAAACCGGTGTATGAAAAATAGGTACTACCATATTGTATACTGCTAACTAGGTGGTACCAATAAGTCTTTGGTGATACTATAGAGAAAGTGTGGCTAGTAGAAATGAGTCTAGGGTTCAGTTGTATAATAGTTATTTTTGTGTCGAGGTTAAAAAGATAACTTTTTTGTCAAGAGTTCAGCAGATCAGGTAAATCGGATAATGGTGTCCGGTATGTTTATCGAAAACATTTTAACAAAAGAACAATTTATCCAACAACAATTTGATTAAAAGGTAAATTTATCGAATATGAGAAACAATAAATTGACAGGTCCTCTCTGTGGTGCCGCCTATTGGATACTAATCATACTCATAGGTCATAGATCAGTTTGATACTAATCAACAACAATTTCAGATTTAAAATATACATATAGTAGTTACACTCCGAGAGGGCAGCACAGAGACAACCTGTCAAAATCAAAATTGAAACGGCCATAAAACTAGTACGAATTAGAAGAATGCTGGGCTTGGTTAAACTATAAATTTTAATATTTCTCACATTAGATAAACAAAAATAAGTTTAACTTAATTAATACCTAATAAGGTAATTTCTAATTAGCACTTTTAAGTTGGTTTTGTTAATCTAATGTTTGCTACCTACACATCATGGCCAGCCAAAATCAGAATTATAGTCCAGGAGCTAGCGGTATATTTTAAGACTAATTTCTATCAAGCTGAAATTTTTTTTATGAGCTGGTATGGTTATGTCTGCCAAATGTAGGTGGTCGGCAAAATAGGACCGCGGGACATAGAGCGCTAAGAAAAAAAATTGGCCAACTAACCAATCCAGGACGTCCGAGAGTGCTTCTGTCCCGCTCAAATTGTCGGACAAGGTGATTTTTGTGTTTGTTAAATTAGTATATAGTTATTAAAAAAAAATCAGGTTGATGGTAATAAGTCAAATGTCTTAAAAACAATACGAACCCCAAACGGCAGACACTGATTCAGTTCCGACTCTTATGTCGGAAAGTTAATTTTTTGTTGTCGGAATGTCTTAAATAACGAGCAAAATAGGAATTAGCTTGATTGAAGTTTGTAAATTTCATCAAAAAATAATTAAAAACAAAAAAATTATGGGCGCTTTATGTCCCGCGGTCCTATTTTGCCGACCACCTACATTTGGCAGACATAACCATACCAGCTCATAAAAAAATTTCAGCTTGATAGAAATTAGTCTTAAAATATACCGCTAGCTCCTGGACTATTAGGACGACCATGTAACTCGTTAGGTACTCCCTAGGTACCTACTATGTCAACTATTTCAATCACGGCAAATAATTATTTCATTTCTTTTACAGTATCTACTATAGGCATACTGGGTTTGCGAAACGAGGGGAACCACCTCCTGGAATGACAGAGAGTGTTAGAAGGATTGTTGTTGTAAGTAGTACTAGTACCTTATAATGATCATCAATCTATTACCAAACTAATGTGTAAAACAGTCAACTTAGCTAGCTCCTTGATTTACGAGTAGTACACTCGAGTCCGGGTCAGATTTTCTTTTGCCTGAGCTAGATAATATAACAAATAAGGAAAACCCTATACCATAAAAAGTTTAAGAAGCCTACCTAAAGAAACCTTCCTAAACTTTTTGTGGTAGAAGATTTTTCTTATTTGGAATTTCCATATCAAGCAAAAGAAAACCTGGCCTTGTTCATTTTCAATGGACTCAGTTGTACCTGCCTATCTATTTATTTTATATTATTATTATATGGCAAGAAATAGGCAAAAACAGAATCGAATGAAAAGATAGAAACAACAAATATCAGGAACATTCCATTTGGAGCGTTTTTAACAAAGTCAGTCAATTGTTTCTTCTAAAGTACTGACACGAAGGCAATAATAACGATCAACTTGCCGCTCTTGTCCTGTGAATTTTAGTATCAAATTTAATTTTAAAATATTCTTGTTTCCGCTCTTTCTTTTTAATATTTAAGGTCATAGTCATAGCTGTATATTACAGAAAATAGTCGAAAATTATCATAGAAACGAAAAGAAACAAGCATCAAAAGATATAGCAGTTAGAGAATTTGCTATTATTGAAAGAGAAATTCATCTGAAATATCATTACGAAGAAGGAAAAGTAACAGCATCGACAAGAGACTTTATTAAGCCGCCAATAGCAGAAATGGGGGATCAATTAAAATTTAATTCCAACTTAACAGTTGGTTATCAGGCTGAAATTGGTGCCAAACCTCCCAGACAATTGCAGTTATTTCTCTTATTTGAAGAACAATTGAACGATGAAGAAAAAACTTTATATCATATTAGGGAAATTGAAGATCAGGTATCTAGATGTCATACGCATATTTGAAAACTAAGTACTACTACTACATTTTATAATTAATAATTTATACAGGTTCTGGAATTCTTAAAACTAAGATCTATGGAAACTGCTTTTCCAAAATTAAGTGTGTCTCTGTTTGACAGGGAACACAATTATAAGTACAAGCAAGGATTGCAAGAGCGAGTATGTGGATACATTAAAAATGATACTAGCGACCCACTCATATGTAATTAACTTTAGGAGCAACAAGAAAAAGAACACAAAGAAAGAGAAACCGAAGATGAAATTGACTACTTGGCACCATATATTTGCAGATTAGGTAGTCCACCGAAATTAAGCCAGTTACAATCAAATCAAGCACGTGAGTGGTGCCAATGTGAATTTAAACAAATGCTGATAGAAAGAGCTAACGATATACAGCTACAGTTTGAAAAGGTACTAATAATCAATTATCAATCCTGCAAAAACTAAAAACGTTTACTAATTAGAATTTTTTTCATCCTAGAAGTTTCTATTCAAGCACATGATCGTTTTATTGTATACCCCTTCATTTCAAATTTCATCTAAATCGGTTCACTAGTTTTTGCGTTAAAGGCGTCACATACTACATACATACATACACACCCACCCACACACAGACAATTTTTCTATACCAGTGGTGGTATGGGAAAGTAAAAAAGTGGAGGTGCAAACTTCCCTTGGACTTTCCCATACTAAAAATAAACATTTCGTTTTTGGTATTCAACAGTAGTTCGCGAGGCAGGATTGGAAATCATTTGAATGTCTAGCGAGAAAAACGAGACTATACGGGTTCGATATGAACAGAAGAAAGACACCAAGATACGCTGTACTCTGTAGTAGGTACCGGCTAGAAATTACCGCTGGCGAAGCCGCGCGATCGCTACCGACCGACCGCGACGCGACGATCCGTTTTCGTCAGAGCTCATTCAATTATATAATAATATATAGGGTGTTTCATTTAAAATAACAAAGTTGCTTATCGTACTGTGGAAATCGAAGCCCTGTATACGTGATATACATTTAGAAGAATGCAGAATTATATACTGAATATCTTTTATATTTAAACTTTTTTCATATTTTGAATAATAAAGGCGCTATAGGAGCATCAATTTTCGATTTTGAAAACCTCGTAGAGGGCGCCACAGTGGAATTCTGGCGTTAATCAAAAAACAAAAATGTAGCTAATACCAACTTACATAAGTATAGAAAATTTAAACAAAATCGTTAGAGCAGTTTTTTGTAATAATTTTTCAAAAATTTCAAAATTTTTGGGAGCGCGCTGTTGCGACCGTTTTTGGATTTAGTAAATAATATTTTTTCATGGTGTACTACCGCCAAAGGGCTTTCAAACAAGTCGTTGCGAAACCTGATCAGATAACTGGTTTTTGAGTTATGGTGCGTTAAAGTCGAAATTTTGAAAAATTCATAGCGGTCGCCAGTTTGAAGTTAGAGAGTCCGGCAAAAAACTGTTTCCTTTCAATTATGGTCTTCTTTTATATTCCCTACTCAGATTTTCAAAATTCTGCTTCTGAAGAAAATGCTACCAAAAAAACATGTCTAACTTCCGCTTCCGGTTTCGGATTTTTTTGAAAAGCTTATTTTGTCGATGAATTTTCGATATACCCCTTCATTTCAAATTTTATCAAAATCGGTTCACTAGTTTTTGCGTTAAAGGCGTTACATACACACACACCCACACACCCACACAACCACTCACCCACAGACAGACATTTTTTCTAGACCATTTTTTTGGGTTCCTGGGAGCCCAAAACACGTATTTCCGCGAAAATCTCGATTTCGAAAATTTTCATGATATCAATACTTCCCCTATACAAGTAAAAAAGCAAATTAAATTAATTGAAGATATCTGAAATAAATGTATTGAGATAAATTATTAAAGTTTTACTTACGTAATACTAAGTCATAATTCTTTATGTTATCAAACTACACGAGTGCAAGAACTACCGAACGCGAATGGTACAAGAGCAGTAGTTACACGAATTTTTGAACGAACGTAACGCAAACGCGAACGTTTCCTCAGGTAATGTAAAATACCCATTAAACATTTAGCAAATGTTTCTCTTTCAAAGTACATATAATTTTCAAATATTATCAAAATCCCTCAACCAAAAACGACTCACATCACAATGTCTTCCTTCCAGCGTTGGTAGTCGGACCTACCTTTAATAATACTGCGTTGTCTTCTTGCGAATTCACGAAATCCATCCATTTCCCGTACCAAACACTATCCATAAACCAAAACAATGTCAATCACTCACACTACACTATTAGTTCACTACACCACACTTCAGAGTACAGTACAGTTCACTACACAGCACTGCACTTCTTGATATAAATATAATCCTCCCTTAGTGTTGTCCAATAGATATCAACAGTTAGACGTTTCAGGTGTTTTCAGTATATCAGATACAGGCCTTGGATACGCTTGAAGAATATCTGAAATAGAGCCGGATATTAAAATCTTAAATTAACTAACTATCCTATTTCACCCTTCTTTGTCCATTAGACTAGATCACAGACTTTTCAGAAATTTTAAATTACCACAACAAAATTTTGGTTGAAAATTTTAAAAAGCAAATTTTGAAAATGTAAAGTTATTGCAAGTCATATTTCGGTAAAAATTGTATCTATCGACTGCATCGAGAGCAATCACGACTGCGGAGTAAAATTGAGACCGAAGTAAAATGATAAAGGGCCTAATAATTAATTAAACTTATTAAATTCCAAAATAATTCTAAAATGTACTATACAGAGCGTCTAAAATTAAGTGCAGAAGCCGTGGAAAGAATTAAGAATTTAGGATAGGTAGGTACGGAGAACAAACAATTTTTTTAAAATCCAAATTTGGCGATTTTTTTAGCATTTTAGTTTGATGTACAGGTTGACCTTACAAATGCACCTGATGGCCACCTGGTTTTCCATTTAATCAATTATTACACCGCACAATTTGAGACATCCTGTATAAATAAAGTCGAAATTATATTTTTGTCATTCGAAGTAAACGGAATTTTCTGCAATAATCATTTAAAGACATAAATCCGTTAAAAATTGTGTAGGTAAGTAAACGTAAACCTACTTTACTTATTATGGCGCACCTGGTTTAATAATACATTTGGTAAAAGTTCTTAATAATGAATAGCAGATAAGAACATCTAGTTTTACATTTGTAGCACAAAACTATTTAATAGCAAGATGATTCATTTTGTTACCTAAGCAAATTTTTCGTGTCGAAACATAATTTTCTTGAATTAAAAATCAAACAAAAAAAATCCATTCGATTTTATTACAATTTTTAAAACTTCGCTGCAAATCTTAATGAAAAACAAAACAAAATTATTAATCTTACCATAAATGAAACATCTCTGCTGCAAAGGTAAAAGCCGTAAAAGGAATTTCTGTTCTCACTGTAAATTTACTAAATAGAGATCCATTGGAAACAAGCATTTTCATCCATTTTGGATTGTGTTCTAAAATAAAATAAAAATTAGTTAATTGCATTAATTATTATTAAACTTGCAATAAGTATTTATTTTCTTTCTGAAGTCTGATCAAATAAAAATTGATAAATACCTGATTAAGCTGAACGAATTTGTTAATTCAACAACGAAAGTATAGGAGCACCCATAAAGAACACCAACTTCTCTAACAATACGAGAATAACTAAAATGCACGAACTGCAATAATTCAATTGTTCATAGATACATAGATAACAAAAAGTCGTCGGATGCGTTAAAACGTAACGATTCTTATCATATCATGCAGATGGTGCGATTTCTCAGGTAGAAATAAATACGAACAAAGACTTTCACCTTTTAAGTCTTTAAATCAATTTACAAAGACAAGAATTTTTATAGAAAAGAAGTGAAACTATTTTTAAAATAAAATGTAATTTGAGTATGGCTTTCATTAAAGAAAAGCAAGTTTATGTCATTTCTCAAAAAGTGGAGGTGCAAACCTCCCGTAGCCTTTCCCATACTAAAAATAAACATTTACTTTTTGATATTCAACAGTATAGTTCGCGAGACAAACGCTGGAAATCATTTCAATGCATAGCGAGAGAAACGAGACTATACGGGTAGAGAAGATGCATGCATCTATTTGTAGCTACCGGCTTGAAATTTGGCGAAGCCGGACGATCGCTACCGACCGACGCACGATCCGTTTATGTCAGAGTCCAGCCTAAATCTTCAAAATTTACGAAATCCTAATCAACCGTACATTTTAGCTATATGAACACCTTATACTATATATACTATGTGAAATTTTGCATTCAATTATATAATAATATACAGGGTGTTTTATTTAAAATAACAACACATTGTTTATTGTACTGTGGAAAGCAAACGCCCTGTATACGTGATATACATTTAGGAGAATGTAGATCAGATAACTGGTTATTGACTTATGGGGCGTTAAAGTCGAAATTTTGAAAAATTCATAGATCCCGCCATTTTGAAGTTAGAGATTCCGCCAAAAAACTGTTTCCCTTGAATTATGGTCTTCTTTCATATCCCCTACTCAGATTTTCAAAATTCCGCTTCTGAAAAAAATGCTACCAAAAAAACATGTCTAACTTCAGCTTCCGGTTTCGGAATAAATTTTCGATATACCCTTTTATTTAAAATTTCATCAAAATCGGTTCACTAGTTTTTGCGTTACAGGCGTCACATACCCACACACCCACCTACAAAGGACATACCACCCACAGCAAACTCCATGCCGAAACGACCTCCCATAGCAAATAAAAGGCGGCGACACAGCAACGCTCACGGCGAAATGTTGGCGGCGATTACTCCCATTCCCGTACAATTGTCGGTCCTATTCAATATGGATTAGATACCTATTTTTCATTGGATACTTATATGAAATAATTCTAGTTTCGCTTTAGCATCACTTTTACAAAAAATTGTATTCTACAGTTTTATATTTTTCAGGAATCGGTGAAATTACAAGAAAAGCAGGCCTGGTATGTGTCAGTTCAGGATACTTTAGATCTAGAACAGGAAGCACGCTACTACGATGAAGTCAACGAGTCAACATTTTATCTTCATACATTGGAATTACGTTTAGCAAGACATAGAGATTTATCACCATACAGGTAATTTGATATAGGGGCTTTTAAAAGTATGCAATATCCCGTACTACATGAAGTAATTCAGTTTCATACACTGATAAGTGATAACAGTAGACGTTAAGTCTGACATTTAATTTCGGTAGTGTGTGAACTACCACCTATAGGTACTGCTTACGGAGTAGAATTTTTTTAAAAGCACTAGTGCAATAAAGTTTCCCTTTTTATAATGAAATTGAGTAATGAATGACCTACTTTTGCCCCATCGTAGAAAACGTAGGTAGTAGGTACCTACCTACGTACCTATAAAAATCGAAGCATAAGCAAGTCTTATTATTTTTTTCTGTAACATAGTTGACGTCTAAATCTACGGCGGATGCCTAGTTTTTCTCAAATTTCCCAGCACTTTATTGCATAAACATAAAGTTATTTTTGTGTAAAATTCAAAATTGTAGAATGTTCAGTCAAAAATCAAAAGTACCTACTATTATTATTTAACTAACAGTCAAAATGAAAATGATATTTATAACTTTGTTTTTTAGCATTTCATTTCCCGACAGTAGGTATCAAAGTTCATTAATCTCAAATAAAATCGTTTTCATTTTTCAGGTATGAAGCATTAGTAAATTTTTTAAAAATGGATGCAAGACTGAGACCATACAAATAACAGCTTTTCTATATTTATAATGTACCTAAGTAGTACCTATATTTATTTTTGATATATTTTTTAATAAATTTTCTAGTGATATTTTTTGCCATAAGTATCTATTTATTTTCACTTATATAATGGAACAACTGCAACTGATTAGTCGCTCAAAATTTGTGTAAGATTTTTGAGATCTTGAGAGTACAGTACGAGGACCATAAGAATACAAGATTGCCATATTTTCCCAGAAATTTGGTTGAAAGTAAACATGAAGAGACCGAATGTCCATAAGAAATGTATGGCCTATATTTCCTGTACTGCAGTAGGTACCTAGTACTACTCTCAGGCTGAAACGTTCTATAGTAGGAATACGCTATATCACCGACAATTGCCATGGTTACAATTGTTACAAGAATTGTAACCATGGCAATTATCGGGGGGTACCTACCTATAGCTTGTTGCAGGTACCTACTATACAGTCCGTTTTTTCGCTCTGTAACAACTTTATTGTAAATTCAGAATTAAAAACTGATCATAAAATGTATTTTTCGTTTTTTATTTTGTTTTGTTTTTTTAATTCTTTTCCTATTTTAATTTTAAACTTTTTTGTTAGGTGTATGTCTTTTATGTAATTCTGGCTTAGGGCCGATCCTTAGGGTCGACGAACTAGATCAAAGACACATTGCCCCTGATATTATCATCAAGAGCTTAAAAAATACAAATTCGATAATCATTTTCCGATTCTGGTAATAACGCGACTTTTCATTTGGTTTTGGTAGCTGTATTGACATGTATAATACCTGTGTCCCAGTGGTGGCTCTGCGCCACAGAGGGAACCTATTAAAGGAATCAGCTACAACATTAGAGAGAAATTTCATGAATTCAGAGGTACTTTTAAAAAGTAGCTCGCTGCGCTATAAGCTATTTTGTTGATATTGTAGCTTAGCTACGCTACTAGCTACTTTTTCCTCCATGTAGCTAGCTACTCTACAGCTATATACGAAATAACGTATTATTAGCTACTTTTTCGCTATATTTGAAAAAATGTATGTTATACGGTTATAGCCTACCATACGTATTGAGGTTCTAATCAACGAGGTTTAAGAACAACAAACAGAAACTGAAATCATTAATTCTTGCTAGTGTACCTGCAACTATTTGTTATTTTAGTTTAAAGTAAAGTACTGAAAGTAGGTATAAATGTTAATGCTTATCCCATGCATTTGACGTTAAAGGTACCTGCATAACAATAGAAACTTGCTGTTAGAAAAGCATTTGTTTGAAAGTTTGTTATAAGTTTTTGCGTTTGTAGCGAAAAGAAGTGCCGCGATTTCAGCTACAACTACTTTTTATTAGTAGTGCTCTACGCTACAAGCTATATTTTAATAACAATAGCGCACTACGCTACGAAGCTACACAAATAGTAGCTTAGCTACAGTAGCGCGCTACTTCACACCTCGGTATGGATTTTTTTTCATTAATATTAAATATTTGATACTTACTAAATGTACAGCTATTCTTTTTACGCGCGATTGAGTGAAACCAAAAGCACTCCGTGCGTCATCACTTTTACTTTTGATGGTTCTGCAGTTCCTTAGTGCCCTCATTCCGTGGCGGCGCGGCGTGAGGTAGACTATGCTACACCTAGTCAGTGACATTGATCATACTGGAAAATCTTAACTTTTTATTATTTATGTTTAGATAATGTTTGGATATACGGGATCAAGGTAAATAGGAATGTTCAAAATTGTTGTTTCAATATTTATAGCTATTTTTCTTAACTGGAACGTTTATTTTTGGTAATTGATACAACTATATTATAAAAAATCAGTGCCATTATACAAGTAAAATATGAGTATTAGAAAATCAATATATCACAATTAATTATTAATAAAAATTATTTTCTTGATCAGTAAGTACCTACCTAGTCTTTCATATCATTTTCAGATAAATATTATTTACTGTTGTTTATTGACATTCTCAAGCGTTACTTTGTTAAAATCCATGATTAAATAATAAATATTAAATAAAATATCGATTTCAACGGGAAATAACAAGATTTATTCGCTTTATATGTATTTCGCCATCAATCAGTATTAGGCAAAAAGAACATATTATCTGTTGTTACAAATATAAACATGCACATAAATCAAATTTTGCTAAACATTTGTTAGAACAAAATCACACATTTAACATCTAATAATACAATTAAATTTTTACACTTTTCTGATAACAAAAATAAATTAAATATTTTGGAAGCTTTTGAAATTTATAAACACACAAAAAACAACGTACCTTTAATGAATGAGCAAATTGATCTCTTAATTAGATTCTCCTTTACTGAAGATTTTGGAATAAATATCTTTTTCTTCAAGCGTATCATAATATCCGTATTGTTGTACAGAACTGGCTATGTAGAAGGAAGTCATTTTGTTAGTAGTCAAAAAATGAAAATAATGTTACTAGTACAATAATGTGTTTACGTATCCATGGCAACGGCAGTATTTTGCCCATAGCTCCGCCCCCAAAGTTGGTAGAAGAGAGAGCGTTGTCGAAATGACTTTTTAGGAAATATTTATTTACAGCAACAGAATATTTTTACATTGAAGAAAAAATAGTATATATTATTCGGAGTAGAACGTCTTATTTGTGTTTCGCTCACTTGCACAGCCTCGGCGCGTGCGCCTCGGCCGCAATATGAGCTCAACACGAAAAGAACTCTTTCTACTCCTAATAATATAATATACTATTTTAAAACACACTGATAAGCGACTGACCTCCGACGGGTTGACTGGGGCCAGCTGCTTCACGCAGTGTAAAAATAATAGAATCAAGGAGTTACTATATTTTGCATTTGTTATAATATTTTATATAGCTTTTGACAATGGCACAATGATGCCGAAATACGTATAAAGCGAATAAATCTTGTTATTTCCCGTTGAAATCGATATTTTATTTAATATTTATTATTTACTGTTGTATTTCTGAAATATTCAACAATTTGATTTTGAAACTTTCAAGTATTATTTACAATAAATATTTGACTCAGAATTGATTATAAATTGTGTTTTCTCATAGGAAAGCAGATTTTGGAACACAAATTTTGTTTTGATTTTAAGATTTCATACCTCCAGCTTCATATTAATACCAAATTTTGTATGTTCAAATCATCCATTATTTAAACTGTCTTTGGAAAATTATCATTTACATATTATCTTTCGAATTTCTTTTTAAATGTAGGTACACAAAAATAAAAACCAAATACAAATGTAAAATCACATACAAAATATCATTAACAATAATACTGAGTAAATAAATATCATTTGGTTATTAGAGATCATTAGTTTTCTAAATGTTTAAGTACATGTTTGAGTATTTTAAAATTGTAAAGTAAGTTATATTCTGCAAGTATTTAATAAGGTCACAACTACTAATAACTAAAGGACCATGAACCCATCTGTCCAATTAAATGTCCATCTTCATCGAATGTTGCAAGTGTTAATTTGCTTAATTTGTTACTAAGTGAAGGCAGATTTGTTGAACTATGTGTAAAAGGGCCCAATGTTAACGAAGCATGTGTGTCTGGAAAAATAACAATCAAGCTGTAACTTATTTTAATAATTTAAAACATACCATTTTCAGTAGTACTCATTTGATCAAAAACTCGATCTGGTTCATCACCAGCCGATTTTCTTTTTAGCTGTTGAACAAAGCTTGATATAAGAGAATCCATAAGACTTGCTTGACGTGAAAACACTTGTAAAATTTTTGAAACCCGAGCTCCATTCTCCACTACAACAAATTGTAGGAAGAGACAGGGCAAACAATTGGGGTCATCTTCTTTTGATGGTCTTGCATAGTCCCAACTTAATTCTTCATATCGCAATCCTAGTAAAACGGTCTAAAAAAATGTACAACTTAATATTTATTAACCATAAGGAACTAACTTAAGTTAGTAATGCTATTTAGCCCCACAACTTACACAATGTGCATCGTCAATAACATACACACTTTTGGAATTAATAGCCACTAGTACTGGAATGTCTTGATGAGTCATCAAACTCATTAAACCTCTCACGGGTTGTTCAATTTGTCCCTCAAAAAATGCAGCTCTGTAGTATTAAAACAATTATTAAAATATTGTGTTTACTAAACACTAATTAAAAGTTTCTTACCCATAATAAGGTAAAGACCAACAAAATTCCAAATATTTTCTAATTAATTTTCTGTTTGTAGCAGAATTTGGAACTCTCTTGTATTGTTCCAAAAGTCTTACTTCAGCAGAGTTCTTTGAACTAATTGGTAACCAAGTCCATGTTGCACTTTTTCGTACATGAGCAGGTAAGTATTTTGATTGTTCTTCCCTAAAGTAGTGGATGGAATGTACTTGAGAATTATATGGTCCTAATTCGATTCGAGCTTGAATTCCACCTAACATTATGTAATGAGATACTTCACATGGATATCTTCCTTCTAGTATGTTGTGCTTTGCTTCCTCATACAATAATTCTAGGACTTTTTGATCCCTAAAAGATTGTCACTAATTTTAGAATGTATTGGCATTTGGTATTAATAATAAAAACCATTAACAGAACTAGATGGGGGAACACCCAATGGTACCAATTGGTTAAAATATAAATTAATGATCAGTATAATTGGAATGAGAACAAATTTCAAGTGATTATGGTTTATTTTGGAACACATCGCTTGTGGATATAGTCTCAAAATTTGAATCTGACTTCTTCAGAGATAATTATTGAGAATCTACTGGGTTCCAATAAAGAAAATCTAGAACGGGTTCAAATGTATAGGACTTCTTTTTAAATATTTCGCGAAAGCATGTTATGGTAAGGCACTCTGTTAATGCAAAGGAATTAAGACTTTTTTAACATAGTATACAATAATCCTACTTGATTTTTTCTTCTAAATGTTGTAAGAAAAACACATTTCTTTTGAATAATATAATAGGCTCATCACGCTGTTGTCGGTTGTATGAAACATGACTGTATTGTTCAACTAAATGTTTCCAATTCTGCCTTATTTGGAATGGTTTATGTGTGGGTTTTAACCGTATTTCTATAAAAGTAAGGTTTTATTTAACTACCACTTTGGTGTAAAGGGAAATAGCAACCTAATAAAGGGCTACACATCCATAATGTAAAAACTTGTGAAGCAATTTGCTTATTAAAATTAAATTCATCACTGTTCACAATAGCTTGACAGAGTAATTCATTTGTAGCGTTTGGTGTATCTTCTATATCCATTAAGATAGCAGTCCGACTGTGCAAATAGACACATGTCGGTATAATTGGTCCCTGTATTGATTCATTTCCACTAGCAGATGCAGTAGAACCGGCTACTGAACTAGGTGCAGATACAGTTGTATTAGTATCTGAAACAAAAAAATTAAATTGATATGTAGTTACACTAATCCATTATAAATTAAAGACGAAGATTTTTAAAATATTAGTCAACATTAATATCACTCCAAAAAATCAAATTAAATATTATGTAGTAAATTGAGTAGATTCTAGATACCTAGCTATAATAAATGAGGTCATCAGGCGTCAATTACATGTATTTTCTGAAACATTATTCATCCTTTGCAAATATGTGGACCAGGGAAAATTGATATAGTAATCTATAAACGGAAATCTTTTAGCAAATATTTTATACAATGTCATCTGCTACGAGATTAATTGTTTTATGTTTACGACAGCATGGTTTGATATTACACCAGCAAACTGTTATCATCATTACCAAAAGGGTAACATCATCCTTAATTTTGTATATTTTCTGACTGTATATTTTTATGCAGATAAAATAAATTGCCAAACCTACTAGCTTCCTAAATCCATGATAATCATGTTCTTGAAAAGATTAATATACAGGGTGTTCAAGATACGGAGCGTATGCATGGGAATCTCGTAAACGGTAAAGTAGGATTCACACTCGTGGATTGCAGCCACTGAGATGGCACAGTTAAAATGCATAGACGTACCTATGTAGGTATTATTAGAAGCAAAACAATTTCTTCGTAATGCATTGTAAAAACAACAGGAACAACAGTAATCCTTTAAAGTGTTGTTTATGTAGGATTACCAACATTGTATTACAAATAACAATGTTGGTTGGTAAAATATGAAACCCCTGTAGTGGTTTTTCCACTGCATTAAAATTGCACGAGTGTGACTGCATGTGGCATTTTTGGAGTTGCGCATTAAAGTCTGCAGCAGGTGATGCAGCAACCATGGAAATGCACGAGAGAAATGTTCAGCGTATTGAGGACTACTACGATCACCATTCAACTTTTATAAATTTTGCGCAGTTTTCGGTACAGGCTGAAAATCTTAAATTTTCAGAAATAAGGCAGCCATTTAAATTATAAAAAAATTATATAAAATTAAAAATTATATATATTTTAGTAGTTTAAACTATCGTTAAACTACCTTATTCAGTAATGAAAATAATTAACAGTTACATTTAATAAATCATCTTTACTACGTTGTACTGAAATAAAATAAAATAATTTTAAAAATATATGGATAATAGTACATTATAGGGCAAGGTAGAGAAGACAGTTTTCTCAACTGAGCATTATTATTTTCCGAGCTGCGAAGCAGCAAGGGAAATAAGGTGCGAGGTTGAGAGAAATCTTCTTTACCGTGGTCTATATACTATTTTTTTCACTACTAGAATTGTTATTCATTTAAATTTTTGTAATTTACCATTTCCACATGATTTTTTAAATATTTAGTAGCCTGAAACTGTACACTCTTAAAAATGACTTGGTGGACCTAACTAAATTTTAGTTGCAACAACTAAAATTATTAGTTAAAATAGTCACAACCGATTTATTTGTTCCCTCTACTAATACGAATTGGTTACTTGCTTTTAGTTGTTGCAATGTTCTGCTTTAGTTACGACTATTGACGTAAATTTGTTGTGATAACTAAAATCTGTTAACAAAAATACTATTTGGCATTACTTAAAGATGCTAATTTAGAAAGTTAGTTGTAACTACTTCATTTATTAGTAAACGTAACTGATAATAACTGAGGTAGGTACTAATAAAGTTAGTTGTAGCTACTTCATTTATTAGTAAACCTAACTGATAATAATTGACGTGCGCACTTAATAAAATTAGTTGTAGTTACTTCATTTATTAGTAGACCCAACTCGTGATAATTCAGATGAATATACAACCATTATGATTCTGAAAAAAATGTTTATTAAAAAATAAAGTTACAAAGTTCTTACTTGCTATGATTCTGAAAAAAAATGTTTCTTAAAAAATAAAGTTTAACTGTTTAAAGTATTACAAAGTTCTTACATCTAAGTAGATAAATGAAACAAAAAGACACAAACATTTTCTTTCGAGCTCCATGAAAATCAATATTGTTTTTAAGTTTAATTTTAAGAATATAATGGATAAAGCAGCCGATATTTATTTAAGTTTTAAAGAAAAACAAATTAACTACCAGTAAAATCCATTTTATTGATACAGGGTGTCGGGAAACAACGTTCCGTAACTTCGGGAGATGATTCTACATCCAAAAATATGAAGAAAAGTTCTCATGAACAGGGGTCCGGAAAAGCTTTCTAACGGAGCTACGGCTCTTTGAAGAGGGGCCTCAAAATGTGTTGTTTTATTAATTAGTTAATCAATACTGAAACGAGATTGATAAAATTTGGTACCCAGGGTATATTTGGTACGGGAAATAGTTTGGTAATGTTAAAAATAGAAAAAAAAGCCAGGGGCGTGCGTAACGGGTAGGGTGTATTGATTAACTAATTAATAAAACAACACATTTTGAGGCCCCTCTTCAAAGAGCCGTAGCTCCGTTAGAAAGCTTTTCCGGACCCCTGTTCATGAGAACTTTTCTTCATATTTTTGGATGTAGAATCATCTCCCGAAGTTACGGAACGTTGTTTCCGGACACCCTGTATAATAGATTTAAAAAATTGTGTTGAACAAATGTTAATTCTACGACTCTAACTGAGGAACAAGAGTTGTCACTGATGTGTATTGTTTATCAAACTTGGTGGTAAATTTGAAAACACACCTTTGAATTAGTATAACCATACCTGGTCTGCCTCTACAGGATACAATGCATGTAATGAATGAATCGCCTTAAATGTAACTTCTATTGCCTTTAGAGGAGTTTCTACTTGATATAGAACTTTATCCACTCGAACGTAACAAGTATCAATACTGTCCAAATCTTCCCCCACTACAATTGGTGTCGGCTGAAGAGTTAATTTCAATTTTTGCAATTTTACTTCACGAGCCTTAATTGTTTCATCCAAGTCTTGGAGATTCTAGAAAATATGTTCATTGTACTTTATTGCAATGGAGCATAAACAAAGAAATACCTTAATGTGAATTAAAAATCCTTCATTGATTTCTGTTCTCGAAGGTTTCCATTTCTTGCTAACTGCCACGGGGGTGACTAAATACAGGAGTAGCTTTAATATTCTAACACTTTTACCATCTAAAAATAACTTTAAGAATAGGTTGTTCATAGATAAGTAGATGTACCTATTATATTATTACCTTCAGAATTACTTTTCAAAATTTCCTTCAATTTTTTTTCTACGATTTTATCTTTGATTGAACCTGCATACTGCAGTACTTTCTCAGAAAACTTTGAAAAATTTACATAAAATGAGTCATCAACTTTTGGATGTACAATCGCAAAGTCATTACTCATTATTCAACTAAAACATATATTAAAACAACCTGTAGGTACATACAACAAATATAATATGTATATTTTTTACCAAAATATATCCACAAGCAGAACCTAGGATAGGAAAGTTGTTGAAGTATTGGTAGATACTATTTTCTCTGAGGAACACCTGACGTGCCTTAAAAGTGTTTTGCCAATACTCCTGAACTTTATTAAACGGTTCCTTGTATTGTTTTAACCATTCTAATTGATTTGATTGTTCTTCATCAAGTGGTGTATCTGTAAAAATAATATTCATATATTATTTCTCTTTAAAACCATACTTGTATGATAAGCATAATATAAATACCTAAGTATACATAAGTACCGTCATCATCGGAATTCTGTGCATCTATAGAGTTCTTCAATTTTGTGTCTAGTAGACCAGCTAATCTTAGTTGCTTCCTGTAGTTATAATATTTAAAGAATAACTTTCCTCTTCCTGAGTGCGTTATCTTATCGTTTTTAAAATAAGTTGATTTCATAAAGTATACTTCCTACAATAAAATAAAATGAAGTTGAAGTTGGAGACTAAAATACCACCGTTTTCTTACTTTACACTCCTTTGGGAAAATCCCAACAATAGCATGAGCTAGTTCTTCGAACCTGAGGCAGCTTATTGTTTTAGACAAATCATCGTCAAGTTCGGTTTCAATTATTAACTCCACCAACTTGTTTCTGTCGTCTGATGTTAGCTTATGGTTTTTATTATAAGAATAAACAATTAGCTTTCCTCTTGTAGTTGAATTCAGCAAATCTTCTATTCCTGTGTCTTTTGCGCATGCAACTTTGTACTGATAAGTTGGAGTCTGCACAATTTGAGTATCGGTAAGCCCCACTATTGCGTCAGACCAAACTCCTGTAAATATTCTACAGTCATCTTGGGATGACGGGCCCGCAACTACAATTGGAGTAGTATTGCTTTCGATTGCTGCTGGATTCGTTGGCGTTGCCAAAAAGTTCTTGTATCTTTCCAAGAACTGAATTCTTACACCAAGTTCTTTAATTTGCTCTTCCGTCAATTTTCTAAAGATTTCGAAATCAATAATACAATTTCCTGAAAATAAGTTAAATATTGAGATATTATTTTAAAATGAGCGATTGAGACAAATGTATGTAGTACCTATAAGTTTCAGTACCCATTTAGAAATCGGTTTTTAGCTTTACCCGCACCGCAAAATTAGTTATAGGTAGGTAAATTATAATTGTGCACATTGTGGCATAGTGTATAAATTCTTTCCGCCATGTTTGAATAAACTATTGCGTTTTTTTAATGGTAACCCCCAATATTTTTGACATACATACTAACACTTGGATGGAGGGTGCAATATTCTAAAATCCTAGGTTTCCATATTAAACGACCACGCTATAGTACTATACTATATTATCAGACGCTCACTTTCGTGAATCCCTCTGTACAGAATGATATTCCTGATCTGATAGATATTTATAAAATTAAAAAAAAACGCTTACCAATAAAATCTGGTATCAATTCTTCTAGGTTCCATTCCATTAAAATATTTTCGACGAATGACCGTTGACTTTCCGAATGAGTATCATCCATCTTTTATGTTTTGTTGTAAATTTTAAACTTCGCTACAAAATAACCACAGAAAATAACTGAATAACTGACGAGGCGACCGACTACGTCTACGCCCAAATATGTGCATGGTCATCATTTCAGTTTAAGGTACAGGGGGATTCCCACACAAGCGGACTGTTCAGCAATAATCATACATACTACTAAGTAGATATTTTATGTTCTAGTCATTCTGGATATTGTACTAGGTTCATAAATTTTAAACTATAGATAATATTACTTACCAGAAAAAAACACTATCGATGGTGATTGATGATCTGATGATCACTGCACTATTTCGAAGCACGACCGACGGACGAACGTGTTGTCATAAATAACGAACGTGTTGTAATGAGAAATTTTAGTTACAAAAAGTACTACTTACTACTTTTTAGTTCACGCAACTAACTTTTTAGTTTTGGATACTAATTTTGTTGTAGTCACAACTAGACCTTTTGTGGTTCCAATAAGATTATAATTGTGACCACTAAATTGAGTGTAACTAAACTTATTGTGTTATACCAACTTTTCCACATTGTACAAGAAACCTAGTTTTACGTTATTATAACTAATAGTTGCTAACCAAGTTTTGGGTGTTGTTGTAGCAATTTCGATTGACTCTAGAAACCAATTTTAAGTTCCAGCAGTTAAAATTGTATGTTGTTACAACAAAATCGTGTTAACAAATAAAAATTTGTTGGGAATACCATGTCATTTTTAAGAGTGTAGTTGTCAAACTAAAAAACAAAACCAATAACATCTGATTTATAGAACGTTTATTTTATTATTTACCTAGGTAATTTTTCTTTATCATTATTTACCTAGCTTGAGAAATATAACTTCTCATTAGAGAAAAGGAGTAAGTAATGGCGACTTCTCAGGTTAGTAGTGAAAAATAGTTATTTATTGTATAAGTGTCTTAGGAAGTATTTTATGCACGCAAGAATATTTAAACGCGAGAACGAGAAGTTCGAGCATTTAATTTTCTTCAGTGGATAAAATACAACTAAGACACGTATATGCAATACAACGTTTTATCCCCAACCAGACAAGAGAGTGGCATTTTTAAATTAATATTTTGGAAAAAAATTATTTTGACATTTTGAACTGACTTTTGTCATACGTGTTGCTATAGATTTACCATTGTTTTAATTATAAGACGTATGTGTTTTATTAATATCATAAGACGTCTCTTAATAGTGGAATTATGACCTTATAATATACTGGTTGTGGATAATAGTTATTTTTGTATCAAGGTCAAAAAGTGAATCTTTTTCGGCCGCGACTGATTTTCTGGTCGAGGCAAAGCCGAGACCAGAAAACAGGGAAGGACGAAAAAGCACTTTTTGGCAGAGGTGCAAACAACATTTTTTAGGCGAATATTACAAATTTTATTAACAAATTTAAATTTTTATCTAAACATTCCAATGACATTTGGTCACGTGACCTTTATCATAGTCGACTAAAAAATTATAAATCAGCGGCCGAAAAAAAAACAAATTTCGGCCGAAAAAAACCATTTGCGGCCGCAAAATAGAAATTGACAAATGCCTACTACAAATTGACACTTTTCGGCTGTCAAAAGATACGTAAAACAGCTGTTTTTATCGTAGTCGACTAAAATAGTTATTTTTGTATCAAGGCCAAAAAGTGAATCTTTTTCGGCCGCGACTGATTTTCTGGTCGAGGCAAAGCCGAGACCAGAAAACAGGGAAGGACGAAAAAGGACTTTTTGGCAGAGGTGCAAACAACATTTTTTAGGCGAATATTACAAATTTTATTAACAAATTTAAATTTTTATCTAAATATTCCAATAACATTTGGTCACGTGACCTTTATCATAGTCGACTAAAAAATTATAAATCAGCGGCCGAAAAATACCATTTGCGGCCGCAAAATAGAAATTGACAAATGCCTACTACAAATTGACACTTTTCGGCTGTCAAAAGATACGTAAAACAGCTGTTTTTATCGTAGTCGACTAAAATAGTTATTTTTGTATCAAGGCCAAAAAGTGAATCTTTTTCGGCCGCGACTGATTTTCTGGTCGAGGCAAAGCCGAGACCAGAAAACAGGGAAGGACGAAAAAGGACTTTTTGGCAGAGGTGCAAACAACATTTTTTAGGCGAATATTACAAATTTTATTAACAAATTTAAATTTTTATCTAAATATTCCAATAACATTTGGTCACGTGACCTTTATCATAGTCGACTAAAAAATTATAAATCAGCGGCCGAAAAAAAAACAAATTGCGGCCGAAAAATACCATTTGCGGCCGCAAAATAGAAATTGACAAATGCCTACTACAAATTGACACTTTTCGGCTGTCAAAAGATACGTAAAACAGCTGTTTTTATCGTAGTCGACTAAAATAGTTATTTTTGTATCAAGGCCAAAAAGTGAATCTTTTTCGGCCGCGACTGATTTTCTGGTCGAGGCAAAGCCGAGACCAGAAAACAGGGAAGGACGAAAAAGGACTTTTTGGCAGAGGTGCAAACAACATTTTTTAGGCGAATATTACAAATTTTATTAACAAATTTAAATTTTTATCTAAATATTCCAATGACATTTGGTCACGTGACCTTTATCATAGTCGACTAAAAAATTATAAATCAGCGGCCGAAAAAGTAAAAGCGGCCGAAAAAAAAACAAATTGCGGCCGAAAAAAACCATTTGCGGCCGCAAAATAGAAATTGACACCTACTACAAATTGACACTTTTCGGCTGTCAAAAGATACGTAAAACAGCTGTTTTTATCGTAGTCGACTAAAAAATATTTTATTTTATTCAGTACAACGTGGTGATCGTAGTAGTCCTCAATACACCCAACATAGCCTTCTCATTTAACCTCTTTACCTTTTATCGTTTACGAGATCCCCATACATGTGTCCCTTTTATCTTGGGACACCCTGTATGGTCATAAGTTGTGGTAGGTGATAAGGTGAAAACTCACTTCTTTCAAAATAAGAAGCTTGAAATTAAAAAGTACGACTTCTCAAGACTATACTGAGCCAATCTAAAGATAATTATCATTAGCCTAAGAAAGCGATAATTGAATAAATAGGTATAAAATATTTTGTTTATTTTACTACATAGTAGCTGCAGATTTATTTACCACTTAATGTCTGAAGTGCGTTTAGGTAAACAAAAATAACCATTATCAATGTTCTGATGTTCTGATTTAATAATAATCCAGTTAGAACTTAATGATTAGATACAACCAAATAAATAACACTCATAAATAATTTTAAGTGTTTCTATTCAATTTTTTCATTTCCTGAATCACTGTGTATAGTGAGTTTTTATGATAGGTGTATTATGTTTAGCAATTTTATTAGTTCTGGGCGATTAATGCAAATCAAATAAAAGTAAGGTAAACATTATTTATCTCTAGTCAAATAAATATTTGCATTGATAACCCAAATAGTACAGAAATTACTTCATTTTTATTGAATGTGAGATGTGAAAACAACAGGTTCATTGTGATTAACATAAACGTGATTGTGTTGGAAATAAAAATATATAAGTTTTATGTAACTGCCAAATAATTGTACCATTTTCAACTAAAAAACTAGGTATCATTGAAAATTAATTAACCTTCTTTGTGTTTATTTAATATTGTTAGGCTTATTTGTGAATATAGTGAAAGAAAAACAAGTAAATCCCCATAGATCGACGTGTTTGATTATAAAGACATGAAATATGATTAATTGAAAAGGATGTGGTTAATGGAAGTGAGCTTGGAATTTGTGATTTTTTATAATAGATAAGAGCAAACTATTTTTTAAGAAGTTTAAATCAAAACTAGGAATCAGTATCTGGGCTTTTTAAAAGGTGATGTTTATAAAAGACACAGAGAATGAAACATTAAAATTTAAATATGTAAACAATTTAAAATTAGCATCCGAAGTCACATGTAGTGGAAGTACTTTTGCTGAGTTTTGAGTACCAAGACCTGTCCTGCAGTGATGTGAATTTTAACTTTCTATTTAGCCTTCAACATTCATCTAAATGTAGATTTTCCCAAACATTGAAAATCTCGTCAAACCACTTACATCAGAGCAGTAAAATTTTGAATTTACATAGAAAATTGATGTAGAATGAAATGATGAACAGACATGAATAAAAAAGAACCCCGGAGAGATTATATTTTAGGAATCACAGGAAATACTTACCAGGAAGCGGTGTGATATGATAAAAAATAAATGCAATCCCAACAGTTCTATAAAATGTTTAGATATGAACTGAAGGTATAAAGGAAGTTATCAATATTAACTTCTGGGATTTTTCAAATTTACATAACGACTAAACCAACACCCATACAACATAGCTAGTGTATCTAGTGATACGTATTTAATTTGTTTTTAAACAAGGACGTAGATGGACCTCTTGTAATATCAAGAATTATACTTAAATTTTCTAAATTAAATTAAGTGCGTGTACAAAATGGAACGTTTAACGACAGAATCAATTAAACGTGATTTTACAACTGAAACGAGTGACTATTTTGATGTAAGATCTACCATTCTGTCTAGTATTGAGACTTTAATTGAAGTTGCAAGCGGTAAAAATGTTATACCTGAAAAAGAAACACCTCCAGGTCATAAAGCACCGTTGTTATTATACGATATTTTAATACCTGCACTTGGCACATTAATAATACTTTTAAATCTTGCTGTTGTGATATCCAGCGGCCTTATTTTAAAAAAGGGTAAGTAAAATTAAATTATTAATAATCCTACTAGTTTTAATACGAGCCCCATGCCAGTTTTATACAGTAGTATACTTTAATAGAAAAAAAATTATTTGCGCATAATTAAAATAATAAAGTATGATAGGATTGATAGGTACCACAAAATCTACAGTGAATCAAATGAATATACGGTAACGTGATTATTATTCATTTTATTCTTTATTGGATTCATCGTTAATATAGGAAAATTTGATTAAATGTAATTTTACATGAAATCAAAAAAATTATTAGGTAGTCGCCGTTTAGTTCGTTCAAATATTTTTTTACATTTGAGCCATATATCCGATAAATATAATAATTGCAAATTTATTGACATTTTCAAGCGTAACTTTGTTAAAATCCATGATTAAATAATAAATATTAAATAAAATATCGATTTCAACGGGAAATAACAAGATTTATTCGCTTTATACGTATTTCGGCATCAATGTGCCATTGTCAAAAGCCATATTAGATATTATGGTAAAACCTCACAAACACAGTGCAAAAATCCACTCTGCTCCTATTAAAACAATAGACTGTTATATGTTTATTTTTTTATTTTTTAAGGCCGAGTTGTATAAAAGGTTTTGACTCCCGGTTCAGCTCAACTGGGAGTTAAATCTTTTATACAACTCGGCCTTAGTGTAGCACCAGGGGCCCGTACCCCCGAAACGTCTGATTTTATGTTTCAAGAAATTGTAATACAGTGTTTTCATTTTTACTTTCCCATACCACCACTGGTATATGGGAAGTATTGATATCATGAAAATTTTCGAAGTCGAGATTTTCGCGGAAATACGTGTTTTGGGTCCCCAGGAACCCAAAAAAGTGGTCTAGAAAAAATGTCTGTCTGTGTGTCTGTAACGCCTGTAAAGCAAAAACTAGTGAACCGATTTTGATCAAATTTTAAATGAAGGGGTATATCGAAAATTCATCGACAAAACAAGCTTTTCAAAAAAAGCTTCCGGAAGCGGAAGTTAGACATGTTTTTTTGGTAGCATTTTTTTCAAAAGCGGAATTTTGAAAAGCTGAGTAGGGGATATGGAAGAAGGGCATAATTCAAGGAAAACAGTTTTTTACCGGACTCTCTAACTTCAAAATGGCGGTCGCTATGAATTTTTCAAAATTTCGACTTTAACGCCCCGTAACTCAAAAACCAGTTATCTGATCAGGTTCCGCAACAACTTGTTTGAAAGCCCTTTGGCTGTACTACACCAAGAAAAAGAATCATTTACTAAATCCAAAAACGGTAGCAACGGCGATCTTCCAAAAATTGTGAAATTTTTGAAAAATTATTACAAAAAAACTGCTCTAAGGATTTTGTTTAAATTTTCTATACTTATGCAGCTTGGTATTAGCTACATGTTTGTTTTTTGATGAACGCAAGAATTCCACTGTGGCGCCCTCTACGAGATTTTGAAAATCGGAAATTGATGCTCCTATAGCGCCTTTATTAGTCCAAATATGAAAGAAGTTTAAATATAAAAGTTATTTAATATATAATTCTGCATTTTCTTACATGTATATCACGTATACAGGGCGTTTGCTTTCCACAGTACAATAAGCAACTTTGTTATTTTAAATGAAACACCCTGTATATTATTATATAATTGAATGCAGAATTTAATTGTCTATCATATAGTATAAGGTGTTTATATGGCTAAAATGTACGGTTAATGAGAAATTCGTGAATATTGAACTTTAAAACAGCGTAGGGTGAAATTTGTAAGTGCCGATATGTTCAAGTGACCATGCGCGGGACGGGAATTCCTTGTCGCCGGCTAATCCTAGCAGCCTATGAATATAAATAATCACACATGCGCAGATGAACACAATCGGCACTTGTGTTAATTTTCAAGTTTAGTTTATCGGTTGTGGCGATCTATACTGTTGAATACCAAAAACGAATGTTTATTTTTAGTATGGGAAAGTCCAGGGGAGGTTTGCACCTCCACTTTTTAAAATTAAAGTTGGAGGTCCCATTATTACAATTTACGAAAGTTCACTAAATATCTAGTACTACGCCCACTTTGAAAACAATTTTTCTCCTGCGGCGCTGTTTGCTCGCTTCGCTCACATAATACACCTACAATGTTTGACTTACGAATGAGACATTGTTAAGAAGTCTATGGAATATTTATCTCTAGCTGTCTGACGGACCTACACCCATTGAGATTTTCAAAAGTTAGCGCCCATTCTTAGGTGGTATTATGGATTATAGGTGGCCCCGTCCAAACAAAATTCCTGGCAGTTTTTTCGTAATAAACATACTTTTAAAAATATACAGGGTGTTTCATAACTTGTGGAAAGTCCATAGGTGATGTATGCAGAACATGAAAATTAAGTGAAAAGTTTATATACACATAAATGATCCAAAGCTCATCGTTATCGAGTTAGGGCTCACTTTGTGTTCCAAAAAGACTGACCAAATACAAATTACGTTTCAATGATTATTATTATTATAAAAATTGCTTATTAAATAAAGTTATAAATAAAAGGTATAATTATTGCTATCGTTGCTATGAGTGAGTCTAGCGTGCCAACAAATGAGAACGATGCGATGCGACGCGACGCGACGCCTGGAATATTTACACGTTTACGAAAATCTAGTGAGCCACTATATAAACCTTAGGTTGAGGGGATTGAGTCCCTAGTTCAAGCACAGGGTGGACATTGTGAATATTTTTTTTAAATAATGTTTAATTGGGAATTTAAATTTTATATAAGCATTAAAATGATTTTAAAACATATAGCGAGCTGTAACTTGATAATGAAGGATTTTAGATCGTAATGTGTATACAAACTTTTGTCTTAATTCTTACATCCTGCATACACCCCGCAAGTACTTCCCACCTGTTATTGATTCACCCTGTATAACAAAGAAGTCTATTATTGCGTCCTTACAGAAATTCTTGATAAAAACTAAAAAGTTCGCTGATCTTTCTACTCAGTTTGTTTATATCAATAAATAGATACATTATTAAGATTAATCCTTAATTGGTTTAATTACTAACCAATCATATTTTCAAATAAGTTCTCACAATACCTAAAAGTGTTGAAAACATAATTTTCGTATAATCTGCAATATTAATATTAATACGCAGTAGTATATAGTAATCTAATGTTTCAACAATGATTCCATATGTGTAAGTTTTTATCAGTTGTAGGTTTTAACAGACATCCTTTAAAAGATTATTTACCCAACAACAGTCTACCAAATTATACATTTCCTGAAAACAGTATAATAATACTAAGTACTTCGGTTAAGCATTTAGTAGATTAGATATATAAATTAATTTTTATTCTTTGTAATTATTATTGTAATAGGCATTCAAATACATTTTTATAGCCGTAGTACTTCCTATGAAAGAATTAAAATTTTTGGGTTTAAAAATTGTTCTTAATCAATATACAACATCCAAACCAAAGACACCAAGAACTTTATTACGCGTATATGCTATAAATTAAAACATTTGTTTAAAGTCAGGGATATCTACTAAATTTTAATTGTCAGGTAGGTACTCTATGGTCTATGTCTATTAGTTCAAAGACACTCAACTGTAGAATTGGATTTGCACTTTTTTTTCTTGGAATTGATTCTATAGCAATAATCGCTTTATAAACTTTGCCGCGCGAAAAGCGGGGAAAGCATATTTCTAATATTACCTAATAGTTTGGTCTGAGGAACCGTTAATGCATTGAGAAGTAAATTCGTTAGCAACAATTTTTTTTAATATAATTCCCTATTCAAAGTTGTTATTCTATTGAGAAATCCCACGTTTTTAGTTATTTTGTTTCTAAATAGCAGTTTTAGTAATAAAATAGTTTTACCAATTAGTTACTGGTCGGCCGCTCGGGGTTGAGAAAACGCACGCACCCCCAATCGCTTACACTCGCGTTCAGTCGTGGCGGTCGGTAGCATTTCTGTGCAGAATCTCGACGTTGTACAGCAACAAAATTATAAGACGCGCTCGCTTCGCATCTGAAGTCCCAAAGCGGAATAAGCAATAGTTATGAAATGTTTATTCTCTTGAGTGTACGACAACCTCCTGAATTTAGCAGCGCTAAGTGCAACTTTTTCTCAACCCTGAGCAGCCGACCAGTACCACATTAATACTGATAAACACTTCTTCAAACTCATTTCAAACTCCAAACTCATGTAAAAAGGCTTCACGCATGTGTTGCACACTATATTTTCCTATGACCTTATATTTTAATAATTAATTGAATTATTTTCATAACCGTTTGACGCAAACGCTACGAATCCCAGAAACTGAAACGATGCGCAGTAGACTGTAGACACATTCGAAAACATCAAACGCAGGTGTTTTGCGGCCATCGCCACAGTAATCTATTAACAATATTTACTCCCGATGCCAAAAAGTATATGGGCTCTACCAGAATTCGCGAAATAAACTAGTAACACAAGAAATGCATAGGATTGTTAATAAAACTCTTGTTAAATAGTACTTAAACAAAAATTTAAGAATCTTTTCTCTTTTTCAGGCCAACAACCAAGATCCACTTATATGTGCCTTGGCAATGTTGCCTTAACAGATCTAGTAACTGGAGTAGCTGTATTGTTTGGACAACTTTATCCAAAAAACATTCGAAACCACTATGTTTGTGCCACCCAAATAGGTAGGTAATTATAGCAATTTAATTATTTTTGTTTCGTATTGATATTCAATGCCAATCACACAGAAGGCATTCGTTTATCTAATAAAAATACTTTTATTAATTAATGCATGTAGTACACTCATAGATAAAGGTTTAATAAAATAAAAATAGTATTGCGATTGTATGCTCAGACATACTTTGAAAATTTAATACAAAAATATTTGTTTGGGGCAAGTACCATGTTTGCCAATCTTTAAGGTATTTTGTTCCTTGATAATAAATGAAAGATAACGTAACAATAACATGCAATGTACCAATAATTATTTTTAATTGATATTACATTCCAAAAATAAATTAATTACAGGTATGATAGTGTCAAGCACCTTAGCTTCCATCTATTCAGTAGGACTAATAGCAATTGACCGTTATTTATTTATAATACATGGATTGAAATATCAAGTTTGGGTATATCCAACAAGAGTCAGAATATTCATACTTTCAACATGGGTCATTGGTATGTAATTAGATAACAATTTAAATTCATCTTAATATATTTTTATAAAAAATATTATAGGTTGCGTGATTGGTTTTCTTCCACTAATGGGTTGGTATGGAGATACAGATAATGGGCGTGTTTGTTGGTTCATTCTTCTAGCTCCAAAAGAGTTAATTTTACTCACATGCCTAATTGGAGTCATACCTATTCTAGTAGTTATTGTATTATACTCTGTTATTCTTTACCGTGCCATCCGAAAAATTATACAATTGCAAGAATCAGATATAGGCAAAACTGACACCAATGATAATGGTTTACGAATATTCAGAGGCAAAGGAAATGCTGTAAATTCATCAAATGTAGAAGAATCACCAACAGGAAATGTAGAAGGAAATAAGAAAAAGTTACAACAGAGTTCAAACTCTCCCAGCAAATGGAAAGCCATTAAAGTGGTAATGTTTACTACAGGTAGCTTCGTTATTACCTGGTCTCCTTATTTCATAGCAAGTTTGATGTATGGTTATTGTTATGACAAGAATTCTTCACGCTGCAACACCCTTCGCATTTTAATAGCTAGCCCATTAGCAATTTTAGGTTTTACAAACAGTTTAATCAATCCAATTATATATGCTTGGTGGCATAAAGGTTTTCGAACTTTCGTCAAAACTAAATTTCAAGCAATTAAACTGAAGAGGAAATTAACAAGAGAAATAACTGCACCCAGCAATAGCAGTAAAAGTACATCTACAACACATACAGGGCTTAGCAGTAAAACATCATCTTCCAGTAATCTCCAAAGCTTGCAACTTGAAAGGGAAACTTTTAGCTACAATACACGACTGTAAAGCGAAAAGAATTATCATTATCACTATTTGATAATATTTGCAGGCATCCCTTTTGCTACCCAAGGATAAGATCTCAGAAATAATTACTACCTATACACTAGGATAATATAATATTATACTAAAGTTCAAACTTAATGTATTTAGGCATTTTATTAAATGCATATAATTGTTACTTTATTTTCTACTTTCATTAATAAATAATTTGCTTTTGATGAATAAGTATTACTATACAATTAATGTTTTTCTTTCTGCGCTACTGAACTCTATTTCACGATTTACTGTACTATCTGTTTCCAAGACAGTAACTCTTGTTTTAGCCCAGTCAAATTAGAAAAAGGTTGAAATTGAGGGAAAAAATCCAAGAGTTTTGAAAATTTCTATAGTTGTTCGTTGGTACCTACCTACAGTACAGCATACTAAAAGTTTTTAAGGTTGGGGGGGGGGGGGCGAGCGGCGGTGTGGAGCTGTTTAAGATAACTTTCCCTCGATTTTTGCTTATATCTCCGTAATTATCAACCCTATGGAAATTTTATCCATATACAAAATTAAAGTAGATAAAATTCCCAACAAAAAAGATCCTATTCAAACATCGTACTTTCAAAGTTAAAACAGTTGTATCTTGTATCCATGGGAATTAATCTTTTAAGCGACACTTATTATTTAAGCGTAACCGGTGCAGTTGGACGTAAGTTCATTAATATGCTGACTCAGAAATTGAATAGGGAGGATATGGAAAAAAACAAACATATTGAAAGGGATGCTGATACTACCATTGTGAGATGTGGATTTGACAAAACATCTGAGGACAAGGTAACAATAATAGGCGAAGACATTGATTTCCTGGTCTTGTTTATTGCATATACCACTTAAGTAATATATTCTTCGTTAAACCAGGAAGAGGGGAAGTGGAGACAAAACATATTTCTCCTTGGAGTTACAGAAGCTAGGATTTGCAAAAAGTATTCTCTTCATTCATGGGTTCAGTGGGTGCGACACCACCTCATCCATCTACAGAAAAGGTAAAGCAATGATTGTTAAATTGTTTGAGAAAGATGGAAGCCCCATAGTCATTGGAGATGTTATTTATACCCGCACTTATCAACACCTGAGGCTGTTACACAAGCGGGTGAGCGGATGTTTTTAAAAATGTGCAATGTTCGTCAAACAGACATGAACAACCACAGGTACTGCTCTTTCTTAAAATCTGTTAACAAGCTGAATGCAGACCTTGCGTCTTTGCCTCCAAAAACATGATGTGACTAGCAGCATGTATACAGTATAGGTACCTACAGTCTTTCTAGAAGTGCAAATATGGTTGGGCAACCAGCTGAGGCCTGGGGATGGAAACGAGGCATAGTTGGAACCTATCATGACCAATGAATTCAATCATGAAAACCATATTTTGTAAATATACAGCTTGTTGTGGCGTACGATGCGGATAAAAGGTTTTTTTTAAACGCTTGTTTTTTCTACCCCATAGCTTTGAAAGTACCTATTATGATGAATCAATAGGATCTTTTTTGTAGGAAATTTTGTCTACTTTAATTGTGTATATGGATAAATTTTCCGTAGGGTTGATAGTTACAGAGATATAAGCAAAAAGTGGAGGTGCAAACCTCCCCTGGACTTTCCCATACTAAAAATAAACATTCGTTTTTGGTATTCAACAGTATAGTTCGCCACAACCGATAAACTAAACTTGAAAATTAGTATATGGAAAATTAACACAAGTGCCGATTGTGTTCATCTGCGCATGTGTGATTATTTATAATTCCCGTCCCGCGCATGGTCACTTGAAGTTATCGGCACTTACAAATTTCACCCTACACTGTTTTAAAGTTCAAAATTCACGAATTTCTCATCAACCGTACATTTTAGCCATATGAACACCTTATACTATGTGATAGACAATTCAATTTTGCAATCAATTATATAATAATATATAGGGTGTTTTATTTAAAATAACAAAGTTGCTTATTGTACTGTGGAAAGCAAACGCCCTGTATACGTGATATACATGTAAGAAAATGCAGAATTATATACTAAATAACTTTTATATTTAAACTTCTTTCATATTTGGACTAATAAAGGTGCTATAGGAGCATCAATTTCCGATTTTCAAAATCTCGTAGAGGGCGCCACAGTGGAATTATGGCGTTCATCAAAAAAACAAAAATGTAGCTAATACCAAGCTGCATAAGTATAGAAAATTTAAACAAATTCCTTAGACCAGTTTTTTTGTAATAATTTTTCAAAAATTTCAAAATTTTTGGAAGAGCGCGCCGTTGCGACCTTTTTTGGATTTAGTAAATAATTTTTTTTCTTGGTGTAGTACAGCCAAAGGGCTTTCAAACAAGTTGTTGCGGAACCTGATCAGATAACTGGTTTTTGAGTTACGGGGCGTTAAAGTCGAAATTTTGAAAAATTCATAGCGACCGCCATTTTGAAGTTAGAGAGTCCGGTAAAAAACTGTTTCCCTTGAATTATGCCCTTCTTTCATATTCCCTACTCAGAATTTCAAAATCCCGCTTCTGAAAAAAATGATACCAAAAACACATGTCTAACTTCCGCTTCCGGTTTCGGATTTTTTTGAAAAGCTTATTTTGTCGATGAATTTTCGATATACCCCTTCATTTCAAATTTCATCCAAATCCGTCCAGTAGTTTTTGCGTTAGAGGCGTTACATACACACCCACAGACAGACATTTTTTCTAGACCACTTTTTTGGGTTCGTGGGGGCCCAATACACGTATTTCCGCGAAAATCTCGATTTCGAAAATTTTCATGATATCAATACTTCCCTATACCAGTAGTGGTATGGGAAAGTAAAAATCGAAGGAAAGTCATTTTTAAACAACGCGTTTATGCAGAGTTGCAGAGTCAATTAAACCTAGCTATTGTTTCCTAGACTTTAGTTACTAGCTGAGTTCAATTGACTCAACAACTCAGGACAAACGCGTATCATTTTTTAGCGTCAACCAATAGAATTACAGGATTCCTTAAAACATCGCATTCTATTGGTTGGCACTGAAACAGGATACGTGTTTGTACTGACTTGCTGAGTCAATTGAACTCAAACTATTAGTATTAATTGCTAATTACAATAAGTAGCTAGTTTTCAGATAAATGATAATCATGTAAAATTGAACTCCATAGTCTCGTCTGAATGGTAACAGCTAAACTCTTCAACAATTTTAACACAGCCCATAAGCATTAAGAAGCTTCAGATATACATATGCAATATTTTGTTTTTACATAAACTATAAGAATCAAGAATAAAACTTACCATTTGTCTGTTTGTCACTCAAGGCATCAGAACTACCATCTTTGGCAACATCAGACCCGGAGATTGTTCTGTCACGTTCCCAATCAGAATTCAGACTGGAGTATCCCCCTTGTTCAGAAGTGTAATCGCCTTCTGTTGGGCATAAGCTTGTATATGTTGTACTTACAGGTGGCACCCGCTGTGAAACCGAATATAAAGCACCCTGACTCGCAGACAGGTCCTCAGTTTGAATATAATCATCATGAGTTCTACAAGAATGTAATTTAATTTATTACATAACAACTTTGCATAGAAAAAGCTTAGGTGTTGTTAATTTTCCCTACCTGTATTGTTCTACCATATACTCCGGAGTTTGTGTATTGTAACCTCGACTTCGAGTATATTCCACTGGAATTACAGTACAATAGTTGTTCGACTGGTTGTTTAACTGATGATTTTCATTTGTTTCTGACATTGCCATAATCAATTAGGTACCATGGTTCTATAAATATAATGGTATAAGAAAGAATTGCAGCTGTTCAAAACAAAAGGCAGTTCTCACAAAAAAAACAATAGATCTGTATTAGCTATTAGGACACTCCAGGTTCAGGGTTAACAAGTCTCCATAATTAGAAATGTACAAGAATTACTTGGGAGTTGTATTAACTCTCAGAATATTAAAGTATATATCGATTTCGAGAAAAAAATTAGTCTCATTCATTACATTAGCTGTTATTAAATTAAATGTTAGGTTAGATATCAAATGTTTCTGAAAATAATTTAAAATTGTTTACTAACAAATCACAGCTGCATAATATACGCCACTAGCCACTGGGCTTCTAGTAAACATTAGTAAACACGGTAAACATCGCCACAACGTCAATGCAACACTTTATGCATGATTTAGTACAGTAGTTAGTACTTAGAGGGCGCTACTTATAACAAGCGGCACGGCCAACTTCATTGTTGACAGCCACAGCTTATGAAGTTGGCCGTGCAAGCGGGCCAAGCGTAGAACTCGCGATTTGCAAGTTGAATCGGTCAATGAAAGTGGTGTAAAATTAACGCAGTTTTATTGGTTTTATTAGAATTTCGATAGGAAAAATTTCAGATGTAATTTAATTTGACAACTCTCACTTTACAATTTTATTCTTTACAACTAAGCTAGATGAAGCATCGTACCAAGCACTTTTTGTTCTTTTATAAAAACCATTTTGCGACTTAATTTAAAAAGTTGAGAATTACGAACTTCTTAAATAAAATCCTTAAATTAAGTGAAAGTTAAATGATGTATAAACGGCAATACGTATTTTATACCTTTCAACTTTGTTAAATTAAGTCCTTAAATTAAGAAGCTGCATAAACCAAGCCTTACTTTCCTGCCGCCTGCCGCTAACAACGTGTTATCATGGAAAAATTAAAAAGCTTCATACAAATTTTACTAATTTGTTTATTTTATCTGTGTCCCCTATCCGTCGTAATAATTATTATGAATACTGAAGAGTTAATTTTTTTTGTTAATTAAAGCGTATTTTACGAAAGCTCTGAAGGGCCATCGCAAATTAAAATTGGTCTAGCTATTGCCAGTTGTCAACTGGCTATTGGTAGTCGTCATCTGGCTATTGCCAGTTATCATCTGGCTATTGCCCGTTGTTATCTAATTAGTGCCAGTTGTCATCTGGCTATTGCCAGTTGTTATCCAGTTTTTGCCAGTTGTCATCTGGCTATTTCCACTTGTCGTCTGGTTATTTCCACTTGTCATCTGAATCCATATAGGTAGTCTACTTACCCCAGTGTTACATAGCCAGATGCCAACTGGCAATAGCCAGACGAATTTTAATTTGTGATGGCCAGAGACAGTGGTGGCCATTCAGAGCTTTCGTAGTATTTACAGGATTCCGATTCGGTAAAATATTACTTTTGTGACATGTTAACGTAAATAACTTAAGTTTTAATTCGCAATTCATTTATTTATCTTATCTTCAATTTCTTTACTCTCCATCTAAATTATAAATGTTGATAATTTAATTTTTTTTGTTAACTACTAGAATTTGCACAAAAAATAGTAAAACTGATACTTTCGCTACAAGTTACTTTAAATAACTGTTATAATTGTATAATTAGAAGCCAATTATTATAATAGTTATGAATATATTTAAAAAATTATAAAAATAACCGACGAGGATGGGATTCGAACCCACGCGGGCAGAGCCCATTGGATTAGCAGTCCAACGCCTTAACCACTCGGCCACCTCGTCCACATCTGTACACACCGAATAATGATTTAATCAATACAGTAAATAGATTGATAATATTTTTATAATAAAATTAATAAAATTTTGAGATCTATACAAATAATTACATCACAATTATAAAAATAATAATTTAATCAGAATAAAGATTTCTACACTATTAATGCGTCAGAATGAATAGATAGCAAACCACAACAAAACGTTGCCATAACGACCTGGACTACAAACGTGAAAATTTCAGCAAAGGTATTTTCAAGGGATCAGGTAGCACAGTCACGTTGTGTGTGTTGTTGTTATTAGCATCAGAGCGATTATAGATGTTATGTCGAATAATGTGACTCTTCCAAGGTAGCTTAGCATTTTGGTACTATAGTCAACAACCGCTACACCACAAGCACGTGCTTCGTTTTATTGCACTGTCATAATCTTTAAGTGTCGTAGCTTACTTATATTTTTTTATTATTGCAATAAAGGTGGACAAATATTCATAATACAAGGCTTAAATACAACTTTATTTCTTAAATTTTTATATATAAAAAACAATTAATTGATGTTTGGAAATTGAAAACTCGTATAAAAATCAAAACTTTTATTTGGTTACACTGGAAGTAGTAATATTTCATAAAATTCTGTTCGGCTAAAAAAAATGAAATGTAGTTTTTGAATTATATTTTATATTTTAAAATTTAAATTTTATAGCTATTACTTATACATACCTAGGGGTTGATTAATTTTGATTTTTTGTTTAAACAATCACAAGATCAAGGAACCCTACCTCTAGTACCTTCTTTGGTAGTACCCTAATTGTAATTTATTATTGGCTGCTTTAACATGAAGAAATTAATAAAAATTGTATTGTAAGACGTTGTACCTACCAGTAAATATAGTATTGTATTTTAAAATTATGTTTAGGTACTTACATTTTAAATAGTTTTTCTTTACAGTGCTTAAACATTAAAACGCGATACGTTTGAAAAATAATCAAACAAATTTAAATTACTATAATGCTATACTTTCAACGCTTATCATTTGCATGTTCGACATTTTAGTTTTGAAGAATAATTATTGTGAGGTTCCTAAAATCTTTTCAGATTTTGTGTAATTATCCTCGATTTTTATGAAGCACGCTAATAATCAGAAATAACGATCCCTATGCTTTTTAGTAATGATTTTTTAATTCCTACTATCTGTACTAAGTACTAACCAGTGTACCTATTTTTTCAAACACAGAACAGAAATATGAAATAAGTATTTTTTTTTCTGGATTGTATGTACCTATGTGTAATTTAATGTACCTACCTTTATGTAATCAAAACATGTAGAGTGCTTGAGCTTCAAAAATGCGCTTAAATAAAGAGTTAGTGGGCACTTTGGAGTGAAAATACTTGAACTAGCCATATTGTTGCTTATGGCCTATGGATTTAAAATCCGAAAGTCATCAAAAAATCGTCCAGTCCATAACGGCACAAATTAATTATTTCAATGCTTCTGGCCAACAGTGCCAAGACTATTTCTCAAATAAATTTAAAGCTTGGGAGTAAAACGTTATAATGAAAGAGGGTCAATGCGATTGATGCAAGTGTATATGTGTGTCAATTGTGCTCAACGAAAGTTGATTAGCTGTCGAGGGGATGAGCCTTACACTTTTGCACTGATCTCAGATTATTGTTTAATCATTTCTGTCAGTTAGTCAGTCGTGTTTAGTATGGTGAAATAATATATTGCTACACAGGAAAAAGGAACAAATACTTTTCTGTTTTAATACTTGAACCCATCACATTTCATACTGCATGCTACCTATCTATAGTACTATTAAATAGAGCGATGGATCATGTAAAAATTTTGCGTTTGCGACGTTTTAAATTGTTGGAATGATTTACGATCGGGGTTGCGAGTAGGCTAAACCAATATGCTGATCCCTAAGTTCTCCATATACCCCCTAAGGGGGATACCAAGTCTCGTGTTATAGGGTATTAGCGTAAACAAAACTACTCTCCAATAAATCTCGTTAGTCATTTATTATTTTCCGTTCCATGATAAGTTCTGTACGAAGTTTCAAAGAATTGTCTGTCCAGATCATTATTGAACGGCTATAGAATGAAATCTTTAGGAATAAACGCATTGTGTGTATCGATCTCCAGATACATTGAACATTCACACCCGTCTTGTAAAAGTTGGAGATTTGGCTAACACAGGGCTCGCCCATAAGCAGTAAAGCACAGTTCTATTTTCACATTCACCCATGGTGCAGGATGAATTAGAAGAAGCACAGGTCTTGCTGCTCACCGCCTAGATCTGAATTTAACTTCATTGTCTCTGACTAAACAGTCAGCGCATTGGCATTGTTCTTGTGGTTTGCCATCATGAAGCGTGTGCTGAGAATAAATCGAGCATTCCTTTCTTTGGTAGAACGATAACGACCCGATCCGACCCTTCTTGTGTAGGTACCTATTAATTGTCCAATTTTCTCGTCGCGAACTGGGCTTGGGGCGCGTCAAAACTAGTATAGCTGCAGTGTATATACATTTCTTTCCTAAACTTTGGTAATAAAATAAGTAGTTATCAATTTTATATCCCCATATTAATTTCCATTAAAAAAACTTTATATTAGAATACAGTAAACGTGAATATCGAGAGGGAAACTTCCACTATTTTTGCTGAGTCGATTGATCGTGATCAGGATATGTTCCAGATTTTCCTTTTCAAATTACATCCTTCACCTTGAAAGCGTAACTTTCGTGATCCTAATACATTCAAACAAGGTTTACAATACCTACAATACAATTTCAGTCAGAGATAGCAGTTCTGTTTGTTTGAAACTGCCTTTGAAGCAAGGAAAGCTTAACGATTAACGAAAATCGTGAAAAGCTTTTTCTTAGCGTCCCTGACCAGCAGGTGTCAGGTGACCTAGATTTCTTCTACCCCTGTACCCCTTGACCGGCATTTGCACCCTTACTGCAACCGTCTTGCGTGCATATCAACTTAACTTTCACATAATCAACGCCTACTTTTATACCATGTGAAACTTGACACGCAGTGCTCTTTTTCAAACATCTGTCTTGTACATACTTGTTTTTTGTTTATCTACCGTTTGCTGTAGTGCAGGGAGTTTGCGATAACAATTTTAATACGAGATGAGTAATGCGGATAAGATACAAAAAAACAAAAAGAACGTATATGACCAAGAAACTCGTCATCAATAAAAGGGACAAATGTCAATGCCACCATAATTAATTTTTCTTTTGAGCAGGTTTTTAAAACATTAACTATATAGCTACTTTCAGTTTGGCAAGTGGTAATTATTAGAATCGGAAATTGATTTCTTATATCTGTGTGACGCATTTTGTGGTCACTGATTCGAGCAGATAACTATAATTTTTTTTAAAAACCTATTTCAAAGTTGGTTAAGAATATAGTTATATGTTGGGTGGCGTCTGAATAATTTCTCTTGCACAATTTAGTAGACGCTCTATTTTTTTAATATTTGATCCTTTTGGTTCTTATTATCTTGTCATGGTGTCCAGATAGCAACTGACAACTTAATTACACTATAATAGTTTTAAGAATATCCTCTGCATTTACATTATCATTACATCAACTCAAATGATTTAGTTCTTTTGAGCCTTCCACAGTTTCCATTTCCAGATCCCTACTGAGGTTGCTGTTTCTGATATAACAAGGAGTATCGGCAGTCTTCCTCAGTACCTACTTGACTTTGGAATCTCTGAATTATTCTGACGCTGCTCTAATTGGCACAGGCACATAGCTGGATACTAGACCCATAAAAGTCTATGTATCTGGGTACATATTAAAAACTATGTAATTATAGACAAAATTTTATCATTCCCAAATGATGACAAGTTCTTTTTTTTCTTTTTTACTTCAGCTTGCCAGCGTACTTTTACATCGATAGCGTATACCTATACACAACTACATTGCAGTGTCGAGTAGAGTATTTGCTTGTGATTTATGTTGACCGATGTATATTGTTCGGTTCTTCATCTCCTTTTCGGTTCCGGTTCTTGGCCTCCTTGTTGTTTGCCACTGCTAAGACAGCAGTATCATCCTATCGTCGTGAAAAGTGTCGATGGTGTCATTTTCCAAGATAGATCGCAGATACAGCACTGAGCCTAATACATTACCTACTTTGTCAACTTTGTGGTATTTCGGTGTTGATTTAAGTTAGCCTATTGCTGAATACACTTCTTCCTGTTTAATTATATTATAAAATTTCTATCGACTGTACCTATAGGACTCCAGGAGTTCAGAATGTTGTTCTGGAAAGAATAGCTGCATCTTGTATTAGAAATTCGCGTGCTTTATCTATTTTTGTCAAATGCCTGCGGTTCATAGGAAGGCCATAGAGCGGATTTACGTTTCTTCTAAAGATTGTTCTGTAATATTTAGTGCTCAATTGTGGAATGCTGAAACCTAATTGGTGGGGTGGAATTAGATTTTCTTTTTCTATGATAGTTGGTAAAATGTTTATTAATACTTTTTCAAATAACTTGGGCATTACGGATGATAGAGACAGACATAGGTCAATATCTTAGAGGGCAGTAGCCAGTTACGACCCCCAGACTGATTATATTCTAAACTAATTAACACTTGAATGATTGATAATCTTGTTTGCTGATTTTGTTCTGGAAATCTTCATATAGGAACAGTGGTGATCTGCTTCATTGGATCACGTTGGTCCATGACTGCCAAGATTTTCCTTCTGGGTGGGACTTTCCTAACCATTCTGGTTTGTTAGGAAAATGTTAATCTGAAATTCCCTGCGTATAGATACTATTGCCGCATTTTTGCAAATCAATGACAATGATTTATTGCTGCCATAAATTTTAAACCGGATACAACACCTTTTTCATTTCATAAAAAATTCATAATCATGTAAATTGAGGACGCCTTTTCTTTAATGAAAATAAAAAAAAAACCTTCTTGGGGGTAATTTATTTGCGTGGAACGTTATACATACATAGTAAACGTATCTGGTTATAATAAACATATTCAAAGCAGCTAATTTCTAATATCGATCTTTCAGTGTGTATATATTACGAAAATAGGTTCATAATATACTCATTTTCTTGGTGTAAACAGCAAAGGAAATAATATATTGTACTACATATTTAAAGAATAAATATAATAAGACTTTTAAAGCTGCATTAAGCGGTATACAGGGTGGGAAGTGATTATAATAAACGAAATCGTAAATAAGTTTTGTAGACACAAACATAAATCAGTAAAATATAGCTCCGCAAACGTTTCGTTACGAAGCTACATGCATGATATTTAAATTGATAAGTTCTTAGAAAACTCTTTGAAATTTGGCATTCAGTTACTAAGTGTTCCTAAATCACAAATAGGTAACAAATTAGAAAAAGAAAAGGTTCTTTTTGTGTTGAGCACAAAAAATGTAATAATATTTTGTTGTTGTAAAATAATAATAAGAATAATAGAATTTACTTCCTAAAGAAGAAGTAGCAAACCAGACTTTAGTCCGGAAGCAACAATGGAATATCTACATTTTCTAGGTTACTCATTGCATTCGATTGAGCATAGATAGTGCTGGTGATGATCACTAGGTTGCCTTGAATGATATTGACAGATTTGTGAGACAATTTTCGTCCTTTGTTTTTCCTAGTCCGAGTTGTACCGTGCCTTCATTAAAGATTGATACCCACGTGACCTTTGATCCGTGGTGTCCTTGGGAGTTTCAGATTTAAATGTTGAAGTCAGGTAGGATTGGTACTCGTTGTAACTAAACTAAGTAACTAGTCACTAAAGTTACTGTCAATTTACGTACATACACTCAGTTAGGGAATTATTGAATGAAGGTTTACCAACTATGTAAGTTGGGTTGCCTATATTTTATGGTCACGTGGGTATCAATCATTAATGAAGGCACTGTATAAGAGATTTCAGTCTCAGTTCAGTTCAAGCATGATCAATTGTCATGGATATGATTCTAAAGAACAATCGTATTTATGATTATATCACTCATATATTATAGACCAATAGAGTTTAAGATTTTTTTTAAATGAACCAATCACGAAGGGAATTCTCGGATATACCTTCTTGGCCCATCGGTATAAATATGATGTTGATGTTACCATTAGGAAATATCACTCGAGCATAGCTCTCGGGAAATTTTCATGGCAACATCAATTTCGACTAGAAATCGCGAAAAGTATAATCGAATATACGAAAGCGCTCTTATAATATTACTAGTTACTACTGATAATTGATCGTAAATCAGGTGAACTGGGAATCAAATATTTTTATAAAACTAGGCCTTTTACTCATACAAATCTGTCAGTATCATTAAAGGCACCCTAGGCGTGTCAAAGAATGTTGTAAACAACAGATGTTTGTTGCCTTGCAGGGTTCGGTTCGTCAATTTACGCATACCTATGTGGGCGCGCCTTTTGCAACAAGTGAATGGAAAATTTTTCTAAAGTCTTTTATGTTTTAGATGAAATATGATACAAAATTTATTTTCATATGGTATGGCCATGAAAGAACAAATTGATGGGATTAAGATTGGCACATACAGCTCGACCAAGCTTACAAAGTTGAAAGTGGGCGTGTCCGGCGCTGTTATAGTTTTTCAAAGTACAGTCAAAATAATAACATTTAGGCGGCAAATTTAAATAATTGTAAATATTTTTCATTCGAAGAATTCCTTGACCTTCTGAATGATATTTCTGGCTTCAGAATGAATTATCTTCCTCGATTTAGCATTCATACTTAACAGATTTTAAACGTCAAACCAAATTTGACAAACACTGAAATTATTAAAATTTCAAACATCATTTGAATTTTTTCAGTGAATGTAGGTACTTTTGAGTACTTATAATTATAATTGGTTGACGTATTATCGCGCCTTGTCTTTCAAAATTTAGTTGACATATTTTCCGGGGCATTTGTAAGCTTGGTGGAGTTTTATATAAATGTGACAGTTCTCAACAGTTATTTTTCTCTAAATAATATGCTAGCTAATTTTAAAAACAGCAATTTGTTCTTTCATAGCCATACCAGACGAAAATAAATTTTGATCAATGTAGAAAACTCATAAGTACTACACAAAAATACTACCCGCATGCATTTTCAATTTGGAGAAATAATTCGCATACATATTATTCTTCTTTATTGAATTGTAGCTACTACGTAAATTAAGAAACTTTGTGTTATTACATTTTCGATTTGATCTCGGTACATGGCAAGCTATTTATCCATAACCATAAATCATATTTACATAAATCGATTCTATTTCCATTGCCTTCCGTCATGACATATAATACCTACCAATCTAATATGTATCAAACATATGATAACAAAACAAGCCTTCACGAAACATAATGTACGAGTATTAACCCCCAAAGTGTTTTCGACTACCTGTGGATATATGAAGTAGGTACGCACAAAAGTTGTGAGTTTTTTAAATCCTGATCTGTCTAAGATTGTCTTATCGATCATAAAGTTTGATAACGTGAATAGCGCGCTCCTGATACTTCTTGTGTAATATTCTTTGTTCTGGTAGTTTCCAGCTTAGCTTTGGATCATTGTCATTATACCAGGAGACGGAGAGTGTACCTACGCTATTTATTCAATGGCTGCTTTGACCACTCTGGACTCTGATACACAACCAATACACCAGACTTGGTCTCGATCTTATTTTTTAACCTTGGTAGTCTTGGTACGCTTAACTATCGATACGTCCACCTAGTTTAGACATTCAGGGCTATTTGCATGCTTTCCTTGATTGTATTAGCCATGACATGAATAATAATAAAACTTGATTCAACTGGAATATGAACAAAAACCTTTAAAACTCTTTACATGATTTTTCAACATTTAACATAGGTATTATTGAACTGAACTTTATATCTACTGTAGCTATACCAGTCTTTCTAATTATGTTCTCCACCACCACTCCTTGTTAGTATTTCCGGAGATATTTCCGAACAAAGTATCATTTAGAAATGTTCTTATTTATGTTCTTATTTAGTTGAAAAATGTATTCGAAAATGCTTTCAATGAACAATAACTACCATTATTTTCCGATCGAAACTTTTTAAAAGTAAATAAGATTTAGTAGTCTTTTAGTAAACAACATAATACCTAGAAATCATCCAAATATTTATACCTAATGTTAACAACTTGCAAATTGCACACGAAATCTTTTTCCCGACATACGCAAATAAATTGTCAGATTATGTGTAAAATGCTTACTTATCTGATCGTGTAGTGAAACTAACATTTCAGAGAACCGTGGGGATGACTTTAATGATTAAAGGGTAATTCCAGGTAATATGGTGTCAGGGGCAACAAACGGCGGTGCGGTCATACAAAAAGGGGCCCGTGACGGACCATGAGCAATGCACCGTTGGTTACCGCAGCGACGGGTTCTCAACAAGCGCGGGTCGCCGTCAACAACCCTCGTGGCGTCTCGGCGCTCCTTTACGCCTGCCAACAAGGGGACGTCGACAAAGTGCGCCGCATCTTGCGTGCCCAGGTTAGTGTGTTACTGTTGTAAATAGCCTTAAATACCTTAATTTTTATGTATTTGGGACAACTATGTTATGTTGTAGGTATACACATACACGTATAAATGGGTACAGAAAAGGGAGCAAACAGTTAATCTTCGGGTTTGATTTTGGAATTTGTCCAAATCATACGCTGTAGCAAAATTGCAATCATTCTTACTGCAAAAATATTTACCAGCTTACAAAACTTTAGTCGCTGGGGTTAAAAATAATATTTGGAGAATACTTTTGGAAATAGCGGCAAAATAAAAAATCCATAAAATATCTAGTCCTGATTCTCAACTGTGCAGAAGAAATTGCGTGTTGTTAGTTTGCCCGGAAGTCATACTTCAAGAAAACAAGATTTTTTCAAAATTACTTGCTTTTAGATACTTTTCGATGTCTACGAAATTTACCGATGAAGTTCTTCTGATATGATTTTTGAGGTAACCTTGCGGTAGTGAATCTACTTTTTAAAAGGCCCCCGTGTTATAAAATATATTAGAGTGTAATTACCACACTTCGCCAGACTAAAATCAGACCAAATCGAAATGCTAACAAAATATGCTCGAATTCTTTATTCTGCTGAACCCATGAATGATAGATAATCACTGAAAGGCGATTTAGAATTAAAATCGTCACGTTTTTAAATTTTATTAAAATGGCATGAACTTCCAAACAAAGCTAGTTTTTTCTACTACTTCAGTTGCTAATGTATATGTTATGTAATAATGTAATTAATAAGCAAACGCAATATTCAATAAACAATACCGTTAAAATTCTTTATTTTGTCTTTTAACACAAATAAAAGTTTACTAATTACAAAATTAGTGTGAAAGGTGGAGTAGACCTTACGATAAATAGATATGAGAAGTTAAGTGAGAAGCCTTGAAATTTAAAAATCCCTCTATTTTTAATAAAAGGTTGCACGCTAAAAAAAACCAAAAAATTACAATTTATCAAGGAACCCTAATGTAAATAACATTTATGTATACCATGACCAGATTCATTCTCCTATCTCTTATGGCCATGCCAATTTTAATTTTGACTGGCTCTCTCTGTGGTACCATCTATTACATAATAATGAGCAACAACGTTTTCAGATTTAAAATGCATACTGTAATAGTTTCATATACACCCCTACAAGGCACCACAAAGAGGACGTGTCAAAATCAAAATTGGAACGGCCATATAACTCGTAAGAATTAGAAGAATGAAGCTGGCCATCATGTTTACTGCAAGGGTTTGTAATTTTTCCGGTAGGGGACGTATCCCTCAGCAACAAAACTCTATACAGCTTTGGAACTGAATTCTGACAAGAGCAGACATATTATAGGTACCTACTATTATACCATAAGCACCCAATAGATATAATTAAGCTCCTCCTCTAGAATTTATAGTACACAAAAACCAGGTTCACACATTACAAATTGCAAATAAAAAAACAGTTATTACTTCATGAAACAAAAAACTGGAGTAGCGCACTTTTTCCGGACATTTTCATACTAAACATTTCGTTTTTGGTATTCAACAGTAGGTTGCGAGGCAGCATTGTGAATCACTTGAATGCGTAGCGAGAAACAGCAGACGGGTTTGATACATACAGAAGAGAGACAGGCATCTTATTTACTAACGGAGCGGAACTTCGCGAAATTCTCATCAACCGTACATTTTGGCTATATGACTACCAATTATACTATGCGATAAACAATTAAATTTTCATTCAATTATATAATAATATACAAGATGTTTCCATTTAAAATAACAAAGTTGCTCATTCTACTGCGAAAAGTAAACATCCTGTATACCTGATATAAATTTAGGAAAATGCAGAGCTATATTATACTGAATAGGTTTTATATTTTTAAACTTCTTTCATATTTTGATTACTGGTTTTTGAGTTGTGCTTGCGGGGCGTTAAAGTCAAAATTTTGAAAAACTCATAGCGGCCGCCTTTTTGATGTTAGAGAATCCTGTAAAAAACTGTTTCCCTTAAATTATGGCCTTCTTTTCGTATCCGCTACTAGGATTTTCAAATTTCTGCTTCTGAATAAAATGATACCAAGAAAACATGTCTAACTTCCGCTTCCGGTTTCGGATTTTTTTGAAAAGTTTATTTTATCAATGAATTTTCGATATTCCCCAAATTTCATCAAAATGGGTTCACTAGTTTTTACGCTAGAAGCGTTACTTATACACACACACCCACTGACAGACATTTTTGTAAACCACTTTTATAGGTTTCTGAAGGCCTAAAACACATATTTCCGCAAAAATCTCAACTTCGAAAATTTTCATGATATCAATCCTTCCCTTATACAGGGTGTCCGTCTTTCGAAGCTAAGCATGGGGATCTCGCTTAGCTTAAGAGCTACGAAGTCGGTTAAATGGAGGCAAAGTTGCGTATTTTAATGCTGATCAATAATCTGAAAAGAAATTTGACCTATGACGTTTAGTTTAGAAAATATCTAAAAAAAATCAAAATTCCCGATTTTTGTTTTTCGCTGATAAAATGAAAACAAGTGAAACTACGAGTTTTTCATTAAGACATTTTTAGGACACTTTTTTACGAGGAATCTAAATATGCGATTGTTTTTCTCATATTGTTTAAAATAGCCAACAATCGACTATCAACTTTTGTTTTTCTTATGGACGCCATATTGGATTTTTGCATTTTTGAATGTAACTTTTTTTTCTGATTTCAACTATGTATGGCACATAATACTTTAGCTTGTGTTTTTACCTACAATTTTGAGTTATCCGTTTTTACGCAGAGTGCCATGGAAACAAAAGCGACAATTTTGTTTTAAAGAAAATTTTGACAGTACCTAGTACATTGCTTAAGTCGTTACGTTGTACTTCCCTATGATAGGTACGTAATTTTCTGAAAGAAAATGAAAGATTTTAATGAAGAACAACGTGATATGTTGGAAATTTATTATTTTTCGCATCGGAATGTAGAAATTACTTCCGGAACGTAGGTATCGGAGAGAAACCAGCCAGGTCCTAGGTATTTCTTGCGTCTTCATCGAAATCTAAGCGAATATGGCTCCTTTTGTAAACCCAGGCCGAAACACGAACTGAAAAACCGGACCTAAGGGATTACATATCTCTGTCCAAAGAAAAACGATACTTAAATATTTCTTACTATCCCGTTGTGTTTTCGATTAAAGTTTTTAGTATTTGCTATAATTTTCTGTTTTTTAACATAATATGTTGTTTCAACATAAATCATAATAGTTGATAATAAATTTTGTTATATCCCATTACTATTCTTTTAAAACTCGCATTTCTTTCATTAAACTAGTCAAACCAATAACCTTATGACTTAAAATTAAAATTCATAACAGAATTAATTCTCTTTAAAACAAACTTGTCGCTTTTGTTTCCTTGGCGCTCTGCGTACAAATGGATAACTTGAAATTGTAGGTAAAAACACAAGCTAAAGTATTATGTGTCATACATAGTTGAAATCAGAAAAAAAAGTTACATTCAAAAATGCAAAAGTTCAATATGGCGTCCATAAGAAAAACAAAAGTTGACAGTCGATTGTTGGCTATTTTAAACGATATGAGAAAAACAATCGCATATTTAGATTTCCCGTAAAAAAGTGTCTTAAAAATGTCTTAATTAAAAATTCGTAGCTTCACTTGTTTTCATTTTATCAGCGAAAAACAAAAATCGGGAATTTTGATTTTTTTTAGATATTTTCTAAACTAAACGTCGTACGTTAAATTTCTTTTCAGATTATTGATCAGCATTAAAATACGCAACTTTGCCTCCATTTAACCGACTTCGTAGCTCTTAAGCTAACCGAGATCCCCATGCTTAGCTTCGAAAGACGGACACCCTGTATACCAGTGGTGGTATGGGAACGTAAAAGGTCCATAGCGCCAGCTGTACTCGTCACTGAAGTTAAAAAAACTAATGTCTTTTTTTGTGTATTCTTCAGTTTATGTTTATCTTTAATCACGGATAATAAAAGGAATAGGTATACATAATTTTTGATACTATCTCTGTAGGTCATTGAAATAATTCTACGCGCAGTGCTACGACTGACCTTACTGCAACATATTTTGCCTCTGATATCGAAAAACCTACTTATAGTAGCGCTGCAGTTTTGCATAATGAAAACGAGCTTTGATCACGAAGTTATCATGTGAAATCTGGCACAATTACTGCAGATTTCAAATTAAACGGTGAATTTGACGAGGTGTACGATGTTTTCGTTAAACATTATTTAGGAGATGCAAAAACTATAATTTGCGGTATAAAAATTCCAGATCTCATAAGCGATACTGTTACACTGAAGACGCACCTGATTATTTTGCCACAAAAATATTCACATTTCGTAATTACACATGCATTGGGGTATTGTCATAGCAACTCCTAAATTCACTTCCAATGATATCACGTAAACGGTAGAAAACTAATTTACAAATGTTAGTTTTGTGTGGTGAGACTATGCAGCCTGCTTATGTTCCTTCTGAATGTTCGTTTCGGACTTTCAAAAGAAAAAACTGTTTACGGTATGAACTGTTTTTATTATTGTAATCAACTTTTATTGCTGTTACTTCTACCCGAATTCATTAGGAATTAATAAGCAGTGAAGGTCGAAGTATAGTATAATACGTTAACGATCAATGTTACTATTCCATTCCATTATTCTGAAATTTGCAATATTAATGTAGTCTCTTGATGTAGGTAGGTAACTTAGGATAGAAACACCCTCTCTGTGGCTAAATGCAAATGCAATGTAGGTAATGCTGTAGTAGTTGTCCCCTTAAATTTCCTACTATCATTTTTCTATTTATAATTTTATATGTTCGTCATCTTTAATAAATTTAGGGTTGCTATAATACACATCATGATTTTTGGTAGTATAGTGCTCTTTTTAAGTTTATATCAATTGAAGAAGAACTATGTCAGGAGTGTAACATCCATTAGCTATATTAATAAGAAGAATTTTCATTAAAAATAAATCGATAGTCCGGAAACAGAAATGATTAATAGTGAAAGAAAGTATAAATACCCATAGCTATCGATTGAGAATGTAATTCATTGGCTGTGATAACAACTAAGTAATTATAAAAGTAAAATTGATTGTTTTATGGCTTTCACTAGAAACTTGATTTTTCCTTGACATTGTAGATTGTGTAATATAGGTATTTTTATAAATGTATGTGAAGCAACGTTAGTTTTGGTTTTTTTTCTTATGTTGTTAGTAAGATATTTTTATGAATTGTCTTAGTATGTGAATTTCCAGGAAGTAATAGATTTAGATGAAATAATATTACAGAAAAAAACACTATTAGGAATTGGCAATCAATTGGCACACGGTCACCTTCAAAGTAGGGACTTTGAACCTCTTCTGGTTCGTAGGGAAAGAAATGAGTCGCTACCGAATATAAAGGTTATGTGACAAGACTGCAATACTTTTAAACGCCAAAAATTCTGATACAAAGTATGAGATGGTGTATTGTCGTGGTGCAGAATCCATTTGTTTTACATGTCTGGCCGTACGCGTACCTACGCGAGAAATCCTTTTGCGAAGGTTTTCAAGAATCTTTGTAATCTCTGCCCTTTTGACTTTGACATACGAGTTTTCTTCAGCCTGGGTGAATTTCATGTAAGCCATTGTACACTTTATCGTTTTTTCTCTGCATTGTGCTGAAAAACCTCAGTTCTCATTTCCTGTTATGACACGATTTAACAAAGTTTCATGAGTTTGGATACGTTCCAACAAATCGACACAAACGTGTCTACGAGCATCTTAGTCCAGGCAAATTAGACCAAAAAAGGTGGTTTTGCTGCATTAAATCATGTAGTTCCAAAAGTTTCAGGAATGTGTAGGGGGAGGTTCCCTGAACAACGCCTAATAAAGTCCCATCGATTTCAGGTGCCGCTCGAGGGGAGGGGGAGGCTCAAAGGTCCCATTTTTCAGTTATTGGCGCATATCTCGAAAACGATGCGTCGCACAGCAAATTTTATGCTATTCAAAATTAAAGGTTACTAAATTCCCTACAAAATGGTGTATTACTTTTGTCTCTATGTGTTACCGTCTCCGATATATGAGCCGGCGAAAATGGAAAATTTGCAAAAAAAATTGAAGCGCCTCAGGTTTTTGTCAGGCTTGCCCTTCCAACTCTTTTTCCTTCCATTTTACGCGAAACTCGTGAGGAAGGAAGTTGTAGAGCATTCAATTTCCTTCAATAATATATATACTTTTGCTAAATTATCTTCAATCAGTCAAAAGTTAACATAAGTTTCGGGGTCGATTTCGAGATTCTGCTAGTAAACTGCTGATCATTTTATTTCCGTTTTCAAGGGCTTTAACTCTATCACGTTATTTATTGTTTATGTAAACATAAATGGTATTTATTACCCATATAACTAATAAAATATATATATGTATGAAAGTAGAAATATATAGGGTGTGTCTTAAATAGCGAACACGGAACACAGTACGCCATTCCCCTCCAGATACTGATTGGAAAAATATAATACAATAATGTCTGTTCTTAGCTAGTTTCAAATTTATTCTTGCAGTCAAAGATTGACATTTAATGAAAGTAGAAATATACAGGGTGTTTCTTAAATAGCGGACACGGAGCATATGGAGCTTTCTGAACACGATTCTGTCTCCATACTTAACAGCCAGTCTGTTCATCACGGTCCTCATATCTGGTTTTTGCCTAGTTATCTCTTCCATAAGCTCATCCACGGAGTACTGCCCTTTATCCTGACCGAGCCTGAACATCTAAATACTGGAAAATCTCCTCCATGGCTACTGAAACAAATTCTTCCATGGGTCTGCCTCTCTGTTGGCCAGTCGGTTTACGCAAATAGAACTCTTTGTCTTCATGATATATAGCATCTGCAGCATATAAGTCTCCCACGCCACTAATGCGGATCAAGACATTGTACACCTTGCGGCGTTTGTGAAGTTTTTCTTTTTTTTTGTTTCGCGAAAAAGCTGTCATCAATATTTTCAGTAGTACAGAGGAAACATTTAGTTTTGAATTCTAATCCAGGTTGTGACGAACTTCGCAAGGAAGTAGAAGCACCTGAACCAAATGAAGAAAGACAGGTTAGCTTAGGTAGATGAAATGCTTTTAAAAGGAAAATATAAGATGAAATAATTCTTGACTAAAAAGTATTTACGAAATATTTAAGGAGGAGGTCTCTGCATATGGCCCATAAAGAATTTGTACATCAAACCACAGCCAATCTCTTCTTGTAACACTAGCACTTAACAACGTTTCCATTCCTTTTCAGCTGATTCATCACATATTAAAACACTTTCACAGCTTTTTCGCGAAACAAAAAAAAAAGAAAAACTTCACAAACGCCGCAAGGTGTACAATGTCTTGATCCACATTAGTGGCATGGGAGACTTATATGCTGCAGATGCTATATATCATGAAGACAAAGAGTTCTATTTGCGTAAACCGACTGGCCAACAGAGAGGCAGACCCATGGAAGAATTTGTTTCAGTAGCCATGGAGGAGATTTTCCAGTATTTAGATGTTCAGGCTCGGTTAGGATAAAGGGCAGTACTCCGTGGATGAGCTTATGGAAGAGATAACTAGGCAAAAACCAGATATGAGGACCGTGATGAACAGACTGGCTGTTAAGTATGGAGACAGAATCGTGTTCAGAAAGCTCCATATGCTCCGTGTCCGCTATTTAAGAAACACCCTGTATATTTCTACTTTCATTAAATGTCAATCTTTGACTGCAAGAATAAATTTGAAACTAGCTAAGAACAGACATTATTGTATTATATTTTTCCAATTGGTATCTGGAGGGGAATGGCGTACTGTGTTCCGTGTTCGCTATTTAAGACACACCCTATATATTTCTACTTTCATACATATATATATTTTATTAGTTATATGGGTAATAAATACCATTTATGTTTACATAAACAATAAATAACGTGATAGAGAGAGTTAAAGCCCTTGAAAACGGAAATAAAATGATCAGCAGTTTACTAGCAGAATCTCGAAATCGACCCCGAAACTTATGTTAACTTTTGACTGATTGAAGATAATTTAGCAAAAGTATATATATTATTGAAGGAAATTGAATGCTCTACAACTTCCTTCCTCACGAGTTTCGCGTAAAATGGAAGGAAAAAGAGTTGGAAGGGCAAGCTTGACAAAAACCTGAGGCGCTTCAATTTTTTTTGCAAATTTTCCATTTTCGCCGGCTCATATATCGGAGACGGTAACACATAGAGACAAAAGTAATACACCATTTTGTAGGGAATTTAGTAACCTTTAATTTTGAATAGCATAAAATTTGCTGTGCGACGCATCGTTTTCGAAATATGCGCCAATAACTGAAAAATGGGACCTTTGAGCCTCCCCCCCCCCTCGAGCGGCACCTGAAATCGATGGGACTTTATTAGGCGTTGTTCAGGGAACCTCCCCCTACACATTTCTGAAACTTTTGGAACTACATGATTTAATGCAGCAAAAAATCTAATTTGACTGGACTATCTTGTTTTTTCGTTCGTTACATATTGGCGCATAGCATGCCGCTTTCCAAATTTTTAGTCGAAATCCATTGTCTCACGTTTAATGTCCAATTGCTCCGCAATCATCCCTCCTGAGGGCCGCATAATCTTATTAGAAAAAGAAATTTTAGAAAAGCGTACGTTAACTGTTTTTACAAGTATAAATCAAAATAAATGAAAATTACAAATTTATACTTTCTACCTCGAATATCTCGAAAACTATTAATTTTTGGTACATAGTCCTTTTAAGTTTCTCAAAGTTTATAAAAGTGTAAATCCAAAAATGCAAAAATATATAGGGTGTTCCATTTAAAATTTTCAAGTTAGCATCACTTCCGGTTAAACCGGAAACGGAAATTAATTTTCGGAATACTAAAAATAAAGCTTATAACTAACTATACAAATTGTCTCCAAGCACAAACTTTCAGTTATTCGGGTGTCCCGTTATTTTATTTACACACTGTATACAGAAAAAGTAGTATCACTTTACTGGGATATTAAAGGCGTCATGACTTGTCTTCCAAATAATTATAGGTGATTTGGTAAACATGTGTACCCTATTGGCAAGAAATTTGATGAATAACATGCAAAGAATACTAAACAAATTCTACAAATTGCTAACTGTAATTTTTATAGTTGTCTGAAGATACAGGGCCTACCCAGCGAAAACGTTAACACTTTTTTTGTCAATTTTTCAATAAAACTTCGTGGGCTAGACAAGGTTTTTACTGCGTTTTAATCTATTCATCTTTGGCCACTTTGAGCTCTAATGGTCGCCATCATATATAATACCTACTTATATTCAAGTACTTAGGTACTACTTATAATACATCGCTTGCTGTAATATTGCAATGTTTTATGCAAACTTTTGTTATCTAATCAAACTTGACCTACAGTTTTTCTAACCTTGATATTTCTTTTTACAATAGTAACCACCTTTATGGCATAATTCTTTTACGTCATAGAAGTACCTACCCACACCACATTAGCATCATTCGTCATGAAAATGTATATGTAAAACAGTTTTTATAACAAAAATAGAAAGCCGTAATACACAATTTATTATAACATATCTTTGTTTGAAATTTATGCGGTTAGTAAAGCGGTAAAGCTATTATGTAAATTATTGTACTTTGCGCAAATTTTATAATTATATTTAAATTGTTCCTAGTTTTTCTGAAATAATTAGTTTTTTTTTCAGCCTAATGCACTTTTAGAAAGAGATCGAACTGGGAAAACTGCTCTTCACTACTGCTGCACCAGCGATCACATATCTGCTGCTCAAGCAGCAGACGTTCTTGTGATGGCTGCTCCTGATTTGGTGGAAAGTAGAGATGAAGATGGTTTCACACCTCTTCACCTAGCTGTTATTGCTGGAAACATACCCCTTGTTACATTTCTATTGGCCAACAATGCCGACATCAATGCTGTTGATAACGAAAAGCACACGGTGGTTCATTGGGCTACTGGTAAGTTAAATTAACGATTGTTTTATTCTTATTTAATTAATAGATGTCATAATGGGTCAATAAATTAGAAATAATGTTCGTGACACACAAATAACAAAATACAGGGTAGCTATTAAAGATTGGACCAAAGTCGTAGCGTTCAAACGCTTTGAGATATTAATTTGAAATTTGGAACACTTCAATACGGCATTAGTTCGCATATTTTACAGTATAGAAAAATTTTCTTTGGCTCATACTTTCGGAGCCCGGTCGCCATCTTGAATTTTCTTAAATGGGGTAACGCAATACATCATTAGAAAGCTTAACTTTTTCTCTTTCTAATTGTGGTAAATTATTATAGGGTTACATAAGAAAATAATGGAGAAAAATTAGAAAACAATTTGCCGTACGCTCAGGTGGCTATTTATTGCATGGTTTAATTCTAGGTGGCTTTGCTTTAACAGAGCTTCAAAATTAAACAAAAAAACAATCAATAATTGTTTAGCAGATGACAGTAGGTACATTGTCATACTTTTCGTAGAAATTTAATAATCTGAAATTTGTTAAACATGGATTGGTTGACAGAAACTGATTATGTATGGTGACAGAAAACAGTTTTAACATCTTCGTGAAATTTAAGCAGTTTTTTGATACCATACTTTTAACAATCACAATATGGTATTTGTTTTTCAACATTTAGAATTATTTGTTTAATTTTAGTAGGTACCTTGTTTCTTCATTGTTTGTTTATTTTGTTTTTTGTTTAATTTTGACGTTATGTTAATGCAGAGCTACCTAGATTTGAAGCATACAATAAATAGCCGTCTGAGCATACGGTAAATTGTTTTCTAATTTTTCGCATTATTTTATTATGTAACCCCATATTAATTTATCATGGATAGAAAGAAAAATAATCAAGCTTTGTAATGATGTATTGCATTACCCCTATTACCATTTAAGAAAATTCAAGATGGCGGCCGGGCTCCGAAAGTATGAGTCAAAGAAAATTTTTCTATACTGTAAAATATGCGAAGTGATGTCGTATTGAAGTGTTCCAAATTTCAAATTAAAATCTCAAAGCGTTTGAGCGCCATGGCTTTGGTCCAATCTTTAATAGCTACCCTGTATGTAGAAAATTGCAAAAAAATAGTTCTGTATAAATAATACCAATCCATATTAATTGATGTCGTACTTATAACTTATCAGTGCTTATTTTATGGAAATGAAAGTGCGAAGTCTATATAGACCGAATCAAAGCTGTGACCTAATAGTACCAACACATGCAAAGAGCTTTCCGATTACGTTGTCAAGGTCATTTTTGAAATGCAAAAACAACCCCAGTATGGCATGGAACGCTGTTTTTGCACGTGTAAAATTTCTTTTAAAAATACGGACTTGACATTCGTGTGTTAACCAATATGACCTCGATTTTTTTAAAAGTCCGTGCTTAGAAGCTGTCAAAATGTTTATAGCGTGTATAACTTTGGTTTGTATTTGCATAAATTTCGGGAGTGATCTCACTGGATAATTGTTTTGTATTGGGGTTTGTAGCACCAAACCGATTACTATCAAACTTAATAACAATTGTTTTTCACTAAAACGAAAAAAAAAACAACTTTGATATAATTTATCAACAAAAATTTTGATTTTTATCACTTTGAAAATATGTAGCTTCATTACAGACGAATTCAATGAATTAGAAATATAAAATATTAGAGAATTTTATGAATGACTTCCAAGCGCAGGCTACAGTAGGCTTTAGGCTTGAACCAACTATGTTTAATACAGGATGTGATAATCGAGTATTGCCTATGCAATTGCATGCCTTAGGGAAATGTGTGTATAGATCAACCGATTACTGCAATTGCAATAATTCAATGTGGTTTTAATACAGCACCTAACTGATCAACGTACATGAGAAAAACTTCATATAAACAGATGTTTGCCTCTAATCAGATTTTGTACTTTTCTTTTGGTAGCGAGAACTGTATTATGTTTTAACTAACCATACTTGTATCTAGATGACGGTGGATCTTTTAGAATATGTTTTTTTAGATGTCACACAATTTTGGACAATTATATGTTAAAGTTCTTATGGTATATTATAATAACGATTGAATATCAGTCTCTATCGCACGGTTAAAAGTGTATCCTCGAGTAAAAAAAACAATAAGTAAAGAATCATAAAATTATAAAACCTAACATATTTACCAAAAAAATGGAAAATAAAAATACACTACAAATTAAAGCTGAAACAGAGACCATAATTAAGTTTTACAGTATCCTACGAGTAAAAAAAACAATAAGTAAAGAATCATAAAATTATAAAACCTAACATATTTACCAAAAAAATGGAAAATAAAAATACACTACAAATTAAAGCTGAAACAGAGACCATAATTAAGTTTTACAGAGCGACAGCAGTTCAAAGTTTTATACACGGAAACGAATATTGGACAGGACATTGGCTATAAATGACAATCGAAAAATAACATCACAAAGATTTCTTAGATTTCTGTAACTGCGGGATGCAGCCAAATCGATCAAAAATCAATTATGAACTTAGGCCCGGTTCTATCAAGTTGTTGAACTCCCAGTTCAGCTGAACCACAATCAATTGTCATGGATACGAATATACGATTCTTAAAAACAATCTTATCCATGACAACTGATCGTGGTTCATCCAACCGCGCGCCGGTTAACCAGACTTCATAAAACCCCTTAAGGCTGAGTTGCATAAAAGAGTTGAGTCCCAGTTCAGCTGAACCACGATCAATTAATTGTTGTGGATATGATTCTTAAAAACAATCGTATCCATGACAATTGATCGTAGATCAACTGAACTGAGAACCGAAACTTAACTGCCGGGTTTTCATTTCGAGTTTAAACTCGGTTCAGCTGAACTAAGATCAATTTATTGTCATGGATACGATTCTTTTTAAAAACAATCGTATCCATGACAATTGATCTTAGTTCAGCTGAACCGAGTTTAAACTCGAATTGACAAACTGCGTTGTACGAAAATACGTTGACCATAAGTTCAATTTAGCTGGTGCTGAACTAATTTTAAAAAATCCTCGTTGTTCATTAGTTCTTCTAGATCAATCATTTTTATAAATTGTGTTTATACTTCAAACTGAATTGAGATGAGTGAGGTTAGGTTATCTTGAACCATGCTTGAACTCAAGTTGAACGTTCGCGGTCGTTCAAAATTGATCCTAGATCAGGCGGTTGATCTGCAGTTCAACCTTCGTACAACGCAACTTTGTTACTCAACCACGTTCTAAATTGATCCGCGGTTGAACTAGCTTCGTATAACGCAGCCTTTTAATACATCTAGTTCTAAGGCCGAGTTGTATGAACTGGGAATCAAATATTTTATGCAATTGGGCCCTAAGTTTGTGTAGTAAAAACAGTAAATTGTAGGTTGTGTTTTATTCAGTTTGGATTTCAAAAACACGACTAATCCGTTTGGTGGAACACCGGCATAACTTAGCAAATTATAATTCAAAACTTGATGGAATAAGAAGAAAAGGACCGCAGACTGAAAGCATGTTTATATTATATCCAGGGGTATATCAAAAATGTTAGGTATGTAAGAAAGAAAGATTCTTAAATAAATACCAAGAAAATAGTTCCATGTAAATATCACTTTTGAACGTTATGCATAGCTCAAGTTATGTATTTTTTGCAGAATTTATTATATTAACTGTTGATTTGCCTTGAAAGGGCAATGAACATTTAATAATATTAAACATTGGAATTTTCACAAATGTCGTCCGATGAACCTCTTTAACTAAAACAATGATGAAAATCAGAGCTTTGAACTTGGATATACCGATATACATATAATTATAGTTTAGTTCTCAAAAGATCGATTGTTAAATTCAGTCTATATCATTATCGTAATAAATGGAATGGTTCACCTTGTCATTACCATTATAGATTACTTATAGGATACTACTACGTCTCACTTAAGTTGTTGCTTCAATTGATTTTTTTGTTTGTTCTAAGCGCAAAAGAAAAGAAAACATACACGGAAAATCTTGGAGGGTATTGAGCCAATAAGGAATTGATGTACTATTGCCCTTGTAAACTGGTAGGCATATCCAACTAACTTTTGGTGAAAGCATTACAATTTACAAGAGTTGTTTTTATTACCCTTGACATTCAACATTCATTAATTTAGGAGAAAGTTTGCGCCATGGTGTCATCCATGTCGGCATTATCACCCATCAGTAGATAAGACAGACAATCGATTGACCTAACCTTGGCAAGCTTGACCGCAATGACCAGTTACAACGTCCACCCCATCGATTTAAGCTGACCTGAATGGTTTAAATATAGTCGCAGGAAAAGTTAATAGCCTTAGTTTCCTTCAGGAAATAATAATAGCTCACATGCATTTTATCATTTTCCTTTTTATCATATTTAGATAAGGTGTTCTTTTATTACAGAAAACTTTCTTATTATTGTTATTAAATGTAATCAAATGATATATGCATGTCTATACTTAGAGAATTATTACGTTAAGATAATACAGTGGTTAAATTTATAGGTTTCTTTCTTGGTTATTTCTGTCTTATCCAAATTTTGACAAAGGTAACACTGAATATAAAGGTTCTGCAGTAGGTAGGTACTAGCATGCAGTACTTAAAGTGGAACCAAGTGGAACATATGACGATATTTTATTGTTGGTGTAAGCTATTATTCTTAGGGTGACTCATAATAGTACTTATAAAACGAACAGTCGTGGACAAAGAAATGCCCCTCACCGCATTATGCTTATACAACTCCTATACATTTTTGGACGTAGTAGCTATACTATGCTTATCCATTTTAAATCCGAAATTATTGAAGCCAGATCTACTTAACGGTATACCGGTTTCAAAAATTATTATACTATTATTAACTTTGGAAAATGGAGAGTTCCGCAAAGTGAAATTATAATCGAAGTCATTTGCTTAATTGCTTCGACTTAAAAAATCAAGAGGAACAACAAACTAAGCTAAAGCCAGCTTCAGTGCAATAAGGTGCCAGGTATACGCCGCCTATCGAAACCTCGATCTACTACAATACAAACAAATATCCCAAATATCTAGAAGTAATTCTTGACAGGATGCTTACCATTAAAAAAACACTTGCAAAATACAGCAGCCGAAATTAGAAACATCAGAAATAATATTCTTCACAAAATTGGGGTGCAGGAAATAGATACTCTGGTACAAATAGAACAAGTCCTCTTCAAAGGACTCGGCACTTAGCAATATCCTCCCCATAAACTTCGCCGACAAAGCTTGAACAGAGATTATGAGGTATGTCTCGATGGCCCGTGCTGGGCAAGAACATTTTAATGTCCAACGAACCTGTTGCAAAAATGTCAAAGGTCATACTCTTTAGTCTTTAATACTCTTTACAGCAAGCAGGTGTAACGGTTCCCTAGACGTTCAATATTATTTCGCAATATATTTTTTACATCAATAATATTGTGCAATGTGTTTCTCCCTAGACGACTCAATTATAATGCACAGCATTCTAGAAAATTACATTCGACGATCTGTTACCCATGATATTGAGACACGTAATGAACAAAAATGCACTATTCTACTATAGAGAGATCAATAAAAAAACCAATTAGGGTAGGCGTGAAAATGAATTATTTTAAATTGGTACTGTAGCCACATCCACAGAATGACATTTCTGACATGAAAATTTTAAACTGAACGCTCTTGTCTAAGTTTTTTATTTGATTATTATCAAATTATTAAAATATTATTATCAAATAAAAAACTTAGACAAAAGCGGTCAGTTTTAAATTTTCATGTCAGAAATGTCATTCTGTGGATGTGGCTACAGTACCAATTTAAAATAATTCATTTTCACGCCTACCCTAATTGGTTTTTTTATTGATCTCTCGATATATCCACCGCAGATGGGCAATCGAGGCAATATTTTCATGATTACACATTTTTAAAAATATTACGTAATAATACTGATCGTTTAGGGACTACTTTAGTTTGCCCAGACGAGAATGAGATTTGTTAAATAGAACAAAAACCAGGCACTGGGCAGATACAGATATTGGATGCACAACTAGGGAAAACAACAATCTCCAGAATGCGATCGTGGTCATTCTCAAATATCCATTAGTACCTCAGAATGTAATGCACCAAGTGAAGTTTCAGGAACACGCAAACTTTTAGATTCAGGATCGATTAAAATAGTACAATAGTAAGTTAGAATCTCCTGGATATTAATTTCTAATGATTGTCTACGGTCGTAAATCCGGACCTTACGTCAGTCACTGTTTCCATAACTGGAGGTTCAGTTCAGGATAGTTGTAAATGAGACCGGAACTTCAGTAGGTACCGCAACGATTTCAGTAGCACATTGTGCCCAAGAACATTCCAAATCGGAAGTATATTAAAGACAGTAGATACCTGACAAAACTACGACGGAAACATTCCAGGGCATGTTCCGTTCTCACTAAAGCTCATCTGTTGGGAATGATGTGATTCGCAGTTTTACCAGAAACGCACCAGTAAGTACTGCTAGATATAAGATTTTGCCATAAACTATCTTTAATTCACTTCTGATTTGGATTTTGGAACAGTATTCGTTAAAGGATAACTATTGGTGAGACCAGTTCAATACTATCTTAGTATAATAAGTTCCGGTCTTACTTACCTATCAATAAATCATAGAGGACATTCTTGCAGTGTTCTCCTCAAAGTCAGTTCTCCTTACAGATCATTATTGCTAACTGCAGTTAACAGTTCTTGGTGTTTGTTGCAAATCTGCAATTAGAAACTAGACCCAACTGATGAGTTCTAACGATAACGAAACGCGTCCTGGAATTTTTCAGTCGTAGTTTTACCACAAACTCTTCGGAGTATTAGTATGGATCTTAAGAAAACGTGCTTCCTATATCCAATGAGGATACTATTATGTATAAACAATTCAGGAGGGGTCCAAAAGTTAAATAAGTTACAAAAATAGAGGTGGTGTTTAAGAATTATCTTTAAATTTTTTTCACAAAGTATTGCAAACGTATTAGTAGTAGGTAGGAATAGGAACTACATAAAAACCTCCTAAAATAAATGTACCTAGGCAGTTAGTAGTCATGTTCGGTATCATTTCCGTTTCAGATATTAAAACTAGTGTAACTTTGCGATGTTTCAGTATGAAATTGAAAACCTGTTAGCTTGATAACTTTTATCACGCATACTTCGGAGAGTTATTCAAATCGCAATAACCTACTTTTGTGAATTGCAGTTTGCGGTGAGACAGTGGCGTTGCGAGCTGTTTTGGCGGCGGGGGCTCCGGTGTCAACACCTGACGTGCACGGTGGTTACCCTCTACATTATGCAGCCCAAATGTGTGGTGGAGTAAGTATAACGACCTTTTTCTACAATACAATTATTGATTTTTTCCTGGAAGGTAATAAGTAATTCATTATTCATCAGTCGATGACAGCGAACGTAGCCTTTAATGTCATCAGTTGATATAATAACGTATTTGTCGCAGACAGAAAATAAATTATAGACAACGTAAATATAGAATCGAAAATTTAACAGTTAAATCTTTGGGGTTTCATCTCTGTTTAATGAAAAGATGTACCTAATTCATATTGTCAACTAATGAGGGCTGTTGAATAATAAAACATATTATTCAATCGAAATAGATCAGTAGGTGGAGGGTAACCTCAATTATCAAGAATCAAAGCATATACAGTACGTTTGTATAAACAAAGATAAAAGCCGCCGAGCGCCGAGCAACAATAAATTATGAAAAGGAAATTATAAAAGCAAACAAGACTGTGTAAACCTCGGAAGTGGGGTAATTTCCTTTCATTACTTTTTCTTTTAAAACCTTACATATAGATTCATCAACGAGGCGCAACGTTAGTCTGACTAACGAAAATCTACGATGATCTGGACAGCTAATAGTTGGAAGAAGTTTCAAATTGTACCAAAATTTCTGTTCTATATATCAAATTTGGGTCAATGTCGTACACTTTTATCCGCAACACTAAAATAATATTGACATAAGATTACAATCGTAGAAAATACTTTTCTTTAATAATTGCAGACCTTGACTAAATGATGTTAGTTTCTTGGAGGAAATATTATTTTACCTAAAATAGAAATACTAGAAGTTATAATTCCTAATAATATATTAGGTCTGCGTAAAAGAAGTAGAACTAATCTTTAAAAATCTTCATTATTCACACCTGTATTGAAAATTAAGTTTAGTCTCTTTTACAGAAGTACTAATTGCGTTGTTTTCGGAATGTTTCAGTAGTAGTTCCCGAAACAATGTTGCTCGGTAAAGCACGAGACCGCAATGCATTTAAAACGCGAGTGCATGGGCACGAGTATTTTCTGATGCTTATTGTGGTCGAGTGCTTTATCTTATAGAAACAATATTAATGGAACTACCAAATTTTCCATGAGAAAAATTAGAAGTCGAGTTATCTTTAAGAAGAAAAATTCTCAAATAATTAAACAATAATAAACAGTGAAACTGTTACGAAACAACACCCTAGCCAAAAGTAAACAACACTATAGCACCGGGTTTACCAACGGGTCTTTATTACAGGAAGTCGCTATTTTAAATAGGAAGCGGCATTTTTATCGCACCAAGCGTGTTTTTATCGTGGACGTACACAGTGCTGCGTATGTTGGCTAAAATTTCCTTATACAAATTTTGTAGGTACCTATTCCAAATTTCATAAAAAACAGAATACTAAATCTGAAACATTTTACAAACGAATAATTTATTTTCTGGTGCATTAAAGTAACTTAAATTATACGCTGTCGTGTATTAAACGCTCCTAAATAGAAAGAAAATATTTAGAGCGTTACTTCCACGACAATAAACAGGGGTTAAAGATTAGATAAGAATGTGTAAAATAATGTTGAATAATTAAATCACATAAAATTTGTAAAAGAATTTCAAATTATATGTTTTTCAGTTTAATTTTAATTATGTACAGAAAATACGAAATAAGTTGTATAATAGGTAGTTATTTATGTTACAAGGGTTGTAAGTATTATTTAGTAGTTGATGACGGTACGATTTATACAACTGGATGAATTCAATAATTCAGTCGTTATTTCCATTCCTAATTCAAAAATTCATAGCTGCCTCATTTTCAATATTTTGAAAATTTAATATGGATGATGTAAATCAAGATTTTCGGTAGATTTTTTTAATAAAAAGTTGTTTAATCACTTCTCAGTACCTTTAAACATCCGTTAATAAATAAAAGTTATAAAAAATAAAGGTTATAAAAAATTTAAATTCACTACTATTCGGTTTGGACGTATCGTGTAGCTGGAGATCAAACAAACAAGAAATTTATTTCCAAGTGTGGCGGCAAAAAATCCTTTGAATTGTGTGAAGAATACCAACAATAGCCCCAAAATGTTCAAACCAGGGTTCAAACACGAAAGTTGGACGCTCGACATTGGTAGGTAGTGGTTCGACCATCAGCCATACGATACTACGATACTATATCAAACGTCCAACATTAGAAGGTGTTTGTTCGTAGCATCGTGTAGCACCGTCTGAACTGGCGGTCAAATACTTTGGACCGTTTAAGGGACAATTCCTCAGTTCTAGCATTGAATATTCAATGGTTCTAGTTAAACCATTCAGCTAAACCAACTAAACCAAGATTAATTGCCATGGCTACAATTGTTGTAACAATCGTAAGCATATCAATCAACCTTGGTTTAGCTGAATCGGGGTTTAAAACCAGAACTGAACAACCGACTGTAAGTGTCTCCTTTTTATCGAAACTGAACGGAATTAATAAAATAATAGAATTAATAAAATAATAAACACTAAACACAACCAACAAAAAAGATATCATTTTACTGATCAACGATGTCGGTGTATAATAATAATAATTACTGTAATATGGTAACTGTACATTTTTATCAAGAAGTGTAAATCAACATCAAAAATTAAGTAACACGCACAAAAATAATTGTTAAGTGTAGCATATTATTATCACAAGTTGCATGGATCATGGAAGAATTTGTTTACAAACCATGAAACCCAATGGTTTTCATTGCTTATAAGATTTAAAAGGTAATGAAATAATAATCGATAATTAGATTAAACAATCAAACTTTCCTATTAGGAATTTCCATTTTTTTTTTTTTTTTTTAACAGAATTGTTTGCACCAAACGAAATTAAAGATTCTCTTGAATGTTTTCATTAAAATTAAATGCACATTTTGTAAATATGTTAGATAAATACAAAAGAAAATTTCTTTGATAAACCCCATTAAGGAAAAAGAATCCCTGTCGAAATGTACGTGGAAACTGGATACAATCGAAGGAAATATATTCAAGAAAGAGTCATGTGAGGCGTCCATCCAATAGTGTATATTATGTCACTGAGAAGTAAACAATGATGAAGATGGTAGATAAGTAATATTAATGAAACAAATCCCCAACTTGTTATACAGAATGTCTCTAAAAGGCCCAAAAGACTATGAATTAACAGAACTTACCTCTTTAAAAAGTTACTATTTTCTCTACCTAACAAACGAATGCTTTAAGGGATGGGGATTAAATTTGGCATGGGAATCTATAGTGGAAAAAGGCGTTCTTTAATATCATTTTTTTGCTCTTGGCTGTTACGTATTATTACCTACGTGGTTTTAAAAGTTGATTATGCATATTTAAAGAGCTCCTATGTTTTAACGGTTTAGTAAATAAATACCTTTGAAACTTTATTTACAGGCAGGTATTCTTATTTCAAACATTTATTGTTTTTTATGTGACTTTACTATTTGCCATATCTTAGGCAGGATACAGCAATTTTGGTTTACTGCTCGGAAAACAAATCAGACAAATAATCTCTGTACTTTTTGTAAAAGAAAACTATTAATTCATTTCGAACATACTCTATTTTAATTTCTTTGTTTTCGTAGGAAAAGGATTCTGCCTTGGGATTACAAGTTCTACATACTCTCTTAACCCACCAAGAAATCAGCGTATTAGTTGAAGATGGGGATGGTCGCCAACCACTTCTTTGGGCAGCAAGTGCAGGATCAGCAAAAGCAGTTCTAGCTTTAATTCGAGCTGGTTCTGCTGTTGAATCCCACGACAAGGATGGCTTAACAGCTTTACATTGTTCAGCATCTCGTGGACACACCGACTGCATAGATACCTTATTAACTCTTTGTGGAGCATCTCCAGACGTAATCGACACCAATGGCTGCACTGCATTACATTACGCCGTTACTCTTGGACATGCAGATGCAACAGCATTACTGCTTGCTCATGCTGCAGATCCTAACCGACAGGATAGGAAAGGAAGGAGTCCTGCCCATTGTGGTTGCGCCAAGGGTCAGTTTGAAACAGTTAAGATGTTAGGAACACATGGCGCAAATCTTTGGTTAAGAAATGCTAGGGGAGATTTGCCATTACACGAAGCTGCTGCTTCAGGAAGAAGAGATTTAGTGAAATGGCTTTTGGAAGCCAGACCTAGTCATGTTAATGCAAGGAATAATGACGGACGATGCCCTTTACATCTAGCTGCTTTGAACGACAATGCAGACATGTGCAAAGTAAGTATAATTTCGGTACTGTTACGTATTATCACCAAACATTTCAATCTAGGCCTAAAATTTAGCTATAGATACATATTACCTTTGAAATACAATAATATGAACCAAAAATAGCAGTAAAATTGTAAAGAGCATGTCTATATTACATTACAATATATAAAGTTTCTACCAGGAATTTATTTGAAACTTCTTGTCTGTTTCTCGTAGTGTCACTGCTCTTACTATTGCTGTTATTATTAAGTCAGTCGTCTGCTTTCACACGCAAACTGTTTAAGTTGACAAAATCGTGTCATATTCGTGATCGCAGCTATTAACGTTAATACCATTTATATCTCTTCACTTTTCCAACCCCCAATTTTCTTTTCCAACTAATCTGCGATTTTTTCGCAAAGAAAAATATAGACCATGAGATCAGCTTTCGTGCACATGAAAATTCGATTTAAATATAAAATTATGCTTGATAAGATCACCAGCCTGATTGAAACTCATTAATGTTTAAAGAGCAAGTGTCCGAGAAGGTCAAAAACTACAAAAGGCAACAGTGGTTTGACCTTGATAATCAAACACGCAGAGTATATATTTACAGCTCCTTCTTTAATAAATCATTTCAATACAAACACCCTACCATAATATTCCTTCGTCTGTAGGATCTTTATCATTGAGAGTTTTTAGTAAGTGCATGACGTAAACAGCGAACACAAGAAATGGTTTTACACGTTTTGCAATGAATTATTTATAGCTCTTATAAAACAAATTACTGGGATTAGTTATCGTGTCGAGAATAATTTTCGCTAGGTATGTCGCTGGTATATTTTCATGAAGGTATTTATGACGACATTTAATGAAATTACTGAATAATTGAATCGTAAAGTTTCTATACCTGTTGTATGTTTGTAATTGTAGACGAATTATTAAAACATATTTTCAATTCCAAAGTTTTTTCACAGCATTATAAATTACAGATTCTACTTGACGCAGGAGCCCAAATTAATCCAGTGTTAAGGACTTCCAAAAATATCTTCATGACTCCTTTAGACTGTGCTCTTCAACGTGGATTTCGATCTACAGCAAAATATCTTCAACTACATGGTGGAGTTCCAGCAAACAGATTAACTGGAGTGCCTCAAACTCAGGGTGTTGGAAGTGCGATTAGTTTGCAAATTCGTGACGATGTAACACTTTGGGGTGATTCAAGTTCCGAAAGCGAAAAAGAAGAAATTGCAGGAAAGACCAAATCCAAAAAGAAGACTTATAAAAGAAAGCTTGCGTACAAATATGAGAAAAAGAAAATCCCCATTTCGGCAAGCGAATACGAAAGCGGAAAGCTAACAAGTGGGAAACCAGAATCAGAAAGAACGGCAAAAACAAAAGATATTGGAAAAGGACAAAACGCAAAAACGGGCCAGAGGGAGGGCGTAACCCATCATTCGGATTTTCCTTTTTTAGGAAATAATATACCCCCTGGAGAAATATTTATTTATGCAAACGAAGTTAATATAAATGAAAAATTTGGGGGTGTAAGACTACAACAAAATGGAGAAGTTACAGTGACTGACGCTTCCAAAATTCCCCGAGCAACAGATCAAATAAAAACAACTGCAGCACAAACAGTTCCGAGCACAAAGACCAGTGCAAATTCCTTAAGTGATAAACAAGAAAAGCGTCCAAGAAGTGCAAAATATGGACGTTTAAAAAATAAATCGGGGAAGCAAAGCGAGAAGAGCGATAGTGCCAGAAAGAAAACTTATAGCGATACTCCTGATCCACGAAGAAAACAAACAAATGAAGAAAGGCACGCTAATGGCAATAGAGACGAAGATATACATGTTTTAAGGGTTGATACAAAAGAAGATAATTTGGTAAATGAAAAAGCAAACGACACTTTAATCAAAACAGAAGAACCAAAACAAGCTTCACCTGAAAAACGTCCGTTGCCTCCAAATAAAGTTCCCAGTTCAGATCATTTACAGATACAAGATAATGCTTCCAGAAAGACTGAAGTTCAACGTTCAACAGAGAAACCTCGTATAATGCACCACGATCAACAATCAGCAAGATCTAATACAAGTTACGAAGATGGGGAAGATCACAAAGAACTTATTGTTGAAGCTTCCGTCCACTCTCCTCCAAGAGAAATTACTGAAGGTGCTATATCTCATAAAGCCGCTCTTGAAGTTGGTGGGATACCCCAAGAACGAAGAAGTACTCCGATCGGTTCAGAGGGTTTAGCTGACGATATCGCACCCGTCCCGACTACACTAAAAATATCTACCGAAGAAAAATCCAAAGATAATTCTGATACTATAGAACAAACATCAAGCGTGAAAGTATCCACTGAAACTGCAAAAACCACAGAGGATATGGGAAAAATTTCAACAGTAACAGAACCAACAGTGGACCAGACAGGAAATGGTGCCGAAGCAATAAAGCTGGCTACACAAGCAGCAATGGTTAGTACTGATACAAAAGTTAGTGGAGAAACAAGTATTGTTGTGGAAGCACCAACTACCGATGCAGATATTACAACAACGAGTGAACAAGTACGAACGTCTAAAGAAACAGAAAACCAAATGGATAAAACAAAGGAAGAGGGTAAAGAAGCAAAACAGCAAACTGCTGAAACTGATCAGCTAGAAAAAAATGATGTTTCACAAGGAAAGATATTACAAACTGATATTGTTGAAACTCCTAAAAATAAGGACTCTGGTGCTAAAAACTCAGCAACTACTACTCCTTCTAAAACCATTGTCGCCGCAGAACCAACAGCCACAGTAGAGGGTAATAAACAAGAACTTGAAACTTCGTCAAGTCCAAAACCCGCAACAGAATCTGAACCAAGCATTGCAGTACAGATCCATGATTCCTCTGTGTTGCCTGCTAACGGAAGCGAATCGAAACTAATGGCAACGGAAGAAACTGGAGCACCTACAAAAATAGCTACCAACTCGCAACAGAAAACAGAACCAGATAAAACTTCGGATCAACAAAATTCTAAATCCGATATTAAACCTGCGGAAACTGGTTTACAAAAGCTTATCGAAATAGCTGCTTCCACAACTGCTATTGTAATAGATCAAAACTCTCAGCAAGTTCAGGATGTGCACCAAAAGAATGAAAATATGCAAGCCCAAAAATCAGGTACTACTGAACCGTGTGATACCAAAGAAACGTCTCAAACTACCAAAGAACCTCCTAAACATGGAGAAGTGGAAGCTGAAACATCCAATGAAGCATTAGATTCTAAAAGAAAAAATAAACAAAAAGAAGATGAGAAATCAGTAGAAGCCACAGACGTACAAAAACAGCACAAGAAAAGATCAGCTCATAAAAAGAACAAAAAGCCCCAAGAACAAGCAAAAAAGCCTTCAAGTAAATCTCACAACATAGAAGAGGATCAGCAAATTATTAAGGCTGCTGTTTCGGCCAAAAGGATAAAGAGTCCGCAAGAGAGTAGCATAGACGCTAAATCATCTGAAGAATCTGAAGAAGAAACGTCACCAAGTAGCTCAAGCCCTTCCAGTACCGTGAGTGTTAGTACCAAAAAGAAGCACAAAAGTTTCAAAGTACTTGACGATAATGGATACAATCAGGGAATCGAAAACACACAACAAAGAAAATCTGTTCGACAGAGAAGCCCTCCCAAGAAACAACGATCACACTCGGAAGAAGGAAAAGCCGTTAAAATTGTAGAACAAAATAATTACAAAGAACACGATCGCCTGCGTCGAAGTAAAATTCCGACACCTGTCATGAATCTAAAAAGTCACTTATCAAAAAGCGATAAGCATTTAGAAAGACACGATAGGAAAGCCTTTTCAAGTATCGATGCCCGAGTTCCATCCTTGCCCAACATCCGTGACTCAAAAGAAATGGGTCTTAAACACTCGCGATCAATTTCGAATTTGTCAGCACCTTTAGCTTCCACTTATAGTGATAACGATCATGAGACTGGATCAGATGGAGAACAAATAATAAGTAGCGCAACAAGAAAAAAACGATTAAGAAAACGGTCTAAAACAAGAAGCGCAAAAAGTGCAGGAAGTGATTATGAGAGTAGTAATTTAATCGATTCTGGATTCGAACCAAGCCCAAGAAGTAGCAGAATACCAAAATGGAAACATATGACTGAAAAAGGTGTAAACATGTCATCTGTAACTCAAACTATTCAGTCAAACATCAGAAGGTAGAGTATGAAAGTTTATTATGATCCTTTTAGAGCACATAAATAGTAAAAGTATGTTTGCCCAACAGATTCAGTAATACAATTTTTAGGAGGGTTTAATTACAAAAACCAGTAGCACACATTAAATTTGAAAAATTTCGAGGAAATTTAAAAACCTTTTTATTTGAAGATTGAATTTATTCTATACGAAAAATTTACTAGACATGCGAATTGTTTGACTATATATCGTCTTTTTTGTGGAGGAAATCCGTTATCGTAGAAAAATTATAAGTAGTACATGATTCGGGCCGTCCTCCCACCTTTATACTCGTACGAAAATGAGCTTCTGTCTATGCTCGTTCCATAATATACTATTTCCGATAAGTATAATTTCTGAGAAAAAAGCAGCCATTTAAATTGTAAAAAAAAAAGAATTTATTCAATGACGAATAAAAATTCCGCCAATCGTTAGAAAAATTATATATTTCCGATTAAATATGTTTTATAAAAGTTCAATATTCCAGTACCTACATCTAGTGGTTACTAGGCAACGAGAGATAACTATACTGGAATAACATTCTCGACCAAGGTTTGGAATATTATTCCCGTACAGTTTTCATTTTATTGTTATTCTATTATATTTTTATTCTGCAAAAGTGATTAAAACTGGAATTTTTTTAAAACACGCGGCGGAAAAATAATATGTGCAACTGGTAGGAAAGGCCCAGACTTCTGTGATTGCTAGTTTTGGCCGTCACTTCGACCGGCATTTTCATGAAATAACTATTCACATTTTGTAATTGTAATTACCATCTGACAAGTAATTAAATACATAACATGTTTTGTATTTCAAACCTTTCTTGGGCAACATATGGTCAATCTTTGTTAACTTTTTTCTGCATTTATAATGTAACCGCGCTGTAGGTAGTGTTTGAGTTTAGTATTCCATACCGTAATCATACAATTGCTATTTTCAGGTATCATTTAGAACGAAAAATATTCCAACATCTGCTAGACCTGAAAAGACTACAGATAAGATCAGGACAACATAATGAAGCAGTCTTAGTTAAACGAGCAATCGAAGCATACCATAAATCATGTGCTGCAACAGTTGGAGCAGGACGATACACTTCTCAAGATTACAGATTCAAAAGTTTTGAACATTTTCTGTATAATTCTTTGAGAAAAATACAAAGGAACGGAATTGAACATATGCAAGGACTACCAGAACCTCCAAGAAATCCATTGTTGTGTACGGAAAGAACACATCGTTGTGATCACGCAACCCATGCGTACACAGGGGTTCCTTGTGCTGCCTATTGTAAGTATGTCAAGAGCAAATGATTGTAATGTTCTACTTCGTAATTTATAGGAAATAACACAATCTTCTAATTTCTAATAAAACATCCCCTGGACTTTTATTTAATAAGAGAACGTTATGACGGTATGCTAAGGAATATGTAACGTAGGTAGGTAACGTTCGTTTGCGCCATCTTTCAGATTAGATCTAAAACACTGAGTCTCGGATAATGTGCGATTTACCATTTTTTCTTCATTACTCTCTTCAACTTTTTATTATGTTACGTATACCGGTACACAATTTTGGAATTTACACAGGGTGTGCACTGAACGCTACTGATTATTATCCTCCTCCATCAGGGCCATCGTAATTTATAGAACTTCGCCCTCTCGTTGCTATCTATGACCTTGTATTTTTCTATTATTTACCCTCATTTTATCCAATATTTAGACCATCAAAGCTTATCCCAATTGGCTATAATCACTTCAACTAAAACACAGGGACAGGCTAATCAATAAGCACTCCAAGCAAACTCCCCTCCCCTACAATTAGCACATTAGTAAAAATCACTCTCATACATTAATTACTACTGTAAATCATCACTCATCATTATCCATCATCCATCACAGCCCGTTCGAATGGACATGGCCGAGACTGAATGCCTATAGTGGCATAAATCAACAGTCAATATGCATTTTGCCTACTAATCACGACGGCAAGCGATCGCCTACTCTGCATATGTTGACGTACCTATTTTCTCACTGGCAATCGTCACCTAAGGTTTCTTCGGCTGTTATCATAAAATGTTTTCATCCCTGTTGATTTTGGTTCGTATCTTATTCTGCTTCTTTCAGTACGTTTTTGTTTCTTCTTAAATGAGTGGTGGTCTTAAGGCGCTCTTGTACATTTTAATTTCTATCAATATATAGTTGTTGTTTCATATTATTTTCCCTAAGTACCAAATGCATTACTTAGACCAACGCGATCAAAATACTTCTTTAGATCGTCGAAGTTCGAGTATATGGCATTCTATCAAGTTTTCGCATGCCCACTGAATGACAAATTAATATGCGTCGCGTCGGTTCCGGATCTATTTATTCTGAATCCCATTTACTTTTCGTTGTTTATTATTCATTTATCTTGTAGAGTACCTATTATTGTTGTTATTAATTTTGGCATTGGGGTTAGAAGTAGAAGTAGGTATACTTCTATAGTAGTTGGTAATGGGTAGGGTCGAGTTTTCTAATATTATTGGTTGGACTCCTGCAGAGCCGTTCTTGCTCGCAATCACGTCTCTACTGATTCATTTTCTGTTACCTAAAAGAATTAAAATCCATAATTGACTTGATTCTGTTACCTAATATGTTAATTTTATTATCATGGTTGTTGAATAGTAACTCCAATAACCGTGTCATCTGACCATCGTAATTTACACAGTGACTCCTATTCCTTCCACTTCCTGATCCCCATAACCTTATTCTCCTATTATTCAGCCACATTTTATCGAATATTGGACATAACCCACACCAATTATTTCGGTTTGATCTTTGTCCTACTCAATAGCCTTCTGCAAATCTGGAAGGTGTCTTCCCCTTTTTGTTGTTTATGCTTTCCATTCTTGGCTTTCCCTATTCTCCTAATTGTGAACATAAGCCGCCCTAGATTATCTCTGATTGTTGTAGTTGACTGTGTTTAGTATCAAAGCAACAACAATGACCTTCTGCAAGTCACTTCTGTTTACCAAAACTACTGATCAAGGTACCCTTATTTTTTTGGATTTGATTTGTTTCTTATTGTTCCTTGCAGCATTTGTTCCCTGATAAAATCGCTCATACAGTAGTAACTAAGCAACACCCAAAAGGTCAGCCAATAGGATTCCACTTTTCGCGATAAATCCGCTTGGTCCGATAAAAATGCCCCTTCCTGTTTAAAAAGACGGTTTCCTGTGATAAAAAACCCTTTGCTATAGTGTTGTTTACTTGTTGCTAGGGAGTTATTTACTTGTTGATAGGGTGCTGTTTTCTCTGTTTCTTATTTTTACTTTCCCATACCACCACTGGTATATGGGAAGTATTGATATCATGAAAATTTTCGAAGTCGAGATTTTCGCGGAAATACGTGTTTTGGACCTCCAGGACCCCAAAAAAGTGGCCTAGAAAAAATGTCTGTCTGTGGGTGGGTGCGTGGGTGGGTGCGTGGGTATGTATGTAACGCCTCTAACCCAAAAACTAGTGAACCGATTTTGATGAAATTTTAAATGAAGGGGTATATCGAAAATTCATCGACAAAATAAGCTTTTCAAAAAAATCCGAAACCGGAAGCGGAAGTTAGACATGTTTTTTTGGTATAATTCTTTTCAGAAGCGGAATTTTGAAAATCTGAGCAGGGGATATGAAAGAAGGGCATAATTCAAGGGAAACAGTTTTTTACCGGACTCTCTAACTTCAAAATGGTGGTCGCTATGAATTTTTCAAAATTTCGACTTTAACGCCCCGTAACTCAAAAACCAGTTATCTGATCAGGTTCAGCAACAACTTGTTTGAAAGCCCTTTGGCTGTACTACACCAAGAAAAAAAATTATTTACTAAATCCGAAAACGGTCGCAACGGCGCTCATCCAAAAATTTTGAAAGTTTTGAAAAATTATTACAAAAAAACTGGTCTAAGGAATTTGTTTAAATTTTCTATACTTATACAGCTTGGTATTAGCTACATTTTTGTTTTTTGATGAACGCCAGAATTCCACTGTGGCGCCCTCTACGAGATTTTGAAAATCGGAAATTGATGCTCTTATAGCGCCTTTATTAGTCAAAATATGAAAGAAGTTTAAATACAAAAGTTGTTCAGTATATAGATTTGCATTTTTCTAAATTTATATCACGTATACAGGGTGTTTGGTTTTCACAGTACAATAAGCAACTTTGTTATTTTAAATGAAACACCCTATATATTATTACATAATTGAATTCAAAATTGAATTGTCTATCACATAGTATAAGGTGTTCATATGGCTAAAATGTACGGTTAATGAGAAATTCGTGAATTTTGAATATTTAGGTTGGACTCTGAATCTGGTTGGACTCGGAAACTGATCGTCGGTCGGTAGCGATCGTCCGGCTTCGCCAGTTGTAATTTTTAGCGGGTGCCTACTACAGAGTACAGATAGATGCGTATCTTGGTGTCTTTCTTTTGTTCATATCGAACCCGTATATTTCTCGCGAGGCATTCAAATGATTTTCAATGCTGCCTCGCGAACTACTGTTGAATAGCAAAAACAAAATGTTTATTTTTAGTATGGGAAAGTGCAGGGGAGGTTTGCACCTCCACTTTTTTGATTACATATTCGAGATTTTGTCTTGTTAAATATAACTCGACCTTGTGTTTGTCTCATGGCAAATTTCAGCAGTAGTGCCCTTAACGTTCTTGCTATAAAGTAAAGCACTCAAGAACAATACGAAATCGAAAAAACACTCGTGTTGACACACTCTAGTTTTTCTAACTGTATTGTGCTCTCTGCAAAACCTACCTAGCAGCAATGTTTCGGGAGCTTATCTTACATCTGACGTCACAGCAACTGCGCGCGCGCAGCAAATCTTAGTTTAAAACGCAAATACATATTCTATCCTGTCATCTTCCTAGTTAGTCGTTGTTTTCCTATTTTCCCATATTGTAATGTTAACTGTTGAACCATCGTTAATAATTTTTGTAAATGTTCTGACATTAGAACTGCGATATCTGCTTATGATTGATAAATTGGATTAGGTCAATTTCGATAAACAAATGATTCTCTTGTAAAGGTAAATTTACAGTCACAGTTTTGGTATGGAAAAGAAACGAAGTTGAAATATTGCAATAAGCTAACACGATAAAGAAAAAAAATAATGATAATAGCATTTATGCAAATTTTATCAAAGCACCAAATCTCTTTTTATTACAATGTTTATTACTTTCCTGCCCACATTCACGAATATAACCTCGTTTTGTACACATTTCATATGCGCATTTTTAATTACAAAAGAGAAACGTATTATCGGTTATCTTAACCCCATAATTTCTAATTATAACGCGTAGGGGTTTTGCGTGATTAAATAAATGGCGTAAAGGCTTTTAGTTAATTATATGTCTATCTTTAAATTAAAAGTTAACTTTTATTGATAGTATTGTAATGCAATCTTTAGCAAGTCGACAATAAAACCTAACGACAGTTTTCAGCAATATCTAATGGTTTCAAGTTTTCGGTGAGTGGGGGATTTTGGTTTTTTAAGCGTCAGTCAATAACTAATAAAAAAGCAGAGAAATCGGAAAATATACACGAATTTATTTTTTCTGAAATAGTCAATATATTGTCGTTTACTAGATCTTTTTGGATTAGGAAAATATACCTTCCCTGTTACTATGCCGTTATACTTTTAGACAATACAAAATCTTGATTTTATACTCTTTGGTTTTACTGACTATATTCACCATGGAAACAACAAATGCCGGACCAATTTAATTCAGATCATTATAGTTGTCAATATTAAATTTTTACAAAAGTTATCTATTTTAAATTTAATGATGCAATTTCAGAAAAAATAGTATACAGTACTACAGTACCCACACGTCAAGAATGTGTCTTTATCTGACTCCATCTGCGGCTGTCAGTAAAGCATCACTTTCATGACTATTATGTAATATACTAATTACTTGACCCAGTAACTAAATAAATGCAATGCTTCTAATGTTATTCTTATTAAGCACCAAATAATAATAATACCTATGTTGCAAAAATCGCTATTTATTATAAAGTCAAAAGCATGGAAAAATTTGGTCTTCATCTGTAAGCTCCGTTTTTGTGAAGAAGGTTTGGAAATTCGCAATTTTTTATTTTGCCGCTCTAAAGAGGGAGCTGCGATTATTTTATTCTCTTGAACTGTTAAGCTAGGAAATGAGCCTTCTTCTTCTACTTCTTCTTCCCTGTATTCCTTGTATCTTTCTCCTCGCATTATATGTCCCAAACATTGCAATTTTCTGATCTTAATTGCGCTGATTACTTCATTTTCCTTTCCCATTCTTTTGATCACTTCGTCGTTCGTTATCACATCTATTACCAAATTTTCTTCAATCTTTAAGTCCATATTTCGAACGCCCCGTGTCTACCGATAATGTTTTTCTTCAACCCCCACATTTCCAATCTATAAAACAGCACTGAGACTACATTGAATCTCAACATTCTGGTCTTAATATTCAAACTATAAGGTTTTTTGCTGAAAAACAATTCTTGTGTTATTAAACTGCACTTTTCTTGCTTGTCTTGGATCTGGATCCTATCTGCGGTGGTTTTCTGCGGTCTTCTGCAATTTCGTGCCGTTGATTATTTGTTGGTTCACCTATCTTTAGAGACAACTTCTCATTCCAAAGAAAACAACATTGGTTTCCCTCTTCGAAATTTTTAACAACGAATAACTTTAAAAAGCTAGTCTGTACTAGGTATTGTATTATATTTTTCTAATCAGTATCGTGCGGGGAATGTTATGCTGTCTTCAGTACCCGCTATTTTAGAAACTCCCTATATATTCTGCTTTTGGTTGCTAAAGCATTTGCTTTTCGCATTTGAAGGTGCTCGAGGCTCGAGCGCCGGATGGTCTATACCTATACTGTACTTTTTATCTCATATTTAGGTCCATCACATTTGACACTTGACTCGATTTGCTGTTTTTTATTTGTAATTTGTAACGTGTGAAACTGGTTTTTGTGTAGCATAAATTCTAGGGGAGGAGCTTAACTATATCTGTTAAGTGCGTATAGTATAGTACAGTATCTAAACAATGTTTACAGGAAACCCTAATGCGTTTATTATTTTGCAGTGCCAAAAATGGACCACCATACCATACCAAAAATTGGATTTGATTGCAAACCATCAGGATTTTTACCTAAAATTAAACCAAAAAATACAGTAACATTAGAATTGTGTCACGGAAATGATAAACAGGTGATATCACTGCCAGCCGAACGCTTGGACCAAAATAAGAGATATTACGTTACCTTCACAGTGAAAGGTAACGAGAACAACTCTACAAATCCTACTGAAGAAGTTAATGTTGAGTCTTCTGTTGGTCACAGACATTCAAAAAGTGACTAAACGTTTTTTCACAAAGTTCTATTATAGAACTTTCATGTTTTAAGTGTTTTTCTAATGAAGGTGCCTCCAATAAAGCTAATTTTTTAACAGTGCAATAATGATGCAATCGAGTGCAATTACAGTATAAAGTGATTTTTGTCGGAAGGTTATTGTTTGTATAGTGTAAATGGGTCAATTTAAATTTTAATAAAACGTTATTTGTTGTATTGTTGATTTTTTATGATAAAGTTAGATTTAAAAAATAACTTATTAATTTGTGTGTTGGGTGGATGTAGGTTTTATCAGCCAAAAAGGCCCTTGACCCCCAAAGTTGCAGTTACGATAGCTGGGTTTCCTCACTACCCCTAGGCATTTACATCACTTAAGGGCCGGTATTTCAGTATGGGTTTAAGCTTCAACTTGGCTAAGCCTCGATTATTGCCGTAAAAACTAATTCTTGTTGATAATGATAATTGTATGCATGGCGCCATGGGAATGATCGAGGCTAGCCAAGCTGAAGCTTAAACCATTGCTTAAACGAGTCTATGTCACAACGGCCACCGGTCACAACGGCCACCTCATATTTTGGCCGTTATGGCCACGGTCACAACGGCCACCTCGGTCACAACGGCCACCTATAAGTTTTGGTCACAACGGCCACCTTGGTCACATCGGCCACCCAGACCCGTGGTCACAACGGCCACCTTGGTCACAACGGCCACCCTTGTTTATAATTTGTAACACCAAACAACGCTGGTCACAACGGCCACCTTGGTCACATCGGCCAGTCTTAACTGCTATTTCCAATAAAACCCTCACGCAATAATGTATATTTGCACGAAAGCTTGAACAATATCGCGTATTCAGTATAGGTACCTACTTACTTTTTAGAACACTGTTAGGGAATGTATTTATTTTGTGCAATATACATTATTGCGTGAAGGTTTTATTGGAAATAGCTGTTACGAGTGGCCGATGTAACCAAGGTGGCCGTTGTGAACAGCAGAATCGGGTGGCCGTTGTGACCAAGGTGGCCGTTGTGACCAGCGTTGTTTGGTGTTACAAATTATAAACAAGGGTGGCCGTTGTGACCAAGGTGGCCGTTGTGACCACGGATCTGGGTGGCCGATGTGACCAAGGTGGCCGTTGTGACCAAAACTTATAGGTGGCCGTTGTGACCGAGGTGCCGTTGTGACCATGACCATAACGGCCAAAATATGAGGTGGCCGTTGTGACCGGTGGCCGTTGTGGTCAGCCTCCGCTTAAACTAAACCCAAACTGAAATACCGGCCCTAAAAACGTATCGCAGTCGACCGAGTTTCGGTCGGAAGCTGGATTTATAAATCTGTGGCCGTCAGCTATCAAATCCATCTGCCCTGTGCCGCTTGTTTGGGATATTGTTCATTTGTTCCTCTGTTCGGGTAAGTAAAATGTCTTAAGAGGGGCCATTAGACTTGTAGGTTACGTCTGTTCTCACCACGACCTTCTTGATTTTCGAGTCTGACGCTCTTTCGTCAGACTCGAAAATGAAGAGGTCGTGGTTCTCACAAAAGCGCTAGTGTACATAAAATGTAATTATTATTTGACATAGTTTCACACAATCTGCTGAACTATTGAACATAATCCTATATATCAGCCTTAGATATCAGCTGATTATGAACTGTCAACAATTTATTTATAAAATGGTTATAGCTTCATTGCGTTACAATTACTCATTTTAAATTATCAGAAACGCATTGCTACTACTTTATGCAGACAGTAAAAGCAATTTTAGGTCAAAATGTTACCAAAATAGTGTATTTTTTACCCTCATATAAGACGTGAAATTATGATTCACAGGCCATATATGAAAGCAAAAAAGGTTTCTTTAACTGCTTTCATATATTCTCTATCATATGACATGAATTTCGTGTAAAAATTTTAAGTTATATGCACGTTAATTATTCCCAAAGATTAGTACTTATGCGTATAAGTATGATCAAGGCCAACTGTTAGATACAGTTGGCCTTGGTATGATATCCAAAGTGGCGCCATCTAGTCACAAAAATTACGAAAAGGCGGCTCTTAATATTTATTAAATGTTATGTGTATAATTGTCTGCTTTCCGTTCATTTATTCAAGTAAATCAAATAATTCAGCGGTAACTGAATAATGATCTATTTTTGCACATCACTAAAGTAGGAAGTATCAAATAATAGGTAAATCCGCTCGAATATATTCAATATATTGAACATTTTTTCCGTTTTGCACGTGTTGCACTTCCAAAACATGTAGTAATAATTAGGAGAATATAAATTTTATATTATTTGTTCATGGTTTACTATTCAGTGTGTGTTGTATGAATGTACTAGCTGGGTACCCGCGGCACATGCCGCGTTTACAGTAGTGTCGAATAAAACTAATTTAATATCTATTGTAGCAGATAGTTTTAAAAACACGTAAGGAAAATTTCCAAAAGATGTATTTATAATTTATAATATACAGGGTGTCTCAAATGGAGTAGGATAGTATAGGTATCTTGGTTGTTATTGAAGATAGAGATTCGGTTAAATGGGCAATGTTTTGCAGTTTCTCATACTGATTCATATCCCGATTAGAAAAATTATAAATTTTCAGTCGTTCAGTTGTTATCTTGAAAAAACTTAATAATGCGTATTTTTAAAAAGTGGAATATTTGCGTAATTTTAATATTTATGGAGAAAAGTTTAAAATAAAAGTTACTAGGTTAGATTAGTCCGATTTAAAAACATTATTCAATTTTTTTTAAAAATAGTTGTTTTCAAGATATTGATAGCAACTTTCTTATTTTAAATGTCATTTTGTTTTTATACTCATTGTACTGATACTGAATCCTATTTATTACAAGTATTTAATTTTTTGTATAATAGTTAATTAAATAATTTTTAAATTTATTGACATTTTTAAGCGTTATGTAGTACTTTGTTAAAATCCATGATTACATAAATAATAAATATTAAATAAAATATCGATTTCAACGGAAAATAACAAGATTTATTCGCTTTATACGTATTTCAGCATCAATGTGCCATTGTCAAAAGCATTTATATATTTATAAGATAGATATGTAATAACAAATGCAATATGATTTATATAGTAACTGCTTGATTCTATTATTTTAACACTGCGTGAAGCAACTGGCCCCAGTCAACCCGTCGGAAATCAGTCGCTTATCAGTGTTTTTAAAAAGATATTTATTCCAAAATCTTCAGTAAAGGAGAATCTAAGAGTTCAATTTGCTCATTCATGAAAGGTATGTTGTTTTTTGTGTGTTTATAAATTTCAAAAGCTTCCAAAATATTTAATTTATTTTTGTTATCAGAGAAGTGTAAAAATTTAATTGTATTATTAGATGTTAATGTGTGATTTTGTTCTAACAAATGTTTAGCATAATTTGATTTATGTGCATGTTTATATTTGTAACAACGGATATGTTCTTTTTGCCTAATACTGAAATTTCTAATTGTTTGACCTATATAAACTGAATCACAATGTGAACAATTTAATTTATAAATACCTGATTTTAGCAAATTAATTTTGTCTTTAGCATTGAAAAGAGAGCATAGAATATTTTTATTTGTTTTAAAAGTGACTTTATATTTATTTGTGTTATTTATAATTTTAGCAATTTTTTCTGAAATTTTACCAAAATATGGAATTGAAACGTATTTTAGTGTTTTACCAGAGTTATTAATGGAATAAACTTTTTGAATAGCTAATTTATAATTTTTCTTTTTAATTAAAGTGTCAATAAGTGTTGTGTTATATCCATTGCTATATGCAATTTGTTTAATAATGGAAATTTCTCTATTAAAATTATTTTTATCTAAAGGAATTGTTAGAGCTCTGTGTACTAAAGATTGATATGCTGCTAATTTATGTGTATTATGATGACAAGAGTTATGTGGTATGGTAATATCTGTTTGTGTAGGTTTCCTATAAATTGAGTATTCGAGTAGGTACCTATGTTTTCTGAATTGATTTTTATGTTTAAGTCTAAAAAGTTAATAGATCTGTTTTGTTCAATTTCTAGTGTAAATTTAATTTTTTTTGATGTAAAGTATTAATAAAAATTAAAAAGTCGTCAATGTATTCAAAAGAACTATCAAAACATGCTAAAATATCGTCAACATAACGAAACCAAAATACAATTTTATTTGTTAGATTTGATTCAAATATTTGATCTTCTATATTTTCCATAAAAATATTATTATTTTCTCGTAATTAGTGCAATAATATACAGGGTATTCCATTTAAAAAAAGCACAAATATGGCAATATCTACAAAAATTACAACTTTTCTTTACCAAATTTATACAGATTTAGTTAGCTTCTTCAAAATACTAAAAACTTTATTTAAACAATTTTTCGATATCTATAATAACATCCGAGAAAAAAGGTGTTTCCAATTTCGCATTCCACCCTGTATAAGAATATGTTTAAGCAGTTTAAATTCTATGAAAATAATATATTATAAACCTTGGCAAAATTAGGTTTTCTTCTTCTAGTTCTTTATTACTAAGCACAAAATAAGAAAATGTCTCCTCCTGTCTGAACGGTAGCAAACTTCATTACGGGGACTTTAATTAACGAGATGGTAGTCATTAATAATCTGGACCGCAATGACCACAGCTTCGCCCGAAGCCAAAACAGAAGCAGGTCGTTAATGACGGGATTCCAATATTTTGCACCTGGACGTCGTGACCACAGCACCGCCCGAAGCCAAGACTTACAGGTAGCAAAATATTGAGAATCAGGAACTCGTGGTTTCTCTCGGACGCCGTCAAAGAGAGAGACACAAGCACCTTCAGGGAAAACAACCGGGAATGGCTAACACTCCAAAGTCCTGGGTATCGTGGTCGCAGTATCGCCCGAAACTAAAATCACCAAGAGCTTATGGACACGTACCTATTAGTTTCTGGAAATTGTTGAATAAATCGCTATTTTTTATTAGTGTTGAAGTAACAAATTAAGAAAACAATAATAACAATTACCATAATACATATAAGAACAAAAATAATAATTTTTAATTTATGAACTTGTTGAATAAAACTTGAAAACTTTTTTCGGAATTTTGGATATTCTTCTTTGAATGAATTTTCCATTTAATTTACAATTTTTGAATCTTTTCATTTATTGCTCTCGTATTTTTAGTATGTCTTTCAAGTATTTTCAGAGTTATTTTCTTTACATCATGGATGTTTGATGGTATTACCTACTATACTGTTTTGTTTTTTAATTCTGATAATTTCTTAGGATCATAATTATTGTAGTTGTCTAATTTATATTCCAATTCATCTATTTTATTATTATAGCGGACTCTAGTTCACAATCAGTCATAATTAATTGTTCAAGAAATAAATTAGCTGCTTTTCTTGCAATATATTTATCTACAACTTCTTGTTTGAAATCAACTATTTTTGCTCCATCTTCTAATCTGTCTATTTCAGTAATAATAGGTTTTAAATCTATTTTCCATTTTCTTTCTCATCGTTGGGAATGTATGAAACTAGTTGGCCCATTTATGACTGAAAAGTTTCTAAAGATTTACTAATTAATTCATCTGCTTCTTCATCTAAACTTAGATTTTTACAACTACCTGCTTTATGTTCTACATTATCGAATATTTTTTTATGTTTTATTTTATTTTTTCTCTCTTTTGTTCCCAATTGTTCCGATTTGTTCCGATTTGTTCTCTTTTATTCCGGATTGTTCCCGTTTGTTCTCAGTTGTTCTCGTTTTACATGCAACATTAATTCCAACTGAATTTAGCCGCGTATTTAGGGAATTTCTGGAAATACTTTTAGATTTGCAAAAATCTGTTTTTGTTAGTTTTTTATTTACGGTCGAATTGAGATATTCAATGGCAAAATTACGATTTCTCATTTGAGTTACTTCATTGATATTTTTTGGTATATTTAGTTTTTTATCTTGAGTAAAAGATTTGTAACTATTTTTAAATTGTTAGAGGTCAGATTGTTCTATTGTTTTTAATGGTGGGTGTATAATATTCTGCTACAATTTTGTTCTCTTTAGTGTTGGTCATTTTTTTATTTGTTGTAAAAAATTTATTTTGAATCTTTTAAATCATTTTGAACGGAACTTTATTAATAATTTTTTTACTCGTACAGATTCAAGATAAAAAATTTCTTTGAATATAACATTTTTTACAGGTAGACGTGATGGAGCTCTCCTCATCTAAGCGCATAAAAGTCGAAAGCAAACCTACCTGTTCATGTTCACACCAAGTAAGACCAGACATATTATTATTGTATCACACGGAAAGAATTTTTGTAACATGTGTTACTCTGTTTTTATAGCAATTAGTTGGATCAAATTTACTGGATGATGTAACATCTTCGGACACTTCCGAAAGCTTAAATTACCGTGGACCTTCGGTAAGTAACTTGCTGCGAACAAACTGTACAATTTGTCATATGTTCAAATTTATGAAACTACAATTTGTTATGCCTTTTCAGGATCGTAACTTGAATTTCGGGACTCTTCGATGATGGTCACCGACTTTTGTGGACAAGTCTATGCTTATCAGATGCAGATGCAGTATGTGTATGAAGGATACGGCACATAGAGTACTTCTGACTGTACCGCCCAGATTTGGCAAGAGTATTTGCTTGCGATATTTTCAGATGTTTTTTGAAATTGTCAACACTGAACAAAAGTTGGAGGAGAAATATCAACTTTTCAAGGATCTCAAAATTTACAAATGCACTGAAGGATGCACAGATAACCATGATTGTGAAAGTAAAAGATTTTTTCGCCAGCATTGCGGACAGCATCCAGTAATTTCACTGGATTTTGCACAATTATCCGCAACGTCATATAGCGAATTCTTGGCGAGCCTTAGAAATATGATAAGCAGACAATTTAAAAAATATATGTGTTTAATTCATAAAGAGGATGAAACATATATGTAGCTGGTCAAACAACAACATGGGAGTACTGAATGTTAACAATTCTTCTGGTCCAGAAGTAAAAAGCCATTTGGTGTGCTTAAAAACAAGGCATTTTGTAAGTGTTTTAGATCTTTTACGGATGTTTACTTTTGGGAAAACAGCTAAATTTGCTGTTTTTTCGTGTGCCCAATTTTTGGTGGTCTACAGATATTTGTGTACTTTTGGGGTACATAAAAATTAATGCTTTTTAAGAGGTTTTAGGCATTTTTCGGTTGTTTATGTTTGGGCAAACAACTAAATTTGTAAGATTCAACCCTGTTTTTTTAAGACACCAAATGTCCTGGTCCAGAAGTAAAAAACTATTTACATCCTACTAAAAATATTGCTTGATTTATCGAGATTTCTCGAGGAAGTTTAATTACTTTGGCAACTAGACGATATTGTTTACTTAATATTTAGTTAGATTACTGCTCCCATAGGCAGAGGGGTAGGGGTATATTAATAAAAAATAATGGATGTTACGGAATAACAAATAAAAAACGAATTGTAGAGTAATATTTGAAAAGTTTGAAGAGAATTTTCCTTTTGTAATTCTTTGTACCTAATTTGTTCTATATTTAACATTTATAAGATCTTTATTATGTATTGACCGTTGCTAGCTCCACGGCTAACGTGGATATAATTTTGACACTAAATCCACGGCATTACGTCTTGTCAAGGGGTGACGTCATTAATTCGGCGACGCGAATACGACCTGCACCTACTGCGCATGTCCGGGGACTTCCATTACATTTTCATATTTTAAATTGATTTTTAATTAATTTGCAAGTTGAATAATATGACCAATAAAAAATACTAGAGTAACATTTTTCTAAGTCCGAGCGGTTGATTTTGTTTGTAGTTAATAATTATTATTATCACTAGATATCTCAGAAACATACTTTTAGGCCTTGGGAATAGGCAACCAATCGTGCGCACCTCTGTCCCTATAATCTCAGGAAGCTGAAATAATTTTCCAAGTCCCCAAACCAGACCCCAGACAGGCGCCGAACGTAATGCCGTGGATTTTGTGTCAGAATTATATCCACATTAGCCGTGGAGCTAGCAACGGCCTTATGTATTATAATTTTATTAGTACGTAGAAGTTACCGTACTATTTCTTATTTTTTTGTAATTTTTCATGTTTTTTGGGCAACTGTATGGATTTATATTTTTTTGTAATTATTGTTAATAAGTTTAAATAAATGTCTTGTATTTTTTGTTACAATTCTCGTATTATTTAACGTCCCAGAGGGTGGTTTCGAACGTGTGTGGGGTGCATTAGAAGAAATGAAATAAAATTACTTTGAATAAATATCTTGACAGCTTTAGGGTAGTGGGGGACTGAATCGTTTAAAATATTTAATTAGAAAGCTACTAAAAATACAGCGATTAGATTGAACCTCGAACGTTTTTCTGGACCGGAGGTCAAACCCGGACTGCTACTAATTTTTTTTTAATTTTCTAAACATGTAATTGCGTAAAAACAAGCGTTTATTTAATGAAATTAGAAGGTTTTCATACCAAATTTATTTAATTATCTTATCCAACTTGGTCAAGATTATGAATATTGATGCGTTAGTTTTTTTTGTAATTAAAACGTTTGCAGAAGAAAAACAAATGTCTACGTAATATATCACGAAAGTGTCTACTGGACAAGGAGGGTTTATGATCTTAAAATTTCCTTTTTTCCATTCGATCTCTGGTACCTAGTACATGTTGAATTTATTTTTTGAAACTCTTTCCTTTCACCTCATTGAACTTCATTCCCTCCTTTTTCAAGTCGGCTTCCCTTGTATAACTCGATGTTCTTTCTCCGTAAGTCGACCTTCTCTTACCACTGGACTTCCTCTTGCATGCTTTAGATTTGAATTTATATTTTAAGACAGTATTTCGGAGTTGAACATGCTATTTGTGAAACTTTTGGTTTAAACGCTGAAATATTGGTAAGGGCTTGTTCAGAACTGAAATATAATGATCATTATTTATTATCATTAAAAGTTACATTATATTACAGTTATTTATACCACATTACTCATTAGCTTCAAAGAAAATATATAAAGTGAGTTAGCTCTGACTCATCATTTGAAAGCATTTTGAAGGCATCTACGTTTGTGGATAAAACGCTGTTGATAAAAATCGCTTTTCAGCCTGACATAGTTCAAATTTTAAATCCAATGGTAATGATAACAGCACCTCGAAAATTTGGGAAAAGTGTCAACCTGGACATGTTCCGCTGCTTTGTAGAGTTAGAAGTGGATGAGAAGACAGGAAATCCGATAACCACAGTTGATTTGGAAAGTGGGACTGTTCGTGATACACCAAATTCAGAATAAATGCATTTACAGATCATGGCATATGATGAGTTTGTGAAAACTCATTTTGGAAAATATCCAATCATCAAAGTCAGTTTCGTATGTTCTGGAAATGTCACAAGCAAAACTGATGCTGTGAATCTTTGTAAGACGAGTACCTATACATGAGGCATTTAAAAAACACCCCTACCTATATAAAATTAAAAATTCAGAGTCACAATGGGCGTTGGTGAGAGAGATGTATGTGAGCAATGGTGTACAGAAGAGGGAAAACATGGAAATCCCTATAATTACCAGCAGTTTGACCCTGATGACAGTGTAATTCACGGCTTGAACTTTTGTCTAAATATTTGAAAAAGTTCCATGAGAAGAAAGTTTTCGTCCTCATTGATGAATTTGATTCAATTGTTTCAAAAGCAGTTGGCACTCTGTGGCTGACAAAGTTGAGTTACGGGGAATTATTGGGGTTGTTATGGGTATTATTGGCAGTGTTGTGAAAGGTAACGATGCAAACCTAGCTGGAGTGTTAATTACAGGAATATTGGACTTGTATGACAACATGATGTCAAGCTTGCTTGGTAACGTGACTCGAGACAGATTTGGAGAGGGTAAGTCGCGCTTGTATGTATTATGGATTCAATTTGGACAATTTGGAAGAAGTGGAAAAGCTTTTTGAAATCTTTTCTGTAGTAGATGAAGATTTAAGACAGAAGGCAATCACCAAGTATAATGGTTACTATACGAAACGTGGAGAACATGGAATCTTTAAATCATATGCAATTGTCAGGTTTCTGGAAAACCACAGGAGGGGAGATGCCAGTTTAAAAAATTATTGCCAAGAAAGTGGTTATGTTCAAAGTCTCGATCATCTTTTCAAAAAGGATGAGGTCAAGGAGATGATCCAACGTATATGCTCCTAGGAAGATGGTTTCCGGCTGATTTTTCAGATCAACTGAATCTGCAGATCTTAACAGAATTAGGTACATATTGCAAATAAAGATTTCCAAGCTAATATTTCCATGTATCTTGTTAGGCTTTTCCTACTACGCCAAGGCTATATATATCATATATACGTAGGAGAAAAAGTCTACCAACTGGTACTGGAATAATTCCAGATGATCTACGACCCGTAGGTATTTATTGAAAAGATGGTAGAGCATTTAACACAACATTGTGGCATGAATAATGTTGTACATAAGGATTGTCAAAGTCATCTTAATAATTTGATGTACGTTGCCAATAAAAACAAAGCAGAGTTCATAAAGGCTTTGAAATCCTTTACTGACGAACTGGGTTAGCTCATTGATCAACATCTATTGATCCATGTAAAGAAGCAGGAATAGAAACTGTAGTGTCATCTGTAGTACCTACTCGCTGCTGGTTACACCTGTGCCAATCAAGTTTATAATATCTAGGTACCAGGACAGACTGAATGTGATAGCACATAAAGATGGACAAGGAATCATCATTGAATTGAAGTACAAAGAAGAGAGTTCACGTGGTGCCCTGGTACTTTTCACCCAAGGATTCTACAAGAACTTTATAAACGAGAAACATTATGATGGTAGTAATATAAAACTTCGTCTGGCAATGGGATTTCATTTCACTGAGAAAATAAAAGGTTCAAAGATAAAGGCTACTGTACATTGTCTGCGAGATGTAGAAATCAACGAGGTTCTAAAAGAACTGAACATTGAAAAGGTGGATAAAAAAGGAACTGAAAATGTAAATTTCTTCTCCCGAATCCCAACTATTCTAAAAATGGAACGCTTTTGAAAAAATACTGGAGTTTTGTATATTCTTTTTTACATGTTTCGGTTGTTTACTTTTGGAAAAAAGCTAAATTTTTAGGATTCTGCCTTGTTTCTTAAGACGCCAAATATCCTGTTCCAGAAGTAACATTTTATATACTACTTACTTGCATGCAGGCAAGATTTTAATAATAATAAATTTACCTAACACTAAGTTTCAAAGATCATCATTTTCCTCTTGATTCTTCTAATAAGGCAGGAGTAGCTTTCAGTAGTACAACACCTAAAAACACTGTTAGATTTGAACTACCATAGCAGCGTTTGCAGGCGCACTTAAGAGTTTTTTCATTCTACCGCTGCGCTACGCCTGTTCTGCGAGTATAACTTTTGTTTCTATAAACTTTCGCTATTAACAAATAATCGGAATGAGGTCTAGTGACCTGGGTGGCAAACTCAGAAGCGTTGAAGCATTGCCAACAGATTGTCTTGTTGGATTTAATAACGCCTGTTTATTTAAGACACGTCACTTTACCATTCCAATGCTATTTTGTCACTGACCCTCCTGGAGGACAGTAGAAACATAGGTTCTATACCTTATAACAGTATCGCGTGTCCCTTGTTAACATAAAACAGGACAATCATCGTCCCCTACGAGAATCAAGTGATACGATTTTGACGTGTTTTGTTTGTAGCTGTACTGTCTGTCCTCTTGTCGAATGCCTTATACGCCATTCAGATAAACGCAGGAGGTTGAATCAGTCATAGTCGTCAAACCTGTATACCTATATGATGAAATAAGTGGAGTACAGCCTGCTAGACCTCGCAGACCATAACTTTATCCATTACAACCCCTTGTCTTAAATAATGAATGAAATTATGATATGAGTCCGTCCACAACAAGAAACTACTTTTTCCCAAAGAGTTTACCAAATAAAACACTTCCACTGTGGCGATGAACCGAACACTATCGACTAAATTTTCCAATACATTATAGGTACTAGTAATAGTATTGAAGATTCCAAAAGTAATACAGAAAAATCACCAAGTCCTCATCCTCAATATAAATATTGTGCTCAAGATATGAGAATCACGTCGAAGCAATATTCAATCGAAAACGACCCACCCTGAATGTCTCGTGAACTACAGCTCAGGATTACCTATCTATCTATAGCATAGCTCCCCCACGATTTCAAGAACCATGTTATACTCTGTGAGCTGCTGTAGGTACTTTAATAAGAAATATCGAAAAAAGGAAAAAGAACCCTTATTATCTAGAATAAGTGGGACATCTTTTTACATAAAATCCGGACGTCTGTCATCAACCCCTTAAAGCAGTGCGCCCATTGCGTCCGTTCTATTCAGTTAACTTCCGTCTCGTTACGGCGTTTTGCGGCATATTGGATCCGTCTCGTTCCGTTCAGTTCAGTTTTAGTTTCTGTTGAAAACGTACCAAACCAAAGATTGTGTGCTTATCAATTTACCATTTAATAACTATGTCTAGTTCATCTGAAGAGGAAGAAAAAGTTATTGTCACTGCAATTCTCCATCATGTCTATGATTGCGCCCCATGCATTTTTTGTCATGGTTGGATCATAATAATTCTTATCTGACTGATCATACAAATAACTATGTCTTTTAAAGCTGGACGTAGACACGTCGAGCAAAACAGTTTTAGTTAAAAACGTTTTTGACGCACACCAAAACGTTTTTGTTTTAAGGGAAAACATTTCGTCACATAGTAAAACAAAATGTTTCTTGCAAAGACACTAAAATATTTTAAAAATTCATTTCGATTTCAAAACATGTCGAACGACGTAATTGCCGAAATTGCAGTAGCCTTTTGGCAATGGTTGGTGCAGACACGGACCAAGTCCCGACTTTTTTGTCGGACAGTTAATTTTTTGTTATCGGAATGTCTTAAATAACGACGAAAAAAGGAATTAGCTTGCTAGTTTGTCAATTTGATAAAAAATTTATTGAAAATACAAAAATTCTATGTGCTGCTATTTTACCGACCACCCACATTTAGCAGACATAGCTATACCAGCATAAAAAGCATAAAGCATAAAAAATCCAGCTTGACAGAAATTAGTCTTCTAATACAGTGTGTCCCAAATAGAGTAGTATTGCATGGCTATCTTTCTTATTAATGAAGATACAGATTCGGTTAAATGGGCAATGTTGTGCAGTTTTTCATGCTGGTTTAGATGCTGCTTAGAAAGATCAAACATTCCGAACCCTTCAAAAGATATCCGCAAAAAACCACAAAATCCATTTTTCGAAAAAGTCGATTCTTTCGCTTATTATAAAAGTTACAGAAAATTGTTTTATACAAAAGTTACTTGATTCATTAGGATAAACAAAAATATGTTTACAAAAAAAATATCGCAAAGCCCGTTTTCGAGATATTGATAGCAACTTTCTTATTTTAAATGGGCGCCATCTTGGATTTTCAAATGAATAAATTGCATTTTTTTTTCTGCATTCAACGATGTATAACAATCTATGTTAAAAATAAAAAATAATGGCATACTTAATAGTTTTAGTATTAAATAAAGTAAGCCATGAAAACAAGTGAATTTTAACAAAAAAAATTTCGAACAAAATGTATTTACAGTTGTTATATTTATAATAAACGTTAAATCTACAATAGCTAATTTTAATCACAGTAAATGTTCAAAATGTTCGCCATTGTTAGCTAAACATTGCTGGCATCTTTTTAAAATACTTGCAGTTTACTTTATGCGATGTATGGCGATTAATACTATTTAACGCTTCTTGTACAGATTGTTCCAATTCGTTAACATGGTTGTAATTAAAATTACTACCATACACTTCACTTGTTTTCATGGCTTACTTTATTTAATACAAAAACTATTAAGTTTGTCGTTATTTTTTATATTAAACATAGATTGTTGTACATCGTTGAATGCAGAAAAAAAAATGGAATTTATTCATTTGAAAATCCAAGATGGCGCCCATTTAAAATAAGAAAGTTGCTATCAATATCTCGAAAACGGGCTTTGCGATATTTTTTTTGTAAACATATTTTTGTTTATCTTAATGAACCAAGTAACTTTTGTATAAAAAAAATTTCTGTAACTTTTATAATAAGCGAAATAATCGACTTTTTCGAAAACTGGATTTTGTGGTTTTTTGCGGATATCTTTTGAAGGGTTCGGAATGTTTGATCTTTCTAAGCAGCATCTAAACTAGCATGAAAAACTGCACAACATTGCCCATTTAACCGAATCCGTATCTTTATTAATAAGAAAGATAGCCATGCAATACTACTCTATTTGGGACACACTGTATACAGCCAGCTCCTGGACTAAAAGGTTCGGTTCCCGAAAATCGGCTTTTATTCAATAACCATTTTACTCAATTTCGGTAGTTGGACAAATTCGGCATTTAAGTCTTTCAATTTATATTCAATTTTTTATTACAATGTTTTTACTCTGAGACTTGGTGTATCTATCTATTTAACTGGCGAATGATGATGTCAATCGTATCAATTCGTTGCCAAACAGAAACTAATCATTAATGAGTTGATAATTCCATTATTTACATGATGGTAGACAAAATACAAACAATCGTTCAAATTACCTACATTTGTTTTAGTAATTGCCAGTGAACTTAATCATTATAACAACTCCCTTTGAAATTCGGTTTTAAAAGTAAAAATATAGATCCTCAGATAGGTACTACATATAAACCACATTAGAAATACTTTAATAATTCCATTTCTGTTTTCGCATAGTTTCCTTAATTAAAGTACGACCTTTAAAACAAATAAAACAGAATCACTTTTAATATAATTACATTTCCTCATGACAATCCCTTTACAGCACAATATGGCGGTCACGTTTCCAAGGGTTACCTAAACTATATACACGCAATTCAGCTGTGCAGTACGTCACACGAAAGTAAAAAAGGCGGATGGAGAAATGGTTTAGCGGAAGTAAATTGTGGTTATTCGGAAACCATCTGCATCTGTTGCCAAGAAGGTAGGTAACCGTTTTTCAATATAAAATTCAAAATTGTTGGAGGCGCTGGATGATATTTCTTATTGGCCAAAATTTTCCAATCAATCATATTTATTGTATATATCGTGACTAAAATAGGACCCAAAGACAATTTCCTGTCGATATTGACGTGTTTTGCAGCACTAAAAATAAAACAAACGGCGCAGAAACCTGTGAAGAAGTTGTAACGTAAGCAATCGAAACTGCTATTAACCAAACTATTTTCCATCAATATATCTTTAATGTGTCACTGAGTAGTACAATGCTTCAGTTCGTTTTCGGCAAGATCCCGCAGAACAATAGGTAAGGGTTTACGTGTTTGTTAATAATGTTTTTATATTTCTTTAGAGATTTAACTACTTATAATATTGGTGCAAACTTTAACCTTTAAAGTTGGCCATGTTAGCTAAATTGCAGATTAGATTCAAATTTAGATTTACAGAAAGTTGTTTAGAATACTGTTCGGTAAATTAACGAATTCTGTTTTTACCTACAAACTGTTTGATGACTATTGATTTGCTGCGAAATAATGACATGTGGATAGGAATATTTTTATATTGAGCTTGAAGTTGAAGTGATGCCATGATAAGTGAGAATTATTTGGTGTATTACCTTAACCTTATGGAGTTCAAGGTTGTTATTGATTTAAAGTCGCTCTTGAAATTTTTATGACCACTGTAATACTCCATATATTGTAGGTACTGTAATTATCTGTGAATATGTACATATTTATAGTAGTACGCAAGGTGCGCATTTTTGGTAAGTCACCTTCTTGGTGGGACGATATGTGAATTATTGGGCGCAATTAATGAAATGAAACCTTACGGGTTTCCTGAAATTTCAAAATCAAAGATTAAGAAGAGAATTCTAATCTCTAATTACCTACTATACTTAGTTGCTTAATTACTACAAAGCTACTAAAATACAAAAACATTGTTTTTTTATATTTATTAACTAAGGTCGTCAAGTTAAAAGCTTCTTAAAATACTATCCTTATCAGGCGCGTAGATAGGTTTTTTTCAAGGGGGGGTACTTAGTAGCGGAACTGGGATTACAAATTTGAGGGTTGGCTAGTATACTTATAGTAAAAGCAATGATATTTTGCAAACTTTTTTATGCTTTTTTTTTGCTTTTTTTCATGTTTTATGCATATAAATTATTTATATGTTTATTTTGGGTTTTTTCGGATTTTTTTAGTTTCTTTATGTTGATTTAAAAAATTATTATTTCTTCAGTTTTTTAAGCTTTCTTAAGCGCTATTTTTCTAATTTTATGTGCTTACAAATCCGCGTTTTCCTAATAATACAAATATTTCGAATTGGAATAAAATATTCTGGTGAACATCATTGTATTGCAATCCATCCTCCCTAATAAATTTTATTAAACTTCCAAACACGTTAACCGTATTCCCCGTGTAAGTTAGATTGACGCGAACCTCCATATACTAGTGATGTCCAAAAATCTCCACAAAAACATCACTAAATAGAAACATCACTATAGTATTTAGAATTTGTACTTTAAACCTGAAATATAAATTCTAATGTAGGTAATAAAATTATTTAACGTATAAAAAACACTTTCAATTTTTCTTCAAAATACAAACTTTTGTTTTGACATTTTTAAAGAACTGCTTGTTTGAACGCAAAAATAGCAACTGAAAAATTTAAATTTAAATGCACTTAAACGGAGGGAATTCTCAGTACATTAGTGAAAATGTGTACTGTATAAACCCAAGTAAGAAATCCTATTAATCCGCTTAAAAATTTATCTCAGTGGCATGCTGTTCATGTACAAGTAGCTAAACAAATTCTAAGAAAAACCCACATTTTATGGTAGGTACATACTTTATAATCCGCTCAAAACTCTGGCTATTTCTAAGTATTTAGGTAAATTGTTGCTAGAAAAAGATCTTTAAATAGAATTTCAACATCATAATTTAGAAGTATTTTTACAGGCATTTTAGCCCGAAAGTCAAGATGCTGATAAAATCATCACTAAATAGAAAACATCCTTAAATAGGAGGATCCTTCCAGTGGGGGGTACTGTCCCCCAGTACCTCTCCCCCTTATCTACGCTAGTGATCGTTATAGAAATATGAAAGTGAGTCAAACTGTTGTATGCAGGAAGTTTTGTAGTAAAGATTGAACACAAAGATTGAATAAAATATCAAATAAATAACTTGAAAAGGGTCATAGCTCTAATAACGTGAGTAATCGACAGGAATCGTGATGCCGAAAGAACTTTTGAAATTTTCTTTAATTCTAATCGTTGTCAAAATACTCGAACGCTCAATAACAATAAGATTAAAGATGCAATAGTAATTTACGTTATAAGTCCGGGAAATGACTTATACCTGGTATTACAATCTCAGTTTAAACCGGTAGTAGGCGGAAAAAAAATCCTAGGAAAAAAAATCCTCGGAAAAAAAAACCTGTAAAAAAAATCCCAGGAAAAAAAAACCTGTGGAAAAAAAATCCTGTGGAAATAAAATCCTCGGAAAAAAAATCCTCGGTGAAAAAATCCTGTGGAAAAAAAATCCTCGGAAAAAAAATCCTGTGGAAAAAAATCCATTTTTTATTTGCATAAAATTAATCATTTGATATTATGCATAATGAACCATATATGACATTGTTTAACTTTATGTGTTAGCAGAACCATATTATTTCAAATTACACAAACATTAAGATACCTATTTATGAAAGAGGGAACAAAATTAGACAAATTTGTAGTTGGCATGAAATTGCAAAGATAAAAAGAAAAAATTATATACCAATAATTTGTTTCGATTTGGGCAACCGCTGGTTTGCTAACACAGCGGGGTTTTTTTCAAGGATTTTTTCAGAGGATTTTTTTCCGAGGATTTTGTTTCCATAGGATTTTTTTTCAGAGGATTTTTTTTCCATAGGATTTTTTTCCATAGGATTTTTTCCGAGGATTTTTTTTCCTAGGATTTTTATTCCTAGATTCTCTGTTTAAACCACAGGCTGGAGTTGAACTTCGGAATTCTCCAAGATTTATTTACCTTTGTATTCTGAAGTTTAACTGGGACGATGTGGTTTAAACTGAGAATGTAATTTCGAGCCCTATTAAGTTTAGAAGGTAATGGATGAGACGACGAAGGAGCCGAATCCAAAATTTCTAAACGAATGCTTTAATAATAACTTTACGGACGTGTATCGTATAACATTTTATTTCATTACTGTAAAATAAATTTGTTTTATTTGAATATTTATTTTCTTTTTATAAAGCGTCAACTTCAAAAATTTAAATTCTGTCAAAGTAAACATCATTTGGTGGCATTTCATTTAAAATCACATCACCCATTTTATATTTTTTGCTTAGTTACAAATAAACAACTTCACTTCCCGGCCTTGTGCTGTAATCTGCCATTTCCCGGACTTGAATTAATACCGTGTAGTATATAACGGACAGTATGAAATAAATATTATTTCAAAATTCTAATTTAAAACTTTAACTTTAAAACATTTGCCAACAAATTTGACAGTTAGGAGGCTGAAACTATTTAAGCATTAAATCTGTTCACGAACCTCCTGGGCTATCAAACAAATTTGTTTTAAAATTTCTTGAGTGTACTTGGAATATTAATTTTTTTTTAACTTTTTATGGAATACAGTGCTAATTTGGTAACTAACCCAGTGATAAATTAGGATCGGTTTTTTTTGTTGGTTTTATGTCAAATGAAGAAAAATATTATTAAACAAAGTTACAAATGGACTTAAGGGCTATAGTGCTACAGAGAAAGAGAGAGAATATGAAATTTATAGTGAATACTTTTGTGTTACCACAATCAGTCCGTTGTTATAGAATCTGAAGAGAATTCGACGTCTGACAATACAAAACAATAATCAAATATGGATAAAACAAAATAACAAAACAAATAATAAATTGGTTTACAAATCCGGGAAATAGGATCACAAAGGAAAGTTAATAGAGGAAATAAGAACACCGTCAAGAGGAAATAAAGACCAGCGCAGTAGAGACTGGATACAGGATATGGAATCTACATCCGGCGCCTGAAAAGGGCAAAAGATTAGCGAAGAAGAAAACGATAAAAATCATCGTCAGTATTCTTTTTTTTTTCTACCTCCCTTAAGGGTCTATTCTGTAAACTCCGGTTAAAATTTAACAGGGCTTTAAAATTGTAACCAACCGCTAAATTTTAAAACATTGGCGTTGATTGGTTAAATTGAAGTTTTAGCTGTCATAATTAAGCTTAGAGATTGGTTAAAATTTTAACGCCACGTTAAATTTTAACGGATGCTTACAGAGTAGACCCTTGATGCCCGATTGCACCGTCGTCACTTAAATTTTAAGCGAGCCTTAAAAGTTGAATTACCATGGATACAATTGTCACCAAGAATTGTATCCATGGTAATTAAACTTTTAAGGCTCCCTTAAAATTTAAGTGACGACGGTGCAATCGGGCATTAGTCCCTTATCTGAATCTGTCAACGACTCGCCTCCGTTACGCCTCCGTACACTTTCGAAATTTTGAAGTTTTACAGTGTTGCCAAATGTGAAAGAAGAAAGTTACCAACATTTTTAAAAATAATTGCAATTTGACAGCCCATGAGTTTCTTGAACATATAGTACCTATTTATTGTTGCATTATAGAAATATTGACAAAATACCAACATAATTATAGTTATTTGAATTCAAAAACACACTCCAATTCCTTTTAGATTATATTATAATAAAATAATGGAAATCATTTATTTTTCCTACAAGCGTCACGAAAGTAGCACTTTCTACAATTTATAAACAGATAAATTCTACCCTGTAGTACTACGCATATCAAAATCGTTAGGTATCACTCACAAGAGTGACAGCTAGCAGGCCTTTAAATTATTACAAGCTATTGTACAAGTATATTGGAGAACAACGCGAAGGAAAAAGAAACTACCAACAAATGCTAAAAATTGAAACTCTTGTTTTGACTATATGCTGGTATAAAGTTTTAAAACATTTTGGATATAATTCGTAATCCAGAGTGAGATCTACTAAAAGTAGATATATGCCGAAAATAGCATAAAAGGGATAAAAAAAACAGTTTCATTCATTCAAGGAAGGCAAAAAATTTCGAAAAATCGTGTTCGATTTAGGGTTTGAACAGGTTTGAAAGGATCTCCTTTAGCCTTATAGTTCCAAGCCCCACGAAACTTAATCCGGCCCTGATAACGCCTATTGATAAAAGTACCAAAAATGACATAGGTACTGTAATGGTTTCATGGGTTGGCTTTGATTTAATGTTTTATGTTTCCTTAGTTATCTTATTATAAAAATAAATAGTTTCAATTTGTATTTAAAATAATAAACATCATTCTCCAAAGATCTTACATTTAATTTATATTTATTTAAATATTAAAGTAACAACCGTTACATTTGGTGACCCCTCCGACTGATTTGGACAAGAAAAATGATAAAAAATTAATGATGTATTGATATGGTTTTATAAATGGTACTAATGGTTTTGCTACTGCTATTGACCATAACTGGATATTATCAAAGATAAGTGTTTGGTGCTAATTTATCAATTTTAGTTTGAAAGACTCTCAATTTATATTATACACTCCCTGAATGCTATTTTTTTTAAAGTCATTTAATATTGGACTCAAACGTCAAATATGACATAAATCAATTTCAAAATTAATTACAAACATTTTATTTTAAATTTTGGTTGGTGCGAAGTGAATTTTTTGGGGATAAAGTCAGTAAATAATATGGAAAGGGTTATGGGATGGATTTGGATTTCATTTATGGTGCAATTGGGGCAGATGATAGTGGTTTTTTGTTTGAAATAATGTTTATTATTTGTTTTGGGATGATTGGGGCGATAATTTTTTTTTTACTTTTTATAATTACACATTTCAACATAACTAATACACATCTACATCTTTTTCTTAATTGCTTGTGTAAGTCGAACAGATAATTTCTCAGGTTTTGATTATCAATATTTGCGTAATTTGACTCTTAACCGGAATTTATCTTAATTAGTCCAACTTCACAATCTACCTTACAAACTTCTTATGCTTACTTATAATTCACTCAATCATGCAAATACAACATTCACCTCCATTAAATATTAACAAATACAAATACAACACTCATATCCATTAAATATTAATTTTTTCTTCACCAGATGGTTCCTCATAATGATAATCAAATTTGTGCAATTTGACTCTAAACTGGAATTCATCTTGGTTTAACAATCTACTTACAAACTTTTAATCTAAACTCACTCATTTTCATTTCTAATACAAATACACTACTACACACAATTAACAATTTTTGTTTCTAATTTTTTTTTTGAGTTTTTTTCAGTTTTGTATATTTTTGTATCCACTATCATCAAGATTGCAAGCAACGAACATCAACAAGAAACGAAGAAATAAAGAAAAAAGAAAATTTATTATACTTATGTTCAATTTTATATTTGTAATTGTTTTCTGAAAAGATGGTCAAGTGTTTTGCAGCTTGGAATGTTCAGCATCACTGTTCATCCAAAGTTTTCACTTACCCAAAGATTTTTTTCTTTTCTCTTATGGAGGGGGGGGTAGTGTAATGGTTTCATGGGTTGGCTTTGATTTAATGTTTTGGGTTGGGATGGTAATGAATATTTATTTTATAATAAGTTCTATTTTGTATTAAAAACAATAAACATATTCTAAATACTGCTCTCCAAAATACATCTTTAATTTATATTTATTTAAATATATTGTAACATCCGTTACAGTACGAACAACCTTCAGAGGTAAAAAATGATTAATAACCTATTACGTCAACTATTCGATGTATTTTTGATTCACAAACTCATAAAGTATTTAGTCGGTAATCAATTATTGTCAGGTCCATTTAATAATTTAATAAAAACCGAAAAGTATTTTTATTTTTCTGCTAAAGTCATATGTCTCTTATGCTTGTTCAACTGTCGTAAAAAAATTATACCCCGCGTAAAACACGAACTCACAACGTTTTGTAAGTCAACTTAAAAAAGTTCGACCGCTTGATTGGTTTCCTTGAATCACTTTTCTAATTCATAAAAAAGGGAGAAAATAATCGTTTTCAAATCAACTTTAAGCAAGCACGGATCTACGGGGGGGAGTAATCGGGGCAATTATACCCCCCCTGAGGGCACACAGCACATACATAAATAACACACTGTATACAGGGTGTCTCTAAAATATGGTGCCATAGCTTAACCACAGATTCCGGGGATCAAAATAAGACGATTTAACGCAACTTACCTCTATCCGAAATTGCTTCGTTAAAGCGCTATCCAACGCCAAAGATCTTCAAAAAATTTCTATTTTTTTAAATAACAAAAGATTGTCTTTAGCGATTAGGATGAAATTTGGGATGTGATTCTTTACTGGAAAAAGATGTTTTTCACATCACCTTTTTGTTCAGGAGTGTTGCGTAAGTGGTCAAAGGTTGATCATCCATAGGTAAAAAAGCTCATATTTTTTTAACAGTTCGGCCAATAGTTTTCAAAATTTTTTTCCGGAGAGGCATTCTTATTTCAAATATTTTTTGTTTTTTGTTCGATTGCGGTATCTCCCATAGTTTAGGCTGAAAAAATATTCTGATTGGCTGCAGTCCATTTCTTAAAACGATGTAGTAATCTACTTGTTCCGTATGCTGAGAAATAAGTGACGAAGAGACAATTTTTTGCGTAGAATCAAAGAGTATAGATATTTGGTAGAATCAACTTTTGCATCCGGGAAATTGGTGATCACATTGAGCATTTGCTGTAAATCTATTAATTTACCGGTGGTACAAAATAAGCTGAACCATATTGGTTGAGAAATGGTTCAGATTATTTTGGGCCACCCTTTACATACTTGTTAGTAATAAACTTTATATCAAATTGTCTCTTCGTGATTTATTTCTCAACATACGGGACACTAGATTACTACATCTGTTTTAAGAAATGCACTACAGCCAATCAAAATCACTTTTTCAGCCTAAACTATGGCAGATACCAAAATCGAACAAGAGACAAGAAATATTTGAAATAAGAATGTTTCTCTGTTAAAAAAGTTTGAAAACTATTGGCCGAACTGTTAAAAAGATATGAGCTTCTTTGACTGTGGATGATCAACCTTGACCACTTACACGACCCTCCTGAACACAAAAATGATATCAAAAAACACCTTTTTCCAGTAAACAATCACATCCCAAATTTCATCCTAATCGCTAAAAACAATTTTTTGTTATTTAAAAATATAAATTTTTTGAAGATCTTTGGCGTTGAATAGCGCTTTAACGAAGCAATTTCGGATAGAGATAAGTTGCGTTAAATCGTCTTATTTTGATCCCCGGAATCTGTGGTTAAGCTATGGCACCATATTTTAGAGACACCCTGTATATAAAAATAAAGGAACACATTTTAAAGAATCAAGGTGCATGGTCTAAAACCATGATTGTCATGTATGTTCCTCTATAGTAGCCGACACTACGCTACATTCTAATTCTATGTAGAACAAACTCCAATTAACACCTACACAATTTGAAAATACTTTTTATGACGTCATGTTATAGTCGAAGGTATCGTTCATAATGTAGGATAACTACTAAACAACGTCACAAAGCATTTGAATAATGTAGATGATAATATCGGAACTCCTTTTGTAATGCCATAGGCATAGGTACCTAGTAGTGAGTGTATCGTATGGCAGTAGTTAGGGGGTTTGAATGATAAACCAGTTGAATTTTATTATTTGAGACTCAAATTACACAAGTTCTGCATTGCATCGATTGAAGAAGATTGACATCGTTGACTAGTTTTAGGTAATTTTAGTATTATAACGAATTTCAAATAAATTTAAAGATTCTTAAATTACAATTTTCTGTTGATGTGTCCGCGCATACAAGGTGGTAATGAATTGCATTGCAATTGGGAAAACCTTGTAAGACTTGCAAAACACACCAAAGCAAACAATTTTTGTTAATAAATGTGTGGTCAAAAGTGTTTCCTTTAGAAAATACAACCTCTTAAAGATTCTTTAAGAAGTACCTACCTGAAAATAGGCAACCGAAATTGCATTCCCATACATGCATTCAAATAACGTAAATAGTTGATTTTTGCTTTGTTTTTTGAGTTGCCTATATCTAGGCGCTTCTTAAAGAATCTTTGAGAAGTCCTATCTCTAAAAGGAAACACTTTTGACCATACATTTATTAACAAAATATGTTTGTTTTCATGTATACTTTAAGCCCTAGAAGTTTGTCCCAGCAATTCATTAACACCCTGCATAAGGTCATACGCAAATTCTTTACAATCAAAGACAAATTGTCTTCCGCAACAAAATAGATAAATATAGGCAGCAATCGGATATTTAAGAATAATTAAACTATAATAAAAGGGATTTTATTTTTATATTGTTTCTATGCTGGACCGTTCTAGACTATCCTTTTCCAGTTTTTGACTGTTTGGCAGCTGGCAGTTGATATCCAACATTACGTCTGCCACATTGTAACTAACATCGTCTCTGGTGTATTTTTCCTTCTATCCCTTCCACTTCCAGAATTGTTTTAAACGTTCTTTCATTCTCACTTTTTTCTCTTTGTTTGAGATTGAGGAGTCTGATTCTTCCTGTATAATATATTCTTTGTTGCTTCTTCCATCTTCAGTTATTGTTTTTTGTTATAAAATTAAGGCCTAAACCTATACTAACTAATAAAATAAATACGATGGCGAAAATTATTATTACCTTAAATTTGTTTATTGTCTTTTTGTTTATACAGTGCAGGTATCTCGTGTTACGGGGCTAAATTTGAACGTGGTATTAGATTTATATTATGTAATTGGGGCAAAATTAATAGACGTTAGACGATGACTTTAACTACTATCCCAGAGCACCTGATAGATCTCACGGCTTCGGAAAAATACGCTGGTGTTTGGCTGTTCTCTCATGCTCCACAATGGTATGTAGAAAAACCGATAATAAAGCTGCCGAGCTTTGACATTTGAATAATTTGTAATAATAAATTCATGAAGCTTGTTATTTGTAATACCAACATAAATTGTAATAGCATTACGCAACTTTATAATAAGTATAGGTAATCTATTTGAATAGTCAATATAAGCAAATAGGTAATACTAAAATAGTTAATCTTAATTTGAGATACTTAATTCAAGACAACTTTGCAGAACATACTTCTTTTTATTTTATCCTTATATTCCAATAATTCATTTGTAATTGTAAAATAACGAGTGAGCAAAACATTTTCAAATCAAGTTGGCTGTGTTTGTGTATATGTCAGAAGGCACGTATAACGCACACAGAGATCCAAGAATCCAACTCAAACACAGGTATCATGTATGTACACCCATCTCCATTGAAAATGAACAGTGGTATAGGATTTTTCTTATTTGTTATTTCCAATTCAACCAAAAGAAAACCTGGCGCTGGTCATTCTCAATGAAGTCGCGTGTACAGCTGGATACAATACATCGATCATACTTCATCAAAATATTTAACGCCGCTGCTAGCTCCACGGCTAACGTGGATATAATTCTGACATAAAATCCACGGCATTACGTCATTATCATGGGGTGACCTTTATCGGCCGACTCGGCGCATGTCTGGTGACTTGGAAAATTATTTCAGCTTCCTGAGATTATAGGGACAGAGGTGCGTACGATTGGTTGCCAGCTCCCAAGGCGTAAAAGTCTGTTTCTGAAAAATCTAATGATAATCATTATTTAATAACTACAAACAAAATCAATCGCTCGAACTTAGAGAAACTTTACTACTCTAGTATTTTTTATTGGTCATATTCAACTTGCAAATTAATTAAAAATCAATTTAAAATATGAAAATGTTTGAAACTTTCATAATGGAATAATTTTGTCCTCAGACATGCGTAGTCGGTGCAGCTCGTATTCGCGTCGCCGAATTAATGACGTCACCATAGGCGAAACTACGGGTGGTGCCGGGTGTGCCCGGGCACCACCTAAAGAAAGTAAAACTGAAAATGCAAGCGGCCTAAAAAACGGAAAGAGTATTTATTATGTCTTCGATACTTGATCTCAACAATATTTAAGGGGTCACCGGAAACTTACGTAATAGGTATATTAAATATTATAAAGACGACCGCTATCACTTTAATTGCTCGACGGCGTTTGAAAGACGGAGACGTCAATAGTCTACCTACCGAGTTTCAGCATCGTAGCTCAAAGGAAAAGGGAGTTATGAGCGAAACCCGATGTTAGCCGATCTGATCCGAACGAGAACGGCACGTCGTAGCTTAAATTGGTCGACGGCGTTGAAAAGACGGAGACGTCAATAGTCTACCTACCGAGTTTCAGCATCGTAGCTCCAAGGATAAGGGAGTTATGAGCGAAACCCGATGTTAGCCGATCTGATCCGAACGAGAACGGCACGTCGTAGCTTAAATTGCTCGACGGCGTTGAAAAGGCGGAGAGGTCAATAGTCTACCTACCGAGTTTCAGCATCGTAGCTCAAAGGAAAAGGGAGTTATGAGCGAAACCCGATGTTAGCCGATCTGATCCGAACGAGAACGGCACGTCGGTCGGTCGATAGCGATCGTCCAGCTTCGCCAGTTGTAATTTCTAGCCGGTACCTACTACAGAGTACAGGTAGATGCGTATCTTGGTGTCTTTCTTTCGTTCATATCGAACCTGTATAGTCTCGTTTTTCTCGCGAGGCATTCAAATGATTTCCAATGCTGCCTCGCGAACTACTGTTGAATAGCAAAAACAAAATGTTTATTTTTAGTATGGGAAAGTCCAGGGGAGGTTTGCACCTCCACTTTTTAATAAAGCTACCATATCAACCCACTTTGACGATATTTCCGCGTAGAAAAATAGGCTCAAAATTCAGAAACTTTCAGAAAAATTGGTATGATTCTTTCAAATGGCTAGAATACAGCCAGCAGTTGGATTCAGCATTCTGTTTCCATTGTCGTTTTTTTGGGTCAAACGACGCCTCATATAAGGGTCATACTGCATTTACAAAGAAAGGTTTTAATAATAGGCATAGGGCCATTGAAGCGTTTAAGAATCATGAAAGAACGAACTACTGTGCATATGCATAGTATTTAGTATTTCTTCATGGAACCATTATGAAAACGGGATCTCGATTGATATTTTGTTAGATCAAACTAAACGCGATTTTATTTCGAAAGAAGAGCAAAAGCGAATCGAAAACCACCAACTATTCGAAAGACTTATAAATATTGTTCTGTGTTTGGCTATAGGAGGGCGTCCTCTAAGAGGCCACAATGAAAAAAAGACCGATTCTGAAATATATGTTCGTTTTTGTTTATAAGATTATTATTTAATAAACATTTATTTTATTTACTTTTGAATAGTCGGTGCCTTTTTGTAAAGAGATTCTGGAAAAACGATGCTACATTGATACAAGTCAACGCTTGGTTTCTAATTCTAGCTGGCACTACCAAATAAAATACTCTAGTTTCGCCTATGGACGTCACCCCTTGACAATGACGTAATACCGTGGATTTTGTGTTAGAATTATATCCACGTTAGCCGTGGAGCTAGCAACGGCGAATATTTAAACCTTATAGACATATCAATAAAAGTATAAACTTCAACCCTGGATAGAGAGCCTATTGTGGTATTGCAACAGGATTAGGTTAAATCTGTAGATTCCTATCTTGAAAATTGTTTAGTACTTTAAAAGTGAACACTATTTGTTGTAGATGTTCACTGTTTGTAATGATTTTTGCTATTATTTTTGGATACACGTGGTGATGGCATAGCAAACACATAAATTTACATAACATCTTTTCTTATCAGGTCTCGAACGCCATCACGAATTATGGAGCGTTACGAAAAACTGTGCAAACTGGGCGAAGGGAGCTACGGTTTGGTATACAAATGCAGAAATAGAGACACGGGAGAAATAGTTGCTATCAAGAAATTTGCAGAAAGTGAAGATGATCCGCTTATTAGAAAAATTGCGCTTAGAGAAATAAGGCTTCTAAAGGTAAGTATTATTACAAAATTTACATGTATAAATAGAGGGTGTTAATAAAGGTAAGAGATAGAGATTAGATGAAATGAGAAGAAATATTCAACGTATTGAGGACTATTACGATTACCATTCAAATTCTATAAATATCTCGCAGTTTTCAGTACAGGCTGAAAAATTATCAGTTTTCAGTTTTATTTTCTAAAAATCGCAGTAAAAACTGTCGAATCTCAACTTGTGAACGTTTAATCAATCGGTTAAAATTAATAATAACAAATTTTTTAAAACAAAAGAAAGTTCAAACTGTAATTATGAGGAGTAGTACCTACCTACCTACATAATTACAACATTTGTTCAAAATGTCCGCAGTCTGCTACTAACAAGCTTCAGCACATCGTTGTAGGTAGGTACTGCTAGAACAATAAATTGTTGTGACTTGTGAACTATCTTTTGTTTTCTGACAATTGTCATGGGTTAGTTTTAATCACTTGATCAAACATTTTAAAATTGAAATTGAAGACCGTTTTCGACCATTTTCAGATTTTTGGAACAACGATAACTCGAAAAGTGTCCGTTTGATCTAAAACTGGTAGAGGAACTTTTCATTCAGTTTTGTTTGTTGTATATTGTCATCCTACTGTCCGTATGCGCGAATTTCGAAATACCCTTTATCAGTGGAAAGGAAAAAAGAGTTGCTGCCAATATAATATAGGTATTGTTAAAAAGTTGGTGACGTACAAACATCTAAATACAGATTTTAAATCTGCATCGTGCATTGATAATGTTCAAAAAATTTTGCGTTATTGCCTATAATAATCACATTGCGCAGGGAAATATAAAACTGACTATTTCCCTGACAAATTTTTGACCAATCAGAAGGCTTTAATTTTTGACCTTTAACCAATCACATGCGAATGACAGCGACAATTTCCACTCGTGCAAATTACCGATAATTTTTGTTTACACGGATTTACACGAGCTAGAGTTTTTTTTAACAAAAAATATCTACTGTTTTCTCTACGAGCAGGTACCGGTTAGATCTTTGGAAAAAATAATAACTTCAAATACACATATTTATCAATTTACAAATAAATCAGCTATTTAATTAAAAATTCGTTCGGAAGTAGTCTAGTAAAATATCCCTGACATATCAAATTGCCGATAATTTTTTTTCAAATGCACGAAAGCGCGAACCTAAATTAATTTGACATGCACTCGGGATATTACTAGTGACAATTCAATTCATATTCCGTCAGCCAATCAGAAGCGTCCGTTTTTAAAAATTGAACCAATCAGAAGACTATTTTACTGACAATATTTTTAAAACAACAGCCTTCCAGCGACAATATTTATGTCAGATAATTAATGTCGACCAAAAAATTAATATTATTTTTTGCACGATCGGTCTTTTTTGTTTACTTACTAGATTCGATGCCAGAACAGTAAGCTGCATTTACTGGTTGCTAGGTGTAACAAAACAGTAAGTAAATCACTTACCGTTCTAGAACAGTAATAGTCCAGGAGCTAGCAGTATATTTTAAGACTAATTTCTATCAAGCTGAAATTTTTTTTATGAGCTGGTATGGTTATGTCTGCCAAATGTAGGTGGTCGGCAAAATAGGACCGCGGGACATAAAGCGCTAAGAAAAAAAATTGGCCAACTAACCAATCCAGGACGTCAGAGAGTGCTTCTGTCCCGCTCAAATTGTCGGACAAGGTGATTTTTGTGTTTGTTACATTAGTATATAGTTATTAAAAAAAAATCAGGTTGATGGTAATAAGTCAAATGTCTTAAAAACAATACGAACCCCAAACGGCAGACACTGATTCAGTTCCGACTCTTATGTCGGACAGTTAATTTTTTGTTGTCGGAATGTCTTAAATAACGAGCAAAATAGGAATTAGCTTGATTGAAGTTTGTAAATTTCATCAAAAAATAATTAAAAACAAAAGAAATCTGGGCGCTTTATGTCCCGCGGTCCTATTTTGCCGACCACCTACATTTGGCAGACATAACCATACCAGCTCATAAAAAAAATTTCAGCTTGATAGAAATTAGTCTTAAAATATACCGCTAGCTCCTGGACTATAAGTAGTATAATTCATTGTATTGTAGACATGATAACTATGGTTACCGTGGTTGTCAGTCAATTTATAAAAAAATAAGGTTATATAGGTACTTTTATCATTTTGAAATATAACTATTTTAAATCAATTTTTTTATTGCGACCGTGCAAAAAACGTTATAAGCATGTCGAACGTTAAGGGTTACCGGTCTCCGACAATAATTGGGATTGTCGCTTCGCTCCTCCCCAAACAATTGTCGTCGACCGGTAAACATCCCTTACCGTTCTTAATACTTAATATACTATTAAAAATTCGTTTCATTGAATTGTCATTCGAATACAATTCTTACTCTGAGTTTTTCTTCAATATTTGTCATTCATTCATTACTGGTTATGGTTACTGCTGTTTTTGAAAAATAATTACTCCCGTAATATCGCTCGAAATTATTTTCGTCACAGCAGTAACTCGACTGATAAATATTGTCAGCAAAATTCAGAGCATTCGTTGTATTATAATAGGTATATGAAAATTTAAGTTTTTTCAGCCTGTACTGAAAACTGTACAAAATTTATAGGATTTGAATGGTGATCGTAGTCCTGAAGACGCTTTAACCGAATATTTATCTCTTATACCGTTTACGAGATCCCTTTTGTTATTTCTTATCTTGATTAATAAAAATCAAGCATATTTGTGTAGGAGACAGAAAATATAGAACCAAGTATAAAGCATAGGTATCCACAAAACACCTGACTGTCAGCTTATATATTTATAATAAAGAGGTTAAGTTATCTCTGAGCATATCTTTAATAAATGCATAATTTACAGCAAATCGACTATCATTTACAATTCATAGCGCTTCTCTTACGTCATCGACTGACGCAAAAACTGTCTCAAGCTCTAATTTATAGTTTCAGATCACGAAGTTTCATTATAACAGAAAAAGATTTAAATTTCTTAAATAAAGACTGTACTAAATCTACAAATCAAGCTGAAAGAAAAATATAATTCAATTTTCTAAATAATTTCACAAACAAATTAGTACCTACTACACGAAACATTAATTTTCTTTCTTACAGAATTTAAAACATCCCAACCTTGTAAATCTGCTAGAAGTATTTAGACGTAAGAGACGTCTCCATTTAGTTTTTGAATTTTGTGAACGGACTGTATTGAACGAATTAGAGAGGTATCCTAGGGGATGTCCCGATTTAGTAACACAACAAATTGTTTGGCAAACCTTACAAGCAGTGGCGTACTGTCATCAACATGGGTGTATACATCGGGACATCAAACCTGAAAATATTCTTCTCACCGCTAATGGAGTCGTTAAATTGTGTGACTTTGGATTTGCCAGAATGTTAAGTACGTATTCTAAAAATTCTAATGGATATCTCACATATTTGCACGCAGTTCATTTGCTACATAACTAATGGTTTAAATAGGTTACTTTATAATAAATTATGGTATAGGTATGTGTTGAACATATTATACCAACACGCGAAGGACGTTAGTTCTAGAGGTACCTAGTACCTACATTTAATTAATAAACGGTTTGTTTCTAGAAATTGCATAATTTTATTGAACCAACAGGTTATAAAAAATATTTTGTTTTAGGTCCAGGAGAGAATTACACAGACTATGTAGCAACTAGATGGTATCGAGCTCCTGAATTACTGGTTGGAGATACTCAATATGGAACTCCAGTAGATGTTTGGGCAATAGGTATTTTTTAGCGAATTAATAACCTCCAACAAGACATTAATCGAAAAATAACGTTTAAGGATGTGTATTAGCAGAATTAACAAAAGGTGAAGCTTTGTGGCCTGGAAAGTCAGATGTGGACCAATTGTATCTAATAAGATGTACAATTGGAGACCTACTTCCTAGACACATGCATGTTTTCAAGACAAACGATTTCTTTCAAGGAGTCACATTGCCTGTTCCCCAACAGATGTACCCCTTAGAAAGCAAAGTTTCCATGTGTACACAAACGGCATTGGATTTCTTAAGGGTACTAGATTCAAAAAATTTCTATTACTACTTATAAAGTACAGACATCGTCATCAATTCTTTATATTTCTGTTCTAGAAATGCTTAGACAAGGATCCGGCTAAAAGATGGACTTGCGATCAACTGCTATCCCACCCATACTTTGAAAATTTTAACTTTAAGGTGGATGAAACAGATGAGCAAACTTTCGACAAAATCAGCCGGGATAAATCTAGAGTAACTTTACTGCTAGGGTTTATTTTTTGTAATTAGAAAGACTTGTTTCAGAATTCTACCAATGGAATGTCTCTGCCTCAGTTAACAGATATAAAACAAATAAGTCCGTATAAGCAGTCAATTCAGCTACAGCAACGAACAAATAAAGTTGATCATTTGCCGACAATATGACAAAAATTACCACTTTTGTCCAAATAGGAGTTATATAAATTGTTCACTTATTATAAATAAGTATTTGTTCAACACTTGTTTACATTAATATATTATATTATTAACTTATTTTGTTGTACGTGCGTAAGGCAAAAATAATATATATTTACTGCAGCAGCATTTTAAGGGTTACAAATGATCTATCTTCCTGAAAATGTAGTAGGTACCTACATAATACCTGCTTTTCCTGAATCTCTTTTACAGATTATAGCTGAAATAATAGTATAAATGTAATAAGAGCTTTTCCATTGTAGTGAGTGAGTTTGGAGCATGATGAGCCATGGGAGCAGTTCTCCAGTGGAACGGATGATACAATAGCGTTTTAGGTTTGTTCCAGCAGCAAATCACAAACGGTTTGAGAACTTTTATGCAACTGGTACCAAACTGTTTAAAGTTGGAAACTAGTTCGGAATTATTTCGTGCTGGAACACAATTGAACACGTGGTTCTCATACTGGGGTACGGTATTTTCTAAATAATTTTCATTTTTTGGCCTAATCGCATCAATAAACAATTCTTCGTCACGATCACTGTCAGACCAATCTTCTTCATCTGTATTACTGCTACTTTCGCTGCTTATACATTCTATATGCAATAATTTTCTTAAAACTTTTAAAAACCGCAAATTAAATCTATGATTAAATTAGCAACGAAACTAATTAACTGCAACAAGCAGGCGCGGATCTAGGAAGATTTTTTGGGGGGGGCTAATCTTAAAACTAAAACGTAGAACAGTGGGTAGGTAGAATGAGGCGGGAGGTGTCGAGTGTAATAGCGCCACAGGCGAATTTTTTTTTCAAAAAAGGGGCGTGGCTTCGGAAACTACTTTTCCCCCGAGGGGGAATTCAACACTGTTTAAAGCAAAGCCTAAGATTTGAGGTCAACCGGATTATCGAGTAACAAACCAAAGTATTTAAAATTGCTCAAAATATAAACTCATCTCATTAAAAAAATTATTTTCAAACCTTCTGGGGGGGGGCTACAGCCCCTATAGCCCCCCCCCCCGTGGATCCGCGCCAGGCAACAAGCAACCACTAAATTTTTAACAACTGACCACGTCTCGCAGGTTCGATGTATGCGCATGTCTATTTGCAAAATTCGTAAACAATCCGGAAATTTTACAAACCGTTTCGAAACGGTTTACAAAAAGTTCTTTTAGCTCCTGGAACATCAAACTACCAGTCGAGTTGGCAACTTTTTTCTGCTGGAACGCTAATTTGCGTCTGCGCATGCTTCTGATAGTTGGTAACCGTTTGTGACTGCTGCTGGAACATGGCATAGGACACAACGCCGACTGGACACAACGCCGACCGTGGACACAATGCCGACCGTGGATACAGCGCCGACCGTTCGCTGTGGACACTACGCCGACCGTGGACACAACGCCGACCGTCGTCTGTGGACACTACGCCGACCGTGGACACAACGCCGACCGTCGTCTGTGGACACTACGCCGACCGTGGACACAACGCCGAACGTTGGCTTGCCCTAGGGGTGACCCACCCGCTTTAAACATTACACCGACCATGAACAAAATGGCGCGAGTATTGAAATAGCCACCGGTTTACGCGCATGCGCAACGTATGTATATACACAAGTCCACTGGGTTTTTGTAAAAATTAATTCTCAAACTGCAACCAAAGAATCTGCAACTAACCTAAAGTTCGTGGGGCGCCCCACACTAGTCTAAGCGGGTGGGTCACCCCTAGGGCAAGCCAACGTTCGGCGTTGTGTCCACGGTCGGCGTAGTGTCCACAGACGACGGTCGGCATAGTGTCCACAGACGACAGTCGGCGTTGTGTCCACGGTCGGCGTAGTGTCCACAGCGAACGGTCGGCGCTGTGTCCACGGTCGGCATTGTGTCCACGGTCGGCGCTCTGTCCAGTCGGCGTTGTGTCCAGGTCCCCTGGAACAGCTGCCGACGACTCTTAAGTCCTATGCATGGTCGTTGTCCTTCACTCAACGGCATGGTTCTATGGGAGTCGGTTGGCCAACCGAGCTATATGCCGGCGACTCTTATAGGCATACCTATAGGAGTCAGACGCTTACGGAATTCCCATTTAGACATTTGCAACCCGGCAGTCATTGTAAGTGAATGGTACGGTAGACTGGCATATACAACGAATATTTCACTCATACATTGTTGTAACAGTAGTACAGTACAAAATTAATAAGTGATAATTCAACGTTGCCAGGCCAATCTAGTGATAATTCCACGTTGCCATGACATACTTGCAACCACAACATAATACTAAAAAAAACAACAAATTTTGTTAAACGTCATGAAACGTTTTGGGAATATTTCAGAATGAGAAATTGACGAAAATGTTATTAACACGTTCACTGTCCGATGACCCATATGTGGTTCATGGGCTATGTTTCTCAGAAGTCCTGGGCCCCTTATTTGGTTCACATATTAGGTTTTTTCTATAGTGGTTTAAACTAGGACTTGGCAGTTTAATATGAGTAAAACACTAGAGACTCTGTAGCACAACCTTTATATTGTATGACAATGCAGTTGTGACCCGTATTTGGTACATTGGACTTGGACGTAAAAAAAAAATTGAACTGAACATTTATTCAGTATGACATACAAATATAGGTATGCAAAGAAAAATGAAATGATGAAAAATAAAGTTGTAGCTGATTATAAACTACCCTACTAACTAAGAAATATAATGGATAAGTATATAAAAAATATTTAGTGGCAATACGTCTGAGAACAGTCAGGAGTCCAATGGACCATATATGGTACATGGGGCATTCTTATGGGGGACTTGTGTACATACACAGTGTAATTGTACAGGGACAGTGAACGTGTTAAAGGTGAATGCAAAAATACGAAAAAGAGTAAGGACAGTGTCTGGAGTCAGTTTACGTCATTTTGCGCCGAAAAAACGTACACATTCGATCGAGAGACTCCAGTATCCGAACTTGTATTCATTTGAAAAATAAGTACTATTGGTCTCGAGTATTTTTATTCGAGAAATATTCTCGCTAAATACCATTCGTGCTTAAAAATTACCGATAATTTTCATGAAAGCACGTTGTTAATAATTTTCTAAAATTGTCTAAATTAGACAACGTGTTTGAATTGCCCCCGAAAATCTCAATTTCGAAAATTTTCATGATATCGATACTTATGGTGGTATGGGAAAGTAAAAAGTAAGTGATCAGTAAGAGCTGCAACACAAAGTACAAGTGTGCGAGTGTAGACTAAATTTACATCTACCTCAATTCGATGAGGAGAGTGAGGCAGGGACCCTTAATAGGTAAACAGCTAGGTATACAAAAAAATAGTTTCTGTTAACAAATATTTATTTTTGGATTATCACAACTTTTAATTTATTAAACGTCCATAACACAGATGACAATATTGATGGAAGGCTGATTAATATTCATAATAATGTAGTATGAAAATCACAAATTGTATAATAACAACAATTTAAATAGCATTTGAATCTTCTAATAGGTTACTACTATATTCAATAATAAATTATATCACTTGGTTTTTTGTGTCGTATCATCTGTTGGGTCAGCATCGGAACCAATACTATCCCTTAACTTTGAGTGAAATAGTTTAACAGCCTAAACAATTACAAGTAGGTAGTTTAACTTAAATACCGTTTTGGACATTGCCCATACTTACTCTTATTATCGGTAGTTCTTTACTTTCTGATTCACTCACAAGATATGGTATTTGTTGTAATTTATACCATCCCCAGTGTATTGAAATAATTAAACCTACACCGACAAAAAGAGATAATCGGTCATTCACAAATTTACTTATTTTTTGAAGAGACATTTTAATTTTTATTAAAAATTTGTGAGGTTAAAATCTTTTCGGTTTATTATGATTTTTCAGGATAACCAAACAAGAAATATAAAATGTTACTGAAAACCCTGAAAACGAAAAGAAATGTTACCAAATTTTTTGACAGTTATAAGAACGTGATTAAAAAGCCTCCTTAACAAATTATTAATATTTTTCAAATAAAAATAATTAGATAATGGAATTTGGAGGTGCAAATGCAGCTATAGACGTTGAAATAAGCAGAACAAAAAAGTATGGCATAAATTCTAATATTCCAAATAAATTATCTAAGGACTCCTCAGAATCGGATGCTGAATCTTCTGCTGCAGATAATTCAGACAGCGAGAACTCTAATGCAGAGCCCGAACCGGAAGTTTCCCTAACAGAAAGAGTAACTTTAAAAAAACACTTAATTCCTTTAAAAAGCATTTTCAATTTCAGGAGTCGATTCGTAATAAAGTTTCTTCCATGAGCTTTGAAGATTTACAAAAATTAAAAGAAAAAATTGGTTCAAAAGAATATAATCAAGTAATTTTTGGGGTAAAATCAAAAAAACCATCCACCAACTTTAAGCGGGCCAATAAAAATAGACCTAGAGAGATAAGTTCTAAAAAGCGAAGTCGTTTTCAAGATAATTTAACACAAGTTAAGAAAAGTGTACCACGAGATCCTAGATTTGATCCTCTTTGTGGAACTTATGATGAAAAGGAATTTAAGTCGAATTACAAATTTTTGAAGGACGTTAAAAAAAATGAAAGAATTCAATTAGCAAAGGAGTACAAAGAGGAAACTGATCCAAAAAGACAACAGAAGATACAATTCCTAATACAGAGATTGGTAAGTAACTAAATTAATATTCATTTCTGTTAAGTACAATAAAAATTTTCATTATTATAGGATAATCAAATTAGAGAACAAGAAAAACGTGATAAACAAAGACTAAATAAAGAAGAGGAGCAACAGGGTATAAAACGAAAATTAATGCATGGAGAAAAACCAATATTCAAGAAAAAATGTAAGATTATAATTATTAGCTTTTAAGTGGATATCTTTATTTTGCTTATATTTTAGCTGAAAAACGCATTGAAGATTTGGTTAATCAATATGAAGAGCTGAAAAAGAGTAATAAACTGCAAAAACACATGGAAAGGAGATATAAAAAGTTAGCAACGAAAGATAGAAAAAATATGGAAACTGCCACTTCGTAATATTCCTATAGACTACTTTTTAAAGTTAGTATATGTAATCAAAGTGGTAATTTTATGATTAAATCTTTTTATTTGAAATGCGTCTCATTTCATTGTAAATTAATTTATTATCACTAATAAGTCTAAAAAAAGAAAACAATTAACCAGTTCTTAACATCTTTGCTTCTTTCTTCTCTTGCAATTCTTTCTTTTGTTGTTCTACTACTGCAGCTCTTTCTTTTAAAAACTCTCCATATTCTTTGGGATCAATGTTTTTAACAACTTCTATACCAAGTGTCTTTGCTACACCGCACAACATTAAACATACATTTTCTAAAGACTTTATTTGTAGCGGAGGATCTTCTATTTTGATTTTTGCAATTTCATAGATGTGCTTTAATGTTATTTTACCTGTTACTTCATGACCTATAAATTTTAACGATAATTGGAAGATTTGCTTAAAATTAAAGACAATTAATTAAAATATATAACCTGGTTGCATAGCTCCTCGTTGAATACCTGCTGCTTGTTTTAGGAAAAACGTAGCAGGAGGTTTATGTATTACTAATTCGTAACTTCGATCGGGATGTACGGTGACACGGGTGGGTAACGGAATACCTTCTTTCATATCTTTTGTTCGCTCATTGAAGTCTTTACAGAATGCAGCTATGTTAATACCTCGCTGTCCAAAATATCACATCAGAATTTAATGTAAGGGGAACATAATAAAAGAACTACCTGTCCTAACATCGGTCCCAATGGAGGCCCTGCAGCTGCCATTCCTGAAGGTATATTAGTTTTTAATATGCCATGTTGTACCTTTTCAACCACTTTTTTCATGGTTTTTAATCTACTAGCGGTTTTCGACATTGTTTTAAAATATAAACTCAACAAAAACCGTGTAATAAATAGTAATAACCTCAAAATAGATCAAAAAAAACTTTCAGTAGATAAAGATGGTAACTGTTTTACCTTCAATTTCAAATAGAGCATGTTAATAAATTAATCTTATTTTATTAAAATAGAGTAATAACAAAAGTAAAGCTATTAAAAACTTATATGAGACAGATTTATCACTACTGTTACACTTATTTCCTCTACATACACAAATTACTGTATCTACATGACTTCGTATTGTCATACAACCAACCCGTATTTGACTACCATTACCATCCAATAAACCACTACATCCTCGTGTTGTCTGCACATAATCTTCACTAATTGTAATTGTTTTAATGCAATAATGTCTTGCGTTATATGGACACTGAATCAACATGTCGTGTTTGTCTTCTGCAGAAGTTAATTTAAAAAACGCTGAATCGCACAGGGGAAGAACATCTTGGTTATTAGACTTGCATTGGTAACATGTTAATCCACTCATTTTGTTTAAATCAGGTTCTACTTTGGATGGACTGATAGGTGTACAACATAAATACAAAATATATAATAAAAATTTACGTATAATCATTACCAGGAAAAGTTGTCAAAAAAGTCACTTCATGACTTTCATTAAATTGGCATTTTATCAAAGGTTTGCAGGTGACAGACATTATCAAGGCATTCTAGTTTGCAATAAGTTCTTGATCTAGTATGCTATTGTAACTAATAGGCGTTCAACTGACTCAGTACAAAGGCATAGTGTGTTAGTGCCAACCAGTGTATACCGACTGGACTAAAATAGACTAATATCCAAATTGTACCTACCCCTTGAACCGTTTTACATGTCCATTACAATTACATAAATTCTACAAAAGACAAGACTGGCAGTTAGTACCTACTTTCTGCACACCTGGCCCATATGTGATAAAGAAATTGAATGGATAATTAAATCAGGAAAAATGTAATATTGTTTTATTAAAATTTGAGGCAGTATTTATGCATACAAATTCACTTTCCTTAAAGTTAATCTTCATAATTAATAAAAACGGTGAGGTATTTATAAAATATGTTGCAATTGCTTATTAAACTAAATAATCGTAAAGTTAAGCAATTCCTTCAGGTATAGAATGAGTTTTTACATAATATTCAGGCATCTGCATAAATTTAACAACTAAATAATCTCTAATTCCAACAGGACAATATTTAAAAAGTGTATGATAAACACTATATTTCAATGGTTCATGAATATATACACTTTTTGGAGGAACTTCTAAAAGAGATCTTTCAAATTCTCTATACATTAATGGATCATCAATTTTCTTAATTACTTTTGGACCAGATATTACACTTAAATATGAGTTGTAACGTTTAAAATAATCGCCATAAAAATCTCTCTGCTCTTGAGTAAAAGAAGAATGCATTTCGTAACAGTTTTCAACCTGCCTAGCCATAATATTGCTGTGTTGTGCAAAGGAACCAGGAATAAATGTAATTACATCAACCTCGTATTTTGCCAATTCCACTCGTAAGCCATCACTCCATGCTAGTAACGCAGCTTTTGTTGCACCATAAACTGCTAACCCTGGAAGAGTTGCTAAAGCACAGTGACTACTAATGGTAATAATTCTTCCTGAAATATTATTTATTAGAAAAATGAACTAAAATTAGTTGTGGGTTACCTTTATGTTGCCTTAATAAAGGGCATAATGCTTTGGTTACTCTAAGTGTTCCAGCAAGGTTGACGGCAAGCTGATCTTCAACGAGACGTTCTGTTAACCATTCAAATTCACCAAAAACCATAATACCAGCATTATTAATAATTGCCCATAATCCTAAAATTTATAACAAGCATAAGACTGTGATTATAAGAAAAAACTCTCGAATAAACTTCTCCGATGCTTAGAAAAACTTCATACTTACTAGACTTTGGGTTGCTTCTAAGAAATTTTTCAATTACTTCAACAGCAACTTCCACACTTGTGGTTCGAGTAATATCTATCTCAACATGATGGATTTTGTTACCGAATAAATTTCTTAATTCTTTGGCACCTTTGGAGTCCAATCTTAAACATCCCGCCAAAACAGTGAAACCCAATTCACAAGCATGTTGAGCCAATGAAAATCCTAAGCCTGAATCACATCCGGTAATAAATATTACCTTTCTACGAGAAGGTTGGGTTAATTCGCTAGACTGAAAAACGTATATTAAGCTTCCTGCAGTTATTGTTGTTAGTAGAACTGTTCTAAAAATTTGACTGTTCTTAATTCCATGTCTGGCCAAGATGATGAATCCTAAGAATCCAGCACCAATTGATGTGTAAACTTCATTGAGTACTTCAAAAGCAGTTAACGCAATTGATGAAACAGAAATATTGACTCCCATTTTCGAGTAGGTTTGAGTGTGTAACTGGTTTTTCAAATCTCTTGATGGTTTTGTTTAACATTTTGCTTGCATTATGAATCTCGATGGTCCGTATAAATAGGCAGTACAAAACCGTGCGCAAGATTCACCTTCTGCAAGGGCGCCATATTTAAAACAGAATCAAGGCGAATGCTATTTTAAAGTATAATTTGAAAATTGTTTTACGTCGCATGACATTGATAGATTTCTCTAAAAGCTATTCTTCCACTATCTAGATTATATTTCTTTACATAATTAATAATAGATTACAATCTATAGCAATCTACAGGGTGATTTCTAACGTACGGAGGAAACTGAAAGGGCAAGTAGAGGGGACCAAAACATAGATTTTTTTACAATAAACTTTTGATCAAAATGGAATAACAAGAAAGTTACAACAGTTTAAAGTTCTTATAAACTTGAGGACTTTTTTAATGAAATACGGTAATTATTTACGTTTTGGATTCAACTTTTGTATATTTGTAAGTCAATTAAACAAAATTTAGTAAAAATTTTTATGAGACGAAAGTTATGGCTATTTAAAGTGTTCTTTAAAATATTCAGTTATAGGTGCTCGTTTATTGACAACCGCTGATTTACATAATCTGATTATGTAGGTAAGTCAAAATTACAGGAGCAATTGATCAGATTGTGTGAGAAGTATTTCTGATGAAAAAGCGAATACAATAAGCTCAGCGGTACTCAAAACGTGGGTGTTCAATTATAAGAACTTTAAATTGCTGTAACCAATTCAATTTTGATCAAAAGTTTATTGTAAAAAATACTATGTTTTGGCCCGCTCTACTTGTCCTTTCAGTTTCCTCCGTACGTTAGAAATCACCCTTCTTGTTCATTGCAAATCGCGAACTTATAATTAAAATGGACTGACTGCCTAGTGGTTTAAAAATGACTCCTCGCTGGGGGACCGCCATGATGTGCACTTTGTCGTAGCAGGAAATTAAAATAAAATCAGCCCTATTAATATTATGACTATTTGTGATAATCCTATACATGGTGTCTCAAAAGTCACGCCCGTGTTTTTGGAATTGATTCAGGGGACTAAAATAAATCGGAAATTAAGAGTGGAAAATTACCCGATTGTCCTTCGTTTTCGAGTTATTGATAAAAATGTAAAAAAAAATTCCGTCAATTAGGTGGCTATGGCGATATTAAAAAGGTGTGTTTCTGTTATTGGTCAATATCGTCTTTTTCAATTTTGTGATTGTCGTTTGTTTAAAATGTACTGCTGTAATCGAGATTACGTCGATATATTGAAAGTTCTATTAGGTGCATACAATGACAATGCTACTGCTGCTTTGTAGGCTCTATAATAATAATAAATAATAATAATAATTTATTTAGACACAAACGATAAACACCAATTACATGCGCCCACACAGCAAATTCTTAAAAATACCACATTAATACAAGGTAACAATTAATACAGAATTAATGATTCGGCACAATTTCATTCCTTTCCACAAAATCACTCCTAATAGTGACAATTCCCGAATTCAAAAATCAGACTCCGTTCAATTAGAATCCCATTTACTACTCTTAGAATTCTGTCCATTGTATATGCGGAAAGTTTTCCTAATGGTCAGCATCCCGATGCAAAAACTATAAGACGGGCAGAACACATTGCAAATTACTGATATAATAATGAGCCATCCATCAGTTTTGTTTCCTATGTTTATGTGCAAACCATCAACGTTCCTATTTCTTTTAGATTTCAGAGAATGAAATCAGTTACATCTATTCTTTACAGTTTATACCGAATATTTCACTCATACATTGTTGTAACAGTAGGTACAGTACAAAATTAATAAGTGGAAATCTACGTTGCCATGCCAATCTAGTGGAAATTCCACGTTGCCATGACAAACTTGCGACCGCAACATAATACTAAAACAAACAAATTTTGTTAAACATCATGAACCGTTTTGGGAATGTCTCAGAACAAGAAATTAACGAAAATGTTATTAAAAGTGAATGCAAAAATACGAAAAAGAGCAAGGACGCAGTGTCTGGAGACAGTTTATGTCATTTTGCGCCGAAAAAAGTACACATTCGATCGAGGGACTCCAGTATCCGAACTTGCATTCATTTTGAAAAATACTATTGGTTTCGAGTATTTTTATTCGAGAAATATTCTCCCTTAATACCATTCGTGCTTAAAAATTAACCGGATAATTTTTAAGCACTCGTGGTATTACCCCCGAAAATTCAATTTGGATAACGATGCGATAATTTGGTGAACGACATAAATTTTTAACACTTCCGGTTTTGCTGGCGAAGCAAGATTTTTAAATGGAACACACTCTTTTTATTCATGTTTGGCATTTAAAATGCCTTAGGCCCAATTGCACCAGTTACACTTAAAATATAATAAGCCTCGCTTAAAAAGTTTAATTGCCATGCCATGGATACAATTCTTTGTAACAATTGTATCCATGGGAATTAATTTTTAAGTGACGCTTATCATTTAAGTGTAGGTACCTACAGCTCGACCAAGCTTACAAAGTTGAAAGGGGGCGTGTCCGGCGCTGTAATAGTTTTTCAAAGAACAGTCAAATAAAAACATTTAGGCGGCAAATTTAAATAACTGTAAATACTTTTCATTCGAAGAATTCCATGACCTTCCGAATGATATTTCTGGCTTCAGAATGAATTATCTTCCTCCATTTAGCTTCATACATAACAGATTTGAAACGTCAAAAAAATTTGACAAACACTGCAATAATTAATATTTCAAACGTCAATTAAATTTTTTCAGTGAATGTACTTTTGAGTATAATTGTTTGCTATTGGTTGACGTATTGTCGCGCCTTGTCTTTCAAAATTTAGTTGACATATTTTCCGGGGCATTTGTAAGCTTGGTGGAGCTTTAACTGGTGCAATTGGACCGTAGTTAGCTACTTACTATGAAACAATAAAATATAAAAGAAAGACGCATATAAAAATTAGCAACGATTTAATAAACAATATATTATTATAAAATTTTAGTATCTCCATCTCTTTTCTCGCATTTTTAGTTTCTTTGCCTTAGTAGTAATTATCATATGTCGATCTGGTCGTGAAAAGGAACCCGTTTCTATCATTTCATGGTGTGAAGAAGACACATTAATGGTTTTTGTTGGGACAGGACTGCAAAACATGGAAAATGGCGATTCTCTTTTATGTAGTACCTTTTCCTTAACAAAACCCTCTGGAACAGTTCTATCTTCTGATCGCTTTTTAGCATATCTGATTTTAAAAGGAGAAGTTGTAGCAGTCATATAAACAGGAGTAGGAATAGCAGATTTAAATTGTTTTGGTAATGACTGCTTGTCTTCAATCATTGACGATTCTCTGTATACGTCTTTACTGGTTGTAGGTATATTACTTTGTGGGGGGAGTGATAAATTACTTCCATCTACAACTCCTAAGAACTTCTCTGATTGTTCTAATTTTACATCGGCATTTACAAAGGAATTGATGTCTGGTGTTTCATGCTCTAAATATACACAACTACTTTCTTTTTGAACGACTGTTTTCAAAGGCTGCGGTGATGTATTAACATTGTCGAAGGGTGAATTTGGATGTCTTGCATGAATATCTTCAGAACTTTCTTCGTTATAATAACTGCAGCCTATTTCTTTTTCGGAATTATTTACTTTTGTAAATAAAACACGTGTACTATCTTGTTTCACGTCGTTCAATTGCAGACTGGTATCTTTCGTTAAATGTATATGGCCAATTTCTAATTCATTTGAATTTAAATCGGTTGTGTCAATTTTTGTTGAATAAATAATTTGTGATGGTTTAAACCGACCAACACTAGTTGCCTTTGAACTAACTCGAGGCGAAGTGGAAGCAGTATTAACTGTAATAGATTTGAAATTATTTCTTAAATGAAACTGAGGAGAAAGTATATCACTTGTTTCGGTTGTTTTTGTATTATCAATTTGGGGTGGATTAAAAATAATACTAGTCTGGTTTAATTTTGCATCATTCGGTGAAACAAGTTGTGGATTTCCAAGTTTTCCTATAGAATAAACAGTGTTACTTGCTCTAGCGGTTCTTGAGGCAGGAGTTTGGGTTAATTTCGAATTATTACACGTTACCTTTGAATTATTAGAATATGGAGTTTTAAAAATATTGATAAAAAGAGTTTCCGTTGCTTTTGAATTGCTAACCTGTAGTGCTTTAGAAGAAAACGGATTGGTAGTTTCAATTGCTTTTGATTCAACCTGCAACATATGCAAATCATTTTTCTTTACTGAATTCGTGGTATCATTAGTTTTGGAAGTACAAGCATCTGATTTAAAAATATCATTTTGTTTTGTGGTCTGCAAACGATCTCTAGTTACCGAAGTTCGTGTTAAACTTGTTTGGGTATCTTGTGTAACATCTGCAGGTAACTCCCGTAGAACTAATGATGGGTAAATGGTTGGATTTCTTGCTGTGCTTTGTGGATTAGGAATAGGACTATAATTAAATGGAAGATTTGAAAAGTCTTCAGAATAATCAGGAGGCTCACTTGAAAATAATGAATTATACAATCTTTGATTCTTTAATTGTTCAGATTTGTTATGCCTATTATTGGATTTTTTGGTATGATTCTTTGGAATATTTTTAAATTCTTTTATATCTCCAATTGTTGAAAATAAACCAGTCGTGGATATTCCTGGTAATTTTGGTCGTTTACTCCAGTTTCTAGGTGAATTGAAGGGGATAAATAATTTGGATTCAGTTTTACCCAAATCTTTCTTGATTGTTATAGAAGTATCATCTGAGTTAACGCTATCTCCCGAACCACCAGAATTATTGGATGATCCACGTATCGTAAGGGGATTTGGAGGAGTGTCTGAACTTTCAGTATAATAGTTCTGCAAAAAGGGGTTAAACGATTCATTATTCCAACTTTCACAAATATTTGTAGCAGAAAATTCTTTTAAATTATTTTCTATATTTACATGTTCTATTGAATGTGGTATATTTGAAGCCATTTGCTGTTGCGTTTGCTCATTTTCCTGTGTTACATTCAAATTACATAATTGTTGGGTTTTGTAATTTTGGGGTTCTATTAAGTTTGTTGGATGTTTTCGCTTAATAGGACCATGTTTCCCATTTATCATAAAATATCTATGTTTTTCTGATATGTCACTCACTGAATTCCTTTTCGACAATGTTTTAAAATTATATTTAAAATTTTCAGGCATTGCAAAAGTAGATAGAGGGATTTTTAAATTATCAGGCGAAAGCAAAACTTTATAATCAAAAGGTTTTGATATTTCTGGAAGAGCAGAATTTTTACAATTTAATTCCTCCAACTCAGTAGCAGCACGACTACTTTGTCTTTTGTCAGTAACAAAATCAAAATAATCACATTTTCTTCGAGGAAAAATTTGATCATAACTTCTTGGACGTTTGTAGGGATACCACCTAGGATTGTTTGATGAACGTTCAGTTTTGTTGAAAGTACTTCTTGGGTCATGATATTCTTTCTTTGACAATCGAGAAGACATAATTGCTTCACAAACAGCAGATAAGAGGACTTTATGTTCTTCATCTGCCGCTGACGACTCGATTGGATTAAAACTGAAGACTTTTTCATTTATATCAAGGGGTTCTGGTAAGTTACTTTGAGGCAGTACGTGATTTACAGTGAATGTATTAGGGTTTAAATCATATAATCTACCTGTTACAGGACTTGAATATAATCCCTCTTGCATAGCTTTTGAAACACTAAATTGTCCATTATTGTGTAGTACCTTACCTAGCATACCATCACCGATAGGAAAGTTTTTACAGAAATTTGCATCATTTATTTGACTATATGTTGCACAATGCAATACATTAAGGTTTTGGACCATACTCTTTGAACATATACACTTGTCTGCAGTTTGTTTGATGCTCTTTTCAGATTTAGATTTTGGTACTTTTAGATCTGTTGGAGAATTATTCTTATTACAACAACAACAACAGCAGCAACAGCAACAGTAACAATCGACCTCTTTTGGTTTACACGACATTCTTTTTCTTTTCCTTGGTTGTTCATAGAAACAATCAACTGCAAATGGTTTCTTTTTTTGGCAGTTACAATTCACATATTTTCGTTTCGTCCTTTCGTTTCTGCCTCTACTTTCCTCAACTAAAGGGAATCTACGAAATTGAGGTATTTTACGTGATGGTGAAGTCTGACGTACAGGAGAACTACACAGCACTGGATCTTTATTACAATCTGCATTCTTTTGTTTTACAGTATTACAGTAACACTTTAGTTTTGGAGATTTGTTGCAACTCGGTTGTGTATAAACAAGTTTAATCATACAGGGACAACATATGTTTTTATCCTCCCTTTTCTGTGTTTTGCACGGACAACATACATTCTTTTCACTTTCTTTTTGCCGGCTACAAGTACAACATACGTTTTTATCCTCCCCTTTGTTTATTTTGCACGGACAACAAACATTCTTTTCGCTTTCTTTTTGCCGGCCACAAGTACAACACACATTTTTATCCTCCCCTTTGTTTATTTTGCACGGACAACAAACATTCTTTTCGCTTTCTTTTTGCCGGCTACAAATACAGCATACATTTTTATCCTCCTTTTTTTCTATTTTGCACGGACAACAAATGTTCTTTTTAGTTTCTTTTTGTTGGGTACAAATACAACATTCTTGATTATCATCATCATCTGATTTGACTTGCGCCATTCGCATTGATAAATATTCAACACTTTCTTCCGTGCTTGATTCCTTTCTTTGTGGACATACACATACACAGGGGCACATCTCATCACTAGAGCTGCTGTCTGTTTTTTCACACACCCATGACTGATGTTTACGCATATTCTTTTTACACCTTTGACGCCTGGTTTGGTTTATGATAATGGTAGATCTAGAAGTTTGTTGATTGGTGTCACAGTAGCACTCGTATTCTCCTTTAAGGTCTAATGAACGACATTCCCAATCATCCATAGGGCATGGACACTTGTTAAATGCAATACTAGAACAAGGCGTGTCATATAGCTCTTGTAATTGCCGTTTTTCTACATCTTTTAATACACTACTTCGTTTTCTATTATTCCCTTTAAGTAATTTGTTACACCAGGAGAAAAAGTCGTGATATTTACGACGTTTTCGACGAGTATTATTGTTATGTTGCTCAACTTCACCCGAAATCGTCCTGAAAAATATGAATTTCCCGTGTAATAGTTATTAACGTAATAAGTCACGAAAATGTCACTTTACGGGATATGGGGGATTTGTTGAAAGAAATACCTACGAACATAACGGGTTGGTGCCTACCATAAGACTCCGAATCCTATCAAGACATTTTCGTGATTTATATATTAAAGAGTATGGGGTCGCCTGATGAGCGTTCATGATGCTAGCAATCGCTAAAGCGAAGCTAGATAATTGTCAGATCAAATCCAACACGGGGAGGTATTTTTCTGAATAAGTTGAAACAGTTCCTGAACCCCCGCCCCTTTCTGTACATTATTTATAACCAGAAAACTTTGAATGTAAAATTACCTGTTTGCCTTTCCATTCGTTCTTTTTTGATTCAACATTTCTTCACGTTTTCTTATCCAGTTCCAACCCCACCAACGGCAGAATTGTAAATCCCATAGATCATCTTTAGAAGGTGGCATTGGAGGTGGTACATTACTGCAAGGGCATGAATACTGCATATTCCTACGAACACCATTTTTCATCAAAAAATTTGGTTGATTATACATCATTTTTGAAGAAGTGTTGTAGAGTGGCATGCCGTTACAGGAAGGGTACCCTGTAGCTCCTGCATTTAAGAATGATGTAGTATTTGTGTTGCCATTTTGTTGCTGCGTACTTGTAGGAGCTTTGTATTGTGCTGAGTAGGTTGCTCTTGATTTTTGTGCAGTTTTGTCACGATTATCTGTATCAGGTGGAGCGTGTGCTTTGATATTACCGGAATTCGTCACTGTTTTAGATTCACTGTGACTATGAGATTTACCACTTTGTTGGGAATTCCCTCTATTTGTGTGATGTGAATTATTCTTAGGTACCTTTTTAACTTCTTTGGATTTATTCATGACCTACCCATAGGACAATTGATTTCTCTTATCATATGTAGAATTTCAACCCGACAATTTTCATAATCATCACACTCAAAACAAAATAATCTTCATTACATAGAGTATATTAATAAAATTTAACGAGTTTTAGGTACTAATCAAAATTTGCCCCATATTTCTTGATGCCCTAAATGAAACTCCTTACTAAGGAGTTGTTACATTGACACTTTAGTTTATTATCACTTGACAGTAATTTACTTTTAATACTTGAAACGTGTTTGGTAAAATTGTCAGTTATGACAACATAAAATTTTGATGTTTCAAAAAAGGCATACAATGGTAACTTTATTTATTTTTACCTTTCCTGTCGGACTACCCCATACGACTACCCAGACTTTTAAGCTTGTTTAGGCACGGCCAACTTCAGTAATGACAGCTTACGTCATTAATGAAGTTGGTCATGGCACTGGCATATGTCATGGTTTAAGTTAGAGGGGAAACTGCCTTACAGAAAGCAGTAGGTACCTATCCTAAAGGAGAGACTAAGGGCCGATTTTACAATACTAGTAGGTATATACCTGGAATAAGTTAGTATACCCCCGACAATTGTCATGGTTACGATTGTTACAGGAATTGTAACCATGGCAACTGTCGGGGGTATAGCATATTCCAGTAGGTATATACTAGTATTGTAAAATCGGGTCGTATGGCCAATTTTACAATACTGGTATAAACCTGGAACAAACTATTCCTCCGACAATTCCCATGGTTACAATTGTTACAAAAATTGTAACCATGGTAATTATCTGAGGAATAGCTTATTCTAGGTTTATACCAGTATTGTAAAATCGGCCCAGGCACGTAGCTAGGATATTAGTATCAGGTGGGCCAGGGGCGGGCCAAAATATATTTGGGTGTGCATCCGTAATTAAAAAAAATTACTTAAAATAAAAATACACTTACCAAATGTAAAATAATTCTTCTGGTATTATCACTACCGTCAAATTTGTTAATAACATCTATATTTAAAGTTTTTGCTGTAGAATTTTCAATATTTATCATAGCCAAATAATTTAGTCTATCGTCAGTGCGAAGATACGTTTGAAGTCGCCTCAAGCGTCAAGCATGAAAAAGTTTCTTTCGCAACCAGCAGTGGATACGGGTATTGTAACCGATATAACAGTTAATTTATAAATTTGTTAAAACACAATTTTATAAGTTTCTAACAAATCCAGAAACTGCATAGGTAAGGCCTTTAGAACTTCGGGTCCAATTCCGTAAAGCACTGCGATAGGACGCACACTATACAGGTTGATTGTAACTTTAGGGCGAGCGGATTTGCTCGTTTATTATTGATAATAGAAAAAAATGTTTCATATAAGAGTTATTCAAGTTTATGTGGCGAGTATTTCGGACGCACACACAAAAATGGTCGACTTCCGGTTTTAACGGAAGGGACGTGATTTTACTTTTTTTAAATACAACACCCTGTATATTTTATGCTAGTTCGATTACATGATAACATCTCTTTAATAAAACATAACACAACCATATACCTAGCGTTAATAATTACTGACATAATTAAAATTATATCAAGGTATCTGTTACCAGTATCAACTATTCAAAAACAATCGCGCTTGATCTTAGCAGGCCGTTGTTAAAGTTATTGTAGTGAAGAAAGTCACAAACACGCAATACACAAACATTTAATATAATGTCATTTTAAATTTGCAGGAATTAGAAGATAGCATTGTAAATGCTGTAAATACTATCACACCTGAAATGCTTCAAGATGTATAAAGAAGTTTAATTTATTCGAAGATGCCGTTTTTGTATACGAGAAAATGGTGGTCACTTTGAACACCTTTTAAATTAAATTCTGTTATTACAGCCATAGTCAGTTAAGATAGTTAAGGAAGGTGTAGGTAGTTACAAATCTAGAAGTTACATGTTGATAGAAAAATATTATTAATTACAAAGTCGTGCGTATTATGTTATTTATTCATTTGAATTAGAAAAGTTTAAAATGACATTATATTAAATGTTTGTGTATTGCGTGTTTGTGATTTTCTTCACTACAATAACTTTAACAACGGCCTGCTAAGATCAATCGCGATTGTTTTTGAATAGTTGATACTGGTAACAGATACCTTGATATAATTTAAATTATGTCAGTAATTATTAACGCTAGGTATATGGTTGTGTTATGTTTTATTAAAGAGATGTTATCATGTAATCGAACTAGCATAAAATATACAGGGTGTTCAGGTTTGATTACATTGTATTGTGTTTTTTAACATTTTTGTATTTTAAATGTTTGGCGCGTTTTTGGTGCTCGCCACGTTTCGCCTTTGCCGAGGGCGTGGCATAAAAAGCGAGCAGAAGTCTTTGTTCGACATGTGAAGCATGAACAACGAAATAAAATGCTCCACAAAAATACATCGTGTATTGTTATTTCTACTCCGTAAAGAATTTAGATACAGTCCACTAACATCACTCAAAACATTGGTCCTTTCGAACCGCATAGGTATTTCGAAGGAAGACTGAAAACATATCAATTTTCTACATGAAGAAAAAGTCACGGAGTACTTCCATAATGGCCTCGCCGTTAATGTAGAAAACAGTCTCGCCCGATCCATCGCTAGAACGAAGTTGGGAAGAAAAATAGCGACGGTTCCGTGTAAAACAATTAACCAAGGGTGAGTTTCCTATTTCTTTTTGTTTCCTATCCCACAATAAACTGTTTCAATCTAGTACAAACAAACATTTTGCGTGTCAAAAAAATAGTAAAATTTAGTACGCAAATTATATGTGTTATTATTTTAATTGCGTAAGGTATAATTAAGGTGACGCTGTCTGAGTTATTTAATCAGTTTGTAATAATTATCGATATTTTGTAAACAAATATTACATTCAGAGTGTTAGTAGGTACAGTTCAGTGGCTCAGTTGATAAATAAAAATCATATCGTTATTATCACAATGGAAGAGTTAAAAAAGCAACGTTCTGTGCTAAAGTCCAAGTTAACTAGTTTTGCAAATCATATAAATAAACTTATAACAAAGTTGGATGCAGGTGAAACATTAAAGAACACTGATACTATCAATGTTCAACGTAGATTAAATCTTACAGAACCTTTACTGGGTCAATTTGAAAATATTCTAACACAAATGCAAGTCGACCCAGATAATAACCCAACAGATTTCGATGAGTTTAATGATTTTGAAAGCAAATATTTCGATGCAACGGCTAAAGCCGAATCTATTTTATGTGACAAATATTTTGAAAATCCTATAGTTAGGGGTGAAGCTGATGATAGATTACCATCACAAGGAGATGACGCAATTTCTGTAAGATCTGGTTTTTTTAGTCAAAATTCAGTTAAGCTACCCACAATACAATTACCAAAATTTTCAGGTCAAAGTGAAAACTGGTTAGAATTTAGAGATCTCTTTGTCAGCCTTATCCACGAAAACGATAGTTTGGATTCAACTTTAAAATTTCATTATCTAAGGGCCAGCCTTGAAGGTGATGCCGCCCAAATTATCAAAGCAATAGATTTTTGCTCGGAAAATTACTTGTTAGCATGGGACACTCTAAAGGAAAGATTTAATAGCACTAGGGTTTTAGTTCACAATCACGTGAAGTCTTTATTTCAATTAGAGCAAATTAATAAAGAGTCGTCTTCAAAATTGCGCCACTTGTTGGATTCAGTGTCGAAGCATATGCGCTCAGTAAAATCACTAACTTCAGACGAAGGCTTTGGTGAAACATTAATAGTGTTTTTAATTACATCAAAATTAGATTCGATTACTATGCGCGAGTGGGAGGAGACCATAAGTGGAAAAGACCTCCCAACTTTCGGAGATCTAAAAACGTTTTTGAAATCAAGAGCAGATTTGCTGGAAACACTAGAATCCAAACAAGCTAAAAATCAAAACTTTGAAAAAAATAAAACTAGCAAATCTTTTGTTGCTACTAGCAATGTCAATAGTTGTCCAGTATGTCAAGACGATCATGCGATTTGGTCATGTAAAGATTTTCAAACACTTTCATGTCCGGAGAGATTAGAAAAGGTTAAGGGGATGAAATTATGTATACTATGCCTAAAAAGGGGGCATTTCATAGGAAATTGCAAATCAAGGTATGCATGCAGCAAATGTAAAAAAAGGCACAACATTCTTTTACACGATGATGCTAAAAATGCGCCAATTGTTGAGACTCATCAAACGGTGACCTCACTTGCTTCAAGCACGTCTCAAGTTTTATTATCAACTGCATCTGTAAAAATATTGGGTTTGAATGGAAGCTGGCACACTGCTCGCGTACTCTTAGATTCTGGATCTCAATCCAATTTCATCACTACAAACTTATGCGAAAAATTAATGTTGAAAGCAACGAAAATTGACATGACGGTTGTAGGAATAAGTCATTCAGCAAGTAAGGTGCAATCCAAATGTGACGTAGAATTGCGTGCTCATCATAACAACTTCATTTTAAAAACTTCTTGTTTAGTTATTGATAATATAACTGGCACTCTGCCAAATTTCCAAATAAATATGTCCAGTGTAAGAATACCCAAGGAACTCAAATTAGCTGATCCCTCCTTCTATAAACCGGGTAATATAGACCTACTTATTGGCGCCCAACATTTCTGTGAGTTACTTTGCATCGGTCAAATAGTTTTAGGGACAAATATGCCCACACTACAAAAATGTAGATTTGGTTGGTTGGTGTCTGGACCGATTTCATCCCATTGTTTAAATAGGGTACAGTGTAATTTAAGTCAAATTGACGTGCAGGTTCAATTAGCTAGATTTTGGGAAATAGAGCAGGGACCAGAACCCCGCTCACTTTCTATAGAAGAGAAAGCCTGCGAAGCTCATTATGTAAAAAATACAACACGTGCCCCAGACGGACGGTTTATTGTTTCATTGCCATTAAAAGAATCTATTGAAAAATTGGGGGATTCCCGTCAGCAAGCGGAAAAGAGGTTTTTGGCCTTGGAACGCAAATTGCAAGCAAATGATTTCATACGAGAACGCTACCATAAATTTATGCTAGAATATGAAATTTTGAATCACATGTGTATAGTTAATCCGAATCGTGGCGAAATTGAATTTTATTTACCTCACCACGGCGTTTTAAAGGAAGAAAGTGTTTCCACAAAATTAAGGGTGGTGTTTGATGGGTCGGCTCAAAGTACATCGGGGTACTCTATTAATAATCTACAAATGGTCGGTCCTACCATACAACAAGATTTATTTGCAATTTTGTTACGTTTTAGAAAAGGGAAGTATGCTATATCTGCTGATCTAGAAAAAATGTACAGACAGATATTGATTAAACCCGAAGAGAGGCATCTACAAAGAATTCTGTGGAGGTCAAATAAAAATCAACCAATAAAGGCATATAATTTAAACACTGTTACTTACGGTACAGCTTGTGCATCATTCTTAGCAATTCGAAGTTTGTATCAGATAGGTTTAGACGTTGAGTTCTCTAACCCTGAAATTGCCAACATTATAAAATGTGACTTTTATGTTGACGATCTATTGACTAGCGTGGATACTCTAGAGCAAGCACAACATATCTGTAAAAATTTGCCCGCAATTTTGGCAACTGGATGTTTTAAAATCTGCAAGTGGATTTCGAACGAGCCTAAGGTACTGGCAAATATAAAGGAAGCTGACAAGCACCCCAATCTTCTTGAATTTGGCGAACATGAGTTCACAAAAACTCTTGGATTAACCTGGTCTAGCAAATCTGATCATTTGGTATATTTAATATCAAAACCAGCTTGTCACCAAATAACTAAAAGAATAATGTTATCCGAAATTGCTCAAATCTTTGATCCTTTGGGCCTGTTAAGCCCTTGCACGATCTCAGCAAAAATCATGATTCAGGATCTATGGCGCGAAAAATTAGATTGGGACGAATCTCTCCCTAGCTCCATACATGAAAAATGGCTAAATTTTAGAACAAAACTCCCCTCTTTGAATAGCTTAAATATCAAAAGACAGGTTATTTGTTCAAACCATAAGAAAATAGAAATGCATGGATTTTCCGATGCATCCACATCTGCTTATGGTGCGTGTATTTATATACGGTCAATCGACGAAAGCGATAAGATTTTTGTAAATTTATTATGTGCCAAAACGAAAGTAGCTCCAGTAAAACAAAATACTATACCTAGACTAGAATTATGTGGGGCTCTTATATTGTCAAGGCTTGCGACTCAAGTTCGAAAATATTTTGGTGTAAAATTAGACTCTTGTACATTCTGGTGTGATTCAACAATTGTGCTAGGTTGGCTAAAAACTCCGCCCAATTTGTTAAAGACCTTTGTCTGCAATCGTGTGGCAGAAATTCAAGAGAGCACACAACATGATCAATGGCGCCACGTTTCAACAAAATCAAACCCTGCGGATCTTCTATCTAGAGGAATCACGCCAATGGAAATGCTAAATTCGAGACTTTGGTGGCATGGTCCCTTGTGGTTGCAAGATGATTGCTCTTCTTGGCCTATGTCAAACCTCAATTGCCCAGTCATACACGAACTTAAAAATGAAAATACAAGCTTGATCTCGTCAATAAAGGTTGAAGTAATAAAATTTAAAAACTATTCCAATCTAAATTTATTAGAAAGGGCAGTAGCGTATTGTCTCAGGTTTAAAAATAATTCTATGAAACCAAAGGGTGAAAGGTATTTTGGATCTTTAACACTTGATGAAATAAGGAATGCTCACACGTGCTTATTAAAAATTGCGCAAGCTGAATCCTTTGCTGGTGAACTTAAGCAGCTTCAGCAAGGAAAAACTATAATATCTAATACTCAAATTCAAGGACTAAGTCCTTTCATAGATTCAAATGGTTTAATTCGCGTTGGGGGAAGATTAAAAAATTCCCATTTCAAATTTGATAAATGTCATCCTATACTGCTTTCTGCGAAACACGAATTAACAACACTTATATTTGCGCGCGAACATTTACGTTTATTGCATGCCGGACCCCAGTCCTTACTTGCTTCTATACGTGAACGATACTGGGCCATAGCCGGTAGAAATCTAGCAAAGAAAATTGTACATCAGTGTCTGAAATGTTTCCGTGCATCTCCTAATCATATTTCACCAATAATGGGAGATTTACCTTTAGCCAGAATTCAGCCCTCTCAACCATTTGATACTACCGGAGTTGATTATGCCGGCCCCTTAACTATAAGGGACCGCAAAGGTCGTGGGTGCAAGAAAATGAAATGCTATATATGTCTTTTTATCTGCTTTGTCACGAAAGCAGTGCATTTAGAATTAGTCGTAGATTTATCAACTGAATCATTCATACTGGCACTACGACGTTTTGTATCGCGCAGAAGTAAACCTAGGCAAATGTACTCAGATAACGGTACCTGCTTTGTGGGAGCACAATCTCAATTAAAAGAGTTAGGAAAATTTCTTCAAGGAAATCAGTCTGACATAACAGATTTTATGACTAACGAAGGTATTAATTGGAAATTTATTCCCCCACGATCGCCTCATTTTGGAGGCCTGTGGGAATCGGGTGTTCGTTCATGCAAACACCATCTAAAAAGAGTTGCAGGTAATGCGTCTTTAACTTATGAGGAAATGTATAGTTTGTTAGTACAGATTGAAGCTGTCCTTAATTCTAGACCGTTGTATCCGTTGTCATCTGATCCTAATGACCTCAATCCTCTGACTCCCGCTCACTTCTTGGTAGGAAGAAGTTTAGTCGCAGTACCGGATCCGAATGTCTTGGCCATCCCTGAATCAAGGCTTAACCAGTATCAGAAGATACAACAGCTCCATCAACATTTTTGGAGAAGATGGAATAAAGAATACATAGCAGAACTCCAACAGCGTACAAAATGGCGTTCACAACATGGTGCTTTATTGGAAGGTGCAATGGTACTCATACGAGAGGACAACCTTCCACCATTATCTTGGAAACTTGGTAGAATTCTGCAAGTCCATCCTGGCAAGGATGGTGTGAATCGTGTTGCTACCATCAAGGTTTCAAATGGGATTCTCAAAAGGGCATTCTCCAAAATATGCCCTCTTCCCATAGAAGAGACCAACTCACAGTAAAGTGTTTGGTGAATTTTTTAACGCAGTTATGTGCAATTTAATTTTCACGTTTAAAGTGAACCTCTTGTTTTATTACTAGTACTATACTTTATTTTATGTGCTTATGATAACCTATTTAGCTTCGTTTACAATTTTTTGAATTGTTTGCTACTTTACCATGTTTTTTATATAATTATTAATTACATTTATGTTTACGTTTGAAACCGTACCGATTTCAAGGCGGGCGGTATGTTCAGGTTTGATTACATTGTATTGTGTTTTTTAACATTTTTGTATTTTAAATGTTTGGCGCGTTTTTGGTGCTCGCCACGTTTCGCCTTTGCCGAGGGCGTGGCATAAAAAGCGAGCAGAAGTCTTTGTTCGACATGTGAAGCATGAACAACGAAATAAAATGCTCCACAAAAATACATCGTGTATTGTTATTTCTACTCCGTAAAGAATTTAGATACAGTCCACTAACATCACTCAAAACACAGGGTGTTGTATTTAAAAAAAGTAAAACACGTCCCTTCCGTTAAAACCGGAAGTCGGCCATTTTTATGAGTGCATCCAAAATACTCGCCACATAAACTTGAATAACTCTTATATGAAACATTTTTTTCTATTATCAATCATAAACGAGCAAATCCACTCGCCCTAAAGTTACAATCAACCTGTATATCATAATTTAAAAATACTGCACTTTCGGGATGTTGCATTTATAATATCCACTCATTCTTGAAATCTAAAAATTATAACTACCCTATCCGCTAACAAAAGCCCGTCTGCCGCCCGAAATAACGCTCGCAAAACTAACTTTGTTTAGTAAAATTTATGAAAGACAAACCCATTCCCAGCCTAAATACCTATTAAGCATTTTTTTGTTTGGGGATTAGCTAAGATGTTTACATTTTTCTGTTTTCGAACGTGTTGAAAGTGAAACACACATACAATTTATAAATTCCAAAATATAATATCGAGTTTCGACGTTTCTATTGATTTTCGTCTGGGCGCCAATAGGTTTAGAATTACAGATATTCCATCAACACACTAACTTTTTTATGGGCAAAGATCAAACCAAATCATAAATAATTAGCAAAAGAACTTGCGTGTTAATGTGCATATAGAAATATAAAATTTTAAACTTAATTGAAAAGTTATGAAATGAAACCTGTAATTTTCTAAAGTGGGCACGCAGGTGGGCCAGTGGATTTTGAGGTGGGCCAGGCCCCCCCGCTAGCTACGTGCCTGAATCGGCCCTAAATTAGAATTCCTATAGAGCCCTGACTATAATCAATAAAATTTAACAACACACAATTTACTGTGGCCGATTCTCAAGGGTTTCCAAAGAACAAAAATCTTTTTTTATGGGGACGTTTCGCAAATAAAATCAAATATAGATGGCGCGCAAAATTGTCAAATATGGCGGTGTTACGGTGAACAATGAATGAAATGCAGACTTCCAAAACCCAGTTTGTCCAATTACAGAATGTCAATAAACTGAAACAGCTGTACGATAGGTAATAGGTACATCCATTATTATATTTTTGGTCAAGGATAATGCTCATTCAATCGAGAATAATCATTATTCACTAGTGAATAAAAAATCATTATTCACTAGTGAAAAAAAATCATTATTCACGACTGGGTAATAACAATTTTAAACGTAAAATTTTTACGAAACTCCCCTACGGCTCGTATCATAAACTTAACTCTGATGAATAATAGCCTTCCATTACACAAAATTGTTGAATAATAACATTATTTTATTATTTTATAGCTGAGTGCCTGAGTAGATTTAGTGACGACTTTTGATATACGTTTTTGGCAACAATCAGCAGTGACTGTTGGTCTGCCATATACCCAATAACATTTGTATGCTGTTTTGATGTTCGAAAAGGTTTCTGACAAGCTCGGGGCATTCATTTTGACCCAAATCCAATCAGGCAACTGTGTCTTCCTTTAAAGATACAACACGTCCAGGTCCATACCATTCTCGTATCTGTTTGTTTGTTAACCCATTTTCTTTTTAATCATTCATCAAGCTTATTATACTAGGTACCTATTATTAAATGCACTTCAATTAGCATAAGAAATTATTTGAGGACCGAAACACTTTAATAATTACATTTATACAGTGTGGAAGAAAGGTATGGAATAAATGCATTATTTCTAAAACGATGACGTTTCATGAAATTTCCTCGGACACGTCGATTTTACTTTTGAAAAAGACTCTTGTTCATATACCTGCGCATTTCCGATGTTCATTTGTTTTCGCGTGATGACGTCATGGGATATTTTTTTAAATGGAACTCCTATATTTTTTGAACGGATTCGTGTACAGCTCAACTTGCTGAATTCGAAAATGTACCACTTTAATAACGAGAGATCAATAAAAAAACCAATTAGGGCAGGCTGTGAAATTGAATTATATTAAATTGGTACCTACTGTAGCCACATCCACAGAAAGACATTTCTGACATGAAAATTTAAAACTGAACGCTCTAGTCTAAGTTTTTAAGTTTTTTGTTTGATAATAATATTTTAATAAGTTGATAATCAAATAAAAAACTTAGACAAGAGCGTTCAGTTTTAAATTTTCATGTCAGAAATATCATTCTGTGGATGTGGCTTCAGTACCAATTTAAAATAATTCAATTTCACAGCCTGCCCTAATTGGTTTTTTTATTGATCTCTCGTTACTTTATTTCTACACCTTCCCGAGAAAAATAGTATATTAAGTATTAAGAACGGTAAGGACATTTTACCGATCGAAGACAATAGTTTGGAGGAGGAGCGCAGCGACGACTCCAATAATTGTCTGAGATCGGTAGTCCTTAACGTTCGTGCTGCTTATGACGTTTTTTGCGCTACTGAATCCGATAATAGTAATTTACGTTATAAGTACGGTAAACTCAGTTTTACAGTAACGAGTCGAAATGTTTAAGGACGAGGCGACGAAGGAGCCGAGTCAGGAATTTTGAGACGAGTTACTGTAAGAGTTTACCGGACGTATGTCGTAATGCGTTTTATTTCATAGGTACTGCAGGCACTAAATCTTTGTTTAAAATTGAAAAAATTAAAAATAAAAATTTGAATTCATAATATGGACATCTATGAAATGGAAGTGTTTGTTTTTTGACTGTTTGTCTTGTCAAAACGGGAGAAAATTATAACATTTTTGACGAAGTTCTTCGTAAATCTATTGCACAATTAATGTCAATTTTAATATTTAGTTTCTTTTTAATTGTCATATTTATTAATTTTGTAGTTTTTTAGTAATAAATAGTTTGATTATCGATTTATTTCATTTGAGTCCGGTAAAAGTTTTTACCGGACCTGATACCGTAAAGTCTTATTTACCGGACTCAAATCGTTAACTTAAACATGGGTGTTACGATGCAGTATGAAATAAAAAGAATTTTTAATAAATTAATAATCAATACAGATTCAAATGCGATAATTGTCAGTCTCCGCATCACGTTGCCGTATTGTCGATTGATATATTGCGTTTCTATAGCAATCTGTAAACAGTTACCGCCATTGCAGTTTTTTGTGAAAATTATTTGGAGTTCCGTGCTAAAAATTAATGAAAATGATTCCGAAAACGAAATAGAAGAAGCTTGGAATGTGGGGTGTTCGGTTCTCATTCCTGATAAGTCTAGAGAGGCGCTACGAAGGTACCTACAATCATTTTAAAAATTGTACCAAGAAAAGTACAAATATTGAAGAAAAATCTTTGCTGGCGTACTTTGTTACAAGAAATGAGAAATTAAAAGCTCCAGGATTTGTTTTAACTAACATTGGAAATTGCATTCATTTTATTTAACTAAACTAACATTTGTGACTGACATTAATTTATCAAATTACATGGCACATTCGTTTTGAATAAATTTACTTACCGTTCTAGAACCCCAAAGTATTTTACCGACGACTTTATCCTTAGCAACTAGTAAACATAACTTACTGTCTTGGAAACAGCCGCGGTAAACAATGAAATAGAGCACAGTAGCGCAAAAAAATAATTACCGATTCGTAGTAAGAACAACAAATTAAATCAAGTTACCTAAGAAATTGTTTCCGGCAGCTAAAAAAAAAAAGATAAGAAAATGTGTAACGGTTTAATATCACAAAATAAAAAAACAAATTTTACGTTCATATCGTTACTTAGGTGTAATAATAGTTCTTTTACACAATGTAAAACCGTAACAATTAAGATGTGAATGAGGTTGTGATAGGTAATATTATGTCTAGTATTCAATGAGATAGTATGCAAACAAAAAAATCAGGTAAAAATTTAAAAGTATTGATTGTTAATCAGAATAAGAACAATTTCTATAACGGGAAAAAATTGTTTTTATAGTAAATCCGTTTTTTTAAACTAGTAAGCCGATGTTTCAGCGTATTTTTTGAGGGATGTTTATAGACCATACCAACCAAATTTTTTGCATGCACCAATTGGCTTGGTCCAGAAATAAAAAGTCATTTTGGGGTGTCTAAAAACAAGGAATGCTGTAAGGTTTTTTGGGTGATGCTTTTAATGTAGTAATTATGTTTGATTTTGGATGATTTTCAACAGTTTTCCCATGTGCCCATTTTCTGGTGGTCTATTAATTTTTGAGTATTTTTTGGGCGCATAAAAAATTATGATTTTTGAAGGATTCTATGTCTTTTTCGGTTGTATACTTTTGGGAAAACATAATTTTTTAGGATTCTGCCTTGTTTTGTAAGGTGCCAAATATACCTCTTCGATTTGGTGTTGTTTTTCCCTTTTTTTGCATGCGCCAAATGGCTTGGTCCAGAAATAAAAAAGCAATTTTGGGGTGTTTAAAAACAAGGCATTTTGTAAGTTTTTTAGATCTTTTTCGGTTGTTTACTTTTGGGAAAACAGCTAAATTTGAAGGATTCTACCCTGTTTTTCGTGTGCCCAATTTTTGGTGGTCTACAGATAATTGGGTACTTTTGGGGTGTATAAAAATTAATGCTTTTTGAAAGGTTTTAGGCATTTTTCGGTTGTTTACTTTTGGGCAAACAGCTATATTTGAAGGATGCTAACCTGTTTTTCGTGTGCCCAATTTTTGGTGGTCTACAGATATTTGGGTACTTTTGGGGTGCATAAAAATTAATGGTTTTTGAAAGGTTTTAGGCATTTTTCGGTTGTTTACTTTTGGGAAAACAGCTAAATTTGTAATATTTAACCCTTTTTTTTAAGATGCAAATGTCCTGGTCCAGAAGTAACATTTTATATCTTATGCACAATCGTAGATGGGGAGAAGAAGAAAAAGAAAAAGAAAGAACATTTCCGTATTTGCAAAACAAAGTTTGTGAATTTTTAGTAGTACATCCTGTACGTATAATAAATCAAAAAATGTAAAATAAGTCAAATGCCAAAGCATTATAGTAATGCATAGTAATGCAAAGCAGTCATTCAGAATTACTCGAAATTTTGAAAGATTTGAAAACGGGAAAAGAATTTCAAACTCAAAAAAAATGATAAGAGGAACTTTTTGTTCAATTTTTAATGTAAACTAGTGCCCCAAAATTGGTATTAGGATTTTCAAAACGCCCTTTGAATTTCAAGATTTTTTTCATGATTTTTCAAGAAATGGAAATTTTGAATAATTCCAAAAAGAAAAATCGTAAGCTGAAATAATTTTCCCAGACATGCACTAAGTCGGCCGATGATTTTGCCGTGGATTTTGTGTCCGAATTATATCCACGTTAGCCGTGGAGCTAGCAAACGCGCGCATAAGCTCATCACCCCTTTTCCTTTCAGTTAATAGAGGACTCTAGGTGTCATACTATAAGAAATTTAATTAAACATTAAGACATTTTAAAAAATAATTACATTTTCCAAAACAACCCACCAAATCTTGCCAGGATAGACAATACGACATGAAAAATCATTCAACATTAACAACAACAACAAAATGATATGTTTAGAAAATGGACGGTGTTATACAAAAAAGCGTAACTTTTTCATTACACCAATGTCGAATATGCCTTCAGAGGCGAAAAGACAAAACACCCCTGGACGTTCCGTGGTCGGATTTGAACCACCATTTTTGTCTCTCGACTTTCCCTCTGCGATAAGCTCGCCCCAGACACGCAACTCAGTATTCAAAATTCGCGATTTTTCGTTAAAGACAGGAACCCAAAAAAGTGGTTTAGAAAAATGTCTGTCTGTGGGTGTGTGTATGTGGCGCCTCTAATGCAAAAACTAGTGAACCGATTTTGATGAAATTTTAAATGAGGGGGTAGGTATATCGAAAATTTATCGACAATGAAATTTTCAAAATTCCGAAACCGGAAGCGGAAGTTAGACATGTTTTTTTGGTAGCATCGTTTTCAGAAACAGAATTTTGAAAATCTGAGTAGCGGATATGAAAGAAGACCATAATTCAAAGGAAACAGTTTTTTATCGGACTCTCTAACTTCAAAATGGAGGCCTCTTATGAATTTCTCAAAATTTTGACTTTAACGCCCCACAACTCAAAGACCAGTTCTCTGATCAGGTTCAGCAACACCTTGTTTGAAAGCCCTTTGCGGATACTATACCATGAAGAAAAATTTATTTAGTAATAGGGCTGTTCTATTTAAGTTGGAAAGAGATGGAATGCTCTACCCTACTGTTGTCTCTCTCTATCAATAATGCCAATCTGCCTGAAGAAATATCATTAAATTATTAGTTACTATTTGCTTTAAGTTGCTATACAATAACAAATAACAGGAAACAATAACTAAAAACAACGGAAACACGCACGGTTGCTTTTTGCACTACTAATTATTTTTGTGCCAAATGCATAAATATCAGTTCTGGGTCAGGGGGTTACCAAAAACAAGGGAAAAATTGAGGTTGCGTTGGACTCTAATTATGTATAGCATACCAACCTACATCTAGTTACGTTAAATAGTAGCTAGTAATGTAGTGCTGTTCTTGCCGTCATATTGGTGCCCCGATAGAAAAAGAACTCGTTCCAAGGTCGTATTTGCGTAGAACAGCCCTATTCTTCATTAGCTGCCGTTAATAAAGTTGGCCGTTATAGCCACAGAACACTAACGTCATCTTAAAAAAACTAGAAGTAACAGACGTCAGGTTTGCCAATATGAAAAATTCACTACTGGAAAAGAGCCCTGATAGGTCAATTGCATGGTTTAGTACCGTTCACCCTTAGTTGACCTTTCCCATCGTTGCGGCGAATTTTGAAACTAAAATGCGGGTTGCCCAATTTATTTTCTTAATGTTGTCAGCGCCGCTTATTTGTGCATTACTACGTTGGTATTTATGTGGCGAGGTTGTTCTGTTTTGACCATGGTTTGATACATTGTTAATTGTTTCCTAGCTGTTCCTAGCTTCGTTATAATCGCGGTTATAATTGACCATCACAGGGCAGAAAATACTCTAAAGTCAATTGGACTACTAATAAAAATTATTTTAATAATACCATAAAAATGATTAAAAATATTTAATAATATATTGATAACTCAGTGTTTAATGTATAATTTAAACAAGTATATATAAGCTCCATTAAACTTAGAATATAATTAAAACCTAATTATTTATATCTGGCTTGCTAGACATTACATTGACCGTTGATCCAGAGGCTGTACACGAATGTTGGGATTTTGCATTGGATCAAAACTTGGATCATCTTCAGTGGAATATCGTCCCAAACGAGACATTATGAGCAAGAGGACAATAATCCCCAGCACCAAAAGTATTGCTAACATGCAGTATCGCTTGTATATGGAACCACCTGCTCTGTTTCGAGGTTGAGCACCCAATGCATTTCTGTAAAGGATACACAATGATTCATATAATAATAATAATAACACTAAAGTTGCATCAGCATAAATCAGAGATGATAAGAGTACAAAGCAATATCTAACTAACAGGATCTTTTTTACGTTCCTACTCTCAGAAATTTGGTAGTCTGAAGTGGTTAATTTAAACCAAATTTGATTACAATAAAACCAATATACAGCCAGATTAAGTAACGGCTTCAGTAGTCACTTTTTTAAACAGAGAACATTAAAAGAAAATAGTATGACGACAAGCACTAATAAAGTCCTTAAATACTAACTTGTGTTTAAACAAAAATTAGTGTCAGATAATAGTTAAAAAATAAAAAGGTAGGTATATAGGGGTTATAATAATTTTCTAACAAGATTTAAGTACTATCGGTAAAAAAATAGTAGGTTAAGTCCTTGTTCACAATGAACGTAAACATAAAAAATACGCAAAACGTAAAATATACTTAAAACGTAAAATTTTGTTTGCGTTCAGAATAGCCGTAAACTCTAACGTAAAATTTGAACGATCACGCAGGCGTACTTTAATCATTTGACAGTTGTGACGCAATTTTTGGCGTTTGTCAGAGAATTCCCCAATTGTGTTTGCAAATAATTATTGATACCTACATAATATGGATAATCTATTAATTACAAGCCAACTTTTAAAGTTGCTCTTGTTAAAAAGACAAGTCGAAAACAATGAGAGACAAAGAAAGGCCAAAAATGTAAGACGATGGTGGGTTAGAGCTGTAAATGTAAACAGGGAAAGGATAGGGGAATTTAGAAGAATTATGCTAGAATTAAAACTGCATGATAAAAAATGGTTTTTTGGATATACTAGGCTAGTTGGTCCCCATCTGATGGAAGCCGTCTTAGATTTCACTAAATTTTTACTTAAAAATGACTTAAAAAATACGTAAAGTTGAGTTTATTTCAACTTTACGTTCGCGTTACGAACAACCGTAATACTAACGTAAACATAAGGAATACGTACCAGTATTGTGGACAGTAACTAGGGTTTTCGTATATTTTAACTTTACGAATTACGTTAGTCTTGCGTGTTTTTTATGTTTACGTTCATTGTGAACAAGGACTTATACATATTAGGTTTGTTCATTTGTCTGCTCTAAACTGCTCCGAACAGGAAACAGAAAAAGATGGCTACATACGGCGTTGGTGCATTAAAAAGAGATAGCATGTTGTTTGTTTCCTGTTCCAAGCAGTTTAGAACAAACAAACGAACATCTCTATTAGGTATCATTAAATAAGCACAATAAGTGAATTGTGAGCCTATTAATTTACACCACGAGATAAGTTAAGAAGCAAGACATAGACCTGTGTAGATGAGTTATCGAGTCCGAGTGTGACATTATACGGCAAGAGTAATTCATTACTAAAGTTTCAGTAAATTCAGAGCACTGGAAAAAAAATCTCACAGCTAATAACAACATATTATTAGTATCTCTGAGAATATTTCTGAATAAAATAGCATCACAGGAAATACTATAATAGTCATTCTAACCATTTTACAAGCCTGAGACGAACACACAACATTTACTTGTGTCCTATTTAAATAATTTTTGGTCATGAATAAATAAAAATCAAATTTATTTGGTCTCTAGTAAGTTAGATAATATGTAAGTTGCACAGCTACTATAAATAACTTCAGATTTTAATATGAAAGTTTACCTCAACACTAGAAAGTATAAGAGATTTAGATTAGGCAAGTAAAAATTATATTTATACTTACTTCCACCAACGCCGCACCCATTCGCCAGCTGGTCTCCTTTTATACTTGTCTTCATCATGATCTAAAGCAATTCCTGGTGTTTCTCTTATATCTTGAAACAATCTGCGTGCAGGAGCTTGATATGCATCACTAGCTCCTCTACTAAACGCTCCCTGATCTTCTACATGAACTACTGAATGTGGTGGACCAGGTGAAATACTGGGGCTTGGTGGGACTGGTGAATTATGCAATGTACTGGAAGGTTTTATTTCTCGATCCTCGGACAGCTGCATATACAAAAGGGCAAGTGAGATATGAATATACAAAAGTTAAAATGTGAAAAACACACCAATGGTAGGCCAAGTCCTGCTCTGGCCCAATTTACACCTGCCAATTTTTCCCTAAGCACATCGGCAACAGGGCTGACTAGATTCGTGGGTGGAAATAGGGCACACCTACACGAAGGACATGTATATCCGGCAGGAGCTGTAGTAGGTGGAAGTTGTCTCGAAAAACCATCCAGGCAAGACCAATGAAACACGTCTTAAGAAAAGGAATTACCTTCAGATATTGTGTCTTGTTTGAAACTCAAAAAGGTACTTACGATAACATGTTAAACGAATGCAATCTTCTAAGTTTAATTCTTTTGCACATAGTTCACAAATTGGGTTATAGTCACTGTCTTGCAACCATTGAATATATGACTGAACTATACACTAAAAATAGGTAGTTTTTAAAAGTAATCTAGGAAAGTCGTAAGGGAAAACTTACTTTTGGGTGATTTGTAACCATACAGTGTTCACAAACATTAACTCTGTGCTCAAAACAAAACTGATTTGTAACACGTCTCTTAGGACATTTGCACAGCCCCATTCTGAATTACACTAATACAAAAAAAACAGTTAGCTAATAAAAACACATTTGTTGTAATTATTTCAAATTATTTTAATTATTAATTTAAGAGCCGCTAGCCACGTACTTGTGACAACAGCGGGTCTTGACATTTACAGTAATCTGACAGCTGTTTGACAGTTGTACCACTCATATTTAGCAGCACCACCTTAAGATAAATTACTAAATCAATGCTACACGTTTGAAAATTGCCGCAATTTTATAATATTTCAAGCGGGAAGTAAACTTGCTATTACTTGCATTATATTTTCTCTGCTAACGGGACACTTCATGTACAGTGATGCACATTTTTCTAAATCACCCTGTTTACCCATATCAATCGCTTGTTTTACTGCACTTCCATCCAGCATATAAGAAAATACGGAGTTACTGAAACATTTATAAAAATGTAATAAAATGTATACCTACAATCCATTCTAAAGAAATAAATAAAACCACTTACTTTGAAAGAGTAAATACTGCTTGATCAATTGTATTGGGTTCACCATTTTCCATATTTTTCTGGGCTTCATGTACGTAGGAGCAAATAACTCTTTGCATGCAAGAACTGCTATCAATATTGTGTTGTTCTAAGGAATTATCTATCCTTGCCAATATGTCTGTGATGGAAGAAACATTGCTATCAAGACCTAAAAATGAATTCTTTGTTAATTAACAAGAACTAATATTAAAACTTCAAGAATAAAATGATAGATTTCGGAAAATAATGCTGTACCTACAGTTTAATTAAATTTTCCCCAAAATGAAATTTTATTTCAAGATGAGAAAAATCTTACTTGTGTTATTGGAAACGTTTGAGACCAAAATAATTTCCTTCGTTGTCTAATTTTTTGATTCAAAAATAAAAAGGACTCCAGAACACCCCTGTTATCTTTTTTAATCTTTAACATGATTTTCATAAATTTTCGTATGCGTTATCTATACACGTAAAAGCTTGATAATTAACATTAATCTTTCACTTCCGGTTTCGTCGGAAGTTACCCTAACTTCTTATTTCAAATGCAACATGTTGTATATTTTTGGATATTTAAACTCGGGATTAAATTCTGCGTACCTATAATAGTGTCAAGATATTACAGTTTTGAGAACTTACAAATTTTTAATTACAAAAATACGTTTTAATTCTAGAGTACGAAGACTTAGTACTGAATTTTGTTCATATAATTGCCGCTTACTTTTCTAAAGCTGTTTAACATAATAAAAGGTGTATAACTAATTGCTTAGCGCCTTTTGAAATAAAAAATTTGTAAGTTCTCAAAACTGTAATATCTTGACACTTTTATACGCAGAATTTAATCCCAGTTGAAATATGCAAAAATATACAAGGGTTTGCATTTGAAATAAGACAGTTGGAATCATTTTCGAGCGAACCGGAAGTGAAATATTATTTTTAACATTCAGTTCAAATTATGAGCTCTTACGTGAACTATATAACGCATACAAAAACTTATTTAATTGGGTTTAAGAATTAAAAATATCAGGTGTACCCCGGAGTCCTATTTCACCCGATAATTTCATATTGAAATATTGATTAATAAAATAAAGTACTTACTTCTGTATCCAGGTCCCATCATATGAAGTACGGACATAATTTTCGGTGCTATTAAAACAGCTCCAAGACCCAAAAGGGCTCCCAAAGCTACTCCTCCAATATCAATTTTCATTGGCATCATGTAACCAACTCCTCCTCCTGGGGGAGGATAACCCTGAACTCCAGAACCTGTGTTTCCATAACTAGAGGGTGGAAGTAGCTGAAGATTACCAAACCTTTGAAAACGATTTACAGCAGTGGAGTCTTTATTGTCCTTTACGTCAGCTTTTGGAGTTACATTTCGAGCAGGATCAGACAGATTTGATTCATAATACCGAAGATTACTAGGTTGAAATCCGCTGAAAAATTTAATTGTTTACATTTATGGATGTACAAACATTTGATTTAATTTTAGAAAGCTAAGTAATAATCGAAATTTTTCTGAATAATATTTTCCACATCCTTCTATTAGACTAATACACATACCTGTTATCATCTTCGCCAGCAACGTATTTCTTAGGGTTTGCTAGCGCACAAACAATTGCTACAGCTGAAAAGATTCCTATATGAGAACTTTTCATTTTTAAAAGAATATTCAATTCTAAGAAACGAAACAGATACCGGTGCTATCTAACATAACTATAAAAAGTTTACTGGCGTTTTATATTTATATAAAATACTTGTCACAGTTGTTAGGCAGAAGACAATGCACAATACAATAATTGCATATAGGTGACGGTTCTAGAAATTTCATCATTTTTAATTTTGAACTTTCTTGTACTTAGAAGCCACCCGATTTCACTTACTTCTCTGCAATAGTCACGAAGATTTAGAATTGACATGCACTTTACCTAATTATCATATCCGTCAACTCTTAAGCCAAGGTTCAAAATATTTAATTAAATTATAATTGTTTTCATTATAGTAAAAACGGAAATTTCAAAATTTACTTAAGTTACCTACAAATTAGAATTATATGATGCCTCAGCGGAACCGCTTTCATGACATCTCTAAAATTGCCTCTTATACGGAGAACTTACTAAATTTTTGATAATTTTGATCAAACCATTTGGATGACAAGTTGTAAAATATAGAATTTGTACAAATTTACAATTTACCTAACGTAGCTAATTATATTTTTTTTATTCTGCTGTACCCTTTTTTGGTTATACAGGGTGTCTCTAAAATATGGTGCCATAGCTTAACCACAGATTCCGGGGATCAAAATAAGACGATTTAACGCAACTTACCTCTATCCGAAATTGCTTCGTTAAAGCGCATCCAACGACAAAGATCTTCAAAAAATTTCTATTTTTTTAAATAACAAAAGATAGTTTTTAGCGATTAGGATGAAATTTGAGATGTGATTCTTTACTGGAAAAGGGTGTTTTTTGACATAATTTTTTTGTTCAGGAGTGTCGCGTAAGTGGTCAAAGGTTGATCATCCACAGGTACAGAAGCTCATATTTTTTTAACAGTTCGGCCAATAGTTTTCAAATTTTTTTTACAGAGAGAAATTCTTATTTCAAATATTTTTTGTTTCTTGTTCGATTTCGGTATCTCTCATAGTTTAGGCTGAAAAAAATTATTTTGATTGGTTGCAGTGCATTTCTTATAACAGATGTAGTAGTAATCTATTTGTCCCGTATGCTGAGAATCAAATGACGAAAAGGCAATATTTTGCGTAGAATCAACTTTTGCATCCGGAAAAATGGTGGGCACATTGAGCATTTGCTGTAAATCTATTAATTTACCGGTGGTACAAAATAAGCTGAACCATTTGTTGAGAAATGGTTCAGGATATTTTGCGCCACCCTTTACATACTTGTAAGTAATAAACTTTATATCAAATTCTCTTTTCGTGTTTTCGTCATTGTTTCTCAGCATACGGGACAACTAGAGTACTCTACATCTATTTTAAGAAATGCACTGCAGCCAATCAAAATAATTTTTGTCAGCCTAAACTATGAGAGATACCGAAATCGAACAAGAAACAAAAAATATTTGAAATAAGAATGTCTCTCTGTAAAAGAAATTTGAAAACTATTGGCCAAATGTTAAAAAATATCAGCTTCTTTGCCTGTGGATGATCAACCTTTGACCACTTACGCGACCCTCCGGAACAAAAAAATGATGTCAAAAAGTACCTTTTTCCAGTGAAGAATCACATCTCAAATTTCATCCTAATCTCTAAAAACAATCTTTTGTTATTTAAAAAAATAGAAATTTTTTGAAGATCTTTGGCGTTGGATAGTGCTATAACGGAGCAATTTCGGATAGAGGTAAGTTGCGTTAAATCGTCTTATTTTGATCCCCGGAATCTGTGGTTAAGCTATGGCACCATATTTTAGAGACATCCTGTATAATATTCCTTTCACTAAGGGCCGATTTTGCAATACTGGTATCAACCTGGAATAAGCTATTCCTCAGACAATTACTACCAGGGTTACAATTTTTGTAACAATTGTAACCATGGCAGTTGTCGGAGGAATAATTTGTTTCAGTTTTATAGCAGTATTGTAAAATCGGTCCTAAATGAAGTCTAAAAGCTTAGATAACCTATCTCCTTATCTGCAAAAAATACTATGCAGGGTGTTTCAAACCCACTGGACAAAAACTGTTCTACAACTTACGTAGATACTTTTCTTGTAATAATTCTCTAAAGGCAAGAATTAACATCTACGAAATCTTTTTTATTAATTACGTTATGAAAAACCTGCCTTAGTTCGGTCTATGACGTTTTTGGCGCGGCCAGTTTGGCACGGCCGGTTTGGCATGGCCGTTTTGGCGCAGGGACGGTTTGGCGCAGCTACGGTTCAATAACCCATGGGAATCCGTAGTTGTTTCCATGGAAATACAGTGCCTTCATTAATGATTGATACCCACGTGACCACAAAATATAGGCAACCCAACTTACACAATTGGTAAACCTTTATCCAATAAATCCTTAACTGATTGTTTGTATGTAAATTGACAGTAGCTTTAGTAACTTTAGTGACTTTAGTTACTTAGTTTAGTTACAACGAGTACCAATCCTACCTGATTAGGCACTGATAGGCACTTTTATGTAGATTTAAGAAATTATTTGAGTATAGCAATCAAAAACGAAAAAAATGCATTTATGAAATTCGAGCTAAAAAGAAACAAAAATAATAGCAAGGTAATTTGGAAAAATTTGTACTCTTGGGGATTATATAACAAAAAACAAAACACTACCCTAAATAAAACGATTTTTGATCTAGATGATTTAAATAGCTATTTTGTTAATGTAGCAGGAAACAGTAAAGTGAATAATAATATAGTTGAGCTATATAAAAACAATAAAATGAAACCCGAATATTCTTTTGTATTCACAGAGATAAGCAATAATGATGTGTATAAAGCCCTTAAAACAATAAAATCGAATGCGACAGGCATTGATGGCATAAATTTGAAAATGCTAAAAATTGTACTACCATTCTGCATAGATATAATAGTGAATATAATCAATGAAAGCTTTAGGAAAGGAATATTTCCGGAAATATGGAAAAGTGCTATAATTATCTGCTGTCCTAAAATAGCAGATCCCAAGTGTCTATCAGATATCAGACCAATAAATATTTTACCAGTTATGTCTAAAATAGTAGAAAAAGTAGCTGCATCACAGTTAAAAATTTATCTAGAAAAGCATAGTATAATTCCAGAATTACAATCGGGATTTCGAGAAGCACACGGAACACAGACAGCAATGTTAAAGGTAATGAATGATGTTTCATTGGCAATGGATAACAGAATGATAACATTCTTTATACTCCTAGATCAGAGTAAAGCTTTTGATGTGGTAAATTTTGACTTGCTCACTGCCAAATTGCATTACATAGGGTTGGAAAACATAAGTGTGCAATGGTTTAGCTCGTATCTACATTCAAGAAAACAAAGCGTAAAAATAGGTGATAGAAACTCTAATTCCTTGGCAACAAAAAGTGGGGTGCCTCAAGGTAGTATTTTAGGGCCCATACTATTCTCAATCTTTACATTCGACATGCCTCAGTCACTAACTTACCTAAATTACCATCTATATGCAGATGATATTCAGCTTTATAAAGCAGTAAAAGTTGAGAAGGTTATTGAGTGTGTAAACCAAATAAATATTGATTTAGATAACCTTAGTAAGTGGTGCATAGATAATGCATTAAGAATTAACCCTAATAAGTCGGTAGTAATGTGTTTAGGCAATAATAAACTTAGAAATCATATGGGAAGTCAAACTCCTATGATAAAATTAAATAATGAAAGTATTAAGTGGGCAGATAAAGCAAAAGTGCTAGGAATGTATCTCGACAATAATATCACATTCGAAAGTCATGTAAACAAAATTGTATCCAACTCATTTATGCGTTTAAAACACCTATATAAATTCAAATATGCACTTCAAGCAGACACAAAATTGGATTTAGTTAAAACATTAGTATATCCACAGATGGATTACTGTTGTAATGTATATTTTCATTATTTATCATTTGAAAATGTATCGAAATTGCAAAAAATTCAAAACGCGAGTATGAGGTTTGTCTACTGTATTCCTTGTAGAGAACATGTTACTCCATATTATAATGATGAATTAAAGATAGTAGGCAGAGCTAACTATTTATATAGTATGTTTTTACGTAAACTTATAGATACAAAAAAAACTGCATATCTTTATAACGTGCTAATAAAAAGGTCAGTTATTCACAATGTTAATATTCGCACTGATAGTTATACAGTGCCTCAGCATAATCTATAATACCACTAAATTTGAAGGTAGTTTCTCCTATATGGCACCTACAATATTAAATCGTATAATTAATTACTTACAACTTCCAAAATATAATTTTAAAAAGAATGTAAAGGCAATCTTTAGGGAATACTAAAAAGAAGTTTCTTTTTTTTGTTTTTTATTTAATCCTTCAGGACCAAAATGCTAAGAAATTTATGTTATTATTATTACTGTTAAGGATTACAAGCAAATTATTTATATTAAATGTAACTAAACTAAATGTCTAGGCTATAAGAATATAATATACACCTATTTATGATATATAAGTGTTATACAGGGTATTTTTTTATTTTTATTTTTTATTTCTTTTTATTACATATTTAGATAGGGAGAGTGGAAGACCGGCTTTGCCGAACTCTACCCTCTTGTGCAAATATTTTTAAGGGAAATACTAAGTTTTGTTTGTTAAGAGACTGTTATTATTTATTTATTGACATTCTCAAGCGTCACTTTGTTGAAATCCATGATTATATAAATAATAAATATTAAATAAAATATCGATTTCAACGGGAAATATCAAGATTTATTCGCTTTATACGTATTTCGGCATCATTGTGCCATTGTCAAAAGCTATTATAAAATATTATAACAAATGCAAAATATAGTAACTCCTTGATTCTATTATTTTAACACTGCGTGAAGCAGCTGGCCCCAGTCAACCCGTCGGAGGTCAGTCGCTTATCAGTGTTTTAAAAAGATATTTATTCCAAAATCTTCAGTAAAGGAGAATCTAAAAGATCAATTTGCTCATTCATTAAAGGTATGTTGTTTTTTGTGTGTTTATAAATTTCAAAAGCTTCTAAAATGTTTAATTTATTTTTTTATTCCATTAATAACACTGATAAAACATTAAAATACGTTTCAATTCCATATTTTGGTAAAATTTCAGAAAAGATTGCTAAAATTATAAATAACACAAATAAATATAAAGTCATTTTTAAAACAAATAAAAATATTCTATACTCTCTTTTCAATGCTAAAGACAAAATTAATGATTTGCTAAAATCAGGTATTTATAAATTAAATTGTTCACATTGTGATTCAGTATATATAGGTCAAACAATTAGAAATTTTAGTATTAGGCAAAAAGAACATATCCGTTGTTACAAATATAAACATGCACATAAATCAAATTTTGCTAAACATTTGTTAGAACAAAATCACACATTAACATCTAATAATACAATTAAATTTTTACACTTTTCTGATAACAAAAATAAATTAAACATTTTAGAAGCTTTTGAAATTTATAAACACACAAAAAACAACATACCTTTAATGAATGAGCAAATTGATCTCTTAGATTCTCCTTTACTGAAGATTTTGGAATAAATATCTTTTTAAAACACTGATAAGCGACTGACCTCCGACGGGTTGACTGGGGCCAGCCGCTTCACGCAGTGTTAAAATAATAGAATCAAGGAGTTACTATATTTTGTATTTGTTATAATATTTTATAATAGCTTTTGACAATGGCACAATGATGCCGAAATACGTATAAAGCGAATAAATCTTGATATTTCCCGTTGAAATCGATATTTTATTTAATATTTATTATTTATGTTATTATTTATATTTGCATAATAAACTATAAACTATAAAAACTATTTCAACATTTAAATCTGAAACTCCCAAGGACACCACGGATCTAAGGTCACGTGGGTATCAATCATTAATGAAGGCACGGTAGTATCAAAATAATGTATAGCTTCGATTTCATATAGAAATTAAATTTAGGTTTGTGTGCAACGTTGACGCATTAACAGTTCTTCACGGCCATTTTCCTGGGTGCAGGGAAATATTAAAAAAAAACAGAAAGCTGTTTTAATATTCAAACTTTCACGGACTATATGTTTTGTCCAGTGGGTTTGAAACACCCTGTATACAAGTCAAAATATTTCCAACAAACAGTCATGAATTTTTCAACATTCGTTTTAGTAAATAAAATTAAAATGCATTCATTTTAATAATAAAATAATATTATATTATACACCAAGGTAGAGAAGACATTTTTCTCAGTCGAGCATTATTATTTCCTGAGATGGGGAGCATCGAAGGAATAAGCTGCGAGGCTGATAAGTCTTCTCTGCCGTGGTTTATATACTATTTTTTCCACTACTAGCACCGTTATTCCTTTTATAATTAATCGTTTTTACGTTAATAAAAAATAAAGTTACATTTCTAAATATCCACAAAAATCAAGTAACCTTTACCTGAAAACATTTGAACTGATATTTGTGCAGTAAAATTTGACGTTTATCTAAAACATATTTATTTCTCAGTTTTAACAAATAATTATAATTAAAATTAATAAGAAAGAATACTAGATTGAAATAAATAAGCTTTAGAAAGTGGTTGTTGTATTATGAAAGTGAATAATATTCGATATTTGACATGATTTTAAAGGCATCAGGCTAGCGTGCTAGATCAATTGTTTCTATTATTGACCAGTGGTCAATAATAAACAATTAGTGACCACTAGCTGAGAAAATCAACTTCTTGTCCTGAAAACAAACTAAATAATGGTACCTACCTTTTAAATGTAGTAGTGGAAAAAAATTATTATGGCTGTAGCTGTGTTCTGGACCTCAAAAATTCATTCAAAATTAGTGTTCCTACACATTAAAAAAGTCCAAAAACGGTAGCTAGATTACTAAAGTATGATAGTATGAATGAACAGTACTTTTATGCGGCTACAATTTACAAGATCATTTGTTTTTGAATAAATCGAGAACTATCTTGTTAAATAAAATTTTGTATACTATGGCTGAAAAGCATTTTTCAAGAGCTTTCCAATGATGTGTCACGAGTAGTGTGTTGCCATTTAAGATTTTTAAGTTGAGGTGGTTGTGGCTTAAAGGGTGGATGTGGGTGCTTTACTTGATACATCATTTTGGTTCCCCCTTCGTGTTATCGAAACAGTTTCGAGCGATTTTAGCTATCTTTTTGCTTACAGAGATGTGTCCTATCGAAACTTTTAAAATTCACCCTGTATATTATATACAATTGTTGTCTGAAAAACATTATATAATATGAATGAAATGAATCAAAAAGTCTTGTATATAAGGAATTTGTATCAAGAGGAATCCTCTTCCAGGTTCTATTTGGCACAATACCCATTACAAAAATTATACGCTCTAATTCCACCATAAAATAGATACCTAAAAGCTTTTATTTTATGCCTTTATTATGAGTATAAATAATATTCCTAAAAAGTCCTTAAGTAGATATGTAATTAATGTAGTAAAAGTTTAAACAATGTTAATTGTTAAAATTCTCTTGAAGCACTTTGTAATTACTAATACACAGATGTACATCTACCTGTAGTTTTGACAACAGAAAATAGGTATAATTGGCAAGTCAAAACAAATTTCACAATAGAATTGTATTTGAAATCTTAATTGTTTTAATTACATACGTGTATATTAGTATATTTTGTTGTATATCTGACTATTTTAAGCGTGAAGCGTGATACAAGAAGTCATTTAGCGTGACCTGAGATTATTAGTATTACTTATTACACAGGACAGAAGAAGTGATAAACATTAATCTGTATTTCTTTGATATCACCTAAAATGTTATTTAGGTTTAGGTACTACTATAAGAGTAGTTTACAGAGCGTGCAGCCAAGTAAAGCACATGAACCTGAAGAAAATAATATTAATTTTTAATTTTCATATAGAACCCTGTATACCTAAATATTATCTTATATAAACTTAATACAAGTAAATTATCATGGAACAAATGATGCACCAGGACGGTTGCAAAATGGCCTAAATAATAGTGCATACAGGCTTGAGTTTGAAATTTACAGGAATCCAATACCTAAGTACCTACCTACATTATCTTCCATTCATACGCAACGATATTATGACAATTGAGAAATAGTCCATGTCCATGAGGAGACGTATATGAATACCAATGGTGTTCCAAAAGTTTTTAATAACAATAAAGAGAAAGACAATGTTTACAGCATGGAGAAAAGAAAAATGCAGTGCAGCGATAAGAATCCACGAATCGACGCAGAATACTTCAACATATTTTAATAGTTATCAAAACAATCATAAAGGATATACTACGCAAGTCTGGCCATACACTATAATGGTCTTGTAATTACCAAAGGAACCCAAAACGACGTGTAAACGTTCATCAATTTAGAAAAAAAAACTGCTTCACCTAATAATAATCTCCACAGAAGTAAATCTATGCTCAGACCGATTACAAAAGTAGAATATAAGACTAGAATAATAATTATATAAATCCATAATAGATAAAACTGATACCCGACAAAGAAAGGTCTCGAGGAAGCTGTTTGCACCGATGCAATAGGAAAATTAACGGCCGAAACGTGCGATATACCAAGTCTAGGGCTGGGCGATACTATGAAACGGGTATCGAGTATCGATACCAATGTGGTATCGATATTACTAAAAAGTATCGAAGTATCTAAAATATCGAAGTATTGAAAGTATGGAAGTATCGAAAGTATCGAAGTATCGAAACTACTAATTACACTGAGTGTTTTTTGTTGTCTGTGAACTGAGTAACTGATACTTGCGAGTACTGTGTCTGTGACCCATACCGTAAACAATGAATATGAACGTGTTTGGGTAGGTACTGTTTATTTTAAAATGGATACCTACTATTTGCTAATGCTAAGCATAACAAATCGCCTAAAAATTATAAACCTACACGTCACTTTTGTTCGTTCTTGGCATAAGAGGAGGGAACAAAATATACCTACCCCAACTGATCCTATTTGATGATTCAATCTAATATCTCAATTATAACTGAAAATAACTAAAGTAACTAAATAAGTATGTGAAAAGGTAAATGGGTATACCTACTCCTGGATTACACCAAGTTAAAGCTTCTACAGAAACGCGAGCCTGCTATATTAATTTTCTGATACTTTAGATACCTTGAATATTTCTCTATTTCCGATATTTCCATATTTTTCATACTTTCGATATTTTTGATACTTAAATAGATACTTTCGATATTTCGATACTTTCGATACTTCAATATTTTCGATACTTTCGATACTTTTGAATATTGGTATCGATACTCGATACCAATCCAAGTATCGATACGCTGCCCAGCTCTAACCAAGTCTTGGCTAGGGCTGGGCAAAGTATCGATACTTACTCGAAGTATCGATACTTGGATTGGTATCGAGTATCGATACCAATACTCACGAGTATCGAAGTATCGAAAGTATCGAAAATATCGAAAATATCGAAGTATCGAAAGTATCGAAGTATCGAAAGTATCGAAAGTATCGAAGTATCGAAAGTATCGAGGTATCGAAAGTATCGAAAGTATCGAAGTATCGAAAGTATCGAAGTATCGAAAGTATCGAAAGTATCGAAGTATCGAAAGTATCGAGGTATCGAAAGTATCGAAAGTATCGAAGTATCGAAAGTATCGAAGTATCGAAAGTATCGAAGTATCAAAAATATCGGAAATAGAGAAATATTCAAGGTATCTAAAGTATTAGAAAATTAATATAGCAGGCTCGCATAGTTTCTGTAGGAGTTTAACTTGATGTATTTCCAGGAGTAGGTACCCATTTACATCTTCACATACTTAAGTTTCTATTTTTGATTATAATTAAAATATTAGATTGAATCATCAAATAGGATCAACTGGGGTAGGTATAGTTTTCCCCCCTTCTATGCCAAGAACGAACAAAAGTGACGTGTTAGGTTTATAATTTTTAGACGATTTGTTATGCGTAGCATTAGCAAATAGTAGGTGTACCCAAACACGTTCATATTCATTGTTTACGGTATGGGTCACAGACTCACAGACACAGTACATCAGTGTAATTAGTAAAACTACGACTAGTTACTTCGATACTTTCGGTACTTCGATACTTCGATACTTTCGATACTTCGATACTTTCGATACTTCGATACTTTCGATACTTTCGATACTTCGATACTTTCGATACTTTGATACTTTCGATACTTCGATACTTTCGATACTTCGATACTTTCGATACTTTCGATACTTCGATACTTCGATATTTTCGATACTTCGATACTTTCGATACTTCCGATACTTTCGATACTTCGATACTTCGATACTTTCGATACTTCGATACTTTCGATACTTCGATACTTTCGATACTTTCGATACTTCGATACTTCGATATTTTCGATACTTCGATACTTTCCATACTTCGATACTTTCGATACTTCGATACTTCGATACTTTCGATACTTCGATACTTCGATACTTTCGATACTTCGATACTTTCGATACTTCGATACTTTCGATACTTTCGATACTTCGATACTTTCGATACTTCGATACTTTCGATACTTCGATACTTTCGATACTTCGATACTTTCGATACTTTCGATACTTCGATACTTTCGATACTTCGATACTTTCGATACTTCGATACTTTCGATACTTCGATACTTTCGATACTTTCGATACTTCGATACTTCGATATTTTCGATACTTCGATACTTTCGATACTTCCGATACTTTCGATACTTCGATACTTCGATACTTTCGATACTTCGATACTTTCGATACTTCGATACTTTCGATACTTTCGATACTTCGATACTTCGATATTTTCGATACTTCGATACTTTCCATACTTCGATACTTTCGATACTTCGATACTTCGATACTTTCGATACTTCGATACTTCGATACTTTCGATACTTCGATACTTTCGATACTTCGATACTTTCGATACTTTCGATACTTCGATACTTTCGATACTTCGATACTTTCGATACTTCGATACTTTCGATACTTCGATACTTTCGATACTTCGATACTTTCGATACTTTCGATACTTCGATACTTCGATATTTTCGATACTTCGATACGTTCGATACTTCCGATACTTTCGATACTTCGATACTTTTGAGTAATATCGATACCACATTGGTATCGATACTCGATACCCATTTCATGGTATCGCCCAGCCCTAGTCTTGGCCCACCGAGCCCGCTTGCGAGTGGCCGACCGGCGGCGGCGGCGCGAGTCGGGCGCACGTTTGATGTAAAAAGATAAGATAAACGGGCAACTATTGCAAGTAACTCACGTGTTAATCAGCGAATAATAATCTCAGCTGTCATTTGGTTTTCACTTCTGACTTGCGGACGTCTTAAGCACACAGACTATTTTTCATATATTTTTTTTAATTTCTCCAAAACGAATCTTGCGATTTTAATTTCCTTTGTATAAAAAGATAGCATTTTAAAAGTCCTTTAATTTGAAATTTGAAATTTAATCACAAAGGGCATAGTGCCATTTAAACTTTTCAAGGTTGGATAGGTGGGGGCGGCGGGGTAAGTATTAGCGCAACGCGAATTACTTTATCGAGTGTCCCCCATCCTCTATAAAAACGTATTTTTATATTGTTTTGATATTTAGTATGATTCACGAGATATTAAGGGCGAATCGTTTTCAAATGATCACACTGATTAGTACAAGAGACTTGAACTGAAAGCTATAGTAGTAGATAACGGACAGACATAAAGGACAGGGACAAGCGGATAGCCCTCACGATGGCGTACCCAACAGCTGAGCGTATGTATATACACAAGTCCACTGGGTTTTTGTAAAAATTAATTCTCAAACTGCAACACTAACCTAAAGGTCGAGGGGCGCCCCACTAGTCTTTGCAAAGTCTTTGCTTCAGGTTAGTTGCAGTTTGAGAATTATTTTTACCCAGTGGACTTGTGTATAGTATACAATATACGCTCAGCTGTTGGGTACGGAATCGTGAGGGCTATCCGCTTGTCATAAAGGCACCAAGATCCAGCTCATTAAAAAAACAATGTAACAATCCTTCACATAATGGGAATAAAGAATTGGAGGAAAAATTATGGTAGGATAGAAAAACATGAAAGCATTATGACACAAACATCTACACGGTGCCCACAGTGCCGAGAACTAACGAGCGCTGGCTACAATACAATGGTCAATGACAGCATCGGGCAATCGCTATTTTGTCGAAAATAGCTAATATTATGGCCATAACGGCCAACAGCGTCCGCATAACCACAACGGTCAATTTTACTACATCAACCAACTAGATCTTCGACCATAATGACCATCATTACCACAACGAAAAACGGCCAACTGTAGCGCGTGGGCACAACAGCCTAAACGATTTCAACCGATTTCAACGGTCAACTTTTGGCAGTCATTTCAGGTGTTGTGTGATTACTTTTTGTAGAGTTGACCTGTGTGGTCGATGTCGTCAGCGACGCCAAAACATTTGGAGCGGGCGGTGGCCGTTGTGAGCAAACTCGTGGATGGGACCAAGGATGGAACGGGGTTTTGATTTGGCCCTTATGGTGATGATAGCCATTATAGTCGAATATCTAGTTGGGCGATATGGTCAAATTGGCTGTTGTGGTTATGTGAGCGCTGTTGGCCGTTATGGACAAATCTCCCCACCTGCACCTGCTATTTCTCTCCATAGATGATGCAATGATGCGTACACCTACTCGGCGCGCATCGGAGTTGAAACGCAACAGGCTCTGATTGGTTGAACAGCAGTATTCCTATTCTTACGGTCGTTACGGGCTTACGGCTTACTATAAACGCTATAATGTAAAATCCTGTGTTGTATTTTCGTACTGATACCTACAGCTACTGATACTAGCAACTATAAATCAGAGATAAATTCTATACCTACCTTAAATAATGTTTCTTTTTATGATATACTAACATTTTATTGATAGGAGCGTATTAGTTCGAATATGTTTCTGATGAAAGAACACATTATTTAAATTTAACAACTTACCCTTAGAAAATTTGAATAAATAGTAACTAATAAATAGATATCATACCGCTTATTTCAACAACACGAACTTACTAGTTCGTGCGTGAAAATGTCTTCATATAATATTGTTAAAGAAATAGAAATTATCCCTCCTTGAAGAGGTTTTGTTAAAAAACGATACGATAAAGATCTAAAATAGATATTACAGTAAAAAAGGCTTAGCTATAAAATAATTATTATTGTTTGAAGTGGTGCATGTAAACTGTAAATTGCTTAATTATTAAATTTTCCTTGTAGATTTAGCAGACATATAAGGTAAAAACAGGAAGTCATTACTAATAATAACATAACAACCATTTAAAAAGCATTTCTAGATATGATTGTAACACCTAGTGTTATCACTTTCCCTATTGTTGTGCAGACGTGCATGCATTAGGTAACAACGCCGTTTCACAGCTCTTTCATGTAAAATCCGTGAATATTGCACGTCGTTTCGGCTCGTTACCGATTTTACAATAAAAATTTCTATATTTTGCACAAGTGTTAATGAGTAAAGCAAAAATGGGGATGACAAAAAAATTGCAGCTCTGACTTCCCGAGATAGGCCTGAATAAGTTACTTTAGTTTCAACAGTCTGTTTGAAAGGAGGTGTTAATAAACATGAATGATGCATCGCTCCAATTATACATACTATTAGTGGTAGCTCTATTGGCTGCAATTGTTTGCGGGGACAACTTCACTTCCAAATATATGGCCATGGATTCTTCAAAACATTTTCAAAGTAGACATCATCGACTATTGAATTTCAATACAGAAGCGGATGGAGAAATTAGCGTGAGTTATCTTATTATTATTATTATTAGATATTATTTGATAATTAGCTTTAGAAATAGCAACTAAGTACTACTTGAAATATTAATTTGAGAAGTAAGAAAGTGTACCTATAATTGATCAACTGTGAAATATGAACCCAAGGAAGCACCTGTTTCAGCTACAAAGAAATGTACCGCTATACGTGGGTATGTAGCACCTGGGATCTCTTAGATGTGTGTATACAATTCCAGAAAAAGGAAAAAGAAAGAAAAAACCAAAATCAATTAATGGAGTGGGGGCATTCGACGACAATAGAAATAGAAACTAATAAACAGGGTTGTCGATTTTTGAACCAAGCACCACAGTACTATATTTGAAAGCTGTAAAAGAGCTGAAAAAAGAGAATCAAAAATAGGAAAAAGGCAACCAAGGGAATTTACCCAGCATTATTTTACAAAATGATAATGTTAGACCCCACCTCGCGTTTGTCACTCAAGATAGTTTTTGATAGTATCCTGAAACTTAGATGACCTATCAACTTTCCAATAATTATTTGGGGCGATAAAGAATGAAGTAAAACTGGGTGTAAAACAACTTTGTTTTCAAAACTGGGTACAAAAGTTGGGTTGGAAGATGACGCACATGTTTAAACAGACCAAGTGGTTTTGTATTTCGGATATAGGCCTCCTCGAACCCCGATATATTTTTCCAGGTTTAAATAAATGTTCCATAAGAATTTATTTCTCTTCATTTATGTTTAAGGAAATCCTAAATAAGAGGTATTCATTACATGTCTTCTACTTTCTATAAATAAGCCCCGGAAGCTTAAGCAAAGTATTGTCATATACAAACGTCTGTTTTATACTACTTACGCGTAATTTTCGTGCTCATTATTCCACGCTACCAACCTCATTAAATTTTCGAGAGAACAAACTGAAACATACATTAGTCAATGTAAATGTTAGTGTTATTGAACATATGTAGATAACTATTTCTGCAAAACAAAACCAGCAGCATCCCTAGTGTATTGTCGTCCTTGTAACAATCACCAACCGTGAACTACCCTTCCACTAGCGATTATCTGAGAGGCTGAGACTTTAACAATTGGTAAATATTGTTGCTAAAGCAGTGAAGCCTATTTCACATAACGGCAGTAGCGTTAGCGTCCCTTTGTGTCCGCTAACCAATGAAATCACAGAGCGGGTAACTGCCACAGATTACGCGTTGTCGCAAACTTTCGGCGTCAAATATTGCTATTTCATGTTAATGTATAGCCAATCTTTTTCATAGGCCTATCAGCAGTGGTTAATTATGATTAAACTCGGAGTGATTATTTTTAGTCGCTTGTAGCAATGAAGAATACACGTACCCCTTTTATTGTTTACTTTCTCTTTATAATATAACCTCCAACATGTACAATACAAACGTATGTCTAGATTTTTTCTTTACGTCACGGCGACATCGGTTAAGTTGGTCCTGTACGGTGGCGAACGAAGCAGGTAGATGTGATTGATAGAAAGTTGCTGTTGGGATAGCGATTTGGGTTCCCAACAGCAGCGGTTCCCAACATGTTCTGATTTTATGACCAATATTTTTATTAACATTCAAATAGATAACTTAAAACTGTTTTGGTATCGTTGGTGCAAAACAGTAGAAGGTCTAGAATTACAGTGGGCCGAGTTAACTTACTTCATACCACAGTCTGGACTTTGGACCCGACAAATAATAGTCACTTCTACTTTATGAGTGGTTATGTTGCGTGCTATCTGCATCCATACTTGCAGCGCGCTGCTAAAACTCGGCGTCACAGCGGCATCAACGAATGACGTGACGTGTCAAGTAATATGGCATTTCATTGGTCTGCTGTTAACGGGTGGGGGGTGCCGCTGACGCTACTACTGTTATGTGACATAGGATTTAATTAGAAAGTAATCATTATAATAAAATAATATAATAGGTTCAGAAAACTTCCATGACGTTTATAGAGTCAAATGGAAAATTTAGTTGGCTAATATAAAACTCACTATAAATTTTTGAAAATGGGGCCTTGCTTACTAATAGCTAATAGAGATTTTTATATTAATGAACTGAATTTTCCGTTTGACACATTAAACGCCATGGGAGTTTTCTGAATGTATCTATTATAAGTATACATGTCATGTTTGGGTTTGGAGCTTGTTCCGATGTATAATTCCAGGGGCGTTTAAAATAACATGACACGTATATACAGGGTATCCATGAAATAATGGACAATCTCTCGGATTCAGGTAAACATAAACTGATCAAGTGCGGTACAATTTTGCGACACGTCTGAACACTGCGCGCGGTTATACTTCGAAAACAGATGGGACTTGTAGTTTAGTAAATACCGTTACAAGTTTCTATAAAAAGATACTCCTAGGATACCTCTACGCAAGGGCCGATCTAAAGAAATTCTCTGGGAGGGGGGGAGCTAAATGATCCGGAAGGTACAAAATTTTGTGTTTAATAATGTTAATACACACAACCTTTCACTTTCAATTATTTATGTATGTGCTCTGTGGCCTATGGGGAGGGGGGGGGAATTACCCCTATTTCCCCCCTTGCCTATACGCTCCCGAACTTGATCCCGTTCATCTAATACTTTATCTAAGACGAAAGACGAAACATCCATAACGAGACCGGGACTCGACCCCAGGGCTTGTTGGTTGCTAATATTCTCACCCACATCCTCTATTGATTGTTAAATATGAATTTTTTTGTAATAAATTTTTTATTATTCATTGATTTTGATAATTTTTGTGTGTATTTGAATATTAGACAACGCTCTTGAAGGCACGGCGCGGCGGCGCGGCAGAGCATTTTCAGATTTTCATCATTTCAAAAAAATTTTTGGAGTCGAGTTTTCTAATTTTTAAGGTCATCTTCATGTAAGTACATAGAAAAATCTATTTTTGATTTGAAATAAATGCACAAATTAAATCGTAAGTAATAAATAAAATACAGTAGCTACAAAAGTTGGAACAGACTAGATACTAAGATTTGAACCGAGCTGGAAAAACAAAAGACTTTAAAGAAACTATGAATATAGTGTATGAGAAATGGAAAGAAAAGTTATAGGAATAACAATAAGAGATCAATTAAAAAACAAGTGGAACAAGGTAAAGCAAACAGATACCAAATAAATATCAAATTTCATAACGAATGCTCAATATGGACAACCAATCAGTAATTTGTTTATTACTTGGCATTGGTAATTTATGCGAATAAAAGTTATAGCCTCCATCGTAAGTGCGTCACGAACTAAGTGCGTTTTTTTTAAACAAATCACTTTATCTACTTAACATGAAACAAAATACCACTAAAGAGTGCTAAAAACCCTAAAAATATGCGTAAAACTAAGCCAATACAAAAATAATAGGTTACACAATATCATAAACTTTGAAATTATAAAACCTTAAACTATAGGACTGTAACGTAAATTTAATGTTTCAGATTGAAATGGAATTTGCAGTTCCTTTCATTACAATACCTGTAAGGAAAGCTATGGATGCTACCAAAGGCGCAATAGCAAATTTTAATGTTGCTGCGGTAATGTTAACCGGTGTTATAGCACTAGTAACTGGATTCCTCTTACCTACAATGGTTAAAATTTTCGACCAAAAAGTTATGGCTATGCCAAGTATGGAGAGGGGTAAGTCAAATTCACTAAATTAATGGTATATATTTTTAGAATAATTTTGTTAATAATATCCCTGTTAGTTTTGTCATCTCAAAGAGATACCGGTGTCACAGCAAGACAGGTTAATCAAAAAAAAAAATGGCAAACACGGGTTACCGTAGCAGTGGCGATCAACGCGATATTTGGCTATGTGCCAAACCGGGTCCCCCCATACCGAATAGCAATAATAAAATATTTTTTATGCAAACTGTCACAATAAGTAGTAAATAATTGTTTAAAAAGTTAAAGAAAATCAGTCGGCCAAATGCAGTGCAAGGTGTTTAACTCACGAACGAGTGTAGGTGAAGCGAGGGGATACTTTTTTTAAATTTTATTTTGTTAATCTGGTGACTTTGGGTTATTTTTAAATTTTAGATAAACAACCACTTACTTCTTTCTTGCAAGTTTTGCTTATCCAGAATAGTGATTAGATTTATTATAAATTACAAACGCCCTTTGATAAATTAAAAAAATAACCATATGGTGTTCAGTAAATCACCTTTAGTTTTTAGTTTACGAACAAAGTTTTTAATACAAACTTTTTTTAAATATGAAATTGGAGAAAAAAAATTGAAACTTCGCATGCCAGTAGAGAATACAGAAAAGTATTGTCTATTAATACCTAAAATCTAATTGTTTAAAATAATGTAGGTTTTGGTAGACAGCTGCATGTGAGCATTAGTCTGGTATGCACAATCACCTGATCTAAGCCCAGTGGGTTACTAATTTGATACAAAAATTAATCTTAAAATATTAATTTTAAAATCCATATTTTTCTTACATTATACCGTTTGCGTACTCAATCCTGGGACACACTGTAGATATACGTAGATTTTTTTTCCTTGCTTCGGTATTAGCAAAAATTGTGATTATTTTCAATAGTTTAAGATTTTGGGAAATCTCAATGTACAATAAATTATACCTACTTTTCGGCGCTAAATTGGCACAGAAATTTACTGAAAATATTAAAAAATAACTTTACATAGGAAGATTCAAGATAATAATTAGATAGATAGATTCATTTTTCCAATTAATAATCTTCAATAGTTTATTGCAGATTATCTTTAATCGACATCGAGTAGTAGATGTGCATTTTTTGATTTTTTTTCAATTATTATATCCAGACCTCCTGGCCGTGTCCCATCGCACACACGGCACACCGGTAATTACGCCACTGTACGCTACGAGCACGTAACGCTAACGCTAGCGTCTTTCCTAAAGGTTGCCTTTAAAGCTGGATTCAGAGTAGCCGTACCGTATTGGACGCACCGTACCGTACCGTATCAGTAACCGCATAGACCATTTCAACATTCATAGTTAAGTTGACGTAATACTTTACGCATGCGTACAGCAGATCTGTCAAGTACAGATATCGGCTGACGTTTTATAACCTAACCTCCTTGTTTTAAGTAGTAATATTTATTTCATAGATTTAAAGTTTTAAAAACCATCCAATATGAATGAAGATGAAGTAATTGTTGCTGTTGGAGTTCTTTTGTGCTACTTAGCAGCCAAAAAACTTGATAAAATAGTACGCCACACGCGTTAAAACCCTCGATTTTACACGAAGTTGTACGATTGCCGTACCGTAAGACGAAGAAATGAAAATTGGTCAATTGCAACGGTACGGTACGGATACTACGTTACGGTACGAACAACTATGAACTACAACATAAGAATCTACGTGTTCAAACGTTACGGTACGGTGCGTTCAATACGGTACGGCGACTCTGAATCCAGCTTATAACAAAGACGTTAGCGTTAGCGTACAGTGCTCAAAAACTCTCGAATAAGATTATTTTCCTTAAACGTTTGATTTTTTTGCAGTCATTGTTTGAGGGGCAGTAAAAATAAATTTTGCACCAATCACAAACCGTTATTTTATGTATTACTTACTATTTTTATATACTTTAGTGTCACTCACGAGCGGTAGCAAAATAGAGGTTTGCGATTGGTACAAAATTTACTTTTACTGCCGTACCTACTGTCAGGCAACAATTCCAGAAAAGTTTTTAGAAATTATTCAATTTGGTTCAATCATCTTGCATCTTTGACGTTTCTAATTTTTTAATATTTTGTAAATTACAAATGCATTTTCTACGTTTAAAGAAAACATAGCACGTTTTATTCGGATCAGAAGTGTATTTCTGAGCTTCGTCTGTAATTATCTAAACTTACAAACACAACCCAAAAAATTGCACTTCACTTCATTAATGCCTAAATAAACATTCATCCCCATAGTTAAAGCGTCCGTTCTTAATTTTATTCTTACCTTGTCAAAGTACAAATCAGTAAGTTTAGGCTTTCGTTGAGTAGGTATGCGCTTTTGCCGGCTATTGCTGTTGCAAAATAACTTTATTGTATTAAAAGGACCGGTCTTTTAATGCGGATTCAATTCAGCTAACTAACGGTCAGTTGTCATGGATACCATTATTACAAAAATTGTTTCATTACAATTGACCGTGGGTTAGTTTAACAGGGAGTTAAATCCCAATTGAAAGGCGGGTCCTAAATGCAATATTGTAGAAATAGATTATTCTAATCAGCTATAATGTTCATTCTGAAACACTTTTTATGAAAAGAAATATATTTTAAAAACTACAAAGGAGTTACTTCTTGTTGTGTAATCTGAAGATAGTAATTTTCAATAATATTTCTAAATTTAAATCAATAATGTTCACAACGAAATAAATGCGCAAATGAAGTTCTTACATAAAATACAATAGAAATGAAAAACTGATATTACAGCACATTGGTGTGCTACTTTCAATAAAAATAAAATTATGAATCGAATTATGAAAACAATTTAATGAAACACTCGCCACAAAAATGATGAAAATGTAATTTGATTCGTTGAGCCAAAACTATTTACTACTATTTACTATTTTACATTATTATAAATTGAATTTGTTTCTTAACATCGAGAAAATTATTATTCCCCTATATTAATCTTACTAAAACAATTTACTGTAACTTTGTTTTACTTCTTTTTTCCTTTCTTTCCTTTTCCTCCTTTTCCTCCTTTTCCACCTTTACCTTTCTTGCCTTTATCTTTTCCCTTCTTTTTATCTTTGCTTGCAAAATCTTCAGGATTATATTGTGTATCGGTATGGACGACATTCTTCTTCCTCTTAAGACGTTCTGGTCTAATAATACCTGCAGGCGGTGTAAATTCTATATCGAGTTCACTATCTGAAGATTTTTCCTCTTCTCCGCTACAGAAACATGTCTTTTCCTCCTCTTCTTTTTTCTTTGTAATCTTGAATTGTAAAGGCGTACAATCCATATAGGGATTTTCATTGTCTTCAATTGTTTTGGGATCCTTCAATGGATTCATTGTTATATAATAGCAACCCTCTCTTTTTTTAACCAGTAATGTTGGTTTTGGAGCTACAGTTGCATCAGAATCTGATTCGTACGCACTATATTTGGATTTAAATTTCTTTTTAGATGACTTAGGTTCAAGTGGTTCTAATAGTTTCAATCCTTTAGCTTTTCTGTGCGCCATAATTCTCCTAGCAATTGTACGACCTACAGCCCCAGGGCGCCATCCTCTTCGTGGCTGGAAAAAAATCAGTTGGTTATATTTTATATATTTAGGATATTTTTAAACTACCCCTATTATTAAATTGCAATCTAATAATCAGTTTCAATCATTAAGAAATTTTAGACTAATTTATGTGATATTAATTTGCAGAATAACAAACGTCGAAAACCTGTTTCTGACAATAAATAATCCTTTGGTCAACATTCCAAATATCTACTAACCTTAAGTCCAATACAAGGTATATGTACATTCCATAACCAACCCATTTTTGCTGGAACATTGCGACCAGGGATAATGCATTCTTTATGACCAATTTGGCAACCAGGATACAGATCTCCTAATTTGTAAACAAACTTGCTTTTTTGCTTTTTACCACCTGTATCCTTCGGTATAGCCTTCTCTGATGCTGAATTACGCTTCACCCCTTTACGAGATTTCTTGCCGATTGCGGGAGCACTTTTACTACCATTGCTATTTTTGCTGTTTCGTTTACCTTCACCATTAGAAACCTTTTCACTTTTACTGCGTCTTTTACCTTCACCATTAGAAACATTTTCTTCAAAGTTTCCACTACCTGCGTCTCCTCTACACAAGGCACATTCCAAATTACCTTCCCCAGCCATACAGGTTCTTGGACTGCACGCCTCTAAATCTGCAGTTGGATCTCTGTCACCAGAAGTATATTCGGTTGGGCCGTCATCTGCTGCGCTTTCTTGTAATAAAGTATCTTTTCTTGTTCCATACTCAACAGTAACATTAGTACCACCAACTGATAATCTTACAGGATTCGCAAAAGGACAATTAGGATTACTGCATAAACTGTCCTTGGGAGGAATCGAACATGGTGACGGTTTTTTTGCAGCAAAAGGACATTCTGGGTTTGCGCAAACGCCGTTACTTCCAATGGATCCTCTCTTTGGTGCAAAAGGGCAATCCGGATTGTCACATACGTTATTCGATTCTTTCTTGCTTATAAAGGGGCAATCTGGATTTCCACAGGGACTAGTTGCTGAAGGTGGTGAAGCAAAAGGGCATGTTGGATCTCCACAAGGACTGCTTGCGGAAGTAGCATATGGACAAGAAGGATTATCACAAGGACTATTAGCTGTTGAGGACGGTGTAGTAAACGGACAGCTAGGATCTCCACACGGGCTGCTGGGCGGAGGAGCGAAGGGGCAAGATGGATTTCCACAAGGAGTTGGTGGACAAGGTGGTGGCGGACACGGTGGAGGCATACAAGGTGGGGGCATACAAGGCGGTCTCATACCAGGACAAGGAAGCGGAGATGGATTAAGAGGACAGTAAGGATCACCACACGTTGGGGGGCGAGAAGGACAACCAGGATTTCCGCATACGCAAGGTGAGCAGGGCGGGGGACCACAAGGTGGTGGAGGACAAGGTGGGGGCATACACGGTGGGTAACAAGGCGGTGGTGGACAGGGTGGCATACAACATGGTCCACCACAACTTGGTTCGCAAGATGGCGGTGGACAAGGAGGCTGTGCGTATGGACATGGCTGTGGAGGACCAAATGGACAGTTTGGGTCGCCACAATTCGGTGGGGTAGCGTAAGGACACGTAGTATTCCCGCATGGTCCTTTAGGTACGATATTATACCGTAAGTTTTTGGGTTTCAAAGGACACTGAGGATTTCTACAAGGTCCTTTTGGAAGAGGATCTGGACAGTCCCAGTGAATTGGTTCGAGAGGAGGTAATGCCGGCGCTAATGGGAATGGACACTTGGGAGAACCACACGATCTCGCTACCGATGGTCCATCCATTAATTGTCCTTCCAGTATTTCCTCATCTGTAGCGGTTCCAAGTTTCTCTTTGGTGTATGGACACATGGGCGAACCACAAGCACTCTTTAGTTGCTTCTGTTGAAATGCTTTATCTGTAGCCGATGTTGATGGTCTAGAATAAGGACAACCAGGTGATCCGCAAGCTGAAACCGAACCTTTATTAACAGGATTTGGTGGAGGTTGTGATTGTGCGAGATGTGGCATGTTACACCCTGCCTTTACACAGGCCTGCTTGCAACATTCGGCAACAGTATTTGTTGGAAATGGTCCACAAGGGCCAATAGCCTTTTTATATTCGTTTAAAACTTTGTCAAATGATTGCATAAGATCTTTACACATCATCATAGGTTGGGGTACTTTATTTTCATCCTCACCTGGACCTCCTCCATTTAATCGTAATGGTGCACCACAACACGAATTCCTTTGAGCGTTTTCATATCCATCGTCATTCGGAGTCGCTCGATCTATTGTTATTGGTTTACCACATTGGCAGATACTTTCTTCACTATTATGTTGGCTTGAAATTTCACTGACGCTACCACAGTGACAAACTTCGATACTTATTGGTTCTTTAGGAACAAATGGTTCATCTAATCTTTTCGGTCTAGTGTAAATTCCATAAGGTCCGTAATTTTCTAAATTTCCATAGGTATGACTCATTCCATAGGATATAGGAATATCAGTTGGGCCATAAATTGTACCTAAACCTTTACCCGTAGCTGCAGGACCAAGTCCGAATTCCTTAAATTTTTGTACGCCAGGGCAATCGCGATTTTTACACAACACTTCATTTATTTTTTCAGCGGTCATTTCGGCAGGAGCTAATGGAGCTGCAACGAAATGAAATGTTTACACGTCACATTCTTAGTTATTTACAATAGTCAAAGTAGTACGCTATAAATAGTAATTTAGATCGCGAATAGGACTTGAGAATCGAGACTAAATTAAAAGAATTAAAAGATAGAAGGTTGGAAGAGTGGTTGATTGCTAATAAAGTTGTGAAATATCTACTTTCCGCAGCTTCCCAGATAGTAAAAGTATAAAAAAGAAGGAATTAAAAATTAATGTACCTTCGGGTAGCCATTTGGGGTTTGACGGATTGTAAAGGGGGCTCACGGGCAACATCTCCGAGGACTCCCCTCCTTCCCCATATCTTAAAAATAATAGAAATATTGTATTAATTATTTTAGATCCGTAATAATTCTAATAATAACTGATTAATCATGATTCACTAACTTTTGTGCCTGAAAAGTGGTTTCCGCATTAGCACTCTTGAACAAGAATCTCTTTGGAGGAGTTTGTTTCAAAATAGCTTTTTGTTCCACAACTTGAAATTGAGTTTGTATGTTTTGGCCAAGACAAGAAAATTTTAAATAAAGATCAATTTCGCCAACAGCTTGTCCTTCGTCGTTTACAATTTTGTGCACTCCCTTTAAAGTGACTGGTTTCAAATTATCTGGACCACCCCTGGACCAATCCACTAAATCAATAAACTCCGGTGACCACGAGATGGTTACGTTTCCTATCAGCAATTCGTCGGATTGATTTATTAGCGATATAGTTAAAGGTGACTCTTTTATAGCTTTTAGTAAATTTTCAGGTTTACTAGGGAATAAATAAGATTTTCCAGAATCGATAATTAGATCAGCTTTGAATGGATCTAAAAATAACTTTTTTGTAACGTAGGCAGCTCTGACACAATCAGTCAAATATTCTCACCTATGTTTTCGATGAATTCTTTACGAAGGCCCTCCGGTTCTATTTCCATGTTAGCTATGTTCCCAAAAGTAACAGAAATTCTAATTTCATTCTTTTGGGGAACTTCTTGGCCAGAAGAAGCAAACTTAATTTTGTCTATAAGAACTTCGATCAGGTATAATTTTTCCATGACCGAAATTTATTCACACACTATCTTTAGAAAGTCAAAAAATCCAAAAATGCAGCAAAATCTGCTCACAAATAATTTATACGACAAAAATTTTGTGAAAATGACTACATTTGACGTAAAATTTTGGCTCAACACATCGCAATTTTATATGTAAATATTTTTTTAACAAATGAATACTCAGAAACCACTCGAAAACCTGAAATAAAATAGTAGTTCATTCTAAATTTATTTGCATCGATGTACCTATGATAGTATGGTATGGCATTGACGCTATAACTGGTGCTTCTTGAACAACTAGGTACTTCTGGTGAATTTCAATACCAACTGGTTATCGTACTTTTTCAAAAATTGCAGGTAACCATCGTGAAGGTATTGAGTTTTTCTAGTTTTATACGTAACCTCGTCGATTACAGTATTTAATAAAGTGATGCCACTTATACAAGTCTTTAATAATACTCAGGGATGTTCTTGTGGTTTTTGACCTACTTGCATGCACTATCATTCCAATTATTTTGTAAAGAAGGTTAAGCACATATTACTTTCTTGAAGTACCTATTACATTATTTTATTATATTATCTATAAAAACAATAAACTGCAATGAAATAAGAACTCTCCGAAGATTAAAAGCAAAGGAGGGGCGGGAGTAACGCAGCGGTGTGTACAATCACTTTTAGGTCTGACGAAAATTGAAACTCAGGTAGCGCAGGTCGTTCAGAGTAGCGCAGTGCAGAATTTTTTTATTAAACGGCTTATGGGAGCGGAAAAAATCAGCAGCGAGGGTAGCACAGGGCTAGAGTCGACAAACTCTTGAACTGCGACTAGAAATGCCGGCGGTTCGAATCCGGAACTCAGAAGGGGTAAAACTTTTACGTCCATGAATATTTGTTGGAGAGGGTACATGGCCTGGCAGTTGATAACCACGTTAGCGCACGTAAGAAAAACAAAGGGGTATATAGAAAAAGTATACGAACTTCACTCCACTTTACTTCCTCAGCGGTTACTAACATTCATGTTTCCTCTTATTATCGCTCTACATGTGAACGGTTGAAACTGACACTTTCCTGTTCCGATTTAAAAATATTTATTTCATCGCTTGGCCGCTCTACCAATACTCTGGTTTTACTAAAAATTCATGTTATTATTTCCATGTTACCCTGTACAAATCCACTACTGAAACATCCATCAGGCGTTTCGTTCTCATTGCAACTCATCAGCTGAGCTTAGTTTAAATCGCAGTTTTACATGAAGCTAAGACACAGCCTGCAAACAAAATTTAACACTACAATAGTGTCCTCTGTTTTTAGTAGGGACCGTTGTAAGTGAGGTCGGAACTTACTAGTCAATTTTCATAGAAGACAACTCGCCCTTCAACTTGATTTGTAGTTAGCATACATCGGTTCTTTAGCTAGTGGTAAAACTGCTAAGTTCAGCTGGTGAGTTCGAATGAGAATGAAACACCTCCTGGATGTTTCAGTCGGCGTTTTACTACAAACTGTTTCTATCACCAGTGCTCTGACGTTGGTAGACAGAGGATGTTGGTGAAATCATTTGAAAGTTGCCTAGTAAGTTCAGACCTCACTTACAGCTGCCTCGACTAAACCTGGAAGATACTATTGACATCGTATTATTTAATTCACGTCTCCTATTTATAATTCATATCTTATTCCTTCATTACTTTTCATATGGCCGCAGAATTCCATCTTAGCAATACATTGTCCATCGATCCTTTTGCGATTTTTCGATCGTATAATTTTTTTAACATATTCTCTTTGAGATATTCGCACGATTTAAGGAACATCCTTTGATCTATTTAACTGGAGTATGAAATTGTTCAGTATTTAAATTGTCAAGCAGAGCAGTTCACGTGGGAGGGGTGACATCAATGCCCAAAGATCTCCCCATGAATTTGTCATACAAAATTTTTGGCAACGTCACTGAACATAAAAATTATCTAAAGTTTTTTCACAGTATCGGATAGAATGGTCAGTCAATAATAAAACGCTATTATCAATGTCGTACCTTCTTCTGGTCTGGTCATGTTTAGGAAAACTATGGATGATTGTGGAAACGTTACCGGCTACTTGTAATATGACGCGATTCCATCTTACTTCGAAAAAAATAAAACTGATAATGCAAAATTTAATTTATATTAATCATGTGCTAAAGAATAGTTCCTATTCATTTATTTTGTTATAGAGGAAAAATCCGAACATTCTGAATGGTGGCGCGTATTGGCTTTGATGGATCAAGCACTTATAGAACACAACGTCGACACAACTTCCTGTATGCAGAGAGCAGTTTGCTGGGCAGTGAAAAGCTCTCTCACTAAAGTTTCCAGTGGACAAGCAACCAGTAGTGATAAAATTATCGATGGATTAGTTGCAAACGAATGGTTGATCAATATAGTAGATGGTACTCCCATTAAATCTGCCATAAGGAGTGGAATGGGAGGGATTAGTTGCTCAAATGAATATGCCGCGTGTAAAGTAAACCAAAACTCACTTTCAACATTTGTTAAACAATTTACTAATGCCATAAATTTAACTTGAAGACTGTCATAGTACTGTTTTATAATATATTGTGTTGTTTGTTTCCGCACAGTTTTTGGAATATCACAGCGTATGTATAGTAGAAACAACATTAAGCTCTTCATAACTACAGTTTTCGTTAGTTGTTACTTATTTGTTATTTAAGAGTTACTTGTTGGGTTATCAATTAAAAAAGTTGTTTATTATATTTATATGTGACTTGTTGTTATACAAATATATTGTAATAGCTGTAATTTGTATTCACTGTTACTAACCATTAAGATCTGATTTTTATTTATCATTGTTTATTAAAGACTTATAAAAGAACAAGAGCAACACTGTTTTACTGGGTACGAAAATGTGGTTTAAGTCGTTTGATGGGTTTACTGCAACATTAATCATTTCCCTATTAAAAATAAATATCTGTGACAGTTTTTCTTTAGTTTTTTGTCAAAATGCTGTAATAAGATGGATTGTAAAAACAAATAACTTATAGTTGAGGAAATCCAACAAAACGCGCAAGAAAATTATTTCAGGATATATTAAGCTATCATGAATGTTTTACTCATGGTACACTACACGGCCTAAAGACCTAGTTTGTCTCCGGTAAACTTTAGGTCAAGTCCAAACTCGGAAGCAACCACCAGCAACTTTGTATGAGGACTATAGGCCAAATGTACCCTTCTAGACAAAACACAATCGTCGACCGACTGGATACAAACAAAGAACTAAAACCCCTTCGGACACAAGTGGCTGTCGGTCGGCAATGTGTCAAAGAAGATCGGTCGTTGCTTGTTTTCCATTTGAAATAGAAGACATCGTTCAGTGTGAAGAGAGATCACCCGATTAATTGACATTTTGCATTCAAAAGTTCTGTTTTGCATTGGTGCAGTGGCATTTAGCAATGTTTGGTGCTACTATTTCGAGAATTGTTTCAACGTGAGTTTTTGACATCCTGGAAAAATTACGGAAACCATTTCCGTCTTCTATGTTTAAATCGGACGTAAGCCAATCTCTATACCTTTCTCCATTATCTAAGATACTCTTTTTCTACCAACGCCTTCCGATAGACCGATTTTTTGGTATCCGTATCTGTATAGTCGGCCGACATTCGGGATACAAAGTTGCCAACGATTGGCCTTGTCTAAAGGTGCGTACACACATGAGCCGAAACGTGAGCCGAACGCCATTGCTAGCCAGGTCAAGGTTGGGGTTACGATGCGCGCCAATTCGTGTTAACAAGAAAATCCAAAAGACCCGAGCCGCGTCGCATAACCGCCTCGCGAAAATTTCCACAATTCATTTATATCAATGAATATAATGCAGGCATGTAAACAGAAATTGTTTGACATGAGGTTCGTAGACATCCAAGGTATGTCTAATAGTCCAACGAACTTCGCGGCGTAACACTCTTTGATGTTCCGTTGAAATACCGACAAGCCGTGGATGCGGCGAACCTCGAAACGTACCAAGGTCGTTACGTTATTCCGTTCGAATCCTGGTTCGGTTCGCCTCCCATTTTATGCGAAGGTGCAGCTGCTAGGGTTGTGATTTTCGGTTAATCCTATACTCAGACTAGTGTTTGGATCTTGCCTAGCCTGTCCTTATTCTTGGTGTTTTTGGCTTTATGTCACGTTAAAGAACGAAGACGCTTCGAACAACTCAGAAATTCTTGATTACGTAATCTGATTAAGACTAATTTGGTTTATCATTCGTAGAACTATTCTCTACAGCCATATAACAAATTAGAATCGCCATTCTGATCAATATAAGCTTTAAAGGAAACGATAAAAATAAAACAAAGAAGTCACCATATCCAGCGAATAATAAATGATTGAAGGTATTGCGATTCTATCACGCTTTTGTAGAGGTGTACAATGTGGCATTTTAGGCTCTAGCCAAACATTCTCTCCAGAAGGATCTGCTGGCTTTATTTATGGTGTGTTCCAGATGATGTATAAAGCTAAGTGTGATTTTCAGGATGATCTCTAGATTAGAAACAAATCCTTAAAACTTCCGGTCAACGAATAATGTAAAGTGTTGGATTTAGTTTTTCTTATTTTTATTTCTTCTGGATCAGTCATAACTTAAAATTACAGATAGTAAAACATGTAGTGTGAGTATTAGTTTATTTAGCAGTTAAATATATTGCAGTAATGAAAAGTATAAAAGATAATATACCGACGAAAAATGTTACCATGAGCGCAGCAGCCTCAGAAGGCTGAAGAAAGTTTTTCAGTTCAATAGGAGGTTGTAAAGCTATAGTTTGTCGCGGTATTTTTTTAAACTGTTCGAACGTCATGTGCCCGAAACAAGACAATCTTATAAACATATCAAGTTGACCAACCACTTGTCCACTCATATTACAGAGATCTTGAATTCGTTCTATAGAAGCAGGCATTACTTTATCCGACAAACGTTTCGATCGATCCACCATACTAATAAAATCTGAGGTCCAGGAAAAATTTACTTCCCAAAACACTTCACCATTCCATTGTGTTGTCAAAAGTAATTTTAAAGGCGATTCCTGTAAAACTATTTTAAGGTGTTCAGCATTGCCGAAGAATACTTGCGATTTTCCTAAATGTAAATTCAGGTCGTCCTTGGATAGATCTTGAAAATGATCTCAATTATATTTCTGATGATTGTTATTAAAGCAGACTACTTACGTATATCATTGGTGAATGTAGATCTTATTGAGTTCTCAGCTTTAATATCCATATTTACATAATCGCTAAACGAAACAAAAATTTCAAGTTCCTCCTTGTGAGGAATATCTATCATGGAGGGTGCAAATGTAATCTTATTAAGATAAACATCGAGGACATACAATTGATCTTCTTGAAGCATGATTGGTTAAGTAGGTAAGTGTTTTAGCAAATTGTTAACAATTTCGAAAATTTCTGAAACGTTTACTTTAGGTATTTTATTTAATGTACTAGATGTAACTAAAATTTTGAGGAAAATGTGATGAATGAATTTGACGTAAAATTTTAAATTTTAAGTGTCATAACTTCAATCACAGGCTACTCAAAATAGAAATTAGCTATTTTATCCCGGATGGTTTCGGGTTAGGAAGCTCTGTTCCTCATTTCCGCACAATCAGATTTGTGTTGAATTCTCGTTTGCGTCTTCGTTCCAGTCAAACATACAGTTTCATGGACTCAGCATACCATAGCCTAGTAAGACATTAAACGTTGAAGGCACCACGGGTATTATAAGAATAATCACGCCCTCGGTCGACGTACAACCCTCGGGCTAAAGCCCTCGGGTAACGGGTTGTCCACCATCGACCTCGGGATTGAACGTGCCGCTTCATACTGATTTGTTGTCGGTACTTAAATAACCTTGGTAATTTCAGTGGTGTAGAAATTGTAATTTAAAGTGCGCGAAATGACAGATGGAAAATAATATGCGCAAGACACTGAACAGATGTAAGTATTGATAAACAACAGACTGTTTGATAAAACGGAATGCATTTTTGATAGTAATTGGACCGACTAGCGGTCATGTGACCTTCAATCAATCATTTTTGATCACCCTGTATAATACCACTAGTGATCATGATTTTGCCGGAAATTATCACAGTTGATATCACGACTGCTTGTTGCGTTGACAATCGGCCCAAGTCCGAAGGACGCGGGCCGATTGTCTTGCACTTGCACTTGTTATATTGTATATGAAAATCGCACATAAACCATGCAGTATCAACCACTCATTTACAAATTAATCGTCAATTATCTCGAAAAAAATGCAAGCCTATTTTGATTTTATAAATTAAATTTCAAATCTCAAATTTTGCAAACAAAAAATTTCGTCAGTGGTGTAACGTATGGTTTTTTAAAAGGGGATTTACCCACTTATAACTAGACCGCTAATTAAAGTATTATGACAAATTGCTTAACAATATTTAGTCCATACTAGTTCACAGTCTCCCATAAAATTGTGTTGGAACAGTTGGCTTTAGTACGGCAATATTTAAATAAAACTCGTTTCAACACCCTATATTTCAGAAATGGTGGAGTTGCAGAACACAATTTATTAGGTAAAAAGTCTCACTTTAACTTAATTTAGAATCATCGTGTATAATACATAGTAGGTAGTACATAAACAATACACGTTTACTTGGTCGAATATAGCACAGTCTTCTTCCACTATGTTTTCTTTTAGAATAAATGCATTATTATTATTATACGGTTTGTGGTGGATGGTGAATTCTGACATTGATAATGTAATTATAAACATCCAATAATCAAAATGTGTCAAACTTTTTAGTGCAGAGTAGGTAATTTATAAATTAGGAAACTTATACAGCTTGTCCCAGGATCGACGCATAAATAGGTGGAAAAGTCTGAAAATTGTTGAGTTACATTTCATCTTCAGGGGTTCAGCATTAGCTATGCTTGAGCAGAAACTAATTTGTCATAATTTTAGTTTCAAAAAATCATATGCCTGGAAAATTTACAGAAAAGTAATTTTTCCCGTTAGTAAAGTTTTTTTTTCTGTATTATATGCGACAAAAAGTTATTAAGAAAAGTTGTTTAGAATGTTAAATTATGTTTGTGTCCAAAATTTCAACAATATTAAATTACTTCAATATTATTACTTTTCTGTAAATTTTCCAGGCATACTTGATTTTTTCAAACTAATAATATGACGCAAATTAATTTCTATTCAAGCAGGGCTGAACCGCCGAGGATATACTTTCAACTGATACATCTATTTGTGCGTCGATCCGAGGACCACCGTATGCTCCAAGCAAATAACCTTCCTTGCAAAATCATAATCATTTTATATTAATTACTAGTTTAAAGTACAGCAGAACTTTGATTATCCGAGATAACGTTAGATGGCTCTATTTGAGAAAAATGAAAACTTTGATAATAGATAAATTGAATTTTTACTGCTTTATTCGTATACTGAATTTTCTACATTTATATAGTCTTAATTCACTATGTTCAAGGATTGATTACAAAGAGGTATATTAATTGACAAAAAAATTTAACTTCATTTTGATAAATGACTGCTGGTAGATCTGAATATATTCATATAATATAGAAGTTTTTTTGTGGACAATGTGTACTGATCTTGTACCAATATTAATGAACAATTTCCCTGTTTGCATTTTTTTCTCTTATTTGAATAACTCTGTCTATTCCTATTTTATTTATTTTTATTTGATTATGTAGGTTGGAAAAGAGAAATGACCATAACAGGGATTGTCAAAAATAGAAACATCAAAGCAGATATTGTGACTTATGTAGCTCCAGAATCTTTCAACAAATTTAAGCAGATGTCTGATATCAGACATCTGCTTTGAATTTGTTGAAAGATTCGGGAGCTACATAAGTCACATCTCCTTTGATGTTTCCATTTTTGCAAACACCTGTTATGGTCGTTTCTCGTTTCCAGACAAGAAAATTTTAAATAAAGATCAATTTCGCCAACACCTTGTTCTTCGTCGGTTAAAATTTTGTGCACTCCCTTTAAAGTGACTGGTTTTAAATTATCTGGACCACCCCTGGACCAATCCAGTAAATCAATAAACTCCGGTGACCACGGGATGGTTACGTTTCCTATCAGCAATTCGTCGGATTGGTTTATTAGCGATATAGTTAAAGGTGACTCTTTTATAGCTTTTAGTAAATTTTCAGGTTTACTAGGGAATAAATAAGATTTTCCAGAATCGATAATTAGATCAGCTTCGAATGGATCTAAAAATAACTTTTTTGTAACGTAGGCAGCTCTGACACAATCAGTCAAATATTCTCACCTATGTTTTCGATGAATTCTTTACGAAGACCCTCCGGTTCTATTTCCATGTTAGCTATGTTCCCAAAAGTAACAGAAATTCGAATTTCATTCTTTTGGGGAACTTCTTGGCCAGAAGAAGCAAACTTAATTTTGTCTATAAGAACTTCGATCAGGTATAATTTTTCCATGACCGAAATTTATTCACACTATCTTTAGAAAGTCAAAAAATCCAAAAATGCGGCAAAGTCTGCTCACAAATAATTTATATGACAAAAATTTTAGGAAAATGTCTACATTTGACGTAAAATTTTGGCTAAACACATCGTTGATCGTAATTTTATATGTAAATATTTTTTAACAAATGAATACTCTTGCAAAAACTACTCGAAAACCTGAAATAATTAATTAGTAATAGTGTTCATTCTAAATTTATTTGCATCGATGTAGTATGGTATGGCATGGACGCTATAACTGCTTCTTGAGCAACTCCTTCTGGTTAATTTTATTACCAACTGGTTATCGTACCTTTTCAACCATTGCAGGTAACCATCGTGGAGATATTGAATTCTTCTAGGTTGATACGTAACCTCGTCGATTACAGTATTTAATAAAGTTATGCCACTTATACAAGTCTTTAATAATACTCAATACTCAGTTCTTGTGGTTTTTGGCCTACTTGCATGCAGTATCATTCCAATTATTTTGTAAAGAAGGTTAAGCACATATTACTTTCTTGAGGTATTACATTATTTTATTATATTATCTATAAAAGCAATAAACTGCAATGGAATAAGAACTCTCCGAAGATTAAAGCAAAGGAGGGGACGGAAGTAGCGCAGCAGTGTGTGCAAGCATTCTTAGGTCTGACGAAAGCTGAGACTCAGCTACCGCAGGTCGCTCAGACTAGCGCAGTACAGAATTTTCTGATTAAACGGCTTATGGGTGCAGAAAAATTCAGCAGGGGGATTGGCACAAAGCCAGAGTCGACAAACTCTTGAACTGCGACCACAAATGCCGGCGGTTCGAATCCGGACGCAGAACGGGTAAAACTTTTACGTCCATGAATATTTGTCTGCGCCTTAAATTACGTGTTGGAGGGGGCACATGACCTGGCAGTGGATACCCTCGTTAGCTCACGTAAGAAAAACAAAGGGGTATATAGAAAAAGTATACGAACTTCACTCCACATTACTTCCTCAGCTGTTACTATTATTCATGTTTCCGCTTATCATCGCTCTTCATGTGAACGGTTGAAACTGACGGTTTCCTGTTCCGACTTATAAATATTTATTCCATCGGTTGCACGCTCTACAAATACTCTGGCTTTACTAAAAATTCATGTTATTATTTCTATGTTACCCTGTACAAATCCACCACTGAAACATCCATCAGGCGTTTCGTTCTCATTGCAACTCATCAGCTAGGCGTAGTTAAAACCGCAGTTTTACAACAAGCTAAGATGCGGCCATATGTTCACTGCAAACAAAATTTAACACTCCAAGAGTGTCCTCTGTTTTTAGTAGGGGCAGTTGTAAGTAAGGTCGGAACTTACTAGTCAATTTTCATAGAAAACAACTCGTCCTTCAACTTGATTTGCAGCTAGCATTACATCGGTTCTTTAGCTAGTGGTAAAACTGCTAAGTTCAGCTGGTGAGTTCGAATAAGAATGAAACACCTCCTGGATGTTTCAGTCGACGTTTTACCATAAACTGTCTTTATCACCAGTGCTCGGACGTTGGTAGACAGAGGATGTTGGTGAAATCGTTGGAGTTGCCTAGTAAGTTCCTGCCTCACTTACAGCTGCGTCGACTAAACGTGAAAGACACTATCGGAGTGTTCTCACCATTGACATCATATTATTTAGTTCGCGTCTCATATTTGTAGTTCATATCTTATTTCTTCGTTACTTTTCATATGCCCAGCAGAATTGCATCTTAGCAATACATTGTCGATCCTTTTGCGATTTTTTGATGGTAATTTTTTTAACTTATTCTCTTATTCTCTCTATTTCCCTTAATAATACTGTATTTATTAGTAAACATTATGAGGTGCAGTCCTGCTGAAAATATCTTTGTTTAATAAAATCAAAGGCAGTTCTTCTACATACATAGAAGAAAACTAACCTGGGGATTTTTAAAATTTTATTTAGGTTGCAGTCAGAGGGTATGAAGGAAATGATTCTATTAGGCAATTTCCGATGTTTGATAATTAACTTCCATGACATTTAAAATATAGGTATTGTGTTTCCTTTAACATTGATTATAATTTATCATAAGACAGAAGGTTTACGTAATTACCGCTGCAATTAACCTTCATAACATTGTGAACACGAAGCAATTTTACAAAAATATTTCCTATTCTTAAATTTCTCATACACCGCACGAAGTCAACCTTACATAAAATCTAACAAAAATAAAAAAAATTCTTTATCTCATTATAATTAAATTGCTGCTAAAGAATGCCAATATCATGAACAAGGGTTGACAATGAACAAAAAATATTTACAACCTTGACAGTACATTCAACATTGCATCCTAATACGTGTCATGCATTTCCAACACATACTTTCCTTGAAGCAAAATGTTGGTAAAATAGTAAACATACCTGAAAATCCGGAACTCGGAACTATTAAATTATTCCAGTCTCGAACACTCTATGAATAAAGTAAGACAATATTTTATTTTTAAACGTTATCAATGTACAAGGTGTATCTAAAATGCTGACCCAGACCATGGGAGTGCTCTCAACACCAAAACAAGTAAAAAAAACTCATATGAACATGGGCCTGAAAATACGTAGTTGCAGAGCCTTATAAAATGAGACTTTGTAGAGTTTTTATGTTGCCAGATGTGTCTCTTTCAATTCTTCAATAGATTAGAGTATACGATACAAAGAATTGTTTTACTACTTTCCCATAATCAAAAAATGGTCGCCAACAACGCATCATCGATTATGCCCATGACTTTTCGGACAGCCTATATAATAGTATCTTAATTTTTAGAATAGTGCAACGTAATAGACAACTTCTTTTTAAGTAGAAGAGAGACAAGAAGCTCTTCCCTAGCGCTATCCCTTTTTATCGGGAGTACCAACAATTCAAGCTAAATGTACTAAATTATGCAATATTTTTAGTGACTTTAGTGAATAATGCTGATTTGTAGTGGCATACCTTGTGTTTATACAACTTAACCTTACCAAACGAAAAGTCGAAGAGACAGTGCGATTTGGTAAGGTTATGTTGTATAAACACAAGGTATGCCACTACAAATCAGCATTATTCACTACAGTCACTAAAAATATTACATAATTTAGTACATTTAGCTTGAATTGTTGGTACTCCCGATAAAAAGGGATAGCGCTAGGGAAGAGCTTCTTGTCTCTCTTCAACTTAAAAAGAAGTTGTCTATTGATTGTCAATCTGGTTTTTCCACTATACAATAACCTTTGTCTTGGAACATTTACATTTACGTAACTATTATAAAAACATCTAATGAACGTATATGAAAAAAACTACTTTAAAAATAAACTTAGAAGAATATAATGAGTTGAAACCTTGTATGAGGACATATCTGCAATGTTATAGCAGTCACTTTGTGAAGTATAGTAAATTTGTTTTATTATTAATTTTTGCAGATTTTATGCAAACGGGTTTTTTTGATTCATAACATGTAGGTATTTATATAAGAGAATTCCGCAAAGATACGAGTTTGACTTGCCTTGTAGCTCAGTTTCATGAGCGAATAGTGGTCAGTATATGAAGGAGTCTATATACAGGGTGTTTCTTAAATGGCGGACATGGAGAGCACTACGCGATTCTCATCTTAAAACTGAGTTGAAAAAGTATAGGCGGTTTTGTCCTAATGTATTTAGTTTCCGAGTTATTCGCATTTTAAAAATTTTAAATTTGACAACATTGTGCATGCTTGCACTGACTTTGTTTTAAAAACGTTTGATGCACGACCTTCTCGATTTTCGAGTCTGACGCTCTTTCCCGGCCTGTTCATTTTCGAAAAATAGCATTGCGCCGGCGTAACCCGCGTGGCGCCAATTACCGGTATGTAAAATAATCGAGGGCGGATATAGATTTGAAACTTAGCTAATGACATAGATACAATCTATAATATGTTTTTATATAAGAGAATTCCGCAAAGATACGAGTTTGACTTGCCTTGTAGCCCAGTTTCATGAGCGAATAGTGGTCAGAATATGAAGGAGTCTATATATTTAAAGTACCTATACATGGTATACAATAGCAAATTCATCAAAATTGTGCAAAAAATTTAACATTTTATTCACAAACATGTTATTGAACATACTGCTCAGAAGTAAACCTTTGCTATTTTGCTACTTAAAACATTAGGTACCTACTTTGAGTTGAGTTTTCGTACATAATTCTACAGAAAATAATAACAATTATAGTTACAAAAGTTTGTTAAAACTTATTACTTGCCCCTACCACCGCTGGTACCTATAGGGAAGTATTGATATCATAAAAATTTTCGAAACTGATTTTCTGTCACTGTATTCTGTAACTGCGCATTCTGTTCCTTTAGCCGTGTGATTTTTATACTAACGCCCGGTTTCATAATCAACTTTAAATTTAAAGTTGGCTTTAAAGTAGAAATCGTGTTTCATAATGCGACTTTAACGTTAAAGGGACTTTATCTCGACTTTAAAGTTAAAGTCACGCCTTCCCTCACTTTAAAAGATAAAGTCGACATTATAACCTCACATTTTATTTACTTGTGTCAAGTGTCAACTCGAGTCTTGCGAGTTTGTTGTGTTTACCTCGTCTTTTGCTTTCCTCATCGTTATACAATTAAAAAACAGTCTTTTTCAAGACTATAATATTTTCATCAGCTGTATTCTGGTAAGGTGTACCTTGTACTATGTTATATAATTGTAAATTTAACAAGATATCATAATTTTTTAGAAATTGTGTTACTCAAGGGAAGATGTGGTCTTCAAGTAGCAGTTCTTCAAGCAGCAGTTCGTCAGATGAAGAATTGGTAGTACGGAGGCCTAAAGTGTATCGAGACCGTGTCGACAATTTCAATAGATGGAATGATGTTGAGTTTTTTGATAGGTTTCGTTTAACAAAGCCTACAACGGTACATTTGCTGGAGGAAATTGAAGCTTTGATTAGATTACCAACAAATAGGTGAGTGCATAATTCGGTCAGGATAATAAATATTACTCTAGTATTTAAAATTTTAGGGGAGGTTGCATACAACCAATGCAGCAGCTATTGTTGACACTTCGTTTCTATGCAACAGGAAACATGCTCATTACAGCAGGAGATTTTGCAGGGGTCTCAAAAGCCTCTGCTTCTAGAATAGTAAGGAGGGTTACGAATGCAATTTGTTCATTACGTCCACGCTATATCAAGATGTGTGAAAACGAAGTGGAAATGGCACAAACAGCTGAAGAATTCTATGCCATTGCACGTTTTCCTAGAGTTGTTGGCACGATTGATTGTACGCATGTTAGAATCGAAAATCCAGGTTCGTAAGCTTGTTAACGTTTGTATGATATATTATTAATAATGTTTTATCTAATTTTGTTTAGGTGGAGATGATGGTGAAATTTTCCGAAACAGAAAAGGCTACTTCTCACTGAATGTGCAAACTGTCTCGGATGCACAATTAAAAATCCGAAATATTGTAGCACGCTGGCCAGGCTCTGTTCATGATCAAACCATTTTTAATAACAGTAATTTAAAAAGGGATTTTGAAGCTGCAAGATACCGAAATTTTCTGCTAATTGGAGATAGTGGTTACAGCCTGCGGCAGTATCTGATGACTCCACTGCAAAATGTAGTCACACCAGCAGAAAATTTATACAACGAGTCATTAATTCGAACAAGAAATACTGTAGAACGACAATATGGTGTGTGGAAACGGCGGTTCCCAATATTATCTTTAATGATGAGGGTTAACATCGACACAGCCATGGCTATAGTAGTAGCAACGGCTGTTTTGCACAATAAGGCAATTGATATGCATGATGATTTGCCCGATGATATACCCGATGAACCAGAAGTTGATGGAGGAATACAAGTGGATGGATTACCAGGGCGTCAGCAACAGGGAAGTGGTAATTTGGCAAGGCAGTTGCTAATAAATGAACATTTTGCTAGACTGTAGTGTTTTTTAACTGTAATAGTATTATTTTTGTTTTTTTGTTCATACTATACTTTATCTACAACCCACGTCTACAATTATTATTTAAATAACAAAGCAAATTTAAAAGTTCAAAAATTTAAATAAAACAAATCAATGATAGTATTACACAATGGTTGTAGATAAAACACTATTTAATGTTTATTAATTATTTAATAAAAATTAAAAATTGTTTATGACAGTCTTTGACTTGGGTTTTTTGTTGTTGCATCTACCAATGATACATAATTTATACACAAATAAACTTTATTAAATTACATGTTAAGTTGTTTTTGTTTTATCAAAATTTCTAGCGCTAACACCTCCATGTTCTGTTGATGTAGCTCATCCTCCATCTTCATTTTTTTTTGGTGCTGTTCCCTGTCCATTTCAAGTTTGTTCCGGTGTTGCTCCTCATCCATTTCCATGCGCCTAGCCTGGCGTTCCTCTTCTTTAGCTGCAAAGGCCAGTTTCCTTCTATATAGTTCAGCTTTCATTTCCGGAATTTCACCCCCAACAGCCCCAACATTAGTTTTCTTCGGGGCAAGCTTACCATTCCTCTTGCGCTTAAGCATTGTTGGGGTGTACGTTCCCCAATTACTTGTTGAAGGAATGGGAGCTTCTGCCTCGCAGGGAGTTTTATCTTCCAGCTCGTAGGGAGTTTTATCGTCTGCCTCGCAGGGAGTTTTATAGTCTGGCTCGCAGTAAATAATTTCACCGTATTTCAGGTTGTCCAGTGGTGGTATCGGGGTCGGCGACGCAAGGGACTGGGTAGGTGCGGAGGTAATTGTTCCACTAGGTGTAGGTGGCCCACCATTCATAACACACACATCATCGTCGTATGGATTCTCCAATCCTCCCACAGTTTTAATATTCACTATCTCTAAAATGACTTCATAGACGATGCTCCGCTTATCTTTTGTTGATTCGGCCCCCCCACCTGTACCATATAGGTGCTTCTTTTGGCTGGCATAATATTTTCGAGCTGCGGTTTTCAAGTTGTCGTACTTCGATTTTAACTGTGGCACAGTACGGGGTCCATGGCAGCTGTTAAATTGATCCATAATTTTGCCCCAAGCAACCTCCTACGAAAAGAATTGTTACAAAATTTATTCATTTTATGAAGTGTGTATTTATTACCTTTTCGGCGGGTGATACCAAATTTGTGGTCTTGTTTTCCACCACGTTCTTATAGGGCAAGATGATTTGCGCCAAACGCAGTTCCGTTTCCAGCGTAAAATTATTTCCACGAGGAATTTTTGCCATATTGATGATAATGACGATAATTGGTAACAAATAGGCAGTAAAAAACAACAGAATGATAACGATAACAAGGAAAATAACGATAACAAGGAGAATAACGAGAACGAAAACAAGAAAAATAACAATAACTGTAACACACGACCAAAAAAAACTGCAAATTTACTTCAAGACAAACAACGGAGCGAACACTTTGAAGTCAAAGCAAGGAGTGGTGCCGTTGGTGCCGTTTTCGCGCCAATTTCCCACTCTACCTATAAAGACGCGTTCTTATTGGTTCTTAGGTAGTCACCTGACGATCGTAGCTGTGTGAAGTAGGTTGCAATACGTACTTCAGTGTTACCAACACAAACTGTAGCCGACAAACCTCACTTTATCTCGACTTTAGCTAAAGTTGCCTAGCTCCGCCCACCTATACCGGTTACACTTAAATATAAGCGTCGCTTAAAAGATTAATTCCCATAGATACAAATTGTTACAAGAATTGTGTCCATGGCAATTGATTTTTTAAGCCAAGCTTATTATTTAAGTGTAACCGGTGCAGTTGGGCCTAAGTAATAAATGTATGTATTATGTATAGCTAGTTAAGCTAAATAAACGTATTATTATTATTATTATTATTATTATTATTATTATTATTATTAATCAATTCTTATAACCAATAGATGATGTAATATGGGATGCAATGTGTCCAGAAAGTACAGGTGATCAACAATCGCCTATCAATATTGACCCGAATCATGCACTTGTACTCCCAGCTGAAACTTTACCGCCACTTCAATTTTCAATGGAATATTGTACACCCCCATGCGACTTACAGCTATACAATGATGGAGATTGTTGTAAATACCTCTCAAATAAAATATTTCTTAGCTTAGCATTCATGAGAAATTTTTTCTAAATTTTCAGTAACTCTATACGGACGTTGGATTAATGAAACTCGACCAACTATCTGTGGTGGACCTCTTGACGATAACTATCACTTCGTCAATGCCCGTTTTTGTTGGGGACCATACGACGATAAGGGTTCTGAACACACAATCGATTTACACAAGTATGCCATGGAATTGCAAGCCAGATATGTTAGATCCCAGAGATATTATTGCGACTTAAGGCAAGCTGCAAAAGAAAACGCACTGTTGATCATTAGTTACTTTTTCCAAGTAATCTATCCTATCATGTTTTGAAATAAATTTAAATTTTATTTTTTTAAGGTGGTCCCTGTTGATAATCCTTACTTGAAACCTCTAATCAGTGCTTTAAAAGTGATCGAATATCCATATGATGGTTTTAATTTGGAACCAGCACCTATTTCTTCTTTAATGCCGCCTTTCTATTCAAAATATTATCGCTATAGTGGATCGTTGACGTACCCCCCTTTTTCTGAAGGGGTTCAGTGGTTAATTCAACCAGAACCTCTTGGAATATCATCAAGACAGGTAATGGATATTTTAACCCAATCTTAAAGGCTTCTAGGGCACAAATATTTATTAAATTTATTTTTTTTAGGTTCATAAATTTCGAAAGTTAATAGCACTTGATTATTCTCCAATGGGAAGAGACACCAGACCAGCACAATCTGTAAATGGTCGAGAAATTTGCTTTTACGACTAAATTGTTTTAAAATAAAATAAATGTTTATATTTTAACGCATTTTATGATCATGAACATTTAATCTATTAAAAAATTACACAAAATACGTTCTGAATTATTTTTCCTCCAACCTTTCAATTTTTCTAACGAATATAAAATACTTTTCTTCCGTATTAGGGTTGAATTTCTCTTGAACTTTCTGTTTGAGTTATTTTCCGAAATTCGTTTAACTAAGTATAATTCGATAATAAAAATTAATAATAATTAAATTTTTACACTTTTCTGATAACAAAAATAAATTAAACATTTTAGAAGCTTTTGAAATTTATAAACACACAAAAAACAACATAAGGTAAAAGACCCTATATTCGACATGTTAAGGAAAATTTGAACTTTGTAGATTTGTAAAATTTATCGTTTTCAACATATATATTTGATGTTATGCCATTATGTTGTGTAAAGATCCAATAAATTATATATATAGAGACATATAAAGTATTAATTACGTATAATTTGTTAAAAATAATTAAATCAACAAAGTACCAAATGTACATAAATTCGACAGGCAAAGAAAATATGAGTACCAATTTACGACAGGGGGTTGACCACAAATTCAACAGTGTCCCTTTTTTTAACATGCATTGTCCTAATATTCAACACCTAAGTACAACAAGAATATTGTAATAAGGACAGTGCATTATTTTTTTCCCATAAGAAATAAGTTCATTAGCTAGTAGTAAGAATATTTATTAATTAAAGAAAAATTACAGTTACAAAGATTTAGTTCAAATCAAAAATGTTGAATATTTATCTATTTGTGGAACAGAATGAATGCCACGATTGTTTATCAATTTTGGGGCACTAATTATTTCGACAATATCGTTAAAACTATACCAAAGCTGGTCTTTTTCGTTGGGCCATTTCCACTGCCGTATGCCGCTGTGGATCATTACACTCACAAAGGCTTGCTTGTGTTCAACTGTCTCAATAATCCCCGGAAAATATTCTTTTTCATACTGCACTATAACATATGTGCCTTCTTTTAAATTATCAGTTGCTACCACATGCTCCTCTGAAATTTCATTTCTGTCCTCGTTTTCTTTATTAGACATATTGGCAACATCATCCTTTTTTTTGCCCTTTCCTCGTGAAGTCGAAGCTTTCTTCTTCTTAACTTCGTCTTGCTTTTCTTTGTTCTCTTGCCGTTTTCGCTTTTTATCCTCCTTTTCTTGTTCTTTTTTGTTTTTAGCATCTTCTTTCTTCTGATAATATTCCTTCCATTGCGCAGATGATGCTACGCTAGGTATCTTATCCTTAATTTGTCTTTTAACACCCGTATTTATCTTTGGTTCAGGCCAAAACAATATAGACTTAAAAGGCGATGGAATATTTTTATTTTTAATATAATTTGCGCTTTCTGTAATTACTTCTGCGATGTGTCTCTCTTCATTTATATTATTATCTTTATTGAATTCTACAGTACCATTCGCACTTTCTGTAATTACTTCTGCGATGTGTCTCTCTTCATTTATATTATTATCTTTATTGAATTCTACAGTACCATTCGCACTTTCTGTAATTACTTCTGCGATGTGTGTTTCTTCATTTATATTATTATCTTTATTGAATTCTATCTTGTCAGCCTCTTTATTAGATTGGTGTTTGTCTACACCTTCATGTACTTGAAATTCTTTCAGTTCAATATTAATGTTTGCTTCATTCATTTGCATATTTTGTAATTCTTCATTTACATGACTCTCGCTATTATTTTCATTTAATTCAATAACACAACTTTGTTTTTCCAGTTGGTTATCAGTGGCATCAGCTATTAGTTGTTCAATCCAATCACCTTCTAAGATCAAACCTTCTTCAATGTCAACTTCGATGGTTTGGTTGATATTTTCGGTAACTTCATTTTTTTCTGTTTCATTTATAGCAACCGTTTCTTTGTACATGTCTAACCAAACAGAAAACAAACTTTTGTCTTCAATGCTTCCTTCCCAAAGGCCGTTGTCTCTAACTTTGTGAAATTCACATAACTTATCTTGGTCAATTCGAGCCTCGAGGTATTTAAAACTGTTATTCAATAACTCCTTATCAACATCTGCATCAACTGAAGCGGATTTATTTAAATGTGGTTCGTTTACCTCACTTAAGAGTTTATTAAAATTAATCTGCTTTACATCAAAAGGAAACAATCCACATGTTCGGAATGCGTTCTTAAAAATTTTGTCAGATGTAAAAGTTTCTTCCAAAACTTTGCTCAGAAGTGGTGCAAAGTTTTCTCGCTTAAATACCTGCCTACAATTTTCTAAACGCCACTGATGTATTGCAGATTTCCATTTGCTTTTTAATGGATGGAAGGCTCCAACATCAAGTGGTTGCAAGATATGTGTAGAATTCGGTAAAAGACTTATGAGGATAATTTGGTTAGCAGAGCAAAATTCACTTAGATGAAATGTCACATGTGACTTGTGCCCATCAACGTAAAAAATTACTGGTAGAGGGATGTGGTTTTTTAATACCCATGGATGGAAAACATTAGTCATATATTCAAAAAACGACTCACTCGTCATCCAACCATTCGGAGATTTACCTAAACTCCAGCCATTGGGCATATTTGTAACGATGTTCTTGGGAATGCGTTCATACGCAAACATTACCATCGGTGGCGGTAAATTACCCGCAGCGTTAGCGGTTACTAGAACAGTAATGCATTCCTTATCATCTCCGGCAGCAAATGAGTATGGTGCTTTTGTCCCTTTCTTAACTAAAGCCCTTTTCCCCTTAGGACAAAGAAAAAATGCCGTTTCATCTGCATTAAATACGCGACGTGGGTCGTTTACCCGTATATCGTTTTCCAAAAAGTATGTAGCAATTCCTTGAAACCAGTTTCTGATACTAACTTCTGAAACGATGGCTCGAGATTTCGTTAAGTTCTGCGTCATCCTTGGGCTTATCTGTGGATGTCTTCTTAAATACCCTTGGTACCAATGGCGTCCTGGTCTACCATCCGTGAAATTATTTTTCCTTTCAAGCTTCTTTACTAATGCTGCCACACTATCTAATAATTGATCTTTCGTTACTGGAAAACCTGATTTTCCTAGAGCAACGATCCACTCTACAAGGTAATTTTCCTCTTCTGAAGTTAAAATGGTATCAACTCCACTTTTACATGATACTGCCGATATACCTTTTACTTTGTCACGAAGTGTTATTCGGGGAACATTGTACATCTTACTTGCAGCAGCGCATGACATTCCATTTTGTACTGCTGCAACAGCACTATTCATTGTTTCTGTGGAGTATTGGTGATATTTTGAAGACATGTTCTGAAAAGAATGTTCAAATAAAAGCATAAAACAAATGTACCAAAATTCGTCAACTCTTGTACCTAATTTAGACACCCATGTCGAATTTATGACCCACACATATAAATGTAAAAATCTAAATAGCAAAGGAAAGTATAATAGATTTTATTGTGAAAAAGAAAGAAAGTATATATTTTAAGAAAAAAACATGATGTACCTAAAATCGACATCCCTGTCAAATTTATGTACAACTACTGATTTGAAAGACCATAAATTCGACAGCGTCAAATTTCTTGATTAGAAACGTAATTTTACTTATATTTTGCATTTTTTTACTTCCTTATACATATGCTAATTCATGCAAATCGGTATTCAGCTGATTATATTGATTGTTGTTAAATAAACACTATATTAGGATATCTAAAAATTTGCTTACCTTAACAATAATGGCTGCCATGTCAGCCAACATGCACTGGATGGACACAAGAACCTAGATGCAGTAGATTCTTTGGCAGAACGATGCCGATAAAGAACAAAACTTGAAAGCTAAAGCTTCCAAAAACGTTATTAGATGGCAGGCATAGCAGTAGTTATGCGCAGTTTCTTATTTATTTAAGTTTTCGTAAAAGTGTCGAATATTGGTACATTGTCGAATTTAGGGTCACTTACCTTACCTTTAATGAATGAGCAAATTGATCTCTTAGATTCTCCTTTACTGAAGATTTTGGAATAAATATCTTTTTAAAACACTGATAAGCGACTGACCTCCGACGGGTTGACTGGGGCCAGCTGCTTCACGCAGTGTTAAAATAATAGAATCAAGGAGTTACTATATTTTTGCATTTGTTATAATATTTTATAATAGCTTTTGACAATGGCACAATGATGCCGAAATACGTATAAAGCGAATAAATCTTGATATTTCCCGTTGAAATCGATATTTTATTTAATATTTATTATTTATATAATCATGGATTTCAACAAAGTGACGCTTGAGAATGTCAATAAAATAATAATTGAGATTGTTTTTACCTGGGCCTTTGATATTTTTTGGGGTTTAAGAAAAATTATCCATTTTACATTTTCCATAACTGGTTTTAGAACCAAAGAACCTTCATATGTTGCATAATCTTGCAACGGTGGAATTAATTGTTCAACACTAACTTTTGAATCTTTAAAAGGATGGCTTGAATTCCTAAGTTAGTCATATCGTCAATCTATAAAATGTTCGTTTTAAACTAATAAATAAATATTTCAATAAAAAAACTTACTTTAAAAAATTGAGAAATTAAAAGAGTGTCTTGTATTTTGTTTTGTACAAGTGGGGGACGTATGTTTACTGTTTAAAATACATTTCTGACTACAAATTACTTCCGCCTTGATTACACAATTTAAATTGCCTTACACAACCATGAATTACGTTTCTTAGCTTTTTCGTTGCCTTCGAACCCGCAATAGCCGAGAGACCAGTCTCGGCGTATTCTTTCCTTAGAACATTGAGTTCTTCGAAGTATTTCCAAATTTATCTAGACGAAGCTTTAAGCCCAAAATAGCTTTCACAGTAGCTCTGTTTGAAGCACACAGGCGTGTTTCTCCAATAAGAATTTATGGCTCTCGTTTGGTGTCATAAGGACAGTCCTACTCCGGCTTCCGGCTCGGTGTTTGACTATACACCACAAAAAGTGCCCCTTAGATAAATATTTGTGAGATTTTCTTAAAGCTAGAGCTTTGAGTTAAGGCTGGCAGTTGGGGCCCTTTTAGTACTATTTACGGAAATAAACAATAATAAGTTTAAGCAAAATTTATTGTAATAATCCGGTAGTAATACAGATATATTCCAAGGTGCAAAGAAAAATAGCAACACACAAACGCTTTGTAGGTTCATTAAAATCCGGTCAACTAACTATAATAGTACATGTTTTAATTATGCACAATTGGACGAGAAACTGTTCCGTATGCGTTTAAAATTCCAATTTCCTCCGAACCAACAAGGAATTGCACCTCTAGTTTGTACTGTCCATTGGGTATCAGAGGGGGAAATTTTGAGGGGTTTGGAAACCAGTTGCATGTGTAATATCTCCCCTTTAAGAAAAACTATTAGTTACTTACATATTTCATGTAATATCGTATTTTTCTGTTTAATAAATAACTAATCTAAAAATGTATAAGTTTTGTTGAAAACCTTTCGCATTGGACATCCAGGAAAGTTTCCGCATTTTGAATATTCACCTAAACCAGCAACATTTGAGGATAAAGATTTACAACTATTTGCAGCAAAACGTATTGGGAAGTGTCGGTACTCGTTACTCATAAATTTATACGCTTGTGTTATACCCTAAAATGAATCTGTAATTAGAGTTCACTATTCTTTCACTTACTGTAACAAACTTTACCACTAGATTATACCCGATATCAACTTTTAAAGTACCTGTAGCGTTTACAACAGCAGTACTTCGGTTGTATTTGAAAGTTACCATCGAAACATTTTCCAGAAAATCACTATTGTAACGTACGAGTTCCATCCTTTCAAATGTAATGTGATAATCATTTTGCAGAAACTAAAGAATTATAAAATAACAAAAGCTTTTAAATTATTTACTGTATATTATACGTTAAGATCCAATTCCTTGCCCTTCTTCTCTCCTTGAACAAGCAGCCCCAAATTTATCAACACCAACATATATATTTCCATATTGAATAGAATTCCCCGTCCTGCCCAAATGAAACTACAAATTTGTATGTCAGTTGAAAATTAATAGGCATTACTATATATAGCAAGGTTGCGATTGTAGATTGCCCACTCATGTTCCCTGTTTATGGAATGACAGGCAGTTTATAATTGTTCACAAAAACTGTAAACAGCATATTTTGTACGGGCAGCTAAAATATTTAATATTAATTAAAACATTTGATAAAACTGTAGAACTAAAAGGACCATAGTAAAGGAAGTAGTAAGAGAAGTCAAAAGTAAAAATTGACAGGAGTTCTGTGAAGAGCTCAATCACGCATTTAAAACAAATAATAGAAAATTCTGGAACACCATAAAAGCACTGAAAGGAAGCAAAAAGAAGATGATAAAAGGTGTAAGGAATAAGAATAACAAATTCAAATCAGAATTGCAGGACGTACTGGGAGTATGGGCAGATTACCATTCAAAGAAAAGAAAGAGAAAATGAATCAGAATCATAGATAATAAATTAGAAGAAGAACAAGCAACTTATAGGATAGGTATAGTAGGATCGACTATTATTTGTCGGGTCCAAAGTCCAGACTGTGGTATGAAGTAAGTTAGCTCGGCTCGCTGTAATTTGAGATCTTCTACTGTTTTGCACCAGTGACACCAAAACAGTTTTAAGCTATCAATTTGAATATTAATAAAAATATTGGTCGTAAAATCAGAACATGTTGGGAACCGCTGTGGTAGGGAATCCGAGTCGCTATCCCAACAGCAACTTTCTGTCAATCACATCTACCTGCTTCGTTCGCCACCGTACAGGACCAACTTAACCGATGTCGCCGTGACGTAAAGAAAGAATCTAGACATACGTTTCTATTGTACATGTTGGAGTTTATACTATAAAGAGAAAGTAAAGAATAAAAGGGGTATGTGTTTACTTCATTCCTACAAGCGACTAAAAATAATCTACTTTACTATAACCGAACAAACGACAACATACACATTTGGGTGGTCTGGTATTCCGACATTTATGGCACATTTTGTCAACAGAATGCGGAATAAGTGGCTCTTCTCGTTTACTTGGCTCATTTTTCGCGAGCCACTGTGCGGATCCACTTATCCTGGGAGTGGGATCCACTTATTCCTGTTATTGTTTGTATTGGGTATTGTACAGAGCATGCGTGAACCAGTTAAGTCGACTATGATATACACAGTTTATTCTAGTTGCAAACCATGCTCGATAAAGATAAGAACAGCGGAGTAACTGGCTCGGGGGGTTTTTCCACAAATTCGGGGGTTTCTCCTGTATGATTGGTTGCCTATCGGTAAAAGTTTAGTTTTGGATTTTATTGTCTCTCGTCGTCTCCAATAGATTAGTATACTTGGTTGCAGCGGCAAAGGGGCGACATTTTAATAATGGTGAAATGGTGTAATTTTTATATTATGCTCGTTAGATGACATCACTATCATGACTGCAGTTTTAAACTGCGACAGTTGATTATGCTACCATAGGAAATATTCATTATTTCTTTTAGGTTAAATTTAAATAAACAATTAAAATATAATTTTTGCGCTACTACATTGTTTTTGGCCATTTTCCGGTTGCTTAACTACCACGGAAAAATTAACTTACCGATTAGGTACTGGTTTGTAACCTGTTATGAATCATAACGTATCTAACGGTTGTTAGATGATAATAAAAGTTGTAGGTAATCAAGTTATCTGGTGTCTAAAATTTTGAATGATTGACAGCTGTTACTTTATTAATTTATATTTATAAAATTTGTTTTTATTTTTCGTAGCGCAAAAAATGGTATACGACGCGTGTTCGTTAAGTGCTTACAACAGATTTCGAAGAAATTTGTAAAATTGCGACCCTTCGCGTCTTGATTTTCCAACGTTTTCTCGATCTGTTATAAGGCACTTAACGATCTTGCATCGTAATATACTATATTGTATGTAGTACAATGTAGTACAAATCAAAGATATCTAGCAATTATAATGAAAAATTCGTGTAGAGTAAACTGGTGGAAGGCGGACGCTTTTTAACAAATTTCGGTAGCCTGTGCATTTACTTTTGGAGTAAATATTCGGAAAACATAATGAACGAGTAGATAATAGCATCATTTAAAATCCACCGCATTACATCTATACACTTCAATTTATAAAAAATGGTTATCCCAGTTCACCACGCGATGTGGAATGAACCCGGACATTTATTTATTTTATACATATTTTGTATTTAAACAGTATCAGGGTGAACTCAGAGAATACAATCAATTATATTTATTGAAATCTTCAGACAATTTCGTCTAATATAGTCAATATACAGTTATTACCCTAGCGTCTTTAATAAGGGCATGGGGAGGGGGGTATTTCTCCACAATGTTTCCCTGAACCAAATTTAACAAACTTGCGCTCGTTAGAATTAGATTTCGTATTCCTGCGTTTTTCCTGTTAGTCTGTTACATTCTTCGTTGCGGCTTGTGTTTCACCTACTTGTTTTGTTTTGGATCAAGTAGGACTTATTTAAAAGAGACCAAAATTATTGTTATTCGGCGGCAAATTTAAATACTTGTAAATACTTTTCATTTGAAGAATTTTATGACCTTCCGAATGATATTTCTGGCTTCAGAATGAATTATATTCCTCGATTTAGCATTCATACCGATTCATACTTAACAAATTTTAAATTTCAATACAATCTGACAAATACTGAAATTATTAAAATTTCAAACGTCAATTGAATTTTTACAGTGAATGTACTTTCGAGTATAATTGTTTGCTATTGGTTGTAGTATCCTTGTCTTTCAAAATTTAGTTGACATATTTTCCGGGGCATTTGTAAGCTTGGTGGAGCTTTAAGTGGCTCACCGCTCGATCAACATTTATTTCAGGAAAAACGAGATGACTAAAATGTAAGGTAGTACTCCTACATAATAATTTAGATTGTCGTGCAACATGTCTTACACATTATTATAATACTTTCTCTAGAAGCTATTCAAATTCATACGAGAATTAATTTATTATAACACCCCCGTTTGTTGGTTAATAGGAATAAGTGGCTCACCGCTCGATCAAAATTTATTTTAGGACAAAGGAGATGACTAAAATGGCGATTACTCCTACCTAATAATTTAGATTGTCGTGCAACATGTCTTACACATAATACTTTCTCTAGAAGCTATTCAAATTCATACGAGAATTAATTATAACACCCCCGTTTGTTGGTTAAAAGGAATAAGTGGCTCACCGCTCGATCAAGATTTATTTTAGGACAAAGGAGATGACTAAAATGGCAGGTACTCCTACCTAATAATTTAGATTGTCGTGCAACATGTCTTACACATAATACTTTCTCTAGAAGCTATTCAAATTCATACGAGAATTAATTATAACACCCCCGTTTGTTGGTTAAAAGGAATAAGTGGCTCACCGCTCGATCAAGATTTATTTTAGGACAAACGAGATGACTAAAATGGCAGGTACTCCTACCTATAATAATTTGGATTGTCGTGCAACATGTCTTACACATAATACTTTCTCTAGAAGCTATTCAAATTCATACGAGAATTAATTATAACACCCCCGTTTGTTGGTTAAAAGGAATAAGTGGCTCACCGCTCGATCAAAATTTATTTTAGGACAAAGGAGATGACTAAAATGGCAGGTACTCCTACCTAATAATTTAGATTGTCGTGCAACATGTCTTACACATAATACTTTCTCTAGAAGCTATTCAAATTCATACGAGAATTAATTATAACACCCCCGTTTGTTGGTTAAAAGGAATAAGTGGCTCACCGCTCGATCAAGATTTATTTTAGGACAAACGAGATGACTAAAATGGCAGGTACTCCTACCTATAATAATTTAGATTGTCGTGCAACATGTCTTACACATAATACTTTCTCTTGAAGCTATTCAAATTCATACGAGAATTAATTATAACACCCCCGTTTGTTGGTTAAAAGGAATAAGTGGCTCACCGCTCGATCAAGATTTATTTTAGGACAAACGAGATGACTAAAATGGCAGGTACTCCTACCTATAATAATTTAGATTGTCGTGCAACATGTCTTACACATAATACTTTCTCTAGGAGCTATTCAAATTCATACGAGAATTAATTATAACACCCCCGTTTGTTGGTTAAAAGGAATAAGTGGCTCACCGCTCGATCAAGATTTATTTTAGGACAAAGGAGATGACTAAAATGGCAGGTACTCCTACCTAATAATTTAGATTGTCGTGCAACATGTCTTACACATAATACTTTCTCTAGAAGCTATTCAAATTCATACGAGAATTAATTATAACACCCCCGTTTGTTGGTTAAAAGGAATAAGTGGCTCACCGCTCGATCAAGATTTATTTTAGGACAAACGAGATGACTAAAATGGCAGGTACTCCTACCTATAATAATTTGGATTGTCGTGCAACATGTCTTACACATAATACTTTCTCTAGAAGCTATTCAAATTCATACGAGAATTAATTATAACACCCCCGTTTGTTGGTTAAAAGGAATAAGTGGCTCACCGCTCGATCAAAATTTATTTTAGGACAAAGGAGATGACTAAAATGGCAGGTACTCCTACCTAATAATTTAGATTGTCGTGCAACATGTCTTACACATAATACTTTCTCTAGAAGCTATTCAAATTCATACGAGAATTAATTATAACACCCCCGTTTGTTGGTTAAAAGGAATAAGTGGCTCACCGCTCGATCAAGATTTATTTTAGGACAAACGAGATGACTAAAATGGCAGGTACTCCTACCTATAATAATTTGGATTGTCGTGCAACATGTCTTACACATAATACTTTCTCTAGAAGCTATTCAAATTCATACGAGAATTAATTATAACACCCCCGTTTGTTGGTTAAAAGGAATAAGTGGCTCACCGCTCGATCAAAATTTATTTTAGGACAAAGGAGATGACTAAAATGGCAGGTACTCCTACCTAATAATTTAGATTGTCGTGCAACATGTCTTACACATAATACTTTCTCTAGAAGCTATTCAAATTCATACGAGAATTAATTATAACACCCCCGTTTGTTGGTTAAAAGGAATAAGTGGCTCACCGCTCGATCAAGATTTATTTTAGGACAAAGGAGATGACTAAAATGGCAGGTACTCCTACCTAATAATTTAGATTGTCGTGCAACATGTCTTACACATAATACTTTCTCTAGAAGCTATTCAAATTCATACGAGAATTAATTATAACACCCCCGTTTGTTGGTTAAAAGGAATAAGTGGCTCACCGCTCGATCAAGATTTATTTTAGGACAAAGGAGATGACTAAAATGGCAGGTACTCCTACCTAATAATTTAGATTGTCGTGCAACATGTCTTACACATTATTATAATACTTTCTCTAGAAGCTATTCAAATTCATACGAGAATTAATTATAACACCCCCGTTTGTTGGTTAAAAGGAATAAGTGGCTCACCGCTCGATCAAGATTTATTTTAGGACAAAGGAGATGACTAAAATGGCAGGTACTCCTACCTAATAATTTAGATTGTCGTGCAACATGTCTTACACATTATTATAATACTTTCTCTAGAAGCTATTCAAATTCATACGAGAATTAATTATAACACCCCCGTTTGTTGGTTAAAAGGAATAAGTGGCTCACCGCTCGATCAAGATTTATTTTAGGACAAAGGAGATGACTAAAATGGCAGGTACTCCTACCTAATAATTTAGATTGTCGTGCAACATGTCTTACACATAATACTTTCTCTAGAAGCTATTCAAATTCATACGAGAATTAATTATAACACCCCCGTTTGTTGGTTAAAAGGAATAAGTGGCTCACCGCTCGATCAAGATTTATTTTAGGACAAAGGAGATGACTAAAATGGCAGGTACTCCTACCTAATAATTTAGATTGTCGTGCAACATGTCTTACACATTATTATAATACTTTCTCTAGAAGCTATTCAAATTCATACGAGAATTAATTATAACACCCCCGTTTGTTGGTTAATAGGAATAAGTGGCTCACCACTCGATCAGGATTTATTTTAGGAAAGACGAGATGACTAAAATGTAAGGTAGTACTCCTACATAATAATTTAGATTGTCGTGCAACATGTCTTACACATTATTATAATACTTTCTCTAGAAGCTATTCAAATTCATACGAGAATTAATTTATTATAACACCCCCGTTTGTTGGTTAATAGGAATAAGTGGCTCACCGCTCGATCAAGATTTATTTTAGGACAAACGAGATGAGTAAAATGGCAGGTACTCCTACCTATAATAATTTGGATTGTCGTGCAACATGTCTTACACATTATTATAATACTTTCTCTAGAAGCTATTCAAATTCATACGAGAATTAATTATAACACCCCCGTTTGTTGGTTAAAAGGAATAAGTGGCTCACCGCTCGATCAAAATTTATTTTAGGACAAAGGAGATGACTAAAATGGCAGGTACTCCTACCTAATAATTTAGATTGTCGTGCATCATGTCTTACACATAATACTTTCTCTAGAAGCTATTCAAATTCATACGAGAATTAATTATAACACCCCCGTTTGTTGGTTAATAGGAATAAGTGGCTCACCACTCGATCAGGATTTATTTTAGGAAAGACGAGATGACTAAAATGGCAGGTACTCCTACCTAATAATTTAGATTGTCGTGCATCATGTCTTACACATAATACTTTCTCTAGAAGCTATTCAAATTCATACGAGAATTAATTATAACACCCCCGTTTGTTGGTTAATAGGAATAAGTGGCTCACCACTCGATCAGGATTTATTTTAGGAAAGACGAGATGACTAAAATGGCAGGTACTCCTACCTAATAATTTAGATTGTCGTGCATCATGTCTTACACATAATACTTTCTCTAGAAGCTATTCAAATTCATACGAGAATTAATTATAACACCCCCGTTTGTTGGTTAATAGGAATAAGTGGCTCACCGCTCCATCAAGATTTATTTTAGGACAAACGAGATGACTAAAATGGCAGGTACTCCTACCTATAATAATTTAGATTGTCGTGCAACATGTCTTACACATAATACTTTCTCTAGAAGCTATTCAAATTCATACGAGAATTAATTATAACACCCCCGTTTGTTGGTTAAAAGGAATAAGTGGCTCACCGCTCGATCAAAATTTATTTTAGGACAAAGGAGATGACTAAAATGGCAGGTACTCCTACCTAATAATTTAGATTGTCGTGCAACATGTCTTACACATAATACTTTCTCTAGAAGCTATTCAAATTCATACGAGAATTAATTATAACACCCCCGTTTGTTGGTTAAAAGGAATAAGTGGCTCACCGCTCGATCAAGATTTATTTTAGGACAAAGGAGATGACTAAAATGGCAGGTACTCCTACCTAATAATTTAGATTGTCGTGCATCATGTCTTACACATAATACTTTCTCTAGAAGCTATTCAAATTCATACGAGAATTAATTATAACACCCCCGTTTGTTGGTTAATAGGAATAAGTGGCTCACCGCTCCATCAAGATTTATTTTAGGACAAACGAGATGACTAAAATGGCAGGTACTCCTACCTATAATAATTTAGATTGTCGTGCAACATGTCTTACACATAATACTTTCTCTAGAAGCTATTCAAATTCATACGAGAATTAATTATAACACCCCCGTTTGTTGGTTAAAAGGAATAAGTGGCTCACCGCTCGATCAAGATTTATTTTAGGACAAAGGAGATGACTAAAATGGCAGGTACTCCTACCTAATAATTTAGATTGTCGTGCAACATGTCTTACACATTATTATAATACTTTCTCTAGAAGCTATTCAAATTCATACGAGAATTAATTATAACACCCCCGTTTGTTGGTTAATAGGAATAAGTGGCTCACCACTCGATCAGGATTTATTTTAGGAAAGACGAGATGACTAAAATGGCAGGTACTCCTACCTAATAATTTAGATTGTCGTGCATCATGTCTTACACATAATACTTTCTCTAGAAGCTATTCAAATTCATACGAGAATTAATTATAACACCCCCGTTTGTTGGTTAAAAGGAATAAGTGGCTCACCGCTCGATCAAGATTTATTTTAGGACAAAGGAGATGACTAAAATGGCAGGTACTCCTACCTAATAATTTATATTGTCGTGCAACATGTCTTACACATTATTATAATACTTTCTCTAGAAGCTATTCAAATTCATACGAGAATTAATTATAACACCCCCGTTTGTTGGTTAATAGGAATAAGTGGCTCACCACTCGATCAGGATTTATTTTAGGAAAGACGAGATGACTAAAATGGCAGGTACTCCTACCTAATAATTTAGATTGTCGTGCATCATGTCTTACACATAATACTTTCTCTAGAAGCTATTCAAATTCATACGAGAATTAATTATAACACCCCCGTTTGTTGGTTAAAAGGAATAAGTGGCTCACCGCTCGATCAAGATTTATTTTAGGACAAAGGAGATGACTAAAATGGCAGGTACTCCTACCTAATAATTTATATTGTCGTGCAACATGTCTTACACATTATTATAATACTTTCTCTAGAAGCTATTCAAATTCATACGAGAATTAATTATAACACCCCCGTTTGTTGGTTAATAGGAATAAGTGGCTCACCGCTCGATCAAGATTTATTTTAGGACAAAGGAGATGACTAAAATGGCAGGTACTCCTACCTAATAATTTAGATTGTCGTGCAACATGTCTTACACATTATTATAATACTTTCTCTAGAAGCTATTCAAATTCATACTTGAATTAATTATAACACCCCCGTTTGTTGGTTAATAGGAATAAGTGGCTCACCACTCGATCAGGATTTATTTTAGGAAAGACGAGATGACTAAAATGGCAGGTACTCCTACCTAATAATTTAGATTGTCGTGCATCATGTCTCACACATAATACTTTCTCTAGAAGCTATTCAAATTCATACGAGAATTAATTATAACACCCCCGTTTGTTGGTTAATAGGAATAAGTGGCTCACCGCTCCATCAAGATTTATTTTAGGACAAACGAGATGACTAAAATGGCAGGTACTCCTACCTATAATAATTTGGATTGTCGTGCAACATGTCTTACACATTATTATAATACTTTCTCTAGAAGCTATTCAAATTCATACGAGAATTAATTATAACACCCCCGTTTGTTGGTTAAAAGGAATAAGTGGCTCACCGCTCGATCAAAATTTATTTTAGGACAAAGGAGATGACTAAAATGGCGATTACTCCTACCTAATAATTTAGATTGTCGTGCAACATGTCTTACACATAATACTTTCTCTAGAAGCTATTCAAATTCATACGAGAATTAATTATAACACCCCCGTTTGTGGGTTAATAGGAATAAGTGGCTCACCACTCGATCAAGATTTATTTTAGGACAAACGAGATGACTAAAATGGCAGGTACTCCTACCTATAATAATTTGGATTGTCGTGCAACATGTCTTACACATAATACTTTCTCTAGAAGCTATTCAAATTCATACGAGAATTAATTATAACACCCCCGTTTGTGGGTTAATAGGAATAAGTGGCTCACCACTCGATCAAGATTTATTTTAGGACAAATGAGATCACTAAAATAGCAGGTACTCCTACCTAATAATTTGGATTGTCGTGCAACATGTCTTACACATTATTATAATACTTTCTCTAAAAGCTATATATATTCTAGAGGAATTTGATAGTCGTTTTAAACAAAGTAAGCGGAAAGACGATTTAAAGTAAGTTAGTGTAGGTATGTAGAATTGGGGTTGCTGAGTATATTTCGCTACAGCATCGAATAGGCTATAAGTACAGCTATAAAAAAGCCGAGACTATACCTGATGATTGAAATTAAATCTGTTGAAGATGTATTATCAATGAATTATTCACTAGGGTTAAGAATGGAGGTACGTCCTCTCCTTTCAATATTCGATTTATTTCTTCTCTTGCTCTTACAACGAAAATGTTCGTATGAATGTAAAGACATTCCACCGGGATTGGGTTACGGTCTGTTGCCGGAATCATTATGTAGCCTGTCGCTCCCCTCTGCAGTGCCTCTTACAAAACATTGTACATTTTTTACACATTCGACGATTAACACACCCCCATTTGTTGGTTAATAAGAATGAGTGGCTCACCGCTCAATCATGATTTATTTTAGGTAAAACTTAATTAAGAAAACTGCCCGAAATAGTTAAAACTACTGTAAGAAATACGCGGTAACCACCAACGTACTTCGTATTAATCTCAATTAAACTCAATAATAATCAAAATGCCTCTTCACAATTTTACAATATTTCTATTCAAGCAAATACATGTGTATCATAGCGAAGCCAACAATCGAATGCCACTCCGGGTTAATTACATTTTCCACAAAACTAACAAACTATTTCATAAAAATCATAAAACGTCAACTATTCTAAATTATAGCGTCTCGAGTCTCGACCCTTGAATAGGCCTGGGAATTCTCTATTTTTCAGAACCCGCCGCCACCTGCTTATTTGGAGAAATTAGATATGGTTTGACTACACTACTCTTTATCATGCTAATTGAATAAACAGTTATTCAAAGTTGTCCGAATTATTTTGGCACAATTTAGTATTGTAACATTCAACTATGACCTCATTCCGTTTAATTGTTCTGGTTTATTGTCGTATTAAACAAAATAATAAATAAAAAATGCCTTCTTATTTTAGGTGAAGTTAAAAGTGTGAAAATGTGTTATGGTAAAACATAAAAAATCTATAAAAAAGTATCGAACAAGTAATCTTTTGTAAATGCTTATCAGCTATAGGCATTTTACTTAACATATTTTTAATTCAAATCTGGCAGTAAGAAAATGCTACGTAATTGAAAATTTAATCATAACGTACATGATTTTTGACCATACAGCCTGAAAGGACATTGAAAATGAGTGCCAAACCGATCGTCTGCCACCATAAAGTGGCACCATTAACCCTGTTTTTATTAAACCGATTTATTAGCTGAACCCTCTTACGAACGCAACGTATTCCTATCTCTCTTTGTAACGCACTTCTGCGTATGACTGTCACTAGCTCGCACTCTTACAAAAATCAGCAAATAAGGAAAATATTTTAAAAGGGATTGATAGAAACAACAGGAAAATCATTTTCAAGAAAACGATTGAATTTTCAAAAATGAGCATAAGAGAAGGAAAATGTTTTAAAAGACAACTTCAAGTTGAATTAAGTGGTTAGTTGGGTTGATACAAAAACCACATGGGAATCATTTTCAAGAAAATGATTGAATTTTCAAAAATCAGCGTAAGGGAAGGAAAATATTTTAAAAGACTATATTTCTTTTAGGCTGGAATTTATGTTAAATATTAAATTTTTGAGATTAATTATTGCAGCCAATTAATGATAAACAAAACAAAGAAAAACAAAAGAGTTTTTCAATGGCAAAAAATATATATACTTATTTCGGTTTTTTTAAACCTTCTTCAGTATTAACATAGTAGTATTAATTAAAAGTTGATAATGTTACATTCTGTAAATAAAAATAAATAGATAAGTGAAAGGAATCTTCCTCAAAAAACTTTGTATGATCTTACCTGATAAGAAAAAAATTTATGAATTATAAAAAAAAAGTTAAAAAATTAAAATAGGTGGAATTAACACACCAAAACACTTCTATTAATTTCATTTTGTGTAAAAATTTAATTTGCTTATTGTTAATTAAATTTTAATCATAAGGGAAGGAAAATATTTAAAAAAAAAGTTGAATAAATTAATTTAGTCGGGCTTATAGAAGCCACAACGGAATTATTTTCTAGAAAATGAGGAACTTGAAAAAAATGTTTTAAAGGGCATCTATTACCTACAAGTTAAATTAATTGCTAGGTAGTTGGTTTTATAACAGCCGCACGTGAATTATTTTTTAGTAAATAAAATAAGAATAAGTGGCTTAGTGGCCCGATCAAGATTTATTTTACGAAAAACGAGATCACTAAAATGCTAGGTAGGTATTCTTTCCTACATACATACATAATAATTTAGATTGTCGTGCAACATGTTTTACACATTATTTTAATACTCTTTTGAGTACGAAAATGTCAAATGTGCTCTATCTAAATCCGTGAAGAAAAATAAGGGGTGCAATTTAAATTTAAAAAAAAAATCTGATGACGTGCCAGCTCACAAACAAAACACAATCAAAAAATGTCAATGGCGGAGAAAAAAAGTGACATTTTAAATAATAAGGTTGACATGTCCGGTAATTTTCTGTGAAAACCCTTCTAAAAACGAGCTCACTGTATTTGTTAGTACGTGACCAAGCAATGGTTTGGCTATCCCGTGTTATGGTAACTCAATCCCATAATGCATTAAAACTTCCTGGGCCAATATACCCTTTGCCTTGCAAAAAATATATTTCAAAATCGAGTAATAGAGTGAAAATTTTCTTTGCGGAATCACAAAATACTTTGATTTATGGAAAAATAAGGGTAATCGAAATTCGGCTTAACAAGAGATTTTTATACATAAAACTATAGCAGTTTAATCGGGAACAGGTACAGTTTTTAGAGAAATTCGAGTAAGGGAGGTTCGAGATATAAAGTTTGGACTGTAATAATTTAGATTGTCGTGCAACATGTCTTTACACGTTATTTCAATACTTTTTCTAGAAACTATTTAAATTCTAGAGGGATATGATAGTAGTTAAAGGGATGCGGAAAGACGATTTCAGTGGCCTACCCAGAAATTTTAGGATGAGGGTGCACTTTGAGAAAAAGATTTGTACCTAATTCATTGGAACCAATTTAAACTTGAACTTTTGTAGAACATCCAGCTACCAAAGGCATTGACCTTGACCAATGCTAATTCCCGAGCGAGTTCCAAACTTCTTTAATTACCCTGCAAAATACTTGGATAGAAATATAATCTCATGAACGTGACTATTGCGTAATCACTCTTTCCCGGCTTGTGCGATTATTAGTACCTAGTATATTTAATAAAATCAGAAAATTTACAGTACAAATTAATAATGACGTTTCTTTAAAGTTATCTTTGAACAATTTGGGGGGGCACTTGAACCCAACCCCCGCCCCCTCGGTACGCCACTGGACGATTTAAAGCAAATTAGTGTACAAAGATTTGTAGAATTGGGGTAGCTGACTTTATTTCGCTACAGCATTGAATAGGCTATACAGCTACAGTTTTATTAAAAATTTAAAAGCCGAGACTAGTACCTGATGGTTGCAATAAAAACTGTTAGGGGTAGCTGTGGGTATTATCAATGTATTACTCATCAGGGATACGAATGGAGACACCTCCACTCCTTTCAATATTCGATTTATTTCTCCTCTTGCTCTTCTTACAATGAAAATGTTCGTATGAATGTAACGACATTCCATAGGGATTGGGTTACAGTCAGTCAACGGTTACGGTCTGTTCCCGGAATCATATTCAGCCGGTCAGCTCCCCTCTGTAGTGCCTCTTTCAAAACTTCACCTTTTTACTCATTCGAGAATTAATACACGTCCGTTTGTTGGTTAATAAGAATAAGTGGCTCACCGCTTGATCATGATTTATTTTAGGAAAAACTTATGTAAGAAAACTGCCCGAAATGACAAACTATTCTTTATCAAGCTTTGAACAATATAGTAGAGTTTGCCAGCCAACAAAAGCCTTCTAGAAAAGATTTTCGTTTACACTTTGTTGCTAAAATGTGAGACCCACTGGAAATCATTCCCCATCCCTTAAGAATGCAAAATCACCTGGTCGTCCAAAAATCGTCGTGTGCAGGGGGTGGCTGGGGGTGATTTTCCAAAAATTTGCAAAAAAAAAATTTCTCGTTTTTAGATCTACGTCACCTGGTCATGGTTCAGTTAAATTCTCATGTCAATATTTTAATCCGAAATATTTTTTTTTTAATTTTAAAAATACCATGCGCAATGCTTTCATATGGAGCGCCTTGATGAATAAACGATCGCCCTGAAAAGTCATAATTGTGATATTCTATAACTTGTCTTAACTCCAAGAACTTTTAAGTTAATCAAAAAAATTGCTTCTACAAACGTTCTAGATCTAAGATCGAGGATTACATTGCTTTTTTCAAATTCTCAATGCGATGGATAGTTTCGTGAAAAAATTGAAAATTGTAACACCATGTAGTGCCGTCGCTACCGGCCGTGAAGACGCGAGGAAGGTGCGGATTGCCGTGGCCGGGCAGTCGAAAAACGACTGTACGTGTCAGCGCGCATATAAGGTCGACAGTCGCCTATTTCCATGCAGTTTACGCCACTTTATTAGTAAATCTTCAGTTCGACGACTTGATTTCACTATTATTAATGGTAACTAGATTTTTCAATAATAATAATTGTAAATACGGAATATTAGCAGGTAGTGTAGAAGTTTTGTTGAATAAGCATTAAGTTAGAAATAAGAAAAATAATATCATTAATGATAATAGTGTGCAACAGGCAACCCTTAATCAGGGAGAAGAAATGGGTTATTTTATTTACTTATAGTCTAGTAGATACATAACAAAATCGAGTATAAAATGGAATATACTGGGGTAAAAACATTCTCCTGTAAGAATTATTGATACTTTTAACAATTACGCTAGGAAATTTTATTTAGGTACTTGGAGCTATCAAAACGTGCAATGTGGTACAAAACGAATAAAAGTTGATGAAGATTCTGTGCAGAGACTACAAAGTGAATTTTTAAGATTCAATGTTTTTTTCTAAAAACGAAGATCGACTTCTTGTTATTTCAACTAATGAAATTGTCTCTGAGATTGTCAAAACTTCTTTACTGATCTCACAAAAAAGTGGAGAAGGTGGCTCTAAGGAAATTTCTTGACGTTGTTGATACCGATGATTTTTATAAACCTTTAAAAAATAAAAATCTTCAAACATTTCAACAATTGGTAGTTAAAAGAATAAAAAAAAACCTTTCAAAAAGGCCAAAAATGTTTGCAGAAAATATTAGCAGCTAAAGAAATGGGAAGAAATATTAAATATGAAGATATCCATATCTTTACACACGAACTGTCAACTTACTCAATGTATCTTGCACCTAACGAAGTAATATCCACCCCTTCAAATAAATCTATGCATTACGATACATTTCAGAAACATTTAACGTTTGTTGTATAGACTTGCCATTGGGAAACTATAAAACATGCCACATTTTTGATGGGGTGGCATTGGTGCAGGGCATTGACAAACTTGCCAACGTCAAATCGTTTGGAGATTATGCAAATATTTTTAAATTAATTGTTTAAAAACGCCTACAATGCTGAGAGAATAAATTTTGTAATGGATCATTATAAAGATCTTTCAATAAAGAATTGCACACGACAGAAAAGAGAACTCGAGGAAACTATAGAGAGATTGACAGTCCAGATACATCATTACCTCAACAATAGCATTTGTTTAATCATTCAATTTTCAATAAAAACCAACTCACCAATTTTTTCAATAATCAGCTATACGAACATTCTTTAAATTTGGCACTACTTGCTAGAGTCGGAGTTAATCAGGATTTAGATGAAGAAGTTTTAAATGAAATTATGTCGTTAAATTTGTTATCAAACTGCATATTAAAGCCTATCAACAAATTGCCTCCAACTTTGGGGATAGTTTATAACAACATTGTTGTCGTGTCCACTATCAGACAAAAATATGGTTGAACAGTACGATACGCAAACCATCTTTGCAGAATTTATTAAATTGCGAAAATGAATAATTAGTAGGTGTATTGACAACTGAGACAATATTACCAGAGGATATTTCTGTTCTGAATACTTGCAGTTGTAAAAAAAAGTATACATACTAAATTACTTATTGCAGTGGTGCCTATCTAGTAATATAGTATATTTAAATTTTAAATTATTAAATTTTTATTTCACGGTGTGCAGGACCTCTGTCTTCCTATAAGAGAAAACGAATGAACTGTGTTGGCTCCTGCAAATAATGTATGGCCCAATTAACATGTGCCAATAAGGGCAATAGTAATATTCGCCGTATATTTGCCCCTGAAGATATAATCTGACAATGAGACAAGTTCTGACTCTGCTCTAGCTCTATGTAAATAAAATTTCCTATCGTATAATTAAAAGTATCAATAATTCTTACAGGAGAATGTTTCTACCCCAATATTTTACATTTTATACTCGATTTTGTTATGTATCTACTAGACTATAAGTAAATAAAATAACCCATTTCTTCTCCCTGATTAAGGGTTGCCTGTTGCACACTATTATCATTAATGATATTATTTTTCTTATTTTTAACTTAATGCTTATTCAACAAAACTTCTACACTACCTGCTAATATTCCGTATTTACAATTATTATTATTGAAAATATCATATAAAAATCTAATTAGGATTAATAATAGTCAAATCAAGTCGTCGAACTGAAGATTTACTAATAAAGTCGCTTAAACTGCATGGAAATAGGCGACTGTCGACCTTATATGCGCGCTGAGACGTACAGTCGTTTTTCGACTGCCCGGCCACGGCAATCCGCACCTTCCTCGCGTCTTCACGACCGGTAGCGACGGCACTACATGGTGTTACAATTTTCAATTTTTTCACGAAACTATCCATCGGATTGAGAATTTGAAAAAAGCAATGTAATCCTCGATCTTAGATCTAGAACGTTTGTAGAAGCAATTTTTTTGATTAACTTAAAAGTTCTTGGAGTTAAGACAAGTTATAGAATATCACAATTATGACTTTTCAGGGCGATCGTTTATTCATCAAGGCGCTCCATATGAAAGCATTGCGCACGGTATTTTTAAAATTCAAAAAAAAATATTTCGGATTAAAATATTGACATGAGAATTTAACTGAACCATGACCAGGTGACGTAGATCTAAAAACGAGAAATTTTTTTTTTGCAAATTTTTGGAAAATCACCCCCAGCCACCCCCTGCACACGACGATTTTTGGACGACCAGGTGATTTTACATTCTTAAGGGATGGGGAATGATTTCCAGTGGGTCTCACATTTTAGCAACAAAGTGCAAACGGGATGACACGATAGAAGAAGATTATTACTCTACTAATATAGGTACCAATAATAAACAGTTATTCAAAGTAGTCCAAATTATTCTGGCACAATCCAGTATTGTAACATTCAAGCATGACCTCATTCCTTTTACCGGCTTGTTACGGCTTATTGTCTTATTAAACAAAATATTAATAAATGCCCTATTATTTTAGGTGAATTTAAGAATAATTTTCTAGAAAACGATTGAATTTTCAAAAATCATCATAAGAGAAGGAAAGTATTTTAAAAGACAAGGTCAAGTTGAATTAAGTGGTGAGTTGGGTTGACAGAAACCAGATGGGAATCATTTTCTAAAAAACGATTGAATTTTCAAAAATCTTCATAAGAGAAGGAAAATATTGTAAAAGACAACCTCAAGTTGAATTAAGTGGTCAGTTGGGTTGATAGAAACTACATGGGAATCATTTTCAAGAAAGCGATTGAATATTCAAAAATCAGCAAAAGAGAAGGAAAATATTTTAAAAGACAACATCAAGTTGAATTAAGTGGGTTAGTTGGGTTGATAGAAACCACATGGGAATCATTTTCAAGAAAACGTTTGAATTTTCAAAAATTAGCATAAAACAGGGAAAATATTTTAAAAGACAACTTTAACTTGAATGAAGTGGTCAGTTGGGTTGATAGAAACTACATGGGAATCATTTTCAAGAAAACGATTGAATTATCAAAAATTAGCATAAAACAGGGAAAATATTTTAAAAGACAACTTTAACTTGAATGAAGTGGTCAGTTGGGTTGATAGAAACTACATGGGAATCATTTTCAAGAAAACGATTGAATTATCAAAAATTAGCATAAAACAGGGAAAATATTTTAAAAAACAACTTCAAGTTGAATTAAGTGGTCAGTGGGTTGATAGAAACAACATGGAAATCAGTTTCAAGAAAACGATTGAATTTTCAAAAATCTTAATAAGAGAAGGAAAATATTGTAAAAGACAACTTCAAGTTGAATTAAGTGGTCAGTGGGTAGATAGAAACTACATGGGAATCATTTTCAAGAAAACGTTTGAATTTTCAAAAATTAGCATAAAACAGGGAAAATATTTTAAAAGACAACTTTAACTTGAATGAAGTGGTCAGTTGGGTTGATAGAAACTACATGGGAATCATTTTCAAGAAAACGATTGAATTATCAAAAATTAGCATAAAACAGGGAAAATATTTTAAAAAACAACTTCAAGTTGAATTAAGTGGTCAGTGGGTTGATAGAAACAACATGGAAATCAGTTTCAAGAAAACGATTGAATTTTCAAAAATCTTAATAAGAGAAGGAAAATATTGTAAAAGACAACTTCAAGTTGAATTAAGTGGTCAGTGGGTAGATAGAAACTACATGGGAATCATTTTCAAGAAAAGGATTGAATTTTCAAAAATTAACATAAAACAGGGAAAATATTTTAAAAGACAACTTCAAGTTGAATTAAGAGGTCAGTGGGTAGATAGAAACTACATGGAAATCATTTTCAAGAAAACGATTGAATTTTCAAAAATTAGCATAAAACAGGGAAAATATTTTAAAGAACAACTTCAAATTGAATTAAGTGGTCAGTGGGTTCATAGAAACTACATGGGAATCATTTTCAAGAAAAGGATTGAATTTTCAAAACTTAGCATAAAACAGGGAAAACATTTTAAAAGACAACGTCAAGTTGAATTAACTGGTTAGTTGGGTTGATAGAAACCACATGGGAATCATTTTCAAGAAAACGATTGAATTTTCAAAAATTAATATAAAACAGGGAAAATATTTTAAAAGACAAGGTCAAGTTGAATTAAGTGGTGAGCTGGGTTGATAGAAACCACATAGGAATCATTTTCAAGAAAACTGTTGAATTTTCAAAAATCAGCAAAAGAGAAGGAAAATATTTTAAAAGACAACTTCAAGTTGAATTAAGTGGTCAGTGGGTTGATAGAAACTACATGGGAATCATTTTCAAGAAAAGGATTGAATTTTCAAAAATCAGCATAAAACAGGGAAAAGATTTTAAAAGACAAGGTCAAGTTGAATTAAGTGGTGAGTTGGGTTGATAGAAACCACATGGATATCATTTTCTAGAAAACGATTGAATTTTCAAAAATTAGCATAAAACAGGGAAAATATTTTAAAGAACAACTTCAAATTGAATTAAGTGGTCAGTGGGTTGATAGAAACTACATGGGAATCATTTTCAAGAAAAGGATTGAATTTTCAAAACTTAGCATAAAACAGGGAAAACATTTTAAAAGACAACGTCAAGTTGAATTAACTGGTTAGTTGGGTTGATAGAAACCACATGGATATCATTTTCTAGAAAATGATTGAATTTTCAAAAATTAGCATAAAACAGGGAAAATATTTTAAAGAACAACTTCAAATTGAATTAAGTGGTCAGTGGGTTGATAGAAACTACATGGGAATCATTTTCAAGAAAAGGATTGAATTTTCAAAACTTAGCATAAAACAGGGAAAACATTTTAAAAGACAACGTCAAGTTGAATTAACTGGTTAGTTGGGTTGATAGAAACCACATGGATATCATTTTCTAGAAAACGATTGAATTTTCAAAAATTAGCATAAAACAGGGAAAATATTTTAAAGAACAACTTCAAATTGAATTAAGTGGTCAGTCGGTTGATAGAAACTACATGGGAATCATTTTCAAGAAAAGGATTGAATTTTCAAAACTTAGCATAAAACAGGGAAAACATTTTAAAAGACAACGTCAAGTTGAATTAACTGGTTAGTTGGGTTGATAGAAACCACATGGATATCATTTTCTAGAAAACGATTGAATTTTCAAAAATTAGCATAAAACAGGGAAAATATTTTAAAGAACAACTTCAAATTGAATTAAGTGGTCAGTGGGTTGATAGAAACTACATGGGAATCATTTTCTAGAAAACGATTGAATTTTCAAAAATTAGCATAAAACAGGGAAAAGATTTTAAAAGACAAGGTCAAGTTGAATTAAGTGGTGAGTTGGGTTGATAGAAACCACATGGATATCATTTTCTAGAAAACGATTGAATTTTCAAAAATTAGCATAAAACAGGGAAAATATTTTAAAGAACAACTTCAAATTGAATTAAGTGGTCAGTGGGTTGATAGAAACTACATGGGAATCATTTTCAAGAAAAGGATTGAATTTTCAAAACTTAGCATAAAACAGGGAAAACATTTTAAAAGACAACGTCAAGTTGAATTAACTGGTTAGTTGGGTTGATAGAAACCACATGGGAATCATTTTCAAGAAAACGATTGAATTTTCAAAAATGAGCATAAAATAAAGAAAATATTTTAAGACATCTAAACGTCGAATAAATTGGTTGGGCTTACAAAAGTCACAAGAATAGTAATTTCTAGAAAATGAAAAAAAGAAGAAAAATGTTTTAAAGGGCATCTACCTATAAGTTAAATAAATTGCTTAGTTGGTTTTATAACAGCCACACGTGACATATTTTTTAGAGAATAATTGGTATTTCGAAAAAGAGCATGACAGAGAAATATTTCTGTACCTATAACGAAATACCTACCTAATACCTATATGAATTAATAATTTAGGTTTGAATTTAGTTTGCCACAAAAAACCTACTGATAATACCTATGTTGCGTTATTGAAAAGAAGAGGCACAAAGCTGAATTAAATACATAAATTACCTATTGATATTAAAACTAGATTTAAACTAAAAAATGACATTTAAAATTTGGCAAAATATTCTGTCTATGAAGCCGTGTAAAAGCGACGCTTCAATCAAAATGAATTACGGCTCTGCTCGTTAATATTTTTAGCGGTAACTAGTAACTACAGCTTTTTTAAATTTTGTGGTGAATGTTATTTCAACCCGTAGGTTGGATCGAATCATTTTCTTTAGTTTCGCTGTACCTTTTCCGGAGAGCATTTTTGGCAATGGGCATACGATCAAAAAGATTAGGTACCTACTCATTGTGGCGACATAAATACCGATAGATTCATCGTCACCTTGGGTACGTTCTAATATTTTGTTTCCAAAGTTGGTCTGACGAATGAGGAGGAGGAAATTTTTGTTTCATAAGTTTAGTCTAACTGATTCATCCCAATTTTAGTTTTACCCTACACCACATTTGGACCTTTATTGAATAATTTGCAAGTTAGCAACTTTAACCATGCTTTAACCGGCAGTCGTCAGTCCTCGTACTTATCGTAGCTAGTGCACGTATGTACACGTCATCCGCATTCTCGCGGGAGATTTTGGTGATTGTGGTATTATCCTCAAAGTGTAGTGTCGTACGTAGTTTTGGATTATTGTGAAATACCTATTTGGTCAAAAAGGTAAGTTGAATTATTGTGTTATCACCATCACTTCCACTCATCATTGTAATTATAAAATTTTGAATTGATTAGAGAATAACAAAAGATAATCGTGCAATCGAGAACGTGCTAACCGCTACAACTCTGAAAACGGTTTAATGATAAATGAAAAGAAAATGAAAATTATTGTTTAACTCGTTTATAAAAGTTCTTTACATAGAACTGGGAAACTGGATGCAGAAAAACAATTTGCAGTAAATTTGTGTAGGTGTGTGAATAGGGTCGGGGCTATTAATTTTATGTTTCACTATATTAGATTATATTTTCGTAGAAAATACCACAACGCTAGAAGAGTAGATAGGTACCTATACCTGGATAAAATACTTCCAAAGACCTTCTACAATAAATTACTATTATTGATAGATACTAGAATTGTAACACCAATTTTAACAGGTATAAGTGGTTCACGTTCACCGATCGATGAAGACTTCATATAGGTACATAAATTTAGATAGACATTTTTCCACGGTACCCTATTTTATTATTTTTTGTAGAACGTATTAAAATATGTTAGAAACACAGATAGTCCCCAATAAAAAGGGTTGCAGAAAAGCGATTTGAAGTAAATCAGTGTAGGTACTTATTTAGGATCGGGGTTGCTAATTTTAGTTTCCACGATATTTGATTATACAGGGTAGCTATTAAAGATTGAACCAAAGTCGTAGCGTTCAAACGCTTTGAGATATTAATTTGAAATTTGGAACACTTCAATACGACATTATTTCGCATATTTTATAGTACTAAAAATTTTTCTTTGATTCATAGGTACTTTCGGAGCCCGGTCGCCATCTCGAATTTTCTTAAATGGTAATAGGGGTAACGCAATACATCATTAAAAAGCTTAATGTTTTCTCTTTCTAATTGTGGTAAATTATTATGGGGTTACGTAAGAAAATAATGGAGAAAAATTAGAAAACAATTTGCCGCTCAGGTGGCTATTTATTGTACCTATGCTTTAATTCTAGGTGGCTTTGCTTTAACAGAGCTTCAAAATTAAATAAAAAAACAATCCATAATTGTTTAGCAGATGACAGTAGGTACATTGTCATACTTTTCGTAGAAATTTAACAATCTGAATTTTGTTAAAGGTGGATTGGTTGACAGAAACTGATTAGGTATGGTAACAGAAAACAGTTTTAACATCTTCGTGAATTTAAGCAGTTTTTTGGTACCATACTTTTAACAATCACAATATGGTATTTGTTTTTCAACTTTTAGAATTGTTTGTTTAATTTTAGTACGTACCTTGTTTCTTCATTGTTTGTTTAGTATTTTGTTTTTTGTTTAATTTTGACGTTGTGTTAATGCAAAGCTACCTAGATTTGAAGCATACAATAAATAGCCGTCTGAGCATACGGCAAATTGTTTTCTAATTTTTTTGCATTATTTTATTATCTAACGATCTAACCCCATATTAATTTACCATGGTTAGAAAGAAAAATAATCAAGCTTTGTAACGATGTATTGCATTACCCCTATTACCATTTAAGAAAATTCAAGATTGCGGCCGGGCTCCGAAAGTATGAGTCAAAGAAAAAAATTTTATACTGTAAAATATGTAATGTCGTATGAAATGTTCCAAATTTCAAATTGAAATCTCAAAGCGTTTGAGCGCGACGCGACGGCTTTGGTCCAATTTTTAATAGCTACCCTGTATTTTCATTGGTGCCCACTTTTCTGGAAAACCTGGAAAAGGTAAATAGAAAGAGTCTGGGATTTTGTAAGGTCATGGCATTTTTTATCAGCATAACATTTATGCCGCCGTTCATGATCAGATGGATACCTGATACCTAACGTAATTTAAATTAGTGATTTTCTTGGATCCAGCAATGATTACATTTGATAATAGGTATGCTGATGCAGTTTGGGGAATGTTGTATTTCCCGTCAATGACATAGCTTCGCGCCAACTTTCGTAGCTAAAAGGACAAAAGGTTAGCTCATGTTAAATGTATAAGGTAGTTTGTAGTAGTTCCGGAGGTCAGTACAACTTACCTTTACTGTTTGTACATTGGTTAAACACAGGAATTAATAATATAAAGTATAATAAACAAACGCTGGCTTAAGGGCGCCAAAAGCACGTACCTAAATTTGCTGAGTTGCATTGTGCCTTTTATTTAGTTATAACACAATGTTTGTTTCTTGTTACCTGATGTTAGTTATTATGTTTACTATGTATTTTAAGTTTATTTAAATGAGTTTATTTTTATTCAGGTTGTAGTTACAAAATTCATGCGATTCTAAATACAGGGTGTAACACAACTTATCCGAAAAAATTTAACCATAATGGTACACCAGAGTAATCATTATGTCGAATTGTCGAAACAACAAGTGAGGACAATTTACCTTTATTTATGCACTTTTAAATAAGAAATCGATTTGTTAAAATTTTTTTAACAAAAGTCCAACAGAAAACGAGATAAAAATTGTTATAAAGTTACAAATTAATGAAAATGTTAAAATAACATTTTCTACAATTTTTATCTCGTTTTCGGTTGGACTTTTATTAAAAAAATATCAGATATGAATAATAACGCGTATTCAGTCGAGCAGAGGGTTTTGCAATTCTCCTATGTTCGGCTTTGAAAGTACCCACTCGGTAATATGGTTAAATTTTTTCGGATAAGTTGTGTTACACCCTGTATAATAAATTTATTTATCATTAATTAATAATTAACTTTAGATGTTACATACTGATGCATGTTTTAAATTGATGATTAAATTGTTCAAATGGTCAGAGACATTGGTCAGGGAAACCTGGAAAGTCGGGGAAAATTTAATCTGGAAAATAGTGGGCACCCTGTAGTAATAACAATGCTAGAAGAGTAGATAGGTACCTAGTCCCCATTAAAAAATGAAGAAACTCGGAACTGAAGTAAATTAGTTTAGGTATGAAAGCTACTGGTTTTTTTAAGACTGTTCAGTTAGAAACCAAGACTACCTGCTAGGTAGCTGCCATGAGAAATTATTAATCTCGTTATTAATTCTTTATTCATAGGTACCAGAATTGTAACACCCCCCTTTTGTCGGTTAATAAGTTTAAGTGGATCACTAATCCATGAAGACTTATTGTAAAATAAACGAGCTAGGTAAATGGAATGCCACGTTCTATACCTATACAAATTTATATCGACATGTTTCCACGATGTTTTATTATTTTTTTGTAGAGCACATGGAAATATTAGAACAATATACATAGTCCCCATTTAAAAAGGGATGCAGAAAAGCGATTTGAAGAAAATGAGTGAAGGTATTTAGGATCGCGGTTGCTAATGTTAGTTTCTAACAGTTTCCACGATACTTATATTATGATTTTTTCGTAGAAAATATTGCAATGATAGAATATTAGATGGAAAAACGATTTGAAGTAAATTAGTCTACGTAGATCTAGCATTTTAATTAAGATAGAGGGGCCCTTGGAAGGCTAGTATATCGATTGACTTAACATCCAATGAATCCATTTCAACCGTGTGTTTCTCATGTACAGAAATAATAGTACATTATAGGCCAAGGTAGCGAAGACAGTTTTCTCAACTGAGCATTATTATTTTCCGAGCTGCGAAGCAGCAAGGGAAATAAGTTGCGAGGTTGAGAGAAATCTTCTTTACCGTGGTCTATATACTATTTTTTTCACTACTAGAAATATTATTTATTTAGATATTTGTAATTTACCATTTCCACATGATTTTTTAAATATTGAGTATCCTGAAGCTGGAGTTGTCAAACTAAAAAACAAAACCAATAACATCTGATTTATACAGCTCGGCCAAGCTTACAAAGTTGAAAGGGGGCGTGTCCGGCGCTGTTCTAGTTTTTCAAAGTACAGTAAAAATAAAAACATTTAGGTGGCAAATTTAAATAATTGTAAATATTTTTCATTCGATCAATTCTATGACCTTCCGAATGATATTTCTGGTTTCAGAATGAATTATCTTCCTCGATTTAGCATTCATACTTAATAGATTTTAAACGTCAAAACAATCTGACAAACACTGAAATTATTGAAATTTCAAACGTCAATTGAATGTTTTCAGTGAATGTACTTTTGAGTATAATTGGTTGACGTATTGGCGCGCCTTGTCTTTCAAAATTTAGTTGACATATTTTCCGGGGCATTTGTAAGCTTGGTGGAGCTTTAGAACGTTTATTTTATTATTTTCCTAGGTAATTTTTCATTATCATTATTTACCTAGGTTGAGAAATATAACTTCTCATTAGAGAAAAGGAGTAAGTAATGGCGACTTCTCAGGTTAGTAGTGAAAAAAAGTATATTATAGGCCAAGGTAAAGAAGACAATTTTCTCAGCCTAGCATTATTATTTCCTGAGATGCGGAACATCGAAGGATATAAGCTGCGAGGCTAATAAGTCTTCTCTACCATGGTTTTTTATACTATTTTTTCCAGTACTAGCACCTTTATTCCTTTTATAATTAATGATTTTTAAGATAATTAAAAATAAAATTACATTTCTAAATATCCACAAAAATTAAGTAGCCTTGCCGGAAAACATTTCAACTGACATTATTTGTGTAAAATTTGGTACCTTATAAATCTAGTAGTGGAAAAACAAAATTATTTAACGTAAAACGCACAGAATATTATTAAATGAATTTTGATGTATTCGTTTTTTTCTTAAGGTTAGAATAATGAATAACGGCACAGTGAGAAATAACAGAGCTGGAGAGGTAAAATTAGCTAAAATGAGAAAAGACGCATTAGCAAGAAGACGCTATAAGTATGAAAGTGAACAAAATAGTAAGATACGAAAACGAAAGCGGAAGTATGAGAAGACACACGGTGAAAAAGAAAAGTTGAGTAAACACACTAGCACCTATGCTAGCACTGAGAAATATTGTTTGATACGGTTTACCGAAGATTTAATCACACATATTTGCCCGCGGTCAGAAATATTATACAGAAAAGTTGCTAACGGAAAAATACGTACATTTGGAAAGTTTACCGATAACAATTATTATAGATGTCAAATTATATTAGAATCGTTCGACTATGGATACCTAATAAAGGTACTGCGAAACGTAAAAAGACGTCTGAGTGACATGATTGAACTTGAAAGGAAACCTGAAGATGATGATAGGTACTGCATGGTACAATTTCTGCTTACTAAAGATTATTATGTATGCCATGAAACTCGGATTGTAGATACAGTCAACACGTCAGAAACTGGTATAGTCGGCGTTTTAAACAAATCCGAGCCTGTGGAAGCGCTGTTGGTTGCAACTGGTAGTAAGTATATTTCTAATTTTTTGCTATTTGGAATGTATTTAAGCAGAAAAGGGAAAAGTCTATGACTTTGAAAATGGCCAAGGAAAATAAGTTTTTTTCGTGAAAGGAGGGAACTTTTTGTAAAATATTGAATGGTAAAAATTTTCTGTAGAGTTTTATTTTTTCAACACAAAAACGATAATTGCAGTTTTTCACACACGACTGTAAATTTTAAAAACTTCTCGAAACAGTAGTCTGTACTGCAGGGAACTTGGAAGTATGCAATTAGGTTACGGAACACCTGAGAAACAAAAAGAGATAGGAAGCTGTGTTTCTTTCTTTCAACCTATTTCTTTTTGTATCATTAGGGGAGAGTCTGTTTAACTCTTTCAAACTTATATATTTTAAGCCGAAAAGCGAACATATATAAATATAATTAATTATAATAAATTTAACTATAGTTATTTTATTATTGCAGGAAAAAACGATCTCATGAAGAGATTGGTTAAGATTACAAATTATTTGATGTTAAACACCCCCGAAAAAAAAAATGCAAGGCATCCTCTTGTTCCAAAAACTCCACGAATAAGTAAGCATATACCCACACGCATTTTTTGAAGATGTTAATAGAGCAATACCAAATTTCTGTTTTAGAAGTTGCAAAAATGGATGATTCAAATACTCTGAAAAGGCCTGCACCCAAAAGAAAGTTATTTAATGCAAACGATAGCTTTACTGACAACGAAGAACCAATACCAGGTTCAGATTCAGATTCATCTTACATTCCATCACATTCGTCGTCCTCTTCAGATGGAGATTTATCTACATTCCAGTATTTAGAAGATGAAAATCCAAGTAATAATCAGTTAAAAAGTTCCGTTTCACTAATTAGTGAAGGCTCCCCACTAGTTCCATTTGTAGTAGAAGATATATTTTCACAGAAGGAATCGCTGATTAGTGACACCACTGTCTGTTCGACAGAGAATTTTCAACGTAAGCTGTAGTACTTGTAGTATGTTTTTCACCTATGAACTATATAATATTATTTTTAGGTGACTTCCCAGCTGCGACAACATCATGCAAGGTGAATGCTGACTTGGAATCGTCGATTAGTATAGCCACTCTCAGTGCAATGGAGAATGATCGAGGTAATATTTGTTCAACAGGCCTTTAGGCCCATTGATTTGTAATCTTCTTCCGTTCGGTTTCTTGCTTTCTCCTTGCAGTTCCGCATACCCTTTTCTTCTAGATTTTCCCTTACTGCAGTGATCCACCTCGTCCGGAGTTTTCCCCTCTTCTTGTGTCTTGCAGCTCTGTTCTGGTCTGTGCCTCCGTTTTCTGCCTTCTGGCAATCTTTTGATGTACCTACCCCAACCGTCGTCATCTTTGCGCTTTTATGTATTGCGTTATATTTTCCCCGCTATATAGTCTTCTTAATTCTTTATTACCTACCCATTCTTTCCCACCCTTCTTCTGTTTTAGCACCTCCATAAATTTTACGCAAAATCTTTCTTTCTCACACTTCTATCTTGTGTTTTTACTCCACTTTAACTTCTCTCCGTCTGAATTTGGTCATCTCTTGTTCCTCTCTAAGCATTTCGGGTAGGTACTTACTCTTAACTCCTTCATTGCTTCTTATAACTTCTCTTTAATGATCTTGTCATAAGCTAGCTTGAAGTCGATAAACATCGCATGAACGTCTTAAACTATGTATATGTATAATATCTGTATAATACTTGTATTATATTTTTTACTTGGGTGCTTGTGAATTATAGTACTATTTTCAGATTGCTTCCTAGTAGCAACAACATCACGTAAGGTAAATGCTTGCCTATTTTGCAACAAATTGCCTACAAGAATTGTCAGGCACTATCAAAGAGTGCATGGGAACAATGAAAAAATTATAAAGATAGTAAATGTAGCCGATATAAAGGTAAGGAACCAATCGTGGAAAGAACTGCGCATAGAAGGAAATTTTCGACACAACTGCAAAGTGTTGGAACTAAAAAAAGGTATTTTTATTACCGAAAGAAGAAGTAAAGGTGCAATTTCGATCAATCCGTCTTTATATTTGCCATGCCATAAGTGCAGATGTTTTTTAAAAAAAGACTCTATGCACAAGCATGTGAAAAAGTGCGATATTAAGCACCGGAAGTATCAAAGAGTACAGTCTGCTGGAGCACTACTGCTACCAGATACCATCAAAAATTTACAATTAAAAGGTTCTGGCTACCAGCTTTTATTAGATGTAGTATTTAAAAAGATGAATAACGATGAACTTACCACAGCTGCTAGAAAGGATGACTTAATTCTGAAATACGGAGCTTTTTACTGTACTAAACGAATGGAGAAAACATCAAAGTCGTATTTAGCAGTAGTAGCTTCACAAAACATGAAAAGGCTAGCAAGACTTGTTATTACAATTAAAAAACTGTATGGAAATTATCACAAATTATCAGAGTACATAGATCCTAGAAAATTCGATGAACTTATAGAGGCAATAAAAGTTACTGCTGGGTTTTCCAATGGCACATATCGTGTTCCGTCTCTACCAATTGCATTAGGTCAGTTACTGCATACATGTGCTAGTATCCTGCAAGGTGAAGCTGCTCGAACAAGAAATACAGAGCAACGTGCTATTGTAACAGAATTCATAGAATTGTACCAGAACGAATATACAAATTTGATATCGTCAAAAGCTTTAGATCAGTTAAAAGAAGAAAGGTATAAAAAGAAGACTACTAAGTTAATTCCATTTGCAGAAGATATTCTCCTGTTTTCACAATACCTTCAAAAAAGGGAGGGGGAATTAATGATAGAATTGGAAATGCTTTTTAAACACGATTTATGGATAGAACTAGGTAAAATATTAATATGCAGCATGATTGTTTTCAACCGAAAGAGAGTGGGTGATGTTCAACGAATTTTTCTTGAGAGCTACAAAGAAAAATCTACAGCAGATACAAAATCAGCGATATACTTATCAAACTTTAGATGCGACAGAAAAATTGGTTGCCAATTCGTATGTACATTTTTTTACGCGTGGAAAAAAGGATTCTCTTGTTCCTATAATGATTCCGAAGCGACAAATGAAAGCTTATGATATTTTTATAAAGTATAGAAGTGAAGCATCTGTCCATGACGGCAATGTTTACTTATTTGGAAAGGGTGTGGATTCATATGTTGATGGTTGTATAGCATTAAGGGAGCTCTCAAAGAAATGTGGTGCAAAAAATCCCCAGCTTCTCCGTTCTAGTGCATTGCGTAAACACTTGGCTACTATGTCTCAAATTTTAAATATGGAGAGCGGAGATTTAGATGCTTTAGCAAATTACATGGGCCACAGCATTGATGTCCATAGGAAGTTTTATCGACTTCCCGACCAGGCTGTACATCTCGCAAGAATATCAAGACTATTATCGGCCGTTTCATCTGCGAATATGGAATCCATAAGAGGAAAAAGCCTCCAAGAATTGCCGATTCCCGATGCCGACAGTACAGTAGAGTACGTGATGCCTTTAGATATGGACAGTATTGAAACTGAAGGAGAACAAGGCGATGATGTTTTAGCAGAAATGGGGGGAGAACAAAGCAATGGTGTTTTAGAAGAAATGGCAGTACCCAATAAAGACAAGAAACCTTACGTAAGTTCTTTGGTTGTACCTATAATTTTAAAATTATTAAATTTTAAAAATGATTAAAAATCTGTTTGGTCACGGGTTATAAAAAAAATGCAAATAATCTTGGGTAGGTACCTACCTATAGTAACAATTTTCTCAGTTTTTTTCATTCCTCTCGAGGGTAATTACCAACATTTTATTATACATGGTGATACAAATAACGATAACTTCTGTCAAGAATTGTGGAATTTGAATACTGTTGCATAAGAAATATTTACTTAGTACTCTTTGGAAGTGGTGTACATGCTATTTTAATTGATTTAAGAAATTATATCCCTGTTATGATTGTATCTTCATGAGGTATAATTGAATTTTTAATAGTGTTCATTATCACTTTTAGCAACCTTGGTCACCTATGGAGCGGGAAGCTGTAATGCGCCATTTAGCGCATTGTGTTGCAGACCAGAGATTGCCTGTTAAAAATGAAGTAGAGTCTTGCAAAACGTCTGAACCAGTACTACAAAGCAGAACCTGGCGAAATATTAAAGATTTTGTTAGAAACTTAATTTCAACTAAAAAAAGACAAAGACAATTGTAAACCTGACAAAAATTTATTCTCTTGTTGGTACCTACCAATATTTCGTTCGTAAGATAATATTTTCAGACTATTTTATGTAATACTAATAATAATATGATAATATATGTTTATACAGGGTGTAACTTAAGTACATTGAAATAATGTAGGGTGATATACTTTATGGTGATATCCTTTGGCCAATTTTAAAAAACAATAGTTTATATAAACATGTGTCTAAAAATGCATCTTGGGGCGTTATAAAAAAAAGTTGTCGTTTTATTCAATATTATTGTTGTTCCCGCAGCTATTTAAACCAAATTTAGTAGACAGTACACCTGGTTTAAAATGCGATAATATCGAGCTCTAAAATTAACCAGTGGCGGAGGTATGCCTACTCGATTTAATAAATTTAGAAAATAAATTATTAACACCCTGTAGAAAATTAAAAGCAATTCCATTTTAAGATGAGCCATTTAATTAGAACAAAACTGTATCTTTCATTTTTCCGCTATGTCTCATAGTTGCATAGCAATTTAGATTTTTTTTTATTTCATTACACCGTTCTCTCAAACAATCGAACTATAATTTTTACTCACAGAAAACCCATAATTATGGGTTTTTATTGGTTTCACTGATCCTACAAAAAATTGAGGTAAATAATATAGGTGTACAGTATACTGCATAGTGGCCTCTTGTTAGACAAATACAACTGCTTCTGGTATTTGTAATCGTCTTCGAGATTTCTTAATGAGAAGAACAGGGGCATGTATTGCTGTAGGGGGTGGTCACATATCAACTGTTGTAATAATAATTAATTTAAGTTCAGTGTTTGCATTTTACATTTTTGTGAGTTTTTCGAATATTAATAATACATTGTCTCAATTTATTGTAGAATCGGTGAAATAAATACTATGGGTTTTCTGTGAGTATCTATTAATATTAGTTTGATTTTCTGAGAGAACGCAAAATGAAATAAAAAAATCAAAATTGTTATGCAACTATGAGACATACCGAAAAAATAAAAGAGAAAGTTTCAATTAAATGGCTGATCTTAAAATGTGATTGCTATTAATTTTCTACAGGGTGTTACTAATTTATTTCCTAAATTTATTACATCGACTACTGGTTAATTTTAGGGCTTGATATTATCACATCTTAAATCGCCCTATCTGGGTGTACTGTCTACCAAATTTGGTTTAAATAGCTGCGCTAATAACTACAATATGCAGGGCGTCTCTAAACCTAGTACCATAAATTTACCAGCCGCTTCCTGACGCAAAAATAAGTCGAAAATGTTTATAAAAATTTTGTCCTAAACCGCAGCATAAGGAAGCTACACATCTTTGAAAATGGTGTTGAAAAAACGGTAAACAATTGCATTTTAAAAACGGTTTGAGATAAAAAAAAATCGAAATTTTGCAGGCAGGCTAACCTATATGAACTTTTTTTCATAAAATTGGCCAAAGAATATCACCTTAAAATATTCCAATAAAATGGTTTTCAAGGTTTTTTAATTTCATAAACAACTTTAAAACTACTTAGTTAGCAAACAAAATACCTAATATGGAAAAAAGATATAATAAGGTTATTCTAAAATAAGTTTCCAGTTTAAAATAGTTGTATCTTCTGTACATATTAATAGTTTGTTTCTCATAGCTACCTTTATGCTTTGGAACGTCGTCTGCATTGATGTACAACCGTCAGTCGTTAAATTGGGAACTTACTTTAGAATAATTTAGTATAATTTAAGAATATGTTTGTAAAACTTTATATGGAAAATGTTTCTTATATGTTTTGTAATATGTTTTACAGTTTTACCTGGTACTACTTTACTTGGTAAAATTGTTAATCCACATTATATAATATATCCTGTATGTTTTTACTTAAATAGAGTTTGTTATATACATAAGATTCATGTATTTATTTAGAAGCTCCACTCGGCCAAATGCGGACAAAGTGTTGAAAAACTAGTTTATATCTACCAACGTTTTGGAGTATTATAAGTAGTACTTACTGGTTATAACAAAGTAAATGGTGTTGATAAGCGAGGAAAACTAAGGGAGAAAAAGTGCCGTTTATAATTATGAAGTTTCAGCTTGCCAAACCCCATTTAAATTGCCAATCAGCACGGTTCACTGAAAATATACAAGTATAAACGGGGTTAAAAAGGTGGAGAAAAATGAACTACCTATATAGCTTTAAATGGAGCATAATAAAATATATCGGAATAGGACTGTTCAGCTTATTAGCCCCCATTTTAAATGGATGACCCGCAGGTTTTCAAAAAATACACAAAAGCAGTTGAAAATAGGGTGGAAAAACTAAATTGTATACTATTAAACATATGTAAGAATATAAAGTTTCAGCTTGTTGGGTCCCATTTTAAATTGACAATCGGCACTGTTTTCTGAAAATATACTAGCAAAAACGGGGGTGGAAAAAATTAATTGCATAGCTTTAAATAGGGCATAATAAAATACGCCGGAAAAATATGAAATTTCAGCTTGCTAGCCGCGTTGTAAATTTTCAATTGGCACGGTTTCCTGAAAATATACCAAATATAAATGGGGTTAAAAAGGGGATGGCGAAAAATGGATTGTATAGCTTAAAATGGAGGATAATAAAATGTATTTGAATACGAAATTTCAGCTTATTAGCTCCAATTTTAAACGGCCCTTCAGCAAGGATTTTATAAAATACATAAGTATAAACAGGGTTGTAAAGGGCTGATTTGTATACCTATAGGGTAGCTATTATAAAAAACTAGGAAATCTGAAGTTACAATTTCCTTGTTTTATTGCAAGCTGCCAATCAGCAGTACTAGTTAGTAGTTTACTGATCAGCAAGTGGGCCACCCTAAAATTCTTTCAGAAATGATATATCTAGCTGACAAGGCAAGTAATATAACTTGAGATTTAAGTAATTTTTTCTATTGTACATATTATTTTGTAGCTAAGAGAAAAATAAATAGTCCCTATTTCCATCTAGCGCCAATTGAATTATAACATCAGCTTTCGCAATTTGTCACTAGGGCCTATACATACAATTGCACATAATTCCATGTATTTGGATCGTGTCCCATCCATCAAAACTAATGAATCAATAATTTCCCACTTACATGGGTCATACCCAAATGGGCCATAAAGACTGCTTATTGTGAATGGTTTCGTGTATCACTAATCCCAAACAACGAGCATGGGTGGGTGGGTAGGTGTGTATGTATGTATGTATGTACAGTCAGCGACAAATGTCGAAATCGATTAACGAAATGGAAGTTTTAGGAATTCTAGTTTTAGTCTTTCTTATGAAAAAGCCATAAACCATTTTTCATAGTTTAAATTAATTTTTAATCTTTTTAAATCTACAGCTTCCCTGTTTTAATTTTCAATGTTTTTCACTTTATAATTCCATTGTTTAATCCAATATGTTATTTTAACTAATTATTCTAATCTATTGTTTCTTCTGAAAATGCAAATGTAACGTTCAAATTTTAAATTTTCAATTACATATAAACGTGGGTTAGACAAGGTTTCTTGTTTATTTTCTTATTCTTCGATTAACCCTTTTACCCACTTGGAGCACCATGGATTATAATCTATTTACACCATCTTTAGCTGTTTTTTCCATAGGTAGATCCAACCACCTGCAGGATAGTTTCCGCGTTCTCTGATCACTTTCACAATGTGTTAGGGCGGCCATTATATAACTCGCAAAAGTTTTAGAGTCTAGGACAACCACCAAGTACTTTACTACCTTGGCCAATCAACTGACGTTCTTTTCACCAAGGAAGAGCCGTATCAGACCCTTAATCCTTTTCCTGCCCCTACAATATACTAGGATAGTAGTAGTCCCATTCCTTAATAACGTTAAGAGGGCGACTTGAGGAGTGGGGATAGTACAGTTTTCAAATGTAGGATTATATTTATTTACTAGAGGGCGATACTGGTATTGATTTGAATTATTTTGAAATTATCATTTATTTTGATAAAATCTGAAAACTAAACGACCGCGACGCGACTGCAGGGCACACCCAGGCACACTTGTTTTTATCAAATCTGTCACGTTGACAATTCAAACTTCATATCATTAATACTACGCAAACATGTAACTAGTACCTAATATAATATTACAATTACATTGTCCAGCGGAACTTTCTTTACTTTTTATTATTATTGTCTAAAAGACGTAAAAAATAATTTATAAATTACCGTCAAAGTTGTTCTTTAATTTAGCGAACTACAACTAACGAAAACATTGTTGTCTGTATAGAGCTGTGGTAATGCTTTCGGCCTCGCACTCAGAAGTCATAGGATCCATTCCAGGCTCTGATAAACTTTTTTTAAAATTTGATTTCTATTTAAATAAAAATATTGATTGTAATACTTTTTATTTTTTTGCTTTTATTATTTTTGGTTGACAAAATTAAAGAACACCGTTGACTGTTGACTGTAATTAATAAATTACCGATTTTAACTTTTTTTGAACAATAATAAAGGTTAATACTTCTTGCAGTTGCCTAAATTCTAACAAAATAATACAGTTTGAAATTATAAACGGGTTTGTAAGAAAATACATGTTGTATAGGGAAACTATGTTCAGGAATAAGTGTTCACACGTACAAATCTTTTCATTTAAATTCACATTTAGCGCGTATTTAATGTCAACAGTGCCATCTATCCAAATTACGCTGAACTTCTTACTCACAATTGGCGGCCATTTTTTTATGCCCTTGTCAAACCAAAACTTAAGACTACCGAAAAACATTATTATCCAACGTTAATGATCCGGACTTGAAGTTTACATTCTGTGTGACCATACTTATTGCTAATTTTAAAATTGAATTTAAATTTAGAATCAAAACTGTATTTTACATGAAATTTAGTGGCAGCCTAAGTTGCAATAATGCTTTGTAGAATATCTTAATTAAAATTCAAATTTTTCGTTTTTGTTCGAGTTCGGTAGTCTTAAAATTAACAAAGATTTTGTAGCTGCTGCCCTCTATCGACAAAAAGGGCAGCGGCCGCCCTCTTAATACCATTATTACAGCTCAGTCTATCTACACCCGATTTCCATTGAAAATGAATTCTTTTAGTTGATATGGAAATACCCTATACCTACTACAAAAAGTTTAAGAAACTTCCTAAACTGTTTGTGGTATAGGGTTCTTCTTATTTGGTAGTTCCGTATCAACGAATTAAAAAAAAAACAACTAGTCCTATTCCTTTTTAATGGAGTCAGGTATACATCAAGCACGTCGCCTCTAGCCCTATATTTCTAATGCACGAGGTGATATACTTATCTGACAAGGACCAGTTGAATAAAATATTTGACAATTGATCGTGGATCAGCTGAACTGGGACTTCAACCACTTGATACAACTGGGCCTTTAGTAATAGTTCGAAGGTTGTAAAAGTAGACAATGGTAACACTACAGTATAGCTACGTGGTAGTATAAGACCTACATAAATGAATAGGTACCGAAACAAAAGGTACAAACGCACAATGGAATGTTGTTAGTCGTCCTCTTCATAGAAATTTTCTGTATTTATATAACGTCGACATATTTCTGTTGAAATTGACGTGTGGATTTGTTGATTATGACAGTCCTGTTTTTTTATAAAACAATAAAACTTGCAGATATAGGCATAAAGCATATAGTAACCCTGCGATATATTTTATGGATATAGGTTTCCCTATTTTGTCATGTGGGGTCAAGGGGTCATTTCCAACATATTGCTCATTGTACTATATTAGCATTTATTTAAATATTATATAAGTGGTGAGATACATACAATAAAATAAATTCTATATTAATTTACAAGATAAGTAGTAGGTATACATTCGTAACAAAATTGTAACTCAAAGAAATTTTTACTACCTAGTGCTAAAACCAATTTAAAGGACTTCAGAGTCAGATATGGGACTACATAACGTTAAAAGTACTTCAACTTCTCCAATTTGTGCACCATCATGAGAAAATAACTCATAAGTCCCCTTACCAACAACTGGCGGTAACGGGTTCTTAGAAGCATTGTACCATCTGGATTTTTCTACCCATTCCAAAAAACCAAAGGGCCAAGCAATCATTGTCTTTCCCAATGGCCATGGTTTCCAATTTGCACTAAAATATATAATCAAGGGTTCTTCATTTAATGCTAATAATAGATTTTCCGGCTTATAATAAAATTCTTGAAATTTCAAAAAATCCAGTTTAACTTCTCGTCGTCTCCACATTTCTTAAACAATTTTGTACTATAATTCATTTATTTCCACTGGTGCTCAATAGGCTTACCATCTTCGCCACTTGGCGCCACACAATTGTCAGATTGCATGTGCATGCTAATTAAATTTTTGAATGTAACAAATACATTAATTTTATCCTTTCTGGGAAAATGGACATATGGAGGAGTAAATGTAATTTTGTTTATTTGAACTTCCAGCAGGTATAAGCGAAGTTCCTCTTTACTGTCCATATTCTTTTGCTAGTGAGCAGTGGAGCACCCAAGAAGAATATTAATTACAAAAAATTTACGTGACAATATTTGACATACAAAAATTTTGGCGTTAAATCACGGATATCTTGGAATGATAGTTATTGTCAAAGTTCATCTTAAACTCGGCCGCTACACGATCTCGTACTTCATATCTCATCTCGTCAGTATCACTTTTAAGACATTTATGTAATATACTATTATAGTATATCGTGTATCTAGTAGGAAAAACGTAACATGAACGGAGTACTGCGTCGAGGCGATGCGTTTTCCAGGAAGGTTTGAAATTGGTAAGTAACCGGCGAATAGTTACCCATGTGAGTGTAAATAGCACATGGATTAGCTTTGATTCATTTACTTTTATTTTCTATTTTTGGAGCCACGTTTTTATACTATTTAGGCACCCTTACCCTTGTCCAAGGTTGAAGCATTTTGGGTGTCATCACATGTAAGTCAGGTGAGTCGCCAACTAATGTTTTATTTACCGTATCCGGAGATTATGGCAGCGGCCGGCGGGTCAGCCATGGAAAATAGATACAAAAGCGGCCCCAAAACGTAGCCCCGGGATACACCAGTTATGATTGAGTATTTGAATACTGGCCTCCAAACTTCGTTTCAAAACTACGTCTAGACTAAAAATACTTTTGAATGTGGGCGAGTATTTTAATTTTAAAGAGGAATTTTTTGTTAAACGATTAGTACCTGATATCCAAAAACACTTACACTTACCTACAAACAATATTTCTTGTTTTCTATCGACTTTTGGATAGTGTTGTTGGTTATCCTATGGGATTGCTGTATGGTGGAGTGAAATCTTCGAAAACTTGATATTAACACAATCTGTATAATTTTCATTTGCGGTGGTCATATTGTGTGGGGGTTTAAGTTGAATCGATAACAATAACTAGATTACTACCTAATTATTTTACAAATATTGTGAACGATGTAATCGCGTTGGTGATTCGTGGTCGAGAGGGTGCCGGAGCTTCTTACCAGGCATCCCGTACTCTCCTGGCTTGCTGGCAAAAGATGGTCAACCTTCTGGAACCTTCCTTAAAATGCCGCGATGTTTAATCGGCGTACTGCCGTACAATGCTATCGATACCTATTACAGCTATACTATAATAGTATAATAAAGTTAGCAGCGTTCGCCAATTTCTAAGTAACACTTTTAGAATTGTTTTTCATTTATAAAATCTTAATGAAATTTTATAAATCGTTATTCAATTATTATCTTTTATAGACTTTTGACAATTGCACAGGGATGCCTTATAAAGCTAACGAATTCAGTTGTTTCCAGTTGAAAATGAGCAAAACTTTAGTATGCGTATGCGTAGTAGGTATTTATACCTGCTCAACAAAATTGTCGCATCACGTTATCCAAATTGAATTTTCGGTATAAAGAATGGATGTCTAAGCTGGAATCTTCATTGTCTAAAGTGTAATAAAAATAGGATTGAGGGCTAGGAAGCCTGCTACTGGACCTCGTTTAACCAGAATACACCGTGTGGCCAGGTTAAGGTTTGGTCGTGAACACACACGTGAACAACTGGAGCAATGTGTTTTTCATAGACGAATCAAGATTTTGCTTAACATCTTCTGATGGACGTATTAGTGTGTGGCGTCGTGTTGGAAAACGATATGCTCCAGCAAACATTCTTCCAACTACGAGTTTTGGAACTATAGTTCAATAATGATATGTGGCGGAATTTCTTTGTACGCTCGTACGGAGTTAGTGGTGGTGGATAGGGGGCTCATCTTCAAGCCACTCGGTAACAACACCTGCAACGTGGGGGTTGGCATTATCATGCATCAGTGCGAACTCGGGTCCATCAACAGCACCTGCGAATGGAAGCACTATAGGCCGAAGTACCCTATTTAGATACTCATCAGCATTTAAAAACCCCTCAACAAAAACAAGATCTGTTTTTCAGCCAATGCAGATACCACCCCACATCACTACGGTACCTACCTCCTTTATAAGAAATTGACCTCCTGAACACATCTGAACCTTTCCAAGTTATCAGGTTGTCTCCACACTCTAACTCTTCGACTGTAAGGATGTATTCCAAAACGAGATTCGTCTGTGAACAAAACCCTAGACCATTGTTCTTCTGTTCACAGAATATGCTCTTCAGCTCATTCTACTCTGCGTGCTCGATTACCATGCCGAATTGACGGGGCTTTTATAGAACGTCGGTCTTCATGCAATCGATTTCTAATTGTTTGAGAGCATACAGTTATATTATGGGTAGTCTGAAGCTGTGAAACCAATTGTTTAGCCGTAATTGTTGGTCGTCGTCTAGCTTCCAAAGGTAAGTAGTGATCTTGAACTGCGGTAGTAATGCGTCCACGAACTGGATGTTGTTCGATAGGTTCTCCGGATGTCCTATATCTACGCCACAGTCTGCTAATAACACTTTGAAATATGTTTAAAACTTGTCTTCGGTCAGCTTCTAGCATACCATGTTGACGTTGTTGATTACCTTCCATAATAACAGCACCAATAAAACTTAAAACACCCCAAAATACCTACACTTAAATCAACTGTAAATGATAATTAAATTGTTTCCTATAGAAAATAAAGCAATTCCAGTGTTATTATAATAACACTGGAATGGCTTTATTTTCAGTTGAATTGACAATTAAGCATTTGCATTTGTTTATTTATTATTGAAACAATTGCTATCGCTAGCCCAAAGGGTAGCACTAACATACTTGATCAATGGCAGAAATATTTGATGTCAAAATTAATTTATATCGATAAAAAAATATATATCCCTAGGCTTTTGTAATGTGTGTATAAATATCGAGTGATGCGATAATATCGTGTATAATAATACAGATTGTCCACGACTACTAAATTATATATCAATTATTTATGTGTTTTGTCAAACATAATGCTATCCATAATAAATTGCCGTGAGTTATGGGAGTGAATTATGGTACCTAATTCACTCTTACGTCAAAATCACAAATGTCAAAATACAATACAATACAACATAACATAAGTAACTTTGTTTCGAGGCCCTGAGATTCGTCATGATTGTCCTTGCTGTAACTTGTTGTTTTTAAAAAGTGTTTCTCGGACAAATTGTTATAAATTTTTTTTATAATTTATAATTCAATATTAATTTGACGTTTCACGAATCACATCAAATACAATTGCTGGCTTTGATATGAACTGTCATGGCTGATTAGATGAAGTTTTTAAAAAAAAATTCAGGTATAAATTTTTACAAAAATTGTTATTTAGCAATAGTCGTGGAAGTATAGTATTTAACTCGCATGTTATTGACTATTATTCACTGCGGTTATTTTGTAACCGTCGTGAATAATAGCATAATAGTCATCCTAACATGCTCGTTGAATAATATACTATTTTCGTCATCTATAGTCTAATATAGACTCTTCGATACTACATAATTAATGATATATGGTTTTACAAGTGAAGAAAAGTGAGAGTTATTCGTAGTATAATTATTCTTTATTTACAGTTGTTTGCTATTATTTCTTATTATTACTTAGATAGATGTACTAAATACGAATTAAGGATATGAATCACTCAGTTTCCTCTGTCATTTCACCACGCACATCACATTTCAATAACTGAAATGCAAAACTTCTGAACATGTTCTTAATTTGTGCTTTTAAAATCTTACCTCACGTTTATCTTCAAAACTCAGATCATCACGTGATAAAATACAGCAAAGTTTTGTGTAAGCTGCTTCTGTAGTCATATCTGATCCAGAAACTACGCCGGCTTTGGTTACATCCTAAAAACGTTTCTTAGATAAATGAGTGAGATTGGATTGCTTTCCATACTATAGCTACTTAACAAAGTTAATAAAAGTTAACTTTTCTTATTTAGTTTGTGAGACAACAATTATTCACTATTCACCGCAGACAGGTAGATCAGTTCCTCCTTTTACCATTATTTTTATTTTCTTTAATTTTATGCCCACCCTACCCCTTTGGGTAGATAAATCCAAGTATGATTATAGCACTGACATTTATTTATATTTTGTTAAGTGAATACTGACGATAAAAATTTAATGTTTTCACCCCTTGTATCCTCTCCGTATAGTACTCAACTTACCGCTCCAACGGCATATAAATCGCTTACACCCCCTTGATGACATTGAGTAACTCTAACAATTAAAACTTCCTGTTCCACAGCATTTGCAAGTACATGCATTATTTCTTCCGTTGATGGGATGTTACCCGTTCCAAAGCACCGAAGAACAGCACCTTTAATTGGAGGCTTCAAACATTCACGCAACTGAAAATGGAAGACGCTTGTAACTAATAAACTGATTTGTGTATTTTACCATTTTACTTACAATTTCGGGTTTAATTCCTGGATATATCTCTAGTACGATTACATCGTCACACAAATTGTCCTGTATATAAAAATCTGCATTTGGATCTACTTCTAAGATGCGTTCTGAATCAACTGTTAAACTAATTCTTAATATTGCAAAAAAAGTTAACAAATAGGTAATTTACCAAATATTGTCGCCTCCATACGTGCTAGAGGTGGATAATTAAGGGAATTAAATGCTTGAAAACCTTCCGAATCCACTTTAGTGGTACGGTTTCCACGAAGCAGTTTATTTCCACAAAAAATTGTAACCTCGGGAATATTGTAACAGCCTGCTAATATAAGAGAACATACCATATTGTTTGTCGCATCGGTATGCATTTCAAAAATGGGTATCTTGAAAATTAGAACTATACAAGAAACTCGAATATGTAAATTGGGTCATTACCATTGCTCCAGTCAATATAACAGGCTTTGCAAGACCTTCAAGCATAAAAGAAAGGGCTGATGCAGTGTAGGATAGTGTGTCCGTTCCGTGTAGTACAATAAATCCATCATAATCATCGTAATTCTCCTAAAACGAAATAAAACACAAGAATACAATACCAAATCAAACTGTAAGTGAAATATTGTATGGTGTAACATATAGGTAATAGCTTTAGCGACTTTTGCAGTAGGTACCTACTTCTTTAACTTTCCACATGCTGGTCGCTTTTGTGAAGTCATAAATCATAAGAATCAATGGTTTCTAAGAAGAAAGCGATTCGGTTTAGAGAGGGTTATCAAACAGATGAAGAGGGGAAATATAATAGTAGCTAGGTATGCCGGGGGTAGTATATATAGGGGAAGTCCGTGTAATTTGGACCAATGTGTAAATTGGTCCAGGCAAATAATTCAAAAACTAGAATATGTAGCAACATCTTACTAATGTGTTATGAACCATCCCTACCTAAGACGCTCTAAGGAATGAAACTTGGTTAAGATGAGTCAGTTACTAAAAAGTGCCATTCAGTTCAAGTTGAGCCCGTGTATTCATATAAGGTTGGGTGAAATCTGTGTGCGAAATTCTGCAAAGTCAGTACATATTTTACAATACCAACTAGACTTTCTTAATTAATAGCTATCTAAGAATACTTCACCCCAATAAAAATTTTAAAAGTTAATTACATCATTTAAAAAAAATCATTGTTGTCTAGACGCCACATGGTGTAAATCGGTCCACTTATATAGTGTATATATATCGTGTAATTTGGCCCTGGTCCAAATTACACGTATTTTACTACAAAATCTTTGTATGCATTTATTTCGTTTTTTCTATACTAAATTTTAAAATATTTCATATGAATACCATTGCTCATTTCATAAACCTAATTGTAGATTAAACAACATCAAAACCAAATTACACGACTCATGAAACCAAATTACACGCCTATGGACCAAATTACACGAAATAATAAAATTTTTAAATATTTTTTAAAAATTAATACGTATTTAGTTGCTTCATATTGGGGTGCAATATCAATTCGTTTTAGTACGTAGCATTCACACAAAATATATGCATCCTCTGGGTATCTCCAGTAAGAAATTATCGTGATATCTTCTTAGGGGGTCCAAATTACACGGACTTCCCCTACTACCCATTTTTGTTTCAGGGAAAAATTGAAATAATACTTCATATCACTAATAGGATATATCTAACTTGTCTAGGTACTAAAACAAAGTGACTTGAATCTAATTTTTTTATAAAAAATTGGTGTGCGTCATGGGACACACGACTGAAGTGTAACTTCTTACTTCTTGTGTTTGTTGCATTTATTTTGACGCACCCTGTATGTGCATTATTATCCATTTGGTTGCATTAATTTTGACGCACCTTGTCTTTAAATGTTAACAAACACAAAATGTATAAATGTATTGAATATAAACACACATTGCGTGCGTCACTCCTCGGCGATCGCCACCTGCTTTATCTTCGAGTCTGCGCAACACGCACGCTTAATGTATGAATTTAAAACGCCCGCGCGTCACGTGTTTCCGTTACGCGAACACGTAATATCCGTTTCACTCCCAAGATTTTAGTCCTCATCGCCGCATAAGAAGTTACACTTCAAAAATCCATAATAAGGTGTTCCAATGACATTTGCTCACATGACCTTCCTGGAGGGGCAGTACAAATAATTTAACGTCTACCCGTATCATGTGACAATGTGCAACAATGTCACGTGACCAAATGTCATTGAATAAACGAACTAATAGTTACACTGCCAGTTTGTCAATTCGAGTTTAAACTCGGTTCAGTTGATCTAAGATCAATTGTCATGGATACCATTGTTAGAAGAATTGTATTCATGACAATTGGTCTTAGTTCAGCTGAACTGGAATTGAAAACCCGGCACTAAAATGTTATACAAATGTTTAAATTCGAGAATAAATTAAAATACTACCTCTTAAACGACTTCAAGGTTATTACCTCAATGTCCTTAGCTATTTGCAACCAAGAGTGATGGGCAATGTTGCTGGAATCCAGAAGAGGGTAATATTCTTTTATATTGTACACAAATTTACATTTGTTATACACTTGCCTACAAAGAAATTAAAAATTACCATCAAGAAATTTTATTAATAAAAATATTAAAATTTTGTTTTTCCTACACTTACGGAGGACACTAACTTCAAACCCATCTACCGCCCCTCTTGGATTCGAACCAATAGTCGTGCAGCCTCGCTTTAATGTGATACCTAGCAATGCCTTTAGGGATTGCTAGCATCACGATTCACAACCGCCACAACAACTAACCCCAAAAAATTGGAAACTAAACATACCCATAATAAACTCCTGAATCATTGAAAACTCCTAAAATGTTTCAACAAAAATCAAACGTTTTACTAATGATAAGGAAACATTTTTTCCAACACCCATTACTTCTTTAATTTTTCCGAATGCCGCGAGCGCCCAACTTTTTTCTCGGAAGGAATATTTCCTGGATGTTCATTCATAGGACAAGAAAGTATTAAAAAAAGTTGTTCCTAGAAATCGCATAAAGGTTGATTCGCAGAAAAATTTTCAAATCGCACCAAGAGAAGGTACAAACAACAAACAATGAAATAGCCTTAGGATGCAGTCCAGAATATTATCATGGAACAGAAATCGAAAATTCAGAACAAGGTGTTAGTGTTAGAGTAATGTATTGATTTGAGCACAACCGCAATGTAGAACAGAGCACAAATTAAAAACAAAACTTTACTGCAATTTATACGGAACATAAATTAGACAATCCGTTAAACAGATTTTGGGCACGATATTTTTCTACAATTAGTATATTGTATTAGTTAGAATATTTAAACAATAACAATACAGGGTGTCCGGAAACAACGTTCCATAACTTCGGGAGATGATTCTACATCCAAAAATATGAAGAAAAGTTCTCATGAACAGGAGTCCGGAAAAGCTTTCTAACGGAGCTACGGCTCTTTGACGAGGGGCCTCAAAATGTGTTGTTTTATTAATAAATTAGTTAATCAATACTGAAACGAGATTGATAAAATTTGGTACCCAGGGTATATTTGGTACGGGAAATAGTTTGGTAATGTTAAAAATAGAAAAAAAAGCCAGGGGCGTGCGTAACGGGTAGGGTGTATTGATTAACTAATTAATAAAACAACACATTTTGAGGCCCCTCTTCAAAGAGCCGTAGCTCCGTTAGAAAGCTTTTCCGGACCCCTGTTCATGAGAACTTTTCTTCATATTTTTGGATGTAGAATCATCTCCCGAAGTTACGGAACGTTGTTTCCGGACACCCTGTATAATGGTGCGTGCCTACAAAATTTACGTAGGTAGTACTATACTTACACTAATAAATATTCACAAGCATCATCTTCTCGTCTTATTTTTTCTGCTTCTTCTTCATTATGTAATTCTGACATGCTTTTAATCTTTTCTTTAAAAGCATTAGGAATCGGAACAAGTGCTACAAAATAATTATTTTTGTATCAAGGTCACAGTGTTAAATCTTTTTTATCCGAGTCTGATTTTTTGGTTCAGGCAACTCCAAGACCAAATAAGAGGCAAGGACGAAAAAACATTTTTGGCAAAAGTGCAAACATCGTTTTTTAGGAGAATATTACAAATTTTATTAATAAATTTAATTTTATTTAGATATTTTGACGTCTACTAACAACTCACTACTTTTCGGCCATTTCTCTCACGGCCGTATATACTTCACGATCACATTTCTGTGCCACCTTGAAATACACTTTACGACTGCTGAAAGATACGCAAAACATCTGTTTTTGTTACAATCACCCAAAACATTAAAGAAATAATAATAATAACGTAAGGGATCTACCTACATCGAACTCGTTTAGACAATAAGATTATGTACCTATTGTTTTATTAGGATCAGAAGTGAAGTTTTTGGGCTGTGTTTGTTTGTTTATTTGGAAATCTGTTGAATTTATTTATTCTAACATGCATATAATATATTGTTTAGTTAACTATAATTATTTTATATAAATTTAATGTTTTGTTTTATGTAAACAAGTTTTGATAAATTGCTGGTTTAGTTCTTTTAAAATAAAGGTTTTACCTGTTGCAAACAATACTTTGATACTTTTAATATAATAATCTAACAGGTTATGGGCCCAGGCATCGCTGGTATAATTTAAAGTTTTACAAGTAGTGAATTGCAACAATAATGTCAGGTAAAATTAATATGGACACTGTCAATAAGTTTGACGGAAAGAATTATCAGCAATGGAAGTTTCAGTTGAAGTGTGCCCTGAAAGCAAGAGGGGTTTATGAAGTTGGAAATGGTGAATGTCCAAAACCAGGTGCTGAAGTATCAGCAACGGAGTTGGAGCAGTGGTACAAAAAGGACGTCGACGTCGCCATGTTCACGTTGACGTCCTCTATGGAGTCGGATCAGATAACTTTGATCGAAAACTGCACAACTGCAAAAGAAATTTTGGATAAACTTGACACCATTTATCAACAGAAGTCTGAAACTAACAAGATGATGCATCAAGAAAGGTTTCATCAGTATAAAATGGATCCAAATGATAAGATGGCACTGCATATTGCAAAATTAGAAAATTTGGCTAAGCAGGTTCGTGATTCCGGTGACGTTGTCAGTAATGTAGCTGTCATGATGAAGATCCTAAGTACTTTACCAGTAAAGTACAGAAATGTTGATCAAGCATGGTTATCAGTGGATGAAACGAAACAAACACTGCAGAACATTACGGCTAGACTGCTTGATGAAGAAGCAAACTTGACAGAGTTGGAAGTAAGTGAAAATGCGTTCTCTACACAAACAAAGAGCACGTCAAAACCAAAATCACGCAAGAAATGGATGACATGCTATAATTGTCAAAGAAAGGGACATTATGCACGAGAATGTCAGAATCCAAAGAAGGAACGACCAAAAAGGGATTCAAACAATCTCGAAAATGGATCACAAGGAAACATATCCGCCTTTACCATGCCTTTACACTTGAAAATAAAGACGAGATAATAATGTTGAATGCTCTAACCACGATCTTCTTGATTTTCGAGTCTGCTCTAACAGTATCAAAAGATGAAGTTTGGACAATGGATAGTGGTGCGTCAGCACACATGACTCTCAGAAGGGAGTACTTTTCAACATTTGAAGAAAGCATCGATGTAAACAAGTTTTGATAAATTGCTGGTTTAGTTCTTTTAAAATAAATGTTTTACCTGTTGCAAATAATTAACATACGCTCGTCCTGAGTCCTGACATCATGTACGCAGTGAATATAGTTAGCAGATTTCAGAATAGTCTGAGTTTAGCACATTGGAATGCTGTTAAAGTTAAACGCATCTTGAAGTATTTAAAGGCGACTCAAGAATTAGGAATTCGATACTATTACGACAATGAAAAGCTAATTGATTATTCTGATGCAGATTATGCAAAACGATATAGACACTAGAAGATCAACTACAGGTTATGTCTTTAAGATGTGTGGTGGAGCCATTACTTGGTGCAGTCGCAGACAACGGTCAATATCATTATCGTCTACTGAAGCTGAATTTGTGGCAGCCTCAGAAGCATCAAAGGAAGCCATGTGGTTGACAAGAATTTTTACAGAGATTGGTGAACCAATTAATAGTTTTGTGCATTGATAATCAAAGTGCTATAAAACTGATTAGAAATCCAGTGTTTCATTAACGAACAAAACATATTGATGTACGTTACAATTTCATAAGGGAAAAATATGAAAATAATGAACTAAATGTTAAATTTGTACCAAGTGAAGATCAAATTGCTGATATTTTCACTAAGGCATTATCTTTTCACAAATTTAATAAGTTTAGAACAGTGTTAGGTATGACATGTTATGTTTGAAATACTGTAGATTAAAATAATCTTAAACTGTTATATTTATGTTAAATGCAGATTAGAATATGTGGGAGTGTTGAATTTATTTATTCCAACATGCATATAATATATTGTTTAAGCCCGTATGACACGGTGTTAAATTTGAAACAAAATTCGCGTGTAAATTGACACGTAAATTTGATGTCAAATTTAATGCCGCGCCGCCGTGTCATACACAAAATTATTTTGTAAATTTTCATGCAAATTTTTATGAAATTATTTTCAACATCCCTGGTAAACTTAGACACTTTTACGTACCTAGTCTTGAAACACTCTTACGATAGGGAAAAGATAGGCAAAGCAGGAGTACCAGGGATGTTCAAAATAATTTCATAAAAATTTGCATGAAAATTTACAAAATAATTTTGTGTATGACACGGCGTTAAATTTGACATCAAATTTACGTGTCAATTTACACGCAAATTTTGTTTCAAATTTAACACCGTGTCATACGGGCTTTAGTTAGCTATAATTATTTTATACAGGGTGATCATTTGAAAACGATCCACCCCCAATATCTCGGTGCACAAAGCTTTCTAAAGAAATCGCCGAGACACGTCAACAATATTAATGAGGGGGACATATTATTACATAAAAGTTACATAACACGTTTTATCCCCCCACCCTCCAGAGCCTCCTCCTCAAAAATTTTAAATGGCAAGGGGGGTTATGTGATACCTCATTTGAAAGGCCTTTGGATTACCTACATTTTGACGTTTTGCTTTTTAAAATCGGTTGATTCGTTTTTGAGATATTAAGGGAAAAGTGTTTAAGTTTATTAAAACAAAAGGGAGCTTTTAAAACGCATAGCAGGCTGTGCATTACTGGATGTTTTTATTGTCACTACTTGTCAAAGTGTTTGGCAATAATAATTGTTGATGTTCGTTTAAATTAAAATCGATAGATTTGTTTTACAGAAATTTAATATAATAATTAGACAAAAGTAATTTCAATTCTTTCAGCTAACGTGTAAACCATTTTTTAAATTTCACAAAAATCTCCAACACAAAGTAAAACACACACAAACACTGTTCAATCACTGTAATATTAAATTTGCACAAACGTCAAAACATCATTTAATTGTTTCTGCACAGCCTGCTATTTTGTTTAATTTTTATATTTCTTTAAATTTCTGAAAAACAAATCTATCGATTTTAATTTAAACGAACATCAACAATTATTATTGCCAAACACTTTGACAAGTAGTGACAATAAAAACATCCAGTAATGCATTATGACAACAGCCTGCTATGCGTTTTCCCTTTTGTTTTAATAAACTTAAACACTTTTCCCTTAATATCTCAAAAACGAATCAACCGATTTTAAAAAGCAAAACGTCAAAATGTAGGTAATCCAAAGGCCTTTCAAATGAGGTATCACATAACCCCCCTTGCCATTTAAAATTTTTGAGGAGTTGGCTCTGGAGGGTGGGGGGATAAAACGTGTTATGTAACTTTTATGTAATAATATGTCCCCCTCATTAATATTGTTGACTTGTCTCGGCGATTTCCTTAGAAAGCTTTGTGCACCGAGATATTGGGGGTGGATCGTTTTCAAATGATCACCCTGTATATGAATTTAATGTTTTGTTTTATGTAAACAAGTTTTAATAAATTGCTGGTTTAGTTCTTTTAAAATAAAGGTTTTACCTGTTGCAAACTTTTTTTGATACTTTTAATATAGTAATCTAACAAAATCAACTAACATTTAAACAATAATTGAATAATTCTCATTTTCAGTTTTATCGAGACGATAGTAATTGAAAATTTCTTCCATAATAAATTGTTTGAGTGCCGTAGGATAAGAAGAATAGGTTCAAAACCGCATCGCATCGCAAAACCGATTTCTTATAACCTGGAACAAACCAATTCCGTAGATTATGGGAAACCAAACAAATTTTTACGTTTTCGTCACATTGGAGTTAGATAACAATTAGGTAACAAAATTCTAGGTCTAGGTAATAAAATTTTCTTTAATTTTTTTAATTTAACAAATCAGATTAATTTTGGAAAATGTGTTTAATATGGCAGAACGATTTAGATATTTACAGCAACGTTGCGTAATCGTCAATTACCATCAAGTAGGATGAATTTTCCTAAAAACGTTTAAATATATTTTTACAGCACTCGTATTATCAGCTCACCACAAGTTCAATTGATGATAAGTCATGTGCAAATGGAATTCCCGTTCGTAATAATTTGTTACAGTAGGTTACTTCCTCAATTTACACTAATTTTACAGATTATATATTTTCTTGACTCAGTTTTGAATTATATAGGGTGTTTCGAAACTTAACGGTATCCTTTTAAGGGCGTGTTCCTCTAATGAAAATAAGAGAAACAATTATAACTTTGGTCCGCCAAATGTTTTGTTGTCGAGATACAGGGTGTTGAAAAGTGATAAAAAACATTAATTTTTTTTTATTTATTTTACATGATTGAAATTTAATTTTTAAAAATTGCGTAATATTGTATGTATGTTTATGCAGCTCAAATGGACCATATTAGTCACTTTTTTACTTCTCCAGTGAAGTACTAGCTACCATATTAACAGTTTTCGTGTAAATCACACTTCATCAAAGAAGAATAACGCAATAACTCCGTTTATTGAATAATTTTACAAATAATTTTCAATGTTTGCTTCAAACTTTTGTTGTCTTGAAGCTAATGCCGGTCATTTTGAACATTATTTTTAAAATTATTACATAGGTAAACGGATTTGGAAAGTTATTTTTTAGTCACATTTGTTATCTTTGAAATATGATTTACTACACAAAAACGATTAATGATAGGAAAAAATTCTAAAGATCGTTTCATTTGTAAATTAGTTGAGTATTTCGCAAATTGTGTCAAACACAACAAAAACAGTTTTTCCTCCCGAAATATCCACAAACGCACCTATAGCTACGCCACCTAGAAGGAAAAAACTAACTAATATGGTCCACTTGAGTCACATGAACATATTATACGTAGGTACTATTGTGTAATTTTTTAAAGTTTAATTCCTAATCGTTACCGAATAAATTAAACCTAAAACATCGATGTTTTTTAACAATTTTCTACACCCTGTATCTCGATAACAAAGCATTTGCGGATACATGTTAATAGGAACTTTTCGTCTTATTTTCGTAAGAGGAACACATCCTTAAAAGGATGCCATTTAGTTTTAAAACACCCTGTATAATTTCAAAAATTAAAGTCAGATACCTAACACAGAAATAAAAACTACATAATATAATATTATAAGAAGTAATAACTGTATTGATTGTTAATTTAACTAAACAATGTTAAACATTGATTACTAATCCTTTTTACTAAACCGATACTAAACTAAACTAAAGCTAGGTAGACACAACTACTAATTTAAGTATTAAATTGTTCTTGAAAATTTAAAAGCTATTCTGTTCACACAATTTTTATACCGTGTGCCTTATAAAAAAAGCTTTAATTAGGGCAGTTATTATTCTTAATTAATTAGTAGTTATAGTAGTAATGTATGTACAAGATGTAGCTATTGAGCTAATAAAGAAAGATTATTATTATTATTATTAAAGTTAACTAATTAAAAGTATCCGAAATCACACATGAAACACGATACTAAAAAATTATACAATATTTAGTAGGTAGGTACTACGTCCTTTTAGAATAATTTCACTTACTTCCATCATCGCCTTTTTTCATGCCTATGGTTCCACCAGTGTACAAGACCTTAATCCTTTTGTAACCTTTCGGGAAAGGATTGCAGCAGGACTTCATAATTGCTGGTCAAGGAGCCTCTATACACCACTACTCACTCATACGTCCAAATAACTTACTGCAGAGGGAATACTAATGTGTTTGTAAGTGTGCGGATAAAGCGCACATTCCTAAAAAAGTTGATAGTATGATATCCACATGTCTGAACTAAAACCAAAATAGAGGTATAGGTAAATCATAATTACAATCATTGATTGTTAATGTGTATTAATAATAGTATATTATATTACTAGGAGTAGAAAGAGTTCATTTTGTGTTGACCTCGTATGTTGCAAAATGTGCTCAACACAAAATGAACGTTCTACTTCGACTAATATATTGATATATACTGTTTTTTCTTCAAGCTAAATAATGCAATATATGTTATAAAATAAATGTTTATTTTGTAAACGTTATTACCACTACTGTCAAAAATAAAAACAAAACAATGACATGTCCGATTTTAAATGAACTAGCGGTATATATAATACAGCCGTTGCCGTGGTTACGTACCTACACACATTATGTTACTAGTACAATTATTTAACATATTGTTTTACTAGTAACACAATGACTCCCTTCTACATAGCCGGTTCTGTAGTACAATAGGGATATTACAATGCGCTTGAAGAAAACATTATAATAGATACTAGTAGCGACTGTAGCGTATTTGATACAAACCATCTTGGTTCCCTTAAATACATAAAATTTACTATTTTTGCAATAAGATACGGCGATACTGATTTATTTTCTGTTAATTAGAATTTAAATGTGTGCCATTAAGGGCCGATTTTACAATACTGGTATAAACCTGGAATTAACTATTACTCCGACAACTGGCATGGTTACAATACAATAATTACAATAATTGAAGCTATCTCAATTGTTGGTGGTATAGCTTATGCCAGGTATACACAATACTTACGACTAACAAAATTTCTGGTTTGGCCATGAAATATAAACGATTGATTTATTCTCGATTATATTCTTGACAACTGTCAAAGTCAGGTTTAGCCGAAACAAGTAAGTAACGACACACTAATTATATTTCATGGCCAAGCCCGATCGAAAATTTTTTGGTCATATTGTATTAGTATTGCAAAATCGGCCTTTAGTTTGAATTCACAGTTACTACAGGAAACTTGGAATGAATAACGATAACAGGAACAGGAAAATGTGAATATACCAGGAAAGTTCTAAATGTTTCCTTTATAGACTAGTCATAACCTTCTAATTATTTTCAAGTAATTCCTTTCAGCTTCATTTACTGTCATTTACTGCAGTTTTCACAAACAATGTTCGAGCAAATGATAACTTTTATACAGGGCCTACATGTACATGATGGGGATCTGGTAAACAGTGGGCGGTAGGTACAGATTTGGTTAGGTATGTGACAAGAAATGTCCAAATTATATAAATTTTGCGCAGTTTCCAAAAAAAAAATTCATTGCCTACTGCGAAGAGAACAGTTTTTCTATTGTAACTCCACTATTTATCGGGGGTAATACCACGAGTGCTAAAAAATTACCGATAATTTTCATGAAAACCCGAATTGTTAATAATTTCACGAGCTCGTAGAGCGAGTGAAATTAGACAACGTGCTTGAATGAAAATTATCCGGTTAATTTTTAAGCACGAATGGTATTTAGGGAGAATATTTCTCGAATAAAAATACTCGAAACCAATAGTATTTTTCAAAATGAATGCAAGTTCGGATACTGGAGTCTCTCGATCGAATGTGTACTTTTTTTCGGCGCAAAATGACATAAACTGTCTCCAGACACTGTCCTTGCTCTTTTTCGTATTTTTGCATTCACTTTTAATAACATTTTCGTCAATTTCTCGTTCTGAAACATTCCCAAAACGGTTCATGACGTTTAATTAAATTTGTTTTTTTTTTAGTAGTATGTTGTGGTCGCAAGTATGTCATGGCAACGTGGAACTATCACTTATTAGTTCTGTACTGTACCTACTGTTACAACAATGTATGAGTGAAATATTCAAGACTATTTCCCTCACTATTTTTTGACCAATCAGAAGGCTTTAATTTTTGACGTTGAACCAATCACATGCGAATTACAGCGATAATTTGCACTAGTGCAAATTGCCGATAATTTGACTCCTGCAAATTGCCGATAATTTAGATTAGTACATTTTTCGGTAATTTGTTACTTTTCTTTTGGAATTTGGCAGAAGTTTTATATTTATTTTATTTTTTTACAATTAAAATAGCTAAAATCGTTTGGGAAGAATATTTATTGGAACATCAACATATTATAATTAGTTTTTAGTTTACTTTTAACAAAAGTATTAATATGAAATATTAAAAGTACAGTTATAGTAATTATTGTTATTGCTAGTATTATTAAGCTCTTGAACGGTCATTTCTTCTTCTGTAGTTGATGTAGAAGTGCTGGGTTTGCAAATATCTTGTTTTTGTAAGGATGTTGAATTTCCTCGTATTTTTTCGATTATTGAAGCATGATGTTCGCGATCAACTTGTAAATACGAGTTACGACCTGATTGAGTAAATGCTGCCATGTCCCGTCATTTTAGTTATTTGGTGCTCTCCCACGCCAGATTTTGCAAGATTAGAAACGGCCGTAGATCGGTTTGAATGGTTAGTGAATTTCACGTTTTTGGTGTCAAGTCCGATTTGTTCTGCACCTGATTTGGTCCATTTTGATAGCTCATTTCTGCCAATTGGACAATTCTTGAAAATACCAACTGAGGAGTCGTTCATCCATGCTGGATTGACAGCGAGGAATAAACGGTTGGTTGTTACCTATGTTCTTTCCCCTTTTTTCCATCATCTTCTTGAATAATCTAAAACAATCACAATCATGATTTAGCGATCAACTATCAATGATTATATAAATTAGCAAAATACCTTACGGGACATTTGTCCGGGTTTTGAAAATTTTGAATTAGCCATTTCTTCTCCTCTAATCGTGCTGCACCTCCTTGTGAAGTTTTGCTGAAAACTGGGTCGTAAATAATCCGACCGGTTGGCTCTCCTGAATTATTTTTCTCTTCTTTGAAAAAATTCACTAAACATTTTACAGCCTCACCTCCCCTCCATGCAAGCTCAAGTGATGCTACATGAAAAATTTCTTTTGAAGACCATCTGGGGTGTTTTCATCATATAGCTCGACTATTTTGCGGTATTCTTCTTTCGTCATGCTTGCAGCACTGGTTTTTCTCTTCTGTGGAAGTGCTTGTAGTTTTTTCCTTTTTGCGTCCCTAGATTTTCGTGCACATTCAAATACTGCATCCTTGAAAGGATCAAATAATACGTTAAATTCCTTCCTATATTTTTCTTGTAATAGTTTCGCAACTGTGTTCCAATGGGTTTTAATCACCCCCTCTTTATAGTCTGCACCATCTTTTCTCTTCATATTGAAACCATAAATCTTTAAGGATCAGGGCCAGTTTGACAGTAGGTGTATTTTTAGTCAAAATATACCCATTTTTTTCGCACAAGTTCTCGAATTGTTTCCAAGAACTTAATTTTGATTTTCTAGTGTTTACCGGTATAATGTTTTCTATTTCTTCGTCTATTTCTTCAAAGGAAACACTACCAAACCGTTCAAAACTCATTTTAATAAGCACAATATTTTTCACAATATTTATTGTTTAATTTTTTGTTTACACGGATTTACACGTTGCTATAGTTTTTTTTATGAGTTTTTTGAACAAAAAATATCTACTGTTTTCTCTACGTACAGGTACAGGCTAAATCTTTGGAAAACATAATAACTTCAAATACACATATTTATCAATTTACAAATATATCAGCTATTTAATTAAAAATTCGTTCGGGAAATAGTCTCGTAAAATATCCCTCTTGCATATCAGTCGGTAATTTGACATGCACTCGGGATATTACTAGTGATAAATCCATTAAACCTTACATCATTGGAAAGGAAAAAAAAAGGATTCTTTGCAAGGTTGGCATAGCTGCCTTTGACGCATTATTTGGAAAAGCACAATTTATGTCAATATTTCGAAAAGTTGGTAACTTACAAAAAATAAAAAAATCTAAATACTTACCTACAGATTTGAAATTTGCATTAAAAAATGCCTTGACAATGTCAAAACCAGTTTGCTCTATTCCCTATAATAATCAAATCACAGGGAAATAGAAACCTGAAAATTTGAGATTGTTCAGACTGTACTGAAAAAATTTATAGAATTAGAATAGTGATCGTAGTAGTCCTCAATACATGCAAAAAGCACAAATTTCGTTCTTCATGTATGTTATGGTAATTAACATTTGAATGTATTTCAAAAGACGTAATTTTATTATATTTTTCTAAAAAGGACAATAAGGACATACGCAGCATGCGTTGTAGTTTAGTCATTATTATAGTAGTCACTATCTTAATTTAAAATTTTGTATTTGCTTCATAATTTATTAATATTTAATTAATATTAATTAATTAAATTAATATTATAACAATCATATATATTAATTAAAGAAAATATAATCTAGGTTTAATCGCGGAAAATTTAGACTTACAGTGCATTTTTCTAATACACAGTCCCTTTAAAACTAGTACTAATATTACAAAATTAAAATATTAAAAAAGGAATGGAATAATACGTGCAAAAACCTAAATTTCTTCATATTTCAACATTTTTAGAATATATTTCTTAAAATCCTTAATCCAACTTACTTGTATCTGACTATTACGGCACAACATCCAACATAACTAGCATTGTCTTAGTAGGTATTTGAAGTTCCACAAAAATTTAGTAGTAATTTTCAAAACTATGAACGTCAAAATGACAGTTTTTATACGCAATTGTACCAACCTACTTCTTCCCTACAGTTTCCTTCACCGATCAATAAATAGCTGGAGAAACCTCCAAACACAAGTTGTATTCGTCGGGTAACCCTAACTCCCGTCAACTTAATTATGTTGATTACTAAGTCGTTAACGTCCTATAATCCCTATCCTGAGCTCCCGTCAGGGCTAAACGTAGGTAACTTAAAATAATTTTTGATTTCCAATATCTTTAATATATAATTTATTTACTGTAGACCTGTAGACCCAGGTATTAGTAATTGTCATATAATACAGTAAAACATACATACAGTGATACAGTAAATACATCATGTAAAATTAAAATTAGAAAATTCTTGTAGAGAATAGAAGGATTGTTGTTTTAATAATTGTTTTACCGAGGCACTGAAAAGGCCATAGTTTGGAAGATTTTTAATTCGTATAGGTAAGTGATTATATAATTTAATAGACGTTATTTTTGGTCCCTTATTTGTCTGGGTCAATCTATGTGTGGGGACATATATATCCTTTGCCTTCGCGTATTATATTTATTAATGTCGTTGCATCTGGGTAGCGAGTGAATGTTTTTCCTAACATGACATACTGCTTGTAGTAGGTATGTATAGGCAATATATAGTAAGGATGCCATGGCTTTGAAAATATGCTCGACATGGGGTTGTGGGGTAGAGTTTGATTGGGAGCCAACGCGAGCAAGTAGACAAAGATTCTGAGTAGTTCCTATAGGGGAGAACAAGAGAAGTTGAGTTTTTTTAGAATTTAACAATAAGCCGTTTCTTTGACACCAGGCTGAAACTTCGGTAGCACAGGTTGTAACTTTTCGACTTAAGTGAGTCTATGTTTGATGAAGATACAACAGTTGATATGTCGTCAGCATAAAGGGTTACGGAACAATCATTAATGTGTTTAACAATAGAAATGATGAACAAAAGGAAGAGTACAGGTCCCATTATACTCCCTTGAGGGACACCTGATTCGATGTTACGGCTATTTGAAATATAACTTGATCCGTTACGCGTAATTTTAAGTGATTGAGTTCTACCTTTAAGGTTTGTTTTTACCCATGACAGCGAGGGGCCGCGAAAACCATGTAATTCTAATTTTTCTAATAAAAGATTATGATTTATAGTATCAAATGCGCGCGAGAAATCAAAAAATATTCCCGCAGCTTTTCGTTTATTATCATGTAATCATTATTTCTTTTAAACACCGGTAGTACATACTGTATCAACTTGACTTTAAACCGCGTGCGTCATTATTCTGACGGGAGTTCAGGATGAGGATTAAGTAATAGATACAGGTAAAAATTTCTTGACGGGAGTTAAGGATAGGGATTATTTTTAGATTGGCCGCTGACGGGAGTTCGTGTGCGTCCGTATTCGTTACTTCTAAGCAGATTATCAAATAATTTGTTGCTGGTCTATAAAATATTGGAAGAGTCTAATATATTCGCATAGTGAAAGTAGGTATGATATTATAAGCATCTGACTTGGGGTTACAGAAAAAGATACATACCTACCAAAGCGTAAATTGTTCTTGCTGCTTACCGTTCACGGTGGTTTGGTTTTCATTTGCAATTGTAAATAACAATTAATGGTTACAATTCAAATTATATTGAGTTTTGTTATATTATTTTTAGAAACATTTAACTTCTTGTAAATCTGTTAAAACATTCCAGAGGTCGTGGCAGTAGCGTAGATAAGGGGGGGGGGTACTGGTGGACAGTACACCTCCCTGGAAGCATCCTTAAAACTAAATTCTAATCGTAATTGAATTAATCAGGAAACACGACATCGCGACAATCGTTGTTTTCTTATCGTAGTTTATACCTGACCCAATAATCCAATCCATAACATCGCCCTTTGTCGCCAGCTCAAATATAAACATGGACACGTCACTCGTCTATTTTTTTAATGCAATATTGGGTATTATTGTTTGATTTAATCACGATCTGTCAAATCGTATCATGCTTACTATCTTTTAAGGTTCCAATCTGTAAAATCTTTAAACCAAGACAAGAAGCTCGACAACCCCAAATTTTTGAGCTGGAAAATTTTCATCTTACTCAAAAATAAAAGAAGCTTAAATTCTGATATGATATACAGTGCGTTTATGATGAAAGGAATAAATTCGATAAAATCGTAGCTATTATTTTTTCGCAAAAATTATCCGACACGTCGATTTTAGTTTTTAAATTGTCATTTTTTTTATCTATGCGTTGACGCTATATCACTTCCGGTATAACCGGAAATGGCAGCAACTTTGTTATTTTAAATGAAACACCACGTATGTCTTTACAGATTTGGATAGAAAAAAAAATCGCGTTCAGTAGACCCAATACTATCAACATTAATTTCATTTATCCACAATCAGTATATTATAAGATCATAATTCTACTGCTACGAGACGTCTTATAGATAGTATTAATAAAACACAAGGGTCTTATAATTAAAACAATGGTAAATCTATAGCAACACGTATGACAAAAGTCAGTTCAAAATGTCAAAATACAAATTTTCCAAAATATTAATTTAAAAACGCCACTTTCTGCTCTGTTTGTGGATAAAACGTTGTATTGCATACGTGTCTTAATTGTATTTCATCCACTTAAGAAAATTAAACGCTCGAACTTCGTTCTCGCGTTTACACATTCTTGCGTGGATAAAATACTTCCTAAGACACTTATACAATAAATAACTATTATCCACAACCAGTATATTATACGGTCATAATTCTACTGCTACGAGACGTCTTATGGTATTAATAAAACACAAGAGTCTTATAATTAAAACAATGGTAAATCTATAGCGACACGTATGACAAAAGTCAGTTCAAAATATTAATTTAAAAACGCCACTTTCTGCTCTGTTTGTGGATAAAACGTTGTATTGCATACGTGTCTTAGTTGTATTTCATCCACTTAAGAAAATTAAACGCTCGAACTTCGTTCTCGCGTTTAAACATTCTTACGTGGATAAAATACTTCCTAAGACACTTATGCCCGGTTTCTGGAAACAAATTTATGAAACCCATAACTTATGTATTCCATAAACAGCGAATAAGGCACTCTAATGACATTAGGTCACGTGATCAAATTTCGTATAGACCAATTAGCGCCTTCCACCAGGATCACGTGATACGTCATGGATTGCCTTATTGAGTGTTTATCGAATACATATGTTATGGGTTTCATAAATTTGTTTCCAGAAACCGGGAAATACAATAAATAACTATTAAATAAAAGTAATAATTAAAAATGTATTTCATTCTAAAGTAGATAATGAACAAATTATCAACCCGGCGCGACGTGTACTATGCAAAACAACATCAAAATGTTTGACGTATACGAGCGAAAAGTTGGCTAACGTATCTCTGAAAATAGTTGGTTCAGAAAATGTTAATTAAGATATTTTCGAAAAAGACAACTTTTAGTTTCTTCAGAATATTTCAGAAGTACTTGCAGATATCTTGAAAATCAATACATTTTCGTAAAGAAGTATTACATTTGCGCAACTTTTCTCTAACTTTACATACTTCAGTGGCGTACCGAAGGGGGGGTTTTGGGTGCAAGTACACCCCCCAAATTGTTCAAAGATTACAATAAAGAAACGTCATTTTTAATTTGTACTGTAAATTTTCTGATTTTATTAAATATAGATACTAATATCGATAATTAAAGAAGTTTGGAACTGACTCATGAATCTCACGATTAAGCATTGGTCAAGGTCAATGCATTTAGTAGCTAAATGTTGTACAAAACTTAAAGTTTAAATTCGTTTCAATGAATAAAAATCTTTTTTCTCAAAGTGCACCCCCATCCTAAAATTTCTGGGTACGCCACTGACATACTTTGTATGTCTTAAGCTATAAAGGTAGTCGAGAGATCCCCATGTACATCAGCTTATCTCGGACACCCTGTAGTATTGCAATAGAGAAAAAAAGGTGGTTCGAAATTAGAAGTTCGACGTCGTATAATCTGTCGGATCAACGACATAATGTTATTCATATTGTCGGGGAATGGCATATAAAGGACACCGAGACAAGAAAATGCAACTATTTTTCATCTAATAACTAATTCAAAAAAATTTACTTGTGTATGAAGCATTCATTTATTTAGCGATTTACCACATAGCCACCCGGATCAATCCAGCCCAGTTTGCCCATGAAAAAATTTAAAAGGGGTAACAAACCTTTTCCTTCGTTGTTGCAGCTTCTATAATACGAGTTTCTCGTTGCAGCACAGTTAAAATTTATTTTTTAGGAGATTAGGCTGAGTATCGTCTTACATTTTGATGTAATTATTCAGAAATCCAACCTCTATTAACATAAATTAATCATATTATTTGAAAGACATTCTTTTACAGTATAAACACATTTTTAAAACTGAATGTTATCAGATTCTTTTTGTTGAGTCTGTTTTATCCAAGGTGTTGCTTAGATAATTTACAGACCGACCTTGCACAAATGCACACGATGATATACTACTAAAACCCTCAGTTTATTTTCACCGCTTAAATACAACATCTTACTAAAGGTCTGCTATTTTATTATACAAAATGTGTTAAATTGTGTGACATAGAAATTATACGAAGTGTGAGTGTTGAACTATGAATATAATGTTGAACAGCTTCCTTATTCTACAAGAATTATCTGCAAACTAACAAGTAAGTGGTCCAATAATCGATACATTTTTGTAAAGAGGCATTAGGTACATTTGAGCAATTTTTCACTAATTTAACAAACTTTGTATCTCTTAAGGTATAAAGGTAGTCAGAGATCCCCATTAGATCATCTTATTTCGGGGACCCTGTATTATTGCAATAGTTGTATGTTTTTCTTTTCTTTTGGCAAGAATTCTGCTTGCACCGAAGGAATCAAAATAGTTATTAAACATTTTTACAATCAAGTTGCAAAGCATGAAAACTCCGCATCTCAAGAAAGTGCGATAAGTTCTTTAACACTGCCTCGAAAAAAAAAAACAAAAATAAGGTATCCAAAATCTGCTTATCAAAAAACTAGTGGACAAAAAGTGGTTTGAAATTAAAGTTCGATGTCGTATAATCTATCGGATCAACGATATAATTTTATTCATATTGCCAGGGAATGACATAATATAAAGGACACCGTGGGGAGACAAAAAAGCCAAAAATTTGCAACTTTTTTTTATTTAATACCTGATTCAAAAAAATTGACTTGTCTATTGAAAGCATTTATTTAGTAGTTTATATTTTGTCCGACCGGGGCCACCGAGTCACATAGCCACCCGGACCAATCCAGCCCAGTCCGCCCCTGTAGTTCCCCAGAATATTTAAAGCGCATTTTTAAGTACATAAAATTAGAAAAATAGCGCTTAAAAAAGCTTAAAAAACTGAAGAAACAATTTTGTAATAATTTTATTCGAATCAGTAGTGGATTCTTGGGCTTCGTCTGTAAACCTTATAAACACACGCCAAAAAGTCGTAATAAAAATCCTAATAATTTAACACAATCCAAAAGTGTATTGGAAGTAAAATGTTCATTAATCTCGCAAAAATTAGACATTTTTCTTGCTACTTCTTTCTTAAAAAGTAATCATCAGATAATTATGTTTTCTTTTTTTAACCAGTGACGGGTGCTCCTATGAATGTCGTCATTATTAAACGCTTTTATTTATTTTGGCAGTGGGAAGAGAACCCTTTGAATGAACAATATAAATTATTGACAGATGAAATATATACATTTTTCAAAACCTTGTTTGAATTTCTCTTTTAAGACAATCTTTCATCACATGCCTTCGAGTTCTTTATTCATTATTTCTTTTATGATGTTAAAAGAACACGAACTCTTCTCGACGTCATTTTCATATTTTTTGATAAGACACAAAATTGCAAAAGTAGTAAATGATAAACATAAGGTAACTATAATCCACATTAGGAAATTCGAAAAGAAAATTTTGGAATTGGTGTGTCGGGTTGCATATCATCTTAGGCGTTGATTTTATAGGTTCTGAATGTATACTATTTATTGTTCTGTATACCGATCAGCTTCTACCGCAATATAACTGCCCTTCCACAATAGTGTTAATGGTAATGTTAATGTTAGTGGTAATGTCAATGTTGGTGTTAAGTATTTCAAATGTAGGCGGCACCTTAAATGAATTATGACAGATTAAACTGTTTGACGTTTAATGATTATATTAATAATATTGTGATAATAATAAACATTATATCAGAAGTTGGTTTCTAGAATGTTAGGGTGCAATTTTAGAAGTCACAGAAATAACATTTTACTTTGTCGTTATTGTTACATTTTATTTCTAACTGTGCGCCAACACTAGTATTACTAGTTGTACAAGAGTGTAGTAAATTTCTTTTGTTTTTTGAAAGCAAAATGTAGATTTGGAAGTAGGAATCTTATAAGCTTTCCCCTCATTTAAATATGATTTTGTATTTTCTGTTCTTTTCTTTGCCTTTCCATACTTCTCTCGCATTTTCTTTTCTTTGAGCTTCATCTTTATCTCATCCCCTTCTCTCCCCACCCTTATTCTGCCTTTTTTGTCTCTAGCCCTCGTTTTTAGTTCATCCACTGCATTTTCAATGAGTTTAGAATAGAAGGAATGATGGACAACATGCAACAAACTTGCCATCACAAACTAAGGTTTCAGCTATTTCGCTCCAAGCATTGTTTTTTTTATTAACATCTTTAAAACCGTTTCTACTTTTATCATACAAAAAACTATAATTTTGTATTAGTTCTAAAAATAACACTACATCAATTATTTTTGACAACATAGACGAACAACCTTTTGTTTACACTCAATTTTGATTATATGTTAGTGGCGATGTTAGATGCCCAGAAATTTTCTGGGCTGCTAACATCGCCGTTAACATGATTGTGAACACCTATATGCTTTGGAAGTTACCTACCACTCTAACATAACATTACCATTAACATAACATTAACACTATTGTGGAAAGGCAGTGGGTGTTTTTAACATTACCATTAACATTAACATGATTGTGAACGCCTACATTTAACTTCATATGCTTTGGAAATTACCACTCTAACATAACATTACCATTAACATAACATTAACACTATTGTGGAAGGGCAGTAAGTACGGAGGAAAATTACAGCAATAAATAGTATAGAAATATATTTTCATTATAAATGTTGACCTATGTATTGGAGTTAAACATTGTACACTTTTAAATATTCTTATACGATCATATAATATAAAATTAAATTAATAAAACTTTAATACAGTATTATATAATACTAAAACTTATGTTTAAGTTTAATAATAAAACTTAAACATTTATTCTACATCATTCTAATTAAAGCATTTTGTACATAGTACATAAATAATAAATAACATAAGTATTTTAACAGCTTTGGTTGTAGTATTAGTGGGTATAGCATCAAGTGGTAATAGTTACTCGGTTAGTTCACCGCGGAGATTACTTCTTATGAGCTAAAAATAAAGTCTCATTTATTTCTCCATAATATACGCAGTTATTAACTTAATCTCACCTGTTTTTTCTCGTCTAATAATAAATTACTCTGTCCCAATACAAAAGACAATTTGGAAAGAGCTGCTTCTGCAGTCATATCATATCCAGGAATTAAACCAATTTCTTTTAGGGCCTAATTATAAAAATAAATATTAATTAAAAATTTTATATTTATTTAAGTAAAAACTTTGAAAATATATAACTTACTCGACCAGTTTCATAAGAAGAACTAACTGCACCTTGAGCACATTGTGTTATATTAATAATTATGACACCTCTATCTACTGCTTTTTTCAATACTTCTAGCAACTCCTTTCTATCTGTAGGAACGTTACCCACTCCATAGCTTTGAAGAACCACTCCTTCTACGGAAGGATGTAAGAAAGCTTGAACCTGAAATTTAAAACATGCAAATATCAACTAAAATGGTTTGTTGTTCACTTCTAAAACTTACCATATCTGAAGTAATGGTAGGAAATAATGGTAAAAGGACGACGTTACTATTTAAATTACTGTGGACTGTTAGCACATCTTTACGGTTCGATTTGAAGACGTAATGATCATAAACTGCAACATAATTATTATTTTTTATTATCATTATTTCTGTTGATGATTATTATCAGCGTTACCTTTAATATGTATACCCACAGTAGCTAGGACATGAAAATTTGGAGAATTAAAGGCATCCAATAAATTTGAACTTATTTTTGCGGTACGATTACCACGTAAAAGTTTATTTGAAAAAAATATGCAAACTTCTGGAATATCGAAACATCCTGCGATGATCAAGGATGAGAGAAAGTTATTCTTGGCATCACTGCGATTTTCAAAAATAGGTATCTGCAAGGAAAAGGACAAGGAAACTTAATTTAAAACAATCACAATAAAATTATAATGTTTATTACCTGAGCACCAGTCACTATCACTGGCTTTTGGAGACCATCCAACATAAAGGAAAGCGCAGATGCTGTGTAGGATAACGTATCTGTTCCATGTAGGATTATGAAACCATCGTATTTGCAGTAATTTTCCTAATAAAAATTAAATATAAAGTAATCTTTGAATACAGTTAATAATAAGAGGAAATTTACAAAGATTGAAAAATAAATGTTAAAAAATCTTTGTAAAAACACAAACAATCTTGTACAATGGCATAAATCTATAGAACTAACACACAATACGCAGTCGAAACATTAAAGCTGACATAGAAATCAAATGACGTCAAAAAGACCTAAACTCAATTTGTGGCAGCAACTTTAATACTCATTTTGAAGAAGCGGTGGACCTAAATCAAAAATGGGTCAAGACTTTCTGACTTCATTATGCGATCGACTTCTTGGGAATTCAAATTAAGCAATACGGCATCTGGCGGTGGTAAACATAAAACACGTGTGACGTCACAAGAAGGATTTGGAATCTGTTTGATAATGCTTGTTAGTAGCTGTTGCTACATTTTGTGTCTTTTGATCAGTTTAGATAGTTGTACGTTTGAAGTTTCCATACTTAAAAACATTATTTTCACGACTACGTATTTCTGACCTATTCGTAGTAGTTTCATACAGAGGGTAGGTAGCTATTAAAGATTGGACCAAAGCCGTAGCGTTCAAACGCTTTGAGATATTAATTTGAAATTTGGAACACTTCAATACGACATTACTTCGCATATTTTATAGTACTGAAAAATTTTCTTTGGCTCATACTTTCGGAGCCCGGTCGCCATCTTGCATTTTATTAAATGGTAATAGGGGTAACGCAATACATCATTAGAAAGCTTAATGTTTTCTCTTTCTAATTGTGGTAAATTACCATGGGGTTACATAAGAAAATAATGGAGAAAAATTAGAAAACAATTTGCCGTACGCTCAGGTGGCTATTTATTGTATGCTTTAATTCTAGGTGGCTTTGTTTAACAGAGGTTCAAAATTAAATAAAAACACAATCAATAATTGTTTAGCAGATGACAGTAGGTACATTGTCATACTTTTCGTAGAAATTTAACAATCTGAATTTTGTTAAACGTGGATTGGTTGACAGAAACTGATGGTATGGTGGCAGAAAACAGTTTTAACATCTTCGAGAATATAGGAGTTTTTTGATTGCATACTTTTAGTTTTAACAATCACAATATGGTATTTGTTTTTCAACTTTTAGAATTGTTTGTTTAATTTTAGTAGGTACTTGTTTCTTCATTGTTTGTTTATTTTATTTTTTGTTTAATTTTGAAGTTGTGTTAATGTAGAGCTACCTAGATTTAAAGCATACAATAAATAGCCGTCTGATCATACGGCAAATTCTTTCTAATTTTTTTGCATTATTTTCTTATGTAACCCCATAATAATTTACCACAATTAGAAAGAGAAAACATTAAGCTTTCTAATGATGTATTGCGTTACCCCTATTACCATTTAAGAAAATTCAAGATGGCGGCCGGGCTCCGAAAGTAATGAGTCAAAAAAAATAATTTTATACTGTAAAATATGCGAAGTGATGTCGTATTGAAGTGTTCCAAATTTCAAATTAAAATCTCAAAGCGTTTGAGCGCCACGGCTTTGGTTCAATCTTTAATAGCTACCCTGTATATTCAAAACTCTGATTACTTGGGGGGAGGGGGTAAAACAAAGTGATCGAAAATAAGGTTGTTCAACATTATTTTGGATGACGATGTTTCTATATTTTGACATGTTTTTCTAATTTTTCTCGTCGTTTTTGTAGCAGATGGTACGTCATCCACTTTGTTTTAAATCTTAGTTTGAATCGCGAATCAGTATTTTCAAAAAAATATCATTTCGCTGATAAATGTAGTAGTGAAAAGAAACCTTTTACACTCGCGAACACAAACGCCGGGCAAAAGTCTTGCCACGGAACAGGTAAACCCATTTCGTCCATGGATGTGGGCCTTAGTTTAAGCAAGTTTAAGGTTTAGGTGTTAGGTGGAGAGACATATGACCTAAGTATTTGGCGTCCCCCGTATTGAATATATAAAAAAATGTTTACGAATATAATACTACAACAATAAGTTAACTAACCTCGACATCTTTAGCAATCCTAATCCAATCTTTGGTTGACATGTTACTTGAATCATAGAGAGGATCGTATTCTTTAATAAGATAAACAACGACATGGTCATCGTGCACATATCTATAATAGAAAAATAATTAATTTAGTACTACAAGAAACAACGAGAGAGAGGAGGGGGGAGAGAGACATAGAGAAAGAGAGAAATAGAGACATCAACTTACGGAATGATCAATTCATCAGAATTTTCTTCTCCAAAATAATTTTTAGCGAACTCTTCATCGTGTAATTGAGGAATACTCCTTATTTTTCGGATAAACGCATTTGGAGAAGGAACATAAGCTAAAATTAAAAATTAATAATTAACAATATCTATTGTTTTTAAAAGCTGGAACAATTAGTTCCAGTCTAGATACATCAAGAAAAATATGTTTATTAATATAAAAGTTTATTGGCTGCAAATAAAGAAACCAAACGCTGTAAATATTTTGATTATTACTCTAATTTTTGTTACGTAATTGTTTTATTTTTATATCTGAATGTTGAACACCCGGTTGAACATAAATTTATACTTAAAAAAATTATATTTATAGAAAAATGATAATATTTTCAAGTACATGGTAATTAAATAAACCTCGAACCTTTAGCTATATGGGTGAAAGAAAAAAAAATTTAGGTCGGAAAGTTCATTATATAAAAAGACAAAAATCTTGTTCATACTGGAAAATAGCCGAATCGGAATATACAATCCGGTTTATTATCGATATTATTGCGTTATGCAAAATGATAAATATGAGTTTTTTATTAAATAAAGTTTGAATTAAAAAAACTCGATATTCTTACAGAAAGAAACACGAGGATTTCAATCACGGCAATGACGTTTTTCTAAACCAACAATTTTCAAAGGTAGGATAGTTAAACAAATTTTACATAACGCGCTGAAGTTAATCTTCGTTAGCATTTAACAATATTATTTCTTCCCGAATTACATTTTCAGCTAATATAAAATAAAACACGAAGACTCCACTTGGATAAACTACTTTTTTATCCAAGTAGAGACTTCGTGTTTTAGGTGAAATTTTAAATACCTGCGTACCAGCAAACCGATTCTTGACAAAAAATTAATAAAACCATTCAAATCCAATTACCGCACCCTGTATTTAGCCGCCTACTCCTCATGTAAAATAATAATAATAATAATAATAATAATATAATAGAAAAAAGAAATCATTGATAATTCGTTAGTAATCGAGAGAGCTGATAAGTATCCAAATATTCTCACATTCTCTGGGGGATATTAGGTACATTATTTACTAAATTTTAAAACTAAATAATGAACCATTGTATCACAAATTTTCAAAACACAAATAAATTACGATCTAGTTGAGAGAACCGTTTAACCCATTCTGTTTGTATAAATATTTCATGTTTCTGCTGTTTTCATTTCAAGCAACATAAACGACAATGAAATACAAGTGACAACAGATTTTTAAAAGTGTGTGCCAAGATGTGGATATAGCAGAAAAGCTTAAAAACTTTTGAAGTAGTTGCCAATTCTGGTTAAAATATAAAAAATAGTCCACATACGAAATCTCATATAATTAACAACGCATGTTTACGCATGTGAACGCAAACTAATGTTAAAATTAGAACTGCAGAAGTTTTAATTTACTTATTATTAACATTACTATATTTTGTAACTATAGGTACTGCTTGATATAATTTTTTTGATAACAGATAGACAATATGACGTAGACTCTTTCAATGTTACCATTAAATTATCAATCCAACCTAGACTTTGTTTTGAAAACCAAAAGCAATTAAAAGAATAGAGTTTTGATAATAAAAATGTAAGCAATTATTGTGAAAATGTCTATAAGACTACGTACCAAGAAATTACATTACATACCCACGTAACCAACACATGCACAATAAAGAATCGAAAATACATCATTTTGCGTACCCACTTTTCGGTAGGTACTAATACCTTTTTCTTCAAACGTCATATAAGTACCTTTTTTGCCTAGGGATAAAAGTTATACTTTTATGCCTGAAGGTGTAGCACCAATCATAATACGGCTCGCGGTGGCCGGTGGCAGTACTTAACGTGATTTTGTTATTTTAGAAATTGTTTGATTTGGTTCTGTCAACTTTGATGTTTCTAATTTTCTAATAGTTTTCAATTAAACATGCATTTCATACATTTGAAGCAAAAAAGAGCGATTTCCGGAAATTGTCAAAATGCGATTTTTTTTGCAATGTTTTTGATTTCCTTTGGAAATTTACCTTTTGGAATGTTTTATCATTTTTGGTACTGAAAATCACTCAACATTTCAGGCAGCAAATTTCCAGAAATCAAAACCACCACAATAGATTATACTATCTATAATGAATATTGGTTTGCGAAACTTATATTTTAAAGAAAAGACTTCTAAAGCGATATAAGATAAAATATTTTATACTCTGTTTTTTCTCTTTATCATTCAGAGTAGGCGAAGTCAACTTTAGATATTTTTATAACAGTGTAGAATAGCTACTAAAGTCACCGGTGGAAACGTCACTTGTAATCAATTGTCGTTTTGAAGTTTACCTACACTATAAAACTATATAAAAATCACGGCACTCTTGAATGATAAAGAGAAAAAAAGAGTTATATCTACTTTACGTTCGTACTAAGAATCTTACGATACGCGTTTGCGTGTCGTAAAGGACAAAAGCGGGTGCTATAATAAAAATACCAAAACAGTGTAATTTTTTTTCTTTACATTGGCAATCCTAATATCTCACTCACATTCACAAGTATAAATAGACAGATCGAACTGTCATTGTCAATCAATCAATCAACCAAAATGGCCTAAAATATGTTTATTATGTATAATTTTTGTTTAATTTAGGATAAAAATACAATATACACAGGATATGATGTAAAAATAAAAACCAATGACGTTTCAAATTTATAAAATTTTTCATAGCCGCCTTTAGTGCACCGCGCACAAATGTTCACAGCTGTCACGAAATTCCCTAGATTTTGAAAATTTGCTCTTTTTGTTTAAAAGTGTGGAAAAGTAGATAAAATACTGTATGATACCTCGTTTATAACGCATTTTGTGGCACTTACTCTTTTAGGGCACTCCTCGCTCCGCTCGTCGTGCCCTAAACACGTGCGTGCTACAAAATGTGTCTTATAAAACTCGTATCATAATATACTAGTACACAACTCCAAGGAAAACATTCTTTATAGCTTCGCTCGAGGCTTCGCTTTAAAATAATCAGCCTCTTTCGCTGCGCTCGTTTAACCATAAACTATGGTTCGTCCAAATAAACCTTACATTGTAGGTACTAATATAAATAACTATTTTACCTTCTTCATTATTTTTCTGTAACTTTAGACAATCAAAAAATGTATTCAAACTGATTTTAGATAATATTCAAACTGAACTGTACTTAGCAACATCAGATTTTTTCGGCACATGCATCCGAAAGGAACATTTTTGTCACAGCTAATACGTTTTTCTATTATCGAAAATAGACGTTTGGCTACCGGGAGCTGCCCAAAACGGGCAGTTGCAGTTTTGACTGTTTTGTCCATAATGACCAATATTATGGCCATAACAACAAATAGCGCCCACATAACCACACAGCCAATTTGATCTTATCGCCCAACTAGATCTTCAACCATAACCGTCACCATGACCACAACGGCCAAATCAAAACGCCCCCCATCCTCCATTTCGACCACAACGGCCGCCGACGCATATTTTTTGGAGTCGCACTAGAAATTAGCCGATGCAGTCATTGTGGGTGACGTGGTTGACGTCGTCAGCCACGCCAAAACAGAATATGCGGCGGTGGCCGTTGTGGTCATAATGACGGATGAAGGGGGGTTGATTTGGCCGCTGTGGTCTTGGTGGCCGTTATGGTCGAATATCTAGTGGAACGATGCGGTAAAATTGGCCGTTGTGGCCTAGACCTTTCGGGAGGCAATGTACGTTGGCTCCCGTTACTATTGGAGACGGAAGCCAATGTTATTCCTGGGTTACGTACTTTAACAGTGCTTACTGTTTTTAATTTGTTTTAAAAATTTGAGAACCGAATTTTTCAGTTAGGTTATAAAAGTTTTATAATTAAAATATGAAATAAAATCTAATATCTTCCCTTAGATGATTATAAATTTCACTTTCCTCTCTTGTAATACAAATAGCTATTAACCCGATATAATAATAATAATAACCCATAATAATTTTCCAAATTTTAATGCGCATAAAAAAATCTACTATATCACTTAGCCTAATACCGAAGATGTTACACTGATTGTATTCAATTAAATAATATAGTTTTTTTATTGATTTATATTGCATCATCACTAGTTTGACGTATTGGCAATATACTCATTACCTTGGTGGTAGTTTTGAAATTCAGACGCAAATAGATAGATTTTTTTTTAATTTTTAAAGTAATTAACCGTACTTCAATGACCGTACTAGGTATACAGAGTGATGATAAAGTATCGCACAAAAATCATATTCTGGTTATTTAATGTTTTTGCGGAAAATCCTGAGACCCGTCGATTTTTGTTTTTAAATCTCCATTTAGACATATAATTTTCAACCCCCCACCCCTCAACCCCTAAGTGCTAGCAACCCCAACTTTAAAATTTTAAATAGAAAGATACCCTTTGTGATACCTCTTTTGATAGGTCTTTTTATTCTTAATATAAGCAAAAAAAGTTTTTCAAAATCGGTTGATAAATAACGGAGATATTTAACAAAATGTAATCAAATGAAAATGTCAATATTCGACAAGAAACGGCTCAAACACGCCGTAAATGGTAACATTAAAAAGGGCACTTCCTGACCTAAAAGTATGGTTTTGATCGCCCATTATTTCATAATTTTTTTTTAAATGTCAACCCCATTATTTACATTGATTACATTTTGTTAAATATCTCTGTTATTTTTCAACCGATTTTGAAAAACTTTTTTTTGTTATATTAAGAATAAAAAGACCTATCAAAAGAGGTATCACAAAGGGTATCTTTCCATTAAAATTTTTAAAGTTGGGGTTGCTATCACTTAGGGGCTGAGGGGTGGGGGGATTAAAATTACCTGCCTAAATGCCAATTTAAAAACAAAAATTGACGGGTCTCAGGATTTGTGCCATTATTTCTACGCTGTGATGTCATAATTTTTTGTTGAATGTCAACCCCATTTTTTACATTGATTACATTTTGTTAAATATCTCCGTTATTTATCAATCGATTTTGAAAAACTTTTTTAGTTATATTAAGAATAAAATGACCTATAAAAAGAGGTATCACAAAGGGTATCTTTCTATTTAAATTTTTAAAGTTGGGGTTGCTAGCACTTAGGGGTTGAGGGGTGGGGGGTTGAAAATTATATGTCTGAATGGAAATTTAAAAACAAAAATCGACGTGTCTCAGGATTTTCCGCAAAACCATTAAATAACCAGAATATGATTTTTGTGCGATACTTTATCATCACTCTGTATATAAAATATCTGTTTTTCTTTCTTCTATTTCAGGTATAAATAATGATCCGCCTTGTGTTCTGTATTTGCAATATTTGCATCAACACATTTATAATATACCGATTGTTAATAAAAATAAATAAAAAAAGTAAACATGTGAAATTTATTTTGCCCTCCAGTGATCAATCTTTCTATAGATTAGGTTCTTAAATTTGACAACTCTGTAATAAAAAGTCACAAAATCAAAAATCGCAAAGACCAAACAGGTCCGTACTTGTAAATATCTCCTGTACTTATGTTTATTTCAGTTTTCAGAGATATTATTTGTTTATTGAAATGCATGGGGGCACAAATCTTCATACTACAGCTTTGCATTATTTTCTTTGCCTCCGATTTTTATTAAGTTTTAAAATAATATTCAGAGCAATTATATTGTTATACCGTAGGGCACTTTTCTCGTGATTCTAGGAGTCTTTAATAAGTATATACATGATACATATTATATTGCCTTGTATATAACCGAAAACAAATGCTTTTATTTTTTTATAAACAGTATGGAACTGTAACAAAAAGCAATTGAATGTAGGTATATTTTATATTTACCAGCCTCAACTGAGAACGTTGAGACATTAAAATATCATAGCAGAAAATATGTTACGATAACAGGTAGTCATCTACCTACACTACCACTACCAACACTGAAGACTACTTAGGCAAATTATATGAAACATCCTGAATATTATTTGCATTTTTTTAAATCTTAAAATAAAAATAAGTAAACCAGCAAACCACTAAATTAAAAAAATTAAAAATAAAATAATATATGTGTACCCAACCCTTACCTCCTTTGTCATTTTTCTGCATACCAATCGTCCCACCAGTATACAGGACCAACACTTTCCTGATATCATGAGATTCACTAGGCATTTCAGCTCTTGTTTTTTAACAAAATAAGTTGAAGTTTTAAAAGTAGATCTACACTTTTCCAATATGTGAACACAAAGACTCGCGTTGCTTTATTACACCTAACAGCGATTACCGAGCGACTTATATTCTAAAACTAATTTTAATAATTTCGCTAAATGATTTAAAAAACTTGTTTTTAACTATCAATTAGAGTAGTATTTAATAAATATTTATTGCTGACTGTTATATTAACCACTGCGCTCTAAATGATAACGTAACACTGTCTACAAATAACGCGTGTTAATACGCGCAATGTTTAATCACTGAATAATTTCGAATAATTTTCCTGTACTAATGGGTGCGGAAGAGTTGAAAAATTATCTAATCTGTAGTGCAATGAAATCTTGCTAATTCCAGTTTACTAACGATCAGCAACAGTACAGAGGTTACAATTATATCAACATATTGTATTGAACTGGGATTTACCAAACAAACTGAAACTTTTCCTAATAATGCTACAGTCGGCTGAGACGGAATTTTCAGTTGTGGTAGGTTTTGTACTTTTTATCGATGTTAATAAACAGGGATAAGTAAATCACATGCACCAATAAATACATAAAGCGAAGATGCTATATTATTTTTAGAATGGGATAAACAAAAAAGATACTGATTTCGGTTAATAATAAATCAAATATTAGAAATTTTGATAAATATTATATAGACCAAATAAAGAACTAGATATAACCAGTTTAAGTTAGAGCTTAAATAGTTTTAATCGACTTATTGAAGTTCAAATTGATACCTACAATGCTTTGTAAATGCAACAGGGAATTCTAAAACACTTGCATAGCCATAGATAGATATTGTATTGACTCTAATTTTTATCTATAATACATTCAGAAAACTCTCGTGACGTTTAATGTGTCTAATGGAAAATTTAGTTGGCTAATATAAAAATCATTAATAGAGATTTTTATATTAACCAACTGAATTTTCCATTTGACATGTTAACGTCAGGGGAGTTTTCTGAATGTATTTTATCTGTTATATTTGATTTTGAATGAATTTCCTATTGCAACAATGTAAGAATAATACAACAATATAAAGGAATACAAAAAATAATTCGCAGAAAGCAGGATAGGAAATCGTCGTAAGAACTATGTAACTTGATAGAACCAAATGTAGGTAACGTTGATCACTCAGCTTTTAAGAATTAATTACAAATTTCCGACAATCCAAATTACCTACAAAATTGAAAATAACTTACAACTACCACTTTTAGACAATAGAAATAAAATCAATTCAGAATCTGATATTTTTAGGAAAAAATCAATGTTAACAGATTCATTACTAAAGATTCTATATCTATACCATGGTCGCGAAGTCTGGAGAGTGCATGTAAATAAACGGTAACGCGTGACCGGCGCGGGATTGTATCATGATTGTTTGAATGTGGTTTGCGCGGCAACACTTGCTGGCGCACTTGCAGAAATTAATATCATTTCATTCGGAAGTGATTTTCTTGTTATTTTTTGTATTCTGTCCAAAATTCTGTGATTCTTAATTCTTTGATATTAATTACTTTCTACTTCGCTTTCACGATAGCTCCATTGTGACACTGAAAACTACACAAAACAGTTTCACAATAGAGGCTATTGTGAAACTGTTTTTGGTAAAATTTTAGTTCGTACAATTGGCAGCATGAACATGATTAGGATGCTACAGATTCGATAGCCATATCGGGTTAAAAGTACCCCAACTTAGATTATCTTATGCTTGCAAGGAGAGTGCACGTGGTAGCGACACAGCATTACTAATGTCTCGTCATCAGTACTGTAGCCTGTATTCGTAAATTCGCGACAGTTGTGGCTATATGTGCTTCGTAGGAGTACCCCCATCTTCTTGCGAACTTTTTTTAAATTTCTTGATATAGCATAGAGTTTAACATAGGGAGGCAGAAATTACGGATTCTACCTCCCTATATGGATGCCAGTCTAGCAGTTAAGTCAACCTCCTCGTTATCATAATTTCCGTCGTGTCCTTTCACCCAAATAAGCGATACCACAATATAATTTGCGATATCAAAAAGCTTCAAGCTTCATTACACTGCCTACTGCACACTGTACTACTATTCCTAAGGGTAGTAAACGGCTCTGCTGTCACTGTACTGGTAGATGCCAATTTGAGAATGCAGTGCCCGGTTGGGATTCAAACCACTTATCGGTTCTTTCGTAACAACTGTGTACAATTTTTGACAGTCTTCGGCGAAGGCGATGCTATGGCCTGATGATAGCTCTGAGTGTTAACATACCTATCTTCTGGGGTGAAGTTTCCTAGGGTTTCTTGGTATAGCATTGAATTTTTAGGGACACAGGAATTACAGGTTCCGGTCCCCGCCATTAATGTTCATAGACCAGTCTCGCAACCAGGTCAACCATTGTCCATTGATTAGGTATTATTATCCAGGGCATATTCGCCTTGTTGTCTTGTCATAATTGGGGATAAACAATAAATTATTTCCATGAGCAATGTAGTAGGCTACATCTGCATATTTATTTGCCTTTACTATAAAAGGTTTGTTATACAACAGCAAACTTTAATCATATAGTCAAACAGAGAAGCTGGATCGCAATTGTAGATAAAAATACCTGTTGTCACTACCATTTTGAATTATGTGGCTTAAGGTTTCTATAAACATATCTAATGATAACAATGTGTTGTCGTAATAGGTTAAGATATTGTTTAGTTAGGTATCGTCTGTGTCTTAACTTTACTTTAAAAATTAATTCATTTAAATGGATTTAGCACCGTTTGTTTGCACGTACCGTCCTGCACGAGCCTATAATAATTATATAGATGTTAAATTGTAAGACGTCACGAACGGGTGAAAATAACTAAATAGTACTGCATCGCAACTGTAATCACTGAGATATAGGCAAACGTTGACTAAATGACGAAATAATACAAAATTTTACAACTCGTGCTTAAATCTCATTATATAATATGCAATCAATGTGTCACCCGATGCTACTATTAGTCTCAACTCTAAGATATTGTAGCAATATTAAAATAAATTTACATAAGTACCACTTACCTACTCTAAAAAGGATTTAATACAAATTTACAGACTATTTATATTATGTTATGTTAGTAACTACTTGTAGTAAAGAAATTCCAATGTGAAGTAATTCAAATTGCAAAATATCACTTAAATTCTATAGAGTAGGGCGATTCAGGAGGAGCCTCTCCGAAAAGATGGTAAACGGACAATAATAATAAAAGAAACCATGGGTACGTACAAGATAGATATAGGAAGGAGATACTGAGATTTAAAAAAAAACATACCATTTGAGCGTCCCCTTCGGCAGCGAACTACCGCAGATAATACCATAGACTTATATACAGTGCTTCCCGAAAGTAACGGATAAATTCAATAAAATCGTTGAGAAAAATATTTCCAATAAATGCTCGGACACGTCGATTTTTATTTTCAAATTATGATTTAGGGATGTAATTTTCAACCCCCCACCACCCAACCCCTAAGCGCTGCCAACTCCAACTTTAAAAATTCAAATAGCAAGGAATCCTTTCTGATACTTCATCTGATAGCTTTTTTTATGCTGAATACAACAAAAAAAAGTTTTTCAAGATCGGTTGATAAATAACGGAGATATTTACCAAAATGTATTCAAATGAAAGTGCCAATATTCGATCAGGCGTTGGTACTGCTCTAGCAATGGGTGGTAAAAAACAATTGCAACTTGTTTGCAATTGACTGTAAACAAAATGTATTGACATTACTTAGTGCAGTGTGTGTTACTTATTATTAACGATTTGAAAAATAAGATAACAAAAATGAGATTTACTGAAGCCGAAAGAATCGAAGTTTTAGTGATGATTGGGGTTGGAGATAGATAGATACATTTTGTTTACAACAATTACAAAGTTGCAATTGTTTTTTACCAGCCATTGTAGAGCCGTACCAACCAACGCCTGCTCAAATATTGGCACTTTCATTTGAATACATTTTGGTAAATATCTCCGTTATTTATCAACCGATTTTGAAAAACTTTTTTTATTGTATTGAGCATTAAAAAAGCTATCAGATGAGGTATCAGAAAAGGTTCTTTGCTATTTGAATTTTTAAAGTTGGAGTTGGCAGCGCTTAGGGGTTGGGTGGTGGGGGGGGTCGAAAATTACATCTTTAAATCATAATTTAAAAATAAAAATCGACGTGTCCGAGCATTTATTTGAAATATTTTTCTCAACGATTTTATTGAAATTATCCGTTACTTTCGGGAAGCACTGTATAATTAATGAGGTACCCAAGGACCTACTTAAAGCCAAAAATGATTCTTGCAATAACTGCTGAAGGACTAACATCATGCAAAGAAGAACTGTCAAAGTTGCTATGTCCCGATAGAGGACGTGATAATGCAAGGAAGAAACGAGACTCCAATTCGTGGTAGGTGCTGACCAAACATGGAACGTTATGACCAAAATGGAGAAGTTCTGTTGCAGAATTCAAACAAGTTTTCACAATTTATAACAATAACCGAATGGGCGTTTGCTAAAGAGATATAAAACCCAGACCATATCTTTGTAAGAAAATATATCTCACAACAATGAATGATAGAAAAAATCTTTCTTTATTGGCACGTTCATTCCTTCGCATTTTCGTTTTCAATTTTTTAAGGTGTGCCCTGGAAATATTATTAAAACTGTCGCTGAGGTGGAGGAACCTTGGAACAAACCCATAATGACATCAAAGATATTTGTGGTTTCTGTTTAGATTTTTATGGCTACTCTGTTGTTCATGTACAGGTTTTTGCTGCCTTTTTTATGTATGGCTTAGGATAATAGGGAATAAGCCTAGTACACCTGAAAACTCCAGCGATTGATTGTTTCTAACAGTAGAAATCTGTAACGTGCAATAAATCGTGTATTGCATTAGAGCCATGCGATTCGACCTCTCGCTCTTTTGATCTAGAATATCTCAGTGAGATATCATACTCGAATTATTATAATATTTTTTATCATAGCGTGAATATTATTATCATTCTAACTAATCAATATTTCAATTATAGCCAAGAAGAATGACAAAAGATCGCAAATTGAGAAAATAAATAGATGTGCTTTTTTTCGTCATCATATCTTATAGCAATTTTAGCATAATTAGCGGTTGACATTGAAAAATATATCTAATAATAAACGATGTTACTATTTAATTATCAAATATGTTGAAAGTGGTGAAGAACAGTGACTGTCTCACACGTTTTCCTATAATCTACGCAGCGTAGCGTTTTCTTGTATTGTAGAACTCATATTTATAAATTAGTAACTCTGATGTATGTTTTACAATTAAACCTTCAATAATAATTATGAAAATAATTGTAATACCTAGTAGAATTAAAAAGAAAGAAGAAGACGAAAACAAATTTAGTAGATATAAGGAATTGAGTGTAGTAATTATAATGATGAACATAATAGCTATTTATGATACAAGTGTGAAAAGTGCATGTTTAAGGCACGCATATGAACAATTCATATAAGTGCCTTAAACGCAATTTTCACACGAATATCATACAAGATTTTTTCTCTACGAACATTCCAATATTAACTTTTTAAATTTTGAAGTTTCCTTGAATAATAATTAATTCTATAAAATATCAAAGTGTACCTACGTCTGATTCCGAATTTGTGTAATCAAACTATCTAAGAAATTACTGGGTAATGAATAGTAGATTGTTTTATTAGGATGAAAAGTGTCACTTTTTTTGACGAGCAAATTTTGCATTTGTGAGGCGAAGCGTAGCGTAGCCGAACGGATGCAAAATTGCGAGTCAAAAGAAGTCACTTTTCATCCGAATGAAACATACTATTTTTTCCGCAACCGGAACAACCGGATTCAAAATAATAAAATTAAGATGCGAGGAATTAGAGAACACTACTACTACTAAAATCAAGTCTTCTTAGCTTTTGTTTTCAATTTTATTTATTCTGTCAAACCCAGCCAAACCATCGAAAATGTTTGAACAAGATAATGGTAACGAAGATACACCACCAGAAATTTTAGACCGTGCAAAAGAAGTTGTATCAAATCTTCTGCCCAATAAATCTCGAGAAGTATACGAAGGTGCCTACAACAAATTTTTAAATTGGTGTAACGAGAAAACCGTAAAATCGTACACGGAAAGCGTGGTATCTACTATTAGCGTACTTTTCCGAATTGTCCACTAAAATGAAGGCTTCTACTCTTTGGGCGCAATATTCAATGTTGAAGGCAACATTAAGTTTAAAAAATGGGGTAAATATCGAAAAATTTTCAAAACTCCGTGCCTATTTAAAAAAAGAAAATAATGACTACACACCGAAGAAATCGAGAATTCTTAGTAAAGAACAGGTGGATCGATTCTTGAAGTGTGCTCCTGATAAGCAATACTTGATGATGAAGGTGTGTTTTAGTTTTAAAATCGAATATTTTACGATAATTAAATTTTGACGTTTGTAGGTTATATTAATTTTGGGTGTTGCTGGAGCTTGTCCCTGCGACGAGTTACTACATTTAAAGATTAATGATATTGAAGATCTTAAATCAGTCTTACTGATTAAAATTCCTAAGATCCTAACACTAAAACTAATAAGGCTAGATCATTTACTGTGATGGGAGATAGCTATTTAAATATTTACAGAAAATTCTTTGTCTAATATCTTTGTAGTGTTTTTCTTAAATAAATGTTATTCACATAACAAACCAAAATCTTAACCAAAAAAGTGAAAAGTAAAAGTTCCTAGGAAGTAAATAGTTATTTGTATACCAAGGACGCGAAATGTGTCTTTATCGTACCGAGAGAAAATTGTCGCCGAGGACGCTTGCGGCCGAGGAAAGACAATCTCGAGGGCGCTAAAGAATTTCGCGGACAAGGTATACACAATATTTTTTGTGCAACCGTAAAAAATGTGTAATTGTAAATGTTATTGCTTTTAGAAAACCTACAGCTTAATTCATTGTAAATAGAACAACGGCTTTCAGTTAGCGCGTTACTATGGATATCGAGTAAATAAAACAATTAGTTTTGTATAAATTACAATGATTTTTACTTTAGCGGCCGCTACCATTAGCAGCGGCCACGAAATTAGATTTCGCGTCCTGTATAGCGGACGCGAAACGCCCACTTCGCGTACGGTTGCACAAAAAGTACTTTTACTTCCTAGGAACTAAAAGTGTTGCCTAGCAACACACACATTTTTTTACTAATAACAAAAACATCAACTTCACTGTCCGTTTTTGGTATCAAAAGTGATCACTTTTGAGTCGGTTGCGGAAAAAGTATGTTTTTCTACTGTTTGTTTATAAACAAAATTGTTTTTTTACTAAAGTTTCAACAATTTTTATTTATTGTGAGTTTATGTTTGTGGTTTCTGTGAATCAAATAATATGAACAGCAGTAATTTAGATGCCGAGAACAGTGACAGTGTTGCGTCCGATGTAGAAGAGTCTGCAAGACTGGCAATGGATGCATTATTACCTGCGAAGTCCAGAGCCCAATATGAAACTGCGTATACACGATTTGAAAAATGGTGCGATGAGAAGAGAGCGACGCACCCCACAGAAAACGTTTTGTTGGCATATTTCCAGCAAAAATCAAAAGTTCAGAAACCGTCGTCACTCTGGAGCCAATACTCAATGTTGAGAACGATGCTATCTAAGAATAAAAACGTTGATATTAGCAGGTATAACAACCTAATTGCATTCTTAAAAAGACAATCCGAGGGATATAGAGCCAAGAAATCTAAAGTATTGACCAAAGAGAATATCGAAAACTTTTTAACAAAAGCGGATGATCAACATTTCTTGATGATGAAGGTATGTCTAATCTTATAAAATAAATACCTAATAGTTTACTTAAAGTGATTTCTTTTCAGGTTACGCTGATTATCGGAATTGCAGGAGGATGTAGGAGAGACGAGCTAAGTCGCATGTTACATGAAGACGTCATAGATAAAGGAGATGTTTATCAGATTGTGATACCCTGTACCAAAACAAAATGTTCTCGAGAATTTGTAATTACTTGTGGAAATGTTGAAAGAATAAACTTGCTGGAAATTATTCGCCAATACGTTCTTCTACGTCCTCCGCAAACTGACCATCGGAGATTTTTTCTTGCATACAGAAAAGGTCAATGCATCAAACAACCCGTTTGAATCAACACATTTGGTGCTATACCCAAGAATATAGCTTTGTTTCTTGGATTGTCCGATTCTTCCTGCTACACTGGACATTGTTTCCGGAGGTCGTCGGCATCGTTATTAGCAGATTCAGGAGCAGATATTTTGACGCTCAAACGTCACGGCGCTTGGAAATCATCCACCGTGGCCGAAGGGTACGTAGAAAATTCTTTAGAAAATAAGCGGAAAACAGCTATAAAATCTTGGGGGAAAAAGAAATAACTGGTAGACAGCCACTTGAAGAAGTTGGAGATAAAATTATCATCGATAGTTCAATTTCATCCCATCAGCTGTCGTCCGGAATGAGTTTGAATAACTGCACCAACTGCATTGTAAATATCTATAATAAGTGAAATGTTAATTGTTAATAAATTTGCATTTGATTATTTATCTTCTAAATTTCTTTTCGCACTGCGAAATCCAAAGTTGTTTTCGCACTAGTGCGATAAACTGACGTTTTTCAAATTGAAATGACAATCGAAAAGTTTGACTTTTCGGCGGTGAGTGAGAAAAAGTCATATATTATGTTCTATTCTTTGAATAGCAAATAAATACAAAGCTGCACAATTGTTCCTTTTATTTATTATAATAATTATAACAAGGGACCTATTTATTAATTAATTGCAGCAGGTATTCTTGAAGCAATGTTTTAAAAAGTTTCGATAATCACCCTTTTTTGTTAAAATTAATCCTACTTATATGCATATATTTTGTTCCTGTAGTTCCATAGTTCTTATTGTATGTATAGTTATTTGTTGTGATGCTGATAAGAAATTATTTAAAACCTTGCAGTTGACCATGGCAATAATTATAACTTATTTACCAACATTTTATTAAACATATAAACTAAATATCGATATATTTTAAGAACACAATAATAATATCAACTATAATACTATACTAGCACCGAACTGCATAATTCATTATAAAGGTTGCCCAAAATCTTGACCTAGGTATCTGAAATAATCACAACAAACTTTTCGTATCAAATAAGTACTACGGACTTTGATCAGGTCAGACTATTTTGCTCTCAAGCTCATTCAACAAAATCTACATTGTTTTAAACAAATTAGGTTTTATAATAATTAGAGTGTAAATATAGAAGACTATACTGCATTCTCTACTGAAATGTGGTTTTTCAAATTACTGTTTCTTTAATTTTTTTCCTGAACGAATAACCGAAACTTATTTATTGAACACCATATGATCCATGTTTTCGAATTTATACTTCGTAATTTATATCGCCGTTTTGGAAACCTGGGTACAAGCAAATCTTGCAGGTAAGAACTGGGCGACCGTTTTTCTAAAATTCAACAAAACTAATAATAATAATAAATTTATTAACTACCTATAGTACGTGTTATAGTACCTCCCTATACTATACATGAACAGTATTTGTAGCAGGTCTAATAATACATAAGAATAATTACATATTGTGTGTTTATAATATCTTAAACGATTAAAGGCGAAGACAGATACTCCTGGATAGAATAAAAGCAGTGTTTTAACAAAAGCTCTTTTATTTTGGATTTGAACTTTATTCGTTATCGGATCAATTACCCTGAGCGCTTATGGTAAAAGATTGTGTAGTCGTAAATTTAAGAAATTTTTAATTGATTTAGCAATATTCTAACGATTTTTTTACAATTTGAAGATTCTTAAGGAGTGAGAAAAGATTTCCCACAAGGTGACACCGTAGCATGAAACAGCGCAAAATAGGTAGATAGCAAGGTCGTAAAATTCAGGCAATTCTTTAGATTTTTCAACAGGAAGGTGCAGTGGCGCAACCAGAATTCTGTATTAGGGAGGGGGGTTTCAAAAAAATTAAGAAGAGTATTAAAAAACGAGAATATATTATAGAACAATTGGGTAACGCTGTTGCCAAGATGAATTTTATTTACCAAGATAATTTTAACATTTTCTTAGATCTAAATCGGTCTGTGGGGGTTTAACCCGCAAACTCCCACTCCCTGTGCCACTGGGAAGATGGCGTAGTTTCTTAGTTAGCTGGTCAACGTGAGAACCCCAGTTTAATTTATCGTCAATTTCTAACCCAAGCAGTTTTACCGTGATACCATTTGAAAGTGAGTAGTTTCTTGAAAAGGTTACTCTTTGCGTTTTCTTCTGGTTGAGTTTCCGTCAATTGCATGAAAATCACTTTAACACCTCTTCCTCTATGACGTGAGATAGTTGAACTAAATTATTTGGATCTTTGTCCGAACAAATAAGGGTGGTGTCGTCAGCGAATAACACACACCTAAATAGTGGTGGAAATCATTGATGTATAATAGGAAAAGAAGAGGCCCGAGTACTGAGCCCTGGGGGACTGCGTATTTTAGGCATAACAACATTTCATTATTTATTTTATTATTTTATTAAATAAATTTTAAATTCCTAAATACAAAATACCACTTACCTTACACTATTATTTACTGGAATTTCCAGGAGGATAAAGTTTAGGTTACTTACGACATCGGTCATTTAATTAATCAAAGTTATTTATGTTCTAAATTTCCTAGTACTTGAAAAATTACATAATTTTGTAAATAGAGGTACTTTCTAGATTCCACAGTTTATCATATTAATCAAAATTTTCCCATATTTTTGCAAATTAAGTTAATTACAATTAGGTAAACACCATTTAATCCATTTTCGTCATTAAAACTCTGAATGACTGAGGTGTACAGTCGGTCCTCGGTCAAGGATAGGGTTAGGCATTGGTGAAAGTGGTAGGTGAACCAGGATCTCACATACGGTACAATCTATCAAATTATACGTGCAATCGAGATTCTGTCGAGTGTTACAAGTTATAATTTAGAAAACGACATTCTGTTTCTCGTCACCTAACTCGTTCTCGCGTCCAACAGTGGACTATACAACCCAAATAACAAATAAATTTTCATACAAATCTTATCTCAATACATAGGGGACTATTGCGAGCTACAAATTCTACAAACACAAGTAACTTTAAATGTGTAAAAAGTTACCTATATCTAGCGCCTCAACATACCAACCCACTAACATAACACACCACCAGCTATCTTTTTTTTTACTACTATGTAACATGCAATTTGGGTTGCCTATTTCTAACTTAAAGATCGCCATCTTAAGTCAAGTGGGCCACCCTGTATAAAAATGCATACCAAGTCTGTATTGAAATAGAAAAATCGGAAAAATTTTACAAGAAGCAATTCGTTATATAAAACGTGATTTAAGTCAGTTAGGTAACCATGACTTTGAGATCATTTTCTTAACTTTTCAGAAAGCAGACCTAATTTTTCTAAATATATAGTAAAATATTAACATAGGTGGTAGGTACTACATATATTTCTAAAGTTTGTCAGAATGCAATAATACAGTTGAAACTTATTTCTGGGAAATTAATAATTATTATAGTTTATTTGGAACAGTTTGATTTTATTAACAAGATATTACTTAAAATCTAAACATATTTTATCTTCTGTTAATCTACACTGGCTCTAAAAATGTTTTGGTCGTAATTATGCTACAATAAACAATCAGTGTATTTAGTTAACCAGGGAACAAAATACTTTCTAAAAAATTGCTTATATTACCATAACATTGTTGTAACGTAGTTAGATCGGTCATAATTATTTCCTTAGATGCTATACTAACATTATCTTTAAAATTATCAAAATCCGGATACGCAACATTATAATCACTACAGTGAAATTTTGTATACAGTTCGTTATAATGTAAAGCGGCAGGTGCTGATGATGGAAGAACTGACAGCGAAAGTGTCAAGTTGTTAATCTTAAATACGGAAACTGCTAACTGGTTAAGAATTTCCAATTGATATTTATTTTCCATAATTGTCTTCTTGGATGCTGCCACCTTTTCTGTAGCGTATCTCCCCAAGAAAAATCCTGAAAAATAAATTATAAGTCTGATACTATTACCACAAACTTAAACAAAAAATATCGGAAGTGAAATAATTTTTGGTTGCTAGTGATGTACCTACTTTTAATAAAGAATAAATATTTGTTTTAGCCCCTGTAATAACGTATTTTTTACACGACCTATATATAAAGACCTACCTTACTCCCTCAAAACAGGGAGTAAAGCGGCCATTTTACTCCCAAGGGAGTAAAAGTACAACAAATGACAAAAAAGTTCAAAATTTTATTTCATGTCGTTCTGACGTTTCAAAAATGCAGGCACCTTAGAGAATTTTCCAATTTCAATATTATTCTTCACTCTCATGGTAGCTTTTAACATTGAAATAAGCGATTAACAGAACGTTGATGCATCCAAGATTTTTGCCTTTTCGGCAAAATAAACGAGAAATACTCTCTCTGTGTAATTTTCAATGTCTTTGCCCACACACCATTCAAAAAAGTCTTGATACGCTTTTTCGTATAATTTTCGCGACTTTGGGGGTAATAAATCCAACGTCACAATCGCTGCCGCTTCGTCAATATCTTTCAAATCACCCATTTTCAAGAATTTTCTTAAAACACGACCGCAATTTTAGAATGGCTACCGGTTGTTTACAAATCGCCTAGGTTACGATGCTTTTGAGATGAAATTTTAATAATCGCGATTTTCACCTATCTACCACAGCATATGATTGCTTTTGGAAAATTCGTAAATTTTTGCAATTAAGCCCTTTAGGTCGTGTAAAAAATAATATATATACCGCAGGACTAAAGTACTTCTTCATCCCTCGGGTGATTTACTGCCCTCGCTCGCTGCGCTCGTTCAGGCATTAAACTTTCACCCTCGGGGATTAAAAGTTGTACTTTAGTCCCTTGGTATATAATATACTATTTCGGAAGCATAGGTACGTAATTTTTTTCTACAGTGGATACTTTTCTTGTAATTATCCTCCAAAGGCAAGAATTAACATCTACGAAATCTATTTTGTTAAATACGTTATGAGAAACTGCTTTAGTTCAATATTAGAATTAACAACCCAATCTTAATCTCTCTATTTATTGTTGATATTACACGACCCGTTATTATTTTCTTTTGTGCATTGAAAGTTGGTTAATTTGGTGTAAAAATATGTGGCAATAATCCGTAGTTATTTCCATGGACACAACAGCAAGATAATATTGTATACAGTGTGGTTTCCTAAGTACATGTAGAAAATGCAGGAGGTGATTCCTGGGCGAAAATTAAGGCTACTTTTTCGTATAAACTTCTATCCTAATATGCTTCCCTGAACACCTACGCCTCTTCAAAAATGGAGTAAAAATTAGTTTTTTAATTTTTATCTCAAATTTGGATAAAGATAGAAAAATACAAATAAGTGGACGTGTTCTAGTAACAGGAAGGCTTTTTGTGAATATTTTCTTTATCCAACTGTATTGTTAGAAGGGGATAAAACTTACAACCCCTGTTCATTTTTTTTGAACTTTTTAATGCACTGGAATTTTTAATTTAAAAAATGCGCATGAGAAAGCCTAATTTATTTAGAAAATTATTTGTCTCTTATTTTTACCGTGAGACTAATAGTTTTCGAGTAAAAAATTAAAATCAATTGTAATGTGCGTCTCAGTTTTGTGAGTTGTACTAAATTTCTAAAAGAAAAAGGTCTACGAAGGCGTTTGTGTATCTTTCGATGATCAATAATGTATTACTTTAACAATTTTTATTATAAAAAACAACAAAACACAAAAAATGAAATCCGCCTACCTAGACTTTTTCTTTTAGAAATTTAGTACAACTTCTAACAAAAATGAGGAGCACATTACAATTGATTTAAATTTTTTACTCGAAAACTATTAGTCTCACGGTAAAAATAAGAGAGACAAATAATTTTCTAAATCAATTAAGCTTTCTCATACGCATTTTTTAAGTTAAATATTTCGGTGCATTAGAAAGTTCTAAAAAAATTCAGCAGGGGTTGTAAGTTTCATCCCCTTCTAACAATACAGATGGATAAAGAAAATATCTATAAAGAGCCTTCCTGTTAGTAGAACACGCCCACTTATTTGTATTTTTCTATCTTTCTCCAAATTTGAGATAAAAATTAAAAAACTAATTTTTACTCCATTTTTGAAGAGGCGTAGGTGTTCAGGGAAGCATATTAGGATACAAGTTTATGCGAAAAAGTAGTCTTAATTTTCGCCCAGGAATCACCTCCGCGTTTGGAGGATAATTACAAGAAAAGTATCCACTTTAGAAAAAAAATGACTGAAGTTATGCATTCCTAGTAAGTTATAGAACAACGTACCACCGTTTTTGTCCGGTGGGTTGGAAACACCCTGTATTTATCACATGAAACATCAAATAATTTGTTGCTAATTGTCTGATTTAATTTGTAAATTTGTATTCCACAAAACATTGTTTGCAAAATAAATTTGAAAGAAAACATTTAAAAGATCTAAAAATAAAGCAATTTTCCACTTTGGATAAAATATATTAGGCATTTTTAAACTTCTGCAGCAGGTTACACGTATAACTTAAATATTTTACAATCTTTGAACTGTTATATTGTTAGTCATAAGTGCATTGATTTGAAGAATTTGTAACTGTTTTAAGCCATATGAGAAAAATGTACCAAAAAAAAGAAGTTCTATACTATTGACAGTAGCAGTATTGTTGTAACCTATGAATTTAGTCAATAATAATCAAAGACATGATTACGTATCAGTAAACATTATTAATTGAAAAGTATTCCGTTGAAATTATTTAATAATTTATAACAAAATCTGTATAATATACCCCTTAAATTAGTTTTGTAAAGCAAGAAAGTTGTATTTAAAGTTTCGCTTCGATAAATGTGATATTTCTTGTAATAATAAATTAAACTCGGGGCTGAGACCAAAATATTTAGTTACTTTAATTATAAAAATCGCATGCTTTTGCGTTGTACCTAGGGCTACCTTTATTAAAATAGTCAGGCTGTTTTGTAAATCAATTAAATAATAACTCGCTCACTAACCTCCAAGTATAGAAAAGAACGCGCACACAATTATAAAACTCACACACAACTTTTTAGTAACAAATTCTTCACTACTTTCAACACATCTGGCCCTTTCTCCGCTCAATATACGTTGCATTTTCATAAAATTTTGAATAAAACTGTAGAGGTGTTGTAGTATAGGTTTTGCGTAAATATTATTGTAGTAAATACATACACAATTGTGGACTGGAGACATTTTCTCAACTGGCAATTTTCCAAAAGTATAATAAGCTTCTTAGCCAACAAAAATACTTAAAGTTGTCACAATCAGTTAATTTTGCCAAAAAGAATTAGACGGATCATTTTTTAAATCTGTATAGCAGCAGGAAATGGGGACAACTTTAATTTTGGCTGAAAATGTGGAATAATTAAGCATTCAATCACACTTGATTTTGAATTTATGTAATATGTCTGAAAACTCTGAATCGTGTGCCAAAAGCGTCATAGTCTCTTAATTTATCAACTAAAAATATTTCAGAGTAGGTACTAAATGAATTATTGTTTCCCGAATATAGAAGTCCCTTTGTGTAGTGGGTGGAACCGTTTTGATACGTCATAAAATGTACATTTTAAAATAAAAATTTAATCCCAAAAATTACCTAAGAGTTTATTTTCTATTCGTTAGGTACAAGTTTGCAAGTAATTGTATCAAATATATTTATGCATATAAAGCTACCAGTAGAAATATAACAATTATGGATTGGATTTCTACACATTTGCATATTTCTCTTCTATACCGAGTGGGTACTTTCAAAGCCGAACATAGGGGAATTGCATTGTAACTGATCTTTATATAGATTCCTGCTCGCCATTTAAACTCACAAGGATGGTAATGTCTTTATTATAAAAACCCTCTGCTCTACTGAATACTCGTTATTATTCATATTATTTGATATTAATAACAGAAACATCGACTGATTTCAAATAATTTAATTGACAGATAAAAAAAAGTTGACAATCATAGCAACCTATATTATTTCAAAATAGCATAATTTTTTTTACAGAAAAAGATAACTAAGTACTAACATGTATTGGTACCATCAGATGCGCTGTATTTTTGTCGTTCTATTCATACCATTACCATCCTTGTGGGTTTAAATGGCGAGCAGGAATCTATATAAAGGTTAGTTACAATGCAATTCCCCTATGTTCGGTTTTGAAAGTACCCAGACGGTATGTAGGTACTTATTACTAGAGATGAGTAGTTCGCGAAAGAACTAGTTCAAAATTTAGATGAACCGTTACTTTGAAGAACTAAAAGAAGAAGACCGAAATGAACTAAAATAAAGCTTGATAACTTCTATTTTTCATGTCTTTTTTATAAAAAATTTAAAGAGGTATCTTTATTGTGCCTGTATATCTGATAAACTGCAACAAATAATAATGCTTTTAAATTTACAACAAAGTAGGATTAGGATTTATTAGAAATCGGCAAGAGAATCTTTTTCTAGAAAATTTACCTGAAATAATCAAGCAGCAAAATATAGTTAGATCCCTCTTATTTGCTTGCAAGTCACAGATAGTTACCTATCCTTAACTATGTTACTTATATTATAATATTAATGTTTTTGAAAATAACAATTTTTAAAATTTTAAAAATGAACATCGCAGAAACTTACTTATTCGGATGCAGAATGACGTCCTCTGTCGAAATCCGTCAAAAAAGTATCGGGTGCCATTTTAAAAAGATTACCCTAACGTCACCACAGAAAAATGACTGTCGCAAAAAAAATTGAAACACGTTTAAATATACGCCATAATTTAAATCGATATAGTACCTGTGCCAGCGTTTTTCAGAAAAAAACATTATTTTGGGAGATAATGAATTTATTCCATACTTTCTACTCACCTTGTATATTACTAATAATTAGAAAAATAGTAAAGTTATATAGTTTCTTGAAATCAAAGGTCTTTTATGTAATCACAAATGTTCCGCATAGTTAATTAGTTAATCTATTTGTTGCTGTTAATCTTTTAGATAACAGCCAAAGAACATACCGACTAAAACGGTGTGATCCCCTAAACATAGAAAGTCGATAAAAAGTTTGGTGTTTCATTATGTATTAATCAAATATTATTTTATTTATTTGTTTACTAACCGTAGGGTAGTTACTTTTAGTTAGGTCTTTAATGTAAGACACTAACCACACGTTTGTCATTAATTCATTACATCATTCGCTTATTGCCTGTAGGCAGATTGTGAATCTTATTGGGAAAAAAATCTATTTGGCATTGTGATCGCAAGAAACTAATACCAACACCAAAACGAAGCGCAACGTCAACTTACGATTTATAAGCAGGTCTGCAGAATTTACTTATTTATAACAAAACAGTGGTTGCCAGTGACTTCAAATCATCATTAAGCCCCTACCATCAAGTCTTACCAATTATCCATAGAATATGCTCCTTAAGTAAATAAACAAGAAGGAAATCGGAGGCGGTGAGAAAATCATTCAAAAAAAGGAAAGACGGCTATAGCCTTTCCTCATTTTTTGGATATTTTTTTCACCCCTTCAGATCTCCCCCCCTTCCCACTGCCCTACCACCTGGTCAGGAAATGTTCAGGAATAGCGATTTCTTCTGAAACCTTTTTTGAATTTTTTTTTGAACAGATGGGAGGGGATGAGGGATGTTTGGCCAATATTTTCCAAGTCTCTAGCCTCCATATTACATTCAGGGAATTTCAGAAGGAAATCGGAGGGGGTGAGAAAATCGTCCAAAAAAAGGAAAGACTATATAGTCATTCCTCATCTTTTGTAAATTTTTTTCACCCCTTCAGATCTCGTCTGGACTTTCCTAGAATGATATTTGGAGGGTGTAAAATTGGATATTATGGGACAAACTTCCCTCACCCCTTCCACTGCCCTCCCGCCTGGCCTGCAAATGTTCAGGAATGGATCCCTTCTGAAACCTTTCTGAATTTTTTTTGAACAGATGGGAGGGGTTGGGGGATGTTTGGTACATATTTCCCAAGTCTCTTTAGCCTCCATATTACATTCTGGGAATTTCCTAAGGACATCGGAGAGGGTGAAAAATTTTTTCAAAAAAAGAGCAGACTTTCCTCATTTTTTGAAAACAAATTTCACCCATTCAGATCTCGTCGGGATTTTCCCTGAATGTTATTTGGGGGGTGTACACTTGGAAATTATGGAGCAAATTTAACTCATCCCTTCGCATTTCTTCCCGCGTGGTTAGAAAATGTTCAGAACTGCATTCCTTCTGAAACCTTTCTGAATTTTTTTTGAACAGATGGGAGGGGTTGGGGGATGTTTGGTACATATTTCCCAAGTCTTTAGCCTCCATATTACATTCTGGGAATTTCCTAAGGAAATTGGAGAGGGTGAAAAATTTTTTCAAAAAAAGAGCAACTTTCCTCATTTTTTGAAAAAAAATTTCACCCATTCAGATCTCGTCGGGATTTTCCCTGAATGTTATTTGGGGGGTGTACACTTGGAAATTATGGAGCAAACTTCCCTCATCCCTTCGCATTGCTTCCCGCGTGGTTAGAAAATGTTCAAGAACTGCATTCCTTCTGAAAACTTTCTGAATTTTTTTCTTAACAGATGGGAGGGGTTGGGGGATGTTTGGTACATATATCCCAAGTCTTTAGCCTCCATATTACATTCTGGGAATTTCCTAAGGAAATCGGAGGGGGTGAGAAAATTATCCAAAAATAAAGGATAGGAATAGGTAGTCTTTCCTCATTTTTTGAAATTTTTTTTAGCCCTTCAGATCTCGTCCTGGTTTTCCCAGAATGTTATTTACAGGGTGTACACTTGGAAATTATGGGACAAACTTCACTCGCCCCTTCCCACACCTTCGCACCTGGTTAGAAAATGTTCAGAAATGGATTTTTTCTGAAACATTTCTGAATTTTTAAAAGTAGGTTGTAAATAATTTGTTTCAGGTCAATCCCCTGAAGTAGGTACTCGGACGATTTCATCCTGGAGAAGCCGTCACCCACTTCTTCCAGAGGGTAGCCGAAGATCATCAGTTCTGAAGGAGAGACAAACGGCCCTTTATGGGGATGTAAAGATAAAAACAGTCGTTTACAGGACTACCAAAAATTTTAAAGAAAGGTTTTTCCTAAGAGAAGCGTCACGCTGCAAAAACTGTTACGCAAGCCGGTGAAAACGCTCCTAAACGCTTGGAGTCAAGAAATTTAGGAAACATTGAAAACGATCCCAAACGCAAACTTTGTTTTAATTTTTTTTATCATACCATTTTTTTGTAGAGTAGGTAATAACCTCTTAATGTTATTTTCTTAGCTGCTAATATCTAATGTTGTCATACCTACCATGTATAGCATCTGAATGCTGAGCTGGTGAACACTATTTAAAAAAAAAAAAAGAAAAAGACTTGGGGTTGTTTGTTGACATACGTCATAGGGTTCGGTTTGCCAACACCTCGCCTGGACTAGACTAAATGAAGTTTCCAATAACTGAACTGGTCTGAACCTATTAATGGCTGCACTTGCACTGCAATAAGATATAATTAACATGTTCCAGAAGAAGTTATATGAACACTTTGAAAATAAACTAAGACGATGATATTTACCATCACATGACGTCTGTTATATTAAAGAGACACTTTTCTAGGAAACTTGGTCAGGTTTAACTATTTTGAAAATAATATAACAATCTAAGTGTGTACTATTTATTTTGCAAAACTTGACTAGCTTAAAGAATACCACATATCAAATTACAACAGCCCTTTTTGACTGTTGCAATGTACAATGCTGAAATAGTATTAGTACGAATGTGGAAAACACAATAATTGAACTATTATATGCTCTTTGGTATGATATACAGTTAGATTTTTAAATTTTCCTGTTAGAATATTAAAATTTTCACTAAATTACTTAAATAAAACAATTCTTTAATTCCTTTTTAAATTTGAAATAGCCAAGTTAAGTTGTATAGACCATATAATAGTTACGTTAGTATTCATGTGTAAAATGTGTTACTTAGGTATATTTTAGTACAATTCAGTGACTTGACAATAGCGACTTAGTATACTTAAATAAATTATTAAAAAGTGTTTTAAATACAAAAATAGTGTTTTCTTACCTTATAAACGTGAACAGCAATAATAGGGCAATAAAAGTTTTAGATAAACAAAAATTCATAATCACAATAATGTAATACAATAAGTAAGACAAAACATATTTCAAATTAATCAATTAAAACAATAACGATAAAAAATAACACAAAAAAAATTGAGCAGCCGATATGTGCATTTCGTGAATATATTAAGATTTACTTAAACTAAGTTTATAGTATACTATCTAATCGTTAATACATAATAATACACGACAGTAATTAATAAAATAAAAGTAAATTTCAAAAAATTATTATTTAGGCCTAAAAATAAAAATTTTCAAACTCAAAGTTTCCATGAAATAATTTTTTTTTCATACTAACAATATATTATTGTGTATAATTCTGCAGTAGGTACTATTTTTCAGTGGTAAAATTGCCAAACAACAATTTAAATGTGTGCTTCAAGTGAACAATATTAATAGTACGTGTGCTTGCAAAACTCCCTATTTTCAGTTTCAATTTTCTAACTGCTTCTCTTCTTGCATTAGAAAAATATTATTATAATGCATAACAACAATAGCTATAAGATGTAAAAACACCGAGACATGCAAATGAACACATCGAGATTTTTTTGTAGAAAAATTTGATAGCATTTTTCAACATTTGTATACTTTTACATTTAGGCATATAAAAATTGGCATTGTATTTCGTTATTTTAGAGTAGGCATAACATTGGCATCAAATTTAAGTCAAATGTGAAAAATGTTTTGATTGCAAAATGTGTTATCACTTTAGAATAATTGCTTATGCTCATGTCACAGATACTTCATTTAAAACTGGAAGTAGTACCATCCAGTTGCAGATTTCTCTCGGATCCTTCAATAACATTCTGCTCTATACGCTAATCATAGCTACATCACACCAATTAATACAAATACACAACAACTACAAAGACTTCAACAAATTATTCAATTGCTTTATATCACTACGTGTAAGTTTGTCACAGTAATTTCGTTGGCATCTAGTCCTAAATAGAATGAACCGAATGGAAAACATGTTACAAACAAAACTTTAAATAATGGTAATAAAAATGTAATGCATTAGTAATGACAAATTTAAAAAAATCAAACTAGCTTTAATAGTGTTCGTGCTAATTTGAAAAAAATTACACTCCTTTTTGCTAACAAATCAATTTCTTTTAGTCGTTCTACAAACTCGATCCCATATTAGTTGTCCAAATCACTCAAAATTGTAATAGGAATGCATACTAAATTTTAATTGTTACTCTATTACAAAGATTCTCAACTGTAGAATATGTTTTGCACTTTCTTTTTTTTTTTTTTTTTATATAGCAATAAATGCGCTAAATAGGGTAAAATACTATAGCAGCAATGTTGTAGACAATAAAATTTCTTACAAGAAGCAATATGGCAAGCATATGTTCAACTTTTATAATTTGGGCCTGAGAACCGTTTGAAGTTAGCATAAACGAACGATTCTGGTTTAATACTAAAACAGAGCGAAAACCGCGCAAATAGGTGAAAATAACATAAGACCAAAGTTGTATAAAATAAAATTTCCTATAAGCAACTCCGTGGAAGCATATGTCTAATATTAATAGTTTAGGCTTAGGAACCATTAATGCATTAGTTTCCATCTGCTTACTCACAGTGGCTCCACGTGAAATTTTACCCTCCACGGATAGAAAGAAGTATATGGTACCACTGTGAATAAAAGAGACAGCTGCATAGTCGCGTAATAAGTTTGTTCTTGTTGATTTTCCGCACACTAACAAAAAGGCTAATGACGTCACCACTTGTTTGTGGTCATGTGATAAATTTTAAATTTTTCTGTATTGTATATTTAATTAAAAAATCAAGGAAAAGTATTCTGTTTCTTCACTTTTAGCAATAAACATTTTTTAGTATAATTCCCTATCATTATCAAACAGCAAAATATTATACCTGCTGAAATATTTTCACTGTACATCTATTTTTGATCATGCCTTATTAAAAATCTGAACACATTAGTTCAAAAGCCCAAATTATGAATTGAACAAAATTTAATTGACAGGACTAAATAATACAGGATGAAACTCTTATATATTAAAAAATGTGCCACTCTTTTAATTAATTATTTTGTAACAATTTTCCATTTCCAAATTTGAAAACAGAAATTAATTTTAGAAAAATTGAATGACTGCAATTATTAATTCTACACTGATACTACAAAAACAGTCCTAAAAAAATATATAAAATACAATAATTATAACCTGATAAAGAGTCCTGAATAGTAAAAAAAGAAACAAAAAACCTTCAAAAGTAAAATACGTACTTCTGAAGAATTTTATGATTGTTTGAATAATCTACTACTAATATACAATCCCTGTATTTTGATAATTTGCTAACTAGTATCAAACATGAAATTCGAATAGTCTTGGCTTTTAAAATATCTCCTCGCTAGTATCAAAAATTCTTATTTCTTATTTGTAAACAATAATAAAAATTATTTTAAAATCTTGGAATGATAAGATAAAAATTGTTTTTATAATCATTATAGGGATGTGAATTATCAAGATTTAAATTTTAAATGATCTAAAAGTAATATAAAATAGCAAATCAGCAAAATTATACCAATCCCTGTACTTTTTTAGAAAAACATCCAACAAATAAATATAAAAACATATTTTTAATCCGATGCTATATTAAAAGTTTCAGTTTCTTTTCAAACATAAAAGGTCTGTTCGTTTGTGTTGCACTAAACTGTACTAACTGCACTGAAGTGACGTCATCTATGGACTGCCTGCACCTCCTCTAGAGCAGGTGTAGATAGTGCAGGTTCAGTGCAGCACAAACGAACAGACCTACTGTGTCCTATTTTAAAAATATATCCAAAATAATTACCAACACCATCAATGACAGCTAATTAACCTTAACTGTTTAAATACACATTTCACATACCAATGTTAACAACAAATTTGCCTGCAAGAATATGATAGGCCGCGATACATCTACCACAATTAACTGTCATTAATTACACACTCATAACATTGGAACAATCAATATAACCTACTTTGGTCTCATTCTAATAAGTTACAAATTTGGCTTAAGAATTGACCATTCTCATAATTATCTAATAGCATCATCAGATTGCATTATAATAAACTAATATAAAAAGAAAAATTAGCACATGCTTAATAATTTATAGAAAATATTAGTAAGAGCATAAAATACTACTTATTATAAAGCATTCCGTACATCCAAAAATACCAGTAGAGTCTTTTTAATTTTTAATTTAAAACTAAAAACTAGTCAAAACAAATGAAAACATGATCAGTTTACTTTAAATTCCCAATTCTTTATCAGTTTCCTAAATGTTTACATATTTACTTACTACAATTGTTATAAAGTGGTGGTTTTTATAAAGCAAAACTGTATGTATTACAAGCTATTTTAAAATCTACCATTTAACAAAACAAACGTTTGAATCTTTAAATCACATATAAAAATCACAATGCTAAATAAAAGAAAAACAAAGTACAAACCTGTATCACAACTTCATTAAGCCTGTGGAATTTTCACAGAAGCTGCCTTAAAGCATATAAAAACATCGAAGTCATACGAAGCTTTGTTAAAAATTCGTTAGTGAAAATAAATATCGGCAGTAGCATTGATCAGGAAAGCCGAGAAACCTTCACAGCATTTCTAGCAGGACGTGGTGGTATTAGAGTTTTAAAACATGATGAGCTGCCTACATTGGGCAGGCATTTAAGGATACCTTGAAAGCTGCTGCCGCTGCTCTTTGCAGGCACCGTTTGTAGGGATTGCACCATCAATACTTCTTCAAGGTCACATTCCCTAGAAATGATAAATTTTCTAATTAGTAACTAATTAAATAATTAAAGGATGTTATATTTCACAAGGAAAGAGGTTGAGGAAAGTTTTATGGAAAATATATCATTGCTAGGGCATGCATTTTACACAAAAATTTATAACAAATTTAATTTTCTTTCAATTATTATTTCAATTCTTTACTGGCTACAATCATTAGCAACATTTACACCTTGTACTTCATTAACTGACGCTAGTGCATCGAAAACAATTTCTAAAGCAAGATGATTTAGAAATTTATAGTCCGAAAGATGAAATGACAAAATAAACTTAAGTAGGTACTTATTTATAAGCAACGCAGAAAAAATAATAAGAATCCCAGATAGTGTATAATAGACATATAATAAATAAAAAACCTGTATACAAATCACAGAACAAGGCACAATTACTTACCGGGCACTTTCTATAAATTGCATAAATAATTGGTTAGGTAGCTGGCTTGGTTTGGTTAATATATCCCCATACATGTCTGTTTCTCTGTTATACAGGTATAAAAAATCGTTGAGCTGTTTAGCAACTATCGCAGCTCTGTCTTTACCCAAAAGTTTGTGACTGGGAATCTAAAAGTAGAGCCAATCAACAACTATTGTTTAAGTAGTTTTCACATCTCATAGGCTGTGATCTTGACAAGAGATAAGCCAGGCAGCCATGCTTAAATGAAGGTATTAGCACACTAAATAGTCTAACACATTCGCTGCGACTTGTATTATGTGGAGTACCCCCAGATGCGCACACCTTTTTTTTGCTAAATTATTGTTTTTTTTTGGAAATTTTTGACTTCTTGTTTATTTAAATACGTACCTATAAATCATTATTTTTAATTTTTGAAAATTTTTGTTTTTTGGCTCCTAACATCGTCCGCTATGTTAAAATAACAAAATGCGAAAACGCGAAAATTTTTAAAAGTTCTGATGTCTTTGTTACACGCTCATACAAAACTGGTTAGAAATCGCTCAGTACTGGGTCTCATAATGCGTATATGAAAGTAAAGCAGACAGGCGACTCCAAACGGAGCCAAGCGCACAGACTGAAAAACCGATCGGAGTCATACGCAGCGAATGTGTTAAAGGACAGTAATCTCATTCAGTTTGATATTGGAGGGGTAAGTTGTTACTGTACAGCTACCCACAAGTTGACGTTAGCCAGTGTACGAAACCAAATGGTGGCACATTATTGGACAATGAAAGAAACAAAACACTAAAACCGATTGCACAACTACCCAGGAGTTGAAAATCGAGGCAAAAACTCGATACATTTTGAACGGCGAGGTGAGACTACTGAAAGCCATATACTGTGGTATTAGAACGAGACTTTGAAAGATCTCGAAACTTGTTACGTTTTTGATGTTATGGTACTTGCAAATGCCTATTTTAACATAAAATTTCAATACGACACAAAAACAACATTTTAAACAGCATGACGTTTTTAGAACAGCTATAGCGCAATAGCCCATGAGATATGGAAACTACTCTACTCATACCATAAATATTTTGTATGTACAAACTGCTAACTAAAAATAACTACTGCAAAACTTTAGCAAATATTTACTTTAACAAGTTGCTGTAAATGCATAGCTACTCAAAAAGAATAGTACTCACGTATAGCCATCACATTGTTTTTCTAAGTGGTTTAATAAAGGGTAATATTCTTCTTCAGTATTAACATTTCCTTACATTTAAAAGCAGTTACTGGTTTTTAATATTAATTACACGAGATATCAAATGTAACTTATACAGGGTGATCATTTGAAAACGATCCACCCTTAATATCTCGCGTACCATACTAAATATTAAAAAAATGTAAAAATACGTTTTTATAGAGGTTGGGGGACACTTGATAGCGTAATCCGCGTCGCGCTAATACGTTGCCCCGCCGACCACCTAGCCAACCTTGAAAAGTTTAAATGGTACTGTGCCTTTTGTGATATATCAAATTAAAGGTCTTTTAAAATGCTATTATTTTACGTAAAGAAAATTAAAATCAATAGATTCGTTTTGGGGAAATTAAAAAGAACATGAAAACAAAGTGTGTGCAGTGTGCTTCAGACTTCCGCACGTCAATAGTGAAAATCAAATGACAACTGTCGGATTATTATTCGTCGATAAAGGTAAAAAAAGTGCCATCTGCAGGGTCTAAACGGCCGAAACATGCGAGATACCGAGTGTTGTCCCACCGAGAGGCTGGCCGGCGCGAGTCAAATGCAATTTGGTATGGTTTATGAGATATTAAGGGTGGATCGTTTTCAAATGATCACACTGTAAATAATATAAATATAAAATTGCATTGTTATATCAGTTAATATACAGTGTGTATGCTTAACAAGGCCCCATCCAATATTTTGACTTTAGGAGATACAAATAAACTTTTGAATACGAAAATTGTATTAAAATTAATAAATCAAGAACAAGTTACCGACATACCTTGTCTTTTTAATTTTACCGCTAAGTTCGTGGTACCACCCTGTATTTTTATCAGGTAGTGATAAATATTCATAAATGCATTTGCTTTAGCAGAAAATTCTGAAGATAAAATTAAAATTAATGCAATTTTTATGAAAAGAGAGAGAGAGAGAGAGAAACTTGTATAATTTTTTTAGCAAGGGCATACAACATAAATAAAATTGCACAGCCTATAAGAAAAAGAGTTGGATGGTAGGTATATTATAAATATTTTAACTGATTTATATCAATGCAACGAATATAAGTGATATCTACAGTAATTTAAATATTCAAGTATTTGAGTTACAAAAAATACAAAAACATCAAAATGCCTTTTTGTTGAGTACAAGTAACGGTACAATAACACCTACAGCTCTACCAAGCTTACAAAGTTGAAAGGGGGCGTGTCCGGCGCTGATATAGTTTTTCAAAGTACAGTCAAAATAAAAACATTTAGGCCGCAAATTGAAACAATTGTAAATATTTTTCATTTATTATTATTACTAATAACGAGTATGTAAATAACAAGACTATACTTATTCTTTTTTCTAATTCGGTATCGAAAATTCTTACTTATCAACATTCATTTCAGTTAGGAAAAGTACTATTTTTCCTAACTTGTATCGAAAACTGTTTTAAGTTAGGAAAAGTAAGATTTTTCGGTTTTAGACGTTTTGATTTTTCCGTTTTGTACGTTTTTTTGTTCCGTTTTTGACGTTTTGAATTTTTTCGTTTTAGACGTTTTTTTGATCTCGGCCTTTCAGGAAGTAAAATTATTATACCGAATTAGAAAAAATTATGTGTGCAATTCGTTAGGAAAATCAGATTTTTCCTAACTTAGTACACAAATAACTATTTAACTACGGCCTGGATGTAAACAAAACCACGTGATCATTTTTAGTGTACGTTTACAGTGATAGGTATCTTACGTAAACTAGCGCGCGGGGTAGTTTAAACCATAGCTGCAAAGAATAGTTTCACTGGGCGCCGATTCCATTTTAAATCAATCAAAATACTAAAACACCACATATCATACACAGATGACGACAAATGCAACTGCAATTAACGCACAAATCGAACGTAACTACTCCTACAGTAAAGGGGTGAAATCTTCTCGCTGCAACTACCAAAGACAGCGCTACATTGCAATGACGTTTTAGAAATTGTCACGTGGTTTTGTTTACATCCAGGCCGTGGTTAGAAAAAATAAAGTATAGAGTTAGGAACGAAGCCGTAGGAAAAGAATGTAATATCAATGTCTGGCTTCAGAGTTCAGAATGAATAATCTTCCTCAATTTAACATTCATACTTAACAGATTTTAAACGTGAAAACTATCTGAGACAAAACACTGAAATTATTAAAATTTCAAAGGCAATTAAATTTTTCCAATGAATGTACTTTTGGGTAGGATTGTTTACTATTGGTTGACGTATTGTTGTGCTGTTACTTTTAAATTTTAGTTGACATATTTTCCGGGGCATTTGTAAGCTTGGTGGAGCTGTAATGCTGCTACATTTTCCAATAGAAAAAATATTTTTAAATGACTCTGTCCTACCTTAATTGCAAATGGCGTCCTAAGGTAATTAGAAGCTTTTTGTAAAAATTTTAACACGATCTCGACATGACCTTCTTGTTCTGGTGATGCAGCAATTCGTTTCAGGATACAAGAGAGATACATACTAAAGGTTTTTCTAGCTTCAACTTGACTAAAAGTAGGATACTCGCTCTCAGTAACTCTACATTAGCAGTGAATAAAATAATAAAACTTACGTTAATTTTTTGCCATTTTTCATCATTCCAACAACTTGCTGGCGAAGCTCTATACAGTGGTTCTCTTTTGGAGGTATTTTTCTTGGTAGTAATGCTGCTCTATGACCTTGGCTTAGCATTCTTTCATATCTATCTTGGCGATTTGATCGTACAACTACAAACACTTAAAAAGTAAGCTCCTCCTTTTTAAACAAATGCAATCTAACCAACCCTTTTCAGCATGATCTACTGAAAGATCTCTCCTGCGTTCTCCATTAATACGTTTTTCTGATACCTTAGTAGCTGCATTCATAGCAACATCAGGAAATAATTGGCTAAAAAGCATTTGGTTATAATTGTGAGGCACCACTAAGTTATAGGTACTTGTTGGAGCACCACATGTTGGTACGCCAGTAACTGGATCTAATAGACAGTAAAAAAGGAGTTCTTAAGAATCTTTAATCAATACTAAAACAAAATAATTCTCACCCAAATACTGTACATATTGGGCCCAACTATCTACCGTAGGAAAAATTCTAACAAATCCGCCTCTTCTTTCAAATTGTGCTTTAGCTGAACGAACCAATCTTTGTTCTTCTGCAGTTAGTGTTAGTAGACTTGACGAGTGACGGCTATTATTACTTGAGGTACAGTTCTTCTTCGATGGTGCATTATTTAAACCATCTGCAGAATGAACTCTTCTACACTAAAGACAATAATCATAATTATTTACAATTCTTTTATTTCCTGAAGAACTATTTCACTTACGTTACTGAGTTTCATTCTTAAAGCATTATTACTACTCTTCACAGACGAGTTAGATGATGTAATAGCAGAAGTTGAAGGACGAAGAATGGGATCTACTGCTGGGATACCAACTAAAGTAAGTAGATCTGATAACATAGCAGACTTTAGACGAACATCTAATGGACTATCACAGCCTAATGATGGTGAAAGATTAACTTCGAGCAACCATGGTTTCAAACAATCGTCAATTAATATATCAAACCCGTATAACTCTAAAAAATAAAAGCATTAATATATTTTTTATGAATTTACATTATTACATACCAAAGCAGTTACTGTTAAAGGGTACAAACATCTGACATGCAGGTACAATGGAACTAGCAGATGATAACATAGCCTTCACAACTAGCTCTTCTATTTGCGACATTAACAAAGCAGTATCTTTTCCTTGGGCTTTCAAGTGTCTTAACAGAGCACTCAACGTCCACTTGTGTCCGACATTTTCGGCAGTTGGATCATCTGATCTATGATTAGTAATAAAGGTAGGTAATTACAACACAATTTAGTATAAAAATAGAACTTACTTAACATAATCGCTATGATATTTGTTAATGCTATAGTTGCAAAGGTGCATGCAAGGATTCCATAGTTGTTTGTGACTAGCATCATATCTCACAGTTGCAAGTCTCACTAACCCTTCCTCATAAATGTAGACTAGAAGTGGGTCCATGGATGTGACAAGCACATAAAGTCTAAGATCACATTTGTGTCCCTCTACCAATAGCGGTTTGTTGATATACTTGGCTACTACTACTGGTTCATCCAAAGGAACTTGGCTGGGATTTTCGACAATAAATATACCTAATAAAAATATTTTTTAGGCGACTATGATAAAAACAGCTGTTTTACGTATCTTTTGACAACCGTAAAGTGTCAATTTGTAGTAGGCATTTGTCAATTACTACTTCACAATCGCATTTACTTCATGGCCGCATTTACTTCACGGCCGCTGTAGCCATTGGTTTGTTTAAATTGCAAACGCATTTTTTTAATTTATAACTTTTTAGGCGACTATGATAAAAACAGCTGATGCAGCTATGATGTTTCAGGAGGGTGACGTGACCAAATGTCATTGGAATATTGAAATAAAAATTTAAATTTCTAAAGGGCCGGTTTTATAAAGTCTGGTTGACCGACGGTTATCTCAACCAGGATCAATTGTCATGGATACGATTATTTTTAAGAATTGTATCCTTGACAATTGCTCGTAGTTGAACCAACCGTGTCGGTCAACTAGACTTTATAAAAACGGCACTTAATAAAATTTGTGATATTCGCCTAAAAAAATATTTTGCACCTCTGCCAAAAAGTGCTTTTACGTCCTTGCCTGTTTTCTGGTCTCGGCATTGCCTCGACAAGAAAACTCACTCAGACGAAAAAGATTCACTTTTTGGCCATGATACAAAAATAAGTATTTTAGGTATAAATAAACAGTATGGAATGAAGAATTCATGTATTATATAAATAATAAATATTAAATAAAATATCAATTTTAACGGGAAATAACAATAAGATTTATTCGCCTTAATACGTATTTCGGCATCAATGTGCCATTGTCAAAAGCATATACATATAAAATATTTAATAACAAATGCAAAATTATTTATATAGTAAACTCCTTAATTCTATTATTTTAACACTGCGTGAAGCAGCTGGCCCCAGTCAACCCGTCGAAGGTCAGTCGCTTAACAGTATGTTTTAAAAAGATATTTATTCCAAAATCTTCAGTAAAGGAGAATCTAAGAGTTCAATTTGCTCATTCATTAAAGGTATGTTGTTTTTTGTGTGTTTATAAATTTCAAAAGCTTCTAAAATGTTTAATTTATTTTTGTTATCAGAAAAGTGTAAAAATTTAAATTGTATTATTATATGTTAATGTTCTAACAAATGTTTAGCATAAATAAAATTATAAATATAAATCAAATTATGCTAAACATTTGTTAGAACAAAATCACACATTAACATCTAATAATACAATTAAATTTTTACACTTTTCTGATAACAAAAATAAATTAAATATTTTAGAAGCTTTTGAAATTTAACACATAAACACATAAAAACAACATACCTTTAATGAATGAGCAAATTGAACTCTTAGATTCTCCTTTACTGAAGATTTTGGAATAAATATCTTTTTTAAAAACACTGATAAGCGACTGACCTCCGACAGGTTGACTGGGGCCAGCTGCTTCACGCAGTGTTAAAATAATAGAATCAAGGAGTTACTATATAAATCATTTTGCATTTGTTATTAAATATTTTATATGTATATGCTTTTGACAATGGCACATTGATGCCGAATGCCGAAATACGTATAAAGCGAATAAATCTTGTTATTTCCCGTTAAAATCGATATTTTATTTAATATTTATTATTTATATAATCATGGATTTTAACAAATTAACGCTTGAGAATGTCAATTAATTCATGTATTTCTCACTTTCACAGAGCAAATGTACCTACAATAAATGATTGCTTAAATGAAGGCTAATCCTTAAGTGCTGCAGAGCCACCAGAAATAAAACCCATTATATTATTAACATTAACAAATTAATAAAATTGCATATTGCGGTTTGGTATCAAACGATCGCGTGTAAAACGTAATGGTGCATATAGACTGGTAAGCAAGCTCGCTATTTACATCATAAGTTATGTCTTATATTTAAACATGACACAGTCAGTCAAATGAATACTGATATAATACAGATCCGCTACCAGTGTTCATTAAATTGCTATCTAAAGTCGCAGTTCTGCAGTTTTTTACATTGCGGATCAAGTAGCCTCGAAGACACCTATTGTATATTACAGCAGAGCTGCAAAAAGTGCAGCTATCTTTAGTTTTAGACCAATTCAGATATTAAAAACTATAATCATTTTCTCCGATCGCCTAAAAATTAAACAACAAAATTTAAATATCATCAAATACTATTAATAAATAGTATTTGATATCATGCCCAGCAATCACGAACTAATGTTTGTTTGCTCCCGCTGACTACACTCGATAAATTTAGTTTCGTTTAGTTTTAATTTTCGCAACTATGCGATATGTGCTGCCTTTTCGCAGACGCTTTGTGATTTTCTTCAACCATGTGTAGACTATGGATATAAATACGTGTTCCAAACTTAGTTACCAAGAACAATTGGCCGTTGAAAGGCAAGATCTCTATAACCCAGCCAATAAAATATTGAAATTGCCAGTAAAAGTCTCAATAAAACGTATAAATGATAGGCGGATATATTATTTATTATAACTACTGGATTTGTAGCAGTACTAACTTGAAAAATGCTTTATTCTGTCTACCATGTGTCTTGTTTGTCGACGACCGGGGCGGAAAACTTTAGAGGGAAGGGTAATACCGACTTCAGACATATTCCATTAACATTTCTCACATTAGCAGTTTACTTATAACACTATGTTTTGATGCAGGACATTCATATATATTTGACAGGGGCTACCACTGTGTACGAGCAAATAATATCAAACAATAGGTAAACTGTATTTTTAAAAAAATGTCTAGTACATCAGAAAATAGTGCAAAGCTTTTATTTTTAATATCAATACTAAATATAACAAATACCTACTAAATAAATGTTTCTTTATTAAATGACTTACCTCTTCCTCTACTAGAAGCAACAGGTTTTACAATCCATGGTCCTTTAGTACGATAATGGCTACTACATAGATCTCGAAATTCTCCTGGCATAACAAATGTTTGTGGTATAAAATCGAAATGTTTAAATCCTCGACAATGTTGCATTCGTTCGATGTTTTTATATAATCGATCCTTACGGGTAAGTTCATATGATCTTGGAAAATGGTTAACTCGTTGATGTGGAGCTAATGATCTCAGTGTACCTAATACATTAACATGTTATTCTTGAAATCACTTGAGCAGTGAATTGAATACCTGGCTTCGGGTGAGATCCAGTCCAAAGTAAGTTAAAATCTGATGAATTATTGGCTACTTCAGAAACGCCATGGCAGTCTAAAAGCTTAGAAAGTAGTTTTGTTTCAGCTTGTGATACTTTGTATGTGATGTGTAACTTAAAAGCTGGTTTGCTTTGAACAGAAAAATCGGTAGGATTTGCAAGTGCAGAACTTCGAAATACTAAAATGGCATTACGAGAACCTAATGTACCTCCCAACAACCATATGTCTTCTGTTCCTGCGTTTGTTTCCAGTTTACTGTGAAAAGTGATTTTTAATGAATGCACCTATAGTAATATTTAAAAGAAAGTTATATTTTGAAATTGTCATTACTTTTTAAAAACTCAATGAATAAACAAATAGAAAATACATTGGGGTTTATTAAATTCTACTTATAGCACAAGCGGTTTTTCTAATTCCTTGATTAACTTTTTGTAAGACTGTAAAGTGGTAGGAATTCAAAATAAAATTAAAATAATATAATGTCTATTATGAAAATGATCAGAGATGACTAAATATCGGCATAATAATGTTAACATTACGAGAGGGTATAGGTACAGGGTGTATATAAACAATACCGACATGATTCCGATGATTCCTTAGGTCATCTTAAGAAAAATAATTACCAAGAACAGGTGTCCTAATGTCTTAAAATGTTTCTGAGGGGAGCTACTCCCCCTGGCCAAATTTCGTTACTTTATATTCAAGGGTGTTTGAGATATTAATTAAAATTGAAATTTTATTCGCCCCCTTCATGAGGTAGTAGCTCCCCCCAGAAGCATTTTAGGACACCTATTCATGGGAACTTTTTTTCGATGTATGGAAAGTTGCATACCTACAATAACAAGAATACTGCTTGCCTTGGAATTTTGTTTCATATTTTTAAATATTTCAGACTCATCTGACGTTACCAAAATTGATAAATGCAATAAAGAACAATGAATTTACTGTATTGAATATAGATTTTGTCGTTATATTATTTTAATTTTTTTTTGTCAAACAACAATGCCTAGTAGAGAGTTGTAATCCGTTATAATCCATCTTTTGTGTATTGGCTCCATTGACAGTTAATGCTCCTGTTAGTTGTGTTGCCTATATGCTAAATTGCAAAAGGTGAATTATATTGATATTTCTAAAATTTTATTTCCATTTTTTCCGAATTAATTTGCATTTTAGAAAAAAAAATTCTTGTGGCATTTGAAAGAGCGTGGTTATATCTATCTATTGATAGAGAGAATTTTTCGATATCCATATTTTTGTAAATACTACTTGAAAATTTTAAAGTAAAATAGAGTTGTACATTTTTTAATGCTGAAAAGTTATTTTTTAGAAATTAAACAAAAACGTTCTATGTGTAGACAGATAAAACACCAATAATAAGAAAAAAATTTCGCCCGCCCTTCCTACTTTAAAATTGGCTCTGAAAAATTGGAACAAAATGTGCTTAAAATGGGGTATATTTCAAGGTGTAAACTCCAGCCTTAGGCGCTGTTCTCACCAAAGCAACCGGCGACCGCAACGCAACTGCAACGCAACCGCAACTTTAGTTGCGTTGCTGGGCTGTTCTCACCAAAGCAACTGGCAACGGCAACGCGACCGCAACTTTAGTTGCGTTCCTCTTGTGTTCTCACTGAAATCAACTGTTTTGAAGTCTCTTGTTGAGGTAGTCCTGAACAAAATGTCGTCCTCGTCAGATGAAAATATGGCCGCTGCATACTTGCTACTGAATAAGCGTAAAAAAAGCATACCGAAAATTTTGGATTAACCCTTTTTATACCACAAATTTGGGACATAGTTTTTATATAGTGGCGCAGGAATTGAATAATGATCCTGTTAAAATCATATAAGCATCTGTGCGCTTCAACGAGGGCCACAAAATTTAAAGTTTTTGCCGTTTCGTCAGCCCGTTCTTGCCAGCGACGCGGTATGCAACGCAACCAGTTAGCAACTGGTTGCGTTGCAGTTGCGTTGCCGTTGAGTAGGTGGGAACACTCGTATTTAAATATTAGCGCCGAGTCGCTTTGCAGTTGCGTTGCAGTTGCGTTGCGGTCGCCGGTTGCTTTGGTGAGAACAGCCACTTAAGATGACCTAAGGAATCACCTCCCGTAGTTTGTCGATGTTGTTTATATACACCCTGTATAGTCTTAGAAAACAAGGACCTAGGTACCTACATTAAAACCTTATAACCCATAAGGGTATAACGCGACCTATTATTATTACCTATTATAGTCTTTGATATTACATATATTTTCCCAAGGTTCTGTGAAAAGAAAATATAGGTGCATCAAATCAAACCTTATATCAGTGGAAAAACTAAAAAGGGTTCTTTTCAATGCTATTAAAGGAAAGTTAATTTCAATATAAACTTGAAAAGTTGGTAACTTAAAAAAAAGATTTGAAATCTGCATCAAAAAGTGCCTTAATAATGTGTAAACCAATTTGCGCTACTGACTATAATAATCAAATTACACAGGGAAATAGAAAACTGAAAATTTAAGATTTTTCAACCTGTAGGTACTCTATTTCTTTACCGTTTAGGAGATCCCCATGCATGTGCTCCTTATCTTGCACACCCTGTACAATAGCCTATTTATATTTTACAATTTATGCGAAACCGAGCTACATACTTCAGCATACAATACTTGATGCACAATAAGAAACTGTGAAATTATAATTTACTGTTATTGTTTTCAATTCATTGTTACACAGCATTCGTGTCTATTTTTAAATTACATAAAGCTTTAAGAAGGAAATATAGTAGTAATTGGTTCTTTAAAACAGTTCTTTTCTAAATTTTCAATTATGACCCGGTTAAAACGGGGTATAAGGCGAATCGTTGTAAATCTCTACTAGAAAATTGAAGGTCCGTTAAAGCAAGCAAAATTTATTTAAAAGCAATATTGCACTTACCATGTTACACCATCTATATTTATTTCCACCACCTTGAAAATCATTCTTAAAAATTGGCACAATTGCCCTTAGTAATTAGTAGTTTTATAATTTTTAAATATGACAACTACTATTTCAAACCAAAAAGTCAATCACAATATAAAACCTCTGTACTTTGCAATATTACTAACAATAGCTAACTTGATTACTTTTTATACACTATGCTACTACTTAAACTTCAATAGCGATAATTATGAGATTCTTTCTTTCTTAATCGTTCCCCTTTTCACTATTTTAAATACATTTCCCTTTATGCTACAGTATATGAATAGAAATCAATACACGTGGAATTAAATCGAATAGAAGTTTGTTATATTAAGTATAGAGCCAGTATTAACAATGAAACCGAACCCGTTCTGTTAAAAACCATTTCAGATATAGATCTGGAAATTGGAATTCTTTATAAACGGGGACACATACTTTCAAGTATACCTACAGGGTGGAATGCGAAATTGGAAACACCTTTTTTCTCGGAAGTTATTATAGATATCGAAAAATTGTTTAAACAAAGTTTTTAGTACTTTGAAGAAGCTAACTAAATCTGTATAAATTTGGTAAAAACAAAAAGTTTAATTTTCGTAGATATTGCCATATTTGTACTTTTTTTAAATGGAATACCCTGTATATTATTACACTAATTAAGAGAAAATAATTTTCGCTTTAAAAAAGTTTAAGGGTTCTTACCTTCTAAACTTGATAGTTTTTGAGATATTAATGAAAATATTGAATGTTTCTTCTCAAAATAAAGTGTGCGTTGAAAACAAAATTTGTTGACAGTTGAGTTATTTTGTATTGTATTTTATCAAAACCATTCGTATTTATTCAAATTAGCAAGAAAGCTGCGTAGGACTGGATCAGTATTAAGGAATTACGAAACACGTGAGATAAATGAAAATTTAGAAGTTGATGTATTGGCATATTGCAATATTAACCCGAAAAATTTTGAATTTTTTTTGTAGTTTGCAAACATTTATTTTGTATTTATCTATGAGCTACTATGATAATAAAATAATTGTTTATTTTGTACATTGTTTTTAATAGGTAGTAATTTTGTTTTCAACGCACACTTTATTTTGAGAAGAAACATTTCAATATTTTCATTAATATCGCAAAAACTATCAAGTTTAGAAGGTAAGAACCCTTAAACTTTTTTAAAGCAAAAATTATTTTCTCTTAATTAGTGTAAGAATATACAGGATATTTCATTTAAAAAAAGTACAAATATGGCAATATCTACGAAAATTAAACTTTTTTTTTTACCAAATTTATACAGATTTAGTTAGCTTCTTCAAAGTACTAAAAACTTTATTTAAACAATTTTTCGGTATCTATAATAACATCCGAGAAAAAAGGTGTTTCCAATTTCGCATTCCACCCTGTATAAACACATTTTTTTGACTAACGGTTTTGATACATGGTCGCCACGACCACGATATCATCAAATTTTCAAAATGATCATAACGGGTGGGGGTGGCGGAAAAAATACCCCAGGAAAAAAATCACCAGAAAGTTTTGCCCAGGATAAAATACCCCCGGAAAAAATACCGAGGGGAAATAATATCCCGTGGTAAAAATATCACAAAGGAAGTAATATAATAAAAAATAATCCAACGAAAATAAAAATGGATTTTGAAAGAAGCGCTATTCAGGCAGTATTTGGAGAAGAATTGATCTGTCTGTTTTTATCACTTGTTATCACTTGTGTCAAAGCACCCATAGAAGAATTCAGAACCTGGGGAATGATGGAATATCTAAAGGAAAATGTTCCTGCTGGAGCGAAGAGCTTCTGAACTAATATTTTGATAGCACATACATTTCTGGCACTCACCTATAGAAGGATTGGAACTGACCATGTGTTATACGTCTTCGCAACATTTCTACAGTTTCCAGCTGAAACTTGGAATGTTCATCTAACGACATTAGAAAACGGTGGGAGTATCAATAATAATTCCCACCGTTTGGTTATTAATTAATAAAATGAGGCAAGATCTCGCCTCTTGACAGAACGAAGATGAACAACAACAAATTGGAAGGCTGTCTACAAAGAAGAAAAGAAGAGTTCATGAAGCTCCACAAATCCGGTGAAAAGGTCTCTCTTTTCTAAATGCTATAAGTCATAATATAAAATCTGTAGAAATATTTCGAACCTTAACGTAGTTATAAATATTAAATAAATATATAAAATGTTTTTGGTGTTTAGAAAGAGTTTGTTTTGTTTTCAGAGCAAATAGTTTTCAGGGGTTCCCGCTTTAAAGCATATTTTCCACGGGATATTTTTCCTTGATTTTTTTTCTGAGGAATTTTTACCGAGGATTTTTTCTTAAGGTATTTTTTCCAAAATTCCATCATAACATATTATATGGTATGCGATACGTCATTATACCACTGTATTAAGGGTATTTTTGTATAGTTATAAATAGAGCTAGGATAGTTAGGCAAATGCCTTTTTTTTAATAAATAGGAAGATTAAAGGCAGACCCAATTAAAAATCCGTTTTAGAGTACGCGCAATTCAAAAATGCAAATTTTATTTTGCCTTTTTTGCCTTTTTTGGGTCCTTTTTACGATTTTGCCTTTTTAGGGGCATTTCCTATTTATTCTGCCTTTTTCTGCCCTTTATGGTATACAAATTGAAATTTTTAAAAATTTAATTTATTTTTTTGTTTATTTTATTAAAAAAAAATTATTTTTGAATAAATTGGTGAAAAAATTTGTAAAAAAATGTACCGGTTTTAAATGTCTGAAATATATTGCAGAAAACATTATAGAATAATGGTAAAAAAGAAATAAATGCAATGTGTGCAGGATCTACTTTACTATACACTGTATAATATCATATTATTTCTAAGAACCATTACTATATGTAACTTTTTTAATTACAGTAAAGTATGTATCATTTCATTTCAAAGAAACTAGATTTCATTGTTTATAAATCAATGAGTGCATAACATCGAAAATTACACCAGGTCAAAACTGACCCATTTCCGCCGTGTACGTTACTAATTTATTTCCGCCGGGCGAGGGTTAAGGGGAAAAAATTTCTTACAATGTTTATTGTTTTGGGAAAAAACTTTATGACTGGATATTGCCAGAGAAAATTTGATATTCTACTCATTTCTCTAAACCACTGAATCGGCCAGTTTGTGACAAATTTCTGATGTGTTAAGATCGTGAAGTGGTTTTTGCCTTTATTTTTTTGTTTTTGCCTTTTTTACACTATTTTTCCTATTTTAGGGCTTTTTCTGCTTCTTTTTTTTGCCTTTTTGCCTGCCTTTTTAAAGGTTTTGTTTTGCCTAACTATCCTAGCTCTAGTTATAAACAATAGTGCGTTTCATCCTGACGGTACACTACCTACACGAAAGATAGGCCCATACAGTCAAGTCCATTTATTATGCAATATAGGCATATTGCAAGTTAAATGGACGGGCCAATTTATCATTGGAATATAGGCAACCCATTATACACTGCTAAGCACTCTTGCCCCTGCTTACTGATTTTGATTATTGTTTGTCACCTATTAAATTTGTTTTTTTAATAGTATTTAATACAGAACAAGATTGAAGACTACAGATTTACTGAAAACATTTATATTGACCAAGAAAAAATAGAAATGTGTACAAATTCAAATGTTACTGTTTTACGTCAATTTTTTTTTCATGTTGTGTCAAATTATCTAGAAGATTTTGATATTATAGAAACAATAGGGACTGGCTTGTTAGGATATTTTACACTAAAATAATCCCTAACATTACCTATTGATAATTCCATAATCCGGAGTGATATAGTATACACATTTCTATTTTTTTTTTTCGTCTGTATAGATCATGTTTCCAATAAATCGTTCGTTTTAAATCTTGTTCTTTATTAAAAACTAAAAAAAACACTGTGTAATTTGGCAAATAATAATCAAAATCAATAAGCAGGGGCAAGAGTGCTAGTAGTGTATAATGGGTTGCCTATATTGAATATTCCAATGATAAAGTGGCCGGTCCATTTAACTTGCAATATGCCTTCCACGTACGACTAAATCGCGAGGTATGTCGTTCGGATCCTGTTAATCGCGCATGATCATGCTATGATGATGCGCCTGCGCACATGTCGACATTTCGGATTTAGAATTTTGAACAGCTTTGAAACTCATTTTAGACCAGTTAACTTTGCGTCTGCGCCAAAATCGACGTCCGGTGTTGCCAGATTGATTGAGATGCGAGTATTGAAATAGCCACCGCTTTACGCGCATGCGTGACGTATGTATACAGGGTGTCCAAGATAAGATGAACAGCATGGGGATCTCGGTTATTATAAGAGATACAGATTTGGTTAAATTAGACAAAATGTTCGCTACCTAACAGGGAATTAAATGCACCAAGCAGATTTTAAAAATTCATTGTGGTTCAAACCCAATAGGAGAAAAAGTGAATTTTGGGAATATCTATTTTTTTCAATAAAAGGAGTATTTGGGCAGATGGGCAATTTTAACTTGCACTTTCTTAAGGCACTTTTTGTTGCTGCTTTCAACGGTGTATTCGTAATTTTTATAGCTCTTACGGATTTCAAACTGTATGGATCAACTTTGATTTTTCATATGGAGCACATAGTAGGCCGTGGCATCGTTGAAAAGACTATTTTCTCTAGTTTTCAAAAATGTATGGTTTGCTATGTTGTAAAAAAGTTTAATTCAATAGTTTATTTTTTATAAATATCTAGCCACCTGCGAAAAACAAAATTTATTCTAGTAGCAATAGTAAAAAATACCTTTAATCTTAAGTATAAAGCAAATTATCAATACACTTATACAATTATTACAACAAGAACAGGAAGAAACAGGAGCATGGAAGTAGCTAATTTGGCCTACTATGTGCTCCATATGAAAAATCAAAGTTGATCCATACAGTTTGAAATCCGTAAGAGCTATAAAAATTAGGAATACACCGTTGAAAGCAGCAACAAAAAGTGCCTTAAGAAAGTGCAAGTTAAAATTGCCCATCTGCCCAAATACTCCTTTTATTGAAAAAAATAGATATTCCCAAAATTCACTTTTTCTCCTATTGGGTTTGAACCACAATGAATTTTTAAAATCTGCTTGGTGCATTTAATTCCCTGTTAGGTAGCGAACATTTTGTCTAATTTAACCAAATCTGTATCTCTTATAATAACCGAGATCCCCATGCTGTTCATCTTATCTTGGACACCCTGTATACACAAGTCCACTGGGTAAAAATAATTCTCAAACTGCAACTAACCTGAAGCAAAGACTTTGCAAAGACACTAGTGGGGCGCCCCTCGAGCTTTAGGTTAGTTGCCGTTTGAGAATTAATTTTTACAAAAACCCATATTTCAATACTCGCATGGATTCGGTTTCCGATGTTGCCCGTTCTAGGCGTCAGTGAACGGTAAAGTTTACTCACATTTATATGCAATCAATCAGCAATTCTCAACAAATCTTTCCATATTATCTTGGCCATAGCACTGATTTATTCAGATGGGGGTTACTACTTTTACAGTTGATGTTTAAATATTTAAAATTTAAAATAAAATGTGACTTTTATTTTAAATGTATAAACCCAATTAGTTTGCATTAGGTACATTCTTCAACAATGTACTATTAGCAGCCGCTTGCAATACAAAAGAACGATTTAGTTTGATTGACGGCTTCATGTTTACTTTCTCAAGAAACTTTTTAGGGAAATATGAAAATACTGTTTTCCTATCTTCCCCGTACTGTACTCTCAGGGTGAAACGCACTATACAGAGTTTATTTTTTTCCTCTTTGTAACTAAATTAGAAAAAAACTTGGCATCATACTTATGCCCGATTTCTGAAACAAATTTATGAAATCCATAACTTATGTATATTCGATAAACAGACAAAAGGGTAGTCCATGGTATCACACGTAACACGTAACCGTTGTGGAGGACGCTGATTGGCCTATACGTAGTTTGATCAAGTGAAGTTTATCGGATAAATAAGTTATAGGTTTCATTAAAGCTGCGTCCAGACTATCGTTCTCGTGCTCGCACTCGGGCTCGAGATCGCGCTTGCTTGGCTTGCTTTTGATGTACCGACACTGGACGGCTCGTGTGGTTTGTTGTACTTGTGTCTATGCTCGTGGCCACGTCCACATACGCGGCGAGCCACGATCTCGAGCCCGAGTGCGAGCACGAGCGAAACCGAACATTTATTAGTCGAATCATGTATCATATGATCAAAAAATCTTCGGGTCTGGTTTCAGCAACATATTGTGCCTTTCCACTTTTAACTTGTAGTGAGCGAATACTTAAATAACATTGAAGATGAAGAGGAACCATGAAGCAGTCCGCGTTTGTGTAATATACAGGGTGTATCTGAATAGCTTGGCCAAATTTTACCAACGTGATGTATGAAACAGAACTGTAAAAAAAAGTTTCTATAAACCTGTGTGCAAAAATGCTTCCCTAAAAAGTTACGCGCGATTTTAAAAATAGTAGTCAGTATAATCGTATAGATTACGGGGGCAAGCAGCTGGCCCACCTCTGTCAATTCAACGATTCGGAAAATTATTATTTTTAAGTACTTCCTAGCTAGCAACAAGGCTGAAATGTGATGGAGCACGGTTATCATGAATTTTTTAAGGAAGCATTTCTGGACACATGTTTATAGGAACCTTTTGGTGCCGTTGGTTCGGAGTTAAATTTTTAATCCCACACTTACGGGGGGCACATTCTCGCTGCATTACCCAGAATTCCCTAAAAGTGGATCTGCAATTTGCGCGTCACGCCGGTCACGCGGAAGGCAGTAAACAGTTTCTAACCAATCGCAGACAAGTACGTCTTGCCGCGTGCGCATGTCGCCATTTGCGTATCCACGCTCACTCCTTGCGCTCACTCAGCCTACATTTTTTACGCTGGAAGAAGCTGGCAGCTATTTTACATGACTTCTGCCGGTTTGGATCAAGGAAAGATCGTTCAACGTACAACAGCTATTGCTGTTAGGCTGAGCAGTTTTGTGCTAAATCGCCGAGTCAATTGAACGTAGCTAGTATACTCAAAAACTACGAAACAATAGCTGGATTCAATTACGCGTATCGCTTTTTACGTCAGCCAATAGCATTGCTCGATTTTTAAAAACGTCGCATTCTATTGGTTGGCACTAAAACACGATACGAATTTGTGCTGATTTGCCGAGTCAATTGAGAGCAGTTATCAGCATGTATTAAAAAGGGTAAAATAAAAACGTTCTTTAGAATTTGTACTTTTTTAAATTAAAAATTTTGATTTTGTTTCTACGCGTTAATAGTGTTTTTTTGGGGGGCGGGGGCTACATAATTTTGTAATGGAACCTATTAAAAATTATCGTTCCGAGAGTTAGTATAGAGCGGTACCTATAGATAATACAAACTATAACTAATTTTTAAAACACAATACCTTATAGATAGCACAAGCATAAAACAAGCATTGTGAAATAAATTGAAAAAATTTAATTAAACAGGTAGATACTACAATAAAATACGGGAAAATAAAGTCCATTCAACTTGAACCACAAATCAATATTGTTTCCTATAAATCAAAATAATGGGTAATATAAAGCAAATGTAGTAACACATTTAAATTCTTATTGTTTGGTGTCAACTGGTAACAGGGATACGCAATAAACTAAATCAGAAATAAACAGTTCTAGCAATAAGTATACTTCAGCATGTCACATCTAATCAAATTGAAGAATCCCTTCTAAAATTTAGTTACCTCCTCACAATTGTTATGCTGTCATTAAATAATGAGCAGGAGTTGATTTAATGTCTTTATGTAAATTTTATGTTAAACATTTTCAATCTATCTCCTCCTAAATAAAGAGTCAACAATTTTGTTTGTTCAATAAAAATAGGCTAGGCTTACAATGTTAGAAAACTGGTTGGGTTTTATTTATTTTTTAAACATCTGGACTAGTTAATATTTACTTTCTATAGTTTTCATTCATCTGTAGTAAAACGTAGATATTCCTATTCGTTATTTTCACTTTCCTAACGATTTCAATGTTTTTATATCTATCATCAATATTAAACCATTAACAGTTATGTCTTATGTGACTGTACTAAATTGGTTAAATATTAATAAAATTTCAGTAATAAGATTAATTCGGAATATTATAATACTATTATACTACTCTACTCTGAAAATGTGCGCTCATATTCTCCTTAAACAAGAACAATATTCTAACTCAAAGTTTTGAGGCCCTAAAGAAGGTAGGTAGTACTATCCAGAATATAATGGCTCCAATTAAAATGAGCTCACTGTGCAACTGACATAAACATTCTGTGAAATTTGTTATTTACATTAATTCATTATAAATAAAATTTGAACTTAGTAGGTAGGTACTCAGTTGACCTTTTTTTTCTACAAACATATTTTTATACTCTGTTTATTAAGTTGAGGTGTTTTATCATACTCTGCAGGGAGCAATTAGTGCAAATTTTGACACACTCTGTATCTATAAATAACTTTCCTTTTAATTCTGTGTCATGTTAAAGTTCAATTCTAATGAGGCAGTTTATAAAAAAAAGGAATGAAAAGTAGAGTAGGTGACAAGAGTTTATAGTAAAAAACTGCTTGACTTTCACGTTTTTTATTTTTTGTTTGTGTTTCTTAATAACTAATTACCTACTACTGTACCATATTAATGGTATCACCCAAAATCTGTACTTTAATTTTATTTCTTATTAAGAACTTGTACTTACTACTACAAATTCAATCCGTATTAGACAAACCAAGTTATTGTAGGACCTATCTTTACAAACCGTATTTAGAGATTTTCTTTGTTCTAATGTTCCAACTCATAGTTAAGTATGCATAACCAAGAACTTTTAGAAGTTATAAATACACAGCATAAGCATATAAAACTACAAAGCATAAATGAATCATAAAATTTGAAAATGGTGATTACGACTCTGGTTGCATTACCTACATGTGAGCTATGAATACTGGGTGACACAGGAGGCTGGGGTACCTCTGCTGCTGTCTTATTTTATAACCGATTTAAATAAATTTTTGCAAGCATTATATACACGTAAGAGCTCATAATTTGAACTGAATTTTAACAATCTTTCACTTCCGGTTTTCGCCGGAAAGGACATCGACTTTCTTATATCAAATGAGACACCCTTTATATTTTTGCATATTTCAACACGGGATTAAATTTAATTCTGCCTATAACAGTATCAAGATATTAGAGTTTTGAGAACTTACAAATTTTTTATTTCAAAAATTAGTTTTAATTCTAGAGTGCCATGACGTACTGATTTTTTTTCATAGCATTGCCGGTTATTTTTCTAAAACTGTTGATCAGTGTCCCTTAACCCTTCCATTTGAAACAAAGGAAATATTCGAGGAAAAATGGTTTTTCCAACTTTGAAAAGCTCTAGCCAACCAGTTACTCACCTTCTATTATATTAAACATGAATAAAATTCAGTAAATCATGGCACTCTAGAATTTAAACGTATTTTTTAAATTAAAAAAATAAGTTAAATCAGTTAAAATATAAAACAAATATAGGGTCTATTCTGTATTCACCTGTTAAAATTTAACGTGGCTTTAAAATTGAAACCAACCGCTAAATTTAAACCCTTGGGGTTGATTGGTTAAATGGTAGTTTTAGCTGTCATAATTAAGCTTAGCGATTGGTTACAATTTTAACGCCACGTTAAATTTTAACAGTTGCTTACAGAATAGACCCTTATGTAAGGTATCCCGAAGTCCTGTGTCACACGGTATAGTTCTATTACAACGCTTAGCAGTTGAATTATAAAAGAATGAAAACCTTTGAGGGGTAATGGGCACATAGGAATTATTTTGGTTAGGATCTGCAGTGGATACAGGGGAATCAGTTCTCCATTCAAAAGGTTCGTAAAGGTCATTATCTGCAATTAACCTGAAAAGTAAAGCTAGATAAGAACTTAAAACTTGTGTCTAAGGATAAATAGAGGATGGTTCTACTTTATAAAACAAAAATATAACCTACCGTATTACCGCATATTTTAGCCTTTAGAAATGTGTATTTGAATATTGAATATTGAATTTAAATTTAAATACATTTAACTACCTATTATCTACAATCCCTTTCTGTGATTTACGAAAAACTGTTTTCAACATAAAAGTATATTCTGTTATATTTTGTACACTATTCTCAGTTGAAGAATGTTAAATGTTAATAAAAGCTGATCAATAGAAATGAGTTCGTTAGGCAATACTTTTACCTTCAAAAATGAGATTGATAAATATTTGCACGCAATGAATTTTTTATTTAATTAGAGATATACTACTACAAGGGTGCCCATTTCTAGGTCACATGCCCCCCCGCTCTTTAACACTTAATCTAAAGGAAATGCATGGACAAATTAGGTTTAAAATTTTTTAGAAATACCCAAATAGGTTGCTCCATTGAAATTCATACCCACAACCTCTAGCTCATATTCACTCAACCTCTACCTCTTAATGCAAAGATGTTAAATGTAAAAATACGCTCACGTTTCTTTTATTAAGACCTAAAAAAACTGCGAATAATGCAATTAAAACAGATTAATCCCCAATGGAAATCGTTAGCAATTTTAAACATTGGATGATTTTACATTACGTTAGTAGGTATTGAAATATGGTTTGAAGGACAGTGAGTGTGTCTAAAGTAACTGATAAATATCTTTAATCAAGTGATAATTACTGAAATATTGCAAGTTATTTTTGAAAACATGATTGTGGATTTACACTGTAGTATAAGTGTGAAGTCATAAGGTCTGTTCGTTTGTATGAAGATGAACTATACCTGCTCTAGAGGTGCACGCTATAAAAAACGTCACTTCGGTTCAATTATAATTAATTATATTTTCATCTATATTTGAATTTTTAAATGTTTTTAATAACATATTTAATTTCAAATTCCTGTACCTATTCAAGGACATGTTAATATTTCTGTTTCTTTTAATCTAAGTACCATTACACATTCAATCATGGATGAGTATTAGAAAATCATATCCTTGCCTTCAAGTAATTTTGATTCTATGTAACAGTATCCCCAAATCATAAAGGCAGTGTAAAAGATAGAATATTTTATTTTTCGTTACAGAATACCAAAAATTAGGGGTAACAATTTATAATGGCTAAAAAATATTCAAATACAAAAACATTTTTGCAATTTGCATGGTAGGTACAATAATAAAATATTTTTTTAATAAATATTGAAAATAAGTACTTACTGAGAAATACTGGGAATGGGTTTTTTCTTTTCATCATCGGTTAGTGCTAAATCTGAGACCTTAACAGTGTCCGAACTAGTATTAGAAAGAACTTCTTGTACACTATCAGTAACTTCATCCGCAGCCGCATCAGTAACGGTAGTATCCATCGTACAAAACCTACTGAAATTCAAACATCTATTTTTGTTCAAATGTATTAGTCATTAGTAAAAAAAACTAGGTTAGAAATTTCGACCAAATAAGGTAACATATTTTCTTCCACCGTAATTATACCGTAAATGAATAGAAATGTACAAATGTAGGATCAACTCACATTAAGTTCACTGTAAATTTTTATGGATTCCAAATTAAATGATTAAATGTAAATTTTACTGGAATTTTGACGTAAGTTCAAATTTGTTTCATTTTTTATCACTTCGCCATTTTGTTTGTTTTTTGTTAATAAAGTAGACATCTGTCAAGCAAACGTCAAACACAAATATAACCTAAATGTTCATATAATTATAGTCAAATGTGATATTCCAAATAATAGTTTTTAAGCAGAAATTCAAACCATTAATAATTAGAAATGGCTTTGTTTAATTTTAAATGGTTAAGGATGTTTGTTAGACGACATACTCAACCGATAGGGGTTGACAAAGCAGCCCTGTGGAAACAGCGATTATCAATCATATATGCATTAACTGCTTGGAATGCATGCGGATATGTAATTTATATGGTGTACTCAGGGAAAGCAGATTGGGCAAAGGTTCATGGATTAAAAACGAAAGAAGAAATAACATTAACGCCAGGTAAGTAAACAATTTTTTAAAAATAAAGCCTTTTAATTTGTAACGTATTTACAGCACAACAATGGACAAAAACTCTGGGAATTAAGGACGCAACGGTTTATAGAGTATCTGGTTTTAACGTCACAAAGTATGCAGTTCATAACGAATTTGAGGAAGAAGAGAAAAAGGGTGTTCCAAAATTAGACTTGTTACCAGATAATAAAGCAGAGGAAACTACATAAAAATACTTAAAATCACAATAGTTTTTCATCTTAGCATTACTAGTAGTCAATTTATTAATATTATAAAAACTATTTAAATTAAAATCTAGAAGTAATAAATTTTTAAATTGATTACTAGCAAAACTTAATGAATTTTTTATAATCTTACTATAATATAAAACTAATTTTATGTAAAGTAAATGATGCAATGTTGCAATTATTCATAGGAACATAATTGTCCAGTCACAGCCATTTATTTTGATTTGTTTTCACGAAATTTCTCCATTTCAACCAATAAAGCTGACCTACAACCTTTTATTAAAAAAGATCTAAATTCTGCAAGTTATCACATACCTGTAAGACTCGTAACGCATTACAATTTTCTGCAATTCTTGTTTATACAAACGAGTTAACATGGCATTATAACAATCTAATTCATTTAAACGAAACATATCCCAACGTAATTTATGATCCAAATCGGCACTTGCTACAAAAACAATAATTTTTACCCCTTTTGTTACTAAATTCCATCAGCTCAAAATATTTACCAACCTTTAAAGTAAACTGTAAGCCAATGAGGTATTTCCTCAAGCAAATACGGATTTGCAGGAACTAATACACTATGTGGTTGATAATGAGTGTGTCTTGGAGGACTTAAATACCTTACATCTGGTTGATAATTATAACATGGCACTAGGCATGGATGTTCATACTGTGCTTGGCGTGTTATGTGACTAAAATTTGTAAACTATATCACTCACAAAAATGATAAAGAAATTAGTACCCACTTAACATAATAAACTCCATAATGAGGCGAATGAATACACTGCCAACCAGTAGGCAGGCCCTCACGTTCTAATGGATGTGACCAATGTGTCGTTTTGGTGTTGTGATCAATGTAATATTTACGACCTCTTAATGTATAATCCACAGACCAACCAAGTGGTAAAGGTAGCTCCTCAGATTGATCTAAAAGAAAACGCAATAGATGGCTTTTCAAAACAAATCTAGTAATAACTTGGTCAAAAGATCTTACAGGATATGGAGGTAGATACTACAATTATTTACCTTGGCCATTATCAGATGCTCCCATACTTTGTCGTAATTGATGTGCAAGAGTCTCTCCATAAGTCATACCATGCGAATGAGGTCGATAGCGTTCAGCATTGAGATTACTATAAATAGGAGATGTGTCTTGTGTTCTACTACCACTCGCTGTCTCGATGGTGTTCTGATAAATAGGTGAATGATTGCGATTATAATTGATCTCTTTGTAATTCGATAAGGCACTTGAGCTTATGTCTGGGGCAGTTAACGGATATATTTGATCTATTTCTACATAATTTGCATTATTCTAAAAAAATTATAAAGGTTACTAGAATTAAAAAATAAATACAAAAATTACATACTGCAGATTGGTCAAGTGTATATGAAGAAGTAAAATACTGATTTGCGTAAGTATGCTGTGAATGTGATGTATTATAAAGCGCAGTACTTGAAATACTCTGGTTGTTTGTGGCATTGTTCCCATCATTTGTTATTCCGACAGATAAATTTGCAAACCTAAATCAATGTAAGAATAAATATCTTAAACTTTTTGTAAAAGTTATTAATAACCTTGTAGCTAAATCAGGAACCGATGAACTTGGGGTATATTTTCCCTCGTGTGCTCCTAATCCAACATCACTAACTGTTGCTTTTTGATTTCCAAATTTTTGAATTGTTGTACTGGGTTGTCCTAAGGTACCACTTGCTACTGCAGGACCTTGTGACGATAGGGAGGTTCTACTTTGGTTTGATATCTTTCGCTTTGGTTCTGTTGTCCATACATTAATAACTTCAAATAGTAAAAAATTAGGTTAACTTTGTAGTAAGTAACGAGAAACTTTATAATAAATGTATTACTTACTTGGCATTTCGGGGGGAGTATCTTTCTTGACATATTTGCCTACAACTCCCTCTTTAATTGTTCTCAATTCCTTATTTTTTTTCGAAAGCATGTTAGGTACGTTATTGTATCCACGACATTAGTTTGATATTTAAAATGTCAAAATTTGAAGTAAATTTCTGACCTGTAAATTATCAATGTACAAAATTTTTAATAATAATTAGAAAAACGTATAAACAATAAAAATATAAAATAAAAATGGATTAGCAAATTGATACATGGATGGATTAGCAGATTTTCTTGCAGGATGGCTAGGAGGTAAGCTAAAATTTACATTTTCGAAAGCTGCTTACAGAAATAACGCTAAAGTTATTTATAAAAGCTATTCGAAGAGTTTTTATTGTAAATAAGACACAAAACTCATTGTTTATACAACTCAACATAACCAAAACTATTCAGCTTTGTCTGAGATGCGCATGCGCAACCGTAGAACAGATAGTAAATATTTTGTCAAATATTCGAACATACACTGCCCCTTTATGGAAAGGGTATACCTGGCTCAAAGAAGATTGACAAAGACAGTTATGTATTAGGGACTAGTATTTTCTGCGCATGCGCGCATTAATTGGTCACTTCATAAAAGAAAAATGGGGTAATAAAACAACACAACAATACATTAATTTCTGTTATCTCTTTATCCTCGTTGCACTTTCTAAAAGTTGTATTATCATTTCTGTCAGTCTTCTTTGAACCGTCGCAAAGGTGCATATGCTACATCCATAAGGACCAGTGGGACCAGTGTGTAAGTTCGAAACAGCCCGCTCAGCTGTCAGTGCAGCGTAAGCAATATCTGATCTAACCTATGAGCGTAAGGCTAATGATGTGACCAAGGTTTTAACCAATAAGGCGAGTTTACAGTCACGAAAAATCGTACCATTTTGAGTAATGAAAAAATTGTAATATTATTTTTTTATTAAAAACACTTGAAATATGAAGATCTAATAGACACTATTATTTTATTTAGGCCCGACTTTACAATATTAAAAAAAATTGAGGGTTCCTCCTACTCTGCATCGCTAAGTGAAAAAATTCCTTACCGCTCTCCCCAACCGTACACGAAACCGAGCCACTAGTGTGCACCCATGACCCAACCAAAACTTAATGTCGCCGCCTATGTTCGAATATATCTTGTTGCTCTTTCAGTGAAAAGAGGATACACAGTGCGACTTGTGGTAACCTTGGGACGAATGTCCTTGGGGTTGACATAGAGCAGCAGCCACAGTCGCGTTGGCGTATGCGTACTTCCATGCCTTAGGGACTAGTTTTGAAAATCAAAATATATGACGAAAGATGTGTTGCCTATCTAGTTCTTACTAGGGCTGGGCAAAGTATTAGAATAAAGAAATTCTCTATTTACCAGCTTGATTTGAAAAAATCGAAAATATACTTCCTGAAATTTTACATGGGGACCATGGGGTTATGATTTTACTTATCTTAACGAAGTTTTGCTATAATTAGGAGAGAAACGCTACTTTACCTGAATAAAAAATATTTATTTATCTACCACCAAGGCCTCCTTGATTTGTTAATAATCGAAAATATACTTAAAATGAGTTTCATGCTAAGCAGGACTAAATCACCAAATATAAAATTCAAATTCAAAAGTTTATTGATAAACGGACCTACCTTTGTAACTTAATCTGTGAACATACTATATATGGAGGTTTAAGGCATGAGTTTTTACCCGGTTTTTAACGTTTTTACACATCCAAAAACATTATACCTAGGTACTACTATTTTCTTGGTAAAAGGAGGGTAAAGAGAAATTGGTTCCATACCTTACCTGAAGATCAGATTGTAAAGGGGTGTAAAGCAACAGATCCCTCGTTGTGCATTTCTTCATGAGGCCGGGTACACTTGTTTTCTTTTATTATTTGCGGGAAGCAACGATACTATTTAAATAACCCAGATATATTCTCTCTCACAAGGACAAATGGTGCTCTAACACGTGGGGAGGCCAAGGATGTATACGGAGGTGGGTATAGAGCAGGAAACCCAAATAAAATTTACTATAGTGTGTAGGTACTAACAATTTTAAGGATGAATCTACATTTTGCAAATTCCTTTAGCCTATGCCCTATATTATAAGTAGGTAGGTAAGGTACAAACAGCAGCATTATTTAGAAATTGCCAAATAGGTAGGTAGGTAGGTAGGTAGTACCCTATACTACATCAATTTTTTAAAAAACGTTCTACTTACCTACAATTATTGCATTTTTCAATTAAATATTTAAATATTTAAGATTTTTAAACATTATTATTTCTTTAAAGTTGATAGGTACAACATATGTTTTGCTTTACCTATAGGCGTAGCTGGATTAGTGATAGGACATCCTGCAGATACTATAAAAGTTCGTCAACAAAGTATGAATACAAAACTTTTAAATACAATTCAGGCAACCTTTAAGTATGAGGGATTTTTGGGATTCTACAAGGGATTTGCGGCTCCATTTTTTACCATTGGCTTGTCAAATGCTGTATTTTTTTGCTCATATGGAGCCTGCATGAGACACCTTCAAGATCAGCAGAGTGATGGTCGAATAAATTTAGACGATCCTCATTGGGTAAGGAGCGTAGCTGTGGCAGGCAAGTAGTATTACTTTTTATACCTAGAAAACTATGTTGTAATCAAACAATTCACTTGCAGGTTGTGCAGCTGGTTATGCACAAGTTTTAGTAACATGTCCAGTAGAATTAGTAAAGACCGTCTTGCAAACTAATACTGGAGGCAGTGGAGGAGCCTGGGGTTCACATAATCAAGCACCTTATACCAGCACGTTAGGCGCTGTAAAGGGTATATTTAAAGAAAAAAATATTCCTGGATTTTACAGAGGTCTAGCTCCTATGTTTTGGCGGTAAGGCAAAAAAACTAAATACTTATCTGATGCAGTAGATTAAGACCATAGTTCTCAGTACCTACTTTTGTTAGATTCTTCACAATTCAGGTAGGTACTGTTGAAGGCGAGTAGTACCTATCTACTACCTACCTTACAAAACTTTTAATCAATACAGACACAAATTTAAAAAGTGGAAACAAAAGTTTATCTACTTTAATGATATTCATCTTCAAATTTGAACATAGGTCTCCTTTATCTTTTCTGTTGGTTTATTTTCAGGAAAAAATATGTAGCTATATTCTGTGCACAAAGTTTTTTTCATCCATTTCTCTATTTCTATAATTTCAAACAATTAACTAAATCGACTTAATTTCCTTCTTAAAATTCAAGGATACAAGGCCTCAGATCATGTACTACAATACACGTAGTACCAACCTCGCGTGTAGGCCAAGGGTTCGCAATGGTCAATGGGCTGTTGTGACCACTAGCCCGAATGATCACTGTGACCGATGGATCTTGCGACATAGACCCATAGGAACCGTCAACGTCCCCAACTTATTCAGAAAGAAGTCTCTAAAAAGATTTACATGATCTGGTAAAAGCCTCTTGGATACGGATGTATTAGATAGTACGTGATTAGATAGGAAAGGAAATGCGCCACCTCCAAGAATGACATGAGGATCCCAAAAGTACATATCGATAAAAGGAATTTTCGGGATTTTCCCATATTCGAGTCGACGTTAGTACAACCGTCGCCATTTTTGTCATAAGCGTATAAACAGAAGTAAATCTATACTCAGCATCTACCAAGGCAAGAAAAGCAATTGAAGTGGAGACAAATATAAGTGAAATCCGAGGTTTCTGGCGTTCTCCCCAAAATTAGTTCCGCATCAGGGCGCTAGCTATCTTATTTCTATGTATAACCATAACTCTCTAGGTACTATGATAACCATTGCCTAATTTCTGAATTTTGCAACGTAAAATTAGAATGTATCTTCTGTATCATACCTACAAACTGGATTCTAGAAGGGTGTGTGAGAAAATCTCGGGCGTACTTAGACCATAATAGGTGGTACCTCCAAACTAATATTCCTAGACCTTTGCTTTGTAGTTTTATCCAAACCAAAAACTGGCAAAACGGAAACATTTGTTAAGCTTCATTTCTTCTTCTATGTACATGCTTCTAGTGATGTCCCTACTAGTGGTATCTACATGGTTATGTATGAAACTTTGCTTCCACGTGGAGATTATCAACCAGTATGGAAACAAATATCAGCAGGTGGATGTGCAGGTATTTACATATCCGTCATCTATATTCAAAGAAGTACATAGTAGAAAAAGAATTGAATGTCTAAGTTAATTCCCTTTAAATTATTGGTTTACACTTTTTATTTAAATTCATAGGTATTGCTTCATGGTTATGTACCGTACCCTTTGATGTAATAAAAACTCGAATGCAAAGTGATAGCCAACATAACCCCAAGTATAAGGGTATGATTGATTGTGTTTACAAATCATACAGATCTGAGGGTCCCAGAATATTTTTCAAAGGATTTTGGCTCATTATGGCACGTGCATTTCCTGTCAATGCTGCTATATTATTTGGATATGAAACAACGCACCACATTTTACAAAAAGCTATAACATTTTAGATCAGGCAGAAACAAAAAAAATAGTAAAATCAAATTTTACAAATTGTTAATGATGTAACATAATAAAAGTTTGTGGAATATTAAAACTGTAACTAGAATTTACTTTGTGTAATTGTGCAATTGCGTCATTGGAGGTGGTTTTTATACAAAAAATATCTATCTCACTCTATCAACAATAGATCTGGATCCCTGAATAATCCTGTATAAGAGTTCTTGAAAACTAAAACTGGTAAAGATGGTACCCATGATCATATTGCGCTACTGGCAGAAATGCATATATAGGAATATACAGCCTGCGCGGATCGGTGCGTAGTGGTCGAAAATTTGTGGTGGGGTGAATCTGTAATCTTTTTATGAAATATCATGGTTATCAGTGGCGTTGCATTCTTTAGCCGCTATTTACTTATTATTACTGCAAAGTATAGATACCTATACACTCCACCGCTATTGGGTATATTTGCCGAACGCTGCCCTATCCGAGCTGTACATCACATAGTGTGCAAGATAGGGAACGCATGCATGTGGATCTCTTCAATGGTAAGACATAGAGATGCAGTTAAATGAGAAAATATGTTCAGCGTATTGAGGACTACAACGATCACCATTCCAATTCTATAAATTTTGCGCAGTTTTCAGTAGGTCTGTTCGTTACCCTGCTCTAAACTGTTCCGGACAGTTTAGAGTAGGAAAACGGCGTTCGTTAGCGTTAGTGCAGCTACTCGACACTGCTCGATATCTGTTCGTCACCCACCGAGTAACCTGCTCTGAACTGCTTAGAACAGCTTTTCTTGCTCCACCTCGTTAGGAGGAGTAGTTTCGGGCAAATAGAGCAGACATGCGCAGTGCTCATAAATCAGATGTTTTGTGTGACCACTGGCGACCACAACTAAAATTTAAAATTGCCTTCCATGTGTTTTTGTCATTTTTGTTTTGTTACTATTGTGTTGTTGTTATTGTGTTTTAGTTATTCTGTTGTTGTTATTGTGTTGTCATTGTTTTAATTTTGTAATAAAAAATAGATGCGGATCAGAAAAAGTATGATCGGAAAGAGCGTTTAATTTGCGAATTAAGACGAAAGAACGACCTTCTGGAGCGCTTTTTGGAAACAAAATAAATAACTTGTTATTGGATTTGTAAATTAATTGTGAATAATAATAATAATATAAGTGAATAAAAAATATTGTCAAAAATCATTTTATTATAGAACAATATTAGATGCAATAATTTGTTATTAAAATATAACTATTGGTTTTTGTTAAATATAGCTGGCGACATATTTTGATTGATTGATTGTTATTTGAATCCTGCACTAACCTACTCCAAATTGCACTAAAACCGTTCGTCACCGTTCGTTTGCTTCTGCTCGATTCTGCGCAATTAGTTTGCTCGACTCTGCCCAAACCTGCTCGAATGACGTCATACTGTTATGTTCAGAACTGTTCCGCTTCCGAGCAGAGGTAACGAACAAACCTATTATAGGCTGAAAAATCTTAAATTTTCTGTTTCCCTGTGTAATTTGATTATTATAGAGAATAGCGCAGATTAGAAATCTGTATTAAAAAGGGCCTTAATAATATCAAAACCATTTTGCGCTACTGCCTATAATAATCAAATTACACAAGAAATAGAAAACTGAAAATTCAAGATTTTTCAGCCTGTACTTAAAACTGTGCAAAATTTATAGAATTTGAATGATGATTCTAAATAGTCTTCAATATGCTGAACATTTCTTCTCATTTAACCAAATCTCTATCTCTTACCGTATGCGAGATCCCCATACATGCGCTCCCGTATCTTGGATACCCTGTATAGCAATGATTGAAGAGACACTAAGTTTTGCAAAATCATGTTGTATTCTTATTAAAACTTTTGAATAAATTAAAATTAGGACCAGATGCTAGACATTTCCATAGTAACTACACCATATTATTTCAAAATTGTAGAAAGTATTTTCTAATAATAATGCAAGCAGGACGTACACACAATATTCATAAATCATAAATATAATAATTACATGTTTTTTAGTAGCAGGTTATAAACCTTTTCCTATTCATTCTATTATTAATGCAAACAATGATAACTATGATATAATGAATAATGCATATGGTAGGCAAAGGTTAAGAAAGAAAAACAAGAGAAATTTAACAATATATTTTTCATATATCTACAAGTTTTATAGTGATTTAGATATATTACATTACTTTTATGCCTAATGAGGGATGGGCATTTATAGCAGCCCTATCTTTTCATACAGTAGCAATGGTTATGCAGTTTTTCACACCATATCCATGGAACTATACACTTTCTTTCATTAGATATTCCATAATACTCATTATATCATATGAATATCACACCTCACATCACAAAATTTTAATTAGTAATAATTATCTTATCCCACACCTAATGGTAAGTCAGTTTACGTAATCAATATTATCGAAAAAAATTATTCCCTTATATGCAATTCTCTTCAAATCTGAAACAATAATAATTTGTCTACTCAATGCTCCCAGTTCACATCAGTTCTTGCATTCGCAAACAGGAAATTTTCATTGCTTACTACTTTCCATAACTTTTTTAAACATTATAACTAAATTTGTATTAAAAGAATCTTAGACGTAACATCTTCAAAAACTATGATCCTACCCTAGAAAATAAAAACTATTTTGTCATTTTTAAACAGCAATGCATTTTATATCCCTCATAAATACAATCTGTTTTTTTATTCTACCCTGCCCTGCAGCAACTTTATAATGAATTGTGCACCTAACAAACAATATACTTTATCACACGTTACGACTTATTATTTGTTTTTGTTTTTATAAAAAATATTTTCCATCTTTTTGTAATCCAACAAATGTTTTCATTTTGTGCTATGAATAAAATTTGGTTGCAAAATAAAGTAAACCGTTTCATAAACTATCACTGCCAGGCAATTGTTTGATTTTTCTTTAAAATGTAGAATTGAGGAGAAAAAATGGAAACACCAACATTAATTTAATGTACCTAGTGTTTGTTTTCGATGTTTAAACAATGAAATTATATCTTTCACTTCATACTGGCTTAAAGAAATGTCACTAAGTCAGAATAATATGAAAGACAACACTAATATGTTTCAAATCAAAATTTAAAAAAAAATCAAAAACAAAAGATATTATTATAAGATACCTTTTATGATCTGATGAAAAGGTTTTAATTCTGAATTCAAAAATATATAGTTTTGTTAGGTGTAAAATTTATAACAAAATTGCTACAGGGTGGGGCTAAATAAAAAAAAAATGTACCTATAACAGTATCATTGTTTTTGTTGAAATGCCATTGTTTACCTAGACTGGTATAAAATCTTTGGTACCTATTTTCAAATATTTGATACATTTTTTGGAAATAGCTATGCAGGGTATATACGAATTCGACTGACATATTTCTCTCACTAAATGAAGCCTAAAAGCTGAATTAACCGTATGTCCTTATCTGCAAAATAAACTCTATACAACTCAATATATTTCCAACAATCATGAACTTTTCAACATTCATTTTATTAAAAAATATAAAAATTATAATAGTTCTTTAATATTAAAATAAAATTTATTATTAATTATGGCATAGCTGTATCCTGGACTTCCAAAAATCATTCAAAATTACTGTTTCTACACACTACAGACATTCAAATCTCCAACTCTGAATATTTTATTTCGAATAGTGGTCCAATTATTTAATTAAACGTCATATGTTTCATATGGTGTATGTCATTAATGAATTAATATTAAGTTAGTTATTAGAGCAAAAATTTGTTTAACGATTTCAATGCTAGATTAGAAAGAGAAGTCGAAAACAGATAATAGGAAAAGTATACAGACAAGTTAAGCAGCAAATACCCCCTGACAGTTTGTTGGTCGAATTCGTATACACAGTGGATAGCAAAAATTTGTTATCTTAATGACCCCATTTTTTTAAAATATTATTAATAAACATTGACTTCAGGCAGGACCAATATATTTATATAAAATAAAAAATGGTTTAATTAGGACAACATTTTACATTTTCAATTCGGTTTTTTTAGTAAATTTAGCCTAACCTACGTTCCTACAAGTGGAAATTTCAAAGAGCATAAACTCCCTTTATAAAGCAAGGAAACTGTTCCCATATTTTTTTGAATAATCACAACCTACCACATTAAATTAGTCTCTTAACTATCCCAAACACTTAAAAAAATTTGGAAAGTGAACGAGTTCCATGAATATGTAACATGATCAGGTCATAACTAGAAATTGAGCTGTCATGCGAAACTTAACATACTGTTAAGTCATTATAATTTGACTACCTAAAACACAATTTGCTATTTATCATATTACCTTATATATAAAGCATCTAAGGTGAACATAACAGTGCATCTAAAAAAGTTTGGTAGTGAAGTGGCACCATTGTATAGAAAAATTCCTATGGCTGTATAAATTGTACATTGTTAATACACTATACATCTTTACGATATCTTGTTAATTACTGGGATTGTTGTTTTGACAAATTAAAAGATTAAAATGACTATTTTATTCTATATGACATACTAATTATTACAAATTTTTATATTCGTATTTAGTTCTAACAAAGTAATGTATCTAATAAAGTATTAAAATAAAAAGTTCGACATAAAAATTTTGTAAGTTTAGTATTTACTAGACCACAACAATCCGTAAAAGATATAATATTTAATTACAATACGAAATTGTGTAATACGTGTATTACATTTAATATCAATTTATTATAAAAAAATTAAGTCTCAAGCAAAACAGTCGACCTGAAACTAATGTCGATTCCTTATCGATATCTTGAATTGACAACTATTTAAAAGTAGATTGTAAAAGATCCATTGGTCAGTGCTTTCTTTAAAATAAAAGCAGCACCATCTGCGGTCTGCTGTTCTGCTCCAGTTCATTTCATAGTCGACAAAGCACAAACATGTCTTTACAAATTATACAGCCCTAATCTGTACAGTAACATTACATATAATCTCTCCCATTCGCATTTACATGCACTCACTCTTACAAACTTGTGCAGAGCACATATAAAATTACTGTGGTTAAAATTGCGTTTGAAATGAGATTGGAAATACAATCATTCTAACTATGGAACTAGTCTACGTTTCACACTTAAAAAAATAATATTCCACTTAAAACCCAGCATACCCAACATAATTCTTAGTAGCAAATGGACATTGGTTATTTGTAGGCAAGACTCTTTTCTCAAAATCAAATCTAACTACTCCACACAAATAATGCAGTCTAAAAATTAGAGCGACACATTAACTTATTCACCAGTAACTGCAAAACTATCAAATGTTAGCTAAAAAGTGGTCAGTCACAAGCAGTGCTGTATTATTCAATTATGGTGTCTCAAAGATTGATTTAAAACCATTTGGTCAATTTAAATCATAAGGTGCCAATATCATAACGGAACTAATACCAACACAAATTTTCAATTCAAAGACATCTAAAACATTACTGTGGTATTACTAAAAATAAAAAACAATTTTAACACAATTTATACTGAACAAGAAGACATACAGGGTATCAAAACGCTACCACATATTTCTCAGACCAAAATAGAAGGATCTAACCAAACTTAGGTACCTATATCCAAAACTCCTTCCTTAAGCACAAACATTTTCTCTTTTGTTTAAATAACAAAAGAATGCTATTTTAGACATATTTTTTGCTGGCGAGTGTTAACGCAGTTGGCCAAAAGTTCATCATTCAACTGTCAAAAGACTCAATTTTTTGTAACGGTTTATACGATAAATTTTATTAAACTTTTACTCCTGACAGAACTTCTCACATTTTTATCTTTTTTTTTATTACTATATCTGCCATAATAAATTTAGACAGGAAAAAATAATTTTGATTTGGTGTACGTGATGTCCTGCAGGCAACATTACGAATACAAAAAAATTAAATTAGTCAATAGACAATTTAGTCAGAAGTTCTATTACCAGTAATAAACCAGTACCGACAGTTTAATAAAATTTTAAAAAGCAAAGCCTGTTTTGTAGGAATTTCTCATAATCTATGGCACTATGGCAAATAGCCACATTGGCTCTGTATTGTATGTGTAAACTTAAAACAATTTGAACATTTGTTGTAAGTATTTTTGTTGCATTAAATTTATCCAGTGTTTGTTTTGTTACCCTTTTTGAAAGCCACCAAACTGCAATGCACGACATACACCAAATCAAAATTATTTTTTTCTGGCTAAACTATGGCAGATATCGTAATCCAACAAAAGAGAAGAAATTAGTAAAATGAGAAGTTCTGTCAGTAGTAAAAGTTTCAAAGGTAGGTACTGGATAAACCATTAAAAAATCGGTCTCTTTGACGGATGGATGATAACTTTTGGCTAACTGCGTAACACTCGCCAGCAAAAAATTATATCAAAATTACCTTCTGTCAGTACATATTCACATCCCACACTCCATCCCCAAGGCTAAAAGCATTCTTTTGATTTAAAAAAATTTACATCTTTGATGCTCAATGCCTTAACGAAACACTTTTGGACATAGGTAATTGGTAAAATAATTCAATTTTGATCTAAGGAATATGTGATATAACAAAAACAAAAAACAACAGTTGGTATTTTTTCCAGTATAGTTTGACCATCCAAATCTCGTTTTTTATTTTTAAGGCTATCTGTCAATTTTGTTTATCCCTATGCACTCTTCGTGGAAATGTAAAAACGAAATCAACTGGTCACTGTAAATTGATCAGGCACGTATTTTTGTTAAAATGTAGAATATTGAAATGCTTAAATTTATTCTCAAATTAATAAAATTATTGAAAACGGAAAACACAAACGGAAAACACAAACAGAAAACACAAACGGGAAACACAAACGGAAAACAGAAACAGATTAATTACAAAAAGGCGTTACTGGGATGGTATTACAATCGTTAATAATTTTGAATTATTTTAAACGTCACTTTTTGCAATTTTTAACCAATACATACCTGATAATTACCGTAGGGTTGTCTGATGCTTCATATACATTTCCACGAAGAGTGCATAGAGATAAACAAAATTGACAGATAGCCTTAAAAATAAAAAACGAGATTTGGATGGTCAAACTATACATGATATAATAACAAATTTTGCAACGATAAAACATCAATGGCCAGGCCATGTCTTGAATAAGACTTAAAACACACATAAGGCCTGCCACAAAAAAATTATATTGTATTTTTTTAGGTCCGTAACAATTGCAACACACATTTACCATATATGTCACACGTTGGATTTTGTTGAAGTTGTTTGTTACATATTGCAATCTCTTAACTATGTTTTTCTAGCACCTTCGATTACAATAAGTTGCAAAAGGGTTTACTTATTAGAAAACATATACGTTCTATTCTATCAGTGCCAAATGCAAGAAGTGTATTTCCACAGTTTTTCAGGGAGCTCTTCGAGACTTTAAAGAGCTGTTATGGCAGTTTTTACAGCAAATAAATATTTGCCATGAGTATTATCTGTATTTGACTAATAGTATCCCTACTTATATTTACTATAAAGTACATTCATATACAGAAATTATAATTACTTCTGTAACTTCCTAAATTATTGTATTAGCAAAATTGTTAATATTCTAATTTTTTAATTAATTTTAAAAATCTTCCCCATATTAAAAAAAACAAAAGTTGAATTCTTTATAAATTAAATATTCTTCTGTAAGTAGTCATTAATGCGTTAAATGAAATAAACTACACTCAAAATTGGTTTATTTTTTAATAATGTATGACAATTATTGTTTTTAGACAAAAACCAAAAAAAATCGCATTTACATAATTATAATGAAGACAAAAGAAAATAATGCAATATGCACAGAGAAATAAAAGGCAGAATTGAGCTTACATGACATACTTGTTTTCTTTTAAATTCTTAACCGACACAAGCACAAAAATCCCAAATGGTGACTTTCTGATTGGGAAGGAAAATTTTTCCGTTACAACATTTACAAAAACGATTATCACTAAACTTCGATAGTTCATATGAAATATACGTTTTCTCTGTGTATAATGCTTCTATTATAATTATTGAAATTTTACATAAATTTAATAACAAAATATTCACTGGCAGTTAAAAAATTAATAAACAAATACAGTCCAATTCTAAACAACTGCAAAAATACCTAACACTCTAAAAACTTATAATTAATAAGCATTTATTTTTCTAAAATACATAGCACACGAAGAACAGTTATAAAATTATAAAACAACTATAAAAAAATGAACGTATTACTTCAAAGCATGATTATGGTAGCCAATTATACTGACAGTAAAAGTCATAATTACTGAACAAAACACATTCAAGCAGATTTCATAACAGTAAATAATATTTCGTTCTTTAAATTCTCATTAAAACTCTAAACTAGGTGATAGCCATCATCTTTTATTTTTTGATAGAAACAATTTTTCTTCTTTTAAAAACTGTAGGCCTTAAAATTCACCTATAGTTTTCAGGATTTAAATTTTATTGCTTTATACATTAATGCTAGTTGGAAATAGAGCCCTTTACAGACTCATCTGTAGCCTAACGAAGTTGTATGTAGAACTGGCCCAACCCGTATTAGAAAAGGTTTGTAAACCACAGCACCCTTTAAATATCTCATACCCACTTATTTATTTTATTAATATTCATCGAATTGCTAACCTATCGAAGAGTTGCTTGTAAACGTTTTTCAAAGAAATTTTAAATCTTAAACATAAACCACCTGTTGAACTATTTTTTAAATCTAAACAACTTAAATCAAATTTGGAGAAGTTTTCTCATACTAAAAATTTACAAATACTAAACAGGTTGTTTAAATTAAAAGTTCCATTTGGGCTACCCCATACCTGGAAAGACATCTGATGGATTGGATGGGTAAGACACATGCAGGAGGGCTCTATTTGAAAGTTCCTCATTAAGTATTTTTAAAAATCTAGTGGAAGTATAATTTATTAATTCATTTGTTATCTGAAATAAAGAGAATATGTTTGTTATTTATATCAGAGAAGATTAATGTAGGTATATACATAATAATTATATTTTTCCAATTGTAAAGAGGGTATATAAAACTAAAGTTATTATTTCGGACAACTCCCACTAAACAAACTCTGGTTTGAATTACAAATTCGAATATTTTCCTCGGTTAAAAGAAGAGTAAACACACTTTTGGAAAAACTTGGGGTGTATTAATGCAGTACTAAAAATAAGTACCTACGCACTAAAATAAAATTGACAGCCTTATCAGGTAAGGGGAGAAATTTTTGTTTATGGCAAATTTGGAAAAAACATTAAATACTAACGCCAAAAATTTGTTTAAATAATTAGAAAGATTTTAGTGAAATAAACATGTCTGTTAAACTTAAATCCTAGCACCTTTCCTGCCAATAGGTACAGCAATATTAAACTTTTCGATATAAAAAATATCGACTTTACAGTTTAGTTAATAAACTGTTAACTAACAAAATACGAGGTTTTTTCCTCAAGCTTCCAACTTGAACATTTTCTCATTTCAAAATGACGTTTTGCAAATTAAAATATGCTAAAAATGGTAAAACACTTCTTGCACTTGTAGCCTTCCTGTTACCGCATGTGTAATAATCTTATAACTATATTATTCTCCACACAAGCTCCAAATATTCGCTTTAAAAAAATAATTTTGGCACGCTTGATTATAATCGGAAAGTAAAATTAAAAATACAATGACTGTGTTGCAGGAGGGCATGGTCAATAGCGGGATTTAAGATTAGCCTACCATTTACACATGTACGAAAGCTAAAATCCCTGGTGTGTAGAAAGAGTGAAGTGGGCCAACCACAGTCCAAACACAAACCGTAACCACGTTGCTTAGCTATTTACAGTTGACCAGTTATACTATAGCACATGTTTAACATAGTCCTGTCGTTCACAGCTACAACACCACAGACAGGCAGTTAGTAGACATTCACAATAATTTAAAAAATACACTTGAATATGACAAAACTAACACTTGCATTTGGAAACTGTCTAGCCACGTCAGTTCTGGCCCCGCTCGGTACACACAAAATTACAGAACCCAGAAGGAACACATGAACCAACTTTATTAAGCAACAAAGAGAGAAAAAATCATTTTCACAAAATTACACTTAATAATTTTTTATTACTATTATTACAGGTTAAGAGACTACTTTACAATAAACAAAAACAAATAATAACCCAACATAATTTAGAGTGTTCCGAGCTGTCACCATGCACTGTCAATGCGTCATGTACTCACCAACGCACAGCTACGTGTGGGCAGGGGCAACAGTTAGGCTGTGGTATCACTTTTTATTGGCGGGACTATTGGCAATGGGTGTCAGATTTTTTTTATTGTGATTCAACTCCAACTCTGCTAACCTTTTCCACAGCTCATCTCGTTCTTTCTCACGTTTCTTTTCTCTGCAACAACACAGAAAATATTTCAATTTTATCGGTGACAATCAGGAACCTTTAAAACCAACATATATAATGTGATCTAGAAGGTGTGGTCAGGGAGTGACAACTTAGCCACTGTGGAGTATAAAATGTTAATACTATAGATGTGCCGATTCTCAATAGTTACCTTCACCAGCATAGTAGAACAACATAATTTTTCACAAGTGGCAAATCTTCAAACAAATGGAAGTTTTATATAGAAACTGTCTGTAATTGTCAGTAGGATCAATTATTAGTACCTACTACCTACTCTATTTTTCTTTATTTTGCCCTACCCTATATCAACTTTGTTATAAATTATATATTTTTCGTGCCTCCGGTCAGTATCACAAAGCCTATTAGCTAATTTTAAATTTTTTGATTTAAGGCTGGCATTTACTTAAAGCAAAATCGAATTTGATGTATGTAAAGTTGCATACCTACAATAACAAGAATAATGCTTGCCTTGGAATTTTGTTTCATATTTTTAAATATTTCAGATTCATCTGACGTTACCAAAATTGATAAATGCAATAAAGAACAATGAATTTACTGTATTGAATATAGATTTTGTCCTTATATTATTTTAATTTTTTTTGTCAAACAACAATACCTAGTAGAAAGTTGTAATCCGTTATAATACGTCTTTTGTGTATTGGCTCCATTGACAGTTAATGGTCCTGTTAGTTGTGTTGCCTATACAGTGTAGTCCATTTATTATGCAATATAGGCATGTTGCAAGTTAATTGGTGTACGCACTTTACCATTGGAATATAGGCAACCCATTATACAGTTAGCTAGTTTTTTTTATCTAACCATCTATGATCTAACCGAAATCAGCAACACATGAAAGTTTAACCTCAAAATAAAACATGTTCTCAGTTCAAAAAAGATTATTTAATATTGAAAATGAAACAAATAGGATCAACAGCAAGCAATTACGAGTATTATAAGTATAACAAATGTTCGAAGTGCCCACCTTGCATTTCCAAACAGAAGGCTAAACGATTGTTAATTTCGAAATTAACAGGTATGTTTCGACATTCATTAATGCAGGGGCAAGAGTGCTTAGCAGTGTATAGTGGGTTGCCTATATTCCAATGGTAAAGTGCTCACACCATTTCACTTGCAATATGCCTATATTGCATAATAAATGGACTTCACTGTATATGCTAAATTGCAAAAGGTGAATTATATTGATATTTCTAAAATTTTATTTCCATTTTTACCGAATTAATTTGCATTTTAGAAAAAAAATTCTTGTGGCATTTGAAAGAGCGTGGTTATATCTATCTATTGATAGAGAGAATTTTTCGATATCCATATTTTTGTAAATACTACTTGACAATTTTAAAGTAAAATAGAGTTGTACATTTTTTAATGCTGAAAAGTTATTTTTTAGAAATTAATCAAAAACGTTCTATGGGTAGACAGATAAAACACCAATAATAAGAAAAAAATTTCGCCCGCCCTTCCTACTTTAAAATTGGCTCTGAAAAATTGGAACAAAATGTGCATAAAATGGGGTATATTTCAAGGTGTAAACTCCAGCCTTAAGTTCGAAGTATGCAAGTAAAACGTATTCATCAGGGCACATCCAATTTGCAGGCCGTAAATCCTATAGGTATTTTGCAGACCAAGGAGGATTATGAATTCTCATTACCGATAATGAGTTTTGTTTAAGTTACACACTCTCATTAGTTAAGTTATTATCTTCATAGTTTACCAGTCGCACCTACAATTTCTAACTCTTTAATTTTTGCTTAAATATGGAAACACAAACTATGGTAATTTTGAGCAACAGAGGTTGTAACCCACTTTGGTCTTACCTACAGAAGTAAGAAACAGTTGAAAAGCGGCGAGCTTTTTTGGACTTGTAGTGTAAAGTATCAGAAAAGAGTACTTAACATCGAGGAGCGACACCCAACACACCACCAAGGTAACCCCAAGAAAAATCATTAGTATAATGCAGTGAAGAGGAAGACTATCGAGTATATTTCGAAATGAACATCAAAAACAATGCATAGTGTTAGTTACTTTATGGGTGTTTGAGATATTAATTAAAATTAAAATTTTATTCGCACCCCTCAGAAGTATTTTAGGACACCTGTTCATGGGAACTTTTTTTCGTAAGATTACCCAAGGAATCACCTCCCGTTTGTCGGTGTCGTTTATACAGTGCCTTCATTAATGATTGATACCCACCTGACCACAAAATATAGGCAACCCAACTTTCACAGTTGGCAAATCTTTATCTAATAATTCCCTAACTGATTGTATGTACGTAAATTGACAGTAACTTTAGTGACTTTAGTTACTTATTAGTTACAACGAGTACCAATCCTACCTGACTTCAACATTTAAATCTGAAACTCCCAAGGACACCACGGATCAAAGGTCACGTGGGTATCAATCATTAATGAAGGCAGTGTATATAGGTACCCTGTATATTATAATTTTTAGATTACTTACTTTTGCCGCTCTGCTTTGTAGCTAGCCGTTAGTTCATCAAACAACTTTGAGTTCATCTCCATGAAGGTCTTAAGCACATTGTAAACAAGTGCAACGATGGTTTGGTTCCAGTGTTCTTTTGAGATACGATAGAGTGCAGGAAACATGATGGGCATGATAACGTGATTGTTCTCTTCCATTAAAGACATGATGTACTCGTTGTTCCAGAAGTACAAGGCTCGCTCTGCCACCTGCAGTTACAAACAACCAATCTTATTAACCAGTTCTTAAATTTGTTTTTAATAATATACACTTATATACACTAATATACACTATTTATTTATCATAGACCATCAAGGAATCTCAGAAACTGTAAGAGACGCAAACTCTGTTCAAATAGTAATACATTTTCTACAACAGCAACAGAAATGAACAGCAAAGGAAAAAGTTGCTGTATCAAAAGGTTATCTTACAAGTCTGTCTACATTTAAATTTAGTGGCCAAATATGCCAACATATAATATTGATGGTGAAAAATATTTTTCGGCTACCTTGAAAACTTCTTACCTATCAACAAGGTTTAAAAAACTTTACAATAACTGTTTTTATTTTAATTTAGTTTGCAGTAAAATTTCTCATTATAGGTCAGCCATAAAAAAGTAGACATAGAAACAAATAAAAATACAATTGGTTAGATATTATTTTTGGAATCATATAAAACAATTGTAAAGCACCGAAGAATAATGTTGCTTGTAAATTGTACTACCTAATGTTTATGTCAGTTCATCATTTAAATTAAACAAAACAAACAATTATATAAATTCTGCTCAAAGAAAATATTTTCTGATCTGTTTTTTTTTATTGTTTTTAAGTTAAAATAGCAAAATATTTGGTATATAAAACGGTTATAACATTAAAATGAAAGACAGTGGGACACAATAAAAAACCGAATATCAAACAAATTGTCCTTTTCCCCATTTTAACACATGCATGTACAATCATGGACAAAAGTAATGTCCCGTGCCACCTTATACTGGTAAATACAACCCCCTTCACGAGTTGTAGTAAGCTGAGACACGTGTCGTCATGCTACCTGCCTCTCTTTGCGCCGAGACCAACAGGCAGAGAGTGGCAGATAGCAAGCAGACCCGTGTCTCAGCTTATTGCAAATTGTCAAAACGGTAGTATAACTACCAGTTTTTCATGTTTCCGTTTCCAATAATAATATAGTCACTTCATTACACCACGTACTTTCAGCGATAAATTTTTCTTAATATTGTTTGAGATAACAGGTTATACAGGTCATTCATAAATTTTATGAAATCACATCACAGTGGGTATCATAGTGTGTTTACATGCAGTTTCAAACAATTTAACTGGGAAAAATTGAAATAAAATTTAAAAAATTAGATAACTATACTAACTTGAAAGTGAGGACTTGAAACGCATCTAGATATTTGTCGAAACAGTGGTTCTTGAATCCGCGTAAACTGCGAAGGTTCTATGACATCTAGTACTTCTTCGATCTCTCCCAAATACATAACCTCCTTTTGACTACAAGTTTTGGGCCAAAACTTGAGCAGGCCGCGCACCACAGGCTCTGTGAGCGTGGGGTCCTTCTCCAGGAACTGGACCACGCAGTAGGCTAACTGCGCATGGTACAGCGACAGGCACTTGACCTTGTGCAGGGGGATGAGCACTTTCACGAGGAACTGCTTGTGTTCGGCTTTTAAAGGAAGCGCAAACCCATTGATAATGGAGCCCAGAATCTCTAGTAACTCACCCACACCATTAAAATGTTCAGTCTCGTAAATAAACCTACAAATATAAAAAAATTAAAGTACCTGAAGAAATAAATTATAACATTTAGAAAGGGTAAATATTTTATTGAGGTATGTTTACCTAAGAAATATATTGTTAATCTGCTTCCGAATAAAAGCCCGAAGTCCGAGGAACTTTCCGTAAATACGATGAAGTACGGTTTTGAGGAAGTCACGTTCCCTTGGGTCCTCAGAATCGAACAATTCTAGAAGTTGTAGTACGAATTTTTGATCAATAACACGCTTGCCAATGGTTGGCTGAAAATCCGAGCTTTCCAGGAATCGTAGGAAGAATTCGTACACTAGTTGCAAATGTGGCCAACTGGCTTCTAACGTTGGATCGTCTTCCTCTGGGTCAAAATCTGGATTTTCACTTGGTGGTAATGTGCGAAATAAATTGGCTGATATCTGCAAGAAAAATAAACGGATAAAAATAAAGCTACCTTTAAGTAAGTTGTGAACAGTTCTCTCCATTGACACTGAATTGTCACAAGGAAACCATTCACAGCAGTAATATTCATAAATCATAAGCTTGCGAATTCCTGATCACCTTAATAATAAAAAAACAGCAAATGATGTAAACATTGTGAGTGCAGTAAAAGTAACATGTCTAAAATTAATAAAATGTATTCAACTCTGGAAGCTGTAATAAATAATAATAATTCAGCACCATTCACGAGCGCGGTAGCTCAGTTCATTAAGCTTACGGTTGTCGTTTTAAGGGCTGCGGATCGAATCCGAATAGATTCTAATTTTTTTAAACCTGTGTTTACGTACAAATGAATATTTAATTACTTAAATTAGAATGGTTTCATACGTAATTTAATGATTAATTTATTTTATCATCCGCCCTCCACTATCGATAGTAATTAAGAATATTGAAGACTTAAATTCTTTTGTTAATTAAATTGGTTTCAGAAAAAAATAGTACCTATACAGGGTGGATGATTTTTCATTGTTCAGCTTATATCTGCTGAAATATTAAAGATACATGAAAAAGTTAAAGGAGAGACATAGCTAAGAGAACGTGGTGTATAAAATAGGACAAACAAGTTTTTTCCACGGCCTACTTATTTTCCGGAAAAATATGTAACTTTGGTTTTTTAAATGGAACACTCTGTATATTTTTGCGGAATAAGGTTCTAAATCAATTTCTCTTTACGAGCATGTATCACTAATAGCATTTTGCTTTCAAATTACGCGTAGTAATTCAAAAAACAAAATTGTGAGATTTGCTACGATTTCTATTATTTCCTCTGCGAGTAACAAAATTTATTTAATTTTAAATTAATGAAATTGAATAATACATAATCTGTCTTATAATGATTGTTCAAATTGATCACCATTCAATTCTAAACATTTTTGGGCCCACTTAATAAAAAAAAAAAAAAAGAACATCACAGCCGCCTATTATAATTTTATTTTTTGAATTTTAGACGTAATTTAAAAGCAAATCGCTATTAGTGATACATGTTTGTAAAGAGAAATTAATTTAGAATCTTATTCCACAAAAATATACAGAGTGTTCCATTTAAAAAACCAAAGTTACATATTTTTCCAAAAAATAAGTAGGCGGTAGAAAAAACTTGTTTACGCTATTTTATACACCAGGTTCTCGTAGCTAAGTCTCTCCTTTAACTTTTTCTTGTATCTTTAATATTTCAGCAGATATAAGCTGGACAATGAAAAACCAGCCACCCTGTATACCTGTAACCACCCCTGGGAACAAAAGACACACAGGATCTCTTGATCGCCCTATTTTTGCCTATTTTGTTCTGTAAAAATATAAGCCAACAAGACTGCCTACTGTCCATTCCAGTAAAAACCTGACACGTTAATAATATCCATTCAATTGATTTCTGTTGTTATAGGCCCCCGTAATAAGTAGACATTATTTACTGGTTAGTAAACGCTGTACACAAAATATTTAGTCGTGATTGATTGATTGATTAATTGAAGTCTATATCCTAGCATACATCTAAAGTATAGTTAAGGAACATTTTTGGATGTAATAAAACCTTCAATTTAAGTCATATGTCATAATGATTTTGACAAGGTATAATTGTACTGTACACTTTATATTTGGCATTAAGATTACCTACGCAATCAATATTATGAGTACTTATTTTAAATGACTCATAAAATTACACTGTATTAATTAAACTAAAACAGTACAGCAACGAATTAAATACTAAAATGTTTATTAATTGGAGAGCGGAAAGTATTCTTTTTTGAATAATAATAAGATCTTATATGATCAAGTTGGAGCAAAGGAGAGCGAAATTATTCTAAAAACGATAAATTAGAATTAGCTAAGCCAACCTGTATACAGAACGTCTCTAATAAGTTGACGGATATGTTTGTAATGAAGCAGCCAATGCAATAGGATTCAACAAATATTGTAATATTTTTTGAACTGTATCCCTTTTACAGCCAAGGGTTGCAATTCCTTTAAAAAGCATGTTCATACATGTTTGAACATTTCGATCCTAAAGACATCATAAGACGCTCTCAAGCTGTGCACCTTGAGCCATATACATAATTTATCACCAAGCTATAAGACACCCTCTATAATATATAATCAATTGTTGCTTTCAGTTTTTTATACAGGGTGTACACGAATTCGATCGACAAACTTTCAGGGAGTATTTGCTACCTAAAGATGTGGCTACGATGCAGTTATGATCTATTCTTCGACTTCTCTCCTAATCTGGTATTTAAACCATTCAATACATTTTTGCTCTAAGATCTAACTTAATATTAATCAATAATGACGTGCACATATTGACATATGACATTTAATTAAATAATTGGACCACAATTGGAAATAAAATATTCAGATTTGGAGATTTGAATGCCTGTAATGTATAGCAACACTAATTTTGAATGATTATTAGAAGTCCAGAACACAGCTATGCCATAGTTGACAATAAATTTTATTTAATAAAACGAATGTTGAAAAATTCATAATTGTTAAGAGATATTTTGATACACAGTTTATTTTGCAGATAAGGACGTAGATAGGTTATCTAAGCCTTTAGGCTTCATTAGTAAGAGGAATGTGCACTCGAAGTTTTTCTATCGAATTCGTATACACCCTGTATATGAACAGTAAAATTATTATTAAATGCTTTAACGATGTTTAAAAAGTACATGATGCTAATTAAAAGTTCAAACCTATTTCTCTCAGTATAATAAAACAATGTAATGTGTCTTTACAGAAAATTAAGAACCAACTGTTATACTCTTTTATTATAGGTACTCCATCTCAAACATAATGGAGTTTAAATTTTTTTATGAAACGTCAACATCACATGAACAACTGTTGAGAAGTAATTTACAACTTACTGGTTACTATCATGTAGAATTTAATTTATTTAATGGTTTAATAACAGGTTTAACACAAGTGAAATTATTACATCCTACATAAAGTAGAAGAATTCGTATTAACTGTGAAATTGTCACGTAGTACAATATTCTACTTTCGGCAAGCATTTAACCATGAAGCAGAACTAGAAAAGCATGTGTGATCTTTCTGGATAGAATACAGTTAACACCTAAACCAAATGTGTATTTGACACTTAATCCATAAAGCAAAAACTAATCTAATTAAGAATTATACAAATCTAAATATTATATAAAAAAGGCGACTTTAATATAAACTGAGGATTTACCAAGAGAACTCGAGGCTTATTTTTATGTTTTTTCCCATACACTATTCTTCATTCAGATACTGTATTGTACAGTATACAGTGCTTCCCGAAAGTAACGGATAAATTCAATAAAATCGTTGAGAAAAATATTTCAAATAAATGCTCGGACACGTCGATTTTTATTTTTAAATTATGATTTAGAGATGTAATTTTCAACCCCCCACCACCCAACCCCTAAGCGCTGCCAACTCCAACTTTAAAAATTCAAATAGCAAAGAACCATTTCTGATACCTTATTTGATAGATTTTTTTATGCTGAATACAATAAAAAAAAGTTTTTCAAAATCGGTTAATAAATAACGGAGATATTTACCAAAATGTATTCAAATGAAAGTGCCAATATTCGAGCAGGCGTTGGTACGGCTCTAGCAATGGGTGGTAAAAAACAATTGCAACTTGTTTGTAATTGAATGTAAACAAAATGTATTGACATTACTTAGTGGAGTGTGTGTTACTTATTATTAACAATTGAAAAATAAGATAACAAAAATGAGATTTACTGAATCCGAAAGAATCGAAGTTTTAATGATGATTGGGGTTGGAGAAAGATAGATACATTTTGTTTACATTCAATTACAAACAAGTTGCAATTGTTTTTACCACCCATTGCTAGGGTCGTACCAACGCCTGCTCGAATATTGGCACTTTCATTTGAATACATTTTGGTAAATATCTCCGTTATTTATTAACAGATTTTGAAAAACTTTTTTTTATTGTATTCAGCATAAAAAAATCTATCAGATAAGGTATCAGAAATGGTTCTTTGCTATTTGAATTTTTAAAGTTGGAGTTGGCAGCGCTTAGGGTTTGGGGGGTGGGGGGTTGAAAATTACATCTCTAAATGATAATTTAAAAATAAAAATTGACGTGTCCGAGCATTTATTTGAAATATTTTTCTCAACGATTTTATTGAATTTATCCGTTACTTTCGGGAAGCACTGTATAATTTGGATTGGCAATCCCAGCAGTCCAAAACTAAACGATGCATACTAGTTGCGGGCGAGGTTGAGTTAGGGAAGAGAACATACATACACTCATGGTATACCCGTATACCATACTTATTTTCTTTAGTTTTTGAGATAATTACATTTTCAAATTTGGGATATCGAATATCAAACGTTGCTTTTTTACATGCACATAAATTTTTTGTACCAATTTTAGTTTTTTTTAATGAAACACCCTATGTATTATTTCTGAATCCAATAATACCATACAAGTTTAAATTCAAGTGTCAAAAACTTCTTAGGAGCCCATTGTATTTTTTCAAATTGAAGTTGCAGCAAAAACATCCGATTGTTTGATCTATGAAGGGGTAAAATTTACAAAAATGGGGATGATGGCGGCACTGGTAACTTGAAAAAATTAAATTTGCTTCAAAAAATTTTGACAGTTGAATTTTCAGAAAATTATAGATTCCAAAAATGTAATAATATACAGGGTGTTCCAACACCGGAAGTACAAACAAATTTAAGTCGTAGGTACATGTCAAAAAGTTTGATATGATTGTATATTCGATGTACCTACCAAGTTTGAAAAGTTTATCTCAAAAACTAACGAAAATAATGGGGATATACCACAAGGATATACCATGAGTCTGTTATCGGTCTGTTACACCCTGCATAAGTATTCCAACCATGATTTTTCAGAAGATTTTCATAATTAGTTGGTAAATGAAGTACTATACTAATAAATTAGGAAATTTAAAGGAGTCTAAAGCTACTCCCATTTTCCCTTAAGATCCTTTTATGGTCTTTGTGTTCGTCAATCTCAAACAACCTTCGATTTACAAATAGTAAAAACAATTTTATTTTACTCACTAGTCATTACTCATTACCAATGTTTGACTTGTTACTATTACAAGTTGGTGTTGGGACTTTATACAAGCCCACCAATCCACCAGTCAAACACGCCAGAAAAATTCTAATTTTAGTAAGATGACTCTTAGCAGGTGTGTAGAATTTTTTGCATTTCATAAACATTTTCTCTTGAATAGTATACGAATGCAGAGGTAACCCCTACATTGAAAATAGCAAATTTATGATAAATTCAACCGATATCCCTTAACATGCCAAATAATAATAAATATAATAATGTAAATAATTACATAGGTCGAGTAATCAATGGTCGAGTTATTACTCTCCTTTAATTTTAACTCCAGTATTGATACAAGTATATAGGGTGTATCAAAAGAAAAACTAAGTAAATCTTGTGGTAAGACTTAGATCGTGGTAGATCTTGGGTGGATCACAGTATAGACAAACAAGAAAAAAACGATCGTGGTAAATCTTGGGTGGATCACAGTATAGACAAATAAGAAAAAAACCAAAAAAAACATTTTGTTTGGCAATGCAGCCCTTACTGTACGAGAACATTGTATTTGAAAGTTTGTCACAAAATTGTTTGACTACCCCAGGATTAGTAACAAAAATTTGAGTTCAAAGTGTGACAGAAACACAAAAACGATTTCTTACTATGTACCTACCTGGCACAAACCACTACTCCGTAGTTTCTCACAAGCCAAACAGTTTTTACGTTATTGTTTCATTGGAATTGGATTACAATTAGGTAAAAAAGGTACAGCTTACATGTATGATTCTCAGCAGTTGTCAAACAAAATTTTATTATTTTCCGAAAAATGTATTCTACCTGGGACAACCTATTATTATTTGGTTTATACAGGGTGTTTCTTAAATCGCGGACACGGAGCACAGTACTACATTCCCCTCCAAATACCAATTGGAAAAATATAATACAATAATGCCCGTTCTTCGCTAGTTTCAGAGTTATTCTCAGTCAAAGATTGAGATTCAATTCCTTTATGCTTTGGAAAAACGGGTAAATTTTAACCGTTCCGCATTGTTCATCAATCAAATATTAAATCTTAATAAATTTGGAATTTTTTATACGTTGCATTCCTTCCTGCGAAGACATTCTTTCTGATAAATATCTGTTGTTAAAATTTTTTTCAATATGTTGCAACAGTCCATTGTAGCTATGAGGTTATTACCTAGGAAACTTGTTCATATTGCCTTATTAAAACACCAAACGTTTAAAACAAAGTCCGTGCAAGCATGCGCAATGTTGTCAAATTTAAAATTTTTAAAATGCGAATAACTCGGAAACTAAATACATTAGGACAAAATCGCCTATACTTTTTCAACTCAGTTTTAAGATGAGAATCGCGTAGTGCTCTCCGTGTCCGCCATTTAAGAAACACCCTGTATACATATTTGTACTTTTTTTTGATACACCCTGTATATTTTCAACACACGTACTACATTATTTTAGTTGTGCATCGGGGGAGATCTTTAAAACCATTAACAAGAAACCATGACCGTTTTTTATACCATGGGCAGAGAACCGATTCCGTAATCAGTCAAAAGATATTCCTACTGGACTTATGTTCTGTATGTATCCAGTGAAACTTGAGTGGTATGACGAGTGCCATAAAATAAATGAAACAGCTGTTATTTTTTTTAAATAGAATAATACGTACTTTACCGTAATCTATTTTCTTGCTCCTGTTTCACTCTCAATGCAGTCATTTTCTAGTGAACAACATAACATGTTTAATAACATAATGTACTAATATATAAATATGGGACACCTTTAACCAAAAAAACTAAACTATTTACCTATTATACCTAGTTACATCGGTACAATATTCATAATACACACCAAACTGCTCTAAATAAAAAAATCCAAATAATTTCTTAAAAAATATACAGCAAATATGTCGACTAAATTTCAAAAGACAAAGCGCAACAATACGTCAACCAATAGCAAACAATCCTACTCAAAAGTACATTCACTGGAAAAATTCAATTGACGTTTGAAATTTTAATAATTTCAGTGTTTGTCAGATTGTTTTGACGTTTAAAATCTGTTCAGTATGAATGTTAAATCGAGGAAGATAATTCATTCTGAAGGCAGAAATATCACTGGGAGGGTCATCGAATTCTTCGAATGAGAAGCATTTACAATTATTTAAATTTGCCGCCTAAATGTTTTTATTTTGACTGTACTTTCCGGATACGCCCCCTTTCAACTGTGTAAGCTTGGTAGAGCTGTATACCTACACGGTGTAGAGCTAAACTGTTTTGAAGTTTTTTGTACAGAAAAAAATACTGAATTGGAACGTTCTATTGATTTTGTATTTTGTTCTAAAGAAAGAAAAATTGCAAAAATTGAGCGTCTAAATTTGAATATCGCGCGTTTTATTTAAAAGAATTTCTGTGAGATTGGTGAATTGAAGGATTTCTGAAACACTTTGCAAATGTAATTATGATCTTATTTGTGTAAATTATAGGTACATTTATTTACAGTTTATAACGAAACATAAAAGTTCGACCAGTATAACAGACAGTTCTATAATTAAAAAAAGCGCGCGATTTTCAAGTTTAGACGATCAATTTTGGCAATTTTTTCTTTCTGTAAAGCTAAAATACAAACCAATAGAACGTCCCGATTCAGTAATTCTTTCTCTACAAAAAAAACGTCAAGACAGTTTAAGTCTAAAATAATTGGGGAAGGAAATAAATGAACATAATTTTTTTCGGATTTTTTTGCATTGAAATCCCTATGGTGCGTAATCTAATTCTACACCCTGTAATAATTTGTTATAGATTTCTAGAACCAAAAACGACCGCCATGAAGTGAAAAACTGTTTTTAAACAAGAAGTGGTAAATATTTGTGTATGTTAAATACGAGGATGAATTGATATGAAGTGAAAAACTGTTTTTAAACAAGAAGTGGTAAATATTTGTGTATGTTAAATACGAGGATGAATTGATATGTAATTAAGAATGTCGAAGTGGCTCAGGAAGCAAGACATTTCAACTTTGATTTAAGAGTATCATGGTATCATCTGTGGTATCGTATCTTTCGCATCTTTAAAATTAATTACACATTTAACAGCTTTTTAAATACTATACTATACCGTGTGTCCACTTTAAAGCGAAACATAGCATAATGTTGATTTTAAAAACACACTGTTGCCTATTTAACTTTCCTATATTTCCTATAACAGAATACCTTTTTACAAATATTGCTCTTTTTATAGACGGTGAACAACGAAAACAACGTAGGTAGTACAAAATATCAAAAGTATGATTGAAACTTTTCTTACAAGGGATTTTCCCATGTTGCGCATTATTGTGGACACACTGTACATAATCTACACCCCGTATACTACACTATCTAATCAAGATAATAGAATGACGCAAGTTCATCCTTTTAATATATAGATTTCAATCGAAATGAGAATCCAATACTTATGTAACATATTTTTTTATCATATCTTACCATTTTTATTATTTCAGGATACACGGGTTCGGTGAGAACCCCTCGGCCACCCGTAATATAGTCTACTAGCTCATTAAGAGTGCAACGTTTAACCTCCTTGCCCTTGAGATCAGCCACGGGGTCCATGAAATCAAATGGCACACAACATTGTCGCAGTTTGCGAATGAAAAGCTCCTCTTGTTCTGCAGATGTAACATCTGAAAGAGATAAAAGTAAAATTAGTAATTAATATACAGTACGTAAAATTACAAAAATATTATATCACGTTGTTTTTTTTAAAGTAATAAATGACTCACTATATTATCATGATCTAATTTCCAGTTTGACAAGTTACTTTTTTTCCACCATTTTTGTTAAAAAAAACAATATAATCTATGATTTAAAAATAGATAATCGATGTATAGGGAAGAAACTCGTGTATTGAGAAGTAAGTAGTACATAGTACATAGTACTAGACAGTGAGTAACCACAAATATTAGGTTTGCGTTTCTTAAACTTTTTAAAGTTGTTTATAACAGTTCTTATCAATTTCATGCTCGTTTCTATGAAATTTTGACACTGCTTTCGTAATATGTATTTATATGTTATCTATTTAAAAATGTATTTCCTCATAAGTGATTAGCGATCAAAAAAATCCATCTAGAATATTGCCATTAAAACTCCAAAATAAGTGAAGTAATAGTTCTAGTCTAACTAGAAAAATCTATCCATAATAGCATACATAAAATCAAACATATTAACAGTATTTAAAGAACGTTAAAAAATTTATAATTATGATACTGAGGTAATGCCCGTGACCGAGCAATAGCTTATAAACGTGTGGATCTGCACATAGGTATAGCAGGCAACCTTAAAACTTCACAACGGGATATTCTAGATTGTAAATTGTAAAAAAAAAAGATGAAACAAATCGGCTATTTTCGTTTTCATCCCCAAATACATTACTTAATATTTTTTGAAAGTATCCATCATTTGTGAATGATGAGGTAGGTAATAGAAATTTTACTGACGTCTATGGAATGGTCGCAAATGTTTCAGCCTCACGTGTATTGAGAATATAATTAATAATTGACAACCAAAGGTTTCCTTCAGGCACTCTTTTTTGGTTTAAAAAAAAGGTTCTTCTCTTGGTATCCATAAAATCCAATGAGATCTACATACAGGTCTATTCGTTTCAGTGTTTTTCAACCCCTTATTGGATACAGGCCTCCCCAATTGGCCACCATGTATTTTTATCTTCTATTCTTCGTGTCCAGCTGCAGTTTCCTTTTTTTTTATCAGACATATCATTTTGTCGTGTTTGATTACTTACATTTAATAGTTGCGTTCAATGGGCTGAGCAGTTTCTCACTGAGCTACCCAGAATGCCCTATATTTGCCGAGTTGTGTTGAGTAGCTAGCTAAGTTAGCTTACACTTTTTACGCTGGAAGAACCTACCTGCGATTTTACATGACGAGGATATAGAAACAAATAAATCTCCGTAGTATTCCACAGTCAAGAAGCTTTAGACGTTATTAGATAATGTTTAGGGCAATAGTGCAATCCACAGAGTGCAGTAGTTGATGTTAAGGGTGTTAGAACAATCAAGATTTGATAGAAACGAAATAGCGGACCAGCAAAATTGGGTGCTTACGGAAAAACCTGAAGTTGTTCCGGATTCCATGGAATATCAAACCAGGACCGCACAGTAACCGCAGTGAAAATCCCACTACGGACACAATACTGTTAAGTGGTAGAAATACCAGGTCATGTGTATATACGGATGCTAAAAAACGGCCTGTTCAGAACTAAAATAGCAGAAGCCCGTACTGGAAGAAAAGAAGGACAAGAACAATCAAGAGAACAATGGTCTTGAAGCTTTTGAAATATGGCGCTCATGAAGTATGATGACGATGAGTGTCATGCCAAACAGACCCAAATTTAAATTTCCGAAATACTTTGGAACATTATAATCAAAAGGGAGGAAGGAGACTTAGATAAAAAGGATACAAGTAATAACTCGAAACAAAACTGAACAGAGACAGTAGGTACCTCCAGTTACCTAAAGACTGTTTCAACTCCAGTGCATTTGTTTGGCAACGGCAAGCAACCGAAATTAATGGAAAGAAATAGTCAGAAATAGTTCAATCACATGAAGAGCAATAGCTGCGTTCAATTGACTCAGCAACTCCGCGCAGATCTGCCCACAGTCTAACACCAATTGCTGCTGTACGTTGAAGTCATGTAAGACCGCTGTCAGATTTTTCCAGCGTAAAAAATGTAAGCTAAGTTAATTACTCAGCACAACTCGGGATTTCTGGGTAAGTAATTGTTGAGCATTCAATGACAAATACTGAGTCCATTGAACGCAACTATAATATCACAACGAAATGAATTATGTCCCTTCGCGATGATTATCCTATAGACTATAGATATAAAGCCAATCGATTGCTTCCGATACGAATTTTGACGTTTATGAAGGCAACAATAACGATCTACTTGCCACAAGGGGCGCTCCCGTCAAGCGAATTTTAATGTTAAATTTAACTTTAAAATATCTAATTGTTAATATGTCAACAACTGTTAAAGTGAAAATTGAGAAGTTTATCTCAAATTTGAAATTAAAATCAAGTCATTATTGCCTTGTTCATCAAAATGGTATAGATCTTTACTTTTCATTAAAAAAATTCACAGATTTCGCAATCCTTGCAACCATCGGAGGCATTGGAAATGATAACACTGACTATTACCATGGAAATACAGAATTAGACGTACAACCAGTAGTTGTACACCATCGGCCTCGGCTGGACAGGAGCACGGCGCACACGCCAATTTGTATGCCCACCGTGCTATGCTGTCGGCCCGGACCGGCCAGCTAGCGGCGAAACCCGATCGCGACACTTTTGTCTTCTTTGGCCTTGAGTAAAAACTCGTAACTTGGCCCCATATACGAACATAAACATTTCCAATGTTAAAAATCAATTAAAAGTTCATCGTAAGGGAATTGTACCAAGCAACAAGCTTCAGTGCAATGGGTACAGCATCGTAACAAAGAGGAAACAATTGGCCAGTACACGATTCGCTACAATGACCTAATCTTGGTCTAATCAGATCTGGTAAAATTGCCGAATTCAGATAAATCAAAAGTATGCACCATAGCGGCAATATAGAACTAAAATAAAACATTTAAAATATTTCCCCCATTTAATATTTAACTCTTCGGTTACTCTACAAATCGTGACTTCCGAATCCCTTAACGAGGCAGACTTTCAGTGCCTCCTTTAATACACATGATATTACACAACTTTCCGCACTTATTATTCAGAAATTTAAAAAATACCTCGCTTCAGCAGATCTTTCCAAAAAGTGGTCATCTGATTCAGTAATAATGGTTCAAGGTGCGTTGGATACAAAACACCTTGTATAAACAAACACCAATAATAACATAATAATAGTATTGACATTGACCGTGCATAATATTCGATCGTCCGTCGTCAGAAATAATTAAATGGGTACTATTGTTCAATAAATCTGAAATCATTTGAAAGCAGCACGGAAATTATTTTCAGTAACTTATTAAAATTTTTGGTGATAGTATAGGCAACTCATTTAACAGATAAGAAAAATGCCAGTAAATTAATATTTATCTGATAAAGTACTCGAACATTGGACTTCATATAAAAAAATGATGTAATTTGACATCAAAAACGCGAAACCCTAATAATATCGTGAATCTAATTTATAGGAACTAATATTTAATTTATATTTTCAACGTCCATATACAGGGTGTTTCAAATTCGAGGACAACCATACGGATCTCGCTTATTATAAGAGCAAGAGGGTAGGTTTAAATTTGACACTTTTAAGAATTTTGTGGATAACGATATGCCACCTAGCAGCTGAAGGTATTAAATTTTTCAGTTTCGTCTTTTTAACCATCAACTTGCTTGTATGCTATGGATGCCATGTTAAATTTTTATGTCATTGGGTTAAATTTCGTTGCGGCATATTGTTCTTCACAAAAATCTGAAAAAATTGCCAAATTTAAACCTACCCTCTATTTCTTATAATAAGCGACATAGCCATGGTAGCCCTAGAATTTGACACACCCTGTATACCGTGGGTCTCATGACTATATGGAACATTGCGCTTTGAATATAATACAGGGTGAGTCTGCTAAGAAGAATCAGCTGGATATCTCCGTTATCTGAAGCATTAAAATAATTCTGCTTGGGTAAACTGTAATAGACAACTCCCTCTATGTATAGGCACAGTCAAATTTTTTTTAGGCTTTTCCGACGAGATGTAATGAATTTTATAGTTACCTAGAAAAAATTATTTGTTTTTAAATTAATACTTTTATGGCTGAATATTGTTTGCTATACTATTCTCTTTAATACTGTATTTTTAAAAAAGTGATTACTGAAACCGTTACTTAAAAAAATTCATAAAATAATTATGTTATTAGTACCCTAGTTCACATAATTGCGATAATGACGTACAAATTTAAATGAAACAAAAACAAAAAATGCAATTTATTTAAATAAATTTAAAATCAAAGACGTATGGTTGCAGTGCATAATCGTTCTGTCATCTTGACAGTTGATCATAGTATCTGTAAAACTCGTGTTATACTTGTTCGTAGCTTATACAATCTTTGTTATTATTCTTGTTCCTAGTGATTTCCGAAGTTGTTTGTTGGTTTTTTTCATCCCAAAATGCTTAGTGTTCAAGATAAGATCGAACTGATCATAACCTTTGGTGAAAGTACCTAATAGAAATATCAGGGAAACTTCAAGATTATTAATGCAGCGATTTCCTGGAAGAGGACAGGATTTCAGTTTCACAAATGTACGAAGAATTGTTACAACATTTCTTGATACAGGTAGTATCAGAACACTCCCTCGTGTAAGACATGCTGTATTTAGAGATCCGGAAGTTTTGGAGGCAACAATAGCTCAAGTTGATCAAAATCCACATACAAGTACCCGAGCTATTGCTTCTGTGCTAAATGTAAGCCAAAGTACAGTCGTTAGAACATTGAAACACGTAAAGTTTCACCCATTTAAATTAGTTCTTCATTAACAACTTGCAGGAAATGATTTTAATCGACGTACAGCATTTTGTCAGTTTATGATTGAAAACAGAAGACAATTTAATTGCAACAAAATTTTATTTACTGATGAAGCGTCATTTAAAAATAATGGGTATGTTAATCGTCATAATATGCACTATTGGAGCCCAGTAAATCCACATTGGGTTCGCCATGTCGAAAATCAGCGACAATGGTCAATTAATGTGTGGGGAGGGATAGTCGGAAATCACGTAATAGGACCTTACTTCCTCGAAGGTGCAAGATACCTTGAATTTCTTAGAACACAGTTAGATGATCTATTGGAAAATGTGCCTCTGAATGTAGTAGCTCAAATTGTATATCAGCACGATGGGGCACCTGCGCACTTCCATCGTGATGTTGTTCATTATGTAAATACCAATTTTAGAGGAAGATGGATTGGTCGTGGAGAAGGTGCTGTGATAAATTGGCCGCCCCGTTCACCCGATATTACGCCCATAGACTACTTTCTATGGGGCTATGTCAAGGATTGTGTATACCAGGAGGCACCAACAACGCCCGAAAACATGCGCCAGAGAATTCGTGACGCCTTTGCTTCGATTACCCTGGATCAATTAAGAAATGTTAGAAGAAGTTTTAACCGCAGAATAAATCTTTGTTTAGAAGAGGAAGGGCATACATTTGAACATTTACTAAATTAAATACCTAAGTAGTTTTTGAAGTTTTCTGTAACATTTTTAATGAAAAACTAATTAATAAATAGTTATTTGTTTTTTGGAGATACATATTAGTACCTACTTATTTTATGGGTATGTCAGAAACTATCAAGGAATAAAATTTATTGCTTGCGAGTAAACTTTAAAGCACATTACCGTTTTACTTCGTTAAATCGCTATAAAAATTTAAAAAAATTGAATACAATCCTCCTGACGTTTCCAAATTGTTGAAAAATTACAGGTTTCTTTGTTACCATATTTTTGTTTAATTTAACGTTGTACGTCATTATCGCAATTATGTGAACTAGGGTACTAATAACATAATTATTTTATGAATTTTTTTAAGTAACGGTTTCAGTAATCACTTTTTTAAAAATACAGTATTAAAGAGAATAGTATAGCAAACAATATTCAGCCATAAAAGTATTAATTTAAAAAAAAATAATTTTTTCGAGGTAACTAAAAAATTCATTACATCTCGTCGGAAAAGCCTAAAAAAAATTTGACTGTGCCTATACATAGAGGGAGTTGTCTATTACAGTTTACCCAAGCAGAATTATTTTAATGCTTCAGATAACGGAGATATCCAGCTGATTCTTCTTAGCAGACTCACCCTGTATTGTATAGTACATTCAACACGTAGGCTAGCATATGATTTTCTTATGACGTAGAAAAATAAATCAATCCCAACGTATGATTCGTTTTTACCCTTGAGTTATTCGTGATACGTCGTTAATAGAAAAATTCATGGATTAAAAAAAATTGAATCTAATTTGAGATTAATTTACGTGTGGCACCTGCCAGACGTCTACCTATGAAATCCTGTATTACCGGCACTGCATGCCGTTGCTAATATTCTCTAGTCTAGTGATACACGCGGTATATTAGATGCTTTCGTGAAAGGCCCCGATTAAAAAATCAGTACAATGGAAGAAAAAGAAGACAGTCCAGGAAGAACTGAAATAATTATTAAACAAAAGACTCAATAAATCTGGGTATCATTAACTCAGAATGGAGACGAATATAATAGATTATAGAGGGTGTTGTATTTGAAATAAAATACTCGTGGGGAGTTTTGATTAAAACGGAAATGGAATTTTCACTCGTTTTTACGTTTTATTTCCGGAAAGCACCACACCAAATTTCATAAAAGTATAAATGCAAAAGGTATTTGAGTTCACCAGAAGTTAGTTACACCCGGCGTACCAAGACAAGAGAATATGGCATGAAGATGCAATGAATCTAAAACAAAGTAATTTTACCCAGTCGACTCCATAAAAATAATAAGCATTGCTACGAGCTAAATCTGCGGACCCGATTGGTCAAATCGAATGCAGTCCCTGCTCTCGCCAAGTACGTGCAACGGATTCACTTGATCTCATAGAAATTTTTAATTATTTTTACTGTCTTGACTGGATGAAATTGCTTTTTATTATATTATGTAGAAGTAATTAACACAGATATTTAGTCGAAACAAACAAATAATGGAGAAAGCAAAAAATTCCATTATCTGTCTATTATAGAATGAATCATAACAGCTAAAGTAAAATTTCTCAAAAAAAAAACTGCCAACATAAAATGAGTCTCAGTGATCGGCAGACAGCTGATGAAATCTTTTTCTTTCTGGAGTATTATCAAAGACATGCTAGGTATTGTCACTACTAAAAAAAAAAAAATAGAAGCGCACAAGAAAATAGAAACATTATACCAGGGGTCCCAACAGAAAATCTATACATTTTATTAATAATTTTATGACTTTTTCAAGCTAAATTATGACTACTTTATGACCCGACTATGTCTCATATACAGAGTGTCCTACTTAAAAGAGTCTAACACCCTTACTACAATATTTAAAAAATTGAGAGACGTATACATGAGACGTATCCTAAGAAGCGAGGGCATACTGAAAACGAATATACAGGGTAGCTATTAAAGATTGGACCAAAGTCGTAGCGCTCAAACGCTTTGAGATATTAATTTGAAATTTGGAACACTTCAATACAACATTACTTTGCATATTTTACACTACTGAAAAATTTTCTTTGGGTCATACTTTCCGAGCTCGGTCGCCATCTTGAAATTTCTTAAATGGGAATAGGGGTCACGCAATATATCATTAAAAAGCTTAATTTTTTCTCTTTCTAATTGTGGTAAATTATTATGGGGTTACATAAGAAAATAATGCAAGAAAATTAGAAAACAATTTGCCGGATGCTCAGATGGCTATTTATTGTATGCTTTAATTCTAGGTGGCTTTGTTTTAACAGAGCTTCAAAATTAAACAAAATAAACAATCAGTAATAGTTTAGCAGACAGTAGGGTGCATTGTCATACTTTTCGCAGAAATTTAACGATCTGAATTTTGTTAAACACGGATTGGTTGACAGAAACTGATTAGGTATGGTGACAGAAAACAGTTTTAACATTTTTTGTGAATTTAAGCAGTTTTTTGATACCTTAGTTTTAACAATCACGTGGTATTTGTTCTTTTAACTTTTAGAATTGTTTGTTTAATTTTAGTGGGTACCTTCTTTATTCATTGTTTGTTTATTTTGTTTTTTGTTTAATTTTGACGTTGTGTTAATGCAGAGCTACCTAGATTTAAAGCATACCATAAATAGCCGTCTGAGCATACGGAAAATTGTTTTCCAATTTTTCTCCATTATTTTCCCATGTAACCCCATAATAATTTACCACAATTAGAAAGAGAAAAAATTAAGCTTTCTAATGATGTATTGCGTTACCCCTATTACCATTTAAGAAAATTCAAGATGGCGGCCGGACTCCGAAAGTATAAGTCAAATAAAATGTTTCTATACTGTAAAGTATGCGCAGTGATGTCGTATTGAAGTGTTCCAAATTTCAAATTAATATCTCAAAGCGTTTGGGCATTACGGCTTTGATCCAATCTTTAATAGCTACCCTGAGAGCAATCGAAGGACGAAATGCATAAGGAAGATCAAAAGTGCAATGCATATTGCATATTATCTCACATCATAAATAATGACATATACTGTTAAAAGGGCTCCACTGAAAGAGGGTGGAGGTAGATAGTGTTGAGTAAATACCGATCTTGATTGATAATTGAGGAGGATAATCCACCTATTATAGTCCTATACATAATACCTCGCATAATACCAAGTAGCTTCCTGGTTGTAAGTAAGTAAGTTGCACAATATCTTATAGTGTTGGTTTGAACAAATTTAACATGTATTGGGCGTTTTTCATTGACAGTACATCAAATTATAATATGAAATAGAATCTGTATTAACCTAATTACAAATATTATAATAATTAGTAACTAATAATAATGGCACTCTAATAAGTTTGATTAGTAGGTCTAGCAGGACGATTCTCTTTAATTTATATATGGTAGAACTCTGATCGAGTACATGGATCTTCTAATTATCAGTTTCTAAAAATTAACTTTGTTGCAGATATGTGAGAAAAATGAGACTTGTCCCAAAAATAAAACTGCAAGTGACAAAAGTAACACTGAATAATTATTTAAATTATAACATGCCTTATTTAATTTACAGTTAAGACTGGACATGTTATTTCGACAAATCAAAAGTGCTAATCACTAATTTGTAGTTCCTAGAACAATATTTAAACTATTCCTTATAACAGTATTAGCACATATGCTTGCAACGATTCAATAAAAGGTGTCTGTGGTCTGAGAACTATAAATGCTGAATCGAAGGGAAAATCACGAACCGAAATGGCGTAGACTAACATTCCAAATAATTCCGAAAATTCTCAAATAATTCCAGCAACTCAAATTCAAACCAAGCTAAATAATTCCCACAATTCCTCAACAATTCCCAAACAATTTCTCAACCATTCCACAAAAATTTCAAACAAATTCCCGCAAATTCCCTAACAATTCTCAACATGTGTACACCAAAATTCCATCGCGAATTACCCGGAGGGGTGAACCACGAACCGAAATGGGGTACACTAAAATTCCAAATAATTCCAATCAAACAATTCCAAAAAAATTCCAAATAATTCCAACAATGCCAAAAAAATCCTAATAATTCCAAAAAAATCCCAAATAATTCCAACAATTCCGAATAATTCCCACAATGCCACAATTCCTCAAAAATTCTAACAATTCCCAAAAAATTCCAAAAATTTCCAACATGTGTACCTACACCAAAATTCCATCATGAATGACCGCTCGTGCTGAATGAAAAATACCTGGAAAAATACTTTTTTGCGCTACTGAGCTGTATTTCATTGTTTACCGCGGCTGTTTCCAAGACAGTAAGTTATGTTTACATAGTTGCTAAGGATAAAGTCGTCGGTAAAATACTTTGGAGTTCTAGAACGGTAAGTAAATTTACTCAAAACGAATGTGCCATGTAATTTGATAAATTAATGTCAGTCACAAATGTCAGTTTAGTTAAATAAAATGAATGCAATTTCCAATGTTAGTTAAAACAAATCCTGGAGCTTTTAATTTCTCATTTCTTGTAACAAAGTAGTACGCCAGCAACGATTTTTCATCAATATTTGTACTTTTCTTGGTAACACCAATTTTTAAAATGATTGTAGGTACCTTCGCAGGGTCTCTCTGGATTTATCAGGAATAAGAACCGAACACCCCACATTCCAAGCTTCTTCTATTTCGTTTTCGGAATCATTTTCATTAATTTTTAGCGCGGAACTCAAAATAATTTTCACAAAAACTGCAATGGCGGTAACTGTTTACAGATTGCTATAGAAACGCAATATATCAATCGACAATACGGCAACGTGATGTGGGGACTGACAATTATCGCATTTGAATCTGTATTAATTATTAATTTATTAAAAATTCTTTTTACCTAGTTCAGTAGCGCAAAAAACGTCATAAGCATCACGAACGTTAAGGACTACCGATCTCAGACAATAATTGGAGTCGTCGCTGCGCTCCTCCTCCAAACTATTGTCTTCGATCGGTAAAATGTCCTTACCGTTCTTAATACTTAATATACTATTTTGCGCTACTGTGCTCTATTTCATTGTTTACCGCGGCTGTTTCCAAGACAGTAAGTTATGTTTACTAGTTGCTAAGGATAAAGTCGTCGGTAAAATACTTTGGGGTTCTAGAACGGTAAGTAAATTTACTCAAAACGAATGTGCCATGTAATTTGATAAATTAATGTCAGTCACAAATGTCAGTTTAGTTAAATAAAATGAATGCAATTTCCAATGTTAGTTAAAACAAATCCTGGAGCTTTTTATTTCTCATTTCTTGTAACAAAGTACGCCAGCAAAGATTTTTCATCAATATTTGTACTTTTCTTGGTACACCAATTTTTAAAATGATTGTAGGTACCTTCGTAGCGTCTCTCTAGACTTATCAGGAATGAGAACCGAACACCCCACATTCCAAGCTTCTTCTATTTCGTTTTCGGAATCATTTTCATTAATTTTTAGCACGGAACTCCAAATAATTTTCACAAAAAACTGCAATGGCGGTAACTGTTTACAGATTGCTATAGAAACGTAATATATCAATCGACAATACGGCAACGTGATGCGGAGACTGACAATTATCGCATTTGAATCTGTATTAATTATTAATTTATTAAAAATTCTTTTTACCGGATTCAGTAGCGCAAAAAACGTCATAAGCATCACGAACGTTAAGGACTACCGATCTCAGACAATAATTGGAGTCGTCGCTGCGCTCCTCCTCCAAACTATTGTCTTCGATCGGTAAAATGTCCTTACCGTTCTTAATACTTAATATACTATAAACAGTCAAGTGTAGTAGGTACCATTGTTATATGAGTAATACTTAGCAAATAAATTATTACTTAGAAGAATATGACAAATCCCAACTAATGCATAGCAATCACGGTAAAATGGTTTTGGAACAATAATCTTTTCATTATGATTCAACTACGCCCACGAGAAAGTCAATATTATGAACAAAAGAGGTCATAGGTATATAGATGCAGTATCAGTAAATTGAAAACACTTTTAAGCTATTCCCGAGGATTTTAAGCAAGCTTCGGATATTTAAAATGTAATTGGCAGCTGCTTATAATAATTAGAGTCAATTACCAATATTATCGGTCAATTACTACTTAGTATTAGTTGTGTGGTCAGTGTGCTATTGTTCTAACCCTGAATTTGCATTAGCAACTGTTTATGAATTACCAACATTACCATCAATAGATCGGTTAATCACCTACACAAATGCATATTCTGGTGTTGTTGTTCATTATTTATTCCGAATAAAAAATCCATATGAAACCACTTCATGTATTTTAAATTTAATGCAGTTGCGTTAGACAACAATACTTCTAACATGCTGCATATCAGAGCCAAATGCGATAGACATTTTGATTGGTAAATCATCAACTCTACCATAAATTCAATAAAGTTGGCAAGACTGGTTGATTCTGAAGCTAGACACTGACCAAATTGTCATTGAAGTACCAATTATACCCCACTCATCAAAATAATGCTGCAAAAATTTTAACATTCCACAGTGTGTGTTGTTGCCAAGTTCTTACTCGTTCTTACTCCTATTAAAGAAATCTATAAGTATTAATCTTCGATGACTGAAGTCGTAAGTACCTACCTACTAGGTTAATTTTTTTGAAAAAGTCCGGTATAACGCGAGTTTGAACGCAACGACATTTATATTATAAACCGAGATGTATACAGGGAGTTCATAAAACAAACAGCGGCAATCAACACCATGCTCAGAACGAATAACCTCGGCACCATGTACACAGACCTCGTTACCATCATGTACGCAGACCTCGGTACCATCTTGTATTCAGACAGCGGAAAATATCGAAGGCACGTCTACCGCAAGAACTTCGATTCCATAAACGCTGTGTAGAACATGGAATAGATCCCAGTATTGCTATCGAATTAATTTTATGCCCAAACACAAGTACACGCCACACTAGAGAGAAAAGGGTGACATTCATCGACCGTGGGATTCCACTGAAACTATTGTGGAAGACTGGTGTAACCAGCTACAATTGAGGCAGTGGCCCGAGCTACATCTTAGAGGTTAATCTGCACGAGGAAATGGAAATCCACCCAGGATTACGACCATTGCCATCTTTCGTGAGAGCGATGCTATGGTCTCCTACTTCCCCTTCAGAAAATCCTATAGCATTCCATACAAGAAGGAATAGGTTTCTAGCGATGAATTATTTCCAAACCTTACGGCATTGTCTGGTTTAGAGATGAATCGAGAAACAAAAATGATACCAGGGCTGGGGTCTACGGAGTGAAATCTAGCGTCAAACATAAATTTGCGCTACGAAAACACCCTATGATCTTCGAGACTGAAATCTTAGCGATATTGGCTGGTTGTAACGAAAACCTCAAAGAATGATACAATAGTGAAACCAATCTAATATGTGTGTATTCTTGGATCGCATGACAAATCCACGCCAGAAAGAACTAGAGCCTTCATAAAGGGTTCTTTGCCTAATCCAATCAATTATCTTCTAATCCTAAACTTGACTTGCTTGGCTACCAAAAATCCTTGGACGAAACGTTTCTAGTTCACCGTTTTTGAGATTCAGAATCAGTTTAAAATGTAATCGAATGTAATCAAAGCATAGGCATTGAGCTGAATGCAAAGGTAACAATTGCTGGACAAAAAGTTGTATCTTGTTTGATATTTCTTACTACCTTTAATCCAAGCTCTCTATATTCTAGTAAAAAATACAACATACCAAATGCGGTATAGCCTAGTTCGCAATTGGGATCCAAAAAAAAAGAGGACTCACGGTATTGCATAAGTTTTAGATAAACCACAATGCCATCACTTTGTGGAATCGTCTTCAGTTCCTCAATTACTTTCAAACTGCACATTTTTTCCGCAGATGCGAAATTTATCTTATCTTCGCCCTTTAGATCGGAAGATGTAATCAGCTCCTCGAGATAATTGGCGGTGGCAGTATACGTCCCAGTGGGTTGATTTATTCCTAGTTTTAGAATTCGAGTGCGCATTTTTGTTAGAATGCGTGTTGTATCCTGATCGTAGCATTCCTGTTTTTGTTAATGTTACAATGGTACCTCCAGGTACTACTCCCAATCTAGAACTGGATATAAAAGCGGTAACTGTGTGTCCTTTCGGCTCATCTTACCATTTTCTTTCACCTGCAATTCTCTATTCCCATTCAAATTCCCTAGCAATACCTTCTAATTCCGCACTAATTTCCCGAATTCCTCACTAATTTCCATAATTCCACACAATTCCCTAGGAATTTAGGGTAATTCCCTACTAATTCTTGAAGTTTGTACACCAAAATTCCTCTGCGAAATACCCCTAGGTATTGTCTTTTCAGAATTGTAGTACTACTCCGTACTACTCCCGTGTTAATTTGATAACTGTCTGTATGGGGCCTATAGAGAGAGATAGCGAATATACAGTGTGTAAATAAAATAACGGGACACCCGAATAACTTTTTTATTGTTAAAGGTAGAAAGTTTGTCCTTGGAGACAATTTGTATTGTTAGTTATAAGCTATATTTTTGGTATATCGAAAATTAGTTTCCGGTTTAACCGGAAGTAATGCTAACTTAAAAAGTACATTAGGCGAATACCTCGGCAAGTACCTACCTATAGGCAGAATTCATAAATCATCGATGATATATTCTATTGTTCTATTATTACTTCCAATAGCCTTCTTTAATAGTAACGTAATACGTTTAGTAAGAAGGAATTCAAGGTTTACAGAATATTTTTTAACCTCTTTTCCATACAATGTAGAAATATGAATATTGAAGTGCAGGTTATCACATTACGATTGTATATTACATCAATGGGTATCTACGAAGATAAAATATTTATTGAATATATTAATTGAAATTCACCCACACAATCCCTTCATTTACCTAATCATTTTTCAGTTTTGATTTATAGAACACCGAATCTCACTGTTTTTTACTTTCCCGTACCACCACTGGTATATGGAACGTACCTATTACCTTTTTTGGTAGTATTGTTTTCAGAAGCAGAATTTTGAAAATCTGAGTAGCGGAAATGCAAGAAGACCATAATTCAAGGGAAACAGTTTTTTTACCGAACTCTCCTAACTTCAGAATGGAACCGCTATGAATTTTTCAAAATTTTGACTTTAGCACCCCACAACTCAAAAACCAGTTCAGTTCTGATCAGATTCAACAACTCGTTTGAAAGCCCTTTAGCGATAGGTACTATAGCATGAAGAAAAATTTATTTAAAAATTTCAAACATTTTGGAAATTTTTGAAAAATCCTCGGAAAAATCATTACAAAAAAACGGGCAACACGATTTTGTTTAAATTTTCTACACTTATGCAGCTTGATATTAGGTAGAATCAAGGCCAACTGTATCTATGCGACAAGTCGCATAGATACAGTTGGCCTTGGTAGAATTTCAATGTGGCGCCCTCTACGAAGTTTTCAAAATCGGAAATTGATGCTCCTATACAGGGTGTCCCGAAAATGGCGCATAATATATATGGTACGCTGTTCAGTACCACTAAATAAGTGTGAGAAAAATGTTAAAAAAATCTTTTCGCTCAAATTTGTAAGATATGAAGATGTAAAGTTAACACTTGTAACTTTTTAAAAATTGGAAATGAAACTGACTAAGGGTACTCTATTTGTAGAAAATAATGTGTTTTATTGTTTCCAAATTTTAAAAATTGCAAAAAAGCACGTAATTCCAAATTATTAAATTATTACTGAAGAACTGAAGACATTTTTACATCGAGATAGCGCGAAAATCAACAATAAAAATAAATAGCTTCCCAACAAGTTATAAAATGTGGATGTGCCAGATTGTGCACTTCTTTTTCTGTTAATAACTACAAAAACACGGTAGGTAGAATTTTTTTTGTATTTTTCCCTTACTCCCTTGTCAGTCACCTACAACGCGCCATTTTCGGGACACCCTGTATAGCGCCTTTATTAGTCAAAATATGAAAAAAGTTTAAATATAAAAGTTGTTCAGTAATCAGTACATAGATTTGCATTCTCCTAAATTTATATTACGTATACAGGGTGTTTCCTTTCCCACAGTACCATAAGCAACTTTGTTATTTTAAATGAAACACCCTATATATTATTATATAATTGAATGCAAAATTTAATTGTCTATCACATAGTATAAGGTGTTCATATACCTAAAATGTACGGTTGATTAGGATTTTGTAAATTTTAACAGCGTTGTGTAAAAATTTTGAAGATTTAGGACAGTAACGGATCGTCGCGTCGGTCGGTAGCGATCGTCCGGCTTCGCCAGTTGTAGCCGGTCACTACAGATAGATCGTGTCTCTCTTCTGTACATATCGAACCTGTATAGTCTCGTTTTTCTCTCTACGGATTCAAATGTTTCCAGAGCCTGCCTCGCGAACTATACTGTTGAATACCAAAAACGAAATGTTTATTTTTAGTATGGGAAAGTCCAGGGGAGGTTTGCACCTCCACTTTTTTCTTTTGTTAAATCTTTGATAGTACGAAGTTTTTCAGAAAATCAATACCTATCTTCTTACAAGTATTAAATAAAATGGAAGACAAAAAGAGAGCTTTTAAAAAAATGGAATGTATAATACATTTTTTGAGGAGTGGCTAGGGGTACCGGTACCTATTTATAAGAAACGAATTTTAAATTACGTCCTTGATGATGAAGCTTATTTTGAAAGATGATACTATTTCCAAATAGAAAGTGTTCTATTTTATGGTTTAGCGACATTTTAATTCTACTTTCAATATCAATATCGATTTTATGTTCAATGTGATAATCGTACGTGTTTGAAGGTAGAAAAAGAACATTAACAGTTCACAAACAATTGTTTTTATTCCCTCGAAATAGTATTATCTATCGGCAATTATATTGGTTTAAACCGAGTTTAAATACAATACGCTTTTGTGTTAATGGTTTACTCGTTATTCACGAACAGAATTAAAATTAATTATTGTTTAAAATACATTTTAACATTATTAATAAAAGTATTAGCTGTATCTTTTTTATATTACCTACTAATAGTTGTACACAACATAATAATTTGTACAAAATAGAGGCAGCTAACTCGCTGCTAACAGGCAAGAACAACAATCTTGTTAATCATTGTTAACGCTCATCAACGATTGTTTATTAATTATTACTAGGAGGTACCTACTAACACGAACGAACACGAACATACAATTTTCACACACATCAGTCACATTTCCTAGTGTAAGCTTTTAGATCGTTTAGTTGATCCAATGGTTGAGATTACACCCAAATAACAAGGGCCAACAATGAAGACTATAACTATAAGTGATATGAGATTCATGTGAAATGTAGGAAGCATGTCATTGCACGGTAAAGATCCCTACCTTGTAGAAGGCAGGATTTCTACAAATTGCTACTAAACTTCCTACATAATGTTTACCCTTCCAGGGTGTTTATAATAATACCATATTCATGGTTCTTGCAGAGCATCGCACTTTATATAATCTCTAGAATATATCATAATACTTCTTGTAGTATATGTCAAGAGTTCCGCATAGAAAAACGGAACAAACAATCAAGCAGTTGTAACATTTTTAACCCGAATCTTGACCTTTTTATAAATTGTTTGTATCTTGCGACAGGAAGATAGGTATAAGGAATTATAGTAACCTTTAAAATGCGGAATGTGTGTAATCGAAAGCTATACTTAACTATTGCATTTGAAACTACAATAATTTTTGGATTTAAGTGATTTAACCGATTAAACGCTACGCATTTTTGAAAGTTTATTTAGGAAGTAACGGGAAGTAATGAGTGTATTTCCTAGTTTGCTTCTATACATAGGAATACGATTGTGTGGTTATACTACACGTCATGTTACTTTGCTAATGTCGGGTAATGTTAAGAAATGGCGAGTCATCTTAATCAACAATCCTCCACAAAATAAAACTTTTTCACCGTTTTCATTTCATCGCTTATACCTAACAGCAACATGTTATCGAAATTCTTTTGTTAACATCTGTTCAGGCGAAACGTGTTCAAAAATCAATAGCTGTTATTTTTTGTTCGGTAGATGCGTAACCCGTGTATGACGAACAAACCACACACAAAAATTCCAACTACTGATATATCAAATCGTAACGAGGAAGGAGATGTAAAATAGTGACGGAAAGGGGTTGGGAATAACGGTGAAGAAGAACAACGTAAGAACAGGAAGGAGACGAAAGATGATACTAAAAATTCAAATGGGAGGCATAGCATAAAGAAAATTGAAGTAAAAAAGGAAAATGAATGAATGGTCCAGTAAAAAGAAGAAAGCAAAAAAATGAGGAATCGGAAGAGAAGATTGAAATAAAAATAATGAGCGAAGGGGGTGGAATAAAAGGTAGGTGGGTGGAGGATAAAAGTGAAAAAGTGCGTAAGAAAAAGAGGAAGAAGATAAAAATGGAAGAGTAAGCTATAGAAGAGGTCGTTACAATAAAAAATGAGTGAAGGGGTGAAGGTAGCTAATGGAAATGGTTAGAGATTGGGATTTAGGGTGGCAGTGAAGCAACCGAAGCAAAACAGCGGACGGAAAGGAGACGAAAGATGAAAGACGAGATGTAAGACAAATGTCGGAGAACGTTGCAGTGAAAAATGAAACTGAGGGAAGGGCGGTGAAGTGCAGGGTGAAGTAAAAAGGTAGTGGAGATAAGTAGAGAAAGAGAATGAAGTGGCAAAGAATAATGAAGGTGAAAAATGGGTTAAAATCATGTAACAATTGGATAAAGGCCAAAAACGAGTACTAATGAAAATTATTGAAAGAAGAAGATACATAATAAGGCACAACGGGTATCAAGATGGTTATGGATTACCAAATGGTAGATAAAATGGGTAAAAGATGTAGATGGAAAGATTAAGTAAAATCGAACAAAATAAAAGTGAGAGGAATACGGAGGAATACTAACATAAACAAAGAAAGAAGGATTTTTAAAAGAGGGAAAAGCATAGAAAGAAAAGACATAGCAAGACAAAGCGCAGGAGAAAGAGTACAAAATTAATGCCAAAAAAGGGAAAGAGAAAAGAAAGAGAACGAACGAGGTTGGAAGAAACTCAATAAAAATGGAAAACCAAAGATGGAAAATCATGGAAGAAGAAACATGAAGGGGTAAACGTGTACTTAGATGATGGAATGGTTGAGGGAAACCAAATAAATCTATTTCCACTTTATCATTCAAAATGGCGACCAAGTAGTACACGAACTGATATCATTACAAGTTCAATTTCTAAGTAATAATTAATATGAATGATAGATAACCAATAAAGATTAAAAAATGTGAAAGAAAAGACGAACTAATTTTACCACTTTCAGTTTTGAAAATAGTTGAAAAACACTCTACGATTCAACAAAATGAAAGAAATATTGAGGCGTAAGATACAAGGGGGTACGTAGGATGGGTATGTAGAGGGGATATGTTGGAGGAGTAAGAAGAGGGGGTACGTTGGAGGTGTAAGTAGAGGGGTTACATGACTCATGACGAGGCGATATAAGGGAAAACTATATGGAAGGGTTGCCGAGGAGGTGTACGTGATGAGAGTAAGAGGTAAGGACGGGTAAGGATCTGGAGGGCGGGGGTAGATGAAATGAATTGCGTGAAGGAGGATAGGTGGAGAGAACTGTGTGAACGGGGCACCAAGACAAAATAATATGAAGATAGTATTTAATTTCATTTCCCAAGATGTTAGCCAAATAAATAGAAAACGAACGTTGCTCCAAGCTGAATTTTGTTATAATACCTAATAAAGATCTAAAATACATAACTAACTCCTGTGTTCAAGTTACTTTTTCTCTCGCATTACTTCTTATCCATGTAACGAAACAGTCCAACCATATACATACTAACTGGACATCCTTTGGATTGTTGCCGGATTGTTACGGTATTAAAACCAATAAAGACACAATGGGCCTGTATTTTCGTCGATTCTTTTAACAACAAATGCTAACCATGTTAGTCATGGATAATATGCCAATTTCTAATATCACACTACAAATAATAAATGTCTCATCATAAAAAATTGAAGCATAAGACAACATAAGTCTAGCTATATCCTCGGCTATATCCTCGGCTATATCCATATATTATTAACAAGATTGATTATTCTAATAATTTTGTCCTTTTACTGCATAGGTACATAGCAAACCAAGTTTAAGCACGGTATTTATAATGGCAGGTTATTCTGCTGAGACTTTGGGTAGAGGAAAATTAACAAGTCTATCAAGAAATATTAAATCACTTTAAAGTGTCTACTCTGCGGGCAAATTAATTGTGATACAAATCATTTTTCATTGAATATTTTTAGCGATTGATTTTGTAGCGAGCGGTTCGCGTCGCGACCTTGCACATTCGGCACGACCTTGCGCACCGCTAGCCACAAATTGTGCACAAAATGTCGAATTTAAAAACATAACTCCTCCGGAACGTTATATAATTTATGCAGTTAACGTTTAGCATATAAAGTGGGCGACGAAAACGTATTGCAAATTAAAATTAACTTATATGGACGTTCAATGTTCAATAACTAAGCATGCAGACCACAATGGAGACTCATAAAAAAACGTTACGTTCCAAAGGCTAAAGTGCGACCGTTTGGGGGTGTACGTGTACGTTTCGAACGGGTTAATGGGGGTCGAAGTTGACCTGGTTGCACTAGGTCGGGGTTTTGGTGTCTTACCTTTGAGCAGGGGAAGCTGCTGAAGTTCGACGTCTTGCGAGTTGCGGTATCGAGAGCTGCCTTGCGACTTTTTAGTCTTTTTCTTAAGGGACCGTTTTGCAAAAGGGTCAATCCTATCGACGAACGTCGTCGTCGACATCGTTCTCAAGAACTGTTAAGCACCACAACACAATTATTTACACGGGGGTCGTACACTGGCGCGCACAATCACTCTGCATTTCACACTACTATCAAGAAAATCAAATAACCGGTGTCAAATTGCGCAATTTTTTAATCCCATTATTCGATACTATAAATAGTCTTAAATTTATGAATGATTAGCAAAATATCAATGAGTGCAAGGAGTGCCTAGCAGTCTTCGCTTAGAGTGCACGCCCAAACACTCAGCCGGCCAACGTTTGGGTTTTGCAGTTTGCCAAAACTCGGACGTGCGTCAAAACAACAGTTTCTTTCGAATAATGAACGTTTAAAACACACTGTAAATGCTTGTCCACAGAACTGGTATCGCTAAACGGGTAAACCAACGAACTGTCCAGTATTTTCACCCGCCATCAGCTGGTTACAACGCCACAAAATTCTCATTTTCAACTGTACCGCAATCCCTTCTTCTTGTACCTTGCATTATCTACACTTTAAATAGTTCAATGGACACTATGAAAAGGTTCTCCGCTTTATTTTACGCACGTATTATCACTTTTTCCGATAATTTTCGCACACTATCCGATCCGATGCCGTAAGTACCTAGGGCTGAAAATAGATGGGGGAGACTTATTAGTCAAGTGACGCACTGTTAACCGTTAAAACTTACCCAGACTTGCAGAATTTATGATGTTTGACTTTTAAAACCTACAGCAGAATTTTACGTACCCAATAATGGGGATAAATGTCGAAATATCGCTAATTTTTCAAATCTTAGTTGCTGAAAATACTAGCAACTGTTTTTCTATGACCAATCGGAATTCAATATCGTCCTCTATTAACCAATCAAAACCTCCTTTGTGAAGTAAATGACAACCATTTTGGCAATCGAAAGTATTTGACAATCACTTGACAGATACATAACCTATATTTTTTTTAAATCTCGAAATAAAAAATGTCAACTTGTCCGGGTTGGTATTGTGGTAGAACATATCTACCAAATAGTACACTCGGAGAATGTACAGCATGCCCTAGAGGATTTAGAAGAAATGATAGTACCTTCATATGTGAATCCTGCGATGACAGTCCGATATTCTACGATTGGTTATACTTAGGTTTTATGGTCCTATTAGCTCTAGTTCTACATTGGTTTTTCATAGACATGGTTGTTATGAGGCGTAGGTAATTAATAATTTTACTCAGCTATTTCATTTAGTACTAATGGCCTATTTTTTAGTTTCAACAAAGACGTTATAATGCTTCACTGTTCAGCGTTAATTGAAGTATTTTTAGCTTGTGTATTTACACTTCTTTCGATGGATCCAGTTGGCACGTTTACCATTCGCAGCTGTAGAGTTCGTAGCCTTTCGGACTGGTATACGCTGCTTCATAATCCCAAACCGAATTATGAGAGAACGATACATTGCACGCAGGAAGCTGTCTACCCATTGTAAGAATATGTTTGTATTAACTGTTTTTGACTCTGAAAATTAGATTTTTAAATCCTACACCGATCATATTTCTCAGCATCATCCACAAATTTCAGTCATATTTAAAGGACTTTTCTATTTCATCAATGTTAACATAATATCTTCATAGTTCTAACATAATCGACAAAATTTGGGAATTGCAATAACAAAAGTAACCTAATAATAACAAAATATATTAAAATTAAGAAGAATTTACACTTCAGCATATCACGCTTAGAAAAAGAATACATAAACCCAAATTTCAAAACTACCAAAACCAAATAAACAATAAATTAGTCGTTTATTTAGCACTTTATTATTTCATTTACATTACATTTCATCACATCCCCTGTATTTTGTAACTTCCCAAACAAACCACTACGGTTAATACACCACAACATAAATGCTTTCAAAATGCTGCCGGACACAACTACAACTATTGGTACTTGCTTATTTATCCCCCCTCTTCTTGTATGTTTATTTTAAAAACATTTAACTGTACATTATCTACTGTATATGACCGTATTATTGACTATCTTATTATACTCTATTACCCCTTTATGAAATATGGAATTTCTGGCTCCTTCACTGCATACCTTATGCAAAATTTATAAATGTTGTTACTAATTCTTGTTAATAATTTGGTACTACTCATAGTTTTTATATTATGAATAAAAATTGGGCTCTCCACTCGTTTCTAAATGTTTCCTTATATGGAGGGTGTTAAAAAGCAAATGTAGGTATGATATTTGTAGGATGCATACAGTGCAGACCAAAATAAGCCTAAAAGTCTTATTAAACATGTGTCCTAAAATTAACATTTCAGAGATTAGAGGGGCTTTCCAATTGCAAATGGACTGGTGTGGAATGATCTACTCTAAACTGCCCTTGTCTTAATTCAATTGGAACCCTACACTGAACTTAATGTCACCGACGCATAACAAGTCCATGCTATCCCTGGTACCCTAGAAAAATGGTAGGTCCTTGTGGGGACTGGGGAAGGTAAAAAGATTGGTTCAGGTGCAACAAGCTCCAGTCAATTGGAATGCACAAGTGCAGTGCTACTCGGTGTTATTCCTGCGTGCAATTGTAGTAAGAAAAAAATAAATTAGTGAAAACTTTTAGTTGTAGCTAAAGTAAATGTTCGAAATGCCCCCCATCATGCATTATACCTCTGACTAAATGAACTCTTTCAAGAAGTCCTGGTATTTATTAAATAATTTAGCACCCTTCCTCGATTCACTAACATAATTCCTCTAGAAGTCTAGATCATCAACAGGTGTGACATAGACTAATCTCTCCATGTAACCTCACAGAAAGAAGTCTTAAGAGAGTCAAGTCAGTTGATCTCAGAGGCCATCCAAATGGACCCCTACCAATCCATCGTTGGAATGATTAAATTTAAATAAACCAGACTAATATTGTAATCAACCATATCTCTGAATCAGTTAATTTTAGGACACCTGTTTATTAAGACTTGGATTTATTTTGGTCTCTACTGTATGTCTTACACATAGCATACATTTGTTTTTTAACACCCTATACATCCAAGCATTTAAGAGCAGTCAACATATCTCATATTCGTGTGCATCTGCTACATTTTAGAATTGTTCTCATACCTCTACTTTGTAAAACTTGTAATCTATCTATGGTGTCAGATTATTGTGCCACATATAATACGGTGACTCGAAAATTAAAATGTGGCAATTGTGGTTTACACAATTCTTCCTCTCCACAGATTTCTATTGCAACTAAGGTTTATGCATAATCCTACTCCCTAATTTAACTTCGAAGAATGATAATAGGTAGTAGCGAAAACTAAACAAATACTACTTTGTTGTTTTTAAACGAGAAATATTTGTAAAAGAACAATCTGATATAATAGTATCTATATTCCATTCTGTTGAAATCTGTCACCAAAGAAGACCCTCAAATTTTTTTCTTACTATTTTTTTCTTTTTATTTTCATTGATTAAATTTGAATTTGCCGCCAAATTTAACTAATGAGAGTAAACAGAAAAAATTGCCTATAGATACGTATGAATGAGACTTTAGTCGCCTGCCAATTGCAAATGAACTGTTCCTAAAGCACTTTCCATTTGCATGCAGAAGTTACTCTGAGTAGCACTGTGTGGCTGTGAGTAGCTCGGAGCTACTCAGCGCTGCTCGGAATTACTCTTGCGCGCAAATGGATAGTCCCTCATGTGATCTCTAGCTACCCAGTTCAATTGGAAAACTACACTAATTTTAAAGTCACTTAATCTGCAACAGAAAAAGGGTTGGTGCTTGACGGCACAGGGGAAAGTAAAAAGAGTTAATCAGAGGCGCTTCCCAATTGCACGCGGGAGTAACTTCGAGTAGCACCGAGTAGTTCCTAAACTGCACTGGTGCGTTCCAATTGACTTGTTACTTTCCCATACCACTACTGGTATAGGGAAGTATTGATATCATGAAAATTTTCGAAGTCGAGATTTTCGCGGAAATACGTGTTTTGGGTCCCCAGGAACCCAAAAAAGTGGTCTAGAAAAAATGTCTGTCTGTGGGTGGGTGTGTGTGTGTGTGTGTGTGTGTGTGTATGTAACGCCTCTAACGCAAAAACTAGTGAACCGATTTTGATGAAATTTTAAATGAAGGGGTATATCGAAAATTCATCGACAAAATAAGCTTTTCAAAAAAATCCGAAACCGGAAGCGGAAGTTAGACATGTTTTTTTGGTATCATTTTTTTCAGAAGCGGAATTTTGAAAATCTGAGTAGGGGATATGAAAGAAGGGCAGAATTCAAGGGAAACAGTTTTTTACCGGACTCTCTAACTTCAAAATGGCGGTCGCTATGAATTTTTCAAAATTTCGACTTTAACGCCCCGTAACTCAAAAACCAGTTATCTGATCAGGTTTCGCAACAACTTGTTTGAAAGCCCTTTGGCTGTACTACACCAAGAAAAAACATTATTTACTAAATCCAAAAACGGTCGCAACGGCGCTCTTCTAAAAAATTTGAAATTTTTGAAAAATTATTACAAAAAAACTGGTCTAAGGAATTTGTTTAAATTTTCTATACGTATACAGTTTGGTATTAGCTACATTTTTGTTTTTTGATGAACGCCAGAATTCCACTGTGGCGCCCTCTACGAGATTTTGAAAATCGGAAATTGATGCTCCTATAGCGCCTTTATTAGTCAAAATATGAAAGAAGTTTAAATACAAAAGTTGTTCAGTATATAGATTTGCATTTTTTTAAATTTATATAACGTATACAGGGTGTTTGGTTTTCACAGTACAATAAGCAACTTTGTTATTTTAAATGAAACACCCTGTATATTATTATATAATTGAATGCAAAATTGAATTGTCTATCACATAGTATAAGGTGTTCATATGGCTAAAATGTACGGTTAATGAGAAATTCGTGAATTTTGAATACTATTTAGGTTGGACTCTGAATCTGGTTGGACTCGGAAACTGATCGTCGGTCGGTAGCGATCGTCCGGCTTCGCCAGTTGTAATTTTTAGCGGATGCCTACTACAGAGTACAGATAGATGCGTATCTTGGTGTCTTTCTTTTGTTCATATCGAACCCGTATAGTCTAATTTTTCTCGCGAGGCATTAAAATGATTTTCAAAGCTGCCTCGCGAACTACTGTTGAATAGCAAAAACAAAATGTTTATTTTTAGTATGGGAAAGTCCAGGGGAGGTTTGCACCTCCACTTTTTGCACCTGAACTGATCTTTTTACCTTCCCCCGTCTCTTTAAGAGGACGGATCTTGTCTGATCCTGTAATGATCAACTATAAACTGACCCGGTATTAAGGGGCCTGCAGCGCTTAATAAAATTTTATGCAACCCCTTATACATATTTCCAAATTTTTGTATTTTTTTCCAATTTCTCCATCGAGAAAAGAATTATTAACAAAAATTTGGAAATATGCATAAGGGGTTGCATAAAATTTTATTAAGCGCTGCAGGCCCCGTAATCAAGTTGCAATCTTGTAATGCTACACTGAATGTGTAACAAGTGCTAGCTATCCCTGCTGTAGGTGCAACAACCTCCAGATTCGAACAGACAAGTGCAGTTTGGGTACTACTCGGAACTGCTCCACCATGCAATTTTAAAGCGCCTCTGGACCTACCTTATTTTGTGACAGCAGGAGTAGCTAGCACTTGTAATGCATCACATAACATTAAGTTCAGTGTGGTGTTTCAGAATTAACACCGGGGTAGTTTAGAGCATATCACTATAGAATTAGATCAAATCAATCCATTTCAATTGGAAAGCGCCTCAGATGCAACAAGCTCCAAACAAATTGGAATATGCAAAGTGCCAGTGTTTTATTTTTCATGGCCAACCCCTATAAACTTTTAGTTCAAAGCAGGACCTTGTTGATTTTTGATCAATAACAAGTCTCGAAAATCAATGAGGTCCTGGTTCAAAGTTAAGATTTGAATACAGAGCCGATCTATTAAATGTGGATTAAAGAAATTGTCCCTAATGTAGTAGTACCTTTCAAAATTTGAATATAAAACTGGAAGATTGCTTTAAGGTGCCATCAGTGCAAGGCGTTTTTTATCGCGCGTTTTTGCGATGAACATGTGCTTAGTCAATTTTAAAAAAAGAATATTTCTAATTGACCAATCGGGCGTTCAATACAAGAATTCGCGAAGGAAAAAAGCCATGCAGTGAATGCACCTTTACTCTCTCTTTAATAAAACCTAGAGTGCCTTGATACTCGCTGTTAGATTATGTTCCTGGATTTATCTGACAAACAGTATCAAACGCGGTATCAAAGCACCCTAATGAAACCCAAGATCATATATTTTAATCACGACCTTCTTGATTTTCGAGAGACTCGAAAATCAAGAAGGTCGTGATTTTAATATTTTAGAATAAAAATTACAGTTATCTGTTTATTTACGTCAAATTAAATCTGCATTTGCATTTAAAATGTCAAAATTCGATTATTATAAAATATAATCAATTTGTTAATTTTGTAAAATAGTTTATATTATAAACAATGGCATCAAATGAACAGAAAGCTCAGCAATTTATCAAAGAGGCAAAAAGGAAATTAACGGTATCAAAAGGATTTTTTGGATTTTTATTTGGGGGATCAACTAAAACAGAAGATGCAGTGGAGTGTTACCTGAGAGCAGCTAATTTATTTAAAATGTCTAAAAAATGGATACAAGCAGGAAGTGCATTTTCTGAAGCTGCAAGTCTTTATTTAAAGGCAGGTTGTCGACATGAAGCTGCTTCTGAGTATATTGATGCTGCGTACTGTTATAAAAAAGCAGATGTGCATGAAGCCTTGAATTGCTTTTTAAAAGCAATTGAACTGTATACAGACATGGGTCGGTTTACTATGGCTGCCAAGTATCATCAAACTATTGCTGAAATGTATGAGAAAGATGCAATAAATTTACAGTCTGCTATCGAACATTATAATCAAGCTTCTGAGTACTTTAGATGTGAAGACAGTAATTCAGCCGCAACTAAATGTCTTCTTAAAGTGGCTCAATATGAAGCACAGTATGAAAATTATCAAAAAGCTATTGGAATATATGAAGACATAGCACAGCTATGTTTAGAAAGCTCGTTACTAAAATATAGTGCAAAAGAATACTTGTTTCGTGCTTCTCTATGTCATTTGTGTGTAGATTTGTTAAACGCCCAACATGCCTTTGAACGTTATATTGAAATTTATCCAGCATTTCAAGATTCGAGAGAATATAAATTATTACAACAACTAGCAGAATATTTAGAAGATCAAAATGTAGATGCTTTTACAGATGTTGTTAAAAAATATGATTCTGTTGCGCGCTTAGATCCATGGTTTACCACAATTTTATTGCGTATTAAGAAACAGATTGATGAAAGCGTTGATTTGCGATAAATAAAATGATTTCTTTCACATCCAGTAGCATACATATTTTAATCAGTAGAGTATTTTAGACATTGATATGTAAGCAATAAGATACTAAAAGTACCTTAAGGTATGCATGCAGTCATCTCAGCAGTTGGAATCAACAAACTACTGTAGCTAATAATGCAACCTGTAATTTATTTATTTTTTTGTATTGTTTGTTTGGATGCTGTCTTCCTTAATTTCCGTGTAGTATAAACTTTTTTAAATTGAATTAAAGGTTTTCAGAATTAAAAGTTTAATTTTATATTTTATTGTATTATCCGTACAGGTATTGTTCCAAAACACCCCCTCTTACAAGTAAAATAGATTAGACTTCAACTGCTTCAAGTATTTGTTCCTCTTCAGCAACTCTCAATGTCACATTTCTTCACTTAAAATTGAATATATTTTTACTTGCTGAATGGATCTCCAGGTTCATTTTACTTTTGGGACGTTCTGCATTTGAATACTGTTCAATTTCGGTTTACTGCTTATATTGGTAGCATTAATAGTTATTTTTTATACAAGACGATAAAATTATATTTTATCGACAAACGGAAAGCGAGTCGATAATTAAATTTTATCGTCATGTATAAAATTCTATTTTTTTCTATAGCAGATGTTAAAAAAATAAGAAAAATTTGTAAAAAAAGCAATTTAAAATTAGATTATATTAAACCCGAAAATCTCAGTAGCAAAGGTTTCCATTCGGTTTCCATGGAGTTTCCAGAAAATTAAAGTACTTTATCTATCCTTGCGGTTAAAGTGTTACTTTATCTACCCTTGCGGTTAAAGTAATACTTGATCAACTATTTTTAGTCGAACAAAGCACACTTTAACATCTGCTATAGAAAAAAAAAATTAAACTCTATGAAACATCTTACAAGAAAGAGTAAAAATATAAACGTTGGGTAGGGTCCAAGGTCCGTAAATTATTTGCTGGGTAGATATACTTTCTGAAATTTTGCATAAGGGGATGATTTTACATTGTGAACAACATTTCTTACTGAAGTTTTGCTGTAGTTAGGGCAAAAAAGCTACATTACCTGAACATAAAACATTTCTTTATCTACCATCAAGACATCCTTGATTTGAAAAAATCAGGGCTTAATCCACAAATAAGAAATTCAAAAAATTTTTAGCAAACACATTATTCTGTAACTCAATCCCTGCACATAGGTGGTATATTAATTTTTTGTTGGAGAATAATTTTTAATTGATTCATAAATTACAGGTACACAATGGTGTTCGTTTTCTTTGCTTACGCCCTCATACTGATGTTACTGATTCGACCATGGATATGTAAACACTGTTTGCCAAGACAAAGTAAAATGTCCATCTATGCAGCGATGTACTTTCTGCCTATTTTAGCCGTCATGCAAGCTTTGGTAGGAGGATTGCTATGTAAGTTTTTCATAAAGTTCTGATATCTAAATAAAAAAATTAATTTAACTGAAACAATATTTTAGATTACTCATTCCCGTACTTAATCGTTGTGCTTTCTGTCATATCCTGTGCAGCACATTTTGCAGTAAAAATAGATCAAACTGTACTCTCACTTATTATAACAACAGTAGTTGATCTTCGAAATGTTATAATCCTTATTGGTCATTGGTGTCTTCATGCGTACGGAATTGTGGCAATCACACAACTTACAAATCCAACATTACATGCACTCATGATATTATTAGTACCGTTACCAGCATTATTCTACATATTTACTGCTAGATTTACAGATCCATCTAAATTTATGCCTGCATGAATTTATTTTATTTGTAATGTAGTACTAAACTCCAAGAGATTGATCCTCGTTTATTTAATTTGCACCCCTTTATATTCTCGACTGATTAGAGGTGTTGTATGTTGTAGATACAATATTATAATTAAATTATGTAAAGATATATTAACGTCTGTAATATTTTTAAATAGATATATTATTTTTTTATTATAATTACTTGTATTTGACTTTATGAAAACAAAAGGTTGAAATATATAGGGTGATTCAAACGTACACCGACAACTGACAGGAGGTGATTCCTCTCGTCAAAATAAAAAAGTTTAAATGACCCTTGGTCCGGAAATGCCTGGTTGCCGAGATACCAGCTGACAAAGATGGAACAAAGAATCAGACTGGTATCTCGGCAACTAAGTATTTTGGCAATGAGTAATTTAAACTTTTTTCCTTATTTCGACGAAAGGAATCACCTCCTACGAGTTATCGATCACCCTCTATAAATCTGCAAAAATTGTTGAAATATTGGTTGAGCCCACACAGTCAAACACAAACAACATAAATAAGTACCTACACTAAACACACATACATGAAGGATAAGATAATTTTAAAACCAATTTGCACATTAGCACTCTTTTGTAATATTATAACGCAAATTGTTTTAATATAACTGCAATTTAGTGGTAATTAACACTCGAACTGTTTGATCAAAAGCTGAACATACAGATAATCCAATTTTATCTGCACACCAATCAAATCCGCTAATAGGTTGACTTGAAAGTGTACTATTTTGTATAAGAGAGAGCTCTCCTGCTACACCTATTGGAATTCCATCCCCATCTTTATCTACCCGTTTATCAGGATAATTACTACAAAAATTAATTGATCAATTATTTATAATATTATTGGCTGGTTTACATTAAGCCAGTAAAGAAGCAGTGCAAGTGTGCAAGTAACTTGCTGCAAGCTACTTTGTATTGTATGAACACCTACTTGCTTCATTTTAGAGGCAAGGCACCTAAGCAAATTTCTGTCCAAGGCAACGGCAGTGAATAGAAGGCTGTTTCTATTTTTTGAAGAACTTGCTATTTTTGGTAGTATATTGATCAGTTGTTTTTTATGACCACGGAAACTTATTGTCTGAGTCGTGACCTGTCGTGGTCGTGGTCTGAGTACTTGGCTTATGTGTGAATAACACTTTGCTTGTATACTTGCCGATGTAAAATAGAAGCATGTTACTTGCACACTTGCCTTGCCTCTTTACTGGGTTAATGTAAACAAGCCTTAAGTACTACTTACTATTTCCACAAACACAATGAACCAGCACCGCCACTTGTCATAAATATCTCTCTATTTTGAGGTAAATGTTTTACTGCCCATATGGTGGAATCATGTGCTTTTTCAGTTACATGTGCAAATCCTCGTTTTGGATGTTGTGTTCTAAGATCAAAGCAGTAAATTTTTGATTCGAGAGTTGTAACTACCAACTTATTCATTAGAATATCTTTACGATCAAACTGTAGTCCTACAACCTATTAATTATCTTATTTACTTAGGTATAACTATTATAAATTAAAACATTTTACCCCATTTTTAACACACTTGGACCAAACTAGAGACATGTTCTTCAAATCGTACATTTTTATATCTCCATTATCATATCCTGCACAAACAATTCGTTCTTCAGAATTGTATGAATTACCAAATGCAACTGACCAGCAATCTCTCGCTGTTGTTCCTTCAGTAGGTAAGAATTTTGCGACAGGAGTATCTTTCTGGCGAACATCCCATACCATCACAGCTCCTAATAGGTGATTAATTATATTTGAAACGATTTGAGTTAATAGAAAATGATGTTACCTACCATCTCTTGATCCTGTAACAATTTCAGGTGCTCCACATCCAACTTTTGTGCCTGCGATTCCATCGATTGCATTTATTATTGCTGTATGTTTTGTGGATTTATATACAGGTAATAGAGGATCTTCCAAGTCCCTATACACATTAAAACATTTTTAATGCCTTTCAAACTTCTTAAAACGATGAACTTGGTAGGTATTGATACCTACTAAGTTTTGGTAAATTTATGCCCATTCATGAAATTTTGATAATCCATATTTAATAAAGATTTGAATCAGTAAGGATAAAAGAGCAGTTCCAGGGAATAATTTTTATAATATAACTAATGTAAGTTATACAGAGATAAGGTGTTACATGAGTGATGTATCTCAAAATCTAGAAGAGTTAAAAAATCGGTGAATGAAAAAATGTATGGTGTATTACTATGGCATAACATTCTATGTTACATCAACCATTTAATCAACTTTTCTTGTTTTTGGCATACCCACCAGTAGCATGCATTTGTATTATGTGATACATTTTAAGCCCATAGTCACTTCAACTATAGCTTTTAAAAAAATAATGAACCTAAGCTTATTGTTTTTAAATTACAGAATATTATAAGTGAATACTTTGTTCATAGGTACCATACTTGTAATCTTCCACTAAAATCTCCAGTAGCTAAATGTCGAGCACGTAAGCTAGAAGCATCAAAAGTACCACATTTAAATTGATCAGCTTTACCAAATTCGCTAACTTTTTCCACACCATCCGTGCTTACGGAATATATTTCTATTAATCCTGAACCATTTGCTTTACCACCCATTGCCACGAATTTCGCAGAAGATGGAATCCACTTTACATCATGAACTGAATATTCTAAATTTTTTTCAGCATGACATATTATTTGCGGTTTTGCCAAATTTTCCATTACGAAAATCTAATTGTGTAATCTACTGACTTTGGTTTTGTACTCCGTTTGTAAATCGTTGATTTGTATTTGAAGTTTGTGATGATTTGAAAGTTTAGTCAATATTTTTAAAATCTTTTGGTAACCATAGCAACGTTGACAAATCTAGAGTTTTCTGTCAGTTTCGTATTTGAGGTTATGTTAAAAGGTGACAGATGGATATTTGAAGGTTATTTTCCAGGTTTTGTAAATGTAGACCTGTGTAATATGTGTAATCCTTATAATTATTACGAAACTACAGGTTTGAGATAATCATCTCCCATCCTATCGTTACGTAACAGCATGATGAATTATGTAATAACAATGAGTGTTCAAAAAATTGTGATCAAAACCAAGCATGAATGTTGATATAAAATTGCTATTTTTTGCAAAAGCTCGTGAAATCGCGGGTAAAAATAAAACGAATATTAGTGTACCATCAGTGATTTCATACGAAATTTTATTAAACCAAATTGTAGAACAATTTTCATTAATTGACATAAAAAGAAATATTATATTGTCTGTTAACGAAGAATTTTGTGGTGCAAACGATATCTTAAACTTGAAAGACGGTGACGAAATTGCCATTATACCACCTCTGAGTGGAGGATAAATATTATAATGGAACATTTAAAATTAACACACGATAAGCTTTCTGTTGAAGATATTTCAGAACTTGTAGCATCACCAACATGTGGTGCGATATCTATTTTCATGGGCACAACAAGAGATAATTTCGAAGGAAAAAGTGTAGTCACTTTAGAATATGAAGTGTACGAAGCTATGGCTTTGAAAGAATTACAAAATATTTGTTTGGATATGCGGAACAAATGGCCAGCTATAGAAAATATTGCCATATATCACAGGTTAATTATTGTAATTTAATTATTCAATTATTCAATTATTTTTTTGTGTTTAGATTAGGTACAGTGCCTGTTAAGGAAGCTAGCATAGTAATTGCAGTATCATCTCCCCATAGAGGTGATGCTATGCAAGCTACACAATGGTGTATCGATAATGTAAAGAAAACCGTGCCTATATGGAAAAAGGAAGTTTATGTGGACAATTTATCACAATGGAAGGAGAACAAGGAATGTGCGTGGTCTAAGTGTAATCAAAAATAAGTTTGTTGTAGAAATTCTGATTATTGTTTAGATTAGTGCTGGTAAAAATTAGTGCATAGTACCTAAGGCGGCTCTTATACTGTAGCAACTGGCAACACGCAATATTATTGCATTCATGTAATTTACATTGAATTCAATCATGGGTCTCACATTGAAGCAACCCTTTATCACTTTAACAAAAGGGTCGTTTGTTTGCGGCAATATGCCCTGCATATTGCAAACAAATACTATCGTCTAAGTAGTAGAGTTACACTTGCATCTAGTGTCTTATTTTTAACGATTAGCGGTTCAATAAAATTTAAAAGATTGCAAAAGTGCTTAGGCTCATCTAGTAACAATTTTTAAATTGAGCAGGATATAAGTTCCTTGGCACAAATATTTGCACCATGATCGATTAATTTAGTAAATGCAGGATGAACCCATAATTTCCCTCTTTTGCGCTTTCTTTTCCTTAAATTAAAACCGCATCATCGAAGTCAGATCATGCCATGACTGCCAAATATTGCTCTACGCATGCTAATCTGTAGCTTCGGTGTGAGAGGTGGTCAAAATAAGATTGCCAGTTACTAGTGTGATCGCCACCTTATAGTAGCAGCTTTTTAACAAAGTAGTTTTCAAAGAGTCGCTTCCAAAACAAATTTAACAATCCATGTTTGATTCTCAAGTCATGATGGTATTAAAAAATTCTAATTATAGACATGGTAGATTAACAAAACTGAATCAAACTTGAGGGCAACCATGGGAATCTCGCTTATTATAAGAGATAGAGGCTAGGATCAAATTTGAAACTTTTGCAGAATTTTGTGCATAGCAATATACTGCAACAAAATTTAACCCAACTGCATCCCATTTCTGTCTTATGGAGTAAAATCTAAAATAATTGATTTTCGTTTTTTGTTTATAATTTTGTCATTAGGAAAGATATGGGAAAATTCTAAGTGCATTCTTGTGGCATATTGTTATACACAAAATTCTAAAAAGTTTCAAATTTTAACCTACCCTCTATCTCTTATAATAAGCAAGATTCCTATGGTTGCCCTTGAATTTGAAACAGCCTGTACCTATTATACTTAAATTAAAAAAATTAGTACAAGTCAATGGATTTTGGCAAATTTTTCGATAGTAGGTTTAAGAACAAAAAACTATTTATTTTTTGTAAACACCCCTAAAGTGCAAATTTTTTTTCCTCTTTTTCTTGTTTTTACTAAAATATATTATTTTATGTTAGTTGTAGAGGACTGTTAATGCAGCCTAGGAAAAATGTAAAAAAGATTCTTAATCATTAATTCACCGAGTTATAAGGGGGTAAACTTAAGAACTCAACTTCTTTGTTCTTGTGAATTTTGAAGGATGGTATCATTTTCCATAAAAAGCTTTGTACCCTATAAGGATTATCATGGTTATTATGGTTATCTTAGAAACAGCGAACAATGTACTTGTTGCATTACGGGCCACTGTTTAGAAACAGTGAACAATGTACTTGTTGCATACAGATTTACCGGCCACTGTTTGTATTCATGTTACCAAATTTATTTTTTAATTGTTTGCTCATAACTATAAAATAAAAGCAGATAGATTTTTTTAACATTTTTCTTAGGCTACATTAACGGTTCCCTATAACCAAGCCCTATAACTACTCTAGAGAAAATGCGCTATTTCGGAATTACCCTGTATAGCTACATACACAACAAAAGTTGTATAATTCTAAGTTTTTTTTTCTTTGTTACCTATATTAAATATTTTTAAATGTTCCTGTTATACAATAATTCTGTTATATCTAATAAAGACCCATTGTTACAACTTTGTATATTTCTAGCCTCAACCTATCCCCCAAGAATCCGTTTATTTAAGTTAGATAGTAAACCTGAAGTCAAAGTACCCTTTGTTGCTCCGCAACTTATTCAAATTAAAGCAGATGCTGAAGAAATTGACCGGCGAATAAATAAGTATATTAAGAGAAAACGGGAAGAAATCGATCAAAGTAATGTCAGAGATTTTTGTTGTTGGGAGAATAATGAAAATTCTGACAGTTCTTGTGCTAGAGTTGATGCTAAACTTGTTAAAAGAAAGGATTCGAAAGGACATTTACAAGGTAAGTTGTTATAAAAAAAGGTTTGCCTATTTAAATGCAAAAATTTATTGAATTTCTAGTGAATCGTGTTTTAAACACTTATAATCGAGATCAAGGGAATTTAGAATTCTTGAAAAGTTATAATCCTAAGAACGGCATTGAAGAAAGACTGCAAAATATAGAAATACAACTTAGCATAGATAAACCAGTCAATATAAACATATATCACAGACTGAGGAGTGCAGAAGATCGGTTACTGTATTTGGAATCCATATCACCTGAGTATTTGCAATTTTGGGTAAGAATTTATTACTTTTCTTTAAATTATAATTATTAATGTAGAATTTCCCATTAAACCAGAGAGATTTAATTGCACAGTTATGAAACGAAGAGTTGATATTTTTTTTCTAAAAGTGGCATAATTTAAAAGGATGTGGTAGTTTAGTGACTAGTATATTATTCTGAACAGAAACAGGAAAAACTTTTTTTTGATTTGTTCATTAAATTTACAAAGTACTTACAGAACAGTACAGAATAATTTCAAAATTAGCACGTCACCATAAACACATGATTGCATTAGCCTTTCTGTCCAATGCGTGCGAAATCAAAAAGAACAAACTTACTACCTAAGTGACGACCCGGCTGTCTCTTTTATTTACAGTGGTATTGTACAAGACTTTTTCTATCCCCGGAAGTTAAAATTTAAAGTGTGAGTAAGCGGGTGTGACCTAATACACTTCTCAATGCATTAACGGTTCCCAAGGCGGAGTTTCTTGTAGGAAATTTTATCTAGAGTGACAATTAAAATTTAGTACCTACCTACACATCCCTATTCTATACCTATCTTAATAAAATAGATACAAACGATAAACTAATCAAGAGTTTGTTTCAGAATAAAAATATGTACAGCAAGAAGAGTTCTAACAAGAAAAGAGTGTTTACCTTAGATGAAATTGATAATTTTATATCTCATTTAGAAATGAAAAAATTAAAAACTGTCGCGCCTCCTGATGAAAGCAGTGCCGTTAATTCTAATAGCAGTGATGAATAATTATTGTATATCTTGTGCGTTATTATTTAACGAGAATAATGTATGAATATAATTTTTGATCGAATAACTGACTTTAAATCATTCAAACACCTGATACTACATCTTGTAAACGATTTTAGCTTGCAATGTGTTGTGTTAAGTTGTTTGTTCACTGCTTATAAAGGATCCAAATTTGAACTTGGGATGTAAATGTCTTAACTACTGGACCATTGTATTAATTTTAAGTTATATCTCTAAATCTAAATGTATCGAAAATTTCTATAACGAGAAGGAGGAATCATCATGACTGATATAGTAACCTTCCTTATTCAACCCCTTAGGCTCAAATATGTATGATCTAAGTTAGGCTCTAGCTACCCTAACAAATGTTCATATGACAGCACATGAAATAAAAAGGCATTCCACTGGATCACATATAATCTTCCTGAAAAGACAGTACAAACAAAGTAAGTCAAAGTCGTATCATGTGGTGGTTGTGAAGGGCACTGATTGCCCTGTTTTGTCCCTCTTGGAGGACAGAACAAACTTAACTTATAATCATACCACGGGATCCTTGTTGAAACAAAACAGCCAATCAGCGCCCTTCACAAGGGTCACGTGATACGACATTGACGAAATTTGTTGGTACTGTCCCTGAGGAAGATTACGTGACCCAATGACATTGGAATGCCTTAATACACACCCAAAGTGATACTACTTTATTGAAAAGCGTCGTCTTTCTAGGTACTCTTTGTTTAAGCCACGGTGGTTTAAGCTAATTTTGAATCTTAAGTTATGATGAACATCTTGTATAAATAATATCCAGTATGTATGTAGCCACATTTCATGCTAGAGTGACACACTACTGACAGTTGTCACATGATATTTTGATATGGCCTCTGCTTGAAGCGAAGCACCCCGTGCCCGTAGGATGGCGAGGACGTAGGGCGGAAAAGTAATGGCCACTCCAGTGGCTGTTAACATGTTCAATGGTGCCACATTGTTTCCGACCTACGGGGGGGTACTTATTGCTTCTATATAATGTAGACAACCAACCTATCAACGTTGTACTGATAGTGATTACTCCATTTTGGATATCTAAAGTATAGGAGCAGGGAGGTGCCAAATTTGCATGCATCTACTTAAAAAAAACAAATAGCGTCATCATTTACCTATTTGTTTTTAGTTTATTGAGGAAATTATGCAATTCATGTTTAACATAATGACATTATTTAATGGCTCTGTAGGAATAAATATAATTGGGTTTGCTTCATAATTGTGTAAATACAGTACTAAGGCAGAGAAATATGTAGCTTAGGTAATATAAAACCAAAGAATAAAACCATTTCATTCTAAATAATTTATTGTATTTATTCATCTGTATATAACAGGTCTGTTCGTTAGCCTGCTCTAAACTGTTCCGACTGTTCCACAGACTGTTCCGGACAGTTTAGAGTAGGAAAACGGCGTTCGTTAGTGTTAGTGCAGCTACTCGACACTGCTCGATATCTGTTCGTCACACACCGAGTAACCTGCTCTGAACTACTAAGAACAGCTTTTCTTGCTCCACGTCGTTAGGAGGAGTAGTTTCGGGCAAATAGAGCAGACATGCGCAGATGCTCATAAATCAGATGTTTTGTGCGACCACAACTAAAATTTAAAATTGCCTTGCAGGTGTTTTTGTCATTTTTGTTTTGTTACTATTGTGTTGTTGTTATTGTGTTTTTGTTATTGTGTTTTAGTTATTCTGTTGTTGTTATTGTGTTGTCATTGTTTTAATTTTGTAATAAAAAATAGATGCCGATCAGAAAAAGTATGATCAGAAAGAGCGTTTAATTTGCGAATTAAGACGAAAGAACGACCTTCTGGAGCGCTTTTTGGAAACAAAATAAATTGGATTTGTAAATTAATTGTGAATAATAATAATAATAAGTGAATAAAAAATATTGTCAAAAATAATTTTATTATATGAACAATATTAGATGCAATAATTTATTATTAAAATATAAGGCTAACTATTGGTTTTTGTTAAATATAGCTGGCGACATATTTTGATTGATTGATTGTTATTTGAATCCTGCACTAACCTACTCCAAATTGTACTAAAACCGTTCGTCACCGTTCGTTTGCTTCTTCTCGATTCTGCGCAATTAGTTTGCTCGACTCTGCCCAAACTTGCTCGAATGACGTCATACTGTTCTGTTCAGAACTGTTCCGAGCAGAGGTAACGAACAAACCTAATGTGTACCTATACCTAATATTAATATGTTGTGACATGTTATTTAAGTAGAATCTTAAATAACAATAAATTGGATATAGTAATTAATTCTAATTATAATAATTTAGTTCAAGGGATAATACCATTTACAAACACACACAAAAATTATGAATCTAAAAGGCTTCTAATGTTTTATTTATATTTTAATTAATATACATATTTAAAAGTACATACCTATTAACTAGAGGACATACCTATATAGATAATAATTAAAATAAAACAATGAGACAAATATGGTTGCTATTTATTATTAGGTAGGTATATAAAAAGTTTGAGAAATAATGTAATCATCTAGTAGTAATTACAGGAGTAATATAATATACCTACTAAATTTGATTAATACATTGTTTTAAAAAAATCACATGACGAACCATACACCTCCAAAATAAAAGACAGAAAAAAGTAAGTAGGTAGGTACATAAGGGTTGGAAAATTAAAAGTGTCGGCTTTTAATTTTTAGGAAATGTAAAGGCGTTAACATTACTTTTGTCATGGACAACCCTTATGTTTTGTACCTAATTACTTTTTGGACACAAGGTAAATACAAATCGTTAAATATCCTGTTATTAAATATCAAATTCAACTAGGCAGGTATTTAAATTCAAATTCAAATCAAATCAATTTATTCTGCAAAATAAACAAAATAAACAATTTCTGCCCACTCCCTGAAGCATCTAGCTTGTGTGCAAGTTAGAGACAAGATGAAATAAAATTAAGTAAAACTAAGATTAAAACTAAAACTATCATAGCTTTGTTCGCGGAGACGATCCGTCTTGACAATTGCGCATGCGCTCCGTGATTGTTGGTGTTCGCGGAGCGAATAATCCTGGATTATGACAATAAATTAGTTGTTCGCGGTGACGGCGGAACAAGTTCATGACCGATCCAGAACCAGTCAAAACGATCCCAGAATTATAGCATGAATTATTTGTCCGCGCAATTGCAATGTGAAATTTACTTAGAAATTGACTTTAAATTCGCGTGCTTTGGTTTTACTACGAATACGTTTCACAGTTTCATATATCGTTTCATCTTCTGCGCAAATTTTATAAAGGTAGGTTTTAAACGCGATACTATGCGTGTAATTAATTATCAATATCATTATTTATTCTGATTTTTAAAATATCCTGTAATAGTATTTCCTTTTGTGGCAATTTTATTAATTATAACGGTTTTTTAGATGAGTGATAATTTTAGTTCAAGTGACGAAGGTCTTGAACACTTCGCGGATGTTCTCATAGATGTTCTGGACCAGTAAGCACGTTCACGGATATATGACAATTCCTGATCGGTTTCGAATCGCACATGCGCATAAGGGTTTAGGATAAATTATCTCGTACAGATTACGAACTAGTCACGGATCGTCTCCGCGAACAAAGCTAATTATTTCAATCGCATATAATTGATTTTTTCTTCGAGTTTCTCCGAATTACATGCTGTTTGCTTGTATTTTTGGGGTCCCCGTCACCCAAGTTACACGGGGAGTGTCAAACTCTTTAATCACTAAAACTCCTCGAGATTTGGAGCTACTCAACCGTTGGAATTCCATTGGAATGGAATCTTCTGTCTTACTAAGTAAACGTCAGTTGTGGTAACCTGGGCCTACAAGTAAAAAAAAATAATGAGTATAAGGCATTCCAGTGACATTTGGTCACATAACTCCTGCAGGGTAGTACATTGTGGTAGTACACATAAACTTAACTAATAGTCGTATCAAGTGACCCTTGTTCAGGCAAATCCGCGGTATGTTTGTTTGTACTGTTCTCCAGTAGAGTCATAACCAAACGTCATTGGAATGCCCTATAACCTGTGTAGCTACCGCCAACTTGTACGATAAAATCCGGATACGATCAACGTCATGAGAATTGAACAACTGTCAGGAAAGCAGCCTTCCGAATGGCTGAAGTTTTTTATCGCATGCGAATTTTATCGTGTAAGTTTGACAATAGGTACTCAGATCGACGTCGACCGCTAAATTTGAACACTTTGTAAACGCTGAACATGCCATCGACTGTAAAGTTTGGACACTTTGTTGACAGTAGACACAACGTCCACAGTAAAAGTATATAGGGTGTTTCAAATGTGGCAGATAATAATTACACTATGCTATTCTACGTTGAAAACTAAGCAAAAAAACTCTAATATCAATTAAACGAAATTGGTGAGTTATTTGCTTGTTTTTCAAAGTAGAATTGCATGGCGTAATTATTACTTGCCAGGTTTAAAACACCCATTTATGTGAACTATTTTGGTTGAAGGGGGAATAATTAGGGTGACTTGAGGTCAGATGATAGTTTTAATAATGTCCATAACAAAGTAACGCTTGAGAATGTCAATACATAAATCTATAAGGATGCATTTGAAATAAGCATTATAGTATGATTTTTCCTGCTTTTAAATTGTTTATAATCTTTGCCTTCTATTTTGTTTTCAACTATTTTGGTAACAAATAATTTTTAACCCATTTACATCATAAATACATAATAGGTAGTACCTTATGAGTTATTACTGAAAAACTATCCATTCCACTCGATGGATAAAATGGCACGTTTGCGGAATGGAAATGGAATATAATACTGATGATAAATTGTTAATAAATATTGAAAAACATTCCTGCTGGCAACGTCAACGGATTCTATTCGTTAAGAGCATCCACCCCTAATAGACAACCGCCAGGACTTTATTCCTATGTGTCTCGGGTGGCCCATCATCACAACACTATTCTGAATTAACAGAACCTATGGTTATTATTTTGATATTACTGCAAGTCGATGAATAGAAGCGAGAATTTGAGGAACGATGTGATATGTAAAGTAAACTATGAAATTGGTGACAGATTATAATAACCATATTGCAATCCATTTCTAGTATCAACGTCAATCCATTTTATCCGATGAATGAAAGGGAGAGTTTGAGGAAACGATTTGTATAATAATTGGAAGTATGGTATTTTATGAAATGTATGGTGCCTACTCTGGATAATTAAGGTGTTACACAATAAAATAGCCACCCTGTATTGTATGTATAAACAATTTTATGTACGATCGATCAATAACAACTGTTTTTTAGACCTAATTTTCAGGCGTAAACCTAGTCTTTTTGGCCCTCGGGCCGTAATTATGTTTTTGGCCCGCTGATTGCACTTTTCTAATTAAGGAATAATTTTATTTTTGTTTGGAATACAAGTAGTAACACAGTTATTTGTTAATATGAACATTTATATCTATCTTACAGTTATTACAATTACTTATATTAAATGCGGAAGGAATGGTGTTTATCAAAGATTCACTGATAACGCTTTCATTAATACCATCATTCTCTAACGTAGAAAGAATGGTGTTTATCACAGAGGGATTGCGAACGTTTTCATTACTGACAGCATTACTTGTTGAGGGTACATGAAGACCTTCGCCTACCATAACCTTTTGTGCAATTTTCATTTTATTTTGCAATGAATCCTCAATATAAGTCTCGGCCACCGCCGAGGACTTCCAGCCACCATGACGTTTGATACTGATCAAGTCTGCGCCCCCATCAGCTAAAAGAGTAGCGGAGGAACGTCGAAAGCAGTGTCCTGTATAGGCACCTGCATCCGGCATATTCAAAAATTTGGCTACTCTTTGCGGCACTTGTCCCAGTGTATTTTTTCCTACAACCTGCGATGTACACTTGCCATTTTTGTAATACACAAAGAGTCGTCGATGCTCCGTGTGTGATGGCCGTAAAAACACGTATTTTCGAAATATTTGTAGAAAATTCAGTGCTAGTTCTTCGTTGTTAACGACTGTAAATGTTCTGTTTATTTTGTTCTTTGTATTATTGATTTTTACAATGAGTGCAGACCCTACATCCTCAATATCGTCTAGAGTTAATTGGGCTAATTCGTTTCTACGACATGCCCCAGCGATGCCCATGATTATTGCCACCTACAATATTGTAGAAACTCAATGAGTATAATTATATTTCGAATTAGTGATTTTCTTACCTTCATCATTAGAAATGTATCATCTGGGGCTTCCAAGAAAAATTTTGTGATCTGTTTCCTGTTGAGTATTTTTGATTTTTTGGGTTCGTACCCCTCGCTTTGCCTTTTCAGAAAGGCGAACAATCGCTTGAATTGACTGACATCAATGTTTTCCTTAGCTGCCAAATTTGCTTTGATCATTGAGTAACGCGACCAAAGCGAGGTTGGTTTGTAAATTTTACTTTGTTCATCAAAATATACCAGTAAAACGTTTTCAGTAATGGTTTTTACCTTATTAACTGCACACCACTTTAAAAAATCATTATATGTTTTCTCATATATAGCTTTGGATTTTGGCGGTAACAGATTCAAAGTAATGTTCTTTGCTGCTTCATCAAAATCTGGCACAATGCACGAGAAATCTTCTTCTTTAGACATACTTTTGCAAACAAATAGTGACAAATACTTAAATTACTTACTAATTTTTTTGCAAATAATTTGTTTTTGTTTATACTTGTTGCTGTGGTTACGCAGTTTTATTTGGTCAATGATAAATCGATTTCAAAGGAGCGCTTTTCATTTTTTGTTTAAATACAGTCATTGTCAATATAAACTATATTTTTACGGTTTTTAAAATTTCGATCTTACATAAAGTTTTGTATGCACCTCAGGCGTAACCGACGTCTTTGGCCCTCGGCGTGTTATAGCCCTCCGTGCTTCGCACGTCGGGCTATAATTTTCACGCCGCGGGCCAAAAACGCCTGGGTTACGCCCTTGATACATAAATAACTATTCACAGGTGTTTATAAACTGTCAAAAGTTCAGTTTTTGGTAATATTATCAAAATAATAATAAAGAATTCATAATCGTCAAATAAATTATGTCATGGCGTGTATTAGTTTTTAAAACTATGAAATAATGCTTGCTCTGCAGCAGAAAGCATTATTTCAAAGTTTCAAAACCCTGTCAGCTTTGAAACTTTGACGTAATGCTTGCTCTGCAGCAGCAAGCATTATTTCAAAGTTTCAAAACTCTGTAGGTACACGCATGGTACACGCTATGACAGTTAGCACAGACAATTATAATTATTTTCGTTAATATCACGAAGTGTATAAATGTAGACAATGAAAAGTCATAATATTATATTTTGAATTATTGTCATGAATAGGACTTACACTGTCAGTCTGATTCAGAGATAACTGAACCTCTCGCTGACAGTCAGGTGTTTTGTGGTCTGATTCATTTTGTTGCTGTGTTCGCTTGACTGAACATAGTGCGAACGGTTTATATTATATATGGGTTTAGTCAATATGGCTGTACTAAATTGAACTATGTGAAATAATATTTTTTTTTGCTTTTGAAATGTAAAATATTTTCGGACTTTTGTTACTTTGAATCACCCAAATTCTCCCTTCAACCAAAATAATTTACATAATTGATTACCTACATCTGCTAACATGCACATAAATAATTATAATCGACATGCAAAATTACAAAGCGCTAGCGCATTATTGCAAACCTTACTGATGAAAAAGTGCACCAGTCCAACGTTGGTGGATATAACCCCATAACGAAACTATTTAGGACGCATGTTCATGGGAACTATTTTGATTGCGTTGGTGTTTTGTCTGATATCAACTTGGTACATAGGTACTACCATAGGCTAAGTACTACCAATGGTACTACATATCGCGACACCCTATGTAGCAACTATTTGCCATCCACAAACTGTGTACCCTGTGCCGTGGGCGTTGTACTACCTACTGTCAACGAAGCGTCCAAACCTTTTTTGCGACGGTATGTCCATTGCCAACTTCCCTTTAAAAACCCTGGCGACGACGTTGTGTTCCATGGATGAAGTAAGTGAAGTATCCTCGAAGTAGACTCGGTGAAATCATCTCACTGCAACTAACAATAGAAAGACTGAACAATAATGTTATAAGTTATAAGAGAGATGGGTTTGGGTAATACTTACCTATTTCATATATACACGGTGTCACAGTTTGTTTTAGCAGGATTTTAGACTTGCTACAAATAAGAGGGTTTCCCTTTAAAACCGTCGTCGGTGACGTCGTGTGCCGTGGATAAAGTGTTCTAGAGCCATCTGCAACTAACAATAAAAATTTTAGTAATGTTTTATAACATTCTGACATTCTATTTTCAACTTCCCTTCAAAACCGTCGTCGGTGACGTCGTGTGCCGTGGATAAAGTGTCCTAGAGTCATCTGCAACTAACAATAAAAATTTTAGTAATGTTTTATAACATTCTGACATTCTATTTTCAACTTCCCTTCAAAACCGTCGGTGACGTCGTGTGCCGTGGATAAAGTGTCCTAGAGTCATCTGCAACTAACAATAAAAATTGGGATGTGATTCTTTACTGGAAAAAGGTGTTTTTTGACACTTTTTTGTTCAGGAGTGTTGCGTAAGTGGTCAAAGGTTGATCATCCATAGGTAAAAAAGCTCATATTTTTTTAACAGTTCGGCCAATAGTTTTCAAAATCTTTTTACAGAGAGACATTCTTATTTCAAATATTTTTTGTTTTTTCTTCGATTTCGGCATCTCCCATAGTTTAGGCTGAAAAAGATTATTTTGATTGGCTGCAGTGCATTTCTTAAAACGATGTAGTAGGTAATCAAGTTGTCCCGTACGCTGAGAAACAAATGACGAAAAGACAATTTTTTGCGTAGAATCAACTTTTGCATCCGGGAAAACGGTGGACACATTGAGCATTTGCTGTAAATCTATTAATTTACCGGTGGTACAAAATAAGAACCATTGATTCAGATATGGTTCGGATTATTTTGCGCCACCTTTTACATACTTCCTAGTAATAAACTTTATATGAAATTGTCTCTTCGTGATTTATTTCTCAACATACGGGACAACTAGATTTAGTCCTTACGCTAGGTCGGTTATGCTAGCAAATCGATGTCGACACAGTTTCTCTTCAGAAACTGTTAGGGGACATCCTAGAGAGTACCCCGATGTAAGGTGGACATCCGGAAAATTGAGCAATCAGCCGCCATATTGGAAAATGTGAAAATGTGAAAAAGGTGTTTATCTCACGAACGAGTGGTCCGATTTTCACAAACTTTTTTTTGTTTCATAGCTTATTTAATTGTTATTAATTTATATGCTGAGCGCAAGTTAAATTCTGGACGTAAATAATTGAAAAGGGCTCTAACTGAACCCCTGAAACGTACACAATTTTAAAACGCTTCCACTTTATTGACACACGAATTTTCTAAAAGTTATATGTATCATTGTAACCGCTATCATTAGTAGGTCAAAATGTTTTTTTAAAGTACTTGAATAATGCGCTAGATGCCGAGATATTAATTATTTTATAATATTACGGCATGTGCGATGTCCAGAGTATGGGCAGTCGCGGCTGCTTGCGGGGGTAAGGGACGAAGGTCCGCACCAGGTTACAATAGCTGCAACTTGCAATCTATCTCTAAATAGGTGCAATTTGTTGTATTTGGTTTCTAATACACTTAAATTATTTGTTAATTTTCCAATAACAATGAGTGCACCTATTACTTTGACAAATAACTGTGAATTTTTTGATGATCATAAATGTATATTTAGTCAAAAATATGCAATGAGAGACTTTCAAGTACCGAACATGGCAAAAGAAGAATGAGAGATATTGCCGCAATAAAAGGAAAAAATAATGTAATCAATAAACATTTGAAACTATTAGACGCCAATAATTCCCCTTTTGTATATCGCTCGGCAAATCTATGCTATAAAACGTTTACTTACTGAAAAAATATACCTACTACATAAAATAATGAACACAAAAATCAACAATCCAAGTCCCAGTAGTACATGTGTGTGTCTATTAGAAGTTAAACACTATAAAACCAAATTGTATAATATGTAATAACAACAAATGAAGGGAAATGCTGTACAGTACCAGATTTGCGAAAAAAAGAGTGCCACTTACTTGTCAGAGAAACTGTGTCGACATCGATTTGCTAGCAAAACCGACCTAGCGTAAGGACTAATTACTATACATCTGTTTTAAGAAATGCACTGCAGCCAATCAAAATAATTTTTTCAGTCTAAACTATGGCAGATACTGAAATCAAACAATAGACAAAAAATATTTGAAATAAGAATGTCTCTCTGTAAAAAAAAGTTTGAAAACTATTGGCCGAACTGTTAAAAAGATATGAGCTTCTTTGACTGTGGATGATCAACCTTTGCCCACTTACGCGACCCTCCTGAATAAAAAAATGATGTCAAAAAACACCTTTTTCCAGTAAAGAATCACATCCCAAATTTCATCCTAATCGCTAAAAACAATCTTTTGTTATTTAAAAAAATAGAAATTTTTTGAAGATCTTTGGCGTTGAATTGCACTTTAACGAAGCAATTTCGGATAGAGGTAAGTTGCGTTAAATCGTCTTATTTTGATCCCCAGAATCTGTGGTTAAGCTATGGCACCATATTTTAGAGACACCCTGTATATATTCTAAAAATGCCAAAAGCATCATTCCTGCATATGATGCAGTTTAGCATTCCCCGCTCCAGCAACTCTTCAGCACATGCCTGGCAGACGACCCGATGGCCACAGGGGACGTAAGCATGTGTGGATTCCTCTATATGGCAGACTTGGCATTCCGCTGCCGGTGGTGCCTGTACCTGCGGTTGGGCTGGTGGTACTGCGGCTGGTGGTGGTGGTACAGCTGCTGGTGGTGGTGGTACAGCTACTGGTGGTGGTGGTACAGCTGCTGGTGGTGGTGGTACAGCTGCTGGAAGTCGTGGTACCGCAACTGGAGGTGGTGGTACAGCTGCTGGTGGTGGTGGTACAGCTGCTGGAAGTCGTGGTACCGCAACTGGAAGTGGTGACCTAATAATGCATTATGCATTATTAGGTCACGTTCTTCAGTTTTTCCACTATCGCGTCGGCGTTCCGCTTCGAGGTGTATCTGTACACCTCGCGGTTGCGCGCCAACGTCGATAGCCGCTTCCGCAGCCCCCTGAACTTCAGATTCCGCAATTCCGGGACCCTCGCCGTCAACTCCCGGTAGAGAACGTCGCCCCCCAACCGGTGAACGTCACCGACGACGGCGCGCACCAGAGCCTCGTCCTGGCACCGCGTGAACTTCGTCCTCATCCTCATCGGTGGCCGCTCAATCTTGGAAGTCGCCGCCTTAGCTGCGCGTGGGGGCAACCGCTTTACCGGCCTCCGGACCGCGGCGGAAGTCGCTGGTTGCGGCTCGTCGTCCATCGGCGTCGACGGTGCTGTCGAGTTAATAAACGCCAAAATATCGTCGTCGGGGATACGCGGCGTAGGGGCGGCTGCGGCGGCTCGGCTTCGGTACATCGCTATTTCCTCCATTAGCTTTTCATCGTAGTCTTGTTCGAGGGAGCGGGCGGGCTCTTCGCCCTGACCCGGTATCTGTGGTACCGGACGGGCAGCAGGCACGACAAAGCCTCCGGCCTGGAGCGACGGGGTTTCCTCCGGCCTGTCCGGTACATTCAAAGACACCCATCCGTACTTAAAACGGGTGTCTAGGTTATCTAGAAACAAAAAAAGATAAAAAAATTGTAGTGGTTTATCGGATAAAAGTAAGTTGTTAAAATGAAAATAGGTAGGTTATAATACTTTTCATTTTATTAATAGCAAAATATAAAAAAAATAATAAATTCACATTAATTACGGAGGGTAGTAAAGTAATTTGGGAAACACACAAAATACCAGAGGGATGTCAGATAGTATAAAAGAAAATGTTATTAATAATAATAATACATAATAGTAATAATATTGTAGGCAGTGGCGGCTTTTTTTTGAATAGTTTTCAAATTTCGCTGAATCCCAATCCAATCGGCAAGGCAAATAAATTTAAGTTTTTCTGCATCTTGGAATTTGGTATCAATCTCTATTAAAACCGTGTCCAGTATTTCAAAATATATTTTATATTTTTGAAAAGCTTCTTTTTTTTAATTGTCAAAATTGGTTGCGGTCTTTCGCACTGTAAAACATCTTTTTTGTGTTCATCTTTCCACAATGAGAATGTAACTTGCAATAAAACACAAATTATATCTATAACAGGTTCCATTTCATATAAATAATAATTGTCAAAGTAAAAATTATTTAATACTGAATTTCTAAAATACGGTACAGCCAGGATCCCCTGCGTGCAGTTTCGGCAGTACCTCTGACGTCACCAGTCATTGATAACCAAAGCAAACGTGCAGTTGCCATGGTAACGTATATATACTTTTAACATGCTAATGCATCCAGTGCAGCTAGAATTCGGATCGGCAAAATCGGCTGTACTAAGCTGTGTAGCGCACGCATTAGACAGTTTTGTGCGATCCTCGGCGACGTTTAAGGCTTTTATAATTATGTGTTGATTATTTTCAACATTTTGACAAGAATTTCAGCATAATTCTTCCGAAGATTTATATTAAAATAAATTACTTCACGCAATGTAACTTGGCAATGTATTTGCGAAACTGATGGTACAGCCGGGCTGTACCGGCTGCACCTGAATAGCCGCCAGTGATTGTAGGTAGATAAATTTACAGATAAGAAGAAGAATGGTAAAAATTAAATTGAATAAATAATAACTAGTAGGTAAGTAGGTATACACTAGGTACCTAGCTACAAGGAATCCTATATTAGCTAACAAAAACAGAATTATAATTTTAAATATTTCTATAATATTAAACGGGTGATAAGAATGGAGTTGGTGTTAAAAGGACGTACTATCACATATTTGGTTAAACGGATAGATTATTAATTGATTTGGAGTGTGGATGGTTCATAGAAACTATAATGAAGGGGAAGTTTGGGGCCCCTAATTTCCAGCCCATTATCCGTCCCTGCGTATAATACATAATGCTAATATTATTAAATAATAATAAAAAAACCTTTTTTGACAATAAAGTGTTTAGAATTCAATAATTATTAAATTTAATCGATAGGGATATTATAGGTAAGGAAAGGGTATTTATAAAATTAAATAATGTCCTGATGGTATTTATGTAAAATAATAAATAAAACAATACATTACCAACTACTTTAGATGATGCTTTTCAAAAATATTCTCAAGAACTTTTTTAATGTTAGGTACTATGTACTTTCACGAAAGTTAATTTTAAAAATTAAAGAAAACATGAAATAAATATAAAAATCTTTATAAAAATATGAACCCGTAGAAAATGTGGTTTTCTTGGTTTATTAATATGCATGAAAAGTGTTAAAAATTTATTTGATGACGTTATCAAAACAAATAAATATATGAGTTATTTATTAACTTATAAACTTTAGCCAAGATCATATAGAGATGTTCTTTTCAGCGATACGTTCTAGAGGAGGTTTTAACAATAATCCAACTGCTTCGCAATTTAGTGGGGCTTACAAAAGACTTTTGGTGCATACCGAAATAAACACTTCGTTAGCTGCAAATTGTATAGCACAAGACAATACATCTGTGCTCACTGTTTCCAGTGCAAGTAAACCAAAAGTGGATGATCTACCTACTGGATGAAAATTATGACATTATTGAAAGTGATCCATTTTTTGAGACAACTGATATGGTACCGAGTGGCTTTTCCGAATATGTGGATGATGTAACCGAATACATTGCTGGTTTTGTGGCGAGGAAAGTTGCCCGTGTAATTAGATGCGGCGTCTGTGCTGATGGTTTATTAACCAATGCTTCTAATTCACTGCTATTCAATAGAAAAAATCGAGGGGGCTTATGCAAAGCTGCTACTGATGTAGTAAAGATCTGCAAAATAGCTGAGAAGGTGTTTAGAATGTTTCCTATAGACTCAAATGCTCAGGTTAAAAGAATGATATTACCTATACACAATTAGGCAAATAAATGGAAATAATTTTTTTGTTGGGCTCAATCAGCACATTTTAGACCAGGACCACAAAAATAATCATATTTTGCAATTATTAAATATTGTTTTAAAAATTTATTTTACGATTAGAATGCATTATTTAAACAAAAATAAAAATGAATTTGCTGTTAGGATAAGACGTATACATACCAAATTAATTCAATTTAATAATCAATAAAGGCTTAAGTTATTCCTAATTAGTAATTACGAAACCCTCACGTACAATTTCTGATGTTACTGCGACGTTATTTATGTAGAGCAAATTTCACATTAAGGAAACGTCAGGGTAACATTAATTTTAAACACTTACCATCTGCTTGAGAAAAGTTCTCCTTGATGTCGTTGCTATTCCGAGCATCCAGAGTAGGATCGTCCGGATTTATCACTAATCCCACATCTACAACTTCCGAATGAACTGCGACATCATTTATGTAGAGCACATACTCCATGTCAGTGCAAGGGGTCTTCAGTTTACTTCAACCTTCTTGAACATACAGAACAATTTCAATTTGGCGCCATAAAAGATTACACATTACTTACGGCCCTGTTGCTAGCTCCACGGCTAACGTGGATATAATTCTGACACAAAATCCAAGGCATTACGTTCGGCGCATGTCTGGGGACTTGGAAAATTATTTCAGCTTCCTGAGATTATAGGGACAGAGGTGCGCACGATTGGTTGTAAAAGTCTGTTTCTGAGAAATCTAATTATAATAATTATTAACTACAAACAAAATCAATCGCTCGGACTTAGAGAAACTTTACTCTAGTATTTTTATTGGTCATAGGTATTCAACTTGCAAATTAATTAAAAATCAATTTAAAATATGAAAATATTTGAAACTTTCATAATGGAATAAATTTTCTCCCCGGACATGCGCAGTAGGGGCAGCTCGTATTCGCGTCGCCGAATTAATGACGTCACCCCTTGACAAGACGTAATGCCGTGGATTTAGTGTCAAAATTATATCCACGTTAGCCGTGGAGCTAGCAACGGCCTTTATTTAAGTTATATTTTCCATTACAGAAATCTTCTGTTTTAGGAATTGATCATAAGATTGTGTTTTAAAAGTACGTTTTTTTAGTAGTAGTTAATAAAATTTAATTTGCTAAATTTTTTTGCACGATCGGTCTTTTTTGTTTACTTAGTACTAGATTCGATGCTAGTACAGTAAGCTGCATTTAGTGGTTGCTAGGCGTAACAAAACAGTAAGTACTTATATGTTCACATTAAAATGGTATTTGTCAGCCAATTATAAATAAAAAATGAAGGGTAAAGTTAAATAGGATTTTAGGGAAGGTACAAAATGGGGAACAAAAAAAACAGATGAAAATGCATTTATTTAACGTTTCGCTTTCTTTAAAAGCTTCTTCAGAAGGGAAAGAATTTTTATAAAATATTTAAAGGATTAAATGATGAGGTTGAAGTTAAAAAAAAATTATTATATATAAGTTTAAAACATTATACAATGTAAATAGATAAAACCAATTAGGAAAGTGAACAATAAATTTTAATTGAAAAATATAAATGATGACCACTAAGATTAAAAACTAATAAAAACCTTCTCATTTTAAACTCAGATAAAACCCAAAAAACAGTTATTATGTCAACAGTTGATTATAATTCAAAAATGCAGAACTTGCTTAATGATACTACTTATAAATCTGAAACTAAAGACCCGACTAACAAATATCAAACTTTAAACAATAAAATCATAAAAAATTGGCTCAACAATAATTATATTGATGAAACAACTTATAAAAAATTAATTACCCATAATAGTACAACACCTAGAATATACGGATTACCTCTGTTTTTTTTTGTTCCCCATTTTGTACCTTCCATAAAATCCTATTTAACATTACCCTTCATTTTTTATAATTGGCTGAATAATACCATTTTAATGTGAACATATACAGGGTGTCTCTAAACCTAGTACCATAAATCTACCAGCCTCTTCCTGACGCAAAAGTAAGTCGAAAATGTCTATAAAAATGTTGTCCTAAACCGCAGCATTAGGAAGCTACACGTCTTTGAAACTGGTGTTGAAAAAACCGAAAACAATTGTATTTTAAAAACGGTTTAAGATAAAAAATCGAAATTTTGCAGGCAGCCTAACCTATTAAAGGTATAAACTTTCTACTATTTTTTCTTTGTAAATTAACCAGGGGCGGCGCGAATGGGGGTTATCACCTTTTTCTTGTAATCCGTTTTTCTTAACCTTTTGTTTTTTTCCATTTTAGTTTAGAGATTTGTATTCCCTGTTGCCTAATTAACAAAAAAGGTACTCTTGTTTCAACTTGCCTGGACTAACCGTTTCCTATAAAATGCAGGTTTTCTGTTTGTCTGAATGTAAAATGCAGTGATTGTGATTTAATATTAATTAATTAATTAATTTACAAAAAAACAGAAAGTTTATACCTTCAATAGGGTAGGTTGCCTGCAACATTTCGATTTTTTACCTCACAAATGCAATTGTTTTAGGTTTTTTCAACACCATTTTCAAAGACGTGTAGCTTCCGTATGTTGCGGTTTAGGACAAAATTTTTATAGACATTTTCGACTTATTTTTCCGTCAGGAAGCGGCTGCTAAATTTATGGTACTAGGTTTAGAGACACCCTGTATACCTATATCCTTTCAGCCGTTTTTTATAATAAAGCAAATTTGCTTTACTATTTAAACAGTAGGTACTGGCCGTTTTCACCAACGCCTCCTAAACCTGTACCTACGCAGGTATTAGCTAGAGATAGGTAATTCCTAAACAGATGCGTAAACTTTATCGGTTTTCACCAGCCAAACCGTTGCTTATGGTTATGTAGGAATTTCTTACAGAGGTAACCGATGTTATATCGCAACGTCGCAAATGACAGAACTACTGTCATTTGCGTACATATTTAGGTAGTTTTCTCGCCTTGGACAGTTTGTGAGTACAACAGGTGGATGCACCCCATACCACCACTGGTATATGGGAAGTATTGATATGAAAATTTTCGAAATTGAGATTTTCGCGGAAATATGTGTTTTGGACCTCCTGGAACCCAAAAAAGTGGTTTAGAAAAAATGTCTTTTTTTCAGAAGCAGAATTTTAAACATCTGAGTAGGGAATATGAAAGAAGACCATAATTCAAGAGAGATATTTTTTACCGGACCCTCTAACTTCACAATGGCGGCCGATATGAATTTTTCAAAATTTTGACCGCCACGGTGATTTCCTCGTCGGATGAACATGCGTCATATCTATCTAAATTTTCAATGAAGCGCACTACACGCATGTTGAAAAAAGTGGAGGTGCAAACCTCCCCTGGACTTTCCCATACTAAAAATAAACGTTTCGTTTTTGGTATTCAGCAGTATAGTTCGCGAGGCAGACCCTGATAAGCATTTGAATGCCTAGTGAGAAAAACGAGACTATACGGATCGATATGAAGAGAAGAAAGACACCCATTTATCTGTACCGGCTAGAAATTACAGCTGGCGAAGTCAGACGATCGCTACCGACCGAAGACGGTCCGAGCCCAAGCTAAATATTCAAAATTCACCAATTTCTCATTAACCGTACATTTTAGATATATGAACGCCTTATACTATGTGAGACACTTTAATTTTGCATTCAATTATATAATAATATATAGGGTGTTTCATTTAAAATAACAAAGTTGCTTATTGTACTGTGAAAACCACCCTGTATACGTGATATACATTTAGAAAAATTTGGAAATCTGTGAATTTAAAAATTAGCCAACACTTTGGCTCCGTTTTTTCGGTTTTTTGAAAAAGCGGTTCGGGATAGACAATTTTCGAAATGATGCTCTTGTAGTACACAAATTGATGAAGGTGCCTATAGAAGCCGAATAATTGATTTCAATTAAATAAATGAGGACATAGAGAATAAACAATTACTGCAAAAATCAATTTTTTTTATAAATTACCTAATAATAATTTTGTAAAAAACGTTCTATAGGCACCATAGGTATATTTTTCTGAGCATCTTGGTGTTTTTGTTTTTTTTTCTAAGTGCAGTATTGACTGAGAAATCTTACAAAAACGATTACATGTATTCACATATACGGCAAATTTGCAGCATTACCTCCTTAAGGTTTAAATGAACGAATTGTTTATTCTACGCGGTGTGTCATAGTTTAATAGATTAATAGTTTACCAAATATAGCACCATGATGGTTACGTTAATAATTAATATCTCTAATTATTTCAAGAAATATTTCAAGAATATTTCGTGATTATGGCTACTGTTTTAAATTAACAGGGACGTATTATTTTGGGGTAATGTAGATCCGTCACCTATAATTCGGCCGCTTTTGCGCATGCTCAAGCGGGCATGTTTTCGGGGTTCCGCAGGCGTAGTCCTGCCGAATTTAAGTTCATGTACAAATAGCCACATTGTCACGTTTACTATTTCACCAATAGTGCGATAGCAAACTGTAATGTTAAAATTCAATTTATTTATTTAACTTAACTGTAATAGTTTATCGGTGATTTGTCTGTTATCTTATATATTTTTTAATCTGATTGAAGCACACTATTATGAACTTCAATGTAAGGGGTAGGATCTAATAAAATTGGCAACTTCGCACTGCCTCTCATTTGAAATTGCGTCGCATGCGCATAACGCCCGAATTTTAGGTGACGGATCTACAACATTACCTTATTTTTTTTTTACTAATAACCATTATAGCTAAAAAAATTGATTATTCTTATTTTATAGAAGTTTCCAGAGCCAAAGGCTCAACCCCCTCCTTCTTCGAAGGGCCAGAAATGATTTTCATAAGAAAAATTAGTATTTTTCCATATTAATATGAGAACAGTTCGCTGACCCACCGCCCCCCCCCCCCCATTTAGAAGACAATTAAATTTTTATTTGTAAGGTTTAAAAAAAAATACTAAGTTATCCAAATATTAATATTTTACGCACTTAACATAATTTGAACCCAAAACAACAAACAAAAATATAAATTAACATATAATTACGGATATTTGCATTTTGGAGAATGCCCATTGGAGATTTCAACTTTATATGGAAAAAGTAATTTCTTTTTTTTTTATTTAAACTTAATTTGTTTCGAATGTAAATTTATAAAAAAAACAACATACGCACCTTTAATTTAATTCCAATAAATTCTAATAAATTTAAATAATAGTCACTTTATAAAATCCAATTATCCACTAACACAAGCACTTTTCAAATCAACATAAATTTGCACATGGTAACAAACGCACTTTTAATAATTTTCTCGATTATTTCATAGTAAAATAGGAAAGTTATAATTAATTGTTGCAGGAATTAAAAATCCTAATCCTAACTGAAAGGATTAATCTTTATTCTTTGCAGTCACGTCTTTCAAATTCACTGGACGTCACTTGACTCACTTCACTACAAGAAGCTTGCCAGATGGTTATTGTACGTTTCCCCACTTCGCACAGCCAATAATGCGTCGCCACTTTTCCCCACTGCTCTTTCGTCTTACACCAATAAAAATTCGTAAAGAATATTTAAATATTTATTTATTTCTAAACAACACTATTACTTATACCTATGGTCTGTTTTTTAAATAGGAGGAGTGAATACAAAAGCCAGATTCACACTAGAAATGTCACTAGAAAAGAAGACTTCCAAAGTTTTGACGGTAAATTTGAATTTTTATCATGTTTAAAATTTACAGCTGAAATGAAAACTAATTTAATGTATTTTGCCTGAATTATGTCACTGTCAGCGCCTAGAAAAATAATTATCAAATCACGTCAAACGTCAAAATTTATACAAATTACTTAACGGTGTGAAACCGGCCTGGCCGCAGCCAATCACACGTGTGGATTTTGGCGCGACAAATTTGAATCGCTCCTCCTAGTTAAAAAACAGACCATAGTACTAATTATAACATTATTTATAAATATTAATGAATATAAAATCTAAATTAAAAACTAAGTAGGTACTACCTAAATTAATTATGGATCATACAACGTTTTAGAATTACGTTTTTTAATTAATTCGGGCGTAATGTTAAAATCGAAACAATTTTTATCTTTTAACAACGTTTTGCTATATAAAATACCAGACAAAGTATTAGTATTTAATTTGTTTCTCATTTTTGTTTTATTTAAATTTAGTTGTGAGAATAATCTTTTTGAAGCAGCGCTACTATTCGGTAAAATCAGTAATTACTGCTTTTACCAATTTTATTAATTCTTGGTATTTCTGTGAGCCATTTGAATTACACAAATTTTCAACTTTTTGCCAAAAACTGGTTATACAATTTGCATTATGGTGTTCGTTCAGAATTGGACCGTTCCATTCTAAATCAATTTTTGCCTAATTTTTGATTATATTATGAAACTTTGTAGCTAACGGCGCGATTGAGTGAAATTCTAAATTAAAATATACTAAACTAATGAATGTAAAAATGTTAACATTCCGCCCGGGGTAAAATTAATAAATTGTTATCTACCCCTACCTGCGGTTGGCCTTCCCGCAACTGGACAATATTATAAAAATTGGTAAAGATAAGATCAGATTAGTGAATACGCTTAGAGCCGCAAACAAATTATTCTTAGAAATAATAAGCCTGTGCCTGGTGCCTGGTGAAACATTATTACATCCGGTTTAAATGCAAACAACTAACAATAACTCTTACGTTCCCTATGCCAATGATTTGGCTGATTGAGGAAATTTTGTTCAAGAGATTATAAATTCTCAGAAATGCAGTCTGTATACCATTTACTCGAAATTGTGTTGTGAAATATGTATTTGCATTTTTCTGTAAAAATTCCCCACATTTTTTAACAAATTCGCCACATCCCCACTGTGGCGAAATAGGTTGATTCGGGACCTGATCACAACTCCCAATGTTCATAACTCCCAATGATCACAACTCCCAAATTTGACGTATTTATTACGCCCACATGATCATAACTCCCAACTGACTGGTTTGATCACGAATCTAGGAAAAAATACCCCCGGAAAAATACCCCGGAAAAAATACCCCGGAAAAAATACCCCCGGAAAAAATACCCCTAGGAAAAAATACCCCCGGAAAGAATACCCCCGGAATAAATTTAACATGGATAGTTGTATTAGAATGTAAGTTAAAGTTTCAAATATAGGATGTTTAATTAGGAAAAATATAGGATGATTAATATTGATATTATTATTATTATTATTATTATTAATTATTATTATTAATGTTATTATTATACTACACGAACCGAACAAGTGCGCGTGCTCCTTTATAATACCCCAAAAAAGAATATAATAAAATATATATGTGATTCATTTATTTATTTATTAATTACTGAAATTAAAATATTAAATAATTAAATATTATCAATTTATGATTACGAAAGACTACTGGACACAAACTAAAATTCTGGTATATATAGGCAAATCTTATCAACTTTCTTAGAAAAATGCAATTACTTTCTTTCTTATCACAAAAAGAACTTAAAATTACCAATTAGAAACCCCCTCACTTAGCTCCCGAATTATTTGAAAGAAATAACTTAAATGATTATATTTATAATTAGTAGGTAATTGCTTTCATTTTTGGGATCTTAGTGCCTGAATAATTTATTTTAAGTATCTTAGGGCAAGTTCTGTAAATTACCTACATATGCTAATAGGGTTGATAAATTTTAAGAAATTAACTAAGTAAAAGTAAAATATTATAGTTCAGTAATTAATAAATAAATAAATGAATCACACGTTATATTCTATTTTGGGGTATTATAATGCGACAGTCGCATAAAATGTGTAGTATTAAACATCCTGTATTTGAAACAAGCGGATAGCCCTCACAGTTCGGCTACAAACAGTTGAGCGTATGCAATGTATATACACAAGTCCACTGGGTTTTTGTAAAAATTAATTCTCAAATTGCAACTAACCTAAAGCTCGAGGGGCGCCCCACTAGTCTTTGCAAGGTCTTTGCTTTAGGTTAGTTGCAGTTTGAGAATTATTTTTCACAAAAACCCAGTCGACTTGTGTATATACATACATACGCTCAGCTGTTTCTAGCCGAACTGTGAGGGCTATCCGCTTGTGTATTTGAAACTTTAACTTACATTTTAATACAACTCCATGTTAAATTTATACCGGGGGTATTCTTTCCGGGGGTATTTTTTCCTGGGGGTATTTTTTCCGGGGTATTTTTTCCGGGGGTATTTTTTCCAGACACCTTTGATCACAACTCCCAAATTGATCATAAGTCCTAAAGCGCACTTTGATCATAACTCCCAACGTGATCATAACTCCCAAAAGTATACTTGATCACAACGCCCAAAATGATCATAACTCCCAAAGGTTTTCGTAGTTATAATGTCCAACGTGCGTGTAACAAGCGGATAGCCCTCACATTTGTGCTACAAACAGCTGAATACACAAGTCCACTGGGTTTTTGTGAAAAATAATTCTCAAACTGCAACTAACCTAAAGCTCGAGGGGCGCCCAACTAGTCTTTGCAAAAAGTCTTTGCTTTAGGTTAGTTGCAATTTGAGAATTAATTTTTACAAAAACCCAGTGGACTTGTGTATTCAGCTGTTTGTAGCACAAATGTGAGGGCTATCCGCTTGTGTGCGTGTAAGGCTTGATCATATCTCCCAATGATCACAACTCCCAAAGTGGAAATGATAACAGCTGCCAAATGCTGTCTTGATTATAACTCCCAAAATGTTCATAACGCCCAATCGCTTTTTTGATCATAATTCCCAAAGTGTTCATAACGCCCAATCGCTTTCTTGATCATAACTCCCAAAATGTTCATAACGCCCAATCGCTTTTTTGATCATAACTCCCAAAGTGTTCACAACGCCCAATCGCTTTTTTGATCATAACTCCCAAAATGATCATAATCCCCAACAATGCCCGTTATGATAACACTTTACTTACTGACGTACGGTGTACGACTGAAGTACATATAGTCCAGTCAAATAGGGATTTAACCTCGGAATGGAAGATAATAAGCTATAAACTTGTATATACCTTTGTTTTGGCATTCTATAAGTTGGCTCAAAAGTCTCATATAATCTCGTGTCCGCGTCACAAGATATCAGAGGTCAAAGGTCACGAAAATCGGTTTCCTTTGCTCAAAATGACATTTAAAGTTATTACAAAAGTTGTAGAGCATAAAATTATCTACAAATTTTGTCTGAGGCAATATTGCATACGATCAACCGTTCTTGAGATAGCGCGAAGAGTGGGAAGTGCTCAGCCGTATGTATATAGTAATGTTAGGTCAGCTGTGTAATTCAGTACATAATATGTTTTATGAAGTAAAATTGCATGAAGTATTAAAAATAAGATATTAAAATGAAATATATTAAATATATTTTAATTATATTTAATGATATTTTTGTTCCTCATCAATATTTTTAAATTCCATTACAATTCAAATAATTATTATATGAATTTAAAGTTGAAATTTTATTATTATGCAATATTGCATACGATCAACCGTTTTTGAGATAGCGCGAAGAGTAGGTAAGTTGGGACAGGTATTCATAGGTAACATATATTATCGATGGTGGATTTCTTTTGCATCGCGTGGTATGGAGCAAAGATGATACTTTCTCCATTGTTTTTAATAAATACGTCAAATATTTACAAGCACATTATGGCTCAAGTATTATTGTTGTATTTGACGGTTATTCGGACTACCGTAAAAACATTAAAGAAATGAAACAAACAAGAAGAACTACTGCTCTTTCAACATCTTACGAAGTTTGTTTTGATGAAGCAATGATTGTGCCAATCAGCCAAGAAAATTTTTTATCGAACCGGAGTAATAAAAAAAACTTTATTGAAAAGCTTATTGAGAAATTAAATACTGCTAACTTCACTACAAAACAGGCTAGAGATGATGCTGATGTTCTTATTGTCGAAACTGCTATTGCGGAATGTGAACATCAAAAGACTGCCGTTATCATCGGAGAAGATATTGATCTACTAGTTATAGGACGTACTCAATCGCATCAGCAAGAAATTTTCTTTAAAAAAATTGGCAAGGGCAATGTAGAGACACAAATGTATTCGTCTAAAAGCTTTGACAAATATCCTTGTTCAAAACGACATATTTTATTTTTGCACGCATTCAGTGGATGTGACACAACATCTGCGCTTTTTAAAAAAGGAAAACTATCAATTATTAAAATGTTCGAGAAACATTCCAATTTGGATCAATCAGCTCAAGTATTTCAACAAGAAAACTGCCCTCCAGGAACATTATTTCAAAATGGAGTACGTGTCTTTTTATCAATGTATAATGCTCCAAAATCAGAACATAACATTGATAAACTTCGATATACGTAATTTATCAAATCAACGAGACTTAACAAATCGGTGCAATTATCATCTCTTCCACCTACAAGTGCAGCAGCTCGACAGCATATTAATCGTGTTTACTATCAGGTTCAAACTTGGTTAGGGAATAATTTAGAAATGGGGTTGGGTACTGCAAAATGTAACTCTGGAACCAATAAAAACATTATTACCACCAGCACCAGACGAGCTGCTGAATGTGATATTTTGCAATTGCAAAAAAGGCTGTGGTTCGAGTTGCGGATGTAGGAAAGTAGGGTTGCAATGCTCTTCAGTTTGTGGTCACTGCAACGGACAAGCATGCCTCAACTCTTCATCAGATTCAAATCTTGATGAAGAAAGTGAATATGATGTGCCTGAAGTTCTTGAAGTTTTAGAGCCGGATTCAGCAGACTACGAGCAGGATGATGATGATTTAGAAATTCAAGGTGAACGAGCAGAAGAAGAAAAAGAAGAAGAAGAAGAAGAAGACGATGACGAATAAACGTAATGTTGAGCTGGGTACTTGGTATTAATAATAAAATTTCAACTTTAAATTCATATAATAATTATTTGAATTGTAATGGAATTTAAAAATATTGATGAGGAACAAAAATATCATTAAATATAATTAAAATATATTTAATATATTTCATTTTAATATCTTATTTTTAATACTTCATGCAATTTTACTTCATAAAACATATTATGTACTGAATTACACAGCTGACCTAACATTACTATATACATACGGCTGAGCACTTCCCACTCTTCGCGCTATCTCAAGAACGGTTGATCGTATGCAATATTGCCTCAGACAAAATTTGTAGATAATTTTATGCTCTACAACTTTTGTAATAACTTTAAATGTCATTTTGAGCAAAGGAAACAAGATATTTACAAGAAACCGATTTTCGTGACCTTTGACCTCTGATATCTTGTGACGCGGACACGAGATTATATGAGACTTTTGAGCCAACTTATAGAATGCCAAAACAAAGGTATATACAAGTTTATAGCTTATTATCTTCCATTCCGAGGTTTACCCGTTTTTTTACCTTATTTGACTGTACTAATAATATATTTTCGTTTCCAGGTGACTTACATAATACCATAATAGCATCGTGCGATCAACTAAAAACCACGTCAAGGGTGGCTTTGGAATTTAAATGTATGTCGTGTCTTAACCCACACGCATCTGTCATTCTATGGGAAAAATAGTGAGGTTAAAGTATAGTAATAATTAATTTTGCCGTGCCTTCATTTTAAATAAACATTAAAATAAAACAATCCAAATAGGATACTAGTTTTAATTTAGGAATAATAGTAATAATAAAATATAAACTGACATATTTTTAGTTTGAAACGACCGATTTCAAGCAAATTTCTACAAAAAGATGGCCATTTATAAATAAAAATGAGCGATAAAGATTTATGGAATTTTATATGAACTATAAACTAATTTTGGAAGAAAATAATATAAAAATTATATATAATTCAAAAAATGGAAAGTTTTGTCTTCTTATTCAATAGCATAATATTCCTCTATAAACCCATGTAACCACTCCCACCCCTTTCGCCCTGCAGCTTTTGAAATATACCGCCAAAGACTATACAGGGTGTATTAAAAATGACGGATAATGTTTACATCACGCAATGTGATTATAGGGGAAGTATTTGCATTGATATCATGAAAATTTTCGAAATCGAGATTTTCACGGAAATATGTCTTTTGGACCTCCAGGAACCCAAAAAAGTGGTCTAGAAAAAATGTCTGTCTGTGGGTGCGTGCGTGGGTGGGTGCGTGGGTGGGTATGTATGTAACGCTTCTAACGCAAAAACTAGTGAACCGATTTTTATGAAATTTAAAATGAAGGGGTATATCGAAAATTCATCGACAAAATAGGCTTTTCAAAAAAATCCGAAACCGGAAGCGGAAGTTAGACATGTTTTTGTGGTAGCATTTTTTCAGAAGCAGAATTTTGAAAATCTGAGTAGGGAATATTAAATAAGACCATAATTGAAAGGAAACAGTTTTTTGCCGGACTCTCTAACTTCAAAATGGCGGCCGCTATGAATTTTTCAACATTTCGACTTTAACGCCCCATAACTCAAAAACCAGGTATCTGATCAGGTTCCGCAACAACTGGTTTGAAAGCCCTTTGGCTGTACTACACCAAGAAAAAGAATTATTTACTAAATCCAAAAACGGTCGCAACGGCGCTCTTCCAAAAATTTTGAAATTTTTGAAAAATTATTACAAAAAAACTGGTCTAAGGATTTTGTTTAAATTTTCTATACTTATGCAGCTTGGTATTAGCTACATTTTTAGTTTTTGATGAATGCCAGAATTTCACTGTGGCGCCCTCTACGAGATTTTGAACATCGGAAATTGATGCTCCTATAGCGCCTTTATTAATCAAAATATGAAAGAAGTGTAAATATAGAAGATATTCAGTATATAGTTCTGCATGTTTCTAAATATATATCATGCATTCGTCATGCATACAGGGCGTTTTCTTTCTATAGTACAATAAGCAACTTTGTTATTGTAAATGAAACACCCTGTATATTATTATATAATTGCATGCGAAAGTTAATTATCTATCACATTCTATAAGGTGTTCATATAGCTAAAATGTACGGTTGATGAAAAATTCGCGAAGTTCCGTTACGTTTAGGTGTCTCTCTTCTGTACGTATCGAACCCTTATAGTTTCTTTTTTCTCGCCACGCATTCAAGTGATTTCCAAGGTGTTTAAATAGAAACATTGTTCAGTAGTATACAAGGTGGTTAGTTTTTCATTGTCCGGCTTATATCTGTTGAAATATCAGTGGCGGATCCAGAGGCAGGGTCCTCTGGACATAATAGCGTATCATTTTATCACATCAGATAGTTATGTAAAATTTGGGGAAATTTCAGGGATTTAGACTAGCAGTGACAGTGGCGGTTTATTTTCACTACTTTTTGAAGAGACGGCAGGTAGTGAATGATTCATTCAGGATAAATATAAAATAATATGAGCCCAAGCGGTTAAATGTACTTTGTATGTACTTACTCAAAAGATTATGTAAAGTTTTAAGCCTCTTTAAAGTAACAATAGCGACGTTTTCTAGAAATATCTAGGATTATCTATTGCTAAAATTTTGAACATTCTCTCCAAATAACAGGTAGGTGCCTTAACTAGATAAACAATTCTAGGAAAAACCCAAATTTTAAGGTATATATTTTATAATCCGCTCAAAACTTTCTCTGCATTGATACGAAAATTACGTCCTTGAACAAGTAAAGGATAAGAATTTGGAGAATTTGCAAATAGATATAGATTATTTGTTTAAAAACAGTTTTTATAAGTATATCTTTTTTTTCGAATTTTAGGCTTTAATTTGAATGTTACATTTTTTTATATGTATACCTACTTTTCTCGATATTTTGTAGGTGTAGGTACCTTGTAATGATTATTATTTAGTAGGTACCTATTTAATAATAATTATTTGTAAAATTAAAAATTAGTTTGTTGGATTTATTTATTCAGACCGCCTCGGACATAAACTATAGAGTATAGTACAAAAAATTACAATCTGGGGGTGGGCCCCAAGAAACAATAGAAATACAGTGCGGGGCCCCGAAAATCTTAAATCCGCCACTGACAATTAAATAAGCAACTTTTGTATTTGAAATAAAACATCCTGTATATTATTGTAGTTGTAAAATTAAATTTTGTTGTATAAAATGAGATGTCCATAGTTTTGAAGCACGCTGTATTAGTTATCTATTGTTAAAAGTTTGTACATTCTTTCTAAATACCAGGTAGTCCACAATTCTACCCCTTTGGACCCACGCGTGCCTTTATCTCTTTCTAACTCAACGGTTGTTGTGACAAAAACTTTGAACGTACAGTGCATTTCTAAAAGCAGGCGTACGTTTTTGTCAACATTGCAAATACAAGTATACAACAATACAATATGCGGTGTCGGACTGGCTGGTATCTGTAGGGCCCACCGGGCAAAATTGTCAAAAGGCCCCGGGCCCCACCAGTTGTTTAAAATTTTTTGGGTATGACTTCGTAAAATCTCATCAAATTTTGAAATTAATATGCAAAGTTCTAAAAAGTTTCCTCTTTTAATTGACACATTATAACTACATAGTAGAGCGCAACTTTCATCCTTTCCCCTGTATCCTGTATGCAATGCCTTGTTTAGCAATAAATGAAATAATATCTATTATAGTACGTTTGATTATTTATTAGTAACCGATTATGTTTAATTTCATTTTTTCTTATCACTTGTAATGTTCGATTTATTTGATATTCAATGCTGAGACTGGCTTTTGCACCAAAATATGCATCAACCGCATTTATATGCGATATACCCGTTCACGGAAAAAGTTCCGCAGGAAAAAGTTCCGCCGGAAAATGTTCCGCGGAAAAAGTGCCGAGGGGAAAAAGTTCCGCAGGAAAAAGTTCCGCGGAAAAAGTGCCGCGGGGAAAAAGTTAAAAACTGAAAACTTTCTTCTTAAAACAAAAAGACATTTAACTTAAACAATTATACTTATACTACCACTTCCTGTGTACATGGTCGCTAGGTTATTAGTTCTGAGCAGGTATATAATATATATATAAGTGTACTCTCTCTTAAGCGGACACCCGCGGTCGCCGAAATTGTGTCCGCTTAATAGAGGTGCCCGCTCAAGAGAACTGTTTCCATATAAATACGTAATATACATAATTAGCCTTTTTATCAGTGGCTATAGGATGACAATGAAACAAAAATAACGGTTATGTTAACTTTATTTGTATATAAAAAAACGAACAAAAAAATGAAGTTGATATAAGAGTAAGAAGGATGGTAATAATGTTGTTTGACATAATTTTTTTTATTATACATTAAATTTTCAAAATGATCCTTTAATTGGCCGATAATTCAAATCCTTTTATGTCATTACTTTTGGAAGCGAAACCTTTGATATTTTGTAAGTGTAACACTTCTTTATTTGTTTTGATATAATTATCGGAGTTTTCGCATTTTACTAGTGCTACATCATTATCACTGTCGGATTTTTCTTGCTGTAATTCAATTTCAAAATTAATACTACTATCAAGGCTTGCACCTTCGTACATCAAATTTTCATCTATATCTTTACATATCGAGAGATCAATAAAAAAACCAATTAGGACAGGCTGTGAAATGGAATTATTTTAAATTGGTACTGTAGCCACATCCACAGAATGACATTTCTGACATGAAAATTTAAAACTGAACGCTCAGAAATGTCATTCTGTGGATATGGCTACAGTACCAATTTAAAATAATTCAATTTCACAGCCTGTCCTAATTGGTTTTTTTATTGATCTCTCTATATATCTCAAAATCACCATTACTGTCTACGGTTTGATGCATCATTTTACACATTACACGCACATACTGTCCGCACAAGAGAGGTTCATGAGACGTTTAACCACAAAATTCAGTGTCCGTGTCCGGTTAATATAGGGAGTCCGCTTAAGAGGGAAAATTTTATTAGCAAAGCCATATCTATTTGCCGGTTCCCAAAAAAGTGTCCGCTTAATAGAGGTGTCCGCTTATGAGGAGTGTCCGATAAGAGAGAGTACACTATCAAACATAGGGCGAAAGCGACGTTGCCTCCCACTTCCTGTGTACATGGTTGCTAGGTTTACATAGTAGTGCGCATATACCCCCCGGTCGCCTCACTTGAAAAGAGGGCCAATACGGCTACATTCCCTGATTTTTCAAAACTTCAATGGCGGAACTTTTTCCAGCGGTACTTTTTCCGGCGGAACTTTTTCCCCTCGGCACTTTTTCCGCGGAACATCTTCCGGCGGAACTTTTTCCTGCGGAACTTTTTCCTGGATTCGATATACCTAGTGAACATTCATGCCCTTTTAATCGCTGATGTATTTGTCTAAAGTCGTTTTTCCACTACTACATTTAGAAGGTAACATTATTTAATTTGTTTTCAGGACAAGAAGTTGATTTTCTCAGCTAGTGGTTACTAATTTTTTATTATTGACCACTGGTAAATAATAGAAACAATTGTTATCTAGCACGCTAGCAAGATGCAAGGTTTATATAAATCTTGAGCCAGATGCCTATTTAAAATTATGTCAAAAATGAAATATTCACTTTCATAATACAACAACCACTTTCTAAAGCTTATTTATTTCAATCTAATCTAGTATTGTTTCTTACTAATTTTAATTATAATTATTTGTTACGTATCTCAGGAAATAATAATGCTCTGCTGAAAAAAATGTCTTCTCTACCTTGGTGTATAATATACTATTATTCTCTCATTACTAATGTTATGTATTATTACTTTAGTTATTATTTTGCTAAAATCTTGCACACTGTACAAAATATTTTTTCAAATTAGAACAATATGACAACCTATTTCTTGTAACACGTTCACCATTAGGTAACAGTCTGTTGCAAATTATTGCCTTAAAAGGCAAATTTCTATCGTCTAAACATGTTGGTATTGGTTGTATAGGATGCTTTTTTAAAAACGCTAATTTTTGTTCTATTATAGCTTGTTTTGATGAAGAACTAATGTGCCTTTTCCCCCTTCGTTTTTTTTTGCCTTTCAGACTCGGGCATCTATGTATAAAAACAACGCAATAAACATCCGAGCGGAGCTGTTTTAAAAGACACACTTACTTTGGTTCGGCAAATTAATCAAAATTTATGTTATTTACAAAAAAAATCAAAATTTTTGTATTAATTAAAAAATATAAAATACTTACGGCTGGCTAAATTAGTAAGCAAATCTTAATAAATTCAATTAAGATAAATTTAATTACGCCTACCGTATGTTAATCAATATTTCTTAAAAACAAAACGACATAAATTATTTCACAGGATATTTTATTAGACTAACGGCACTAACGCTTTTGAAAACCAAGCTGATATTTACTTAATCATTTACTATATTAAAATATCAACCTTCCAAATGGCAACTGCGGTGTTTCGGCCTTTGGGGTAACATTTGGAGAGTTATTATTGCATATCATAAAACCTTCTGCAATAGACAGATGCAGTTGGAGTCTTTGCCAGCTATTGTTTGGGTCACGTTCTCTGCTTTTAACTATGCCGCTACTCCATAAACAATTTTCGGTACATAACTGTAAATGATTCATTTTTTTGAATGTAAACTACCTCGAAAACGTCTTTCGCAAACATCCAAATGAAGTAGAATAATGCACTTTTGGAACTTTTAGAACAACTGCGGGGGTCCAGAGGGCCCCCACTTCGTGGGCCCCCCGGCAATTTACCTGGTTGTCCGGTGGGCCAGTCCGACACTGACAATATGATACCTTTATAATAAACACCACACCCATAACGTTATTCGCGATGTGCTAATTTCTGAAGTATCTAGAAGAAGTGCCCAGTACAACAATGTTTTAGTGACTTTTTACTTTTCTTCGATAAGAAAATGAACGACAATGAAATAAATGAGTGTGTGAATAAACTGACTGTGAAATATAAAGAAGATATCACGGAATTCATTAAATCAATCACATTTAAATAGTTTGTCACTAATGTTTATTGAAAATGATGTGGTTCAATCATTAGATTATGAAAATATTATCGATAAGTTTGCTAAGAGTAAAGCTAGGAAAGTTCTGCTTTAAACAGATGTTAAATTAAATTTTTTTGCTAGTTTTGCATAGCTACCTCAAATATTATAGTATTTATAATTATTTTGTGTATAAACCGATTTTTGTTCATTTTCAATTAAAAAATAAATGTAATAAATTTATTAAGTTTCGATTAATATTTTTAAAAACCATTATTTCAGATTTTTGGAGGGCCTCTAAATTAGTTTGCGCTTGGGGCCCTCCAAAAGCTTAATCCGCCACTGCCACCCAAGGTACTGCCACCCACATTCAAAAATAAATAAAATAAATAAAAATAACATTCAGCGTTGTCCAGGGTGTGGTTGCGTGGTTCTTTCTTTTCTGATTTTTAATTTGAAATATTTAGATGCAAGTGTTGTAAGAATACGAATGCATATGAGAAATCTTTAGTTACACCATTAGGTTCATATACTGTAATAGTTACTATTTTAATATAAATATCATAATCTGATATTTTATAATGCAACAATAAAATATACAGTATTTAAAATGGCGGATAATATTTAGGTCACGCAATTCTGTTCCCGCTCTTACTATTTCAAACTGAATTAACCAATCAAAAAAGATTCGGGAAGTTATTTTGACGTAACTTAACGTCTTAACCTGCTACTAATATCATTGTTTACTGGTTGTAATTCATGATTAGGTAATAGAGCTACTAAATCGGTAAAACTGTTTCAAAGATCTTTCCCATTCCGCCATATTACTTCAACAAACTAGGCGATTGCGGCGCCAACTGGTTCAAAAATCCTTAACTCAATGGTAAAAACTGACAACTGGTGAGGCGTCTAGGTATTCTATTACTGTATACAGGGTGAATTAAAAATTACGAATAATATTTACATTACGCGATTCTGCGTTGAAAAACAAGCAAAAAAAAATCTATTATCAATTTAGTGTTAACCGTTTGGTTAAGGAGATATTAATCTTTAAACTTTGCAATTTATTTCGACTTAGGTCGATACATTCATTTAAATAGTAGTATCAACAACACATAGTAGTTCAACAAGTAAAATAAGTAATCAAATATAAATTATAACATTTCGGTAATTAGTTTAATTATAATTTAGTCTTTAACAATGCAATTTAACAATATGTCTTTGCTGTTTATAATTTTTAAAGACGTTGCGTGATGTAAACATTATCCATCATTTTTAATACACCCTGTATAGTCTTTGGCGGTATATTTCAAAAGCTGCAGGGCGAAAGGGGTGGGAGTGGTTGCATGGTTTTATACAGGAATATGCTATTGAATAAAAAGACAAAACTTTCCATTTTCTGAATTATATATAATTTTTATATTATTTTCTTCCAAAATTAGTTTATAGATTTGCTTGAAATCGGTCGTTTCAAACTAAAAATATGTCAGTTTATATTTTATTATTACTATTATTCCTAAATTAAAACTAGTATCCTATTTGGATTGTTTTATTTTAATGTTTATTTAAAATGAAGGCACGGCAAAATTAATTATTACTATACTTTAACCTCACTATTTTTCCCATAGAATGACAGATGCGTATGGGTTAAGAGCTTAAGACACGACATACATTTAAATTCCAAAGCCACCCTTGACGTGGTTTTTAGTTGATCGCACGATGCTATTATGGTATTATCAAAGACTAATAGCGAATTCCAATCGCTGCACTAGCCTGCACTAGTGTACACTAGTGTAGTATGTTCGAATTTCAAAATTGACAAATCGTGGTTGCACCAGACAAAAATAAGCAGGTAGTTTTTAACAAGTGTTACATCTGTGACTTGAATGTGCCTATATTTGAGTTTCCCTCTAAATTTTAACACCAGTGCAGTGCAGTCACGTGATTACACAATTCTAGCACACAACACTAGTGTACACTAGTGCAGGCTAGTGCAGCGATTGGAATTCGCTATAAGTCACCTGGAAACGAAAATATGTTATGTACTTCAGTCGTACACCGTACGTCAGTAAGTAAAGTGTTATCATAACGGGCATTGTTGGGGATTATGATCATTTTAGGAGTTATGATCAAAAAAGCGATTGGGCGTTGTGAACACTTTGGGAGTTATGATCAAGAAAGCGATTGGGCGTTATGAACACTTTGGGAATTATGATCAAAAAAACGATTGGGCGTTATGAACATTTTGGGAGTTATAATCAAGACAGCATTTGGCAGCTGTTATCATTTCCACTTTGGGAGTTATGATCATTTTGGGCGTTGTGATCAAGTATACTTTTGGGAGTTATGATCACGTTGGGAGTTATGATCAAAGTGCGCTTTAGGACTTATGATCAATTTGGGAGTTGTGATCAAACCAGTCAGTTGGGAGTTATGATCATGTGGGCGTAATAAATACGTCAAATTTGGGAGTTGTGATCATTGGGAGTAATAGCCTTGTCACAATCATGTTAATGTTAATGGTGATGTTAATGTTAGTAAAAATGTTAAAGTCCAGAAAATACCATCTACAGTCAAGTGTTCACAATGGTGTTGATGGTAATGGTAATGTTAAGTGAACATGTTAACAGCCTACAATTTTTCTGAATTTCCTAAACATCGTTGTTAACATCTACCAATAGAAACGCAGATCTCTCGCGCATGCTTTCTGTTTAACTGTGAAATGACACCTTTGTTCATCAGCTGTTCAGTTCAGGTGCTAACCTAACCACATTTCATTTCCTGTTTTTTGCAAGTGGTTTTTTTGTTTCGAAAAATTTTAAATGTGCAACTTTGGTTAACACGATTGTGAACAGTGCTAACGTTAACATTACCATTAACATCTTAACATCACCATTGACATTAACATGATTGTGACAAGGCCTTTATGAACAAGGCCTTTATGAACATAGCCAGCGACGCGGTATGCAACGCAACCAGTTAGCAACTGGTTGGGTTGCAGTTGGGTTGCCATTTCGTAGGTGGGAACACGCGTATGTGTGTGTATGTAACGCCTGTAACGCAAAAACTAGTGAACCGATTTTGATGAAATTTTAAATGAAGGGGTATATCGAAAATTCATCGACAAAATAAGCTTTTCAAAAAAATCCGAAACCGGAAGCGGAAGTTAGACATGTTTTTTTGGTATCATTTTTTTCAGAAGCGGAATTTTGAAAATCTGAGTAGGGGATATCAAAGAAGGGCATAATTCAAGGGAAACAGTTTTTTACCGGACTCTCTAACTTCAAAATGGCGGTCGCTATGAATTTTTCAAAATTTCGACTTTAACGCCCCGTAACTCAAAAACCAGTTATCTGATCAGGTTCCGCAACAACTTGTTTGAAAGCCCTTTGGCTGTACTACACCAAGAAAAAGAATCATTTACTAAATCCAAAAACGGTAGCAATTTTTGAAAAATTATTACAAAAAAACTGCTATAAGGATTTTGTTTAAATTTTCTATACTTATGCAGCTTGGTATTAGCTACATTTTTGTTTTTTGATGAACGCCAGAATTCCACTGTGGCGCCCTCTACGAGATTTTGAAAATCGGAAATTGATGCTCCTATAGCGCCTTTATTTATCAAAATATGAAAGAAGTTTAAATACAAAAGTTGTTCAGTATATAGATTTGCATTTTTCTAAATTTATATCACGTATACAGGGTGTTTGGTTTTCACAGTACAATAAGCAACTTTGTTATTTTAAATGAAACACCCTGTATATTATTATATAATTGAATGCAGAATTTAATTGTCTATCATATAGTATAATGTATTCATATGGCTAAAATGTACGGTTAATGAGAAATTCGTGAATATTGAACTTTAAAACAGTGTAGGGTGAAATTTGTAAGTGCCGATATGTTCAAGTGACCATGCGCGGGACGGGAATTCCTTGTCGCCGGCTAATCCTAGCAGCCTATGAATATAAATAATCACACATGCGCAGATGAACACAATCGGCACTTGTGTTAATTTTCCATATACTAATTTTCAAGTTTAGTTTATCGGTTGTGGCGAACAATACTGTTGAATACCAAAAACGAATGTTTATTTTTAGTATGGGAAAGTCCAGGGGAGGTTTGCACCTCCACTTTTTCTTTGGGGGTATCGCAATGTCTACTGTACTCGGTCAGGCACTATTGAGAACTTGAAAGAAAGAATTCGGGATGAAATCAGACTAATACGGCCCGAAATGTTTGCACCGAATTTCGAAATCGGAAGGTGGCCACCAGTTCGAACATTTATTTTGATCTCAATTTTTGTAACAGGAATCAGTACCTACCGTTTCCTCACAAAAAAAATTGTTTTTTGGAAAAATAAACTTATTTTAGAAATCACTCATTTGATTACATTCAAAAATTAATATCTCTGAAACAATCAGTCTGAATACTACCATAAATGTTGATATTTTTGAATTCAGAATTTCATTATCTATCCAAATCTGACAAAACAATAAGGGGTTGCCAAAATATCGATGACGTCACTGCTTGAATCTGGAAAGCGGTAGAAAAATGAAAATTATCTCAAAATGTTGTAATGTACGTAGCATTTAAGTAAATAGTGTATAATATGTTTTATATCTGTTAATTTCTTATTTTGGTTTAATCAATGTGTATTCATAAAATATTCCTATTCTTTGTATTATGTTTATACTAGGTATAATGTCTATGCTATTTTATGATATCTGAACTTAGATATTTTTCCTTATTAATTAAAATCACGTATTAACATTTGGGCACTCAAAGGTCGCTTTGACAAAAGACCACCTCACTTTCATAGCCAAAAAGAAAAGTCAGTCTAGTAAAAACGTTTAAACGAACAAGTTCTATAAGATACAAAAGTATCTAAGTACAGAAGTACTAATAAATACACAAAAATTCATATATCAAATATTTTACTCCAACGATCCATCACAATGTTTCTTTTAAAATAAATCAATTTGACGTGTGAAACCGTTTTTCTTTCAATTTGCCGCGAAAAGAATTATTTCCATTATTCCAAACTTTATGCGCGCACTGTATGTGTTAATATTTTTCCGGGAGTTTTGCCGCCCCTGAACCATGCCGCCGGGGTGCTTTGCCTGGCACCCCCGCTTGGCGCGGCCCAGGGTACACCGTTTTTTCCTCCAGAAATATCTGTGAGCATTCCCTTTGTTTTTAAAAACATCTGGCAGCAATCGGCCTCTGGACTTGGCTACCTGCGAAGGCCGAGCAGCCCTAATTTCTAGGAACCAAGGAAAAGTACGAACTATGCTGGAAGCGGGAAGCGGGGAAAGATGCTTGTGGGGCCATGGACATATTAGCAACTGTGAAATAATAAACACTTTTGAGTAATTGATATTTCTTTTTTTATTGTGTTGTGTTTTAATAAATTCATATATCCACATACCCATCTGTAGTTACGCCACTGGAGAAGAAAAAAACTGACTAACTGGTCTACTTGTAGCAAATGTACATACGTATTGCTTACTTTTTAAAATTTAATGCCTAGTCATTTCCGAATAAATGAAAAAAAGATCGCAATTTTTTGCCTACTTTCAACACCCTGTATCTCAGTGACGAAGCATTTGCGGACCCATGTTAATAGGAACTTTTCCTCTTATTTTCATGAAAGGAACATGCCCTTAACTGGAAACTGGATGCCGTCTCTTTTTGAGACACCCTGTATACTTTTAATGGTTTCTCAATTTGGTGGCCTACTTTCAAGGATTTCTAGGAAACTAATAAAAAAGGGGTTGAGTGCAGTTGGAAACAAGCTGTAAACAGTTTATTTTTGTCTAATACAACCAACAAAAATGCGGTTCAATGTCTTGTTTTTACAAGAAAAGTATCCACTGTAGGAAAGTGTCAAATTTGCATGCACTTACTTAAAAAGACACAAATATCCTCTTCATTTGCTAAAATTATAAATAATAGAAATATATATCGAGAAAGTCATTTTTAAAACAAATAAAAATATTCACTTACAATACCACGAGTAATAGTCAAAGTTATAGCATATGAAATGAAAACTAATGACAAAACTAAGGATTTACTAAAATCAGGTATTTATAAATTAATTTAACTGTCGATTCGGGTCTAGGACACAATCCCCACAGGACACAACCCCCACATGGACACAATCCCCACATTGGACACAACGCCCACATTTCGTTTTGCCCACAATCCCCACATTGGACACAACGCCCACACCTCGATTCGCCCACAATCCCCACAAGGGACACAACCCCCACATTTGAATTTGCCCACAAACCCCACAAGGGACACAACGCCCACACCTCGATTCGCCCACAATCCCCACAAGGGACACAACCCCCACATTTGAATTTGCCCACAAGCCCCACTAGGGACACAACGCCCACATCTGATGGTGACGCCGCGCCATCTCCTTGCCGTGCAAGTTTTGATATGTATTAACCGCTGAGAGCAACTAACCTGAACACAGACTAAGGCACCATGTGCACAGATTTTCGTACCATGTACACAGACAACAAAGATGCAACATGAATATCCCTCAGCTTACCTGCTAACCATTTTTTGTTTTCTTTTATGAGCAATGAAAATCCCTCAGCTTACCTGCTATCCATTTTTGTTTTCTTTTATGAGGAATAAACATCCCTCAGCTTACCCCCTAACCATTTCTTGTTTTCTTTTATGAGGAATGAGCATCCCTTTGTGTTACCATCTTCATCTTTTTTAGCCATCTTTCTATATATATTACCAGCAAAGAGCAACTAACCTGAACACAGACTAAGGTGCCATGTGCACAGATAATCTCAGTATCTTTGTAAAAATTTAATTTTCCCAGGCTTTTACAATTTATTGTAAATTACATCTTTTCTAATGTTATTTCGGTTGCCTATCTGGACGGCGCGGCGTCACCATCAGATGTGGGCGTTGTGTCCCTAGTGGGGCTTGTGGGCAAATTCAAATGTGGGGGTTGTGTCCCTTGTGGGGATTGTGGGCGAATGGAGGTGTGGGCGTTGTGTCCCTTGTGGGGTTTGTGGACAAATTCAAATGTGGGGGTTGTGTCCCTTGTGGGGATTGTGGGCGAATCGAGGTGTGGGCGTTGTGTCCAGTGTGGGGATTGTGGGCAAAACGAAATGTGGGCGTTGTGTCCAATGTGGGGATTGTGTCCATGTGGGGGTTGTGTCCTGTGGGGATTGTGTCCAGGCCCCGTCGATTCAGCTAAGCCAAAATCAATATTGTCATCGATAAAATTCTTGTAACAATAATTGTATCGGTTTAGCTGTGAACTAGGAGTTAAACACAAACTGAAAAACCGAACCTAAAGGATGATCTCTGTTCAAAGAAAAACAATACTTATTTACTTAAATATTGGATTCTATCCCGTTGTTTTCAATTAAAGTTATAAGTTTTTAGTATTTGCTATAATTTTCTGTTTCTTAATTTTTATTCTATTGTTTCAACATAAATCATAATAGTTGATAATAAATTTTGTTGTATCCCACTATTCTTCTTTTAAAACTCGCATTTCTGTCATAAAATTAGTCAAAGCAATAAATAACCTTATGACTTAAAATTAAATTCGTAATCAGAACATTCTTTTTTTTTATATTTAAAAATAATCATGGAGTTGCCTTTGTCAACTCCATGATTCCACCCCCCTGCTTATCACGGCTCAGCGCACTTAGCGCTATACAACAGGTCTAACATTTTATCCGCGAAAAACAAAAATCGGGAATTTTGATTTTTTTAGATGTTTTCTAAACTAAACGTTGTAGGTCCAATTTCTTTTCAGATTATTGATCAGCATTAAAATACGCAACTTTGACTCCAATTAACCGACTTCTTCGAAAAACGGACACCCTGTATGGGTCAAAGAATCAGATAGGTATTTCAGTATTAGGCTATAGGTTGTTACAAATATAAACATGCACATAAATCAAATTACGCTAACATTTATTAGAACAGAATCACACATTGCCTTCTAATAATACAATTAAATTTTTACACTTTTCTGATAACAAAAATAAATTAAATATTTTGGAAGCTTTTGAAAGTTATAAACACACAAAAAACAGTAAGCCAATTTTGGAACAAAACATGTCTTTAATTTAATGGAATCAAGTAGTTGATTATTCAATTGTTATTAAATATTTTGACAATGGCTATCGTCAGTGGCGCCGGAACTATTTTTCAACTACGGGTGCAGTGAGAAAAGGTAGCGCCGCAGGCGATTTTTTTTTCAAAAGTGGGCGTGGTCAATTTAAAAGCGTTTTACGACCATATGGCTATTTTAATGTAAAATTTAAAAAAATCAAAATTTCAACAATTTTACTTATGCATATTTTAAAATTGCATTGAAATACTGAAAATACCAAAAACAGTAAAGGGTGCAAAGAGCCATTTACAAATTGTTTACGGGTGCCACTGGCTATCGTAGGGGTTTATATTATCTATGATGGCTATAATGGCACTGAATGGCACATTGATGCCGAAATACGTATTAAGCAATTAAGCATTAGCAAATAAAACTTATTTCTAGTTAAAATCGATAATTTATTAAATATTTTTGCCAGAACTGTACTTTTAACATATTATTTTTTAGATTTACTTATTATGCTGGATAGACATCTAAACAATATTACATAATTGTAGGTACCAAACAACTCTTATTAATTTATTCGGAAGTCCAACGCATTTAACAAAAAAAAAAAAATATGTATTTTGATGTTATTCCCTCCTTCGGCCTTCTTCATCTTGAGTAGTTTATTTAGTTGATAATACAGGTCTTCCATTTTATATCGAATTTAATAATTCTCTGCCGCCTTTAAAGTATCGCGACACACAGCAGTACGGCGGATTGCCTATACGAGGTTTCCGTCCTACGGCCCTACTCGCACCTATCCGGCGCACCCCGTAGGACGGAAACCCTTATATCGAATTTAATAATTATGTGCTGCCCCTGTTAGGTATACATATCGTATTGCGACACACAACAGTAAGACAGGTTGCCTCTCTCATAAAATGCACACCGATTTTATACTACTGCAGATTCCGCTCTACGTCCTTTCCGTCGCCGTCCTACGGGGTTTCCGTCTTACGGCCTCTACTCGCACCTATACGGCGCACCCAGTAGGACGGAAACCCTTATATCGAATTTAATAATTATGTGCTGCCCCTGTTAGGTATACTTAACGTATCGCGACACACAACAGCAAGACAGGTTGCCTCTCTCATAAAATGCACACCGATTTTATACCACTGCAGATTCCGCTCTACGTCCTTTCCGTCGCCACGGCCGTCCTACGGCCACTCGTTTGAAGCACGCATTATTCATATGGTGATTAAAGTTTAGTGTTAAAGGTCAATTAACAAATTACAGAAAATTTGTGAAATTTGATCATTTACTTACAATAAAATGGGTAACCGCTCATCATTACTCCTTCGCGAAGAAGAAATTGCCCAAATCCAACAAGAAACTGGATGTAAGTAAAATTTCTATTTTGAATCCTATTTAGTATACCTGATTAATTTTCTACATTTTTTATTAATTTTTTAGTTACACCAAGTCAAATTGAACGTCTTTATTCCCGATTCACATCCTTGGATCGGGGTGACTGTGGTACTCTTAGTAGAGATGATTTCCTTCGCATTCCAGAACTTGCAATTAATCCCCTGGGGGAAAGAATTGTAAATTCCTTTTTCCAAGGTGACATATACAATGATAGAGTGAACTTCAGGCAATTTATGAATGTGTTAGCTCACTTTAGACCTGTTAAGAAAAATAAAGATAACACATTAAATTCCCGAGAGGAAAAATTAAGATGTAAGTACAAAATTTATTTAGGTATAAATAGCATGGTATTGCGAAGGAAACTGTAAAAATACCTTTCTGTTTCAGTTGCTTTTAAAATGTACGATTTGGATAATGATGATTTAATATCGCGTGATGAACTTCTTGCTATTCTTCACATGATGGTTGGTGCTAATATTAATGAAGAACAACTATCTAGTATTGCAGAACGTACTATTTTGGAAGCAGATGAAGATGGTGATCAAATGATTTCATTTGAGGAATTTTGTAAAGCTCTACAGAGGACAGATGTGGAACAGAAAATGAGTATTCGTTTTTTAAATTGATTTGTAGCTTGTTAGATTAATTATGTAAAATTGTGTTATAAAAATTAGAATTGTATAATATTGTATTATTTTTATTCTGTAGTTTATGAATAATTCAGTGTAGTAATGGGTTCAATTTAAACCAAAAGTAGTTTTGTAATTAATTATGTTTTAGTCGGAAGTTGTATATACTTAATGTAACAAAAATATAATATTATTAATGGAATTGTGTGTTTACTTCTTACAACTACTGTTACAGGAATATAATCCATCAACACAAGTGAACAAATATCTTTGGGTCTGAAAGACCGAACATATACGGTGTGTTGCCTACACAGTTGCATTTTAAAATGGGCACACTTGTATCGGATTGTATAAAAATGGGCTCCAAATGACTTTGGGTAGGACAGGGCGAAAGGTATTTAAAAAAAGTGGAGGTGCACACCTCCCCTGGACTTTCTGGGTTCTTTAATAAAAATACTTTTTTTGTTCATTTCAATCCAAACAATTCTACACCGTCTAATATAAATTTATTATAATGCACCGCATTAGTATTGTACAATAACGATTATAAATACTCCAAGCTATCTCATTAAAGTCATAATAAAAATAAATCTTAAAACAAAATCCATTTTATGCTGTAGATGAAACAGCTAATTTCTTTAAGTGATCCATAAATACTTGTAAGGACACGTCATCTGTTAGAACAGGAGCACCAGCATCCTAAAAACAAACATTCATATTATACAATATTGTATGATTCAAAATAGAAAATTTTCTGTGTAATAAAAAATACTTACTCCTCCGTATGAGTACATATTATTATGAGTCTGACTGGGGTTAACTTTAGATAACAAGAAACGAGCTTGTGACCCTCCTTGTTCTGTATCAATATAACGAGGCATAGGAAAACGCGTCTGCAATATTTCATGGGCATCATCTACAGGTGCTTGCAACAATTGTCTAAAGTTCTCATATTCCGGCATATCTTGGTATTTAAGACTACGCCACTGTGCTATTGTCTGGAATAAAACAAAAACATTATTTACAGTTTTACAAGAATTTTATTTAATTACACACCTCTCCATGGAAAATTAAAATTTGGAAGAAGGTATCCATGAGTAGTATGCGATCGGCTTGAATAGAGCTTGTGTCGAGTAACACAGGTTCAGGAGGACCATTAAAACTGTAGCTATAAAGAATCGGTTGAATCATGATAAGTGATTGGGTAAGATCTTCTCGCATTAGCATATGCCTATAATACGATGTTTCATCTGGAGAATTATTGAAAACTTGAAGAAACTGTGAACGCCTTAGATGGTACATAAATTGTGGATATAAACTGAAATTTTCACTTAATCTAAAACTGTTTGGATCATCTTTATTATATTCTCCAAACTTCTGGCACTGGAAATAAAATTACTTATAAGTAATTACTTGAAAAAAACATTCATGTGTATCATACCAATCTTATAAGCATTCTATCAACCCATCGAAGGACATCTGGCCCATCATCTGTTTCTGCTTTATAAACAACCATTCTCGACATTAATACTGCTGCAGCTTCTTGATCAAAACCTGCACTTATATGATGTAAAGACGTAGTGGCATCCGCCCAATTCCTAGCAATTGTAGTAACTCTTATACGTCTCTGCCCACTCGTATGCTAGAAAGGTGTAAAAAATAAGAGAACTCAGTATGAGGTCAATAAGTAAAATGCAAAAAAAAAACATTTACTTTAAATGACGGATAACAGTGCATAAATGTTGAACTTACCTGATATTGTGTGATAAACTGAATGCATCCTCGGCCTCCTTGAGGAATAGGAGCTGAATGTTGATTAACAACTTCAAAGAACAAAGCCATAGTAGTACTAGGAGTAAGCGTGCACATTTTCCATTGTACTGTATTTCCCATCCCTATCTCAGTATCCGATATTAATGGGCTTTTTACATTCAAAGAAACACAAGACCCAATTCCTCCTTGAACTGAAAAAAAATTTATTATTATTTGGAAAAAGAATAAAATATTGAATATACTTTTAAGCTCTCTAGAACACTTTACTTCTAATGTTCCATTGAATGCCATTTTCAGGTCTCCTTTTTGATCTCGTACAAATACTCTTTGGAATGTTTGCTTGAACAGCGATGAATTAAATGAATCACCCATAACCATATGTCCTCTTTAAAATTAAAATAATTAGTTAAATGTACTAAAAAAAACTACAATATATTAATAAATTACCCTGTAGAATTACAGCATTGTTTCATCTCCATTAACCCAGTTTGATCAAGAGCACAGGAGTAGATATCAACGCAATGACCATTTGTAGCAGCACGCATTGCTAAACCTTCATAGTGTTTAATTCCTTTCTTCATGTACTTTGCATTATCTTTTTGAATATCATGATGCGATCTAATATAATAAATAACAAAATTTATATTTGATGGTAACAAATGATACCCATTATAATTACTTACCTAATAGGTTGTTTTAGATCATCATTAACAACTTGACCAGGGCCTTGTGAGCAAGGTCCTCCTAAGAACATCATAATACGTCCCCCAGTGTTGGGGTATGTGCATTCCAAAAGGCCGACTGCTATTGAAAGAGCGGCCCCTGTAGACCGCAAGGAACGTTTACCTTGAGGGATTAACCATGGATCCCTTTGTAACTCTCCTTTAATATAAATATAATTATTATTTAAATAAACAATTAAATTGTGATTTTAAAAACAAAAAGTTATTCTAATTTACCTATAAGATCAGTAAGGCTCATATCACATTTAGCAAGAGGCTGTAAGAAGCGGTTAGCAGGGGGTACAGGTTGAGTTTGGGCAGGCCCTCGAAGTGGTTGCCCTGGTTGTTGTTGTTGCTGTTGTGGGGCAGCAGAAACCTTTGTAAGACCAAGCATATCCTGAATTTGCTTTGCTGTTAAATCCTTTGTTCCACGAAATACATAAGATTTGCTACAACCCTCTGTACCTGCACCAAAATATTAAAATATGCAAAAATTTGTTACTCTTGTGAACCACTTTGAACACTTACCTAATTCATGTACTTGAACCATTTTTCCAAATGTAATTAATCCAATAAGAGCATTAGGAGGGATTAAACTTAACGACATTTGCAACGAATCTTTTAGTGATCCCAATTCTTCTTCATCCATGCATGTATCAACCACTAGAAGATAGATTGGGGGCATGCATTGTGCTCTTGTAATAGTATACTCAATAGTTGAAAAAGCTGGAAGCAGCTCAGCCGGTTGATGTTGTTCAGAAATTGCTGCATATTGAGGAGGAAACTATAAAAAGAAATTTATTTATTTGACAAAGCTTTGACCTCTGCGATATATGAGTTGATTCTTTTAAGTGTTGGGAGAGTACGTAGCACATATTTTGTGGATAAAATTATTTCTTTAGAAAGTAATAAGTACTTACGGGATTTCTCTGGAAACAAAAATTGCACACCCATAGTTTTGCGCGATAATCGACTTGACAAAGAGGATTTAATATAGCACGGCAGTTATTCCTTGTACATAGTACAGGATCATATTGAATCGGTGGTAGTTCTGGGCGCTCTTTGATGGGTTGGTACAAACAACCTAGAGGAACAACAAGACGTGTTGCTTCAATTCGGCTTGATGGCCAAACGTTCCATGTAAATCGAATACCATCACGGTCTTCGTTTTGCTGGATGTATTCTTCAAATGTAGCCATCTAGAACAATATTTAAAATGTTAAGTGCTAAATGTTTAAATATTTTAATTTACTACAAAAATAGTTATGAATTATTGTATAATTTTAAATAATTTGCTTACCTTCAAAGAAACGGCACAGGTAAACCAAGTTAGAAAATTTGACGAGTTTAATTAATAAATTTAAGAAAAACCCATCACTTCCAACAAAACTCCACGTCAGCTGTCAGACGTTGGCAGATGTCGCTGGTATAGTGGTGACGTCTGGGTGACGTCATTAAAACGCGAACGCGCAGGCGAAAACTTAGGGTACGTTCCGAAATCTACTGACAGGACAGCACTAACTTTACTAATTAGTCGTTCCAAAATCAGTTACAGCAATGCTGGCGCTGGTTACGCGTTGTCAAAAAATACTAATAATTCTAAAAACATCTTTGGAATTTTCTACTGACGCAGCTGACAGTGGAGAGGTAGTGTGGCGTCAGTAAACTGTCATTTTTTGAATTTCGAGGTGTTCAAATTTGTGGGAAAAATGTCCGAGAACAGAATAACATATCAATTTATTGATGGGGACTCCAATAAAGAATATGCTATTGATTTAACTTTCAAAGATCAGAAATAGGTTATTATCAATTCTACGTCATCTTCTGAATCTGAACTTGCACGAGTCAACTAAATTTTCAATCATATTTTCAACAATAGGCGGAACGATAGTAGCAAAAACCATTTTAAAAAATTAGGTTATTATTATATGCATGATTATTGCGGAGGGGATTAACTCATTTTGGGTTCTGCTTCTGAACATGTTCCGAAATACGTCAGTAATTTCTCCGATTGCAATTTCGGAACGGTGTCATTCAGTACTGCTATCCCCAAGTACTACCAGCAGTGTCAGTAGATTTCGGAACGTAGCCTTAAAATGTTGACGTTTGTCACCGTTTTCACCTCACAGCTCTGGCCTACGTTCCGAAATCTACTGACGGCACTAACTTTACTGATTAGTCGTTCCAAAATCAGTTACAGCAATGCTGGCGTTGTCAAAAAATACTAATCATTCTAAAAACATCTTTGGAATTTTGTACTGACGCAGCTGACAGTGGAGAGGTAGTGTGGCGTCAGTAAACTGTCATTTTTTGAATTTTTGAATTTCGAGGTGTTCAATTTTGTGTAAAAAATGTTCGAGAACAGAATAACATATCAATTTATTGATGGGGCTCCAATAAAGAATATAGGTATCTACTATTGATTTAACTGTTGAAGAGTTTCAAAGAGCAGAAATAGGTTATTATCAATTCTACGTAATCTTCTGAATGTGAACTTGAGTCAACTAAATTTTCAATCATATTTTCAACAATAGGCGGAACGATAGTAGCAAAAGCCATTTTGAAAAGTTAGGTTATTATTATATGCATGATTATTGCGGAGGGGATTAACTCATTTTCAGTTCCGAACATGTTCCGAAATACGTCAGTAATTTCTCCGATTGCAATTTCGGAACGGTGTCATTCAGTACTGCTTCCCCAAGTAGTGCATAGATAAGATACTTCAGCAGTGTCAGTAGATTTCGGAACGTAGCCTCTGTGATTCACATGTGATTCACCCGTCATTTTTGTTGAATTTAGTAATTAAATTATTCTAACATGCATTTCATATTTATGTCTGTTTAGTTAGCTCTGATTATTTTCTGATGTGTTAATGTTTTGTTTTATGTAAACAAGTTTTTATAGTTGGTTTAGTTATACTTTAGTACTAAATAATTAAATACATAAGTTGGCAGTCAGGTGTTTTGTGGTTCTCTAATAAAAGTCACTGTGGAAATAGTATATTGTATAACTAGTGCTGAAAATTGGATATTTCAAACGAGTATGAAAGTTTGAGCCACGAGCCTTGGCGAGTGGCTTAAGCATACGAGTTTGAAATATCCATTCAGCACGAGTTGTACACTGTACTTTTCCGACGACCACAACTTTTCCGACCACCACTTAATTCTGTTTTAAAAATAGCAAAATAAAAAAATTAATGAATTATAACATTTTATCATCCATATCGTCCATATCAACAGCAAAACTAAATAAAATATAAAATTATGAATTAAATGTATTTACCTCTTTTATTTATTACAATTTACCAATTTTCTTAAATAAAAATTCGGCTAGTAACAGGTTAGTAGGTACTGCACTTCGTTGCATTTGCTACAATTTGACGTTTCAATATTTAATTTTTAATAAAATGAATGACGATTTTCAAAGTGGCCAACTATTTTTTATCGTCTAGCGTGTGAAATATATTGCACACGCTCATATCACACGGTTTCGTTGCCATGCGAAATATACAATTTTCAGTAACAGTAAACGGTGCGAATTTGGTTATATTTCATAGTGGTCGTCGGAAAAAGTGTTTTTCCTGTTGCAACTAATAATATTTGTTTTGATTGTTATGCAAAATGAGTCTGAAGTGGACAGAAACTGTAATGTTTAAGTTTTTGGAGCTCTACCAGAAACATGATTGCCTGTGGAACCGCCGTCAGGACAAATATAACAATATAAGAATAAAGACGCAAGAGGGAATGCAATTCATAACATTATTAAAGAAATGAAAATTGTTGGTCTTACTACAGCTGATATCAAAAACAAAATTGATCTTGAATTTTTGACAGAAGTTCATCAAACTTTTCTTCAGACATTCTTAAATTATTCCTATAACCCTCTGTGTCTTCTAGTGCTAGTTCTTTCAGCAAAGTGTTTGACGCCCCAAGTTGATTTCTTCTTAAAATCCATTGCCTTACCCATAAACTACGTTTCTTTTGATTTTTTTTCATGCGCAATAATTCGTTTTTCAGTTCTTGTTTTAATAAAATTACGACTAACTGTGCACCTGCACGAACAACTGCATTCGGTGCCATTTTGAAACAACTGTCGGTCAATTTATATTGAAACGTGTGAACAATTAATATTGGTTCAATTTTCATTCAACTTTTGTTGATCAATTTTAATTGAACAACTAAAATCGCCCCGTGAGAACCCGCCTTTAGTCACAGAATAAATACCAATAAATACCTCCGTTGAATAATCTGCGAGTTTGACAGTCTCACATGATCAGTTTGTGCATCAGTGCATCAGCGTGATCAGCATCCTTCGTCTGTGGTGCATCAGTCCTGTGTTATCTATGCAACAGTCTGTGACCTACTTTAAGCTTTATCTGAATTGTTCTGTTGTATCTGTTTTGAACAATGGAAAATCCAAATGGTAAGAGCATGTAAACCAGCAAAACTAAATTTTAACCTAATTGTTTTAGGAATCGCCGTTCATGTCCCGTGCCCGGGCAATGATGTTGAGGTTGTGGATGTGGCGGCCAAGCGTGAGGCCGCGTTTAAGTTGTTTAGAAACCAATGCCCCCTTAGGGCATATGTAGCGGAAGTTACAGCTATACGAGGCAAAGGCAAGAAAAAATGCGCTTGGCGTGTGAAGTACATTCGAAATATGGCTCCCGAATATCAAAACATTGATACTGAACAGTTAGTTGTAGACATAATTAATATGCACCCGAACAACACTCAGATAATAGAAAAAACTAGAAACTATTATCCCCCTTCGATCGAAATTCTCTATTCCTGCAGCTGCAGATGTGTCATGTCTCGATATGCCAGTAGGTCAATTAAAAGATGTGTTGATGTTGAAACAATTGACAAGGATTTGGTTAATTTAAAGGTGGAGGAGAATTTAGTTAATTTAAAATTGGAGGAGAATCTCCAAGAATAAGGCCCGATTTCATAATCGATTTGTTAATTGATGATTAGAATGTCACTATACAGGGTGTCCATTTTTCGAAGCTAAGCATGGGGATCTCGGTTAGCTTAAGAGATACAAAGTCTGTTAAATGGAGGCAAAGTTGCGTATTTTAATGCTGATCAATAATTGAACTTGCAACGTTTGGTTTAGAAAATATCTAAAAAAAATCAAAATTCCCGATTTTTGTTTTCACTGAGAAAACGAAAACATTTTTAAGACACTTTACGGGGAATCTAAATATGCGATTGTTTTTCTCATATCTTTTAAAATAGCCAACAATCGACTGTCAACTTTTGTTTCTCTTATGGACGCCATATTGGATTTTTGCATTTTTGAATGTAACGTTTTTTCTGATTTCAACTATGTATGACACATAATACTTTTGTTAGATATATACAATATTTATAACACAGTGGTGTATATATCTTGATAGTTTATTCCAGAAAATTCATATAAATCTTTTACAGAATTTTACATATTTCAGTTATATAAAAATTAACAACTTAAGTAACTATAGTAACATCAAAAACTAAAAACAAACACAGATAACTATTTGATTAAATTAAATTAAATTATTCAACACCCCCATGTAATCAAATACCCTCAATAGTTCCTTCGATGCCCAAATCTTTTAAGAAACCATTATGTTTTTCTTTGGATAGGGGCTTGGTCATTATATCTGCAATCATTTCATTTGTTGATAGATATTCAATTTTTATTACATTTTCTTCCACTGCTTGTCGAAGGAAATGATGTCTTACTTCAATGTGTTTGGTTCTTTTATGATGTTGCCGATTATTAACAATTTTTATTGCACTTTGGTTATCATTGAAAACATTTACTGTTGGTTCTCTTCCTAATATTTCATTTGTTAGATTTCTAATAAAGTAAATTTCTTTTCCAACATCACTGAGAGCCAAATATTCAGCTTCAGTGCTAGAAAGCGCGACAGTTTTTTGTTTTCTCGATTCCCAAAAAAACAGTAGAATTTCCAATCCTAATAACAAATCCTGTATAGGACTTTCTGTCTATTATATCATTAGCCCAATCAGCATCTGCAAAGGCTTCAATTCCTTTATCACTTTTTCTAAAAACAAGTCCATAATTGATTGTTCCAGCTATATAACGCAGTATTCTTTTTGCTGCTATCCAATGAGTATTATCGTGGCAATTATTAAATTGACTTAAATAACTTACTGCAAAATTCAAGTCTGGTCGAGTACATACAGTCAAGTACATCAGGCCTCCTATTAATTGCTGATACGGTACCTGTATATCACAAGTATCAGTTTCAGGCTTCATAAGTTTTTCGTTAACTACCATTGGAGTTGCTACATGTTTAGCATTTTCCATGCCAAAAGATTTCAATAATCTACATGCAAAATCTTTCTGATTAAGGCTTAAAATACCTTCTTCTCTATTACGTTTAACTTCCATTCCCGAGGGGTAAACCACAAAGCCAAAACGTGTACACCACATCTCCTTTTCGATGACATCTCCCATATCTCCTCAATATTTCCCCACATCTCCCCACATCTCCCAACATCTCCCCACATCTCCTCACCTCATGAATTTTCTTTGTAAATAAAACAATTGTGTGTAAGAGATAGTCGCAAGGATTATTCATCACCTTACCGGTTATGATCGTTTTTTAAAATATACTCCTACTGTAATATTTAGTAAATTGCAATAAATCGTAAGAAACTATATAATCCTTATTTGCAAATAAATCAAATACAAAAGAGACAGGAATTAAAGACGACACCAAATACCACAATTTTAAATGAAGGGGTATATCGAAAATTCATCGACAAAATAAGTTTTTCAAAACAATCCGAAACCGAAAGCGGAAGTTGACATGTTGTTTTGGTAGCATTTTTTTCAGAAGCAGAATTTTGAAAATCTGGGTAGGGGATATGAAAGAACACGATAATTCAAGGGAAACAGTTTTTTGCCGGACTCTCTAACTTCAAAATGGCGGCCGCTATGAATTTTTCAAATATTCGACTTTAACGCCCCACAACTCAAAAAACAGTTATCGGATCAGGTTCCGCAACAACTTGCTTGAAAGCCCTTTGGCGGTACTGCACCATGAAAAAAATTTATTTAGTAAATCCAAAAAACGGTCGCAACGGCGCTCTTCCAAAACTTTTGAAATTTTTGAAAAATTATTTAAAAAAGGTGGCCACACGATTTTTTCTCGAAGAAACCACCTTCTCTATCACTGTCTACCATTCCCGATAATAACGCTGGAATTATTTCGACTGTTTCCGACATCTCCTTGCATTCCACCAACATTATGACTCAACCACATGACCCACATCTCACACATCTCCCCGACATTTCCTACATCTCCCCGACATTTCCCACATCTCCCCCGACATTTCCCACATCTCCCCAACATTTCCCACATCTCCCCAACATTTCCCACATCTCCCCAACATTTCCCACATCTCCTCGACATCTCCTACATCTCCCCAACATCTCCTGCCTTGTGTACACCACATCTCACTGGTGATTTGCCCCTCGTCCATTCCTAAACAATAACTCACAGGACCTAAGAATTTAACATCAAATTCCTCTTTCAAGGCTTTAACAAACATTTCTTTTTCTTTAGTACAATTACTAATTACAAAGAAATCATCAACATACAATGCAATGATTATTAACTTTTGTTCAATTCGTTTAATGTAAACGCAAGGTTCACATTGAGACTGTACAAAGTTAATTGAAAGTAATTTTGTATGTATTTTCTTATTCCATGATCTACTGGCTTGCTTCAAACCATAAATACTTTTTTTTAATTTACAAACTCTATTCTCATCTCCAACTTCAAAACCCTCAGGTTGTTCCATATAAATGGTTTCTGTAAGTTCACCATTTAAAAAAGCGGTTTTGATATCTATATGATCAATATCCATGTTATTTTGATTTGCTAATGCAAATAAATATCTGATGGTCGAGTGTCTTACGACAGGAGCAAAAGTATCTTTGAAGTCTATGCCATATTTTTGACTAAACCCCTTAGCAACAAGCCTAGCTTTGAATCTTTCAACGCCATTTTCATTTTTTATCTTAAATACCCATTTATTCTTTATTACATTTTGATTTTTGGGACGGTCTACTAAATCCCATACATTATGTTGATTTAATGAATTTAACTCTTCATTCATAGCTTCCTTCCATTCATCACAATTTGAGCTATTTAGAGCCTCTCCAACTGTCTGAGGTTCCCCTGGTAAAGCCATTAATGTTGAAAATGAAACATCATCAATTGATAATGAAACATTATAATCTTTCATCCATACAGGATATTTATGCTCACGCACAGGCCTAATATTTACAGTTTCAAAGTTATTATCATTTGTATCAGAACTTTCATTTGAATCATTTACAGTATTATCATCTTTTTGATTTAAAACCGAAATAGAAGGTTCAATATTATTATTTTGAATGTTACTTTTAACATTTGAAACATTATCTTTCATATTTTCAATGAAAACAATATCTTTGGCTTTCGTTAGCTTTCCAGGATTATTAGGATCAGCTAATCTATATCCTTTTGATTCTTCACAGTAACCTATCATAATATATCTTTTAGATTTAAAGTCAAATTTTGTTCTTTTAACATCTGGAATATGAACATATGCTTCACATCCGAAAATCCTAAGATTACTCAAATCAACCTTCTTTTTAGACCAAATTTCCTCAGGAGTTGCACCCTTCACCGCTATAGTGGGACTACGATTCTTTAAATAAACAGCAGTGTTTATTGCTTCCCCCCAATAGCGCTTTTGAAGTCCAGAATCACTTAACATAGTTCTGGCTTTTTCAACTAAAATTCGATTTAGGCGTTCAGCCACCCCATTTTGTTCGGGCGTATATGAAATGGTAGTTTCATGCATTATACCATTTTTACAACAAAAATTAGTAAACGCTTTATTACAGTATTCCCTACCATTATCAGTCCTAATCCTTTTAATTTTCAAATCAGTTTGATTTTCAACAAATGTTTTAAATTGCACAAAGGTATCAAATACTTGTGATTTTTCTTTTAGTAAATAAACAAATGATTTACGTGAATAATCATCAGTAAAAGTCAGAAAATACTTAGCACCCATCCAACTAGGTTCTGACATTGGACCACATACATCTGAATGAATTAATTCTAATTTTTCTTGTGCTCGCCTAGCTTGACCTTTTGGAAATGCATTTCTTACTTGCTTTCCCTCAATACATGGTATACAAACATTTAAATCTTCCTCTTTGAAGTTTATGCCTATGGCTAACTGTTCTTTTAACAAACGCATACCTGATATACTTAAGTGACCAAGTCTTCTGTGCCATGTATCCTGCGAGACAAAAGTTGATGATGCAGCAACAGTCTCCAATGCAGAATGATTTTCATTTGCCTCTTCATTTAGGAGATACAGACCACCATTTTTCCGTGATCCAATAGATACATAATTACCATAAATTGTACTTGTTTCTGCATCATATAAACGACATTCAGTTTGATTAAACATTACAATGCGATTTTTATCTGCAATTTTTCCAACTGAAATCAAATTAGTTGCAACATCAGGAACATGTAGAACATTTTCTATAATAGCAGTAGTAACAACATTATTAACATTGTTTTTTAACTTTAACTCTATATTACCTGAACCTATGCATGAAATTGTTTGATTATTAGCTACACTAACTGTTTTATCTAAACCAATATTGTTTAAATTTACAAATAATTGATCATTCATGCACATATGATTTGTACAACCAGAGTCAATTACCCATTCTTCCTTCTTGAATGGTCCACTTCCAAGAGCTGATACCAAAAGCAAAGCAGCATTTTGTTCCTTTGCTTTTTCAATAGTATTATTCATAGGTGTCCTCTTTTGTAGTTTTGGACATCTTGGTTTAATATGACCTCTCTGGTGACAGTAGTGGCACACAGGAACAAATTTCCGAAAGGATTTGTTTTGTTTATATCCTTGTTTACCTTTTAAAGCTAGAGCAGTATCATTTTGATCATTATCCAGTTTTAGTCTATAATCTTCTTGAAGCAATCTTGATTTAACAAATTCACTGGTTAACTTAGTTTGTGAGGATTCTATAGTCATAACAAGAGGATTATATTCATCTGGTAAACCACATAACATTGTGACTGCTATTTCTTCATCATCAACAGCACAATTAAGATCAGCTAGATCTTGTGTAATAGACAAGATTTCGCTTAGATATAAATTCATTGATTCAAATTCATTGCAATTTATACGACAAAGCCTCCGTTTCAATGCTAATCTACGACTAATACCTTGGTTTTCATATGCTAACTTCAGGTTATCCCATGCAGATTTTGCAGTTTTTGCATTCCTCACATGAGGATGACAAGCTGAATTGACATTAAGACAAATTTTAGCATACGCTCTTTGATCTCGTACTTTTTCGTCTTCAGCAGACTTGTCTGATAAACCAATATCAGTTAAATTCCATAGCCCATGCTCAATGAGTAATAATTTCATTTGAAATTTCCAAGTTCCATAATTTCTCACACCTTCCAATTTTTCAATTGACTGATATCCAACAGAAACATTAACTGGAGTTGTATTTGCTGTCATCTTGATTTACACAAATAAAATACCAATTATACTTGAAAAATTCACAACTATGAGATCTGGGCCCATAACCTGTTAGATATATACAATATTTATAACACAGTGGTGTATATATCTTGATAGTTTATTCCAGAAAATTCATATAAATCTTTTACAGAATTTTACATATTTCAGTTATATAAAAATTAACAACTTAAGTAACTATAGTAACATCAAAAACTAAAAACAAACACAGATAACTATTTGATTAAATTAAATTAAATTATTCAACAACTTTAGCTTGTGTTTTTACCTACAATTTCAAGTTATCCATTTTTACGCAGAGTATCATGCGGAAACAAAAGCGACAAGTTTGTTTTAAAGAAAATTCTGATTACGAATTTAATTTTAAGTCATTGCTTTGGCTAATTTTATGAAAGAAATGCGAGTTTTAAAAGAAGAATAGTGGGATATAACAAAATTTATTATCAACTCTTATGATTTATGTTGAAACAATAGAATAAAAATTAAAAAACAGAAAATTATAGCAAAAACTAAAACTTTAATCGAAAACACAACGGGATAGTAACAAATATTGAAGTATTGTTTTTCTTTGAACAGACATTAGGGTGTATTCTGTACAGCAAAAGTTAAAAAATAGCGGGCCGCTAAAACTTAACAGCCCGTTAATAGTTTTTGGTATTCTATTGGACACCTTTTAACGGATGCCTGTTAAGTATTAACAAATATCTGTTAAATATTAGCGGGATCTAAATCGCACCAGTTAAAAAATTAAAGGGAACGTTAACTTTCGCTCAGCTATCATTTCTAACCTGTTTGTTTTAATAAGTAGCTGACATATCGATGTTTCTTGTACGTTATGGCAATATTTGTAGCGGCAGAGATTTTCGATGAAATGTTAGGGGAGTAATGCTGCAAATGTGCCGTATATGTGAATGCATGCAATCATTTTTGTAAGATTCCCCCGGTCAATACCGCACAAAAAATCAAAAACGCCGAAACGCTAAGAAAAGTATACCGAGGCTACCTGTGGAACGATTTTTTTAAAATAATCATTAGGTAATTTACTCGGTAATTTATTACGAAATATGATTTATGCAGTACTTGATATTATTTCGTTTCTTCATTTATTTAATTGAAATAAATTATTTGTTATTAGTTCTATAGGGACCTACGGAAATTTGTGTACTACAAGAGCCTCATATACTGAATTGTCTAACCCGAACCCTTTTTTCAAAAAACTGTATTTTGTCCAACTTATCTTAATTAATAATCGTTCGTAATTTTAGCTATGAGTTATTATTAACAAGACGAAATCAAAGAAATTTCAGTAATCCATTTGAACTTCCCAATTCTGCATTTTTGAAGTTATTTACATTAAGTAAAGAATGTGTAACTGACTTAAAATACACTCTTTGAGCAGTTTATGCCTCCACCTCAAAAAAGTACCGACATCCCTAAACATATCAAAATATTAACAGCATTGCATAATCTCGGACTATCTTTTTGTTGTACGAGGACATTGGTTACGTTTTTCACTGACACACATATTTTAATATTTGACGTATACCTACTAGCTTAAATATATACAAATTCACCGCGTAAACGTTAAATACTACAAGATAAGTCCGCTTACACTAGACCAATTTGTTTGTCATATAACTAACTTCAGACCGTATGATAGCGGCTCTGCTAAAAAGTAATATTTTAACGGAGCGCTAAAAACTAGTGTTAGAGAATAATAAAATAATAGCGGACCGCTAAAATATAATATTTTAACGGAGACCGCTAAAATTTAACTTTTAACGGATGTGCTACAGAATACACCCTATAATCCGTTAGGTCCGATTTTTCAGTTCGTGTTTAATTCCTGGTTCAGCTAAACTGATGACTTAAAATTAAATTCGTAATCAGAATTTTCTTTAAAACAAATTTGTCGCTTTTGTTTCTGCATGGCACTCTGCGTAAAAATCGATAACTTAAAATTGTAGGTAAAAACACAAGCTAAAGTATTATATATCATACATAGTTGAAATCAGAAAAACAAGTTACACTCAAAAATCCAATATGGCGTCCATAAGAAAAACAAAAGTTTAACAGTCGATTGTTGGCTATTTTAAACGATATGAGAAAAACAATCGCATATTTAGATTCCCCGTAAAAAGAGTCTTAAAAATGTCTTAATTAAAAATTCGTAATTTCACTTGTTTTCATTTTATCAGCGAAGAACAAAAATCGGGAATTTTGATTTTTTTTAGATATTTTCTAAACTAAACGTCGTAGGTCCAATTTCTTTTCAGATTATTGATCAGCATTAAAATAGGCAACTTTGCCTCCATTTAACCAACTTCGTATCTCGTAAGCTAACCGAGATCCCCATGCTTAGCTTTGAAAAACGGACACCCTGTATAAGTTTCAATGTTATACCAACTATCACATCCTAACGGTCAGAAAACAGGGTTTTAAATTTGATTATGAAATGGGCCCTAATTCTTATTTTATATTCTATGTGTAGTGTGACGTTAATTATCAATCTGTACTTAATACTACTGTTTCAAAACGAATTTTATATTTTAGGTAAATTCTGGCTGTAATAAGATGTCGCAACCACATCCATTAAAGATATATTATATTTTTTATTTAGTAAATATACTTTTTGAATACTTATATATGGCACGCCGTTTTACTTTTTATTGCAGCATATAAAATTATCTTTTTAAACCGAGAAATAAAATTATCCTAACAATAATTTTTAATATTTTAAAATATCATTCAGATAATTTTAATTATTTACAAATATCATTGAAATATTTTGCAATATTTTTTAATAACAGGTATCTAAAAGGAATATTTATTATCTAAACGATATATTTAAATAATAAAAAATATCATTAGGATATTTTTAATTCTCTAATAAAAAATATCGTTGAGATAATCTTAATTCCCAAATTAAAAAAAATAGTTATTTTTATTTAAAATTATCGTTTAGATAATTTTAAATCACGATTTAAAAATATCGTTGAGATAATTTTAATTCGTTGAGATAATGGAAATTGGCGCCATCACGACGCGATCCACACTATCATATGTGTTTTTACTCCAGTGTGAATAATACTTTGAAGAACGGGTTATTTTGTTAGGAATTTTAACTTCGTCACACATTTTGTGGCGGCGCTGGAAATTATTAGGTTTGTTCTAGTGGCGTGGCATGACTTCTTCAGAAGTGTAATCGCACTGTGAAATATAAAAGGAAGAAAATTGCGCCGCAGGCGATTTTTTTTTTGGATAAGTGGGCGTGGCCTAGTTAAAAGCGTTTAAAAAGCACTTGAGAGTTTAAGATAGCATTATAAAATTACTCTTGGCTATCCTCATTATCCTTCATTTTACATAGGTACTTCACACTCTTCACAGTGGTTCAAACTGCACGTACCGATTACCGAATTACATAGTACAAGTACCAGTGTATCCGCATCAAGGTAGCGGATACTGCGGGAGCTTTACTTACGCCTGCAGGACGTAGTGCGCGTGCGCGAACAATCTACCCGATTTCAGACTGTTTAAGTAACCTACGGTTACATAGCAACATTTAAGACGTCGGTCGTCGCGTCGGTGGCGATCGGCTATTTTAAAATTCTTGTTATTACTTATACTTATTAATTATGTACCTAATGTGGGTAATTTTAATTATTATTATTTATAAATATATTACTCATATTTATTATAATTTTTTAAGGTTTTAACTGTAATCGGCGATTACAACGGTTACATACACGCTTCGCCACTGGTTTGTTCCAACAAACGGTTCTGGTACAGTTCAGGAACGATTTTATGCGCATGCCTTAAAAAAGTATTGTCTCTGAACTACAGCGGGATTCTGAATACTCGACTCGACTCGAGTCGAGTCGCTAGTGAATCCGATATCGAGAACGCTTGATTCTAAAGTGGTATCGTGTGTGCTATCGTCGTAGCCGACCGTAAACTTGTGCGACGCTAACTTCATCTGAGTATATTCCCGCCAATTTTAATTGTCATCTCGAATATTCAAGGGTTAGAATCCACAGTTTGTATTATTTGTGTTTATTATTAAGTTTTTTCAAGTGTATCTTTTATTAATTCAATTGTGCTTTCAAAAAAAATGATCCCAATTGTGGATTTTTATATCAGTTCTGCCCATAATTTTTTATACGTGTCCCTGCCAGACGCGTTATTCATTCGCCCTACCGCGAAATCCACATGGTTTTCCATGAAATTTAAAAAAAATTCCCAATGGCATTGTTTCATTTTGAATGCCCTATAAATGATTATGAATATATTTTACATGACATACCTATATGCTTTAAAAATGCAGTAATTATTTGAATTTTCATGTAGGTAGGTACTTACATCTTCACTAAATGAATTTGTTTTAATGATTAATAATCGCGTAGGACTCAAATACACACTTTCGCAAGACTTGGGTGAAACTAAATAACGTTACAGAACTTATCATTGTAAACTACCCCTTGTAAATATTTACACTAGTGTAAAGCTGAGTTCAGATGCAGGGCGGATACGCAAAATATTTTTTGCGGATCTTTTCTGATTGGTTAATTCAATTTAAATCTTACTATTTCAAATTGAATTAACCAATATTTTGCGTATCCGCCCTGCATCTGTACCGGGATTCTGAATACTCGACTCGCTATGTCGAGTCGCTAGTGAATCCGATATCGAGAACGCTTGATTCTCAACCTCAAGTGGTATCGTCTGTGCTATCGTCGTAGCCGGCCGTAGCCGACCGTAAACTTGTGCGACGCTAACTTCATCTGAGTATATTCCCGCCAATTTTAATTGTCATCTCGAATGTTCAAGGGTTTTAATCCACAGTTTGTATTATTTTTGTTTATTATTAAGTTATGAATCCAACCGCTGTTTAAGATGCAAGGTCAAGGTATCAATTATAGGAAGAAAAGTTTCTACTTTGAATTTTTCTTTGCCATGTACCTAGTTGTGAGAAACTAAAGCTGCAATTTCATCGACGTTTATTGACGCGCTAAGGGGAATCCCGAATATCGTATTTAACGTAAAGGGAAAGTCCCGATCGTGCATTCGTGCGAGTCGGTTTACTTGGATGTTGGGTCGCGTTCCGTGATTGTATCAAAGCATCGAGCGGATGTATTACCAACATAACAAATCTAAACACCGTTTTAAGCGCATCAGCCCTTGCATTAGCCTGTGTGCCTATGAGCTGACGTAAAAGATGCGATTTCAAAACGAACAGCTGTTTTTTTTACAAAAATGTAAAGATGGTGACAGGGGCTAGGGGGCCCCTTGGATCGCGGGGCCCTGGGCTCAAGCCCAGCGAGCCCATGCGTAAAGACGGGCCTGCCACTATAGGTGTCGAGAAGCTATCGAGCATATCTCTATCTCACTTTAAAGCTCTATGCGTCTCGCTTCTTCTTGACGAAATTTGAAATATTTACGGCGGCATTTTAAACAAGTGCATAGCACTTTTTTACATCGTAAATATTTACAAGGGGTAGTTTACAATGATAAGTTCTGCAACGTTATTTAGTTTCACCCAAGTCTTGCGAAAGTGTGTATTTGAGTCCTACGCGATTATTAATCATTAAAACAAATTCATTTAGTGAAGATGTAAGTACCTACCTACATGAAAATTCAAATAATTAGGTACTGCATTTTTAAAGCATATAGGTATGTCATGTAAAATATATTCATAATCATTTATAGGGCATTCAAAGTGAAACAATGCCATTGCGAATTTTTTTTAAATTTCATGGAAACCCATGTGGATTTCGCGGTAGGGCGAATGAATAACGCGTCTGGCAGAGACACGTATAAAAAATTATGGGCAGAACTGATATAAAAATCGACAATTGGGATCATTTTTTTGAAAGCAGAATTGAATTAATAAAAGATACACTTGAAAAAAATTAATAATAAACAAAAATAATACAAACTGTGGATTAAAACCCTTGAACATTCGAGATGACAATTAAAATTGGCGGGAATATACTCAGATGAAGTTAGCGTCGCACAAGTTTACGGTCGGCTACGGCCGGCTACGACGATAGCACACACGATACCACTTTAGAATCAAGCGTTCTCGATATCGGATTCACTAGCCAGGGCCGAGCCGTGCCGGCGGTGCAAGGGGTGCACGGCACCCGGGCGGCAACTTGCTAGGGGCGGCAAAATCAAAAATTTAAGATATATTATGCTTACGACATTAAAAAGGATGAAACTTAATACTTCCACCAACAGCAACCGAAGTTGCTGCTGAGGATGCTGGGGTGGAATATTTGGCATTCAAAGTCTCAGATGCTCGTATAATGCGTTAAAAATTGGCCACGCCCACTTTTGAAAAAAAATCGCCTGCGGCGCATTTTTTTGCTCAATGCGCTCGCATTTCCATATACCAATACCAACCTCCTTCGACACTAATTCTTGACTACACCCCTAAAGGGGACGCCAAAAACTAACCCGCTCGGGTGAAAAAATTACTGAGCCGCTCCTGATAACTGTAGTTGTCAGATTTGTTTTCATTAATGATATTTCAAAAAATATAAAAATTAGAGACGATTTTTTAGGGTTCTGTCCAGTTATAGATAATAATCTAATAATAATAATCTACTCTACCCATGTCCTGTTGCCAGGCCCCGAAAGCAGTGCTTGTGTGGGGTGGGAGGAAGGGGCTATTGGGGCTATTATTATTAAGCGGGCTGGTGAAGGATTAACAGTCTTTTTATTGAATTATTTAAAAGAATTAAATATTGATATTAAGGATATGCGAGGGCAGGGGTAGGACAACGGTGCTAATATATCAACTATTGAAGCATTGAGTTTGTATTAATTTTTTTTAAAGTTTACTATAGGTATTACAAAGAATAAAGTTTATACCTAGTAACAACCTTAATGATTTTTTATTTTTTAAAGAAGTTAGCAGTTATCAAGGAAATGCAGAATTTTAGAATCAACACTATTTATGTCTTAGGAGCTATGTAGGGGCGGCAAATTATATCTTGCACCCGGGCGGCAGATACCCTTGGCTCTGGCCTGTCACTAGCGACTCCATAGCGACTCGACTCGAGTCGAGTCGAGTATTCAGAATCCCGGTACAGAGCAGTTAATTTAGTAAGTGGCTCTCACTCAAACATTGTGCTTCTTTTTCTTCGAACATACGGTGGTCTTTTGTGGAAGGAGAAGGAGCATATCCCTATGCTGCACTTCACAACCGATATGGTTCAGGGAAGCACGATCGAAGATTGGTATTTTCAACTGTTAATTGTTTGGCGCGCATTTCAAAATGCCATACAATAAAATAAAAAACTTTAGTTAAATTAAATTCTCAATACTTTGCTGTTCTATACTTTATATTTAATTAACACTCAAAACCACTTAAAATATACAAGGAAACTCATAAAACACGTAAAAATTTTAAACAAAAAAAATTCGATTGACACAATGAGCACAATTATATTTGAAAGATAAAATCTGATTTCCCATTCCAGACGTGTCGCTCTCTGGTGGCGACATTTAGCCACGTGACCCTCGCGGAGGGCGCCGATTGGCTTGGTTTGCTATATTTTGCAGGTCTCACGTGATACATCTATACGTTAAAATGCTTGTACTGCTCCCCAGGAAAGTCACGTGACCAAATGTCATTAAAATACCAGGACATGGTTTATTACTGTTTCTTATTTAACCTGCCTTTTTCACAATATTGTAAAACAATTTTTTCCAAATATTGTAGACAATCGTAGAAAAAAAGTTGTGTGCAAACTTATGCAAAAGGTGTTATTACCACGACCTTCTAGATTTTCATTAAGTGTGGTTGTTCTTTCAGAAAATCTGGAAGATCGTGGTTATTACTATTGACGTATTCACCTCTATTCTGTAAGTCGTAACGACTCGTTCACTAACGGTCGTCGGCGTTTGATTGATTTTTTGCTTGACCGTGAACGAGACCGGATTTACATAAATACGAGGGTCGTCAACGATGATCGTTAGCTAACGAGTCGTTCGTGCACTACTTGTTACCGAATAGGGCTGTTCGTCTAACTCGGCCTACAACTTCGTTGGACAATTTTTACTTTGCGTGCAATTAAATTTAAAAACTACTAAATAAAAATTGCCTAACTGGCAACACCAGCGCCCATGCTATCCACGTGTACGATATAGGGTACGTTCCGAAATCTACTGACAGCACTAACTTTACTGATTAGTCGTTCCAAAATCAGTTACAGCAATGCTGGCGCTGGTTACGCGTTGTCAAAAAATACTAATAATTCTAAAAACATCTTTGGAATTTTCTACTGACGCAGCTGATAGTGGAGAGGTAGTGTGGCGTCAGTAAACTGTCATTTTTTGAATTTTTGAATTTCGAGGTGTTCAAATTTGTGTGAAAAATGTCCGAGAACAGAATAACATATCAATTTATTGATGGGGACTCCAATAAAGAATATGCTATTGATTTAACTTTCAAAGAGCAGAAATAGGTTATTATCAATTCTACGTCATCTTCTGAATCTGAACTTGCACGAGTCAACTAAATTTTCAATCATATTTTCAACAATAGGCGGAACGATAGTAGCAAAAACCATTTTAAAAAATTAGGTTATTATTATATGCATGATTATTGCGGAGGGGATTAACTCATTTTGGGTTCTGCTTCTGAACATGTTCCGAAATACGTCAGTAATTTCTCCGATTGCAATTTCGGAACGGTGTCATTCAGTACTGCTATCCCCAAGTACTACCAGCAGTGTCAGTAGATTTCGGAACGTAGCCTTATTCTCGTACTACATTCAAATGTCATATTTGACTTGTGAAAGTTAACCTATCAAGGTTATATATTTTTATTTTAAATTTCCTTTAACACGTTTACAAATATTAAATAAACTGCATTTCATATACAACATTCTCCAAACGTAGTAGGGAGATATGGGTGCCTCGAAAAAGGTATGGCATTAATGTAGTCGTTTACAAAGCGATATTCCTTAAATCAGGATTAATATTTAAAAGATAATTTTAAACCAAATATCTTTTGATAAGATTTTATTAATAAAAATTTTACCTATTTTTAAAATGATTTCAAAGATTAGTACTATCTGTTAATTCACCATGTCCTGTTCACTATGTGATAATAATTTTGTTCTAAAAAACAAGGTAAAGAGGCAATTTGGTACACTGCAATTTCCTTCTGTTCATTTTTTAGATTTACCTACATTATAGTTATGTTTAATTTACATTTCAGGTGCCTAACCCAGGGTCTTACTTATATGATCCAGCTTTGTTGGAAGGACTTGATTGGAACTCCTTAAGAAATTGTTTGTCTCCACCTATAACTAATACCCAACCTGGTGAAGAATGGCTTGTAGTACGGCCTTTGCAACTTGAAGACTATGATAAAGGATTTGTAACTTTACTTTCACAACTAACAGCTGTTGGGAATGTTAGTCGTACAACTTTTGAACGTAAGCATTTAAACAACTTTTATATTAACAGTATAGTTATAAGTTCGAGATACAAAATTCCTGAATAAGAAAATCAATCTATTTTGAATAAGCTAGCTTAATCGGGGTGTATACTAAATTGTAATTCTAACTATTACAAAGATACTCAACTGTAGAATATGTTTTGCACTTTCTTTTTTTTAATTTTTTCTTGTAGCGAAAGAGGGTAGACAAACGTACCTAGTTGGATAATAGTAGCACGTGACGTCATGTACTATACGTAGATACCAAGCGTTATACCATACGGAAGCGTAAAATACCATTATAGAAACATTTTAAATTAAAATGCAGCGGAAACCGCGCTAGACAAGGCAAAATACTATAGAACCAAAGTTGTAGAAAATAAAATTTCTTATAAGAAACTCTCCGAAAGCGTATGTCTAACTTTAATAATTTGGGTCTTAGAACCGTTTGAAGTTACCATAAACCAGCGACTTTGGTTTAAAATTGCAACACAGCGAAAACGGCCCAAAATAGGTAAAAAAACATAAGACTAAAGTTGTAGAAAATAAAATTTCCAATAAGAAACTCCCCAAAAACATATATCTACTAACAGTAATAGTTTGACATTAGGAACCGTTAATGCGTTGAGAAGTTTGTTCTTTTTGATTTTGCGTTCATTGAGACAGAAAAGCTAATGCCGTCCCCACGTGTTTGTGGTCACGTGATAATTTTGAAATTATTCTGTACTTTGTTTCTTTAATAAAAAAAGGATTAAGTTTTACATGTTTTTGTTTCCAATAATATACTTACTATACCATAAACTTTTAAATATACCACTTTTAACAAGAAAATCATAAAAAGACTACAATTTAGAAAAAGTAAGTTATGAAAAAATTTCTGTTAATTAAAGTAACTGATTTTATTATTTTTATTATACTGTATTGATTTAACAATGACATTGCTTTCTACTTTTTCATGGAAATATTTTACTCATTAAAATTTCAAGGTATTTTTGTAGAAAATTACGGAATGCCAATAACATTCAGACACGATTTCATTATTTTTATTCCTGTTTTATTGCATTCATAAATAATTCTGTGTAACATTAATTTAATAGCTACTATTTTTTTATTACTATTTTAGAAATTTTTGTAGTAAAACTTATGTAATAGTAGGATAGTAAAAAAGACAGTGTTGACAATTTAGAGTTTCAATATTAGGCGTGGTCACCATTACTTGCACTTTTAATAATTTGCCTTGTTAAAACAACATTTTTGCTAATTAAATTCAAACTTAAATGAGAAAGTTCAAGTTTATATTTGTAAACACCTCTAAAACCAAGTACAATTCCTGGATATAATTTTTTCCAGTCACTATACAGGATGTCCATTTAGATTTAGTGTAGGATTGAGACATTTGTTTGTTTTTCAAAATTTATGGTAACTTGTGTTGCATGAGTAGGGATTAAATTATGAAGTACCTTAGAAATTGTACTGAACAAATTTAGGTAACCCTATACCGCCTCTACAGAGTGTTACTTTTACTAGGACGGTATATGTTATGTAGTAACTTCTTTATTTTAAATTGAACACCCTGTATTTTCTTACATTTTTGACTTGCTGATTTAACGAATTTTAGGAATAAATAGAATTTACTGTACCTAAAGGCAACCAATTACAAGATATTTTTTTTATAAGACAATTGTAATTTTTGTTGTAGGTCAGTACTGGGCTATGCAAAAAGCTGGTGGTTACTATGTAACCGTTATTGAAGATACTAGAAAAAGAAGCATCATTGGTGCAGCAACCCTTGCTACTGAATTTAAATTCATACACGATGGTGGTATCAGAGGAAGATTAGAAGATGTAGTTGTTAACAACACCTACAGAGGAAAGCAACTTGGAAAACTGTAATATTATATTCAGTTTTTAATTTCTGATTTTTTAATTAACATTTATTTTATATTACAGAATTGTTTTAACTGTAACCCTATTGGCCAAGAAGTTAAATTGTTATAAAATGTCTTTGGATTGCAAAGATCCACTTATACCCTTTTACAAATCAATAGGGTACAAGTTGGAACCAGGAAATGCCAATTCTATGGTTATCCGGTATGATGCAGCACCTTCCTGACAATTAGCTGTCAACGCTTCAAACCCTAAATCCAAATTGTAAGTGTCCTTAATGGCACTACTTAGTAGCCCTTTGTATACATATCCCTAAATGTAATTAGAGTCAATTTGGTGCTATTTTAGTAATACTGGTTGCTTTTACCAAGTTAGTAGTTCAATGAGATATGATGTACATATAAATAAGTTTATATAGTTTTCGTGTTATTTCTTCATTTCCCCCAAAAAAGCCTAAATCATTAAAAATTGTACAATAAGTTCAACCTTGGTGCACCTTGTAAATAATTTTCAATTTCACATTCCAAGTCGCTTCTTTCTTTTCTTTGACTATTAATGTTTAGGAAATTAGTTCATTATTATTTTGCTGTTTTGTTATTTGTTGCAATATTATTTTGTAGCGTATTTTAAACCTAAAAGTACAAAGGGTTCTAAAAAATGTTTTCGTGCATTGTGCACGAAAATATTGTTACGTTTGGATTTTTTGTTGGTTGTGTTGACAGAGGATGGGCGCTTCGGAAACGCCATAATCGTACTTAAATGCATGGGTTCACTTACCATGTTGTATTTATTTTATTCGCTTTGCTTTTTTGTGTTATATACAATGCTTTATGTATTCTATCTTGTCCTTGTTTGTAAAGTGCATTACAATATAATAAATTGTATTATCACAGTTTATTACAATTCTTTGCATAATTTGAAGGGAGGGTAAAGTATTTGGGGATTACCCTAGACCCCAAAGTCCATACGCATGTACATGTTATTGTACCTTACAGCCTTTAAGTAATCTGGTCCGTTTTTTAATTTTATAAATAAATACCTACTAGAACACAAAATTCGCCTAATTTTAATATCTTTAATTCTTTCAGGATATATTACAAAGGCTTTATGGAAATTTATTGTAACCACGACCAATACAAATTCTACCTTAAACAAACCAGTAACATTATTCCCCATCCTATAACATTAAACGAAGAGGTAGAAAACTCCAAATATACGTTGAGATAGAATAAAATTCCTTATATGGTTTAATGTTATACCTCATCTGCTATTCTGAGGTACAATAATATACCATACGTACCAAACGAGGTAGAATTACTATGTTAAATACCTGGAGGTTTTAAATTATACCTTAAATAGGTGTTCTGTTTTGTCAAAAAATTTGATAATTTGGTTGGCGTAAATTAGTGGATTTCTGTAAATGACAACTAATTTAACAAAAATTTGAAAATTGAAAAATTGAAAATCATGGCACATCATATTTAAAAATCGCAAAATTTTAAATCGTTATTTTAAAATAAATATAGCACATTTTAATGTTATTATTAGCGCCATTTGAAACGCAATAATTTTACCTTTCAATTAATACCATTACCATTCCTGTAAGTTGAATTGGCGAGCAGGAATCAGCAGAAACGTTCAATACAATGTTAAATCCCTATGTACACCTTTGAAATATATATTGAATATTTTGAAAATTTCATAGCGGCTGTCAGTTTGAAGTTACAGAGTGCGGTAAATATAGCTGTTTGCCTTGAATTAATTCAAGGCTACTCAGATCACAAATCACACTCAGATTCTCAAAATTCTGCTTCTGAAAAAAATGCTACCAAAAAAACATGTCTAACTTCCGTTTCGGGTTTCGGATTTTTTTGAAAAGCTTATTTTGTCGATGAATTTTCGATATACCCCTTTATTTCCAATTTCATCAAAATCGTTTCACTAGTTTTTGCGTTAGAGGCGTCACATAGGTACATACATACACACCCATACACCAGAAAATCAGTCGCGGCCGAAAAAGATTCACTTTTTGGCCATGATACAAAAATAACTATTTTGTTACACCAATTTGATAATAGGATTAAGCTATTTACCCTTGAGCGTAATTTATACAAAAATGATATAGTATTGATTAAGACAACACATTGTTTACAATGACCAGACACATAAATAGTTTTTCCTGGTAGGTATGCACCTATAATGTCAAAATATGTACCTTTCTACTATTAAAGAACTAAAAGTTAACTGTTAGTTTACATAGTAATAAGACAATGATCAAATATAAACAAAATAAAATATACTTAAATATGATAATGGAATATAATTTTTTCCTTTGATGCATAGACATATAAATACCAAAATATCATAAAGAGTAAAGCACATTTTTATTATACAGTTTGTGTTATAAGTATATTCTTGTATAAACATGATAGCCTCTACGTTTTTGAATATTTTAACCAATATAATAATAGAACAGTATTTTAAATCACCTGGTTGCATAATTATTTTTTCCGAAAACTACGAACATTTTCAATACAAAGGAAATATATCTGTGGTAAATTTTAAAATTATTAACAACACCGTTAATGAAAATCTAATTTTTCGAAGTTACGGTTGCCAAGATTTTCTAATACAACATTCAGATTCTTCGGAAATTCTCAACCAGATCGAAAAAGATATTAAACTTCATGAAGACAGATTCAATTTTAGGAAGTACTTAATTATACCAACTTTACAAGAATCAGAAAACTTAACTAAAATATTTGATTTAGCTGCGTTACAGTACATTGCGAACCTTCTTGTGGTAGTTCCTGAAAATTACAACTTTATTCCAGAGTGTGCATTAAAATTCAATTTGTCATGCGAATATGACTTAAATTTCAAACTGTTGACCCATAGGTATGTTGGTAGGAATAATAATGATCATCCTGAAATTGTGGATGAATGGTTTTCAAAAAATCAAAGTTTTCTATATGGAAAGAATTTATACCCAGACAAAATTACAAATCAACAAGGAAGAATTTTGAGATGTGCCACATTCAATTATAAACCGTATAGCATTATTGGTAAGATTTTTATCTAGATATAGTACCGAGATGTATAAAATTTAAAGATCTTATTTGCAAGCGAAAGAGCAGAATTTTTTTCAAATAAAGCGCGCGATATTCAGTAGTAATATCATAAGAGCGCTTTCGTATATTCGAATATACTTTTTTCTACTAGCGTGCGGAAAAACGCATTTTCCGCACATGTTTTAGTGCGGAAAATCCACTTTTCCGCACCGTGCGGCAAAGATTTTTCCGCACTAGTTTTTCTACTAGCGTGCGGAAAAACGCATTTTCCGCACGCTAGTAGAAAAACTATTGTTCCTAACACGTGCAGAAACCTATTTTTCCGCACGCAAATGCCGTTGACAGCACGACGCGTAGCGGAGTGGTGTCAAGCATTTAAGTGATTTTCTGCACTTGTTAGGAAAATAGCTATAGAATATACGGAAGTGATCGAATGATATTTGTCACGATTATATCACGAATTTTAAAGTTAATTTTGGTATTTAACCTATTTTCAAATTCAAAATGTCAGTCTGACTTTTGAAAAAATTAAAATCAATTATTGCTATTTACGGTTGCTACAGATACCCACAGCCAATAGGAAGCCGAAGCACCAAATCGAATATACGGATAGACCAAGAAGGTATATCCGAGAATTCCCGCCGTGATTGGTTCATTTTTAAAAAAATCTTAAATCCTATTGGTCTATAATATATGAGTGATATAATCAGATTTAGATAAAAGAACAAATGCAAAACCAATAGAACGTCCCGATTCAGTATTTCTTTCTCCACAAAAAATTTCTGAACAGTTTTGCTCTAAAATAATTAGGGGAGAACATACATAAACAAAGATACTTTTGTATAAATAATAAATATTAAATAAAATATCGATTTCAACGGGAAATAATAAGATTTATTCGCTTTATACGTATTTCGGCATCATTGTGCCATTGTCAAAAGCTATTATAAAATATTATAACAAATGCAAAAATATAGTAACTCCTTGATTCTATTATTTTAACACTGCGTGAAGCAGCTGGCCCCAGTCAACCCGTCGGAGGTCAGTCGCTTATCAGTGTTTTAAAAAGATATTTATTCCAAAATCTTCAGTAAAGGAGAATCTAAGAGATCAATTTGCTCATTCATTAAAGGTATGTTGTTTTTTGTGTGTTTATAAATTTCAAAAGCTTCTAAAATGTTTAATTTATTTTTGTTATCAGAAAAGTGTAAAAATTTAATTGTATTATTAGATGTTAATGTGTGATTTTGTTCTAACAAATGTTTAGCAAAATGTGATTTATGTGCATGTTTATATTTGTAACAACGGATATGTTCTTTTTGCCTAATACTGAAATTTCTAATTGTTTGACCTATATATACTGAATCACAATGTGAACAATTTAATTTATAAATACCTTTTTAAAACACTGATAAGCGACTGACCTCCGACGGGTTGACTGGGGCCAGCTGCTTCACGCAGTGTTAAAATAATAGAATCAAGGAGTTACTATATTTTTGCATTTGTTATAATATTTTATAATAGCTTTTGACAATGGCACAATGATGCCGAAATACGTATAAAGCGAATAAATCTTATTATTTCCCGTTGAAATCGATATTTTATTTAATATTTATTATTTATATAATCATGGATTTCAACAAAGTGACGCTTGAGAATGTCAATAAAGATACTTTTGCATCGAAATCCCTACTCCTAAAAGTTTTCTATTTAGGTATCTTATTATTAGTTTCATCACTGTCAGTTGAAATATTGATGACTTTTTCTTTGTTACTTTACTTAAAGCCTACAACCTTCTTGATTTTCAAGACTTGAACGTCAAGTCCCGAAATCTAGAAGGCTATGCTTAAAACACTTGTAAACAAATAGTAGGTTTTATGACATCACGAAAGTGTTTTTACAGACCGAGAGAGTTTAATTTCAGAGTCCTGACAGATTTTACTTTCGTGACTTAAAAATAAGTATTAATTTGATTTTAGAAAACTCTCCAATTGTAGCAAGAGGATCAGAAAATTGCGTGGCACATGAGTATGCCAAACGCCATAACATGAGCGTTGAATATGTTCTAGATAATGATGAATGGGGAATAATTTATGATAACTGGACTGGTAACGGAATATTAGGAAATTTGGCAATGGATAAAGCAGATGTTGGATATGGTAGGTACTAAAACACAAAATGGGAGGCGAGGGCGTACGGAACCGGGAAATTTTAAAATGTTAATAAAACATGCAAAGAAAAATTTTATTTCCAAAGAAAACGTGATTTTAGTTTACCAAGGAGAATGTTATTGTTTTACCTGAAATAAAATTTTCTGCAATTTGATGAGTAGGTAGGCTCCTTCCTACTCATGATGACGAATTCTTGCGCGCAAGTTTTTTAACATTGCCTAACATTTTCTGGTGAGGTATTTTTGTAAAATTTCAGTTATTGGACTAAAGAAAATCCTCAACCTCTTCAATAACCATCTTTGACGCACAATCACAGTAAAATACCAATACAGGGTGTCCCGAAAATGGCGCATAATATTTATGGGGCGTTGTAGGTGACTGACAAGGAAGTAAGGGAAAAATACAAAAAAAAATTCTACCTGTCGTGTTTTTGTAGTTATTAACCGAAAAAGATGTGCACAATCTGGCACATCCACATTTTATAACTTGTTAGGAGGCTATTTATTTTGATTGTTACCTACTCATTATTACCTGGGAAACCATACGACTGATTTTTGAACAGAGCACAAAATGTTGCCAGAATCATTTTCGCGCTCATCTCGATGTAAAACTGTCTTCAGTAATAATTTAATAATTTGTAATTAGGTGCGTTTTTGCAATTTTTAAAATTTGGAAACAATAAAAGACATTATTTTCTACAAATAGAGTACACTTAGTCAGTTTCATTTCCAATTTTTAAAAAGTTACAAGTGTTAATTTTACATCTTCATATCTTACAAATTTGAGCGAAAAGATTTTTTTTAACATTTTTCTCACACTTGTTTAGCGGTACTGAACAGCGTACCATATATATTATGCGCCATTTTCGGGACACCCTAGCAACATCATGGCGTGAGTGGCATGGTGCATGACATCATGCATCCATACCGCTCAGGAGGATGATTTTTGAGGATGATAGACATGCGGTTACTACGACGATATGTAAAATTTTGACTGAACCGGAATAATTCCGTATAATCAGATGCTTTTCTTTGTAACAAAGCGATGCTACAACTACAAGCCTATGCAACAAGACTAGGTAGGTACTCTACTCGATTTGGTCTCTGGGGTGGACAAAGGGTGTTTGAAAATCGCGTAATCTCATGAATGGCGATATTTCTTTATTTTGGAGGTCTCTTATTTTTTTCGTGTGTGATTTAGTTTGGGAGGAAAATCTAAAATCGAATTTCAAACATGGACATTACTTCCACACACACGGCGGCGTCTACAATTTCACGACAATCGAAATCTCCCGTTTCCGTGCGCTGTCTTTTTACTTTTATGAAATGAATTTAACTTGTAGTTTAATTTTTAGGTGCTTTGTATACATGGGAACATGAATATGGTTTCTTAGATTTGTCAAAACCTACAGTACGAACAGGGATAACATGCCTCGTGCCAGCTCCTCGGTATTTTTCATTCTCTCCTTTTTTGTCTTAATTTTTTTACTCTTGAGTCGTTAGAGCTTTCCATTTTTTTGACATCTTAGATCTCCCTTCTCATCATACCACCATCTTTAGGTAGTAGTACCTACTTATCTCGTTTTATAATAATTGTTTCCTTTTAATGAAATGCAGCGTAGTAAGTACCTACTATAAATAACACCTATACTTACTCCTTGTCTAGTATTTAGAAATTAATGCTACTTTCTGTATGGTACTAATATTCTTGCATTAGTGAAACATAAGAATTTTTTTGGTTTAGATTAACAGCAGGATGGTTAACTCCTCTCTTTCCATTTTCTTCTGAAATGTGGATTGCGACAGGAATTGCATTCATTTTATCAAGCTTTGCTGTAATGGGATTAACAGCTGCGTCATCGAAATATCAGCTTAACATGTAAGCTTTTTTATATCGAATTTTTCAAATAGTAAACAACAAATATTTTATTTTCTTGCGATTAATTTTCTTTCTTTTTGTGAATTTAATGCATTTGTAAAATAATATTTCTAGAGAACGTAAACATCGTCACAAACGAGGGAAAAAACAATTAAATTACAGAAAAATATCTGAAGATTCATTTATGACTATTTTTGGAATTCTATTGATACAGTCCATACCAACTACAAACAAAGCATTTACAGGAATATTAAGATATATGTTTGTAATTTTTTTATTCAGTGTATTGTTGACTTCTTCATATAGCAGTGGTCTTGCGACTGTTATGACAATTCCAAGGTAGGTACTTACATCCCTATTTTATAGAAAGTCGTTCACGAACGACAATCGTTGGCGACTAACCTATAACTCGCAGTTAGACCTTTGAGCCATTAACGATTCGTAGGTCCTACCTATTGATTGACATCATTAAATGTGGAATGAATATAGATAATATCTAATATTTACTAATATTTTATACATATTACTAAACGAACAAATTATTTTTTTCTAAATTAAATTAAAACTGTTCCTATACCTAGGTATGAAAATGTAATCAAGACGGTCTCGGATCTAGTTAATAGTGGGTTACAGTGGGGTGCAACACAGGACGCTTGGATTTTCTCAATTATGGCCGAAGAGAGGGTATATATTATTTTTATACCTAATATATTTATACCAACTATACCAGCACGGTACTTACGGTTCTTTTTTTTTTTTTTACGATTTTTACCTTTTTTCACCATTACCTTAATCAGATGTTTTATGCTCTAAAAGTAGTGAAATAGAATAATTTCCTAAAAAAAAAACTATCTACAACAAACCCTGCTATTAATATTAATATTACCTTTTAGTCTCAATATGTAACATTGGTCGAACGATTCCTAGCAACAAATCAAGAAAATTTAATCAGAAAATCTAAAACTGACCATTTTGCATTTTCCGTTGAACGCTTACCTTCTGGTATGTACTAGTACCTACTTACTACTTTACATACCCACTACTTTATACACATGATAGTGAAGGTAAATAATGATGATTTTCAGGTCAATATGCTATTGGAAGCTATGTAACTCAAGAGACAGTCAGAAAACTACGATTAATGCATGAAGACTTATATTGGGAATACTGCCTCTTTATGCTTCACAAGAGTTCACCACTTTTAAATTCCCTAAATAATTTTCTTCTGGAAGTATTTCAAGCTGGTTTAATACATTTTTGGGAAATGAAAGTGGGTAATTATTTTTTTTGGAGGTGTAGGTACTTAGGTATATACATGGTGAAAATAATCTACCGCTTGTACGGGTAACTTTGTTATGTTTCGTTTCATTCTTGAGATATACGTTCTGAAAAAAATTAACCAAGAGATAGGGAAACCTATTATAAGTAGTACTACTACTACTACATGTTTGAAATCTGAAAGTAATTTCCTATGTAATGGTCTCAAATTTGACCATGGATTCCATTTTAAAAATAGTAAGTTTATGTCATACGTTAAAAATGAAACAAAACACGATCGTGAAAATATTTTTCTTTCTGCCTAAGAATATCTAAGTATCTCTTGTAGTAGTTGTACTGTTGTAGTACTTTATTTCTATCTGCAGCGGTTACGAAAATATCCAGTCTAGACGACCTAACTATAGTTTTTTTGAAAAAATTAAAATACTTTTGGAAAATAAGAAGGCCCCTCTACGATTGGACCGGATTAGTTTTTGATTTAATATATCAGATGATCCAAAATTAACGTAGTTTATTGAATAAATTAGCGCTGTACTTTGCACTGATATATTTATGTCTACAAAGACAAACTTGAAAAATTACTCCGGCCGAAATGTCCGGAGAACCTTAATGAACGCGTATAAAAAAATTGGCAGTAAAAAAATCAAAAATAGGACCTGTTTTTTTGGCGCTGCTGATCAGCAGTTTTTCAAAATTAGACGATGATTGTAGTTCGTAAACTAACGCCAACTAGCGGTCACAACTGCAATCTTTACGAAAGCAGTAAACGGCCAAACGGGTGATTTATTATCTTCACTACACTGTAAAAACATAAAATGACATGAAATTTAAATCCGTTTATACCTGCTATAGGAATTATGCGTAAGACCCTTATTGTATGGCGCGGTGGGCCGGGCGTACCGACTATACAGCTACTACAAACATTTTAAGTATCTTGTCTCGTCTTTATCCGCGGGGCTTTTAGTCATAATCTCGCTGGATGTTGTGACCAAATGTAAGACCAATTTCGGGATCTAGAGTAAATTAATGAACTTGATAAAATAAAACACAAAGGCAGATTTTATATAATTAATAATTTGGTTGCAGCTGTAATCCTGGAATAGGCTAGGGAAACTGTAATATACTGGTTCCCAAAATTAGATCAAGTTAAAACTTACAAAATACACAAATCTGTAAATTAGAAAATAAAATTAAATATTGAAAGATTAAATGAGATTTAAAAAAGTGGAGGGGCAAACCTCCCCTGGACTTTCCCATACAAAAAATAAACGTTTCGATTTTGGTATTCAACAGTATAATTCGCGAGGCAGACCCTGATAAGCATTTGAATGCCTAGCGAGACACCCATCCTATGCACCTATCAATCTGCAGGTACACCGGCTAGAAATTACAGCTGGCGAAGCCGGACGATCGCTACCGACCGACGCGACGATCCGTTTCCGCCAGAATATAATATTCAAAATTCGAATTTCTCATCAACCGTACATTTTAGCTATATGAACACCTTACACTATGTGATAGACAATTAAATTTTGCATTCAATTATATAATAATATATAGGGTGTTTCATTTAAAATAACAAAGTTGCTTATCGTACTGCAAACGCCCTGTACCTAAACGTGATATACATTTAGAAGAATGCAGAATTATATACTAAATATCTTTTATATTTAAACTTTTTTTCATATTTTGACTAATAAATGCGCTATAGGAGCATCAATTTCCACAGTGGAATTCTGGCGTTCATCAAAAAACAAAAATGTAGCTAATACCAAGCTGCATAAGTATAGAAAATTTAAACAAAATCGTTAGAGCAGTTTCTTTGTAATATTTTCTAAAAAAATTCAAAATTTTTGGAAGAGCGCCGTAGAGACCGTTTTTGGATTTACTAAATATTTTTTTTTATTCTGTAGTACCCCCAAAGGGCTTTCACACAAGTCGTTGCGGAACCTGATCAGATAACTGGTTTTTGAGTTATGGGGCGTTAAAGTCGAAATTTTGAAAAATTCATAGCGGCCGCCATTTTGAAGTTAGGGAGTCCGGCAAAAAACTGTTTCCTTTCAATTATGGTCTTTCTTTCATATCCGCTACTCAGATTTTCAAAATTCTACTTCTGAAAAAAATGCTACCAAAAAAACATGTCTAACTTCCGCTTTCGGTTTCGGATTTTTTTGAAAAGCTTATTTTGTCGATGAATTTTCGATATACACCTTCATTTCAAATTTCATCAAAATCGGTCCAGTAGTTTTTGCGTTAGAGGCGTTACACACATATATAGATAACAAATACATATGATTAATCATAGCCCACAGGAAACTTTGCACACGAATTGATCTAATAAATCCTTTGAACTCAATGTCAACCTGAGTTTTGCGTGTAGTATTTGAACAGAGAATATGAAGTGCATAAGAAAAAACCATAAAATATAATAATATGTACAAACATCTGGTTGACACTAAAATATTTTTTCCGACGAAATTCATTTACCGAATCCTACGGCCTTCAGTTGTAACATATCTGGCGTTTGAACTTTTTTCCTAACAGTGTAGTATCCCCATAAAATAAACGAAATTATCCATCCAGGTAGTTTTTTTCTACGATTATTTTGCTTCACGACAATCGACCCTTTTACTCAGAACTTTTAGCGCTCTCTTCACCTTTTCTAGTCACGTGGGTACAGAAGACTCTTAAGGGCCGGTATTTCAGTCTGGGTTTAAGCTTCAGCTTGGCTAAGCCTCGATCCATTGCCTTAGATACAATTATTGTTAATAATTGTATGCATGGTAATGATCGGGGCTTAGCCAAGCTGAAGCTTAAATCCAGACTGAAATACCGGCCCTAAGTAGCAACATTGAGCAAAAAGGAGTACGGTGTTAGCTTTGTCTTGTAATTCTGCCCAAGATTAATAATTTAACCGACTCTGTATCACCATATCACGCGGTGGATTATTGTGAGCCCGTATAAGTAGGTACATATGTAGTAATTAATTATTTGTAATATGATTGTTTAGGCTGCGGAAACTCACATGGATTTGAGGGTGCAAAATATTGTAAAATACTATACAACAGTGAATCAAAAACAGCAGGAAGATACAGGTACAGTGAAACTTACGTGGGTTCATGTTGAAGGTGCTTTTGGAATTTTAGCAGTTGGTTATGCTATAGCAAGTATATCCTTTATCATTGAAACAATCGTTTTTAAATATAAGCATCCAAAGATACTGTATGTTAATTGATTTTATCATTAAGTAACCTAGAGTAGTGATTAGATAGAAAGGTATACTAATATTTAATATTTATACTACCTTGTTCCTTTTATGTTGAGCTTCAATACTGCTTTATTTACTGTACCTATATGTAAAAAATTGGAAAATTCAATAAAATTGATTTAAGAAAAATAATTAGGTACGCTTTACTTTTCAGTCAGTGATGCTCTATAAGAAAAAAAATATTTCAAATCAAAAACTTGAATTTGATTTCTATGTCCACGATTTGACGATTTGGAACCACTGCGTCGAGTCTTTACCTATGTATGTATGTAGCGCCTTTAACGCTAAAACTAGTGAACCGATTTTGCTGAAATTTGAAATGAAGGGGTATATCGAAAATTCATCGACAAAATAAGCCTTTCAAAAAAATCCGAAACCGGAAGCGGAAGTTAGACATGTTTTTTTGGTAGCATTTTTTCGAAAGCAGAATTTTGAAAATATGAGTAGGGGATATGAAAGAAGACCATAATTCAAGGGACACAGTTTTTTGCCGGACTCTCTAACTTGAAAATAGCGGCCGCTATGAATTTGTCAAAATTTCGACTTTAACGCCCCATAACTCAAAAACCAGTTAACTGATCAGGTTCCGCAACAACTTGTTTGAAAGCTCTTTGGGGGTACTACACCATGAGAAAACTTATTTAGTAAATCCAAAAACGGTCGCAACGGCGCTCTTCAAAAATTTTGAAATTTTTGAAAAATTATTACAAAAAAACTGGCCACACGATTTTGTTTAAATTTTCTACACATATGAGCAGCTTGGTATTAGCTATATTTTTATTTTTTGATGAATGCCAGAATTTCACTGTGGCACCCTCTACGAGGTTTTGAAAATCGGAAATTGATGCTTCTATAACGCCTTTATTAGTCAAAATATGAAAGAAGTTTACATATAAAAGTTATTCAGTATATAATTCTGCATTTTCCTAAATGTATATCACGTATACAGCGCGTTTGCTTTCCACAGTGACCACAGTATAATACGCAACTTTGTTGATTTAAATGAAACGCCCTATACGTATATTATTATACAGGCTGGTGACTTGAGCAACGCAACATAGGGATTTGAATGGTAAATTCTTAATGTTTAATTATTGGCTGCCCTAATTATTTTAGAGCAAAAGTGTGTTGAGGTTTTTTGTAGAGAAAACAATTCTGCATCTGTTCATACTATTATTTATAATTTTCCATTATCCGGAAGCGTAGAAATAGAAGAAATTAAAAATGGCCTTTTAAACAAATCAGTGATGCCTTGGAATTATCTAAACAATCAACATTCGTATTTACATCTGTCATTATGGTTTGAAGTTTATAACCGATTATTAAAATCTATTATTTTAAAATGTATTCAACGAAAGAAAAAGTAGAAATGATAAAGTGCCTTGTTTAGAGTAAAATATGTTCCTATTACCTACTCGTTTATTGCTTTAAAAAGAAAAAAAATGTAATGAGACAGAAATGTGCGTTTGTTTGATTTTATAATTCCATGGCATCCGTGATTTGTTTAAAAAGACCATTTTTAATTTCTTCTATTTCTACGCTTCCGGAAAATGGAAAATTGTAAATAATAATATGAAAAGATGCAGAATTTATTTCTCTACAAAAAACCTAAACACACTTTTGCTCTAAAATAATTAGGGGAGCCAATAATTGAACATTAAGAATTTTCCATTGAAATTCCTATGTTGCGTCGCTCAAGTCACCACCTGGTATAATTGAACGCAAAATTTAATTGTCTATCACATAGTATAAGGTATTCACATGACTAAAATGTACGGTTGATGAGAAATTCGTGAATTTTGACCATTTTGGATGGACTCTGATGGACACGGATCGTCGGTCGGTAGCGATCGTCCGGCTTCGCCAGCTGTAATTTCAAGCTGATTGCTACACATACATATACGTGTCTTTCTTCTGCACATATCGCACCCGCATAGTCTCGTTTTTCTAGCTACGCATTCAAATGCTTTCCAGAGTCTGCCTCGCGAACTATACTGTTGAATACCAAAAACGAAATGTTTATTTTTAGTATGGGAAAGTCCAGGGGAGCTTTGCACCTCCACTTTTTGGAACTTACTTTCTTCATAATTTTGAGTTGGCTCAAACTAGAATTTTTCTTTATCCCTATGGTGCAGCACGGTGCAGCATAAAAAATTAATTTTCTTGAACCTCGTTGCGTCGTTATTCTTCCGAGCTTCAACCCCTATGATTGCTGACTTTTGGTTCCTCTTCATTCCTAGCTTCTTCAACTGTGGCTGAAGAAGATTCTACCTGCTTCCGGTGTAGATTAAAAGCTCTAGGTGGATCCTCCTGTTAAAATTTATAAGAAAAAAAATTAATTATATTACCTAATCCAATTACCGCAATGGAAATCGATTCGGTAATGAGAGCCAGGAATCATGTACTACTACCTTCATTTAGATCAATCTTTAAAAAGTAACTTACACGTATATTTCACAAGAGTTAATAACGAAAAACCTAAAACAACAATCTGAAAAACTAAAAAAAAAGAATAAATTTTAATTTATTAAACTATTACTACTACTATAATCTACTGCCGAATTGATACTTACCACTTAAGTGAATAAAATGATGAATTAGATACACGATTACACTAAACATCCGAAACCCGACCCGAAAAATATAAACAGAGTAAAACCGTAAAACCAAAAACAAACGCCGAAATAAAAAAAATCATCCGCATATTTGTACACTGTAAAAAATTTTGGTGTAAATTTACCCCAAATAACGGTGGCAACTTTTCTACCACCGTTATTTGAGGTAAATTTACTTAAAATTTACGTAAAAAGTACACCTATATATAGAGTAAATTTACCCATTATATCCAACTTGGTGTAAAATCACACCCATATTTCAGGTAAAATTGCTGATTTGGACGATTTGGTTACATTTTACACCCGTAACATTACACTTATTTTTTACAGTGTACGCTTGGTATACAAGAAAATCTAATAATAAAATAAATACCCACCAGATACACAGGATAAGTATTACTACAGTACATACTGTCCCACAATTTGCTATAGTAAAAAAAAAAAACGTTAAAAACATACTTACAACAAATAGAAAAGTAAAAGTCAAAAAAACTACACTGACACTGTCACACTCCGCGAAAATGAGGCAGTGCCTCCCAAAAAATTCAATATATTGCGTTTAAAAATTGTGCGCAAAAATATTCCGCATTATGCGCAAGAATAACTCGCATGGTGCAAAATTATTACGCAGTGTACGCAAAATTAATCTCAATCCGCATTGTACACAATAATATTCGCAGTACGTAAAGGTAATATCAAGTGTTCGCAATAATAATCCGCAAAGTACTTCCAAGTACTACAAAAACTCATCTCAGGGAGAGTATTACTAGAATCAGTTAAAAATATAAATATACAGAGTGATGATAAAGTATCGCACAAAAATCATATTCTGGTTATTTAATGTTTTTGCGGAAAATCCTGAGACCCGTCGATTTTTGTTTTTAAATCTCCATTTAGACATATAATTTTCAACCCCCCACCCCTCAACCCCTAAGTGCTAGCAACCCCAACTTTAAAATTTTAAATAGAAAGATACCCTTTGTGATACCTCTTTTGATAGGTCTTTTTATTCTTAATATAAGCAAAAAAAGTTTTTCAAAATCGGTTGATAAATAACGGAGATATTTAACAAAATGTAATCAAATGAAAATTTCAATATTCGACAAGAAACGGCTCAAACACGCCGTAAATGGTAACATTAAAATGGGCACTTCCTGACCTAAAAGTGTGGTTTTGATCGCCCATTATTTCTACGCTGTGACGTCATAATTTTTTTTTAAATGTCAACCCCATTATTTACATTGATTACATTTTGTTAAATATCTCTGATATTTTTCAACCGATTTTGAAAAACTTTTTTTTGTTATATTAAGAATAAAAAGACCTATCAAAAGAGGTATCACAAAGGGTATCTTTCCATTAAAATTTTTAAAGTTGGGGTTGCTATCACTTAGGGGCTGAGGGGTGGGGGGATTAAAATTACCTGCCTAAATGCCAATTTAAAAACAAAAATTGACGGGTCTCAGGATTTGTGCCATTATTTCTACGCTGTGACGTCATAATTTTTTGTTGAATGTCAACCCCATTTTTTACATTGATTACATTTTGTTAAATATCTCCGTTATTTATCAATTGATTTTGAAAAACTTTTTTTAGTTATATTAAGAATAAAAAGACCTATAAAAATAGGTATCACAAAGGGTATCTTTCTATTTAAATTTTTAAAGTTGGGGTTGCTAGCACTTAGGGGTTGAGGGGTGGGGGGTTGAAAATTATATGTCTGAATGGAAATTTAAAAACAAAAATCGACGGGTCTCAGGATTTTCCGTAAAACCATTAAATAACCAGAATATGATTTTTGTGCGATACTTTATCATCACTCTGTATAACCCCTTCCTGCTACTATTGAGGAATCACAATTAATAACCGATAGGTTGAGATTGAAAAAAAAGTTAATAGGATTGACGTGTTTCCTCTACAGTAACAATAATTCAGAAAGCTTGCACTAATGTCTCGCTAGCGGAAACACAGTGCCAAAAAATGGATCAGTAAACATACACATTACGGCACAGAATTTAAAAGATTAATCTCATTTAGGGTCGATTTTACAATACTGGTATAAACCTGGAATAAGCTATTCCTCAGACAATTACCTTGGTTACAATTTTTGTAACAATAGGGGAGATTTACATTTTTTTTTTATAATTTATACATAATCTATAAGAGTAAACTTAATGATACCGCGAATCAAAAAAATTATAAGTGACCTAATTACACTGATATAACACATTGAAGTTCACGCTTTTCAAAGTACCGCGTAAACGTGGCTGACGTCACATTTTGTGAGCGACGTCACTGCATCCGTTTCTGTGCGGTCAGGTGCATGCATCTTATGGTGTGATTTTAGTATTCCAAAGCATCCTTTGAACATAGCGCGTGAAAAGATGGCAGAAGTTTCTAAAAAATCTTATAAATACTGTATTGTACCTATGTGTACTAATACAAGTATTAAAACACCCAACAAGGTATTTTTTGAACCGACAACTAGAAACTAGATACCCGCGCACGCAATTGACGATCGGAAATGTCAATTTCCCGCACTAATGCTGTAAAGTAGAGAAAAAACACTGGACATGCATATTTAGATACACCCATTATTGATGCCACCTAAATTGAAAGCTAATATACAGGGTGTCTCTAAAATATGGTGCCATAGCTTAACCACAGATTCCGGGTACCTCTATCGAAATTGCTTCGTTAAAGCGTTATCCAACGTCAAAGATCTTCAAAAAAATTCAATTTTTTTAAATAACAAAAGATTGTTTTTAGCGATTAGAATGAAATTTGGGGTGTGATTCTTTGATTCAGAAATGGTTCAGATTATTTTGCGCCACCCTTTACATACTTGCTGGTAATAAACTTTATATCAAATTGTCTCTTCGTCATTTATTTCTCAACATACGGGACAACTAGATTACTACATCTGTTTTAGGAAATGCACTGCGGCCAATCAAAATATTTTTTTCAGCCTAAACTATGGCAGATACCGAAATCAAACAAGAGACAAAAAATTATTGAAATAAGAATGTCTCTCTGCAAAATTTTGAAAACTATTGGGTGAACTGTTAAAAAGATATGAGCTTATTTGACTGTGGATGATCAACCTTTGACCACTTACGCGACACTCCTGAACAAAAAAATGATGACAAAAAACACCTTTTTTCAGTAAAGAATCACATCCCAAATTTCATTCTAATCGCTAAAAACAATCTTTTATTATTTAAAAAAATAGAAATTTTTTGAAGATCTTTGGTGTTGGATAGCGCTTTAACGAAGCAATTTCGGAAGAGGTAAGTTGCGTTAAATCGTCTTATTTAATTGTCACTTTGTGCTCTAACAAAAACACCAGCCATCGCAAATGAAATTTGTTAAGAAAAACACTCTAAAATATTGTTTTGTTTTGCTGTAATATATGGAAATGACAATACTTATAGCACAGATGCGTCGGACAACCACCGACGATGGGATGTAGTGACGTCACACCACTTCGAGCAATGCCGAAGTTGTTCGGGCCGTGGTCGGTTTAAGTTATAAAAATGCAAATTTCAATTAATGATTTTGAAATAATTACTCGTTACTATTTTATTTTAACTTTATGAAACGCATGCAAAACACATCGAGAATATTTGTAGGTACTTACTTTTAATTTTTTGGAAATGTAAATCTCCCCTATTGTAACCATGGCAGTTGTCGGAGGAATAGTTTGTTCCAGGTTTATACCAGTATTGCAAAATCGGCCCTTATTTGAATTTATTTTATTTTTTTGGCTTAGGTAACAGTTTAACACAGTTACAGTTGAAATTTACTATTGTTGCTCCAAACAATTGATGAATCTTTTAATTCTGCACTAGTTATCGATAAACGGAAATGCACGTTCTTCAATGTTGGTAAATAATTAGAGTGAGGGGGAAACTAGTGCAAAGTTTTACCAAAAACCCAAGAAGAAGAACATCTTCCGATTGCAAAAAGCATTGTTTTGGGCATTTTTGCAGCTTATCGAATACTACACACCAAATATAAAGAAACAAAAGACGAACCATTTTAAAAATATCATTGTTTGCAAAAAAGAATAGAAATTTTACGAGAAACGGGGATGTAACAGAATCACACCCACGTTAATTTACCCAAAACTTCAAAAATAATATTCGATCTGTAAAGATCGCCAAAGATAGAAAATTGCTTCTAAACTTTTTAAAATGGCCCAGGAATAAAAAAAACAGAGCAGCAGCAGCGAGGGTTGAACAGGTTAGAGGGAAAAAGACTTGCCAAGAACGAGAAACTCCGAAACGTATTCTGAATTTTCGTCAAGGTTTGTACTTTTAATGTTGAAGTATCATTTAACAAAAAGTTATTGAGAAAGGAAACCTATTCGGTTAAAGCTCACCGTACTTCCTTTAATTTATGAAAAAAATAGTTAAAACTCAATCATGAAATGAGCCGATAATAATTGCTGCGTTCGGCTAGAATATCGGTACAGGGAGTGGTGCTAGGGCGGTGTTTGATGACGTAACGTGAAAGAGTGCAGAGTGTCAAATATCGTACCCGAACGGTTCAGTACCGGGATTCTGAATGCTCGACCACTCGACTCGACACGAATACGCCATCTTTGCGATTCTAAAGTAGTGTCGAGTACGGACGCTGTCGGCTAGATCTGTCATTTCCACTCGCTACCACTATAGGTGTCGAGAAGCTATCGAGCATATCTCTATCTCACTTTAAAGTTTTATGCGTGTTGCTTCTTCTTGACGAAATTTGAAATGTTTACGGCGGCATTTTAAACAAGTGCATAGCACATTTTTACATCATAAATATTTACAAGGGGTAGTTTACAATGGTAAGTTCTGCAACGTTATTTAGTTTCACCCAAGTCTTGCGAAAGTGTGTATTTGAGTCCTACGCGATTATTAATCATTAAAACAAATTCATTTAGTGAAGATGTAAGTACCTACCTACATGAAAATTCAAATAATTAGGTACTGCATTTTTAAAGCATATAGTTATGTCATGTAAAATATATTCATAATCATTTATAGGGCATTCAAAGTGAAACAATGCCATTGCGAATTTTTTTTAAATTTCATGGAAACCCATGTGGATTTCGCGGTAGGGCGAATGAATAGCGCGTCTGGTAGGGACACGTATAAAAAATTATGGGCAGAACTGATATAAAAATCGACAATTGGGATCATTTTTTTTTGAAAGTAGAATTGAATTAATAAAAGATACACTTGAAAAAACTTAATAATAAACAAAAATAATACAAACTGTGGATTCTAACCCTTGAACATTCGAGATAACAATTAAAATTGGCGGGAATATACTCAGATGAAGTTAGCGTCGCACAAGTTTACGGTCGGCTACGGCCGGCTACGACGATAGCACACACGATACCACTTTAGAATCAAACGATCGTTCTCGATATCGGATTCACACAAGCGGATAGGTTTCACCATGGAGCACCCAACAGCTGAGCGTATTTCACGTTCGGCGCGGCGCGGCGCATGTCTGGGGACTTAGAAAATCATTTCAGCTTCCTGAGATTATAGAGACAGGGTGCGCACGATTGGTTGCCTATTCCCAGGGCGTAAAAGTCTGTTTCTGGGAAATCTAATATTAATTATTAAACACCGGCATTACGTTCGGCGCATGTCGCTATAATCTCAGGAAGCTGAAAAAAATTTCCAAGTCCCCAGACATGCGCCGAACGTAATGCCGGTGTAAAATAATTAACATTAGATTTCTCAGAAACAGACTTTTACGCCCTGGGAATAGGCAACCAATCGTGCGCACCTCTGTCCCAATAATCTCAGGAAGCTGAAATAATTTTCGAAGTCCCCAGACATGCGCCGAACGCTAATACGCTCAGCTGTTGGGTGCTCCATGGTGAAACCTATCCGCTTGTCGGATTCACTAGCGACTCGACTCGAGTCGAGTCGAGTATTCAGAATCCCGGTACACTTAAAATTTTGAAAGAAGGAAGAAAATGCAAAGACAGCTAGGTGTGATCATTAATTTTGCTAAAAGTTTGTTTTATGATGACGATTCTTCAGGAGAAGAAATCGAAATTTTGGAAAAAGTAGATAGTTATGCAGAACGTACAGTACCGATGATGAAGGACAAGCAATTTAAAATGCATTTTCGAATGCATCCAGGGGTATTTGAAGATCTCTTGCAGAAAATATCCGAAGTGTATAGGTATCAATCCATTGGATATCCAAGAACCGCAATGGAAAAAGAAGTGATGGTTTGTGGATGGTTACAATTACCTTAGTACCTTATACCTTAGGAATTTAGAAAGTTTTCGGTAAGTACATACGCCACATTCACAAATACACTATAATCCATTCAGGAAACTCCCGTGACGTTAAAGTTACATTCAGTTGGTTAGCATAAAAATCCCTATTAGGGTGTTGGTAATTTTTATATTTGATATTGGCCCCACTTCAAATTTAAATTTAAATCTTTTGTTTGGTGTTTACTTTGACATTTGAATTATTAAAGAATTTTGTGATCAATTCTATAGATTAATAATTCATAGTAATTAATCATCAAAATATGAATGTAATGGATGAAATGAAGCAAGAAAGACATCTACTTTCAGCTAGAGAAAAAGAAGCTGTATGTAAATATTGTATAGAGCGACAAGAGATTAGTCCTCAATTAAAAAAATATAATATTTTTGAAAAAGCTGCGTATATATTTTCAGTAAGCTTTACATTTTTATCCTTACAAACCAATTTTCCTATCCTTCATCTCCTTCCTTACAGATTAGTGTAACGCAAGTTAACGAAATCTATACAAAGTTTGAAAATGGTGAAGACTTGGAAGACGCAAAAAAAGGTGGAAGAACAGCCTCAAACGTTGATGATTATAACAGAGTAATGAGAAATCATACCTTTACCAATATTCCCCCAATTATTATTATTTCCTTAATGGAATCTGATTCTGAAAATGATTCTGATGAGGAGTTTCTTTTTTAATTCTTTCAATGTTTCGAATTTCACCTAATTGCAATAAAATAAATGTCCTAATCAACTTGAATTTTCTAGTTTAATGTAATCCGTATTTCTGAAATTATTTACATTTACGTTTACTATGTTGTATGAAAATCATCTTTAGAATTTAACAAAATGACAACTAATTTACCATAACCTAACAACGTTTGACACTCTTGACCGTTAAGTACAGTCAGGTGTATATCAGCAGGCTTTGTGTGTATCAGGTACACTCAAAATTTTCCAATTGGCACATTAAACGTCACGGATGTTTTCTGATTCTACTATATATACCTATACTTACAATTTGTTTTTTCATTTAAAGCTCTGTAGCAGGTAGATTTGGGATAAGCAAGTCAGTATGTTGGGATATATTGCACCGAACATGTAAATTATTATTAAAGGTCAACAGGAGATTTAAAATTATTCAGTGGCCGAATAGAGAAAGACAAATAGCCGTGCAGATGCATTTAATAATATATCCGGATTTCCAGGTCTGCTTTTAACGGAATTGTAATGTAGTGATTTAGACATAAGGTTGGTACGAGTTAGTTAGTTAGTGACTAAGTTAGAAACGAACAATGTACAAGTCAGTCGATATTTTTAATTGTCTTAGTTTATTAATCTGTATAAGTTTAATGCATAATTAAATACTACGTTCACTTAATAACAAGTCTTTTAGTGAATACTACAATTTGGCGACGAGCGGGTTTTCTTGCTACAAAACGTAAATTCTGAAACACGAGGAGAAACATAACCTGGAAGAAAAAAAAAAAGATCATGGCAGATTCTAGTTTCAACAAACCACTACCATTCGATCCACATGCAGATGCTTCTTCAGTGGACCAAAGGTGGACTAAATGGTTAAAGAAATTTGAAATATATCTCGTAGCAGCGGATATAAACAATGAAGTAAGAAAAAAAGCAATATTACTTAACCTTGCAGGAGATGATGTAGCAGAAATATTCGATAACTTACTTAACACAGGTACCACGTATCAAGAGGCAACAATAGTATTAAACCAACATTTTAAACCGCAGAAAAATACACTATTTGAAATTTATAAATTCCGACAAGCTAAACAAGAAAACGCTGAAACTTTGAACGAGTTCTATGCACGTTTAAGAAGCTTAAGTGCAACCTGTGAATTTCCAGATCCAGACAGCGAAATCAGAATCCAAATCCTGGTAGGAACATCTTCAGAATCACTAAGAAAGAAGATACTAAAGGAAGCAAAAATAACACTTGTAAAAATCTTGGAATTTGGTCGTGCCGAAGAAGTTGTGGAAGAACAGGCTGCAGCTTTATCAAAAAAAGAAGATGTGATGAAACTCGAATCATCAAAAGCAACAAAAAACTACCATCAGCAAAAGAAATCAACCTCTAACTCACACAAAACAACAAACAAGAAGTGCCAAAACTGTGGTGGCAACTGGCACGAAAATGGCTTATCAACATGTCCTGCGCATGGACAACCATGTTTCAAATGTGGAAGATTAAACCATTTCGGGAATGTATGCAAGCAAAAACCAACCCATTGGAACAAACAAAAACATATTAAATCAGTAACCGAACAACCCGATGGTGACAGCGATAGTGACAGCTATATCTTTAACATTAACAAAACAAATGCTGAACTACCTCAGGTAACTATAAATCTGTGTGGTATTAAAATACATTTTGTTTTAGATACTGGTACTAGCTCTAACATAATCAGCAAGGCTATTTATCAAAGGTTGCATGAACCTGCACCCTTAAAACACACAACAACCAGCTTGTTTCCTTACCAGTCCACACAACGATTACCAGTAATTGGAAAATTCAGTGCAACTCTTTCCAACAACACTGGTACAAAAACAACAAACAGCCAGTTTTATGTACTAGAAGGAAACTCACAACCACTTCTTAGTTTTAAAACCGCAGCAGAACTGGACTTAATTAGTCTAACATGTAACATCGTAGCCAGTCAGAGTATATATGTGACAAAATACCCCAGCTTATTCAAAGGTATAGGGAAGCTAACAGGGAAGCAAGCACATTTACACATAGATGAAACTGCTCAACCCGTAGCACAACCACACCGAAGAATCCCTTTTCATGTTAGAAAGAAAGTTAAGGAAGAATTAAGCCGTTTGCAGCAAGCAGACATTATTGAAAGGGTAACGGGTCCTACAACTTGGGTATCACCAATAGTGGTAGTCACGAAACCACATAACCCAGAAAAAATTCGCATCTGCGTAGACATGCGATTAGCCAACAATGCTATTAAACGAGAAAGACACATCACCCCAACAATAGATGATATAATCACAGAACTAAATGGTGCATGCATTTTTAGTAAATTAGATCTTAACGATGGGTACCATCAGCTGGAACTTGACCAAGAATCAAGGAATGTGACAACTTTCTCAACACACATGGGCCTTTGGCGCTATAAAAGACTAAATTTTGGAATCAATTCTGCAGCGGAATTATTTCAGAACACAATTCGTCAAGTAATAGCTAATATAAATGGGGCCATCAATGTCAGCGACGACATTCTAATTTTTGGGAAAACGAAGCAAGAACATGATGCAGCACTACATCAAACTTTAAAAACACTTCAACACTCTGGTTTAACTTTAAACACAACTAAATGTCATTTTTGCTTAAAAAAAGTAGTATTTTTTGGGTACGAATTTAGTGAGAAAGGCATAGCTCCTGATCAAAGGAAAGTTCAAGATTTTGCTAAGTTACAACCGCCAACAAACGTGTCTGAGGTAAGAAGTCTTTTAGGAATGATCAACTATTGTGGTCGCTTTATACGTAATTTAGCCCAACTAACAGAACCACTAAGAGCGTTGATTGTTAAAGATGCTAATTGGCAGTGGGGAGAAGCTGAAAAACAAACACTCCAAATTTTAAAGGAAAAACTTTCAAACTCCACCAACTACACTTACTATGACATCAACAAGCAAAGTGAACTATATGTAGATGCCGGACCTGATGGTCTCGGTGCAATGCTTGCCCAACCGTCGGAGACATCGGCTGGTCTAGTAGCATGTGCAAGTCGTTCCCTAAGCAACGTAGAGAAGCGCTACTCACAAATAGAACGCGAGATGCTTGCCATCGTGTGGGGAGTTAAGCACTTCAAATTATACTTGGAAGGCTCATCGTTCATAATCAAGACAGATCACAAACCGTTACTACATTTGCTAACGAATCCAAGAAACAACACATCCATAAGATTAGAAAGGCTACGTCTAAAACTTCAAGGCTATGACTTCAAGGTAGAACACTGTCCAGGTGACAAGAATCCAACTGATTTCTTCTCGAGGCATCCCCTCGAAAACAAAAATATAAATGATGATGTAGAAGAACAGGTGAACCACATAGTAAATGAAGCAATACCAAAATCTCTAACAAGAGAACTCATAGCAGGTGAAACTCAAAAAGACAAGACTTTCCAGAAACTTCATGAAGCAATAAAAGGAAAAAACAAATCCCTTTGGTCTGAACCTGACGTCAAACGATTTACACAAATCAGATGGGAACTTGGTGTATCTCAAGATGGAATCATAACAAGAGGTAACAAGATTGTCATACCTAAAAAACTAGAAGGAAGGGTCATTGACCTCGCCCACAGAGGACACCAAGGCATGACTAAAACAAAAACGCTTCTGCGAGAGAAAGTTTGGTTCCCGGACATAGACAAGATGGTAGATGCCAAAGTTAAAAGTTGCATTGCTTGTCAAGCAACGAACCGTGAACACACCAGAACACCAATAATTTCCACACCTTTACCGGAAAATGCATGGGAAGATCTCAGCATGGATTTTGCAGGTCCATTTCCAAATGGGAAATATGTGATGGTAATTATGGACGAATTCTCTAGATTTCCAGTGGTAGAAATAATAAAATCTTTAAAAGCATCCAAAATAATAAATCATTTGATCAAAATCTTTGGACTTTTTGGAATTCCAAACGTCATCAAAACAGATAATGGACCACCATTCAATGGAAGTGAGTTCAAGACATTCTTGAACTTAAAAGGTTGTAAACATAGAACAGTAACACCAGCTTGGCCTGAAGCCAATGGAAACGTTGAAAGATTTATGAGAACCATTAAACGGACAATTCAAACAGCAGTAATCGAAAATCTCAACTGGGAAAAGGAACTTCATGAATTCTTGATGAATTATAGAGCCACTCCACATTCAACAACGGAAGTACCACCCTACGATGCTCTGTTTGGGAGACGAGTCAAAACCACGATTCCGATCATTGACAACAAATTAAAGAAGAGCCTCATAAGAGTAAAAGATACTCAAAATAAACAAAAGGCGAAGACATATGCAGATGAACACCGACACACAAGACTTCACAACCTGCAACCAAATGACCAAGTTTTAGTCAAACAAAAGCCATCCAACAAATATTCACCTCCTTATAATCCTGATCCTTTCACAGTAACAAGTGTTGCAGGTAATGCCATTACAATTGAGAAAAATAACCAGAAACTCATCAGAAACTCCTCGATGTTGAAGAAGATCGAAGTTGACAGCCGTTCCACTGCTATAAGCTCTGCACAACAAGAAGAAACCGCTACAGATGAATCTTCACCCGAAGAAACTTTCGTAGCAACTGATCCCTCGAAAGGCATCGAAGCCGAGGTGAGAAGGTCGCAAAGGACAACCAGAAGACCAGCTTACTTTGATGACTACATTCTTGAAGATAGTACAAGGGGAGAAATGTAATGTAGTGATTTAGACATAAGGTTGGTACGAGTTAGTTAGTTAGTGACTAAGTTAGAAACGAACAATGTACAAGTCAGTCGATATTTTTAATTGTCTTAGTTTATTAATCTGTATAAGTTTAATGCATAATTAAATACTACGTTCACTTAATAACAAGTCTTTTAGTGAATACTACAGGAATCATTAAAATATTGATAACAGCTATTGTTTTTAGGAATCATTGGCTGCATAGATGGTAGCCATATACCAATTTGTGCACCAAAAGAAAACCATAATTCTTATATCAACCATAAAAGCTTTCATTCTGTACTGCTTCAAGGGGTATGCGACCATACAATGCTCTTTACTGATGTGTATGCTGGAGAACCCGGATCCATTCATGATTATATTTTTTATAAGAAATCAGATTTACACAAAGGAATTGTAGCACAAGATATAATTTTTCATGATGATAACCATATGATAGGAGATTTAGCATACAAATTAAGGGCAAATTTGATAGTGGGTTTTAAAAATAATGGTAATTTAAATAATCAACAAAAAAATTTTAATTTGTGTCTGAACAAATGTCGTGTTAAAATAGAAAATGCGTATGCATTGTTAAAAGGAAGGTTTAGGAGGTTAAAATTACTAGAAACTGTGAGACTGGATATCACAACTGCATTGATAGTAGCATCCTGTATCTTGCACAATCTATGCATTTCAAATGGTGATTATGCTGGAAGGCCTGATTAATATAGAGGAAGAAATCGCTGAAGAAAGGAACCAAAACCCAAGGAACTTGTTGGATGAAGATGAAGACCAGGAACGGAATGATGCGATGCAAAAACGAAATGATATAATGAATATTGTTACATTTGGGTCATTTCAAAATAATTTCGTATTTGTTAAATTATAATTGTTATTCAAATCGCAATTGGAATGTTATGCTTCATAATAACATTGGCCTAATTGTCCTAGATTTGAATAGAGTTGCAATGATTAATTGCTGCAATCCTTGTTGTTAGCTAGTCTACTTATTTTCAAAGTGCTGATAAAGAGGATTGCAGGAAAAGAACGAGTGGGGCATTATAAAAGGTTTAGTTCTTTAGTTAGGGAGTTAGTCTTAGTTCTAATTAGTGCTAGTTAGAGTCAGAGTCTTCGCTCCAGGAGGCTTAGTGCTAGATCGAGTCAAGTAGTCAGAGCCGAAAATGCTGAGTCTCATTAATCTGGTCTTAGGGTAAGATAAGTAGTTTTAATTTTATAATGCTAAGTTCGTTTAGTTTATTTTATCTTAATAAAATTAGTTGTTGGAGTAATAGTCGTTTTGTGTTCTCATCCATAATCCCGATGGCTGGTGATTCTCTAATTTATATTAGGGACTCGCTAGCGTTACGCACCCGTTCCCCCAGGGCGTAACAATACCCTTTATATTGAATAGAAACTAGAAACAAAAATGTGTAAAACGAATTGGGGAGTTCAAGAACAGAACAGTAAAAATCGTGTGTTTTGAGGAAACCAAAAATACATTTTAACTATATGGGAAAACTAGCACTGGACTTGTTGTGTTCTTGCAGTCATCGATTCAAATATAATCTCAATAATTTTTCAAAAATACGTTTATTCAGCTTTTGCTTTCTTTAACTAACAGAACTCAAGTAGGTAAACATAATGTAGCATCTCATACTACAACACCAACTAATCTTATTATAACTAAATAAGGAATGTATTATAAAAACAAATAAATGGCTTCACATTTTATTCACCATCTTTTCAAAAATGTTGTTGAACCTATCCAATCTCTCCATTTTCTCTTTATGTCTGATTGCAGTTTGACTAACTTTAATTTTCCTCTTTCTACTGAATGAAGTTTCAGACTTTTCATCGGAAGGATGCTCACTTCCTGAAGGTGTTTGGTCATCTTCGATTGATGAATGTTCGTGTGAAGAACTGTTTATGTTTTTAAACCACCAACATTACTGCACGTTGCCACTGGATTTATTTCTGGCTTTTTATGCATAAATGCGTGTATTGCAGAAAAATACTCCCAATGTCTCCGTTTATTGCTAGTAGTATTGTTGTTCATTAACACATTTTTAAATGTCCGCTTCAAGCTTTTCCACTTTGCATCGCAATTTTTCTCTGTGAACTTCTTGTCCAAAGTCTTTGTGCATGCCTCGGCTATCTTTGTCCAAACATGTTTTTTAATTCCACTTTCAAATAGGGATTGCGAGTCCGCCACACTGTTTATAAGAAATAGTATGGTCTTTCTATTCCATAACTTCTCCTGATCGTCAATTAAATTATCATTCACATCGTTCCCTTGTTCCTCTTCAGCAGAATAATTTTGAGCTTCCAATACATCGAGATTAAACTCCTTGATTTCATCAGTCAGTGTCACAAACAGGCACTCATCCGCTGCAAACCAAATTTAAGAATAACATTTCATTATTGAATAAATTGGTACTTACTAATTATATTCCGCAATAGAACCAAATCCTCTTGTACAATGTTTCCGTCCTCTCCTTCAACAGGACTGTGCGTCGATTATTATCCAACTGACATATTTTCGTGCGTTTACCACCAAAGAATATATAGATATATTTGATAAACGGAACGAGAGGAGGTCTAGGTCTGACATATAAATATTATTTACTTAAATTATTACGTTTTAAAAATATATCTGTCATATTTAATGACATTTTTAAAATTGTTTAATAGATTTCAATCCACAGATGAATGAGGAAGAGGTCCATGATCTCGTCCGCCGAGGACGACATCCTAGAGAATCGGTGGTAATCTTAAGAGAATGGCTCCATGAGCATCAAGGCCATGCTTATCCTACGCCATTGGAGAAACTTGCCTTAGCGCAGGCTACAAATTTAACACCGCAGCAAGTAGAGCAATGGTTTATTAATGGTCGTAGGCGAATTTTACCAGAAATGATTCGACGTTAAGGCCGTGATCATCTTCATCACCCAATCTTACATCGAGGTAACTGCACTGGTGCTATAATATCTGGGCTAATTATCGTACTAATGTTGTTGACAGTATTTTTATGGATTAATTATATAGAATCACAGAATCTTAAGTCGATGTAATTGCACTCGTGCCATCATTTCTGTCCTAATTGTAGTACTGATGGTGTGTACTGGTGTGTACTGTATTTTTATGGATTAATTATATAGACGTGAAGGCCGTCTACATTTCACAATCTCACGTCGAGGTCGAGGTAACTGTCATATTTTAATGACATTTTTAAAATTGTTTGATAGATTTCAATCCACAGATGAATGAGGAAGAGGTCCATGATCTCGTCCGCCGAGGACGACATCCTAGAGAATCGGTGCTAATCTTAAGAGAATGGCTCCATGAGCATCAAGACCATGCTTATCCTACGCCATTGGAGAAACTTGCCTTAGCGCAGGCTACAAATTTAACACCGCAGCAAGTAGAGCAATGGTTTATTAATGGTCGTAGGCGAATTTTACCAGAAATGATTCGACGTTAAGGCCGTGATCATCTTCATCACCCAATCTTACGTCGAGGTAACTGCACTCGTGCCATCATTTCTGTCCTAATTGTAGTACTGATGGTGTGTACTGGTGTGTACTGTATTTTTATGGATTAATTATATAGACGTGAAGGCCGTCTACATTTCACAATCTCACGTCGAGGTCGAGGTAACTGTCATATTTAATGACATTTGTAAAATTGTTTAATAGATTTCAATCCACAGATGAATGAGGAAGAGGTCCATGATCTCGTCCGCCGAGGACGACATCCTAGAGAATCGGTGGTAATCTTAAGAGAATGGCTCCATGAGCATCAAGGCCATGCTTATCCTACGCCATTGGAGAAACTTGCCTTAGCGCAGGCTACAAATTTAACACCGCAGCAAGTAGAGCAATGGTTTATTAATGGTCGTAGGCGAATTTTACCAGAAATGATTCGACGTTAAGGCCGTGATCATCTTCATCACCCAATCTTACGTCGAGGTAACTGCACTGGTGCTATAATATCTGGGCTAATTATCGTACTAATGTTGTTGGCAGTATTTTTATGGATTCATTATATAGACGTGAAGGCCGTCTACATTACACAATCTCACGTCGAGGTAACAAATTACTACACTTCAGGAGTAATTGTACTGATGATATTTATTCTATTGATATTGTTATGGCTTTACCTATTAAAATCACGACCTTCTTGATTTTCGAGTCTGACGCTCTTTCCGGCCTGTTCATTTTCGAAAAAAAGCATTGCGCCGGCGTAACCCGCGTGGCGCCACTTACCGGTATGTACACGGCCAACTTCATTAATGACATCTTACGCTTTCATATGGCTTACTCAATACTGCTGCAACGGCATAATTCTTATTTTTAAAGGATGCATGACATTGACATTTTATAAAATAATAATTGTTGGTACTTCCATCCATAATATCATGTAAATTTCCACTCTGAACAAATTGGGATGTTTTTCGAAACGGTTTTTCGGTTGTTTCTGTTTCTTCATTCAGAAGTTCCACCTCATCACTATGATTTACAACATTTAAAATGATGTATGAAAAAATATGTCCTTTATTAAAATATAGGGGAATGTCGACCGATGGGAATTTTTTATAATCTGCACATAACGAAAACAAATTTCCCTGTTGTACTTGGTTGGTATCAATTGTTGACGAAGATGCAGTTACATTAATTTGACATTTTTGATCGTACCATTTGCCTCCATCAATTGCAATAGAAATTTCACTAGCACGCCCATTTGCAATGCAGTTTCGCACTCTGTAATAAACACAATTATGTGGTTATTCATGTTTTAAAATTATTGATTTATTACTATTAATATAACTTCCTATATTCCAAGCTCACCTTTCAATCAAATCCTCCTTTCGACCACTCTGCTGTAAACCTCTACATTCCAACCACCTCTTTAATTCCTTAACAGAATGATCATTTAATATAGCCCACTTCAATGAAGCACCAGGAACATCACTTGGTAATAATTTTATAGATTGACTTTGTTGATTCATCATTTATTGCTAAAAACAAGTTCATTAGATTAAACAATCATTGCTAAATTTCCTTTAAAACAAATACAGCAACTATATTATACCAAAATAGCTGGGTACCCGCAGCAAATGCCGCGTTTACAGTAGGGTCGTATAAAACGAATTTATTCACAACCAGTATGTTATAAGATTATAATTCCACTATCAAGAGACGTCTTATGATATTAATAAAACACATAGGTCTTAAAATTAAAACAATGGTAAATCTATAGCAACACGTATGACAAAAGTCTATTCAAAATGTCAAAATAAATTTTTTCCAAAATATTAATTTAAAAACGCCACTCTCTGGTCTGGTTGAAGAAAATTAGATGCTCGAACTTCGTTCTCGCGTTTAAACATTCTTGCGTGGATAAAATACTTCCTAAGACACTTATACAATAAATAACTATTAATATCTATTGTAGCAGATAGTTTTAAAAACAGAAACATTTCCAAAAGATGTATTTATAATTTATAATATACCGGAAGATCGAGAAAGGTTGTCCAAAAAAAACTACCTTCCAAGTAGTTATATCAATAGGTCTGTTCGTTTGCTTTACTCCAACCTGTTCCGAGCACGTTTGTATGACGTCACCAGTTCATGCCCAGTTCAACTTCGAGCGCTGTTTTTCAACTTGCAAACGAACGCTTTTAGTGCAGGGTTATGTGCTTTTACCGCCAAATTTAAAAAATATTGTTTTATGATTATTATTTCTAAAAAGTTTTTTCTGGTTTTACTGATTGTTAAGTGTTTTTTTACATAAAATTAAGACTTGGAAAACATCATATTGTTTAAATGTCATAATAATTGTGAATTTACAATAATTGGAGGTTCCAGTTCTACAATACATAATTTACAAAGATCTTCTTCAATTTCGTCCTCACTAGAGCTAATACATACAGTGAGCAATAAATCGTCGTCCAATAATTCATTTAATAAAATATTTTCAACGGAACTTGGGTCCATTTTAATGTTTGCTTTTGAGAAGACATCGAAGTAAACAAAACCAACCAGAATTTTTAGGTTATGTTACGCGATCGAAATACCCCCACCAACACTGTTCCTAATTTGCACTTCTTACTCCTGCTTCGCAGGTAGTGCAAGAAGTTCACGTTCGGTTCATGCTCGGAACAGCAAACGAACACGGTACAGTTTGTTCAGTTCATGCAAACGAACACGTTTATTTGCACTAACTTGCACTAACTCGTTCGGTGCAAGCAAACGAACAGACCTATAATTTCACTCTAGTGTGATATTAGCCACACTGCTGTTGATAGTTGTTCTGTGTGTTTACGTTTCTGTAACTCCCCTTTTTATTCTTGGACGCTGTTATTATTATACAAAATAGCTATTTATGTAACAAGTACATAATCTAAGACTTTATTTGGCGAGTCTGTTTTATTGACGAGCGAGCTTGCGAGCGAGGCTAATAAAGATGACGAGTCAATAAAGTCAGATTATGTACGAATTGCATACAAAACTTTATGTTCGACTGCTAAAATTGGTTCATTATCGAAAAAAATTCAATTTATAAATTTGATATCTATTCTTGACAGACAAAAATTTGGCTTGTAATATATAGTTGCCATTGGAAAACTGGATATATCACAGTGTGCTTTTGCTGTTGCTTAGCTACTTGTTTATAAAATAGCTAGTAGTTGTTTTTAGAAAAGCAATTTATGTAAATTTTGTAAAAGAAATAGGTAGTTAAAATACTCGAAGAAATGGATGGTGTTTTAACTAAAATGCAAACGAATAGTTCTAACGAAGAACTAACGAGGAAATTAAAAATATCGCTGCTACTGCTAAAGATTCCCTATTACCATTAAAATCCAGGCATTTATACGAAGAAACATATAATGCGTATCGTAAATGGTGTTCTAATAAGAAAATTAAAACTTGTGAAGACAGCATCTTAGCGTATTTTAACAGCGATCTTTCCCGGTATAAAAGTTCATCGCTATGGAGTAAATATTCGATGCTACGATTGACTATAAATCTACGTGAGGGAGTTGACATTAGTAAATTTCCAAGTGTCATTCCTTTTTTGAAACGAAAAGGAGAAGGATATAAACCTAAAAAGTCCCTTACATTGACTAAGGATCATATAGACGAATTTTTGATTAAAGCTGACAATAAGGAACATTTATTTAACAAGGTATGAATGTTTTACTTAATGACGTTTTGTTTTGAACATCTAATACCTAGTAAAAACATAATTTGTTGTAGGTTGTCCTCATATTTGGTGTGGCTGGTGCCTGCAGACGTCAAGAATTAGTGACGTTATTGACAACATGTGTTGAAGATTGTAAAACACATTTTTTAGTTAAACTTGAAGACAGTGGCGTAGCCAGAAAAAAAACGAGATGGGGCACACTGGGCACACCCTTTGATTGGAAAAAATATATTCCTTACAGTGGCGTATACAGACCATCTTTATGGGGGGAGGTTAAGGCACGAAGTGCCGAGTGTGAATCGAGGAGCGAAGTTTTGAGGAATTTTAAAAAGCGCCGCAGGCGAAATTTTTTTGAAAAAATGGGCGTGGTCTTCGAAACGACTTGTAAGAGAAAGCTGAAATTTTTTGAGCGTATAATTAGGAAGCAAAAAATATGATGTTACATGATACGAGTTATACATTTTTTAAAATATTACAAATTACAATAAAAATACTATTTCCTCAAAATGCCAAACTGGGATATATTGACAGCGTACAAAAAAATTTAAGAAGTTTATTTACTGTAGGAAATATGTTTTTAACACTTACTGCAGTGTCTGCAGCACGCACTTGCGGTTGATTATTTGGTTTTCTCGGGGGCCGACGGAGCAGCGGGGGAGTACTGTAATTTCTGCTAAACAGTGGGCACAGATTTCCCGTGTGCCATCAAGATTTCTAATAGTTAAATAACGTTAATTAAACAAGAAATAAAAAAGCATTTTTTGCGCTACTACACTGTTTTTGGCCATTTCCCGGTTGCCTAACTACGACGGAAAAATTAACTTACCGATTAGGTACTGTTGCTAACCTGTTATGAATCATAACGTATCTCAAACGTATCTAACGGTTCTTAAATGATAATAAAAGTTGTAATCAAGTTATCTGGTGTCTAAAATTCTGAATGATTGACAGCTGTTACTTTATTAATTTATATTTATAAAAATTGATTTTTATTTTTCGTAGCGCAAAAAATGGTATACGACGCGTGTTCGTTAAGTGCTTACAACAGATCTCGATCTGTTATATGGCACTTACCGATCTTGCATCGTAATATACTATTTCGTCACTGCAATATTGCAATATCATCTATAAATTTTGCTTACTGGCTGCGATTTTTATTAATAATTTTTGTGTCCTTGGAGGGGGTTCTGACCCCCAACCCCCCCCCGTTTATACGCCACTGATTCCTTATATACAAGTGTACGAAATGTTAAGATAACAGGTTAACAGATACACAACAGTTTCAAATTTTTATTTGTTGTTAAAATAAGAATACAAAATGTAGCGTTGTGCGACGAAATTTGTTTGAAATAGTTATTTAAGGAAAATTAATATTATGAAACATAAATTTCTTAAAACAAGCAGGGGGCACGTGCCCCCTGCGCCCCCCCCTGGCTACGCCACTGCTTGAAGACACCAAAACCAAAGCAGATCGGTCTTTTATAATAGTTCCAGGTAAACTTGAAAATATTAATCTACTTGAACTTGTTAGAGGATACATGGCACTTCGACCAACCAGGACACCACACAAAAGGTTTTTTATCAATTACATTAAAGAAAAATGTACTGTTCAGCCCGTCGGAATACACAAAATCGGTAATGTGGCAGCTGTGGTTGCCAAATGTCTAGGTGTAGAAAATCCTTCTTCATATACGGGTCATTGCTTTAGGCGCACCTCAGCTACCCTTCTAGCAAATGCAGGAGCCAATATGGAGGGAATAAAAAGACATGGGGGTTGGCGCTCATCTACAGTGGCGTAGGGCTATATTGATGATTGTGAAAATACCAAAATTAGCGTTGCAAAGAAGATCCTAGGCGAGGTATCTGGTGAAGAACCTTCTACTTCCAGCGTCTCTGTAGTGGGTCAAGAAAACTCAAGAATTTCGGAAGTAACAAGAAAAAGCAACGAAATTGTAGGGATAAATATTTCTAGTAACAATAATTGTGTTATAAATATTAACAACCATTATTATAACAATCAGGTATAGTATACATATTTGTTATATTTAGTTAAAATGTATTTAGGTACTTACAATGTAATAAATTTAAATGGATTTATTCTGACATTTATTTTGACATTGACAGATAACGTACAGGTAGTACTTTATAGTACTAGTAAAATAAAGTACCTTTATTTTACTAGTACTATAAAGAACTACTTTATGACCGCAAAACTATGTCATAAACAGTACTTTATAATGCAGTCGTACATAAACGTATTTTTCAGTACTAATTAGTCATTGTTAAACAAAGTTTACAGTAGGTACAGTGTTTCCAATTAATTGATTTCATACATGACAGCAGAATATCAGGATCACAGCTGGAGGACGTAAAGATTGATATACTCGCTGTAGAAAGTAGTTTTTTTTGGACAACCTTTCTCGATCTCTCGGTACCTACAGGGTGTCCGTTTTTCGAAGCTAAGCATGGGGATCTCGGTTAGCTTTCGAGATACGAAGTCGGTTAAATGGAGGCAAAGTTGCGTATTTTAACGCTGATCAATAATCTGAAAAGAAATTGGACCTACGACGCGACGTTTAGTTTACAAAATATCTAAAAAAATCAAAATTCCCGATTTTTGTTTTTCGCTGAGAAAACGAAAACAAGTGAAACTACGAATTTTTAATTAAGACATTTTTAAGACTTTTTTACAGGGAATCTAAATATGCGATTATTTTTATCATATCGTTTAAAATAGCCAAAAATCGACTGTCAACTTTTGTTTTTCTTATGGGCGCCATATTGGATTTTTGCATTTTTGAATGTAACTTTTTTTTCTGATTTCAACTATGTAGCCTATGACACATAATACTTTAGCTTGTGTTTTTTCCTACAATTAATTTCAAGTTATCCATTTTTACGCAGAGTGCCATGCGGAAACAAAAGCGACAAGTTTGTTTTAAAGAAAATTCTGATTACTTACGAATTTAATTTTAAGTCATCGGATTAGCTGAACCAGGAGTTAAACACGAACTCAAAAACTGGACCTAAAGGATTAGGTATCTCTGTTCAAAGAAAAACAATACTTGTTACTATCCCGTTGTGTTTTGGATTAAAGTTTTAATTTTTAGTTTTTGCTATAATTTCCTGTTTTTTAATTTTTATTCTATTGTTTCAACATAAATCATAATAGTTGATAATAAATTAATAATTATTTTGTTATATCCCAGTATTCTTCTTTTAAAACTCGCATTTCTTTCATAAAATTAGTTAAAGCAATAACCTTATGACTTAAAATTAAATTCGTAATCAGAATTTTCTTTAAAACAAACTTTTGTTTCTGCATGGCACTCTGCGTAAAAATGGATAACTTGAAATTAATTGTAGGAAAAAACACAAGCTAAAGTATTATGTGTCATACATAGTTGAAATCAGAAAAAAAAGTTACATTCAAAAATGCAAAAATCCAATATGGCGTCCATAAGAAAAATAAAAGTTAACAGTCGATTGTTGGCTATTTTAAACGATATGAGAAGAACAATCGCATATTTAGATTCCCCGTAAAAAAGTGTCTTAAAAATCTCTTAATTAAAAATTCGTAGTTTCACTTGTTTTCATTTTATCAGCGAAAAACAAAAATCGGGAATTTTGATTTTTTTAGATATTTACTAAACTAAACGTTGTAGGTCCAATTCCTTTTCAGATTATTGATCAGCATTAAAATACGCAACTTTGCCTCTATTTAACCGACTTCGTATCTCTTAAACTAACCGAGATCACCATGCTTAGCTTCGAAAACCGGACACCCTGTATATTATCATATTTTTGGATAGGCTTCAGGCTACTTTCATACATATTGGATGCTGTTGAAAAGTTTCTTTTTTCCATTTAATGTTAAATGGAAATTATTATAATGTAGTAAATCCACAGTTAGTGGAGATGACACTACTAAACCTTTTCGACCACGGCCAACTTCATTCATGACAGCTTACGCTAAGCTGTCATTAATGAAGCTGGCCGTGTTTTCGACTTCAAATTGAAACTAAACAATAATTTCAAATTGAGACTAAACAATTTCAAATTGGAAACAAACCATATCAAATTTACTAATGTTAAAATTAATAATTAAAGCTAAAAATTGTTATTTACTTAATTTTACTTCATATAGTCATACCCGCTAAAAGTTTAAGCATTTGAAATAAATCTCTGGACACGTGCTACATTGGCAGTTGGTGCATTATACCGCCTTTGATCCATGGTTTTAGATATGTCAAAAAACATTCTTACAGATGTACTTGTTCTATTTTGCAGTAAAGCTAGACTTTCCTCTTCTTCAATAACCTCTTTCATCATCCGCAATGAAGCAACATATGAATTTATATGCGATAAAAGAGCACCTAACTGCCCCATTATCGATGAAATGCAACCAGAATTTGCTGAATTACGTAACCTTTCTGTAGTTGCAAGTTCCGAATCTAATATACAGGGTGATTCAAAAATGGCGCATAAGCTCTTCAGTACGTTGTTGGGAATAATAATTGAAGTGTAGGAAAAATAGTAAAAAAATTCTTAGCCGCTAATTTGCTGAGAAATGAAGAAGTTAAGTTGAGAACTCAACTTTGAATTCATGTGGATTTTGAAACTTCTCATCATTTCATATAAATAATTTAAGTATTTTTAATAGTGGGTAATAAATAAAATGCTCATAACACCTCATTATCTTGAAATATTCGCTTTCAAAATTGATATTTTCCTATCAAGTTGTTTGAAAAAAATATGTGGCAACGATGTTTGAAACTTTTAATAAGCTCACTATGTAAATGAAACGAAATAAAAGCCACTCATATACTACATAGCTGCACCCGTGTTGCCAAATCTACAACTTACTTCTTCGTTGTTAACTACAAAAATGTAGCAGCTAAATTTTTTTTATGATTTTTCCACAGTTCAAATAACCGTCCCCTACAACGTACTGAAGAGCTTATGCGCCATTTTTGAATCACCCTGTATAAATTTGTCCGTATGATGGTGTATCTGCACCTTCATCGGGGTACAAGGGGCCAACCCTCTGTTATATTTGACCGTGTATTTTAAAGCAGTATGGTCCATTTCCTGGAGGCGCAACTATATTGGCACCCATGGATGCCATAGCCAAACTGCTATTGTACATACTTCCTAAAATTGTTTGATCGAGGATCATCACTCGGAATTACAATCTCAGTTTAAACCACAGCGTGTCAGTTAAACTTCAGAATACAATGGGAAATTTTGGGGAAATTCTCAATGCCCGCAGTGCTAGTACACTGTACAGGGTGTTAGGTAAACATGCGGCAAAAATTCAAGGGGTTATTCCTCGGCCTATTCTAAGAATATTTTGTCCTATGATCATTTCTGAAAAACCCCTTTGTTTCGAAGATACAGGGTGAAGAATATTTGCGACAACCATTTTTGTTCACCCTGTATCTTCGAAACAAAGGGGTTTTTCTGAAATCATCATAGGACAAAATATTCTTATAATAGGCCAAGGAATAACCCCTTGAATTTTTGCCGCATGTTTACCTAACACCCCGTATACTACAGCTTAATACACACATGATTCAAATTTGAAAAACTTTTCTGGTGTGACGATTAAAAAAAACTATCAACAGGTTACAATGTTAAGATAATTATTTTCTAATAGCTGGGTGCCCGCATTTGCAAGTCTTAAAACAACGCTCCCCTGGAGATTTATGTGAAAATTTTTGGATAGGTTCCAGGCCGCTTTCTTACATATTGGATGGTGTCTTCTTGTTTCCATTTAATCTTATATGCAAATTATTTTTATAATGTTGTAAATGTAGTAACTATACCTTTTCAATTTCAAAATGAGACTAAACAATTTTAATTCAGAATTGAACATTTTATTAAGTAGGTACCTACTACTACTATCAGCTTTAGTATTAATCACTTTTTTATAAATAGAGCGGTAAAGAGAAAAATATGGCGATCGATAACCATCAATAAAAGTAGTGATTTGAAAAAAATAATTTTTATAAGGAAAACTAAAAAATTTATTTCATCTCGCCAGAAAAGTCGAAAAAATGATATAGGTACATAGAGATACTTGCAGATATTCCCAAAAATACAGGGTATTCTATGTTATGTAAGGATCATTTTCAAGCAAACTATTTTAAAATTTGCAGACAAAGGTTCATCTATGTATACAAAGATAGTATCTGTATTAGTAAGCGCAAAGTAGGGGACCATCGCGTCGGGCGGTCAGAGTAGGTAATTTATCTTATTTGCAAAATATGTATGTGTACTATTTCTTTGAATCGAAAATGTATAGTATTGGTTGTTACGATTTAAATTATATTCAGAAGTTAAAAAGCGTAAAACGCTAAGATATAGAAATGAAAAAAACATTATAGCTTAGCTTGGTACTATTTTAAACTCAATTTTTTTTATAAGTACTTACTTTTTTTATATCATTACCTATCTGGTATTTTAATACATATTTATTTTTCGTTCTCTTTTGCGTAGGACTGCGTGTATTATTTCATAATGACAAATAACGATTTTCCAAATTCAGTTCAAACTATATAAACTCGAACAACAAACATATTTTTGGGATTATTCTTGTAGGCACATTGCACAATACATACTAACTCGTATTTTCACTTCATATAGGTAATACATCATAGCCTAATATACAGATCTTTTTCTTATTTACACTTTGTAATACATAACGTTTTTCAAATACTGTTCAAATGTCTATGACAAGATGTGTCAAAGTAAAGTGTCAAAACGTTGTTTGTGAGGTGTTACGCTTTTCGTCCGCGTTCGTGTACTTTAATACGAACAAATTTATAGAAATGAAGAATAATCATCTCCGAGGCTTTAATAAGTAACTACAAGGAGCTAAAAATTCAAATTAGCAATAAGTAATTACGTTTTTCTCCGATTGGCAGTAAAAGCATGCTTTGACTGACATTTGACTGTCTCCAAAGTTCCACATTTACTGCCTAGGCAAAAGTGATCATTTTTACTGACAGTAGCATTCAAAATCAGGTTGCTTCGAAAAACAAATAAATTTGAAATTTTTATTAATTAAATTTAAGTTCCATATTTTTCACGATTTCTTTAATTTCGGATGGGGTGAACATTTCTTCGTCATTTTCCATTGTAAATACAGTGAAGTCCATTTATTATGCAATATAGGCATGTTGCAAGTTAATTGGTGTACCCACTTTAGCATTGGAATATAGGCAACCCATTATACACTGCTAAGCACTCTTGCCCCTGCCCAACCTTGGCCCCTGCCTACTGATGAATTTAAATTTTCAATTGTCAGGAATGTTTTATTTTGAGGTTAAACTCAGTTAAACTTTCATGTGTTGCTGATTTCGGTTACATCATAGATGGTTACATAAAAAAAAAACTAGCTAACTGTATAATGGGTTGCCTATATTCCCATGCTAAAGTGGGTACACCAATTAACTTGCAACATGCCTATATTGCATAATAAATGGACTTCACTGTATATTATAAATTAATTAATATTTACGAATTAACAAGATTAAACTATTCTGTTCACAACAAATAGAATGACATTTCTGAAATAATATCTTTTTTCATAGCAACCAATAAGAACTGCATAGCAACAGATGCTTGCTGATACTAATAGTACAAAAAATATTAAAAATAACATTAAATTAATGTTAAATGTAAACAATCGGAGAAAAAATTATATGTTCAACATGGCAGAAATGCAGATTTAGTGCCTTGGCTGGTTTCACAGCTTCGGCTTCGCCTCAGCTGTGAAATACCAGCTGCGTCAGTAAATCAGCTACTTTTCTGCCTTGTTAAACAAATAACTATTTATGCAGTTATATTGGTATATTATTAATATTAAAAATCATTTTTTAAGTGGATTGCTGCGTTCAACGCTTTGGTACTTTTTTCATGGAACGGTATTTTGCGCATTATATAGAGGTCGGATACTTGATTGATTATACTTACAACTTACAAAGATGTCTGATGAAAGAAAAAACCAACCAACTTGGAATAACAACAAAGGCACAAAGAAACTAAACTTAACAGGATCACACATTGCATTTGCCGATGACACAGTCCTTATCTATAGTGGAAAGGACCTAAAAGAACTGGAAAAAACAATAAACGAAGATATGGAAAACCTGAGAAAATGGCTTCAATGTAAAAAATTAACACTCAATACCAAAAAAAACGGAATACATGGTATTCCACCAAAAGAACAAAGCGAATATAAAAACAGAAATCAAAGTAGGAGACGATATAATCAAGCAGGTCAAAGAAGTAAAATATTTAGGGATCAACATTGATGATGGCCTGACGTGGGAAAAACACGCGAAAAAAATAAAAAAAGATATAGTACCACTTCTGGGAGCGATTAGAAGAGCTGGGAAATTAATGCAAAAAACTGCTGAGCATTTATATAATTGCTACATCAAGCCAAAGTTTACCTATTTAGCAACGGTATGGAGCACAGGAACCAAGAAGGTAATTAAGGACATGGGAATATTAATGAACAGGACCTTAAAAATTTTGTATAACATAGACTGGCAGACTCCTACCGAAGTAACATACAAGATCACAGGAAAAATGACAGTTGAGAAACTAATAGAAACAGAACAACTAATACTAATATATAAAATAGTAAACAACTTGCAAAAAAATAACTTTAAACTGCAAAAAAATAAAGACAAACACACTTATAACACCAGGGGAAAAGAAAATTGCAGCACAGAAGCTAAAAGAACAAACAGCGGAAGGAAAAAAATAACAGGTGACGCGATAGAAACATATAATAAATTACCAGCTGAAATAAAAGAAAAACGAAAAATAGAAAAGTTCATTAAACAGGTAAAGGCGTACATAAAAAACAAAAAATGAAAGTGTTTAAGATTACATACATTGTAATGCAAATAGTGTTAAAAATAAGAAATGTTCATTTCCGCCTTTTTTAGATATTATATTAAATAGGGTAGAAAAAAAAAAGAGTATAAATTAATATAGTTACTAAAAGCAACCCTGATCACCTCAATAATAAAAAGTTCTTTATTTCTAATTAATAAAATCTCACAATCCAAACACGTCTTAACAACTTGAGTATTCAACGATTAGTGTACAATATGAGTAATTCAGTTCATTTTTCACATATGACGTGATTGCGGCTCGTGCCTTTCCAGGGTCACCCTTGCGTATGCGAAATTACTTCCTTGAACCCGTTATTTGGAATAATATCGCTTACAGTTCGGCCAGGCTACCACTTCCGCGTCCTCGAGGAACACCTTCGTCTTTCTGGTTGCCCTGCAAGAGAAAAATGCCTTCGTTTGCATTATGCTACAACATGCTTTTCGTTTGCATTTCGTTCGTCTTAATTCTTACTTTTAAATGCTTTTCGTTTACATTCCGTCCTTCTTACTATGCTTACTTTTGTTTCAACTCAGTAACTTGGGGAAATTCACATTTCTTCATGTGAATCGTCCGTATCGCTTTCCCCACCACTACTGCCTTGGTTAACAAAAGGTTTCATCTTATCAACAGAACACACTCCTTTATAGGGTTTCTGTGATCTTTGGGCACCAGGTAGGTCTTCTATTACGTACCTGTCGTGGGCCAATGCTTTAGTCACAACGAAAGGACCAGCATACTTCGGAAGTAACTTTTTACTTCTTCCGTCATTCGTGGTCTGGATTTTTCGTACCAGTACGTGTTGGCCCACTTCGTACTTGAAGGACTGACTCCGTTTTGCGTCGTAGTGCAACTTTTGCTTAGCCTGTTCGGCTTCGATTCGTTGGCTAGCTAGCGCCAGTGGCGTAACTACAATTCACGGGCCCCCCCGCAAGATGTCTTATTGGGCATTGGGCCCCCCTATAAAAGTAATTTTTTAATCCGCGCCCGCAGAATTTTTTCCAGGGGGGGTCAAATTTTTATTCAAGCATGCAAAATTTATTTTATTAAAAAACCAGTCATTTCAACAGTAGTCCTTCGACTTCCACTGGGAGTCAAGTCTCCCACGTTCTGCAAACACATACAAAATCTGGCCCTACGACCGGCCCTTTGTCGAAGCTGGTTAAGAGCGAGGTCAAGAGGTATCATGTTACACATCCCAGCATATTAATCAGGTTGCGTTGAAATGTTATTTTTCTAAACAAAACGGAGGGAGTCGTCAAAAATGTGACATCATTTGCCAGATGTATGCAATAGTCAGTATACAGTGAAGTCCATTTATTATGCAATATAGGCATATTGCAAGTGAAATGGTGTGAGCACTTTACCATTGGAATATAGGCAACCCACTATACACTGCTAAGCACTCTTGCCCCTGCATTAATGAATGTCGAAACATACCTGTTAATTTCGAAATTAACAATCGTTTAGCCTTCTGTTTGGAAATGCAAGGTGGGCACTTCGAACATTTGTTATACTTATAATACTCGTAATTGCTTGCTGTTGATCCTATTTGTTTCATTTTCAATATTAAATAATCTTTTTTGAACTGAGAACATGTTTTATTTTGAGGTTAAACTTTCATGTGTTGCTGATTTCGGTTAGATCATAGATGGTTAGATAAAAAAACTAGCTAACTGTATAATGGGTTGCCTAATTCCAATGGTAAAGTGCGTACACCAATTAACTTGCAACATGCCTATATTGCATAATAAATGGACTTCACTGTATACCACAAGTATATACTATAATAAATACTACGACGTCGGCACGTTTTTGATTTTATCCCAAAAGTTTAAACACAAAAATCATCTTCTGTTTTTACTACAGTTCTACTGTTCTAGATGTCACATAAATTTAGTTCCTCCCTTCGGTCGGCTCTCGGTTTCTTTTGTACATTGGTTTCAACCGGAAAGAAATATTATATACCTATAGGGCGTATCTATAATGAGCAAAAGTTTTAAATTCCAAAGTTGCAACATGTCATAACTTGATCGTAAACTCGAGCTACAATTTTTTTAACGTAAATTAAAAAAAAATTAAGTTTATCCAAGCCAGGGGGGGGGCAAATGCCACGACTTGCCCCTCACTCGGGGCGCCCATTAGGAATAATACTGTATTAATACTGTTTTTATTAAAATAAACTTACATTATAATCGCCATGTGCCACGGTAATAAAACCATAAAACTCCAACCCCATGCCTATGAACTTGTAAACAGATTGAAATAGCAAATTTAAAAAATAATGCTTTCGGAATTTTTTTGACGAACCGGCCGGGCCCCTTAGGGCACGAGCCCCCCCGCGGTCGCGGGGGCTTGCGGGGGCGTAGTTACGCCACTGGCTAGCGCTCTCGTATGAGTCAGATCGTCTCGTATGTCCTCCATCACATTTGTACTTAGAAATGCATCGTATACCCCTCGTGGTTGGTACCCAATCATAAACTTATGGGGACTTTCCCCTGTCGTCTTGTGTACTGACGTATTTATTCCCCATCGTATGCGGCTCACGTGGTCATCCCATTTGACTTCGTTGTCGGATGACGCCGTCAATAACGACAGTATGGTGCGATTACATCGCTCCACCTGACCATTCGCCCGGGGTGTGGACGTTGCGTTATGGACGACTTTCGTACCAATTTCGTAACAGTACTCGACAAACTTTTTGCTCGTATAGCAAGTACCTTTATCACAAACTATACGTCTCGGAACACCAAACGTTTCGGTAATTCCCTTCAAAAATCGTATGACAGGCCCCACTTTGGTGCTCTGTACTGCACTTATGAATAGAAATTTCGTAAATCCATCCACGGCGACTAAAAGGTAAGAGTTCTTTCTTTTACTCTTTACAAAAGGACCAAGATGGTCAATATGGATCGTATCCATTGGTACAACGTCTTTTGGAATGAGATTTAATTCGCCTGGTCGTTTCCCTGCAGGCACTTTGTTATAGAGACACTTAAGACAACCCCCAATATAATTTCGTATGTACCTTCGCATACCCGCGAACCAATAACTTGAGGAAACGGATGCGAAAGTTTTGTCGTACCCTATGTGCCCCATTTCATTGTGATGGTACATTACGATTTGTCTTCGTGCATTTCTTGGAACCACCCACTTTGGGCCGGTCGCTGTCTTCCGAAACAAACGTTCATTACGTAACTCGTACTCCTTGTGTATTTGGCGTTCTTCTCCATCACCCGGAGGGCGTGACAATGCTTCATTTACGTATTTACACCGTTCGTCCAGTAGGTTTCAGCGAACCCCATAATGAATTTTCGAAAATAGTAACTGCGTCAGTTTTGTTTTTCGGATCCTGGCTTGATACCTTCACCGCTAATCGCATGCTCCAAGTACTCGATTGTTTTCCGAAAAAAAAATAACATTTTGACAACCTTAAAGTAAGCTGTGCGCTTCGCATTAGTTCCAAAACTTCTCGCAACGTTTCAAGTCCGGATTCGACGCTGGATGACGGCAACAATATGTCGTCCATGTAAACCAGAGCTGTTGTAAACCGCAAAGAGCCTAGTACTCGATTAATAGCTCTTTGGAAGAAAGCAGGGGCGTTGACCAAACCAAAAGGGACCCGTAAGTATTGATAATGTCCGTCAGGCGTCACAAAGCCCGTCTTTGGGATTGCATCTTTGGCTAAAGGTATTTGATGGTACCCTGACGCTAGGTCTAATCCCGTAAAGAATTCGCAATCTTTTAATTTATCCAAATGATCATCCACTCGTGGCAAGGGATAGTTGCTTTTTACAGTTTTTGCATTTAACGCACGAAAGTCTACACACATTCGTTGTTCACCGGTTTTCTTTTTCACAAGTAATATTGGGCTAGCGTATGGAGAATCCGCTTCTTGAATTATGTTATTATCTAATAAGTCTTGAACAATTTCGCGTACTTTTGCACGTTCAGTGAAAGACATTCGATATGGCCTATACGTCACAGGGGTATTGTCAGTTAAATCAATGGTCATTTCCGTCACGTTAGTTTTACCTAATTCACTAATGTTTTCGGCAAAACAATCGCGATATTCATTAATTAGATCTAGCAACTTTTGCCGGTAGACATCTCCCAAGTCATCGTCAACTCGAGACGCAATGTCTTCGATCTTAAACTTAACTAGGTACGTATTTGAGGAAACAAGAACACTCACCTCGGTGCTGCTTTCCTCCTGACCATTTTCATAGCATGGAACCCCTCGTGCAACAATTTGTGCAGGTCCATACACGACTTCGTGGTTAGACAGATTCATCACGGGCACAACCCCAGTTGTTGACGACGTTATCAGATTTGGTATGCAATGTTCTTTGCCAGGTTGGGGACGCATCTGGTTCTCCACATAGACGTCACCATGAACATCTTTTGTTGTATATACCGCCACATACCCAACATGATTTGCCGGAATAACCGTAGCCTCCTTTGCCCAGAGTACTATCTTTCTTGGTGGAAGCTTTGCGAGTTCAGGAAAGGTTACCATTTCCTTACTCAACAGTCTCATTTCGTTTTCTCGTAGAACTGTTATCACTTGGTCCTGATTTAAAAATGCTTGACCGATCATTACCGCTATTCCTTGCACGGAATCACTAACAATTAATGCTTTTACGTTAGCACTAGCTAAATCGACTGTCATACATACTTCAGCTTCCCCGACCGCTTTGGTCTTTCCACCACCGTAACCTTGCATCACAACGTCATTAGCACGCCAAGTTAGTCTTATCTTTCGCGCATCACTCTCGCGTATGGTTACTGCTTCACAACCCGTGTCAACATACCCCTTTAGAGTATGACCGTTTATGTCACAATTAACAAAGTAACGTTTGGTTTCTAGTTCACGGCGATTCTCGTTTCTCACACAAGCAGGCGTCGCTTGCACTATCTGTTTCTGAAATCGCGTACAATTTGATGCCAAATGTCCTAACCGTTTGCATTTTGTACATTCAAGTTTAGGTTTTCTGCACTTTGCAGCCAGGTGATCAGATTCTCCGCAGTTGTAACATCTTGACGTAAATGGTTTGGATTTCGCAGACGCAGAATGCTCTTCCTTTGTCACTTTTTCACGTTGGAACTTCTTAGGAGCCCGAGAATATTGTCCTTCTCTGTCCACACTTTGCGGAACTTCTTCAGGTACAAGCGTCGACAAATATTCGGTATATAAAGTTTCTGGGGAGGCATATCTTCCTGCTTTTGCTCCTAACTGCGTAGCAACGTTTCTCGTGCCGTCGATGAGACAAGAAACCGCGTCTTTGCCAGTTATTTTACACGCACGTATCATCTCCATTTTATCAAAATAATAATTGTCCCAAGATTCACTACTTAATTTTACCGTACCCACTAATTTCTTTAACGTAGTCGCAAAATCGTAGTGGTCTGGAAATGTGCCCTTAATCAGTATCTTCCATTCGTCCCAAGTATGGTCATACGACCGCAAGTTATTGTACCATGTTTTCGCTAGTCCAGATAATCGACTTTGCATGTGATAAATGGTTGTGCGTTCATCCCAAAAATTTATATTGGCCAGTTGTTCTATTTTCTCAACCCACAAGGTTGATGTTAAATTGGGATTTCCGGGCTTAAATTCAGGTATACAATCAGATTTGACAGTGTAACGAGCAATATTTTCGTGCTTTCTGGTGTTTGCATTACTAGCGACCAACGCTTCTACCATACGTTCTAGTTTATCTATACGAGGGTCATTAGAAGCTTGACTTACCGCAGTAACCGTGCTCCGGATTCTTAGCGGAGTATACGAAGTACTCGGTTCTTCTCCTCGGTATCCAGAATCACTTTGAATCCGTCTACCATCAGAAGAGGTTTCATAAAATTCACGCCGGGAAGTACGCGGAGTTCGACTCCGACGGTGCCTTTCGTGGTCCTCCCGCTCGCGGGTTGCACTTGCCGGTGAACGTTGTCGCTTTCGCGATCTGCGTTTCCATAACTGAGTAACTTCACTCACTCACACCAAATAATTCTAGTTTTTGTATTATTCTTACACTACTTAACGTTATACTTATTAAACCCAATAACACTTAAAGGAGGGTGTAATTACCATCCCACCGCTGCTCTAAAAGCAACCCTGATCACCTCAATAATAAAAAGTTCTTTATTTCTAATTAATAAAATCTCACAATCCATACACGTCTTAACAACTTGAGTATTCCACGATTAGTGTACAATATGAGTAATTCAGTTCATTTTTCACATATGACGTGATTGCGGCTCGTGCCTTTCCAGGGTCACCCTTGCGTATGCGAAATTACTTCCTTGAACCCGTTATTTGGAATAATATCGCTTACATTACCATTAATAATAGAACATAGTAAGTAGTTAATCTACGGAAGCGCTGAAGGGCCAATATCACGCAGAGTTTAAGTCGCTTATTAGGCGCGTTTATTTCGACTAACAGACGCGCGACTGTTAGTCGCGTTTATCTCGACTGTTAATTGCGTTTACCTCGACTGTTAGTCGAAATAAACGCGACTAACAATCGCGCGTCTGTTAGTCGAAATAAACGCGACTAACAATCGCGCGTCTGTTAGTCGAAATAAACGCGACTAACAGTCGAGGTAAACGCAACTAACAGTCGAGATAAATGCGGCTAATAGTCGCGCGTCTGTTGGTCGAAATAAACGCGCCTAATAAGCGACTTAAATTCTGCGTGGTATTGGCCCTTCAGCGCTTCCGTATTAATCAATGTAAACGCTCTCATACCAGCAATTTGTAGCTGTCTGAGCAATACAAGTTCAATAAATAAATAAATGTCTTGATGAAAGTTGGTCCACGGGCACGTGACGTCACAGCTTTTGCTTGGAGAGACATTGATAAACATAGTATAATGTATACTATCGTATTGGCAAAGTGTTTTTTGTGTTATTTTGTGTAGATTTTTGTGCGTGTTTGCTACGAAATTACAAATATAATGTCGAGTGAGTACTTTAATGGTTTAATTGGTGCTGCGAGATCGCGATACGTGGAGAAAATTACTGCCATTTCTGGCAAGGATTCTTACAGTTTACACGAACTTTCCATGGAGATTGAAGATTTCCCAAAAATTGCACATGGGGATATTGTCAATTATTTAGTGTTCGAAAGGAGTTCATACGCAATGAACGAATTTAAAGCGTATAAAAGTTTAGAGAGTTACCTACAATCAATTTTTATGTGGTTGGATAAAGGAAGTTGCAGTGAAAAAAAGTAATGATCTTAGTTCTGGGCAAGGTAGGTACCTATCTATTGATATTCTTGTAAATATTTGTGACCTCTCCATTTTTACAGGTTTTACATTCACAACGATTAAACGTAGCACCATTAGCAGTTTGGATTATAGCAAAACCAGATGGTCAGATTTTATCAGCGCACTGCAACTGTGGGGCAGGTCTTGGTGAAACATGTTCACACTGCTATTTAATATAAGAAATTCCGAAGTACGATCAGTGACAGGTAATTATCATTTTTAATGTTATTAAAAGTGTGGAGTTTTTATACTCAATTGTTTTACCGCAGGTGTAAAGGCATATTGGAAGGCTCCTTCGACTGCTCCTGGTCAATTGGCACATCTTCACTTCGGTTAGAAGCATCAACCTTTTGAAATTTTTGATAATTTCTTGATGGATGAAAAATCAATGTTTTTGGAAGCAGCCAATTGACCAGGAGCAGTCGAAGGAACCTTCCAATATGCCTTTACACCTGCGGTAAAACAATTGAGTATAAAAACTCCACACTTTTAATAACGTTAAAAATTATAATTAGGTGCCTGTCACTGATCGTACTTCGGAATTTCTTATGTTGTCATCAATGGCAAATAGCAGTGCACCAACATGCGAACATGTTTCACCAAGACCTGCCACACAGTTGCAGTGCGCTGATAAAATCTGACCATCTGGTTTTGCTATGATCCAAACTGCTAATGGTGCTACGTTTAATCGTTGTGAATGTAAAACCTGTAAAAATGGAGAGGTCACAAATATTTACAAGAATATCAATAGATACCTACCTTGACCAGAACTACACAAAGATCGTTACATACAAATATTTACAAGAATATCAATAGATAGGTACCTACCTTGCCCAGTTGATCATTACTTTTTTTCACTGCAACTTCCTTTATCCAACCACATAAAAATTGATTGTAGGTAACTCTCTAAACTTTTATACGCTTTAAATTCGTTCATTGCGAACCAGAACTTTGCCAAAACCTTATTATACCTGCTACTAATAATATGAACTTAGCGGGTGCCCTGGTTACTGTAAATAAATAATCTAACACCCACCTTCAGTTTCCATGTCTTCCATTAACTTCAAAATGCTTTAAAATATAACTTAACCTGCTTTTGGCAACTATCTGCAACTATTTTAAGGAATAGGTATCAACAAGTACAATAGTATCTATAACCATGAACTTGACTATAACCGTTAATTAGTTGGTTTTCGCCGTGTCCGTAACCGTAAATTTAGTGGCACGCGAATGACGTAGACAATGACAATATGGTGACGTCACGTACGTGCCCGCAACAACAACAATCGCGACACATCAACCCAAGCAAAAGTCGGGTCACGTGCTGCCCCTACTCCAAAAAAGTTGGGTTATGTGAAAAGACATTCCAGAACCCGTGACCTGGACCTTTAAAAATGGCTGCTGTAGGACACACAACTTTGTTTATCCTATGCTGTTTGAACTGTTTGTAAAGTTATTGTGTTAAAAATTAACATTATTTTGGTTAATATCTAACTTTGAACAATATTTGCCCATATGTTTAACGATTAGTGGTGCAAAATGCAGAAAAAAATGTTTAATTTACAGTGAGGGCATGGTAAGTAATATTGGTTAAATTATAATTATGCTTGTCAGCTTTCTCTGTATAATTATCATTGCTACTTATTAATGCGGTATTTAAATTCCTTGTTCTGGCATGGCAAGTAAAGGCTTTAAACATTAGCATGAATTATTAAATAATTGTATAAGCTTTTCCTGTGGTATCATTATAACAACTCTGTAGTATTAGTATTTGTAGAAATTATTTTATAGATAGCATAAATAGGAAAATGTATTAATCTGAATTGGCCAGTTGCTGCTTACATCTGTATTGTAATTTAAATTGTTCAATATGAATAAAGTTAGTAAATGTTTCAGCGAATTGCAAAAGAAATCTCCCGAAGTGGCTGCAAGGTACAACGGAAACATTAATTTAATTAAATGAATAAAACTTCAATATTAACTACACAATTCCCAGAATAAAAACGACTGTTTTAGTTGTTAATTGCAGGTATAAGGGCATTTCAACATTAAGTTAATTGAATGAGCTTTCTCTGTGTTATCATTATTACAACCATTTAAAACTCATTAGTATTAGTATTTGTAGAAATTATTTGTCACTGCAATCATAGTATAAATAGGAAAATGTATTAATCAGAATTGTTCAGTTGCTAGTTGCATCCCTGATGTAGTGAGCAAATAGTTTCAGTCGTTCAATATGAATAAAGTTAGTAAATATTTCAGCGAATTGCAAGAGAAGTCTCCGGAAGTGACTGCACGTACAGTGCAAAAATTAATTTAATTGATGGGATCGATCCATTTGCGCTGCAAGAACAAGAATTAAGTTTCTCTGCCGATTCGTTTCCTCCTGTTTTACAGTTGGACATTGTTAATTACTTAATTCTTAATTATATACTTAATTATTTTTTTATTACAATTGTTTGCATTGTTATTTGTTGTATCTACTATTATATTCTTTTGTTAATAATAGCTACCATTTAATAACATATGTTTGTCTTTTAATTTAATAAAATGCTTTCCGCATAGGTACTGTGGCATAACTTTGGAAGTTCATTCAGTTCCGTTTTAAGTTTAAAGTGCAAGGCACTGGGTATACGAGAAAAAGTAAATAAATCGCGTTCTCCTCTACTTCCCCAACCAACCACGCAACAAAATCTAGGCATAATTACGAATAACAGCGCAAATTTTAAACAAACGAAATAACAAACACCCCGCTCAAACAGTAAATACGTTGTAAACAAACGTTTGTGTGTCCTACAGCGGCCATATTGGATTTCATCTGACAGCATTCTGGAATGTCTTATACATTTGGTAAGGTTGCCTACTATCCTATCTTGCAACAGTGACTGAATCATTCCCCCCACTGATACCTATCAGCCAGCTCCGTGACGTCACGCGTGTAAGGTACTTTTCGCGCCATTCTGAGAGTTTCAGCTCCTTTACTTGTATTGTGTATTCTGCCACTTCTGTTGTACAGTAACAAAAATAATACCAAGTTTCTACCGTGCCTTCATTAAAGATTGATACCCACGTGACCTTTGATCCGTGGTGTACTTGGGAGTTTCAGATTTAAATGTTGAAGTCAGGTAGGATTGGTACTCGTTGTAACTAGTAACTAAAGTGTCAATGTCTGCCCTAATTTACATACATACAATCAGTTAGGGAATTATTGGATGAAGGTTTACCAACTATGTAAGTTGGGTTGCCTATATTTTGTGGTCACGTGGGTATCAATCATTAATGAAGGCACTGTATATCTATTGCAAGCGATAATTAGAAATTGTTAGCAGTGTTTAGTTGACAAAAGTGTATAAGTACAGGATTCAACAAGGTAAATCAACATCATAGTTATGACTGTAAAACTAGAGATTACAATTTTGTAAATCTGATTATTCTTTGTACAAAGATATTTTCCTTTAGATGATCTTATTAATTTCTATTGTAGATGCCAATGAGCTGCGCTATTGCAACGTGCACAATGCATCATGCAAAAGCTAAAGCAAACAACCTTACTGTTACCTATTTTACATTTCCCAAAGATGAAAATCTTTGCAAAGAGTGGGTGGCAAAGTGCCGAAGAGGTGACAAATTGAATGTATCAAATTCTAGAATTTGTTCATTGCACTTTAGTTATGTAGATTTCGAAAGAGCTTTACGCGCCTATCCATTTGTGATTCCACCTGTAAGTATACAGTGTGTCCGCGTAAGTTGGCTACATATCATGGAAAACTTTTTTATTATTGATTTTATGAAAAAAAGTTATTCTTCATAAAAAGTTCTGCATGTTCTAAAACCCAAAATTCAACCAACAGATATTAAATTATATCAGTCGTATCATAATAATAATAATTATATAATTTTTGTTCAAGAGTAAAGTACCTTCATTTTTGACCATATCGAAAATGTTTTATAAGAAAAGATGTTATGGGTTAAAAATAATTTTTAAATATTCAATATTGTTTATAATTAAAAAATATTATTAATTAATTAATGAATTATTAAATGTAATGTATTAATCTTCAAACTTAAACTTTCAATGTTATCGCAGAGAAAATGTAAAAATAATATTTTTTAATTATAAAAACAATATTGAATATTTAAAAATTATTTTTGATCCATAACATCTTCCAACATCTACCAGTTACAAGTTTAAAAACAGTTAACGACACAATAATTAAAAACTCAGAACATGTGGAAAATTATTAGATTATTATCTTAAAGTACCTATTAGTTGCAACAGGAAAAACACTTTTATTAGAGAGAACCACAAAACACCTGACTGTCAACTTATGTACCTATTTAATTATTTAGTACTAAAGTAGAACTAAACCAACTACCGTGCCTTCATTAAAGATTGATACCCACGTGACCTTTGATCCGTGGTGTCCTTGGGAGTTTCAGATTTAAATGTTGAAGTCAGGTAGGATTGGTACTCGTTGTAACTAAACTAAGTAACTAAAGTCACTAAAGTTACTGTCAATTTACGTAAAAACAATCAGTTAGGGAATTATTGGATAAAGGTTTACCAATTGTGTAAGTTGGGTTGCCTATATTTTGTGGTCACGTGGGTATCAATCATTAATGAAGGCACTGTATAATAATAATAATCTCTACACTACCCGTATCCTGTTGCCAGGCCCCATAAGCGCAATGCTTGTGCGGGGCTGGAGGAAGGGGTTATTATTATTGAGCGGGCCCGCTTGCGTCTGCAGCCGACTTAGAGATGGAATAGCACAACTCTCATATTCATGTTACAGCCAAGGAAAACTGCAGAAAACCTTGGCCAGAAGTTGCCGGCACCGGGAATCGAAACCCGGCCCGCTGAGTAGGAGCCTAGCATGCTAGTCGCTACATTACCGGGGCTGTTTTGATTAAATGATTAGTTGCCCCGCTGTCAACTATAAAAGTTATAGTATTAATCAAACTAGATTTCATGCATTCAATTTCTGTGGAGGTCATAAAAACTACTTCATTGTCATCCACAAAATTACATTCGTTTCTTCTGTTATATCTTCCTTGCGGACATTCAGATCTTTTGTGACCTATTTTCCCACATTTATAGCATTTAAATTGAAATTTACTACCTTTATTTTTGTTCCAATACTTCTTCTCGAAGCAGGACTTTTGGGCGCCGCCGATTGGGCGCCAGGACTGTTGGGCGCCGGGCGTTTGGGCGCCAATACATTTTTAAAATTACATGGGGCCCATGTTAGTTGCTCTTAGCAGGTAATATATAAAATAACTTGCACGTAATGGAGGTGGTCGTTGCAGTCTGTGTACATGGTACCGAGGTCTGTGTATAGTTAGTCTGTGTTCAGGTTAGTTGCTCTTAGCAGGTAATATACAGTGCGACTAAAAAGTCTGGAACTAATTCAATAAAATGGAAATTGTCGAAGTTTTTAAAAAATCCTCGGACCCGTCAACTTTATTTTTTAAATGTGCATCTTTCCTGATAATTGACATTTTTCGATCGTCTTTTGTTTTCGAACTATGACGTCATCGATATTTTTTTAAATGGCACCCCTTATTTTTGCCGTCATATTTGGATAGAGAAGGAAATTCCGAATTCAACGATATTTATTATCTATGATGACATTTACATTGGCAGTTGTCGAAATAATCAAGTTTAAAGTAAAAATAAAAAATAGAGTTAGCCATGGAAAATTGACAGTTTAATTGTTTGGAAACGATCTAAATTTTAGAAAATAACATTTATTAACTAAAAATAACAATTAATGGTGTTCAAGTTTGTTTTTCGGTTAAATATCGCACCATTTTCACCAGCAATCTTAAGCCCGTAGTAGACGATCATAAATTACATGTATTTTTACATGTATTTCTACATGTATTTGGTTTCTACATGTATAATGGTTACTATACGGAACGTGGAGAACATGGGATCTTTAATCCATATGCAATTGTCAGGTTCCTGCAAAACCGAGAGATGGGAGATGCCAGTTTACGAAATTATTGGCAAGAAAGTGGTTATATTGGTTGTCTCAATAATCTTTTCAAAAAGGATGAGGTCAAAGCGATGATTCAATGTATGCTTCTAGGAAGATCGTTTCCGGCTGACTTTCCAGATCAACTGAATTTGGAGAACCTAACAGAATTACATATTGCAAATAGAGATTCCCGAGCTGATATTACCGTGGAGCTTGTTGGCCTTTTCCTACTACGCTAAGGCTATATATCATATATACCTAGGAGAGGAAGTCTCTCAACTTCTGTTGGAATTCCTGATGATCTACGACCCGTATTTATTAGAAAGCTGGTAAAGCATTTAAGATTTCATTGTGGCATGAATAATGTTGTACATAAGGATTGTAAAAATCACCTTAATACAGTGATGGACGTTCTTATCAATAAAGACAAAGCAGGGTTCATAAAGGCTTTGAAATCCTTTACTGACAAACTGGGTGAGCTCATTGAAACAACATCTATTGATCCATGTAATGAGGCAGGAATAGAAACTGTAGTGTCATCTGTAGTACTCGCTGCTGGTTACACCTGTGCCAATCAAACCTATAATATCGACCAGAACAGACTGGATGTGATAGCACACAAAGATGGACAAGGAATCATCATTGAATTGAAGTACAAAGAAGAGAGTTCACGTGATGCCCTGGCACAACTTTTCACCCAAGGATACTACAAGAACTTCATAAACAAGAAGCATTATGATAGTAATGTAAAACTTCGTCTGGCAATGGGGTTGCATTTCACTGAGAAGATAAAGGGTTCAAAGGTAAAGGCTACTGTACATTGTCTGCGAGATGTAGAAATCAACGAGGTTCTAAACGAACTGAACATTGAAAAGGTGGATAAAAAAGGAAATGAAAATGTAACAGAGGTTCGCATTGCAATGGCCTGTGAGAGGGAAGGCATCAACCCATTTGTTGAAAAAGCTATTTGTGTCACTTAACATTGTCACAGTTTGTTAACTTCATCTCCAAAATATTTTAGTTTATACATTGATTTGCATTTTCTTAAGAACGATCTACATTATCTCTAGTAAAAACAGTGTTTTGCTTTTTTGTACTATAGATTTGGTTGTTTAATAAAAAGGTTTTTAACTAATAAGCCAAGCCTTAAAAAAAATAAAAATTTCTTCTCCCGAATCTCAACTATTCTAAAAATGGAACGTTTTTGAAAAAAATCTGGAAATTTGTTTCTACCGCGGAAAAAAGTGCCGATGGAAAAAAGTGCCATGGAAAAAAGTGCCGCGGAAAAAAGTGCCGATGGAAAAAGTATACGCCCCATTTACTTATTTATTTTACCATGTGCACATACTGCATTGACCATCTCCTTTTCCTGCTAACCATTTTTTGTTTTCTTTTATGAGGAATGAAAATCCCTCGGCTTACTTGCTATCCATTTTTGTTTTCTTTTATGAGGAATGAACATCCCTCAGCTTACCCCCTAACCATTTCTTGTTTTCTTTTTGAGGAATGAGCATCCCTTTGTGTTACCTTCTTCTTTTTTTTAGCCATCTTTCTATATATATTACCAGCAAAGAGCAACTAACCTGAAGTGCAAGTGTAGCAATCATTAAAAATTGTAAATTGAGGGTAAAGCGAAAAACTTAGAACATTAAAAGGAACGAAAAAATATATATCTCCTGCACTGATCTGGACCAGCTACATCGGCGCACATCATGTCCATAACTTAGTTCGTATGACCTTGAAGTACATAAAGTTTTGGAATTTACTATAAGAACTAACATTTATTGGTACCATCGCATCCGCTGTATTTTTGTCGTTATATTCATACCATTACCATCCTTGTGGGTTTAAATGGCGAGCAGGAATCTATATAAAGGTTAGTTACAATGCAATTCTCCTATGTTCCGTTTTGATAGTACCCACACTGTATATGCCTTGAATTGATTCAGGATATTATAGTACTTATTAAACTTGTTTGAATATGAATGAAATTTCTTTTTTTATTGGTTATTTTATTTTTTAAGGATATTTGATTTAGTTAAGAGATTTTCAGTTTGAAAGCAAAAAGTAGAACAAAACAGCTGTCTTGGATATATTCTTATGTTTGAAAGCAAGAAAAGTAGCCAAAACAGTTTTCTGAAATTATTTTTTCTCGAAAAGTAATAAATTACTATAAATGAGTAAAAACAATTACAGGGAACTGTTTGTGTTTACTTTTTTTGGTTGTCAAGTTTTATAAAATTAAAATTAAATAATAAAATTAATGGTTATTCGTATTTCCCGCTTTTTTCCAAAGCTGCATTTTTACAGTGACCAATTTTAAGTTGCTTATATGTTCTGTGACAAATTTCTAGGTGGCGCTCAAAATCGTGTCCCCATTTTATAGAGAGAGTCGGCTTATCGACTATTGTTATAGATGGGCGACTCCCTGCGTGCGCAAGAAAATGTTTTTATAGTACTGGATCCCATCACCGACAGCGCTGAAACGAGACGCGCGCGGTATTTAAATATTGATTTTTTTATTATTATTATTAGATCATAATAAAAGTTCAAAAATAACAAACTTTGCTAGACCTAATTTTTATTAATATAAAACAAAGTAATTTTGATAGTTCAACAATAACTCTATATACCTAAATATCAAATTTGACAGGACTCTTCTACACCTGCTGATGTAGAAACATCGGGTTGTTGGATTTCACCTATTAATGAAAAATAGGTACCTACATAAAGTCCGTTTTTTTTTAAAGATCCACCACTTGTTGATTTCAGTTGGTATAAAGAAAAAATTGAAATTTTTAGTAATTTTTGTCAATATATGGTAGCATTGATTCAAAGATCAATCAAAATGTTCTGTCAATTTATGCATGCGCATCACTACATTTCAAATTTAAATTATTTAAAATGTTAATTAAAACATAAAGAAGACTAGGTACTCTAAGATTTATTTTTATTGATGAAACCCCGATTTACAAAAACGATTCTGCTACTAAATCTTGGACTATTGAAAACCTTCCCAAGAAAGATTGGAAATTAAGGAAAGCAGGTTTACAGTGCTCCATCCTGGGTGTGTTGAGGTTTTTTAGATGGATGTAGTTTGCTTTTAAGACCCAGAAATGATGATCGGGATTATCACAAAACGATGAATAGTAAGCTATTTAAAGAGTGGATTAATTAATTAATTCCAGCTCTACCATCTGATGGTTTTAAAACTGTTATTATTTTTGACAATGCCCCATGTCATTCTGTCCGTTTGGAGAAACCTCCAACACATTATTCCAACAAAACTGCAATGGGAAATTATTTAACAAAGTGTAACGTTCCATTTTAACTTACATGTACAAAAGTTCAATTATGGCAGCTGATATAATAATAATTTAGGATCAATGGACAACTTTATATTCAAAATATACCGCCAATCGTAATATATCAAGGTAAAGATTCGGATACAGATTCAATTTTGAACCATATCTGTCATATAATGATTCAGAATTTGAACCGTTCGAATCTGATTCTGAAAATAATCTCAATTATTCTAATGCCTGAATACATTTTTTCTATTCTTACCTCGAATTATTTATATATATTAATTATTATAAAAATATAATACTTCTTATTAAATCGAGCGAATTTACATAAACTCAGCATATATCCACATAAATCAACAATATTTAACAAAATATATGAAAATACTTCTTGTGAAAAGCTCTTGTCAAAATTAACCATTAAATTTATTAGTCCTAACCCTACTTTAAAAATTACTAAAAAATTTCACCAGCAGCGTTGCCAAACATACTTTCGCGAGAAATTGCAAGGTTGGTGGATCTTTAAAAAAAAACAGACTTTATACACGTCGCAGGTTGAAAAATTATAAATTTTACCTGTTTAAATACAGAGTTGGCACTGCACCCCTTTTAAGGTTGGTCCTATTTCTGTTGCATTTAAATTTTGGATCATCACTAAAATGCCTGCCACAAACTCGGAAACTTGTTCTATTTTCTATAATAACATCTTCGGGATGTAGGGCCGTGACCCATGACTTGAAAAGCTGTTATATGAAACAATGGAATTAATATTATTTTTTATTAAGCATGCATTTTTTAAAATTTGTATAAACTCATGCGAAAACAAAATCAATAAGTATCTTGTTAACATAGGTACGATTAAAATTTTCAAGCAAGAGTATAAAAAAAATTTACCGGCTATGTACATGTGTACTTTTATTAAAATCTTACCTCAAGGGCGTTTGGTAGAACGTGTATTTTTATGTTCTTGTATGTATTACCACAATTTGCCACTATACATTTCAAAACTATGATTAATAAATCAAATACTGCAGCCAAACACGACAAACACAAACGATACATAAACAAGAACCTAACCTAATATGTAGTACATATGCACCAAATGTAATATTTAAATCCGCGATTATAGGTAATTCCCCGGGAATCGCATTTACAAAATAATATAAACAAATCATATTTAAATCGCGGTTGCGCCTTGCTACATGTTCCTACAGTGCTGCGAAAGGTGATGGGATCCGGAACCGAGGGTTTGCAACTAAACTTATTCTGCTACTTTCTGAACAAGTGCGCATAGCAGGACTATTGCTGTGGTGTTGTTCTTCTGGAGCGTGCTTTCCGTTCATTTATTCAAGTAAATCAAACAATTCAGCAGTAACTGAATATTGAATCATAGATATTGAATTGTTGCACATCACTAAAGTAGGAAGTAAAGTATCAAATAATAGGTAAATCCGCATTTTTTCCGTTTTGCACTTCCAAGACATGCTAATAATTAAGAGAATAATTATATTTGTTATACTGTTACTGTGAAGTTGTAACACGTTGTAATAACCTAAAATTAGGCACAATTTAAAAAACATGATACCTAAGTAGTTTAGGTAAATTTTATATTTGTTTATACCTAGTTTATTATTCAGTGTGTGTTGAATGTATTTATCAGGTTATAGGCTGTTATCTGAATTTGATATGTTTTGTAAAGATTTTTAAATATCGCATAGTAATTTGAAATATCTGCTTTAGATCTGTTTGACTCCTACTATGGGGCGCCGTCTCGGCCAAAACTATATATCACAATATAAAATAAAAGTCCGGCAAATAAACAACATAAAGTGACAATTTGTAGGTTACTATACCTAATTGGTTACGTTACGTACGAAACACAAAGTTTGGTTTTAAAAAAATACATAAGTGGGCGGTTACATGTATAAGGAGCGAGTATTGAAATAGCCACCGCTTTACGCGCATGCGTGACGTATGTATATACACAAGTCCACTGGGTTTTAATTTTTACAAAAACCCAGTGGACTTGTGTATATAGATACGTCACGCTTGCGCGTAATGGGGTGGCTATTTCAATACTAGCTCCTTAAACATGTAACCGCCCACTTATGTATTTTTTTAAAACCAAACTTTGTGTTTCGATACGTAACGTAACCTAACCTACAAATTGTCACTTTATGTTGTTTATTTGCGGGACTTTTATTTTATATTGTGATATATAGTTTTGGCCGAGACGGCGCCCCATATCCTACTGTAATTTTTTTCCATTCTTGGTTTGGTAATTTCATAATCCAGAATGGTTGTGCAAATCACACAATACTTGACTGCAGTTATTTCTTATACTTAGCAGTAGGTAAGTGAATAATCTCATTTATCAGAAAAGGAGATAGGTATTAAATTTAGTGAATAATTCAACTTCGGAATTCTCAATTGCAAGGGGTTTGTAACGTACAAAATTATATGTGATTATTGCAGCCGCACAAAACCTAATTCACTCTAATTATGGTTTAGTTATTCTACCTATTAAAAATGAATGCCCAGCTTATTTCATTTAGTTAACATTTATTATTGTCTTACAAATTAACAATTTATTAAATACCTACAACGGATTTTTTAAAGTTAATAGTTTTTATCCACGACTACTAAATTATACATCGATTATTTATGTGTTTTGTTAAACATAAGACCAGGGCCGAGCCGTGCCGGGGGTGCACGGCACACGGGCGGCAACTTACTAGGGGCGGCAAAATCAAAAATTTAAGATATATTATGCTTACGACATTTAAAAAAATGAAACTGAATACTTCCACCAACAGCAACCGAAGTTGCTGCTGAGGATGCTCGGGTGGAATATTTGGCATTCAAATTCTCAGATGCTCGTACAACGCGTTAAAAATTGGCCACGCCCACTTTTGAAAAAAAATCGCCTGCGGCGCATTTTTTTGCTCGATACGCTCGCATTTTCATATACCAATATCAACCCCCTTCGACACTCATTCTTGACTACACCCCTAAAGGGGACGCCAAAAGCTAACCCGCTCGGGTGAAAAAATTACTGAGCCGCTTCTAATAACTGTAGATGTCAGATTTGTTTTCATTAATGATATTTCAAAAAATATAAAAATTAGAGAGAATTTTTTACGGTTCTGTCCAGTTATAAATAGTACAACTGGTGAAGGATTAACAGTCTTTTTATTGAATTATTTATTGAAGCATTGAGTTTGTATTATTTTTTTTAAGTTTACTATAGGTATTACAAAGAATAAAGTTTATACCTAGTAACAACCTTAATGATTTTTTATTTTTTAACAGTTATCAAGGAAATGCAGAATTTTAGAATCAACACTATTTATGTCTTAGGAGCTATGTAGGGGCGGCAAATTATATCTTGCACCCGGGCGGCAGATACCCTTGGCTCGGGCCTGCATAAGACTACCCATAATAAATTGCCGTGAATTATGGTACCTAATTCACTCTTACGTCAAAATCACAAATGTCAAAACACAATACAATACAACATACCCCAACTTTATTTCGAGGCCCTCAGATTCGTCATGATAGTCCTTGCTGTAACCACGCTGTAACTTGTTGTTTTTAAAAAATGTTTCTGTTACAATTATTGAATATTAATTTGACGTTTCACGAATCACATCAAAAACAATAATTGCTGGCTTTGATATGAACTGTCATGGCTGATTAGATGAAGTTTTTAAAAAAAAAATTCAGTTATACCTAAATTTTTACAAAAATTGTTGTCTTTAGTACGTGGACAAAGTACAGTATTTAACTCGCATGTTATTGCGTTATGCTAACATGCTCGTTGAATAATATACGAATTTGACAGCTAGGGTAGAAAATAAATCACAGCAAGATCCTTAATTGTTTTTCGGAATTACCTTATAGCATAGGTACTTTATAGTCAAATAAAGTTGGCCGTAGTTAAACTCAAAGTCATTTCTATCTGTTCACAAACACCGCAATTTACCCAGAATTACGATTTCTCATTTGAGTTACTTCATTGATATTTTTTGGTATATTTAGTTTTTTATCTTGAGTAAAAGATTTGTAGTTATCTTTGAATTGTTGGCGATCTGATTGTTGTCTTATTTTTAATGGTGTGTAATACTCTGCAACAATTGTAGGCGAAGCAGGACAGCTTCGCATTTTGCTTTCTTTTTTACTGCTCATGGTTATAAGTTATATGATTTATATTAGAAATTTTTTATACAACTGTCATTAAAAATGACACTTTTAGGCCCGGTTTTACAATATTAGTATATACCTGGAATAAGCTATACCTCCGATAGTTGCCATGGTTACAATTATTTTAACAATTGTAACCATGACAATTGTCGGGGGTATAAGTATAACTTATACTTGTATTGTAAAACCGGCCCTTAGTTAAAGTTACCCGGGTTAGAAATTCAATTTTATAAAGTAGCATGTTAAAAATATTTTTAACACTACTAGAAAACGGATTTTTAACACTAGTGGAATTTGTTTATAATTTATTTATAAATAGTAACATACACATTAGAATTAGAACAATTACAGATATTAATTCCTTGGGAAGTAGTCCCTTCAACTTTCTTTAGTTTGCACCATTCTATGAATCGGTTATATGCAATATCATATTGCTGTCGCGATTTCTTGGGCAACAGATCAAATGTAGCCCTACTAGCTGGTTCTTCAATGTCCCGAGGAACGGCGCCGGCATCAGTATCAGCAGAGGAACCATCGTCAATAACAAATTCGATTTCATCACAATCCATTTTCACTATTGCACTATCAATACGAACTGTTTTAAAAAACGCGAACAAAACGTTTTCTGAAGTTTCTAATAAACAATTTTCAATTGTCACTGCATTAACGTGACTACATCACGACATAGCTAATTTTTCTGAAACAATTTAAAATAAAAATTATCACAACAGATCTGATTTTTGTGAAACATTTTAAAATAAAAATTATGAATTCGTTTTTTAAATTAAATATAAACAGTTGTATAAAAAATAGTGTACGATATACTTGTTAAAAGTGTACATTTTATTTTGTAAGTGGGGAAATTTGCGAAACGAGCCGATAGGCGAGTGTAGCAAGAGCAACCCCACGAACTTATACTTATATCGTAAATAACTATTATCTGAATTGTGTAAATTTTCTGCTCACTGGACTAGATTAGATTTTTGTTAAAACCACTTTGTGCTTGTACCAAAAACAATATTTTTGGCTGTGTTAGTTTCATTATTGATTGTTAGCAATAGTGTTACGTTATGTAATTTATGTCTGACTCCTTGAACCCTTTTTTTTAGCATACAACATAATGAATCCATGCAACAAAAAAGGAGAAACGGACAAGGATAAAGAAAAAGAACCTAAACAGAAAATATCATCACCGAAGAAAGAGGAGGAGCCATCTGTCCTGGCAATGGCATCTACCAGCAGTAACGAAATAGCAGTAAGTCCACATCTTTTAATTTGAAAACAACTTTCTCCAGATGCTAACATTCTGTCATTTCTGACATGCGGAATATAAGAAGGGAGTAAAGTTTAGGTTTTGGTTTAGCACCACGGAATTACACTCTTATACAAAAATGTATTTACTCAATTTTTTTAAATGCAAATTGCTGCTTCTGTTGCCTTCCTTGCAGTACTTTAGCTCTGCTAGTGAATTAAATTCTCTTTATGTAAAAACGTTTTTTAATATTGTGGGATCCTGTTCCTTTTTCTCTTTATTTTTAACAGATTCGTCAAAAATAACATCACGAGCGACTACTATTTTTCCTTTCTCCTCATTCCATAGTCTATACCCATTATTTGTATATCCCACCATAATAAATTTCTTCGTACGAGAACCTAATTTTCCAGTTCTTTGTTTTTTAGGAATATGTGCGTAAGAAACACTTCCAAAAACTCGAATTTTATTAAGATTTGGTTCCTTACCATACCAAATTTGAGCTGGTGTTTCTTTATTTTTTAATGTTGACGTTTCAGTTCTATTAGTTAAATACACAGACGTACGTACTGCTTCGCCCCAGAGAGATTTTCCTAATTTTGAAACATCGAGCTTTATCCATTATTGTGCGATTAAATCGTTCCGCTACACCATTCTGCTGAGGATTAAATGGTACTGTATATTCAATATTAATTCCTTTTTGATTACAAAAATTTCTAAACTCTCGTGAAGTGTGTTCTCCTCCATTGTCGCATCGGAATGTTTCTATTCTGTGTTGGAACTTTAGTTCGACCATTGCTACATATGATTTGAACGTTTCTAATACTTTACTTTTATTTTGAAGTAAATAACAAACTGCAAAATGCGAATAATCAATATAACTGACAAAATATCGCTTACCATCATATGTAGTTGGAGTCGTTGGACCACAGATATCCGACGATACTTTTTGCTTTCATTTCTTCCTTTACTGATTTATAAGGAGTTCTTGCATGTTTTCCTTCCAAGCACGTTTCACATAAATTATCAGGAGGATATCTTGAAGAATGACCCATATGTCGATGCCATAATGTTTTATTATTTTCAAGTATGTTTACCTCTATCATTTGTTTTGTAAAATTTACCATGTACAGGTTTCCGTTAAGGCTTCCATTTGTAATTAACATCTTGTTTTTGTATATTTCCACTTTTCTTTTATGGAATATTACCCTTCTTCCATTCTTTTTACAGACAAAAGATTATGAGTCAGCTCTTCACACTCCAAAACATTTTTAATTTTAATTGGCCTTCCATCTTCAGTTAACAAATGCATATTCCCTTGGCTACTTGCTGTTATTGCTTCGCCTTCTTTTGTAATATTTACTGAAGTGTAACTTCTTATGCGGCGATGGGTAGTAAAATCTTGGAAGTGAAACGGATATGACGTTTCGCGTAACGGAAGCACGTGACGCGCGGGGGTTTTAAATTCATACATTAAGCGACTAAGCGTGCGTGTTGCGCAGACTCGAAGATAAAGCAGGTGGCGATCGCCGAGGAATGACGCACGCAATGTGTGTTTATATTCAATACATATACATTTTGTGTTTGTTAACATTTAAAGACAAGGTGCGTCAAAATTAATGCAACCAAATGGATAATAATGCACATACAGGGTGCGTCAAAATAAATGCAACAAACACACAAGAAGTAAGGAGTTACACTTCAGTCGTGTGTCCCATGACGCACACCAATTTTTTTTTTTTTGGTTTATTTCAATTACATCAACTAAATGTTGACCTAAGGCCCGGTTTATTCACCTACCAGTAAAGTCCCCAGTAACTACTTGGCAATTAACTCTATAGGTTACCCGGGTAACAGGATTAATATAGTCCTGTTACCCGGGTAACCTATAAAGTTAATTGTCAAGTAGCTACTCGGGACTTTACTGGTAGGTGAATAAACCGGGCCTAAGTATAATAATAATAATAATAATCTTCAACAAGTAACCTTAACAACAACAACCTTTTAATATTAGACACACTAGATTATGTACAATTGTAACTAAAACATAAATATCAACAACACTGCTGCTAAACAGTGGAAAGTTTGAATCAGATGTGTATTATAGTATATTAAGTATTAAGAACGGTAAGGGACTTTTGGGCGCCGCCGATTGGGCGCCAATACATTTTTAAAATTACATGGGGCCCATGTTAGTTGCTCTTGGCAGGTAATATATAAAATATCTTGCACGTAATGGAGGTGGTCGTTGCAGTCTGTGTACATGGTACCGAGGTCTGTGTACATGGCGACTTGTTCAGGTTAGTTGCTCTTAGCAGGTAATATACAGGGTGTTAATTAAGTACGTCCGCAAACTTTAAGGGGCGATTCCTTGATAAAATCTAAGATAAAAAGTTCATACAAACACGAGACCTAAACGGCTTCGTTTTCAAGATACAGTATGTTGAAGTTTAAACAAAAATTATTATTATTTTTTCAAAAAGCTGGAAAACGCCTAGAGGTATTCTAATGAAACTTGGTGTAGGTTAATATTTCATAAAGTGGCATTGTTTGGTTAATAGTTATTTAAGTAACAAGGAATGTAAGGACGCTATAACGTGCGAGGCAGGTTAGATAAGCCGAGGCGGGACGCCGAGGCTTATATTACCTGCCGAGAATGTTAAGACGTCTGTACATTCCGCGTTACTTATTATGTTTTTCCCGCTACCGCAGCAAATGATTTGTAAAAGATTATTAATATTAAAAAATTTTAAGTAATAATTTTCATTTTGAAGATTCCTATGTCCGTTGCTATGCTATTTACTATTTTAAACAAACAAACAATTACAAGTCACATTGAAAAACAACATTTATTTTGCGTGATCCAAAATTTCTGAGAAAAATGGAGATTGGAGAAGCAGCAAATATTGCTTGTTTAACATTATTACCTGAGAAATCACGTAAACGGATGAGTTTACATATGAATTTTTTAAAAAATGGTTTATAAAAAAATTTGGAGGTTGTATTTGAAACGTCATGCTTGCTATGCTTGCTTATGTAAACGTCATGCTTGCTTATATGGTCCAAATATCCCAGAAATTAAAATCTGCGGCCAGTTTATGGTGTGAGTATTCCATGTTGAAGACTACTATTTAATTAACCTAAACGAAAATATTGATATCTCAAAAGTTCCTAAACTATAATTCAGTTGTTGGAAAAATATCAAATCTGCATGTCATTCATTAAGTTCCTAGGAATGTAAGTAATTATTAAGTTGCACTGTCAATAGCAACCGAATCAACAAATGTTATGAGGCCCTTACACCCTATGCTTACACAGCTTGTAACCATGGATGTAAGACGTACTTACATTGCAGGTAGCGGGAAAAATAAATTTCCACCAGTGGCGTGGATCGGGGCCACCTCAGTTACCTTATTTTAAAAAAATCTGGTACGCAACTGTTTTTTAGCTTTATCCATTGAAACTACACAAAGATGCCTCTCTTCTTTTTTTGATACAATAAACCTTTTTCGAGAAAAACGAAAACATAGGACCTAAACGGCTCTTCGTTTTTAAAATACGGTTTATACAAGTTTTAAAAAAATATTATTTAATAACAAACAATCTTACAATACTACAAAACTTAAATACACTACTAGCGGACGTACTTGTATATAAGAAGTTGTACGAAATGGTGGTAGTCGTTGCAGTCTGTGTACATGGTACCGGGGTCTGTGTACATGGCACCTTAGTCTGTGTTCAGGTTAGTTGCTCTTAGCAGGTAATATATATAAGAACTTGCTTACCGCTAATCTACAGAAATTGGCGCCCAAACGTCCGGCGCCCAAAAGTCCTGCGCCCAATCGGCGGCGGCCTAACGGCGGCGCCCAAATGTCGCGTACCGCTTCTTCTGAGCTGCAAAAGCTTCTGACGTTCCAGGTTCAGCTTTTTCCTTACCCTTTCTTTGTCGGCTATCTTCCATTAACAGTTTATTTTTAACGAATTCCAATGTTACCTTTGATTTATCAGAACTAAATAAAATATCTATTGCTGTGGTAACTGCCTGATAACTTTCTGACATCGAACTCAGTAATATTGTATTATTACATCTTCATTCGTGATAATTCCACCACAAATTTTCAGTTCTGAAACAGTCTTTTCAAATTCTATAATAAACTCGCCCAATGGTTCCTTTTCAGAAAACTTCATTGTTCTCAGTTTTCTTTGTAAATTAATTTGACTTGCAATTCCTTTGGTTTCATACGTTTCCTTCATGATCGACATCATTTCCTTTGCCGCTTTACATTGTTTAACCATTTCTAGTATATTGTCTGATAAATATGCAACAATTACGGTCCTTGCTTTCGCATCATTTTTCTTGTATTCCAGTAACTTATTTGCATCGCTTGGTGTATCACCTTCCAGAACTTCCTCAATTTCTTTTTGTTCTAGTATCAATCTCACCCGAAATTCCCAATTACTGTAACCTTCTCCATTAAACGGTTTGATAGCGTTTACTGTATTTGACACCGCCATTGACGTTTAATAATAAAAATTTCTACTGATAAAACAGATTCACAAAACTACTTCCGTTGCTTTCTGTTTCACATGAACATCATCTGGGCCCGTAACGGCGTAACCTCTTGAAATTACTTATTCTAGATGATCACAAATGAAACTACAACTGTATTTTGTATTAGTATTTTTAACTACTATATTATAAAAAATACATTCTTTTAATGAATAATTTCTATTCAACAAGAACCTTAACAACAACAACCTTTTAATATTAGACACACTAGATTATGTAGAATTGTAACTAAAACATAAATATCAACAACACTGCTGCTAAACAGTGGAAAGTTTGAATCAGATGTGTATTAATTAGTATTATGTTATTTCTGATACATAATTCATAACAACAATGTTTTTCAGAGCCCACCAAACCCCAAAAAATCAAAAATGGAAAAAGGTCTGGCTGCTTCACATGAGAAAGTGAGTTTCCTTATACAGGGTGATTTCTAACGTACGGAGGAAAGTGAAAGGACAACTAGAGGGGACAAAAACATAGTTTTTTTTACAATAAACTTTTGATCAAAATGGAATAACAAGAATGTTACAACAGTTTAAAGTTCTTATAAACGAGTATTTTTTAATGAAATACGGTAATTACTTGCGTTTTGAATTCAACTTTTGTATATTTGTAAGCTAATTAAACAAAATTCAGTGAAAATTTTTATAAGACGAAAGTTATGGCTATTTAAAGTGTTCTTTAAAATATTCAGTTATAGGCGTTTGTTTATTGACAACCGCTGATTTACATAATCTAATCATGTGGGTAAGTCAAAGTTACAGCAGCAATTTATCAGATTGTGTGAGAAGTGTTTCTGATGTAAAAGCGAATACAATAAGCTCAGCGGTACTCAAAATGTGAGCGTTAATTTATAAGAACTTTAAACCGTTGTAACTTTCTTGTTATTCGATTTTGATCAAAAATTTATTGTAAAAAAAAACTATATTTTGATCTCCTCTAATTGTCCTTTCAGTTGTTAGAAATCACTCTGTATTCTTCTTTCAGTCATAATGTGACTTTTTTGGGTGGTCACTTACCAAATTTTCTGTGATTACAGCGGCCAGAGGAGGAATTAACAGTTAGCACTAGCTCATCATTTAAAAGCATTTTGAAGGCATCTACGTTTGTGGACAAAACGCTATTGATAAAAAAGGTTTTTCACCCTTATGACGTAGATACAATTATAAATCCAAAGATAATGATAACAGCACCTCGAAGATTTGGGAAAAGTATCAACCTGGACATGTTCCGCTGCTTTGTAGAGTTAGAAGTGGATGAGAAGGCAGGAAAGCCGATAACTAAAGTTGATCTGGAAAGTGAGACTGTTTGTGATACACCTAATTACAAATTGTTTACTGTAAACAAAAATTCAGAAAAAATGGACTTGCAGATCATGGCAGATAATAAGTTTGTGAAAACTCATTTTGGAAAATATCCGATCATTAACGTCAGTTTCCTGTGTTCTGAAGATGTCACAAGCAAAACTGATGCTGTGAATCTTTGTAGGACGAGTATACATGAGGCATTTATAAAACACCGCTACCTATATAAAAATTCAAACTTAAAATTGGAAGTTGATGAGAGAGATGTGTGTGAGCAATGGTGTACAGATCCCAATTACGAGCAGTTTAAACCTCACCGTGTAGATAAAGGCTTGAAAGATTTGTCTAAATATTTGAACAAGTTCCATGGGAGGAAAGTTTTCGTCCTCATTGATGAATTTGATTCAATTGTTTCAAAAGCAGTTGGCACTGTGGCTGACAAAGATGAGCTACAGGGAATTCTTGGGGTTGTTATGGGTGTTATTGGCAGTGTTGTGAAAGATAATAGTGACAACGTTGCTGGAGTGTTTATTACAGGAATATTGGACTTGTATGACACCAACATGTCGAGCTTGCTGGGTAACGTGGAGCGAGACACATTTGGAATGGATGAGCCGTGCTTGAAGTATTATGGATTCAATTTGAAAGAAGTGGAAAAGCTTTTTGAAATCTTTTCTGTAGATAAAGATTTAAGAAAGAAGGCAATCTCTAAGTATAATGGTTACTATACGGAACGTGGAGAACATGGGATCTTTAATCCATATGCAATTGTCAACTTTCTGACAAACTGCAAGAGGGGAGATGCCAGTTTACAAAATTATTGGCAAGAAAGTGGTTATGTTGAAAGTCTCGATAATCTTTTCAAAAGGGATGAACTCAAGGAGATGATTCAACGTATGCTTCAAGGAGGATGCGTTCTGGCTCAGTTTTCAGTTCAACTGAATCTGAAGAACCTTAAACAATTACATATTGCAAATAGAGATTCCCGAGCTTATATTTCCATGGATCTTGTTATCTGTTTCCTACTACGCCAAGGCTATTTATCATATATACCTAGAAGAGAAAGTCTCCAAACGAATCCCCCAACTGCTGTTAGAATTCCTGATGATCTACGACCCATATTTACTGAAAAGATGGTAGAGCATTTAAAACAACATTGTGGCTTAAATGAGACTGCACATAAGGCTTGTCAAAGTCATCTTAATAATTTGATGCACTTTGCCAATAAAGACAAAGCAGGGTTCATAAAGGCTTTGAAATCCTTTACTGACAAACTGGGTGAGCTCATTCAAACAACATCCATTCATCCATGTAATGAGGCAGGAGTAGAAACTGTAGTGTCATCTGTAGTACTCGCTGCTGGTTACACCTGTGCCAATCAAACCTATAATATCGACCAGAACAGACTGGATGTGATAGCACACAAAGATGGACAAGGAATCATCCTTGAATTGAAGTACAAAGATGAGAGTTCACGTGATGCCCTGGCACAACTTTTCACCAAAGGATACTACAAGAACTTCATAAACGAGAAGCATTATGATAGTAATATAAAACTTCGTCTGGCAATGGGGTTGCATTTCACTGAGAAGATAGAGGGTTCAGAGGTAAAGGCTACTGTACATTGTCTGCGAGATGTAGAAATCAACGAGGTTCTAAACGAACTGAACATTGAAAAGGTGGATAAAAAAGGAAATGAAAATGTAACAGAGGATTGCATTGCAATGGCCTGTGAGAGGGAAGGCATCAACCCATTTGTTGAAAAAGCTATTTGTGTCACTTAACATTGTCACAGTTTGTTAACTTCATCTCCAAAATATTTTAGTTTACATTGATTTGCATTTTCTTAAGAACGATCTACATTATCTCTAGTAAAAACAGTGTTTTGCTTTTTTGTACGATAGATTTGGTTGTTTAATAAAAAGGTTTTTAACTAATAAGCCAAGCCTTAAAAAAAATAAAAATTTCTTCTCCCGAATCTCAACTATTCTAAAAATGGGACGTTTTTGAAAAAATTCTGGAAATTTGTTTCTATTTTTTTTACATGTTTGTGAATGAAATGTTTGAAAAGTCAAGCTTAGATCAATTTTCCATACGTTAAAAAGAATCTAGGAAAAAAGTGCCGACGGAAAAAAGTGCCGATGGAAAAAAGTGCCATGGAAAAAAGTGCCTGGAAAAAAGTGCCGCGGAAAAAAGTGCCGATGGAAAAAGTATACGCCCCCATTTACTTATTTATTTTACCATGTGCACATACTGCATTGACCATCTCCTTTTCGTGCTAACCATTTTTTGTTTTCTTTTATGAGGAATGAAAATCCCTCAGCTTACTTGCTATCCATTTTGTTTTCTTTTATGAGGAATGAACATCCCTCAGCTTACCCCCTAACCATTTCTTGTTTTCTTTTTGAGGAATGAGCATCCCTTTGTGTTACCTTCTTCTTTTTTTTAGCCATCTTTCTATATATATTACCAGCAAAGAGCAACTAACCTGAATGTAAGTGTAGCAATCATTAAAAATTGTAAATTGAGGGTAAAGCGAAAAACTTAGAACATTAAAAGGAACGAAAAAATATAAATATATATCTCCTGCACTGATCTGGACCAGCTACATCGGCGCACGTCATGTCCATAACTTAGTTCGTATGACCTTGAAGTACATAAAGTTTTGGAATTTACTATAAGAACTAACATTTATTGGTACCATCGCATCCGCTGTATTTTTGTCGTTATATTCATACCATTACCATCCTTGTGGGTTTAAATGGCGAGCAGGAATCTATATAAAGGTTAGTTACAATGCAATTCTCCTATGTTCCGTTTTGATAGTACCCACACTGTATATGCCTTGAATTGATTCAGGATATTTTATGGTCTGTTTTTTAACTAGGAGGAGCGATTCAAATTTGTCGCGCCAAAATCCACACCTGTGATTGGCTGCGGCCAGGCCGGTTTCACATGACACCGCTAAGTAATTTGTATACATTTTGACGTTTGACGTGATTTGATAATTACTTTTTTCCGCAACCGACTCAAAAGTGATCACTTTTGATACCAAAAACGGACAGTGAAGTTGATGTTTTTGTTATTAGTAAAAAAATGTGTGTGTTGCTAGGCAACACTTTTAGTTCCTAGGAAGTAAAAGTACTTTTACTTCCTAGGAACTTTTACTTTTCACTTTTTTGGTTAAGATTTTGGTTTGTTATGTGAATAACATTTATTTAAGAAAAACAGTACAAAGATATTAGACAAAGAATTTTCTGTAAATATTTAAATAGCTATCTCCCATCACAGTAAATGATCTAGCCTTATTAGTTTTAGTGTTAGGAATTTTAATCAGTAAGACTGATTTAAGATCTTTAATATCATTAATCTTTAAATGTAGTAACTCGTCGCAGGGACAAGCTCCAGCAACACCCAAAATTAATATAACCTACAAACGTCAAAATTTAATTATCGTAAAATATTCGATTTTAAAACTAAAACACACCTTCATCATCAAGTATTGCTTATTAGGAGCACACTTCAAGAATCGATCCACCTGTTCTTTACTAAGAATTCTCGATTTCTTCGGTGTGTAGTCATTATTTTCTTTTTTTAAATAGGCACGGAGTTTTGAAAATTTTTCGATATTTACCCCATTTTTTAAACTTAACGTTGCCTTCAACATTGTATATTGCGCCCAAAGAGTAGAAGCCTTCATTTTAGTGGACAATTCGGAAAAGTACGCTAATAGGTAGGTAGTAGATACCACGCTTTCCGTGTACGATTTTACGGTTTTCTCGTTACACCAATTTAAAAATTTGTTGTAGGCACCTTCGTATACTTCTCGAGATTTATTGGGCAGAAGATTTGATACAACTTCTTTTGCACGGTCTAAACTTTCTGGTGGTGTATCTTCGTTACCATTATCTTGTTCAAACATTTTCGATGGTTTGGCTGGGTTTGACAGAATACATAAAATTGAAAACAAAAGCTAAGAAGACTTGATTTTAGTAGTAGTAGTGTTCTCTAATTCCTCGCATCTTAATTTTATTATTTTGAATCCGGTTGTTCCGGTTGCGGAAAAAATAGTATGTTTCATTCGGATGAAAAGTGACTTCTTTTGACTCGCAATTTTGCATCCGTTCGGCTACGCTACGCTTCGCCTCACAAATGCAAAATTTGCTCGTCAAAAAAAGTGACACTTTTCATCCTAATAAAACAATCTACTATTCTAGGCGCAGACAGTGACATAATTCAGGCAAAATACATTAAATTAGTTTTCATTTCAGCTGTAAAATTTACCGTCAACAGTGTGAATCTGGCTTTTGTATTCACTCCTAGAAACTTGTTTGAATATGAATGACATTTCTTTTTTTATTGGTTATTTTATTTTTTAAGGATATTTGATTTAGTTAAGAGATTTTCAGTTTGAAAGCAAAAAGTAGAACAAAACAGCTGTCTTGGATATATTCTTATGTTTGAAAATTGAAAGCAAGAAAAGTAGCCAAAACAGTTTTCTGAAATTATTTTTTCTCGAAAAGTAATAAATTACTATAAATGAGTAAAAACAATTACAGGGAACTGTTTGTGTTTACTTTTTTTGGTTGTCAAGTTTTATAAAATTAAAATTAAATAATAAAATTAATGGTTATTCGTATTTCCCGCTTTTTTCCAAAGCTGCATTTTTACAGTGACCAATTTTAAGTTGCTTATATGTTCTGTGACAAATTTCTAGGTGGCGCTCAAAATCGTGTCCCCATTTTATAGAGAGAGTCGGCTTATCGGCTATTGTCTGTGGTGTTAAGGTGGTGTTCTTCTGGAGCGTGCTTTCCGTTCATTTATTCAAGTAAATCAAACAATTCAGCAGTAACTGAATATTGAAGTGTTGCACATCACTAAAGTAGGAAGTAAAGTATCAAATAATAGGTAAATCCGCATTTTTTCCGTTTTGCACTTCCAAGACATGCTAATAATTAAGAGAATAATTATATTTGTTATACTGTTACTGTGAAGTTGTAACACGTTGTAATAACCTAAAATTAGGCACAATTTAAAAAACATGATACCTAAGTAGTTTAGGTAAATTTTATATTTGTTTATACCTAGTTTATTATTCAGTGTGTGTTGAATGTATTTATCAGGTTATAGGCTGTTATCTGAATTTGATATGTTTTGTAAAGGTTTTTAAATATCGCATAGTAATTTGAAATATCTGCTTTAGATCTGTTTGACTCCTACTGTAATTTTTTTCCATTCTTGGTTTGGTAATTTCATAATCCAGAATAGTTGTGCAAATCACACAATACTTGACTGCAGTTATTTCTTATACTTAGCAGTAGGTAAGTGAATAATCTCATTTATCGGAAAAGGAGATAGGTATTAAATTTAGTGAATAATTCAACTTCGGAATTCTCAATTGCAAGGGGTTTGTAACGTACAAAATTATATGTGATTATTGCAGCCGCACAAAACCTAATTCACTCTAATTATGGTTTAGTTATTCTATTCAAAATGAATGCCCAGCTTATTTCATTTAGTTAACATTTATTATTGTCTTACAAATTAACAATTTATTAAATACAACGGGTTTTTTAAAGTTAATAGTTTTTATCCACGACTACTAAATTATACATCGATTATTTATGTGTTTTGTTAAACATAAGACCACCCATAATAAATTGCCGTGAATTATGGGAGTGAATTATGGTACCTAATTCACTCTATGTCAAAATCACAAATGTCAAAACACAATACAATACAACATACCTACCCCAACTTTATTTCCGAGGCCCTCAGATTCGTCATGATAGTCCTTGCTGTAACTTGTTGTTTTTAAAAAATGTTTCTGGGACAAAGCAGGGTTCATAAAGGCTTTGAAGTCCTTTACTGACAAACTGGGTAAGCTCATTGAAACAACATCCATTCATCCATGTAATGAGGCAGGAATAGAAACTGTAGTGTCATCTGTAATATTCGCTGCTGATTACACCTGTGCCAATCAAACCTATAATATCGACCAGAACAGACTGGATGTGATAGCACACAAAGATGGACAAGGAATCATCATTGAATTGAAGTACAACGATGAGAGTTCACGTGATGCCCTGGCACACCTTTTCACCAAAGGATACTACAAGAACTTCATAAACGACAAGCATTATGATAGTAATATAAAACTTCGTCTGGCAATGGGGTTGCATTTTACTGAGAAGATAAAGGGTTCAAAGGTAAAGGCTACTGTACATTGTCTGCGAGATGTAGAAATCAACGAGGTTCTAAACAAACTGAACATTGAAAAGGTGGATAAAAAAGGAAATGAAAATGTAACAGAGGATCGCATTACAATGGCCTGTGAGAGGGAAGGCATCAACCCATTTGTTGAAAAAGCTATTTGTGTCATTTAACATTGTCACAGTTTGTTAACTTCATCTCCAAAATATTTTAGTTTACATTGATTTGCATTTTCTTAAGAACGATCTACATTATCTCTAGTTAAAACAGTGTTTTGCTTTTTTGTACGATAGATTTGGTTGTTTAATAAACAGGTTTTTAACTAATAAGCCAAGCCTTAAAAAAAATAAAAATTTCTTCTCCCGAATCTCAACTATTCTAAAAATGGAACGTTTTTGAAAAAATTCTGGAAATTTGTTTCTATTTTTTTTACGTTTGTGAATGAAATGTTTGAAAAGTCAAGCTTAGATGAATTTTCCCGTAATAGGAAAAAAAACCTATGGAAAAAACACCTACGGAAAAAAGACCTAAGAAAAAAACCTAGAGGAAAAAAAACCTATAATGGTCAATGAAGTCTGTGTACATGGTAAGAAAATCTGTGCACATGGAGCCTTAGTCTGTGTTCAGGTTAGTTGCTCTTTGCACAAAGGGATGCTCATTCCTCATAAAAGAAAACAAGAAATGGTTAGGGGGTAAGCTGAGGGATGTTCATTCCTCATAAAAGAAAACAAAAATGGACAGCAGGTAAGCTGAGGGATTTTCATTCCTCATAAAAGAAAACAAAAAATGGTTAGCAGGTAAGCTGAGGGATGTTAATTAAGAGCGTACAAAAAGAATGTTTCGGGGAAGAATACAATCGTTTACCAAAAGGGAAAAATTTAAGTAATAAGAGCAAGATGTTGAATTTAAATCCATTTCTACATGATCAGTTAATCAGAGTAGGTGGAAGACTTAAAAGGTCCAATCAATGTTTTGACAAAATACATCCTACTCCTAGGTTTTTTTTCCGTAGGTTTTTTTTCCATAGGTTTTTTTTCCTAGATTCCAATTTTCCATACGTTAAAAATGATACTCTGGATTCAGCTAATGGGATACATATTCATACCGAGTGGGTACTTTCAAAGCCGAACATAGGACATAGGAGATTTGCAAAACCCTCTGCTCGACTGAATACGCGTTATTATTCATATCTGATATTAATAACAGAAACTTATGACTGATGTCAAATAATTTAATTGACAGATAAAAAAAGTTGACAGTCATAGCAACCTATGTTATTTCAAAATAGCAATATTTTATAAAAATTTTTACAGAAAAAGGTAACTAAGAACTAACATTTATTGGTACCATCGCATCCGCTGTATTTTTGTCGTTATATTCATACCATTACCATCCTTCTGGGTTTAAATGGCGAGCAGGAATCTATATAAAGGTTAGTTACAATGCAATTCTCCTATGTTCGGTTTTGAAAGTACCCACACTGTATATGCCTTGAATTAACTTGTATGCTAACAAATCGTTTGTCATCGCGGGAGGACTCATACCGCCTAATGATACACGAGGTTTTCAACTTATCGCAATGTTATCATCCTGATAATGCGGATAATAGGGAAAAATAAATCTGTCAAGTTTGATTAAACGAAAAAGAGAGGTAAGTTGAATGTAAATAAGCACCAGTTTCTTGACAAATTGTGCACTTATGTCCTAATTTTACATTAAATTTCAGCTTCGATTCAAGTTCACTTTCAGAGCTCGTACTGCTAGTATCTACACACTTCATGACTGTTACCAAATTGTAAATTTATTATTCTGAAATTTCAAAAGTATAGGACAAGAATATAAATCACTAAACCGTTTGCACATATAGGTATGAAAACAGTAGGACAGACGAGGTGCGGGCCGCATTATCTGAACGAAATTGTGGAGGGGACGCCGCGGCTTCGGCTCGATGCTTGCAACTCGGCTGAGGGCGTAAAATTGTTATCTAAATACATTATTAGATACAGTTCATTAACCATACATTCAAAACTTATAAAACAAAAACTATTCGCATCCTCATACTTAAGGCCAACTTTTGTCAAGAGAAAATTTTTTTGAATTAGGCTTTTATTGTGGATATTTTCGAGCGTGAAGCGTCAGAAACGTGAAATTGACGGACTTTTTTGTTGGAATCATTTCGAGTTATCGGCGTTTAAAGTTATTTCTGCCCGTAAGAGCCAATGCATTTCTTCAATTTCAAAAATTAAAAAAACATATAAGCAGTACGAATGTTGTTATGAATTTTTGAGTACAACTCCTTGCATCCAATACTCCTGCTCACAATACTCCCAGCCCCCAATAGGTACTCTTTGCCGCCAATTCTTTTTGCATACAAAGCGCGCCCCACCACAAACTGTACGGCGTAAGAACGCGACCTGCGTGCACTGAAGCTCGGCCGGCCTTTTGTATGCAAGAAGAAAGAGTGGTTTTAGATGGAAGGAGAAAACGCGGGTCTAGCTTTGTAAGGAAGAAGAAAGTGTGAAATTAGATGCAAGAAGAACTGCTCGGCCGGCCTTTTGTATGTAAGAAGAAAAAGAGCCATAGACACAAACTGCATTGACCATCTCCTTTTCGTGCAAGTTCTTATTCCTTACAAAGCTAGACCCGCGTTTTCTCCTTCCGTCTAAAACCACTCTTTCTTCTAGTATACAAAAGGCCGGCCGAGCTTCAGTGCACGCAGGTCGCGTTCTTACGCCGTACAGTTTGTGGTGGGGCGCGCTTTGTATGCAAGAAGAATTGGCTTGGCGGCAAGGAGTATGGGGGCTGGGAGCATTGTGAGCAAGGAGTTGTTTCGGAGCACTCTACGGCGGGTGTCAGACAGAGATTTGAGGTCGACCGTCATGGAACGACCAAATTTATTAACACATGTGTTTCAATGGTTACGGTCACACATGCGGCTAAATCACGGGGTATGTCGTTGTCATACATGCGACTGGAACGAACGCGAGGCATGTCGTCGATCCTGTTTAATCGCGCATGATCAAGGTATGATGCGCCTGCGCACATGTCGACATTTCGGACTTAGAATTTTGAACAGCTTTGAAACTCGTTTTGACGTGTTAACTTTGCGTATGCGCAAAAGTCGACGTCCGGTGTTGCCAGATTGATTGAGATAGATTGAATCAAACAACCTAACCTCACATTTGCGTGTATTGCTGCAGGTGTTTGATGCATATTTTTTTCCTTCGGCGTTATCTATTGTTGCTATGGCCGTGCCGCATGCAGAAGCCACCTGTCCATCAAGCAGATCGTCAAAATAATATACGGTTGGTCGAAGAACTTCTCCCAACAAAACATCTCCGATGAGGCAAGACCATTTTATAGAACACCTACAGCCAAGGTACTTAAACATAGTCGGCGGTTTCCCATAAGCGCTGTGTTAATGTTACCGTGACGTCACAAGTAGAAGCGGCGGTCACCGCTGCAATGGATGTAGCATGGTATATTGCCATTATAATTTTTATAAACTCATAAAGTAATGCTTCCATCATCCTATATCTTGCTCTAAACGAAATCATGGCCTATGTATTATATGTTTCAGTACCTACATTGTTTTCATACATATTTTTATGTAGAAAATAAACAATAAATTTGCGAAAATCACCAATACAATATTTGTAGTATATTATTTTGTGTAAAAGAAATATTTCTGTAGAGTATGTACATAAGTTTCCTGTGAGTAATTACATTAATGTAAAAAACAACAACACATTTTGGATATGTGTAAATATATTGACACAAGAAGCAAAGAAAATTAGCACCTATTAAGAGGATTTTTTTCCCGGGCTTTTTTTACCTAGATTAATTCGCCAAAGAATATTTATACGAATAAACTTTTTGAATAGTAAAAGGGAAGAAGAAAAGCGCCAGTTATAGGTACAAACGAAAACGGGAGAGGGATGACTGTAAACAGTGTAAACTGTCAAAAAAATGAGAAAGACCACTACATAATCAAGTATTGCTCGGAATGCCCACCAATTAACTGTTTTTTTAAGTCTTTGTAATCAATGTTAATTTAATATTATATTCTTGAATCTAGGTAAAAAAAGCCCCGGGAAAAAAAGCCCCGGAAAAAGAAGTCCTAGGAAAAAAAGCACCGGAAGAAAAAGCCCTAGGAAAAAAACCCTCCCGTTTTCGTTTGTATAATTGGCGCTTTTCTTCTTCCCTTTTACTATTCAAAAAGTTTATTCGTATAAATATTCTTTGGCGACTATACACTGCTATAATATCCTCATGAATCGCTGTTTTATTTTTAAACGTTTTCAATAGTTTACTGTTAATTCCTTTACGATGGTTTACTGTAATATGGTATAATATGTAAACTATAATAAAATGCTTATAATAAATATAAAAAACTTAAAACTATAATAAAGGGGTAAAGAATTTTGCGAACTACGATATACGGAATAGCAGTCAAACGCGTACTTTCGCTGTAAGCCTGTTAGCTTGTCTACTATGCTTGTCTACTTGTGAGTGACGTGCTACACCCTCTCCCGCGAGGGGCATCCAGGAACTGGATTGTGCGTTAGGACAATTACTATTAATACGCTTCGCTTAATACAGGACACTCCTCGAAAAAACTAGCGACGCGTAACGCGCGTCATCTATTCGGTTTGGTGTGGAACCATCTGGAAATATTCCATGGCAACGGCACCTTTTTGAAAATTTTGTTTACTATTTAAACAAATATTGACAGTATTTTATGTGATTTGACATAAAACATAACCTACAACAATTTTCGTAATTAAAGTTTGACGTTTTGTCATCATGAAAATAATCCAACCCGCATAGATGGCGCTAGTAAACATGTCGCAAATCGTTTATATAGGAAAATCCAGGAGTGTCCTGTATTAAGCGAAGCGTATTAATAGTATTTGGTTAGGAGCATACCTAACTATGTTTAAGTACCTTGACCTACAGCAATACACGCAGATGTGAGGTTAGGTTGTTTGATTTAATCTATCTCAATCAATCTGGCAACACCGGACGTCGACTTTGGCGCATACGCAAAGTTAACACGTCCGAAATGTCGACATGTGCTTAGGCGCATCATCATACCTTGATCATGCATTCATGCGCGATTAACATGATACGAACGACATGCCTCGCTATTTAGTCGCACGCCACCACGTTATTAGTGTAAGTGTTCTGTGCACGTTATCGGCCGACGAGGGGCTAAAAGCTGAGAGATATACGGCTTGTCTGCACATGTCAACGTTGCCATGTATACACAAGTCAAAATAATTCTCAAAACTGCAACTAACCTAAAGGAATGTAGCTCAGATGGTAGATCGCTCGTTTACCATGCGAGAGGTACCGGGATCGATGCCCGGCACCTCCATTTTTACTTTCCCATACCACTACTGGTATAGGGAAGTATTGATATCATGAAAATTTTCGAAATCGAGATTTTCACGGAAATACGTCTTTTGGACCTCCAGGATCCCAAAAAAGTGGTCTAGAAAAAATGTCTGTCTGTGGGTGGGTGGGTGGGTGCGTGGGTGGGTATGTAACGCCTCTAACGCAAAAACTAGTGAACCGATTTTGATGAAATTTTAAATGAAGGGGTATATCGAAAATTCATCGACAAAATAAGCTTTTCAAAAAAATCCGAAACCGGAAGCGGAAGTTAGACATGTTTTTATGGTATCATTTTTTTCAGAAGCGGAATTTTGAAAATCCGAGTAGGGGATATGAAAGAAGGGCATAATTCAAGGGAAACAGTTTTTTACCGGACTCTCTAACTTCAAAATGGCGGTCGCTATGAATTTTTCAAAATTTCGACTTTAACGCCCCGTAACTCAAAAACCAGTTATCTGATCAGGTTCCGCAACAACTTGTTTGAAAGCCCTTTAGCTGTACTACACCAAGAAAAACAATTATTTACTAAATCCAAAAACGGTCGCAACGGCGCTCTTCCAAAAATTTTGAAATTTTTGAAAAATTATTACAAAAAAACTGGTCTAAGGAATTTGTTTAAATTTTCTATACTTATGCAGCTTGGTATTAGCTACATTTTTGTTTTTTGATGAACGACATAATTCCACTGTGGCGCCCTCTACGAGGTTTTGAAAATCGAAAATTGATGTTCCTATAGCGCCTTTATTAGTCAAAATATGAAAAAAGTTTAATTATAAAAGTTGTTCAGTATATAAATTTACATTTTTCTAAATTTATATCACGTATACAGGGTGTTTGGTTTTCACAGTACAATAAGCAACTTTGTTATTTTAAATGAAACACCCTATATATTATTATATAATTGAATGCAAAATTAAATTGTCTATCACATAGTATAAGGTGTTCATATGGCTAAAATGTACGGTTAATGAGAAATTCGTGAATATTGAACTTTAAAACAGTGTAGGGTGAAATTTTTTGTAAGTGCCGATATGTTCAAGTGACCATGCGCGGGACGGGAATTCCTTGTCGCCGGTTAATCCTAGCAGCAATAATCACACATGCGCAGATGAACACAATCGGCACTTGTGTTAATTTTCCATATACTAATTTTCAAGTTAAGTTTATCGGTTGTGGCGAACAATACTGTTGAATACCAAAAACGAATGTTTATTTTTAGTATGGGAAAGTCCAGGGGAGGTTTGCACCTCCACTTTTTACTTTCCCATACCACCACTGGTATATGGGAAGTATTGATATCATGAAAATTTTCGAAGTCGAGATTTTCGCGGAAATACGTGTTTTGGGCCTCCAGGACCACAAAAAAGTGGTCTAGAAAAAATGTCTGTCTGTGGGTGGGTGCGTGGGTATGTATGTATGTATGTAACGCCTCTAACGCAAAAACTAGTGAACAGAATTTGATGAAATTTTAAATGAAGGGGTATATCGTAAATTCATCGACAAAATAAGCTTTTCAAAAAAATCCGAAACCGGAAGCGGAAGTTAGACATGTTTTTTTGGTATCATTTTTTTCAGAAGCGGAATTTTGAAAATCTGAGTAGGGGATATGAAAGAAGGGCATAATTCAAGGGAAACAGTTTTTTAACGGACTCTCTAACTTCAAAATGGCGGTCGCTATGAATTTTTCAAAATTTCGACTTTAACGCCCCGTAACTCAAAAACCAGTTATCTGATCAGGTTCCGCAACAACTTATTTGAAAGCCCTTTGGCTGTACTACACCAAGAAAAAAAAATTATTTACTAAATCCAAAAACGGTCGCAACGGCGCTCTTCTAAAAATTTTGAAATTTTGAAAAATTATTACAAAAAAACTGGTCTAAGGAATTTGTTTAAATTTTCTATACGTATACAGCTTGGTATTAGCTACATTTTTGTTTTTTGATGAACGCCAGAATTCCACTGTGGCGCCCTCTACGAGATTTTGAAAATCGGAAATTGATGCTCCTATAGCGCCTTTATTAGTCAAAATATGAAAGAAGTTTAAATACAAAAGTTGTTCAGTATATAGATTTGCATTTTTCTAAATTTATATCACGTATACAGGGTGTTTGGTTTTCACAGTACAATAAGCAACTTTGTTATTTTAAATGAAACACCCTATATATTATTATATAATTGAATGCAAAATTGAATTGTCTATCACATAGTATAAGGTGTTCATATGGCTAAAATGTACGGTTAATGAGAAATTCGTGAATTTTGAATATTTAGGTTGGACTCTGAATCTGGTTGGACTCGGAAACTGATCGTCGGTCGGTAGCGATCGTCCGGCTTCGCCAGTTGTAATTTTTAGCGGATGCCTACTACAGAGTACAACGGAAAAAAAGTCACTGGAAAAAAAGTAACGGAAAAAAAGTCCCCGGAAAAAAAGTCTCCCGGAAGAAATGCCACCGGAAGAAAAACCACCGGAAAAAAAGCCACCCGGAAAAAAAGCCACCCGGAAGAAAAGCCACCGGAAGAAAAACCACTGGAAAAAAAGCAACCCGGAAAAAAAGCCACCCGGAAGAAAAACCACCGGAAAAAAGCCACCCGGAAGAAAAGCCACCGGAAAAAAAGTTACCAGAAAAAAAGTCACCATGAAAAAAGTCACCGGTAAAAAGTAACTAGAAAGTAACATTTTCGGCAGTTCAACAAATGAAAATACACGTTTTACATGGTACCGAGGTCTGTGTACATGGGGCGAGGTTAGTTGCTCTTAGCAGGTATATATTATAACAAATAGTACGAAATGGTGTTGCTTGCCGACATCTGTGTACATGGCACCTTAGTCTGTGTTCAGGTTAGTTGCTCTTAGCAGGTAATATATATACTATAAGAACTCGCACGAAATGGTGGTGGTCGTTGCAGTCTGTGTACATGGCACCTTAGTTTGTGTTCAGGTTAGTTGCTCTTAGCAGGTATATATTATAATAAATAGTACGTAACGGAGTTGCTTGTCGATATCTGTGTACATGGCACCTTAGTCTGTGTACATGGGGCCGAGGTTAGTTGCTCTTAGCAGGTAATATATTGTATAATAACTGGCCAATAATGGTCGAACTGCCGGCGCCGAATTGTTACGTACCGAAGTTTAACTTATGATTATAATAAATTGAATAAGTAAGTTTAAATTTTTTATTGTAAAATTGCTTTAAAAAATTTTACAATAAAAAATTTAAACTTACTTATTCAATTTATTATAATCATAAGTTAAACTTAAAATGTTACTTTCTAGTTACTTTTTACCGGTGACTTTTTTACCGGTGACTTTTTTTCCGGGTGGCTTTTTTTCCGGTGGTTTTTCTTCCGGTGGTTTTTCTTCCGGGTGGCTTTTTTTCCGGGTGGCTTTTTTTCCAGTGGTTTTTCTTCCGGTGGCTTTTCTTCCGGGTGGCTTTTTTTCTGGGTGGCTTTTTTTCCGGTGGTTTTTCTTCCAGTGGCTTTTCTTCCGGGTGACTTTTTTTCCGGGGGCTTTTTTTCCGTTACTTTTATTCCAGTGACTTTTTTTCCGGGATTCGTACAGATAGATGCTATTCCATCTACTTCGACCTCCACGAGAACTTCACCGAACAACGAAGTTAATACTCAGGTTTGTGAGAATTTGCAGCCTATTCCAACCACATCCAACTCTACGGGAAATTCTTTAACTATAATTATTAACAGCGGACCAATGACCGAGGTTTGTCGAAACTAATGTGTAAATTGTAAAATTCACCCTTACGCAACTCGAGAGATTGGTTTATAAAAAACGCTTTTAACTCTAATACTTCTGAATAAGTTCAGCGATATAGGTTCTGACTAACGACTCTAATGATTCTGAAGAACTGAACCGTTCACAACCGCCTACTTTTCAAGTAGTTATGTTGATCAAAAGTGAACCAAAACTAATTTACTGGACTATCGCATTCACCTGTCACGTGACAGACGTCGACCAATGAAAGCTACGCATTTGTCCCATAATAGCCAATCAAATCACAATTACTTGAAAATTTTGACACAGCGAATATTGCACTAGTGCTGGACCTGTATTCTCGAAATCACCCTCGAAGGGGACTAGATGAAACACAATTCAATTAATGATTATTATACAACAAATAAATTATAAATTATAATGAAGCGTACAATTAGTATATTAAATTTATATGGTTCATGCGATAGTCTGAACAAATATACCTCGAGCAAAGCATATTACTTAAAAATTTTCCTTTGCTGTCACACGCGTGTTTGTTGCCCCTTGACAACTGCCCTCTCGCTTCGCGATCGGGCAGTTTTCGTTGCAACAAACACTTGTGTGACAGCGCGAAAAATTTTTCGGTAATCTGCCTTGCACTTGTTATTGTATATGAATATTCGTTTCTTTTGTCATAGGGCAATTACGAAAACCGCTTCAGAATCAGAGACAACCACGAGCTTTTGCAGGATCCGACAGAAGATACACTTGGTTTAATGAATGTGAAGTGCAAGCATTGTGCAGCCTTACATTTTGCACCAGAGGTTAGGGGTCGTCACAAGGACGAATTCAACGACTGCTGCAATTTTGGTAATGTAAGGCTCCCAGAACTTAAGGTGTATCCCACAGAATTAGAGCATCTTCTGAATGGAACAATGGAACTGATCCTTGCTCTAATAATTTTCGGAAGTACATTAGGAATTATAACAGCAGTTTGGCTATGGCATCAATGGGTGCCAACGTAGTTACTCCTCGTGGAAATGGTCCGTACTGTTTTAAAATACACGGACAAATATATCATGCAGTAGGCCCTTTGTACCCTGATGTCGGTAATAATCCTGCATACGGGCAAATTTATATATTGGACTCTGAAATGGCAACAACGGAAAGGTTAAGGAGTTCCGCAAATTTAGGTGTCAGTTAGGTACTCTTTTGGTGAATATAAATCCATATGTTGCTTCATTACGGATGATGAAAGAAGTAGTGGAGGAAGAAGAAAGACTATAGCTTTGGTGGAAAATAGACCAACTACATCGGTCAGGATGTTTTTTGATATATCGAAATCAATGGATCGAAGGCGATATAATACAACCACTGCTAACGAAATTGCTGCTGTATTCGTAGGTGAAGATGGTGAGGTACCGTTGACTCGGAGTTTTACAGTTTTTGCGAGAGGTGGTGGTCTGCGACGAGTTTCGTATATGGATAAGTTGTGATCCATTGACATACCCTCTTTTATTTCCTGAAGGTGATTTCGGATGGAATTTAGACCTTTGTAAACAGGAGTCTCTTCGAAAAAGGACGCGAGTTACGCAGAAAGAGTAGGGCAGTAAATTTATGTGGAATTGGCGTTAGTCTGTTAGGAAATCGCTCAGAGTACAATCAGCTTGCAGCAGCAGAATTTTGGTGTGCTTAAAAGACATTTCTTGGATACGTGAAAACAGAAAAAGTTATAAAATTATTCAAAAATCATATCTCTCTTATAATGCAACTTTTGTTAAGGTGTTTTAGGTTTAATCACCTTCTTTTAAGGTGGTTAATCACCCCTTAAAAATAAAATCACAAGACCGGGAACACCCTGTATATTCGTTTTATACGACCCTACTGTAAACGCGGCATATGCTGCGGGTACCCAGCTAGTGTTTGAATAATGGAAATAATTCTTTTCCCGGCAAATTTAAAGAAAAACGGTTTGACACGTCAAATTGATTTATTTTAAAAGAAATATTTTGAGATCATTTTCATTTTTGTACCGCTTTCCGGTTTCAAGCAGTGACGTCATGATATATTTTTTAAACAGCAACCCCCTATTGTTTTGGCAGATTTGGATAGATAATGAAATTCTGAATTCAAAAATATCAACATTTATGGTATTCCGACTGATTGTTTCAGAGATATTAATTTTTGAATGTAATCAAATGGTGATTCTAAAATAAGTAGGTATTGCATTTCAGCAATTCTATAAACTAGCAGCAGTATTTAGTTTATTCTCATTAATTACTGCTGAGTTTGATTGAATAACATTGCACGTTCCAGGTAAATTGAAACTACAAACCACAATTTTTGGTAACGTATAGCTACTATAGGTATCAATTACAAAAACAAATCAAAAATATTTTCAACAAAATATAAAAGACCTTAATAAAAAGCATTAGGCGGTTAGTCGAGCCTTCGGAGGGTGCCCCTCATGTGGTGTTGCCCGTGTGCGATGCACACGTCGCACTGGTCGCCTGGTCGCACAATAGGACGAAGCGGCCCTGCCGCTAATAACCCGGTCTTTCCACCTTCGAATAAACCTTCAAATAATGTTAATTGGCAAATAAATTTTGAGAGCGTCTTTCCACTTCCGAATAGCGTTTATTTGGCAAATAAGGAACGTTATTCGCCAAATAACTTATTTGGTAGTTGAACCTCCTAATAGTCCCACTATCCTGCTAATAAATAGTACACGCGTGCGCGCTGATTAAAATCGGGCGATGCGCATGAATGCTACGCGTTGTGTTGTGACTTAACTTGACAATTGTATAACCTCAACTTTCAAATTTACAATTTATTATTATTATAAAAAATACGATGGACCTTTTTGATGATTTTGAAGAGCTACTAGACAATGATCTCGTAGAAATAGTTAATTTTGTGAATCCTGAACGTCGTGAGTATACGGTACGCCCACGGGCAGATAACATGGAGATGTGGGATGAAACCGAATTTGTTAGAAGATATCGCATTTCTAAGGATTCAGCAAGACAAGTACTTGTTGCAATAGAAGAAAGGTTGCAACATCATTTCTCTTCTCTTTCTCTTTTTTGTTTTTCCATTGAATTATTCATTTTTTTTAAATTTAAAACTTGGATGAAAAATGCACAAAATACACTTGCTAACTACGTCGAAGCAGGTATACCCAAATAATGCAAGCAAAAATGCAAGGGCCACAATTTTATGGTCACATCTGGCGTACAGATAGGTAGTAGAAATTACCGCTCGAAAAATATTTTCGGCTAGATTTAAGATTTTGCGCGGCAATATTGAAAGATACTCCATCCTCTTCTTTCTTACGCTTTGTGTGGAGTAGGCTGCTTTATCTGGCTGAATGCAATGAAGTTTTGTATCAACTTTTAGTGAGTTTTCGTACCAACATAACGGAAACTATTACTCTGAACTTTATTTGGTAAATAGTTAACTGGCAAATAAGTAACGTTGGAAAGACGCATCTAAGAAATTCGTCGAATAAGGGTACCTAATAAAGTTATTCATCGAACAGCTATTGGGAAGTTTATTCGAAGGTGGAAAGATAAAAAAGGAAATGAAAATGTAACAGAGGTTCGCATTGCAATGGCCTGTGAGAGGGAAGGCATCAACCCATTTGTTGAAAAAGCTATTTGTGTCACTTAACATTGTCACAGTTTGTTAACTTCATCTCCAAAATATTTTAGTTTATACATTGATTTGCATTTTCTTAAGAACGATCTACATTATCTCTAGTAAAAACAGTGTTTTGCTTTTTTGTACTATAGATTTGGTTGTTTAATAAAAAGGTTTTTAACTAATAAGCCAAGCCTTAAAAAAAATAAAAATTTCTTCTCCCGAATCTCAACTATTCTAAAAATGGAACGTTTTTGAAAAAAATCTGGAAATTTGTTTCTACCGCGGAAAAAAGTGCCGATGGAAAAAAGTGCCATGGAAAAAAGTGCCGCGGAAAAAAGTGCCGATGGAAAAAGTATACGCCCCCATTTACTTATTTATTTTACCATGTGCACATACTGCATTGACCATCTCCTTTTCCTGCTAACCATTTTTTGTTTTCTTTTATGAGGAATGAAAATCCCTCGGCTTACTTGCTATCCATTTTTGTTTTCTTTTATGAGGAATGAACATCCCTCAGCTTACCCCCTAACCATTTCTTGTTTTCTTTTTGAGGAATGAGCATCCCTTTGTGTTACCTTCTTCTTTTTTTTAGCCATCTTTCTATATATATTACCAGCAAAGAGCAACTAACCTGAAGTGCAAGTGTAGCAATCATTAAAAATTGTAAATTGAGGGTAAAGCGAAAAACTTAGAACATTAAAAGGAACGAAAAAATATATATCTCCTGCACTGATCTGGACCAGCTACATCGGCGCACGTCATGTCCATAACTTAGTTCGTATGACCTTGAAGTACATAAAGTTTTGGAATTTACTATAAGAACTCAAGGTTTATATAGTGAGTAGGTTGCCTCGAGAAACTCCTAGTCAGCAGCGCCACAAATAATCCGAGATCCCGCAGTCCTAACTTCCGCGCATGCGCAGTCAAGGAGTATACATGAGGCATTTAAAAAACACCCCTACCTATATAAAATTAAAAATTCAGAGTCACAATTGGAAGTTTGGGACAGAGATGTGTGTGAGCAATGGTGTACAGAAGAGGGAAAACATGGAAATCCTAATTACGAGCAGTTTAAACCTCACCGTGTAGATAAAGGCTTGAAAGCTTTGTCTGAATATTTGAACAAGTTCCATGGAAGGAAAGTTTTCGTCCTCATTGATGAATTTGATTCTATTGTTTCAAAAGCAGTTGGCACTGAGGCTGACAAAGATGAGCTACAGGGAATTATTGGGGTTGTTATGGGTGTTATTGGCAGTGTTGTGAAAGATAATACTGACAACGTTGCTGGAGTGTTTATTACAGGAATATTGGACTTGTATGGCACCGGCATTTCATCCTTGCTGGGTAACGTGCAGCGAGACACATTTGGAGACGATAAGCCGTGCTTGAAGTATTATGGATTCAATTTGAAAGAAGTGGAAAAGCTTTTTGAAATCTTTTCTGTAGATAAAGATTTAAGAAAGAAGGCAATCTCTAAGTATAATGGTTACTATACGGAACGTGGAGAACATGGGATCTTTAATCCATATGCAATTGTCAGGTTCCTGCAAAACCGAGTGATGGGAGATGCCAGTTTACGAAATTATTGGCAAGAAAGTGGTTATATTGGTTGTCTCAATAATCTTTTCAAAAAGGATGAGGTCAAAGCGATGATTCAATGTATGCTTCTAGGAAGATCGTTTCCGGCTGACTTTCCAGATCAACTGAATTTGGAGAACCTAACAGAATTACATATTGCAAATAGAGATTCCCGAGCTGATATTACCGTGGAGCTTGTTGGCCTTTTCCTACTACGCCAAGGCTATATATCATATATACCTAGGAGAGGAAGTCTCTCAACTTCTGTTGGAATTCCAGATGATCTACGACCCGTATTTATTAGAAAGCTGGTAAAGCATTTAAGATTTCATTGTGGCATGAATAATGTTGTACATAAGGATTGTAAAAATCACCTTAATACAGTAACTACCTATTTATAAGAACTAACATTTATTGGTACCATCGCATCCGCTGTATTTTTGTCGTTATATTCATACCATTACCATCCTTGTGGGTTTAAATGGCGAGCAGGAATCTATATAAAGGTTAGTTACAATGCAATTCTCCTATGTTCGGTTTTGATAGTACCCACACTGTATATGCCTTGAATTGATTCAGGATATTATAGTACTTATTAAACTTGTTTGAATATGAATGAAATTTCTTTTTTTATTGGTTATTTTATTTTTTAAGGATATTTGATTTAGTTAAGAGATTTTCAGTTTGAAAGCAAAAAGTAGAACAAAACAGCTGTCTTGGATATATTCTTATGTTTGAAAGCAAGAAAAGTAGCCAAAACAGTTTTCTGAAATTATTTTTTCTCGAAAAGTAATAAATTACTATAAATGAGTAAAAACAATTACAGGGAACTGTTTGTGTTTACTTTTTTTGGTTGTCAAGTTTTATAAAATTAAAATTAAATAATAAAATTAATGGTATTCGTGTGACAAATTTCTAGGTGGCGCTCAAAATCGTGTCCCCACTTTATAGAGAGAGTCGGCTATCTATAAACCCATCCTTCGTCTGTGCCTCGCGATCATAAATTACTCGCGATTTAAGGTCGATTCACACTGTACGGCACGACACGACACGACACCCACCTGCAACGACACGACAAAATATTGTTTAATGTACTTTTGCGGCAGCATTCAGATTGTCCGTTAACGACACGTCACAGATAGGACACGGCAACGACAAGACCGACCGACATTCTGCAGAAGAATGTTTTACGTGTCTGTACTTGCCTGTGTCGGTCCGTATCTGTAGATGTGAACAGGCTTATTTGTTAAACAGGCAGTTATTTGTTAAATTTGTTATAAAATCATGGACAGCGCCTTCTATTTTATTTAACAAATAATTGAACTGGTGGTTTGACTTTCTAAAATACTGGTAAAATTTTGTTTCGTCATCAACTTGTACAAAGTATAATATTCTCCTTCAATTTTTCTTTTCAGTAAACTTTTATATACCCACACACGATTTTGTAATTTTTCGTTTACATGAACTTCGGCTTCATCTTCGTCAAGTAGTAAGGCTATTATACATAATCTTTTTTTGAAAGCGTTTTACACATATTTAATAAATAACTTCAAATAATTTTATATTAATAATATTACGCCCAAAATTTGTAACTGTCGTGAAGCGTCTTGAGAGTGTGAATACTTAAGAAAAATGTCGTGTCGTTGACGACACGCGTCTGGTCGTGTCGTGCCGTGCCGTTCCGTATATATTCCAGGCAAATTAGACCAAAAAAGGTGGTTTTGCTGCATTAAATCATGTAGTTCCAAAAGTTTCAGGAATGTGTAGGGGGAGGTTCCCTGAACAACGCCTAATAAAGTCCCTCGATTTCAGGTGCCGCGCGAGGGGGGGGGAGGCTCAAAGGTCCCATTTTTCAGTTATTGGCGCATATCTCGAAAACGATGCGTCGCACAGCAAATTTTATGCTATTCAAAATTAAAGGTTACTAAATTCCCTACAAAATGGTGTATTACTTTTGTCTCTATGTGTTACCGTCTCCGATATATGAGCCGGCGAAAATGGAAAATTTGCAAAAAAAAATTGAAGCGCCTCAGGTTTTTGTCAAGCTTGCCCTTCCAACTCTTTTTCCTTCCATTTTACGCGAAACTCGTGAGGAAGGAAGTTGTAGAGCATTCAATTTCCTTCAATAATATATATACTTTTGCTAAATTATCTTCAATCAGTCAAAAGTTAACATAAGTTTCGGGGTCGATTTCGAGATTCTGCTAGTAAACTGCTGATCATTTTATTTCCGTTTTCAAGGGCTTTAACTCTCTCTATCACGTTATTTATTGTTTATGTAAACATAAATGGTATTTATTACCCATATAACTAATAAAATATATATATATGCATGAAAGTAGAAATATATAGGGTGTTTCTTAAATAGCGAACACGGAACACAGTACCTACGCCATTCCCCTCCAGATACTGATTGGAAAAATATAATACAATAATGTCTGTTCTTAGCTAGTTTCTAATTTATTCTTGACATTTAATGAAAGTAGAAAAATACAGGGTGTTTCTTAAATAGCGGACACGGAGCATATGGAGCTTTCTGAACACGATTCTGTCTCCATACTTAACAGCCAGTTGAGCCAGTCTGTTCATCACGGTCCTCATATCTGGTTTTTGCCTACTTATCTCTTCCATAAAATCATCCACGGAGTACTACTTCAATTTTTTTTTGCAAATTTTCCATTTTCGCCGGCTCATATATCGGAGACGGTAACACATAGAGACAAAACTAATACACCATTTGGTAGGGAATTTAGTAACCTTTAATTTTGAATAGCATAAAATTTGCTGTGCGACGCATCGTTTTCGAGATATGCGCCAATAACTGAAAAATGGGACCTTTGAGCCTCCCCCCCCCCTCGAGCGGCACCTGAAATCGATGGGACTTTATTAGGCGTTGTTCAGGGAACCTCCCCCTACACATTCCTGAAACTTTTGGAACTACATGATTTAATGCAGCAAAAAATCTAATTTGACTGGACTAATAGTGTGAATCGACCTTTAGTCGCACGTTATCGGCCGGCCATAATTGCCTGCTTTCCGTTCATTTATTCAAGTAAAAGTAAATCAAACAATTCAGCAGTAACTGAATATTGAATCATAGATATTGAATTGTTGCACATCACTAAAGTAGGAAGTAAAGTATCAAATAATAGTTAAATCCCCACGGTTATAAGTCTCAAGAGAGAACTTTGAAGAGCAGTAGAAAGTAAGGGTGCAATACACCTATCGCACTGAAATTTGTCGTTTAGTTTCTTTATGGTATACCCCCTGCTATGACTAGGTATTATAATACTAACTGCACAGCAATTGTGAAATGTTGAGATCCACTGACAATGTTAAACTGTGCATTTTCAGCCTAAGAAGGGTGAGGAAGTTTTACTGAATCAAACGGTACAACCATAGATAATATATTATATACAGGGTGAGTCTGCTAAGAAGAATCAGCTGGATATCTCCGTTATCTGAAGCATTAAAATAATTCTGCTTGGGTAAACTGTAATAGACAACTCCCTCTATGTATAGGCACAGTCAAATTTTTTTTAGGCTTTTCCGACGAGATGTAATGAATTTTTTAGTTACCTCGAAAAAATTATTTTTTTTAAATTAATACTTTGATGGCTGAATATTGTTTGCCATACTATTCTCTTTAATACTGTATTTTTAAAAAAATGATTACTGAAACCGTTACTTAAAAAAATTCATAAAATAATTATGTTATTAGTACCCTAGTTCACATAATTGCGATAATGACGTACAACGTTAAATTAAACAAAAATATGGTAACAAAGAAACCTGTAATTTTCCAACAATTTGGAAACGTCAGGAGGATTGTATTCAATTTTTTAAATTTTTATAGCGATTTAACGAAGTAAAAAGGTAATGTGCTTTAAAGTTTACTCGCAAGCAATAAATTTTATTCCTTGATTGTTTCTGACATACCCATAAAATAAGTAGGTACTAATAGGTATCTCCAAAAATCAAATAACTATTTATTAATTAGTTTTTCATTAAAAATGTTACAGAAAACTTCAAAAACTACTTAGGTATTTAATTTAGTAAATGTTCAAATGTATGCCCTTCCTCTTCTAAACAAAGATTTATTCTACGGTTAAAACTTCTTCTAACATTTCTTAATTGATCCAGGGTAATCGAAGCAAAGGCGTCACGAATTCTCTGGCGCATGTTTTCGGGCGTTGTTGGTGCCTCCTGGTATACACAATCCTTGACATAGCCCCATAGAAAGTAGTCTAAGGGCGTAATATCGGGTGAACGGGGCGGCCAATTTATCACAGCACCTTCTCCACGACCAATCCATCTTCCTCTAAAATTGGTACTTAAATAATGAACAACATCACGATGGAAGTCCGCAGGTGCCCCATCGTGCTGATATACAATTTGAGCTACTACATTGAGAGGCACATTTTCCAATAGATCATCTAACTGTGTTCTAAGAAATTCAAGGTATCTTGCACCTGTAAGGGTACCTTCGAGGAAGTAAGGTCCTATTACGTGATTTCCGACTATCCCTCCCCACACATTAATTGACCATTGTCGCTGATTTTCGACATGGCGAACCCAATGTGGATTTACTGGGCTCCAATAGTGCATATTATGACGATTAACATACCCATTATTTTTAAATGAGGCTTCATCAGTAAATAAAATTTTGTTGCAATTAAATTGTCTTCTGTTTTCAATCATAAACTGACAAAATGCTGTACGTCGATTAAAATCATTTCCTGCAAGTTGTTGATGAAGAACTAATTTCAATGGGTGAAACTTTACGTGTTTCAATGTTCTAACGACTGTACTTTGGCTTACATTTAGCACAGAAGCAATAGCTCGGGTACTTATATGTGGATTTTGATCAACTTGAGCTATTGTTGCCTCCAAAACTTCCGGATCTCTAAATACAGCATGTCTTACACGAGGGAGTGTTCTGATACTACCTGTATCAAGAAATGTTGTAACAATTCTTCGTACATTTGTGAAACTGAAATCCTGTCCTCTTCCAGGAAATCGCTGCATTAATAATCTTGAAGTTTCCCTGATATTTCTATTACTTTCACCAAAGGTTATGATCAGTTCGATCTTATCTTGAACACTAAGCATTTTGGGATGAAAAAAACCAACAAACAACTTCAGAAATCACTAGGAACAAGAATAATAACAAAGATTGTATAAGCTACGAAAAAGTATAACACGAGTTTAACAGATACTATGATCAACTGTCAAGATGACAGAACGATTATGCACTGCAACCATACGTCTTTGATTTTAAATTTATTTAAATAAATTGCATTTTTTGTTTTTGTTTCATTTAAATTTGTACGTCATTATCGCAATTATGTGAACTAGGGTACTAATAACATAATTATTTTATGAATTTTTTTAAGTAACGGTTTCAGTAATCACTTTTTTAAAAATACAGTATTAAAGAGAATAGTATGGCAAACAATATTCAGCCATCAAAGTATTAATTTAAAAAAAAATAATTTTTTCGAGGTAACTAAAAAATTCATTACATCTCGTCGGAAAAGCCTAAAAAAAATTTGACTGTGCCTATACATAGAGGGAGTTGTCTATTACAGTTTACCCAAGCAGAATTATTTTAATGCTTCAGATAACGGAGATATCCAGCTGATTCTTCTTAGCAGACTCACCCTGTATGGTTATAGATAGGCGACTCCCTGCGCGCGCCAGAAAATGTTTTTATAGTACTGGATCGCATCACTGGTAGCGCTGAAACGCGACGCGCGCGGTATTTAAATATTTATTTTTTTTATTCTTATTAGATATATAATTAGTATAGTATTCAACGAGCGTATAATGATGGCTATTACCCACGAAGATGAAATTTGCAGTCATCTGAGTGCGTAATAGCCATTATACGCTAGTCGAATACTATACTTTATCTACAACTATTTAAATAACAAAGCAAATTTAAAAATTCAAAAATAAATAGATAAACTTCAGGTCATTTTTATTGCGAAAATTGACAAACATTGCTAGACCTAATTTTTATTAATATAAAACAAAGTAACTTTGATAGTTCAACAATAACTCTATATACCTAAATATCAAATTTGACAGGACTCTCCTACACCTTCTGATGTAGAAACATCGGGTTGTTGGACTTCACCTATTAATGAAAAATAGGTACCTACATATACACGTCGCAGGTTGAAAAATTATAAATTTTACCTGTTTAAATACAGAGTTGGCACTGCACCCCTTTTAAGGTTGGTCCTATTTAAATTTTGCATCATCACTAAAATGCCTGCCACAAACTCGGAAACCTGTTCTATTTTCTATAATAACATCTTCGGGATGTAGGGCCGTGACCCACGACTTGAAAAGCTGTTATATGAAACAATGGAATTAATATTATTTTTTATTAAGCACGCATTTTTTAAAATTTGTATAAACTCATGCGAAAACAAAATCAATAAGTATCTTGTAAACATACGTTTAAAATTTTCAAGCAAGAGTATAACAAAAATTACAATTTACCGGCTATGTACATGTGTATTTTTATTAAAATCTTACCTCAAGGGCCTTTGGTAGAACGTGCATTTTTATGTTCTTGTATGTATTACCACAATTTGCCACTATACATTTCAAAACTATGATTAATAAATCAAACACTGCAGTCCAACACGACAAACACAAACGATACAAAACCAAGAACCTAACCTAATATGTACTAGTACATAATGCACCAAATGGAATATTTAAATCAGCGGTTATAGGTAATTCCCCGGGAATCGCATTTACAAAATAATATAAACAAATCATATTTAAATCGCGGTTGCGCCTTGCTACATGTTCCTACAGTGCTGCGAAAGGTGAAGCGATCCGGAACCGAGGGTTTGCAACTAAACTTATTCTGCTACTTTCTGAACAAGTGCGCATAGCATGGGTACAACAACGAATGATGTGTTGAATAAAATATAATAAAGTTGATTTAAGTAAAGTGTTTATGTTATAAATGAAGAATCTTAACATGGTAGCAGGATCCGTGGTTTAAAAAAAGAGGTATTTAAAAGATTGGAAGAAACAAAGTTGAAAAATATATGAAAACAGTACGTAACCTAAAAAAGATATAAGAATAATAGAAACAATGGAAAACGATAAAAAGGAAGACTTCAAGTTACAAATATTCGATGGTACAAATTACGATAAATGGAGATTTAGATTATAGTATATTATATTATTAGGAGTAGAAATAGTTCTTTTTGTGTTGAGCTTATATTGCGGCCGAGGCGCACGCGCCGAGGCTGTGCAAGTGAGCGAAACACAAATAAGACGTTCTACTCCGAATAATATATACTATTTTTTCTTCAAGTGTAAAAAAATTCTGTTGCTGTAAATAAATATTTCCTAAAAAGTCATTTCTACAGGACAACGCTCTCCCTTCTACCAACTTTGGGGGCGGAGCTATGGGCAAAATACTGCCGTTGCCATGGATACGTAAACACATTATTGTACTAGTAACATTATTTTCATTTTTTGACTAGTAACAAAATGACTTCCTTCTACATAGCCAGTTCTGTACAACAATACGGATATTATGATACGCTTGAAGAAAAAATTTATTTCTTGAAATGAGAGATTGCAACGAAGCTATTTTTAATGATGAAAGACCAAGCACAATTAAAGAAGAAGTATGGAAGAAGAAAGAAATTAAAGCAAAAAATTATATTGTCGGTAGTATTACGAACATACAATTGGAACTTATAATCTCAGAAAAAACAGCAAAGCAAATGATCGACAAACTTGATGAAATTTATTTGGTTAAAAACAGTGCAATCAAGTTGTTATGTAAAAGAAGACTGCTAGATTTAAAAATGAAAGAAAATGAAGATCCAACTGAATTTTTTAATAAATTTGAAAAACAGATAAATGAACTCAAGAATGCTGGAGAAATAGTAAGTAATGACGATAAACTAAACTATTTACTCTTAGGACTTCCAGAAAGCTTATCACACATAGTAGACATAGTTGATGCTTTACCCCAAAAGGATAAATCAGTTGAATATGTAAAGTCCAAACTAATGATAGAATTCCAAAAGCGACAGAGTAAGAATGGCAATGTTGAAAATGTTTTTCAGGCATTTAATTCTAATGTGCCTAGAAATACAAACCCCACAAATTTTAATTATATGCAACAAAGACAATATTACAATCCAAGGAATTCTTATTATAATCAACCAAGTAATTATAAATATGAAGATAATTCAAGCATTAAAAGGTGTTTTAAATGTAATGGACTAGGACATACCAAAGAATATTGCCGAAATAATACAAATTGGAGAGGTGGTCATAATACAAATTGGAGAGGTGGTAATTCAAGATATTACAGTAAAAATAATTTTACAAGGAGTGCTGGAAACGCAACAGTACAAGATGAAGCAGATGGTACAAATAATTCATTTAATGTTGAAGTAGAAGTAATGTCAACAAGAACAGAAACACAGAAGCAGGCTCAGACGTCAACAAGAATAGAAACGCAGAAGCAAGCCCAGAGGACAACAATGGAAGAAGACATGAAATGGTTACTAGACAGTGGATGTTCAGATCATATTGTAAACTCAGATAAGTATTTTTCTGAATACGTTAAACTAAAGAATTCAGTAAACATTAAAGTAGGTGACGGTTTTTCTTTAAAGTCAAACAAAATAGGTAATATTAATGTTCTTTTTAATGTTTCAAACAAACCAAGAATAACTACAATTAAAAATGTATATTATGTACCTAATATGAACCAAAATCTATTAAGTGTTTCTTGCATTGTCAATCAAAATAATTCTGTTATATTTAAAAATGATAATGCAAAAATTTATAATTGTAAAGATGAATTAATTGCCGTTGCTAGTAAAAGAAACAAACTTTTTGAATTAATTGCAAAGGTTGAAGATTCAAAAGTTGAATCTTACGTTAACTCAGTCGAATCTAATGTAGTTATTACAAATCAAGAAAAATGGCATAGAATTCTTGGTCACATAAATTTTCAAGATCTAAAATATTTATGTCAATCACAGTTGGTTGAAGGATTGCCTACTAAAATTGAAGATGAATGTTTAAAATGTGAAATATGCCTAGAAAATAAAATGACAAACTTAAAATTTAAAAATAATCGAAGTAGAGCAAATGACATATTAGAAATTATACACACTGATGTAAATGGACCAATTTCACAAACTGGTTATAAAGGTGAAAAATATTTTGTATCTTTCATTGATGATTATAGCAAAATTGCTATTGTATATTGTATAAAACAAAAAAGTGAAGTTTTTGATCGCTTCATTGAGTACATAAAGTTGATACAAAGTATAACAAGCAAGAAAATAAAAGAAATTCGCTGCGACAATGGTCGAGAATATATAAACAAAGATTTTTATTCATTAGCTAAACAAGAAGGTATTTATATTCGACCTGGCCCACCACATACACATGAATTAAATGGTGTAGCAGAAAGGTACAACAGAACCATTATGGATCGTGCTCGATGTTTATTATCCGAAGCGAAAATAGATAAAAGTTATTGGCCTGAATGTATATACACAGCCGCATATATTGGAAATAGATTAATAGCTAATACACAAATAAGAAAAACTCCATATGAAATATTTTTTAATAAAAAACCTGATGTATCGAATTTACGTATATATGGCAGCGATGCATTTGTCAGGATTCCTGAAGAATGTCGTTCTTCAAAATTGGATTCTAAAGCAATGAAAGGAATTTTAGTTGGTTACACAGATATTGGTTATAAAATATTAGTCAACAATAAAGTAATTATTAGTCGACATGTACAATTTATCGAAAAAGGTACCAAGTATATCAAGTTAACAGATGATGATGAATGCTCAGAAAATATCAAGGAAATGGTCGAAGAAGACAGATTAAAGGAAAAGGAACAAGAACAAGAAACCACATCTAAAAGTGAGATAAAAACTAAACAAGAACATATTGAGATTGAGGAGGTGATAAATACAGAACGACCTAGAAGACAGATAAAATTACCCAAGAAATTTGATGATTATACAGTTTTTGCAAACTACACAAATGTTGAAGTACCTGAAAATTATGAAGAAGCAATCAATTCCCCAGATTCTAAAAAATGGCAAAGAGCAATGGATGAAGAAATTACAAGTTTAAAAAACAATGAAACATGGTCACTAGTAGATGAACCCGTAGATCAGAAAATTATTGACGTAAAATGGATTTATCGAATCAAGTCAGATGGCAGATATAAGGCTCGCGTAGTAGCTAAAGGTTTTCAACAAATGTACCAAGATAATGAAGAAATTTACTCACCAGTGGCACGAATGAACACATTAAAAGTTTTATTATCAGTTGCTTGTAATAATAGCTGGAAAGTCGAACAAATGGATGTCCAAACAGCTTTTTTAAATGGAAAAATTAAATCAGAAGTATACATATATCCTCCAGATGGTTTTAAAACTGAATATAATAAAGTATGTTTTCTAAAAAAATCTATTTATGGATTAAGAGAAAGTTCACGTGATTGGTATGAATGTTTTCATGATTTCATGTCTAGTATACAATTTGAAAGATCAAAATTTGATTATTGCTTATATATTGGAAATATTCATAATAAACCAATATATCTAATTTTGTACGTAGATGATATACTAATTTGCAGTGACGAGGAAAAGAATATTAAAGAAATTAAAATAATGTTAAATAAAAAATTCTGTATGAAAGATCTTGGTCAAGCAAAACAATACTTAGGAATTGAAATCTATTACAATCCAGATGAGAAGAAGATGATCTTAGGTCAACAGAAATATATAGAGAGTCTTGCTGAAAAATATAATGTCAAAGAGTCGAAAAGTTATGATACGCCAATGGAAATGAATTTGAAATTAGAACCTGCCGATAACATAGAAGGACATCTGAAATACAGAAATGTAATTGGTGCTTTATTACATATAGCAAACGGAACCCGTCCGGATATATCTTTTTCAGTAAACTATTTAAGCCGTTTTCAAAATAGTTATTGTGATACACATTTCAAATATGCATTACGTGTTCTAAAATATTTATATAGTACTCGTTTTATTAAATTAATTTACAAATCAAATGTAAACAATATCATGGATGCTTATGTAGATGCTGATTGGGCTGCAGACACGATAGACAGAAAGTCAACTACAGGGATACTTATACGTGTTTTTGGGAACGCAATTCTATGGAAATCTCAAAAGCAAAAAATCGTTTCTAGAGCTTCAACTCATGCTGAATATTATGCTTTAGCTGAATGTGTTGAAGAAATTATACCAATTAAAGGCATTTTATCAGATCTTGGTGTAAATATCAACGCTCCTGTAAACATATATGAAGATAATACCGGAGTAATATCTTTGTCGAAAAATGGAAAATTTTCAAAAAATTCAAAACATATCGATGTCAGTTATCATTTTGTTTATGATTATAGTATAAAAAAGTTAATAGATGTTAAAAAAGTTTCTACAGAAGAACAGATTGCTGATATCTTTACAAAATCTCTAGGAAAAGTCAAATTTAAAAACTTCAGAATGTTATTAGGGTTACAGACATTGTAACTAGAACTATCAGTTATTTATATTTATGGCAATTAATAATTCTTATATTTTCTATATTATTGTTACATATATTAATTTAATATAAAATCAAGGAGGTATGTTGAATTCAGTGATTTTATATTTATAAAGTTTAAACATTTGTTTGTGAGAGTTGTAACGTTGGTGATAAAAAAGAAAAGAAGTTTGTTTATGTTTTTGTAATTGTATAAAATGATGTGTTGAATAAAATATAATAAAGTTGATTTAAGTAAAGTGTTTATGTTATAAATGAAGAATCTTAACACGAACAGATGTGTCAAACCACCGAGATGTTTTTTTTACATAATTATTAACAAGATCCATAAGAAATATTGCCTTCTCATCGTAGTTGTTTCCATTCTTGGACATTTTATTCGTAATTTTTGTAGCTGCAGAAAGTTCGCTTACCTCAGGTTCAAAATCTTTAATTTTTGATAATTATTCTAAATTTTTCTGGTTTGCCCGCTGCAAATTGTAGAGCTAAATTTTGATTGTGATCCTGAAGGTTTTTAAAATTAGTAGAAAAGGAAGAATCAACTTGGACACCTTGGAAATTAGTTTTTACAAGATTATTCTTCTGAAGTAAGCAAAGATATACTAGATCTTTGCTTAGTTCAGAAGAATCGGGAGTGTTCTACAAATAATAATGATCTACTTTGTAACATCATGTTTTGAATAAATTAGAATAAAACCATGTACGTATAAATATAGAAGGTACAGCTGTTCTAGCTAAACGAATTCTTTTGCTGCAATTGTTAAAACATTGCGATTCGAAGTGTTTTCCGCATATTAAAGAGTAGATTCTGTAACTTTAGAAGTATATGTAAGAATGGTTAATCAAACTTGTGTTTGGAGCGAGATTAATATTTGGAAATACTATATAATTTTTCGACTGCTTTAAACCATTCAGTGCGAGCTTGAGTTTCACTTGGAAATTGGAAGAAAGTTTTACTTGGATTTCCACAAGCACATTTTTACCGTTTTGACCAAACTAGTGAAACTGAAGACTGTCAAATGAATGTAGAATTAGAATGTATATACAGGGTAGCTATTAAAGATTGGACCAAAGCCATGGCGCTCAAACGCTTTAAGATTTTAATTTGAAATTTGGAACGCCACAATACGACATCACTTCGCATATTTTACAGTATAGAAAAATTTTCTTTGGCTCATACTTTCGGAGCCCGGCCGTCATCTTGAATTTTCTTAAATGGTAATAGGGGTAACGCAATACATCATTACAAAGCTTGATTATTTTTCTTTCTAACCATGGTAAATTAATATGGGGTTACATAATAAAATAATGCAAAAAAATTAGAAAACAATTTGCCGTATGCTCAGACGGCTATTTATTGTATGCTTTAAATCTATAGGTAGCTCTGCATTAACACAACGTCAAAATTAAACAAAACACAAAATAAACAAACAATGAAGAAACAAGGTACCTACTAAAATTAAACAAACAATTCTAAAAGTTGAAAAACAAATACCATATTGTGATTGTTAAAAGTATGGTATCAAAAAACTGCTTAAATTCACGAAGATGTTAAAAGTGTTTTCTGTCACCATACCTAATCAGTTTCTGTCAACCAATCCATGTTTAACAAAATTCAGATTGTCAAATTTCTACGAAAAGTATGACAATGTACCTACTGTCATCTGCTAAACAATTATTGATTGTTTTTTTGTTTAATTTTGAAGCTCTGTTAAAGCAAAGCCACCTAGAATTAAACCATACCATAAATAGCCACCTGAGCGTACGGCAAATTGTTTTCTAATTTTCCTCCATTATTTTCTTATGTAACCCCATAATAATTTACCACAATTAGAAAAAGAAAACATTAAGCTTTCTAAAGATGTATTGCGTTACCCCTATTACCATTTAAGAAAATTCAAGATGGCGACCGGGCTCCGAAAGTATGTGTCAAAGAAAATTGTTCAGTACTACAAAATATGCGAAGTAATGTCGTATTGAAGTGTTCCAAATTTCAAATTAATATCTCAAAGCGTTTGGGCGCTACGACTTTGGTCCAATCTTTAATAGCTACCCTGTATAATAATTTAATTCAAACTTTAAATTTGAGATATTCATGGTGTGAGGTGAACCACCCTTAAGGTGGAGCACTACTGAACGCGCCTTAACGACGCTTAACAAATAGGTTAGAATAAGTACCTCATGTAATATGTTGCAATCTGTAACCGAAGTATACCTTTACATTATTAATAAAGTTATAAGTTACATTAGAACCATTGTACTTATTTAAAACCAGAGCTGAAGCTTACATGGTGCCGAAACCCGAACGGAAAAAATGGCACAAGAACAAGTAATTGGTTTGCGACCACCAAAACCATTTATAGTAAACCATGAAACAGACCTTCACAAGGAATGGACGTTATGGTTACAGCAGTATAATTACTATGAAACAGCAACACAACTCACTGGAAAACCAGAGGAGGTGCAAGTGGCAACTTTTATGACATGCATAGGAACAGAAGCAATTGCATTGTACAACACCTTGCCTGAAGCAAGGCTAGCACAAGGTCAGGTATTAACACTAGCCATAGTAAAACAGAAACTGTGTGACTATTTTCAGCCAAAAATCAATATAACCTTTGAACGATTTAAATTTCATAAAATAATTCAGCAAGAAGGCGAAACCATTGATGAATTTGTAAGCAGATTAAGAACACAAGCGAAAAAATGCAATTTTCAACACCTAATGGAGGAACTCATAAGAGATCAGCTCGTTATAGGGGTAGTAAGCGAAGAACTAAGAAAGGCATTACTAACGGAAGATGTTCAACTAACTGCTGCAATAGCAAGAGCCAAATCAAGAGAAATGGCAAGTAAACAAATAGCTGAAATAAATACTAGTCAGCAAAAGGTGGGTACTGTGAAAAACCAAAAAAGCAAACCAATTAAATTCAATAAAAATGCCAAACCGAATACATTCCATTGCAAAAAATGTGCTACGGAACATGGAAGAGCCGAATGCCCAGCCTATAGGCACAAATGCAAGAAATGTAGTGAAATGAATCACTATGAAAAGTGCTGTGTCAAAGCGAATAGTAATACAAAAAACGAAAAGCCATCATCATCGTACCGAAGATACTCAAAAGTGAATCGACTAGATGAAGAAAGCGATAAAGAGGAATCGGAGGAAGAATTTTATGTGGGAACAATAAACGAAGCAGAAAAAGAAGAAGATGAATGGTGTATTACGATACAAATCGAAAACAAACCTATAAAAGTAAAGCTTGATACAGGAGCACAATGCAATGTTTTAGCGAAAAAACTAGTTGATAAGTTAAACCTAGAAATTAGTTCATCTAAAACTAAAAATTTAATTTCATTCAGCAATCATAAATTATCTGTTTTAGGGGAAGTCATACCCAAATGCAGAGTAAATAACAAAACAGGTAGAATTGTTTTTAAAGTAGTACAGGAGGAAATTGAACCAATACTAGGAGGAAAGGCCTGCACGACATTGAACTTGGTAAAAAGAATTGGAAGTCTTCAAATTAAAAACGAAATCTACAACGGGCTAGGTTGCATGAAAGATTTTGTATATGAAATGGACCTTATCGAGGAACCAAATTTTAAAATATTTGCTGCTCGAAGAATTCCATATAAAATACGAGAAAATGTAAAAGAGGAACTAGATAAAATGGTACAGATGGAAGTAATAGAGCCAACCAAGGAGGCTACGCCAGCAGTTTCCCCAATGGTAATTGCCACAAGTAAAGGAAAGCTAAGGATTTGTATCGATTTAACTGAAGTTAATAAGAACATTCTTAGAAGGCATTTCCCATTATCATCAGTAGAAGAAATTGCTACTAAGCTGCATTCTTCAAAGTACTTTACAGTTATAGACTGTAAAAGAGGATTCTGGCAGATCCCAGTAACAGAACGTACCAAAAGAATTTTAACATTCGCAACTCCGTGGGGAAGATTTTCATGTAAACGCCTACCATTCGGATTAGCATCAGCCCCAGAGATCTTCCAAGCCAAGATGCAAATGCTAGTAGAAGGAGTACCTAATGTAGAAGTAGCAATGGATGATGTCCTAATCCATGCAAAAACCCTTGAAGAATTAAGAAAAATTACTGAAGAAGTACTAAAAATTTTTGAAAACAATGGTTTAAAATTGAATAAGGAAAAATGTCAGTACGAAAAGACAAGAATAAAATTTTTAGGTCATTACTTTACAAACACAGGTATGGAAGTAGATCCGGAAAAAGTAGAAGCTATTTCTAAACTACAAGAACCCAAGAACAAAAAAGATTTACAGAAAATAATGGGTAAGTTCACATACTTAAGTAAATACATAGATAATTATTCAGCTAGAACTGAAAACCTAAGAAAACTGCTAGAAAAAGATCAGCCCTGGCAGTGGAAGGAAGAACAAAGGCACAGTTTTAAAGAATTAAAGAAAGTTATCACAATACCACCTGTTTTAAAATTATATAATGTAAATGAAGATGTAAAATTGCAAGTGGATGCCAGCTCGACAGCCGTGGGTGCTGTATTATTTCAACAAGACAGACCAATCGCTTATGCATCAAAGGCACTAACCAATTCCCAAAGGAATTATCCACAAATAGAAAAAGAGGCATACGCAATCCAGTTTGCCTGTGAAAAATTTCGTGAATATATATGGGGAAAGAAAGTACTCATCGAATCAGATCATAAGCCTTTAGAGTCAATTTTCAAAAAGCCGATTCATTCGACTCCATTGAGAATTCAGAAAATAAGATTGAAATTAATGACTTATAATCCCGAAGTACAGTATATTAAGGGAAGCAAAATGTTGTTAGCAGATCCATTAAGCAGATATTCTGAGAACAAAATTCCAGCCGAAGAAAATGAAGAACTGGAAATAAATTTAATATTATCAGTGTCCGATAAAGAACTAATAAAACTGCAGAAAGCTACGAAAGCTGACAGCACGTTAAAAGAAGTAATGCAATACATTCAAGAGAGTTGGCCAGAGGAAATAACGGAAGTTACCCAAGAAGTCAAACAATTTTGGCCGTTTAGAGACCAACTATCCACCCATGAAGATCTAATATTCAACATAAATAAAATATTGATACCAGAATCCCTAAGAGGAGACATGTTAAAGCATATACACGGAGGACATTTTGGTTATGAGAAATGCATCAACAGAGCGAGAAGTTTACTGTTTTGGCCAAAAATGTCCCACGACATAAAAAACTACATTTTACGCTGTGCTATTCGTCAAAAACACCAACGAAATAACATAAAAGAAATTGCACAAATGGGAGAAATACCAAAATATCCATTCGAAGTAGTAGCAGTAGATTTATTTTATTTTCAAAATCAGGATCACATTGTACTAACTGATAGCTACTCAGGCTTCATTGAATACGAAAAACTAAATCATGCCACAACAAACGAGGTGATAGCGTTTTTAAAATTTATCTTTTCTACACACGGAATACCGAGAGTACTACGATCTGACAATGGACCTCAGTTTTCATCCGAAAAATTCAAGCAATTTGCAGAAGACTGGAAATTTGAACACAGAACAAGTAGCCCATTTCATCCCAAAGGCAATGGCTTGGCAGAAAAAGCAGTGCAAACAATAAAACACTTGTTGAAGAAGTGCTCAGCAGAAAAATCTGATGTAAGGTTAGCATTGTTAAACCATCGCAATTTAGAAAGAGGAAATATGGGGTCACCTGCACAAAGACTTTACAGCAGAAATTTAAGATCATTATTACCATCACCGGTTGATAAATTAAAACCACACATTATCACCGGCGTGACTGAAAAATTAAAGGAAAAAAGGGAAGAGCAGAATCATCTAGCAAGTAGAAATGCCAGAGAAGATGTGTCATACAAACCCGGAGAGAAGGTAGTGGTGAGAACAAGTATAGAAAAAAACTGGAAACCAGCCACGATAGTAAAAAATGTACATCCAAGGTCAAGCATTATTGAAGATCATTGCGGAAAGCAGTTCCGAAGAAATCACCATGACATCAAGAAAACTGAAGCGACCTTCAAAGAAGAAGTTGAGAAAGAAGACCCAGTGATAGATAACCAGGTAACTAATGACCAGGAAATACAAGAGGAACCAAAGATGGAACAGCCGTTGACCACCACAGGACCGGTCTACACACGAAGCGGACGAGCCGTGAAGGTGCCTGACAGGTTGAACCTGTGACGAAAAAAAAAAAAAAAAAGGGGGGATGTGAGGTGAACCACCCTTAAGGTGGAGCACTACTGAACGCGCCTTAACGACGCTTAACAAATAGGTTAGAATAAGTACCTCATGTAATATGTTGCAATCTGTAACCGAAGTATACCTTTACATTATTAATAAAGTTATAAGTTACATTAGAACCATTGTACTTATTTAAAACCAGAGCTGAAGCTTACACATGGTATTTATGGGAATTTCAAAACGTGGTGCCCATTTTACCCGTATAGAGGGCGCCATATAAGGGACGAATCTGTAAAGTGCATGTCATAGATTAAACATTGGTGCATGTTTGACGTTTCAATCGAATTGGGACGGCCATATGAAAGCGTTAATGAAGTATACGTAAAATAATCGAGGGCGGATATAGATTTGAAACTTAGCTAATGAGATAGAAACCCTCTGCTCTACTGAATACTCGTTATTATTCATATTATTTGATATTAATAACAGAAACATCGACTGATTTCAAATAATTTAATTGACAGATAAAAAAAAGTTGACAATCATAGCAACCTATATTATTTCAAAATAGCATTTTATAATTTTTTTACAGAAAAAGATAACTAAGTACTAACATTTATTGGTACCATCAGATGCGCTGTATTTTTGTCGTTCTATTCATACCATTACCATCGTTGTGGGTTTAAATGGCGAGCAGGAATCTATATAAAGGTTAGTTACAATGCAATTCCCCTATGTTCGGTTTTGAAAGTACCCAGACGGTATAAGAGAATTCCGCAAAGATACGAGTTTGACGTGCCTTGCAGCCCAGTTTCATGAGCGAATAGTGGTCAGAATATGAAGGAGTCTCTAGATTTAAAGTATACATGGTATACAATAGCAAATTCATCAAAATTGTACAAAAAATTTAACATTTTATTGAACATAGGTACATTATTTTTATTATATAATATACTGCTCAGAAGTAAACCTTTGCTATTTTGCTACTTAAAACATTAGGTACCTACTTTGAGTTGAGTTTTCGTACATAATTCTACAGAAAATAATAACAATTATAGTTACAAAAGTTTAAATAATAAATATTAAATAAAATATCGATTTCAACGGGAAATAACAAGATTTATTCGCTTTATATGTATTTCGGCATCAATGTGCCATTGTCAAAAGCTATATAAAATATTATAACAAATGCAAAATAGAGTAACTCCTTGATTCTATTATTTTAACACTGCGTGAAGCAGCTGGCCCCAGTCAACCCGTCGGAGGTCAGTCGCTTATCAGTGTGTTTTAAAAAGATATTTATTCCAAAATCTTCAGTAAAGGAGAATCTAAGAGATCAATTTGCTCATTCATTAAAGGTATGTTGTTTTTTGTGTGTTTATAAATTTCAAAAGCTTCCAAAATATTTAATTTATTTTTGTTATCAGAAAAGTGTAAAAATTTAATTGTATTATTAGATGTAAAATGTGTGATTTTGTTCTAACAACTGTTTAGCAAAATTTGATTTATGTGCATGTTTATATTTGTAACAACGGATATATGTTCTTTTTGCCTAAAGCCCGTATGACACGGTGTTAAATTTGAAACAAAATTTGCGTGTAAATTGACACGTAAATTTGATGTCAAATTTAACGCCGTGTCATACACAAAATAATTTTGTAAATTTTCATATATAATACTACTAGTAACTACGAAATATCCGACAATTTTTGGACAGTATGTAAGAGTACTTGATGCGCGATAATTCGCTATGAGTCCGAAGGACGAATAGCGAATTATCCTGCATCAAGTACGAATACGTACTGTCCAAAAATTGCAGGATTATTTCGTAGTTACGAGTAGTATTCGGAGGACAATTTGACGAACCAAATTAAAATTTTTATAGTTTCAAATCAGATTAATAATAATTTTCGTCGTAACCATGGTTTTATATACAAACCAGACAAAAGTCAAATTCAATTTTTCCTCCTACCTACGTATTTTGTGCATACTTTGTGATATTTTCGGTAAAATGGAAGCAAAACGGATTCAACAGAGTACACTTGAAGAGATAGAGGAAGCTTAGAAGGTAAAACGCCCAAGAATTTTATGAAATTTAATGTTTCTTTCTACGTATTTTGTGTATGGTTTGTGACATTTACGGTAAAATGGAAGCAAAATGGTTTGGCTAGAGTAGACTTGAAGAGATAAACGAAGCTGTAGAAGGTAAAACGCCCAAGAATACTTTGAAATCTCACACCTCGGTTTGGAAGCAGTTTTTTTTTTGACAGAAAAATTATCGCTGAAATTTTGTACTAGTCCTAAATATCCGAGAATATACAAATTTGGAGTGCGCTGATTGGCTTGTCAAGTCGCTAAAACGCAACCGGATTGGTCAGTTTAGGGTGTGTCAAATTGTCATGCAAATTTTTATGAAATTATTTTGAACATCTCACAAACAAATTAGACACTTCTACATATAGTCTTGAAAGACTCTTGCGATAGGGAAAAGATAGTAGGCAAGGCAGTTTACCAGGGATGTTCAAATTAATTTCATAACAATTTACAAAATAATTTTGTGTATGACACGGCGTTAAATTTGACATCAAATTTACGTGTCAATTTACACGCAAATTTTGTTTCAAATTTAACACCGGACGCACACGGGCTTAATACTGAAATTTCTAATTGTTTGACCTATATATACTGAATCACAATGTGAACAATTTAATTTATAAATACCTACCTGATTTTAACAAATCATTAATTTTGTCTTTAGCATTGAAAAGAGAGTATAGAATATTTTTATTTGTTTTAAAAATGACTTTATATTTATTTGTGTTATTTATAATTTTAGCAATCTTTTCTGAAATTTTACCAAAATATGGAATTGAAACGTATTTTAATGTTTTATCAGTGTTATTAATGGAATAAACTTTTTGAATAGCTAATTTATAATTTTTCTTTTTAATTAAAGTGTCAATAAGTGTTGTGTTATATAATCATGGATTACAACAAAGTGACGCTTGAGAATGTCAATAAATAACAATTATAATTTATAGTTACAAAAGTTGGTTGAAACTTATTACAATTGCCCATACCACCACTGGTACCTATAGGGAAGTATTGATATCATGAAAATTTGCTTCTGCCTTCAACCTTGACGTTATAAGCTGTTAAACATCGGTTATGTAGATGTTTAGAGCAAATTATTGCAATTTCTCTCCTAGTGTTTTGCAAACAAGTCATTAATGCATAACCCAACAATATTTTATTTTATAGAACCATACAAAAGATGAACCAACTGCAAACAATAATGCTAGTATAAAAAATAGAAGGAAAAACCAATACTAAGCCCTGCAAACCCATTAACTTGTTACAATTGAGTTTGCTAAGGTCTTCTTATTTATTACCGGTTTATTGTAGAAACGAGCAAACACGCTAGCGTTGTGAGACTACCCTGCGGTTTTTCTTATAGCATTTATATCAATACCTTGTCGGTAAGCTGTAGACGATGCGGCATGCCTTGTGCTATGTGCCGAAAAAATGTTTATATCAATTCCGCTTCGTTTCAAAACAATCTTTAACCATCTACTCAAAGTTTGCGAAAGATACCTCTTTAAAAGGCCTTTTATAACTTATAAATATATTAATATAGGTTGCTCTTTCCCAGGGGCTGATGTTTTTAACAAGTCCAAGATTCTTATTCTTAGCTCCTCCGGATATTGTTCAATGTTATCTATGTTGATAGATGCTAAAGTCTGTACTCTATGTGCTGTCACGTGGGCCAACAACATGACTGTTTTAAATGTTAACTCCTCTGCCCAGGGAGTTTAATGGGTTCAATTTTGATACTGGGCGCATTCAGGGACGGTCAGCAGCTGCAAAATAGCAGAAATACGCTGTTTTATACTAACTTGCAGCAATTCAATTTTCCCTGAATGGATAAGCCACGGATAAGACCGAACCTTTAGGTTATGTTTCGAAAAGTTGATTTTGTGTACGTAAATTAAATTAAAACATTATGGGAGATGTAAATATTGTGAACTATTTGTTTAATGACGATTTACCTACTCAGTTCTCACTACTCATATAAAAATAAAACTAACATTTGAGGTTGTGTTTTATCGCTGACAAAACTAAGCATATGAATTTTAGGCTGAGTTATTTACTCAGCGGCTGACCCTAGGCTGTCGGTCGGTATGTCCATTCAGGGAAACCGCTTACTCAGCAACTCAGCCGCTGACCGTCCCTGAATGCGCCCTACTCTAATACTATAGCTGGATCCCAAATTTCCGTATATTTGGGTTTTATTGGCCTTATTCTAAAGATGCCTCGAACCTCAAAGAAATCTGCTCAAAATTTTGTTATTTGACAAGTCCTGTGTGGAGATTAAAGATATTGCGGACCTGTAAGAATTTAGAGTACTTACCGTAACTTGCTCCTATTTGGATTTTTTCTGTTAAAAAATCTAACAACTTATTTACTTTGACCTCAAAAAAGCTACAATTATTATTATTACAAAAAAGCCAATGGCTAAAATGTACGGTTGATGATAAATTCCTGAATTTTGAATATTTAGGCTGGACTCTGACAGATACGCATCGTGCGCGTCAGTCGGTAGCGATCGTCCGGCTTCGCTGGGCTTCGCCAGCTGAAATTTCAAGCTGGTTACTACAGATACATGCGTGTCTTTCTTCTGTTCATATCGAACCTGTATAGTCTCATTTTTCTCGCTACGCATTCAAATGATTTCCAGGGGTGCCTCGCGAACTATACTGTTAAATACCAAAAACGAAATGTTTATTTTTAGTATGGGAAAGTCCAGGGGAGGTTTGCACCTCCACTTTTTATTTCATGCATGGCTTAGTAGCAGTAGCTGAAAACTAAGCATAGGTATGTATTGACAAGTCACTGGGCCGCCCCGACTTTAGGTTAGTTGCAGTTTGTGTATGTATTTTTCACAAACCCAATGGACTTGTGATCACTTGCTAGGTCACTGTAAGCCGCTTGACTGAACTAGTACCTGGCCTTTTCTTCTTTGCCTTAAATAAGTAGGTACCTATAGTACCAATTTTTCTTATAATTTATCTGTTTCATTTCATTGTCTGCATTAAAGTAGTGGGTATATACTCTACTTTCCCGTCTTCTTGCTTTTTTCCTTCTGTGCCGGGAATCCCTTATACTGCTGCATTTTTCTCTTTCTTCTCCTTTTCAGGATTTTGTCCACTATAAAATCAATTACAATGCATCCTTCCCTCGGATTTTAGAGTACTACATTCTTTTGAATCGTGTTGATTTTGAGCTGTCTATTTTCCTGTCTCGGCATTTTGGTTCTCTGTATATCTTCGCTAATTTACCGTCTAATGATATGGTTTGAGAAGGCATCCCTTACGAAACTATAAGTTAATCAACGCAGTCTGACAGCTCTTGGGTATTTCGAGGAGATTTTATTCGACCAAAGTGGCGCTATATTTTCCTCTTAAATTGGGGATGGGTTAATCCTGATGTACGACATCCATATGACGATGCTCCTCCACATGTTGCCAGGGATGTCACAGAATACCTTCAATATTTCGAAATTTAAAAGTGGGCAACACACAGTCCAGACCTGAATCCCATTGAACATGTGTGGTAGGACTTCCGAGTAAACAAAGCCATTGGGGCAACAACACACTATCAAAATAGTCTGATTGCTGTAAGATATACAGGGTAGCTATTAAAGATTGGACCAAAGTCGTAGCGCCCAAACGCGTTGAGATATTAATTTGAAATTTGGAACACTTCAATACGACATTACTTCGCATATTTTATAGTACTGAAAAATTTTCTTTGACTCATACTTTCGGAGCCCGGTCGCCATCTTGAATTTTCTTAAATGGTAATAGGGGTAGTGCAATACATCATTAGAATGCTTAATGTTTTCTCTTTCTAATTGTGGTAAATTATTATGCGGTTACATAAGAAAATAATGAAGGAAAATTAGAAAACAATTTGCCGCACGCTCAGGTGGCTATTTATGGTATGGTTTAATTCTAAGTGGCTTTGCTTTAACAGAGCTTCAAAATTTAAAAAAAAAACAATCAATAATTGTTTAGCAGATGACAGTAGGTACATTGTCATACTTTTCGTAGAAATTTGACAATCTGAATTTTGTTAAACATGGATTGGTTGACAGAAACTGATTAGGTATGGTGACAGAAAACAGTTTTAACATCTTCGTGAATTTAAGCAGTTTTTTGATACCATACTTTTAACAATCACAATATGGTATTTGTTTTTCAACTTTTAGAATTGTTTGTTTAATTTTAGTAGGTACCTTGTTTCTTCATTGTTTGTTTTATTTTGTTTTTTGTTTAATTTTGACGTTGTGTTAATGCAGAGCTACCTAGATTTAAAGCATACAATAAATAGCCGTCTGAGCATACGGCAAATTGTTTTCTAATTTTTTTGCATTATTTTATTATGTAACCCCATATTAATTTACCATGGTTAGAAAGAAAAATAATCAAGCTTTCTAATGATGTATTGCATTACCCCTATTACCATTTAAGAAAATTCAAGATGGCGGCCGGGCTCCGAAAGTAAGAGTCAAAGAAAATTTTTCTATACTGTAAAATATGCGAAGTGATGTCGTATTGTAGCGTTCCAAATTTCAAATTAAAATCTCAAAGCGTTTGAGCGCCATGGCTTTGGTCCAATCTTTAATAGCTACCCTGTATGTAAAACATTACTTACATTGATTTGACCAAAAACAGCATTTCATTAGCTACCAATAAATTTAAAAAATGTTTGTTTTTTCATTATAAAATGTCTAGTTTAGTTGCTTTTAGTATTCCTGGCGTTTACCTAAGGAGAGAGTTAAGAAAATAATGAAAAAATTACATTTGTATATTTTATATGTTAATAATTGTGCGAGTGTAGAAAGTATAGCAATAAAACAAATTGTCTTAAATTAGATGTTTTATTTGATAATTAGAAAAAATAAATGAATTAATTTAGTTACAGAATACATTGTAGTTTTAAAATATCATATAATAATCATTGGTAAATAATCTGCGAGATAGAAAGGCTATCTTACACATGTAATTTTAATACTAAATAAATTTTACATAAAAATTTACAATATTCTATAAAACAATCTACACATATTTCACAATTCGTTAAAATCTTAAATAGTATTACAAATTCTTGATTAATAGATGATTGATATACAACGGTAGCTAAAGCAATTTTGAGATCTTACAAACGTTTTGTTTGTAATATGGCAATAAAACTAAAACCTGCAAATTAAAACCGTTATTACTGGCATAATTAAAATGTTGGTCAGTACAAAGCAGATGTATCTTACAAGGTAAAATACAGGGTGTAGAATTGAATTATGCACCAAAGGGATTTCAATGCAAACATTTTTATGTTCATTTATTTTCTCCTCAGTTAAAATGTATTTTGTTGAGAAAGAAATACTGATTGTATTTTAGTTTTACAGAAAGTAAACAATTGCAAAAATTGAGCGTATGAATTTGAAAATCGCGCGCTTTTTGTAATTGCAAAACTGTCAGTTATGCTGGCCGAACTTTAATATTTGGTTATACACTATAAATAAATGGATAATTTACATAAATATATGAAATCATTCTTTTAATACCATCAATTATACAGGGTGTTTCTTAAATCGCGGACACGGAGAACAGTACTACATTCCCCTCCAGATACCAATTGGAAAAATATAATACAATAATGCCCGTTCTTCGCTAGTTTCAGAGTTATTCTCAGTCAAAGATTGAGATTCAATTCCTTTATGCTTTGGAAAAACGGGTAAATTTTAACCGTTCCGCATTGTTCATCAATCAAATATTAAAACTTAATAAATTTGGAATTTTTTATACGTTGTATTCCTTCCTCTGAAGACATTCTTTCTGATAAATATCTGTTATTAAACTTTTTTTCAATATGTTGCAACAGTGCATTGTAGCTATGAGGTTATTACCTAGGAAACTTGTTCATACTAGGTGCTTTCCATTTACCAACAATTTCAGGTAATCTCACCTCACTTCAGATAATCTCACTTGAACAACGCGTTCTATTTAGAATATGATATCTGAGTTAAGGTGAGTTTTTGTTTTCCCCCCGCACCGATCAAGCTGTACCTTCGAAGCAAGTGCAGTGGTAATATTTTTTGCTCATTTAGTGCTGTAAGGCAACACACGTACAAGTAGTTCTATTTAGGTTGGCAAAGTGAGGTGAGATTCTCATCTCACTAAAGTGAAGTGATATTCTCATGTTAAGTGTAAAAAGAAAGCACCTACTGCCTTATTAAAACACCAAACGTTTAAAACAAAGTCCGTGCAAGCATGCGCAATGTTGTCAAATTTAAAATTTTTAAAATGCGAATAACTCGGAAACTAAATACATTAGGACAAAATCGCCTATACTTTTTCAACTCAGTTTTAAGATGAGAATCGCGTAGTGCTCTCCGTGTCCGCCATTTAAGAAACACCCTGTATTTGCAAAATGTGTTAGAAATTCTTTAATTCATCAATCTCACAGAAATTCTTCAAATAATGCGCGCGAGTTTCAAATTCAGACGCTCACTTTTTGTAAAACTAAAATACAAAACCAATAGAATGTCAGATTCAATATTTCTGTCTCTACAAAAAACATCTGAACAGTTTAGCTCTAAAATAATTAGGAGAGAAAATAAATGAACATGAAGATTTTTGCATTGAAATTGACCTTTCCCAACCATCTGTGGCAAGTTTTGGAACTTAAAGCGGGCGACCCGATGTATCTATCTAACGTTGGCAGCGCTGCCAAAGTTGTCATTGTTAGTGTTTTTATATTGGCGTTCCTGTGGTGTGACGTTTCCTTTGAGTCGGCTGTCACATTTGTTTATTGTCATTTCGTCAATGTTTATATTCTTTGATTTCGTGACAGTCGACTCAAAGGAAACGTCACACCACAAGAACGCCAACATAAAAACACTAACAATGACAACTTTGGCAGCGCTGCCAACGTTAGATAGATAAATCGGGTAGCCCGTTTTAAGTTCCAAAACTTGCCACAGAGGGTTGGGAAAAGTCAATTCCTATGATCCAATCCAATTCTACACCCTGTATACACATTCTAGGTAGTACTTATAAGCAACATGCAGATGTAGTATATATTTGCTGATTATATAAAAGCATAGAAAATAAGGCCAGGGAAGAGTTGTTTGTACAAAATGTTTCAAGATATATTATCTATGGTGCGTATAAGAAAACGGCATATTATTTTATGTCACTTTGTTGTTAAACATATTACCAGATTCTAATATTTATAGGAGTATTTATCAATATAGAATTCATGCCTCAAACAAAATTTCTACAAAAGTAGTCATCTTATACAACTGGGCACACTTGTTCAGTTCTAAACCTACGCACACAATGAGATTCAACTACGAATAATGAAATTTTATTTGTAAATTGGGACTGGATATTTTAACCCATTATTGTATGCAGTTATAGAGCAACTGCATATCATAGCCTTATATTTCTTGACTTACATTATATAAAATTGTTGAAAATGTTTATAAATACCAATTTATGAAAATGTATGCTGGAAATATTTAAAACACTTATTACAGTTTAAGTACAAGGATAATTTTTTGTTTTCAATTCTCAGCTTCTTTTCATTGAGTTAGTATATCAATTACTTTTGCTAATAAGATAATCACTATCTTATATTCATTAAAGAAGTTGCACAATACTGCTTCAGTCCAAATATGTCGATATGTTTACCGTTAAGACTTGTATGGATCTAAGTGCTACATTGGTGTATAATTTCATAAGATATCTGCTTTAAGCAATTACTATTTTTACTCAGGAAGTTGATATAATTCAACTACATAGGTACATTTCAAAGTTTGTTTTTATCTTATGAGATAAAATAAATACAAAGTAGCTTTTTTCCATACACAGGAAGATTATAAAAAAATGTTTTAATCTTCTAAAGCGGAATGTTGTTTTAAAATAAGTTGCTGAGATCTTTATAAAACACATATCATCTTTGTCAAAACTTGGTTTTATATGAAATATACTGGTATGGTACTACACGGTATTTCATTGACAGCACATAAGAGTACCAATAAATATAGTAAGTACAAAGTATGTCGCATTGAGATAGGAATCAATTATTATTTAGAAATTACTCAAATTTTGGAGAAATATTAATTTTAAAAACTTATGTATTAAATAAAACAATCGATAAGGCAATCCATGACGTATCACGTAACCATATGCCATTGGATTGCCTTATTGACTGTTTATCAAATACACATACTACATGTTCCTAGGGCTGTTCTACGCAAATACGACCTTGGAACGAGTGAGAGGAAAGTTCTACCCTAGTGCTTTCTTTTTCTATCGGGGCACCAATATGACGGCAAGAACAGCACTACATTACTAGCTACTATTTAACGTAACTAGATGTAGGTTGGTATGCTATACATAATTAGAGTCCAACAGAACCTCAATTTTTCCCTTGTTTCTGGTAACCCCCTGACGCAGAACTGTCATTTATGCATTTGGCACAAAAATAATTAATAGTGCAAAAAGCAACCGTGCGTGTTTCCGTTGTTTTTAGTTATTGTTTCCTGTTATTTCTTATTGTATAGCAACTTAAAGCAAATAGTAACTAATAATTTAGTGATATTTCTTCAATCAGATTGGCATTATTGATAGAGAGAGACAACAGTAGGGTAGAGCATTCCATCTCTTTCCAACTTAAATAGAACAGCCCTATTAAACTAAAATAAACTTGGTCAAGTTGGCTGTGATGTCGTGTAACTACAGCGAACTTGACCAAGTACTTATATTTTAGTTTACTCTGTATTTTTAAAAAATCAATCAATAAGTGTAAATATTTCTAAATATAAAATTTTAGTCTTATGATAATCATCTAGATAGTGATGCTATCAAATTATTTCAAAATAAAATTTCAGTCCTGAAATGTTTATCCAGTTTATATGTGTAAATTGATACTACATATAAGAACAAATTAGAGAGATTTCTTGTTTTATTAAATAACAGATTCTTATTTGATAAATAAATAGATATTTATGCAACAAGTACAGTCTGCACGGCCACAGAATTCCTCGACTATGGGTGCAGTGGTCGAAAATTTGCGGTGGGGTGAATCTTTAATCGTTTTGCGAGTTATCAGTGGCGTTGCATTCTTTAGCTGCTATTTACTTATTATTACTGCAAAGCGTAGGTATGTACACACTCCACCGCCATTAGTTACATTTGTCGAACGCCGACTTCGTGCTGCGCTAACAGAGGAATTCTCTGGCCACGCAGGCTGTACATAAAGTAGTAATTATATCTTGAATGGAAAGTTTGACTCCTAGAACCGAAGGGGGGTGTAGCAATTCCATGAGTAAAAAAAGACGCTATATACACGAATATTTTCTATGACTGTTTGTAATTAGAAGAGAAGTAAGGAGAGGTGGACTAAGAACAACAAATGAAAGGAAAAAGGAATGAGCACAAGTAGCAGAAGACCGCAACACCAACAAGAATTTAGATAAGACATAAGAAGAAAAACTAATTCAGCTCAAATCAAGGCATTATAAAAGCCTGAGATACCAGACACAACTGCTTCCCGTTAAGGAGCTAAGATGTTACATAAAAAGCGCCTCAAGCCATAACTTAGTTATTTTAAATTTTGGACTCCACAAACTATACTATTTATTTTATTACTAGCAGTTGAATTTTCAGATAAACAAATTTTCTATCTACCTATAAAAAATGTAATTGCTTTAAATATCACAAATATTAATTAAAATTATTTGATTTAATTATAGTGTATAAAAAAGATAAGATTATTTTGCATAAATTAAGTATACTAATCACAATTGACTATTTTATTTATCTACTACTGTGTAGACAAAACAACTTAAATATCTGATATTTATTTGTTGATTAATTATAAATTCAGTTATACTTGGCTATCGAAAGCACACACCAATATATACACATAGAAATGGATAAAAATGACATGACTTGCTCATTTAGTGTCATACAAATTAAATAAACTGTTCATCACATTTTCCACCCTGGCTATTCCATTTCAAAATCCGATCTAATTGATTGTGGCATGCATTTCAATTTAAATTTATCATGCAGTTCAGTTACAGCTGACACACATTGTTAAATTCGACTGCATTTCATAAACAACTCACATTTTCTTTGAACCTAGTTTCATAGGTCCACTGTTTCCGGTAGTCCTGGTGGCGCGCCGAGCTTCCATTTCTTTTTGTCTCATTAATTTTCGTTCTTCCCTTTTTTTCCTAGCTTCTTCTAATTTTGGATTAGTTGGTCCTTGATTTTCTTCAAGTGGTTCAAATTCTGTTTCTTCCCAGGTATTTTGTGGTCTTCTGTTGTTAATGGTTTGACCTTCTGTCCAATTGTAGGAAGATATCGATCGAGTTTGTCCCCTTTGATCTTCAGTTGTTTGTACAAATTCGCCAGCACTCCAAGGTTCAGATGGTGAAGTCAGTTCTGCTTCAGCCTCCTATAAAATATAAAATATTAATTAATAAATTTGCACTTCTACTGTGAGATTCAAGTAAAATTCGCGCGAGTTGGCATACAGCGCAAAATACATTCTACTTACTGGTTCCTCCTCCAAACTTCCCCATTCTTCATTATCCCACCCATCTGTTGTTCTAGCAGGAGCAGAGCCTGATGGAGGACTGATAGGGTCACTGGTAACTCCACCTCCACCACTTCCACTACTACTAGCCATTTGACCACCAGTCTAATTTTGGAAAAATAAATATACAATTTAAAGAAATGTAACTCAAATATGGATATTTATTACCTCCATATCTCCCCAATTATCATCTCCCCAATTATCATAATCATAATCTGATACAGAATCATTACCACGACTGCCATCTTCATGTTCTAATGATGTCATTGATGTAACGCTAGATGTTGTTGTTGATAAACTACTGCTTGAAGGTTGCTCTATAGAAAAGGATTAAAAAATTATGTTTTTTTTAATTAAAGATTTTAGAATTGCTTGTTGTTGTAAATTTATGTTATTGCAATTAAAAACTTACCTAAAGAAGCCGGTTTACTAAGCATTCTGCTGGTAATTGGATTCATGGACTTAACTGTGTCAGACTGGCTGCGATAAAATTTTGCAGTAACTGCTGTTACAGCCCAGCCTGCCCATGTAGCTGCCGCATTACTTAAACTTGGAGTAGCTGTATTTACATCCGCCTCTAAATCAAAAATATATTTAAATAAAGCATTACTAAATATAATTTAAAAAAAGAAATAATAATATCAAGCCATTGCTTTTGATTGCTATCAGTATAAGAAACAAAAAGTTAATAGAATGGTAAAGTATCATTATTAACTCACCCATACTTTCCCTTAAACTAGGATCTTCTGATACTTTTTCCAATTTTCCTAAAAATCCTTTAATTGTGCGAAACACAGAATCTCTAACTGTTTTCTCAGGGTCCATTGTTAATTGACATAATGCTGGCAAAATTCTTGTAGACACTTCTGATAACAGATAGTATTGTTGTGTTGCAGCTAAAGCTAACACACCTGAAACAATAAAAGGTATGAGCAATGAATCTGATACAGGTTATTAATTCCCGCTAGCGGGGGGAGGCTCCATGTAATTGCTGTCTAACATAGCCCGCAGGCAATAAAATTATATAAAATACATACAATAAATACACTAGGTACAACAACAGTGAAATCCATTAATAATTGTGCCATATAGACATATTGCACGTTCAATGGTCCGCCCAGTTTATCATTGGAATATAGACAACCCATTATACATCGCTATCGGGGTTTACGCCTGCTTACTGATTTTAATTATTGTTTGGCACCTGTTAAATTTGTTTATTTTCTCTCACATAAATTTTGTCTGCTAGATCCGGCACTGTATTTTACAGTTGAGTATCTTTGTAATAGAGTAACAATTAAAATTTAGTATAGTACATCCTTATTGCGTTATTTTAATATTTTTAAGAACATCTCTTGGACACGTGAATTTTAATTTTTAAATGGCCATTTTTTATGTAACTTACACTTTTCTATTCCCCCCAGCTGCGGCGGCGCAATGGGGAGGGGGACTTAACAAATTTCAAATACCTGCAACAGGGATCAAATGATAATGAAAATTTGATTCAGAATAAAATAAAAGAAAGAGAGATATAAAGGGGTTACACTCTTAAATGAGACACCCCATATGTTGCATACCGGGTGGTGACTTGAGCGACGCAACATAGGGATTTCAATGGAAAATTCTTAATGTTCAATTATTGGTTCCCCTAATTATTTTAGAGCAGAAGTGTGTTGAGGTTTTTTGTAGAGAAATAAATTCTGCATCTTTTCATACTATTATTTACAATTTTCCATTTTCCGGAAGCGTAGAAATAGAAGAAATTAAAAATGGTCTTTTTAAAAAAATCACCGATACCATGGAATTATAAAATCAAACAAACGCACTGACATTTCTGTCTCATTACATTTTTTTTAAAGCAATAAAACGAGTAGGTAATAGGAACATATTTTACGCTAAACAAGGCACTTTATCATTTCTACTTTTTCTTTCGTTGAATACATTTTAAAAATAATAGATTTTGATAATCGGTTATAAACTTCAAACCGTAATGACGGATGTAAATGCGAATGTTGATTGTTTAGATAATTCCAAGGCATCACTGATTTGTTTAAAAAGACCATTTTTAATTTCTTCTTTCTATTTCTACGCTTCCGGAAAATGGAAAATTATAAATAATAGTATGAACAGATGCAGAATTATTTTCTCTACAAAAAACCTCAACACACTTTTGCTCTAAAATAATTAGGGGAGCCAATAATTAAACATTAAGAATTTACCATTGAAATCCCTATGTTGCGTTGCTCAAGTCACCACCCTGTATAATACTGAATGAAGTCTGAGGTCTGCTTAAATATGATTTTATATGAAATTAGCAGAAACAAAAATAAGTTAATATTGAGAAAATGTATAGAGCAGAAGAATATGTTTAGGTACTTTGCTAAGCAGTGAAAAACTAATCACACATTTACAATGATGCCGGAAGAAGAAAAATTGTATTAGATGCCATACACAGAAGAGATGACAAAAATCAATCCAATTTTTCATTAACATTTCTAATAAAGATAGCAAAATATTAAATACATGAAATTTAAAAAATATTTGTTCAGAAAAGTAAAGCGAAATTATAATAAACAAAGTAAATAATGAAAAGGTTACACATTTTTTTAATGAATGTTTGTACCTACATAAAATAAGTAGCTTTGATGATAGATAGTGATTTTCAAATACAAACAAATTTAATATTTGAACAATGCAGTAACATCGAATTAACGTGTACATTCTAAATTTTTTGTTTTGATTTAACGATTGTAGTATGTGCACCGACATTGAAGATATTGTTAATAAATTATTAGTCAAAGATTCATGTACATGATAACAATCAAGCATGTTAAATGGAAAATGAACAAGGATTGAGAATGTACCACAATAAATATTGAATAAGCAGAAGTTGCTATTAAATTTTTACCTGAACTACAAAGAAATGTAAAAGATAATAGAAATACTGTTTCTTGTTTACATTAATAAACATAAATCAAGGTGTTTTTATTTAAAATTTTCAAACAGTTGATTACAGATACTGTCTTTGCCGTTACCATTAATGATCGCGTTCCTAAACAACTCAGTGAAGTTTATAGCAGTGTTTTTGAACCCAACTAGTAAATAAATTGCCGAAAAAAAACTCTGCAAGATCATAATGGATACTGGAATGCAACTACTATTAACTTATAAGCCTCTTATTTACCTAACTAACATGTTCCATGTAACACCTTTCAAAATTTCCAACAATACAGTGACAGCACTGCCTTTGAGTGCAATTAAAAAAACATCAGTTACAGTTTCACTTATTTTGGCATGTGCTGTATATCTCACTACATATAATACTAACACAAGTTTGGGAAATTATAAAATCGTAGTTGAATATATTTCCAATATTCTTATAATAATAACAAGTATAATTTGTTTTTATGGGAACAGACATAATTCTGTACAAAATATAAAATATATGATGCAAGTGGATCAAGCTTTAATTAACATGGGACTTGTAATACCATACAGAAAACAATACTTGATTGTATTGGTGGAAATTGCAATTATGTTTATAATATCTGGTTTAAAAATGTCCATAGATATGTTATATTTTAATATTATTGGAACAAAGATTCTTGCATTTGTATGCAATGGTATTTCTTTTATAATTCATCTACTAATTATAACTTTATTTGCAAACACCATTTCAACATTACTTACAAGATATAAGCTTTTGAATGTGTTTTTAAAACATTGCAAAGACAACACGAGATCAGATAAGAAAAATTTTATAACAATTGTATTACCAGCATCAAAAGCAGATCCAAGTATTTGTTTTACTATTCATATAGTCCAGAAAGTAAAAGAAGTGCATTATGAATTATGTAAAATTACGAAAATGTGGAATAAGATTTATAGCATTCCAATTCTTTTTTCTATCGGAATTTTATTTATATCTATTACTGCTGATATATATTTACTGTATAAAGAAGAAAACATATATAACTTAATATTATTAGTAATAGCTTTAGGTAAATTATGTTTAATTATCATTCCTTGCAGTCTAATTTCCATTCAGGTGATTTAATCATTATTAATGATTGATTTAATCATAATCAAAACTATTGTTTTAGAGCCTCAAAACAATGCATCTACTTGAAAATTATACAAATGAACGAAACTTAAGAGATGAAGTAAGTGAAGAAATTTTATTTTTCATGCTCTTATTAATTTTTTAGATAAAAAGCGCCTTCTATCAGATGTTACTTCAAAAGTTAGATTTAACAGCTTGTGGATTTTTCACACTAGATTCTACTATTTTTCTTACTGTGAGTACGAAATTTTTAGAAATAATTATTAAAAGCAGTTTGTATAAATTATTTTTAGAATGACGATTAAAAATGTTAATCAATTTTGTATTTACAGATTGCTGGTGCAGTAACTACTTACATAATAATAATTATTCAATTTGAAATGATAGAGTAAATTTGGGCAAGTACCAAATGTTTAAATTAATCACACTTTGCACTTTAAGAGGGCGGCCTAAGGAGTGGGGATAACTTATTTGCAAACTTAATACAATATTATTTTAGTAGAGGGCAGTACTGGAATTAAATTGTAATATTTTGGATTATTTCACTCATATACCGGGTGGTGACTTGGGCGACGCAACATAGAAATTTCAATGGAAAATTCTTAATGTTCAATTATTGGCTCCCCTAATTATTTTAGAGCAAAAGTGTGTTTAGGTTTTTTGTAGTGAAATAAATTCTGAATCTTTTCATACTATTATTTACAATTTTCCATTTTCCGGAAGCGTAGAAATACAAGAAATTAAAAATGGTCCTTTTAAAAAAATAACTGATGCCATGAAATTATAAAATCAAACAAACGCACTGACATTTCTGTCTCATTACATTTTTTTTCTTTTTAAAGCAATAAAACGAGTAGGTAATATGGACATATTTTACGCTAAACAAGGCACTTTATCATTTCTACTTTTTCTTTCGTTGAATACATTTTAAAAATAATAGATTTTAATAATCGGTTATAAACTTCAAACCGTAATGACGGATGTAAATGCGAATGTTGATTGTTTAGATAATTCCAAGGCATCACTGATTTGTTTAAAAAGACCATTTTTAATTTCTTCTATTTCTACGCTTCCGGAAAATGGAAAATTATAAATAATAGTATGAACAGATGCAGAATTGTTTTCTCTACAAAAAACCTCAACACACTTTTGCTCTAAAATAATTAGGGGAGCCAATAATTAAACATTAAGGATTTACCATTGAAATCCCTATGTTGCGTTGCTCAAGTCACCACCCTGTATTATAAACCAATAGGATTTAAGATTTTTTTAAAAATGAACCAATCACGGCGTATTTAATGTCAACAGCGCCATCTATCCAAATTACGCTGAACTTCTTACTCACAATTAGTAAGTGAGGTTTTGTGTCCATTTTAACTTTTAAAGTGAGGGCAAGCACGACTTTAACTTTGAAGTGGACATTAAAGATAAAATTACATTATGAAACACGATTTTTACTTTAAAACCAACTTTAAATTTAAAGTTGATTATGAAAGCGGGAGTTAAACAGGTTTGAATTATTTATGAAATACCTATTCCCTATTTGGATTCATTAGTATTAAGATTATGTGGTTAAGGAACAGTAAATAAATTTGATGTTAAGTGAACCATTGTGTAATTGAAACTTTAAGATTAAAAAAAAATCATAGACATGCAAAATAAAGCATACCTGCATTTCTAGCTGGTGGAAACGGATCCCTCATGGCACGTATAAAAGCTGATATTAAAACCTTTTGCCTAATTTGTGGGTGTAAATGTTGTGCTATCTTCCCCAAGCAAACTGTAGTATTGGTACGAATACCACCCTGATCATCTTTGGCTTGAAGTCGTGCAAAATGCCTTAACACTTCCACATTCAGGTTGTTGTAATTCAGCTTAGGTGCTAGATGTATCACAGACTGAAAAATAAAAATGATTGTATCACTTATTATTGAATCTTACTTAAATTATGCATTTAAAATATAAGAGGGATTCCAGTTAGATGCCTCCAATTAAATTACATAAAATATCAAAAAGGGGGGTCGGTTCCCTTTTTCAGAGCATCCTTACATTTCTGAAATAAAATGTAATCATCCAAATCTTTTTTTTTCCTCTCTGGGTTTGTTTACAGGGTTGTTCAGGAGGCATTGCAGCCTAAATGGTTTATTGTGCACACCCTGATTGTTCCTCACACCCAGTCCATGATCCTACTTCCTTGTAATAAGGTACACAAGTCTCACAATGGGTGTGTGCTGAAATATGCATTATCTTTTATTTGCCAACGCATCATAGTTACACAGAATGTGTTTAGCAATTTCTGGTTTCCTGTTACACAATCTGCAAAAAGGATCTCCATTAAACTTTTTTATTCTCCTGAGGTGTACCTTAACAATTGTATGTCGTGTTAAGAACCCTGTGACAATTCTGACTAGCACCCTGCTCAAATCAGGCTGTTCTGCTGTCCGTTTAGTGCAAGGACTATTTACAACACCTTGCTGTGGTTGTGTCCTGGCCTATTGTTGCTCGCAAATCTATGCTATGCTATGAGCTTGAAAGAGCTTTCAAAGCCACCTAACTATCGGACTGAATATAGATACACCAACCTTTGTAGGCCCTTCTATAACTTTTCTTGCGCAAACTGAAGTATGGCCTATGTCTCCGTTTGATACGCAGGCAAGCTTTCCAAGATGAACCTGAGCTTCTCTTTTGGATAGCCGCGTAAAAGCTTGATCCAGCTCCCGCCTCAGTTTTTGAACCTTCCGAGTACCAGATCAAACTATCAGAAGAAAAATTTTGCCTAGGTGTCAACCACTCTGTACGATTCTGTATTGTTACCTTGTAGAAGTAAACTAAAACGTGTTTTGGGGTCATATGGCCCGTTCATTTCAGCTTGGTGGTTTCCAAGCTAACCCTGGGTCACCATACCAAGGCCGCGAATGTTATGGTTGGTCTAACCACCATCCAAACCTTTAGCAGATGAAAGCTGATGGAATAGGGATTATGTCGTTCTACCTCTTCTCCTGCATACTTTATTTGTTCTGCATGAATATCATTTTCTTCAGGACTTTTTCCATTTTTCAGGTTCCTTATAATTTTTGCAACCTTTTGTTGTTGGATTTTCTGTATCTGTTCCATTGATTTGATTGTTTCCTAATTCCCACTCTTTCTGTTCAGTTTTGTTTTCTCTTACATTTAATGTTTCCTGGAAATGTTCTTTCCATCTTTCAATCATTTTCTGTTCTTCACCAATCAACCTTCTCTCTTTGTTCTTACAGAACATTACTGTTATCTTTTGTACTCCTTTATGGGTAGTTTTGATTCACTAATAAGTTTTTTTTTTTCTTTTTTTTATATCTTTCTTCTATCTCTGAGTTCACTCTCCTTATGGTTTTCTGTGTTTCTGTTCTTTATTTTTGGTATTTTTCTTCATCCCCTTTTAAACCTGTTTGTAGCATCTTTTCTCTTTCTTTATTTCTTTTTTGCATTTCTTGTTAAGCTCCTCATCACTTAATTTTCCTTTTACTTGTCTTTGTTTTTACTATACTGTTTGCTGCTTTCTGAATCACTTCGTCTATATTTTTCTACATTTCCTCGAAAGTTTCTTGCTCTGCCTTTTGTGCCCATTCATCTTTTATGTTTTCTTGGTATCAACTTTTCTTTTCTTCCTTTGTTAGTTCTTTCACATCTAGCGCAGTCCTTTTTCCCTTTGTCTTCTTTACAATTCTCTTTATTTGTTTGTTGATCATTATTCCCACCAGATAATAGTCTGATCTCATATCTGCTCCTCTAAGGTTTCTCTTGAACCAATATATGATTTGCTCTCGACCCCGGTAAGACTCATGTCCCTTTATGTATGTTCTTATCCTCAAAATATGTGCTCATAATCCTTATATTCTTTCCTGATGCAAATCTTATCAATTTTTGTCTGTTATTATTACTTTACTCGTACAAACTCTGGTTTCCAATGGTAGGCATACATATATTTCTCTTCCTGCCTTAACTTTACAGTATCCTATTATAATTATACATTCTTTCTTCAGTATTTTGCTGAAAATGTACTCCAGTTCTGTGTAGCATACGTTTTTCACCCTTTCTTCTTTTGGTTCTGTTGGGGAGTCTATATTTATTAGATTAATTAATTCAATATTTATTTGTATTTGCAGGTGGCACATCTGCTCAGATAGTGTTTCATTTCTTTTTTTACCAGGAAGCCTGTTCCAACACTTCTTTTGTTGTTACCGTTATTGAAGAATACGCACTTTTCCGTTTCTATTGTAACGAAGTTCCGTAATTTTTCTCAATATTATTAATTATTTTAAAATATATTTTATTTAAGATCGTAATAATTTACTTAACTTGTTAAAATAAGATATTTAGTTTACTTCATTGTTGCAATGTAAATATTTAAGTTTATATGTATTGTTGGCGCTTCACCTCGCTCAGACCGCGAAGCAGCGAACGTTACAAGCGGATAGCCCTCACGAATCCGCTCCCAACAGCTGAGCACTAGTCCACTGGGTTTGTGAAAAATAATTCTCAAACTGCAACTAACCTAAAGTCAGTGGGGCGCCCCACTAGTCTTTGCAAGGTCTTGGCTTTAGGTTAGTTGCAGTTTGTGAATTATTTTTCACAAACCCAAAAATAATTCTCAAACTGCAACTAACCTAAAGTCAGTGGGGCGCCCCACTAGTCTTTGCAAGATCTTTGCTTTAGGTTAGTTGCAGTTTGTGAATTATTTTTACCCAGTGGACTTGTGTATATACATACGCTCAGCTGTTGGCAGCGGATTCGTGAGGGCTATCCGCTTGTGCGAGCGTTGGCCCCTTCTCGTACCGGTCGACTTTAGTGTACGGGATCGAGCGCGCGCGTTCTCGCATCTTCCCGTATAAAATCGAATTTTCTGGAATAATTAGACAATTCGAAGATCCGTCTTCAAAGGTTTAACAGCCAACAGCGACTAGGTGAGTTTACAACCCTCCGAATATTTGGTAAAGTGCCGTTTAGGATTTGTACCGTTTTAAGTTAGGGTGTATTCAGGAATAGTCTTCCTCCGTGTTTAGTTTCAACCGTTTTAGACCTGGTGCTATTTATTTTACTTCAGACGGAGTCAAAGTAAAATCATAGGACCTAGTGCTAATATTGTGACTCTTGGCAACCACGTCTTCAAGCGGGGCTGTGGCCGTGGTATCCGAGGCTCTCGTATTAGTATCTCCGTTTAGATTTCCCATTTAGTTTTGCTTTCCGTGTAGGAACTTGTACGTTCTGCTTTAGACGGGGTCGTGGTAGAACCACAAGGTCCTGGTGCTCTCATTACTGCTCTTGACAATCATTTCTTCAAGCGGGGCTGTGGACTTGATTTTCGAGACTTTAGTGTTAGCAAACTCCTTTTAGTTTTGTAACTCCAAAAGGTCTTTAGATGTAGTCAGAGAGAAATTACAAGCCCCAGGTCTCCGATGTTTTGTCTCTTGGCGATCTTGACTTCAAGCGGTGCTGTGGTCACGATACCCAGATCCAGAATATCTGAACCAAGTCCCGTATCTAGTTTTGCTTTTTCCGATCATATAGGAGGCATTTTTCAAGTCTTGAAAGGGTGTAAGCTCTCCGTTTATACCGCTTCCGTAACTACCGCTTTTTTGTATAGTTTGCTACCAGTTATTTTTTCTTTTATTTTATTTGCTAGCGTATGCACCGCTGACTGTATTTTTAGTTGCATCTTTTGGGTTACCGATTGTACATACTTTTCCGATTATTTACTTATTTTGTGCTTAATAAACTAAATACTTTGTATTTCATTGTTATTATTGCACTACCCTGTTTTCTTCACTGAAGTTACCTAGGTCTTTGTATCTCCGACTCCCGTAACAGGAACGAAGCCGCTGGAGAGTAAACTCCACTATCAAATCTGGCGCCCGAGCATCACCGAATATTTTAAAAACCACCGAAAACCAAAGTAGCGTCACACTATTATAGTTTTCTATTTATTTTGTCTCTTGCATAGCCAGAATATCTATTTCATATCTTTTTGCTTCTTCTTCTACGCTTCCGAAAACTCCCTCCAAATATGTGCTCCTTACATTCCATGTTCTAATATCAACCTTTTTTTTTCTTTTCTATTCACACTCCCATATTTTTATTTGTTGATAGTTTTTTGAGCCTCTGATCTTCACAAGTACCAGTCTCAAGATATTTGTGAATAAAAATAAATAACAAATATATGACTATAACTTACTTTAACAGTCTGTTCTCGAATAGTGGGATTGGTATCCATAAATCCATGAGCAATTTGAGGAAATATTTGGTCATTCACTGTTGCAGATTGCAAGTGACCTATAAAATGTTCTAGTTGCACGAGCAACCTCGAACGTGTTGCTCGGTCATTACTGGCAAATAATTTTACTACACATGGTACAATTTTTTTCTGGTAGTCTACCTCATCCAATAATCTTCCAAGCTAAAATAAATTGGTTTTTACTTTCTTTCTCCTAATGTTACACGACACACTTGAACATAGTTTGTATAATTATTTACTTACTTTAAACATAGGGGCCAAAACAGCAGAACCTGCATCTCCATATTCGAAAGCAGTAATTAATTGTGGAAGAATTTTATGTTTACAAACATTATCTGGAAAATTGTCTAAATGTGGTGTCAAATTTGAAAAGAACCGGTTCTTTTCATTTTTATCTTTAATTTGAATTTCTTCTAAAAACAGTAATGTATCCACAAGATCATTTTTGAAATAGCCTCCCAATTTTCTACAACGTGTTATAATGTCTGCTGGATTAGGCCGTGATGTAGGATTTGCTCCTACTAGTTCACAGTATAACGGACAAAGTTGCTTCGGTATCTAAAAATATGTGAATGTTATTTTGATGAAGAAAATTGATACAAAATTACCTTATCTAAAGTTTTCAAAGAAGACTGCTGATGCAATGGTCCATTGAAAACTTCCCAAATGAGACAACCAAGGCCCCACATGTCAGCAGAACTGGAGTTAGAATAAAAGAATTTTTATTAAGTAAAGTTTATTAGAATATAATACTCGTACCATTTTGTGATTTGTCTCTGCTTGCTTGGATCATTTTTTTCTGGAGGATCATAAATTTCTAGGGAAGGTACAATTTTAATGGCAGTAGTTTGGTTTTCTTGTGCACTAGAGACATACTCAACACCTCCCAATTTCCATTCTCCAGCTGTATTTACAAATATTGACCAGATATTTACATTATTATGTCTTAAGTTTCCATCATTATTTAGAAAAGATAGTGCTCGCTAAAATAATACTTTATTAATCAAAGCAAAATTGTATTGTATTCGATACAGGGTGTTCAATCAAGGGGATCAAGTTAGCTGGAAGTTAAATGGAAACAGCCAACTTGACCCCCTTTTACAGTCTTTAGATACACCATATTATTTATAAAATATTTATGTTTATAGGCAGAAAACACTACTATTGTTATTGAAATATATAACAAATCTAGTGGAGTATTCACTAAAATTAACGATTTATATACAACTGACTCTTACCGTTATTTGAAAAATACCCCAAGCTATGTACAGTTCCTTTTGAGGTCCTTCCATGTTCAGCATGTCAATGTGATAAGCTAACGGTTCAACATATTCCGATGCCAAGTATAACATTTTGTCCGATTCTAAACTGTCGAGAAACATAAGAACACTAGGATGCCGTAAAGTCTTTAATCGTTTCACAGCGCCTTTTGCTATTTCTAGTTGCGTTTCTGATCCATTTTTAATATCGTACATAAACACAGACACTTCCTCAGTAGTTCCCTTTTTCTTGCCTTTGTGAAGTGACCATACGCTCCTTTCTTGTAAACCTGGCACTAAATCCCCAATTTCAAAACTGAAATCCTTAGAAGGATCGCGAGAAAAAAACGACCACATAATTGTACTTTTTGATTTATTAATACGTGTCTAAACAAAATTATATTAACAACATTTAAAAACCTAACCTAAACGCCATAAAATCAGGTTTGACGTTTCATCGGCCACTGCAGCAAAGTAATCTATCCCAAGTGGCTATTGAATGTCACCGGGACTATAAAATTCTAAAGAGATGCCTGTATGTTTATTTAGCAATCTAAAACATTATGCAAGGTGTAAAATGGAATCACACACCGTAGGGATTTTAACGATAAAATTTCAATATTTTAATATTATCTTCCCTAATTATTTTAGAAAAAAGGTCCATGTACTTTTTTTAAAGAGCAAACATTTCTGCGTCTGACCCTGTATTCATTTTTAATTTTCTGTTTTTCAAAGAGTGAAAAAAATTCTGTTTGGAAGAAAATCTATGGTGCCTGTACGTTGAACGATCCAATATTCGGAAGTCATGTAAAACCACTGCCAGCTCTTTATAGCTAAGTTAACTACTCCTCACCTCAGCACAACTCAGCAAATACGGAATCCTTGATATCTCAGCGAGAAACTGCTGAGCAATATTAAGGGTGTCCCGAAAAAGATAGGACACCTAAAGCCTATTTACGTAACAGCAGTAATTAACGCCAGCGTTATTTCCACCAGCAAATGAAATCATAGAACGGATGACGAAAAGGTCACTTCAAAAAGCGTCAAATTTCAAATATAGGTACCATTCTACAGAAAACCTTAAGATGACCGTTAGGTCGGGTTTTTAGACACTATTTAAAAAATGGAGGGAAAAATTAAATTGTTGATTAGAGTTTAAGGTTAAGATTAACGTTCATAAACTTTTGTTATTTTTGTTAAAAATGTCAGATATCGAAAAATTAAAAAGAAAACTCCATACCGCGTTTAAGTTAAGCGGTTTCGTAGTAAGAAGAGAGTTTTGTTCACTTATAGTCGATAAATTTTTACAAGAAAACATTTCGCTTTATGAAAATTCCACTTTTGATAACTCCATTAAGAATTTATGTAATAGTTTAGAAAAACAGTGCTTGGCAGACAAGAGTATAGAGAAAGAACACATCGATCAAGCTATTGAGGTACCTAGTAGATATTCAGTTGTTTTATGTGTCGACTCTTATTATTTTACAGGTTTGCTTGCATGCAGGGTGTGATAAAAATGAAACAACATTCAGTATAATTAATGCTTTTGATTTCCCAAAATTTCAATATGATCCAGACAGAAAATTATATTTACCAATGAAGACTAAATCTAAATTATTATCTGCACCAAATACGAAAACACAGTTGTTTGTTGATCGATATACAACAATTCTTCAGAGAACACAACGTAATTTTAAAAACAAGGAGCTAGGAAATGAACAAGATAGGCCTTCACTTCAAACTGTTGATTATGTACTTACAGTAACTTATGTAAAATTAAATCGAATTTTAATATTAGGATCATTATTACAAGTATCTGAAGGAAAATATTATTTAGAAGATCCTTCTGGAATTGTTCAGCTTGACTTAACCCATGCTAAGTAAGTAATACTGTCAAAGCTGAGGCTTCTATGCTCACTATGCTACTTATTTTATTGTTAAGTTTACGTTAAACCTTTTAGGTATGATGGTGGATTTTTTGTTGAAAACACCTTTGTGCTAATTAATGGCTATTACGAAGATCAAATATTGCATGTTTCTACAATTATTCTTCCTCCAGGCGAAGAATACCAGGACTCTAGGTGAGTCATCTCTCATTAGAAATATTTAAATAAAAATGTTTTGTTTTGTTTTGTAAATTACATTCATTTTTAGGAGTGTATTTGGAAATCTGAATTATTTTGGTGGTCCATGTTCAACTCCTCTGAGAGATTCCCGAAACTTACAGGAACAGCTTTGTCGCAATTGCGACAATACAATTTTATTTTTTTCTGATATGTGGTTAGATCATCCATTGGTGAGTGTACTAAAGAATTATTTCTCTTATATTTAAATTTTCAGTAATTCTATTTTTCAGTTGTTTGAAAAACTAGAAGTTCTTTTTGAAGGAATGGAAAATTCAGGCCCACCACTTGCATTTGTTTTCATGGGAAATTTTATGGAAGAATTGCAAGGTTTGGAAAAAATGGACACAATAAAGAAATTATTTAAGCAATTTGGAGAACTGATTAGTCATTATCCAGGTTTAATTAACAATAGCCAGTTTGTATTTATACCAGGAATGTCTGATCCATGTACACCTCATATTGTTCCTAGGTAAAAAACAATGACCGTTATTATTGTTTTTTAAATATTTATTTGTAGACTTCCTTTGCCATCTTATATATCTGAAGACTTCAGAAAATTTGTGCCAAAAGCTATTTTTGCTACAAATCCATGTAGACTACAATATTGCAATAAGGAAATAGCATTATTTAGAGCTGATGTTTTAGCGAAGTTAATGCAAGGCGCGATGTCTAAGCCAGATAAAGATGAAATTGCGGAATATGTATGTTTATTCATGATTTTAATTGTTAAAGAGAACAAGTATAAAGTAATACAATTACAGGCTGCAAGAACAATTATTAGTCAGGGTCATTTGAGTCCTTTACCACTCAATGCGTTAACAGTGCAATGGGATTTTGATTATACTCTGAGGCTATATCCTTTACCCAATTTAATCGTCATTGGAGATAAATCTGAAGCTTATGAATGGCAGTACAAAGGATGCCAGGTAGTCAATCCGGTAAGTTTTACAAAATTATATTTCTGTTGATTCCGGCTGTTTTAAAAAAAATTATTGAAACTATTTTTCATCCACTTGGTTATCAGTTTGTAAAATTCAATTTTAGTTTAGCCTCAATAATTCTGTAACAAATATATTCAGTAGTTACTCCTTAAAGAATATCAATAATTTCAATATTAGGTACTAATTTTAAAACATTTTATTAGTGTTTTTGTAACAGTTACATTTATGGGAGTGATTTATTCACTGGGACTTCCCTGGAGATTACAGAAATAAATTAAAAATTTTATATGTGTACTTCCCCACAATGAACCAACTACTATTTAACATCCATCTCTGAACTGTTTTTTTTTTCATGATAGCTTTGAGAATGGTAATAAATGTCTATTTTTGCAGGGTTCCTTTTGCGATGCATTTCAATTTCAATGTTACACACCTGCTACAGACTCATTAGATGAATGTGTTATATAATTTGTTTAGCTGTAATATAGTAAATAAAATTAAATTACTTTTTATCTGTATATTATTTATGATACATACAACCCAGTCCTCCGTTATACTAATCTAGACTTTTCATGGTATATTATGGTTGCATCATCACAATATTAATTGTGCAGCATTTCAGGGGCGTCGTTAGGAAATATGCTTTGGGGGGGCGCAACTATTATGGAACCCAAGAACTCGCCCTGTCGCAAACAGCTAAAATTACTATATCGTATAGCCTAGCCCCTGCTTCTTGTTTATGGTTGACAGCAATAAAACTCGGTAGGATTCCGATGGACAACGTGTTGGGAAATTTCTGGTTAAAATTTGATTTTAACTTAATTATTTATCAGGAGATTGGGGGGCGTAGAATAGCATTGGGGGGGCGCACGCCCCCCCAAAGATGGTCTAGCGACGCCCCTGCAGCTTTTACTGCCTCTAACTTTATTGCTGAGCTAAGCCCACCTGCTCCTGCTTTATTTTATAATATGTTGATTAATTGCAATTACCAAATATCAATTTAAACATGAACTAATTTATTGTGAATGGATTTGAAATGGTAATATGGGTAGAGAATATAAATAAAGAAAACAGATTGCAGAAGTAAAAATTTAATTATTAGTATATTATTATAAATCAAAACTTAATGCTGTAAATCTATTTTTATACATTTGATCACTTCAAGTAGTCGTAGGTATATACACAATAGTTGTATTAAAATATACTCTCAAATTGCTTCAAAAGCAACAGAGTGCTCTTAAAAAGTAATTACAATAGCATATTAAATAGTTTACTTACAATATAATACCGAAATAGCAATACGTACAAATAATGTTCGTTACTTTGAGAACACACTAGTTTCATGGAAAGTACGAACATGTTTTCATATAACAAATATCACACAATCTTATTCTAAATGAGAATTAGTAACAAAGAAACTTGCAAACATATATACATACAAAAAATTTAACGATACTGGTTATCAGTTGCTAACAAAACTTACAAATATCACAAGACTGTTTGCACCAACCAAAAATTATTCTATTTATTCATAATGCAGCTCGTTTTCTTGTTACTGAAGACTGATCGATTTATTACCTAAAAAATACATCGCAATTTAGTTCCAAGTTACAAAATAAATTCCTGGGTAACAGAATAGTTTTTATAAAAATCCAAAACGTAAATTTCATTTTACCATGTATGCTCTAGCATTGACCAAAATAGTTATTTGTATACCAAGGCCGCGAAATGTGTATTTATTGTACCGAGAGAAAATTGTCGCCCAGGCCGCTTGCGGCCAAGGAAAGACAATCTCGAGGGCGCTAAAGAATTTCGCGGACAAGGTATACACAACATCTTTTGTGCAACCGTAAAAAATGTGTAATTACAAATCTTATTGCTTTTAAAAAACGAACAGCTTAATTCATTCTAAATAGAAAGACGGCCATCAGAGTCGGTGCGTTACTATGGAAATAGCGTAAATAAATCAATTACTTTTACTTTAGCGGCCGTTGCCTTAACAGCGGCCGCGAAATTGGATTTCACGTCCTGTATTGCATACGCGAAATGTTCACTTCCCGTACGGTTGCACAAAAAATAATAAAAAATCCTAAGAATACTTACGTTCTTTTTCATAGCGTCTACAGGCTTCTTCTCTTTCAGTAGCATCAAAGTACCAAAGTGTAATAGCGTAACGAGTATGATAAGCAGGTTGTACTTCATGGGGGTTTCGGCGATCCGACCAAAAGAATAATAAACGGTCGAATACCGGTTCTATATCGGCTACCTGTAACAATTTTTACATTATTATTATTTAACAAGGAACAATTATGAGTTATGTAAGTCTAGCTAGTATTTACTCATTGTCTAAAGAAACCGACTACAGAATATGAGATACAGCTTACTACATCATATGGCAACCAACGTTTTACATGTCTTCCTTACTACATTATTTGAAAAGAGGTTCTTTTACTAATTGTGCTGTAGTTACTACTAAATATTTTAGAGTGTACTGTATTAGAAAATAAAATATGGATCATAGTAATAATATAATAATATAGGTAGTACCTGGACGGTAACGACAGAGTAGCATAAACAAACTGCGCTATAATCGTATCACGTGACCCTCATAAAAGGCACTGATTGGTCTTGTGTTTTGTTTCTTAACAAGAATCACGTGATACGAGTAGAGGTTAAAGGGGTGTATCCATTTGTATCAAATGGTTCGTAACGTAACACCGAACATGTTACATTGTAACTAGTGGAGACAGAAAACTGTTGCATGTTACGTGTAACCAATTTGATACGCATAACGCGCGCGGAGCGGAGCGATTTACTCCCAACTACTCTTCCTATTAAAAGAAATTTAAATGTTTTCTTCCACTGAATGTACTGGATTTAATTTACTATTATAATACAATTCAGGAGTTCTGTTTTTGTAGAACCACGCTGCCGCTACATGGGTGCCAAGATAAGTTAACAATGAAGAAACTGGAGATTTGGGAAAAAGATTAATCCCAAGGACTGTGTACAAATATTTAGAGAGAACGGAGACAGAAGGAGCACAAGAAAGGTGTGGATAGAATAAAAGGAACCAGAAGAAATTTTCTCTTAATATTTACAACAAAATTCAAGAATTTGTAGACTGATTATGGCAGCTTGCACTGCTTGCAGTTATGTATATGGGTAAACATCCTCTCTAGCAATTAATATATAATTAAAGTAATCTAAATTGTCAGTGTATTGACTGTGCTGTAATTTTCTTTCATTATTCTGTAATTTATCCATAATATGCAGCCCCAAGAAAATCTTCAAAAGTAATTTATAGGAATTTATAATTAGAGACTTTGCAACCAAGAGATCCTGGGTTCGAGTCCCGGTCTCGTCATGGATATTTTTTCGTCTTGATTAAGTATTAAGATAGGGGACATTATATTAGAGCGCCAAATATTAAGGTCATATTATGATAGTAGTTGCCCCCCACCTCCAGGGAGAAACTTAAAAAAAAATCACAACATTAACACGCTTTCATTCATAGTGAGAATTACTGAGAATATTTATTATTAGTATAAAGAAACAATAAAATTTATTTTAGAAGTTGTAATATAAATCTTTATTTTTGTCATTTCATAGATAATTAGGTTTCTGGTACATTGCCAAGGGTAAGATTTGGCACGTTTAAAGATGTAAACCTCTACACTCTACAGACACAATTAATTTTCGTATTTAGTGATCCGTTTAAATATAAACTAATATAAATAAATCTAATTTTGAATTTTTTTTACATTACTGCAATTATAATTTCTGGTTGAAAAGTTTGCAAATATGCAGGGATCATTATCTTTGAAATGCAAGAAGCTAGTTCATATTCTGCCACAATAACGTACAGTTCAATAGAAATTGTATGGCCTCTGGCTCGTGGATGCGCAGTGGCACAGTTTAAATAACATTCAGTTACTCAACTAACGTTTGTTTGGTTTCGCGCATCAAACATCACACATCAAAGCAGGAGTTCCGTAAGGTTCTAGTCTCGGGTCAGGGCTATACAGGGTGTCTCTAAAATATGGTGCCATAGCTTAACCACAGATTCCGGGAATCAAAGTAACACGATTTAACGCAATTTACCTCTATCCGAAAATCCTTCATTAAAGCGTTATCCAACGCCAAAGATCTTCAAAGAATTTCTATTTTTTTAAATAACAAAAGATTGTTTTTAGCGATTAGCATGAAATTTGGGATGTGATTCTTTACTGAAAAATGGTGTTTTTTGACATCATTTTTCGGTTAGGTGGGTCACGTAAGTGGTCCAAGGTTGATCATTCACAGTCAAAGAACCTCATATCTTTTTAACCGTTCGGCCAATAGTTTTCAAAAATTTTTTACAGGGAGACATTCTTATTTCAAATATTTTTTGTCTCTTGTTCGATTTCGGTATCTGCCATAGTTTAGGCTGAAAAAATTATTTTGATTGGCCGCAGTGCATTTCTTAAAACAGATGTAGTAATCTAGTTGTCCCGTATGTTGAGAAATAAATCACGAAGAGACAATTTGATGTAATAGTATATTATATTATTAGGAGTAGAAAGAGTTCTTTTTGTGTTGAGCTCATATTGCGGCCGAGGCGCAGGCGCTGAGGCTGTGCAAGTGAGCGAAACACAAATAAGACGTTCTACTCCGAATAATATATACTATTTTTTCTTCAAGTGTAAAAATATTCTGTTGCTGTAAATAAATATTTCCTAAAAAGTCATTTACACAGGACAACGCTCTCCCCTCTACCAACCTTGGGGGCGGAGCTATGGGCAAAATACTGTCGTTGTCATGGATACGTAAACACATTATTGTACTAGTAACATTATTTTCATTTTTTGACTATCAACAAAATGACTTCCTTCTACATAGCCAGTTCTGTACAACAATACGGATATTATGATACGCTTGAAGAAAAAGTATATTACTCACAACTATGTAAAGGGTGGCGCAAAATAATCTGAACCATTTCTCAACCAATATGGTTCAGCTTATTTTGTACCACCGGTAAATTAATAGATTTACATCAGCAAATACTCAATGTGACCACCATTTTCCCGGATGCAAAAGTTGATTCTACGCAAAAAATTGTCTCTTCGTCATTTATTTCTCAGCATACGGGACAACTAGATTACTACATCGTTTTAAGAAATGCACTGCAGCCAATCAAAATAATTTTTTTCAGCCTAAACTATGGGAGATACCGAAATCGAACAACAAACAAAAAATATTTGAAATAAGAATGTCTCTCTGTAAAAAAATTTTGAAAACTATTGGCCGAACTGTTAAAAAAATATGAGCTTCTTTGCCTATGGATGATCAACCTTTGACCACTTACGCGACACTCCTGAACAAAAAAATGATGTCAAAAAACACCTTTTTCCAGTAAAGAATCACATCCCAAATTTCATGCTAATCGCTAAAAACAATCTTTTGTTATTTAAAAAAATAAATAGAATTTTTTTGAAGATCTTTGGCGTTGGATAGCGCTTTAACGAAGCAATTTCGGATAGAGGTAAGTTGCATTAAATCGTCTTATTTTGATCCCCGGAATCTGTGGTTAAGCTATGGCACCATATTTTAGAGACACCCTGTATAACACTAATAGCTCGGCAATGTTTCCCGATGATACCGCGATCATAACCTAACACGAAAAATTGGATTCGTGAATACACTACAAAATGGTATAGTTTAGACGATATACAACAACGATACGAGTGGCGCTTGAACATCAACCCGTATAAAACGGAAGCCAAAATATTTACTCTTAAAAGATACACGAATCCTACAAAGCCGCTAGTAACCAACAAACATGTGCAAACTATCCTGAGAAAAATGACGAAGGTCACGAAAACTTGAGCATGCTGTTCAATGGTACCGCCTGAAAGTTGACTAACTGTATATTACCTAAACTGTGGCAGTGGTAAAGAAGATAGAGAACACAGTTACCACCTATGTCGCTGGCTGTTTAAACCCCTCAGTTCTCTCTTGCTCCTCTACGCAATTCGCGAGCCATCCAATTTCTGTTGAACTGTAGTTTCAGTTTACTATAAACCGCAAGTAACTACCGAAATTAAAGATGTATTGTATAGTATCACTAATTTAAAAAAAAAAGATAATCTCACCTTATCACCTCTCCAGCCTTCAGGAAAAATTCGTAATAAGCCACCACTTCGTTTTACATCCCATTGCAGGTTAAGGTAATAAATAGCTGTTATACATCGGCCGTCTCTATTTGGATTATCTACATGTTTTACATAATGGGAACCTGAACCTGGGTAACATGCCACCATTGCCTGAAATTAAAAGAAAATATTAATTTAATATTAAATATAAATTCACTATCCTAAGCGATTTATGGTCAATAGTTTGCACTATATATTTACTACAATACAAAATGAACAATTCCTGAGTTTCCAAACCGACCTTTCGTCAGATAAATATGACGAGACTTTAAAATAACGAAAAAAAAATTGTTATGGTACTGTGTGCGAGTATTTATTTTTTGTGCAACCGTACGCGAAGTGGGCGTTTTGCGTCCGCTGTTCAGGACGCGAAATCTAATTTCGCGGCCGCTGCTATGGTAGCATCCGATAAAGTAAAAATCATTGTAATTTATACAAAACTAGTTGTTTTATTTACTCGTTACTCCATATCCATAGTAACGCGCTAACTGAAAGCCGTTTTTCTATTTACAATGAATTAAGCTGTAGATTTTCTAAAAGCAATAACATTTACAATTACACATTTTTTACGGTTGCACAAAAAATATTGTGTATACCTTGTCCGCGAAATTCTTTAGCGCCCTCGAGATTGTCTTTCCGCGGCCGCAAGCGTCCTCGGCGACAATTTTCTCTCGGTACGATAAAAACACATTTCGCGTCCTTGGTATACAAATAATCGTCCAAGTGTTAGTACTAAAAAGTAAAACGATACAGATTTTTAAGATTGTATTTCAGTTCAACAATCTTATACAGGGTGGTGATTTACACGACACAGCACAGGGATTTTAATGGTACATTCTTAATATTCAATTAGTTGCTTTCTAAAAAGGCAACTTTTATCTTTTTCTATTTTACGATTCCGGAAATGGGAAGATTCTAAACAGTAGTAGATATGCAGATGCATTATTTTTTTCCACAAAAAGCTTTAATACACTTTAACTCTAAAAGTTTCTATGCTGCGTCGTGCCAATTTACCACCCTGTATAAAAACGAGGTTGGTCCGTAAATGAACCAAGGTATATTTATTACCATAGATTTAAGATCTAGCATGTGGTATGACAAATACAAAATTTAAATACTGTGGACTTATGTTAGGTATCTATTTGGGTACGTAATTTAATGACACTATTTTACTTTAGCTTAGAAAGAGCTTCCCGATTTCATAGAAGTATTTATTATAAAAAATAGGAGACAATTAAATAATTCCACTTTCACCAGAATTTCATCAACTAAAATACAGAAATAGATAGGTACAGAAATAGGTATAGTTATAAATAGATTAACATTTTTTTTACAACCAGTAACTTATGTAAATATACCTAACTAATCGAAACTAAAGAGGAGAAAATTTATTAGCAGTTTATAAACTGCAGTTGCATAATGTATAAAGAGTATTGATTGCCCCAGATTGTCCAATAAAAATGTTTTTATTTTTCTCCACTAAATATTTTTTAATTAAAATTCTTGATTAGGCAATATTTTTATATTTCCTAATAAAAAACGTTTTGTTAATTTTCTTCGTTAGTGGTACAAGTTCTTCAAACTATTACATTGATTAAAAGTACTATCTGCATTTAAAGCAAAGAGAGAAATCAATATTTTGTAGGAATCAGTCAGCTAATAAATTTTTCTAAGGTTATTTACAATTTCAAAGAGTAGTATCCCTACTTAGCTAAGATGTATTCTTTTTTTTGAAACATGCGATTAAGAAATCGTTTGAAGGCGATGGAAATATTTTTGTGTACTACCTACTACTAGGGCTGGGAATTTTTTTCGATATATCGATATTTATATCGATATTTATATCGATATATCGAATACCGATATTGAATTTGGAAAATATTGATAAATCGATATATCGATATATTCGATATATCGATATATTCGATATATCGATAAATCGATATATCGACAATATCGATATTTTTTTGATATCGATATTATCGATATTTTTTTCAATATCGCCCACCTCTAATTGCAACTAGGGCTGGTTTTTTTCGATATATCGATATTTATATCGATATATCGAATACCGATATTGAATTAGGAAAATATCGATATATCGATGTATTCGATATATCGATATATCGGCAATATCGATATTTTTTTCAATATCGCCTACCTCTAATTGCAACTAGGGCTGGTTTTTTTCGATATATCGATATTTATATCGATATATCGAATACCGATATTGAATTTGGAAAATATCGATATATCGATGTATTCGATATATCGATAAATCGATATATCGACAATATCGATATTTTATATTGATTGTTATTACCAAAATTTTAAAATTTTGAATTGTACGTTCAAAAAGCAATAAGCACCTCGTCCCATAGGTGGTGCATTTATGATCTCGCATGCTTAGCACACCTCGACTTCGCCTCGGTTGTCCTCAGTGATAAATGTTGCACCTACAATCGTCCTCGGTACGTAATATACTATTTGATTTAGTCAAAAATATGAAAATGTTTTTGGGCGACTTTTGGAATATACGTATCTGCTACTGCCATTCAAATGTAAGAACTCGACCTCTACATAACACTTTTTCACTATTTTGCATAGGTAGTTATGCTTGCAATGGCATAACGCATTACGTGCAGTTCTCACGAAAGTACGTAGGTACGTTGCCAAACACCATTTATTAGTAGTGATTAAAATGATAACAATCATTATTAAACAAACTGGATCCACTATCTGAGTAAAGACGTTTTGCACGTAGGCAGTACTTTATAGCAGCGATTATTAATACAATTGCGCTCCAAAATTCTGATAATATGTATTAATGAATGGTTTACTACAGTTTAAAATTAGCACAGAAAGACTGAAAGCTAAAAAGCTGACACTGCGCGAAAAATATTGTTCAAAAGAAATTATTTTTAAAACTAATTTTTGGATGCCATTGGTGGAATTGCACTTGTTCGCAAATTAATATGCGAAAAGCAATTTTTCGAAACGGTGATTGTCCGAACACAAAAACTATATTAATAAGAAATAATAAGAAATATCTTTAATTTACAATCGTGAAGATTAATAAAATTGCTACAAATTCCATCTTCACCGATGAATCCAAAGCGCTAGCGCATGATCTACCCTGATGACCTAAACCTCTGCTAAAGTGGCTACTGTCTGCCATAAAAGAAGTACTGGGTATAATAGGTAATCATTGATTAAATAAAGGCATAAAAAGGACGACGTGGTGGGGTTCGGTGAACCAATATCGATGATGACCCCCACAGAACATATATTGGGCCACTACCCTACTCTACTTAGAATAGTGGAGTTGTTTGGTTCAACATTCCCAGAAGCAGCTATACTCAATTATTGTGGATGTCGTCAAGTTCATTCAAAGGGTGGAATGACTAGTTTGTTATAATTAGGGCTAGGAATTTTTTTCGATATATCGATGTATCTCTTGGTATTGCTTAACTTAAGAGGTTTGATCTAGAAATACTCTAAATACCCTAATTAGTTCATTAAATTTTTTTTTACGAAGGTTTAGTAAATATCAAGAAATAAGGTTCAGCCCAGAGCAAGCCTGAGCTCATACTCAGTCATACAACTCAAGTTGCATACAACATTTTTCCCCATGTTATAACTATTACACGAAGTATTTTAACCAAATTTTGTTAATTGTCATTTTGATAATTGTGCTGTAAATTCAAAACAAACATTTCTTTACTTACTTCCCTTCAACAACAATAACAATAACTTACTTCTCGTTATTAAAGCGACCAAAATACGTTCAGTAATATGTACCTATACCTACTTCCATCAAATCAATGTAATAATTTTGTCGCGTCTTATAATGCGCGAGAGGAAAAACAATTTTTAAATTGAATCATCTGGAATAGTCAGAATAGTCGGAATAGTGAAATAATCTGTTCATTCAGCGCTTGATATCTTATCTGAAATTACTTTTACTACGTTTAGATATTTCCGTTTACGATACATATGTCACGATAAGTCGATTGATTACACTGGGGGATGAAAGTTTGGCAAGGCATTTAATTCTTAAAAAATGTTTCCTCAAAGGAATCAAGTTTTCACGATCGGTACGACGGTACATATTTAGAAATGGGTGGGAGTATTAGAATTAGAAAAAATTAATTTAATTTTGAGACATTGAGCAGCCCAAAACGCCCTTTCTCTTAACTTAGAAGAAGTACAATGTTTTTTACGAATAGGTTTCGTCAAATACAGGGCCGGCTCTAGGGTTACTAGCGCCCCGATGCAACTTTTAATTTAGGCGCCCTCTTCTAAACCACTATCAGTGGCGCCGGAACTATTTTTCAACTACGGGTGCAGCGAGAAAACATGCAGGCGATTTTTTTTTCAAAAGTGGGCGTGGTCAATTTAAAAGCGTTATACGAGCATACCTATGGCTATTTTAATGTAAAATTTTAAGAAATCAAAATTTCAACAATTTTATTTATGCATATTTTAAAATTGCATTGAAATACTGAAATTACCGAAAACGGTAAAGGGTGCAAGAGCCATTTACAAATTGTTTGTGGTTCCGACGCCACTGACCACTATATTATAAAAATAAGAAACAAATGAAACTCGGGTTTTTAAATTACATAATTATAATACCTACTGTATATTTTAGTTCAAACAGGTAGGTAACAGGTAATCATGGGGGATGATAAACTTATTTATTGAGCCCTCCTAAGAAAGCCCCTCGAGTTATTAGTCAAAATTAAAAAACAAAATTCTTGGTCCCTATGAGAAAGCAATAAAATTGTGAAATTTCCACTTAAAATTTTTTACAAAGTTTACAAGGTTTATTTTACAGCGTAGGTACCTACCCATAAAGGGTAAAATAGAAATTATGTGACCGTTTCAAAAATTGTGCAGAAGTTTATTTACACCAGCCTATAAAAGACATTCGGTTATAATTCATTTTATGATGTTTTTTATTTTACACCAAATGTTTGCGCCTGCTGACCTTCCGGTTCATAAAAGCAAATCTCAGCAATCTAAGCAAAAGCAACCCTACCAACACGTGTTTTTTTTACATCTGGCGTTTAAGTAGGCTTACCAGAACTTATCTGATAATTATTTTAACAGCACTGGATACGGGTATTGTATAACCGTAAACAGTTAGTTTGTAAATTTGTTGTTATTTTGTTTGGGGAACTTATTGAGTTTTAAATTTAATTTTTTTTTTCTTGTCGAGGCGCCCCTTGCAATAGGCGCCCCGATGCGGTGCATCCTCTGCATCCTACGTTAAGCCGGCCCTGGTCAAATAGAAAGAGAACTTTTATATTATGTTATGTCCAAAGTTGTCCGCACCCTTACTCATACAAATCTGTTAATATTATTCAAGGCCCTATATTATACCATGGCCACGCCCAAAATCGAGGCCCAGATAGGTAAGGCCAAAATGGCTGACCTATTAAGCGCGGAATTGTATTAGAATCCGCATAGCTAAAATTACTCAGCAATTTAAAAAAGGTGCTAATTTGTGAGAAAAACACTTAATTAGACAGAATGGGGGAATGGTCGACAGACACTTGATGACATTATGGACATGGCAATATGGAGGTTCATGGTCCATCATAGAAATTGAAAGAAAGACAATGCCGATTAAACTTACGTCCGTATTTTGTTCATTACTAAAACATTTTACAAGGAAAATAAACTGTCACGGGCTCGTACATATAACCTACCGTCTTTTCGGCAAAGCAGCACTTTCATGACTTGCGATATACTAATTTCGATTTTCGACTGAATATACCGTCAGATCAACGCAGACAACGGAATATACTATGCTTCTACATACAGTGCTTCCCGAAAGTAACGGATAAATTCAATAAAATCGTTGAGAAAAATATTTCAAATAAATGCTCGGAGACGTCGATTTTTATTTTTAAATTATGATTTAGAGATGTAATTTTCAACCCCCCACCACCCAACCCCTAAGCGCTGCCAACTCCAACTTTAAAAATTCAAATAGCAAGGAATCCTTTCTGATACTTCATCTGATACAATAAAAAAAAGTTTTTCAAGATCGGTTGATAAATAACGGAGATATTTACCAAAATGTATTCAAATGAAAGTGCCAATATTCGAGCAGGCGTTGGTACTGCTGTAGCAATGTGTGGTAAAAAACAATTGCAACTTGTTTGTAATTGAATGTAAACAAAATGTACTGACATTACTTAGTGGAGTGTGTGTTACTTATTATTAACGATTTGAAAAATAAGATAACAAAAATGAGATTTACTGAAGCCGAAAGAATCGAAGTTTTAATGATGATTGGGGTTGGAGATAGATAGATACATTTTATTTACATTCAATTACAAACAACTTGCAATTGTTTTTTACCACCCATTGTAGCGCCGTACCAACGCCTGCTCGAATATTGGCACTTTCATTTGAATACATTTTGGTAAATATCTCCGTTATTTATCAACCGATTTTGAAAAACTTTTTTTTATTGTAATGAGCATAAAGAAATCCATCAGAAAGGGTTCTTTGCTATTTGAATTTTTAAAGTTGGAGTTGGCAGCGCTTAGAGGTTGGGTGGTGGGGGGTTGAAAATTACATCTCTAAATCATAATTTAAAAATAAAAATCGACGTGTCCGAGCATTTATTTGAAATATTTTTCTCAACGATTTTATTGAATTTATCCGTTACTTTCGGGAAGCACTGTATAGTTGATTTGATCTGTTGAAACAAGTAATGCACGTCATGAATAAATTTGATGACGTCACAACCTTGTATGTGTATTGCAAAAATTAAACAGTTCCCTACTTTTTCAAAGAGAATAAACCAACAGAACTAACCTGCAATGACAACCACAACAAATGTGTGTAAATTTGGTGAAAGTAGTACCAACCTAAAGACACAATGATGATAGTTTTGCTATATAATATTAACCCGATTTGTTATTTATTTACAAAAATACATGGACATTTTAGTAACCTACCGTTATGTACTAAATTAAGAAAGTAAAAAAAAAATAGAAAAAAGTAAAAGCATTAAATTTTGAATTTTATTTTTATGTTACCGGCGCTGTTGGTGGTTGATCATGTGATCTATGACGTGCATTACTTGATTAAACAGATGAACTATGTAACAAACAATCTATTCGAAAAAGGTGATCTACCTATGTCTTCATGATAATGAGCTCGCTAAAATCCAACAAAATAATAGGATTATGGGGATGGTCAGAAAATGGAAGAAAAACTGGGGTTTGTGGTCTCGGATCCCTTATTTTTGAACCTTTATCTAAACTAGATTAAGGGCTGGTAAATTAGAAACGAACCAGCCCATAACTCTAGGGGTGTTGGAGGTTATTTGTCATGTTGAAAAATAAATAAACTAAAAAACGACACGTCTTTTGTTTCATAGTTAGGTATAAATAGTAAGTAGATAACGTTTCGAGTTCTTCACGTATTTACAAGATACCGTTAACTGGTAATGAGAAAGTAGTGGACTTTTAAAGTCTACTTTGGCAAAATATACATCGACGTGTATCCGAGAGGTAGTAATTCACGATGAAATTTTGTTGTGGACATGTTGGGAATTGTTGGAATTATTTGGGAGTTGTGGGAATTATTTGGGAACTTTTTGGAACTGTTGGAATTATTTAGGAATCTTTTGGAATTATTTGGTACGCCATTTCGATTCGTGGTTTACCCTGGTTTACCCCTCGGACTAGTTCACGATGGAATTTTGGGGAATTGTTGAAGAATTGTGGGAATTATTTAGGAACTTTCTGAAATTGTTGGAATTATTTAGGAATCTTTTGGAAAAATTTGGGAATTTTTTGGAATTGGAATTATTTGGGAATTTTAGTGTATAGCTACTACGCTATTTCGGTTCGTACCGACATCAAACCGTTCAAAGAAGTGTTTACATTTCCTAGTTGAATTGAAATTTTGTATCAATCTGTACAATTTGAGATTCCTATTCTAAATATCCACTTAAATTTAAGATTCTTTGACAAAGTAAATGTAAGTAAACAGGAGTAAATAATTATACCTAAGTTAGGCTACTTGAAAGTTATAAAAAAATAAATAAACTAATAACAATTTTCAGTAGGTACCAACTTTTGCCTTTGGACGCGAATGTAATACGAAACACGACCCAAAAACGGCCAGAAACGCAGACCTACTGTTTATATTTTTAAACAAAATGCATTTTAAAGTTTGCTAATACCTTCAGAAACAGAATTGTAATTGATTATAATATTGACACCTCGGTCAAAAAAGAAACTAAAAAGTCTTAGAATAATTATTCAAATTCATGTTTTTCTATTGTAGGTATTTGAATTGACTCATCCATTCATTAATTGTGGTATCTCAAACATAATAAAAGAAGTTGTTGCTGATCTGAATGTGATTGATAAACTTGTACTACAATTCATCAATAGGTCGATGACTTCATTCGAAAGCACGTAGGTATAAAAAACTAGAAGAATTTAACGATCGAGATCAAAAATAGGATAACTAACAAACTGCAAAAAGGATGTTCACAAATGCATTAATTATGAAATTTTCAAAAGATAGTTTAATGTTTAATCCATTTCCTATTATATTATTGCATTTTATGTGTTATTAAAATTTTTCGATAACTGTTAGTTATGGAATATAGGTAATAGAAAAATTTACAACGTAAAACTTAATAAAAATAAATCATGGCCAACTGGGATAACAAGAAAAGCCCATGAATAGATTGAGGTAGGTATTCAAATAGCGTTAGTATTTATAGTGTATCATATAGAATTGGTTAAATCAGTCAACTTTAACTAAAAATAAATTTCAAAATGTGATAAGACAAGATATCCCCGACTATTTAAATATTACCTACATGTAGGTACCTAAAATAATTGAAATATATACCTTTGTATGGTGTTAACATCAAACCTAATACAGGTACTACCTACAAAATAATAAAAATTGTAAGAAGTTTTCCAAAATAGTAATAAAAAAAAGTAGAGGAATTGGAAAAAAATTCAAGGCAATTAAAAAGAAAATAAGGGAAGTTGCAAGGAAGTAATTGGACCTAACGGACATAAAAGGGAATTGAAGGAAACTGATCCTTGTTTCCAGTAAGGCACTGCAAGAAGGGGGGAGGGGGAGTTTAGTGTAGGTACAACATTCAATCCAACTCCTCGTAATTTTGTTTCTTATATTTGAACATGTATAATCTTTTCTGATTTGTTTATAAAAATTGTTAGTATTTAGTACGCCACACAATTACTCGATAACAAGATAAGACCCAATCAATCTACTGGGAAAACCCTAGGTATTTAACGAAGAAAAGTTTATTTTCCAAGACGAGAATGATGCTTGTCGTAGAGCAAAACTATTTAATCGTTCATGGCGATTAATCAGCCATGCACTGGCCAGCACAATTCCCAGACTTCAATCGCAAAGGATATTAATATTAACATCATATAAGTAAAATAAAGGTAAAAAAAGTAACATGGGCGCTTTCGTTGTATTTTGAGAGAGCAATACTACAACACCTGGTAAATCGACGCTAAAAAAATTGTGAACACCAAATTACCCAATATGAAAGACTACCTACACTTCCCTGGGACTACCAAAACTAGGTAAACCTCCCCAGGATATCCTCAGACTTTCGAGACTACTCCGACCTTCAAGAGACTTCCGAAACTTCCCCAGGAGCCAGGACTGCTCGGACCGATGTACATCAAACTTCCCACACAGTGTATAGTTGGCTCAAGATTTGTAATAGATAAGTACCTTACACCCTCACACCTTTTAGGATTTAGATCCATTACAGTGGCGTAGCCAGAGTTTACCCTTGGGGGGGGGGTATATCATATCTCAGGGACACAGTCAGGAATTAGCGCAGGGGGGAACTATTACGTATACATAAATAATACAAGCGAAGCGAACAAAAAATGTGCCGCAGGCGATTCGTTATCACGTTTAATGTTAAATAAAAAAATTTGAAAATATTAAACTTTTTAGAAATTAAATTGAAAATTTGCGGTCCAAAAAACAATAATCGTGAAAATAATTACATTTCGTTATTTCCAAAATATTATTTAACTTAAAATATACTTTTTTTAATGAAAATTAAGTTGTAGTATACAGGGTGTAACACTATAACTAAAACACTTGACCAAACTTTAAGAGCGTGTTTTCCACACCAAGAGAATAAAAAAAAGTTCATATGAACATGGTTTAGGAAACGCTTTGTTAGGGTGCTACAGCCCCCCGAAGGGGGCGCATGAAATTTGAATTAATATCTCTGACACCCTTTAATATAAATTAATAAAATTTGATATATAAGTTAGTACTAGTAAGTGCTATCTGACAGTATTCAAGTAAAATTATTTAAACCAGGAGCGTCCCAAACTGGTGGGGCTGGGTACTTATTCTTTATTATTTTTGTGATTACAAATCGATAAACCGAATCGTTTTCGAGGTAACTCAATTTTTACGAAAAATCGAGTTGCCATGAAAATTCGGAAACTTCGTACTTTATGGATTAAATTCGCAGCATAGATTCAGGACATCAAGGCAATAAAAAAAGTTCTGAATCTATGCTGCGAATTTAATCCATAAAGTACGAAGTTTAAATTTCATGCGCCCCCTTCGGGGGGCTGTCACGCCCTAGCACAGCGTTTCCCAACCCATGTTCATATTAACTTTTTTTCTTCTGTTGTGTGAAGAACACGCTCTTAATGTTTGGTCAAGTATTTCAGTTACACCTTGTATTTAATCTTATTTAAAAAATAAGTTTGGGGGGGGGGACACGTAATAGTGTTAAGCAACCCCAACCGTGGTTTATGACATACTTATTCCAGTATTTATTTTTGTAGAAGTACAGGTCCATGTGGTTTTTATATTTTGAAAGGGAATAATATGGTCAAATTTGAAAAATTTGATTTTGACAAGCAATAGTAAATAATATAAATTGCTTGATCCAAAAGCATTCTAAGATATTTAATTTTGTTTGCTTTTGGAGTTTCATAGTTGAAGCCGGTTGGAGCTATTTTTTTCCAGTTTTTGACCCTTGGGGGGGATATATCCCCTATATCCCCCCCCGTGGCTACGCCACCGAGATCCAATAGGTAGAACTTTGAAAATAAAATATCGCTCTGTCTTTTCTAAGTGTTTAAACCAACTTAAATATTATCCGATCGTTACAATGTAATCCCCTTAAGAAGATTAAATAATATCGATGGGTGAACTATACCCCCGTCGTAAATCCTATGGCAAAACGATGCAAATTGCTCATCAGAAACAAGGGTTGGTTAAGGAAATACTCATTTATTACAACAGAACGTAGTTTAAATTTTATTTTAATTTACATTTTTAATTTTGAATACTAATTTTTTTCTAACATAATTTCTTTGTGAATCAGAATTCCTGCTGTGTTTTATTAAATTCAGCAAATGTTTGAAAATGGAAAATCCTGAAAAACAAATCATCATTTATAAGCCCCTAAAATTTACTCGACTTTTCCTATATTTCCAGAGTAACAACGAAATTCCCCGAATTTTCCAGGTTTTTCAGAAACTCAACACCCTGTTTGTTCAATTTGAAAGTACCTAGCCAGTCTTAATTTAATTCAGAAGACAAATATTTTTTTCCCGAATCTAGCAACAAATTCGAACAAATTATTAGACTACTATCTCGACCACCATCTAAAATCCTATAATTTTCATTAGTTTTATTGATATTAACTATCTATTGTATATAATGTATAACATTAACTTGGTAATAAAAATAACATTACTTCTTGTCCATGACAGTTTGAAAGTAGGTAACCTACGTGCGTTTTTTCATGTGACTCGAAACAACTGATTTTTAGCCAAGTTGGTAGTATAATATATTTTCATTGGGAACCTAAATCTAAATCACTATCAATTATCATTAAGTATTAATTAGTTTCAGAATTCACACTGTAAGTTAAACCAAAGAGTATAAAGTGGGGAAGAGGAGCAACGTAATAGTAAAATGCGTTTATAGTGTACATTGGGTTGCATAAGCAAATTTTACAATAAGAGCACCAACTTTTATTCTCAAATGCCCCAGGCTATAAACTTATCAGATAAGCAGGTCATAAAACTGGTATCAAATTTGCAGTGTTGCCGTGTTGCAAAAGAATTGAATACTTAAAATTTTCAACCAAACAATATAGAACAGCAGAATTTGGTATTAGCTCTGTGCATTTGTATCGATAATTCGAATAAGTTATCGAATAATTCTATATATCCAATAACGATATTGAAAATATTTTTATTCGATAGGTATATCGAATAAATTTTTATTCAAATACATAATTTTATTCGAATAAATTTATTCGAATAATTTTATTCAAATAAATTCGAATTATTCGATAGTTATTCATTATTCGATATATAAAATTTATTTGTTATTCGATACCTAGGTACTTTCGGATATCGAACAAGGCATCGGTTACTTGAGAAATGTAAAATCGTGAGTATTTATTTAAACAAAAATACGATCAAGTTTGATTGTAATTGTACTTAATTGAACTACTTATAATACAAAATCCGGCAAAATTCAGCTAATCCAGTTATTAAAATATATAACACATTAAAGAAAAAGAATGAGTATTTACGCTTACTGTTTTAACAATAAATTCCTGCAGAATATATAATTTGAATCGTCTTAAACGAATGATAGGTATAAGATGAAAAGTTCAGTAGACGGCGTAAATATAATAGTATCCGATAGTATCTACTATCTACATTATATGGGCCAAGGTAGAGAAGACATTTTTCTCAATTGAGCATTATTATTTTCCGAGCTGCGAAGCAGCGAGGGATATGTATCAGTTGCGAGGTTAAGAGAAATCTTCTTTATCGTGGTTTATATTACTACTATTTTCACTACTAGAAATGTTATTCGTTTAGATTTTTGTAATTTACAAGTTCCACACGATTTTTTAAATATTTAAAAGTATTAAGTAGGTACTTAGGGCCTGGAACTGTAGTTGTCAAACTATAAAACAAAACCAATAACATCTGGTTTGTAGAACGTTTATTTTATTATTTACCTAGCTTGAAGAAATATAACTTCTCAGAGAAAAGGAGTAGGTAAATAATGACGACTTCTCAAGTTAGTAGTGAAAAAAACTATTTTTTCAAATAAACTAGGTAGGTAGGTACTGACTGGGGGCGCCAACTGCTGTTCATCTAAAGTAAAAAGATTAGGGTTCCCACATCCCACAATTAATTAACCACACATCACGTCTTTCTTTTTCCATTGGAAAACGAAAAAAAACTTAAATTGGAATTAATTTTACGATTATGCCGACATTCAAAATATACACCCAAGTTTGCCATGTTAAATAACTTGTAAAGAAAACGAGAACGTTTTTAATAGACAAAATTAAACATTTGTAGTAGGTAGCTAGTAAGCAGGAACTTTTCAATTATTTATAATTATTCCAAATGTAAATTACATCTAGTTACCTGTGAAATTTGTTTGCATGTAAATTTTTATGTGCCACTATTTATAGATTGGTATTACCTTATCCCGAACTGTCATTAATTAATAAAATTGTCAATAAAAAATATTCACTTCAAATAGCTTTAATTATAAAATATTTATTAATACCTACTACAATACAAAATGTACACAGTGCAAGAAAACATTTTTATTATTCAGGCATATTTTCGATTAGGACAGTTAATAAATGGAATGGGAGTATTCCCATGCCATCCTTGTTCCTATGCGACTTGTAAGCATCAATTTCGATTGCAGTTTCCTAACAGAATTGTGGAAGAAACTATTTTGGTGCACCACATTCATCGGCGTTGTTGAAGTGTAGCAAAAGGCAAAACTACCGGAAAGCCAGCCACTGACCCAAACATTGATGAAAATGCCGAAACTGTTGTAGTAGTAAACCCAAACATGTCAGTGCGTTGTATTCTTGGTCGTATTTCAGCTCGGGCAGCTGTCTCTAGAAGCACTGTTCGCACATGCATCCTTAAAAAGTGTCTGTTGCACATCAAATTCGACATAGAACCATGCTAGTCGAATACATTACTGCAACTTATTCCATGAAAATTTAAACAACAAAACACATTTTCGAAAACACGAAAGGTCGAGTAGCATTGTGTATTCAGTAAAATGGGGGACACTTTGAGCATTTGTAGTAGCCAATAATTAACTCTTTTCTAAGGACTAGCTTTAATTTAGTTAGTTGTCTTCCTTCCATTAATTTTAAGTTCTGTTTTTGAGAAACATTTTTTATTTTCTGGAAAATAATAAGGATTAATAATTTTTAATATGGGTTGTCTTACTTCTTACGATATTCATGCTGTTGAATAATGCGTTAAAATGTATACATACCTATAAATATTTTACTTTAAAAGTAAAGTAAAACGACTTAAGTCAATTTTGTAAACAAAAACTTTTGAGGTTATATTAATGTTCCGTGCTTAGTTCCGTGTAGTTAATAACAGTAGCGTGCGCGTATTGAAAATTCAAAGCACACACTAGACTTAAGTCACACTAGATGTAATTCATACAAGCGGACAGTGACCCACCCTGCAGTAATCCAGCAGCTGAGCGTATGTATTCATAAGTCCACATCTTGTCCACATGGGCTTGTAAAAATAATCTTTAAACTGCAGTCAATGGGGCGCCACTGACTTTAGGACATAGGTTGTTACGATTTTTACGATAATCACAACATGGCAACACTGAGCTTTCACGCTGTACGAAAATGCTTAAAGAAATCTGTAATATTTACTTTTCCTAGCGTAAATAAATCTTGTTTAGTTCCGAAGACCCTCCGCTTGAGGGCTAGCCTAGCGGCCGGGATACTTAATGTGAAACTTTAAAACCCATAAGGCTAACTCTCTTCCCATTTTATACTCTTTGGTTAAACCGAGGCAAAACATAAGGTTTATGTACAGTCAGTGACAAATGTTTTTACCGTACTGAGAAGTATGACACGTTTCTCTATTTGATTGCGTTATCAACACACCTATGTAAAACAATAAAAACGGCGCTATGTTACCTCCTATATTTTTCAGAAAAGCGGGTTCAGTGGTATAATACTGGTGAAAACATTTGTCACTGACTGTACATCAACAGCTATTCATTCTCAAATAGACAAGTACCCACTTCAATTTATTAATCAAATGTTTATTGAAGTAGGTACTTAAAAAGCTGTTATTGATGCATTTGGGAAACGTTACGAATAACGTTACCTGTATAGATAAGAAGGTTACCTATACTTTATTGTAAATTCATTATTGCTTCGATACCAGCAATTTCTAATTTTACACTTAGCCCTTCAGCCCTTCTTTATACAATTTTCTTTTGTCTCACTGCACCTTCTTTATGAGTTCAGTGATCGAACAGGATGTTATCCGTGTTTATATCTCTGACAACATCAAATTGTTTGCAAACTAAATAGCAAATTAATAAAAGAACAGTTTTGTGGCAGCTCCCTTAACCCTTCTATTGTCGATAATTATCGGCCTATATCGATTATATCAACTTACGGAATGATCCTTGAAATAAACCTAAAAGACAAACTATCAAGTTACATCGTAAAGAACACTACCCTAAATCCTTGCCAGTTTGGTTTTCGACCTGGGAGATCTACTGTACAGGCGGTTCATAACATCGTCGGGGATATGGTAGAGGACAAAGACAAACAATATAGGTAGAGGGTTTGGAGGGAGGCCGCCACACAATACGTTGTGTGACCTTTCCAAGACATTTGACTGTGTTTCCCATGATCTAGGGATCTACTAATTGACAAACGGCATGTTTATGGCATTAGAGGCTTACCTCTATCTCTTTTTCGCACCTACTAAAGTAATCGGTGGCAGAATATCAATAGAGACAACTTGTCGACCAATGTAAAACACGGAGTCCCCCAGGGCTCAGTACTCGGGCCTCTTCTTATCCTATTGTACATCAACGATTTCCACCACTACTTGCACCCACTTAGCTGTGTTATTCGCTGACGAAACTACCCATATTTGTTTTGACAAAGATTCAAATAACTTAGTTCAACTATCTCACACCATAGAGGAACAGGCGTTAAATTGATTTTCAAGCAATCGACTGAAACTCAACCAGGAGGAAACAAAAAAATTAACCTTTTCAACAAACAACACACTTTCAAAAGGTAACACGGTTCTAGAGGGGTTCTCATATTGACCAACAAGTTAAAAACTAGCCAGTACTATCTTCCTGTTGAGAAAGCTAAAGGATTTCCTGGATTTTACAACCTTACACCTATTTTCCGCTGTTTCATGTGCTACGGTGTCACCTTGTGGGGAAACTTTCCTCACTCCTTAAGCATCTTTAGATTGCAAAACAACATCGTTAGAATATTGATAAACTGTGATTCAAGGGTCCACTGCCAACCCCTGTTTATAGATCCAGGTATTTTGCCTGTATCTTCCGTTTTCAGTTTTTACACTTTGCTTGAGATACACAGAAACAGGTCCCAGTCCTAGCCTACCGATACCAGTATATAAATCAATCAGGGTGCCATGACCACTTCACCAGAAGTTCAAACAAATTAAAAATCCCTTTTTATAAATTTACTAAATCAATTAACAATTCCTTAAATTTACGACTATACAATCATTTACCACAATCGTGCAGCGTAAGAGATCCGATAAAGTTTAAATCTAAAATAATGGGCCTAATAATAGCCTGGGGGTTTCAGACTATCGATGGGCGAAGTATAGGTACTAGCACGAATTTTATTCCTACAGAGTTATTTATTGTTACAACTTACAATTCCGGAATTAAGAACTTTTTTGAACGAGTTGCAATTTATGGGCGAGAGAGCGCAGAGATGAAGTCACATAAATAAGGCGAGTCAAATAGATAATTGTTTATGACTTTTTTTTCTAACAATAGGTAATTATTATAAGAAACATCCACAACAGTTAATAAAATGGAAAAGTATAACTAATATTCATTTATACTATTCAAAGGACGTAGGTATGTCGAGGACACTATTGATATTTTCCAAGTTGTACCATAGTTCAGTTTAATCGAGTTTAATCTTGTGGAACATACACCTTCAAAAAAGATGTTAGGCTACAGACGATAAGGTTTTCCTTTTATAATCAATACAATATTCATGACTTTAAAGAATATACAAAATTTAAAACCGTAGACTGTGAAAAATATTTTAGGGTTATTGTTAAGGTTTAATATTTAAATTCTTACATTAAACAATTTAAAGGTCTCTCTCCAATCTCTCTCGATATAGGTACCTCAAAATAGTATTTAAAATTTCGCTTCCGGAAACCGGTCAAGTGACACACTGTAACCGGTTTTTGGTTAATAAATGGTTTCTGGAAACCGGTATAAGCCTTGTTTAATATTTGAGGTAATTAGTTGCTTTAATTTATTTAAAAGAATATAAAATGCACTTTTTTAATTGACTTTGGCATTAAATGGATAACAGTACTTTTAGAATAAAAGAGGCTAGGCCAGTCAGTCTATTGAAGAATGATAAAAAAAAGATTTCAATAGAAAATAATATGGTACCTACCTATTATATATATTTAATAATTATTAGTAAAATGACATTTAAGAAATGTGAACGAAATGTCGATAGATTATCAAATTACCGTCAAATTATAGAGATAGTAGAAGGAGGGTGGCAAACACTAAAACAAGAGAGCAGAATGTTGCAATTAGAAAGCTTTTTTTTGTTTTTTCATATCTCTAATAATAAACAGTACTGTGAGATGGGGGGGGGGGGAGGTGAAAGAGCGCCATGGGTATGGGGGCGCCAAAATAAAAACAATCAAAACCAAGGGGCGTTGTTAGGGCCATTTCACCCCCACCTCCAATTCCATTCTGCGTCCCCCATACATACAAAAAACACCCACACCCTTTAGCAATTTTAAGGGTACTAGTCGTAAGATCTATAAAGTCAACAGAAAATAATAAAAACTGATTTTTCTCAAATACCTACAGTTTCTTGATGGCAAATTACGAAATACCCAATCCAATTTTACCCGATTTTACCTCAATGCTGTTCCGCAATTAACTACCTATTAATGAAAATTTTGTACAAAATAGGCTCATTCATATTTATGACAATTTTCTAGACTGATTTTTCCAAAAAGTAACTAAGCATCCAGCATCCTGAGCAATTAAAAATTCCTTCTACTTGTTCAAGGTGTCTATGCTAAATATGTCCCTTTTGTAGATCAAACCAGTTCGGTCAAGGAAAGAAATTTTTCAAATTACTACATTAATGCCATGGATAATTTATAACCATTGAACCTATTATATTTACGTCGCGGTTATTTCAAGTTCAAGATATTTTACAGTTCATCTAACACGCTAATAACTTTTTTCTCTCTATATAAACACAAATGTGTATGTTTATAGGTCGTGTTATACACAACTTGATCATGCGCAATGACTTTGAACCGAGATACAAGGATACGAAGGAAACAAAATGTAACGAAAATTTTGCGTACGTGACTAGAAGCATGCCGGTGGTTTCCCATAGGAAAAGGATGGAGCTATACAATATCTTTCGAGTGCGACACCGCACGAGATAACAGACATACAAAATTGTTTACTAGGTTACGGTTGACAAACGTGTTGCAGATTCAAAATAAAACATTTTAGTTGAAGACAGGTAGGTATTGCTGCAATTGTTTGTAAATAATTAAATTGATAAACAATTAATTTTAAGTTTTTGTATAAAAACAAAGGTGTATGTATACCAAAATAAAAGCTAGTTCTTGATTTCATTCAAACAGAATTGCTAAACTGTAAGCATACTATACACCAAAGCTTTTTATGTCTTAGGTATGTACAGATAAAGTTAGTGTACCTGTAAGAGAAATCAAATTTTTAAACTAACCTTAGTTCTCCCATTAATGTTATATTGTCCAAGTTTTCCGTTGTTTAGCATTCTATTAGCTCTCATTATAACGGCATCTACCTGACTAATTAAAGAGCCTATGTGTTTACACGATCTTTCTCTTCCATCAGTCCAATGAATTTGATCTCCCCTAATAGTTTTTTGATCTCCTTTTCTTCCAGTACTGGATACGAGCTGACCATCTCTGAAAACTCCTTTGGTATACATATCGATGACTTCTCCAAGAACAGCTTTACCCCGTTCTTCCCCTAAGAAATTATCCACAACACAGACCCCGTATGCATTCATATCTTTGATAACGTTTCTGCACATCTCCTCTATGACATCTTCATGGGTTTTGTGTGAATACGGCGGGGAATTTGATTGTAGTGAAATTTCAGGAAAATCGCGAACGTTGGATTTGCGAGGGTGAACGATATTTTCTCCACTTATAGGCATTGCAGACTTGGCGGACCGCAAGGTCTTCTCTGTAGCAGATTTTTCTTCTCTGAAGTCTAAATTGAGATTCGGTGACAAAATTTCGGCGACGGCACTTAAAATTTCATTTTCAGAACTTCCTTCGTAAGTTATTGCACTAGCCGTGTTAGGGTCTACAACTGTATTTAAAAAACTTTTTTCTCCGTTCACAACCGGAGGTTGGTTAGTCTTTTGGCAATTTAATTTGTGCTTTTTCCAGTCTTGTTTTTGATGAACTTTCGAACAATAATAAGTTATCTTACAACGCGAACACCGCAACAGATTTTCGGTCGATCCACACACTTCGCATGCATTGACTGATACTAAACTCATTTTTATCGTTCTTCTACCTCTTGGCTCACACCGCCATCAATTTATGACATTGCACTCGAGCTATACATACGACCACACTTTACTTTCACCTTGAAGTAATTCACAAATTTGACATAGAGTACGCTAAGGTGGTAAAAACAGCTGTTTTACCTTGTATTCCTTTTATATTTTCTACACACATATAAATCAAATGAACAGATGGCAATGAACTATGCATAAGGTGAAAGAAAACAGCTATAGCAAGGAAGTGAAGAAGGTAGTACAATGGAAGTGCCTCTAGTAACACATCCTATCGCCTATCACGTTTCTAATAAATTCTATTTCTTATTTTTAAATTCCTAGTTTGCCAATAATATACAGAGTTATCTAAAATAAACTTGATCAAGTGGGCTGTAATTCCATGTAAATTAAATGGAACCACAGCCTTCTTGGTCAAGTTCAGTTTAGGTCGGTCTGTAGTACAGTGATTATCAAATCTTTTCATGACCTTCTTGATGTTTGAGACTTGACCAAGTTTCGAAAATCAAGAAAGTCGTGAAAAATTCAATTTTTGTTTTACTATTATCCGAAGATTTGTCAAGCTCCATTCATAAAGACGCCAATTTTTTTGGGAATTTTTTTGTTTTCATTGGTTAAATTTGAATTTGCCGTGAAATGTAACACATGGAAACAAAATTGGAAAAATTCTCAAATGAATTTAATATTCACGTTATATTAATGCTGGTATGGTATCCACTAATGTTGACATTTTACTTAACCTCAAAGTTTAATTAGTTGTCAAAGTGTGAAAGTATTACATATTTTTATAATTTACACGGATTTTGAACACAAATTCTTTAATAAAACTGGCATTAATCAGATCGTTCATATTAGCTGAAAATGGATGATACTTTATTCGAATTCTTACATTCAGAGGTGGTGAATTACGTTTTAAATCAAAATGAATTGAATAATACAGAATCAAAAGTAGGTATGTTAACTCTAAATGAATTCCTTTAATGCTTAAGTGTTCTAATTTCTAGGATGATGATCTTTCTAACTTGGAGTACATAGGTTTTTCCACAGGATATAAACTAATTGAAAGGTAAGGAATTAATTTACATATTGGAAGTACTCGAGGAATTGTGTGGGGTGAATGCATTTTTTTTAGTATAAGCCATAATTCTCTTCAATAATTATATATTTTCAGGTTAACAAGAGAAATGCCTCGTTTTAAAGACGAGTTAGATACAATGAAATTTATCTGCACTGATTTTTGGTCAGCAATTTACAAAAAACAAATAGACAATTTACGAACTAATCACCAAGGAGTTTATGTCTTACAGGATAATGGATTTCGATTTTTAACAAAGATATCAAATGGAAAACAGTATTTAGAGCTTGCACCGCGATATGTAGCATTTACCTGTGGAGTAATTAGAGGTGGTTTAGCTAATTTAGGAATTAATTGTCTTGTTACTGCTGAAGTTCAAACTATGCCTGCTTGTAAATTCCACATACAGATGCAAAGGACATAGGTATTACATTCCAATATTAATAGGGGTATGTTATGAGATTATTTTAGAACATAATATAAGAATACTTCGTGTGACCACTCTTCAAAAGTTGCATTGCAAGATTTACTGCTAAGAGTAATGATAATTTTTAATGTGCCTCAGTTTATTATAGTGTCCTTTTAAGAGATGTGGTTGTATTACAAAGTGTTATCATTAATTATATTTTAATTGTAACAACTACCCAAATTTACGAAGCAGGGATAGTGTTTTTATTTTTTCATTTTGTTTTAGAATATTCAATACCAGGCAGTGAAACGGTTAATACATTTCATTATTAATTTTGGTTTATGTTTACTTAAAAAATGAAACTTATAACACAGATAGATTTCTCTATAAAATGTTTATTAAGTTACAAGACAACAGCTGTTTGTACAAATTATATTTAAAATTTAAAACATCAAAATATTTCAATTTCATATAGAAGTAAAATTGTATTTATTGTAATGTAATTCTTAAACTTTGCAAATGCAATAAAAGTCTTAGGAAGTAAAATCGTTTGATTTTTCATTATAGATAGTTTCTCTTCATTTTTATTATTTGTATTGAATATTAAAGTTCTTTATAAAATGTTTATTAAGTTGCAATAGTGTTTTGTACAAATCACATTTAAAATTTTCTAAAAATCATACAAAAATATTATAAATTGCACAAAAATATTTCATTTTCATATAGTATGCAATATTAAAATTTTATATTATTCCAAGTTTAAAAAACGCAGTAGTAAAGTCTTATAAAGTAAAACTGTTTGATATTCCCTTAATGTTTAGTTGCTCCATTCTGAGACATCTTAGCTTCATTTTCAGTATTTGTAATATAATCTAATAAGTCAATAATCGACATAATTCCGACTATTTTTTCATCATTTCCAGAACCTTTTTGCAGTACTGAAAAATAAAATTTAATTAATCTTTTGACTTCAGGAGTGAATTTTACTTCTGGTATGTATTTCCCTTATATGGGAAGTAGTACTTAAATATTTTTTAGTTATTAATTGTTGTAGAGATAATATAAAGGTGGATCCGTAATTGGTGCGTCACACGGCAAGCCACATTTAACCAATTATGAACCAATTGAGGATCCACCTTAACGCGTCAACTGCGGATCCACCTTAAAAAGTTAGGTAGGTAGGTATACCTTGTTTTTGATCTTGAACTACAAGTACAAAAGAATCTTTTTCAAGTATGCGAGATGCCAATCCCAAATTGGTGTCGGGAGTAACTTTTCTGAATTGTTTAGAAACTGCTTTACTAATTGGATCATTAGCACGCACTTTAGAGCTGACCAACATACTCATTAGGTTTGTCATAGTTGCCATACCCAGCAGAACACTGAAATAAAAAATAAATAAATATATATTTTGTAAATGCCTATATTACTTGTAGTGATTGAGGTATTTTTATACAAAACCTTCCATTGGACAACTTACTTGTGTTCATCAGTAACTGGAAGTTGATCATATCCTTGTTTTTTCATGATCATTAATGCTCTAGAGCAGGTTGTAGCTTGTGAGATTGTAAGAGGAGCTTGCAATGTGAGTGCTGCAACTTTTTCATCCCACCACCTACAAATATTGCAAATTTTACATGAAATTTCAGAATATCACCCAACACAATTTAGATTCTTCATGGTGCGATGAAAGATGAGAAACTGGTATACATGTGTGTACCTAATTTATAAAATGGGGTATCATGACATAATAGCGCCTAGCGCGGACAAACACGGCGCAGATAAAAAGGTGTTAACAAAACGGCGCTGCGACAAAAGCCCAAAATTAGTGAACCCAATGCCGAGGTTAGTTATACTCTGAGTAGAAATTTTTGTCAGTTTTGTTATGTTAGGGTCATTTCTGGCTGCACTGTTCTGTTACAGAGCCATTTTGTCGCAGTGCCCTTTTTGTTGCCCCCTTTTTACCCGCGTCGTTATGTCTGCATCGTGATTTATCTGAATCATTATGTCGTGGAATCATACTTTTATTAACATACCAGTGCCCTTGAGTATTGACAGAAGGAATGAAATTTCTTGCCTCCATCCAATGGTCAGAAACAAATTTGGTCATGTAGTTTCGGATACCATCAGGTAGCAGCACCACACACCTTTGACCTTCTTTTAATGAAGCTGCTGCTCTTAATCCACAAATCATTGATGCACCACTACTGCCACCTAAGTATGCAAAAGGTTTTTTAATTACAGAACATGCCCTAACTGGATTGATATTGCAAGCTCAATTTTTCAGAAGAAATAATTTTCTAGTAGAATGAATTTCTTATAGAAATGATTTCATTTGAGTTCTAGATTTGTTAAAAGATATTTTTCTTACCACATAGTAAGCCTTCTTCTTTTATTAACCTTCTAGCCATGGGTAAAGCATCATTATCATTAATTTTTATCCACTTATCAACTACAGATCTATCTAAAACCGTGGGAATAAAGTCATAACCGACTCCTTCAACTTCATAGAATGTAACATCTGATTTGTTTAGAGATTCTGGTTCAGCTAATATGGAGCCTTCAGGATCCATTCCAACTACAATGCAATTAGGGCAAAGTTCTTTTAATCTTCGCCCCACACCTGTTACTGTACCACCTGTGCCTGCTCCTATAATCTATTACAGAAATGTCTTAGTCCTTTCAAAAATTTGCTTATAGTCTGGCCTTTTATTTGATTCTAATACTTACAACCATATCAACTTTTCCTTCGCATTGCTCATATATTTCAGCTGCTGTTAAATCATAATGAGCTAACGGATTTCCTGCATTACGGTATTGATCAAGGATAATGGAATTTGGTATCTGTTTTTGTATTTTTTGGGAAACAGCAATGAGACCTTCAGGAGAATCAAAAGCAGCAGCTGTAGGAGTTCGAATAATTTCAGCTCCTAAGGCTCTCAAGACATCTACTTTCTCATTGGACATTTTCTCTGGCATCACAATGATACAGCGATAACCTGTAAATGATTTGTGTTTATAGTTTTATGTTCTCTAATGCCTTGATTCTGATGATAAATGTAATCGTGACGAAGTGGTCGACGTGAATGCGAGAATAATAAAAAGAGTGAAGTGCGCGGTTCAACTAAGTAAAACGAAATTTTAAAATCAGAGGAAGTAGAACCCAGTAGAGAAATTAGATTGTATAAAACCCACGACTTGATTTCGAGACTTGACGAAATCAAGAAGGTGATAAAACCATAAAACAGACATCTGACTAGTGACTAGAGATGAAACCAGAGGCGCTTTCCAATTGGAAATGGACTGGCGTGTAATGATTCTGTAGTGCATGTTACTCCAGAAAAAAGGTTGGTCCTTGGGGAGACGGGGGAAGGTAAAATTAAAATGATCGGTTCAGGTGCAACAAGCTCCAGTCAATTGGAACGCACAAGCGGCACAAGTGCAGTTCGGGAGCTAGTCGGTGTTACTCCTGGGTGCAATTATTGGAAAGTACGTCTAGTCTAGGTGACGTACAGATGTTGTCTGTGGTACAGACCCAAACAACAAAAACTAGATTGAGTAGTTAAGGAAAATATTTGGAATAAAACAAACAGAAGAAGGGTAAGAAAAGAAGAATCACTATAAAAAGTAAGAAAATATCAGACATTGATATAATACAGTTTGTCAAGGCACAATTACTGATGATTGGACACAAGGAAAGATTAAAGGAAGAGTGAACAACAAAAATTATTATACCTACCTATGTAAACAACTAGGAGGTCAAAAAAAGAGGTGGCGGTGAAGAATAAATAGGTAGGACTTAAAATTTTAAAACGGAAACTAAATATTATAGAATTGGAAGAACAAAACGAAAGACCAAAAGCTGTGGGGGGAAATGACGCAATACGTCTGCAGGGACTGTAAAAAGGATAAAATGGAAGAAAAACAAACATAAGCATAGAATGTACAGCAATGGACAAAAGTAATGTCCCTCCGCCTTATGCTTATACAACCCCTTTACCGAGTTGTAGTAAGCTAGACACGAGAATTCATATAACCAAGGACGACAGTATAGAACACTATGCAACCAATCAGGAACAAGGCTGACTTTCGCCAACTTGACTCTCGTATTTCGACACTGTCATCAACTTTTGGTTTTTTTAAGTAGTTTCTTATAATTTTGTTATGATATTCTTAATAAATTCGTGTCTTAAATTACTTTGCTATAAAAATATTCGGTAAATTATTACTATTAGATCAACCACGAACATTTTTGCAATTAATTTTAAAAACGAATGTAATTCGAATATCAACAAAATTATAAAAAAAATATTTTTTACACGACCTATACAGGGTGATTCAAAAATGGCGCATAAGCTCTTCAGTACGTTGTAGGGGACGGTTATTTGAACTGTGGAAAAATCATAAAAAAAATTTAGCTGCTACATTTTTGTAGTTAACAACGAAGATTTTTTTAAAACAACTTGATAGGAAAATATCAATTTTGAAAGCTAATATTTCAGGATAATGAGGTGTTATGAGCATTTTATTTATTACCCACTATTAAAAATACTTAAATTATTTATATGAAATGATGAGAAGTTTCAAAATCCACATGAATTCAAAGTTGAGTTCTCAACTTAACTTCTTCATTTCTCAGCAAATTAGCGGCTAAGAATTTTTTTACTATTTTTCCTACACTTCAATTATTATTCCCAACAACGTACTGAAGAGCTTATGCGCCATTTTTGAATCACCCTGTATATATAAAGACCTACCTTACTCCCTCAAAACAGGGAGTAAAGTGGCCATTTTACTCCCAAGGGAGTAAAAGTACAACAAATGACAAAAAAGTTCAAAATTTTATTTCATGTCATTCTGACGTTTCAAAAATGCAGTCTCCTGAGAGAATTTTCCAATTTCAATATTATTCTTCACTCTCATGGTAGCTTTTAACATTGAAAAGAGCGAACATAACGTTGATGCCATGATGCTTCCAAGATTTTTGCCTTTTCGGCAAAATAAACGAGAAATACTCTCTCTGTATAATTTTCAATGTCTTTACCCACACACCATTCAAAAAGTCTTGATACGCTTTTTCGTATAATTTTCGCGACTTTGGGGGTAATAAATCCAACGTCACAATCGCTGCCGCTTCGTCAATATCTTTCAAATCACCCATTTTCAAGAATTTTCTTAAAACACGACCGCAATTTTAGAATGGCTACCGGTTGTTTACAAATCGCCTAGGTTACGATGCTTTTGAGATGAGATTTTATTAATTGCGATTTTCACCTATCTACCACAGCATATGTGATTGCTTTTGGAAAATTCGTAAATTTTTGCAATTAAGCCCTTTAGGTCGTGTAAAAAATAATATATATACCGCAGGACTAAAGTACTTCTTCATCCCTCGGGTGATTTACTGCCCTCGCTCGCTGCGCTCGTTCAGGCATTAAACTTTCACCCTCGGGGATTAAAAGTTGTACTTTAGTCCCTTGGTATATAATATACTATAAAAGACTACCTAAATGCTAATTTTTAAAAAATAAAAAGTTTACGTGGTGTAGAACTCCGGAACTCGGTTTCTCTGGTTTCGAATCCGGACGCTTTACCGCTGAGCAAATATGACAGATCTATTAATTGTTAATTATCTCAGGGTTATACGGAATACACCGATGTACAGGTTGTCAAGAATAGGAACAGACCTGGAAATCGTACCAATGCCGCCAATAGCGTCCTTATGTCGAGATTTCTACGGCTGTTCTTATCCTTGTTCCACGGTTGTTCCTATTCTTGACAAGCTGTACGTGCTGCAGTCTCTTCTGATTGGTTGACTAGCGCCCCATGCTATCGCAACTTACTACAACTCGTCAAAAGTGTTGTATAAGCATAAGGCGAAGGGACTTTAATATAGTCCATACTTGTACGTCATTAAAATTATTATTGAAAGTATTTGATTATGTGTTTTACTTGCCTTTAACAGCACTTGCAACTGCCAATCCAATACCAGTATTACCCGATGTTGGTTCGATAATGGTATAGCCTGGTTTTAGCAACCCTTTCTTTTCTGCATCTTCAATCATTCTGTGGCCGATTCGGTCCTTCACTGATCCTCCTGGATTGAAAAATTCACACTTTGCCACTGAAAATAGGAAAATAATTCAAAGTTAATCGTGAGAAAATGTGAACCCTAATAGCTGAGTTATTATTTTATTTTGGATTGTGCATTTATGTTATACAGGGTATAGAATTAAATGACGCAATATAATATCTAAAAAACACTCATGCTACCGCATTCGTATTTTTAAATGTATTGTGCACGAGACCACAATTTGGTCTCCTGCTTTATCTAGCAACAATGTTTCGGTAACTACTACTTTTCGATAAAAATGTTTCGATAAAAAGTCTCGTAATATTGTAGGTATACTATGATAAAATTATGTACCCGTAAATGTTATATTATTTTATTTTCAACCATATACCGAGTGGGTACTTTCAAAGCCGAACATAGGGGAATTGCATTGTAACTAACCTTTATATAGATTCCTGCTCGCCATTTAAACTCACAAGGATGGTAATGTCTTTATTATAAAAACCCTCTGCTCTACTGAATACTCGTTATTATTCATATTATTTGATATTAATAACAGAAACATCGACTGATTTCAAATAATTTAATTGACAGATAAAAAAAAGTTGACAATCATAGCAACCTATATTATTTCAAAATAGCATTATTTTATAATTTTTTTCACAGAAAAAGATAACTAAGTACTAACATTTATTGGTACCATCAGATGCGCTGTATTTTTGTCGTTCTATTCATACCATTACCATCCTTGTGGGTTTAAATGGCGAGCAGGAATCTATATAAAGGTTAGTTACAATGCAATTCCCCTATGTTCGGTTTTGAAAGTACCCAGACGGTATGTAATGACAGCATTTCTGACGTTTACTAACTGTCACCGTCCAGCCAGGTGGAAAGTGATCACTTTCCACCTAGCGGGTGGTAAAGTAAAAATATTAAAATTGTAGTATTTTCATTTTATTATTTGAAACATATAGGAAAAACTAATGAAACTAATTAGTAGTATTCAAATTAATTGTAACATTGGAGTTATTATAAGTAGCAATAGAAATATTTAATATTTATATGCTTAATTTTATGTTTCACTAAGAAACGTTAGTGGAGCATAATCAAGCAGGTCGTTACAGTTATACAGGAGTGTGCTTTTGTCAATATGTAGTTTTTTTTTAAAATATTAATATTTTTAATTTTTATTCCCGTCTGTTTTAGATGGTTGAAAATAAAATAGTAAACGAACCACGGTGGAAAGTTTCATTTCTATCTTGAGTATTAACTGACCTCGGCACTTCGTGCCTTGGTCAACTATCTTAGCTCTCGATAGAAATGAAACTCTTTCCACCTGGGCATGTAATATACTATTTCGTTTGTTCGCAAACGGAAAAACTAAAACTGTCACTTTCACGCGAAATTTAATTTTAATTTTTAATTACGTTTATATCTTTACTAAACGTTTATTTTACACGAATTATTGTTTTCATAGAAAGAAAAACTAGAAAAGACAAAATAGTACTATTACAGAAAACAGTACATTCAGAAAACTTCCGTGACGTTTAATGTGTCAAATGGAAAATTCAGTTGGTTATTATAAAAATTAAAAATCTCTATTAGCTATTAGGAGTCAAGACCTCATTTTCAAATATTTATACATTTATAGTGATTTTTATATCGAGAGATCAATAAAAAAACCAATTAGGGCAGGCTGTGAAATTGAATTATTTTAAATTGGTACTGTAGCCACATCTACAGAATGACATTTCTGACATGAAAATTTAAAACTGAACGCTCAGAAATGTCATTCTGTGGATGTGGCTACAGTACCAATTTAAAATAATTCAATTTCACAGCCTGCCCTAATTGGTTTTTTTATTGATCTCTCTATATGAGCGAACTAAATTTTTCATTTGGTTTTCTGAATATATTTATATTATTCTAGAAACAGTACGCATGAAGTAAGAGTAACAGATCACCGAACGGCAGTTGTCACAACTCCACCCTAAGGCACCATAGATATTTGTCAAAACAGCCTTTTCTATTTTCTCAGCGTTTGAAATACTCAAAATTAGAAACGAATACATGCGTAGACGCGGAAATTTTTTCCGTACAAAAAACCTATATTGACTTTCTTTCTAAAATAATTAGGAAAGATAATGTTGGAATATTAAAATTTTACTATTGACATCCCTATGCTGCGTCATTCCATTCTACACTCTGTATATATTTTTCCTAAGATTAATATTCAATCTTCCCCTGAAGTTATGACCTCTCGCTTTTAGATAAGCCTCCATTTAAATCAGTCACACCTTAGCCGCCTTAGCGTTAAATAAATTCAAGGTTCAAACTTTGATAAACGGTTTGTTTATAATGTTTATCTTAGAATAAGGGAATTTGAGCAATTAAGCATTTGTTTTGAAACAATGAAACCATTCCATTTGGGAATTACCTAACGGAATTTTTATCTTCAGCAATAACACAATATTTATCAAGTACTAGAAAGTGTTTACTATGTGTGTTTTACTATATACTATACAGGGTGGTGATTTTTACGATGCTCACTATTGGTATCTCGGGAACAGTAAACGATACGAAATCGGTGAAATTAGACAAAAGTTGCGCTTTTTTATGACGATTGAGAATCAGAAAAGAAATCCCGGATATTTTGAGTGCTTCCTGATTTACCACGAAAAAACTGAAAATAGTGACTTCAGAAAAAAAATATTATCTTTAATACCATTGACACTATTTTAATTAAACTTGGTAACTTTATATTTTTGGCCACTCCAAGTTGAATGGCGCCTTCAGGTCCTTCTAGATTTCAAGCTGCGATAGTCAACATAAGAAATAAAAAAGTAGACTATAGCAGCTTGAAATCTAGAAGGCCTAGAAAATTTTTGAAGGCACCATTTAACTCGGAGTGGCCAAAAATATAAAGTTACCAAGTTTGATTAAAATAGTGGCAATGGTATTGAATATAATAATTTTTTTCTGAAATCGCTATTTTCAGTTTTTTCGTGATAAATCAGGAAACAATCAAAATATCCTGGATTTATTTTCAGATTCTCAATCGTCATAAAAAAGTGCAACTTTTGTCTAATTTAACCGACTTCGTATCGTTTACCGTTCCCGAGATACTAATAGTGAGCATCGAAAAAATCACCACCTTGTATACGCATTATTGTTGCCCATGCCTATTTTGTTCAGATTATTACATTTACTAAAGATGTCTAGAAAACTAGTGCATACTGTCTTATCACGAGTTTTCTCGCCAGTCAGTCTCCAGTCTATATGCGCCAATAGTTTTTCTGAGGGTTTTACACAATGAATATTTTAACTTTTTATTAGGTACCTACGTTTTCTTGAAATAACTGATACAATCTGTATTTTAATGATAATGTGTCAACAAAATAAGATCTCTTGCAGAAATATCAAAATATTATTCGTCAAAATAGTTTATAAGTGTTTGTAATTTTACGATATGGGATATTTTTGTTTAACTTTTTGTGCTTGTTACTAAGTGGTTCTATAAACTATAAATATATGATGTTAATTTGTCATACCCTACTTCACAGATCATACGTATTTATTTAGAACTATTAGTAGAGATCCTAAAATCTAGTTAACACCGTAAATTTAAATTCAAACCTTGAGTAGTACCTACTGTACTACAAACTTCTTATACAGTGTGAGCATTTGAAAACGATCCACCTTTAATATCTCGTGAACCATACCAAATATCAAAAAATTGTAAAAATACATTTATATAGAAGATGGGGGACACTCGATAACGTAATCCACGTTGCGCTAATACTTACCCCGCCGCCCCCACCTATTCAACCTTGAAAAGTTTAAATGGCACTGTGCCCTTTGTGATATCTCAAATTAAAGGTCTTTTAAAATGCTATCTTTTTACGCAAAGAAAATGAAAATCGATAGATTCGTTTTGGAGAAATAAAAAAAAATCATGAAAAAAGTGTGTGCTTAAGACGTCCGCACGTCAGCAGTGAAAACCAAATGAGAACTGTGAGATTATTATTCGGCGATTAACACGCGAGTTAGTTGCAATACTATTTGCCTGTAATGTTATCTTTTAACATCAAACGTGCGTTCGACTCGCGCCGCCACCCACTCGCAAGCGGACCCGGTGGGGCAAGACTCGGTATCTCGCACGTTTCGCCCGTTTCGACCCTGCAGATTGCACTTTTTTTTACCTTTATCGGCGAAAAAGTAATCTGACAGTTGTCATTTGATTTTCGCTTTTGACGTGCGGACGTCTTAAGCACCCACACTTTTTTCACGTTCTTTTTAATTTCTCCAAAACGAATCTGTCGATTTTAATTTTCTTTTTCTTCGGGTAAAAAGATAGTATTTTAAAAGACCTTTAATTTGAGGTATCACAAAGGGTATAGTGTTATTTAAACTTTTCAAGGTTGAAATAGGTGGGGTCGGCGGCGGGGTAAGTATTAGCGCGACGCGGATTAAGCTATCGAGTGTTTCGCATCGTCTATAAAAATGTATTTTTGCAGTGTTTTGATATTTTTTGGTATGGTTCGCGAGATATTAAGGGTGGATCGTTTTCAAATGATCACCCTATATAGTAAATGTATTCGATTATCTGTACTAGACCCGCTCAAAACAGAATAATTATAATTTATCCACAACCAGTATATTATAAGGTCATAATTCCACTACTAAGAGACGTCTTATGATATGAATAAAACACATAGGTCTTATAATTAAAACAATGGTAAATCTATAGCAACACGTATGACAAAAGTCAGTTGAAAATGTCAAAATAAATTTTTTCCAAAATATTAATTTGAAAACGCCACTTTCTGGTCTGTTTGTGGATAAAACGTTGTATTGCATACGTGTCTTAGTTGTATTTTATCCACTGAAGAAAATTAAATGCTCGAACTTCGTTCTCGCGTTTAAACATTCTTGCGTGGATAAAATACTACCTAAGACACTTATACAATAAATAACTATTAAGATCAATTAATAAATTATGCTGACTGCCTTATAACTTATGTCACACTGTGTCCCACTGAAATTTATTTATTTATTTATTTATAAGCCATTAAGTCTTAAGAACAAAAACGAACAACCTATCTTGGTTTTAAAATAGTCTGGCAGTGGCACCTTCAAGATTATTTAAATGTGAAATTGTGAAGTGACATTTTAGTTCAAAACTTCCTGTCCATAAGATTTATTTATGTCAAAGAATACAATATGGTAATTATGTACTATGTAAATTTTTATCGTATTTTGAACAAACATGTTTTTGTTTAATTTTATCTCAACAGTTATAATTTAAAACATATCCTCGTATTCTAAAATTTTAATTTAAGAATGCTTTTTAAAACTACCAAAACAACAAACCTATACCGGGTGACAAGGGACTCCGGGACACCCCTATTATTTTTTTTAAATTTTTTAAGGGTCTATTCTGTATGCACTTGTTAAAATTTAACGTGACTTAAAAAATGTAACCAACCGCTAATTTTAAACTATTGCCGTTGATTAGTTAAATGGTAGTTTTAGCTGTCATAATTAAGCTTAGTTAGCAATTGGTTAAAATTTTAACACCACGTTAAATTTTAACCGTTGCTTACAGAATAGACCCTTAACTGACTTAAATCAATATTTATGCATTATGTAGGGTTTCTTAAATGACGGACACGGAGAGCACTATGCGATGCTCATGTTAAAAGTGAGTGTAAAAAGTGTAAGCGACTTGGTCCTAATCTATTTAGTTTCCGAGTTATTCGCATTTTAAAATTTTTAAATATAACAACATTGCATACTTGCACAAACTTTATTTTAAACGTCTGGCGTTTTAACAAAGCAGTACACAATGCAAGTGCAGTTAGGGCCAAATTCATAGTAGTCACTTAAGTCAGACTCGAACTCAACTCATCCTAACCACGCCCTAAATGACAGGTTCGGTATTCATAGATGTTCCTCACTCACTTTTTACTCACTTCCAACTTGAAGTTGAGTAGAATCTGAGTAAAATATAAGTGCTGGTGTACGACCACTTAAATAATACTCATCTGTAGTTTTTTCACTTGTTTATCGGTTGTACGGATTTTATTATTATAGAAATAATAAATATTAAATAAAATATTGATTTTAACGGGAAATTTCCCGTTAAAATCGATATTTTATTTAATATTTATTATTTCTATAATTATGGATTTCAACAAAGTAACGCTTGAGAATGTCAATAGATTTTATTATTGTTTATTATTGCTTATTACTAGTTTTTAGTGTGCTTTTATTATTAGTAAACGTAGTCTCAAAATTAAGTAGGTATAAATGCTTAAATAAAAGTCTAAAAATTATTATTATTATTATATATAATTATTATTAAATTAGGCTGATTAACAATTTATATTAAAATTTTTTGAGAAATATTTGGCAGTCGTTTTTGTAAAATTAAATTTAAAAAAAATTAAAAATCAAATTGAAGAGAATATAGGTATGTATATTTCGGCACCATATAATGCAATTCAGTATTATAAATAAACAATATTTTTTTTAAATTAAATCATTCTTAATAAATGAAAATAAGGATATTTTTTTTCCATGTTTGTGTTGTACATAATTTTAATTCCAATTAACTTCAGTTTCATAGCAAATTTTCTTTTATTATTGTGCTTTAATTAATTTAAAATTTAAGTACTACCGTGTTAATAAACTCTTCTCTCAGTTACCACGCTATAAATATGTGTTTTGAGGTGAAGAGTTAATGCTACTGTCCTAAGAATATAACGAATATTAGATAAATTATATTATTAAATTTTAAAAAGAACTACCAAAACAAGCACGTGGAATGAAACGTTGGTTCGAAAACAACTTACGCGCACCCGATCGCGTCGAAAACGTCACAGACACGTCATAAAGTTGTGACGTAGCCACTCATTGCTTGCTCAAGTTAAGTAACTTACAACGTGCGACTGTGAATTTCAGATTCGAGATGAGTGCCCACTCATACTTGAGTGAGTAAAATATGAGATGAGTTCGAGTTGGAAGTGAGCGAGTACTATGAATTTGGCCCTTAGATTGCCTATTTTCCGGAAGCGGGGAGGATGCTGTATCTATTTGCTGCATCACAAGCGATAATTGATAACAAAACAAAACTAGGTACAATTAAATATCTGAAAATACACGATATAAACATAAATACCCGCCCGCAATCGGCGCTTATTTGTTAGCAAAGCTGGCTACACCACGGCTACACAAATCAGTGCAAACAAGGCCACGCGGCACGCATGAATCACAGAATGATGCTCTAGAAACTGCCGCCTAAGCATCGTCGATTAGCCCCGGACAACTACGATCCTACTGGATTCTGTGGCACGTCGAACTAGGATTTTGAATACAGCAGAAACAAAATAAAAATTATGAATTAAATATTTGATTAAATTGTGTCGTCTGATGAAAGCAGGGGAAGCAGTGCTTCCATCGCTTCCTTGGACCGCACACGCCACTGTTATCATCCACAAGTGCGGAAGTAGAAGCGGTAATTCATTTTATTGTGATGTTTGATAAAGTAGGCCTGCAAAAATGTATACATTGATCCTTCACTGTGGGAGAAAACATAACGGACTCTTCTATCTAATGACCCAAATAATAATTACTTTAAATAAGAAGCGTGTCACACTGGGGGGGGGTTTCAAGATTTTGATAATTTCCTGGTTTTATAATAGCCTACTAGGACATACTATTATCTGGCATCATCCAAAGTCCATACTAGAATTCCACGAAAAACTGCATAAAAATATTACTTAAGGGGGTAATGCTGCAAATTTGCCGTATAGGTATGTGAATACATGTAATCGTTTTTGTAAGATTTCTCAGTCAATAGTGGACTTAGAAAAAAACCAAAAACACCAAAATGCTCAGAAAAATATACCGAGGGTGCCTATAGAACGTTTTTTTCAAAATTATTATTAGGTAATTAATAAAAAAATTGATTTTTGCAAAAATTGTTTATTCTCTAGTTTCCTCATTTATTTGATTGAAATTGAAAATTCGGCTTCTATAGGCACCTTCGTCAATTTGTGTACTACAAGAGCCTCATTTCGAAAATTGTCTATCCCGAACCGTTTTTTCAAAAAACCGAAAATACGGAGCCAAAGTGTTGGCTAATTTTTAAATTCACAAATTTCCAAATTGTTTATTAAAACATACAGCAAGCTACGTGCAGTTAGCGAAAACATACATCTACACTGTAAAAATAAAATATCAAACCTCTACAAGGTTATAGTAGTACCTATGTATTTTAATCATCCTGGAGTTAAAGATGAATCAAACAAATATGAAATCAGTATACAGGGTGTTTCCTAAGTAGTGTAGAAAATGCAGGGTTCTGGGTTTATCCTGGGCAAAAATTAAGACAACTTTTTCCAATATACTTTTATCCGAATATGTTACCCTGAAGAGTTACCGTCTTTTCAAAAATAGAGTAACAATTTGGTTTTCAATTTTTATCTCAAATTTGGACGTAGATAAAAAATACAAATCCGTGGACGTGTTCTACTAACAGGAAGGCTCTTTAAGGATATTTTCATAATCCACCTGTATTGTTGGAAGGGGATGAAATAGGGGAAAAAATAGATTGTTATACATCGTTGAATGCAGAAAAAAAAATGCAATTTATTCATTTGAAAATCCAAGATGGCGCCCATTTAAAATAAGAAATGTTGCTATCAACATCTCGAAAACGGCCTTTGCGATATTTTTTTTGTAAACATATTTTTGTTTATCTTAATGAATCAAGTAACTCTTGTATAAAACAATTTTCTGTAACTTTTATAATAAGCGAAAAAATCGACTTTTTCGAAAAATGGATTTTGTGGTTTTTTGCGGATATCTTTTGAAGGGTTCGGAATGTTTGATGTTTCTAAGCAGCATCTAAACCAGCATGAAAAACTGCACAACATTGCCCATTTAACCGAATCTGTATCTTTATTAATAAGAAAGATAGCCATGCAATACTACTCTATTTGGGACACACTGTATACCAGAGGACTGATGTATCATTTAAAATCCCTTGGGTGATTATATAATTCCTTCGCCCCCTCCGCTCGCTCAGAAAATAAATTCACCCTCAGGGATAAAATGATATACAGGGTGTCCCAAATCGAGTGGGATTGCATGGGTAACCTATTCTTATCATTGAAGATGGAGATTTGGTTAAATGAGTAATGTTTTGCAGTTTTGTATGCTGATTTAAAATCTGTTAGCAAAAGTTCAAAATGTCGAACCAGTTAGTTATTTAAAAAAAACTGAAAACTGTCATTTTTTTGTATGTCAAATATCTTCCTTAGATATAATAAGAGATGCAAAAAAGTTTCTTATGAAAGTCACTGTTTCCGATGAGACCAGTTTAAAAATGGTGTCAAAGAAAAATTCAAAATGGCTGCTTTTGAGGTACTCGTATCAACTTCCTTAAGTTAAATGGGTGCCATATTGGATTTTTAGGTTCCCGAATAAATTACCTAACTATTACTTTTTTTAAAAATCGTTTTATAGGCATTCTCGGTATACTTTTCTGAGCATTTTGGTGTTTTTCATTTTTTTTTCTAAGTTCAGTATTCACCGAAACATCCTACAAAAACGATTACATGCATTCATTACATATGACAAATTGAAAGCATTGCCCCCTTAAATTAAATTACTCAATTTGTAGAACTACGATATCTGCAGTTAGGAAGTCGACCGAAATTTTGAGGAAGGTTGCAGCAGGGCCGGAGACCGTTTTAGCCGGGGGCCCGCGTGCTTCGCACCCAAGCACCCCACTAGTTACACCCCTGGAAATAATTTATTCCCGTAATTATCTTTGTCAGTTATTATTATCACGGACTGTTATCTTTCGGGACGAAACATCTATGCAGCTTAAAAGTTACTCGAATCAAATTAGGATTAACTGTCATCACGGGGACGAAACATCCACTGCCCCTATAGGCCTATACTGGGTGTTTCAAATTGCATCTGGGGATCTCGCTTATCAGAAGAGATAGGGGGTAGGTTTAAATTTGACACTTTTGCAGAATTTTATGCATATATACTATTATAGTAACAATATGTCGCTACGAAATTTCTCTTCATCTTCGCGTGGAATTTTACTCTGGGAGGATAAAGAGAGCGAGTCTTATACGGTACTACGAAAAATAAAGGAGACAGCTGCGCCGTTGCCTAGGTAACTGTGTTCTTGTTGATTTGCATCAGGGTCATGACGTCACCATGGGTTTATGGTCACGTGATAATTTTTAAATTATCGTGTACTTTGTTTATTTAATAAAAAATTCAAGAAGAAATTTTTCATGTTTCTATTTGTAATAACACAGTTACTATACCGCATACTTTTAAATTATAGGTACCACTTTTAGCAATAATTTTTTTAGTATAATTCCTTATTATCATAATTATGGTGATGATAAAAGTATGAATGGTAAATAGCGAAAACAGTAACATTTGCAGGGAAAAAGAAACCACAATAACATTCGCAAATAATGCTAGTCAGCGTAATTCCTAGTAACTTTTAGGCGAACAGTGTAGAAAACTGAGCGAATTGTGTACCCATAAATAAGATTAAAATGACATAATGTCTATCCCATAATTGTTTTGCGATCTTACGTTCGTCCACGTATTCGTAATTGTATCGACTCGTAGTGTAAAGTATTTGCATAAGTGCGCCTTTCTCCGAACTTTTTGTGCTCTCTCGCGAAAATATTCCAGCCTTGCAGCATTACCCCCTTAAAGCTGCTACTTTTACTTAATGTACCTACTCTTTTTCTGATTCTAATCCAGGATTTTCTTTCACCTTTTTTGCCAATTTGGACCCAAACTTAATATCGAATATCGATATCCAAATTTGAATATCGTCTACCCCTAGAAAGGAGGCTTATAGACAGAGAAAGGCTAAAAGAAGAAGAAGAATGCACTTTCATTTAGTAGTTTCTAATTGGGCACAATATTGGGTGTCAATTAGTAAAATTCGTACATAAAGTTGCAACCTGAATATTCAGCAAAAATAAATGTAAAAAATATTTCGGAAAAGCTGGGGTTGGAGGTTATGGATTACGCAGGAAGCCCTAATTTTGAATGAAGTTTCCTGTGTAAATTGTTGTAATTAGTGTAAAGACACCTTCAAGTAACCCCCGTATAGGCATTGTAGCTATTATTTTTTTTCAAGGTTCGCTGAAACAGGAACTTATACAGGGTGTCTGGGTGTCCCACAATAGAATGTCAACAGCGTAACAGGGTCATTTTGGATTATCTTTAAGTAGAAACATGCCACATACCAGTCAGAATAATTTGCTCTAGTGTTTTCAAATTTTGCAACAAGGACAACTCCACTTATTTCTTACTATTTGTGTAAACTAATCAGCATATGGGGAAGAAGTTCCTCATGAAATGGTGTCGAGGTATTTTTTGTTGTAATTTACAAACCTGTGCAAGGTAGCACTAGTACTTCAAGAAACTTATCTGGATTAGTACTTCTTAAAATCATATTATAAACAAAAATACTTGTTCAAGTTCCCATATTTTCCAGATAACTTCACTTTTATAATTTTAACAAGTTAGACTTGACATGGAAGTTAAATTGGTTTGATAATTACATACCTAATAACCATTAGATTATGATTTAATTTATCATAAAGGATGCCCCTGACTGGTTTACCTAAATGATAGCAAAGAAAAAAAGAGCAGGGTAGGCCTAAAAACACTGTCATAATCATTATGATAAAATTCATCGATAGAAAAGCGATTTAGGAGGCTGTAGTCCTGCACACACAAAAGCTTATGGAAAAACTTGTTTAGTTAAAATTATCCCAAAAAACACCCTCTAGTAAGCTATAAATATCCTATTGGATGGGGAAAATTACGCAAACCTAAACTATGGTGCGGAGAAAATCCTGCTTTCATCTTCTACAATGTAATTTTTTATACCGTGTTGTACGAGGAACAGACGAGGGATATCTGATGTACCCTACAGAATTTTATCGCGTATCTTATAAAGTATGTAACTGTAAATTATTAACTTTTTATTTTTATTAATCGATAACTAGCAAAAAAATTTGTAATCACATTGGATAAATTTATTCCTCATCAAGAAAAGTACATCATATAAGGGCTTAAGGGCACATTTTACAACGTTACGTTTAGGGTTAAAGTTTGTTAAACGCTCAACCCTTCGATTAGTTTAAATCTTTATAAGCACTTAAAAGGTAGGTATACAGGGTGTTAGGTAAACATGCGGCAAAAATTCAAGGGGTTATTCCTTGGCGTGTTATAAGAATATTTTGTCCTATGATGATTTTTGAAAAACCCCTTTGTTTCGAAGATACAGGGTGAACAAAATTTGCGACAGTAACAACATATTTTTATTATCAAAAAGTTATGTAAAGTTGCTCAATCAATAAATGTTCGAAATGACTTCTTCCAGCCTGGATACAAGCATTCAATGTTCTCGTCATAGAGTGCCGAACTCTCTCAAACACACCAGGGTTGTTTCTAATTAAATAAAACACCCAGCAATTATCCGATTTCGCAATTTTCCAAATTCTCCACTGGAGTAGCGTAAACTAATGACTTCAGAGACCCCCATAAGAAATAATTCAAAGGGGTTTAAGTCTGGGGATCGAGTAGGCCATGCGTGTGGCCCACCTCGACCAATGTAAACAACTGGGACCGATTCAACAAATATCGAATATGGTTGTCGCAAATTTTGTTCACCCTGTATCTTCGAAATAAAGGGGTTTTACAGAAATCATCATAGGACAAAATATTCTTAGAATAGGCCGAGGAATAACCCCTTGAAATTTTGCCGCATGTTTACTTAACACCCTGTATAGTTGTGTGACTTTCCAAACCTCAAATATCCGCGTAACGATAGGTAGGTAGAAAATTACTGAACAATAGGTGTTAGCAGATTATAATGTACCTTTCTCGCATTTCTAACTATGCTTAAGCCCTGCAACAGCAAGAGATATGATGGACCATATTGTTCAATAAGTAATAAGTCCACAACTATACCCTATTTATCAAAATATAAGAATAAATAGACTTACACATTTCGCATTTAATCCCTTCAGTCTGTGGAATATGATTGAGTTTTACCATAGGAGTATTTCCAATAGCATGAAGAACATTCGGCATAATTTTCAACGGCGCGGTTCTGAAAATTGGAAAAAAGGCATGTAAAAGTTTGCTTAGTTATATTTTCAAATATTTTATGTACTTACAAAGGAACTGTTGTATGAGGGCTGCTCGTGGGGTCAGCATTTTTATTCCACGTGCACTTTGAGGGTAAATCAGGTCTGATAAAATCCATAATTGGCTCTTGTTTCGAACTCGTTCCTGCGTGTACGAACGGACACGGCTGCTGCTGCAAGACTGAAATATTTGAACCACCTTTACCTGCCATAGAGAACATGAATTAACCAGTCAACCAGCTGAGGAAAAGTACGTTTACGACACAAGCCTTTCTACGATTTATCTGTTCCACAATGGAATTGGGTTAAACGAGACTTTAATCGCGAGAACAATCAGTTTGCTATCAAGCAATGTCGAATTTACCAACTTGTGTTGTAACCGGCGAATTGGCCTGCAACGATTCAGCTCCAGGGAAACTGTATGACTAGAGACTATAATGAGCACTTCGTATATTTAAGATGTGGAAATTGGATTTCATTATCGTATGTTTATGCAATGGTGATGATCAAGGTCGAAGAGCGTAATGATATCTTTATTTTGTAATGAAATACCGACTTTTATCATTTGTTTAAGTTTCGTTAAGATTTATATGGAAAGAACATTGCGCAAGTATTTATTAGGAACCTCATTGCGATTAAATGGTTTTGGAATCGATTTTTATACATGCGCATGTGACGTTTTGACGCAGGCGTTGCGATTTTATTCCAACAAGTTGTTGAGAACAAGTGAGAGTAAAAACTGAAATAAGGTAACGAGAGTATCGGTATGGACCTCGAACAAGAATAATTCTTGTCAAGTGAAAATCTGAAAATCTTTGCATTACTTTTTTGATTTTTACGGACATACACTACGAAATAATTATAGTATTTTTATCAAAAGTTTTCCAGAATCGCTACTTACTACTTGTACCTTAGAAAATCAGTTTTACAAACGAGCCGAAAACATTTTAAAGATTAATTTCAGTAATCTTTGAAATTTAAACAAAAACAATTGAAATTGGAGCGGTTACCATAGGAATACCTACAGTAATTATTATTTATTTTAATAAACAATTTATGTTTCCTTAATATCAACGTTTATTCTTTTTTTTTCTTAGTGCTCCCGTGCTCCCAAAATATAACGTATAATAAGTACATTCAGGAAACTCCCGTGACGTTAAATGTGTCAAATGGAAAATGCAGTTGGTTAATATAAAAATTCCTATTAGCTATTAGTAATCAAGGCCCGAATTTCAAAATTTTATAGTGATTTTTTATATTAGCCAACTAAATTTTCCATTTGACACATTAAACGTTACTGGAGTTTTCTGAATGTATTATGCTGTAAGTCATCCCTTTAAAACGTTTTTTATATCTCTACTAATAACCCAGATATATGCCGAGACCCGTAAAATCAATCGCACTGTATATCCAGATAACTCACTTTAATTTATATAAAATAGAAATACCTATACCTACTTAAAGAATGTTTGGTATTTAAAGCGTGAGAAAATTAATCTATCTAATGACTATTTAGTTATTTTAAGAAAAATATACCTACCTGCACTAATTATGTTCTTTCTATTCTGATGAATAAAAATCTTACAATATGTAGTTTTATTTACTATACAGGATGTCCGAGATAAAATGATATAGGTAGTACTAAAGTCGATTCGAGGTTAAAAAATAAATTATCAATTGTAGCACCACCGGTCAACTCGCATTGTAAACTAAAAATATTTGTGTCTAGTTTTACTGATAAGAGATATCGTTTGTTCAAAATCAACACTGTTGATAAAAATAATATATACCTTGAGTTATTTGGTGATTGGGCACTTATTTTTTTAATTTAAATAACTAAACGCTCTTTAATACGACGTGTCTTTAAATTGTCAACTGCCTTAGAATTATTAAAACGTGAAGTATTTTGGGGAATTTTCTTGTCATTTCCTACTCGACTTGTGGGATTTTGGAGATAAGAGCGGTAACTATTTATTCACAGTAAGATCAAAATCTTTTGTCATGATTATTCTAATCTCAGGAAGTGGTTGGTTAGTATTTCCAAGTAGGTATAAATAATTATTGGCAGATATAATTTTAGTTTTCTTCTTACAAAATGATTTTGAAATTCCCATAGTGAGGTTAGTGGGACCAACAAGTGACAGCGATTGGTTTGGTATAACATTTTCGTTTTGCTGTTGTATTGTTTTTTGGTTACATACTATATGTAACCGGGCTGAACAAGGCTCCGTTTAAGTAGATACGGCACTGGTTTTACTTATCCAGTTGGTAACTGACAACTAAAATCACTATTAAACCAAGAAGGCAGTGTTTGCAGTTAAATGCCTACAAAGACAAATTTAGAATAGACGATCGTTGAACTTTTGCCCGATATTAATTCTTTGTATTCGTTTACTACTTCTTTGCATAAATGTAAAGAACAAGGCACAATTAGATCAGAACATTAGATTCGAGTTCGTCGACCTTTCAAATGACGTTTTCCTGTTTTAATACCTAACTGCATACAAATTTAAATCTGTAGACACCTGCCTACCGCAATAAATGCATTTTATAAGCAGATCTTATTTTTTAAACAAATTACTCGCAATATTTTCACTACAATATCTATTATTTCACAGATTGTTTTCAGATTTGTAATTGATTAATTTTAAAATGATTATTTTGCAAACTAGAACATACCGGGTGACCGGTCTCACAGGTGTACACCAAGCCAACTTGCTCGCCAATTTAGTTTACAGGAATGGTAATGGTATTAATTGAAAGGTAAAATGATTGCGCTTCAAATGGCGCTAATAATAAAAATTGAATGTGCTATATTTATTTTAAAATAACGATTTAAAATTTTACGATTTTTTAATATGACGTGCCATGATTTTCAAATTTTACAGCATTTTTACGTACATTTTATCTACAGTGAAGTCCATTTATTGTGCACTATATAGCCATATTGCAAGTTAAATGGATCGCTCACTTTATCATTGGAATATAGGCAACCCATTATACACTGCTAGCACTCTTGCTCCTCTTTACTGATTTTGATTATTGTTTGTCAAATTACACAGTGTTTTTTTAGTTTTTAATAAAGAACAAGATTTAAAACGAACGATTTATTGGAAACAGAAACATGATCTATACAGACGAAAGAAAAAAAAATAGAAATGTGTACCTATACTATATCACTCCGGATTATCGGATTATCAATAGGTAATGTTAAGGATTATTTTAGTGTAAAATATCCTAACAGACCAGTCCCTAATGTGTCTATAATATCAACAACATCTAGAAAATTTGGCACAACATGAAAAAAAATGATGTTAAACAATCACACATGAATTTGTACAAATTTCTATATTTTTTTTGGTCTGTATAAATTATATTTTCATTAAATCGGTAGTTTTCAATCTTGTATTGTATTAAATATTAAAAAAAAATTAACAGGTGACAAACAATAATTAAAATAAGTAAGCATGGGCAAGAGTGGTAGCAGTGTATAATAGGTTGCCTATATTCCAATGATCAAGTGGGCGGTCCATTTAACTTGCAATATGCCTATATCTTGAGAAAGACTATTTTTGTTGTAACTACGAAGGAACAGCCAACGACACGACCGGTAGCTGTATTTTCTCTAGTCTCCTTTACCATTTCACAAACCAGAAGCCATCCAATTCCTGTTGAACTGTAGCTCAGAAAACCCAAACTGCGCTAGATAGTACTATGATTTATATTTTAAAAAAATTAAAACTGCAGTTTATGTTTACGTTTATTATTAAATATTTCATCCAAAAAACCTAATCAAATCCCATATTGCCCACGTAGACAAATGTTTACTTTATGAAGCGTATCTGCATCGTTAGTTCCTTTTACATTCTCGCAGACTCTGAACGTATCTTCAAAATTCTGTTTTTCCTGTATGGGATCACCTCTAGGTTTTCCAGGTATATGTTGCAATGTTTCATATAAAATATCTATCATTGTGGATAAATCCACATTGCCATTTCCTTTCAGAACTCCTAGTTCTCCTAAAATACAAACATCCACTTCACCAGTGTTGTAGGGATCAATGTCCTGGGGACTTTGGTATCCTAATTTTTTTATACAGGTATTTGTAGCTTTTTCATGGTCTAAAACTACATCTTTAACTCCAAAAGAATGAACCTGAAGAAAACAAGTTATGAATTTTCTTAGCTCTGGATTTTATTTCAAAATTTTTAAAAGAAAATAAGTTAGTACTTACAAACAATAACATAAATAGAATAAGTTTAGTAACTGCTGGCATGGTTTGATATAATAGTACTGAGGTATAAAATATTAACTGCTTAATTATTATTTCTTTCAATTTATTATAAGCCATTGAAAGTTTTTATTTAAGTTCACCCAATTACCAATTAAAATTTCTAATAGGCTATTTGATAATGGTTAGCGGGTTCTAGCATAAGAATAACAAGGTTAAATTAAAAATAATATGTAAATTAATAAAATAGGGATCGCTGCCATGATTTCTTTATTTACCTTCAATTTTTATTTACCGTTTATATAATTTTACCAGTGGCGGCTCGTCTATTAGGTCAATTGGTCAATCACCTCTCTATGACGAGAAGGCATTTGCACTATGTGAAACTATTAAGTATTAATTATGAAATCAAAACAAAAATGAAGTATTTAAGGTAGGTATTATGTTACCAAATCGTGTTGAATGCAATACATGTCAACTAATCCTCGCAGTCTTGTATAAATGCTCCGTATTGGTCTGGTCAATTTTTAATACAGCCTTGATTATCGTTCTAGGGCACACTTGCGTTCTTAATCGGTCAATAGGACTTACAGTACTTCAGAGTGAAACTGATACCCTCGAATTTAACTCGACTTGATACAAGATCTTCATAAATCGTGACTGCTAGCCGAGTTTATAATTACTAATACATTACACATTAAACGTTTTTATTTTTCCGTTTCCAGTATAATTGAAAAACGATCTTACCTTATTATTATTGCACAAAATCAAAGAATTAAAAACTAATACGGGTTTAAATTTTGAAAAACGTTTGGAGTGTAACGTGAAATAGTCATTCAAGTTCCTTGCTTCAAATAAACAAACAGAACGGACAAAACAAAAGAAATATATCAGTAAAGATTGATATGTGATATGATATAATATGTACAAGCACATTATTTTATTAGTACATCATATGAAACTCCAACGTGCAAACAGTCGCTTATACAACTGGATTGCATAATAATTTAGGGTTCAAAGTTTAGGTATACACATATCTTTCTTTAGTAATATCAATTATTCAATTGCGTCTAAATCTCAATTTCGAAAATTTTCATGATATCATAAGGTTTGTTCCAACAAGCGGTTCTGGTACAGTTCATGAATCAGTTCAGGAACGATTTTATGCGCATGCCTTAAAAAAGTACTGTCTCTGAACTGGTTCTGCTGCGTGTTGGAACGTATCACAAATGACCACGATAAGAGTCTTCTGTACCGGCGATTCAGATGCGTAGTTTTCGTGCTATTGAGCGCCAGTCTAGACGACCTATCTATAGTTTTTTTGAAAAAACGAAAATACTTTTTGAAAATAAGAAGGCCCCTCTACGATTGGACCGGATTAGTTTTTGATTTAATATATCAGATGATCCAAAATTAACGTAGTTTATTGAATAAATTAGCGCTGTTCTTTGCACTGATATATTTATGTCTACAAAGACAAACTTGAAAAATTACTCCGGTCGAAATGTCCGGAGAACCTTTATGAACGCGTATAAAAAAATTGGAAGTAAAAAAATCAAAAATAGGACCAGTTTTTTTGGCGCTGCTGATCAGCGCTTTTTCAAAATTATAGAATGTTTGTAGTTCATAAACTAACGCCAACTAGCGGTCACAACTGCAATCTTTACGAAAGCAGTAAACGGCCAAACGGGTGATTTATTATCTTCACTACACTGTAAAAACATAAAATGACATGAAATTTAAATCCGTTTATACCTGCTATAGGAATATGCGTAAGACCCTTATTGTATCGCGCGGCGGCCATACCGATTATACAGCTACTGCAAACATTTTAAATATCTTGTCTAGTTTTTATCCCCGGGGCTTTTAGTCATAATATCGCTGGATGATGTGACCAAATGTAAGGCCAATTTCGGGATCTAGAGTAAATTAATGAACTTGATAAAATAAAACACAAAGGCAGATTTTATATATTTAATAATTTGATTGCAGCTGTAATCCTGGAATAGGCTAGAGAAACTGTAATATACTGGTTCCCAAAATTAGATCAACTTAAAACTTATAAAATACACAAATCTCTAAATTAGAAAATAAAATTAAATATTGAAAGATTAAATGAGATTTAAAAAAGTGGAGGGTCAAACTTCCTCTGGACTTTCCCATACAAAAAATAAACGTTTCGATTTTGGTATTCAACAGTATAATTCGCGAGGCAGACCCTGATAAGCATTTGAATGCCTAGCGAGACACCCATCCTATGCACCTATCAATCTGCAGGTACCGGCTAGAAATTACAGCTGGCGAAGCCGGACGATCGCTACCGACCGGCGATCCGTTTCCGGAGTCCAACATAATATCCAAAATTCAGGAATTTCTCATCAACCGTACATTTTAGCTATATGAACACCTTATATGTGGTAGACAATTAAATTTTGCATTCAATTATATAATAATATACATATAGGGTGTTTCATTTAAAATAACAAAGTTGCTGTTGCTTATCGTACTGCAAACGCCCTGTATCTATACGTGATATACATTTAGAAGAATGCAGAATTATATACTACTAATATATCTTTTATATTTAAACTTTTTCATATTTTGACTAATAAAGGCGCTATAGGAGCATCAATTTTCGATTTTGAAAACCTCGTAGAGGGCGCCACAGTGGAATTCTGGCGTTCATCAAAAAACAAAAGTGTAGCTAATACCAAGTTGCATAAGTATAGAAAATTTAAACAAAATCGTTAGAGCAGTTTCTTTGTAATATTTTTTAAAAAATTTCAAAATTTTTAGAAGAGCGCCGTTGCGACCGTTTTTGGATTTACTTACTAAATAATTTTTTTTATTCTGTAGTACCCCCAAAGGGCTTTCAAACAAGTCGTTGCGGAACCTGATCAGATAACTGGTTTTTGAGTTATGGGGCGTTAAAGTCGAAATTTTGAAAAATTCATAGCGGCCGCCATTTTGAAGTTAGGGAGTCCAGCAAAAAACTGTTTCCTTTCAATTATGGTCTTCTTTCATATTCCCTACTCAGATTTTCAAAATTCCGCTTCTGAAAAAAATGCTACCAAAAAAAATGTCTAACTTCCGCTTCCGGTTTCGGATTTTTTTGAAAAGCTTATTTTGTCGATGAATTTTCGATATACCCCTTCATTTCAAATTTCATCAAAATCGGTCCAGTAGTTTTTACGTTAGAGGCGTTACATACATACATACATACATACATACTACATTATACCCAACCACAGAGAGACATTTTTTCTAGACCACTTTTTTGGGTTCCTGGGGGCCCAAACACGTATTTCCGCGAAAATCTCGATTTCGAAAATTTTCATGATATCAATACTTCCCCTATACCAGTGGTGGTATGCGAAAGTAACAAATACATAACGAGAGATCAATAAAAAAACCAATTAGGGCAGGCTGTGAAATTGAATTATATTAAATTGGTACTGTAGCCACATCCACAGAATGACAGTTTTGACATGAAAATTTAAAACTGAACGCCCTTGTCTAAGTTTTTTATTTGATAATAATATTTTAATAATTTGATAATCAAATAAAAAACTTAGACAAGAGCGTTCAGTTTTAAATTTTCATGTCAGAAATGTTATTGTGTGGATGTGGCTACAGTACCAATTTAAAATAATTCAATTTCACAGCCTGCCCTAATTGTTTTTTTTATTGATCTCTCGTTATATGATTAATCATAGCCCACAGGAAACTTTGCACACGAATTGATCTAATAAATCCTTTGAACTCAATGCAACCTGAGTTTTGCGTGTAGTATTTGAACAGAGAATATGAAGTGCATAAGAAAAAACCATAAAATATAATATGTATAAACATCTGGTTGACACTAAAATATTTTTTCCGACGACATTCATTTACCGAATCCTACCTGCAGTTGTAAAATATCTGGCGTTTGAACTTTTTTCCTAACAGTGTAGTATCCCCATAAAATAAACGAAATTATCCATCCAGGTAGTTTTTTTCTACGATTATTTTGCTTCACGACATTCGACCCTTTTACTCAGAACTTTTGGCGCTCTCTTCACCTTTACTAGTCACGTGGGTACAGAAGACTCTTAAGAAATCGTCCCTATGAGTTCGAAGGTGGTTCTAAGTCAGGACCAGGAACTGATTTCACCGTTCTCGAATCGGTTCGGAATTAGTTCTGTCGACGTTGGAACGCTCTGTGAACTAGTACCAGGATACGTTCCGTATTTGTTGGAACGCTAATTTCAATTTGCGCACACTCCGGCCAGTTCCGAACCGATTCGAGTGTTTGTTGGAACAAACCTAATACTTCCCATATACTTACCAGTGGTGGTATGGCCGTATGGGAAAGTAAAAATGAATAATAATTAGGTACAAGTAAAACTATAAATAAATTCTGTAATATCTACCGTCTTTACCAGACCACTAAGTATATTTAATTAAAACCATAGATACACGGGTACGTTACTTAGACATCGAAGAAAAATAAACCACTTGGGGCACCATGGATCTTAATCAAGTTACTTATACATTAGAACACCTACAGCAACTCCTAATGATAAAAAAAAGTAAAAGACACGGTTGTAAAGTAATTATCACTAAACAACTTTTATGCTTTACACATTTATGCAGAACCGTAATTTTGAGAAAAAAGTAATAGGTCAGACAATGGAATAGTTATTAGCTTTGTTCGCGGAACACATTCCGAACTGATTCAGAACGAGTACGGAACTAATTCAGGATTGTCGTAGAGCGCATGCTCGATTATGATCGGTTCAGGATTTTTATTTAACGATTTCGGAACCAAGAACTAAACTGTCAACTCCGTCATTAGCAGTTTTAGGAATTTCAACTATCTGTAAGATTTCCTTCTAAGTCTTCATCACTGGACAATAAATGATCTGACATGGCAGTACTCAAATAAAAATATATATTTTTTAAACTTATTTTTTAATTACAATTCCATACGAGTAACGAGAGAAACCCAGAACTTAATAATTAATATTAGATTTTTCAGAAACAGACTTTTACGCCCTGGGAATAGGCAACCAATCGTGCGCACCTCTGTCTCTATAATCTCAGGAGCTGAAATAATTTTCCAAGTCGCCAGATATGCGCCGAACGAATGCCGGTGTCAGCTGTTGGGTGCTCCATGGTGAAACCTATCCGCTTGTTTCTTGTTGAATCCCTAGAACTGTTAGAACTAGTTCAGAACCAATTTCGAACCGAATCTGGCTGACCCGCGAACACAGAACTGTAACTAGAAGTTCGGAACTTTGTGATCCGCGAACGTCATTATTTGAACTGCGCATGCGAATAGTCCCGAATCAGTTCTGAATCCTTACCGCGAACAAAGCTAATTTAAAACTGAATAAATAAAACCACAAATCCATAACTAAATAAAAATGTGTTTTAATTAAAATATGATTGCTATATGCTATATGAGTACATGAGTAGGGATTTCAAAACTGATAGTAACTTTTCAAATTACAGGATTTTATGGTTACATAAAATGAACAATTCCTTGATATGTCATATAAAGAGTTACTAATGCCCCCACTTCAAATGCTATCCCTCTCGCAGGTTGAGGAACTACCCAAACTGCATAAACTAGGGTGTGAATAATTCTGGCTGCTGTGAACAGCCTGAAGAGCATTGTAGCTGTGGCTACAGCAGGATTGGTGAGAATATATACAAAGCTTACTAGGATAAAAAATGGAATGTTTTCCAGATCATTCAAATGTGCCCTGTAAAACATACAGTAGAATTAAATAATAAATTGTAATAAATAAACAAAACGACAACGTACCTTCTAACTCGCTCTACATTTTCATGTATTTTTACCTTCGCTTTAAAAAACCTAGCATCTTCTGGGTTTGAAAAGGTCTGAAATAAATTATTTTTAGTTGATGTTATTCAAATTCGATTCAAACTTATAAGGGCACGATCATGTTAAAGCGGCCAAGATTCAAGTGGCGGCGAGTCAAACACCCGCCTTAGCATGATCGTACTATTATTCAATGATCGTACTAGGGTCGTTTTTAAAATTAATAGAGTACCTACGCACGTTTTTACACTTTACAATAAGATTGCAAATACAGACCATAAATATTTTTTGGTGTAACCGTACGGAAAGTGAACGTTTTGCGTACGCAATACAGGACGCGAAATCCAATTTCGCGGCCGCTGTTAAGGCAACGGCCGCTAAAGTAAAATTCATTGTACCGTTGTTTAGGTAACGGCCGCTAAAGTAAAAGTAATTGTTTTATTTACGCTGTTTCCTGATTTCCATAGTAACGCACCGATTGATGGCCGTCTTTCTATTTAGAATGAATTAAGCTGTTCGTTTTCTAAAAGCAGTAACATTCGTAATTACACATTTTTTTACGGTTGCACAAAAAATGTTGTGTATACCTTGTCCGCGAAATTCTTTAGCCCCCCTCAAGATTGTCTTTCTCGGCCGCAAGTGGCCTCCGGCGACAATTTTCTCTCCGTATGATAAAGACACATTTCGCGGCCTTGGTATACAAATAACTATATTTTGTTAGCAAATTCCAAATGAGAATGACTTACTGGTTGGTGTCTCAATAATGCATACCTACTATATAAATTTAAAAAAATGCATATGTAAAGGGTGGGACAATAGTGCGTGGAAGTTGAATAGTTCCTACACCGTAACAGATACAAAATATTTTCTAATGCAGTCCATTGTAGCCGTTTTTGATTTATTGGTTACAAATAGCCATGAGGATGTAACATACACAAAATATTCGCTATTTAATTCTACATAACATCGTTAAAAAATATACAGGATGTTCCATTTGAAAAAGTTGAGAAAAATAACTTTGAAGTTTTGAAAATGTGAAATGTGAAAATTAATTTTGAACGCCCGTACATGGTGCCTCTAGGATATTTAAACAAGAGCACCCTACAACCTCCTACAGTAAGGTCCTTACTTAATTTCGTCGTAATTAAGAAAAATACCTTAAGAGTCCCACACTTTTTTGTAACACCCTGTATATTTGAAAATAATTTCTATGTATGAGCATTTACCGGATTTACCGAAAGTCTACATCTGCATTAGAAATTTTTTTTGTATCTGTTACGGTGTAGGAGCTATCGAACTTCCACGCACTATTGCCCCACCCTGTATAATAAGATTAACATTAGAAAATAATAAAAAGTAGTCGAAATGCCCAATGTAAATAAAAAAATTACGTCAAAGAATAAAATTAAACTATAGGTAGCGTGTAATATCTACGCGGTCAGTATAATACATTCAGAAACCTCCCGTGACATTTAATGGAAAATTCAGTTGGTTAACAAAAAAATTCCTATAACCTATTAGTAATCAAGGGCCCATTTTCAAAAATTTATAGTGATTTTTATGCTAGCCAACCAAATTTTCCATTTGACACATTAACGTCACGTTAGTTTTCTGAATAGACAACTTCTTTTTAAGATGAAGAGAGACAAGAAGCTCTTCCCTAGCGCTATCCCTTTTTATCGGGAGTACCAACAATTCAAGCTAAATGTACTAAATTATGCAATATTTCTGGTAACTTTAGTGAATAGTGGTAATTTGTAGTGGCATGCCTTGTGTATATACAACATAACCTTACCAAATCGCACTGTCTCTTCGACTTTTCGTTTGGTAAGGTTATGTTGTTTAAATACTAGGTATGCCACTACAAATCAGCACTATTCACTAAAGTCACTAAAAATATTGCATAATTTAGTACATTTAGCTTGAATTGTTGGTACTCCCGATAAAAAGGGATAGCGCTAGGGAAGAGCTTCTTGTCTCTCTTCAACTTAAAAAGAAGTTGTCTATTGATTATATCTATGTTTTATTTTCGGCCGTTGCTAGCTCCACGACTAACCTGGATATAATTCTGACACAAAATCAACGGCAATACGTCATTATCATGGGGTGACGTTTATCGACCGACTCTGCGGACTCTGTCTGGGGACTTGGATAATTATTTCAGCTTCCTGAGATTATAGGGGCAGAGGTGTGTACGATTGGTTGCCTACTCCCAAGGCATAAAAGTCTGTTTCTGAGAAATCTAATGATTATTGCTTTGTTTGCGGAGACGATCCGGGACTAGTTCTTGACAATTGCGCATGCGCTCCGCGATTGTTGGTGTTCGCGGAGCGAATAATCCTGGATTATGACAATAGATTAGTTGTTCGCGATGACGGCGGAACAAGTTCATGACTGATCCAGAACCAGTCAAAACGATCCCAGGATTATAGCATGAATTATTTGTCCGCGCAATCGTAATGTGAAATTTACTTAGAAATTGACTTTAAATTCGCGTGCTTTGGTTTTACTACGAATACGTTTCACAGTTTCATATATCGTTTCATCTTCTGCGCACATTTCATAAAGGTAGGTTTTAAACGAGATACTATGCGTGTAATTAATTATCAATATTATTATTTATTCTGATTTTTAAATATCCTGTAATAGAATTTCCTTTTGTGGCAATTTTATTAATATTATAACGGTTTTTTAGATGAGTGATCATTTTAGTTCAAGTGACGAAGGTCTAGAACACTTCGCGGATGTTCTCATAGATGTTCTGGACCAGTAAGCACGTTCGCGGATAAGGGTTTAGGATAAATTATCTCGTACAGATTACGAACAAGTCACGTCTCCGCGAACAAAGCTTAACTACAAACAAAATCAATCGCTCGGACTTAGAGAAACTTTACTCTAGTATTTTTTATTGGTCATATTCAACTTGCAAATTAATTAAAAATAGCAGTGGAGCTAGCAACGGCGTTATTGGCAATTATTTTCTAATAACATCTCAGCGTCGGCGGTGTAGTGTGGTTTGCGCGGGACCGTGTGTTCAAACTAATAGTCGTGGTCTTGATCCCCAATAAATAAATAATAATAACGGTATCTTATTAATTTTCGATCAAGTTCAACTTATTAGTATTCGTATTAGTGTTTACGGGAATCTGGGATACCACGGACCCGTGTCGTACGAACACGCTGAACACCCGGTCACTACGCCACTGAATGTACTTAAAACTTTTTTTCATTATTTTTTGTATTGGTTTGAATAATCCCTAAATAGTAGCCGTACAAGGTCGAGCCTAAATAGTTTAATGAGAACTTTCTGCATTTATTAATTGGTGTCACTTACAAAGTTTATGAAACGGTGTATTCCAGTTAAATAAGCCATTGCCATCACTTTGAGAACTAATATACAGCAATAAAATAAATAAGTCCGAAAAAGTTCATTTTCAGTAGAAAGTATATCTACTATTTGGGCCATTTTATTGAAAATAGCTTGAACATTAAATGTGCTAGGAAGCGTGTTAACTTGTTAGAGGCTGTTAAAACACTGAGATTAAATCATTTTAATCTGCAGTTGTTTCTTGAATACAAACGACATGTATTTTATTCATTATGACGTTAAATAATTTGAGGTCAATTTGCCCCGTAGCCCAACGATGACCTTCACTGGAATTAGCATTACTGGGAAAAATGCAAATCAGGTATGAAGTTGACGTAACAAGAAGTTGATATGCAATAAATAACAAATAATGGTGGTTATAAATACAAATTTTATTAAATTTTAGTATTTAAAGTATAAGCCCAAATTAGGCAAATAGGTACCTACACTCACTCGCAAGTTATTGTCATCAAGCAATGGATTTTTTGAAGGCTCGCGAAAGTTTTTGCGACAAACAATGTGGACCCATTGCGTATCATAATTGTTTATTTCACGAAAGTCGTTATCGTTTAGTTTACGAAAAAAATAAGATGATGTTAAAACTTTAAAAGCCACTGGTTTTATCGCGTATCTCGGGTGACAGTTCGTAAGTACCCAAATTCAAATATACGCGATACGAACAAGTCTTAACATGAAGTCATGAACATAAAGAACATGAACATGAACATAAACAAAAAAGAAACCATAACAATTATTGTCCACAATACACCCGAATATCTGGGTTATTCAGTCCCAAGCCCAACTACACCGGTTACATTTAAATAATAAGCGACGACGACGCCTTAAATTTTAATTGTCATGGATACAATTCTTGTAATAATTGTATCCATGGAAATTAATCTTTTAAGCGACAACCTTCTGTTTGATTATTAGTTTTTTTACCATCAGTAATAGCAGCTTCAAAAACATTTCAGGTTTTTAGCGGAAATACCTACTGGTGGAATATGCCGCACACCAGTGGCGTATACAGACCATCTTTATGGGGGGGGGGGGGATAAGGTACGAAGCGCCGAGTGTGAATCGAGGAGCGAAGCCTCGAGTAATCTTAAAAAGCTTAAAATTTTTTTGTAAAAAGGGGCGTGGTCTTCGAAACGATTTGTAAGAGAAAGCTGAAATTTTTTGAGCATATAATTAGGAAGCAAAAAATATGATGTTACATGAAACGAGTTATACAATTTTTAAAAAATTACAAATTACAATAAAAATATTATTTCATCAAAATGCAAAACTGGGATATATTGGCAGCGTACAAAAAATTGTAAGAAGTTTCTTTACTGTAGGAAATATGTTTTTAACACTTACTGCAGTATCTGCAGCACACACTTGCAGTTGATTATTTGGTTTTCTCGGGGGTAGGCGGAGCAGCGTGGGAGTACTGTAATTTCTGCCAAACAGTGCGCACAGATTTCCCGTGTGCCATCAAGAATTCTAATAATAAAAAAGCATTTTTCATCATTGCAATATTGCAATATCATCTATAAATTTTGCTTACAAGTTGCGATTTTTATTATTAATTTTTGTGTCCATGGGGGGGGGGGTTCTGACCCCCTTAGAGTATAAGCTGACCCCCCAACCCCCCCTCCCTCCCCGTGTATACGCCACTGCCGCACACGTAAAATATGTTACAGTCGACGCCGTTCGGTCATGGCGTCGAATATACTATTGTTACCATTTTCCACTCTTCAGTATCAGTATGTGCCTGAAACATACGTAGAGTCGAAGTAATCCAATAGATTTTGTGTGCCATCAGGGACGTTATCCTTTAATAGTAATAGATCATGCCCCTGGCTATACGTGTTCTAAAGGTAAGAAAGCCAACCACAGGAATGTATTCCTTTATTAGAAAATGTTTTAGTTAACAATAACATTGAATTAACAAAAAAGACAGAGTTGATTCAATTATTTGAACTGTATTAATCAAAATATTTTATTTGTAATGAATGTAATGATAAAAATTATCTTCAGAAAGATGGGTTACCAATGGCCAATGGGTAGTCCCATTTCACCACTATTGACTAATATATTTTTATGGAAAATATAGAAGATCAAATATTTGAATCAAATCTATCAAATAAAATTGTATTTTGGTTTCGTTATGTTGACGATATTTTACCATGTTTTGATAATTCCTTTCGAATACATCGACGACTTTTTAATTTTTATTAATACTTTACATAAAAAAATTAAATTTACACTAGAAATTGAACAAAACAGATCTATTAACTTTTTAAACTTAAACATAAAAATCAATTCAGAAAACATACTCAGTGGCGCCGGAACTATTTTTCAACTACGGGTGCAGTGAGAAAGCTTGGTGCCGCAGGCGATTTTTTTTTTCAAAAGTGAGCGTGGTCAATTTAAAAGCGTTTTACGAGCATATGGCTATTTTAATGTAAAATTTTAAAAAATCTAAATTTCAACAATTGCATTGAAATACTGAAAATACCAAAAACAGTAAAGGGTGCAAATAGCCATTTACAAATTGTTTACGGTGCAACTGACCCGTTGCATCCGTGGTTCCGACGCCACTGAACATACTCGAATACTCTATTTATAGGAAACCTACACAAACTGATATTACCATATCACATAACTCTTGTGATCATAATACACATCAATTAGCAGCATACCACTTTCTTAATCAATGGTTATATATAGAGCTTTAACTATTCCTTTAGATAAATATAATTTCAATAGAGAAATTTCATGATTAAACAAATTGCATAGATATAGCAATGGTTATACTTATAACACTTTATTTATTGACACGTTAATTAAAAAGAAAAATTATAAGTTAGCCATTCAAAAACTTTATTCTATTAATGACTCTAATAAAACATTAAAATACGTTTCAATTCCATATTTTGGTAATATTTCAGAAAAGATTGCTAAAATTATAAATAATACAAATAAATATAAGTAGGTTATCTGTGCCGGTTCTAGAATCAGGCCCCGCCTTCCCCCGTGAATATCAGGTGAACGATAAGAGTAATGAGTCAGGTGAAAGGTGGTCGAGCAGGTGCGTGTGGAGGTGTTGCGATTGGGCGGGGTGGTGTTGATTGTGGGTTGTGATAAGGGGGTGAGAAAGGGGTTTGAAGTTGGTGGAGAGAGAGGTTTGAAAGAGTGAGATGGTTTCTGGGGAGTGAGAGGTGAAAGGTGAAAGATAGCGGGTGAAAGGTGAAAGATAGCGGATGAAAGGAGTTTGTTGTTGTGGGGAATGGGGTCAATGGCGATAGATGCGAGATGCAAGAGGCAAGTAATGGGGAGTTTGTGGGAATGAGCGTAAGTGTGACGTCAGAGTTGGGGAGTGAGATAAGAGAGCGAGAGGCGAATGTTGGGTAAAAATGAGGAGTGAATGAGAGTTGAATGACCTGATGATGAGATGTGTGTTTGAAAGTGGTGTAATTAAAATGATAGGATGTAAGGCAAAAATGTTAGAGGTGTGTGAGGTGTAGTGATGAAAGGTGTTTGTAGGATATAAAGTTTAAAAATAAATATGTCTGTTAGTATACAGGATGCGTTGAAATTATATCGTAAGTTGGTGTGTGAGGTGGGAAAAGAGTTGCGGGAGTGTATAGGGAATGATAAAAGGGGTGTAAGTGTAGGTAGAAAACGTCATTTAGAGACGGCCTTGCAAAATTTAAGGGCAGAAAGGTTGTGTTCTAAGGTACTCTCACACTTGTACACTTTTTGTGTTGCGCAACACAAAAAATTGCGCAATACGCATATTGCAGCGTGTGAACGACCATGCAAGACTGCAAATTGCGCAATTATCAAAGTTGCAGTCCACTTTTAAAGTTGCGTATACTTTGAAAAATTGCCGCGTCTGAACAGATACAAAATCTGAAGTTGCGCAATACAATGTTGAACCAACATGTTGGTTATATAAAGTTGCGCAATATTTTCCAGTATTCAATTGTTCTGCAAGTACTCATCCTTTAAAGCATCGTATATAGCCTTGCACACCTCCGGTACTATTAACGATATAGTGTTAGTTGGTATACGAAATAGATACATAAGTGATTGATAGCTATCACCTAGAAAACTAAATTATTACAGAACGATATCGTTATTTAATTAGAACAAAGATTTACCTGCTGCTAAATATCTCAACGTTACAACAAGTCTTTCAGTCGGCGTTATTGCTTTTCTCATAAAGGTATCCTTTTTTTTGTATGAAAGGCGTCACTTTTTGTAACAAATAATCAAAGTCAGTACTGGATAACCGCAAAAAAATTGTATAAAAAGCTACGTCCCCTTCGCGCAATTCTCGCAATAAGTTATTTACCACTCCGCAATTTTCCCGGTTTTTAATGCATTTTCTGACCCAAATTGTCCTTTTGTTGCTGTTTTGTCTTCTCCTTTGTCTTCTTCGAAGTAAAACTAGAGCTAAGCAAGCCGCAGCTTCTGTCCTTCACGCATTATTTATAAATTAATTTATTCAGTTACAACTAATGAAAAAAGGAAGACTGTTGACTTCTTGAGAAAAACAGAAAAACAAGTATACAGGTATACTACGTGTGGCAGCTAGAGTGGCGCAATTAAGACTAGCGTGAACTACCCCTGTGTGTGTGTGAAGAGCTTTGCAATTTTTAAAAGTGGCGGATACACTTTTGGAATGGCGCAACTCGAAAAATTGCTTTGTTGGGCAACTTTTGACTTGAGTGTGAACACGATCTGCAACTTTCATTGCTCCACCCACAAAGTTGCGCCACAAAAATGTACAAGTGTGCGAGTACCTTAAGACAAAGCATTGTAGAGGGTGGTGGTGGAGGTGGAGGTGGGAGGGGAGAGGTGAGAAGTAAGCGATTAAAATGGCAGGATACATTAAGTGCATTTAGGGGAAGATTGCGAACGGGTTCGGTTGTAAATTTGGTTCATAAAAATCCTGACGAATTTCTCGCGGATTGTTATAAGATAGTTCGAGTGTATGTGGGTAAGGAAATATCTCCAGCATGTACTAAGAAAATAATTCAAGAGTGTGCAGATGATAAAATTGAATTAGACTTTTTGCAGGGTAGGAAAGTTTCGCTAGAAATTGATCTATTAAAACTTGAGAATATTTATAATTTCACAGCAAAATTACTTCAGGATTGTAAAAGGAATGAGGCAGTATATAAAAATCTGTTAGATGGTCATAAATAATAATAGATGGTGACGTCACATTATTGCAATTAATAGTTGGTAAGATAGGATTATTTGATTAGATTGTAGGAAGTTTTGAGTATGTTCAGACATCAGTTTTGTGAGCAGCAGCAGCAGCAGTTCGATGAGATAAATTCTTGTTTACAAGATAAAAAATATATTGCAAGAAATTTTGAAAATTACCCTCGGAAATGCAGAAATATTTGTGGGACTATCAGTATTGCTATGAACATTATTACCCATCAGGGGATGATCAAATTGATGGTCCACCGAAACAAAAAATCGATTGTTTAAAATGCATCAAGAGCTCAAGGGCGGCGGAGTCGTCGGCTTGTATGTCTTAAAAGTTTAAAATAACATAGTCTTTAATTTTTATTATAAATTAGTTTTGTTATCATGTCGGTTTAACGACCGATGATATGTAAGGCTCAGAGGGCAGTGTGTCCGGAAGTGCGTACATTTGAATGGAAATCTGTGATATTTGTTGCAAAATGTTCCAATTAACGTGTATTCTTATGTAAATTTTATTTTGCAGGTCTAAAACATAATTTTATGCACGGTACGTGTGTGCAAGTAGATTAAATTAGTCTTATAAGTAAACTGTATTTAGTTTCCCAAGCACAACAGAGTCGTCAAGAGCGTGGTCAGCATCCAACAATCAAGAGTATTGTTAAACAATAAAACGGTCGCAACAATGACTACCGAGTGTGATTGTTTTAATTCAGAATGTTTCGGGGATGCCGTGAAGGAGGATGAAGTTGTCTGGGAAGGTAAAATAATATTTGAGTAAAGAAATTTAAAATACAATTTAATTTGTTTTTAGACCTTCAAAATAGCAATAAGATTAATCCCAATAATAAAAATATTGGTAAAGATATGGAGGCGACGACGTCGGAAGATGTAGAAATGAAAGGGTGTGTTTATGCAGCACCTGAAATGGTTTCAGCATCGCTGTACAAACTTGAAAATACAGGTGATGAAGATAATTGGAATGGGTGCGGTCATACTCATGCGGTGGAAGTTGGATTACACCCTTCGATGAATTTTGAACTGGTAGTAAGGATTATTTGCTTAAATCGAGCATGTAACAATCCATCGGTTATTTTCATGGAATATGACTGGTTTGATTTTCAAGCATCGCGTCTTGAACTATCTTGCAGAAACTTTTTTCAACGTTCGCGTTTTGATTATGGCGAGTTTGAAAAAAACATAAAATTGAATGATAATACATCAATAGTTATGTGCCGAAGGGATAGAAGTGTAACGATAATACGCGATGGAAAAGATTCGGTTGTTATCAGTGCCAGCGAATTTGAGCACCTGATATCATTGACTCAATTAATTACACAAAAAATTGACCTACTGAACCACCATTCTTTTATTGATTTTTACAATAATTTTATAAATATGATTCTTGAAATGATTGATCTGAATAGTAACTTGGATATTTTGTTTTATTCAAAAATGTTGTGTGAGCTTATACCATCTTACGATGATGGAAATAATTCACTTTCACTCAAAAATTTTGCTTTCAGATGTTAAAGAGTTCCTACAAGGATACACCTGTGTTTGTTATCGCCTGTTCAAATCAAACCATGTCCCTAAAAGAATCACCTACCTATAGACATCAGAATAGAAGTAGAGACGTCTGAAAACTTTGCAGCCGGTACCAAACTTTACGCAATAATTTTGCAAGAATGTAGGTATAATACAATACAATCCATTTACAGAAATGATTATGCATGTTATTCGTTAATTTTATAAATATGATTCTTGAAATGATAAATCTGAATAGTAACTTGGATATTTTGTTTTATTCAAAAATGTTGTGTGAGTTTGTAGCAACCGAAATTATCTTACGATGATGGAAATAATTCACTTTCACTCAAAAATTTTGCTTTCAGATGTTAAAAGGAGTTCCTGTACAAGCACAATTCTGAGACAAAAAAGTATCCGGCATCGTTTTCGCCGCTGAAGAGTATCAGTGCAAGCTTCGCAAATATTTAAAAAATTTAGAAAAACTATCTTACGATTTAAATCAATATAAATCAATACAGTTAGATATCTCTGTAATTCTTTCACTAAGAATTGCAAGATTTAAAATTAATTAAAATAATGTATGTAGTTATTGTTATTTTTTTAAAATAATTTTTGTACCTTAGTATATACCTAACAAAATAAAGAGATATTGTGAAATAATATGGGTTTTAATATGATAGTCTATTAGTAGGTCATGGTGTAGATAACAGTGAATTATCACCCCAAAAGAATGCTGTATGAGATAAAGTTAACATCGTTTAAATACATGGTGTTTTCAACTTTTTTATTAATTAGGTCAAGGATGTAAGGCAAGTTATTGGCCTGAAAGTAGGATACAAAAATCCAACATGTTAAAACATGTTTATTAAAGAAAAATTAAAACCTTTTAATAAATATAACAACATATTTTGCTATATTGCATAGCTGCATGATGTATTGCTTACTTATATGTATGGGGTCATTCTGTTGACGGCGACGGCGTCGCGACGCTATCCCACTCTGTCCAAGAGGGTGCTTTTGTATATTCTCTTTGCACCACCCCTGCACCATTATCACCATTGTTATCACTATTTTGATTATGCTGTTGCTGCTGCCCTTGCAACCCATTAAATCCATGAGAATAATTAAATATCGGTATCGTTTGATCCCAAGGATGATTAAAATGCATTTGAACCAAACTCTAATTTACAACCTTTCTACTCACCGATGTAGTTCCATTCAACCATAACTGCGAATCGATATTTTCGCGAAAACTTTGACCAATACACCCACAACTCGCCGAAACAATTAATATTATCAAAAACATTGTTGAAACTAATTTTTCAAAGGACAAAACGTGCTTATATTTACAGATAAATTTATAATTTTCTTAAGAGCCGAACCGCTTTCCCTCTCATTAAAATCGGTCAATTTAGAATTTATCTCCGACACCGCAGACTCATAAACCAAACCAATATCCGTTGATTGCAACACCTCGAAATTCTTTGTATTAAAATATTTCCTATCCTCTATCTCAGGACTACTAGGCTTCACAAAATCACCCGAAAATACAAAATTTACCTTTATACACCTATAACGTCTTACCGCTTTACCCACATACACTCGAACTATCTTATAACAATCTGCGAGAAATTCGTCAGGATTTTTATGCACCAAATTTACAACCGAACCCGTTCGCAATCTTCCCCTAAATGCACTTAATGTATCCTGCCATTTTAATCGCCTACTTCTCACCTCTCTACCCCCACCTCCACCCTCTACAACGCTTTGTCTTAAACACAACCTTTCTGCCCTTAAATTTTGCAAGGTCGTCTCTAAATGACGTTTTCTACCTACACTTACACCCCTTTTATCATTCTCTATACACTCCCGCAACTCTTTTCCAACCTCACACACCAACTTACGATTTAATTTCAACGCATCCTGTATACTAACAGACATATTCGCTTTTTTAAATTCACCTCTTATCTCACTCCTCTCAACTGACACACTTACAGCTCATTCAACCAACTCCCCATTATCTACTCCCCATTACAAACAACACAACAAACTCCTTTCATCCGCTATCTTTCACCTTTCACCCGCTATCTTTCACCTTTCACCTCTCACTCCCCACAAACCATCTCACTCTTTCAAACCTCTCTCTCTACCCACTTCAAACCCCTTTCTCACCTCCTTATCACAACCCACAATCAACACCACCCCGCCCAATCGCAACACCTCCACACGCACCTGCTCGACCACCTTTCACCTGACTCATTACTCTTATCGTTCACCTGATATTCACGGGGGAAGGCGGGGCCTGATTCTAGAACCGGCACAGATAACCTACTAATATAAAGTCATATAAATAATAACTATTAAATAAATAAATTTATTATTTATATATATTATATATATTATTTATAAATAATTTATTAAATAAAATATCGATTTTAACGGGAAATAATAAGATTTATTCGCTTTATACGTATTTCGGCATCAATGTGCCATTGTCAAAAGCATTTATAAAATATTTAATAACAAATGCAAACAGATTTATATAGTAACTCCTTGATTATATTATTTTAACACTGCGTGAAGCAGCTGGCCCCAATCAATCCGTCGGAGGTCAGTCGTTTATCAGTTATCACTGTTTTAAAAAGATATTTATTCCAAAATCTTCAGTAAAGGAGAATCTAAGAGATCAATTTGCTCATTCATTAAAGGTATGTTGTTTTTTGTGTGTTTATAAATTTCAAAAGCTTCTAAAATATTTAATTTATTTTTGTTATCAGAAAAGTGTAAAAATTTAGCTGTATTATTAGATGTTAATGTGTGATTTTGTTCTAACAAATGTTTAGCATAATTTGATTTATGTACATGTTTTTGAGTTATGGGGCGTTTAAGTCGAAATTTTGAAAAATTCATAGCGATCGCCATTTTGAAGTTAGAGAGTCCCGTAAAAAAGGTTGTTATTAAGAAATTCAAACTTGAATAAATTTGTAGCACAGATTCATGCGCCGAAGCTCCATATTTTTCCCTAATGGATATTGTCGCACATACACCCATACCACACCACTTTGCAGGTTTCTAGATGATTAACAGATACAATCTTAGAACCATTTTTTTTAATAAATACATAATTTTTAATATAAATTCAAAAATCCTTATCTCCCTGTAGCAGATTTTATTTTGTAATTGTAATTTTGTAAAGCTCCGTAAAGTTCGAATTATATGCTCGTTTTCGTATCCGGGAGTGTCTGTGTACGTGTGGTAACAATATTGCGGATGCATTGTCGTTTTATAGTTTGAATATTTTATTTTTTTTTGATCGACCCTCGTATATTGTGTATATTGTGCATTTTGCACGTTAGATAGGTAGCGGATGCGAGGGAGATTTTCGCTTTTGAACGCTTTATATGAAATTTTTTATTAGGAATAGGATTCGGAATTTTTTCTACGGAGTTAGGTACTACTTGTAAATTTTCGCGTAAATCAGAAAAATTCTGTATAGTATTTCGAGCCTAACGGAGCAAATCACAGTAAAAACACGTTTGTGTACCTCTATCATAACGAACTTGATCATGTTTCTCGTAGGTACACTTGAGAAATTTTTTTTCATGATTGAGTTTTAACAATTTTTTTCATAAATTAAAGGAAGTACGGTGAGCTTTAACCGAATCGGTTTCCTTTCTCAATCTCAATCCTTGACGAAAATTCAGAATACGTTTCGGAGTTTCTCGTTCTTGGCATGTCTTTTTCCCTCTAACCTGTTCAACCCTCGCTGCTGCTGCTCTGTTTTTATTATTCTTGGGCCATTTTAAAAAGTTTAGAAACAATTTTCTATCTTTGGCGATCTTTACAGATCGAATATTATTTTTGAAGTTTTGGGTAAATTAACGTGAGTGTGATTTTGTTACATATTTTTAAAATGGTCCGTCTTTTGTTTCTTTATATTTGGTGTGTAGTATTCGATAAGCTGCAAAAATGCCCAAAACAATGCTTTTTGCAATCGGAAGATGTTCTTCTTCTTGGGTTTTTGGTAAAACTTTGCACTAGTTTCCCCCTCACTCTAATTATTTACCAACATTGAAGAACCTGCATTTCCGATTATCGATAACTAGTGCAGAATTAAAAGACTCATCAATTGTTTGGTGCAACAATATTAAATTTCAACTGTAACTGTGTTATAACTGTTACCTAAGCCAAAAAAATAAAATAATATCAAATAAATGAGATTATTCTTTTAAATTCTGTGCCGTAATGTGTATGTTTACTGATCCATTTTTTTGACACTGTGTTTCCGCTAGCGAGACGTTAGTGCAAGCTTTCTGAATTGTTGTTACTGTAGAGAAAACATGTCAGTGCTATTAACTTTTTTGTCAATCTCAACCTATCGGTTATTAATTGTGATTCCTCAATAGTAGCAGGAGCAGTGTATATTTATATTTTTAACTGATTCTAGTAATACTTTCCCTGAGATGAGTTTTTGTAGTACTTGGAAGTACTTTGCGGATTATTATTGGGTACACTTGATATTACTTTTACGTACTGCGGAATATTATTGTGTACAATGCGGATTGGGACTACTTTTGCGTACACTGCGTAATAATTTTGCGCACCATGCGAGTTATTATTGCGCATAATGCGGAATATTTTGCCGATTTTTTGGGAGGCACTTCCCCATTTTCGCACGGACAGTATGTACTGTAGTAATACGTAAACGGAAAAAAAGTCACTGGAAAAAAAGTAACGGAAAAAAAGCCCCCGGAAAAAAAGTCACCCGGAAGAAAAGCCACCGGAAGAAAAACCACCGGAAAAAAGCCACCCGGAAAAAAGCCACCCGGAAGAAAAGCCACCGGAAAAAAAACCACCCGGAAAAAGAGCCACCCGGAAGAAAAGCCACCGGAAAAAAGTACCTAGAAAGTAACATTTTAAGTTTAACCGGAGCAGGACGATTTGGCGCCGGCGGTTCGGCAGTTCAACAAATGAAAATACACGTTTTACATGGTACCGAGGTCTGTGTACATGGGGCGAGGTTAGTTGCTCTTAGCAGGTACCTATATATTATAATAAATAGTACGAAATGGTGTTGCTTGCCGACATCTGTGTACATGGGGCCGAGGTTAGGTGCTCTTTAGCAGGTAATATATATAATAACTGGCCAATAATGGCCAAATTACCAGCACCGAACTGCCGACGCCGAATTGTTACGTACCGAAGTTTAACTTATGATTATAATAAATTGAATAAGTTTAAATTTTTTATTGTAAAATTGCTTTAAAAAAATGTACAATAAAAAATTTAAACTTATTCAATTTATTATAATCATAAGTTAAACTTAAAATGTTACTTTCTAGTTACTTTTTACCGGTGACTTTTTTACCGGTGACTTTTTTCCGGGTGACTTTTTTCCGGGTGGCTTTTTTCCGGTGGTTTTTCTTCCGGGTGACTTTTTTCCGGGGGCTTTTTTTCCGTTACTTTTTTCCAGTGACTTTTTTTCCGGGATTCGTAGTAATACTTATCCTGTATATCTATTTTATTATTAGACTTTTTTGTATACCAAGCGTACAACTATGCGGATGATTTTTTTTATTTCTGCGTTTGTTTTTGGTTTGACGGTTTTTACTCGGTTTATATTTTTCGGGTTGGATTTCGGGTGTTTAGTGTAATCGTGTATCTAATTCATCATTTTATTCACTTAAGTGGTAAGTAACAATTCGCTAGTAGATTATAGTAGTAAGTTTAATTTAAAATTTATTTTTCTTTTTTAGTTTTTCAGATTGTTGTTTTAGGTTGTTGGTTTAGTCTTGTGAAATGCACGTGTAAGTTACTTTTCAAAGATTGATCATTGCAGCAATTGGATTAGGTAATATAATTAATTTTTTTCTTATGAATGTTAACAAGAGGATCCACCTGGAGCTTTTAATCTACACCCGAAGCAGGTAGAATCTTCTTCAGCCACAGTTGAAGAAGCTAGGAATGAAGAGGAACCAAAGTCAGCAATCATAGGGGTTGAAGCTCAGAAGAATAACGACGCAGCGAGGTTCAAGAAAATTAATTTTTCAAGCTGCACCATAGGGATAACGAAGACTCCTAGTTTGAGGCAACTCAAAATTATGAAGAAAGTAAGTTCCAAAAAGTGGAGGTGCAAACCTCCCCTGGACTTTTTCACACTAAAAATAAACATTTCGTTTTTAGTATTGATAGTATAGTTTGCGAGGCAAACCCTGGAAATCATTTGAATGCGTGGCGAATTAAAACCACGAACCCGCGAATTAAGCCCGCAAAACCGCGACTTAATTCGCGGAATTTCACGAAACCGCTCCCGAATTACGCAAAACCATGAATTAAATCGCAGATTTAAATTAATTAGGTTATCAAACCGCGAAACCGCCCCTGAATTACGCAAAAGCTGCAAATCAAAGTGCAAAATTGACACCGAATAATGTAAAAAGTGGACGAGTCCTAAATTAAACCGAAGATCCGACGAAATCAACCGCGGATTAGGTCATTTACCCCGCGAATAAAGCCACGATGATGACTAGCGCAGCCCTCCTAAGTTCTAGTACCCACTTGTATGGGACACGGTTGGAAGGCGAATCAGGCAAAGAGAGCTCGCTCCTGCTTCACTTGCAGACTTTGTTAGGGCGTTGACTGAGGAATGGGACAATTTTCCGCAGGAGTCAGTGAGAAACTTATTTCATAGTAATTCCAGACTTGCGAACACGCGGTATTAGCGCTTGTTTTTCAAGTAATAACAAAATCGAATTAGTATAAATTGTACAACCATGTACGGTATTGTCGTACTTGTAACCAATCACAAGCTGTGAACTATCCCTTCACTAGGGATGATCCGAGACTTCAACTATTCTTAAATATTTCTGCTAAAGCAATTTTGGTTGGAGACTTTAATCTTTACCATCTCGAAATTATTTGTTATTTGTAACTCGTTCGTGTAGATTTTTGTAAATAAATAATATATTTAACATCGTCGTTAACATTATCGTTTTCTAATAACGAGAGATCAATAAAAAAACCAATTAGGGCAGGCTGTGAAATTGAATTGGTATTGTAGCCACTCCACAGAATGACATTTCTGACATGAAAATTTAAAACTGAACGCTCTTGTCAAGTTTTTAAGTTTTTTATTTGATAATAATATTTTAATAATTTGATAATCAAATAAAAAACTTAGACAAGAGCGTTCAGTTTTAAATTTTCATGTCAGAAATGTCATTCTGTGGATGTGGCTACAGTACCAATTTAAAATAATTCAATTTCACAGCCTGCCCTAATTGGTTTTTTTATTGATCTCTCGTTGATACAGTCGACACTGGCTGTAATCAATTACGAAGCAATAATATTTTCTTCTTTATGCAAAATGTGCTGTTTGTTATATATTTTTATTAGAATTAGTACTTTTTATTCTATTTTATGTTTAAAATGAAGAATCTGGCATTATAGAACACAGAACACTGAAAAAATAGTTGCAATCTATAAATATTGGGTGATGCGATAATTTTGTTGAGCAGTGTATTTTGATTTAGTAGTAATGATTTTGTTTTAGTTAAACCTGCTCAGAATGGCTTCATGATTACCAGCTAAATCTAGCATTACGTCTATATTATCATTGCCCCAGTTAGAACAAAATGTAATCGATGGTTGATGGTGTTTCTGAAAATCTGATAATTTTATTAATGTGTTAGGTTATGCATTCGTAACAAATCTTTCAGTCTTTGTAAATCACTGGTGTACAATTTATTTATAGTCTGTATTAAAATCACCGGAAAGAATAATATTGTTAACAATTATTAATAACCTGTAATGACTACTACATAAAGCACCATAGTACTAATAGGTACTAAAAACAATCTTGTAATAGATCGGAATTTCGCTGGTTCCGTTTATGACATAATAATTTATCCAATTACTTAATGTAGTAATTACATTTTGAAACTGCTTAAGGTTCAAGAGGTTTAAAGTGTAGAAACTTATCTTTATTTTCTAATCACAATTATTATATAAAAATAACAATCTTATCAATATGTGAATAACAATTACAAGCAAAAATGTAACAAATATTTTGTAATAATAATTATTTTTAACAAACGACCCAATTTAACCCACGTTCCATCTTGAAAACATTTAAATAAGATAAAGATTTTGAACGGATAAAATGTTTTACAACTGAACATGAAGATTTTAAGATTACTTTCAGTCACGACTTGAATCAATTTTTAAATCTAACCGTGATTTCAAATTGTACGTTTTATTGATTACACAAAATGACAAATTCCTTGGACTGCCATATAAATGGTTATAAATAATCCAATTCCATATGACAACGCTCTTGCGGGTTGAGGAATTACCCAAATTGCGTAAACCACGGTGTGGGCAATTCTGGCTACTGTAAAAAGTCTGAACAACATAGTAGCTGTTGCTACAGCAGGGTTGGTAAGAATGTAGGCAAAGCTTGCTACGAAAAATATTGGGATGTTTTCCAGGTCATTCAGATGTGCTCTGTAAAATATATAGAAGAGAAGTAAAGACAAACATTAAATAAATTCCAAGAAAAATATACCTTCTGACTCGTTCCACATTTTCATCTACCTTTGGCTTCAGCTTTTGGGGACCGGTATCTTCAGGGTTTGCGAAAGCCTGAAATAATTTAATTGTACAGGACGCTATTTATGAAATAATTTTTTGCATTGAGAGTTTGGTACCATCGGTACTATTTATGCTTCAATCGTAAGTCCGTAACACAGGTTTAACTTACGTCTCTTTCTGGCTCACGCGGTAAAAAGAAACGAAAGAAACCAGTAACGCGATGCTGGTTGCTTTTGAGAATTTAGCAATGTCAAAATAACAATTCAAAATTTTGCAGTGGCTTACTAATTTATTGCAACAAATTTGCACACTGACTAAATCCAAATACCTTCTAAATGTAAGTCTAAGTAAAAAAAAATATATCAGTAGTATAATACATAAATTAATATTATACGAGTAAACTCCTGTAATGATTGTTTCAAGAAAGTGATTTTAAGAAATTTAAATGCGCCTCTATTGAAACTAAAATTTTATAGTTCATGTTCATTTATTTAAGTCTTTATTGATTATTTTGTTTTCTTTTAGATATTTTAATGATAACTAGCTACGATATGGAATGGTGCCAAGGATCTGTACAAAACATGCCAATATTTGCTTCACCTTATCTAGAAAGTATAGAGTTCTAAATAAATGTATCGAGTGTACAAAAATAAAACTATTTGAAATTGTTTACGATTATCTACTGAACCTATTTCTGCCTTAAATTATACAAGAATAATGTGATTTTTCTACGATACTTATTTATATCTGGTAGAACGAAAACAGTTCATGAATACTAATTGTTACCCCGTAATAGTGTAACAATTTTTTTTAGCATTGAAGCGTAATTTAATTAACAAAATTATGCCAATGACCCTGATTTGTCTGATGAAAACTATCTCCACTCTGAATACTATGTTTGTATTTGGGTAGCTGTGAATGCAATGTCAAATGTGCAATACATTTACTGGACCGATTTGTTTTATGACATTAGCTACTGAAAGATCTTTGCAAAAATCTGTGAGTAGCAAGTTCTTGTGATTTGAGCTCCAGCAAGTACTACTTAATCGGAAATCCAAAAGTATTTCCTTTTGTTTTTAGGGCGAAGGACGAACAAATATCTGTCTCTTGTCACGATAGTAGCCTCTAGAGTTAGGCGTCCCACAGCCAACACGAAACAGTCGCTGACGCTGCGAATACTTCGCAGCGCTGTATGTACATGGCAATAAGAGCGTTTCTTCTTTTCGTCGCGAAATAATCGGCGTCTGCGAATGTTTCGCGTTGGTCTGTGGGACGCCTTATAATGTGCAAATTATACGATAATAAATAAAGCAAGCACTAGAAAATGAGTACCTATCACTTTTTCTAACCTTGTGTGTTTAAGTATAAATACATATACACTATAGCTAGATTATTTTAATTTAAATGTGTATTGATTACCCGTTTGCCCCACTTACCTTGTTTTTAATGCGTTGTCTTGCAGTAAGAGGGCCCATAGCCAGCATTTTTAGAACTAATACGCAGCAGTAAAATAAATAGGTGCGAAAGAGTACATTTTCCGTAGAAAGGATGTCTGCTACTTGAACCATTTTATAAACTATAAGTATAAATGTATTGCAATATGCTAGGAAACGTCAGCACTCGTCAAAAGTTGATAAGTAACTGAGTTGAGATAAATTTATTTTAACCAACGCCAGTTGTTGCTGACTCACGCATGACTTGCCGGAACAGATAATTTAATGATTCTCACTGTGTTTGTTTACTACTATTTTTATTTCACCTGGTAGTAGTTTGGTGAAAAATATAATTATAAAAAATTACAAAAATGTCAGCTAGAATGACTGTCTCTTAATCACCAGCGCTGTATGGTTAATACATTACAATATCGTAACATGTCTTTGAATATAAGTTTACAGAAAGATGGCTGTGTTATTTAAGCTACCTATACCGTGTATCCTAGTTCATTTATTGTGCAATATTTGTTTTATGACCGTTGCTAGCTCCACGGCTAACGTGGATATAATTCTGACACTAAATCCACGGCATTACGTCATGCGCATGTCTGGGAAAATTATTTCAGCTTCCTGAGATTATAAGGACAATGGTGCGTACGATTGGTTGCCTACTCCCAAGCTGTAAAAGTCTGTTTCTGAGAAATCTAATGATAATAATTATTGACTACAAACAAAATCAACCGCTCGTACTTGGAGAAACTTTATTCTAGTATTTTTTATTGGTCATATTCAACTTGCAAATTAATTAAAAATCAATTTAAAATATGAAAATGTTTGAAACTTTCATAATGGAATAATTTTTGTATGTAATAAGTCCCAGGACATGCGCAGTAGGTGCAGCTCATCGTATTCGCGTCGCCGAATTAATGACGTCACCCCTTGACAATGACGCAATGCCGTGGATTTAGTGTCATAATTATATCCACGTTAGCCGTGGAGCTAGCAACGGCCTTGTATTGCATTATAGCATATTGCAAGTTAAATGGACTGGCAACTTTATCATTGGAATATAGTCCATCCATTAAACACTGCTGTAAGTATTGCCCCTGCTTACTGATTTTAATTATTGTTTCTCACCTGTGTTTCTTTTTTTAATTTTTAATAAAGAACAGGATTTAAGAGTACCCAAGTATCGAAGAAAAAATAGAAATGTGTAGATTTAAATCTTGTTCTTTATTAAAAATTAAAAAATCACACTTTCTGTAATTTAACAGCTGACAAACAATAATTAAATTCAGTAAGCAGCAGGAGCAAGGTCGATAGCAGTGTGTAATGGGTTGCCTATATTCCAATGATAAAGTGGGCGGACCATTTAACTTACAATATACCTATCTGGCACATTAAATGGACTTTACCACGGTGGACTTTACTGTATACGAAACAGCTGTTCACATTCAAGCTCTTTTATTCCAGCCCACTCGCTGATATTGCTTTAAAACGCACGATATTTGTTTTTTAAAGGATGGTACCGTAAACAGTAACACTTTTCAACCTGATCTGATCATAATCAACAATTTTCTGCTGCGGGCACATGCCTCTGTGCTCCTTGGCACCAGCCACCACCGCTTAGTATCTAGCAAATGCAAAATTTATATTTATAACTTTTTGTAAAAGGTTTAGAAAAATAATATGTCCGCTCTTCCGAATCAGCTGCCATTAGTATTCAGGACTTTATTGCGTTCCATAGTGCCTATGGGTTTCAATGCAACAGAAACACGCTTTTTAAAAAAATTATGGTAAGACCATTTTTTATTTGCATGAAATATGACTTATTTTTACATAAACTAATTAATATTTAATGAAAAAATAAAAAAAGTCTTGCTTGCGATAAAAAAAATCTGTGTATCTATCCTAAATCCTGAACTTCAAAATTCCTCGATGGTAGGTTTGCGATTGCTGTTTCATCCCTTATATTGGAATAAACGACTGTGGAATTTTCTTCCTTTTTTAAAAATATTTTTTCCCTTAAAACATTTGCCTTTAACGAATTGCCAACTATCAGAATAATTTTTCCTACACAACGCTCACTAAAGATTCAACGAAGACTCGGTCACCTTCACACATTTCTTCCCTTTTATCAGTGCATAAGGTTGCTAAGTACCTATAGCTGTTTTCAGTTTTAAAAGAAGGGTCAGCTTCCAAATTTACTTTATTTGCTTCTTCATTTGTACAAGTCATTGGTACAAGTATGATACATCAAATTTCTGTTCAGACGCGCTGTTGCAATTCATTTCGTTTCGACTTGATTTTTACAACATTGCAATTAAAAATTCATAACTCTGCTAAATAAAAACAAGTGTTGATGAAACTTAAAAATTAATTTATAGTAATGTTCAGAACACTCGCTAATAGCAGAAAATGTGCGAAATTTTGGTTTCAAGTACCTATGTTAGATAATCAAAGTTTTTTCCGAGTTTTAAATTGCGGAAAAAGTACATGGAACACATAAATTTTAAGCAATTATACACACCACACCATATACCTAATGTTTATACTTTAGCTGAATTATAAACAGAATACCGAGCGTTAAATTTTATTAGGGAGAATTTGATAATTTTTTAAAGAAATATTGGGAAACTTTGCTATTCATCTGCGAGTTGCGATTCAGTCCGTTTCGCGGCCTACTTTTCACCTCTAAATGCAGTTGTACAAAAGATTTGATACCCAGTTCGGCAGATCCACGGTCAATTATTGTTAGGAATACGGAAATATACCCCATTTTATGCACATTTTGTTCCAATTTTTCAGAGCCAATTTTAAAGTAGGAAGGGCGGGCGAAATTTTTTTCTTATTATTGGTGTTTTATCTGTCTACCCATAGAACGTTTTTGTTTAATTTCTAAAAAATAACTTTTCAGCATTAAAAAATGTACAACTCTATTTTACTTTAAAATTTTCAAGTAGTATTTACAAAAATATGGATATCGAAAAATTCTCTCTATCAATAGTTAGATATAACCAAGCTCTTTCAAATGCCACAAGAATTTTTTTTCTAAAATGCAAATTAATTCGAAAAAAATGGAAATAAAAGTTTAGAAATATCAATATAATTCACCTTTTGCAATTTAGCATGTAGGCAACACAACTAACAGGACCATAAACTCACAATGGAGCCAATACACAAAAGACGGATTATAACGAATTACAACTTTCTACTAGGTATTGTTGTTTGACAAAAAAAAATTAAAATAATATAACGACAAAATCTATATTCAATACAGTAAATTCATTATTCTTTATTGCATTTATCAATTTTGGTAACGTCAGAAGAATCTGAAATATTTAAAAATATGAAACAAAATTCCAAGGCAATCATTATTCTTGTTATTGTAGGTATGCAACTTTCCATACATTAAATTGGATTTTGCTTTAAGTAAATGCCAGCCTTAAGGCCCGGCTGTATCAAGTGGTTGAACTCCCAGTTCAGTTGATTCACGATCAATTGTCATGGATACCAACTGTTATACAAATCATATCCATGACAAATGATCGTGGTTCAGCTGAACTGGCAGTCATGATTGTGGTAGAAATGTTAACAGTTCTCGCTCAGTATTTCAACGGTATTAGGTATTAGCTTTTCTTAGTACCTATCCCATTATTAGATTTTCTTTCGATCCATTATTAACAAACTTTAAATGCTCAACAAGAAAATAACAGGTTAGTGTAATGTCAGGAAAGTATATTTTATTTATTGATTTTGGTTTGTGGTTTGGTTTGTTGGTTTATTTTTATTTAACATTTGGGAACAAAGACAAATATAAAAGTTACAATATATCTATTAATATGTTATTTTTGAGGGGTAGGTACTGAGAAAAAACCTTAAAACTGTATAGCCCTCCCCAGATACAATTTCTGGCTACGCCACTGACTGTCAAGATGATGAACATATATATTATTATGAACTTGTATCGGTAAACCCTAACAAATATTTGATATAGGGATAGTTGCCAATTACAGCTTACCGCTTACCCAAGTAGAATTATATTATTACTTGATTCTTCTTAGCAGATTTACCCTGTAATCAATACTACTGATGTTTTATAATAATCTTTTTCTACTTCGTGTTCACAATCACAATAACTTCATTGTGACACTGAAAACTGCACAAAACAGTTTCACAATAGAGGTTATTGTAAAACCGTTTTTGGTAAAATTATAGTTCTTAAAAGTGGTAGCATTTGTTTCATGTGTCAAATTATCAAACGTCATTAACTCATCAACATCAAATATCAATGGAATTTTCTCTTCTACAGAGAGCTTAAAATAAACACAGACATTATGAATACTTGAACTTTTATTTGAACCGCAATATTGAGTAGATCAAATAACAAAATGTTTTATAAAACTGAATCACGATTAGTTTCAATTACAAAGTTAATCGATTTTTAAATTTCAAATTCTATGTTTTATTGATTACATGAAATGAAAAATTCCTTGGAGTGCCATATAAATGGTTATGAATAATCCAGTTCCATATGACAACCCTCTCGCGGGTTGAGGAATTACCCAAACTGCGTAAACCAGGGTGTGGGCAATTCTGGCTACTGTGAAAAGCCTGAACAACATAGTAGCTATTGCTACAGCAGGGTTGGTAAGAATGTACGCAAAACTTGCTACGAGAAATACTGGAATGTTTTCCAAGTCATTGAGATGTGCTCTGTAAAATATAGAGAAGAGAAGTGAAGACAAACATTAAATAAATTCCAAGAAAAATATACCTTCTAACTCGTTCCACATTATCATCTATTTTTGGTTTCAGGTTTCGTTTAGCAGCATCTTCTATATTTACGAAAGCCTGAAATCATTCATTTTTACTGAATGTCCATGAAATTGTTTTTTAATTAATACGAGTAAATCTTACGATAGACGATATGTTAATTCCTGTAACGGTATCCATTTGGTAATTTGGTCAATATTTGAACTTGTATTAATTATTAAACAGCTATAATTAATTTTAATATTGGAGAAGACTGGAAAAGTTGACTTGCGTTGCGACATTGTAACAACCTGAATAAGCAGTCTACAAAATTCATATGGCTATATACTTTCAAAAAATCTGAGGTAGTATTAGTATAATTTGCTTAAACATCTTTAAAACTAACTTCACAAATTTGGTATTAATTTCAGTTGTCATTTATCAGGGATTTGGATGGGATAATACGTAGGAGACTGTCCTTCACCGAGTTGCTAATTTTATGTCTTTTCATAATTCCTCAACATAATTGTGATTATGTGTATCTATATTCTTTCCTTGAAAACATTTCCGAGTTTAGTGTACAAACTTTCGCTGCCAGTTTTTCTTAGTGCATCGCTATACAGTTTCTTCACTCGACTTTAGTACTATACAAAATTTTCGGAACTTGTAATTTTCATAAATTAACAATAACTGTTCACGCATTATTTCAGCACTTTAAAAAACCATTTTGATCTACTAATGATGGCGGTTACTACTTACTATGATATACCTACAGTGTGTCCGCGTAAGTTGGCTACATATGGAAAACTTTGTTATTATTGATTTTATGAAAAAAACTTATTCTTCATAAAAAGTTCTGCATGTTCTAAAACCCAAAATTCAACCATCAGATATTAAATTATATCAGTAGTATCATAATAAAAATAATTATATCATTTTTGTTCAAGAGTAAAGTACCTTCATTTTTGACCATATCGAAATTTTTTTATAAGAAAAGATGTTATGGATTAAAAATAATTTTTTAATATTCAATATTGTTTATTTACAATTAAAAAATATTATTAATTAATTAACGAATTATTAAATGTAATGTACTAATCTTCAAACTTAAAAACTTTCAATGTTATCGCAGAGAAAATGTAAAAATAATATTTTTTAATTGTAAATAAACAATATTGAATATTTAAAAATTATTTTTAATCCATAACATCTTTTCTTATAAAAAAATTTCGATATGGTCAAAAATGAAGGACTTTACTCTTGAACAAAAATGATATAATTATTATTATTATGATACGACTGATATCATTTAATATCTGATGGTTGAATTTTGGGTTTTAGAACATGCAGAACTTTTTATGAAGAATAACTGTTTTTCATAAAATCAATAATAACAAAAGTTTTCCATATGTAGCCAACTTACGCGGACACACTGTATATAACTTTTAGGAAATCCCTGTGTTTCAATCATTTTAAAATTGTGTTCGCTTCGAGGGTTCAGTTAGAGCCCTTTTTCAATTGTTTGCGTCCAGAATTTAACTTGCGCTCAGCATACAAATTAATAACAATAAAATAAGCTACAAAACAAAAAAAAGTTTGTGAAAATCGGACCACTCGTCCGCGAGATAAAAACTTTTTTCACATTTTCACATTTTCCAATATGGCGGCTGATTGCTCAATTTTCCGGATGTCCACCTTACATCGGGGTACTCTATAGGATGTCCCCTAACAGTTTCTGAAGAGAAACTGTGTCGACATTGATTTTCTAGCAAAACCGACCTAGCGTAAGGACCACTATATACAACTTTAAAATTGACTTTACATCAATGTTTGCCTAACTTTTTTTGGAATCAACCTGTATATTTAAATTTTAATATAATAAAGATAAAATAAAATAAAATAGGTGAAGAGTAGTAACCTTTTTGTAATCGTTATATGGTGTACTGTAATCTTTAACTTGTAATATTCGTTGCGTACGTCCTACGTGTAAGCACTTACCTTGTGTTTGTAGCGTTGGCTTGAGGTAAGAGGAGCCATTGCCAGCACTTTTAGAACTAATACGCAGGAGTAAAATATATAAGTGCGAAAAAGTGCATTTTCCGTAGAAAGGATATCTTCTGTTTGAACCATTTTATAAAGTACGACTGTACTACCTATTTGAATCTGCTAGAAAAATCCGCACTCATCAAAGGTTGATAAACAACTGAGTAAAAATAAATATATTTACCTATCATCACAAATTGTTGCTGACTCGCAATGACTTGCGGAACCAGCGGAACAGATATTTTTATATCTATTTGGTGTTTACAATGACTTTCTACCTGACATAACATTGTACTTAAGTAAAAAAAATACTATTGTAGTAATAGTAATTATAATTTTCTTGTAGTTACTAATAAATATTGATTAGGTACCACCGACAACCCCAGTTGTATTTCAATTAAGATAATAAATTGAAAGAAACGTGAATACTTTTTTTAGTTTTTGATTTTCAAAAATGGCAGCTAGAATAATTCTACAAATCTATCGATATTATTTATTTACAATAATATTCATTTCTTAATTAATTGAGGACGGAGTTATGAAAACAGTAAAACACGATTCAGTTATTTTTGCTGTAACGACGCATTTTATGCAAAAATGTTGATAGTCAGTGTAGGCGATTAACCTGTTAATTATTATTATATGATGATGTCAAATATGTAGGTAGGTACTTAATCGACAGTTTTCCTCATAGCAGTGTTCGAGTATTTAGCAACTTTATCTAATATACCTAAATGTTTTTAAATTGATCAGAATATTATCATCATATTGTATGTTTGTTGGTAAGATCATTGAACATGATAATATGCTCTACCCTACGACTTATGTTTCTGATGTAAAAAATTCAAACATGCAAGTCATATTTTTATTAATTTATTTATTATTATTGTGTTTATATCAAAAATTTTTAGAAAATATCATAATGTATGTTTCCATTTACAAATTAGTTTACATATGTAGTGTCTTAGAAATATTACACAACAAAAACCAAGAAAAATATAAGTTACGTTAAATTATTGTGTAAACTAATTTATTAGGGTGTTTGTCTAAGGTAAGGATCTTCTTCATCTTGGCGATGATCAATAGCATGGTTCATGAAGTTATTTCTTGATCATAAATTACAATCATTTAAAAATAAAGTATCAGGCTCTCATGGACATAATAAGGATACAATTATTTATATGACCAGTTTTCTATTAATTGGTACTTTTTAAAGAAAATAAATGAATCCTTGGGTGGCCATGTAGGCAGTGATAATTAATCCAATCAGAAAACTTATAACTCTTGCAGGTTGCGGAATAACGTAAATTGCATAAACAAAGGTATGTATGAACCTAGCTGCAGTGAAAGTTCTAAATAATGCAACTGCAATGGTAATAGAAGGATTCGTGAGTACATAAAGAAAACTGGCAACAAAGAAAATTGGTATATTTTCTAGATCGTTCAAGTGTGCTCTGTAACAAATGGAATAAAATAATTACCTACAAGTTACTAGTAATACTTCTAGTAAAGTTCTAGTTACCTTCTGACTCTTTCTACATTTTCTGCTATGCGAGGTTTCACTTTGTATCTAACACCATCTTCAGGATTTGCAAATACCTACGAACAAGAGTAAATACCACTATAATATTATTATTTGTGATGTGTGTGTATTTTAATGATCAACTTTCAAATCTCAAGATAGCTGTGAAAGTTTGACTTTCTTGACGGTTTCGGGTAAAACGTTTTTAAATTGATCCTATCTTTTTAGCTTACGATTCGAGACTGCTGTGCCTTTTTTTTTTAATTTTTCTGTAAAAGTGTAAAGCCCACGTTTCGCAAACTTTCGATCGTCTATAGGTACAACTAATGTAATTTGTGGAGCGAAAACGCCCATTTCAAAGTTACTTTTCTAATTTAATGTGGTTTAAATTTTAAATTAAACAGGCAATAATTAAAAATATTAGTTTTAGGACTTGATACATTTAAAAGCCTTTATGAGAGTTGTAGGTGGTCATAACGACGTCGAAAACACTTACGAGTCAGTCATGCACGTAATATAACACTGAGCACGAACGCACGTGGACCAATATTTTTGTCTATTTTTACCTTCCCTTCTCCAGTGGCGTAACTTGGATAAATATTTCAAGCCCTTATCAGTGATGCCGTATTGATTTGATGAGTTTTTTTTTATATAGGTTACCGCGAGCAGTGAAAGAAAAACGTTTACCTACCGAAAGCCCTGAAGAAAATTTTACCTGGGTTTTCGTACCGCTTAGAAAATACAAAGAAAAGTTTTTGAATTTGAAAGCAAATGTTTTTTTAAACAATTTGTGCTTGAAAAAAAACGAATAAATTTTTTAATATGCGTTTTACAGAAAAAAGTTATTTTTTTATAAAAACTTACGTTTTCCTCGAAACGTACTACAAAAACATTTAATTTAGATTTGATCGCAGACATTATTATTTAGAATCAGGTAAAAAAAAGGCAAATATAGTATACAACACCCTTATTTTATTTTTGAATTAAATTTTCCCACATTAGTGTGTAGTACTGTGTATTAGGTACTTTTTTGGCTAGATAACCATTCTCGACCCCCAAATGTCAAAGCCACCTTTGATACGAAAATAAATAGAAAAATAAAAGTTCTGTTCAGAATTGCCCATTGAATCCAAAATTTGACGAATGAAAATAAATTGGGATGATAACACATTGTGCCTGGCCCTGTGGGGTAGTTTATAGTATACAAATTTCAAATAAATTGGTCCAATAGTTTATCAACGTAATGGATACTCAAAATATGTAAATTGTTTTCGAATTCTTTTACTATCAAAAATTATTTTGGTTGGTTTAAGCACCATCAGTATCTCCTTTAAAAGGGATACCATTTCGTACCTTATATTTCAGACGTTGTCTTGCAGTTAAAGGTGACATCAATAAAATTTTAAGCACAAGAACACTACAATAAAATAAATATGTACGAAACAACTCATTTTCTAACGAAATCATATTCGTAACTTGAGACTTTTTTTTGATTAAGAGACTATAAAGACTAAATTTTAACCACAGCAAGCAACTGGCACCCAAGCAACGTAACTAATGCTAATGCCGTAAATGCTGTTGCATTTCTGGTTTCGAAGCAGAAAGGGCCTCCAGTTGTAAAATGGAATTCTTCGGAAATACTGTCTAATTATTACAGTTTACATACAGTTAACATTTGCTCTTGGCAATGGTATTGCATGGATACGAAAGTTTGGAATTTATTTATCAAGGTAATTTACGGTCGTTACTCTGATAATATCTGAAAATGAAGAGAAGTTTTAAATTATCCAGTCATCAACCAAGGCTAATGGGTCTACTGCTACTAGGACACAGTTGTTTACAATTATTTGGAGGTCTTTATAATTCAGTACGTTTAGTTGCCTAACGTGGCTTATATTATGCACGATTCGAGATATACAGGGTGATTTTTATTTGCTCAGCTTATATCTGCTGAAATTCATCCTTTGTGTGAAATATTAAATAAAGATACAAAAAAAAGTTAAATGACATTATTTTCAATGGCCTTCTGATTCTGCGAAAACATATTTAATTTTCGTTTGCTAAATGGAACACTGTATATTTTTAAGTAAAATATTAGATATTAATTTTTCTTAAGAAACATCACAAATAGCGTTTTACTATTAAATTACAACTACTTAAAATTCAAAATGGTATAGGTACCTATTATGAGAATTGCGACACGAGCCTTGGCGAGTGTCGTAATCAATATGAAATAGGTATGAGTGTCTTAATAGCCATTAAATACGAGTTGCGTATACTATGTTTTCTACGACTACGACTAGTCATATTAATGAAAAGTAGGCACCTTATTTTTCAAAATTTATTCAACTTTAGAATTGTCGGATGGTCATACTAATATTTGATATTGTGTAGTCGAACAGGGTCACGTTATTTGAGGCCGGTTCGAGCATAGTGCTTCTCATTTAAGCTATGGTACGATATGCGCACGCGTTGGCCGCGTTTAGGATGACGTATTTGGCGGGGATTACGGTTTGGTCGGGCAACTGCAGTTGTTAAATGTGTGTTAAACGGCTGAATGTATATGCAGTTCTGATATAATGGCCACTTCGCTACCGTTTATAACCGCAACATTAACGGAAGACGATGTACCAGGCGCAAAACTACGATGTATGCCAGTTGATAAAAATACAGTAGGGGAGACCGGGGGTATGAGGCCACCTTAAAGGTAATCGTGAATATTATTGTTACTTGTGCGAGTTTTGATATCGGTGCCAGACATAGTTGAACTTTAATATATTGGCTATCATAATGTGCCTATACACATGGGCATTTTCAATAAATTTGAAATTTATAACTCAAAAATATGAACCCTACAGATGGCCTCATTACCCCAGGGTTTGAGGTAATGAGGCCATGCCTAGCCCGATAACCCCAAAGGTAATGAAAATAAGTTTATCAAACAATTAAAGTAAAGATGATGGAAACAAGTTTAATCAAACAAATAAAGTTACATTTTATTTAACATTACAGAAATCACAAACGTAACTAGTAGGCTTACTAACTCCACTACAGTCTTTATGCACCCATTTTCCACATATGGTGCACCTGAACCAAGTTTCACGACCTTTTCCATAATCACCACATAGAATGCAAATTTCCTCATCGGAACTTTCCTGATCCTTCAATCCTTCATCATCGAACTCCACACCAGCTGAGGTGTCTGACGAGGAACTACTAACTATTTTTCTTTTCACTTTCAATATCTTCTTCTTTTCTACCGCTTTCTTTGCTTTCTTTTCTCTATTTAAACTTTTCTGCGTGAGCTCTTCCTTCAACGGTGTTGACGTCAGAATCTGGGAAGATCCCTTCTTTCGGACATTCTTTGTCTTTTTGGCCCTCCTTGGAATGGGTGTTATTTCAGCTACAGAGACGTGGGGTGATCTCTTTACGGCAACATTCGAAACTGCAGGGACACCTTCCAGATTTATGGTTCCAGCGTTTAGATTTGAAGGGCCGGTAATGTCCAAATGTGAGGGCCTGGCAACAACATCTAGACTTGATGTCCCTGCACCAACGTCGAGATTTGATGGTCTGGTGATAACGCCCACATTTGAAGGTCCAGGAAGAGACACAGGTTCAACTGCAGGAATTTCCAAATCAAACTCTTCAGCAGGAGCTGTAAACTCGGTCTCATCAAACACATTTGGATTAAATGGAAAGATTCCAGTACACTGAAAACCTTTTACAGCTTTCTCAATTGAAGACACCCTACCATAGGCAGATTTGAAGATAGAAGCAATGTCATATTGTCCGACTCTCTGATACTGCCTGTTTTTAAGATGAAGATCTATCTCACGATTTATTGCCTTCTTCAAAGGTCCGAAGAAGACAACATCCAGGGGCTGAATACGATGTGAGGTGTGTGGTGGGAGGGATACCATGACAATTCCATTGGCTTTACAGAAATTGTAAGCTGATAGAGAAACATGGCTTGCGTGATTGTCAAGCACTATGAGAACTGGTTCCTCCAATGAACATTTTGTAGTTTTCTGGAAGTGCTCGAGCCATGTCACGAACAAATCTTCTGTTATCCAGCCAGACTTAGAACAAGTGTAGATGGCATCTGGAGGCCCATCCTTCTCCAGTAGTTGGGTCATCCTTTGACGCTTGAAAATAAACATAGGCGGGACGTAGAATCCCGCGGCACTGAAACAGCAGACTACTGTTGTGTTTGTTCCTCTCTCAGCGCTTGAAATAAGACCAACTTGCTTCTGCCCTTTTTTGGCAAGTATTTTTACTGCATTCCCAACTGTGTTGACTCCTGTCTCATCACAGTTGAAGACTCGAGATGCGGGAAATTTGAATTTATCATATACGCCCTCAAGGTTGCTGTAAAATTTTGTAACATCAACCTTGTTGAAGCCCAATATTCTGCTGAGGCTTGTGTGTTCTGGCTTTCTTATTGATATATCTCCACATCGTTTCAAGAATCCAGAGAGCCATCCCTCACCAGCAAGTTTGATAGTTTTGTTGAAGTCATTTCTAATGTTATTTTTTTCAGCATACTCGTAAGCAATTTGCCTTATTTGAATTGTTGTAACTCCAAAATATAATTTTGATAGCAATAAAATATGATTTTTCAGCTCTTCTTCTTGCGTGACGCTGAAGACAGCTGGTTTCCCCATTCTGGGGCCTTGGGGAATCCCTTTCTTAAGGTGGTTTCGAAGAGAAGTTCTCGGTATGCCGAAAGCCGTCGCTACACTTTTGACACTTTTGCCACTGGCTACCTGGGCACACGCTTCTGTCATCGATTGTTCGGTCCATGTGGCCTTATTTGTAGTTCTTATATAAGTGCGAACCATCTGCAGAAAAGAAAAAAAAACACATAGGCACTTTGTTTTGTATATGGGGTAATCAGGCCTCATGGCCTCATTGCCCCATTATGTTATGGCCTCATTACCCCATTATGTTAGCATTTACAAACATGATAAAAATATAACCTATCATACTCATTGAAGTAATCAAATGCATATTAAACTACGTACAACAAACATATACTAAGCCAAAAAAATTCTCTTCAATATCTCGAACCAAATTATTTATACACTTACCTTTATCTGCATCTACAAGTAGATCAAAATTTAATATTTTACAATATCGGTTATAAAAAAGTCGCTGTTGATGACACACCCACGAATATTTGTACCACTAGTTACTCTTGCTTATTGAAGACGGCACCACTGCGTTTGAGCGGAAATAAATGCGCGGGTTTTAAAATTGTAGGGGTGGCCCGATTACCCAGTTGGCCCCATAGCCCCGGTCTCCCCTAGTTGATTTAAAACGATTTTTAACCTGTAGAAGCATCACAACAAATGGAAAGAAAGCAGACTTGGTCGCCAGGTTGGTAAATTATATTATGTTTAGGTATTTAGCATTGAAGACAATTCTGTAATGGAGATACGTAAATTTTTTATAGAGTTCAAGAAGTTATAGAAAAGGGTGTACCCGTCTGTCCAACTATTGACAACGGAAAATGGTTGGCATTAAAAGAAAAAAAGGAAACAGGTGTATTTTTGGACCTAACAAATAATAAACCACCAAATTTTCCAGTATTATCATGGAAACCATTTCCAAATTCAAAAATTCCATCACATTTCTGCATTGGCAATATTTATTCATATTTAATGACATCATGTGTATTGAATGCAAGATCTCATGATAATAAAAATCGCAATGATTCTAATACATCCAGTGATGAGGAAAACAATGACAGCAGTAATTATAGTACAGCAAAACCCGTTAATAGAGGTCGTCAATATTTTAAGAGTGGTCATGTCACAAAATTACAAGATACCACGGTTAATGAACACTACTGTTTAAAGTCCACAGTATTAGCATCTTTTAAAAAAATTGAGTATACTGTAATGGTAATGATTAACTTCAGAGGTGACGTAGTTGATGCACATTGTCAATGCAAAGCATCCAGTATGGGACGTTGTAGCCACGTTGCAGCTGTTCTTTTTACTCTCGAAGATTTTACTCTTACATTTCCTGAAACAATACCATGTACAAGTAAGCTGTGTACTTGGAATCAAGGGCGAAAGGAAAAAGATCCAGGTGTAATAAATAGTAACAAATATAATGATAAAATTAATCCTTCATTTAAAACAACATTCGATCCTTTATGTAACATAACTTTAGATCCTGCAGAAGATAGTAAAAGACTAAATGATTTTGTATGTGATTTACAAAGTGATAGTGCATCCTACGGTACAGTTGCAATGTGGGAACTTGTATTGCAACCATCTTATGAAAATTATGAGCTAACTATTAAGAGAAAAAACGAGCTTATGAACTTAGTAACATCATTAAAACATGTTATGACATTTGGAAGCCTTGTACCTATTAATATAACAGTATCACAAAATGAACCAAACTGGCAGAAATATAGACGATCTTTAATTACAGCTTCAAATATCAAAGACTACCATTTCAATAAATCAGATGAACAACTTTTTAATGTAATGACAAGGCATGCTATGTACAATACTTCAAAAATATATTCGCCATATTTGAAATATGGCACGGAACATGAAAACGAAGCCAGGATTCAATACACAAATAGCATGAAAATAATTAACAGTGACATTGAAGTTACCGAAACGGGAATATGGATTAACCCTGCATATCCTGGTATTGGGGTATCTCCTGACGCTCTAGTATACGATCCAACAGAAACAGAACATTTAGGGTTACTGGAAATTAAATGCCCAAAACTTTTGCAAAATGTCGGGCCAACTGATTTACATGTTCTAAATGACAACCAAAGAAGGCAGTTCTGCTGCAATTTGGAAAATGGACGTTTGGTGTTGAAAACGGCTCATAAGTATTTCTACCAAATACAAACTCAGATGGGCATTACAGGCAGAGCATGGTGTGATTTTTTTATATGGACTCCTAACGGGTTCAGCAGGCAGAGAGTAAAATTTGATAATACTTTTTTCCTAAATTTGGTTGATAATGCCGTGGCATTTTATGATAGTGTTTTAGCACCTGAATACTTTGAAATGCGGATACCCCGAAAATTAATACCATTTAATTTAAGAAAAAATACTAATTAAACTAATACCTAACTATACTAATAACTAACTTACTTTCAGTGCAATCATATCATACCACGTAAATGTAGTCTGAGTACGTTTTGCAACAGAAGAGGGTACATCGCACTGAGTGTGTTTTGCAACAGAAGAAGGTACATCGCACTGAGTATGTGTGGAAACAAAAATATTAAGGTTTCCGGGTGCAGGCTCTATCATAGATGTACTAGGTTCATTTGCTAAAATATTGTCAGAGCATTCCACCGATTTTGAACGCTTTGTTGATGTTTTTGTATAATCGGTATTCTGTAAATATTTTCGTTTCCTTGATCCCTAAAATAATTAGGTAAGCAAATTGTATAACAACTGTTAAAACACTAAAACCTACTTTAATAACTTTTTCAACAACAGAAACCGGTAACGGGTCTGGGTATTCCTGACATGGGCCATCTTTATTTACAAAATGCAATAAGCATATGTAAGTATGTTTATTCACATGTAGCACATTGTTCAGTCTACCATCATTTCTTTTGCATTTTATAATCCACCGATTACATTTGCTACAATCCTCACATTCATTAAAGTGTCGATTTGTTGACGGTATTAATTGTTTTCGAACATTTAAACATGCGTTTGGAAAACGAATAAACCCCACCGATGATTTTCTACTGTCCGTTTTGCAGTCTCCAAATACGCAGTACTTTTTTGTGCCTTTTTTATTCACTTCCATAGCTTCTTTAAGGTAATTACAAATGAAAAATGTTTAATTCACCACTACTCGCCATGCGTTTATTGAAGACTTTGCCCGACCAGCTTGAACTAGCCGCTGTAAAGGCGACGCATGCGCCACAGGACATTTAAATGAGAACCACTTTGTACCGCGCCATCATTATTTGCAAAAATTATCATTTTCTTCTGTAATAATTATTACCTACCTAATGTAGGCGCTACGCGGTTGGGAAGAAAGTTTTGTATCCATCTCTGGAATTTAAGAAGTAGGTACTAATTGTTTATTCCCTTGATGTATAAATAACTAATGATGGAACAGATTTATTACTCCCCCAGTTGATTTATAGGACGATATATCCATTTTGTTTTAATACCGTCTGGGTACTTTCAAAACCGAACATAGGTAGGGGAATTGCATTGTAACTAACTTTTATATAGATTCCTGCTCGCCATTTAAACCCACAAGGATGGTAATGGTATGAATAAAACGACAAAAATACAGCGCATCTGATGGTACCAATAAAAATTTTAATGTTAGTACTTAGTTATCTTTTTCTGTAAAAAAAATTATAAAATAATGCTATTTTGAAATAATATAGGTTGCTATGATTGTCAACTTTTTTTTATCTGCCAATTAAATTATTTGAAATCCGTCGATGTTTCTGTAATTAATATCAAACAAATAATATGAATAATAGAGTATTCAGTAGAGCAGAGGGTTTTTATAATAAAGACCAGATAAAGACATTGCCATCCTTGTGGGTTTAAATGGCGAGCAGGAATCTATATAAAGATCAGTTACAATGCAATTCCCCTATGTTCGGCGTTCGGCTTTGAAAGTACCCACTCGGTATAACACCCTGTGTATAAATAAACATTCCTAAACATCACGAATTAAAATAGTAACTAACATAATATCGATTGACTATGAATTAGTAACAAGTTCATTGTTTTTGTTGTTTTTTTAAATTAAATACTCTACCTGCTACGACCTGCTATGCCTTCTTCTGAACGTGTTGCTGGCCGATAAACTGACATTTATTAAAGTTTCAACATTAAACAGTCAGTACTACTGTATACATCAAAATTGTTTAAATGAGTAGAAAAGACTCCAAAAGTGAATTTTACAACACCTTTTATTGGCAAATATTGTATTTACAACAAAATTTATTGTCTTTGAAATAGGAAATAGGAACAAGTTTATTATAAAGTCTTTTGTAACTTAATTTTTAAATTTGAATTTGGCGCCGAGTGATTCGGTAGACATCGCGTATAGTTGGGGTCTATTGGTCAGCAGACATTCCGATTGTTGTAGGTTTGTTTTTGGCCGTTGCTAGCTCCACGGCTAACGTGGATATAATTCTGCCACAAAATCTACGGCATTACGTCATTGTCAAGGGCGAATACGAGCGGCACCTGCTGCGCAGGTCCGTCTCAGAAACAGACTTTTACGCCTTGGAAGTAGGCAACTAATCGTACGCACCTCTGTCCCTATAATCTGAGGAAGCTGAAATAATTTTCAAAGTCCCCAGACATGCGCATGATGTAATGCCGTGGATTTAGTGTCAGAATTATATCCAAGTTAGCCGTGGAGCTAGCAACGGCCCTAATTTTTAGGCCCTGTGGCCCTACGTACAATGCTTTAGAACCAAAACATAAAATTGCTCACTTTGAAAAATAAGAAAAAATTCAAATGATTGCAACAATAGTCAGTTTTATTGATCAAGTTTGTACCTATCAAGCTATTAGCTTCATAAATAATGAATTTCCTAATAGGTTTATAAGAAAATAACAAAAAATTGTAGGCAAGTTGTTATTCTGGTAACAGCTAGTACAGCTCTTAACAATAAGTGACATCTGCTAATTGATACACCATTCTAAATGCTCTTATTACAATTTTGTAATTGGTATGAAAATTAATATTATTAATTATTGTAAAAATACTGACATTTATATAACTATGTAACCTATGTATTAAAATGCCACTTTCCAATTTACCTACTCCTTGCCAGGTAATGTACCTACTAATAATAACAATATTGTATGTATAACACATATAGGGTGTAGAATTCATTTACCTTTTTGCATAGTAATGCAAAAATCTTTGTGTTATTTAATATTTTATTTTCTCCCCTAATTATTTTCCACTTAAACCCCTTCAGAAGTTTTTTGTAGAGAATGAAGACTCCGGGCGTTCTATTGATTCTCAGTTTTAGTTTTACACAAAGTAAAAAATTACGCGTTTGAATTGACTCGGCACTAACGCTTATTGTGTTTTAATGTCAACTAATAGAATGCGACGTTTTCAAAAATCGAGCAATTCCATTGGATGATGCTAAAACATGAACGCGGTTGTGCAGAGTTGCTGGGTCAATTGAACGTAACTAATAGCTGGGTTAAATTGACTCGGCAACTCAGCAATAACGCGTATCACTTTAGTGTCAATCAATAGAATGGCTCGATTTTTGGAAATGTGGCATTCCATTTGCTGGCACTAAAACACGACACATATTTATGCCGAGTCAATTGAAAGCAACTTAATTGCTATGAAAATTGATAAATTAAATGATTCTGAACAATTTTGAAAAATGTAATTGATAATATTGAAGCAATGGTGGTATCTTTGATATTTATAAACAAACATAAAAGTTCACTTCGCATAACTGCCAGTTCTGCAATTACAACAAAGTATGTGATTCTTAAATTCAGATGCAAATACTTCCAGTTTTGTCTCTTACTAAAACTAAAATTCGAAATAGAACATTCGGATCCAATATTTCTTTCTCAACAAGAAACCTCTGGACGGTTTAGTTGTAAATATAATTAAGGAAAAAAGTAAATGAACATAAAGAATTTTGCATTAAAATCCCTATGATGCGTAAACCAATTCTACACCCTGTACAATATTTATGTCATACTAAACAAAGTTAATAATTTAAATAACAATAATTTCTAATTAATTAACAAAACCCTTTATGTTTACAATTCTTATTAGTATTACTGAGATGTTTATTTTTATATGCAATTTTACATCTAAACCGCCGTCTTTTAGTTTTATAATATGGCTTTTCTTTGGCTGTCTTTGAAATTGTCTTATTATATTCGAAGCTATGTATATCTTGAGCTGCTTCATCATCTGTGAGCGATGTACTAGATCGACTTGATAAGGTGGGGGAATGTCTATTATTGTTACAATTCTTGGATACATTGTTTTGGTAATTGTCTGAATCAAATAAATTTTCAAGGGTATCTACATTAGTATCACCACCAACATTTTGTTCCATACCTATATAACCCGATTCTTTAAATTGTAAATTATTGTTTGTAACTTCCATATGATGACAGCATTGTTTATTTTTGCTAATTTGTCTTTTAAATACAGAAGTTACACTAACATCAGTCGAATGTGAAGTTGGCAGTGAACTGCACAAGTTGTCATCAATCTGATACATAATTTTATTTTGAAATATGGGCATTTCAGGGCCCCCGCCATATATATTAGAAAAAAATAACCATATTTCCTGATTTATTTCTATATAATCATTGGTTATGCCTGTCAAAGTTCTTGTGTTTTCTATTGGACCTGGTGGATCATAGCTACGTTTCTGTACAAAGGTTTGCCACTGATCAAACCAAATAGTAGACAATAAGTGTGTTGAGGGTAACCTGTGATTGAGAAAATCGCGATTTAACTTTAAAAATGTCTCTAACTCTACTGTTATCCGCTTTTGCAGAAGTTGACAAACAGTACAAACATGGATATTGGTAACGGTAATTGAACTACACCCACCAAACTTTGTATACAGATAATCATATACTTGCTTTGGTAAGACTACAGCAAGCTGCTGCAGTGCTGTACTTCTTTCTGGATGAAGTAAATTATGGTGGCATAAAAAATCAGAATTGTCTATAGGTCCTGGTTCTGCACAAGTTTTGAATCGATTAAGCCACTGTTTTGATACATAAACTGTTTCATCATGAGTATTGATATACATTTCTGCTAGTTCACTTGCTCTCGCTTTAATAGCATGAACAGTAGACGTGTTTTTACGATAAAATAGTACATACGCCTCTGATGCTTGCACTGTTTCAGCACTGACTTTAGTAACATATTGATCGTCAAATTCATACCACTGATTAGCATTAAGGGAAAAGCAAGTGTAATGACCGCCACCGGCAGTCCCATGATGACATATAACAGCAAAAAGTTCAAACATAGAAACATTTGATGTACAATCGCTGTGAATGTATTGTAATGAATATTATTAAAGTACAAGTAGTAAATATTTAATATATGAATTGATGTAAGGGAGTAGAAAAATAAAATTCGAAAATACGCTATGTATTATTCAATTTTCGTAATTGACAGTAAAATAAGTGACTTGTTAATCGCAGAGCAAATAATACAAATCAGAGCAATTCCCATAATTTCATTTTTTATGATCAAATCGGTTTATTTATCATAAATCAAACACTGGCAGTTTACGTTTACTAAAGAACACATTTATTAGGTACAAAGTAACAATGTAGGTAGAACAGTAACTATTCTTATCTGTAAACGTTTTTCTTCTACATTTATATTAAAATCTAAAACAAAGACTAATAAAAAATATTTATTTTTCAGGAGTATAATAGTACCTTTGCATTAAAATGGTTTAATACTACCAAAAGACCTGGGACAAGGTAAACAATTAAAATGTAAAAATGCTTTTATAGCCATGTAACCAGTTATAATATATCCTGTGAAAAACGCAATTGCTCTTGCTGGTTGAGGAACAACATAAACTGCATAAACAAAAGTATGAATACATCTCGCAGCTGTATAAATTCTGAAAAGAGTGATAGCTGTTGTAGGGCTAGGGTCTGTTAGTAAATATGCGAATCCAGCAAAGAAGAAAATTGGAATATTTTCCAGGTCGTTCAGATGTGCCCTAAAAATAAAAATAATATAGGTACATATTATATAGCAAGGAACTGAGGCAAATAATTTAATCCCTGACGGGGATATAGGTACCTTCGTTCCGTGGTACCATATATTTTTTGCAATTCCGGATAATTTATTTGAATATTAAATCATTCGATATTTGTTCTTGCTAAAGTTATAATCAAAAACTACAAAAGTTTCCATAAATCGTACTATCTGCAATGACAAAAAACAATCTGATAAAGCGGCCATTTGTAATTTTTTCCCGTCGTCTGCGTTGATATGTGTTCCTGCTCGCAGACGACGTTTTTTCCAAATTTAATCCCTAGGAATTAAAATTATTCTTTAAGGAATAGGTTACTTCAGTCAGAGGCCTCTGATTGAAGGTGGATTAAACAAGCCATTTCAGTCCCAGAAATGCTAAATAGTATGTACCTACGCTATTTTATGCACTTCCGGAGCCCAAATCATGAAATAAATTTGATTTTGCTGATTTTAAAATTTATAGGTTCGATTCCAAAAACTAGATTGCTTTGGAAATAATGTAGATGAGTAGCTAACTAAGGTATATAATGTTGTAAATAATGTCAGATATTTTGAACAAAAAACGATTTGTTATGTTTCAGCTTTCTAAATCTGAATTATGAACGATTTTGGAAGCTCCACTGATAATCTTGTTCCTGTTGAGATTGCAGAAGCTGCAGAAAAGGGTAAACTTGAATTACTTTCCAAGAAATCTCCAAAATTCTATTAGTACAAATTCAGCGCAATGGTTCAGCGAATGGCGTACTTAACCGGAAAAAAGTAAAAAGGTAAACTGAAGAGTGAAGATGTGCTCCTAGCATACCAAAAATTGTAATAACGTACAGTCAGCGACAAATGTTTTCACCAGTATGATACCACTGAACACGTTTTTCTGAGAAATATAAGAGGTACCGTAACGTCGTTCTTATTGTTTTATATAGGTATGTTGGTAACACTGTTAACAAGATGAAATGAAATATAGAAATGTGTTATATTTCTCAGTAAAGCGGGTTACAGTGGTACAAAACTGGTGAAAACATTTGTCGCTGATTGTACGTATATCTGGTCATGTAAATAAATAATAAATTCAGTAGATTTTTGGATACATTGATCAAATTCTCGGGAGATTAAATAAAGATATAATCCCCCAGGGATTAAAAATAACACTTTGGTCCTTTAAAATGACGCCTAAAGTAGATCGTATTATCCCGGAAGTGCATAAAATATATTAAAGATAATACTACCCATTATATGTTTCTCAGGCAATGACTTTGGTGTACAGTCAGTGACAAATATAAATTAAATAAATTATGTAAAAGAAAAGCTTGGAAAGACAGGGTGAGTCCGCAATTCCTCTTCGGTAATTGTAGGGGACCGTTTATGTGGGCTGGGAAAAATATTTAAAAAAATCTTAATCATTAAATCACCGAGTTATGAGGGAGTAAACTTAAAACTCAACTTCTTTATTTTTATGAATTTTGAAGGATGGTTATTAATATTATTATCTATAAAAAGCTTTGTATCCTATGAGAATTTGTGTAAAATCGAATACTCACAGTGCCTAATTTACTGATGATTTTATAATTTTGAAAATCAAAATTGCATCGTTAAGGTTTCTCAAAATGCATTTGCCAACGATGCTATTACAAACTGTTATGGTTTCCTTAGAAACAGCGAACAATGTAAACGTCATTCCCGGAGACCACGACTAGCATGTAAACAAAACCACGTGACACATGGCCGTAGTAGGATCTGTAATTGGTTGCTTGCTTGCGCGGGCTGCATCCAACCAATCACAGATCCTACCACGGCCACGTGTCACGTGGTTTTGTTTACATAGTCGCAGTCTCCGGGAATGACGTTTAGATACTTGTTGCAAAGAGATTTACCAGCCACTGTTTGTATTCATCTAGCCAAATTTATCTTTTAATTTTTTACTCATAACGTCATAACTATAAAACAAAAGCAGACAGATTTTTTTAACATTTTTCCCAGGCTGCATTAAAGATCCCCTACAACTACTCCAGAGGAAATGCACCATTTTGGACTTACCTTCTATACAGGGTGTCCGGAAACAACGTTCCGTAACTTCGGGAGATGATTCTACATCCAAAAATATGAAGAAAAGTTCTCATGAACAGGGGTCCGGAAAAGCTTTCTAACGGAGCTACGGCTCTTTGAAGAGGGGCCTCAAAATGTGTTGTTTTATTAATTAGTTAATCAATACTGAAACGAGATTGATAAAATTTGGTACCCAGGGTATATTTGGTACGGGAAATAGTTTGGTAATGTTAAAAATAGAAAAAAAAGCCAGGGGCGTGCGTAACGGGTAGGGTGTATTGATTAACTAATTAATAAAACAACACATTTTGAGGCCCCTCTTCAAAGAGCCGTAGCTCCGTTAGAAAGCTTTTCCGGACCCCTGTTCATGAGAACTTTTCTTCATATTTTTGGATGTAGAATCATCTCCCGAAGTTACGGAACGTTGTTTCCGGACACCCTGTATAAATAAAATAATGTAACAAAAATAATACTAAATAAATATTTTTTTCCCTATTGAAAGGAATTACCCAATTAAATTAAAAGGTGGTTTCATTTATTTATGAGATTGTTTTATGTAGCTAGATATAGAATTCTTTAACTATACCTGCGTACACGGTCAACATCTTCATGTGATTTATTTGTACTTCTTCCTTTAAAATAAATCTCATCTTCTGGTGAAGTTAGAACCTTAAAAGAAACAAATATTTTATTAGTAATTACAAATCTAATGCTTAGTTTAATAATTATAGATAATAATTTAATAAATTTAAAGAACTTACGGCATGTTTCATTCTTTGCTTGGCAGTTAAAGGGACCAAAAACATCGTTTTTAGCACTAATACAGACCCACATGCTACATAACTAGCGAATGCGGGGTTTTCTGCAGTTAATATTAATTTCGAAACTAAACTCATCTTCACCAAATTTGTTTAATTGTAAACGAAAATACAAAATACCGTTTATGATCAAGCGCTTCTTATCACTACTGAGAGTAATCGCGACGGCAGTGTTATGTAAACCTTGTCGTTCACCTTGGATGCTATTTAATCTCAGTTAGCCAGATCATTATTAATAATAACTATGACTTTCAGCGTTCACTTGTTTTAGATTTCGTTCACAGATAAAGAGATAATTTAACCTCTTATAAGCTGACAGGTATTTTGTGATTTCGTTCCTGCTAATAGCTTCTGTGCATGATTTGCCTACTTTTTATGTGCTTTAGCAATAATTTACTATCTTTCAGATATGATCATAAATTTTCTACTTTCTACACTATTTAATTAAAAATGATCACATAATGAAATTGGTGGCTAAAGTCCATAATCTTCAGGAGGTTGCAACGCTGCATGAAGTAGATTATTATTAAATGTTTGGAGTTTAGAGGCTTCTGTATAAATTTATTGTTTATTTTAAGTCATTATGTAAATAAACATGGTACTACGTCATTGTGTTATTATTATTATGGTGGATATAGACTGGCAAAAAACTCGCGCGAGTTGCTGTCATTGCTATAACCAACGCATTATTGAAGGCTCGCTTCAACCACGAGTTGCTTATGTTATGTTTAATAACATTCAATTGGTTGGATTACTTATTTATTAAGAGGGCGGCCGCTGCCCTTTTTGTCGATAGAGGGCAGCAGCTTGTTAATTTTAAGACTACCGAACTCGAACAAAAACGAAAAATTTGAATTTTAATTAAGATATTCTACAAAGCATTATTGCAACTTAGGCAGCCACTAAATTTCATGTAAAATACAGTTTTGATTCTAAATTTAAATTCAATTTGAAAATTAGCAAAAAAGAAATTTTTATGATTTTAAATTACGTCAAATTCTGTTAATACCTAAGTATGGTCACACAGAATGTAAACTTCAAGTCCGGGTCATTAATGTTGGATAATAATGTTTATCAGTAGTCTTAAGTTTTGGTTTGACAAGGGCATAAAAAAATGGCCGCCAATTGTGAGTAAGAAGTTCAGCGTAATTTGGATAGATGGCACTGTCGACATTAAATACGCGCTAAATTTGAATTTGAATGAAAAGATTTGTACGTGTGAACACTTATTCCTGAACATAGTTTCCCTATACAACATGTATTTTCTTACAAACCCGTTTATAATTTCAAACTGTATTATTTTGTTAGAATTTAGGTAACTGCAAGAAGTATTAACCTTTATTATTGTTCAAAAAAAGTTAAAATCGGTAATTTATTAATTACAGTCAACGGTGTTCTTTAATTTTGTCAACCAAAAATACTAAAAGCAAAAAATAAAAAGTATTACAATCAATATTTTTATTTAAATAGAAATCAAATTTTAAAGAAAAGTTTGTCAGAGCCTGGAATGGATCCTATGACGTTCTGAGTGCGAGGCCGAAAGCATTACCACAGCTCTATACAGACAACAATGTTTTCGTTAGTTGTAGTTCGCTAAATTAAAGAACAACTTTGACGGTAATTTATAAATTATTTTTTACGTCTTTTAGACAATAATAATAAAAAGTAAATAAAGTTCCGCTGGACAATTGTAATTATATTAGATACTAGTTACATATTTGCGTAGTATTAATGATATGAAGTTTGAATTGTCAACGTGACAGATTTGGTAAAAACAAGTGTGCCTGGGTGTGCCCTGCAGTCGCGTCGTTTAGTTTTCAGATTTTATCAAAATAAATGATAATTTCAAAATAATTCAAATCAATACCAGTATCGCCCTCTAGTAAATAAATATAATCCTACATTTGAAAACTGAACTATCCCCACTCCTCAAGTCGCCCTCTTAAGCAATAAAGGTAAATAGAAACACACGCATAACTAATATGGTGTCAAAGTTCTGTCACAACTTATCGGTTGGCTTTTACCGGACACGCTGACTACCCCGATTCCCGCGAACTAAGATGTTCACTTCCGGTCGTGCCTATACACAACACTTAGCAACAGCAGCAACAGTCTATTCGCACCTTTATTTGATCAATGTTATCTAAATCGTTTATTTTCTGGAATTGCAGTCTATACTTACTTGGATTTGTCAATTTGGTCGAGTCAATTGATTATACGTTTCCAGGAATTTCTCGTAGGTAGATCAAAACTATGGCGTGGCCTTTATTTGCAAAATCAGTCTTTCTGTAATACCTATACTATAATTACTGCGTGTCTAAAAATGAATTACATCTAGTGTGCTTTGAATTTCCAATACAAAGGTACAATGTGCCGCTTTGGCGCGCTACTGTTCTTTTTAGACGGAAGAATACTAAATATGCCTCAATAATAAAAATGTTTTTCTTCAAGCGTATTATAATATCCCTATTGTACTACAGAACTGGCTATGTAGAAGCAGAAGGGAGTCATTGTGTTAATAGTATTGTACTAGAAACATAATGTAATTAATGTGTGTACGTATCCAAGGCACCGGCTGTATTATACCGCTAACTCATTAAAAAACCCACATGGCATTGTTTTCTTTTATTTTTGACAGTACTAGTGGAAATGGTGTTTACAAAATAAATATTTATTTTATAACAGATATTGTATTATTTCGCTTGAAGAAAAAAGTATATATATTAGTATATATCACTCGAAGTAGAACGTTCATTTTGTGTTTCGGTCATTTTGCAAAGCCTCGGCCGCTCAACACACGTGAGCTCAACACAAAATGAACTCTTTCTACTCCTAGTAATATAATATACCATTCTTGCACTGTGTACATTTTGTATTGTAGTATTAATAAATATTTTATTTTTCCTTGTAAATTATGTGTTGTTTATATATGTCAAACGAGTTATATTACTAAGCAGTCGATAACGCCCTAGGGCATTAAGCAGGGTGTTATGATATAAACATTTTTTTAATAACATATTTGAAATGTTTAAATATTGAAAGTACAGTTTGAAAATGATCCACTGAAACTAGCATTACCTCCCAATGAAGAATTGCCAAAACCTACATTGCTTCTGAATGAAGGCATATTTTTTGCATCAGGCTTGAAGTTGAAGGCTTTGTCAGTAACGTTAACTCCAGCAATCAACCGGGATATTTTGTTCTTAGAACAGAAGCTATACTATCTTCAATGTATCCTGCTCCAACTGTGTCACTTTGCTTCTTTCATGTTAACATGTCTGCACCTGCATTCACAAGAAGAGTTGCCGATGTACGACGTAAACAGTGACCCGTGTACTCTGTAGCATCAGCATAACCCAGATATTTTGCGACCCTCGATGGGATGCTTTCAAAGGTATGTTTACCAACTGGTTGCGTAGTACAGCGATTTTTGCGATACGCCAAGAAAAAACGACGTTCCCGCGTATTTTCTTTGGTCGCAACGATGCGTATGTTCGATAGAGCAGTGTAAAGGCGCGTCCACATCTAACGAACGCACACGAACGAACGCGTACAAACAGAAACGAACACAAACAATCGCAAATGAACACGAACGAACATGAACAAACACCAACAAACATTGCATACAGGCAATCAGTTGAAATTTCACGTTCGTTTGTGTTCCATCTTTCTACGTAGTGTATTGATAATTTAAAATGAATGAAGTGGGCAGAAGGATAAATATTATTGTGGCAAGTGCCGCCTTTTTTATAATGCATGCGTTGCTAAAAAAGAGACCAAGAAGACGTCGTCGGTGGTGGATAGCTTCCATTTTTAGAAGTACGTGCCGGTATAGTGCACGTACTAGACGTCTAGACTGCAGAAAATGCTTGCGATAGCGTCTACACTATACGAACGCGAACGCACATGAACAAGCATTTTCCTTTGAAGTACCGACTTGCGATGGAACACTGTGCGTTGGGATTTGTAGGTGTTCGTTCGCGTTCGTTCGTGCTTCCAGACCGTCCACACTGTGTTCGTTTGCCATGTATGTTCATGTTTGTTTGCGTGCGTTCATGTGCGTTCGTCAGATGTGGACGCCCCTTAAGGCATCCATTTCATTTTCTTCCACAATGGTAAAACTCTTCGGATCTCCTGTCTTTGTATCTGGAATTTTCATCACCACAACCGCTCTTCTGTCATCTCTATCATCCACAGTTAACTTCACCAGCTCGTCTCTCCTCAACCTTCCAAATACAGATACACCAATCACCAGAACAACCTACAACAAACAAATAATAAAACTATAATTAGAACTTGGTGTCATCCACAGTTTTAATACCTTTTCTAGAAGGTATGTGTAGTTGGAAGTTTCCGCTAATAATTTCAGAACATCCTCTCGTGACAAAATCTTTGATTTTTTCGGAACATATTCTCTTGATAATTGTTTTTAAAAGGTCCCCAACCGACTGTATTTTCTTGTATCTATTTTACAGTTGATCAGTAATGTAGATTTTTAGCATTGACTATTTGGACCATAATGAGTTTGGCCTGATAAAAAGATTAAAATTTAAATTTTTAAATTAAATATTTAAAAACTATGGTGTTCCCATAGTAGTTATTAATTTAAAGTGATAACAACTTGTGTTTTCTCAAACGTTAAATTGCCGTGATTGGGTTTTGTAACTTTTTGTTTCGTTATTTTTTATTGTTTTTCATATCATCGCTGTATGGCCTTATATTTGGCTTAATTTTAATTAATTCATTTTTTAATTTTGTGATATGGGTTCTTAAAACCTTTTAATCCTTTTCTTTTGTTCTTGTTGTCGGTAAGTTTTTTATACTCATTTTTATGATGTAGGTACTTTTTCTTATGTATCCCCTCAATTTTTTATAGTTATCTGAAGATGCTGGGTTAACACTAGCGAAAACGTTAATATTTTCCGTCAATTTTTGCAATAAATTCATGGGTTGGGCAAGGTTTTTATCTATCAAGTTTTAATCTAATCATCCTATGCCCACTTGCAGCTTCGATGGATCGTTATCAAGTTATGTTAATATGACCTTACTCCTTACATTCTTCATTACTTAAATACTTAACTATAGTTAGATAGAAATAAATCTGAAATAAGTTTGATAATATTTTATTCTTATAAATTACAATAATAATTTTTAATAACAAATACAAACAACAAACTAATACCAATCAACCGTTTTTAATTAAAATGTTTTAAAACTACCCAAAGGTAGAACTTGGCAAAGCATTAAAATGCAAGAAAGCTCTGACAGCCATGTAACCAGTTATAAGGTATCCCGTGAAAAAAGAAATTGCTCTTGCTGGCTGAGGAACAACATACACTGCGTAAACAAAAGTATGAATACATCTAGCAACTGTATAAATCCGGAACAGATTGATGGCGGTTGATGGATTTGGATCGGTAAGTAAGTAAACAAATCCAGCAAAGAAAAAAATTGGAATATTCTCAAGGTCATTCAAATGTGCCCTGTAAATAGAAAATAATAAACAGATACCTGCACATAGATTTGTTGCGGGTGCACTTTGATTGTGACATATTATAATATAGTTTCTCTGTTTTACCATGCCCAGCTTCATTCTTTCTCCTAACTCTTACGAGTTATATGCCCGGCCCAATTTTGATTTTTACAGGTCCTCTCGTCCTCGTGCCACCTATTAGATAATAATCAGCAACAATGTTTTCAGATTTAAAATGCATAGTTGTAGTTTCATATATACCCCGAGAGCACTATATAAACCTTGCCCCGAGAGGGCATTATAAAGAGGACCTGTCAAAATCAAAATTGAAACGGCCATAATTATAACTCCTAAGAATTAGAAGAATGAAGCTGGCCATCAACCTACATCTACCCAGTGTAAACTTCAATTTATTGTTAATAATCTTAAAAACTTTTCTTTTGTTAAATTGTCCGCCCACTTGATCAGTGTAATATAGACAACCCATTATATACTTCTCTCACTCTTGCCCCTGATTACTGATTTTGACTATTGTTTGTTAAATTACACAGTGTTCTTTTTAGTTTGTAATAAAGAACAAGATTTAAAACGAACGATTTATTGAAAAATGGTTCATACAGACCAGAAAAAAATAGAAATGTATGTATGTGTATCACTCCGGATTATCGAATTATCATTAGGTAATGTTAGGGATTACTTTAGTGTAAAATATCCTAACACACCAGTTCCTAGTGTGTCAATATCAAGAACATCTAGAAAATTTGTAAGTGCAGGATATGTATCACAACCATAAAGTAAATAGCTTCGCTATAGAGATACAGTGTGCCTAGATCTTGGCTGTCGACAAAAAATAGGGATGGATGCGCTCACCAGGGCGGCAGATAAATCGAATTACATTCATCAAACTGTACCCTCCATGAAACAGTTACTGCACCATTACCACTTGCTGACTGGTTAACTGTAATATCGCGCGCAGGTTTCGGCCGTGCGGCTTGTTTAGGTGCTACCATGGAGACGAGACTTAAACATTACGATCAAACCCCGACGGCTACTAACTTTTTTTTTAAATATAGTTTTTTAATTTATTATTTGTAATTCATTCATAATTTTCATTTAAATACCGAACAAACATTTAGATAAATAGAATAATTAAAATAAATATTATATTTATATTAAAACATAAATTAGTAGGATTTTATTAAATTACAAAAATTATTTATACAAAGAAAAATTAATGTTTATTGTGCTATTTCCAATGCGTGACATACTTATATCACCAGCTAGTGAATTTAACTTTCCAGTTTAAAAAATGCTCCAATTACATCTGTGAATGTGGGATCAATTTCCGATTTTCAAAACCTCGTAGAGGCCGCCACAGTGAAATTCTGGGGTTCATAAAAAAAAATTAATATGTAGCTAATACCAAGCTGCATAAGTATAGAAAATTTAAACAAAATCGTGTGGACAGTTTTTTGTAATAATTTTTCAAAATTTTAAAAATTTTTGAAAGAGTGCCTTTGCGGCCATTTTTGAATTCACTAGATAAATTTTTCTTCGTGGTATAGTACCGCCAAAGGGCTTTCAAACGAGATGTTGCTGAACCTGACCCGATAACTGGTTTTTGAATTGTGGGGCGTTAAAGTCGAAATTTTGAAAAATTCATAGCGGCCGCCATTTTAAAGTTAGAGAGTCCGGTAAAAAACTGTTTCCCTTGAATTATGGTCTTCTTTCATATCCCCATCTCAGATTTTCAAAGTTCTGCTTTTGAAAACCTTTAATAACGTGGGTTGCAACTTTCGTGCTTTCGCTAACGTCGCGTCGCTGCAGGCACTTGCATGGGTTCTTATGGGTTACTATTATCATATTATCTATGGTTCTTATCAATTGTTTCAAAGTAGGTATCGACATGCGTAGCGCGATTAGAAAGAGATAAGTAGCTCCGTATGTCGTAACTATGCGACACGTTACTGAACTAGCGATCCTGGCGTCGGGATCCAGGAACTACACAAGAAAGTCGGCAAGCGTATTGTGTCTCTATAGCGAAGCTATTTACTTTATGTCACAACATGAAAAAAAATCGATGTAAAACAGTAACACATTTAAAGAAAAATTGAATTATACACGGATAGTTTATATTCGGGACAAAATGCTTGAGCGCCGCTGATGTATCCTGTAGATATGAAAAAGTGTTACCAATATGAAGTTTAGAAATTGTTAGATTCTAACTTTAGTGGCGTTTTTTGACACCCAAAAAGCTATTTATGTTTAACTGTAACACGCGCATTGTTATATTGTATACGTATAGTACTAATGAAAATGATACCTGCGCACTCGATCAACATCCTCATGTGATTTATTAGCAGCTCTTCCTTTGAGATATACACTATCTTCCGGTGAAGTTAGAACCTGAAAAATCATACTATATATAACATAGTTACGTATACAAGAAAATATGTTTTTTCTTCAAACGCCAGAGAAACTAGTAGCCATATTCATAAACAAATTTAGTCGTTACTAACGCGCAACTAGTTTAGCCAGGAATGCCAGGATCAAACCCTATACCTAGGATTACCTATGTATAGGGTTTGATCCTAAACTAGTTTCGCGTTAGTAACGACTAAATTTGTTTTTCTCCAAACGTCATGAAAGTGGCATTTAAATGACAGAACGTTGCTAGTAGAAGTTTCACTTATATGCTTAACCAGATCAAGTATTTATATGCCTAACCATTAAACTTTTATCAAAATAGTATATTATATTATTAGGAGTAGAGAGTTCTTTTTGTGTTGAGCTCATATTGCGGCCGACGCGCACGCGCCGAGGCTGTGCAAGTGAGCGAAACACAAATAAGACGTAAGCTTTGCTTATCCTACTCCTAATAATATAAATATAGTAAATTCCAAAACTTTATGTACTTCAAGGTCAGACAACTGAAGTGTACAACGACGTACGAAAAACTGTCAAATTGACAATTACAGCGGCGTAACATGAATTATACATCTTAATAAGTGTAGCAATCATTAAAAATTGTAAATTGAGGGTAAAGCGAACAACTTAGAACATTAAAAGGAACGAAAAAATATATATCTCCTGACTGATCTGGACCAGCTACATCGGCGCACGTCATGTTCTAACTTAGTTCGTATGACCTTGAAGTACATAAAGTTTTGGAATTTACTATAACTATTATATGTTTATAGAAAAAATAGCATGTTTTATTCGGATCAGAAGTGCGTTTTTGGGCTTCGTCTGTAATTATCGGATTCGCTGACTGTACAGCCCAAAAAGTCGTACTTCTGATCCTAATAAAACAATACCTCTAGATAGTACTATTTCTTAAATAAGTAACAGTTTAAACTGAATTTTCGTTTTTTCGAATGAACTCTTATTATTATTATTATTCTAGTACTTACAGCATGTTTCATACGTTGCCTACCAGTTAAAGGTGCCATCAACAACGTTTTTAACACTAACACAGAACCACAAGCTACATAACTAGCAAATGCGGGATTTTCTGTTGTCAGTGATAATTTAGACACTAAACTCATTTTGACATTTAAAAAATTATTTTAATTGTTACATAGCGAAAATAAAGTTTCTAGTTAAACGTGGTTGCTAATACTCTAAGTACGACGGTATCCAACAATAATTATGTAAACTAATTTAAGATGTAAAATTTCCACCTTTCGCCTTGAAATTGTTATTACCTAATTCCAGTGGGCCAGATCATTATTATAAATAACTGTGAGTTGCCGCAGAACAGTTATAACTGCTTTTAATAACTTTTTTCTGAAATCGTCTGTATATAGTTTGTCCATTACTGATACTGAAACATTTTGAACGAAAATGTCGTTTAGTCCTTTCCCATTACTTAATGATATTTTGTTGGATATGAAAAAAGTATGATGCTGAACAGAATTACATTAAAGTTGATTGTAGCAGCTAGTTTATAGTTAAAATAAACTTTTGTGGCCATATTGGGGTTTTTAAAAAATCACACCTAGAGATTAGATGGCCTTCGACTCGTGGATGTGTAAGAGAGAGAATTCAGCTACCGACCCTGTCTCTGGCTGTTTGTTTCGCGAGCCATCAAATTTCTGTTGAATTCTATCTACCTACTTAACTGTTAACTGTTTAACCATTTTGTCGCTTTATTTAACAATTACCCGTTCAACCTTAAATCAAACAATGTAGTTAGAACTAAAGAATACGTTTATTAATTAAGTACCTATACAAGACAAAAATATTCAACAATTATACAAGGTGGCAACAAATATCTGTGATCCCAGTAGTCATAGAATTAGTTATTTATAAATTTAATGTTGGTTAGCAGAAATTTATTTCGATTGTGTTTCGACACATGCTTCTATATACCTCTAGAATACATAGATATACTCTCTCTACGACGCAATTATAAAACTCTTCTGTTCTGATACATTATTGGAATCTGTAATCATTTTGGTACATACAAATTTCAGGTGTCATAATATTAATGACATTTGACGTTTAGTTTAGGTAATTGGATTCATTTGTTTTAAAAAGCTGTGCTAATTCCATGGCTAGCGGGATCATAGAATTTTATAGCCAATCGGTAGTTTGTTAAAATTACAAAAAATTTGTTTTGTTTTACATAGTAGGTATCCATATTTCCGACAGATCAACGCAGACGACTGTATTTAGGCAAGCGTATTTAGTTATAAAGAAATGTAGGTTTTCAAAACTGTAGCGATGCATTACCACCAAAAGACTTAGGACAAGGGAAACAACTAAAATGCAAAAACGCCTTTATAGCCATGTAACCAGTTATAAAATATCCTGTGAAAAACGAAATTGCTCTTGCTGGTTGAGGAACAACATAAACTGCATAAACAAAAGTATGAATACATCTCGCAGCTGTGTAAATTCTGAAGAGACTGATAGCTGTTGTAGGGCTGGGGTCTGTTAGTAAATATGCAAATCCAACAAACAAGAAAATTGGAATATTTTCAATGTCGTTTAGATGTGCTCTAAAAAATAAAATTATTGTAGAAATCTACTGATAGATAGTTAAAAGTGGGTAGAATAAGATTTAGAGGTGCTTATATAATTAAATTATTTGTGAAAACTATTATACCTGCGCGCACGATCCACGTCTTCATGTGATTGGTTGACAGGATTTCCTTTCATGAAAAATTGATCATCTTCCGGTGAAATCATAACCTGAAACAATACATTAATTTGTTAGGGTAGTTATTTTGATTAGTGACTCTAATGTTGATGTAGTGGTGGCAAACCAAAAAATATTTTAAATAAATGCTCGGACACGTCGATTTTTATTTTTAAATTATGATTTAGAGATGTAATTTTCAACCCCCCACCCCCAACCCCTAAGCGCTGCCAACTCCAACTTTAAAAACTCAAATCGCAAAGAACCATTTATGATACCTTATCTGATTGATTTTTTTATGCTGAATACAATAAAAAAAAGTTTTTCAAAATCAGTTGATAAATAACGGAGATATTTACCAAAATGTATTCAAATGAAAGTGTCAATATTCAAGCAGGCGTTGGTACGGCTCTAGCAATTGGTGGTAAAAAACAATTGCAACTTGTTTGTAATTGAATGTAAACAAAATGTATCTATCTATCTCCAACCCCAATCATCATTAAAACTTCGATTCTTTCGGCTTCAGTAAATATCATTTTATCTTACTTTACAATCGTTAATAATAAGTAACGCACACTCCACTAAGTAATGTCAATACATTTTGTTTACATTCAATTACAAACAAGTTGCAATTGTTTTTTACCACCCATTGTTAAAGCCGTACCAACGCCTGCTCGAATATTGGCACTTTCATTTGAATACATTTTGGTAAATATCTCCGTTATTTATCAACCGATTTTGAAAAACTTTGTTTGGTTATATTAAGAATAAAAAGAACTATCAAAATAGGTATCACAAGGGGTATATTTCTATTTAAATTTTTAAAGTTGGGGTAGCTAGCACTTAGGGGTTGAGGGGTGGGGGGTTGAAAATTATACGTCTAAATGGCGATTTAAAAACAAAAATCGACGAGTCTCAGGATTTTCCGCAAAAGTATTAAATAACCAGAATATGATTTTTGTGCGATACTTTATCATCACTCTGTATATCAAACACGATCGGCTATAGTTGGGTAATGGTGCATTTACGTCATCAATTGCATTTTCTGGCTATTTTGTAATACCAATCTTGAAACAGTATAAAACTGTAATTTTTTTGTGAATTACCTACGTATTATAAGTAGTGCTGGGCGATATATCGATATTTATTGATATATCGATATATCGCCCAGCACTACCTAGAAGTTTCTATTCAAGCACATGATCATTGTTTTTTTTTTATTGTGTTTATATTGCTCAAATGTAACTGTGACAGTTTGAGAGACACATTAAAGCAAACGACGTTTTGAGAAACAAGAAATAAATATAAACAGAGTATTTCATGACGTCATGGACGCCATTAAAATATTGATGACGACGATGACGTAGATGCACCAGTGTTTTATATTGTTGTTGAATATTATATAAGAGCATTAGTGACCAAAGTGCTTGAAGTGTTCCTAAAATAAACTTAATAAAAAATATAGTAATAATAATTATTTGGAAATTACTGTTTTCTACTTACAGCATGCTTGAATCTTTGTCTATCAACCAACGGCACCATAAATAAAGTTTTTACCACTAACACAGAACCACATGCTACATAACTAGCAAAAGCAGGATTGTCTGCAGTTCCTATTAATTTTGAAACTAAACTCATTTTTATAAAATTTGTTTGTTTATTATAGGTAACGTCTGTTCGTCAACACTGCTTAATCTGTAATGAGATAAATTGTTGTGTGTGTTACGTAAAACCATTCACCTTGAATTGGGTAATACCAAATTAATAATTGCTGTGACTCGTTTTTACCTACAACTATTTTTTTTTGTTTACGATTGTCTATGTTGTTGGTTAATTTGCGCGTAATTAATTATCTCAATCTTCAACAAGTTTATGGTTGAGGAATTATATTATTTTTATAACAGTTTGGTTCAGAGGCTTGCAAAGTCGACAAAATAGTTTCTATATGAAATCTATGATGAAATTGAGTTTTAAAAACCGTGTTTCTACATATAGATAGACTAGATCCAATTCGGAAGGTCATATTAATTTCTAATGTTCTTCATATTAACTTTTAGTTATTTATGATTTATGATTTTTACATTATGTAAGATGTCACAAATGCTATGTAGGTTGAAATTAGAATAATTTTTTTTCTCCTTGAAGAATATTTTTTATTAATTTATTAACGTTTTGTTAAAATCCATAATTAAAGAAATAATAAAAATTAAATAAAATATTTATTTTAACTTGAAATAATAAGATTTACTTATTTGGTTAATACCTACGTATTTCGGCATCATTGTGCCATTGTCAAAAGCATATAGGTACCTAAGATGTTTAATAACAAATGAATTATTATTACTTATTATTAGACTGGTAGTTGGTAGTTTTCAGTTTAAAAGTTGAGCTGTTTTGTGCGTGATATTATTAATTATAGTTCCTTCTTATGAATTCTATGTTGTCTCACTAAAACAATTATATTATTATAATAAGCAAAATAATCGACTTTCGAAGTATACGGATTTTTTCGTTTTTTACAGGGTTCGGAATGTTTGATTTTTCTAAGTAGCATCTACCTCAGCATGAAAAACTGTACAAAATTGGCCATTTATTAATAAAAAAGATAAGTTTGTTTTACATGTTTAATTATAATACAAAACTTATTTTAAAGATCTATGTTTATTGAATGAATTTGAAATGTTTGAAGAAATCTACAGAACTCCATAATAGAAAAATCTCGAATAATGTTTGTTACTTTCTTCTTATGGGAGATGTCTGATGTCGTTACTTACTGCCAGATTCGGCGAATATTATTCGAGAATTTCTACTACATGTAGGTACCTACTTGTACTACTAGTAGTAGTACTAGACAAGCGGATAGCCCTCACAGTTCGGCTACAAACAGCTGAGCGTATGTATATACACAAGTCCACTGGGTTTTTGTAAAAATTAATTCTCAAACTGCAACTAACCTAAAGCTCGAGGGGCGCCCCACTAGTGTCTTTGCAAAGTCTTTGCTTTAGGTTAGTTGCAGTTTGAGAATTATTTTTCACAAAAACCCAGTGGACTTGTGTATATACATACGCTCAGCTGTTTGTAGCCGAACTGTGAGGGCTATCCGCTTGTGTAGTACTAGTAGTACTAATACCTCACCCAGTTGGTCAAAACATTTTAACTATTTAGGTTCCATTTCACTTTTTCAACGTTTTCTTACTCTATAATTGTCTTATGCCGTTTTGCGTTGCCGTACATGAAGCAAATGTCTGTTCTTCCACAAATTGGGTACCAATTTTCTTCAACACTCTGTATGTTAAATTAAATGCGGTTTCTTTTTTCATTTATTTGGTAACAGCAAAATTAATCAAATGCTATTAAAAACTTAAATATATTAAAAATACAGGTACATAATAAAAAATTGTCACAACGTCTAAGGACATCGAAAATAATTAAAAGTCTATGCACAACAGGGTCGGTATGATATAAATTTTATATTATAGTTCTATAAAACAGAACATATGTACATTTATAGTTATTTATATACCCAGGGTATTATGAAGATATTTATGCCCGCCGAGGGCCTCTGGCCCGAGGATTAGTAGGTATGTCGCCCGAGGGCATAAACATCAAGTAATGCCCGTGGTGCATACAACAATTTATTTTTCACTTTGAATATGTAAATAAATTGAAAAACATGAACATGGATTTATAAAATAGACACGGCCGTGACTTGACTCTGGGGGTGATGTTTGTTTATGTATCTATGACGATGACAATATACAGTGCTTCCCGAAAGTAACGGATAAATTCAATAAAATCGTTGAGAAAAATATTTCAAATATAAATGCTCGGACACGTCGATTTTTATTTTTAAATTATGATTTAGAGATGTAATTTTCAACCCCCCACCACCCAACCCCTAAGCGCTGCCAACTCCAACTTTAAAAATTTAAATAGCAAGGAATCCTTTCTGATACTTCATCTGATAGCTTTTTTTATGCTTAATACAATAAAAAAAAGTTTTTCAAGATCGGTTTATAAATAACGGAGATATTTACCAAAATGTATTCAAATTAAAGTGCCAATATTCGAGCAGGCGTTGGTACTGGGTGGTAAAAAACAATTGCAACTTGTTAGCAATTGAATGTAAACAAAATGTATTGACATTACTTAGTGGAGTGTGTGTTACTTATTATTAACGATTTGAAAAATAAGATAACAAAAATGAGATTTATTGAAGCCGAAAGAATCGAAGTTTTAATGATGGTTGGGGTTGGAGATAGATAGATGCATTTTGTTTACATTCAATTACAAACAACTTGCAATTGTTTTTTACCACCCTTTGTAGAGCCGTACCAACGCACGCCTGCTCGAATATTGGCACTTTCATTTGAATACATTTTGCTAAATATCTCCGTTATTTATCAACCGATTTTGAAAAACTTTTTTTTATTGTATTGAGCATAAAAAAAGCTATCAGATGACGTATCATAAAGGGTTCTTTGCTATTTGAATTTTTAAAGTTGGAGTTGGCAGCTCTTAGGGGTTGGGTGGTGGGGGGTTGAAAATTACATCTAGAAATCATAATTTAAAAATAAAAATCGACGTGTCCGAGCATTTATTTGAAATATTTTTCTCAACGATTTTATTGAATTTATCCGTTACTTTCGGGAAGCACTGTATATTAAAGGGCATAATGAGCGGTATATTCATAACGCCCGCCCTTACCGTCCTAGGGCGTTATGAACTGCTTAATATACCTCGTTTAACAGATATAAACAATAAATAATTGACAAGTGAAAAATAAATATATTAACTGCCCTACAGAAGTACAAAAATATTTTAAATACATTTTCGTAACGCAGCCCTCAACCCCTCATATTATCATACCTGGGAAGATTTCGATATCATGTCATTCATTATCACGACTAACTTTCAGTATAATAAAAATAAATTCTGAAGTTTCATCTTTGTTAAGTAGAGTGGATAAAAAATACGACTTGACTAATGACTATGGATAATACTATACTATATTACATTGTACATTTACTAGATCACAAATCTATTACTAACGTATTTTTTTATCCAGCTCTACTTCTTCAAATTGAAATAAATCAATTTATGTTTTTTTTAGATATGGTTATTAGAATTCGTTGTAGTTTCGTAAGATTATTATTTTTGTCTCAGAATAATTCTTTTATAATAGAAATAAAATTTCTATAACAGAGCTACAATAATAAGCTCATGTTTTGTCAAAAATACTCTAGTACCTAATTACTATTTAGGAATTATCAGGGCTAGACTGAATAAATATCTTTTTTACTAACAGTTATCGCCGTACAGTTTTAGTCTATTGTACGTAATGTGCCTTGCAGAACCTGCCGATAGCTTTCATACTTAATTAGACCCTGAAATTTCTATAAAACATTAATCGCGTGTGTTATTTTACAATAACATAGTCAGCCTTTAAGTTTACACAAATGCATCATCAACGTTGTTATTGGGCTTGTTGCTTAATTTTCTACCATTCGTAGTTGTTTTCACAAGCAGCGGAATTGGATGTGAATTATTTGTAGTTGGAAGTGAAGTTGTCATTGTGTACTGTTGAGCAGCTTTCGTACATAAACCACATCTAAAATCAATAGAAAAGAAAATTAGTAGATCCAGAAGTCAATATTTGTTTAAGTTTAATATATAGATTTCTGTGACCCTTATTGAACCTCAACCATTTCTCTGAATAAACAAATGATTGACTGAATTCGTTTAACTTTAGTTTACATTTATCGACTTTTAAAAATTCAGAATAGCATTGTTTATAAAAGAAATTTCTTTTTGTATTTTCGCTTTTTAATTATAAATGTGAACAAGAAATACGTATACAATGAATGGTAGGTATTAAAAAATAAAAATTAGTTTTTCTGGTAGGAAAGTCAGACTTCTGCAGAATGTTTACAAGTTGCTAGGTAAAGTATACTGAAATGCAAAAATTAAACACTTAGGTGCAAAAAACACGGGCCACCACAAGGACAAATATCCTATAGGAGAAAAGAGAGTTGACCAGCTGGGCATTAGTCTCTGAAGAAAACTACATTGGAATTGATTGGAATAAACAGACCTGAAGCCTCACCCAAGAATAAACATTTCTATTGGTGTTTAACTACACAATATGATGTTAAAAACTACAGTTGCAAGGAACGTTATAGAGCCATGGGGGGATCAACCTCCTTTTCCTGCTTTCCTCTGCATCTTAGCAGTATGGATTCTTAAAAATATTAAAGTTTGTAAAACAATTGTACCTATAGTATTATTTTTAGGCACGTATTATTTATTCTGACAATCTTCGATAGATATTTTACATCTCTTGAATGCCTACTTGCCCGTTGCGGTTAAACGACAATGGCTGGAGTTGACAGCAGTGAGATTAATGTTTAACTTTCACCTCAATATCGTGTAGTCTTACGTACTTCAGATTAGAACATTAATTTTAAGCACTTAATCTTTCAGCATATTAATGTATCCGCCTTTTCTACCAATATTTGTCAGTTGATTTATGAACCATACAATTTATTCCATTTAACCGCGGTAAAATAATGAATTCTTTTTGGTCTTGTTAAATTTAGCATCCCAGGCAGTTCTAATACATTTGGCAAACAGATTAAAAATCCAAGTAGTATATGATTTGTTTGTACGACTTAATACTAGCAGGATGGTTCAAATTCAAACCACAATTATTGCAAACTGCTCAAAATGAAAACACAAATTGACTTAAAACTGAACAAACGTTATGTTATTGGTAAATGTCGTCCTATAGCATCTCTTACTGGCAGTAAAATTGTGTTAGATCTGGGGATATTTATTTCATCATTCTCGTCGAAAATTACATTTCGAGCTATTTTTATTTTTCGTGTTTCTACATCGAACAATCTGTAGTTGGTAGATTCGCCCTCATACCCAACTAACAATAACTTCTTACTCTTTGTTTGTAACTTTCCTCTCATTTCATTAGGTACATGCATAGTATATGCAGTGCACCCGAACACCTTAATGTGACCAAGTCCAGGCTTAGTTTTGGTCCACATTTCGAAAGGTGTAGTGTTAGGCTCACTCCGGTTTGAAGTTGTATTGAGAATGTATGTGGCTGTATTTACAGCCTCTGCCCATAAATAAAGAGGAAGATCTTTCGTGTATATCATAGCTCGCGCACTTTCTACAATGGTTCGCATCTCACGTTCGGACTTACCATTCTGTTCATGACAGTATATGGTGCGCTCGTCTCAGAAACTACCCCTTTTTCAGTCATCACTAAATTCCCGATTCACGTGTTCGCGGCCCATATCAGTTCGTAAAATTTTTATGCCGTAACCGAACCTGTAGAAGATTCACCGTATCCCCTACATATATGGGCAGCAAAAACAGCTTCTAGTACGCGTACGACCAACGCCTGCGAATCTTTTCACAGCTTCTACAACAATAGTGTTAAATGTGCCCACCCTAACATATTCATGTTCGTCGATTTTGTGAAATGTTATCAAAGTGAAATACACATTAAATTGCAGAGCACTAATAAATCTGATAAACCTAACTCGGATACCCAAAAACGGGAACGCTATTTAAAGGCTAGAATAACTGAGTACGACAATAATAAAATATCGTGCCTTCATTTTGTAAAAGTATCATCACATTATTTTAGTAATATTTTATAATACATTATAGGTAAGTACCTATAGAGATAACTAATAAATATCTAGAATTGTATGTATATGTTTCTTTGGGGACGAAATGTCAAAGGAGATTATCTTAAGTACCGGGGACGAAACGTCAATGGAACTTAACTTAAATATAATATCGGGGACGAAACGTCAATGGAACTTAATTTTAATTACGTCTTTGGGACGAAACGTCCATCGCCCGAACTTGAGGCAGCCATAAGTGCAACTTCGTTGACCTCGGCGGTGGTTAGCGACCTTTCTTCATCCACCAATCTAGCAGTCAAATTCTGCAGTGTTTGTCTATCATCCGATAAGGATAGCCAGGCCTGCCTGAAGGTTCTATATTTTGCTGGTAACGTTCCAATAATTATTGTAATCACTGCGGTATCACTTATATCGTCACCCGATTCTCTGATTCGTTTGGCCAAACTCTCAATTTTTGCAATGTGTTGCGCGACTGTGTTCACCGAACTCATTTTGTACGCATGAAATTCCTCGTGAATTAACATTTTGTTAGTTTCGGTTTTTAAAGCATAGACCGTATCTAGCTTATCCAATATTTCTTTGGACGTTTCACAGTTTTCAACAATTGAAATTTGAGACAGCTCCAGCGCAGCAGTTATTACACACATAGCAATCGCGTCTTTTTTAACCCAGGCATTTAATTCTTCTTGCTTATCTACTCCTGGTTTCTTGGTTGTGCCAATTGCTATGTCAAACGTTCCTTTAGCCTTCAAAGCACATTTCATTTGAAAGCGCCATTGTTGATAATTCTTGCCATCGAATTTTGTAATGGCCGTTAAATTCAGTCCTTCCGCCATTTTATGAAGAACTGACCGTTTTCCTTTTTTTTACGCGACACACTACTTTGTCTGCGAAAAACACGAACCTTTTTCTTTTACGTGACACACCAACTTTGTCTACGAAAAAACACACCGTTTTCAGTCCCCAACCACAACCTTATTTTTACCGATTAGCACAGTATTACGTACCCTGGGCCCATAACCTAGCTGTTTGCAGAGTAGTAATAAAAAGTCAGTATAAATATAAGGTTGTATTAACGATTATCAAAAGAAACAAGGATTACAATACAGTATGACAAAGACCACTCATATCAGCTGTCAACTTATACTAAAACGGTACTAAAACAATATAGTAATAGTGGCCAACTAAAAACCACTAGAACACATTTCTAACAAATATCTACTAATAATAGGCATAACATATACCTAAGGATTGAATTCTAATATGAGTACCTACCGTACCAGTTTATTGTATGATAAACTCGTCTTTGGCGATTTAATATGTTGACTATTTGTACTTCATCATTCAAAAACAGTTCGTCAGCATCATCAAAAATTTCCTATTGTCAATAATTTTATGTAACTTTACTAAGCATTAAATTTTACTTGGCAGAAAAAGTACCCTATGAGTTAATCTGCCTAGTAATGCATTTACAGGTCACAAGTAGTTTACTTGATGGTGAATATTCGTTTATTAGTTCTAAACTGTCAAGTAAGATTACTGGCAACTTTACTGGTAGGTGAATAAACCGATCCTAGTGTTATAAATTGTTAAGGAACTAATACAAAATAAAAGGATAGATCACTGTATGAAATATCTCATTTGTGCAATTTGCAGTGGGTACGGTTAAATGGGGAATGTTGTGCAGTTTTTCATGCTGGTTTAGATGCTGCTAAGCTTAGAAAGATCAAACATTAACCAATCTGACTTCAAGTTTGAACGTCAGTAGCGAAATCGTTATACTGCAAGTTGTTACAACCGTCTGGTCAATATGTACTAGCACAGCAGATCGTATGGTCACTGTGGTAGGCGAATTTGTGAGTGACGGAGCGAAAAGTATTTGCATGAAACCATCCAAACTGTATATTTTGGAGGAGGATCAGAGAGGAGCTCGAATAGTGACAAATTGTTAATTCCAGATAAAAGCCCCGTCCTCAAATCAGTCGAGTACCTACCTTTCAAAACATTACGTGATGGAACTCGTAATTAACGAAGTGGTGGGGAGTTTTGGAGGGGAAAAGAAATCAAATTCTTAAAAATACAATTACAAACCTAATATCAAGTATGCCAAGACATTAGTTGCGTTCAATGGGCAGATAACCATCAGCGGTTTCTCGCTGAGTTACCCAGGAGACATATTCTCGAAATCACTCGACATTTTGTCGTACTCTACAAAGAAAATTCAACCAATCAGAAGGCTACTTTACTGACAATTGATCGTATGTCATCCCAAAAAATTAGTTTATTGGTTCAATTTGTTTTGTCGTGCACGACAAAATGTCTAGTGGTTTTCAGCGTTGCGCTGAAAAGCTAACTTAGCGTACGCTGGCAGAAGCTGGCGGTGGTTTTATATAACCTCAGGTTTGAATCAACAAAAGGATCGTTCAACGTACAGCAGAAATTGTTGGTAGGCTGTGGGCAGTTTTGTGCTGAATTGTTGAGTTAATTGAACGCAGTAATTATTGTGCTGAGAGTGGGAAAAGGTTAGACTCACTATTTATTTTAGAAGTTAAGTTAGAAGTAATCAGATATGTCACATTTTTTGTTAGTAATTACGTTGTACTCCTTCAGATTATTGCTTTGCATGTTTTATACTTCTAAGAAACAAACGAATAAAAGTTGTATTATGTAGTACCTTTCCAGGCAGTAGAAGAGGACTTGAAAGAAAACGGTACAAAGCACTGGAGAAACATAGCCAGGGATAGAAAGAAATGGAAGGACGTCATAAAGCAATGAACCTAAAGATCTGATAAAACTTCATATATTATAAGCTTTATCAGGTCTTTGGGCGATTACAACGTAGCCAATACCCGATTTTCTAAAAAAATCATAGACAGGAGCAAAGAGACAGGAAGTATATTGTCACATCGCCGACGATATGTACAAAATACAACCAATAAAACTAAAAATAAAAAGGATTTTTCATTTACTCCAGTACAGCATACAAGCAAAGTGTGACAAGCACAACTTCTTCTAAACCCTCAATTCTCGGACTGGTTTGTTTTATGTCCGATGTCATTGCAAGCCATTATTTTCATTGCTGCGTAGCTGTAATTTTTAATGGCTAATAAACAAATGAAATCCAATAATTTGTTTTTTGTACTCTTAAATTCCAATAAATTTCTTAATCTGTAATTTTCTGTATTTATTATAACCTGTTTTAAATAATCCAACCGGGGTTTCCCCAAAGCTATTTCCAGAATAATATGTAGTATCATAAACTAGTTGTTATTTTGTAAAAGTAGATGGGATAGATAGCTTGATATCGTTCTTTTGTTAAGGCTTTATACTAACACCCACAAAACTGCCACACTTTAAATTTCTTATACGGAAGTATGGGCATTAGGGTCTACCTAGTACCGTATTATCGCTATGCTGCCCTCATAAGCACAAAGGGCTTATCTGACAATTGTGTCATTTTTAGTTAGAGACGGTTTTATAAATTTTGTTTTGCCAACCTCTTTTTTGCTTTTATAAGATTAACAGGATATTAGTGTATTGGAACGTTTCTGTCTTCTCTTTAACTTAGAATCTCCAAAATTCCTTTTTGTAAAATATTTGTATATATCCGCTAGTTTTGATAGATAGGCTCATATAGCTTAGTAAAGGAAACAGGAAGAGTTGATGTGCCCTAATAATTAATGATATTTTCAACTTATACATTGTACATATGCCCTAGAAAGCTTAGTATAAGCTTGAGAGGGGTCTCTAAAGAAGTAATAAGACATTAACTACAAATATTTAAAATTTGTACTTAGGCCCTTTGTGCTTAGTACGGCAGTATGGATTTAACAAGATGTGTATAAATGGGCAAAAAAGCTACACGTGGGATTATTTTTCGTAAAAATCTTCCGAGTGGAAAGTCTTAATAGTACCTACCTACGAAAAAGTTGTACCGTGCCTCCCCAAAGTTTGGAAGTCCAGCGCGCTTCTTGATACGCATACTTAGTATGTGACGTGTCAAAATTGAATCAAGATTCTCTGTGTATGGCCAGCTATTAAAGAAGTTTTGTAAAACATTTTTTCACAAAAATAGACAGTCGGTGAAAACTATTTTCAATAAACGCTTGAGCACGTCGAGTTAACGATGTTTTAATGGTCGGTGAGGCGTGGTGAACCCTAGTTATCAATTTAATTAACACTAACGTCTTTGCTAAGCAAAACAATATGTTGCTTAGCAAAGCAGTATGTTACCCAAGGTACTTAAACATAGTTAGGTATGCTCCTAACGCACAATTCAGTTCCTCGATGCCCCTCGCGGGAGAGGGTGTAGCACGTCACAAGTAGACAAGCTAACAGGCTTACAGCGAAAGTACGCGTTTGACTGCTATTCCGTATATCGTAGTTCGCAAAATTCTTTACCCCTTTATTATAGTTTAAAGTTTTTACTTTCCCATACCACTACTGGTATAGGGAAGTATTGATATCATGAAAATTTTCGAAATCGAGATTTTCACGGAAATGGGCGTTTTGGACCCCCAGGAGCCTAAAAAAGTGGTCTAGAAAAAATGTCTGTCTGTGGGTGTGTGTGTGTGTGTGTGTGTGTGGGTGGGTGTGTGTGGGTGTGTGAGTGTATGTAACGCCTGTAACGCAAAAACTAGTGAACCGATTTTGATGAAATTTTAAATGAAGGGGTATATCGAAAATTCATCGACAAAATAAGCTTATCAAAAAAATCCGAAACCGGAAGCGGAAGTTAGACATGTTTTTTTGGTATCATTTTTTTCAGAAGCGGAATTTTGAAAATCTGAGTAGGGGATATCAAAGAAGGGCATAATTCAAGGGAAACAGTTTTTTACCGGACTCTCTAACTTCAAAATGGCGGTCGCTATGAATTTTTCAAAATTTCGACTTTAACGCCCCGTAACTCAGAAACCAGTTATCTGATCAGGTTCCGCAACAACTTGTTTGAAAGCCCTTTGGCTGTACTACACCAAGAAAAAAAATTATTTACTAAATCCAAAAACGGTCGCAACGGCGCTCTTCCAAAAATTTTGAAATTTTTGAAAAATTATTACAAAAAAACTGGTCTAAGGAATTTGTTTAAATTTTCTATACTTATGCAGCTTGATATTAGCTACATTTTTGTTTTTTGATGAACGCCATAATTCCACTGTGGCGCCCTCTACGAGGTTTTGAAAATCGAAAATTGATGTTCCTATAGCGCCTTTATTAGTCAAAATATGAAAAAAGTTTAATTATAAAAGTTGTTCAGTATATAAATTTACATTTTTATAAATTTATATCACGTATACAGGGTGTTTGGTTTTCACAGTACAATAAGCAACTTTGTTATTTTAAATGAAACACCCTATATATTATTATATAATTGAATGCAAAATTAAATTGTCTATCACATAGTATAAGGTATTCATATGGCTAAAATGTACGGTTAAGGAGAAATTCGTGAATTTTGAACTTTAAAACAGTTTAGGGAGAAATTTGTAAGTGCCGATATGTTCAAGTGACCATGCGCGGGACGGGAATTCCTTGTCGCCGGTTAATCCCAACTTGGGTTAATCCTAGCAGCAATAATCACACATGCGCAGATGAACACAATCGGCACTTGTGTTAATTTTCCATATACTAATTTTCAAGTTAAGTTTATCGGTTGTGGCGAACAATACTGTTGAATACCAAAAACGAATGTTTATTTTTAGTATGGGAAAGTCCAGGGGAGGTTTGCACCTCCACTTTTTTATATTTATTATAAGCATTTTATTATAGTTTACATATTTTACCATATTATATTTAACGCCTTGCAAAGTATGTTGAACGGATGTTCGTATTTTTATGTCACTGGATATGGGAAGAATTCTTTAACAAGTATTTTGGTAAAGGAGTAAACCATCGCAAAGGAATTAACAGTAAACTATTGAAAAAGTTTAAAAATAAAACAGGATATTATAGCAGTGTATATTCGCCAAAGAATATTTATACGAATAAACTTTTTGAATAGTAAAAGGGAAGAAGAAAAGCGCCAATTATACAAACGAAAATGGGAGGTCTTTTTCTAGGGCTTTTTCTTCCGGTGCTTTTTTTTCTAGGACTTCTTTTTCCGGGGCTTTTTTTCGGGGCTTTTTTTTTACCTAGATTCAAGAATGAATATAATATTAAATTAACACTGATTACAAAAAGACTTAAAAAACAGTTGATTGGTGGGCATTCCGAGCAATACTTGAGATTATGTAGTGGTCTTTCTCATTTTTTTGACAGTTTACAGTCATCCCTCTCCCGTTTTCGTTTGTATAACTGGCACTTTTCTTCTTCCCTTTTACTATTCAAAAAGTTTATTCGTATAAATATTCTTTGGCGAATGAATCTAGGTAAAAAAAGCCGGGAAAAAAAACCCCGGGAAAAAAGCCCCGGAAAAAAAGCCCTAGGAAAAAAAGCACCGGAAGAAAAAGCCCTAGGAAAAAAACCCCGGAAGAAAAAGCCCCCTGAATTTTTTTTTGAAAGTTTGTTAAAACTATTGGGGCATAACATAAGGTTTCGTGAACAATAGATATTTATTTACCTACCTGTAATTTTTCGGTAATTTTATTAATATTGTTTTATTTAATGCACCGATTTTTATTTTGAATAAATTTATATAAGTAAATAGGTATGTATGATATAGTAAAATAAATAAATGTTGGTTTAGAATCGTGTGAATTATAAAATTACTTCATGGTGGTTTTAAACTTCCCCTTCGATATCAAAGTTGAGACGTAGGGTTTTTTCTTCCAGGGGCTTTCTTTACCGGGGCTTTTTTTACCGGGGCTTTTTCTTCCAGAGGCTTTTTTTACCGGGCTTATATTTTAGGGACTTTTTCCCGGGCTTTTTTTACAGCCACCCATATTCTTAATAGGTACTAATTTTCTTTGCTTCTTGTGTCAATATATTTACGCATCATATCCAAAATTTGTTGTTGTTTTTTACATTAATGTAATTACTCACAGGAAACTTATGTACCTACTCTACAGAAATATTTCTTTTACACAAAATAATATATTACAAATATTGTATGCCTAATTGGTGATTTTCGCAAATTTATTGTTTAGTTTCTACATAAAAATATGTATGAAAACAATGTAGGTACTGAAACATATAATACATAGGCCATGATTTCGTTTAGAGCAAGATATAGGATGATGGAACCATTACTTTATGAGTTTATAAAAATTATAGTGGCAATATACCACTACATCCATTGCAGCGGTGAACGCCGCTTCTACTTGTGACGTCACGGTAACATTAACACAGCGCTTATGGGAAACCGCCGAAGTAGCATACCTAACTATGTTTAAGTACCTTGATGTTACCTAGCAAAGACGTTACCGTTAGCGTACTCTAGCGTATAGTGCTCTAAAGCTCTCTACTGTTTAAAATGGTACCTTCCCTTAAAAGTTTATCGTTACCAGTCACATGACTTTATCGTTTACGGAGAATTTAACGTAGAATTGCACAAACTCTCTAATGTTTTAAAATAGTGGGGTTGTTCTTCGTGTTATAGAGAAAAGATAAACCGGTGGTGGTAGATGCTCTGCGTTACGTAGTACGTGGTACAGACAATAAACGGCGAAATACCTACTCTGGGTGGGAGCTAGCATACTTCCGTTAAGATTGTCCATTTTTCGAATTTTGGAGGATACTACAGGGTGATTCGGGAGGTATAGTGGTAACATTTGGAGAAAGCATTTAGAGTAGGGATGGATCAAAATAGATCAAAAAAATCTTATCAACTTATGTTCAATTCTGACGCATTACAATTTCCCAGATTCAAAATGCACTTGTACACATTTGAATATCTGGTGTTGTAGTATACGAGGGCGATTCAAAAATATGAAATGTGACCTAGGTACTCAACAGTAAAGTATTTACATTTCTCAAGATACACAAAGTTGTTTACACCTGCAAGATAATATGAAATATGAAGTCATAGCCTATCAGTTCGAAACAAATGTACTACACATTTCCTTTTTATTTTCTCCACCCCCTTGTGTATCATGAAAAATGGGAAACATGTAACAAGTTAGGTAACTATACATAACATAATAAAAACTTAGACTGCTAACATTTAATCCTTGACTCACCTTGATAGAAGAATGAAAAAGTCTCTCCTGTATTGAGAGGTCATGATTGCATAGAGATACGGATTGGCACACGAATTGAGCGGATAAAAAAATACTAGCAAGATCTTCGACCTAGTTACTCCAATTAACGGGTATCCCGCTAGAGCTGTCAGGGCGAAGAACGCAATAGGAGCCCAACATGCGAAATCCGTGAAAACGAGCAAGGCCATCTTTTTCGCAATTGTCATTTCACCATTCGTACTGCAATGTCGTGTCTCGTATCCTAAGCTAAAGTAAATTTGGGCGTAGCAAAATACTATAAGGGCGAAAGCTATGCCATTTATTACTATTATTGCTATTAGATAAGCTTTGTCTGCTATGTGGTTGACTTCCATTGGAAGGCATATGCTGAAAAAAATATAAGTATTGTAGCTTTCACAGAAATACTTCAACAAATTTGTTTACCTTGTACTGCTGTAATTGCTAACACCAAAAAGAGGTAAAGCAGCTATTAATATTGAGTATAGCCACCCCAGGAGCATTATTTTCGAAGCAGATCCCAAACGTATTCGTCTTGTGAGGTGCATAGCGTGTGTTATGGCAAACCACCTTTCTATAGTAACTACTGTTAAGGTGAAAACCGATAACTGGCTGGCAAACATTGTAAGAAAACCTGCCACTTGGCAGCCCACCCCTGAAAAACAAAAATATATTAAAAGTTAAAAATCTCAGTAAAAGGAGTTTGACAAAAGAAAAAGCTTTCGCTGCGCAGTAAACATTAAAATGTCTCTCAAATATGTTAAAAATGATTTTTAAAGAATATTGAATCGAATACCCGGTTGTGGCTTTAAACACGATATTAGGAAAATCGGAGGTTCAACTTTTTTATTTTAATTTTAGATTTGGACCTTATGGAATCTTAAATCTTACCGCCCTCTTACTAATTTTAAAGTTTAGGTATAATTTTAAAAGTAGCATTATATGTAAATTATAAAAATGCAACCCCGATAGAAAAATTCGAACTTTAAATTACTGGAGAAAAAATCACAGGAAAATATTTATCAGGATTAGTACTGGATTTTGTTAGTCTATCCATGACATCACTTGCCTTTAATTTAATTCCACTCAGAATAGATTCTTTCAGTCTGTCTGAAAGGAATGCAATTTCTACAGTTGTTGAAGTGTTTGAACATTTTTTAAAGCAAACGAATTTAAGGTTGCATTTAATTACTCTAACGTCTTTTGTGGTTTGCGAAATAAACAGGTTCTAGAGTTAGACTAACCCTAAAAAGAAAAATTGCAGCAACACGAAATTTGCATTTTAATCAATGTTTGTATTTTTCTTTCCATTAAAAAAGTTCATTTTTGCTTAGGTTTGTAGCGAGTTTTATTATTAATTCAAACCAGTACACAATGTTTTGGTTAGCGCGTTTAAATTTAACATGGCATTGTTTAAGCTTAAGATAAGATTTTATGTGTCTTGTTCCATAAATTTCTTTGTAATTTATTGTTAATTATCACACTAATTTTTTTAACCTTTCAATAAAACACTATGGTGCTAAGCAAATTTATTTTAAAAAACTAACCGACGGAAAATTAACCAAATTCAATGCATGGAAAGTAAAATTGACCCAACGAAGAGTGACCTATTGGAAAATTGTTAATCCACTCAAATATGGTCAATATTTTGGTGTTCTATTAGAAGACTTGGGAACGAATTCGACCATGATAATAATGAACACGCGATTTGGGAAACAACCCAACGCCACCGTCTTCCATTTCATTTACATTCGACCAATTATTGTTCGGTCAATTGTTTAAATTTCCAGGACCCATTTCTTTCCTATACATAACGAAATATTTTTTTGTGCCTCCGGTCGGCATCACTGAGTTTCTGCATCGCGAAATCCGCCAGAAACAGAGGTTTCTCCGGCCTAGGCCGGCAAAAGTAAGAATTTTAGGGTATTAGTTGGCTGCATCGGCTCAATCTGTCAAAGTCAAATTTATGCATCGCGGTCGGAGGCGACCAAACAAATAAATTAGCAAAATTTTACCTATTTGAGCCACTGTGGTGATTTGAATATAATCTTTAATGTATGCGCCGCCGGTGTATCCATCATTAAATCAAAGATAATGAAATTTATAAATAAACGTCAACGGAAATTGTAAGAAAACAAATGAATTAAATTTAATAAATACTAGGAAACCAGGAATCTTGATTTTAAAATCATAAAAAATTCCTATTACTAAATATTTAAATGTAAATTTTATTTATTTATACCGATATACTGTGTTTATACATACATCGGCACAAAAAATCTTGTGTGTATTACACGCCCAGAAACAATTTTGCGAGTGCTCCTACTTGCAGGACTGGGCGTTCTGCCTCGCCCTGCAACCTTACTCGCACTCGCAAATCTGCTGTTTCTGGCCTTGTGATACAAATAACTATTGTTAAATTTTGTTTTTTATTGCCTGTTTTATTTTCACCATGTTAATCGAATAATAATATAGGTTTGGAGTTTTTCGAAGCTAATTAATTTTCCTTGATATGATAAATACCTAATATGTACAGTTCAACAGAAATAGGATGACCTCTGGTTCGTGAATATGCGTAATGGTAAAGAAGAGAGGGAACACAGCTAGTGACCTTGTCACTGGCTAAGGCGCTTTCTAATTGCACGCGAGAGTAAAACCCCCTACACACGATACTAACTATCAAACCTGCAGTACGACAGGTCGTACAACTGACCATTTACCGCCTCTTTACAATAATAAATTTTATACAGTGTGTAAATAAAATAACGGGACACCCGAATAACGTTTTTATTGTTAAAGATAGAAAATTTGTGCTTGGAGACAATTTGTATGGTTAGTTATAAGCTTTATTTTTGGTGTGTCGAAAATTGGTTTCCGTTTCCGGTTTAACCGGAAGTAATGCTAACTTGAAAATTTTAAATAAAACACCCTATATATTTTTACATTTTTGGATTTACACTTTTATAAACTTTGAGAAACTTAAATAGGACTATCTACCAAAAATCAATAGTTTTCGAGATATTCGAGATAGAAAGTATAAATTTGTAATTTTTAATTATTTTGATTTATACTTGTAAAAACAGTTAACGTACGCTTTTCTAAAATTTCTTTTTCTAATAAGATTGTGCGGCCCCAAGAAGGGCCATTTGTATGGAAAAATAAATAACAGTTATAATAATGCTCAAAATGCGGGCCACATTTTCAATCTGGCAGTGTCCGATTCTGTGTTTAAATTCTTACATTATTATAACAACTGTTTACTTTTCTAACTCGCACGCTTGCGATTTACAAATGGCCCTCCTGAGGGCCGCATAATCTTATTAGAAAAAGAAATTTTAGAAAAGCGTACGTTAACTGTTTTTACAAGTATAAACCAAAATAAATGAAAATTACAAATTTATACTTTCTACCTCGAATATCTCGAAAACTATTGATTTTTGGTACATAGTCCTTGTAAGTTTCTCAAAGTTTATAAAAGTGTAAATCCAAAAATGCAAAAATATATAGGGTGTTCTATTTAAAATTTTCAAGTTAGCATCACTTCCGGTTAAACCGGAAACGGAAATTAATTTTCGACATACTAAAAATAAAGCTTATAACTAACCATACAAATTGTCTCCAAGCACAAACTTTCTATCTTCAACAATAAAAAAGTTATTCGGGTGTCCCGTTATTTTATTTACACACTGTATACAGAAAAAGTAGTATCACTTTACTAGGATATTAAAGGCGTCATGACTTACCTTCCAAATAATTATAGGTGATTTGGTAAACATGTGTACCCTATTGGCAAGAAATTTGATGAATAACATGCAAAAGAATACTAAACAAATTCTACAAATTGCTAACTGATGTGCATCCCCTATACATGTTTGATAGGTACGTCACTGGTAACCTACTGTCAGGCTATTTTTTTACTGTCCCCCGGTTGTACAACAGATTTTATGTCGGCTCCATACTGCCGTCAAACACGACCGATTGTACGATCTGGTCGTGCAAATATCGTTCAAACAGTCGTAACGACACGTTGTACAACGAGTCGTACAACGAGTCGTACGATCGATCGCATCGTGTGGAGGCTAAATGGTCAGTTGTACGACCTGTCGTACTGCAGGTTTGTTACGTTAGTAGGCAAAAACAGTGACTGTCTATACGACTTGTAGTATGACGTGTTGTACGACGTGTCGTACGACGCGTCGTACGACCGATCGTATCGTGTGTAGGGGGTTTAACTCCTTACTCCGAGTAATTCCCAAACTGCACTTGTGCGTTCCAATTGATTGAAGCTTGATACACCTGAACTGATTTTTTACCTCCCGTCCCGACCCCTCAAGCACCAACGTGCTTCTATGTAAGTTAAGGGGGCTGGCGCGATTTTGTTCTTGCGAAGTTTTCTTTTTACCTTCATTGGTTAAATTTGGAGGCAAATTCAAATTTAACCAATGAAATGAAAAAGAAATAATCGCGCCTATAAGGATGATAAACAGCCAACTAGACCTTGGATTTTATTGCATACCTACTTGAAACCGCCATGTACGTTATTTTCATCAATATTTATTAATTAATACCCAACCAATACAGGTTGCTGAAAATTATACTATAAAGGTCGAACATAATTATACGTAAGGTGCCCTTCCTACTCAATAACTACGACCAATCATAGCTATGTATAATGTTTGACATATTTCTTACCAGATAGTAAACTGCATTGGTTGAATTTATGAGTCAAATATTTACACGCCTTTTATTCCGAAGCCGCATGAAAGTCAAGTTACTTTTACGGAAAATCGTACAGCAAACAGACGATAAAGCGTTTGTGATAATCTTAGAATTCAGCTGAGTTGGGTTAATTTTAAACGTGTTTCCGTGTCACTAGAACATTTAGCTTCGTTAAGCTTGTCATTCGGAATAAATATTGACAGAACATAAACAAGGTCAACATCGCTTTCCAAGGATGTTTACAGAACTTTTCAGACACTAGCATTGTTTTTCTTAAGTTATATCCCATTAATATCACTTACCATACTGCCAATCAAACGCGCTGTTGAAGTAAGTTCCTACGGAATGAAGATCCATGCTGGCGATGAATAGCAAGTAGAGACCCATGCAGAAATCGGCAAAGGCTAAGTTGCAAATCAGAAATCGTTGCACACTTATTTCTCCACCGCTGAACAAAACCACTACAACTACAGCTAAGTTTCCCATTACTGCTAGAACTACCACGAACCATACGGATATCCTTAGCCAGTAGGAACCCATTATGTCTTCGCAAGGATTTAAGGCGTTTGGTTCGGGGTAACATTTAATAATACGAGTGCTAGAACAAAATAAGAGTTAAATTAATGTAACAATCTGAATTACCTACTTTTTTCTATTTTAAATTATTCGGTTTCCTTTGTTTGATATTTGTTTAAAATTCCACTCAGGTAGAGTATAATATTTCTGTATAAAAAGACAATTGGGAAATTGGCAGTGGCCTATTTATATACTTTTAAGACAATTCGCACCCCGCAATTTAATTATAATAATAATTATTATTATTAAAATTTTATTATAAATATTTCCTGTTCAGGACAAATAACCTCGGCACCATGTACACAGACCTCGATATCATGTACACAGGCAACGCCAATCAACACCATATTGTGCTATGCCTATAAGTACTAAATAAAACAATTTGTTTCTGATATTCCCAAAAATTAGCAACCACACTAGTTAAACTGCGATAATAAAATAATATTTATATATATACTGATGTTAGGGGTCCCCTACTAGATATGAGATTGAGAAGACACAATTAAATAATAAAGAGAAGGAGAAAACGAAAAATAAAGTCAACCGCCTTTATGTAACTTAAAAGGCAGATGCTCTAAGCACAACATCGTTCATCGACTGGCTTTGGTCCAGTGGTTCAAATCCGACTGCCGAACAGAGAATAGATAAAATAATTTCATCTATAGCTACTTGTTTTTCGTGACCTCGGCGGTAATTTAAAAAGTTACCTACTAATTTCAAAATCGTAAATTTTAATTACAGACGACATGTTGCGAATTTATTGCAGTAATTGGGGCTATAACAATTACAGCTAACAGAACTCAAATAAAAAATTTCAAACAGAAATTAGAAGTTGACATTAAAACATGGATGCCTTACACGCACGTAATATTAGGCTAAGTTTGTGTAACATGTTTGTTGTTCATAAATTTTAATATTCAAATTAATTGTTACACCTGTAAGCGCCGCTACGGTTGGCCGGAAGCAAGGAATGGATTTGAAATGATAGTGTAAATCCTTCAACAGGTGCTATTTCCCTTAAAAAGCGAATTCATTTGAATATCCTGGGATATGTTTTCACAGGTAGAGTGCATCACAACATGAGCGAATTCAAAGCCAGAGTGAATTGAGACAACAGTTGTAGCACCGTGGTTGAGAGATCGAAAATAAAGGAGACGGAAAGAATGTTGGCAAAGAAAGTTTTTGTTTTCCATTACCCATCTACCATTACTAAACGGGATAGCATAAAATATAGGACAATACTTTACAGTGCATTCACCTAATCTGATAAATAAAAAACTATTAAGGTCCGCGCGCACTTGTTCGATTCGGTTCCGTTCGGTTCGGAACCGTCCGATCGGCAAAAATCAAAATAAAGCTCCACCAAGCTTACAAATGCTGCAGAAATATTACATACTGTAGTATACTTGGACTGAACCGAACGGGACGAAACCGAACCCACGCACGTAAGACAGAGATTAGACTGAGCGATCAGCGTCGGTCGTCCGCGAACGGTCACCGTCGACCAAATTTCCAACACAAGTATTCTTATGGGCAAAGTTACATTGATCGGTCGTTCACGAACGGTCTCGATCGCTATGCAACGAACAGTTTGAAATTAGAATTTTGATCGGTCACGAACGTTCAAAAGTAATTCGTAACCCAACTTTTTAAAAGTGCCCTTGTTTTTTCTACCAATAACAGTAAAGAACGGTCACCATTTGTTCCTTTTCACTTGAACTGGACATTTTTTAATGAATTTAAAAGAAAACATGTATTTTCCTAGTCTTCAGTGCAATGACCACAAACAAGTTTTTACCGCCACCGACCGCCACCGGTCGCTCAGTCTAATGTTACATTTTTAGAACGTTGCTAACCGATACTGAACGATCGAAGACGTTCGCGGACGACCGACGCTGATCGGTCAGTCTAATCTCTGTCTAATGCGCGGGCTGCCATTCATTTCCATCTATGTTGATTTTAGCCGATAGGACGGTTCCGAACCGAACAAGTGCGCGTGCTCCTTTACAGAATATAAATTATAATGCCCAGGGTACCGATTCTCGAGTTCATACGCCTGCAAGTCGTATACGCTATCCCGGTGTTGCCAACCGTACTATTATTTTACAACCGCGTTCCACAATTTTTTTGAAAAATAATAGTACGGGAATTGTACTATTATTGAAGAATAGTAGACAGAAATCCAATGTTTTGTCAATCTTTTTCATTGTACTAGTATTTTGCCCCTGTTGTTCTAGAATAAGCAATGTTAAAGTTGGCAGCGCTCGCTATCCGACTCATAGCGTACACGACTTGGAGGCGTATAAACTCGAGAATCGGTACCCTGGTACGTTACGACACGAGATGATAAACTTGGCTAATGAGGCCGTGACAACGAGTTAGACATAGAATAGCATAATATGACAGCTACAATAGAGTTTTTGAGCACCGTACGCTAAGAATACGGCAACGTTAACGCTAACGCCTTTGCTAAACAATATATTGTCACGAAGTGATTAAGGTAATCGAAGTGATTCATTTAATCACCTAAGTAAAATTAGTGTTAATTCAACAAGCTAGTATTACATGTCAGTTTAGCATGCTAGTCGCATGTGATGATGTGATTTCCTCAATATCAAGTAGACTAGAAGGTTACCCTTGTCTTTTGTAGTCCACGTGGACTCGGGCTTCACGTGTCCATACTTGGACATCCAAATCTAGAGACTCGGCTCATACTTTATTTGGTAATACGAATCTCCTAGTCCACGTTGACTGAAGGTCATGCCCATATTTAGACATGGAGTTCTGCGTAGACATCACGCCATATCTGGTTTCATGTGAGATCTGGTGGTCCTCTTGTATTCGAGATCATGCCGATATTTGGACATACAAATTAGTATAAAAGCACAACGCATCTTCATGCTAGTCAGTGTGCTACAGCCGATCAAGGCCAAAAGTCAACAAACCTCCTTCATCGTCTTCAGGTCAGACTTGGCCAGGTATCAACATACCAAAAAGTCTGCAGAGCACCATCTCGATCAACATGGTCTACTTGGCGCTACTAACTAAGTTTGTGTAAGCTCAACTTAATGGTGCATTTAAGTCGTGGTATTATGAAGCACCTTCCACCAAGGTTTGTTTACTATTTTATTCACAATTATTCCTCTTAAATAACAGAAAGCCAGTAAAGAATTTACCAAATTTTGAAATTACACTGTTTTTATTAAGTAGGCAATAAATAAAAGACTGTTATGTCAATGAACAAATGTCAAAGTAGCGTCGTGTGTTTGTTCCTTGCAAAGTTCCTTGTTCGTATCTGTTAGAAAATAACCATATTCTACAGCTCCACCAAGCTTACAAATGCCCCGGAAAATATGTCAACTAAATTTTAAAAGACAAAGCGAGACAATACGTCAACCAATAGCAAACAATCCTACTCAAATGTAGGTACATTCACTTAAAAATTCAATTGACGTTTGAAGTTTTATAATAATTTCAGTGTTCGTCAGATTGTTTTGACGTTTTAAAATCTATTAAGTATGAATGTTAAATCAAGGAAGATAATTCATTCTGAAGCCAGAAATATCATTCGGAAGGTCATCGAATTCTTCGAAAGAAAAGTATTTACAATTATTTAAATTTGCCGTCTAAATGTTTTTATTTTGACTGTACTTTGAAAAACTAGATGAGCGCCGGACACGCCCCCTTTCAACTTTGTAAGTTTTTATTACAACTTATATTTCGTTACCAATAGGCAATAACCCAATAATTATGTAGGTACTAACAGAAATAGTATACAGACCTCAGTATCTACAGCATAAAATATTGTAGCGTCAGTAACAATGTTTGTCTGCAGATGACAATAAATTACAAAAGATCTTGTTCCATTTTCCATTCGTAATTAAATTTCTTTGTAAATTTTTAGTTGATATTTTCTTGTGCTCGAAATTAAATTTACATTATTATATTACTTTCTTACTTTTTATGTAACAAGAAGATTATTAAATTTGAAACTTGAACAGTTTATAGTATAGAATAGTCTAATTGGAATGTTACCATAGGATAGGTACAATAAACTTTTGGCACAATATTTTTTAAAGTAAAACAGTCAATCGCTGCTAGTTGCAACCCACAATCTACCAAGAACCATAAACACGAACTGCTACTTAAAGCAGACTCTAATATAAAAATCCTAACAATCAACACAAAGATTAGAAATTAACTTTCCAAAGACAATCCATACAATGACGCTGGACAATGAAACGAATTTTGGGGTTAGCTCTCTTATGAAGGTCGTTCACTAGGAGCAGAAGATCAAAACACACGGACAAATAAGTAGAAAAAACAACATAGAACCATTATACCCGTAGAGCGAATGAGGAAAATGAAAGGTGCCTTAGGAAAAATAAGTAGGTACTGTGAAGCTCTTAAAGGACTTAATATGGCATTCTTAACAGGCCATTACACATTTAAGAAACCCATGCAAAGAATTATTGGACTCGTGAATAGCCTCAACAGTTGCGAATGTAGCGACAAAGACGAGGTAACAGAGTATGTGCTGCGTCGTCGCCCTGAAGAATTGGAGGATGCATGTTGGGGGATTCTTTGCCCGACAATCAACAACAACACTCTGACCTTAAATTCATCTAAACTCCAAAGATTTAAAGCCTGACTTGAATAATACCTGATTTCGGGAGCTGCTCTCTGGAGGTAGTATAATAGGTCCAACTATTATGGCCTAAAATCTAGGAGTATACCAAAGGACAACTGCAGTCCCATGCATGCGAGGTTAATTAATCAATACCTCTTCATGTCTCGAATGTAGATTTTTTGGATGACCAAATGAATAAAGTAGGTAAATGTGAAAAAAGTTTTTTGAGAGTTAAATTAATTGTTGCTAAAATTGTGAACATGATCAATATATTATCGACATTCCCCCTGTTTCTTCTGATGATCACATTTGTTATAAGAAAACCGAGTTTAATGTTTATCATTAACAAGTTATTAACTTGCTTCCTGTATTTAATTCAATCTATAATTATTTATACTATAAGGGACGTAGTAAGTATTATTTACTTGGATTGGTTTCCGCATCTGAGTTTCTGAGATGGTACCTACCTGTTTTTATTTGATCAAAAAATATGTTATTTATAAAATTAGAATTTAAAGAATTATTATTAATATATAAAAGTAAACCTTGAAAGCCTAAGAGGATTTTACAATTTATTTCAAATATGTTCCTGCTATGGGAAATTTTGGAGTATTATTGAAAAGGTGATAAATTCGTCTCCATTTCATTTAATCACTTTGATGTGAACATCGGTAAACCAGGCACATTTATTTATTTTCTATAGCTTGAAAAATTTCAATACAGTGCTACAAAATTTGGTTGTAAACGTTATATAATTTGTAACACGTGGACTGTTCTGTTTGATCCTTGCAAGAGTGTCAGAAACATATTAGGTAATACCTGTACAAATGAACTTTGTAAAATTCAAATACCATCTTTTAATGGAAAACTAATAATATCATAACAATTCAGTCTTTCAATGTTTGCTGAGATTATTTTTTATCTGAAACTGCTAATTTGTAAATTACTATACTACCTCTAAAAAACTTACTAGAATAAAAGAATGTTTGCACTAGAACAGTTTTTATAATAACTGAAGTAGACCTGCATGATAATAATAAGAAAAGAAAAATATGACAATACAAAGAATAACATTTGTGTTAATCTAGGATATCCATTGATCCCGGCTTTTCAAGGATGTTTGAAAAACACTTGTGTTATCCCCTAATTTTATAAATCGATACACAATAATAATGGCATTAAATGATGCTAGATAGGCACCACTTTACTAATATAAATGATTATAATTTTAGTATCTACCACTTTACGTTTTAATTTTAACTTTTTAATTCTAAAATTAATTAACTCAACTTTTTACAAAGGTATGAATTATAAACCGGATTTTGATCAGAAAGTTATGTCAGCAAATACTAAAATCAACCATAAAACAGATGCGTAATTGATTTTTCAAGGTCTTCAAACAAATTATTTAAGTACTTAAGGTACATCGTTGTGCCCTCTAATAATAGTACAACAATAAATCTAACATTTATTCTCCAGTTTTATCTGCTTTTGTCTTCCTCAATTTTATTTTGCTGAGTCATTCTAACCATATTTATTCGTTTGATTGCAGTGGAATTTATAAGTTAAAAATCATTGATTTACTTAATGAATCCGAAATAAATAATGCTGACGATTTTCCGCTTTGAAAAGCACTTTCCTCTTATTTTTACGGTTGATTAAAGTATTTTAACAAACGTTTTTATTAAAAATTGTAAAATACCTTCAAACTTATATCTTTCTTGAATTTGTTGAAAGTGTGTCATGATGATAGTGTTAAGATATTTCGATTCTTCGAAGAGAAAATTACCCTCAGCGTTGTAGATGCTTAAATAATTACAAGTACTCTAGGCTCTAGGATAATTAGTTTGTAAACCAAAGTTGCTTAATTTTCAAACCGATATCCGAAACAGTCTTAACAGCAGAACTTTGGTACAATGTAGTGGCGGCCCGTGACCAAAATATTTGGAGGGCACAGTAAGAGATAAGTGAAGGGGGTAAAAATGGCGCTGCAGGCGAATTTTTTTTTTCAAACTGTGCGTGGATTATTAGACGTAATTTGCGAGTGTCTGCCAAGGTTTGGGATGAAATTAAAACACCTGAATATAACAAAAATTTTACATTGACAAAATCACTCATACAGTAGTTACTAAGTAACACCCGAAACGTCAGCCAATAGGATTCCATTTTTCGCGATAAATCCACTTGGTCCGTTAAAAATGCCCGTTCCTGTTTAAAAAGACGGCTGCCTGTGATAAACAACCCGTTGCTATAGTGTTGTTTACTTGTTGGTAGGGTGTTGTTTACCATAGATAATTTGTTTATAGTCGGGGCACGCTAAAGGTGCATCTACGTCATCAATTTTTTAATGGCGTCCATGACGTCATGAATTACTCTGTTTATATTTATTTATTGTTTCTCAAAACGTCGTTTGCTTTAATGTGTTTCTCAAACTGCCAGAGTGACGTTTGAGGAATATATACACAATAAAAAAACAACAACAACGATCATGTGCTTATATAAAAACTTATAGGACGAAAAAAACATTAATTAGTAAGTAGTTTTTATTTTTTGCAGGAATAATATGAATACAACTAATTAATAAAAATAATAACTGTAAATAACATTCTATGGGCTTATAAAAAGCATACTTTTAATAAGTAATTCGCAAAAAAATTACAATTTTATACTGATTCAAGATTGGTACTACAAAATTACCAGAAATTGCGATTGATGACGTAGATGCACCGTTAGCGTGCCCCGACTATACTAACAGTTTCATTGTTTATTATTTTTTGATTGCATATTCGGGATTTTGTCTTGTTAAATATAACTCGACCTTGTATTTTTCTCATAGCAAATTTCAGCAGTAGTACCTTTAACATTCTTCCTATAAGATAAAGCACTCAAGCACAATGCAAAACCGAAAAATCTCTCGTGTTTTTTAAATGTATTGTGCCCTCGTCCTTATAGGTAAAAATGTGGCCATCCAGCCGCCACTGGTTCAATCTTACATAATTCGTTAACGCTTATTAAAAAAAACTGTACTTTATTTCAATCTTATTAATGGATAAAACATCTATTTATGGTAATGGTGAAAAATATAAAAATGGGTGAAAAAAAGTGCCGTAACGGGGCAGTATTTTACGTTTGAGTGTGGGAATACTATGCACTACGTTATATTTTAATTATATGAAAATTGAACAAAATAATCTGTAAATATTTATAACATACATAAAGCAGTTTTGTCATAATTTGAAAAAACAAAAATTAATCATCTCGAATCTTCAGACGGTTTTTGCCATAATTTCCTGTATTGAATTGGTTATATCACTCATATATTGTAGACCAATAGGATTTAAGAATTTTTTAAAAAATGAACCAATCACGGCGGGAATTCTCGGATATACCTTCTTGGTCTATCGGTATATCCGATTTGGTGCTTCGGCTTTCTATTGGCTGTGATACGATGGTATCTGTAGCAACCGTACATAACAATAATTGATTTTTTTTATAAATTAATTTTTTTAAAGTTAGACTGACATTTTGAGCAAAATGACCTTAAACATTCGTGATATAATCGTGATAAATATCATTCGATCACTTCTGTATATTCTAAATACTTTTCCCTCTTTCTATTCTCAATTGATGTTACCATTAGGAAATATCCCTCGAGCACGCTCTCGGGATATTTCGATGACGTCATCAATTTCGAGTAGAAATCGCGAAAAGTATATCCGAATATACGAAAGCGCTCTTATGATATTATTACTCACAACTCAATTCATATTCCTTCAGCCAATTAAAAGTGTCCTTTTTTAAAGATTGAACCAATCAGAAAGCTATTTTACTGGCAACATTTTTATGACAACTGAAAAGCAGTAGAGTTTTCCAGAACAATTATTATCTATGGGGACAATACTTATGTCAGATAAACGTCAGAAAAACGTCACAGCAGTAACTGATATATGAACATATTATATCTGAGTTCTCACTACATTTATATTTTTATATGGGAAGGGGTTAATTCAAGCAATCATTCAACGAGTATTTGTGAACTAATTTAGTATAATAATTATCTTCTTTAAGGAAAATAAATTTACATTTTTAAATTCATGTCTAAAATAGTTATTTTTGTATCAAGGCCAAAAAGTGAATCTTTTTCGCCCGCGACTGATTTTCTGGTCGAGGCAAAGCCGAGACCAGAAAACAGGGAAGGACGAAAAAGGACTTTTTGGCAGAGGTGCAAACAACATTTTTTAGGCGAATATTACAAATTTTATAAACAAATTTAAATTTTTATCTAAATATTCCAATGACATTTGGTCACGTGACCTTTATCATAGTCGACTAAAAAATTATAAATCAGCGGCCGAAAAAGTAAAAACAGCCGAAAAAAAACAAATTGCGGCCGAAAATAGTAGATTGTTTTATTAGGATGAAAAGTGTCACTTTTTTTGACGAGCAAACTTTGCATTTGTGAGGCGAAGCGTAGCGTAGCCGAACGGATGCAAAATTGCGAGTCAAAAGAAGTCACTTTTCATCCGAATGAAACATACTATTTTTTCCGCAACCGGAACAACCGGATTCAAAATAATAAAATTAAGATGCGAGGAATTAGAGAACACTACTAGGTACTACTAAAATCAAGTCTTCTTAGCTTTTGTTTTCAATTTTATTTATTCTGTCAAACCCAGCCAAACCATCGAAAATGTTTGAACAAGATAATGGTAACGAAGATACACCACCAGAAATTTTAGACCGTGCAAAAGAAGTTGTATCAAATCTTCTGCCCAATAAATCTCGAGAAGTATACGAAGGTGCCTACAACAAATTTTTAAATTGGTGTAACGAGAAAACCGTAAAATCGTACACGGAAAGCGTGGTATCTACTATTAGCGTACTTTTCCGAATTGTCCACTAAAATGAAGGCTTCTACTCTTTGGGCGCAATATTCAATGTTGAAGGCAACATTAAGTTTAAAAAATGGGGTAAATATCGAAAAATTTTCAAAACTCCGTGCCTATTTAAAAAAAGAAAATAATGACTACACACCGAAGAAATCGAGAATTCTTAGTAAAGAACAGGTGGATCGATTCTTGAAGTGTGCTCCTAATAAGCAATACTTGATGATGAAGGTGTGTTTTAGTTTTAAAATCGAATATTTTACGATAATTAAATTTTGACGTTTGTAGGTTATATTAATTTTGGGTGTTGCTGGAGCTTGTCGCTGCGACGAGTTAGTACATTTAAAGATTAATGATATTGAAGATCTTAAATCAGTCTTACTGATTAAAATTCCTAACACTAAAACTAATAAGGCTAGATCATTTACTGTGATGGGAGATAGCTATTTAAATATTTACAGAAAATTCTTTGTCTAATATCTTTGTAGTGTTTTTCTTAAATAAATGTTATTCACATAACAAACCAAAATCTTAACCAAAAAAGTGAAAAGTAAAAGTTCCTAGGAAGTAAAAGTACTTTTACTTCCTAGGAACTAAAAGTGTTGCCTAGCAACACACACATTTTTTTACTAATAACAAAAACATCAACTTCACTGTCCGTTTTTGGTATCAAAAGTGATCACTTTTGAGTCGGTTGCGGAAAAAGATCTTTTTCGGCCGCAAAATAGAAATTGACAAATGCCTACTACAAATTGACACTTTTCGGCTGTCAAAAGATACGTAAAACCGCTGTTTTTATCGTAGTCGACTAAAAAAACATTTGTGTGCAACTGTCAAAAAAAGGTCACTTTTTTTGTTTGATTTTGAGTCGTGAAGTAGCACATTTGTTTATAGTAAAATAAAACCTTGACAACGTAAAAAAAGCCCTGACAACGTAAAAAAAAGACTTTTTTTTACCGGCCGACAAAGACTTTTTTTTACGGGTCATGATCTTGAATGAAATTAGCTTTTAATTTTATGTAAAGATTCGATCGAAACTTTAATTTTGGTAATTTTTCACAGTTGCACACAAAATTTTGTATGCCACATGGCCGTGAACTATCTTTTTTTTATTCGAATGATTATTTGGCTCGGCCTTCGCCTCGCCAAATAATATTCATTCTAATAAAAAAAAGTGCTACTTCACGGCCTTGTAACATAAATAACTATTGTGTGCAACTGTCAAAAAAAGGTCACTTTTTTTGTTTGATTTTGAGTCGTGAAGTAGCACATTTGTTTATAGTAAAATAAAACCTTGACAACGTAAAAAAAGCCCTGACAACGTAAAAAAAAGACTTTTTTTTACCGGCCGACAAAGACTTTTTTTTACGGGTCATGATCTTGAATGAAATTAGCTTTTAATTTTATGTAAAGATTCGATCGAAACTTTAATTTTGGTAATTTTTCACAGTTGCACACAAAATTTTGTATGCCACATGGCCGTGAACTATCTTTTTTTTATTCGAATGATTATTTGGCTCGGCCTTCGCCTCGCCAAATAATATTCATTCTAATAAAAAAAAGTGCTAGTTCACGGCCTTGTAACATAAATAACTATTTATCATTTGATATTCTTCACAAATCGGACATTCCTAATGAAATAAATATTTAATTGCGTTTTCATTTATACTGACAAGAAAGGAATTCCCGACAGGAGAACTTACTCGTATAAATTAAACAGTTTCCGTTTGTTTCTTAATGTGCATTCCCAACGGAAATATCAGTTTCAGGTGGCACTTTGTTATTTTATAGGTATCAGAACAGAAAAGCACTTCGAGACAGTTTTAATGCGTAAAAGTTTATTTTGCGTTACATCTTTTTATTAAACTCATTTTTAAGTCTGACTGTTTTAAACCAGACTGAGATAAAAGACAGACGAGTTTTGTTTCACTTGTTTGCACTTTTTCATTTTCTTTGTAATGGAAACGGTTTTGATATTCATCCAGTTTGTATAAATTACTTCAATTTTTAATTATAATTTAGGCGGTGGAATAAAAATTGTCTTGCAAAAAGAACTACTTAAATTCAGAGGCGGTAAACAAAAAGCCCAGCAGCTCAACAACTTTTCGTCGTTTCAATTTTCTCATTAGCCAAGGAGAAACTCAGTTTGTGTTAATATTTATTTTCGTTAATAATAAATTAAGTTTTATCAAACAAATCTGTATTGTTGAAAAGTCAAAGTGAAAGTGTAAATAACGTTTTCTTAACTTACTTGAGGGTAATGTTTCCACAGAACGCATTTACAGGTTTATTTTTCATTTCTGCTGATGTTTGATGAAAGGTTCCTATATCCTCTTCTTGGGGAGTTTCGACACCTTGTTGATGTTCTATAGTTTTCCCTCTCAGTGGATTTAAATGCGAATGGTCAGTTTGACTAGGATGTCCTTTGAGATGTTCCAAATTAGGAGTCCATTCGATGGGATCTTCTGGGAGCTTCGCATGGCTTTCGTAACCGATATCTACGTAGCTTGATCTAAAAAAAAAACAACTGTAAGCGGTAATTGGTAGATGGATTACTGGAACTGTTGAATATACGAGGGAAACTTAAAGAATCATTTTACTATAGCCGTGGCCGTGACAGAAGCACAAGCTCCTTCATTCGACTTTTACATATTTAGAAACCTAACGAGGAACTTCAGAAGGGGTTATTTCTAAACAAAGGGGCATTATTTTTAAGGCAGGTCTGAAGTGTGAAGGGCGGTTTTGAAACTCAAAACTTCTACTGATATTTTTGTGCGTTATAATGTTAGGAGGAATTGTATATTGAAAAGTAAAAGTATGTCTTTTGTTTCGTAATTAGGCAGCCAAATTTTCCACACGTAGTGTGTTTGGAGACATTGGAAAATGAAAAGATGTTGTATGAACAACTTACTCAAATGGATCTGCCCAATACACATTGTTTCCATCTTCTAAGTGACGTGTGCTTCTTTTGCTTATAGAAGGTTTAACATACTGCCCAGTGTCCAATGATGGCAATTGATCTTCACATGCCCTTCTAATTCTTTCTTTGTAATGAGCATATCCTTTGGGATCATGTTGCTCGGGATACTTGAAAGCGCAACAGTGAAAAGGATGTGTTAGGTGTGCTTCTTTAAGATTCTGTAACAAATATAGTACAATTATTCTCATAATTATTTTATAAGATAATATTTGGTTGGCGCAAAACGCTCTCTAACAGCAACTTATCCATTATAATAATTACATTATTTTTAATTGCCTAGTAGACAATAAAGTAACAAAAAGCCTTTGAGATGCTATTTAATATTGTTTTGCAGTCTATGTTATGCTTTTAACAAGTCTGAAAAGTTTTGCTCAAATGGCTAGATAACTTTGGAAATTGATTATCATTTGTTTCGAGTTTTACGATTAGATTAATGTGAGAGTAACATACTCCTAATACAGTGCCTTCATTAAATACTGATACCCACGTGACTTTTGATCCGTGGTGACCTTGAGAGTTTTAGATTTAGATATTGAAGTCAGTTTTGGATTGGTACTCGTGGTAACTAAACTAAGTTTAGTTACTGTCAATTTTATACCTGTCAGTGAATTTGTTTATTTGTTTTGTAATAAGCCTGCCCTAATTTACCTACATACAATCAGTTAGGGAATTATTGGATAAAGTTTTACCAACTGTGTAAGTTGGCTTGCCTATATTTGGTGGTCACGTGTGAATATCAGTATTTAATGAAGGCACTATGTAGCTGCGTTCGTTTAAAGCCTGGTATAAACGTTCTAGAACAGAACCAGGACAGCATACGTTACCCAAACAGTGTCAGGTGATTCAAGAGCGATTTGATTGGTGGGAGTCAAATTTCAACTGTTCTGATTAGTTCTGATCATGTTCTCATTGTAACCTACGAACGCAAATGCTCAGAATGAAATGAACTTATGCTATGTAGAATTGTAGATATCGGTATCTGTATAGCGCAAATTATTGCCATAAACGACAGGGGAAAAGTATTTGTGGCGTATGCAATAAGGCGTTGAAGGTATTTTGAATTGTAATAACGTTTATTTACAGCATTCAAAGATCATAAAAGCAAATCAACATCAAGAAGTTACAAATCAAGGATAAGAAATCTGCTCATCCATAAACACTCACCTACTTCTGCGATAAAGGGCAAAGAACCGTGTGGTGAAATATCGTTTTCTTTACATTGCGATTTTGTAACATGCGATCTCGTGAAAACGAAAGAAATATTTTACTACGGCTCTTCAGCGCTTCCGTAAACTTCAAAATATCCACTTATCTCTCACACACTTCACTATCTATCTATCTAGTTCGATATTAGATTGCCTCCACCAGAACCGTACCAGCGACGAGCTACTAGTTTTCAGTCTATTGACTGATTTGCTAACAGTTATTATTACTTAAATATTTCCTCTTCATTTACTTATGGCTAAAACAACTTGCGTCATTCATTTGTTTGAAACGAATCGTACTAATAAATTTTTCCACCATAGTTTTTCAAATCGAATCAACTCAACGTTGAGATACCACGAAATTGATTGACCAATAAGAGCACTGGAAATCGCAAGGCGTCCAATGCAATACACCGCTGGCTGTCTCAAATATTGAGTCAACGTTGAGTTGGCTGAATGCGCCCATTTTTCGTGTGAGCATTTAACCTTTTTTACGTTCGAGCGATTTGTGAATTATTTCATATTGTCAAATTTGTTCATTCGAGGTACTTTTACATTTTGAAATGGAATTGTTTTATTTACGTCGACATGTGAGGTTGCCGTAACAGCTTGCGAGATATTTCAGGTAATAAAGTTAAGGAGGTAATTTCGCAGCGTCTGTAATTTCTGGCGGTGTACAAGACATCTCGTTTTCACTATATCACTGTCCATTTTTTACTTTTTTTATGAAAAATACTTGGCAAAAGCAAAATCTCGCCCACAATATTAATTTCACATTTCTCGCATCACATGAAAAAGAAAAAACAAGTGCTCGCTTTGACATAAAATGTGATGGTTGATTAGATGTAGTTTTTAAAAAATGTTTCAAATTTTTTCTAATTTGAATATTAATTTGACGTTTCACGAATCACATCACAAAACAATTGCTGGCTTTGATATTAAATGTCATGGCTGATTAGATGAAGTTTTAAAAAAAAAGTTTCTGGTATAAATGTTTACAAAAATTCTTGTTATTTATAGTGATAGTCTATGGCAAGCCGGTTTACTTTTTATTCGGTAATTGTAAATATGTGCCGATAATTTCACATATTTCAAATACATTTCAGATATGTGAAATGCATTTGTGATATCTAAAATGACTAAAATTGAATTAAAAATATGTCTGTGATATTTTTAATTCATCATCATCATCATCATCATCAATATTGCACATACAGCTGACCGAAGTCTCTCCCAGGTATATTCTGCTATACCAGCCACTCAGATCGACTCCCCGCAAGGTAGCGGGGCGTCGGTCGATCCAATAGCGTCGCAAGCAGCTTACCCCAAGCTTACCATATGCCAATAGGAGGGGGTTTGGTGGGAAAAAGTGAGCGGCTGGGATGGGTTGGTGTCACAGAGCTTTAATGTACCGGCAGCAATTCCCCACACGATACGGCTGTTGTAACACAGACAGGTAGTTAGTAGGTTGTATCCCTAATGGGAGTTAGCGACACAGCCACACATGTTAGTTGTGTATAGATAGAATATAATATAATATAATAATAGAATAATAAATATAATATATAATAAAATATAAATATCAAATAAAATATCGACTTTAACATATTTAATAACAAATGCAAAAAGATCCATACAACAACTGCCTATCGCTATTATGTTAACACTGCGTGAGGCAGCTGTCCCCAGTCAACCCGCTCCCTTCTACAAACAATGGAATGACGGTGCTAGCTTCTGGCAGTACTGTGACCTCTCCTAAGCCTCCTGGGCTGTTTCGTCTGCGATCCTCCGTAGTTCTGATGCTGTCGTAGTGGTTTCTCTTCCCGTTTCCTGCTGATCGGTACGCTATTTGCAATGCACCGCCATTTGCTTGTGGGAGGTTAGGTTCGTGACTCGAGGTAGGGCCGTCTTCGCAGTGTACTTCAATTGTTGCCTCTAGGATAACTGCGGTCGCGGCGATCGTCTCAAAGCCTCCCCAGAAACCTTCTTGTTCGAGGTCTTTCAAGTATCCTTCTATCTGCAGCACAGGTCCAAGGGGGTGATCAAGATGCTCATATCGGGGGTGTAACTCGGCGATATTGTCCATGATTTGAATTTGGTACTGCTGCACATTGCTTCTCAGATGTGTGACCACCCTTGCCCGAAGGATCCTCGCTTCGTTCCTTAGCTCTTCGTGCGTCAGCGCCCCTTCGGTAAATTGGTCTGCCAAAGCTGTGAAAAGGCAGTTACCGTCTCCTGCAATCTTTCTAACCGTCAACTTCTGAGATCGGGTGTACACTGTCTCCATTTTAACGTATAATGAAAGTCCCTGTACCTAACTGGGAAACGAAATAAGATAAACAAGAGAAGCAAGAAAAGAAAAACAAAAACAAGTACGCAGCTGTAACTAATCCTGAAATAAAATATTATTATTATTATTATTCTTATTATTATTATTATTATTATTATTATTATTTTTATTAATGAAAAGATAGAAGCGGTTAAAAAGCCGATGGCCAAAAGTAACCCTCGCTTTACTTAGACAAAACCCTTAAACTGTAACGAATCACTTAACACTTAAAATAGAATTTTTACCAAAAAAACCAACCCTCCAGTGAAGTCAAGAACGAAGCAGGTACCCGCCGTGAAACCTGATATATGCACCGCTATTTGAGTTGGCTCGGCTGCAGCTCCCCTCAGGGGTTGTTTATGACCGTAGCAAAACTGCAGACCGACGCTAAGCAAGCAATTTTGACCCTTACGCGACAAAAATTTTTAAAGGAAGCTATTTATTCCTTTACCTCTAACTAGAATAATTCGACATCTACCAATAAATATTCTAATTGGTTGATTAAACGGGTTAGGGAACATGCAATGTAAAACCCTAGACTTAGCTTTTGGAGCGGGTCCAGTGATCTTCGGGCTGTTTCCCTCGCTTCGCTACCTGGAAGTACCTGTGGCACAGGTGTTTCAGGTGTTTCAGGTATCACTCGTGTTGTTCGCGCACCTGCACGTCTTTGAACACACTTCCGACACACTTTTTGTTGTTTTTCGACGGTATGACTGACAGAAACCGTCAAAAACTCTTAAAAACACTCGGATCGTTTCACAACACGTCTGGTCTGGGTGAGAACCTCGACCAGAATCCTCTGTGATATTTTTAATTGAATTAAAAATATGTCTGTCATATTTTTAAATGAATTAGAAGTATGACAGACATATTTTTAATTCAATTTTATATCAATAAATGCCGGCATCTGGTGTTAGGTAGGTTAAGTGATACGACACATGTTACCTTTATAGGTTTTTGTCTGTTCGTCGTCGTCTGTTCAAATAATTTATGAATTCAAATAACGAAATACTAATACTTTAGACTTTAGCATTTATAAAAGTTATAAGTAGATTATTAAATTCGTAGTTTCGAGTTTTTTCGTCTACAATATTATTTTTCCTTCAGGTAAGTACCAATTGGGTCAATTGGGACAATAGGTTTATATTTACAAGGGGGTTTGGATGACTTTACGACCAATGTGAAAGCAAAAGAGACATGCCCACCATTCTTCTAAACATGAAATGTTTCAACTACTTAAACTACCTAGCACCAGATGGCGGCATTTGATGATATCTAATATTGGATTAAAAATATGACAGATATACTTCTAGTTCAATTAAAAATTAGTATTTTTAGATATCTGAAATGTGTTAAATTATCGGCACATATTTATAATTACTGAATAAAAAGTAAAACGGCTTGCCATAATAGTCGTGGACAAAGTATAGTATTTAACTCGCACGTTATTGGCTATTATTCACTCCGCATATTTACGAAACGACCTGCAGGCGAGTTTCGTAAATGTAACCGTCGTGAACAGTGGCGTAACGAGAATTCGTTAGCTGCAGGCGCTCAGGATTTTGTTGTTCAACCACTAACAATTCACTTTTCTGGGGGGTGGGAGGACCATGTTGGAAGGACATGTTAGCCAAGACATTTTTTTCAAACGTGGACGTGAGCAATTTAATGCGTTGTTCGAGCATCTGAGAATTTTAATATCAACTAAAACAATCTCAAAAACGTTACCTAAACTTTTTAGAAATGAAATTGTAAGTTTGTGTTGTGCAAAACAATAATTTAAATAAACATTACAGAATCTGTAAGTACCTATAAGTTTTTTTCGGTACAAGTCATATACAATACTATTTTCTACACAAATCACTGAAACGAAATACAGCTCGAGCGCCTGTAAATGAGATACTGGCTACGCCACTGGTCGTGAATATAGCCATGCTAACATACCCGTTGAATAACGTACTATTACTTACATGAGGAAAGAAATTTTCATTAGCTATTTTCTTATAATCTTATAAGAGTAAATATTAAAACTCATTATTGTATTTTTGTTGCTATAACTTATAGAAATATTTAGGGGTAAAAAAATTACATTTTTCTGCCATTTAGATCTTGCTACCCGGTCGTACATCTCTTCCACTATGTGGTTAACGCTAGCTCAAATATTTGGCAATATTTCTTCCTGTCGTACAACCCCACACTTTATACACCCTTATCTGTAAACTCTCTTGTATACATTTCCTTCTATTCTCCCACCCACAGAACTACATATATATTTTTAATATATCCCCACAGCTACACCTGCTTATACAGATATACCTTCCAGATATTTGCTATCAAGCTCCCAGGGTTGCAGGTTAATATTCTCTCATATTCTCAGATGAATAACTTTAGTTGTTACGTATAAATTATAGCAGTAAAAAATATTAAAGTCATAAATTTTCCAGAGAACAATTTTTCGGATCATTTGCAATATTTAAGGTAAAGCTTCGTTCTGAATGACAAGATAGGCGTAGCTCGAATTAATGAAGACCACAAGAATTCTAATATCGACAAAACCCCATCGACTTTCGGTGAAAAGGTCATTGGTTTGAGCCCCTCGATATAAAACTGAATTTTATTCATTAGGAATTTTAGTCCAGGCGAAAACCACTGAATTTTTAGAGAGTTGGATATTATCTCTTCAAATAATTTTATTTGATATTCATATAGTCGACGAGGTGAATAAACAGTGAGGGAATATGGAATTTTATCTGTATGAAAAGATCTATTGCGGTTCCATACAAAAATGACGGGAATGCCCCAAGTTAGAAACTTTAATAAATAGCATATCAGGTTGCACATGATGATATGATTCGGATACCTATACAATTTTTTTTTTTATTAAAAATTCTGCATTGATACCTTTTTACATTTCGGGGAAAATACGTTTACCTTTACCTAAGGTACAGGAGGGTAATAAGGACCACCTAACGCCTTTTAATTTTTTAAACATTCAAAACTTATATGTTTTAATGTTTCTTTTTGGAATTACGTTCTTTATAGTATTAGTGACCTGAAACCAAAATTTTGACTACGAATTCAAAATAATGCTTGTTAATTGAAGTGATCGAGAAAAAAATGATTTTGGGCTTTATTTACCGAACAGGCGGAAAATAAGGCCCACTGTAAAGGTTATTATAAAAAATAGTTAGAAGTCGGAAAATGAATTCTTTATTAGGTAACTTTTTAGATTAAGAATAACTACATAGTAAAAGTATAAAAAGCTGAATAAAAAACTAAGTAAATTCTGAATAAAAAAACTGAAAAAATTCTTCGGATATAAAACTGAACAAAATTATAACAAAACAACACGGTCACCTTCAACGTAGCTCTAAAACAGTTGATAACTTTCTTCATTTAGCTTAATCTGAAAACTGCTAAATGGCAGCACCATGCTAGATATCCATAGAAAACTATACTAGACGGACAAAATCATCAAATGACATTTAGGCCCCAATTTCAAAAATGGGCCTTATTTTCCGCTGGGCCTTATTACCCGCCTGTACCTTAATACTTCTCTTATTTATATGAGAATTTGTAGTAACAGAACTGTAATAAACGGGAAGTGTACGCTTACAATTTCGGCCTGGTGAAATATAAAAAAATTCTTTGTAGTCCTCTATTTGCTAGTTATTTTAAAGTAAATAAATTTTTAATGCGGCCATTTTTTGTAAATTAATTATCGCCTATTTTTAATTTCACTTTTGGATGTTCCAATGCAGAAATAACTGCCAAGTCTTAGTATGTCTAACATAAAAAAATTCTGAAAACTTTATAATTTGCTGTAAATTTATTATTTTTCTATAACGGTAGTGCAAGATATTTTGATCTTGTTACCAGTGGCGTACCTATGGAAAATGGCGCCTAGGGCAAGCATCGAAATTGCGCCCCTTCGTAAAACATTAATAAATTAATTAAATAAAACACACTTAAATCCTACAAAACATTTCTATTTTTTGTTTTAGAACAAACATGAACTTAAAAGGGCACCTTTCTTGCCTTCTGTGCCGCAAATTGGGTTATAATTTGTTCGAAATCTGTTTGCTCCGTTTCTTCTCGCTCTACACTGAGCAAAGCTAGGTCGCATAGCCTTTCTTAACCCATTGTAGCCCTCAAATACGACAGTATGAGTTTTAGCTTGCTGAAAGATCGCTCGCAGCTTGCGATGGATATTGCAATCGTAAGCATAATTTGAATTGAAATGCGCAGATTTGGAAAGATGCTCTTATCTCCGTGCTGAACCGTGCTACTCGGAGTTACCCAAGCGTGCAAATGAAAGCGCCTTAGGTCACAAGTGAAAGAAATCACATTCCCTTTCACTCAACGCGCGGGGTTATTTGAATATGATTTGTTTTTGTTGATTTTGAAAATGAATTTTGCGCCCCCTCGAACGGCGCCCAAGGCACGTGCCCCTGCTGCCCCACCCTAGGTACGCCACTGCTTGTTACTAAACCGTAATCTAATTAACAGTGTCTATTAATAATTTCTCTGCTACGTCGTTAATGGCAGATAAAATATTAATTATCATATCTTATTTCCCACGCTTGTTCAGTTTACTTCAAGATATCGAGCTATGCGTATTTTAGGGCGACATCAATTTCAATTGCAAAGCATGAGACAACACAACATCAAGGTTTTAGCTTCTTTAGGGATTAACCTAATATCAGTTAATGGTTCGTTTTTACTAGGTCAGTTTGCTTTGTGAAAAATATATATTTGCTGTTAACACTGACTATATCGGAAATTAAATTTTTGCTGGCGATTACAGATATACGTTTTTAACGAATAATTCCTTTGAAGGTTTACGTCTTAATATAAAGTAGGTATACCTAACATTACTTTCGCAATGCAAGCAAATATTAGCAGCGAAATCGTATGCGAATGTGGCAGTGAATGTTTGATAATTGCTGGGCGGATCAGCTGTGAACAGAAGATATAGAAGAGGCCCCAGTAGGCCGTCCTGAAGTCTAGATCGGATTGGATGAAGTTTCAATATTTGCTGATCATATTTAACTTAAAATCATCGTTCTTCCAGATACGATTTGAAGATAATGCAGAATGAATTAGGATTAGACAATGAGGCTTGTTATTTATAAAGTAGACCGCCGCGTCGGTTGTCATAACATTTATCAAAAGCTTGACTGATATTAACGAAAGCTGTCGTGCAGTAGCTATACATTTTCTCTTCGAAGGATTGGATTTTAAAGCCTGCCGGACTTGGTGTATGGTTGAGTGCTTCTTCGTGATTCCAAATTGACGTTGCAGTGAAATTACTTTCGTTTTATATTTCAAATAAGAAAGTATCAACATATCTCACACAAATTAATATTTATTTATTGTATAAGTGTCTTAGGAAGTATTTTATCCACGCAAGAATGTTTAAACGCGAGAACGAAGTTCGAGCATTTAATTTTCTTAAGTGGATAAAATACAACCGTTAGACACGTATGCAATACAACGTTTTATCCACAACCAGACTAGAGAGTGGCGTTTTTAAATTAATATTTTGGAAAAATTTTATTTTGACATTTTGAACTGACTTTTGTCATACGTGTTGCTATAGATTTACCATTGTTTTAAGTATTAATAAAGCTGGATTCAGAGTAGCCGTACCGTATTGGACGCACCGTACGGTACCGTATCAGTAACCGTATAGACCATTTCAACATTCATAGTTAAGTTGACGTAATACTTTACGCATGAGTACAGCAGATCTGTCAAGTTCAGATATCGGCTGACGTTTTATAACCTAACCTCCTTGTTTTAAGTAGTAATATTTATTTCATAGATTCGTTTTAAAAACCATCCAATATGAATGAAGATGACGTAATTGTTGCTGCTGCAGTTCTTTTGTGCTACTTAGCAGCCAAAAAACTTGATAAAATAGTACGCCACACGCGTTAAAACCCTCGATTTTACACGAGGTTGTACGATTGCCGTACCGTAAGACGAAGAAATGAAAATTGGTCAATTGCAACGGTACGGTACGGATACTACGTTACGGTACGAACAACTATGAACTACATCTTAGGATGGCTATTATTCACGACGGTTACATTTACGAAACTCATGAGTTTCGTAAATAACCGGAGTGAATAATAGCCAATAACATGCGAGTTAAATACTATACTTTGTCCACGACTATTACTAAATAACAACAATTTTTGTAAAAATTTATAATTACTACCAGAAACATTTTTTTAAAAACTTCATCTGATCAGCCATGACATTGTACCTACTATATCAAAGGCAGCAATTGTTTTTGATGTTATTCGAGAAACGTCAAAAAATTAATACTGTGCGCGAGATTTTGATTTTGCAAGTATTTTGTATTAAAAAGGTTAAAAATGGACAGCGACAGTGACGAGATGTCTTGTACACCACCGCATATAACAGAAGCTGCGAAAATGACTTCTTTAAGTTTGCTGGTAATTGTATTGTATTTTGACATTTGTGATTTTGACGTACCTAAGAGTGAATTATGTACCATAATTCACTCCCATCCCATAATTTACGGCAATTTATTATGGGTAGTCTTATGTTTAACAAAACACATAAATAATCGATGTATAATTTAGTAGTCGTGGACAAAATAAATTAAATGATTCAAGATGAATAATATGAGATTTTTACAGGCTGGATGCTTATTTCATAAAATTATTGTTACTAAGAAAAGCTTCCTAATCTATTTCAAAAAATGAAGATCCGACATGACTCTAAAATTGCTTGCGTGATATTTTGTTGGAAAAACAGACTTGATCTGATAATAATTGTCTTTGGATGGTGATCTTAATGTGGACAATCACAATCACAATAACGAATGGTTTATAGTTATTTATGTATCAAGGGCGTAACCCAGGCGTTTTTGGCCCGCGGTGTGAAAATTATAGCCCGACGTGCGAAGCACGGAGGGCTATAACACGCCGAGGGCCAAAGACGTCGGTTACGCCTGAGGTGCATACAAAACTTTATGTAAGATCGAAATTTTAAAAACCGTAAAATTATAGTTTATATTGACAATGACTGTATTTAAACAAAAAATGAAAAGCGCTCCTTTGAAATCGATTTATCATTGACCAAATAAAACTGCGTAACCACAGCAACAAGTATAAACAAAAACAAATTATTTGCAAAAAAATTAGTAAGTAATTTAAGTATTTGTCACTATTTGTTTGCAAAAGTATGTCTAAAGAAGAAGATTTCTCGTGCATTGTGCCAGATTTTGATGAAGCAGCAAAGAACATTACTTTGAATCTGTTACCGCCAAAATCCAAAGCTATATATGAGAAAACATATAATGATTTTTTAAAGTGGTGTGCAGTTAATAAGGTAAAAACCATTACTGAAAATGTTTTACTGGTATATTTTGATGAACAAAGTAAAATTTACAAACCAACCTCGCTTTGGTCGCGTTACTCAATGATCAAAGCAAATTTGGCAGCTAAGGAAAACATTGATGTCATCAGTCAATTCAAGCGATTGTTCGCCTTTCTGAAAAGGCAAAGCGAGGGGTACGAATCCAAAAAATCAACAGGGAACAGATCACAAAATTTTTCTTGGAAGCCCCAGATGATAGGTACATTTCTAATGATGAAGGTAAGAAAATCACTAATAATTCGAAATATAATTATACTCACTGAGTTTCTACAATATTGTAGGTGGCAATAATCATGGGCATCGCTGGGGCATGTCGTAGAAACGAATTAGCCCAATTAACTCTAGACGATATTGAGGATGTACGGTCTGCACTCATTGTAAAAATCAATAAGACAAAGAACAAAATCAACAGAACATTTACAGTCGTTAACAACGAAGAACTAGCACTGAATTTTCTACAAATATTTCGAAAATACGTGTTTTTACGGCCATCACACACGGAGCATCGACGACTCTTTGTGTATTACAAAAATGGCAAGTGTACATCGCAGGTTGTAGGAAAAAATACACTGGGACAAGTGCCGCAAAGAGTAGCCAAATTTTTGAATATGCCGGATGCAGGTGCCTATACAGGACACTGCTTTCGACGTTCCTCCGCTACTCTTTTAGCTGATGGGGGCGCAGACTTGATCAGTATCAAACGTCATGGTGGCTGGAAGTCCTCGGCGGTGGCTGAGACTTATATTGAGGATTCATTGCAAAATAAAATGAAAATTGCACAAAAGGTTATGGTAGGCGAAGGTCTTCCTGTACCCTCAACAAGTAATGCTGTCAGTAATGAAAACGTTCGCAATCCCTCTGTGATAAACACCATTCTTTCTACTAGAGAATGATGGTACTAATGAAAGCGTTATCAGTGAATCTTTGATAAACACCATTCCTTCCGCATTTAATATAAGTAATTGTAATAACTGTACTGATAGATATAAATGTTCATATTAACAAATAACTGTGTTACTACTTGTATTCCAAACAAAAATAAAATTATTCCTTAATTAGAAAAGTGCAATCAGCGGGCCAAAAACATAATTACGGCCCGAGGGCCAAAAAGACTAGGTTTACGCCTGAAAATTAGGTCTAAAAAACAGTTGTTATTGATCGATCGTACATAAATTATATTAGACACGTAGGGGGTTAAGTGGAAGAGCAGATGGTGTAGTTTACACCTACCTGAACTTCGCCCTATCGGGTAGTTGCTCTTGTTCATTTCATTTAATTCTTTTTCGTTCTTGAAATGAATAATATTCCCAATAAAAAGACATTATTATTCTAATTATTAAGAGACTATTAGGCTGTAAGATCCTACTTGTTCGGTGATTTATTGGACTTTGAATTACAAGTTCGACTGTCATGGAAAGTATCCCAAACTATTTTCTATTGGTGCCCTATTTTATTGATTCTGTATATTTGAAACTCATATTTTGTTATAGTATAATTTCGATTACAACTTTGATGTAATAACAACATTATTTACTGTTTACAAAACACGATAGCGATAATGTTATAATGGGATTTAGAAACTTCTAATTAAACTCTGGATTATAAAGCACTGCTACAGTATTAATAGCACCATATTGTGAAAGTTGCTAGAGTCGCATTTATCACATTTGTGGTCTATGGTATGTAACTACGTAGGCATGATACCAATATGAACAAGACTTGTTATAACCGTTATAACTTACAGTCTATTTTTTTTTAAAGATCCACCAACCTTGCAATTTCTCTCGAAAGTATGTTTGGCAACGCTGCTGGTGAAATGTTTTAGTAATTTTTAAAGTAGGGTTAGGACTAATAAATTTAATGGTTAATTTTGACAAGTGCTTTTCACAAGAATTATTTTCATATATTTTGTTAAATATTGTTGATTTATGTGGATATATGCTGAGTTTATGTAAATTCGCTCGATTTAATATGAAGTATTATAATTTTATGGTTGAAATAATTAGAGGTAAGAATAGAAAAAAAATTATTCAGCTAAATTAGAATAATTGGGATTATTTTCAGAATCAGATTACGATGTAAAACTCTGAATCATCGTAATATATGAGAGATATGGACCAAAATTGAATCTAAATCCGAATCTTCGCCTCAATAGATTACCAACTACGATTGGCGGTATTTTTGAACATAAAATTGTCTATTTATCCTAAATTAGTTATTAACTTCCATATAGTAGAATCAGAAAACATCCGTGACGTTTAATGTTCCAATTGGAAAATTTTGAGTGTACCTGATATACACAAAGCCTGCTGATATACACCTGACTGTACTTAATGGTCAAGAGTGTCAAACGTTGTAAGGTTATGGTAAATTAGTTGTCATTTTGTTAAATTCTAAAGATGATTTTCATAGAACATAGTAAATGTAAATGTAAATAATTTCAGAAATACGGATTACATTACACTAGAAAATTCAAGTTCATTAGGACATTTATTTTATTGCAATTAGGTGAAATTCGAAACATTGAAAGAATTAAAAAAGAAACTCCTCATCAGAATCATTTTCAGAATCAGATTCCATTAAGGAAATAATAATAATTGGAGGAATATTGGTAAAGGTATGATTTCCCATTACTCTGTTATAATCATCAACGTTTGAGGCTGTTCTTCCACCTTTTTTTGCGTCTTCCAAGTCTTCACCATTTTCAAACTTTGTATAGATTTCGTTAACTTGCGTTACACTAATCTGTAAGGAAGGAGATGAAGGATAGGAAAATTGGTTTACAAGGATACAAATGTAAAGCTTACTGAAATACGCAGCTTTTTCAAAAATATTATATTTTTTTAATTGAGGACTAATCTCTTGTCGCTCTATACAATATTTACATACAGCTTCTTTTTCTCTTGCCGAAAGTACATGTCTTTCTTGCTTCATTTCATCTATTACATTCATATTTTGATGAATTACTATGAATTATTAATCTATAGAATTGATCACAAAATGCTTTAATAATTCAAATGTCAAGGTAAACACCAAACAAAAGATTTAAATTTAAATTTGAAGTGGGGCCAATATCAAATATAAAAATTACTAACACCCTAATAGGGATTTTTATGCTAACCAACTGAATGTAACTTTAACGTCACGGGAGTTTCCTGAATGGATTATAATAGAACTTTTGTACATGTAATTCAAATGGAACGTTACACTTTATTAAATAATTTCCCATTGCAGTTTTGTTGGAATAACGTATTGGAGGTTCATCCAAACGGAGAATGATATGGAGCATTGTTAAAAATAAGAACAGTTTCAAAACCATCAAATGATAGAGCTAGAATAAATTGATTAATTCACTCTTTAAATAGATAATCCCTGTTTCTGAATCTTAAAAGCAAACATGTATCTAAGAAACCTCAGAACACCCTGCATGGGGCACTGTAAACCTTCTGCTTTCCTTAATTTTTAATCTTTCTTGGGAAGGTTGTCAATAGTCCAAGATTTAGTAGCAAAATCGTTTTTGTAATTCCGGTTTTCATCAATAAAAATAAATCTTATATTGGAGTAAAATAGTCTTCTTTATATAAATAATAAATATTAAATAAAATAGTCTTCTTTATGTTTTAATTAAGATCTTAAAAATTTAAATTTGAATTTTGAAATGTAGTGATGCGCACTCATAAATTGACAGAACATTTTGATTGATGTGGATTGATGTTTGAATCAATGTTACCACACAGACAGAAATTACCAAAAATTTAATTTTTTTTTGTTATACCAACTTAAATCAACAGGTGGTGGATCTTTAAAAAAAAACGGACTTTAAGCTTAATGCAGTTTCATGTGTACTTTCGAGATTGTATATTAATTAATAAACTCCAGCATGTTAAAGTTTTAGAGTTCTAAATTAAATTTCATGTTCTATAAAGCACAATGTTCAACTCACAATAAACTCGTTTACTAATTGATACATCAATTCATTATATATAAAAACGATAAATACATTTTGTGCAAGCTACTTATATGGTATAGTCGGGGCAGGCTAATGGTGCATCTACGTCATCAATCACATTTTCTGGTAATTTTGTAGTACCAATCTTGAAACAGTATAAAACTGTAATTTTTTTTGCGAATTACGTATTAAAAGTATGCTTTCTATAAGCCCATAGAATCTTATTTTACAGTTATTATTTTTATTAATTAGTTGTATTCATATTATTCCTGCAAAAAATAAAACGTTTACTAATTAGTATTTTTCTCGTATTATAAGTTTTTATTTAAGCACATGATCATTGTTGTTTTTTTTATTGTGTGTATATTGCTCAAACGTCACTCTGACAGTTTGAGAAACACATTAAAGCAAACGACGTTTTGAGAAACAATAAATAAATATAACCAGAGTAATTCATGACGTCATGGACGCCATTACAAAATTGATGACGTAGATGCACCTTTAGCGCCTTTAGCGTGCCCCGACTATATACCCGATTTGTGATGAATTAAAATGAATTAAAGAAAAACAAGGCGCACAGTGTACAACGCAGAAAACTTTTAATACAATTCATAATTTATCGAAAGCTTGTTCAACATAGACCATATCGTTTGAAGACTCTAATAAAAAATGTAGTATAGGTACACTTCAAGGAAGTGCTGATTCTCGTACAGACAAGAATAATTTATTTGCCTTTATACAGACAAGGATCACGTAATTTGAAAATGTGTTCGACAGTGAATATCTACTTGGCTGATTTGTTTTTATGAGAAAATTTAGATCTTTGATGTCCGTCGAAAAATAATTCGGAAATATTGCCGTCCTGCACTTAGTGGGTGCTAGGACATGTCGTAATCCTAAAACAGCAAACATTAACAAATCCCAATAAGCTTAAAACTTTCCGGAAAATCTAAAGAGGGTGTTCGTGATCTGAAATGCGTGATGTCTACTAGACGTAAGCGGAGGATAGAGCATTATTCAAATTTTAAACCGGTCACCTTTTTCACGTAGCGCAGGTGTCGCATCAGATAGTGAGCTGGTACCGTTATCAAAAAGATCATCTTGAGTATCGTTCGTGCATTTTACGCCCTTGCTACTACGAATGGTAACTTTATGAAGACGTAAAAATGGTGTCGTAACAAACCTGCTCTTTATAGTCAAGATATTTTGCTAGAACATGTTTTGATGTAAAAGAAAAGTTATTACGAATATAATGTATCTAGGAAATGTTCCTGAAAATTACTATCTGTTTTGCTATAAAAATGTAATATTATTGCGAAAGGTGTTTTTATAGTCGCACTTAGAAAATCAGGTAAGTGGAACAAATTGACACTTAAAAGGCCACTTCTAGGAGCATATATACCGGGTGGCCGGTCTCAAAGGTGTACAGTCAGCGACAAATGTTTTCACCAGTCTTGTACCACTGTAACCCGCGTTGCTGAGAAATATAACACATTTCAATATTTCATTTCATCTTGTTAACAGTGTTACCAAGATACCTATATAAAACAATAAGAACGACGTTATGGTACCTCTTATATTTCTCAGAAAAACGTGTTCAGTGGTATCAGACTGGTGAAAACATTTGTAGCTGACTGTACATAGGGATTTAACATTGTATTGGACGTTTCTGCTGATTCCTGCACGCCAATTCAACTTACAGGAATGGTAATGGTATTAATTGAAAGGTAAAATGATTGCGCTTCAAATGGCGCTAACAATAAAATTAAATGTGCTAGATTTATTTTAAAATAGCGATTTGTAAATATGACGTGCAATGATTTTCAAATTTTATAGCATTTGTCAAAAATTTGTTAAATTAGTTGTCATTTACGGAAATCCACAAATTTATGCCAACTAATATTATCAAATTTTTTGACAAATACTGTAAAATTTGAAGATCATGGCACGTCATATTTACAAATCATAGAATTTTAAATCGTCATTTTAAAATAATTATAGCACATTTAATTTTATTATTAGCGCCATTTGAAGCGCAATCATTTTACCTTTCAATTAATACCATTACCATTCCTGTAAGTTGAATTGGCGAGCAGGAATCAGCAGAAAGGTTCAATACAATGTTACATCCCTATGTAAACCTACACCTTTGAGGCCACCCGGTATAATATAAGTATCAGTTAAAAGAAAAGCTAGCTAAAAGGAGGAATTTGTTGATATACCTATGTGTAAAATCTCATATTTTATGGTACTAACTAATATTTTCTGAATATATTTTATTTATTTATTTAAAATTGCAAACGGGGGCCTCTGAAAACTGAGGCCCTTGAATTTAAGCTTCGTTAGTTTCTATGTAGATCCGCCCCTGTCTCAAAATCATTTTTGCAGGAGAATTTTGGTGCCATATTTAATAGCGATTCTGTATATCGTACATTATGTGCCGCGAAGGTATATGAAACTTAATGTTAACCAAGGCGTTTGTTTTTATACAAACAAAATACGTGTTTCCAGTAACGCGCTTTACAAGCCTACGGCAATTTGAGTGTATATGGTACATTTGTGTGTATTCTAATTCTACTGTTATGTTACATACTTCTCATACGTAACACGTTCCACAAATTACTTCATTACCTCCAACAACATACGTTTGACGCAACACCCTTTTAATCAGTCCTGAAAATCTGCTCTTCAACTCAGCTCGAGCTTTATATACTCCCAAGCATTTCGCACATCGTTTTCGAATTCCATCCTATGCCTTTTTACTTTCCCATACCACTACTGGTATAGGGAAGTATTGATATCATGAAAATTTTCGAAATCTAGATTTTCACGGAAATACGTCTTTTGGACCTCCAGGATCCCAAAAAAGTGGTCTAGAAAAAATGTCTGTCTGTGGGTGGGTGGGTGCGTGGGTGCGTGGGTGCGTGGGTATGTAACGCCTGTAACGCAAAAACTAGTGAACCGAATTTGATGAAATTTTAAATGAAGGGGTATATCGAAAATTCATCGACAAAATAAGCTTTTCAAACAAATCCGAAACCGGAAGCGGAAGTTAGACATGTTTTTTTGGTATCATTTTTTTCAGAAGCGGAATTTTGAAAATCTGAGTAGGGGATATGAAAGAAGGGCATAATTCAAGGGAAACAGTTTTTTACCGGACTCTCTAACTTCAAAATGGCGGTCGCTATGAATTTTTCAAAATTTCGACTTTAACGCCCCGTAACTCAAAAACCAGTTATCTGATCAGGTTCCGCAACAACTTGTTTGAAAGCCCTTTGGCTGTACTACACCAAGAAAAAAAATTATTTACTAAATCCAAAAACGGTCGCAACGGCGCTCTTCCAAAAATTTTGAAATTTTTGAAAAATTATTACAAAAAAACTGGTATAAGGAATTTGTTTAAATTTTCTATACTTATGCAGCTTGGTATTAGCTACATTTTTGTTTTTTGATGAACGCCAGAATTCCACTGTGGCGCCCTCTACGAGATTTTGAAAATCGGAAATTGATGCTCCTATAGCGCCTTTATTAGTCAAAATATGAAAGAAGTTTAAATACAAAAGTTGTTCAGTATATAGATTTGCATTTTTCTAAATTCATATCACGTATACAGGGTGTTTGGTTATCATAGTACAATAAGCAACTTTGTTATTTTAAATGAAACACCCTATATATTATTATATAATTGAATGCAAAATTGAATTGTCTATCACATAGTATAAGGTGTTCATATGGCTAAAATGTACGGTTAATGAGAAATTCGTGAATTTTGAACTTTAAAACAGTGTAGGGTGAAATTTGTAAGTGCCGATATGTTCAAGTGACCATGCGCGGGACGGGAATTCCTTGTCGCCGGCTAATTCTAGCAGCCTATGAATATAAATAATCACACATGCGCAGATGAACACAATCGGCACTAGTGTTAATTTTCCATATACTAATTTTCAAGTTTAGTTTATCGGTTGTGGCGAACAATACTGTTGAATACCAAAAACGAATGTTTATTTTTAGTATGGGAAAGTCCAGGGGAGGTTTGCACCTCCACTTTTTATATTAGTAGTTAGTACTTTACAATCCTAACACCATACTTTAGAACTACACATCATTATACAATAAAATAAGAAATGTTTTTTTCTATAATAAATAATTTCGAGATTAAAAATTTATTTTTTGTTAACGCTTTTTCGTATTTATGTAACTAGCAGTCTGTAGGCTTTTCTGTAATGGTTATGGAGTCATAACGTATTCTATGAAGTTCCCGAACGACATCCGTTTTAAACGGATCTGAACAGCGCGGTATGGAATATAAAATTTCGTTTATAAACTTTTTCATTGTAAACAAAAAGTTTCATAGAAATTCAAGACTTGTTACCGTAACCTACAGCCTCACATATATTTTTTACACGTTTTCACTTTTCATCGTCGTAATTTAAATATAGGTTATACCTATTATGCGTATACTTTCTGCGGTAATTTATGGTACAAATTTTGCATATCATAAATGATAATCACATACGTACACTTTGAAAAAATTATAAGTTATAAGATTCGATACCGAGGAAATGTTCGATATGACACTACATACACCATTGTTTTCTCTTTAATTATCTTCCTAAAGAACAAATAACCTTTGTCACTTTTTCTAAGAAAAAATTCTACTTTTGTCTGTACATTGCTTTAAAGAAGTTTTTTTTATTAATAAATTATGACGAAACTAATGCAAAATAGGCAAAAAAAGGCGTTATCATAAAATATTGTCGAAATAGGCATTTACAGGCATTTTGGCTGAACTTCCGGGCACTAGTACCTATACAGTGAAGTCCATTTATTATGCAATATAGGCATGTTGCAAGTTAATTGGTGTACGCACTTTACCATTGGAATATAGGCAACCCATTATACAGTTAGCTAGTTTTTTTTATCTAACCATCTATGATCTAACCGAAATCAGCAACACATGAAAGTTTAACCTCAAAATAAAACATGTTCTCAGTTCAAAAAAGATTATTTAATATTGAAAATGAAACAAATAGGATCAACAGCAAGCAATTACGAGTATTATAAGTATAACAAATGTTCCAAGTGCCCACCTTGCATTTCCAAACAGAAGGCTAAACGATTGTTAATTTCGAAATTAACAGGTATGTTTCGACATTCATTAATGCAGGGGCAAGAGTGCTTAGCAGTGTATAGTGGGTTGCCTATATTCCAATGGTAAAGTGCTCACACCATTTCACTTGCAATATGCCTATATTGCATAATAAATGGACTTCACTGTATACTCTTTGCTATAACTGAAACTAGCCAATCAACATTTTTTTAAAAGAAGAGAAGTTTCTGCTAGATTGTCAATAACTCGTCGTTATCCTTGCTAAAAGCCGATTCTGTGTTTAGGATAATCAACGAGTCCAGCAGTTCTTGCTCCAGTAGAGAATGAAACCCCTTCAAATCGTTTCTCGCAAATTACTTGCATATGAACTATTTTGCGTCTAGCTGTAGGTAGTAAGCCTGGGGCCCCGCGTAGGCTAGGGCCCGGATGGAAAACGCCACCCTGACCCTATGGCCAGTTCAACGCTGTTTGTAGGAATCAATAATGTATGGCAAAATATCAAACACCTAGTTGAAGAAATAGGGTTTTTACAATTTTATATAACTTATTCTGGATATATTATTAGATTGTTATAGATGGTTGTAAAAAGGGAGTGAAAAATGCTACAACTCCACCAAGCTTATAAATGCCCCGGAAAATATTTCAACTAAATTTTAAAAGACAAAGCGCGACAATACGTCAACCAATACCAAACAATCCTACTCAAAAGCACATTCACTGAAAAAATTCAATTGACGTTTAAAATTTTATAATAATTTCAGTGTTCGTCAGATTGTTTTGACGTTTAAAATCTATTAAGTTAAATCGAGGAAGATAATTCGTTCTGAAGCCAGAAATATCATTCAGAAGGTCATGGAATTCTTCGAATGAAAAATATTTACGATTATTTAAATTTGCCGCCTAAATGTTTTTATTCTACTGTACTTTGAGCGCCGGACACGCCCCCTTTCAACTTTGTAAGCTTGGTCCAACTGTATCTAGTGGTACCAACATCCAGTTTGTGCAACATCCAATATGGCGGCCATACGGGAAATAATGTAGACTGTAAGTAGTATCGTGAAATCTAGAGGTTTTAGAAAAACTGCGAGTTCATCAGTAAATTCTCAGTAGTAATATCATAAGAGCGCTTTCGTATATTCGAATATACTTTTCCCGATTTCTATTCGAAATTGATGTTGCCATGGAAATTTCCCGAGAACTTTGTTCGAGGGATATTTCCTAATTTACGGACGTGGTCGAATGATATTTGTCACGGTTATATCACGAATTTTTAAGTTAATTTTGGTATTTAACCTATTTTCAAATTCAAAAAATGTCAGTCTGACTTTTGAAAAATAGTATATTATATTATTAGGAGTAGAAAGAGTTCTTTTTGTGTTGAGCCATATTGCGGCCGAGGCGCACGCGCCGAGGCTGTGCAAGTGAGCGAAACACAAATAAGACGTTCTACTCCGAATAATATATACTATTTTTTCTTCAAGTGTAAAAATATTCTGTTGCTGTAAATAAATATTTCCTAAAAAGTCATTTCGACAGGACAACGCTCTCCCCTCTGCCAACCTTGGGGGCGGAGCTATGGCCAAAATACTGCCGTTGCCATGGATACGTAAACACATTATTGTACTAGTAACATTATTTTCATTTTTTGACTACTAACAAAATGACTTCCTTCTACATAGCCAGTTCTGTACAACAATACGGATATTATGATACGCTTGAAGAAAAATTAATTTATTAAAGAAATCAATTATTGTTATTTACGGTTGCTACAGATACCCACAGCCAATAGGAAGCCGAAGCACCAAATCGAATATACGGATAGACCAAGAAGGTATATCCGAGAATTTCCGCCGTGATTGATTCATTTAAAAAAAATCCTATTGGTCTATAATATGAGGTAGTTAAAAATAAGATAACCGCAGATAAAAATGAGAATAGAAAATTTCAATTTTTGGTGTTAAGTAGCAAGTTGTGACCATTTTTAAAGTTTTGAAACTGGTCCCTAAAATAGACTTTTGTTTAATTTAACTGTAACCCCCATTCTGCTGAACATAAATTTTATCATTAAAAATAAAACAATCTTGATTAATACGAATTTCAAAAAATAGAATCCATCATTTTTGTTAAATCACTAGTATACCTACTATTGTTAATAAAAATGGCATCTAATAGACGCAACTCCAGTAGTGATATCTAATTAGAAGATAAGGGCAAGACTATTTACGAGTATAACATGAAAGCCAGAAGACATGCTGGACGACAAATTATTGACAAGGGAGGATCATGTTCATTGTATAATGTGCTCTCAAGTTTAATTAGTGCCAATAAACGTTGAATGAGAATATTAATGCTTATAGACGAGTAGGATTAAGTAAATAAGTAAAATTTACTTTAAATTAATGAAATGGGCGAATTCATTACTGATTGTCAGATGAGCATTTTAAGGAATTAATAGTTGAGCCGAAAATAGCTTTTGTTGCTAGTATGTAATGTTATCAAATGGAAGGGAATTCATACCTAAGAAAGAATGCTTACTGCGATATTGAAACTGATGTAAGTACACACAGAGGTAAACCATGTGATAATGATAACCGGTCTCTATTGCAAATCTTTCTTAACAGTTATTAATTTACAGATTTTAAAAATACTTAGCAGTGATTTTTCCGATCCTAATTAATAATTTATAGGATTTTTTGCACGACTGTTATTTAGAACTAGTATTAAGAAAGCTGCAAGTCAGAATCACAAGAGAAAAATATATAGGTCCTGACGACCGCATGAAAAACAACCATCAAATAGCCACCGTAATCTAAATTATTCACAATACTGCCCTGTAGACGTTGCAGGTTGTACCATGTCAGTTTAAATGCAAGACATCTTATAATAGACCATGATATTTACAAACCCATTGAACCGCATACATAGTTCTTCTAACATCTACCTACATCTGAACAAACCGCGAACAATGGATAGATACTAATTATTGTGCTATATTCACTGATTCAAGTAGAGACGCAAATGTACCTATAATAGCAGTATGTAGGAAGCCAGAAAGTCATTTCCCCGTCAATAAATTTGCAGGTACTGGTTGAAATAGATTTCATTAACTCGAGTAAAGTATATAGAGTTGAAATTATAGTTCTTCGTATGAAATCACTTGTGACAGAATTTTGTCATGATATAATATGATAATACTTTCTAAGTATTGTAATAAAATACCTTAAAAACGCTAATAATGTTAAAATGCGAAAAGGTGGCCAAAGCAATGTTCTATAGCTAAACCACAAAAGATAGCTGGAATATGGTATAGGCTATTTGAAAAATGAGCTAAGTTAAGAACTGCGGCAAGAATGGACTGATCTACACTATAGAGATGTTTAATCTGTTCTGTTCATTCAATGTATGTCTCTTGGTATGCAAGCTTCTGCAATTATTAAGAGTACAATCTCAGGATACAATTTAGATTTTTCTTTACAGCTATTTTAGTGGAGGGTTTCTGAGAAATGGGTAGTGCTTATAAACGCGATTGTAGATAAATTCTTGTTTATATTTTAAATCAAATTGCCAATTTCGAGATATTGCCGCGCGTACCAGCAATTTATAACATTGTGCTCTTTATACTTAGGTACACGGTGTAGAATTTATTGTATCACTCAACATCATGATTGCAACGCTAAAATTTAAAAAGTCAAATATTATCTTCCCTAATTATTTTAAAAAATTCTGCATCCATAAATGGTTATCCATGTTAATTTAACATGTTCGTAAACCGACAAACCAAGAAAATAGTAAATGCGGTTTTGACAAAAATCTTGAAATTGCACTGTTACAACTGCTCATCCTAATACGGATTACCGTAGGTGTATTAATTGTCATTTTGACGCGAAATTAAATATTAATTTTTTTCGAAGCGTATTGTAATAGGTATCCCTATTGTACTACCGAACTGGCTATGTAGAAGAAATTTGGGATGTGATTCTTTACTGGAAAAAGGTGTTTTTTGACATCACTTTTTTGTTCAGGAGTGTTGCGTAAGTGGTCAAAGGTTGATCATCCACGGTCAAAGAAGCTCATATCTTTTTAACAGTTCGGCCAATAGTTTTCAAACTTCTTTTACAGAGAGACATTCTTATTTCAAATATTTTTTGCCTCTTATTTTGATTGGCTGCAGTGCATTTCTTAAAACGATGCAGTAATCTAGTTGTCCCCGTATGCTGAGAAATAAATGACGAAGAGACAATTTTTTGCGTAGAATCAACTTTTGCATCCGGGAAAATGGTGGTCACATTGAGCATTTGCTGTAAATCTATTAATTTACCGGTGGTACAAAATATGCTGAACCATATTGGTTGAGAAATGGTTCAGATTATTTTGCGCCACCCTTTACATACTTGTTAGTAATAAACTTTATATCAAATTGTCTCTTCGTGATTTATTTCTCAACATACGGGCCAACTAGATTACTACATCTGTTTTAAGAAATGCACTACAGCCAATCAAAATAATTTTTTCAGCCTAAACTATGGCAGATACCGAAATCAAACAAGAGACAAAAAATATTTGAAATAAGAATGTTTCTCTGTAAAAAAATTTTGAAAACTATTGGCCGAACTGTTAAAAAGATATGAGCTTCTTTGACTGTGGATGATCAACCTTTGACCACTTACGCGACCCTGCTGAACAAGAAAATGATGTCAAAACACACCTTTTGCCAGTAAAGAATCACATCCCAAATTTCATTCTAATCGCTAAAACCAATCGTTTGTTATTTAAAAAAATAGAAATTTTTTAAAGAGTTTTGGCGTTGGATAGCGCTTTAACGAAGCAATTTCGGATAGAGGTAAGTTGCGTTAAATCGTCTTATTTTGATCCCCGGAATCTGTGGTTAAGTTATGGCACCATATTTTAGAGACACCCTGTATAAATAACATAACCATATTTTTCTGGAATTAGTATCTACCTCTACTCGCAAAGTAAGGCATTACGGAATCGAGGTTGTTACAACAAATCTAGGAAAAAATACTTCAAGAACAGAATCCCGGATAAAAATTCCCAGGAAAAAACCCAAGAAAAAATACCCGTCGGAAAAAACTCAAATCAGGAATCCCTCAGAACTATTCGCTCTGAAAACAAAAGTCCCTAGTACCCGCAACATAATCCTCACAGAGACCCTTTAACCGGCTATGTAGTGATTCATGAAGTCTTCTTTTCTTCTTTGTAGGCAGCCTCCAATTTGTTGTTGCTGCATCTGCGTTCTGTAAGAAACAAGTTCCGGCTTCATTTTATTGATCAATAACTGTTAATAACTAAACGGTGGGGTGCATCTGACCCACCAAATTAGATAGTCGGTTATTCCAACCTTCCGTCTAATTGTTGGTACGCTCTTCTAATGTCATTAGATCAACATTCCAAGTTTCAGATGGAAATATTGTAGAAATGTTGCGAAGACGCATAACATCACTGTCAGTTCCCATAGTTCAGAAGCTCTTCAGCTCCAGCGGTAACATTATTCCTTTAGGAATTCCATACCCCTACGCACTCCTTCCAATGGTAAGAAGGTCAAACCATCCAACATTCACCAGAATATTTTCAAAACTTCGTCCTCTTTATATCGTTACTGAAGGCGCAGGTTCTGAATTTTCCTATTGATGCTCTGGCACAAGTGATAAAAACAGCCAAATACCAATTCTTCTCCAAATACTGCCTTCACTGCTTCAATGGCGCTTCTTTCAAAATCCATTTTTAATTACGTTGGATTATTTTTCTTCATCTGGGATATTTTTACCACGGGGATAATTTTTTCGCGGGGTATTTTTCCGGTAATATTTTTTTCTGGGGACAATTTGCCGGGGATTTTTCCTAGGGTATTTATTCCGCCATCCGTTACAACTCTACTTCAAGGCAATATAGATTTTCGTCAAAACAGCTTTTTATATTTTCTCTTTTCTCAGACTTTGAAAAATTAAAAATTAGTAATGGATACATGCGTAGACGCAGATTATTTTTCTCTAGAAAGAAGATAATATTAGAACATTAAAATTTTATCTTATACTGCTTGTTGTTGTTGTTATTCAATTCTACACTCTGTATACAAATGGCTTCCTATTAACTTAAATAAGTATTTATAAGTTTATACCACTAAAATTAAATTGTTACATGCGGAAACTGAATTAAAAATTTAAATTGAATATAATTCTTGTATATAAACTGCTTTCTGAAATATGTCTAGATCATGATCATCAATAAAACAATTATTCCTTTTGATTGATAAACTTGAACTGAAACTTCCGACATTACTACTTTGGCACAAGGAAGCAGGTGATAATCTGAAGAGCTTGATCCGAATAGAGTTCATGGGCTTTTAAAGGTTTCAAACTTTACGGCTTCCAGTACTGTCCCGCAGAAGAGCAACAAAAAAATATTACTTTTTAGTACAACTAATTTTGTTTAATACTCAAATCAAAAACCACTGAGAACACGCACTTGTAATAAATGTTTAAGACCTTCATTATACGTTTTAGGAAAATTAGGTGATCTGAGTATTGATAACTTATATTTAGCGCAGACACAGCAACTGACCGCATAATTTTCCTCTTCGTTACTAACGTCAAACTTACTAGACTGTAATGCAGGATTATTAATTACCGAGAATAACCAAAGTGTTGTGTAGAAGTGTCAGTAAGTTGGAAGGAATTTTAAAAGGGCGTTGAACTTTAAACTCAGTAAATCATAACTAATTAGTACATTAGTGTAGACACATACCGATCCCTTTCGATGTTTATTTTCCCTTGGAAAATATCTGAAAATCCAGTCTCTAAAAGGAAAACTGATTGGTAGCTAAGTACTTGATCTCTCGTCTACAAGATTAGAGACATAGTACCTACTGCGTAACCTTTCAGCGTATTCTGCGTGCAAATCACGTGTGTGTCGGATTTGATTGAAGCTTTAATGCTTGGTAAATTACTTCAGGTTTCAAGTTAATTAAGATATGTTTTATTTGCGTTGTAAATTTGATTACATTTTATGTTGTGGCAAATTTGATGGTATAAAATGCCTTGTGCCGTCGATATCAAACTTGGGGTTTAACCGAAAACTTCAAGATGATGAGGGTGTATAAGGGTAGGTCTTGTCGAATAATCCAAGGAAGGAATTTTTGAAGTTAAGAAATATTGAGCGGAAAGATAACCAGAACAGAGGAATAAGTTTCTGTTTGAAGCAGTTTATTATAGTTAAAGAAGACGAAGTTTGCAATAATAAATTTATAAAAAATAGGACACAAGTGATTTAGTAAGAGCAACTACGGGCTCTAACGTGGAAAGTATTTATCCCATATTAACAGAAAAAGTTCTAGAATAGAAAATCGGTCATAAGAAAACTATGAAAGATATTGTCAGCCCACAAATTCTTTCGAAGATGGAGCAATCAGGGACTGGTAAGATGAATTCTCAACAAAAAAAAACGGAAAACCAAACTCTAAAATACTACCAGACCCGGTCAGGAAAGATATTTCCTGTGGACGACAATAGCATATAGGAAGAGCACTAATGAAATCCTACAATTTATTATATCCCTGGAAATAAAAGAGATATTGGAGACTTCTAGAACCGTAGTCATGAGTTTCCGTTCAAACCCTGCGGCATCCCTTTCCCTTAAAATACTATTGTGTAGAATGTTATAATAAATTTTAAAAATCTAATAAATAAATGTGTACCTATCTTGTTTTGTTCGTATGCAAAGTCTTAATGCGGACAAATTCCTTCATACATAACCATTAGTTACTAAGCAACACCCGAAACGTCAGTCAATAGGATTCCGTTTTTCGTGTTAAAAACCCTTCTGATTCGATAATTAAACATGTCACTTCCTGTTTTAAATGATGGCTTCGTTTGATAAAATCCTGTTGGCAAGGCCGTTGCTATACTGTTGTTTACTAACAGTTTCAATGTTTATTATTTTTAATTATTCCAGAATTTTTGTCTTGTTAACTGTAACTCGATCTTGCATTTTTCTCACGGTAAATTTCAGTAGTGATTTCCTTAACAATGTTTCTATAAGGTAAAGCACTCGAACATAATACACATAAAAAAACATTCTTACTGACCCACTCGTGTTTTTAATGCATTGTGGTCTCGTGCTTTACCTAGCAACAATTTCGAGAACACTAGCTACTGAAATTTTCCGATAAAAATTAAAGGTCTTGTTATATTGTATATAAAAAAATGTATACATCCCTTCAGAAATATGGAACAATCATCAGTTTTAAAACAAATTGTCCACTAGTAAGTGTTTGCAACTCATTGCACCGTTGTATTCAAGTTCCCATCAAATACTGCAACATAGTCCAAATTACAGTCTCGATGAGTTTTCGTTAGGTCCAATCCAGTATTTACCCGTGCTTGCTCTAAGTATTACCAAAACGAAAACTAACAAGGGTTCAAATCTGGATTTTGCGGTTATCATGGAATTGCCGCCCTATGCGATGGGACGCTACGGAAATATGTTACTATGGGAATTAGGTACAGCCTCATGAAGAAACCACAGCGTCCCTCATGCAGCTAGTAAATCGTTGCCCACTAAGTCTATTAGTACGTTATAGGAAATCTATAGTTTAACAGAAGGGTGTAGCATAAACATTTAACAAACATTTTGTTCATGCAAATACTATAAGTGGGTTTTATTTTTATTATACTTTCATATAAACCACCAGCAAAATGATAATCATCTGTAAAACTCTTAAGCTAAAGCTCTTGATTATACTTCACTATTATAGTTTATAGTTTATCACGATTCAGAAGCTGTAAAGATGTGATAAATGATGTAGCATCTGCTATGTGATCTGCTACTCGAGAATTTACAAATTGCCAAAGTGAATTTGTCGCACCAGCTACCCTATAAAATTACGCTTATTTTGTAAACAACGCCCTATAGCAACACCAACACACAAAGCTTTGACAGCGGTTTTTTTTCGCTTACAGCAAAGCCAGTTGACTGTTTCTTGCTTTTGCAAGAGGTTTGAAGCCTTGTTTATACAAGCATAATTTTTTTTCGATTGGTTTTGTCATTGGCTAAATTTGGCGGCAAATTCAAATTTAACCAGAAGAAGAAATATTAAGGAAATATAGTATGGATGAACCTTAAGCCGGAAGCGGGAGTTTTTCGCACCAAGCGGGTTCTTCTCTTTTAAGAGTTTTAGGGGATAAAGCTGGCCATGGTTCTTTTTAGGAAACCCAGGATCCTATTGACCGACGTTTATGAGGAGATATTTTTGTCACTTAAAAAAGTTCATTACAATATTTCAACAATTTTTTTATAGTATACTAGTGCGTTTGGAGCACAACGAGCGTAGCGAAGAGTGCTCCAATGGAGCGAATGCTGCAATTCCTCTTATTAAAGGAGTATAATACCTATACTATTTTTTCTACTTTGCGAAATTTATTTAACAAAAATTTGAATTTTTTAATGAATTTACTATCTAGGGAGTTTCGATTGAAACAAGTGGTAACACTGCGGAGAGCTAATTTCAAAACTGTCAAAATTGACAATTTAGGTTATAATTTATTCGGATCAGAAGTGCGGTTTTTTGGGCTGCGTCTGTAAGGTTTTGCGAACGAACGTCAGCGAGTAAAAGGGAAATGAATAAACATATCACAACAGAAATGCAAGAACCGTAGGGATTTGTATGTTCACCAGCGAACGCGAATGAGCTAATTACAGATCGTATTTTACACTTTTTTGATTTCTATTGTTTGCATTTAAATACATGACAATTATGGTAAATTCAAGAATTCAATTCAGAATCAAAATAGAAATATTTCAAGGAAAATCAGAAGTTATTATAATATTAAAATAGACCCAGACGCTCATTCATGCAAATAAAATATCATGAGCATTATACATTCTTCTGTGGTTTTAGAGCGTTTTAATTATATAGTAGGCTTTACGGAAGAAATATCATTTCATACAGGCGCGTATTCAGGATTTTTTTTTGGGGGGGGCTGGTGAATTTTTTTTATCAAAGTAGGTAAGCTTAGCTAATTAGACAGATTCATTACTAAATTGTAGAAAAAGTTGAAAACATGTTTACCTACCTCTACTCTAGACTCTACTATACACTACATATAATAAAAAAATAATTAGTCTAAAACGAAAATTGAAAATTTAAATCACAAAGTTAAGCCTTCTTGGTTTATCACTTTCAGCAAATTTGTCAATTACGGCATTGTCCGAAATTTGAATGTTCCTATGAATATATATACCATCTGTACCGTACAGATGGTATCGGTACATACTTACTGGTTTATGAATGCAAATTCTAGCTTAAGGATTTTCAAGAAATATTTGTGTAAAATTGCAAGGGTAGGTAAGCAAATAGCAGCTCCTGTCCCCAACAAAGTTCCTTCTTGGAAATTTCTAGTTGACCAACAGTAGGACCAAGCACATTAGCAGGTATACGCATCCATCTAATCCGTTAACCTGTTAGGGTTACTATTAGGGATTATAAAACTATTTACATAGCCCAAATTGAAAACAGATGCCTATTGAATATTCCAAGTTCAGTCTACCTGTCTGAGCCGGATGCTTAATAAACATGCAAAACAGCATTTTTTCTAAATAAAAATTTAATATATTATTTGCAGCAATACAAATTTTATTATAACTAACGAGATATTTCGGGGGGGGCTGCAGCCCCCTCAGCCCCCCCCTGAATACGCGCCTGATTTCATATACGAAATTTCACAGTTTCTGGTGTAAGAATATAGTAAACATCCGCTTCCCCGTAGAAGCAAATAGATAAGATTAGGAGGCTGAAATTAATTTTCCAAATCCGCCTTATTATTTATTCTATCATGTTTCACAAACAATAACATTAATGTTTTCATGAAATTAATATGAATTTCTTTGTGAAATGCTCTCATGTTCACTTCGTAATTAATTTTGTATGTACTTGATATTAATTCAGTAGTTATTTAACACATTGAGAACATTACTTACCTGTAATTCGTAAATACTGGGAATCGTTTTCATCGATGGGGTGTTTTCGATCTTCAGAACATCAATTTCACTCAGTCCTACTACGGGAAGACTCTCAATGGCCGTATCTGATAAGTCTCTGGAACCATTAAACTGTTGCCATTTAAATTGAAAATGTCGACAACATTTAATTAAATCGTTACAAGCCCCATCAGAAACAAAACAAAACAGAAACCTAACCATAACAATAATAATAATAAAACAGAATTTCTGACAGGGCTTCCAAACGAAAATTAAACAAAACTTACAATTGTTGCAAACTACTTAAACCTTGGAAAGCGTTTGGTTGCAACGTCGTTAATTGTTTGTTGCCTTTGAAGCTCCTGAAAAGAAAAGACAATATACAATGGGACGTGTGATAAACATGACATAAAAGTTATATTGATAACAATTAATATTAATTATTAAATATTATTTCTACATCTTGCACTGCCTAAAGTTTTGATTAATCGTAGGAAAGTCTTTGAGAACTGTTTGTTTCTTCTTTAATTATTATCGTTATCAAACGCAAAAGTCATTAAATGCTTTTATTTTAAGACAATGGTTTTCATTAACGTTCGGACTGAAAATAAAAACGAAACAGCTTTCTTTTAATCGAATTGCTTTTCTATGTAGGTACAGTAGTAGTCCCCACGTAACAGGGTCACACTTTTACTGCACTTTTATACACCTCTAAAATTCAAGCTGAATACTTTCAGGAAGTAATTCTAAATTGCAATGAATTATTTACGCAACTACCTTTTTGGGGATGTTTGGCAATGTCAAGCTAAGGTTCACAAACGTTAAATCATTAAATTATAATTCTGTTTACTTCTAGAGGTTTTCACTTCTCCGAGCTGGAGTTAAAGGGAACTTGGGAATTTAAGACTGTATATCGACTACATTGTCCTCAATTTATACCTAAATTAAATTTTGCACCTAATAATATTCAAACAAAAACAAACGTTCTTGATAAATAATAAAGTAAAATAACGGGATGCATCCAATATAATTCTGTCTAGCTTGAATTTGTGTAGGCGGTACAAATTTTCTGAATCTATAACCTAATTCCACGTAAATTACCTCCAATGAATTATTCTTCAGGATTGAATGCAAATGCACTCACCAAAATATCTCGAATACGTCTGAAGTAGGAAAATTGTTTCCAGTTTTTATTTGGAAATACGCCCCCAACTTTAAAAGCCATTAGAGACAATGTTAATCAAGCTTCTCGTGGAACATCCTACGCAATATGTTGATTGCCTTGGGCTTTCGGTATGAAAAAAAAATCGAAGAAACTATTACGTGGCGACATAAATGTTTAAGTGAAATTCGAGTAAAGGTAACGAAATTTATTATAAATACAATAATATTCTTAGAGGATTCGTGGGTAAATGTTGGAGATAGTGTTAATAAAGAATAGCAAGAGCCATTAAAAAAAGTCGCTTAATGAAGCATTTTGTCTTAGGTTTAATTTTGTTTTAATCCACACACGAAAGTGGTACACTAACAGAGTAGAGCCCGCATACTTTTGGCAAAAAATATGTAGGGATATTACAATGAAACGAATCACACACTTTTTGAAAAATGGTTTGATGACATTATAATACCAAATCTACCTAAGAAAATGTCGAATTGATCTGAAATAATTCGTAAAATAGAGATCATATTAAATTCTTCTGTAAAAAGACATTCGTTTTATTTGAAACAGAAATGATTTCAAGTAATGACTAAATATGTAAAAGAAAATATAGCTATAGTATAGCCAAAAAAATAGAATGTAAAAAGCCCACGGCTTTGCAAACTTGACCAACTCCATTGTTTATATTAGATCAATCTATAGTATTGAAATGATTGGAGACGGTGGTTTAAGTATAAATACTAGGAACACGAACCCCTACCAATACCATCCTCAGTAGGAAAACTACTAAACTTAAACTATCTAAAGTAACTACGGTGTGAGGAAAGACCTCAGAACTAAGTCAACAATGGAAATCTAATGCTAAATACAGTGAAGTCATTTGTTATGCAATATAGACATATTGCAAGTTAAATGAACCGGCCACTTTACCATTGGAATATAGGCAACCCATTATAATAAATACTACTAGCACACTTGCCCCTGTTTACTGATTTTGATTATTGATTGTTAAATAACACAGTGTTTTTTTTTTAGTTTTTAATAAAGAGCAAGATTTAAAACGAACGATTTATTGGAAACATGATCTATACAGACGAAAAAAAATAGAAATATGTATACTAGCCTATATCACTCCGGATTATCGAATTATCATTAGGTAACGATAGGAATCATTTTAGTGTAAAATACCCTAACAGACCAGTCCCTAATATGTCTATAATATCAAGATCATCTAGAAAATTTGATACATGAAAAAAAATTGACGTAAAACAGTACCTAACACATGAATTTGTACACATTTCTATTTTTTCTTGGTCAATATAAAATGATGTTTTCAATAAATCGGTAGTTTTCAATCTTGTTCTGATTCTGATATTAAATATTAAAAAAAACAAATTTAACAGGTGGTAAACAATAACTAAAGAGACAAGAGTGCTTGCAGTGTATAATGGGTTGTCTATATTCCAATGGTAAAGTGGCCGGTCCATTTAACTTGCAATATATTCCATAATAAATGGACCTCACTGTATACTAAATTCCCGTTAAGGTTCGTTACATCTGACCGATTACGGAAATGACTTTACTAAGGCCCAATTCCACCGGGTACACTTAAATATTAACACGTTGACTGCCAAGCACTATTTTGAAATTTTTCTAAACAGGCCAATGTTAATTTCATGTGTAGTATAAAACTAGAAAAGGCTTGGTCAATTTAAAATTTGGAAATACCCCATACTTTTTTTGCAAAAAAATATTAAACTTGCTGGTCCCATGGGACCGGCGCGGCGTGGAAATAAGACTCGACATGTAGTGGGCTGCTGGTCCCGTTAGAAGGGTTTGCAAAAGCTGTTAGAAAAAAAACAATGACACTCATGGCAGAAAATATGCGACAAACAGAACGCTGAAAGTAGACACCCTTTGCGAGACGTGTGATGGACAACCCTTTTTGTGCCACTAATGAATAATTTATTATGAAGTTTCTTTAATGCATGTCGATAACTACTTGTTTTGTTTTCTTGTCTATACTTATTTTGTATTATTCCAAATAAAAAATGTAATACACAGTTGTTAAATCATTAAATCTGCATTTATCTTATGTTGATAGTATATACGGGACCACAGAAATACAGAAAAAATATTTTTAAAAAATGTGGCTGGAGCGACTTTATACCAGGCCGTGCTGGTCCCTTGCAGTGATAAATGCCCATATAAAGTCGACCAGCAGCCTGGCCCAATCGATTGTACTTGCTGGTCCGATCGGGCCAGCGCGGCGGGAAACCAGAAATTAGTGCTGGTCCCATAGGGCCAGCATGGCAGCGAACGTGTTAAGGGTAACTTAAAAGTTTAATTGCCATGGATACAATTCTTAGTAACAAAATTGTATCCATGGCAATTAAAACTTTTAAGCGACGCTTATTATTTAAGTGTAACCGGTGCAATTGGGTCTTAGGCCCAAGTGCACCGGTTACACTTAAATAATAAGCGTCGCTTAAAAGTTTAATTGCCGTGGATACAATTCCTGTAACAGTTGTATGCATAGGAATTAATCTTTTAAGCGACGCTTATTATTTAAGTGTAACCGGTGCAATTGGGTTTTATGAATTAAATCAGAGTTTGGAATTGACCCATTGTTTGAGTTTAAAAGATCCCCCCTATTTTTCAAAATATAAATACTCTCGTAACAATTTAATTCTATAGTTGAAGACACTTCCATTGTCAATTTTAAATCTTCAATTTTTATACCATGTCCCGTTTCGTAAATATGTTGAGCAACACTCGATTTATCAAATCTCACAATACTGTGATTTTTGAAGTGAGCTACATGTTGTTTAAACATAATTTCAATGTTACGTTTAGTTTGCTCAATATGTTTACGATTACAGTGGGAGCAGTTAATTTCGTATACTTCTTCGTATACTACTACACTTTTCCAAAGTTTTCACTTTATCTTTAGGGTTACCTAACGCGTTTTGAATGTTGTTATTAGAACAGTATACAATTTTGGAAGTTACTTGTTTACAATTTGTATTTGTATTGATTTGTATTGATAAAATTTGTAAACAAGTGAATTCCAAAATTGTTAGGAGCGCTCACTAACTATGACTACATTTTCTCAATTTGGTGTTGCAGATGTGTGGCATGTGTAAAACAAGTTTTCCGACGACCACTATGAAATGTGACCAAATTCGCACCGTTTACTGTTACTGAAAATTGTATATTTCGCATGGCAACGAAACCGTGTGATATGAGCGTGTGCAATATATTTCACACGCTAGACGATAAAAAATAGTTGGCCACTTTGAAAATCGTCATTCATTTTATTAAAAATTAAATATTGAAACGTCAAATTGTAGCAAATGCAACGAAGTGCAGTACTTCTACTAACCTGTTACTAGCCGAATTTTTATTAAGAAAATTGGTAAATTGTAATAAATAAAAGAGGTAAATACATTTAATTCACATAATTTTATATTTAATTTAGTTTTGCTGTTGATATGGACGATATGGATGATAAAATGTTATAATTCATTAATTTTTTTATTTTGCTATTTTTAAAACAGAATTAAGTGGTGATCGGAAAACTTGTGGTCGTCGGAAAAGTACAGTGTACAACTCGTGCTGAATGGATATTTCAAACGAGTATGAAAGTTTGAGCCACGAGCCTTGGCGAGTGGCTTAAGCATACGAGCACATTCAGCACTAGTTATACAATATACTATTACATAATACATAAGATCGTCATAATTACGTCGCTATATTACGGCACCGTTTTCCGAAACCAAAGTTTTAGCGTGCGCGCAGAGAGCCTGTTTTAAATCGGGTATACTTGATATTCAAATAAGTTTTGCACCGTAAAAAAAATAAACGCATGATAAATATTAAATTTCGCAGAATAAAAATAATAAATGCTCGATAAATTTTGCTCGATATATTAGGACATTCTGCTTGTTTTGTAATATATATTTTTTTATAATTGTTTAGAATAATGCATTTTTTTTAATACTGTATAACCCTTTTTTTATGCATGAGCATTCATATTGTAAAAAATTAACCATTTATTATTTTTATTGAGCGTTTTCTCTCGTTATTAAGCATTTGCTATTTTTATCGAGCGTTTATTTCTTTTTATCGAGCGTTTACTCTTTGTATCGAGCGTTTATTCTTTTTATCGAGAGTTTATTATTTTTACCGATCGTTTATTATTTTACCGACCATTTTCTATTTTTATCGGGCGTTTGATAAAATACCCTGCAACTAGAATTTTGAATCGAACAAATGTATCGTGCATGGAAATTAATTACCGAGCGTATAATTTGTAGCGTTTTAAATCGCCTTACGATTTAAATTTTATTCTGTATTATGTGTTATGTGCTTTATGTGTTTTATTTATGTTTACGCAATAAAATAACCATCACTACAGAACGTACTATTGTTAGTTATCCAAGATAAAGAAAAATGAACTGTGGGCTAAAGACCGGTTTTTCAGTTTTGGTTTAAACCCCGATTCTGCTAACCCAGGACCCATTGGCATGGATACAACCGGGATTTAAACCAGAACTGAAAAACTTACCCTATAAGGAATAACCATGGAATAACTACTGACAGCCTAATATGTTTATAAATTCACATTTTCTAAATTGTACCTATTACATGTTTACGAAATATGATTACATGTTTGAAACTGGAAGTACATTTCTAAACTATTTTACAAAAATAATATTATAACCAAGGGAAATTTCATTTTACTAAAATTAATTTGCTTTTAGAACTAATAAAATGATGTATGTAAGTTACGGTAAGCTTCTCTTAAAAGAAAGTAGTTCGCAATTCTTAATAGGAGAAGTTTTCTCTTCTTGCATCGTAACTACTCATTCTTTCTTTTTGCAATACCCTTGTGTGATGTAAAAGTTATTCATTACAGTGTTATCAAGGGAAGTATAGTTTCACGGACGTTCTTGTTCAACTTTAAAACTAGGTCATACAAAAAGTCTTCTTTAGATATGTGCTCAAATCTACATTTTACTAATTTTTTGGAGTTAAAATAAGTTTAAAAAGAAAAATTATGTGAAATTATTTTTGATTAAAAAATTATGGTTAAAAAAAAGTAAGAAACAAATTATACCTTCAATGTTTAGCTTTGATTTTTGCTGTTATAATAATTTTGTTTTTAGCAAATTTTCAAACGAAAACGTTTTTAGGAGAAAATTTTACAAGGCAATGCTACAACGTCAATCAATAACCCTCAAAGGGTCGTTATAGAAAGTAGATTCGACACAAAAAACCTTATCATAATTAATCTTGTTCTTCTAGCCATTTTCTTTATTGGCTAACGAATAGATGTCATCAGTCTATCATAAAATGGTAGTATTCTACATTGTCTTGTCCAAAAACCAAAAAATTAGAAGTGCAATCAATAGGTCTTCCAGGATAGAAAGATAAATTGGAGAAATATTTTTTTTCCTAAGATATAGACTTTTGTTCCTACCCAATTCATAACATAGAGCGGCGTGTATACGATTTATATTTCTACCTAGAGTAAGAAAATTCCCATAGGACTTAGTAATTCATATTAATTGGCAAGTATTAACTTAGTCGAATGTCATATTTTATGCACATAAACTCTACCCACAACATTTGTATTCGTTTTCAAAGGGTGTTTGCTGAAAGCCGTCAATCATTCACTCAGTAAGCATCCACGAATTCCTTAATGGTGTGTAAGGGGTTGTGATACATCTGTACATTGTTTTGTGATTTAAAGATCCTACAAATTGATTATTACGTGAAACCTCTTAAAATATTTCTTATACTAATGAGCGATCAAAACGTTTTCAAATCGAGTTTGAAACTAACCTCAAAACTGACAGTGACATTTGTTTACGCTTCAAGCGCAGACATTCAAAAAAATTTAAAGGCCACTCTAAGTTAATGTTTTGATCGCTCGATATAACGAAAATAAGTGTAAAGTCTGTTTTTTTTTAAAGATCCACCAACCTTGCAATTTCTCTCGAAAGTATGTTTGGCAACGCTGCTGGTGAAATTTTTTAGTAATTTTTAAAGTAGGGTTAGGACTAATAAATTTAATGGTTAATTTTGACAAGCGCTTTTCTCAAGAAGTATTTTCATATATTTTTGTTAAATATTGTTGATTTATGTGGATATATGCTGAGTTTATGTAAATTAGCTCGATTTGATAAGAAGTATTATAATTTTATAATAATTAATATATAAATAATTCGAGGTAAGAATAGAAAAAATGTATTCAGGCATTAGAATAGATAATTGGGATTATTTTCAGAATCAGATTCGGGCGGTTCAAATTCCGAATCATCATATTACAACATAAAGTTGTCCATTTGTCCGAAATTATTTATCAGATGCCATAATTGAACTTTTGTACATGTAAGTTAAAATGGAACGTTACAGTTTATTAAATAATTTCCCATTGCAGTTTTGTTGGAATAATGTATTAGAGGTCTCTCCAAACGGACAGAATGACATGGGGCATTGTCAAAAATAATAACAGTTTTAAAACCATCAGATGGTAGAGCTGGAATTAATTGATTAATCCACTCTTTAAATAGCTGACTATTCATCGTTTTGTGATAATCCCGATCATAGTTTCTGGGTCTTAAAAGCAAACTACATCCATCTAAGAAACCTCAGAACACCCAGGATCGAGCACTGTAAACCTGCTTTCCTTAATTTCTAATCTTTCTTGGGAAGGTTGTCAACTGTCCAAGATTTAGTAGCAGAATCGTTTTTGTAAATCGGGGTTTCATCAATAAAAATAAATCTTATATTAGAGTACCTAGTCTTCTTTATGTTTTAATTAACATTTTAAATAATTTAAATTTGACATGATGTGCACGCATAAATTGACAGAACATTTTGATTGATCTTTGAATCAATGTTACCATATATTGACAAAAATTACTAAAAATTTCAGTTTGTTTATTATACCAACTGAAATCAACAGGTGGTGGATCTTTAAAAAAAACGGACATATTGGTTTCTTACTATATTGAAAAAAATCTGTAGAACATTTTTGACAAAACAGAAAATTATAGCTTTTACGGTAAATATTACCAAATAGGGGTATACAATCAACGTTCACCACTCACTTTGTTAATAAATAATAATAATAATTATAAATAATAATAAATAATATTGTAACAATTTAGATTGCTAAAGCAAACTCTACAACCTATTTCTGCTACTACGACAGAAGGAGTTTCGACTATTTTACAGTTGAAGAAATAGCAGCATTCCGTAGAAGTAGCCTTCGTTAGAGGTCGTTTAGCATGAGAAGATTAACGAGGAAGAGATCACTACAATTAAATAAAGGATGCTGTTCAATTAGTTTTAATATAACTACCAAAATTACGAAAATTTAATAAGAAGGTTCTTGTAGAGAATTTTGATTGAATCTTCTTTTTATATTTTATAGAACCAACCGTTCACGAAATATTTAGGAAGACCCGAGAAAAGGGACACATTTTATGATGACCTGAAAGTAGCTCACCTCGGACATTCCGAGACTGTTTAATTTAATTGCTACAGCAATAAACTGTTTTGTCTATGTGGTTTGTGGTAGAATAGTACAGGTACAGGTACCTACGAACGAAGATGTTTGGGTGCGATTTGATATGCTACACCAACTGCCGAAACAGAAATACTACATGCTGTTTCAGAAGAGATATCGGCTCCAATGTGATATACGATATCACTGCACGTTAAAGATCCCTTCTATATTCCCTTTTGCACTTTCAATAATTTTAAAGGATTATCGTGTATAGATAATAAGAAACGATAGGAAACATGTCATATAGGTACTATAGGTAATAGTCATACGAAAAACCTGATTATTACTGGTTGAAAGGGTTAGATGATAAGCAAACTCCGTCTGCACCAGCAAAATTAAATCATTAATAATAAACAAGTATTAGATGGTACTATGGATTATAATAAAAATCAATTAAAATTACAACCTGCTAGCCGCGATAACTTCAATTATTATTATACTCGCTCATTAAATTTTTTTTGTTTTTTTGAGATTATTGCTCTGGAATGTTATCATTAAGCTGTAAACATAATCAACTTTAACTGGTAATTTCGAAATTCAATTACTTAAAGTGACTCATTTATTTGAAATTAGAACATAATTCACTGTAACAATCTAATATAGCAAAGTAGCTAATGTCGTTTGGCTAATTTTCTTATTAAAACGACCTCAAATAAATGTGAAAAAGATTTTCTGAAACTCCCTATTATTATTCAAATACATGTTTTACATACAATTCATAACTTGTAATATTTGGCACAAAACCGATATGCAATAAAAAAACAGATCATCGGAAAGCCGTTAGGTACTAAAAACGAAAATCTGTATTTCTTTATTATTCATAAAATCAAACTATTAACCAGATTTTTTTATTCAGTATTTCAACGTGATTGGAAATATCAAACCAAAAGTAGATAAAGGCATTTTTAAATTCTAATTTAACAAATTAAAGTGTACGCAGATATTATAGACTATCGCATTCACCTGTCACGTGACAGACGTAGACCAATGAAAGTTACGCATTTGTCTCGTCACAGCCTATCAAATCACAATTACTTGAAAATTTTGACACGCGAATATTGCACTAGTGCTGATATTCGGTAATCACCCGCGATGGCGACTAGATGAAACACAATTCAATTAATGACAGTTATACAACAAATAAATTATAAATTATAATGAAGCGTACAATTAGTATATTAAATTTATATGGTTTATGCGATAGTCTGAACAAATATAACTCGAGCAAGGCATATTACTTAAAATTTTTCCTTTGCTGTCGCACGCGTGTTTGTTGCCCCTTGAAAACTGCCCTCTCGCTTCGCGATCGGGCAGTTTTCATGGAAACAACAAACACTTGTGCGACAGCGCGAAAAAATTTTCGGTAATATGCCTTGCACTTGTTATATTGTATATGATAATGTTGGGTGAAATATCCTCTACCTACGTAATTAAATTAATAAAAACAAATTATATTTAGCGTCTAAAATTTCGTCTAAACTATCCGTAACGCGATATGGGTGGCGACTTGTAATCGATCATATACCTTGTTAATGAAGTGAAGCAAAGTAAAAGCTCTCGGGAGAAATGACATTGTAATTATATTCTATAAACGAGGTTGCTCATAAAAAATGGCTTGCATGAAATTAAGCAGAAAATCAAAGCATTTTTTTATTGTTATTATTATTCGCAAAGTTACGGAAATGTAAATTAAGAGCCACAAAGAAATGAATAATGATAATTATGACATCTTGAGTCTCTTTGAAAGTATCGGAGCTTTTGTACAATAAAGCATTTGCCTAAATATTTACAGTGGGGATATAAAGCAGTACTAATCATATTAATGTAAATTTGAATGGTAAATGACAAAAAATTAATTGCTTGCTGTACTCTTAAAAGCCGTGTTTGTTCACCACTGACAATACAAGCATTAGTAGTTAGTTAAACAAGAACTGTGGCTAAAACATTTGTCACTGACTGTACCTATATAAATGCAACAATTTTTTTGTGCAACCGTACGCGAAGTGAATGTTTCGCGTTCGCTATACAAGCCGCGAAATCCAATTTCGCGGCTGTTGTTAAAGTAACAACCGCTGAAGTAAAACTAATTGTTTTATTTACGCCATTTCCATAGTAACGCGCCGACTGATAGTGGTCTTTCTATTTACAATGAATTAAGCTGTTGGTTTTACACATTTTTTACGGTTGCACAAAAAGTATTGTGTATACCTCGTACGCGAAATTCTTTAGCGCCCTCGAGATTGTCTTTCCTCGGCCGCAAGCGGCCTCGGTGACAATTTTCTCTCGGTACGTAAAGACACATTTCGCGTCCTTGGTACAGAAATAACTATTAACATTAAACCAATGCTTTAAATCATGGCCGTTTATGCCGTTTATGAGAAAAATTATTTAGCAGATGAAGAAATAACGTCATAAGGAGTAGGTATGCAATTTACAAGACATGATATGTAAAATAATTAAACAATTAATGGTAGGTGTACGCGTTTCTTTTGAATAAAACTGTACATAACACTTAAATTTGTACCTAATAATCTTTTTTTTAAATAAAATAATTCCGACAGGTATAATTTTTAGTTTGAATTCTACTAGCATTCAATAATACACATACCTTGTAAATTCGATGGAGGTGGGGAGGTCCTTACGACGTTTTTCTTGATCACGCTAAGTAGTACCTTTGGTAGTACTTTTTATACACTACAATAATATTATACCGGGTGAGTCAGACCACCCGTATCAGTCGTTTTTTTCGAAAACGGTTAATCTTAGAGAGTCGGGTCAAAAATTTTTATTACAAAAGCCTTCATGAAGAATCGAATGGTGACATTGGCATTCGCCGGAAAAATCGGCATCCTGAAGAGTTTGCTCCAGAATGTCGAGAACTCCAAAATTTCAAATAGCACGGGGGGTCAAAAGTAGTATCGTTGAAAAGGTCTTTAAAAAATAAGCAAGTTTTGTAGGAAAAATAATTTTATTACCCCCACCCCTTCTGAGGAATATTCGATTGAAGTTATTAGGTAATTGTACTGTTATTTAGGCAGGATGTAAACGGCCTAAGTAACTACATACGTCCTAACAACAGAAATGCATGGAAAATCAGCAGTGGATGAACACGGGCTGACAAGAAGAAGAAGAAAACTGTTATTTAACTTTATATTTAAAAAAATGTCTAAAATGTTAGTTTTACAATAGGTCACCCGATTGTACTCCACTGGATACAACGAGAAATGATATGAAGCTGAGAATTCGCAATGCCTGCCGGTCATTAAGTGGTGAAGAAATATTGAGAGCCACTGATAATGTGACTAGAAGAGCTCGACAGTGTTTAGAAGTAGATGGACGACAGTTTGAACAATTCTTGTGATATTGTCAAACTTACATTTTAGACATTTTTTAAACGGAAAGTTAAATAACAGTTTTCTTCTTCTTCTTGTCAGCCCGTGTTCACCCACTGCTGATTTTCCATGCATTTCTGTTGTTAGGACGTATGTAGTTACTTAGGTCGTTTAAATCCTGCCTAAATAACAGTACAATTACTTAATAACTTCAATCGAATATTCCTCAGAAGGGGTGGGGGTAATAAAATTATTTTTCCTACAAAACTTGCTTATTGTCTAAAGACCTTTTCAACGATACTACTTTTGACCCCCCGTGCTGTTTGAAATTTTGGAGTTCTAGACATTCTGGAGCAAACTCTTCAGGATGCCGATTTTTCCGGCGAATGCCAATGTCACCATTCGATTCTTCATGAAGGCTTTTGTAATAAAAAAATTTGGCCCGACTCTCTAAGATTAACCGTTTTCGAAAAAAACGACTGATACGGGTGGTCTGACTCACCCGGTATTTTATTATTATTTTATTAATTTATTCTAGGTAGTTGATGTACAGCATAGTTTTTTCAATAAAATTAGAGTTTAGAACGCGAACGCAAACGCATACGTAACTGCTTTTTGCGTATTCGTATGGACAACAGAGATTTGCTATAGGATTAAGGTTACCTCGTTTATACGAATAAATCAGGTAGCATAATCATCTAGTCTTATAGTAAATGGAATACACGAATCTGATTTCCGTTTCCTACACGCGCATCGCAACCAATAGCGAAAATATTCTAACCGGAATACAAAATTATGCGTCCCCTATTAAGGGTTTACCCCAAATGAAAGTAAAAACCGCAGTTTCGAAATTTATTCCGTTTTAAACCACTCCTGCTAGGTTTTTGCTGCTATATACTGGGTGATTCGAACGTACACAGACAACTCGTAGAAGATGATTCCTCTTGTCAAAATAAGGAAAAAAAGTTTAAACCATCCATAGTCCGAAAATGTCTGGTTGTCGAGATGCGCACAGGTGGAACGCAGAATCACTAATTTTGTTCGTAAAAATTCTACCAAATAAGATATTGTTTTGGTTCATACTTTCATAGGAGAAGTATTCATCTTTTTGGAGGGCATTTATTAGTGTGTTGTCAGAGTTTTAAAATTATCCAGAACATGGTAAAGCCGAGGACCATTTTCCTTTTTTAAGTCATAACCTTTTTTGTCTTTTCACTTTGAGTAAATTCAATAACGGATTTGAAACCCCTCCTCCATGTTAGAGAAAAAAACGGGTGCTCTTGTTGTACAACGAAAATGTGCACCGGTTTTAAAACATCGGGGTTTTTACAAGACCGTCCGTATATCTCCGCACACGACTTTGGACACCTGAAATTACAAAAATTCAAACCAAATAAGATACTTGGCGTCTATCGCCTATTTTCAGATCAAATTTGTTTGTTTTCTTTATATTTGTTTGAAACGATATCTTATTTGATTGAATTTTTACAAACAAAATTAGTGATTCGTGGTTCCATCTTTGTTCGGCTAGTATCTCGGTAACCAGACATTTTTGGACCATGGGGCATTTAAAATTTTTTCCGTATTTACTATTTTGACCGAGGAATGTTTCCTACGAGTTGTCGGTGCACTGTTTAATCACTCTGTTACCTAAACTAACAAAACGGCCACAAAATTCAATTGGAATTTGGGATAGAGAGGAAATTGAACCGAACCCGGTTTAAATGTGCAAAACTAATTCCCAAACAGTATCATGAAATATGACTGGTCATTTAAACATTCCATGCGGCTAACCCAAATATAATTAGTAATTATAATGATTTTCAATATCTGATAAGTGTATTACTCGTACTAATTGAGGATTGAACGAGGATTGTCTCGAGGGGTACAAGAATTACCTTACCTAAGATGAGGGTATAATAACTTTATAGCGTTCAGTAGTGTTAGGAGGTAAGCGTCTAAGATCTGACATAGGTACCCTTAATTTGCAATTTTTGGCACATTATCAGCATTACAGAATATAATTTGATTGTTTTCTACGACTACTTGTAAGTACCTACTTGGTAGCATTAAGTTACGAATACACGTTACAGTAGGCTACGATGTATGCTTCGATTTCGCAATTTGCCTGTTATACGTTCAAAACGTACTCACGAGACGTAGCTTTGTTTTGCTCAAACTTACTTCTCACTAGCAATTGGGAAGCTACGCGATGTCAAAGTTGACAAACACCTTCCTTCATCCTGTAAATAAACTTTGGTATATGTTTAGTTACTTTCTTTCCGCAAAACAATGCATAAGTGGCACGAAAATGCAAGCCACTTGCAGAAAGACATTTCTCTAAATATTTGCTAGTTACATTGGTGATATTAAATCAAATATTTTATTGCCAGTATTAGTGGGCAGGGTGGGTAACAGGTAACAGTTACTCAGTATTTCTCTGGTGTTTCCTTCCAATAACTCTCGATGTTTAAAACTACAAAGATAATCCTCTTACTTTTGCTTTAATTTCCTGTACCTACTATTAGCTTTTAATTAACCTAAAGTTGAGCTTTGCTTTTCTGTCTAACTGTTTAACTACCAATATTTCATTTGTGTGTTATCTTCCCTTGAACAAGATTACTTAGTAAACATTATTCATAAACTTACATTTTCGCGTAAACATTATTTTGGGTGGAGTTCGTAATGACCGAGTTTCAAACTTTCTACGTCTTAGCTCTTATTTCAACAACAATTATGGTTACGCAAAACTAAAGTGGTGTGTGTGAAAGTGTTTGAATGGGGAGGATTGAATAAGGCAGTTTGGATGTCTGTTCTCCTTTTTTATACAATATATCTTTGCCGTTCTAAAGCATTGTAAGTGTTCCAAGTCCAAGACACTAGTATAATATGAAAATTATAATGTTACAATTATACGCATAGGCTTTTCTGATTTCTTATTGTGTTAATATTAAAATTGTAATCTAAGCCTCTATTTAATTTTATTTGGGTTGCCTATTCATTCTACGATTTTGTTCCGGTCGTTCGAGAAGTTAGATAAGCGTAACGCTTTTTTTTGCAGTAATTTGATAACGCATTTGATTTCAATTTGTAACCTATTTACTGTGAACTTTTTTTCTAAAGTTGTTGAATGCAGATAAATTAAGTATTAATTTTGGTGAACCTAAAATTATAAAATAAATAGTAATGTTTATTAGCGGGATTCCTATTCAGGGGATTCAACCTATAATACTCTACACTGATACAATTTTTGTATAAATAAAAATTTACTTACAGTGTTGCTATCTGAGATCCATTGAAAGCTAGGTTTTCCACTATGGTAATTTCATTGTAATTTAAGGTCCTGAAAAAAGAAATTGTCATTAGATAGGTAACAGCTAACTTAATACAATGTTGCTTGGCATTGCTACTGTTGCTTTGGTATAACAAAATACAGGGTTGGATAAAAGTTCAATACGGCCATCCGCCATCGAGAAATTAATAACATTTTCTACACATAGGTTTAAATATGTGATGGATAAGATATTCGAATTCATGCTTTGATACACTTATAAAAAAATTAATAAAGCATTCTTGTTGAGTTATTTATTTAATATCTCTAAGATTACCTATTAAATGTGAAGGTATCAAGTCTTATATCGCTAAACTCATAAAAATGGGTTCCATTAGTGGCGCCTGGTGCCAAGGGGCACGTGTCCGCAGCAAAAAAATGGAAATGTCACATTTTCAAATATCCGTAATCGAAATAGCATAGTTCCATGTCGTCATAGCGCGCTATAGTATGAAACGGGCATAGTTTTGTCGTGACCCTTACGACGCACGTGTTCAATTTGATAGCGCATGTCAAATTTAGAAGAAGTTTTAACTAAGAAACGGGGCATGTTTCCCGGTAGACCTCGTCAATTTTCGGCAGTAAAGACAAGCTCGGAATGTGGGCCAGCGTGCCACGTCCACGTGCTCTTAAAGAGCTTCGGCGGGTTGATTTCAACAAAATTGCTGTAACCACTTTTACCTATACTTAATTACAGAATTGTAAAAGTTAACGTTTCACGAATATTTTTTTAAATTATATGATTTTGACACTTTTAGGTATTTTAATTTCATGCCAAACCTTGCCAGATGCTCTTAAATCACATCTAATAAGCCACGCCCACCCCGAAAAAAAATTCGTCTGCGGCATCATTTTTGTTTCGCTCCTCTGAGTTACTTTACTACAGGATAAACCAGTCCAGATAAGTCCTTTTAAACTGTAAGTTTTTTATATAACTACTTATGACGGATACGATACTCCAATACCCACATGTAGAAAATTTTATTAAAGTTGTGATGGAAAGTATTGGCAACCTTGCATTGTTCTTTTATCCTTCAACCCTATACAGTATTATACAAACTTTTGTTTTCGCTATTAACTTCTAACTTCGAATTTGCAAATGCATTTCCAGTTGTAGCACTAAAATTTAATTTTTCTTTTGACTCAATGAAAAGTTTTCGAGTACATCCTGTTTCTAAAAGTCTCTAAATTAAGACGTTTAACATAGTCCAGCGATTTAGAAGGAAATAGGAAAAATTCATGAAATGTATTTAACTTTTCAAGTGCAGTGTACTACTTCAAGCATTTATTTATTTGCAGTATTTGCTTTCTTGAGCGAATTCACTCGTTTCAAACGTAATTCAACGTCGATAGTGTTTGGTCCTTAGAATTATTAATATTAACGTTGTTTATATAGGTTCGCAATGGAATTCGTTGTATTTCACCTACATTTTTTTGTTGTGTTTTATTATTATTTATTTTTGTTGCAAGTAGGCCTGAGAAATCTTAACACAGGCTGGTTTTAAAGGTCTCTACAAAACGCAAGAGACTGCCACATATTTCTGAGACCCAAATAGATTGATCTAACCAAACCTATATCCAAAAGTGCTTCGTTAAGGCATTATCGCGCTAAAAAGAAATTCCTAAAAAAAATCTATTTTTCTTTAAATAACAAAATAATGTTTTTAGAGATGGGGATGTAATGTGGGATGTGAATCTGCACTGACAAAATGTATTTTTTGAGATAATGGTTTTGCTCGTGAGTGCTACGCAGTTGGCCAAAAATTCATCATCCATCTGTCAAAAAGCTCGATTTTTTTATAACGGTAAATTCAACACCTATTAAATTTTACTCCTGACAATAAAAATAGTTATAGGAAATGTTCTAATTCTTTAAGTTTACTGTTGCTACCTGCCATAGATTATGGGAAAAAGTTAATCCCTGTAAAGCATGCGTTGCTTTTTAAAATTTTATTAAACTGCCAATACTTGTTAATTACGTCTGTAATAAAATTTCTCCCAAATTTTTTTATTGACCTACTATTTTTTTTTATTCATGATAGTTGCAGTCCATAGCGTACTTATACCAAATCAAAATTATATTTTTCTGCCTACACTATTATACCGAGTGGGTACTTTCAAAGCCGAACATAGGGGAATTGCATTGTAACTGATCTTTATATAGATTCCTGCTCGCCATTTAAACCCACAAGGATGGTAATGTCTTTATTATAAAAACCCTCTGCTCTACTGAATACTCGTTATTATTCATATTATTTGATATTAATAACAGAAACATCGACTGATTTCAAATAATTTAATTGACAGATAAAAAAAAGTTGACAATCATAGCAACCTATATTATTTCAAAATAGCATTATTTTATAATTTTTTTTACAGAAAAAGATAACTAAGTACTAACATTTATTGGTACCATCAGATGCGCTGTATTTTTGTCATTCTATTCATACCATTACCATCCTTGTGGGTTTAAATGGCGAGCAGGAATCTATATAAAGGTTAGTTACAGTGCAATTCCCCTATGTTCGGTTTTGAAAGTACCCAGACGGTATAGCAGATATCGTAATCAGACAGGAGACAAAAACTGTGTAAAATGCAAAGTTGTGTTAATAGTAAAGGTTTAAAAGGTATTGGATAATTGATATGTAGTAACGTTTTGTACAGACCTTTCAAAAACACATATGGTACCTATTTATTACTTTTCGTTTGTGTAGTGGAAAGTAACTACCGCAAGAAACACGTATACCTTACAGTAGAGCTAACATATACACTATTCACCCTTTACTATTAGGGTCTTTGGTAACCAGATATTTCTCAAACGACAAAGATTAACTAAAATATACTATACTTACGAACACGTTTTGACTGGTGTACATTTTTTAACAACGATCGATTCGAGCAGGGCTCTCAAAGAATAAAAAGAAATTATTATTTTTAGTTAATATTAATATTTTTTTGTCTTTGGACACTGTGATATTAAAATGTGGTGGTTTTGAGTTAATTAATATCTAGCAAAAACCGACCGTTCATTAAAATTCCGGCTGTAAATTTAATGAAAATTACATTTTCTGTTAAACCAGGACCTAATTAATATTTATTATTATAAGGTATAATTTTAATTAGTTTTGTACAACTAATGCACTTTCGTACATTGCGATTACAGGGTTCAAGTTGAAACATAAATTTACATTTATTGTTACGTCTTAGGAAATTACGAGCAATAAAAAATTAATACATTTCCCATTAACTGTTATATACTTACATCTGATCTGCCTTAATTTGTACAGCATTTGGTGGTATTTTTTCTATTTTGTTTCTGTCTAATTCTCTGTAAAAATAAAAATACATATACATATTAATTATGTATTTCTTATTATAACTAAAATATGTAATCCTAGTAATTAATTTCATTTATTGAACTGCGTCTAGTTAGGGTCCCTTGAATGATATTTCATTCAAGGTGCCTTGAATGACATTTCATTCAAGTCACCTTAGGTCTAGTTTCTAGTATTTGTATAAGAGTAATCATTAATCAATGACTGATTAATTGAATGATTGCTACAAGCGTAAATAAATAGTATATTATTACAGAAATGTAATAAGAGGGTTCAATGTAGCATGAGTGAGTTTGGAGCAAGAGACGAGCGTAGTGAAAAGTGCTCCAATGGACCGAATGCCGTAGCACTGTAGTGCCTCTTATTAAACGAGTATAATATATCATTTATCTACTTTGCGAAATTTATTTAAAAAAAATTGAATTTTTTAATGAATTTACTATCTAGGGAGTTTCGATTGAAACAAGTGGTAACACTGCGGCTAGCTATTTTCAAAACTGTCAAAATTGACAATTTAGGTTATTATAAACTTTTTAAAAGAAAATTTATTTTGTGAGTTGTTTTTATTATTCAAAATCAAATAAAAGTTCGGGTATTTATAATTTGTTTGTTTATTTTAACCTATCTGTAGAAGAGGAACTGTATGCCATTGATATTTGATGTTGATGACGTCTGATAATTTGACACATGAAGCAAAGGCTGCCGATGGGCTGCCGCCGTAGGGGTTATATTTATCTATGGCTGCCGCTTCTAAGAAATTCTAAAATTTTACCAAAAACAGTTTCACAATAGCCTCTACTGTGAAACTGTTGTGTGCAGTTTTCAGTGTCGCAATGGAGCTATTGTGAACGCGAAATAGAAAAATTACATTATAAGTACACAACCGCCATTTCATTTTCGAAAAAATTAAAAACTGAGGTAGCTTTCCAAAATTCCGTTATTCGGCGATACTTTTACTTTTGCAGATTTATTTTTAAAAATCCACGAATATTGTGTCCTCAAAACTATTCTGGGGATAACAAGCGTTTATCTATATTTAAAACCCCTTCCTCCACCTTCTAATAGTAAGCAGAAGAAAACACACAATTGTCTTTGAAAATTTGAACTTGTTTGAGAAGATTAACAAAAGATAGATAGAAGATAAGAAGGGTGGATAAGAAGTAACATTATTGAACATAAATAAAAAAGATAATTAAGTTTTTAAATTTTATTTGGTTATTTCGTTTTAAGAGTAGGTTCTCTCATGTTCGTTTGTGAGGTGAAAATAACCAGTAAATGCCAATTCCGCTACATATGAACAAAATTTGTATTAAAAACAGTTTCCTGTAACTATAACCTGAAACATTATGCGTTTATTGTGAAAATATAGGAATACCCTGGAATACCTCGTTAAACTCCTACGAATGCAGTAGAGGCCCGTGACCAAAATATTTGGTGAGGACGATAACAGATGAGCGATGGAAACAAAAATGGGGCAGCAGGGAAAACTTTTTTTTCACAGTGGACGCGGCTTATTAGACGCGATTTAAGAGGATCTGGCAAGGTTTGGCATGAAATTAAAATACCTAAAAGTGTCAAAATCATATAATTTAAAAAAATATTCGTGAAACGTTAACTTTTAGAATTCTGTAATTAAGTATAGGTAAAAGTGGCTACAGCAATTTTGTTCAAATCAACACGGCGAAGCGTTTTAAGAGCACGTGGCACGTTGGCGCACATTCCGAGCCTGCCTTTGTTGCCGAAAATTGACGAAGTCTGTCGGGAAGCGTGCCCGGTTTCTTAGTTAAAACTTCTTCTTAATTTGAAATGCGCTATACAAATTGAACACGTCGTAAAGGTCACAACAAAGCTATGCCCGTTTCATGCTGTAGTGCACTATGACGACATAAAAGTATACCTATTATTCTAAAGAAAGTGAGATTTCCATTTGTTTTTGCGGGCACGTGTCCCTGTGTCCCTTGGCACCAGCCGCCACTGTACTAATCAATGAATAACTCTTGACAAAAGCTCATGTGTTAAAACGAGCGTGTACATACCATTAATCTAACGGCAGTTGTTGGCTAATTCTGATGGAAAGTAGAATGAGTTTTAATTCCTAGATGTAGTGTGTGTTATTTAATGCATTTTTTGTAATCGGCAAAGCTTGACAAAATCCTAAAATATAACGATCCGAATATCCGATTGTATTGGGAATAGTGATATATCATTTATGCAGCTATACGTTTTACTCACTGACGCTGATAGGCAGAAAAGGCAGAAAATTGTGAGCTAATTTCTATTATTGTACTCTATTGCAAAGCCCTCTAAATAGCAAATCCGAATAATTCTTGCATTGTTTGGATATTTCAATTGCTAATATTTATATAATTAATATTATAAAGTTATGTCCCCCTAGGGTTATTAAAATATTAACCTGGTTACTCATGTTTGAGTAAATAATCACGAAAGCTAGGGTGTAGGTAATAATAGAAAGCCTTAGACAACTGAGCAAATTTAAAATTTTTGTCTAAGAATAGAGATAAAGCCATTCCATACTATTACTGGAGTGATCATGCATTTCAACAATTCAAATAAAAATCGTCTATGCGAAAAGGGCAAACAAGGAACTTCGCTTTACAGAGAACCAGTAAGATTAATGGAACATTGTGGTTTTCTCCAAAGTTTCAAGCATAATTTAGTATACTTGAACAACGTCTTAGAAAATTCACTGCTTTCATTTGGATTTCTATTTTCGTAGGTATTTCACATTCTAATACAAAACAAATTAATAAAAATAAATATTACCATACCAAATAACTAATTACAACAAATTTGAGGGTTGTTTTGAAGACGGACGTTTTTGTTTTTGTCACGAAACATATATCATCTGCATGCTATAATTAACAGGCTTTGTTTACCAATCATACATTGCCTTCAATTATCCTAATGCATCATTGGTGTCTATTTTGTGATTACCATTTACCACACGTTCGCTTATCGCGAAAGGGATCCGCTAATTAGATATGATGAACTAAATCGATTCAGTATTATTTTAGGATGAATCGATGGTGACTTTCAAGTTCATGTATGTATGTAACGCCTCTAACGCAAAAACTAGTGAACCGATTTTGATGAAATATGAAATGAAGGGGTATATCGAATCTTCATCGACAAAATAAGCAAAAAAATCCGAAACCGGAAGCGGAAGTTAGACATGTTTTTTTGGTAGCATTTTTTTCAGAAGCGGAATTTTGAAAATCTGAGTAGGAAATATGAAAGAAGACCATAATTCAAGGGAATTAGCTTTTTGCCGGACTCTCTAACTTCAAAATGGCGGCCGCTATGAATTTTTCAAAATCACGACTTTAACGCCCCATAACTCAAAAACCAGTTATCTAATCAGGTTCCGCAACAACTTGTTTGAAAGCCCTTTGGCGGTACTACATCAGGAAAAAAAATATTTAGTAAATCCAAAAACGGTCGCAACGGCGCTCTTCCAAAAATTTTGAAATTTTTGAAAAATTATTACAAAGAAACTGGTCTAACGATTTTGTTTAAATTTTCTATACTTATGCAGTTTGGTATTAGCTACATTTTTGTTTTTTAATGAACGCCAGAATTCCACTGTGGCGCCCTCTACGAGGTTTTGAAAATCGTAAATTGATGCTCCTATAGCGCCTTTATTAGTCAAAATATGAAATAAGTTTAAATATAAAAGTTATTCAGTATATAGTTCTGCATTCTCCTAAATGTATATCACGTATACAGGGCGTTTGCTTTCCACAGTATAATAAGCAACTTTGTTATTTTAAATGAAACATATATTATTATATAATTGAATGAAAAATTTAATTGTCTATCATATAGTATAAGATGTTCATATAGCTAAAATGTACGGTTGATGAGAAATTCGTGAATTTTTAATATTATGTTGGACTCTGACGGAAACGGATCGTCGGCCGGTAGCGATCGTCCGGCTTCGCCAGCTGTAATTTCTAGGCGGTACCTACAGATATATGGGTGTCTTCCTTCTGTTCATATCGAATCCGTATAGTCTCGTTTTTCTAGCTAGGCATTCAAATGATTTCCAATTTCAAAATGTCAGTCTGACTTTTAAAAAATTAATTTATTAAAATATCAATTATTGTTATTTACGGTTGCTACAGATACCACAGCCAATAGGAAGCCGAAGGACCAAATCGGATATACCGATAGACCAAGAAGGTATATCCGTGAATTCGTGCCGTGATTGGTTCATTTTTAAAAAATTCTTAAATCTTATTGGTCTATAATCATAGGCGAAACTACGGGTGGTGCCGGGTGTGCCCGGGCACCACCTAAAGAAAGTAAAACTGAAAATGCAAGCGGCCTAAAAAACGGAAAGAGTATTTATTATGTCTTCGATACTTGATCTCAACAATATTTAAGGGGTCACCGGAAACTTACGTAATAGGTATATTAAATATTATAAAGACGACCGCTATCACTTTCGAGAATTTGCTCTAGTACGGTAATACGTCGCCGTAAGTATTAATTTCAGCATTTCGCCACCGCGTCGAAAATTACACCAATGCTTATGAATAGTAAATCGTTATTAGACTATTCAATATTGATTGCTGTAAGTATTTTGCCTTCTCAGTCTTCTTTTACACATTCGAAAACCCGCTTTGGATGTTGCAGTTTAAACTTTTAAGTCGAAAATTGATCGGTTTTTACTTTCCCATACCACCACTGGTATAGGGAAGTATTGATATCATGAAAATTTTTGAAATCGAGATTTTCGCGGAAATACGTATTTTGGGCCCCTAGGAACCCAAAAAGGTGGTCTAGAAAAATGTCTGTCTGTTGGTGGGTGTGGGTGTGTGTGTGTGGGTGTGTGTGTGTGGGTGTGTGTGTGTGTGTGTGTGTGTGTATGTGTATGTAAAGCCTCTAACGCAAAAACTAGTTAACCGATTATGATGAAATTTTAAATGAAGGGGTATAACGAAAATTCATCGACAAAATAAGCTTTTCAAAAAAATCCGAAACCGGAAGCGGAAGTTAGACATGTTTTTTTGGTATCATTTTTTTCAGAAGCGGGATTTTGAAATTCTGAGTAGGGAATATGAAAGAAGGGCATAATTCAAGGGAAACAGTTTTTTACCGGACTCTCTAACTTCAAAATCGCGGTCGCTATGAAATTTTCAAAATTTCGACTTTAACGCCCCATAACTCAAAAACCTGTTATCTGATCAGGTTCCGCAGCAACTTGTTTGAAAGCCCTTTGGCTCTACTACACCAAGAAAAATTATTTACTAAATCCAAGAACTGTCGCAACGGCGCTCTTCCAAAAATTTTGAAATTTTTGAAAAATTATTACAAAAAAACTGGTCTAAGGATTTTGTTTAAATTTTCCATACTTATGCAGCTTGGTATTAGCTACATTTTTGCTTTTAGATGAACGCCAGAATTCCACTGTGGCGCCCTCTACGAGATTTTGAAAATCGGAAATTGATGTTCCTATAGCGCCTTTATTAGTAGTCAAAATATGAAAGAAGTTTAAATATAAAAGTTATTTAGTATATAATTCTGCATTCTCTTCAATGTATATCACGTATACAGGGCGTTTGCTTTCCACAGTACAATAAACAACTTTGTTATTTTAAATGAAACACCCTATATATTATTATATACATAGTTGAATGCAGAATTTAATTGTCTATCACATAGTATAAGGTGTTCATATCGCTAAAATGTACGGTTAATGAAAAATTCGTGAATTTTGAATATTTAGGTTGAACTGTTGATGGAAACGGATCGAGCGTCGTAGCTCAAATTGCTTGGCGTCGTTGGAAAGGGCGTGGCTTGGCGATTAAGAAAAACTTTGTTGCCGTCTTGCCGGTTAGGTTAGGTTCGGACATGAAAATGTTTTCTTGCACGGGCTTAGAAAAATTTTCGAAAAGCTTCCCCCATTTTTAGAATTGTCTGAAACGTCTTGAAAAGAAGTGTTGGAAAACAGTCGTAGTTTAAATTGCTCGACGGCGTTGGAAAGACGGATACCTCAATAGTCTACCTACCGAGTTTCAGCATCGTAGCTCCAAGGATAAGGGAGTTATGAGCGAAACCCGATGTTAGCCGATCTGATCCGAACGAGAACGGCACGTCGTAGCTTAAATTGCTCGACGGCGTTGAAAAGGCGGAGACGTCAATAGTCTACCTACCGAGTTTCAGCATCGTAGCTCAAAGGAAAAGGGAGTTATGAGCGAAACCCGACGTTAGCCGATCTGATCCGAACGAGAACGGCACGTCGTAGCTTTAATTGCTCGACGGCGTTTGAAAGACGGAGACGTCAATAGTCTACCTACCGAGTTTCAGCATCGTAGCTCCAAGGATAAGGGAGTTATGAGCGAAACCCGATGTTAGCCGATCTGATCCGAACGAGAACGGCACGTCGTAGCTTAAATTGGTCGACGGCGTTGAAAAGACGGAGACGTCAATAGTCTACCTACCGAGTTTCAGCATCGTAGCTCCAAGGATAAGGGAGTTATGAGCGAAACCCGATGTTAGCCGATCTGATCCGAACGAGAACGGCACGTCGTAGCTTAAATTGCTCGACGGCGTTGAAAAGGCGGAGACGTCAATAGTCTACCTACCGAGTTTCAGCATCGTAGCTTCAAGGATAAGGGAGTTATGAGCGAAACCCGATGTTAGCCGATCTGATCCGAACGAGAACGGCACGTCGTAGCTTAAATTGCTCGACGGCGTTGAAAAGGCGGAGACGTCAATAGTCTACCTACCGAGTTTCAGCATCGTAGCTCAAAGGAAAAGGGAGTTATGAGCGAAACCCGACGTTAGCCGATCTGATCCGAACGAGAACGGCACGTCGTAGCTTTAATTGCTCGACGGCGTTTGAAAGACGGAGACGTCAATAGTCTACCTACCGAGTTTCAGCATCGTAGCTCCAAGGATAAGGGAGTTATGAGCGAAACCCGATGTTATCCGATCTGATCCGAACGAGAACGGCACGTCGTAGCTTAAATTGCTCGACGGCGTTGAAAAGGCGGAGACGTCAATAGTCTACCTACCGAGTTTCAGCATCGTAGCTCAAAGGAAAAGGGAGTTATGAGCGAAACCCGACGTTAGCCGATCTGATCCGAACGAGAACGGCACGTCGTAGCTTTAATTGCTCGACGGCGTTTGAAAGACGGAGACGTCAATAGTCTACCTACCGAGTTTCAGTATCGTAGCTCCAAGGATAAGGGAGTAGTGAGCGAAACCCGATGTTAGCCGATCTGATCCGAACGAGAACGGCACGTCGGTCGGTCGATAGCGATCGTCCAGCTTCGCCAGTTGTAATTTCTAGCCGGTACCTACTACAGAGTACAGGTAGATGCGTATCTTGGTGTCTTTCTTTCGTTCATATCGAACCTGTATAGTCTCGTTTTTCTCGCGAGGCATTCAAATGATTTCCAATGCTGCCTCGCGAACTACTGTTGAATAGCAAAAACAAAATGTTTATTTTTAGTATGGGAAAGTCCAGGGGAGGTTTGCACCTCCACTTTTTAATAAAGCTACCATATCAACCCACTTTGACGATATTTCCGCGTAGAAAAATAGGCTCAAAATTCAGAAACTTTCAGAAAAATTGGTATGATTCTTTCAAATGGCTAGAATACAGCCAGCAGTTGGATTCAGCATTCTGTTTCCATTGTCGTTTTTTTGGGTCAAACGACGCCTCATATAAGGGTCATACTGCATTTACAAAGAAAGGTTTTAATAATTGGCATAGGGCCATTGAAGCGTTTAAGAATCATGAAAGAACGAACTACTGTGCATATGCATAGTATTTAGTATTTCTTCATGGAACCATTATGAAAACGGGATCTCGATTGATATTTTGTTAGATCAAACTAAACGCGATTTTATTTCGAAAGAAGAGCAAAAGCGAATCGAAAACCACCAACTATTCGAAAGACTTATAAATATTGTTCTGTGTTTGGCTATAGGAGGGCGTCCTCTAAGAGGCCACAATGAAAAAAAGACCGATTCTGAAATATATGTTCGTTTTTGTTTATAAGATTATTATTTAATAAAAATTCATTTTATTTACTTTTGAATAGTCGGTGCCTTTTTGTAAAGAGATTCTGGAAAAACGATGCTACATTGATACAAGTCAACGCTTGGTTTCTAATTCTAGCTGGCACTACCAAATAAAATACTCTAGTTTCGCCTATGTCTATAATATATGAGTGATATAATCACTGGAAGGCTCTACCGCTTTTCAGTTGTCATAAAAGTATTGTCAGTAAAATAGCCTTCTGATTTGTTTAATTTAAAAAAAAGAGACCCTTCTGATTGGCAGACAGAATATGAATTGACGAATTATTAATACAATATTAATCATTAAAATTCATTAAACATTGCTTTAAAAGCGCATTTGGTACAAATTTTTTGAAATTTCTAATAAAAATGTTGTATTGCAGTCGTTTAGTTTAACTATTAATACAATCGGTGTCTCTTCTAAGTGACTTAACATACAATTTTTCTATGAGTATTTTGCATATTTCCATATTGAAATATATCTACAGTAATAATTACTTTTAATAAATATAGATACTACAATAGAAACAAATTTGTTACTTACATCATAAGCACGATATGTTCCGTATGGAGATACGACAAATCGGGAATTTCCTGCAACCCCGTCTGGACAATTCTCCTGAAATGGAAAAATAATTGAAGGCTTGTCAGGAATAACAGTATAATAACAGTATAGTATAATATTATTACACCAGAGGAAAAAACAATTGCCTATCAATAACTGTAGTTACTACAGCTCTACCAAGCTTATAAAGTTGAAAGGGGGCGTGGCGTGTCCGGCGCTGATATAGTTTTTGAAAGTTCAATCAAAATAAAAACATTTAGGCTGCAAATTTAAATAACAGTACATATTTTTCATTTATTATTATTACGAATAACTTCTGAATGATATTTCTGGTTTCAGAATGAATTATCTTCCTCGATTTAAGAGTCATACTTTAATACTTAATAGATTTTAAACGTCAAAACAATCTTACAAACACAGAAATTATTATAATTTCAAACGTGAGTTGAATTTTTCTAGTGAATGTACTTTTGAGTAGGATTGTTTGTTATTGGTTGATGTATTGTCACGCTTTGTCTTTTAAAATTTAGTTGACATATTTTCATTTATAAGCTGGTGGAGCTATAATTGTATGTGTATTTATTACTTTATTAGAAATGGCAAATGAAAGATTCTAAATCAATGCCCTGACTCAATATGTTTCGACATTGATTTTTTCTGGGTTTTGTCATTTCATCCGGTTCGTGTTAGGTAGAATCAAAATTTTTCTCTGGTGTAATAATTTATTGTATAATAGCTACAACTAATATTATAGGTATCACCATTTTTTGAGCTTTATCACACAAATTATTTATTAAAGTGTCGCTCTCACTACAAACTAATTACTAACTCCTTAACTAATTTAGTTTTAAGGAGTCATTTTTACCAACAACTAATTTGTAAGTTTTTGTGTATAATTTGTAGTTTTTTTATGTAAATTAATAAAATTACATGAACATAAATATTATTTGCGGATGTCTGCAAACTTGAAAAGGGACTATAAAGTGTAATAAATCCAAGTTTCTGCAGAATATTTAGACAAGTATAATTTATAGCTGCAATGATATAAGCAAAAACATGTATCATCGTTCTAGTTCTGATACTTTTCAAAGTTACTTATACTCATGTCATGAATATATTGTATAATGTTAAAGTACATACGTATTTAATTATGAAATGTATTTAGTTACTTTAAAGCTGCAAGTACCTACTGTTAAGTTATTTCAGCAAAGTTTTGCTTTTTCTCATTTTTTCTGTAAAGTTTATCAATAGTATTTTCCGATTTCCCGCGAGGGTAGCACGTATTTGTTGATTTATTAAGAAACTGAATGGACAAAACTTTGGACATGTGATAGAAACATAAAGTGGACATTCCAATCACTGTTTCTACTTTCCCAATATTCTGGATGATATAATGCATTTATAAATCTACTCCACTTCTACTCTAATACATTTATTATTTAGAAGATAACATGAAAATTGTTACAGGGATAGGAAATATTTACATTTAAAACATAACATCTCTTAGATATATCGGAAAGTGTTTGATGTGTAACGATGTATGACCCAGGTCTTTAAAAGCTGGGGGTTGCCTGACAAAAGATCAAGTAGTAGTTGTGAATTTTGGGTATGTTGACGTACCGAGGCGCGCGTAGGTACAACCACTTTTGTGTCACCTCTGCTGGTTTTCGCTCAATACCTCTTTACTAGTGTGTCATACGACAAAATGTGTACTATCTTTTTTTGTAGAGTATAAAATTTGCTACATTTAACTCCCATAACATTTTTTCTAAACCTTATACTTGCCGAAATACAGAGCTTGAAAGTATAATTTTTTTTCAAAAAAACTAAACAAAGGCCAAGTAGGTACTTGGTCCTTCCCTGTTAATTGAATTAAAAAAATCCCGTTATCCCTTAAAGGCTGAAGAATCCCCCAAAGGAATTTCCCCCCCCTCCGCAAAACAATGAGACTGAGAGCACAAGGAGGGTTGGGGGTTCACAGCGGCGTCCGGAAGCAGTCACCCCCTCTACCTAATCACCTTCGTTTCACGCCTCTGTTCATGCCGCTCTCCCTATACGGTTTACATTAAAGGTTGAGTTTTTTTGCAAAAAGAATTGTAATTTGAAGCTCTATATTTCGGTAAGCATAAGGTTTGAAGAAGATGGTATAAAAGTAAATTGTAAAAATATTTGTGCTCTAGAAAAAAGCATAGACAGATCTTTTCCTATGACGCACTAGCAAAGAGTTATTGAGCAGAAACCAACAAAGGTGACGTAAAAGTGTCGTAGGTACCACACGCGCATAGGTGTGCCAATTCCGAAAACTATAGAACTTTTAAGTAGGGTCTCGGTGCATAACTGCATACAGTTACAGCATATCGGCATATCCAAAATTCAGAACCGCATGAACTTTTGTTAGGTAAAATGTAGCTGGCCGCTGGACTATAAAATAAATAACGAATTTTAATATTTTTTATTAATAAAGGTTAACAATATTTTCAAGTATAGTCGTAAAAAGTAATTGACTAATAATTCGAATAAGGCAACGGTGAAAATTTAAAATTTTTTAGTAATTTGTCGATACAGCGACCTACAGAGTCAGTCAAAATGATATGGGCCAGGAAAAACGGTTTTTATACAGAAATATATCGAAAAATAAAAGAAAAGTGTATACTCTAACTACAGTCACAGCAGACACTTAACATGTTCCATATTTATCAAAATCTTTCAAGATGATTAGTTATGAGAAGGGCAGAGATAGCTAAACAGAAGAACAAACAGACCAGATCGTTTTGAAATAGTTTGATACACGGATAGATCTAAGATGGCAGACAAAACTGAGCTGAAGTATATAAAGACAGTGTTGGGTATGAGAATAAGATTCGTTTTGACCTGGTGTGACATGTAACCGCCTTTCAGCCGAAATCTACTGCAGTCATCACCTGTGCCCAAAACATGGTGAAGTGTGTGTGTATGTAACGCCAGTAACGCAAAAACTAGTGAACCGATTTTGATGAAATTTGAAATGAAGGGGTATATCGAAAATTCATCGACAAAATAAGCTTTTCAAAAAAATCCGAAACCGGAAGCGGAAGTTAGACATGTTTTTTTGGTATCATTTTTTTCAGAAGCGGAATTTTGAAAATCTGAGTAGGGGATATGAAAGAAGGGCATAATTCAGGGAAAACAGTTTTTACCGGATTCTCTAACTTCAACATGGCGGTTGCTATGAATTTTTCAACATTTCGACTTTAACGCCCCATAACTCAAAAACCAGTTATCTGATCAGGTTCCGCAGCAACTTGTTTGAAAGCCCTTTGGCTGTACTATACCAAAAAAAATAATCATTTACTAAATCCAAAAACGGTAGCAACGGCGCTCTTCCAAAAATTTTGAAATATTTGAAAAATTATTACAAAAAAACTGCTCTAAGGATTTTGTTTAAATTTTCTACACTTATGCAGCTTGGTATTAGCTACATTTTTGCCAGAATTCCACTGTGGCGCCCTCTACGAGATTTTGAAAATCGGAAATTGATGCTCCTATAGCGCCTTTATTAGTCAAAATATGAAAGAAGTTTAAATATAAAAGTTGTTCAGTATATAAGTTTACATTGTTCTAAATTTATATCACGTATACAGGGTGTTTGGTTTTCACAGTACAATAAGCAACTTTGTTATTTGAAATGAAACACCCTATATATTATTATATAATTGAATGCAAAATTTAATTGTCTATCACATAGTATAAAGTGTTCATATGTCTAAAATGTACGGTTGATGAGAAATTCGTGAATTTTGAACTTTAAAACAGTGTAGGGTGAAATTTGTAAGTGTCGATATGTTCAAGTGACCATGCGCGGGACGGGAATTCCTTGTCGCCGGCTAATCCTAGCAGCCTATGAATATAAATAATCACACATGCGCAGATGAACACAATCGGCACTTGTGTTAATTTTCCATATACTAATTTTCAAGTTTAGTTTATTGGTTGTGGCGAACAATACTGTTGAATACCAAAAACGAATGTTTATTTTTAGTATGGGAAAGTCCAGGGGAGGTTTGCACCTCCACTTTTTTTAGTTGTTGTCAGATGTATCTACAATGTGTATCTGTATAAACAAGAAAATTATGCTAATTTATTGTATTTTTTCCATAATGTATAATAAACTGTGCCTGGAGCCCTGGACTATCAATTCAAGCAGAGGTTGTATTCTTTATCAAGCTATTGGTTTTGATGGATTTCTCGTACTAAATGTTTATGTTATTAAAGGCATACATCTCATTGTCATACTTAATTATATTTATTGCCAACTCATCAAAGAAGAACGTATTCATAAATAAATCTAAATGTAGGAAGCCGAGAAATATAAAAGAAAGAGCTTTTTTTGAACCATCTTATGTTGCATATTTATAAAAGAAAGAAACGGACACGGACTCTTTGATCGACAGTTATTAATATGTATTAACCAGCTCAATAATGAAATACGAACTGAATGTGATGAAAGGTAACTTATATTTGCTTATATAAAAAAATTAACAAGAAGTTAGAAGTTTGATTTTATTTCTAAAAACAATATAGCGTAAGTAGTAGTTACTAGTTATTATAATTCTTCAACAATTCCTTTTTTGACATCATTTGATATAAGTAGTAATAGTAGGCAATTTTCTCTAGAACGCATAAAATTATATAACAAAAATATTCAAAACCTAGTTTATAACACCATGTTCAAACGAAACTTGAGTCGCAACGAAACGTGATACGCATTCATAAGAGAAGAATTAAGAAGGAAGATCTCGTTGGAGGAGAAAAAGATTCAGCTTTATTTTCAAGTCCAGAAATACCTATATCGCAACATGAAAAACTAAATTCGATGTCGATAAATTTCTACCCATTCAAGTGGAGTCACCAACATTCTTTAACTTAGAAAAAGTTTTTTAGAAAGGGCAATTGCAAGGGAAAAAACGGATTAAAGAGCTTAGGTAACAAATTGACGACATCGTCTTGTTTGCTGAAACAAAAGCCGACCTTACAACCACCAAAAAGCTGTTAAAATTCAAATGGAAATTAATTTCTCAAAAACGAAGTATAATATTATAGTCCATTTACTCTGCAATATAGGCAACCCATTATACAATGCTAGCACTTTTGCCCCTACTTACTAATTTTGATTATTGTTTGTCAAATTACACAGTGTTTTTTTTTACTTTTTAATAAAGAACAAGATTTAAAACGAAGGATTTATTCGAAACATGATCTATACCATAGATAATAAATATATAATTAGATCTGTACAGAAGAAAAAAAAATAGAAATGTGTATACTATATCACTCCGGATTATCGAATTATCAATAGGTAATGTTAGGGATTATTTTAGTGTAAAATTGACGTAAAACAGTAACACATGAATTTGTACACATTTCTATTTTTTCTTGGTCAGTATAAATGATGTTTTCAATAAATCGGTAGTTTTCAATCTTGTTCTGTATTAAATATTGACAAAAACAAATTTTTTGCGCTACTGTGCTCTATTTCATTGTTTACCGCGGCTGTTTCCAAGACAGTAAGTTATGTTTACTAGTTGCTAAGAATAAAGTCGTCGGTAATAGCTATTTTCCTAACAAGTGCAGAAAATCGATTTTTCCGCACGCAAATGCCGTTGACAGCACGACGCGTATCGGCGTGGTGTCAAGCATTTAAGTGCGGAAAAATAGGTTTCTGCACGTGTTAGGAACAATAGTTTTTCTACTAGCGTGCGGAAAATGCGTTTTTCCGCACGCTAGTAGAAAAACTAGTGCGGAAAAATCCTTTGCCGCACGGTGCGGAAAAGTGGATTTTCCGCACTAAAAAATGTGCGGAAAATGCGTTTTTCCGCACGCTAGTAGAAAAAATACTTTTTGCGCTACTACACTGTTTTTGGCCATTTCCCGGTTGCTTAACTACCACGGAAAAATTAACTTACCGATTAGGTACTGTTGCTAACCTGTTATGAATCATAACGTATCTCAAACGTATCTAACGGTTGTTAAATGATAATAAAAGTTGTAATCAAGTTATCTGGTGTCTAAAATTCTGAATGATTGACAGCTGTTACTTTATTAATTTATATTTATAAAAATTAGTTTTTATTTTTCGTAGCGCAAAAAATGGTATACGACGCGTGACCGTTAAGTGCTTACAACAGATCTCGAAGAAATTTGGAAAATCTCGACCCTTCGGGTCTCGATTTTCCAACTATTTCTCGATCTGTTATATGGCACTTCCCGATCTTGCATCGTAATATACTATTGGGGTTCTAGAACGGTAAGTAAATTTACTCAAAACGAATGTGCCATGTAATTTGATAAATTAATGTCAGTCACAAATGTCAGTTTAGTTAAATAAAATGAATACAATTTCCAATGTTAGTTAAAACAAATCCTGGAGCTTTTAATTTCTCATTTCTTGTAACAAAGTACGCCAGCAAAGATTTTTCATCAATATTTGTACTTTTCTTGGTACACCAATTTTTAAAATGATTGTACTAGGTACCTTCGTAGCGTCTCTCTAGACTTATCAGGAATGAGAACCGAACACCCCACATTCCAAGCTTCTTCTATTTCGTTTTCGGAATCATTTTCATTAATTTTTAGCACGGAACTCCAAATAATTTTCACAAAAAACTGCAATGGCGGTAACTGTTTACAGATTGCTATAGAAACGTAATATATCAATCGACAATACGGCAACGTGATGCGGAGACACAATTATCGCATTTGAATCTGTATTAATTATTAATTTATTAAAAATTCTTTTTACCGGATTCAGTAGCGCAAAAAACGTCATAAGCATCACGAACGTTAAGGACTACCGATCTCAGACAATAATTGGAGTCGTCGCTGCGCTCCTCCTCCAAACTATTGTCTTTGATCGGTAAAATGCCCTTACCGTTCTTAATACTTAATATACTATAATAGGTGACTTACAATAATTAAAATCAGTAAGCACGGACAAGATTGCTATCCGTGTATAATGGGCTGCCTATATTCCAATGATAAAGTGGGCGGTCCATTTAACTTGCAATATTGCCTATATTCCATAATAAATAGACTTCACTGTACAGTGTGCGAAGATTTAAATCAACTTGATTTAAATCAAGATTTAAATCATTCAATTTTTTTTTTATTTCAAACAGGTGATTTAAATCCAAAATATTTTATTAATGATAAACAAATAAGGGTCAAAATTATTCGTCAATATCAAATACAATGTTACATTTTCAATCGAGCCACTAAACCCTGCAATTCCCGTTTGCATACTTTGCAAATTGCCCTGCATCCTTTTTTCCCCTGGACATTTTTCTCGCCAAATATCGTCGCTTTTTCGCCCAGACATTCCGGTTTCGACCTGAAGAAACTTACACTCTCGATCATTTAACTAACACTGAACAAAATGAAAAGTAACACCCTCCATTGTAAGCGAAATCCATACCATACGTTTCCTGTTGATAATAGTGTGATTTAAATCAAAAAAATCCGATTTAAATCCTAAAAATCGATTTTTTTGATTTTTTCAAAAAATCATGATTTTTTTGCACACTGTCACTGTATAAGTATTATATATAAATAAAATTGCACTAGGTAATCGTTCAAACAAAAAGTGGAGAGGCAAACCTCCCCTGGACTTTCCCATACCAAAGAGTATCCCATACTAAAAATGAACGTTTCGTTTTTGGTATTCAACAGTATAGTTCGCGAGGCAGACCCTGATAAGCATTTGAATGCCTAGCGAGAAAACGAGACTATACGAATTCGATATGAACAGAAGAATGACACTCATCTATCTGTAGGTAGGTACAGGCAAAGAAATTACAGCTGGCCAAGCCGGACGATCCCTACCGACCGACAATCCGTTTCCGTCAGAGCCCAGTGCCCAGTGGTACAAAATAAGCTGAACCATTGATTCAGAAATGGTTCGGATTACTTTGCGCCACCCTTTATATACTTGCTAGTAATAAACTTTATATCAAATTGTTTCTTCGTGATTTATTTCTCACCATACGGGACAACTAGATTACTGCATCGTTTTAAGAAATGCACTGCAGCCAATCAAAATAATTATTTTCAGCCTAAACTATGAGAGATACCGAAATCGAACAAGAACCGAAAAATATTTAGAATAAGAATGTCTCTCTGCAAAAAATTTTTAAAAACTATTGGCAGAACTGTTAAAAAAATATGAGCTTCTTTGCCTATGGATGATCAACCTTTGACCAGTTACGCGACACTCCTGAACAAAAAAATGATGTCAAAAAACACCTTTTTCCAGTAAAGAATCACATGCCAAATTTCATCCTAATCGCTAAAAACAATCTTTTGTTATTTAAAAAAATAGAAATTTTTTGAAGATCTTTGGCGTTGAATAGCGGTTTAACGAAGCAATTTCGGATAGAGGTAAGTTGCGTTAAATCGTCTTATTTTGATCCCCGGAATCTGTGGTTAAGCTATGGCACCATATTTTAGAGACACCCTGTATAATAATATACAGGGCGTTTCTTAAATGGCGGACACGGAAAGCACTACGCGATTCTCATCTTAAAACTGAGTTGAAAAAGTATAAGCGATTTTGTCCTAATGTATTTAGTTTCCGAGTTATTCGCATTTTAAAAACTTTAAATTTGACAACGTTGCGCAAGCTTGCACGGACTTTGTTTTAAACGTTTGGTGTTTTAATAAGGCAGTATGAACAAGTTTCCTAGGTAATAACCAAGGTACTTAAACATAGTTAGGTATGCTCCTAACGCACAATTCAGTTCCTGGATGCCCCTCGCGGGAGAGGGTGTAGCACGTCACAAGTAGACAAGCTAACAGGCTTACAGCGAAAGTACGCGTTTGACTGCTATTCCGTATATCGTAGTTCGCAAAATTCTTTACCCCTTTATTATAGTTTAAAGTTTTTTATATTTATTATAAGCATTTTATTATAGTTTACATATTTTACCATATTATATTTAACGCCTTGCAAAGTATGTTGAACGGATGTTCGTATTTTTATGTCACTGGATATGGGAAGAATTCTTTAACAAGTATTTTGGTAAAGGAGTAAACCATCGCAAAGGAATTAACAGTAAACTATTGAAAAAGTTTAAAAATAAAACAGGATATTATAGCGTGTATATTCGCCAAAGAATATTTATACGAATAAACTTTTTGAATAGTAAAAGGGAAGAAGAAAAGCGCCAATTATACAAACGAAAATGGGAGGTCTTTTTCTAGGGCTTTTTCTTCCGGTGCTTTTTTTTCTAGGACTTCTTTTTCCGGGGCTTTTTTCGGGGCCTTTTTTCCCGGGGCTTTTTTTCGGGGCTTTTTTCCGGGCTTTTTTTACCTAGATTCAAGAATGAATATAATATTAAATTAACACTGATTACAAAAAGACAGTTGATTGGTGGGCATTCCGAGCAATACTTGAGATTATGTAGTGGTCTTTCTCATTTTTTTTTGACAGTTTACAGTCATCCCTCTCCCGTTTTCGTTTGTATAACTGGCGCTTTTCTTCTTCCCTTTTACTATTCAAAAAGTTTATTCGTATAAATATTCTTTGGCGAATGAATCTAGGTAAAAAAAGCCGGGAAAAAAACCCCGGGAAAAAAGCCCCGGAAAAAACGCCCTAGGAAAAAAAGCACCGGAAGAAAAAGCCCTAGGAAAAAACCCCGGAAGAAAAAGCCCCCTGAAATTTTTTTTGAAAGTTTGTTAAAACTATTGGGGCATAACATAAGGTTTCGTGAACAATAGATATTTATTTACCTACCTGTAATTTTTCGGTAATTTTATTAATATTGTTTTATTTAATGCACCGATTTTTATTTTGAATAAATTTATATAAGTAAATAGGTATGTATGATATAGTAAAATAAATAAATGTTGGTTTAGAATCGTGTGAATTATAAAATTACTTCATGGTGGTTTTAAACTTCCCCCTCGATATCAAAGTTGAGACGTAGGGTTTTTTCTTCCAGGGGCTTTCTTTACCGGGGCTTTTTTTACCGGAGCTTTTTCTTCCAGAGGCTTTTTTTACCGGGCTTATATTTTAGGGACTTTTTCCCGGGCTTTTTTTACAGCCACCCATATTCTTAATAGGTACTAATTTTCTTTGCTTCTTGTGTCAATATATTTACGCATATCCAAAATTTGTTGTTGTTTTTTACATTAATGTAATTACTCACAGGAAACTTATGTACCTACTCTACAGAAATATTTTTTTTACACAAAATAATATATTACAAATATTGTATGCCTAATTGGTGATTTTCGCAAATTTATTGTTTAGTTTCTACATAAAAATATGTATGAAAACAATGTAGGTACTGAAACATATAATACATAGGCCATGATTTCGTTTAGAGCAAGATATAGGATGATGGAAGCATTACTTTATGGGTTTATAAAAATTATAGTGGCAATATACCACTACATCCATTGCAGCGGTGACCGCCGCTTCTACTTGTGACGTCACGATAACATTAACACAGCGCTTATGGGAAACCGCCGAAGTAGCATACCTAACTATGTTTAAGTACCTTGGTAATAACCTCATAGCTACAATGCACTGTTGCAACATATTGAAAAACATTTTAACAACAAATATTTATCAGAAAGAATGTCTTCGGAGGAAGGAATACAACGTATAAAAAATTCCAAATTTATTAAGATTTAATATTTGATTGATGAACAATTCGGAGCGGTTAAATGTAAGAATTATTGTTTAGTATAGGATTTGTTTAATGTAAGATTTGCATTGCACAATGTGACTATATGAAGTCATACTTGTAGAAGGGAAGGAGGGAAGTCAGTCCTACTCGAACCTTGTTAAAGTACGGAGCTATTGTTTATGACTTATGAATTTGTTGGAGTTATAGTGAATAAAACTGATTTTGTGTTCTCTAAGTTTGATTACTTTTCTATTATATCTAACATATCAGAAGTGAGATTAGCCACGCGCTGGATATTTGGTTAATTACTAAATATTGTAATTGTGCAACATTACGCAATAATGGGTAAGCACGCTCGACGCCGGAGATCGCTCTCAAGGAGCCGGTCGCGTAGCAGACGCCTCTCGCGCACTAGCAGGACGCGCGAACGTTCGTCGGCGAGTTCGGATGATAAAACAACGGAATTAAATCGTCTTAAAAGGCGATTGAGTAAATTAGAGGGACAAAGGCAAAGTGTTGGTTTGCCCAGTGTGCACGATGAAGCGTTGGTGCCTCCTTTCGACCCGCAGTCCAGTGATTTGACTATAAAAGCGTGGATTGATCGAATTGAAAATGTAGCAACGTCGCTGAACTGGTCGAGCTCCTCGATTGTAAAGATAGTCGCGAACAAATTGGGCGGGTTAGCGCGCAAGTGGTATGACAGTCAGGAATGCCTGTCTGTGGAATGGACTGAAATGAAAAACGTGTTAATCGGACAATTCAGTAAACCCCTTCCGTTTGCAAAATTACTAAAGGAAGCCGCGAATTATGAAGCTAAGCCGGAACAAGACCTCGGCGAATATTGTTTTAATAAAGTTGCGAAACTAAAACTCCTTAAAATCTCGATTCCGGAGGAATACGTTGTCGATGCAATAATCGGAGGAATTCCGGATGAGAACATCGCAAGAACGGCTAGATCGTCGCGATTTACTAATTCCGCTGAACTATACTCATTCTTAAGTTCCATAGGGCACATGGTCCGCCCGACAAGACCCTCGGCATCATTGCCCGGTACTAGCAGGCAGCCGTTTCATAAACCTCTCATGTCAGACGATGCTACTAATAGGGGCGAGTATAAAAAGCCAATAAGCTGTTACAGTTGCAAAGGGCCGCATTATGCCAAAGATTGCCCAAATCAAATCATTCAATGTTACGGGTGTAAGCGACCGGGACACATTAAAGTCAATTGCCCTCTCAAAAAACAAAAAGGTAACCATGACGTCAGTGAAGCATGACTATTTCCCGGCAACGACAACAATCCATACGTCATGACGGCCGATTTAAACGGCAAACACATAAAATGCTTGGTCGACACGGGCAGCTCCTGCACGCTTGTCAAACATTGCCGTGCAAGTGAACTGGGATTAACAATTTCAAGTGACTCTGCGAACACCGTGTTGCGTAGCTTTACGGGAAATAGTGTGCGCAGTATAGGGACTGTGCGGGTGAATCTGCAAGTAGGACAGGCTAAAGCAGTGGTACGTGCCATAGTCCTGGATGATGCGACAATGATGCACGATTGCATAATCGGATGTGACTTCCTGAACTTACCAAGTGTGATGCTGACGGGAATCGGTACGGAAGTGTTGATACGACAACTAAACGAATTAAAGTTAGAACCCTTGGAAGTATGTTCGTCGCAAGTTGCCGATTTTGTGTTTGGGAACGTCCCGGACGAATGTAAACAGAAGTGCCGGGAGTTGTTGTCAGAATTTTCGGATCGTGTTTCGGCCTCCCTCGCCAATTTGGGCAAAGCAGGCGCCGCCGAACTGGTTATCAAGTGTACAACTGACATCCCCATTACTTACCAACCGTGTCGTATGCCCATGACGGAGGAAGAAATATTGGGGAAAATAATGAAGGAGCTGCTGCAGTATAATATCATAAGCGAGTCTGATTCCCCATATGCAAGCTCGGTGCTTCTCGTAAAGAATAAGACAGGTGATTGCCGGTTGTGCGTGGACTATAGGAGATTAAACGCAGTTGCGGTGGACGGATACCCCCTCCCGGGCAGCCGCGGGGTGCAGGCGGTATTGCAGGTGCAACCACCCACGACGGTCAGGCGGGTGCGGCAATTTGTGGGATTGTCGGGGTATTTTAGGAAATTTCAAAGAGATCGTGCCCAAGTGATAGAACCATTAACAAGATTAGCGCGGGCGGGTATGGGTTGGAAATGGGGTGCCGAGCAACAGGGTGCCTTTGACACGGTAAGGAGAACGCTTACGACGGGACCTGTGCTAGCAATGTTCGACCCTGCAAAGCCGACGGAGCTCCATACTGACGCCTGTCCCGCTGGCTTGGGTGCTATTTTGGCGCAGCTGCATGAAAGTGCGTGGCGTGTTGTAGCTTGTTGCAGTAAGCGAACCACCATCGACCAACGGAACTACCATTCGTGCGAGCTGGGGACGATGGCTGTTGTGTATGCTCTCAGGCATTTTCGTGTATATTTAGTTGGATTGAAGTTCGCCGTGATCACAGATTGTAATGCCCTGCGCACAGCATTCACGAAAAAGGACCTAATACCTCGTGCGGAGGATGGTGGTTGGAAGTTCGGGAGTTCGAGTTCGAAGTACATTGTCGGCCTGGTCACGGGATGCCACACGTTGATGCACTGAGCCGCTACCCAATCGCTGAAATAAAGGTGCAACCGGTAGTGCGAGCGTTGCAAAACTGAATGTGTATATTCGGCGTTCCCACGCGAATAATTAGTGACAGGGGTAGTGCGTTTACTTCAAGGGCTTTTCGAATTTTCTGCGAGTCTTATGGTATCAAGCACGTATTAAATGCGGTCGCCACGCCAAGGGCTAACGGGCAATGTGAACGCTATAACAAGACGATCGTGAATGCATTGACTACCAGCAGTGCAGACAGCAATAGTGACAGATGGGATACCTGTGTCAAGACCGTGCAGAGTGCCCTCAATACAGCATTTAACAAAGGTGTTAATACAACCCCTGCGGAGGCCCTGTTCGGTTACAAGCCCCGTCCAGCTGCCGAGGCAAGACTATTAGCAGAAATACAGGGAGAGGTTGACAGAATCGACTTGAAGGCATTGAGAAAACATGTGACCACGCACGCCAGCGAGAATCAAAGGCAGCAAAAGGAGAGATATGGCAAGAATAGGCGTAAGGCAGACCAATACGCAGTCGGCAATGTTGTTCTTGTTGCTGTTACCAGTGGGGCCAATACAGAAGGCAGTAAGAAGTTGTTCCCGAAATTCAGAGGACCGTTTCAAGTAACTCGGGTCCTGTTCAACGATCGTTACCAGGTTGAGGATTTGCGTGAGGGCCACCGAAAGTCATGCACAGTGGTAGCGGTCGACAAGATGAAGCGCTGGTCTCCAGTGGTGTAGTGACGGGTGGAGCAGTACACTGTTTAGGGGTAAGGTCTGGCGAAAGAAGTAGCTTTCCTTAGATGTGGATGTGAGGTAGGAAGTAGCCTTCCTCAGGGTAAAGTCTGCCGAAAGAAGTAGCTTTCCTCAGATGTGATGCGAGGTAGGAGGTAGCCTTCCTCAAAGTAAGGTCTGCCGAAAGAAGTAGCTTTCCTCAGATGTGGGTATGAGGTAGGAAGTAGCTTTCCTCAAGGTCAAGTCTGGTGAAAAAGGGTAGCTTTCCTCAGATGTAGGCACGTGGGTAGGAAGTAGCCTCCCTTCGGGTGCGTTTGGAGTCAAAATGTATGTGTAGAAAGGCGCAGGGAAGGAAAGAGCCGTTTCCTTCAGGCGAGAGGGGGATCAGTAGTTTCCCTGGGACAAGGGGTCGGGGGGTCGCCCAGATGCGATTTGTATTACAGTAATTTGAGGTAGCCGACCCAGGGACTGATCGGCCGTCAGGATGGTCGAGTGTAAGAATTATTGTTTAGTATAGGATTTGTTTAATGTAAGATTTGCATTGCACAATGTGACTATATGAAGTCATACTTGTAGAAGGGAAGGAGGGAAGTCAGTCCTACTCGAACCTTGTTAAAGTACGGAGCTATTGTTTATGACTTATGAATTTGTTGGAGTTATAGTGAATAAAACTGATTTTGTGTTCTCTAAGTTTGATTACTTTTCTATTATATCTAACATAAAATTTACCCGTTTTTCCAAATCATAAAGGAATTGAATCTCAATCTTTGACTGAGAATAACTCTGAAACTAGCGAAGAACGGGCATTATTGTATTATATTTTTCCAATTGGTATCTGGAGGGGAATGTAGTACTGTGCTCCGTGTCCGCGATTTAAGAAACACCCTGTATAGGATGTTTTATTTAAAATAACAAAGTTGCTTATTGTACTGTGGAAAGCAAACGCCCTGTATACGTGATATACATTTAGGAGAATGCAGAATTATACACTGCAGAATAACTTTTACATTTAAACTTCTTTCATATTTTGACTAATAAACGCGCTATAGAAGCATCAATTTCTGATTTTAAAAACCTCGTAGAGGACGCCACAGTGGAATTCCGGCGTTCATCAAAAAACAAAAATATAGCTAATACCAAGCTGCATAAGTATAGAAAATTTAAACAAAATCCTTAGTCCAGTTTTTTTTGTAATAATTTTTCAAAAATTTCAAAATTTTTGGAAGAGCGCCGTTGCGACCGCTTTTGGATTTACTAAATAATTTTTTTTTCAGGGTGTTACCGCCAACGGGCTTTCAAACGAGTTGTTGCAAAACCTGATCAGATAACTAGTTTCTGAATTATGGGGCGTTAAAGTCAAAATTTTGAAAAATTCATAGCGGCCGCCATCTTGAAGTTAGAAAGTCCGGCAAAAACTGTTTCCCTTCAATTATGGTCTTCTTTCATATTCCCTACTGAGATTTTCAAAATTCCGCTTCTGAAAAATTTGCTACCAAAAAAACATGTCTAACTTCCGCTTCCGGTTTCGGATTTTTTGAAAAGCTTATTTTGTCAATGAATTTTAGATATATACCCCTTCATTTAAAATTTCATCACAATCGGTTCATTAGTTTTTACGTTAGAGACGTCACATACATACATACATACATACATACACACCCACCCAGCCATCCACCCACAGACAGACATTTTTTCTAGACTACTTTTTTGGGTTCCTGGGGCCCCAAAACACGTATTTCCGCGAAAATCTCGATTTCGAAAATTTTCATGATAAGTATGTGACGGACCAAGGGTGGGATTGGAATGTTTACCAGAGGGAGAAGCGAGGGGTGGGATTGGAATGTTTACCAGAGAGAGGAAAGCGAGTGACGCTTCAAGGCAGAAGGTCGGTTTTGGGGTAAACGACGAAGTGTGAGTTTAAGCAAAAGTGCTTAATTAATAAGTATATAGTGGAAGAAAAGTGAGTGCTGTTGGGTGCTTCGTTTATATAAAATAAGGAAAGCTGGTGCATCGTAGAAAGGACACGTGTGTAAAAGGAAGGAAGGTTTTAGTGTTAAGGTTGTGTAGATATTAAAATAAATTGTTCTAAGTTAAGGTAGCTGATTGTGTTTTTGTAATTTGGTTTTCGTGCCGCTTAAGTCGAGTTTAAGTACAAAGCAAGCCAACCCAGACCGCCCTAAGAGTCTCACTGAGCTAGTTTGGAGAAAGGTATATGTTACAAGTATCCCTATACCAGTGGTGGTATGGGAAAGTAAAAAGGGGATTTCTGTTATTTATTTGGAATAAACGTTGAGAAGGGATAATCAAGAATTTTTCTAAATTGATCGAAAAGTCTAATAAGCTACATGATGAATATAATGTGCATTCCCCTTTTGTTACAACATAATGGTATTAGCGAACAAAAACATTTTGAAAATTCAAGTTTGTACATCAACGCGCAATAGAGCGTAGGATCTTAGGAATCACATTGAACAACAGGAAAACAATGGCTAGGAGAAGAGAAATGGCTGAAAAACGGAATTGGGCAGGCCACTGTAGTAAAAAAAGTAACAAAATGCAACGGGATGCGATGGGATGACGTCTTACTACCTACTAAACATTATGACCTATTTTATGTGAACGAAACCTGACCTTTTGCCAGTCCCATTTACGGAAACCTTACACCGAGAAGAGTGCTTGCTTGCATTTTTAGCGGTAGTTGATAAAAAAACCAAGGCGTGAATACAACAGAAAACGAAAGTCACATCTGTAGGGACACGTAGTTGCAACAATATCGGGTGTCGCATTTAACACCATCCACCTTTAAAAGCTTGTAACCGGATTTTGATATGATATCGTTTATTAAATGTAATTTTTTTAGAATAAATGCTCATACCTACTTAGCACTTGATAAGGTAATTATTTTATCATGCAACTCCTTGAGTAATATCGAGTAAAAACCTAACGTGTCAAAAATGTATGAAGCAATATACCGCGTCAGTTTAACGATAATATTTTCACAGAAAACAATAATAATTAAAATGATAATAATAATGAATCAATTTATGTAGGATTCAAGAAAGAAGCACACGTAAACTCCCTACAAAATGAATATTTTATTCACTGAAAGGGGTGTTTATAAAAAGCTTTCATTTTCAAAGTACTTAAGTTATTTATATTCTCTCGTACATGAATCCTCTTCATATTATAAAATTATATCTAACAAAAGATGTAACGAAACAGAAACAGAACTTATCGTTATAACTATATGGATAATCATTTCAATCGTCTGTTTTTACATTCCCATACCACCACTGGTATATGGGAAGTATTGATATCATGAAAATTTTCGAAGTCGAGATTTTCGCGGAAATACGTGTTTTGGGTCCCCAGGAACCCAAAAAAGTGGTCTAGAAAAAATGTATGTGTGTGGGTGTGTGTGTAAGTGTGTGTGTATGTAACGCCTGTAACGCAAAAACTAGTGAACCGATTTTGATGAAATTTTAAATGAAGGGGTATATCGAAAATTCATCGACAAAATAAGCTTTTCAAAAAAATCCGAAACCGGAAGCGGAAGTTAGACATGTTTTTTTGGTATCATTTTTTTCAGAAGCGGAATTTTGAAAATCTGAGTATGGGATATGAAAGAAGGGCATAATTCAAGGGAAACAGTTGTTTAGCGGACTCTCTAACTTCAAAATGGCGGTCGCTATGAATTTTTCAAAATTTCGACTTTAACGCCCCGTGACTCAAAAACCAGTTATCTGATCAGGTTCCGCAACAACTTGTTTGAAAGCCCTTTGGCTGTACTACACCAAGAAAAAAAATTATTTACTAAATCCAAAAACGGTCGCAACAGCGCTCTTCCAAAAATTTTGAAATTTTTGAAAAATTATTACAAAAAAGCTGGTCTAAGGAATTTGTTTAAATTTTCTATACTTATGCAGCTTGGTATTAGCCAAGTTAGCTACATTTTTGTTTTTTGATGAACACCAGAATTCCACTGTGGCTCCCTCTACGAGATTTTGAAAATCGGAAATTGATGCTCTTATAGCGCCTTTATTAGTCAAAATATGAAAGAAGTTTAAATACAAAAGTTGTTCAGTATATAATTCTGGATTTTTCTAAATGTATATCACGTATACAGGGCGGTTGCTTTCCACAGTACAATACGCAACTTTGTTATTTTAAATGAAACACCCTGTATATTATTATATAATTAAACGCAAAATTTAATTGTCTATCACATAGTATAAGGTATTCATATATGTAAAATGTACGGTTGATGTGAAATTCGTGAATTTTGAATATTCACTCTGACTGAAACGAATCATGCGCGTCGGTCGGTAGCGATCGTCCGGCTTCGCCAGCTGTGATTACAACAGATACACACGTGTCTTCTTCTGTACATTTCGAACCCGCATAGTTTCGTTTTTCTAGCTACGCATTCAAATGATTTCCAACTTTGCCTCGCGAACTACTGTTGAATACCAAAAACGAAATGTTTATTTTGAGTATGGGAAAGTCCAGGGGAGGTTTGCACCTCCACTTTTTTTACGTTTGTTTTGAGGACAGTTTATCTACAACAATATATTATCATTATCCAAAAGATGACAATAAAAAAAGACTTGCAAACGTAGGTGTAGTAGATGTATTACAGACAAAAAACACGAAAACAAAAGTAACACATCACAGCCCTACACACGATTTATTTTGTTAACAGTGGAAATATATTTTGTATTCGCCGCAACACTTTGCAACGATTCGTTATCAAATAAGCTCTGTATGTTTTTCAAGAAAGGTACATTTGTCATTCTGCGCCGTTGGAATTCGTAACGGGGTACATAATTCACGCTCAATAAGAATTTATGGCAGGCATAGGAGGAATTTTCATATTGGTGATTATCAACCCTTTTCACTATACATACTACTTACTTACAAAGATCGAAATTTCAGTGCAGTTACTCCCATGAAAAGTCCATATAAAAATTTCATCTGAGGGGCATCCGAAATGTATCTGTAATGAATAGGAAACTCATAATGTCGTACACTTTAAACCAAAAACAGCGTTCAAGTATTAATACTTACAGTGTTCTCAAGTTGGGTATGTTACGAAAAGTTCCCGCTTCCACCACTCTTAAGAAGGGCAAGTTTCCGAGGATTCTGTAAAGAAAATTGAATTTACAATTTGGGAAAATTAGCTGAAGGTGTATTATATTTACATAAGTCTATTTTTTTAATATTTAAGGAAATTAAACTAGCATACAGAATAAATTAACAAAATTGAAATTATTGGCTTTATTTAGAACTGTTAAGCTTCCAGAAGAAGGGTTAACCTGTAGGAATGAAATACTAAATCGAAGTTTAATTCGTTTCCCAAAAACTTATAAATGGGAAACCGTACAACTATTTGATAAAGTCTACTACCAAAGTTATCCCAACGTATTCTCTTTCTCTTTGTAACCGTATACCCTTTAGTTTAACAATCTATAATCCATATTGATTTTCAATATCTTCCTAAGTTGATACGAGTTCGTACATGACACTGAATTGAAATACGGCCCCACACAGGTTTTGCAAATCGTATTCATGTAGAGGGGTATCCAAAACACGTACAATATATAAAACATCCCATATTGACGTCACTGTTAAAATGATTTATTTCTGTTCGTTTATTTATGCCGACGTCACTGTTTTCACTTACAATTTATACGAAAAAGTTTGTTTGAATATCATTTCAGAATACGGATTGTAAAATTGTATAAAACACCGTACAATCAAAACTTTTTGATTGGCACATATTAGGAAAACCAATGGAATGATTTACAGAATAAATCTAAATCTGTTCAATTTCCTATTCTAAACTATTTGAAAGAAAAACTTTACCGCAAATATTTTGTGAATCCTCAAGATGTCTATGCACCCTACAGACAGGGGCGGATCTACATAGAAACCAATGAAGCTAATGTTCGAGGCCACCAGTTTTCAAAGGCCCCCGTTTAAAATTTTATTAAAATTCATTCAACTATTAGATCGTTTACTGATTTACAGAGCTTTCGTGTTTCCACGATAAATTGTGTGAACGTTTGCGTTGAAGTAAGGGGTAACCTATTTGAACACATTTTGTGACAACAAATATGGACAATTATTTCGTATATTTTTAATAAAGTTGGAATGTTAAAAAGTTTGTTTTTTATCAATAACTCTACAACGATGTAGGATCGGAAATTGTTCACTTTTAATTTTAGATTTGCTTTAGCCCCCTGAGGGTCAGTTTATTAATCCGCAGTTAACTCCTTGTCAAGCTAATCAACGACCAACCGCATGGGTACGATTCTTGTAACAATCTGTATAAAAACAAGAAACTGTTTGATCTGCTTTCGAGTTAATTGAAGTTTAGACTAAAAATGTGCACTATATATCCATGTTATTTTATACTAACTGTTATAATTCAGTTTGATGGATAGATAATTTTAAGACACTGTTACAGCGTTACCATTTGCGCCGGATACACCTACCATTAATTCATTTGAACACATCTTTTTCCAAAACACGTGCTATTGAGAACTAAAATTTACAATTCACCAGCAGCTATAGTCACTACCATGGTTTTAAATTAAATTTCAACGGTATCAATATTCTGATTCTTGTGAATTAGTTTCCTTAGTATATCTGTTGGTCTCTGGGTAGCTGCGTAGCGTAGCTTCGACAGTTTCTTACCTCCCACTTTGTCCACTTTAGTTTTCTGAATGTATTTCTCAAAGTGGTGTTGAACGAGTTGTGAGTGATTCCCTCTGTGTGATCCCTCCCACGTTGTAAATCAAAGTATTTCCCTTTGTTCTTCGAATTGAAAACCCACCTTTATTTCGTATTACATAATTCTTATTACATCTATCCCTTGCTTTCTCGGTGTTCGTAGCGCTGGCTCATGTTCTGCACTATCAACTAAGTACTTTACTAAAATGTAGGAACACTAAAATACATACATCAATTTATTGTTTCCAGTCCTTATTACGACTATTTTGTTCGTGTTCTTCAGCTGAGCTGTAAGGATGTTATATCTTCTCAAAGTTTTACTTATTTTTATGATACATATTCATACACATTTGAGCATACAGTTCTCCATTACAGTATTCCGCTTCTTGTAAATCAATATTATATGGTTAAGAATTTCCATTGACAATTCAATCCATATTCCGTCAGCCAATCAGAAGCGCCCTTTTTAAAAATTGCCAAAATAGTCAATCAGAAGGCTATTTTACTGACAATACTATTATGACAACTGAATAGCAGTAGTCTTCCAGCGATAATACTTATGTCAGATAAACGTCAAAACAAATGTCAAAAAAATTATTATTTTAACAATCAATTTCTTTGAAAAAAATATTATTACTTCTAAACCGGACATTACATGGAACTAATATTTTAGATAGGAATTACAGTGACAGAATCAGTGCTCATCCTAACACACTAGTGGAGCGCATGATAGAAGATGCCAACGATATGCAACCGCGATTAAAAAGGTTCAAACCGCTCGACTTGCAAACAGATTTGATCACTAGTGATAAAATTTAAGCAGCACATTACTTAGTATACATAAAACTAGTATTAAGATTAACATAGGAGTGTTATCAATGGAAACACATCCTCCATGCTTGTAACCTATTATGTTAGTCAAAATAACTATTTATTGTCGTTTGGCAACAGATTGTAGTGTTAAAAAAAAAAGATAGGAATAAACAACTCACGAGAAGTGTTAAATATGCAAAAATATTCAGGGCATTCCATTTAAAAAAATTACCTTAAGAGTGCCACACTTTTTGTAACACCTTGAAAATAATTGCCCATTTACCCACAGTTTACATCTGCGTTAGAAATTATTTTTTTGCGCTACTGTGCTCTATTTCATTGTTTACCGCGGCTGTTTCCAAGATAGTAAGTTATGTTTACTAGTTGCTAAGGATAAAGTCGTCGGTAAAATACTTTGGGGTTCTAGAACGGTAAGTAAATTTACTCAAAACGAATGTGCCATGTAATTTGATAAATTAATGTCAGTCACAAATGTCAGTTTAGTTAAATAAAATGAATGCAATTTCCAATGTTAGTTAAAACAAATCCTGGAGCTTTTAATTTCTCATTTCTTGTAACAAAGTACGCCAGCAAAGATTTTTCATCAATACTTGTACTTTTCTTGGTACACCAATTTTTTAAAATGATTGTAGGTACCTTCGTAGAGTCTCTCTAGACTTATCAGGAATGAGAACCGAACACCCCACATTCCAAGCTTCGTCTATTTCGTTTTCGGAATCATTTTCATTAATTTTTAGCACGGAACTCCAAATAATTTTCACAAAAAACTGCAATGGCGGTAACTGTTTACAGATTGCTATAGAAACGCAATATATCAATCGACAATACGGCAACGTGATGCGGAGACTGACAATGATCGCATTTGAATCTGTATTAATTATTAATTTATTAAAAATTCTTTTTACCGGATTCAGTAGCGCAAAAAACGTCATAAGCATCACGAACGTTAAGGACTACCGATCTCAGACAATAATTGGAGTCGTCGCTGCGCTCCTCCTCCAAACTATTGTCTTCGATCGGTAAAATGTCCTTACCGTTCTTAATACTTAATATACTATTGTAACTGTTACAGTGTAATGTTTTCTGGTTGGTTACCATCGTTGCATTGAAATTGATAGGTGAAATTTTTGATACTCCTGCCCTGCGCTAACGGTACCTGAAGTCAATTCTCGTGTATACTTAAATTGACTGAAGTGAGTGAAAGTTACACAAGTTGACGGCCTAAAACCGATATACCGATATAGTATTAGAATCAATAAATCAGATATACATATTTACAAAGATACCCAACGTAGCCCGGGGCGAAAGGTGGTAACGCACCGATATGAGTTGCAAATCCTAAAGTATGTTTCTAAAAATACTTTTGTTATTCCTCCTATTCTTAAAGCCCCTATCGGAGATTGAAAATCATCATAAGTATATAGGTATTCTGTTGTAATGATTTCAGTGGAGCTACTGCCAAAACATTTTTGCGACTTTCTCACTCATCAGAATATCTTATGCCTCTGCCTCCCCACGCTGTTCATTCCTCTAATTTTTACTCACAATCAGGTTTTTGTATGGAATATTTCCTATTCTGCAATTTCTTCGTTGATTACACAGTCTCTCCAAGATAAGCTGTTTTTTGACATCACATCTAATAACAGTAACAATGATAGATAATATCAAATAATAGTGTGTATATTTAGCAAATGCAGCTCCTTAAAGTTTGAATGTTATTTATACTATACAGGGTGATTCCTAAGTACGTGTAGAAAATGAAGGGGGTGATTCCTGAGCGAAAATTAAGGCTACTTTTTCCTATAAACGTGTATCCTAATATTTTTCCCTGAAGAGTTACCTACGCCTCTTCAAAAATGGAGTAAACATTTGGTTTTTAATTTTTATCTCAAATTTGGACAAAGATAGAAAAATAAAAATAAATGGACGTGTTCTACTAACAGGAAGGCCCTTTACCTTAAAAATTCCGGTGCATTAAAAAGTTCTAATAAAAAAATTAACAGGGGTTGTAAGTTTCATCCCCTTCTAACAATACAGGTGAATAAAGAAAATATCCATAAAGGGCCTTCCTGTTAGTAGAACACGTCTATTTATTTTTATTTTTCTATCTTTGTCCAAATTTGAAATAAGAATTTCATACATCTTCGCAATTACAACTATAAAAGGATGTCAAAATTAGTTTGAGTTTACACTTACAAGTCACGTTCCTCCAAAATTCCTTCGTGTAAAGCTCTCTATAATTTTCAAGATTATAGAAATACTTTAAAAATAGCCATTGCAAGTGTTCAATTTTAATTTATAAAGTAGATATTGTGTTCCTGTTATAATAAAAACTTTTTCAATATTTGACATGATCCCTAGTGAATAATCTAAGTACTGATATTCAAGTTTGATGGCTTTGTTACTTGGACTTAACACACAAGAGCAAAAAAACGAGAACATAAATTTTAAAAAAATGTTAAGAACGCTCCTGACTGTTCAAGAGAGCGGCGCTTTGAGTTGAAAGTTGAATAAACAACAAAGGGTAAGTAGTTACCTATCCCTTAAGAGTTGAGTAAAGCTAATTATAAAGCTTTACGGAAAAATAAAACAGTCCACTCAAAAACAAGACATAGTCAACAGATTTTAAATTGTAACATAAAAAAATAATAAACGTTGGAAGCTTGATCAATTTTTAAACATAACCAATTAATTGAAAGGGTTGTCATCGATAATATATATTATCTTTCCCAAAAATGGCAAGTAAAGCAAAACAGCAACCATTTTAAAAGTAAATATGTAATTTACTAAAGCTTTTGATAATGAAAGTAAAGTTTACAAAGTCTCAATTTCTTGTGTTAAAAACAACATGATGTGGGAATGCAAACGAACGACTAATTGAAGATTTTAGTTAGGTATAGTATAAAAAAAACTTAAGTTTGCAAAAATCAGGTAGGGTGTGACCAAACGTTCAGCCTGACGTCTGTCCCGACCCCAAAGAGAAAATCATGACGGAACTATGTCGAATATTTCACTCATACATTGTTGTAACAGTAGTACAGTACAAAACTAATAAGTGATAGTTCAACGTTGCCAGGCCAATCTAGCGATAGTTCCACGTTGCCATGACATACTTGCGACCACAACATACTACTAAAAAAAAACAGATTTAGTTAAACGTCATGAACCGTTTTGGGAATGTTTCAGAACGAGAAATTGACGAAAATGTTATTAAAAGTGAATGCAAAAATACGAAAAAGAGCAAGGACAGTGTCTGGAGACAGTTTATGTCATTTTGCGCCGAAAAAAAGTACACATTCGATCGAGAGACTCCAGTATCCGAACTTGCATTCATTTTGAAAAATACAATTGGTTTAGAGTATTTTTATTCGAGAAATATTCTCCCTAAATACCATTCGTGCTTAAAAATTAACCGGATAATTTTCATTCAAGCACGTTGTCTAATTTCACTCGCTCTACGAGCTCGTGAAATTATTAACAACGCGCTTTCATGAAAATTATCGGTAATTTTTTAGCACTCGTGGTATTACCCCCGAATATTTCACTCATACATTGTTGTAACAGTAGTACAGTACAAAACTAATAAGTGATAATTCAACGTTGCCAGCCCAATCTAGTGATAATTCCACGTTGCCATGACAAACTTGCGACCACAACATACTACTAAAAAAAAAACAAATTTTATTAAACGTCATGAACCGTTTTGGGAACGTCTCAGAACGAAAAATTGACGAAAATGTTATTAAAAGTTAATGCAAAAATACGAAAAAGAGCAAGGACAGTGTCTGGAGACAGTTTACGTCATTTTGCGCCGAAAAAAAGTACACTTTCGATCGAGAGACTCCAGTATCCAACTTGCATTCATTTGAAAAATACTATTGGTTTCGAGTATTTTTATTCGAGAAATATTCTCCCTAAATACCATTCGTGCTTAAAAATTAACCGGATAATTTTCATTCAAACACGTTGACTAATTTCACTCGTGAAATTATTAACAACGTGTTTTCATGAAAATTATCGGTAATTTTTAAGCACTCGTGGTATTACCCCCGAATAATTTGTAAAATTAATAGAATCATATTTTCTGCAGCTTGTAATATTTGCTTCCGACAAAAATCGCTAAATTATATTATCTGATGCCTGTGGCATCAAAAGTAATTACCGGTTTCTGATTGGGCAAAATTTAAAATGGTGAAAAAAATCAAATTGTAACTGGTTCTGTGGAATTCTAAAATGTATTACTTTTTGGCGTTGGAGGAAAAACAAAATTGCACACAGATGGAAAAACTCATACAAACATGATACACAGAACTTCCAACTTTTTATTTTTTCGGAACAGCAATAACACAATGAATAAGAAAATAAAAATAAAAGAGGATTGCTAGGTTCACAATTTGTTGTACTTTCGGTATACACATATGAGCAATGTTTGACACAGAAGATACCTGAGAATGCAAAATATTTCGATGAATTAATCAAAATTTTGATATTTGATTGAACCTTCAAATTAGGTTTTTATCGAGAAGTTTACAGATCACTTCCTTAGCCAATAACATTTCTTTGTACAGGAAATCCATTCGAATTTTCAAGTTAACTGAATTTCACAATCCTGCCAAGCAACGCATGAAGTAGATCCAGCTGAAACCGTTATTCCGTCTATTAATCCTTTGACTGCTTCCGAATAAGGATTTTATAAAATCTTTTATAAATTGCTTCCTCGTTGAAAATACTATAACTTCATTTAGCATTTGCTATAAACATCATGACGACCTGGTACTTAACGTTTTAATTATGGCTTTCAGTATAAAAAAACAAGCTTCAAAGCAATTTAAATTTCTTATTTAAGGATACAATTAAAAACTACAATTTTGAAATTTAGTGGTCCTAAAATTTTCCATAAAATTACTTCATTTGTTTCGAAGACATTATTTGTATCTCACGCAAACATCTGGGCTATCGCCCTACATAATAGAAGATATTCTGGTAATGCTAGATCATCGTCCGATCTAACAAATTGTTAGAATTGTTAGCATTTTAATTTAATTTTACTGAATTCATAACCAAGCCGATGTTCCTCAAAAATTGATGATTTTAAAAATGAAAAGCAACGAGATAAATATTATCAAACTTCAAATACATAACGACGAGGTAAAAAAAATTTGCCTTAACCTGTAGTAATAGAATTCAAGTTGCAATAACATTTTAAAATATTATTTTCGTAGACGCTATGTCAACATTCACCCACAATAAGAATTTCCTATTGAGATCTAATTTTATTATCCTACCGACCGACGACCTGTATTAATTATAGGGCTCCAGTATTAATTGTAGTTAATGGCTATTAAACAAAGAAAGTAATTTAGTCGAACATAACTGCAATTTAATACTTGAGAGTTCCAAAAAAATTACGTTATTCCAAGGATTGTTTTGTAGTAAGTTGCAAACGATCCTACAAACAAGAAACAACACCCTTGAGACATTGCGGATATTACCTGATGTTTTATTTTAATAAACTCAAGGTAAAATGTTTCACTTAACATTTCTAAACAGCACGTAGGGGACTTTTCATACAAGCACAGGGAAAATGGTTTCATTACTAAAGGGTATATTACGAATTTTGAGGAGAAGTTCTACCAAGATATTTTGTAAATTCAGTGTCAGTATACAGGAAGTATAATTAAACAAATTTAATCGCTCACAGACTATAAATCTATGAAGGGCTGATCCAACGTTTTTTTAAATGGGCGATCCTGAAGATGACATGCTTTCTATTAACATCAACTGAAATGTTTTTATCGGTTGTAACTAAATACCTTGATTTAAAAAAATTACTACGCTACTAATCCTGTCAATATATTCTCTCATTACATCATAGTACTATACAGAGGGTGTGTAAAAATTGTGCTGCAAGCTTCAGGTCGTTATTCCTTGACCAAAAATAAGGCAAAAAGCTTATTGTAAAACAACTCTCAAAGGGTTCCCGAGCTTACACGAAGTCCTCAAAGTTCAAAATTTGTAACAGTAAAGAAAGCTGCTATTTCAAAATTAAGTTACTGGATGCGTACATTCAGTGATACCAGTTACAGTGTATATTACCATCGATCGTTTAGAACTAAAAAGAAATTCATAATTTTTATTATCATTATTATCATTTAATTTTTCTATATGCGTAAAAAATAGATTTGGCAATATTGCAATGTAATAGTGTTAGCTTTAGCGCCTTTCAGAGTGCCTTGATGCAATGACAGATAATACATTGTGGTCATCAGTGATCAACTTATCATAGTAGGTGGCTACAAGGTTGCCAAATCTACATTTCTTAAATTGTTATGGTGAGGGGTAGCCATGCGCCTACGAACGTTTTTGCAATAAACTTTTTGCCTTATGTTTGTCCAAGGAATAATTTTACCTGAAGCTTGCACCACAATTTTTACACACCTTGTATTGTTTTATTAGGATCCGAAGTGCAACTCTTTGGCTGTGTTTGTTCTCTCTATCACTAAAGTATAACACGCTATAGGTTTTATTTCATTTTATCAAGTTTTTTGGAAATACGAAATTTCGTACCTCCTTCGCTGATAAAGCAATCAATATCTACTTCACGACTTTTTTGATTTCCGAGACTTGACACGTCTCGGACATCCAGAAGGTCGTGATTTACTTTTACATCATTAAATAGGAAATTTTATGATCTTAAATTCTTGCTTCCGATGTTTGTCAAAATACAGAAAAATTGCCGATTTTTCCCCAATTGAGGAGTGGTTTAGGGGAGACGGGAACTTCGGTTCCCCGGGGGGTTTCAGTTTCAGGGTTTTCATGGGACCTCAAAAACAATATGCCAAATTTCAACTTGTCTCTAACCATCTCTCGCCCTGAATCGACCCTAGACTATCGGGTAATTAATACAGCATACAGATTTGCTTCTACACGACAAAAAAAATGAATCAATCAAACTATTTTTTGTGGCATGACATATGATCAATTGTCAGGAATATAGCCTTTGGATTGGTCCATTTTTTCTTGTCGTATGCGAGAAAATGTCGATGGATTTCGAGAATACAGCCCCTGAGCGTAATGCCGTTAAGATAGGCAACCTAAATGTTTTATTTTCTTGTTTATAACCATTAAAAACAATCGTATCCATGACAATTAATTGTGGTTGAGCTAACCGTCGGTCAACCGAACCGGACTTTATAAAACCGGCCCTTAAACATTTCAGCAAATTTTTTTATAGGCCATTTATGATGAAAACATTGTTCCTTTAATGGACAAAGTCTGTGTCCATTGGACGGTAATTTTTGGGACCGTACATTCTTTTTCCAATTCAACAGAAAACGTTGCGAGGAATTCCAAATAAATCAGATAAATAAATGTAATAGTAGACTTGCCAAGAATATCTTCCCTATATTTTCGTTCGTCGTATTTGTCTGTATGTGCGCTCAAACAGAAATTTTAACATCTATCAATTTATTTGTAACAAGTGACCACTCTTATGGTTGCGTAAAACGCATATTGGCATCAAATTTATAAAAGTCACAAAAGTTTAAACATTCCTGTCAACATTTTAAGGAAGTAGCGAGGGAGATTTATGATATGACAAAATTCTCTTTTCTATAGTTCTCCACTTTTTAATTACCTGTTTGCTTCATGTTTTCTATTTGAACTCTTTAATTAGTACAGTTTCAGATTTCAATCTAGTTTACTATCCTCCATAATATATTTTTCAATTTCATTATTCTTTCCACCTCTTCAAATATGGATAAATGTTCGGTTAATATTTAAATACCGTATGGACATTTTTATTCATGAGCACAGCATGTAATTTTTTTCAAACACGTTTATTTGCTGTTGCTGTTAAATCAATTTTAAAATGTATTATTTCCTGATGTTCACAAATAAACGTGTTCATGCGGTAGGTATAATATAAAAATATAGAATAAAATATAGCGTTTACAAAATATTTTTGTAAAATTCAGACATATAGCTCTTGCTTTATTAAATAGAAAACATTTACAGATTGGATACAGGCTTCAGACTTGCTGTTCTATTAACCTGTCTCTACTGATAACAAAAAAAAATGACTTACAAAGGCAACGATATGAAAACAGATCGAGACATTGGTGGTTCTTTACAAATTGCTTCTATAAAGAAACATCGTTTTTTTCAAGTTCAAGTTTTCCTTTAGTTTTTTCTCTTTTCAACTCATCAAATTCAACACCGTCTGTTCGATAATCAGAAAATCGTCCATACATCAGAATTAGCAATGGTGATTTTATGGTAGATGTAGATACTATATTTTATTTTTATTTACCTGATTTTAATATTAATTAAAGGAAATTAGATAATGATGAGATAAACCAGCATGTGTCTTTTATTTATTCTCCACCAGTAATACGCGTAAACTACTGGCCCATCAACAAAAAATTGAATTTAACTTCAATATGGTAATAAATAATAATTATATAAATCTGTAAAATTTATTAGCAAGTCATTAATGGTGGTTACTCGTGGTTTTACGGGGCAAGAATAGTTATTTGTTTAACAAGGCAGAAAAGTAGTAGATTTACAGCCAAGGCAGTAAATCTGTATTTCTGCCGTGTTGAACATATAATTTTTTCGCAGATTGTTTATATTTAAGTAACATTAATTTAACGATTATCTTTAATAATAGTTAAAGCAAAAGCTTTAATGGAATTTACAGCTGGTAAAATATGATATAAAATAGTAAATATACAGGGTGTTAATACTAAGTCGTTACACCCGAAAATGGCAGTTAGAACTCATTAAAACAAACAACTTTTTTTAGTTCCAATTTATGAATTGGGGCCTCTATTCGTAGTTATTGGATTTCTTTTGTTTTTTTAACAATCGTAATAACTCCTTCATTTCAGGGAATATTTCAAAAAACGGAAGGTTTTCAAAATGAGCTTACGGTTCGCTACAACATTTGTATTTACAGCTATTTTATATTTTTTCAAATAACAAAATGGCGGCCGATCAAAAATTTCAAAACTCAATATTTTGATAACCAACCCATAGATTTTTCTAAATAATTTTTTTTCTAAATCGTCAAACTATCTATTACAACATTTGTCTAAAACATTTTCTTCTATCTATGCAAACAAGAGGTCTTTAATTAAATTACAGAAGAGCATGTGTAAAGTATCGACGAATTAAAAACAATTTAGATCGAAGTAGCTTTCGCCATTAAAAAATAAAACAAAAGAACAATTAGATAAGTGCACAAAACTGAACGAGATACGTTTTAAAATTAATAATTATCAAAATACTGAACTTCGTGACGTGCTTTTGGTTTTTAATTCGTCGATACTTTACACATGCTCTTCTGTAATTTAATTAAAGACCTATTTTTTGCGTAGATAGAAGAAAATGTTTTAGACAAATGTTATAATAGATAGTTTGATGATTTAGAAAAAAAATTATTTTCAAAAATCTATGGGATGGTTATCAAAATATTGAGTTTTGAAATTTTTGATCGGCCGCCATTTTGTTATTTGAAAAAATATAAAATAACTGTAAATACAAATGTTGTAGAGAACCGTAAGCTCATTTCGAAAACCTTCCGTTTTTTGAAATATTCCCTGAAATGAAGGAGTTATTACGATTGTTAAAAAAACAAAAGAAATCCAATAACTACGAATAGAGGCCCCAATTCAAAAATTGGAACTAAAAAAAGTTGTTTGTTTTAATGAGTTCTAACTGCCATTTTCGGCTGTAACGACTTAGTATTAACACCCTGTATATAATATGAATACTTTACCCCAAACAATATGTTGGTAAGTTGTTTTAAATTATTAATATTTTTAATTTTACATGTTATTTGCCTAAATTTCGTTTTTAATGTTTTTCATCTTTCAGCGATCTATTTTTCCTTGAATACTAGAATTTTACTGTGCCATCCTCTACAAGTCTACAAGGTTCTGAAAATTCTTGATGTTCCTATAGCTCGTTTATTAGTCAGAATATGAAAGAAGTTTAAATATAAAAGTTGTTCAGTAGGTATATAGCTCTCGATTGTCCTAAATGTATATCACGTATGCAGGGTGCTTTCTTGCCACAGTACAATTAGCAAGTTTGATATTTTATAGGAAACACGCTATATAATATTATACAGTGAGCACCAAAAGTATGGAACATACCAAATAAAACCGAAATAAATGTTGTTTTTTTTTCTAAAAATTCCGAAACACGTCAATTTTCTTTAAAAATACACATTGAAATGTCAAAATCATTTTCCGACCTTCATTTCTTTGCAAGTGATGACCTCATCGGTATTTTTTTCGCGTCTTTGATACATTTTTCAATTGCTTAAATGACAGTATAAAAATGTTGATACCCTACATAAGAAAATTTTCATATATAATACTACTAGTAACTACGAAATATCCGACAATTTTTGGACAGTATGTAAGAGTACTTGATGCGCGATAATTCGCTATGAGTCCGAAGGACGAATAGCGAATTATCCTGCATCAAGTACGAATACGTACTGTCCAAAAATTGCAGGATTATTTCGTAGTTACGAGTAGTATTCGGAGGACAATTTGACGAACCAAATTTAAATTTTTATAGTTTCAAATCAGATTAATAATAATTTTCTTCGTAACCATGGTTTTATTATACAAACCAGACAAAAGTCAAATTTAATTTTTCTTTCTACCTACGTATTTTGTGCATATACTTTGTGATATTTTCGGTAAAATGGAAACAAAACGGGTTCAACAGAGTACACTTGCAGAGATAGAGGAAGCTTAGAAGGTAAAACGCCCAAGAATTGTATGAAATTTAATGTTTCTTTCTACGTATTTTGTGTATGGTTTGTGACATTTACGGTAAAATGGAAGCAAAATGGTTTGGCTAGAGTACACTTGAAGAGATAAACGAAGCTGTAGAAGGTAAAACTCCCAAGAATACTGTGAAATCTCACACCTCGGTTTGGAAGCAGTTTTTTTTTTGACAGAAAAATTATCGCTGAAATTTTGTACTAGTCCTAAATATCCGAGAATATACAAATTTGGAGTGCGCTGATTGGCTTGTCAAGTGAGTAAAACGCAACCGGATTGGTCAGTTTAGGGTGTGTCAAATTGTCGAGAAATAAATTATTGAATATTTAATAAACACATTCTTAACAAATGTTAAACACGATGTTTAATGATATTAGTATTGATTAAAGAGAATCAAAGATAACAAGAAACAAATGCCTGTAATCTGAACAAATGCCCACAAGTTGTCATATATTCAGAAATGTTTTAATTGTCGTTTACTTGTAATAATTAACATCGGCTTCATAAATCTGATATGGCTCATTTAACAATTTATTACAAGTAAACAACAATTAACATTACTGAATATTTGACATTCCCACACGTTATATTCCCGGTGAAAAGAAAATAGTGACGAAAGATAAAAGCAGAGTCCTCTATCATATCAAGGTAAGCTAAGAGACACAGTATTTCAAGTAAACATTGTTAATATGACCATTCCCCTGCGAATTTTTTGTAAATCTCATTTTATATTTCTTTATTTCAATTATTAGATCTAGGTGTAGTTCAATGAACTGACAAAAGCTATTAATAGCTGTTGTTACGTATCAAACTTTTTCATTACATTTTAGCAGAACAAAAGTAATTAAATTTTAAATTCCCTTGTTCTAAAACATTACAAGCATATACCGAGTGTTAACCACCAAACCTGGCCATAGTACTTACGCATGTTTCACAAACAATATATGAGTTGCCTTGAAATATTTTTGTTTATTATCATTTTGAGGGCTTCATTTTTTGACTATTTCCAGAATAAAAGGTTTGAACATGAACACCCTTTCTTCAATTGAATAGTTCATGTTTATAACACAAATTACAGCACGACTGATAACGCAATTTCATTAGAAAAAATAAGCTGGCAACATGCCATTAAACAAAAATATTTCAAGGCAATTCATATTTTTTACTTTCCCATACCACTACTGGTATAGGGAAGTACAGGGTGATCAAAAATGATTGAACGTGCCGCTTCATACTGATTTTTTGTTGTCCGCTTACTGCTGCTGTCGGCACTTAAATAACCTTGGTAATTTCAGTGGTGTAGACATTGTAATTTAAATGACAGATGGAAATGACAGATGGAAAATAATGCGCAAGACACTGTACAGATGTAAGTATTGATAAACAACAGACTGTTTGACAAAACGGAAAGCATTTTTGATAGTAATTGGACCGACTAGCGGTCATGTGACCTTCAATCATTTTTGATCACCCTGTATATTGATATCATGAAAATTTTCGAAATCGAGATTTTCACGGAAATACGTCTTTTGGACCTCCAGGATCCCAAAAAAGTGGTCTAGAAAAAATGTCTGTCTGTGGGTGGGTGGGTGGGTGGGTGGGTGCGTGGGTGCGTGGGTATGTAACGCCTCTAACGCAAAAACTACTGGACCGATTTTGGTGAAATTTGAAATAAAGGGGTATATCGAAAATTCATCGACAAAATAAGCTTTTCAAAAAAATCCGAAACCGGAAGCGGAAGTTAGACATGTTTTTTTGGTATCATTTTTTTCAGAAGCGGAATTTTGAAAATCTGAGTAGGGGATATGAAAGAAGGGCAAAATTCAAAGGAAACAGTTTTTTACCGGACTCTCTAACTTCAAAATGGCGGTCGCTATGAATTTTTCAAAATTTCGACTTTAACGCCCCGTAACTCAAAAACCAGTTATCCGATCAGGTTCCGCAACAACTTGTTTGAAAGCCCTTTGGCTGTACTACACCAAGAAAAAAAATTATTTACTAAATCCAAAAACGGTCGCAACGGCGCTCTTCCAAAAATTTTGAAATTTTTGAAAAATTATTACAAAAAAACTGGTCTAAGGAATTTGTTTAAATTTTCTGTACTTATACAGCTTGGTATTAGCTACATTTTTGTTTTTTGATGAACGCCAGAATTCCACTGTGGCGCCCTCTACGAGATGTTGAAAATCGGAAATTGATGCTCCTATAGCGCCTTTATTAGTCAAAATATGAAAGAAGTTTAAATACAAAAGTTGTTCAGTATATAATTCTGGATTTTTCTAAATGTATATCACGTATACAGGGCGTTTGCTTTCCACAGTACAATACGCAACTTTGTTATTTTAAATGAAACACCCTGTATATTATTATATAATTGAACGCAAAATTTAATTGTCTATCACATAGTATAAGGTATTCATATATGTAAAATGTACGGTTGATGTGAAATTCGTGAATTTTGAATATTCACTCTGACTAAAACGAATCATGCGCGTCGGTCGGTAGCGATCGTCCGGCTTCGCCAGCTGTGATTACAACAGATACAGACGTGTCTTCTTCTGTACATTTCGAACCCGCATAGTTTCGTTTTTCTAGCTACGCATTCAAATGATTTCCAATTTTGCCTCGCGAACTACTGTTGAAGACCAAAAACGAAATGTTTATTTTGAGTATGGGAAAGTCCAGGGGAGGTTTGCACCTCCACTTTTTTGAAACATGCACAGTATTGCATGCTGCACAGGTCCTATGGCTAGGTTTGGTGGTTAACACTCGGTATATAATAAAAATATAAAGCTCACCAAATTCTTGAACATAAAATCTAATTTACGCAACTATTACATTTTAATAAAAGGTTGTTTGACATTAATTAATGCAACGCATAACATTTCTATTTTAAGACTTAAACTTTAGAGTGGATAATAAGGGTGACCGTAAAAGTTGCAAGTAATAAAAGAAAACGTAATTTTTAGCTCCAGCTTGACTGCTACAATTAAATTTTTCATTTCAGAGATGAGCTTTGAGGTTTAAGTGCAACTTGAGTGTCGTAATAAAACACACTGAAATTAGACATTTTAGGGACACAATTCTACTTTTATTACTAGTTAATGACTGTACGTAGTTGCTCCTAGAATATTATTAACAATTCTCTACGTTAATAGAGTTGACGTATTTTTTACGATAAAGAGCTTGAAGCGGCGCTTGAAACCGCAAGAAACAGATTCGTCTTTAACTTGATAATGATAACGAACCATTGAAGCTGCAAATGGGCAAAAGGTGAATAGATTAAAACACAGTAAAAACCTTGTCTAACCCACGAATGCATTGCAAAATGCGAATATGTGTAAAGCTACTTATTGTACTGTGGACAGCAAACACCCTGTATACGTAATATAAATTTAGGAGAATGCAAATCTATATAATGAACAACTTTTACATTTAAACTTCTCTCATATTTTGACTAATAAAGGCGCTATAGGAGTATCAATTTCCGATTTTCAAAACGTCGTAGAGGGCGCCACAGTGAAATTTTAGCATTAATAAAAAAAAGAAAATGTATCTAATACCAAGCTGCATAAATGTAAAAAATTAAAACAAAATCATATGACCAGTTTTTTTTTAATAATTTTTCAAAAATTTCTAAATTTTTGGAAGAGCGCCGCCGCGCGCCGTTGCGACCGTTTTTGGATTTACTGAATAAACGTTTCTTCATGGTATAGTACCTTCAAAGGGCTTTCAAACAAGTTGTTGCTGAATCTGGTCAGATGACTTAAGATGTGGGGCGTTAAAGTCAAAATTTTGAAAAATTCATAGCGGTCGCCATATTGAAGTAACAGAGTCCGGTGAAAAATTATTTCCCTTGAATTATTTATTATTAAATGGTCTTTTTTCATATCAACTAGGTACTCTGCGGATTTTCTAAATTCTGCTTCTGAAAACAATGCTTCCAAAAAAACATGTCTAACTTCCGCTTCCGGTTTCGGATTTTTTTGAAAAGCTTATTTTGTCGATGAATTTTCGATATACCCCTTCATTTCAAGTTTCATCAAAATCGGTTCATTAGTTTTTGCGTTAGAGGCGTTACATACACACCCACCCACACACCATTCCACAGACAGACATTTTTTCTAAACCACTTTTTTGGATTTCTGCCTTCTGGAGATCCAAAACATGTATTTCCGCGAAAATCTTAATTTCGAAAATTTTCACAATATCAAAAATCAAAAAGAAGAGAGAAATCTTAAACTGAAGCTTAGAAAAATACATTGGTTAATCGAAAGACGTTCTCAGCTATCAATACCTATAACAAACTGTTTTAACAAGCACCTTATGAGGATGTATCAAGAAAACACTACAAAGTATTGTTATCGTTAATCCCCCGTGGTATATCGAAAACGAGGATATCCCCAAGGATATAAGAATTGCTCCGATTACTGAAAAAATTGAACGATTTGTAAGTAAGCAAACATGAAGCAAGCCGAAATCCTTTACAGGCACTAAAATGTTGAGATGCTACTGATGCAGGTACGGTACCCTTACTTTTGCTACGGAGGGAGGATGCTTATGTTGAATGGAGAAAATGCTAGGGATTGTCACTAACAACATTTTAATGGACGTAACAAAAGAAAATAAAATCATAGATTGTGCAGCAACTTAAAACTGATTCCTACAGGGCAGGGTGTTTTGAAGAACGCTCGCTCTTCGTACGACCACAGGACAAAAGAAAAATCTACAAATATTATGTATTTTGTAAGAGCGTAGTAAATACGACTATTTATTCAAAAGTTTTGCTCAAAATGACCTTTACATTATTCTCCTTAAATTTGGTTCACTGTTTCTAAATCATACTATACTACCATTCCCTTTAAATTAATGGGAAAAAAAATAATGTACCTATACCTACTATTTGAAATCATAAAGCTACTTTTAGAACGTTAAAATGTAACGGTAAGAGCACCAATAGTTTCACGTAAGAAGTAGGAGTGAAACAAAAGCATTATCCTGAAAATCGATATTTATATTTTAAAAAAATATTGTTTTACTTACACGTCTCGAAGACTTTTTTTGTACGGTTGAAACGAATTGCTTTTAATAAATCTGATGTCAGAATCAGTGACTGTTATCCTGTGTAAATTTTCCTCTAAATCTGAAGGAACTTCCGTAAGTTCTTTGCCGTAACACCGACACTCCATCTCTATTTCCGCCCCATCTGTAGAATTATAGCAGTCGCATGTCGAGGAATTGTTCTGATTTTTTCGCGGTTCCACTTTAGAAATAAAAACGTGTTGGTGTTCCATAGTAGATGGCTGATCAAGGTATTCTACTGTTATCACGGCCCTTAAATTTAAAACGACGAACCAGAACAAAACGGCATATCGAAACATCTGTAATACAAGAAAAGTAAATATTAGTAGATGAACTTTACTAGAAACCTTGAGTCCATTGTGTACAGACTAATTTGAGCCAGTTATCATATTAGAAATAGGTCTTGTGTGCTCATTGTTAGAAAATTGACGTCAAAGCTGTACACAAAATAAATAGAATTAGCCTCTGATTGACGTTTTGGTTAACAAATTTGATGGCAGAAAAGTCGAGGTTACGAATTCAGTAGCATTTCTTTATTGACAGAGTAAACGCTACAGTAATAAGATGCCAATATTTACAAATATCTAAGGTTAAGACGGAGGCATAATAAAACTGTACTGAATAAATATGAACAAACAGTATCTATTTTTTATATTTTTAGAAAAAATGTAAAGATAAGTTTAGATAGTCTAACAATGCCCCAATAATTCGAACAAAGCAAACAAACAATAAATTTAACTACGAATAATATTCTTCAGGACAGTTACATGAATAAAAGACTCACTAGTTACTCATTTTTTAATCATTATAAGTAATTTTCGGCCATCTGTTTATTTTGTTGTTAAGACGGCAACATATTAATTGGACTTCTTTCACTGAATAATATGGGTTAGTTGCTAACTTCTCTGCAAGTTACATCAAAAAGTACCTTAATAACCATTACCTATGATAATCAAATTACACAGGAAAATAGAAAACTGAAAATTTAATTTTTTTTAATTGTGCATAATTTATAGAATTTGAAAGGTGATCGTAGTAGTTCTCACTAAACTCGACATATCTACTCATTTAACCGAATCTCTATCGCTTACCGTTTATGAGATCCATGTATGCGCTCCTTATCTGACCACCCTGACTAAAATCCTAGATTTCTGTTACAACATACAAACGAAACAGCCTTATAAAAATAAAAAATGTGTCCTTTAATATAACCGATTGCTTTCAGAATTTTTCAATTTTCTTTACAACCAGCGGCATTTTCATTTAAATCCAAAAATAGCATAGCGTATGTTTTGAATTGTTTACCATGATAACGAAGTCAATCTGTAAGTGATACTGTTTTTAATATCTTCGTTTAATTTTCTTTGTTTTTACTTTCCCATACTGGTGTATGGGAAGTATAGATATTATGAAAATTTTCGAAAGTGAGATTTTCGCGGAAATGCGTGTTTTGGACAGCCAGGAATCCAAAAAAGTGGTCTAGAAAAAATGTCTGCTGTGGGTGTGTATGTGGTGTGTATGTATCCTCCGTGGTATGTATGTATTGTACGTATGTATGTGACGGCTCTAACGCAAAAACTACTAAACCGATTTTGATAAAATTTGAAATGAAGGGGTATATCGAAAATTCATCGACAAAATAAGCTTTTCAAAAAAATCCGAAACCGGAAGCGGAAGTTAGACATGTTTTTTTTGTAGCATTATTTTCAGAAGCAGCAAATCTGAGTAGGGGATATGATGGACGACCATAATTCAAGGGAAACAGTTTTTTGCCGGACTCTCTAACTACAAGATGGCGGCCGCTATGAACTTTTCAAAATTTCGACTTTAACGCCCCATAGCTCAAAAACCAGTTACCTGATCAGGTTCCGCAGCATCTTATTTGAAAGCCCTTTGGGGGTACTATACCATGAAAAAAACTTATTTAGTAAATCCAAAAACGGTCGCATCGGCGCTAGTCCAAAATTTTTGAAATTTTTGAAAAACTATTACAAAAAACACTGGTCTAACGATTTTGTTTAAATTTTCTATACTCATGTCGCCTGGTATTAGCTATATTTTTGTTTTTTGATGAACACCAGAATTTCATTGTGGCGCCCTCTATGAGGTTTTGAAAGTCGGAAATTGATGCTCCTATAGCGCCTTTATTAGTCAAAATATGAAAGAAGTTTAAACATAAAAGTTATTCAGTATATAATTCTGCATTTTGCTAAATGTATATCACGTATACAGGGCGTTTTCTTTCCACAGTACAATAAGCAACTTTGTTATTTTAAATGAAACACCCTGTATATTATTATATAATTGAATGCAAAATTTAATTGTCTATCACATAATATAAGGTATTCATAAGGCTGAAATGTACGGTTGATGAGAAATTCGTGAATTTTGAATATTTAGGTTGGACGGAAACGGATCGTCCGTCGGTAGCGATCGTCCGACTTCGCCAGCTGTAATTTCTAGCCGGTACCTAAGCACAAATACATGGGTGTAGTTACGCCACTGCCCAAATCAAAAATTGGAACTAAAAAAAGTTGTTTGTTTTAATGAGTTCTAACTGTCATTTTCGGGTGTAACGACTTAGTATTAACACCCTATATATTTACATATTTACTTTATTTTTTATATCTATACGAAACACGTTTTACAAATTCGTAACGATCTATCTGTTTGGTTTTATACAATTTCAACAAGTGTTGTACATACTTTTGTCCCTCTTTTACACATTTGTTATTAATTACACGTGAAACCTGAAAGCTTCATAACAGTTTCAGCTTGAAAGTTGTTAAAACATTTAGAAATACAAATAAGGACGGATGACAGCTATAAAAATTTGCATTGTATCGTGAGTGAAAGGATTCACATGCATTTATCGTATTTTGTAAGCTAGCCGTATTGTTGGCCCAAATTTTAGGAGGGAATGTAGAATTATCATCTGTATAATAACTAATAATGTAATCAGCATAAAGTCTACCAATGGAAAATTGTAGAAGTAAACGTTAGTACAGTAGGTGTCTTTTATCATTAAGTAACTTAAGAATCATTATTCATAATTGTTATCAGTATGCAGTAACTTAACAATAACTTTAATACGTGGCCCAAAATACCATTTTTCTAAACCAGTGATGGCCCAAATTACATACTTAGGAGAAAGCGCATTAGAGATTCGTGGCCCAGATTACCAACCCCCGATGGGTGATGGATGTCTTTCTTCTGTTCATATGGAATCCGTATACTGTATAGTCTCGTTTTTCTCGCTAGGCATTCAAATGCTTATCAGGGTCTGCCTCGAGAACTATATTGTTGAATACCAAAAACGAATCGTTTATTTTTACTATAGGAAAGTCCAGGGGAGGTTTGCACCTCCACTTTTTATTTTTTACTTCGTTTAGTTCCTAACTCTTCTATTTAGCCCGATGTCTGCAGAACTCGGAAGTTAAAATACATGGATGTAATTTCACACCTCTAAGGGAACGAATAACTAATATAACTTGAATCTCAAGATTTATAGTGCTTGTTTATAATTAAGGAGGTCCCTCGGAACCACAAGATGTTATCCACACACTACCTTTTAAATAATTTAATGTCATTAGTGTTAAAACTCACTCATGACTTCATGAGACTAAAAGACCTGTGATATAATTAATTATAAAGGAACGTAACCAGACACAGCTGGAACATAGCAAATTTTAAAAATAAGTCAAGTCAACTAAACCCGATTCCCCAAAAAATATGACCTGGTAAACTTGCTTTTCATAAAAAGTAATTTAGGTTAAATACATTTATAGGTCAGTAATGAAGAAAGAATACGTCGAGTTTAAATGAAAACCATTTGGTATTTACTCAAACGTGTATAGACTTTCACTTCGTTTAAAATAGCTGGAACTGCAATTTGCTTTTAGTTTAACAAAAATAAACAAATAATTATACAGGGTGAGTCAGACCACCCATATCAGTCGTTTTTTTCGAAAACGGTTAATCGTAGAGAGTCGGGCCAAAATTTTTTATCACAAAAGCCTTCGTGAAGAATCGAATGGTGACATTGGCATTCGCCGGAAAAATCGGCATCCTGAAGAGTTTGCTCCAGAATGTCGAGAACTCCAAAATTTCAAATAGCACGGGGGGTCAAAACTAGTATCGTTGAAAAGTTCTTTAAAAAATAAGCAAGTTTTGTAGGAAAAATAATTTTATTACCCCTGCCCCTTCTGAGGAATATTCGATTGAAGTTATTATGTAATTGTACTGTTATTTAGGCAGCATGTAAACGGCCTAAGTAACAACATACGTCCTAACAATAGAAATGCATGGAAAATCAGCAGTGGATGAACACGGGCTGTCAAGAAGAAGAAGAAAACTGTTATTTAACTTTATATTTAAAAATGTCTAAAATGTAAGTTTTAGATTTAATTAGATTTAATATTGTTACGGGGGCATTAGTCAAAATATTATAATCTTAAAATATATTCAAAATTTGTTAATTATTATTCATTACCAAAGTGCTACATTTCAATGTATTGCATTATTGCTGCATCTAGTGTTTGCATTTGCATTGTGTCATAATTAGGTCAAACTTAGACTCAGCATGTATGCAATAATAAGAACTTTGGAAATATAAAATAAGCTTGCTAAGGGTTTGTGTAATCTTAAGGAAGTTCTTGCCAATGTGGGCAAGAGTTGCAATTGTACCTAATGGTTAAGTTAAAACTAAAGTTAGGAGTAGTTGTTACCTTGGTGTCGAGAGGAGAAGGTCCCGGTGGCAAGGGAAGTTGGTCAGTTACACCCCTCTCGGGGGGCGTAACAATATAACTATATCAGATAATTATATTGGTTCTGGTTATATTTATTGGGCGCTTATTGGATTTGTAGAAAATTCATCTTTCAATATTCAAAATACACATTAATTTTACTCATGCCTCAATTGGAAATTTATGGATAGAAAGAGACGGACAAGAATATCCTCCAGAAAGACAAAATTATGATCCAGATAGAAAAAGGTAGGTACTTGATGGCATTTTTAAGATCTATGGATTACTATAGAGCAAAGTATGGAACAAGTCGAAGTATTGAAACTTACCATACCCCAAATTCATTTTTCAAATGGAATTTTCTATACAGGGTGATTTTAAAATGTGTCGCCAAACTTTGAGGTATTATTCTGCGCACCATGACCAGTAAAAAAGTTCATATAAACATCTGTCCGAAAATCAAGCGTTTCCGAATTATGAGCAATTTTAGATTCGTCGCAATAGATCAAACTGTATTTAAAATTTAAAAAATATTAAAGTGGCTGGAATACTTGCTGTCAAAATCAAACAAGATGATGTGCCTTTACAATTACTCCAAGGGATGTGGTTTATGCACGATCGGGCTCCACCACATTTCCGATATAAAAATTTTGACGAATTTAAAAATGTACTTAAACTCAATATGAAAATGTTTATACCTAGATGATGAAAAAGCAAAATCTCAACCCAAGTTTGAAGATTTTAAATTTGAACTTGGAAAAGAACCGAGTGTTCTAAGTCAAAAAGATGTTTTAATAGTGACATTATGATCATAAATCTCCCCACATACAAGAAATGTTTAATAATATGACAAACAACCAGAAGTTTAAAAATTCATATGTTTATGAAATTCAAAGTTCCCGTGTTGGAAATAATAATTATAATGTTACAACACATGTGATTATAGTTATATTATTTTGATACTTCTAATTTTAACTTTAAATATATTAAAATCAGTTTTATAAACTACCTAAACAGTGATTCCGGTTATAGAAATGTCCTTGAAATTGTTTTTTGCTAACTTTATTTAATTTAATTACGCCAGACTCGGAAGCATTAATCATTTAAGAGACAGATAATGGACTACTTTTCAAATTAGATAAGTATTTTTAACTCGCTTACAATTTAATTTGAAATTAAAAATCATTTTGATTATTATCTTTCCGAAATATTTATACTTAGGTACCTACCTTACGGTAACAAAATTGGTACATTTTTAACTTTATCGAGAAGTATCTAATATTATTATATTATCTTTGTGAAAGTGGGTATCAACCACTATACAATATTTCAAGAATAACCCAACCAAAATAGTAGAATAGGCAACCCAAACAACAAATTAAATAACTGGCCGGGATCAATAGAGATTCAAAGATACCTGTGATTTTGACACTAACCAAAAATTAACTCTCGAGCTAATTCCATTTTTTTATTCTTGTTTTTGTTCTTTTATAGAATTTTTGTAAAACAGTCTCTGTAAATTGATTAAAGTTACTTTTAAAATTTTTAATAATTAATAATAAAACAAGTATCCCGGTCGATTTCTTATTGTTTTCATATTGAAATAGCAATCCAGGCAGCTGTTAAATTTGTTATTTGGGTTGCATATTCCACTATTTTGCTTCGTGTCTTTTAAGGTTTTTTTTTTTATAGAAATGAAAGCTTGATAGTAAACGCAGCTACACATACCACATTTTTACAAGATGCATGGTAGCGTTGCTCAACGCTATCCCAACCGCTTTACCCCATACAGTACTTCTAGTCTAGCATTTGCATTATCCTGTTCAGTTTTTATCCACAAACGTTTACAGTGAACATAAAATAGTTTTTCTACTCCCGTAAAATTTTATGTATTTGTTATGAAGTTTATTTAACGCTATCAGAACCGACTGGTAAATATTATTAATAGATTGCTGTGGCGAAAGTTGCAGAACACCTCCATTTGGCGTTTCCGAATGTATTCACTGCACATCGACTCAGTTCCTGTGATTCGTAGCGCTTGCGTTAAACAATTATTGTGAATACAATTCGATGAATAATTTCAAATATAAGGTCATAGAAAAAGTATAGTGTGCAACACAATGGTTTAATTACTCGCACCTGCAGGGCTGCAGGTTAAATGTTTCTTGTTAAAAAAACCGATTTGGATATTATTCAAGTGCTACGATAGCCGATTTGTAATAAAACTGTTTATAGTTGAACAGTATGAACGTCAAATAATTTATAAAAATAAAAGAAAGGAAAAGTACAAACGTTAGTTAAAAATAATGTTATTGTGCAGAATGTATTCTTATAATTCTAAAAATAATTAATAAAGCAATCACCAATAAAAAAAATATTTTTATTAGTCTACCATTTCCACACGCTTTCTCTTGATTCGGAGTTCTTTCCTGTTTTTCTTAGCAATTACTTTTGAAACTATAGCTATAAGTGTTGATACGACTTTATTAAAACATCGTTACGATCAACTAGAAAAACAAAAATAAAATTCCCAGTTCCTGAAATTCTTTTACTGAAATACTGACCGCCAAGAGTACCTAGTTAATTTTCTTAATTCTACTTTTGTATATGAATATTTTCAAGTATAGAAATTACTTTAAAAATGAATATTTGCAGAGGCTTCACTGTGATCTGCGGAACGGATAAAAAATTTAAAATTACGAAAATGTTGCCTTCTCGAAGAATCAAAATCATTTTCAAAAGTCAACTCCTCGCAGTCATTGATTAAGAACTGTGTATCAAAAATTCAAAAAAAATTAGCAATTTGTATTATTCTTGAGCTGTAAAATATTTGTTGGGTTTTTATACAATACTATAATAGTTTTTTTGTGCAACCGTACGCGAAGTGGGCGTTTCGCGTCCGCTGTTCAGGACGCGAAATCTAATTTCGCGGCCGCTGCTATGGTAGCGTCCGCTAAAGTAAAAATCATTGTAATTTATACAAAACTAATTGTTTTATTTACTCCATATCCATAGTAACGCGCTAACTGAAAGCCGTTTTTCTATTTACAATGAATTAAGCTGTAGGTTTTCTAAAAGCAATAACATTTACAATTACACATTTTTTACGGTTGCACAAAAAATATTGTGTATACCTTGTCCGCGAAATTCTTTAGCGCCCTCGAGATTGTCATTCCTCGGCCGCAAGCGTCCTCGGCGACAATTTTCTCTCGGTACGATAAAGACACATTTCGCGTCCTTGGTATACAAATAACTATTAATAACTACAAGAGGGCTGACCTTTTCAATTTAGTGTACGGCATTGCCACATTACTTTCCCCATTATACAGGATGCTTCATAACATGTGGAAATTACGTGGGGAGGGGCGTTCTGCAAGACGTGAAAATTAACAAAAAAGCCTTAACCAATATAGGAAAGATGAAGTTTTTTTGAAACACGTGGTGAGCTAGCTGGAACTCAATAATAATACGTGTTGGATCACATGAATACAGGGTGTTAAAAAAATATCTTAAACTTTAAGGACCAGACATGGAGGGTTGACAATAAGAAAGTATTGTTATCAAATTATTAAACTACAACCACAGAACAACTACAATACTACAAATGCCGAATAAGTCCGAATCTTACGCGGTCTTTCTCTACACCTTCCATGGACGTATATTGATTTCGAGGGTATAATATGCCTTCAGTCGATGGTACTCGTATTGCATAAAATAAATAAACTCCTTATTAAAATGTAAAAACGAAGACTGAAAATGTATGCTTTTAATTCGAGAATATTTTGAATCTTATCAGAAACAACTTCAGTTTCTTGATGGCATATTACTAAGCACCATAGACATCATCATATTTGATTATATGTGCTAAGCACTCGCCTACACAACTTTGTTCCAATTTAACCGTCTCCTTATCTCTTATGACTTCTGCTAGGTGAATGTGTAAAAGAGCCTATATTTACAAATGTTTCAAAATGGACAACTTAAATATGGCAATTATGTCATCTACATCTGAATGTCAATAACAGAGCGACCCTTACTTACTTTATATTCAGTAGACTTGCATGGCTCGTGATTGCTATCCTAACTACATCTATTCATCCAAAAATATTTTCTATAAGCAAAATTAGAGCAAATTAGTACAATTTGTAAAAAAAAGCTGTTGTGCGTTTAATTTCATATTTACTTGAAGACGACACGTGCAGTTTATTTCTGTACTTTTTTTATAGCATAAGTTATGTAGTTTAATTATTATAGACGACAGAATAAATAGTTACGCAATGATTCTTCCAGCACATTAAATTTGTCGCACTTGTCCTTATGATAAATTGGAAAAGCATTTGGTAAAAAGATTATCATTTCGCATTATACAGGGTGTTTCTTAAATCGCGGACACGGAGCACAGTACTACATTCCCCTCCAGATACCAATTGGAAAAATATAATACAATAATGCCCGTTCTTCGCTAGTTTCAGAGTTATTCTTCGTCAAAGATTGGGATTCAATTCCTTTATGCTTTGGAAAAACGGGTAAATTTTATCCGTTCCGCATTGTTCATCAATCAAATATTAAATCTTAATAAATTTGGAATTTTTTATACGTTGTATTCCTTCCTCCGAAGACATTCTTTCTGATAAATATCTGTTGTTAAATTTTTTTTCAATATCTTGCAACAGTGCATTGTAGCTATGAGGTTATTACCTAGGAAACTTGTTCATACTGCCTTATTAAAACACCAAAAACGTTTAAAACAAAGTCCGTGCAAGCATGCGCAATGTTGTCAAATTTAAAATTTTTAAAATGCGAATAAATCGGAAACTAAATACATTAGGACAAAATCGTCTATACTTTTTCAACTCAGTTTTAAGATGAGAATCGCGTAGTGCTCTCCGTGTCCGCCATGTAAGAAACACCCTGTATACATTTTATTTGATTAATTACCTATACATAGGTTACGAAAGCAACAATTGCCAGGGTCATATCTCCCCGTCTAACACTTACTAGACGAAATCATGAAGAAGGTAGTTTTAATATCTCCAATAAACTCGATAAATCCAATATAAGAGCTATCTCCAAAAACTTTTACTCATAAATGCGCATAAAGATAAACATTATAGCTAGGACGGTCTAAAGAAATTTTATACTAAACATTCTTGCTGCTCGTTACATATTTTACATCACTTATAAGAATTATTTAAATTCTAGAGCTACAAAGTAAACATCCCTTAAAAAGACCATTATGGAAGTTCCAGAATGTTAATGTGTATAAAAAGCAAAAAGGTTATAATATAAAAGCCAGCCTCTCATAAGTCACAATGAAAATGGAAAACTCCGCCGGTAATAAAAATTATAAAACTAAAGCCTTAAAAGCTCGTAAAAATGTCATATTTGTTTTGTCTTATAGGTAGTATACATGTAATCTTTTCAGTAATCAGTACTTAATCTGTTTGCATTTTGCAAACCGTTTGTCCAGCAAGAGCTAGAACATTTATTATGTAAATACGAAGCAATATAGCCATTATTATCAAACCAAATTCCCTATTTTAATTTAATTGGAATGTAAGATCAAAGAGCACATACAGGTGACTAAATGGAAAAAGAATTCAACCAAATTATTTTGGTAATTTGGTTCTTAGGGGAAGTACTATTCCTCTGGTTGGGAGACATCTACTTATTGGTGCGTTTCCAGAATGCAAAAAATATCCAGACGATGGTAAACCTGAGGACCATTTTCCTTTTTTAGGTAAAATATTTTTGTCACTTATGGTAAACTCGGTAGTAGACTTGAGACCCCCCCCCACGCTAGGTAAAAAGAAAAAATACTCTTGTACAACAAAAATCTGCACAATTTTTGAAATATTACGGTCTTAACTGACACATCACTTTGAGGTCCTGTAATTCTAATTATTACAATCCGCCCACTTTATCATTGGAATATAGGCAACCCCTTATACACTGGTATCGGCCTTGCCCCTGCTTCCTGATTTTAATTATGGTTTGCCACCTGTTAAATTACAGAAAATATGATTTTTTTAAATTTTTAATAAAGAACAAGATTTAAAACTACCAACTTATTGAAGTCATGCTTTATACAAACGAAGAAAAAAAAAGAAGAAATGTGCATAGTCAGTATACACATTTCTATTCTTTCGTACACAGCTTCCGTACTTGCAAGTTTTCTAACTGTTTTCGATATTGTAGGCACAGTGGGGACTGGTCTGTTAAGATATTTTGCACTAAAATGATCCCTAACATTGCCTAAAAATAATCTGAAGTGATACAGTATACGCATTTCTATTTTTTCTTCGTCTGTATAAATCAATGTTTTAAATAAATCGGTACTTTTAAATCTTGTTCTTTATTAAAAACAAAAAAATCACATTTTCTGTAATTTAACAGGTGACAAACAATAACTAAAATCAGTAAGCAGGGGCAAGACCATTGGCAGTGTATAATGGGTTGCCTCTATTCCAATGATAAAGTGGACGGACCATTTAACTTCCAATATGGCTATATTGCATAATACAGGGACTTCACTGTATAGTAAGAGCAACTAATAATCATACTATCCACTGGAAGCTTACTAGTATTGTTAAATACAATAGAATATATATAAATCATTACAACAATAACAGCGTTAAAAGCAGAATTCAGCAATATAACAGTAAAATGTAAATAAAAGCCAGTTCTCAACTAATAAACAACCCTGTATGGACCTTTACTACTCTAGGTTAGTTAGGACCAACCCTGATAGGTTTGGCAAACGTGGATGTTGTAGAAATTCGCATCCAACTCCCTTCGAAGACAGTTCGGTGATCGAGTAATACCTCCGCAACTAGGTTTATGTGTGTAAATAGAATGTGTAAATAGTTTTCAAATTCTCTTTGTAAATAAACGATCATCTATAAAACAATCCGTCAATTCTTTCCATAACACGTACATCCCTTGTAGCATAAATAACTGTTAAACAGTTGATTTTAATAATGCATTATATTATTTTAGAATTTTCAAATTGTAATCTAAAATTTCGAAAGTGTGAATCGATTTCTTAATTACATTCCTTTTCCCACTGTTACTTAAAATTATATTTTCCAAAAACATCTTCCTCGCCATTTAGACGAATAAAAACAAGCCCAATTCTGTTTTAGTAGAGTATGGCGTTGCATGCCTATCTATAAAATATATATTCATGGAGAAAGTATACACTACATATTACTATGAAAAATCCACTTTATGCGTATATTTTGTTTTATTAACAGCTTTTTAGGTAGTCGTGTACCTGTAAATGTGTACCTGAGCGAAATTCCTTTTTACTAGCACGTTTTACACTTTTTTGAACGAAACACGACGTGGAAAATCTTATAAACTACCTAATAGTAGATTTTATATTTCTTTTTGTTAAATAAAAAATTTAACAACAATTTCATACACCATGTTTACCTTTGAGGTAGAAAATTTAGCATAGAATTTTAAACAATAGTACGATAAAGACATCCGTTGAGAGAGATATAATATCATTTTCTTCCATAAACGAATAATCTCACCTTTAAACCAAATTTTAACGGTCTGGTAAAGCTCACGAACCGCACGACAAAAGAGATGAGACAAGATTAAAGAAAATCCTCTGGGATTATTATACTTTGCAATAGACCACTGACCTTTCAAAATTGTTTTCCGAAACATTCATACACATCTAATAATTATACTGTATAGTAGGATCGACTATTATTTGTCGGGTCCAAAGTCCAGACTGTGGTATGAAGAGGGGCCCACAGATTGCGTTTTTGCTCGACGATTTTGTTCGACGAACAAATCTGTTCGAGCAAAAACGACGCAAAACCGAAGTGTGTGCTGGAAAACTGTCGCTGTTGTTTGCGTACAAAAATGATGGAAATAATCAGGCAAAGCCTGATTAAGACCGTCGAACGTGTTCGATCAACGTGTCGTTGTGAGCAAATCTGAAGTGTGTGGGGTACACAGTTGTGAAGAACGACGGTTTGTGCAGTGGCGTAGGGTCGTAGGTAGTTGTTGACAAGGTTTTGTGCAGTTGGTACTTCGCAACATGACGGATCTACGCCAGATTAATAGACCGTTTTTATTGGAATTTATACTAGAACTGTATCGCAGTCTTCCGTGTTTATGGAAAATAAAATCTCGCGAGTACAGTGATCGTATTAGATTTTATGGCTAATGCAGCCGCCACTGCACACAGATAGATTGTCTTCATATTAAATTTATTCACCACATACTTTATAAAACTGCTAAACAACACTGAGGTCTGTGTGCAACTCGTGTTCGTCGTTTTTGATCGAACAGATTTGTTCGTCGAACAAAATCGTCAAGCAAAAACGCAATCTGTGGGCCCCTAGCTCCGCTCGCTGTAATTTGAGATCGTCTACTGTTTTGCACCAGTGACACCAAAACAGTTTTAAACTATCAATTTGAATATTAATAAAAATATTGGTCATAAAATCAGAACATGTTGGGAACCCGAATCGCTATCCCAACAGCAACTTTCTGTCAATCACATCTACCTGCTTCGTTCGCCACCGTACAGGACCAACTTAACCGATGTCGCCGTGACGTAAAGAAATAATCTAGACATACGTTTCTATTGTACATGTTGGAGTTTATACTATAAAGAGAAAGTAAATAATAAAAGGGGTATGTGTTTACTTCATTCCTACAAGCGACTAAAAATAATCTACTTTACTATAGATACGTGAAGGTAATTGTACTACTACTCAATCTATAAAAAAAATTATTTGATTGGTGTCGTGTAGTAACAGGTGGGCAAAAAATCATACTGATTTGTTTTTGTTGTAACCGTTTTTTTTTGTATGTAGAAGATTTGTTTCACTTTTTCGAATTAATATTATATTATTATACAAGTGTATAGGAGGGTTCATTGTAGCATGCGTGAGTGTGGAGCACGACGAGCTTAGCGAAGAGTGCTCCAATGGAGCCAAATGCTCTCCCCAATGCCTTAGTTTTTCTACTTTGCAAAATTTATTTAACAAATATTTGAATTTTTTAATGAATTTACTATCTAGGGACTTAGGGAGTTTCGATTGAAATAAGTGGTAACACTGCGGAAAGCTACTTTCAAAACTGTCAACATTGACAATTTAGGTTACAATAAACTTTTTAAAAGAAATATTTATTCTGTGAGTGGTTTTCATTATTCAAAATCAAATAAAAGTTCAGGTATTTATAATTTCTGTGTTTGTTTTAACTTCTCTGTAGAAGAGGAACTGGATGACATTGATATTTGATGATGTTGACGTTTGATAATTTGACATATGAAGCAAATGTTAACACTTGTAAGAACTAAAATTTTACCAGAAACACTAGAAGCCTTTATCACAGTATATAGCTTATAGCTTTAGCTATATACTGTGTCTTTATTGTTAAACATGTTTTGTTCGACTACCTAGAAAGTAATAATAAAATTAGACTTCATATAGAAATTGATACAAATCAAAATCAGCAGAAATTACAACTGAAGTGTTTTAACTCTAGAAAATATTGATATTCTAATGTCCGAATTCTATCAAATTCCACCGAAATTTTATGATTAGCGTCTCAGTTGAACTTCAGTATACAAATAACAATGGGAAATCTTAGGGAAATCCAAAGTTAAACTACAGTCTGTGGTTTAAACTGAGATTGTAATACCGGGCCTTAATAATGTATTGGCTCATTGTAGATTATTGAATTCTGCGCATGCGCCAAAGTCTGACGTGAAATTACTAATTTTTTTTTAATAGTGTTGCCAGATAGATTAAATCAAGCAACCTAACCTCACATCTACGTCTATTGCTGTAGGTGTTTGATTATAACAATTCAATATAACAATTGCTGAGTCCATTGAACGAAACTGATAGCTGCGTTCAATTGACTCAGCAACTCAGCACAAAACTGCAATGTTGGTGTGCGTTGAACGATCCTTCCTTGATTTGATCAAAAACGGAAATCATGTAACTGTTGCCAGCGTAAAAAATACACGTTAAATTAGCTTCTCAAAGCAACTCAGCAAATAGAGAATTCTGGGTAGCTCAGCGAGAAACCGCTGACCATTCAATAACAATTGCTGAGTCCATTGAACGCAACTAATGGCTTCAATGAAGCAGTAACGTGAACAACGGAATGCAAATCTCGTTAAGATGGAATATTAATTATCAACATAAAATTATTTTTTTCAGGTTTTTTCCGAACGATAAGAAAGTTTGATTTAAATGTTGGAATAAATATAACTCCGAAACCAGCAGGAAAAACAAAATGGCATTAGACATTTTTACTCAGTATTTCAGAGCTTATTCATTGATTGATTTGCTTGAATACTTTGCGTTCGCACGCAACATTTAAAATGGTATGTTCAAACTAATTAATTACATTGGCATTCAACGATAATAAAAGTCTTCCAAGCATGAATCTACACATGACAATAGCTAACTTCATATTAATTTCATCTAAAAGCAATAATGTGATATCATAGCTCAATAATTATAAATAAATCAATAAATAGAACGTGAGTGCCTATTTGAAAAAAAAACTGTTGTCGCCGAAGTTATCCACAGAAGTAAGTAAAACTGCACCAAAACTTCCATACTCGTATTTATGTAGTTTTAAATGTAATACCCAACTTAGTTGAAACTGTACAAGGCAATGTACTGTTGTGCTTTTATTTCGAATGGCTTTGGGGTGCTTTCTGTTTTTTGTTTTTTTATTGATATAGCAACGAATTTTGTGATAAAATAAACGCCGTGGCTAGCGTCCCGACTCGGGATCCACTTTCAGTCCCGAATAACGTCATTGAATGACGTCACAAATAGCTGTCGGGACTTTTATTCCGCCCCGACTCGGGATCCACGGTCAGTCCCGAACAACGTCGTCGAATGACATCACAAATAGCTGTCGGGACTTTTATCCGGTCCCGACTTATGAACATTTCTCGCAGCCAACATATTTCGTTACATTTATTTTAAATAAAAATCGGTACATAAACAACTTAAAAATACATTGGTAAACGTAAAGCGTTCCATAAACGATACTAATACTTAAAATATTTTCTAACGCGAGCATTTTAAACAATACCACTGCCTTTTTGGCAACTTTTTAAGATTTACGCATTTAATATGACAAAATTGTAGGCAGGATTTACATTTAATTGACGCGCGGAAATCATTAGTTATTTCACACACTTCACAACACACGTCGCACAGCCACCTAGTATTATTCTCTTTTTTGGATATCACATTTTGTAGAATATCCCAGGCTTTTTCAGTGAAGAGTGGTCGAACTAAGGAGAAATCAACATCGGCATCCATTACTGCGTTTGATACTTTTTCTGGATCATTTTCTACATGGCATTCTTCGATTTTTTCGCCATAAAAAACACCCAAAACACCACAACAAACTAACATAACCTAAAAAGGATTTACTAGAACTCGGGACTGACCATGGATCCCGAATCGGGGCGGAATAAAAGTCCCGACAGCTATTTGTGACGTCATTCAATGACGTTATTCGGGACTGATTGTGGATCCCGAGTCGGGACGCTAGCCACAGCGTAAAATAAATACATTTCAATATTTTGATCATCAATAATTTATTCTTTGAATTAGTATTTTAATTTCTTTCTTTTTTAACGTTTAATCTGGTTTAATCGTTATAGTACCTTAAATTATAGATCATACAATTTTCATAAGTGTTAACCTTAACAAATGTTAATTAATTTTAATTTATATTTTTAGCTACTATCCACCGTTAGTGAAACGCAAATTTCATTTGGTTTTCTAAAACCGTATTCGAAGAATAGGCACCATTTTATGGAAACAGTAATCAATGCCGAAGCCAACACTAGTCACGAAAATTGTCTACTCTCAGTTCGACGTTCAGAAATTTTCATCTGATATAACGCGTTTGACAGGACATTTATTATGCAACATTGCAACATGCAACATATTGCAAGTTAAATGGACCGCCCACTTTATCATTGGAATATAAGCAACCCAGTATACAGTGCTAGCACTCTTGCCCATACTTACTGATTTTAGTGGAGGTTCTAAGGGACTTGATTGTTCACTTTTGGGTAGAAGCATAATATTTTAGAATATGATTATATAGGTGGTATGAAGCACATTTTCGATGAGACCCACTTCCGCATAGCTTACCACCCCCCGTTCCCCCTGGTCTAAGTTTGTGCGCGCACGGGTTGACGATGTAATTTTTTTCTCGAGATTGAAATGAGCCAGTAACCCCGGGTTTTCCCTAAAATGTGCTCAGATAATCACTTCACAAACTGGCTTATCCACAATTAGTGTAAAGTTAATATTTATATGTTCTTTTTACTCTTTTTTGAAAAACAAATTTCCAATTCTCTATATTACTATCAGTAACTTTCTTGCTGATTTTGTTATGACAAATTTTATTTAATAAAAAATATTGGCCGAACTTTACTTTATACTCATCTTAAATTTGGCTTCTTTATATTAAGTAAGTACAACATTATGAAATTAATAAGCAGAGCGCACGTAGCGCGTGATAATGATGCAGCTCCACAGCTATTGTACAGGTTCTTAGGGAATTGATAAATTGATTGTTCTTGTTCACTTCATAGTAGAATCAAAATATTTTATGGACTCACTAAGTAACTCAAATATAATAGTTTAAAAGCGAGACCCGTCTCAGAAACGTTACCCCTCCCCTAGCACCCCCCGTTAATCTTGAACGCGTACCCTATACCGTACTTAATTATTTTATTATGTTAAAACTATGAAAGGTATCCAGATGCGGTTTTCATTAGAATCTTGCAAATACTTGTAGTTTTGAAAAATAAAATTTTCATTAGCGGTGTAACGGTCTTTAGTGCTTATTTTTTTATACTAATTGCAAAACTAAATGATTTATTTCAGAGAATGGTGCTTTTGATTATTTTTTATGAGATTTTGCAAAAACGATCCTTAATAAAATGGCAAGAACAGAATGTATGTAATATTAACCCAAAGTTGCAAAAGCATATATCAATTTGATTAAAAGTTATAAATTTCTTTAATCGCAAGTTGCCAACTGATTTTCGTATGGTCGTTGTACTCGTAGTATCTGAACTAAATGACAAAACTAAATTATGGTATACATATATTTAATTGTACAGTATTTTTTACGTTTATATTACGGTATCCAAGAAAAATAAAACCGGTATTTAAATAAAAACAAAATAAATATTCAATTAAGATAATAAAAAAATAGTTCGTAATTACAAATGTCTTTCACAAGCGCCAACACACTTGCAAAACGCTGTGCAGTTTAGGTTAACCCTTTGCAATTTTAAATTGTTTAGTTTGTTTACGCAAACTTTGTGCCATTTTGCACTGTTTATTTTAAATAAAACTTTATACCTATGTCGTTTTCATTGGTACCTATACTTTTCGTACAAGTTATTACTTATAGGATAACACATTAGTTTATTAAACTTCACTATATTATTTGCAATTGTTGCATAGGTACTTGGGAACTTGGGTTAACAAGTTTTTTATTGTCAGTTTTCTGGCACAAGGGACAGAGATTGAAATTAATTTTTCGTTCACACATTTTTACACCAACTCTAAAAGTAAATACGTATATAGTGTATGCAAAAATATTTGAGGAAATGTTTAAGTCGTCCTAAATCTCCATTATTTTGTTTCTCTGTAGGGAGCTTGTAAACCTCTTAACAATATATCCCAACCGTGTTTAACAGTGTCCAGGTATGAATTTAAAGGGGAATTTACAATTTAAAATGTAAAATTCTGTGTATTTCTGGGGTATTCAAATTTAACTCTCATATTCCTTTAGTCAAAGGCTTAAAGATTTCCTCAAATATTTTTGCATACACTATACCTACCTATCTTTAATAATATGCATCTACATAAGTTTAGGACAAAAAATGTAAGTACTACTAATTACATTTTATATTAATAAAGGTATAATATTTACTTCTAATTATTATAATTAATATCGATATCAAAAAAATATCGATATTGTCGATATATTGATTTATCGATATATTGATACATCGATATTTTCCAAATTCAATATTGGTATTCAATGTATCGATATATCGAAATAAATTCCCAGCCCTAGTCGACACATGTTATGTTTAGCAGCGTCTGCGAAGAATATAAGCTGGACGGGGTACGGTATATGCGCCATGAATGAGTCGCATACAGAGCGGTTCGTACTTTGTATGTGTTCATAACTTTTAGACAAATGAATGTATCGTTTTGTAATGTTGGGATATTATTAATCATATTCTGTTCTTTCATTTTTATTAAGAATATTTTTTGATATATGTCACACGAAAATAATAAAAGGCATCATTTTGTTAAATAGGTCGCCCAGTTTTCTAATAATTTCAAAATATAAGCACTAAAGACTGTTGCAACGCCAATAAAAAAAAATATTTTTCAATGTTACAAGTATCTGCAATATTTTAGTGAAAACCGCATATAAATACCGTTTGTAGTTTTGACAAAAAAAAACAATTAAGCACGCGTATGCGTTTGGGTTTAACAGGGGGGTATTAGGGGGGGGAGGGCGTTTCTTAGATGGGTCTCGCTTGTAAACTACTCTATTTGAGCTGCTTAGTGAGCCCATAAAATATTTTGCTTCTACTACGAAGTGAACAGTTTAGCTCATATTGGGGCCTAAGAACCCGTACTATTTTAATTATTAGTTTGTCACCTGTTAAATTTGTTTTTTTAAATATTTAATACAGAACAAGATTGAAAATTGCCGATTTATTGAAAACATCATTTATACAGACCAAGAATAAAATAGAAATGTGTACAAATTCATGTGTTACTGTTTTACATCAATTTTTTTTTCATGTTGTGCCAAATTTTCTGGATGTTCTTGATATTGGAGACACATTAGGGATTGGCTTGTTGGGATATTTTAGACTGAAATAATCCCTAACATTACTTATTGATAATCTGATACTGATAATCTGAAGTTATATTAGTATCTATGCACATTTCCATTTTTGTTTTCGTCTGTAACGATCATGTTTCCAATAAATCGTTAGTTTGAAATCTTGTTCTTTATTAAAACCTAAAAAAACCACTGTGTAATTTGACAAACAATGATCAAAATCAGTACACAGGAGCAAGAGTGCTAGCAGTGTATAATGGGTCGCCTATATTCCAATGATAAAGTGGGGGGTCCAATATGGCTATATTGCACAATAATTTGACTTGACTGTATGTGGTGCACATGACCATGAACATGTTTATTTTTAACTCTGGATATGTTTACACATGCAAAAAAAGTGGAGGTGCAAACCTCCCCTGGACTTTCCCATACTAAAAATAAACATTCGTTTTTGGTATTCAACAATATTGTTCGCCACAACCGATAAACTAAACTTGAAAATTAGTATATGGAAAATTAACACAAGTGCCGATTGTGTTCATCTGCGCATGTGTGATTATTTATATTCATAGGCTGCTAGGATTAGCCGGCGACAAGGAATTCCCGTCCCGCGCATGGTCACTTGAACATATCGGCACTTAAAAAATTCACCCTACACTGTTTTAAAGTTCAAAATTCACGAATTTCTCATTAACCGTACATTTTAGCCATATGAACACCTTATACTATGTGATTCAATTCAATTTTGCATTCAATTATATAATAATATATAGGCTGTTTCATTTAAAATAACAAAGTTGCTTATTGTACTGTGAAAACCAAACACCCTGTATACGTGATATAAATTTAGAAAAATGCAAATCTATATACTGAACAACTTTTGTATTTAAACTTCTTTCATATTTTGACTAATAAAGGCGCTATAGGAGCATCAATTTCCGATTTTCAAAATCTCGTAGAGGGCGCCACAGTGGAATTCTGGCGTTCATCAAAAAACAAAAATGTAGCTAATACCAAGCTGTATAAGTATAGAAAATTTAAACAAATTCCTTAGACCAGTTTTTTTGTAATAATTTTTCAAAAATTTCAAAATTTTTGAAAGAGCGCCGTTGCGACCGTTTTTGGATTTAGTAAATAATTTGTTTTCTTGGTGTAGTACAGCCAAAGGGCTTTCAAACAAGTTGTTGCGGAACCTGATCAGATAACTGGTTTTTGAGTTACGGGGCGTTAAAGTCGAAATTTTGAAAAATTCATAGCGACCGCCATTTTGAAGTTAGAGAGTCCGGTAAAAAACTGTTTCCCTTGAATTATGCCCTTCTTTCATATCCCCTACTCAGATTTTCACAATTCCGCTTCTGAAAAAAATGATACCAAAAAAACATGTCTAACTTCCGCTTCCGGTTTCGGATTTTTTTGAAAAGCTTATTTTGTCGTTGAATTTTCGATATACCCCTTCATTTAAAATTTCATCAAAATCGGTTCACTAGTTTTTGCGTTACAGGCGTTACATACCCACCCACCCACCCACGCACCCACCCACCCAAGGGCATAATTCAAGGGAAACAGTTTTTTACCGGACTCCTAACTTCAAAATGGCGGTCGCTATGAATTTTTCAAAATTTCGACTTTAACGCCCCGTAACTCAAAAACCAGTTATCTGATCAGGTTCCGCAACAACTTGTTTGAAAGCCCTTTGGCTGTACTACACCAAGAAAACAAATTATTTACTAAATCCAAAAACGGTCGCAACGGCGCTCTTCCAAAAATTTTGAAATTTTTGAAAAATTATTACAAAAAAACTGGTCTAAGGAATTTGTTTAAATTTTCTATACTTATACAGCTTGGTATTAGCTACATTTTTGTTTTTTGATGAACGCCAGAATTCCACTGTGGCGCCCTCTACGAGATTCTGAAAATCGGAAATTGATGCTCCTATAGCGCCTTTATTAGTCAAAATATGAAAGAAGTTTAAATACAAAAGTTGTTCAGTATATAGATTTGCATTTTTCTAAATTTATATCACGTATACAGGGTGTTTTGTTTTCACAGTACAATAAGCAACTTTGTTATTTTAAATGAAACACCCTATATATTATTATATAATTGAATGCAAAATTGAATTGTCTATCACATAGTATAAGGTGTTCATATGGCTAAAATGTACGGTTAATGAGAAATTCGTGAATATTGAACGGTAAAACAATGTAGGGTGAAATGTATAAGTGCCGATATGTTCAAGTGACCATGCGCGGGACGGGAATTCCTTGTCGCCGGCTAATCCTAGCAGCCTATGAATATAAATAATCACACATGCGCAGATGAACACAATCGGCACTGGTGTTAATTTTCCATATACTAATTTTCAAGTTTAGTTTATCGGTTGTGGCGAACAATACCTACTGTTGAATACCAAAAACGTAAAATGAATGTTTATTTTTAGTATGGGAAAGTCCAGGGGAGGTTTGCACCTCCACTTTTTAATTTTTAATATTTTCGAGGTTCCTTCCGGAGTTTTTTCCCCGGGGTTTCCTGCGGTCTTTTACCGGGTTTTTTTTCGAGGGCTTTTTTCCAGGAGTTTTTTCCCTAGATTCGACAGGGCAGGCCCGGATCGAGGCGAACAAGGCCCTTGCCTCAACCTCAAAATGTACGGAGGCGCAAAAATCTCGAAACCTGATCAGTATCAAATTAAGTATTAAATTTTGATGTTTTAAATAATAAATTTCATTTACTAATTTATTATTGAATTGTTTTGTAAGGTGTTTTTCCTGAATTGTGACAGACCAACGCAGACGACCGCGACGTTTAAAACATTAATATTGTAAAGTGAAATGTATGCGTTCAAATAATTATTTTCTCTTATTTTGAAATAAGGACAAAAAGAACGTCATTTAAACAGTACAAGGGATATCTAAAAATTTGATATTTTAGTCGAGTCGAAAATTGCAAAACAATGATAACATGGGGGCGCAAATTTGGGGCTATTGCCTAGGGTGTTCAAGACTGTAAAGAAGAGAGAAAGAACGTAGCTACCGGCCGCAATACGCGTGCCACCCGAACCGTGTAAAACCATCAGAAAATATAACTCGTACTTCGCACTCGCACTTATCAACATTAGTAATCATAATGCTAGATGTATTTCGTATATTAACACCTATACAAAAATAAACGTCATTGATGAAATTATTATAAGGCGTGTCTACTATTATTGGGTCCGATATTATACACAACCATCGCATCGTTTTCAGACTTCGGAACTATAATGCGATACATTAATATACTGTTATTAGCGATGCTATAAACAGAGAGATCACTTTAATCTTCCTGAGAAATAAATACAAAGGAGTACCTCCTTTCAGATTTCAAAGTGCTTCAATTGAAGCTGCAAAGAGCTTATACAACGTGCTTTTATCCTTAGCTTGTCTAGCATACTTACGTATAAAGTTACCTTAATGCATTCTTTCAATTATAATCTATTTTTAATTTGCGATATACTAATATTTCCCAGAAAATTGTTAACAGCTTTTATAAAACTAGCAATCAAAAATAAATTTAGCTACAAGTATTAAATTGTGATTATGTGAAGACTCTATATTAAATTAATTTGTATAGCGTAGTATACTTTTATTATTGAAAATGGGGTTGGTCCAAGGTCCTTCCAAAATAGATGAATTCGAACGTAATGCTCTACCTACTAATTGAACATAAAATTCGCAAAGTTAGTTTCCTCGCCGCCTCGCCCCTGTAGATGAAGGCCGCAGAATAAATAGAATAAAGAACTATGTGGGAGGTTAATGTCAAGTAGTGGACTGATTGATACCTACCGATGATGAACTGAATTACGGATTAAAAGCAATAATTTTATGTTATCTTCTTTTCTCTCTGCTACGTACATTCGTTCGCGACTGATAATTTAAACTGAGCATATACCGGGTGAATCAGACCACCCGTATCAGTCAGTTTTTCGAAAACGTTCATCCACTGCTGATTTTCCATGCATTTCTATTGTTAGGACGTAGGTATGTACTTACGCCGTTTACATCCTGCCTAAATAACAGTACAATTACTTAATAACTTCAATCGAATATTCCTCAGAAGGGGTGGGGGTAATAAAATTATTTTTTCTACAAAACTTGCTTATATTTTAAAGACCTTTTCAACGATACCACTTTTGACCCCCCGTGCTATTTGAAATTTTGGAGTTCTCGACATTCTGGAGCAAACTCTTCAGGATGCCGATTTTTCCGGCGAATGCCAATGTCACCATTCGATTCTTCATGAAGGCTTTTGTAATAAAAAAAAATTGGCCCGCCTCTCTACGATTAACCATTTTCGAAACAAACGACTGATACGGGTGGTCTCACTCACCCGGTATACATGGTTATTCAAATTCGAGGCTCACCATTGGGATCTCGGAAACCGTAAGAGATAGGATGACGGTTAAATTGGGGCAAAGTTGTGCTATATAGTGCTGATCAATAATTAAAACAGAAATTTAACCTATCTACCTTAGTTTTTTTATTATGGCCAAAAAAACAAAAAAAAATGGCAATTTTGTTTTCTGGGTATAAGTTGGTTGTTTATTAACATTTTTTCAAATCTGTTAAAACTTTATTTATGCAACTTGTTAGCGATAGTAGCGTAGTGGTATCAAAATTTTTCTACCCCGTTTCGGTTTTACGGAATCATCCTCAGGTTTGTTTTTTCTTATGGGCGGCATATTGAATTGTTACAGTATCGGATAGAGTTTTTGATGGTGCTTTCAACGATGTACAACATGATGATTTTCGACTGCCGGAAACTGCTGTTATTTACAGAAATAGTAACGGGGAAGTGAGAACGGTATAATTTTTTGTGGACTCAGACTCAGACGAAGCACCTCCCGATAACACTATTCCAGTACGAAATTTTCTCAATCGGCATTTCCATAATCAATGGATAGGCAACCGCAGAGTTGTGGAATGGCCTGCTCGATTACCTGATTTGTCCCCTTTAGATTTCTTTTTGTGGGAAAACCTCAAAAATAAAATCTATAAGAACAGAATTAACAATAGGAAGGAATTAAGAAGAAACATTTTACATGCATTTGCTACAATTCGAGGCAGAGATATTCAAAGAGCTGTAAAGCTGTAGAAAAAGAGCAAATCTTTGTATACGTAAGAGCGGCCTCCAGTTTGAATAATATCTTACTTATACTACAATGTCATAGTAAAAAACGGTAGATAGGTTACATTTCTTGTTTAAGATTAAGATAAGTATTTATCAGCATTGTGCAATGGTGAGCCTCGAATTTGATTAACCCTTTTCATAAAAAAAAAACTAAGGTAGATAGGTTAAATGTCTTTTTTAATTATTGATCAGCACTATATAGCGCAACTTTGCCCCAATTTAACAGTCTTCCTATCTCTTACGGTTTCCGAGATCCCAATGGTGAGCCTAGAATTTGAATAACCCTGTATATAAAAAGTAGAAAAATAGAGAAAAAAATATTTTAAACAATTCAAAACTCAAACTGCATCATATGATATAGACTGCTTGATAGAAGGAATTCTAGAAACCATAGCCTGGAAGTCGGCTACGGCTCGGCTCATATTACTTCTCTCGTTACTTAGATATAATATTCAATTACTACAATGTGTATTTTGTTCCTAAATGCCATTTACAGTCTTTGGAAATTCAATATTTAATAGAGTACAAAGAGATCGGTTTAATCTTCTTGACGAATGAATATAAAATGAGTAGCCACTTAATAATCTCTCAACGTGCTTCTGATGAAATTCTAAAGAGCTACAAATCTACTTCTCTTTCACATTGTACGTACGTAACAATACCAAATCTTTAACCCATCTTTTAATACCAGCTAAAAGCTAAGAAATTTATATTAAAGAATCTTACAAAAAAGGACTTTAATAGTAGATAAAGTACATAATGATTATGTAATACTGCTGCAGAAATGAAGTTTAAAAGCACTTTTCAAGTATTATTTGATCATTCACTCGGCTATTATATTAAATACTTATACAGTACTAATTAATAAAACAATATGCAAAAATTTAGATTCCTAGGCGGCTAGAAATAAATTATTATGTGTGTGTATGTGACGCCTCTAACGCAAAAACTAGTGAACCGATTTTGATGAAATTTGAAATGAAGGGGTATATCGAAAATTCATCGACAAAATAATAATAATAATAATAATAATAATAATAATAAGTGCTTTATTTTGAATATGCAAAAAGAAGAAACAAAGTTTACATAGTAAACATGATAAAAAAATAAATAAACTAATCAAATTTTTGTATAAATGCACACCAAAACCACACCACATAAGCTTTTCAAAAAAATTTCAAACCGGAAGCGGAAGTTAGACATGGTTTTTGGGTAGCCTTTTTTTCAGAAGCAGAATTTTGAAAATATGTGAAGCGGAAATGAAAGAAGACCATGATTCAAGGGAAACAGTTTCTTGGCGGACTCTCTAACTTGAAAATGGTGGCCGCTATGAATTTTTCAAAATTTCGACTTTAACGCCCCATAACTCAAAAACCAGTTATCTGGTCAGGTTCCGCAACAACTTGTTTGAAAGCCCTTTGGCGGTACTATACCATGAAGAAAAATGTACTTAGTACATTCAAAAACGGTCGCAACGGCGCGCGCGGCGCGGCGCTCCTCCAAAAATTTTAAAATTTTTTAAAAATTATTACAAAAAAACTGGCCACAAGATTTTGTTTAAATTGTCTGCACTTATGCAGCTTGGTTTTAGCTATATTTCTATTTTTTGATTAATACCAGAATTTCACTGTGGCGCCCTCTACAAGATTTTGAAAATCGAAAATTGATACTCCTATAGCGCCTTTATTAGTCAAAATATGAAAAACGTTTAAATATAAAAGTTGTTCTGTATATAGATTTGCATTCTCCTAAATTTATATCACGTATACAGGGTGTTTGTTTTTCACAGTACAACAAGCAACTTTGTTATTTTAAATGAAACACCTTGTATATTATTGTATAATTGAATGCAAAATTTAATTGTCTATCACATAGTATAAGGCATTCATATGGCTAAAATGTACGGTTGATGAGAAATTTTGAATATTTAGGGTGAACTCTAACAGAAACGGAACGTGCGCGTCGGTCTGTAGCAATCGTCCGGCTTCGCCAGCTTTACTTTCAACCCGGTTACTACAGATAGATGCGCGTCTTTCTCCTGTACATATCGAATCCGTATAATCTCGTTTTTCTCGCTCCGCATCCAAATGATTTCCAGAGTATGCCTCGCGAACTATACTGCTGAATACCAAAAACGAAATGTTTATTTATAGTATGGGAAAGCCCAGGAGAGTTTTGCACCTCCACTTTTTAAGAGCTGTTAGCCACAATATTAGAATCGAACCAAATTTCAGGAGTGTATTATACACGCGAAAACAATGTAAAAAAAACCCATATGTTCTTATCCGATATTCATTTGATTAGAAATACTGCAGCCAATTTTAAAGAAGAAAGACATGCAGCAACGGGCCATCTTCGTAGACGAAGCAGAAAATGTTTAGAAGTCAATGGCGGTATTTTTGAACATTTATTAAAGGAACGCTATGATTAGGAAACCGTAAAGTATGTGAACTTTTCTTTATTTGGTATTACGCTATAACTTGAAAACAAATGATTATCGAATAAGAACATATGGGTTTCTTCAAATTGTTTTTGCGTGTATATTACGCACCTAAAGTTTGGTCCGTTCCTCCCGACTCACCCTGTATAAAATGTGTTTGGTGTTTAGAATAAGTTCGTTTTGATTTCAGAGCGAATAGTTTCGAGGGGTTCCCGTTTTGAGATTTTCCCGGTATATTTTTTCCTGGGGCACATTTTCCGCGGGGTATTTTTTCTTCGTTTTTTTCCTGGGGAATTTTTACACGGGAATTTTTTCTTGGGGTATTTTTTCCTAGATTCACAGCACTCGTTTTCCAAAAGGACTTTCCTGTATTTTCTATTGTTCTACAACGATGAATGTTATTCCCTTATTTTCAAATCTGTACTTATAAGACATAAAGAATACTTTTATCCACTACTCAGATGAAACAATGATGAAAATTAAAAATATTCCTGGTTGCTGTCGAATACTTTCAATAAATCATTAATTTTTCACAATATCTTGTGTATCAATTTTTTTTTCTGAAATTATTTAATTTATATTATAATTAAGAACGTAAGAAGATTGCACTGCATTATTTCACATTTTAGTTTGCAATACAGATTTTTTAACTGCAAGGAAAGGCGCACAGTTTGGTATAAAAGCTTATTTTATTTAATTTAAAGTTTGGTAAAGTAATTTTCTTTCATAATTTAAACATTATCTCTTCATTAGAGTATCATTTAAAATTATTCCAGTTTGCACGCAAATTTTAATTGCATAAAAGAGAATAATAAATTCAGACCTTTAATTAAATTTTATTTCAATTTAGAAAACGATTACGAACCGGAGCCCAATTACGATACCTGGCAATTTTATTACTTCTTTTATTAAGAAATTTTACAACAAAAACAATTATCTAATCACGTTCTTAAAAAGTTTTCTGAAATGTTTGCGTAATATGAAATCAAATTATTTTAAAAATTTCACACTACACGCTCCACTTGGCGATAAGAGGATAATATATGTCAATATCAACAATATCACGTGGAAACACTCTACTTAAGCAAATAATGTAAATTAGTTCTTCTTGTACCCGCAGAAATACCTAATGGTAAGTCTATAATAACAATTCTTTATTCCCTCTGCCAACCAACCACCAACATTAAAATTAAATTCCATTAGCATCACCACTAGATCTCAAGACAAAATTGGTTGAAATATTACAAATGCGAAAAGAAAAATCTAAAACGTTAATCTTGATAGCCGTTATCTAGATCTATTGCCTACATTAGTAAATCTGCAATTTTCCGGCTAAGCCTAGCAATTATCTTAAAATGGCAATTTTTATGGGGGCCTGAGTACGCGAGTTACACAACTCGAGATTAATAAAAAGATTAGGAAAACTTTCCCGCACGATTTCGAAGAACTGTTCGAAAGGTATTTAAATAAAAATGCAAAAGTAGGAATGTTGCCAATAAAAATGATAATGAGAGAGATATTACCATTAATTTAAATTTAGCAATGAAATATTTTATCGTATTGTCGTTGAACAGAAATTTTTTTGAATACCGTATGTTGTACATTTACATTCTGAAGAGTGGTTAGTGGGATTTACTATTCTCTCTTTTATAGTATCAAACCAAAATTTTAAATTGCATCTCTGAATATTAATGCCATATGAATACTCATTCCTTTTAATGATATTCACCGTCGAACTAGAATTACTAATTATACTGTAATCATTGTTTCACATTACATGTCGATTGGAAACAAAGCCCGACAAATTCCAATAATTGTTTTTTTCTGCGTAACACTTCCACAGAGTGTGTATCAAAGCGCATTTCCCAAAAGCCCCTCTTTATTTTAATCAGTGTCAAGATCTAATCCACATAATAGGTTTAACGTCCTTATAAATAAACAAATTGAAAATTCCGTGACCTAGAAAGAATAGTAGAACAAACAATTGACATTATTATATCTATCTAATGTGATAGATATGACAATTATCTTCTAGTATTATAATAACTTTTATTACAATTACAATTTCTTTTATAATGACTAAAACATCTGCAGTTATTTTTGTAGAATCCGGGAATTCAATTTCTACAGGATTCAGGAATCCAGACGGACCGAACAAAAAACACTCACACGGATAGTATAGTCTGGGGATTAACCAAAAAGTTATTAACATAACCTTTTTATTTAAATTACTGCAATCCATAACACTACGTGTGAAAATTTTAAATAAGCAACCAAACTAGCCTCTGGGGGTTTTTCCGCTTGTAAATGCTCCCAGTCTAAAGTCATCGAGCCTGCAGATATTCTTTCAAGTGACCGTTATTTGTTGAAGTTGCACCAAGTTGAACATATCCTTAAACTACAGAGGGGTAGAATACACCAAAAGATGTAGATTTCCTTAACTAGAATAAACTGTCTTGCACGGAAAAACAATAGTATATTGTATAACTAGTGCTGAAAATTGGATATTTCAAACGAGTATGAAAGTTTGAGCCACGAGCCTTGGCGAGTGGCTTAAGCATCCGAGTTTGAAATATCCATTCAGCACGAGTTGTACACTGTACTTTTCCGACGACCACAACTTTTCCGACCACCACTTAATTGTTTTAAAAATAGCAAAATAAAAAAATTTATGAATTATAACATTTTATCATCATCCATATCGTCCATATCAACAGCAAAACTAAATAAAATATAAAATTATGTGAATTAAATGTATTTACCTCTTTTATTTATTACAATTTACCAATTTTCTTAATAAAAATTCGGCTAGTAACAGGTTAGTAGGTACTGCACTTCGTTGCATTTGCTACAATTTGACGTTTCAATATTTAATTTTTAATAAAATGAATGACGATTTTCAAAGTGGCCAACTATTTTTTATCGTCTAGCGTGTGAAATATATTGCACACGCTCATATCACACGGTTTCGTTGCCATGCGAAATATACAATTTTCAGTAACAGTAAACGGTGCGAATTTGGTCACATTTCAAAGTGGTCGACGGAAAATTAAATTTTTTATGTAAACACATTGTAGAGTGTCCAAATCAAAAACTCGTCTAGTTTTACATGATCTATTACAAAAAATTCATGATAAGCTGCAAGCCGAACGCCAAAGACACCTCTAACGATAAAAATTGTATATCTGGTTGGAAGAATTTTGTATGTAATATTTTATAAAGATTGCAATATTCTTCATTGAAGATTTCTTTTAAATCCACTTGGTTTGGAGTAGCAGCCAATTGATACGTTAATTTAAATAAAACAAGAAGTTTCATTCATGTCATACATATTGTATTTAAAAAAAATTTTTAACGTTTCGCCGTTTAGGCTTTTTCAGAATTAAATATAAAACACAGTCTAGAAATATAAAAAACACAAAACTTAGGATAGTGAACGATAGTTAAAAAAGTGAAAAACTTACCAAAATTATTACATAAAATCTACATAAAAACTACAGTGAAAAGACTGGTAAAATTCAGTAAACAGGAATAAATAACAAAAGAAAACAACAAATAATTGAAAAACACTGTAACGGTTGTGAAAACATTTTAAAAATTGAAAATTAATATATTACAAGTAAAAAGACATGTTGCTTGAAGAGTACCAAGTCTGAGAATGAGGAAAAACCACACAAGGTTAAAAGTTTTGAAGGTAAAATTGAAATGGAAAAATTTTATTTAAAATCTTTATTAAAAAAAATATATATTTTTTTTTTTTAAATTTAAAATGAGGGTAAAAAGCAAAACGATCGTTGAAAAATTCAATTAGTAATATGGATAATAAAATTTGATTAATTAATTAAATTAAAATATATGGAATTTAAGTTTTCTACATCAGTACGATAATTATTAATACTATTCGGCGATCGTTTTGCTTTTTACCCTCATTTTAAATTTAAAAAAAAAAAAAATATATTATTTTTTAATAAAGATTTTAAATAAAATTTTTCCATTTCAATTTTACCTTCAAAACTTTTAACCTTGTGTGGTTTTTCCTCATTCTCAGACTTGGTACTCTTCAAGCAACATGTCTTTTTACTTGTAATATATTAATTTTCAATTTTTAAAATGTTTTCACAACCGTTACAGTGTTTTTCAATTATTCGTTGTTTTCTTTTGTTATTTATTCCTGTTTACTGAATTTTACCAGTCTTTTCACTGTAGTTTTTATGTAGATTTTATGTAATAATTTTGGTAAGTTTTTCACTTTTTTAACTCGTTCACTATCTTAAGTTTTGTGTTTTTTATATTTTTAGACTGTGTTTTATATTTAATTCTGAAGAAGCCTAAACGGCGAAACGTTAAAAAAAATTTTTAAATACAATATGTATGACATGAATGAAACTTCTTGTTTTATTTAAATTAACGTATCAATTGGCTGCTACTCCAAACCAAGTGGATAAAATTTCCCAGCTGTTTATTTTTAATTACATTTCTTTTAAAATTACATTTTCATTTTTCAACGATCTATTTTAAATTTCTAACGCACATTAGTTGGAAACTCGCACTTTTCTTGAAAATTTCAAATGAACAGCCTCATCCATTTCATTATAATCATCAAGAGGATAGAAAAACAAACACAAATCAATAAACCAATAGTATATTAAGTATTAAGAACGGTAAGGACATTTTACCGATCGAAGACAATAGTTTGGAGGAGGAGCGCAGCGACGACTCCAATTATTGTCTGAGATCGGTAGTCCTTAACGTTCGTGATGCTTATGACGTTTTTTGCGCTACTGAATCCGGTAAAAAGAATTTTTAATAAATTAATAATTAATACAGATTCAAATGCGATAATTGTCAGTCTCCGCATCACGTTGCCGTATTGTCGATTGATATATTGCGTTTCTATAGCAATCTGTAAACAGTTACCGCCATTGCAGTTTTTTGTAAAAATTATTTGGAGTTCCGTGCTAAAAATTAATGAAAATGATTCCGAAAACGAAATAGAAGAAGCTTGGAATGTGGGGTGTTCGGTTCTCATTCCTGATAAGTCTAGAGAGACGCTACGAAGGTACCTACAATCATTTTAAAAATTGGTGTACCAAGAAAATTACAAATATTGATGAAAAATCTTTGCTGGCGTACTTTGTTACAAGAAATGAGAAATTAAAAGCTCCAGGATTTGTTTTAACTAACATTGGAAATTGCATTCATTTTATTTAACTAAACTGACATTTGTGACTGACATTAATTTATCAAATTACATGGCACATTCGTTTTGAGTAAATTTACTTACCGTTCTAGAACCCCAAAGTATTTTACCGACGACTTTATCCTTAGCAACTAGTAAACATAACTTACTGTCTTGGAAACAGCCGCGGTAAACAATGAAATAGAGCACAGTAGCGCAAAAAGGTCATTATGGAAACAAAGCTATGGCGAAAATGTGATAATAAAAATTTGGAATTTGAAGTCATAGCTAGGTTGATATAATTTTTTGAAAGACCACCAAATGCTCATTGCGGTTGCACTTTGTATATTTTATCTTTATTTAGTTAAATGTTTTTGATGTACTTGCGACAGTAATTTACACAAGATTTAAGATCATGTTTTTGTTGTTTTCTTTAGCAACTTTGAATTTGTTATTTCCTTTTGTGAAAATCGGTTTTGACAAACGCTAGAACCTGACATGCGACGCATCAGCCAGGCATTTACATAGGGCCATGGGCTAGTTCGACCACGTACGCTCATTAGCTGTTGCAAATGATAAGGGCACTTTCTAATCCCATGGGTGAGTTCGACCACGGGTAACTTACGGGGAAGGGAAAATAATATTATAAGTGTTTTCGTGTTACACGAACTTGAACTTTTTATGTTCTGTTGATACCATATACATGGACGGCACTTTTGAATAATGTACTGTTTTTTCTGCAGCTGTATACTATACATGGTTTCAAAAACGGACATTATGTACCAGTGTTTTTTTGTTTATTGCCAAATAAAAGTACGGCAACATATGTAAAAGTTTTAAAGCATATAACGACAAAGTGCAATACGTTGGAACTATAATATATATCTACAAAGAACTATATAGACAAAGATTCAGAAATCGGGAAATTTTTAAAATTATTCTTTGGTATTCATTTTTTACAACCCGAGAGTGTAGGCAAGTTTTGTGATTACATTGTAGAAAATTACATAAGCGAAGATGAAGCTCATATTTGGGCTTGCATGACAAATAGTATGCACAGAACTACAAAAATGCATGCGAGAAATTTTAGGAAATTTTCAAATGGAGACTTACATTAAAATAAAATCTGCAAATTGTAAAGCAAGAAAATTGAAAGGTTTTACTAAAAGAAAGTGCGAATTTATAAATAATAAGATTGTAGAATTTAAAGAAAGTACTAATTATACAAATTGTAATTTTTCATCTACGTAACATGTGTATCTATTACCTATATATTTATAAATAAATTCATTTGAAACCCCTTTTTTTAATTTATTATTATAAAGGGCTGTTTTATTATATTATTATTAATTGAACTTTTCGATAATGTGAAGTTACTTGAAATTTATGTAAATGATTCTTATCTGTATAATTATCTCCTTAAGTTTCTTAATCCCTTGGAGGTCTGGTGATGGTCGAACTGGGCTACCGGATTACGGGCCTACCAGCATTCGTGGCAAGCGCGGATTTACGGGGGGGGGGGAATAGGGGTAATTACCCCCCTCAGAGCAAATACATAAATAAATTGAAAATGAAGATCTGTATGTTGTATTAAAATTTATTAAACAAAATTTGTTCGCGTTTGACATCACTGTAACTGTTATAACACGATACAAAGTATAGTATTTTTCACCAGCCAACCCAAAGATCTTATTTGAACAGGTTGTAGGTAAATCCAGTAGACAATTCTTAAACAATAGTGCCCTGCTGACGCTCAGATAAGATCTTTGGGTTTGCCATTGAAAACTGCTATTAGTATAGAGTTGAGTCAACGACTGAGAGGGCTTCTTGGAAAAACCAAAACAGATGTCAAACAATGCGGTCGGGGTTGTTGTAGCAGCATTTTAAAGGAATTAGAAATACCCCCGAAAAATCCAGTTAACCAAAAACTATTAAAATATTTAAGGCTTAACGGCAACCATTGAAAGCTGAACCCATTACAAGTAGACAAAAGACATGAACATGCAAATTCCAAAATATTTTATCTTGAAATAACAAAATTTAGCTAGACTGGAGTTTTCATTTTTTATACGCAGGTCATATAGGTATATCTTAATTTTAGTTTGTTACAGTAATCAATACTAATATGTTTGTAAATCTTGTCATTTTAGTACTTCCAATAAATTAGTAACTTTATTGTAGCTTAGATTCTAACTTTTGCTGCTTTTAAAAAATGTTTTGAATTATTATTCCATAGAAACTGAAATAAGTAAAGGCTGTTTGACTTAATTTTTATTCACTTCTCAATTTGGTGCATAAAATTGAGAATTTTGCATAATGCCTCAAATTTTTAAAAATTCTTCGGAACCCCCGTTGCCAGGGGGTTCTCCATATACCGTCCACAATTATTTACCCCCCCCCCCACAGATTTTCTCTAGAACCGCGCTTGATTCGTGGTCTAACTGACCACCGCCGTTACATAGAATGCCATGAAAATGGTGTGGTTGCTTCAAGAAGTATCTATACTGGGCAAATTTTCTAGGCAATGGACCCAGGCAATGTATTAAATTTAACCACCCGCTGCTTGATCTTTTGCAGTTTTACACCACGTCCATTTACCTACAACTGTTGCAAACATGTAGATAAACATATATTTTATATGTCTTAACTCACTATCAAAATAATGAACTGTAGGATTTAACGATTTCTTGAAATAATCGCTAGGTGGATTTGGGGACACACCCAACCCTCCCCACGGTACGCTACTGTTTCACGCTATTGTAATAATATATTGTTCTTTCGACAGCACGAACAAATTTAAAGTATCAATCAATATTTATACAGGGTGTTAATACTAAGTCGTTACACCCGAAAATGGCAGTTAGAACTCATTAAAACAAACAACTTTTTTTAGTTCCAATTTTTGAATTGGGGCCTCTATTCGTAGTTATTGGATTTCTTTTGTTTTTTTAACAATCGTAATAACTCCTTCATTTCGGGGAATATTTCAAAAAACGAAAGGTTTTCAAAATGAGCTTACGGTTCGCTACAACATTTGTATTTACAGTTATTTTATATTTTTTCAAATAACAAAATGGCGGCCGATCAAAAATTTCAAAACTCAATATTTTGATAACCAACCCATAGATTTTTCTAAATAATTTTTTTTCTAAATCGTCAAACTATCTATTACAACATTTGTCTAAAACATTTTCTTCTATCTATGCAAACAAGAGGTCTTTAATTAAATTACAGAAGAGCATGTGTAAAGTATCGACGAATTAAAAACAATTTAGATCGAAGTAGCTTTCGCCATTAAAAAATAAAACAAAAGAACAATTAGATAAGTGCACAAAACTGAACGAGATACGTTTTAAAATGAATAATTATCAAAATACTGAACTTCGTAACGTGCTTTTGGTTTTTAATTCGTCGATACTTTACACATGCTCTTCTGTAATTTAATTAAAGACCTATTTTTTGCGTAGATAGAAGAAAATGTTTTAGACAAATGTTGTAATAGATAGTTTGACGATTTAGAAAAAAAATTATTTTCAAAAATCTATGGGGTGGTTATCAAAATATTGAGTTTTGAAATTTTTGATCGGCCGCCATTTTGTTATTTGAAAAAATATAAAATAACTGTAAATACAAATGTTGTAGAGAACCGTAAGCTCATTTCGAAAACCTTCCGTTTTTTGAAATATTCCTTGAAATGAAGGAGTTATTACGATTGTTAAAAAAACAAAAGAAATCCAATAACTACGAATAGAGGCCCCAATTCAAAAATTGGAACTAAAAAAAGTTGTTTGTTTTAATGAGTTCTAACTGCCATTTTCGGGTGTAACGACTTAGTATTAACACCCTGTATATTTAAATCTCGTATGATGTAAAACACACAACATTTTTATAGTACGCACCTTTTAGCAAGAGAGTTAACTCTCTATCTCAATGCTCTATCTACATAGTATACCTACCATGTTTGTTATTTTATTTCACTTTTATCTTGATTTACTATTCAGATTTAAAATATATGTAGTACATTTTTTTAATTTCATCTTTCAAGTTTACTATACCTACCTATTCATCACAGCACACGTTTTATGTGGTTAAAGTTTATATTGACTTATATTTAAAAATTTATTAGAAGTTTTATTCAAATTGTCTTATCATTATAGTAATATTTAGTTAAATACTGTTTCTAGCGAAATTCAAGCAATATAACACATTCCGAAACACCATATTATATTTTTGCTTTCTTGCGTCAACTACTGGGGTAACATAACCCCCTCTCCTCGATCTAACATACACATATAACCTCCTTTCGACTGCCCGCCGACTTCTAAGGGATTTAACTCCCAGTTAAACTAACTAACAGTCAGTTGCCATGGATATTGGACACCATTGTTAGCTTAACAGGTGCAGTTAAACTCTAACTCTCGTCTGCTGTTGAAGAAATTTCAACATTAGAAACTCTTTACAGCAGTTTCTGCGACTTCTGCAATATTTTACTATTTAGAAAAGTTGTCGTCCAGGCAGATTTGTTACAGGTTTCAACTACACCTAACGACTTTGCTGAAAAATGCAGGTTCTTAGCATTCTTCCCATTGCCAAATTCGTTAAATTTAGTGACAATATTTTTTGTACGTAGTACCTAGATAAATTTGCTGATGTGCTAAAATAAACCAACCAAATCTCCAGATTTTTTTTATTATATCTTGTTTTATTTAAAGATACCTGAAAAAATCTATTAATTGAAGATTGAAGCTATAACATAGTTTTATCAATTTTTAATAAACAGTCTCAATTAAAATTCATAGTAAAAAATAAAATTTACATACATTCTAAAGGGTGTATGGACTAAGTTTAAATACGTTCTCTGCATAATTTTTGCAGTCACAGATTCAATTACTAGTAGGAACTAGTAAAAATTTAGTTCGTTACAAGAATGACAAGTCGTTATTCAATCAACAACAGTTCTTAGACCCCTTGGTTAGTATATCAATGAAAAAAGCAAAGATCCAATCTTTATGAAATCTCCAGAAATGTTTCTGTAAGAAATTAACGCTTTATAACTAAATATTTGTAAGTCACAAAAATATGCAGCACCTCTACAAGACCAAAAGATAGATAAAGCGATTCGTTTCAATTATAATTTACTGTTCTTATCATTTGGCACTCCCTTGATATTCTTTCATTCAATTTCCTTATGTAAACAAGTGCAATCAATCAAGATTTTTCATGTTTCAGTTGTCGATGTGTTAACGTTATTTAGTACAGCAATTTCCGGATAAAATATTCAATTTTCAATATAGAACATCTCGAAATTTGATGAAAACTTTAGTATCATCAATCTTTTAAGGATAGATCTTTTAGATCTTAAACCGGTACACTCAGAATATTAAAAAAAAATTCTTTAAAATATCGAACTTCTTTAAAAAACAATCATGTAAGTAACTTATATTTTGAAAAATATTAATAGAGTTATAAGAAACTAGTCAAATAAAACATGACAATCTTTCGATATCAAAAAAGTTCTTGCTGAGTTTTGCTCCTGATTTATTTAATTTTCGGAATTTATGGTCGACGTTATCGAATTAATAGAAAGTTTTCTTTGGAGTTGTATAAGATTCGAGTTGGCATAGAAATATCGTTTTCTTGAATTATTATTGAATTATATTATTATTATACCTATTATTGAATTATATTAAAACCAAAATAAGTATGCAATTTTGCGGCTCGTCCAAACCACTGCGCGCATTTCTAGTTACCTACACTTTTTTCTTTCTAGCTTCGTAGGTTAGAGCGAGCGCAAATCTCTGCCGTTTATGAAATTCGCAGCGGTTGGCTAGGAAACGAAAACTGATGGCATTTTGTACCCGCAGAACGAAAAGGAACTGTAGTTTAGGAGTATATTTGTAGGATATTATACTTATTAACCTTTGGTTAAAGTTGTTAGAAATTCCAGGAATTGTTAAAATCTTAAAATACTATCGAAATAGAAATAAAATTTTCTAAATATAAATAAATTTATGTTGATACAAAAAAATGCTTGGTACATTTGACAAAACCCTTTAATTCACAGTTTATGAATTTCTAGCATGTTCTTGACAAGTGCTAAAACTGTAAACCTTTGCAGTTAAACATAAGGCTCTAAATATAGATGTGACATTCAGGTTAACGTATTTTTTGAAGATGTCTAATTTTAAATTACTGCCAATACTAAAATGTCAATTATTTCCAAGTAAAAAAGTAGAAAAACTAGTTTGATACCTTTTCAGATTATTATTTTATTTATATTTCATTAACATCTACCCATTGTAAGATTTTAGAAAAAACCTATTCAAAAGAGAGTATAATTTTCAGATTTTACATAAATAAATACGTACTGAGTGCTGTGGATGGGGAATGGCTAATCTGAGTTACGATATTGGATGGCGGAAACATTTTCTAAATAATTTTTAATGAAGTAGATAATATATCTCTAAAGCTTTTAGTGCAGTTTGCTGTGGTAAGAGTTTTATGAACTTGCTTTTAAAGTTTATCTATTTTTAATTATTATTTACTCTTTCCAACTGAATTCTCTTTAATACTTTAATTAAATTACTTAAAAATAGAGTAAGAGGAAACCTTTCTAAAAGTATAATTATTTCAAACCCTACTCAACGTTCGTTCCAAAAAGCTTCAAATACATTTGACCTCAAACATTTCGTTTAGTATTGAATTACAAAAATCACAAAAGTAATTACCACCGAAAAACATCCAAGTACGTAGAAAGTGTTTGCAGCTTTACGGTAGGTACCTACTGAATTTCTGCGTTCTGAAAAATTGGGAAAAACAGACATTTTTCAACTCATTGTCATTATATATTTCGACGAAGAATAATATTGTATTTTTTATAAATAATAAAGATTAGCTGGAAGTTCAAAATTAAAAAAAAAAACTTTTTATGAGATTAGTAAAACAGCCATTTATAAAATTTAAAAAAAAATGTAAACATATTTCGGTCGAATTAGATCTTCTTCAGTACAAAGATGAAATTCGGTGGGTTATTTCAAAGCAAAAAAATTTACATTCTACGTACGAAAGAACAATATCTATTAATGAAAGAAAAAGTTTCCTCAAAAAAAAAATAGGTCTTGCCTGGAGTAGTATAAAAGTAATTTAACGAAAAAATAATTTTTTTTTTATAAATATGATAATTTTTTATCATTGTGGTGGACTCTGCACACCACAAAGATATGGTTATTTCATTTTATTGAAATGAAACATTCAAGTTTCAAGTAAGAATTATTTTAAATATTAAAATATTACTTAAAGCAGTTCACATTTAACAGTCTAAGTAAAAATGGCAGAGAGATAAGAAACAAAATGGAATCTAAGTGAAAGTGAAAATTCTCACTAGGTCAATAAATTATCAACAATAAGTCAACAAACAAAGATGCTATAGAATCAAAAAATTCTATTTGGAAGACGAATCGAATGCTAGAATTTTTTGATAGATGATTATCTTGAGTATAGTTGGTGACTTACAAAAGAGATTTGAAATCTTCATTTAAAAGTGCCTTTAATAATATTAAAATTGCGCTATTGCCCATAATAATCAATTTATTACACATACAAATCAAAATCTGAAAATTGTGTGTTTCTTCAGCGTATATTGAAAACTTGCGCAAACTTTGCACAATTTGAATAATGATCACATACGCTGAACATGGTCTTCTCATTTAACCGCATCTCTATTTCTCGCCGTTTACGAGATCGCCATGCATATTATGCTCGTTATTTTTTGGACACTCAACACTCGGTATAAATTTTTATAAATTAGGTCACAGGTGTTTTGTGGATCTGAACACAATCATGTGTCACAACTTTTAATACAGAAAATATCCAAAAGTTAAGGCCAATTTACCCTTTTACTTTCTTTAATTCCCGAATATACATTGACATGAAAAGTGTTTTTTTCATCATGCATTAGAATATTATTTGTTTTCTATAAACTACTGGAAGCTATTGTTTACATCTTAAATTACTTCTAACTTTCGATTTATTCCGAATGTAATAATTGATTTTCTTTTTCAATCACAAGCAGCAGCAGCTCCTCGGTTTTCATTATTGAAAGCTCGTAAGAGTCGTAAGTTGAACAAACAGAATGTCACAAAGAAATCGCATAAAAATGTTAGCTCAAAAAATACTCACAAGTCATTAAATAAAAAAAATCTGTAACCTACGTTATCTTATTGGAGGTCGAGCACCCGGAAAAATAATTCAATCGACCAACATGGGAGTAGAAAAATGTAAAATCAATCTGGTAGAAATGTTTATAATGTTTTAAAGGAAATCTAATTAATTTATCTTTAAACGACTAACAAATTGAATACCTACCTAGCGCCGCTTTACATAATGCTATATTATGATTGACAGTGGCTTAAATAGATCATGGCTCATGAATTAACTAATTTAGCACATATTACTTTAACTGTTTTCTTTGTGGCGTCAAATAGTCCATCCTTGTTCGAAATTAAGCACATAGTATAGCTCAAGAATTCTAAGCTGAATAACCTTTTTCAATTTAACGGCGATTCGAAAGAATTATTTTTAATTTAAAGAAAGTGTTTCCTGAAGAAAGATTTCTGTATCATTCATTATATTAAAAATAATTCATGTATGATGTATGGGGTGGTCAAAAAGTAACCGAGTCTAGTTGGCTGACGTTCCATCTAAATTAAATCGAGGTACTGTCAACTGCAAACTGATTAATTTTTGAATACGCGATATATCCCAAATTATTATAAACGGGTCCAGTTTTTCTGAATCGAACCTTTTTATATTCGTTTACAGAGTAGGAAACAATTTTCTCTAACTGAAAAATTCCAAAATTTCCGATTTGTTCTTTAAGTTAATCGCTTGGGATATAGATTGGATTGCACTATACATAACATGAATTAGGGTGTATATTGTTATATCACTATCAGTTTTTAATGTTCAAGTTGTATTTCTTGTTAAAAATTAGGAAATTATGAATTTGTATGTTATCATAATCTATTGAAATGATCTTTGATTTGGAAACTCCTTTGTAATTATTCCTAATTCATGGTGTATGAAGTGCTACCATCACAATTACCACTTAATCTTTGATTTCTATCTTCCTAAACGTAGATTATGTAGGAATGCATTGAATCAGATAAATATCTTTAAAAATTTGTTTTTCTAATATTGAATAAGACCTTAACTATTGAATAATCTATTAACCTTGAACATTAATCTATCTTTTAATAAGCTTTGCAGATGCTTGTGTTTTTCCACAAAACAAATATTGCGATTAAATCCATGGAAAAATTGTAATATAAACAAAAACGTGAATTTTTTCAATCGGACTTTATTATCGTTTAAACCGGTCCGCCTGACGCCTTCTCTGTTTACAATAAATAAAAGGAAACCTCCCCCAAAAATGTTAGTTCTATACACTATGGAAGAGAGCCGCAATTTACAAAAAAGAAGATAGCTCATGGGTTTGGTCATTATTTTCGAAAATAGGTACAAAGAACTGCCATTTCACCCGAAACAAAATAAACTTACGGCGCTTATGGTTTTCTCTACGCCGCGCCGCGCCGCCGAGCCACTTCGTCTCACACTTAGGCCTTGGCTACAGTACCTACACTTCGCCAGGTCAGATCAGAGCAGATCAGGTCAGATCGGACCAGACCAGAACCAGTGTAATGGCTACATTGCATTCAGAATCTCAGCTTGTGTTGTCTAGACTTCGCACGTACGAGAATAATGTCACTTAGTTTTTAAAATTAGTATTCAACATATCCTCCTCAGAGTCGAACGAAGAATAGGAATTTTTATTTTGTAAAAACGCATACCATATTTCCAGTGGCGGACTGGCTAGAGGCGCTGGGTGCTACAGCGTCCCGGGCCCTTAAGAATAATAATATTAACAAGAAATTTATTTATGTAAAGTGTAAGTCTTTAGTCCTATGTTCTTTTATACATTTTTATTTCGGGCCCCTATTTTGGTTCGCGTCCCTACAAAAAAATCGCCAGTCCGCCACTGATAAATTCTAAAATACTAGGCGCTTTTGGGTGCATTACAAAGTTTACTTGAAGTTGAAAGATCATCCTCAAAAGTTTTTTGAATATTTTAGAAGAACTCTGCCAACTTTTAATTATAACCTTGATAAAATACGGGATGATATCCAGTGCCGTGACATTAATTTTCGAGAACCATTAACCCATAGGTCATGCACCATATGAGCATCCGCATTCGGAAAAGTCTGGATTCCGGCGGACTGGTCCAGACAAATCAAACCAAAATCTGATCTGGTCTGGTCTGATCTGGACGGGCGCAGTGTAGTCCCCCCTTGTTGTATGTCCTGTGGTGTAGCCGCTCTCATATTTAACAACGCAAGTTTGTTTAAACTGTCGGTATCTGATCTGGTTTGATCTGATCTGGCCTGGCGAAGTGCACTGTAGCCAAAGGCCTTAGCTCCGCTTTTCTTTCGTTGCGCGTGCAATACCATGCAAATCTAAAACTCATAGCCAATTTTGTGTAGCTTCTTCTAGCGTACTGAAAAATTACTACATCAATACTAAATCAAAAGGGTGCTATTTCTATATTTCTTGCAATATTGCTTACGTATCCGGTTAGTTAAAAAAAACTATTACTCAGAGAGTCGCATTATATTGAACAACCCTTTAAGCACCATCTAGTAAAGTGATGGGCTATTATTTTAGATTAGATAATTTTATAATAAAACTTAATCGTTCGCTCAACCGTAAACACGCATCTAAATTTATTGGCTTGTAACACACCTATATAATTTAGATAAAAGCAAATAGTAACACTGTAGGTAGTTATATTATTCACAATTTAGGTTATCATTTTTTATTACATTAAACGTTTGTTTTACACACTAAAAAGAATTATTTATTGACCTGTTTCGTAAAGTACGCATACATTAATATTTTTATAGGGAAATTATTATACAACAATACACAAGCAACAATTTCTGATCACAATACTTACGAATTTATGTGTTTGTAGGGAGGGGGACATGTAAAATAAGAGCAAATAAACCACAACGGGTGATTATTTGAAAACGATCCACCTTAGTATCTCGCGAACCATACCAAATATGAAAACAATGTAAAAATACGATTATATAGAGGATGGGAGACCCTCGAATCTAGGCAAAAAAAAAACCGTGGAAAAAAAAGTCGCGGAAAAAAATCCTGAAATAGAAGCCGTGGATAAGAAAGCGGACAGTAGGAGTAAAAGGCCTGTACCTCAAATTAAAGGTATTTTAAAATTCTTTTGAAATCATTTTATGATTTTACGCAAAGAAAATTAAAATCGATAGATTCGTTTTGGATAAATTAAAAAAAAACATGAAAAAAGTGTGTATCAAATAACAGCTGTCAGATTATTATTCGCCGATAAAGATAAAAAAGTGCCGTCTGCAGGGTCGAAAACTCGAAACGTGCGAGACTCGGTGTCTTGCCCCAAGATACGATAAACGGGCAAATATTGTAATTGTAATATTGTAATTAACTCACGTGTTAATCGGCGAATAATAATCTCACAGCTATCATTTGATTTTCACTCAATTAGTACACACACTTTTTCCATGTTTTTTTTATTTCTCCAAAACGAATCTATCGATTTTAATTTTCTTTGAGTAAAAGAGCATTTTAAGAGACCGTTAATTTGAGGTATCACAAAGGGCATAGTGCCATTTAAGCTTTTCAAGGTTGGATAGGTGGGGGCGGCAGCGGGGTAAGTATTAGCGCGACGCAGATTATTCTATCGAATTACTAGTGTCCCCCATCCTCTATAAAAACGTATTTTTACATTTGGTATGGTTCACGAGATATTAAGGGTGGATTGCTTTACAAATGATCAGACTGTATATCCAACCTCGGAACCTTATTCCATTTCTGTGTTATTTTCCTAACAGTACATCACTATCGCTAAGTCCTTCAATATCTCTAAACGGTGTCCACATTTTTAACCGCGGTCCATTTCACATAACAGCTCAACAACATGGTCACAGATAGCTTCATTAGTAAACCAAACAATTAATTATGTAGGATTTTTATCTCCGGGTGTGTTTAGTTATTAAGTTGTATTCTTGAAAAATGTGTCAAGGCAATGGTAATTGAACTAAGTACAGCCAATATTATTTTACTCAATGGTACACCCCACACAAATCAGTTGTTAGAAATCTTGTCACCCGCAGTTTGCGTTAGGTTATAAAACCCATAACCATCGCTCGTTTTTTGAGGCAAATTTAATGACGCGAACGAAATTTTTCTATCGTTTCTCATTTTCAAGAAAAACGTGATTTTCCGAAATTTCCTTATTCTTATTATGCTGAATAACTTTTTTGCTTTATTAGCTATCTGAAAACTATAAAAACATTCTACAGGCACTTTTTTTAGTAGAATTCAGTGGCGTACTCGATTTTTTAACTAGGGTTCAAATTTCGGAGATATTAAATATAGTTGTGTTTATTTAAATAGAAACCATAGTTGGCTATGCCCCTATTTAAACAAGTGCGTTTTTCTGATTTAAAAAAAAATACATTAATGGGTATATTTCTAATAGTTTTTCAGCAAATAGGAATTTTTGTGTTTCAGTTACATGGATATTCAGATAAAGTAGGTTTTCTGAACTAACTGTGGCAAAACTCCATTTAGAAAAGTTTTTCAGAATGTGAAATCATCACTCCATACAAGATTTCAGAAATATTGGCAGCTTATTTATTTCAAAATTTTTTGAATAAAAAATATGCAGACACGATTACAAAAAAGTAAACCGATATTTCTGAAATTTTCCATGGGGTGGTGATTTTACATTCTGAACAAGTTTTCTAAATGACCTTTTGCCACAATTAGTACAGAAAACTTACTTTACCTGAATAAATGTAAGTAAAAGACATAAATTCTAATTTTGCTGAAAAACTATAAAAAATATACCCATTAAGGTATATATTTTTAAAATAAGAAAAAAATACCTCTTTTAATAAGGACATTGCCAACTATGGTTTCTATTTAAAAAAATACAACTATAGTATTTAATATTTCCGAAATTTGAACCCTATTTAAATATTTGAGTACGCCATTGAGTTCTACCCAAAAAAGTGCCTTTAGAATGTTTTTATAGTTTTGCGATGGCTTATAAAATAAAAAAGTTATTCAACATAATAGGAACAAGGAAATTTCGTAAAATCGCGTTTTCCTTGAAAATGTGAAACGATAGCAAAATTTCGTCTGCGCCATTAAATTTGTCTCTAAAAACGAGCTCGAGAATGTGCCCTTAGTTTTCTCCTTACGACAATAGTTGCTGAGATACCCTACATGGACAACCAATTTGGGCCACCCTGTACACGGGGTAATCAAAAATAAACCTAGCCAAATTGGCTGTGCTTCTATTCAACTGAGATAGAATCGTGGATAGAATCACGATCACTCTGTACTAAGTAGGTATACAAGAATATCAAGTAGGTTATTAACGTACACATTTTTTGTCACTGCGTGTATTAAAACAGCGAAATAATACACTATAACTATTATAAGTTTAAAGAATTACGGTAACGCTGCTACATTAGAAACATGAACCCAACAACAGTGTTGTTCATTAAATAATCAGATAAATAACATGCAAGACCCAACTGAAACAATTATTAATTGACTTTTTAACCCCCAATTATTCGTTCTACTCTATTATGGATCCAAGTAAGTTCGGGCCCGTCAGAATAGTAATTGCCTTTTATATAATTAACATCATAATTCCCTTGATACACAAATAACCATAAAGTACCTATAGGTCAAGTTAATATACAGGGTGTTACGAAATTCACGCTTACGGACAGTAGGAAAAAGTTCCTCTACCATTTTTTGATCAGACCGACACTTTTCGAGTTATCGTTGTTCGAAATATCTGAAAATGGTCGAAAACGGTTTTCAATTTCAATTGTAATTGATCAAGTGGTTAAAATTAATCCATTACAATTAATTGTTAGAAAACAAACGATAGTTAAAAACAATAAAATTTATTATTCGAGCAGTACACCGACATGCTGAAGCTTGTTTAGTAGCAGACGGCGGACATTTTGAAATGCACATAACACCATCCCACAGTTCGTGTGCGCGAATTTTGAAACACCCTGTATATTCTAAAATCTATAAACATTAAAAACAGTTTTAATTATAAAGCTGGTATGACACGATCTAATGTCATCAAATATTAGCGTCAAAGTGCTTCAAATGTTGCGTGTAATTACGACCTTTGACGGACTTTGATCACAGAAAGGAAACGTTTTCTTTGATGGGAACGCCCACAATTGCAACATGCAACAATTTTTGGAATTTTTATCATTTAGCCATCAAGGGTATTATTATATTAACCTCTTCCACACAAATTAAATTGTTTTTAATGTTTACAAGTTGGCAAAATATACTCTTAGAATGATTATACCTCAGTTTTTCTAAATTTTATACAAACCAACCTTTGATGACATTTGATGTGAATTATTTGACGACATTTGCTCGTGTCATACCAGCTTAAGACATTTGAAAACAAAATGTAGATGCCAACTTTCCATCGATACCTATCAATTTTTATATTTTCAAAAGATTCACAAATCTGTGGCTACCGAAGTACTACCTACCGAAACTCTGCGAGAGATTTTATTTTGGGTAGATTATCTTAATCTTAAGGTTGCAGAAAGCTGTCATAATTATGAAGAGGCAAGTGCATTGTTTAACGTTAGGAAAAAATGAAATATACAGAATTGCAGGGACAAAGTTGTAGGGCTTGCAAAACACAACAGGTCAAAAGTGTAAATATGCAACCCAAACTGCATTTTCATACATGCATTCAAATAACGTAAATGTGCTTGGTGTGTAGAAGCGGGGAGGAGACATTTTGAACATTTACTATAATTTTGTTAATTTTTGAATTAGTTGTCGGTTTTGCTTTGTTGTATTTTAAGTTGCCTACATTTAGGCGTTTCCTAAGGAGTCTTTGAGAAGCTCTATCCAGTGGCGGCGCTAGCGGGGGGACCGAGGGGGCCCAGACCCCCGTAGATATTAACACGGCCCCCTGTTGGACAAGCGGATAGCCCTCACAGTTCTGCTACAAACAGCTGAGCGTATTTTACGTTCTGCGCATGTCTGGGGACTTAGAAAATTATTTCAGCTTCCTGAGATTATTGGGATAGAGGTGCACACGATTGGTTGCCTATTCCCAGGACCCAGGGCGTAAAAGTCTGTTTCTGAGAAATCTAATATTAATTATTAAACACCGGCATTACGTTCGGCGCATGTCCCTATAATCTCAGGAAGCTGAAATAATTTTCCAAGTCCCCAGACATGCGCCGAACGTATGCCGGTGTAAAATAATTAATATTAGATTTCTCAGAAACAAACTTTTACGCCTTGGGAATAGGCAACTAATCGTGCGCACCTCTGTCACAATAATCTCAGGAAGCTGAAATAATTTTGTAAGTCCCCAGACATGCGCAGATTGTCCCTGTTGGGCCCCCTAGTTTTTTCTTCAACAAAAATTATCGGTCAACTGCCTATTGCTCACTGTACCTTTATTGTCCTTTTACCTAGATAATAAAATCTTGTCCTTGCATGCTGATAGCTACAGGCATTTTGTTCTCGAAATTTCCGTTATGAACATGTATTTTTACCATATACCTATACTTTATTTTTTCTAACCACGGCCTGGATGTAAACAAAACCACGTGACAATTTCTAAAACGTCATCTCAATGCAATTTTGTGATTGGTAGTTGTAGCGAGAGGATTTCACCCCTTTACTGTAGGAGTAGTTACGTTAGATTCGTGCGTTAATTGCAGTTGCATTTGTCGTCATCTGTGTATGATATCTGGTGCTTTAGTATTTAGATTTATTTAAAATGGAATCGTCGCCCAGGAAACTATTCTTTGCACCTATGGTTTAAACTTCCCCGCGCGCTAGTTTACGTAAAATACCTACCACTGTAAACGTAGGCTAGAAATGATCACGTGGTTTTGTTTACATCCAGGCCGTAGTTAAAAAAAATAAGCTATAGTACCTGCTATACTGCTGACATGCTATCTTAACAATGTGTAGAATATGAGGCCTGCACTGATGGAGTTATGGTTGACCCCTCACAATAAATGTGGGCCCCTCAGTGCACCCCCCAATTTAAATGCTAGCGCCGCCACTGGCTCTATCCCTGAAAGGAAACGCTTTTGACCATACATTTATTAACAAAAAATGTTTGTCTCCATGCACACTTTAAGCCCTAAAAGTTAGTCCCTGCAATTCATTAACACCCTATAGTTATTTATTTTTGACTTGTCAATTATTTGTTATTTACATCTGTCATAGGAGGTACATTTATAATACATACATAATATCGTGGTCATAGGACATAGATACATAAATAAGCAATGGCATGGCGATGTTTATTTTATAAATCCCCACTCAAGCTCTTCAATAAAATTTATTTAAGTATTCAAAGTAAAAAATAAAATATGGTATGCCCCACGGGCATTATGCTTCATGTTTATGCCCTTGGACAACTATAACATGTGTTGTTCAATTTATTTTACTGTTTGCTAATTTTTCATATTGGATTACATTTTTTTCTTAAGGCTGGAGTTTACACCTTGAAATATACCCCATTTTATGCACATTTTGTTCCAATTTTTCAGAGCCAATTTTAAAGTAGGAAGGGCGGGCGAAATTTTTTTCTTATTATTGGTGTTTTATCTTATCTGTCTACACATAGAACGGTTTTGTTTAATTTCTAAAAAATAACTTTTCAGCATTAAAAAATGTACAACTCTATTTTACTTTAAAATTTTCAAGTAGTATTTACAAAAATATGGATATCGAAAAATTCTCTCTATCAATAGTTAGATATAACCAAGCTCTTTCAAATGCCACAAGAATTTTTTTTCTAAAATGCAAATTAATTCGGAAATAATGGAAATAAAATTTTAGAAATATCAATATAATTCACCTTTTGCAAGTTAGCATATAGGCAACAAAACTAACAGGACCATTAACTGTCAATGGAGCCAATACACAAAAGACGGATTATAACGGATTACAACTTTCTACTAGGTATTGTTGTTTGACAAAAAAAAATTAAAATAATATAACGACAAAATCTATATTCAATACAGTAAATTAATTGTTCTTTATTGCATTTATCAATTTTGGTAACGTCAGATGAATCTGAAATATTTAAAAATATGAATCAAAATTCCAAGGCAAGCATTATTCTTGTTATTGTAGGTATGCAACTTTCCATACATCAAATTCGATTTTGCTTTAAGTAAATGCCAGCCTTAAATACTAAATTGTACGTGTATAAAAAGGTAAGTAATGTTGGGAATTATTAATCAAATTGTCTAGTTCGGATACTAGTGCCTGAGGTTCTTTTAACATCTAATATAACTCCCGTGGCACAACATAATTGTATTTTTTCACTACTAACCTGAGAAGTCGCCATTACTTACTCCTTTTCTCTAATAAGAAGTTATATTTCTCAACCTAGGTAAATAATGATAATGAAAAATTACCTAGGAAAATAATAAACGTTCTATAAATCAGATGCTATTGGTTTTGTTTTTTAGTTTGACAACACCAGTTTCAGGCTACTAAATATTTAAAAAATTATGTGGAAACCGTAAATTACAAAAATCTAAATGAATAACATTTCTAGTAGTGAAAAAAATAGTATATAGACCACGGTAAAGAAGATTTCTCTCAACCTCGCAACTTATTTCCCTTGCTGCTTCGCAGCTTGGAAAATAATAATGCTCAGTTGAGAAAACTGTCTTCTCTACCTTGGCCTATAATGTACTATTCTTACTGAATATTATTATTAAGCTATAGCCTAAAATATGGTTAGATTTTGCTGTTTTCGTAATTTGAAAGGCCAACTCAGTTAACTGGTTACAGTAGCAGAGGGGATTGGAAATATTCATAGGGAGTTATGAATCCCTTGTGCGTTATGGATGTCTTTATAGTTACCACAACTAAACGAATATTAACTAATTGTTTATTATACAGCGAGAGATTTTTCTCAGCATTGGGTATTTCCCGAAATGCGAAGCATCGAGTGAAATACGTTGTGAGGCTGATGAGTCTGCTCTACCGTGGTTTAGATACTATTTTACCAGTAGGTACTAGCACTTTTATTCCATTTATAATTAATCCCTTTTACGTTAACAAAATATAAAATGACAATTTCTAAATATTCACAAAAATTATTTACGTTTTGCTGTTAATTTTAAATCTTCAATAAAAATATTTTTAACCTATTTAAAAAAAATAAATTTGCTCCAAAAATAACCGCAAGTAAATCACTATTTTGCAAACTTAGGGTAGAACCTGATGTCAAAATGTGAATTATTTATTTTACATCCCTATAAAAAATTTCTGTATTACGTTAAAAGTTTGAAATTAGGTTATTCTCGCATCATATTTCTAAAAAGTTTTATGAAAACTTGCAAGAAACACAATATAGACTCAACCCTTACGCAAGATTCTGTCACATTAACGATAAACAGTTTTGTACGGTAAAGTTCATCAAAGCATTTCAAAGGATAAAGAAACACTAATGGTAGTACCGCGTTCGCTGATCATTTATTAAGAATAAAGCAAAATTTTCTAGTTGTATTACAGACTTCTAAATTTATTAATTATTTATTCTAACAACAATACGTAGCCTTTCCATAAAAAGGAAAACCAGAGTCAATTTAAATTAGTTAATGTTAAAGTTAAATTATTTTATTTGAATGTTGTTGGTAGTATTAGCATTTATTAATCTACTTACAAGCACGTGACTGAACTAGAAAAATATTATTCAATTCAAACATCTCAACAAAACAACAATAGAAACATGAGTTCAAAGCATAATATTACAATAACAATTATCACCAGGAGCGTCGAGAAAAACAGACGGATAGTACCTAGTAGGTATAATACTTGCACTCAAGGTTAACAATAATGAAAATAGTTACTACATACAAATATTTTTTATTTAAATTCCATGCGTTAAGAAACGATTCATGTTCTGGTATATTCGGATTGTAATTATATTCTGTAATAAAAGTATATTATAGAATTGATTTTGACCTGACCCTGGTAACTTGGGTAGGTATAAGCATCAAAAGTTGAAGAAGAAAGTAAACATTTTGAGACTGTGGGTAAAAGCGACTTTATGTCTGATAAAAGCCTGTTGACCTAATAAACAAATGATTAAAATCACAACAAATGCTTATCGATTATAGTATTTTGCTCCTGTATTCCATTTCCTCAGCTATAATTTTAATCTCAAATTAATGTACCTATACACACTACCTTAAAAATTTCCAACCAGTTGGCATTCCTAATTTTATAGAAGTAAGTAATATAATTTATTGAAAATGACAAACTAAACAAATTAATTAGTTTCAAAAATATGAAAACTAAATTTTTCAAATAGATACTACCAAAGACTATCCTCACTCTTTGATACTACCTACTATCAGGTATACAGAATGGTAGCATTTTTTTTCCGAAGCAGAATTTTGAAAATCTGAGTAGGGGATATGAAAGAAGACCATAATTCAAGGGAAACAGTTTTTTTCCCGGACTCTCTAACTTCAAAATGGCAGCCGCTGTGAATTTTTCAGAATTTTAACTTTAACGCCCCACAATTCAAAAACCAGTTATGTGATCAGGTTCAGCGACAACTTGTTTGAAACACGATTTGTTTAAATTTTCTACACTTATGCAGCTTGGTGTTAGGTACATTTTCGTTTTTTGACTAATGCTAGAATTGGCTAGAATTTCACTCTAGCGCCCTCTACGCGGTTTTGAAAAAAGTTTACATATAAAATTTGTTCAGTATATAGATTTGTATTCTTCTAAATTTATATTACGTATACAGGATGTTTACTTTACACAGTACAATAAGCTACTTTGTTATTTTAAATCAAACACCCTATATATTATTATATAATTGAATGCAAAATTTAATTGTGTATCACATAGTATAATGTGTTCATATAGCTAAAATGGACTGTTGATGAGAATTTCATGAATTTTAATAGTGTTGTGTAAATTTTGAAGATTTCGGCTGAACTCTGACAGAAACGGATTGTCGGTCGGTAACGATCGTCCAACTTCGCCAGCTGTAATTTCAGGCCGGATTTCTGCCAGAATCTCGGTTTATTATTATTTATTACTACAGATGCGTGTCTTTCTTCTGTATACATATCGAACCCATATAGTCTTGTTTTTCTCGCTACGCATTCAAAGACCATCGAGTGAATTTCATCAAAGTACTCCCCAATTGAGCTTCACATGAACTCCCAAGATAGTGAAAGCTTTCAAATAGTGCATCACTCGGCCAATACACTAAACAAAACGAAATCATATTTCCTGTATGTATTTAACGACTTCCTGTTCCTACTGCTAGAACTTAAAACTGGCACTAAATCTGGAAATGTGACCCAAGCTTAGTAGGTATAAAGGTAGAAATTTTTATCCCTCAACAACATCGCGTGTTATAATGGTATCCACAGCTTTCCTTTTCTTCCTGCATAAGGTATACTTAGTTCTGCGGATATAGTTTATTCGCTTACATACCGTGCGTCGATGTGCCGTCTTTTTTAATTATATTTCGGTGCCCCGAATTGAATCTACCTCTGCCAGGTAGTATTCCGTATACAAGACGAATAAAGTCTATCGATATCGAACAATATACACGGAATAATGAAGTTGAGTAGAGAGAGAGAAATGGAGAGGGGGGTCAGTGTAATACAACTTCAAACCAAAGATAGTCCGAATAAGAAACATTAATAACTCAAAACGAAGTAAGTCACTTCATAGTAGCTCCATTCCCCATTCTGAAACTGAAAACCACACAAAACAGTTTCACAATAGAGCTTATTGTGAAACTGTTTTTGGTAAAATTTTAGTTCGTACAATTGGCAGCCTTTGCGTCATATGTCAAATTATTGTCAAATTATCAAAGGCCATCAACATCAAATATCAATTACATGCAGTTGCTCTTCTACAGGGATGTTAAAATAAACACAGAAAGTATAAATACCTGAACTTTTAATTGATTTTGATTAATGAAAACAACTCACAGAATAAAGATTTCGTTTAAAAAATTTATTATAACCTAAATTGTCAAATTTGACAGTTTCTAAAATAACTTTCCCTAGTGTTGCCACTTGTTTCATTATTTAAAAATTCATATTTTTTGTTAAATAATTAATGACGCAAAGTGAAAAAAGTATATTATACTATTATGCAATTGTCCAATCTGTAATTGGAATTCTTTTCTGTTGGCAATAAAGACCATTATTGTTAAAGCTCTAAAAGACCTGCAGAAATTTAGTATTAAGTCATTTTATTTAATTTATTCTATGTTTATCGAATCCCGTTAACCATTGTGAGTACCAAAGCCTTAGGCAAAAAAATTAAATCTAGAATTCAATACAATTCTCTACATATTAATGGCAGCATTCGCCAACACCTACTTTCAGTAATGATGTACGTATACAGAATAAAAATGATTGATTACATGAAATAATAAAAGCAGTAAAACTGTATTGATCTTCTCAGATAACATAAATTCGAGAATAATCTTCCGAAAATCGCTTTCCACCTTTCATTTCCTTTAACCAAGACGCCCTTTATTCCGTCAGCAGGCGTTAACAACCGCTTTAGCTTTGAACTACCTAAATTCAAAAACGTCTTACAATTATTAAAGGTAGAATTGGAACTAAATGAGGCGAAAAACTGATTTTCCCAATAATAGTCTTGTAAGGTTCGAAAAGCAGTGAGACGTGACGGTTTTGGCAAAAGGATTACGTACATAGACATATTTGTAAAGAAACTAATGACAGCATTTTCCAACACTTATTTTCAGTAACGCTCTACATGTGAGCATAAAAATGATTGTTTACTTACATGAAATAATAATAGTAACACTGTATTGTCCTGTCTCTGATAACTTGTAAATTCGAGAGAAATCTTTCGAAAATCTTTTTCCACCTTTCATTTCCTTTAACCAAGAAGTTCTTTTATGCTGTCAGCAGCCGTTAACAACCGCTTTAGCTTAAAACTTTCGCTTGAAGTGAATTTGAAAACGTGTTACAATTAAAGCTAGAATTGGAACTAAATGAGACGAAAAACCCAATAATAGTCTTATTAGATGCCGTGAAACGTGAAGATGTTAGCAAAAGGATTAGATAGAAACATTCTAACATGCGTAGTAACAAGTTAGATAGTCAGCAATAGGAAATATATTGAATTGACATTATTTTAGATAACTCTTGAAGATAATCTGCACCTCTGCACGTTCAACTACATATAAGCAAATCTTAAACTGGTAAAAATGAAGGTAAAAAATCGGAATGTAATATCTTTAGTAGGTACTTGTAATTACAGGGTGTCCCGAAAATGGCGCATAATATATATGGTACGCTGTTCAGTACCGCTAAACAAGAGTGTGAGAAAAATGTTAAAAAAAATCTTTTCGCTCAAATTTGTAAGATATGAAGATGTAAAGTTAACACTTGTAACTTTTTAAAAATTGGAAATGAAACTGACTAAGGGTAATCTATTTGTAGAAAATAATATCTATTATTGCTTCCAAATTTTAAAAATTGCAAAAATGCACGTAATTACAAATTATTAAATTAGTACTGAAGACATTTTTACATCGAGATAGCGCGAAAGTGATTCTGGCAACATTGTGCTCTGTTCAAAAACCAGTCGTATGGTTTCCCAGGTAATAATGAGTAGGTAACAATAGCTAGTAGGTAAATAGCTTCCTAACAAGTTATAAAATGTGGATGTGCCAGATTGTGCACATCTTTTTCGGTTAATAACTACAAAAACACGGCAGGTAGAATTATTTTTGTATTTTTCCCTTACTCCTTTGTCAGTCACCTACAACGCCCCATAAATATTATGCGCCATTTTCGGGACACCCTGTATAGTTCCAATCCTTCAGTAAGGCTAGCAACATTAACTGGAAGTTAGTGGAATGCGAAATTTAGGCATAACAAAATCCCATCTTTTTATTTAAGATTCTTTATTCGACCATCGCCACGCAATTCTGTACTCTGACTTCTAATTAAATAAATGGGTGTGCTGGAATCTACAAGGTGGCAAAGAGGTAGAAATTCGGTAAAAATAAAAAATCAGCCGAAAAGAATTGGCGAGACTGAGATGTCAGAACTCGCCTATCTACCTCATCGTCGCCATCTCCTGGAGGGCAATAATTTAGACTTCAAAATAACATCATTGCGCCTTGCTCTAACTTCTCTCCGTCTTTTTGCGACGTTGATCTACTGATACGCGTTGTAGTATTTCCTCTTTTGTGGTACACTAAATTACGTAGGTACATTTTCGGTATATTCTTATAAGAGCAAATACGTTGCTTCCAAATGTGTACCCGATAACACCCAAATACATAAATTAGCATGTTTGTGATAAATGACAATAGTACTAAATAATATCGAAGACGTTATGGCTGTTTTGCAAACATTCTAGAGATAATTCGATGCTCATCATTGGTATACACTTATACTTATACAGGGGGTTTCATATCCATAATAGTATATTATTGAACGAGCATTTAGCGAATAGCATCTAGCAAATACTGCGTTTTTTGAAATGTATATAATCTTTCAAATTACAAATTTTCTACTCCAGTTGGACAGTGACACATAATTTGGTATAGTAAGTGTAGTATGTGGCATGCAGCAAGTATTCCGAAACCACTTTTCCCAGAACAAATAATTTATATAGGACACACTTCATCAAATAAAAATCTATACCCACGGATAATACATCATCTGTCAATAAAATAACTTCTGCTATATTTAGCGATATCTCACGTTATCATCATTAAACTAAAATAAATCGTTATATTTTAGTTTGCTAGTGACAGGTCCTCCGTAAACAAAATATTTCCATATCTATTTCTATTAATGTGTTACTTAACAGACAATATTGGTTTTAATTTAAAAAATTTAATAGTACGTAGTAGATAAATATTTTCAAATACTTGACATTGTTAATTAAAACACTTTGTAGCTGAACTTTTGATTCACACACAAATATATTCAATATGAAACAGGAATAAAGAGACAAAGAGAAGAATGTAATAATAAATAATCGCAAATTTTGAAACCTGTTTTATCTCGTCTTTGCAGATAATGAATCATCAGATTCAGTTTCAATCAAAAGCGAAAGCTGTATAATAAACAATTTTTAATAAAAATTTCAGGAAATATTTAATAACTCAGAGTAGAATCGACAATATTTTACTTCATGCGATTGTCACGCTACTAATAAATTTATTACCCATCGTAGAAACTGTTACTCTCGGGCCGTTTAGGCACCGTTTTGCCGCACGAAAATAAGTGATTACAGAGCGTTTAATTATTAAAATATGATCAAAAATGATTAACATCTAGGATGGCTATGAAATACATTCTCACGTCAAAATAATTGTTGACAACTGTCAGATTTATTTTTTCATAGCCACACTAGATGAAAATCATTTTTGATCATACTTTAGATACAATTTATATTTTACATGAGAACCATTTATCTCAAAATTAACTATTGTAGTTGTAATAAATACAGTGTGATCATTTGAAAACGATCCACCCTTAATATATCTTGCGAACCATATCAAATATCAAAAAAATGTAAAAACACGTTTTTATAGAGGATGGGGGACCCTCGATAGAGTAATCCGCGTCGCGCTAAAACTTACACCGCCGCCCCCATCCATCCTTGAAAAGTTTAAATGGCACTATGCCCTTTGTGATACCTCAAATTAAAGGTCTTTTAAAATGCTTTTACGTAAAGAAAATTAAAATCGCTAGATTCGTTTTAGAGAAATTTAAAAAACAGGAAAAAAGTGTGTGTGCTAAGACGTCCGCAAGTCAGAAGTGAAAATCAAATGACAGCTATATTTGCCCGTTTATCTTTTTACATCAAACGTCCGTTCGACTAGGGCTGGGATTTTTTTTCGATATATCAAATATCGATATCGAATTTGGAAAATATCGATATATTCGATGCATCGATAAATTATCGATATATCGAATATATCGATATATGGACAATATCGATATTTTTTTGGTATCGATATTTTTTTCAATATCGCCCATCTCTACGTTGAACTCACGCCGCCGGCCGGCTACTCGCAAGCGGGCTCGGTGTGGGGCAAGACCGGTGTCTAGCACGTTTCGGCCGTGTCGACCGTGGAGATGGCACTTTTTTTACCTTTATCGGCGAATAATAAATACCCTGACAGCTGTGATTGGATTTTCACTGTTGACGTGCGGAAATCTTAAGCATACACATTTATATCACGTTTTTTTTAATTTCTCCAAAACGAATCTATCGATTTTAATTTTCTTTGCGTAAAAAGATAGCATTTTAAAAGGCCTTTAATTTGAGGTATCACAAAGGGTATAGTGCCATTTAAACTTTTCAAGGTTGGATAGGTGGGGGCGGCGGGGTAAGTATTAGCGCAACGCGGATTACGCTATCGAGTGTCCCCCAATCCTCCATAAAATAGTATATTGCGTACCATGAACTGTAAGTGACACTTTTAAGGTCGAGGATGCAGTTTGGGAAATCGAGGCCCGTAGGGCCGAGTTTTCCTAAGCATTCGAGCAGGCCCGATTTATCCATTAGGCAAGAAAGGCAGCTGCCTAGGGCGGCAGACTTTTGGGGGCGGCAAAAAATACGAATTAAATTTAATAAAAAATGAATGTAACAAATAAAATGAAACATATTTAGACATATTGTTTTTTCCATGATTCCATTGATATCTAGAATTTTTAGTCAATTCTAAAATATGGAAAAACAGAATCGGTCTAGTGGTGTGCCTTATACAGGGTGTTTCTTATAGTAAGGCTTGACAGAGTTTGTTAAATTTGAAACCATTAAATAGGCTTTTTTCCCGATTTTAAAATTGTAAAATAGTTTCCCCATACAGGGTGATAATAATTTAATGCGTTTTTCAGTTTTTTTGGGATTATTTCCGAAATTTGGCACATTGATGAAAAACGAAAACGACGTTCGATTCTCCTGTAATTCTGCCTAACTTTGCAGTTTCCAATTTTTATTTATATAAAGGGGCGGCAAAAAAAAATATGCCTAGGGTACTAATATGCCTTAACGCGGCCCTGCATTTGAGACCTTAAAAGTCACTTATACCGTGCCTTCATTAAAGATTGATACCCACGTGACCTTTGATCCGTGGTGTCCTTGGGAATTTCAGATTTAAATGTTGAAGTCAGGTAGGATTGGTACTCGTTGTAACTAAATAAGTAACTAAAGTGTCAATTTTCTAGCTGTCAGTGAATTTGGTTATATGTATAAGTCTGCCCTAATTTACGTACAAACAATCAGTTAGGGAATTATTGGATGAAGGTTTACCAACTATGTAAGTTGGGTTGCCTATATTTTGTGGTCACGTGGGTATCAATCATTAATGAAGGCACTGTAGTTCGCGGTTAGTAAATTATTTTTCGCAATACCTGAAAATCGAGTTAAAATTGAATTATGACCACGACCTGTCAAAATGGCATTTATATATTTTAATAAAATTAGGTAGCCTAAAACTGAACAAAAGTAAGCTTAATACATAAATATATACTAGTTACCATGGTTGCAGGGCTGTAATATTTACTTACAGTTCGAGTAGGACTGTAAGTAAATATTACAGCCCTGGAACCATGGTAACTAATAAATGAATTGTAAGTTAGACTTAGGCCCGGTTTATTCACCTACCAGTAAAGTCCCCAGTAACTACTTGACAATTAACTCTATAGGTTACCCGGGTAACCTATAAAGTTAATTGTCAAGTAGCTACTCGGGACTTTACTGGTAGGTGAATAAACCGGGCCTTACAGTAATAAAAATTTGTTAATAGGTATTTTTTTGATATTTGGTATGGTTCGCGAGATATCAAGGGTGGATCGTTTCCAAATGATCACCCTGTATAATAAATTGTATTAAGTACTTTCTGTCATGATACATTTTCACAGAAAATAATGACATAAAAAATTTAAATTTACTCAATATTTTAATCTGTAATAACTGCAAGTGGAAAGTGATCAAAGAGTCAACCAACGTGTTACATCGACAAAATTCAGCCCAGTCATGTTTTTGGACAAGGGGATCTAATCCGCATTGGGGTTAACTTTTTTTTTTTAAACCTTTAGCTACGAAAAGTGAACATTAATTTAAATTAATTAAATTAGATAGTTTTGACACGCAACACAACATTTCAATGTATCTATTTAGATACACTAGTTTTTGTTTGTTCGGAGACAAATTTAATAATACCAGATTGTAAGCACAGTATTTTTGTTGTTCGAGTGATACTATGTATTACCAAAGACTATTGTATTACCTACCATTCTCGTGTATGGGCAGCTGGAATCTGCATATAAAATTTTGTTAGAATGCAAATCTTTTACATGCAACTTTGATAGTCCACACATTGTACATGACGTAGGTACTACTAATATATAATATAATATACTTCGAGTAAGATTGATAATCATCTTATTTATTTGATAACAGTTTGTGAATAATGTTTATTCAATTCCGATGTACATAATGATACCAAACCACGTGTATCATCCGTGACAATTTATTCAAGTCGATAAAACACGAACCCTGTTTATTTTCGCATGTCTATCTACTTACTTGTTTAACACATGAATGGGTTTGAAATTACAATGCTTGATTAACATTGTTTAATTAGTCATCGACAAATCAATTAAATAACATACTCCAATTTCCAAAAATGTCCGTCTCCTACCCGATATCATTAATTTTCTCGAGTGATAACTCCAATACGCCTATAGGGCTACAGAAATTTCATATCACATTTTGGAAACTGAAGAATATTGTTAATTTATTATTAACTGTGGATTTCCATTAAAGAGCCTACGAATGTGTGTATTTATAGAAATATTATTATTATTATTATTTGGTATAACTACAAGCATCCACCCGAAGAAAAATGACACAAAGAATAACTCACCAGTAAAATTAGATTATTTTTAATATTTCTGATGGTCAATGTAATACCTATGCAGCCATGAAATCAAGCAAGCGCGGATCTAGAGAAAATCTTTGGGGGGGGGGGTAAATAATTGTGGACGGTATATGGAGAACCCCCTGGCAACGGGGGTTCCGAAGAATTTTTAAAAATTTGAGGCATTATGCAAATTTCTCAATTTTATGCACCAAATTGAGAAGTGAATAAAAATTAAGTCAAACAGCCTTTACTTATTTCAATTTCTATGGAATAATAATTCAAAACATTTTTTAAAAGCAGCAAAAGTTAGAATCTAAGCTACAATAAAGTTACTAATTTATTGGAAGTACTAAAATGACAAGATTTACAAACATATTAGTATTGATTACTGTAACAAACTAAAATTAAGATATACCTATATGACCTGCGTATAAAAAATGAAAACTCCAGTCTAGCTAAATTTTGTTATTTCAAGATAAAATATTTTGGAATTTGCCTGTTCATGTCTTTTGTCTACTTGTAATGGGTTCAGCTTTCAATGGTTGCCGTTAAGCCTTAAATGTTTTAATAGTTTTTGGTTAACTGGACTTTTCGGGGGTATTTCTAATTCCTTTAAAATGCTGCTTCAACAACCCCGACCGCATTTTTTGACATCTGTTTTGGTTTTTCCAAGAAGCCCTCGCAGTCGTTGACTCAACTCTATACTAATAGCAGTTTTCAATGGCAAACCCAAAGATCTTATCTGAGCGTCAGCAGGGCACTATTGTTTAAGAATTGTTTACTGGATTTACCTAGAACCTGTTCAAATAAGATCTTTGGGTTGGCTGGTGAAAAATACTATACTTTGTATCGTGTTATAACAGTTACAGTGATGTCAAACGCGAACAAACTTTGTTTAATAAATTTTAATACAACATACAGATCTTCATTTTCAATTTATTTATGTATTTGCTCTGGGGGGGGGGTAATTACCCCTATTACCCCCCCCCCCGTAAATCCGCGCTTGAAATCAAGCATCTGTTAAGAATGTCTTTCAAAAATAACTTCCTCAAAAGTATAATTTCGACATCTAAAAGGGCAAACATTTAATAATTCTAAGAAGAAGAACACATAACCTACTTTGATATGGGAATTTACAAGCATAATATAAGATAATTTCAAATAGTTATAGACCCATTATTCCAATTAATTTAAATAGTTGCACCAATAAAAAGTTAAATCAAGATAGAACTCGAGTTAATCCGGACAAAAGCGGAAAGCTTTCTAGATTGTGGTGTGCTTTACTTATCGATAGATACACTCACATCGTCGACCGCAAATAAATGGTGAGTGAGCACAACTTGAAATAGGTACACGGTAAATAGAAAACCGAATTGAGAAGGAAAACAAATTTGGATATCTACGCCAAGTCAGTAAGTTCGTAAATTCAATTCTTTTATCTTGTCAATCTGAAAGAAATGTAAAGGTTGAAATAAATCAACTTAAGAAAAACCTCATTTACAAAGTTAGCGTAATATACAGATCGAATATTTTCATTGTTTCCATCTTTAGAATTTAGAACTATGATAATTACTACAATATAATCAACAAAATGTTCGATCAGGCTTGGCCATGGAATATAAATTGTATGTCTTTACTTTAGCCACACAAGAGATTTATTCTTGCTCATATTCTTGACAACAACTGTCAAAGTCATGTATAGTCAAAACAAGTAACGACCGATGCACTAATTAATTATATTTCATGGCCAACCCTTATCGAAAATTCTGTTGATCATATTGTAAGTAACCTGTTATTACCAATCGATTTGCGACATTTACGTAAAGAAACTGAAGATGATTAAATATTCATTCAATATCTATGAGTTGCAAATTCCCAAAGACTTTCGGAATTTCCAGATTTACATATGAGCTAAAGTAATGAATTAATCAACTTTTCTAATATCGAGTGATTCACCTAAACCAACATAATATTAAAGCTAATTAATAATTCTATGAAATCTGACGATACCTACTGCAAAAACAAGATAGGAATAAAATTTCCACATTATAATTATATTATACAGGGTGATCAAAAATGATTGAAGGTCACATGACCGCTAGTCGGTCCAATTACATCAAAAATGCATTCCGTTTTGTCAAACAGTCTGTTGTTTGTCAATACTTACATCTGTTCAGTGTCTTGCGCATTATTTTCCATCTGTCATTTAAATTACAATGTCTACACCACTGAAATTACCAAGGTTATTTAAGTACCGACAGCAGCAGTAAGCGGACAACAAAAAATCAGTATGAAGCGGCACGTTCAATCATTTTTGATCACCCTGTATATTAAAACTCTTTCAACACCATTGGGAGTAATATACTCCCTATAATAAGTGTATAGTTCTAAATTGTGCTTTTAGGACTGACAAAAACAAATTCGAGTTCACACCGGTTATGTTCTGAATTCTTAACAATTCTTAAGGTGGCAAGTCTACATGCTATTTGGCCATAAGAACAAACAACGATTAGAATTAAAAAATACGTAATCCCCAGCTACGAAAATTACACAGATTGTTACTGAAATCTTCTTGAGTAACATATTGAAAAATGGGAGGCAAAATACAATTTCTAAATTAATCATAAAATAAATAATGCATCAGTGCATATTGTATAAATTATCTGGGGATGAGTGAATAAATAATATACATGTACTACTGAAATTAGAATATGTCATTTAGACAAAGAATCTAATCAAGTACCATCTAAAATCGAATTGTTTAGTAAAAGTTTAAACATTATTAATCGTTGGTAAGTTATCCCCATAAGACTCAATGTAAATTGTATTTAAGATTGGTGATAATAGATGGCGACGTAATGACACGCGAGACAAGCGCTTCGAAACTTTTGAAAAACTGTACTGCTTCAATTTGCGGAGAAGTAAATTTTGGCTACGTATACTGTCGTTTCCATCAGTTTCTGTGCTCCGTGTAGTATTCTCTCTCTGTTTACGCCCAATTGCTCTATACTAAAGACAGAGTGAGGGTCAGCGATAGGAACAAACGAATGTTTTATGTTTTATGTTTTGCTAGGAATGTGCTGATAGCAAATAAATCGTCACAATAAAGAGACCACTAAAAATAAAAATTCATTTTTTCTACATATCGATGGGATTTTGACAGAACATCGTAAGCGACATTTTCTCATTTTTTCGTTTTTTTTACTTTCCCATACCACCACTGGTACCTATAGGGGAAGTATTGATATCATGAAATTTTCGAAATTGAGATTTTCACGGAAATGAGTGTTTTGGACCCCCAGGAACCCAAAAAAGTGGTCTAGAAAAAATGTCTGTGTGTGGGTGGGTGTGTGTGTATGTATGTATGTAACGCCTCTAACGCAAAAACTAGTCAACCGATTTTGATGAAATTTTAAATGAAGGGGTATATCGAAAATTCATCGACAAAATAAGCTTTTCAAAAAATCCGAAACCGGAATCGGAAGTTAGACATGTTTTTTTGGTAGCATTTTTTTCAGAAGCGGAATTTTGAAAATCTGAGTAGGGGATATGAAAGAAGACCATAATGTAAGGAAAACAGTTTTTTGCCGGACTCTTTAACTTCAAAATGGCGGCCGCTATGAATTTTTCAAAATTTCGACTTTAACGCCCTATAACTCAAAAACCAGCTATCTGATTAGGTTCCGCAACAACTTGTTTGAAAGGCCTTTGGCGGTACTACACCATGAAAAAAATCTATTTAGTAAATCCAAAAACGGTCGCAACGGCGGCGCTCTTCCAAAAATTTTGAAATTTTTGAAAAATTATTACAAAGAAACTGGCCACAGGATTTTGTTTACATTTTCTATACTTATTAAGCTCGGTATTAGCTACATTTTTGTTTTTTGATGAATGCCAGAAAGTCTTTTTAAAAATTGTGCCGAAACTTGCGAATTAAAAGTCTGCGCATTCGCAATTTAGGAAATGTACGACACTGAGGTGAAGAAATATGTGACATCATGTAAACTAGGACCCTTAATGTAAACATTAGAAAAACGCTCAAAACTACTTTCTAATAGTTCTCACCAAGTTGCGTGTTATGCGAGCGGCAAAATGTGCTATGCAAGCGGCAAAATGTGCCGACTCGTTTTGATGGAGGTAAAACGATACACCTGACATCTATCGAGCCGTATTATAAACTTTTGAAAATTTTCACACCTTAAGAAGTCTTTGAAGCATATCTTTCATTTAAATATCAAAATACGTTTCTTATTAGAACATGAAAATTTAGAGAATACAAGTAAATTATATTTTCGCATCAGAAGTATTCAAATGCGTTACAGAGCAATATAAATTATGAAAGTATTTCGTTCTTTCATGTAGAATATTTGATAAATGATATAAACAGCGATGATATGGCAGTTCGAAGTCATTAAAACAAACTGGCTTTGAATATCTGCGAATCGCTTCTAGGACAATTCGCCCCCGGATGATTCGCCCCCGGATGATTCGCCCCCGGATGATTCGCCCCCGGATGATTCGCCCCCGAATGATTAGCCCCTGCGGATAATTCGCCCCCGGACAATTCGTCCCCGGACGATTCGCCCCCGCAAAAGAATTTAAAAAAATAAGACAGACCACCCATATATTTTGTAACAAAACTTGTTAAATATCTTCGTTATTTATCAACCGATTTTGAAAAACTTCTTCTGGTTATATTAAGAATAAAAAGACCTATCAAAAGAGGTATCGCAAAGGGTATCTTTCTATTTAAATTTTTAAAGTTGGGGTTGCTAGCACTTAGGGGTTGAGGGGTGGGGGGTTGAAAATTATATGTCTAAATGGAAATTTAAAAATAAAAATCGAGGGGTCTCAGGATTTTCCGCAAAAACATTAAATAACCAGAATATGATTTTTGTACGATACTTTATCATCACTCTGTATATACTATATACAGCCTCCTATCAAACCTGAACCGCCGATGGGTATCTGTAAGCACAATCCCGAACTGCATCCTGACGAACCTGAGCCATATAATATGTGGTTCAGGTTGGTTTTGCTTTAACTAATTCGTAAAAGTTCAATTTATTTTAAACTATCTGTAAGTTTTGTTACAAAATATATGGGTAGTCTGTCTTATTTTTTTAAATTCTTTTCCGGGGGCGAATCGTACGGGTGCGAATTATCCGCGGCGGCGAATCGTACAGGGGCGAATCATCCGGGGGCAAATCGGAGAAATTGATCGTTTTAATTAGTTCTGCTATTTGCTATTTTCGGATATAACGACTCGGTATTAACACCCTGTATATTAATTAAAATGTATTAGTTATTTATAAAAAACATTCATTAATTTCAATGTTAGATTATAATACAAACAACATTTTCAACAAACCGTTCAAAAAACTGTAATCAACAAATAAATCATTTTATAATAAAATTAAACAAACTTTAACTCCCTTGAGTAGTTAAATTTAAATCTAAATTAGTTCCGAAATTGTAGTTCTTTTCAGGCTCAATCAAACATATCAAGATGGGAATCTAACTTATCTCTGATTAGTTTTAAATAACACTGCTTTTGTAGTATTAATTAGCAGTGAATTAAATTTCATTCTAATTTATTATAAAATTTTGCAATTTAATTTTAATCTTATTTTAAGCTTATTTCTTGATAATGATGAATGGTTGCCAGTGCCAAGGGGCACATGGGGATGTGTACGCAACAACAAATGGAAATCTCACTTTTTTTAATCATAATACCCACTCTAAGTATAGGTTTTAATTAAATTTTAAAATATCCTTAATCCAATGTATAGCATTAGCAATTTACATTCTCGAAATAGCATACTTCCATGTCGTCATAGCGCGCTATAGCATGAAACGGGCATAGCTTTGTTGTGACCCTTACGACGTATTCAATTTGTATAGAGCATGTCAAATTTACAAGAAGTTTTAACTAACAAACTGGACACGCTTTAGGACAGCCCTTGTCAATTTTCAGCAGCAAAGATAAGCTCGGAATGTGCGCCAGACCGCCACGTGGTCTTAAAGCGCTTCGCCGGGTTGATTTCAACAAAATTACTGTAACCACATTTTTACCTAGTAACGAATATTTTTTTAAATTATATCCCTTGGTTATTACAAATGTTTCATTGTAAAAATGTTCACATTTCAGATTTTTTAATTTCATCGAGCTAAGAAAAGACACGTCGTGCCAGAACAAACCCATTAACTCCAAAAGAAGTATTTTCGTTAGGTTAGAAACATCTCTCGTTTAACAGAAAAGATGTACCTATGTTCAAATAAGTTCGAACATACTCAGACCAATACCAGTTTTTCTTTAATACTCTTTCAACAATATCATTACTAGGGATAAGTAAAATATAGCCATCTATACGAATTCAATGTGCAACATTCTAACATAGCTACTGGAACATCTACTGTTACATCTATTACCCCCCAGAGGGCGAATTGCGCACCCGAGGTCGGTGAACAGTCTTCGAGTGTTTTCAAAAGCTTTTTATATATAGATGGAGCTATGGTCTATTGTGGAATGGTAGTTACGTCTTTGATATTACTGTAAAATTTAGTAGTGCATTTTGAAATGTTATCTTAAAAAATTGTTTAAGAAAGGTAACTTCCTTACTCCACTAAACAGTCTGTTAAAAATCCGAACGACACTTTTTCAGTTATTACACTTCCTGATATTTTTTCCACACCGTGGAAAAAATCAAAAGAAAGATTAAGAATAAGGTTCGAAGCAGTAGTAGTAGCTAGTTAATCCAACTAAGATCAGAACTAAGATGTTCCACGCAGTAATGAATACCCCGTCCCTCGCCCTCTCAAGCACCAACCATTTTTCTGGGGTAACAAGCACCGCTTCGCATTTGTCAAATGATTATTTACTTTCAAATGTAAACAACTGGGCTACATTCTTGGTCAGTTTGGAGTAGATCACTACAGGATCATTCTACAACAGTCTATTTGCAATTGGAAAGAGCCTAATATTATTTAAAGTTTTAGTTTTCGTTATGTTTATTTTTTATTTTATATCGAATTTAATTAACTTAAATGTATCTGTTGACGCTTTCTACCGATTCGCAAATACACGCTACAAACTAATACAAACAATATACACATAATACACTATTTTTTACAGGCCCGGATAAGGGTAGCTATAGCTCCCGGCCTCGAGATGTTCGAAAATTAAAAATAAAATTATTTGTATTGCAATCTAAAAAAAAATGTAAAAAATATTAAAAATTAACCCAATATAAGTAAGTATAAGTAATAATTTATTTCCCTACTACTACAAAATAGCTAGGTATAGCTTACAGGCATTTGGAAAAATAACAAAATTCAAATTCCAACATTTTTCGGACCCCTCGAGGCCCTCCACCTTATGTTTTTAAGGTTATACTTTTTACACATTGCCGAACCCCCCCTCCCCCATGGTCAACAAATATTGGGACCACCACTGCACCCGAGTATTCGAGGGCATCCAAAAGACGGGCGAGTGCTCATATTATGGGACACCCTATGCAAATTTTCTTTGAGTGCAACTAACCCCTTGCACCCACGCAATCGCCGCCCCTCTACATTAGAGGAAAGACATCTGAAAAGAGATAATCTTTATAATATTGCTCTCACCAGTACATCCCCTATTGAAGTTAAAGAAAGGAAACTGCCTTTGCTTACTGCATACTAAGTATAGATTGCGAAAATATAAGAAAGAGTTATAAAAGTCTCCTCGTTTCTTGTCATATTGATGTAGGGCAAATACATTAATTTTACAGAAACTACAGTGAATACCTTCTTCAGTCATTTATTACCAGTCTTATAAAACTCATTACTTTGAAAGTACTCGCAACACTGTCATAAACTTTTACGAAATAATAATTTTACCCCACAACAAATAATATGTTATATGATATTTCATTATGACCTAAAGAACGAAATGTTTTGCGTGGAATATGGAATTCTTCTACTCTACCTCCCCTATTAGAATGTGAAGCATGTAGAAGCAGGTATAAGGAAATAGGTACCTACCTATGTAATATTTAGTAAATTACTACATCGTTGATTAAATTTAATAAAGCATTGAAGAAACGCACAAACGATCTGTTTTTATCCTCAAAGCAATGTTTTCTATAAAAGGAAAACCTCCAGTGCTTGATATTGTAAACATTGTTTTATACCTTCTGAAAAGGGGGTGTTAATACAGATTTTATCAGAAGTAATTTACCTGCCTACATAAACTTTATTTGTATACAAAGTAAAAGTGAGTAAAACCAAACAAAAACGGTAAATAAATGGATAATAAAGTTACACCAATAAACTGAAATAGATTATACTCAAGTAAGTAATTCAAAAATCAAATAAAAATATAAATTTTATTAAACTCAAAACCTTCTGGTTCTTTATAACTTTTTGGATGTACAAAATCGTGTTTTAGTTTTACCTGGTGGCAGCACGTACCCCATCTGAGGTCCCAAATAAACTCCTATTTTTAGTGTCGAACATAAAAAATATAAAACACGCACGAACTTATATTAAAAATGGGCTGCTGTTTATTTGGCTGCGTTACTAAGAAAATGATTCCACCATGGGGGGACCATGATGTGCACTTTCTAGGGAATTTTGCCCTATACAGTTCGTTTGCAAGATATTCTAGTAACATATTTGACGTAAATTCAGATATGACAGATCTGAAAAGTGTTGTTAAGCGGAACAAGGCCAACTATATCTATGCGAAGACGAAGTCGCATAGATACAGTTGGCCTTGAGCGGGAATTTTAGTAGCCCCATCTAGTGGTTCCGTGGTTTTGTTGCAAAACCATGGCCAGCTTCAATCTTCCAGCTCTTGACTCGTACGAATTAGGAGAATTAAGCTGTGCATGACAAAACCGCCAAACTCTATTTTTAACACTCTTTTGGGTTACGTTTGAGCAATTTAGTTTATTTATACTTAAAATTATAGGATTAGAGTAGTAAGTATGATTAAAAATATCCGTAATATGAATATAACTGGTATTATTTTGAATTTCCCACTACGGCAAAGTGTACATCATGGCGACCCACCGGGGAGGAGTCATTTTTTTATCAACTAATGACGGTGAATGATAAATACAGGGTGTCCCAAAATTAGCCTGCAATACTTTCACAGAGCGTTTTCTTTCGATCAAAAAAGAGAAAACAAAAATTCTATAAACATAATATAGGTCAAAAGTCCCTTACAGGTGGCTTCAACGTATCGTTTTTATTGAATATTCTCAAAACCGTTCAAGTTAAAATAATGTACCTACAACCATTATTCTTTTTATGCGTAATAAGATGAAGTAGAAATAATTTGAAAATTTTATTCGTGGGTGTCCCAAACAGGGTGGCTGTGGGGTAAAAATAACCCACACATCTACTTTGCCTTATTACGCATAAAAAAAGTAATGGTTCCACAAAATTTCAGTATTTTAACTTGAACGGTTTTGAAGATATTCAATAAAAACCATACGCTGAGGCCACCTTTAAGGGGGCTGTAGCCTGTACTGTACCTTTCTTAGGAAGCATCTTTCGGCCTATGTTTATAGAATTTTTTTTCTTATTTTTGATCGTAGAAAACGTTGTTAAAGTATTGCACGCTAATTTCGGGACACCCTGTATAAGTTCGTATTGGTATTGGATATACGACGCAAAATTGTACTGGTGGTAGTAGGAACACAGCCCTACTTGTGACCTTTCTAACAATAACAAAAGCAAGCAAGAAAGAAACAACTTACATTTTGTAGTGCATCTGCATATCTTTTGTTTATGCAACGTCAAATTGAACAGGCTCTTTTTAATTTCCTACAATTTCGTTAGAATCAAATAATCAATATTTTCTGTATGTTCAATCTAGCGCAAAGCACAGAAATAATAGAGCGAAAACCACATTTTCTCCACGCGTTACACTAATATTGTAAAAAAATAACTTTGCTTTACAGACCTCACGCACATTTCCCACAAATTAAATTTCAAAAGCTCGTCCATTTAATCTTTGCATGCCATTCTTTTAGGTATACGCTTGAATAAATTTGAAATTTATCACCAGTAAATATGGGAAAACAAGAAAGGTTTGATTTCTTTTGACGTTCTCTCAATGCCCTTTCCTGTAGGCTCATTTATTTTTATCTATACTTTTTAGTCACATTCACCCTCAATTTCCTTTGTACAATTTTTGCAATAAATTACCTTTTCCTAGGATTCCTAGACGTATAAAACTGAATTTAATTCATGTGCAACCACCACAACTATGTGCTACGCACAACAGCAAAAATACCTTTCTTCTTACAGGGTATTCAAGATAAAACGGTGTACGTGGAAAACTCAAAAACCATAAGGGACAAACTTTTTTAGGTATATTTAAAATTCTACGTTCACCTTGAAACGCTAAAGAAATTGAAATTATTTTCAGTAACTTCTGAAAAATCCTGAAATAACTCAAATTGTTAAATTTTGAAAATCAATCTATCATGAAGAAACCAGTTTTTCTAATATAACGTCACTATTTATCAAGATAAATCCATCCAACCTTATATCAGTGGAAAAAAAAGAAGAGTTCTTTGCAATGGTGGCATGGTCGCCTGAAAAAAGCAAAGCAAAGTAATTCATGGATTCCAAAATCGAAAATTTCAGTTTTTTCAAAATTTTTGTTTCTCTTCAAGGTGGGCATAGAATCAATCAAGCAACATTTTTCTGACATTTAACTAAATCTCTTTCGATTTCCAAAATTCCCATTTACATCAGCATCATCTTATCTTGTACACCCTCTATATCTAATTAAAATGTTGTACCTTCTTCAGTAAATTGTCGCAATTGTTGCAAATTTTTGATTATCGATGGCAGTTTACATAAATAAATGACTGATTTTTCGGATGTGAACTAACACCTCAGTTTGTTAAATGTTTTATAGGTGAAGTCATACCTTACCTAATATTTAAAATGATATGGTAAATATATCGTCTCCCACTTTCATCTAGTAGTATGGGTATGAAAGAACAAATTGATGCCATTAAGATTGACTGACATGCAAATCTGAGAGTTGTCAGTAATTTTTTTTTTAATATTTTTCCCCTGGATAATTCTAAGAATATTTTCTCCTTTGATGATTTTTGAAAATCCGCCCTGTTTCGAAGATACATGGCGAAAAAAATTTCGACAAAACCAATTTTGTATTTTTCAAATTATTAATGTAGCCGAAATAAAAGTATGGCGTACTACACTGGGCTTACCGAGTATAAATTTTTTTTAAATATGCGTTGTTATCTTTTAACAACATTCCGATCACTATAAGAATGGCTGTTTTCTCCAGTAACAGCAGGCAAGTGCAGACATGGAAAGAAAATCAAGTACCTACCTATGTGTCGAATTTGTTGAGACCGATTGACCCCCGGACTTAAACCCCCTGGATTATTTCCTATGCTGCCATCTAAAGTCATTAGTTTATTCTACTCCAGTGGCAAATTTGGGCGATTTAAGACATCGGAAAATTGCTGGGTGTAATAAGAAACGACCCTAGTGTTTTTGAAAGAGTTCGGCAGTCAATGAGAAGACTGGATTCTTGCATTGTAGCTGCAGATAGTCCTTTTCAGCAGTTCTTGTAGATTAAGAAACTTTACATGTAATTTTTGGTATTAAGTGTTGCTATTGTCGAAAAATTTTTTCGCCCTGTATCTTCGAAACAAAGTGACTTTTCAAAAATCACCAAAGGACAAAATATTCTTAGAATATTCCAGGGAATAATCCCTTGATTTTTTGCCGTATGTTTAATAAACACCCTGTATACTAGCCCATTTTAAAGGCAGGAATTTCTTTTTTCATAACCATACTGTGGCCATACTAGATGAAAATCAGTTTTGATCATATAAAAGTCCGTTTTTTTTAAAGATCCACCATAATTCCACCATAAATATGAATAAATATTAGTACTGAAGACGTATTGATTTTTAGACACTATTTATAAGATATTTTATTTCAGAAACATGGTAATGGTGACGTTGTTTCTGAAAAACCTGTAAACTATATCTTTAATTTGATTAAATATTATTTATCAAAATTACACCATACCTAATCTCTTACCAAAATTAATTAATAAGGTATATAAATTTGTATTGATTGAAAAACGATTCTATAAAATATCTTTAAAAAAAAATTTAAATTCAGTAAAATTTCCAATAAGTACATACTTTTTAACTTCTAGAAGTACTTCTAGGAGATAAAGAAAGATTAAATGTAGATTAAATGTTAAAAACAATGTAAGTATAAAAACTATCTGCCAATCAATACCAAACCACATATTTGTCTTATTTTTCTAGAAAAACAAGTACCTAAGTTGCAAAACATCAAAAATACCTGATCTAAGTTTCGCAAGTTTCTAATTAGCGAACAGAAACGTAATTCCATAAAAACTATTTTCAGCTCATGTGAACACAAATTCAAAAATGTAATTTTTTATTATTTTATAGATTTCGAGTCTGGACACAAATACTTTTTTAGACTTTGAAGTTCATAAAAGATATTGAGAATTCTTGATTTAAAGACACACTAATTTTACTAATTGTGTACATTTTTCATTTACGTTTTCGCGTTGCTTAATTACCAACTCCTAAAATAACCTAAAGTAAACCATAATTGTTCTAATAAAAAAAATAAATAGAGCAAGTAGTAGGTATAATAGAAAGAATTTTTCAAACATGAATTTTTCCATCAGGATAACACTAAATAAGTAGGTACTCACTATGTGCCACTCAATAATTATATTAGTATGTATTAATAAATACAAAAAATTCTATTTATTAGAAATTAATGCAAGAATTTCAAAACTTTAAATAGTATTGTCTAGACTGTTCTATCTCGAGTAAATAAAACGATTTTCGAGGTTAGACCAAAATAAGTAGAAACTGATTTGATTCTTTCAACCAAAAATTTGTTGATCAAAAAATGTCGAAACTTTATTTTTTACAACTCAATAACAAGCGAGAAAAATCAAATTCAAAACGCATTTGTCCCAGAATAACAAAGTTAAAAATATTTATTATCAGTTACAACAATAAAATAATTAGAACAACTTAAATTTAACCCATAATATCTCACTAAAACTTTATTTATATATTTCCTTTATCGGTCTCTTAAGCTATAAATAAAGTAAATTTTTCCTACTTACAACTGATATCTAATTCTTCAAATATTGTAGATCAGAGGGACGCTTTTGAACTTCCGAATTTTCAACGATAACGTAACGTACTTCGGTATTTATTTGAAAAGTCGCGAATGTGTGTTTTCGACGCTACTCACGCGCAAACTAACGCAAAAGAAGACGTACACCTGCTTTTATCACTGCAATGACTTGCGCCTGTCGCGTAGGCTGCCAAAATTCCATTGATAACGAGATGCCTTTTTGGTTTAGCGAGTTTCAAAGGCAACGTGCCTCATCGAAGCGTTTATTTATTTCTCCAATTATTGGAAATTCCTGGAAAACAAAAAAGGAAAGGTGTAAACGAACTACCTTGGATATTTGCATTTTTATGATAAGGTATAAATCGTTGAACTTCAACATCAATATCTTACCCAATACTGTGACTAATAATGCGATATAAACCAGAATTTGTATAACCTTGAGAATTTTTTCAGTAAATTTACATTAATATCTTGATACGGGAAGTACGAGCCCGCGGATTACTGAATGATGCAAAAGCGTCGAAAATCTATTTATAAAACGTTCAAATGTTTTATGTATTAGCAGAGAGAGCAACGTAAATGAAGTAATTGTTGTTAGAGTCGACTGTGGTAATAGTTTAATTTAATGAAACTACTTTCATTTGTTACAGGCATGAGTTGAGTTTTGTTTTTGAATAATTTACTTGTAAACACTTAAGACATTATTCTCTTCGAGGTTTCTAAGCAAAATTTGAAATTACAGATGTTCATTTAAACATTCGGCCCTATTGCCCGTAATACTCGTTTATTTGACGACAATCGTTATCGTTTGTTTTTTCCCACATTTATTTCTTGTTAAGACTGGTTCGTATCGAGTGTAGCCGAAGATACGCGACACGGCGGTGGTTAAAAATCCTAACATGAACTTCATTTTTTTTGTAAAGTAAAACGATAACGACTGTAGTTAACTAAACGACTATGATACGCAATAGAACCGAATGTGTCAGGTAGCTTCCTTTTTGTTTAAAATTTTACCTTATTTGATATCTGTTTCCCATATCTTGGTTTAGCTGACTTTAATACTACGCTAATAATTGTCTCTTCAAATTAATAAAATTGGACACACGCACGACGATTTTATTTTTGTAGGCATTGAAAGTTTGTTAATAATCGTATGAAAATATGTGGCAATACCGCATGAGAATACGTAGTTGTTTCCATGGAAACAGCTTCAAGATACTGGATTTCATTGGACAGATCAACGTATAGCAGACGAATTTCGTACTATAGAAATTAAATTTAGGTTTGTATTCAGTGTTGCCCAATTAACAGTTCTTCAGGACCAATTTTCTGAGCTCAGAAAAATGTTTTAAGAAAATAGAAAGAATTAAAATTTATCACGCACTACAGTTTTTGTGGGGTCAATTTGAAACACCCTGTATATTGCAAATATGTATGTCCAAACGGTGATGTATAAAATCGTTAAGAATAAGTTTACGGACATATTTCTGAGACCAAAATAGGACGCCATTAGATTAAAAGATCTATTTTTAACAAAAGATTACTTTTATCGATGAGGATCGTTTGGGATGTAAATCCCCTAAGAGCAAAGAAGCTTATATTTTTTTAACATTTTGAGTAATATCCTTTTAAAACGTTTCTTACAGACAGACATCATTATTTCAAATATTTTTTGTCTGTTGTTCATTTTCGCTGTATCACATACCTACCTTATACAGAAAAAAATATTTTGCAGTCCTGCAAGCCATTACATTACTACCGCACAAAACTATTTTTCTTCTCCCTAACCTATTATAAGAGACAGATATTTGCCGAAGAGTATTATACTTTACTGATTAAACCGCTAAAATTGATTTTGCAATTAATAGTTAACCACCAAGAGCTGGTTACCATGAATATGTTTCCAATTACGAAACAGTTCAATTGTGGTTGTTACTAATAATTAATTGCGGGGATATAATAAACAAAACTTGTTTTGTATATATTTTAAGCACAAAATCAAATTACCAATTTCGAGAATGAAAAGGTTACTATAGTCGGGGCACGCTAAAGGTGCATCTACGTCATCAATCGCATTTTCTGGTAATTTTGTAGTACCAATCTTGAAACAGTATAAAACTGTAATATTTTTTTGCGAATTACGTATTAAAAGTATGCTTTTTATAAGCCCATAGAATGCTATTTTACAGTTATTATTTTTATTAATTAGTTGAATTCATATTATTCCTGCAAAAAATAAAAACGTTTACTAATTAGTATTTTTTTCGTCCTATAAGTTTTTATTTAAGCACCTGATCATTGTTGTTTTTTTTTATTGTGTGTATATTGCTCAAACGTCAGTCTGACAGTTTGAGAAACACATTAAAGCAAATGACGTTTTGAGAAACAATAAATAAATATAAACAGACTAATTCATGACGTCATGGACGCCATTAAAAAATTGATGACGTAGATGCACCTTTAGCGTGCCCCGACTATAATCAAAATTCATCCATTACTGCATAATTTTTTAAACGTTTCTTGTCGATACTGTAAAATTTACTTTCTGTAGATACGCCCCTCTTGCAAGGAGCCGGGGCCTTCGTGATAACTAGGAGCCCTCGAATGTAGTTTCTCGACGTTTTTAAAATATACTGCAAATATCTATTCTACGCTACCTTAACTGTGGCAGATAGCGAAATTGAAATAGAGATACTATAAGCTTGAAATAAGAAACCAAACCGTAATGTGGATAATTAGTTTTTAACAATGTACAGCTCCACCAAGCTTACAAATGCCCCGGAAAATATGTCAACTAAATTTTGAAAGACAAGGCGCGACAATACGTCAGCCAATAGCAAACAATCATACTCAAATATATTCTCTGGAAAAATTCAATTGATGTTTGAAATTTGAATAATTTCAGTGTTTGTCAGATTGGTTTGACGTTTAATATCCGATAAGTATGAATGCTAAATCGAGGAAAATAATTCATTCAGAAGCCAGAAATATCATTCGGAAGGTCATCGAATTCTTCGGATGAAAAGTATTTACAATTATTTAAATTTGCCGCCTAAATGTTTTAATTTTGACTGTACTTTGAAAAACTATAACAGCGCCCCCTTTCAACTTTGTAACCTTGGTCCAGCTGTAGTAGGTACATAATTATCACTCATATCAGCGAGGAGTAAAAAAAAGAGAATTCTTTGCGATGCTAGGTACGCATAGGTACGCTGGGTTCCTTATTAATATGAATTTTTTTCATATTTTATAGAAAGATCACTCCCCCCTCCCGCTAGGCTTATGAATTTTTAAATCACTCGCGATCTGGTCTTTATTTTACTGATTCTGCAAAGATGATACATATTTTCATTCAAGAAGTAGATGATAATTCTTGTAGAATTGTATGCAATTGTGATCGAACACAACAAGGACTGACAATTTAAAAGTTTCATGTTGCATTTTAGATTTTACTGACGAACAAGATGAAAAGCCTTTATAAGTTTCCAACCACATCACCTACATAAAAACTTACGACGAAGTTTTATATGTCAAGCTGCTCCTATTATTGCATATTTCTCATAACATTACGAGCGCTGTCACAGCTGTTAGACTTTTTAAAATTTGAACAATAAAATGAAAATTACGGTTGGATATAAGGTAATAGTACATACTACCAACATTGTAACATTTGATGGCAAATGTGTAACCGAACGTGCTAAAATTAAATGAACTATGGAAAATTTTAATCCTAGCCGACAGTATTTTTCATTTTAAAACGAACTCTACCAGCGTTGGACTGGCTATTGGGTCAGGGTGGCGTTTGCCACCCGGGCCCTAGCCTACGCGGGCCCCAGGCTTACTATACCTACACGCAAAATAGTTCAATAGATAAATTAAAACTGGACAATTAATATGTTCAAATATAACATGCACATCAGTACGTACTCCAACTTATATGTCGTTTATTGTGTAATCCTCACAATCTGGTTTACGCAAGTAACTTGCGAGAGACGATTTTCCATACTAAAGCGCCCGCTCCGTTCCCTACTGGAGCAAGAACTTCTGGACTCGCTGATTATCCTAAACGCAGAATCGGATCTCATCAAGGATGACGACGATAGCAGCTTTGACGAACAAATTATTGACAATCTAGCAGTAACTTCTCTTTTTAAAGAAAATATTGATTGGCTAGCTTCAGTTAGGTATATAACTAATTGGAACTGTTTACATAAAAATGTATGTCTTTGAAAATAAAAAATTCTAAAACCTCTTGCCTATTTGATTATTATTATCATTTGGTTTGTTGGTTGCTCTGATGGTATCATCTCCCCTGATCCTAGGCGGGCGACGCGGGGTCCCTTAAAGTCATAATGCCACCTGGGTCCCCTTAAGCTCAGTCCGACCCTGAACTCAACTATTTATATAAATGTAGAAAATTAGTTTAAATAACAAAACCATTAATTCTCTCTAAAATTACTGGATTAAGTTGACAAAGGATTTCGAATATCACTTTTACGGGCCGTAAATGAAAGACTGAAGAATGCTGCAACCTCCACAAGAAAGAGGAAATTAAAAATAAAGAATAAAAATGTTGTACATTGTGCTGAGAAGGAAACGAAATTATAGTCAAAGAGGAATACAATTCTTAATACCCAGACTAATCCCACACACAATACATGAAACTTTATAAGGGCATCTGCAATCTAGTAGCTTCATAATCATGAGCACTTCAAAAAGTCATAGAAATAAAATAATACTAGTCCCTCGACTTCAATGTATGGTGTAAAAGAAACCGATAAATTTATACGATGAACTGGCACAAGCATTAAGAGATATCTCTAGAAAACCTACAATGGTATGGGAGATTTTAACGGCAAGCTAGGAGCGGTCTAGGACGTTTTGGCGCGGTCAGTTTGGCGCGGCTGTTTTGACGCAGGGACGGTTTGGCGCAGGGACGGTTTGGAGTAGGAATGGTTTGGTGCAAACGGGTAGTGATATAGGTTATTTTATGCAGAGTGTAAAATTAAAAAAAAAACACTGGTTTTAATAAGTACATAGCCTAGTATGATTTCCTTTTAAAAAACACAATACTTTTAATATTTCCAAAATTTAAACCCTAATTAAAAGTTTGAGTACACCACTGAATTATACTTAAAAAGTGCCTTCAGAATGCTTGTATAACTTTGAGCTTGCTAGTGCAATAAAAAAATTATTCAATATAATACGAATACGAAAAATTTGGAAAATAGCGTTCTATATTCTATTTTCGATAAGATAAAGCACTTTACCATACGTTTGCATCCAACCGTTCCTGCGGCAAACCGTCCTTGCGACAAATCGTCCCTACTCCAAAACGTCCGTACGCCAAAACTTTCCTACGCCAGACCGTCTTTGCTCCAAAACGTCCCAGTGCCAAACCGTCCCTGCGACAAAACGGCCGCGTCAAATCGGCTGCGCCAAACCGGCCGCGCCAAAACATCGAGTCCCCAGCTAGGAATATAACCAGGGCGGCTCGTGGGGGGGAGGGGGCGATTGTCGGACGTCGCCTTCTCTAGAAAAATAAGCGCAAAAAATTATACAATCAATTAATATTCAAAAAATAATATAATTAAATTTAACAAACTTTACACCATAATGACCGTTTTTTCAAAAAGACTGATTTTACATTCTGCCTACTACATATTCATTTCCAAGAAGCTAGTACATTTAATTTTAAGGACCAGTTTGTATCCAGTTTCAAAAGTTTAAACATAATGCAAAGCTACTACTAGACAACATCAAAAAAATTTGCTGTTTTGTGTTTCTTTATTTATAAAATTATAACTGTAACTGATTCACATTTTATAGGGAATTTACTGATGAACTAAAGTTTTTTCTAAAACCTCTAGGTTTTGGTCTAGATACGACAGTCAATTTTTCGTATAGTCCCTATATTAGACTTTGGTATCATTAGATAGATAGCATTCTTCATTCCTTCCCATGTAGTATACAACCTAATATAATATTCACAATAAATACATAAAGTAAGAAAAACGCAAATATTGTAGGCAACGTTGGTCTAATTTAACCGATTTTCTATTTCTTACAGTTCGGATTTAACTCTCGGTTTAGCTAAACAAATAACTAATTATCAAGGATACAATTTATTATTGCTACAAGAATTGTATCCATGGATTAACTGAACCAGAGGTTAAACCCGAGTTGAAAATCCGGCCCAGCGTGGTGTTTAAGACTGAGAGATTTTACAAAATATTTTTTTCCATAATTTAGTTATCCGTGATTTCATTTCCTTAACGACAATAAACAAAATTTCGTTGTGCGTCAGTCACAAAACACCTGACTGTCAGCTTATATATTTAATATTATATTTATTAATAAAGAGGTTAAGTTATCTCTGGCGTCAGTTGTTGGAGAAATTTGTTATTGTGCATGATGTATTTAATTCTCATTCGATAAGTTTGATATGGAGGGGCCCAAGAAGAGGGAAGAGGGAAATTGAAGGGATTGAAGATAAAGGAATTATTTTATTTTATTTTTAGAAAAATTATCGGTTCGTAGCACTACTGAAAAATTCCGCCTCTCCATTGGTCATTTTTTGACAGATAACGATCTAGATAAATTATAAATATAGATATACGTTGTGCCAGTGTGTCCATTTTACCCCTTAAGCCGCAATTATAGGCAACACACTTTACAGTGCATGATAGCTTTCCAATTAAAAAATATAAACGTAATGCATTTCGAACCTTCTCAAAAGCTATCTTCTTCTAATGCAATTAACATATCTTCACAAATAACGATAAATTCCAGGAATACAATTTACAAAATGTAAGATTTAGTTTTCATATTTAAAATAATGGTTTTTTCGCAATACCTGCACTGTAAGTTGATCATTATTATCAAATTTTTAGTACTGTAAGTCTAACTTACAATTCATTTACTAGTGTATATACTATTAATAGATGCGGATAAAACTAGAAATAAAATGATAAGTAAATAGGAAGAATCGTTTGACTTATTCTAAACTTCCTTAAAACTGCAACAGGTACTTTCCAACATGCTAATATTGTAACTGAATATCTTCCATTAAATGTAGATTAACTCCACGTCTACCATAAAATTTAATTACAAATAAATTCTACAAACGGCATATCCTTAAATGTCGTAGTTACTTTTAGGAAGGTGCTAATATCATTATCTCTCAAGGAAGCTGATATAATATTCATATCAGTTTGAATTTAAAATGAGCGAATAACTGTGATGAATGTCGAAAGTTTTGTTAAATTTATATTAGAATATGAAGAAAATTTAATTCAGTAAAATGACGACTTTCGAACTTTATAAAGGAAAGAGTTTTATTGAATCGCCAAATGTTGCAAATCAAGTTCACAACTGAAGCATGAAAAGGAAACTCGTGGACCTAGAATAATTTCTTAGTGTCTTCTATGTATATGGGGTGGCTGGTTTTTCATTGTCCAACTTAATCTGCTGAAATATTAAAGATACAAGAAAAAGTTAAAAAAGAGACTTAGCTAAGAGCGGTGCAACAGAATTACAAGAATGTATTACTAATAACGTTTCTCTTTTAAATTACCCCTAATAATTCAAAAAATAAAATTATAATAGGCGGCTGTGATATTTTTTGTTTTAATTAAACGGGCCCAAAACTGTTTACAATTGAATCGTGATCAATTTGAACAATCATTATCATGATAAGACACATTAAGTATTATTCAATTTCATTAATTTGTAATTAAATAAATTTTGTTATAATAATTATGTTACTCGCAGAGGAAATAATAGAAATCGTAGCAAATTTCACAATTTTATTTTTTGAATTATTAGGGGTAACTAAAATACAAAACGCTATTAGTCATATTAGTGATACATGTTTATAAAGATAAATTGATTTAAAGTATTTAGAATCTTATTCCACAAAAATGTACAGAGTGTTACATTTAAAAAAACAAAGTTACATATTTTTCCAGAAAATAAGTAGGCCGTGAAAAAAACTTGTTTGCGCTATTTTATACACCAGGTTCTCTTAGCTAAGTCTCTCCTTTAACTTTTTCTTGTATCTTTAATATTTCAGCAGATAGAAGCTGGACAATGAAAAAAAAAATAGAGAAGTCATTTTAAAAATCCAAGTTGGCGGCGCTGCTATGTATTACTGTGTGCTATGGAAAAACTGAGCGACTGAGCATAATTATGTACACAAGGCCACTGGGGCTCCTCACTGACTTTAGGTTAGTTGCAGCCAGTGCCATTTTTGGGGGGGCGCGCGCCCCTCCAATGCTGTTCTACGCCCCCCCAATCACCTGCTAAATAATTGAATTAAAATCAAATTTTAACCGGAAATTTCCCAACACATTGTCCATCGGGATCCTACCGAGTTTTATTGCTGTCAACCATAAACAAGAAGCAAGGGCTAGGGTATATAATAATTTTAGCTGTTTGCGACAGGGCGAGTTCTTGGATTCCATAATAGTTGCGCCCCCCCAAAGTATATTTCCTAACGACGCCCCTGGTTGCAGTTTGTGAAATTTTTCACAAACCCAATGGACTTGTGATCAGTTGCTGGGTCACTGTAAGCCGTGTCGCTGTCAGCTAGTCAACCTGCTGAAATACTGAATTGAGTACAACCAAGGTATGCGATGATCTCTTTCTATTACATCGCCACTTTCTGTAAATCTTTGTAAAGTTTTACTTATTACTTTACTATCAAGAACAATCCATATTCATGAATCAATTAACAAAATTAACGAGACTAAGTAATTAATGCAAGTAACTTTGACAGTAGGTAGGTACTTTCCTTCAAAAAAAAACTTTAAAATATGAACTGTAGCATATTGGATGATTATGGACAGTCTTGTTGCGTCATTGGAGGACTTGGAAACCGAAACATATGAACAGCCGGTGTGAAATATGTACAATCATCATAACTTGTCGTATAATTTACTTTCAGTTTTTTACGATTTTTGGTGTACCAATATCACATATCATATAAAGAACATAATTCACAATAACTTGATGTTTTACTAGGGATACCGACACAAAGCCATATTTTCGAAAATTACATTTCTATTTTATTTTCCCGATCTAGTTTATTATACGACATTTTTTACTCTTCTTTTCTATATCGTATGAAATTTTTATTACAACAGAACAGTAAGAAAGCCAAACTGAAATGATCAACTTCATAAAAAATAAAATTACAATAGTGTAGTACAGGATGGATGACAAAATTCACCCCGAGCTATAGAGCGTTTAATGGAGATCGCATGGCAACGGTCGATATACCTATCGAGATGGGTCATTAAATACCTACTACTACGTGTTGATGTCGGTAGTTCAGGGCATAGGTACTAGATTTCAGCAGCGATAGTCAACTTTTTATGTTCAGATGGACACCTGTGTATTTTTAGGCAATTCTGAAGAAGTGTTTTTCTCAACATGTACAGTCACTGGTGATGTAAATTTTCGTTACTTTCAGCATAATGAGCATAGGCTAATAAGTTATTAGCCTATGGTACAGCGTACAGTAGGCCAGATACGCGAACGAGAAAGAGTTAGGACGACGCGGATTAGAGATGCGTGGTATATTACTTATAGCTGCCTTCAGGTTATATGGATTAATACTCTTAAACAGGATAATGCCCTTATCTTCAATCTTTGTATTCAGATGCACTCATAGTAAAGCTGTCGAGTTTGCGTTTCGATAGAAAAATATATATTTTTTTTAGTAGGCACAACTAAATCAGGTAGGTAGATTGCATTCAAATGAGTAATGGGTACAGCACGCGCGTTTTCCTATTCCTCGGGTCGCGCAACCCGAAGTTGAATCGGGAGGCGCGGCGTTTAAAATTTTTTAATTCAAGCAGTGGCGTCACGTTCATGCTTTTAGGTATAAAATAGAACGGTTTTCATGCAATCGCAACACATATTTTATCTATCTGCTGAAAAATAAACGTAAATTTCACATTAAACAATAGAAACAAATAAATAAATAATAATTTATGGCCGCTTTTTCCCATTTTAGAACTCATGATTTCACGTAAGTCTAACTACCTGTTGCAACTGATAATTGCTGCGCCACTGATACCGCGCGAAAGTGGTAGGATGACTGTGAAGGTCACTCCCACCATAAATTTTGGACAAGTGCGCACCCACAGCCGAGGAATTCTTAAAACGCGCGTGCTGTACGCGTAAGTACTCGTTTGTAAAAAGTAACGAATACTTTTTCATGTCTGTATTCGTTGCTTCGGATGTTGTCGGGTAACGAGTACTTGGCTAACGAATAGTTACTTTCTTTACACTTGGTTGTCAACTCTAGGTAGTGATGTGAATAGGGTTGTCAGATCTCATATATTTGGTATGAGACTCATATACTTTAACAAAATCTCATACCTCATACCGCATAGTCAAAGTATGATACAAATCTCATACATTTGACCGATTTGAAACACAATTCCTGTATTGCATATTTTGAATTACGCGCCATTGTTATCGCTCTATTTTATGTGCGGTACATTCAGCCGACTCAACAGTTGAGATAGCGGTGGATTCCATTGGACACCTTGTCGATTTCCAGCGCTCTTATTGGCTAATCAGTCAACAGTTGCACAACTGTTGAGTCGGCTGAATGCGCCCATGAAATAGTCACCGCTTTACGCGCATGCGTGACGTATGTATATACACAAGTCCACTGGGGTTTTTGTAAAAATTAATTCTCAAACTGCAACTAACCTAAAGTTCGAGGGGCGCCCCACTAGTCTTTGGAAAGTCTTTGCTTCAGGTTAGTTGCAGTTTTGAGAATTATTTTTACTCAGTGGACTTGTGTAATATACATACATCACGCATGCGCGTAAAGCGGTGGCTATTTCAATACTCGCATTTTATGCTTTGTAAGTACGGTTCTCTTATTCGGAAACTTGTTTTGTTGCGTATGCGCGCGCATCTGCGCATTGAATTTGCTTAACTGGTGAAATTACTAGCTACGTACCACCGTTTTAGTTTTTTTTACTGTTCTGCGTTTATGCCAATTCTCATATTTTTTTTGCAATCTCATATATTTTTACAGCTTGTCTCATATACCTATATCAGCTTCTAACATCTGGCAACCCTAGATTTGAAATTCTCGAGAATTTATGCTTGGGGAAAATTCTCAGAGAATTTAAGAGAATTTAAGGGAATTTAAGAGAATTTAAGAGAATTTAGGAGAACTGAATGCAGCAAAAGTGATTCCAAACACTGCCCTTTTTTTCATTTTAAAAATTAAAAAGCCTTCAAGTTTTGATTCTTCTAACTAAAAAACCGACATTCGACAGCAAAACACCTCTAAAAAACACTTCTAAATCCCACAGACAGGTTATAGCAACCAGCAAGCATGGCATGTGTTAGGGGCTTCCCTTTGCTGGTGCTGTGGGTTCCTTGCGGTGATCACGGTGGACCAGCGGTGGTGGCGAGTTTATAGTAAGTAATAACTAATAACTACAGGTGTCGAGTGCGCATTTTGTACGCCTTAAATTCTCCGGTAAAATTTTCCTAGCGGCCGTGTATCGTAAAACTTTACGAACGAAAGCATAAAGGCCAAGGTTCTTCCCCTATGTTAAATACTGAAAGTGCACATTTACTTTTTAAAACCATAGGCATATCTGTTTTAAAACAGATCTATGGCACGCCGTATGGGCCATAATAGAATTTCTTATTAGGGTATAAAGTTTTCTCATTAGGATATAAAATATTTGTATGCGTGAAAGTTTCTAATTGTAAGTTGCTATTATACATTTATGTTAATCATCTAAATGCAAGGTGGCGAAGTACACAGCCTTACATAGGCGCCGACCACGGTGGCGCCGACTCCACGGGTGCTCCGGCGCTGGAGCACCCAATGAAAAGTTTAAAGACAAAATCAAAATTCAAGTAGTTATATAATTTTTTTAATTTTTAACCAGGAAAACCATGCAAATATTTGCATGTAACTAGTGTTTTTCTCTCGGATTTTGTTTTTATGCTAAAATTTTTTTTTGTGCCTCCGGTCGGCATCACTGGGTTTCTGCATCACGAAATCTGCCAGAAACAGAGGTTTCTCCGGCCTAGGCCGGCAAAAAGTAGGAATTGTAGGTTATTGGTTGGCAGCATCGGCTCAATCTGTCAAAGTCAAATTTGTGCATCGCGGTCGGAGACGATCAAACAAATAAATTAGCAAACTTTTACAAATACGATTACCTATTTGAGCCACTGTGGTGATTTAAATATAATCTTTAATATGCGCCGGTCCCGGTGTATCCATTATTAAATCAAAGATAATGAAATTTATAAATAAACTTCAATGGAAATTGTAAAAAAATAAATGAATTAAGTTTAATGAATACCAGGAAACAAGGAATCTTGATTTTAAAATCATAAAAAAAATTCCTAATACTAAATTTTAAATGCAAATTTAATTTTATTTAAACAAACATCGGCACAAAAAATCTTGTGTATTACACGTCCAGAAACAGTTTTGCGAGTGCTCCTACGTCCAGGACTCGGCGTTCCGCCTCGCCTTGTGTGCTGTTTCTGGCATTGTGATACAAATAACTATTGTTTTTATTATTTTTTTATAATTTTTCAATCATGTATGTTTCGTATTCCTTTATTTATTAAAAGAGCTAAGCCTGCAAATCTGGGCCCTATATTTTTTAGCTACCTACAACAATACAAAACCACAAAATCTGTGAAATTTGTGGAGCACCCAATGAAATTTTTAAAAGTCGGCGCCTATGCAGCCTTAAAATACAGACATCGTTTAAGGCTTATAAGGAGTGAGGTTTGCAACCCGTTTAACAAACATCTATTAATTCGCGGTTTTTTCATTTATTTTAGCAAATAAAGAAAAAAGGCTCCGTAGGGCCGTTTATACTGCATGTCTGTGTATACTTATGCATTGAAAACGTTTTCAAAGTAATTTAGTAAAAAGTAATCTTTGACATAAGTTTCAACATGAACCAAGGCCCCCCACTTTTACTTTTGTCAGGCAGTGTGATTCCTCTAGCCAGAATAAGGTAAAAAGTTAATATGTTAAATGTTTGGTTGCTGAGTTACCAGTCGACAAAGGTGGAACGAAGAATCACTAATTTTAAATTTGAATTTAAGAATTCAACCAAATAAGATATTGTTTTGGTTCTTAAGGAAAGTATTTCTCTGGTTTGGAGGCCCTTATCAGTATGTTTTCAGAATTTTTAAACTATTCAAAGAGTGGTAAACCAGAGGACCATTTTAGTTTTTTAAGTCATGTTTTTTGTCTTTTCACTTCTGATAACGTCAATAGTGGATTTGAGACCCCTCATGCTAGATAAAAAGAAAAGGTACTTTTGTTGTACAACGAAAATGTACACCATTTTTGAAAGTAGGGGGACTTTACAACACCGGTCTTTGGGAACCACAATTTCAAAAAGTGGAGGTGCAAACGTCCCCTGAACTTTCCCATACTAAAAATAAACGTTTCGTTTTTGGTATTCAACAGTATAGTTCGCGAGGCAGGGCCGTAGCCAGGGGGGGGGCAGGCAGGGCTAGCCCTGTCTGGAAAAGTTTTCGCCCTTCCTGAACCAATTTCATGACTAATTACGGCTTTTCTTAAGCGAGAAGTAAATATTAATAATATTTTGCAAATAATTAATTTCGTTAATTCGATACTTCCTAAGCTTGCATGGAATTTCGGTATAAGTACTAATGCAGAATGCTTGCTGGCAACGTGATACTTCGAAATAATATTCCGGACCGCGGGTGATAGAGCAGGGTATGAAATAAACGAGCTGTACGTGAGTATGTCGCCCACAGTTGAAAGTAGTTGCAAGAACTTATCAGTAGAGATAGTAGGTACCTACTACATTTTGTATTGGATTGCTAACTAGTAGCAACAAAAATTCGTTTCCGGATTTAAAAAATCAGCGTAAACTGCAACTTTATTAGTTTGTTTTGTTGGGTAGATTTATAGGGGATACTTTGTATATTTTTAATGGTTTTTTTTTAAATAAAAAAAAATTAACCATAATATTTGTCCTTTCTATAAAAGTTTTCGCCCTTCCTACGACTGGTGTCTGGCTACGGCCCTGTCGCGAGGCAGACCCTGATAAGCATTTGCCTAGCGAGATAAACGAGACTATACGGATTCGATATGAACAGAAGAAAGACGCCCATCTATCTGTAGGTACCGGCTAGAAATTACTGCTGGCTATGCCGGACGGAAGATCGCTACCGACCGACAATCCGCTTCCGTCAGAGTCCAACATAATATTCAAAATTCACGAATTTTTCATTAACCGTACATTTTAGCCATATGAACACCTTACACTATGTGATAGACAATTAAATCTTGCATTCAATTATATAATAATATATAGGGTGTTTCATTTAAAATAACAAAGTTGCTTATTGTACTGTGGAAAGCAAACGCCCTGTATAAGTGATATACATTTAGAAGAATGCACAATTATATACTGAATAACTTTTATATTTAAACTTATTATATTAATATAATTTCCGATTTTCAAAACCTCGTAGAGGGGCGTCACAGTGGAATTCTGGCTTCACTTTTTTGGGTTCCTGGGGCCCAAAACACGCATTTCCGCGAAAGAAAATTTTCATGATATCAATACTTCCCCTATACCAGTTGTGGTGGTATGGGAAAGTAAAAATTCAACCAAATACCTAACGTAGTATTCTATTCGCAGTCGTCAAATTTGTATGTTTCCTTTGCATTTGTTTGAGTATACAGGGTGATTCAAAAATGGCGCATAAGCTCTTCAGTACGTTGTAAGGGACGGTTATTTGAACTGTAGAAAAATCATAAAAAAATTTTAGCTGCTACATTTTTGTAGTTAACAAGGAAGAAGTAAGTTGTAGATTTGGCAACACGGGTGCAGCTATGTAGTATATGAGTGGCTTTTATTTCCTTTCATTTACATAGTGAGCTTATTAAAAGTTTCAAACATCGTTGCCACATATTTTTTTCAAATAACTTGGTACAAAAATATCAATTTTGAAAGCTAATATTTGAGGATAATGAGGTGTTATGAGTATTTTATTTATTACCCACTATGAAAAAATACTTAAATTATTTATATGAAATGATGAGAAGTTTCAAAATCCACATGAATTCAAAGTTGAGTTCTCAACTTAACTTCTTCATTTCTCAGCAAATTAGCGGCTAAGAATTTTTTTACTATTTTTCCTACACTTCAATTATTATTCCCTACAATGTACTGAAGAGCTTATGCGCCATTTTTGAATCACCCTGTATATCTTATTTGGTTCAATATTTCAAATTCAGGTACCCAAAGTGGTGTACGGTGATACAGTCTTGTAAAAACAGCGATTTTTCAAAAACGGTGCACATTTTCGTTGTACAACACCAGTACTTTTTTTTTGTCTAGCATGGGGGGTGCAAATCCACTATTGACTTTACCAGAAGTGTAAAGACAAAAAAGTTATGACTTAAAAAGCAAAATGGTCCTCTGGTTTACCACCTTCTGGATAATTTTAAAATTCTGAAAACACAGTAATAGGTGCCTCCCAACCAGAAAAACACTTTCCCTAACAACTAAAACAATATCTTATTTGGTTAAATTTTTACAAACAAAATTAGTGATTCTTCGTTCCATCTTTGTAGGCTGGTAACTTAGCAACCAAGCATTTTCGGACCTTGGGTTATATCAACTTTTTACCTTATTCTGACAAGAGGAATCACCTCCTATGGGTTTTCAGTGTACTTTTAAATCCACTCTGTATATCAAAAGAAAAGAGAAAGGATATTTGTCAAACCCACGACCTTTTTGATTTTCGAGACTGACGTTTCTTTCCGTCCTGTTCATTTTCTAAAAAAAGCATTGCGCCACTTGACCTGACAAGACAACAGTGGTGAGCGGATATAAATTTGAAACTTGGCTAAATTTAATTTTGTGGAACCGTCAAACGCATCAAGCACTCTATGAATTAGAAGAATTTGCTGTTGTTACAATAAATACAACACAATTGAGTTAATAACCACTTTTATAAATGAATGAATTTAATCGAAATGGAGTTGACAATAATTTATTGTAATTATTACAAACTCATAAAAGCAAGTATTTAAAACAGTATAAAATTCTATACATGACATGCAGTCACGCTAATCCGTATTAATTCAAAGAAACCGTATTAGGAGTATTAAAGTTTTAAGCACTTACAGATTTCCGGAGTATGTGCAGTAATCTCAACAAATACGAAATTCGGAGTGTGGTAATTTATACTTTTTTGCAAGTATGACGTATATTAATATTATTAATATATTATTATATTATTTTAAAATCAAGATGTAATTTCTAACGTATTATAGGGGCCCTTAACAGTCTCAACATATAATATAGATGCTGAAAGTAATTGACACTTTTATAAAAAAGAATTTCACAGATAATATGCTCTAAACTTTCCTAGTGCTGGAATTTTTTAGGGCAAAGGGTGATCAAAATACAAAGGAGTCTATATATTTAAAGAATAATGGGCAGTAGAAGATTAATCAATTAATGAATTCCGAGTTTTCGACATTAACCTAACGTATAAAATATAATGTCATAATATTAAAGTCTCAAATCTAAATTCACTTTGAATTGCTTTTACCCCCGTTTTGTGGCGCCATGCACGTCACGCGTCAACTTATAAAGAGGTCGGAAAGAGACGTCAGGTCTCAAAAATCAAGAAGGTAGTGGTCAAACCAAATATCACTAGGAAAATCACTAAGGAAAAAATAATTTTATTTTCAACCATTCATAATATGTAATGACAGCATTTCTGACATTTTTGTAAGTTGGAAACTTGACGCTTACTAACTGTTTCACTTTCCACCTGGCTGGGTGGCAAAGTAAAATATCAAAATTGTAGTATTTTCATTTTATTATTAGAAACATATAGGAAAAACTAATGAAACTAATTAGTAGTATTCAAATTAATTGTAACATTGGAGTTATTATAAGTAGCAATAGAAATATTTAATATTTATATAAAATTTTATGTTTCACTGAGAGAAACGTCAGTGGAACATAATCAAGCAGGTCGTTACAGTTATATAGGAGTATGCTGTAGTGTTGTCAATATGTCGGTTTTTTTTTCAAAATAATATTTTTTTCCGCAACCGACTCAAAAGTGATCACTTTTGATACCAAAAACGGACAGTGAAGTTGATGTTTTTGTTATTAGTAAAAAAATGTGTGTGTTGCTAGGCAACACTTTTAGTTCCTAGGAAGTAAAAGTACTTTTACTTCCTAGGAACTTTTACTTTTCACTTTTTTGGTTAAGATTTTGGTTTGTTATGTAAATAACATTTATTTAAGAAAAACAGTACAAAGATATTAGACAAAGAATTTTCTGTAAATATTTAAATAGCTATCTCCCATCACAGTAAATAATATAGCCTTATTAGTTTTAGTGTTAGGATCTTAGGAATTTTAATCAGTAAGACTGATTTAAGATCTTCAATATCATTAATCTTTAAATGTAGTAACTCGTCGCAGGGACAAGCTCCAGCAACACCCAAAATTAATATAACCTACAAACGTCAAAATTTAATTATCGTAAAATATTCGATTTTAAAACTAAAACACACCTTCATCATCAAGTATTGCTTATTAGGAGCACACTTCAAGAATCGATCCACCTGTTCTTTACTAAGAATTCTCGATTTCTTCGGTGTGTAGTCATTATTTTCTTTTTTAAATAGGCACGGAGTTTTGAAAATTTTTCGATATTTACCCCATTTTTTAAACTTAATGTTGCCTTCAACATTGAATATTGCGCCCAAAGAGTAGAAGCCTTCATTTTAGTGGACAATTCGGAAAAGTACGCTAATAGTAGATACCACGCTTTCCGTGTACGATTTTACGGTTTTCTCGTTACACCAATTTAAAAATTTGTTGTAGGCACCTTCGTATACTTCTCGAGATTTATTGGGCAGAAGATTTGATACAACTTCTTTTGCACGGTCTAAAATTTCTGGTGGTGTATCTTCGTTACCATTATCTTGTTCAAACATTTTCGATGGTTTGGCTGGGTTTGACAGAATAAATAAAATTGAAAACAAAAGCTAAGAAGACTTGATTTTAGTAGTAGTAGTGTTTGTTCTCTAATTCCTCGCATCTTAATTTTATTATTTTGAATCCGGTTGTTCCGGTTGCGGAAAAAATAGTATGTTTCATTCGGATGAAAAGTGACTTCTTTTGACTCGCAATTTTGCATCCGTTCGGCTACGCTACGCTTCGCCTCACAAATGCAAAATTTGCTCGTCAAAAAAAGTGACACTTTTCATCCTAATAAAACAATCTACTATTTATTTTTATTCCGGTCGGTTTTTTTTTTCAAAATATTAATACTTATTTTTTATTTTTATTCCCGTCTGTTTTAGATGGTTGAAAATAAAATAGTATACAAACCACGGTGGAAAGTTTCATTTCTATCTGGAGCATTAGCTCTCGATAGAAATGAAACTCTTTCCACCTGGGCATGTATAATATACTATTTCTACTTACCCCCTGTTTGCAACTCAACTTGAAAAAAAGTTTTCCTTAATGTCTTTCCCATTACAAACATCCAACGTAGGATTCTCGGTATACATCACATAGCCCTCACGTACAATTTCTGATTTTACTGCAACGTCATTTATATAGAGAAAATTCAACGTTAGTAAAACGTCAGAGTAAAATTAATTTTAAACACTTACCATCTGCTTGCAACTCTGCTTGAGAAAAGTTCTCCTTGATATCGTTGCTTTCTTGTGCATCCATTACATAATCCATTAGACAAATTAGACAATTTGTAAATTTTATTTGTTTTCAATAGGGTACCTTGATTGAGTGTAAGCGATATTATTCCAAATAACGGGTTCAAGGAAGTAATTTCGCATACGCAAGGGTGACCCTGGAAAGGCACACTACCTAACAAAAACAGCAGTGCAAAAGATAAAATATCACCGAAAATACTCAAACTAATCTATCCTATAATCATAAACCAAATAACCCACAGGTGTAACATATCACTGCAACAAGGGATATTCCCCACCGAAGCCAAAACAGCAAAAATCATACCACTCTACAAGGGAGGGAACAAAAAAGACCCAGCGAATTACAGACCGATTACAATTACACCCACTATTGCCAAATTAATAGAAAAAGTTGCCCAGTCCAGAATCATGTTCTTCCTTGAAAAGAAAAAAATACTGTACAATAAACAACATGGGTTTAGGAAAAATACAGGAACCCAAATCGCTGCGATGGACACCATAATAGAAATTACAACCAATATAGACCAACACAAGAAAACAGCAGCATTATTCCTAGACTTACGAAAAGCGTTCGACTCGGACCACACATTACTAAAATCTTCACTGCAGAAAGCCGGTGTAAGAGGAATGGCACACCAATGGGTGTGCTCTTATCTGGATAACAGACTGCAATATGTAAGAGTAAACGAAACAAACAGCCCCACAAAAACATGCATTAGAGGTGTCCCCCAAGGAACGGTTCTCTCACCTACCCTATTCATGATCTTTGTCAACGAACTAGGTTGTCTAAAATTAAATGGAACACCAACAATCTTTGCAGATGATACCACGCTAACATATACTGGAACGTCCAACGACGACATCAAGACACAAATGAATCAGCACCTTGAAACCCTACGTAAGTACATGTGTCACAAAAAACTACGCCTCAACACACAGAAGACAAACTTCATGCTGTTTAATAATAAGGAAGAAATTGGTCCAAACGAAATAAAATATGGGGATGAATACTTAACTGAAGCAAAAGACACAAAATTCCTAGGATTGATTATGGACAAGTCACTAAATTGGAATACGCACATAAACAAAATCAAATCAAAAATCACTCCACTCATCGGAATCCTTTACAAGAGAGCCTTACACCTCAACCTCACAAGTAAGAAAATGATGTAATGCACTCATAAAGCATATGGCACCAATATGGGGACAAACCAATAACTACAATAACTTAAGGGAATTACAAGTAAAGCAAAATAAAGCAATAAAAGCGATCTTCAGTATGCATCCACGAACAAGCACAGTTAGGATATACGATGAAACTAAAATTCACACTATAAACGAAATAATAAAATTAGAAACCCTAAAGTACATACACGGAATAGACAACAAATTATCAAGATCAACAACAATAATAGGAAAAAACAAGGAAAAGCATGAGTACACACAAGAACCAGAGATAACCTACATCAAGGAACAACGAACACAACCAAATTTGGCACCAAAAACCTCTTAACCATAGGGATCCGAAATTACAACAACCTTCCCCAGCATATAAGAAATTTAAAGCAGCAACAATTTAAAAAAGAAATCAAACAACACGTGATCCTTACTAGGAATAGTGAGCAATGACGAGTAACTAATAATGTGCAATATTATACTGCAATATATATTATATACTTATCCTCAATTTGTTACCAACTAGGTTTACTTAGGCTAAGTTAGTTATGTAAACAAAGCATCTCTAGAGTGAGATTGCGAGTAATTTTGTATCGCAACCTCTTTGAGAAATTGTTAGTAAATAAATAAAATGAATTTAAAAATCAATACACGTCGCAAAGCAAGATCAGTGCACGAGGAACTTGTGGGTACGAGTGGTGCCCAAAGACAAAACCAAATCTCATAGAACTGGCGGAACATCTACTAGTTTTATTGTCAAAAATAGCAATTATTGGTGCACCATTTGCGGCTATAATATTTGCTATGTAAGATTGGTTGCCTATCCATGCAATATTTTCTCAATCCTAAATAAGACCCAAAAATGCAGTTTCCTATAACTCGCGTCGTCGCGACATCTGTTTTATCTCAAAGTACGATTTTCAAGCTATGGGCGTGCTATGGGCAGACTTTATGTGTGACAGCAGGAACACATATCAACGCAGACGACGCATTACATAATCCATTAGACAAACAAATTAGACAATTTGTCAATTTTATTTGTTTTCAATAGGGTACCTTGATTGAGTGATTATTATCATCCTTTCATGGCACTCTAAATTTCATCATCCACGTGATTTACCTACGCAGAAACTCACCTGTGTTTATTTATTTTGGTTACCATAGGTTTGTTCGTTACCTCTGCTCGGAACAGTTCTGAACAGTTCTGAACAGAACAGTATGACGTCATTCGAGCAAGTTTGGGCAGAGTCGAGCAAACTAATTGCGCAAAATCGAGCAGAAGCAAACGAACGGTGACGAACGGTTTTAGTGCAATTTGGAGTAGGTTAGTGCAGGATTCAAATAACAATCAATCAATCAAAATATGTCGCCAGCTATATTTAACAAAAACCAATAGTTAGCCTTATATTTTAATAATAAATTATTGCATCTAATATTGTTCATATAATAAAATGATTTTTGACAATATTTTTTATTCACTTATTATTATTATTATTCACAATTAATTTACAAATCCAATAACAAGTTATTTATTTTGTTTCCAAAAAGCGCTCCAGAAGGTCGTTCTTTCGTCTTCTATTTTTTATTACAAAATTAAAACAATGACAACACAATAACAACAACAGAATAACTAAAACACAATAACAAAAACACAATAACAACAACACAATAGTAACAAAACAAAAATGACAAAAACACGTGGAACGCAATTTTAAATTTTAGTTGTGGTCGCACAAAACATCTGATTTATGAGCATCTGCGCATGTCTGCTCTATTTGCCCGAAACTACTCCTCCTAACGACGTGGAGCAAGAAAAGATGTTCTAAGCAGTTCAGAGCAGGTTACTAGGTGGGTGACGAACAGATATCGAGCAGTGTCGAGTAGCTGCACTTACGCTAACGAACGCCGTTTTCCTACTCTAAACTGTCCGGAACAGTTTAGAGCAGGGTAACGAACAGACCTCCATACCTATTTATTAAGGTTACCGTGGAAACGGGGGGGAAAAGGTGGTGGGGATAGCGGCCCCCTAATATATGCAGTGTGTGTTGTCTACCCTGAACAGTTGAGGCGTTACACGATAAAATGGACAGTCTGTATTTTCTCACTCTGTAATTGTGTTTGTATTCCTCTTATCTTAAAATACAATTATTTAATAATTACAGATTTTCTTGTTCATTGCAACCCTTCTTTTTGTAAATTACGTCTGTTCCGCAAGTACTGGAAAATCTATCGATCATAAACCCCTAAACGAGGTTTCAAAAGATGCTACTCTTGGTGAAGGAATTCCTGTTCATGTAGTTGGTGAGAATTCAGCTGAACCTGTCCTAAACCGTCATAGAAGGCACAAACACAGAGGAGGATATGTTGTCGTCGTCCACCGCGTTCACCGTGGTGTCATGGTCATCATACTCATCATCATAAGCATAGAGGGTAAACTTTCTCAATTTTAAAGACAATATTTTTTATATTCTTGTATAACATAGGTTTGTAGCACAATTATTAAAGTTATTAAAAATTTGTTTATTTATTTTTAAAATCGACTTTGAAAACCATCCCAATTGTTTTCCTAGAAGTCCTCGAATGTTGTTAGTACCTACTACTATGAATAATTTTGATATTGAAATCTTTACAAATCTTGTTGAGGTAAAAAATCGTTCAAACCCCGGCAATCTGTTGTGAAGAGTCGTTATATGGATTACAGAATAGTGGTGTAAGTGTTGGATCATATCAGTTTTTATTTTTTATCAATAATTTAGAACTATTTTAACCTGATACAATTTAATTATGAATCTGAATAACACCATTTCTAACTTCATGAAAAGATCCACAATAAACTTCACCTGCAGCGCATGTGGAATTGGGAAGGATTAAATAAGCTCCCATTTTAGGACAGCCTCCTTTGTAACATCCAAATGCAGTAGGTTCTAAAAATTTGAAAAAAAATAACAGGTGACGAACAATAATATTAAAATCAGTAAGTAGGAGCAAGCCTCAATAGCAATGTATAATGGGTTGCCTATATAAATATACAATGAAGTCAATTTATAATGCAATATAGGGAACCCAAATTACATATTACATGGCAACCAATAAGGCTTAATTCTTAATTATTTGTCTGAATGGGGGAAGTTTGAAGCATGATTTCTTTAATAAGTTTCAAATTAACTTACGTTGCATGTAAACAGTGAATAATATTGATAAAATTATCCATAAAGCTAAAATATGTTCCATTTTGTAAGAATATACCAAATTACTAATTACACAACAAACAATTATTCTGAAAAGCTTTAAAATAGTTATTATCCATAAATACCAAATTGTTTTTTTAAACCTAATTATTGTTAATAATAATTACATCGTATAAATGGTTTGTAGATATTACAATAATTGCCTGATTACCTATTTATTATTTAAATTTTTTTTAATTATAACAATTTCTTTTATACAAGATGATTCAAAAGTAATTATTCCTCTCGTTAAAATAAGAAAAAAGTTTAAATGACCCATGAGCCTAAAATGCACCACTTTGAGCACCTGCATACTACAGTGTGGTTGGAAATTAAATGCGCCCTTACGGAGTCTACTAAAATATTTAAACCTCTGTGCCTTTATAATATTTACCAAAAAAATCTATTACAATAAATAATACTAAAATTACGTTAACATATGCTCGTCATGTCCAGACCTTGAAACAGAAAGTTTTATAAAAAAAAGTGATGTAATTAAGTTAACAAACATTTTATTATCATAGCCATTTTCACACGTTTTCTAGAGGAGTGTCTCAAAAATTCTTGACAAGAAACAACCAATTCCAATGAACAAAACTAAACTTACTTTAACCCAATTACAGTCCATAGATAAAAGTGAACTTGAAATTTCTAAAATTTCTGTGACAATTATTATTTTCTATGCAAATTAATTACTGTAATTTTTTATAAAAAAAAAATTCGTTTTCAACAAACGTGGCTCAGAGGGATGAAACTGGGAAGCTTGTAAAAGCAAATAAAACGATCCACCAGACTAACACAGGTAAAAATACTTTATTTAAGAAACTAGTTAAAATATGTGTACAACATCCACTTCTTTACAACGCATAATCATGAATGCTCTCAATATCCGTTTTCCCCGCGAAATATCGTGACATCATCCCGCGACTGTGATTATTGTATAAACATATTTAGGTTTATTATTCTTTTACGACTCTTCTCGCTAACACTTGTTTCATTATCATTGTCCCCCTCAGGGCTGAATTTTTTTTTTTTTCGTTTCGTCCGTGGGTTATTGTTGTATGCAATTCAGGTTACCTGTATTAATACTCTTAAACAGGATAATGCCCTTATCTTTAATCTTTGTATTCAGATGCACTCATAGTAAACTGTCGAGTTTGCGTTTCGATAGAAAAATATTTTATTTTAGTAGGCACACCTAAATGGCGAGAAGATTTCACCCCTGTAGGAGTAGTTACGTTCGATTCGTGCGTTAATTGCAGTTGCATTTGTCGTCATCTGTGTATGATATTGGTGTTTTAGTATTTTGATTGATTTAAAATGGAATCGGCGCGGCGCCCAGTGATACTATTCTTTGCAGCTATGGTTTAAACTACCCTGCGCGCTAGTTTACGTAAGATACCTATCACTGTAAACGTACACTATACTTTATTTTTTCTAACCACGGCCTGGATGTAAACAAAACCACGTGACAATTTCTAAAACGTCATCTCAATGCAATTTTGTGATTGGTAGTTGTAGCGAGAGGATTTCACCCCTTTACTGTAGGAGTAGTTACGTTCGATTCGTGCGTTAATTGCAGTTGCATTTGTCGTCATCTGTGTATGATATCTGGTGCTTTAGTATTTAGATTTATTTAAAATGGAATCATCGCCCAGTGAAACTATTCTTTGCACCTATGGTTTAAACTTCCCCGCACGCTAGTTTACGTAAAATACCTACCACTGTAAACGTAGGCTAGAAATGATCACATGGTTTTGTTTACATCCAGGCCGTAGTTAAAAAAAATAAGGTATAGAAATGATCACGTGGTTTTGTTTACATCCAGATCGTAGTTAAAAAAAATAGGTTTACATTACTCGTATTCAAAATTTCAAGGGACAACGTGTATACTCTGTTTTTTCTCTTTATCATTCAGAGTAGGCGAAGTCAACTTTAGATATTTTTATAACAGTGTAGAAAAGTTACTAAAGTCACTGGTGGAAACGTCACTTGTAATCAATTGCCGTCATATTTTTGACACACTTTGGCATTTTTCAAAATAATATTACAAGAATGACAATTTCAATTTTGACACTAGTAATTTTTTGTCTTTTGAAGGTCTTTTGTCTATACCACAGTCTATACCTACACTATAATAAAACTATATAAAAATCACGGCACTCTTGAATGATATAACTTTAAAACAGAGTATATAAAAATTGTTGAAACTTTAGTAAAAAAAAAACAATTTTGTTTATAAACAAACACTAGAAAAACATACTTTCATTACCTTAGTTACAGTAATTTCTTAGATAGTTTGATTACAAATTAGGAATCAGACGTACACTTTGATATTTTATAGAATTAATTATTATTCAAGGAAACTTCAAAATTTAAAAAGTGGAGGTGCAAACCTCCCCTGGACTTTCCCATACTAAAAATAAACATTCGTTTTTGGTATTCAACAGTATTGTTCGCCACAACCGATAAACTTAACTTGAAAATTAGTATATGGAAAATTAACACAAGTGCCGATTGTGTTCATCTGCGCATGTGTGATTATTGCTGCTAGGATTAGCCGGCGACAAGGAATTCCCGTCCCGCGCATGGTCACTTGAACATATCGGCACTTACAAATTTCACCCTACACTGTTTTAAAGTTCAAAATTCACGAATTTCTCCTTAACCGTACATTTTAGCCATATGAACACCTTATACTATGTGATAGACAATTTAATTTTTCATTCAATTATATAATAATGTATAGGGTGTTTCATTTAAAATAACAAAGTTGCTTATTGTACTGTGAAAACCAAACACCCTGTATACCTGATATAAATTTAGAAAAATGTAAATTTATATACTGAACAACTTTTATAATTAAACTTTTTTCATATTTTGACTAATAAAGGCGCTATAGGAACATCAATTTTCGATTTTCAAAACCTCGTAGAGGGCGCCACAGTGGAATTATGGCGTTCATCAAAAAACAAAAATGTAGCTAATACCAAGCTGCATAAGTATAGAAAATTTAAACAAATTCCTTAGACCAGTTTTTTTGTAATAATTTTTCAAAAATTTCAAAATTTTTGGAAGAGCGCCGTTGCGACCGTTTTTGGATTTAGTAAATAATTTTTTTTCTTGGTGTAGTACAGCCAAAGGGCTTTCAAACAAGTTGTTGCGGAACCTGATCAGATAACTGGTTTTTGAGTTACGGGGCCTTAAAGTCGAAATTTTGAAAATTTCATAGCGACCGCCATTTTGAAGTTAGAGAGTCCGGTAAAAAACTGTTTCCCTTGAATGATGCCCTTCTTTGATATCCCCTACTCAGATTTTCAAAATTCCGCTTCTGAAAAAAATGATACCAAAAAAACATGTCTAACTTCCGCTTCCGGTTTCGGATTTTTTTGAAAAGCTTATTTTGTCGATGAATTTTCGATATACCCCTTCATTTAAAATTTCATCAAAATCGGTTCACTAGTTTTTGCGTTACAGGCGTTACATACACACACACACACACCCATGTAAAATGATCACGGCCGCAAGCATGAACCCATTGTTTACATTTATTAAAGAAATAATAAATATTAAATAAAATATCGATTTTAACGAGAAAGAATAATATTTATTTGCTTAATACCTATTTCGGCATCAATGTGCCATTGTCAAAAGCATAATACGTATTAAGCAAATAAATCTTATTATTATTTCTCGTTAAAAAAGATATTCTATTTAATATTATTTATTATTTCTATAATTATGGATTTTAACAAAGTAACGCTTGAGAATGTCAATACCGGTCAATACATTTATTAAGGTTTTCCCATTTAATGAAGAATACATCATCCTCTGGCTTCCTGGAATAGCTTTTACAAACAAACCCCATTAGGATCAGTTGCTAGTTTGTTATTCTACTATCTTTATCTTAACTGTAAGAGTTTGCATAAGTGTTTCCTTCTATATTAAAACCAGTCGAGTATTCGTAATTTAGAATATTGTTTGTAAAGAAGTTAGAGTTCTTTGTTATGTTTCTATAAGCAAATTAGAAAATCTGATTCATCTAGTCTACATAGGAAGTTCAATAAGTCTTGTCAAAGGTGTTTTCTTTGCCGAAATTCCGTGACATAGTCCGGTAAAGGATTATAACAAAAATGTTAGAGCAGACGTATCGACTCCCGTTCTATCTTCTTTCAACACGCGCGTTTCACTTGTAAACTTCGTCGACGTACCGTATTCAGTCGTGTTCATACTTTTATCTCTGTTTACAGCGTTCGTTCGAAGAAAGACGGAGACATACCTCGAGTCTAAGCTTTCATCAGCGCAGTAAGAGCGCTAGTTAAATCCACCAAAGTTACCTAATGTTTTACCTACCTTGAATTTATTAACTGCACAAGTTCCTAGAAAGTGGATGCTCTGGTAACTTATGTAACTTATTAGGAAAATTGATAGAAAATTAGTAATATTTGCATTTAATTATGTACATTTTAATGTACTGTTCAAGATACTGCAAAAGAAAACAACTCTTTTACCGTGGTGCAATGAAGGACTGTCCATATCTTTAACAGCGCGAGGGTCATTTCTATGCTTGGGTTTTCAAGCGGTCTGTAATCCTTTATCGGACTATGTTCACTGAATGTTGCATGCCTGATTCCTATAGATGGAGCTAAAGTTTATTTATCCCTATTAATGATATTGTTGGAAGAGTATTAAAGAAAACCTAGTAGAACACTGGACATGTTCGAACGCATTTGAACATCCGTCTTTCGGTTAAACGAGAGATGTTTCTAACCTAACATACATACTTCTCTTTGGAGTTTATGGGTTTGTTTTGGCACGCGTGTCTTTTCTTCACTCGCTTGAGAACGAAAATCAAATTTTTATCCGAAGTTAAAAATATAAATTCGCGTATCCGCGAAACTTACACATACTCGATCCACTTGCGAAGAGTTTAGGTGAATAAATTAAAAGCACAAATGGAATTTCTGATCGTGAACGAGAATAACATTTTTGTGCGGGCGGTCATGTTGGTAGCTCGCCGGGCATTTCGCCAGTGGGGCTCGTTCAGAGCCTCGGGCGGCGGGGGGAGTTGGATTACGGTTGTTCTTTTATGCACAATTTACTAGGTGTTTTTTAGTCCCGATATGAAAGAACGTTTCCCGAAGTGTACCAAAGGAAACATTTATAATAAAAACTAAGATAGTTAACTTGATAGGAATGCGCTAGCTTTTATAAATAATAGGTAGTACCTATTCATTGTCAAGTCTTGTAAAAAGCGAAATGTAAAAGTAAAGGTGTATATGTACGGCTAAAGTGTAAACTTGGATAGTTTATAAACTAACTGGCTAGTATAGAAACTAACCAAACGCTTGGTTATTTTAGTGGAAAACAAAATTTGCAGTAAATTAGCTGCAATTTTGGCTCGTATGCTTAAGCCACTCGCCAAGGCTCGTGCCTCAAACTTTCATACTCGTTTGAAATATCCAATTTTCAGCACTAGTTATACAATATACTATTGTTTTTTTAATGAGATGAGTTTATATTTTGAGCAATTTTAAATACTTTGGTTTGTTACTCGATAATCCGGTTGGCCTCAAACCTTAGGCTTGTGCCTTGCAGTGTTGAATTCCCCCTCGGGGGAAAAGTACCCACTGTTCTTTTAATTTTAAGATTAGCCCCCCCCCCCCAAAAAAACTCTTTCTAGATCCGCGCCTGTGGCAGTCTATTTTAAATTTCCCTAAAACCAACTAACTAAGTAGGATGTTGCTTAATTATGTCTTCTAGTTTTCGAAAAATGTTGTTATGAATGATTTATGGAGAAACTTTCAATGTATGGTCAATTTTTAGGGTTTATTATAATAACATTTCTGTCATATAATTTTAGAATCTATTTGTATTATAAAGATTATAAAAACAACAAATATTTGTTTCTTAACTTAACTTTAAAATAGCAAAATAATAGACGAAAGCCTTAGAAAACCAACTTAAGTTTATAAATTTTGTTCATCTGTATGAACGATGTTCCATACATCAAAATACTTGTTTATATATTTTGTCGGAATTTTTTATAATCAAATTTTTAAATCTGTCAAAACATTTTAAGTGTCAAACCAACAACAATTTTTCAGATTTCTTTGATAATGTCGGATAAAAATAAAGGTAGGATTTGAGTAGAATATTTAATATCTTTTCGTGTTTTATGTTTACTAATAGACACTCCCTAAAAATTCCGAATTTGAGCAGTAAATGTAAAACAAATCATTTTTATTTATTGTCAGCAATCAAATTGTTCCTTGCAACAAACTAGTACTCCCTCAAGTATTCCCTTTACCAGTTGTCTGAAATAACTACCGTAAATACAATTTTTTTCAGATAATGCAAGTGCAAAGGGTGAAAATAGTTCTTCATCAGGGGCATCTTCTAGTACATCGGATTTTACTGTTGATGCATTACGACGCTATTTAGCTGAAAAGCTAGGTTTTTTGGACAGTGATCAAACAGAAACAGAAAAAGTTAAGGTATGGTTTACAATTCATTGCAGAACTTATAATTCTATTTCAAAACCATGTTGTAGGTATTGGACAATGTTTCCTTCGAAGGAGTTGTCGACTACATTAAAAGTGACAAATGCAAAAATATTATTACTATGGCTGGAGCTGGCATCTCTACATGTAAGTTTTAAAACCAACTTACTAAAATTAATTCATTATAAAAATCTTAATAATTAGCGGCCTGTAAATTTAAGGTGGACATTTGACAACCTGAAAACTCTGTTGAAGTAGTTTCTTGCTAATTACATTTTTTTTACAAAGAATAGTTGTAGCAGCACTAAAGAACATTGTTAATGGGTTAATTCAATTAGAATGAAAAAGTAAAAAATCTTGATGTACATTGCAATAGAAATGCTATTATTATCATTACAAGACAATCAAACTGTCCAATACAAATATAAACTCTTGCAAAAATTGAGGCATGTTATTTGTCTCTTTAAAATTGTTAGAATCTCGCTCTGGTAATTAATTTTAATTTTGATATCATTTTCAGCTGCAGGTATACCAGATTTTCGATCACCAGGTTCTGGATTGTATCACAATCTACAAAAGTATGAACTTCCTCATCCACAAGCCATTTTTGAGTTAGATTTCTTCCATGAAAATCCTAAACCATTTTTTGTGCTAGCCAAAGAATTATATCCAGGCACTTTCAAACCAACTAAATCCCATTACTTTATAAAATTACTAGAACAGAAGGGACGATTACTAAGACACTATACCCAAAATATTGACACTTTAGAACGTGTAGCAGGTTTACCTGACGAAAAGCTGGTTGAAGCACATGGAACCTTTCATAAAGGTCATTGCATGCTGTGCAATAATGAATACTCATTGGAATGGATGAAAGGTAATAATTTGAAATATCAAACTTTTTATACATTAAATATTTTTATAATACTTTCAGACCAAATTTTTGCTGATAATATACCAACATGTGAAAAATGTCCTGGAGTAGTAAAACCAGACATTGTATTTTTTGGTGAAAATTTACCAACCAAGTTTCACAAATCACTAAAAATTGATTTTCCCAAGTGCGACTTGTTACTTGTATTGGGTTCTTCCTTGGTAGTCCAACCATTTGCTTCGCTTATTGACCGGTAAGGTAAAAGGCATTCATTCACCTTAAACATTTTTTATCAATTTATGTTTCAATAGAGTACCAAATACTACCCCTCGCTTATTGATTAATCGAGAGAAAGCAGGTGAACGCTCTGGAATTATGTCCATGATAGGAATGGGAGGTGGAATGGATTTTGAAAGCAAAGATAATACACGAGACGTCTTATGGCTTGGAGATTGTGATGAAGGCTGCCAGTTATTGGCTGATAAACTTGGGTGGGGGGTGTGTATTTTAATGCTAACTTGTTTGTGAAAGTTTAATAATTTACATCTTTATAGGATGACTTGAAAGATTTGGTAGAGAAGGAACATAAACGAATTGATGAGGAAACTTCTAATAACCCTAAAAAGACTGAAAAGAAAAGTGAAGTTAAAGATTCCGAAACAAAGGTAACTGATTCTGATCAAAAAGAAGAAAAGGAAAAGGAAAAACCTCATCTATAATTTTATGCAGATATTATTATCTAATATTTTATATAACTAATGTCATAGCTTGTTGAAGCTGGGAATTTACCTGTTTTAGTTTATTACTTCTGCAAATAAGAAATTTGCATTACCGTTATCACAGATGTTAGAAATCATCTTCTAATTTCAAATGAAGTATTCTTTCGTCTCTAATAATGTTTTTTTTTATAAATGTGGTTACTTAACAAATTAAAAATTATACAATAAAATCAATTGAGACAACAGTAAATTTGTTAGACCATGAAGAAGTATGGCTATCCATATTTAATATACCCCGTGCCTCTAATTCTTTCTTTGCAGTCATGCTTTAGTGTCTTGAATGTATTTCTCTGGTTCTTTTATGGCCTGATTTTTCTATTCTGCTTTAGAGTACACTTTCCAATACAAAGATAGAACTTCATAGATGCTAAACCACCATACCTATTAAAGTATTAAAAACAAAAAATATATGAAAATTCTGTTTTTATTTTTTCCAAACAATAAATTATGAGATGCAGTATTAAAATTGGATAAAGATTTGTTTAATGTTATCGTTTAAAACCACACACAACATGAAAAATGCATTTTAATTCAATCAAAAATTAAAAATATTCACACGTTAGTAACTGCGACCAAACAAAGTGTAAAACTTAGGTTTATTTTTGCAGTCTGGATGAATGCATTTTGCGTTTGATTTTAGAGGAGGTTGCTCTAACGGAATACACAACGATTTGGCTCCCATTGATGGTGCTCCTACTTCAGCTACTTCTGAAGCATCCCTACAAATATTAATGTTTCAACTAAATACTAACTCTATGTGCATATAAAAAAATCATTTTGCATATTTTATCAAATAACAAAAGAATGTTTTTAATTTCTACTTTCTGTCTTATTTGTTTATTTACCTGGTACTGTCTGCTTTTATCTTATCTTCACAATCACTGTCTCCACAGAATGGAGCCAAAATTATGTTCTTTTTATCTAACGTTGGAGTAAATTGTGCCCAATCTGTCAATTGCACTGTGTGACTTGTAAAATCTTCAGAAGCTCTATAAATAAAATAAGCATTTTTTTAAGATTTAAAAAAAATAGAAAAGACATAGGTACCTATTAAACAAACTTTGCTGTATATTACTCAATAAAGTAGCGAGATCTTGAACAGCAGTCTCTCGTTTAATAATGATTTTTTCGCCAGTATCTCTACGAACTGCCACAAGCTGTTTATTTTTTATATCTTTTGGTCCCAATTCAACTCGAATTGGTACTCCCTGTACAAAATAAGACATTAAATGCCCGATTTATAGATACAATTACAATATCTAGTAATAACATTTAAATTTTTTTACATAAAAATATTTAATTTTATACAAAACATGACGACTATTACTTTACCTTTAACTCCCAATGATTAAATTTCCATCCTGGAGAGTAGTTGTCCCTATAATCACCTCTAACTCGTATTCCAGCATCTTTTAATTCTTCTTCTAAAGTATCGCAGTTAACTTGTAACTCACCACGTTCTACCTCACTTAAATTAACAGTCACACCACAAGGAACAATAACGATTTGTATAGAAGCTACTCGTGGTGGTAGCACAAGCCCTTGGTTGTCTGCATGTACCATCACCATTACACCTACAGAATATTCTCTTTTAATAACTTGAAAGGAATTGTTTTAAACAAATCACATACCAATAGTTCTTGTAGTGCAACCCCATGAATTCTGGTAAACACATTTCTTCTCTTGAGTCTCAGGATCTTCGTAAACAATTTCAAACATTTTGGAAAAGTTTTGACCTAAATGATGAGAGGTAGCTGCTTGAATTCCACGTCCACTAGCTGATACAAATGCTTCGATTGTTAAAGTATAATCGCCTCCTGCAAACTTTTCTTTCTCTGTTTTCCTTCCTTTAATTACCGGTATGGCAAGTAAATCGCTGTATATTTTGGCATACAAATCTACACAGAATTCATAAAATAAATTGATAACAAAACGTTGTTTATTGTCGCTGGACTATACCTAATATTACTTTTACTTCTTCTTCTGCATCTGCTTGGTTTGCATAAGCAGTATGACCTTCTTGCCACATGAATTCTCTTGTTCTCAAAAATGGTTGTGGATGTTTGAATTCCCACCTCTAAATATAAAAATCAAATTAAAATAAAATGTAATCCACTAGAAATGTTACATTGAACAGCATAAGAAAGCTGCTTGCAGGTAGTTCAGAAGTTGAAATTCCAGAAATTAAATCGAAATTCCTATCTATAACATCTCGTAAAAACTGTTTTAGGCGACTATGATAAAAACAGCTGTTTTACGTATCTTTTGACAACCGTAAAGTATCAATTTGTAGTAGGCATTTGTCAATACTTCACACCGGCATTTACCTCACGGCCGCTTTTACTCCACGGCCGCTGTAGCCACTCGTTTATTTAAATAGCAACCGCATTATTTTTTAATTTATAACTTTATTAATCACATGAATAGAAACTATTTAAGCGAACTTTGTATCACTCATTTTCTTGTACAACAAATTAATTATTAATCTAAAAATAGTTATTTTTGTATCATGGCCAAAAAGTGAATTTTTTTCGTCAGTTTTCTCGTAGAGGCAACGCCGCGGCCAGAAAACAGGCAAGGACGAAAAACTACTCTCTAACAGAGGTACGACAAACATTTTTTAGGCGAATATTTGAAATTTTATTAACAAATTTAAATTTTTATTTGAATATTCCAATGACATTTGGTCACGTGACCATCCTAAAACGTCATAGCCGCATCGCTGTTTTTATGATGTGGCCTAAAAAAGTTATACAGGGTGTCTCTAAACCTAGTACCATAAATTTACCAGCCGCTTCCTGATGCAAAAATAAGTCGAAAATGTCTATAAAAATCTTGTCCTAAACCGCAGCATAAGGAAGCTACACGTCTTTGAAAATGATGTTGAAAAAACGGAAAACAATTGCATTTTAAAAACGGTTTGAGATAAAAAATCGAAATTTTGCAGGCAGCCTAACCTATTAAAGGTAGTATAAACTTGCTACTATTTTTTTTTTGTAAATTAACTAGGGGCGGCGCGAATGGGGGTTATCACCTTTTTCTTGTAACCCGTTTTTCGTAACCTTTTGTTCTTTTCAATTTTGGTTTAGAGATTTGTATTCCCTGTTGCCTAATTAACAAAAAAGGTACTCTTGTTTCAACTCGCTTGGACTAACCGTTTCCTATAAAATGCAGGTTTTCTGTTTAGCCAAAATCAATTTAGAATGCTGGATTTGTGTGTGAATTAATTTATTGAAAAATAAATTAAAATAAAAATAGTTACAGTAAGTGTTCGTACTGTTTATACCTTCAATAGGTTAGGCTGCCGCTGCATACAAAATTTCGATTTTTTATCTCAAACCGTTTTTAAAATGCAATTGTTTTCCGTTTTTTCATTGTCTTATGCAAACTGAAGAATGGGATAAAAGCTGTCGAAAAATGACATTAGCTCAGATTTTGCTACCATGTGGGTTGGTCCACGGTTGGTCGCTTTCTGCAGAACTGGGTCCAATTGTTTAACAACTGGCAATTACAAATGTATTGAGTTACCGTGGTTACCGCTGAGAAACAGCACGTGATGCGGCTATGAGCACAAATCCTGGTCTTTCAAAGTACAGTCAAAATAAAAACATTTAGGCGGCAAATTTAACTAATTGTAAATACTTTTCATTCGAAGAATTCCATGACCTTCCGAATGATATTTCTTCCTCGATTTAGCATTCATACTTAACAGATTTTAAACGTCAAAACAATCTGACGAACACTGAAATTATTATAAAATTTTAAACGTTAATTGAATTTTTTCAGTGAATGTACTTTTGAGTATAATTGTTTGCTATTGGTTAACGTATTCTCGCGCCTTGTCTTTCAAAATTTAGTTGACATATTTTCCCGGGCATTTGTAAGCTTGGTGGAGCTCGGGTGGAGCTTTATATTGTGTGGCAATCACCATGATCTTTGCTCTGAATTTTTCATTTTTTACATGTTGCCATGACAAGTGGTGTGGGAAAGCTTTGTAACACAGGGGTAAGAAAAATATTAAGTTTTTGGCTTACCACCACATTATTCCACTGATTAAGTTTAATGGGTAAATCTCTGTAGGATTGAATCCACTTAGCATAAGCGGGATACATAATGGTTTCAGATGTTGGACGAATTGCAACGGGTTCAGCCATATCAGAATCTCCTGATTTTGTTACCCATGCTACCTTAAATTAAAAAAATTCAGTTAATTATAATTTTTAGGCAAACTCGGTAGGTAATTCCAACCTCTGGTGAAAAATCTGCTATATGGGTTTTTTCCTTTTCCAAGGCAGCACGAGATACAAAAATAGGAAAGTAACAGTTCTGGACTCCCAATTTCTTTATCTCCTTATCAAACCAATCTTTGATCTCCTCCCAAATAGCAAAGGACCATGGTCTCAAAATATAGCAACCAGAAACATCATAATATTCTATCAATTCACCCTTGGTAATGACTTGCGAATACCAGTCTGATAGATTGTCTTCCTTCTTTGCCTCCAAACCCAATCGTGTTTGTTTTTTAACACCACCAGCATCTTCAACCTAAAACATATTTTGTGCAAATTATTTGCAATAAAAATACGAATTTAAAATTTATATTATTCTGTACAATAACTAATTTTTAAAATCATTTCCTTTAAATTTTCAACAATCCCAATTAAAAATAAACTTAGTACGAAATGTAAAAATATAACACCAAACAATATTCCTACCTCTACAGGCTTCTTTTCTTTCACGGCAGCTTTTTGCTTTGCAACTTTTTCTTCTTTAGGTTTTGAAGATTTACTGGGTCCTCTACCTGCAGATGGAAAATCTGTACCTGTTAATGTCTTATATTCTGCTTTAAGATCTAATAACTTCTTAATAGCTTCCTCAAGTTCAGCCTAAAAAAAACATTGATTAATAATAATTAAATGCTTACAATCTTATTACAACAATACCTTTGCAGCACCTGCAGATTTCAATTTCCTAACGACTTCACCTTGTTCATTGACCCGGACAGTGAGAAGATTCTTAGCAGCATCTCCAACATCACCGTGAGCAACTTCAGATGGAGCTGATGCTTTTGCAGGCTGCATCCCTGGTTTCCACTCTTTGCCAGTCAACTTTTTGAACTCTTCTTTTAATTGCAATAGTTTTTTCACTTCTACATCCACTGATACTTTGTCAGCCTTTTCTGTAAACAAAACCAAAATATTGGTAACAATACTTTAGATTGTTAACATATAAAAGAGAAAACCGATCAAGTCAAAGGTTAATTCTGCTAATTACCTGTTTTTAATTGCCGAACTGTATTTCCTTGCTCTGCTATTTTATTCAACAAAACAGTCTCATCTACTGGATTTGACGGACTAACAGAAGCATTTGTAGGTTGACTAACTTTAGGAGTTGCACCAGGTTTCCACTCAACGCCTGTTAAATTCTTATAATCTGCCTTCAAACCTAGCAAGATCTTTACTTGACCATCTATTACTGCCTTTTCAGCCTTTTTTGATTTTAAATCACGAATTTTATCTCCTTGCAATGCAATTTTATCCAACACCAACTTCTCATCATCATTAGAAGTTGGAGCTGGCACTGTTTTGGTTTGTGATGATACTACCTCAGGTTTCCAATCCTTACCAGTTGCTTTTTTATATTCGGCTTTAAGGTTCAGAAGAGTTTTCACCTCCGGATCTAATACAGCCTTTGCAGCTTTTTCGGCTTTCAATTGTCTAATCTTAAAATAAAACAATAATTTGATGATTTTGTATTAAAAAAACTGTGTTCACTAATTACCTTATCACCTTGAGTAACAATTTTAGCATTCAAATCAGTAGCACTACATTCAGTTGAAGTATTTGCAACAATACTCTCTGCTGGTGGAACACAACCAGGTTTCCATTCAGTGTTGGTCAAAGTTTTATATTCTGCCTTTAATGTAAGAAGTGTTTTTACAGCAGCATCTATTTCACCTTTAGCAGCTTTCTGACCTTTGAGGGTTCGTACTGTATCACCTTGTGCAATTATAGCTTTGTTAACCTGGGATGCAGATTTTGGTGCCACTGCTGCAGGTTTGACTGAAGTTGTTTGAGTTGCAGTAACCTGCAACAAATTTATAAATTAAAGAAACAATCTTTTAAAACTACACAAAATAGTTCGATTCAATATAATTTCCAGTTAAATAAAACTAGATTGCTCTTAAAAATTTCGGCTTATTTCTTTTTAGTTAACAAAAACCACCCTGATGGATTTTTATCTTTTAATTAAATAAAAAATTTACTCACACAAAAAGTAAAAATCAATGTACCATATGTAATAAACTAATAACAGTACTGAACTGAATTGTTCTACTACACATGCCACATGGCTATTGAAGCTACTATTTCTGTAACATGCTACCCAACTTTCACCATCCCTACTACTTTTCAAAGATGTGGAACAAATAGAACAGAGGTTATATTCTTAATAAGTGGAGCTAACATGTAACAATTTTCTTCAATCTCCACACATTACCACTTTTAAATACATCATCTCATTCATACAGCACAGGACAATGTTAATGCTTGGCAATTATTTGGCAAATGCCAAGAGCAACCAATATAATAAACCACAAAGGCAGTACTTTTTTTGAGTAACAAACTAAATATTTACACAAAATATTGCATACTTGTTTCATTGCTGTGGCAGTCCTAGGAGCTCCAGCAGTGGGATTATCTTTAGTATGTCCATCAGGAATAGAGAACAAAACAATTGCACGCTCTTTACATGTATGTAAACTTAAAGGTTCATAAGCAACGTCAACTTTAAAAAATCCTCTTCTTTGAAGCTGAATGATATCACCCTTTTTTAATTTCTTTAACTCAGGATCACCAAGCATTTGTATTTCTTTCTACAAATAACAAAATACATTAAAAAAATTAAAAAAAAAAACAGCTTAGCGTTCTTACCTTGGTTTCATGTCCAACATATTGTTTGAAATCTTCATCTTTTCCTAAAAGTGGCTTACTAATAATATGTTCAAAGTAAACACACCAGGTTGGAGTAAATCTAGCACTATCAGTATCAGCTAACCAAGTTAATTTCAAGGTTTTCTTGTAATCCTTGTTTTCCAAGTTTGGTTCAGCTTCGACGGAAACAATTTTGCCATTTTCACTGAAATAAAATGTTTTATAATTAGTTTACAAATTAAAAATCACGTTATAAATAAAATTACCGATTAATCTTTTTGATAAGCAAATTTCCCCAATTGATGAAAGTAGTATTTTCACCTTCTTTAAGACTTTCAGCATCAGCTAAATCAATAAGAATTCGAGGGCCAACCCACACTTCCTTATTTCCAATATCTGAATTTTTGGGATGTTTTGGAACTTCCAACTTTTCTTCTTTAACACCTTTTACTAAAATGGGTATGGGAGACTCGTAATCTACAGCTGTATAACGTGGAGCAATTGGATCTATAACCTAAAGACAACAAACTACATTAAATATGTCTTGTATGGGGTAGTAGACTTTAACAAAATGTAATATTCTCCAAACAAGAAGAAACCAACAGGCAGGAGAATAAATACAAACCTTTTTATTAAATGCCCAAATCTTATCCCACTCCATGAAAACAACAGATCGGCTAGAACCCTGAGCAATAATAAATTGTTTTAAACCTTCAACAGTCATACCCCGTCTTAAGACACCTCTCACAGTTGGAAAACGTGGATCATCCCTATAAAACTTCTAATTGCATATAAACAAAATAAAATCACATCATTGAACTTACCATCCATCAACCAATTTATTTTCAACAAACCAAGTTAACTTTCTTTTACTTAAAACTGTGTTTGTCATGGATAATCTGCTGTATTCCCAAATATATGGTTTTCTTAAACCTAATGCTTCAATAAACCAATAAAACTGTGCGTCACGATCATGATATTCCATTGTACGAAGGGTATGGGTTACATTTTCTATAGCATCCACAATTGGACATGCAAAATCATACGTTGGATATACTCTGTAAATTTAAGTCTTACAAAAAAATAGTTTATAAAGTGCAAAACTTACTTGTATTTATTTCCTGTCCGAGGATGGGGTTCATTCTTGCATCTGTATATAGTTGGATCCCGCATGCAACCATTAGGTGATTGCATATCAATTTTTGCTCTTACACAACATTTTTGTCCTTTTGCGGTGCCATTTTTCATTTCTTTCCACAACTGAAGATTTTTCTCATATGCTTAAATAATATTAGATAGTTTTATGACAAAACTCATAATAAAATGCACTTACAATTTTTTCTGTTCTCTGATTCAATTTTCTGTTCCCGTTGTTGTTTCATCAATTCAGGTTCAGTGTCATCTACATACGCTTTATTATCTTTAAGTAATTTTTCACAATACTCCAACATGATATCAAAATATTGTGATGTGTGGGTAAAAAGATCAGGTTTAATCTCGAGCATTTCAACATCTTCCAAAATCACCTTTTCAAAATGAACATTCTCTTTTGCTGGATTAGTATCATCAAAACGCATAATCAGCTTGCCTTCGAAAGCTTGCTGGTAGTATTGATTTAGCAAAGCAGCTTTTGCATGACCTATATGTAAGTAACTACGAAATTTCAATTTATAATCAGAAATTAACACAGAATAGTTTCTTTTATATTACCCAGAAGCTTCAGGTGGAAATCTTACAACCACTTTACCCATTTCTGCTCCTGGAAGATCAACAAACTTTCCTTCTTGAGCTCTACCTGTTGATCGTTCTAATGATTGTCGACCAGATGTAGGTGGACTTAATGCAGCTTTAGCTTCAGATGGTAGTGACTCTAAGGTTTTTTTTATTGCATCTTGAGCTTTGACATAATTATACCAGCGTAACACATTTGCAGGTGCTTCTTTTTTCGAAATTAAACCTTGCCATTGTTTGTTTGCTATTTGTAAAATATTTTATTAATAAAAACAAGTTATATCTTGATGCTTTTCTTACCATATAATGCAGCAAATACGCTGAAATCAGCAATAGTAAGCCTTTTGCCAACTAAAAATGTAAGTGGACCAAGGACTTTATTCAAATATTGTATTGCACTAGAAAAATCACTTTTTGCACCTAACCGCCCAATTGCATATGATAACCAATGATCCACTTCTGTTTTTTCAACAGGACTTGAGCCATACAACTGACTTTCAGCCAACTTTCTGGCAACAGTACGAGCAACATCATTGCCATTTCCACATGGTATCTTCTGTGCACCAGCTTCGATAACAGTTTCACTGCCCCAACTTATTTCCATTGGTTCTGACTGAATACTTTTAACATACTCGGCTGCGAACACACCTCCTAAAATAAGTTGTTAATTTAAAAAAGGGGCAATAGACCTATTTCCAAAATAACCATAAAAGCAGAACCATAACCTTACCTAGAGGCGGAGAGCTCGTGCTACACGTAATCTTCATGTTCTGCTACTAATCTGTGTCTGAAGAAATACAGGAATGCTGATGATACTGACGAATATGATGAAATAATGTAAAATTATGTTCCACTGCCGGCTCAAGTCGTCGAGATCCCCATACACGTTGCACAACAATAGAAAAGGACATCCAATTCCAAATGATAAAGAAGGGACACACGAAATATTAGCGGTTACAAAAAGTTAATGCTATTCACATGATTTCTAAACTAAAGGAGTTCATTGCTATCTCTATTCATAACGTTTATTCCGTTTATGTTGTTTACAATCCATGTCTTTGCGAAAAAATGCGTACATTTTATTGCCTTCGCCTGTCTCATTACTTATAGACCCAAATTTGTATGTGGAATTTCCTGTTTGAGAATCACTGATTTTGAATCGTGGAGAGGAGTTGTCAAAAGTGACGTTTAGATAACCTCAATATGTTTTAATGAAAAACTAAATTCAAACGTACCAAAAAGTATAATTAGAATAACAAAAACTAATACGAATGGATATAGAAAAGAAACTCGCAGAATATCGGGCAAGAAAGCGCAGGCAAGCATATTTAGACAAGGCCAATGAAACTTTAAAATCCTTCTTTACGTTACGTCCCAAATCACAGGGAATGTCCTCCTCGGAAGTAATAACAAATAGCATAATGAATAACAATTTAATTAGTAACCTAATGACTATTATATTGCAGGAAAATGAAACTGAAAATTCCGAAAACAAAATCCTACTAGTTAATGAAACTGAAAGTGATATCATTTCTTCTGATGGTGAAAGTGAAGATAAAGACAACTGCCGGATTTCGTATTTGACCCTTGTAACTTATATACTGTATCTAATATTATGGTTAACACTACTTGTAATTTTTCTGAAATTACAATTTGGTCTAGTATTTATTATAACTTCCGCTTTATTAGGCATTTATTATAATACACGTACAGGCCCTAAAAAGAGAAATGAAGTTAGTGCATATTCAGTGTTTAATAAGAATTGTGAAAGTATAGATGGTACTTTAACGGCTGAACAATTTGAAAGGGAAATTCGATATGGAGCTGCAGCTGTACATCATTAAATTAGTCCATGGAAATTGATAATATATTGTAAGTATACTCTTACGTACTATCTATTCAGAACCTATAAAATCACCGTCCTGTTCGTTATGCAATTTAAGTTACATTTTTCAAAGTAAAGTGACAAACGTAAATAGAAAATCCGAAGAGTAATGAAATATGTATGTCGGGTTGCATATTACCTTATGATTTTATCGGTTCTGAATAGCAAAAGAACAAATTATTCCATTCAAATTATGATAATTTTAAAAAAAGCCGTTTTGGAGTGTTATTAAATGATAATCGGAAACTAAAAATGATCGGTATCCTATTGCTTATAAGCATTTTAAAGTTTTTATATTTATGAACGTTTCAAAAATATAGAACAACTATTATAAAATGCTGTTAATATTTTTGTAATAAAAGAATATAGATAGTAATGTAAATAAAATATTTTTATAGGAATAATTTAATACTTACAAACCAGAGAATGAGAACATTATTGTCATAAACCAAGGTCTATTATGATTTTGTTAACTTTAAAATGGGCCTTTGTTGAGTTTTAATGAAAAAAATTATTTATTTAGATGAACTTTAAACAATTAATTGTATGAGAATGTTATTAAATAAAATATAAATAGATGTCACAATACTTTATAGTCCATAACATCCCACAAGGTCCTCTCCTTTTTAACATTTCCTTTTAATTTTTATTAACAGCTTCAAATTCGTATAATCTTGAAATTTCATAGAAATTGATGTGATGTGAGGGGAACCCTCTTTTAAAAACTTCTTTGAAGTAACTGTTAATGAAAAATAATAAAACAATAAAAGAGGTAGAGGTAGGTATTTATTAAAACAAACTTTATAAATTTACTTCTACACATAAAAGTGTTTGTAAAAAGGACAGCAAAATTTTGAGACCATCGTTACAAAATTTTTTCACAAAAGCTTCACATAGGTATACATTTTTTCACTGCGAGGTTCTTCATCTATTCACATAACATTTATAAAATTTTACATGACTGCAACTTACGTTTCATACATAATATTAATTCAAAACAATAATTTCTACTTTCATATAAATTAGATTTACAGTGCTATCTTAACTTGCATGAAAGAAATTTACTATAAATTGATTATTGTGATTACCTATTAATAATTGAACTAAAAATTGTTTTAAAACATGATTACAATGTAACGACATAGATATTATAACACATTCGTTAACCTGACTAATAACTCATTATTTTCAACTGGTGAAGAAAATAAAATAAAAATATGTAGAATTAAAAACATTTGATAGGAGAGACTAGTTTGTTACAGTATATTCAGTAAATGGTAAACAGTTCAGTTGTATAAAATAATAAAACATTATTCACACTTATACCTAACACAGTTTTTCAAATATTTGGACGTATTTTTTGAACTATTACTATTTTTTATAAAACTATATTCATCAATATGAAACAAACATAATATAAATTATTATAAATAGGTAGCAAAAAACAATTAATTCATCACATTTTTAATTTCTAAATACTTTAATAAAACATAGCAGGCTATGACTTCTATTTTCTAGAATTTAACAAAAGTTTGTAAAATAAATCATGTCTTATCACAAGAAATAAATCTCAGTGTAATAATAAAGAACATTATCAACATTTTCTAAAATCAAAGGACCAAAATAGGTACATTAAAATAAGATAAAAATGTGAGGACATAAGTATGTGAGACGGTCATGTTTTCGCTGTGCTCTACAGCTGACCAAATATTAGAGGTTATTCCCTCCTGGCTGGCGAAAGGCTTACATGCGCACTAAGTTAAGTGAGCTGTCTTAACTATTGAGAGACGATAATCCGCTGAAAAAGCAAGTTGCTACTGGATATAGTAGAACTCAAGGGCGGAGTTACCGGCAAAAGTAACCACCTTGTCTGTCGGTTCTTTCGCTAACCAGAAAGGAATAAGCTCTACCTTTCATATGAGGAAGAGGTATGCAGTATCTACAAAGTGGTGGGCAAATAACATAATTTATAAAATTTAAAAATGAAAGAAGTAATAGATTTAAAGAACTTTTTAACTTTCACAAGAAAAACATTTGAAGTGGTAATAATGAATTAAAAACAAATGTTTAAAACCTTATGGTACCTAACTATCTATTTCCTATATAATATTAGAACTCACATTAAAAAACTTGGATATAAAAAATATCACAAGATATTAAACAGCCATAAGACACATTTTTCTTATGTAAGATCTGATTTAGAAGTACCTATCTATCAATTTAAGCGTAAAATATACCGATCTTCCAAGATGTTTATATACAATGTGTCCACAGACTTATTTTTAACATGGGGATTTCCGTTATTATGAGAGATACAGATTTGGTTAAATGGAATGAAATACTCCCTAGATAAAGTTGTACCAAACCCCATGAATAAACTTTCAATATTTAAATTCGACCCCCTCTTAAAATAAATGAGTTATAGATAAAAATGAAAAAGTCAAAAATTCAATTCTTTTGCTACAGTTCCAGAACTACCTACATTAAATATCAAAAGTTTATTTATAGGGTTTGGTACAACTTTACCTAAGGAGTATTTAAGAGAAAGAGGGTAAACTTAAATTTGGCACTGTTTCAGAATTTTGTGCAGAAACAATAATGTCACAAATAAATTTAACCCAATGACATGGAAAAGGGATACAAAAGGAACAAAACGATATATATAAAAAGTTGAATAGCTTCAGCTGCAAAAATACAATAATTTGCCCAATGAAGCAAAAAATTGTACAAATTTGAATAGATTTAAAAAATTTATTAAAAATATGTAATTAAGATATATATTGTACTAGTTTTGCTATTTATACATGTAGGTACATTCATTGAGTGCCTATGTCATTGTATGTCATTGTTTTGTAAACATCCATTTTGTCTTTTTGTTTTTTGTTCCCGAGACCAGCAGAGTTTGCTGATTGGGGAATATTATTTGTAAAAAAAAAAAAGTTATTGTACGAATAAAAACATATCAAAAAAAAAAAAGTACAAATAAAAAAAGAAAATCACTTTTTTTAATATTTTTCCCCATAAGATGGAAACGGATTCAGTTGAATTACATTTCTTTGTGGGTATTTTATTTCACACAAAATTGTGTAAAAATTCCGAATTTAAACCCTCTATCTTTTATAATAAGGCAGATCCCAATGGTTACTCTCGAATTTCAAACACCCTGTATACGAACAGCTAACTACCAGTGCATAAGTTTATTAAACTTTTAAATCAGACCCTCTGTAAATACATATACATATTATTTTAAAACTGTTTAACACTATCCACAACTCTATATACAAAACTGTCTGGCTTTTATTTCAAATTCTACACAGCAGCGTATACTATTTTGTTGAAAATGTTTATAAAATACAACTGTCTCAAAACTATAGTTAATCTTAAAATTTGTCGAGATATATTTGGTAGGTAGTACTACATTATCCAACATGAATATTTATCTTTACTTGCCATTCTTTGGTAATAAAATACATACATCATACAAAGATAGTAAAAAAAATTAAAGTTACGTTTACTACACTGACCTGTTGGGTGTAGGAATAAGTTCAGACTTATATTCTTATTTTATTGATGCTTTCAAGCTTTACATTGTTGAAATCCATGCATACAGTATAAAAATAAATATTAATTAAAATATCAATTTCAACTGGAAATAATAAGACTTATTTGCTTTATACAGAGTTTGACACTAATATGTCATTCTCAAAAGCATACCTATACCTACAATTGAATATTTTTTTTCTCTAGAGACAGAGGGTAGGTTTAAATTTGGCACTTTTTCAGAATTTTGTGAATAACAATATGTAGCAAAGAAATTTAAAAAACGAAACCGAAAAATTTAATACCTTCAGCTGCTAGAGAATAAAAAGTTGTCCTAAGAATGTAGTTATAGTTTTCTAATAACAAACTTGTAGGTAAATGAAAAATGAAAATCGATTTTTTTAGATTTTTCTCCATAATACGGAAACGGGTGCAGTTGGGTTAAATTTCTTTACAGCATAATGTTATACATAAAATTCCACAAGAGTTCCGAATTTAAACCTACCCTCTGGCTCGAACTCTTATAATAAGCCAGATCCGCATGGTTACCCGCGAATTTGAAATATTCTATATGTCTGGTTTCTGTAAAACAATCCATATTTCAAAAAATTCTGTTTGTTGCTGTACATTTATGTCCATCATTTTTTCCTAAATTGTATTTGTCACCCCATGTCTATGATACTTATGTCTACAAGCCTTCTGGCTTCAGACCTAATTACAGCTCTCTATTGCTTTGTCCCGAATTCAATCAGAACTACAAAACTAAGCTGCTATGCTATGTTTTTTCAAACCTAGGATAATTCTTCGGGGGGTATTAGAAGTATAAAAAAAAACATTTAAATTATCATCAACCATAGTTTTGAGACAAACAAATAACATTAATCCTTATTTAAAACATCAATACGCATCAATCAATGGAATCAACATCAACAGCAGGTGGTAAAAATGACCTTTTATTAGGTAGCAGTATGATAATCGCAAATGCCATAAGCATGTGCCACATACTGTGTAAATATTTGTAGTTTTGTTGTGTCTGTAAAAGACCATACACTAACAGCCCTATTGTAACCGTAACTAATCCAGTTGGGAATATTATATACAAGTAACGTTTACTAGGAAATATTTTACCAGTTTTTCGGTACTGTAAATACCAACTAATTATAAGGATAACCATACCAGTCAAAAAAGGAAGAGCAAACACCCACAATGCTGTTTTATTAATGGTAGTAAAAAAGGATAATAAAATAGCCCCAGCTATATGGCAAATATGTATCCATGGACTTGATAAATATGCCATTGCTATAATTGTAACCCAAATTGAAAGTAGCCCACAGAAAAAGTCACCAAATTGTAACGCTGACAATTGAACTAAACAAAAACTATAAATATTTTCACCAGCATCACATGCATGATAGAATGTTGAAAAGAAACAAGTTGAAAAATATACTATAGCTTCCACATAGTATCCTCTTCGGTATGCCACAAACGCAGCTGGGAGGAATATTAGATTACTTAAGACGAGGAGTAGCAGCTCCAGCATAATCATACCATAGGAATTTGCTTGTGAATCGTCTGTGCAGTCCCATCCTGTAAAAGACAATTGCTACATTTAAGTACAGGCAATTAATGCTATAAATAAGGAAATAATATTAAGGCCCGGTCTTTCCATCTCCTACTAAAGCTTCTATTAGCTAATAAACGATTAGTTGTCATGGATACCATTGTTACAAGAATTGTTTCCATGACAACTAATCGTTTATTAGCTAATAGAAGCTTTAGTAGGAGATGGAAAGACTGGGCCTTAAGCTAATAATGAGTTAAGTACGGACAAATCATAATTTGGAAAAGTATATTTGGTTGTGCTTCTTTTCATACTAAACGTGTTCATGATTAAAGGAGCATTTTCCCAATAATCATATATCGATATTTCAATTTTTAAATGGAGCATCCTGTACTATATTATTTATTTTCAGATTCACCACTTTATTAATTTTTAAATTTGTATCAAGTCCATCTTTTAAACTAAAGGATGTGGCGTTTTAATCATGTTTGGTTTTGTAACATTACAATGGACAAGAAACAAGTTGTTGCGGAACCTGATCAGATAACTGGTTTTTGAGTTATGGGGCGTTAAAGTCGACATTTTGAAAAATTCATAGCGGCCGTCATTTTGAAGTTAGAGAGTCCAGCAAAAAACTGTTTCCCTTGAATTATGGTCTTCTTTCATATCCCCTACTCGGAGTTTCAAAATTCCGCTTCTGAAAAAAATGCTACCAAAAAAACATGTCTAACTTTCGCTTCCGGTTTCGGATTTTTTTGAAAAGCTTATTTTGTCTACTATACAAATTTTAAACATAAATTTAATTAATATTTTGAAATAAGCCGACAAATTGTTAATTATTCATTATACCATTTTTTTATGTATTTTCAATAAATTCAAAGATACTTATAGTAAAATACAAAGTGTTCTATTTTAAAAAAGGAAGTTGCAGAGCCCTCAACTAAACTAAATCTTTTCAATCAGTTAATTACCTATACAACTTTTAAGAAATAAATCAGATATAAACACTAAAGGGACACCCTGTATGTTAGCGACAGAAACATTTTAATCTTGTATGGTATTTTAAAGAGAGCAGCTTAGTATAGGGGTAGTGTAACACGAAATTAATATTCGCAGTATCTATAATAATAGCACATACCATAATAATCATAATTTATCAATCCCATTTTCTTTTTCTATAGTTAAACGTGAAATATATCAAAACAAAACACTAATTTTGATTTTTATTCTTAAACACATCTCAAGGATGTTTTACAGATAATTAATGTAACGCTGATAACTTTTTAATGAATACAAAAACTAACACAACTTCTTTAATGATAACTGATTTCTATATCCAGTTTTAACCCCTACCTACTAGTGATATTCAGTAAGTAACCATAAAACAGTTAAATGTAAATATGTAATATGTAAAATCGTAATATTTTGTATCATTCAAATCAAATTATTAATATTAGCTATTATTAAATAATTTTTTATAGCAAAATACCTGAAGATTATTTTCCATAAAAAATATGTGAAATAAATTTATTCAACATTATTCTCATCTCAACGTTTAATTTAAGTAAACTTACCTCTATAGTTGTTTGAACATAGACACACACTGTAAGCCAATCCATCAGATACCTGGTAAGTACATCTTCCATTTAATCCACATCTTCCACTAACACAAAGATAGGATGAAAGATCAAATACCACACTGGAACTACAAGAACGTTTATTTCTTTGGCATGGACCATCACAATCACAGTTAGTACATTCCTTTTTGCTAATTGTAGACTGTTCACAATTTTCTATACATAAATCACAGCTTGTGGAATTTTCGCAATTCATTTTACATAGATCAGAACAATGTCTGTATTGTTTTTTACAACTATCTGAACACTTGCATGGTGTGCAATCGCCGCAAAATAGTTTAAAGGACACATACCATTCACCAGGTTCTGGATAAGGTATATAAAGAGTGTTGTTGTCCACAGTTTTGTTTATTATTATAGGAGTTTCAATTGTTTCTTCATTGTAGCTACAATTATTCGGCCAAATGGGAGTTGATTTTGCACCATTCCATATACACGCTATAATTGTATGACCTTCAGGTTCTTCTTCGAGAACGCTTATTTTTCCTACAGTTTTTATTCTAGGTTTAAATGCCAAGCTAAATTGTAATGTACCTCCTAGATCTACTCCTTCGTTAAGACGAAATTTTAATACATAAATATCCGTGTCCGTTATGTTTATTGCATATGTTTTAGTACCATTTTCAGAAGGACGTAGATCAAATGAAAACATATGGTTATCTGAATACCGATCTCTCATCAAATTATATTGTTTAAAGGTATAGGTAAATAGTTCATTCTGAGAATATTTCATAACTGAATATTTAAATGGAACTGAATTATTTGTTGTTAAATTAGAAAGCAATGGTGATCCGCTTTCTTCTATAACTTTTGTTCTTACTTCCAGCTTACCATTTTGTGTTTCATTACTTGAAGTCACAACCAATGAAGACAGGTAGGTAAGTTTGAATAAAAATTGTCCTGTTTCTTGACTTACTGTTGTATTATCCCTATCTTCTTGGTACATAAACGTAAGGTAATACCAACAATTCTCTATTGTTGTAAAACGAAAAGAAAATGTTTTACCATCATATTCCTCTTTTTTCAGTTGAATATTATGCAAGGTATTGTTTGGTTCAGGAATTGTAAACGACTGAATGTTTATTTCAAGTTCAGTACAATTTTCACAAAACGTAATGTCTTTTATATTTAGTATTGCTGAATCAGCTACTTCTGGTATAAAAAACTTGTACAGTCTAATTGTATTTGTAACCAACAATACATGCAAATTTGTATTTGCCATCAGAACAATTGGTGTTGGTTTTAGTTTCACATAGACTGCTGTATTCAAGAAAACTGGACAGTCAGGTGTAAGTCCTAAACATAGACGATTTAAAATAAATATTATCCCCAAACATTTCAATTCTAAAGAACCACATGCAAAAAATTCTTACCTTGTTGGGTAATCCCCTCAAGCCTCGGATCAGTATAAGTTATAAAGGCAGCAACATAATAAAAACCAGAACGTGGTGATGTTATTTCCATACACTTCTTTTCATTATCTGACTTAAATTCTAACAAACTCAATTTTGGACGGCCATGTTTTAAAAATCCATTTGGAAACTTAGATCCATCTGGATTAATTACAGGTGGAGAACCATACTTTAAATATATTGTTATATCTTCTGGATCACATTCTAAAATATTTAAATTAGGTACATTAATAATTAGCAGTGGAAAATATAATTTTTACTTACTAAACAAAGACAGTGCCATTTGTTCTGCTTGAAATTGAAATGACACAAAATGTGTATCTGGAGGAATTTTAAAAAGTAATACTGAAGCATCATAATAATCGGTATATTTGTTTAAATGAACTGAATGACTTTTTGTTAGTAGTATGGTTTCTTCCTGACAGTTTGTCACTGTATAAAGTGATATTAGGATTATCCATTGTGTTTGCATCTGAAAAGCAATTAATTATAAAATTATTCATGTGTGTGTTACATAAAAGTTAACCTTTCTGAATATTTAGAAAATTGCAAATTTCAATGTAGTATATTATATTCTTATTCCTATTATAATTATTTTAATATCATCAACAAGATATTGTTTATTGACCTGCTTCTACTTTAGATTATTCAGAAAATGAACACACTATGCCTACATAATCATATGTTGCTATCAAATGATTATTTTAAATTAGATCATAAATTAATTACAATTAATATAAATATCATGTAATCACATTTATAATTTAAATTGTGTAACCTAGGGTTATCTCCATTTTATCAAAATATTATTTGGCTATTTTTAATTGCCTACATTTGAATATACAGCGTGTCTAAAAATGAATTACATCTAGTGTGCTTTGAATTTCAATACAAAGGTACAATGTGCCCCTTTCGCGCTACTGTTCTTAGCTAGACGGAAGAATACTATATGCCTCAATAATAAAAATGATTTCTTGCACTGTGTACATTTTGAATTTATTGTAGTAGGTATTAATAAACATTTTTAGACACGCTGTATGATAGCACTATACCATTATTTTTATTCACGCTGTTTTTCATAAACTTTCATTAATCTTTACTCAATATTTACATAATAAACATTTTAACCAAATTACAAAAACGTGTTTTACATGATACAGGTCCTGATATGAAATTAAGCTCGTTCCTACCTTAATTTATTTAATAGTAATCTAGGTTTTTGTGTGGGATATACTACTGAAAATATATTCGGCAAGTGTGTATTAAAACAGATATGTTCAAAGATACCATTCCACAAATATTTTTTTCCATAGAACCAGTCACAGGATAGTACAGGGTGGGCAAAATTGGATGTTTTCATAGGGTAACTAGTTAACCATAAGAGATATTGAAAAATGGACCATGCATCCTTGATTGCTTTTTTTGAGAAAAACTCAGTGGTGAAAGTGTAAAATGGATTATGAAAATTTCGAAAAACATGATACGTTAGAATCTAGAATGTTTTATTCAAAGCAATAATAATTCCGATGCAATTTAAATATGTTTCGCTCTCAGCATCGGAATTATTATTGCTTTGAATGAAACATTCTAACATATATCATATTTTTCGAAATTTTTGATTAACGAGTTACCACTCTGTACAGTCAAAAAACTCAAACTAGATACATTGTACTTACAGTACTGTATTACTATTACTCGTACTACCTATATTGTTTAGCAGCATGATACAATGGAATAACAGTCAGAAAAGATATAATAGAATCAAGACTAAGAAAAGCATAGAAAAAAACTAGATGAATCATGAAAGAAATAACATTTTGTTGCTGGTTGCCGTAATCTGTTTAGGAAAAAGAAACAACAACAAAATTATGGTAAACATTCTGTCCAGACATAAACGGTAGGTAAAAGATAGAGATTCAGTTAAATGAGAAGAAATGTTCAGCGTATTGAGGATTACTATTACAGATTCCTATTTCCCTGTGTAATACCAACTATTCAGTTTACATTTTGTTACTGATTTTATTTGAAAAACTGAAAACAATATGACTTTTGTGATTTGTTACTTTTGTAACAGGAAGTTTCATATTTAAACAATCATCCTCATGCCTAGTTTTTTAAATATGGACCTGCGTTTTATTTCTTTCGTTTTGTAGGAAACAAGTACTTTTTCACTCCACCTATTTCCTAATTGTCTAAACAAATAAGACCCCGCTTCTGTGCCAAGAATTAAACTACATTTGTAAAAATTAAATAAAACCCGAATGCAAACTATCGGCAAACTACTTATCTACACATGGTTCATACATCGATTTTGTATTTGGAACATAATGATATAGGTAAGTATTAATAGTTTTATTCTCTGCATAAAAATATATATGACAAATTTAACCAGTTCTTAAATAAACAGTAATAAGCACTACATACCTAACTAGAAAGCTCATCATTAAATGCTGTGTTCATACATAGTTACTACCTACAACCTAAGAGTACAAATATATTGTCTTTAAATTCATCACCAGCTTCTTATAAATTTGTCTAGAAACGGGGTGAAAGTTGTAATATTTATATGCAATACTTATGACCTTTTACCGTAACGATTATCTACAGTCTTAATGTTTCTTGCATCTTTTCTCTTAAAAAGAGTAGAAAAACGTGATTTATAAAACTACATAATATAATGGACCTACCCACTACTTCCTGGAACACAATCACAAATACATCATAAGTAGGAAACAGAGTTTGTGTTTGCTTGTTATTTGCTATAATTACAAAATTTTCTTTTGTATACTTACTTCAAAATAGTTAACAAAATAAATGAACACAATCCAAGATGTGTATGGGAACTGTTCAATAATAATATTAAAATGTGAGATTTACTTGTTGTAGATAGAAACATATCACTAGGTTATCACTATCATAATAAGATAATCTATTCTAGGGTTTGTTTAAATTAATTTATACTGAATGTCAAAATCACGTCAACAAATGTCAGTTTATTCTGTCTACTACATGGGACAAACAATCTATATCCAAGTCATTGACAGGTAGTTCAAATAAATTGACTACTTGCTCTACTAACTGGTTACTTTTTGTTTATATTTGCCGCCAAATTTAACCCACGATCTAATGCAAAGCGTGGTCGCTTTTCGATTTACGAAAATTTAGGTCATGGCATGGGTTAAATTTTTTAACAAAAACAAAAAATCGCGCCTTTCGTAAAGCGGATCAAAATCTAGAAGGTTGTGATTTAACCAATGAAAATAAAGAAAAAAATATTAAATTTTTCGAGGAATTTTTTGATTTCAAACGATGAGAAAAAACAAAATAGAAAAAGCCGTTTTGACGAAATTCTACAGTGCCTTGGAGTTGAGTTGTGGCAACGCACAATGGTTCAAATCTTCTCTTCAAATCTTTTCGATATTATGTTTATGTTAACTTTCAATCTTATTTTTGATAGTATTACATGCCCTTAAAATTAAGAATTCGTTTTTATTAACACCTTGTAGACCTGTATCACAGTTTATGGAGAAGTGAACCCGAAAAATATTTAGTAGAAACAATTCAAATGCCACTAGAGGCGTTGCTGCTAACGGGATAATTTATTATACTTTGTTCAATTGCAATTTACTTAATTATAAGTATTTTTCAATATTTAAAGATTTACAGAAATTTACAATTACATATTTAATGAAAATTAACAACTTTGACTAAAATTTTATGTGAAAAATCAAACGACCGACATCAGAACCGCCAGCTGAATCAAAATTAGTGCTATCCTATGAAACCACAGAACACTATGAAACCAGTCTACAACTTCGCTTCGTGTTTCATCTACAATGCTCGTAAACCTTCGCAACATGTTCGTAATACTCACTTTATTTTGAACGGCAGTCGAGTAAGTAACTGATACCACATTTTATTTATAAATTAATAAAAAAAAGTTAAACTGCCTCATAATTGGATGAAATTGTCCAAGTAAAACCTGTGCAGTCATTTTTTAAGAAAAATTCCAAACGTTCCTTCCTTCAGTTTAGAAGTATAATTTAAAATTTTACATAACGGTCATTCCAAGACAAGGACAACCATTTTTATATAAATCTTAGATACTACTGTTTGTAAAACAAGTACTACGTTTCACGCAATTAATAACAAAAACGAATCTGTCTTTTGCTACGTTAGAATTATAAAAAAATCGGTATTAACCCGCAATTTTTCGTATGTCTGAGATTGAACCCCAACCTAAAAAATTGTCTAGGAGCTTAGTTCCTAGAATTTCACTGCCAGGTGCAAATATGTAACATACGAGTTGTGAGATATGCCTTCTAACATCCACAACCAACTCGATTTGAAAAGTTTTTGACCCCTCTTTAATTTATAATTTAAAAAAAAAAGCAATTTTATTTATATACAGTAAGCATCAAAATTCGCGGAAACAACAAATGTTAAATAGGTACTTACTTTTTCAAATTATTATTCACAAAAAAACTAATCCACCGCTTTTGTAATAAATGTTACAGAAATATCTAGATTTTTTATATTAATATTAAATAATTAATAAAGACACTGTTATTTTAACTATGATGCTTTCATAAATCTTTTATATTTTAATTACATTACTAATAGCAGTGTTGTAATGTATCTAGATACATATTCAGATACCTTTTAAAATATGTATCTGGATCTGTACCTAGATACCTACCTACTTTATTATTGGTATCTAAATATCTTAGATACTCAGGATTTAATTAGCTCTATTTTACTAAAATTTAAAAAGTTACAAACTATAAGTAATTGAAGTGGTTTTTAATATTTTTTAATATAACTCTTACTAAAATTACTGGTTTGCGCTAATTATGACCTTTAAAAGTAAAGTTACAGAGCAGCGACATGTAATTTAATCTGTCTGTCTGGCATGTACCTAGATACTTTTTCAAGGTATCTGTATCTGTACCTAGATAAATTTTCAAAAATGTAACTGTATCTGTATCTAGATACATGTTTCCCCAAATATCTGTATCTGTATCTAGGTACTGAAAAAAATGTAGTTACAATACTGCTAATTAGCAAAACAAAAATAAATACCTAATAGTATTTATACAGTGTAATTCAAAATTAGGTATAACGTTAAAATAGATCCTAATCTTTTTCACTAATAATAATTAAATAAACCACTATACATTATAGAGTAGTAGTAGCACACGTTATAAAAACAACAGGATACTTTTACTTATACAGTGAGCACCAAACATATGGAACATACCAAATAAAACCGAAATGAATGTATTTTTCTAAAAATCCCGAAACACGTCAATTTTCTTTTTTAAAAATACACATTGGAATGTCAAAATAATTTTCCGGCCTTCATTTGTTTGTAAGTGATGACGTCATCAGTATTTTTTTTTAAATGTCAACCCCCATTTTTTTCGCGTTTTTGATACATCTTTTAATTGCTTAAATGACAGTATAAAAATGTTGATACCTTACATAAGAAAATTTTCGAGTAATAAATTATTTAATGTTTAATAAATACATTCTTAACAAATGTTAAACATGGTTTAATGGTATTAGTATTGATAAAAGAGAATCAAAGGTACCAAGAAACAAATGCAAGTAATCTAAACAAATGCCCAATTGTCAAATATTCAGAAATGTTAATTGTCGTTTACTTGTAATAATTAACATCAGCTTCATAAATCTGATATGGCTCATTTAACAATTACAAGTAAACGACAATTAACATTTCTGAATATTTGACAACTTGTAGGCACTTGTTTAGATTACGGGCATTTGTTTCTTGGTACCTTTGATTCTCTTTTGTCAATACTAATACCATTAAACCATGTTTAACATTTGTTAAGAATGTGTTTATTAAACATTAAATAATAATTTATTTCTCGAAAATTTTCTTATGTAAGGTACCAACATTTTTATACTGTCATTTAAGCAATTAAAAAATGTATCAAAAACGCTAAAAAAATGGGGGTTGACATTTAAAAAAAATACTGATGACGTCATCACTTACAAACAAATGAAGGCCGGAAAATTATTTTGACATTCCAATGTGTATTTTTAAAAAATAAAATTGACGTGTTTCGGGATTTTTAGAAAAACACATTCATTTCGGTTTTATTTGGTATGTTCCATATGTTTGGCGCTCACTGTATACAGGATGCTTCGAAATTCAAGCACACAAAATCCCTACAAAAACTGAGCTGTTATAATTTAACTAAAGTCAAAATATAGAACTTAAACAATGACTGCCCAAGAAAATACAAAATTAAATAAATAATATCGCTATAACTTACTAATTTCCCAATGTCGATTTAAAAACAACAATAACATCTGTGTAGGTATTTTAGTTAATACGATGTGTTTAGCAATTTGCACACAGAAAATGTAACCCATGCTAAATAATATAGTACTATACACACTAATTACCTATTTTGTTGTTACAGAATGACTGAAGAAAAATATAAAACGTAAGTACCTACACTAATTTTTTCCTAAACTAAGAAAATTAATTTTCAAAATTATCAAGATATAAAATAGAAGTATCGTTTTTTCTCTGACAATATAATTGTCATTTCTCATAAAAAATTGAACTTAAATGAATTACATAAAGTCCGTTTTTTTTTAAAGATCCACCACCTGTTGCTTTCAGTTGGTATAAAAAGTAAAATTGAAATTTTTAGTAATTTTTGTCAATATATGGTAACATTGATTCAAAGATCAATCACAATGTTCTGTCAATTTATGAGTGCGCATCACCACATTTCAAATTTAAATTATTTAAAATGTTAATTAAAACATAAAGAAGACTAGGTACTCTAATATAAGATTTATTTTTATTGATGAAACCCCGATTTACAAAAACGATTCTGCTACTAAATCTTGGACTATTGACAACCTTCCCAGGAAATATTAGAAATTAAGGAAAGCAGGTTTACAGTGCTCCATCCTGGGTGTGTTGAGGTTTCTTAGATGGATGTAGTTAGCTTTTAAGACCCAGAAACAATGATCGGGATTATCACAAAACGATGAATAGTCAGCTATTTAAAGAGTGGATTAATCAATTAATTCCAGCCCTACCATCTGATGGTTTTAAAACTGTTATTATTTTTGACAATGTCCAATTTCATTCTGTCCGTTTGGAGAAACCTCCAACATATTATTCCAATAAAACTGCAATGGGAAATTATTTAATAAACTGTAACGTCCCATTTTAACTTACATGTACAAAAGTTCAATTATGGCAGCTGATAAATAATTTAGTACAAATGGACAACTTTATGTTCAAAATATACCGCCAATTGTAATATATCAAGGTGAAGATTCGGATACAGATTCAATTTTGAACCATATCTCTCATATGATGATTGAGAATTTGAACCGCCCTAATCTGATTCTGAAAATAATCCCAATTACTTATTCTAATTTGCCTGAATACATTTTTTCTATTCTTACCTCGAATTATATTTATATATTAATTATTATAAAACTATAATACTTCTTATTAAATCGAGCAAATTTACATAAACTCAGCATATATCCACATAAATCAACAATATTTAACAAAATATATGAAAATACTTCTTGTGAAAAGCACTTGTCAAAATTAACCATTAAATTTATTAGTCCTAACCCTACTTTAAAAATTACTAAAAAATTTCACCAGCAGCGTTGCCAAACATACTTTCGAGAGAAATTGCAAGGTTGGTGGATCTTTAAAAAAAAATAGACTTTAAGTAGGTATTATAAGTACCTAAGTACCTACTACTACACCGTCTATTCGCATTATTATTATTTTTACTCTCTAAAAAATTTTGAAGTAAGATAACCAAATTTAGTATACAATTTTCTAAGTATACTACTACTACAGAATAAACAATATACTAACCACATTTTAAAGCTAATCATTTAATTAATGAATTTTTTACAGACCAACCGAAGTTGCGGAACTCAGTCCAGAACTAAACCTGTAAGCATATTTTCTAAAATTAAATACTTACTATTACGATTAATTTAATATATTTTTGATTTTATTTTTTACTAAAAACTATTCAAATAAAAATTAAACAGTACAAATATACAATTTGGTTTAACACCGTAACCTGTAATAGAATATAGGTAGTACCATTATTTTAAGTACAGAAAATAATGCAATTTTTTTTCACAGAAATGCAAACGGCGACACCCGAAGAGTAAGTTATTAACTTTTCATTAAATCTTTATGAGACATTATTTACTGTTATTATAAACAATTTTTCTTTATAGCAAGCAGCGATAAAAGCATTCATGGATGCAATCGTTGAAACAGTAAGTTCTAATATGACCACAAAATTAAAGCACTATCTTACTAATTATTTATTACTTTTTTTCTTTATTAAGACAACAGAAAACTTAGAAAAATACGTTGAAAGAGTAAGTTCTAATATGACCACAAAATTAAAGCACTAGCTTACTAATTATTACTTTTTTTCTTTATTAAGACAAGAAAAAAGTTAGAACAATACGAGGAACTGATGCGGCTGCTAGCCGCTGTGTCCGAGTACAAGAGCAGCATAGTGAAGCCGACGCTGCCACCGTCTTCTGGAAGCACGGTAAATATAAAACGATTTGATATAAAAATTGTTACATACAAATTACTGTAATATTCATTATTTTAAAATAAATTGTATTAATAGGCAGCCGCATCTGTGTCCAGGTACAAGACCAGCATAGTGAACCCGACGCTGCCACCGTCTTCTGGAAGCACGGTAAATATAAAACAATTTGATATAAAAATTGTTACATACAAATTACCGTAATATTCATTATTTTAAAATAAATTGTATTAATAGGCAGCCGCATCTGTGTCCAGGTACAAGACCAGCATAGTGAACCCGACGCTGCCACCGTCTTCTGGAAGCACGGTAAATATAAAACAATTTCATATAAAAATTGTTACATACAAATTACCGTAATATTCATTATTTTAAAATAAATTGTATTAATAGGCAGCCGCATCTGTGTCCAGGTACAAGACCAGCATAGTGAACCCGACGCTGCCACCGTCTTCTGGAAGCACGGTAAATATAAAACAATTTGATATAAAAATTGTTACATACAAATTACCGTAATATTCATTATTTTAAAATAAATTGTATTAATAGGCAGCCGCATCTGTGTCCAGGTACAAGACCAGCATAGTGAACCCGACCCTGCCACCATCTTCTGGAAGCACGGTAAATATAAAACAATTTCATATAAAAATTGTTACATACAAATTACCGTAATATTCATTATTTTAAAATAAATTGTATTAATAGGCAGCCGCATCTGTGTCCAGGTACAAGACCAGCATAGTGAACCCGACCCTGCCACCGTCTTCTGGAAGCACGGTAAATATAAAACAATTTCATATAAAAATTGTTACATACAAATTACTGTAATATTCATTATTTTAAAATAAATTGTATTAATAGGCAGCCGCATCTGTGTCCAGGTACAAGACCAGCATAGTGAACCCGACGCTGCCACCGTCTTCTGGAAGCACGGTAAATATAAAACAATTTGATATAAAAATTGTTACATACAAATTACCGTAATATTCATTATTTTAAAATAAATTGTATTAATAGGCAGCCGCATCTGTGTCCAGGTACAAGACCAGCATAGTGAACCCGACCCTGCCACCGTCTTCTGGAAGCACGGTAAATATAAAACAATTTGATATAAAAATTGTTACATACAAATTACCGTAATATTCATTATTTTAAAATAAATTGTATTAATAAAACAATTTTGTTTAAGCCAATGCCAGGAAGAGGAACCCCAGGAACATCACAAGCCCCCCTCCAGCAGCATGGACGCCGCCGTGGAAGACGGAGTGGACGCTACCGTGGTGGTTGGAGTGGAGGCTACCGTGACGATTGGAGTGGCTACCGTGACGATTGGAGCGGCTACCGTGGCGGTTGGAGCGGCGGTCGGCTTACTATAAATATTTATTACTGAATAAAAATTGATTTCTTTGCACAAGATTTTTATAAAAACTAAACAGAAAAATAAATATTTTAATTACAAAGCCATTTTCAGCATAACAAAATTTAAACCACTAAAGTTTTGTTGATACAGATATTTTGAAAGTAAAAATTAAATCGTTTTCAGTTTTTAATAAATAGCTGCCACAATTCTCCAGCTATAAAAAATATTAAAGAAACACACTTGAAACAGTTCAATCCCACCTACCTAACGTTTTGAGAATTTACGACCCTAACTAAACTAAACGTGCATTCATCAGAGAACTGCAGTATGTGATTCAATAAAATGTTTACATGAATTCCGTTCATTACTGTTTCACAAAACCCTATTGTATTTTCAAAATCATTTTGAAGAAGCTGGTGCTGATTGCCATATTTATAACTTTTGTACTTGTGTTCATGAAGTAGGTACTATACGTGGCCTGTGGTAGATTTATGGTGGCCTCCATTGGGTGTAAATGTGCAGCGTTTCTTCGATAGGCATTTACTGCATTCGTTTGCACAATTACTGACCTTGGGTTATCCATATTCTTGATAACACTTCTGGATTGCCAGTTTCTGTTGGATACTTGCATTCTTACTTTTTCTCCTGCCTCATAGTGGGTTACTGTTTCTCGTACCTCTTTCAGCATACTGCTTCTGTTTAATTCTAAGTTCAGTAAGCTCTTTTTCTATATTTTCCGATAATTTTGGTTTCAGCTGTGTTTTTGCTATGGGCAGTGTACTAGTTCTTGTAGTTCTACTCACGAGTCTGGTTTGGGGAACCAAAAAACGAATTTCTTGGAATATTTCTGAAGTTGAGTAGAGCCATTTCCACGTCTGATTTTCTTAGAATATTCTTTGCAATCTGAACATTTCTTTCTGCTAAGCCATTTGCTCTTGGGTAGTATGAACTTGATGTCTGATGATTGAAGTCCCAAATGGTGGCGAAGTCTCTGAATTGTTTTGAACTCTATTGCAGGCCATTATCTGATTCTACTGTTTTGGAATACCAGGTGTTGCAAACCATGATTTCAAATGTTGTAGGTATTACTTCTCTAGAAGTTGGATTTTTTAGTTGTCTCGAGTCTATAAAGCCAAAGTAGCTATCCGCAATAACTATGTGTTCAGTGTCTTGATCATGCCTTGGTATGAGAACAAATCTGCTGCGACTATTTGCCAAGGTAGAGATGGCACTGGTTTCATAGCTAAGATATCCCATTTTGGAAATGTTCAGTTGTTAGCACTTGATACATTTTTGGTGATAATTAGTTTGCAAATATTATTTTAATTACTCATATGAAAACAAAAATTATAGATGATATGTTTATTATAAAAGTATAAATAAGTACAAAGTTATTTCTATTTAAGTACAAAGTTGTTTCTTCTTCTCCTCTCTCTTTTTAAATACATCATATAAAAATAAATATTGAAGTTTTTGTTTTCATTTTCCCAACAATATTTTAAAACTCCCAGCTATCAAGCCATTTGAGTCCAAACATTGTAGAATTAGATTCACCAGCAGTTGGTCCATTCATACCATAAGCAAGTGGTGAAAACAGAAGAAAACTATACACAATACATGATAAAATCACAACCAATAAAGTGTGGTATACTGTTGCTGCCAGTTTTGCTGGAAAGAATTTGGGAATTTCTTCTAACAGATAATCTAACAATATACCTAAAAATAATTAATTTCAGTTACAATCATAATTTTCTAGAGTTAAACAAGACAAACCTGAGAGCATTGAGTTAAATAACAAGGCTGGAAAGTAGTGATGAAAATATAATACTCGCCCCATTGCCCAAAACGGTACATAATGAAGCATCCAGGCTAAAAATAACCACGCACATGCTACTAACTCTTGTTTATGAGATTCTGTAAAAAATAATTATAATATAAAAACATGGACAAGATTTTTTAGTTGAACATCATTAGCCTACCTGAGAATGATTTAATGTAGCCTCGTTGCTGTTTAATTGCATTTACGGAAAATACTAGAACGAAGATTGCCAAAAACACTAAGTTTCCCCACCAAATTACAGGATTACCAAGTAGGTATATCCTGTAAGTTGCCCCTGAAAAAAACTGGCCCTAAAAACACGTTAAAAAAATAAGTCTTAAAAAAAATCTAAAAACTAAAACTAGAAATATAACAGATCTTACTCTATAATTAATAGGCCACTGCCAAGGTCTAGAAGTCACTTCCCCTTCTTTTGGTTTCAAACCAGCATTACCTTGAAACATCACAGCATGAGATTCAAAAAGTCTCTCCAGAAAACTCGGTGCATAAACTTTAAAACTAACATTAGGTACTAAAAATAAAAACAGTTAAAATAAAATTTAAGCAATTATAAAGATACTAGTACATTTTTCAAAGATATTTTCTTCTACATTCCAAATTGCATTAGCATCACGAAGATTTGGATTACAGGAAACCTCTTGCTGTTCATACGCCCACTTTGGTAATTGTTTTCCGGTACTAGTTAAAGCGCAAGATTGCAAATAGTGGATTAACCGTAATTTACTGCTTACTGTTGCCACTTCTGTACCATCAGATGCTCCAATTACAGAAACACGCCATACATCATTAGCATCTCCTGTTCCATTCTAAAACCATTATTAAATGAATTAATAGAAATATTCGTAAACAAAAGTGATTTTTTTACCTCGCCATAACCAGTAACTTGAAAATGTTTCTTCATTATCGGTGCTTGTTCTTTATGTGAATGTAAATTACGTTTAGTTGGCACATGTTCGAGTCTTATTAAGTCTCCACTTCGTAAAATATTTATACCTTTTATTTTATTGGTGTTGTATTTCTTTATTATCCATTTATTGTTGTCATCTTTATGTGTATAAGTTGTTATCTACAAATAACACTTCAATTACTAAAATACTAAGAATAAAAAAAAACTAAAAAAGATAAGTACACATTAAGGAAAAAGAAAAGACTAGTGAGAAAAAAAGTGGAGAAGAATAATGGAATAAGCCAAGGGCTTTGATAGCCTGCAAAACTATATTATTATTATTATTACCTGTTGTTGTCTTGCTCCGATTCCTTCTGGATAAAGATGATAATGAGAATGGAGATATCCACCTCCAGTTCGATGATTTTTAAGTGATACCACAGCACCATATGCAACTAGCCGAGGCATACTTGCATTATGTAAGCTGTTACCAATCAACTGTGATTGAAATGCAGAACTGTAAAAACCATCTCCATTGCCGCTAAAAATAAAAAAAAAATTTTAATGGAACTTTCGGTAATCTACGGTAATACTTATTAGTACAATCAACAATTGAGAAAAAACTTTAAATAATAATGTTTAGTAATTTTCATCATATTATTAATTTAATTGAGTAGGTATTAACTGAAGTGCTTCTTTACCTGCGGTTTAATACTACAAGATGTATATAGAAAAATGCTACATATAAAAATATTGGCCACACAATGAGACAAATTGATCTTGCTACCAGATGTTTTATTGTGAGGCTCTGAAAGAAAAAAAGCAAAGTTAATTAAATAATCCAATCAGGTTTATGTTATCTGGTTCAAAAATTTAGTATTTTCTAAAATATATTTTAAAATTCAAATCAATATGTAACACAAAAGCATCTCAAAATATTATTGGTAGTAATACTTTGGCAATACTGACAAAAAATAATTTATATTAAAACTAAACAACCGATGTATCAGTAGCTGTAAAGGATCAGAGGTCAAGTAGTGTTCTACTAACAAAAGGATTGAATTTCTAATTATAAGCATTCAATTGGAGCTGGCATAGCGCAGAGGTACAGTAGCGAGACTCTTCAACTGCAAGTACAAACATTGGTGGTTCAAACCCAACCGCGCAAGCCTGGAAAGGTTAAAATAGTTTTGTCCATGGGTGCTTGTCTCTTGTAGAGACACAAAACAAATCCCTTCTAGGACAGGTTTATCAATCCCTAGTTAACTTCTTGTTAAGCTAACTATCACAGATACGTATTATAAGTACTATAACAATTGGCCATTAGTTAACTTAAGGGAGTTGACCTTTTGCATGTCAAGAATTAATAACAGAGATATCCAGTGGCCCTGTTAAAATAAACATCATGTATATGGAAGGTTTGTCCCTTCGGGCTATAAATTAAATACATGTGAATAATAAATATTTATATTTCAATCACTGTTGTACAGAATATATAATTGCATATGACATCGTGAAAAATTCTACAATAAATTAAACAAATCCCAATTAAAAACAGGACCTAAAATAACAAATAGGGATCAAAATTTTGCTACCATTATAATATTGATAGTAGGCTATATTAGAAAAATATTTTCCTACAAATTGAAAAACTAAAGGCTATGTTTGCATTAATAATGGGTATTAATTTAAAAACCTGGCTCCAACTGGCTGTGCTTCCATTAGAACCACCACCAACTAGAGCAATTAGTGTTTGCAACACCTTTAGTATTTTAATAATTTTAAACTTTATATCAGTAATAATCCCTAGAGTAACTTGAAAATGATTACCATTACTATTTCTTGTATCCTTAATATAGTTATTAATAGGCAACTGAAACTACATGACTTAATATAATCACTTTGTACTTTGGTAAACGGCAAAATTCTAAAAATTATCAAATAATCACACAAAAATTAAGCAACAAGATTTCTAATAACAATTTTATCACTATCTGTAGCGTTTTTCTTATTTTTCTTTAAGATTACACCTAATACAATCCCGCAAAACAAAATAAATCCTACTTGTGTATTTGAAATAAACTTTGAAGCACAGTCTGAAGCATTATCGATATCTAAAGTAATTAATTGACTGGCAAGATGTGACGATATTAAAGCAACAGAAGCATAATAAGGCCACGATTGATCATTCATAATTCCTGATAATACCAAATTACCAACCATTGTTGATGCAAAAGCTGTTAACCACAATTTTGTATCATTACCAAACCGAATTGCTGTAGATTTCATTCCTAATCTTAAATCTTCATTGCGATCTTGATGTGCATAGATCGTATCATAAATAATGGTCCAACATAAACCTGCTACATATAATGGAATACAAACAGGAACGTTAACATAACCGTGGACAGCACTATATCCTAATAAAGCACCCCAATTAAAAGTTAATCCTAAAACAAGTTGTGGCCAATGAGTAAAACGCTTCATTAATGGATAACTAATGACTAGACCCAAAGAACTAGCACCCAAAAAAATACTATACCAATTCAATTGTAATAAAATTGCTAAACCTAAACTTAATTGTCCTGCTAGAAACATCCACGCTTGTTTCATGCTAACATCACCATTCACTAAAGGTCGGTCACGAGTTCGAGTCACTTTTCCATCGATATCACGATCCCACATATCATTTATTGTACAACCCGCACCTCTCATAATCAAGGCACCTGTTCCAAATAAAGCAAGCATGTGTATATCTGGAAAACACCCTGGAGCAGCTGCCGAAGCGATTGACCATCCACATGGCCAAAAAAGTAACCAACTCCCAATTGGTCTGTCTAAACGGGCAAGCTTCAAATATGGTTGTATATATTTAGGAGCACTTTCAACTATTCGTGCTGCGAGTTTTACAGTTTTTTCGTCGGATTTATCATTATATGTTGTTTTTTCATTTCCATTGGGTTCCAAATTCGCTGATGTTACCTTGTAGCACCGCAAGATATTTAAAATTTTTGGTTTGTTGGTTAACTTAACCTCACTTTTTATTACGAACCCTTGGTAAAGCCGATTCAAGTTTGGTAGCCGCTTTAAGCAAAGCATCTTGCAAATTTTTAACTTTCATGTATGTTTATAACAATTTTCATTTAGTTTATTTTATTTACTGGAAACATTATGTAAAACTTCATTTTTGACATGCAGAACTCAAGGTTAACATGACTTCTTAAACTAGCTGAGACATTACACCTAATTTGATTGTTTACCATGACCTACAATACATACTGTCTACCTACCTTAAAACCGACTAGAATCTACAGGGGGTTCCAAATTAAATCTGCACTATTGCTAACTTTAGATATTATAGGAGCTACGATGTCGGTTAAATGGGCAAACTAGAAGAATTTTTTATACTGATTATAATAATGACATTAAAAAAACAATTAAGCATTGCAATTCCGAGATATTTACCAAAACTTCTTTTTTTAAATGGAACACCCTGAATGGTTTTACATACATGGATAGAAAATTAAATTCTGAACAAAAATGTCCATATAACTTTTTCTGATAACATTCAAAATAACCGAGTTATTTGGATATAACTGTTTTAAACCTAAAAATCATAAAAAATAGCCACGAAACAAAAAACCTTCATTGCTGTCAATTATTATTCTAATGCTCTTATTTCACTATCATAATCAGCATAAAAAATTCCACTGGCTGTAAGCGACATCGTAGCTCCTATAATAACAGAATTAGCAATAATACAGGCTTAACTTGGAACAGCCTGTATATTAATAATATAACATGTCATATAACATATAACAACAATAGAACAACAATATAACAACGTCCAATGACATTTGGCCATATAACCTTCCTGTAGGGCAGCACAAACAAACTGCACCACAGTTGTCACGTGATCCTCGTGGAGGGCGCTGATTGGGCTGTTTTTTTTGTGTTCTGTTTCAGCAACGGTCACATGATATGGCTAGACATTAGATTAGGCGCTTTCCATTTGTATACGAGATTAAGTCTGAGGTTTCGAGCTGCTTGGAGCTACTTAGAGTTATTCCCGCATGCAAATAGAAAGTGCCCATTGTTTGTACTTACTACCTCCAGAAAGGTCAAGTGACCAAATGTCATTGAAATAGCTTATAGGCTGTACAGTCAACTTTGGTTGCTAATTTACAGAAAACCGTTAAATATTAAATAAACAATTGACCTTTCCCATCGTTGCGGGGAATTTTGAAACTCTTGCGGGCTACCCAATTTATTTTCTTAATGATGTCAGCGCCGCTTATTTGCGCATTACTACGTTGGTACTTATGTGGTATGAAGTTGTTCTGTTTTGACATATGGTTAATTCTTTCCTAGTTTCGTTATAATCGCGGTTATAATGACAATCACAAGGCAGAAAATACCCTGTGCTCAGTATCAACCTGAGAAAAATTACGGTAGCGACTTTACTCCAACGCCACTTAATGCGCATGCGTGGGAAAGGTCACACATAAGTGAACATAACAAATTTAAATTGATCTTATCAGGGGTTTGCCTCCCATATCAGATTTTTTGTTTTTATATTGGCAGCAAGTTCTGTGGCTATATTCGTGCTCTTGACAAATATCAAATCTGACAAGTGCACAAGGGTAAAATCATAGCCATAGGACATAATAATAGCTAGCTGCCAATATAAAAACAAATACCACTGTTGCCAATATGAAAAATCTGCTAGGAGAAGCAAACCTGGATAAAGTCAATTGAAATTTCTAAGGTGTCTGAAAAAAAATTCCACACCCTACTAACCCTACTAACGCCGTTATATTTCTAACTAAATTGCTAAATCGTCAATAGGGACAATAACAATATAAAATGAGGTTTCACTTACCACAGGGCGGCTCAGGTCTCCCAAAATTCTCCATAGATCACCAATAGTAATCAGGCCCACCAATAGAACAACAAATAGTCCCACAAACTTTACTGAAGTACAGCATGCCAACATCAAGCCTGTAAATATTAACCAACACCACCACTGTGGTGAAAATTCTTCCTTCTGTTTATATGATACTTTAATGGCACCCAATATAGATCCCATTAGAAAATATAATAAAAGGGGATCCAACAAAATATACTGAGTTAGCGTAATAAGGCCCACATCTAAAAGAAAACAGGAATATCTTATTACACACAGAATCACTATACCTATTAAAGTTATAGTTATTGAAGCGTTTGTTCTTTAAATTAAAAATTCAAGTTTAACTTACCAAATAAAATTAACAGGGATGATAACACCGCTGCAGTTATTGAATGTGTCATTTCATCTACAGTTAAGAATGACATCGGAACTATACTAGCACCCAACGCTGTACAAAACTACAATTAAGTTTATATTAGTTATGTAAAGACATTAAGATAATAATTAATGAATTAAAAATATAGAATGATGTCTGCAGTGTAAATGGAAAAGTTTTTGAATTAGTTTGACAAAATTCTGATTAGTACTCACCACTCTCATTCCAATGTAGCTTGTATTGTCATACTTATCCCCTGGTTTATCAAATGGAAAATGTCCATCATATCCAGTTACATATCCGGATAAACCAATCAACATCTATAAATTAGTTATATTTAGAGCCATTTTCTAATTTAAAATGAAATACAAATCTAAAGAATGGTAACATGCACAATAGATCTTAATTGCAATACATCTGCTGCTGTTGTCGAAATCGAACTATATAATATTACCTTGCCAAGGGGAGGGTGAACATCGAAGAAGAATGTACGGTTTATATACCAACTGCCCATTTTACCAAAATGTGTTTCATCCCAGCTACAATTGGAACATACATTATTCAATTTATTATTAGTCTATGGGGTAGTAGCTTAGCTTATGAAAATTAAATCTCGAACTATACAGCAGTAATTTACATAAAACAGGAAAAACAACTGAAAGTAGCTACTACTCTTCAAAACTAAGTTCAAAACAAATGCTTAAAAGTTTCGAGTAACAACCTGTTCACATCTACATCTTATACTTGAACGACTACTTACCAGACATGTGCTGGTTCAGTAACTTTATAAAATCTTGTAACTGCTGTTAATAAACATATTGAACCAAATGCAAGAATCCAGTTCCTGGAAGGGTAAAAGTTGTACATTTGGTAGGTAAATCAGAGGTTAAAATAAACAAACCTGTTTTCATTTCCTGTAATCGACTTAGCCATGTCACTGTTAAAAATTATTAAAATAAAACAAAATTTATGTTTACATCTAACTACTACATCTTTCAAAAATGTGCAAAATACATTTTATTTTGCTTATGTGGCTGTCACATTTAAAGGTTATGTTCGATGTAGGTCAACACTGCACTGCACTGTTGCATTTTTGACAAGCGAATACCGACACGGCTTACAATAACCTAGCAACTGGAAAAATTGTATTCACAAGTCCACTGGGCTTGTGAAAAATAGTGCAAATAATTCCAAACTGCAACAATACTGTTGGCAACATCGCTACCAGATTTACTAGAAACTTTCTACTTTCAGTCCTAATTATACAGGGTGTCTCTAAAATATGGTGCCATAGCTTAACCACAGATTCCGGGGATCAAAATAAGACGATTTAACGCAACTTACCTCTATCCGAAATTGCTTCGTTAAAGCGCTATCGAACGCCAAAGATCTTCAAAAAATTTCTATTTTTTTTAAATAACAAAAGATTGTTTTTCGCGATTAGGATGAAATTTGGGATGTGATTCTTTACTGGAAAAAGGTGTTTTTTGGCATCATTTTTTTGTTCAGGAGGGTCACGTAAGTGGTCAAAGGTTGATCATCCACTATCCACAGTCAAAGAAGCTCATATCTTTTTAACAGTTCGGCCAATAGTTTTCAAATTTTTTTTACAGAGAGACACTCTTATTTCAAATATTTTTTGTCTGTTGTTTGATTTCGGTATCTGCCATAGTTTAGGCTGAAAAAATTATTTTGATTGGCTGCAGTGCATTTCTTAAAACAGTTGTAGTAATCTAGTTGTCCCGTATGTTGAGAAATAAATCACGAAGAGACAATTTGATATAAAGTTTATTACTAGCAAGTATGTAAAGGGTGGCGCAAAATAATCCGAACCATTTCTGAATCAATGGTTCAGCTTATTTTGTACCACCGGTAAATTAATAGATTTACAGCAAATGCTCAATGTGACCACCATTTTCCCGGATGCAAAAGTTGATTCTACGCAACAAATTGTCTCTTCGTCGTTTATTTCTCAGCATACGGGACAACTAGATTACTATATCGTTTTAAGAAATGCACTGCAGCCAATCAAAATAATTTTTTTCAGCCTAAACTATGAGAGATACCGAAATCAAACAAGAAACGAAATAAGAATGCCTCTCTGTAAAAAAATTTTGAAAACTATTTTAACTATTGGCCGAACTGTTAAAAAAATATGAGCTTCTTTGCCTATGGATGATCAACCTTTGACCACTTACGCGACACTCCTGAACAAAAAAATGATGCCAAAAAACACCTTTTTCCAGTAAAGAATCACACCTAAATTTCATCCTAATCGCTAAAAACAATCTTTTGTTATTTAAAAAAATAGAAATTTTTTGAAGATCTTTGGCGTTGAATAGCGCTTTAACGAAGCAATTTCGGATAGAGGTAAGTTGCGTTAAATCGTCTTATTTTGATCCCCGGAATCTGTAGTTAAGCTATGGCACCATATTTTAGAGAATATATAATATATAATATATAATATACAGTGAAGTCCATTTATTATGCAATATAGGCATGTTGCAAGTTAATTGGTGTACCCACTTTAGCATTGGAATATAGGCAACCCATTATACAGTTAGCTAGTTTTTTTTTATCTAACCATCTATGATCTAACCGAAATCAGCAACACATGAAAGTTTAACTGAGTTTAACCTCAAAATAAAACATTCCTGACAATTGAAAATTTAAATTCATCAGTAGGCAGGGGCAAGAGTGCTTAGCAGTGTATAATGGGTTGCCTATATTCCCATGCTAAAGTGGGTACACCAATTAACTTGCAACATGCCTATATTGCATAATAAATGGACTTCACTGTATATAATATATATATATAGAAATATAAATATCAAATAAAATATCGATTTTAACTGGAATAACAATATTTGCTTTTGACAATGGCACGTTGATGCCGAAATACGTATAAAGCAAAATAAATATTGTTATTCCAGTTAAAATCGATATTTTATTTGATATTTATATTTCTATAATTATGGATTTTAACAAAGTTACGCTTGAAAACGTCAATAAACTAATTATATATATATTTATTATCTATGCTTTCAGTATTTAAATATCGTTATCATACTATCATAGACGTACATATTTTAATAATTTCAGTGTTTGTCAGATTGTTTTGGCGTCTGTTAAATATGAATGTTAAATCGAGGAAGATAGGTAATTCATTTTGAAGACAGAAATATGAACATGAACTATCTACACGCGCTCTAGAGTAGGTAGACCCTGCGGGTAGACCCTTGGGTGCAGACAGTGCATAGCTGAGGTCACGTCAGTTCAATTAGTACCGTTTAGTGCAATACAAACGAACAGACCTCATGTACTTTGAAAAACTAATCCGCGCCGGACTTTGTAAGCTTGGTAGAGCTGTATACATTTTTGAAAATGGGGTCTTGATTACTGAAACTGATAACTAATAGGGATTTTTATATTAACCAACTGAATTTTCCGTTTGACACATTTAACGTCACGGGAGTTTCCTGAATGTATTATTTAAAATTATTAATATTTAAAAAAATTAATTTTCATAATGTAAAAATTCTAATTAAAATATCAAAATTTTGCTTTTGCTGGTAGCGTCATCTAACGGAGTGCTGTAGGAATAATTAAATCCCTTTCACTGTAAACGCGTCGCCTCTTTTGATTATAAGTATCTGCGTGATAAACATCTCTTTTTATATTTCGCTCTCTGCAGCCCCTGCAGATCTGGTTTCATTCATTTGCCGGTTGCTCGTTTTAACGATCGATCGTTTTTTTGATTTGTTTGCAGTATTTAATAGCGTAAGTTCAAATTTACCCTGAAAATGTCTGTAATAGGAAAAGTAAGTGTTTTGTTTTATTATCTATCTAATTATTTGCTTAGCAACTATAGAAAATAATAAATGAATATTAATTGTTTACTGAAGATTAAATTAATTCAGCTTTTATGTTTGCAAAAAAATCCAGAACATGTTTGCCTTGATATTTATTTACTATTTTAAATATTTCCACCAAATAATTTCTGTGAATAATTTATATCTGTTAATGTAGCCTGTTCTATATTCATATTGGAGAAGTTCATGCTCTTGGAGAGTTCGAATAGGTAAGATTTTAAAAACCTAAAAAGGAGAGTGAATGTGAATTTTATTTTAATTGCAGCCCTAAATTTGAAAGAAATTCCATACGATATCAAGCCTGTGTCATTAATCAAAGCTGGCGGTGAACAGCATTCTAATGAATTCCGAGATGTCAATCCTATGGAACAAGTACCAGCATTGCACATCGATGGAATTACTTTGGTGGAATCACTCAATATTTTACATTACTTAGAAGAGACCAGACCACAAAGACCTCTTATGCCACATGATGTTGCTAAGAGAGCAAAGGTATTTATTTATCTCTTGAGATACTTACTTTGTTATAAATTTAACTATAATTATTATTATCATTGTTTATCTTATGGAGCAATAAACACAATGCAGTATCAGTGAAGTACACTGTATGAAAAAAAAAACAAATTGTTTTGCCCCTCCTATATGGTTGCTCAATAAAAAATAATTTAAAATTTTGTAGACATGAAGCATAGGAAAACAAAAGCACTGTTTTCTAGGATTTTGTATTATAAAATTATTAACATTTCTAAAACATTTAATTGATGAAAAACTTCTTTAATATTTAATATTAAAGACTTTATTGAAATAAAAAAACTGAATTCTAAACTAAAAAACTAGCATACCTTGTTTTTGTTAATTTTGCTCACTGTTCAGATCCTGAAAATCAATAAGTAACAATTCAAAGTCTATTATATTACAAACAGGTTTTGACTGAAAGATCTGACTGACAGATCCTGAAAATCAATAAGTAACAATTCAAAGTCTATTATATTACAAACAGGTTTTGACTGCCATGAATAATAAGATTCTTTTTAAATTGGTACAGTTTACATAACATATTTCTAAAATACAGGAGGGTAAGTCTGCTAAGAAGAATCAGCTGGATATCTCCGTTATCTGAAGTGTTAAAATAATAAGTCTGCTTGGATAAATTCTAATAGGAAATTCTCTCTCTCTCTCTCCACCATTAAATTTGTTTGAAAAATTAGTTTTCTCCTTACGACAATAGTTACTGAGATACCTACCCTATACTAACATCCAAATTGAGCCACTTTGTACATCCAACAAAGAGTGGAATTGTATACCTAGTCTTCTACTTGTTTCTCTAGTCCCTTATACCAGGAGGCAACAAAATTTAAATTATAATTAATATGTCAAGTTAAATAGTTCTAATCTATTTTAAGTCAACATCTTGTACAATTTATTTGTACCACCCCTATCGACCTGACTTTCTTTAATTTTATGACGGGCACATTTTATATCAAGAGTGCCTGATGCTGATTTTGCATTAAATACACACTGGTGAGCATCCGTTTCAGCATTACCTATTCCTATCAAAACAGATAAGAGCTAAAAATATTGACATCTCTTGTCCTACATTTTTGTTTTGTCTGATAATAAAAAAACTTTTATGAACAGGTTCGAGAAATATGTGAAGTAATTGCATCAGGAATCCAACCGCTTCAAAACTTAATTGTCTTAATACATGTTGGTGAAGAAAAGAAAAACGAATGGGCTCAACATTGGATAAATAGAGGTTTCAGAGCTGTGGAAAAATTGCTTTCACAAAGTGCCGGCAAATATTGTGTAGGGGATGATGTTACTTTAGCAGATTGTTGTTTAATTCCGCAAGTCTTCAATGCTAGAAGGTTTCATGTAGATCTTAGACCTTTCCCTATTATCTTACGAATTGATAGGGAATTAGAGAACCATCCTGCTTTCCGTGCTGCTCATCCTAGTAGTCAACCTGATTGCCCTCCCGAAGCCACCAAGTAAAATGTTTTTTTAATGTATGAAGTAGGTGTACCTTTAATGAAAGATAGCTCTTTTAATTTAATTTTATAACAAGGCTCTCTGTTTTAGTTTTGAGCTCTGGTTTTATTATTTTTTTACATCACTTAAGGCTACCGTTTTATCTCTTCACTTCTCTTGTATTAAAATAAATTGAAAGAGCTATGTTTCTTCTGCCAAAAAAAGTACAAATTGCTTTTTATTGTTGCTTGTTGCTTTTGTGTTGTTTTTTAGCATTTTTATTTGTTCTTCGTAATCACTTTTAAGGTGTGTTGTATGTGTTAATATAATGGGTTAAGACTGTAATTTGTACAAAAATATTCCAAAAGAGCTTAATTTTATTATTAAGAATAACGTGTCAAAGTAGGAATTTTTAAAATAGTTTTCTCCTAATTTCGAGATGTGTTCTGTTAATTAAAAAAACAGTTTGAAGGTTACCATCACATACAAACATCAGAAAAAATTATGTTTTGCTTTATTTCAGACAATGTCGTAGTTGCTTTATAATATTGTAGTTTATAAAATTTGTTGATATTGACATTATTATAAAATTGTGGTGAGCGGGAAATATTTTTTATATTACTTCGTAGAGAGCTTTTTAATAAATATGTTTTTTATGAAATAAGTTATTTTATTCAGACTTTATTGTTTTTTCCTTAATACATAACAAATTAAGTTTACAATAAACCTAATTTCAATACAAATTTCGAATTGACTAGAAATACATCAGGCTAATTTATAAAAGTTAAAATGGACGGATAACACACAAAAATTTGTACGAATTTTGACTGAAGTGAAATTTAATAAAAAAATAATAAATAAAATAAAACTGTTACGAGTCATGGCAGAACTGTTGAATATGGTGAAGCGCACGAAGTGCTTAGCAGGTTAACAAAAATGCAGAGCACAACTAGCAGGTAAGGCAAAATTAGTTATTTGTGTATTAAAAGGCACTAAAAGACTGCTGTAATGGATTAAATGGTGACTTTCCTATGCGTGATGGTGAAAGGTAATCACAGACAATCGAGTTCACTACTTTTCTTGCAACATTTTATTTTGATTTTTATGTGTTTGACAACAGATATCTTAATATTCTGCTTCGTCTTCATAACACAATAACAATTTTCTTTTTATCAACTTAATTGCTTATTATTCAAGTAAAAAAAAGTTGATTCCATTTAATTTCCCTACAATAGCAAATTTCTAATCGTATAAAAAGGTAAATATTACAAATTAGACGAGAGAATCTTTTGAGCATTTATTGCAAGTCTGTTGTGTACACCCTCTTTAGGTATCATCTTCAAAATCCCAATTCCCAGGGTGTACTCTTTTAGTAAGTTGCCATTTCCAAGCTCAATGTCATTATAAGACTCAACAATTATTTAAAATAAACAAATATACTTTATGGAGTTTTAGCAGAAATCTAATAAGAAAAACTTTTCTATTAGCGTTATGAATTTTTAGAGGAATTGAAGGTAACCATTTTAATTAAATTTTTTGTTAAAATAGATACTCCAAACATGTGATTACAAAATAAATCGAATAAGCAATACATACTGTAGTTCCTGAATATCGTAGAACTCCTTAATTTTATAATACTTGAAACTAAACCACTAAATTTGTAATTCTTCACTATAACAGCCGATTTTATAATCAACTAAAGTCGACTTTAAATTTAAAGTGTACTTCAACAATGTGTTACTACGGCGTTACTTAGCAACAACACGAGCTTTATATTCAAAGCCACTTTTAAGTTTGATTATAAAATCGGCCGTAAAAAAAATAAATTCGGAGAGCCTACTAAGCTGTTAAAATATTCTGTCACATTGAAATTAACACTTCATATTGTTTTTGTGAAGGTTTTCTATGCTAAGCACTTCAAAACGCCTCCAGTGTTTTTTTGCCTTGATTATTTAACGCAAGTAGTAGCTTTATGGTTTATGTAGAAACTAAAAGAAAACTTTATGATTTAACGAGAGGAACGACTATGGATAATGGTAAAATGTGTAGTGTTTGTGTAAATGAGGAGTCATGAATAATACGATATATGGCACTATGAATTTTATTGAGTTATAATGTGGTTGACAATGCTGTGAACTAACTAATTTAAAATTGTGGACTACAAACAATGGTACGTCTACTCTAACAACATAATATGTAGATAGTTAACACATAAAAACCTCGAATACCACAGTTTGTAGCGAGTGCATGTCCTTAAACCTCAAATCTCAAAAAATAACTCACCATAAATACGTAGAAACAAACATCAACCCGTGTTACCAAATTTGAAATAAACTAGGTGACTGTACAAACAACCGCCCTTATCAATAAATAAATTTTGCAAAAAAACAACTTTTAACATTTATAATGATTCGGTATAAAAATTACGCAAAAAACATTTAAGCATACAATTTACAACATTCTAAGCGCCTCATAGATAACATGAAAGATGAGGTAGCAATAGACAAAAAAACATAATTTTCATAGGAATCACTACAAAGTTTAATTTACAATTTTTTAACTGTGGTTTCACCACCAAATAACAACGAAAAACGTGAACAAACTCATAAAATGTGCATTATAAAAATGTTTGGATGATCATACCTGTTGATACAATCACAAAAAAGTGCACGAAACACTCAATTATATGGTAACTTAACGTTACAAGGTCACATCGACCCCGCAAACCATTTTGGATCACACCCACACATCCATATCTTATTATATATACCTGCACCATTAGCCCCATAAATTACTTATATCTAATAAAAAGTATTTATGTATTACCTATAGGGTTTTTTAATCCACAGTCTAACTGTGGCTTAATGACTACTAAACTATAACCATGATAAGAAATAATGCAACTTCCCGGAACATTCTCTAAATATAATGACATCAAGTTTATTTTCATTCCAAAAGTAGACTTTTTTTGAAAAAAGAAAGGAAATTTTTAAGTTCTAAGGTAACAACATTGACCCGAAAACATACCCGATTAAATAATTTTTTGTACCGTGTGATAGTTTGAGAAGAAGCATTATTTAAATTAAAATACGAATAAAAAAATAACTAAACTAATGCCAAACACAACAGTATACAAATTCACAAATATATAAAAAACATCTCACAGTTCTGAGTTCAATGAGCAAAATTTACAACAAAATATGATGAAAGCCAATTGATACAAAAATAAAGTTTTATACAACTATAAGCGATGCAACATGAATTTAACAAAATATATACATCAGTTAGTGAAATCGGATAAACTGGCTGATCAACCTAACATACCTATAATAATAATAATTATTAAAATATCTAACTGCACTTGTCAAAATGGCAAATTTTGAATTAGTGATGTTTATTATTGACCATAATTCACCATAACAACAAGCATGAAGTTTTAGGATTACCACAGATGGCAAGCAAAAATGTATACACACTATTGGAACATAATAAAAATCTGTTTAAATATGAATGTCTCTAGCTAAAAATTCATGGCCATTGCAAAGGCATTCGGTTGCTGATCTCTTGCAACGTATCAACAAATAAAGCAACATCAGCCACATATACAAATAACAAATGCAGTATTGCACATATACTCGTGGTTTTTGGGAGGCAAGCGATCAACAACCGAAGCACACACCAAAATCAGTTGTGGATATCACAGCAATAGTAAAATGTTGTACAGAAAAGTGTATATCAAAGTTCGAGGCAACAAAACTGATTAGATATTTTAACGGAAGAGTTTAGAATTATCTACTTCCATTTGTTTAACAGTAACAGATTTCTACGTTTTTGCAAATTTGATTCTGTTTGTGATAAAGCGTACCTTAAATCTTGAATAATAGATGTAGAATATAACATTCGACATAATTTCCTAAGGTCGAAAAACTATATCAAACTACAGTGATCACATACATTTAGACAATGAAAACTATGCTTTTTGTATGGCTTCGCAATTTTTTAACTATGCCGTCAACAATCGATTTTTTGTAAAAAAATAAAGATTATCTATTACACAATAAATTTATACATCTCCTTTTTTATCATTTATCTTATAATTGAAAAATAAACACTCTGTATTTATTTAAATTATGACTCAATTAAGCACAGCAGTAATCAATACGGAATGCCACAGTGGTACCATATTTTATAAACTCTATGACCTGCATAGATCTACATCTAAATTATACTAAATAAAATCTTTTAATATACTTTAAAAATAGCAAATTACACACATTAACTTCAACAAAAAAATAATTCATAAATACACCAATTTGACTAGGTATAGGGAAAAGAGTATCACCAAACCCATTTTTTTGCACGAGCAGGAATTTTTTTTCTATCAACTAAATTTCGCATCCTATTTACAAAGGCAATTGAATACGTTTTTCTTTTAAAGTATATTGTCATTTAAAGTAGCACCACCTCCTCAACTATAAGGCCTCACGGCATTATTGGCAAGTGTTAAAATTACAGAAAAAGGTCAACAATATTAAAGGAACTTTACAACTCAGTCATAAGACGGTGAAAAAATAAATTAATGACAAGAATTTATAAATATAATAGTTTCAGTTTGGTGATACTGAAGAAAAATGATTACCCAACATCTCTCGATTATCGGTTCAGGAGAAAAACATCTGGTATTTTTTTATGTCACACCCAAATGGTTTTCGTTGTAATAAGCATTTATGTTGAAATTCTACAATTTTGAATTGAGAGTCGAGAAAGCAGAAATTTCAAGAAGGTACAATTATAGTAATTATTTATGGCAATGTAGTGATGGGAGAGTTTTTTTAGTTGGCATTCAGACTGAAATATTTGTATAATTTTTTACTTCTAGGGGTAATTTTCACCTATTTTTAAAAAATAATTTGCTAATTTTAAAATAATAACAATATCTATATTTAAAAAGCAAAAAAACCTATATACAATTATGCAGTTAGCGCATGTTAATAGCAACAGGCATCGATTAGTTAACGGCTATGTTAAACATTGTCTTGCACAAGTCCAAACATTAACAATATTAACAACATGCGATAACAACAATATATAATTTTAGTTACATTTACCTCTGTATATATTTGTATATATTATATAGATCTATAAGAAGGAATAACAGCTCAAAAGTCAGGTGATAAATAGAGTGACTATCACTATGACTATTTACAATGTCATGCTCTCGTCCACAGAACCAGCGATACCAACAGGAATCTCGCACACGCAAATCTCATGATTGGTAACCAGTTATCGAAATGGCGAAATGTATGTAGACAGTGCTAGTCCTTTGGCCAGCCAAAGTTTCAACAATATTTCTTTTTTTTATATGAATTAGGCGAACAACAGGTACAATAATTAATGACAGTAAATTTCACTATAAAACTTGATACCAATCACAGAAATTGTACTAGATTTATATAATGACTTTCTATAAAATCCTTTTATTACAACAAAAACTAAATGATTTGTCTTTTGATTAATTTTAAAATTTTCCTAAGGTCACATACCCAGGCAAAATAGGGATTTTCACTTACAATTCAAAAATCAAGATATTTTCCTTCAAGGATAGTTTTATATCAAATATAGAATATTTCTTAAACTCAACTTTTGACTACTAGGACGTTAAGTTTGCACAAAGATCTCCAACTATAACAGTTACGGAATATTATTTAGCCCAGTTAGAATCTTTGTTATTCGCTATAATAGTAGATATTTTGTTATAAAATAAAAAGTTTATACCTGTTGAAACATGGGTTAATTATTCTTGTGTGTTGGACAAGCTTAAAAATCAATCTCAGTAACTTCTAAAACAACAAAAATGGATTCTTTACCTCGAATAATGAGAGGTACAGACATCAGAGTTAGTAACGCAGATTATCACAATTTGTAAGTTTTTATGTCTAGGAATTAACGAAAATGTTACAAAAAATTTACAGCGATTTTGATGAAATATTTAAAATGATTTTTCCCAACAATCTAATTATAAAATACATTTAAAACCCAACAACTTCACAAATAAACAAACAAATAAATCAATGTTTTAATAATGTTCCCCTCAATAATATTATTTACAAAAGCTAGACAATTAATTAAAGTTCTTGGATAACGAACAGTTTGGTCCAGAAATTAGTTGATTTCGGTTCGTTATACAAGACGGCTTTTATAAAATAACATAGGAAATAAACTTTGCCCCACATAACAAAAATTATATACAACAAATATTAAAAATTATAAGTTACAGAAAAATGACTACGACAGTTTCTTATACTGTTACCAACAGTTAATTTAAAATGTACGTAAAAAGGTAAAATGCGATAGGTGGTAACTACAAAAAGAATAAAATGAAATTTTCCTAATGGTGAGGTGAGATTTTTCGACTTTAAAAACCGTACGGTTGAGAAAACGCATAATTTCATTACGTACGCAATCAAAATGAATAAAAGAAATGCGAAGCACAGTTAAATGAATTAATAACTTCTGCTCTCTGTACCTGTTAAAGACGGCCGATGACATTGAACAATAACGATACTATCACTGTATGCCCAGAGTGCTTAGAGTATTGTTGCGTGCACGTTTAAGTTCTTCTTCCGAGATACGCTGCTCAATGAGGTACTGTGCTGTGTTTATAGAATTAGGATTGCCTGTGATAGTAACTATGCGATTGCGTGTACCAGGTGCAAAAATTCCTTTTTTTGAAATTTGGATGTTGGCACCGCTCATATTTTGAATTTCAACTAATGATCGTCCACCTGGACCTAGACAAAGCAGAAAATACCATTAACAGACTACAACAAACACTAGAAATTTTATACAGGATGATCATTTGAAAACGACCCACCATACCAAATATCAAAAAAATGTAAAAATACCTTTTTATAGAGGTTGGGGGACACTCGATAGCGTAATCCGTGTCGCACTAATACTTACCCCGCCGACCCCACCTAGCCGACCTTGAAAAGTTTAAATGGCACTATGCCCTTTGTGATACCTCAAATTAAAGGTCTTTTAATGCTATTTTTTACGCAAAGAAAATTTAAATCGCTAGATTCGTTTTGGAGAAATTAAAAAAATCATGAAAAAAGTGTGTGCTTAAGACGTCCGCACGTCAAAAGTGAAAATCAACTGATAGCTGTCAGATAATTTTTCGCCGATAAAGGTAAAAAAAAGTGCTATCTGCATAGCCAAAACGTGCGAGATACTGAGTCTTGCCCCACTCCGCCCTATTGCTAGTGGCCGGCCGGGGCGAGTCAAACGCACATTTGATGTAAAAAGACAGGATAAACGGGCAAATATTGTAACTAACTCATGTGTTAATCGGCGAATAATAATCTCAGCTGTCATTTGGTTTTCACGCGGACGTCTTAAGCTCACACACTTTTTTCATATTTTTTTTAATTTCTACAAAACAAATTACCGATTTTAATTTTCTTTGCGTACAAAGAAAGCATTTCAAAAGACCTTTAATTTGAGGTATCACAAAAGGGATAGTGCCATTTAAACTTTTAAGTTTGGATAGGTGGGGGAGGAGGGGTAAATATTACCGCAACCCAGATTGAGTCTCCCCCCCATCCTCTACAAAACACGTATTTTTACATTTTTTGATATTTAGTATGGTTCAAGAGATATTAAGGGTGGATCATTTTCAATTGATCACACTGTATACTGTATGAACACTTTTATTCATGAACATAGAGAAACGCGTGTATTTATTTGCCCTTCTAGTGACAGTAATGAGCTTAAAATGTAGGTATTATTTCTTTTATTATTCGATCGCCTAAATTTGGGCGATTGCAAGGAATATTCCCCTTAATCAAGAATAAAATTGTCTGTACGGTATAATGTGTTCTAAAATTTACAACTCTGTTCTCCAGCATTGCCAAATACCTTCAAATAAATACCAATTTCATTTAACACCACTGATAGGGCTGGCCAGTAAGAGAAAAGTGGTAAATTTTGACTATTATTATTATAAGGTATTCTTTCATGTCACGGAGAGAGCGAGACATCATAGTTACTTACCTAAAATAGCACCAACGATAACTTCAGCAATTTCTACATTCTTACTGTCTTTACCCTGTAACTCAGCAGGTGTAGGACTTTTACTTAAAACAGCCATTTGTTGACCTGTACCTAATCCAAAACTATTGTTGTTAATGGAAATGGGAGCGGCTGCTGGTGAACTTTGATGTCGGAATGGATCGAATGCTGTGTCGTACCTCTCCAAGTTAGATCGGGGAGTTGGTGATGTAGCTCCTAAAACAGTATAAGCAAAAATAGAGAATAACATTGGTACAGTGTAATAGCAGGAAATTAAAAACTTAAAATTAGAATTCTTCACAATTATCAGAATATACATAGTATAATAAGTATTTTCACTTCTGCTGGAATTAATTTGACTAGGTCTTGCCAAAAATTGGGGAATATGCATACGATATACGAAAATATCTAGGTTTAAACTATTATCTCTGCTTTTTGTGTAAAGAAATTACTTAACTAACTACCTTCTACCCATAAAAACACAGTTTATACAAAATTGTATGGGTACCTACTAACAATAACAAATACAGGGCGAGTTCGAAATGGCACATTTCCTCTCGGGTAGTTGTAGGGCACAGTCATGCAGCCTGGGAAAATTGTTCCTTACGCTTATGAGTCTTGAAGGTAGGTATTATTTTCTATAAAAATCTTTATACCCTATAAGGATTTGTCTAAAATCAATTGCCCACAGCGTCTAATTTACTCATAATTTTAATTTTACCAGCCACTGTTTGTATTTATGTTGCCAAATTTATCTTTTAGTTCTTTGTTACGAAATAAAAGCAGATACCTAAATGTTTTTTAACATTTTCCCCAGGCTGCAGTAAAGGTTCACTACAACTACTCCAGAGGAAATACGCCATTTTGGATTGACCCTGTATACAGGGTGTCTCTAAAATATGGTGCTATAGCTTAACCACAGATTCCGGGGATCAAAATTAGACAATTTAACGCAACTTACCTCTATCCGAAATTGCTTCGTTAAAGCGCATCCAACGCCAAGGATCCTCAAAAAATGTCTATTTTTTTAAATAACAAAAGATTGTTTTTAGCGATTAGGATGAAATTTGGGATGTGATTCTTTACTGGAAAAAGGTGTTTTTTGACATCATTTTTTTGTTCAGGAGTGTCGCGTAAGTGGTCAAGGTTGATCCTCCATAGGCAAAGAAGCTCATATTTTTTTAACAGTTCGGCCAATAGTTTTCAAAATTTTTTTACAGAGAGACATTCTTATTTCAACATATTTTTTGTTTTGTAAAGAATCACATCCCAAATTTCATCCTAATCGCTAAAAACAATCTTTTGTTATTTAAAAAAATAGAAATTTTTTGAAGATCTTTGCCGTTGAATTGCACTTTAACGAAGCAATTGCGGATAGAGGTAAGTTGGGTTAAATCGTCTTATTTTGATCCCCGGAATCTGTGGTTAAGCTATGGCACCATATTTTAGAGACACCCTGTACAGGGGGGGACTGATTTTTCATTGTCCAACTTGTATCTTCTGAAATATTGATGATAGAAAAAAAAGTTAAATGAGAGACTTGGTGAATGGAACCTGACATATAAAATAATGCAAATAATTTTATCCGTGGGCTACTTTTTCACATATCAAACACGTTTGTAAAGAAAAATTGATTTAGAATTTTATTCTGTAAAAAACATACATTTCATTTAAAAAACCAAAAGTTTGTTTCAAGCAGGCCATAGATAAAAATTGTTTATGCTATTTTATACATCAGGTTCTGTTCAACAAGTCTCTCATTTAACTTTCTCTTGTATCATCAATATTTTAGAAGATGCAAGGTGCAAGGTTTCAGACCGAACACACAAAATGTATAGTTCGTGAAAATTTGATAAATTCTGATATTAAAACCACTTCATTTGATTAAAACTGTGTTAGTTTAATCAAATTAGCATACGGCTGTTTATAAGAATTTTTTTTTTTCTAATTTTTGTTCATCATAATTTGCTGCATTATCCATACTTGTTCTTATCAAAACAACTTTCTATTCTCTTAAAATATTTCTCTACACCCAGAAAATTTAAGTGCTGTTAATTTGGCTACCCCACAGGACTCACGGGAGGCAGTTTTAATTGAGGTTTAATTCTGATGGGTTCAGCTAAACAATCAATTATCATCGTTACAATTCTTATACACATTGTATAAACGGCAGTCAATCTTAGCTGAACATAGAACAGAGTTAAGCCGGAACTAAAAAAAATGGCACACAAAACCAAATTTAACTTTTAGCTGAAATCCGATTTACGCCAACATATTATCTTGATGCTAATTACGTTTCTGTTTAAAATATGTTTCTATGGATATTATTTATTCTTTTTGAGAATACCTTCAGTTTCATTAAAGGTTGATTCTCACTAGGGCAGCGCGGCGCGGCGCAGAGCGACACAGAGCAGCGTTTTAGGTAGGGTATTCTCACTAGAGCAGCAGCAAGCAGCGCAGCGGCAAGCAGCGCTAAGCAGCAATTTTAGATTTCGGTAGGTTGTCTCCATTTCAACCGGTAATATGTCGTTTTCAGACAGTTCTTCATCTACTGAAGCAGTATTTACGTTAGCGGCTGTCTGTCACCACGAGGAAATGCAGCGAAATAGGCGAAAACGGAAGTACTGGGTGCATGACATATTTACGGCACGCTTGACATACACTTTTTCAACGACTTCGGCAGGACGAAAAAAGTGGATGTTAAAAAAACATTTTATCTGCCACAGTGAAACACTTCGATTTTATTAACTACCTAAGTACTGCAAGGGATCTGAAAGTTTATATTTTAGACTTGTAATAAAGTCTTATAATAATAATAATAATTTATTATAGGTAAATGCACAATTTTTTTGTTTAAAATAAGAAGATAGTTTTAATTTTTTTAATTATAGTTAATATTAAGTTGCGAGGGATATATTTTTTCGGTAATCTAAACATTTATCACGAAAATTAATTGTTAAATAACAGAAAACGAAAGCAGCGCTGGGCAGCAAGCAGCAAAAGAATTCTCGAGCGACAATTCCAAAAGTTGCTGCCGGCCGCTGCCCGGTGCTGCTTCGTGTCGCCGAGCGACGCGCTGCTGTAGTGAGAATCATTCCATATGAAAGCATGTAAAACATTCTCGGCAGCGTTTTGCTGCTCTGTGTCGCGCTGCCCTAGTGAGAATCAACCTTAAGGCCCCTTAGGACAGCTCGCAGATTTTAGCGTAACGCCTACTGTGTAAAAATATAGGCAACTGGCTGTCCATACTTTCCTATACAATTTGCAGTTGATGACACTACAGGGATATCTCTTATCTAAATTTACCATCAGCTCAGGAATTTTACCCTTTGTTAGTGCAATTTGAAGAAGGAAGCGTCTTTTTCCGTATTTCTACTCCACTATAGTAGCTTAGTGGAGTAAGTGGAATACAAAACCAAACCAGACAAACACCGCTGTATGTTTCCCACAGCAAAGCAATACAAGTTCAATTCCAGAATTGAATGTTTCCGGCAATGTTAATTGCAAAATTGAAATTTATTGTAATACGGATTCTAAACATTAATAAAAATATGCATTAAATAAGTTGTATTTGACATTTCAGAAAATTAAAATACTTTATCTATCCTTGCGGTTAAAGTGTTAAGTACTTTATCTACCCTTGCGGTTAAATTAATACTTGATGAACTATTTTTAGTCGAACAAAGCACACTAACATCTGCTATAGAAAAAATATAACTAGAGGGACTTTTTGTACCGGGTACCTTTTTTTCGGGGACTTTTTTACCGGGGAACTTTTTTTCCGGGGACCTTTTTACCGGGAGACTTTTTTCCCAGGGGACTTCTTTTCCGGGAACTTTTTTTCCTAGATTATGTCGCCCCTTTTTTTCAGTCGGCATTTTTTTCTGCCGGGTTTTTTTCTCTATTCTGGACATGAACATTAAAATCTTGCATTAGTATAATCATTTTCAACCTCTCTATTATGGGCAGATTTGCTATTTCTAATTTTATAAGAATGTTAATTAACCAAATAGGATTTACGCTAAGAAAACTAAAAAAAGGCTTTCTTTTGTTGGGGGGGGGGGGGGTTCTATACATCAAAAAAATCCTTTCTACTCCAAATTTAATAAAACATATGGTAATCTACGTTATTATAAATGACGTCTATGTATGTGTAATTAACAAGAGCTGAAGATGATTTAATTGAGTTGCCCGATCATTTATATTGCTTTTCTATTTCTATAAAATAGAAAGCCAATAAAATGACCAAATACTCCACATTATAAGGTAACGGGGTGGATTATAAGATAAGGGATCTCGCCATCTCGGGGTTTTCTATCTGCGAGCAGGTATAAATGTCATTCGGGTTGCCTAAGTTTCAAATATCACCTTTATGCAAAATACTTCGAAAATACTCAACCGACAATTTTATTAAACTTTTGACCAAGATTGTAATTGTAAATAATTATTTGGAAAAAATCTCTCATCACCAATTTATTCTAAAATGCAATCAAATTTGTCGTACGAAGAGTTATTTTCAAATTGTTATCGTAATTTTCATATATCAACACGTAATTAAAAAACAATTAATTTAAATTTACGGTTAATTAAATAAATATTTGAAAAAAACTCTTCGTAGGACAAATTCTATTGTAATTACCAACATACTCAAACAAAGAGAAATTTTCCAAATTAATTCCTGTTCTTGTAATCTTGGTCAAAAGTTTAACAATTTTGCGCACTAGAATCCCTATTTGCCGCGCTGTCCTAAGGGGCCTTAAAGTATGATTCTCACTAGGGCAGCGCGGCGCGGCGCGTCGCAGCGCGGCGCAAAGCGACACAGCGCGACACAGAGCAGCGTTTTAGGTAGGGTATTCTCACTAGAGCAGCAGCAAGCAGCGCAGCGGCAAGCAGCGCTAAGCAGCAATTTTAGATTTCAGTAGGTTGTCTCCATTTCAACCGGTAATATGTCGTCTTCAGACAGTTCTTCATCTACTGAAGTAGTATTTACGTTAGCGGCTGTGTGTCACCACGAGGAAATGAAGCGAAATAGGCGAAAACGGAAGTACTGGGCGCATGACATATTTACGGCACGCTTGACATACACTTTTTCAACGACTTCGGCAGGACGAAAAAAGTGGATGTTAAAAAAACATTTGATCTGCCACAGTGAGACACTGAGACGATTTTATTAACTACCTAAGTACTGCAAGGGATCTGAAAGTTTATATTTTAGACTTGTAATAAAGTCTTATAATAATAATAATAATTTATTATAGGTAAATGCACAATTTTTTTGTTTAAAATAAGAAGATAGTTTTATTTTTTTTAATTATAGTTAATATTAAGTTGCGAGAGATATATTTTTTCGGTAATCTAAACATTTATCACGAAAATTAATTGTTAAATAACAGAAAACGAAAGCAGTGCTGGGCAGCAAGCAGCAAAAGAATTCTCGAGCGACAATTCCAAAAGTTGCTGCCGGCCGCTGCCCGGCGCTGCTTCGTGTCGCCGAGCGACGCGCTGCTGTAGTGAGAATCATTCCATATGAAAGCATGTAAAACATTCTCGGCAGCGTTTTGCTGCTCTGTGTCGCGCTGCCCTAGTGAGAATCAACCTTAAAGGTTGATTCTCACTAGGGCAGCGCGGGGCGTCGCGTCGCAGCGCGGCGCAGAGCGACACAGCGCGACACAGAGCAGCGTTTTAGGTAGGGTATTCTCACTAGAGCAGCAGCAAGCAGCGCAGCGGCAAGCAGCGCTAAGCAGCAATTTTAGATTTCAGTAGGTTGTCTCCATTTCAACCGGTAATATGTCGTCTTCAGACAGTTCTTCATCTACTGAAGCAGTATTTACGTTAGCGGCTGTGTGTCACCACGAGGAAATGAAGCGAAATAGGCGAAAACGGAAGTACTGGGTGCATGACATATTTACGGCACACTTGACATACACTTTTTCAACGACTTCGGCAGGACGAAAAAAGTGGATGTTAAAAAAACATTTGATCTGCCACAGTGAGACACTGAGACGATTTTATTAACTACCTAAGTACTGCAAGGGATCTGAAAGTTTATATTTTAGACTTGTAATAAAGTCTTATAATAATAATAATAATTTATTATAGGTAAATGCACAATTTTTTTGTTTAAAATAAGAAGATAGTTTTATTTTTTTTAATTATAGTTAATATTAAGTTGCGAGAGATATATTTTTTCGGTAATCTAAACATTTATCACGAAAATTAATTGTTAAATAACAGAAAACGAAAGCAGTGCTGGGCAGCAAGCAGCAAAAGAATTCTCGAGCGACAATTCCAAAAGTTGCTGCCGGCCGCTGCCCGGCGCTGCTTCGTGTCGCCGAGCGACGCGCTGCTGTAGTGAGAATCATTCCATATGAAAGCATGTAAAACATTCTCGGCAGCGTTTTGCTGCTCTGTGTCGCGCTGCCCTAGTGAGAATCAACCTTAAAGGTTGATTCTCACTAGGGCAGCGCGGGGCGTCGCGTCGCAGCGCGGCGCAGAGCGACACAGCGCGACACAGAGCAGCGTTTTAGGTAGGGTATTCTCACTAGAGCAGCAGCAAGCAGCGCAGCGGCAAGCAGCGCTAAGCAGCAATTTTAGATTTCAGTAGGTTGTCTCCATTTCAACCGGTAATATGTCGTCTTCAGACAGTTCTTCATCTACTGAAGCAGTATTTACGTTAGCGGCTGTGTGTCACCACGAGGAAATGAAGCGAAATAGGCGAAAACGGAAGTACTGGGTGCATGACATATTTACGGCACACTTGACATACACTTTTTCAACGACTTCGGCAGGACGAAAAAAGTGGATGTTAAAAAAACATTTTATCTGCCACAGTGAGACACTTCGATTTTATTAACTACCTAAGTACTGCAAGGGATCTGAAAGTTTATATTTTAGACTTGTAATAAAGTCTTATAATAATAATAATAATTTATTATTATATAGGTAAATGCACAAATTTTTTGTTTAAAATAAGAAGATATTTTTTAATTTTTTTAATTATAGTTAATATTAAATTGCGAGCGATATACAGGGTGATTCAAAAATGGCGCATAAGCTCTTCAGTACGTTGTAGGGGACGGTTATTTGAACTGTGGAAAAATCATAAAAAAAATTTAGCTGCTACATTTTTGTAGTTAACAACGAAGAAGTAAGTTGTAGATTTGGCAACACGGGTGCAGCTATGTAGTATATGAGTGGCTTTTATTTCGTTTCATTTACATAGTGAGCTTATTAAAAGTTTCAAACATCGTTGCCACATATTTTTTTAAAACAACTTGATAGGAAAATATCAATTTTGAAAGCTAATATTTCAGGATAATGAGGTGTTATGAGCATTTTATTTATTACCCACTATTAAAAATACTTAAATTATTTATATGAAATGATGAGAAGTTTCAAAATCCACATGAATTCAAAGTTGAGTTCTCAACTTAACTTCTTCATTTCTCAGCAAATTAGCGGCTAAGAATTTTTTTACTATTTTTCCTACACTTCAATTATTATTCCCAACAACGTACTGAAGAGCTTATGCGCCATTTTTGAATCACCCTGTATTTTTCGGTAATCTAAACATTTATCACGAAAATTAATTGTTAAATCCCAGAAAACGAAAGCAGCGCTGGGCAGCAAGCAGGAATTCTCGAGCGACAATTCCAAAAGTTGCTGCCGGCCGCAGCCCGGCGCTGCTTCGTGTCGCCGAGCGACGCGCTGCTATAGTGAGAATCACTCCATATGAAAGCATGTAAAACATTCTCGGCAGCGTTTTGCTGCTCTGTGTCGCGCTGTGACGCGCCGCGCCGCGCTGCCCTAGTGAGAATCAACCTTTAAGCATATTGTAAGGAATTTTCATTTGAAATAAACAATAAAGTAAAAAAAATAAAATATTCGGTAGGTGGAAAATGATGCGGATGCAAACACCATTTTATAATTCTGTAAACAATGAGATAACTTAGACCCAAGACTTTTACAATTCCATGTACTATGCTGCTACCAGGTTTATTTACTATAGCTTGAACATGTTCGTTCATATATCTCTGGTGGTTCTATTTGGAGACCTCTATTTATTACTAGAGCAGGCGTTAATTTCCTTCATGATTGATCGAATTTTTGAAAAACATTAGTTGTAGGATAATTCCTGTTTGGATATCTGTTATCATACACCCCTGTCATGCTAAAGTATTACTTCTGCATTCACCAAAAATCTTATACATGTTCATGTATGCTACAAAATTCTAACAGGAACCACAAACACAAGAAAAGATTTAAAAAAAAATCAAAAACTCGTTTAAAATGTAATTTTGATAATTGACTTTGATAACAAAAAGAAGTACTTATTCAGAAGAAACAACTATGTATGCACGTTGCCACATATTTTAGAAATCATTATTAGCAAACTTTAAATACCTAGGAAAATAATAAAAGGGTAGATACTATATCGCAAGAGACAAAGCTGAACTAATGCAGTTGTTTCATAACCTATTTAATAAAAAAGATTTGGTAGATATTAACTTTTGCCTTTGGAAGACTATTACAAGAAAAATATTGACAGCAAAAAAAATAATTACTTAAGTTATCATTCCTAGTAAGTTATAGATCAACCTACCACAGTTTTTGTACGGTCGGTCTGTTACACCCTGTATAATGTAGGATTTGAACCTCCATTTATCTTTGGGAAAAATCAAAAAATTGTTTATGCAAAAATTATTCAGGATTATGTATGATTTATGAAATTAAATATAACATTTTATTATACAATAAGGTTAAAGGTAATTTTTGTAAAGAGCAAATTTCTAATGACTTCTACCCCAATTTAAAATTTAGAACATACTGACTGCATAATACCATCAAATTATTAATTTTGTATGAATCAATTTTGTTTGTGACTATTTACTTAACGGCATCTCTAGTAAAACGGAATGAAATAAAACAAGTAGATGACACTCACCTAGACATTCACCAAGACTAACTTGTCCAATAGGTCCAAACACTCCTGAATTTGCACTTGCAGCCCCAGCCTGGTCCATAACACTAAGATAGTTTGATACGGGCAGTGCTCCTGCATGTGCTCCACTTAATCCTAATCCCATTGCTAAAATGCCATACTTGGCTAACACAGAAAGTGCTGCACAGATTTCCACCATTTGTGATTCCGTATATCCAGAATTTCTTAGGGTCAACTAATAAACAAAAGAAAAAATGTCATCTGGAAATCCTAAATCCAGTCAAATGTAAAGGGATAGTAAAAGGTGATAAAAACAGGTCAAGTGGGCTGTGCCAAACATAGCCAACTTGATTCCCGTAGTTTACACACCTGTTATAAAATCAATTCAGAAAACTAACGTGACGTTTAATGTGTCAAATGGAAAATTTAGGTGGCTAGCATAAAAATCACTATAAATTTTTGAAAATGGGGCTTTGATTACTAATAGCTGATAGGGATTTTTTTTGTTAAGCAACTGAATTTTCCATTTAACACATTAAACGTCACGGGAGTTTTCTGAATGTATTATGTATTAAATTTAAAATCAACTAGTCTACTACTAACCTTTATGCTGTCAAGTAACTGTGCAGTGATAGTGCCCATATTTTGTCCAGGAGCATTAAGATTAAGGCTGAGATTTAGTCCTCCATTGAGCATGAGGCTTTGTGACACAGAACTAAGACCGCTATTAAGACTAGTTGTAGACGCATTGAAAGCACTACTCGTATTCTGGGCATAAGGAGAACCCGTGGGGTTATAATTGGCCACTGGTCCACTTACATCAGCATAGGACACATTCAAACAGGTACCGCTTTGGGGGTCTTCCACCACCTTGGCTAAAATCATCATACACGCTTGCTTATTGGCTTCCTTTTCACCTGAAAATACAAACAACAATCAATACTATTGCAGTGGAAACATTTCTATTATCTTAGCTGGTAAGGGCACAAGGTAAATGAAGAAAAAAAATGAATGTATGCGGGCATTATTTAAGGCAATTTTTAAATTTTATTATCTACCCACATAACGAACTTCACATGAAAAGATAAACATTTTAGGCGTACCTACATATAATTTGGGAAGATGGTAGGTAGGAATAATAATATTACAATATTCCAATTGTTAAACTAGATTTCTAAAATTTCATTTTCTCTATTCTTTTAGATTACAACACTACTGGTGAAAAATAAATGGATCATACTCTCTCAAAAGTATCTGAAATTTTAATTGTGAGTGGGAGATTAACAGCAAAACAATCTCTTATCTCATTTCATAAACTTTCTAGCTAATATTATATTATTTTAGAACAGTTTCTGTGTCACATAATAGCAGGCATCGTTCAATTCCTTTCTAATTTTGGTCCAGAACTATGCAAATTTCTGGAAGACTTCTTGAGTTTTGTCCACTGGACATGATATACAATATTTTTTGTTGCAAAAATAATTTTTATACAATGCTTTAAATGCACATTCCAGTTTGTTTATCTCACTAGTTTTAAAAATCCGCCCCCCAAATTCCTTAAATAGTAACAAATTAAAGGAACAATTTATAAACACATTACCCATTTTAAAATACATCTAAGTTGGCACAAAAATTAGCTACTTTAAAATAATATCTTAAACTGTCTACATTTAAACTAGCTAGGGCCATTAAAAATTTTATTTCAGGTTTCTGGGTAAATAACTAACAAGTATTCTAGGTATCTATTTAGCAACTTTTACTACAGGTTTACTATAAAAATTTATATTCACTTCAATTTTATGGTTAAATGTTAACAAACAACCTTGCCATGACCTTAAACTTAGATCCATGACAATCTGCATCTTATGTAAGTCTTCTAATAATATGGTACATCATCTTTTCTTTAAAAAAACAGTACTACCCAGAGAAGTGAGAAAATTGGCCAAGTATTACTGCGCCATTATTAATCATACCACATGATTGATAACTTATCAAGACACATGTCATGTAAAACATAGCAAAGTCAAGCAAAGCACAGCACTGCAGTTAATTTTAAGAGCAATATTTAATTATTCCTTTACTGGGGCATAATTAATTATACAAACAATAATGTTAATCTACTGAATTCTTGGTGCTATCATTATACATAACTTTTTTTTTATTATTTGATGTTACAAAATTTGCTATTTCTCAATAGGTTTAGTGTTTATACATTTATAATTTCACAATTTCAACTCATAACATTCCACCATAACACTGAGACATCAATCATTTCTACATAATATACTGTTTATCAGTAGTCTTTCAATTTTTTGCAAACATATTGTAATAGGGATGTATAATAAATTTTAATTGTTACTCTATTACAACTGTAGAATGTTTTACTTTCTTTTATAAAATTTTTTTTATAGCAATAAACGCCTTGTAAACTTTACGGAGCGAAAGAGACTAGAAAAACGTGTGACTTCATGTACATTGTACTATGCGGCAAGCGTAAAATACCATTATCGAAACACTTTAAATTGAAATGCAGCGAAAACCGCGCTACATAGGAAAAAATATTATAGGACCAAGGTTGTAGAAAATAAAAAACTCCAGGAAAGCATACGGCATACCTCAAACATGAATAATTTAACCTTAGAAACCGTTAATGTTCGCACCCGTTTACTCAAAATGCGTACGCGTGAAATTTTACATCCCCGGATAGAGCGAGAGAGACAGAGTGGAGTCTTTATGGTACCACTGAAATTTTTTTTAGTAGGTATAATTCCATGGTATAATTCCCTATTACGAAAGTATCTATAAGAAGCGCATAAATAATAATTAATAAACACTAAAACTCCACTTGAAGTACCACAAATAATAATAATGTTTATGTAACAACAAATAATTATCCACACGTTTGTTGATAAAATTTCTCCCATATTATTATAAATATTAATTAGAAACAAAGTTAATGCTTCGTGGAAATACAAGTGAACAAATTATAAATTTTAATTAACATTTCCATCTTTCTTTATGATGTTCAAAATATCGTTTTTATGTCCCAACAATAATTTAATAATTTCAATGCTTTACATTATATTAATGTTTTTTGAAATCTTGCTTATATTTTTATATAAATGGGTGATGTACATGGAAGCATAAAGCTTATTAATAATTTAATTATGATGGGTCATGTTCTGTTGTAAACAATTTGCCCTTTAGAACAATGAGCTGTTCTTTTTATATGTATAACAATGGTTGCCATTTTCCACCAATACAGGCGGAAAAATTGTTTCGTTAGACAATAATGACTTTATGTAACTAATGCAATTTTAAGGCACAAAATAAATGTTACACAATCGATAGAATTTCTTTTATACTCTTAAAATGTGCACATTAATTGAAGAATTGGTATATTAATGAAACCTCTCGATAAATCTTTAACACTACAACATCTACAGCTACTAAGTAATTATGGATCCTCCTGAAACATAAAAGTTAATTTAGTGAGAATATTTTAACAGCCTTCACTACTCATGAGCATGGATGAACAAAATCCTTATCGATTAATTTCCTTAATATATTTCCCTTTTATACATTCATCTTCTTTCTATTGGAAATGAAGGCTATATACTGTAATAGGTCATACAAAAGTTAAAGGTTGTCAATAGTCACATTATTCATTCCGAAACCGATTTATAAATTAACAAAAAGGACACATCAATAAATTTATCTGGGAAGATGATTATTATTGCTTTGCAGAAAGACACATTGCATCATAGATGTGTAATTCACCTCCAGCAACCATGACATAATTAGAAAGATATTAAAATAAAACACTATCTCACATATAACATTTCCAAGGTCTGAAAATTTCTACCTGTTCACGGTATGTAGAATTTAATAGAAACTGTGTATACTTAACAGAAGTTTGTCAGAGCGAGTAATAAATTTAAGATCAATGTAACGACACATACAAATGTCAAGTATTGGGCGCCCCTCTCGTGATAGATAATATTGTGGTTATTTATGTTAATTATTCACAATGATACTACATTATATTATGTATTAAGGTTAAGTTAAACCCATAAATATAATCTTGTATCTATTTCTTAATAAAACAACCTAAAAAAGTAGGTAGGTATGCATTTAATTTAATTTTTGGGATTAAAACGAAATTCCAAGTGGTACGCAAACTGTGGTTGAATTTCAAGTAATAGATACGAAGTACTAATGGGTATATTATACAATGTGTGCCAACTAGAAGGATCCGATATAGTCTTCTAAGATAAATTTAAACAATTAGCATTAGAATTGGTTAATTATTTTCTATTAATAGGTACCAAATTTTAAGAACTATGAATTTGGCAGACATTGCACAATATATTCTAATATTATCTTAATACTATAAAAAAAGTCAAAAAGAATCACCTACCAGACTTACCTATCACAGTAATACACCTCTCCTGGAGAGTCATGTCTTTGGCCTTCTGGGAGATTTGCACGTAAGAGCCACTTGACTCTTTTATTTGTTTTATATAATTGCCAGCTTTTCCGATAATCATGCCGGCTGTCGAGTTCGGCACAAGTATTTTCACTTGTTTGTCTCGATCTTGCATTAATTTACTATCTGCTCCATCAACCAGCGGCTTGCTGAGGTCTGGCTTTTCCCTAATTTTTTCCATAATAAATTCCATAACAGCCATAATTGCATCTATGGTGCCCGTTATGAGACAGACACGTTCTGTGGTTCCTGTAAAAAAATTTGATTTTAGAAACCATATCAAAAATATTACATTTAATAGTGTATTGTGTAGTAAGGGACTGAGGTACCATTCAATTCCCGAGGGCGACTTTATTTCACAAGCGAGCGGAGCGAACGAGAGAAATAAATAATCAGGATTAAAGATACCTCAGTCCCGTGATTTCTTGCGCTTCCGGATAATTTATTTGAATATTAAATCATTCTAAATTTGTTCTTAAAGTAGCAATCGACAACTACAAAATTATCCATAAATCCTACCATCTAAAATAACAAAAAACAATTTGGTAACGTGGGAATTCGTAAATTTTTTCTAATTTAATCTTTAGGGATTAAAAATTTACATTTACTCCCTTGGGATCAACAAATAGGTTACTTCAGTCGCTATGGAGATAGATTAAACAAGTCACTTCAGTCCCGGAAGTGCAAAAAAATTATTAATAAAGGAAACTAACAAATAAAATCTGCCGTTAATAATAGCGTCATCAAGTGCCTTGGCACATAAAAAATAATATTAAAATAATATTGCACAGTTACCTATTTATAATTCATAACTGTGATAATGTACTATTGTTCAGTAGAGTACCATGTCCATTTATACAACAAGGTGGCCGTAAAAACTTGATTACACGAGGAAAATAACAACTGAAAACCTTGTTAAACACGAAACAATGAAAATTACATAAAAAATAACAACACGCGTTATTCAATTGTTTATATAAAAAATGATTATCTTTAATGCCAAAGAATTCATATTATAGGCTCAATTGTTAAGCTTTGTGGGACGATTTCAAATCTTCATTGACAATCCTCAACTACTAAGATAGTACAATAATTTCAGCCTACGTAAATTTATTTATATTAACAATATTAACTTGCTACACAATATTGTACCTTCATCTTTAACTATGCTTTGTACCTACATTGACAAGGTAAGTTCTCTATAACAATATAGCAAGTGAATTTAATATACACCCCCAGGTCTCAGGTGAAATCGTGAACAAAAGCATCAACCTGAGATAAAAATCTGAAATTGCCTGTCAGCCTTGGTGACATCTAAAATGATATCTGTTTTATAAGGCCTACAGTTATCTGATCTTCATTTGTTTCTGTACGTTTGAAGGGCATCGCTTACTTTAACCAACGCTTTAACAATAAACAAAGCAAACAGTACCTACCTACTGCGAGTATTAACAATTTACAATATTAATATAAGAAAGCTTGCATATTATTTCCACTATATTTGCATGTACTTATAATACCTATAGTCGGATTTTTTTTAGATGTCTGCTCTCGATTTACAAATTTTTGTTTGTTTGTTTGAAAGATAGAAACATACGTTTCTCTAATGGTACAAAAAAAATAGGGAGCTCTGTTTCTTCCTTTCAGCTTCCCTATCTCTTTTTGTCGTATTAGGGAAGCGTCTGTTTCTATATCTTTCAAACAAACAAAAATTTGTAAATCGAGAGCGGACATCTAAAAAAAATCCGACTATATCTAATAGGTAATATATTTTATAGTAAATGTTATATCAGAGTTGTAAAGGTTGAGGGAACATGTATGTACCTACTACTATATTTCAGATATATTTCAATGGACGTTAGCACCTCCCTGAACTTTCCTATATTAAAAATAAACATTTCTGGCAGTCCCTGAAAATCACTTGACTGGGTAACGAGAAAAACGAAACTATACGGGTTCGATACGTAGAGAAGAGAAACAGGCATTTTGTTATAATACATCTTCAAACTTTACAAAACGCAGCGGAACTTCGCAAAATTCGCATCAACCGTACATTTGAGCTATATGAAAGTTGCTTATTGACTGTAAAAAGCAAACACTCTGTATATCTACGTGATATGAAGTTAGAAGAATGCTAAGCTATGCTGAACAACTTTTATATTTAAATTTAAACTTCTTTTATATTTTGACTAATAAAGGAGCTATAGGAGCATCAATTTCCGATTTTCAAAACCTCGTAGAGGGCGCCACAGTGAGATTCTGGCATTCATCAAAAAACAAAAATGTAGTTAATACCAAGCTGCATAAGTATAGAACATTTAAACAAAATCGTGTGGCCAGTTTTTTTGTAATAATTTTTCAAAAATTTCAAAATTTTTGGAAGGGCAGACCGTTTTTGGATTTACGAAATAAATCTTTTTTCATGGTATAGTATCGTCAAAGGGCTTCCAAACAAGTTGTTGCTGAAGCTGATCAGATAGCTGGTTTTTGAGTTGTGGGGCGTTATAGTCAAAATTTTGAAAAATTCATAGCGGCCCCCATTTTGAAGTTAGAGTTCGACAAAAAACTATTTCCCTTGAATTATGGTCTTCTTTCATATCCGCTATGCAGATTTAAAAATTCTACTTCTGAAAAAAATGCTACCAAAAAACACGCCTAACTTCCGCTTCCGGTTTCGGATTTTTTTGGAAAGCTTATTTTGTCGATGAATTTTCGATATACCCCTATAAAAATCAGTTCACTAGTTTAAATCAACAATGATAAGTAATCAATAAATTTTTACCTTCGCTAAAAAGCCACTTTTTGTATTCCGAACTAATTTTGGCTAGTTTAAAAAAAACGTGAGAGAAACTGATAGCTAATTACAGCAACCAATTTTATTTAAATTTTGTCGTGTTCCGGATGTCATAAAAACAGTAGTAGATTAGGTAGCGTACCGAAATAATAATACATGGAAGACATTTCCACAATAATTTATTATTATTGGTATATAATATATTTATATTAGGTAAATACACGCAATTGACATTTAAAAGACATTGATTCACAAGTTACAACTAGGAAATAACAAAGCACGATTGATATTTGCCGTTACACAAGAACTTTCTTGAGGAAATTGTGGGTGAAGTGAAGACGTTAATAAAAGTAAATGCATCAGAATAGAATTGAATTGGTAATATATAATTATTAAATTCAACACTCGAATTGCTAGTTCAAAAGAATAATAACATGTTTCTGTTTATTCTGTTTACTCTGTTCACTATCACAAGTAAGCAGACCAAATAGAAATGGAACCTTTCTACCAAACACCTATAGGAAGATCGGCTCCGAGTTGGGCTCCGAGTACCTAGTAGCTAGTATACAGTGCGTGCATAAAGTTTGGAATAATGGCAATAATTCTTTTCCCGGCAAATTTAAAGAAAAACGGTTTGACACGTCAAATTGATTTATTTAAAAAAAACATTTTGAGATAATTTTCATTTTTCTACCGCTTTCCGGTTTCAAGCAGTGACGTCATCGATATTTTTTTTAAATTGCAACCCCCTATTGTTTTGGCAGATTTGGATAGATAATGAAATTCTGAATTCAAAAATATCAACATTTATGGGATTCAGACTGACTGTTTCAGAGATATTAATTTTTGAATGTAATTAAAAATAAGTGATTTCTAAAATAAGTTGTAAAATATTGCCCATTTAACCGAATCTCCATCTTCAATAATAACCAAGATACCCCATACTATCCTACTCCATTTGAGACACCCTGTATATATATACTATTAAGAAGTAACATATTATTTTTTCTTCAAGCGTATCATAATATCCGTATTGTTGTACAGAGCTGGCTATGTAGAAGGAAGTCATTTTGTTAGTAGGCAAAAAATGAAAATAATGTTACTAGTACAATAATGTGTTTACGTATCCATGGCAACGGCAGTATGTTGCCCATAGCTCCGCCCCCAAGGTTGGTAGAGGGGAGAGCGTTGGCCTGTCGAAATGACTTTTTAGGAAATATTTATTTACAGCAACAGAATATTTTTACACTTGAAGAAAAAATAGTATATATTATTCGGAGTAGAACGTCTTATTTGTGTTTCGCTCACTTGCACAGCCTCGGCGCGTGCGCCTCGGCCGCAATATGAGCTCAACACAAAAAGAACTCTTTCCACTCCTAATAATATAATATACTAATTGCTTCCAATTATTTTGAATTTTAGTCCTAGGATTAAAAATCCACTTGGCGCTCGACTAAGGTTCTAATTAACGCGTATTTGCAATCGATACGAATAAATTGTCAAACATTCAGATACACTATGAAGCTTAGTAATATATTTAATGAAAATCCTAATAAATAATTAATTTCTGCTACTACGATCTTCCTGCGGTCCTCCAACGTAAAATTTATGAAAGGATTAAAATAATTCTTGTGTAACCTAATAATCCTGAGATCGGCTTAAAAGATGTAATTCTACCAGATTTAATACCGACATCGTAGACGCACAATTAAATTATTAGAAAATAAAAGAAGGAGGAAATTTTTATTCAATGGGAATTTTGTCTACATTTTAACACAGGATAGCACAGGATAAAAAGTGCATTTTTTAACAGTCTATTAAAAGGTAAAATTCGGATATCATGGGTTTATGGGCTAATTAACAGAGTTTTTGAGCACTGTATGCTAAGAGTACGGTAACGATAACACTATTTAAATATTCTACATACTGACACACATACAGAAGTTATTCATTCATCTTTACTTATTTGTTTTGTATTACATACTTCACTATTTAATAACATCCTTTATGCTTTATTCTTATTTTAGCAAGTGAATGTTAACTATTTAGCATAAACGCCTTCTTGTTACATACAACATTTGGTACTTTTAAAGGTCAATGTTCACACATATTATGTTACAACTAAATAAAACATGTGTCTACCTAGGAAACAATTTGGATAAAACAAATGTAGTATAATTGGACTTACAAAGTAGTCCAAAACACAGATTTGTTTTGATTGTAGATTTACTAGTATATCTGAGTATGCGAGGAGTTTATTAAATTCGAAATTATTTTTCAATATGATGTCCACTATCATTTATACACTTCTCATAATGAGATTTTAACAATTCCAGTCAAATTTATGAATATTGATGGTTACATTTTATTGTCTTTCGCGCGTGCAAAAAAAAGTAGGTAGTAGGTATACGGAAGGCCTCGGAATACGCGACCTCGTATTTCAAGAAACAAGAAATCTCCCACGGTCAGTAAAGTAACATTTTCCCGACTTCTCGTGTAAATAAATATTGGCGATATCGTCGCAGTTATTTACAAACCAAATGCAGGAAGACGAATTTCCTGCATAAGCGTGTTTTGAAGAAAGAGAGAGCTTGCGAGCGAATTCTTCATTAATGCACGGATGACGCTTTCTCGCATAAGGTTTGTAAATTTTTTTGTAACGAACAAAAATCCTATTGACAAATTAATAACACAGTTTTCATACTCTTGGAATTAGTACAAGGGTAAATAAAAAAGTAGGATTATAGCATTTTGTGACTTTGACATTCCCGCTTCTAACAGATAGAAACAAACAGAACTGTTCTAAAGGTGGATCCACAATAATTGCTGCATCATGCGGTATACGGGAAACCGCATCTAACCAATCACAGACTAGTAATAATTGTCTCATAAATAGTTGACCACTTTTATTCGCAATTGATACGACATTTAACCAATCACAAACGACATAATATTTATACTACTAGTCTACGATTGGTTAGGTGACTGCGTCAATTGCAATTCCACCCTCAGGTGATCGAAGATAAAATGTTATACGTAAATCGTACGAAAACAAACTTTTTTAGACTCGCTGCGCTCGCTCAGTCATAAACTGTGGCTGCTGAAAAAATCCTCATATACATTTTAACATTTCGTACGTGTAACATAAATACCTCTTTTCAGAAATTTGAATTATTCCCAGAAAATTTGTCACTAAACGTGTTCTCCTTCTAAGGAGCGGCGATATACTTTTTTTATGAAGGACCAACAGTTCCCAATTTAACGCTATAACAAGAAACTAACTTACTTATCTACACATTATTAATGTTAAGGTTACTTAGTTAATTAGTCTTATTTTGAAAAAAAAACAAATTTATTTGTGCATTCTTAGAAAAGTAATAACTTCTAAATACATCCGTTTCCAACTGTTTTAAACAACAGAATTTCATTGACACAATTAGTTACTTTAAATTAAATGCATGTAACTATTTAATTGTTCACTAAATTAGATGAATAAAAAAATTACAAAAAACTGAAGGTTAAACAGTACTAGCACACCTTGTTCGTTTCTGAAAATTCCCACAGTGATTAATTGATTACACGTTTAAACTTATTATTCCCTTGCATATCTACATCAAATAAATGAAAAAATCTTACTACTAAATATTTACATTTTGCATAAATTACTAGATCAGCACCTTCAAAACTTTCAAAGGAAAAACAAATGCGCGGTTTTAGTTTTCAACTAATTTGCCCCATCAAGTATCAGGCTCTGTATTTCCAATGGAAACGGCAACTGGCTTTAAAAGTTTTTAATACTGTACACACTATAGGTTAATAACCCTTATTAATGATTAATTCATTTGGATATTCAACCTGTGGGAGTTATTTTTAGTGAATTAAAAATTAAAATATAGGGTGTGTATAAATTGGCGCAAAAGTTACACGTGGCCTTCATTTGCACGATCCTTATTGTGTTCACGGGTTCATTTGAAAGAAACATAATATGTATATTTGGGCAATTGAAAACTATAGAAATTTAAGAACTAAACCGTAGCACTATTCTCCCATACTTAATTATATACAGGATTTTTCAACGAAAAGTAGCCACCGTCAGTATCTTTTAAAACTATTGTTTGCATGAAAATCCCCAAGACATGTCAACAAAGACAGCAAGGGGGACATCTTTTTACGTAAAAACCGGACGTCTGTCATCAGCCCCTTAGCCGTCACAGCCACCCTCTTTAAAATTTCAAATGGCACCATACCATGTGTGGCACATCGTTGGAAAAGTAATTTCATAAGGAATTCATTCTGCTATTTATTTATTTTTATTCGCTTCAAATTGAGACATAAAAAAATTAAAACTTTGTTTTGTTTATTTCGGTTGAAAAATCCTGTATTTACTACCTGTACATTATATACAGGGTGTAACACAACTTATCCGAAAAAATTTAACCATACATGCACTTTTAAATAAGAAATCGATTTGTTAACAAAAATTTTAATAAAAGGCCGACACAAAACGAGATAAAAATTGTAGAAAATGTTATTTTAACATTTTCATTAATTTGTAACTTTAACAATTTTTATCTCGTTTTCTGTTGGACTTTTATTAAAAAAAATTTTAACAAATCGTATTCTTATTTATGGTTAAATTTTTTCGGATAAGTTGTGTTACACCCTGTATACAGGGTGTCCCGAAAATAGTGCAAAATATAGATGGTGCGCTATTCGGTACCGCTAAACAAGTGTGAGAAAAATGTTAAAAAAAATCTTTTCGATCAAATTTGTAAGATATGAAGATGTAAAGGTAACACTTGTAACTTTTTAAAAATTGGATATGAAACTGACCAAGGGTACTCTATTTGTAGAAAATAATGTCTTTTATTGTTTCCAAATTTTAAAAATTGCAAAAAAGCACGTAATTACAAATTATTAAATTATTACTGAAGACATTTTTACATAGAGATAGCGCGAAAATGATTCTAGCAACATTGTGCTCTGTACAAAAACCATAGTCGTATGGTTTCCCAGGTAATAATGAGTAGGTAACAATCAAAATAAATAGCTTCCTAACAAGTTATAAAATGTGGATGTGCCAGATTGTGCAATTCTTTTTCGGTTAATAACTACAAAAACACGGCAGGTAGAATTTTTTTTGTATTTTTCCCTTACTCCCTTGTCAGTCACCTACAACTCCCCATAAATATTTTGCGCCATTTTCGGGACACCCTGTATAGTGACAGTTTAAACAAACTTGTAAAAAAAATCCTAAGTCTATTTATTTTATAAATTTGAATTTTAGTTACCACCATTAATTGTCAAATTTCTCAAAGAAAGAAACATAAATCTCTTTTTGATAACAAGATAGGTGCTTAGAAAGCCCATTAACGAATGTTATAGCACAAGTAGTTCAAAATGCTAAAAATATCCTTTCACTATCACTATCTAATACGTGCGGATTCACTGAGAAAGATATTTACAAGTTACAAAATCAGAATTCGGTCATTTCCTGTTTTATAAGTGAAGATGTAATTTTAAAGATTAGTTTTCCTAATTCATGACAAGATAAAAATTTAACTACAAATTAAAAACCGTTATTCGAAGTTTTTGCATGATAATTAAAGGACCATAATATAATATTATAATGTTAAAAGTATGGTATAATTAGCTGTTTTACTTCCTAAGCTGCAATAATCACGCGCAATCGTACTTAAAAACAACTTAGAAAACCTGTACCTCGTCTTCAACTTTCCTGTATTACTTTTAATTACAAGTTGAACCATAACCCAAGTGTTGACGCAATAGCTAAAAAATAATTAGTAATTTTCTTTTTTTTTAAAGAAAAATAGCGAAAGTTTAAAAGAAACTCTGGACAAGACGAGTATTATGTTCGACCGGCCACGAATTGGTCACTGCATACCTGGCACTGACCTGGCACTACTTTTAATAGGTGAACCAGGGTGAAGTTATTTCTAGGTTTATTAACACAACATACCTCTTACAGTTTCAATAATAATTTTCATATACAGTGAGCACCAAACATATGGAACATACCAAATAAAATCGAAATGAATGTTTTTTTCTAAAAATCCCGAAACACGTCAATTTTCTTTTTTAAAAATACACATTGGACTGTCAAAATAATTTTCCGGCCTTCATTTGTTTGTAAGTGATGACGTCATCAGTATTTTTTTTAAATGTCAACCCCCATTTTTTTTCGCGTTTTTGATACATCTTTTAATTGCTTAAATGACAGTATAAAAATGTTGATACCTTACATAAGAAAATTTTCGAGAAATAAACTATTTAATGTTTAATAAACACATTCTTAACAAATGTTAAACATGGTTTAATGGTATTAGTATGGATAAAAGAGAATCAAAGGTACCAAGAAACAAATGCCCGTAATCTAAACAAATGCCCAATTGTCAAATATTCAGAAATGTTAATTGTCGTTTACTTGTAATAATTATCATCAGCTTCATAAATCTGATATGGCATTTAACAATTACAAGTAAACGACAATTAACATTTCTGGATATTTGACAACTTGTAGGCACTTGTTTAGATTACGGGCATTTGTTTCTTGGTACCTTTGATTCTCTTTTATCAATACTAATACCATTAAACCATGTTTAACAATTGTTAAGAATGTGTTTATTAAACATTAAATAATTTATTACTCGAAAATTTTCTTATGTAAGGTATCAACATTTTTATACTGTCATTTAAGCAATTAAAAGATGTATCAAAAACGCGAAAAAAAAATGGGGGTTGACATTTAAAAAAAATACTGATGACGTCATCACTTACAAACAAATGAAAGCCGGAAAATTATTTCGACATTCCAATGTGTATTTTTAAAAAAGAAAATTGACATGTTTCGGGATTTTTAGAAAAAAACATTCATTTCGGTTTTATTTGGTATGTTCCATATGTTTGGTGCTCACTGTATAATAGAAGCAGTACTCTGAGTTTTCCCGACAATATTTGTCATTCTGAATACTGAGTTGCTGCTGTGACGAAAATAATACGAGCGGCAGTACGCGAGTGATTATTTTCCAAAAAACAGCAGCAAAGTAATGAATGAATGACAAATATTGAAGAAAAACTCAGAGCAAGAGTTGCATTCGGATGACAATTCAATGAAACAAGAATTTTTAAAATAATAATAATTTTGTCGACACTTGTTTGACGTTTATTTGACATAAAAATATTATTGCCATGCCCATGGAAATTTCCCGAGAACTTTGTTGGAGGGATATTTCCTAATGGCAACATGAATTGAGAATAGAAAGAGCGAAAAGTATTTAGAATATACGGAAGTGATCGAATGATATTTGTCACGATTATATCACGAATTTTTAAGTTAATTTTGGTATTTAACCTATTTTTAAACTCAAAATGTCAGTCTGACTTTTGACACAAATAATTTATTACAAAAATCAATTATTGTTATTTACGGTTGCTACAGATACCACAGCCAATAGAAAGCCAAAACACCAAATCGAATATACCGATAGACCAAGAAGGTAATCCGAGAATCCCCGCCGTGATTGGTTCATTTTTTAAAAATTCTTAAATCCGATTGGTCTATAATATATGAGTGATATAATCGCTGGAAGACTACTGATATTCAGTTCTCTTAAAAATGTTGTCAGTAAAATAAAATAGCCTTTTGATTGATTCAATTTTTAAAAAAGGGCACTTGTCATTGGCTGACGGAATATGAATTGAATTGTCACTTAAAAACCATAACTATAAGACCTAATAATAATTAATTATAGTACCTATATGGACATTATTATTTTATTAAATTGACTAAATTTAGGCAGCTAACTGCAAGAAGTATTAATAATTGTTCAATAGTTATTTATGTTAAAAAGACGAAAAATAAAATTTTTCGGGCGATTTGCTGGACAAGTTCGAAATTTTTTTTTGAAAAAAAACTGAAAAAAGTCGAATATCCATAGCAACAACTGCTAATCAAGTTCCATGAGTTCCATGTAATCGATATTAGTTTACATCATTGATTACCTATTTTATAAAACTAATCATATTTTTCAAATTATGATAAAGGTAATAAAAAATAGCGTACAAGAATAAAAAATTAAGTAATAGATCGAGTTGTCTTGAAATTTAATTTCCGCTGTCAAAGTGACATTTGATGAGTAAGATTAGTTCATCGATTGAAATGTTAGTGTCGACCATTGCGAGGTGTGTACCTCTCCAAACGTGCGGAAAACTCGAACATGGAAGGCTTCATTAGAGTTAGTACAATAAAAATCTAAAAAACTTTATGAAATAGCATACCAAAAAATCTTTCTAATTTTTTACTCGTCCTAGGACGAGAAAATGATGTTCTCGTCCAAATTTCGAACCGAAAAACTGTCCTTTATCATGCAATAGATTAGACGTTAAATAATTTATTAATTACAGTCAAAGGAGCTCTTTAATTTAGCGAACTACAGGGACTAAAAGCATGTTTTCGTAGAGATTAGTGATAATGATTTCAGCCTCGTAGTCAGAAGATCGCAGGGTCGATTCCCGGCTTTGATATACTTTTTTTTTTAATTTTTTAAAATTTCATTAAAAACAGTTTGTATTTTGCTAATAAAGTAATAATATTATTGCAATCAGATTAATATTGTAAAAAAAAGTACTACTACAATCAATATTTATGAAAAAAATAAATTTACAAAAAAATTCATTCGAGCCGGGGAATCGACCCTGCGATATTTTGAGTACGAGGCTGAAATCTTTTCCACTAGGTTATAGAGACAACTGGTTTTAGAACCTGTACAACCTCAGCACCTATATTTTAAAATTATATTGGTATTATTATTAAATTATTAGTTATTTCTAAACTAACGACTTGATAAAGATAGAACATTTTTATTTTAAATTTCCAAGTTAATATGAAACTGATGTAATAAGAGGATGTGTATATTGGAATGCTTATTTTTACAATAATTACAATAACTATGTATTTTCAAGTCAATTGAAATGTTATTCGAGAATATAATTTATTATCCAGTCACAATCAACATTTCAATTCAGTTACAAAAATAATATAGTACTTTGGAGAAAGTGTTAACCTTTTTAACTATTCGCCAATTACTTGGGTGTGTTGTGTTATTCAGAATATTTAACCAACCCAAGACAAATGGATTACCTTAACCTACCTATACTAAAAAATTATCAGTGTCAAATTATTTAATTGAATTCAAAAAACAGTGTGTATACTCTAATTCTAGATTAAAATAAAACATTTATAAAACACGACAAATATTCCAACAGAACAAACCTAAAATATTAATGGAATGACCGAGAGAAAGACAAAAACCACTTAGTTATTAAATATAAATAATTTTTAGAAGGCTAAAACACTTTTAGTTTCCAATATTTTTAATTTTGAATTATTTTTGTTTCCAATTATTCACACTACGGGGATGTTCTGAGAGAAACTTTCTAATTAAGAGTCTGCAAACTTCGACTTTAGTTACTAATGGGAATGGTCTGTAAATGGCTAATTAAATGAAAACAAAACGTGCTGGGATCAAACATAAAAAGTATTTTAATACTTCTACGTAAGTACTGTAAACAATTTATTTGATAATTTAAAACCATAACAAACCCCTGAGCTTCTAAAAATATACGTAACATAATTTCCGAAATAATAATAAAATCACAGCATACGTTCTCCCAGTATTTCTGTTAAAATTCTTTAATGTTGCGTATTAGATACGTATCTACTGCTTTCAAAAAAACATCTGATATGAATGTTATGCAGATAGAAACAATAAAATTTTAAAATGGTCGTTAGATTGAAACTTCGAACATACACTGCTAGGGGGTAACTAAACAACGCAAGAATGCATTAGTTTCTGTTATCTGTTTATCCTTGTTGCAGTTTCTACCAATTTATTCTGTTTTCGTTTCTGTCGATCTTCTTTTCTTTTTAAACCATCGGTTGTGCAGTGCAGTATAGGGATATGCTCTTTCTATAAAGGAGCAGTGCATGTTCGAAAGATTGAACGCTTTTAAAGGGGGTTTCATACACATACGATTTGTTTTAGTAATTTTTCATTTTGTTTTCATTGGTTAAATTTAAGTTTGCCGCCAAATTTAACCAATGAAAACAAAAAGAAAAATTCGCGCCTATAGAATGACATAAATATTATCCGCCAATTTTAATACACCCTGTATTACAGTACACGGTTGGTAACCATTTAACAACCACGTGCCGTATAACATTTTGCGCAGAAATTACAAAATATATCAACAAAGCTGGAAAATACACAAAACAACAAGGTCGTACAAAAAAAACGATATATGATTGTAGGTATAGCTGATGTTCCCTTTGCTGTGAGAATACAGATTGGTGCCTTTGCGCAATCGAACATTCAATCGTATACTTGAAGGAGGGTTGTGCTCAACAACTGAGGGTGAGAAATGGAAATTTTCAGTTTTCGTTTGTTATACTTATGGCGATTAAATTAAATTAGGTATTAAGAAAGTTAGAATTGAACATTAGAGTACCTTTCACGAGGATTTCAAATCTGTCAGATTTGTATTTGATTTTCTATATTTTGGTAGGTTTATGTCAAGCACACACAAGCAAAATATTGATCGTTTGATATTCTAGAGTAGGATTAGGAAACCTTTTCGATATATCGAAAAAACTCCCAGCCCTGTATAATAGGATACACTGTAGATACTACCACGAGAAAACACAGTGTATAATAAGTGTAACACCTAAACACTCATATAAAAGGCCATATATCTTTATTTTTTTCTATTTAAACTATCAAGTCATCAATGTCAAGCCATTTGTATTGTACTTATTACTAATTTATGAAGAAATCATGCAAAATGAAAAAAAAAAAATATTATTAATGTTTTATTTGTATAACTTTGATGGATTCAAGCTATTGGAACAATTCTGAACAACTTATACAGATTAGTAGTAAAATTTTCCGGTAAAATTGAAGATGACCAATGGTTATTTGGACACAAATAGCATAATGCGTAATATCTGTGAGGAACATTATTTGATAAAAATCGTAACCAAAATAAAAAGGATAGGTAGGGTGTGTTACACTCGTAAGTGGGACGGACATAGTAGAAATTGTTAGTGTTCCATTTCGCTGTCAGTGTCTACATGATGAACACAAATTTATTGTTACCTAATTACATATAAATAGGGTATTTACTGTTAAAACTTGTTTGGTCATTTAGAATATATAACTTAATGTTAAAAAAACTTTCCAATTCCACCCGCGGACACGCAGTGTAGCGATAACAATAAAAAATCAGCAGAAGAAAACTTATAAATAAATCATTCGAGCATGCATTGCCGTATTAACTGAGAACAAACATCGAAGTATTTAAAAAATATACAGGGTGTAGAATGGAATCATAAATGCGTATTTTTTGTGTTCGTAAACCGAGAAATTGAAAAAATAATAAAAGCTGTTTTGACAAAATTTTGTGGTGTTTTGGAATTATTATGATGTGAGAACTGTTCATCGTAATGCCGGCCGCTAGTAATGTCACTTTGACGCATTAAAATATTACCAAACCTTTATTTTAGACGAATTATTGTTTTCATTGGAAGAAAAATTAGAAATGATTAAGTACACTCTGTAGTTAGGCTATACAAAAATCTCGCAACATAAAAGAACAAACGATTGCTCAAACAAACTACAGGATGATTCACTAAGGCCCAATTGCACCGGTTACACTTAAATCATAAGCGTCGCTTAAAAATTTAATTGCCATGGATACAATTCTTGTAACAATATGTAGCCATGGGAATTAATTTTTTAAGCGACGCTTTTATTTAAGTGTAACCGGTGCAGTTGGGCCTAAGAGGGACTACTACTAGGTGTAAGTCGGTGAGTGAATTGTCTCACATTAATGAGACCAATATTTCTTGTACTAATATGCTACTGAAGACTACTTACTACTACTACCACTACTACTACTACTACTACTACTAGGGGGGTAAGCAACTCGAGTTACAAAATGATTACTTTTAAAGGAAGAAGTAATATGAAACGGTTACATAGCTTTTTAAAAAATGTTTGACTACACCGAACTTCGGATATAACAACATTAGTTCTGTTTTTTGCCGCCCGTAGAGCAGAGCTATCTTCATATCTCTTAAATACCCTATATTATAAAATGAGCAACCCTGTACATAGTAATTGAATTAGTTTTGATTCTTTCATTTAAAAACTCTGATTGGAATTAATAATTAACAAGACTTCAAATTAAAACACATTATTAAGTTGTCAGCGACTGATTTTTTTTAATTAATACTAACCAGGCATATAATTCCATCCAATCTAATAATTGGACTTCACAATCCCCAGCAGTTCATCTCTATTCTATCGTAAAACGGAAGGTTATCTACGTTATGTAACACAATGTAAGATCCCATTTCAATTTGCATAATATTTCTAATTTTCAAAAGAGTAACTATTAATAATTCTGAATAATGAAACCTGGGTTAATATGTCAGGTAATTTAATTTTTTTTATATATATACCTATACTTGAATAGCTCATAATTTTTCTCTTTTACACAATCACCCTCTTACACCATCCATTTATTCACATACGTTACCATTAGCAAGATTTGCATATTTATAGCTCTAGCTGCCACCTTTGATATATGCAAACATGTTCGTTAGCAATTTTGTGGTAAAACGAGATCTGATGCAACTTAAAATTACGTCTACTATGCGAAACACAGCATTACGATTAAAATTAGGAATACACCACACCATTCCTATAACAGTTGGTAAGTACAATAGGAAATGAGTAGTAAAATAGAATTAATTTAACGGTTTTGCAAGCAATATCTAAAAATACTTTACGAAATGACTCAGAAACTTGCATATTTGAATTTGAGATTCATACCAACACGTGTAATGTAAAAGAAGTGATACCTGTGATCAAACAGGTTTCAATAATTCTAAATTTATACTTTATTTTTCATTAGTTGAATATCTTATATAGGTATACTCTATACTAGCTAATTAACGTTCATAATTTAAGCAAATCCAATTCATTCTAGGAATATAAAAAAAACACCTCAAGGCGTAGGTATTTTATAGTAAACTCCTCGAGTCCCCTTGTGCAAAGTCAAATGCTTGAAATTGCAGATTCTTACCTAACACAAATACCTATAATAATTGTTTCTTAACACCGCTGAAACGATTTTAAGAGTCATTTTTGACTTCCTGGAATATTCCCTGTTGCACAATGAAAATCTGATTGGCTGCAAAACCTCTATTTTACGAGGAAGTTAAAAATGCACGTCAAGTACTAAACAAACAGGTTCCCATCATTAGCGTGATAAATTAAAGTTGTTTACAGCCTTGCAAGAATAAAATACCCGTTCAATACGAGCCACGAAGCTGCTTAACTATTATATTCAGACAGTAACCTAATAGTAATGTACAAAGTACAAGCATCAATTACCTATAGAGAAAGGGGATAAAGAAGTAAAACTGTTCCATTAATTATTTCACATAGGTACTGGTCTTTCACCAACTTCTGGCCTGAAGACTTGCAACGATTTGAAACTAGTTCAAACGATTATATTCATTAATTATAGGGAATTTCATCATTTACAATCCACGATAATATTAGATCCTGACACTTAAAAAAATAACTTCGCGAATATGTAGTATATCAAATTTCAATTTGGTATCCGTAACATAGGTATAGGCTTGCTAGGCTTGCGAATTCGCAGATTTAAATCTAATAGATTTTTTCTCCAAGCGTATTGTTTAAAATCGCACGTCATTGTTTTGTTTTTATATTTGAGTATTTGACAGTAGTGGAAATGACGTTTTACAAACTAAACATCTATTTTATGACAGATAGTATTGTATTATTTCGCTTGAATAAAAACAGTATATTTTATATGTCACTCGAAATAGAACGTTCAGTTTGTGTTTCGATTATTTAGCACAGCCTCGGCGCGAGCGCCTCAGCCGCAACATATTAGCTCAACACACAATGAACTCTTTCTACTGTACATACAACTGAAGTGTACAACGACGTACGAAGAACTGTCAAATTGACAATTACAGCGGCGTAACATGAATTATACATCTTAATAAGTGTAGCAATCATTAAAAATTGTAAATTGAGGGTAAAGCAAAAAACTTAGAACATTAAAAGGAACGAAAAAATATACAGGGTGTCTCTAATATGGTGCCATAGCTTAACCACAGATTCCGGGGATCAAAATAAGACGATTTAACGCAACTTACCTCTATCCGAAATTGCTTCGTTAAGGCGCTATTCAACGCCAAAGATCTTCAAAAAATTTCTATATTTTTAAATAAGAAAAGACTGTTTTTAGCGATTAGGATGAAATTTGGGATGTGATTCTTTACTGGAAAAAGGTGTTTTTTGACATCATTTTTTTGTTCAGGAGGGTCACGTAAGTGGTCAAAGGTTGATCATCCACAGTCAAAGAAGCTCATATCTTTTTAACAGTTCGGCCAATAGTTTTCAAAATTTTTTTGAAGAGAGACATTTTTATTTCAAGTATTTTTTGTCTCTTGTTTGATTTCGGTATCTGCCATAGTTTAGGCTGAAAAAAAAATTTTGATTGGCTGCAGTGCATTTCTTAAAATGATGCAGTAATCTAGTTGTCCCGTATGTTGAGAAATAAATCACGAAGAGACAATTTGATATGAAGTTTATTACTAGCAAGTATGTAAAGGGTGGCGCAAAATAATCCGAACCATTTTTGAATCAATGATTCAGCTTATTTTGTACCACCGGTAAATTAATAGATTTACAGCAAATACTCAATGTGACCACTATTTTCCCGGATGCAAAAGTTGATTCTAGGCAAAAAATTGTTTCTTCGTCAGTTATTTCGCAGGATACGGGACATCTAGATTACTACATCGTTTTAAGAAATGCACTGCAGCCAATCAAAATAATTTTTTCAGCCTAAACTATGGCAGATACCGAAATCAAACAAGAGACAAAAAATATTTGAAATAAGAATGTCTCGTTGTAAAAAAATTTGAAAACTATTGGCCGAACTGTTAAAAAGATATGAGCTTCTTTGACTGTGGATGATCAACCTTTGACCACTTACGTGACCCTCCTGAACAAAAAAATGATGTCAATAAACACCTTTTTCCAGTAAAGAATCACATCCCAAATCTCATCCGAATCGCTAAAAACAATCTTTTGTTATTTAAAAATATAAAAAATTTTTGAAGATCTTTGGCGTTGAATAGCGCTTTAACGAAGCAATTTCGGATAGAGGTAAGTTGCGTTAAATCGTCTTATTTTGATCCCCGGAATCTGTGGTTAAGCTATGGCACCATATTTTAGAGACACCCTGTATATCTCCTGCACTGATCTAGACCAGCTACATCGACGCACGTCATGTCATAACTTAGTTCGTATGACCTTGAAGTACATAAAGTTTTGGAATTTACTATATCTTGTAATTGCAATCTATGGTTAGTGTTTTCAAAGCACTCATGTTAAAAAAAAATTGCACTTTTGGGACTGAAGTGGCTTGTTTAATCCATCTCCATAGCGACTCAAGTAAAATCTTTGATCCTTAGGAAATAAATGTAAAAAATTTTAGTCCCAAGGGATTAAATTTGAAAAAAATTGCAAATTGCCACGTTACCAAATTGGTTTTTGTCATTTTAGATAGTAGGATTTATGGATAATTTTGTAGTTGTTGATTGTCACTTAGACAAGAACAAATTTAGAAGGATTTAATTGTTCAAATAAATTATCTGAAAGTGCAAAAAATAGCGTATAAATATTTTACAGGACCGAGGTATCTTACTCCTTCGGGCGACTATTTATTTCACCAGTGAGCGAAGCAGGGAGAGAGAGGTATTAAATGATATACCTCGAACAATAAATTGTTTTGAACTATCATTTTTTTCTGACAATTGTCATGGATTAATTTTAACCACTTGATCAAACATTTAAAATTAAAATTGAAGACCATTGTCGGTGTGCGGAATTTCGAAACACTCTGTATAATACACTATATCCTGACTATATCAAGTAATATTATCTTTTTTTAAGAACCTGTTGTAATCTTAATTTCCTAAAACTACATTAAATAAGTTTTTTAAATTCAAATTTAACATGTATTAGTATTTTTTGGTAACAAATACAATTTGGAATTAAAATTAATTTTTGCATTTCATTAAAAATTCATTAGCATGACATTAGTTTTTCGTGTTGCCTACAAAATTGGTCGTTGAATCGTGAATAAGCATAAATTTGAACGACTAGTTCTAATATGGCTAGTTTTGATCCAGTGATTCGTTATACTTTATAAACTTAGCCGTAAACATATCCACCTACTCTTTTCTTTTATTCCTTGTACATTCTATCAAGTTGTATTTGCGCATCTCTGATAGAAAATAACAGTATAGGCAGACATAATAACATAAATAGAAATGTGATTGTACGGATTGTAGCTGTATAAATGCCATATATAAAAGGAGTCTAAAACATCACTTCTCTGAAAGTGGTTTTGATTTCAATTATGCATCCAGGTGTTTACTAGTAATTAATATAGTTGTCCCACGTTTCTTTACAATGCATACAGCTAACTCCGATCGATGTGCATATATACCTTTTGGAAAACTTTGTGGGGAGCTGTTTTTTTATTTACGCGTGTAAGTTGGATTTTCCGATTGAACATTACATTATTTTATGGGTGTTCCGTCTTTAATTAATTCTAGAATAATATTAGAAATCATCCAACAAATTTCAAAATTATTAATATTGAAAAATAGTTATTTTTTATAGAAGACGATAAAATTATATTTTATCGACAAGCGGAAAGTGTTAATTCACGAGCGATGAAATCGCGAGTGAATTAATTTTCGCGAGTCGATAATTAAATTTTATCGTCGTGTATAAAATTCTATTTTTTTCTATAGCAGATGTTAAAAAAATAACAAAAATTTGTAAAAAAAAAAACAATTTAAAATTAGATTATATTAAACCCGAAAATCTCAGTAGCAAAGGTTTCCATTCGGTTTCCATGGAGTTTCCAGAAAATTAAAGTACTTTATCTATCCTTGCGGTTAAAGTGTTACTTTATCTACCCTTGCGGTTAAAGTAATACTTGATCAACTATTTTTAGTCGAACAAAGCACACTTTAACATCTGCTATAGAAAAAATAAAATTTCTTTCCTTTTTTCTTTTTGAAAAATGTATAATAACCTACTTTGTAGAAGGGAAAACCTGAAGACACAACGCAAATTTACATTTTTTCGATTGAACTCTTATTAATGTTCGAAAGTTTATTTTTGTTCCTTTTCAACAGAAAGTTTTCAGCAAAAAAGGCAAAAGGAAAAAGAGTCTTTCTTCTTTTTTTGGATATTTTTCTCACCCCTTCCGATTTCCTTATGAAATTCCCATAATGTAATATGAAGACTCAACACTTGGAAAATATGTGCCAAACATTCTTCATCCCCTTATGTGCTATAATAGTACATTCTTCAACGAGGGTAGAATGATTGCTGTTATTCACATGGATACAGTTTCCGACACGAACGAGCGCAGCGAGAGAGTGTTGGGAATCATCTAAGTGAATAATAGCCATTCTACGCAAGTAGAAAACTATACTTTCTCTAAGACTACAAGAAATTATATACCTAAATCATAGTTTAACATTTTTTTAATTGATGTATTTGACGTTATAAATAATTGGTGTATTTGGTGGGGTTGCTAAGATACGTTCGGTTATTTATTTTCAAAGCAATGTTATTTTCTTAAAAATCAAAGGATCTGATTGGCTAATCTAAAGTGATTTCTTTGTAATAAATCACGGTGTGAAGAATTTGTGCTATTATTCAATTTAATATGCAACAAGAATGAGGGTATTTTTTAATAGTCGTAGAAAAACATTTTTAATGTCTTCTGCTGAAAATAACCCATTACTTGAAATAGAATACAATCGTACGTAAAAAAATCGCTAACAAACTGTACCCCGTATATCTTGAAATAATTTGATATCCTTTTGCTTTCGGTTGTTTAAAAACACCCTTTACCCTTGTACACGTTTAATTTATATCGACAATGAATTAATGATTAAAACAAGTTGTCAAATGAAAAACAGAACGGATTAAAGGTCTACACATTTCACTGTTAACGGTCGCATTATAAAATATAATTAGATAATTACGGTTTAAAATTCAAGGACTGTCCACATTGGGAATATAGAAGAAAAAGGAAGGTAATCTCGCACTTAAATTGGAAATCTGAACATATGAAATATTTTACAGCCGATGCTTTCCCTGCAACAGTGTAAAAATTCAACCATCTAATACCTCTTCCTACCTATATCATAATTCATAAGCATAACAATCATAACAATATATTATTGTAGTAACATACAATACTACTTACTAGTAGTTTCTGTTGTTTCCATGGTGAAGTCAATAAAAGCAAAATTTTGCATGGTTTAAAAGTTCATTGTCATAGCATAGCACCCGGGAAAGTTGATTTTCCTGATCCAAAATAATCCAGCAACAGACAAAATACTGACTATTTTAGAAAAAATATATAAATCTATTATAGTGCCTATGACATGCTTTTATTGATTGTTCAAACATCTTTACTTTTGTTTTTGTACCATTAAAGTACGTTAATGATATATAAATGTCCATGACCTATTGACATCAAGACATACTCAACAACGATTAAAATCAGGCATTAAAACACTAGCTACTTTAAGATAGGTAAGGGTAAGACGTAGATTGATAAAAATTCAAATTGGGAACTGATAAAAACTCTGACACTTATGTCGCAAACTAACAAGTGTAAGAAATTACACAACTACATTTTAATTGTACCTTTACTCGTTGATTATCTAATTACGGTGTTGTCAACTCATAGCCCAGAAAAAAACACTAAACACCGTTAAATTACACTTACTATATAGTAGTTTAAGTGTGAAACTTAAAAAACACGTATATTCTACACCCTACAGGATGTTCAGCAAACATGAATCGATATTTTCAGAATTAGTTATACGTATTAACCCAAGTAATTAATAGTTATTTTTGTATCAAGGTCAACAGATTAACCTTTTTTTCGTATAACTTTATAGACGACTTCTTTTTAAGTTGAAGAGAGACAAAAAGCTCTTCCGCAGCGCTATCCCTTTTTATCGGGAGTACCAACAGTTCAAAGCTAAAAGTACTAAATTATGCGATATTTCTAGTAACTTTAGTGAATAGTGCTGATTTGTAGTGGCATACCGATACCTTGTGTGACAAAAAGGGATAGCGTTAGGCAAGAGCTTCTTGTCTCTCTTCAACTTAAAAAAGAGAAGTCGTCTATTTGTTTAGATACTTTGAAGTCTGTCCACTACTGTAATTCACTGCCGCTTTTACATTACGGCCGCATTTCCGTAACATAAACGCGGCCATAAAGTAGATAAATCTAGGCGATCGATGTTCAATTTTGGAACACAGTTTGAAATATAAAAAGGGTGATGAAAATTTACTTCTATCCTGCAATTTCTTTCTTTCCCATTTTACTTATTCTTCCTAAGAGTAGCGCTTGTATGTGGAGTTTTCAATTAAAAAAAAGTACGTACAGTACAACGAAAGTGCCTTGGTTTCTTGAAATTAAAACACAAACAATGTACTTACTCTAAGTACTCTAGTAATTAGTGTTTATACTTGCCTACCCCATGCCTGATTTAGATATAATGTAAATGAAGCAGAAATAAAAAAAAAATTAAGTTTACATTAAAAAACGGTAAAATTTTAAAATCTACACTTTGAAAAAACATTTATTGTCTCATTGTCTGAGCAAAACGAATTTGTTGCAGGAAATAACATGGCAACATATTTTTTTGTGTTAACCCAACAAATTCGTAGTTATTGACCTACCAACGCTACATAACACGTACGAAGGATAACAAAATTCCCTTTTGGGTACAACAGAAATCCGAAGAATGGAAAATCCAGATCATGGATTGGTAGTAGTATAAGGAATGCAATTCAGGAGTGGCGTTTGGAATTGAATTGTATAAAGTTGCTATAACAAAGAACTGTAAAGATTTGTGGGAGTTTGTTGTATCGATAACGAGAAACAATTTGTAACAAAAAATAGTTGATAACCCACGCAAAATGTTGAAATTGATAATGATTAAAAAAAATTCTCTGTTCCGGTTATATACCAACCAGAGAACCTATTTTCTTCACAGGTTTGAAAACCATATTTCAAAACTTAAAAATACATGAAATAACGAATAAATTAAACCAGAGTGACATGAATGTTCCGTTTCCACAGATTAGCTTATCAATATCTGTAGAACACGTTTCCGTTATAAATCCATATTATGGCGAACTAGTTTTGCGGCATAATAATATAAGGGGTGTGCAGTATTTGTTGTCCCTAGCATTAGATTGTGCAGTGGATTCCTGAATAAATGAAAAAAAGTGCATTTCATGACATCATCAAATTCATGACTGAAATGTTTGAGGATTCTACTCAAGCGTTAAAAATTGGTGTCGGAAGTTAAATTGTGACAAAACATCCTGCGAACAAAAGGTGCTGGTTGACAGAGTGTCAAAGGAATTTTGTTTCTAGATTTTTTGGAACATTGCCATGCAATCACTGATCAATATTACGCAACATTAGTTACAAATCTTCGTGACTGGATTAAATAAACATCAGGATAACGTCCCTGTTCATAAGAGCCGTATTTCTATGAACTCAATAGAGATCGCTCATCATGTGATCTACGGTGAGTAAATAACTACACGCTTACGGGTTGTCATGGAATTAGGGACCTCTCATCCCGTGGTCTACCTTGATGGGTAAGCGCAATATCTATGGTAACTTGTTTAGTTCCTTTTATAACGAAAATGGACGAGATGAAAAACAGTAATTTATGAAAAACTACTACAACATTACAATTTCCTTCCCAGAAAAATCTAAATAGAAAACCGGCTTGAACTGCAATTAGCTTTTCCCCGATTTCCATATGGAGGGCTTTTATTTTAAAACTAGCCACCTTTAATAACTCTGCAAGTTTTGAAATTTCCAGTTTGAATAAAAACACGTCAACTTTGATATCGAGGGGGAAGTTTAAAATCGCCATTGAAGTAATTTTATAATTCACCCCCTCCACTCCAGCAACCCCCACTTTGAAATTTCAAATGGAACCACCTACTTTGTGATATATCATTTTACATGTAATACAATTCTCTATCTAATCATACTATTTTTTATTGCACCCCATCACCCCTCTCAACCCTCCTTGTCTGAAATTTTTGACATTTCTGGTTTGAAAAAAAACACGTCAATTTTTATATCGAATGGGTTTAAAACCACTATTGAAGTAATTTTATAATTCCCCCCCTTGAGGGGGTTGATGGATGTACTGTTTATTGTATGCATACGGTAATTCAAGTTTCCTGTAAATATAGACCAAAATAAAGGGAAAAAAGTGGACGCTAGCACCTCCCTGGATCTTCCCATACTAAAAGTAAACATTTCTTTTTTGGTATTCAACAGTATAGTTCGTGAGGTATCACTGGAAATCACTTGAATGCGTAGTGAGAAAAACGGGCTCGATATGATCAGAATCTTTAGAAGTAGTAATGAGCCGGGACTCCGACAGAAAAGGGTCGTCGATCGCTAGCGAAAAATTCATAGCTGCCGCCATATGAAAATTAGGAGTCGGATGAAAAACTGCATCGCTAGAATTATGTATTTCTTTCATATCCGCTACTCAGATTTGTAAAATTTAGCCTCTGAAAAAATGCTACCAAAAAAACAGGTCAAACTTCCTCTTCCGGTTTCAGATTTTTTTGAAAAGCTTATTTTGTCAATGAATTTTATTCCATTTCAAATTTCATCAAAATCGGGACTTTACATACACACACATTCACCCACAGACAATTTTTCTAAACCACGTTTATGGGTTCCTGGAGGTCTAAAACACGTATTTCCGAGAAAATTTCAATTTCGAAATGTTTCATGATATCAATACTTCCCATATACCAGTGGTGGTATGGGAAAGTAAAATTATATCGTAGATGCGCAACCAAATAAGATTAGGTTAGATCATTTCTGTTAAAACTCTGTTAGTGCCACCAATTTTATGCATAACGTATTTTCTAATGTATGAATACAGTTTTACATACACATTATACAAGTGAACATTCGGTAAGAAAATTAGCATAAACTTTAAATCAGTTTTTGTTTCATCACGCCTACTACTACATTATGACATGGTTTTATAAGGTGCTTATTAAAACTGTTCACCTTCATTATGAAAGTTAATTATTTTCAAAATGTCTTGTAATTACCCACGCACAATGGTTTAAAACCGTAAATCAAAAGTAAGAAAATAATAAGATATAACAACAAAAAAATAGGAAATACTCACCAGGGTAAAAGTCATGTGATTTGGACATCTTAACACGTGCCCCCGTGTCTTTTTGTAATTGTGCAATCGTTTCTCCCCCTTTTCCAATAATTGCACCTGCTGCCACACTGGGCACCAACACCTTGAAGTGATACGTTCCATCTCCACCTGTATAAAACATAAATTCCTTAGCAAAATCAAACATTTAAATTAAAGGACATTATTTGTAAACATGAACATGCAGTGGTAGGTATGGAATTTAAAAATCGAGTCTATTTCGCATCAAAATCGTTCACTCGTTATCATTTATTTTCTACCAAAAATATCGTTCATGTGAAAACTTTAAACCAGTTGTTGTACTTATAATACAGTACCAGAGCCTACTGAAGCTTACAGTACGCTATACAGTAGGTGCTGTAATAAGCGATAACGACCGTCGTCGTTCAATAAACGATGATATAGAATGGACCCGGATTATAGCAGCGTTAGTTAAACGATATAAAAACCGAAAGATCCCTGTAATTAATTCTATACCGCAGAACAAACAAATTATTTTATTTCTCTATAATAACAGCGAAAACTGTTATATAATTTAAAATTAGTCTAAATAAGGGTTTGTATCAGTCAGTGAAGCAAGTGAATGTATATTTATGTGCAAGACCAAGACCTTGCATTTAACATCTACACCATAAACACCAATTAGTGTCTGTTAATTGAATATAATGAGCCTGTCGTTACAAATCTATATCAAACAAATTTCATTTAGTTTACATAAAACAAACAACAAAGCACCGTCTCTAATTAGGCTCAATTATTTCATCCAAAGTATGTTAGACAGACATCATACAGAATGTTCTAGATACATTCTAAACGCAAGAATGGTTTGCGATTACATATAAAATTATTCCTTAGATAATCAAGTATGACAAACTGGTTACATTTAAACTTGTCAAATTTGGATTGTGCGTGGAGAAAACCACTTATAAAATACGCTCATTTGTTTCATATCCATAAATCATATAATCAACAAACTTCCCAGATTTTTTATATTTTTTTAAATCTACAAAAAAAAATAAATTACTACTATTCAACCAGATGTCTACATACATCATTACGAAATACGGAAGAGAAGCTGACCTCGATATACATCACATACACACATTAACTGCAAAAAATTCAAGATCCACATACTGATATGTCAAAACATTTGAAAAGGATGGAATAATATTTTTATTTAACACTGCAAGGAAATCGTATTCGAAGTGTGCAGAAGATTCAAGAATTAAGTGAAAAGATAGATAGATAGGATAGGTTACTCGATAAAACAACGCTGCATTAACAGATTTTTCAAAATTATAAAGTAGTGGGTGTGCTTTTGCATCACCTGGTTACCCCCATTCAGGTGTTTACTAACATTTATTTGCTGCAGTTGGTTCAAATTAAGCAGCCCTAACTAGCTTAGTCTATTGCGTATCATAATCGTTTACTTAACTAGACGGTCGTTTTCGTTTACTTTACGAAAATAATGAAGTTCATGTTAAAACTTTAAGCCATATTCGTCTTATCGCATTTCTCCTATTACGGTACGTAAGTACCCGAACATACGCGATGCGAACAAGTCTTTACATGAACATATTTTTTGACAGAAAAGAAAGGATAACGACTGTCGTCAGATAAACGACTATGGTACGCAATGGCCCCGATTGCTTAATGTAACGATCTTCTTTTGAACATAAAGAATAGCTCCGAATTGGCTGACAATAACTTTTAACAATGGAATAGCAAAAAAATTAAATATCAATAGTACGTATAAAATTTTTAACAGTTGTCTCCCTTTAGTATAATAATTTAGGCTTTGTAGTAATTTTCCACATTAAGGGCCGATTTTACAATACTGGTATAAACCTAGAATAAGCTATTCCTCAGATAATTACCAGAGTTACAATTTTTGTAACAATTGTAACCATGGCAGTTGTAGGAGGAACAGTTTGTTCCAGGTTTATACCAGTATTGTAAAATCGGCCCTAAGTAAGCAACAATAAATAAATATTGCTATGGGATCAGCTGAATCCCAGACACACGATTGGTTAAACCGGTCAGAAGTATGACAGTATGAGCTGCATTCAGTTTGACCAATCACGTGAGCAAATTTGGCTGATTTCATGTCAATGTTTTATTTATTTTCGCACGACCCTGTCGTTTTGTGTATTTATACAGTGCTTCCCGAAAGTAACGGATAAATTCAATAAAATCGTTGAGAAAAATATTTCAAATAAATGCTCGGACACGTCGATTTTTATTTTTAAATTATGATTTAGGCCCGGTTGCACCAAAGTATTTGACACGAGTTTAGCTAAACCAGGATCAATTGGCATGGATACGATTGTTCGAACAATTGTATCCATGCCAATTGATCCTGGTTTAGCTAAACTCGTGTCAAATACTTTGGTGCAACCGGGCCTTAGAGATGTAATTTTCAACCCCCCACCACCCAACCCCTAAGCGCTGCCAACTCCAACTTTAAAAATTTAAATAGCAAGGAATCCTTTATGATACTTCATCTGATAGCTTTTTTATGCTGAATACAATAAAAAAAAGTTTTTCAAGATCGGTTGATAAATAACGGAGATATTTACCAAAATGTATTCAAATTAAAGTGCCAATATTCGAGCAGGCGTTGGTACTGGGTGGTAAAAAACAATTGCAACTTGTTTGCAATTGAATGTAAACAAAATGTATTGACATTACTTAGTGGAGTGTGTGTTACTTATTATTAACGATTTGAAAAATAAGATAACAAAAATGAAATTTACTGAAGCCGAAAGAATCGAAGTTTTAATGATGGTTGGGGTTGGAGATAGATAGATACATTTTGTTTACATTCACTTACAAACAACTTGCAATTGTTTTTTACCACCCATTGTAGAGCCGTACCAACGCCTGCTCGAATATTGGCACTTTAATTTGAATACATTTTGGTAAATATCTCCGTTATTTATCAACCGATTTTGAAAAACTTTTTTTTATTGTATTGAGCATAAAAAAAGCTATCAGATGACGTATCAGAAAGGGTTCTTTGCTATTTGAATTTTTAAAGTTGGAGTTGGCAGCGCTTAGGGGTTGGGTGGTGGGGGGTTGAAAATTACATCTCTAAATCATAATTTAAAAATAAAAATCAACGTGTCCGAGCATTTATTTGAAATATTTTTCTCAACCATTTTATTGAATTTATCCGTTACTTTCGGGAAGCACTGTATAGTCGTCGTGTTTTCTCTTGGACCTTGAGAAACGCACCGAATTTGTGATAGAATGAGATAGAGAGTTAATAGTGAAACTTAAAAACATGCGGCATTCAGGAGAAAGCGCACGAAATTTGAAATTATTGTTATAAAATAGAAATACGAACATTTATTACCTGCCAAGTATAAAAATTACGTCAAGACAGATTACGTATTTTGACTTTAACAAAACGAATTTTAAAATCTGATAACTGCGAAATGCATATATTTCTAGGTGGGCCAGTAGAGGCGTTTTCTCTTTCTACAACGATGTCCTCCGATACGCAATACCTCTACCAGCTTTGTTGATACATCTTGCACACTAATAAGTGCCCCCTAACCAGAGGAATACTTCCCCTAAGAACCGAAACAATATCTTATTTGGTTGAAAAAAATCAACGATTTTTCGTTTCATCTTTGTACACTATAGTAATCAACGGTCTAGTATCTCGGTAACCTGGCATTTTCGGACCATGGCTCATTTAAACTTTTTCCCTTATTTTGACGAGAAATCACCTTCTACGAGTTGTCGGTGTATTTTTGAATCACCCTGTATACATATACAGGGTAGCTATTAAAGATTGGACCAAAGTCGTAGCGTTCAAACGCTTTGAGATATTAATTTGAATTTTGGAACACTTCAATACGACATTACTTCGCATATTTTACAGTATAGAAAAAAATTTTTTGACTCATACTTTCGGAGCCCGGTCGCCATCTTGAATTTTCTTAAATGGTAATAGGGGTAACGCAATACATCATTAGAAAGCTTAATGTTTTCTCTTTCTAACTGTGGGAAATTATTATGGGGTTACATAAGAAAATAATGGAGAACAATTAGAAAACAATTTGCCGTACGCTCAGGTGGCTATTTATTGTACTATGCTTTAATTCTAGGTGGCTTTGCTTTAACAGAGCTTCAAAATTAAACAAAAAACAATCAATAATTGTTTAGCAGATGACAGTAGGTACATTGTCATACTTTTCGTAGAAATTTAACAATATGATTTTAGTCAAACATGGACTGGTTGACAGAAACTGATTAGGTATGGTGACACAAAACAGTTTTAACATCTTCGTGAATATAGGAGTTTTTTGATTCCATACTTTTAACAATCACAATATGGTATTTGTTTTTCAACTTTTAGAATTGTTTGTTTAATTTTAGTAGGTACTTTGTTTCTTCATTGTTTGTTTATTTTGTTTTTTGTTTAATTTTGACGTTGTGTTAATGCAAAGCTACCTAGATTTGAAGCATACAATAAATAGCCGTCTGAGCATACGGCAAATTGTTTTCTAATTTTTTTGCAATATTTTATTATGTAACCCCATATTACTTTACCATGGTTAGAAAGAGAAATAATAAAGCTTTGTAATGATGTATTGCATTACCCCTATTACCATTTAAGAAAATTCAAGATGGCGGCCGGGCTCCGAAAGTATGAGTCAAAGAAAATTTTTTAATACTGTAAAATATGCGAAGTGATGTCGTAATGAAGTGTTCCAAATTTCAAATTAAAATCTCAAAGCGTTTGGGCGCTACGGCTTTGGTCCAATCTTTAATAGCTACCCTGTACACACAGCCGAGAAAACTTCTTTATCGCTATTGATTTACAAAAATAATAAACACTCTGTATACTGAGTGTATATTTTCGCTCCCATTTCTGTACTACAAACTATAAAAATCTCACTGATCAGCTAGCTGCTCTGAAGATCTCTCTGAAAAACGCGTAAGTGTAAGTGTAAGCAAATAAAAACAGATTGTTCAGTATTGTGCCATTAATCAGTTTCAAACAAAATCAAAACGTTGAAATGATAAATCTTCAAAAAAAAATCACTTTATTTTATCTACTGACAATGAAAAATTTCCTTTGGAAAAAATAAACCCGTGCTGCTACTCATTAGATAACGAACTTGAGAATGTGATGTTTTTCTACTTTATATATTTTTAGCTTTCGTTAAGCTCATTATCTTCTAATAGCTATCCGTTTGCTTCAAATTTCAACACAAGTTGCTATTTTCACTATCATTGCAAAACGGAATGTCTATTGGAAGCTGCCAACGATTTTGTATTCATTCACAAACTTTCTAAAGAGAAAAACTACAGTGTTATGGATTATCGGTGGATTTCAAATCTCTTATAAGAAATTAGCGCAGTATCAGATTAAATTATAGAACCGCAAAATAGTAAACTATGCTAGGCTACAGTTTAATTCTAGTTTTTGGTGAGTATTGATTGTTTGCATGTAAGTTTGGGACAAAGGTTATACTCAAGGTAAACAACAGCGACTAGATTCGTCGTCGCTCGACGATTGTGGCCGACATTTTTTTTACATAACATCAAATTTGAATAGCAATATTTTTAGATTTCACCTAGAAGGTCGATACGTAACTATTGAAGCTGTAGAAAATATTCATTATCTATACATAATACTTCTGTCATAATTAATTGCTTATATTGAACCTTTACCTATTAAAGACGATTATGTTATTATTAGCATCTACTTACATGAAGTAATAATATACTAGTTTCGCAAGAAATAATACGCGCGTCTTTACAGACAAGATTTTACTCGATGGTGTAATAAGAGAATAAATTAACGTAATAACCAGTAATAACATTAAAATATAGTTCGTATGCAATAACACATTGTTAACTTTTTTTTTTACTACAAGTAAAAATGCATGGAAACATACCAAAAACCACTACCGTTTCCAAATGCAAATTATTATAATTAAATCCATGTAGCAGGTATTTTTTATAAATGTGTATCACTTCTTTAAAGCCCATCCGCTTATCTTAACACCGATGCAGAAACACGATATTTACGTAACAATTTACGAAAGTGTCACTTTACGGGGCAGGAGGGTTTATTTTCGGTCTAGGACGTTTTGGCGCGGCCGGATTGGCGCACTGACGGTTTGGCGCGGGGACGTTTTGGCGCAAACATGTATTAATGTGGGTTTTTAATGCAGAGTTTCAAACTGAGACTAACGTCACTGCCGAACATAGGTAACCAATCTTACACGGTTGGTAGTAAATAAAATTGAATTTTGTTTTTTGGGGTGGCATGTACAGGATGTGCATGAAAGTTTGACAAATTCTGCTATACCGTCTATTTCTGATTTTGAAAATGATTGTAAGAAAATAGTTCATGGAAAAAAACACGGAAATTTCGGAAAATACCGTGGTATATTCTATTTTCTATAAGATTAACCACTTTCACATGCAGTTATGTTCGGGAGTAACGTAGGTCTCAGTTTGAAATGAACACTGCATAAAATAACCCACATTAACACATGTTTGCGCCAAACTGTCCCTGCGTCAAACAGTGCCTGCGCCAAAACGTCCCTGCGCCAAACAGTTCCTGCGCCAAACCGTCTGGTCCCCTTTGTTTTAGCCTCTTCTGTATACTTTTTATGTTTATAAGTAGTTTAATAAACAAAAACAATTAAGTTTAGTATTCATACCTTCAATTGACAGTGACAAAAATATAATATAAATCGAGTACATCCTATGGAAACTTTATAATTCCATTAAATAAATGCTCGTTTTACGTAGCTAAATTAAAAAAATAAATAAAAAAAAGTTGGAAGCAATCCGGATTTGATCCCGTGTTTAAAAAGTGGAGGTGCAAACCTCCCCTGGACTTTCCCATACTAAAAATAAACATTTCGTGTTTGGTATTCAACTGTAGTTCGCGAGGCAAAATTGGAAATCATTTGAATGCGTAGCTAGAAAAACCTACAGAAGAAGACACGTACGTATCTGTTGTTGTAATCACAGCTGGCGAAGCCGGACGATCGCTACCGACCGACGCGCATGATTCGTTTCTGTCAGAGTCCAGCCTAAATATTCAAAATTCACGAATTTCTCATCAACCGTACATTTTACCCATATGAATACCTTATACTATGTGATAGACGATAGACAATTAAATTTTGCGTTAAATCTTCGCACACTGCCCTGTATACGTGATATAAATTTAGAAAAATGTAAATTTATATACTGAATAACTTTTATATTTAAACTTCTTTCATATTTTGACTAATAAAGGCGCTATAGGAGCATAAATTTCCGATTTTCAAAATCTCGTAGAGGGCGCCACAGTGGAATTCTGGCGTTCATCAAAAAATAAAAATGTAGCTAATACCAAGCTGCATAAGTATAGAAAATTTAAACAAAATCGTTAGAGCAGTTTTTTTGTAATAATTTTTCAAAAATTTCAAAATTTTTGGAAGAGCGCCGTTGAGACCGTTTTTGGATTTACTAAATAATTTTTTTTATGGTGTAGTACCCCCAAAGGGCTTTCAAACAAGTAGTTGCGGAACCTGATCAGATAACTGGTTTTTGAGTTATGGGGCGTTAAAGTCGAAATTTTGAAAAATTCATAGCGGCCGCCATTTTGAAGTTAGAGAGTCCGTCAAAAAACTATTTCCCTTGAATTATGGTCTTCTTTTATATTCCCTACTCAAATTTTCAAAATTCCGTTTCTGACAAAAATGCTACCAAAAAACATGTCTAACTTTCGCTTCCGTTTTTTTTTGAAAAGCTTATTTTGTCGATGAATTTTCGATATACCCCTTCATTTAAAATTTTATCATAATCGGTTCACTAGTTTTTGCGTTAGAGGCGTTACATACACACCCACCCACAGACAGACATTTTTTCTAGACCACTTTTTTCGGTTCCTGGGGGCCCAAAACACGTATTTCCGCGAAAATCTCGATTTCGAAAATTTTCATGATATCAATACTTCCCCTATACCAGTGGTGGTTTGGGAAAGTAAAAAGGCGTATACTACTGAACCCAATCCCGTCACGAACCAACATGGATTGGCCTAACGCAACACGATAAATTTTAACCTGCAGTTATTAAAGATTAAAATTTTGAATAGAACAGACAGCATCAGGAATTTTTTACAAATAGCCCTCAAACTAAAAATCTTCCAAAAGTAATGGTTTGTTTATGGCACAAGCATTTTGAAACAGCAAAACCAATTTACCTATAGCCATACAAACCATGCATACAAACAATCTCCCATTACAAGAAAATCTCTGTTTGAAAATTTCCATTCGGTCAATAACCTAAACAGGTTCGGATCAAAAGAAATTGAGGCGTTTTCGTGGCCTATATTCGACAAGGCTGTGGGACGTGTAGCTTTTCACCAGTCCACGCAGCAACTTTTCCCGTTCAATACTGACAAGTCGGAGGGTAAAACTAAAAATTTGTAAGGCTTATGAATTCCTCCGATTGTTCAATAAAGCATATTCTTAACAATTTGTTTCTTTGCATGTTTTATAGCCTCTCAGAATTCGCTTGATACAAGAGTTATATCCAAATTCTTGAGATGTTTATTAGACATAACATAAAACTCGAGAATCTGTTCACAATAGCTCCCACGTAAGCAAAAGTTAAAATATGTTTAAAAATGCTTGGAAGTAAAACTGATTTTATTGAAGTACATAAAATCTACATTTGCTCTTCACAATTCAGGGACTTTTCGCACATTTCACTCGCAAATGTAAGCATATAAATCTGGTCGTAGACGCAAAAAACGTCGACGGTGTGGCACCAAGAGCTCGCAAAGGATTTAGAACTTCAGATATTATATTTTGCTGCCCAAGTTGAGGACAGACACATGGTTTTAAAATTAAGTGTGAGAAATAAACAGATCGGAACTTATGACATCATAAATGTCCAAATTGGTAACAGAAGTTTTGCAAGAGAAAAAATATATGCAGTCAACAATCTAGATCCACCAAAGTACAACTTAATAAACTTAATGTTTTCAAAGAGAAAAAACCAGAAACGCTACGAAAATATATTCTACGGTTTCTGAACCAAAAATGTTTCTTACTTATTCTGTGGATTTGGTTGCAATCTATACTTTCTGATTCTGTTTGTTGAATCGTTTCGTACGGAGAAGGCTTTCACTTTCAGAAAAAAAAAACACTCGAGAAAAGACAGCCGTACTGGATATGTAACGGCAGACAGAAGGTCAGGAAAAAAATGAGTTAAAAATATGTTTAAAATAAAAGGTCTATTAATTGAGACAAATCTTGATTTTTGTTTACATAATAAATAACAATTAATTGCAAAATTCGTCTGCCTACAGCTACATTTCACGCCAAACAATGATGTCATGTTCGTCAATTAAGTAGGCTTCCTACGTGAATTGTGCACTCCATGACGTAGGTGGCCACATACTTTTCAGCTTTACTCTATTTTTAAATCTCTTACAGGCTGCTGATTAAGCTCATATAAAGAACCAGAAGCATACCTTTAAAGCAGGAAGTAAGGGGCAAATAAGCAGGTTCACCTTCTAGTATACAGCGTGCATAAACTGAACAGCCCATCCTATGGGAATGTACCCCCTCCCCCCAAAACACCTTTCTAAACTACCAGGATCATAACTTGTCCTCCCATGATATAACATTTATAATCTTAAGACAAAATTACACACATCAATCGACGATGTACAATAGTTTCATGTATTTTTTTAAAACAATTCTGGACATCCTGATACTCGATTTCACAGCCATATGATAATGACCGAACTTCAAAGCCAATAACTCAATCCACTCGGCCATGGCAGGCTTCTCAAATAAGAGCTCAATTAATTACTATCTATATTTTAAATTTGAACTAGTAAACTCTTTTAAAAACAGGAAAACTCTGTTGCGGCTACACAGCAAGTAACTGTAATTTTCAGAGACCGCAATGGAGATCTGCGCGGTAGGATTTTTTCTGAAAAAGTTAATAAAACTAGCTCGTCCATGGGCGTTGTGTTTATGTGACCCTGGCAGTTGCACAACCCACCTCATAAAGCATGCAAAATAAATTTTCTTGAATGGCAGAAAAAATTACTGATAAAAATTACAATGTTAAACGAAATCTAAAAATAAAACACAAAGGTGCTGTTATTATATGAGTGGAAAACACTTGTGGAAAAATTGGTACCTATCACCGTTGAGTTGCAATTACACAATTATAAACTTTAAAGGTGAATTTGTAAAACTTATCTGATGGTAAGACACTACTGTCATCATTATTTTGATTGAATATGTTCCTCAAATAAGTATTGTTTTGTTTGTATTGCTACATCCGAAATTTCGTCCTGCAATACAACTAAAACAAAAGTTCAAACTTATGATGATAATAATAATAAATAATATCGTAAAATGCTTCATTACTACATGATTTTGAAGGTAGTAATATAGAATAAACCATTATATGTTTAAAAAAATACATACTGGTATAGGTACGATAGATAGGTACACACATTCAAAGCGTTTCAAATGCATTACACTAATAAAATTAATGCATATTGGAAATTTAGAAATGATAATTTTATTTTAATAATATTTTTATGTAACGAAATCATTAACACCGTAAGTGGACGTTTTTAATTTCCTTCTAATTAAGTACCGAGGCAGAAGCAATTAATTTGCAATGCAATGTCCTCTTTCCATCTTGGGCCTTGCGAAATTAATAATCAAAAGCATACCGAAAACGTAATTTTATTGTTATTAATATTAATTGGCGAGAAATTTTACTCCCAAATTTCTTCAAGGAAAGTTTCAATTTCTCTTCAAAATTTAAATATTTTTTATGTGAAAAGAGAACTGCAGAATTGGAATAGAAAACGTAGGCCAGAAAGTTTATATGTAACAGGGGCTGGTAATTTAAATATTTATACGTTTTAAATGCAAATGGTTTAGTTAGTGCTTTGCAACTAACAATAAGTTTTTGATTTACTTGAATTTTTCTTTGAGCCTATACAGGGTGATTCAGTACGAGTGGCTACCGGCTATAACTCGGAAAGTAGGTATTTGGCCCACTTTGACAGGAAAACGCTATAGAGTAAATCACCCACGAACAAACGAATAAATATACTATTTGCTGTCGTCAATTCCTGCTGGTGACGGCACAATCGGGGAGTGGTCCAATAGTGTCTAAATCAAAAGCCCGTCTAGTCACAAAAATAATGAACAGCATAATTATGCGGTGTCAAACAGGACCAGCTAGCACGGGTAACGGTCAACGTGCAACCCATAATTTGGAGCCTTTTTGACGAATTTGTAATGAGTTGATCGGGGGAGGGGGGGGGGTACTAATTTTTTTTGGAACCATTTCCAAAATTAGTAAAGTTTCAATAATCAACATATTAGTTCATCTACAAAATTGTGAGAACTTCCATTTTTATCTGAAAACTTTAGTAGCAGTTCCCGAAACATTCCTGTTAGGTAAAGCACGAGACCACGATGCTCTCAAACATGTGTTGCTTGATTTGTATTGTGGTTGAGTGCTTTACCTTATAGCAATGTTAAGGGAACTACTACTGAAATTTGCCATGAGATAAATGCAAGGTTGAGTTATATAAGACAAATTCACGAATAATTAAAAAATAGTAAACAATGAAACTGTTAATAAACAACAACACTACAGCAACGATCTTGTCAATGGGTTTTTATCAGAAGTAGCCGTCGCGTCGTTTTCAACAGGAAGAGGCATTTTTATAGGACCAAGCGGGATTTTATCGAGAAAAACGGAATTCTATTGGTTGACGTTTCGGGTGTTGCTTAGCAACCTACTGTCTATTTTAAATTGTTTTATAGTAGATATGTATGCATTAAGGGAGATCAGGGGCTGTATTCTCGAAATCACTCGACATTTTCTCGCATACGACAAAAAAAATTGAACCAATCCGATTGCTATTTTTCTGACAATTGAGCATATGGCATACCACAAAAAGTAGTTTGATTGGTTAATTTTTTTTTGTCGAGCACGACAAAATGTCGAGTGATTTCGAGAATACAGCCCATGGATATGCTTTTTTGGCGAGGTTGAGATGGTCTGTAGTCAACCGAAGGTAAAAAAACATGAATATCCCCACTAGTGTATTGTATACAATATTTTTTCTTCAAGCGTATCATAATATCCGTATTGTTGTACAGAACTGGCTATGTAGAAGGAAGTCATTTTGTTAGTAGTCAAAAAATGAAAATAATGTTACTAGTACAATAATGTGTTTACGTATCCATGGCAACGACAGTATTTTGCCCATAGCTCCGCCCCCAAGGTTGGTAGAGGGGAGAGCGTTTCCTGTGGAAATGACTTTTTAGGAAATATTCATTTACAGCAACAGAATATTTTTACACTTGAAGAAAAAATAGTATATATTATTCGGAGTAGAGCGTCTTATTTGTGTTTCGCTCACTTGCACAGCCTCGGCGCGTGCGCCTCGGCCGCAATATGAGCTCAACACAAAAAGACTCTTTCTACTCCTAATAATATAATATACTATTGTTCATTGGCATTACTTAACCTATATTGTAACTTGATTTTCTGTTTTGTTGTACAAAAGTTGCAGGCTAATAGGACTTTATGTATGTCGTTACATTATATAACACCCTGTAGAATGTAATTTTACACCATTTCCCCATAATCACCCTGTATACTATATGCCTCATCATTTTAAAATTAAACTAGCAATCTCTCAGAATTCTAATCTCCTCAAGCAAGCTTCAATATTCTTGTACGTAATACTATCAACGCAAGGTCTATCACGTAAAAGTAAACTAGATTTCAGAATAATTTCAGTTGTATGTCCCTAGTTTCGTACGCTATTTATTTCGCAATTTAGCTACAAATTGAATTTTAAAAAACAAACTTTATCATTCTCAAGCACGATGACGTCGACTTGAATTTTTAATACTGAATAAGTAAATCAGTTTTTTTTACATATTCATGATTCAAATCAAGTCCATTTTAAGAATGTAAGTCGTCCTAATTTTATTAAATAAACTAGACTAGTTACAAGCAAATTTGGAAATAAAATTGCTTGGAAACTTTCCAAGAACCAAGCTTTATTTTGCATAATATTCAATCCCCCTCCTGCTTATTATTTTAAACCAACCTGCTGTAGTTTATTCATCGACAGAAAAAGATAATTTTCGTCACCATGAACTTTACAGTTGCAAGTATAAAGAGATCGGTATTCCTTGTTACATAAACGCATTCTGTAGGTTCGTAATTAGTCAACAAGTAGTCTGCTTTGTGACGCCCACGTGTGCGAACGAAGTATGCGAGCTAAAATTATTTAGAACATTAGCTCACCTTGAACATACTTAACATTAACTTTTCCTAATGAAAGAGTTACGGCTAGACAGCCTAGACCTACTAACACACAGCAAGCAATAAGAGTTGTTTAATGTCAGAAACCTGCTCTAGAATTGCTCCGTAATTTAGTTCTACTTCTAATCCGTTGTAATAGACGTAGACTATTATGTAATTGCTTGGCAATTAATTTAGTCTATGGTGCGAATGCAAATTTCCTCATTTTTTTATTAAGGCCCCAGGAGGGAATGTTTGATCTTTTATTTCGTAGAGAAAGGTAGAGCTAGTGGATGGCATACCCAGGGGGGCCAGGCTTTACATTTGCTCGTAGTTTGACATTGTACTCGGGATTTTCTAATGCCATAGATGTTTACGGCGGTGAAATCTTACAAACAATGGTAGGTAGTAGGTTTTGTAAAAACTACCGCACCTACACCTTTTAAGATTCATCTAAAATACTAAATGAACATGAACAAAAAGTGCAAAATGTTTTAAACAGCATTTGATAACACAGTTTGTCGTATATGTGGCGCTTTTCACGTGTCACATGGGCGCATTTACGGAAAAAAAGTTCAATTTTTTTGTCTCATCCTGTACCTACCCGACAGAACTGTGTGACATCGAAAAATGCGAAAATTATACATTGCAAAATTTTTATAGTTGTAGGAATTCGGATTTATGATTCTCTTGATTTTACAACCCTTCAACTGGAAGAGAAAATTAAAATGGATCCCAATCTATCCGTCATTAAAGGAAAAGTAATTGCTTAGCAATTTGAGGGAAGTAATTAGTCAAGAAATAAATCCCTTCAACGGATTACCCCTCCTTATTTCAGTTTATAACGATATTTTAAGATTAGCAACACGAATGACGTATCCATGTCTTTGTAGACCAATCGGATGTAAATAAATATTATTATTATTATTATAATAAGAACGAACCCTCTATAAATGTAAAAATTAAGATAACTTCGTTCTTTCGATTATTTATTTCTTATTGCAGTTTGTCTACTGAAATTTCGATATTTCCTTAAAACCGTTAATAATACAATACTTAAGTTTTAAGCCGATTTTAAGAGCCTTTTCTAACAAAAATAATTACTCACGTGTTTTTAACTACTTCGCTAGGACATGCTATCCAAAAAAAGTGTCCCTACAATCAGTCAACTTATGGATCGATTAGGACTACGTGAACCCATACGTGAACCTAGATATTAGTGCAGATGTACTTATACATAGTACATATTAGGTACGGGCAAACGTAAGGAATAATCGGTTTTCGATCCTTGAACTACAACCGAAACAATTAGTAATTTAGTTGGAATATAGATATTAGCCCCAGAGGGAAAAGGCAACATATCCTCGGGACAAGTGGGCGCGGTTAACTGGGTACGGCCATGTCAATGTGGCCAACTAGACACGGCTATGTGACGCGGCCAAGTGAGCGTGAGACAAGTGTGCGCAGGGACAAGTGGAGGCGAGACAACTGGGCGCCAAATATTCCCAATAATTAGAAGAGTTAATACGAAAAGCTTTAAAGATTTGAGGCGTTTAAAAAGGGGCTTTACTTAAAATACTATATTATGATACTATTTTTGATTTTAACGGTTATTATCGTTGCTATTATAAAATAATTAGGACCATGAAACAAAAAACATATAAATAACAAAAATATTTAAAACGTATTGGGTAAGGATTTGATTTTGCTTGTAAATAGAGCATCGACATACATTTTGTAAATATTTTTGATCGTAACGGTAATTATCATTGCTATTATGAAATAATTAGGACATAGACAATAAAACAAGAAATATATAAACAAAGAAAACAAAAATATATTGAAAATGTTTCGGTAATGATTTCATTTTGGTTGTAAATAGATTATGTAGATAAATATATTTTGTAAAAATTATTTTAGTTGTTATTATGAAATACTTAGGACACAGATAATAAAACAATAAACAGTAAAATATATACAGATTGGTATCGGCTACCAGAATATAGGGAGATGCTTTTACAGTATGGAACTTGATTTTTTTCGCCTTCAGTTGCCCAACGGCTAGTTGTCTTGCAACCAATTGTTTTGCTTAACAAAAACGTTAGCTTTACTTGTCGATGAATTTTTGATATACCCCTTTATTTAAAATTTCATCAAAATCGTTTGACTATAGTTTCGGCGTTAGCGGCTTTAAATACACACAAACACAGCCACACACCGACAATTTTTCTAAACCACTTTTTTGGGTTCCTGGAGATCTAAAACACGTATTTCCGCGAAAATTTCAATTTTGAATATTTTCATGATATCAATATACAGGGTGTGTCTAAACCTAGTACCATAAATTTACCAGCCGCTTCCTGACGCAAAAATAAGTCGAAAATGTCTATAAAAATTTTGTCCTAAACCGCAGCATTAAAGGAAGCTACACGTCATTGAAAATGGTGCCACCAAGCCAAATAGGTCAAATCGAAACATGGTAGAGCACAGCCTTTTATTCACTTTTATTGTAGAATATCATATCACAATGTGTATACGAGGAACACCCTGTACGCTTCAAGACATTAATAACGACGTACTGTTCTACTGCATGATACCGTATTGCGTATTACACTTTTTACCATAATATAATAAAAATATCTCGTTAAGGACGGAACCGATTGTAATATCCATTTGAAAATTAATGACCAGATATTTCCGGCACTATTACTTCTGCAATTTATAATATCCAGTAATACATAAATATTTTTTAAACATTTCCTTCAACAGAAACGCCTTGCTACATTAAAATGATTTAAGTAGTAATTAATTTTCTTTTTTGTTCATAGATTTTATACTAAAATGGAATGTCGATTCATCAAAAATTAACCTTATAGTAACATCCAACAATTGAAACAATTATATCATGGGCAGTATGCAAAACTGTGAAGAAATAGCAATCAGTAGTTGCATGGTGTATCATCGAAAACTTAGAACAAGGGTAGGTAGGTATAAATTATATGTCAATAAAACCCTAAACAGTTAAATGAATGTAAATTTGCTGTAGTTGTATTACAGCCAATTAGACATACATTGTAGACGAAATTCCGCGTAATTTAATTGGAACTGCGAAATACACGTTCCATAAAGCTACCAATTATACTGTAGAGGTATGTAACCTATTTTTCCAGACCGAATCTATTGATTAAAATAACCATATTCGAATAATCTTCAAACTATTAATAATATATGCATAATAAATAACAAATCAGAACTCTCGAAATAGCTCTCGGCTATTAATATTACAATAGAAAAATATTGATTTCTATAATAAATAATACATTTTTACACATCTAATATTTAGTTATTATTCACCTAATAGTATATAATAGGAGAGGAGATACTATTAAGAATCATTTATGACTATCATAACTATAGTCGGGGCACGCTAAAGGTGCATCTACGTCATCAATCGCATTTTCTGGTAATTTTGTGGTACCAATCTTGAAACAGTATAAAACTGTAATATTTTTTTTGCGAATTACGTATTAAAAGTATGCTTTTTGTAAGCCCATAAAATGTTATTTTACAGTTATTATTTTTATTAATTAGTTGTATTCATATTATTCCTGCAAAAAATAAAAACGTTTACTAATTAGTATTTTTTTCGTCCTATAAGTTTTTATTTAAGCACATGATCATTGTTGTTTTTATTTATTGTGTGCATATTGCTCAAACGTCACTCTGACAGTTTGAGAAACACATTAAAGCAAATGACGTATTGAGAAACAAGAAATAAAATATAAACAGAGTAATTCGTGACGTCATGGACGCCATTAAAAAATTGATGACGTAGATGCACCTATAGCGTGCCCCGACTATACCCAACTATACATAGCCGAATGGAAAGTATTGCAGCACATTTGGAAATATTCGCGAAATTCTAGCAAGTTCAAGAATGCTCAGGTGTTTTCTATTCTTTTACAGAAAGCGATTTAAATTCAGTTTAATATTACAAGTGCTAGAAAAATTTCCCTATTTTAACTAATGAAGCACCATTAGGCGGAAGTTCCATGCAATCCATCAGATAAAAATAACACCACGTCCGTAAAAACAAAAATATTGAGACAGCATCATTTTGGCTTTAGCAGTTAAATACTGTACAGTTACTGCATTTTAATCACAGATAATGAGTAAATAATAGCGGAACCGACATGAGAAGATCGAAATTGCCTAATGTTTCATGTCTTGGATTTAGGTGAAAGATTATTCTCTATGTCCGAACACTACTGTTAGCTCTCAACTGTAATTTAAGAAGGAATTGTTCTTTTATCATATTCGAGTGAGTGGAACTTTTGGAGTTCCCCAAAAAAATTTGGGAGAAAGGAACTGAAAATGTCTATTCATTATATGAAATGTAAAAGTGTATTGATTAGTAGTAGGTTTTAATTGATTTTTAATTGTTTCTACCATCAAATTTAGTTTTACTTTTTAAATACTAGGACAAGGAAAGCAATAATAAATAGTCAGCCTTGCTTTAAGAAAACTTTAGAATTTTGTGAAAACTTATTTATTCCAAGGCAAACGCAGATGAGTTGTGAAAAATAAAATGTCCTTAAAATAACCCACTGTCGCGTCGAGGCGCATTTAAAATATCAATACAGTAATCAGATTTTTTCAATTTCCTTTCCACATCCGCACTGGTTTCTTCATTTTCTAATAACGATTCTACATAGTAAACAGTAAATTCAAGTATAATTTAAGTTTGTCGTTAATTTAAACGGAAATTGACGGGAAAATTGAAAAAAAAAACTAAATTTTTTTTATTATAAATATTTTCCAAGGTAGGAAATCTATTATCGTAAAATCAACATTAACAGCAATAAAGGAAGTAGGTACTATTATTTCATAACTAGCCACGCACACGACGAGCAACAAGGAAATACCGCATCTCTAAATTTGTAGGTCACCGCTTAATATTGACGATTTTTGCCTTCGGGATACTGCATTCCAAATTCGGAAAAATGGTTCCGTATTAGATGTAAAAGTACAATTTTCAAGGCTGACAATGTTGTGTATGTAACGAAACTCTAACAATAATTTTGAGTAACTTCCTAGTTTTGCAATTTTGCTGAAGTTTTGAGAGTAGCCCAGCGAATACAGATAGAAATCAATATGACTAGACACAGATACGGATGAGAGTGGAGAAACGCAAAGTTCATGGGCGATAAGTTGAAATCGAAAGTGTGATAGACCTTCGGATTCTCACGCTGGAATCCTGAAGCAAACTGTTAGGTATGACAGTTGATGTGAAACATGAAAGGGTTCGTTGAGTTTGAGAACTAAAAATTTACATCATGTCTCTAACTCTAAAATAAATCCACATAGAAGTACCCACTTCAGCGGATCTAATATCCAAAACCGTCAAGGCTGATGTTATATCCTCAAATTTTGCGAAGATTTACAATAATATGTGAATTCGTTACTTCGTGAATCGTATACAGGGTGTATAGTTAATTCACGCACTATAGAAATTTTAATGCAAAAATCTTTGTAGGACGAATTGAATTGCTGTAAAGATTAAATATAGTTTGTTACCATGTTACTAAACACATCTTTAATCATCAAACAAATAAACAAAGCTTTGCAAGCTGATAAGATGTAAGTAACAATTGTTGTGATAAGGTTTTAGATATGATTTACAACACAAATAAAATAGTAGAAGTATTTGTACAATTTAATTAGCTGTACATAATCACAAATGGAATTTTAATCTAATATCACTATTGACACTATTTACTAGAGCGATGCACAAGAATTTATTTGAGAAGATAGTTTTATAACTTTTGTTAAAAATGTATATTGTCGCTGTAGTTCTAACAGCTAGTAACCCACAAAAGTCAAGTTTTCAGGAGACACATCCCCGTTAATACTACGTAATTTGTATTAGTATTGTGGGTTACGAGAAATTTCTACAAAAATTACTGGGTTGGTGGGACACGATGAATTGTATTAGTGGCTTTAAAACTGAACTCCTCATAATTTTTGTTTACTTATATTAAAACTTTTTGCTACCTCGTCTGATCCTGGATAATTACTGTCTGGATTGCTGACCCAATCATTAAAAATTTGCAAGATTTTTCAACAAAAATTTTCATTATTAAGGGAAACCAAAACCCTTTTGAATTCATTAACAACTACTTTATATGTTTGAATAACTCTCAAACATGCACTAAAGATACACTTGATATTATCCCTGCAAGCCCTCCTATTAATACAATTCAGATTAAAATATACAGAGCATTTCAGTTCCCACATAGATATATCCCATATTTTTTCTACTTTGCGAAATTTATTAACAAAAATTTGAAATTTTTAATAAATTTACTATCTAGGGAGTTTCGATTGAAACAAGTGGTAACACTGCGGCAAGCTATTTTCAAAACTGCCAAAATTGACAATTTAAAACTTTTTAAAAGAAATGTTTATTCTGAGTTTGTTTTAAACTCTCTGTAGAAGAGCAACTGTATGCCACTGATATTCGATGTTGATGACGTTTGATAATTAATTTGACACATGAAGCAAATGCTACCACCGTTAAGAACTAAAATCTTATTAAAATCAGTTTCACAATTGCCTCTATTGTGAAACTGTTGTATGCAGTTTCCAGTGTCACAATGGAGCTATTGTGAACGCGAAGTAGAAAAAATTATGTAATACCTATACGTCTTATTTGAATTAATTTTGCCAAAAGATACTCAAAGGGAAGCAACATCCGTTCATGTACAGTCAGTGACATTTGTACATAAAATTATAATAATTGATATCCTATCTAGTTTGAATTGTTAGGTATCCAGGCCAACTTGATAAAATCATGGATAATGTTGTTTCCATGGCCAACTATACTACTTATATTTATCGACAACATATTATTATTAGTAGGAGTTGAATTATGTTGTATAAATGTTCATTTGTACAATAAAGATTTAATATTGTTATGATTATTATTTGTTACCCCCACCTTATTAGAAATCTAATTGTCATTTAGAATACTAACAAACTTGGAAAAACTAGTCGTTATAGAAAAATCATAAAGCATGGCCGTACATAATAATAATTAAATCATACACACAGAGACGTTTAAAATAATTGTGAAATGAGTTAACAGCTGGAACTTGGAGGAGGGATAATTATTCAGGTTCCTTTAATTTGTCTGCAATGCGTGCTGTAATGACACTGCAATTATTACAAACTTTCCTGTTAATAACATGCAATATAATGGCAATTTGATCAAATAATTAAATATTTGCACAAAACTGGGAGATATGGTACGTGTACGTATGTATTTAAGTGAAAACGAGAAAAATACCTACATTAGTTTAATTTCATTTGAAATTCAAGTGCTTCTAAATGTATGTACATTTTTTGGAAAATTACTAATTATTAAATTCAAAACACTATCTAAATTTGAAGAAGTGCTTCTTTGTAGGAAACTTTCTGATTTTTAACAATCGTAAAAGTCTAATACGCAACAGAGATGTAAGATCAGAAAAGAAATATTTCTATATGGCACAAAATAACAAGCGTAGCCTTCTATAGAATTCCGAAAATATCGAACATTTTTGGGGTCAAGCTAAAACCGATAACGACAAATATTTGATGAGAACACTTTTCTCTTTATGTTCACTACATATGGGAAGTTTTAGTGGTATCACCGCCTACCAGCTAAAAATATTTCACCTCTCTGTCATAATATCTAAAACCGAAGGTACAATTTTTATTTAAAAAATCACCTTTTAAATTATAAGTAATAAATAATGGTTTTAAGATAAGTTACAAGTATGGAAAATTTCAAATATATACGATTGTATAAGAAAGTCCTTCGAATTTGATCTAGATTCTTCATTCTTCTGCGACCTGTTTGCATTAGGATCAAATTGAACCAAACTTATTCTAGCGAGATGTGGTAAGACGCAAACAAGTATTTTCCCTTCAGAAATATCACTTATTTACTTTTTTTTACATCAAAGCATTGTTTTTATCGATAAATAGATAAATATCCCAGCCAGTATTATGAAGTTTCTTTATTTTTCGTTGGCTACTCTATTTAAGTATAATTTTTGTTTTTTTAATAGATACATAGTATACATTTCCAGTATATGGCCATATGGGATCGCTTCTGGACATGCCTTGTTGGATTCTGACGAACCGTTCATTAAAGTATTATTCCAATGAACTAATAAGTTAAAAAAGATCCGTCCTTTTGTTACGCCCCATGTTGAGAGCATTCGTTACTTGAATATTCCGTCATATCGATCATATTCGATGGCGTCTACTGCAAATAACCCTCAACACAGTTTAGAAACCTAAACCCATTTTGAAAACTAAGTTCGCATCTTTAACAATGCTGAAACCTGATAATTGCATTATACACGGACAGTTTCCTAAATCTTGACCTGTGTGGTCGCCAATCCGCAACGCGGATGATTTTACGTCATAGGACCTATAGGAAGGTTAAAAGCTTTGGTTTACTAGGAAAGCGGTGCCGTAATATAGCGGACGTAATTATGACGATCACGTGTACTATACAATCCTGGTTTATTTAATATCCCACTTTATGACACTCCCAATTAACAGAATTGTATAAACCGTTCTGGAATAAAAACCATCCATTTTAAACGTATGGACCCCACTTAGTGGTGACGTCATTTACCGTCATATTACGTCCGCTAAATTACGGCACCACTTTTCTAAAAAACCTATTTTAAAAGCTGGTCTTTCAATTCGGATTTAATGCCCAGTTAAGCTAACTAACGATCAATTGTCCTGGATAAACGAAAAGATTATTGTTTCCATAACAATTGACTGTGGGTTAGCTTAACAGGAAGTTAAACTGTTAAATCCGAATTAAAAGACCGGTCCTAAGTTATATTATCCACCAAAAAATCAATTTTGTTAAATCACTACCAAGATGCTGTCCAGATAGAAGAAAGGTTGGTTCAACAAGAAAATAGCGGAAATATTCAGAAATTACGAATGCAAATGACAATCGACTTTCTAAATCACGTATGAGATAAAAAGATAATATTATTTTGAAGTATGTAATAACTAATCATGTCTGAAAATGATATTGAAATGGCAAATGGGGCATGAAATCACAAACTATTTATTTTCTATGGAACTGCATTATTTTTCCACCATAGCAATAAAAAACAAAACAAATGCAAATTAAAAAGGATTAAAAACAAAACGAAATTTAAAAAGTACAACTATTTTCTTTATAAAGAGTATACAACTTAAAAATTAATTAACTACAAGTGATTTGACTGAAATAACAGGTACCATAAACAATTATATTCAAATATTTTCACAAACACTTTTAGTTTAGAAAGGAAACGAAGCAGTAAATTTGACCATATAGTAATGGTGTATTTTCAAGTTCGCTGAACTTGTTAATATAGCACCAGAAATAGCTCTTTGGTTGGACATTCCCATACTTTTACAATAACTATTTCGATAATTCATTTTGTCATATCCTCAAAACCCAAACATTTTCCGTTAAAAATGGGATGTTAATAATCTACCTACATTTAGTATAAATAACGAGTGTTTCAGTTTTTCAAATCAAATAATTCCATAAAATCAAACCCTGGGTAAGACTGTAAGCGATAAAAACTGTTTACCACTGTTTGCACAACAAAATAAATATTAATATCACAATAAGAACAATCTCCATGAAAATAAAAATGCCTTAAATCCATAACTACCCCCTCCTGTAAAATCCAAAATATATTCTAGTATTCAATAAACATAGGTACATACACCACTGTCAACCTAAATATTTTCATTGTTCCCCCCCACTTCCATTGTTCTTTCTCTATTGGTAATAGCGAAATATTTTATAGAAAGCCGAATCTCTAAAATGAAATAACACCTTTCACAGCAATCGTCAACTTATTTTACCTACACGGTTCCGTTAGTCTTCCTTCCCATACAAAACGCAAAAAGCACCCGGAAATCCTGAAATCAGAATGAAATACTCCCGGCTGATTGAATTTTGAAGTAGAACGCCTTCGAATTCAAAAGTTCAAATAAATTACAGTTATATTCCGTGGCTTATAGGACTTGCCTCTCGTGGGTCTTGTACAAAAAGCAGGGACAACTAATTTTCAAGATTCTATAGAGCATCTTCTAATAGAACCAAGAATAGGTTTTAAATTGATTGAATATATACCTACTACAAAAAATGAAGAATAAAACGTATTAAGGATTAAATTTTGGCTGCCGAAGCGACGCCTACTAATGTTGGTACATAGACGCAATGACTGTTTATAAACAAAATACTGATAAAAATTTGCGAGAAAACGCTAAATATACGCAAATTTTAAAATTTATCTGATGCCTATTTTTTGTTCTCACCTATTCGACTTTTTTTAAATACAAAAATGTGCACACAAAAAACGTGAAAAACTAAAAATTTATGTAGGTACCAAGAGAAAATTCTTATTGTTATCGTCTGGATCTCTTTCAAATGCACTGCAGAAATTATGAACCGAAACAAACATAAATAAACCTCTCGCTTGCACAGCTCAATTTATATTTCTTTTAATTTTTCTTGAAAAATTTTCCAAGGCAAAAAGAAGAATGAGAGAATCTATTTTGAAAAATGTCGAAAAGTCATTGCAAAATCATGGGACTTTTAGACCATTAAAACCAAGGACCACAATTTAACATCATGCTTTAAGAATTTTTCGGAAAAAAAAAGAAAAAAAGAAATATCGACACTTCACATCCTATAGTCCAGGAGCTAGGGTATATTTTAAGACTAATTTCTATCAAGCTGAAATTTTTTTATGAGCAGGTATGGTTATGTCTGCCAAATGTAGGTGGTCGGCAAAATAGGAACGCGGGACATAGAGCGCTAAGAAAAAAAATTGGCCAACTAACCAATCCAGGACGTCAGAGAGTGCTTCTGTCCCGCTCAAATTGTCGGACAAGGTGAATTTTGTGTTTGTTAAATTAGTATACAGTTATTTAAAAAAAATCAGGTTGATGGTAATAAGTCAAATGTCTTAAAAACAATACGAACCCCAAACGGCAGACACTGATTCAGTTCCGACTCTTATGTCGGACAGTTAATTTTTTGTTGTCGGAATGTCTTAAATAACGAGCAAAATAGGAATTAGCTTGATTGAAGTTTGTAAATTTCATCAAAAAATAATTAAAAACAAAAAAATTCTGGGCCCTTTATGTCCCGCGGTCCTATTTTGCCGACCACCTACATTTGGCAGACATAACCATACCAGCTCATAAAAAAAATTTCAGCTTGATAGAAATTAGTCTTAAAGTATACCGCTAGCTGCTGGACTACTATATCGAAACTTGGTTCCTGGTGTGTCCTAGAACTGTTCCATTGTTACGTAATGGTTGACGTAACACTACGATCATCAACATGATCATAAAACTACATAAAATTATAAATGTGTCATCAACGTATTGCAATATAAAGGGAAAAAGTAGCAAAACGATTCAGCAAAGATATTAACTGTGTGACCACAAAAAAATGGTGCCTCATATATAATTATAACATAATCGTATCGATCGTATCGCAACCCTAATACCATAAATTTCCTTGAACCCACTGTATTTATTTTGTATTTATAGACATTTACCATCTGCTCTTCTTTTAATAATATAGCAAAAATCCCAATACACGCAATAAATTCTAAACAGACATAAATGCATACTTCAACCTATGCCACCATTGATTACGCTGCACAGTGGTCCCAAATCCAAAAAAGCTGGCCAAAATATAAAAGTCTGTTCAATTTTTGTAATAATTCGTTAATAAGGGTAATCAAGGTCCCTGATTACGAATCTGCAGTAAACTATTGAAAAAACAAAATGGCGGTCCCAAAATGGCTGACGATTTTTTTGAAAAATTGTTAAATTTTCACTAGACGCGGGTTTTCGAAGTCCCTGATCACGAATCTGCAATAAACTTTTGAAAAAACAAAAGGGGGGGCCAAAATGGCAGAGGAAGTTCCTGAGAAATTATTTCATTTTCACAAAATTTACTACAGATGGGTTTTCGAGGGAGCTGATTACAATAAACCTGAAGTTTAAGTTTCCCAATAATTTAAAAACACATGTTAGTCAGAAAAACTTACTTTTTTCAGCATCACACGTAGTTTCTAAGAAATAAAAGTACAAAGAAAATCAAAACTGGGAAAAAGATTAGCTCCTTCAAACTTCGATAAAAATTGAATTAGCAGATATTAGCAGCTGTTCTTTTCGGATATTTATTCACAAATGTGTACATAACACTATTAAAAAAGTGTGATAACAGAACACTGCAGAACAATCAACTTTTTCTATACGTAAAAATTTTTTTTTGCAAATTTCTTGCAAATAATTTTTGTAAAATTTGACGTTTGTTCATAGCTGACAGTGCAATATATTTCTATTTTTAGTAATAGGAGTACATTGTACATGCCTTCACGAGTTGAATCCATATTTCAAAATGAAAATAGCTCAATTTTTTGAATATCTATGCACTATTTCATAAGACAGTGTGTTTTTAATTTTTCGAGTAATTGACACAAGGCGACTGGTAAGCCAGGTTCGGACTGTTGCCATTGCTGACCATGACACGTCCTAATGTTAAAAAAAGAAAAATCTGCAGACCAAACCCTAGATTATCGATTCTAGTAATCTAAATTAATGAAAACTTCTTTTCATTTTTTGAATTTTGGCCAGCTTTTTTGGAATTGGGACCACTGTGCGCTGTAATTATTTAGAAAAGTCATGATATTTCGAATTTACAAACACATCAAATCCGCCCCAAGTTCTTCAAGGTCTTTATTGGCGACCTATTAATCTTATTATTGTTTCTTGTACTACACAAGTACACTTAAAAGTTATACTAACATACTGGACGCCCGCCATCAAAATTTCTACTTGGGGGTTGGAATTTCTCCACTAGTGCCAGTTTTTCAGGTCTGGTTTAAACCCGGACAAACCAAGAATAATTCCCATCGATACAATTGATTTTGGTTTCGCTAAAGGGGGGTTTTAAACCAGAACTGAAAGAGCGGCAATTAGAGACAAAAATTACAGTTAGGTAGGATAAATCAATGGTTGGCAGGAAGCCGCATACCGCGAGACCCTGAACACAATATAAACCAAAATAATTATAAATTAGTATATTATTTAACGAGCATGTAGCGGTGGCTATTAATCATAACTCATACGAGTTAAGTTTACGAAACGAGCCGTAGCCGAGTTTCATAAACAACCCTAGTGAATAAGAGCTATTACATGCGAGTAAAACATTATACTTTGTACACGACCATTACTCAATTATAACAATTTTCATAGCAATTTATAAGAGGACCGACGCGACACGTGCCTATTCAGAAACTCAACCACCTGCATTATCAATCCTTTGCCAACTTTCAGTACTAATTTAATTTTTTGTAACACTATCAAGTTCTCTAAAAACTGCCACCAAAATGATTAAATAGACACCTATTGTAATTTGATAATCCAAATTGCTACACTTATATTAGGGATGGTCAACTTTTTTATTTGTTACATTTTTGTACTTTGATCTGCAGGTGCTGTTGAAATGTGCAACTGATCGGTACAGTTCGCATGCGTAAAAGCTGGGAATTTAGTCAACCTTAGTAATTTTATTGCATTGCCAAAATTAGAACAAGCATTTTATTTATTAAGTACCTCTTGAAAATAATTTTCGCGAATTTTGTTACATCTGCCGGCATGAAATATTGTTTTTCTTCACGGATTATTTCATTTACGGTATAATCGTTTATAAAAAAAACTGTTCCTTTCGATGTCGAAGAATAATTGTATTTTAAATTTATATACACAATACGTCATACATTAAAGGACGTTTTCATTTCTGTATAAAACAATTTATTTTATATCGAACAACTATAAGGTAATATTACCTTAGTTACGGTAACTATAAGGACATATCGATAACGCACAAGGGATATTATGATCGGATCCAAAGTCAGTTATGCTAACCTTTGAATCATCCATGCCAGGTTTGCTCAGGTAGGTACAATGAAACTATAACGAAAAATGGCGTATCTTTATGTTCATTAATTTTCTCCCCTATTAATTATTTTAGAGCACAACTGTTCTGAAGTTTTTTTGTAGGGAAAGAAATATTAAATCGAGATGTTCTATTCATCTATTGGTTTTATCAGGGGGTAATCCACTAGCGTCAATACCTGTACAGATCACTGTCAATACTCGTCAATACTCAAGAATACCTATCAGTACCCGGCAATACTGTCAGTACATATCAATACTTGTCAATACTTGTCAATACTCGTCAATACTCGTCAATACTCGTCAATACTACGATCTAGATGAGAACATATGGTCAAGTAGGTAGAAAGGATGTTCAAATTGTTGATAAACAATTTGTAATTTCTGGGCCATTGCAGCTGGCAGGGAACGGGCCTTTCAAACTGAGCCGAAGTGAAAAAAATATTGTTAATAAAAAATTCAAGGAATTAAAAAAAGTCAGAAAATGAAAGATGTTTGTACTATCACCCATATATGTTGTAAATGAATAAGTTTCTTAACAAACAGCTATTTAGTCTTTTTAATTCGCTAGATACTTTATTCAAAAAGTGGACGTGCAAACCTCCCTTGGACTTTCCCATACTAGAAATAAACATTTCGTTTTTGGTATTCAACAGTAAAGCCCTGTTTTCCTAGCTGCGTAATGCGCACGGCGTGTTACGCGTGCGTAACACGCTTTCAAATGCCGCAGCGTGATAGTGTTTTCCTACCTGCGCGATTCAAAGTGTAACGCAACGTCTTTTTAAATCAGTTGGGTGCAAAGAAGTTCATAGGACAGACATGTTCCCATAACGGCTTCATTTAAAAAGTAGAAATTAAAAATGTTAGTGAATTTCATGATGGATCTAGAGGAGGGGGAAGACGAAAAGTTATTACTACCTGTTTCTTCGTCACGAGAGAAAAGACACGGTGAAAACAAACTTTTCCAAACAGGGAAGTCAGAAGGTTACTTCAAACTGTTGATGCGAGCATGTCTGCCGAATCTTCCATAGATCAAAACTGGTGTAGTGGTCTATCCAAGGCTCTATCACGCACTGCGTCGCGTCATTGACTGCTCTCGGAGCAGTGCCCGCGTAATGCGCTGGCGGAACACGTTGGACTCTGCGTAATACGCAGTGTAGGAAAACAGGTGCATTTAAATAACACTAGACGAGTACACTGCGTATCACGCCGGCGTAACATGTCGGGCGTATCACGCAGCTAGGAAAACGGGGCTTAATTCGCGAAGCAGACCATGGAAATCATTTGAATGCGTAGCGAGAAAAACGGGCCTATACGGGTTCGATATGTACAGAAGAAAGACACGCATCTGTAGTAGTAAATAATAATAAACCAAGACTCCGACAGAAATCCGGCTTGAAATTACATCTGGCGAAGCCTGACGATCACTACCGGCCGACCGACCGACCGACGCGACGCCACGACCGTTTCTGTCACGAGTCCAGGCTAAATCTTACACAACGCGGTTAAAATTCACGAATTTCTCATCAACCGTACATTTTAGCTATATGAATACCTTATACTATGTGATAGACAATTAAATTTTGCATTCAATTATATAATAATATATAATATATTTAAAATAACAAAGTTGTTTATTATACTATGGAAAGCAAACGCCCTGTATACGCGATATACATTTAGGAAAATGCAAAATTATATACTGAACAACTTTTATATTCAAACGTCTTTCATATTTTGATTAATAAAGGCGCTATAGGAACGTCAATTTCTGTATTTTAAAACCTCGTAGAGGGCGCCACAGTGAAATTCTGGCATTCATCAAAACACAAAAATGTAGCTAATACCAAGCTGCATAAGTATAGAAAATTTAAACAAAGTTGTGTTCCCAGTTTTTTTGTAATACTTTTTTAAAAATTCCAAAATTTTTGGAAAAGCGCCGTTGCGACCGTTTGTGGATTTACTAAATAAATTTTTCTCATGGTATAGTACCGCCAAAGGGCTTTCAAACAAGTTGTTGCGGAACCTGACCAGATAACTGGGTTTTGAGTTATGGGGCGTTAAATTCGAAATATTGAAAAATTCATAGCGGCCGCCATTTTGAAGCTAGAGAGTCCGGCAAAAAAACTTTTTCCCTTGAATTATGGTCTTCTTTTATATCCCCAAATCAGATTTTCAAAAATTCCGCTTCTCAAAAAACTGCTACCAAAAAAACATGGCTAACTTCCGCTTCCGGTTTCGGGTTTTTCTTGAAAAGCTTATTTTGTCGATGAATTTTCGATATACCCTTCCATTTCAAATTTCATCTAAATCGGTTCACTAGTTTTTGCGTTAGAGGCGTCACATACATACATACATACACACCCACCCACAGCCAGACATTTTTAAATTTCGAAAATTTTCATGATATTAATACTTCCCCTATACCAGTGGTGGTATGGGAAAGTAAAAACTCGGTAAAAACTAGTGTAAATGTCTACGGCTCTACGCTAAATAGCCTTGAAATTTAGCACAATCTGCAATTTTACTTTTCTTATAATCCTGATCTTGGCAAGACCTTCCTGCCTCCCCCATAGATAGATACTTATTCCGAAAAAATAACTATTTCAGTTTGTATAGGAACAATACAAATACAGTACAGAATACAGTCTAAAAACACAATAAATCAATAACATTGTTAAATATAAAAAAAACAAATAAACGATACTTAAGTAGAAAACGACATAGATATTAATATATTCATCCATGCTGTAAAATGTACAGTCTGACAGTACAGGCATACTTTACAGTCCTTGTCAATACTTTACAATACTTGTCAATACTTGCAGTACTGGTCAATATTCTTCAATACCATGCAGTTTCTGTCAGTTGCTGTCAATACTCCGCAGTACGTGCAATATCGTCAATAACAAAAATTTTTGTCAATTTTTCAATACCTGTACATGATTTTAGATAGTGGATTACCCCCCGGGTTTTATATTTTACAACGCTCAATTTTTGCGATTTTTTCTTTCTATAAAACTAAAATACAAAACCAATAGAACGTCGCGTATTTCTTTCTTTACAAAACACTTACAAAGAGTTAAGCTCTAAATGCTCTCTATCGTGCATAATCCTATTCTATACCCTATATATAAATATTTATTTATTACTTTATTTAAACCGGCTTTTACCTCTACAACGAAACCGTTTTCGGTTTCATATTCAAAAGAATGTTTTCTTCTCTATTTTTAGCATTAAAACAAATAAATATAACTGAAGCGTGTAATGGTAGATCTCCAAATAGAAAGTATCGTGACTGCAGTTAGTAGAACCCGAATGGTAAAAATATTTGACCCAAGTGGCGTAACATGTACCAATATTAATAAACATGGTATAGTATAGAAAAAAATTATCAATAAGTATGATAAATGTCAGACTTTACCGGAAAACTAGTTAAAAAGTTAATTAATGTGAAATTAAATAATGCTTATAATACAGGGTGACAACAAGCTACCCACCTTGTATGAGTAACTTGTTATAGTAAGATTTACAGATTTGGATAAATTAGCAAAGTTGGGCATAATTACAAGACAAATCTAACACCTCTCTTGTTTTTGATCAATATTGCCAACTTTCTGAATTAATCTGAAAAAAAAACTGAAAATTAAAGAGTTTTTCAGTTTTTTCTGTTACCCATACAACGTGGGTAGATTATTGTCACCCTGTAGTATATGATAAACTTAAAGCAAAACAAGTTTTTTTTTTTTAGATATAATTTAAAGCTCCACCAAGCTTACAAATGCCCCGGAAAATATGTCAACTAAATTTTGAAAGACAAGGCGCGACAATACGTCAACCAATAGCAAACAATTATACTTAAAAGTACATTCATTGAAAAAATTCAATTGACGTTTGAAATTTTAAAAATTTCAGTATTTGTCAGATTGTTTTGACGTTTAAAATCTGTTAAGTATAAATGCTAAATCAAGGAAGTTAATTCAATCTGAAGCCAAAAATATCATTCGGAAGCTCATGGAATTCTTCGTATGAAAAGTAGTTACAATTATTTAAATTTGCCGCCTAAATGTTTTTATTTTGACTGTACTTTGAAAAACTATAACAGCGCCGGGCACGCCCCGTTTCAACTTTGTAAGCTTGGTCGAGCTGTATAATATAAACATTAATTTCTTTGCCAAAACGATATTTTATTTCACATGCTGTATACTGAGGGATCATCAAACAAAACTATAAGCCCATCATACAAATTACTTTGGTTAACAGGATTTTTTTTTTAAATTACTGGTAACACTTCTATATTGTTATTTCATATTACAGCTCTGCCAAGCTTACATAATTTAAAGGGGGCGTATTCGGTGCTGTAATAGTTTTTCAAAGTACAGTCTAAAATTAGACAGCCAACCACAAAATCCATTTAATTTTGTTAATGTGACTGAAATCGCGTTCATTTTATAAAAAAATTATGCTTATGTTGGTGTTATTTTGAAAACGTTTACATTAGCTGCGTTCAATTGACTCAGCAATTGAACCAATAGAATGGCTCGATTTTTGAAAATATCGCATTCTATTGGTTGGTACTAAAATACTCTGGGGCTGTATTCTCGAAATCACTCAACATTTTCTCGTACACGACAAAAAAAATGAACCAATCCGAAGGCTATTTTCCTGACAATTGATCATATGTCATGCCACAAAAAATAGTTTGATTGGTTCATTTTGTTTTGTCGTATACGAGAAAATGTCGAGTGATTTCGAGAATACAGCCCTTGGGCGTTTGTGTCGAGTTACTGAGTCAAACCGTTGAGTGGTCAAACTATTTTCTTTTGAAATTTTCAATGAGCATGTTGTTTGAAACTGTATATAAACACAGTATGATGTAACGTCATGAAATTTATTGATGACGTATTTATCCTGGGGCTGTATTCTCGAATTCACTCGACATTTTCTCGCACACGACATAAAAAAATGAACCAATCCGAAGGCTATTTTCCTGACAATTGATAATATGTCATGTCAAAAAAATAGTTTGATTGGTTCATTTTTCTTTGTCGTGTACGAGAAAATGTCGAGTGATTTCGAGAATACAGGGCCAGGACCTGTATTCTCGAAATCACTCGACATTTTGTCGTGCTCGACAAAAAAAATTGAACCAATCCGAAGGCTATTTTCCTGACAATTGAGCATATGTCATGCCACAAAAAATAGTTTGATTGGTTCATTTTTTTTTGTCGTGTGCGAGAAAATGTCGAGTGATTTCGAGAATATAGCCCCTGGGTCTATATTCTCGAAATCGCTCGACATTTTCTCGTGCTCGATAAAAAAAATTGAACCAATCCAAAGGCTATTTTCCTGACAATTGAGCATATGTTATGCTACAACAAATAGTTTGATTGGTTCATTTTTTTTGTCGTGTGCGAGAAAATGTCGAGTGATTTTGAGAATACAGCCCCTGTTATCTCAAATGGACTATTAATAGTATTATAAGCCAATATACCATGTGTCCGTTTCTCACACCCCGAACATAAAAATATTGTATCGAAAGTTTTTATCCTATCAGTTTCTGGTCGCCCCCTGCTCGCCAGTTCACAGGAATTATTAAGTAGGTTCATGGAATCAATCGAAAGATAAAATTATTGCACATCAAATCATACTAATACGATTAAGATGCCATTTTTATCATAATGTAGTAATTTTTCAAATGCGACAGAATTACTTTAATATTTATTTTATTTATGTATAGTATAGTTCCACTTGGCCATAAATTAACTTATAATTGAGGGTAGATATCCAGTGAGACATCTTCCTACATGTCATAGATATGTAGCAACAAATACTTATTGTCCCTAAAGGGACAAATTGTATATGTAGAGTGGAGTAATTTAAAAAAAATGTAGTATAGCAATAAGGCACTATAAATTCAAATGCACAATGTTAATTGTCTATGATTTGAACTTTGATATTGGATATCCCGGAATGTCTCCCTAAATTACATGAGCAATCAAGGACGGGTAATTGTTATTCCATAAGCAACAGTGATTAAAATTCTTTTTGATCCGATCTGGCTAATTAGTTCAATGTCTGAGTTAGAGGTAATCAGTTGAATATATTATTTAATTATAAAGATTCGTGATTTAGATAATGTATACCTAGGTAATCCTCACACGAATGTAATTTCCGTGATCATCGTCCACTACTTTATATACCGTGTGTCCCTGGGAAGACGGAACATAGGGATCTTATTATGCTAAACTTTTAAAATGATCCACGAGTGCTTTGAAGCATTCGCCTTGAAACAATTACACGAATGTCACCGATCGTTAACGATTTCCATGCCGATCATGTATGATCGTCTCCAGATCAAAATTTTTGTTTGTGTTTTAAATGTCAAAGACAATAATTAAAGGTTATGTTCATGTTAATTTTTTTTAAATGGGGTCCTACCTTAACTGAAGTACAGTTTAGAGCTGACGATCAGTAATCCCAGTTAAATTACACGTGAAATTTGAAAATTTACTTTAATAGGATGGTCTTGATGTATGAACCGAAGAATTTGATGCGACACAATCAGCTTTATGATGAAACATGCTACAATGCTAATTGCATAAGACTGTATTAAGATTAAATCAAAGAAAACGCGAATATTAATATCAGTTATAGTGTGTACGAATATGAAATCTTTATTTCTACGGCAATTTAATGTGATCAAATAATTGTTACATTAAAAGTATTTGATTTTTAAGGAGCCGGATTCTTGCATACCACAAAGGAAAGTTTTCTAACACAGGTCCACAGCATTATTTTATGTACCTACTAGTATAATTTTCGTAATTTTGACGATTTTTATAATCATACAGCTCGACCAAGCTTACAAAGTTGAAAGGGGGCGTGTCCGGCGCTGCTATAGTTTTTCAAAATACAGTCAAAATAAAACATTTAGGCGGCAAATTTAAATAACTGTAAATACTTTTCATTCGTAAAATTCCATGACCTTCCGAATGATATTTCTGGCTTCAGAATGAATTATCTTCCTCCATTTAGCATTCATACTTAACAGGTTTGAAACGTCAAAAAAATCTGACAAACACTGAAATTATTAAAATTTCAAAAGTCAATTGAATTTTTTCAGTGAATGTACTTTTGAGTATGATTGTTTGCTATTGGTTGACGTATTGTCGCGCCTTGTCTTTCAAAATTTAGTTCACATATTTTCCGGGGTATTTGTAAGCTTGGTGGAGCTTTATTTTTACTATTATTTGGTTTCCAAAAACCTCTACCTACTGTATAAAATAAAATAGCTCGAAAATAGTGCAAACAATTTTTTTCACTGGCCTATTTCATCTGCGGAAACCTATCAAACCGTATCAAACTTTAGTTTATAAAATGGAATATTCTAATATCTTTGGAGAACAACATTCTAAATCAATTTCTCCTTACATACATGGATCACAAATAGCGTCTTGCTTTTAAATTATGCCCAAGAATTCAAAAATCTCATCAAAAACCGTATATTTTCCTGCAAGTGACGAAAATAGTATTCTTTGCAAGCGAGAGAAAAGTTTATCACCCGAGATGAAGTCGAGGTTGGTAATTTTCTCGAGTCTCAGAAAATGATTTTCATCACAAACTATACTTTTTCTACGATCACGTTTATGTCCTATACTAATATGTACCTACAATAAATTCTTGCTACTGACAAGTTAGAATTAAATGGCAAACGTCAAACTGCAAACAAAAAAGCGACAGCCGGCAACGTGATGTGGGATATGGGATATTTACTTTCGCCACTAGAGACGAAAGTTTATTACTTGCTCTGGGAGTAACAAAATTATAACAATTATTTAACTATAAATAAACAACATTGAATATAATTTAAAGTGACCTATAATAAATTCTAAACATTTTTGGACTCCCTCAATAATTATGCTTCCCCTATTTATAGTATAAACAAATGAATATCACAGCCGCCTATCATAATTTTATTTTTTGAATAATTAAGCGTAATTTTACAATTTAACAACAAAACTAAACATATTTTATACAGGGTGTCCAAAAAATGGCGAAAAATATTTATGGGGCGTGGTAGGTGATTGAAGAGAAAAATAATAAAAAAAATTTACCGGTCGTGTTTTCGTAGTTATTAACCAAAAAAGATGTGCATAATCTGGCACATGCACATTTTATAACTTGTTAGGAAACTATTTATTTTGACTGTACCTACTCATATTACCAACGACTGGTTTTCGCTATCTCGATATAAAAATTGTTAGTAGGTACCTAATAATTTAACAATTTCTAATTACTTGCTTTTTTACAATTTTTTTAATTTGAAAATAATAAAAGACATTATTTTCTACAAACAGACTACCTACCCTTCATTTCCAATTTTTAAAAAGTTAAACATGCTAACTTTACATCTTCATATCTTATAAGTAGGTAGTACCTTACAAATTTGAACGAAAAAAAATTTTTTTAACATTTTTTTCATACTTTAGGTTTAGCGGTACTGAACCGCTATTCAGTACCGCGCCATTTTTGGAACACCCTGTATACATACTTATTTTGTTTATAATCTCTTTGTATTTCATTAATATCTAATTTGCTTTACAACTTGTGATGCATGTTTTACAATCTTATTCTGCCAAAAACCATACACAAGGTGTTCCATTTATAAAACCAAAGTTAGATGTTTCCGGAGAAGAAGTACCTAGATCATAGAAAATAATTGTTTGGGCTATTTTATACATCAAGTTCGGTTAGACAAGTCTCTCCTTTAACTTTTTCTTAATATTTCAGCAAATATAAGCTGGGCAATGTAAAAACCGCCACCTGTATGGCCAACAAACCAAAATGCGGTAGCACCTTTGCACAACTGGCGCAAAGAATAATTTCATTCAAACTCTTTAACAATTCAATTAATAGGTAAATAGGTTGTTTAGCAAGGGGTTACAAGTAAAACAAGTGTCAATCCGCCCAATCCGTATAACATAACTTAACCTAAGTAGATTGTGCCAATTCACTATGCATGAACTGTATTGACACTCAAGATAGGCCTACTCGCCTTGTTGAGTTACGTAATTTGAAAAACTGACAGGTTATGCAAAACGATATATTATTGTAGTACGAGGTAGTGGTATACATGAACATTTGCAATTGCAACTGATAGAATGTTATTGAAGTAAACTTGGCAACTGCTGCTTCACATCAGAATATTAAATAATTGGGTCCAACGTGCAAGTAAATCAATTATTTCACAGTAAGGACATTAAAAAAATTAGTTACACTGCAACCTCGTTAAAAACGAGGTAGTTCTATTAAAATCAAATGCAAATGTCAAAGTGCCGCATAACCTACCAGTTTTACCGAGGGGCAAATCACCAGTGAGATGTGGTGTACACAAGGCAGGAGATGTTGGGGAGATGTAGGAGATGTCGAGGAGATGTGGGAAATGTTGGGGAGATGTGGGAAATGTTGGGGAGATGTGGGAAATGTTGGGGAGATGTGGGAAATGTCGGGGAGATGTAGGAAATGTCGGGGAGATGTGTGAGATGTGGGTCATGTGGTTGAGTCATAATGTTGGTGGAATGCAAGGAGATGTCGGAAACCGTCGAAATAATTCCAGCGTTATTATCGGGAATGGTAGACAGTGATAGAGAAGGTGGTTTCTTCGAGAAAAAATCGTGTGGCCACCTTTTTTTAAATAATTTTTCAAAAATTTCAAAAGTTTTGGAAGAGCGCCGTTGCGACCGTTTTTTGGATTTACTAAATAAATTTTTTTCATGGTGCAGTACCGCCAAAGGGCTTTCAAGCAAGTTGTTGCGGAACCTGATCCGATAACTGTTTTTTGAGTTGTGGGGCGTTAAAGTCGAATATTTGAAAAATTCATAGCGGCCGCCATTTTGAAGTTAGAGAGTCCGGCAAAAAACTGTTTCCCTTGAATTATCGTGTTCTTTCATATCCCCTACCCAGATTTTCAAAATTCTGCTTCTGAAAAAAATGCTACCAAAACAACATGTCAACTTCCGCTTTCGGTTTCGGATTGTTTTGAAAAACTTATTTTGTCGATGAATTTTCGATATACCCCTTCATTTAAAATTGTGGTATTTGGTGTCGTCTTTAATTCCTGTCTCTTTTGTATTTGATTTATTGGCAAATAAGGATTATATAGTTTCTTACGATTTATTGCAATTTACTAAATATTACAGTAGGAGTATATTTTAAAAAACGATCATAACCGGTAAGGTGATGAATAATCCTTGCGACTATCTCTTACACACAATTGTTTTATTTACAAACAAAATTCATGAGGTGAGGAGATGTGGGGAGATGTTGGGAGATGTGGGGAGATGTGGGGAAATATTGAGGAGATATGGGAGATGTCATCGAAAAGGAGATGTGGTGTACACGTTTTGGCTTTGTGGTTTACCCCTCGAGTTTTACCCTATAACATGGTTTTAAAAAGCAAACCGCAGAGAATTACAGCGGCCTAATTTAGGCCACCTGTCTGGACTTCGTAAACAGTAAAACAAAGCCCACGTCAGGTACATTCCTAAATAAATTATTATTATTATTTGTTGGAATTGTTGGTTAAAACATAAAACATATGTTACGTGGCATTGTGGCAATAATAACTTAACTAACATTTTAAAACAAAACCATGTACCTATGCGATAACTTTACCCACAATTAATTAATAGATGGCAATTAGGGACAATGAATAATGAGAAAGTAGATACGATGTTTTATGTCACAGAGGAGTGCGGTGGAATTTTACCAATGCAGCACGGAAACTTGGCATGTAAATCACGATGCGGAATTACGGATTTTCGTTATTCCTCCAAGCATATAGTATTGGCAAAATTTTGGATTTTAGGCGAAGGAGCATGGAAGAGAGAGTGAATAAGTCGAAAAGGTCATGGACGAAAATTGTGTTTATTTATGCGAGTGATGTAATCGAGACATTCCCTTCGGAATGCGGTGATAACATGAGTGCGGTGTGCAGGGTTGGGTTTGCTGGACTCCCCGTGCTTTGGCGACGTGGAGGCCGTGCAGGTGCCTTCCACCCATATGACAACTCACCCGTTGGCAACGTATACAACAGATTGTCAAGGAAGAACGTATCCGAGTTGTTTATCATTTAACCACAATGGGTGGGCCTAGTTTTTGAAAAGCGTGTTGTTAGCCCCGGACTGGCGGCTTAAGTGCATACACACAAGTATTAAAAACATATGCTGGACAGCAGCACGTCACGAATTCCGCGATGCTGGCGACGTCGGATTCGCGTTCACGCTCAAATTGCAGGAGGCCACGGACGCGCCAGCTGATCGGTCCGCCAGCATGTTCAGTTTGCTGGTTAGGTTTACAGCTTTCACACCCACCGACCAGAGCTCCTCCGCTCACGCACCAGGAGTCCGGAGTCGCCTCCGAGCGCACTGCCGCCACGTCGAGCGATTGATTCCGGACCGCATTACGCCGACGTCCGCCGTGTCCGAACGGAAATCATTCTGTACTTTGTTGTTAAACGTTTCTTGATTGATACTTTTAAATATTTAATCAAGGGAATTTCGATTCGAAACCACAACCACCGCACTCTTGCTTAGCACTATATTATGTACCCGATTTTCTCCTTTGCACCAAATTCTTAAGCTAAGATTAATGTCGCACAATTGCTGTTACCTGAGCTGAAGTGTGATCGCTTCGTGTCGCCGTTTTCGTTGTCCCCGTCCAGTGGTCTTTTCCTGGAGTCCGCGATCTCTGGTGACGGGCACGTATCCATTCCCGAGTCAGCGGCCATCTTGAATTTAGACGTCCATTAGCAGAGAGCGTCAACGCGATACCACTTACTCGCACACTTCACCGAGACTGATTCACAACGGAGACATGTCTTATTTCGCCAGCGGTTAGATTGTCCCCACTTTTACTAGGACCCAGCTGTAAACTACTAATAAATCACTGCAATTCCCTTCTCTAATCTATTTTTGCACTGATAACGCAAAGACAATTCGAAAACAAAAACGAATCTGACCGGAAAACAAATAAACTTCCTGAGTGTATGAACGAACGAACCGTACTTCTGTTATCACTACTTCTTGCAACCAAAAATTCTGCCTCGTTTGTTTCTTCGTTAGAATCTTGTCTAGGCACCGCGACGTCAGGACTGCGCTTCTACTTCTGTAAAAAAAATGTGTCATATAAGAAACAGCTGAATAAATGTAGGTCCGTCACGTGTTGCTGATGACCTTCACATTCGCTACCACAAATATTTACGTTCCTCGTTTCGCATCATCCTCGTCTAATGAAAACACGGATATTTTTAAACTCCTCGCGCAATACAACATTCTCCTAGTCATCAAATACGTTAAATGCATCTTTTTATTGTTGCTTTTGTTGTCAACAATAATTGATGCAAACAAGTGGTGCATTGTCAATGTTACCAACCTATCATAAAAAATAAAGTTGCTTATTGTAGGAACCCCCTGTTTTTTATTTTAAATATTCAAAATGCAATCTGCAACTATTTTGGCACGTCTTATAAACTCCTACAAATACACAGAGTGTTCCGTATTTGCATGCCAACAAGCTTACACAACCATTCAGTATCTAAAATTAAGCAAAAAAAGTTGTAGGTGTCTATTACAGTATTACATACACTACACACAGCGTTCTTGATTATTGATTAATGATTATTCATTTATTCACGGAGAACCTTTTTTAATTTCAGGGCAACGGCTTAGGGCGCTAAAATTATACAGGCGTCATTTAAAACATTTATATTTAACAAACGATGGACACCTACCTACTTTACCTATTTTCAGGTCTTGTCAAACGTGCAAAATTAATGTCAGGTAGACATTGTTTATTAATGAAATAATTTGTACCAAATACATACAAAATTAATTAAATGAAAGAATTATTTTTGCTATAAAATCATCACAATTCGAAAATTATCTGGGTTTAATTCTGGTAGCCTTGGCGACGATAAAATCGATACATTTTAACCTAACCATATTCGTTGCTTCAAAACTAGCACAAATAGATATTCTAGTTGTATTAGATATTATAAAAAAATGACAACTGAAACTAATAATAACTATTTATATAATACATTCAGAAAACTCTCGTGACGTTTAATGTGTCAAATGCAAAATTCAGTTGGTTAACAAAAAAGATCCCTACTAGCTATTAGGACTCAAGGCCCCATTTTCAAAAATGTGTAGCGATTTTTATATTATCCAACTAAATTTTTCATTTGACTCATTAAACGTCACGGGAGTTTTCTGAATGTATTATATTTGGATAGAGTATGAACAGGTACCTACAAAAATATGATGTTTTACATTAGTCAATAATAAAAAATTAGTAACCACTAGCCGCGTAAATTAACTTCTTGCACTGAAAAGAAACTATAATGGTACGTTCTAAAACTAGTCGGTAGTGGAAAAATATTTTTTCCACTACTAGATTTAGAAGGTACCATACCATTATTTAGTTTGTTTTCGGGGCAAGAAGTTGACTATCTCAGCTAGTGGTTACTAATTTTTTATTATTGACCATTGGTCAATAATAGAAACATATTTGTTTCTCTTTTTTAACAAATAATTGAAATAAATAAGCTTTAGAAAGTGGTTGTTCTATTATGAAGGTGAATATTATAATATTCGATATTTGACATAATTTTAAAGGCATCAGGCTCGAATCCTATACTTTATTTTTTCTAACCACGGCCTGGATGTAAACAAAACCACGTGACAATTTCTAAAACGTCATTACAATGTAACGCTGTCATTGGTAGTTGCAGCGAGAAGATTTCACCCCTTTACTGTAGGAGTAGTTACGTTCGATTCGTGAGTTAATTGCAGTTGTATTTGTCGTCATCTGTGTATGATATCTGGTGTTTTAGTATTTTGATTTATTTAAAATGGAATCGTCGCCCAGTGAAACTATTCTTTGCGGCTATGGTTTAAACTACCCCGCGCGCTAGTTTACGTAAAATACCTACCACTGTAAACGTACACTAGACATGATCACGTGGTTTTGTTTACATCCAGGGGCTGTATTCTCGAAATCACTCGACATTTTCTCGCACACGACAAAAAAAAATGAACCAATCCGAAGGCTATTTTCCTGACAATTGAGCATATGTCATGCCACAAAAAATGGTTTGATTGGTTCATTTTTTTTTGTCGTGTGCGAGAAAATGTCGAGTGATTTCGAGAATACAGCCCCTGCCGTAGTTAAAAAAAATAAGGTATAGATAATTTGTCTTAGATAAACGTCAAATTTTACACAAATGTCAGTTGAAATGTTTTTAGGCAAGGCTACTTAATTTTTGTGGATATTTAGAAATTAATTTTATTTTTTAATAACGTAAAAACGATTAATTATAAAAGGAATAAAGGTGCTAGTAGTGGAAAAAATAGTATATAAACCATGGTAGAGAAGACTTATCAGCCTCGGCAGCTTATTTCTTTCGATGCTCCGCATCTCAGGAAATAATAATACTCGGCTGAGAAAAATTTCTTGTATACCTTGGTGTATAATATACTATTATTATTATTTACATGACAAGTACAGAAAATTGAACATGAATAAGCAATTGTTTCAGTCAATTTCTGATTAGTTGCCACGTTGAACATAAACAGTTTTTAAATTATTTTGTCTTACTAATATCTACGTTATTGGCTACCCTTTTAATGAAATGAGTAAGTACCTATAATATGTCTAAATAACTCATCAACATTTTGAAAGACTAAACGTTATTTGATGTAATACATACTGGGTGGCGTATTTAAGATAAACCACCCTTGATAACTTGGAAACGGATTCTGATATGATATGCGATTTTCGCAGAAAAGTGTATTTCTATTTTGGCATTTCGCGTTCACAATAATAGCTCTATTGTGAAACTGAAAACTGCACGATAGAGTCTATTGTGAAATTGTTTTTGGTAAAATTTTAGTACTTAAAAGTGCAATTTTTGTTTCACATGTCAAATTATCAAACGTCATCAACATCACATATCAATGGCATGCAGTTTGTAATAATAAATTTTGTAAATCTGCCGTTTACATGTAAACCTAAATAGTGGTAGGTACCTATTTTACGTTATGGTACAATCTATCACGAAATCTTTCTTGCACCCGCCTAAATGTGAATGAACCGTTTTAAAGTTAGAAACGGTTAGAAACAATTATAATTTAAATTAAAGTCAGTTGTACCTGTTGATCTCCAAGAGTTAAAAAATAGAATTATTGTCGTGTTGAGCAATTCCGAAGAAACATTTAATATAAACAAATTTATAATATATTGCATTACCATATTGTTATAACTTTCAAACGGTTTATTAAAAAATCAATTAATTGACAAGGCTGAATAGCATTTTTCAAGAGCTTTCATTTGATATGGGACATCGGGTACATTGGGCATTGGGCACTTAAGATTTCAAAGTTTAGGAATTGAAGAAAAGAAAAGTATTTGTAAAACATGAGTTCCTAGATGTTACAACATGTAGCGAAAACCGGATATTATATCACAATCCACAATCCAAATTATTAAGGGTCAAAAATGCGCAATGCGCTACCTAATATGATTGGAGAAACGCCTGATTTCAACAACATGGCAACAATTCTTTCTATTCTCAAATCGTTTATTAAGTATGTATAACCGTAGGTTTTTTAATCGTCCTGTAAAATTCTGATTCTATATAGTACCCAATTAAAATAGATTATTATTATTATTATTTTACTCGATTTGTAATAAACGGAACAGCGTCGTTGATCGATTTTAACATGCCGCAGTATGAGATAGTCTTGACGATAAAATATTATATACAATCAACATTAAATATCTTAGATATTACCAAACTTGACAAAAATTCAATAAACATCATTACATATTTCTGGCATAAAATATAAGAACCCATAGCTTGCATTACGCGAAACTGTACATACAAAAATGCTAGCTTAAAAGTGTAAGTTACCCAAAAATACAAAAGAATACAACACCCAATTCTAAATGTGTACACATGCCCAATTTGTCCACAACAACGCCAAAAAATACAATCGTATAGGTAGTTGGACGAAATGGTCATGTTGGGAGGTGTGTCTCTTCTTTGGTGTGTCCAAATTGCATTTTTGGGCATTATGAATAAAGTGTATGCACCCAGAATTGGGAGATGTGGTCGCGTTACCATGTTGTGTCCCTCTGTATTGTATTTTTTGGGCATATTCGGCAAACAAGAGAACAATCAACGATGTGGTTGTATTGGGCATTGCCTCTTCTGTAGTTTTGGACGTTGTGGACTTTGGGCGAAATTTTCCAATGATGCCTTTTCTGTTTCTAATTCTCTAGTAAGAAATTGAAATAATATTCTTTCATCCGTATTTAAATATTACAGCAGAACGCGGATATAACAAACACAAACAAGTCTTTATTTAGAACAGGAAAACAAATTTGATATCAAATAATCAGAATCATGAAAAATTAATCAAATTTTCAAAATAAGGTGTATATGCTTCAATATTGGAATATTTCCCTAGGTTACTAGATTACAGTTCATTGTGGTTTCAATTTCTTAACAGCTACCTACCCTTGCAGCTGAAGCAAACTAAACCTTACAAGTACTAATAGTTCAGTCAAATTAGATCAGAAAACGGCGATTTGAAAAAATAATCGGTAAAAAGCTATAAATTGGTGGAGACCTTTATTTTGACATACTATTGAACATACTGAAAGTCCGGACCGCTATCTGCATGGCTCGATCCGCCATCTTGGAAAAAAGATGCTCCAATTCATTTCCTCATTCCTCGGTAATCATTAATCCTATAGTGTTGACGGTTATTATAAAAAATAAAGCTCATTAAATTGTCTATAAAAAAGGCACAATACATTTTTTTCATATCTTTAATAGTTTCTCTGTAATACACCGATGATTCATAAATAATGTTTATTTCTGGACTGTACTCTTAAACGATGTTAGCCTATCTAAAAAAATTGAGGCTAAAGGTTTTACCGTTAACAAGCTGCAGACGACGCTGATACTCTTATCATCACGACAGCGATAGAAGTATCTTCCTCCGAAGAAGCTGTAATTGTTGTGGAGGACATAGACTTTCTCGTTCTTCTAATTGCTCTAGCTCCACTAGAACGGAATATTAATTACCTAAAATCTGGAAGAGGAAAAACCGAACGCAAAATCTACTGTTCTCGTATATTACAATATGGAGGACTTCGAGATATAATTCTATTTGCCCACGCGTTTAGTGCTTGTGATACAACATCGTATCTCTTCCAAAAAGGAAAACTAAAATGCTTTAAACTGTTGAGGAAACGAAAACATTTACATAAAATCGTAACAACACTACTGACATGGTACATCATGTCTAAATTCAAGTGATGCTTTTCACATGGAAAAGGAGAGTTCCATTGAGGGGAAGCTTCAGGAAAATGATTTCTTCGTGGACGATATTGAAGATGTAGATGATGCTCCTAGCCCTACAGATTCACAACCATGAACCGTGTCAGAATAATCTTAAACTGCATGAGTGATTTTTAGGACAGCCTGACACATAAAATGTAAATATCCATATATTAACTAGCGTATTACAGAGAAACTATTAAAGATATGAAAAAAATGTATTGTGCCTTTTTTATAGACAATTTAATGAGCTTTATTTTTTATAATAACCTTCAACACTATAGGATTAATGATTACCGAGGAATGAGGAAAAAACTGAATTGAGGCATCTCTTTTCCAAGATGTCGGATCGAGCCCTGCAGATAGCGATCCGGACTTTTAGTATGTTCAATAGTATGTTAAGATAAAGGTCTCCACCAATTTATAGCTTTTTACCGATTATTTTTTTCTGTTTTGCTAATTTGACTGGGCTATAAAGATTTGCTGATTTGCATATGAAAGGGAGTCTATGTCACAACGGCCACCGGTCACAACGGCCACTAAAATGTTGGCCGTTGTGGTAATGGTCACAACGGCCACCTCGGTCACAACGGCCACCTTGGTCACAACGGCCACCTTGGTCACATCGGTCACCCGATTCTGCTGGTCACAACGGCCACCTTGGTCACAACGGCCACTCTTGTTTAGAATTCGGAGTGACTATTTGTACACACGGTATGTAACGAGAGATCAATAAAAAAACCAATTAGGGCAGGCTGTGAAATTGAATTATTTTAAATTGGTACTGTAGCCACATCCACAGAATGACATTTCTGACATGAACATTTAAAACTGAACGCTCTTGTCTAAGTTTTTTATTTGATTATCAAATTATTAAAATATTATTATCAACTAAAAAACTTAAAAACTTAGACAAGAGCGTTCAGTTTGTGACCAACAGCGTAGGTGACCGTTGTGACCAAAACTTATAGGTGGCCGTTGTGACCGAGGAGTCCGTTGTGACCATGACCACAACGGCCAAAATTTTAGGTGACCGTTGTGACCGGTGGCAGTTGTGGTCAGCCCCCATGAAAGGTACCACAAATTACCAATTTCTATGTCTTTTAAACATTTGTGACTTAATTCGTTAGAGCCAACAGTACTATATCTCAATGCCTCTTTCTAAATTTCATTGAAAAAGTGAGCATTCGTTATTAGTAAAGCAAAGCTTTTTCCGTAATTGTTCATTTTTTTTATTTTTCAAATGCATATAAAATGAACTAAAATTATTATTTTTCACCAATGGGGGAACTATTTTTTCGTCTTTCTTTTACGGTTTACAGTGCTATTTCTTGATCCAATTTATTCAAACATATACATAAAAATGTCGGATTATTTATTAATTTCACAATCAGGCTGACGCATTATAATATCTAGGGTCCTATTCCTATCGTAGTAATAGAAAAATTTAGAATGTGCTAGCCGATAAAAAAATAAATCATGATCAGTGGGCAGCAAAATAGTATTCGTACCGAGTCATACTGTATTAATTTTAGATTTCGGAACTCTGCATAACTCTATGGAAAAATAATGATCTTGTTTTCTAAAACCTTCACGATGTCCCAATAAAAAGTGAATTTTTTTCCTCTGATTTGAATTAAATTTTCCTAAAAGGTAGAACATAATCTGGTTTACTTTGTGACTTATTATTTTTGTAAATTTAAAATGTATTTACATATAAAAGGTGCAGGTAATATGTTTGTTTTATTTTTGTTGGTACCACCAAGATGCTTTTACAATCAAAGGTATATTTGAACGATCACCATTTGATATCTAGTAAATCGTAATATGGCTATCTTTGAGAAAAAATTCTTTCAATTCAGGGAAAAAATTATACAATCTTGACTTATGTCAGTAGTAAGTTCTAAATTCATTTTTGTTTGACACTTTGTTATTGGTTATGGTTGGCTGTACTTAAGCAGTGGCGTCGGAACCACGGGTGCAACGGGTCAGTTGCACCCGTAAACAATTTGTAAATGGCTCTTTGCACCCTTTACTGTTTTTGGTATTTTCAGTATTTCAATTCAATGCAATTTTAAAATATGCATACGTAAAATTGTTGAAATTTTGATTTTTTAAAATTTTACATTAAAATAGCCATATGCTCGTAAAACGCTTTTAAATTGACCACGCCCACTTTTGAAAAAAAAATCGCCTGGCGCTAACTTTTCTCGCTGCACCCGTAGTTGAAAAATAGTTCCGGCGCCACTGCTTATAAGCTATATACTGTGGCTGTACCTAGGTTTTTTAAACGCAGGGAAGGCAATCTTGAACATATTTTCTAATCTCCCATAGTTTAAACTTTAAAGCAAGTTCACATTTTGTATAGCTGTTAGTCAGTTTAATTTATAAGTAGTAGATACCTAAATGAAAAAATACTATTTTAAATTTGGTGATTTGGTAGATACGATCTTGATAGCTACTATTTTATTGCATTAGAATTCCAGAAGAGTAATTATCATAATGGTATATTTATTATACTTTCCAATGCATAATTGCAAGTGTAAGCGGAAATCACGAACTTATATTTAAAATGGATTGTTGTTTGTTTGGCTTGTTCCCTATGAAAACAATTTCACCACGGAGGCTGCCATGATGTGCACTTTCTAGGCAATTTGTTCCTTGTGCAGTTCATGTGCACGATGTACCTAGTAACATATTTAACTTTTAGTAGTCCCATATAGTGATTCCGTGGTTTTCTCGTAATGACAAAACAGCCAACCTATATTTACATTCTTTTGGGTTGCAAAATGCCATCCACTTTCGTTCCCTAGGCAACCGCTGTGAATTTCAAAAAACGTTAGAATTTTGTGCTCGTTCTACAGGGTGATCAAAAATGATTGAAGGTCACATGACCGCTAGTCGGTTCAATTACTATCAAAAATGCATTCCGTTTTGTCAAACAGTCTGTTGTTTATCAATACTTACATCTGTTCAGTGTATTGCGCATTATTTTCCATTGTCATTTGCATCTGTCATTTAAATTACAATGTCTACTGTCTACACCAGGCGCGTATTCAGGGGGGGGGCTGAGGGGGCTGCAGCCCCCCCCGAAATATCTCGTTAGTTATAATAAAATTTGTATTGCTGCAAATAATATATTAAATTTTTATTTAGAAAAAATGCTGTTTTGCATGTTTATTAAGCATCCGGCTCAGACAGGTAGACTGAACTTGGAATATTCAATAGGCATCTGTTTTCAATTTGGGCTATGTAAATAGTTTTATAATCCCTAATAGTAACCCTAACAGGTTAACGGATTAGATGGATGCGTATACCTGCTAATGTGCTTGGTCCTACTGTTGGTCAACTAGAAATTTCCAAGAAGGAACTTTGTTGGGGACAGGAGCTGCTATTTGCTTACCTACCCTTGCAATTTTACACAAATATTTCTTGAAAATCCTTAAGCTAGAATTTGCATTCATAAACCAGTAAGTATGTACCGATACCATCTGTACGGTACAGATGGTATATATATTCATAGGAACATTCAAATTTCGGACAATGCCGTAATTGACAAATTTGCTGAAAGTGATAAACCAAGAAGGCTTAACTTTGTGATTTAAATTTTCAATTTTCGTTTTAGAGTAATTATTTTTTTATTATATGTAGTGTATAGTAGAGTCTAGAGTAGAGGTAGGTAAACATGTTTTCAACTTTTTCTACAATTTAGTAATGAATCTGTCTAATTAGCTAAGCTTACCTACTTTGATAAAAAAAATTCACCAGCCCCCCCCAAAAAAAAATCCTGAATACGCGCCTGGTCTACACCACTGAAGTTACCAAGGTTATTTAAGTACCGACAGTAGCAGTAAGCGGACAACAAAAAATCAGTATGAAGCGGCACGTTCAATCATTTTTGATCACCCTGTAATATAAGTACAACTAGAAATGCGCGCAATGGTTTGGACGATCCGCAAAATTACAACGCACTTGAGTGTACAACAAAAACCGAGTGGTTCCCAAAGAATGGTAAATTAATAAATAAACGCAACAAACAGAAATTATAATTATAACACATTGTTGATGTCCAACAATTATTTAAAAAAAAATCAAACCGAAACAGAGTTATTAAAATAAACATGAACAAATTAGATTAATTATACAATACATAGGAAATGCCAGGCATATCCTCTAATGGGAATAATTATCTAATAGCTTTCTTGAAAACAAGTCATTAAGCAAAACAGATTATCAATATTTAGTACTGATCATAATTCATTATCATTCCATATTATAATGACCATTCAAACAAACACAAATTAAGTAGTTGGTATTTATTATTTTTCTTTTGTAGGAAATATTCTGAAAACAAAGTGTATCTAAAACGTCTATCCAAAACCCTACCAGATATTTCTAATACTAAAATAAAGACGGTTTAACCAGATTTACCCTTACCTCTATCCAAAAGTGCGTCAAATATTGTCAAAAAAATATTTAATAAATCTTGTTGCATTAAATTTGTCTATTTTTTAATTAATTTCTTTTGAACATCAACGAACTTACTTATACGAGCCCCTTTCCAAATGAACCAATATGTAAAAGTTTATCGATCCCCTTTATTTTTTATAACATCCGAAATTCTTTGGAGCGTGTTGGTAACCTGTAACCAAGTCTTGGCAAAATTCCGATGTAAACGACTCCCATATGGTTTTATTCTAGCAGAACCCCGTAGTAGCTTTTTATCTTGTGCCACAAAGTCTCAAATGTAGACAAATCAGGACTAGTTACTAAAAACCGATTTCAAATTTGGAGCCTTAAAAAAACATGTAGTAGTAGTAGGTAGTAGGTATTTATTATTTTTTGATGGTATCCAAAAAAATAATATTTGAATAGGTGGTTCAATTGAAATAGGAAGAGGTTCGTACAAGGGAAGATCTTAACATTTTAGGGCCTGGAGCTATTATACAGGGTGATTCAAAAGTACACCGACAACTCGTAGAAGGTGATTCCTCTCCTTTAAATCACCCATGGTCCGAAAATGGTTGGTTGCCGAGATACTACACCGTTGATTACACAAGCGGATAGGTCTCACCATCAAGCTCCCAAACAGCTGTATACACAAGTCCACTGGGTTTGTGAAAAATAATTCTCAAACTGCTAACCTAAAACCAGTGGGGCGCCCCACTAGTCTTTGCAAAGTCTTTGCTTTAGGTTAGTTGCAGTTTGTGAATTATTTTTCACCAGGTTTTTCCAGTGGACTTGTGTATACATACGCTCAGCTGTTTGGGAGCTCCATGGTGAGACCTATCCGCTTGTGTTGATTACTAGCCGACAAAGATGGAACGAATAATCATTAATTTTATTCCTAAACATTCAACCGAATAAGATATTGTTTCGGTTTGAAGGGAAGTATTCCTCTGTTTGGGGGGCACTTATTAGCGTGTTTTCAAATGAAAATTATCCAGAACATGGCAAACCTGAGGACCATTTTGTTTTTTAAGTCATAACTTTTTTGTCTTTTCACTTTTCGCAAATTCAATAATGGATTTGAGACCTCCCATATTAGGCAAAAAGGTGCTCTTGTTGTACAACGAAAATGTGCGCCGTTTTTAAAATATCGGGGTTTTTACAAGACCCTTCGTATCACCACCACCACTTTGGCCAACTGCAATTTAAAAAATTCAACCAAATAAGATAGTTGGCGTGTGTTACCTAATTTCAGATCAAATTTGTTTGTTTTCTTTACATTTATTTGAGGCGATATCTTATTTAGTGGAATTTTTTAAATTGCAGTTGCCTAAAGTGTGTGCGATGATACGAACTTATTTTGACGAGACGAATAATGTGGTACCGTTTTATATAAAACTTTTCGAGACACCCTGTATAACTGGGTAAAATTTAAAATTAAATACCGGCAATACCAGCCGCCCAAAAGAATATCAACTGGTTAGGTTGTTTAAAAAAAAGTTAAGTTAACTACTAACCCTTGTCTAATTATTCTTGTTTTTTTCTCATAAAGATAGTATTCTTATTATATTATTATTGAATTTTATATCTCTGGTTTCACTTAGCGCTTACTTTCTCTTTAAAATACCAAGAGAAAAGAAGGAATGCGGTGAATATGTATATTATGCAGATTGTAGTTTGCAAAAATAGCATACACATACAGTGTCTTCTGAATATTTTTACTATTAGCATTCTACGAATTGCAGTTTTACAAAACCATTTTCATGGGAGGTGGCTAGGTCAGTACGTTTCCACTATTTATTTATTTTATTTTCTTAGTCCTACACTAAACCCTTTTTACAGCTCTTATAATATGGAATCAACCCAATAAGGGTGTGGTAATAATAGAAGTATGTAGTATGATGTAGTTAAAAAGCTATATATTCTTTATCAATTAATTCATTTATTTACCTTTCGGGTTCCTATTTTGCAATTTTACTTTTCTTCAAAATTACAGGACTTTGAAAATTAATCAATGATTGTGTTGAGTTGCAGTAGCTCATTAAAGGTTAAGGAGTTCTTATTGGCCTTTCCAACAGTTTGAGGACTAGTGCCTACATATTTTTCGCCATATCTTTTCCTTGGTGCGTATGGAACCCCACACAAAATATTTAGAGAACGTATTTGAGTGCATAAACATGTAATTAATTAAACAACTAGAAACTGTCAATACTGACATTTCCAAAACTAAAAACATTTCATCACAAACCTGCTTTTATGGACAATATTCTTCGTACCGTTCGCTACACCACTTTTAGCGTCAATAACTTGAAATTTTCTGTTGGGCCAAATCAATTAAAATGGCATTTTACGCGTAATTTTTCGACATCCGAAACGAAAAATGGAAAACGTAACATTAGGATTTGAGATGATGAGAAACAATTGCGTTTTTACCCGATACGCTGTTTTATTTGAAACGAATTGTCAATGTCACAATTTGGATCTTCTACCTTGAAAAGGGGATTACTAGATTCTTCGGTTTACAAAGGCGTTTTCCAATTGCACGGGGGAGTACAAATTCCAAGTAGCGCTGAGTGGTTCCCAAACTTATGCGTTCCACTTGTGGAACTTGTGGTACCTGAACTGATTTTTTACCTTCCCCCTTCCCCTCAAGGACCTAACTTTTTTCTGATCTAACATGAAAGGAAGCCACAGGCATTGAAGATATTTTAGGTTGGGTTTATGACGTACGGATCCTTGGTATAGTCATTGACCAGCTTTTTCACCACAGAGAGGACCTGTTAAATTCAAAACTGGAAGGACCATATAACTCGTAAGACGTAGGAGAACGAAGATGGTCATGGTATAGTTGGATTAATACACCAAAATAATACGCACCTTCTCTGTCTTATCTACATAAAATCGGCTGTACGCACCCAACAGACATAGTTAAGCTCCTCCCCTAAAATTGATGCTACACAAAAGCCAGTTTCACACGCTACAAATTACAAATTAAAAAACAGCAAATCGAATCAAGTATCAAATGCACTATACTCTGTTTTTTCTAACCACGGCCTGGATGTAAACAAAACCACGTGACATTTCTAAAACATCATCGCAATACAGCGCTGTGATTGGTAGTTGCAGCGAGAAGATTTCACCCCTTTACTGTAAAAGTAGTTACGTTCGATTTGTGCGTTAATTACAGTTGCATTTGTCGTCATCTGTGTATGATATCTGGTGTTTTAGTATTTTGATTTATTTAAAATGGAGTCGGCGCCCAGTGAAGAAACTATTCTTTGCAGCTATGGTTTAAACTACCCCGCGCGCTAGTTTACGTAAGATAGCTACCACTGTAAAGTGTAAACGTACACTAGAAATGATCACGTGGTTTTGTTTACATCCAGGCCGTAGTTAAAAAAATAAGGTATAGTAGGTTTAAAATGGGTGTTTGAAATATGACCAATGAAAACAGTTTATTCAAATATTGCGAAGTTAAATGGACCGCCCACTTTATCATTGGAATATAGGCAACTCATTATACACTGCCAGCACTCTTGCCCCTATACTTGCCCCTATACTTACTAATTTTAATTATTGTTTGTCACCTGTTATTTTTTTTAAATATTCAATACAGCACAAGAATGAAACCTACCGATGTATTGAAAACATCATTTATACAGATCAAGAAAAAATAGAAATGTGTACAAATTTATGTGTTACTGTTTTACGTCAATTTTTGTTTCATGTTGTACCACACAGCCTGCACTTGCAAATTTTCTAGATGTTCTTGATATTGTAGACACATTAGGGACTGGCCTGTTAGGATATTTTACACTAAAATAATCCCTAACATTACCTATTGATAATCCGATAATCCGGAGTGATATAGTATACACATTTCTATTTTTTTTTTCGTTTGTATAGATCATGTTTCCAATAAATCGATAGTTTTTAATCTTGTTCTTTATTAAGAACTAAAAAAAACACTGTCTAATTTGACAAACAATAATTAAAATCAATAAGCAGGAGCAAGAGTGCTAGCAGTGTATAATGGGTTGCCTATATTCTAATGATAAAGTGGGCGCGCCATTTAACTTGCACAATAAATGGACTTCACTGTATGTTGGGTGCGTATAGTAAATTATTTAACATTTAAAACGTCATTTATTCACTTGTCAGTCTCAAATTATTGACTTCTGTAAGCAGCCTAAGCAGCAACGACTCGTTGATCAACGATTACTGGTGTTTGAACGAGTTTTCTCTACAAGTTACTCTGCGAGGTACAGGAAAGTCGCCAGCGATTGTCGTTGGTTAACGAGTCGTTCATACACGACTATTTACAGAATAGGGATGTTAATGACCAATCGAAGAAGCTAATTTTGAATGTATAACAGCGTATTTTGAAGTAGGTACACAATTATTATTGCGAACCTCAAGAAAAAACTAGCGTCAAAATAGCTGTTGAATCATTGAATATTGACAATATTGTAGTAGGTTGAATGTATATCCGTAAGTGCTATAGATCGGTTGAAAGATTCGTCTATCTCGGATACAGTATTATGCAGAGCCGGTGTCAAAAAAAGCCAAATAACGCAAAATCAAGGTAAATACTTCGATCTTACATACATTATGAGAAATAGTCTACACAAAATGTATGTTGAAAAAGAAGCACGGTACTATTACATTGCTCCACCAACGTTTTTGTTCCGAATGGCCCGATTTTCCCAAAAAACTCAATTAATATAGGCATTTCTAAAATTGGCTTTAAATTAAAAAAAAAAGAAGCCAATATTTGATAGAACAACAATCTATTCGTAGCAAACGCACTTTATTCTTAAGAGAATTTATAAAAGAGAAAAGTTTCAACAATTTTACCCCGGCATTTGTTGACAAAACATGAATTTTTAACAAAGGTAGTAATAGGAAATCATGGCAAGACTGAAAGATGACTGCTGCTAGCCAAGAAAGCGGGAAAGGTGTAAACCCTATAATTGCGAGCATTCTAATATCTATTAAAAAAACTTGGATGAACGTTCAGTTGGGTTTTGTGGCGGTACCCCATAACCCCAATGAAATAGGTCAGCCTGGGTCAGCCTATTGTGGCCTATTATTTCTCAAATTTCAGGTTCTTTAACAATAATGATTGAATATGGAACACACTATATTATATACAATGAGTAATTGAATGTTTTTATTAATTTATTCGTCTGTTTAGAATAAAAATGAATGAAAATTATAGGGGGGATTACAGTGTTCGAAAATAAAATCCTTCTTTTAATTCGTCGATCCACTAAAAGATTTATCGTTTGTTTTATTTATTTAACTTTGTTTGTTTTTTTAAAACCAAGCAGCAATGCCAACTTTCTAGATACTTGCAACTCAGTGGCTTTATTTGTGGTTAATACCACCTGTTCCAAAAGAGAATAAAATACGATTGGCCATTATTTAAAGTCAAATCATTCAACGTCCTTTGCAGACATTTGGCAAGCTACGAAAGCAGCTTCATTATCGTTAATGTTTGCGTAATAATAACTCCACGGTTCAAAAATAATTGAACCCGTGCTAATAAACAAATCATGGATGAGATACTCCCCCTCCATATATAAAAAGTACACGTGTTTGATGTATTATGGGATGGGAGCATCATGTGCCGCCTCTTATAGATCATCACTTCTACTATGCACTTACACAAGGACGTTGAATAACTGGGTTGGTGATTTTTTCTTGGAGGCGTCTCGCTCTCTCCTATGGCTCACTTCACTCGCTGCGTCCTATATCGGTTACTAGTACATGTTTATAGATGATAATTATTACCCATGTACCCTGTATACATACAGATAATAATTGTACATAAATAAAAAGTAAAGATAAGCGTAGATTTGTTCTAATGAGTTATTGGTTAAGATAGTATGAATTGAACTTTGAATTTTTTTGTGGATGATGTAAACATGCGCATTATAATGGTATAAGTACTATTTATTAAGTTAATTACTATAAATAGCAGATATTACTTTGTTTTACCTATAATAGTTTTTTAACTGTTCTTTCTTTTATCTCTAGAATTTAGACGGTTGCTGGCTATTTTGGTGGTAGAAAGGTTATTTTTTACTTCATTAATTTTACGGACTATAATTTAAGCTGATACGTGTATCAATACAGCTGCGACTTACGTAGGTGCTGTAGACTTCATTCAAATATCTGTCTATACTTTATTTTTTCTAACCACGGCCTGGATGTAAACAAAACCACGTGACAATTTCTAAAACGTCATCTGAATGCAATTTTGTGATTGGTAGTTGTAGCGAGAGGATTTCACCCCTTTACTGTAGGAGTAGTTACGTTCGATTCGTGCGTTAATTGCAGTTGCATTTGTCGTCATCTGTGTATGATATCTGGTGCTTTAGTATTTAGATTTATTTAAAATGGAATCGTCGCCCAGTGAAACTATTCTTTGCACCTATGGTTTAAACTTCCCCGCTCGCTAGTTTACGTAAAATACCTACCACTGTAAACGTAGGCTAGAAATGATCACGTGGGTTTTGTTTACATCCAGGCCGTAGTTAAAAAAAATAAGGTATAGTATACAGAGTGATTCACCAGACGAGCCTAAAAACTTCTAAACACAACGGATCATACATTTTCATAAACTACCTTTAAAGAATTAAGAGTGATATGTGGTAGAAGATAAAGCTAAATGGCTCAAAGAGAGACATTGAGCACATAAGTCGCATAGAAGTCGCCAATAGACACACTATATACAGGGCGATTCAAAAATGGCGCATAAGCTCTTCAGTACGTTGTAGGGGACGGTTATTTGAACTGTGGAAAAATCATAAAAAAATTTTAGCTGCTACATTTTTGTAGTTAACAACGAAGAAGTAAGTTGTAGATTTGGCAACACGGGTGCAGCTATGTAGTATATTAGTGGCTTTTATTTCCTTTCATTTACATAGTGAACTTATTAAAAGTTTCAAACATCGTTGCCACATATTTTTTTCAAACAACTTGATACAAAAATATCAATTTTGAAAGCTAATATTTCAGGATAATGAGGTGTTATGAGCATTTTATTTATTAGCCACTATGAAAAAATACTTAAATTATTAATATAAAATGATGAGAAGTTTCAAAATCCACATGAATTCAAAGTTGAGTTCTCAACTTAACTTCTTCATTTCTCAGCAAATTAGCGGCTAAGAAATGTTTTACTATTTTTCCTACACTACAATTATTATTCCCTACAACGTACTGAAGAGCTTATGCGCCATTTTTGAATCACCCTGTATAATGTCCTTTTTTTTAACTTCTACCTATGAAAATAGGCAATTTATAAAAACTTCAGTTTATGTTACCGGCACGACTTTAAACTTATAAGTAGTATTAAAATATTATATGTAAAATTGACGTCTTCTATACTTACCATGTAAGTCAAAAGAAAAAATAAACATATTATTATTATTATTATAAACAATAAAAACAATGAAAAACCATCGTCTGCGCTGATCTGTCACTTTCGTTTTGTATAGTGACAGATCAATGTAGACGTATGTATAGAAGAAAGACACGCATCTGGGACAGAAATTCGACTTGAAATTACAGTTGGCGAAGCCGGACGATCATTACACCGACGACGGACGATGTTTTTCTCTCAGAGTCCAGACTAAACATTCAAAAAACGCAGCTAAAATTCACGAATTTCTCATCAACCGCACATTTTGGCTATATGACTACCGTATACTATGTGATAAGACAATTAAATTTTGCATTCAATTATATACTAATATACAGGGTGTTTCATTTAAAATAACAAAGTTGTTTGTTGTACTGTGAAAAGCAAATACCCTGTATACGTAATATACATTTAGAAAAATGCAGAATTATATACTGAATAACTTTTATATTTAAATTTCTACGTTGCAGCGTGCCAATGGGCTGCACTCTTATAAAGTAATATAGTACCAAACAGTAATAAATTTTAAAATAGGTAATTGGATTAAACATCATAAGAAAAAAGCATTTGAAACACATTCCGTGGGCATTGTCTATTCTCTAAATAAAAGTTATTTTTTACGCCCGCACTTCCGCACATATCATACATCTTATAAATATCTCCGTGGAAAGTAAATGTCATCTTAAGGTTATTTTAAGTCGTATCATTGTTCATTAGTATTTATGCAATCTGTAAGGCTTGCAGATTCTGAAAATAAGATTGCATTAATTATTACCTTGTTTACTCGCACTTAAATGAAGAAATGACTTTTTCGTCATAGGCGTAGTGAAGCCTAATAATTAGTAATTTTCAGTGTGTACTTTATAAATGTATGTATGATTTTCTTGTGTTATTCATTTTTGCATGAATATAATTTTCTTGTTTTTTATAAAATATTGCTTAAAAATGTGGAAATTATGTTTGGTGAGCTTCGGCCCACTATGTGCGACGCCCATGCTTTAAAATTAAATGTTTGAATTGCTGCGCAAGCGCCATCTTCTACCAAAATAAAAAAAGTAGATGACACTTGACACTGATGACAGTAGTCAAAAATGGCGCTGCTTCGAACCGTTTTGGTTGTGTGGTTTTGCAGTGTTTTGTGTATTAATTGTGAAACACCTGATAATTTTCAGCAAGATGCATTTGATGCATACCGTCCATATATTGAGAGTCTTTTGAAATATGTAAACTCTAATCCAGACCGTCAGTATAACTATAATTACCAAACGTTTATAAATGCGCACAAAGAGGTAGGTCTACCTATAAATATTTTCCCTGCACTTATAAATAAATTTGCAATTTTATGGCTGACTTATATAACGTAAAAGCTTCTTCCTAACATTACCTTATTATAAGTCTTGAAATTAATGTCACATTAATTACACACAGGTAACTGGAAAAGAATTGACTCTTGTCCATATCTAGAAAGTAGGTACCTACTTCATAAAGTCTTTTTGTTTCTAATTATTTCAAATCGATTTAATTTCTAATTTGACTAATTTTATTTAATTGAGGAAAGATTTATATTTTTTACTGCCAAGCGGTATTAATTCTCTTGTGATTCATGTCTACTTTACCGTCAATATTAAGTTTTTGGCAAACCACTTGACATTTTTTGTGTTGGTGGGCATATAAATTGTATCAGTTTTGTTGAACATTCTTTCTACCTTAAAAAAATTTGTTACCCATTTAATTTTATTTAAAATAACAAGATACAAATGGTTCTTGTTGAACTAAAGTATATTTAGTTATTGTATAATTATATTACCTTGGCCATCGAGCCATAAGAATCAACGAGAATTAATATAGCCTCCAGGTGGAGGTTGCACCAGTAAAATAGAATATATATTTTAGAAAAAAGAATAAAAATTCGTAGGGTTTGTATGTATAGAATTACAAATTCTAAATTTAAATTGAAGCAAAGTAGTATTTAGCCGAGCCTGGGCTCACCTACACTTGGGCTGGTCTTAATTTTATCATAGGCCTGATAAAGTATAAAACAGTAGGTTACTTGCTGAACGAATGATCATGATCTTTTTGAAATTTGTTGATGATAAACCAAGGCCTATTTATGCTGTAAAATTTTCAGAAAGAATTAAACAATTTTGCAGTTGTAAGAATTAAAAAATATACTAATTGCTAGTAAATTTTTCTCGTTTAACAATAGGTACTTCAGATGTATATCTACAGCTTCTATTCACCTTGTAGTACATAACCAAGATGCTAATTAACACAAAGTCTAATACCTATGTATTTATTACAAATCATTTCTTAGAATAGTGTGCATTTAATAATGTTCACTTTTCGTTGTATCTATTCTTTGAATTAAATGCCTTTTTTAGAAGTACCAATGCTAAGTAAAATGTACTTGTTTGGATTGTGAATTTTACCTGTAGCCAATTATTTATTAACGGGAATTCCAGATATAGTGCCATAATATATTCTATTTTTTATTGTTTAAAATTCACTTAATACGAAGCACACAATAGTTAATATTTATTACAAATTACAAAGTATAATAAAATTGATGAATGAAACCAAACTATGTAGGATAGAGAAACATACCTACCATTAAAACTTTGTCCCTATTACCCCATTTAATTATTAATCACTGTATCGAAAACAAACTAATACTCAGATTAAACTAAGAATAAACAAATTGTGTTGCAGGATAATAAAATTAATCTTAAAATAGTGTAGTAGTAAATCATGTTATTTCAATGTGATACACTGCAAGTACATGCACGTAGGTGATTTATCTGCAGCTATTTACAAAAGCACATAATCACGGTCTGACCGACTGACTGACTTGACTTTACTTTGTATTTATTAATGTTTATATGTAGATATGCTGTACTTACAGTGTAGCTAAGACTTGTCATAGTTTGGCCTGAAGAATGTGGTTTCATCTTCTGTAAGAATAAATCACCTTTAATATTTTTCCTCATTGGTAGATCAAAAAATACATCATGAATATACAGCATCTAATGAAAATATTCTAAAAATATTTTTTTATTTATAGGGTGAAGATGTAATTAAAATTACAATCGAAACTGTAGGGGACTGCCGTACAGACATTTCAATACCCTCTTGTAGCAGAAGCACATTTACTTGTGAAGGGTTTGTGAGATTTGTCAACAATAACTTTGAAACCCACCCAGGAAGCTCTTGCCAACAGAAGTTGGTTATAGAAAATGTACCGGACACAACACCTGAAACAACTGCAGCGCCAGCTGAAGTAGGTATATTTATAGCAGTTTTAAGTTAATTGACGAAGTCCAAAATCTGACGCATTAACCATGCAAACCTGATATAGATTGTGGTTGTATGAAAAACTTGAGGGTGATGGGACTTAAGCAAAATTATTGAAATTGTTTGGCAATATGCTTTAAAAACTCCTGGAAGACATCGTTTAAATTTAGTAATAGCAGTAATAGGTATGTAGGAGCGTTATATATGCCTCCTCATTCTTTATTATCAATGAAAACATTTTTGAAAACTTTATTTCCGGAAAATTTTTTGGTTATGAATTGTTTGAATATTTTAACTTACCATGTAAAAATGTTTATGTACGATCGATCAATAACAACTGTTTTTTAGACCTAATTTTCAGGCGTAAACCTAGTCTTTTTGGCCCTCGGGCCGTAATTATGTTTTTGGCCCGCTGATGGCACTTTTCTAATTAAGGAATAATTTTATTTTTGGTTGGAATACAAGTAGTAACACAGTTATTTGTTAATATGAACATTTATATCTATCTTACAGTTATTACAATTAGTTATATTAAATGCGGAAAGAATGGTGTTTATCACAGGGGGATTGCGAACGTTTTCATTACTGACAGCATTACTTGTTGAGGGTACATGAAGACCTTCGCCTACCATAACCTTTTGTGCAATTTTCATTTTATTTTGCAATGAATCCTCAATATAAGTCTCAGCCACCGCCGAGGACTTCCAGCCACCATGACGTTTGATACTGATCAAGTCTGCGCCCCCATCAGCTAAAAGAGTAGCGGAGGAACGTCGAAAGCAGTGTCCTGTATAGGCACCTGCATCCGGCATATTCAAAAATTTGGCTACTGTTTGCGGCACTTGTCCCAGTGTATTTTTTCCTACAATCTGCGATGTACACTTGCCATTTTTGTAATACACAAAGAATCATCGATACTCCGTGTGTGATGGCCGTAAAAACACGTATTTTCGAAATATTTGTAGAAAATTCAGTGCTAGTTCTTGATCGTTGTTAATGACTGTAAATGTTCTGTTGATTTTGTTCTTTGTCTTATTGATTTTTACAATGAGCGCAGACCCTACATCCTCAATATCGTCTAGAGTTAATTGGGCTAATTCGTTTCTACGACATGCCCCAGCGATGCCCATGATTATTGCCACCTACAATATTGTAGAAACTCAGTGAGTATAATTATATTTCGAATTAGTGATTTTCTTACCTTCATCATTAGAAATGTATCGTCTGGGGCTTCCAAGAAAAATTTTGTGATCTGTTCCATGTTGAGTATTTTTGATTTTTTGGGTTCGTACCCCTCGCTTTGCCTTTTCAGAAAGGCGAACAATCGCTTGAATTGACTGACATCAATGTTTTCCTCAGCTGCCAAATTTGTTTTGATCATTGAGTAACGCGACCAAAGCGAGGTTGGTTTGTAAATTTTACTTTGTTCATCAAAATATACCAGTAAAACATTTTCAGTAATGGTTTTTACCTTATTAACTGCACACCACTTTAAAAAATCATTATGTTTTCTCATATATAGCTTTGGATTTTGGCGGTAACAGATTCAAAGTAATGTTCTTTGCTGCTTCATCAAAATCTGGCACAATGCACGAGAAATCTTCTTCTTTAGACATACTTTTGCAAACAAATAGTGACAAATACTTAAATTACTTACTATTTTTTTGCAAATAATTTGTTTTTGTTTATACTTGTTGCTGTGGTTACGCAGTTTTATTTGGTCAATGATAAATCGATTTCAAACGAGCGCTTTTCAATTTTTGTTTAAATACAGTTGTCAATATAAACTATAATTTTACGGTTTTTAAAATTTCGATCTTACATAAAGTTTTGTATGCACCTCAGGCGTAACCGACGTCTTTGGCCCTCGGCGTGCTATAGCCCTCCGTGCTTCGCACGTCGGGCTATAATTTTCACACCGCGGGCCAAAAACGCCTGGGTTACGCCCTTGATACATAAATACATAGATACATAAATAACTATTTTAGGTGCAGATGCGTCATGATGTCACACAGGACAGTGCATTATCAGGTGAACAATTTGTAGCTGTAGGACCTGAACTGCATTATTGTGTGGGATGCCCAATTGACTTGGATAAGAATGTCGAAGGTCTTACTGTTCTTGTTGATACTGCATTGCATCACATCGAAACAGAACGAACAACCAAGCATGCTTTGGTTAAGGTTCTTAGAGTCCAACAACAGGTATTATTATATTTTTGTTATTAAGTTCAAATCTAAGAAATATAATTGATAAAAATATTGTATCAATTTTTTTATCTATCAGGCATATTTTGGGAAAATTAACATTAGAAAATTATGTAAGGATCAAGTATTGCTGTGTGGCGTACTGGTAATGTACTGCATAATTTCTTTCAAATTACTTGTTTTGTAACACCACCTTTTAATTTCGGAGGTTGTCAAGGCTCGGAAATCAAGAAGGTCGTGTTTCCCAATGTTAAGTTTCCTATGTCTGCTAGCACGTGCTAGTACCTGAGATTGTAATAAACTGTTTCTCTATTTCTAGGTAGTTGCTGGAATCAAGTACACATTGCTTCTGGAAATTGCCCCTACTGTTTGTCCAAAAACTGCCTCAGTTATTGAAACTTGCCCATTTGATTCAAGTGTCATTCCAGAAATTTGCCAAATTGTGTATTTCCAAAAGCCATGGATAAGTAATGCTAAACATATAATTGGCAACAATTGCACGGTTTCACAAGATTTTACTGCTACTGAAGATTCAAATATTCACAATCGTAATGACCACGATAATGAAATTGATGTACGAAACACCTATAATAAACGTAACTACCCCAACAACCCACATGCAAAAAATCATGAAGTCGATGAAATGTCAGTTTCCCGTTTAGTTGATCTTGAATCTCAAATTGTTCAAGATCAACCTATTCCTCCTCAAAGCCAACTATCTGCAACTCCATCAGATGATAGTATTTTTTCTGTTGTTTCAAAGGTTGCCCATGAGGTTACCGATAATACAGAAACTAGTTCACATCCTCTTAGTACTGCTATAAGTGTTGCTGCTACTGATTCTGGTCTGCAAGCTAGCCAAAATACACCTACAGATGATTTGTTTTTAGCTGATCAACCAACACATTGCAAAAATGGCGATGACTCTGATAGTAGCTCATCATCCTCATCATCATCAAACGATGATGATAGTGATGATAGTAAGAAAAGCAGTAAAAAATGTGATGACTCTGACAGTGATGATGACTCAGATAGTTCAGACAGTTCAGATGACTGCACTAAAGAGAAAAATGGCAAGAAGCATTGTAAGAATGGAAAAAGTGATTCAGATGATAGCAGCAGTAGTTCTGATGATGATAACAGTGGATGTGGGAAAGGAAAAAAGAACAGTAAGGACAGTGATGACTCAGATAGTGATAGCGATAGCGATGATTGTAAAAATGGTAAAAATAAAAAGAGCAAGGATTCATCAGACAGTGACTCTGATAGTGATTCTGACGATTCCAATGATTGCAAAGGAAAAAATAAGAGTGACAAAGATAGTAGTAGTAGCAGCAGCAGCAGCAGCAGTAGTAGTAGTAGCAGTAGTAGTAGCAGCAGTAGTAGCAGCAGCAGTTCGTCATCTGAGGAATCTAAAGATTCTGATAAAAAGAAATCTAAAAGAGATAGGCGTGATATTGGTGGTAAACATCACTTAGAAAAGATACACTCAGATGAAAAAATTTTGGTAAAACATTTAGCTGGCATAGCTGCATCTGCTATGGATCATATTGATGAGGATAATCGTAAACGTGTTGTGTTACAAGTTTTGGGTGCTAAGAAAATGCTACTTCATGATGGAATTAATTATCATCTCACTCTTAGGGTAGGTGTTTCTCGTTGCTCTGAAAATGCTGACAAAGATGCACCTAATGAAGATAAGTGTAAAGAAAATGTAATTGAGAACTTGACTAAGATCTGTAGAGTACAAATTCTTGTAAGTGAAGATAAACTTAGTCCAAATATATTAAAGTCACAATGTCACAACATTAAAAAAGATGATTCAGATAAAAACCGTACTGCTCGTAGGCGTAGACAAGTTGGAGTTCCAGGTGGAATTTCAACTACTTCTCTTGATGATCCAGTAATTAAAAATCTTGCACAACATGCTTTGCTTCATTTAGATAGCCAATCTCAGTTTGACCAAAAATATAAAATTATTGAGGTCTTAGAAGCATCTGAACAAGTTGTAGCAGGAGCACTCTACCGAATTAAAGCTAAAATTGTTCTTTCTACATGCGACAAGAAAAATGAATTGGGTTCAGAAAATTGTGAAAAGTTAGATGGAGCTCAGCTTCGTATTTGTAACATAAAAGTATGGGATCAACCTTGGCTACCAAATGGACGTGAAACCAACATTACCTGTGAAGATGATGGCAGTGCTTACAGCTTCAGATCCAAAAGGGAAGTAGAATTGAATTCTGCTCCTCATCTCTTAGGCAAGGATGATCATGATGTCAATATAGGAATGTTTAAAAACTTTATGGAGTTATATGGGAAAACTTATGAATCTAAAAAAGAATTCAAATATCGTTACCGTGTATATCGTCAAAATTTAAAGAAAATTCATCATTTGAACAAACATGAACAAGGAACAGCTAAATATGGGCCAACTAAATTCGCAGATTTGACTCAAAAGGAATTTAAAAGGTACTTGGGATTGAGATCTGATTTGAAAAACGAAAATGAACTTGAATTCCCCCAAGCTACTATTCCAAATATAGAACTACCAGTTGAATTTGATTGGCGAACTAAGGGAGTTGTTTCAGAAGTTAAAAATCAAGGCATGTGTGGCAGTTGCTGGGCTTTCAGTGTTACTGGAAATATTGAAGGACAATATGCTCTTAAACATGGAAACTTATTAGAATTTTCAGAACAAGAACTTGTAGATTGTGATAAATCAGATGATGGTTGTAATGGTGGATTAATGGATAATGCTTATCGGTATATATATTTTTTTAAATATTTTCTTGTATAGTTAATAGATTTGTTTTAGCGCCATTGAAACAATTGGTGGTTTGGAAACGGAACAGGATTATCCATATGAAGCTGATAATGAAAAATGTCATTTCAACAAAACTTTGGTTAAAGCACAAGTAACAGGAGCTCTTAACATTAGCCAGAATGAAACCGATATGGCTAAGTGGCTAGTTAAAAATGGCCCTATTTCCATTGCCATTAACGCTAATGCTATGCAGTTCTACTTCGGTGGTGTTTCTCATCCTTGGAAATCACTTTGCAGCCCAACAGACCTAGACCATGGTGTACTTATTGTGGGATATGGTGTTCATAGTAAGTAGAACTGAAATTAAATGATGATAATTTTCATGACATCAGAAAGGGTGAGAATGCAAAGATATCCTGTCCCTACAAGATCCTTGTGATCTGTTTGAGTGAGATCCGAGTCCATCCCTTCCAAATCTATCCCAAAGTTAATCCATGATGTTTAATAAGTTATCCATTAAAAACTAACAAAGGGCTAATGTAAGAAATTGCTATAAGTAAGTTAACAATTCTTAGTTTAGAATATGAATATTGAAATTATGTATTTAATCTTCTTTTATTTCAGAATACCCGCTGTTTAACAAAGTTATACCCTATTGGATTGTTAAGAATTCTTGGGGACGTAGTTGGGGCCAGCAAGGATATTACTTAGTATATCGTGGTGATGGCACATGTGGCCTTAATCAAACACCTTCAAGTGCCATCGTGGCCTAAATTAATAATTCGATACGAAAAGTTGATAATTTTGCTCATGACAACTGATATATTATCGATAAGCGAGTGAATAGTGAATTTTAACTGTACATTTGTTCTTTAAAGTGAAAATGAATTTTTACTAACATTAATACTCTCTTCACAATGTGAACAAAATGTGATATTTTTATCTATCAACAAATCTTTTTCTTCACCTGTTGCATTTTACTGTATTTCCTAAAAAGAATTCGTAAATTATAACATGTACTGTGGATGATCTTTCCAACAAGTGGTGAACATATTGCTTTACACATATGAAATTAATACTCCATCTCTCTCTTTCTCTATTACTGTAGGCTTAAATTAAGTGTCCACGTTGAAAGAATCTCAAATCGTGTTTTTAGTTAAAATCAATGTTACCGAAACTGCTTAGTTTGTCTAGGAAAGAAATTTGAAATGCTCCATACTATACTTGAAGTTCCTGTGAGGGATATAATTTTCTTGTGTAGAGACTAGCACTATTAGCACAGGTTTACCTCCACTTGTTTAATCCAGGCCTTTTGTAATTCACAAATGACAATTCTATATTTATATGTTTAATGTCTAAGAACATTTATCATTGATTATGAAAGAAATAAGTTTTTCTTCAATTTAATGAATGTACAGTTTACACTTTTCTTTTATTGAACGAAGTATTGCTACTCTATGTAGTAAATTAGTTGTGGTGGATTTTTGATTGCTTTTGTGATGAAACGTTGTTTTAAGGTTGTGAAATTCTCTTGAATATGCTAAGGTTTGTTTAACTAACCTGAACAATCATACATGTCATATATTGGGTGTTTCAAAATTCATTCTATAAATTGTTCATAAAAAAATATTATTTTAATAACTGACTAATTAAAATATTTAGTTTTTAAGTGTTATAGTCATGAACTTGAGCACTCCCGGTGCATTAGCATGTTAGCAACCCCTTTATATTATTTAGCTCTCTTATTTATCTTTATTGTTTGTAGTCATTCTCATGTATTATATTTTTAAACATCGAAGGTTAGTATATTGTTTTTTATTAATTAGCATTGGATGTTACCATTCATTAGGATGTAGGTGAATATTGTGTATAAACTTATTAATCGGTTTGGTACCTACTAACACAAACGTGTATAAATTATTACATAAATATACTTGTTTTCTAGTACTGCATTTGTATAGATTTTAATTTCTTTTATCCACTTTAATTTAACATTTATTGCTTTTACATCATTTTAGAAATTCCTGTGGTATACCTGATAAAATAGAGAGCCTATATTTTGAAAGCAGTTTGTGATCACATTTTAATGTTTAAAGAAAATGGATTCATTATGTGGTAAGTATGTTTATATAATACTTTTTTTAATCTAATTAGAATTTCTGGTGATTGCCATTTTAATTATATAGATGGTTTTACAAGTTAAGAAACTTCTTTCAAGAAAATTTTTCTTTGTTCTAGATATACTACCTGGTGTAAACTTTAATTAGGGTCACTATGGGTATCTCGGAATCCGTAAGAGATAGAAGATCGATTAAATTAGACAAAATTTTATTAGATTGTGATACATGGATGTAAAGGGAAAAAAATGTTCTCTAGTGTGCCAAAATCCAATATAGCGGCCATAAGAAAGAAAGAAATTGATTGCCGTATCTTGAATTCTAGAGATCTTAGAAAAAATTTGAGTTTTTTCAGTATATTCCTTATAAAATGTTACACTAAACTGCAAAAACTGAAGTAGATTTTTGAACTTTTGAAACTGGATACCATTTGGTCCCTAAAATAGGCAACTTTTGTCTAATTTAATCAATCTATCTGACAGTTTCTGAAATACCCATAGTGGCCCAAATTAAATTTTACACGTATATTAATAGATAATACATTTTAGGTTCATTATAGCATTAGTTATTATACAGTTTTGAGAGTAAACATTTAAGTTGACGTGCTTCATAGGCAACTGTTTGTCTTCCATCAGTTTGTATTAAATCTTCAGAAAAGTGAGGGTACGTTACTGCTTTAACAGATTTTCCGTATACTAAAAAATATTTATAGACAAGGTTAGCTAAAACACGAAAGATTTATTACTTACATTCACTATTTTCCAAAAATACAATACATTCTTGGATAACTGAATCACGAAGTACGATCATATGCTTGGCTAAATTTTCAATTAAGCTGAGAAAACATCTTTTGGTATAATACCAAGTATCAGTGCCTAGTTTTTTATTAAATGGCTCCAATGATTTCATTACTCGAGAAATTCCAAATTCATAATTACCTTTAGAACAATACAAAGTCCTAAAATTAGTTATTGTTGTTTAAACACATTGTAATTAAATAATTCAGTAATCATACCCAATAACCAGATTTATAATGCAAAGGTGAAAACATTTTTTATCTGGTTCTTCAAAACCAATTTGGTCTTCTTCTTTTTCAACTTTTCTCATGAGTTCTTCAGCTTCTTCATTTTGTGACGTCATTATGTATGAAACACATAAGTTTGCCAAAACCACTGCACTAACTTTTAAAATCTGTAAAAAAAAATTGAACAATGAAACAACATTTCAAATTCTAATAATTCCACTTTTACCTCGGAATAATGTTTTTTCACAATTGGCTCATAAAACCCTGTTGCTTCTTTAAATTTATTCTCTTGCATAAAAAGAACATGGGCAACATTTAATCTCCAAATATCATTGTCATTGCAAAATTCTACACTTTTTCTAAATATTTTCTCCACTTGCGCATAATTTTCTAATTCCCAGTATATTTTAGCTTGTGCCATTAGAACCGGAATATATCTTTCCAAACATTCCTCATAATCCAAAACCGCTTTCTTCACAAGATCAGTATCTCCATGAGTACGATGCTCTTGAACTTGTTTGGTCAACTTACGAAGTAGTTCTGTATGACGGTTTGCAAGATCATCAAGTTTTTGATATGCTTCAGGTGGAGATGTTTGTTGAGTTATAATTGCATCCAAAAAGTCATATAGATACTGAAAAAATTTTTTTAAAAAATAATTCGAGTGAGAATTTAAAACTACACACCGGTGTTAGATATTTATATGTAAGATGTGCATTTTCGGCTAAGATATCAGCAGCAAGGTCGTAACATTCGTACTGACAGTATAGAATTAGTAGATTAGCAAATGTTTCTGGTGGAAATGGATTTTGTTGCAACAAAAATTGAAGTTTTTCAAAACCTTCAGTTGGATTTTGTTCCATGTTCATAAGGGCTTGATTATGTAAAGTTACAGCATCTAATTCATATTCAGCTCGAGGGGGCATGTCAGTTAGGGCTTCTCGAGCTGCATCCACTATAGAGAAACAAATCATAGATACTTATTTAAAGGAAAAAAAAGTTCAAAACGTTTTTTTTATAACGTAGAAGTTTTTGTTTTTGGTGTTTTTGTAAACCATGTAAGTTTACCCTTTTTTTTGTTTGTTACTTTATACGGAGGTAATAATAAAGACATATTATTATTAAAAAGATATCTTACTGTTTTTGAGTTGGTATTCAACCGCAGCTTTTAAATTAAAAGCTTCTGTAAGAGCAGTTTCATGTAAAGTGAGGGTATTTCCAACAGAACGAACTTCGATTCCCTCAGTTTGCATTCCAACACTTAATTCAGGATGGTCTCGTATTCCTCTCTCGACAATATCACCTGATTATAAATTATATAATTTAATGGAAAGATATTACTAATGAATAATTCTCAAAATACCGCAATGCTTGAGAGCTGGCCCATATTCTTTTAGTCTGTAGTAACATAAAGCAGCGTTGTAAGCAAGATAAGGTTTAAATCCAATATTTTGTAAACAGGCAGTGAATTTACTCAGTGCTTCTTCGTAATTACCTTCCTGTTAAAAATAAATAATATATGCAACCGGAGCGAGTCGCTGTCCAAATATTTCAGATTAAAATTTCTACTGTTTTGTTGAGATTGACTAGCAAATTACTTAGTTGGTGTTGTATGTAGGAATGTGTTATTAATATATACTTTTAAACTATTTATATCTACTCTAATAATCTATTACAAGTTTCTTGTACTGGGTCTGTCGCGACCCTCTCACAATCTAGACCGTGACTTGTGTGGGGATCCATACTTGAATGTTTTCATATTTACCTTATATAATAAACATCCTAAATTCACTTCAGTATCTGGATCATCAGCAGCACAAAGATCAACTAAGTTCTTAACTGTTACTAAATCTTCTTCCCCATACTTTATTGCGGCTTGCAGTTTAGTTGTCTAAAATTAAGATTAAATAATCCGAATTTTTCCTTATTCTATATAATACATTTCTAATACATTTCTAGATCAGAAATCTTTTAATAAGTAATTGTATTACCTGAGATTGATAATCTGGATCTTCAATTTCTTCAGTAACTCGAAAAGCGTCATCATACATACAGGCTTGATATAGTGCTTGGGCATGATATAATTTATAGTCATTATTATTTGGGAACATCTGAACAAGTTGTTCATAATAACTGGCTGCATTAGTATAATCTTGTGTATAAAAATAACAGTACGCTAGCAAAGATAAGCCTGCTCTAGTTGAGCTTGACTCAGGAATACCATGTAATATTTTAATTGCATCTGCATATCGAGCCTCTTTGATCTGAAATATAAATGTTATAAGACAATTTGTTATAATGTAGCACTTGAAGTCTCAAGCAGTTGTGAAATTACTGTAATGTTAATGTTACGAGATGATTGTATTTAAGTTTAACGACATACCAGGCCATAGATAGTTTTGGTAAAGTCTCCATCAGTAACCACGTTAACGGTAAACATTTTTATCTGATAACTGGTAGATGCACTTCAATTAATACAAAAGTGGTTTAAATTCAATGGAATTTGAATTGTGACAATGAGTTGTCATAGCAACCATGAATTATATATACGGGGTGCTGCAAACTTTCACGTTTACTGAAACAAGCTGGTACCAAATATGGAATTTATAAAAATAAACCAGGATTAAATATCTGTTAACCTTGCTGTTAAGAGTTTTTGGTTTGTTTTTACGAATATTACCAAAAATATTACGTATACTTCTATATTTGGTGTCAGATTCCTCCAACTGTTTATACAAACGTTTCTGAATTAAAAATATCATAATATCGAATATTTGAATGGAAATTAGTAAAATTGCATCATTAACATAAAAGTAGAAAGTATTATAGTTCACAATATACAAAACTTCGAAGCACCCTATACATATATGATGCGGTTGGTAGTGGTTGACGTGTGGCACGTGATCGATCTGTCAAAAAAAAAATAGGTTTTTTAGACAGCTGCGGTTTAAAGTATTGATTTAGCCTTGGGTGTGTGTACGTGGGAACCATTCGAGAAATATAGGATAAAAGAAGTAATTTACATAATAATTGATAATTGTAGTGCAAGATGGACAGTACTAAACTAGATATATCCGGCGTACCGGCCAAAGACCCGCCTTCGGCCACATACAAGCAGATACCAGAAACTGAGCTGGAGGGTGAGAAAGTTACATCAGAAACTTTCTAGCAATCAAAATTAATGATACTAAGTTGTTACAGAAGAAGCAGCTGCTCGATCTAAGAGTGTGGTGAAGCCAAAAATTAGCAGTCCAGAAAAAGACGGAGCAGACGAAAAAATGTTACCCGATGAAGAAACTGCTGTTGCTGAAAACTCCAATATCAATTCAGCTGATGTGAAGTTTATTTCTAATGAAAAACAGAATGGTGATGCAAAGGTGGATATAGGTAATTATAGTTCATATTTAACTTGTGATGCTGGCAAATGTCAATCAAAGTTAGTGTATAGTATCGAAGTTTAATGCTTTACATCAATTTAAAAGTAGTTGATTCAATATTGATGCTTCTGATAACACTAAATCTAGTTTTATGATATAGTATGTCTTAGGTTCGTTTTCTACATCAGGTTTTACTTACCTTTTTTCTAATTTATCTTCATATAGCATGTAAAGCTATAATCGGGGATGGAGGAAAATGACTTGCACAGATTCAAGACATTCTAACATTCAGAATACTAATTTTCTCTGTTAATAGTATGGTAGCCTAATAGCCCAGTAACATTAGGAAATCACTTTGGAAAAATCTGAAACTCTCTGAATTTTTGCATAAAGCTTTATTTAAGTGTTATAAGTATCACGTAAAAATCTCCATTGATATCGTGTCGGCGTCGGAAGTTCTTCGGGTTGAAAGATCACAAAAATCGGTTTTGCCAATATCTCCCTTCGTATTGGTCGTACGATAATTTAGGTTTTTATGAAAGTTGTAGACTAAACTATTCTCTATAGAAAAGGTTCTATATATTTTTCACGTAAGAGTAAACATTCTCACATTATATGACTGACAAAGCAGCATTGTCGAGGTAGAATGCAGGGCGCAGTTTTTGTAGATGGTTTGCCAAGTGGGCCGAATCCATGGGTTTTCGTCTAAATCATTTTCTATCCTAACATTGGCAGTTATTCTTCTTCTATATATTATCTCCTTCAATAATTGGTTCAGCATGCAACGAACGAACTAACAAACTGCCATACTGGAATACTGTTTTCAACATAAGATGGGATTTCTTGCTTTGCAATTTTAAATCAGGATTTTTCTTTTATTATTTTTTAAATAGGTAAGAAAATTTGAATTGATTTATAAGAGAAATTGCTCTGGGATTAACATATTAGTTTAATTACAAATTAATAAAATTGAATAGGTACATAGCATAGCGTCTTATAATGACTTTTCAAATTGTTACCATTAAATTGCAAACATTTTTACCCCTGTTTAAGTATATTTCCCTTGTTTACATGTATAAATAAAAGAATATCAGGACGGACTGTTATGATTTTATTTTTACGGAAAATATTGTTTATTTTATACAGGGTGTTTTATAAATAACATATAAACTCTGCAGGAGATTGTAGAGCAGGTCAGAGTATGCAAGAAAAAAATTACATACAGGGGGAGTAAAAAGTATGGAATAAATTCCATTATCTCCCAAAATAATGATTTTTCTGGAAAACGCTCTCACAGGTATACCAATTTAAATTATGGCGCATATTTTAACGTGTTTCAATTTTTTTTGCGATAGTCATTTTTTTGTGGTGGCGTCAGAGTAATTTTTTTAAAATGGCACCCATACTTTTTTTAACGGATTTCGACAGAAAACGTCATTCCGCATCCGAATAAGTAAGTATCTTGACCTTGAAGTTGACAGTTTCTGCGATGTTCATTTTTTAAATTTTAAAAATTGTTAAGTAAAAATTTAAGGAAGGTAGGCTATGGAAGCGTTGAAACGAATTTTCAGTAAATGTCAATTAATTTAGCTTTTCTTTTGGTTGTATGAGTTTACCAGTTTCATAGGTTGATTGTTTTTCATGTTAATTGTGGTTTTTATAATTAACAAATTGCTGTTATGACGTAATATTAATGTTTTTGAAAATAACAAATTTTCAAATTTAAAAAACGAACATCTCAGAAACTGTCAACTTCAAGGTCAAGATATTTATTTATTCGGATGCAGAATGACATCTTCTGTCGAAATCCGTCAAAAAATGTACCGAGGTACCATTTAAAAAAAAATACTTTGACGTCACCACAAAAAAATGACTGTCGCAAAAGAAATTGAAACACCTTAAAATATGCACCCTAATTTAAATAGCTATACATGTGCGAGCGTTTTCCAGAAAAAACATTATCTTGGGAGATAATGAATTTATTCCATACTTTTTACTCACCCTGTATAATTATAATTATAAAACAATTACGAAAGAATTATCAACACCACTGTCACTACAGTGATGCTGAAACCATGGCACTAAGGTATTCCAATGACATTTGGTCATGTGACCTTCCTGGGAGACAGTACAAACAATATAACATCTATTTCTATTACGTGACCCAAAATGAGACAAGCGGATAGGTTTCACCATGGAGCACCCAACAGCTGACACCGGCATTACGTTCGGCGCATCTCTGGGGACTTAGAAAATTATTTCAGCTTCCTGAGATTATAGGGACAGAGGTGCGCACGATTGGTTGCCTATTCCCAAGGCGTAAAAGTCTGTTTCTGAGAAATCTAATATTAATTATTAAACACCGGCATTACGTTCGGCGCATGTCCCTATAATCTCAGAAAGCTGAAATAATTTTCCGAGTCCCCAGACATGCGCCAAACGTAATGCGGATGGCGGTGTAATAGTATATTTAGGCCCGGTTTATTCACCTACTAGTAAAGTCCCGAGTAGCTACTTGACAATTAACTTTATAGGTTACCCGGGTAACAGGACTATATTAGTCCTGTTACCCGGGTAACCTATAGAGTTAATTGTCAAGTAGTTACTGGGGACTTTACTGGTAGGTGAATAAACCGGGCCTAAGTATTAAGAACGGTAAGGACATTTTACCGATCGAAGACAATAGTTTGGAGGAGGAGCGCAGCGACGACTCCAATTATTGTCTGAGATCGGTAGTCCTTAACGTTCGTGATGCTTATGACGTTTTTTGCGCTACTGAATCCGGTAAAAAGAATTTTTAATAAATTAATAATTAATACAGATTCAAATGCGATAATTGTCAGTCTCCGCATCACGTTGCCGTATTGTCGATTGATATATTACGTTTCTATAGCAATCTGTAAACAGTTACCGCCATTGCAGTTTTTTGTGAAAATTATTTGGAGTTTCGTGCTAAAAATTAATGAAAATGATTCCGAAAACGAAATAGAAGAAGCTTGGAATGTGGGGTGTTCGGTTCTCATTCCTGATAAGTCTAGAGAGACGCTACGAAGGTACCTAGAATCATTTTAAAAATTGGTGTACCAAGAAAAGTACAAATATTGATGAAAAATCTTTGCTGGCGTACTTTGTTACAAGAAATGAGAAATTAAAAGCTCCAGGATTTGTTTTAACTAACATTGGAAATTGCATTCATTTTATTTAACTAAACTGACATTTGTGACTGACATTAATTTATCAAATTACATGGCACATTCGTTTTGAATAAATTTACTTACCGTTCTAGAACCCCAAAGTATTTTACCGACGACTTTATTCTTAGCAACTAGTAAACATAACTTACTGTCTTGGAAACAGCCGCGGTAAACAATGAAATAGAGCACAGTAGCGCAAAAAATAATTAATATTAGATTTCTCAGAAACAGATTTTTACGCCTTGGGAACAGGCAACCAATCGTGCGCACCTCTGTCCCTATAATCTCAAGAAGCTGAAATAATCCCCAGACATGCGCCGAACGTAAAATACGCTCAGCTGTTGAGTGCTCCATGGTGAAACCTATCCGCTTGTCAAAGTGACAAGCGGATAGCCCTCACAGTTCGGCTACAAACAGCTGAGCGTATGTATACAGGGTGGAATGCGAAATTGGAAACACCTTTTTTCTCGGAAGTTATTATAGATACCAAAAAATTGTTTAAATAAAGTTTTTAGTACTTTGAAGAAGCTAACTAAATCTGTATAAATTTGCTAAAAAAAAAATTAAAAAAAAAAAAGTTTAATTTTCGTAGATATTGCTATATTTGTACTTTTTTTAAATGGAATACCCTGTATATTATTACACTAATTAAGAGAAAATAATTTTTGCTTTAAAAAAGTTTAAGGGTTCTTACCTTCTAAACTTGATAGTTTTTGAGATATTAATGAAAATATTTAAATGTTTCTTCTCAAATTAAAGTGTGCGTTGAAAACAACATTTGTTGGCAGTTGAGTTATATTGTATTGTATTTTATCCAAACTATTCGCATTTATTCAAATTAGAAAGAAAGCTGCGTAGGACTGGATCAGTATTAAGGAATTACGAAACACGTGAGATAAATGAAAATTTAGAAGTTGATGTATTGGCATATTTCAATATTAACCAGAAAATTTTTGAATATTTTTTGTAGTTAGATAACATTTATTTTGTATTTATCTATGCGCTACTATGATAATAAAATAATTGTTTATTTTGTACATTGTTTTTAATAGTAATTTTGTTTTCAACGCACACTTTATTTTCAGAAGAAACATTTAAATATTTTCATTAATATCTCAAAAACTATCAAGTTTAGAAGGTAAGAACCCTTAAACTTTTTTAAAGCAAAAATTATTTTCTTTTAATTAGTGTAATAATATACAGGGTATTCCATTTAAAAAAAGTACAAATATAGCAATATCTACGAAAATTAAACTTTTTTTTTACCAAACTTATACAGATTTAGTTAGCTTCTTCAAAGTACTAAAAACTTTATTTAAACAATTTTTTGGTATCTATAATAACTTCCGAGAAAAAACGTGTTTCCAATTTCGCATTCCACCCTGTATACACAAGTCCACTGGGTTTTTGTAAAAATTAATTCTCAAACTGCAACTAACCTAAAGCTTGAGGGGCGCCCCACTAGTCTTTACAAAGTCTTTGCTTTAGGTTAGTTTGAGAATTATTTTTCACAAAAACCCAGTGGACTTGTGTATACCGAGTGGGTATTTTCAAAGCCGAACATAGGGGAATTGCATTGTAATTGATCTTTATATAGATTCCTGCTCGCCATTTAAACCCACAAGGATGGTAATGTCTTTGTTATAAAAACCCTCTGCTCTACTGAATACTCGTTATTATTCATATTATTTGATATTAATAACAGAAACATCGACTGATTTCAAATAATTTAATTGACAGATAAAAAATGTTGACAATCATAGCAACCTATATTATTTCAAAATAGCATTATTTCATAATTTTTTTTACAGAAAAAGATAACTAAGTACTAACATTTATTGGTACCATCAGATGCGCTGTATTTTTGTCGTTCTATTCATACCATTACCATCCTTGTGGGTTTAAATGGCGAGCAGGAATCTACGAGTATATAAAGGGTAGTTACAATGCAATTCACCTATGTTCGGTTTTGAAAGTACCCAGACGGTATACATACGCTCAGCTGTTTGTAGCCAAACTGTGAGGGCTATCCGCTTGTGTCAAAGTGAGTAGGTTGCCTCGTAACTTCAAGGTTATACGTCATGACTACATCACTGGTATGCTATCTGCGCAATATACTATTGTAGAATCAAGGTCGCCTTACTAATACATTGCAATATAATTGTTTAACAAAGCCAGCTGCTTTTATTTGCCTATTGAGAATGCGCCGCCTTATAAGCAATATTTTAAACCAGCATACCTGTGACGTCATGCCGCCGCGCTTCTGATTGGCTAAAAGTTATGAGGCAACCTACTCACTATACCGTCTGGGTACTTTCAAAACCGAACATAGGGGAATTGCATTGTAACTAACCTTTATATAGATTCCTGCTCGCCATTTAAACCCACAAGGATGGTAATGTCTTTATTATAAATATAAATCGTGTAACTTGTGCCAAAGCACATGTTTTACCATGAAACCGAGAATTTATTTACAATAATAATGTTTCCGTTATATTTTAACAAAATATTAATTTTAAGTAAAATAAACCAATCGATAAAAATGTATGTACTGTTTTCCAAAAATAATTATCTATAAATAGTTTCCTATTATGGACGAAAAATTGAAAAAAAAATACTTTATCATCGTATGATATCTATACACATATAATCCAAAAATAGGCTATGTTGTTCACATTTTCTAAATAAAATATTTAAATATTTGGCCTTGTTAAATTTGTGATAAGGATATAAATTATTGTTTTACGTTTGAAATATGGGACATATTGAATTAGTTTTCAATAAATTATAAAAATAAAGCGTATGGAGGTTATTTGATAAAGATAAACGTATTCAGTTATTTACACTATCTTTTAAAAATCAGGTATCCTTTTGTCTCTTTTTAATAGGTATCACATTATTTTTGAGTTTAGGAATTATGTATTTTACTTGTCTCAATCGACATATTAATTGCTTGGTTAAACCTTTTTGCAAAAAATGTCAATGGTCTTGTTGATAACGATTGTAGTGTGCCAATTGATTTTATTATTTTTACATAAGAAATTTTCCTTCAAATGCGATAAGCACAGTTATCAGATAAAAGGTCAGAGTTGTAATGTAATATTCATTTTACAAATAGAATTAAGTACATGGAATATAATATCATCCCCCCTAGAGTTATTTGTCCAATAACACATGTGTAAGATTCACTAAATGCGCCTATGGTGGGTTTAAGTTCAATGAAAATTTATCAACATTTGACCTTTTACACTTGATTGATTTGCAGACAAATATAAATCCACTTCCTTTTCAACTTTTGATCAAGACATTTGACTGTGGTCCGGTGAACTTGTAGGAAAAGTTTTTTTTTCCTGCTAAAAATAGTTCCACATGTTTAAATACGTTTGAATTTTTAAGTTTTTGTGTAGCTTATTAAAGTTAGATATTATTTTGAAAATGTCTGAATTAATGGAGGCAACACCTTTATTAGGTGAGCTGAAAACTGCATTTGTTGGAATGGGAAAAGAGGAACTCATGAAGTATGCCAATGATCCATTCTGGGTTCGTTTGAGATGGTTCCTTTTTATTTCATTTTGGTTGGTGTGGGCTGCTATGCTTGTAGGAGCTATTTTGATTATCGTGGCTGCTCCCAAATGTGCTCCACCAGAACCACGCACATGGTATGTTTTATCAATTTTTATCACAAATCATTTATGCAATATAATTTTAATTAAAATCTGTAGGTGGGAAGAAGGACCCCTTACAGAACTGGAACCTGACACGACATTAGAAGAACTCAAAGAGTTGAAGGATAAAGGTGTGCAAGGTGTAATAGTGACTTGGCCAGAAGATGCATATTTACCTTTAAACGAATCTAATACGTTTTTAACTTTCTTGCAACGAGCTAAGAGTACTGGCACAAATGTTATTATTGATTTGAAGCCTGGTGCTTCCTGGAATTGGTTTACTAAATCGGAAAATGAAGATGATAATGGCGAATACAATGATTTTTACATTTGGGCATCTTCTAAAGGTGATAATGGTTCTGGAATTCAATTGGAACCGAACAATTGGGTAAAATTTGTGTCATTTCTGTAGTATTAACAAATAACAAAACTTGTTTTTTTTTAGAAAACAAGGAAGAATGTTTCATCATGGAAATTTTCTTCAGCACGAAACAAATTTTATTTATTCCCAGATAATAGCCCACAGTTGAATTTTAGTAACCCTAAAGTTGTTGAACAATTTTCGAATGTTTTAATCAATTTCCTTGATGCTGGGGTAAAAGGAGTTCGTTTGAGGGGTGTTCCATATTTGTTAGTTGACAGAAGTTTAAAAGATGAAGAAGTATCGTCTCGTGGTGCTGGTTTCCATCTCACAGATTATGGTTTTTATACTCATGCCAATACAGAATACAGGGATGAATTAGCTCCCCTTGTAAAACAATGGCGGGACATTGTTAAGAATAAATCTGTAGATGGACCATTTATGTTAGCAGAAAGTGTTATAAAGAATTTAGATAAATTTAAGTTTAACAATACATTATTGATAGACTTACCAAGTGAACCCAGTATTTTTGGTGCTAATAAACAATTAACGGCACCACAAATAAAATCTAATCTTACTGTAACATTCTTGTTGCTCAAGAATAAATATTGGCCACTTTGGCAGGTATGTAAAAATAATGAATGGTGATTTTTAACTTATAATGGTTTTACTAATTACAGGCTAATACAACGTCACTTCCATCTGATGTGCTGGATATTGTTACGATGTTACTGCCTGGTACAACACTTATAAATAAAAACACTACAATTCCAAAGGAATTACTTAATATAAGAAAATCATCTTCCATTATGTATGGAAATACTACTACATATTTGATTGCTAACAATACCGTATTTGCTTACGGGAGGTAAGTTTTCCAACTTATCTATCTTCTTACTGTTCTAAACCTAAATCTATTTTGCTAATGCTTACTTACATTCTTTGGATAGATTACGGTAAGCTACTTTCTGTCTTGCTTTCAAATGTTTGTTATGTTAAGTATTACAAAATTTTTTAATGTTTGTTGTAATAGGTGGTCACCTGGTAATCCGGGATATTTAGTTGCGCTTAATCCTACAAATAAGAAGGTCACTGTTGATTTTCCTGCGGAAATATCGACAGTTTCAGAAGAAGTTACTGTACAATATTATAGTCAGAACTACAATGAAACCAACATAGAAATTAAGTAAGTCTCTAGCATTAGTATTTATGATCAAAGTAATAATGGTTTATTTTTTTTAGGAAAAAAACAAATGCACATCAAGTTCCACTTTCTCCAGAATCGGCTATAGTTTTATCCTATGTGCCAAAATCGTAAATCGGTGATTAATGTACTACTAGACAATGTAATATATGACATTTAAACGTAGTTTGTAGCTTTATATGCCGATGCCTCTTTATTTTATAATTTAATTTTTAAATTTCAGATGATTTCTAGCAATGGCATTTTTATTGTAGTGTATTGTAGACAATATAAAAGTATAACTTATGAAAGTATTGTTTTAATAATTATTACATTATAGGTCAAGGTTTTGGTATACTGACTTTTAGTAGACAAGCTGATACAAAGGACTGGGTAGCCCGTAAATAATAACTGATTTAAAACAATTATAACTCCACTGTTTTTAATTTTGAAATAATTATTCTTCAGCATTGTACTGTATTTGCATATTTTTATAGGTTTTTTTGAAAAAAAAAATGTTTCTGCTTTTGGTTACGAAAATAGATCTTTTTTACTTTTCTCTGAAAGTAAACAACATTCAGATTTGAAATTTTGCATACGTGTTGTATAGATCGTCGGCCAGGGTATGACAAAATTTGGTGCCTTTCCGTCAATTAGAAATGCTCTTATTATTTAAAAAATGAACAATAAAATTCTAAAGTGCTACAATAAACGTAATAACTCAATAATTATCTGTTGGAATGTGCTAAAATTTTGTCATACCCTGCGGGGATCACTTTTACATCGTCTCACGTCAAGTATAGGTTTTAGAAATTAATACAACTCGAGAAAAGTAAAAAAGATATATAAATGATACTATTACCAGTGACAACGGCACGAGAGAGAAAGAGGGTGGAAGAAAGAGACAGAGAGCTGCGGCCAAGCAGGTAGAGTCCGAAAAGAGTAGATGCTAATCGCACTATTGTTACCACTCTAATCCTGTTACAGCATACCTGACCTAAAACTTCGGGAAACTTTTACTATTTTGTAAACCGACAAGTGCATACCACCACTGGTATAGGGGAAGTGTTGATATCATGAAAATGTTCGAAATCGAGATTTTCGCGGAAATACGTGTTTTGGGCCCCCAGGAACCCAAAAAAGTGGTCTAGAAAAAATGTCTGTCTGTGGGTGGGTCGCCTCTAACGCAAAAACTACTGGACCGATTTTGATGAAATTTGAAATGAACGGGTATATCGAAAATTCATCGACAAAATAAGCTTTTCAAAAAAATCCGAAACCGGAAGCGGAAGTTAGACATGTTTTTTGGCATCATTTTTTTCAGAAACGGAATTTTGAAAATCTGAGTAGGGAATATGAAAGAAGACCATAATTGAAAGGAAGCAGTTTTTTGCCGGACTCTCTAACTTCAAAATGGCGGCCGCTATGAATTTTTCAAAATTTCGACTTTAACGCCCCATAACTCAAAAACCAGTCATCTGATCAGGTTTCGCAAACTTGTTTGAAAGCCCCTTGGCGGTACTACATCATGAAAAAATATTATTTACTTAAATCCAAAAACGGTCGCCACGGCGCGCGGCGCTCTTCCAAAAATTTTGAAATTTTTGAAAAATTATTACAAAAAAACGGCTCTAACGATTTTGTTTAAATTTTCTATACTTATGCAGCTTGGTATTTTATTAGCTACATTTTTGTTTTTGATGAACGCCAGAATTCCACTGTGGCGCCCTCTACGAGTTTTTGAAAATCGAAAATTGATGCTCCTATAGCGCCTTTATTAGTCAAAATATGAAATAAGTTTAAATATAAAAGTTATTTAGTATATAATTCTGCATTCTCCTAAATGTATATCGCGTATACAGGGCGTTTGCTTTCCACAGTACAATAAGCAACTTTGTTATTTTAAATGAAACACCCTATATGTTATTATATAATTGAATGAAAAATTTAAGTCTATCACATAGTATAAGCCATAAGGTGTTCATATAGCTAAAATGTACGGTTGATGCGAAATTCGTGAATTTTTAATATTTAGGCTGGACTCTGACAGAATCGGATCGTGCGCGTCGGTCGGCGGCGATCGTCTGGCTTCGCCAGCTGTAATTTCAAGCTGTTTATTACAGATACTTCTGTTCATATCGAACCCGTATACTCTCGTTTTTTAGCTACGCATTCAAATGATTTGCAGGTCTGTCTCGCGAATTATACTGTGAATACTAAAAACATATTTATTTTTAGTATGGGAAAGTCCAGGGGAGGTTTGCACTAAACAAAAAATAAAATACGCGTTCATTTGACAAAACTTAAATAAATTAAATTAATTTAATATAATAAAGCGCATTTTATTTTTTTACTTGAAAACTATCAATAGTCTTTATGGGAAATACGAAAGACACAAAAACGTTTACCGTGGTTCACAAAAAAGTTCTGAAAGAAAAATTGATAAGAGTTGTAAGTTTCACCCCCATACATAATACAAACAGTCACATTACTATGATGGCTGCAAATAAATAATTTTCCAAATAGTGCTATATTATATCTATCTCTTTTTCTCTGCAGCACGACAATGACGTTTTCTTTCCAATAACACCAATCTCTAAATATTACCCTGCGGAAAATATCTTTTGTTGGAATTTATTTCTTACAATTTGTTTAAACGGATTATCATAATGAGGGTCTAACTACCTGCAACTCCAAAAGGGTTAGTTTCAGATCGGTGTAATGCTGGTGGTCTATGTAGCCAAAAAGTATAGGACATCGACTATAACCCCATCTCGCGTAATATATCTTGAAGTTCTGGGTGCTCACCAGTCCTTAAGGGCCGATTTTACAATACTGGTATATTAAACCTGGAATAAGCTAATCCTCATATAATTACCACAGTTACAATTTTTGTAACAATTGTAATCATGGCAGTTGTCGGAGGAATAGTTTGTTCCAGGTTTATACCAGTATTGTAAAATCGGCCCTTTAAGGGTCTGGAGGAAACGAACTGCAGAAGGCGCATGCCAAATGATCGACTTGACAAATTTAATTTTGAGGTATTTTTGTGTTTGTGTTTGACAATTTTTTTACCAATTAGAATATAATTACATTCTAATATTAGGTAAGTACTGTAATCTGGCTTCAAAATGTCGACATGTGCGCACGCGCATGATCCAACCTACATCCCTCGACCACTAGTCGTACATGCTGTTCCATGCTTCCCAAGTTCACTGTTCCAAATGACTCTGATTATATGATACGTTAAGGTCACAGAACATAATAAAAAGGTCTGGTACAAGAAATTTTGAGCAAATTGCTAGCCGACAACCTCGACATACTGAATTGAGCTCGTTGCCACACATAGAAAAGGTGGTGCCACAGTATACTCTTAAACGACAGTAGTCTCACTCCCTTTGAGTCTATGTCACAACGGCCACCGGTCACAACGGCCACCTCATATTTTGGCCGTTATGGCCATGGTCACAACGGCCACCTCGGTCACAACGGCCACCTATAAGTTTTGGTCACAACGGCCACCTTGGTCACATCGGCCACCCAGGCTCGTGGTCACAACGGCCACCTTGGTCACAACGGCCACCCTTGTTTATAATTTGTAACACCAAACAACGCTGGTCACAACGGCCACCTTGGTCACAACGGCCACCCGATTCTGCTGGTCACAACGGTCACCTTGGTCACATCGGCCACTCGTAACAGCTATTTCCAATAAAACCTTCACGCAATAATGTATATTTGAACGAAAGCTTGAAAAATATCGCGTATTTAGTATAGGTACTTACTTACTTTAGAACACTGTTAGGGAATGTATTTATTTTGTGCAAATATATATTATTGCGTGAAGGTTTTATTAGAAATAGCTGTTTCGAGTGGCCGATGTGACCAAGGTGGCCGTTGTGACTAGCAGAATCGGGTGGCCGTTGTGGCCAAGGTGGCCGTTGTGACCAGCAGAATCGGGTGACCGTTGCGGCCAAGGTGGCCGTTGTGACCAGCAAACCCGAGTGGCCGTTGTGACCAGCGTTGTTTGGTGTTACAAATTATAAACAAGGGTGGCCGTTGTGACCAAGGTGGCCGTTGTGACCAAGGTGGCCGTTGTGACCACTGGTCTGGGTGGCCGATGTGACCTGATGTGACCAAGGTGGCAAGTTACTGCGCAGCTACCTACGAGTTGACGTTAGCCAGCGCACGCGACTAAAAACAGTAAAACCGACTGCGCAGCTACACAGGAGTTGAAAATGAAGGAAAAAACTTGGGACATTTTGAACGGCGGAGTGAGACTACTGTTCCTGTGCAAATATGGCTGAAAAATATAACTTACGTCTTCGGACCGCAAACGTTTTACTCCAGGCGCCTGCGCAGAAGCGTTAATTCTGTCCTGAAAATATCAGAAAATATTTTTGACAATTTGACACACCCTAAACTGACCAATCCCGTTGAGTTTTACCGACTTGACAAGCCAATCAGCGCACTCCAAATTTGTATATTCTCGGATATTTAGGATAGTACAAAATTTCAGCGGATATTTTTCTGTCAATAAAAAACCGCTTCCAAACCGAGGTGTGAGATTTCACAGTATTTTTGGACGTTTTACATTCTACAGTTTCGATTATCTCTTCAAGTGTACTCTAGCCAAACCGTTTTGAGAAACAATAAATAAATATAAACCAAGTAATTCGTGACGTCATGGACGCCATTAAAAAATTAATTGATGACGTGTATTGTGGTGTAGTGCACCCTTAGCGTGCCCCGCGCTCCCCAACTATCCTAGGATTATGCATAGGGTTTGATCCTGGCTAATAACGACTAAATTTGTTTATGAATAATAATAATAATAATACTTCGTTTATTTAGCATAAAGCTATACAATACATACAAAAGTAATAAATATAAAAATATATTCCTACAAAAAAAAAAACTTAAAATCTAGAGGATATTATTGCCGTTTGAATAAAGCTATAATCTCTCTCTTGAACCTTTTGACATTTATAATTTGCTTTACATTTACAGGTAACATATTATAGTCCATCAGTCCCTTAAAAAATACTGAATTTTGTGTTTGTGCCTTATTTTTATGGTCAAGCATGAAATCTTCTCTATGTCTGGTTTCATGGCTATGTACCTATTTGGTCAAAATTTTTTGTTATACTTGTAAAGGCCGCTACACACACGCAGGCGGCCCTTCCGGCTGCCTGCACAGATCTCAACTGTACAGGCCGCCGGAGAAGCCTCCACACGATCGCATGAAAACTATGGTTTTGTCAGTTCATGTTCATTTATAACAAGTGCAGGTTGTCCTAGTTAGAATGAATTCTGAAGAATTGATACTGATCAGTGTAGCAGCAGTGGCTTGGACAGTAAAATTAAAACATAAAAAACCCATTGCTAAGAAAAGAAAAAGAAAATGGTGTAAAGACTGGCTTTTACAAAGGTCTAGCCGTTTCCTGATCGGTCAGCTACTAAAACTTCATACGAAATAGCCTTTTTATGCGTATCCATGTATTCCTTGGACTTCACTTTCCATAGGCAAGGATGTGCTCTATACAGTTCAATTAATTCTGTTAAAAAGTGTTCTTTTTTATTTTCATAAGACATGTTTCTTCCATACATTTCACACTCGAACTGAAGTATTTGGCCTCTTTTGCATCCACACGCTCAGTTTATGCAGGTCTGTGCAGTCAAATTTCAAGCAACGACAGAAATCCGTCCGGCCAATTATTTGGTCTGCACAGGTAGCCTGATTCACATACACACTCGCAGTTTTGCCTGTGCAGGCCTGAACTGTGCAGACTGCCGGATCGACGGCCGGTGTAATGTGTAGGGGCCAGTGGCGGTTTTAGAATCGGTACGCCCCTAGGCAATATTTCTGTGCGCCCCCGTACACAGTGGTGGCGAAACGTGTTTAGTCCAGGTGGATAGTATCAGTAGCAACTCGCGAAAAAAGTTGGGGGAGGGGACACAGCAAGAAACGATAAAGTGAGTAAAATAGCGCCGCAGGCGAAATTTTTCTTCGAAAGTGGGCGTGGCTTATTCGACGCATTTTAAGAGCATCTGACAAATTTTGAGATCAAATTAAAAAATCTGAAAATGTCAAAACTTTTTATAAAGAAAGTTTGTGATAACTGTTCGACATAATTTAAAAAAATCGTGAAATGTTCACTTTTAGAGTTTATTATTTTAATTTTGAATAGGTAAAAATATGCATTTTTATTTTTCCCTCAAATTTTCAGGTGGGTAATTACCCACCTATAGATTTTTCAGGTGGGTAATACTACCCACCGTACCCACCTCTTAGCCGGCCCTGCCCGTACATGATGTCAAATAAGTGAAAATCATGTTTAATTTTTTTTAAATTTTATTCACTCCGTAACTGATTCTTTGCGCACGGCACAGTAGTCTGCGAGTCCGCCGTATTCACATTCTCAGATTAAGGCCAGTTGTACGTGGTTAACAATAGTCAGTGTTCTTTAAGTCACTACTGAGAACTCAGTGATGAACTAGCAGGCTTGTCAGCTGTCTTAAACCATGGATTAGTTGAACTAGCAGTTAAACCAAGATTATACAACTGGCCCTCCTCAGAAGTAGAAGTATATGAAACAAAAAATTTTACATTTTTTTAGCGACGGACGGGCGCCCCTTTTTCGTGGCGCCCCTAGGCAATTGCCTATGATGCCTAGTGGTAAAACCGGCGCTGGTAGGGGCCTTAAGATACTGTGGCACCTGTCCTACTTTAATTTTTTTTAACAACACCAACACCTGAATTTTTACTAATGTCTTGACATCTACCCAGCCCAATCTCTGTAACATAACTCTAACACTGGTGTATCTATTACAATGCAGTATAATACGCATAGTCTTATTCTGCATTTTTTGCAGTCTTATCAAATCCTGTTCCTGTGCTATGTAGTATATAAGTGTAGCTCCATATAGAAAGTGGGGAAGAATTATTGTATTATACACTGTTGTTTTGGCAGTTACTGATAAATAGCTACTGCATCTATTAAGTACCTACTCCAACCTTCCTCGCTATTTTTTTACAAATGTAGCTGATGTGGTCTCTGGCTGAAAGTGTTTATCAACAAATTATATACAGCCCACGACCTTCTTGATTTCCAAGACTTGACGTCTTTACCGGCCTGGGCATATTCTAAGTTCAACCGTGCCCCGCATGGCGCTAGTTACCCAAATAAAGTATAGGGAGCTGTAGAACACTGTAGTTAACGAATAGTACTTTAGATGGCGTGCGCACACAAAATGCCGGTAAAAGACGGAATCTACAACGTTGAAAGACCGCAAATTTTAAAAATTAAAAAAGTTACTGGGATATAAATGTTTCTTATATTATTTTATTAGGATCGAAGTGTAACTTTTTGGGTTGTGTCTGTCAGGTGTAGCGGACGAGACGAGTAGTATCTGTGCTAGTCGATCTATTTCAACGTGAACGAGTACTGCTCGGTAACGAGTACCTCAAATCTTTGGAGTACCTGAAAGTGAAAGTAACGAAAATTTACATATCACTACTGTCACTACCTACTACTGGTACTGACAAAGCACACGTTGCGACCTCATTCCTGATTGGTTACCTAGCGTCCTATATTGTCGTTCTTGGTTATATGAATGCTCGTTCTAGTTAAACTTCAGAATACAAAGGGAAATCCGAAATTAAATTCCAGTCTGTGGTTTAAAATGAGATTGTAATACTGGGCCTTAAGGGAATGCTACAATTTAAAGGTCTCCTTTGATATAGTCAAAGTAGTATTCTTTGGTAAACATAAAGAAAATTGAGTTTAATAAAAGAAATAATTTATTGTAGTTAGAAATAACTTTCCCGCCAAAGTTTGAAAGTTGTTTACAGGTTGGCACAAGCAAACCTAATTGCCTAGATCTAGGGATTTTAATCAAATGATAGCATTTGTAGACCTGTAAATGACGCAGAACGCCATCAACAGCAGCGGTACCATGTTTTTAATGTTCTAGACAGGTTTTTGCAATTTAATATTTCTTGAAATTACGTGTTTAATACCAAATATTTGCTACTTCAATAGTGTTTATTAATTGCCACAATGGGAGTACCAGCATTCTTTCGTTGGCTCAGCAGAAAATATCCTTCAGTGATAGTACACTGTGTGGAACAAAAGGTGAGGTTATGTTCTTACCCTTTGTATAAAAATATTTTATGTTTATGTTACTTTAAATAATGAATTTTAGACTGTAGATATTAACGGAGTACGCATTCCAATCGATTCGTCTGAACCTAATCCAAATGGGGTAGAATTTGACAATTTATATTTAGATATGAATGGTATTATCCATCCGTGTACCCATCCGGAAGACAAGCCAGCACCTCGAAATGAAGATGAAATGATGATAGCTATCTTTGAATGTATTGACAGGTTGTTCAATATAGTGAGACCACGAAAAGTGTTGTATATGGCTATCGATGGTGTTGCACCTCGTGCAAAAATGAATCAACAGAGGTCACGTCGTTTTCGTGCATCTAAAGAAACTGTTGAAAAAATTAATGAAATCAGTCGTGTACGTGCTGAATTGTTGCTAAAGGGTGCACACTTGCCACCAGAAAAAGCAAAAGAGGAACATTTTGATTCAAATTGTATTACTCCCGGAACTCCATTTATGGCAAGGTTATCTACATGCTTGCACTATTATGTTCATGAAAGAATGAATAGTGATCCTGGGTGGAAAGGTATCAAAGTCATTTTGTCAGATGCAAATGTGCCTGGTGAAGGAGAACATAAAATAATGGATTTTATACGCAAGCAACGTGGTATGTATCTAAATAATGATATCGATAATGATCTATGATTAAGGGAACTTACGTTTACAGCACAACCAGATCATGATCCAAATACCCAACACTGTTTATGTGGTGCTGATGCTGATCTTATTATGTTAGGACTTGCTACACATGAACCTAATTTTACCATTATTCGTGAGGAATTTAAGCCAAATAAGCCAAGACCTTGCGATATTTGTGGACAACTTGGTAAGTTACCCATAAAACTATTAAGTCGTTGAAAAAAAAGAAATGTTTATTTTTATTGTGTACCTCCTGGTGTACCTACTAACAATATAGTTTTATTTATCATAAATAAATTTTAGGACATGAACTGAAGGATTGTGTAGGAGCAGAACGAAATGAAGGTTCTGATAATCCCACATTTGGTTCAGAAGGTGATTTCATATTTGTGCGTTTAAATATCCTGAGGGAATATTTAGAACGAGAACTCGAAATGCCAAATTTGCCCTTTAAATATGACTTTGAACGAGCTGTAGATGATTGGGTTTTTATGTGTTTCTTTGTTGGAAATGACTTTTTACCACATTTACCAAGCTTGGAAATTCGAGAGGGTGCAATTGATAGATTAGTTCGCCTATATAAGGATGCTGTATATAAAACGGGGGTAATTATGATTTTTATTTTAAAGTATCATGTTATTGGTAAACCATTACAAATGCTTAATAGGTTTTGTGTTAGATACAGGATATTTCTATGTTTCATATAGATTTTATTTTCCTCTAGGGGTATTTAACTGACAGTGGGGATGTTAATCTAGAAAGAGTTCAATTAATAATGACAGAACTAGGTAAAGTTGAAGACGAAATATTTAGAAAAAGGCAGCAAAATGAGTTGGCCTTTAAGGCTCGTGAGAAAGCTAAAAGACGTCGAACTGAAGCCTTTAATCAATTTAAACCTGATTGGACACTTGTTAGAGGCACCCAATTTGCTCCTACAGTAAGTGGCTTAATAATATGTTAGTAAAAAATTACAATCTTTTTTAAATTTAGCCTTTAGGTCAGGCAAAACCAGTTGCAAATGCTCGACAAGAAGCTTTCAATATTCGCAAGGCTGGTATGCACTCGATGGCTGAACGTCAACTGCAAACTGTTTCTTCTCGTAATGCATTAGAATCTATGATCAAACCGGAAGGATCTAGTGAGTCGACAGAATCACGAGGACAAAAAAGAGGTCGAGAAGAAAATGAGGAAGAGGATGAGCAGGCACACGATGAGGTGCGATTGTGGGAAGATGGCTGTAAGGATAGATATTATGAGTCCAAATTTGATGTATCTCGGGATAATCTGGAATTTAGGTTGGTGGAAGTGAACTATGTTTTGAATTATAATTTAATATATGGGTTATTGTAGATATAACGTGGCACTTCAGTATGTAAGGGGTCTGTGTTGGGTGTTACGGTATTACTACCAAGGCTGTGCTTCATGGAAGTGGTATTTTCCATATCATTATGCCCCATTTGCTTCTGATTTTGTAAATATTGATGGACTAAGTACAGAGTTTGAGTATGGAACAAAACCTGTAAGTTATCATTTTGTTGATCTGCATAATTTTGTATATTATAATGACTTTGTTCTAGTTCCAACCCTTAGAACAACTCATGGGTGTCTTTCCAGCAGCTAGTCGTAATCACGTACCAAAACCTTGGGGAACATTGATGATGGATCCTGTAAGTAGACCTTGGAACTTCTAGTTTTTCTATTCATTAATTTTTAATTATTGTAGGATTCCCCTATTATTGATTTTTATCCAGAAGATTTTAAAATTGATTTGAATGGCAAAAAATTTGCGTGGCAAGGTGTAGCCTTACTGCCATTTGTAGATGAGAAAAGATTGTTCAGTGCATTGGCTTCAAAGTACAATGAGTTAACTCCAGCAGAAATAAGACGTAATGTAAGAGGAGACGATAGATTATACGTATCTGTACGTAATAATGGATATGGATTTATTAAAGGATTGTATTCTACCAAACTTTCCGATGATGCTGAATCTGACATTGTATTTGATGGCATGAAAGGAACAGTGTTGCAAGCTGAGGATTGTGTTAAAAGTGGAGGGTAAGTTACATTGAATTTTATAATTTGTTTAAAAATATAATTTAATGATAAATTATCATTAAAGTCAGGATTATATTCAGGAAAGCTGTTGAGAAATTTTATTTAAAAATCGCCTCTGAGTTTAGGGGTACAGGGTGACCCAATTTGGAGGATCATATATAGGGTATCTCGATAACTATTGTCATAAGCAGCACACTTAAGTGGGTCACAATGATCAAAATATAAGAAATACGTAAGTTTAATAATCACACATTTCACCTGGACCATTAAATTTGTTTAAAAAATGAGTTCGAGTATATGTCCTAAGTTTTCTCCTTACGATATTAGTTACCGAGATATCAATACGGACATCCATCCCTGTACAATGAGTGTTCCATTCTAAATGCCTGGGCAAACATTGATTAATACAAACATTAATTTATTCTAGTTATTTGGACTCTCCAGTAAATGGCTTATCAACTATAACCGACAATGAAGTGTACTGTGTACGATTCCGTGATCCACAGTATACTAAAGGCTTCATCTTTCCTGCAATTAAGCTGAAAGGAGCTAAAATGCCACCTAAAGTTTTAAAACCTCAAGACTTGAATCCCGAAGCCAATAGAAATTGGAGACCACAAATTGGAATGGCTCCATCAAACGTCAGGTAACTTATTTTTATTTTAATTAATAATTAGTAAAATTAGTTAATAATGTTTTACATCTTAAACACGTTTTTATAAATGGTTTTATTCTTACAGAGCTACTGTAGGTGATGCCGGTCACAGAATGTTGGGTCATCATACACCAAAGACACCTGGCAGTTACTCTAACGTGCCCCCGCCAAGTTATAACAGCTATACACGAGGTAAGGCAAATTTTATTTTATCTTAGATTCTTTTTTCTACTGCCATACCAATTTGAATTGATGGATTAGATATTTACTAACTGTACTTTAATGATACTCATTAAGATACAGATTTTCATTAAGATGCAGATTTATAGCCAATACTCGGTCGGTATCAAACATTGCCGTGCCCACAAACGGTGCAGACTCGTGGTTCGAGTAATGCAATGCTCGAACCGATCTGGAATCACGTGCCCCTGTTCGAGTGCGTTTATAGTCCAGGAGCTAGCGATATATTTGAAGACTAATTTCTATCAAGCTGAAATTTTTTTTATGAGCTGGTATGGTTATGTCTGCCAAATGTAGGTGGTCGGCAAAATAGGACCGCGGGACATAAAGCGCCCAGATTATTTTTGTTTTTAAATTATTTTTTGATGAAATTTACAAACTTCAATCAAGCTAATTCCTATTTTGCTCGTTATTTAAGACATGCCGACAACAAAAAATTAACTGTCCGACATAAGAGTCGGAACTGAATCAGTGTCTGCCGTTTGGGGTTCGTATTGTTTTTAAGACATTTGACTTATTACCATCAACCTGATTTTTTTAATAACTATATACTAATTTAACAAACACAAAAATCACCTTGTCCGACAATTTGAGCGGGACAGAAGCACTCTCTGACGTCCTGGGTTGGTTAGTTGGCCAATTTGTTTTCGTAGCTCTCTATGTCCTATTTTGCCGACCACCTACATTTGGCAGACATAACCATACCAGCTCATAAAAAGAATTTCAGCTTGATAGAAATTAGTCTTCAAATATACCGCTAGCTCCTTTGACAATAATTCTAAAATTGAATAAATTTTAAAAATAAACTGCTCATTTTTTATTTTTATGATTAGTCGTAGAAAAATACTCACATTTAATGGCTATTACGACACTCGTTTTGACCCCTGTTCGCAATTCGCATTTTCGTGTCGTCATAGCTATCATTAAATGCTCATTGTATAATATACTATTAATATATACCTATTCTAATAATGAAATGAAGATTAATGTGAATTAACCACGGAACATATTAACAGATTATGCTTCCCTTGTTGCGTATATTCCTCAATCATAGTGTGTTGCACTTGCTATTAATACATAATCTAGGTTGTGTTGATAAATAGTTTTGTTTTGGCTGTTTTAATACTGGGAAGAATGAAAACTGTTTATAACGTGACCACTCATAGCCACAAGCTGCATATAAGGAGGAAATTTGTTTAAAATTCCATATACCTATTATACGCGAATCTAAAAAATTTGGATATGCTGACTTAGTTGCAGCTCCCTTTCATAGTGCGCATGCAGTGTATGCCCCGCACGCTGGTGGCAGCAGTTTAGGGGCACCAATTTGGAGAAAATACAAATTAGTATTTTTACAATTAAATATTAATAGGTACCAATCCTTGATAGGGGCGGAAAAATATTTTGCACGTCACCAATCCCATTGAAAATTTGCTGTTTACTGTTTTTGTTGGGGTTATCAAGGCGGCAATGTTGGTAACATTGAATACCATGGCTGAAACAGACAATGACATGAAACAGACTAAAAAAATAATCCGGGGAATCACCGGACGTTGTTTAAAGTTTACTGATACCTTAGCCTCCCATTCCAGATTCCAGTATGGAACATGGGAAAAGATTGGCTTGTTTCTAAGGCAAAAGTCATTAGCTGAGTTCAAATGACTCAGCAACTCGGCACAAACGAGTATCGCTTTTTAGCGTCAATCAATAGAACTGCTCGATTTTTGAAAACGTCGCATTCTATTGATGGCACTAAAACCCATACACGTTTGTGCCGAGTTGGTGCAGCTATTGAATTTGCTGTAGGGCTTATTTGAAATTATAAAGTTGTATTTGAATCTATTGCGTATTAAAGTTGTTTATTTACTAACGCTCGTTATCGTTTATTTTCTGTCAAAACTTTGACATCATTGACTTTTTATTTTCACTTGTTACGGTATAGGTACAACAGTACACGAAAACACGCGATACGAACAATTTTACACATGCCCTTCATTCATAAACGATAACGACTGTCGTTAACTAAACGATAATGAATGATACGCAATAGACCCGTTTATTTGTCGTGTTCTAAAATCTAAATTATTTTGTAAACATCGCTTATACAGGGTGTCCCGAAAATGGCGCATAATATTTATGGGGCGTTGTAGGTGACTGACAAGGGAGTAAGGGAAAAATACAAAAAAAATTCTACCTGCCGTGTTTTTGTAGTTATTAACCGAAAAAGATGTGCACAATCTGGCACATCCACATTTTATAACTTGTTAGGAAGCTATTTATTTTGATTGTTACCTACTCATTATTACCTGGGAAACCATACGACTGATTTTTGAACAGAGCACAATGTTGCCAGAATCATTTTCGCGCTATCTCGATGTAAAAATGTCTTCAGTAATAATTTAATAATTTGTAATTACGTGCTTTTTTGCAATTTTTAAAATTTGGAAACAATAAAATACATTATTTTCTACAAATAGAGTACCTACCCTAAGTCAGTTTCATTTCCAATTTTTAAAAAGTTACAAGTGTTAACTTTACATCCAAATTGGAGCGAAAAGATTTTTTTTAACATTTTTCTCACACTTGTTTAGCGGTACTGAACAGCGTACCATATATATTATGCGCCATTTTCGGGACACCCTGTAGATACTTTCGGTTATAGTGACTAGATTTTCATACAGTGACTATATACTTAAAGTATATAGTCACTGTAGATTTTCAGGGTCCCTGATGTCGCTATCACCGTAGTTTTCTGTAGTTTGTTCCCAGCTGCGCTAATGATTTACAGGTTAAGGATACATAGTATTGTCCGGGTCTGAGCAGATGGCATAAGGGGGATATAAGAGGATATCACTTCTTAGAAGGAAAGTTAAACAGTAAACAAATTTACAGTGCGCACTACCTGTTTTGAAAGCATTTCCTAATATAATTTAGTGCAGGATATTCTCAACAGGGAAGAAATGTTTTTATGCAGTATATTAATTAATACAGGGGATTCCACTGTCAGGTATTTTCGTTACTTCGTTACTCATGCGATCATGCCATCTCAGAGAAAATGTTATTGTTGCGTCAACCCCTTTATTTTTTAAACGCTGTGAGCCATGAAGTTGATAAATAGTTTTAATATTACCAAAACATTATGCAAATAATCCTTGTGATTTGTGTTTTGTTCCGTTATTCCTACTTCCAATTCTTGTGAATTGTTAGATATTAACGAATCAGGTGACTCATTGGAAATGAAAGAAAACCTAATATCCTCGCCGTTATTGCTGCAAATCCCCATGATTTTACTAGAGGAATATTTCGAGATTCTGGGGTAAGTAATGATAGGATATTGCGAATTCTAAAATCTGCAGGTTTTCATTTCGAGGGCTTCATAACATAGGGGCGTAAGAACAAAATTTCGGCTGTAATTCATCATTCTGCACGTTTTAACAAATAGGTGTATGTCAATATTCAAGATTAATTATTAAGGAAAATTCATGGATATTGTAGGATGTTGAGACCAAAAAAAAAATAGATTTTTCGACGTTTGGTGTGATCTTAGGGATCGAATGATTCAACATTGCTTCTTCAAAGAAACTGTAAGAAAATGTAGTTGATGAGCTATTAGAAGATATTCCATCGGCTATGAGGGTCTCCACGTGACTGCAAGAGGGTGGGTGCCCAGCAATTTCTGGCTTATGCTCGACGTTCAGGAGATCAACCGTTCGCCAAAAAATATACAGGTAGGGAAGGTCCTATAGGATACCTCCCGCGTTTCCCCGTTCAAACGGCGTTAAACTGATTCTTGTTGGGACGACGTTTAACAGAGACTTCGTCTAGCAACAACGTCTGACCGCTAAGATGTTTCCTCTCACCTTGAAGAAGTCCTCGAGCAACCGAAAAAACGGGAAAAAGAGTGTTAAAGTGTTTAAATGAGAGTGAACATCTTTAAATACGACAACAAAAAATTAAATTACCTTTTAATTCTTTTTTCTTTATGTTATGTTAATAATTTCCTTAACTACAAGAGGGTAAAAACAATTTTCAAACAAAATAGAATTTTTTTTAAAAACCCTCTCCAACGATACCAAACATAACTTTATTCTGTTTCTGGTTTTCCCTATTTCGCCTTTCCTTCGAAAATTTTACCAGTGCCAATCAATAATAAAAACTAAGTATATCTATTTTATGCTTCGTCGCGATTTTAAAAAAAACATGGACAGAACTGAAATACCCTGTACAATTTATTTTTCCTTTTTCTTTTCGGCCGTTGCTAGCTCCACGGCTAACGTGGATATAATTCTGACACAAAATCCACGGCATTACGTTTGGCGCATGTCTGGGGACTTGGAAAATTATTTCAGCTTCCAGAGGTGCGCACGATTGGTTGCCTATTCCCAAGGCGTAAAAGTCTGTTTCTGAGAAATCTAATTATAATAATTATTAACTACAAACAAAATCAATCGCTCGGACTTAGAGACACTTTACTCTAGTATTTTTTATTGGTCATATTTAACTTGCAAATTAATTAGTCCCAGGACATGCGCAGTGTAGGTGCAGCTCGTACTTGCAGCTCGTATTCGCGTCGCCGAATTAATGACGTCACTCCTTGACAAGACGTAATGCCGTGGATTTAGTTGTCAAAATTATATCCACGTTAGCCGTGGAGCTAGCCACGACCTTTCTTTTCCCGTACGTGAAGTAATAGATTACACAGTGAAGTGGTGAAGTCTCACATTTAACTTCGATACATAAAGTTCTATACATTTTTTGAGTTCATGCATTTCACGCATTATGGCCGTAGGTTCCAGATCCGTCTACTACTATGCATTGTCTTATTTGCATTCGTCGCGTTTGCGTAAAACAATTTTTAAAAATAATTCAATTAATAATTTAAAATAATGTAATCTTGTATAACGTATAGTGTGCAACACAAGCGTGGAGCATATTCAAAATAGTAAATAATCAAATATCCAACAGCTTCATGGTCTTCTTGCATAATGTACTATGTATCTAATGAAAATCTGTATCATAATGAATCCATTAAAGTACATGTAGTGTATATATCATAATGAATGTCATTAAAGTACAGATAGTAAATATCTACTAAATCAATTAACGTATGGGAGTAGAAAAAATAGAATAATGGAAGATTTCGTTTCAAGTGAGTGACATTATGACAGCTATACAAGAGGCGTGGGCGGTGTGTCTGTTGTTCCTACAATTTTGATTCGTGCCACGTGACTTAATTTGACACGTGGCGATATAATACAGATTCTTGGGGCGTGTGGGTATTAACAATAATTTTAAAATATTTTTAATGAACACACAAATATTTTCATAGAAATTTCTTGAGCTATGGAGAGAAAATTGATGTTACAGCGGTGGTGTTGAAATGTACCTATAATTTTATTTTAATATTTTTTAATTCATGTTTATACAGGATACGAGAAAGGATAGACGATTTATCCATTACACAAATTTTGGCTGCTATTTTACAGTTGTTTTGTGTCTATCCTACATTTGATATTCAATTTACTGCATCATGTAATTCTTTGCTAAGAAATTCCATAAACTACTAATAAATGGGTGAAATATATCGAAGGAACTCAAAAAGACTGAATTTGTCATTTTAGTTAGGGTTTTCTCTAAATAGCAATGGAGTAGAATGAATAGAATAGATATTTAAAGTAGGCGTTTAAGCGTTATTTTAACACCATAATTTATCTCTAATTCAATAACCGTTTCCACCAATAATCGCTCAAATAATTCGGAGGATAAACAGTGAGTGGCCGCCCAGTAAAAACAAGCAATTTATCTGGCATTGTGCGCTTGTTTGCGGATGTGACGCAACAATGACAGCAGTGCCGGCGGCAGAGCGCGTAATTGCAGTCTTTGTGCGCCCGTCACCGCCACTGACACGCCTAATTTCACAATCACATCTTCCCCTACGCGTTGCAGCCCCTGTTTATTCATATTATTATTATTCTATTGCAACTGATCATCAGGTAAGATAAGACACAACCAGAGGACGTCGATATGTAAACGCTTTTAGATGGCGAGTTTCTTAAACTAAATGGGTATATATTGTCCGCGTTAATTGAAAGGAATGAAAAACGCCGAGAGTCTTAACTTTCTGAATGATCATGTTGCATTGAATTCGTGTTCCATTCCAAAAAAATTGTAAGAACTTGCGAGTTAATATTTCTTTGCTCATTACTCTACGGGATATCATTGAGATCGGGTAGATTTTAAATTTAAAAACAACAAGGTAAATAAATGTCTTTATAACATTTAATCTGTGGACTTCCAAAAATGTATAGCCCAGTCCAAGTTGTGCTCTTTCGGAAGAGTCTGCGTTGGTTGTAGACAGTTTGGGCTACTGTAGACCATGGCCAGCTTCATTCTTCTAACCCTTACGAGTTAAATGGCTGGTCCAATTTTGATTTTGACACGTCCACGGCCAACTTCATTAATGACATAAGCTGTCATTAATGAAGTTGGCCGTGGACACGTCCTCTCTGTGGTGCCATCTAGTACATAATAATCTGCAACAATTTTTTCAAGTTTAAAATACATAGTAATTTCATATACGCCCCGAGAGGCACCACAGAGAGAACCATATAACTCGTAAGAGTTGGAAGAACTAGGAAAATGAAGCTGGCCATGCTGTAGACATCAAGTTTAGAGGTGTTGAAACCATAGGTGGATCTGGATTGCAACGTCACCTGACTTCAATCCGTCTACGTTTAGGGTTATCGTGTTATCCTCTACCCCATTTAACAATATTACAGAGTAAGGTCCAGTTGTATCAAGTGGTTGAACTCCCAGCCTCAGCTGATCCACGATGAATTGTCATGGATATGATTGTTATAACAATTATTGGTATCCATGACAATTGTTCGTGGATCAGCTGAACTGGGAGTTCAACCACTTGATACAACTGAGCCTTGTGTAACGCGGAGAAGTATTTCGGACAATTCGGATCACTCCGGGAATGATGGGCGTGCTCAGGAATGGATTGATTGTCATGGAGCTCACTTCAAGTATTTCTTCCAAATCCCTTTTTCCTAACTGGGCGCAGCTATATCATCTGATAAACTGAAGATCGCCATACGATTAGGTGTACACCGCTTATGTATAGGAACTTTCTTGTTTGCTACTTTGTGTTTGCGAGTAGGTACTATACGACTATTATACATAGCTGACCCTCCTTTTTTTTATTACTCCCTGTTTATATTAAGCAATTTTTAATTGAATTCTTATATTCTCTTGATGAAGAAAAAAGAAAGAGAAAAATTATGTCTGTATCATTATTGTTCTTGTATTGAAATTGTATTGAAATTATAATCGAAAAACCACTAAGGTGGAAACTCTGAAAGAGTGGGGGCATCATAAGAACAGAACACGACAAATACATCAAGACACATAGGAAGTCGCTCACTGATGAACCGATGACAAGTGGTAGATTATAACTGGGCGCAGAAGACGCGAAATGGGGACACATGGAGAGTGCTTGGAGGAATGTACATCTGAGAAACGGTCGATATAGGCAAATTGTGAGGAGCTGTGAAAAATACAACTCATTTTATTTTGGGAAAGTAGTCCTGGATATTTAGAAAAGTTATATACTAATATATTACATCGACCTTTGTTGATTCCGTCCACTCCAATTGGTAATAGTTAAAGTGGCTTGCTCCTACTTTATTGCTTATCACGATAGGATCACTATGAGAGGTAAATTTCGATTGCAAGTTCAATCCAAATTTACTTCGAAGTCCACTCAGTTGACGCACAAGTATAATCCATTCAGGAAACTCCCGTGACGTTAAAGTTACATTCAGTTGGTTAGTATAAAAATCCCTATTAGGGTGTTAGTAATTTTTATATTTGATATTGGGCCCACTTCAAATTTAAATTTAAATCTTTTGTTTGGTGTTTACTTTGACATTTGAATTATTAAAATATTTTGTGATCAATTCTATAGATTAATAATTCATAGTAATTCATCAAAATATGAATGTAATGGATGAAATGAAGCAAGAAAGACATCTACTTTCAGCTAGAGAAAAAGAAGCTGTACGTAAATATTGTATAGAGCGACAAGAGATTAGTCCTCAATTAAAAAAATATAATGTTTTTGAAAAAGCTGCGTATATATTTTCAGTAAGCTTTACATTTTTATCCTTGCAAACCAATATTCCTATCCTTCATCTCCTTCCTTACAGATTAGTGTAACCGTGTGTAACGTAAGTTAACGAAATCTATACAAAGTTTGAAAATGGTGAAGACTTGGAAGACGCAAAAAAAGGTGGAAGAACAGCTTCAAACGTTGATGATTATAACAGAGTAATGGGAAATCATACCTTTACCAATATTCCTCGAATTATTATTATTTCCTTAATGGAATCTGATTCTGATGAGGAGTTTCTTTTTTAATTCTTTCAATGTTTCGAATTTCACCTAATTGCAATAAAATAAATGTCCTAATCAACTTGAATTTTCTAGTTTAATGTAATCCGTATTTCTGAAATTATTTACATTACATTTACTATGTTCTATGAAAATCATGTTTAATTAAACAAAATGACAACTAATTTACCATAACCTTACAACGTTTGACACTCTTGACCGTTAAGTACAGTCAGGTGTATATCAGCAGGCTTTGTGTGTATCAGGTACACTCAAAATTTTCCAATTGGCACATTAAACGTCACGGATGTTTTCTGATTCTACTATACCTAAGACAATCGATTTAATTGTTCGCTTCAGCGGATTCTCTGATTGACTCCCTTGACCGTTTCCGTATTAGAATTCGGTTGAATTACCGTTAATTTCTAGATTCTGTTTGTGACTGAACAGAAATGGGGCCACTTTGAACCAAATAAAATTCAATTTTAACTGAAAAAGCAAAAGGAATCTGATTTTATTTATCTGAATGCTTGTAAAAACTGGATAACGTTGAGATTGACAAATATTTGTTTTTGAAAAATGTGAAGTGCAAAGATGTTTTTAACGTTGAATCATGCTTAAAGATTACGACTGGAGAATGGAGATACAATGATTTCTCCGAAAATAAATTACGTTTCCATTTAATGCTTTGCGAAACTACCTACAAGTAACAAAGAATAGGTCCATGATTAATACAGCGATTTGCGTCTGACTTGAGAACTGGAGTGTTGTGCGCATTATACGCCATTGTGAAGTTACAGTCGTTTCAAAGCAATTTGTACTTTCATTCAACAAGTAATTTAATCTTTAACGAACGTTGAAAATCCAGAATTCAAACTATGGTAGGTACGTACGGAACATGATTATAAAACTGAAAATAACGCACTGTTGTGTTAAAATGAAAGACTTGAACACCTGAAATATTTTTTACAAAATCATGTTTATGTTGAAACTTCGGAATTGCTTTTTCAAATTATTAAATTTCAGAAAACCGTCTTTGGTGTAAGTCTAGCTTTTGAGATTCGGTCTAGAAAACGCAGGTTTCATTTTGATTACCAATAAAAAAATTACTGTACTGGACCAATGACAACGCGACGGTATAAAACATCATTTTTTTCACTACTAACCTGAGAAGTCGCCATTACTTACTCCTTTTCTCTAATGAGAAGTTGTATTTCTCAACCTAGGTAAATAATGATAATGAAAAATTACCTAGGAAAATAATAAAATAAACCTTCTATAAATCAGATGTTATTGGTTTTGTTTTTTAGTTTTGACAACTACAGTTTCAGGCTACTAAATATTTAAAAAATTATGTGGAAACCGTAAATTACAAAAATCTAAATGAATAACATTTCTAGTAGTGAAAAAAATAGTATATAGACCACGGTAAAGAAGATTTCTCTCAACCTCGCAACTGATTTCCCTTGCTGCTTCGCAGCTCGGAAAATAATAATGCTCAGTTGAGAAAACTGTCTTCTCTACCTTGGCCTAATATGTACTATTTCGGAAAATATTACGCAAAATTATCCCACTCGTGTGATGTGCGATGTCATTGCACGTTGTTCTCTGGCGTTGATGTTAGCAGAAGTAGTTCAACGTTACTATGGCATTGAGTGTTTTAAAGCGCCCGAGTCTCGTAAAGACACTTTCGTGATATGTTTCGTATAATTGTTTCTGCAAGTGCTTTAATTAAAAAAAGATAACTCATCAATATTTATAATTTCGACTGACAGTGAAGAAAGTAATAAATAAATTGAGTACGAAAACTTTCAAATTTAGTTATTATAAATGCTCGCTTTTATGCAGATGCAGGTTTTAAAAATATAAATTTACAGCCTGACGTTTGCAAAATACAACTTACTATAGCTAATTTTGAGAAGCCACAGTCAGTAGTTTCACTCTGCTTATTTTGTGGTTCGGCGCATGATCGACGCGTGGCGACAGATTGGGGTCTGCGCAGGTTACGTAGTCACGTGATCACACGCGGTTGTTTTTAAATTCAAATCACGATAGTCTTGATTTGTCAAACTGTCAGAATTGTCATGGTAAAATACAATATCATACAGGACCATTAGTATATTTATAACAATGTTCCCGTGTATAGAAAATATCCGATGCGCGTGGCTGCAAATCGGGGTCTGCGCATATGAAAAAATTTTGCCAGCAACTTCAAAGGCGCCGCCTGAGAGTGAAACTACTGATTCGTTAAGCGATATACTGTGCCACAGTTATGTAAATTAATAGTTTGTACCTAGGTCTCGTCTCCATGGTAACACGTAAACAGTCTACAATTGGTTACTTTGTGCCGCAAAACGGCAACATCAACGACACAGTATATCGCTTACGAATCAGTAGTTTCACTCTGCTTATTTTGTGGTTCGGCGCATGATCGACGCGTGGCGACAGATTGGGGTCTGCGCAGGTTATGTAGTCACGTGATCACACGCGGTTGTTTTTAAATTCAAATCACGATAGTCTTGATTTGGCAAACTGTCAGAACTGTCATGGTAAAATACTAATATCATACAGGATCATTAGTATATTTATAACAATGTTCCCGTGTATAGAAAATATCCGATACGCGTGGCTTCAAATTGGGGTCTGCGCATATGAAAAATTTTTGCCAGCAACTTCAAAGGCGCCGCCTGAGAGTGACACTACTGATTCGTAAGCGATATACTGTGTCAACGACAACAGAATAATATTTTCGTATCGTTTACTGAACAATATTCTAGAACGTGTTGGAAGTAAGATTTTGGCGCATACAGTATGCTCACGTTACGCCCCAGCTCCTAGTGAGAAGGAGAACTAGTTGGAACTTACGCATAGCGACGAGTAAGCGCAAGAAGTGAACTTCTACAATAATAGAAAAAAATGTTTGTTCCACTTTTGTAATACGAAATAATAAATTACAAAATCTTTTTTAGTACGATTTGAGTCTCCCTTCATGTCTACTTTGTCTGTTCCCCCACCCTCTTCAGTCTTCATTTTTGTTTTAAAATGACCCACCAGCTAGGGCAATAATCTACTAAAGACTGTTCCCAGTCCCCTTCCTTTGTTTTGGATAGTTCCACGTCCACACCGTCAAACTAAAACCGTTCAGAAAATACTCACTCGCTGATCCGCACACCAGTGTGAGCATTCTTGTATCAAGTATGCGATTTCCGAGCGCGCTCCTAAATTTGCTTAGGAACAATATTAAACAGTTGAGTATTTGCCGCAACCCTATTCGTACTCGTTCTCGACGCTGCGGTTGAACAGTATGGACTTTGTGTTTTATGGTCTAATGCTGTCTAACCAGGAATGGGGAATTTAATGGTGCGGTAGCAGCATGGATTTTTATTTGTATATATGTCGGTAGCGGGATGTTGGCGTTAGAAATTACCGTTTATCTCTCCACGTCGTTATGCGCCTTATTGATTGGTTTTCACCATCACCAGCATTATTTAACAGCCTGCTGGACTTGTTGGATTTGAACAATTTGGCAATGTGCTTAGCAATTGCAATTGCAAGTATCACAAGTTCACAACTAAAAAGTTTCGAAATGTTGTGAGAAAATTTAAAAATACCTTGTAACAATGATAAATACGATTTTTTTGTTTACAGCATCACTTTTGTTCTTTTGTTTCAGGATATAATCAGGGTAATAACTATGGAAACAGCTATCAAACTCGTGGAGGATATGGTTCTGGCGGTTATCAGCAAAGCAACTACAGAGGACATAGGGGTGGGGGATATGGTGGAAATGTTGGTTATCGGGGTGGTCGTGCATCATACGGTAATAGGTCAGAAGGACAATCAAACCAGCGTTCTAGGCGTTGGGATAATGCAAATGAACAGGATGATAGGCAGCAGTATAGCAGACCTCCAGGTCCATACAGAGACCGCTTTGAACCATCAGATTCTGACAGATATAGGCGGTAGTAAATTGGGCTTTCCAATTTTTATGTATTCATGTTTATTATTATAATTACTATAAATAGATTTAGATTTTTCAAAGAGAGGCACATTGTTTTTGATATCTCTTTTGAGTCTAAAATAAGTAATTTACTAAATCAAGTCAATAATAACACTTTATAATTTTGTGAAAGTCATATGGTGTATTTGAAACAGAAAATTGAGTGTTAGAGCAATATCGAAAGTTATACTTACGATATTTTACTCAAGTGGTACAAACATACAACAGTAGGTATGTAGTATGTACCTACATTTGGTTATAGTATATATTTTGATGTTGGAATGTTAAGCACATAAAGTGGGTGCAATTGTGTCACATTGAAAGATGTGTTTCAAAAAAGTCAATACTTTTACATTTCAATTTCAATGTGAAACTTAAAATTTCTTATTTTTTTATCGTATTGACCGACAAATGTTTTCTAAAATGAATTAAACAAAGTACGTGTATAATTGTGTGAACCATTTGATATACACGTTAATGTAGTCACATACATGTACCAAGTTGCTGCTAAAAATAAAAATAATATTGATTTTGATATTAGTTATTTTTTGAATGGAACACTAGTTATAGGCCATTACCCGAGAGGTAAGTTCATCTTGTCTACTATTTCCTAAAGGTGCGAATCGACTGGCGGGTTATTACAACAAATATCGCGCGAGTGTGTTGCTTTTGTAATGTTAGAAATTGTGCGATCCATTAAGGGCCGGTTTTATAAAGTCTGGTTGACACAACAGTAGACTCAATCACGATCAATTGTCACGGATACGATTCTTAAAAACAATCGTATCCATGACAATTTATTGAGGTTGAGTCACCCGTCGGTCAACCAGACTTTATAAAACCGGCCCTTAGTGAAGCAAGTTTTTTTTTTACTTTCACGAGTCTTTAAATCATGTGTTGCGTGGCGACAACAGTAAATTGCGCGAGTTTTCTCGCCATATTTATAGACTATTTCCACGAACTTATATTTAAAATGGATTGCTCTATGTTTGGCCGCGTTACTAAGAAAATGACTCCTCCATGGGCACCGCCATGATGTGCAATTTCTAGGGAATTTTGCCTATACAGTTCGTGTGCACGATATTCTAGTAATATATTTAACGTAAATTCCGATTGACATCTGAAAAATGTGGTTAAGCGGAAACTTCAGCAGCCCCATCTAGTGGTTCCATGGTTTTCGACAACCTCTACTTACAACATTCTTTTGCGTTACGTATGGGCAATTTAATTTATTTTTACTTACCTATATGCCTTAACGATTAAAATTTACCCGTTTTTCCAAAGCATAAAGGAATTGAATCTCAATCTTTGACTGAGAATAATTCTGAAACTAACGAAGAACGGGCATTATTGTATTATATTTTTCCAATCAGTATCTGGAGGGGAATGTACTGTGCTCCGTGTCCGCCATTTAAGAAGCTCCCTGTATATAGTGGTGCATTACGTCATCAATTTTTTAATGGCGTCCATGACGTCATGAATTACTCTGTTTATATTTATTTATTGTTTCTCAAAACGTCGCGTCGTTTGCTTTAATCTCTCAAACTGTCAGAGCAGAGTGACGTTTGAGCAGTATACACACAATAAAAAAAGCAACAATGATCACGTGCTTAAATAAAAACTTATAGGACGAAAAAAATACTAATTAGTAAACGTTTTTATTTTTTGCAGGAATAATTTGAATACAACTAGTAATTAATAAAAATAATAACTGTAAAATAAGATTCTATGGGCTTATAAAAAGCATACTTTTAATAAGTAATTCACAAAAAAAATTACAGTTTTATACTGTTTCAAGATTGGTACTACAAAATTACCAGAAAATGCGATTGATGACGTAGATGCACCTTTAGCGTGCCCCGACTATAGCTGTATCTTTTCTCTCTAGTCGCCTTTTTAAAAGTTTTTTTTAGATATTAGGTACTTGATTTGATAAATGGTGACTAGACATAGTATGCAGTACTTACTTATTATTATTACTGATTTTTCTGCACAAGTCGGGTCTGTCGCGATTGTGACAAGAGAACAACCCTACATTGCGTTCATTTAGCTTGTCTGTTTGCAAAAGCGGGGTGTACTACCTAGTCTTAAATAGCCACCTGTAGAGACAGTACATATACCCATTTTTTACGCAAGTTCGTTTAGAATCACAACTGTAATGTGCAATTTAAATAATTCGATTATCTGGTATGTTAATATAATGGGTTTTATTTAGGAAAAAATCACAAATTGAGGATTACACACGAATTTCTTTGTCATAAACGTGTTTTTATAACCCATGGACCTCTTTACTGCCCATGGTCTATAATGAAACATCAAACAACATCATATCTAATAGAAAACTGTTTAAGCACTTGGAAAATGAAAAATTGTATTTTTTATTGAAAATTGCTTTTTCTGCAGCCTCATCAACTTCGTTCATTTTCCACCTTAAGAGGGCGACTTGAGGAGTCGGGATAGTTCAGTTTTCAAATGTAGGATTATATTTATTTACTAGAATTGGTATTGATTTGAACACGACCTTCTTGATTTTCGAGTCTCACGCTCGAAAATCAAGAAGGTCGTGGATTTGAATTATTTTGAAATTATCATTTATTTTAATAAAATCTCAAAACGACGCGACGTGGCTGCAGGCACACCCAGGCACACTTTGTTTTTACCGAATCTGTAACGTTGACAATTCAAACTTCATATCTTTAATACTACGTAATATAATATGTAAGTAGTACCAAATATAATATTACAATTACATTGTCCAGCGGAACTTTATTTACTTTTTATTATTATTGTCTAAAAGACGTAAAAAATCATTTATAAATTACCGTCAAAGTTGGTCTTTAATTTAGCGAACTACAACTAACCACTAACGAAAACAGTGTTGTCTGTATAGAGCTGTGGTAATGATTTCGGCCTCGCACTCAGAAGTCATAGGATCCATTCCAGGCCCTGATAAACTTTTTTTTAAAATTTGGTTTCTATTTAAATAAAAATATTAATTGTAATACTTTTTATTTTTTTGCTTTTAGTATTTTTGGTCGACAAAATTAAAGAACACCGTTGACTGTAATTAATAAATTACCGATTTTAACTTTTTTTGAACAATAATAAAGGTTAATACTTCTTGCAGTTGCCTAAATTCTAACAAAATAATACAGTTTGAAATTATAAACGGGTTTGTAAGAAAATACATGTTGTATAGGGAAACTATGTTGAGGAATAAGTGTTCACACGTACAAATCATTTCATTCAAATTCAAACTTAGCGCGTATTTAATGTGCCAGTGCCATCTATCCAAATTACGTTGAACTTCTGACTCACAATTGGCGGCCATTTTTTTATGCCCTTGTCAAGCCAAAACTTAAGACTACCGAAAAACATTATTATCCAACGTTAATGACCCGGACTTGAAGTTTACATTCTGTGTGACCATATTTAGGTATTTACAGAATTTGACGTAATTTAAAATCATAAAAATTCCTTTTTTGCTAATTTTCAAATTGAATTTAAATTTAGAATCAAAACAGTATTTTACATGAAATTTAGTGGCTGCCTAAGTTGCAATAATGCTTTGTAGAATATCTTAATTAAAATTCAAATTTTTCGTTTTTGTTCGAGTTCCGCGGCGTAGTCTTAAAATTAACAAAGATTTTGTAGCTGCTGCCCTCTATCGACAAAAAGGGCAGCGGCCGTCCTCTTAAAGACCGCACAATTACCGAACTCAAAATAAAACTGAGATTTTAGGCAATATGCTATGGCAATTGCCAATTACTTATGCCTACCGTTGTTTACCCGCTACCATAGTCACGCTTCATATCTCAAATTTTATCAAAGCAACGCTAGATGTGGTTGGAAAATTCAATTTATTTTATAAATATTTTCAATTTATTTTAGAAATATTTTTAAATTAAAAAATCTTTATCCATGCTTAAAGTTGTGTATGTACTTACCACGGGCGTAACTTGCTTTTATGGCCTTCGACGTATTCTTAGCCTCAAAATTACGTTTTACGCCATAAAGGCCTCTGTACGCCCGTAATACATAAATAACTGTTATGTATGATGTTTCTGTACCTTTGTAACATTTTAGGGCGAGCCGCCACTGATTTGGACCGTAAAAGTGTTTGTATTTGACCTGAGCAACTAGTGTCAAGTCAAGATTGTCAAGATTACGATAAATACCCACGTAACCACAAAATATAGGCAACCCAACGTACACAGTTGGTAAACCTTTATCCAATAATTCCCTAACTGATTGTATGTACAGTCAGTGAAAAATGTTTTCACCAGTTTTAAGGAGCACGCGCACTTGTTCGATTCGGTTCTGTTCGGTTCGGAACCTTCCGATCGGCAAAAATCAAAATACATGGAAATGAATGGCAGCCCGCGCATTACGTCGGTTCGGTACGGCATCATCCTGTTCGTCCCGTTCGGTTCAGTCCAAGTATACTATAGATGGCAAAAAATTCCGAAAGTCCGATCAGTCTATACATAGGTAAACGTTGGGTGCCTTGATATTGACAGGTAAGATATCTTGCTTTTGAAGAGCCAATAGATGTATAGGTAAGTGCAACAAATTTGTCACTGGACATTCTAAAATGTTGCTCAATGTGCTCATCATGTAGTAAACTTCTCTTAAGGTTTATATCATGAACCCAGACCCTGGGAGTTGATTTTTCCATTTCATGGCATGCAAATGGCCTATCATCACATCTGCTAAATGAATTGAATTTAACCAACCTCGAGAATTGAACAAGACTGACAGAGACTGATGTAGTGCGTGGATGTTTGGACCGATTTAAACCGAACGATACGGTTCCGTTCCGAACCGAACGGATCCGAACCGAACAAATGAGCGTGCTCCTTTATACCACGGTAACCCGCTTTACTGAGAAGTATAACAAGTTTCTCTATTTGATTTTATCTTGTTACCAACATACCTACGTAAAACAATAACGGCGTTATGTTTCCTCTTATATTTCTCAGAAAAGCGGGTTCAATGGTATAATACCGGTGAAAACATTTGTCGCTGACTGTACGTAAATTACGGCAGACTATAAAACAAATACTAAACAACTTCACTGACAGTACCTAGTTGACATGGTTTAGTTACCACGAGTACCAATACTGAACTGACTTCAACATCTAAATCTGAATGTCCCAAGGCCACTGCGGAACAAAAGTCACGTGGGTATCAGTATTTAATGAAGGTACTGTATAAAGTGGCCGAGCTCTGCAAGGAAACTGTTTTCAAACGAAATTAATGAGAGAGAGGAAAAGGTTCGACTTTTAAATTAATAAGTACTAGGTACCAAAATCAAGGATTTCTATCAATTTGCATTTTTTTCTTGTAATTATGTGAATTTGAAAGTGTATCTTTCCATAAATATTTATTTCAACACTTTTGTATTTTTAGGGATAGGTATTTATAGCTTTTTCGCGTTTTGTCTAAAACAATTTTTAAAGCGTTTTTCAAAATTTGCACCAACTCCAGAGTCCATTTTGAATGGTTTATGGGCAAACAAAGAGGGGATTTTACTTTTTTTATTTTCGAATAAATCAGCTCAGCATTACATAATATGCTATACATGATATGATTGCGTTTCCTGAAACAATTTAGTGTCTTTTGTGTAGCATGTTGAGGATGTACTATTATCTTCCTCTTAAGTAACATTTTTTTTTTTTTTATTTTTTAATAACTAGCTAGTTGGGGTCGATGAGATCTTGAGGGAGTTTTCTTTTCAGTCTATTATGTGTGTTCTTTTGGCCAAGGTTATAGTACACTGCACTACTACACTGGTTAATATTTTGAAAAAACTTAGCATACTGTTTATTAATGAATTCAGCTATAGTAGGTATTTTTAGTTCTCTATGAATTTGTTCATTACGTACAAACCACGGGGCGTTCACTGAAATACGGGTGATTTTATTTTGGACAACTTGGATTTTTCTTAGATGCGTTTGTGATGCATTGCTCCAAACTGGGCACGCGTAGGTCAATATGGGCCTTAGGATTGACTTATAAATTAGCAATGCGCACTCTGTTTTAATATGAGATTTTTTATTAATTAGTGGGTATAAGATTGCTTGTCTGGTGTAACACTCATTTAACTTTTTATTTATGCGTGGAATCCCCATCCGAGCCGGGTGTCTAAGTATACCCCTAGATATTTAACTGCTGTGTCTCTATTGTTCCACTTCATTATAGTTTGTCTTAACTGTAGATTTGGAAGATTTTTAATTTGTTTTAAACTGAATACTTTAACTTCACTTTTTGCAGTGTTTATCTGGATTTGCCAACTGTCGTACCACTTACATAACTCATTCAATGAGTTTTGCAGGTATTCGACCGCACTTATAAGATTTTCGCTTTGTGCTATAACAGCAGTATCATCTGCAAACATTGCCACTGTGGTGTTATTGGTAGTTTGTAGGTCATGCACATATAAGTTGAATAAGGTAGGTCCTAATATACTTCCCTGCGGTACTCCGGCTTTGATGTCTCTTGTATTGGATAAGGTAGCGTTCACCCGTACTGCGTACGTTCTGTCGTTAATAAATGAGGTGATGATGTTGATCATATAATCTGGGAGGCCAAGTTTAATAATCTTATATCGTAGTCCGGCTATCCATATTTTATCGAATGCATTTTGTAAGTCAATGAAAGCAACCACCGTATATTCTTTGCACTCAAAACCTTTCTCGATCATTTCTGTAATTCTTAAAAGTTGATGTGTTGTCGAGTGCTTTTTCTTGAAGCCAAATTGATATTTAGGTATGATATTTTGTACATCCAATACAGTTTGAAGTCGCGTACATATTACTTTTTCTAGTAATTTGGAGATCGTTGAAAGTAAACTTATGGGACGATAACTCTCTACTTTATTTTTATTTTTTCCACTTTTGTGAAATGGAAGTATATGCGCGTGTTTCCATTTTTTTAGAAAATAACCTAATCTAAGGCATGCATTAAATATAGTAGCTAGGAATGCCAAAGATTTTTTGGAGAGGTGTTTCAATATTACATTTGTTATCATATCTGGGCCAGGGGATTTTTTGTCAGACAGACTTGTTATGTAGGGATTTTACTTAAGTGTTGCATTAATTTTTGTCAATAAAGTAAAATCCACACTATAAGATAGGTATTACTACTCTATTATTGCGCATTTTAAGCCTTTAAGGTCATATTTAAGTGCATATTTGGGCATTTTATAGAGCGTAAGTACATGCATACTTTAAAATCCTAGATCTCCTAGCCCTCTTAATAGCCATGAGAATGTATGAAATGAGAAATTCTGAATCAAATAAAATTTTAGGTTGTAGTAAATTGTGTTAGTATACAAATTTAAAAGGCTTCTAATTAGGCTAAAACATGTAAAACTTTAAAATTATACCAAATTTGAGTGTTATTTTAAGCATTACATTTATCGTCGTCTTAGAGATGGTTTATTTTTCATATGCTGTAGCTACATGGTTTTGGTGGAAGTCTTTTCTTAGTTTTTGAAGCTAGTTCTTAAGAAATAATAAAATATATAACGAACTAAATCGGTAATGAAAAGTGTGTGAACAATAAATTCATTTCCATGCGACTGGGCCGAGTAGTGGGACCTCCTAGTAGGGCACCAAGAGCTCTTGTAGGTACTTGAAGTCCTCACCAAGAGCGACCGCGCATTGTACGGCTTATGGTAATGCGCTTTGAGCTTTTCAAGATATTGCAGTTGCTAGCAATTACTTTACTTTGACTTTTAACGCTTTTGTGTACCATTTCAATGCAATTTGATTTTTTATATAAGAATCTTTATAATTTAAAAGCTTTTAACAAAACCCGATTGTGAATATGTCAATTTTATTATTTTCAAATACTTACTAAATAAATAATAGACACTTACTAAGTTTGTTTTAAGAAACTCCATAAAACAGGCGAAATGCAACTGAAATATAATTTTCTCACACTTAAGGTCTACATAAATCAAAAATTATTTCAAGTAGAAAAATATGGAGAGGTGAGGGTACACACTTCAATAAATCGGTAAATTACATCTGATATAAGTAAATCTCCGGCGACATAGCGTTACTCTGAGCTGCAAGAACTCACATGGTGCAATGCAGGACGGATGAGCAAGCACAATATCAAACCGTAGGAGCTCCAGTGCGCCCTGTAGATGCCCCGCAGGGCACGCCACTGTGGTCCGCGCTCCCACACGACGCAATCAACTGCAATAGCATTTTTGCCTTTCTACTTCACATTCCCATAAAATATGTTGAGATTTTTTGTAATTATTCCAGGTTGGTCAACTGTAAAGATACGATGGAAGAATTGACTTTTGAGTTTACAAGCAATGCGATCCTTGTAAATGCAGTGATTTGTGATTTTATTTCGAGAATGTTTTGTTGCGGACAAATATCAAGCTAAAGGGCTTGAATTTTTTTAGTCCAAGATCGTTGGTACCTTTGAATTTATTATTTCGTAACGGATTTATATAACGAGTATTTTGTGGTTTAGTAGGCAATGCTAATGATAATTCATAGTTATTTTTTATACAAGACGATAAAATTATATTTTATCGACAAGCGGAAAGTGTTAATTCACGAGCGATGAAATCGCGAGTGAATTAATTTTCGCGAGTCGATAATTAAATTTTATCGTCGTGTATAAAATTCTCTTTTTTTCTATAGCAGATGTTAAAAAAATAAGAAAAAATTATAAAAAAAAACAATTTAAAATTAGATTATATTAAACCCGAAAATCTCAGTAGCAAAGGTTTCCATTCGGTTTCCATGGACTTTCCAGAAAATTAAAGTACTTTATCTATCCTTGCGGTTAAAGTGTTACTTTATCTACCCTTGCGGTTAAAGTAATACTTGATCAACTATTTTTAGTCGAAGAAAACACACTTTAACATCTGCTATAGAAAAAAAATTTATTAAATAAGTATAGGTACCTACTACATAGAATGTTTGTTTTTTAAGAAAGTATAATCAAAAACCTATATGTGCAATTTTATTTTTCAACACAAGTCCTTTAACATTTACAAATTTATTCCACTTTTGTATTAAATTCCTGCAAAATGGAAATTTTTTCTTTTTAAAACAATTGCTTTGGTCACATTTTTTAACTGCATCTCCTTCTTAAGAAAGCATTTCCTTTAAAAATAAAATCAATTAGATAAGTGGTCCAAACAAATGAATATCTGACGGAGCCAAGTCTGAACTGTAAGGAGGATTCGGTAGAGTTTCCAATCCCATTTGTTCAAAGCATTCTCATAAAAAAAGAAAAAAGTGAGAGTCCCATTTTTTCCTGCGGCCACGTGAGAATTGAGATTTTCGCGGAAATACACGTTTTGGACCCCCAAGAACCCAAAAAAGTTTTGTATAGTCTCGTTTTTCTCGCTACGGATTCAAATGATTTCCAGGGTCTACCTCGCGAACTATACTGTTGAATACCAAAAACGAAATGTTCATTTTTAGTATGGGAAAGTCCAGGGGAGGTTTTGCACCTCCACTTTTTCATTTTGTAGTTAATACCTAAAACAAAAATGTTATTTTCATTGAATGAACTGTAGAGGGAATAATGAATTATGCATAATATAAGGAGTTCAGTGAAATAATATTATTCCAGCAATATGCGCCGTCTCTATTTACTAGTGTAGTGTGAATACAAACATAATAAAATCCATCATATTTGAATGCAGAGGCACAAAGGAAGGATATGCGATATAAATGGGAGATTTCACAGTTGTCGCGGGCAGTTTGGTTCCTGCTTTTGACACTAAGCTCCAACTTTGCTTCCAAAGGAATCAATTTCATCCAACTTGACCCACCAACAGGCAATATTTTCAAATTATTTCTCCACTTATAAAAGATTATGCCCCAATTGCACCGGTTACACTTAAATATAAGCGTCGCTTAAAAGATTAATTCCCATGGATACAAATTGTTACAAGAATTGTGTCCATGGCAATTGATTTTTTAAGCCACGCTTATTATTTAAGTGTAACCGGTGCAGTTGGGCCTAAGACAATTAAAACAGTTGGTATAAAATAAATAATTAAAAATAGTGAAATTAATAATTTATTTATTACTTTCCAATATAATTCTCAAAAATATAGGTACCTATTGAAAACTGAAATCGAACTGAAATTTATTGAGTCTCGACGTAACTGTTGAATAAATTGATACAACAAATTAAGGGTACAACATTGAATATTAATTTAACAATCAGATTATGAAAGTAATTTGTTTCTCCTTCTTATACTTAGTCATCATATCTGTTTTTTCTACTTCCATACTGCAATTGATTTATTAGATACTTACTAATTGTACTTTAATAATATTCATTAAGATACATAGTACATACTACATAGTATACATTCGCGTTTAATGACTGTTAAGGCACTCATACACATTATGAACTCGTCTACGGCTCGTGTCGTAATTCTCATACTCATGTCTTAATAGCTATCATTAAATATACTATTAATTTTCAACAAATCATTATTAGGCTATTTACCAAACGTTACTAACATTAGAATATCATATCATTTATGTTCGACAGTGCTTGCTTATTTATGGAAGCAGATGATGTGCAGAATGATTAAGTAACAAAATTTTCGATCAGACTTGGCCATGCAATATAAATTGTACCTATGTGTTTACTTAAGCCGCATGATTGATTTATTCTTGTTTATATTCTTGACAAATGACAACTACTCGAAACAAGTAACGACACACTAATCATATTTTAGCGCCAATCCTTATCGAAAATTCTGTTGATCATATGGTATTTGCGATACAAAGATTGTAAAAGCTGCATACAGTGCTTGGAAGTTTCCGTGGGTAGACTCTTAAGTTGAATTATGCCGTGTGTTCGAATCTTCTACAGGGCACTTAAAGCCGGACCACAATTCTAAAAAACACTCGTGCCAATGCACTCGTGTTTTTCAATGTATTGTGGTCTCGTGCTTAACCTAGCAAAAATGTTTCGGAAACTACTACGGAAATTTTCCAATATCTAACAATGGAAGGTGTTGTTATATTTTATATGATAATAGCGCGGGGATATTATCAGTGTAATAGACATTTTATTGGACGATTCTGTCACGTGACTGAAAATTGAGAAATTTAATTTCATTGGATGTGGAAAATTATTGTCGTTTATAATACTATCATAAGAGATATTATAATTTTGTCGATAATATTTGAAGATTACTACGAGCGCTTGTGGCTTAGTAATTCAGTGAAAAACATTGCGTCATTAATTGACCTTTCCCAACCCTCTGTGGCAAGTTTTGGAACTTACAGCGGGCTACCCGATTTATCTATCTAACGTTGGCAGCGCTGCCAAAGTTGTCATTGTTAGTGCTTTTATGTTGGCGTTCCTGTGGTGTGACGTTTCTTTTGACAATAAACAAATGTGACAGCCGACTCAAAGGAAACGTCACACCACAGGAACGCCAACATAAAAACACTAACAATGACAACTTTGGCAGCGCTGCCAACGTTAGATAGATAAATCGGGTAGCCCGCTTTAAGTTCCAAAACTTGCCACAGAGGGTTGGGAAAGGTCAATTTGAACAGAATTGTTAAGCAACAAAAAGGCGAGTATAACAATCTGCAAATTTTATTAGGAAAAATTATATCACGAATGGTATTCGACAAGACTATTTCACGAATAAATAGATATTATGTAAGTAAATATAAAATTAAGTCGGTATTAAGCACAAAAATATTATAAATATTTTAATAAATGTTCAATTCTGACAAATAAAACGAAACCGAAAGATGTTTTATGCGTTGAATATTGGTAACCATGGAAACGTTCAGCCAATCACTCTGAGTCTTGTCACTTATTAATTCAATGTTAGTTGGTCACGTGGTTAGTGATCCTAGCGTCCGATTAGTCCAATAAAAGTGAAAATTTTTCAAAGTAGTAATTTTGAAATATGGAAAACATGAATGAAGTATAGGGATGAGTGGAATAGTCAATAGAATATGTCCAAATTTCTAGGGTAGCACTTCTCGAAATAAGATCAGTAAATCGTAACCATCTCCAAACGATTTTGTAACGTGTATTATTTTCTGAATTAATAATTTGATTTATGTGGTATCTACAAATTTAGAAACAGCACAAATCAGCAATGTACCTACATCGATCCAAAAGGTCTTATATTGGTAACACCAAGATTTGTCAATTAGTTGCGGTTTATTAAAATTCGAATAGCAATCTTTTTACGAATATTATTTAAGAACAAATTGTAAACCGTTCCAGTTTAACAAACAATAAACGTTTGATACAAAAACTTGATTAAACAGGGATGTCACACGTATGTGTATAGGTGTATTTCAAATTTCTAAACATCATTACTGTTAATCCGGTACATAATCATAATAGATATCTTTGCACCCATTTTATACATTTTAATGTAGGGTATTCAGTCGGTGCACACAATTGAGAATGACGTCCAACGAACAACACAAGGGCTGAGATGCAGAGCAAGTACAATAGCACTTGAGAGTCGCTACCTAAGGCGAGCGAGTACTTGAGCCTTGCATACAGGGCCCCATTGCATTGTCTGCGAGCCCTGCTTCTACTAAGCATATGGTGGAGAGCATGGGTAATGGTCCATGCTTCCACGGCATTGCTTACATTGTTTGTTATTTTAAGGAATTTTGTAATTTGTATGCGATTAGATTGACCGCGATAAAATGTTCCTCTTATTAGAAACTTTAAAATGTCATAATACTTTTATATTATTATTATTATTATTCAAATTTTTTGGCCACAATATAAGTAATTTATTTATCTAAAGGTTTCAAAGTCATGTTGTATTTAAAAGACTAAATGTGAAATGATTTCTAGCAAAAATTGATATCGAAATTGATTACTTAGCTCTAGAAGAATTTTCACTACCAACTCGAAACGCTTTTTGAGTTCGTATTACAGTATTTTAAAATCAGTTGTTATATAATTGTTCTTAAAGTATTTTATAATTTTATTAACGGATAAAAATAAAATTTGGAATAGAAGAAATTTGAAAATAAACTAAACAACGGTGATATGGAAAGAGAACAGGAAAACAATTTATTGAAGGGGTCGCCGGAGGGCGGCAATTGGCAATTTGTCAGCAATTAAAACAAGACATCATTAAATCAGCAGCGGTCGTGAGTTGGCCTTTGTTAGGTCACGTAGGGTCCCCGTAGCGCACCCCCAATCAACACCGTCACCCTCGACTCACCCCAGCTCCACTTTCTCTCAACGCGATATGACATGTCCCGATCTGACTGATTGTTGTTGCACTGTCCTGCCATCCATAATGTCGCCGTTTTTACTTTCCCATACCACCACTGGTAAAGGTATATGGGAAGTATTGATATTATGAAATTTTTCGAAATTGAGGTTTTCGCGGAAATACGTGTTTTGGACTTCCAGGAACCCAAAAAAGTAGTTTAAAGGTGTGTGTGGGTGGGTGGGTCAGTGTGTATGTAACGCGTCTAACGCCGAAACTAATGGACCGATTCTGATGAAATTTGAAATGAAGAGCAAGAGGTATATCCAAAATTTATCGACAAAATAAGCTTTTTAACAAAATCCGAAACCGGAAGCGGAAGTTAGACATGTTTTTTTGGTAACCTTTTTTTTCAGAAACAGAATGTTGCAAATTTGAATAGCGGATATGAATTTAATTCAAATTCAATTCAAGAGAAAAAGTTTTCTACTGGACTCTAACTTTTAAATGGCAGCCACTATGAATTTTTTTAAATTTTGAATTTAACGCAATCCAAAAGCGGTCGTAAAGGCGCCACAAAAGTCTCTTTACGCCTTTAATACATAAATAACTATTATAACCACTCAAATGCGGGCATAAATTGGCCTTTATGGCACACCACCCCCTATTGTTTTGGTAGATTTGGATAGATAATGAAATTCTGAATTCAAAAATATCAACATTTATGGTATCAGACTAATTGTTTAAGAGATATTAATTTTTGAATGTAATCAAATGAGTGATGTCTAAAATAAATTTATTTGAATCTATCCAAATCTGCCAAAATAAGAGGGAGTTGCCACTTAAAAAAATATCGATGACGTCACTGCTTGAAACCGGAAAGCGGTAAAATAATAAAAATTATCTCAAAATGTTTCTTTTAAAATAAATCAATTTGACTTGTCAAACCGTTTTTCTTTAAATTTGCCGGGAAAAGAATTATTTCTATTATTAGGTAGGTACCCTGTATAAACAAATTAGCCGATTAGCTTATCTGCGTACCTATAGCTATGAGGAATTCTAAAATGCTTTATTTTAGATTTCTTGTACATCTTTTAGGATTTTGTTTTTTTTTTCTGCCCTTTATAGTATTATACTACGTATTAAGATTTTAGAAAAATTTAATTTTTTTACTTTATATTTATAAAAAAGGTTTGAGTTATAAATATTCCCAACAAAAAATGTTATTTTTAAATTTCTGAAATAATTTTTTAGAAAAAGTTATTCACAAAGCATTTACATTTGTAGTAGTACATACTTATACCAATATAAAATAGTATTTTAGTGGGTTTTATACCTTTAACTTCTTATCTCAAAGATGGGCACCATTTCTTTTTTATTCCGCGATATAACATCCGTCCTTACTTCAAAACAGCTTATTAATTTATATTATGCATGATATTATGCACAAGTTGAGTCGCGACTAAGATTTGGTGTCTGTCTTTGGGGTAATTCCACCCTATCACGACAAGTTTTTGTAATGCAAAAACGCATTTTACGATGTATTGCTGGAATCTCCCAAAGGGAGACATGTAAAACTATATTTTCAAGTTATGGTATTTTAACCTTACCCGCTTTGTATATTTTCAAACTGTGCGTCTATGTTCATAAAAACAAATGTAAGTTTATTTTAAATAGTGATGTACATTGTATAACTACCAGGCATAAGGATGATTTCTATATACCTCAAGCTACGCTAAACAAAACCATGGAATCACCAAATTACATAGGTCCCAGAGCTTATAATCTGTTACCTACAAATATTAAAAATTACGTAAAAACCAAAGATTTTAAATTTAATTTAAAGACATATCTGGTGGAAAAGTGTCTGTATAATGTGTCTGACTATTTTATTTGTTAACTGTTAATTTGTTTGTATCTTAGTTAGTTATAATGTTAATGATGACCATTTCCTATATACAATTGTTGTGTTGTCAAAAGGAAAATAAAGATTATTATTATTAACCATCTTTAACCCTTCTATTGTTGCGGGTTTACAATTTCTTATTGTTTTGTGATAAAATTATATGACTAGAAATTTTTTATTTTACAATTATTGTTTTAGTTGATTTTGCGTTTTTTCACATAATTTCTCCTTTTTTAGGGCTTTCTCTGCTTCCTTTTTTCCCTTTTTGTCTTCCTTTTTAAAGGTTTTATTTCTTCTATCATCCTAGCTTTATTTATAGCCTACTCCAACTCTTAAGTTTTTATAATTCTCCCCCTCATTTACAGTTATAATTTCATTGTCATTTCCAATAACTAATAAGAGTTGAAATGTTTTATACCCTGTTTTTCACTGACATACCTACAACATTTTACTATACATCACCCGGAATTTAAAAACTAATTCTGGTAAACATTTTATTTTGTATTAAAGAATAAGGTGTGATAATTTTCGTCCTACATGTAAAAAATTACAGGCTTAATAGTTGGTGACAGCCTGGGTCCTAAATAAACAGCAATCGGAGAATTATTGTTCGAGCTTCAACTTGTTGATTTAACAGTTCGCGTCAATCCATGGATAGACGAATTTCTATTCTATGCAACGTTTAAGGGAGATTGAATAAACAGAATCGATTATTTAACTTACAGTTTTAAATGTGCGAATTGTCTAAAAAAAAGTTGTATTGGAAGTTATCGAAGGTTGCTTTGAAAACAATGATTTTACGGTTAGGTACAGTCAGCGACAAATGTTTTTACCAGTCTTGTACCACTGTAACCCGCTTTACTGAGAAATATAACACATTTCTATATTTCCTTTCATCTTGTTAACAGTGTTACCAACATACCTATGCAAGTAATATTAATAGTTATTTATGTTCAGGTGCCGGTTTGCCTTTAACCTTCCCATTTATTAAAAAATAGTATATTACGATGCAAGATCCGTAAATGTAAGCACCTAACGAACACGCGTCGTATACCTACCATTTTTTGCGCTCTACCTATTATGAGTATTTTCTATAAATACTATAAATTAATAAAGTAACAGCGACAGCTGATTGACAAATCATTCAGAATTTTAGACGACAGATAACTTGATTACAACTGTCATTATCATCTACCTATTAACTAGGAGGAGCGATTCAAATTTGTTACGTCAAAATCTACACCTGTGATTGGCTGCGGCCGGGCCGGTTTCACACCGCTAAGTAATTTGTATAAATTTTGACGTTTGATGTGATTTAATAATTATTTCTCTAGGCGCTGACAGTGACATAATTCAGGCAAAATACAATAAATTAGTTTTCATTTCAGCTGTAAATTTTAAGCATGATCAAAATTCAAATTTACCGTCAAAACTATGGAAGTCTTCTTTTCTAGTGACATTTCTAGTGTGTATCTGGCTTTTGTATTCACTCCTCCTAGTTAAAAAACAGAGTATAACAGAGTATGATTCATAACAGGTCAGTGTTTCCATAGCAACTAGTACCTAATCCGTAAGTCAAATTTCAACCGGGAAATGGACAAACACAGTTTGGTAGTGCAAAAAGTAAATTTTCGTAACTTTCCTAGCTTTAGCTGTGACGGTGCAAGTCGTCTAACTTAACTCTGTTCTTAATTTATCCTACGTTGTGAATTTGTTTATTATTTTATTAACTCTAGTTCGTGTAATTCAGTAAACTGGTCATTGCAAGTAAGAAATAAAACACAAGGAAACCGTTTATATATATTTATTTAAATTTAATTATGACCTTTCGATCATAATTATGGCCTTTCGACCATTTTAATTTAGTTATGGCCTTTCGGCAATAATTATGGCCTTTCGCCCCTGTAGTTAATTATCCTGTAAAAGAAGTTCTCATTATGTAGAATTCTAGTAAAGCAGCCATAGAAAGTCAGCGCTAATATCAAAAGAAGGAATAGGGACTTCTAATAGAGCAGCCGAAGAAAGTTAGCGCTAATATCAGAAGGAGGAATAGGGAATTCTAATAGAGAGCAGCCGAAGAATGTCAGCGCTAATATGGGCATAGGACACAACGCCGACTGGACACAACGCCGACCGTGGACACAATGCGGACCGTGGACACAGCGCCGACCGTTCGCTGTGGACACTACGCCGACCGTGGACACAACGCCGACCGTCGTCTGTGGACACTACGCCGACCGTGGACACAACGCCGACCGTCGTCTGTGGACACTACGCCGACCGTGGACACAACGCCGAACGTTGGCTTGCCCTAGGGGTGACCCACCCGCTTTAAACATTACACCGACCATGAACAAAATGGCGCGAGTATTGAAATAGCCACCGCTTTACGCGCATGCGCAACGTATGTATATACACAAGTCCACTGGGTTTTTGTAAAAATTTATTCTCAAACTGCAACTAACCTAAAGTTCGAGGGGCGCCCCACACTAGTCTAAGCGGGTGGGTCACCCCTAGGGCAAGCCAACGTTCGGCGTTGTGTCCACGGTCGGCGTAGTGTCCACAGACGACGGTCGGTGTTGTGTCCACGGTCGGCATAGTGTCCACAGACGACGGTCGGCGTTGTGTCCACGGTCGGCGTAGTGTCCACAGCGAACGGTCGGCGCTGTGTCCACGGTCGGGATTGTGTCCACGGTCGGCGTTGTGTCCAGTCGGCGTTGTGTCCAGGTCCCGCTAATAGAAGGACAAGTCTCTAATTTCCTGAAAACAGAACCTTTATCGGACATGTAACTCTCGTTACGTGTGTCTTCAAAAAGATCCCTAAGCTCTGCGTTCTTGTCTTTTTATACAAAATTTACTAGTAGGAGAATTTGTGCACAGAGGCACGTTTTACGCCTCTGGCATAATTTAACAATTGCTAAATAAAATTTCATTAACTATTACAAACCAAACAGCAAGTCGGCACCTTCTCTTATGTTGCTGTGGCAAATCCTCAAAAGCGGCCGATCCTTTCTTAGGATTACTGAAAACGGAAGTCATAAACAAATATACCATCGGTTGGCCAACCTTTGCAAATAATTATTTGTTACTTAGCGCAACAACTTTATATCTTATGGCTAATGCTAATCTATCTATAGTAAAATGTCTTGTCTAGTCCTTTTGTCCTTTTCACTTCCAGGTACAAGGGCCGGTTCCGCAACGCCACAAGCTATAAGTAATTATAATTATATAAGTGTAGGTAAGAAGATTGCCTTGATAACTCTAGACGGTCGCCGCTCTAGACAACTGCATTAATTTTCAGATGAGTTTCTAAAGTGAAAGAAATGCATCCATACACGTAGGTGCTTGTGTGTCAAGGTAATAACAGCGTTTGAAATAAAACACTCATTAATGAATAAATAATGTTTTGGTTTAGCAAATTTAAGCAATAAGTAGGTTCCACAAAAATTTTGGAAACCCCTTCGAACATACACTCTCCTGGAGTACTGAGTAGAATGTATATTCGAAGGAAAACCCTAATATTATTTTCCTGTTTTGTAAAAACAATTTTACTTAATACTTTTACCAATCGTATCTCTTATCGTAATTCGTAAATAGTGTAGAAAAAATAAATTGAATAAAAGAGAAGAAAGACTAGAACAATTATTTTTAAGTATTATAAAAAATTATCAAAATGTCCACTATCGAACTTTTCGTTTGACACCATACAAAGCATTCTTCGAAAATTACAACATGTTAATTATTTCTTTAATTTCTCTGTAATTTTCTCTCCCTCTCTCTTTCAACTAAATTTTAAAGTTAAAATTTCAATATTTTGTATTTTGATATAAGTGTGTGTAGTGGTCTGTTGAAAATATTACTTTAATTCGTTGGTTTAATGCTTTAATGGTTGTATTGTAAGATGTTTTCTTTATCTAACTATACGTTTCAGTATAAAAATAACGCTAGAAAAAAATGGTCAAATTAATCGTCTACTAATTTAACTAATTTAACCTTGTTTTTGTTTATGAAACCAAGTGTCAGCACTGAAAAAAAAGAATCCTTTTCTAGCACATTCAAAAACTACCAACGGAATGCACATTTAGGTATATAACATCTCACAAGAGTTGATTGGTGCAAGAAACGGCAAATAAAGTGTGTATAGCGTATTATTTATTATTTCAACTGATGCTTACTTATTTATATTCGATCTCATTTGTAATTTTGTTGGGCGAGTGCAATTATTACAATACAGCATTTAAAAGTTTTCCAAGCCCTGTGCAGTATAAAATCGGCATTTCGAAATTCTTTGAGAGACCTTTTAAATTCCATAAATTTTTACATCATTTATTCATTTCAAACCAATTACAAACATAGCACTTCTTATTCCAGCGAGAAATAGTTATTTACGTAACAAGTCGTGAAAGTGATATTTTCGTGATGTATACTTACTGCATACTATTTTATCTGCAAGCGCTTTAATTAACAAAAAGATTTAAGTTATTAATGTTCATAATTTCGACTGCAAACAGTGTGATAAGATAAATTAATAAAGAGGGTATGAAACCAGTGTTAACTGGTTACTGTCTTTATGGGTATTAGATGGCCATGACTACCACCAAATAAATATCCCGTACCTAAACAACACACAATATTGGTACGAGATGAAGAGTAATGGAGAGAAAAATGGAAGGGTGACGTAAAAATAGAGAAGATTTTACATGAGGAAACCCGCTCAATCTAGTAGTTGGGGTCCTGCCTAGGTGGAGGAGGAGGTGTACTAAATAATTAAAAAAAACACCATACCGATATTGTTTGCAAAAGTTCTTTTATAAATATAGCTTATTATTATGTTTACCATAAAATAGTGAGAGCCAAATGTTGATAACATTATAATATTTAAGTACCAGTACCACCCTGATACGTAGCTAAGTACTTCTACAGCTTACACGTATTTATTTAATTGTAGCTAGTACGACTTGGCAAGTTAATTGACGTACAAGTTATTGTTTTAAAAATCAAATAATGGGGATTGAAGATATAAACTCACGAAAAAACCAAGAACCGAAAACTCTTCTCTTTTTAATATTATTCGCGATATTGTGGTTACAATTTCTTTGGTTAGTTTTAATGGAATCTATGTCTTTAAAGATCATGATTACTACTAACAAGATAGAGAAAATGGTGAAAGATAAAAATAATCATAATATTAATGATATGAAAAGAGAAATATCGTTGATGAATAAAGAAGAGAAGATTTATAATGAGGAACGATTCGGACCATTGTTAAATGATTCTTTAGTAATTGTTGTACAGGTAAATTGGAATAATTAAGTATCTTGTTTTTGCTTGTATAGACTTTGCGGTTATTACCGTTATGCACTTAGGTACGTGTTTCTGTTATTAACGCTTAACACCGAGGCTAAGGAATAGTTATCAATATATCCTTGGAATAAAATGTTATTATTCAAGATTTTATTCCATTTTTATCTTCGAAATTTTAATTCTTGTCTTTTTATTTAATAAATTCAAATGAGTGTTGAAAAGCACAGCATTTTAATAACTAAAAGGTTTGTGACGAAAATTAATTATTTCTTCAAATGTCAAAGAAACTAAACATTTTAATTGATTGTAAACACTTAAGCCAGCTATTGTTTTTGTTTATGTACAGAGCATTCTCGTTACCCTGGGGGAATTCTAACCCCATAAGGAAAAAAAAGCCTTCCGCTCTTATAAAAATGTTAGTGACATTAGCCAAATTCTTCTTCGTTCTCACTGTTCTTTTTCTCATCATCCTAGTTTTTACTTTCCCTTACTGGCATGGGAAGTATTGATATCATGAAAATTTTCGGGGAAATACGTGTTTTGGACCTCCAGGAACCCAAAAAAACTGGTTTAGAAAAAATGTCTGCCTGTGGGTGTGTGAGTGTGTATGTGACGCCTCTAACGCAAAACGTAGTAAACCGATTTTGATGAAATTTTAAATGAAGAGGTATATCAAAAATTCATCGACAAAATAAGCTTTTCAAAAAAATCCGATACCGGAAGTGGAAGTTAGACATGTTTTTTGGTATCATTTTTTTCAGAAGCAGAATTTTGAAAATCTGAGTAGTGGATATGAAAGAAGACCATAATTCAAGGGAAACAGTTTCTTGGCGGACTCTCTAACTTCAAAATGGCGGCCGCTATGAATTTTTCAAGTTTTTGACTTTAAGCCCCACAACTCAAAAACCAATTACCTATCTGATCAGGTTCAGCAACTTGTTTCAAAGCCCTTTAGCGATACCATCCAATGAAGAAAAATTTATTTAGTAAATCCAAAAACGGTCGCAACGGCGCGGCCGGCGCGGCGCTCTTCCAAAAATTGTGAAATTTTTTAAAAATTATTACAAAAAAACTGGCCACACGATTTTGTTTAAATTTTCAACACTTACGCAGCTTGGTGTTAGGTACTTTTTCTTTCTTTTTTTATTGACGCTAGAATTCCACTGTGGCGCCCTCTAAGAGGTTTTGAAAATCGCAAATTGATGCTCCTATAGCGCCTTTATTAGTCAAAATATGAAAGAAGGTTAAATATAACACGTATTCAGTAGTATATAGCTCTGCATTCTCTAAATTTATATTACGTATACAGAGTGTTTGCTTTTCACAGTATAGTAAGCAACTTTGCAAAATGTAAGTCTGTCACATAGTATAAGGTAGTCATATAGTTAAAATGTATGGTGATGAGAAATTCGCAAACTGCCGCTGCGTTAGTAAATTAGATGCCAGTTTTTCTTATTTATCTTATCTTTTGTTTTTGTTCTCCTACGTATTTTTTTATTTCATCTCCTTCTTCTATTTTATATCTTGACGATTCCTTCTTCCACTCTGAACGGAATTATTTTTCCAAATAATATTTCTACATGTGTAATTTTATTCAGCGGTTTGAAACACAAAATTATACTGCAGTCCTTAAATCTTACAATGCTGATATTGCATTGTAAGGGCCATCAATGATAAACTGGTAGGATTAATACAAGGGGGTTGCCTTAATAAAACAATTTCCAATAACATCCGATCTGCAGTAACTTCCCTAGGTAAATTATTTGTTTCGCTTCTCTCGTAATCCTTCAGCTCCGCTCTTGTATAATCTTTTACTAGCAATAAGCTACCGTTGTAATATAAATCAATATGTGCCTTTTTCCATTTTGCTATTTATTAGTATTCTTAAATAATTGTGCAGACTATTCATATCTCAAAGGTAATAAACTGTGCGCAGCAGCGTATTCACTGAATTATTTAAAATTGTTTTGTCCCTAATCTACTGGGGAAGGAAATAAAATCAATTTTTACCTAATTAAGACCTCCATCGTGATGCTTAGAGCGCCCAACTAAGTTTATATTAATGGGTGGGTTCGAATTTTTCTGAATCAGTTAAAACCATTTTTTCCATGGGTGTTGAGGTTGGAAGAAAAAACATGTAATTAGAAATTTCATTAGCAAGTTCTGGTTTAATTTTTTTTCTATTGCAACGGAATAGGGACCGTGTGTAACAACTACAAGCTCATGGGTTGCCATAGGGACCGTTTATCTCGTGGTCTGCGTTTTTCGATTGTTGGAAGCGGTAACCGTAAAGTGTATTGTATTCGCATGTCAAGCCATAAGCGTGTAGTCAGGCGCGGATCCACGGGGGGGGGGGGGATATAGGGGCTGTAGCCCCCCCCCAAAAGGTTTGAAAATATTTTTTTATGAGATGAGTTTATATTTTGAGCAATTTTAAATACTTTGGTTTGTTACCCGATAATCCGGTTGACCTCAAACAAGGCCACCTTTACTTAAGGCCAGTAAGTGCAAACTGTGACGTCACAACAGACGATCCACGCTAAGCATTGTGCTATATGGGATATACTCACAATTCCAAACAACATCTTATTTTAAATAACTGTACAGTTGATACATTGGAGATATAAGATCTTACTATTACTTATAAAACCTGCGTAAACATTTTATTGCATACATTATGAAATAAAGTACAATAAAATATAAATAAATCGATAAAACCACTTTAATAAATCAATAACTCACGCAACACAAATCAATTTCACGTACCTTTTAAATTTCTGTGAAAATACAATAAACTTAAAATAATTTAAATAACAAAGAGCATATAAGTTCAACTAGGTCATACGTATTTAATTTAGTTTAATGGTATTTGTATAAATAACATAGAAATACAAGTACCTAGTATGTAGTAATAAAAACGCCTAAATTCTAAATAAAGAAATCTCCTAAATAAAAAAATACCTACGCTACTTGAATTAACATTGAAATAGACATTATGTTTATAATAAATCAATCATATTTTGGACTTTGGAATAACAACTAAAGACTTGAACCAGTTGAACTTAATTTTGATAGTTTTCGTTTTGCTGGTTTACGGTCTTCTTTAACAAGAGTGGCCGACTTTTTCTTTTTTTTTGCCGATTGTTTTTCTTCCTCAATTTTATTCTTCAAAATCTTTGAATAATTATTAAGGAGGATATTGGAAAAAATATCGATACACATTTTTGCTTGTGTCATTCTTGATGTACCACATTCACATGTTTCATTTAATACAATATCTTTATAAATCAACATTTCAAAAGACAAATGTTTTAAAATTCGTTTTTGTGAACAGCAGCTTCGAAACTTGATTTCAAACATGTCTGATATTAGTGTTTTAAATAAGACATACATTTTACCAACAACGTCTACAAAATACTCTCTTGGCCATTTAAGACCGCCCCTATCAATACTCTTAATGTATTTGTAACATTCGCTCTCTGCAGCTATCAAATCTATTTCCATAGTTCTGTCATAACACATGAATGCTCTACAGATATTACATTTAAATTTCTTTGTCATTTTGTTAACTATATATCCGGCAATGTATATTAAGACACCCGTGTCACTTTCAGGTATGATTTCATCATTGGAAATTATCAAAACGTCTTCAAAACTTTCTAAAGTGCCAAATTCCTCCCTATCTTCTGTAGAATAAGCCTCACAACTATTTAAAAAATCAGTCAATTGAAATTCACCTGTATTCGCGGATTTTAACTTCAGCAGACTAATAATTTTGAGCCTCTGCTCAGATTCCAGTATTTGGGTTACGGATACGTGATAATTTCCGCCACTCATTTGGCGATATTGTCCAAATCGCGCTTCCAAATCATCCGTCTGGAATTTTCCTAATAAAACGTACTCAAATCCTAGCGAATTGATTAAATATTTGGAAAGCGCTATTAACGTTTTGGTCAAATGAGTTACTGCCACTTGCGTTTCCGCAGTCAATTTACCGTTTCTCTTGCCTTGTTTGGAATTAGATTCACCTTGAATGTGTAATGTATCCCATTTATTTAACCAGTTAACCATTTTTTCCAGAAATATAAGTTTTTCATCATTGTTATGGAGAATTGCACCACTAAATGAGTCTCTTAGTTCAGTACCTTTGTATCTGGATTTGCAATTAACGACTTTCCACCATCGCGAAATCAAGCCTAAAAACTTTGTAGTATCTTCGACAGCCGACGGTTTGTCTTTGTATATTTCTCGTAAAGCAACAATATTTTTATCGTCAAACAAACGTACACAAAACTTTACGTTTTGTCTTTCGAGAGATGATGGATATAGAACCTTTCTCGATAATGACGGCGCTAGTTTTATTACGTTATTTTCCTCACGTGCATATACATTTTTCAAATCACTAAGACTCGAAAATATTTTGTTACAACATGTTTCATCACAATCAGTTGAACTAGCATCATACATGGTTGGCGGTATATCCGGTACTATAAAAGTTTGTTTGCTATCTTTTTGATTCAGCCAGTTATTTCGTATAGATTTGAAGGCATGAACTGAGTCAAATAAAATAAAAATTTCCTGTGTTGTATCACTCGGATTTCGAAACGAACATGTTAAGGTACCACCACATATTTGTTCAAACATTGCCCGATTAACCCTGTTATTGTCAGATATTATTGCTACCACTTGGTAACCAGTTTGATATAATATTTTTAAAACTTGAAGGATCAATTCGTGTAGATACCCTGAATTTAAAGTCGCAATGGGGAAAAGACCAACCACATCTTTATTACGTGAAAGAACAGATTTAATCATAAAAGTCTGAATTGTTGATGCAGCTGTTTTATTTACTTTGTTGTTATCATTTCCACCACACAAACCCTGTATTTTACCACCTTTATATTCGACGGTAGATTTGACATATATTTCATCCAGCATTAAACATACAATGTTTTCTTTTTCCCCTAAGAATTTTAATTTATCCTCCAAGTACTTAATGTGACTTTTTCCAATGCCAGAATTTTCAGTACCGAGTTTCATGGATAAGTTATTTAACCACTTTGGATGTGGTAACGTTAACATACTGGAATTTCTTAAGTGTTTGTATGCTCCGGGATATGTGTAGTAAATTAGACTTGCCCAAATTAACGTTTCTGCTGAATATCTATTTTGTTTGCAAAGAATCAAGCTTGTTTGTTCCCGTAGAAACTTCACTATTGATAATTTTTCAGAGCATGCTTTGTTGTTCTTTTCTAGAAGTTCTGTAAATATTGTAACGATTTCTTTTAATTTTGCGTCTGTTTCGTCGTCGGGACTCGGAAGTTTTTCGATCTGTAGACGTAAATATGTAATCAACCTCTTAAATTTTGACCAAGAATCGCATTTATTTTCCTTTCCCAAAATTTCTTTGATTTTTCCATCACTAAATTCAAAGCCTCTGTTAGATATTTGAATACTTAAATCTTTCCGAATAATTAATGTTGAAGTTATTTTCAATTGAAAAGTAGAATTCATATGCGTATTAAAGATGCACACAACGTCGCTAGAACTTTTTACATGCAGGTCCTCAGCTTTAATAAGTGTAAGTTGCTCTAAGTAGTTTTTCTTAAATAAATCGAAATTTTTGATAGTGTCTTTTTCCTCTGCTAACCGTAGGGCGACTTTTTTTCTTTTGCTAATTTCTTCGGTTCGTACATTAGGATCTTTACGTTTATTAGGTACATTTACAGTCATATAATCAGGTTGATTTTCAAATATTGTAGGATAAGCATCATCCGTTAATTTCAGCCGAGTTCGGGGTACAATTAATTCCGATCCATCAGGTTTGACCGCGCGATCTTCGCGAATTATAAATTTTTCCGCAAAATGTTTGATGCATATCCTTGACGCATTCGTAATTTCAAAATTATCACGATGAATTGCGCGAATCCAATGATTTTGTCTTGTGACATCTTTTGGAAATCTAAACATTGAAGTGGACTGATCAGAATTTCTGTAATTACTCCTACAGCAAGGAACGCAACACAACGACGGCATTTCAAAAAATTCACGAATAGGTAGGTACTCTTATTATACTCGTATAGGTAATTAATATTGCTTAGAGCGATATAAAAGTGTTTCCAACGTTGAAGTACTGCCATACAGCCATATGAGTACTACTACCGCGTTCTAGCAAGTTCAAGACGGGTGGATCGTCAATCGTGACGCAGCAGCAAGAGTGGGGATGCACTTGCTGGCCTTAAGTAAAGGTGGCCTTGCCTCAAACCTTAAGACTTGTGCCTTGCAGTGTTGAATTCCCCCTTGGGGGAAAAGTCGTTTCTGAGGCCACTCCCCTTTTTTGAAAAAAATTTCGCCTGCGGCGCTGTTAAACTCAGCACTTCCCGCCTCATTCTACCTACCCACTATTCTACGTTATAGTTTTAAGATTAGCCCCCCCCCCAAACAATCTTCCTAGATCCGCGCCTGCGTGTAGTTGCTTACCAACTGAGGTAGCAACGTTGCTACGTGCTGACGTCACACGACCGGCCCCTACAGAATATGGGTGTTTATAGTTGGGGTACGCTAATGGTGCGTCTACGTCATCAATCGCATTTTCTGGTAATTTTGTAGTAGTACCAATCTTGAAACAATAGAAAATTGTATTTTTTTTCTGAATCACGTATATTAAAAGTATGTTTTTTATAAGCCCATAGAATGTTATTTTAAGGTTACTATTTTTATTAATTAGTTGTATTCATATTATTCCTGCAAAAAATAAAAACGTTTAATATAATTATGGTATTTTTTTGGTCCTAGAAGTTTCCATTCAAGCACATGATCATTGTTGTTTTTTTTTTATTGTGTTTATATTGCTCAACCGTCACTTTGACAGTTTGAGAGACACATTAAAGCAAACGACGTTTTGAGAAACAATAAATAAATATAAACAGAGTAATTCATGACGTCATGGACGCCATTAAAAAATTGATGACGTAGATGCACCCTTAGCGTGCCTCAACTATACCTACTTTTTACTGGTTATTTTTTAATAATTATAGTTCTGATTAATTCCGGATTAATTATAATTTTTATGTTGAAGGTACATTCTCGAATATTTTACCTAAAGCATTTAATATCCAGTCTTCGTGATGCTAAAGGAATTTCTAATGTTCTTCTGATATTTTCACATGATCACTTTGATGAAGAAATTAATAATTTAATTCAGTCTATACAGTTTTGTAAAGTAATGCAAATATTTTATCCTTATTCAATACAAATTTATCCTTACGAGTTCCCAGGAAGTGATTTGAACGACTGCTCTTCAGAAATATCAATAAATGGGTATGTATAATAATTTAACTATGTACAACTTTGGTTAGTGAGAATATAAAAATGTTTTAGAACTTCGGACAATGCAAGTATAAACGATGATGATATAACTGATGAATATATAACATGTAGAAATCCAAAAAAACTACAAGTAAAACATCATTGGTGGTGGAAAGCCAACATAGTGTTCGAGTTAAAAGTATTAAAGGGGTTTGAAAACCCAGTATTATTTTTGGAAGACGACTTATATTTAGTTGAAGATTTTATTTCAGTTCTACAGCTTATGCATAACATTTCAAAAAAATATTGCCATAACTGTAAAATAATGTCTTTGGCTGTTTATACAGAAGCTGTCCAGAAGAATTACGTTAATCCTCAGTTTTCATTCACAGTAAAGAGCGTAAGATATCGAGTTAGTTAATTATTACTAAAATTCCTTTACTGCAGGCTACAATAAGTAATCAGTTAAGCAACATGGTGGGCCTTGCATTTACTCATGCAACTTGGTTGGAAATAATTCAGTGCAAATATTCATTTTGCAGTTACAATGAACACAATTGGGATTTTTCATTGAAAAACGTTTTAACAACGTGTATGGAAAATGTAAGGGCCATGACAATAAACGCTCCTAGAATTTATCATTTGGGAACTTGGTATGTTCTCTTTCTACTTTAAAATCATACAAAATTTAAGGTAGAAAAACATAAATTAATTTCAATAACTTTTAGCGGTATACATTTCACAGCAGATAATTGTGATCCAACTGCAAGACTGTTGGAGATAGATGCAGACATTTCCAAGTATAGAAAATTTCTGTATCCCAAAAAATTAGGATTGATATCTAAATTAGCTAGCCAAAGTAATGTAGGTGGTCCATATGGCGGATGGAGTGACTCCAGAGATCAAGATTTGTGTCTGCGTATGATTAAAAGTTGAGAATGATGAAACAATTTCCAACTCTAAATATTAGTACTTTAGATTAATAATAGATATTATAATACGCTGCGTTATCCTGAAATTGCTAAATAATGTACCTAGCTGGTAATTGGGATAAAAGGGCAGCTAATTCGTTTTACTTCTCTCTTATTTTAAACATCCTGATATTTTATTTCTTATTTCTAGCTCTTGCAATTATTATTATTATTATGATTATTATTATAAAAACTCTCTCTAATAACGACTTGTCCCCCCAAAGACGGGGCATCTCTAAATTGAGCTTGGCTTAAGCTACAAATTTATTATTTTATTACACAATATCAATTGTCTGTCAACTTACGCGACGGCGCAGCTGTCTCTTTTATTTACACTGGTACTACCGTATAAGACTCTCTCTCTCCCTCTATCCTATAGTGTTTTACCCTGTATTCCAATTTAAAGCGCCACTATTCTCCGACAGGGTACGTTTTTTACCCTCTTTTGCACTAAAACTTTGCAAAGCGTTTATTGCTATAAAAAATTTAAAAAAGAAGTGCAAAACACTCATTCTACAGTTGAGTATCTTTGAAATAGAGTAACAATTAAACTTTAGTATACATTCCTATGCTGAAGCAGAAAAACTACTGAAATTGAGCCATTGAGCTCCTTTTATTAACATTTTCTGTGTCTTTTGTGGTATTATTCCAAAAATAACTACAGAGTTACGAACTAACCAAAATTGTTTTGCCATTGCGTACCCTAGTTCTTTATCAAGGCCTCCTGAGCTTTTCTGAGTATCTTTAAAACTTGCACAATAAAAACTTCATGGATTAAATACCAATAAAATTCAATGTAAAAGAAGCCAAATCCTGTCATTGTGCTATAAATATTGTCAATGGAAAGAAGTTAAACAGCGAAGGATTATCTAAAGGAGGGTTGCCTTATTAAAACAATTCCCAATAAAATTTGACCTGCAATAGCTTCCCTGCTTAATGTAATCACCCGATCTGCCTCCCTCGTAATCCCCTGAAAAGCGCTTACCTGTTATTCCCTCGTACATTTAGTATTTAATAGCTTCGATAAATTGCCATTGCAGACATCATCTCTAATAATGGTTTAACATTCAGTATTTAATTTTACAGTGTATGAGAGCTATAAACATGAATTAAAATATAATTCTAATTTCATTTTATTTTTCTAAGAAATTTATCAGGCAACTTATAAAAAATTTGAGAAAACACGATAAAGCAAAGTAAACAGGAATGTCCCTACCATAAAGTAAATAGCTACCTATTTACTTTATGCCCCTACCTAAGAAGACGATAAAGTAGCGTTAAAAGTGTTTATATTACTTTCCCATATCACCACTGGTATACCTATGGGAAGTATTGATATGAAAATGTTGATTGATTGATTTTCGCGGAAATAACGTGTTTTGGACCTCCAGAAACCCTACAAACGGGCTTAGAAAAAATGTCTGTCTGTAAGTGGGTGTATTGTAACGCTTCAAACTCCAAAATTAGTGAACCGATTTTGATGCAATTTGAAATGAAGGGGTATATCGAAAATTCATCGACAAAATACCTACGCTTTTTAAAAAAAATCCGAAACCGGAAGCGGAAGTTAGACATGTTGTTTTGGTAACGTTTTTTGGGAATTTATAACTTCACTGTATTGATTTTTATGAATTTAAATTATCTAATTATCTAATTTCATGCAGTAACAGTTAATAAACAAAAAACGGTTTCGTACAAAACCTTATTACGATACCAGTGTCGTTATAGATTTTATTATGACCTTAGTGTCGTAATAAATATACGATAACGTCAAATAAACCTTGAAATAGATATTTACGATATAAGTATCGTAACGTGCCATATTACGATGTAAAATGGGAAACGACCTCAACGCATGGAATATCGTAATATGAGAGTTACGATAAGAATATTATACAACGATTTATCTACTTTCGTAAAGTAGAATATTAAATATTTTCATGCATTTTTCTATATTTCTTCAAACAAGGGCAGGCTGATTCAGTTTATACCGAAATGACCCTTATTTGTGAAGTTTGTTTATTTATCTACTTTTATACAGCAACAAAGGACAAAGAACGATTTCGTACGAACCATTATTACGATATTAGTGTCGTTATAAATTTCATTACGAGTGACGTAGCGTCGTAATAAATTGTAAAATAATTGTACAATAAACTTTTTTTTGTGCAATCGTACGCGAAGTTTCGCGTCCGCTATGGCCGCCAAATCCAATTTCGTAAAATTCATTGTACCGTTGTCAAGGTAACGGCCGCTAAAGTAAAACTAATTGTTTTATTTATGCTATTTCCATAGTAACGCGCCGACTGATAATCGTCTTTCTATTTACAATGAATTAAACTGTTCGTTTTCTAAAAGCAGTTGTAATTACATATTTTTTATGGTTGCACAAAAAATATTGTGTACACCTTTTCCGCGAATTTTTCTAGCGGCCTCGAGATTGTCTTTCCTCGGCTGTAACCTGCTTGGGTGACAAGTTTCTCTGGGTACACGTTATCCATTTTATATGTTTTGCTTAGTTACAAATAAACAACTTCACTTCCCGGCCTTGTACTGTAATGTGCCATTTCCCGGACTTAAATTAATACCGTAAAGTGGTATATAGGTATACTGGACAGCATGAAATATAAACAAACGTCATTTTGGTGTATACTGAATCAGCCTGCTCTTGTAATGTAGAAAAGTCATGAAAATATTTAATACTCTATACTTTAAAAACGTACTTGTACAATATTCTTATTGGAAATTTCATATTACGAGAGTGATTTAAGTTCAGACTTCAGACTATGTTGTGCCTGCAATGAATACGAGAGCTTTAAGAAAACCTGTAAAATTAGTTTGTATTAATAATAATTAACAGAGCCAGAGAGTGAAAAAAAATAATTAGTGTATACTATTTACAAATTATATAACATTATGAGAATAAAAAGACGCAGCAGAACGAATTTGTAATAGAATAGTCAAATCAATTTGATAACGCATTAGGTTTGTGGAAAAACAAAGAGAAATTTAATTTACATTCCCTGTGTAGATCTCTAGAGTTTTGTTAATATAATATTCATGGGCTCCACCCTCAGCATCTCAAGACGGAACGAGCGACATCAGCTAAAGGGGTGCATTTGAATGCTCCCTCACAAACGTTCAACGTCACTTCCCGCGATAGACGTGCCACCTCATTTCCGGGTGGTTTATATTACCGGAATCTTCAGAACTACAGTGTTTTTTCAGATTTTGTTTTTACTGTAAGTAGCATTCCGTTTACTCATATACTTACCTTTGTTTTTCTGTTTGAAATACATGGTGCCCATGGTGGTACTTTGAAAAGTATGCTTATCTCAGGATCCTTATAATACTTTCGTGTAACTTAATCCTTAATCTTTTAATTTAGTATTTAGACATAGACATAGACATAATTTATTAATGCCAATACACGTTTGTGCTTACATAAGTCAACTACATATATACTACATATACTTACATTACTACAGGATAAAATTTACTACATTTGAGAAGTCACTGATTTTGTATAGTGGATTTTGTATAAGAAGGTCCATTATGCACCTTTTAAATTGCTGTACCGGCATTTTCCTCACGGCATTGGGTAACATATTAAAAAATTTAGGTCCGTGGAAACTTTGCCATCTTGGGTCCTTTTTAGACGGCAGTAGCTTGGTAGCAAGTTGTTTCTAAGTCTAGTGTTATGGGGATGGACATCTCCATGGTTTTTATATACAGTGTGTGGATAAAGTTTGGAACAAATTCAATATCTCCCAAAATATTATTTTTTCTGGAAAACGCTCGGACAGGTGTATCTATTTAAATTACGGCGCATTTTTTAAGATGCTTCAAAAATTTTTTGCGTTAGTTTTTTTTTGTAGTGACGACCTTGACTTTTTTTAAATAGAAACATGTATATTTTATTGTCGCATTGGATAGACATTGTTTTTCTCTTTTTAAGCTTCTAATATTTTTATACCCTTACATAAGAAAATTTTTGAGAAAATTGCTAAAATAGTTTTACGTCTCAGTAGGCCGATCTGGAACAGCGGGTGCAGCTCCAACTCATATCAATTGTTTATTTAAGCTTATTACTTTAAAGTGAACAGAAGCGGGAGTATAAAAGTACATAAGATTTGAATTTGAAAAAAAAATGTTGATAGTTTTAAATGACACATAAAAAAATGATGAATAAATTGTTATTGTAGATGTTCAAATTGATATCCGTTTATAGCTCGACAGTGTCCACTGTCCAAGACGAAAAATAAACTCTTGTTGAACAATTAAACAATTGCTTTGAGTTGGAGCTGCACCCGCTGTTCCAGATCGGCCTACTGAGACGTAAAACTATTTTAACAATTTTCTCAAAAATTTTCTTATGTAAGGGTACAAAAATATTAAACGCTTAAAAAGAGAAAAACAATGTCTATCCAATGCGACAATCAAATATACATGTTTCTATTTAAAAAAAAAAGTCGATGACGTCACTACAAAAAAATGACTAAGGCAAAAAATTTTTGAAGCATCTTAAAATATGCGCCGTAATGTAAATCGCTATACCTGTCCGAGCGTTTTCCAGAAAAAATAATATTTCGAGAGATATTGAATTTGTTCCAAACTTTATCCACACACTGTATATTGATTTTTTTTAACATACATCATGTTTTCCATAATATAGATTTGGTAGTGTCAACACTCTCAGACTCACGAAGGCATTTGCAGTCATCCCTGTAACCCAGACCAGAGACCACTCTCACAGCATTCCTTTGTAGTTTAAAGATTCTATCTAGTTTGGGGGAATGTCCCCAAGCAAGGATTGCATAAGAAATTTCACTGTGGAATAAACCGAAGTAAGCAGTACGTAACGCGTCCTGAGAAACACAGCTTGCCAGATTACGTAGTAGAAACAGGGTGCCCCTTAATTCCCTCACTAGCGTCTCAATATGTTTCTCCCAGAGCAGTTTTGAGTCGAGGTGAACCCCTAGAAATTTTACATTTGGAGCTCTTTCACTTTTCGAGTCCATATCTTTCATTGAAAAAACAATTTTGTTTGTTTTATCAACATTTAGTTGTAATTTGTTTAGTGTAAACCAAAACTCTGCTCTCTCTTGTAGCCTCTCGAAAGCCCTATCTGCTTCCTTAGACGTCTCAACAGTGGTCGAGATGGTGGTATCATCAGCAAAAAGTATAAATTTAACTGTGGGTTCTACCCTAGGCAAGTCATTTATATAGATCAAAAATAGTATAGGGCCCAAGACTGACCCTTGAAGTACTCCAATGGTTATATTACTCTCTGCTGATGACACTCCTCTAGCCCGTACCACCTGTGTTCTGTTTGTTAGATACGATGATATAAATTTAATACTGTTTGGTCCGAAAGAATAGGCTCTTAACTTACGCAGTAGAATATTATGCGATACGCAATCGAAGGCCTTACTGAGGTCACAAAACAAGGAAGAAGTAGATTTCTGATTATTAAATGAATCGAGAATGTAGGACATGAGATCTAGTATGCCCAACGAGGCAAATTTAGTTTAATATCTCAGTATTTAAAGTAATTATCAATCATGGATTCGTTGAATTAGGTTCCTACGCCTACAATAGATGCCATCAACTTGCAACAAATAATTATAACGCCACAAGATTATTATCAAAATAGTGGAATCTTTGTAGAAACTATAAAAAAATGTACCTACTTCTTCTTCCGACTTGTAATTAGGCTTTTGCGTTTCGCTTGATGTTCTTCAGTTTTTGAGATTATCACACCACTTCTGTTCTCTTTCGTGGTCGACCTCAGAATCTGCGGCATCTTGCTGATTTGTCTCTTGCTATCTTGACATTTTTCGTTTGTCATCTTATTTACCCATAGTTATGCTCGTTCCATTCTCTTCTGCTGTTTTTAGTACCCAGTCGCTGATGTTTTTTAATGTTCTCAGTCCTTTCTCTATCATCAGATTTCTGTATGGACACCACAAGATAGCGTATTGGATACTCTTCCCTACCCTATTTAGATCGCTAATACTCTAACTACAGATAATTATTGAGACTATATACCTTCGCTAATGATGCGGGATTTTCAGAAATTTCCAAGCACGTCACGTTACGCTTTTAATATTCAAATAATTTAGTCTGTGCAAATGTATATTTTAATTTTATTAAATTACGTTATGCAGAGTATCTGTTTATTAATTCAAAACAACTTCTCAGCCAAGTTTTAGGCAATTTACTGTGCACTTACACACATCAGAGCCGGGGCCGGTCCGTTCAGTCCGGGTTCGTTCCGTGAGATAAAAAAAATATAGATGGATTTAGATAGTCCGGGCCGGGTTCGTTCGGGACCCGTTCCTTTTTCGGGAGTTTCGTTTTCAGTTGTCTAATAGTATAATAAGCCCTGCGCTTTTTTATGAAGAGGTAATATTTTTGTATCCGACTCTCCGTACTATCTGACGGATCGGACCCGGCTCGGATATGTCTAAGTACAACCACGGAACATAGCTAGAGATACAGAAGCGACACTCGAGCGGCGGCACTTTGAAGTCCGTGGGGCAACTCTACTCCGGTTGTACCCGACGCAGCCATTACTCTGGCAAGTAACTGGGACTGGACACTGTAGGTATTTACATATAACTCTGCAGCGCTTTAACCACACTTTAACTGCTTTAACTAAGATTTTTTTTATTGAGCTACAAATTACATATTTTATTTTAAATATCAAACACGTAAGTGTAACACGTATACAATACAAAATAAATAATTATTGGGAGCACATAATAAAAGCATAAAACGAGTTTTGCCGTTTTCATTATTTTATTTCGATTTCCCATATTATAGTCATTATTATAAATGCCGAAGTATAATGCATTTTCTATTTTTTGGGTCTGTGCTCTTTGCAGTCTTCAAGGCTCTATTCGAAAATTTTAAAATTTAAAAAATTCTTAATCTAATAAATAATTTTATAATGTATGTACGAAGAAAGTGTTTGCAGGGATGTTTAAAACTAATATTCTGTAGAATAGCATACATATTTTTACTAATATTCGAGTTTAGAATTAAGTTTTCAATATTACCCAAAAACACTGTCTCGAGTTCTTGGACAAATTTGTAAAACGATGTAGCAGGGGATTTCAGATTGCCAAATGCAAATACATCCTTATTTTTATTTTCGTAAGCTTTGAAATGAACGAATAAGTTAGTAGGTGAAAGTTGATGAATTAATTTTGAAAACTGGTCACATTTTATACAAGTTAGTGTGTATGGATTCAAATTTTTTCATTAAATATCCACACACGTAATACAATGCATTTTGCTGGACTACCGTATTTTGATAATCACTTATTTGAATTGTTAGTGCCTTTGATGTATTTTTTGTGGTCGATATTATAGTATCCTTGCTAAAATTTATACTAACATCGTTTATGGTTGTTATTAGTTGGTCAAAATCTCTGGCACAGTTGGCATTGTCGGAATGCGCAAAATAATAACTAATTTTTATTTAGTGTACCATTATTTTTGCAATTCGGTGATGAACACCAATTACCACTCTTCATTATCTCAACGGCGGCGCTCATGATAGTACCACAAAAAAAATAAGCATAACTAATATGCAGTATTACATTAAAGAGCTAGCTGCAACTGGCAAAAATACTTGCTGAAAGGCGGGCACCGATTATGTTGACGTCACAGACCGAGGGCCACGCTGTAGCGCCGAGTGTCGCTTCTGTATCTCTAGCTATGTTCCGTGGTACAACTTTAAAATGATAAAATCCCTGAAAATTTTTAAAGTTTCATATGAAACTAAAAAATAAAAAAATAGAAGATTTTTAAAATAAGGGTTGAAGTTGCAACCGATAAAATTTAACTATTTTCGGACATTCTTTTTGTTTTGTCTTTTTTGTCATTTTAGAGAAAAAAAAAGGAAATACAACAGAAATTGCATCTTTTCCTAATTTATTGCCAAATTTTTTTTCGGTCTGTTTACTAACTCACTTTTTTTAGCACCAATCGTATAACTAGCATCAGTTGCAAAATTTTATCTAGCACATGTCTTAGGACATCGGTCCGTAGAATGTGCCAGGATAATTCGAATTCCTTTTTAGTTGCATGAATGGTATTTTGAGTCGTTTATGAAAATTAGTCTAAATTTCGATCTCCTTCAACCCTGTTCTATCGCATGGCAGCAAGGGAGGCATTCGTTAATATCCAGTAAGCTGATACTAACGATAGAATGTGATTAATTGTTGCTAAGTAACCATTTAGAGCGTGGGTCAAGTGGCTGACTGAGTTGCTAATCCACCAACCCCTGCAAAACGCCGTAGGCTCGTTATTACATTCCACTTCCTATTTGATATCGGATATAGCGACAGAAATTTAGATTATCGTTATTAGAAAAATAATATTCTTCGCATCTTTCAAACTACCTTTATTTTTTAATATTCTTAGTCTTATATTAAACGTCGTACAGCTTGCTTTTTATCTTCTGTTAAAAGATTGAAAAGCATAATAGTAAAAGGTTTTGAAAAAATTACAATTGGGTGATATGAAAGAAGTAGGTACGATGGTGGTAAAAGTATCGGTCTGTTTGCGACAGTGTGTCGGATGTATATTGATAGCTCCATAAAATGCTGTCCGGCCTCGCTGCCGCTGACAGATGAGATTTATCCGACTTTATATGATGATAACATCGGCCGCCCACAAAAACACACACATTGCATGTTGCCAGCGGCTGTAGGGGCGAGTTCGCGCTTGAGCCCTTTGTTCAGAATCTGGACAATGTATAGCTTGGACTACTGGATGCTTGTCCCGTTTGCCTTCGCCTGTCCTCTCTTAGCTGGACAAGGGTTTTAAAATTTCACGATTTATTTGTACTTGAGAATTTAAAATTTTATCGAGCAGCATCTTTGAGTTTCGTGTGGGCTCTGAACAATTAATTGTTCTTGCTTTAATTATTTCCTTTACTTGCACTAATTTAAAATCGCAGTTGGTACATCTTTATTAATAGTATATTAAGTATTAAGAACGGTAAGGACATTTTACCGATCGAAGACAATAGTTTGGAGGAGGAGCGCAGCGACGACTCCAATATTATTGTCTGAGATCGGAAGTCCTTAACGTTCGTGATGCTTATGACGTTTTTTGCGCTGCTGAATTCGGTAAAAAGAATTTTTAATAAATTAGTTAATACAGATTTAAATGCGATAATTGTCAGTCTCCACATCACGTTGCCGTATTGTCGATTGATATATTGCGTTTCTATAGCAATCTGTAAACAGTTACCGCGGTTACCGCCATTGCAGTTTTTTGTGAAAATTATTTTGAGTTCCGTGCTAAAAATTAATGAAAATGATTCCGAAAACGAAATAGAAGGAGCTTGGAATGTGGGGTGTTCGGTTCTCATTCCTGAGAAGTCCAGAGAGGCGCTACGAAGGTACCTACAATCATTTTAAAAATTGGTGTACCAAGAAAAGTACAAATATTGATGAAAAATCGTTGCTGGCGTACTTTGTTACAAGAAATGAGAAATTAAAAGCTCCAGGATTTGTTTTAACTAACATTGGAAATTGCATTCATTTTATTTAACTAAACTGACATTTGTGACTGACATTAATTTATCAAATTACATGGCACATTCGTTTTGAATAAATTTACTTACCGTTCTAGAACCCCAAAGTATTTTACCGACGACTTTATCCTTAGCAACTAGTAAACATAACTTACTGTCTTGGAAACAGCCGCGGTAAACAATGAAATACAGCTCAGTAGCGCAAAAAATTAATTTACTTTTGTTAAAGGTGTTCAGAAAAATTTACCATGTATAATGTTATGCAGGATGAGCAATCGGAGATTGCTTTCATGGAACCCACACAGTGTCGTTAAGTAGGGAACGAGGTAAACATTTTAAGGGTAGATTAATGATAATTTGCTTTTTGACTAAAAAATTCAGGGTGTTCAGGAGGAAAGTGAAATATTTCAGCGGCTGATAGTAGTATGGTCCAATACAAATAAAAAAGTTCATATAAACATATCCTGCAATTCTCAATGCTTATAATGAGATAATTCATAAGTTTCTCAAATCGATGGATAGATCGTGGTGTCTGATTCATTGACCAGCAAGATCCTCAGACTTAAATCCGTTAGATTATTCTGTATGGGGATCGGGGATGGATGTACAAGATAAAAGTGGATACACGGGAAGCATTGATTGATCAAATCTTCGAAGCTGCTGCTCCTATAAGGGAATGTGATGAGCAACGCAAAATTTCCGGAAAGAGCGGAAAAGTGTCTGGAAGTTGACGGTGGTCTTTTTGAAAATTTCATCTAATTAGTATCTTAAAATTAAATTAAAAGTAGGTATGTCTCTATATTTAATTATGTCACCGTAGTTAAAGGAAAACTCGGTAGCTACCTATAATACCTCACTGCAGATTGTTTCTCTGAATGTTACTAAATACGATGCAGCTGCAAAATTTATCTTCGAAGCTATAGCAATTTTGGAAATATGATTGAATCATGCAGACCTAATTCTTTTACAATAACAACGCATGCTTAAATCAAAGGTATGCTGTGAATTCTTAAAAACAAATCAGTATTATTCAATAATAAAAAAATATTGTAAAAATGGGAACTAGCGTAGCTCAGCGGTATGATGCGTTTCCATACCCTATGGCACGACTGCGTGACCGCGCGAGGTATCGAACCAATCAACATTCGTGGTTTTAAATATTTGAATACGACGACGTTCTGTGATTGGTTGATACCTCGCGCAACCGCACGCCGCGCCGTCGCGTCGGTCGTGCCGTAGGGACCGTAGGGTATAGAAACACACCTAAGCTGCGATTCTGAATCTTAATGCTTCAAGTCCGATGCAAATTGGATAAAACTGTTTCGTCTATGGATGTGTGCTTTTCGTCTTAATGTAACTTTTAGATGCAGGGTTTATGAGCCTGGAAGTTACCGCCCCTACAAGGAATAATTAATAAAAAAACAAAAAAAAACATACAAAAAGCATATTTTTGTTTTGATGTTGATGTTGATTCTTACTCGTTACTTCATGTATATTTGTATAAGGTCGAAGATTTTCAAAAATTAATTACATATATTTAAAAGATGTATTGCAATATCGAAGCTGCGTTTTATTTCTGTAAAATCATGGACCTGTTTATTGTACTCAGAAATATAGGTAAAACCTTCAGTACACCCATATAAGTGAAGTGCGACTCTTGGCTAATTTACGAGTACCAACAATCAAACACAGCCTACAAGTGAATTAGGTGGCATTATGGCAATAATTTTTTACGATCACGAGTCTCTTGCGTAGACATGAAGCGTCGTCCATTGACAGTGGACCGTAGCCCATAAGCTGTCAAAAGTTGGCACAGAAATTCAGGCTCCAGCAATTAATTCTCTAATTCCAACTGACACGTCCAACAATAGACCGTTTAAAGTCCAGTGCGATAGTCCGGGGTCGTGTAAACATACGCTTAAGACCTGTCATCGCGGTTGACATCTATTGTTGAACATCTCCCATAACACAATCGTCCAGCACCAATTTGAGGCTGTATCGGGACCTAAATCGCGGACGAAGAAGTGATCGAATGCGATGGGCAGTTTTGACGCACCTCCACTTATTTTGCAAGTCATGTAGCTATGTGGGTGGTTACTGTAAATGCTGACACTGGGTGGTATTGATATGAGTCCTGAATGAACGTGTCTGGTATAAATAGGTAGTGGCGCTATTGGTTGTCATTACTCAAGAATTTGTTAATTGTTCGCTCACGCACGGGCTGTCTTCATTAAACATCAGCCTTAGAAGAGAGGACAACGACAGCATAGGTTGACTGGAATGCTCTACCAAATGTTACCCAATTAGTTTCAATCATTTTATTCTACAGACGATTCGTAAATTAGTATTCAAACCGTTTTGAATTCAATAAAGCATATGTTGTATAGAAACACTTAAGCACTGAATTGTTACCTTTGTAAAAGTTATTTAGAAGATACATATAATCGGAAATGCCAAAACTTATTACAAAATAATATATCAAAATATAAAGGCATTTGATATGTGAAATACATGATTTAATTAATGAGAGTAATATTGCAACTGAATCTGATAGTTATTGCTCTTTTGTGGAGGGAGACATTTATGTAAGACAAATTTTCTCATACATTAGTTACTAAACAACACCCGAAACGTCAATATGATTCGCTTGGTCCGATAAAAATACCATTATCTGTTTTAAAAACGAATCTAGGAAAAAATTCCGCGGAAAAATGCCACGGGAAAAAAGCCGAGGAAAAAAAAGTAGATGGAAAAAAGGCCGATGGAGAAAAAGTCGAGGAAAAAAACCAAGAAAAAAAAGCTGATGGAAAAAAGTGCCGAGGAAAAAAATTTACCTATACGCTCCCTCCCATTTACTTATTTATTATACCTATATCATTTTTCCAATTCGGTATCGAAAATTTTTACTTATCAACATTCATTTCAGTTAGGAAAAGTACTATTTTTCCAAACTTGTATCGAAAACTGTTTTAAGTTAGGAAAAGTAAGATTTTTCGGTTTTAGACGTTTTGATTTTTCCGTTTTAGACGTTTTTTTGTTCCGTTTTTGACGTTTTGAATTTTTTCGTTTTAGACGTTTTTTTGATCTCGGCCTTTCAGGAAGTAAAATTATTATACCGAATTAGAAAAAATTATGTGTGCAATTCGTTAGGAAAATCAGATTTTTCCGTTCACGACGTGTTTTTGATCTCGGCGTCCGGCCTCGATCAAAAAAACGTCTAAAACGGAAAAATCTTACTTTTCCTAACTTAGTAGTACACAAATAACTATTACCTACTTTTTACGCGGGCTCGTTTGAAATCAATCGCTTTTAATTTGATTTTTTTTTAATATAATGGGATTTATTTTCGGTGGTTCTGCCGGACTTGAGGACACCACCACCGCTACTGCCCATTATTGAGTTTCCAATTTTCACGCAGCCTCAAAAAATCGCAAAAAAATGTTTTTTTAAGGTTCGATATAATAATTTCTTTCGCCATCTTAACTTCAAAATACAAAAAAATGGTATTGGGAAATAATGTAGGTATAACCATCTTCTATCATGAGAAAAATATTCGAACTCGAAAAAATGACATTGATTTTTTTGATTATCGATAAAAAAAATTGACGCACTTACCGTCATAATATAAAAAACGTTTATTTAAAAATGTTGTTTAGTTAGTGATGCTCTATAAGAAAAAGAATATTGCCAACCAAAAACTTGAATTTGATTTCTATGTCCACGATTTGACGATTTGGAACCACTGTGCGTCGCATCTACGTCCATTTATCGCGCGACAAATTGTTGGGATCCAATATAATTGTTCCGGGTCCAATTTGTTACTTTAATTGACGGAAAGTTTGTGGTATTACAAGTTCTATAGTTCCTCTCAGAAAATAAGAAACGATTGGAATTCCTATGCATTTTCGTTATTGATGTTTAGACAACATAGCATTATAGTATGGTAGGAGTGGTCAAGGCAGCTGCTACCTAATTTCTTAAATTCTCTAGTAGGGAGTAGTTTCTACTCCCTCGGCAGAAGGGGATGCGGAACCCCCCTCCGGGAAATTTTGATCAAAATTCAAAATATACAAACTATTTTCTGCCGTATGCTGATTTAGTGAGAAATCAATTTAGATGAGATTAGGAAAATTTAGACAACGATTTTTATATGCATTTATGCAATCGATCTCAGGAATTAGTAATTGTCCTACCTGACCCCTTCGTGGCACTCTTGGAACGAAGCAATGGCCGACATGTTTGTCAAAAACATATAAATTTGATTACCATACAAGATGATTTTTTAGGGAGTTTGTAACTCTTTGTTTACAAAACAACGTAAATGAATGCAATGTAGATCAAGTGTAAACAGCAACGAACCTTCAATTTATTATTCGTGTTGATGTTGTAACCAAAACCTAATTGGTTATTGTAATACTTTATATTGTTTATAATAAACAAGAGTTTTTTGCACTAATTGCTGCTATTGAATTATTATTCTATGGGACGCTTATAAGTTATAAGGAGTGGCCATTCGGTCTAAATATAAATGTAAATAGTACTTGTCAACTTTTTTTAAATGTAATTTTGAGGTTTCTCAAACATTCACATTTTTAAAACAATTTAATTTCAGCCTCTATAGCAGTCTAGGAAAAAGATACTCTATTTGACCCTGAAAACCGTTTTCTGATCATGCTATTCTGGAGCGTGTAATACGTAATATTAGATAAGCTACCTACTAACTACCAGGCGACTTTCCAGGTCGATAAGACACCCGCCCCAGGATCTTGATGACCCACTTGTCATAATTAAAGATCGATTCTCGAGTTCTTGGAAAACCTCACTAGATTTGATAGTCAGAATGCGGAAACGCTCAAAAGAAAGGCCTAGGAAGAGGAACTAATTAACGAGATACAGAGTAAACCTTGTAAACTGTGGTTCCATTTGACTTACCTACATGGAATCACAGCCAACTTGACCAATTTTAGTTTAGATCACTCTCCACTTTTTGCGAATGTTTCCAATCGTGTAACAACACGATGGAACCAATGGCAACCTTTTCACAATATGGTCAAGAAGGGATGTCATATTCCAACCGCGAACTATCCTCAGGAGAATAGGTCAAGCAATCCTTTCTGGATATCATCGGAGTATCAATATCCTCTACCAACTGTAGGACAAACAAGTAGATTACCAGATTACTCAGAGTATTTAAAAGTTTCTGACGACAATGGTATCGACTAAATGGTATAAATAGGCGTCAACCCCCTCGAAAAATATCACGGTGACTTGGTCCAAAGCCGAAACTGTAGTACGGCTTTGCTTAGTCCCCTCTCGGAATTTCATCTAGACTCAAGTTTTGTTTTTGTTTACCTACAGTCTATGATACAGTGCAGGAATGATTATGTTTCCGTTACTTGCAATATGCTAATGTTTCTGTTTATTTAAAATAAAAATATGTTCTTAAAATAAAGCAATTAAAGACCATTGGAATAAAAATTTGCTTGTTTCTCTTTAATTTTGAACGATTAATGATATTCAGCAAATGGATTACGTATGTCCAAGAAACTTATTTTTTGAAGGCTATACACTGTTTGACCTTGAAACATTAAAAGCAAAAAGAAAATATGCTGAAAAGTGAATAGCTTAATATTTTAAAATTGTTTCATAAATTATATGAAATTATACCGGCTCTGTTGTAAGGAACAGTGTACCGGAAAGCTTCTCCTGGAGAAATAATAGTCAATCTTGCTCAATCAACCTCTGTAATACCACAAAAATATGGTTGTAAAATGTAAGTATCATAATTCATACACAGCTAATTTCGGAAATTAGTAGCATTTGATTCAGACAAGACAGTTCGTGTGTAACAGTCAAAAGTGAAAATCAAATGAAAGCTGTCAGATTATTATTCACCGATAATATAATTATACGATAAACAAGCAAATATTGTAACCAACTCACGGGTTAATCGGCCAATACTAATCTCACAGCTGTCATTTGGTTTTCACTTCTGACGTACGGACGTCTTAGGCACAAACACTTTTTTCATGTTTTTTTAATTTCTTCAAAACAAATCTATCGATTTCAGTTTTCTTTGCGTAAAAAGATACCATTTTAAAAGACTTTTAATTTGAGGTATCACAAAGGGCATAGTGGCATTTAAACTTTTCAAGGATGGATAGGTGGGGGCGGCGAGGTAAGTATTAGCGCGACGAGGATTATGCTATCGAGTGTCCCCCATCCTCTATAAAAACGTATTTTTACATTTTTTTGATATTTGGTATGGTTCACGAGATATAAAGGGTTGATCATTTTCAAATGATCACACTGTATAATATCTATTACACTATTACCTACAACAATCATATTACACACAGAAATAGAAAACTAAATATTTAAGATTTTTCAGCGTGTTTTGAAAATTGTATTAAATTTATAGAATTTGAATGGTGGTCGTAGTTGTAGTCCTCAATATGTGGACCATTTCTTCTCATTAAACCGAATCTCTATATATCTTATGGTTGACGAGGTCCCAATGCATGGAGCTACTATAGTTGTTTGCTATTAATTGATTCTCCACGTATCATTCTGATGTTACTGACAATAAAGCAAGGAAATATAATACGGTAGACTGTTTGTACGTTTTATTGATTAGATAATTTTAAAAACACAGTTTCACATGACATGCGAGTGCATAATCTCTATTATTTTTTTTAAATATCAATAAGTTTTCGAAATAACTACTGTACAATAATGAAAACCTTTAAATACTCTACATTTACAAACTATCACTAATATTTACACAGGTAAAATTTTATTCTCGATTTTATTCTACATATTTTTCACTTACTGGTAGAAGTTGGAAATTATTGAAGAGTAATTTATATTCTAATGAATAAATGTGGAATCCGAGCTGGTAGTTAGTTCTAAAATTCATACTGCAATTTGATTTTAATGATTTCATTGTTCGGTTGATGTTGCAGTACGAAAAAGTTTTGAGCACATGAAAATATTGCTAAGCTACAAACTAAAATCATTAACAATTTAGAAATCAGAATCAGATGATTATTTACAGGCAGTAAATAGTACAATATAATGAATTTATACCTAAATAACACAGATAATAAAAATTACAGACTCAGATCAGATCTTACAGTGACAATAAACACGAATGAAATCTTGACAACATAATTTAACATTTTCTTGGTTGTTCTTATAGGTCCTTGAATTCAAGTATAGGCTAAGTTAAAGAATGTCACCTATTTATTGCACCGAATTTTTTAAATTTATTTTTGTGGAACCAAAATTTTCAGTAAATATTATTTCATTATAAACTATTTTTAGTTTTTACATTTTGATGAACACTGTATTCCAATAAATGCAAACATTTCGTTTTCTACGACAGTTCCAATAAATTGTTATTAATAAATCTATCCCCCAATTTATTAATATTTTGATTACTAGTACATTAACGCTTCCTCCGAGACGTTATAGAAAATTGTTAAAAACTCTAACAGTTCTAAGTTTAAAAATTTCTTTGTTCTAAAGTTATTCAAACTTTCTTGTAATTAATGAAAGTTTTGTTAAAGACAATATTTTGCACTTTGTCCAAATTGCACAATTGTATAATTTTTTTGATAACTTCAGTCAAAGAGGTTGCGTCACAATAAAATGACCAATTAAGGGTTCATTAAATATCCGATTGTACTCTTCGAGACATCACAAATGTTCATACAAAGTTAAATATAAAATTTTTCTAAAAGTTCATCGAAAAACTCACTATCTCACTACCACCCTACCGCCCTCGTTTGAACTTGAAGAGGTAAATAAGTCCCGCACTGTTGCTGATAGTTTCCTTGTTGTCGATATGACATGGCGAGTCCTCCATTAGCCATGCATTGTGATTGTTGCTGAGAGGGACAAGTCGCCGGCGACTGTTGCGTTCGTCCAGCTTCTGAAGAAGTTGCTGTAGATGACGATTGGTTTCCAGATCCACCTGCACATGGTTTTCCATCTTTCACCAAGACTGGAACAGCCACCCTTCTTGGAGAACTTGATGACTGTAACAATAAATATCAAATGTTATACAGTTATACTACAATGTGTTAACATGTCAAAATATTGTTTTACATTTATAATACAGTGACACCATATACAGGGTGATCATTTGAGAATTTATCCATATTATATATCTCGTGAACCACACCAAATATAAAAAAAAATTAAAAGTGCTTTTCTATAGAGTATAAGAGCATGGGTGTCATCGACAGTGCGATATCACGTCGAGCTGTTGCTCATCCCTTCACCCCACCAATCACACCTTAAAAATTTTAAATGACACTGTGCCTTTTGTTACACCTCAAAAATGCTTTATACTTTAGCTGAAAAAATTGAAATCATTTTTACTTACGAACACCAGTGTGCTCGCTGTTGCTATTTTAAACGAAAATCATCCAGCGAAACATGCTTCACACAAGCAATAGGTATACTGTGACACAAGTACCTATCTATGTTTTGGAGTTGTTTGAAAAATTTAGAGAATGTGGATATGGTATAAATAAAAAAGAGCTTATGCTACAATTGTAGATGAAGCAGCTTAGATTGAATGTAAACCCACACATCTTTAGAGAGGCCATACTCAATGGCCTCAAAAAATAAATGTGTGGGCTGAGATATTGTATAATTGTTCCTGTACTATTGATAGCACAGAACCTATAATAACAGAGGTTTTAGAAAATCAACGCGAATAAGTGCATCGGCAGAAGAGGACCGACCGAGTGACCAGCAAGATCCCCTCCCTGATTTAGCAGCCCTCGATTTTTGTTGGGCATTTAACGTCAATCATTTATAAAACTAAGCCCGAAAATATTCAAGTATAAATCATGAATGTAGGTGTACTATTAACATTAACGACTTAAAATTGTTAAAGACAGTGTCTTCTATAAAGGAATTAAAACATCCGGATGTGTAAAACAAAAATTCGGATGTTTTCATTCATTGAAGAAAAAATTTGAAACCGTCTAACAGTAACGCAACTTAACTAACTCCACCCTTAGAAGTTATTTTAGTTTAGTCCTACTGAAGATGGCAACTTAGTTCCCGAAACGTGTATTAGACTTCCTAAAGTTTTTGTCGTAAGGGGTTTTGCAATCTGTTGTATCTTTATTCTTCTGTAATACTTATGATTATATAAAACAAATAAAGCAGGTTGCGGTTGTTGCTTATAACGAGTAGATTTCTCGGTATACGATTTCCCAGCATCCCTCTGCCTTTAGGTCCACTACGCTCGATTCATACATAGTTGCCGAAAATTTCTACAAGGTGACATAATCCACCACGTGGAATGTTTAACTTTGTTATTGTAAGACTTGTAGAGTCAGTTAAATTACCAATGTTGGGCAGAATGACAAACGCCCTTCTTACTTTGTTCAATTTTGCCAACTTTCTGTATAATCTGAAAAAACTGAAAATAGAGCGTTTTTCAGTTTCTTCCGATTATTTCAGAAAGATGGCAATATTGATCAAAAACAATAACGGCGTTAGATTTACCTTGTAATTTCTATCCAACTTTGTTAATTTAACCCTCAGTAAGTGTCATACAATATAACATAAGGTCATCCAAACAATGCGGTAGGGGTAGCTTATTAACCTTGTATAGAGGAGGGATTTTTTACTTACCAATCATCTTATTAAGTGGGTTCCAGAAATTTGACAAAAGATATTTACTACTGGACCGAGTTAAAATTGGCCGAAAACAATTCACGATGAAGGAAAATTGATCAAATGAAAATTTGGTCGAAAACATAAAATATTAAGATTTTGAAGACCTGTGGGAAAAGCTGTTAGAAAATTTATACCTATGTTTTATAACATTAACATTAAAATTTTCATTGATGCCTCAGTTAAAAGAAGCTTTAAAGCCAAAAAAATTTGGAATTGGTATACAGGTTTTCCTAGATTGCATAATCTACACTCGCAAATGGCAGCGATATCAACTCTTTCTTTCAAATGAAACGCTATGCTTTTTTTTTCGATTTTTCTGATAGGTAGCTACTAGTTTTTATTCTCTTTATAACCTGTATTAAACTATTATTGGTTTTACACATAATAACATTTTCGAGAAAAATTCGATTGAAAGTTGAAGTTTAGGTTTACCTTGGAAATAACTGATTTTTGTAACTTTTATGTAGGCGGAGATGAAAACAAAGCGTAATTTATAAACATTACCTGCGGTTGTTATTTTTCTTTGTATAACCTTAATTAACAACCCGTATATTAGCATCATGTTACACCTTTCGAAATTAAAATTACTCATATTAATCAAAAATATATACCTATAATATAGAATAATAATCGGGTATACAGTGTGGAAGAAAGGTATGGAATAAATTCATTATTTCTAAAACGATGACGTTTCATGAAATTTCCTCGGACACGTCGATTTTACTTTTGAAAAAGACCCTTGTTCCTATACCTGCGCATTTCCGATGTTCATTTGTTTTCGCGTGATGACGTCATCGGATATTTTTTTTAATGGAACCCCTATATTTTTTTAACTGATTCGTGTACAGCTCAACTTGCTGAATTCGAAAATGTACCACTTTAATACTTTATTTCTACACCTTCCCGAGAAAAAAATATTTTCCGATTCGTAGTAACAACAACAAATTAAATCAAGTTACCTACCTAAGAAATTGTTTCCGGCAGCTAAATAAAATCTAATCAAAATCGATAAATTAACAAATTAACAATTAACAACCGTTTCAATTACTGCCTGCAACAAAATGATCATAATTTTGAACATTTAATTAATTATTTTATAAAATTGTCATGTTGCTATTGTTGAACTGTTAATTTGTTAATTATTAATTTATTAATTTTTAATCTGTTAATTGTTAATGTGTTTGTTTCTCGATTCTGATTATATTTTGTTTAGCTACCGGAAACAATTTCTTAGGTAACTTTGATTCAATTTGTTGTTCTTACTACGAATCGGAAAATATTTTTTTCTCGGGAAGATGTAGAAATAAAGTATTAAAGTGGTATATGTATTTTCGAATTTAGTAAGTGGAGCTGTACACGAATCCGTTAAAAAATATAGGGGTTCCATTAAAAAAAATATCCGATGACGTCATCACGCGAAAACAAATGAACATTGGAAATGCGCAGGTATAGGAACAAGGGTCTTTTTCAAAAGTAAAATCGACGAGTCCGAGGAAATTTCATGAAACGTCATCGTTTTAGAAATAATGAATTTATTCCATACCTTTCTTCCACACTGTATATTAGATTCGTTGCGTCCGGCGGTTATTTTATAATCTGGGTTCGAAATGAGCTGTGCGAAAGGTAAGTTGCGTCCAATGTCATTCTAAGAATTAGGGAAGTGACTCCCTAGATATCTATCAGTAACTTTATAAAGTCGATATATCTTTCGTTCCTCAAGAGACTTCTAAAAACGAGTAATTGCAGTGCAAAATGTTGGGATGCATGTTACGAGTACTACGTAAAACACACGCAAAAACACTCATCTGATATAACATCTAGATTCGTCCGCTAAAACGTTTTGAGTAGGTACGTGTTTCATACAATATTTTTTTGTATAAGCTCTCCAAATTGGAAATTAGTATCTAGAAAAATTATACATCTGCTAATTGACCTTTCCCAACCCTCTGTGGCAAGTTTTGGAACTTAAAGCGGGCTACCCGATTTATCTATCTAACGTTGGCAGCGCTGCCAAAGTTGTCATTGTTAGTGTTTTTATGTTGGCGTTCCTGTGGTGTGACGTTTGCTTTGAGTCGGCTGTCACATTTGTTTATTGTCAAAGGAAATGTCACACGACAGGAACGCCAACATAAAAACACTAACAATGACAACTTTGGCAGCGCTGCCAACGTTAGATAGATAAATCGGGTAGCCCGCTTTAAGTTCCAAAACTTGCCACAGAGGGTTGGGAAAGGTCAATTAATAGCTTATGACATTTATAGAAAATACAGTATTCGGTAGCCTGTGATCGTGACAACCATGGTAACCACGGTTGTTTATCAGATTCTACTATTAGATATTCAGCTAGTATTTTGAAAAACTTATTAAAAAATGTTTTTGCAAATTTGGGTCAAACCTCCCTAGGTTCTCCTATTCGGTAGCCTAACCTAACCCTAGCAGAGTTCCGGGAAAGGATTAGACGGAGGACTAAACAGAACCAACACCGGCCATATAATGGCGTAATAATCTTGTTTAAACGAACATAAATTGACAGATTTGCGTTTATAAACAATTGATAATCACGATTACAGGTAATGTTTTTAAATTATCTTTAACTTTGAATCAACTTTTTCACGAAAATGTTGGTATTATGTACGACCCATACATGGAATAGGGCTGTTCTATTTAAGTTGGAAAGAGATGGAATGCTCTACCCTACTGTTGTCGCTCTCTATCAATAATGCCAATCTGACTGAAGAAATATCACTAAATTATTAGTTACTATTTGCTTTAAGTTGCTATACAATAACAAATAACAGGAAACAATAACTAAAAACAACGGAAACATGCACGGTTGCTTTTTGCACTACTAATTATTTTTGTGCCAAATGCATAAATGACAGTTCTGCGTCAGGGGGTTACCAGAAACAAGGGAAAAATTGAGGTTCTGTTGGACTCTAATTATGTATAGCATACCAACCTACATCTAGTTACGTTTAATAGTAGCTAGTAATGTAGTGCTATTTTTGCCATCATATTGGTGCCCCCATAGAAAAAGAAAGCACTAGGGTAGAACTTTCCTCTCACTCGTTCCAAGGTCGTATTTGCGTAGAACAGCCCTATTGTAAAGAGAATGAACGCAACTGTCAGGAAAATTCAAAAAAATATAGCGTGTCGTTTGAGAAAAAAAAGTTGAATATCGCTGCCATTATACGAATGCAAATTTTGTTAAATTTCTTTTGCTGTCTTATAGATAATTTACTGCCATTTATGAGAACATATACCTATACCTATATGGTTTATTATTAGTTATTTATAAAAATAACTAACTAAATAGGTCTAGGGACTGGGGAGTCCAGTCTGGGAGGGACACCCTGTATATGTAGAATATGTTGAGGTAATCTGCCTCTTCTGGGAAATGGATTTAAACAATGGTAAAGTCAGAATGATGCGATTACCCTCGCGGTGAAACTATTGATGAAATTCAAGGTATGTTGTTGATAAAAGTGATATGAACGATAGACTTAAATTGAAACTGTAAATTCACATCTAATGAGCTTAAACAAACATTAAAAATTCATAAAGTACCTTCAGTGTTTTCAATCCACATCCTGTTGAAATAAATTTAAATATAATTGATTAGAAACGCGTCAATCAAAATTCAACCCCGATCCAAAAGCGACTGATTTAGTTTGTGATACGAACGTTCAACACCGCACATATCAAACTAACCAAAGGAACGAAGGGGAAATAGCGAGGGAAAAAAGAAGGTAGTAACCATGGCGGGTTGTGACGTAACCACTTGAAAGAGCGTGTGTTTTCAAGAGGTCTGCTGCTGTTGCTTGCCCTCTATCCCTCTGTATCGACGAAATTTAACCCTGAATGCTAAACCTTAGAAAACTTAATATAAAAAAACCGAAGTTAGTTATTTACCTGAAACATTTAAACAATACTTTATTTTTTAATAATAAACAAATTTTCACAAAAGCTAAATTACTGCTTACAACTTTTGCATATTACGATACTTGAATATTTCGTTTTAATTTTAGCATTAGTTAAGTAAATTTTCATAATTTTCAGTGTCTAAAAATCCACTTTATAGCAATTATTTCCAGCACCTACAAAAGTTGGTCGTCCTATTACCTATCTTATAACTGTGCATGACATTTTATAGGATAATTTTTAGCTCTCCTTTCTTTATTTTAACTACTTTGGCAACATTTACTGTAATACTCAGTAGGTATTACAATGGTTAAATAAGGAGTTTTATTTTATTTTTTAGAATGAAAAGAAACACCCAACACTAACGGTAAAAAGGTAAAAAAATTATTATAAGAGGATAATTGGAACAGGTTGTGGGCGATTTGTATATATTCTTTCACTAACTTAAGAAAACGTAAATATGAAGGTCCAAGACCAAGTACATTCAAGTACCAAAAATATTATCCTTGACGCATATATTATGAAAGCAGCAAGCCAGGAATATTAAACAAACATTACAAATAATATGAAGGACTTGCAATACTGACATGGCGTGATGCTAATAATGAAGACGAAGTCGACATCTGTAATTGATGATCACTCAATCATGTTTAATTCAATCAGTGGTACTGTCTCTTCAAACAATTACTTCCGTCGGAAGATTAATTCCTCGGGAGGGTAACGAGACAATTTCTATCATCCACCAATAATAAACAGACTTAATGGAATGTTAACAATCGCTTGGAGCTTTGTCTTCGATTTAATATTAATTTCAATGGAATAGGTACTTAGGATTAGAATTTATTTTTAAATTATATTTTTCAAATAAAGCTAATGTGGATTTTATTATTACATACAGGGAAGGGAGTATCAGAAACGACGGTGGTAAATCTCGCGCATTTGGGTAGATCTAGTAAAAATAATGTCATAAAAAAATTTCCCCTATGTGAATATTCGCTCCATGGAGTGTTGAAAATCAAGTGTTTGCAATAACGTTTTTTGTGCAGTCGATTTTGATAAATTTTCTGTAAAAGTCATATTATTTGAAGCTATTTAGGACAGTGTATTTGAATATTGGATACTGCTCTTGGGAGCTTGGTGGCAGACCACTCGTACACTTCTTCATAATAAAAGAAACCTCAAATATAAAATCAATGAATTTTATTATGATCAAACTTTTTCTTTATTTTTTGTGTTCTATTTCCCTTGCTTTTGATTTGTATATGTTTTTCATTAATGCAAACAACCGTAGAGTATCTGGGAAATAGAGTATGTATGTACTCGTATGATGTAGCTGTACGAATCAACTCGACCTCTTTGGTGAAGTAATGAGGGTTTACAAAAATCTGTGGTGGAGTCTGTTGTGTTGGTGGCTTCTTTTGTCCCCACTAGAATGCGTATTAAGTTTTACAATAAAACGATCAAGCTATCTGTGGAAACGTATGAAATATTATACAAAGAATTGCACCTTCCTGCTATTTAATATACTGCTGATAGTAGGGATGTTAATGTTTTTGAGAAATCCCAGAAATAATTAAGTAGGTAGTTGCGAGTAAATGATTCTCCATAATAGTTGCAGTTCTGTGAATGGTTATTTAGTATTTACTCTTGCACCATGCGTTACACACTTTGCATAAGGATGATAATGTTTTTTCAATAAGAATCAGAATCTGTGTCAATTTCTTTATACATATCGAAAACAATTTGTCTGGCAGTAGCCAGCAGTGGCGCCGGAACTATTTTTCAACTACGGGTGCAGCGAGAAAACATGGCGCCGCAGGCAATTTTTTTTTCAAAAGTGGGCGTGGTCAATTTAAAAGCGTTATACGAGCATATGGCTATTTTAATGTAAAATTTTAAGAAATCAAAATTTCAACAATTGTATTTATGCATATTTTAAAATTGCATTGAAATACTGAAAATACCAAAAACAGTAAAGGGTGCAAAGAGCCATTTACAAATTGTTTACGGGTGCAACTGACCCGTTGCACCCGTGGTTCCGACGCCACTGGTAGCCAGTCGAAGGACAGCAGATTTTAAAATTGAGCTGATATTTTTTCAAGTAATACATTATTTAAATCTGAATCAGGTGTATATCTATGTATACGCTCCTGCTTTTAGACAACCCGTATATAATGACGAACTTTACCAATGCTATTTTCAGCAAGATTGTGCAATACTGAATTTACTAAAAATCTATCTGCTACTAGAATTTTTCAACAATTTATTGTCTTATAAGTCGATTGCGTGCAATATAAACTACAAATATTTCTTTATATTTCTGGGCAATTGCCAAGCCAATATTATTTCTTCGGAAATCGCATGATTATATTTTAAATATACGGTTTTTGTAATAATTTAAAGTATAATATTTAATATTAAGAATAAAAACGGAATAAAACGAAATAGGTCGTGTTTCTATTGTAGTTCTTCCATGGTCAGTCGGTCACGATAATTTATAGTGGTTTTCATCTGAATTGTGTGATGCAAATATATCATCACAGTAGTTTTGTATTGACTCAGAGAAGGTTTACCTTTCTGATCCAAAAAATTTCAGTAATAATTTATAAAATGCTGATGACTTAAAAAAATCATAATTTGATTAAAATTTTTATAATTTTATTTAGCATTGGCTCCTGGGAGAATTTTCTTCCAAATAGTAGTGATTAGGAACTTAACACTTGCAAGGGATCAATTTTATAAAAATATTTTTCTATAAACTCAAATTCGAAATCGCGATTATTATTGTATTTTTAATGCTCATTCAGAATTTGTGGCTGTTGCTATACTATTCGTTATGACCTAAAAAAGGTTACAAAAAATGAAATCTAAAATTTCTACCGATTATTGACAATACTTTTTCTAATATAATGAGAAATACAATAAATCTGAAATGAAAGAAAAAAGTAGTAGGTACTACCTAAATATCACTCAAGCTTTTCCAATGTCTTAAAAAACCACGAATTGAAGATCTGCACTTGAGAAACGCATTTAGTGAAACTTTTTTTGGTCGATTAAAAGACGAAGTATTTGTAGAAAAAGGAACAGCCTCCAGCAGTCTGACCTAATGCCAAAATGGCTGCTGCATCAATATTGATCCAACGCACCTGTCCAGCACCAGCACTTACCTGATAACTGCTCTCGGCTACCGTCCGCACTACATTCCACGGTTGTTTAATATTTTTAGAAGGCCGTGTACACAAACATACGTAGGTGAAATCAAATAAAATTTCCCAATTCAATATTTATGAGCGAGTTCGTTAGTGGGTTTATTTATCAATGATCACGGACGAGCAGCTGATTATTCAGCATGGGTTTTGTAAATATCCAAGCAAAATTTCTATTTTTTCAAGCGTTCTTAGGGAAAGTAGGAGTTCGATTTCTACTTTTACTCATATAGAAATAACCTATTTGTAGATATTAGATAGTCAATAATAAGTGGAAGCAGTGAATATTCCTTATTTGGAAAATCGCAGATTCTGTCAGGGATTTGTCTTTCGATAAACTCATCCGACTATGAAGTCTTATTCCGTTACATTACGGGTAAAGTCTGTTTTTTTTTAAAGATCCACCAACCTTGCAATTTCTCTCGAAAGTATGTTTGGCAACGTTGCTGGTGAAATTTTTTAGTAATTTTTAAAGTAGGGTTAGGACTAATAAATTTAATGGTTAATTTTGACAAGTGCTTTTCACAAGAAGTATTTTCATATATTTTGTTAAATATTGTTGATTTATGTGGATATATGCTGAGTTTATTTAAATTTGCTCGATTTAATAAGAAGTATTATAGTTTTATAATAACTAATATTGTATAAATAATTTGAGGTAAGAATAGAAAAGATGTATTCAGGCATTAGAATAATTGGGATTATTTTCAGAATCGAATTCGGGCAGTTCAAATTCTGAATCATCATATGAGAGATATGGTTCAAAATTGAATCTGTATTCGAATCTTCACCTTGATATATTACGATTGACGGTATATTTTGAACATAAAGTTGTCCATTTGTCCTAAATTATTTATCAGCTGCCATAATTGAACTTTTGTTACAGTTTATTAAATAATTTCCCATTGCAGTTTTGTTGGAATAATGTATTGGAGGTCTCTCCAAACGGACAGAATGGCATGGGGCATTGTCAAAAATAATAACAGTTTCAAAACCATCAGATGGTAGAGCTGGAATTAATTGATTAATCCACTCTTTAAATAGCTGACTATTCATCGTTTTGTGATAATCCCGATCATTGTTTCTGGGTCTTATAAGCAAACACACCCGGGATGGAGCACTGTAAACCTGTTTTCCTTAATTTCGAATCTTTCTTGGGAAGGTTGTCAATAGTCCAAGATTTAGTAGCAGAATCGTTTTTGTAAATCGGGGTTTCATCAATAAAAATAAATCTTATATTAGAGTACCTAGTCTTCTTTATGTTTTAATTAACATTTTAAATAATTTAAATTTAAAATGTAGTGATGCGCACGCATAAATTGACAGGACATTTTGATTGATCTTTGAATCAATGTTACCATATATTGACAAAAATTACTAAAAATTTCATTTTTCTTATTATACCAACTGAAATCAACAGGTGGTGGATCTTTAAAAAAAACGGACTTTATATGAATTGCTGGTTTTATATGCATATAGCAAGAAGTTATAAAAACATTAAAAACAGTTAGAAACATTACATTGACAATAATATCTTCTCCATTGACCAATATCAGAACTCGATAAAACACAAAAATCCATAAAAGATGGTGGTGGTGATGTCTATTCGATTCCCTTTAGTAATTAATAAGTGAAAACATTAAGCGAACTGTCAAAATATAGCCATGAATAGTTAGAAATATGCTGAACTGGTTTAAACAAGTAACACTAAAAATGTAATTAATTTTGACAATGAATTACTGGGCTCACCATAATAAGTTGAAAGTTTTAAACTTTTAATAAAATGTGAATCAAACAAAACATTTAAACTTTTTTTTTTATACAGAGTGATCCTAAATTTATTACCGTTATCTGTACAACATGTCTTTCAAATGAGGTGACAACCACAGATTCCTAAGATCAATAATGAATGGGACGGATTAAACTAATAAACATACTTTAGTACAAAATTGCATCCTTCAAGAGTTATGGCGCCTTAAAGAAGAATATAGTAGGCAGGTATAATTTGTTACAATTTACGAAAATTATTTCGACGAGTGAAGAAGTAGGTAGGTATACTTTTTCTACGACCACGTTTATGTCATACTTATATGTAGAATAAATTCGTTACTGACAAGTTAAAGTATTAATTAAATGGCAAACGCCAAACTGCAAACAAAAAGTGACACCCGGCAACTTGATGTAGGATATTTACCTATTTTCGTCACTAGACAGGAAAGTTAACGTTAACGTTTTTCTCATTAGAAACGCAAATAGCGTTTTGCGGACTTGCGGTTGGGTAGACCGAGAGATGTATTTTCGTATGAGGTCATAGAAAAACGTATTTTTAACATTGTGTATATTTCAGAATCAAGATGGCGAATCAAGCTGAACTTGCTACATATCCACTTCGGGGGAAGCCTAACATTCCCAAAGTATCAGAATTAAATTATACTTTGTTGCGGCTTGGTAAAAGTGATTTTGTTTATTTTAGAAATTGCTTGATTTGGTTCTACCAGTTTCGAGGTTTCTAATTTTCTAAGTATGTTTTATTCGGAGTAAAAGTTACTTGTACTATGTAGTGGCAACAGCTACAGACTATTTGGTGCCACTACAGACATACGATAATCAACCCTATACAGGGTGGTGACTTGGAGAACGCAGCATGGGAATTTATTTCAATGCTAAATCTTTAATACAATTATTTGCTTCCTTAATTATTTTAGAGCTAAACTGTTCGGAAGTTGTTTGTAGAGAAAGAAATACTGAATCAGAACCTACTATTGCTTTTGTATTTTAGTTTTATAGAATCAAAAAAATTGCAAAATTTGAACGCCTGAATTTGAATTCGGCATTCGCGTACTGTATTTAAAAGAATTTCTGCGAGGTTGATGAATTAAACGATTTCTAACACATTTTGCAAGTGTAATCGATGATATTAAAAGAATGATCTCATGTATTTGTGTAAATTATACATTTATTTACACTTTATAACCAAACATAAAAGTTCGACGAGCATAACTGACAGTTCTGCAAATAGAAACAGCGCGCAATTTTCAAATTCAGACGTTCAGTTTTTACAATTTTTTTCTCTCTGTAAAACTAAAATGGAAAACTAACAGAGCGTTCCGATTCAGTATTTTTTTCTCTACCTATAAAAAACTTCCGAACAGTTTAGCTCTAAAATAATTAGGGAAGCAAATTCGTATGCTCTGCGTTCTCCATCAGGTCACCTGGTCACCACTCTGTATATTACTTTTAATCATTTTCAATTTTTAAATTTTTTTTACTGTTCGCTTCTGCCAATCTAATTTACTAATATAATGTTTTCTTTTGTTTTACTGTCCGAAAACCATTAATTGCGGCAATATTTTGCTGCCCTTACAGGCCCTTTTACTTTTTTGTTAGTCATAAGTTATGACTCATAACCAAAGCGACAAGACTAACGCTGTGTTTCCATTGGTCGAAAGCTAAATACACATCAATTTTTTGATATCATCATGCCCCCTCGACTTCTACCGAACCCGATTAAACTGTTATTTTTAATAAGAAAAAACATGTAACAAAATATGTATGATACACATTTTTCGTCCTTAAATTCGTAAATACGTAAATCAACAAGATTATACTACTCATTAAACAAAACAATACTAGGTCATAAAGACATAAGCATAGAGGTGAAAAGGAAAGTACCTACATAATATAATAACAATACCAACAATATCATACGCCGCCTGTGAGAACTGGACACTAAGAAAAAAAGACGAAAACACAATAAATGCTATAGAGATGAAACACCTAAGGAAAATCGCAGGAAAAACTAAATGGGACAGGGAAAGAAACGACAGGATTAGAGAAATAACAGAGCAAGAGCCAATAATGGAAAAAATAAAAAAGAAGCAACTGAACTGGTTCGCACATATAATAAAGAATGGAAACAGATAGAATTACAAGAAAAATAATGGAGACGGGAAAGACAAGGAAAAAACTAAGGGGAAGACCAAGAAGAAAATGGATGGATCAAATCAGAGAAATAGGAATGGAAAGAGGAAAAACAGTAGAGGAAATGAGAACCCTAGCAAGAAACAGGAAAGAATGGAGGATTTGGATGCAGGAAAAGGAACACATATCCGACGCCTGAAAGGGCATAAGGATTAGCGAAGAAGAAGAAGAAATTCGTAAATAACCATTTGTCCATTGGCCATTATTGAACCTTTTTGGATCAGGAAAGTAAACTGTCCCTAGCAGTGGCGCAGCGAGGGGGGGTTTAGGGGTTAAAACCCCCCCAGACCTATTTAGATCTAAAAAACGTTAATATTCTCTTGGTAAAAAAATTTATCTTGGCAACAGCAGTAGCTTACCCAATTTATTGTTGTATAATAATATATTCTCATTTTTTAATTATTTTTTTTGAAAACCCCTCCTAATTCAGTATTCTGGCTGCGCCACTGGTCCCTAGTTCAATACAATTCAAGCCAAACACTATGACAATATATTTTTAATTCATGCAAAATTTTGTTTTGTGACTATTCATCATAGAAACAGAAACAGGACCGATTTATTTTTATTACATTTTGTTGTCTATATTAAGCTATTACAAAAGTCATCTATTTTAAATTTAATCATGCTATTTCAGAAAAAAAGTATACATTACACGTCAAAAAAGTGTCTTTAGCTAACTCGAACGACGCATGAACTCATATGTCGTCTCGGCGTCAGTAAAACATCACTTTCATGTTTCATGGCTTTTACGCTTTGAACACTGCTCCTTTAGAGAAGGAGCATATCCCCATGTTATACTGCACAACCGATTGTTCAAAGAAGATTGACAGAAACGACAATACAATGGATAGAAAGTGCAACAAGGCTAAACAGAAAACAGATAACAGGAACTAATGTATTACTGCGTTGTTTACCCCTTTCTTGTTTTATGAAGTAACCAATTACCGCGTTTCAAATTACCGCACGCATGCGCAGAAAATACTAGTTCCTAATATACGTTTGTCTTTGTTAATCTTCTTTGAACCAATTTCAAAGCGGTATCCTCTTTCCATAAAGGAGCAGTGTATGTTTGAAGCGTTTGTAATAAATAAAGCACGGATATATATGCACGATAAACTATTAAAATATGCGCATATATATGCACTGAAAATACCTAAAATATGCAGTACTTTTTGTAAAATATGCACTATTATATGCAAGGTTTTTTTAATTATTATGAATTAAACGTTCAAAAATTTAATCAAAATTCCTCTATATTTAAAATAATTATTGATATAAGAAAATCCAAAGCTATAAATAAAATTAACCTATTGAACTATTACTATTAAAACTATAAACTAATTAATTAATTACTCAATTAATTAATTATACATAATTACGATTTCACTTTAAAAGCTGCAGAAATAAAGCGCAAAAAAAACTAGTTCTTCACAACGATTTGTCTGCCACTGGTTTACTCTAAAGTAAGAATAAAGGAATGAATGTACTTTACTAAAATTTCGAATTTTCTTTGATGACAATTTAAAATAACCCTTCACTATTCTTAGAAGGATTCCCAGTTCTTAAGTACCTGATTTTAAGCTGGAACTTACTGTTTTGTTAAACGTAAGTACACCAGAATGCTAAACATAAATAATTACTATAATCCTAATTCCTGGAAAGTACAACCTGGACAAAAAGTGGTAAACATTTTTTTTCCATGAGGAAGGTAGCAAAAAAAATATTTTTTAATAACATTTTAGTTTTTTAAAGTTTAAATTCCATAAATATGACCAAATATGCAATTAACATAAATATATGCTCAAAGATGCCGAAATATGCAATATATGCAAAATGAAATTGGTGTCATTTAATTGCATTTCATCAGATACGGATACATACGAAAGCATTATGTTGGCATATCAATATTTTAGAACATGCATTTGCATAAAATCCGTGCTTTAGTAATAAATATACTTTTTTTAAATAGTTAATAACGAAAAAATACGCTTCTATGAATTAAATTCAAGCACCACAATAATAGGACAGTGTTATTAATGTTAATCTAAAAATTAATATTAAAAAACGGATGTGCTGATTTTGACTGACCTGTATTTAAAACTCGATGTTACCAAATTTATGTTCTTAAATTGATGTGCATTAAGATTTCTGTTTATAAATTTATACACATTTATACACTCAGAGTGGTACTACTAATATAATTACAAATGATCTTGAAATTGTGATTTAACGATAACAACGAACCACTAATAGTGTCGGGTAGTGCTTTTACCTACATAGGTATCTTAATTTTTAAATCTTATAAAGACCTGAAATAAGATTAAAGGTTTATTTGAAGTACAATTTTCTGCTACAATAACTTCTTTATGAAAGAATAAATCAAGCAACAGTTGTGGTAAAAGATTATACCGGATTTCAAGTAACTTAAAAGCTTACCTGGTTGTGTTGGTTTTGTTCAGCCATAGCCTTTTCTTTTGCTTGCCTCTTGCACTTGTACCTGTGATTTTGGAACCATATTTTCACCTGCAACAACAGAATAGCGTCAAGACTAAAAAAACAACACCCTAAGAATTTGCTGTTTGCTCTGATTTATTTACTCTTGGGATTTATTCGGACATATTTGATATTTCTCAACCCTATTCAAGTTTTAAGCAAAACTGTCTAGATATCTACACAATAGAGTCTTTAAAAGAAATAGAAATTTTAAGATAATATTAGGGATGTTAAAAAGAAAACAAGTATCACGTTTAAGCAGCTTAACAAAATCAATTAAATCCTCTACATTAATCACATTTCTTGAATAAACACTCTCTTCTTCCTGGAGAACCCAAGTAGAACGTCCTCATTTTACGCTCTTTGGTTGCACTAATACCCAGTAGCTCTAGTAGAGTACTGCAGTGGACTATGTCAACAATATGAAGAGTTCTTGATTAGCTGAAGCGCAGCAGGTAGTCATATAAAGTGTTTGGATTTTAATTACTCTTTGTGAATACAAAATGGACACTCGTAAGATACCAACTAATAACCACATATGCACTTGCACCATGCACTTCTTCAGCACAACTTTAAGTACCTGTATATTTACATACATACTATATTTAAACTGCATTAACTTCCATTTTAGATTTTTGTTTAGCGCAAAGTCCAGATTATCATTACCTGCCACTGTTTGTTTTAAGTGTTTTATAGGACCCCTCAACTCACTTTTAATGCTAATAGTATAAATGTACAAAGTGCCTAGAGAATTATCAAAACTTGTCGCATTCTCTGCATAAGGACCGACTATAAATAAATCACCTGCTTATAGTGGCTTCTATCAACTTCTATTCAAGCACTTTAACTCTTTAATTTTAAATTGATTTAAAGTAGATTTTACGCTTTATTTACGACCCCTAAATTATAATAATTTTTGAAAAACATGACGACTTTGCTTTGTTAACCCTATATCATGAAATTATTTCGGTTGGAAAAGATTTCTATACCTATACCTATTCCATATTTACCCATTTATCAATTATTGATAAGTGCCTAATATTATAACCAACAAAAATTTCGGTTTCTTTTCAATAAACTCATCTATCCATGATTCCTTATAACATGCACCCCAATAATTCAGAAATATGTATTGATAAATGCAACCCCAGCGTGTCTAAGGAAGGTCCCAAAGAGTAAATTCTTTTCCAATTATACGAGTTCATAACGTGACCACAATTGGTCCCACAACTTCGGGCAGTATTCACCATGAGTTATTCACCCTGTGTTATTCAACGATCACCCCCATACCGACCCCGAGGCTCTATACACTTGTCCTATCCGTCGACCTACTGAATAGGTGCAGTCGACCGTATACACATCGCACCTACGCCAGGCTTCTATTCACAATCTAGATTTGATTTAGATCCATTTGCCCAGTTATTTATTTAAATTCTCTTTAGATTAGGTCGTTAGATGTACTAGAAAAACAGGAACTGTTATCGGAGCATACAGTAGTGTTCAAGATGTATGAGATAGTGAGAGCCATACTCGTAACGACATCGTGAGCTTTTTTAATTTGAATCTTAATGTCGACGTCTAGACTAAAGAAGCAATTGTACATATAAAGTACATCATCCTCTTTAATAATAATGCCACCAGCAATAAAATAATATATTCATTATAAAAACGTCATACATGAGGTAAAACCAGTAAAACTTACCAACCCATATTATAACGAGCGAGCAAAAAGTTTTCAAAAAATCGAGTTGGCTGTGTTAGCAGGCATGTCCTAACTCAAGGTTTATATATGCCTCGTAACTTCAAGGTTATACGTCATGACTATGTCACTGGTATGCTATCTGCATAATGTACTATTGTAGAATCAAGGTCGCCTTACTAATACATTGCAATATAATTGTTTAACAACGCCAGCTGCTTTTATTTGCCTATTGAGAATGCGCCGCCTTATAAGCAATATTTTAAAACAGCATACCCTGTGACGTCATTCCGCCGCGCTTCTGATTGGCTAAAAGTTACGAGGCAACCTACTCACTATATAAACCTTGGTCCTAACTCATAATGCACAGAGGTAAACTAACAGGAACTAACCTCGAAACCAGAGATAACTTAACCTCTTTATTAAATATATAAGCTGACAGTCAGGTGTTTTGTGCTCGAAACTGACAGTGACATTTGTTTGTAGTTCAATCTCAGTCATTCAAGAAAATTTCAAATGCTACTCTAATTTGAAAAGTTTTTAAATCGCTCGATATTTATTTATTATTACGCATTTTTTATATACATAGGTTATTAGAAAGGGTATTGTGGATTAGATTTATCTATTTCTTGTATACCTAATTTTTCAGGTGACTTACAAAAACAGTTGCGTATTTTTTAAGAACTGTAAAGTGCCACTTTGTTGTAGGCATAATGAATACTACTTGACAGCCGCATTTACTTCAAAGCTACGTTTTAAGACACGGAAATGCTGCCGTAAAGTAAAAGCGGCAGTGAAGCAATGTACCGTGAAATGAATGCTGCCGAAAAAGTATTGATTGACAGACGCCACAAAGTGTCTTTTCGTGCCCGTTTTCTGCTTTGATATAAACTTTATAGAGAGTATTTTCTTTTGACAATATTTAATGATCTCCCCATATATTTAACAATCACGTTTCTTTTACTCCCATTATTTTACGTTGACGTATGTTTCTGCTACTAAGGCTTAACACGGACGCTAGGGAATACCCCTATACCATACCTAGAACTTCCCCTGAATCCCTTTTTCTGACACGGACAGAGTAAGGATTTTTAAGATGTATTGACATCCTATAACACATGGGACCTACAGATGTGGTCGTATAAGATCCTACCATATATTAAATACTGAACAGCAGGTTTCGAAATTTCCTGAAGACGATTCAAGTGTTAGTACAAGACGTCTTGGGCAGTGATTTGCATTGGTTGTTCTGTATTGTTACGGGACATTATGTGCCTACCACGAGCAGTACCTACTCTCAACTGCTATGATGGATTTCCTCTACAAATTCAGGTATATCGATCACAAGTCACAACTAAGTACAAGCTTCATTAAATGTGCGGGCAGCAATTTAGTAGATAATCATCTAATTGGACCCCACTCTTTGAAAGCGCGTTTAAATAGTTCCACTTATATCTAGAGTTTTTGACGAACACTTTTAATCAGTAATTAGAACACGTGTCGTTAACAACTCGAAGAGAACTGCGGTGTCCCATGATGGTGCTCAAGTATCTCAAACTGAATTATCGCTTTAACTATAATTATCATCAATGGTGGATAAGTCGAAATAAAAACAATTATACGAGGGTTGTTTTGGTTGAATTGAGGTAAATGACTATTCCCAATACTAGTATGAATGACAATCAATATGATAATAGCTATTTGTATAATAAAAGCGTAAACATACAATTACCGATTGAGAGAAATAGTTGATGCGCGACCTCGTATATGGTAGGATTGCGACAATTTCTTAAAATTTGGAATACGACTTTGATTAAAACTTTCATTTCAACTGAACGTTTACAGAACATCTTATTTGAACATATGGAGATGGAAAAGCTGTGCAGGTGATGGCTACTTGCTACAAACTCGAAATCAAAGATTAGTCAAACCAGTAGGAAAGTTGGAGACAAAAATGGGATGCTGGCATTATATAGTATATGGTTGAACCAAATGTTTTGATCTGTAGAAGCAGACTGTGTTGAAAAACAAATGTATCTAATTTATTTTTTTTTTGCCTTAATAATTATCAAAGAACTTTTCTATGAGTGAGAACTTTAAATGCATTTAATCTGCACGATTTTTTTATACAATGCGCGTTTCTAGTTATAGGTACTTATTTCTCTCTAGCTTCATAAGTTTATGGAATTTACAACGGTTGCCTTAGGAAACGAAAACAGATGGCATTTTGTACCCGCAGAATTCATGGGAATTGTAGTGTAAGAATGGAAAATGCAACTGAAACAGATCCTTAGCTATGGGGAAAATCTGAGCCTGAGCTCCCGTAACAATGACGTATGGCTTATGCATGACGGTGTGCCGGCACAATATATTCTTCTTATATACGACAACTTGCCACAACTATACAGTAATCTCAACTTCCGTGCTTAACTGACAAGTCTGGGGTCAAATTAAAATCGCTTGTTTGTTAGTTTTGCATTGTACCTTATAGGAATTAAGAAATTATATTCTGGAGGATATTGGAAAAATTCAGTCATAATATGACTTGAAAATCGCAGATTCCTTGCATAATACAGAGGACACTTCAGTGGCGGCTGGTGCCAAGAGGCACAGGAGCATGTGCACGCAGCAAAAAATGGAAATCGCGCTTTTTTTTAAATCGTAGTACTGTAGTATAGGTTTTAATTAAATTTTAAAACATTCATAATCCAATATATAGCGTTAGCAATTTACATCTTAAAAATAGTAGATACACATACACATAACTATACTAAATGGCTAAGAAGTAAAACATTAGAATCAAGACAAGAATATAGAAGATGTAAACAGGAAGTCAAAACACAGGTCAGAGAAGAAAGAAATGAATACTGTGACAACCTATGCCGAGCAAAAAGTAATACAATAATTGGATACATAACAATAACAAAGCAACATGGAGGGTAATCCGTAACATAAGACAGGATCATAAGAAGGGTGTTAATATACTAATGTAATTACTCCGAAACAATGGATAGAGCATTTAGTCCAGTCAAATTAGATTTTTTGCTGCATTAAATCATGTAGTTCCAAAAGTTTCAGGAATGTGTAGGGGGAGGTTCCCTGAACAACGCCTAATAAAGTCCCATCGATTTCAGGTGCCGCGCGAGGGGGGGGGGAGGCTCAAAGGTCCCATTTTTCAGTTATTGGCGCATATCTCGAAAACGATGCGTCGCACAGCAAATTTTATTCTGCTATTCAAAATTAAAGGTTACTAAATTCCCTACAAAATGGTGTATTACTTTTGTCTCTATGTGTTACCGTCTCCGATATATGAGCCTGCGAAAATGGAAAATTTGCAAAAAAAATTGAAGCGCCTCAGGTTTTTGTCAAGCTTGCCCTTCCAACTCTTTTTCCTTCCATTTTACGCGAAACTCGTGAAGAAGGAAGTTGTAGAGCATTCAATTTCCTTCAATAATATATATACTTTTGCTAAATTATCTTCAATCAGTCAAAAGTTAACATAAGTTTCGGGGTCGATTTCGAGATTCTGCTAGTAAACTGCTGATCATTTTATTTCCGTTTTCAAGGGCTTTAACTCTCTCTATCACGTTATTTATTGTTTATGTAAACATAAATGGTATTTATTACCCATATAACTAATAAAATATATATCTGTATGAAAGTAGAAATATACAGGGTGTTTCTTAAATAGCGGACACGGAGCATATGGAGCTTTCTGAACACGATTCTGTCTCCATACTTAACAGCCAGTCTGTTCATCACGGTCCTCATATCTGGTTTTTGCCTACTTATCTCTTCCATAAGCTCATCCACGGAGTACTGCCCTTTATTCTGACCGAGCCTGACCATCTAAATAGGTACTGGAAAATCTCCTCCATGGCTACTGAAACAAATTCTTCCATGGGTCTGCCTCTCTGTTGGCCAGTCGGTTTACGCAAATAGAACTCTTTGTCTTCATGATATATAGCATCTGCAGCATATAAGTCTCCCACGCCACTAATGTGGATCAAGACATTGTACACCTTGCGGCGTTTGTGAAGTTTTTCTTTTTTTTTGTTTCGCGAAAAAGCTGTCATCAATATTTTCAGTAGTACAGAGGAAACATTTAGTTTTGAATTCAAATCCAGGTTGTGACGAACTTCGCAAGGAAGTAGAAGCACCTGAACCAAATGAAGAAAGACAGGTTAGCTTAGGTAGATGAAATGCTTTTAAAAGGAAAATATAAGATGAAATAATTCTTGACTAAAAAGTATTTACGAAATATTTAAGGAAGAGGTCTCTGCATATGGCCCATAAAGAATTTGTACATCAAACCACAGCCAATCTCTTCTTGTAACACTAGCACTTAACAACGTTTCCATTCCTTTTCAGCTGATTTATCACATATTAAAACACTTTCACAGCTTTTTCGCGAAACAAAAAAAAAGAAAAACTTCACAAACGCCGCAAGGTGTACAATGTCTTCATCCGCATTAGTGGCGTGGGAGACTTATATGCTGCAGATGCTATATATCATGAAGACAAAGAGTTCTATTTGCGTAAACCGACTGGCCAACAGAGAGGCAGACCCATGGAAGAATTTGTTTCAGTAGCCATGGAGGAGATTTTCCAGTACCTATTTAGATGGTCAGGCTCGGTCAGGATAAAGGGCAGTACTCCGTGGATGAGCTTATGGAAGAGATAAGTAGGCAAAAACCAGATATGAGGACCGTGATGAACAGACTGGCTGTTAAGTATGGAGACAGAATCGTGTTCAGAAAGCTCCATATGCTCCGTGTCCGCTATTTAAGAAACACCCTGTATATTTCTACTTTCATACAGATATATATTTTATTAGTTATATGGGTAATAAATACCATTTATGTTTACATAAACAATAAATAACGTGATAGAGAGAGTTAAAGCCCTTGAAAACGGAAATAAAATGATCAGCAGTTTACTAGCAGAATCTCGAAATCGACCCCGAAACTTATGTTAACTTTTGACTGATTGAAGATAATTTAGCAAAAGTATATATATTATTGAAGGAAATTGAATGCTCTACAACTTCCTTCTTCACGAGTTTCGCGTAAAATGGAAGGAAAAAGAGTTGGAAGGGCAAGCTTGACAAAAACCTGAGGCGCTTCAATTTTTTTTGCAAATTTTCCATTTTCGCAGGCTCATATATCGGAGACGGTAACACATAGAGACAAAAGTAATACACCATTTTGTAGGGAATTTAGTAACCTTTAATTTTGAATAGCAGAATAAAATTTGCTGTGCGACGCATCGTTTTCGAGATATGCGCCAATAACTGAAAAATGGGACCTTTGAGCCTCCCCCCCCCCTCGCGCGGCACCTGAAATCGATGGGACTTTATTAGGCGTTGTTCAGGGAACCTCCCCCTACACATTCCTGAAACTTTTGGAACTACATGATTTAATGCAGCAAAACCACCTTTTTTGGTCTAATTTGCCTGGACTAATTATGAATCTCTGTTACAGGAAAGGAGACCACAATACACAAGAAATGAAAATGAGAAAAGAGAAGAAGCCAATACAAATAGTGAAATAACAACAGGAGACTGGCGAAAGTATACCGGAAGAATGGAACTCGTCCCATATGGGACGATATGATAGATATCATGATGATATCATCTCAATACATAAAAATGGAGATAAAAAAATTCCCAGAATTACCGTGGAATCAGTATTTTGCCATCACTCGTCAGGCTCTTTGGGAGAGTAATTAAAAATAAAATCCAAGGACATATTAAAAACTTTAGTGAAGAACAAAGCGGTTTCATAGCAGGAAGATCACGCCTCGACAATATCTCTTCGGTGAGAATATTAATAGAAAAAAACAAATAGAAGAATATAGAAACGCATATGACTTCTGCCGATTTGCAAAAGGCCTACGACAGTGTACCAAGATGTTTCATATGGCAGGGAATGACGAAAATTGAAATAAAAAGAAAAATGGATTCGTGTAGTATAAGCACTATACCACACAACAACACAAATAAAGGTAGGCAATAACTTGACAAACAACATAAAAATATCGAAAGGTCTAAAATAGGGCTGCACACTTTCCCCTATGCTATTTGATATATAAGAAGCGAAGATGTCTATAGTATACCCGCAGAGACAAAATAAGAACAGAAAGGACATGGACAGAAATGGAGGTAAAAGAATCAATTACAAAAAGATTAGAGAACGAAGCACTAAGATGGTACTGTAATGGTTTCATGGGTTGGCTTTGATTTAATGTTTTATGTTTCCTTAGTTATATTATTATAAAAAATAAACAAGTTTTCAATTTGTATTTAAAATAATAAACATCATTCTCCAACATTCTCCAAAGATCTTGCATTTATATATATTTATTTAAATAATATTGTAACAACCGTTACATTTGGTGACCCCTCCGACTGATTTGGACAAGAAAAATGATAAAAAATTAATGATGTATTGATATGGTTTTTTAAATGGTACTAATGGTTTTGCTACTGCTATTGACTGGATATTATCAAAGATAAGTGTTTGGTGCTAATTTATCAATTTTAGTTTGAAAGACTCTCAATTTATATTATACACCCCTTGAATGCTATTTTTTTTAAATTCATTTAATATTGGACTCAAACGTCAAACGTCAATATTGTAACAACCGTTACAGTACGGACACGTTCAAAGGATGGAAGAAGAAAGGTGTCCCAAGAAAATCCTATAGTGGCTGCCATGAGGAAGGAGAAAAAGAGGACGGCCGGCCGTCAAATGGAAACATACACCAAGTCACCAAACGATGCAAGAAGAGAGTGTAGAAGAAGACGACTGGGAAGATCGAGAATATTGACATCTGAAAATGACCAATCTCTGAGGGAAAAAAGTCAAAGAAGAAGAAGAAGAAATAATTATCGTCATATTAGCGCGCTATAGCATTGTAACGGGCATATAGCTTTGTTCTGACCCTTACGGTGACCTTTCGATTATCCCATACTGTGCCTCCCAAGTCCCAAATATTTTAGTAACGGGCCGCTACTGGGGTGCTTCAAACAGCTCCTGGGGCTCCTGTATTATTCCTTTAAAAAATTTAAATAGATACATAGTATATGATTTTAGCGTCTTATGTTCCTTTGTATGGTTTTTGCAACACTTGCTGGAGCGTAGTATAAATTAGATTTCATGATAAAAAATTAGCAATTAAATTACGAGTAGCACGTCTTATGGACAAAATTGAAACTATGCTTGTCTTGAAGATGTAGTCGAAACAATTATTGACCATAATTTTTTTTCACGCATTATGGTCATAAGAGCTCATACACTTTTTGACATCGGTAAACATTGAACATTGCTAATAATAGATTGCTCTGGCGAACAGAATAGAAAAATTTAAATAATCATTTATTTTCTTGTTGTTTTTGATAAACTGAAGCAAAAGTCATAATTCTTCGTATGCCTATATTGTAAATAATTTAATACAGTTTGGAACGAACCCATTCGAATTATAAATTTGAATCTACTTCAAAATTGGGCTGGTGATGTAAATAAAAGTTCATTGATACTATCGTTGATAATAAACAAACTTCAAAGAGAAAAAATAGTTTTTTTCAGTTTTTTTCTAGAATTTAAAAACTTGTGAGATAGTGATAGACCTAGTAATACTGACTTATATACAAGAACTTAACACCACATATTACCAAATTATCAAGAATGTTGTTAAAAAAGAAGTTCTTGTATACTTTAATAATAATAGTCCATTGAATAAATAATTGGTTTGCTGAAACTGTATTAAGCTATTTTATATTAATTAATCTGCTGGAGTTTCCTTTTTTAATGTGTGCATTGTCCTGCATGCACAGAGAAACTTTTCGTTTTTAGTATCATTATGTAGAGAGAGAGTGAACAATTTTCCCAGTCTAGTACGTGCTCAAGAACATCACTTCAGTTACATCAGTCAGGCACGTATCTGCTTTCTATAAAATATCGTTGCCTGCTTTTAATAAAATCGAGTATTCTTACAAAATATTTTTTAATACATGTTTTGCAGTAACAGACGTTACTTTGTACCATTTAAATTTTATTCAGTACTTCAAGAATCTTAAAAATAATCTTGTATAATGTACAAAGGAGGGATATTATAAAATCGTTAAGTTCTGTTTTTTCTTACTTTTATAGCTATTGTTCGTTCATTCAATTAATAACCAGATATGTGACTTCCCTGGTTTGTTAGGAGACTTTTACGATCTACATTAAATTTACTCCTTATATAAAATTAGAACTCTTGAAAGACCCACAAATACTCATACATAATGTAACTTAATTTGATGGAATTGCATTCTTCCGCTACTAAGTCAAACCTTATCCTTTGCTTTTCCTTCCCTTTATTTAACAAGATCCGCTCTACTTATGATTACATTAAAGGATGTAACACTTTATTCTGCTGTCTTGAATATTATGACAATTATTATCAGCTATTCATTTTAGGATACAATTTAAACGACGATTTAAAATTTAAACCATTAATAAATCTTTTTTTATTAGTACATTACATTTGTTTTAAATAAATTGCAGAAAATGGTTACACTTTCAAAAACCCGTTAGCGTGTGTAACTCGTTGTACGCCATATTGTAAAATATTTTTTTATTCCCTGACAGCTGGTCTCCGGAACTTACAATAACCACTTGAAAGTCTGGTCGATCGAGATCGAATGGACTACCAACTACAAAACCCTCGTAATTCAGTTTGCTATAACTGGCTGTTATAGTGTTAGAAAAGCCGGGGGGTGATCCCTATGAAACTACTACGCGCAATAGAATGAGGACTGCTGAATTTGCACCACGTCGCTATCTTCCTTCTGAACATTTCAGGCTTCAGGATTTGCTGCAGAGTTAGAGGACAAAAAGAGGGATTTGCAGATGTGTTACATGTTTAGAGTTCTGCTGACACAATAGAATCTATTCAGCAAACTGTTGTGTTTTAATTTGTGGTAGGGTGCTATTGTTACAAATTAATCGAATGGAAAGAAAATGGCGATTGTTGTAAGTGGCTATTTCGCTCAAATTATATGCTTATATTTTCATTATGAAATATATCACAAACTACGTAGGTAATTACGGGTGTACTACACTACTACTCAAGGTAGCGTGCTGGGTCCTTTATTGTAGGTAAAGGTAAGTATCAGTATCTCATTTATACTGTAGACTTACCTTTAACAGACACCACCATAATTATTAGCAAATTAGAATCTATTAATTATTACAATCCTATTACCCACAAACAAAGATCCTGTATCAAAATAACTCCAACGCCATTAGACCTATAAATCTGATTCAGATTATGAAGACTTAAAATAAATCAAACAAAATCTAGTATAAGTCATATTCACCTCAAATATTCGAACCTATATGTCCACAAGTTACCAGGAATGGTAATTGAACAGGTTAAAGTGAAAACACTGCGGGAGCGGGTCTACATTTTGATCAAAGAGTAACATTACAAAAACGTGTTAAAACAAAGAAACGACAGTTAAACCTAATAAGAATAACATTCTATTATTCTATAAGTGTAAGAAAACACATATACATAGTATGGGAACGGTATGGGGCTGTAGAAAGTCCTCGAACGCATAAATTATACGACGCCGACGATTTCATTCGCAGGTTCTACGTTCCATAGTTGATGTTCCTTAGTACGTCTCCAGCCCTCCAACCTTACCTTGTTAAGGAACCAGATCACACCGCCTAATATATCTTATGTCACTAAATTTATCTATTCTAAGAATTCACATGTTATCACATATGAATTTTCCATGTTATTGTTTTCACCCTACTTTTCAACATTTATAATATAACTGCCATGCGCCGCTGATAATCATAACAACTCATTGTTATAAAAGCACAAGCATCATCCATATACTCATTCATAATTATTCATATCTTTAGTCTCTAGTTATGCAATAACTGTGTTTCAACATTTACTTATAAATAAATTTGTTCAATTACATTTTTATCAAAGTATTATTTAACTACCTTTCACAATGATCTGCCAATTCAATTAGTCGTGAAAGAAATATGACTAAAAAGTAAAAACACATGCGTTGCAGAAATAACCAACCCACCGAATCCAACAAGAAGGTTAAAGAGACAATGGCCGCCTAATCTACCATCAGTCGCTGGCTGATTTCTCTACTCTCATTCTTATCTTACATTGATGTAAATAAATAAAAAAAGTCTGTATAGATAGCTATTTATGGTATGTGTACAATTGTTTCTAAAAATTCCTAATGGAACCATAAAAATCATGAGCTGAGAATATACAGGGTGATCAAAAATGATTGAACGTGCCGCTTCATACTGATTTTTTGTTGTCCGCTTACTGCTGCTGTCGGTGCTTAAATAACCTTGGTAATTTCAGTGGTGTAGACATTGTAATTTAAATGACAGATGGAAATGACAGATGGAAAATAATGCGCAAGACACTGAACAGATGTAAGTATTGATAAACAACAGACTGTTTGACAAAACGGAAAGCATTTTTGATAGTAATTGGACCGACTAGCGGTCATGTGACCTTCAATCATTTTTGATCACCCTGTATAATAACAATTATAGTATATTGTATAACTAGTTTTGAAAATTTCAAACTCGTATGCTTAAGCCACTCGCCAAGGCTCGTGGCTCAAACTTTCATACTCGTTTGAAATATCCATTCAGCACGAGTTGTACACTGTACTTTTCCGACGACCACAACTTTTCCGACCACCACTTAATTCTGTTTTAAAAATAGCAAAATAAAAAAATTAATGAATTATAACATTTTATCATCCATATCGTCCATATCAACAGCAAAACTAAATAAAATATAAAATTATGTGAATTATGATTTATGCCCGATTGCACCGTCGCTTAAAATTTAAGTGACGACGCGTCGTCACTTAAATTTTAAGCGAGCCTTAAAAGTTTAATTACCATGGATACAATTCTTGGTGACAATTGTATCCATGGCAATTCAACTTTTAAGGCTCGCTTAAAATTTAAGTGACGACGGTGCAATCGGGCATTAAATGTATTTACCTCTTTTATTTATTACAATTTACCAATTTTCTTAATAAAAATTCGGCTAGTAACAGGTTAGTAGGTACTGCACTTCGGTGCATTTGCTACAATTTGACGTTTCAATATTTAATTTTTAATAAAATGAATGACGATTTTCAAAGTGGCCAACTATTTTTTATCGTCTAGCGTGTGAAATATATTGCACACGCTCATATCACACGGTTTCGTTGCCATGCGAAATATACAATTTTCAGTAACAGTAAACGGTGCGAATTTGGTCACATTTCATTTTCATAGTGGTCGTCGGAAAAGTTATATTTCAGCAAATTGTAGTAGGTGTAGGTATTGCCCATTCTTCGCATTTTGTAGACAGTTCTTATTGTTTTATTCTACTACAAAATAATTATAAAACATAAGTATGATAAGCAGAACGGTTGCAATTATTTACGATTTAATTTGCATACTTTTTAACGTTAATTTTGAATGGGGAATGAATTTGAATTTCTACAAGTAGTAGATCCACTAGAGGATTTATTCATTCTTATGTTATTCAACCCGACAAACAGTGGGTAAAATACAGGGTGTTTCTTAAATCGCGGACACGGAGCACAGTACTACATTCCCCTCCAGATACCAATTGGAAAAATATAATACAATAATGCCCGTTCTTCGCTAGTTTCAGAGTTATTCTCCGTCAAAGATTGAGATTCAATTCCTTTATGCTTTGGAAAAACGGGTAAATTTTAACCGTTCCGCATTGTTCATCAATCAAATATTAAATCTTAATAAATTTGGAATTTTTTATACGTTGTATTCCTTCCTCCGAAGACATTCTTTCTGATAAATATCTGTTGTTAAACTTTTTTTCAATATGTTGCAACAGTGCATTGTAGTTATGAGGTTATTACCTAGGAAACTTGTTCAAAACACCAAACGTTTAAAAGAAAGTCCGTGCAAGCATGCGCAATGTTGTCAAATTTAAAATTTTTAAAATGCGAATAACTCGGAAACTAAATACATTAGGACAAAATCGCCTATACTTTTTCAACTCAGTTTTAAGATGAGAATCGCGTAGTGCTCTCCGTGTCCGCCATTTAAGAAACACCCTGTATAGCAGATATCGTAATCAGACAGGAGACAAAAACTGTATAAAATGCATTTAAGAAACACCCTGTATAAGCGCGGATCTACGGGGGCGGGGCGGGGGGTAAATAGAGGTAATTACCCTCCCTCCCACACAGGTCAGAGTATACGTACATAAATAAATATAAAATGAAGGTTTGTGTGTTGTGTTAATAAATTATTAAAAAAAATCAGGATCAAGTTGCTGCATAAAATTATGAATTTTTCATCAAATTTTTCACATTTTCCGGAATCCTAATTTCCTGCGCGGTTTTACGTACCTCTCCGGCGGCAGGTCGGGGGAACTAGGTGGGCATAGACCCCCCCAAACTTCGACCCAAACACTCTGAATATTGTCTCAAAATGCATTTCCAGGATGAAATTTAGGATGTGATTCTTTACTGGAAAAAGGTGTTTTTTGACATCATTGTTTTGTTCAGGAGGGTCGCGTAAGTGGTCAAGGGTTGATCATCCACAGTCAAAGAAGCTCATATCTTTTTAACATTTCGGCCAATAGTTTTCAAACTTTTTTTACAGAGAGACATTCTTATTTCAAATATTTTTTGTCTCTTGTTCGATTTCGGTATCTGCCATAGTTTAGGCTGAAAAAATTATTTTGATTGGCTGCAGTGCATTTCTTAAAACAGATGTAGTAAGCTAGTTGTCCCGTATGTTGAGAAATAAATCACGAAGAGACAATTTGATATCAGTTTATTACTAACAAGTATGTAAAGGGTGGTGCAAAATAATCTGAACCATTTCTCATTCTCAACCAATATGGTTCAGCTCATTTTGTACCACCGGTAAATTAATAGATTTACAGCAAATGCTCAATGTGACCACCATTTTCCCGGATGCAAAAGTTGATTCTACGCAAAAAATTGTCTCTTCATCATTTATTTCTCAGTAGTATACGGGACAAGTAGATTACTACATCGTTTTAAGAAATGCACTGCAGTCAATCAAAATAATTGTTTTCAGCCTAAACTATGGGAGATACCGAAATCGAACAAGAAACAAAAAATATTTGAAATAAGAATGTCTCTCTGTAAAAAAAATTTGAAAACTATTGGCCAAACTGTTAAAAAGATATGAGCTTCTTTGCCTATGGATGATCAACCTTTGACCACTTACGCGACACTCCTGAACAAAAAAATGATGTCAAAAAACACCTTTTTCCAGTAAAGAATCACATCCCAAATTTCATCCTAATCGCTAAAAGCAATCTTTTGTTATTTAAAAAAATAGAAATTTTTTTAAGATCTTTGGGTTGAATAGCGCTTTAACGAAGCAATTTCGGATAGAGGTAAGTTGCGTTAAATCGTCTTATTTTGATCCTCGGAATCTGTGGTTAAGCTATGGCACCATATTTTAGCGACACCCTGTATAATCTGTTTATTGTAAAAACTTTGACATTTTTAAATTTTTTTAATTTCATTTTAAAATTTGCCAGAAGCTCTTAAATCGCGTCTAATAGATAAGCGACGAAATTTTCAGTAAATGACGAGGATATTCAAGGCTTCTTTAGTATGGGGAAATGTGTCTTTATCGTGGTACCGAGAGAAAATTGTCGCCGAGGGGCGAGGCCGCTTGCGGTCGAGGAAAGACAATCTCTAGGGCGCTAAAGAATTTCGCGGACAAGGTATACATATTATATTTCGTAAAGGAAAAGAAAACAGTTTGTTTAGATATAAATTAGTGTAGAAAAATCACAACGACGACGTAACCAGCATTCGAAGTAAGAACCATCGTTAGCCTCAAATTCTTGATTTCTTCTTAAAGTTATTTAATTTTGAATATATGTTATTATTAATAAATTGACTTCCCCATTATACAAACAACCAATTGCATCGAAATATTTTCAAATTTTCTACCACTTTCGACATTTAGATTTATAAGTATCTTAGCAGTTCTTTCAAACTACCATTATTAAATATGATTAATATGAATATAGAGTCTATTTCCCTACCGAGTGTTTTAGCTTATTCGTTACCTCAGATGTGTCTCAAATAGTCAAAATTAGTTTCCATTTTCGTGTCGTATAAATACTTAATAGTTCAACATTTTGAGTATTAAAATTGTAGACCCTATATAATGAGAATGACTATATAATACCTAGTCATATTAGTACAACTTTTATATCTCCAGTGTTTACCTGTGAACTCATGCAGAAATTATTGCACGTGCCCAGTTTTTATAATCTGCTGCATAACGCAAATATTAAAAGCGAATATAAAATATTTTTTAATAATAAATAACTCTGTTGTTAGAAAAGATTAATATTTGCTACTTGTTGAAGCACTACAACTCCCATGACGTTGGCCAATTATCATAATCCAGGTTTAATAGAGATTTAATGCAGCCCTAAGCCAAACTGATGGTATTAATCCTGGATTATAACGCTCAATATGTTCAGCCCCCCAAGAATGGGGAAACAAAATGTTTACACTGGAAGTGTGCATTGAGGAAAAGCGAAAGTATATTATTTTTTTTAATAAAATTAAATTGTAGGTAGCTAATAATAATTACATTGTGTTGTAGAAGTTTCACTTACCTGTGTGGGGGTAAGATGGATTAATGATGCTAAATGTTCTCGTTCGGGTGCTGACAGGTATTTTTGTTGTTTAAACCGTCTTTCCAATTCGTAAACCTGTAACAAAACATTATGTTATTGTTATTACAATAGGAATGTATTTCATCCAAATAATAATTCAATTATTGGTTACATTAATTTATTGGAAGTTAAATTTACCTACTTAATTAGTGAGTAATGATTAATGAATACTACCTACTGGTACCTACTACTGACCGACTAAAGACTGGTAAGACTATGGTTTTTACTTTCCCATAACACCACTGGTATATGGGAAGTATTGATATCATGAAAATTTTCGAAGTCGAGATTTTCGCGGAAATACGTGTTTTGGGTCCCAAGGAACCCAAAAAAGTGGTCTAGAAAAAATGTCTGCTGTGTGTGTGTATGTGTGGGTGTGTATTGTGTGTGTGTATGTATGTGTGTATGTATGTAACGCCTCTAACGTAAAAACTAGTGAACCGATTTTGATGAAATTTTAAATGAAGGGGTATATCGTAAATTCATCGACAAAATAAGCTTTTCAAAAAAATCTGAAACCGGAAGCGGAAGTTAGACATGTTTTTTTGGTATCATTTTTTTCAGAAGCGGAATTTTGAAAATCTGAGTAGGGGATATGAAAGAAGGGCATAATTCAAGGAAAACAGTTTTTTACCGGACTCTCTAACTTCAAAATGGCGGTCGCTATGAATTTTTCAAAATTTCGACTTTAACGCCCCATAACTCAAAAACCAATTATCTGATCAGGTTCCGCAACAATTTGTTTGAAAGCCCTTTGGCTGTACTACACCAATAAAAAAAATTATTTACTAAATCCAAAAACGGTCGCAACGGCGCTCTTCCAAAATTTTGAAATTTTTGAAAAATTATTACAAAAAAACTGGTCTAAGGAATTTGTTTAAATTTTCTATACTTATGCAGCTTGGTATTAGCTACATTTTTGTTTTTTGATGAACGCCAGAATTCCACTGTGGCGCCCTCTACGAGATTTTGAAAATCGGAAATTGATGCTCCTATAGCGCCTTTATTAGTCAAAATATGAAAGAAGTTTAAATACAAAAGTTGTTCAGTATATAGATTTGCATTTTTCTAAATTTATATCACGTATACAGGGTGTTCTGTTTTCACAGTACAATAAGCAACTTTGTTATTTTAAATGAAACACCCTATATATTATTATATAATTGAATGCAAAATTGAATTGTCTATCACATAGTATAAGGTGTTCATATGGCTAAAATGTACGGTTAATGAGAAATTCGTGAATATTGAACTTTAAAACAGTGTAGGGTGAAATTTGTAAGTGCCGATATGTTCAAGTGACCATGCGCGGGACGGGAATTCCTTGTCGCCGGCTAATCCTAGCAGCCTATGAATATAAATAATCACACATGCGCAGATGAACACAATCGGCACTTTCAAGTTTAGTTTATCGGTTGTGGCGAACAATACTGTTGAATACCAAAAACGAATGTTTATTTTTAGTATGGGAAAGTCATGGGGAGGTTTGCACCTCCACTTTTTTGATTCGGACATTATAAAAGTAATGTTTCTTAAGTTGAGATTATAATAATGGATAACTATAAATACCTAATGTCAATAAACGATAATAAATAATTAGTTTTCTAGCAATTTATATCAAATCACTGAAACTTAAGACTTAAGTGGAATAACGGTAATAAATGGACAAGCATCAACCAATGGTTATACCTATTGTTTTAACAGTAACAGCAAAACCATAAAAGGCTATAGTAGCAAAACCTAATTGATCAAGTTTTTATCGAACTCCCCAAAATAAAACATACTGCGACACGACGCCGACGTGCTAACGCTCAAAGCAAAGGTAAACTTTGCATAGCAGATAATTCAATTATCGAAATTTAAGATTTCAGATTAACATTTGACTGATATTAAATCATGTATTGTTTTATGAAGTCTACTAATGGTGAGTGCATTAAAAAGAACAGTTGACTTAATGGGAGCTGATGTAACCACACGACTGACCTATAAGTACAAGTAACAAAGCCACCAGGAGTTTCTTTATCTCAGGGAGAATGTTTGGAAAGGGTTGAGGACTGCAATCAAATATGGTCCTCTCGTGATTATATTTACAATTATTAGTGTAGTAACACAAAGGTGAATACTCACAAAACAAAAGCAGACTTAAGCAAGACACACGACAGGGCGGCTACGAACGCCAGAAGAACGATTCCACAACTCTAATCAATTGCCACATTGGAAGTCTTTCTAGATTGCTAGATTTACCACCAAATTATTTACAGATGAAGATACGGGCAAATATTGGCATGCATATCATGCAGAGATTTTTAAACATCTGCTGGATGAATACAGCTTACCTTACATTGTTAAGATGTAATCAGGCAAATTGCCAACTACTGATTTCAAAAAGCAATTTGAAAGTGTTAATATAGGCACAGTATAGTTCGATTGGAGTAAAGATAAATAAGCAAGGATTAATGCATTGGAGGAAGATAGTACGATCATATACTCCCTGTGTATAGGTATAGCGTTTCTTGCCTTTACAAACTTTTGTCTCAATGGTTTCTTGAATAGGTACTTTATTGATGATAAAGAGTTACCTAACAGATATTACGCAAACCCTGTATGAAATTCTTAGAGCTAGCTGCCATTGGACTGGATTAATGGAAATAAAATGGTATAAGCATATTCGAGGCTGGAACACACAATGATGCAGAAAGTAGTACTAGCCTATGGTAGTACATAAACCTGAAAATCTGTGTCAACTTGTTCCAGTTGGAAACAACAGCAATTCTCTTCTCACAATGTGCTGTATTAGCATCAGTAAATTAAATTTAGGATAGATAGGTATAGTAAGAACCATAAAATCTTAGTGGAACTGGGACATTTGATAATATGGGCAATATGGCGTCTTGATATCCTGAACATGCGAACAAACTAACGAAGGTCATATGTGAAACACAAACCCTTTCAATCGAATTTTACTGCAAAGGAGAAGCATTACCTACTAACTAAAACGGCATAGAAAGAATAATCATCCCTGGATAGATATGAGACACTTTAAAGAACCTCTTATCAGGCTCCCATCGAAGAACGCGATGGGAAGGAATTATAAAGCTGTAGGTAGATATACAAATATACGAACCAAAAATGAAATGGCAACCTGGACAGTCGTCTTTAGTTCGCGTTTTGTATGAATGAAATGAATGGATGGTAAGACCTTTTCATAAATGCCTACCTACCTATGCATATTTCAGCAGTTTTGAATTTTAATGCATAATTTATGCCTTTTTGCTATTTTCTCTTAAACTATTCCCAAGGTTTTTAAAGGATTTTTGAACATTTGCATACCAATTTAAAAGTTCAGAGTAAGTAGGTAGGTATTTGGAATAAAGTCTTTTTGCCAGTTTAAGTAGTTGGGAACATTTCCTATCTATAAGTATATCATATTTCTTGAGGAATTCTATACTTTAAAGCTTAGAAAATAGTATGCAGTAAATTTTAGTAAGCTCATGGCAATTTCAAAATTTGAGTACACATACAGGCAAAAAGAGACCAAAAAAACAGATAGCTTAAGTAAAAATTCAAAGCCAAAAACCTAACACATCAATAAAATGCATTGCCGCACAACAAATTATAAACAATAGGTATTACCTAAAATTTTTGAAAAAGGCTACTACCTTGCATTTTTTCCAAGGCTAAGATCCGTACAAGTACGCATCACTGAAAATTTTAGAACAAATCAGTGTTTCACCTTAGTATTATAAAATTATTAGGGGACGCGAATATTATCTACTCTCGCGACGGGACTTTCGCCGACGGCAAACGTAAACCATAAACGTTCCCCGATTACAGTAAACTTTTATTACGGGACTACAATAACGCGTTTATTGACTGTGGGAGGGGATATTAGATTATAAGAATTGGCATACCTGTGCCTGGGTGAAGAGGACCCGCCTCTTCCGGCGCTGCGCCAGCGGAAACTGCATGGGCTTCGAATCTGGCATCGCGCAAGCTCCCAGCCCTGGCATGCCGGTATTGAGGCCGTGCCCCATGTTCGCCGACGCCGCCGTGCTCCCCATCAATCTGGATACTGTAGAAAAATACATTTTTGATTATATTTGTGTTTATAATATACTACAAGGTTTATATACTAAAAATCTATTAAAAACCTTAACAGTATCTATGAATGCTAATCTACCCCTAAAGGGCTGAAATAAAACTAATGAAAATTGAGTTTCATTGCTGTTTTTAGATCAAGTGAAAAATAGCAAACAAGGCCATAAATGTTAATGATATTTCGCTTTGAAATACCGAGGAATCATTTGGTGAAGTTTTCCCCGACGTCATAGATCACCCACGTATAACCAAATGTCCAAATGCAGGGTAGGTAACTGGGTATTAACTATTAAAGATGGGACCAAAGTCGTATAGCGCCCAATTGAGATATTAATTTGAAATTTAGAACACTTCAATACGACATTGCTTCGCATATTTTACAGTAGGTACCTACCTACAGAAATTTTTTCTTTGATTCATACTTTCGGACCCCGCCGCTATCTTGAATTTTCTTAAATGGTAATAGGAGTAACGCAACACGTCATGGTAAATTAATATGGGCTTACATAGGAAAATAATGGATGCTTTAATTCTGATGGCTTTGCTTTAACAGATCTTCAAAATTAAACAAAAAACAATCAGTAATTGTTTAGTAGATGACACAAGTTAGGTACCGATATTGTCATACTTTTCTTAGAAATTTAACAATCTAAATTTTTTTAAACATGGATTGGTTGACAGAAACCGACCTTATCGAAATTCTGATGATGATTGGGTATGGTGACAGAAAACAGTTTGAACATCTTCGTGAATTTACGCAGTTTTTGATACCATAGTTTTAACTAGTTTTATATAGTTAAAGTAGAAGTGACTATTATTTGTCGGGTCCAAAGTCCAGACTGTGGTATGAAGTAAGGTAACTCGGCTCACTGTAATTCGAGACATTCTACTGTTTTGCACCAGCGATACCAAAACAGTTTAAGCTATCTATTTGAATATTAATAAAAATATTGGTCATAAAATCAGAACATGTTGGGAACCGCTGCTGTTGGGAACCCGAATCGCTATCCCAACAGCAACTTTCTGTCAATCAGATCTACCTGCTTCGTTCGCCACCGTACAGGACCAACTTAACCGATGTCGCCGTGACGTAAAGAAAAAATCTAGACATACGTTTGTATTGTACATGTTGGAGGTTATACTATAAAGAGAAAGTAAACAATAAAAGGGGTACGTGTATTCTTCATTGCTACAAGCGACTAAAAATAATCACTCCGAGTTTAGTTATAGTTTTAATATGGTAGGTACCTTGTTTATTCTTTGTTTGTTTATTTTGTTTTTTTTTTTGTTTAATTTTGACGCTGTGTTAATGCAGAGCTAGATTTAAAGCATATAGATAATAATAGCCGTCTAAGCATAGGCTACGGCAAATTGATTTCTAATTTTTTTAGATTATTTTCTTGTGTAACCCCATATTAATTTACCACGATTAGAAAGAAAAAAAATTAAGCTTTCTAATGATGTAGGTATTGCGTTACCCCTATTACCATTTAAGAAAATTCAAGGTGGCAACCGGGCTCCGCAAGTATGAGTCAAAGAAAATTCTTCAGTACCTACTGTAAAATATACGAAGTATAATGTCGTATTGAAGTGTTCCAAATTTCAAATTACTAATGCCCGATTGCACCGTCGTCACTTAAATTTTAAGCGAGCCTTAAAAGTTGAATTACCATGGATACAATTGTCATCAAGAATTGTATCCATGGCAATTAAACTTTTAAGGCTCCCTTAAAATTTAAGTGACGACGGTGCAATCGGGCATTAATATCTCAAAGCGTTTGAGCGCTACGACTGCGGTCCCATCTTTAATAGCAGGCCTATGTATTTATACTAACGTTGCCAACTACAGATACTTTATACGAAAAGTCCCGCAATCTCAAATTCTGCGAGGTTTGATCAAATAATACCGTTGAATTACAAAAAATGTATTGATTAAATTACAATATGATTTAACTCCCTTCAAAGTACATTCTTTTTACGTAGGTAGATGCCGCTTTCTAAAAAGCATCTTTCATGAGTAGCCTACTCTTGATTGCGCCGTTGTGGCCGCTTCAATCTACTCTATCGAATCAAAACCATTTTCTCTTTGTAGTTATTTTATGATTGTGCAAAGCACAAGGTACCAAATCAGGTGAATATGGCGGTTGCAGTAATTTTTTTACCCGCCTAAACTGGCCGGATAAGTAGCGATGTGTGAGAAGGGTATTTGCAGGGTATTGTCAAGTTGTAAAACGAAACCGTTCGCCCACTTCTCCGGTCTTTTCCAACGCACATTATTACGCATATATGTTCTAGCAACCCCTCATAGTATTCAGAATTCACAGCAGTAAAGTCTTATCAACATTTTAGTAGCGAATGTTAAGTGATTTACAGTTAGACTTAAAAATAGGTTTCAGGTGTTTGCGAGTCGTTGCAGGTAGGCGGTCAAGAACGTCTTCAGGAAAATTTCTGAATGCATAAACACTTCTTCGCGATAAAATAACAATTTTACAACCAAAAAGTAAAGTGCATTCCTGATTACAGACCAATAAGCATCAACCCTACTGTTCGCAGATTACATGCTAGGTACTTGCTGAGTGGTAATCGCATTTGAATATTGGGATTTAAACATTTGCTACTAAAAGTTTTTGGTCAAACTTTACCTTATTTACACACGAACTTCTTCCGCACAATTCCTTCCAAATTGAAGGACACAGTCAGTATCATCCTGATGCTGGTTGTTATCGATTCGAATCTTTTTCGATATTGTTTAAACCTAAACCGTTCTCGAGTATTAGTGCAGTATGCCAGTATCTCCGGAAACTGATATTAAACATGTCATGTGTTGCTTTAAGAGATTTTTTAAAGTTGAAAACAATATAATGTTTATGCGTTGTTCTTGTAGAATTTTTGCCTAGTTTGTAGGCCTACATACAACAATACTGCCGCTTGGTTGGTTTGTCTATACCCAAAAATCTGTTTTAACTCTCTGTAAAACATACTTTTCGTAGCCTATATAGGTATACTACCTACTACCTATATGCAAAAATCAGTTTTTCTATTATAACTCCACTATTTATCAAGATAAATCGATCAAACTTTAGGTGGGTGGAAAGGGAAAAAAAGCTCTTTGCAGTGGTGGCCTTTGACGCATATTTAAAAAAGCAAAGTTATAATAGGTCTGTTCGTTTGCTTTACTCCAACCTGTTCCGAGCACGTTTGTATGACGTCACCAGTTCATGCCCAGTTCAACTTCGAGCGCTGTTTTTCAACTTGCAAACGAACGCTTTTAGTGCAGGGTTATGTGCTTTTACCGCCAAATTTAAAAAATATTGTTTTATGATTATTATTTCTAAAAAGTTTTTTCTGGTTTTACTGTTTGTTAAGTGTTTTTTTACATAAAATTAAGACTTGGAAAACATCATATTGTTTAAATGTCATAATAATTGTGAATTTACAATAATTGGAGGTTCCAGTTCTACAATACATAATTTACAAAGATCTTCTTCAATTTCGTCCTCACTAGAGCTAATACATACAGTGAGCAATAAATCGTCGTCCAATAATTCATTTAATAAAATATTTTCAACGGAACTTGGGTCCATTTTAATGTTTGCTTTTGAGAAGACATCGAAGTAAACAAAACCAACCAGAATTTTTAGGTTATGTTACGTGATCGAAATACCCCCACCAACACTGTTCCTAATTTGCACTTCTTACTCCTGCTTCGCAGGTAGTGCAAGAAGTTCACGTTCGGTTCATGCTCGGAACAGCAAACGAACACGGTACAGTTTGTTCAGTTCATGCAAACGAACACGTTTATTTGCACTAACTTGCACTAACTCGTTCGGTGCAAGCAAACGAACAGACCTATAGTCAATATCTTGAAAAGTAGGTGACTTACAAAAAAATTAAATACAGACATGTAATGTGTATTAAAAAGTGTCTTGATAATGTCAAAATTACACAGCGAAGTAGAAAACTGAAAATTTAAGTTTTTTCAGCCTGTAGGTAGGTACCTACTGGAAACTGGTCAAAATTTATAGAATTCGAATGGTAATCATGGTAGTCCTCAATACGCTGAACGTTTCTTCTCAATGAACCGAATCTCTCTATATGTCTTACAGTTTACGAAATCCTCATGCCCAAATGGAGATTAAGGGTCAGTTTTTCAGTTCAAGTTTAAACCTCGGTTCAGCTAAGCCAAGATTAATTGCCATGGATACAATTCTTGTAACAACCGTATCCAAATTCCAAGGCAATGAAAACTTGGTTTAGCTGAAACGGAGCTTAAACCAGAACTGAAAAACTGGGCCTTAGTACCTATAATTAAATCTAATATTGTTGCAAACAATTGAAACCATAGTAATTGTCCCCGGTTATAACTGAATTAAGGGCGGTTTAGCAATTCCTTGTTAAGTTAATCAACGGTCAATTGTTAAGGATACTAATTGATATAAGAATCGTATCCATGTCAGTTGACTGTTTGGATACCTTAACAAGGAGTTAACTACGAATTGCTAAACCGGCCCTTAGCCTTCTAAATTAAATGAGCTCATTTATAGGTTTTAGAATTTACTAATGTTCAGTAAGAAATAAAATTATATAAGTAGGTACTTTGTACTTATATGATATATCACGGAAACTATATATATATAGATGTCAATAATCTCGGAAAATACTATCCTGAGGGCCCGTGCATTAGCCCTTGGTGCTAACCGGTTAAATAATCACTCTGGAATACCTGATCACTCCAACAAAAACCACACAGTAAATAATCAGTCCTATAAATAATCACTCCTGTAATATGATAGGTAGGTACTTACTATATTATTATGTAGTAGGTACTCTACCTTTTTTGAGATGTTGCCAAAACCCAGATCTTTAATTGCCTTAGCTGCTAACTTTTAAAATTTAACTTTTAAAGAAAATTTAATTTATTTGTCCTTCAAATTTTGAAACACCCTGTATAAGGCCGTAACCAAAAATCTAAAGGAGCCAAATCACAAAATCTTATTAGCCCATCAGGAATTTTTTAAGTTTTTGCTAATAAGTCTAATTATTATAACAAAAAATTTGGGTTTTTGAAACATATATTATGAGTCCGGGAAATAATAATAATAATGAAGAAAGAAAATTGATCATCAGCGTTTCCAGTATCTATTAACATATGGTTTGAATTTTATAGTTTTTGTTTAACCTGACTATACAGGGTGTTTCTTAAATCGCGGACACGGAGCACAGTACTACATTCCCCTCCAGATACCAATTGGAAAAATATAATACAATAATGCCCGTTCTTCGCTAGTTTCAGAGTTATTCTCAGTCAAAGATTGAGATTCAATTCCTTTATGCTTTGGAAAAACGGGTAAATTTTAACCGTTCCACATTGTTCATCAATCAAATATTAAATCTTAATAAATTTGGAATTTTTTATACGTTGTATTCCTTTCTCCGAAGACATTCTTTCTGATAAATATCTGTTGTTAAACTTTTTTTCAATATGTTGCAACAGTGCATTGTAGCTATGAGGTTATTACCTAGGAAACTTGTTCATACTGCCTTATTAAAACACCAAACGTTTAAAACAAAGTCCGTGCAAGCATGCGCAATGTTGTCAAATTTAAAATTTTTGAAATGCGAATAACTCGGAAACTAAATACATTAGGACAAAATCGCCTATACTTTTTCAACTCAGTTTTAAGATGAGAATCGCGTAGTGCTCTCCGTGTCCGCCATTTAAGAAACACCCTGTATAATACGTATAGGTACTGCAATTTTGTTGTTATCGATAATTAAAACCAGATTTTTATCAAATAAACAAGAGGACTTCGTTAAATGAAATGGCGTCATTACAATTATACAAGTGAAGGGGTTTAGACCACGGAGGATGAGTTTAGACTCACGAATACTATTACATTATGAAGCGGGTCACATATGGAATACATTTTAGATTTTACATTAATTTAAATCAATTTTATTCTTTCCTCTACAAAGAATGAGTTGATAAGTACTAGGTACCTAATATTAATAGAATGCGACTATATAAAAAAAATATACAGTACCTATAGTAAGTACCAGTATAGTATAGGTATTACTTACATTAAATTAAAAGTTGTATTAGTCTTAGCAAACTTTTTAAAAGTGTTTAAGTATACATCAGGATTTCAGACAAATCTAAAACAGTTTTTAATAATCAAGAATTTGTATGAAACAAAACTGCAAAATTCCAAAGATAATGAGGAATGTTGAAAAAGAATATCAAGCTCCCTTTTAATAAAATTAATATTCGCCAAAAACTATTATAGACGTTTTTATACTATACACTTCTTTCGACTAGTGCATGAAAAGCTTTGAAATGAAGTCCGGCGCAGATGTTAGAGGATTGGATTCGAATGTCTGAGCTTACTAGATATTTATTCAAGCCGACCCTACTTTTATACTTCTATTTACGAAATGGACACGGGGACATTTTCAAAATAAATATTTATTTTAGATACGCATTCTCTGCAAAATCGATACAGCTACCAAACTGAAAGTATAGATCTAAAAGAATTCCTTGTATGAAGTATAAACACAAACAATAATTCGCAAATATCCAAAAATAAAATAAATCGTCGTTAGTATTTTTATTAATAGGTACTATTATGTTTTTATGTTTAAGTAAAATCATTGATTTAAACACCATTAAGAAATCCATACAATGCAGGTGTTAAAAAACACCTTGACTCATTAGTTTGTTATTTTAAATTTTAGACCCCACAATTTTAAATGGTAAGACAAAAGCTATCTTTTGACATCACCCTTTCGCTTTCCTAAATATTTATTAACTGTTTTAAACTACGATGTTCAACTTTCCTTTTTTAATAAAACATGCTAGATATTTGTACATAAGTATTTGGATACAGGGTGAAATTCTGCATAAAGTAGTGTTTCTTTTGGATTTTGCAGGTATTCAGAAATTTTTAAAATTATGACATGCTGGCACAATACAATAATACACCGTAACCAATCGCAACATCGTATCTTAAAACAGTTAATAGATATTTACGAAAGGGTCGTGTCAAAGATAGTCATTTTTTTGTGGTGACGTCAGAGTAATTTTTTTTTAAATGGCACCCCAGACCCCATACTGTTTTTGACGGATTTCGACAGAGGACGTCGCATTCTACATCCGAACAAGTAAGTATCGTGACCTTGAAGTTGAAAGTTTCTGCGATGTTCATTTTTTAAATTTGAAAAATTGTTAAACAAAAATTTAATGGGAGACAATTCGAGCGCGGGTCATGGAAATTGTTGCGAAAACCTATGGTAGATGGTGCGGGTGCTAAAAGAAAATGTTACAAACTTTGAGGACTGAAAGTATGACCCAAAATATGACAGTTGTGCAATTTTCGCTTATTTTTTTTTCTTATCGTAGTCGACAGTGGTTAGAGCATAATTTCCTTGATTTTTTCTTTCGGGATATTTGAAACCGTTAAACCCCCTACACACGATACGATCGGTCGTACGACGCGTCGTACTACAAGTTTTTGCCTACTAACTATCAAACCTGCAGTACGACAGGTCGTACAACTGACCATTTACCGTCTCTTTACAATAATAAATTTTATACAGTGTGTAAATAAAATAACGGGACAGCCGAATAACGTTTTTATTGTTAAAGATAGAAAATTTGTGCTTGGAGACAATTTGTATAGTTAGTTATAAGATTTATTTTTGGTGTGTCGAAAATTGGTTTCCGTTTCCGGTTTAACCGGAAGTAATGCTAACTTAAAAATTTTAAATAGAACACCCTATATATTTTTACATTTTTGGATTTAAACTTTTATAAACTTTGAGAAACGTAAATAGGACTATCTACCAAAAATCAATAGTTTTCGAGATATTCGAGATAGAAAGTATAAATTTGTAATTTTTAATTATTTTGATTTATACTTGTAAAAACAGTTAACGTACGCTTTTCTAAAATTTCTTTTTCTAATAAGATTGTGCGGCCCCAAGAAGGGCCATTTGTATGGAAAAATAAATAACAGTTGTAATAATGCTCAAAATGCGGGCCACATTTTCAATCTGGCAGTGTCCGATTCTTTGTTTAAATTCTTACATTAATATAACAACTGTTTACTTTTCTAACTCGCAGGCTTGCGATTTACAAATGGCCCTCCTGAGGGCCGCATAATCTTATTAGAAAAAGAAATTTTAGAAAAGCTAAAAATACTAAACAAATTCTACAAATTGCTAACTGATGTACATCCCCTATACATGTTTGATAGGTACGTCACTGGTAACCTACCGTCAGGCTATTTTTTTATATTTTTTTACTGTCCCCCGGTTGTACAACAGATTTTATGTCGGCTCCATACTGCCGTCAAACACGACCGATTGTACGATCTGGTCGTGCAACTATCGTTCAAACAGTCGTATAACGACACGTTGTACAGGGTGATCAAAAATGATTGAAGGTCACATGACCGCTAGTCGGTCCAATTACTATCAAAAATGCTTTCCGTTTTGTCAAACAGTCTGTTGTTTATCAATACTTACATCTGTTCAGTGTCTTGCGCATTATTTTCCATCTGTCATTTCCATCTGTCATTTAAATTACAATGTCTACACCACTGAAATTACCAAGGTTATTTAAGCACCGACAGCAGCAGTAAGCGGACAACAAAAAATCAGTATGAAGCGGCACGTTCAATCATTTTTGATCACCCTGTACAACGGGTCGTACAACGAGTCGTACGATCGATCGCATCGTGTGGAGGCTAAATGGTCAGTTGTACGACCTGTCGTACTGCAGGTTTGTTACGTTAGTAGACAAAAACAGTGACTGTCTATACGACTTGTAGTACGACGCCGACGTGTCGTACGACGCGTCGTACAACCGATCGTATCGTGTGTAGGGGGTTTTAGTGTACTATAATACACGCTTGTAAACAACCTCAATGAGCTGCAGCAGCAGCGAATAGATCAGGGATACCACCGAATCCGAGCCACTGTGGGGGTTTTCGAAAAAGTTCGAATTTCCATGCGGCAGAGATGTCATACCTGCCTTGAAATGGAGGGAGAACACTTTGAACATCTCATTTTACTTTTTGCCTTTGCTATTTATTCATAAATTACATTACATTATTCGTAACTCCGAAGCCTTCCATTTGCGGACCCACGTTAATTAAAACTTTTAGTCATATTTTGGGTCATACTTTCACTTCTCAAAGTTTGTGACACTTTTTTTCTGCACCCTGTACATAGGAATACTATATGACGTGCACAGTTTAGATGAACGAATACATCGTATTTACGTTTAAACGTCTACCAATGCCATATGTTCATTCAAGATAAAAAATATTTTCCCTGAAGTAGGTAGGCTATGCAAAACAATTTCTAATTATTGAACCAATTTTCGAATCTATATTTGTAACAATTCCATGACCTTTCCTCACACTACAATTCATTACACGACATCTTATCAATTCAATTTCAGCAGTCATTTTGTCACTAGGATAGGTTAGGTACTTCATCATGTGCCATATTTCATCACACTTCCATATCACCACACCAACATTTTCAATTTTTGGAATTAATATCCTCGGCACCATGCACACAGACCTCGTTGTGATGTACACAAACAGCAGCAAAGATGAATGTTGTTGTGATGATGATTTGGAAGTGTCTTTATGAATTAAATGACAAAGGATTAGCCAACGCTGATGTACAATAATTTTAAGCAAAATTGTAGGTAATAAATGTAACTTCTCATCATTGGGTTTTTAATTGTTTTAGTTCTTCGTTATCTGTTTTGACCATTGTGTAAAATACTTTTATAACTGTAATGATGATGATGATGATGATGAAAATGAATATAAATGCTTCTTATGGCTGTAATGTAGAATACCATGTGATACATTAAACAATGAATTATTACTTATTACTGTATATACAGGGTGTCTCTAAAATATGGTGCCATAGCTTAACCACAGATTCCGGGGATCAAAATAAGACGATTTAACGCACACTGAGAAAAAAAAGTTCTACATAATATTAAAAAAATTATATATAATATTATGTGTAGTATTTGAATAGGCGCCAACTATAATACCTTATATTTTATACTACTACAAACTAATATGTGCCGAATTATATACCATATCATATAGTAGTAATAGAAAATACCACTACAAAACGTCGTATACAATAACACTATGTTGTTGGAAGTTCAAATACAACGTTTTTGTAGGCCCAAGTACTATGTTGTTGTAGGTATAACCACAACGATGTTGTAAATACAACCACTACGTTGTTCTAGATAAAACAAATACGTCACTGTAGGTATAACCACTACATTGTTGAAAGTCTAACTACAACATTGTGTTTGGTATAACTACTGCCCAAAGTAGGAAATAAAATAATGAAAATTTTATACATACAACTACTTGCGTTTTCAATGCCAGCATTGTATACTTTTATGTAATAATACGGCGGTGGTTTTATTAAATATTCAATTTAAATGTTATTCATATACTGTATTTTTTTTATTAATTAGTAATGGTGATAGTATAGAAATAAAACAAATACTTCAACAAAAAGTTAAAAGTATTACACATGTTATAAGCATAAAGAAAAGCAAAACCGTAATACAAATACAAATAAATAATTATTACTAAAAGTAGGTATTGCATAATTGTCTTCCATAATTTCAACAGCACACAACACACAATTGCCACAAACACAGCTAAACAGCAAATATATTGAAATAGCAACACTTCTGTTGAGGGTCCGTGGTACGTAGTGTTGAAGAAAGAGAGAGTCGAATTGTTTATAACTTATTGCTAATCTTGAACCTTTATAAAATTTATTCTAAAGAGAACTTGTTTCTTGTATTGTCAGAGCCCGACTGTTCCTAGCCCTTGGTTTTGGGTTTTACACTTGTGCAACATATGTGCCATTTCAAGGGCACCGGACAGTCAGCTTCAGCTTCAGTGGTCAGATAGTAGACCTTTAGAAGGCTGTTAACTACTTCTAAATATAAAAGAAAAGGAAACAATTTGTCACATTTTATGACAACCTCGGCGGCACTTACAATAGGTATTGGTTATGGGATATAACACTTCCTTGGCTAAATATGAAATGAACGCATTTTTATTTGGCATAAGTATTCTAAAAATAAAATTTGCAAATTCAATGCTTGGTATTTCAAAGTGTTGTAAACAAATTGATGCACCTAAAGGCTAAAGAGCCTAAAGTATCGTAAGCACCACAGCTTATCTCGAAAATTTCAGCATTCGTATTTCCCAATTTCTGTATATTTGATGTTGAAAATCTTTCCAGTATCCCGGGATTAAATACCACACTTTTCATTACACCGTTTCTCCGAGTTTCTCTTAATCAACGTATGTTTTTTACCTAATATAACTACGTGATTTTCTTCACTGATAACTAAATTTCAGTATAGATAAATACGTCGTACTACCTCCAGTGTTTGTTATCATAAACGCAGTAATAAAAGAAAACATTGCTTATATAACTAAAAGGCACATGTTCTAAAATTTTGTAGTTCTACTGTATAACAATGTAGTTGCATTTACCTGCCAATTTAGTTACCATTTTGTAGTTGTAATTTCTAACAATCGTAGCTTTTTGCACTTTCACTATAACTCGTCATGAGTACTACAAGTCATTTTAGTGTATAATAAAAACAAACTAAAACGTCATTTTTTTATTAAGATTTTTCCCCTTTTTTCTCAGTGCAACTTACCTCTATCCGAAATTGCTTCGTTAAAGCGCTATTCAACGCCAAAGATCTTCAAAAAATTTTTATATTTTTAAATAACAAAAGATTGTTTTTAGCGATTAGGATGAGATTTGGGATGTGATTCTTTACTGGAAAAAGGTGTTTTTTGACATCATTTTTTTGTTCAGGAGGGTCACGTAAGTGGTCAAAGGTTGATCATCCACAGTCAAAGAAGCTCATATCTTTTTAACAGTTCGGCCAATAGTTTTCAAATTTTTTTTACAAAGAGAAATTCTTATTTCAAATATTTTTTGTCTCTTGTTTGATTTCGGTATCTGCCATAGTTTAGGCTGAAAAAATTATTTTGATTGGCTGTAGTGCATTTCTTAAAACGATGTAGTAATCTAGATGTCCCGTATCCTGAGAAATAAGTGACGAAGAGACAATTTTTTGCCTAGAATCAACTTTTGCATCCGGGAAAATAGTGGTCACATTGAGTATTTGCTGTAAATCTATTAATTTACCGGTGGTACAAAATAAGCTGAATCATTGATTCAGAAATGGTTCGGATTATTTTGCGCCACCCTTTACATACTTGCTAGTAATAAACTTCATATCAAATTGTCTCTTCGTGATTTATTTCTCAACATACGGGACAACTAGATTACTACATCTGTTTTCAGAAATGCACTGCAGCCAATCAAAATATTTTTTTCAGTCTAAACTATGGCAGATACCGAAATCAAACAAGAGACAAAAAATACTTGAAATAAAAATGTCTCTCTGTAAAAAAAATTTGAAAACTATTGGCCTAACTGTTAAAAAGATATGAGCTTCTTTGACTGTGGATGATCAACCTTTGACCACTTACGTGACCCTCCTGAACAAAAAAATGATGCCAAAAAACACCTTTTTCCAGTAAAGAATCACATCCCAAATTTCATCCTAATCGCTAAAAACAATCTTTTGTTATTTAAAAATATAGAAATTTTTTGAAGATCTTTGGCGTTCGATAGCGCTTTAACGAAGCAATTTCGGATAGAGGTAAGTTGCGTTAAATCGTCTTATTTTGATCCCCGGAATCTGTGGTTAAGCTATGGCACCATATTTTAGAGACACCCTGTATATATATCTGTTGGAGTTGAAGGTTGAAACATAATTTACTATTTACAGATGCACAGAGTTTTTTTTTTGTTTAAGCTCATAGACAAAATTTCTTCAATTCGTATTCAAAACAAATCAGGAAGTAACAACGGTTGTTTAGTTAAACTCATCATATGCACGTAGGTAGTGAAGATAAACTCGTATCGTGTCCAAATATTTCTAGCATTCATTTAGTAATATCTGGCTGAATATTCGTGCATTTCCTAAGTAAATAGAGAATAGGAAAGTAATAAAATATGCAAGTATGTTTAAGTACAGACATGTGCTAATAGACGAAGTACACATACGCACTGTTGCAATAACTAACTGACAGCTAGCAAATACACACTAAGTTATGTGTGTTTACACAGCACTCCAAATCCAATGACAATACAGTAGCCGGTTCTATACGCTGCTCAATATGGCGTCTCTTGGTAAATACCAAGCCGAATAATATGTGTTTACTGGTTAGCTTTCAGAAATGTACCCATCATATCCGCTTAAATGAAATTTACATGCAACCGTTTTGAAATTCCTCTTTCTTATGTAGTATTTCAATCCTACGATCTTATAAAATATAGCCTGATGCTTCCCTTGAAATGCATCATCACCCAAAGCCACCTATCACCCCGCATCGAAGGAAATTGAGCTTAAGACAGGGGGAAGCACAAAAGACCTATTCAGGTATTTATTGTCGGATATTAAAGGCTATTGTTACTTGAATTAAACTGTATTGCCCTGTTCCTTCTTTTCTATCATGTCACTGCTGAAAGGTAAATAATAAGGCGATTCTTATTTAATATTCTTATAGTAAACATATACCCAACCCTCTTATTTATATTTTGCATGATGTCCAAGATTATTTAAAGTAATAGTAGTATTATACTTAATATTATACAGGGTGTGTATAAATCGTAGCAAAAACTACACATAATGACAATATATTCTTCCTAAAATTCGCAAGTCAAAATTTTTAATAGGTAGATATAAAGTGCTTCCCGAAAGTAACGGATAAATTCAATAAAACCGTTGAGAAAAATATTTCAAATAAATGCTCGGACACGTCGATTTTTATTTTTAAATTGTCATTTAGAGATGTAATTTTCAACCCCCCACCCCCTAACCCCTAAGCGCTGCCAACTCCAACTTTAAAAATTCAAATAGCAAAGAACCCTTTCTGATACCTCATCTGATAGCTTTTTTTATGCTGAATACAATAAAAAAAAGTTTTTCAAAATCGGTTGGTAAATAACGGAGATATTTACCAAAATGTATTCAAATGAAAGTGCCAATATTTGAGCAGGCTCTAGCAATGGGTGGTAAAAAACAATTGCAACTTGTTTGTAATTGAATGTAAACAAAATGTAGTGACATTACTTAGTGGAGTGTGTGTTACTTATTATTAACGATTGAAAAATAAGAAAACAAAAATGAGATTTACTGAAGCCGAAAGAATCGAAGTTTTAATGATGATTCGGGTTGGAGATAGATAATACATTTTATTTACATTCAATTACAAACAACTTGCAATTGTTTTTTACCGCCCATTGTAGAGCCGTACCAACGCCTGCTCGAATATTGGCACTTTCATTTGAATACATTTTGGTAAATATCTCCGTTATTTATCAACCGATTTTGAAAAACTTTTTTTTATTGTATTCAGCATAAAAAAAGGTATCAGATGAGGTATCAGAAAGGGTTCTTTGCTATTTGAATTTTTAAAGTTGGAGTTGGCAGCGCTTAGTGGTTAGGGGGTGGGGGGTTGAAAATTACATCTCTAAATGACAATTTAAAAATAAAAATCGACGTGTCCAAGCATTTATTTGAAATATTTTTCTCAACGATTTTATTGAATTTATCCGTTACTTTCGGGAAGCACTGTATAATTGAATGCAAAATTCTGGGTTTCTGATGTGTTTGCACGAAGTTCCCAAAGTTAGGATATCTGTTGATAGAGAAAACTGTAATTTTGAATAAACAAATGTTGAGAACTATTCAATTTTTCAGTTTCAGTTGTTTGTTTTTAACATTCCATCAGTAACTTATTTTCATAAAAAATATTTACGGCAACATTGTTTTAAACAATAATCTAACAATTCATGTTATTATCAAATTTGACTTCCTTAATTATTGTGGATAGATATTAATATAAAACGGGTGTTTCGAAATGTACCTATACGTTTCTTACAAATAGTTGCTAACCACACGAGAACACAACATTTTAGTATTAAGATTCTTGATTCTAATGAAGAACAGCATTGCGTGTAAATTTAAAGTAAATTAATTTATGTACATTCTGCATAAATAGTTTTAAATAGAATAGCTAAGATTTGTACGAAAATATTTAAAAGTAGCGATCACCTGTAATTGACATCCTTGAAAATTCTTTCGTAAAAAGAGTTTTAGAAAACTGCATCAAAGAATTATAACATTGCAATTTACAAATCTGATCACTGGTCATTAAGTTAACCACAAGGAAAACTTATTATTGAATGTGAGATAAAAATTTGAACTCGCAAAACTAAACAGTCGCTTCTGACTAACGAAAATCAAAAGAAAACTGGAACTGTAAATTGCTACCTACTGCTTGTTTATAATGGTCCCAATCATTTTTAATCAGTTTGTGTTAAAGCACGTTCCGTAAAAATTTGGTCTAGTTGGTTGGGATTAGCAGTAAAAAGGGATACAGAGTAAGTGCCTATATGATATGAGAATGATTAGAACTATATAACGTCGTGGAATTAATACGGTTCCAGGTCGTTCGCCGGTTTGGAACCCCTTAAGTTAAATTACGTTTTTTTGGGATATAATATATAAGAAAAGCAATTGTTTATGGATCACCAGTTAATGCAGTACAAACGTTGTATTGCTAGATTTATCTTGCATTATAAACACCATAAAAAATAAAACGCAAAATTCTATTTTTTACAGGGGACTAATAATCTACAACAAATTACCCAATTGTGTTAAGCAAATAGATGTAATAAGTAGTTTTAAAAATAAGATAAGAGAAATTGTACAAAACGTATAAGTTGGATATTAATATATTATAAATTAGAAATAAAATATGAAATAAGCAAATGTTAAATGTAGGTAGGTAGGTAGTAATATGTATAGCTATTTAAGCTAAATAAATCATTGCATTATTATTATTATTATTATTATTATTATTATTATTATTATTATTATTATTATTATTATTATCCGTAATAATCAACAAGAGGGATTTTGGCTATATCGACGCATTTACGGATACATCGATACAAGTGGATATTATTTTGGAAATGAAATTCATTCTTCGAAAATCATATCAAACCTGGCATTCCTGGCAATTGTTTGAAAAGCTATAAATTTGACGACAAACAATCGTCATACGAAAAGAGATTTGCTATAGATAAAATTCTCTAAATAATGGTGAAATGAATTTTAAAATTGGGCAATTACCTACTGAAGAAAGTTCTGGCGGTGGTATAACGTAACAAGGTAACAACCACCACTTCAAAACAGCCCTTTTCCTTAACCAAATTTTAATTTTTTAAATCTTACTATTGTAACGCAAGCGCTTCAAACAGTAAAGGAAACTACTTATTGGAAAAAAAAGACTTTAAGACACTAACTTCTCAAGGGTTTAGTTTTGTATACCTACAACATGTTACCTCAAATCGTCTTATTTTGAAATGTAAAAAGTAAAATTGCTTATATAAATTATATTATCCTACATCTTTTAGACTTAATTTTTGCTAAAACATGTTAAAAGTTCCCCCTTTTCTTTAGCTACCTACCTCTGGGATCATTGAAAATGCAATATAATTTCCCTGGTTGACGAAAACTGACCGATTTTTCCTTCCAGCGTATTGGAGACGTGTTTCGATATCCTTTTCCCAGATGGTTTTTATCACAAGATAAATGGCACAAGCCATTCTAATTAGCCTATCTAGTGGGTTCCAATCTGCAAACGTGCCAATTGGACTGTACTTATTATTTATTGATTTCGCCGACTATAGCTAATCTGTTATCTATCTGTTCTTTTATTGGGTGTTCTTTAATACTTGTTTTGTTTCCAGCTCTAGTTTCTGCTGCACAAGTTATAACCAGTTTGACAGTATTTCGTGAGGAACTCGGATGATCTTTGGAAATCTAAGTCTTACAGAAGCGCACCCTTCACGAGACGTTTGGGAAAACTCCTGATGGGGACAGCTGTGCTACCAATATTCAGGAATAGTGCCCTGTTGACCAGGGTAGTTGTCTTCCGCGATATAGACTTAAAACATACCTACATAGGTATATATGCCGTCCAATTATTAATATGCAATTTTGTTGAAAATCAAATATTATTTAAATTATTAAAAATTACAAGTCTTTCATATTTACCCTAAAGAAATTGGTAATTGGGGTAATAATCTTCAGTAGTTCATATAATAGGTATATTAATATAATCTAAATATTCTAAACTTTCTAACAAATCATATTATAATGTTTCTTCGCTATATACCTACCTATATCTAAATGTAACATGAATCAAATCAAAGACCATGAAATCGATAGGCTACTTAAATAAAATGTATACTTCAGAAAATAATGCTTTGGTGTGTGCCGAATATCCTAAGTAATTCGATATAGGTAACGTGCGAACTATGCGTAAGGGAGTATTAAAGCCCCTGTCTGATGTGTGAAACCGTAACTCAACCTCCACTTCTGGTATTTGTTATATGTACAGGAACCAAGGAGGTGGTTCCGCTGGTATTTAGTTGGGTTACTCATATTTCACCCTGAATAGAGCTCGATCTCGATATCCGCATGCTTTTAGTTTCGTTTTGAATACAAACACTTAATCTGATATCCCACCAAGGAAGGGAACATGTTTAATGAGTTAAACGATCGATATGGTAGGTAATAATATAATTTTAAACTATTTTTCCTATTTTTGAAACCGTGATTATTATCCTATCCTATCATTTTCAAAACTTAAACGTTTTAAATCAATGTGCAGATTATTGATTTCATCTACTTATAGGTATCAAACGTAGGCGGGATATTAATAATTACGAAACTTTGTAATAAATAGCAATAAAATCGTTTGTTGGTATAAATCTATACAAAAACAAGAAAAAAAAACCGGCACAGTCAAATCGGGTGATCTTACCGACCAAGCAATGTCGCCATAGATATTAAACCAACCAGTGGATAAGTGAAAAGAGAGGGAAAAAAACATTAACTTTGCTTTTTCAATTATATACGTCAGAGGTGGCCATGCTCACCACTGTAAAGAAATCTCTCTATCTCTCTCTCAACTGGTTGGTTTGGTTGGTCTGTCTCCACTAACAGTGCTATTATACATAGAAACCATTTTGCGCTATTGCCTATAACAATTGAATTACACAGGGAAATAGAACACTGAAAATTCAGCGTGTACTGAAGACAGCGTACAATTTCTAGAATTTGAATGGTGAACGTAGTAGTTCTCAATACGCTGAACATTATTTTCTTCTCATTTCAGCGAATCTCTATCTCTATAAAATGGAAATTGTCGAAGTTTTTAAAAAATCCTCGGACCGTTCAACTTTATTTTTTAAATGTGCATCTTTTCTGAAAATTGTCATTTTTCGATCGTCTTTTGTTTTCGAACTATGACGTCATCGATATTTTTTTTCGTTTTTTTTAAATGGCACCCCATATTTTTGCAGTCATATTTGGATAGAGAAGGAAATTCCGAATTCAACGATATGTCACAATATGACATTTACATTGGCAGTTGTCGAAATAATCAAGTTTAAAGTAAAATTAAAAAATAGAGTTAGCCGTGGAAAATTGATATAGTTTAGTTGTTTAAAATATAAACAAATGAAGTTTTTCATTAAATACTGACAGTTGAGCATTGTTTTGTGCGTTTCCGTTTGTTACTTCCAAATTGTGTTGATTATTTTGTAAGATTGCTGGTGAAAATGGTGCGATATTTAACCGAAAAACAAACTTGAACACCATTAATTGTTATTTTTACTTAATAAATGTTATTTTCTAAAATTTAGATCGTTTCCAAACAATTAAACTGTCTATTTTCCATGGCTAACTCTATTTTTTATTTTTACTTTAAACTTGATTATTTCGACAACTGTTAATGTAAATGTCATATTGTGACATCGTTGAATTCGGAATTTCCTCCTCTATCAGAATATGGCAGGTCCGAGGATTTTTTGAAAACTTCGACAATTTCCATTTTATTGAATTAGTTCCAGACTTTTTAGTCGCACTGTATATGTATCTATATTGTAGGTGTGCCCAAGATTTACTACGTTCTAATTGAGAAAAATACTTTAGGGGTTGGTATCATCACCCCACGCACTCTTTCCTAAAAAGAAGCCTTTTATGCACTCAGTGGTAACCATTAAAGAGTAATCCCGAGGAATCCCAGGATGTGGAAGTTTCTATCACTATTTTAGGTTTTAATTCTTTTAATCTGAAATGTTCTAATCTACGAGAGCTGTTAGTCAGACAATGGAGGTGTTACTTCTTCTTATTTTCACAACACCTGTATAACAGCCTTTCACCATTTTTTTATTAAAATGGATTTTTCCACCGCTATCTTCGATATCCTCTATCAAGAATTTGGAGAGAGCTCCCCAGGGTGTCAATACAATTCAATTGATACATTTTGTACCTACCAGCTGTAGATTTACACCCAGCAAGGATGAAGTCCTTTTCCTTACTACCTGTTTTCTATGTCTTGGTCGACTTCTTTTCCTCCTAGACGTTCTAGTATCTACCATAGGCATATTCAGGTAAAGCCTTGTGTTAACTCACACCACAACTTTCCTGTAACACTCCTTGAGCCCATTATACAGTTAAATTTAAAGGAACTTTGCAGTTTCAGCACCGAGTGGTTGTCTGTCATGCATGGATTTTTACTTTCCCATACCACTACTGGTATAGGGAAGTATTGATATCATGAAAATTTTCGAAATCGAGATTTTCACGGAAATGGGCGTTTTGGACCCCCAGGAGCCTAAAAAAGTGGAGGTGCAAACCTCCCCTGGACTTTCCCATACTCAAAATAAACATTTCGTTTTTGGTCTTCAACAGTAGTTCGCGAGGCAAAATTGGAAATCATTTGAATGCGTAGCTAGAAAAACGAAACTATGCGGGTTCGAAATGTACAGAAGAAGACACGTCTGTATCTGTTGTAATCACAGCTGGCGAAGCCGGACGATCGCTACCGACCGACGCGCATGATTCGTTTCAGTCAGAGTGAATATTCAAAATTCACGAATTTCACATCAACCGTACATTTTACATATATGAATACCTTATACTATGTGATAGACAATTAAATTTTGCGTTCAATTATATAATAATATACAGGGTGTTTCATTTAAAATAACAAAGTTGCGTATTGTACTGTGGAAAGCAAACGCCCTGTATACGTGATATACATTTAGAAAAATCCAGAATTATATACTGAACAACTTTTGTATTTAAACTTCTTTCATATTTTGACTAATAAAGGCGCTATAGGAGGCGCTATTTCCGATTTTCAACATCTCGTAGAGGGCGCCACAGTGGAATTCTGGCGTTCATCAAAAAACAAAAATGTAGCTAATACCAAGCTGCATAAGTACAGAAAATTTAAACAAATTCCTTAGACCAGTTTTTTTGTAATAATTTTTCAAAAATTTCAAAATTTTTGGAAGAGCGCCGTTGCGACCGTTTTTGGATTTAGTAAATAATTTTTTTTCTTAGTCTAGTACAGCCAAAGGGCTTTCAAACAAGTTGTTGCGGAACCTGATCGGATAACTGGTTTTTGAGTTACGGGGCGTTAAAGTCGAAATTTTGAAAAATTCATAGCGACCGCCATTTTGAAGTTAGAGAGTCCGGTAAAAAACTGTTTCCTTTGAATTTTGCCCTTCTTTCATATCCCCTACTCAGATTTTCAAAATTCCGCTTCTGAAAAAAATGATACCAAAAAAACATGTCTAACTTCCGCTTCCGGTTTCGGATTTTTTTGAAAAGCTTATTTTGTCGATGAATTTTCGATATACCCCTTTATTTCAAATTTCACCAAAATCGGTCCAGTAGTTTTTGCGTTAGAGGCGTTACATACCCACGCACCCACGCACCCACGCACCCACCCACCCACCCACCCACAGACAGACATTTTTTCTAGACCACTTTTTTGGGATCCTGGAGGTCCAAAAGACGTATTTCCGTGAAAATCTCGATTTCGAAAATTTTCATGATATCAATACTTCCCTATACCAGTAGTGGTATGGGAAAGTAAAAAGTGGTCTAGAAAAAATGTCTGTCTGTGGGTGGGTGGGTGGGTGTGTGTGTGTGTATGTAACGCCTGTAACGCAAAAACTAGTGAACCGATTTTGATGAAATTTTAAATGAAGGGGTATATCGAAAATTCATCGACAAAATAAGCTTCTCAAAAAAATCCGAAACCGGAAGCGGAAGTTAGACATTTTTTTTGGTATCATTTTTTTCAGAAGCGGAATTTTGAAAATCTGAGTAGGGGATATGAAAGAAGGGCATAATTCAAGGGAAACAGTTTTTTGCCGGACTCTCTAACTTCAAGATGGCGGTCGCTATGAATTTTTCAAAATTTCGACTTTAACGCCCCGTAACTCAAAAACCAGTTATCTGATTAGGTTCCGCAACAACTTGTTTGAAAGCCCTTTGGCTGTACTACACCAAGAAAAAAAAATATTTACTAAATCCAAAAACGATCGCAACGGCGCTCTTCCAAAAATTTTGAAATTTTTGAAAAATTATTACAAAAAAACTGGTATAAGGAATTTGTTTAAATTTTCTATACTTATGCAGCTTGGTATTAGCTACATTTTTGTTTTTTGATGAACGCCATAATTCCACTGTGGCGCCCTCTACGAGGTTTTGAAAATCGAAAATTGATGTTCCTATAGCGCCTTTATTAGTCAAAATATGAAAAAAGATTAATTATAAAAGTTGTTCAGTATATAAATTTACATTTTTCTAAATTTATATCACGTATACAGGGTGTTTGGTTTTCACAGTACAATAAGCAACTTTGTTATTTTAAATGAAACACCCTATATATTATTATATAATTGAATGCAAAATTAAATTATCTATCACATAGTATTAGGTCTTCATGTGGCTAAAATGTACGGTTAATGAGAAATTCGTGAATTTTGAATATTTAGGTTGGACTCGGATCGTCGGTCGGTAGCGATCGTCCGACTTCGCCAGTTGTAACTTCTAGCCGCGATAGATGCGTATCTTGGTGTCTTTCTTTTGTTCATATCGAACTCGTACTCGTTTTTCTCGCGAGGCATTCAAATGATTTCCAATGCTGCCTCGCGAACTAATGTTGAATAGCAAAAACAAAATGTTTGTTTTTAGTATGGGAAAGTCCAGGGGAGGTTTGCACCTCCACTTTTTCTATTTACGTAGAAGTTTCCTTTATAGCTGTATTTCAGCATAATTCAATATTTACGTGACTTTGGCCAGAAACACAGTGGTAGGTAACTGACAAGGCGTCCTAGGTTAGGATCCATCTATACCAGAGGGATCAATCTCCATTTAGCGCTACGATTTTGATTACCCTAAGGCTCTGGTATTCACACCCGAAACGGTTTCCATATTTTCGTTTATTATTTTAAATATCGAAGATATTCAGAATATTTCCCGTTTATCTTTAGCCGGTATTCCTCTATAGTGTTGCCTTAGTTTCCACTTTTAGATGTAGTGGAAGTAGATCTTTATAGTAGAACTTTAACGAGAACGTCAAGGTAGGTGATATTGTCCCACATATATTTTGCTGTATAGGAACTCGTTAGTGAAATGGAATCTTGGATTAAATGATTTCACTCTCTCTATCTTCACCATATCTCATCATCATCAGTCATCACAACATATTCTCTCGTACTGTGCGCCGAATGGAACAAACAGCTTTGGGATGTCCATTCTTTCTAAACCAGGAGTTTTTCCTTCTTCCTTGTCCTGTCCTCTTCTTCGTTCTATCTTTTATTGGAGCTTATACGTTGCGGTAACTTAGACTCCTACGTCTCATTAGATGTCCAAAGCTGTTCATTGTTTAATTTTTCACCAATTCTGTGGCCGCTCTATTCAATACCTTTTCGTTTTGTTGTTCTGATTAGGTGAAATCACGTTTTCTTCTTTTACCGTATCATTATTATTGAAAATAATATCACTCAGGGCTTGCGAAATCATATAATAATCAAATGGAATATAGCTTCTTTGTGTCGATAATAATTATATTATAGTTACACTTTATACACAGCTACTACTAAAAGAAAAGAAGAAAGAAGTCGTTAAAAGGATCAAGATAATAATCATATTACTACAGGATCAACAGCTGTAGACAACCCTCTAATATGCCATAACACGCATAAATAACATTACAAGGATATTGGTATGCAAACAGGAAGATGATTGATGCTATCAGAGCTATAAGCGGTAACCGGGAACTCGGGAATACGGGCTTGCGATGAAGGGATATCGGATTTTCGCTTCCGGGTATAAGCTGCTATATCCAGCCAGCTATTCCGAACGGGATTTATTAACATTCCCGACGGAGAAATAAAACCGTAAGCAATATTCTTGTTAGATAAATGAATATTTGAATTCCTTAAAAAAATAAAAATAACTAAAGACATTAATGAGAAAGGTTTTGTGATTTAGGTACTGATCATTAACAGCGAATTTCTTTTGAAAACAGCGTTCTTTGATAAAATTGAGTACATAATATGTTACTTACTTTGTTACTGAAATAAATACAGGGTGATACAATAAGAGCAGCACTGGTTATAATTTGGAAAGTAACATTCGCAAAAAAAACACGAAATGGGACATGTTGAAGTATACCTACCTAGATGCCCGAAAGCGGGCATAATTTTATATTAAATGGATCTATTGAGAGTTTATAAAATCTTTATGGTAAGCTGTTGACCGAAGACTTAAGTAACCTCCAAGGTTAACAATTATTGTGTGTCTCTGGGTGGAAGAATTTAAAACACGCGCTATTTCATAAAGCTAGGTAAGATTTTATTTTTTAACCACAGTTGCCACAATGGCATTATAAAATGTGTCCCATAAAACTTTTTTATTCAAATTTCAGAAAAACTATAGACATTTTTGGAAGGCAGTTTAACTTTTCAGCAGTAATTCCGTGAGGCACAATAAAAGTAAATTTTGCACCAATCACAAACCGCTAATTTTCTTTTTTCTTTTACATGCCGCTCCGAGAGACAACAAAGTAAATTGGAGGTTTGTGATTGGTGCAAAATTTACAGCTGTAGTAAAAGCGATTTTATTCATTTTAGAAATTGTTCGATTGTGTTGTCAGTTATGACGTTCTTAATTTATAAATTTTTTAAATTACTAGTATATTTCATACGTTTGAAGGAAAAATATTATGCTATATCTATTTAGGTATTACTATTTCAAAACTGAAGTAGTTAATGCTATAACTTTTTTATAATTAAATGAAAAGTAGTGTATAGCATCTAATCCGAAAACTTACTTGCAAATCTGGGGTCGGTCGCTGAACTCTGGTACCATCCAGAAGAATAGTGGGGTGTAAGTCCTATATTTTCTGATACAGGACAGTATTGGCCACCCCCAAACTGCCCCATTACAGGATATCCAGCATTCATGCCTCCGCCGTTGAGGCCACCGCCTGATGCACCGGGGGAGTTTATGCTGCTTCCACTTGATGTCGATCTGTAAAAATCAAATTAAACCTAATTTATAATATCAAATTTGTTATTAAAAATTTTATTTTTTATTTAAACTTTTCAAGGTTGGATAGATGGGGGCGCCCCGGGGTAAGTATTAGCGCGACGTATATACGCTATCGAGTGTCCCCCATCCTGTATAAAAACGTATTTTTACACTTTTTTGATTTTAGTATGATTCACGAGATATTGAGGGTGGATCGTTTTCAAATGATCACACTGTATAACAATTTCATTTCACTTAGGCTAAACTTTCTATGATTTCTTTTTCAATTCCAACATATGAATCAAAGTTTTTGAAATTTATCTCAAGCTGAAAGTCTTGCAGGTGCTGCAATACAGTTTACAGATGGTATAGATATATACTTTATACCTATTTATGCAGGTCTTCAGTAATTTTTGTTATTATTATACTTAAAGCAATTTCTCCTAAATGGTGTTTGATGTTCGTAATCCATAAAAACCATTGAAAGTAGCACTTCAAAAAAGTCGGACCTAGGGCGACTGTATCAAATTAAAATAATTAAATAAGCAACATTATGTTGCAAATACCATCTTTCAGGAGAGATTATGAGTCTCGTGTCATGTATGGCAGGAATTCGGTTATTTCCAGTTAAGGCTACTACCCTGACGTCAATGTTAAACCATGGAAGTAAAAATAGCCTAACGTGACGTGGCGTCATTTTCAAAATATAAAAAACAGCATCCAATCCCACTAGCAATAAATCTACTCAACCTGCTACATCAAAATTATAAAGAATCAACTCCCCAAATCGGCTATGCCTACAGATTTACCAATGAATGTTAGATTTCAGTGAAAACATAATTTATGGTACGTTTTCAATGAATAGATGCCTCGATGACCGATCGATATAATCTCTTTACGAAAAACAGAGATTAGAGATAACTTTTGTTTATATCTCTACTAATAATAAGCGAAATAAATGCGGCGATATGTAAAATCAAGCACACCGTATATTACTAAATTAAATTATTAGGTAGGTACTATTATAGATAAACAGATATTACCACTTATTTTTCTTAGCTAAAGCTTTATAAATAGGTACCGACGGAAAAATTTCCCCAAAATTGACTGCACCGGTTTTTTAATTCTCTGATTTGCCATAGGGTGTTTTGACACAAAATACTTTCTGTTCCTATAAGATTACAACATACAGTGTTTCCCGAAAGTAACGGATAAATTCAATAAAGTCGTTGAGAAAAATATTTCAAATAAATGCTCGGACACGGCGATTTTTATTTTTAAATTATGATTTAGAGATGTAATTTTCAACCCCCCACCACCCAACCCCTAAGCGCTGCCAACTCCAGCTTTAAAAATTCAAATAGCAAGGAATCCTTTCTGATACCTCACCTGATAGCATTTTTTATGCTGAATACAACAAACATAAGTTTTTCAAAATCGGTTGATAAATAACGGAGATATTTACCAAAATGTATTCAAATGAAAGTGCCAATATTCGAGCAGGCGTTGGTACTGCTCTAGCAATGGATGGTAAAAAACAATTGCAACTTGTTTGCAATTGAATGTAAACAAAATGTATTAACATTACTTAATGGAGTGTGTGTTACTTCTTATTAACGACTGAAAAATAAGATAACAAAAATGAGTTTTAATGATGATTGGGGTTGGAGATAGATAGATACATTTTGTTTACATTCAATTACAAACAAGTTGCAATTGTTTTGTACCACCCATTGTAGAGCCGTACCAACGCCTGCTCGTATATTATTGGCACTTTCATTGAATACATTTTGGTAAATATCTCCGTTATTTATCAACCGATTTTGAAAAACTTTTTTTTATTGTATTCAGCATAAAAGCAGCTATCAGAAGAGATATCATAAAGGGTTCTTTGCTATTTGAATTTTTAAAGTTGGAGTTGGCAGCGCTTAGGGGCTGGCGGGTGGGGGGTTGAAAATTACATCTCTAAATGGCAATTTAAAAATAAAAATCGACGTGTCCGAGCATTTATTTGAAATATTCGTCTCAACGATTTTATTGAATTTATCCGTTACTTTCGGGAAGCACTGTATAATAAAGAGTGTGTAGAGATGAAAATGAAAATACAAAATAGACAACTCTATCGCAGGAAAATCTAAACTGTAGTATAGTAGGTACATAAAATTCTTTCAGAAGTTTACTTATACTTAGTTTACATATTGTTTACCTGAATATTAGCCTCAGGCCAAAGGAGAAAGCCGACATAAACAAAAAGTTAAAATATTTTATTTAATATTTATTATTTCTATAAAAAGTTAATGAGTTTTAATAAACACACCATATTAGACACGATCTCAAACAGGGACGGATATACTACATAGAAACTAATGAAGCTGAGGTTTGGGGCCCCCGATTTTGAGGGGCCTTCGTTTACAGATTTGTTCTCTCATCTGACAACGTTGCTTGTTTGTATGCTTCTTAAGAAATTCATGTTGACAACATGCTATAGCAACTAGAAGATGAAATCAAAAAGTCTGTTGAACATTACTATAGAAATGCGTTACAAAAATGTGGCTGTAATTAAATTTTTAAGTGAAACAGGTATCGAAAACCGTGTGTGTGAGTGACGAAAGAATTAAAATTATAGGGAAAAGGATAATGAATCTAAATCCTGCCACTTAATTGAAATAGATCCAACTCCTGATTTGTTGGCACCCGTTAGTATAGCCTTATTTTTTCGTTCCATCGTGTTTTCCGATTGAAAATCGCATAGCTCGGCCGTTATTTACGAAAAATAAGAAATTTTTTAAAAGATAATTCCTGTAGAGAACATTTGCGATGTGTCTTACGAGAACTCGGCTGATTAAGCTGCAAAAGTCAAAATGTTTTAAGGAAATTCATTAATTTGATTGTGGGGAGAGGCTGATTCGCATATGATGTGGATTAAACAATTATTCGATTGTTAGCCATTCAAAATACTAAGAGAGGTGAAGTATAGGTACCTATATCAGGGATTGGTTATAAAAGATTTAAGCTTTTCATGAACATGGGAATATAGGAAACTATTTTCCGTATTGACAGTGGAAGTGCCAGACATTTGTTAAGGTGGGGGGGGGCAGAAATATATAGCTTCGAGTTCCAAAATGTCAAAATTCGTCCCCGCTCAAGGAGAAGACAATAGAAAAATCAAAAGAAATCCTTCGATATAGGTATATACCTATTTTTATCGAATACTTATATATTTGCAAATATAAGACGAAAGAAAAGCTGCGTAGTTTATATAATTTCTATATCATTATGCATTATTGTATTTACAGCCTTTATATTTCAAATAATTAGTGCCCGATTGCACCGTCGTCACTTAAATTTTATACAATTGTCACCAAGAATTGTATCCATGGCAATTAAACTTTTAAGGCTCGCTTAAAATGTAAGTGACGACGGTGCAATCGGGCATAAAGAAGATAAACTATAATATCAACAACAACATAGAATGTTTTAAGGAAAATGTGTAAAGTTAGCTTTTAAAGCACGTGGCGGCGGCGAGTTTTAACGTCGCATAGGAAGTGTTTGAAAGACATTTATACTTTACACACACGCTATTTTTTTTAAAGATATAACTGTATCATAATTTGATAAACAGTATTTTGATCTTGATTTATTTTATAAAATAGTCAATGACGTGACCTAATAGGTACATTGGTTAGTATTTAATATTGGGTACTTGAATCTACTATTAATTTATCTTGTCTAAAAGTAATTGTCCTTTTTTGTTTAAAATTATAAAACTAGTGTTCTATTTCTATAAATTGTAAACTGTTTAATATAGTTTTTTTTAATAATTATTTATGTTACTTAACATAGATTTCAAATAAGTTTTAAAAATTCATTCAAATTGTTACCCAGGATCAGTGAAAAAACGTATTGAACAATAACAACATAGTAGGTATACTAAGGCCCGGTTTATTCACCTACCAGTAAAGTCCCCAGTAACTACTTGACAATTAACTCTATAGGTTACCCGGGTAACAGGACTAATATAGTCCTGTTACCCGGGTAACCTATATAGTTAATTGTCAAGTAGCTACTCGGGACTTTACTAGTAGGTGAATAAACCGGGCCTAAGTCTACTATACTTATTATACTTAGGCCCGGTCTTTCCATCTCCTAATAAAGTTCCTAATAGCTATTTGACGAATAAATTTTTTTCGACCAATCACTGACGCCAATTTTGACAGAAGGGCTTCAATTATTGGTCGGTTAAGTTAATAGCTGAATAAAGTTAATAGGAGCTTTAATAGGAGATGGAAAGACCGGGCCTTAGTAGTAGGTATACCTACTACAAAACAGTCATGAAAGTGATACTTTACTGACGAGACCACACATGTGTTCAGCCGTCGTTCGAGTCAACTAAAGACACTTTCTTGACTTGTACCTATACCTACCTACTATTTTTTCTGAAATTGCATGATTAAATTTAAAATAAACTATTTTTATAATTTATTTATTTATAAATTAAATTGTTCACATTGTGATTCAGTATATATAGGTCAAACAATTAGAAATTTCAGTATTAGGCAAAAAGAACATATCCGTTGTTACAAATATAAACATGCACATAAATCAAATTTTGCTAAACATTTGTTAGAACAAAATCACACATTAACATCTAATAATACAATTAAATTTTTACACTTTTCTGATAACAAAAATAAATTAAACATTTTAGAAGCTTTTGAAATTTATAAACACACAAAAAACAACATACCTTTAATGAATGAGCAAATTGATCTCTTAGATTCTCCTTTACTGAAGATTTTGGAATAAATATCTTTTTAAAACACTGATAAGCGACTGACCTCCGACGGGTTGACTGGGGCCAGCTGCTTCACGCAGTGTTAAAATAATAGAATCAAGGAGTTACTATATTTTTGCATTTGTTATAATATTTTATAATATAGCTTTTGACAATGGCACAATGATGCCGAAATACGTAAAGCGAATAAATCTTATTATTTCCCGTTGAAATCGATATTTTATTTAATATTTATTAGTATTTATATATTTTTATAATAATTTAATATTGACAAGAAAAATAAATTGGTCCTGTTTCTGTTGTTTCATGGTGAATAGTCAATAAAAACAAAATTTTGCATATGATTTAAATCAGCGGTTGTTCAAAGACGTAGGTACCTATATGAAAGATGTGAACTCCCTAGGTATTTTTATATCTAATCTTAAACTTAAAACTGAAATTAACAAAAATGATCACAAGTTCGGCTGATCAAAAGGCTGCATTTTACAAACTTTGGTTTAGCAGTTATCGAACCGCAAGATTGAATAAAAATTCACTAACAAAAAAAAATCATTTAAGTAGTAGCAGAAATATTTAGACGAAAAAATATTTAAAAAAGGTGTATAGATTCAAGAAAGCCACAATTCTAATTTTTTGATCATTACCTCGACATTAATTTTACCCACATTTAACTACTCAAGAAACGTCATTTAAAGCCTTGCTCAAAGGAAAAAGATTATTTTCTAATTTCTTCTCTGATTTCAAAAACCGCGACAATACTTTTCCCCGGGATAGCCAATAATTATATAATAAAAGTTGTGTTGTGTATTTCCTCCAGTGTCTTTTTGACTTCTGTGGGAAGCAAATAAAACTTATTTAGAATTGTTGCAAATCCATAAAAAAAATGTATAGAAAATTGGCAGATTGCTAGAGTATATTATCGTAATAGTAGCCTACCTTTTGCCTTGCCTGTATTGAACCAGAGAAAGTTTACTTTCAATAAAGAAAAAAATAATGTTTTATTTAATATTAGAAGCTGTTTTAAAAAACTGGCTGTCTGTGCATTCATTTAACTACAGCCAATTTGGTTTCTTATGTTTTTTTAAACACCGACTAATATTTGTAGAACTTTATTAGAACGTCACTGTACTATAAACATGGGAGAAATTTGAAACATGTTTTAATTTCGCAAAAGTAAAAAATAAAGAGTAAATACTTCTACGTTTGTTTGTAAAAAGCTCTAGGTAATAAATTATTTCTTTGACCAATTTTTGTTTGTGGGAATTAAATACGTAGGTAAGCATTAAAATTCATATTAACTGGGACTGATTATTATAAAAATTATCGCCTACCTGTAGGGTGATGGGGGATTAGTTGCTACTTCCAATTTCCTGTAAGATTCCTCAATCGGACTAAGTATATCGGTAACGCTAAAAGGTGTAGAGTGGTGATGTAACTGTTGGAGATGGCTTAAAACCTGTGGTCCTCCGTGATGGTGCTTGGGGCTCAAGCTCATAGCCAACTCGACGCCATTGAGTTCGGGTAGCAACCCATGCAGGTCGCCCCGGTCCGACACCACGGGACCTTCCCCGTAGCCAGTTGCAGACATGGACTCCAACACCTTCTGTAGATACTCCACCACTGAACACTTAATTTCAAACCGAGGCCATTTATTTTCTTAAACTAATTATGAGTCCCTTGGATTTATTCAACAGACCAATAATGTCTTCATAAATAATCCAGGTATTTCAAGCACTGTTTGAAGACTGCACGTAAGTAGTAGTTTAAAAACAAATCGAACTTTAATTAGATTAAGGGTTAGTGTTATAGCAAAACAGTTCCGTAGTATGAACGCTCGTATGTAAATCGGGACGCGAGAAAAGTTAAAGAAATTCCATTAGTTCACTTAATTTACTCAACGGAAGAAGTGCAAGAGACCGACGCGTTTTTGACTTCCACTTCCGGTCGATTCGATAACCGAATTCAATAAACAAACTGACTAACTATATAAATAAATCAGTGATCGAGCTATAGCACTCTTGGAGCACTCTTGATGTAAGACTCTTTAGCTGCGAAGTGCGCTTAACTTGCCTAAGCGTGCTCTTAGAGTGTCCTCAAAGTGTACATGGCACTTCTCTCGTAGACCTGCTGCATTCTGGGTACTCATTTCCGTTTCAGGGCGTGTGATAGACAAAATGCTCCAATGAAATTCACCGAACGATCCGTAGGTGTGGTGAGAGGCTTGTTGAAACCGGTTGGTTTTCTGCAGAGAATTCCCCTCCTTAAGATTCGAACCTTTAGGCGAATTTTGTACGTGTTTGTGAGTGCAAGTAGACCTTAATGGTTACGGCGTTCGGGGTAGGATGGCGAATTGTTACTTGGAAATAAACGACAATTTCAACTCCACCTTCATTACTAACCTATTGCAGAAGTGCTTTTGACACAAGTGGGGGAAGAGTGAACAATGATATTGTATATTTATATCGTTTTATTGGGCATATTGATCTGAGGTTGGAGCACACTTTTTCATGTCGTTTTGATTCAAGCTTTCATTGCAAGTGGATATACTTTTAGAGAGGGTCTAAATTGTTACAGAATTTTACCTAAAATGAACTTTTCCAGCATCTCATAAATACTAGGATTAGGAACTTCATTTTTTAACATAAAATTCTTTACATTCGTTTATTTCAATAATTATTAATAATAGTACTACCTACCTACGATAAATTTGAACGATTAATATTACTAAATTATTAAAAGTAAGTAGTACAGTTTTATGTAGTATTTATTGACATTTTAAAATCCATGATTATATAGGTAAATAATAAATATAAATATAAATACGTATAAAGCGAATAAATCTTGTTATTTCCCGTTGATATCGATATTTTATTTAATATTTATTATTTATATTAAATAAATTATCGATTTTAACGGGAAATAATAACTATTTATTCACTTATATAAATATTTCGGCATCAATGTGCCATTGTCAAAAGCAATATAAGATATTATAACAAATGCAAAATATAGTAACTCCTTGATTCTATTATTTTAACACTGCGTGAAGCAACTGGCCCCAGTCAACCCGTCGGAGGTCAGTCGCTTATCAGTGTTTTAAAAAGATATTTATTCCAAAATCTTCAGTAAAGGAGAATCTAAGAGATCAATTTGCTCATTCATTAAAGGTATGTTGTTTTTTGTGTGTTTATAAATTTCAAAAGCTTCTAAAATGTTTAATTTATTTTTGTTATCAGAAAAGTGTAAAAATTTAATTGTATTATTAGATGTTAATGTGTGATTTTGTTCTAACAAATGTTTAGCAAAATTTGATTTATGTGCATGTTTATATTTGTAACAACGGATGTTCTTTTTGCCTAATACTGAAATTTCTAATTGTTTGACCTATAGGTAGGCTATATATATACTGAATCACAATGTGAACAATTTAATTTATAAATACCTGATTTTAGCATTGAAAAGAGAGTACTAATAGAATATTTTTATTTGTTTTATAAATGACTTTATATTTATTTGTGTTATTTATAATTTTAGCAATGTTTTCTGAAATTTTACCAAAATATGGAATTGAAACGTATTTTAAAATCGATATTTTATTTAATATTTATTATTTATGTAGTATTATTTTATAATTTATTGATTTTTACATTTTATTTGAAGTAGCTATTATTATCTATTTTAAAAGGGTTTATGGATTAAACAGTCTAATGACTGCAAACGAGTTATTTAAAAAAAACGAAAAGGAAAAAGTTAATTAAACTATGTAGGTAGGGTAAATTCGCCAGTAGTCGGCCACTTAACACAAAATTTGACAAGATGTATACTTACATAAAAAATATAGTTTTATAGAATTCCAAATTAAAGTTGTAACACACTGATAGTTTATTTATTTTTCAGTCAGTTAAAACAAGCCGTTTTTAGGTAATATAAATGGTGAATTTTATAAAAATAGATAATTGTAAAAAAGCAAAATTGCCAATAGTCGGCCTTTAAAAATCTAATGTCGGCCGTTGTCGCGCCAATGGTCGGCCGTCATAAATACGTATAATAATTGAATGCATGGATAGATTGGATGGATAGTGTTTTACTGGCCGAGTACTGGCCCATAGTAGGCCCATAGTCGGCCTATGATCCAACATTGACCTTCTCAGGTGGCCGACTACTGGTTTTATTTGATTTTTACGTGATTTTCTTTTCATAAAATGTAAAGCAATAATAGGCTCTATCTAATCTGCAAATATGGTTAGAAATCGACTGTAGCCGCGATATACCAGTAGTCGGCCACCCGGCCGACATTAGAATTTCATATGAAACAACCATCCAGTATTCGGCCACGTCGAATTAAATTAATCTAACATAATATTATGGTTTATTTCTTTAAAAATTGCTAGATTATTGAATACTAAAACCATTTAAAACGTATGTATTGTTTAAACTGCTTTGAAAAGATGACCATCAGTAATTTAAACTACGACCGTAGTTACCAAAATGTTTAGTTTTACTTCCCAACGCCGCGCCGGCTGTCTTCAACATGGCTATAAACAACCGCGAAAAACACCAGCACTGTTACCACCACTCCTTGTATGATTTTAAGGTTAGGTAGTATAGAGATGGCCGAGTACTGGACTAGACCAAATTAAATTTATATTCTCAACGTTTTCTTGTTATTTTACATTATTCAGGAAGCTGACCGACTACTGGCGATGGCCGAACTTAGGCGCATTTACCCTATACCTACCTTTACTAAACGTTGAACCAAATACGTACCAACTACTTATTATTAGTACCTAAGTAATAAGTATTAGTATAGATACCTATCTATTAACTTATTTACGGTTTGCTTTTTCATAAACTTAGAAGATATTAAAGTTGTATTTATAATATAGGTAGGTACTTATATACCTATACGATTTAATTCTGTAACAATAAAAATATGGATAAGTTTTTTTATATAAGTACATAGGTACCTATAGGTACTTTATTTTCCCTTGTCAATTTATTAATTTATTGTTTATAGGTACTAATATCTGCCAAAAAGATATAGGTAATATATCTACTACTAAGTAAGTATATTAATCAGGCAACTTTCATTGATATAAATTAATAAATAAATAAAGTCTTGAACAATATTATTGGAATGAAAGCTTTATAAAAAGGAAACGCTATACTTAATGGAATTACTACAGCAGATTCGACTTTTTTGTTTATTATTAGTACCTACTACTTATAGCTAATTAGCTATATTAGTACGTTACCTACACCGAATGTTTCTATTAACGGCGAATATCAAGCATATACCCTACTACATTACCTTTGAGACAGAGGTGGCCCGTTGAGGGGGGGCAGGGGGGCTCAAGCCCCCAACTTCAACTGGAACACTCTGATTATTATCTTCAACTGCACATCTAGATTTAACTGGACATTAAATGCATACAAATAGCACGTAGACAAACAAATATTTTTCTTAGTAACAGTAAGTACTTACCTATATTGGCGACTTACTATTGTGGTAGTTTGTTGTGTTTTCTGGAACGAGTACCTACTACCTATTATGTAAAATGTATGCTTACAACAAGTGCAAAGCTGTAAGTTTTCTGAGCGTTAGCAAATAAGTTTTATGTATTACTACCTAAGTAAGTAAAAAAAGTTAAAAATACAGCCTTCTCTTTAGGTTTACCTTTTAATTTATTTTCAGAAAATGGCCAAAGGGTAATTGTCCCTTGTAGGGATTTTTACTAAACGGAATAACAATAAAAACACCATTGAGTTAACAAATAAAAGCCAACCATCGGTATCGGGGCAAGGGTCATATGGGGCTAGGACAATTCGCCGTCGCCGATTCCTCGGCAAAACGATTCACCGGCAGCCGATTCGCCGTCGAAAAATAAATAAATAAACTTCGAAATAAACAAAACAGTAAGATTACTATACAGGGTGTGTAAAAATGGTGGTGCAAGCTTCAGGTAAAATTATTCCTTGGACAAAAATAAGGCAAAATATTTATTGCAAAAAAGTTCGTAGACGTATGGCTACCCTACCCCTCACCATAACAATTTAACAATTTAAGAAATGTACATTTGGCAACCTTGTAGCCACCTACTAAGGTAAAAGTACCAGTGCCCGTCAGTGACCCAATGTTCGTCACATTTCGACAATTTTGTCTAATATTAAGCATCTGTTGACATGTACCATGTAAATTATTATTTAGGTTTGAAATTTCATATATACATATTGGTTTTGTCTAAGCTGATTACTATAATATGCAAGCACTTCCGTTTTAAAATTCTGCAAAAGGTGGTGCGTGCGGCAGTTACGATTTGAACGTGATTGCTTAGTGGTTTCGTTAAGGTAGGGGCTTATTTTTTTACCAGTGCCAAGGCATTAATATGCAGCATAATATTAGAGTTATTATGGATCAATTGCTTTATTAAGGGGTGGATAAGGGTGTTTTTAAAACAATTTTGACGTTAAAACTTGAAAAATAAAATAATTTGAATATGACGAATACTGGTAGGTACATCGTAAAAGTGAGCATGTCCTAATTACCGTCATCACTGACGATTACTGGGGCAAATCATATTTAAGTTTAAAATCGAATAATATTCTTATCTTTACCACAGTGACTATAATTATCTACTATAGGACCGTGTTAATAAAATGTCAAAGTCTACGGGGACCAGTATTCGTCATACACCTTTACGAATAGGTTGTCGAGTACAAACACTTAAAATGCTATGACGAATATAGGGACAAACAGGTGACGAATACTGATTCTTGCAGAAATGGTAGCAAAACGATTTAAATATTCAGCAGATGATATGCAAGCAGCCCTTTTGGCTGTTGAAAATGGAATGTCAGTCTATTCAACCGCTAAGGTTTACAAAGTGCCAAGAATGACACCAAGAAAAACACCAATTAGCGGAAAAATGGGACCACCTTTAACTGTATCAAGCGAAGAAAAAATTTTCCTGGAAAGATGGATTCTCCATTTAGCGTCCGTACGTTTTCAAATAAATAAAGAGCAACCTCTGGACAGCGTTCAAATATTAGCCAAGCAATTGGGAGAGCAAGATAAATTTCCAAATGGAAGACCTGGTCGTCACTGGTATGAGGCATTTCTAAAACGCCATCCCCTGATAGCAGAAAGAAATGGTCAAAATTTAACTGCAAGATGTGCCGCTGTCTCATGAACATACAGAGATGTTCATGAATGAAAGAAAAGATTCCAACATCGTAGAAAATGCTGAGTTCGAAATCCAGGGCGCCGAAAACGATGTCGCTACAAACTCAGAAAACGGTGTTTCATCCATATTGGAATGCATTACTACTGAAATTGTTGCAGAAGAACAAGGGAAAGCACAACAGGAAAAAGCAGAAGTACAAGATAAAGCACAAGAACAGGAAAAAGCAAAAGAACATGAGAAAATACAAGAACAGGAAAAGCCAAAACAACAGGAAAAAGCACAATGCTTAACCTGCAAATGCTGGGTGCATGAAGTGTGTGCCAACATATCTAAGAGTACCAAAAAGTTCGTGTGTTCATTTTGTAATTAAATAAACTAAGAAAAAATAGAGAATACGAGTTTTAAATTAATTACTAGGTTTTTAACCAGCTCTTCCCAACTAACGAATATTGGGACACTTCTATGACGAATACTGGTTCAGGTGTAAATTGGGTGTGACGGTTACTGGGCCAAACGGTAGTTTTTTGGTATTTTATTTATTATTTCAAATTTGGATACCTAAGTTTAGTGCAATAATTTGGTATCTATCACAAAATAGATATATCAATGACCATAAAGCTAAAATTTAAAAATTTTGACACGCGAAATACATGCGATTCAAACGAGATGAAGTTGGGATTTCCGTTAAGTTGACGAATACTGGTACGTTTACCTTATGATAAGTTGGTCACTGATGAGTGATGACCACCAAAGCCAGTTGATTATTTTTTTTCTAAAGTAGCGACATGAACTTGAAAAGGCAACAATAACGATCTTTCGTCCGCTAGATGGTGTTAAGAATTTCGAGTTTGCAGAAAAGTTTGTCAACAAGTTTGCGACTTTGATAGTTTGACGTTTAGCATAATTTATTATTGTCATAATATTACTGAATTTTTTGGATATTCAAAATATTAACATATTGGAAAGCGTTTTAAATAATATTGCAGTGTTTGATAACAGGTAAGTAACTTATAAATATTAGACCCTTAAAAGATTACAAGAATCCATATTATATTATTAATTGTTATAATCTCAGGAAAGTCACAAAAATGCTGTAGATGTATACAATCTCGATTGAATGTGTCCTGGGAACAAGAGTTATGAGTCAATCAAACAACCTTTATCATGGCAACATCATTTTTAACGTGCTTAACTAGGAGGACAGGTAGTTTATACAAATTTTCTTTTTAATAACTAATTTAGGTAATACAGACTGGCATGACAAGATTAACGGTATCCAAATTTTGGGCAATTACAAACGCTATACAGTTCATGAAGTGTAGTTGATTAGTTGTAATATTTTTAATGATGAAACCTAACAGACAAAATCAGTATCCACTCTTTTTCCTCCAGACTTATGAAGAATAAGATTCAACATCGATGTCATCGTAAGATTTAATCACAGACCGAAAATTTACCAATGGAATATAGTCTGGTACTCCATAATTTCCACGTTTCTACTGCATACAATATTGGGATAAAGCAATTACTAACCGAAGTGCCCTTTTGAAATTATTTGAAATTTTCACTGTTAAAAATCTATTTTGCTGGTTCAAAACACCTTTTGTGGATAGCAATAAGCCTGTTTGTAACGGTTTCGAATAGCGTTTTGCCATCAGAAGACATTTTATTAGTAAAATTTCAAAATTAGTGTAATAGTTTTAGTACTCTATTAGTCTATTCCATAGTATAATAGTGGTTTTATTAGTATTATAATTACAGTTGTATAAAAACTGCTTAAGTAAATACATGTAGCCTATATTGCGTATTATTTCGTCATTTTTATTATCAAATTGATATCCAGATTGTATGGCTGTTTCATGTTATCAATAAACCATTATGCCTTACTTCTGGAAACAAGTATTCAACCTTTACTTCCAACACTTCTAATAAATTCAGTATCTCTTCATGTATTTCTGGAATAGGTAGGTACACTTAAATGTTTCAATTCTTCTTTGTAGTGTTTTAATGCACAGAATAGATAGCAATTGTCTTTTAGTTCATTGTAAGCACTTGTACCACGTTGTACTTGTACTACATGTAGTATACAACTTGAGGAATTAGCGAATGCTCGTATCTGATCATTTTATTCCACGGTGGGTGCCTACCCTATTATTATATCTGTTCAGCTCGAATACTTTCTTTAAATTTTCAAATATAGATATAATTTCTCTTTTCTCTCTATTATAACTGTGCAACTTGTAACTGATTTTGTAAAGTATTTATTAATTAATTCTTGGTCATGGATTATAGGATTGGGGATCGTGAGCTAGGAACAATTGGATTTGTTTAATCATATCATATATTAAAGGTTATCATATATTTTATTGTAACATATTACATCGGTTCTAGGTCAATCAATTAGCAATTTCATTATTAGACACAAAAGAACATATGCATTGTCATAAGTAGTTACATAAATTAAATTACGCTTAACACTTATTGGAACACCCAATCACTTATTGACATCGAATAATACCTACAATTCATTTTTTACACTTTTCCGATAACAAACAGAAATTATAAATAAACTTCCTAATGGTGTCAGACAAATCTAGAGAATTATTTACTCTTGTACGTTTTCTGGGTTGAAGAGTTTTGGAAGTATGGGCTGTAAAATTGTTGGTAAATAAATATTTAAGCAAAAGCTTTTATTTTATTTATATCGATTGTTGGTAAAGCTTTTCATCGCAAAACATTTCTGCCCTCCGATTTTTGAATTGATCTTGATTTCTCATTCTTCAAGCAAAGAAAATAACAGTTTATTTCAATATATCTCAAAACTAATATTTTAATTGTTAATTGAATCTGATAAATACTTACTTCTCAAAGCATTGCAAAACAGGATAATATCACCTTCTCTACCAATATTATTTATCCACTTTTCCGGGTTATTTTTCGGTAATCGGTAAAATGTTACACCGCTATTAATGTGGCAATTAATTGCACAATAACAAAGCATGATAATTAATTCTTAATTGCAAAACTAAACTGAATTTTAAATTCAAATAGTATTTAAATTGATAAACGTCAAAGTCGCGATAGTAGCGCCACAGCGGCAAGTAAATCGTTATTGTTGCCTTTTAAAACGTCAAAATTCATGTCGCTACTTTAGAAAAAAAACAATCAACTGGCTTTGATGACCACAATATTTATTATCGGTCATTGCATCAAGGCACTCTGAAACAATGTAATAGTGTTAGCTAAAGCTAAACCTAACATTACATTGCAATATTGCCAAATCTATTTTTTACGCATATAGAAAATTAAATGATTTGAAATAATAAAAATTATTAATTTCTTTTTACTTTTAAACGATCGATGTAGGTACGCATCAGGTAACTTGATTTTGAAATAGCAGCTTTCTATACTGTTACAAATTTTGAACTTTGAGGGTTTCATGTAAGTTCAGGAAACCTTTGCCAGTTGTTTTGTAATAAGCTTTTTGCCTTATTTTTGTTCAAGGAATAACTTTGCCTGAAGCTTGCACCACCATTTGTACTAGGTACTACCTACACACCCTGTAGGTATATTTATATTTTTTCAAAACGATATATTACTTTAGTGAAATTGTGAATGTGTTACAAATATAACACAAGCAGCACAAGCCAGACTTCCAAATAATTGGTTAATGTAATTGTCATTAAAATTTCATTTGTCCTCTACTTATTTCTGACAAACAAATTATTTGCAGATGATAATAATTATAAAACTTAATACTGGCTTGTGCTGCTTGTGTTATATTTGTAACACAATCACACTTCCACCAAAGTAATAGTACCTACCTATATCGTTTTCAAAAAAAATATAAATACCGAGAGACCGAGAAAGGTTGTCCAAAAAAACTACTTTCTACGAGAATATCAAACTTTACATCCTCCAGCTGCCATCATAGATATCCTGCTGTCATTGTATGAAATCAATTCATTGGAAACACTGTAGGTAGGTACTTACTGTAAACTTTGTTTAACAATGTTTAATTAGTATTGAAAAGTACGTTTTTCTATATCTAATAATAACAGCGTCCAAGAATAAAAAGGGAAGTTACAGAAACGTAAACGCATAAGACAACTGTCAACAGCACTGTGGCTAATATCACACTAGAATGAAATATTGCTAACTTCTTGGAAGGTACCTAGTTTTTTTGGACAACCTTTCTCGATCTCCCGGTATATAGTAATTTTATACTGTTTTATTTATATCGCAGTTTATTTACATATTTATTTCCTGACGGCGAATTGGCCGCCGGAGAATCGGCTGCCGACGAATCGTCTTGCCGGCGAATCGGCGACGGCGAGTTGTCCGATTCCCTCGGGGCAATCAACATCAAAAATAAATGAAATTCATTTTTTGGATTCGCGAACATGCTCTAACCAACTACATTATAAATTTTAAAATTAATATATCGACTGATGTTTATAATAGTAAACTTTAATTTTAATGCTAATTGTAAAAGTTTGACTGATTGGTTTTAATAAAGGTAATAACCTCATAGCTACAATGCAATGTTGCAACATATTGCAAACAAATTTAACAACAGGTAGATATTTAGGATCAGAAAGAATACAGAATAAGGAATAGAGCGTATAAAGAAATTCCAAATTTATCAAGACTTAATACTTGATTGATGAACAATGTAGAAGGTTAAAATTTACCCGTTTTCCAAAGCATGAAGGAATTGAATCTCAATCTTTGATAGAATAATTCTGAAACTAGCGAAGAAGGGGCAGTATTGTATTATATTTTTCCAATCAATATATCTGGAGGGGAATGTCGTACTGTGCTCCGTTTCGCCATTTAAGAAACATCCTTTATACTGAGAATATAACGTAAACGTAGTATGTAGCTACATTGGTATTATCTCATTTAAAAGCACTAAACACAGAAAATACGTAAATTTCACTGAACGAGGGCCTAAAACACAGTGGCAGCGCCCAAATTCAAATTTCTGAACATAAATGATAAAAAGGGTAAAAATTATTTCTAAAATAACAGTTTGAGACGATGTGTTAATTAAAAATATTACAAAAAGTAGCTAATGTGTATTAGCTACTAAATTTATGTATTTTTCTACAATCCAAATTTTATATAGTATAGTACCTTGGTATAGTACCTAAACTCTTACAATCTTCCCACAAACGTAATGTTTCATAATTTACTAATAAATACTTTACAAATCAAGAATTGATCACTTAGCTACAAGACCATTCAAACAAATAACGAATATTTTCACGTTATAACTAAAAAGAATATCGAAATGTTCCACTACAGAGAAGAAACACAGTAGTTAAAAGCAAATGCCCAACAAACCGCACAGCATTTACGTTTACAACTCAATGGGTAAGAATGGAATTAAAATGGATCCATTGTTGCGTGTATCCGTAACAAAGCTAATCGTAAATGACAGGCGGTGTGTAAATAGTTAGTAATAGAGATTAGTCGGACAAGCAGATCAGAGGTATGGGTTCTTGAATGGCTTGTAGATTTATAGATACGAAACGATTGCTTGCTAGTTGATCCCAAACACTTCAGAAATGATTTTATTCGCAGATTACCACACTTCAGATTTTTTGTCCTGATGAATTTCTAGTAAAGTTGTAAAGCATGTTTTCTTAAAAGGATTCGTCCAACTGTAAAGAAATGTTTGAAACAGTAAATTGCTAATAGGTACCTACCTATACTACGCTTTTTCTTTAAAAAATTGTTTTGTATAGAAACCAATAAAGACAGCAGATTTCAAGACGCGTATAAATAAGAAAAATCAAAGCAGCAGGCTTTACTTGATTTAATTAATTGATTTAGGAATAAAAAAAGCGATGCTTGGCGTTGGCTACAAATTGCAATATCTTTAAAATAGGTACAGACGAAGAAAATATCGCATCTTTACTCTCCTGTTTGCAAAGAGGAAAAGTAGAGGTTAGCACCTCCCTGGATTTTCTCATACTATACATAAATATTTCTTTTTTGGTATTCAACAGTATAGTTTGCGAGGCAGACCCTGTAAATCACTTGAATGCGGAACGAGGAAAATCGAAACGTAGGTACAGAAGAGAAACACGCGCTCTTTAGTAGTACATAGATACCAGTAAATAATAGGTTTGTTCCAACAAGCGGTTCTGGTACAGTTCATGAATCAGTTCAGGAACGATTTTATGCGCATGCCTTAAAAAAGTACTGTCTCTGAACTGGTTCTGCTGCGTGTTGGAACGTATCACAAATGACCACGATCCTTGCGCGCATGCTTTAAGAAATCGTCCCTATGAGTTCTAAGGTGGTTCTAAGTCAGGACCAGGAACTGATTTCACCGTTCTCGAATCGGTTCGGAATTAGTTCTGTCGACGTTGGAACGCTCTGTGAACTAGTACCAGGACACGTTCCGTATTTGTTGGAACGCTAATTTCAATTTGCGCACACTCCGGCCAGTTCCGAACCGATTCGAGTGTTTGTTGGAACAAACCTAATAAATAATAAGCTGGCCAAGTCGGATGATCGCTACCAACCGACAACGATCCAACGCTGTCAGAGTTCAACCTAAATCTTCAAATTTTACAAAACTTCGAGAAATTCTTATCAACCGTAGGTACATTTTATTTTAGCTACCTATATGAATACCTTATACTTTGTGATAGACAATTAAATTTTACATTCAATTATATAATAATATACAGGGTGTTTCATTTAAAATAACAAAGTTGCTTATTGTAGGTACTGTGGAAAGCAAGCGCCCAGTATACTACGTGAAGAAGAATGCAGATCTATACCTATACTGAATAACTTTTCTAAGTATTTAAACTTCTTTTATATTTTGAATAATAAAAGAGCTATATAGGAGTATCAATTTCCGTAGAGGGCGCCACAGTGACTAGCATTCATAAAAAAAAGAAAATCTACTATGTAATACATGCATATACGTGTAGAAGATTTAAAGACAATCGTGTGGACAGTTTGTTTTTTATAATTTTTTAAAAATTTCAAAAATATTGGAAGAAGGGCGTTGCGACTATTTTTGGATTTTCTAAATTAATTTTTTTTCATGGTATAGTACCGCCCGTGGTACCGCCAAAGGGCTGATATTTGATAATGTGTCACATGACCTTCCTGCAGGTTAGTATTAACAAATTACGTCAAAGTCATATCATATGACCCTCGTGGAAGGCGCTGATTGGACAGTTTGTGTTTTGTCTCAAGGAGGATCACATACTACGGTTCGAAGGTATTTTGTTTGTTTTGGGCTCCGGGATGGTCATGTAACCAAATGTCATTAGACCACCTTATAAATGAATCAACTAAGCAATGGAGTAAAATATGCAACCCAAATAACAAATTAAACAGATTCCTGGATTGCGATTTAAATATACCTAGAATTCCAAATAACAATAATATTATAACAATTATTAAAGTGCAGTAAACAAATGAGAAATTAATCAAACTTGATAAGGAATCTATTACTACTTACTCGCTGACCACAATCAAGCAGGTTTTGTTTAATTTTTAGTAGTTAGTACTCCAAAAACACCATCTACTCTATTTACAGTATGTGGAATGTGGAAAAACAAAAGACATATAAGACTTTTTCACGACTTATGCCCGGTTTCTGGAAACAAATGTATGAAACCATAATGAAACCCATAACTTATGTATTCCATAAACAGCGAATAAAGCACTCAAATGACATTAGCTCACCTGATCAAATTTCGTATAGGCCAATTGGTGCCCTCCACGAGGATCACGTGATACGTCATGGACTGCCTTATTGACTGTTTATCGAATACATAAGTTATGGGTTTCATAAATTTGTTTCCAGAAACCGGGCATAAATGGGGTTTCATACAGGCGATTTTTTCTTTTTATTTCCTTTGGTTAAATTTGAATTTGCCGCCAAATTTAACAAATGAAAACAAAAAAAAATCTCAAGAGAAAAATCGCGCCTATATGAATGGGGTTATGAGGTAATAAACCAGCTTTGCAGCAAGTATGGATGAGTCTCCACTGTTTGGAACTGATTCTTAAAATACAGCTCATTAATTTTGAAGAACTATACAGTACTGCATTGATATGAAATTGTCATCATAATGGTTTTTACGATCAGTTCTTCTTTGAATGTAATCTTCACATCATTCTAGTTTTAAAAAGTCGCCAATAAAAGCATTACAATTCAACACCTCTCGCTATTCATAGCTCTAGCCCTTTTTCTACAGCATTGCATTTTTCAGCAATACTTGGATAAGTAAGATAAAAGGGCGCATTGTTGTCAACAGCAACACTCGTAGAGCTCTTGAAGTAATGCGAGCTCCTTTGATTATGATAATGGGGCGCCAGCGGTGGCGGCCAGTAGTGCTGGACTTGGAGCACCTCTAGACAGGAGCACTCTTCAGCGCTCTCCGACAACCTTTCATAACCTGCTTTGCTCTCTACTGATTGCTGCTGACCGACAGCTTATAACCCTTTACACGAAAAGAGACCTCTTCATATTTACCACTTAGAACTTGCTTTGCTCTGATTTTCAATGTTCCAGATCATTTTCTCTGACGCTTCCTTTTATTTAAGTGTTGTTTTCAAATTGTATATTATTACTTATACTGACTCACTGTTCAAAAACCAATTACATTAAGAATACAATTATAATTCGTTCTGATATTTCGTTTTCATGTTTGTGCAGATATTATCCATGAAAAAAATCGTATAGTAGGTACCTAGGTACTAAGTAACTCAGAAAGAAGTAAGTAAATCCAGAAACACCAGCCATAATGGCGATAGACAATATTAGGAAAATAGAGGGAAAAATCTAGATGTGAGAGAGTGCGAGGATGCTGGGGTAAGGAGGAAGAAGCACAAGCACGGTTTGTGATTGGTGCAAAATTTAGTTGGTACCGCTCAAGCAACAACTAGGGAAAAATCAGGTTCTAAAACGTCTAGTTTCTCTAACGTTTGAAGAGAAAAAACAATTTTTTGTCAGGCTGACCATAAACGTGTCATTTTTGTGCCAAAAATCTTGAAATTGAAGTAGCAGTTCGTTTTGTTGTCCCATCCACCACGTTTTCTTGATTTGGTTCAGTCTTTCCTCCGTCTATTCCCAAATCTTAACAAATCCCGTGCTGTCAATCCTTAAAACATGAGTTGGAAATCAGGCGCGTATTCAGGGGGGGGGGCTGAGGGGGCTGCAGCCCCCCCCCGAAATATCTCGTTAGTTATAATAAAATTTGTATTGCTGCAAATAATATATTAAATTTTTATTTAGAAAAAATGCTGTTTTGCATGTTTCTTAAGCATCCAGCTCAGACAGGTAGACTGAACTTGGAATATTCAATAGGCATCTGTTTTCAATTTGGGCTATGTAAATAGTTTTATAATCCCTAATAGTAACCCTAACAGGTTAACGGATTAGATGGATGCGTATACCTGCTAATGTGCTTGGTCCTACTGTTGGTCAACTAGAAATTTCCAAGAAGGAACTTTGTTGGGGACAGGAGCTGCTATTTGCTTACCTACCCTTGCAATTTTACACAAATATTTCTTGAAAATCCTTAAGCCAGCTAGAATTTGCATTCATAAACCAGTAAGTATGTACCGATACCATCTGTACGGTACAGATGGTATATATATTCATAGGAACATTCAAATTTCGGACAATGCCGTAATTGACAAATTTGCTGAAAGTGATAAACCAAGAAGGCTTAACTTTGTGATTTAAATTTTCAATTTTCGTTTTAGACTAATTATTTTTTTATTATATGTAGTGTATAGTAGAGTCTAGAGTAGAGGTAGGTAAACATGTTTTCAACTTTTTCTACAATTTAGTAATGAATCTGTCTAATTAGCTAAGCTTACCTACTTTGATAAAAAAAATTCACCAGCCCCCCCCCAAAAAAAATCCTGAATACGCGCCTGTTGGAAATGGAAATAAAAAACTGACTTTGAAGAATCGTTGATATTGAAAAATAAAAGTTATTTCCAAAAAAACAGTCTTTTATTATCAAGTCTGAAATTATTCAAATTGCCCTTGTAACTACCGAAATATTCTGTAATCCAAAAACAAGTTAATCAAAAAAAATTGCATTTTATAATAAAAACCTACCTAATTGAGAAATACACATCACCACATCTGTCCTATGTGAAGCAGTGGGGTAGAAGCTTAGGGATCTAGAAGCGCGAGCTCGTAGTATTTACCCTCCACTCGTCTCTGTTTTAGCTGCTTTATTGCGAATCTCAAAGTCAACACTGAACATTGGACCCCTGCAATTTTCGTTGTCAGTAGCGTTCTATATATACCTACCCCGTTTCTCTTTTATGCTACATATAAACATATTACATAACATACCAGTGACATCGAAAAAAATCATTTTAGAAAAAATAGAAATTTCATTCGTTCATTACATTCGTTCTTCAACTAATAAAACTTTACAAGATGTACAGTCAGCGACAAATGTTTTCACCAGTCTTGTACCACTGTTACCCGCTTTACTGAGAAATATAACACATTTCTATATTTCATTTCATCTTGTTAACAGTGTTACCAACATACCTACATAAAACAATAAGAACGACGTTATGTTGCCTCTTATATTTCTCAGAAAAACGTGTTCAGTGGTATCATACTGGTGAAAACATTTGTCGCTGACTATACCTAATCATGACAATTACTATAAGTAGTTCTAAAATTTTGGTTGTCGTAAATGCTTATGAATGCATAAGTCGTAATAAAAGAGGAAGTATAGTGATAGTATACTTCTACCATTTTCTACGAACACCAATTTTCGGCATTTTCGAACCACGGGTCATTTAAACTTTTTCCTCGTTTTTCCAAAGTATAAAAGAATTGAATCTCAATCTTTGACTGCGACAATAACTCTGAACCTAGCGAAGAATGGGCATTATGGTATTATATTTTTCCAATCAGTATCTGGAGGAGAATGTCGTACTGTGCTCCGTGTCCGCCATTTAAGAAACACCCTGTATAATAAGTATTTATTTAGTTACGAAAAACTTTTAAAACAATGTTGGTAAAAAATTTACGGAATGGTAAATACGGCACATCATGAATAAAGGCCTACGTTCTCAAGACCTATTTTTTTTAATTATTTTCAAAATAAATGTGAAATTTATATCACAATTGTTTAACAGTCTTGTAGGTTAACATTATGGGTCATTATCATTCGAAAACCATAAAACTTTTCACGCGCAGATACTGAACGAAAACTTATTATTATTTGGTACGATATAGTGCTACCATTTATTAATTCGCTGCATAATGGTAAGTTACTGCAAACCAGGACGAGTTACTACATAAAAATCCGACATCTTATATTTTGCTGCCTCTGCTTCTTCAAAGCAAACTTTATAAAATTTGATTATAATTTTTGCTTAATATGCTATATTTTGTTCTCATATGTGAATATGATAATTAGTTTTATACGTTCGAAAACGTTAAGTTAAAAATTCTTAATACTTCTTCTTCTGCTCTTTCTTTTATTTATTTTTCTATGTTATGTAATCTTTTTTATTATTTTTATTTACAACCAATAAAATCCTAATAAAAAGGAATAAAATAAACCAAATTTTTATCCTATTATAATAAATCGCTGTTATCTCAAAAACTTGATTTGTCCCTAAAGCTCCTCCACCAAGCTTACAAATGCCCCGGAAAATATGTAAACTACTTATATTTTGAAAGACAAGGCGCGACAATAGGTACGTCAACCAATAGCAAACAATTATTCTCAAAAGTACATTCATTGAAAAAATCCAATTGACGTTTGAAATTTTAATAATTTCAGTGATGGCAGATTGTTTTGACATTTAGAATCTGTTAAGTATAAATGCTAAATCGAGGAAGATAATTCATTCTGAAACCAGAAATATCATTTGGAAGGTCATGGAATTCTTCGAATGAAAAATATTTACAATTATTTAAATTTGCCGCCTAAATGTTTTTATTTTGACTGTACTTTGGAAAGGACACGCCCACTTTCAACTTTGTAAGCTTGGTCGAGCTGTATATTTCTCACGACCTTCTTGATTTCCAAGACTTGACGTCTTTTCTCGGAAATCAAGAAGGTCGTGATATTTCTATTTGCAAAAATAACTGAACAATTGCTTGGAGCCTACTCCGTCAACCGTATTGTCCGAATCTCTAATTACGTTGATGTATTTATTTTCTGATAACAAAAATAAATTAAATATTTTAGAAGCTTTTGAAATTTATAAACACACAAAAAACAACATACCTACCTTTAATGAATGAGCAAATTGAACTCTTAGATTCTCCTTTACTGAAGATTTTAGAATAAATATCTTTTTAAAACTCACTGATAAGCGACTGACCTCCGACGGGTTGACTGCAGGGGCCAGTTGCTTCACGCAGTGTTAAAATAATAGAATCAAGCAGTTATCTATATAAATCATTTTGCATTTGTTATATCTTATATGCTTTTGAGTTTTTGACAATGGCATTACAATTTGGCTATAAACTTAAAAATTTAATAGAATCCTATACAAGCCTTAAATGTTTTAACTTTCTCCGCCCATGACAATTTAAAAGCTATTCCTTTATAAATCGCTTGGTTTGTGCAACCCCTGAGCAAATAACGCTTAACAGGCATTAAATCGATTTCTAATTTAAACTGACTCCTGCTCCCGAGACTCTCTCTCTTATCATTTTTTATTTACTCTATAAATTATTAACCCGAAAATCTTGAAAGCATCCATCTTAACCACAAAAATGATTGTTGATTTTTATATTGCCGGATTGCCCTTATTAATATTTAATCTTAATTTATATCTATATGTGAGATGGGAGTTGATAACAATTATTTGAGCAGCTCAATCAATGGCGAATTTTAAGGTTCCAAAAATTTAAAAAAACACTTATAAGGAATTTCCTTATTTTATTAGTTCGCCAGCCAATCAGAAGGGTTCTTTTTCAAAAATTGAACCAATCAGAAGGCTATTTTACTGATAATATTTTTGACAACGGAAAAGCAGTAGAGTCTTTCAGCCTATCCTTTCAGCAACAACATTTAAGTATGTCAGATAAATGTCAAACATGAAACAAATATTAAAAAAGTGGAGGTGCAAACCTCCCCTGGACTTTCCCATACTAAAAATAAACATTCGTTTTTGGTATTCAACAGTATTGTTCGCGACAACCGATAAACTAAACTTGAAAATTAACACAAGTGCCGATTGTGTTCATCTGCGCATGTGTGATTATTTATATTCATAGGCTGCTAGGATTTAATTAGCCGGCGACAAGGAATTCCCGTCCCGCGCATGGTCACAATTATCGGCACTTACAAATTTCAGCCTACACTGTTTTAAAGTTCAAAATTCGTTTTTCTCATTAACCGTACATTTTAGCCATATGAACACCTTATACTATGTGATAGACAATTAAATTTTGCATTCAATTATATAATAATATACAGGGTGTTTCATTTAAAATAACAAAGTTGCTTATTGTACTGTGAAAACCAAACACCCTGTATACGTGATATAAATTTAGAAAAATGTAAATTTATATACTGAACAACTTTTATATTTAAACTTCTTTCATATTTTGACTAATAAAGGCGCTATAGGAGCTTCAATTTCCGATTTTCAAAATCTCGTAGAGGGCGCCACAGTGGAATTCTGGCGTTCATCAAAAAACAAAAATGTAGCTAATACCAAGCTGCATAAGTATAGAAAATTTAAACAAAATCCTGTGGACAGTTTTTTTGTAATAATTTTTCAAAAATTTCAAAATTTTTGGAAGAGCGCCGTTGCTACCGTTTGTAGATTTAGTAAATATTTTTTTTTTCATGGTATAGTACCGCCAAAGGGCTTTCAAACAAGTTGTTGCGAAACCTGATCAGATAACTGGTTTTTGAGTTATGGGGCGTTAAAGTCGAAATTTTGAAAAATTCATAGCGGCCGCCATTTTGAAGTTAGAGAGTCCAGCAAAAAACTGTTTCCCTTCAATTATGGTTTTCTTTCATAACACCTGCTCAGATTTTCAAAATTCCGCTTCTGAAAAAAATGATACCAAAAAAACATGTCTAACTTCCGCTTCCGGTTTCGGATTTTTTTGAAAAGCTTATTTTGTCGATGAATTTTTGATATACCTCTTCATTTCAAATTTCATCAAAATTGGTTCACTAGTTTTTGCGTTAGAGGCGTTACATACATACCCACCCACCCACGCACGCACGCACCCACCCACAGACAGACATTTTTTCTAGACCACTTTTTTGGGGTCCTGGAGGTCCAAAACACGTATTTCCGCGAAAATCTCGACTTCGAAAATTTTCATGATATCAATACTTCCCTATACCAGTAGTGGTATGGGAAAGTAAAAAAATGTATTATTATTTTTAAAATTCTTGTTTCGTTGAATTAGATATCATCCGAATACAACTCTTACTCTGAGTATTTCTTCAGTAGGTACCTATTCGTCATTCATTCATTAGTCATTACCTACTCGTTGCTGCTGTTTTTGGAAAATAATTGCTCGCCAGCCGCTCGTCAGTAATTATTTTCGTCAGCTGTTCAGAATGACACATATTGTCGGCAAAACTAAGAGCACTCGTTGTATTATATGCGGCAAGTTATAATAGGTAGTTATTCTTCCCCTCATAAATTTTGTCCGAGATCCGCCACTGGTGTGCGAACTACTCAATATATTATTAGTTTCTAACGAGAAGGTATTCTAAATAAATTCTTATTCTATCGGAAGGAGAACTTGAATGGACTTCTAATAAGCCTTTCCCATCCTTTGGTTTTCTACTGTTGTTTGTTATTGTTAACCCCTAAATAGGTATGTAAACAAATCGGCAAGTAGGTAGTACTTAATTATTGTTTCTTTTATAAAATGTCGGTTTCCATAGACAATCTTATGAAAACATGCGTAATGCCGCTGTTATAGGTACCTGCACTGTTATTAAGTGTCATTAGATTTTATCCAGGGTAGGATAGGTACACTTGTAGGACGATCCTATAATTATGTAACAATACTTGATCCTTCTTGTAGTTTACTCCATACAATGTCAATTTCCTGTTGTTAGTATAATAGGGTCTCATTGTGCCTACCTGTTTCTTTATGCCAATATTTAAATTAAAAAAGCAAACACCAAATTTATGTTAACTTGTATGCAGCAGCAGATATTAGAAGTGAAAAGCATGTAAAAGTCCAAACTATGTATTATTACCTACTTATTATTATTTATCGAATTAGAAAAATATGACTCCTCCATACTTAGGAACTATGCTCAACCCGGTATGCCGCGAGTTTTACTTCGGTAAAACGAAAAAGATTTTTTTTACAAATTTATTTCAATATTAGCGAAGGAACTACGTACAGTACAAATGCAAAGACATAATTAAAATAATAAACCTTAAGCTAGCCTATATAAAGCTTCATTATCAGTGAAGGAGTCTTCTGTCTGTTAATAGATAAGTAAAGGGAGTGCAATCTAGCAGTTCCCAGGCAAAGTGTAACTATGCAGTTCTCACGTTATAACTCCTCCCTTCTAAGATTGTTTTATATAGCAATTTGAACTTATAGTTAGAATTTTTATAAAACATTTCTTCCAAAAGGCTTATTATAGATACACAAAATATATCATTAAACATTAGATTGAACTAATTCAATAGTTCTGTTTTCAACCTTAGGGGCTATGAATTTGATTAATTTTTGTTTTACAATATTTTTCTTAAAGTAGATTATAATAAAAACTATACAAATGATTACAATTATCCAAATAGTTATGGTTACACTAGAAATGCCAATATGTCGAAGAATAGTTTCTTCTTTAAGGAAGGATATTTATATTTTTATCTAAATCCAGTTGATTCTTAATTAATTTATTGGTATCTATCATGGATAAATTGTGAGTAGTTAAATTTTTAAATTTACCATTAAGTGGTGTAATGTCAATGTGTGGCATTATTGGTTTTATTAAATTTTTGGTACTTGATCTCATTATGAATAGATCATCATGATTATCGATAATTACATCACATCCATCAATAATATGAATTAATGTGGACTCGATGATACTTTGTTTATACGAATGACTTCTACAATTAACATCAACAATTAATTTTCTTGGAGTACTGATTAACCAAGTGTTTTCTAAAATTTGAGTGATTTTATAGTTATTTAGTTTGAGTATGTAGGGTTCACAAGTATTATTTCTGTAAAAGGATAATAATTGGGTTTCACACAATAGTTCGTTTGAAATTTCCATTTTGTCTACAGGGTTGCAAAAATATTGGTTATTGGTTATTGATTTACAGTTTTCGTCTTTAATTATTAAACTGGAAGTTTTTCCAAATAGTATTGAAGAATAAAGGGGTACAATTAATTGGAAATGGTTGTTACTTTTCTTTATAGGGAAAGGTATTAATTTTATATATTGATATTCTTTTGTAACTTTAATCAGGGGTATCTCTAATATTGTGATAAAAGTGTTATGTTTCTGATACATTTTTATGGACATTACATTTTCTAGGGCATGTAGATTTTTTGTGTTAACTTCGTAGGGTAGTTGAAGTTCATTGTTTTTGATTTTTAATAATTTATTAATTTGTTCTAAATTTGTCAATAGGTCATCATTGTCTATGATAGAAATGTGTATTTGTTGGTTCTGAGCAAATGCTAAGGAGGTTTCTACTTCCATTAAAATATCAATAAATAATTGAAGTGCTTGGATGATTTCATTTAATACCTACTGCTTTAACAGAATAAGTGGCAATAACTTGGCGTAATTCATTGTGATTTAGTAATACTGTATCAATATTATGTTTTAATACTTTTTGATTTTCTGACAAATCTTTAACAATTGATATAGTACTGTTTAATATTTGAGCTTGTTCTATTAATATTTCTTTGCGGTTATTTACATTAGCATTAAGGGAATTAATTATTTTATCGTATCTTTCGCCGTCGTTGGCGTCTAAATTTCCTGTGAAGAATTTAAATATACTTCCTAAGCCATTTATAAGGCCTCTTTTAGGTCGGTAATTTATATGGGCAAATAATTGATTTATTAATTTGTCAGTTTTTCCTAAATACTGTTCTATCATTAATAATTGATTATTATGATTTACTGTGATATCACTAATATAAAGTGATTGTCTATGTTCTACTACATAACTAATATTAGAAATTCTACTAATTACTTTGAGAATGTCTTCTCTAATTAACTTATAGTTACTTAATAAGGGTTCATAATCGACTATTTTAAAAACGGTCCATTCTGAATATTTTACAATAGTTTTTCCTAAGTTAAGTGGGTAAAGCCCAGGGTTGTCTTTCATGTCAGTAAACGTCACGTCTGTCATTATCGGGATTGTAAGATAGGAGGTTGTCATCAGAATTATCCATAATCTGAAATTTTCATGATTTCATTAGCATGTCTAATTAAAATCATTTGGGTGTTTAAGTCTTTGACTTTGTATCTATTGTTGTCGAGGATTTCTATAATCTCGAAAGGTCCTTTAAATTTAGGTTTATTTTTATTTCTAAATTCTGTTTTTACATAAATTTTATCGTGTACATTGAATTGTATAGGGGTCTTTGATTTGTTTAGTTTCTCGTTTCTTAATTTTTTGGTTTCTTCTTGATTTTTGCTTAAATTTTTATATAGGATGTCTATATTGTTACGATGTTCGTTAATATATTCTTGATATATGTCTTTATCGTCTATGTCAAAGGGATTGTTACCTTGGGTGTGACCAAATAGTATTTCGTAGGGTGTTAGTTTTAAATTGGAGTGTATGCTGTTGTTATACGCTAAAATACAATGGGGCATTTTGTCTTTGTTATTCACATCTGTTAATAATCTAAAATGTTCAATTAAAGTAGAATGTAATCGTTCTACAAGGGAGTTTGATTGGTGGTGCAAGGGTGTGGTAATATGTAAGTTTATCTTATGATATTTCAGGAATTCTTTGATTAGTGTTACACTAAATTCTCCATCTGCTGTTATTGCTTTTGGTATTGAATATGCAGAGAAATAAATGAATAGTTTATCACATATTTCGACTGCATTTGCTGCATTTAATTTATAGGCTTGGGCAAATTTGGAAAAAGCGTCAATTATGGTCAAGTATTTTTCGTTGTTAATAAAGAATATATCTACGTGTAGATTTTGAAAAGGTTTAGAAAAAGTTTGAGTTAGTTGGAGTGGTAATTTGTTTGGTTTTCGATTATATTTTTCGCGTTTGCAAACTTCGCAATTATTAATGTATTCATTGATATCTTTGTTGATAGTTTTCCAAAAGAATTTTCTTTTGATATGTTCGTTTGTTTCGTCAATACCTCTGTGGTTATTTTTTCCTAGGTGGTATTGTTCTATTAGGCTTAATTGGTGTTCTCTGTCTATAACGTAATTTACTTGTTTCAAGCATTTAAAGTAGGTGGGTGAATTTTCATTATTTATAGTGTACATGAATTTTGAAAATTTATCGAAAAGTTCTGGATTGTTTGAAAAACAATAGTAATTAGTTTTTGGTTTCATGTGTTCAATTGCAAGTTTTGTAAAAACTTCAATGTAATTTTTGTCGTTAGCAAAAACTGTGTAGTGGGTATAATAATTTTCGAATCTGGATATCTGTAAGGATTTTGGTATTGTTGCTTTGATTAATTCGATTTGATTTTGATGGTATTGAAGTGGTTTTTCACAAATTGGGAAACTGGGACTTGACGATTCTTGTGAATGAATAGTCATAGAGTCAGATGGTCTTTCATTTTCTGGTGGCGGTTTTTTTTGTAATATTTCTGTTTCAATTTTAGGTCTAGCAGGTTTTAATATGATATCTTGTAGGATTTTAATTTTTTTTGTTGTTTTAGGTTCTGGAGGTATTGTTAATTCGGGTATAGTAAATTCGGATGTTATATCAGGTGTGCTGCTTCTGATTGTTATTATACTGTCGTTGTCAGATCTTAATTCAGGGGTTTCTAATGATCTTTCTATATTTAAGGGATTAATTTGGATTCGGCTCAAGGCGTCGGCGACTTTATTTGTTTTACCTGGAAGGTGTTTAATTTCAAAATTGTATTCTTCCAATTTTAACGCCCATCGGGTTAGTTTTGAATTGGGCTCTTTTAAGTTTCTAAACCAAACTAATGGTCTGTGATCAGTATAAAGGGTAAATTTAGTTCCAAAAAGATAAGGGCGGAAGTGTTTGGTAGCCCAAACGATGGCTAGTAACTCTCGTTCAATAGTGGAGTATCGGGTTTCTGTGTCATTTAATGTTCTAGAGGCATAGCATATAGGTTTTTGGTTTTGCGATAAAACGGCACCTAATGCAAATTTACTTGCGTCAGTAGTTAGTTCGAAGCTTTTGGTAAAATCTGGGTATTGTAATATAGGGTCATTCATAAGTAAAGTTTTTAGATAGTTAAATTGGTCAAGGAAAGTTTTGTCATGTAAAATTTTGTTTTCTTTTTTTAAACATATCGTTAGAAATTTTGTTAACTTCGCAAAGTCTTTTATAAATTTTCTATAGTAACCAAGCATTCCAAGGAATGATTTGATTTCTGTCTTGGTTGTTGGAGGTGGAAATTTTTTTATTGCTGATATTTTATCGGGATTTGGTTTGACTCCGTCTTGGGATATTACGTGTCCTAAATAATTAACGGATTTTTTTAAAAATTCGGATTTGTCGAGTTGTATTTTTAAATTACTAGATCTGCATCTGTCGAATACATTTTTTAATTTTGTCATATGTTCCTGAAGGGATTTTGAAAAGATTATAATGTCGTCTAAATAAATCATACATTGTAGGGGTGTAAGTCCTAACATTGCCTGATTTATGAGCCTTTGAAATGCTGCAGGTGCATTCTTCAAGCCGAAGGGCATACGCTTAAATTGGTAGTGTCCTTCTTCTGTGGAAAACGCAGTTTTCTCTCTGTCAGCTTTATTAATTTTGATTTGGTGGAAACCAGAGGCAAGGTCTAAAGTACTGAAATATTCAGCTTTTCCTAAATTGTCTAATACGGTTTCGATTCTGGGAAGGGGGAATTTATCTTCAATGGTATTTTCGTTTAATTTTCGATAGTCTATGACAATTCGCCATTTGACTTTTCCGGAAAGATCCGTTTTCTTGGGTACGACCCAAATAGGAAAATTGAAAGGGCTTTCAGATGGTTCTATTATGTCATCGGTTAGCATTTTATTAATTTGGTCTCGGACTTCTGTTCTATGAACGTGGGGATAACGATAAGTTTTGGTGAAAATTGGTAAATCATTTTTAGTTCGAATTTTATGTTCGGTGAGGTTTGTAAAAGATAAAGGGATATCAGGGTGGTGAAATATGTCTTTATAGTCATAACATAAGTCGTACAATTTAGATTTTTCTTCTGAATTTAAGTGATTAGTTTGAATGTTATTTAAATTTTCTTTTAAAATGTTTTTTCTTTGTGGGTTTATCTTTAAATTATTTAATTCTATTGATAGGTCGTCGTAGTTAATGAATTCGTCTAATATTAAAGGTGTATAGATTTCAAAATTTTGTTGTGTATCGGAAGTATTTATTATTGTAGTACAAAAATAATTGTTATGGACTTTAACTATGGCTTCTGGGGTTTTACAAGAGTCGTTAAATTTGATTGTTGGGCATTGTCTTATTCCGTTAGTTTCTGTTGTGGGTAATCTGATTTGTATTTCCGATCTAGGGGGAATATTAATGAATTTTATAGGGTCTAGATTAGTTTTAATTTTTGAAAAGTTACATTCATTTCTTTTTTGTTGTTCTTGCTTCAGCTTTGATTTATTATAGTAAAAGGGTACTGCTGTTTTTTCGGTTTGGACATGCATCCATTGAAAATCAATTCGTGCATTAATATTGGCTAGTAAATCAGATCCGATTAATCCTACATATTCTGGGTTAAAGTCGAATAGGTAGCAAGTATGTTCACCGGGTTCTTTAAATAAGGAATTAATAGGTACGTTAGCAATTTCGTTGTGTTTTGTTATTCCGTGGGATGTTTTAATTTCAAAGTTATAATTTTGAATAGTATCGGGGAAATGTTCGGTTACAAATGAAGGGGATAAAATAGTTTTGGTACTTCCTGTATCGATTAATAATTTGTCACCTGTTTGAGGGATTAAAATATAAGGTAAATTTGTCTTAATGTTAATGTGAAAGATTTCCGAGGCATTTAGCAAAAATCCTCATTTTGATTTTCGGTTTCGGGAGAATATTGTTGAAGGTTTTCTTCGTGGTTATTGTCATAGTTTTCAGGTACACCAGAACAAGCATTGTTCTCGTCAAAGTCGGAATATTCTTGATAGTCATAAGATTCGTCAGTATAATTTTGGGAATCAATATTTTCGTAAGGTTGACAATTATTGTCTTCCAAATGGTAAAGTTGCTGTGGGTTATTTGAAAAGTTTGGTCTTTTAGGGTGATTTTGATTTAATGTCTGCGCTGAGAGAGGTCGTTTATGAATAGAACTAGTTTGCATGGGTTCTACTTGGTTTGATGGGGTAAAGTTTCTTTTAGGGGCAAATACGTTTTGTCCAGGTTTTCCAAAAGGACGTTGGAATCCGGGGAAAGCTCGTGGGGGTTGATTAGGGTTAAGTCTGAATGGTTGTTGTTGTAATGGTCTCATAAAATTAGAGTTTTGGTTATAATTTTGAGGAAAATTTTGGTTTACTGGTCTTTGAAAATTTGTGTTTTGCATGAAGTTGTTTGGGTTTCTAAAATTCATGAAGTTATTTGGGCTTCTGAAATGTTGGTGGTTAGGTAATGGAATGTTATTTGGTGGTTTAGGTTTATTGAATTGACTAGTTACATTGGGTACTGGGTTTCTAGAAGAATTTTGAAAGTATCTAACATCTATTTCTTCGCGTATGATAGCAATTGCGTTTTCTAATGTTGTTGGTGCTTTGCATCTTAAAAATGAACTTAATGGTTCTAGTAAACCATTTATGAAGGCTTTTAGGGCTAGTTCTTTTGAAGCCATTAATTTGTAGTCTTTTATAGCTTGGGGTTCTGTACTCAATGATATTTTTGAATTATATACAGCTAGTAATGATCGAACTCTGTTGAAGTATTCGATTGGAGTTTCTTTAAAATTTTGTTTTAGTCTCGTGATATCAATTTGCAAATTTAATTCGGATCTTTGATCTCCGAAATTTTGAATAAGGGTATTTTTTAGTTCTTGCCAAGTATTAAATGAATATCCTATCACTATTTCTAAGGCTGCGCCTTTTAATCTGTTTCTAACTGCGGATAGTAGAAGCTTGTTAATATATGCTCCAGGATTGTGGGGTTGTAAAAATTGGTTAAGAATATCATCGGCACTGCGGATGTATTCACTAAGGTGTGACGGTGTTCCGTCGAAATGGGGAATTTCGTTCAACATGGAGACGTGAAATCCAGGGGGATATAAAGAGGGTCCTGTAGTTTCAGGCATGATTGAATTGTTTAATGTAAGAGTTGCTGGTCTTAAAATGGAACCAAAGGGCATTTAAATTTAAAAAAATGTTATTGAATGAAAATTAATGGTTGATGCTTGTTAAAAAAAATGATTTCTTACACTTATTATTAAATTACAGTTTAAATTAACTTTCGATTGCTTTATGGTTAGTAAACAATTTTAATTCTAGGGTCCTAATTCAGGGTGCCTACACATAAAACGTGAGTACAATCAGTAATTAAGTATACCTAGTGTATACGCTGAATGATCTCGCTTACCACGTTTTACTTGTACATAAAAATTTCTAAAATTAAGTTAATATTTTTTTATAATAATTAAAATATGAATTTATCACTTTGATAACTTCACAAACGATAATGATAAATATTCTTACTTCATCCACATTTCTTTGGTGTGATGATCCTAGGTTTGATCTCGATGATCAGATTGTGATCCCAATGATCAGATCTCCTCGATGGAGTGGTTACTACGATAGTAAGACTGGAACCAGCGATGCTAGGGCCTGTGGCGATGTTTGTCCTCAGCCTTTGCGATGATGGTTTCAGGTGGTTTCCTTACTCGGTTTCTCGATTTTTAGAGAGCCTTTTAGGAGTTGTTGGTTTCGAAGAAAGAATTCACAGTTAAGTATTAAAATACACAAATTCGCGATTTAATGTTGAAATGTTGAATTTGCTGTGAATCCTACCGACTGCGCCAGTTTTACTTCGGTAAAACGAAAAAGATTTTTTTTACAAATTTATTTCAATATTAGCGAAGGAACTACGTACAGTACAAATGCAAAGACATAATTAAAATAATAAACCTTAAGCTAGCCTATATAAAGCTTCATTATCAGTGAAGGAGTCTTCTGTCTGTTAATAGATAAGTAAAGGGAGTGCAATCTTGCAGTTCCCAGGCAAAGTGTAACTATGCAGTTCTCACGTTATAACTCGCGTTTCTATGTTTATACAATAACCTTGGATTAGCTAATCCCGAATCCGTCTGGTTGGATGAACAATTGAACACGAAGTTATTTATTGAAACTTTCAAGCATTTTCTGCCATATAGTGGTTCAGCCACTGAGCCACATCTCTAAAGGCGCGTCCACACTAGTAAAAATATATGTTGTGTGTGAATGTAGAATTCGGCACAAATATTTGCGCCGCAAAGGCGCTGCAATCGCTGCATAAATATTTATGCCGTGCGTTCGCGCTCAACACGTGTGTGATGGTTTGTTATTATTAATTTTTGAAATGATCCGTACTTTCATCCAAGGATAGTACATTCAATAATCTGCTGCAACCATTCTGTTTTTAATTTGATACAGATGTTTAATCCAATAGCGTCTGTTTTTTTTAAATTTCTTTTTTCTTCATAATATGCATAACAATGATAGCAGCACATTTCCTTTTCATTATTATTAATGTATCAGACATGTTTTAGCCGTTACCTACCTACTTGGGTTAACAAAGTATGATGTAAATTAACTCCCACTGACAAAATACGCCACAATCACTGGGTTCACGAAAAATACGTCCACACTAGAACGACGTTGCAGCGCAAATCTCTTTGATGTATTGACAAAAACCGACAAGGAATGGATCGCGTGTGCTGAATTTGGCGAAAAGTTTTGCGTACGTTCGAATGCGGCGAACACGTCTACATTTGCGTAAATTTGTAACTCGCACACAAATTTGTGGCGAATGAAACATACAACGCATATTTTTACTAATGTGGACGCGCCTTAAGGTATGGCGAGGTGTGTCGGCCAAGCCTTCGAAAAGTCTTCTTCTTCTTCTTATTCCTGATGAGGAACTTTCCAATCGAGACTCTTTCATTACACCGCAAGAGCCAATAGCTTTCTCTAGAGCGAACAAATTAAAAATGGAAAGCAACAGACGTACAAGAGGGGCGGAAGAGTTTTCCTATATTGACTGACACGCCGGCGCCGGAGAGTTGGCTGTAGGTAGAAATTAAAGCTTTAGAAACAGAACGAAAGAATTCACTAAAGAAAAATAATCTCAAGTCCAAAAATAAAATTTCTATAGTCTTTTTATTTATTTTACATTAATTTTTCTTACTCTTTTTTGCATACTTTAGTAAAATCGCAAGAAAGAAATCGAAACTTTTTTGCGGTTATTGCCGGAGGGTGCCACTATCCAAGACCAACTGTATACAGTTGACCTTGCACTATCATCCTGTCTACTACTTTAAATAATATAGTCCTACTTATCTGCACTTATGCTGAGCTAATTTCAAGTATATTATTAATCAGTTGTGACAAGTATGGCGGTACATGTGTTAAATATTGCAAAATCTCTACAAAAATTAACAATAAATTCCAGATGCAAATTAACCCCTACTCTGGCAAAATGTTTAGTTCCAGAAGTTCCTACAAATAAGGTGTTATTTGGAAACACAAATCGTAATAGTACCAATTTTTTTAATAAATGTAAGCTGCTAAGGTTATAAATTCTATATTTCATTATTTCTATTCTACATCTTTCTGTTTAGTGCCAGCAGAATCCCTTTGGAAAGGTATCACGTCTGTTAGTAATGCTGGAAAGAAAAGAGGTCGTGCAAAAAGAGTTTCAAAGAAAAACATTAAAGATTTAAATCGTGGGCAGATGATCGGAGTTGGTAAATGAACTAATCAGCTACTATATATAATACATCATTCTACGACGAATTCCTTATAGGCAAAGAAAATATATTATGGCCTGGTCTAACAGCCCCCATTATTAGAGGCAGAGAACTGGTAGAACAACAAAAATTACCAGAGGATCCTGAAAGAGAAAAACGTTTAGTTCAACTTAGAGATCAGATGGGTAATATTCGGCATACAAAACTTAGTCCACTAGATCGAGGATGGTCAGGTTCTAAGATGCCTGGTCGAAGTATTGGACCACCAGACCCCTTAGGAGAAGGTACAATAGAAATTTACATAGGAACTGTAGTAAGCTAATTTAATTAATTACAGATAAATTCGAAGGATTTGATACTAAAGTATTAGAATTAAAAACAGTTTTTAATATGAAGGGGAATTTTGGTCGAAAACGGCGATTATCAGTTTTTGTAATAACTGGAAATAATAATGGTCTAGCAGGGTTTGCTACTGGAAAAGGTATTGAATCAAAAACTGCTCTGAGAAAAGCTAAAAACAGGGCAGGACAGAAATTAATGCATATTAAGGTTTTTCGAGGACATACAGGTACAATTACTAAAAGAATAAACATATTATGTAATTACTTATAATCCTCAATTTTAGTATTTCATGATTTTTTCACACAATTTGGAAAAACCAAAATTTATGTTAGTCAAAGACCAGAAGGTCATGGTCTCATATGCCATAGAGCTCTTAAAACGGTATGTGAAGTTGTTGGAATTAAAAATCTTCATGCAAAAGTTGAGGGCTCTACTAATGTTCAACACCTTGTTAAAGCCTTCATGCTAGGACTTTTAAGACAAGTAAGAAACTTTAGCAATAATTTTCAGCCATATATTATACTTATTATTATTATACTTGTAGAGAACACATGAAGAAATAGCCGAAGAAAAACGTTTACATTTGGTTGAATTTTGTAAAGAAAATGGATATTTTCCTACTGTACTTGCTTCACCAAGTGATTGTCGTAAAACCAAAGAACTGAAACATGATGAAGTTTTAGATTTCACACAATATTGTTTAGATGGCAAAGTCATTTTAAAGCGAAAAAAATTCCCTCCTTTTTATACCAAACATAGATCTTGGCAAATTTATCTGAAAAAACAAGAAAAGATTCGTAATCATGATAAAGTGAAAGTTCAAATGAAAGCAGAGTATGGTGAACTTAGGAGCTTTTTAACTGAGCAGTATCCAGAAGCAAGACCACCACAACCAAAAACAAAAGAAGAAAAAGAAGAATCAGCTGAGGAGCAAGCTACATAATATTTTTAGTTTTGATGCTGGTTTTGTTAAATTTTTTTTAAATTTGTAAAAATTTAATATCTATTAAATAGTATTACATTTAGTTAATGTGAACCTGTGTAAAAAAAAACTTTTTCTGGTAGAACAATTTTTCTATTCAAATTTTGACCTGCACGTCGATAGCTACTATCATAATGTGCCCGTTTAATACCTAAATTGCTCAAATAAAAAAGTTAAACTCAAATTATGTTTTTTAATAAACATTTCTAGTATTCCAATAACATTTGGTCATGTGACCTTCATAGAGGACAGTAGAAACAAATTTAATCTGTAACCCTATCATTTGGCTGGTTCTGCTACAAAACAAAGCTAGCCAATCAGCTCCTTCCAGGAGGGCCACCTGATACTATTGTGACCTAGTTTGTTTGTAGTGCTCTCCTGGAGGGTCATGGAACCAAATGTCATTGGAATGCCTAATAAATGAGGTATTCCAATGACACTAAGGTCGCGTTGTACGCAAGTATTTGACCGCCAGTTCAGTTGAACCACGATCAATTGGTAAGGATACAATAATTGTTCGAACAATCGTATTCATGACAATTGATCGTGGTTCAACTGAACTGGCGGTCAATTACTTTCGTACCACGGGACCTTAGTTACGTTAGAGTGTCTTGATTTTTTAATTTTGTCGAGGAAAGTGTAGACAAGCTTTTCAAACCAACAGATATGAATATATGAACCCTTATTTCTCGTCAATGAAGGGAGATAGACTGTCTGTCATTTTTTTTAAACAGGGGTATCACGACGAATTTACATCTGTTCCCACATACATAGATGTAAGTATTACCAAAGAGTATAACTTTATACTCTTTGGTATTACTAAACAAAAACATTCTGGTTAGCTTTTAGGATTGAACCGCATAATATAGTCTCTCATGTTCATGCTTTCTGTCGTTATGTCTTTTATAATTTTGAATGAAGCGCCATACTGACTACAAAGAGCTATAGTCTGTTTTTTAACTAGGAGGAGCGATTCAAATTTGTTACGTCAAAATCTACACCTGTGATTGGCTGCGGTCAGGCCGTTTTCACACCGCTAAGTAATTTTTATAAATTTTGACGTTTGACGTGATTTAATAATTATTTCTCTAGGCGCTGACAGTGACACAATTCAGGCAAAATACAATAAATTAGTTTTAATTTCAGCTGTAAATTTTAAACATGATCAAAATTCAAATTTACCGTCAAAACTATGAAAGTCTTCTTTTCTAGTGACATTTCTAGTGTGAATCTGGCTTTTGTATTCACTCCTCCTAGTTAAAAAACAGAGTATAGTTTTTACTTTTGATTGTCACCTACATAACCTATAAACAAAACACATTGAATCAAAAGTGAAGACAAGTGTGTCCATCCGTGTTATGTTCTGTGGTGTCCATACTTCACTTACCGTACTCTGACCATAACAAATTTAACAAAAATCAAAACATTCTAGGTCACATGACCCTTCTGCAGGACGGTACATACCTTAGAGTACATACAAATTAATCTGTAGCTGTATCATGTGACCTTTGCTGAAACAAAACAGACCAATCACCACCCTTTACGAGGGTCCCGTGATACGACCTAGTTGTTTGTGCTGCTTTCCAGTCAGAATACCAAGACCTTGACCTACAATATAATCCATTGAGCAATTCTGCTAAAGAAAGAAGTTCAACTATTTTCTTTCTTGAATTTGTCATTTGCCAAATGTTGTGTCAGTCAGGTTGAGTAAAAAAACATTGAAGGTAATTTTTCATAGTAAGTAGCTGTTAAACATAAATTTACAATTGGTTAAGGCAATTGGACGTTTTTGAATGTTTTAAATGTTTAATTACTACCTAATACAATAAATTAGAAATGTTATAAAATTTATTATTTTCATATTTTACAGTGACTTTATAAAATGCAGTATGATTGGCCTTGGCAATATAATTTTCCGCCTTTCTTCACATTACAACCTCATCTGGAAACAAGAAATAAACAAATAGCAGCATGGAGAAATCTGGTTCTAAATTATTTCGAAACGAAAAAGCAGCCTGTAATAAATATACGTGAAGCACCCCATCTACCTATCTTTAGCAATGCTGCCATTAATCGAAGATTAGATTCTGAATTTCTAATAGCAATTTTATCAGATCTTCAAAGAACACAGAATGCAGCACCAGCTGATAAGCAACAAAATTCTTGGGAAATTTACTGGCATACTTTAGAAGAATGGGCTAGTATTATTTATAATTACATAAACACTAGAGGGCTTACAAATTCTGTATTCACATTGGTTGAATTACTTCAAGGTGAAGAGGTACAAGAGGAGTTTTGCTGCCTTAATGTAAATATCTTAATTAAGGCCCTTAGAATTTTAGAAACTGAAAAGAAATGTGAATTAATACTGTCTGATGATGAACAAGGTGTCAAGTTTTTCTAATGTACCTATTCAATATGATATATGATATTATAATGTAGGTGTTACGTATCTGCATAAAGTATATAGATACCTACTACAATAAAAAAATGTCTAAAATATGTGTTTGTTGGTTTTTGTGAACTACTTGATACCTACATAATTAATCTATGTTATAAATATAATAAGCTTGGATATAGTAAAAGAGGTGAAGGGAAAAACTGCAGATAGGATAGCATATAAAACTTAGTTCGACTTAAACAAAGTAAAATTATAACAAAAGTAAAAGATTACGGGATTACTTCAATGAGGAACGTGACAAACTAATCCATATAGAGATGAGAAGGTAACTGAGGCCCCAGGTTCTACAATTTTAAGGTTGCATTCTTTAATTTAGGATAACTTGCAACCTACACTTTCTGAAAACATCCACACTCATTCATCATGATTTAGAACGTACTCGGTTATTTTTAAATTTTAGAATGACGTCATACAAAAGATGAATTACCCTATACATTATTTCTGAATTACTATGTATATAAATTTTTCATCTGTGCTGAAGGTAGGTAAGCATGTTTTAATAATAATTTTAATGTTAAAAGGAAAAATTAGCATACAATATGCTGATATTTCCATACAACAGTATTCTGCAATTAATTTTAAAGCAATTAATTTGTGTAAGTTTGTAATTGTTACTTTTTTGTGTAATTTCCATTGTTGTCCTGTGTGTTCTAGGGACTTTAGTTTTTTAACAATTATAGTGGTATGAATGACTGAATGAAGTTGCAGTCAGCTCAGCTGCCAAAAATTTACAAATGGTGGTTTTCAATGGCGCAAGATGTATTTAGCAAAATGGCTGAGGAACCGTGCTTGTTACGAGAAGACGGATATTTAAATGCGGCTACAGAAATTAAGAAAATTATCTATCACCCATCGTTAAATGTAATATTGATCTGTATTAACTCAGGAATTGTGCGTGTTCTGGACGTCAACTCGGGTGTTGTTCTACAGTCAAGTCATCTGTCAAGTAAGTATACAGAACTAATAAAACGATTACAATGCACCTATGACACTCGCTGAATATTGTTACATAGAACCTACCTAATACAAAAGTAACGAAAATTATTCTGTCTTAGCCCAAGATCAAAACGAAGTAACATGCAGATACATTCCTGGACAGGATCGTGTCTTGTTTTGTGATGGACATGCAATCGGTGTGCGATCTGATTACAATGGTGTTCTTCTACTCGACACAATCTTACAGAAACCTGTGAACGGTGCTAAAGACAATGTTAAGCTAGAACTTTTACTATCGGAGGTACCTATTGCTTTATATGGTGTAATCTAATGGCTCATCAATAATTTTGTCCATTTTTCAGGCTATTATTCTTAAACAAAGCTTAACATCTGTAACATTGCTTGGAATTGACCATGTGCTTAATGAACTCACGGAGAAGATATCGGAAGCACAAAAACAGGCCAAGAAAGGAATAAAAGCTCAAAAAGTAAGTATTTGATTTTAATGTACATTCATTCTTTACTTTACAAATAATTGATGCAATATAAAGATGAGGTCATTGAAAGTTATGATTGCTCCTAATATAGAAATTATTACCTCATAATGAACTAATTTCAAAGCTAAATGTAAGATTTTATTACCTGTTTATTTTTTATTTATACATGCACATGGGAGGGGGTGCTAACTGCTATGGTCCCGTCCTCCTCCCTCCCCCTGTTGAACACTAAATTTAGGACTAAAGTCAAAACACCTTGTGTGGATTCTCATCCACTTAATCATTGTAGCCTCATTATTTATTATCGTTCAATTATATTTTAAATTCAAAAAGCATTCTTAAAAAATGTTTTACACTAACATATACCCAAATTTGGTATAGGTAGTAATCATTATAAAGTAATCACCGAAGGTATACACAAAAAATTGATCAGATTACAATTCACACTTTAATTATATTATCTGGTTTTCATTGTTTAAACCTAACGGTAAATAATGCACAAAGTACCATCTGTAAGTAAATGGTTATAGTTGTGGAGGCAGGTAGAAAGTTACTGAACAATAGGTGTTGGCAGATTATAATGTACATTTTTCGCATTTCTAACAGCAACAGACATGATGGACCGTATTGTTCAATAGGTACGTAACATCTACCTAGCGTTAAGCGGATATTTGAGGTTTGGAAAGTCCACAACTATACCTACGACTTTGTAATTAAAAATCTTTTTCATAAGGTACTTTATTATTTCTTAATTGTTACATAGTTTTTTTTTTACTGATTAAACAGTGTATGTTTTAAGTATCAACTATAGAAATCTCAGTATTAAACCCCTTTGTAATGAACTGTATAAAACTACCATTTGTTGGACGTTCTATTCCATTGCACCATTTAAATAGCAAGTCAGTTATATGTTTGGTTGGTGTCCATTCTGCTATGTCCACTTGAGGCATTGCTTGTCTTTTAATAATTGCGTCTATTGTAATTGGCAGCAGTGCAACACATATACTATCAGTTGGTAATGCACTTCCTTCCGACGCTAAACTTTTTGTTAATTGATGAACTGCAGCTTTTGCAAGACCATATCCGATTGTAGCAGGTGTTCCTTCCAATGCAGATTTTTCACCTAAAAATAATTGGAATTTTTTTATGTGTAATAGACTATTTATATTTATTTCCAAAAATAATTTTGAGTTTCTTTCTTAAAATAGTAATACTAGAACTAAAAATATTATTAAAAATTTGGTGTGAAATACCAATGTAATGTGTTTGCATTTTATTGGTAAAAATTATCTAGACAATATGAAAGATAATAATAATTTATAGATTTTTTTTTATTACTTTTGGGGGAAAGCTCATTTTTATTATGGTCAAAGGAAATTTCACAGATGCTGAAATATACTTGAAACATATTCCAGATGTTAATTGTAGGACTTATTTGTAGTTTACAGATAAACAGCTTACATGACATTGCAATATGAATTAGTTGGGAGAAGAATTGACGTAGGTATAATAATAATAAGGATGCTAGATGCATCATATTTTCTAAGAATTAATTAATTACAGTAAATCAGCAGGTAGTTCTTTTTGAAATTGTAGTTATTTTAAATTATAAATGCTGCTATTATACAGGCATTTAACATTGACAACAGTAAAATTTTTAACTGCTTCACTTACATTTGTAATGTTTATTGTATAAAGGCAAAAACTCCATTTAAATTAAACATTAATTCCTCACAGTAATAGTAATTTCAGTTCGTGTTTTTGTAAATAAACTTAAAACAAATTCTCTTCAAAAGTAATCCAGTTGAAAATTATGAAACTTACATTTCACACCTACATTTAAATTTAATATCATAATATTCATATACAATATAACAAGTGCAAGGCATATTACCGAAAATTTTTTCGCGCTGTCGCACAAGTGTTTGTTGTTTCCATGAAAACTGCCCGATCGCGAAGCGAGAGGGCAGTTTTCAAGAGGCAACAAACACGCGTGCGACAGCAAAGGAAAAATTTTAAGTAATATGCCTTGCTCGAGTTATATTTGTTCAGACTATGGCATAAACCATATAAATTTAATATACTAATTGTACGCTTCATTATAATTTATAATTTATTTGTTGTATAACTGTCATTAATTGAAGTTTAGTTTCATCTAGTCGCCATCGCGGGTGATTACCGAATATCAGCACTAGTGCAATATTCGCCGTGTCAAAATTTTCAAGTAATTTTGATTTGATTGGCTGTTATGAGACAAATGCGTAACTTTCATTGGTCGACGTCTGTCACGTGACAGGTGAATGCGATAGTCATATACAATATAACAAGTGCAAGGCATATTACCGAAAATTTTTTCGCGCTGTCGCACAAGTGTTTGTTGTTTCCATGAAAACTGCCCGATCGCGAAGCGAGAGGGCAGTTTTCAAGGGGCAACAAACACGCGTGCGACAGCAAAGGAAAAATTTTAAGTAATATGCCTTGCTCGAGTTATATTTGTTCAGACTATCGCATAAACCATATAAATTTAATATACTAATTGTACGCTTCATTATAATTTATAATTTATTTGTTGTATAACTGTCATTAATTGAATTGTGTTTCATCTAGTCGCCATCGCGGGTGATTACCGAATATCAGCACTAGTGCAATATTCGCGTGTCAAAATTTTCAAGTAATTGTGATTTGATAGGCTGTGACGAGACAAATGCGTAACTTTCATTGGTCTACGTCTGTCACGTGACAGGTGAATGCGATAGTCAGTTTTATGGCTTTATAGTGTTTGTTACTAAATTATGAATTTTTTTATGCATTTTACTGAATCCGAGCCTGATCAATAATAAAAACGTAATTAGGTCTGTTATTATTTATTGATTAATTGCTCTTCAAAATTATTTTATGGTGAAGCTAATCTTCTTGTTAATGCGTATTTATGGTTTTGTTGTACTTCCATGACTGTACTTCCTTGACTCTCAGTTGTTTTTAGTTTATTTATTAGGGTAACATCTGTATAAACAGCTACTTACATTTTGTTTAACGAATTTTTTGTGTCATGCTTAATAAAACCAGTGATCTGATATTACCTATAAAATGTTATGTGAAACTTCTGGAATGATAAACTCATCGGATTACACACATTGGTGCAATTTTACAAATGCATTTGCACTTTTCTGAGTCGAGTTTAAGGAAACTTTTTTTATTGCAAAGAGAACCACTAAAATGCGTTCATTACAACAATATTTTGTGTTATTCTTATTAATGATGAAACTAATATCTAAAGTACAGCTAAAATAATAATTATAGCATTGCAAATTGTGTTTAAATTCAATAAATAACATAATTTATGGTTGGGCTTCCATTAAACAGAAGCAGAGCCAACTGGATTAGATGTTTTGTTGAATACCTATCAACTTGGAGCTACTAAAAAGGCAGGCATATCGACCGTCCCAATGCAATCTCAATTAAAGGATTTAGTAAAACATCACTTTTTTAAACTTGTTGGGGTTAGGAACCCCAAAACGGTGTAAAATCATGAACTTACCAGATAAACAGAGAAGTCCACCCTCTTTCATATGTGCAACAGCAATTGCTGTTGCTAATATCGATGGCCAAACATTTTGCTTCCACATTAAATCCATTTTAGCAGATAAATCTTCCTTAGCATTTCCTATTGTAAAATCCGTAGTCATACAAATGACTGCATCCAATTTTTTACCATCTAAAGCGGAGGAGATTTCTGCTAAAATTTGAGGTTCCTGTTCGGAGATATCCTTATTGGGGTCAACAAATATCTTTAAATTTGCCAAGCTGTCTGGATTTTGTGCATCCCGTAGACTTAGATTGTCGTTAGTAATAGGGCTCTTACAATTTTGTTGTTGGTTAATACTTTCCTACGAATTAATATTTAGTAAAAAATGAATTTCAAGGAAAATAATTGGGAATGTTTAGGTTATTGTTGGTCCAAAAATATAAATACCTTTGATTGTGTAAACTTTAATGAGTCAACACATCCAACCCACCAATTGTTTGATTTGAATAACGATATAGAAGCATTTCCTACAGTTCCACCACCAAAAACCATAACATATCCATTAAAGGAAGACATGGTTATAATACAAAAATTTTAATATAAGTTGATATTAAAAAAAATTCTATTAATTACATTTTTCAGCACAGAATGATTTTGAATGTTTTTGTGTTTTTTTGACAGCTTTTTTTATAGCCTACTTCAGCTTACTATAGGGATATCATGACACTTAAGCCAACTGTGGCCTATTGTATACACCCTTACATAGAAATTCTAACTCCCAGAAGGGATTTTTATTGTGCCAAACATCGTATTGACACCAGTCCTATAATTTTACTTCCTATTGGAGAAGAAGGCGTGTTTAAGATTAGTTCCGTATTTTTTATAAGTGTTATCTTTGTCACCTAAGATTGAGCCCATAATCAATCATTCTAAAGATAGCCACGCTAATCTTACTCACACTAGCAAATGTTTGTAGTACTGTAACGGATGTTATCAGTATAGCTATACTATATTGTTTTAATTAGAGAATAATGTTGGAGAGAATTAGAATGTGTATGTATTTGTGAGAATACAAAATTAGAACTTTTTTATAAATAATACTCGATAACTAAGGCCCAGTTGTATCAAGTGGTTGATCCACGATCAATTGTCATGGATAACAATTGTTATAACAATCAACAATCATATCCATGACATTGATCGTGGATCAGCTGAACTGGGAGTTCAACCACTTGATACAACTGGGCTTAAGCAACCCAAAACATTAAACCAAACCAACCCAACAAATGAAATCCTTACAGTACCCTATTAGGAGTCAATTCAAACTGTCGATAGCCAAAGCCAGTCGCGCGGTCCCGCCATTAATCGCATTCCATATATTTTAATGCTAAATGAAACTCCACCTCAAACTACCCCGTCTAGTATGAACTATGAATAGTTTCGTTCAATGGACTCGGCAATTCTTATTGAACGCTCAGCAGTTTTTCGCTGAGTTACGCAGAATTCCCCATTTGCTAAGTTGTGCTGAGTAGCTAACTTAGCCTACATTTTTTATGCTGGAAGAAGCTGGCAGTGGTTTTACATGACTTCCGGTTTGGCAGTGTTTTACATGACTTTCGGTTTGAATTAAAGAAGGATCATTTAATGCTGTGAGCAGTTTTGTGCCGAGTTATTGAGTCAATTGAACGCAGCTAATGTTACTGAGCGGGAAATTGCATCACTTCCGCTCAGTCGCTGCGCCGTTGCCCGCAATCTGAATCACACTTTATAAGTGTTTAAAATATAACTATGGCTTGGGTTGTACCATAAATCTATGAAATCAAATATTTATTCCTTAACCCTTATCCGGGCAAGGTGAGTCCGTCGGACTCATAACAGCTATTTTTCCCGTATATTTTTTAACCGATCGTGAATATTAATTTGCCCTTCTAAGTATTCCTAAACTAACTTATTTCTTATCAGTTTATGTTAATTAGATGTTCCAAAAATAGTTAGTATAATTTTAAATAAATAATAAAATATTTTGTAGCACAGACGGGCAAGGTGAGTCCGCCGGACTCATTCTATTTTTCCCGTGTATTTTTTAAACGATCGTGAATATTAATTTGCCCTTCTTAGTATTCCTAAACTAACTCATTTATTATGAGTTTATGTTAATTAGATGTTCCAAAAATAGTTAGTACAATTTTAAATAAAAAATAAAATATTTTGTAACACAGGCGGGCAAGGTGAGTCCGCCGGACTCTATCGTTTTGCGCGTGTACTACGTTAGTTTCTCATTGTAAGCTCAGGTGTTTTTCCTTCTTCATTTGTTTATTGAATATGTTGTTTTATTGACTAAAGGCGTATGAATTTACAAAACTGTGGCGTAACATCTAAAAACCTATTAAATTTAATTATGTGTCCGGTAGACTCACCTTGCCCGTTTGGGTAGGTAAAATGTCTTGCCCGGATAAGGGTTAAAATTGTATTTTTTTTTTCAGTGGAACACAGTTTGTTTAGATCTTCCCTTAGAGCTACTGCGTTCTGCAGTAAACAGCAGTGTCACAGAGCTGGTTGTAAAGAACCAACATACACCAGAACTGGGAGTAGCATCTGCAGTTTACGAACGCCTTTCAGAATTATTAGGCGAACAAGCAAATGCCTCTGACCGACGTGCTATGGCCAGTGAGGCCAAACGAAGGGAGACGTTTACACACTGGCCACACATGGATTATAAGTAAGTGGACAAATTAAAATAAATTAATATTTATAATTGAAAATAGAAAACCCATTCCTTAAAGGAATTTCCTCTGTACATATTATTTTCAAAACGGAAGTTTTATTAATGGTTACTTTCTAGATGGGCTCTCCCAGACCAAATGGCACAAGCAGGCTTTTATCATCAACCGAATGCTTCCGGAGATGACCGAGCTATGTGTTTTACTTGTACAGTATGTCTAGTTTGTTGGGAACGAACAGATGAACCCTGGAGTGAACATGAACGACATTCTCCAACATGCCCCTTTGTGATGGGAGAGTACACTCAAAATGTCCCTCTGTCTGTTACTTATGCAACAAATCCCGCGATTGATGCTACTTACAGAGGCGTGTCTGTTAAAACCTTAGGGACCAGCTCAGTATCACATTTAATTGCAACAGCGAATAAAGAAGGACTAATTTCAGTGTTTGATGTTTCTGGAAAACTAAAAAGAACTCATTCTTTTTATGTAACCCAGTTTGACTCTCATATATTGGAACGGCTAACACAGGATTTTGGCGTACCTGGTATGTGGAGTGATAGTGATGAAGGTTTGTAGTGGTTTTGTTTTTGGTGTTGTCATATTGTTCTTGGTTAATTTGTTATCTTTAAAAAAGCAAGTAGATTATCCATTTATATAAATATGGAGATAATTTCATTTGGTTTTATATGTGGGATTAAAGAAATTTTAAATAATTTTTTAAAATGTTATCAAAAATTGAAATAATTTTTTTGAAATTAATCATAATTAAAAAAAGTTGCAATCCATTTTTCCACCTTAATGGCTCAAGTCACTTTTTTGAAATTTTAACACCTGAAATTGGCAAAAGCGTCAAACTCTCGGCTAATAAGTAGGAAGCCAATGTGTTGTATGTATTTGCAGAGATTTTATATTTTGCATTAATTCAAGCCTTAAGAAACTAAAAATGCTTAAAAAAAATAAAATTCAGATTTTTAAATCATATTTTATGTAAATCCTAATGGCTTTGCAATATAACAATTTGCTTTCTCTATGCTCATTTCCCACCAAATTTTGCACTAAACTGACGAGAGTTGAATAATAATTTTATAAAATTGCATGTGTGATGGTTTGCTATTTAAAAGATACAGTGCAGCCTTGTTATCTATCTTGTATGACAGCATATACGTTTCGAGTCAGTGTTGTATATGCACAAATATGTTTTTTAAACTTCTTTAGTCCATAAACCTTGCTAATTCAAGAGGCTGTACTGTATTTGCTTTTATTGATAATTATTTACAGTGTGTATTGTGAAGTGAAGTTAAATATTAAAATTTCTGCATTGCTTTATCTACAAAGTGTCCATTCAGTATGGGATTCTTTTATAACAGTTTGAAAAAATAAAATGATTAATTTAAGAAAATATGTACAGCGTGTCTGGTAACATTGTGTCTCATAGTTTGGAGTCTGGTTCTACTCTTCAAAACAAGTAAGAAACGCCATGGCCAGTTTCATCCCCTAAAGGGGGAAACACTTAATAAACTATGTCTGGAAACTGACAAACATGTATCATCATTGATTGTCTACACGTTCAAAGCGTATTCAACTCTTTTACGCAATTCTTGAATATTATTTATAGGAAAGACACAAACCAATTGTTTTAAATATCCCCATTGAAAAAATTCAAGGGGTTGGCATCAGGAGAATGGGCAGGCCATGTCATCGGCATTGGTTTCCGGGCGTAGTTTATTAAGCGTTTTACTTGTTTTGAAGGTTAGAACCAGACTCCAAATTTTGAAACACATGTTAGCAGACACTTTTGACGGGGTGTTCAAACTAATAACGAAATACCCAGTGTTCCATTTAAGCACATTACGTGAATACCCTATAACAGTGATTAGTGGTCAATAATCTTAGGTTATGCTATACAAGTCTCTTAACAAAATTTCCTAAAGAATTCCACACTATTCTAGAAATTTTGGGAATGACTTTAGAAATTTTGCTTTAGTGAAAATTCTTTCGAATTTCATGTATGTACATATTATCATTTCAAAATTATGTTTCTGGTCAATAGTCCTTAATCAAGTATACAGGGTGTTTCTAAATGGTGAACAAAAGTTGTGCAAAATATGGATAAAAATTAAAAAAAAAACAGAACAAAGTAGTATTTTTAGTTGGATACTTACATACAAAATTACATTGAAGTGGTGAAAGCAGTGTTCTAAATATTATTTAGAATATCATAGTGATTTCTTCTGTGACTTCTAGATTAAGAAGTTATAAAAAATTAAAAAAAAACAGAGCCTCCTCATAGGGAAACAGTCTTGATTGGTTTGCATAACTGATAAAAAAACGGAAACATGCAGGTAGATGAGTAGAGCTGCAAGCAAAATTATCAATAAAAAAATAATTATTAGGAATCCAACGTAGGAGGCTCTTTTGGACACATGTATATTTAACTTTTTTTTTTCCTTATTTTAGAATGTGGAACATACACACTGATTTTTGTGTGTGATTGATTTTACGTGTCTTGGCAATTGGCACATATCTCGCTTATTAGTACAAATATAAAAAAAAGTTTAAAGAGATTTCTTAATGTACACTGATAACTTATTAAAGAGTATTCTGTATGCATCTGTTAAAATGTAACATGGCGAGCAACATGAAACACTTTGATTTTTTTAAATATATCAATATATTTTCTTTTAATATTTTGAAAGAGTTAAATTATCTATAGAACGATATCAAAATAACTGTAAGTTATTTTAAAATTGAATATATATTTTTTTTGGGATATTTTAAAAATGAATGAATAATTTATTGACATTCTCAGCGTTACTTTGTTAAAATCCATAATTATAGTAATAATAAATATTAAATAAAATATCGATTTTAACGGGAAATAACAATATTTATTTGCTTTATACTTATTTCGGCATCAATGTGCCATTGTCAAAAGCATAATATAAGATGTTTAATAACATACAAGCTCGACCAAGCTTACAATGTTGAAAGGGGGCGTGTCCGGTGCTGTTATAGTTTTTCAAAGTACAGTCAAAATAAAAACATTTAGGCAACAAATATTTTTGGCTTCAGATTGAATTATCTTCCTCGATTTAGCATTTATACTTAACAGATTTTAAACGTCAAAACAATCAATTTCAAACATTTTTATTGAATTTTTTCAGTGAATGTACTTTTGAGTATAATTGTTTGCTATTGGTTAACGTATTGTCGCGCCTTGTCTTTCAAAATTTAGTTGACATATTTTCCGGGGAATTTGTAAGCTTGGTGGAGCTTTATGTTATGGCTTTGTTAAACATCTTATATTATGCAATGGCACATTGATGCCGAAATACGTACAAAGCAAATAAATCTTGTTATTTCCCGTTAAAATCTATATTTTATTTAATATTTATTATTTCTATAATCTGAATAATCTTTAAAATTTAAACAAAAACAATTGGAATTGGAGCGGTTGCCATAGAGAAACAATTGAACAGTAATTATTTTATTAAACAATTTTATTTTATTCCGTTCTTTTATTAGCGTTTCCAAAATGCAATGAAAGAAATGAAGACATAAGCTGCGTTCAATTCCGTCAGCGACAAACAGCAAAACGTTCTGAACGGCTTGCTGAGATTCAATAGCAGCAATTTGCTGCCAATTGCTAGCAGCGTTTGCAAGCGGAAATTTCACTTGCTACTTTCTGCGACCAGCGGAATCAACTGTCAAAAACGCGAATACATAACCTTACTCTCAAAATTGTACATGCAAATTTATCGAAAAACAATAATTCTGATATAATTTTTATAATAATGAATAAATACACTTTTTTAGATGAGAAAATGAACATGATTCTTATTATTTTAGTTATTACTGGCAATCTGGTCTCGTTTGAGGTTATGATTATAAATCAAAACCAACATAAGGTACCAGCAATGCGTTCAAATGTAAAATTTTTCGCTTTCAGCAAGCGTAAGCAATTGCTACTCTCTGCTCGTGGAATTGAACGCAGCTATACTTTCTGTTGTTACAAATTCTAAATGATTGCCGCTATTGCGTTGTTTGATCTTGTTATTACAGTTCTTTGTTCCTCTATGGTAACTGTTCCAATTCCAATGTTTTTATTTAAATTTGTAAGATCACTCAGATTTATTTTTAAAACATTCCCCTGACTTCAATTTTTAAGTAATTTAGTTAAAGCTCTTTCAGAATATCAAAAGAAAATATATATGTTGCATTTAAAAAAAAAATCAAAATATTTCATGTTGCTCATTTATGTTAATTTCAATTGTTTTTTAGAATAAACTGTCTTAAGGGTAAAATTTAACGTGGCGTTAAAATTTTAACCAATCGCTAAGCTTAATTATGACAGCTAAAACTACCATTTAACCAATCAACGCCAATGTTTTAAAATTGGCGGTTGGTTACCATTTTAAAGCCACGTTAAATTTTAACAGGTGCATACAGAATATACCCTTAAATAAGCTATTAGTTTATGCTACACCATCCCTTTAAATTTTTTTTTATATCTGCTAATAACCGAGATATATGCAGAGACACGTAAAATCAATCAAACTGTATATTTGACATAGTCCCTCCCCATAAGTCCCTCAGTAACATTATTCGATGGTATTAGCAAATTATTTTACATTTTGTGGGGTAATAACTAGGAAAATTTATGGATGTTACTCATGGCATGTTTATACTTATAACATAGTAGGCACTCTAAAAAATTAAAATATATCGATTTTTACAGCGTAATTAAAAAAAATGTTAACATGTTAGGGTTACAGAGGAAAATTCCTATTAAATTTTATTCTTTATTATTCATTAAAAAAAAGTGATTTAAAAGTAATAGGCATTTGACATTCCTTCATGGATGTTTTTGTGGAATATTTATGTTGTTGGAGAGTAATTTTTTGTAATAAGTTTGATGTCCCAAGGGGTTTTAAAGATGTATTCTAAAATATACATACATTAATACTTTTAAGTCGCAACACATCTTTTTTGTGTTTGAAGTACACTTAGATTGGATACATTGGATATTATACATAATTATCAAAGCAATAAATATATTGATTGTATGTGTATAGGTAAAGCTAATTAAAGATTATTTAAAAGTGTTCTTTTTTGTTTTGCAGTAAAATATCCAGCAGAGAAGAAAATAACAGCTCTTACTGTAGTGGGTGAAAAATCACAGCCCAGATGTTCTAGTTCCAATGTTAACGTACAGTCAACATGTGTTAGACCAACAATTATATGCGGTTTAAATATCCGATGTCGTTCTTCAACAACTAAAATTCAACAACAGCAATCTTCATTTGTAGAAACACTTAACGATCAAAATAAAAGTGATCAATCCCCGATAAATATCATGGAAGTAGATGATTCATCATCATTCACTTCTGACTTCTGTTGTTTATATCTTGTTGTATACGATTTTCAATATACAAAAGAGCCATCTGATTCTGAAAAGGAAAATAACCTTGATGGTAGCGATATTTCCAATAAAAGGAATGACAACACCACTGCATCTGACAGTTATAAAGATTACATAGCTAATTTATCGATGTTAAACGAAACCGATAGTCCGATGAATGATACTAACATGGAAGTAGCATCGAGTAACTCGGATGAAATCATGTTTTTGTCAGATGTTAAAGCATACAGTATTTTAAAGCAACAGATGTCGTTTTACCAGAATTTAATACCTGGTGAGAGTGATGAAATATTTTTACCACCTCCTATAGCGACCACAAAACAGCATTCGGGACCTAGAGCCGTTCACGTAGATACAACTGAAACAGATGCAGCGCAAGCCACATCTCTGATTATGCCTCCTGATTATTCTTTCATGAATGGCCAGTTAGGTACTAGCCCTATCGAATCCTCGGTAACGAACGAAAAAAGTATTTCCGATCACATAGCCGAATTAAAAAGTAATAAAATGATGAAAAAACTTAATTATTCTCGGGCTGTGCAGTGTATAGCCCTTCCTGAACCATATAAAAATCGAAAAGACTTGGAAGTTTCCGATATTTTACCAACACAAGATGGTTATCATGTATTAGTTGTCCTTAAAAGTGTGTTCGATAGTAGGAATAGTGTGTTACTCATATATTCATTAAACTTCTCTAGTAAAATGGTAAAAATGAATGAAGAACCTGTGTTAGTGCGTGAACTAAATAATTACGAAAAACCAGTGGAAGTTACCTTGCTTCCACAATTAGAACGATTAAATGGAGCTGCAGAATTTAGTTCTGCAAAAAGTGGTTGTGAAGGGACAGCAGTGTTGGTATGTCAAGATGGTACTGTTAGAATTATCGAATTATCTGCACTCAGAACTGTCAGTGTGGCTCGATTGGATGGAACGAAATTTATTTCGGCTGTATACTGCAATAGTAAGTATTTGATTTGAAATTTTTAACTTCATTTCCTTGTGCTGTTTTAAGTGAAATATGGGGTACTCGATTAGTTATTAAAATAAACAAATTAATATTTATTTCAAAACAGACATGTCTTGCAAATTATGAATCATGTTAGCAGTAATATACAGTGCTTCCCGAAAGTAACGGATAAATTCAATAAAATCGTTGAGAAAAATATTTCAAATAAAAACTCGGACACGTCGATTTTTATTTTTAAATTATGATTTAGAGATGTAATTTTCAACCCCCCACCACCCAACCCCTAAGTGCTGTCAACTCCAACTTTAAAAATTCAAATAGCAAAGAACCCTTTCTGATACTTCATCTGATAGCTTTTTTTATGCTCAATACAATAAAAAAAAGTTTTTCAAAATCGGTTGATAAATAACGGAGATATTTACCAAAATGTATTCAAATGAAAGTGCCAGTATTCGAGCAGGCGTTGGTATGGCTCTACAATGGGTGGTAAAAAACAATTGCAACTTGTTTGTAATTGAATGTAAACAAAATGTATCTATCTATCTGCAACCCCAATCATCATTAAAACTTCTTTCGGCTTCAGTAAATCTCATTTTTGTTATCTTATTTTTCAAAGTCCACTAAGTAATGTGTGGTGGTGGGGGGTTGAAAATTACATTTTGTTTACATTCAATTGCAACTTGTTTTTTACCACCCATTGCTAAAGCAGTACCAACGCCTGCTCGAATATTGGCACTTTCATTTGAATACATTTTGGTAAATATCACCGTTATTTATCAACCGATTTTGAAAAAAAAAATTTTATTGTATTGAGCATAAAAAAAGCTATCAGATGAGGTATCAGAAAGGGTTCTTTGCTATTTGAATTTTTAAAGTTGGAGTTGGCAGCGCTTAGGGGTGTGGTGGTGGGGGGTTGAAAATTACATCTCTAAATGATAATTTAAAAATAAAAATCGACGTGTCCGAGCATTTATTTGAAATATTTTTCTCAACGATTTTATTGAATTTATCCGTTACTTTCGGGAAGCACTGTATAATAATATAATCATTCAAAAGTGAACACTTTGAATTAATTTTGATGTGCCAGTGGTTTTAGTTAGTGAATGTTTTAAAGAAAATTGGTTTAGTATTGACACTAAAATTAACTAAATTGAAAACAAATGTACAACCTTTGGTTTATCTTGCTAAATATTACGTTAATATAGTAGTATCTTGACAATGTCGGTGGTAAGTATTAAGCATGTTGTACTCGTGCAGATTATATAACACATGTTGAAATGGTTGTGCTAAAATTCTGATAATTATTTTTTTCCCACAAACTGCTGAAGACACCTGTCTTTCGTGGTACAATATACTCAAGTTTTATAAAAGATATCAAAACAAAATTTTTCATTGGTGGACTAAATTTGCATTGTGAACGACTTTTCTAATGCAAGTTTAGCTGTAGTTAGTAGAAAATCTACTTTACCGAATAAAAAAACCATTTATCTAAAGCCTTGATTTGCAAATCGAAAACATACTTAAAAATAATTTCAAGTCGAGCAAAGTTTAATCCCCAAATAAAAATAAAATTAAAAATATTTTCGTCAGTTAAACCATTTCGTAATCCGTGGACATACTGTACAATAGCGATTTCTAGAAAGCAACCCAACAACTTTCCAGTAATAAATCTTGTGGATTACTTCTTACATTTCAATTGGGAATTCAAACCTATATTCAATTCATTTCAAAACAAACGAAGTTATATCTTTTATCAACCAAAATTCATTGATAAACATTTTGTCATCGAGGTTTTGTAGAAATGACCAATCTACGTGTAAATATTTCGAGGTAGTACCTATACCATATTTAATGTTTTCTTCTTTTTCTTCTTCCATTATATTATTGTCTAATATTATTTCCATCTTTTGTAGTATTTTTTATCTTTATGATTAGAAAAAGTTCGAAACTAGCATTAAATACACATTCACCATGCAAATAATGAGATTAGCATAACTATAAAAACTTGTTAATGTCAGTTAAACCTTGCTACTTCCTCCGGTTAAAGTAAGGAAAGCTTAGGGAACTTTATGTTGCAGTTTTGTGACGATGCAGTTTACTTAATATTTAAGAGGGACATACGCAACGTTTATTATTTAAATGTAACCGTGCAGTTAGCCCTCTCCTTATTTATTTTAATGTTTTTTGTTTTTGTAAGTAATATTTTAATAATATGCTTTCTTTTTGAACTCTTAAGATTATAATGTAAAATTAATCTTTTACATATTTTTATTTATTTTTTTATTACACTTCGATAACTCTTTGCAGGTTTGGAACGTTTATGTGCATCAACTGAATCTGGTTCATTGCATTTTTACGCCTTGAATGATACTGACAATGACTCTGTAGAAGACCAAGAAGAGGACGACTTATTTAATCTCGCAACTGAATTACCTAGTGCTAGTACACAGACTTCAGATGTGTATGACATGAGTGATACACATCATTATTTCCATGAACCAGTGGAACCGATAAATCTAGGAGAATTAAGAAGATTACACACCCTTTGCACGTTTGAGCCTCTCAAAGCAGGATACTGTGCTGTTGTTCCACCATGTTGGAGTGAAATGCAACAAGCACAACGACAGCGGAGACATCCACATTTACAAATAGATAGTGAGCAGCATACGAAAACTTTCCGTTTACAAACTGATACAACAACTTGGGATGAGCATATTTTTGAATTAACCTTACCATCTCCTACTTGCATTGGCCATGTGGATGTACATTTTTCTCTTCACTCGTCGTCTGCTTCCCCCCATGTAGAGATCACTTTGTTAAAACAAAACACTAGCAGCATAGGACATAGACGTGATTTTAAATTCGCTGTTGACGAGACAGTAACTTTCGATGCACTACAATGGGCTGATAATCCTGTTACATCGCATGAATATCTACAAGCTCATAATGTAGACATTTTAGCGGGACCTATAGATATAGTATCTTGTTTAGATCTTACAGAACAAGCTGGTTGTGTTACTCTTACAAGTCCCAAATTATTTAAAACACGAATACGAACTCTATTATTGCATATAAAATCTGTGTATTCAAAAGAAAATGGTAAATCTAAGTTTTCTAGCAGTTTTAAAAATAAGCGTAGTGAAAGTCGGGCTCCTGGCAGTTCTCTAGACAAATTAGCTCAGTCGTCAGGATCTCATAAAACCGAATTTTATATGGGCTGTGATTGTTTACATGAAGTTAGTGTTACTATACATAGTGCTAAGCATACCGATATACCTCACGAGCGAAATCAGAGAACGTCGATGTTAGAATCCAACGCATTTGTTCAATCTCTTGCTCTCACTGCCACAACACAAATGGCTGTAGAGCAACAAAATGTTGCACTTGATATTTTGACTTGGATAGCATCCATTCGACTTACACGAAATAGAAGTTATAATGGTCAGGCTCCCAATCAACAATTTGAGTTTTTAAAAATAGTCGAAAGTAGCTTACCTGGTTTATTACGGCACTGCCTTCTCCTTGCCAATAGAAGTATGGCACACAAATGTGTTAAACTCATGATTATATGTAGCAAGTAAGTATTGATCATAATAATTTAATTTTTTGTTAATCTACAAAGATTGGTATAATAGCACTTATTCCTACTAAACTGGTTGTAGCTTATTTCAGAAGCTTTTTAGGACACTAACTCATAAAAATCTAAAGAATCTCCCAAATATGTATCCTATACAGATCTTGTAGTTCTGTTAATCAAAAACTATTATTGGTTTATTATTTTTTTAGTGGTGCCAAAAATATAAATGACCAAGTGGGTAAACGTTTTGATTCTTCCATTTTAAATGTGCTAATGGTAATATTGGAATCGATTGATCAAGTACATTCAGCTGCAAGTCTTCAATGGCTTATCACACTTTTACTAAAAGTTACTCAAACAGAACAAACAGGTGGTGTAGCTTCCAAGTGCATTGCATTATTAGAAAAAATCTCAGATGAACTATGCAAACGTACCAATCCTTATCATTTATTGCTTCGCAGTCGATATGGATTGTTTGGAACACCATTAGAACCAGAACTGTTTGATATTGAACCACCACCACCAATTAAACCCACAAGTGTTGCAGTAACATATGCATCTGTTGTCGCTGGGGACACATCAGCACAGCAACAAACTGACTTCCATACCAATTATGCATTTAATAAAGAAACTTTAGATCCAAAAGATGTGCTATCTGTATCTAAAGGTGATGGAAAAATTAAACTGAAAAATATAGCCCCTTCAAAATTGGTGCGAGGTTTACTTGAAACCGAACCATTGCACTTTACTTGCGTATCTGCTAGTGAAGGAACACGAATAGAACGTGCTGACTTAAATACCAACAATTACATTAATAATATTATTCCTATAACCGTATCTGGTCCTCAAACACAAAGTAGTGGCACTAAGAAAGTGGAAGTAGAACAATTTGTTAGTGATTTATCTGAGGTGGTGTATCATAATAATGTTGCAAAAACTTCTGTTAATGGACCAGGAAGTAGTAATAATAGTTACACCTCTCTGATTGATGGAGCTTATCAAGTGATCTTTCAAACTGATAATGTAAAAACTGATGACTTTTCCAAGCTAAGTGAGTAGAAAATATAGATTTAATTATTATGCAAAATATATAAGGTTACAGTTGTAATACAATGGTTTTAAAAGGCAAAATAAACTTATTGAAACACTCTAAAGCCCCATCTGCAATTAACGCGTACAATTCGATGCAATTCTATTGGTCCAGGCTAAAACGCGATAAGCCTATGCCTCAATTGGGGATCCGGCATTATAGTACAGATCGATGTTGACTACTAGGAACTTAGGGACATTCAGGACAGTCATGCTTTTACATTGTGCATCTTGATTTTTTTTAATATTGAACCATTTACAACTACAGCTCCACCAAGCTTACAAATGCCCCGGAAAATATGTCGACTAAATTTTAAAAGACAAAGCGCGACAATACGTCAACCTATAGCAAACAATAATTATACGCAAAAGTACATTCACTGGAAAAATTCAATTGACATTTGAAATTTTAATAATTTCAGTGTTTGTAAAATGGTTTTGACGTTTAAAATCTGTTAAGTATGAATGTTAAATCGAGGAAGATAATTCATTCTGAAACCAGAAAAATCATTCGGAAGTTATTAGTAATAATAATAAATGAAAAGTATTACAATTATTTAAATTTGCCACCTAAATATTTTATTTTAACTGTACTTTGAAAAACTATATCAGCACCGGACACGCCCCCTTTCAACTTTGTGAGCTTGGTAGAGCTGTAGTGCCGCTGCTATAAAAAAAACTTGAGCCACCCCAAAGCATTTTTCCTAGTGATGCCCCTGAAGAATTGTATCCATGGCAGTTGTCAGAGGAATAACTTATTCCAGGTTTATACCAGTATTGTAAAATCGCCCCAATCATTTTGTTTTTGACAGTAAGGATCTAAAGTTAAAAAATCAAGGTGCACAGAGTAAAAATACGACTGTCATGCATGTTTCTATATGTCTGGTAGCGGACATCAATCTGTATAATTATGGCCCCATCTGTATTTTTCACGTTGGATCTTGACTAGCAAGCAATTTTTAATAGTATGTGACCACCACTAATAAATGATTTACAGTTTCAGATACTTTAGAAATTTCAGTGGATTCTGATAGTAGTAGTATGAATTCTGAACCGCAGAATAAATCGGCATTTGCTGCTGACCAAATTCTTTCACCACATCAGTCATTACCCTGGCAACAGTTGCTTGTACTACCACCACAACAAGTAATTGTTGTAGAACGTATGCATTCAGGAGCTCGACGATTTGTGACTTTAGATTTTGGTCAACCTGTTTTACTTACCGATGTTCTCATACCCGCTTGTCATGACTTGGTGTCCATCAGTCTAGATTTATGGATCAAGGGTGAAGATATTGATGCAACAAGGCTTGTTATTGCATCAGATATTGGATCCAGAAATTTAGTGTTGAATGATCTACAGCCACCACCTCTTTGTAGATATTTAAAAGTATGTGATTCAAGAGTTTCTTTTTGAATGGTTGTTAATAAAATTTATAAAATTTAGATAACAGCTGTTGGACGCTATGGTATGTCAACCACGCGGTGCAGAATACCTGTGGGATATTTCTATGGACACCTTATTGTATTACCCGAAGAAGTTTCTTTAGATCAAGTTGAAAGCACTTCTACTGCAGTGACCACCGATTTAGATAATCAGTTAAATGTTCTTTCCATGCTTTTAGAAGATGTTAACTGTAGATACAGCTTGGCTTGTTCCAAACTGAAAGATTTACTTCACCCCTTTTTAACATCCGGCATTACAAATGCCTCCCATTTATCTGCATATATGAATATAATGAAAGACAATGCTTCTAACAATACCAATTCTGAAAACTCCAAAATTTTCAGTGCTTATCAGGTAACTTATCATATTGGATTGTTTGAAGTTTTTATAAAATATTTTCTCTGTTAATAGGAAGCTGTAACATATCAACGTCAGTTAAACACAGTACGAAATGTCATGTGCAGAATTGAAAATGGCTTAAATAATTTAAACCTGTTCACAAATTCTAGTAGCTTATCTAATGCTTGCACTGACAAACTTCGATGCATCGTGGAGGCTTTACTAGATGCTTTGTTATCCATAGACACCATGTCAGTTATAAATCTTGAAACGTGTCGCCAATTATTCCAAGGATTATGTGTGGCACAAGGATCAAGAATTCAATTTCTTGCTGCTACAATGTTGGTGAGATCTTGCGGAAAGCAACCATACTGGGGAAGCTTTTTGGCCGAGACTATGAAAGAAATGTACTCGTCGTCTTATACATGTAAATTTCCACAAGATCGTGTGTTTGTGCTTTTGGCATTTTTGGGCCGCAAAAGTTTGGAGCGCAGTTCAGTATTAGATGCTACGTTAAGAGTAATTGCTGAAGTTTTACTTCCTCTTGCCCAAAATAGACAGTCTCTGTTGGCTGTTTGCATTGATTTACCACTCTTAGGCTGGCTGTTGCTATTCCTTTCTCTCCAACTTGATATGAGCAAGGGATCATTACAAAGTGCTACTCGTTGGGATTGGGTTACTGGAGAAATGGCAGGAAAAGCGACTGAAAGTGCTGGATCGGCTTATAAAAAAAAGTTGCACAAAAGAGTACTTCAATATAAACAGCAATTAGAAAATCTCGATTGGACACACAAAGTTGTGCAATCATCCACACAGGTACAGGTTTGTATTCTGATTATCAATTTAGGTGTTGTATTTAGAACAGTCGAGTTTTGCATGTTTTTAAGTAGGTGGTAGATTAATGGCAGGGTAGCATTTGAATGTAGAACACTTGATAAAAGTTAAATAATTGTTGAAACTAGAATTAATTATCATTTGAATAATTTTTAGGCCTTGTCAGCTCTTTCAACCCATGCAGCAAATTTAACTTCTAAATTAGAAGCAGCTCTTAAGCAACAGGAACATCTTTTTAAGAAGATGAAACAATTTAAATCATTTAATAAAGAAGTCCCAAAAACTTCAGGGCTGTTAGAAAATAATGACAGTTCTAAACAAGGAAAAAGACGACGTGAACCAGCAGAGCCTTTAAATGGAAAACAAAGTCCTCCTATTGTACCACAACATTTAGAGAGCACTCATTGTTTAGCTGTTGCAAGAGGTCTTCTTGCATTATTGCTTGCAATGGACCATTCTTGTAGTGCTGATATGTTTTTGCTATCTTGCAAGGTTTGTACCTACTTGTTGATATTTGTTTATTTTATCCACTAATTGACATTAATTTCAGGTAATTGCTCGCTTAGTTAGTATATCCAAATTACAACTTGGACAATTAATGACTGAGGAGCAACTTTTGAGACTTGTACACATTTGCATTGGTTCTGAGTTGCCATGGGCTCCACATGCCTTGGCTTGCTTATTACAAGATATTGTAGAAGTTGGAAGACCACCAAGTTCTGATGCAGATATGGAAACTGACACATCCCCAGCATCAACAAGCTGGGGTTCTACTGGTAAGCCTCTTATTATTTATTTATTCTTTAAGACTGCTAGTTGTAGATTTGTTTTACCATTTTATTATTAATATCATGCTGTTTTGCATATTATTTTAATGCAGTATTGTGGGGTATAATATCTGTTTAAAGTAAAAATTTTAAAAATTCATAAGAAATATAAAAAGTTTTATTTTGGCCAACATTGATAATAAAGCAATAATTTCACTACCGCTACCTTGCAATTCATGATTGCTTTTGCAAATTTATTTTTGATTTTAACTTGCATTTCTTTAATTTGTTTTTTATTAAAATTTCATTTTCTTTAACTACATTTTTAAAAATTTGTTAAAGAGGGTAATTTCCAAAACCATCAAAAATAGGCATTAACTTTTCAGACCTTCTTACAGACGTAGAAATCCTTTGTGAGTCCTTTGCTCTAGAAGACAATGCCTTATCAGAACCAGCCACCAAACAAGGCAAAACATCAAGCAGCAGCAACAATAATCAATTACCATCTGTATATGAATCTGATGATTCCGAGTTGGAAGATTTCCTTGATGATATTTTGGAAAGAGGCAGATGTGCTTTGAAAAAATCAGCTAAAAGCTTCCATCCTACTTCAGCTAGTTCATGTGCAATGGATTCACGACTTGAAATGGGTGTAGAAGCATCTGCAGAAATGACCCTCAGAAGACTGGTCACTTTGAATGCTTATAATTTGATGCAAAATGTGAATGCATCGGTACCACATGTTGAGAGTGACCCTGATTTACCAGCTTGGCCATCAAACTTACTAATACCTTGGCAAGTAGATGTACAAATAGCAACAACTAATCGAAGTATGCTAGTTTCGTGCTTCAATTCCCTCTTCAAAGAAATGCAGTTACAATCTTCTCTTAATATTGAACACATTTTACAATTGTGGCTTACACTGAATTGTATTCATGGCGATGATAAGTTTGATCCATCTGCAGCACCCTTCATTGGATTAGAACACGAAGCTGTTAGTTCTTTAATCACTGCAATAGCATGGAGTTCTGGATTATCATTGAGAACATGGTGCAGTGCTCTGCAAACTTTGACATTGGTATGCAATATGATTCAAGGGACCAACAATACACCTGCAACCTCCCAGTGGATTGATGGATATGGAATGTATTCTGCTACTTTGTGTATAATAAATCATCCTGACTTTGTTCAGCTCTTATTGCGACTTCTATCTGGTACTGGATTAGTCTTTTCTGAAAAAGGTTTGGTAAGTATTTTGTCTTTTTTTTAATAATTAACTAAATTTCTGAAAAATGTAATTATAGGCTGGACCTTCACTATGTAAATCATTGCATGATCTCTTAGTCCGTCTCCAAATGAGATGCGATGTTGTTAGTCCTTCTAGTAAACCAGGAAGTCAATTAAAAAGTTTACTTCTTAAGGTTGTTTATCAGTTAGTGCAACCTACAGGACCTCTAGCTGCGAGACAGGGACCATTAGATGCACAATGTAAATTGTTACAGTGTATGGTCTATCTTGATTATTGTAATGCAGATGTCAGCATCTCGATGAGCATATTTGAGAGCACCGGTAAGTGATTTGTTTTTATAATTAAATATTTATATAGTTTTTTTGAAATGCTACATTAATATTATAATCAAATATTGTTTTTATTTCCAGGTGTATTGGTGCATTCGTATATTTCACATGTGGATCGTATAAAATGTGTGAATATTGGAGAACGTTTAAATCCAACTTCACATCTGTTCAGTGGTATATTTGCTTCTGTATTAGGTTCAGAAACAAATAAACAAGATCGACCAGTATCATGGGATGTGCTTTTGGTTGCATTACTGAAGCTTCTCTCTAAACTTGTTCAAACACCTTTACCTGGTACAGGAGACCAACCTGTAAGTTATTTTTTTAATATTAAAAAATCCTTTACCACACAACAGATTCTATTTTATTAATAATGGGTTATTAGACGGATATTTTACAGGAGGCCATGGAAACGGAACCAGCTGGAACATCACAAACTGATGAGAGTAAAGCCGAACAAATTCAACAAGAACGAAGTAGTCCTCCAGTGCCATGTTTAGCCGATACTGTGCTTCAACACCATCCAAGTATTATTCGTCTGTGCCAATCTCTTGCAGCCTGTAAAGCATCTTCTCTTTCTATGCTAGCTAATATTTCTCAGCAGGTATAAAATTTAATTGTTAGTTTTTAGAAATGCAAACTGAAATTGATTTTGTTTTAGAGTACTTTTGCTGATTTGGGAGAACCAGGAACAGTTGGGGATGCAGTATTTCACATTTTGGCTGCATTGGCTCGAAAAACTTCAAGAAAAGAGTTAATCATGCAGCCGTTGTTGATGTTTCTTTCTCAAACACCACAACTTAGTGAACCATTATTGTGGTTTATATTACAGGTGTTGGACACAGAAGAAGCACTTCGAGAATTTTTGAATGCAGGTATGTGTTCTGTATTTATAAGAAGCTTTTAACAAGCATTTTAGGCCCATAGCTGATTAAATATATTCAGTAAAACTATAGTTGATTACTCAAACTTAGATTAATGGATCAGGTTGAGTTGTAAAAGTATCCCTTTACATATTCTATAATCTTAAAACAACCCTTCGTCAAAACGGTTATTTTTTTAGGTGGTATAACAATTTTGGGCCAGAGTTTAGTGCAAAGCAGCAATGCTCCTAATACGGTTTCACATGCTGGAACGGTGTCCATGGTAATGCAACATTTTGGGGGCTCCACAACTCGTTCTGATGCCAGCACGGCTATTGCATCTGCTTCTACTACAAAGAAATTGCAGCAAGCTACACTGGAGAATACAATGGCTTTAGTTAATTTTGCTCCTTTTGGAACCATTAAGTGAGTTGTTTTTTGTCTTTGTGATTGACCAAATTTAATCTGCAACATTTATTTTCGCAGATGCCAATCAGGTACAGCACAACCTGCAGATGTATTAATTCAAGGTGGTGCAGCAACTCATAGAAGAGCACGCACTGCTCAATGGTCATACCATTTTTATCCTGAAGAAGTTCACACCGAGCTTACTTTGCAACTACCAAGTGCTGTTTTACTTCGAGAAGTTCATCTTCAACCTCATCTTAGTTCTTTGGCAACATGTCCCTCTGCTGTTGCACTTGAGGTATGACCCTGTTTAAATTTCCCAATTTACAAAAATAAGCCTTTGATTTTTGTTACACAGGTGTCTTCAGATGGACCTTCAAGGCTTGTCCCTGCCTGTCCACCTCTTCCAACAAGTGGAATGACATTTATTCGATTACATCTTCCTGTGCCTGAAGTTGTCAATTGTATTCAATTGCGATTGTACAAACCACGTGATGCTAACAACATTGGTCTCTCACAAATCCGTCTGTTAGGAACGTCTGCATTTGGTGGCAGTGTAAAACAACAAGTTCTTGATTTGTCAGAAGACGAATCTCACTGTAAATATAGCTTAGGTTGGTTGAGACTGCTGCACCACTGTTTTACTTTATCTGGTGATAATGAACTTAAAAAGCAAGTGATCGAGAGTGCTGCGCAAGTGCCTGATTTGCTGTTGGTGTGTTGTGGTCTATTGTTGGTTCCTACACATATTCCAGGACTATATTTACCAAATTTGGAAAAAGTGTTATGTGAACTTAGCTTACACAATCGGTTAAATGGACTTAATGTGATAGAAATGCTTTTGGAAAGCAGGCCTAGTATTAGCGAACCACTTGATAGTTCAGCTAGTAATGGTAAAGGTCCACTGATGTTGAACTCTGCTGGAGTTCAATCTGCTTGTGAATTACTTTATCAAATTTGTGGACATCAGGTGAGTGTTTTCTAGAATATCTTAAAGGTGAAATAATCATAACTTTATAAAATATTTCTCCCCTACCCTGTTCTGTTTGCTCCTTCTAATTTTTTTTTCTTTGTGCCAGTAACATCAATGTTTTAAATTTATGTTATTGTCATGCCTTTTAAAGCGATGGGCGTATTCAATGGACTCGACAGTTGTGCAACTGTTGAGTCACCCATGTCCTAAATGGACTGTGAAATCCAGTTACAACAATGAGCAAAGTACCTAGCTTCTCAAAGCTTTATTCTTATACTCTGATTTGTCAATATAAGCAAGCAGCATTTAGCTGAATTATTGTACAGGGTGGCCCAAATTGGTTGTCCGTATAGGGTATCTCAGCAAATATTGTCGTAAGGAGAAAACTGAAGGCACATTCTTGAACTCGTTTTTTTGAGACAAATTTAATGGCTCAGACGAAATTTTGCTATAGTTTCACATTTTCAAGGAAATCGCGATTTTCCGAAATTTTCTTGTTCCTATTATGTTGAATAACTTTTTTATTTTATAAGCCATCGCAAAACTAGAGAAACATTCTGAAGGCACTTTTTTAGGTAGAACTCAATGGCGTACTCAAATTTTTAAATAGGGTTCAAGTTTCAGAAATATTAAATATAGTTGTATTTTTTTAAATAGAAACCATAGTTGGCTATGTCCCTATTAAAACAGGTATTTTTTTTTTAATTTTAAAAATATATACTTTAATGGGTATATTTTTAATTGTTTTCAGCAAAATTAGAATTTATGCCTTTTACTTACATTTATTCAGGTAAAGTACGTTTTCTGTACTAACAGTGAAAAAATGTCATTTAGAAAAGTTGTTCAGAATGTAAAAGCATCACTCCATGCAAAATTTCAGAAATATCGGTTTACTTTTGTGAAATCGTGTCTGCATATTTATTATTAAAAAAATTTGAAAAACATGAGCTGCCAAAATTTCTGAAATCTTGCATGGGGTGATGATTTCACATTCTGCAAAACTTTTCTTAATGGAGTTTTGCCACAGTTAGTACAGAAAACCTACTTTATCTAAATATCCATATAACTGAAACACATAAATTCCACTTTTGCTGAAAAACTACTAGAAATGGACCCATTACAGTATATATTTTTAAAATCAGAAAGAAAACTTGGTCTCTATTTAAATAAACACAACTATGTTTAATATCTCCGAAATTTGAACCCTAGTTAAAAAAATCGAGTACGCCGCTGAATTCTACTAAGAAAAAGTGCCTGTAGATTGTTTTTATAGTTTTCAGATAGGTAATAAAGCTAAAAACTTATTCAGCATAATAAGAATAAGGAAATTTCGGAAAATCGCGTTTTCCTTGAAAATGAGAGATGATAGAAAAATTTCGTCCACGCCATTAAATTTGTCTCAAAAACGAGCTTGAGAATGTGCCCTCACTTGTCTCCTTACGAAAATAGCTACTGAGATACCTTACACGGACAACCAATTTGGGCCACCCTGTATACAATTTCACACAGCCCTAAAAAAATTTTTTTTTCACTGATACTTATACATGATTTGTTTTATAGGATGTGGATACCCTTCATCGAATAGTGATGTTGCTGCAGTGGTTGAAATCAACAGCACATGGTGCTATTGTATCAGAAAACATGGACTTATGTAACCCAGCGTACATATCGAGTATAGCATCAATCTTGTGGACAGCCAACCAGTCTCAAGTTTCTTACAATCTCCCTGCAATAATTGATGCAGAACTGTTCCATACAATTTATACCTTAACCACTAAAACGAAAAATAATGTGGCTCTAAAACATTCATTAGACTGTTTACTGTGTTCTCTGTGTTACATAAAAATAGAATTATTCTCTTCCTTACTACAACTCATGGGTGTGTTGGTTCCTAATTTATCAACTGACCATGGTGCATCTATATCGGATGATCGTAAAGACTCTGAAAGTATGACTGATGATACTAAACAAAATTTTGAATGTGAATCTGAGTGGTATGGTCACTTAGTGATTGGTGAACTCTCAGAACTTGAACTATCTGAAGAAAATCTAGAAACAATAGCTTTAGTTAGTCGTTCTCCTAGTGCGGTACAACAGTTGCTCGATTCGGGCCTTCCTAAAAAACTTACCAGTGCAATTTTGGAATTTTGTACTTCTAATAGTGATAATAGTGTATATCCCATGGCAAAACTTGAAAATGTAACGGCTGTGCTCAAATTTTTTGCTGATATTTGTGATGAAAAAGTAATGCGTGATTGGTTAGGTTCTAAAGATGGTTCATTATTCTGGTTGCCACTCTTGCAGTGGCTGTGTAAACGACCCATAACAAATCGATCGAATTTAAAATCAGAAGCACATACGCAGTTAGAAGAAGTTTGTGTTAGATTCCTATCTAAGTGCTGTTTATGCCATCCAAATAATCAAGCACTCCTTGCAAAAATATTATGTGATGTTATATCACAACAGCGTAATGGAATTTCAGGATTCATGCGCAGACTTATACTTCAGCTTTTGCTTGAAAATGAGAGGGTTCCTGTAAGTGTGAGAGCAGAGGAAACAATTTATAAAAATACCATGGTTGTGCATTCTTATTTACCAATGCATCCTGCTTTCAAACAAACCCACAATCAAGCCCTCTTATATTTAGGCACTAACACTCTCCTGGCTGAAATTATCGAACAACACATTTCATTCTCTACCACTATTGAAATGGATACACCTAGTGGTAGTAAAAAAGATGTTAATATTAAAACCGAACCGATTAAAGGCTGGTGGGGAATGGCTATTGAATCTGATTTAAGTATGGCTGCAGGAGTTACTGCTAAAGATAAACGTGCCAAAGATGCCAAAAATCAAGCAACAGCAACTCCACAGCTTAAAAAGAAAAGATATGCATCTGCTGAGAATTCATCTACGGGTGATGTAATTGAAGGACGAACAATACGATGTGAAGCTGTATGTGATCAACCCTTACCAGTTGCACTTAGTCTAGGACAAGTGCTTAGATTAATTGAATTGAACACTGGAATAAAAACTGACTGGCCTTGTATACACCTGATTATTTCACAAACTAAAGGTTAGTAACATTACAGTCTTCATTAATCATCCAAGATTTTCAACGTTTTCTTTTGCAGGACCTGAAGATAAAAATGGGAAAAGTGAAATTAACCCAATAGTATATCAACGACCATTCAACAGCGCTCTTCAAGTGTTCAGTTCTGTAGGAGGATTAGCATTGTTAGCCCAACATCTGCCAGCTGTATATCCCGAAACCATGCGGACATCTAATAATGAAAAGACTTCCTCTGAACAGTCCGAGTCTGATTGGGTTAAAGTAGAAGGTTTGTGTTTTTGTTCTACATGTCTGTTAGGTGCCATAAACAGTGCAAGGTCAACCTTTAGTTCAGTTTAATAGTTGTTTTCACTTGCATGAGATGGAAATGTTGCCTAATGTGTACCTTCAAGAACCTGCTGCCGAAATCACCTGTATTAGTATATTGTATAAAAACATTTTTTCTGTATTGAGAATATCCTGCGCTAGCTAAATTTAATGTTTTCGTAGCTGGTAGTGGACACTGTAAATTTCTTTACTGCGTAGGTTTTCTTCTAAGAAATGAAATTCCTTCCTTTACTTTGACCGCCTCATACTCCTATTAAACTTTCAATAAACAATTCAATACTATCTGGTCCGTAAACGGAAAAAGAGTTACCGGAAAAAAAGTCACGGAAAAAAAGTCCCCGGAAAAAAGTCACCCGGAAGAAAAGCCACCGGATAAAAAGTGAGCGGAAAACGGAAAAAAGTCGCCCGGAAGAAGAGCCACAGGAAAAAAGTCACCGGAAAAAAGTCACTGGTAAAAAAGTCACCGGTAAAAAGTAACTAGAAAGTAACATTTTAAGTTAACTTATTATTATAATAAATTGAATAAGTAAGTTTAAATTTTTTATTATAAATTTTTTTTAAACATTCGCATGTACATTGATCTACATTTGTAAAATCTTAGAACACAAATAGTTACCAAAACCAATTTAACAATACCCTCCATTATTAAACTGGTAAGTATTCAATTTATTATAATCATAAGTTAAACTTAAAATGTTACTTTCTAGTTACTTTTTACTGGTGACTTTTTTCCGGGTGCTTTTTTTTCTGGTGACGTTTTTTCCGGGTGGCTTTTTTTTCCGGGTGACTTTTTTTCCGATGACTTTTCTTCTGGGTGACTATTTTCCGGTGGATTTTCTTCCGGGTGACTTTTTTTCCGGGGGATTTTTTTCCGTGACTTTTTTCCGGGATTCATCTGGTCAGCCATAAACAATATCTTAGTATATTGACATTCTCAAGCATTGCAAATTTATTAAAAAGAATTTCCATAAATGATAAATTTACACATAATACAAATAATATTTCATTAATTAAATCAATTAAGGAAAAAATTAGAGTAAATAATTTAATTTCTGTTATGGAAGATAAGGGAAAGGATTGAAAAATAAGATACTAACAAAAATATAATAATAATAAGTAACACACACTCCACTAAGTAATGTCAATACATTTTGTTTACATTCAATTACAAACACGTTGCAATTGTTTTTTACCACCCATTGCTAGAGCTGTACCATTTTGGTAAACATCTCCGTTATTTATCAACCGATTTTGAAAAACTTTTTTTTATTGCATTGAGCATAAAAAAAGCTATCAGATGAGGTATCAGAAAGGGTTCCTTGCTATTTGAATTTTTAAAGTTGGAGTTGGCAGCGCTTAAGGGTTGGGGGGGTGGGGGGTTGAAAATTACATCTCTAAATGATAATTTAAAAATAAAAATCGACGTGTCCGAGCATTTATTTGAAATATTTTTCTCAACGATTTTATTGTATTTATCCGTTACTTTCAGGAAGCACTGTACAGAGTGATGATAAAGTATCGCACAAAAATCATATTCTGGTTATTTAATGGTTTTACGGAAAATCCTGAGACCCGTCGATTTTTGTTTTTAAATTTCCATTCATACATATAATTTTCAACCCCTAAGTGCTAGCAACCCCAACTTTAAAAATGTAAATAGAAAGATACCCTTTGTGATACCTCTTTTTATAGGTCTTTTTATTCTTAATATAACTAAAAAAAGTTTTTCAAAATCGATTGATAAATAACGGAGATATTTAACAAAATGTAATCAATGTAAAAAACGGGGTTGATATTCAACAAAAAATTATGACGTCACAGCGTAGAAATAATGGCACAAATCCTGAGACCCGTCAATTTTTGTTTTTAAATTGGCATTTAGGCAGGTAATTTTAATCCCCCCACCCCTCAGCCCCTAAGTGATAGCAACCCCAACTTTAAAAATTTTAATGGAAAGATACCCTTTGTGATACCTCTTTTGATAGGTCTTTTTATTCTTAATATAACAAAAAAAAGTTTTTCAAAATCAGTTGAAAAATAACAGAGATATTTAACAAAATGTAATCAATGTAAATAATGGGGTTGACATTTAAAAAAAAATTATGACGTCACAGCGTAGAAATAATGGGCGATCAAAACCACACTTTTAGGTCAGGAAGTGCCCATTTTAATGTTACCATTTACGGCGTGTTTGAGCCGTTTCTTGTCGAATATTGACATTTTCATTTGATTACATTTTGTTAAATATCTCCGTTATTTATCAACCGATTTTGAAAAACTTTTTTTGCTTATAATAAGAATAAAAAGACCTATCAAAAGAGGTATCACAAAGGGTATCTTTCTATTTAAAATTTTAAAGTTGGGGTTGCTAGCACTTAGGGGTTGAGGGGTGGGGGGTTGAAAATTATATGTCTAAATGGAGATTGAAAAACAAAAATCGACGGGTCTCAGAATTTTCCGCCAAAACATTAAATAACCAGAATATGATTTTTGTGCGATACTTTATCATCACTCTGTATAATAAAAGGTTTACATTTCGCTAGGTTAATTAGCTTCTTCAGAACAAAAAAATAATAATTGAAACAATTTTTATGAATTAAAGGATTTGAAATTGATTTGTTAAAGATAACATTATAATGTAAAAAGTAAAGGTTTCAAAGTAATGTTATTAAGAAAGTTAAAAAATATTTTAATTATTAATGTCTTTACAAGTTTTGTACTGATTTGAAAAAGATTTTTAAGACTAGAGGAGTACGTGGTTCCATATGTAGTGGCTATGAAGTTGTAGAAATTTTGGTTGATTGTCAGCGTAGGTTGTACTGGATTAGTTGAAAAAGATGCATTTTGATTCTGACTATTTTATTGATGACAAGGGTGATGCTATTTTCTTTATACAGTTTTTTTTGAGTTGATATTGATGAAATTCTTCTGAGGGATGGTTTCAAAGATGTAGATAGTTACTTCGTGGAAATGTTGGAATCTTCTTCTTATCTTGGAAGTCAAATCAGTGAATGAAGATGTATTTTTTTTTAAATTTAATATTTTAATCTAGATTTTAATATGGGAGAGGATTTTGATAATGAGGTTTTAACTGAGTGATTAGCTTTTATGAATTATATGGAAAAAGTTAAATTGTAAAGATAAGTAAATAATGAAAACGGAATAAGTAAAATGTAATTAATCAATTTTTTTACCACAACTTCATACTGTAAAAATTTGTGGTATTGTGTTTGAGTGATTTTATTGAACAATAGAATAATTTTTAATTTCCTTTTTGATATTTCAGGTAGCGACGATATATATGAAGATATAGAAGAAGTTTCTGGTTCTAGTCCTCCTTCAAAAAGTTCTGGCGTAATTCCTAATGTACCAACACATTCTTTGACGGCATTTGGTTTATTTTTACGCTTACCCGGATATGCCGAAGTATTATTGAAAGATATGAAAAAAGCCTCGTGTTTGTTAAGATTAGTTTTAGGAGTAACTGATGATGGTGAAGGTATTATTGGTGTTATACATTTCTGATAATTATTTTTCTTAATTACATAACTTTTTAGGAGGTGATATTTTCCAATCTCCAATAGCAGATTCTTTACCGACATTACCTTTTGAAGTCTTGCGCAAATTGTACGATTCCACTCCGTTAAGTACAGATGATGGGCGATTGTTGCGAAGGATCAGCATTAATACTGGAGTGGTACATCTTTTGTTAGCTTGTTTAGGCATTTTTACACATCAGACACAGGCTGGAAGTGAAAAAGAGACTGGAAAAGATAAAGATACCAAATTAAAAGATGACCGCACACAACTATATTGGGCCAAAGGTACTAAAAAAATAATAATAATGTTACTACAAAACATACACAACGTCTCTTTTGTACAATACAACTCATTTCTTGTAACTTTATATAACATATTATAAAATTATTGTTATAGGTACCGGATTTGGAACCGGCTCTACCCAACAAAGTTGGAATGTTGAACAGGCACTATTAAAACAACGTAGTGAAGAAGAACATGTAACAGTACTTCTACAAGTTCTTGCTAGTTATATCAATCCAAAGGGTGAGGCTGCAGACGAATTGGCAGATAATGTACTACCTCCTACTTTCCATCAACTATTGGCAAACAGTGCTTTGCTTCCTGCACTTAGTTCTTATTTACGAAATGATTCAGGTTTGCGGTTTAACATTTTGGGTAATGGTGTTATTAATTTAAAAATGTTTTAACACAGTGTTGGATATGGCAAGGCACATCCCATTATACAGGGCTGCATTACAGCTACTTAGAGCATTAGCTGTAAGTTCCCAGTTGGTATCTCTACTTTTACCACAACGAGCTCACAGCAATGGTCCATCAGTTGGTGCATTGTTACGGAACATGAAGATGTGTGTAGATACATATGCTTCAAAACTTAGGTAAAAATTATTTAGCAACTTCTTAAAAATGTTGTTGGTTGACTCGTTTTATTTATCTCTTATAAAAATAAATAATTCTAGATTTGGAAGCAAACCCTCTAGTTTAAAATTTAAGCCCAAAATGGGAGAACAATTAGAAGAGTTGGAACGAGATGAAGGTCTTGCACAGCTTATGCCAGATATTCAAGCTACAGCTAACTTAGTAAAAGCTGTTACTGATCGTCTTGAGGATTCAGAACAGGATGTAATGAGGGAAATCAAAATGGATTATCCTCTTTCAACATCTGTAGAAGAACGATACCTCACATTCATGAAGAGACTTCAGTTTGGTGAGTAATATTTTTCTATTTTTTGTAGATTACTAGGAACAGTATAATTTTTTTATAAATAGTTTCTTCTTACCACTGCACATGTTTTTCTCCTTAGCTGAAGTTCTAAATTTTAAGTTAAGTAAATTAAAATTAGGATAGACAGGAGAAACACCCTATTTTATGTACTATACAGGCTGAATGCAGGATTACTTATACAGGGTGTTTCAAACCGACTGCACAAAAAGTATAGTGCGTGAAAGTTTGATAAGTTTCAACACTAAAACCACTTTCTCTTTTCTTGATATACTTCCCCTAGCCCATAAAATTGACCCGAAGAATAACTAATGTAACTCAAACTTATATGTACAGTCAATGACAAATGTTTTTACCAGTATTATACCATTGAACCGCTTTTCTGAGAAATATAAGAGGTAACATAACCCCGTTTTTATTGTTTTACACAGGTATGTTGGTAACGCTGTTATCAAGATGAAATCAAATAGAGAAACGTGTTATATTTTCAGTAAAGCAGGTTACAGTACAAGACTGGTGAAAACATTTGTCACTGACTGTACAATATCTATTATCTTGATGCTATTTCCATGGAAACAACTACGTTTTATCCCACTTATTCTTGCCTTTAGTAGTGATCATACAGCAACTAACAGCCGTATTTATAAACAAATTTAGTCATTACTAAAGGTCCACGCGCACTTGTTCGGTTCCGTTCCGTTCGGTTCGGAACCGTCCGATCGGCAAAAATCAAATAAAGGTCCACCAAGCTTACAAATGCCGCGGAAATACATGGAAATTACTGGAATTACGTTGATTCGGTACGGCACCATCCTTTTCGTCCCGTTCTTACCTATTGACATCAGTCTATAGGTAAGAACGGGACGAATGTAGATGTGATGTTACGATTATTATTTTGTAGTTTAAATTATAAAAAAAAAATATAAAACAGTTATCCAGTGCTGGTAGTGACAAAGTTTAATCTTTCCAACTATAGGTCCTCAGAATGGCCACTATCTTGTTGTAGACATAATCTCTTTCTCTTGATTATTTCCCCCAGAACGTTTAACAACATCTCTCTTTTTATATATCTACGTGATGAAAAATCCTCCCAATAAGTTCATTACGATTTGCCACAGGAGTGTCATATACCATACCATGAACTTGATCAGATAACTGGTTTTTGAGTTGTGGGGCGTTAAAGTAAAAATTTTGAAAAACTATAACGGCCGCCGTTTTAAAGGTAGAGAGTTCAGTAAAAAACTGTTTTCCTTAAATTATGGTCTTCTTTCACTTTTTTCACTTTTTGAAAAGCGTAATTTGTCGATGAATTTTTGATATACCCCTTCATTTCAAATTTCATCAAAATCGGTTCACTAGTTTTACGTTAGAGGCGTCACGTACATACATATATACACACCCACCCACAGACAGACTTTTTTTCTAAACCACTTTTTTGGGTTCCTGGAGGCCCAAAACACGTATTTTCGCGAAAATCTCAATTTCGAAAATTTTCATGATATCAATACTTCCCATATACCAGTGGTAGTATGGGAAACTAAAAAAGTGAATACCAGTTTTGAAACATTAATGCCATCTATCAACACAGATAACGGTTAATATTATCCAGATAGAAGATAAGATAACTTTGAACCCAAATTATTTTTATTATTCATGTAGGTTACTTTAGCGACAATTAAACGAATTATGCACCCATTACAGAATTTGTTTATCAAAGATGCCTTAAGTCATTTTCAATTTCGTCCAACATAAAAGACGACAAACTTTTGTAACCATTAATGTAGTGATGTTGACCATGTCATTCAGTGTATGTTCAAACATCCAAAATAATTTGAATTTTTTCAGATACCTATGAAATGATACAAGAACTACCGGAAGGGGGTTACAAATTTGTGATATCACACCATTTTGAAAATAATGCAAGATCAGCAGGTGACCAATCTCATCCAGCACGTGTGAAGCGATTAGCCCAAGAAGCAGTAACACTAGCAACTAGTCTACCTTTAAGTTACAGCAGTTCAGTATTTGTTCGTTGTGATACTGATAGATTAGATATAATGAAAGTGCTTATTACTGGTCCAGCTGATACACCGTATGCAAATGGATGCTTCGAATTGGACGTCTATTTTCCGCCTGATTATCCTCTATCCCCGATGCTGATTAATTTAGAAACAACTGGTCATCATACTGTTAGGTTTAATCCAAATTTATACAATGATGGAAAAGTGTGTCTCTCAGTGTTAAACACTTGGCATGGTAGACCCGAAGAGAAATGGAATGCCCAAACTTCTAGTTTTCTTCAAGTACTAGTATCAATACAGAGCTTAATCCTTGTACCTGAACCCTATTTTAATGAACCTGGGTACGAACGATCGCGGGGTACACCTTCGGGTACACAAAGTTCTAAGGAATATAATCAAAATATTTGCCAAGCTACAGTAAGATGGGCAATGCTAGAACAAATTATTAATCCATGCCCGTGTTTCAAGGACGTCATTAATGCACATTTCTACTTGAAACGGCATGAAATTATAGCACAGGTAGAGGATTGGATTAAAGATATTGAAAATCATTTTTCGGAGAAACGGTTGCCACGGAATAGCAATAAACGATCCACTTTCACAAGTGTAGAAAGTTTCAAGAAGATCTTCGATCAACTGAGAGAAAAACTAATGCAGCTTAAACCTCCTGGAGGCCTAGAGGATACTGATACTCCGACTTCCCCTAGCAGAAGTTCAGATGTCGATGAGTGCAGTAACCCTGTTGTTAGTAGTGTGCCTGTAACTAGTAGCAAAAATGAACAGCATGAAATCGATGCCGATATAGATATGGAGAAAATGGTGGATGAAATGTGCGAGTGATACTTCACTATTGGTTTAGTTTCAGTTGCATTTACATAATCTGGTCGGTATATGAAAATTTAAAAGTATATTCCATTTATTCGTATTAGGATATATTATCGACATGACTTTATTTATAATTTTTTTGATGGTAATTTTTATTTAAATTGTAATTACTTTGTTCTTGTTAAGCAACTAGTTTAAATTAATAAAAACCAATCGCTGGTCACAGCAAATGTCTTTGTTGTATTGTTATGCTTTAAATCGCTGTAAACAATGGTATTATATTGAATTATCTGGCAGGAATAGATTTTTACTAGTGAACACTTGAACAGACTGTACATAAACATAAAAATTACTATAAAAGTAAATTTAAAAAAATTCCAATTTGTTTTAAGAAACGAGTTTTTCTAATTGTTTTGTATTCTAGATTTTAACAGTAGCAGTATCTTGTAGAAAGATGGGATAACAAACAATGCATGAACTCAAAACGTTAGTAGCATAGTTTTTTAAATGCCCCAACAATAATATTCTGAATAGAAATTTTGTACCAACCTAAGTTACATATCTTTGATATAAAGTATTGTAAAAATCTTTTCCATGCTTATTTTAAATTTGGAATCGTAATGAACTACTTACTATATAGACCAGTATTTTCTGACATCTGATTGAGATTAGAAATCAGCATTCATAGAATAAAAATGATTAAATGTTGAACTGGATTTTTTAACAATTATAATAGCTATTTTAATTGTTATACAATGTTATTATTTATTTATGCAATTGTGAAAAAGGCAAATCTACTGTATTTTGATTACAAACTGATGTGCTTTTCTTAAGAAAAATTTTGTTTTATTAAAGTTAGCTTGTGTACTGTTCCTGTTGTCATGGTTCATCAGAAACTTACATTTTGTATTTGGTTAATTATAAATAAAATGCAGTTATTAACTCAAATCTATTGAAAACAAATAAGTGGAATGTTAAATCTAGTTATTGTAGTTAGCCGAAAGACTGTCCTAATGCATAAATGTAAAACGGGAAAAATTGCAAACAGTCTTTGTTACCACTTTGGACAGTGTCATAATAGGGGTGATTTTTTATTGTGGTTTTGTATATATAATTTTATTTGTTCAAGAAGTTTATGTTTATAAAGTTTTCGATATGACTTATTCACATGTGATTTTCAAAATGAATGAATAAAAATGTTAACATATCGTGAGTTTATGTAACTTCAAGTTATTTGCATAACTTGAAAGATGTTTTATAAATTCAAAACAGTTAACTAATTATTGATCAGTTATTAATATAAACCTTGTAAACACACTAGAAAATTATATGTAAAAATTTATACAGGGTGTAGAGGAAGGAGTCTACCAAACATCGAGGATATATTATAATTCTCAAGAAATTTTAGCTTGTCGTATTCAATGGTCATAGAATCAAACATAATACAGTTTAAATGCGGAGAAGCTCCACCCTGTTGTAGAAACGGGTAATTAGAAGATCTAAAAGGAGTAATATGAAACTTTCATAATGTAATAATTTTGTGATTCCCCGGACATGCGCAGTAGCTGTAGCTCGTATTTGCGTCGTCGAATTAATGACGTCACCCCTTGACAACACCTAATGCCCTGGATTTCGTGTCAAAATTATATTCACGTTAGCCGTGGAGCTAGCAACGGCCTAAATATTGCAATAATGAACTTTAACTAATGGGAATAAGTTTAAGAAATGACAGATCGATGTAGTCAATTTACGCTAGCAAAAGAAATCTTCGCCATATTGACATACTCCTTTGTTTGGCTTGAAACATAGTAAATGATGTGATGGTGTATTTTGTGCTTTAAAAAAAAACAAACGAACGCCAATATCACACCGCCACATTAATAATTCGCTCATAAAAGGTAAACAGACTTCTGTGCAAACACAACATTACCAAATATTTGATTGTATTATTTAAATTTTTTTGTAGAAAAACAAAAAACGTGATGCACAATCGTTAAGATGGATAATTCCGAAATTACGATGGATCAGGATATTACCACAGAAACAGGAGATGATTCAACTTTACTACAAATGCCAGATTCAGGAATAGTTACTCTTAACGTTATATGCCGCTTATGTGCCAACCCCAACGAACGAATTATTGGTATTTACAGTGAAGAAGGAATATCAAATGATCTAGCTAATAAAATGAATCTTTACTTACCTGTTAAAGTATCAGAAAATGATACGTTACCGCTTCAATGTTGCTGGAGTTGTGCTTCAACTGTTTTGGCGTGGCATGAACTTGTAGTTGCAAGTGTTGAAGCTGATCGCAGACTACGAGGTTTGGATGATGTTTCAGAAAAACAGATTGTTGATGAAGATTTTGGTGACATTGATGAACCTAGTTGTCCTGCTATACAAGATGAGGGGTGAGTGTTGTTGGTTATTGTCATTATAAATTAACTAATAAAGACATACAGCGTGTATAGTTATACAAATTTGGTTGACAAACTTTCAGAGAGTATTTCCTGCGTAAAGATGTATCTAAATTGTTTCTATACTTTTTTATTATCTTCTTTCAGAGAGAGATCTATTTTTTGACGTCTCTCGTAATCTAGCGTTGAAATCATAAATGAATTTTTGCTCTAATATACAGAGTGATTTATAATAGGTGTAAAAAACTTTGGAGGTACGTTCTCCACCAAAAATTAGGGTATACATTTTTTTTTCGATTTTCAAGGGCCTTATTGGCCTCTGAAATTTGGCCCCTAAATTTTTTTTCTGAATATTTAAGGAAACCCGCTGTAGGTTTAATAAGGCCCGATTGCACCAGTTACACTTAAGTAATAAGTGTCCCTTAAAAGTTTAATTGCTATAGATACAACTCTTGCTAACAATTATATCCATGGGAATTATTTTTTTAAGTGACACTTATTATTTAAGGGGAAGTGGTGCAATTGGGCCTCAGTGAAACTTGTTTTGCATACTACCCAAACCAATCTTTATGTATGTGAATCAGTAATTTAATAAAAGTCGCTAGAGGTCGCTAGTTATGGATAACGGCACGGCCAACTTCATTAATGACAGCTTGTCATTAATGAAGTTGGCCGTGATAACGGAATTGACTTTACTTTTTTTAATGCAATTGTAAGTAGAATTCAATTAAAGTATTCTTATCTTTTTTTGATACAATAGACAGTTTATGAGATACTTCAAATTTTTTAAAGAATCGAGTTAAATTAATCTGACTGAAGGATAAGCACCCAATAACCTGATATCAAGTTATCTTTGAAAACAAAACATAAGTTGTTCTTCAGTTTGACTCATGATCTTTTTGTGAGATTTGGTTTTATTTAATTTGCTTGTTTGCATGTAACAAAATAGAAGGTTTTAGTGCAGTTGAATAGCCATTGCAATAGCCATATACAATAATAATATCAGCGCGCGGAAATATGGGTATACAGGCTGTTATTGTAAGTGGCTTACGATAAATTTAATATTCTACTTATTAATGAACATACAAAGCCATTTTCGGCGAACTTATAGCGTAGTCAAAGGACCATCTTATACCAAAAACTAAAGTAGAGTGCAAGACCTACTTTTCTATCTATTTACAAGAGAGAATATAAAAATAATTAAGATTTTTCTCGCTCTTTTCCAGTTTTGTACTCTTTGACCCAAATCTTTTAATACCTGTTGTAGCCTAATTCCAGGTTTTCCTTTTTTTCGGTTTTCTAATAAATTCCTTGATACTACTATCTTTGTTACCCTTTCCTTTGGCAATCGTTCTACATGCTCCAGCCAGCTTAGCCTTTGGGCTCTGAGAAATTAGTTGATTGTGGCTTCAGGCATATATTTCACTAAAAAATTTTCTTTGCCTTGGTGGAAAGCAACAGACTTGCGAGCTGTATCCTTCCATATAAATAATCGCGTGGTTTATGTTCGCAGGTCAGAGCCCAAGTCACCTGCCGCAAGTCTGAGTGTTTTCTGCCAAGAACCTGCAACTACCGTTATGCAACAAAATTGTACGCAATTATTAAAAGAAGAAAAGGAATCACCACCACCTTACAGTCTTCAACAACATTTCAGTGATGTAAAAAAGGAAGAATGGATACAAACTGATGTTATTACAGATGAATCTCTTCAAAAATATATTGAAAATATCCAAAATCCGTTTGTAGTTTCTAGATTGCCTGAAGGCACCACTTTAAAAAAGATTAAGAAAACTGGAGGTAGAAACATGTCATCACAGAAAGTTACCCGTAAAAGAAATGTTAAATCTAAAAAGAAGAGTAAAGCATCTACAATAATTAAGAATGAAGAAATTCGTAAAAAAGCAGAAATTAATGAAGATGATGATTTCTTTGATAATGATGTTTTACAAACAGGTGATAAAAGTGAAAATGATGAAAATTACAATTTTTCTTGCCAATATTGCCCATTAATCTTTATAAATGAAGAGGATATTTTAAATCATGTCAAACAAGGACATGCTGATAAAGAAGACGAATTTACAGAAGAATTAGCCAATAAAACCTTAAATAAAAAAGATCGCCGAAAAAATACTAAATTAGACCATGATGCTGTAAATGCTGCTAAAGTTGTAGTTGAAGGACGAGTTTATTACAATTGTAAAATTTGTGGGAAAAGTTTACATTCTCCATACACTTACATTTGGCACATGCGTATACACACTGGTGAGAGACCATATGTTTGTGATTTATGTGGAAAACAATTCCGAGTTTCACAAGGCCTAGTAAGACATTTAAGGGAGACACATGAAGGGATCAAAAACTTTGGTTGTGATATATGTGGACGTATGTTTGCAACACGTCGCAATGTTGAAGAGCATAGACGTATTCATACAAATGAAAGGCCATATATTTGTGATTTATGTGGAAAAAGCTTTAAACAAAAGGCATCTCTTTTTGTTCATAACCGATCACATACCGATTCCTTCCCATTCAGATGCAGTTACTGTAATCAAGGTTTTCGAACCAGACCACCTCTTTTGATACATGTCACACGACATACTGGTGAAAAACCCTATCCTTGTGATGTTTGTGGGCGGTGCTTCAGAATTAAATATGAGTTAAAGAGGCACAAGCTAATTCATTCTGAAGAAAAGCCCTTTTCTTGCAGTGAATGTGGGCTTAGTTTTCGACAAAAGCGCTATTTGAGAAATCACAACAAGATTAACCACAATCGAACAACTCCATAAAATTGTGAATTGTTTCTGTGTTGGTGAAAGTATTCATAAATGTGCAATTTTATAAACAGTATTGAAGGTTTATGTCCGGTTACTAGGAACAAATTTATGAAACACATAGGTAACTTATGTATTCGAGAAACAAACAATAAGGCAGTCCATGATGCATCATGTGATACTGGTGGAGAGGGCTCATTGACCTATACTATATCAGATGTCATTGGATTGCCTGTTGACTGTTTTTTTTAATACATGTTACGGTCCGCGCGCACTTGTTCGGTTCCGTTCCGTTCCGTTCGGAACCGTCCAATCGGCAAAAATCAAATAAAGCTCCACCAAGCTTACAAATGCCGCGGAAATACATGGAAATTACTGCCATTACGTTGATTTGGTACGGCACCATCCTTTTCGTCCCATTCTTACCTTTAGACTGATCGGACTTTCGGAATTTTTTGACATCTGTAGTATACTTGGACTGAACTGAACGGGACGAAACCGAACCGACGTAATGCGCGGGCTGCCATTCATTTCCATGTATTTTGATTATTGCCGATCGGACGGTTCCGAACCGAACGGAACAAGTGCGCGCGGACCTTTATAGGGTTCATAAATCTGTTTCTAGCAGCCGTGCAGAAGTTAGGCTGTGGACCATTTAACTTGTTATGTTATATCATATGATCAAATCATCAGACTTTCTTGTTTACATATCACGTTCAAGCATGACCTGATTGTGGGGACATAACAGAACAACATTAATCTAATTAGCTAAATTTCAAACCTAGATTCCATCTTGTTTGATATTTCCCCCATACCATGTAGGTTGGGCTTGTAAATCTTAATTCTAGATAATGAACAGACCAGAGATCATCAGTTGCATGTAACCGATCGATCATGGATGACAGAAATTGACAGTAACATAATCTAGTATTGGGTGTGAAATGCACATTAATAAATGTAAGACTGAAGGTAATGGTATTGACTATTGAGTTAATTAAGGTTATTTTTCTACCTACACTTACATCAACTGCTAAGATATAAAGTTGTGGTAAACCAAGCAGGAAAGGTTAGCAAAAAATAATACTAGCATTTGAAGAATCGCTATATTGTAAAAGATCCATTTTTGTTTTGTTTTATGTATGGATCTTTTACAGTATAAGGATTGTTCAAATCCTTGTATTATTTTTTTGCTAACCTTTCCTATTTAAATATCCTCTTTATCCACAACTTAATAATTGACTGCTTTGTTTAGCACAACTTCATATTTTAAAATGTCAACACCCGTTTTTTTCCATAAAGCTTGTGCTTTATTTTTTTATTAACTGCTAAGGTCTTTGCCTCCCCTCCTTCTAACGTGTACAATCGTTTAAACACATCCATGGTTATTCAGAAAATACCACCCCATGTTGGATTTGAACCAGCAGTCGTTTAACCTCTCTTAGTGATGCTTAGCAATACACTTGCAAGCATCATAATCACTGAGCCAGCACGACCCCACTATTATTATTATTAAGAATTTTTATACAGGGTGAGTCGGGAGGAAACTGATAAACATTGGGTGTGTGTTCTACACGTTTTGTTTTTTTTATCAGGTAACTACAGATGTATTTACATTTTAACTAGCACAACTTGGAACTTTGAAGACCCTGTATCTTGAAATAGAATAAAAATCGCATAACAACTTATGGGTTTTTTTGTCTTATATTTACGTGTAGAACACACACCCGACGTTTGTCAGTTTCCTCCCGACTCGCCCTGTATAGCAGTTAAATGGTCCATACATTTTCTGTCTTTGTCTGAATTTTTGTGGCAGCTAATAGATTGTTTTTTGACGTACTGAAGATTTTATAATATTTTTTATGAATTAAAGCAATTATAATTTATTTCTGGTTTTTATTGTTTACTAATTGTGTTGCTGTTTTATTAAATTTTTTTGTACTTTATAAAAAAATCAGTATTAATTTATTGAAGTATTGCCATAACATTAAATATTTTACTAATTTAGAATGTTAGTTTTATAATTATTAAAAGGCCTCATTTTTAAAAACAATCATTTGAAACTACTATTTTTGAGATATGTTTTTTATAGAACATCTTAAAATAAATAAATAAATAAATAAATAAATGTGTGTAGGTTTTGTTCATTAAAATGTGACTTAATTGTGATTGATTTTTACTAGTGTACTAGTTAGTTAGATGTTAATGTAACTGCAAACAGTAATATTTTACATAATATAAAACATTAAAAAATCCAAATATGTTCATTTTTACTTTCCCACACCACCACTGGATATGGGAAGTATTGATATGAAAATTTTCGAAATTGAGATTTTCGCGGAAATACGTGTTTTAGACCTCCAGCAACCCAAAAAAGTGGTCTAGAAAAAATGTTCGTCAGTGGGTGTGTATGTATGTAGTATGTATGTGACCTCTAACGCAAAAACTATTGAACCGATTTTGATGAAATTTGAAATGAAGGAGTAAATATATATCGAAAATTCAGCGACAAAATAAGCTTTTCAAAAAAATTTGAAACCGGAAGCGGAAGACTTTGTAAACTTTTAATGTATGAATTTTATGTAAAATTAAATGGGCTTTCGATCTAGATACATCTCAAATGTACCTTCTATGGTATTTCCTTGCGAAAAATGCATAATTAAGGCGAGGAAGCTTTTGAAATTGTAGGACCAACTTTTGATTATTATAATAGTAATAGGGGTCATCCATGTTACCTTAGCACATTAGTTAGGACTTAACGTTAGCAACGCCTCAGTAAACAGTACACAACAATAAACAACTACTGGCTTATGGGTTGTCAAGGTTCCATAGATGTTGCAATTACCCACCGAAGTAGACCACGTAATGAGCGGTCCTTATGACAACCCATGAGCGTGTTGTTGTTTACCCACCGGGTAGACCACGTGATGAACGAACTCTATTGAGCATTGTGTAGTTTTTTCAACTTTACACCATAGGTGATAGATTTATATACTTTACTACACCAAAGTTATATCTTCAACCAAAGAGTACCTATTATGCTTTTTGTTTCTGCATAAGATATCTTTGGGAAGAGGTAGATACCTATCTCTACCCCACAAACATTGAATGGAGCCCCAACACTCCACACCAAGTTTTATAGGTAGTACAGGATGTAGGTAGTAGTGTCACAATTTTACTTCATTCATCTACTTTTAGGTATCTATATTAGTAATCAATTTTGACTTTTCTATGTCACTTTTCCATTTGTGTTATTAAACTTTAATCATTTTGATTGAATTTGTCATATCCAAAAATGTCGTATCTATTGTAATTTTGTAAATCTTAATTTCTTTACACTTTGCTATTTTTTTTTTACTAAAGATTCTTTTTTATTTGATTTCAGGAGCTACGATGAACCTGCCAATGACGCACCAATAAAAAAGGAAGAACTGGAAGTTAGTATTCATGATGAGGCACTAATAAAAAAAGAAGATGCAGAAACTGATATTCAAGATCTAGTGAAAAATAGTAAAGAGGAATCAGATGAATATTATTGTTGCTCAGTGTGTTCCATCAAATTTTCAAGCGTAAAATTTTTAACAAGCCACCAATATAGAAGACATGGCATAGGCAAACCTCCTAGTGACGAAAACGTTCGTTCTGTTTGTGAATTTTGTAAAGCATCTTTTAAGAGACGATATGATATGTTAAGACATATAAAACAACAACATGTTGAAAAGAAAGAACTCACTAAAAGGAGACGAAGAGTAGACATTGAATATAAAATATTTTGTGATGTTTGTGACAAAGGTTTCACAAGGAAATTGGATATGGAAAAACATCGTCTCAAAAAACATTCTAATGTTGCTGAGCCCATTTCAAAAATAGAAATTAAAGAAGAGGTCTGGGAGGAAGAAGACTATACAGAAAATACATCTAAAAACTCATCCGACTCACTCACATGCGAGGTATGTGATAAAGACTTTAAAAGAAAAGCAGAATTAAATAAACATCTAAAAGAAAGTCATGGACAACAAGTTCGTCGTTTTAGACGTAATAAAAGTGAAATAGTTGCTGATTATTTCTGTGACGTATGTGGAAAAGGTTTTACAAGAAAATTTGATATGCAAAAGCATAGAACAACAAAGCATCCTAATGAACCTAAGCTTGAAGAAGAACCAACTCAACACCAGAAAAATCTTCAACTTTTGAAAAGATGCAAAGTGCCAAGTGATGATGATACAAATTATTATAAATGTGAAATATGTAGTAGAATTTTTCGACAGTCATACAATTTTATGAGACATCAAACAGTTCATACAGGTATTCGTGCATATTTTTGTCACATATGTGGGAAAAACTTTCGCGTATCTGGTGGTCTACATAGACACATCACTGAACATCATTATGGTGTTAAAAAATATGAATGTGATGTTTGTGGTAAAAGTTTTGCTGCAAAAGCTACTAGAGACGATCATAGAAATATCCATACAGATGCTCGTCCGTTTATTTGTGACATATGTGGTAAAGCATTCAGACAAAAAGCATCTTTACATATTCATAAACTATTTCATACCGATAACTATAGATTCTCATGTAATATTTGTGGAAAAAAATATAGAAGAGCTTCGGAACTCAAAATACATTCTTGGTTACATACAGGTCATAAACCTCATCAATGCAGCATGTGTGGTTCAAGATTTAGATTAAGACAAGACTTGAAAAGACATATAAAGATTCATGATAAGTTAAATGAATGTGTGTGCAACGAATGTGGTTCTACATTTAGTCAAGAAAGATATTTGAAAAATCATAAGAAAACACATCGCATTAAACCGGGAATGTTGTCATTTGTTGTGCCACCTTTACCTCAATTACAATAAATAGTAGATGTTTCTAGAATTTTTACAGTTGATAAGAATTATTTTATGGTTGTATCTATTCATATTATAACAATTATATCTTGCCAAAGTTTATAGGATTAAGAGTTTTATTTGTTTTTGTTGGAAGAATTTTTACATTATTACTCTAAGATCGATAAAGATTCAAGCACTGATAAGGTTAAAAGAATAAAGTTAAACGGATCGCCCACTTTATCATTGGAATATAGCCAATCCATTATACACTGCTAGCACTCTTGCTCCTGCTTATTGATTTTGATTATTATTTGTCAAATTAGTTTTTTTTTTAAATTTTTAATAAAGAAGATTTAAAACTAACGATTTATTGGAAACATGATCTATACAGAAGAAAAAAAAATCACTCCGGATTATCAATAGGTAATGTTAGGGATTATTTTAGTGTAAAATAACCTAACAGACCAGTCCCTAATGTGTCTACAATATCAAGAACATCTAGAAAATTTGGCACAACATGAAGAAAAATGATGTTCAACAAGTCACACATGAATTTGTACACATTTCTATTTTTTAGTAGTTTTCAATCTTGTTCTGTATGAAATATTTAAAAGAAACAAATTTAATAGGTGACAAACAATAATTAAAATTAGTAAGCTGGGGCAAGAGTGCTAGCAGTGTATAATGGGTTGCCTATATTCCAATGATAAAGTAGGCGGTCCATTTAACTTGCAATATGCCATATTCACAAGTCCACTGCTACCGGCTACGTTCCGAAATCAACTAACACTGCTGGCAGTACTTGGGGACAGCAGTACTGAATGACACCGTTCCGAAGTTGCAATCGGAGAAATTACTGACGTATTTCGGAACATGTTCGGAACCCAAAATGAGTTAATCCCCTTCGCAATAATCATGCATATAATAATAACCTAACTTTTTAAAATGGCTTTTGCTACTATCGTTCCGCCTATTGTTGAAAATATGATTGAAAATTTAGTTGACTCAAGTTCAGATTCAGAAGATGACATAAAATTTATAATAACCTATTTCTGCTCTTTGAAACTCTTCAACAGTTAAATCAATAGCATATTCTTTATTGGAGTCCCCATCGATAAATTGATATGTTCTGTTCTCGGACATTTTTCACACAAAATTGAACACCTGGAAATTCAAAAAATGACAGTTTACTGACGCCACACTACCTCTCCACTGTCAGCTGCGACAGTAGAAAATTCCAAAGATGTTTTTAGAATGATTAGTATTTTTTGACAACGCGTAACCAGCGCCAGCATTGCTGTAACTGATTTTGGAACGACTAATCAGTAAAGTTAGTGCTGTCAGTAGATTTCGGAACGTACCCAAAGTCAACAAGTGGATAGCTCTCACCGTAAGGGGCTCCCAACAGCTGAGCGTATGTATACACAAGTCCACTGGACTTGGGACAAACCTAAGGTGACCAGACGTACCGTATTTAACGGAACCGTACCTTTTTTCAAAGCCTGTTTCCGTATTATATCTTATTCCGTAAAGTGTTCCGTATTGTAGGAATCCTGTGTTTTTGTTCCGTTTTTTGTCACATACTTAGTAATTACCCAAAAGTAATTGTTCTATGAAACATTCAATTTTTCCCGTGTTCCGTTTTTCATTTTAGCATTATGGTCACCTTAGACAAACCCAGTGGACTTGTGAATACATAGGCTCAGCTGCTGGGTTCCTGTAGGCATAGGTGCTATCTGCTTGTCACAACCGATGGTTTAAAGAAGATTGTTCGAAATGCAGCAAGGATAAATCAAGAAGGTCCTGGGTTAAATAGATAACAGGAATTATATGCGTAGTGGGCATGTGTAAAAACAAATAACAGTGGGCGTGTCGCTATGGACATCACTTAACAAGCGGATAGCCCTCACAGTTCGGCTACAAACAGCTGAATACACTAATACACAAGTCCACTGGGTTTTTGTAAAAATTAATTCTCAAACTGCAACTAACCAAAGCTCGAGGGGCGCCCAACTAGTCTTTGCAAAAAGTCTTTGGTTTAGGTTAGTTGCAGTTTGAGAATTATTTTTCACAAAAACCCAGTGGACTTGTGTATATACATACGCTCAGCTGTTTGTAACCGAACTGTGAGGGCTATCCGCTTGTCATCACTTAAGGCTGGCATTTACTTAAAGCAAAATCCAATTTGATGTATGGAAAGTTGCATACCTACAATAACAAGAATAATGCTCGCCTTGGAATTTTGTTTCATATTTTTAAATATTTCAGATTCTTCTGATGTTACCAAACTTGATAAATGCAATAAAGAATAATGAATTTACTGTATTGAATATAGATTTTGTCGTTATATTATTTTAATTTTTTTTGTCAAACAACAATACCTAGTAAAGTTGTAATCCGTTATAATCCGTCTTTTGTGTATTGGGTCCATTGTGAGTGAATGGTCCTGTTAGTTGTGTTGCCTACATGCTAAATTGCAAAAATGAATTATATTGATATTTATATTTCTAAAATTTTATTTCCATTTTTTCCGAATTAATTTGCATTTTAGAAAAAAAAATCTTGTGGCATTTGAAAGAGCGTGGTTATATCTATCTATTGATAGAGACAATTTTTCGATATCCATATTTTTGTAAATACTACTTGAAAATTTTAAAGTAAAATAGAGTTGTACATTTTTTAATGCTGAAAAGTTATTTTTTAGAAATTAAACAAAAACGTTCTATGGGTGGACAGATAAAACACCAATAATAAGAAAAAAATTTCGCCCGCCCTTCCTACTTTAAAATTGGCTCTGAAAAATTGGAACAAAATGTGCATAAAATGGGGTATATTTCAAGGTGTAAACTCCAGCCTTAACAGCTGCTTACTGCGCGCATACGCAGAAAATACTAATTCCTATTATATGTCTGTCCTTGTTAATAGAAAGGAGCAGTGTATGATGGAAGGTATGGACATCGAATTCGAATGTGGGAGGAAAACCTAAAAGAAAGTGGATAGAAGAGGAAGAAACATGGCAAGAAATAGATATAACTTTTGAAGATGGATAGAGGATCCCTAACTACACCTCAAAGCTATACTGGCAAATAGGGGAATTGATAAAAAAGAACAGTGTAACAAGTTACAGTAAATGACAATTTCAGTTTTGACATTTGTAATATTATGCGAGTAGCTTCCGTCTACTCTATCAAAATTTACAAAAACCAGAGCACTCTTGAATGATAAGAGAAAAAACCCAAGCTCTGATTTTCAAGCGTTTCTTTACAAAAGCTGTAGTGTAAAATTACCACATAATACTACAGAAATAAGTCATCACTTTTACAAAAATTAATTAATATCACGTTTAAATAATTTTTTATTTGAAAAAACTTTTGGTTTTAAAATTAAGTTACAATCTCATTTAAAATAATTTCGTTTAATATCGAATAACATATTTATAATAAATATAACATTAATTAAACAAATAATATACAAATATTATAGTTGTCCCACAATGAAATAAAAGTAAATTAAAACTTACGAAAATTCATACAACTGAATTAAGTAATTTTCTTATAGCAGTTTATTCAGTTCATAGAATGGTTTTCTATTTCATAACTCATAATTATACTACGCTTTTTTGATACGTAAATGTAGAATGGGATTCCAATCGATTAGTCATCTACAAATCTATGTAATGTAATTATAGATGTATTTTTTCCAACAATTACTAAGGCCTCTTTATAATTTCTATCATGCAGTTCCTTAGAATTTATAAAACTGGCAAATAGTATGATGAATTAACAAAGATATATGAACGATAGCATACACAAGTAAGCAAGGATACCTTAGAGCAGTTAAGACTAATCACTCTGGATTCCCAAGAGGCTGAGTGCTTGTAGTAGATTCTCTACCAAGAGAGCTACCTGGTGATTCAGCATTTTCATTAATAAGACGTTGCCGCTCTCGGTACATGGAAACCCTTATATTTTCCAACTGGTGGTAGCGGCAAAGTTTCAAAAGAGCAAATACACTTAGGCCAACCCACGTGGTAAATGATCCCCAAACTCCAAACTATATAAAAAAAAGTAGATTAAAATTAAATAAATGTAATGGGCTCACTTAGAGACGATCAGTGGCTAAAATGTTTAGGCAGCCATTCCCCTGAATGTAACTGCTGGGTGAGAGCTTCCAGTCAAGAGATGAATAAAATCAGTCAACCACTCAACCTATTAAAGCTACGCAAAGTTCATTGTGTTGTACTCAGCAGTTCATTTAGGGAATTAGCTGCAGACCATCAGCTTTGCGACTTTGTGTCGACTTCCAGTGGTTATATTTTATACCTGAGCTGTTGCTAATTCAATGTAAAATCCTGCGGTGTCAATCCCATCATGTATATCAATCGCCTGACCAGCAGCCAATTCACAACTAAAATTTAGAATATTATAGGTATTGCATTTTTAATTTGAATTCGAAACACTTACGAAGGAAATCTTTGTGTCATATTCTGGCACCATACCATAAATCCCAATGTAATCATGAGAGCAGCAATGATGGTCATTCCACACACTATCATGCTGGAGACTACATCCATGAAAGCAGATAAGAAACTACTATCAATTCCTCTGTATAGAAATAGTGATAATCTAAAATAATGGTTTTTAAATTATTATTGAGAAGTAGGTAACATACGAAGTACTTACCGGTAAATCTGAATAAGGGAAAGCAAGAATAAAATTACTCCGACAAATATGGTGTAATTGCAATACGCCTGAGATCCCCAACTAACGTTAAATTGACCATCGGTTTCTTGCCAGATGCCAGTGGAAAATAGCAGACAATGGCCCCTGTAGAATAAAGATTAATTAAACCAAATTTTGTTCTTCCTAGATGGGAAAAGATAAAAATCTAACCTGAATTCATCCTGGTGTAAACTCATAGGAACAATGATGCATAATGATAAAATTAAAGCTATAACATAACCAGCAATTTGGCTAAGCAAAACTATGTTGCTTAAAGCCATTTTTAAAACAAAATTGCACTGTTTTCGATAAAAAAGTAAAACTATTTCACAATCGACATAAATGTTGTTTTTATTTTTACATTTCAATCATCTCAATGACAAGTATGACACATGTATAGTTATCTCTGTTGAACAAATTAATTTCGTATACAGTCCTTCTCTTCTTAGGAAAATTCTGTTCTCGTTGGATAAAATTCTCATTTAACAAAACTTCAACTAATTCTTGGTTATAACCTCATTTTAACTCTACATAATGTTTAAAATATTGAATTAATAATTTATAAAGGCAGTGATAATATTGTAATATTGTAAATGTGTCTTTATATCTTAAGCTATGTCGGCAATATTAAAGAAATATTTATTAACAAAATACAATTGTAATTGTATAAGACCTCTTTTCTGCAGGATGGGTTATGATCGATTTGAAAAAATGTTTGCGACCCATAGAAGCAATGATTGTGAGGAGTCTCTGACACCAAAACAAACTAGAGCACGTTCAATACAAGTTCTACAATATTTTACAAGTGAACCTCATTTAAATGAAGTGAAATCGCGTATTCCATCAAAGTATTTCGCATTAAAACGACGATTATCCCTGCGACATTTATATCTGGCAGATAAAAACATAGCCAAGTCTGTAGTATTACACATGATGCCCATTTTATTGAAAAATGGAGAGCAACTTATATGTGAAACAAATGCAGGTTTAGGTCTTGTTACATCTGAACTTTTAGAAAAAGGGATTGGATTGGTTCGATTGTATGAAGCTTGCCCTGAATTCAGACAATTATTAAAGGTAATTGTTGTTATTTACTTCTGCCAAATAGTTTTCTGTATGAATTATTGTAGAATTTTAATCATATATATCCAAATAAAATAGAGCTCTTTGTCAAAGATATTTTTCACGTATATTCATTATCCGGTTTGGATAAATATGATGGTGGCGACAGAGTGGAGCAAGTGTTAAGTAGAGTTCCCAAAAAGAGTTGGAGTGATGGTAAGCATTCGTATAATTCAAAAATTGTAATCTATTTTTTGTTTCTTGAATTTTAATAACATTATTAAAACCTGTATAATGCACCATGTAAATGAGATTAAGGCTTAGTTGTAGAATAGTTATTTATGTATCAAGCGCTATGTATGTATCAGGCGACTTCTATCCCTCAGGCCAGAGGCCCCTGGGCTTGTCGCCCTTAGCAGACATAACCATCTTCGTAATGTCCTTGCTGCATACATTTTATTTTTCACTTTGAATACGTAAATAAATTGAGAAGCTTGAATGTGGATATGTAAAATAGACATGGCTTTGTAGGTACTGTTTGTTTATGTATGTAAGATGATGGGCGAACGATACCTTTTTGCCTTTTTTAGAATAGTTTGGCAAAAAGATATCGAGTTATTATGCCCGTCGTCACCATTCCATGGCATCATGGACTGGTTAATATACCTCCTTTGACAGATATAAACAACAAATAATTGGCAAGTGGAAATAGTATATTGTATAACTAGTGCTGAAAATTGGATATTTCAAACGAGTATGAAAGTTTGAGCCACGAGCCTTGGCGAGTGGCTTAAGCATACGAGTTTGAAATATCCATTCAGCACGAGTTGTACACTGTACTTTTCCGACGACCACAACTTTTCCGACCACCACTTAATTCTGTTTTAAAAATAGCAAAATAAAAAAATTTATTAATCATAACATTTTATCATCCATATCGTCCATATCAACAACAAAACTAAATAAAATGTAAAATTATGTGAATTAAATGTATTTACCCCTTTTATTTATTACAATTTACCAATTTTCTTAACAAACATTCGGCTAGTAACATGCTAGTAGGTACTGCACTTCTTTGCATTTGCTACAATTTTGACGTTTCAATATTTAATTTTTAATAAAACGAATGACGATTTTCAAAGTGGCCAACTATTTTTTATCGTCTAGCGTGTGAAATATATTGCACACGCTCATTTCACACGGTTTCGTTGCCATGTGAAATATACAATTTTCAGTAACAGTAAACGGTGCGAATTTGTTCACATTTCATAGTGGTCGTCGGAAAAAAGTATATGACTGCTAGTTTAGCTGAACCGGGATACAATTGTTCAAATAACCGTATCCATGACAATTGATCATGGTTCAGCTAAACTGAGAGTCAAATACTTTTCTACAACTGGAGGCCAGTCCTAAGGGGCAGTTGATAAACTGCCCTGTTAAGGTAACCAACAGTCTACTGTTATGGATACGATTCTTGTAACAATTTGTATCCATGACAGTCTCGAAGACATATGCTCTCAAAATCAAAAAGGTGGTGCACTAAAAATAATTTGTTTAACTATGGCCAGCTTTATTACCAGAGGTAGGGATGAAGCTGGCCATAGTTTAACAAGAATATGGGTCTTACAGTGAACTTCTTTGTATTCCGTATTAATAAAAAATTTACCAACATGAATCAAATTTGAATCGATGAACATCAGCTCTAAAATTGATTCCTTTACTATTATATTTTTTTGACAATTCTTTTAATAATTAAAGTTAGTTTTTTAGATTTCCAAAATGATATTTTATTGTAGATCCAGTGATGACAATTATTGGTCCAATGCCTAATTTACATTTTATTAATTATTTACTCAAAATGTTGGCACTGCAACAAGGAATTATAGCATACGGTCGTATTCAGATGTTTGCATTCATGAAACCAGTGGATTATATAGTTTGTAATTAGTTTAAGTTTATGTTCAGTGTTTATATTAATAAATTTGTTTTAGAAATGTACTGCAACCCCAGATATGAACCTACATGTATACCAAGTTTTAAGTGTATTATTTCAATTGTTTTTTGAATATGAATTATTAGAAAAATATCCAAGAAAATCTTTTCTTCCATGGGAAACAAAGCCGAAAGACTCTTGGCAAGTTCGTCCTGTAAGTAAAATGATGGAAAAATTAATCAAAACTGATAATAATTTTGTTGTAGCATAATAAAATAGATCTGGATTACATATATTTTGTTCGAATAAATTTGAAGAAAACATTACCAGTTGAACCTAAGCATTTGTTGCATTTACATTATTTTATAAAACAAGGTTATTATAGAGGCAAAACTAAAGTAATACCGACAGTAGAGTAAGATTTTCGGGGGTAGATTAAATGATTAGAATAATAATTGTTTAATTTTAAATTCTAGAAAATGGTTTCCTGATATTGGTATAAACTTGATAGCACCAGAAATTAAACGTAAGGCTGAAAGTTATCCAAATATGAATATTTACACTGAATTTGGTCAGTTGACCCCAAATCAGATTTTGCAAATATTTATGTAAGTATTTTGTAATACATAAAGGAATGCACAGCAAGTTAAATGGAAGCATATCTAACTTGATCCCTTTTTTCTCTTCTAAAATAATGTATAATTTAATTATTGTTATATAGGCAAATGCTAGAACATCCAAGGTATGACAATAGTCCATTGTCGGCACTAGTGGAGTCACAGTTACTGAAGTTTGAAACTATTGAAAGTGATTTAGCGAACAGGAAAAGTGGCCGTCATATTGAAAACTTACAAGAAATTTTCAGTTAACATCAAAGAATTATTGAGTGTAAATACAGGGTGTCCGAGATCTCGTAAACGGTAAGAGGTAGCGTATTGAGGGCCACTACGATCACTATTCAAATTCTATAAATTTTTGCGCAGTTTTCAGTATAGGCTGAAAAATCTTAAATTTATAATTTTTCTATGTAATTTGATTATTATAGGCAATAGTGCAAAATGTCAAAACCATTTTGCGCTTCTGCCTATGGTAATCAAACTCCACAGGGAAATAGAAAACTGAAAATTGTTCAGCCTGTACTGAAAACTGCGCAAAATTTATAGAAGTTGAATGTAGTAATACGCTGAATATTTCTTCTCATTTACTGAATCTCCATCTCTTACCGTTTACGAGATCCCCATGATTACGCTCATCTTGGACAACCCTGTATGTCATTGGATAGTAACAAATAAATTAACATTTTTTTGTACTTGAAGAGTTTGCATTTCATTTAATAAAATTTTGCCCCATCTCATTTTTAAACCTTGGATTACATTTTTAAATTAAATTTTTTGTTTTATTTATTACTCCGAATATGAACAAATTAATATATAATACATTGAATTAGAGCTATGTTTACTAACATATTTAGTAATACGTGCGGTATCCCGAAACACAATGTTCAAATTATTTTCTTCAGGCTCCAGGGTGATGAGTGCTTGTTGAATTTCTTCCTCAATTGCCACATACATTATACGTCCTCCTACAACTGACGAAGTAGAAGGACAGCCTAAATACAAAACTAAATCAAGTTCATTTTTCTGACCCCAATCATAATCTGTTAATAAAGAGTAGCAACCAGGGGTCCATCTTTGTAGTTCAAATCGAACGGATGTTAAATCTAAATCTGTATATTGCTTCAATAAATTAAACATTTGAAATGATTGGAATAAATTTGAAAATCTTTGAAGAACTGATGGCATATTTTGTTCTAATGCTACTTCGTAAAAGCGTCTATTTGGTGGACCAATTCGAGTCCATTTGATATTATTACATTGTATGTTGTTCAACACCTCTTGAAAAGCTTCTGGCTTAAAATAATTTTGAAGTGATATTTCTGAATGTTCTTCAATATGATCTTGAATATACTGTGCCGTTTCACTATCAAGATAATCTGGGTTTATCCAGGACTCTAAATCTAGGTCAAGTATCTGCGGTTTAATACAAACATTACTAAACAACCCATAATTTGGAGGTATATACTGAGGCATTTTAAAAACTGGAGGCACTTTTGTGTGAAACCATCCATTTATACTCATTCGACAATCGTTCTTGTTTGTAACTTCCGATACTTGATGGTAAGAATCATTAGTAACTTGAAAGAATACAAACCGATTATTTAAGGGGAGTATATCTCTTATTGGCAAATCTGGTTGGCCTGCTTCATCTTTGCAGAACAATTGTAAAGCACCGCCTTCCTCTGATGTCCATTTTCTTGCAGAAGTGAAATAAAGCACAAATGCAATCAAACGATCCTCTTGTTGATCATCATGAACTAAAAGATAATCTGTATCTCCATATAAACTACATGTGGCAGATATATCTGTTAATTCTTGTCCAGTAAGATTTTGTACCCAATCTTTTACGTCATGCTTTAAAAATTCATACACAATCTTAATATATTCTGAGTGAATATGCTTCAAATCCACCGATTGAAAAAATTCATATAAATCTAAACTTCTCTTATTCCAGTCCAAATCATTAAACTCTTCGATAAGTTTGTTAATAATTACGTCGTCCTGTAAAATGTTTTGAATTAAACAAACTCTAAATGGGTCTACTATAAGTTCAACATCGTCTTGAACAAACTCCTTATTACTTTTCCAGTTATGTTGGAATTGTTCTACAAATGATGGAAGCATTAACGTGTCTCGAAGTTCTGGAGCGAACTTCATTTGTTTCTTTGGTGGTTCTAAACTTGGATCTCGAGCACAAGTAGGCATTAAATGAAAACCATGGATTTGATTTTCGCTTTTTGATTGTATGTTAACTATGAAGCAGTCTTTATCCCAGTTCTCGCACTCTGTTTCCGAGTCACTGTCATCGGAAACTGAATTCTGTTCCTGCATTGCCTTTCAGAAAGGGAGTGGTTTGTGAAACACTTTTATAGGTATCACTATTTTTTGTTTTTGATGACTTTAACTACGTTAATTATGACCTCTGTGTGTGTTTCACCCGCTAAACCTTTAACTTGTATATTGTGGGGTTATGTTAAAAAACACGTTGAATGTGTTTCAAATGTGCGTTCAGCAACTTCAAGGTCCGTGGATAGGTTAGGTTTTATTGGGTGTCGAAAGGTGTCTATAGCATCTACGGACCTTGAGCAACTTGTGTCAGCAACTCGGACGAACACATTCCGGATTCCGGTTCCGAACCGATTCCATGTCTATTTGCCGCGAACGATTTCTTAATGGCCGTTGCTAGCTCCACGGCTAACGTGGATATAATTTTCACACTAAATCCACGGCATTACGTCTTGTCAAGGGGTGCAAGTTGAATATGACCAATAAAAAATACGAGAGTAAATTACAATAAAAATACTATTTCCTCAAAATGCAAAACTGGGATATATTGGCAGCGTACAAAAAATTTTAAGAAGTTTATTTACTGTAGGAAATATGTTTTTAACACTTACTGCAGTATCTGCAGCACACACTTGCAGTTGATTATTTGGTTTTCTCGGGGGTAGGCGGAGCAGCGTGGGAGTACTGTAATTTCTGCCAAACAGTGCGCACAGATTTCCCGTGTGCCAACAAGAATTCTAATAGTTAAATAACGTTAATTAAACAAAAAATAAAAGTATTTCTCATCAGTGCAATATCATCCATAAATTTTACTTACAGGTTGCGAATTTTGTCCATGGGGGGGTTCTGACCCCCCCCCCCGGTGTATACGCCACTGTCATGAGCCTTTGGCAAATTAACAGGACAATAAAATTAGCTGAACTTGGTGAACAAACAGATTTTGGTAACAAGTCAAATTGCATTTGGAAATTTAATTAGAATTTTATTATAAACAGTATAAACTAATACATTACCAGAATAAAAAATTAAGCAAGTATATCACCTGTTTCATTTTTTTGACAAATACCTACAAATTATAATAATGTATCACTATAGACAGATTTCTTTTCTCCTTTATTTCCAACTTGAAACGTAATGAAAACTTTTTTCTCCTCTGCATTAAATGCCAAACCAGCATAAATCTTTTTGGAAATGTGTTTATATTCAGGTTCATCGAATTTGGTATAATAGCGCTTCTCAAAAATTTGATGTAAAGCTTCCTGTCCAGACTTGGAATTCATTTTGTATTCAAAAATGATTCCGATTTCCTCAAGGATTATCACCACATCTAGGGTATTGGCTATCCCTGGTCTCTTTCTATTTTTCTTGATCTGGACTTCAGTGCGTGTTACAAAGTATCTGGAATTATATGTCAGAGTATACAAAATGTCATGAAGTTCTTTTTCGGTCGTTACGAAATGGTATGGTGGATATATGGCGTCTAATACCCCATTGAAAATATTCAGTAGCTGGTCAGTCTTAAAACTTTTGAATACGGTTCTTCAAACCGGTACCCTCAAATATTCATCTTTCTGGCTTGATACAGGTCATGTACCAAACCTGACGCAGCTGTTTGCAGAACCTTTAATTCGAGAGAAAATTGAGAAACATAACTTTTGGTGAAATTACGATAAAAACAGTTACATCGGTGAGTATCGAGGATCTAAAGAGTTTGCAGGAACTGATTTCTTTAAAGTATGATGAAATATCGGAGAAAAGTGTGGACTTATTTTTGCAATTTTTGGCTGTTTCTGGTTACATTACAACAAAAACCGAAGATGAAAATGCAGAGGAAGACTCTGACGACGCTCAATTTGAAAATATAATGTATAACTCGATATATTCTATTTTTAAAATACCTAATTTTGAAATTACACAGTATATCGTCGATACTTGTTATAGTGAAGCATTGAGAATTGTGAATTAATACAATTTGACATCTACAAATATTAAAAAATATTTAGATGCTCTGAAACCAGTATTAGAAAGTACAAGTGAGAGCGAATTTGTTGATCTTGCAAACGCTGTATTAATATTATTTTTTCTATTTTGCGTCGTTACTAGAGCTAGTAAAGCACCCGTTTGGGTTCGTTACTGAGAATTTTGGATGCTTTACTAGGCTAGTGTATTTTATTTTTCTGATGTTGGCGGCATTGTCGTTCTACCAAATTTTATTAATTTTAGGTCTACGTCAACGCCCATTATTAATATAACCTAAAATTAAATTAAGTATGTGTAAAATTACAAAATAAATTAAATTTATACCCACTTTCATCGCTAGGTACAATTTATTATTTGCTTCTTTAATAAATTTGGTAATGTCGCTCTCTTCCAATATTTTTGACTTTTTTTGGCACGAAGCCTGTAGACATTCGTTTCAAAAACGCTTGCAATTTAACATATTTTGATATGTCAACATTCCTGTATATAGCAAGGCACGATCTAAGTTTTGAATAGGTGCTCCATAAAGTGGAGGGTTTATATTTTTTACTTTGCTCATCAAAATAGGCTAGTAACACATTCTCTGATATATTTTCAACATTTTTTATATTGCACCTTCTAAAAATTGTTGAAACTGTTTCTCATATTGTGATCTGGACTTCTCTGGCAGTAAATTGGTAACAACGTTGGCCGCACTTGCTCGAATTTCACGAGGAGTACATGAAAAATCTTCAGAACTCATTTTCAACAAAAACTAATGACAATTCAAATTGAATTTTCCACGGCCTTCTGAAATTATACTAAATCACCGCACCCAACCTTAACAAAATTCCCAAAATTTCAAAATTTTATTTCTTTATGTAAAAAGGAATTAAAAGGTGCAAAATAGAAAAAATAGTATAAAACACTCGTTCAGAAAGCTCTTCCAGCACTTATTTGTTCCTACACTCGCCGCTACGCGGCTCGTGTCGGAATTTCAAACGCGTGCTTGAATCGATGCTTTCTCGAACTCGTATTTTAATATACTATAAAAAAACATCAAACTCAATTTGAATAACAAATTATGCCATTACGTCGTAAAATTGAAACGTTACTAAGAAATGTAAAAATATATATTCATATATTATATATTATTATTATATGTTGTAATGTTGGTTGCATATCATTCAAACTAATAACTTTCTTTAATCATTTAATTACCTAATCAATAGACCAAAACACCAAAGCAACCTCCATTTTTAGTATTTAATATTACAAATATAAAATTCTTTAGAATAGTATGTGACCACTTCAAATACATATTGTTAATATGCAACCCGGCACCTAATAATGTAACGAATACATATTATTAATACGCAACCTGACCTGGCATTTTAATTATTGTAATGTGCATGCACCGTCTAAAGTTACCATGTAATGCTCCTATGTTTGCTTCACTTGTAGGAGCAACGCGATGAACCCCTTCTAGCTTCATGTATAAATTGTGAAAATATTCGTGTTAAGTATGTAATTTGATACTACATAGCAAAACATACGTCGTTAATTATGTAGTAGCCGGAAGGCCCCCCCGCCTGATGACGTTTCGAACGGAAAGAAAGGCGTATTATGAAATGCAATGAGAGTGACAGGGGCAGAAAAGTATGACGCACAGAATTTTAGTTCTTGAAAACGGGTTGCGGACAATTCGCCCCCGGATGATTCGCCCCCGCGGATAATTCGCCCCCGGATGATTCGCCCCCGCGGATAATTCGCCCCCGGAAAGGAATTGAAAGTTGTGAAATGGCCTGCTCGATCACCTGGTTTGTCCCCTTTAGATTTCTTTTTGTGGGGAAACCTCAAAAATAAAATCAATAAGAACAGGATTAACAATAGGGAGGAATTAAAAAGAAACATTTTACATGTATTTGCTACAATTCGCGGCAGAGATATTCAAAGAGCTGTAAACAATATTAGAAAAAGAGCAAATCTTTGTATACGTGAGGGCGGCCTCCAGTTTGAATAATATCTTCTGTAATCACACAACTAGTTCCTATTACTTATACTACAATGTTATAATAAAAAACGGTAGATAGGTTACACTTCTTCTTTAAGATTAAGATAAGTATTTATCAGCATTGTGTAATGGTGAGCCTCGAATTTAAAGAACCCTTTTCATAATTCGAGAGTTTTTCCATGGCAATCTATTTAAATTTACTATTTCTGTAAATAACAGCAGATTGCGGCAGTCTAAACTCATCATGTCATACATCATTGAAAGCACCATCAAAAACTCTATCCGATCCTGTAAAAATCCAATATACCGCCCATAAGAAAAATCAAACCTGAGGATGATTCCGCAAAACCGAAACGGGGTAGAACATTTTTGATACCACTACGGTATTCAGCTAAAAAGTTGCTTAAAGAAAGTTTTAACAGATTTGAAAATTTTTTAATAACAACCAACTTATGCCCAAAATACAAAATTGTCATTTTTCTGTTTTTTGTCATAATAAAAAAACTAAGGTAGCTAGGTTATATTTCTTTTTTAATTATTGATCACCACTATATAGCGCAACTTTGCCCCAATTTAACCGTGTTCCTATCTCTTACGGTTTCCGAGATCCCAATGGTGAGCCTCGAATTTGAACAACCCTGTATATATTTATAATATTATTATATATTAAGTTAAGTTCTAATGTGTAACTGCTATTTGTGTAGCATCTTTAATTATTATCTTTAAGTTTAACAATTTAAAAGAAGTTAAGTCCATTTAAAACGCCTTTAACTAACAAAATTTAACTAATTCGGAAAAAGTTCAATTTTAATTTAAACTATTTGTAAGTTTTGTTACAAAATATATAGGTGGTCTGTCTTATTTTTTTTAATTCTTTTCCGGGGGCGAATCGTCCGGGAGCGAATTATCCGCGGGGGCGAATCGTCCGGGGACGAATCGTCCGGGGGCGAATTATCCTAGAAGCCTTGAAAACTAAGCAATTGTAAAAACAATTAGAAGCACGTAGGTACTACAAGACGAGCACGTAGGACTGTAGGAAAATTAAAATATTAGTCGAGATTCGGAAGTGCAAGTGTAATACGTTAAAACTTAGGGTGAATTCGGTAAATCTTATTTCATCCAAAGAATTAACTTTCGCAGATAAAATTAATATAAAACGAATCGGGCGGCCGACCCCTGCTTTATCTATAAAACAAGTAACTGTTACTCCGAAACGAAAGTATAATAGAGAGCCGTCCGGACAGTGACCGTGAACGGACGTGTGTACGAGCGTTTCTCTAGCAAGTGTTCTAGTGTACGAGTGTTCGAGCTGATAGCCCTGCTTTGTGCAGATGGTTCTACACCTCATCCGCACACCTTGGTCAAAATGACACAAACAGGTAAAACTTCTGAGTACAGGAGTTCCTTTTCCTCTACAGATCCTTCCAATCCACCCGCTACATCCACCTATTCCGACGCAGTAAATCATAACATTTTCCCCAAAAAAGACCAAGCAATTGTTATAAACACAATAGACGGTCTTAAACAAGCAGAATATGTTAAAGTAATAGGAAGCATCACCGACCCAATAAATATCCGCTTTGTTTCGAGAATATCGAATAATCGACTATGCATATATTTTTCAAATAAAGATATAGTTGACACAATTATAGCTGAACATGACACTATTACAATTAACAACGTAGAATTACAAATTCGCAGACTGATTACTCCTGCTCAAAGGGTAGTTATGTCGAACGTCTCCCCCACCATACCACACAATATATTAGAAAGCACCCTAAAAGAATACGGATTAAAATTAGTTTCGCCGATTACTTTTCTAAGAGCAGGGATTGCAGAAGCCGGTTTTTCACATATTATGAGTTTCCGCCGACAAGTTTATATATCAAATTCCATCACAAAAATCCCCGAGTCGATCCTCATCAGTTTCGAAGATACTTCTTACAGAATATTCCTCTCAACTGACACAATTTCATGTTTCTTATGTAAACAACAGGGACATATAGCAAGTAAATGCACCACTAAAAACCTGTCTACTGAAAACGAAACTGCTGCAAATCAAACCACTAACGAAAATACTCAAAACGCCTTAAAACGACAAATCTCTAATAACGACACCATCTCCTCGGATTTCTCCGCACCCAAAGTACTGTCATCAACAAATCAAGATACGAAAACCTTAGATGCAGACCTTTTTGTTGATCCCCCACCAAAAACATCCAAACCTCCAAAAAAAAAAACTAAGAAAAACAACTCACAAAGCGAATTGAGCGAAACTATCTCCGAACAACTGAAACCAGCTCTCAACGTAATCCAAGAAAACCCAGAAAAATGCATACTATCATACCCACAATTTAAAAACTTCCTAGAAAACGCTTATGGTTCATCAGATCCTCTAAGCATAGCCAAATCATACACACCTAACATAAACGAGTTAATCTCAATGATTAAGTACATTTACCCGTACCTCACAGAAAGAAGTATAAAAAACAGATGTAGTCGTATCCAAAGAAAATTAAAAGAACTTTTAAGCTCAGAAACAGATGAAATCGCATCAGTCTCCAGTATACTCAGTATAGCTTCATCAGAAACAGACTCTCTTCCCCTCTCAACATATTAAAATGAACCCATTAATTCTGCAATGGAATGTTAATGGCTACTACAGTCGCCTAGAACACATTAGGTTACTCATTGCCAAGTTATCCCCTATAGCCATATGCATACAAGAAACCAATTTCAAAGATGTCTCAGTTGCCAACCTTCGTGGATACCAAACTTTTCACAAGAATAGAACCAACCAACAAATCGCCAGCGGAGGAGTAGCCACATACATCAAAAACACGTACGTTTCCAACGAAGTCAAGCTAAACACACAACTCGAGGTAGTAGCAGTCACAGTGCTACTTCCTATAAAAGTTACTTTTTGTAACATATACATACCAAACAGCTATAAACTTCATGACGACGATATCTTCGACTTGATAACACAACTACCCAAGCCGTACGTATTGCTAGGGGATTTCAATAGCCACAGTCCACAATGGGGCTCTCAGCACACAGACCATAAGGGGAAAATAATAGAAAAATTAATCTTTGATTCCAACCACACCCTACTAAATAAAGAAATACCGACATACCTCAGCCCTAGTACTGGTACATTTTCTCACATTGACCTCACCATTTGCACCACCAAACTTTCCGTAGCATTACAGTGGGATGTACAACCTTACTTGCACGGAAGCGATCACTTTCCCATTACAGTAACAATAGAAAATCACCAACAACTCAACAAAATCCAATCTCCCAAATGGTCTTTCAAGAAAGCAGACTGGAAGGCATACTCAAATTATATTGCTAAATCCACTGATAACCTCGACAAACACCACGATATCAACATACTAGTAGAAAACTTTCAAAATTTGTTGAAAGCAGCAGCAGACATAACTATTCCCAAAGCCAAAAACCCAAAAAACCACCTCCCCGTACCATGGTGGAATGAAGCATGTCACGAAGCTATAAAAAATAAAAATAAAGCCCTACTAAAATATAAAAGACACGCCACTACAAACAACTTTGTGCACTTCAAAAAATGTCGAGCTAAAGCCAGATATGTTATTAAACAGAATAAGAAAAAGAGCTGGGAAGATTTTACATCGAAAATAAACACCTCCACCCCAACACCCGAACTGTGGAAGAAAATAAAATGCATAAAAGGAACTAATCGTACCTACACAATAACAACTCTAACGCACGAAGACTCCATAATATCCAAGTCAGCCGATATTGCCGAACTTTTCGCCACCTACTTTTACAATAACTCCAGTAACGTTAACTACGACACAAATTTTAGACTGAAAAAGGAAGAAATAGAAAATCAAGGGGGCGTCCAAATATACAATAGTGAAGACAGTCCACTTAACATACCTATAAGTGAAGCCGAATTTGCTTTTGCGTTGAAAACATGCAAAAATACAAGCCCTGGACCCGACGAAATCCACTTCTGCTTTCTTCAAAACTTACCACCAGCTGGTCAAAAATTATTACTTCAAATATATAATAAAATACTAACCGAACATGTTTTCCCGAAACAATGGAGAGAAGCAATAACCATACCACTACTTAAACCAGGAAAAACGAATTCAAAAGTCGAAAGTTACAGACCAATTTCCTTAACGTGCACTATGTGCAAACTGCTCGAAAAAATCGTTAACAACAGATTAGTGTGGTTTCTCGAAGACAAAAATTTGTATAACACTCACCAGTTCGGTTTCCGACGAAATCGTTCAACGACAGACTATTTAGTGTTCTTAGAAGGCGAAATATGTGACGCTTTTGCGAACGGACAAGATCTTATAGCAGTCAGTTTCGACATAGAAAAAGCATACGATATGGTATGGCGACGTAGAATAATGCAACAACTCTACAACTGGAGAATAGGAGGAAACATCTGTCACTTCATTCAAAATTTTCTCAAAAACAGATCTTTTAAAGTAAAAGTAAATCACACCCTCTCAACATCCAAAATATTAGAAAATGGCGTCCCACAAGGATCTGTTTTAAGTACTACTCTGTTTTTAATCGCCATAAATGACATTACCAATAATATAACATCACCAGTCAATGCCGTACAGTACGCAGATGATTTGATCATTCTTTGCAAAGGGAAGAATAACAATTCTACTCAAATCCTTTTACAAGAATCCATAAATAAAATATGCGAATGGAGCAACTTTTCAGGATTTAAATTTTCAGAATCTAAAACCAAATGTATACATTTCAGCAACAAAAGACACATTAAGCCAAGCCCTACGTTGAAACTCCATAACAAAGATTTAGAATACGCGGATAATATAAAACTACTTGGAATGGTATTCGATAGAAAGTTAACATGGATACCCCACCTAAAACAACTCAAGAAAGAGTGTATGACCAGTTTAAATATAATCAAAGTATTATCACATCAAGATTGGGGAGCACAAAAAGAAAGCTTGATAATGATTTACAAATCTCTCATAAGGTCCAAACTGGATTATGGCGCCATAGTATATTCTTCAGCTAAAAAGACCACTTTGAGAATGTTAAATTGTATTCACCACACAGCGATAAGACTCGCCTCAGGCGCTTTCAGAACCAGTCCAACAGAAAGTTTACTTTGCGAATGCGGCGAATCTTCATTAGAACATAGAAGACGACAACTAATACTATCTTACGCCACAAAAGTGTTATCAGATTCGACAAATCCTCTAAAAAATAAAATAACAAACAGACAGTTCTATCGCAGCTACCATCAAAAACCCAAAAGCAAATTTCCCTTTCATTATCGATTGTATCATATACTAAGCGAAACAAATATTCCCTTCCCACAAATCCAAATAACCCTTTCTAATCAGAACCCCCCTTGGACATACCCCACAATAGAAATAAATAGCAAACTGACACAATTTAATAAACAAGAAACAAATCCACAACTTATAATTAATCACTATAACTCCATAATCGAAACCTACCCAACCCATATCCGACTATATACCGACGCCTCAAAAACAAACACCGGTGTAGGAGCTGCCTTAATTACACCAACGGGACAACAAACCTTCAAACTCCACCCTGACTGTAGTGTCTACACGGGAGAAGCTTACGCCATCAAAGAAGCACTAGAATATGTCAAACGTTCAGAAAACACCCACTTCATAATATGTACCGACTCTTTCAGTACATTACAATCACTAACCACCATATACACAAAAAACCCAGTGCTGCAACACATAAAAGAATTACATCTAGAAATCTCTAAATCAAATCAACATCTCGTTATGATGTGGGTACCATCACATATTGGCATCGTTGGTAACGAGGCAGCTGATAAAGCAGCTCGAGAAGCAACCACATCCCATACAAACATCAATTTCTTGTTGCATAATGATTTCAAGAGTTCCATGAAAGCCAAACTCCAAAAAATGCAACAGACAACATGGACAAATATGGTAAATAACAAACTGAGAAAAATTAAAACCACCATCGATCCATGGCCATCGTCCAAATCACTGAGCAGAAGACCAAACACAGTGCTAACACGCTTAAGAATAGGGCACACAAAACTCACACACGCCTACATCTTAAACAGAGAAGACAAACCTAGATGCGAAACCTGCAACACAATTCTAACCGTTGAACACGTCATCATAAGCTGCATCAAGTACACCATATACAGGAACAAACACCAAATTCGAAATAACTTAACAGAAGCTTTAAATAACGATCCTTACGAAGAGAAGAAAATCATCAGCTTCCTAAAAGACTCCCAACTATACAACTTAATCTAACGAATAATCTCTGTATATTATCCATAAAATAATTTTTGTATTTTCTGTACCGAGCGCTAATAGCCTATGATGCTGATGCACTCTAAATAAATCAAAAAAAAAAAAAAAAAAAAAAAAGTATAATAGAATATTTAACAAAAAGCTTTATGAAAAGTGTTCTTGGTTGTGTGGTTGTGATATAAGAAATATTTTTTTTTTATTTTCCATGCATTTTAATCGGTAGACAAAGACAGGCCGACACAGGATGGACAAAAGAAGGTATTTTGTGATTTAAAACGTTTAGACCAGAAAATAAAAGTACATGCTAGTTCAGAGAAACACTTGGCAAATGAATTAGATTTCGTGTTTTTAGGTAACACTGACATACATATGAACTAAGTAGTGCTCATCGTGATTCGGTAAAACAACAAAATGACCAGGTAGAAAAAAATAGACGTATTTTATCGAAATTGATGAAACAATAAATTAATTGTGCCCTACCTACTATGATTACGAGCCGCCACTGGAATTCGCATAGATGTGAAAAACAATGTAAACGGATATGACCACTCGGTATAAATGTTGCTTACTTGGCTAAACTAACACCCCTATTCTGTAAAAAACCGTTCATGAGCGGTTCGTTAGCTACCGGCGATCGTTAGCGACTCCCCTACCGATCATTTCAACGATCAGCCTACGAAAGCTATTCTGTAAACGGTCTCGTTCACGACTTAACCTTGCGTCGACCTCGTTGCGTAGCAAATATGTACTTGGCTACAGAAAAATGTTTGCGCATGCTTTAACTACAAAATTTTACCCGGCAAATACATTTTTTGGATTTGCCAGTTGCAATTTACTACCGACGGCATTAACACAAGTGTTAAGTTCCAATTACCTGTCTACTGGATTTTCTTCTAATTTAGTATATTACATTAAAAGGCATGAAAGTGGCGTTTTACAAGACGAGAAAGCTTAGAGTAAATCATTCCTTTGCATGCACAAATAATATTGTTATAACAGATCATGAAAAACATTAACTGATCCAAATAATATGATCCTGGTGTCCACTCTTAAAGAGGAACATCAGCGCCGGATTTACCATTAGGCCGACTAGGCCGCGGCCTAGGGCCGCGGGCTCAGAGGGGCCGCGGACCACCAGCTACAGATATTTTTTTGCTAATTAAAATCAGCTTTTTTATAGTAACCTACTGGTTTTAAATTTTATAGTACTAATCTAACATCAAGTAACTTCTGAAGTAGGTATACCTACATGTATTATTTCAAAATCACGGCCCGGGGGACCGGGGGAGGGCCGCTCAGAAAACTTGGCCTAGGGCCTCAAAAATCTTAAATCCGGCGCTGAGGAACATAATTTACTATGCGTCAATAAAAAGTAGTTTAAAATTAGTATTTAAAAATAGAAATTCCATTATTAATATTATTCAATATGCAGTTAAATTAATTTTACATTTCAATTGATATTATTACCTTTCCTGGAAGTTGAAATTAGTGAGGAAGAATTAGCAAAAACATTCACTACAAGGTTAAGTTTTTATGTTGGCGTTTAAGGGTGGACATTCGGTAGATATACATATTTCTTATAATCCTGTTAGAGCCTTTTTACAAGTCAGAGAATTACTCCGAAAATTATTGTGATAATTACTCTGAAAATTTTCAACAATAATTCTCTGACGTGTAATACAGCATTTTACTCGCAAAATTATTGCGAAAGTTATTACCGTTATTAATTTTGCGAGTAAAATACTGTATTACACGTCAAATAATTATTATTGTTGAAAATTTTCAGAGTAATTTTCACAATAATTTTTGGAGTAATTCTCTGACGTGTAAAAGGGCTCTTACGTTACTTGCCTTCTTTCTAATTCATCTAAAATTATTTGTAAATTATTATGAGCCATGCTCAAGCCGAAAACAAATATAATTCTTATAAAAATAATATTTTAAAAACACACAAACACTAAAATAACTTTTGGAAAAGTGGATCGTAAAAGCTGAACGTGAGCAGCGCAGACGCCGTTCACTTAACGAGATATTTCAACCGATACAACCGTTGGTGATCGATGGCGGGAGTTACAGAATAACTTTAGAGCGAAAAATCGTTGAACACATCGGTAACCGCTGCCGAACGAGTCGCTAACGAGTCGTTAGGGCTTACAGAATAGGGGTGTAATAAACTAATTGAATATGAAGGGTGTAAAATTGAATTACGCTACATAGGGAATTCAATGGTAAAATTTTAAAAGTCCCTTATTTCTGGTGTAAAACAGTCAGCTTGGCACAATTTTGCGAAGATGCTGTTCTGCAGCTCGATTAAAAGTGTTTAAATGCGCAATCAAAATATATAATGTTAAAATGAGAATAAATCGGAAACGAATTAATGCTTTAAGACAGGTACAATATACTAAGTGTTTATATTATAATATAATATTAGAATATTACAGAATATCAGTAGAAGAAATATTTGGTAAAAATAGATTATTATTACGTTCTGAACATTTTGTATTTTTTGGTTTTGTTTTCTTTTCCAGTTCCAGTGAAGGTATTCACAACAAAAATATTTTCGGACAGAATTAACGCTTCTGCGCAACCGCTTAAGAGAACAACGCGTGCTCCCTGGCCTGTGATGCTCCCCGACAACGCAATCAACCCAACTGCTCGCGATTTAGTCTATGTAGTGTTCTGTGATTTAGTCCTGTGCTTCCTGTGATTTAGTCGCACGTTGCCACGTTATGTAGTGTTCTGTGCACGTTATCGGCCGGCCATATTGCCTGCTTTCCGTTCATTTATTCAAGTAAATCAAACAATTCAGCAGTAACTGAATATTGAATCATAGATATTGAATTGTTGCACTTCACTAAAGTAGCAAGTAAAGTATCAAATAATACGTAAATCCGCATTTTTCCGTTTTGCACTTCCAAGACATGGTAATAATTAAGAGAATAATTATATTTTTGTTATACTGTGAAGTTGTAACACGTTGTAATAACCTAAAATTAGGCACAATTTAGGCTTGGTTTATGCAGCGACTTAATTTAAGAAAGTTGAAAGGTACAAAATACATACTGCCGTTTATGCATGATTTAACGTTCACTTAATTTAAGGATTTAATTTAAGAAGTTCGTAACTTTCAACTTCTTAAATTAAGTCTTAGGTTAAATTACTGGGCGCACATCGGTTTCTAAGGAGATGACTTGTTATCAAACCAAATGTTCGCATCATTAGCGTATCATGTACGAAATTATTGCGAAATTACTAGTTTTCGTAGTTATTTGTTTGTTAAAAAAAATTTCACAGCTTCATTCTTGCACCAAAGTTCGGAAATATGTAATAAACTTCCAGGAAACAAGCTAAATATTGCTTACTGCAAAATAAGTTATGTAGTAAAGTCAGCAAATTTCTGCCCGCGCTACTGTCTTACGAAAAATGAATACCTAATAGTACAGTTTTCTAAATTATCGGTAATACATGCTGTATTCTTAAAGTTAAATTAATTCCTGCATAAACGAACATAAATTAAACTAAATTCTTAAATTAAGTCCTTAAATTAAGTTCTGCATAAACCAAGCCTTAAAAAACATGATACCTAAGTAGTTTAGGTAAATTTTATATTTGTTTATACCTAGTTTATTATTCAGTGTGTGTTGAATGTATTTATCACGTTATAGGCTGTTATCTGAATTTGATATGTTTTGTAAAGGTTTTCAAATATCGCATAGTAATTTGAAATATCTGCTTTAGATCTGTTTGACTCCTACTGTAATTTCTTGGGTTGGTAATTTCATAATCCAGAATAGTTGTGCACAGTTATTTCTTATACTTAGCAGTAGGTAAGTGAATAATCTCATTTATCAGAAAAGGAGATATTAAATTTAGTGAATAATTCAACTTCGGAATTCTCAATTGCAAGGGGTTTGTAACGTACAAAATTATATGTGATTATTGCAGCCGCACAGAACCTAATTCACTCTAATTATGGTTTAGTTATTCTATTCAAAATGAATGCCCAGCTTATTTCATTTAGTTAACATTTATTATTGTCTTACAAATTAACAATTTATTAAATACAACGGGTTTTTTAAAGTTAATAGTTTTTATCCACGACTACTAAATTATACATCGATTATTTATGTGTTTTGTTAAACATAAAACTACCCATAATAAATTGCCGTGAATTATGGGAGTGAATTATGGTACCTACATAATTCACTCTTACGTCAAAATCACAAATGTCAAAACACAATACAATACAACATACCCCAACTTTATTTCGAGGCCCTCAGATTCGTCATGATAGTCCTTGCTGTAACTTGTTGTTTTTAAAAAATGTTTCTGTTACAATTATTGAATATTAATTTGACGTTTCACGAATCACATCAAAAACAATTGCTGGCTTTGATATGAACTGTCATGGCTGATTAGATGAAGTTTTTTAAAAAAAAATTCAGTTATAAATTTTTACAAAAATTGTTGTATTTAGTATGTGGACAAAGTACAGTATTTAACTCGCATGTTATTGGCTATTATTCACTCCGGTTATTTACGAAACTCGCCTGCGGCTCATTTCGTAAATGTAACCGTCGTCGTGAATAATAGCCATGCTAACATGATCGTTGAATAATATACTATTTGACAGCTAGGGTAGAAAATAAATCACAGCAAGATCCTTAATTGTTTTTCGGAATTACCTTATAGCATAGGTACTTTATAGTCAAATAAAGTCGGCCGTAGTTAAACTCAAAGTCATTTCTATCTGTTCACAAACACCGCAATTTACCCAGAATTACGATTTCTCATTTGAGTTACTTCATTGATATTTTTTGGTATATTTAGAGTTTTTTATCTTGAGTAAAAGATTTGTAGTTATCTTTGAATTGTTGGCGATCTGATTGTTGTCTTATTTTTAATGGTGTGTAATACTCTGCTACAATTGTAGGCGAAGCAGGACAGCTTTCTTTTTTACTGCTCACGGTTATAATGTATATGATTTATAGGTATTAGAAATTTTTTATACAACTGTCATTAAAAATGACACTTTTAAGCCCGGTTTTACAATATTAGTATATACCTGGAATAAGCTATACCTCCGATAGTTGCCATGGTTACAATTATTTTAACAATTGTAACCATGACAATTGTCGGGGGTATAAGTATAACTTGTACTTGTATTGTAAAACCGGCCCTTAGTTAAAGTTACCCGGGTTAGGGCCGGTTTTACAATCGGTGGTTAACTTGCAAGTTGTTGGTTAACGGTAAAATTCTGTTTTACAATTGTTGGTTATCTTCAAAGTCGAAGTAAACTAGTAGTCAAACTTACTAACACCATATGTATGGGTTAACTATCAGTTAAAGAGTTTGACAAAAGTAAAGTAACCTAAAATGATTTTGTTTATACATTTTAAAAAATTAATTTCGAATACTTAAGTATTTAAAACATGGATTATGTAAATATCCTCTTCCTTAGACGTGAAATTTGCCTCTCTTTTATTTTCCATTGCTGAATAAAAAATACTACTGAAGATTTTGTATATATTCGTATGAATAAACAGCAATACATTTCGTTTAAGAAAATTACAACACAAAAATTATATTGTAAAAACCTTATAAATTCTTTAGTCCATTAACCGACCATTAACCATGCAACGCTTTACGAGTAGCTTGATGTAATTCTTGAAAGTCATACTGAAACTTAGTCAAAGGGCAATCTAATTCATCACATACTTGTGGAAAAAGTTAGTTAAGTTTATCAAAACAAACTTTTAAAGCGGAAGAATACTGCAGTATTATGGATAATACAAATACTTGTATTTTTCTACAAGACCTAGGTACCAAAATATCCTCTTCCTCAGGCATGAAATTTACCGCTTTTTTATTTTCCATTGCTGAATAAAAAATACTTTTCGATTGAACATTTTATATAAATATTCGTATGAATAAACACTAATACCATTTCACTTACAAAATATAGTTATAAAATTACAATACAAAAATTATAGGTATTGTAAAAATATAATTCACCACGCACCTGTCAAATTTAATTCTTAACTAAACTCAAAATTAGGTTAAATTTCGGGAGAGCACTGCGATATTATAGATAATACAGCGCGTTAGTGTGAATTTTGAACATCATTCATTACCAACCAAAAAAAGTTTACAGGTCGACTTACCATGACTATGAAAAGCATTGAAAAACGCATGTCTTTATAAACCTGTAGTTAACCTGCAAGTAATAGTAAACTAATAACAAAAGTTAACCACCGATTGTAAAACCGGGCCTTAGAAATTCAATTTTATAAAGTAGCATGTTAAAAATATTTTTAACACTACTAGAAAAAGGATTTTTAACACTAGTGGAATTTGTTTATAATTTTTTCTACTAGCGTGCGGAAATAGTTATTTGTGTACTAAGTTAGGAAAAGTAAGATTTTTCCGTTTTAGACGTTTTTTTGATCGAGGCCGGAGGCCGAGATCAAAAACACGTCGCGAACGGAAAAATCTGATTTTCCTAACGAATTGCACACATAATTTTTTCTAATTCGGTATAACAATTTTACTTTCTGAAAGGCTGAGATAAAAAAATCGTCTAAAACGAAAAAATCAAAACGTCAAAAACGGAACAAAAAAACGTCTAAAACGAAAAAATCAAAACGTCTGAAACCGAAAAATCTTACTTTTCCTAACTTAAAACAGTTTTCGATACAAGTTAGGAAAAATAGTACTTTTCCTAACTGAAATGAATGTTGATAAGTAAGAATTTTCGATACCGAATTAGAAAAAACGCATTTTCCGCACATGTTTTAGTGCGGAAAATCCACTTTTCCGCACCGTGCGGCAAAGATTTTTCCGCACTAAAACATGTGCGGAAAATGCGTTTTTCCGCACGCTAGTAGAAAAACTATTGTTCCTAACACGTGCAGAAACCTATTTTTCCGCACTTAAATGCTTGACACCACTCCGCTTCGCGTCGTGCTGTCAACGGCATTTGCGTGCGGAAAAATCGATTTTCTGCACTTGTTAGGAAAATAGCTATATTTATAAATAGTAACATACACATTAGAATTAGAACAATTACAGATATTAATTGCTTGGGAAGTAGTCCCTTCAACTTTCTTTAGTTTGCACCATTCTATGAATCGGTTATATGCAATATCATATTGCTGTCGCGATTTCTTGGGCAACAGATCAAATGTAGCCCTACTAGCTGCTTTTTGTGTCCCGAGGAACGGCGCGGCGCGGCGCCGGCATCAGTATCAGCAGAGGAACCATCGTCAATAACAAATTCGATTTCATCACAATCCATTTTCACTATTGCACTATCAATACGAACTGTTTTAAAAAACGCGAACAAAACGTTTTCTGAAATTTCTAATAAACAATTTTCAATTGTAACTGCATTAACGTGACTACATCACGACATATCTAATTTTTCTGAAACAATTTAAAATAAAAATTATCACGACAGATCTGATTTTTGTGAAACATTTTAAAATAAAAATTATGAATTCGTTTTTTAAATTAAATATAAACAGTTGTATAAAAAATAGTGTACGATATAGGTACTTGTTAAAAGTGACATTTTATTTTGTAAGTGGGGAAATTTGCGAAACGAGCCGATAGGCGAGTGTAGCAACCCCACGAACTTATACTTATATCGTAAATAACTATTATCTGAATTGTAAATTTTCTGCTGACTGGACTAGATTAGATTTTTGTTAAAACCACTTTGTGCTTGTACTAAAATCAATATTTTTGGCTGTGTTAGTTTCATTATTGATTGTTAGCAATAGTGTTACGTTATGTAATTTATGTCTGACTTTTTTTAGCATACAACATAATGAATCCATGCAACAAAAAAGGAGAAACGGGCAAGGATAAAGAAAAAGAACCTAAACAGAAAATATCATCACCGAAGAAAGAGGAGGAGCCATCTGTCCTGGCAATTGCATCTACCAGCAGTAACGAAATAGCAGTAAGTCCACATCTTTTAATTTGAAAACAACTTTCTCCAGATGCTAACATTCTGTCATTTCTGACATGCGGAATATAAGAAGGGAGTAAAGTTCAAGGACAAGGACAAGTCTAATGTCCTTGAGTAAAGTTTAGGTTTTGGTTTAGCACCACGGAATTACACTCTTATACAAATGTATTTACTCAATTTTTTTAAATGCAAATTGCTGCTTCTGTTGCCTTCCTTGCAGTACTTTAGCTCTGCTAGTGAATTAAATTCTCTTTATGTAACAACGTTTTTTAATATTGTGGGATCCTGTTCCTTTTTCTCTTTATTCTTAACAGATTCGTCAAAAATATCATCACGAGCGACTACTATTTTTCCTTTCTCCTCATTCCATAGTCTATACCCATTATTTGTACCTATATCCCACCATAATAAATTTCTTCGTACGAGAACCTAATTTTCCAGTTCTTTGTTTTTTAGGAATATGTGCGTAAGAAACACTTCCAAAAACTCGAATTTTATTAAGATTTGGTTCCTTACCATACCAAATTTGAGCTGGTGTTTCTTTATTTTTTAATGTTGACGTTTCAGTTCTATTAGTTAAATACACAGACGTACGTACTGCTTCACCCCAGAGAGATTTTCCTAATTTTGAAACATCGAGCTTTATCCATTATTGTGCGATTAAATCGTTCCGCTACACCATTCTGCTGAGGATTAAATGGTACTGTATATTCAATATTAATTCCTTTTTGATTACAATAATTTCTAAACTCTCGTGGAGTGTGTTCTCCTCCGTTGTCGCATCGGAATGTTTCTATTCTGTGTTGGAACTTTTGTTCGACCATTGCTACATATGATTTGAACGTTTCTAATACTCCACTTTTATTTTGAAGTAAATAACAAACTGCAAAATGCGAATAATCAATATAACTGACAAAATATCGCTTACCATCATATGTAGTTGGAGTCGTTGGACCATAGATATCCGACGATACTTTTTGCTTTCATTTCTTCCTTTACTGATTTATAAGGAGTTCTTGCATGTTTTCCTTCCAAGCACGTTTCACATAAATTATCAGGAGCATATCTTGAAGAATGACCCATATGTCGATGCCATAATGTTTTATTATTTTCAAGTATGTTTACCTCTATCATTTGTTTTGTAAAATTTACCATGTACAGGTTTCCGTTAAGGCTTCCATTTGTAATTAACATCTTGTTTTTGTATATTTCCACTTTTCTTTTATGGAATATTACCCTTAACCCTGCTTCTTCCATTCTTTTTACAGACAAAAGATTATGAGTCGGCTCTTCACACTCCAAAACATTTTTAATTTTAATTGGCCTTCCATCTTCAGTTAACAAATGCATATTCCCTTGTCTACTTGCTGTTATTGCTTCGCCTTCTTTTGCAATATTTATTTTGTGGTTTATTTCAATTACATCAACTAAATGTTGACCTAAGTATAATAATAATAATAACAATAATCTCTACACTACCCGTATCCTGTTGCCAGGCCCCATAAGCGCAATGCTTGTGCGGGGATGGAGGAAGGGGCTATTATTATTGAGCGGGCTCGCTTGCGTCTGCAGCCGACTTAGAGATGGAATAGCACAACTCTCATATTCATGTTACAGCCAAGGAAAACTGCAGAAAACCTTGGCCAGAAGTTGCCGGCACCGGGAATCGAAACCGGGCCCGCTGAGTAGGAGCCTAGCATGCTAGTCGCTACACTACCGGGGCTGTTTTGATTAAATGATTAGTTGCCCCGCGGTCAACTATAAAAGTTATAGTATTAATCAAACTAGATTTCATTCATTCGATTTCTGTGGAGGTCATAAAAACTACTTCATTGTCATCCACAAAATTACATTCGTTTCTTCTGTTATATCTTCCTTGCGGACATTCAGGTCTTTTGTGACCTACCTTTATTTTTGTTCCAATACTTCTTCTCGAAGCAGGACTTTTGGGCGCCGCCGATTGGGGCAACCAATTGGGCGCCGGACGTTTGAGCGCCAATACATTTTTAAAATTACATGGGGCCCATGTTAGTTGCTCTTAGCAGGTAATATATAAAATAACTTGCATGTAATGGAGGTGGTCGTTGCAGTCTGTGTACATGGTACTGAGGTCTGTGTACATGGCACCTTAGTCTGTGTTCAGGTTAGTTGCTCTTAGCAGGTAATATATATTATAAGAACTTGCTTACCGCTAATCTACAGAAATTGGCGCCCAAACGTCCGGCGCCCAATCAGCGGCAGCCAAACGGCGGCGCCCAAATGTCGCGTACCGCTTCTTCTGCGCTGCAAAAGCTTCTGACGTTCCACGTTCAGCTTTTACCTTACCCTTTCTTTGTCGGCTATCTTCCATTAACAGTTTATTTTTAACGAATTCCAATGTTACCTTTGATTTATCAGAACTAAATAAAATATCTATTGCTGTGGTAACTGCCTGATAACTTTCTGACATCGAACTCAGTAATATTGTATTATTACATCTTCATTCGTGATAATTCCACCACAAATTTTCAGTTCTGAAACAGTCTTTTCAAATTCTATAATAAACTCACCCAATGGTTCCTTTCCAGAAAACTTGATTGTTCTCAGTTTTCTTTGTAAATTAATTTGACTTGCAATTCCTTTGGTTTCATACGTTTCCTTCATGATCGACATCATTTCCTTTGCCGCTTTCCATTGTTTAACCATTTCTAGTATATTGTCTGATAAATATGCAACAATTACGGTCCTTGCTTTCGCATCATTTTTCTTGTATTCCAGTAACTTATTTGCATCGCTTGGTGTATCACCTTCCAGAACTTCCTCAATTTCTTTTCGTTCTAATATCAATCTCACCCGAAATTCCCAATTACTGTAACGTTCTCCATTAAACGGTTTGATAGCGTTTACTGTATTTGACACCGCCATTGACGTTTAATAATAAAAATTTCCACTGATAAAACAGATTCACAAAACTACTTCCGTTGCTTCCTGTTTCACATGAACATCATCTGGGCCCGTAACCTCTTGAAATTACTTATTCTAGATGATCACAAATGAAACTACAACTGTATTTTGTATTACTATTTTTAACTACTATATTATAAAATGCATTCTTTTAATGAATAATTTCTATTCAACAAGAACCTTAACAACAACAACCTTTTAATATTAGACACACTAGATTATGTAGAATTGTAACTAAAACATAAATATCAACAACACTGCTGCTAAACAGTGGAAAGTTTGAATCAGATGTGTATTAATTAGTATTATGTTATTTCTGATACATAATTCATAATAACAATGTTTTTCAGAGCCCACCAAACCCCAAAAAATCAAAAATGGAAAAAGGCCTGGCTGCTTCACATGAGAAAGTGAGTTTCCTTATACAGGGTGATTTCTAACGTACGGAGGAAAGTGAAAGGACAACTAGAGGGGACCAAAACATAGTTTTTTTTACAATAAACTTTTGATCAACATGGAATAACAAGAATGTTACAACAGTTTAAAGTTCTTATAAACGAGTATTTTTTTAATGAAATACGGTAATTACTTGCGTTTTGAATTCAACTTTTGTATATTTGTAAGCTAATTAAACAAAATTCAGTGAAAATTTTTATAAGACGAAAGTTATGGCTATTTAAAGTGTTCTTTAAAATATTCAGTTATAGGCGTTTGTTTATTGACAACCGCTGATTTACATAATCTCATCATGTGGGTAAGTCAAAATTACAGCAGCAATTTATCAGATTGTGTGAGAAGTGTTCTGATGTAAAAGCGAATACAATAAGCTCAGCGGTACTCAAAATGTGAGCGTTAATTTATAAGAACTTTAAACCGTTGTAACTTTCTTGTTATTCGATTTTGATCAAAAATTTATTGTAAAAAAAAACTATATTTTGGTCTACTCTAATTGTCCTTTCAGTTGTTAGAAATCACTCTGTATTCTTCTTTCAGTCATAATGTAACTTTTTTGGGTGGTCACTTACCAAATTTTCTTTGATTACAGCGGCCAGAGGAGGAATTTACATTTAGCACTGACTCATCATTTGAAAGCATTTTGAAGGCATCTACGTTTGTGGACAAAACGATGTTGATAAAAAACGTTTTTCAGACTGGCACAGTTACAGATTTAAATCCAACGATAATGATAACAGCACCTAGAAAATTTGGGAAAAGTGTCAACCTGGACATGTTCCGCTGCTTTTTAGAGTTAGAAGTGGATGAGAATACAGGAAAGCCGATAACTAAAGTTGATCTGGAAAGTGAGACTGTTTGTGATACACCTAATTACAAATTGTTTACTGTAAACAAAAATTCAGAAAAAATGGACTTGCAGATCATGGCAGATAATAAGTTTGTGAAAACTTATTTTGGAAAATATCCGATCATTAACGTCAGTTTCCTGTGTTCTGAAGATGTCACAAGCAAAACTGATGCTGTGAATCTTTGTAGGACGCGTATACATGAGGCATTTAAAAAACACCGCTACCTATATAAAAATTCAAACTTAAAATTGGAAGTTTGGGACAGAGATGTGTGTGAGCAATGGTGTACAAAAGAGGGAAATCATGGAAATCCCAATTACGAGCAGTTTAAACCTCACTGTGTAATTGAAGGCTTGAAAGATTTGTCTGAATATTTGAACAAGTTCCATGGGAGGAAAGTTTTCCTCCTCATTGATGAATTTGATTCTATTGTTTCAAGAGCAGTTGGCACTGTGGCTGACAAAGATGAGCTACGGGGAATTCTTGGGGTTGTTATGGGTGTTATTGGCAGTGTTGTGAAAGATAATAGTGACAACGTTGCTGGAGTGTTTATTACAGGAATATTGGACTTGTATGACACCAACATGTCGAGCTTGCTGGGTAGCGTGCAGCGAGACACATTTGGAATGGATGCGCCGTGCTTGAAGTATTATGGATTCAATTTGAAAGAAGTGGAAAAGCTTTTTGAAATCTTTTCTGTAGATAAAGATTTAAGAAAGAAGGCAATCTCTAAGTATAATGGTTACTATACAGGGTACCGATTCTCGAGTTCATACGCCTGCAAGTCGTATACGCTATCCTGGTGTTGCCAACCGTACTATTATTTTACAACCGCGTTCCACAAATTTTTTGAAAAATAATAGTACCCGAATTGTTCTATTATTGAAGAATAGTAGACAGAAATCCAATGTTTTGTCAATCTTTTTCATTGTACTAGTATTTTGCCCCTGTTGTTCTAGAATAAGCACTGTTAAAGTTGGCAACGCTCGCTATCCGACTCATAGCGTACACGCTTGGGGGCGTATAAACTCGAGAATCGGTACCCAGAACGTGGAGAACATGGGATCTTTAATCCATATGCAATTGTCAGGTTCCTGCAAAACCGAGAGATGGGAGATGCCAGTTTACAAAATTATTGGCAAGAAAGTGGTTATGTTGAAAGTCTCGATAATCTTTTCAAAAGGGATGAACTGAAGGAGATGATTCAACGTATGCTTCAAGGAAGATGCATTCTGGCTCAGTTTTCAGTTCAACTGAATCTGAAGAACCTTCTACAATTACATATTGCAAATAGAGATTCCCGAGCTTATATTTCCATGAATCTTGTTATCTGTTTCCTACTACGCCAAGGCTATTTATCATATATACCTAGGAGAGAAAGTCTCCAAACGAATCCCCCAACTTCTGTTGGAATTCCTGATGATCTACGACCCATATTTACTGAAAAGATGGTAGAGCATTTAAAACAACATTGTGGCTTAAATGAGACTGCACATAAGGCTTGTCAAAGTCATCTTAATAATTTGATGCACTTTGCCAATAAAGACAAAGCAGAGTTCATAAACGCTTTGAAATCCTTTACTGACAAACTGGGTGAGCTCATTCAAACAACATCCATTCATCCATGTAATGAGGCAGGAGTAGAAAGTGTAGTGTCATCTGTAGTACTCGCTGCTGGTTACACCTGTGGCAATCAAACCTATAATATCGACCAGAACAGACTGGATATGATAGCACACAAAGATGGACAAGGAATCATCATTGAATTGAAGTACAAAAAAGAGAGTTCACGTGATGCCCTGGCACAACTTTTCACCCAAGGATACTACAAGGACTTCATAAACGAGAAGCATTATGATAGTAATATAAAACTTCGTCTGGCAATGGGGTTGCATTTCACTGAGAAGATAGAGGGTTCAGAGGTAAAGGCTACTGTACATTGTCTGCGAGATGTAGAAATCAACGAGGTTCTAAACGAACTGAACATTGAAAAGGTGGATAAAAAAGGAAATGAAAATGTAACAGAGGTTCGCATTGCAATGGCCTGTGAGAGGGAAGGCATCAACCCATTTGTTGAAAAAGCTATTTGTGTCACTTAACATTGTCACAGTTTGTTAACTTCATCTCCAAAATATTTGAGTTTACATTGATTTGCATTTTCTTAAGAACGATCTACATTATCTCTAGTAAAAACAGTGTTTTGCTTTTTTGTACGATAGATTTGGTTGTTTAATAAAAAGGTTTTTAACTAATAAGCCAAGCCTTAAAAAAAATAAAAATTTCTTCTCCCGAATCTCAACTATTCTAAAAATGGAACGTTTTTGAAAAAAATCTGGAAATTTGTTTCTATTTTTTTTACATGTTTGTGAATGAAATGTTTGAAAAGTCAAGCTTAGATCAATTTTCCATACGTTAAAAATGATACTCTGGATTCAGCTAATATGATACATATTCATACCGAGTGGGTACTTTCAAAGCCGAACATAGGAGATTTGCAAAACCCTCTGCTCGACTGAATACGCGTTATTATTCATATCTGATATTAATAACAGAAACTTATGACTGATGTCAAATAATTTAATTGACAGATAAAAAAAGTTGACAGTCATAGCAACCTTGTTATTTCAAAATAGCAATATTTTATAAATTTTTTTTACAGAAAAAGGTAACTATAGTAAATTCCCAAAACTTTATGTACTTCAAGGTCACCGCGACGCTCGCTTCTTTTCAAAATGAGAACTGTCAAATTGACAATTACAGCGGCGTAACATGAATTAATAAGTGTAGCAATCATTAAAAATTGTAAATTGACGGTAAAGCGAAAAACTTAGAACATTAAAAGGAACGAAAAAATATATATCTCTTGCACTGATCTGGACCAGCTACATCGGCACACGTCATGTCCATAACTTAATTCGTATGACCTTGAAGTACATAAAGTTTTGGAATTGACTATAAGAACCAACATTTATTGGTACCATCGCATCCGCTGTATTTTTGTCGTTATATTCATACCATTACCATCCTTGTGGGTTTAAATGGCGAGCAGGAATCTATAAAAAGGTTAGTTACAATGCAATTCCCCTATGTTCGGTTTTGAAAGTACCCACACTGTATATGCCTTGAATTAACTTGTATGCTAACAAATCGTTTGTCATCGCGGGAGGACTCATACCACCTAATGATACGAGGTTTTCAACTTATCGCAATGTTATCATCCTGATAGTGCGGATAATAGGGAAAAATAAATCTGTCAAGTTTGATTAAACGAAAAAGAGAGGTAAGCGGCGCGACCTCTATAGAGAAATAGCAACACTAAGGCCCAGTTGTATAATAGTATATTATTCAACGAGCATGTTAGGATGGCTATTATTCCGCCAATAACATGCGAGTTAAATACTATACTTTGTCCACGAGTATTACTAAATAACAACAATTTTTGTAAAAATTTATAATTAGGCTACCAGAAACATTTTTTTAAAAACTTCATCTAATCAGCCATGGACATTGTACCTATATCAAAGGCAGCAATTGTTTTTGATGTTATTCGAGAAACGTCAAAAAATTAATACTGTGCGCGAGATTTTGCTTTTGCAAGTATTTTGTATTAAAAAAGTTAAAAATGGACAGCGCGACAGTGACGAGATGTCTTGTACACCATCGCATATAACAGAAGCTGCGAAATTATGTTGTATTGTTTTGTATTTTGACATTTGTGATTTTGACATAAGAGTGAATAATGGGTCATTATTCACTCCCATAATTCACGGCAATTTATTATGGTTAGTCTTAGGGACTGTTCTCACCAAAGCAACCGGCGACCGCAACGCAACCGCAAAGCGACTCGGCGTTAATATTTAAATACGCGTGTTCCCACCTAAACGGCAAAAACTTTAAATTTTGTGGCCCTCGTTGAAGCGCACATTATTCAATTCCTGCGCCACTATATAAAAACTATGTCCCAAATTTGTGGTATAAAAGGGTTAACCCAAAATTTTTGGTATGTTTTTTTTTACGCTTTTTTCCTAGCAAGTATGCAGCGGCCATATTTTCATCTGACGAGGACGACATTTTGTTCAGAACTACCTCAACAAGAGACTTCAAAACAGTTGATTTCAGTGAGAACACAAGAGGAACGCAACTAAAGTTGCGGTCGCGTTGCAGTCGCCAGTTGCTTTGGTGAGAACAGCACAGCACAGCAACGCAACTAAAGTTGCGGTTGCGTTGCAGTTGCGTTGCGGTCGCCGGTTGCTTTGGTGAGAACAGCCACTTATGTTTAACAAAACACATAATTAATCGATGTATAATTTACTATTACTAAATTATACATCGATTATTTATGTGTTTTGTTAAACATAAGACTACCCATAATAAATTGCCGTGAATTATGGGAGTGAATTATGGTACCTAATTCACTCTTACGTCAAAATCACAAATGTTAAAATACAATACAATACCAGCAAACTTAAAGAATAAAAGAAGTCATTTTCGCAGCTTCTGTTATCTGCGGTGGTGTACAATAGTAGAGTGTTCGCAGGCGTTTATTTTCACTTCCGTGGAACTTTCGAGGTTAAAAGCAACGAATGTGGGAATATCGAAGCTTATGCCCTTTTGACTTAAAATCCAAAAGCCGTCAAAAATCGGTCCATGGAGAAGGGCAATAGAAACGAATTACGAGTTACGCATATGACGGGAAACTAAAAAAAGAAACGAATTTTTTGGTAAAAAATTCATAACAAAATTCGTACGGCTTATATGTTTTTTTAATTTTTGAAATTGAAGAAATGCATTGGCTCTTACGGGCAGAAATAACTTTAAACGCCGATAACTCGAAATGATCCCAACAAAAAAGTCCGTCAATTTCACGTTTCTGACGCTTCACGCTCGAAAATATCCACAATAAAAGCCTAACATGATTGCTGACGTCATAAAATACGTCACCGTTGAAGTTTGACAAACAAATTTGATGCGATAAACTGATCATGTGACATAGGCTTTAAGCCTATGTCACACGATCAGTTTATCCAAAGCCGTACTGAAGCTCTAGTACGGCTTTGGTTTATCGCATCAAATTTGTTTGTCAAACACATTCTGTGACGTCATGGAAAAATGTTTGATGTAACATGTCGAACAGCGTGGTCACACCGTCAAATTTGTTGTGTGTAACCCATCATACAACTATCTGACACCCCTATTCTGTAAAAAACCGTTCATGAGCGGTTCGTTAGCTACCGGCGATCGTTAGCGACTCTCCTACCGATCATTTCAACGATCAGTCTACGAAAGCTATTCTGTAAACGGTCTCGTTCACGACTTAACCTTGCGTCGACCTCGTTGCGTAGCAAATATGTACTTGGCTACAGAAAAATGTTTGCGCACGCGTTAACTACAAAATTTTACCCGGCAAATAATTTTTTTGGATTTGCCAGACCCCACATGCTCGCACCCTGCTTCCCCTGCTTAGATGCGGCGGCGGCGTGACGAGTTTCGTGACGCGGAAACCGGAAACTAGCTATGCGAGAACCTAATAACTCTCCTCCGTATAAGTGTTTTCAACAGTAATAAAGTATAGAAAATTGTTCAATTGCCTTCTGAAGGGAGAGTAATTAGTTGTCGTTGGATATTTAAAATAAAAATATCTTCTGAAGGAAAAATACTCAAATACAAAAGCTAGATTAGTTGCCCAAGGTTATACAAATAACATAACCAAATAACTGCCAAATTGTAACCCTGGTAAGGTAATTGTTTGAGGATTAGATTATTCCAGGTTTATACCAGTATTGTAAAATCGGCCCTAAGTAAGCTGCAGCACGTCGTCGTTGTACTGCTCGAACAATAAATTGTTTTGAACTATCTGTTTTCTGACAATTTTCATGGATTAATGGAAACCACTTGATCAAATATTTAAAATTGAAACTCGAAAAGTGGCGGACTGATCAAAAAATGGTAGGGGATCTTTTTATTCAGTTTTTGTTGTAGGTACCTATATTATCATCCTACTGTCCGTAAGCGCGAACTAAAATAGCTATTTATGATACAAGTGTGAAAAGTGCATGTTTAAGGCACGCATATGAACATTTGCAGAACGCAATTTTCACACGAATATCATACAAGATTTTTTCTCTACGAACATTCCAATATTAACTTTTTTAAATTTTGAAGTTTCCTTGAATAATAATTAATTCTATAAAATATCAAAGTGTACCTACGTGTGATTCCGAATTTGTGTAATCAAACTATCTAAGAAATTACTGTAACTAAGGTAATGAAAGTATGTTTTTCTACTGTTTGTTTATAAACAAAATTGTTTTTTTACTAAAGTTTCAACAATTTTTATTTATTGTGAGTTTATGTTTGTGGTTTCTGTGAATCAAATAATATGAACAGCAGTAATTTAGAACGTCCGTCAAGTTAGCATCAGATTCAGATTCAGATTCATATATTTTTTTCTCCCTGAGTTGGATTTTACAGTTGACCAAATCAATTTTGAAGTTAATTGAAATTTTTTTATAACTTTTAGGAAAATAACCCTGCCGCCGCGGTATTTTGGGAGAATGTTCCTAAGGGATCCCCCTACCACTTGCACATTTCAAAATTCAATGATCCGTCGATTGGGAGTGAACCAGTCGTCAAAATTTGACTTTTTACAATTGTGTAGTCCATAGAATAAAATTTCTAACTTTTAGGAAAATAACCCTGCCGCCGCGGTATTTTGGGAGAATGTTCCTAAGGGACCCCCCTACCACTTGCACCTTTCAAAATTCAATGATCCGTCGATTGGGAGTGAACCAGTCGTCAAAATTTGACTTTTTACAATTGTGAAGTCAATCGAATAAAATTTCTAACTTTTAGGAAAATAACCCTGCCGCCGCGGTATTTTGGGAGAATGTTCCTAAGGGATCCCCCTACCACTTGCACATTTCAAAATTCAATGATCCGTCGATTGGGAGTGAACCAGTCGTCAAAATTTGACTTTTTACAATTGTGTAGTCCATAGAATAAAATTTCTAACTTTTAGGAAAATAACCCTGCCGCCGCGGTATTTTGGGAGAATGTTCCTAAGGGATCCCCCTACCACTTGCACCTTTCAAAATTCAATGATCCGTCGATTGGGAGTGAACCAGTCGTCAAAATTTGACTTTTTACAATTGTGAAGTCAATCGAATAAAATTTCTAACTTTTAGGAAAATAACCCTGCCGCCGCGGTATTTTGGGAGAATGTTCCTAAGGGATCCCCCTACCACTTGCACATTTCAAAATTCAATGATCCGTCGATTGGGAGTGAACCAGTCGTCAAAATTTGACTTTTTACAATTGTGTAGTCCATAGAATAAAATTTCTAACTTTTAGGAAAATAACCCTGCCGCCGCGGTATTTTGGGAGAATGTTCCTAAGGGATCCCCCTACCACTTGCACCTTTCAAAATTCAATGATCCGTCGATTGGGAGTGAACCAGTCGTCAAAATTTGACTTTTTACAATTGTGAAGTCAATCGAATAAAATTTCTAACTTTTAGGAAAATAACCCTGCCGCCGCGGTATTTTGGGAGAATGTTCCTAAGGGATCCCCCTACCACTTGCACATTTCAAAATTCAATGATCCGTCGATTGGGAGTGAACCAGTCGTCAAAATTTGACTTTTTACAATTGTGTAGTCCATAGAATAAAATTTCTAACTTTTAGGAAAATAACCCTGCCGCCGCGGTATTTTGGGAGAATGTTCCTAAGGGATCCCCCTACCACTTGCACCTTTCAAAATTCAATGATCCGTCGATTGGGAGTGAACCAGTCGTCAAAATTTGACTTTTTACAATTGTGAAGTCAATCGAATGAAATTTCTAACTTTTAGGAAAATAACCCTGCCGCCGCGGTATTTTGGGAGAATGTTCCTAAGGGATCCCCCTACCACTTGCACCTTTCAAAATTCAATGATCCGTCGATTGGGAGTGAACCAGTCGTCAAAATTTGACTTTTTACAATTGTGTAGTCCATAGAATAAAATTTCTAACTTTTAGGAAAATAACCCTGCCGCCGCGGTATTTTGGGAGAATGTTCCTAAGGGATCCCCCTACCACTTGCACATTTCAAAATTCAATGATCCGTCGATTGGGAGTGAACCAGTCGTCAAAATTTGACTTTTTACAATTGTGTAGTCCATAGAATAAAATTTCTAACTTTTAGGAAAATAACCCTGCCGCCGCGGTATTTTGGGAGAATGTTCCTAAGGGATCCCCCTACCACTTGCACCTTTCAAAATTCAATGATCCGTCGATTGGGAGTGAACCAGTCGTCAAAATTTGACTTTTTACAATTGTGAAGTCCATAGAATAAAATTTCTAACTTTTAGGAAAATAACCCTGCCGCCGCGGTATTTTGGGAGAATGTTCCTAAGGGATCTCCCTGCAACTTGCACCTTTCACAATTCAATGATCCGTCGATTGGGAGTGAACCAGTCGTCAAAATTTGACTTTTTACAATTGTGTAGTCCATAGAATAAAATTTCTAACTTTTAGGAAAATAACCCTGCCGCCGCGGTATTTTGGGAGAATGTTCCTAAGGGATCCCCCTACCACTTGCACATTTCAAAATTCAATGATCCGTCGATTGGGAGTGAACCAGTCGTCAAAATTTGACTTTTTACAATTGTGTAGTCCATAGAATAAAATTTCTAACTTTTAGGAAAATAACCCTGCCGCCGCGGTATTTTGGGAGAATGTTCCTAAGGGATCCCCCTACCACTTGCACATTTCAAAATTCAATGATCCGTCGATTGGGAGTGAACCAGTCGTCAAAATTTGACTTTTTACAATTGTGTAGTCCATAGAATAAAATTTCTAACTTTTAGGAAAATAACCCTGCCGCCGCGGTATTTTGGGAGAATGTTCCTAAGGGATCCCCCTACCACTTGCACATTTCAAAATTCAATGATCCGTCGATTGGGAGTGAACCAGTCGTCAAAATTTGACTTTTTACAATTGTGTAGTCCATAGAATAAAATTTCTAACTTTTAGGAAAATAACCCTGCCGCCGCGGTATTTTGGGAGAATGTTCCTAAGGGATCCCCCTACCACTTGCACATTTCAAAATTCAATGATCCGTCGATTGGGAGTGAACCAGTCGTCAAAATTTGACTTTTTACAATTGTGTAGTCCATAGAATAAAATTTCTAACTTTTAGGAAAATAACCCTGCCGCCGCGGTATTTTGGGAGAATGTTCCTAAGGGATCCCCCTACCACTTGCACCTTTCAAAATTCAATGATCCGTCGATTGGGAGTGAACCAGTCGTCAAAATTTGACTTTTTACAATTGTGAAGTCCATAGAATAAAATTTCTAACTTTTAGGAAAATAACCCTGCCGCCGCGGTATTTTGGGAGAATGTTCCTAAGGGATCTCCCTGCAACTTGCACCTTTCACAATTCAATGATCCGTCGATTGGGAGTGAACCAGTCGTCAAAATGTGACTTTTTACAATTGTGAAGTCCATAGAATAAAATTTCTAACTTTTAGGAAAATAACTCTGCCGACGCGGTATTCTGGCGAGTGTTCCCAAGGGATCTCCGTTTGGACTTGTGGCCGTAGTTCTTCCCAGATTAGCTCGTGAAGTGTAGGTTAAAATAAAAATAAATAATAATAGAAAATGTTCGTACATATAAAAGTCACGTTTATTAAACAGAACATAAAAGGCAATATTAGTACCTCTAGACTAGGTTGATAAATTTAAACATTAATCGAATAACTCAATTTCAAAAGGATTAACATGCACCTACATTTTAGGTTGAAGTAGTCTCATTAACAATTTTTAAAGCAATCGAGAGTATACCTTGAAGATGGAGCTTCGTTATAGCCATTTCTATTCATAACTTCGGTTTGCATGTTTTCCATAGAATTATCGTGGAATCCACGGCACCTATTATATATCATGTTAGTTATATATGGTAAGAGTACATAACATCTGAATTGCGCGTCTGAACAGTTGCTCAAATGTATGCGCATGTACTTACAGAGATCGGAGCAATCAGAATAACTAAAAATCTCACTCAAATAATCCCATATAAGGTGCTTATCTCGATCGTCTGGAATGATATCTCTAAATCTTTTAACCAATGGATGGTCTTGACTTCCCATTACTTTTTCCAATTCATTTTTGTAGTCAATTACAAATTGCTCCAATTCATATGATTCCAAAGATATGGGTTTTATTGCTTGGATGCAATGAGAAAATTTTTCACACAACAGGCAGGTAAATGTTGACAAAACATTATCTATTTTATGTAATTCGGAACCCATGCAACTATCGTGCACCCACCGCAAGCACGTTTCACATCTGTTAGAAGCTTTACCTTCAGCGCAATACAAGCAATATTTTGTCATATCGATTTGCCGTCTATTTACCCTTGGAAAGATCAGGCCATTTAATTTACAATGAAGTCAAACTGTTTATTAACCTCAAGGGAGTACAAGATGTAAATAGACGACAACTTTGTTGCATCAAAACTTTAATCAAGACTGGTTACATATGATAGTCAAGGACCGGTCGTGTATCGTAAGGAAACGCGCATGTGGGTACCCCGGTGGATAAACAACTACACGCTCATGGGTTGTCATGCACATATAGTACATTTTATGGTTACCGCTTCCAACAATCTAAAAACGCACATCACGTGGTGACCGGTCCTGCGGTTACCATGGATAATGCGGTTACCCACCGAGGTAGACCACGTGATGATCGGACCATATTAACCGTTGAGTGTTGTTGATCAAAATCTTAGCCTTATCTAGACCCGTTCTGTCACATACAAATTAAGATAAAATCGTTGCTCAGTCTTCAATATTGCTGGACAGTTTGTTTCACTTTAGATGCCCTACCCTGTATATCGCTTTATATCTAAAAAATTAAAAAGGCGCCTAGTGGCGCTTGCTGGGGCTAGCTATTACCTACAAGGCGCAATATATGCCGACCTTAAATTAAGAACTTAGGGGGCTAGCGTTAAATTAGCCCCCTAAAATTATAAACATTTATATCTCGGAAAGTAAAAAGGCGCTAGCTTTCTGCTTAGTGGCGCTTGCTGGCGCTAGCTATTACCTACAAGGCGCAATATGTACCAAACTTAAATTAACAACTTCGGGGGCTAGCGTTAAATTAGCCCCCTAAAATTATAAACATTTATATCTCGGAAAGTAAAAAGGCGCTAGCTTTCTGCTTAGTGGCGCTTGCTGGCGCTAGCTATTACCTACAAGGCGCAATATGTACCAAACTTAAATTAACAACTTCGGGGGCTAGCGTTAAGTTAGCCCCCTAAAATTATAAACATTTATATCTCCGAAAGTAAAAAGGCGCTAGCTTTCTGGTTAGTGGCGCTTGCTGGCGCTAGCTATTACCTACAAGGCGCAATATATACCAAACTTAAATTAAGAACTTCGGGGGCTAGCGTTAAGTTAGCCCCCTAAAATTATAAACATTTATATCTCCGAAAGTAAAAAGGCGCTAGCTTTCTGGTTAGTGGCGCTTGCTGGCGCTAGCTCTTGTGAACCTAGCGCCATTTAGAATAATTAATTTTGGAGTAATTAGGGGGCCAGCTTAACGGACCCTTTGCAAGGAGCACCGGTATCAGGGCCGCTTCGTCCTATTGTGCGACGTGTGCAACGCACACGGGCAACACCACATGAGGGGCACCCTCCGAAGGCTCGTCTAACCGCCTAATGCTTTTTATTAAGGCCTTTTCTATTTTGTTGAAAATATTTTTGATTTGTTTTTGTAATTGATACCTATAGTAGCTATAAGTTACCAAAAATTGTGGTTTGTAGTTTCAATTTACATGGAACGTGCAAAATGTAATTCAAACAAACTCAGCAGTAATTAATGAGAATAAGCTAAATACTGCGGCTAGTTTAGAGAATTACTGAAATGCAATACCTACTTATTTTAGAAATCACTCATTTGATTACATTCAAAAATTAATATCTCTCAAACAATCAGTCGGAGTACCATAAATGTTGATATTTTTGAATTCAGAATTTCATTATCTATCCAAATCAGCCAAAACAATAGGGGGTTGCCATTTAAAAAATATATCGATGACGTCACTGCTTGAAACCGGAAAGCGGTAGAAAAATGAAAATGATCTCAAAATATTTCTTTTAAAATAAATCAATTTGACGTGTCAAAACGTTTTTCTTTAAATTTGCCGGGAAAAGAATTATTTCCATTATTCAAACATTATGCGCGCACTGTTGTATTATAAATAATAGATACGGCCCTATCATCACTACAAAATAGATATGACCTACTGAGGGAACATACCACCACCTTCAATTTCATGTATGATATATGTAGTTTAAGAAACGTGGAAGATGATACTATTCTAGATAAATGTAAGCAATTATAATCGAAATTAACAGATAGTATTCGAAATGAAAAAGTTACTTTGGCCCTTGAATTGTTTTCAGAATTAGACGTTTTAAAACATATTGTCAAGCCTGGTATGTATATGACTGGTTCAGATGTATTATCGCACATGTTCGAGAATGGTATAGATAGTGCATTTCCCAATACCGTTATAGCTTTCAGAATGTTAACCATGCCAGTACAGTAGCGTCAGGTGAAAGATAGTTTTCCAAATTAAAATTAATCAAAAACTATCTAAGGACTTCCATGTCTCAGGAAAGATTGGTTAATTTAGCATTCATTTCTATAGAAAAAATATTGTTGATCAAGTACACCTTCACGAAATTATAAAAAAATTTCCGAAGTTAAAACTAGAAGAGTTTCATTTGTGTAGTTTCAAACAATCAAATATTAAATTTAATGTGTTTAATAGAATTGAGTTTTTCTGTAACAATCTTTAATTTTAACAAAAGAGGGGCAACAAAAAAAGGCATATTTTGGCGACGGATGCGGTTAAGTACGCGGTTGCTGGTGACGTCACGAATACACTGTGTGGTTCATAGGTCGCGAAAGCAGAGTGTTCCATTAATGACGTCACATAATTTGACAGTTTCTATACAAAAATGTTATTTACTCTTAATCATTTTTTAAATGATGGATCCATATTCATTGTACTTCATTGAAGATTTAATGTTTGAAGATAGTTCCATTACTATAAAATATGTGCATAAAAAAGTCATTTCTGAGACCACTCAAAAAGTTTCTGTATCAAATCTTGTTATGTGTAGTAATTTTAGAGAAAAACATATAAGACCAGATGCTTACTGTGAAGACTGGCTGCCGAAATATGTGGAAACAGATTTCTTCAGATTGTTTCGATTGTCAAAGAGAGTTTTTGCCAACTTACTTGGTGTTGTTATTAATGATGATCTTATCAAAATATATCACGGAGGAAACGAACCTATAACCCCAGAAAAATCATTGTTAATAACTCTATGGTATTTAGGTAAAGGAGAAACACTGCGTTCAATTGGTGATAAATTTAATTTAAGCGATTCAACTGTGTTAAATATCACAGAAAAGTACATAGAAAGATTAGCTAGCCTAGCAAACAAGTATATTGTTTGGCCTACAAAGGAGGAATGTGCTGCTATAGCAGTAAAATTTGAAGCTATTAAAGGATACCCAGGAGTAATAGGTGCTATCGATGGAAGTCATATTCCATGTAAAGTTCCTGAACAACATCAGGCCAGTTATTGTAATCGTAAGCAGACACATTCAATAGTGTTGCAAGGTATATGTACTGCTGATAAAATATTTACAAATATATTTGTGGGATATCCAGGTTCGGCACATGACTCGCGAGTATTTCAAAATTCTACACTATACAAAAAGTTAGAGGAAAATGGAGTTTACAACTATTTGTATGACAAGAAATATCACCTGTTAGGAGACTCTGCTTATGCTCTACGAGAATGGCTCATTACTCCTTATATTGATCATGGTCGTTTAACAAAAATGGAAAGAGATCATAATTATTACCACAGCTGCACTCGAGTTGTAATAGAAAATACATTTGGATTATTAAAAGGAAGATGGCGGATTTTGCACTACATTAATGTCCATAGTATTAGGAAAGTTGTGCTAATAACAACAGCATGTTGTGTTTTACATAACTTTGCCTACTTATTAAAGGATAAGTTTCCTGAAACTTACACAGATGAACTGGATAATGTCGATGAAGCAACTAATAGAGGCAGAACAAATATCTCCATTGAAGGAACTACGAAGCGTAACAATATAAAAAATTTATTATGTTAATATCCATACTTATAATAAATGTTGATACAAATTATTATTTACTTTTTTTGAAAGTTACAAATTTTTAATCAGAATCAGAATTTGAACGTTTCCGTTTCTTCTTATTCATATCTTTAAATATGTCCAGAAATTCTCTCTTAAATTTATTTTGTTCTTCTAATAACTCCTGAAATTTTTGGAACTGGGATTTATTCATTTCCATTTGCTCTTGATGCTGTTTTTGAATTACATCAAGAATCTTATCAGCATTTGATTTCGGTTTAATAGAAGACCCTTTACCAGATGTTGAAACGGTTGAACTTCTAGAGCTAGGACGTGATGTAGTTGGAGTAGAAGAAGTTGAGGGAATATTTTCAGCTAAATTATCGTCTTCGTAAGGTACCACATTGGTTGATTCTTTATTACGTTCAACTACAGTAGTACTAATTTTAGTATCTACAAAGCAGTAAAGAGGTTATTTATGATTTAAACAGAAAAATTAATACATGCTTACCTGATAGGGAATCCATTAAAAATATTGGATTAACATTATGTTTTTCTCCAAATAATTTATGCATTAGATCAAAATATTTAGGTAAGTTTTTGTGCTCTGTGCCAGTTTTAGTTTTTGTTAACGTGATGTATGTTTTAAGAAGATTATGGTACTTTTGTCGACACTTTTCTCCTGCTTCTTTTCCTTCCCCTAACGGGAAACCTTTTTGTACCATTTCAGAAGCTAACATTTGCCACACTTTGTTTTTCACAGTTTTTTTGTCATTAAACAATTTTTCATATTTGTCTTGACATCGTAATTGAAGAAAAACTGTCGTAGCGGTTACATCTTGTGCTGTAGGAGTTCTAGACGATTTCCAACAAACACTTTCAGTAGTGGTGGATTTGTTGGCAATAGGCTCCAGATTTAACTGTTTCATTTCCAATAACTGCCCTACATACTGCTCAGCTGCTGCGGGATCTGTTTAACAGGTTTAAGTTAAATGAAAAATACTTTAAGATTAATAAAAACACCTACCATCCATTAATGCATTTGCTGTCTCAATATCTACTGTCACCTCATACACACTGTCGTTATATGGAATTTCAATAATCTCCATTATTATGAATATTATATCAACTCGCACAAACTACAAAACATACGACATTTCAAAATGTCAAATCGTGTCAATGAACAAATAATATGTCAAAACAAAGAAATGATCGAAATCGAATGTCCACGAACTATTGAGAAGCCGCCGAAAACTGGCGAACTACACCTTCAACGTTTGAACACTCATCCCAACCTTCATCCATCGGTTCGACGAACCGCGTTCTAAAATCCTAATGTGACGTCATAAGTTCCTCGCCAAAGCAGAGCGGTTCTTTGAATAACTGACCGCGTTCGTCGCCAAAATATGCCTAAAGTGGCTTCTGCACACGGGCATCTCTGAGTGACGGTGCGCCACTGACCGGTATGTTTCTGCATCAAACATTTCATTGCATGATTTTGAAAAATCGTTCATACTATTAATCAGAGAAATCATTTGGGCGTAATAAATAACAAAGACACCACAATTGTAATCATCGTTTTGTTTTGGATATGCATTTAGTTGGCGCATCCTCCATTTCCTTATGTTTAGTTTTTCTATCTTTTGGTGACGATCTCTACGCTCAATAAATGTTTTAGCCACTTTAAATATATCTTCGTTACTTCTTCCAAACGGATCTAAGTTAAACACTTCCCTATTTATCAAGTCTAGAACAATTAATGTCCAATGATTGCCGTTGACGTTATACGGTAACAACACAAATTTAAGATTTTCAAACGACCTTTCATAAGGTTGGAATTTTCTGTAAGTTTCTCCACTTGAACAGATATGGTGTCTATGTAGTAAATATCAGCTCGGTGTTCCGTAAAACTAATAATACATGCATCTAGTACACGATCAGAAAGCCAGTTGTCTTTTGAATTAATATCTACTACATTTAACTTGCTTACTAGTGTTCGGTAGTCGCAGCTATCTAATTTTATCCGATCGTTTACATAATTTCCATATATACCAATTTTAAACTTTATATTGTTAAGTGCAGCCGACATGTAGTATTCATTAATATAAAGTAATCCATTCTTGAGACACCCTACGTTTAAATGTGGAAAGTTATTCGTTCTTTTCATGTCATCTTTTTTAAACGCTAAGCAAATAGTTTGTGAGGGATCAAGTGCTTTCGTAGCACGACTGCAGGTCTTCTTCAAATCCATCTCGTCTGTTGAGATATTAATTGTTGTCGCTGCTGCTCGGCATTTAGATTTAAGTAATGTTTTTAGATGATTATTTTCAAAATATGATTTGCTTTTGGGTTTTCGTTTCCTCCATACTTCAACAGCATTGTTTGCGTCTAGTTCGGAATTTGCAGTTTGTTTTTTCAGTTTTTTTGCATAATCTCGATTTCCGTTTTCGAGGAGCTTTATTTATGTTCAAATCAATTACCTTTAAAATTGCTTGTATCCTACAGTGCACCTTCTCTACAAATCGACCGATTTTTAAATTTGTCTGTCCCTGAAGCACGTCCTTTTTAATTATTTTGAACCAACACTCGACGTTAGAGTTGCTATATCTGCAAATATTGTTTTTGTCTTTCAACGAATGAACAATGCCAGTCCATAACGGCGTAAAAGGCATATAATTTGTCAGTATATACTTTGCAAAATATGGTGAGCAGTAAATATTCACATTTTCAGTATTGCTGTCCTTCACACTATTACATTCATCCACAATTGCGATATATATTTTACAAAAATATATGTAAAAGGGGGACTCCAAAATTTTTCCTGTAACAGGAAATTGGTCTTCATCATATTCAACGAAAGTTGTTTTTAGAGACAGTAGTTCATCAAGTTGGTTATCTTTATTTAGGGTTTCCAGTGCGTCGTGCAGATAAGTAGAATCATATTTTGACAATAAAATTTTCATTAATGCACGAAACTTTCCTGTTAGTACTTCTAGTGTTCTACACTTTACTAATGCTGCCATGCTGCTCAATATGATTCGCTTTTTCTGTTTTCTAATTCCTGCAGATGAAAGTCTACGCGCAATCATATGCATGAAGTGACTACAACATGTATGAATGGTTATCAAAGGTGACAGTGTATCCTCAGCTACTTCGCCAGTAATATATTTGTATATCAGTCTGATATATTGAAATAGTGTTATATCGTTTAAACCTTGACTGAAAGCCATTCAAATAGCAATACTCCAGTCGGCAACTGCTACAGAAAAAATAGGCCATTTTCTTTGGCAAACCGTTTGAACAAAATATTTGAATTGCACGAAAAAACTAGTAATATTTGCAGCAGTGTGTGTAGATGTAATTAATTCTGCTATTGGCACTATATTCCCGTTGATGTTTACAACTCCGGCGTAATAATATAATTTTTGTCCCGTTTCGTAATTTGTGGGTCTTACCACAGATCCGGTAGCATCGAAGAAAAATTGTAATTTAGAGCCTCGTTGTACTAATATGCTTATTTGTCTTTTGCTAAAGAGATAAACAAGCATCCGGCCTGATGGGAACTGTATGTATTTTTCGGAATTGTCGGCTTGGTTATATCCGCGTAGTAATAAATCAAAATATGCATCTTTGTGCATATCAGTACTAGCAACAGCTTCCGATTTTGCTTGTCGATAAACCGCCGAGGATCTCAGATGCTGCCAGTTACCTTCTCGGATTAAATCAGAATCGATATTTGCAATATCTTGAAATCGAGTATATGCAGGAAGTTGCAACATTAATTTCTTTTTGACTTCTTCTCGTTCTTTACCACGTAACGGGTAGCTGTATTCTTCTTTGCCGTGATTTTCTTCTTTCATATTTAAATTAATTATTACAAAACGAACACATTGAATAAAATTATAAACGTCGAATCTTAATTTTCTACAGTCTGTATGCCTACATACCGCATACTCGACAAAGGTTGGGCCAGTTCTTCGTTTCCGTATATTGCCTCCCTTAAATATTACACTACATGTTATTCCATACTGCGGCAGGACATTTCGGAGATATCGATGTAGCTCTTCTCGATTATTATATCTGAATACGCTTTTTTCAATTGTAAAGTCGGCTAATATGGAAAGTACCGTAGATTCTTCAAAATTAGAATTTGTAACAGCACTTTCAACGGTTTTATCAGAATCGAATGAAATTTCCTCTATTTTTTCATTACAAACAAGAGTAGTTCTAAATTCGTCTGTTTCAGACTCTTTGTTATTAATAGTCATTAATGTGTTACTATTTATTTGAGTATGTGCTAAAACAACTGTGCTGTAAAAATCAGTTTCCTGTCTTTGATTTACCTTTTCATCTCTATTTGAAGTCACATTTTTTGCATTTGTTGCGTTAATCTGCATACAATATGTTTCATTTTTATCATAACGTCCCAATAATGTCATACCTACAAGTTGATTTTAAATATTTTCGATTCTTTACATTATTTGCAAGCTGTAGGTGAAAGCAAATATTTGAATATATAGAATTAGGGCTTCTGTAACTCTGTTGCAATAGATTGTCTCCCGTTATGCACAATTGCTCCATTACACTCTTTAAATGACGAATGTCAACACGGCGATTTCGCGAGCGGTTTGGATAAAGTCCAATTCACATTATAGGTCAGGTCACGGTTCGGTCTCGGACTGATCACGGTCAAGGAATTTTGTCTAGTGTTCACACTGTACGGTCATACCGCGGCCATACAACAGTCTTCTATTAGCTGCAGTGCACACATTCCCATTCCTACCTAATGTTTAATAACTTTTCAAAAACGGATCTAGCCATGATGGCCCTTATTTTAGATGAGGAAGAAGAAAATAAAATAGCAAGGCGTATATGGGTGCATCAAATGTTAAGTAAACGGAAAACAGAGGGAGTTTTTTACCTTGTATAGAGAGCTAATGGAAGACGAAACCAAATTTTTTCAATATTTTCGGATGCCCAAGTACCAATTTCAATACGTACGTACACGATTTCTTGTAATGAACAAAACAGACCGCGTGTTTGACACAGCGGACAGGTCTCGATTCGGTCAAAAGATCGTTGCGAAGAATTGCCGCGGTCAGGTGAGCGTACCGTGCTTTGCCCGTGACCGCTAGTGTGCACAGGTGCATTGAAAATACATGCTACAATATTTGACCGGACCGGGACCGGAGCGAGACCGAACCGTGACCTGACCTATAATGTGAATTGGGCTTAACTGTGTTGTCCACGTTCCTCTAGAAGAAGACGTTTTCCAAAATACTGTGCAATATCCCCGGTATTACGTTTAAAAATTTGCATTATCCGTTTCCTACACTTGTAATCGTCAGAATTGAAAAAATGGATAGCTGTTTTGTGAAAAACTTGGTTGTTAATACCTAAATTAATAATTTCATCAATACACCACTCACACTGGCTGTTGCATTGTTCAATTACATAGTTTGCTAAATCCCGAATATTCACCTTGCTTGGCCGCATTTTTAGAAATAATGCTATAGATACGATACTAATGTTAATGCTACACTTTACAAATCTGGACTGAGTTGTGATAACAATTATTTTTTATAATATGTAAGGGCTGCTAGTGCACGTGTTAGCGAGTTCCTGAAATGTAGTCAAAACATATCAAACTAGCTAGGTACCCGCAGCACATGCCGCGTTTACAGTAGGGTCGTATAAAACGAATTTAATATCTATTGTAATCTCTACTATTTATTTGAATTGAAAATGTATAGTATTGGTTGTTACGATTTAAATTATATTCCGAAGTTAAAAATCGTACAACGCTCCCCACGGTCGAGATTCAGGAGGACTCTCTCTGTAACTCCAGAAAAAAATCTTGAAAATCGATAATTTTACATTATTTTCCGAAGTCCTCCTGGGGTTCTCTAGGTGCCCGCGGAGGAGGTGCCGTGCTATTGTTTTTCTAGGTAACCCGGGAGTCCGAACGTGTAAGCTTATGGACCTGGAGACCTTCTGCGTGGGGTTTCACATTCTTAAGTCTCCAGGTCGAATAGCGTGTAGAGCAAATTGCAAAAATTGATAAATTCCGAAAAGGGCAAAAGTATGAAAAACGCCAGAAGAACGGTTGTAGGGGAAGGTCCCCCCTAGGTCCCCACGGTCGAGATTCGCGAGGACTCTCTCTGCAACTCCAGAAAAAAAGTCTTGCAAATCAATAATTTTACATTATTTTCCGAAGTCCTCCTGGGGTTCTCTAGGTGCCCGCGGTGGAGGTGCCGTGTTATTGGTTTTCTAGGTGACCCGGGAGTCCGAACGTGTACGCTTATGGACCTGGAGACCTTCTGCGCGGGGTTTCACATTCTTAAGTCTCCAGGTCGAATAGTGTGTAGAGCAAATTGCAAAAATTGATAATTTCCGAAAAGGGCAAAAGTATGTAACACGCCAGAAGAGGGGTTGTAGGGGAAGGTCTCCCCTAGGTCCCCACGGTCGAGATTCGGGAGGACTCTCTTTGTAACTCCAGAAAAAAATCGTGAAAATCGCTAATTTTTAATTATTTTCCGAAGTCCTCCTGGGGTTCTCTAGGTGCCCGCGGAGGAGGTGCCGTGCTTTTGTCTTTCTAGGTGGCCCGGGAGTCCGAACGTGTAAGCTTATGGACCTGGAGACCTTCTGCGCGGGGTTTCACATTCTTAAGTCTCCAGGTCGAATAGTGTGTAGAGCAAATTGCAAAAATTGATAATTTCCGAAAAGGGCAAAAGTATGTAACACGCCAGAAGAGGGGTTGTAGGGGAAGGTCTCCCCTAGGTCCCCACGGTCGAGATTCGGGAGGACTCTCTCTGTAACTCCAGAAAACAAATCGTGAAAATCACTAATTTTTAATTATTTTCCGAAGTCCTCCTGGGGTTCTCTAGGTGCCCGCGGAGGAGGTGCCGTGCTTTTGTCTTTCTAGGTGACCCGGGAGTCCGAACGTGTAAGCTTATGAACCTGGAGACCTTCTGCGTGGGGTTTCACTCTCTGAAGTCTCCAGGTCGAATGACGTGTAGAGCAAATTGCAAAAATTTATAATTTCCGAAAAGGGCAAAAGTATGAAACACGCCAGAAGAGGGGTTGTAGGGGAAGGTCTCCCCTAGGTCCCCACGGTCGAGATTCGGGAGGACTCTCTCTGTAACTCCAGAAAGAAAATCGTGAAAATCGCTAATTTTTAATTATTTTCCGAAGTCCTCCTGGGGTTCTCTAGGTGCCCGCGGAGGAGGTGTCGTGCTATTGTCTTTCTAGGTGACCCGGGAGTCCGAACGTGTAAGCTTATGAACCTGGAGACCTTCTGCGTGGGGTTTCACTCTCTGAAGTCTGGTCGAATGACGTGTAGAGCAAATTGCAAAAATTTATAATTTCCGAAAAGGGCAAAAGTATGAAAAACGCCAGAAGGGTTGTAGGGTTGTCTCCCCTAGGTCCCCACGGTCGAGATTCGGGAGGACTCTCTCTGTAACTCCAGAAAAAAAATCTTGAAAATCGCTAATTTTTAATTCTTTTATTAATTCCTGCGGGTCCTTGGGGTTATTTAGGTGCCTACGGTGGAGGTTCTGTACTAATACCTGTCAAAGGGATCCTGGAGTCCGTGTTTGTAATGTTAGAAACATCGAAGTCTAGTTTAAATGCAGAAAATAATATTAGGATTGTTCTGCGGTCGAAATATGTAAACACTGGAACATAACCAAAACTCGCTTTTAAACTACAACCACTTTTCGAGGCGAAATAGCCCATCCAGGGGAAGCTTAGATCATTAAGACATCACTAATGTTTCTTTATTTGATGGAAACTGCTTTATAAAGCAGGAAAAGGCCTACTTTAAAAAATAATACTTCTTTAGATGAGTGTACCCGCTAACATATTTTATTTTCGGCGGTTGGCACTACTGACAAATCTGAATGTAACTTAAGCGAAGTGTGGTACTTATTAAGCCTATACGTACACGCCCCACTGACCTTGGCACGCCCGCACAACCGTTTAACGTTGCGTTCACACGATATAGGACGTTTATACAGAGCAGCCCTTTTTTTTTTGGTACCGGTGGGGTGAAAACCCACACTTATAATAAAGTCAGCGTTCACACATTATATGAAGTTTATATAGAGCTGTCCTTTTTTTAATTTTGTAGCGGTGGGGTGTAAACCCAGACAACACTGTTGTGCTTTATATAATAGTATTGATTCCTCTGAATAAGCAGGTGGCGGCGGGTTCTGGAGAACAGGAGAATTCCTAGGCCTATTCAAGGGTCGAGACAATAACTTAAATTAGAATACTTGACGTTTTTATGATTTTATGAAATAGTTTGTTAGTTTTGTAGAAAATATAATTCACCCGGAGGGGCATTGTTGGCTTCGCTATGATACACATGTATTTAATTTAATAGAAATATTGTAAAATTGTGAAGAGGCATGATTAGTATTGAGTTTTAATACGAAGTACGTTGGTGGTTTCCGCGCATTTCTTACAGAAAATAATTCCCAATCCATCAGGACGATGACATCATTGGCGAGAAATGGTCATAACATGTAATATTACACGATTTTTATAGAAGCATGATGATGTAACTAGTTCAATACTGTTGGTCAGAAGTGAGGCAAACGCGCTTACTTGTGGTAGGCCGTTATACCTTCTGTCGTGTTGCTGCGGCTTTGACAATCCAACTGATTTAAATAAATGTTCGATATTTAAAGGTGTTTTGGAAAATAAAATATTTGAAACATCCGCTAAAATATTGCAAACGCCGAAATGCAATACTTGATATTATTCAATAAGTTTTGCACCGTAAAAAAATAAACGCATGATAAATTTCGCAGGTCTTGCACAGTAAAAATAATAAAAGTTCGATAAATTTTGCTCGATATATTATGCTTGTTGTTTATTATATTTTTTTTATAATTGTTTAGAATAATGCATTTTTTTTAATATATATAAAAAAAGTAACCATTTATTATTTTTATTGAGCGTTTTCTCTCGTTATTAAGCGTTTGCTATTTGTATCGAGCGTTTGTCCTTTTTTATTAAGGGGGTAATGCTGCAAGGCTGAAATATTTTGGCGAGAGAGCACAAAAAGTTCGGAGAAAGACGCACTTATGCAAATACTTTACACTACGTGTCGATACAATTACGATAACGTGGACGAACGTAAGATCGCAAAACAATTATGGGATAGAGACTCCCAATCGACGGATCATTGAATTTTGAAATGTGCAAGTGGTAGGGGGATCCCTTAGGAACATTCTCCCAAAATACCGCGGCGGCAGGGTTATTTTCCTAAAAGTTAGAAATTTTATTCGATTGACTTCACAATTGTAAAAAGTCAAATTTTGACGACTGGTTCACTCCCAATCGACGGATCATTGAATTTTGAAAGGTGCAAGTGGTAGGGGGATCCCTTAGGAACATTCTCCCAAAATACCGCGGCGGCAGGGTTATTTTCCTAAAAGTTAGAAATTTTATTCTATGGACTACACAATTGTAAAAAGTCAAATTTTGACGACTGGTTCACTCCCAATCGACGGATCATTGAATTTTGAAATGTGCATGTGGTAGGGGGATCCCTTAGGAACATTCTCCCAAAATACCGCGGCGGCAGGGTTATTTTCCTAAAAGTTAGAAATTTTATTCTATGGACTACACAATTGTAAAAAGTCAAATTTTGACGACTGGTTCACTCTCAATCGACGGATCATTGAATTTTGAAATGTGCAAGTGGTAGGGGGATCCCTTAGGAACATTCTCCCAAAATACCGCGGCGGCAGGGTTATTTTCCTAAAAGTTAGAAATTTTATTCGATTGACTTCACAATTGTAAAAAGTCAAATTTTGACGACTGGTTCACTCCCAATCGACGGATCATTGAATTTTGAAAGGTGCAAGTGGTAGGGGGATCCCTTAGGAACATTCTCCCAAAATACCGCGGCGGCAGGGTTATTTTCCTAAAAGTTAGAAATTTTATTCTATGGACTACACAATTGTAAAAAGTCAAATTTTGACGACTGGTTCACTCCCAATCGACGGATCATTGAATTTTGAAATGTGCAAGTGGTAGGGGGATCCCTTAGGAACATTCTCCCAAAATACCGCGGCGGCAGGGTTATTTTCCTAAAAGTTAGAAATTTTATTCTATGGACTACACAATTGTAAAAAGTCAAATTTTGACGACTGGTTCACTCCCAATCGACGGATCATTGAATTTTGAAATGTGCAAGTGGTAGGGGGATCCCTTAGGAACATTCTCCCAAAATACCGCGGCGGCAGGGTTATTTTCCTAAAAGTTAGAAATTTTATTCGATTGACTTCACAATTGTAAAAAGTCAAATTTTGACGACTGGTTCACTCCCAATCGACGGATCATTGAATTTTGAAAGGTGCAAGTGGTAGGGGGATCCCTTAGGAACATTCTCCCAAAATACCGCGGCGGCAGGGTTATTTTCCTAAAAGTTAGAAATTTTATTCTATGGACTACACAATTGTAAAAAGTCAAATTTTGACGACTGGTTCACTCCCAATCGACGGATCATTGAATTTTGAAATGTGCAAGTGGTAGGGGGATCCCTTAGGAACATTCTCCCAAAATACCGCGGCGGCAGGGTTATTTTCCTAAAAGTTAGAAATTTTATTCTATGGACTACACAATTGTAAAAAGTCAAATTTTGACGACTGGTTCACTCCCAATCGACGGATCATTGAATTTTGAAATGTGCAAGTGGTAGGGGGATCCCTTAGGAACATTCTCCCAAAATACCGCGGCGGCAGGGTTATTTTCCTAAAAGTTAGAAATTTTATTCTATGGACTACACAATTGTAAAAAGTCAAATTTTGACGACTGGTTTCACTCCCAATCGACGGATCATTGAATTTTGAAATGTGCAAGTGGTAGGGGGATCCCTTAGGAACATTCTCCCAAAATACCGCGGCGGCAGGGTTATTTTCCTAAAAGTTAGAAATTTCATTCGATTGACTTCACAATTGTAAAAAGTCAAATTTTGACGACTGGTTCACTCCCAATCGACGGATCATTGAATTTTGAAAGGTGCAAGTGGTAGGGGGATCCCTTAGGAACATTCTCCCAAAATACCGCGGCGGCAGGGTTATTTTCCTAAAAGTTAGAAATTTTATTCTATGGACTACACAATTGTAAAAAGTCAAATTTTGACGACTGGTTCACTCCCAATCGACGGATCATTGAATTTTGAAATGTGCAAGTGGTAGGGGGATCCCTTAGGAACATTCTCCCAAAATACCGCGGCGGCAGGGTTATTTTCCTAAAAGTTATAAAAAAATTTCAATTAACTTCAAAATTGATTTGGTCAACTGTAAAATCCAACTCAGGGAGAAAAAAATATATGAATCTGAATCTGAATCTGATGCTAACTTGACGGACGTAAAATCTGTGCACATGGTGCCTTAGTCTGTGTTCAGGTTAGTTGCTCTTTGCAGGTAATATATATATATATATATATATATATATAAATAAGAAATTGCACGGAAAGGAGATGGTTAATGCAGTCTGTGTACATGGTACGAAAATCTGTGCACACGGGACCTTAGTCTGTGTTCAGGTTTTCAGGTTAGTTGCTCTCTTCATACGTTGTAAACTTATCGCCAACTTTAAACGAGCACATTTTTCAGCACAGAACACAACGCAAACCGCCGTTTGTACATAACCTCAAACAACATGGTCGGTAGAATAGCATGGCGGCTGAGCAACCGACCACGCACTCGGCGGATGCTCGGCGGAACAGCAAGCACACTATTCCGTCGAACGGTCGGCAGACTATACACTCCCTAAAAAAATAGTACTTTTCAAACATTGTTGAACAATGATGGGTACGTTCCGAAATCTACTGACAGCACTAACTTTACTGATTAGTCGTTCCAAAATCAGTTATAGCAATTCCCTGTTTTCTGGTCTCGGCTTTGCCTCGACCAGAAAATCAGTCGCGGCCGAAAAAGATTCACTTTTTGGCCTTGATACAAAAATAACTATTATAGTCGACTACGATAAAAACAGAGGTTTTACGTATCTTTTGACAGCCGAAAAGTGTCAATTTGTAGTAGGCATTTGTCAATTTCTATTTTGCGGCCGCAAATGGTTTTTTTCGGCCGCAATTTGTTTTTTTGCGGCTGTTTTTACTTTTTCGGCCGCTGATTTATAATTTTTTAGTCGACTATGATAAAGGTCACGTGACCAAATGTCATTGGAATATTTAGATAAAAATTTAAATTTGTTAATAACATTTGTAATATTCGCCTAAAAAATGTTGTTTGCACCTCTGCCAAAAAGTGATTTTTCGTCCTTCCCTGTTTTCTGGTCTCGGCTTTGCCTCGACCAGAAAATCAGTCGCGGCCGAAAAAGATTCACTTTTGGCCTTGATATAAAAATAAAAGATCGATCAATAACAACTGTTTTTTAGACCTAATTTTCAGGCGTAAACCTAGTCTTTTTGGCCCTCGGGCTGTAATTATATTTTTGGCCCGTTGATGGCACTTTTCTAATTAAGGAATAATTTTATTTTTGTTTGGAATACAAGTAGCAACTAGTAACACAGTTATTTGTTAATATGAACATTTATATCTATCTTACAGTTATTACAATTACAAAGATTCACTGATAACGCTTTCATTAGTACCATCATTCTCTAACGTAGAAAGAATGGTGTTTATCATAGAGGGATTGCGAACGTTTTCATTACTGACAGCATTACTTGTTGAGGGTACATGAAGACCTTCGCCTACCATAACCTTTTGTGCAATTTTCATTTTATTTTGCAATGAATCCTCAATATAAGTCTCGGCCACCGCCGAGGACTTCCAGCCACCATGACGTTTGATACTGATAAAGTCTGGGCCCCCATCAGCTAAAAGAGTAGCGGAGGAACGTCGAAAGTGATTTTCTTACCTTCATCATTAGAAATGTATAATCTGGGGCTTCCAAGAAAAATTTTGTGATCTGTTCCCTGTTGAGTATTTTTGATTTTTTGGGTTCGTACCCCTCGGTTTGCCTTTTCAGAAAGGCGAACAATCGCTTGAATTTACTGACATCAATGTTTTCCTTAGCTGCCAAATTTGCTTTGATCATTGAGTAACGCGACCGAAGCGAGGTTGGTTTGTAAATTTTACTTTGTTCATCAAAATATACCAGTAAAACATTTTCAGTAATGGTTTTTACCTTATTAACTGCACACCACTTTAAAAAATCATTATATGTTTTCTCATATATAGCTTTGAATTGTGGCGGTAACAGATTCAAAGTAATGTTCGTTGCTGCTTCATCAAAATCTGGCACAATGCACGAGAAATCTTCTTCTTTTGTGACAAATTTAAATTACTTACTAATTTTTTTTACAAATAATTTGTTTTTGTTTATACTTGTTGCTGTGGTTACGCAGTTTTATTTGGTCAATGATAAATCGATTTCAGAGGAGCGCTTTTCATTTTTTGTTTAAATACAGTCATTGTCAATATAAACTATAATTTTACGGTTTTTAAAATTTCGATCTTACATAAAGTTTTGTATGCACCTCAGGCGTAACCGACGTCTTTGGCCCTCGGCGTGTTATATAATTTTCACACCGCGGTCCAAAAACGCCTGGGTTACGCCCTTGATACATAAATAACTATTTTTTAGTGAAAATAAAAATCAAAACTAATATACTAAGTAATTTAATAACAAAGCGCATACTTATATATTACTAATTGTATAAATAAGTACTTACACATATATATATATATATATATATATATATATATATATATATATATATATATATATATATATACATCCCGCTATCATTTTGGCGTCCACTCACATCCCATTTTCATTTAATCTGGCGTCCAACCGCAATTTGGCGTCCGGTATACGGACGCCACTTTATTTCGCCTTATAAAAAATATTCTGGGTTAGTGGGGGTGCCTGGATGCCAAATACGAAAATTGTGGTGGACGCCATTTTGATAGTAATATGAAAGTTTTTGTATATTTTTAGTGCAGGGATATTCCGCTGGTGGCGCCAATGGCGTCTGAAGTATACACGACTGTATACATTTGCTTTCATACCACGGTTAAGTTGAACTCCGACGACTTGGCAACGCTGTTATTACATCATCTATATTAAATTGCTTCGCGAATCGCAAGTTGATATTAATTTCTTTAATACAGTTGCTGGACGTCAAATGACTTCTAAATATAGGAATAGTAAATTTGCGAATCTTAAAATGATATTGAAGTAGGCATTGGAAATAGGGAAGGAAATTTGTGTTTCATACTTAAAGGTTAATTTTAATTGTTGGGTGGATTTTAATTTCTACTTACTACACCGAAAATGAGACGAAATTTAGCATAAAAATTTTATCCCTTTCGGGTTTTATTTGATTTTCTAGGTTTAACCATTCTAGCGCCTCTTATTACACTTTCCTATTAGCCTAAAATTGTAGTTTATCAGCAACTTAATTGATATTATTGATTATCCGAATTTAGTAAGTAATTCAGTAAGATTTCATTAGTTAACAAATAAAATTCAATGCAAATTTAAATCTATCATCTTAAAAATTATACATTAATACTATTTCTATTAGGTAGGTAGGTACCATTCCTGCAATTGAAGAGGTTAATTATTAATTACGCTTTATGAAAATATTTGACAAGGTTACGAAATACATCTAATGTAGGGGATTCCCCGGACGTCGAATTACACGTATTGTAAATGGAGTTCCGTAAAACCGTCATATGTTGCTTGCATATTACATTTTTTGGAGTTTTTCCATTCTAGAGCCTCTTATTACACTTTGCTTTTAGCCTAAAATTGTAATTTAGCTGCAACTTAATTTATATTATTGATTAGCCGAACTTAGTAAGTAATTCAGTTAAGATTTCAGTAGTTAACAATTAAAATTCAATTCAAATCTATCATCTTAAAATTTATCAAATTAATGGTATTAGCAATGGTATTAGGTACGATTCCTGTAATTGAAGAGACTATTATTACTTAATGTGTTTTATTATTAATTACGCTTTATGGAAATATTTTACAAGGTTACGAAATACCTCTAATGCAGGGGATTCCCCGGACGTCGAATTACACGTATTGTAAAAGGAGTTCCGTAAAGTCGTCATATGAAAGAGCAATGTATATTGTGTGAGGGCCTCTCCTGGGTGCTGACCGGGTTAGTCTGCTTATGATGACCTAGCATAACAGTGATCTCATGCTGTTCCACGATATGTCAATAAACCTAATATTTATGGCGTTAGCAATGTTTTGGCCTGCAAATTGAGCAATATCTGTAATACAGGGACGGTGGTACTCTAGGTTTACTAGTTAAGTAGAGCAGATGTGTTTTTACTTGAATATGAATACCTAAGATTGTTAGTTGAAGGTACTCCACATTTATTGTAATAAGTTAAAATAAAGAAACAGTTACCTGTGTTCACAATTGTATCAAATTTTAATAAGTACTTCAGTTAAGATTTCATTAGTTAAAAATTAAAATTCAATGCAAATCAACCATCTTAAAAATTATCACGTTAAACCTATTTTTATTAGGTACAATTCCTGCAATTACGAAATACCTCTAATGCAGGAGATTCCCCGGACGTCGAATTACATCTATTGTAAAAGGAGTTCCGTAAAACCGCCATATGAAGTAGCGATGTATATTGTATCAAATCTAGTTGCTTGCATATTACATTTTTTGGAGTTTAACCATTCTAGAGTTGCTTATTACACTTTGCTTTTAGCCTAACATTGTAGGTTAGCTGCAACTTAATTTTAATTATTGAGAAGCCGAACTTATTAAGTAATTCAGTTAAGGCGGTAATGCTGCAAGTCTGAAATATTTTGACGAGAGAGCACAAAAAGTTTGGAGAAAGACGCACTTATCCAAATACTGTACACTACGTGTCGATACAATTACCAGTTTTGGGTAAGATCCGTTAAATAGGGATCTAGATACAGATCCAGATACCTTTAAAAAATAGGTTCTAAATTCAGATCAAAGATCCAAGCCCAAATATGGATTTAGATCAAGATCCAAGATCTTTGAAAAGGTATCTATAGTAGAATCAGAAAACATCCGTGACGTTTAATGTGCCAATTGGAAAATTTTGAGTGTACCTGATACACACAAAGCCTGCTGATATACACCTGACTGTACTTCACGGTCAAGAGTGTCAAACGTTGTAAGGTTATGGTAAATTAGTTGTCATTTTGTTAAATTCTAAAGATGATTTTCATAGAACATAGTAAACGTAAATGTAAATAATTTCAGAAATACGGATTACATTAAACTAGAAAATTCAAGTTGATTAGGACATTTATTTTATTGCAATTAGGTGAAATTCGAAACATTGAAAGAATTAAAAAAGAAACTCCTCATCAGAATCATTTTGAGAATCAGATTCCATTAAAGAAATAATAATAATTGGAGGAATATTGGTAAAGGTATGATTTCTCATTACTCTGTTATAATCATCAACGTTTGAGGTTGTTCTTCCACCTTTTTTTGCGTCTTCCAAGTCTTCACCATTTTCAAACTTTGTATAGATTTCGTTAACTTGCATTACACTAATCTGTAAGGAAGGAGATGAAGGATAGGAAAATTGGTTTGTAAGGATAAAAATGTAAAGCTTACTGAAAATATATACGCAGCTTTTTCAAAAATATTATATTTTTTTAATTGAGGACTAATCTCTTGTCGCTCTATACAATATTTACATACAGCTTCTTTTTCTCTAGCTGAAAGTAGATGTCTTTCTTGCTTCATTTCATCCATTACATTCATATTTTGATGATTAATTACTATGAATTATTAATCTATAGAATTGATCACAAAATTCTTTAATAATTCAAATGTCAAAGTAAACACCAAACAAAAGATTTAAATTTGAAGTGGGGCCAATATCAAATATAAAAATTACCAACACCCTAATAGGGATTTTTATACTAACCAACTGAATGTAACTTTAACGTCACGGGAGTTTCCTGAATGGATTATAGCTCATTTATAGATCCTTTCGCATTTTGTAATTTCTGATCAATTAGTTTGGAAAACAGATGAAGGTCGTAATTCTAATTTGTCAATCAATGACTGCTTCAAAGATCCTACCTAAGTACAAGCTAATGCAATATCAATTGGGCTCAATTACGTAAAACTTTCGCTTAACATGTGATAATACCCTAAAATTATTTTTTTTTGAAATAACAGTAATGAGAAAGGTAATGTATTTTTTCGACAAGAATTGCTAGAAGAAAGCAATGAATTTATTACAATTACTCATTACTTGTGGAATAAAGTAATTCATTACAATTACTTATTACTCAAAAAGTAATTAAATTACAGTACTTGTAATTCATTACTTGTAATTCATTACTTCCAACCACCACTGATAATTACTACTACAAACTTTATGCTATTATATAAATTTTTTGGTATTATCGTAGGCTTTAGACGTTCCCAACGTTTGGTAATGGACAAGTTAAATAGAAATTATTGCTTAATTAATTTTTAATTGAATTTCAGAAAAGAAAATTGAATAGCGGATCTTTGGATCTAATGCAGAGAGATCTATAAAAATATGATCTAGATACAGATAGAAGATCCTCATGTAAAAAAGATCTAGATCCTGGATTCTAGTTCCAATGGATTTAGATCCTGGATCTAGTCCCAATGGATCTAGATCCTACGCAACACAGACAATTACGTATAACGTGGACGAACGTAAGATCGCAAAACAGTTATGGGATAGACATTATGTCATTTTAATCTTATTTATGGGTACGCAATTCGCTCAGTTTTCTACACTGTTCGCCTAAAAGTTATTATGAATTACGTCGACTGGACATTATTTGCGAATCTTATTGTGGTTTCCTCTTCTCTGCAAATATTATCGTTTTGGCTATTTTAACATTCATACATTCACCAAAGCCATAATATATGGTAATAACAAATTATACTAAACAATTATTTTTAAAAGTGATACCTATAATTTAAAAGTATGTGGTATAGTGACTATGTTATTGCAAACAGAAAAATGAAAAATTTTTGATTGAATTTTTAATTGAATAAACAAAGTACAGGATAATTTAAAAATTAACACAAACCCATGGTGAAATCATGACCCTTATGCAAATCAACAAGAACACAGTTATCTAGGCGACGGTGCAGCTGTCTCCTTTATTTTTCGTGGTACCATATAAGACTCGCTCTCTCTATCCTCCGAGGGTAAAAATTCACGCGAAGATGAAGAAGAATTTCTTAGCGACATATTGTTATGCATAAAATTCTGCAAGTGCCAAATTTAAACCTACCTTTTATCTATTCTGATATGCGAGATCCCCATGGTTGCCCTCGAATTTGAAACACCTTGTATAGGGGCAGTGGATGTTTTGTCCCCGTAATGACATTTAATGCTAATCTGATGCGAGTAAATTTTAAGCTGCATAAATGTTTCGTCCCGAAAGATAACTAACAGGCAAAGATAATTAAGAAAATAAGTTATTTCCAGGAGCGTAACTACAGGGTGCGGTGGGTGCAAAGCGAAGCAGGCGGGCCCTCGGTTAAAAGGGCCCCTGGTTCTGATGCCACCTTCCCCAAAATTTCGACCGACTTCCTAACTGCAGATATTGTATCTACTTCTACGAATTGGGTAATTTAATTTAAGGGGAGAAAGCTTCTAATGTGCCGTATATGTAAATGCATGTAATAGTTTTTCGATTTCTAGGTTAATACTGAACTTAAATTACCAAAATCTTCAGAAAAGTGTTTCGAAGGTGCCTATAGAACGATGTTTTAAAAATATTTATTAGGTAATTTATAAAAAAAAATATTTTTGCAGTAGGTACCTACCTAATTGTTTATTCTCTAGTTTCCTTATTTCTTTAAATTAAATCAATTATTCGGCTTCTATAGGCACCTAGAGAAATTTGTATACTACAACAGCATCATTTCTAAAATTGTCTAACCCGAACCGTTTTTTCAAAAAATAAAAAAAAAGAGTCAAAGTGCTAATTTTTAAATTTGCATATTCCCAAATCCTGCCGTATATTCGATCCTCTTATTTATTAAAACATAAAGGAGAATAAAAATTCTATTCTATTCTATTCTAACCTAAAAATCCAATATGGCGCCAATTTAACTTAAGGAAGTGGATACGAGTACCTCAAAAGCAGCCATCCTGAATTGTTGTTCGATACCAGTTTTAAACTAGTCTTATCGGAAACAGAGACTTTCATATAAAACTTTTTTCGCATCTCTTATACTTACGAAGGTATTTGATACACTAGAAAATGTTTCAGTTTTTTTCAGATAACTTCTGACGGGTTCGACATTCTGACCTATTTCCTAACAGATTCTAAATCGGGATATAAAACTGCAACACATTGCCCATTTAACCAAATCTCCATCTTCAATGATAAGAAAGTTAATACCTATGTATTCCCATTGGATTTGGAACACCCTGTATATCATGTTACCCCTGTGAGCGACTTTATTTCCTAAGCAAGCGGAGCGGGGGAGGGAATTAAATACATCAGTCCTGTGGTATATACTCAATTTTTTGCACTTCCGGATATTTTATTGGATTTTTAAATTATTCTAAATTTGTTGTCAGAGTGACAAGTGACAACTAGAAAATTATTGATAAATCCTATTCTCTAATAACAAAAACAATCTGGTACCTAGGGAACAAATGGGTTACTGTAGTCCCTATAGACAGGGATAAAGTACTAGTCACTTTGGTCCCGGAAGTGCAAAACATTAGTAGCTAGTAGTCGAGAAAATCTACTTCTTGCACTGAAAACAAACGAAATAATGAAGTGAAAAAGTAGTACCTAGTACTTAGTGGAAAAAATATTTTTCTTAATTTCTCTATCAAGAAAATTGTAAATAAGAAATGTGTGGGATAATATGCAACTTTAAATTTAAATTTACTCTATAAAATTTGTTTAAAATCGTAGGGAATTATCGGAAAATATTTTTGTTGTACTTTCATTCATTTGAAAAACTCAAAAGCTAGATGTAGAAGAGACCATTTACACACCTTCATACCGTTTTTTTAATAATTCTGCACGAATTTTCTGTATACAGGGTGTTTCATAAGTTGCGTGTAGAAAATATAGTATCCTAAAATACTTCGCTGAAGACTGACGCCTTTTCAAAAACTGAGTAACATTTTAATGAGGTACATGTACAAAAATAAAAAATTGAATGAATTAATAGAAAATTAAAGAAAGTGCTGGAACTAACCTCCTTTAGTACAATTTCTGACAAAATTGTAGTACACATTACAATTTATTGTGATTTTTTACTCAAAAACTATTAGTATCATGGAAAAATACAAATGACAGAAGTATTTCTAAGTGAATTGAGGTTTCTCGTGAGGATTATTCAATTGGAAATTCCGGTGTTCTAATAAAAACATGAGAAAGGGTTGTAAGTTTCAGTGTCATCCCCTTCTAACAATACAGGTGGGTTATGAAAATATCCTTAAAAATCCTTCCTATTAGTAGAACACGTCCACTGAATTATATTTTTCTATCTTTGTCCAAATTTGAAATAAAAATTGAAAACGAAATTGTTACTCCATTTTTGTAAAGACATTAACTGTTCAGGGTGGCATATTAGGATACAAGTACCTATATTGGAAAAGTTTGCCTTAATTTTCGCCCAGGATAAACCCCCTGAATTTTCTACACGTAGTACCTAGTTACGAAACACCCTGGATACTGTTCTCAATATATATTTGATTCCATCTTTAACTAGTACTAAAATATGATTAAAATACATACTTAGTACTATAACCTGGTATAGGTGTGATATTTTATTTTTACAGTGGGTCGATTCCAGCATTAATACATTTCTTTAAATACCTTAAATATTTTTATGAATATTTATCCTAAGTCGGAATTGGTACAGTAATTTGTACAGCAGCAAAATAAATAAAGATGCAGGTTCAAACCGATAATGCAAATTAATCTGTCAGCTGACGCTGATTTGAACTTTCCTTGAAACAAGTAATTTAATACACCAAATAACAGCGGCAACGCCGCTGGACGCCATCTGATGCGCGAAGTGAAATAAATATACACCGTGGGACGCATCATCCACCGTGGGGTTCCAAGTATACACGGCTGTATACATTTTCTTTCATACCACGGTTAAGTTGAACTCCGACGAATTGGCAACGCTGTTATTACATCATCTATATTAAATTGCCTCGCGAAGCCCAAGTTAATATTAATTTCTTTAATACAGTTGCTGGACGTCAATTGACTTCTAAATATAGGAATAGTAAATTTGTGAATCTTAAAATGATATTGAAGTACTGGAAATAGGGAGGGAAATTTGTGTTTCATACTTAAAGGTTAACTGTAATTGTTGGGTGGATTTTAATTTCTACTTGCTACACCGAAAATGCGTTCATTAGTTAACAGTAATGCAAATCTATCATCTTAAAAATTACACATTAATACTATTTCTATTAGGTAGGTACCATTCCTGTAATTGAAGAGATTATTATTAATTACGCTTTATGAAAATATTTGACAAGGTTACGAAATACCTTTAATGCAGGGGATTCCCCGGACGTCGAATTACACGTATTGTAAAAGGAGTTCCGTAAAACCGTCATATGAAAAAGCGATGTATACTGTATCAAATCTAGTTGCTTGCTTATTATATTTTTTGGAGTTTTTACATTCTAGAGTCTCTTATTACACTTTGCTTTTAGCCAAAAATTGTAGTTTAGCTGTAACTTAATTTATATTATTGATAAGTCTAACTTAATTAGTAATTCAGTTAAGATTTGATTAATTAAAAATTAAAATTCAGTTCAAACCTATCATCTTAAAAATTATCACATTAATGCTATTTCTATTAGGTAACATTCCTGTAATTGAAGAGACTTATTACTTAACCTGTTTTATTATTAATTACGCTTTACGAAAATATTTTACAAGGTGACGATACAACTAATGCAGGGGATTCCCCGGACGTCGAATTACACATACTGTAAAAGGAGTTTCGTAAAACCGTCATATTAAAGAGCGATGTATATTGTACCAAATCTAGTTGTTTGCGTATTACATTTTTTTGTGTAGTGTTTCTAAGATGTCTTAAATGGCCATATTTCGGGTTAAATTGTCGAAAACAGGAAAAATACATACATCTCATTGTGAGGAACTTTCTTCTGAAATTTGATCAAACTGGGATGTATTTTTCAGTATGGGTCGTTTCCAGCATTAATACATTTCTTTGAATACCTTAAATATTTTTATTAATATTTATCCTAAGTGGGAATTGGTACGGTAATTTGTATAGCAGCAAAATAAATAAAGATGTAGGTTCAAACCGATAATGCAATTCATGTGTCAGCTGACGCTGATTTGAACTTTTCTAGAAACAAGTAATTTAATACGCGAAATAACAGCGGCAACACCGCTGGACGCCATCTGATGCGCGAAGTGAAATAAATATACACCGTGGGACGCTTCATCTACCGTGAGGTGAAAATAATATACACGTGGACGTTAAAATGCATACGTTCTGAAAGGTGTTCAAAATAACCGCAATATGAAAGTAGACTGTATATTTTATACTAACATATTTTAAAACAAAAAAGTTTGCGTTGAGAAACTGGGACAAAAAACCGAATGTTCAGAGGTTCTTGGTTAGCTAACTACTCTCCTTCTAGTGGACGCCAAATGTACCAACCTTTATAAGGACGTTAAAATGATAGCAGGATTTATATATATATATATATATATATATATATATATATATATATATATATACACATATGGCTACCAATACCAAGCCCGGTATGTTCTGCAGGCACTCAGAAGCCCGGGCTTTCCTTTATAGTTACGGCTGTGTATTTTATTTTATTGGAAACGATAATTGTGTATGATTGGAGGCATCCTGAGAGGGGTAAAGAATTTTAAGATACAACTAAATCTATATCATACAGTTTTTACGAAGCCACAGTTATTAACTATACGATACGAAACCCTTTTGTATATTTGTATATGTTACACGCATAATACGAATCCCCGCAGTGTTGCCTAATTCTACGTACGTGACTTATTAAGAAACAATCTTACGACTTGTTAAGGTTCCGATTCATGGGTAAATGGCCGTGCATGAATTGCGCACTTTTCTAATCCCTAATCGTTTGGTATGTTGATTACCTGTTAATGACACATGAACTGGGCACTGTACCTCCTAATCACCCGATATGAACCCTTGTTTATTTGTCATTAATTTAAGTTACTTAGGAGAACAGTTACATTAATAAATTGTAGAACAACAAAAGCACCCATCGAAAAAACGCCGCCTAATTTACCCTAAACTGTTAGAAAAACAATTAAGATTTTACAAAATTCGTGTTATACAACTATTAAAGTTAAAAATTTCGTATCGGCTGCTAGTCAAGAACAAATAATGGTATTTTCATGTAAAACCAATCTGCGAGCATTGTGCAGCTCAGAGAAGGTTTATTTAGATGGAACTGGTAAACTCATACAACCAAATAAAAGTAAATTAGGTGCTCGAACTGTCTCCCATTAAAGTTTTACTTAACAATTTTTCAAATTTAAAAAATGAACATAGCAGAAACTGTCAACTTCAAGGTCACGATACTTACTTATTCGGATGCAGAATGACATCCTCTGTTGAAATCCGTCAAAAAAAGTATAGGGTGCCATTTAAAAAAAATTACTCTGATGTCACCACAAAAAAATGACGGTCGAAAAAAAAATTGAAACACCTTAAAATATGCGTCATAATTTAAATCGCTATAGCATGCTATAGGTACTACCTGTGCGAGCGTTTTCTAGAAAAAACATTATTTTGGGAGATAATGAATTTATTCCATACTTTTTACTCACCCTGTATATAGTTTTTAAGTAGCGAGTATTGTATATAATGCTGTCTTTCTATATTTTTTGTTAATAAACCAAGAAATAACTTAATCCTGATTTTATTGCCCAGTGCCCAGTTCAGTTGTAACTTAAATATTTAATCCGAGGTCTGGTGCCGAATTCAGGTGGTGTAATTAAGTCCCAGGTAAGCGGTGCCCAATTCGTGTCCGGCCCTCGGGTAAATAGCGTCGCAGCGGACGCAAATATTGCATGTATGTGTCTATACAGGGTGAGTCTGTAAGAATGGGTGAAACTTCAGGAGTACATTGTGCATGTGGAAATAATATTAAAAAACTCATATGTTCCTATCCGATTTTCATTTATACTTATAGTGTATGCACAAACAAACAAATTGTCTAAGATAAGAGTGTTTTACTCACATTTTGATTCTTCTTATTATAAATGTTAAAAAATCTCGCCATTGATCTCTTGATTGATTCATGCCTTTCTTTATTATCGACTGCAGCATTTCTAATACGTCGAGTTAGTGCTTCCGACTGTCCAACTATTAATTTGTAGACTACTGGTGTGTATGTATACAGAGTGATGATAAAGTCTCGCATAAAAATCATATTCTGGTTATTTAATGTTTTTGCGGAAAATCCTGAGACCCGTCGATTTTTGTTTTTAAATTTCCATTCAGACATGTAATTTGCAACCCCCCACCCCTCAACCCCTAACTGCTAGCAACCCCAACTTTAAAAATTTAAATAGAAAGATACCCTTTGTGATACCTCTTTTCATAGGTCTTTTTATTCTTAATATAACCAAACAAAGTTTTTTAAAATCGGTTGATAAATATCGGAGATATTTAACAAAATGTAATCAATGTAAAAAATGGGGTTGACATTTAAAAAAAATTATGAGGTCGCAGCGTAGAAATAATGGCACAAATCCTGAGACCCGTCAATTTTTGTTTCAAAATTGCCATTTAGGCAGGTAATTTAATCCCCCCCACCCCTCAACCCCTATGTGATAGCAACCCCAACTGTAAAAATTTAAATGGAAAGATACCCTTTGTGATATCTCTTTTGATAGGTCTTTTTATTCTTAATATCACAAAAAAAAGTTTTTCAAAATCGGTTGATAAATAACAGATATATTTAACAAAATGGAATCAATGTAAAAAATGGGGTTGACATTTAAAAATAGTTATTTGTATCACAAGGCCAGAAACAGCACATTTGCGAGTGCGAGTAAGGTTGCAGGGCGAGGCGGAACGCCGAGTCCTGCAAGTAGGAGCACTCGCAAAACTGTTTCTGGACGTGTAATACACAAGATTTTTTGTGCCGATGTTTGTCTAAATAAATTAAATTTACATTTAAAATTTAGTATTAGGAATTTTTTTTATGATTTTAAAATCAAGATTCCTTGTATTCATTAAACTTAATTCATTTATTTTCTTACAATTTCCATTGACGTTTATTTCTAAATTTCATTATCTTTGATTTAATAATGGATACACCGGCGCATATTAAAGATTATATTCAAATCACCACAGTGGCTCTAATAGGTAATCATATTTTTGTAAAATTTTGCTAATTTATTTGTTTGATCGCCTCCGACCGCGATGCATAAATTTGACTTTGACAGATTGAGCCGATGCAGCCAACTAATAACTTAAAATAATTACTTTTGCCGGCCTAGGCCGGCAAAAGCTCTGTTTCTGGCGGATTTCGCGATGCAGAAACTCAGTGATGCCGACCGGAGGCACAAAAAATATATCACGTCACAGCGTAGAAATAATGGCCGATCAAAACCACACTTTTAGGTCAGGAAGTGCCCTTTTTAATGTCTACCATTTACGGCGTGTTTGAGCCGTTTCTTATGTCGAATATTGACATTTTCATTTGATTACATTTTGTTAAATATCTCCGATATTTATCAACCGATTTTGAAAAACTTTTTTTGGTTATATTAAGAATAAAAATACCTATCAAAAGAGGTATCACAAAGGGCATCTTTCTATTTAAATTTTTTAAGTTGCGGTTGCTAGCACTTAGGGGTTGAGGGGTGGGGAGTTGAAAATTATATGTCTAAATGGCGATTTAAAAACAAAAATCGACGGGTCTCAGGATTTTCCGCAAAAACATTAAATAACAAGAATATGATTTTTGTGCAATACTTTATCATCACTACCAGTTATCTTATATGGTTCCGCAACAACTTGTTTGAAAGCCCTTTGGAGGTACTATACCATGAAGAAAAATATATTTAGTAAATTCAAAAACGGTCTCTAAATATTGAAATTTTTGAAAAATTATTACAAAAAAACTGGCCACACGATTTTCTTTAATTTTCTGTGCTTATGCAGCTTGGTTTTAAGTACATTTTTGTTTTTTGATGAATGCCAGAATTTCACTCGCCCTCTACGCGATTTTGATAATCGGAAATTGATACTCCTATAGCACCTTTATTAGTCAAAATATGAAAGAAGTTTAAATATAAAAGTTGTTCCGTATATAGATTTGCATACTTCTAAATTTATATCACGTATACAGGGTGTTTGATTTTCACAGTACAATAAGCAACTTTGTTATTTTAAATTAAACACCCTATATATTATTATACGATTAAATGCAAAATTTAATTGTCTATCATAATATACGAGTAGTATAAGGTATTCATATGGCAAAAATGTACGGTTTTTGAGAAATTCGTGAATTTTGAATATTTAAGCTGGACTCTGACAGAAACGGAACGGTAGCGATTGTCCGACTTATTTTGGATTATTTTGGCAGCAATACCAAATAAACATGTTTGGAAAAAATTACATGCGGTTCCCTATGTTCCCTATGTTCACGAATAAAAATGTTCATACAGTGTAATAACAGCAATGAGTGGAAGTAATAAAAAGATCATTCCCATGTGTAAGAAAGAGATGCATGCAATGAATGGAAATAGAGGCAAGTCATTCATATGTGTAGAAAAAGACAACTGCTGTCTTAGTCTAGTATTAGTAGGCTGAAATTTCACTTTTTTGACGTTCAAAATAATTTTCATGTACGACCGATCAATAACAAGTGCGTCTTTGACGGTTTTATCAAGCGGAAAGTTGTAAGATTGACAAAGACGGACATAAAATAGAAACTAATATTTTCTGGACATGCGCGTTGTAATTTGAGACGCGGTGATTGGTTGTAAAGTGACGATGTCCATAGCACCAGGCTCACGTTGTTTGCTTTTACGCTTGCGCACCATGCATTAATTCCTGTTAGCTGTTTATCCTTGTTGCACTAACAGTTGTATTGCCGTATCTATCAATCTTCTTTGAACCATCGGTTGTGCAGTGTAGCATAGGGATGTGTCCTTTCGAGATGTTTTTGGGCCGCAGACATCTTCTTGCAACTCCGTCTCCTATGGGAGGTTGGAAATCATCAAGGCAATTCTGACTTTGTTTACAGCTGCTCTAAGCAACTCGTTTGAATTACAACCATACCACTCTCTTAGGTTGTGCAACCAGGAAATTCTTCTTCGACCTACACTTCTTGTTCCTTTAATCTTCCCTTGCATTATAAGTCTCAGCAACGAATACTTTTCTTCCCTCATAATGTTACCTAGATACTCCAATTTTCTTTTGTTTATTATCCACATTCCTTCTCCATTTTCCGCAGTACTTCCCTATTAGTTGCTCTTTCCGTCCATGGTATTCTCCACATTCTACTATAATACCACATCTCAAAAGCCTCGATATTTATGTTTGCTTGTTTCAAAGTTCATTCTTCTCCCCATATAACAACGTGGAGAAAACATAACATCGTAAAATTCGTGTTTTAAGATTTAAATTAATACCTCGCTTGCCACGCTATTCTTGCTTTGATTTCTATGTTTTCGTCACTAGTTTCGGTGTTCCATGCGTTTAAACATTTGTATGAAATGACTATTTCAAATTGTGTGTTAGAAACTGTTAGATTGCCGTCAATGTTTTGCTTTTTTGATATCACCATTACTTTCATTTTTTTAAGGTTTAGTTGGAGACCATAATTATTGCTGTGGATAATTTGTGCATGATTTTAAAAAATATCTTCAAGTTATGACTCCTTTTAATTCTATAGTTCTGTATTCAGAACAGTCTTTGGCGTTATTCTTTTTTGGGAGTGTAACAAAGGTTGATAAGAGCCACTTTTTCGGAATAACACCTGTTCTATAGATTGTATTAAAAAGGCCCACCATTACTGCAATCGTCTCGTTGTCTATGAGTTTTAACAATTGTACTGGAACCTCGTCTGGTCCTACAGCTTTCCCTTTTTTCGTGTCTTTAATGGCGTATTCTACTTCACTTCTTAAAATTTCTGGCCCTGTCTCCTCTGTTTCGAGTTTTGTCAATCATCCTGAATTAGTCCTATGTATTTAGTCCATCTCTCCAGCTTGTGGTTTATGTCAGTGATTATTCTACCATTTTCTTCTCTTAGTGCACTCGTTTGGTTTGATCTTTTACTGCCTGTTTTAACTTCTTTAATTCTTGTTTTAATCAATCGATTTGATTCTTTGTACGTTTCTTCATTTTAGCTTTACACTCTCGTCTTTCTTCCATCAGACTTAATATAGCATCTGTCATCCAAGGTTTTTTTTAACTTTTTACTGAGATCACCTTTTAGTAATTAATTTGTATTTGTTTCTACTTGTTACTGCGGTTACGTAGGTTTATTTTGTTTCATTGCTGCAATTTAGCGCGTTAGCTTTAGAGCTAACTCTTAACCCCCATCGCTTCGCTTGTCTGGCTCTAATCATGCCGTGTGCTAGAAACACCTAGCTTACGCCCTTGATACTTAAATAACTATTTGTATGATGGTTTATTTAAATTGAACTGAAAAATTGTTAGATAAGGAATGGTCATTGAATACAAATTGTGTGTCTTTACTTAAGTCACAAGACTTTTACTCTTTCTCTCTCAAACGAAACGATCTGATTTACTACTTCCACTAATTAAATTAAAATGTAAGAATTTATAACTATCTCTATGGCTACAATGGTCCTGGAAACTGAAAATATGATTTTCAGCGTTTTTTCAATATTAGAAATTGTATAGACGACTCTTAATATATTTAGAAAGTGGTATTTGAAGAAATTATGGTTACAACTTGTATCTAAAGCTTGTTTGTGGTAAGTGAGATGCACACATAACGCATGCATGTCGTTTAGTATTGAAGAAATAACTAATAACTATTTAACTATAAATTAAACTTTATATTTATCAAATAATTTTAATATTATACGTTTTGCAAACCTCTAAATTAATAATGTTCTTTTCGCTACAAATTATAAACTTTTTTATACCTATTCTTTCTATAAATGTGAAGAATTGTTAAAAATAGACAGAATTATTATTTAATTTTTACAATACTTTTTACTTTGGGCAGTTTTATTTTACTTCATAATTGAAATTTTGAATTTTATTACACCAGCAGTAAAAATATCGAAACCATTGTGACGATAAACTTAATTTGTTTCTCTAGAGTTTTAAATGTTCGCGCGCTTTTTAGATATGTAAGCGTAGAGCTATTCCACTATCAAATTATTATTGTAATAACTTGAAATGAATGCGCTGCTGCCAGACTTAAGGGTTTCTTATAATGCGCGAAACATATTAGGGTGGGTAATATCAGTAAACTATCTGTAGCGTATATACAGATATACACAAGGCGACCGTACGCCCCCTATACAGGATTTTTGTGAACTAAACGTGTATATTTTGCGATATATGTCAACCTTACCCGCCAAACCGAAAATCCATCAGAGGCGCTATCTAGTCCATAAACACATAAATAAGTGTTATATACACGTGAAAATTACGAAGCCCAAAGTCGGGCTTCGTGAGTAGGTGTCGGGCTTCGTATAGTATGGAGTATATACCATTTTGGGCTTGGTAATGCCGGTTAATACGTATATATATATATATATATTGTACAAAACTATCATGTGGTCGTGAATCATCAATGGAAAGGAATATTACAAACAAAAAGTTAATACTGTACATAAAAGGGAAAATAATCAATGGTTAAATAAACCGGCAAAGATTACCAAATTTTATAAATACGCCTAAATTCTAGTTATTTTAAATCCAAACCCAAAATTTCAAAACTAAGGCTCGACATACAAGCTTTGCACATAAATACTTTTAAATGCACATTTTTGAACAAATTATACTCTCTTCTTTCAATTACAAAACTAATTACAGAAAATTAAAAGTAATACTCTTTTCTTTCAATACATTAAAGTATAAAAATATGCACCTATTGGACAAATAAACATTTTCTCAAAAATGTAAACAAATAAAACATAAATTTGTTATTTAAATATCTTAATAGCTACGATTATACGATTGTACTGTTGCATATTATTCAACATAAAAATATACAATTAACAAATTAACAAAAGACATACAACAAAAATATACACAGATAAATAAATGCAAGAGATTATAACAGTGAGGCACAATAAATAAAGATTGTATACTCCTATATGATAAAAAAATAAATTTAATAACAGTACTATTCAATAGAATTGTGTAAACTAGAATACCTTTTGAGTAGCAATTCATTGTAACAAGAACATCATTATAAATCATAATAAGTGAGGAATTAACAAATTCTACGACTAATAATCTAAAAAAATATATATATATAGAAAAAGTAAAAAAGAGAAAAAAATGAGAGATATTAAATGCTTTAAACTTAATCAATAAAATTCCTCCGCTAGCTTAGGAATGTCATGCAATTAAAAAATACACTGAAAACATCTTGGTGTACTAACAATAATTTGTCAATCAAAATAAAAGAATTACAAGTACTTTAAGTTGCACAGTAAATGCGTTAAACATCTATCCTAATAGTACTTGATTTTGATTTAATATTTACTTACAACACTTAGAAATTTGGTGTCATTCTTAACGTAAAACTCGATAACAATTATTAGGACAAAAAGTACCTACATTTTGTTAAGAATTGAATCCACATTAATTACACATATTCAACGTGATTTTAAAATTACAAACTTTAAAAATTTTCAGACAATATTTACAGAGATTAAAGGGGCAGGTTATAACAAAAATAGTAAGATTTTTCAATATTTGCATTATTTATCCTTAAAAGCAAATTTGGACAACTACAACACTCCATGTGTAGTAGTTATATAACAATCCAGTTCTTTCACTTGTACAAAACATTCCCCCATTTTTAACCCAATCAACAAAACTTACAATACTGTACATAAATTTAACAAAAAGATCTACCCCGCTATTTCCTTCGTGCTGCTTGTGTGGGACTATCAGGTGGAGAATCACTTGGAGCTTCTTGTCGAAGTGATCTGCGTGGTACATTTTTTAAACTGGTAGAGAGTTTCTTAAGTGGTCGAGGAGATATACTTGTAGATTCCACATTTTGAGATACATCAGAGTTGTTAAACCAAACTCCTTTTGAGGAGTCTGAAACTACAGATAATTTATATATAAATTATACAGGGTATTCCTGAAAGATCTACACATGTTCCTGAGGCCAAAATAGGATGATTTAATCAAACTTACCTTTATCCAAATGTGCTTAACTTAAGGCTCTATTGAGCGTTAAAGATGTTCAAAAATTTTGATTTTTTTCTTTAATACAACAGAATGCTTCTAACTATGGTTCATGGGGAAGTACTTTTTTGAGCTTCGTAACACTCACGAGCAAAAAATTATGGCAAGATGTGGCCTGTGTCAATATAGATTCATATCCCAAATTCCATCCCCATCACTACAAACATTCTTTGGTTATTTAAAAAAATCGAAATTTGACACTCAATAGACCCTTAACCAAGCACTTTAAGTTTGGTTAGATAGTTTTATTTTGACGAGGGGCTAAAAGCTGAGAGATATACGGCTTGTCTGCGCATGTCAACGTTGCCATTTTGTATGTATATACACAAGTCCACTGGGTTTTTGTAACAATTTTGTAAAAATTAATTCTCAAACTGCAACTAACCTAAAGCTCGAGGGGCGCCCCTCTAGTGTCTTTGCTTTAGGTTATTAGCGGGGACACTTAAACTTTAAAAAACAAAAAATGGGGGTGCCGGGCATCGATCCCGGTACCTCTTGCATGGTAAGCGAGCGCTCTACCATCTGAGCTACATTCCTTTAGGTTCGTTGCAGTTTTGAGAATTATTTTGACTTGTGTTTACATGGTAACGTTGGCATGCACTGACAAGCCGTATATCTCTCAGCTTTTAGCCCCTCGTTTATTTTGCCCTAAGGAATACATGCTAGACCTTTCAAGGACATCCTGTATAGCTGGTCTTGGGAAAAATACTTCAGGTGATTTCTATGGGTATAATAAGAAAAACTTCAAATAAACATTTATCCAGAATCGTAAGATGGGGTAAACATAGCATAAAACAGGAATGGATGTTTTTGAGAAAATTTGGCTAGTCGACACCCAAATCCCTACATTAGTACTTATTTATTTTATTTTGCATTCCGACTACGCTGCAATAAATTATAGCAGACAAAAGGCAAAATATTTTCAAAGGAAATACTAGAGGCTGTAAATTTGTTTTCTTTGAAGAAGTAAAATTCTCTCATTTTAACCGCTTCATGTCATCTCATCAGTGGAGGAATAGAGGACTAAATAAAAAGCCGTATTACATTAGACAATTTCTTGCGCAAGAAATTGAGCAATTTTTGGAACAATCGAAATTGTGTAGTGTCAAACACCAAATTGTGTGAAATATTGCCTTGCTTTTAGAGTGTCTGGAATATTTTAAAACATGTTCTATTTTTCACGCAATTTGTTCCAAAAATTGCTCAATTTCTTGCGCAAGAAATTATCTAATGTAATACGGCTTTTTTACTTTTAGAGTGTCTGGAAAATTTTAAAACATGTTCAATTTTCACGCAATTTGTTCCAAAAATTGCTCAATTTCTTGCGCAAGAAATTGTCTAATGTAATACGGCTTTTAGACATACCTCTCCAGCTGCACCAACGTACGCAATTGCAGCAGGATGGTGCACCGCTTCATACAGCCAAACTAGTGCAGGTGATAAAGTACTTATTTTCCTAGAAAATTTACACAAAACAAAAGGTTGGAAAACTCCAACCAAGGCAATTTAACATTAGAAAAACTTACAAAAGCGTATACTATGAAAACACCATAGTTTTTAAGTAAAAATATTTAAATTTGAACCGAAAGAGCCAATTAAACATGACTCTAAAACCAAAATTAAGAGAATATAATGTTTAATTCAATGTAGCCGACATAGTTAACTTATTTTCTTTTAATTTTGGTTTTAGAGCCATGTTTAATTGGCTCTTTCGGTTCAAATTTAAATATTTTTACTTAAAAACTATGGTGTTTTCATAGTATACACTTTTTTTTACAGTTTTTCTAATGTTAAATTGCCTTGGTTGGAGTTTTCCAACCTTTTGTATTGTGTAAATTTTCATGTTATCAACGACTCTTTTATCTCCCAATTTTTTGGGTTTAATTAGTTTTTTCATTGAGTGATATGGGTTCTTAAAACCTCAAATGTTTTGAATTTTAAATTTTAACTAGTTTGTCTTGTCGTCTGTAGTTTTTACTAACTTTTTTGTACTTTTTCTTATGTAAGTATTAAACTTTTTTATAGATGTCTGAAGATGCTGCGAAAACATTAACTTTTTTCATCAATTTTCAACATAAATTTTCGTGGGGTAGACAACGTTTTTTACTGTGTTTTTATTCCAATCTGTTTATTGGAAGTTATTTCTTTGAAATACTCATAAGAATCAAGAAATTTTTCCCCAATGTACCTATCACAATAAAAATTTAATTTTCCAATTCTATACAAAATGTTCACCTCTGAATTTCTGATCTACTTTCTGTCCTAGTTTGTGGGAATGGCCATGGGAATCTAATAAAGCAGCAGCTAACATGGATGTATTAGAAGTACATGCTGGTCCATCACCACCACCACTTGTTGTTGCACCAGCAATGCAAAATGGACTAGGCATTGCTATTGGGCTATAAACACGAGATATAAAATCCTCATATGTAGTGCTGTCTTTGTGTTTTGTCATGACCGTCTCTAATGATCGAGCCCTTTCTTCATAGCTAAAATAAAGTTTACCATTAGTCATAAAAGAATAAATACTTACATTGCACAGTAAAGAAGCATATCTAAAAATGGTCTATACAAAACACTACCACATGTTCCCAAGACCAAAACATAGTTCTTAAGAAATACTATACTTTTTTGAGTAACAAAAACATGTCACATTTCTTTTCAATCGTTACAGCATACTTTGGTAATTTAAAAATATAATATATCTTAACAACTCTCCAGTAGATAACAGGAGAGAGAAAGAGAAGTTGGGTTCAATTGTTCTAATTTTGTTTCAGGAACATTTGATTGCATTTTGTACTGACTTTATAAAGACACCCTGTACAAAACAAAAATACATACTATTGCTGGAAGAATGGTAAAGTAGTTCTTTTAGATCGACTGGCACAAATAATAGTGGCTCGCACTAAACCAGCCAGAATGTTACTTTCCACAATTGCTTCACTAAACAATATACCAAAATATGGAATCTGTTAACAGTTAAAATAATTATTAATCATATATCACCATGAAATTCTATTACTCTACATACTTCTGCTTTACAATTGACAGTAACACGGTTAAGATGATTTCCCAGTGGATAAATTGTAATGAGAATATCACAGAACTCTGTAGGAATTATGTCACGCCGATATTCTCTATTATGTTCAGACCATACTATATGAACTTCATCGTTTCCCAGATGTCTTGTCTGCAAAATTTATTTATAATTATTTTGTCATGAAAATAATTCATTCATAGTTGCTTTTCATTAAGTGATAAAAAATTTCTCTTTACCTTACTAAGAACGGCTTCTGCAGTGTCTCCAGGCATACGTGTGGCAACATGGAAAATGGCCTCCAGAAAACTTGTAGCCACATAAGGGGCTGTAAGGCCAGTTGAACCCTGTCTTTGTAGTCCACCTAAGAAACCTGTATGGCCTTCTAATTCTACTTCCCAGGCTAATGCTGCTAAGAACTGTTCATAGTCTGCACTTCCACCTTGGTTAGATAAAATAGAATTTTTGTCTTCCTGACCTGGTGCTACATAGATAACAGCTACCTACAACAGAAACAAAAGTTAGTTATATAACAATTTTCAATGGTAAAAAATTGAAACTGTACCTTATGAGTTTCTCGACATCTTTGTGTATCAAGATTTCGAAGTTCTCTAAGTAAACGTTCAGTCTTACTAAGAAGATGCAGTTGACGCCTTCTTTCCCATCCTGCAAGTCCAAGCTGAGAGAACAAAAGTCGACACTGCTGGAATGCAGTTTGCTCCACAATACCTGCTGGAGCTAAGATACATGTTAGCTAGATTTTATGGATATTTGGGATGAAAAAGATGTGATTAGACGATTTAGGATTTAAATTTTAAGACAATTAAAAAAACTTCATTTATATCATGCTAACCTTGTTGTACAGAAGTGATTTCATATCCTGGACTAGTACCTCCTGTACGACTATTAGGCCTGCTAGCTGGATGTCCCATCATTGCATCTACATATTGTGGAAGTCTGCTTTGCTCCACTTCGATATTTCGCTGACTAATAACACAACCAATAGCTTCTTGTTCTAAATCGGATGATATTGGAGAACTTGAAGGTTCATTGAGTTTATGATCAAAATTCTCCAAACACTCTGGACTGGTATGACCCAAATACAGCAATAACTATAGAAAGAATAAAATTAATTTAAAACACAAAATATTAAGTTTTGATCTTACATCATCCAACTGGTCAAGATCAGGAGCAGCATTGGTAGTGTCAGGTAGTATATTTGGTGGGCGATGTCTCATTGCTCGTTGTGGTAAATGCGGTAAATTACTTCCAGCCAAAAGACTTTCAGGATGAATAAAACTCATCAAACCCCATTTTCCCACTGATGAATTAGTTTTAAGAGAGTCATTTTCTTCAACCATATCTTCCATTCCACAATGAGCATCTGGATTTCGATATAAAATCGATGCATCCCAACAGGCTTTTCCTGAAAGGTCTCTTAAAAGCACACGCACTTGTTTATCTGCCGTTGAAAGCCCTGCTGTTACACCACCACCAGGTAGATCCAATGCAGGTAACTCTATCAAACTGGCTATTACATTGGAAGTTAGTACAAAGAGCTGAAGAAATAATAAACTCAATTAAAAAAATTACTTGCATTAGTATAGATATTACAAACCTGTATATTGGGAGCTGTGAAGATGTTGGCAGACAATTCATCAGATATAAGATTCGGTACATCGTCATGTTCAACTACTAAAGAGCTTAATCTAGCAGCTCCAATGGCCATTGGAAAATGACCTAGGTGTGTAACTAAATGTGCTAGCACAGATTTAGCACATAAAGTGATGGCCTGTTGGCACTGGTGGTTTTTGGACGGTGAGGATGCTGGGGATGATTTATCCAAATTATCCAGTAAGATATTGGGATCAAAATCATCATTTAAACTGGGTTGAGTTAATCCACTCTTGTTCTCAGTTGATGTTTGTCCCATTACTATTTTATGCAACACCTATAAGAACAAATTTATTATTATTATTATTATTATTATGTAACAGATAATTTGTAGTAATAAGAGATACTGATCAGAATAATACAAAAACTATTTTAATTTTTTATTTGCTTCTAAAATAATTAATTAACTTACAGTGAAAACCAGCAGTAACAAACATGTTCGCTCCCTTGAATCTCCATATTCTGATATTTCTAACAATCGAGATGGTCCCAACCTCATACACCACTCGCCTAAACATAACAGTAATGCTGTGCCTAATGCCTTGTCATTTTCTCCTGCAGTAAATCCCAAAGGAGCATGTAAGAAAAGAGCTGAACATAGTGTACGAATTACAGAATCTCCTAGCCGAGGATAGTGTGTCCATAAGTTAGGTGCATGATCACACAGCAGGAATAAAGTATTGCTAGCCAGCTGAGCTATCACTTTATTATTAAACTGCAAATAATCTTATTAATCAACAATATAAAGAACTTACAAAATAATGTAATTTAAATTTTTTACCGTGGTTTACCCTTTGCTTTTTTTTATATTCCTCATACATGTATTTGTGAAAGTGGTGTTGTTTATTGTAACCATTTACTACAAGATTTTGGCTTGAGAATAAGAAAAATCTTACCTTTAATGCAAGTAACAACACATTAATGGCATCAGCAACTTTGGGATGGAAAGTCTGATTTGTAAACTCTTTATAAATAAACATACCAAGAGCTGATAATGCAATACAACGGGCCATACCAGTGGGTTCTCTTCTACCAGCTCTTAACAAAATTGTGACTACGTGTTCCTAGAATTAATAAAAATAATTACCAAATAATTCAAGTTAAAGAGTTTCAATACTAACTTTAATATCAGGACATGCCATGACTTGTATATGTGGTTCTGGTTGTAGGACGGATAATTGACTTAGATCATCAGGAAAACTGAGCAAATTAGCTAGTATTGAGGCAGCTTCCGTTCGAGGAGTGGAATTAGACATATCAGTTGAATTCAGAACCGTATTACATGCATGTATCAAATCAAGCAATAATATAGAAGAGCCTGGCAACTGTAATGATAAAAATCTAGCCCCCAGGTAGCGAAGGACAGTATTTAAAGCTGGTTTTGATGTTCCACATAAAGCTACAAATAAAAACGTAACATGAATTGAAATGTAATCTAATTGTAATAGTAACCAAAAATTTTTTTAGGGGAAACTTACCTATATGTAGAGCCCTATAAAAATGTGGCAGATATGTCCGGTGTTGAGGATCACAATTAAGAGTAACAGTACATAATAACCTTAGGGCACTTAATTTCCCTGCTTCATAACTATTTGGAAGGGAAAGTGCTTCAAAACACCATGGCAAAACCAGGGTCAGTGGTGGTACCAATTCTGGTGCTTGTGGTGTACTTTGGTTATCAGAAGAAACTCCTTGATTGTGTTTAATTTTAATAAGTGTATCGGTTAATTTAACAAAATAATCGAACACTTGTGCATGCAACTTTGGTTCAGATATTTGGTTTATGTCTCCCAGGGCTCCTAACATTCTCTTCCAAAGTACAACGGCAACATCAGGTAACCAACCCCGCACTGCACCACCACATACAACACCTCTATGTTCACCAGAAACCTCTTGCATGCTGTTTTCTGATGCCAAAACATCTAATTGAATTGGAGAATCTTTAATAGAGGTACTTTCAAGTCCACTTGATGGTGCAGGACTTGGGGATCTTGTTCTATCTGTTGATTCGGTATCTGGTTGGCGAAGATTGTCAAGAGAATGAGAACGACGTTGACGATTCTAAAAAAAAATTGTTTTATTAGAATTCTCTTATTACTTTAATAAATTTTTACCATAATTGAGGAGATACTATAAAAAAATACTTGAGAATTTATAAATTGCCAAGGGCTTTGGCAATTATCCAATGTTTCAAGATGAAAAATTTGAATATAAATAAATATTCAGTTGTAATTATGTTTCGTGTGTAATTTTGAATGAAATTAATGTTAATAGCTGATGATTATTAAACAATTTATAATTGCAACAATATTAACAATTTCGACTTTAGCCAAAAATACTGAAATTCTTATGCTCAAAATAAATTTAGAAAATAGGCAACACATTTATCTTTTACTTGTAAATTTATTTTCTATTTTGCGTAAATACTTGAGCACTTTAAAATAAAAAATTAAATATCTAGCAAAACTTAAAAAAGAGACAGATTTTTTTAATTATTGATCTTCATATCATACACATACCATATGCCCAACAAAATGTGGAAAGAGAACAGCTACCTGTTGCCTTTGTGATGGTTTTCGTTTCATAGCCAAACTAGTTTCACTCAAACTTCTAGGTAACCCAGGTCTATCCCGTTTTGCGAGATGTTGCCCATCAGGTATTGTAGAATCCTGACGACATACTGGAGGATGACTTGAATCGCTAGCACTGCAAGGTGTGCTACTCTCGGGTCTTCCAGTTCCCCTTCGTGTCCTTTTGGATTTTTGCTCTGATAATCGATCTAATGGTAAATCTGAGAGATCCAAATTATATACATGCCTTGCCAAAACACGTGTTAGGGTATCCAAAGTTTTCTATGAAATGTTTAAGAGTTATGTTAATATCTAAAATCAAATAAATAATACTTACAGCCCATTCCTTAATCAGTTCTTCCCAACTGGTAAGGGAAGTAAGAACATGCAAAAAGCGATCCCATAGCTCTCGTGAGATCATAACGTTGAGATTAGCTTTAATCCATGTTACAATGAGGGTTTGAAAAATAGCTGGTGCTAATTTACCTCCTAAGGTTTGTCCTTTTTTCTTTGGAGGATTTTCACTTAAGACTAATGATGTTATTTGTAACAGGACTATCAGCAACTGCTCCCTATAAAACACATTTTTATTCTAGATTAGGATCTGGAAAGAGTACTTCCAAAAGCTTCTTATAGCAGAAACGGAACACGAACTAGAAAACCCACAGGACGAGGATGGAGGAACCGCAAGGGTTACTGAAGGAGAAGAAAATGGAAAGGAGATCACGATGGAAGAATTAATGGAAGGGATAAAAGTGTTGAAGTATGGAAAAGCTCCAGGCAGCGATGGAATTACGACGGAGATGATTAAAAATATGGGATAAGTGGGCGACAAATACTACTGAAGATATTTAATAGAGTATGGAAAGAAGAAAAAATACCAGGTGCATGGGAATTGGGATTAATACTACCACTTTTCAAACAAGGTGATACGATGGACTGTAACAATTATAGAGGGATAACCCTACTGAGCACAGTATTAAAGCTATTCGAAAAAATCATTGAGAAAAGATTGCGGAAGGAAGTGGAGCCGACGTTATTGAAAGTACAGAGCGGGTTTAGAAAAGGGAATAGTACGCAGGATCATGTGTTCACAATCAAAGAGATCATTAACAGAGCAAGAGCAAGATCTAAAGCAATCTATATGGCTTTCATAGATATGAAAAAGGCCTTTGACCGAGTATCGAGAGAGAAAATATGGGAATGCTTAAAGGAGAAAAATATAGACGAGAAATTAATCAGGGTAACTAAATGTCTTTACCGGAAAACAAAGAACAGGGTAATTAGTAAGAATGCAGAATCTGAGTCATTCTATATGAAGATGGGTGTTAGACAAGGAGGGAGCCTCAGCCCATTGTTATTCATCACCTTTATGGACAAAGTAATCAGGGAGGCAAAACAAAGAACAAAACCGCTATTTGTTGGATACAGAAACTTGGAAAGAGTCGTCATCTCAGAATGTGCATTCGCGGATGACATAGCACTAATAACAAGCAGTGAAAAAGATTTAAAAGATAATTTGAGAGTATGGAATGAAGTGCTGAAGGACAATGGAATGAGAGGCTGAACAAACTGAAAATAAATCTAATGGTAATAGATGGAGAAAGGAAGGAAGTAGAAGTAAGAATAGACAGAGAAATAATAGAACAGGTGAATAGTTTTAAATACCTGGGAGTATATACCGAGTGTTAACCACCAAACCTGGCCATAGGACCTGTGCAGCATGCAATACTGTGGATGTTTAAAAAAATATGAATTGCCTTGAAATATTTTTGTTTAATGGCATGTTGCCAGCTTATTTTTTTTAATGAAATTGCGTAATCAGTCGTGCTGTAATTTGTGTTATAAACATGAACTATTCAATTGAAGAAAGGGTGTTCATGTTCAAACCTTTTATTCTGGAAATAGTCAAAAATGAAGCCCTCAAAATGATAATAAACAAACATATTTCAAGGCAACTCATATATTGTTTGTGAAACATGTGTAAGTACTATGGCCAGGTTTGGTGGTTAACACTCGGTATAGAAGAGACAGGTAACCAAGGCACGGAGGTAAACAACAGACTGGAAGCGACGAATAAAGTATATTTTATAAATAAAAAAGAAATAGGAAAAGAAACCAAAATGAAAGTATTTAAGGCAATATACAGGCCAATCCTTACGTATGGGAGCGAATCATGGGTGCTGTCTGGAAGAGAGAAAAGCAAGATCAGGGCTGCAGAAATGAAGTACCTAAGGAGGGTGCTGGGAGTTACCAAAAGAGACAGACTCAGAAATGAAGCAATAAGGCACGAACTGAATATCGAGTCTATAGAGGAATTTATAGAATGCAGACAACTAGGATGGTGGGGGCATCTGCAAAGGATGGAAGGTAAGGGGCAAACAAAGTAGATATGGGAATCCAAAATGGCAGGCAAAAGGAAAAGAGGGAGACCAAAGCAAACGTGGGATGAGGTAATTGGGAAGATTCTAAAGGAGAAGGGGAAACCCTGGGAAGAGGCTAAAAGGCTAGCAAAAGATAGAGCCAAATGGAAAAAGTTTGTAAAGGACTAATGCCCGGTTGCTGGAAACATATTTATGAAACCCATAACTTATGTATTCCATAAACAGCGAATAAGGCACTCTAATAACATTAGGTCACGTGATCAAATTTCGTATAGGCCAATTAGCGCCTTCCACGAGGATCACGTGATACGTCATGGACTGCCTTATTGACTGTTTATCGAATACATAAGTTATGGGTTTCATAAATTTGTTTCCAGAAACCAGGCCTAAGTGACATAAAGTGTAATTGTGTAAATATGTATGTAAATATTGTATAGGAAATTGTAAATTGAAAACTTTTGTAAATTGTAATGAGATGTAATGTATCCCTACACCCGAAGGGTATTATAAAGGAATTGATTATATATATTCTAGATTAGAAATACCGGGTGTTTCAAATTCGAGGGCAACCATGGGGTGTTGCTTATTGTAAGAGATAGAGGGTAGATCTAAATTTGACACTTTTTGAGAATTTTGAATAAGAATATGCCGCAAAGAAATTTACCCAATGAAATAAAAATTTAACATGACATCCATGGTTTAAAAAAAACGAATAATTTAATACCTTCAGCTCCTAGAGAATAAAAAGTTCTTCTAGGAATGTATTTACAGTTTTCCAATATTTTTTCTAATAACAAAGTTATAAATAAAAAACGAAAGTCAAATTTTTTAGATTTCTCTCCATAAGACGGAAACGGATGTAGTTGGGCTAAATTTCTTTGCGGAATATCGTTATGCATAAAATTCCTCAAAAATGGCGAATTTAAACCTACCCTCTATCTTTTAGATTAAGGGAGATCCCAATGGTTGCTTGTGAGTTTAAATGAATTTCTGGCCCCTCTCTGTACTTATTGCAACCTCTCAGAGGCATCCTCATCATGTCAAGAAAACAGGGCCTGTATAAAAAATTATACCTACCATGTATTACTGTCCATGCGTGTATGCATAACCATATAACGATAAATATTTAAAACTCGTTTACAAGCATCAGTTTGTTCCTCCAACAATGTTGGATACTGTGAACCAATTTCCAACAAGAATACATTAGCAGCATGGGTCATGAAGATTTGAAGAACATTCTAAAATTATATAAATATTAAGTTATGCATCGATTTTATTACAGGTTCAATTACCTGCAAACCAGTACGAACTAACAAGTTTTCTTTGTGTATAGCCCCAAGATAAGAATCATTCCTTAATCGCCCCGATCTATACCCCTCTGGAGTAAGATCATCTTGTCCTCGAGGTATATCATCAGGAGGCTCCAACATATAAGATGGTAGTTCAGGCATATTCATTTGAATAAGATCTTTGTAGACAGCAATGGTTTTTCGAACAGCTATAGCATGACCAAAATTTAATAAAAATGCCTGTCTATAAATTTCATGGACAAAATTTATATTGTCTCTGGAACTGCATAGTACGTCTTTCACAATTTGCGCTGCTAGGTCTTCATCACTTGTTTTGGTTGATTGTAATGAAATTGCTAAAAAAAAAGAGATAAAATAAAACAAAAAATTATAAAATTTAGGGTGGGAGAATTAATTCACACAAAATTAAAAACAACAAACTATCAAACCATAACTTGTTAAAAAATACATACAACATTCTAAACTTGGGTGTGTAGATTCAGATTGTGATTCTTCTTCATGAACTGATGATGGATGAGATGGAGGTGCTGAATGTGTACTAATAAGTGACGATGGTCCTCCATCTGAAATTTTCTTCATTTGTTGCATGTAGGTAGCCACCCATTTGATTAATGAAACACGACATCCCACAAACTCATTTTCGGTTTCAGGTTTCCTTAATGCTGGTAAATCTGGAAATTAACAGAATGCTGAATAATACTAAATTATTTCATTGGTTTAGACTTACCCAAATTTGGTTGATATAGCGAGGTTTCAAAACAAAAATTTGGACACACCTTTGGTAAGTAATGCATTTTAAATCGTTCAAGTAAAAAATTAAAACATCTGTGATGACGTGATGCCTTGTCATGCCATTCTAGTCGAACCACTGTATAAACTGTATGTTCTAACAAAGTTTCAAGAAATAATTTACTGGGTTGTTCTGGTGGTTTTTCCCCACTCGATGGAGGAAGGATAGGAAGTATTTCAGCAGGAGTAACTGGTAGCTGAGCTGGATCATGAAAAGTACTTCCGCTTGTGTACATAAACATCGAAGATTGATTTGCAAATCCAGGTACAAGAGCAGCAAACATTTCGTGAACATAATCGGGTGCATTTTCATCCAAAGCCTGATACCACATTAAAAAATATCGTATTGCTTGCCGTCTTAATCGTATTGAATTTCCAGGGTGTAGTAGTTTTGCCAAAATTCGTCCGAGTGAGTGTATTTGCCACCGCTTGTGAAGTAATTCCGGGAGAAGAGCAAGAACTTGTTCCAAGATCCATAGTGCACATTCTAATTCTTCCTTATGAGCTTTGTGCACTGAAGAAATTGTTAAATAAGCAAAACGAAATAACGAACGTTGTTGAAAAACTTACCTAAATGAAATGACAGCTCTGATCGATACCAATAAACAAAACAGTACATTAGCAGTTAGCACAGAAAATAAATTTAGACCAAGCCACATTATTAATCAAGGAAGTGGAGCTTTACCATTACATTCTTGTAGTATGAAACTAATTAGAAAACAATTGCACAGAATTGAGATAAAAGGACCATCTACACTTATGTAAATCTAGGTGCTTATTAGTCAGTTTTATTCTTAAAAATGAATTATGTACAATATAATACAATCCTAGTTAATGATTAGTTTTTAATATTCCAATACCAATAATATATTTAATGGTAAAACTCAACAACAAATATTATTTACAAGATCATCACAAATTACAGGCATGTGCAACACAAATAGTGGAACAATGTAAAAGAAATGCAACAGCTCACCACGTTGTCGTAGATGCGTTTCGGCTTCAATAAAACTTTCGTAGAGTATATGGTAAATATGGCTAAAGTTGGCCTCAAATATGCCTTTTGCTTCTGTCGTGTCCACATTATCTAAAAATATAAAACATGTATTAAGTAATTCATATTAACTGTTTTTTAATCTAGCTGTCAAGATAGGAAGACACACCTAACCTACCCAATATTAAATGATTTATAAAAAATTTAAGGGGAAGAATGGGATTAATTAGGTGAAATAGCTAAAATGCTTACCCAAAATTATCTTTAAATGCTTCAAACGTGTAGCTAAATCCTTTTTGGCGTCCTGAATTTTTGTGGTCGATTTTTTGACATCTAAGTGAGATTTCTTACTAAACATGTTGTCGAGGAATTTGCAGCTATACAAAATTAACTAAACGGTTGCAATTGCTGTTGCAATGTAAATACAACATCTTTTTTGATTAAAACTGAAAAATTTACATTATATTGTCACATTTTTTAAAGAATTTTGTGTTGACAAGAGTGTTGACGTACACTGACAACAAACTACATCACTCTAGGCAGATTTAGTAACAAAACTGTATACCTAAATTATTCTACCAAACTGTACCACCAATACAAAAACTAATCATTTGGAGCAATTAACTTTGATTGACAATATTTGATGAAACCAGGGACGATCCTAGAAAAAATCTAGGGGGGTGAAATTGCCGACTAAGGTTTAAAAAATTGCCGTTTTGGTTCTTGGGGCTTTCCGAAAGGCCGTTGCTAGCTCCACGGCTAACGTGGATATAATTCTGACACAAAATCCACGGCGCATGTCTGCGGACTTGAAAAATTATTTCAGCTTCCTGAGATTATAGGGACAGAGGTGCGCACGATTGGTTGCCTGTTCCCAAGGCGTAAAAGTCTGTTTCTGAGAAATCTAATATTATAATAATTATTGAAACATATTGAAACAAGTAATGCACGTCATGAATAAATTTGATGACGTCACAATCTTGTATGTGTATTGCAAAAAATAAACAGTTGAAATTGTTATAACCCTACTTTTTCAAAGGGAATAAACCAACAGAACTAACCTGCAATGACAACCACAACAAATGTGTGTAAATTTGGTGAAAGTAATACCAACCTAAAGACACATGATGATAGTTTTGCTATATAATATTAACCTGATTTGTTATTTATTTACAAAAATACATGGACATTTTAGTAACCTACCGTTATGTACTAAATTAAGAAAGTAAAAAAGTAGAAAAAAGTAAAAGCATTAAATTTTGAATTTTATTTTTATGTTACCGGCGCTGTTGGTGGTTGATCATGTGATATATGACCTGCATTACTTGATTCAACAGATGAGCTTTGTATTTTTGTTTTGTGATGAACGCCAAAAATTGATGCTCCTATATAGCGCTTTTAAGTTTTATTACTCAAAATATGAAAGAGGTGTAAATATAAAAGTTATTCAGTATATAACTCTTCATTTTTCTAAATATATATCATGCATACAGGACAGGGCGTTTTTTTTCCATAGTACAATAATCAACTTTTGTTATTTTAAATAAAACACCCTGTATATTATTATATAATTGAATGCAAAATTTAATTATCTATCACATTGTATAAGGTGTCCATATAGCTAAAATGTACGGTTGATGAAGTTCCGTTGCGTTTTCGTGTCTCTTTTCTGTACGTATCGAACCCTTATAGTTTCTTTTTTCTCACCACGCATTCAAGTGATTTCCAAGGAGTTTAAATAGAAACGTTGTTCAGTAGTATACAAGGTGGTTGGTTTTTCATTGTTCGGATTATATCTGTTGAAATGTTAAAGATAGAAGAAAAAGTTAAAGGAGCGTCTCAGCTGAGAGAACCTGGTGTACCTATAAAATAGCGCAAATAGAAAGTGATTAAAATCTTATTCCGCAAAAATATACAAGGTGTTCGATTTAAAAAGCCTAAGTTACATAGCTTTCCAGAAAATGAGTAGGGCTTGGAAAAAAACTGTTTGTGCTATTTTATACACCAGGCTCTCTTAGTTAAGTCTCTCCTTTAACTTTTTCTTGCATCTTTAATATTTCAGCAGGTATAAGCTGGACAATGAAAAATCAGCCACCCTGTATAGCTCTGGGTTCTCCTAAATTACATATACAGGGTCTTAGCTTTTCAGAGTACAATAGCCAAGTTTGATATTTGAAATAAAACACCCTGTAGTTGTAAAATTAAATTTTGTTGTATAAAATGAGATGTCATGTTATAATAAAAAAATGCGTTTTGTAACATTTGCAGATTTATTAAATATTTGTTAGTTTTGAAGCACGCTGTAACAAATGATATATGTAATTTGAAAAAAAAAAACATGGGTTAAAATGACATACATTCGTGCTGCTTAACAATCCTAGATGAATCCTAGCTTCGCAGGTAGGCGGATTATCTATTGCTAAAATTTTGAACATTCTCTCCAAATACCAGGTAGGTACCTTAACTACTTAGGATTAAGGACTTCTCAGAATTCTAGCTTCGCCCGGCCCCTCAGCCCAACTCCCAACAAACAATTGTATTATTTTAAAAACCTTTGCAAGGGGTAGTAGAATTGTTGAGTTTTAGCCGGTACAGAGTAATTCTTAATTCAGTAACAAAGTTGTGGTTTCTAAAAGTGGACGTACGTGTTTGTTAAAATTTAAATGTGAGAAGGAAACGGCTAGTATATATTGTTGATCTCGTAGTGACATATAGCGCTAAGTCGAAATGGAAAATCTAAAATTTTTAAGTGATTTTACAGACTATGCAAAGGGTTGTAGGTACCTACAGTTCATTCCCTGTCTTTATGTCCCTAAAAGATTAACGCAGAATTCATGAGGCGACCTACTACTATCGGTTGTCTCCGTTTTGCTTATAGTCCTCGCATACCTGAACCTTGAACGTAAATCACCAAGTGTTCATACTCATTTAGCTTTCACCTAATGCGTTAAAGTAAGATAGGCAATAGCTGGGACGTCGAATTACAACCGGAAAGTAGCTAGAAAGGTTTGTCAGTAGCGTTCAAAACAAATAATTTTACAGGGCAAATAGAAATTGGATTTATTTTAAATTGGTACTGTAGCCACATCCACAGAATGACATTTCGGACATGAAAATTTAAAACTGAACGCTCTTGTCTAAGTTTTTAAGTATTTTATTTGATATTAATATTTTAATAATTTGAAAATCAAATAAAAAACTTAGACAAGAGCGTTCAGTTTTAAATTTTCATGTCAGAAATGTCATTCTGTGGATGTGGCTACAGTACCAATTTAAAATAATTCAATTTCACAGCCTACCCTAGTTGGTTTTTTATTGATCTCTCGTTATTATTATATATTTTATCCAATTTTGACGTTTTAAAGCGCTTTTATCAATCTCTTAGCAACTGTCATAAGTAGTTGTTTATATGGAAGGGTGGAATAATTTTTTTTTTTCTATAGCAGATGTTAAAGTGTGCTTTGTTCGACTAAAAATAGTTGATCAAGTATTACTTTAACCGCAAGGATAGATAAAGTACTTTAATTTTCTGACTTTGTTTGGGTAACTCCATGGAAACCTTTGCTACCTACTGAGATTTTCGGGTTTAATATAATTAAATTTTAATTGGTTTTTTTACTAATTTTTCTTATTTTTCTTTAACATCTGCTATAGAAAAAAATATAACATTATACACGATAAAATTTAATTATCGACTCGCGAAAATTAATTCACTCGCGATTTCATCGCTCGTGAATTAACACTTTCCGCTTGTCGATAAAATATAATTTTATCGTCTTGTATAAAAAATAACTATTATAGGTCACTAGTGAATTAAAAAACGGTTTAGTTCATTTTTATAATAATCAGTAGAATTACAACATTCAATATCTAGTACCTATTTTCAATATTGTCACTAATAATTAATTATTAAACTACAGTTCAAAAGTTAGGGATATTTAAAAAAAACAAGCCAAAGGGGAAAATTGGCATTAATAATTATTAATTATTGGAAATATTTTTTGCCTTGCTTTGCCTTGCGTAGCCTAACTATTGAACCGCAGTTTACTTGCAATTAAAATAAAAGTTGCAGTTTGTCAAGTTATTGAATGTAGAGCCGACTTGTCCACATACTTCAAAAGATTTTCCAACAACTGCAGGCAAGGTAGTGTTCTCGCCATCTCTAGAAGTAATCTCGAACGTATTCGTGGCTGTAAAAGAACTTTCCACGGCAACAGAATCATCACATTCCTGTTTGCTCTTTTCTTTACCAAGAATATTCCTTGCTATGTCCAACTTATTTTCGAGCGAATCCTCAATATATCCTTCCGCAACTGAATTAGAACGCCATCCGCCATGTCTTTTTAGTACAGTCAAATCAGCGCCTGCATTTGCCAGTAAAGTTGCAGAGGAGCGCCTAAAGCTATGCCCCGTATATTGAGCAGCATCCGGGAGACCAAGGAACTGCGCGATTTTCAGTGGCATCTTCGAAAAGGTGTTCAAACCCACAGCTTTGCCCACAGGCTGTACGGTACACTTCTGGTTTCTATAGCACAGAAACAACCGCTTATGTGACACTTTTTCTGGCCTCAATCTTAGATATTTTCGAAATACATCTATCAGATGGACACTGTTGTTACCATTAACAACAGTAAAGACCCGCTCCTTGTATGTCTTCGAATCAGGGATTTTCACAACCAATACAGTACCCCTGTCATCAACGTCGTCAACAGACATAGTCACCAATTCGCCAATTCTACATCCTCCAGCAATTCCCATTATACAAACAACCTAGACAATACGACACCATTATTAGTTATTAAATTTAAATGTTTTTATCCCTACCTACATACCTTTATTAGTAATAAATACTCCTCGTCAGGAGCACGATCCAAGAAATTTTCAAGATCTTCTTTGGTAAAAACTTTGGATTTCTTAGGCTTATGTCCGACGGAATGCTGCTTTAAAAAAGCCTTCACCTGATGGTACCTACAATTAACGAAATTAATAATCGTATTAATAAAAGAACGAGCACTAACCTGCTTATGTCTATATTTTCTTTAATCGATAACATTTTCTTGAGCTGTGAATAGTATGACCATAATGATGAAGATTTCGTATTTTTAGATCGCTCTGAAATGTAAGCTAAAATGATCTTCTCATCCACCCCCTTTGCTTTTTTCTTCTCTCTCCAGTCGCAAAATAAACGATACTCCTTTTCATAAATCGTCTTAGATGTAGTAGGCACCAACTTTTCCACAGCTTCTGAGGCTTCATTTAAGACTTCTTTTACAAAAACACCACATTCAACCATTTTTACACACAAAAGAAAAGATTGTTGACAATAAAACAATCGTCGAATCGAGCGCGTAGCAACCAAGTTCCCACCAGCTTGATTTCAGTTTTTCCAATTCAAATAAAATTGGCAATCCTTCAAATCACTAAGCAACCATGACCGCCACAGACAGCTAATTGTTTAGTTTTTTATTTTGTCAAATTATGCATAATTGCCATAATTATTAATAGTACTACTATTTTGACAAAATTGTATAAAATTATGTATAAACCACGTGAACTAACAATGTTTACTTGGTGTATAAATAACTATGAATGCAAAATTTAATTGTCTATCACATAATATAAGGTATTCATAAGGCTAAAATGTACGGTTGATGAGAAATTCGTGAATTTTGAATATTTAGGTTGGACGGAAACGGATCGTCCGTCGGTAGCGATCGTCCGGCTTCTCCAGCTGTAATTTCTAGCCGGTACCTAAGCACAAATACATGGGTGTAGTTACGCCACTGCCCAAATCAAACAAAAATTGGAACTAAAAAAAGTTGTTTGTTTTAATGAGTTCTAACTGCCATTTTCGGGTGTAACGACTTAGTATTAACACCCTATATATGTTACTTTATTTTTTATATCTATACGAAACACGTTTTACAAATTCGTAAACGATCTACATATCTGTTTGGTTTTATACAATTCCAACAAGTGTTGTACATACTTTTGTCCCTCTTTTACACATTTGTTATTAATTACACGTGAAACCTGCAAGCTTCTTAACTTTATAACAGTTTCAGCTTGAAAGTTGTTAAAACATTTAGAAATACAAATAAGGACGGATGACAGCTATAAAAATTTGCATTGTAGTATCGTGAGTGAAAGGATTCACATGCATTTATCGTATTTTGTAAGCTAGCCGTATTGTCGGCCCAAATCTAAAGCTATGTCCACACCAAAGAAACACAGGGGAACATTTTGTTGCTGGTTGCCGTAACCTGTTTAGGAAACAGAAACAACAACAAAATTATGGTAAACATTCTGTCCATACCAATAAAACTTATTTAGTCGCAGCATCATCGTGTTGCTGCAACAAGCAACGTTCCGTCTACATCGGTGTAGTGTGTTTCAATATCCGTAAACAATGTGGTGCGATGATGATGACGATGTACAAGCAGCAGTGGCTGCAATCGTTATTTAAAAAAAAAACAGAAAAAACGAGTCCGTAAATGTTGGACTAGACCGACTCTTTTGGAAAGAAAGCAAAAGAAAGACACATGGTATCGTACGTCTCATGAGTTCATTAAAGAAAGATGATTTAATATCAGAATGCAGAATCGATAATGGAAATATAAAAAACTTTTGTCGTATGACTAGCACTGATTTGGAATGGTTACTGTGCAAAATTAGTCCTTTAATTCAAAAGGAAGACACCAACTATAGAGCTGCTATATCTCCATTGATTGGAACGTCTACTACTAACACTTCAATTTCTTGCGACAGGAGATTCATATATCTACTTTTCTGATGTACTTATTTCGAATCTCCAAACAAGCAATTTTGTTAATTGTACCAGAAGTACACACAAGTTTCTTAAACAAGATACAAGGTGTCCACACTGCGTTGAGAAACAGAAATGTTTACCAATGTTTCCAGATTTCCTTTGATCTTTACCGCTAAATATGGAAACTAGCAACTTGTAGGAACATTTGTTTCTGCAACCATAAATAATAAGGAACATCAAGAAACTTTCAGAAACATTCGGAAACAAGTTCCAGGAACAAGCAACATAAACACAATGTTCCTATGTGTTGCTTACCGGTGTGGACGTAGCTTTAGGAGGGAATAATGTAGAATTATCGTCTGTATAATAACTATAATAATGTAATCAGCATAAAGTCTACCAATGGAAAATTGTAAATTGTAGAAGTAAGTAAACGTTAGTAGGTGTCTTTTATCATTAAGTAACTTAAGAATCATTATTCGTAATTGTTATCAGTATACAGTAACTTAACAATAACTTTAATACGTGGCCCAAAATACCATTTTTCTAAACTAGTGATGGCTCAAATTACATACTTAGGAGAAAGCGCATTAGAGATTCGTGGCCCAGATTACCAACCCTCGATGGGTGTCTTTCTTCTGTTCATACGGAATCCGTAGTATAGTCTCGTTTTTCTCGCTAGGCATTCAAATGCTTATCAGGGTTTGCGTCGCGAATTATACTGTTGAATAGCAAAAACGAATCGTTTATTTTTAGTATGGGAAAGTCCAGCGGAGCTTTGCACCTTCGCTTTTTATTTTTTGCTTCGTTTCCTAACTCTTCTATCTAACGCGATGTCTGCAGAACTCGGAAGTTAAATACATGGATATAATTTCACACCTCTAAGGGAACGAATAACTAATACAACTTGAATCTCAAGATTTATAGTGCTTGTTTATAATTAAGGAGGTCTCTCAGAACCACAAGATGTTATCCACACACTACCTTTTAAATAATTTAATGTCATTAGTGTTAAATCTCACTCATGACTTCATGAGACTAAAAGACCTGTGATATAATTAATTATAAAGGAACGTAACCAGACACAGCTGGAACATAGCAAATTTTAAAAATAAGTCAAGTACTAAACCCGATTCCCCAAAAAATATGACCTGGTAAACTTGCTTTTCATAAAAAGTAATTTAGGTTAAATACATTTATAGGTCAGTAATGAAGAAAGAATACGTCGAGTTTAAATGAAAACCATTTGGTATTTACTCAAACGTGTATAGACTTTCACTATTCGTTTAAAATAGCTGGAACTGCAATTTGCTTTTAGCGTAACAAAAATAAAAAAATGATTTAGATTGGTAGTACAATAGCAGTAATTTTGATCTTATACTTAGGCCCGGTCTTTCCATCTCCTATTAACTTTATTCAGCTATTAACTTAACCGACCAATAACTGAAGCCCGTCTGTCAAAATTGGCGTCAGTGATTGGTCGAAAAAAATTTATTCGTCAAATAGCTATTAGGAACATTAGGAGATGGAAAGACCGGGCCTTAATATAATTTGGGTCTTTTTGTATAACTTCTTTTAAAAACATGCTGTACCTAACAAGTACCACGACTTCTAAATGTAATTACATAAGGGTTGGCCTTGAAAAATAAAATTTACTGTCTTGCAGATTCTTTAAAAATCTCTGCTTATAATTTTTTTACGACAGCAAATGAATTCCAAAGCTTGTTGTTGACAGTACTTTTATTTTTCATGGCCTACCTTTATGTGTAATTACTTTTTGAAGACATGGTATCGACCGACGCGACGACTGGAACTGCTCTCGAATAATATTTTCTAAAAATCCCCTTTCCGCTCTACATCAAAGATATCATTGTTCACCAACAATGTTTGAAAAGTACTGTTTTTTTTATTAAAACGTTTATACAGGGTGTTTTTGAAATAGAGGCAAATAAAAAAGAAGGGGTTATCTGGTTCTTCCTAACAGAAAGATAAATATACTTTGTATAAATAATTGATATTAATTTTTGTCAACTAACGTATATGTGGGCAATGGTGGTCACCTGACCGCGAATGCCCGCAATGTGTTTCTCCATGTATTACATTTATTACCTTTGCAAATTTCAGCAATTTAACTTTTTAGATGCCGAAAATACGCTCCAGAATTACTCAAAGGGCCTTATGGACGTCGGAGACACTTGATAGAACCGTCGGGTTAATTCAAGAGGGATATTCTTTACGAGCTGCTTCAAAAGCAATGGATATCCCATTTTCAACTTTACAAGCTAGAATAAAAAAACAATCATACTCCGATCCGAGTCTTGGGAGGCACCCTGTGTTTAATGTTGAAGTGGAAAATGAAATGGCGCAAGAAATAAAACATTTAGCTAACATATTTTATGGCTGTACGGCACTTCAAATAAGGAAAATGGCATACCAGTATGCTGAAATTCATAATATAAAACATAATTTCAATTCCCAATCTAAAATGGCTGGACGTGAATGGTTGAACGGATTTCTACGTAGAAACAATATTTCTGTTCGAAAGCCGGAAGCAACTAGTGTTAATAGAATTACAGCCTTTAACAAAAGAGGTCAGTTCTTTCTATAAACTATTGGAAGAAGTGATGGTGAAATACAAATTCGTTCCAAAGAATATATATAATTGCGACGAAACCGGCATTTCTACAGTACAAAACCCTGGAAAGATATTGACTGCGAAAGGGCAAAAGAGAGTTGGTTGAATTACTAGCTGGGAAAGAGGTAGGAAGATAACTGCATTATGTGCCATGAATGCTGCTGGTGGATTTATACCTCCTATGTTTATCTATCCAAGAAAGAGGATGACACCACTCCTTGAGAAAGATGGTCCGATAGGCGCACTTTACAAATGTTCATACAATGGATGGATTAACGAAAATCTTTTCATTGAATGGCTTCAGCACTTCGTATCTTATGCCAAACCTTCTAAAGCTGAACCAATTCTTTTGATTTCAGATAATCATTCCAGCCACATTTCTCTTCCCATTTATGAACATTGTAAAACAAACCATATTGTTATGTTATCCTTGCCGCCCCACACATCGCATAGGATGCAGCCATTAGATCTTACCTTCTTTGGACCACTTAAAGCAGCCTATAAGAATGAATGTGATTTTTTTATGAAGTCGCATCTTGCCGAAAAGATAACCCCTTATGAAGTAGCGTCGCTGTTCCAAAAAGCTTTTTCTAGAGTGGCGTCTATCAGTAAAGGCGAATCGGGATTTAGAACGGCTGACATCTTCCCATTAAACCCAAATAACTTTACGGATGAAGACTTCTTGCCTGCTGAAATTCTACAGTCTGAACCGGTGGTCGTTGATTCTGAATCGTTTCTAGACCATGCTACTACCTCAACATCAACACAATCAGATCCAATTCCTGGAACATCCACGCAATTAGATGCAATTCCTGGAACATCAACAGAAACGCTGCCTAAAGTTCGAGATCTGCTTCCAATGCCATCTAAGCCGCCATCTGTGAAAATTAGAAAGGGTCGACAGAAGCAGCATGCTACAATTTTGACATCAACGCCGAACAAAGAAAATCTGATTGAAAAGGAAAGAAAAAAGGTAGCAAGAAACAAACAAGAAAAAACTAAAGAAAAATGCACAGGCAAAAGGAAAGAAAAAAAAAAGTTACAGAAGGAGGGCGTCGAAAAAGCGAAAAGACAGGTACCTACTTCAAGATAGTAAAACCATGGTGAAACCTCTGAATCTGACGTTAACTCTGCTGATCTTTGTGATGATAGCGAAGATGATGACATGAAGGATGCAGGTAACAGGTGCATTATCTGCGATGAATTTGGCCGAGATAATGAAATGTGGTACAGATGCACCTCATGCGGTCTGTGGGCCCACTCGGAATGTTCTGGATGGGATTCAGCCGATGGATATTTATGTGAAATGTGTTTGAAGCATTGACTGCAATTACCTGCAAAGTGACCAGCATTACCCGCAAGTGTGGACAATGATGGTCGAACGTGTTTTATCCTTATTATTTTTTTATAAAAAAACAAAAGCAAATTTGGTTACTTTTGTTATTCTATTAGATAGTTTAATAGTTTAAGTTTGTAACTAGTAACTTGCAATAAATACTTTATCTTAGATTTTGGTTTTATTAAATTTATTGCTTAAGTGACCGCCATTACCCCATTTTACCTACCTTCCGCTAATACTGTAAACTTCGGATAGAGTTTGTACAAAAAGAGATTTTCTGGGCTAACTAATTATTCAAGGAAGATCCAGCGAGGGAAATAGAAGAATAACATAGCAACTCCAATCAACTTTTTAGGATAGCTGTAAATATGTTTCAAATACTTAACCAAATTGATCAGTGATCACCAATCTCCACACGGATGTTGCATATTATAAAGAAGAAAAAGCGTTTTTGACAAAATAGTAGGATCCAACAAAAAGGACATAAATAAATCATACCTACACATCCACGAGTGATGACGAGCCTAAAAAGTTTCAAACGAAATTCAACCCAACTTCATTATTTTCATATATTAATATGTATTACATTATTTTATAATATTATGGGTCTAGATCTCTCTACAGACGTTGGAAAAATGGAAACATATATGCCGAGTTACATTTTAGACCTTTTAGACTCATCATCGCTCGTGAATAACCCTTTATACAGGGCGGTGAATTGATTCACACGCCATAGGGATTTCAATGCTAAAATTTTAATTTTGAACTACCTGCTTCCCTAATTATTTTGAAGTTATAGAATCAATACTGCATCCGCTCGTGTTATTCATTGTAAGTTTTCCTATTTTAGAAAGCTTAAAATCATGAAATTAAATCGTCACTTTAACAAAAATCACTCATGCCTTGGAATTAGTGAAACGCAAATCAATTTGTTTATTTGTCAGAATTTAAAATTAAGCACCACTGCAATAATATTTCGACTGATTTTTATACAAAATCATGTATTCTCTTGGCAAAAAAGTGTAAATTCTAAAATAGTACTATGCCAGGTGTTCCGGAAATGGTACCCCTGGAATCATTGAAATCTGAAAGTTTCCTGTGGTAGGTTTGAAGCTGTTTGGACATTTAATAGTTTTTTTTTTTGTAAAATTGACCAAATAATTCTGTTAAATCTTTAATTAATAGGTTATATTGCTTGGCGTTAATTCCCGCCTAGATTTAAATCCTGTCGTTCGGTTTTGCCACTACTCGTAGGTACTCGCCCTAAACCTCCCTTACTACGGTGATGAGCATAAATACGGTGTATCTACAAATACACGTATCTAGACGCCTCGGGTTTGTCTTGCAACGATTGGTACTCTAGTAAGTACCGGCTGCACAAGCGGTAAATATGTATGTAGTATAATTTTATTATGTAAGTTGATACAAATAAATTCGAATATTAATCTTAAAAAATAAAGAAAGGTTAATTTAAAAATAAACAAATTCCAAAACTTGAGTGATTTTTGTTAAATCGGCCATTTTCATAATTTTATAGTTCGCGCATACGGGGGCAGTAGGATGGCAATATAGGTACCTACAACAAAAACTGAATAAAAAGATCCCCGACCATTTTTTGATCAGACCGCCACTTTTCGAGTTTCAATTTTAAATATTTGATCAAGTGGTTTCCATTAATCCATGAAAATTGTCAGAAAACAGATAGTTCAAAACAATTTATTGTTCGAGCAGTACAACGACGACGTGCTGCAGCTTACTTAGGGCCGATTTTACAATACTGGTATAAACCTGGAATAATCTAATCCTCAAACAATTACCAGGGTTACAATTTGGCAGTTATTTGGTTATGTTATTTGTATAACCTTGGGCAACTAATCTAGCACTAGCTTTTGTATTTGAGTATTTTTCCTTCAGAAGATATTTTTATTTTAAATATCCAACGACAACTAATTACTCTCCCTTCAGAAGGCAATTGAACAATTTTCTATAGGTACTTTATTACTGTTGAAAACACTTATACGGAGGAGAGTTATTAGGTTCTCGCATAGCTAGTTTCCGGTTTCGCGTCAAGAAATTTCGTCACGCGCGCCGCCGCATCTAAGCAGGGGAAGCAGGGTGCGAGCATGTGGGGTCTGGCAAATCCAAAAAATTTATTTGCCGGGTAAAATTTTGTAGTTAACGCGTGCGCAAACATTTTTCTGTAGCCAAGTACATATTTGCAACGAGGTCGACGCAAGGTTAAAGGTCGATTCACACTGTACGGCACGGCACGACAGGACACCCACCTGGAACGACACGACAAAATATAGTTTAATGTACTTTTGCGGCAGCATTCAGATTGTCCGTTAACGACACGTCACAGATAGGACACGGCAACGACAAGTCCGACCGACATTCTGCAGAAGAATGTTTTACGTGTCTGTACCTGTCTGTGTCGGTCCGTGTCTGTAGATGTGAACAGGCAGTTATTTGTTAAATTTGTTGTAAAATCATGGACAGCGTCTTCTATTTTATTTAACAAATAATTGAACTGGTGGTTTGACATTCTAAAATACTGGTAAAATTTTGTTTCGTCATCAACTTGTACAAAGTATAATATTCTCCTTCAATATTTCTTTTCAGTAAACTTTTATATACCCACACACGATTTTGTAATTTTTCTTTTACATGAACTTCGACTTCATCTTCGTCAAGTATGTGTTTTACACATATTTAATAAATAACTTCAAATAATTTTATATTAATAATATTACGCCCAAAATTTGTAACTGTCGTGAAGCGTCTTCACAGTGTGAATACTTAACAAAAATGTCGTGTCGTTGACGACACGCGTCTGGTCGTGTCGTGCCGTGCCGTTCCGTATAGTGTGAATCGACCTTAAGGCTGAGGTTACATTAAATGCGTATGCGTGCGATTTTATAGTCGTACGCGGACGTACGACCACTGCAACGAAAACAAACCTATTCATTTCAATATGTATGGTTACATTGTACGCGATTGAGAGTGACGCGCGCGCACGTGAACGTACGTGTATCAATTCGAAACAAACTGGTTTGTTTTTACCGCGCTAAACGTGCGATATTAGGTACTGAAAAACAAAAGTAAACAGATATTTCAAGCTAATTATTAAATATTTTAACAAAAATGGATGTTGAAAAACTTATTTTGTGTATTGAATCAAAAAGGCCCTTGTGGGACCAAAAATGTAAAGAGTATCACAATATTGTCTTTTTTGGTCTAGAATCATGTATTTTAAGACATTGTTCTCGAATAAATATACATTTAATATTTCTTGGTTCATCATAATTGCACTGTCCGGCTGTCGCGTCGTCCTACGATGAACGGAAACAATGTAACCAGAAGTTGAACGACAAAAAGTCGTGCGTGCGCGTACGACTAAAAAATCGCACGCAAACGCATTTAATGTAACCTCAGCCTTAGTCGTGAACGAGACCGTTTACAGAATAGCTTTCGTAGGCTGATCCACAAAACACCTGACTGTCAGCGTAATAAAGAGGTTAAGTTATCTCTGGGCTGATCGTTGAAATGATCGGTAGGAGAGTCGCTAACGATCGCCGGTAGCTAACGAACCGCTCATGAACGGTTTTTTACAGAATAGGGGTGTCAGATAGTTGTATGATGGGTTACACACAACAAATTTGACGGTGTGACCACGCTGTTCGACATGTTACATCAAACATTTTTCCATGACGTCACAGAATGTGTTTGACAAACAAATTTGATGCGATAAACTGATCGTGTGACATAGGCTTTAGACAGCAACTTTTGTGCCAAAATACCTGATGAAAATTCTTTTGTATTTTTACAGTAGTAATCGTATTTTGTATGGAAGTGTCTTTTGTTTTTGTTATATTTTCTCTTATTATACATGATTTCACTAAAGTTTCAAAAGTTTTTTGAGTTGAATGTAAATAAGCACCAGTTTCTTGACAAATTGTGCACTTATCTCCTAATTTTACATTAAATTTCAGCTTCGATTCAAGTTCACTTTCAGAGCTCGTACTGCTAGTATCTACACACTTCATGACTGTTATCAAATTGTAAATTTATTATTCTGAAATTTCAAAAGTATAGGAGAAGAATATAAATCGCTAAACCGTTTGCACATATAGGTATGAAAACAGTTGGACAGACGAGGTGCGGGCGCATTATCTGAACGAAATTGTGGAGGGGACGCCGCCGCGGCTTCGGCTCGATGCTGCAACTCTGCTGAGCGCGTAAAATTGTTATCTAAATACATTATTAGATACAGCTCATTAACCATACATTCAAAAATTATAAAACAAAAACTATTCGCATCCCCATACTTAAGGCCAACTTTTGTCAAGAGAAAATTTTTTTGAATTAGGCTTTTATTGTGGATATTTTCGAGCGTGAAGCGTCAGAAACGTGAAATTGACGGACTTTTTTGTTGGGATCATTTCGAGTTATCGGCGTTTAAAGTTATTTCTGCCCGTAAGAGCCAATGCATTTCTTCAATTTCAAAAATTAAAAAAACATATAAGCCGTACGAATTTTGTTATGAATTTTTTACCAAAAAATTCGTTTCTTTTTGTAGTTTCCCGTCATATGCGTAACTCGTAATTCGTTTCTAGTGCCCTTCTCCATGGACCGATTTTTGACGGCTTTTGGATTTTAAGTCAAAAGGACATAAGCTTCGATATTCCCACATTCGTTGTTTTTAACCTCGAAAGTTCCACGGAAGTGAAAATAAACGCCTGCGAACACTCTACTATTGTACACCACCGCAGATAACAGAAGCTACGAAAATGACTTCTTTAAGTTTGCTGGTATTGTATTTTAACATTTGTGATTTTGACGTAAGAGTGAATTAGGTACCATAATTCACTCCCATAATTCACGGCAATTTATTATGGGTAGTCTTATGTTTAACAAAACACATAAATAATCGATGTATAATTTAGTAAATTATACATCGATTATTTATGTTTTGTTAAACATAAGTGGCTGTTCTCACCAAAGCAACTGGCGACTGCAACGCGACCGCAACTTTAGTTGCGTTCCTCTTGTGTTCTCACTGAAATCAACTGTTTTGAAGTCTCTTGTTGAGGTAGTTCTGAACAAAATGTCGTCCTCGTCAGATAAATTTAAAAATTTGTTTTATGTTGAGAATATATGTATGATTAATATTGTCATTTATGAAAATATGGCCGCTGCATACTTGCTAGTAAAAAAGCGTAAAAAAAAACATACCAAAAATTTTGGGTTAACCCTTTTATACCACAAATTTGGGACTTAGTTTTTATATAGTGGCGCAGGAATTGAATAATGTGCGCTTCAACGAGGGCCACAAAATTTAAAGTTTTTGCCGTTTAGGTGGGAACACGCGTATTTAAATATTAACGCCGAGTCGCTTTGCGGTTGCGTTGTGGTCGCCGGTTGCTTTGGTGAGAGCAGTCCCTAAGACTACCCATAATAAATTGCCGTGAATTATGGGAGTGAATAATGACCCATTATTCACTCTTATGTCAAAATCACAAATGTCAAAATACAAAACAATACAACATAATTTCGCAGCTTCTGTTATATGCGATGGTGTACAAGACATCTCGTCACTGTCGCGCTGTCCATTTTTAACTTTTTTAATACAAAATACTTGCAAAAGCAAAATCTCGCGCACAGTATTAGTTTTTTGACGTTTCTCGAATAACATCAAAAACAATTGCTGCCTTTGATATAGGTACAATATCCATGGCTGATTAGATGAAGTTTTTAAAAAAATGTTTCTGGTAGCCTAATTATAAATTTTTACAAAAATTGTTGTTATTTAGTAATACTCGTGGACAAAGTATAGTATTTAACTCGCATGTTATTGGCGGAATAATAGCCATCCTAACATGCTCGTTGAATAATATACTATTATACAACTGGGCCTTAGTGTTACTATTTCTCTATAGAGGTCGCGCCGCTTGCCTCTCTTTTTCGTTTAATCAAACTTGACAGATTTATTTTTCCCTATTATCCGCACTATCAGGATAATAACATTGCGACAAGTTGAAAACCTCGTATCATTAGGTGGTATGAGTCCTCCCGCGATGGCAAACGATTTGTTAGCATACAAGTTAATTCAAGGCATATACAGTGTGGGTACTATCAAAACTGAACATAGGAGAATTGCATTGTAACTAACCTTTATATAGATTCCCGCTCGCCATTTAAACCCACAAGGATGGTAATGGTATGAATATAACGACAAAAATACAGCGGATGCGATGGTACCAATAAATGTTGGTTCTTTTATAGTAAATTCCAAAACTTTATGTACTTCAAGGTCATACGAACTAAGTTATGGACATGACGTGCGCCGATGTAGCTGGTCCAGATCAGTGCAAGAGATATATATTTTTTCGTTCCTTTTAATGTTCTAAGTTTTTCGCTTTACCCTCAATTTACAATTTTTAATGATTGCTACACTTATTAAGATGTATAATTCATGTTACGCCGCTGTAATTGTCAATGTGACAGTTCTCATTTTGAAACGAAGCGAGCGTCGCGGTGACCTTGAAGTACATAAAGTTTTGGGAATTTACTATAGTTACCTTTTTCTGTAAAAAAATTTATAAAATATTGCTATTTTGAAATAACAAGGTTGGTATGACTGTCAACTTTTTTTATCTGTCAATTAAATTATTTGACATCAGTCATAAGTTTCTGTTATTAATATCAGATATGAATAATAACGCGTATTCAGTCGAGCAGAGGGTTTTGCAAATCTCCTATGTTCGGCTTTGAAAGTACCGACCTGGTATGAATATGTATCATATTAGCTGAATCCAGAGTATCATTTTTAAAGTATGAAAAATTGGAATCTAGGAAAAAAAACCTACGGAAAAAAACCTGAGAAAAAAACCTATGGAAAAAAACCTACAGGAAAAAAAACCTAGGAGTAGGATGTATTTTGTCAAAACATTGATTGGACCTTTTAAGTCTTCCACCTACTCTGATTAACTGATTATGTAGAAATGGATTTAAATTCAACATCTTGCTCTTATTACTTAAATTTTTCCCTTTTGGTAAACGATTGTATTCTTCCCCGAAACATTTTTTGTACGCTCTTAATTAACATCCCTCAGCTTACCTTCTAACCATTTTTTGTTTTCTTTTATGAGGAATGAAAATCCCTCAGCTTACCTGCTATCCATTTTTGTTTTCTTTTATGAGGAATGAACATCCCTCAGCTTACCCCCTAACCATTTCTTGTTTTCTTTTATGAGGAATGAGCATCCCTTTGTGCAAAGAGCAACTAACTTGAACACAGACTAAGGCTCCATGTGCACAGATTTTCTTACCATGTACACAGACTTCATTGACCATTATAGGTTTTTTTTCCGTAGGTTTTTTCCATAGGTTTTTTTTCTTAGGTCTTTTTTCCATAGGTTTTTTTTCCTATTACGGGAAAATTGATCTAAGCTTGACTTTTCAAACATTTCATTCACAAACATGTAAAAAAAATAGAAACAAATTTCCAGAATTTTTTCAAAAACGTTCCATTTTTAGAATAGTTGAGATTCGGGAGAAGAAATTTTTATTTTTTTTAAGGCTTGGCTTATTAGTTAAAAACCTTTTTTTATTAAACAACCAAATCTATCGTACAAAAAAGCAAAACACTGTTTTAACTAGAGATAATGTAGATCGTTCTTAAGAAAATGCAAATCAATGTAAACTAAAATATTTTGGAGATGAAGTTAATAAACTGTGATAATGTTAAGTGACACAAATAGCTTTTTCAAGAAATGAGTCGATGCCTTTGCTCTTAGCACAGGCCATTGTAATGCGATCCTGTGTTACATTTTCATTTCCTTTTTTATCCACCTTTTCAATGTTCAGTTCCTTTAGAACCTCGTTGATTTCTACATCTCGCAGACAATGTACAGTAGCCTTTACCTCTGAACCCTCTATCTTCTCAGTGAAATGCAACCCCATTGCCAGACGAAGTTTTATATTACTATCATAATGCTTCTCGTTTATGAAGTCCTTGTAGTATCCTTGGGTGAAAAGTTGTGCCAGGGCATCACGTGAACTCTCTTTTTTGTACTTCAATTCAATGATGATTCCTTGTCCATCTTTGTGTGCTATCATATCCAGTCTGTTCTGGTCGATATTATAGGTTTGATTGCCACAGGTGTAACCAGCAGCGAGTACTACAGATGACACTACACTTTCTACTCCTGCCTCATTACATGGATGAATGGATGTTGTTTGAATGAGCTCACCCAGTTTGTCAGTAAAGGATTTCAAAGCGTTTATGAACTCTGCTTTGTCTTTATTGGCAAAGTGCATCAAATTATTAAGATGACTTTGACAAGCCTTATGTGCAGTCTCATTTAAGCCACAATGTTGTTTTAAATGCTCTACCATCTTTTCAGTAAATATGGGTCGTAGATCATCAGGAATTCCAACAGAAGTTGGGGGATTCGTTTGGAGACTTTCTCTCCTAGGTATATATGATAAATAGCCTTGGCGTAGTAGGAAACAGATAACAAGATTCATGGAAATATAAGCTCGGGAATCTCTATTTGCAATATGTAATTGTAGAAGGTTCTTCAGATTCAGTTGAACTGAAAACTGAGCCAGAATGCATCTTCCTTGAAGCATACGTTGAATCATCTCCTTCAGTTCATCCCTTTTGAAAAGATTATCGAGACTTTCAACATAACCACTTTCTTGCCAATAATTTTGTAAACTGGCATCTCCACTCTTGCGGTTTTTCAGAAAGTTGACAATTGCATAAGGAATAAAGATCTCATGTTCTCCACGTTCCGTATAGTAACCATTATACTTGGTGATTGCCTTCTTTCTTAAACCTTCATCTACAGAAAAGATTTCAAAAAGCTTTTCCACTTCTTCCAAATTGAATCCATAATACTTCAAGCACGGCGCATCCATTCCAAATGTGTCTCGCTGCACGCTACCCAGCAAGCTCGACATGTTGGTGTCATACAAGTCCAATATTCCTGTAATAAACACTCCAGCAACGTTGTCACTATTATCTTTCACAACACTGCCAATAACACCCATAACAACTCCAAGAATTCCCCGTAGCTCATCTTTGTCAGCCACAGTGCCAACTGCTCTTGAAACAATAGAATCAAATTCATCAATGAGGACGAAAACTTTCCTCCCATGGAACTTTTTCAAATATTTAGACAAGTTTTTCAAGCTGTGAATTACACTGCTAGGTTTAAACTGCTTGTAATTGGGATTTCCATGTTTTCCCTCTTCTGTACACCATTGCTCACACACATCTCTCTCATCAACTTCCAATTGGGACTCTGAATTTTTAATTTCATATAGGTAGGGGTGTTTTTTAAATGCCTCATGTATACTCGTCTTACAAAGATTCACAGCATCAGTTTTGCTTGTGACATTTTTAGAACACAGGAAACTGACGTTAATGATCGGATATTTTCCAAAATGAGTTTTCACAAACTTATTATCTGCCATGATCTGCAAGTCCATTTTTTCTGAATTTTTGTTTACAGTAAACAATTTGTAATTAGGTGTGTCACAAACAGTCTCACTTTCCAGATCAACTTTAGTTATCGGCTTTCCTGTCTTCTCATCCACTTCTAACTCTACAAAGCAGCGGAACATGTCCAGGTTGACACTTTTCCCAAATTTTCGTGGTGTTGTTATCATTATCTTTGGATTTATAATTGTATCTACGTCATAAGGCTGAAAAACCTTTTTTATCAATAGCGTTTTGTCCACAAACGTAGATGCCTTCAAAATGCTTTCAAATGATGGGTCAGTGCTAGTTGTTAATTTCTCCTCTGGCCGCTGTAATCAAAGAAAATTTGGTAAGTGACCACCCAAAAAAGTCACATTATGACTGAAAGAAGAATACAGAGTGATTTCTAACAACTGAAAGGACAATTAGAGAAGACCAAAATATAGTTTTTTTTTACAATAAATTTTTGATCAAAATCGAATAACAAGAAAGTTACAACGGTTTAAAGTTCTTATAAATTAACGCCCACATTTTGAGTACCGCTGAGCTTATTGTATTCGCTTTTACATCAGAAACACTTCTCACACAATCTGATAAATTGCTGCTGTAATTTTGACTTACCCACATGATTAGATTATGTAAATCAGCGGTTGTCAATAAACAAACACCTATAACTGAATATTTTAAAGAACACTTTAAATAGCCATAACTTTCGTCTTATAAAAATTTTCACTGAATTTTGTTTAATTAGCTTACAAATATACAAAAGTTGAATTCAAAACGCAAGTAATTACCGTATTTCATTAAAAAAATACTCGTTTATAAGAACTTTAAACTGTTGTAACATTCTAGTTATTCCATTTTGATCAAAAGTTTATTGTAAAAAAAACTATGTTTTTGTCCTCTCTAGTTGTCCTTTCACTTTCCTCCGTACGTTAGAAATCACCCTGTATAAGGAAACTCACTTTCTCATGTGAAGCAGCCAGACTTTTTTCCATTTTTGATTTTTTCGGGTTTGGTGGGCTCTGAAAAACATTGTTGTTATGAATTATGTATCAGAAATAACATAATACTAATTAATACACATCTGATTCAAACTTTCCACTGTTTGGCAGCAGTGTTGTTGATATTTATGTTTTAGTTACAATTCTACATAATCTAGTGTGTCTAATATTAAAAGGTTGTTGTTGTTAAGGTTCTTGTTGAATAGAAATTATTCATTAAAAGAATGCATTTTATAATATAGTAGTTAAAAATAGTAATACAAAATACAGTTGTAGTTTCATTTGTGATCATCTAGAATAAGTAATTTCAAGAGGTTACGGGCCCAGATGATGTTCATGTGAAACAGGAAGCAACGGAAGTAGTTTTGTGAATCTGTTTTATCAGTGGAAATTTTTATTATTAAACGTCAATGGCGGTGTCAAATACAGTAAACGCTATCAAACCGTTTAATGGAGAACGTTACAGTAATTGGGAATTTCGGGTGAGATTGATACTAGAACAAAAAGAAATTGAGGAAGTTCTGGAAGGTGATACACCAAGCGATGCAAATAAGTTACTGGAATACAAGAAAAATGATGCGAAAGCAAGGACCGTAATTGTTGCATATTTATCAGACAATATACTAGAAATGGTTAAACAATGTAAAGCGGCAAAGGAAATGATGTCGATCATGAAGGAAACGTATGAAACCAAAGGAATTGCAAGTCAAATTAATTTACAAAGAAAACTGAGAACAATCAAGTTTTCTGGAAAGGAACCATTGGGTGAGTTTATTATAGAATTTGAAAAGACTGTTTCAGAACTGAAAATTTGTGGTGGAATTATCACGAATGAAGATGTAATAATACAATATTACTGAGTTCGATGTCAGAAAGTTATCAGGCAGTTACCACAGCAATAGATATTTTATTTAGTTCTGATAAATCAAAGGTAACATTGGAATTAGTTAAAAATAAACTGTTAATGGAAGATAGCCGACAAAGAAAGGGTAAGGAAAAGGCTGAACCTGGAACGTCAGAAGCTTTTGCAGCTCAGAAGAAGCGGTACGCGACATTTGGGCGCCGCCGTTTGGCTGCCGCCGATTGGGCGCCGGACGTTTGGGCGCCAATTTCTGTAGATTAGCGGTAAGCAAGTTCTTATAATATATATTACCTGCTAAGAGCAACTAACCTGAACACAGACTAAGGTGCCATGTACACAGACCTCAGTACCATGTACACAGACTGCAACGACCACCTCCATTACGTGCAAGTTATTTTATATATTACCTGCTAAGAGCAACTAACATGGGCCCCATGTAATTTTAAAAATGTATTGGCGCCCAAACGTCCGGCGCCCAATTGGTTGGCCCCAATCGGCGGCGCCCAAAAGTCCTGCTTCGAGAAGAAGTATTGGAACAAAAATAAAGGTAGTAAATTTCAATTTAAATGCTATAAATGTGGGAAAATAGGTCACAAAAGACCTGAATGTCCGCAAGGAAGATATAACAGAAGAAACGAATGTAATTTTGTGGATGACAATGAAGTAGTTTTTATGACCTCCACAGAAATCGAATGCATGAAATCTAGTTTGATTAATACTATAACTTTTATAGTTGACAGCGGGGCAACTAATCATTTAATCAAAACAGCCCCGGTAGTGTAGCGACTAGCATGCTAGGCTCCTACTCAGCGGGCCGGGTTTCGATTCCCGGTGCCGGCAACTTCTGGCCAAGGTTTTCTGCAGTTTTCCTTGGCTGTAACATGAATATGAGAGTTGTGCTATTCCATCTCTAAGTCGGCTGAAGATGCAAGCGGGCCCGCTCAATAATAATAGCCCCTTCCTCCATCCCCGCACAAGCATTGCGCTTATGGGGCTTGGCAACAGGATACGGGTAGTGTAGAGATTATTATTATTATTATACTTAGGTCAACATTTAGTTGATGTAATTGAAATAAACCACAAAATAAATATTGCAAAAGAAGGCGAAGCAATAACAGCAAGTAGACAAGGGAATATGCATTTGTTAACTGAAGATGGAAGGCCAATTAAAATTAAAAATGTTTTGGAGTGTGAAGAGCTGACTCATAATCTTTTGTCTGTAAAAAGAATGGAAGAAGCAGGGTTAAGGGTAATATTCCATAAAAGAAAAGTGGAAATATACAAAAACAAGATGTTAATTACAAATGGAAGCCTTAACGGAAACCTGTACATGGTAAATTTTACAAAACAAATGATAGAGGTAAACATACTTGAAAATAATAAAACATTATGGCATCGACATATGGGTCATTCTTCAAGATATCCTCCTGATAATTTATGTGAAACGTGCTTGGAAGGAAAACATGCAAGAACTCCTTATAAATCAGTAAAGGAAGAAATGAAAGCAAAAAGTATCGTCGGATATCTGTGGTCCAACGACTCCAACTACATATGATGGTAAGCGATATTTTGTCAGTTATATTGATTATTCGCATTTTGCAGTTTGTTATTTACTTCAAAATAAAAGTGAAGTATTAGAAACGTTCAAATCATATGTAGCAATGGTCGAACTAAAGTTCCAACACAGAATAGAAACATTCCGATGCGACAACGGAGGAGAATACACTTCACGAGAGTTTAGAAAGTTTGGTAATCAAAAAGGAATTAATATTGAATATACAGTACCATTTAATCCTCAGCAGAATGGTGTAGCGGAACGATTTAATCGCACAATAATGGATAAAGCTCGATGTTTCAAAATTAGGAAAATCTCTCTGGGGTGAAGCAGTACGTACGTCTGTGTATCTAACTAATAGAACTGAAACGTTAAAAAATAAAGAAACACCAGCTCAAATTTGGTATGGTAAGGAACCAAATCTTAATAAAATTCGAGTTTTTGGAAGTGTTTCTTACGCACATATTCCTAAAAAACAAAGAACTGGAAAATTAGGTTCTCGTACGAAGAAATTTATTATGGTGGGATATACAAATAATGGGTATAGACTATGGAATGAGGAGAAAGGAAAAATAGTAGTCGCTCGTGATGTTATTTTTGACGAATCTGTTAAAAATAAAGAGAAAAAGGAACAGGATCCCACAATATTAAAAAACGTTGTTACATAAAGAGAATTTAATTCACTAGCAGAGCTAAAGTACTGCAAGGAAGGCAACAGAAGCAGCAATTTGCATTTAAAAAAATTGAGTAAATACATTTGTATAAGAGTGTAATTCCGTGGTGCTAAACCAAAACCTAAACTTTACTCCCTTCTTATATTCCGCATGACAGAAATGACAGAATGTTAGCATCTGGAGAAAGTTGTTTTCAAATTAAAAGAAGTGGACTTACTGCTATTTCGTTACTGCTGGTAGATGCCATTGCCAGGACAGATGGCTCCTCCTCTTTCTTCGGTGATGATATTTTCTGTTTAGGTTCTTTTTCTTTATCCTTGTCCGTTTCTCCTTTTTTGTTGCATGGATTCATTATGTTGTATGCTAAAAAAAGTCAGACATAAATTACATAACGTAACACTATTGCTAACAATCAATAATGAAACTAACACAGCCAAAAATATTGTTTTTGGTACAAGCACAAAGTGGTTTTAACAAAAATCTAATCTAGTCCAGTCAGCAGAAAATTTACACAATTCAGATAATAGTTATTTACGATATAAGTATAAGTTCGTGGGGTTGCTACACTCGCCTGTCGGCTCGTTTCGCAAATTTCCCCACTTACAAAATAAAATGTCACTTTTAACAAGTATATCGTACACTATTTTTTATACAACTGTTTATATTTAATTTAAAAAACGAATTCATAATTTTTATTTTAAAATGTTTCACAAAAATCAGATCTGTCGTGATAATTTTTATTTTAAATTGTTTCAGAAAATATGTCGTGATGTAGTCACGTTAATGCAGTGCAGTCTTTTTTTACAAAAAGTTAAAATGGGTATTTATCCAAGCTACCTGTTAGTGCATGAACACGAAACGAGGTATAACGGCAATTTTATTTTAAAACATACAAATAGGAAGAAAACGCAGAACTCCATTTTTTTTAAAGGCCTAATATTATACAATAAGTTACCAATAGATATAAAGCAAATAAAATCAATACCAAGTTTCAAAAGTAGTTTAAGGAAAATCATAAAAAGTATAGTTTAAGGAAATAGATAAGATAAATAGTACCTAATAAATATAAATTAAATATGATACTAAGTAATAAATGTATGTATTATGTATAGCTAGTTAAGCTAAATAAACGTATTATTATTAAGGTGACCAGACGTACCGTATTTAACGGAACCGTACCTTTTTTCAAAGCCTGTTTCCGTATTATATCTTGTTCCGTATTGTAGGAATCCTGTGTTTTTGTTCCGTTTTTTGTCACATACTTAGTAATTACCCAAAAGTCAAAAATTTCAATTTTTTCCGTGTTCCGTTTTTTATTTTAGCATTATGGTCACCTTAATTATTATTATTATATTAATTGAAAATTGTTTATTAGAAACTTCAGAAAACGTTTTGTTCGCGTTTTTTAAAACAGTTCGTATTGATAGTGCAATAGTGAAAATGGATTGTGATGAAATCGAATTTGTTATTGACGATGGTTCCTCTGCTGATACTGATGCCGGCGCCGTTCCTCGGGACATTGAAGAAGCAGCTAGTAGCAGCAATATGATATTGCATATAACCGATTCATAGAATGGTGCAAACTAAAGAAAGTTGAAGGGACTACTTCCCAAGGAGTTAATATCTGTAATTGTTCTAATTCTAATGTGTATGTTACTATTTATAAATAAATTATAAACAAATTCCACTAGTGTTAAAAATCCTTTTTCTAGTAGTGTTAAAAATATTTTTTCTACGATCGTGCACAAAGTGACACTTTTGATCTCTATTTTTAGTGACAAAAGCAGGTGTTTATTGCACTGGAGTGCAATAAAAAAAGTTTATTGCACTCACATGCGTGCGTGCGCTGAAAATACAAAAACATTGCGAGAACCACGTTTATTGATATACAAATTCATAATTACCTAATCCTAACTACGTATTTCAACATTAATTTGACAAGTATTACAATTTTGAATGTTTTTTATGGACCTTCATCATTAAATATTTCTCATTCGGTGTTTCCGTTAAGAAACGATATCCAACAGATTTCCTCTTTATAAATGCCATTAATTTCGTATATTTTCAAAGATCAACGTTATCTTTTACTGCAAGTGTTGTCCTCAACATAGAATATGTAGACCAAAGGGTCGACGATTTTAAATGTTTTGATTTTTCATAGAAATATGTAACTTTTACAAAATTAAACGTAATGACGTCTATATTTAGTTTTTGTTGTTTATTAAAATGACAGCATGGTTGCTATGTAAAGTTTACATCTACCAGAGCAACCTCTTTCATTAATAACTGCTGAATACAAAATGCTTGAATTTATTTTAAAATTTTGGTTGAAGAAACCACGATCGTAGAAAAAATAGTGTATGCAAACTCGAGCAGAAAGTGTGTTTATCGCATACGGCGTTTTGTCCACCTCCGCTTACGCGTCGGTGGACAACTTTACGCCTAATGCGATAAACACTAACTTTCTGCACATGTTGCATAAATAACTATTTAACATGCTACTTTATAAAATTGAATTTCTAACGCGGGTAACTTTAACTAAGGGCCGGTTTTACAATACAAGTATAAGTTATACTTATACCCCCGACAATTGTCATGGTTACAATTGTTAAAATAATTGTAACCATGGCAACTATCGGAGGTATAGCTTATTCCAGGTATAGGCAATGTAAATGTAGCAATACGCCATCTGGTGTGAGATTTCGATACTATTTTAACCGGTAACTGTTTGAAGCGACTGCAGCGCCCCATCGGTCACTTACATTGCCTAGGCAATGTAAATGTAGCAATACGCCATCTGGTGTGAGATTTCGATACTATTTTAACCGGTAATTGTTTGAAGCGATTGCAGCGCCCCATCGGTCATTTACATTGCCTATATACTAATATTGTAAAACCGGGCCTAAAAGTGTCATTTTTAATGACAGTTGTATAAAAAATTTCTAATATAAATCATATGAAAACATGGCCGCTCGTGGTGTACTGTGTAATAGTTGCTCAGTGAAAATTGGAAGATATGATGATTGTATTGAGTGTAGTGGAAAATGTAACTCAGTGTTCCACATAAGATGTGTTAATGTATCAGTAGAAAAACTAGCGGAGATGATAGATAACAAGGAAATTAAGTATTGGTCTTGTGAAAATTGTAGTCAAGATAACGTTAGCCTAACCTCAAATGTATCGCACAATGTGCAAAGTGTACTGCATACGCAGACGGAATCTTTTATGCCGAATAATATTAAAATGATGCTTGAAAGAATTACAGCTCAGCTAGAGTCATTGTCAGGAATGCCAGATAAAATTGAAAAGCTTACGGACTCAATTAATGGTTTAACCGAAAAAATGTCACAAATAGATGAAAAAGTTAACAAAAACGAACAACAGATAGTAGAACTGGTTGAAAAATTGAACAAGAAGGACGATCAAGTTAAGATGTTGGAGCAAAAAATAAACAACATGGATCAGTACTCCAGGAATAAAAATATTGAAATACATGGGCTTAAAGAAGAAAAGGATGAAAACTTGGCAAGCAAAGTAGTGATAATAGCACGCACATTAGAAATAAACTTCAATGAAAATGAGATTGAAGCAGTGCACAGATTACCATCGAGAAACTCATCAATACCAAAGCCGGTGATAGTTCAGTTTTCAAGAAGAACAACAAGGAATGCATTTTTGGAAGCTGGGAAGAAGACTAAAATTACTAATGATCAAGTAGTAAAAAACGCAGGAAACACAATGCTATATATAAACGAAAACCTTACACCGTATAATAAAAACCTGTTATGGAAAACTAAATCTGTACAAAAGAACTTAAACTATAAATATGCATGGGTAAGTAAGGGCACTATATTCCTAAAAAAAGATGATAGATCAAACGCGATAAAAATAACATCTGAACAAGAGCTGCCTAGGGAGTGAGATCAAGGTAAAGAAGATGTTAATAGAGGTGAAGAGCAGCAAACGTGTGTTTATTATCAGAATGTGAGAGGATTGAGAACTAAGACATATGATTTTTTTGTTAACGTGAATGTAATAGATTATGATATAATAGCACTAACAGAAACGTTTTTGTATGACGGTATAAAGGATGGTGAATTATTTGATGAAAACTTTACAGTGTTTAGGAAAGATCGATGTAGGGAACAAACTGGCAAGAAACGTGGGGGTGGACTATTGATAGCAGTAAAAAAGAATATTGAAGCTGTAGAAGTGCCAATTAAATATGTAAGTGCGTACAACGAAGTCATGTGTGTGGAAGTAAAATTAGAGGGTCGACAAAAACTTAACATTATTTTAATATATATAGTACCAGAAGCGCCACAGAGCGAATATAATACCTTATATGAGTTAATAAGTGATTTAAAGTTTATATGGGAATCTAAATGTATTGTTCTGGGAGACATGAATATAGCTGATTTATATCGTTACTGCATTTTGAAGGAAACAGTAAGTAATTTGCCCAACGCAGTTAAAAATTTCATAAATTTTGTTGATATGTTAGGATGTAAACAGCATAATGCAATTGTAAACAGTAATGGTAGAATTTTGGACGTAGTATTATCCAAATTTCTAATTGAAGTTAAAGCTGAAGGGGAAGCTATTGTTGCGGAGGATTTACATCATCCGGCCCTCGGGTTGTTTTTAACTTACATCTAAAAGATAGTATTGCCACAAGTAATACAGTAAATAATCACAAATACAATTATAAAAAAGCAAATTTTATGTTGTTGTATGAAAAATTAAGAGACTTTGATTGGACTAATCTAAATAAACACAAAAAATTGGAGGAAATGGTTGATTATTTTTATAAAGTAATATATAATATTTTAGATGAAACTGTGCCTAGAACAAAAAAAAATAATAAACAAAAATTTCCGATCTGGTAGGTATAACAAAAACATTATTAAATTAATAAAAGAGAAAGAAAAGTACCGCAAAGTAAGTCTAAATGTAAAAAATCTAAATCACGAAATTAATTATAAGAAAACTCGGACTGAATTAAAAAAACAAATCAAAATTGCTTACAGTGAATATGTTACTAACGTAGAACGCAATCTTAATCAAAATACGGATAATTGTTGGGAATATATTAAAAAAAACATGGGACTGGCAGAAGTACCTGCAACCATGTATTCAGAATCGGACGCAAACATTTTTGAAGGGGGTCAAGAAATATCACAGGGGTTTGCCGATTACTTTAAAAGTGTTTATGATGTGATCAATACTTCTCTATATGCACAAAGCAGTAAAAATATTATTAATAATAAAGATCTTGAGCACATAAATGTTAATTTGATAGAACTAAATCACATCAGTAAAGATGAAATAATGAAAGCAATCAAGAAGTTGAAAAATAAAAAATCTGTTGGGCCGGATGAAATTCCTGTGTATATCGTAAAGGGCTGCGCGGAGTATTTATTAGATCCTCTACACACAATATTTAATAAATCTCTGAAGCAACATATCTTTCCTACAGCTTGGAAACTATCTAAGATATGCCCAGTACATAAGCAAGGTAAAAAATCTCTGATACAAAATTATAGACCAGTCTCTCTGCTATGTATTTTTGCAAAACTATTTGAATCAATTATATTTGATAGTATATATGATAAAATTAAAAACATTTTGTGTAATAATCAACACGGTTTCACGAGAGGAAAATCAACGGTGACAAACTTATGCAACTTTGTTCAACCTGTGTTGGAAGCTATGGAAAATGGTTATCAAATTGATACGGTCTACACAGACTTTTCCAAAGCTTTCGATAAAGTTAACCACTCAATTCTACTAGAAAAATTATCAGCCATAGGTATTAACAACAACATTTTTCTCAAGTTATTTAACGGATAGAAAACAATATGTAGAATGTAGAGGGTTTAAATCTAACGAAATTTTAGCAACCTCAGGAGTCCCTCAAGGGTCAAACCTAGGTCCATTGTTATTTTTAGTATTTATTAATGATATAGGTGAATGTGTTAAGTATTCGGAGTATCTCATATTTGCTGATGATCTTAAACTATTTAAAACAATAACAAATGAGACAGATTGCAATTTTCTGCAGGAAGATATTTGTGCGATACATGATTGGTCAATTAAAAATCAACTTGCTTTTAATATAAGTAAATGCTCAGTAATAACTAATAAGTTATTCAAGAAAAAACACAAAATTAATTTACAAATACGAAATGAATCAATTAACTTTAGAAAGGAAAAACGAAATTAAAGATTTGGGAATAATATTTGATGATAAACTCTCATTTAACAGCCATATTGATATGTTAGTAAATCAATGTTATAAATTATTGGGCTTTGTTTTTAGAATTACTAAAGATTTTAAAAATGTAGAGACAATTAAATACATATTTAACACACTTATAAGAACTAAACTGGAGTATGCGGCGATCATTTGGTGCCCATACTACGTATATCAAAATCTAGCAGTTGAAAGGGTACAAAAAAGAATGTTGAAAACATGTCATTTCAAGCAGTATGGCCTAAAGTTTGAAGGTGATTATACCGAATTACTAATAAATAATAATCTTTGACACGGAATCGCTTCAAGATAGGAGATGTATAGGTACAGCAACACGTCTTTCTGCAGAAAATTGTAAACAATGTTATCAAAGATTCGAAACTTTTAGAAATGTTAAATTTCAACGTGTGTAGCAAAAGCTTGAGGAATGAAACAACTTTTAGATTAAAAAGATCCAAAACAAATTATTTTAAAAACTCTCCAATTCAAAGAATGTGTGATGCATTTAATAACTTGCAGATATCGGTAGATATTTTTAACATTACTGTAGCCAAATTTAAAAGTATTATTAAGTGAAAGTAAAGGTAGCGTAGACATCAGTATTTATGTACACTTTCTGTACACCAAATGAGTTATTTTTATTTGTTATTTTTTATTTTGTGTTAGTTTACATTATTACTAGTTTATTTTGTTTATTATATATTCATCTGTAATTGGGCAGTAGCCTGTTGGTGAATAAACTTTATTATTATTATTATTATATAAATTATAACCATGAGCAGTAAAAAAGAAAGCAAAATGCGAAGCTGTCCTGCTTCGCCTACAATTGTTGCAGAGTATTACACACCATTAAAAATAAGACAACAATCAGATCGCCTATTATTCACGACGGTTACATTTACGAAATGAGCCGCAGGCGAGTTTCGTAAATAACCGGAGTGAATAATAGCCAATAACATGCGAGTTAAATACTGTACTTTGTCCACATACTAAATACAACAATTTTTGTAAAAATTTATAACTGAATTTTTTTTTAAAAAACTTCATCTAATCAGCCATGACAGTTCATATCAAAGCCAGCAATTGTTTTTGATGTGATTCGTGAAACGTCAAATTAATATTCAATAATTGTAACAGAATAGCTATTTTCCTAACAAGTGCAGAAAAATAGGTTTCTGCACGTGTTAGGAACAATAGTTTTTCTACTAGCGTGCGGAAAAACTACTAGCGTGCGGAAAAACGCATTTTCCGCACGGTGCGGAAAAGTGGATTTTCCGCACTAAAACATGTGCGGAAAATGCGTTTTTCCGCACGCTAGTAGAAAAACATTTTTTAAAAACAACAAGTTACAGCAAGGACTATCATGACGAATCTGAGGGCCTCGAAATAAAGTTGGGGTATGTTGTAAGTATTGTATTGTGTTTTGACATTTGTGATTTTGACGTAAGAGTGAATTAGGTACCATAATTCACTCCCATAATTCACGGTAATTTATTATGGGTAGTCTTATGTTTAACAAAACACAAATAATCGATGTATAATTTAGTAGTCGTGGATAAAAACTATTAACTTTAAAAAACCCGTTGTATTTAATAAATTGTTAATTTGTAAGACAATAATAAATGTTAACTAAATGAAATAAGCTGGGCATTCATTTTGAATAGAATAACTAAACCATAATTAGAGTGAATTAGGTTCTGTGCGGCTGCAATAATCACATATAATTTTGTACGTTACAAACCCCTTGCAATTGAGAATTCCGAAGTTGAATTATTCACTAAATTTAATATCTCCTTTTCTGATAAATTAGATTATTCACTTATACCTACTGCTAAGTATAAGAAATAACTGCAGTCAAGTATTGTGTGATTTGCGCAACTATTCTGGATTATGAAATTACCAAACCAAGAATGGAAAAAAATTACAGTAGGAGTCAAACAGATCTAAAGCAGATATTTCAAATTACTATGCGATATTTAAAAACCTTTACAAAACATATCAAACTCAGATAACAGCCTATAACCTGATAAATACATTCAACACACACTGAATAATAAACTAGGTATAAACAAATATAACATTTACCTAAACTACTTAGGTATCATGTTTTTTAAGGCTTGGTTTATGCAGAACTTAATTTAAGAACTTAATTTAAGGACTTAATTTAAGAATTTAATTTAATTTATGTTCGTTTATGCAGGAATTAATTTAACTTAAGAATACAAGCATGTATTACCGATAATTTAGAAAACTGTACTATTAGGTATTCATTTTTCGTAAGACAGTAGCGCAGGCAGAAATTTGCTGACTTTACTACATAACTTATTTTGCAGTAAGCAATATTTAGCTTGTTTCCTGGAAGTTTATTACATATTTCCGAACTTTGGTGCAAGAATGAAGCTGTGAAAATTTTTTTAACAAACAAATAACTACGAAAACTAGTAATTTCGCAATAATTTCTCGTACATGATACGCTAATGATGCGAACATTTGGTTTGATAACAAGTCATCTCCTTAGAAACCGATGTGCGCCCAGTAATTTAACCTAAGACTTAATTTAAGAAGTTGAAAGTTACGAACTTCTTAAATTAAATCCTTAAATTAAGTGAACGTTAAATCATGCATAAACGGCAGTATGTATTTTGTACCTTTCAACTTTCTTAAATTAAGTCGCTGCATAAACCAAGCCTAAATTGTGCCTAATTTTAGGTTATTACAACGTGTTACAACTTCCCAGTATAACAAAAATATAATTATTCTCTTAATTATTACCATGTCTTGGAAGTGCAAAACGGAAAATGCGGATTTACCTATTATTTGATACTTTACTTCCTACTTTAGTGATGTGCAACAATTCAATATCTATGATTCAATATTCAGTTACTGCTGAATTGTTTGATTTACTTGAATAAATGAACGGAAAGCAGGCAATATGGCCGGCCGATAACGACTAAATCACAGGCACAGGACGCACAGGACTAAATCGCGAGCCAGTGTTGCCAGATTTTTTCAGTGAATGGTCGCCATTTAGTAACTTTAAAGTCGCCAATGTCGCCAACTGCTAAATAACTTTAGAGTCGCCAAAGTCGCACTGCTAAATAACCAAGTTTTGAATTCGAAAGTTGTTTATACATTTAATCTTTTCCACTTTTATTATATTTATAAAATATTTAATAAAAAAAATTAAAAGGGGCGTGAATAAGCGACATCAATTATCAATCCTAGCTCTGAAAAACGTAAGTTATAAATTTGACCGAATTCATCGTGAATTTGTGTTAAAATTCATTAAAAATCTTTTACAAAAATAATAAACTTTATTGCACTTACTAAAAACAATTATCGTCAAAAGTAGCCTTAATTTTACTTATAGTAGCCAATTTTAGTCGCCAGTCGCCAACTAGAAAATATTGTCGCAAAAACAGAAAAAAAATAGCCAAAATGGCGACAAGTCGCCAAATCTGGCAACACTGTGTGGGGTTGATTGCGTTGTCGGACAGCACGTGTTGTTCTCTTACGCGGTTGCGCAGAAGCGTTAATTCTGTCCGAAAATATTTTTGTTGTGAATACCTTCACTGGAAAAGAAAACAAAACCAAAAAATACAAAATGTTCAGAACGTAATAATAATCTATTTTTACTAAACGTTTCTTCTGCTGATATTCTGTAATATTCTAATATTATATTATAATATAAACACTTAGTATATTGTACCTGTCTTAAAGCATTAATTCGTTTCCGATTTATTCTCATTTTAACATTATATATTTTGATTGCGCAATTAAACACTTTTAATCGAGCTGCAGAACAGCATCTTCGCAAAATTGTGCCAAGCTGACTGTTTTACACCAGAAATAAGGGACTTTTAAAATTTTACCATTGAATTCCCTATGTAGCGTAATTCAATTTTACACCCTTCATATTCAATTAGTTTATTAGTTTAGCTAAGTAAGCAACATTTATACCGAGAGTTATAATAACGCAATGAATAGATATAATGACTCAATGTATAGGTTATCATTAAAGACCGGATAGTTAAGCAAAATAAAAGGTCGAAAAAGGCAGGCAAAAAGGCAAAAAAACAAGCAAAATAGGCACCAAAAAGGACAAAAAAGGCAAAAAAAAAGTACAAAAAATGACTAATGGGGTGTTATTACTTTATTAGGTACCTTAGAGTAAATGTTGTAAGCTGATAAGAGGATTAAATATTGAAGAGAAAGTTTGCCTTCAGTGGTTTGTTCACCGAATTCCTTTCAAGTAACTTTAGAGTTTCAACTAATGTTCTTAAAAATTTCTTAGAAAAAAAAATTTAAATTTCAAAATTAAAAAATAAATTAAATTAATAAGTACCAAAAACTAAAAAAAAAAATTTTTGCAGAAAAGGTGCTAAATAGGCAAAAACAACAGAAAAACAGGTGAAAAAGGCAAAAAAAGACAAAAACCCCCAAAAAAGGCAAAATAAAATTTGCATTTTTGGAAAGCGCACGCTCTGGAACGGATTTTAAATCGGGACTCCCTGAAATATCTCCAATTCTAAAAAAAGGCATTTTGCCTAACTATCCGGTCTTTAGTTATCATCTTTAGAAGGAAGCAAGGAAGACCTTATAACCTTTATTCATTAGAATAGATAATCATTAAGTATAAATACTATTGTATGTGTTTACTCTAGTTAGTTTATAATTATAAGTTTCCTAGTTCATAACATCGTCAAGTCAGTAGGCGATTAAGCTAAGAACATATTGTAACTCCGTTTGTCAAAAATAAAGCTTTTTTTTATATAAGCCTAATTTGAAAACGTTAATTGGCGCAGTCGGGTCGGATTTTCCGAAGAATTCTACTGTGTGCAGCAACCAATCGCAAGAACAAAAATACCACGGAATCCACTGTAATTGCCACAGCCCAAGGTATCCTTCAATTTTGAAAAAACAAGAATCAACTCAGGAGCGGGTAAACACCTAAAGAAGTTCACAACATCAGAGCCGAGACATCCAGTCAAGGATCAACGCTGATTAGAAGTTCAAACAATAGGAAGCTCGAAAATCCAAGTTCAAGATTTTGAAAAAAGCGAAGAAAGTTCTTACTTGTGAGTAAAAGGTTAATTAATAAAATTAAAAATACTAATATAAATTTAGTAATAGTATATTATTCAACGAGCGTATAATGATGGCTATTACCCACGAAGATGAAAGTTGCAGCACTCGCCTTCGGCTCGTGCTGTAATCATTTGAGTGGGTAATAGCCATTATATGCGAGTCGAATACTATGCTTTATCTACAACTATTTAAATAACAAAGCAAATTTAAAAGTTCAAAAATTTAAATAAAACAGATCATCATACCTGAAAACAATTTTTTTAGTTTTGTTTCTCAGTTCTGTCAGATAGTGTTACACAAAATACACAGTAAGTTATTTGGTCATAATAAAATTTCAAAAATAAACAGATATATTTCAGATCATTTATAATAACTTTGTGTATTTTGTGCTGTTTTGTGCAACACTATTTATTTGACAGAACTGAGAAACAAAACTAAAAAATTGTTTTCAGGTAGGATGATGATTTGTTTTATTTAAATTTGACAGGACGATTGAGTAATATAAGTATTACTCAATCGTAGTGTCATTATTATTCAATTGACATTTGTAATGAGTGTCATTAACCGTTAAAAATTGTATAGTAATGGAAGTATTACATAATAGTTGTATATAAAAGATTTTATCCCATACGGAGTAGGCAGATTGAGACCGTTATGTGATATAAATCCTTTTTAGGGAACACCTAACTAACATAAAAATTGAAAAGGTATATTGAACCTTAGGAAAAGGTATAAACCTTAAAACTTTGTAAAGTTTTTATTTGTAACAGTTTTAATACGTACAAATTTTATAAATAATTAAAATGGCTCCACCAGAATCACAAATTCCCTTAGCAGAAAAGGCGATAGCCGCAGCTAGACATTATGGTGAAATTTTACCTAAATTCGACGGTAAAATAGGAACGTTAGACTCATTTTTAGCTAGAGTGCAGAAATACCATGACAGGTATGGTACAACTGCTGACGTAACGATAACAGACTATGTATTTTGTTTAATCTGTAATAAATTACAAGGAGAAGCTAGTGATCTCATAGCACTTAGATCAGATATTACAACATGGGATGAACTAAAGAATCTTTTGTTAATAAAATACGGAGATTATACTGATAGGAAGTTATTAGCGCAACAGTTTAGAAATTTAAAGATAGGCTATAATGAATCGTTGACAGATTTTATTGATAGGATTAAAACTATGGAAAATAGGTTGAATTCAAAAATTATGTCAGATAGTACATTATCATTAGCTAGACAAACAGTTTATAGGGAGATAAATGAACAAACAGGTATGGAAACCTTAGGAATTGTCCTCCATTATTACAAGCAATTTTGGACGTTAAAGAAAAGAAAACTATGGCTGAAACCATTAGTGTAGTTTTGAATTATGTTGAAAAACATATGAATTCTGAAAAGGAATTTAAAAGGAGTAATTTCCAAAACCAGTCCGGTAGTAATTTTAATAATGCAAATAAGCATAAGGGAAGTAAACCAGCTTACCCAAATCAAAATCAATTGAATCAAAATCAATTCAATCAAAATCAATTAGGGAAAAAATTTAATTACCCACAAAATATGCAAAACAATCAGCAAAAATTCTATGTAGATAGGAAAAATAACAAGTAGGTACTATGCAGAAATAGATGTAAATCGTAAAGATTATAACGTGTTTAGACCTAAAGGATACTTTAGTAAAACTAACGCGGCAACAAACCAAAATACCCCAATGTCAACTAGTGGCATGAGACCTCAACAAACCCCTATGTCAACTAGTAATGTTAAAAATAATTACTATAATAAGAGTCCTCAGATTAGTAAACCATTGATAGGTGTAACTCAGGTAGAAACAACATCAGATCAGTATGACGAGAGAGATTTCGAAACTTTTGAAATAGAAAATATGTTAGAGGAGGTTAATTTAGAAAATAGGTTAGAAAATGATGAAGAAGAAGAAAATTTTTGCCTAGAAGCCTCGGAACAATAATTGAAATCCATAAATATATAATTAGCGATGATGATGACGATGTACAAGCAGCAGTGGCTGCAATCGTTATTTAAAAAAAAAAACAGAAAAAACGAGTCCGTAAATGTTGGACTAGACCGACTCTTTTGGAAAGAAAGCAAAAGAAAGACACATGGTATCGTACGTCTCATGAGTTCATTAAAGAAAGATGATTTAATATCAGAATGCAGAATCGATAATGGAAATATAAAAAACTTTTGTCGTATGACTAGCACTGATTTGGAATGGTTACTGTGCAAAATTAGTCCTTTAATTCAAAAGGAAGACACCGGAAGACACCAACTATAGAGCTGCTATATCTCCATTGATTGGAACGTCTACTACTAACACTTCAATTTCTTGCGACAGGAGATTCATATATCTACTTTTCTGATGTACTTATTTCGAATCTCCAAACAAGCAATTTTGTTAATTGTACCAGAAGTACACACAAGTTTCTTAAACAAGATACAAGGTGTCCACACTGCGTTGAGAAACAGAAATGTTTACCAATGTTTCCAGATTTCCTTTGATCTTTACCGCTAAATATGGAAACTAGCAACTTGTAGGAACATTTGTTTCTGCAACCATAAATAATAAGGAACATCAAGAAACTTTCAGAAACATTCGGAAACAAGTTCCAGGAACAAGCAACATAAACACAATGTTCCTATGTGTTGCTTACCGGTGTGGACGTAGCTTTAGGAGGGAATAATGTAGAATTATCGTCTGTATAATAACTATAATAATGTAATCAGCATAAAGTCTACCAATGGAAAATTGTAAATTGTAGAAGTAAGTAAACGTTAGTAGGTGTCTTTTATCATTAAGTAACTTAAGAATCATTATTCGTAATTGTTATCAGTATACAGTAACTTAACAATAACTTTAATACGTGGCCCAAAATACCATTTTTCTAAACTAGTGATGGCTCAAATTACATACTTAGGAGAAAGCGCATTAGAGATTCGTGGCCCAGATTACCAACCCTCGATGGGTGTCTTTCTTCTGTTCATACGGAATCCGTAGTATAGTCTCGTTTTTCTCGCTAGGCATTCAAATGCTTATCAGGGTTTGCGTCGCGAATTATACTGTTGAATAGCAAAAACGAATCGTTTATTTTTAGTATGGGAAAGTCCAGCGGAGCTTTGCACCTTCGCTTTTTATTTTTTGCTTCGTTTCCTAACTCTTCTATCTAACGCGATGTCTGCAGAACTCGGAAGTTAAATACATGGATATAATTTCACACCTCTAAGGGAACGAATAACTAATACAACTTGAATCTCAAGATTTATAGTGCTTGTTTATAATTAAGGAGGTCTCTCAGAACCACAAGATGTTATCCACACACTACCTTTTAAATAATTTAATGTCATTAGTGTTAAATCTCACTCATGACTTCATGAGACTAAAAGACCTGTGATATAATTAATTATAAAGGAACGTAACCAGACACAGCTGGAACATAGCAAATTTTAAAAATAAGTCAAGTACTAAACCCGATTCCCCAAAAAATATGACCTGGTAAACTTGCTTTTCATAAAAAGTAATTTAGGTTAAATACATTTATAGGTCAGTAATGAAGAAAGAATACGTCGAGTTTAAATGAAAACCATTTGGTATTTACTCAAACGTGTATAGACTTTCACTATTCGTTTAAAATAGCTGGAACTGCAATTTGCTTTTAGCGTAACAAAAATAAAAAAATGATTTAGATTGGTAGTACAATAGCAGTAATTTTGATCTTATACTTAGGCCCGGTCTTTCCATCTCCTATTAACTTTATTCAGCTATTAACTTAACCGACCAATAACTGAAGCCCGTCTGTCAAAATTGGCGTCAGTGATTGGTCGAAAAAAATTTATTCGTCAAATAGCTATTAGGAACATTAGGAGATGGAAAGACCGGGCCTTAATATAATTTGGGTCTTTTTGTATAACTTCTTTTAAAAACATGCTGTACCTAACAAGTACCACGACTTCTAAATGTAATTACATAAGGGTTGGCCTTGAAAAATAAAATTTACTGTCTTGCAGATTCTTTAAAAATCTCTGCTTATAATTTTTTTACGACAGCAAATGAATTCCAAAGCTTGTTGTTGACAGTACTTTTATTTTTCATGGCCTACCTTTATGTGTAATTACTTTTTGAAGACATGGTATCGACCGACGCGACGACTGGAACTGCTCTCGAATAATATTTTCTAAAAATCCCCTTTCCGCTCTACATCAAAGATATCATTGTTCACCAACAATGTTTGAAAAGTACTGTTTTTTTTATTAAAACGTTTATACAGGGTGTTTTTGAAATAGAGGCAAATAAAAAAGAAGGGGTTATCTGGTTCTTCCTAACAGAAAGATAAATATACTTTGTATAAATAATTGATATTAATTTTTGTCAACTAACGTATATGTGGGCAATGGTGGTCACCTGACCGCGAATGCCCGCAATGTGTTTCTCCATGTATTACATTTATTACCTTTGCAAATTTCAGCAATTTAACTTTTTAGATGCCGAAAATACGCTCCAGAATTACTCAAAGGGCCTTATGGACGTCGGAGACACTTGATAGAACCGTCGGGTTAATTCAAGAGGGATATTCTTTACGAGCTGCTTCAAAAGCAATGGATATCCCATTTTCAACTTTACAAGCTAGAATAAAAAAACAATCATACTCCGATCCGAGTCTTGGGAGGCACCCTGTGTTTAATGTTGAAGTGGAAAATGAAATGGCGCAAGAAATAAAACATTTAGCTAACATATTTTATGGCTGTACGGCACTTCAAATAAGGAAAATGGCATACCAGTATGCTGAAATTCATAATATAAAACATAATTTCAATTCCCAATCTAAAATGGCTGGACGTGAATGGTTGAACGGATTTCTACGTAGAAACAATATTTCTGTTCGAAAGCCGGAAGCAACTAGTGTTAATAGAATTACAGCCTTTAACAAAAGAGGTCAGTTCTTTCTATAAACTATTGGAAGAAGTGATGGTGAAATACAAATTCGTTCCAAAGAATATATATAATTGCGACGAAACCGGCATTTCTACAGTACAAAACCCTGGAAAGATATTGACTGCGAAAGGGCAAAAGAGAGTTGGTTGAATTACTAGCTGGGAAAGAGGTAGGAAGATAACTGCATTATGTGCCATGAATGCTGCTGGTGGATTTATACCTCCTATGTTTATCTATCCAAGAAAGAGGATGACACCACTCCTTGAGAAAGATGGTCCGATAGGCGCACTTTACAAATGTTCATACAATGGATGGATTAACGAAAATCTTTTCATTGAATGGCTTCAGCACTTCGTATCTTATGCCAAACCTTCTAAAGCTGAACCAATTCTTTTGATTTCAGATAATCATTCCAGCCACATTTCTCTTCCCATTTATGAACATTGTAAAACAAACCATATTGTTATGTTATCCTTGCCGCCCCACACATCGCATAGGATGCAGCCATTAGATCTTACCTTCTTTGGACCACTTAAAGCAGCCTATAAGAATGAATGTGATTTTTTTATGAAGTCGCATCTTGCCGAAAAGATAACCCCTTATGAAGTAGCGTCGCTGTTCCAAAAAGCTTTTTCTAGAGTGGCGTCTATCAGTAAAGGCGAATCGGGATTTAGAACGGCTGACATCTTCCCATTAAACCCAAATAACTTTACGGATGAAGACTTCTTGCCTGCTGAAATTCCACAGTCTGAACCGGTGGTCGTTGATTCTGAATCGTTTCTAGACCATGCTACTACCTCAACATCAACACAATCAGATCCAATTCCTGGAACATCCACGCAATTAGATGCAATTCCTGGAACATCAACAGAAACGCTGCCTAAAGTTCGAGATCTGCTTCCAATGCCATCTAAGCCGCCATCTGTGAAAATTAGAAAGGGTCGACAGAAGCAGCATGCTACAATTTTGACATCAACGCCGAACAAAGAAAATCTGATTGAAAAGGAAAGAAAAAAGGTAGCAAGAAACAAACAAGAAAAAACTAAAGAAAAATGCACAGGCAAAAGGAAAGAAAAAAAAAAGTTACAGAAGGAGGGCGTCGAAAAAGCGAAAAGACAGGTACCTACTTCAAGATAGTAAAACCATGGTGAAACCTCTGAATCTGACGTTAACTCTGCTGATCTTTGTGATGATAGCGAAGATGATGACATGAAGGATGCAGGTAACAGGTGCATTATCTGCGATGAATTTGGCCGAGATAATGAAATGTGGTACAGATGCACCTCATGCGGTCTGTGGGCCCACTCGGAATGTTCTGGATGGGATTCAGCCGATGGATATTTATGTGAAATGTGTTTGAAGCATTGACTGCAATTACCTGCAAAGTGACCAGCATTACCCGCAAGTGTGGACAATGATGGTCAAACGTGTTTTATCCTTATTATTTTTTTATAAAAAAACAAAAGCAAATTTGGTTACTTTTGTTATTCTATTAGATAGTTTAATAGTTTAAGTTTGTAACTAGTAACTTGCAATAAATACTTTATCTTAGATTTTGGTTTTATTAAATTTATTGCTTAAGTGACCGCCATTACCCCATTTTACCTACCTTCCGCTAATACTGTAAACTTCGGATAGAGTTTGTACAAAAAGAGATTTTCTGGGCTAACTAATTATTCAAGGAAGATCCAGCGAGGGAAATAGAAGAATAACATAGCAACTCCAATCAACTTTTTAGGATAGCTGTAAATATGTTTCAAATACTTAACCAAATTGATCAGTGATCACCAATCTCCACACGGATGTTGCATATTATAAAGAAGAAAAAGCGTTTTTGACAAAATAGTAGGATCCAACAAAAAGGACATAAATAAATCATACCTACACATCCACGAGTGATGACGAGCCTAAAAAGTTTCAAACGAAATTCAACCCAACTTCATTATTTTCATATATTAATATGTATTACATTATTTTATAATATTATGGGTCTAGATCTCTCTACAGACGTTGGAAAAATGGAAACATATATGCCGAGTTACATTTTAGACCTTTTAGACTCATCATCGCTCGTGAATAACCCTTTATACAGGGCGGTGAATTGATTCACACGCCATAGGGATTTCAATGCTAAAATTTTAATTTTGAACTACCTGCTTCCCTAATTATTTTGAAGTTATAGAATCAATACTGCATCCGCTCGTGTTATTCATTGTAAGTTTTCCTATTTTAGAAAGCTTAAAATCATGAAATTAAATCGTCACTTTAACAAAAATCACTCATGCCTTGGAATTAGTGAAACGCAAATCAATTTGTTTATTTGTCAGAATTTAAAATTAAGCACCACTGCAATAATATTTCGACTGATTTTTATACAATAGTATATTATATTATTAGGAGTAGAAAGAGTTCTTTTTGTGTTGAGCTCATATTGCGGCCGAGGCGCACGCGCCGAGGCTGTGCAAGTGAGCGATACACAAATAAGACGTTCTACTCCGAATAATATATACTATTTTTTCTTCAAGTGTAAAAATATTCTGTTGCTGTAAACAAATATTTCCTAAAAAGTCATTTCCACAGGACAACGCTCTCCCGTCTACCAACCTTGGGGGCGGAGCTATGGGCAAAATACTGCCGTTGCCATGGATACGTAAACACATTATTGTACTAGTAACATTATTTTCATTTTTTGACTATTAACAAAATGACTTCCTTCTACATAGCCAGTTCTGTACAACAATACGAATATTATGATACGCTTGAAGAAAAAATCATGTATTCTCTTGGCAAAAAAGTGTAAATTCTAAAATAGTACTATGCCAGGTGTTCCGGAAATGGTACCCCTGGAATCATTGAAATCTGAAAGTTTCCTGTGGTAGGTTTGAAGCTGTTTGGACATTTAATAGTTTTTTTTTTTGTAAAATTGACCAAATAATTCTGTTAAATCTTTAATTAATAGGTTATATTGCTTGGCGTTAATTCCCGCCTAGATTTAAATCCTGTCGTTCGGTTTTGCCACTACTCGTAGGTACTCGCCCTAAACCTCCCTTACTACGGTGATGAGCATAAATACGGTGTATCTACAAATACACGTATCTAGACGCCTCGGGTTTGTCTTGCAACGATTGGTACTCTAGTAAGTACCGGCTGCACAAGCGGTAAATATGTATGTAGTATAATTTTATTATGTAAGTTGATACAAATAAATTCGAATATTAATCTTAAAAAATAAAGAAAGGTTAATTTAAAAATAAACAAATTCCAAAACTTGAGTGATTTTTGTTAAATCGGCCATTTTCATAATTTTATAGTTCGCGCATACGGGGGCAGTAGGATGGCAATATAGGTACCTACAACAAAAACTGAATAAAAAGATCCCCGACCATTTTTTGATCAGACCGCCACTTTTCGAGTTTCAATTTTAAATATTTGATCAAGTGGTTTCCATTAATCCATGAAAATTGTCAGAAAACAGATAGTTCAAAACAATTTATTGTTCGAGCAGTACAACGACGACGTGCTGCAGCTTACTTAGGGCCGATTTTACAATACTGGTATAAACCTGGAATAATCTAATCCTCAAACAATTACCAGGGTTACAATTTGGCAGTTATTTGGTTATGTTATTTGTATAACCTTGGGCAACTAATCTAGCACTAGCTTTTGTATTTGAGTATTTTTCCTTCAGAAGATATTTTTATTTTAAATATCCAACGACAACTAATTACTCTCCCTTCAGAAGGCAATTGAACAATTTTCTATAGGTACTTTATTACTGTTGAAAACACTTATACGGAGGAGAGTTATTAGGTTCTCGCATAGCTAGTTTCCGGTTTCGCGTCAAGAAATTTCGTCACGCGCGCCGCCGCATCTAAGCAGGGGAAGCAGGGTGCGAGCATGTGGGGTCTGGCAAATCCAAAAAATTTATTTGCCGGGTAAAATTTTGTAGTTAACGCGTGCGCAAACATTTTTCTGTAGCCAAGTACATATTTGCAACGAGGTCGACGCAAGGTTAAAGGTCGATTCACACTGTACGGCACGGCACGACAGGACACCCACCTGGAACGACACGACAAAATATAGTTTAATGTACTTTTGCGGCAGCATTCAGATTGTCCGTTAACGACACGTCACAGATAGGACACGGCAACGACAAGTCCGACCGACATTCTGCAGAAGAATGTTTTACGTGTCTGTACCTGTCTGTGTCGGTCCGTGTCTGTAGATGTGAACAGGCAGTTATTTGTTAAATTTGTTGTAAAATCATGGACAGCGTCTTCTATTTTATTTAACAAATAATTGAACTGGTGGTTTGACATTCTAAAATACTGGTAAAATTTTGTTTCGTCATCAACTTGTACAAAGTATAATATTCTCCTTCAATATTTCTTTTCAGTAAACTTTTATATACCCACACACGATTTTGTAATTTTTCTTTTACATGAACTTCGACTTCATCTTCGTCAAGTATGTGTTTTACACATATTTAATAAATAACTTCAAATAATTTTATATTAATAATATTACGCCCAAAATTTGTAACTGTCGTGAAGCGTCTTCACAGTGTGAATACTTAACAAAAATGTCGTGTCGTTGACGACACGCGTCTGGTCGTGTCGTGCCGTGCCGTTCCGTATAGTGTGAATCGACCTTAAGGCTGAGGTTACATTAAATGCGTATGCGTGCGATTTTATAGTCGTACGCGGACGTACGACCACTGCAACGAAAACAAACCTATTCATTTCAATATGTATGGTTACATTGTACGCGATTGAGAGTGACGCGCGCGCACGTGAACGTACGTGTATCAATTCGAAACAAACTGGTTTGTTTTTACCGCGCTAAACGTGCGATATTAGGTACTGAAAAACAAAAGTAAACAGATATTTCAAGCTAATTATTAAATATTTTAACAAAAATGGATGTTGAAAAACTTATTTTGTGTATTGAATCAAAAAGGCCCTTGTGGGACCAAAAATGTAAAGAGTATCACAATATTGTCTTTTTTGGTCTAGAATCATGTATTTTAAGACATTGTTCTCGAATAAATATACATTTAATATTTCTTGGTTCATCATAATTGCACTGTCCGGCTGTCGCGTCGTCCTACGATGAACGGAAACAATGTAACCAGAAGTTGAACGACAAAAAGTCGTGCGTGCGCGTACGACTAAAAAATCGCACGCAAACGCATTTAATGTAACCTCAGCCTTAGTCGTGAACGAGACCGTTTACAGAATAGCTTTCGTAGGCTGATCCACAAAACACCTGACTGTCAGCGTAATAAAGAGGTTAAGTTATCTCTGGGCTGATCGTTGAAATGATCGGTAGGAGAGTCGCTAACGATCGCCGGTAGCTAACGAACCGCTCATGAACGGTTTTTTACAGAATAGGGGTGTCAGATAGTTGTATGATGGGTTACACACAACAAATTTGACGGTGTGACCACGCTGTTCGACATGTTACATCAAACATTTTTCCATGACGTCACAGAATGTGTTTGACAAACAAATTTGATGCGATAAACTGATCGTGTGACATAGGCTTTAGACAGCAACTTTTGTGCCAAAATACCTGATGAAAATTCTTTTGTATTTTTACAGTAGTAATCGTATTTTGTATGGAAGTGTCTTTTGTTTTTGTTATATTTTCTCTTATTATACATGATTTCACTAAAGTTTCAAAAGTTTTTTGAGTTGAATGTAAATAAGCACCAGTTTCTTGACAAATTGTGCACTTATCTCCTAATTTTACATTAAATTTCAGCTTCGATTCAAGTTCACTTTCAGAGCTCGTACTGCTAGTATCTACACACTTCATGACTGTTATCAAATTGTAAATTTATTATTCTGAAATTTCAAAAGTATAGGAGAAGAATATAAATCGCTAAACCGTTTGCACATATAGGTATGAAAACAGTTGGACAGACGAGGTGCGGGCGCATTATCTGAACGAAATTGTGGAGGGGACGCCGCCGCGGCTTCGGCTCGATGCTGCAACTCTGCTGAGCGCGTAAAATTGTTATCTAAATACATTATTAGATACAGCTCATTAACCATACATTCAAAAATTATAAAACAAAAACTATTCGCATCCCCATACTTAAGGCCAACTTTTGTCAAGAGAAAATTTTTTTGAATTAGGCTTTTATTGTGGATATTTTCGAGCGTGAAGCGTCAGAAACGTGAAATTGACGGACTTTTTTGTTGGGATCATTTCGAGTTATCGGCGTTTAAAGTTATTTCTGCCCGTAAGAGCCAATGCATTTCTTCAATTTCAAAAATTAAAAAAACATATAAGCCGTACGAATTTTGTTATGAATTTTTTACCAAAAAATTCGTTTCTTTTTGTAGTTTCCCGTCATATGCGTAACTCGTAATTCGTTTCTAGTGCCCTTCTCCATGGACCGATTTTTGACGGCTTTTGGATTTTAAGTCAAAAGGACATAAGCTTCGATATTCCCACATTCGTTGTTTTTAACCTCGAAAGTTCCACGGAAGTGAAAATAAACGCCTCCGAACACTCTACTATTGTACACCACCGCAGATAACAGAAGCTACGAAAATGACTTCTTTAAGTTTGCTGGTATTGTATTGTATTTTAACATTTGTGATTTTGACGTAAGAGTGAATTAGGTACCATAATTCACTCCCATAATTCACGGCAATTTATTATGGGTAGTCTTATGTTTAACAAAACACATAAATAATCGATGTATAATTTAGTAAATTATACATCGATTATTTATGTGTTTTGTTAAACATAAGTGGCTGTTCTCACCAAAGCAACTGGCGACTGCAACGCGACCGCAACTTTAGTTGCGTTCCTCTTGTGTTCTCACTGAAATCAACTGTTTTGAAGTCTCTTGTTGAGGTAGTTCTGAACAAAATGTCGTCCTCGTCAGATAAATTTAAAAATTTGTTTTATGTTGAGAATATATGTATGATTAATATTGTCATTTATGAAAATATGGCCGCTGCATACTTGCTAGTAAAAAAGCGTAAAAAAAAACATACCAAAAATTTTGGGTTAACCCTTTTATACCACAAATTTGGGACTTAGTTTTTATATAGTGGCGCAGGAATTGAATAATGTGCGCTTCAACGAGGGCCACAAAATTTAGTTTTTGCCGTTTAGGTGGGAACACGCGTATTTAAATATTAACGCCGAGTCGCTTTGCGGTTGCGTTGTGGTCGCCGGTTGCTTTGGTGAGAGCAGTCCCTAAGACTACCCATAATAAATTGCCGTGAATTATGGGAGTGAATAATGACCCATTATTCACTCTTATGTCAAAATCACAAATGTCAAAATACAAAACAATACAACATAATTTCGCAGCTTCTGTTATATGCGATGGTGTACAAGACATCTCGTCACTGTCGCGCTGTCCATTTTTAACTTTTTTAATACAAAATACTTGCAAAAGCAAAATCTCGCGCACAGTATTAGTTTTTTGACGTTTCTCGAATAACATCAAAAACAATTGCTGCCTTTGATATAGGTACAATATCCATGGCTGATTAGATGAAGTTTTTAAAAAAATGTTTCTGGTAGCCTAATTATAAATTTTTACAAAAATTGTTGTTATTTAGTAATACTCGTGGACAAAGTATAGTATTTAACTCGCATGTTATTGGCGGAATAATAGCCATCCTAACATGCTCGTTGAATAATATACTATTATACAACTGGGCCTTAGTGTTACTATTTCTCTATAGAGGTCGCGCCGCTTGCCTCTCTTTTTCGTTTAATCAAACTTGACAGATTTATTTTTCCCTATTATCCGCACTATCAGGATAATAACATTGCGACAAGTTGAAAACCTCGTATCATTAGGTGGTATGAGTCCTCCCGCGATGGCAAACGATTTGTTAGCATACAAGTTAATTCAAGGCATATACAGTGTGGGTACTATCAAAACCGAACATAGGAGAATTGCATTGTAACTAACCTTTATATAGATTCCCGCTCGCCATTTAAACCCACAAGGATGGTAATGGTATGAATATAACGACAAAAATACAGCGGATGCGATGGTACCAATAAATGTTGGTTCTTTTATAGTAAATTCCAAAACTTTATGTACTTCAAGGTCATACGAACTAAGTTATGGACATGACGTGCGCCGATGTAGCTGGTCCAGATCAGTGCAAGAGATATATATTTTTTCGTTCCTTTTAATGTTCTAAGTTTTTCGCTTTACCCTCAATTTACAATTTTTAATGATTGCTACACTTATTAAGATGTATAATTCATGTTACGCCGCTGTAATTGTCAATGTGACAGTTCTCATTTTGAAACGAAGCGAGCGTCGCGGTGACCTTGAAGTACATAAAGTTTTGGGAATTTACTATAGTTACCTTTTTCTGTAAAAAAATTTATAAAATATTGCTATTTTGAAATAACAAGGTTGGTATGACTGTCAACTTTTTTTATCTGTCAATTAAATTATTTGACATCAGTCATAAGTTTCTGTTATTAATATCAGATATGAATAATAACGCGTATTCAGTCGAGCAGAGGGTTTTGCAAATCTCCTATGTTCGGCTTTGAAAGTACCGACCTGGTATGAATATGTATCATATTAGCTGAATCCAGAGTATCATTTTTAAAGTATGAAAAATTGGAATCTAGGAAAAAAAACCTACGGAAAAAAACCTGAGAAAAAAACCTATGGAAAAAAACCTACAGGAAAAAAAACCTAGGAGTAGGATGTATTTTGTCAAAACATTGATTGGACCTTTTAAGTCTTCCACCTACTCTGATTAACTGATTATGTAGAAATGGATTTAAATTCAACATCTTGCTCTTATTACTTAAATTTTTCCCTTTTGGTAAACGATTGTATTCTTCCCCGAAACATTTTTTGTACGCTCTTAATTAACATCCCTCAGCTTACCTTCTAACCATTTTTTGTTTTCTTTTATGAGGAATGAAAATCCCTCAGCTTACCTGCTATCCATTTTTGTTTTCTTTTATGAGGAATGAACATCCCTCAGCTTACCCCCTAACCATTTCTTGTTTTCTTTTATGAGGAATGAGCATCCCTTTGTGCAAAGAGCAACTAACTTGAACACAGACTAAGGCTCCATGTGCACAGATTTTCTTACCATGTACACAGACTTCATTGACCATTATAGGTTTTTTTTCCGTAGGTTTTTTCCATAGGTTTTTTTTCTTAGGTCTTTTTTCCATAGGTTTTTTTTCCTATTACGGGAAAATTGATCTAAGCTTGACTTTTCAAACATTTCATTCACAAACATGTAAAAAAAATAGAAACAAATTTCCAGAATTTTTTCAAAAACGTTCCATTTTTAGAATAGTTGAGATTCGGGAGAAGAAATTTTTATTTTTTTTAAGGCTTGGCTTATTAGTTAAAAACCTTTTTTTATTAAACAACCAAATCTATCGTACAAAAAAGCAAAACACTGTTTTAACTAGAGATAATGTAGATCGTTCTTAAGAAAATGCAAATCAATGTAAACTAAAATATTTTGGAGATGAAGTTAACAAACTGTGATAATGTTAAGTGACACAAATAGCTTTTTCAAGAAATGAGTCGATGCCTTTGCTCTTAGCACAGGCCATTGTAATGCGATCCTGTGTTACATTTTCATTTCCTTTTTTATCCACCTTTTCAATGTTCAGTTCCTTTAGAACCTCGTTGATTTCTACATCTCGCAGACAATGTACAGTAGCCTTTACCTCTGAACCCTCTATCTTCTCAGTGAAATGCAACCCCATTGCCAGACGAAGTTTTATATTACTATCATAATGCTTCTCGTTTATGAAGTCCTTGTAGTATCCTTGGGTGAAAAGTTGTGCCAGGGCATCACGTGAACTCTCTTTTTTGTACTTCAATTCAATGATGATTCCTTGTCCATCTTTGTGTGCTATCATATCCAGTCTGTTCTGGTCGATATTATAGGTTTGATTGCCACAGGTGTAACCAGCAGCGAGTACTACAGATGACACTACACTTTCTACTCCTGCCTCATTACATGGATGAATGGATGTTGTTTGAATGAGCTCACCCAGTTTGTCAGTAAAGGATTTCAAAGCGTTTATGAACTCTGCTTTGTCTTTATTGGCAAAGTGCATCAAATTATTAAGATGACTTTGACAAGCCTTATGTGCAGTCTCATTTAAGCCACAATGTTGTTTTAAATGCTCTACCATCTTTTCAGTAAATATGGGTCGTAGATCATCAGGAATTCCAACAGAAGTTGGGGGATTCGTTTGGAGACTTTCTCTCCTAGGTATATATGATAAATAGCCTTGGCGTAGTAGGAAACAGATAACAAGATTCATGGAAATATAAGCTCGGGAATCTCTATTTGCAATATGTAATTGTAGAAGGTTCTTCAGATTCAGTTGAACTGAAAACTGAGCCAGAATGCATCTTCCTTGAAGCATACGTTGAATCATCTCCTTCAGTTCATCCCTTTTGAAAAGATTATCGAGACTTTCAACATAACCACTTTCTTGCCAATAATTTTGTAAACTGGCATCTCCACTCTTGTGGTTTTGCAGAAAGTTGACAATTGCATATGGATTAAAGATCTCATGTTCTCCACGTTCCGTATAGTAACCATTATACTTAGAGATTGCCTTCTTTCTTAAATCTTTATCTACAGAAAAGATTTCAAAAAGCTTTTCCACTTCTTTCAAATTGAATCCATAATACTTCAAGCACGGCTCATCCATTCCAAATGTGTCTCGAGCCACGTTACCCAGCAAGCTCGACATGTTGGTGTCATACAAGTCCAGTATTCCTGTAATAAACACTCCAGCAACGTTGTCACTATTATCTTTCACAACACTGCCAATAACACCCATAACAACCTCAAGAATTCCTTCTAGCTCATCTTCGTCAGCCACAGTGCCAACTGCTCTTGAAACAATAGAATCAAATTCATCAATGAGGACGAAAACTTTCCTCCCATGGAACTTTTTCAAATATTTAGACAAATCTTTCAAGCCTTTATCTACACGGTGAGGTTTAAACTGCTCGTAATTGGGATTTCCATGTTTTCCCTCTGGTGTACACCATAGCTCACACACATCTCTCTCATAAACTTCCAATCGTGACTCTGAACTTTCATATAGGTAGGGGTGTTTTTTAAATGCCTGATGTATACTCGTCCTACAAAGATTCACAGCTTCAGTTTCACTTCTCATATTTTTAGTACACAGGAAACTGACGTTAATGATCGGATATTTTCCAAAATGAGTTTTCACAAACTTATTATCTGCCATGATCTGCAAGTCCATTTTTTCTGAATTTTTGTTTACAGTAAACAATTTGTAATTAGGTGTGTCACAAACAGTCTCACTTTCCAGATCAACTTTAGTTATCGGCTTTCCTGTCTTCTCATCCACTTCTAACTCTACAAAGCAGCGGAACATGTCCAGGTTGACACTTTTCCCAAATTTTCGAGGTGCTGTTATCATTACCATTGGATTTATTGTATATACGTCATAAGGCTGAAAAACCTTTTTTATCAATAGCGTTTTGTCCACAAACGTAGATGCCTTCAAAATGCTTTCAAATGATGGGTCAGTGCTAGTTGTTAATTTCTCCTCTGGCCGCTGTAATCAAAGAAAATTTGGTAAGTGACCACCCAAAAAAGTCACATTATGACTGAAAGAAGAATACAGAGTGATTTCTAACAACTGAAAGGACAATTAGAGGAGACCAAAATATAGTTTTTTTTTACAATAAATTTTTGATCAAAATCGAATAACAAGAAAGTTACAACGGTTTAAAGTTCTTATAAATTAACGCCCACATTTTGAGTACCGCTGAGCTTATTGTATTCGCTTTTACATCAGAAACACTTCTCACACAATCTGATAAATTGCTGCTGTAATTTTGACTTACCCACATGATTAGATTATGTAAATCAGCGGTTGTCAATAAACAAACACCTATAACTGAATATTTTAAAGAACACTTTAAATAGCCATAACTTTCGTCTTATAAAAATTTTCACTGAATTTTGTTTAATTAGCTTACAAATATACAAAAGTTGAATTCAAAACGCAAGTAATTACCGTATTTCATTAAAAAACTACTCGTTTATAAGAACTTTAAACTGTTGTAACATTCTAGTTATTCCATTTTGATCAAAAGTTTATTGTAAAAAAAACTATGTTTTTGTCCTCTCTAGTTGTCCTTTCACTTTCCTCCGTACGTTAGAAATCACCCTGTATAAGGAAACTCACTTTCTCATGTGAAGCAGCCAGACCTTTTTCCATTTTTGATTTTTTCGGGTTTGGTGGGCTCTGAAAAACATTGTTGTTATGAATTATGTATCAGAAATAACATAATTCTAATTAATACACATCTGATTCAAACTTTCCACTGTTTAGCAGCAGTGTTGTTGATATTTATGTTTTAGTTACAATTCTACATAATCTAGTGTGTCTAATATTAAAAGGTTGTTGTTGTTAAGGTTACTTGTTGAATAGAAATTATTCATTAAAAGAATGTATTTTTTATAATATTCAAATTTGGTAAGGTAAGGAACCAAATCTTAATAAAATTCGAGTTTTTGGAAGTGTTTCTTACGCACATATTCCTAAAAAACAAAGAACTGGAAAATTAGGTTCTCGTACGAAGAAATTTATTATGGTGGGATATACAAATAATGGGTATAGACTATGGAATGAGGAGAAAGGAAAAATAGTAGTCGCTCGTGATGATATTTTTGACGAATCTGTTAAGAATAAAGAGAAAAAGGAACAGGATCCCACAATATTAAAAAACGTTGTTACATAAAGAGAATTTAATTCACTAGCAGAGCTAAAGTACTGCAAGGAAGGCAACAGAAGCAGAAATTTGCATTTAAAAAAATTGAGTAAATACATTTGTATAAGAGTGTAATTCCGTGGTGCTAAACCAAAACCTAAACTTTACTCCCTTCTTATATTCCGCATGTCAGAAATGACAGAATGTTAGCATCTGGAGAAAGTTGTTTTCAAATTAAAAGATGTGGACTTACTGCTATTTCGTTACTGCTGGTAGATGCAATTGCCAGGACAGATGGCTCCTCCTCTTTCTTCGGTGATGATATTTTCTGTTTAGGTTCTTTTTCTTTATCCTTGTCCGTTTCTCCTTTTTTGTTGCATGGATTCATTATGTTGTATGCTAAAAAAAGTCAGACATAAATTACATAACGTAACACTATTGCTAACAATCAATAATGAAACTAACACAGCCAAAAATATTGTTTTTGGTACAAGCACAAAGTGGTTTTAACAAAAATCTAATCTAGTCCAGTCAGCAGAAAATTTACACAATTCAGATAATAGTTATTTACGATATAAGTATAAGTTCGTGGGGTTGCTACACTCGCCTATCGGCTCGTTTCGCAAATTTCCCCACTAAATAAAATGTCACTTTTAACAAGTATATCGTACACTATTTTTTATACAACTGTTTATACTTAATTTAAAAAACGAATTCATAATTTTTATTTTAAAATGTTTCACAAAAATCAGATCTGTCGTGATAATTTTTATTTTAAATTGTTTCAGAAAATATGTCGTGATGTAGTCACGTTAATGCAGTGCAGTCTTTTTACAAAAAGTTAAAATGGGTATTTATCCAAGCTACCTGTTAGTGCATGAACACGAAACGAGGTATAACGGCAATTTTATTTTAAAACATACAAATAGGAAGAAAACGCAGAACTCCATTTTTTTTAAAGGCCTAATATTATACAATAAGTTACCAATAGATATAAAGCAAATAAATTCAATACCAAGTTTCAAAAGTAGTTTAAGGAAAATCATAAAAAGTATAGTTTAAGGAAATAGATAAGATAAATAGTACCTAATAAATATAAATTAAATATGATACTAAGTAATAAATGTATGTATTATGTATAGCTAGTTAAGCTAAATAAACGTATTATTATTATTATATTAATTGAAAATTGTTTATTAGAAACTTCAGAAAACGTTTTGTTCGCGTTTTTTAAAACAGTTCGTATTGATAGTGCAATAGTGAAAATGGATTGTGATGAAATCGAATTTGTTATTGACGATGGTTCCTCTGCTGATACTGATGCCGGCGCCGTTCCTCGGGACATTGAAGAAGCAGCTAGTAGCAGCAATATGATATTGCATATAACCGATTCATAGAATGGTGCAAACTAATGAAAGTTGAAGGGACTACTTCCCAAGGAGTTAATATCTGTAATTGTTCTAATTCTAATGTGTATGTTACTATTTATAAATAAATTATAAACAAATTCCACTAGTGTTAAAAATCCTTTTTCTAGTAGTGTTAAAAATATTTTTAACATGCTACTTTATAAAATTGAATTTCTAACCCGGGTAACTTTAACTAAGGGCTGGTTTTACAATACAAGTATAAGTTATACTTATACCCCCGACAATTGTCATGGTTACAATTGTTAAAATAATTGTAACCATGGCAACTATCGGAGGTATAGCTTAATCCAGGTATATACTAATATTGTAAAACCGGGCCTAAAAGTGTCATTTTTAATGACAGTTGTATAAAAAATTTCTAATATAAATCATATAAATTATAACCATGAGCAGTAAAAAAGAAAGCAAAATGCGAAGCTGTCCTGCTTCGCCTACAATTGTTGCAGAGTATTACACACCATTAAAAATAAGACAACAATCAGATCGCCAACAATTCAAAGATAACTACAAATCTTTTACTCAAGATAAAAAACTAAATATACCAAAAAATATCAATGAAGTAACTCAAATGAGAAATCGTAATTCTGGGTAAATTGCGGTGTTTGTGAACAGATAGAAATGACTTTGAGTTTAACTACGGCCAACTTTATTTGACTATAAAGTACCTATGCTATAAGGTAATTCCGAAAAACAATTAAGGATCTTGCTGTGATTTATTTTCTACCCTAGCTGTCAAATAGTATATTATTCAACGAGCATGTTAGCATGGCTATTATTCACGACGGTTACATTTACGAAATGAGCAGCAGGCGAGTTTCGTAAATAACCGGAGTGAATAATAGCCAATAACATGCGAGTTAAATACTGTACTTTGTCCACGTACTAAATACAACAATTTTTGTAAAAATTTATAACTGAATTTTTTTTTAAAAAACTTCATCTAATCAGCCATGACAGTTCATATCAAAGCCAGCAACTGTTTTTGATGTGATTCGTGAAACGTCAAATTAATATTCAATTGTAACAGAAACATTTTTTAAAAACAACAAGTTACAGCAAGGACTATCATGACGAATCTGAGGGCCTCGAAATAAAGTTGGGGTATGTTGTATTGTATTGTGTTTTGACATTTGTGATTTTGACGTAAGAGTGAATTATGTAGGTACCATAATTCACTCCCATAATTCACGGCAATTTATTATGGGTAGTCTTATGTTTAACAAAACACATAAATAATCGATGTATAATTTAGTAGTCGTGGATAAAAACTATTAACTTTAAAAAACCCGTTGTATTTAATAAATTGTTAATTTGTAAGACAATAATAAATGTTAACTAAATGAAATAAGCTGGGCATTCATTTTGAATAGAATAACTAAACCATAATTAGAGTGAATTAGGTTCTGTGCGGCTGCAATAATCACATATAATTTTGTACGTTACAAACCCCTTGCAATTGAGAATTCCGAAGTTGAATTATTCACTAAATTTAATATCTCCTTTTCTGATAAATTAGATTATTCACTTATACCTACTGCTAAGTATAAGAAATAACTGCAGTCAAGTATTGTGTGATTTGCACAACTATTCTGGATTATGAAATTACCAAACCAAGAATGGAAAAAAATTACAGTAAGAGTCAAACAGATCTAAAGCAGATATTTCAAATTACTATGCGATATTTAAAAACCTTTACAAAACATATCAAATTCAGATAACAGCCTATAACCTGATAAATACATTCAACACACACTGAATAATAAACTAGGTATAAACAAATATAAAATTTACCTAAACTACTTAGGTATCATGTTTTTTAAGGCTTGGTTTATGCAGAACTTAATTTAAGGACTTAATTTAAGAATTTAATTTAATTTATGTTCGTTTATGCAGGAATTAATTTAACTTAAGAATACAAGCATGTATTACCGATAATTTAGAAAACTGTACTATTAGGTATTCATTTTTCGTAAGACAGTAGCGCAGGCAGAAATTTGCTGACTTTACTACATAACTTATTTTGCAGTAAGCAATATTTAGCTTGTTTCCTGGAAGTTTATTACATATTTCCGAACTTTGGTGCAAGAATGAAGCTGTGAAAATTTTTTTAACAAACAAATAACTACGAAAACTAGTAATTTCGCAATAATTTCTCGTACATGATACGCTAATGATGCGAACATTTGGTTTGATAACAAGTCATCTCCTTAGAAACCGATGTGCGCCCAGTAATTTAACCTAAGACTTAATTTAAGAAGTTGAAAGTTACGAACTTCTTAAATTAAATCCTTAAATTAAGTGAACGTTAAATCATGCATAAACGGCAGTATGTATTTTGTACCTTTCAACTTTCTTAAATTAAGTCGCTGCATAAACCAAGCCTAAATTGTGCCTAATTTTAGGTTATTACAACGTGTTACAACTTCCCAGTATAACAAAAATATAATTATTCTCTTAATTATTACCATGTCTTGGAAGTGCAAAACGGAAAATGCGGATTTACCTATTATTTGATACTTTACTTCCTACTTTAGTGATGTGCAACAATTCAATATCTATGATTCAATATTCAGTTACTGCTGAATTGTTTGATTTACTTGAATAAATGAACGGAAAGCAGGCAATATGGCCGGCCGATAACGACTAAATCACAGGCACAGGACGCACAGGACTAAATCGCGAGCCAGTGTTGCCAGATTTTTTCAGTGAATGGTCGCCATTTAGTAACTTTAAAGTCGCCAATGTCGCCAACTGCTAAATAACTTTAGAGTCGCCAAAGTCGCACTGCTAAATAACCAAGTTTTGAATTCGAAAGTTGTTTATACATTTAATCTTTTCCACTTTTATTATATTTATAAAATATTTAATAAAAAAAATTAAAAGGGGCGTGAATAAGCGACATCAATTATCAATCCTAGCTCTGAAAAACGTAAGTTATAAATTTGACCGAATTCATCGTGAATTTGTGTTAAAATTCATTAAAAATCTTTTACAAAAATAATAAACTTTATTGCACTTACTAAAAACAATTATCGTCAAAAGTAGCCTTAATTTTACTTATAGTAGCCAATTTTAGTCGCCAGTCGCCAACTAGAAAATATTGTCGCAAAAACAGAAAAAAAGTAGCCAAAATGGCGACAAGTCGCCAAATCTGGCAACACTGTGTGGAGTTGTTGCGTTGTCAGACAGCACGCGTTGTTCTCTTAAGCGGTTGCGCAGAAGCGTTAATTCTGTCCGAAAATATTTTTGTTGTGAATACCTTCACTGGAAAAGAAAACAAAACCAAAAAATACAAAATGTTCAGAACGTAATAATAATCTATTTTTACTAAACGTTTCTTCTGCTGATATTCTGTAATATTCTAATATTATATTATAATATAAACACTTAGTATATTGTACCTGTCTTAAAGCATTAATTCGTTTCCGATTTATTCTCATTTTAACATTATATATTTTGATTGCGCAATTAAACACTTTTAATCGAGCTGCAGAACAGCATCTTCGCAAAATTGTGCCAAGCTGACTGTTTTACACCAGAAATAAGGGACTTTTAAAATTTTACCATAGAATTCCCTATGTAGCGTAATTCAATTTTACACCCTTCATATTCAACTAGCTGGGTACCCGCAGCATATGCCGCGTTTACAGTAGGGTCGTATAAAACGAATATACAGGTTGTTCCCGGTCTTGTGATTTTATTTTTAAGGGGTGATTTACCACCTTAAAAGAAGGTGATTAAACCTAAAACACCTTAACAAAAGTTGCATTATAAGAGAGATATGATTTTTGAATAATTTTATAACTTTTTCTGTTTTCACGTATCCAAGAAATGTCTTTTAAATAGGTTGATGCCAGTAACGTTTCCCATCTGTCAAGATATTTCATCGTTGGTTTTCCTTAAATTGTTGTGATAATTTTGCTAAAGAAAGTAAAAACGAATGGCTCATCGTACTAATAATGAATACGTTGACATGTTGTTAATTTAATAAAATTAATAAAATTCTGCTGCTGCAAGCTGATTGTACTCTGAGCGATTTCCTAACAGACTAACGCCAATTCCACATAAATTTACTGCCCTACTCTTTCTGCGTTACTCGCGTCCTTTTTCGAAGAGACTCCTGTTTACAAAGGTCTAAATTCCATCCGAAATCACCTTCAGGAAATAAAAGAGGTTATGTCAATGGATCACAACTCTTATCCATATACGAAACTAGTCGCAGACCACCACCTCTCGCAAAAACTGTAAAACTCCGAGTCAACGGTACCTCACCATCTTCACCTACGAATACAGCAGCAATTTCGTTAGCAGTGGGTGTATTATATCGCCTTCGATCCATTGATTTCGATATATCAAAAAACATCCTGACCGATGTAGTTGGTCTATTTTCCACCAAAGCTATAGTGTTTCTTCTTCCTCTACTTCTTTCATCATCCGTAATGAAGCAACATATGGATTTATATTCACCAAAAGAGTACCTAACTGACTCATTACAGATGCAATGCAACCTAAATTTGCGGAACTCCTTAACCTTTCCGTTGCTGCCATTTCAGAGTCCAATATATAAATTTGCCCGTATGCAGGATTATTACCGACATCAGGGTACAAAGGGCCTACTGCATGATATATTTGTCCGTGTATTTTAAAACAGTACGGATCATTTCCACGAGGAGTAACTACGTTGGCACCCACTGGTGCCATAGCCAAACTGCTGTTATAATTCCTAATGTACTTCCGAAAATTATTAGAGCAAGGATCAGTTCCATTGTTCCATTCAGAAGATGCTCTAATTCTGTGGGATACACCTTAAGTTCTGGGAGTCTTACATTACCAAAATTGCAGCAGTCGTTGAATTCGTCCTTGTGACGACCCCTAACCTCTGGTGCAAAATGTAAGGCTGCACAATGCTTGCACTTCACATTCATTAAACCAAGTGTATCTTCTGTCGGATCCTGCAAAAGCTCGTGGTTGTCTCTGTTTCTGAAGCGGTTTTCGTAATTGCCCTATGACAAAAGAAACGAATATTCATATACAATATAACAAGTGCAAGGCAGATTACCGAAAAAATTTTCGCGCTGTCACACAAGTGTTTGTTGCAACGAAAACTGCCCGATCGCGAAGCGAGAGGACAGTTGTCAAGGGGCAACAAACACGCGTGTGACAGCAAAGGAAATTTTTTAAGTAATATGCTTTGCTCGAGGTATATTTGTTGAGACTATCGCATGAACCATATAAATTTAATTATACTAATTGTACGCTTCATTATAATTTATAATTTATTTGTTGTATAATAATCATTAATTGAATTGTGTTTCATCTAGTCCCCTTCGAGGGTGATTACCGAATATCAGCACTAGTGCAATATTCGCTGTGTCAAAATTTGCAAGTAATTGTGATTTGATTGGCTATTATGGGACAAATGCGTAGCTTTCATTGGTCGACGTCTGTCACGTGACAGGTGAATGCGATAGTCCAGTAAATTAGTTTTGGTTCACTTTTGATCAACATAACTACTTGAAAAGTAGGCGGTTGTGAACGGTTCAGTTCTTCAGCATCATTAGAGTCGTTAGTCAGAATCTATATCGCTGAACTTATTCAGAAGTATTAGAGTTAAAAGCGTTTTCTATAAACCAATCTCTCGAGTTGCGTAAGGGTGAATTTTACAATTTACACATTAGTTTCGACAAACCTCGGTCATTGGTCCGCTGTTAATAATTATAGTTAAAGAATTTCCCGTAGAGTTGGATGTGGTTGGAATAGGCTGCAAATTCTCACAAACCTGAGTATTAACTTCGTTGTTCAGTGAAGTCGTGGAGGTCGAAGTAGATGGAATAGATTCCAAATCTGCACTTATATTTTCATCACTATGGGATGTAAAAATAGTAGGTACTGCATTGGTTTTCAGTTTTCTTCCATCGGCATTTTGTATAATTTGCGAGACTTCGAAGTGACACTGCAGCAAATGGAGTTTTCAAAATAACGAACCTAATCTTACTAAATTGTACCTACTTACCTCACATAGACGTGAATAAGCTGTAGGTGTCCAATTTTCTCTTTTGCACAATTTAACCCACTGTTCTCTTTGTTGCAAATGTTTGGGAAACGTAAATAAAGCAATACCCTGACCTCTTCTTACTACAATTATCTGCTGCGCTGTTTGCCATTATCACGAACCACACCGATACACTCGATTCCCTATAGAAAAAGCACAAACCAGTGGACGAACTCAATAGTGTCGTGCAAAGAAGGACCGAAACCGGTAAAATCGAAATTATTGGTATTAAAAGTTGAACTCAAATGATGTCACGTCGGTTTTCACATGAACATCTGCATCTCAAATGTCAGCATATTAAGGACTACTATGATCACAAAAATACAGGGTATGGTATGTAAGGATCATTTTCAAGCAAACTATTTTAAAACTTGGAGACAAAGATTCATCTATACAAAGATAGTATCTGTATTAGTTAGTGCAAAGTAGGGGACCATATCGCGTCGGGCGGTCAGAGTAGGTAATTTATCTTATTTGCAAAATATGTATCTCTACTATTTCTTTGAATCGAAAATGTATAGTATTGGTTGTTACGATTTAAATTATATTCAAAAGTTAAAAATCGTAGAACGCTAAGATATAGAAATGAAAACAAACATTATAGCTTGGTACTATTTTTAAATCCAATTTTTTTTTGTACTTACTTTCTTTGTATCACTATCTGGTATTTTAATACATATTTATTTTTCGTTCTGTTTTGCGTAGGACTGCGTGTATTATTTCATAATGACAAATAACGATTTTCCAAATTCAGTTCAAACTATATAAACTCGAACAACAAACATATTTTTGGGATTATTCTTGTAGGTACATTGCACAATACATACTAACTCGTATTTTCACTTCATATAGGTAATACATCATAGCCTAATGTACAGATTTTTTTCTTGATTACACTTTGTAATACACAACGTTTTTCAAATACTGTTCAAATGTCTATGACAAGATGTGTCAAAGTAAAGTGTCAAAACGTTGTTTGTGAGGTGTGTTACGTTTTTCCTGCGTTCGTGTACTTTAATACGAACAAATTTATAGAAATGAAGAATAATCATTTCCGAGGCTTTAATAAGTAACTACAAGGAGCTAAAAATTCAAATTAGCAATAAGTAATTACGTTTTATGCAATTATATTGGTATTATTAATATTAATAATTTTTTAAGTGGATTGCTGCGTTCAACGGTTTGGTACTTTTTTCATTGAACGGAATTTTGCGCATTATATAGAGGTCGGGATCGGGATTAGTTTATTAGTTTAGCCAAGTAAGCAACATTTATACCGAGTGGTCATATCCGTTTACATTGTTTATCACATCCTTGCGAATTCCAGTGGCGGCTCGTAATCATAGTAGGTAGGGCACAATTAATTTATTGTTTCATCAATTTCGATAAAATACGTCTATTTTTTTCTACCTGGTCATTTTGTTGTTTTACCGAATCACGATGAGCACTACTTAGTTCTATATGTATGTCAGTGTTACCTAAAAACACGAAATATAATTCATTTGCCAAGTGTTTCTCTGAACTAGCACGTACTTTTATTTTCTGGTCTAAACGTTTTAAATCACAAAATACGTTCTTTTGTCCATCCCTTGTCCATCCTGTGTCGGCCTGTCTTTGTCTACCAATTAAAATGCATGGAAAATAAAAAAAAATATTTCTTATATCACAACCACACAACCAAGAACACTTTTCATAAAGCTTTTTGTTAAATATTCTATTATACTTTCGTTTCGGAGTAACAGTTACTTGTTTTACAGATAAAGCAAGGGTCGGCCGCCCGATTCGTTTTATATTAATTTCATCTTCGAAAGTTAATTCTTTGGATGAAATAAGATTTATCGAATTCACCCTAAGTTTTAACGTATTACACTTGCACTTCCGAATCTCGACTAATATTTTAATTTTCCTACAGTCCTACGTGCTCGTCTTGTAGTACGTGCTTCTAATTGTTTTTACAATTGCTTAGTTTTAAATAAGGCTTCTAGGATAATTCGCCCCCCACAATTCGCCCCCGGACGATTCGCCCCCGCGGATAATTCGCTCCCGGACGATTCGCCCCCGGAAAAGAATTTAAAAAAATAAGACAGACCACCTATATATTTTGTAACAAAACTTACAAATAGTTTAAATTAAAATTGAACTTTTACGAATTAGTTAAATTTTGTTAGTTAAAGACGTTTTAAATGGACTTCTTTTAAATTGTTAAACTTAAAGATAATAATTAAAGATGCTACACAAATAGCAGTTACACATTAGAACTTAACTTAATATATAATAATATTATAAATATATACAGGGTTGTTCAAATTCGAGGCTCACCATTGGGATCTCGGAAACCGTAAGAGATAGGAAGACGGTTAAATTGGGCGCTATATACCTAGTGGTGATCAATAATTAAAAAAGAAATATAACCTAGCTACCTTAGTTTTTTTATTATGGCCAAAAAAACAGAAAAACGACAATTTTGTATTTTGGGCATAAGTTGGTTGTTATTAAAAAAATTTCAAATCTGTTAAAACTTTCTTTAAGCAACTTTTTAGCTGAAATACCGTAGTGGTATCAAAAATGTTCTACCCCGTTTCGGTTTTACGGAATCATCCTCAGGTTTGATTTTTCTTATGGGCGGTATATTGGATTTTTACAGGATCGGATAGAGTTTTTGATGGTGCTTTCAATGATGTATGACATGATGAGTTTAGACTGCCGCAATCTGCTGTTATTTACAGAAATAGTAAATTTAAATAAATTGCCATGGAAAAACTTCTCGAATTATGAAAAGGGTTCTTTAAATTCGAGGCTCACCATTACACAATGCTGATAAATACTTATCTTAATCTTAAAGAAGAAGTGTAACCTATCTACCGTTTTTTATGGGCAGTGGATGTTTCGTCCCCGTAATCTCAGTTAATCCTAATTTGATGAGAGTAATTTTTAAGCTGGATAGACGTTTCGTCCCCAAAGATAACAATTCATTATAACCGGCCAAGGTAATTAGGGTAATAACTTAATAAATTTGTTTTGTTTTCGATTTATGTTCTAGCTATTCAGCCAAATGATGAGAAAGTTCAAAAATTTTCAGATTATTTGACTAATAACTATATTGTAGAATTTATTGACATTTTCAAGCTCAACTTTGTTAAAATCCATGATTAAATAATAAATATTAAATAAAATATCGATTTCAACTGGAAATAATAAGATTTATTCGCTTTATACGTATTTCGGCATCAACGTGCCATTGTCAAAAGCAATATAAGATATTATAACAAATGCAAAATATAGTAACTCCTTGATTCTATTATTTTTAACACTGCGTGAAGCAGCTGGCCCCAGTCAACCCGTCGGAGGTCAGTCGCTTATCAGTGTTTTAAAAAGATATTTATTCCAAAATCTTCAGTAAAGGAGAATCTAAGAGATCAATTTGCTCATTCATTAAAGGTATGTTGTTTTTTGTGTGTTTATAAATTTCAAAAGCTTCTAAAATGTTTAATTTATTTTTGTTATCAGAAAAGTGTAAAAATTTAATTGTATTATTAGATGTTAATGTGTGATTTTGTTCTAACAAATGTTTAGCAAAATTTGATTTATGTGCATGTTTATATTTGTAACAACGGATATGTTCTTTTTGCCTAATACTGAAATTTCTAATTGTTTGACCTATATATACTGAATCACAATGTAGAAGATTCACCATATCCCCATACATATATGGGCAGCAAAAACAGCTTCTAGTACGCGTACTGCCAACGCCTGCGAATCTTTTCACAGCTTCTACAACAATAGTGTTAATTGTGCCCACTGCCCACCCTAACATATTCATGTTCGTCGATTTTGTGAAATGTTATCAAAGTGAAATATACATTAAATTGCAGAGGACTAATAAATCTGATAAACCTAACTCGGATACCCAAAAACGGGAACGTTATTTAAAGGCTAGAATAACTGAGTACGACAATAATAAAATATCGTGTCTTCATTTTGTAAAAATATCACATTATTTTAGTAATATTTTATAATACATTATATGTACCTATAGAGATAACTAATAAATATCTAGAATTGTATGTAGGTATATGTTTCTGGACGGGGACGAGTTGGTTCTCGTTATCAGTAGATAATTACCTTACTCATAATCCGGAGGTCGAGTTGGTTCCCGCTTGCAAAGGTAAAAGTAGGTCTCCATATCAGTAGATAATTAGGTAACTTATAAATCGAGTTGGTTCTCGAGTGGGCTATATGGAAATGAAGCCATTTAAAATAAACTACAAGTGCCACCAGACTTTTTGAAAACCAAACTTGAATTTGTCTATCACTAACAATTGTTTGCTTTTTTCACTGTACATGACATATAAAGAACTCATGTTTGTAAAGTGTAGATGACAATTTACAAATAACTGTTTCAAATTTACAAAAGCAGATAACAACCCTCTGTATTACAAATATACAACTATGATTGGTTTTAGACAACCTCCGCCCTTACTTAAATAGTTAGGTAATCATTAGCAACATTCTTTGAATATTACCAAAATATCAAAATACTTAGAAATGCTAAGATACTCATGGGAACCAACTCGTCCCTCAATGCAAAAGCAATTAAGGGTCATTAAAGGGATTGGGAACCAACTCGACTCTGCCGATGTTTCTTTGGGGACGAAATGTCAAAGGCGATTATCTTAAGTACCGGGGACGAAACGTCAATGGAACTTAACTTAAATATTTCGTACCTGGGACGAAACGTCAATGGAACTTAACGCTAATGACGTCTTCGGGACGAAACGTCCATCGCCCAAAAAATTTTACCTGAAATCGTATAAATTACTTCAAAATTATTCATAAATTCGCAAGTTTGAAAATGTCATTTTGACAATCCTTTAAAAAATAAAAATCAGATATGTTAAGGAACAGCAGGTTTGTGTATTCATGGTGAAATAAATAAAGAATGTAAATAAACATTAAGTTTTTTCTTTGTTTTTGCATTTTTGTGGTGTTAAACACCGGTAAATGCGACATGTTCCAAGAAGAAAATATTGCATACAATGTGACTGGGGCTGCGGCGTCGATGGTGCAAGACTTGCTACCAACGAAATCCAAAGAAATAATGCAAGTGAAGGACCATTTTACATCGTAATTAATGTAATGATGATGCTGAAGTAATCGTATGTTTATTTTCTTAATAAAATTCAATTTATAGCTTAAGAAAAGTATTATTTTAGTTTGAAACAACCTAAATTGTGCATTCCATATAAGTAATAGGTGGAATTTGTACCTAGAACCACGAAATTTTTTATAAACTTTGACATTGACAGTTGCTTCATGTAATAGAACTACGTTAAATTTTTACATTACTAGGAAGGTAATGATCAACTTTCAAAACTCAAGATAGCTGTGAAAGTTTGACTTTCTTGACGATTTCGGGTAAACTTTATTAATAGATAGCTGTGGCGAAAGCTACAGAACACCTATGTTTGGCCTTTCCGAATGTATTCACTGCACATCGACTCAGTTCCTGCGATTAGTAGCGTTTCCGTTAAACAATATTGTAAATATAATTCGATGAATAATTTCAAATATAAGATCATAGAAAAAGTACAGGTGTGCAACACATGCGTTTAATTTTCCGCACCTTCAGGTTAAGCGGAGCGCAAACCGGGGCGGGCGCGGCCACGGTGGCGGCGGCGGGCATGGCGCGGTAGCGGTGGCGAACTACAAGTGCGCACACTGACGCGTTCTGCAGCAATGGACGTAGAAGAAGAAGTGTTATTTTTGGCGTTATTGTTGGATGATAATGAATAATAAAAAAAGGACATCCTTACATTATTAACTTTTTAAAATGTATTTCATGTAAATCCGGGCTCTTGAGTTCTATACATACCAGTTCCTCCAAAAGATTTTGCAATATGGTCCCTTATTTTGTCCTTCTGCTTTATATTTTTGTATTCTCGGTTCGACAAGTCATATAAAATTATAAAATAGGGTTCAAACACACCATTTCGAGGAACTTTTCGGTTCCACTCATTTTGTTCAGCTACCGTACGCACGCGGCCTGGCGGGCAAACACTGCATGCAGCATTTGCCCGCCTGGCGATAGTGAAGGAGCGGTAGAACGCAACAAGGTACGCGGGCACGACGGATCGCCCGTCTGTGTGCGGACTTCCTTTGAAACTCTATACCTTAGTTGCCCGCCACCGCGGCCGCAGGCCGCGCCCGCACAACCCCACACCGGTTTGCGCTTCGCTAAATGTTTCTTGTTAAAAAAACGATTCGGATATTATTCAAGTGCTGCGATAACCGATTTGTAATAAAACTGTTCATAGTTGAACAGTATGAACGTCAAATAATTTGTAAAAATAAAAGAAAGGAAAAGTACAAACGTTAGTTAAAAATAATGTTATTGTGCAGAATGTATTCTTATAATTCTAAAAATAATTAATAAAGCAATCATCAATAAAAAAAATATCTTTATTAGTCTACCATTTCCACACGCTTTCTCTTGATTCGGAGTTCTTTTCTGTTTTTCTTAGCAATTACTTTTGAAACTATAGCTATAAGTGTTGATACGACTTTATTAAAACATCGTTACGATCAACTAGAAAAACAAAAATAAAATTCTCAGTTCCTGAAATTCTTTTACTGAAATACTGACCGCCAAGAGTACCTAGTTAATTTTCTTAATTCTACTTTTGTATATGAATATTTTCAAGTAGAAATTACTTTAAAAATGAATATTTGCAGAGGCTTCACTGTGATCTGCGGAACGGATAAAAAAGTTAAAATTACGAAAATGCTGCCTTCTCGAACTCTCTCGAAGAATCAAAATCATTTTCAAAAGTCAACTCCTCGCAGTCATTGATTAAGAACTGTGTATCAAAAATTCAAAAAAAATTAGCAATTTGTATTCATGAGCTGTAAAATATTTGTTGGTTTTTATATAATATAATAGTTTTTTTCTTCAAACGTCAAATAATTAGGTCATAATTTGACTGAGCTGGCTGCGGAAAAATGCAACTTCTCCGCAGGCGGCACAGGTGCGTAGATAGGTTTTTTTTCAAGGGGGGGTACTTAGTAGCGGAACTGGGATTACAAATTTGAGGGTTGGCTAGTATACTTAGTAAAAGCAATGATATTTTGCAAACTTATTTATGCTTTTTTTCAGGTTTTATCCATATAAATTATTTACATCTTTATTTTGGGCTTTTTCGAATTTTTTAGTTTCTTTATGTTGATTTAAAAAAATATTATTTCTTCAGTTTTTTAAGCTTTTTTAAGCAGTATTTTTCTAATTTTATGTGCTTACAAATCCGCGCTTTACTAATAATACAAATCTTTCGAATTGGAATAAAATATTCTGGTGAACATCATTATATTAACAATCCACCCTCCTTAATAAATTTTATTAAACTTCCAAACACGTTAACCGTATTCCCCGTGTAAGTTAGATTGACGATTAATAAGTACAGTCGAACCTCCATATAAATACTAGCGATGTCCAAAAATCTCCACAAAAACATCACTAAATAGAAACATCACTATTTAGAAATTGTACTTTAAACCTGAAATAAAAATTCTAATGTAGGTAATAAAATTATTTAACGTATAAAAAACACTTTCAATTTTTCTTCAAAACACAAACACTTTCGTTTTAACATTTTTAAAGAACTGCTTGTTTGAACGCAAAAAATAGCAACTGAAAAATTTAAATTTAAATGCACTTAAATGGAGGGAATTCTCAGTGCATTAGTGAAAATGTGTAGGTACTGTATAAACCCAAGTAAGAAATCCTATAATCCGCTTAAAACTTTATCTCAGTGGCATGCTGTTCAAGTACAAGTAGCTAAACAAATTCTAAGAAAAACCCACATTTTATGGTACATACTTTATAATCCGCTCAAAACTCTATTTCTAAGTATTTAGGTAAATTGTTGCTAGAGAAAGATCTTTAAATAGAATTTCAACATCATAATTTAGAAGTGTTTTTACAGGCATTTTAGACCGAAAGACAACATCCTGATAAAATCATCACTAAATAGAAAATATCCTTAAATAGGAGGATCCTTCCAGGGGGGGGGGTACTGTACCCCAGTACCCCCCCCCTTATCTACGCTGGTGAGGCGGCAGTTTTACTTTTCCTTACGTGAGGGAAAAGTGTTGTTATGGAAACGTTAAAATAATAACACACAACAATAAAAAATATAAATTTAAACGTCATTTTTATTTGTCAAACTAATATTGAACGTGCAATTTGTCAATGTTGCATTTTGAAAATTAAAACCATGCAGTACTGAAGAAGTCTGTGCAGACGAAGTTACATTTTCTGCAATCAAATGAGATGCTGATGGTTCAATAAGATTTGTCTTGCTGACATTAGGTGTTATAACTTCATTCAATATTTTACTTGCATTCTCATTTTTATTTCGTAGTTGTAGTATCCTAGCTTTAGCGTTAAGTGTAAACCCAGCATTAGGTCGGTAAGAAAGGGACCGAGAAAAAGAGAGTGAGGGATTGGGTTCTTTAACAAGCGAACAATAAAGACGTAGTATTTTTGAACAAGACTTTTATTCAAATAACAAGAATAAAGGACACAACATTTTGGCGACGAGGATTTCCAGAATTCATTCGAGCATAACAGTGCAGCGAATCAACAAACATACAACAGGATGGAGTCTCTAACAGCCCCAGTCCCGATTTTCAACATGCAAGATGACGTCAGCAGCATGGGCAGCCGATGGGAAAAATGGCTGAACCGATTTGAAAATTACCTTTTGGCAGCAGGTATCGATAACGAGGAAAGGCAAAAAGCAATGCTATTACATTATGCAGGTGAGGAAGTACATGACTTATTTTTAACCCTTCCAGACACCAATCCTAACCCAACTGAAACCCCAGCCCCCTCGCCATACATCTTGGCAAAACGTAAGCTAAATAAACATTTTCACCCCAAAGTAAACAGGGAATTTGAAATTTTCAATTTTCGACAAAGCAAACAAGAAGATAATGAGTTCATTGATCAGTTTTACACAAAATTACTGAAACTATCAAAAACTTGTAATTTCACTAACGCCAATCAAGAAATCAAATCTCAAATAATCATGAAGACAAGATACAGTGAATTGAGGAAATTTGGTCTAACTGAACAACCAAATCTAGATGACCTGTTAAGCAGAGGTCGAACAATCGAAGCCACCAAGAGGCAACTATTAGTCATCGAAGATGAACATAAACAAACAGAAAGATGTAACCATGTAAATCCCAACAAAAACAACGGCTATAATAACCGCAATAACAATGTAAACAACAGAAACACTAAGGAACAAAGAAACAAAAGCCAAACAAACAGAAACAGAGATGTCGAACAAAGCATTACCAGAGACTATCAGTCGTACAAGAGATGCAAGAACTGTGGAGGAAGCTGGCACACAAACGGAAGAGAAAGTTGTCCAGCATACAGTCAAAATTGTAGAGATTGTGGCAAACTGGGACATTTTGCTAAGGTTTGTATGTCAAGCAGAAACGGAAGACAGCAACAAAAACCAAGAAATCAGAGACCAGTAAACCAGAAAACAAGAGTGAATTTCAACGAAGCCCACAACCAACAAGAATCTGACAGTGATCCTTCAGAAACATCATTCCAGATTTCAACAGTCGAGAAGGTAAACAAAATCGACATTCCAACAACACAAGTTAATTTAAACGGTACATCTGTCAAATTCATTATTGACACAGGATCCTCTATCAACCTAATTAGTACTGAGATTTACAAAAACTTGCCACCACAAGAACTAATACCAGACAACACCACTATCCTGTCATATAGTGCCACAAAACAACTTGCACTCGTTGGAAAATTTAAGGGTAGATTCATACACAACCAAATTCAAACAGAAGCAGATGTATACGTAATCCGAGGAAACGGAGAAGCACTCCTCAGTTATGAGACTTCAACAAAACTTAATCTCATACAGGTTTCTTTAAATAACAAAACAATTCCTGAAGTAAGCTTAAACGAGTACCCAAATCTAAACAAAGGCATAGGCAACCTCAAAGATGTAAAAGTTTCCCTACATATCGATGAAACGGTACCACCTGTAGCCAACAAGCACCGGAGAATTCCCATACATCTAAGAAAAGCGGTTGAAGCAGAAATAACACGACTTGAGCAACAAGACATTATCGAAAAGGCAACAGGACCTACACCATGGGTGTCTCCGATTGTCATAGTGCCTAGGGCAAGCAACCCGAATCAAATCAGACTTTGTGTAGATATGCGTGAGGCAAATAAAGCTATCAAACGAGAACGACATCCAACACCAACGATTGATGACATAATAGCAGAGCTAAACGGAGCAACAACATTCTCTAAGATTGATTTAAAAGATGGGTATCACCAACTAACACTTCATGAAGACTCACGTTACATAACAGTATTCTCAACACATGCAGGGCTTTATCGATACAAACGTTTAAGTTTTGGAATTAATTCCGCTGCAGAAATCTTTCAGGATACAATACGACAAACTCTAAACAACATAGAGGGAGTAATAAATGTCAGCGATGATATATTAATTCATGGAACATCAACAGAAAAACATAATCTAACATTAAAAGCAGTACTAAAACGTTTAAATGAAAACAATTTAACCATCAACACGCGAAAATGTGTGCTGAACACAGACACAATCAAGTTTTTTGGATATGTATTCTCAAAAGATGGTCTGCACCCAGATCCTGAAAAAGTAACATCTGTTGTAAACCTAGAACCTCCTACGAATGTTCACGAAGTAAGAAGCCTATTAGGAATTTTAAACTACGTTTGAAAATTCTTACCCAATTTAGCAACAAACACCCAAGTATTGAGAGAATTAACGACAAAAAACAAAAAGTGGGAATGGAACAATGAACATAAAGAAGCATTCAATCTTTTAAAGAAACAGTTAAGTAATGCCAAGAAGCTAGCTTATTTTAATGTCAAAAATCATACACATTTACATGTCGATGCAGGACCAGTAGGGCTCGGAGCAATCCTATCACAGGAATCAAACAATAAAATTGAGATTGTAGCTTATGCAAGCCGCACTTTGACACAAGTAGAACAACGCTACAGCCAGATTGAAAAGGAAACACTAGCAGCAGTATGGGCCATACAACATTTCAACATATACTTATATGGAACAATTTTCACTTTACATACTGATCACAAACCCCTTGTCAGCATCCTAAGAAACCCAAGATCATCCCCAAGTGCACGTATCGAACGTTTGTGCTTAAGAACACAACCCTACCAATTCAAAGTAGTACATCAACCTGGTATTACAAACCCATCAGACTACTTATCCAGACATCCTATCGCAGATGAGATGACTAACAACAATGACAAAATTGAGAAATACATACACTTCATTGCGCAAAATAGTGTACCGAAAACAATGACTTTTGAAGAAGTTAGGCAAGAAACACAAGCAGATGCATTGTTGAACAAACTAAAAAAAGCACTATGGAACAACAACTATCAATTATGGGAAGACCCACAACTTAAACAGTACAAACTCATAAAAGAAGAGCTGACAATTTTCAATGAAGTAGTATTAAGACAAAATCGCATTCTAATTCCAGCATCCATGCAAGAAAGAGTCATACAACTGGCACATAAAGGCCATCTAGGCATCGTAAAGACAAAGCAGTTGCTACGTACCAAAGTATGGTTTGTTAACATGAATGAAATGGTCGATAAACATGTGAAAAGCTGTCACGCTTGCCAAGCGGTAACACCCCACAAACAAAGAAATCCACTCAAGACACCAGAAATTGCCAGCCATGCATTCGGAAGTGTCGATGTTGATTATGCAGGGCCATTCCCAAACGGAAAATATGCATTTCTGCTAATAGACGAATATAGCCGATTTCCAATAGTAGAGATAATTCCATCAACTAGCTTCAAACATCTGAAAACAATTTTGGACAAATATTTTGCCCTATTTGGAATTCCACAAAAATTCAAATCCGACAATGGACCCCCATTTCACGGATATGAACTCAAACATTATCTGAGCTCAATGAACATAAAACATCACCTGATAACACCATATTGGCCAGAAGCAAATGGTATGGCTGAGAGATTTGTGAAAACCCTAAAAAAGGCGCTCTTATGTGCATTCCTAGAAACCCATGATTTTGAAGCACAACTTCAAGATTTTCTCACAAACTACAGAAGCACACCCCATCAAACAACAGAGAAATCACCATATCAACTCATTTTCAATAGAGAAATTAATACATTTCTACCATCCACAATTCCATCTAAAAAATCAAACTATGATCCAAGAGTCGAACATGCAAACAGGAAAATACAGAACGAAAAAGCAAGCACAAAACGAAAAGTGAAGTCACACACTTTCAAGTTAGGTGATAAAGTTTTATGCAAGCAAATCAAGCGTAACTCTTTAACATCATTCTATGATCCACATCCTTGGACAATAACCAGGATCACAGGTGCTCAAATTGAAGCAGAGAGAGAAGGAAGAACAATAACCAGAAACTCATCTTTCTTTAAATTATTTATCATAAGAACAAACTCTGCGAACCCTAACAGCCCTTCCTTAACCACATTATCCAAATCCAATGAGTCAGGTACTTTCACAAACAGTTCAAGCCCACCAAGACCAACAACACTCATGGAAGCATTCGAAATGACACCAGTGGACGTAAATCCTGAGCAGCACATCATTGACATCCCATCAACACCATCAGCCTGCTCAAAAGGTAACAGGATTCTAACAACTTCATGCAGTCGCAGCCTATCGCCAAACATGACACCATCAACATCAGTTTCCAAATCTGATCAAAATCAAGACCCTGAAGGAAGTCCACTACCTCGTGTAAGCAGACCGAAGAGACAACCAAAAACACCTGGACATTTGAAAGATTATATTTTAATTAAACACTAACTATAATATTTAAGTTGTACCTAACATTAATAATTAACCAAACATTAATAATGTTATTTAAGTTGAATTTAACATTACTAATATTACTATGCATATAATTAGAACTTGGGAGGAATGTAGTATCCTAGCTTTAGCGTTAAGTGTAAACCCAGCATTAGGTCGGTAAGAAAGGGACCGAGAAAAAAAGAGTGAGGGATTGGGTTCTTTAACAAGCGAACAATAAAGACGTAGTATTTTTGAACAAGACTTTTATTCAAATAACAAGAATAAAGGACACAACAGTAGTGACTCCTCTATATATCCTTCCGCTACACTAGGTACTTGACTTCCAGCCCCCGTGCCGCTTTAGCGACTCAATATTACCTCTCCTCCATCAATTGATAATGTAGCCGAAGTTCGTCTTAAACAATGGCCTGTGTATTCTATTGAATTACTTAATTTTAAGAAAGAAGCAACCTTTCTAGGAACACTGCTAATACTGTGTATTCCCATTACACTTCTGTAGCATTTTCCATTTTGATATTTCAAAAAGAATCTAGTTTCTGGCATGTCTTTTGGTCTTAACGCTGCGTATTTTCGATAAATTTTGAGGTAATTTTCTCCAATTATTGTGAACGATCGAACTTTTCTAGTCTTACTGTCCGGAATTTTAATCAAAATAACATTCCCCATGTCCTCTATGTCTGTAGTTTTCATTTTTACCATTTCATCACATCTGCAGGCTCCAGTTACTCCAATTAATAAAACAATCTAAGGAAATTACATATTTAAACCACAAAATTAAAATTACCTAAAACGTAGGTACTATTACCTTTAATCCTAAATACAAATCATCTTGCGCTTCAAATAAAAAAGTTTCAAACTGCTCCTTCGAAAAATTCTTGATTTTTTTGCAGAGTACCCCTCGTTTGATTTTTTCAAGAACGCGCGTAACTTTAAATATTTACTTATATCCATTCCATGTTTAATTATTAGTTGCGATTTGATCATGGAATATCGCGACCACATGGTCGATGATTTCCATTTTTTCTCCTTAGCCATTGTGTTGAAACATGCTAGAAGCAGGCACATTTTCCTCAAAATTATTTACGTTCTTTGAATTGCACCACTCTTTAAAATGATCGTACGCGGCACAATATTTCTCGCCAGATTTTGTGGGTCCAAGAGAGAAGACGGCTTCATTGGCCGCAGCCTCAATTTCTGCCGATCAGCTCGGTTGCATTTCAAAAACTGGACGGTCACAACTGATAGCAACAATGAACAATTTATATCTCCTACGTATAAAATAATATACTATCAGTGGCGGCTGGTTCTAAAGGGCACAAGGGCACGTGCCCACCAAACCATCAGGATAAAAGGAAAGAAATTTGCATTTAATTTAGTGCATCATTAATATTTTATTTTTACGTTGATTATATAAAGATGTTATCAAAGTTTTTTTCCGCCGGTCAGGCATGCAATGCTGACGCTAACGCTCAAAACTATATTCCGGGGAACGTCTTCAATAATAATACCTATTCCGAGTACAATTCGGCTGACTTCGGTAACCTTGGAAATACGTGATATAAGGTGAATATGCGCAGACTGATGGGCACCGAACACCGCGTCTCCAGTAACTGTCTTACGATAATTTCATAAATTGCACCTAATATGAAAGTTATTAGCTAGCTGCTGATTTCCAAAATAACGAGGAGCTGTGTTTTTTCTAACGAATTTAGTTTATATATGGCTCGATAACAGTTAACATGCTCATCTGTTTACTAAGTTATCGAAGATATTATCAACGATGGAAGTTAATTGTGTTCAAAATCTTTTAAAAAACCACTATCTTTCAAAGATAAACTTTTAATTAAAAATAAAGGCAGCCCAATCTTCAAATAATTCTGAGAAGTACAATGTTAGAAGATCGACTGAACGCATTGGCAGTTCTATCAGTAGAAAAGAAATTCGTTGTCTATCCCGCATTTTGACAACAAAGTAATTGATATCTTTTCCAGCATGAAAAATAGGAGAATGGACTTTATGTATAAAAAATAATAGTAGGCAAGTTTTTTTTCTTGTGCCCACCCTTCTTCAGAGCTCACGAGCCGCCACTGTATACTATTAATAACTACAAGAGGGCTGACCTTTTCAATTTAGTGTAAGGCATTGCCACATTACTTTCCCCATTATACAGGATGCTTCATAACATGTGGAAATTACGTGGGGAGGGGCGTTCTGCAAGACGTGAAAATTAACAAAAAAGCCTTAACCAATATAGGAAAGATGAAGTTTTTTTGAAACACGTGGTGAGCTAGCTGGAACTCAATAACAATACGTGTTGGATCACATGAATACAGGGTGTTAAAAAAATATCTTAAAATTTAAGGACCAGACATGGAGGGTTGACAATAAGAAAGTATTGTTATCAAATTTTTAAACTACAACCACAGAACAACTACGAATGCCAAATAAGTCCGAATCTTACGATGCATGGTCGCTTTAATCTACACCTTCCATGACGTATATTGATTTCGAGGGCATAATATGCCCTCAGTCGATGGTAGGTACCTACTCGTATTGCATAAATTAAATAAACTCCTTATTAAAATGTAAAAACGAAGACTGAAAATGTATGCTTTTAATTCGAGAATATTTTGAATCTTATCAGAAACAACTTCAGCTTCTTGATGGCATATTACTAAGCACCATAGATATCATCATATTTGATTATATGTGCTAAGCACTCGCCTACACAACTTTGTTCCAATTTAACCGTCTCCTTATCTCTTACGACTTCTGCTAGGTGAATATAGGCCTATATTTACAGGGCGATGGACGTTTCGTCCCGAAGACGTAATTAGCGTTAAGTTCCATTGACGTTTCGTCCCGGGTACGAAATATTTAAGTTAAGTTCCATTGACGTTTCGTCCCCGGTACTTAAGATAATCTCCTTTGACATTTCGTCCCCAAAGAAACATATAGGTACCTATAAATAATAAATATTAAATAAAATATCGATTTCCCGTTGAAATCGATATTTTATTTAATATTTATTATTTATATAATCATGGATTTCAACAAAGTGACGCTTGAGAATGTCAATATATAGGTACCTACATACAATTCTAGATATTTATTAGTTATCTCTATAGGTACATATAATGTAAGTATTATAAAATATTACTAAAATAATGTGATGATATTTTTACAAAATGAAGACACGATATTTTATTATTGTCGTACTCAGTTATTCTAGCCTTTAAATAACGTTCCCGTTTTTGGGTATCCGAGTTAGGTTTATCAGATTTATTAGTCCTCTGCAATTTAATGTATATTTCACTTTGATAACATTTCACAAAATCGACGAACATGAATATGTTAGGGTGGGCAGTGGGCACAATTAACACTATTGTTGTAGAAGCTGTGAAAAGATTCGCAGGCGTTGGCAGTACGCGTACTAGAAGCTGTTTTTGCTGCCCATATATGTAGGGGATATGGTGAATCTTCTACAATATAGTTATTAGTCAAATAATCTGAAAATTTTTGAACTTTCTCATCATTTGGCTGAATAGCTAGAACATAAATCGAAAACAAAACAAATTTATTAAGTTATTACCCTAATTACCTTGGCCGGTTATAATGAATTGTTATCTTTGGGGACGAAACGTCTATCCAGCTTAAAAATTACTCTCATCAAATTAGGATTAATTGAGATTACGGGGACGAAACATCCACTGCCCAATTTTATACATAACGAGTCTCAGACTCAGACTCAGAAGCATAAAAGTACTCGGCCTTACGGCCTCGTACTCTCAACATGCTCCTTCGTCCAGTAATAGATAACTTTCAAAACTTGTTATGTAAATAACTATTACCAGTCGGCTCTGATAGCGTTAAATAAACTTCATATAACAAATACTACATAGAATTTTACCCGAAACCGTCAAGAAAGTCAAACTTTCACAGTTTTGAGTTTTGAAAGTTGATCATTACCTTCCTAGTAATCCCAGCATCATCATTACATTAATTACGATGTAACATGGTCCTTCATTTGCATTATTTCTTTGGATTTCGTTGGTAGCAAGTCTTGCACCACCGACGACGCCGCAGCATCAGTCTCATTGTAAGCAATATTTTCTTCTTGGAACATGTCGTATTTACCGTTGTTTAACACCACAAAAAAGCAAAAGACAAGAAAAAACTCAAAACATAAACAAATTATTTACATTCTTTATTTATTTCACCATGCATGGATACACAAACCTGCTGTTCCTTAACATATCTGATTTTTATTTTTTAAGGATTGTCAAAATGACATTTTCAAACTTGCGAATTTATGAATAATTTTGAAGTAATTTATACGATTTCAGGTAAAAGTTTATACATAACGAGTCTTGAAAGTTATTCTACTGTACCTACTCAGAAGTCCACAACATGCTCCTTCGTCCAGTAATAGATAACTTTCAAAACTTGTTATGTACTTAAATAACTATTACGGGGGGACCCGGTCATATCGGCAAATGTTCATGTTGGCAAAAAGCAAATGTTGTTCACATCGGCAAAACTATCGCGATCAAAATGGTCACCATGTTCAGATTGGCAAACAGGGATCTAGTGTCTTGTTAACATCCGCAAATGATCATATCGGCAAAAAGATAATGCAGTCAATGGTAAGCTGAGGGATTTTCATTCCTCATAAAAGAAAACAAAAAATGTTTTGATCAAAACTGAAATTTGCCATTGTGAATATGGTGACCATTTTGATCGAGATAGTTTTGCCGATGTGAACATCTGTTTTTTGTCGATATGAACATTTGCCGATATGACCTAGACCCATTACGGGAGTAGAAAAACTATTTGATGTTCACTGTAAACGTTTGTGCATAAAAACTGAACAGGATAATGCAAATGCTAGAAGTACGTGCTGTATGGGGTAAAGCGGTTGGGATAGCGTTGAGCAACGCTACCATGCATCTTGTAAAAATGTGTTATGTGTAGCAGCTTTTATTTAAAAAAAAAACAAACCTTAAAAGACACGAAGCATAATAGTGGAATATGCAACCAAAATAACAAATTTAACAGCTGCCTGGATTGCTATTTCAATATGAAAACAATAAGAAATCGGGGATACTTGTTCTATTACTAATTATTAAAAATTTGTATGACATTTTAAAAGCAACAGTAATCAATTTACAGAAACCATTTTACAAAAATTCTATGAAAGAACAAAAACAAGAATACAAAATGGAATTGGCTCGAGAGTTAATTTTTGGTTAGCGTCAAAATTATTCACAGGTATCTTTGAATCTCTATTGATCCCGGCCAGTTATTTAATTTGTTATTTGGGTTGCCTATTCTACTATTTTGGTAGAGTTATTCTTGAAATATTGTATAGTGGTTGATACCCACTTTCACAAAGATAATATAATAATATTAGATACTTCTCGATAAAGTTAAAAATGTACCAATTTTGTTACCGTAAGGTAGGTATCACTGTTTAGGTAGTTTATAAAACTGATTTTAATAGATTTAAAGTTAAAATTAGAAGTATCAAAATAATATAACTATAATCGCATGTGTTGTAACATTATAATTATTATTTCCAACACGGGAACTTTGGATTTCATAAACATATGAATTTTTAAACTTCTGGTTGTTTGTCATATTATTAAACATTTCTTGTATGTGGGGAGATTTATGATCATAATGTCACTATTAAAACATCTTTTTGACTTAGAACACTCGGTTCTTTTCCAAGTTCAAATTTAAAATCTTCAAACTTGGGTTGAGATTTTTCTTTTTCATCATCTAGGTATAAACATTTTCATATTGAGTTTAAGTACATTTTTAAATTCGTCAAAATTTTTATATTGATCGGGGGGCTATGATTAAACGTTTACATGCTAGGCGCGGTCTCAGGGAATGAAGTTTAGAGATTGTTGGTTCAAACCGTGATGCCATATTCTCACTTTTTATGAGATTTTCATCTATATGATTTGTGAAATTTAAAATTACAATATTAAATATAAATTTCAAACAATAAATTTATTCAAAATAAAATCCAAATTCAAAAGAAATTTAATAGGACCTTATATTTACAATTTTCTGTAGAGCTTTAATTAACTTTTTCCCCTCTAGATTGTAGGTTTTTTATGAATTTATTGAGAAATCAGAAGGATAAGAAAGCGATTTCATACGAGTATGATGAATTTTCAAATATGTTAATAAAAGCTGCTCCATTTGATTTTAGTACTTTCAATATTCATTGTCCCAATCTAGGTATTTTGGAACAACTGAAAATATTAAATAAACTGGCTTCTTATAGTTTTGAAACTGATTAAAATAAATAGCATACTATAGAATAAAAAAACAAACATACATTTTATTAAAAAAAACCAATTCAACAAAATTTTGTAATTCTAAAAAACAATTCATTCTGTAATTCCATTTCCCTCAAAAAAAAGTATGCAAACATTCTCTAGTTCTCTAGATTGTATTTTCCCTACAGCAGCGGATTCAATCGGTTTGTAGCCAGCCTTTCTTTAATGCAGCAACTGATTCCGCTGGCTTGGAACAGTATTCAATTGTGTAAAAAATTAATAACAGTTGGCATAGTAAAAAAAAAGGAAGAAAAAATAAGTGTCAAGTTATTAGAGTTTTTTTATGCAGTTCATGTGTTTAATTTGTGTTGAATATTAAAGAAGTTAAAATGAACCTGGTACTATATGTTTTATTAACGAGGGAAAATATCACATGGTGCCGAAACCCGGGAATAACAGGACTTCTTTGGTAAATAGGTATTACTAGTTAACGTGTAAAAAGAACGGAATTAAACATGGAGTTAGCTGTAAGAAAAACTGCCAGGGCCCAACTAACAAAGCTTATAAGTAGTGCAGATGCAATCGCAGCTACTAATTTGGAAGATATGGATGTAGAAAAAGTGCATGTGCTAGTGGCTCGTTTGAAATTGACAAACGAGAAGCTTTGTGGAATTAACGAGAGGGTGTTGCCCAAGATGACCGAAGAGCAAATGGAAGTGGAGTGTCAAAAAGCGTTGGAATATGAAGATGCAACTGTCACTGCAATAACGAAGTTACAGCGTGTCTTAGCAAAATCCACTGAAAACCGAAGTTTCAAATCAACAGCAGAAGAGCAGTCAGCGAAGGTAACAAGTAACAGAAGCTCGGTAAAGTTACCTAAGTTAGAATTGAAAAGGTTTAACGGCGATTTAAGTAAGTGGGCTGTGGGCAACATTTTGGGAACAGTTTAAAACCACAGTGCATGGGAATAATGAATTGGACGAGTGCGCGAAGTTCAATTATTTACAATCATTGTTGTCAGGAAAAGCAGCGGCAACAATTAACGGGCTAACACCAAGTCAATCGTCTTATAACGATGCAATTGATATGCTTAAAGACGAGTATGGCAATAACGAACGTATTGTTGATAGTTATATTGAACAATTAATGTCATTAACACCTGTGAGGAACAAAAATGACGTTGCGTCGTTGCGTCACTTGTATAACATGGCATTGTCGATTACGGGATCATTGATAACGTTAGGTATATCGGTAAATCAATACAGTTTAATGGTAAAATCGATAATACTGAAATCAATACCGTATACAATGCGAGTCGAATTTAACAAGAAGTGAAGTAACGAAGAAGTAACGAGTTCAGTGTCGTTTTCAACGAGTAACGTAACGGCAGACAAACAAATAAGTAAGCTACTAAATTTTATAAAATTAGAAGTTGAAGCAATTGAAAGAGCACAGAACATTTCAGGTAATAGCAATAACAAGCGTGCAAATGAAACAAAACATAACGATAACGTAAATATAAGGACGTATGTACGGCTTCAGGGCTATTAACTAGTGCAAAGGAAAATTGTCTGTTTTGCGATACTAAAGTGCATATAACAGCAAACTGTGACGGTCCGCAGGACTTACAACAACGAAAGGACATTTTAAGGAAAAATAAACGATGTTTTCGATGTACTAGGTCAAACCATAATTCGAGATTCTGTAAAACTAAGGACCTTAAATGTTCGAAGTGTATCGGTAGACATGCTACAAGCATGTGTGATCCTAATTACATAAAACGCAACGTAACGGGAGAGGTTAACAAAGTGTGTGTTCAAAAAGAACAAACAACGAACTTATTGGCAAATAATCGTATTGATAGCGTTAATGTATATTTACAAACAGCGTGCGCGTTTCTTGTAACGGAAAACGATCAGAAAGCGGCGTTCATTCGCATGGTTCTTGATGGTGGCAGCCAACTGACTTTTATAAAGGAATGCGTATCAAGACAACTAGGGTTGCCAATAGTTGGAACTCACAAAATATCTGTGTTATCCTTTGGCAACAGCAAGAAATCACCTGCTAGATTATGTAACAGAGTAAGTTTGAATTTTCAGGGACAATATGAAGATGAAATCATTCAAATTACAGCGATCGAAGTACCGGAAATTTGTTTCGATAATCTAAGTGTACCAACAGTTGACGATCCGGCAGTTAAAGACTTGAAATTGGCGGATACCCGAATACACTGCCAACTATCGATAAAAGGAATCACGCTATTAATTGGTGCGGACAATTATTGGAAACTTGTAACGGGGGAGTGTAAGCGTATTTCGAACAGTTTAACGGCTGTTAATACAAAATTTGGGTGGACCTTGCACGGGCCAAGTGAATCATATTCATATAGTGTAAATCTGAACATTTCAAACGTGTTTCATGCTCAAGTATTTGAAAATGAAGTAGATATGAGACAGTTTTGGGATTTAGAAACGCTTGGTATCACAAAAGAAGACGAGGCACAACAAAATACCACCGCAAATTTTATTGAACAAAAAATAACGCACAACGAAGAACGGTATGAGGTGTCTTTACCTTGGAAGGACAAGCAGGGCCCCGTTTCACAAAGGTACAAGTTTGTAACTAACAAGTAAATTTTTACAAGATTGTCAAAATATTCAGTTATTAGAGTTGCACAAAAGTACAAGTGGACACTTGTAATGACAAGTAGATTTTAAAACCGTTTACAAGCGAATTACTTTTAGACCACAAAAATCACATGTAACTAACAAGTATAATAGTTAACGTTGTGGCTGAAACTTGTTACTTACTAAACATTTTCTACCTAACTCGAATGGTAGGTTAGATTATTTTACAAGTATTTTGAAGTAAGTTTCAACAAAATGTGGTCGTCTTCTTCCTCAGAAGATGAAGATGAGATAATCATTCAAAGACGTAGAAGAATATTTAGGCAGAGAATAAACGTTCACTTTGAGTTAGTGTATGAGTTTAATGAGCGTTTTAGAACGACGTCTGCAAAAATGGAGCAACTTCTTGTTGACATTGGGCACAGGTTATTTCATCCAACTAACCGGTCCCAAGCACTGTCAAGAAAAATGCAGCTATGTATAGCGTTACACTGGTTAGGCAATGAGGGACAATATCATGTCATAGCAGATGCACATGGTGTTAGTAAATCAAGTGTATGTACAGTCTATTTTTTTTTAAAGATCCACCAACCTTGCAATTTCTCTCGAAAGTATGTTTGGCAACGCTGCTGGTGAAATTTTTTAGTAATTTCTAAAGTAGGGTTAGGACTAATAAATTTAATGGTTAATTTTGACAAGTGCTTTTCATAAGAAGTATTTTCATATATTTTGTTAAATATTGTTGATTTATGTGGATATATGCTGAGTTTATGTAAATTTGCTCGATTTAATAAGAAGTATTATAGTTTTATAATAATTAATATATAAATAATTCGAGGTAAGAATAGAAAAAATGTATTCATATTCAGGCATTAGAATAATTGGTAACGTTACAGTTTATTAAATAATTTCGCATTGCAGTTTTGTTGGAATGATGTATTGGAGGTCTCTCCAAACGGACAGAATGACATGGGGCATTGTCAAAAATAATAACAGTTTTAAAACCTTCAGATGGTAGAGCTGGAATTAATTGATTAATCCACTCTTTAAATAGCTGACTATTCATCGTTCACACCCAGGATGGAGCACTGTAAACCTGCTTTCCTTAATTTCTAATCTTTCTTGTGAAGGTTGTCAATAGTCCAAGATTTAGTAGCAGAATCGTTTTTGTAAATCGTTCATCAATAAAAATAAATCTTATATTAGAGTAGGTACCTAGTCTTCTTTATGTTTTAATTAAGATTTTAAATAATTTAAATTTGAAATGTAGTGATGCGCACGCATAAATTGACAGAACAGTTTGATTGATCTTTGAATCAATGTTACCATATATTGACAAAAATTACTAAAAATTTCAATTTTTTTATTATACCAACTGAAATCAACAGGTGGTGGATCTTTAAAAAAAAACGGAGTTTAGATCTGTGAAGAATGTTGTACATGCAGTTAACCAAATTAAATTTCCTCAAGTTGTTACCTGGCCTGAAAATATTTTAAACGTGTCTGCACGATTTTTTGCCGTTGCAGGATTCCCCCAAGTTATAGGGTGTGTTGATGGCACCTTAGTGAAAACTGATGCTCCAACAGAAAACGAGGCTGCTTTTATAGATCGTAATGGAAACCATTCCATTAACTGTATGATAGTTTCTGGGCCAAATTTAGAAATCTATTATGTTAGTGCTAATTGGCCCGGAAGCGTTCATGACGCTAGAGTCTTAAGGAATAGTAGCTTTTTCCAACAAATGGAAGAAGGCTGGCGTCCAATCCCAAATGCAATAATCCTAGGTGACTCTGGTTATCCTTTACTAGAATGGCTCATGACTCCAATTGACATCAATAATGATGTAGCAGTTGCTACCTTCAACAGAGCACACAAGAAAACAAGGCGATTAGTTGAAAACGCCTTTGGGATTTTGAAGGAAAAATTCCCATGCCTCAACTATCTCCGTTTATCACCAGTTTACGCCGCAAATGTGTTCAAATGCTGCACAGCGCTGTACAACATTTCTCGAGAACGGGAGAATGTCAACCACCGTGTGGATGAAGATAGCTGAAGAAAATGAAATCTACCAAGTTCCCGGTAATGTTCCTCAAAATGCAAGACAAAGACAACGAGAATTAATAAACTACTTTAGAAATCGAAACTAATTCTAGAATCCGTAAGAAATATCTGAATAAATTGACAATACACAATAGCTTTTGAACTTTTCTTATGCCGTTTAGGTACACCCGACTCCATTGAACATGAATAAGGCCAAGTTTTCTTTTCGTTGAGCTGGAAATAACAAATAAGAAAAACCCTATACCACAAAAAGTTTAAGAAGCCTACCTAAAGAAACCTTCTTAAACTTTTTGTAGTATAGGGCTTTTCTTATTTGTATTACCACATCAACCAAAAAAAGAAAACCTGCCCCTGTTTATTTGCACTGAAGAGCCGGATATAAAATAGAGGGTATTAAAAACAAATAGAAAACAAATTGGAAACTTAATATTTTAATTTCTTAAACAGCTTTGGTTCTCTATTTCAACAGCATCACCATCCACCACATTATTTGCAACTTGTGGAGAAAGTGATTCATCTATGCTAATGATGTAGGTATCAGTAAGAAACGCCTCGGTAAATTTTGAATGAGAAATTTGCAGTTCTCGTTCCAGTTTTAAAATTTCCAATGTTTTCAGATAACTCTCCTTTTCAAGAATTGCTATCTGATGTCGCAATTTACTTTTCTTCAGTTCCAGAAATGTTTCGTCAACTGAATTATCACCTGCATGGTGTACTTTCCTCTTTTTCTTAGCATTGATACCAACAAAACTGCCTCTAATTTCATTCTTCTCACTTAATCCGGAACATCCTTCTCCAGGATCATTTTCGTTAATATTTTGGCACTCAGTAGACTGCTCAGGCTGGTGTATCTTATCCCAAGTCTCGGGGACCCCTAGGCTATGGATGATGGGGTTGTTGAGCCCGATAATATCGAGAATTAGGTTGTCGACATCGGTATATTTGCAGTCCGTACCTCCTGCTGACCCAGTTTTTTTTACGATTATCAACTTTTTTCTAAAAGAAAAAAAAATACATTTACGTCAATACATTGGGCTTATGAACAGTTTATCACAACAAATACAATTAAACTTACCATTGTTGCTTTCTTCAAGTTTTGCCAAAAAACATCCCGGCTGTAAGTCCATTCTTTATCTGGGGCCACAAGCCCCAAGCTGGCGCTCTTTTCATGGATGGTTTTCCAACACTGAATTTTGTCTTTTTTCGAAAGTTTGTCAGAAAAACTACCAAACAGAATGTCCTTATAATCGCGTATTTCTTTTAAAATGCAAACTTTATTTCCAAATGCAACACTTTTCGACATTTTTGACTATTTTTTTACCTTCAAATTATGGTACTGACAAGTGTTGTTGTACTTGTTGAAAACAAGTCAAAGTTTACTTATTACCTAGATACTTGTTACAAACATATTTTAGAATTTTGTGTGAAACGCCTGTTCCAAACAACTTGTGATTACAAGTGCTGATATTTACAATTGTTACTAACAGATACTTGTACCTTTGTGAAACAGGGCCCAGGTGAAATTAGACAATAACTACGGCTGTGCTCTAGCGCTCATGAAGAGACTATCTTCTCGGTTGATAAAAAAACTATAAATTGGAAGAATATGATAACGCAGTACGGGAATACTTAAAAAACGACTGTGCAGAAATATCTCCAGAATCAAAGAATGAACATCGTGTATATTATATGCCGCACCAACCAGTGTATGGAGAACAGAAAACAACGACAAAGCTAAGAGTAGTTTTTGACGCTTCAGCTCATGCTCCTGGAATGGTATCTCTAAATGAACAATTATTATCGGGCGAAAATTTAGTGCCGCAGCTATTGCGTAGTTTATTGAACTTTAGAATCGGGCGTATCGTGTTAATAGCTGATATAGAGAAGGCGTTTTTGCAAATAGGTTTAACCGAAAGTGACCGTGACTCTCACAGTTTTTTATGGTACAAAGAGCGAATACAATTTGCAGCGAGTTTACCGGAGATAAAGACTTATCGAATGAAACGTGTAACGTTTGGCGTAACGTGTAGCCCATTTTTGTTAGCAGCTACACTCAAGAAACATTTTAAGGAAAATTCAAATCAATATAAAGAAACTTGTAGTGTTTTAGAGAAATCATTCTACGTTGATGATTTGATTTTAGGTGTTGATAATATCGAAGAGGCTAAACAAATATATGACGAGTCTAGGCAAGTGATGTCCATGGCAAATATGAATTTAAGAAAATGGTTTTCAAACGACCTAGAATTAAAAAAGTATTTCGGTGGTCTTGCAAATATGGAACATATTGTAAAGGTTCTGGGCATCCAATGGTTCATTCAAATAGACGAACTAGGCATTGACACGAGAATGATTTTAAATGAAGAAAGCACGAGGTTCATGCCACGAAACGAGTAGTACTAAAAACGGTTTCTCGGATATTTGATCCCATGGGCATTTAAGCGCCATTTGTAATTAAAGCCAAAATTATGTTACAAAAAATATGGAGATTAACATTAGACTGGGATGAGACATTACCTGAAGATCTTGTTAATGAGTGGCTGATATGGATAAATGATGTTCAACATTTGAACGAGTTCTCAATTCCAAGATGTATTGTTGATGACTCGAAGAAGATAGTAGAGCTTCATATATTTGCTGATGCCAGCCCACAAGCCTATGGAGCAGTAGCGTACATAAGGGTTGTAAAAGAAAATGATGTCGAATGCAATATTCTAATGTCAAAAAATAGAGTAGCTCCTCTTAACGATAACGGAGACAAGTCCATAACTTTGCCAAGACTAGAATTGACTGCTGCCTTATGTGCTACGCGGTTACAAAATTATATACTCGAAAATTTGAAGCTGAAATTCGAATGTTTAACATTATGGTCTGATTCGAAAATTACCCTGTATTGGATAACGGGAAACGCTTCAAAATGGAAACCCTACGTAGCAAATCGAGTGACCGAAATACAAGCGTCCTCAAAAGGTACATGGAAATATTGTCCTGGTGTTGAAAATCCAGCTGATTTACTAACAAGGGGGTTAAGGGCCAAAACTTTACTAGAAACGCGACTATGGAAACATGGACCAGAATGGCTTCAACGAAACCAAGATAGTTGGATTGAAGATAAAATTGAATCAGTTTCGGACGTGCAATCGACGTTTAGCGTTACCGCAACTGATGTAAACAAAAACGATAACGAATCCATTTTTCTCATGGACAAATTTAGCAGTATTGAAAAAATGTACCGAGTGACTGCATATGTACGAAGATTTGTTCATAATGCAAGAAATTCAGCTGTCAAGTTAATGAATAATTTAACATTACATGAAATAAACGAAGCTGAGCGGTACTGGATTAAACTTGTGCAACAACAAGAATTTCGCGACGAAGTAGAAGCATTAGGTAAAGAAAAACGCATAAATTCCAAATCCACCATTCTAACATTGAACCCATTTTTGGATGATTACGGCATTATGCGTTTAGGCGGAAGACTACAAGAATCTGAGTTACCATATGCTACTCGGCACCCAATAATACTACCGAAGCGGTCATATTTAACAGAAAAATTAGTTTGGAGATCGCACTTGAATCTACTACATAGTGGAACCAACCCAACATTGGCCGATGTAAGGAAAAAATATTGGATTATCCAGGGTAGGCAAAGCATAAAATCAATAATAAGGAACTGTCTTAAATGTAAAAGATTAAGAGGTAAAGCCGGTAACGAACCACATGCTCCACTGCCCAAGGAACGGATGTTGATGACCAAGCCGTTCAAAACTACCGGAGTCGATTTTGCTGATCCATTATATGTAAAAAACGATCGAAGATAATACAAAATCCAAAGTATACATTATGTTATTACGTGTGGAGTCGTTCGAGCTGTTCACCTAGAATTGATTCGCAACATAACTACCTACCGAAAGTTGTATAAAGGGTCTTCGAAGATTTATCGCAAGAAGAGGAGTACCTACTACAATTTATTCAGATAACGCAAAGACATTCAAACGTGCAGCTCTAGAGTTAGCTGAACTATCTAGGATTTTAAGAAACGAGGAAGTGCAAGGATTAGCTAGCAATCAACGAATTGAATGGCGCTTCATAGTGGAAAGGGCCTCATGGTGGGGTGGCTGGTGGCAGCGTCTAGTGCAATCTGTCAAGAATGGACTGAAGTTAACTTTAGGGAGAGCTACATTAGAGTTTGATGATCTACAAACAGTTTTAACTGAAGTGGAGTGGAAGCAACAGTGAACTCGCGACCACTTACATACATAGATGACGAACTTGATAACTTATTAATACTTACGCCTTCACATTTCTTACTGGGAGAAGGAACCTCTGGTTCCAATGTAGAATTCGAAAATGTCAAACGAAAAAATATCCTAAGAGTTTGGAAAGCTCGTGAAGACTTAGCCAGAAAATTTTGGAAACGATGGTCTTCAGAATATCTACAGCTAGTGATGCCGCGAGACGAGAACGAGACGAGAGTTGGGTAACTCTCGATCTCGTCTCGACTTCGAGACGAGAGTTGAACTTCCCTCTCGATCTCGAGACCCACCTCTCATCTCGTTCTCGAGGCGAGAATTCTCGGAACTCTCAAGTTCGCACAAGAATTAAGGAACATGCAAATTTAAAAATGAATGTTTACAACAAAATGCAAGTTAACCTTGGGAAACCCATAAAACATCAGGAATAGTTAGGTACCTACTTAGAACGGCTTTAGCTTAAACAAATTTTAGAATGCTTTACTATTTATACAGAGACGTTTCTAGAACTTCCATCCAGGTAGTTTTCAGATTTTAGTAAATCGGATTATTATCCTATGGGGGTTCCAGTGCCGACTGCCGAGAATAATCATAAATTATTTGCAAAGCGTCTATTTTCTTTCGGATAATCTATACTTACACTTATTTTGTTATTATTATAGTTGTGTAGTGTTTTAAAAATTAAACAAATTAAAAAGACAATCTTTATTTAATACTCGTATCAGTCGTATCACACTTTCTTACCTGACTACTTTCCTACTATAATCAATAGTTTCAGCGATATTAATTAAAATTTGTATAGCAATTTTGCCGCTAGCATTTAATAAATAAATGAAAATGTTTGTAATTATATATCTTTATTTATTGTTATATGTTTTTATTGCGGCATAAAATTTATAACCTAATAATTTTCCTAAGTTTCTTAAGAAAATCTGAATGACAATTCGAGAGCTCGAGAGTTCTTGAGGCGAGAACGAGACGAAAGTAAAGCAACTCTCGATCTCGGGCGGCATCACTATCTACAGCAGTTACGATCGGCACATCATACCGAGTATGTAAGAATAAAGAAACTGAAGGTTGGTGATGTAGTATTATTACATAAACAAAATGCACCAAGAATGTTCTGGAAGTTGGTAAAAATCGTCGAAACATTTCCAGGGCGAGATGGACGTGTAAGAGTCTGTGAAGTAATAGACCAATACGGTGTACGTCTGAGAAGACCCATACAACTTCTATATCCTCTGGAAGTTGAATTTTCCGCCGGGGAGGATGTAAAAAATTAATAAAAGTTGGCATAGTAAAAGAAAAAGGAAGAAAAAATAAGTGTCAAGTTATAGAGTTTTTTTATGCAGTTCATGCAGAGATAACTTAACCTCTTTATTACTAAATAGGATAGAACGGACACTGGGGTTGGCCCATTTGATTCATGATTTTGCTTCACCCCAAACCGCCCAGAGGGCTGTAGTGTAGTATTTTAACACGGCCAACTTCATTAATGACAGCTTACGCTTTCATATGGCCGTCCCAATTCGATTGAAACGTCAAACATGCACTTTACAGATTCGTCCAAGGCCAACTGTATCTAATGCGACTAAGACGAAGTCGCATTAGATACAGTTGGCCTTGATTCGTCCCTTATATGGCGCCCTCTATACGGGTAGAATGGGTACAACTTTTTGAAATTTAAAAGTCAGTTGTCACTATCATGACTGTCAACGACGAAACAGAACCAAGTAAAATAAAAAATTCTTTTTTGAAAGTGCCAACAATATGTAGTACAATAAGTATCATTATCTATGATAAGTATCTTTTAATGATTCGGTACCCAACTTTCTTCTCTTGCCTCAGAAACGATGTGCTAGGTGCTATAAATTTTAAATATAAGCAATAACATTATGTACATGATGCAAAAATTACGGTAAGTACTAGCTATAGTTTAACTTTTCTGCTGCTGGGCTTAAAATTTAATGGAACACGTTCAATGCCGTCCGTTGTTTCCAAACAAATCTTATTAAACACTGGTTGCACCAGTCACATATTGGAACTTTATGAATTTCATTTCGTTGTAGGTTTGGGGGCTGTAGTAGTTTGGGCATATAATAATCAGCTGTTTGATAATTCCTACAAATTCTACATTAGGATATGTTAAATCCCCACGGTTATAATATAAGTGCCAAGACAGGACTTGGAAGAGCAGTAGAAAGTAATGGTGCAATAGGTACCTATCACACTGAAATTTGTCGTTTAGTTTCTTTATGGTGTAGCCTGCTAAAAATGCCACAGATGCTGAATAAATACTATAAGTATAATACTTATTGCACAGAGATTATGAATTGTCATATTGAGATCCACTGACAATATTAAACTGTCTTCATTTTCAGCCGAAGAAGGGCGAGGAAGTTTTACTGAACTAACAAAATTAATATTGTCTCCAACATTTGCCGATTTGGACGCTTTGACAATGCCACAACGTAGAATTTACTGCAATGCGTATTCAGCAGTCCTTGCATCAGCCGTGTCGGTAAAAGCTCCTCTTCTTCGGATAATCCCTGCATCTGAGAACTTGCAGAACTGCATCAGTGTAGTTGGGGAAGGTGACGATCAACCATCGCAGCCTTTCATCAGCCACATCTACGAATGGTGCAATACTATTATCCACAGAACGAATGCAAAGTGATTGTTAACGATCCATGGAAAAAATGTGCTGCAGGAATAGTATATTTTGTTGATAAACCATGCACAACAAAGCAGAGCATTTTACTTGCAATTTTAACGTTTCACCTATAGTTGATTTGGAATTGTAATTGTTAAGACCATAGACACGATCTTACGATCTACAGTAGTGCATTTTTTGTTTAATGGACATGTCGTGGACAATCAGGGAACAAATTCTTTCGATGGGGACTGTTTAATTGATTAATTTCAGCAAGTATCCGCTGTTTACATAAATTATTTGATCCTTTATATTCTCTAAGGTACCTTGAAATGGCTGTTTTTGGGATGGTAGTGTAACAACATGCTTGCGGCAGTATTCACATCCCTTACGAGAACAAAAGTCCAAACGGTACAACAACGAACTGATGTGTTAAACCACCGAGATGTTTTTTTTTTGCATAACTATTAACAAGATCCATAAGAAATATTGCCTTCTCATCACAGTTGTTTGCATCCTTAATAATGATCTACTACTTGTATCATAATGTTTTGAATAAACTAGAATAAAATCATGTACGTACAAATATAGAAGGACAGCTGTTTTAGCTAAACGAATTCTTTTACTGCGATTGTTAAAACATTGCGATTCGAAGTGTTTTCCGTATATTAAAGAGTAGGTACCTACTAGGTAGGTATTCTGTAACTTTGGAAGTATATGTAAGAATGGTTAATAAAACGTGTGTTTGGAGCGAAATTAATATTTGAAAATACTACATAATAATAATAACTTGTGGTAATAAAGCAGCCAAATATAAAGATGCATATAATGTTGGATATTATTTAAAAGGAAAAGGTTAATTAAATTACAAAGAAAAAATATAATATAAAAATTTGAAGAATCGTTATATTATTGTATTTCTTTGTAATTTAATTAACCTTTTCCTTTTAAATAATATCCAACATTATAATTATGCATCTTTATATTTGGCTGCTTTATTACCACAAGTTATTATTATTAAAATCAACAGCCGTTTTTTCATGAAGTTTATACTTCATTTACTTTATACTACATAATTTGCGGACTGCTTTAAACCATTCAGTGCCAGCTTGAGCTTCACTCGGAAATTCGAAGAAAGTTCTACTTGCATTTCCACAAGCGAAACACTTTTTTATCGTTTTGACAAACTAGTGAAACTGAAAACTGTGAAATGAATGTAGTATTAGAATGTATAAAATTTAATTTAAACTTTAAATTTGAGAAATTCATGGTATTTTTGGGAATTTTAACTTTTAAATTTCAAAAAGTTGTACCCATTCTACCCGTATAGAGGGCGCCATATAAGGGACGAATCTGTAAAGTGCATGTTTGACGTTTCAATCGAATTGGGACAGCCATATGAAAGCGTAAGCTGTCATTTATGAAGTAGCGTAAGCTGTCATTAATGAAGTTGGCCGTGATCAAAACAGCATACATACGCCATCTCTAATAATTCTTAAGAACTTAAAGTAACTTGGCTAAATTGAACAAATAAAAATGCAAAATTGGGTGATTGGAATATGTCACTTATACGAACCGTAACACGTATCTTTTATTAATAAGAAAGATAGCCATGCAATACTACTCTATTTGGGACACACTGTATATACCAAAATAATAGACAGGAGATTAAGAAGAATTATAGATAATAAATTAGAAGAACAAGCAGCTTGTAGGATAGGAAGCCAAACAAACGACAACATACACATTTTGAGAAACATAATAGAGAAGAAAAGGGAGAGGAATTATTCGTAACTTTCATAAACATACGAGCTGCCTTTGACTAAATTCAGAGGAAAATAATATAGAAATGTCCAGAACAATTAGAAGTACCTACTACCAAAGAAATGAATACGGGTTATAAAGAGCATGTACAAATTGTTTCTAAAGGCTTGTCATAAACGAACTGTTTATTGTATCTTATTGCCAACCTAACTATACATAACTAAAAGTATAAGCATCATCAGTTACATCTTCCTTCTTTTAACTATAAAACGAACATTCTATATGTTTAAACAATATTTGAAATGTATAAAAATAACATAAGTTCTTAACTGATTAAGGAGAGCGTATATCGTCTTTTTTCTCACTAACAGTCCCTAAGTCACTGACACACATAGTCTTTAAGTTTCACCGGTACCTTCACACGTCTTCCTCTCCCCGTAGTCTGCTCTAGTACTCCTGCTGATTTCTGTTGTTCTTCTATCTATTTCGTTTTGATTATCTTGCTCTAGTGTTTTGTCTTCATTTCTAGTCTCTTCTGTTGTGTCTTCTGCCTGTTCAGCTGTTGTTCTTAAGTGTTGACTGTTTCTTCTAAATTTGTGGCCCTCTACTTCTATAATGTATGACCTAGGATCTAGTTTTTCGACCACTTGGTCCTTGACCCACTTTTCTGCCCGTCTTTCAGGGTTGAGCTGCGCCCTTATGTCTTGGCCAACAACTAATTCTTCTCTGCCTTTTGCATTTTTATCGTACACCGCCTTATACTTTTCTTTTCTTTGGTTAATTTTTTCTGGCACGTTGTTAATTATTTGTGGTTTCAATAACGCTGCTGATGTTGGTAGTCCCGTGTTGGTTCTCCTAGACATGAGCCTCTGAACTGGACTACTGTTCATCCCTTCCGATGGTGTGTTTCTCCAGTTTAGTACTGCTTTCCAGTAGTCTGAATTTGCTCTGTCCGTCTTTTTCATCATTCTCTTAACAATTTTTACTGCTGATTCGGCTTTCCCGTTGGATTGGTGATGGTAAGGTGAGGATGTGCAATGGGTGAATCCCCATTTTTACTAAATTTTCTGAACACCGCACAATCCAACTGAGTTCCCACGTCTGTGTCTACAACTTCCGGAATTCCATGCATGCTAAAATACTTTTTACATACCTCTACGATTGTTTCTGCCGTCGTACTTTGTAACCGTTCAGCTTCCCAGTAATCCGAATAATAGTCGACCAGAACAATGTAATCTTGTTTATTGTATTTGAACAAATCCATTGCTATCCTCTGCCAAGGCCTTTCTGGAGTTTTATGTGTTACCATCGGTTGTTTTTGTTGTGCCGTTTCATTTTCTCTACATGCCTCACAGTTTTCTATTCTAGCCTTGATTTCATAGGACATTCCTGGCCAGTAAATCACATCCCGGGCTTTTCTAATGCAGGCTGCTGCTCCCAGGTGGCTTTCATGCACTCTTACTAGCATTTCTTTTCGCATATCTTTTGGGATGATTACCGTCATACCTTTGAACACTACGCCATTTTGTACGCTTAGTTCCTCTCTGAATTGCTAGTATTCTCTAGTATCTATCGGGGTTTCGTCCTTCCTCTCTGGGCATCCCCTTAATATGATTTCTATGAGTTTCTGCAATGCCTGGTCCGTTGCTGTATACCTCTGTATTTGTTCTAGTCGCTCTTCTTTTAAATTTAAATGTTCGGTCATGTTGATCTCTTCCAGTTCTTGGTATATCTTCTCGCTTTGGCTTCTTTCATCAGACTGATTACTCTTAATGATGGCTCTTGAAAGAAGATCTGCAATGTACATTTCCTTTCCTGGCTTGTACTACTTCACCTTCAAATCGTAATTTTGTAAACTTAACAACATTCGTTGTAGCCTTTTAGGGGCTTTCAGCAAAGATTTTTTAAAAATCACTTCTAAGGGCTTGTGATCTGACTCAACTGTTATTGCTTGTTGACCACAAATATATTGATGGAACTTTTCACATGCAAATAAAATGGCCAGGTATTCTTTCTCAATTTGTGCATAATTTTCTTCTGTTCTCGATAGGGTTTTTGATGCAAATGCTACTGGTTTGCCTTCCTGCATTAACGACGCACCTAACCCGTGGCTACTGGCATCGCATTGGATGGTTACTGGTTCTTTTGTACAATAGTACTTCAGCACTGGAGTTGTCGCAACCATTCGTTTTAGCTTGTCAAATGCTTCCTGTTGGGTATGCTGCCAAGCCCACTCATTATCTTTGTGGATCAATTTCCTAAGTGGTTCAGACACTTCCGATAAATGTGGCAGGAATCTGGCCAGGTAGTTCATCATTCCTAGAATCCTTTGTGTTTCCGTTTTGTTTTTAGGTCTTGACAACTTTGTTATTGCTTCTACTTTCTTTGGATCTACCTGAAGTCCATTTTCTGTTAGCACATGTCCCATGTATTCTACTTCTGGTCTTCTGAATTTAAATTTATCTAGGTTAAATTTCAAATTTACCTGCTTCGTTCTTTCCATTAATTCGATTAAGTTTCTGTCATGATCTCATGATTACTGTTCATATTGTTCGATTTTCTACGTTTACAACAATTTCAGAGTGTTTTATCGGTGTTTTAAAGTTATTCTCTAGTGTTTTCAAGATTTTGCCAGTGCTCATAAGTTTTCATCATGGTTTACAAGTGTTTAGTGAAAAATTGTGACAATACACATAAAGATGCAGAAATGCACGTTTTACCGAAAAATCCTCAGGTAATATAGCCTAAATAATGATTATTACTAATATCACCATATTCGGCAGACTATTTCATAAAAAATTTACCTATAAAAAGTGTTTCTTGTATAAAAAATAAAGCAAAAATTTTAAATTTGATTTTGACGTCTATCATTAAGTTCCATGAAGTTTCACGTCTAAACTTTGTGTCTGTCTGTAATATAGTTTTTCGAATTGTGGGTCAAGGCAGTTAGCAGAGAAGATATCGCAATTGAAAAACGGGGATGTTACAGGGTAATTTGAAAGTGGATGCCGTTCCAACTTTATATCTGCCAAGTATGTAATAACTTACTTCTTATAAATCTCTGAATATGATTCAACGAGTAGGTATTTCACAAATATTTCGCATACAGGTTTAGCGAACGAAGAACCCCATGCTCCATTTATAATTTTGGCATCTGAAGATGTAGTTGTACATAGAACCAATACTGGAAAAGTAATTCAACTTGAATCTACTGAAGAAGTAGTAATTCAATCTGAATCTACTGAAGAAAGAATTCAACCTGAACGTCCTGAACAAACTGAACCTCCAAGAACTCCTAAATCACGTAGAGGTTAATATTTAAATGAATATAAACAAATACCGCTGTTTTATTATTTCCCTTCATACTTTTCAGATCTTAAAGGAAGACTAACTTTATTAAAGGCAGGCAATGTGACAAGGGTATCATCATTAACACCAAAGGCACGCAAATTTTATAGAGTTGCTCACGGCATGGTGCGTGTAGCAAGACAGCTATTCGTTGAAAATGCCTCTAATAAGAAACGCATCCAGGAAGTTATTGCAGTTAGTGAATCGGCAGATTTTTTGGCAGCTAAAGTTAATAAAAGTACCTTTAATTTTATTAAGTTGCAAGTATCGCAACAAATTAAAAGTAGCAGAGGACGTCGTTTTAGTTTGGACGATAAGGTATTTGCTCTATCTTTATTAAAACAAAGCCCAAGAGCCTATAAATTTTTACAAAAAACGTTCGCTTTACCATCAAGGAAACCTCTCACTACATTATTAAACAAAATACCTTTTGATTGTGGCCTAAATATGGAAATTCTAAACAGCTTGAGAATCAGCGTAAGCAAAATGAAGGAACTGGATCGATACTGTTGTCTGATGTTTGATGAAATGTCTTTAGAAGCATCATTATCATATAATGCAAAAAAAGATTGTATTGATGGTTTGGAAAACTGTGGTATTGGTAGGAAAAAAAAGTTTGCTGATCATGCTATGGTTTTTATGGCAAGGGGCATAAAACGGAAATGGAAGCAGCCAATCAGTTTCTATTTCACAGAAAGTGGAATGAATGCTACTACTCTGGCGGTAGAAATAAAATCAATTATTTGCCAATTACAAAAAATTGGACTGAAGGTTGTTGCCACTGTATGCGATCAAAGTGCAGTTAACACCTCAGCAATTAAAAAGTTACAGGAAGATTCAGCAAGAAGGTTACGGGGTACTGAAAATAAAATATTTGGCTTTCTTGTAGAAGAGGAAGAGGTGATTCCATTGTTTGATGTGCCTCATTTATTGAAAGGTATTCGAAATAATTTTATCGACGCACAAGTTAAATTCCAATGGAAGAATGGACCACAAGTTGCCTCTTGGAATGATATTGTAGCTTTATATGAATTAGACACTGGGGACCACGAAACAAAAATGCTGTATAAGCTTACGGATGCTCACGTATTCAAAGATAAAATTAAAAAAATGAAAGCGAAGAATGCTGCACAGGTACTATCTCATAGGGTCTCATCTACAATGAGAGGATTGGTGAAGTATGGTAAGTTTAATTACTCATAATATATAATAATGCTTATGGTAATATTTTTTTATTATTATAGGTAATGGCTGCCTTCCACAATCTGCCACTAATACAGCAGATTTTATTATCTTTATGGATAAACTTTTTGATAGCGTGAATGGATCGACTTTATTTCCTAATAACGGCAAACAATTTCGATGTGCTGTGAAGACGTCATCTTTCCACGTTGACTTCTGGTACGAAGCAATAAAAGTACTACAAACCTTCAAATTCTGTAGTGGTAGGAGGGAGTATGTACCCCCTTCAGCAAAGAACTGGATATCTACACTTCGTGGATTCATATATATATATGGAAAAAGTTAAGTGGAGCTGGATTCAAGTTTTTGTGTACCAGGAATTTAAACCAAGATCCAGTAGAGAATTTTTTTGGATCAATACGAAGTCATGGAATTCGCAATATTAACCCAACATGCTCTGCATTTACTTCTTCCTTTAAGAGTTTATTGGTAAACAATCTAACAGCTTCACATTCCCTAGGAGCAAATTGTGAAGATGATGAAAGTGAAGGTGTACTCAACCCTTTAAAGGTATTTATTATGCAGCAACCAACCGAAGGCCTATTGGTTACAAATGAGAACAAGGAAAATGACCCCACTACATCTCATTCATTTTCATTTACTGTCAAGAGTGATATAGTTTTAAAGAATCATGCGTAGGTACATTGCGGGGTATCTGGCAAAAACAATATTAAAAATAATAGGAGAATGTAAGATCTGCCGAAATGATTTGATATCACCAGGTTCGGAGGCACTACATGAACTTATTGAGGACAGGTGTTACACATCAAAAAGCCTACTAGTAAGACCACACACACGGTTCGTAGAGTTGTTCGGCAAATGTTTCGATGTTTTACATGAATACTTACCAGAAGTGTGTGATGTGGATGGTAATTTATCCATAAAATTATATTCAAAATTATTGAAATATGTTGAAGTCAATTTTAATTGTGCAGATCATAATTTAACATTATATTTTTAAAAAAAATTATAGTGTTGTATGTACACACCTGGGTAAAAAATGTAAACAAAATATTAAAGGGCCAAGACTTAAGAAACATTAATGACCCAATTAAGAAGCAAGCATTTGAACATTTCAAAAAATATAAAACTAGGCACGACACAATTCGACGCCTGAAAGGATTACAGTAATGTATAGAATAATTTCAATTACAATGTAAACAATGATTAATTAATAATGGGTGTATTAAAAATGACAAAATATTTATATCACACTATTTTATGTTGAAAAACTTTAGTAGGTACCAATTTAGTGTCAACTGTTTGGTTAAGGAGTTATTAACGGTCAAACTTTGGTTTTTCGACTATGGGTGAGAAATAGAAGGTGTACGTCAGCAGTTACAATTATGTAATTAAATATAAATTATAATTTTTCAATGATTGATTTATAGTTAGGTAGTACCTATGATTTAATTTTTAAGAATTCAATATGTTTGTTGTAGTTGTATATAACTTCTGACAATATTGCAATGAAGTATTATAAGTTGGGGGCGATTATTAGAATGTATAATACAAAAATAAAACTGATTTCTGTATCAAGGATGATCAAGGTTATAAATGCATGTGTCCGCGTAGGTTCAAATTGCAGCTTTTAATTACTTATAATTTAAAAATTCATTGTCTAATTAGACCAAATTGGAATGAGGTTTTTTAGCTTGTTTTTCAACGTAAAATAGTGTCATGTAAATTTTATCCGTCATTTTTAATACACTCTGTATAAAGATTTTTGCATTGCAATCTCTATATAGTAGGATCGACTATTATTTGGCGGGTCCAAAGTCCAGACTGTGGTATGAAGTAAGTTAACTCGGCTCGCTGTAATAGAGGACTTCTCTTTATGTTGAAAAGAGTGAGGTATGGTCTACCCTAGTGCTATCCTTTTCTATCGGCGCTGCCAACGTAAGGGAATCATTTTTAGTAACTAACTAGAAATATTTGGTGATTTTGTGCGTACATAATTGGCATTCTACATATTTATAGTTGTTTTGAAAACACAACCTCGCCTTTTTACCTTATACAGGATGTTGCGTGAGGAACCCCCCGTATTCAAATAACGTGTTGTCTAGTAGACATATGGTCATATGTCAACAGTTACTGAGATATTGTTGAAAAATTTTTTTAATCAATTGAATTAAATGTAATGAATTTAGAGTAAAAAAAACAAACTAAATAATTAAACATAAAAATTAATTAAAGAAGTTCTCAAAAACACATTATATGTAAGCACAGCTGATCGACTTGGTCATCAAGACTCATGGCCAAGGTACTGTTTGTGCTATCTTGCATGAAAATGACCTAATATGTTTGGGTTATAAACTGTAAACTGACGCCAACGTGGCATAAAAACACAAGGAGAGGAATGCGTAATTAAAAGGGGCAGAGAGTGGTTGGCTTTAGTAGCAGATGGATGTATTGTTTAAATAAGTATTTTGATAAGATTGTTCATGATTAGTTTATTAGTGTTAAATAAAGATACTGATACGTTTATAGTGCAGCGGTGGGATAGGTAATCTGTGTGCATTATTGCCGTTCTGCAAACGCGAAGTGCGAATAAAAACGTTCTCTGAATAAACGTTAAGTGAAATTGTGTTCAAAATATGAATACATCACGGAAAGATCGTGAGTTAACAAACCGGCGACGCCGAGCTAGATCGAGGTCGCGCGCTCGCCAGGGAACGGAGAAGCGGTGTCGACGAGACCGAAGCCTGAAAACTCACCGGCGGCGTTCACGCTCGCGCTACAGATATGAGTCACCCACTCGAAATGCTTACGAAGACGAGCGGCGCCGTTACCGGAGCAGTCCAGGACCTGGGGAACGTCCTCGGGGAGGTTTGGCCAAAAACCAAGAGGTGATTGGATTAGAGAATGAGCATCCGGAGCACATACAGACGGAAGAAGAGGTGCAACAACCACAGGTACCTAGTTCTGTAGTCTCACTTGCTAATTCTGATAATGACAACCGCATGGCTCATCTTGAACGGCTTGTTGAATTGTTGGTGGCCGAACGGAGCAGTCAAAGTTTGGGCAACCCCTCGCAATTTTTGGTCAAACCGGATTGTATTCCAATGTTCAGTCCAGGTGATCACAGTTTGTCATCTACTCGCTGGGTGGAAAAGATTGATCAGTTGGCTCAAATTAATGCATGGAATGAAAAGACTGTCGTTTACCATATGCAATGCCGTCTTGCAGGTTTGGCGAAAACCTGGTATTACAATTTAACCGATTATAATTTAACTTGGGAGCAGTGGAAGACGCTTATTGTTAAAACCTTTCCCGATCAACGCGATTACGCCACTTCACTAAGGAAACTAGTAAATCGCATAAAAGAACCAGGGGAGACATGGACGCAGTATTATTTCGGAAAAATGAGTTTACTCCAAACATGTGGAATTGTCAATACTAATGCTGTCTCGTGTTTAATTGACGGCGTAAACGACGTTACCATTCAAACTGGTGCAAGAGCAGGAAGATATGAAACTCCTGAAGACCTATATCACCACTATTTGTCCACATTGGCAAATGAAAGCCAACAAAGACCATCGACCTTTAAGAAACCAGACAAACGATATGTGCAAGTGCAACAACGATTAGGCCCACTCAAAAGCAATGACAAGGACCTAAGGGCAAAACGCGATTTCAAGTGTTTCAATTGTGGCGACGCGTCACATTTAGCATTTAAGTGCCCCAAGCCGCGCAAGGTGTGCACAGTATGTAACCGCTTGGGACACGAAAGCCATCAATGTAAGAAAGGACATGTACAGCAGAAAGTTCTGCTGAGTGAAGTATCAAATGAAGACCAAAACTGTTACATGACTGAATGCAAAGTCAATGGGCAAACGTTGCCAGCGTTTATCGATACTGGGTGCAGCATAGTGGCAATTAGGGAGTCGGATGCGAAACGTTTGCATCTTACGTGGACTCCTTGTGAAATCACTATTACAGGGTACGCGGGTGGTTCAACCCAAGCCCTAGGACAGACAACTGCACGTATTGAAGTTGATCTAATTAATGCGGAAGTTTCGGTTGTCATAGTTACTGACCAGGTACAACACGTCCCTGTGCTGATCGGGCAAACTTTTATCAACAAGGCAAACGTTGTCCTTGTGGTACGTAATAACCAATTACGACTGTTTGATGCAACCCTTGTCCAGTTGCCGCAGGTGAATGACTTACCTCCAAGAAAATTAAAGCTATATTCCAGGGACGATGTGATCATTCCACCCAACCACATAACTGAAGTAGTTGTGTATTGCGAAGACAATTACCATGGAGATATCTACGTGGCCCATGGACAGCGCAGTGAACCTAATGGTGAGTACACGGTTCCCCACTGTGTAACGTCTACAACTGAGGGTGCAAGTAGCATCCCCATACTCAACCAGTCAGGACAGTTCCTTACCTTGAAGGCATCCCAACCTCTAGCCAGGGGGCACCCTTGCAAGGAACAAGACGTGCAGGCGACAACAACAACGGTAAGCGTTTTCAAATTAAACACTGTAGAAAATGTCAAACACTTTTCAACGAATGATATACTCAAGCGAACCAATCCTGAGTTAGACAAAACATCTCAAAGTAAGTTACTGAAATTACTTAACGGTTACCGCGATTGCTTTGCTAAAGACACAAAAGAATTGGGTACAGCTCATGATGTGCAAATGAAAATTACGCTTACGGACGAGGAACCTATAACCTATCGACCTTATCGTCTGTCAGTCGCCGAACGAATCAAACTACGCGAAATTGTTAAAGACCTCCTTGATAATGGGATTATTCGGGAATCAGAGTCGGCTTTTGCCAGCCCCATCCTGTTAGTAGGAAAAAAGACGGGGGAGTTAAGAATGTGCGTAGATTATCGGAAGCTAAATTTAAAAACCGTTAAAGACCGATACCCAATGCCAAGAATTGATGATCAGCTCGAGAGGTTAAAATTTGCAAAATATTTTATAAGTTTAGATTTGAAAATGGGATACCACCAAATCCCTATGGCTCCTGAGTCTGTTGACAAAACAGCATTCATAACCCCAGAGGGGCATTACGAATATCTTCGGATGCCTTTCGGCCTCGTGAATGCACCTGCTATATTCCAACGAAAGATCAACCAGGTGCTAGGCCCAATGCGCTTCACCACAGCATTAGCCTATATGGATGATATTTTGATCCCAGTAGCAACAGTAGATGATGGGTTTGAAGTACTAACAAAAATACTTGAGGCATTCCGTCAGTCCGGACTAACCCTTCGTCTCGAGAAATGTAGTTTCTTTTATCCAACTGTTGAGTATTTGGGACATGAAATTAGTGGAGGGGTAATCCAACCGGGAAAACGCAAAATCCAAGCTGTTGCAGATTTTCCCAAGCAAAAAAACGTCCACCAAGTACGCCAATTTATCGGACTCTGTAGTTATTTCCGCAAATACATAAAAGGGTTTAGCATCATCGCGAATCCTCTAACAGCGCTTACGCGAAAGGACGCCGTTTTTATTTGGGACGAATCCCAACAGCTGGCGTTTCAAACTTTAAAAGAAAAATTGACACAACGACCACTCTTGTCCATATACGACCCTGCGTTGCCCACGGAAGTGCATACTGACGCGTCAAAATTAGGAATCGGTGGCATATTACTCCAACGACAAAAGAACGACAACTCGCTAAAACCCGTCTTATACTTTAGCCGACAGACGAGCAAAGAGGAGCAACGATTTCACTCATACGAATTGGAGACACTAGCGGTAGTGAATTCCTTACAAAGGTTTAGAATTTATCTTGTAGGTATCTGCTTCAAGGTGGTGACAGATTGCAATGCGCTTCGCACAGCGCTGAGTAAAAGAGATTTAATACCTCGAATCGGAAGGTGGTGGATCATTGCACAAGAGTTCGATTTCACTGTTGAGTATCGGGCGGGAATAAAAATGACTCACGTTGACGCACTGAGTCGTAATCCAATACAAAGCGACGCAGTGGCAATAAAAGAACACGTGTTCACGGTAAACATTAACAAAGACGACTGGCTATTGGCCGTACAGCTTAAAGATGAAAGATGTCAATTCTTGCATGAGGTCTTACAAAAAGAACCACATGATAAAGACGAATACCTTATCCACAAAGAATACACCCTACAAAACAACAGAATTTTCAGAATCACGGCAAAAGGTAAGAGGTGGGTGGTCCCTAAAACAGCTAGACGGGAAATTCTAGCATATCACCATGATCAAAGGGGTCATTTTGGCCTAGAGAAAACATTAGATTCTATAAACAGGCTTTACTGGTTTCCAGACATGAAAAACTACATTAAAAGATATATTTCCTGCTGTCTCCCTTGCGCCTATAATAAAGAACAACCAGGAAAGAAACCAGGTTTCCTACATCCTATCGAGAAAGGTCAGACGCCGATGCTGACATTACACATAGACCACCTAGGGCCTTTTGTTAAAAGCACCAGGAAAAACACGTATTTGATTACAGCAATCGATGCTTTCACGAAATTCTTATTTTTAAAGGCAGTTAGAAATACTAAGACGGGGCCCGCCATACTGTTCCTTAAGGGTATCTTTGAAACGTTCGGAGTACCAACACGACTAGTTTGCGACAGAGGAGCATGTTTCACAAGCAAGAAATTCCAAGAATTCGGTCAGGAATGTGGCGTTAAAATAATTTATAACGCTACAGCAACACCACGGGCAAACGGCCAAATGGAACGATACAATAGGACCATTTTAAATGCTTTGAGTTGTTCAACAGACAATGAAACCAAGTGGGACGGAGTTGTACAGCAAATATGTTTTGGTATAAACTCAACAATAAACAAAACCACTGGAAAATGTGCGTACGAAATGTTAATGGGTTATCGCCCACGTTGTATCAATGACGCTTACCTGCAAAGTGAATTAGACGGTGAGGAGAAAACTCCGGATATAGAGCAAGTAAGGGTAGAAGGTATCCAAAACACTATTAAGAAACAAGTTCAGCAGAAAAAGGGTTTTGATTCAAGAAGGCGGCCAGCCGATCACTACGAAGTGGGTCAGCAGGTATTGGTAAGAAAAGTTCTTACCTCTAATGAAGGCAAGAGCAAAAAGTTATTGCCTAAATTCTCAGGACCCTATGTTATCACGAAGGTACTACCACACGATAGATACATAGTGGAAGACCTCCCGGGATCGAAACGTGCGCAGAAGTCTTATACAGGGGTCTGTCCCATTGATAAGTTGAAACCTTACGTGGTAAAAATAGTCGATGACGATCTGCCTTCTGAAGACGAAGCGAATAACTGAAACCCGACACGAGTAAAAAAAAAAAAAAGAGTAAGCTATACATCATGGCTATTAATTAGGTTACTGGTTACTATTATGTTAGTGTTATAAAGTCATATGTAAGTTCATATCAGTTATTTTCTGTGAATTAAGTGTTAATAATGTTCATAATCTAATATGCATGAGAAAACTAAGCTAGTCTAGTAAGAATCCTCTGCCTCTATCGCAGTTACGCTGAATTCCTCACTTTGTTAAGTTCTTAGTTCACCAATCAAGTACCAGAGACAGAATGGATCAAAGTGATCCATATCTAGATGTGAGTCCACTCACTAGAACACATTTAAGGAAAATGTCCTTACGAAGTTAGACTATTAATTGTTCTATAAACATTAGTGAAACGTTCACTAATTCAAACGTCAAGACATTTTATTTCGAAGAAACGTAGGGTTATTTCATAAAAATTGAAGTAACCCATAATAAATGAAAGTTCACTAGTCCTAACGTCTGGACATGTTATGGCCAAACGTAGGGTTATTGCATAAAAATTGAAGTAACCCATTAAGTCAAGTGGTAAGTCCACCGACCCAAACGTTGGGACATACGAAAAGAACAGGTCGTGCTACTTCATAAAAATTGAAATAGCACAAACAAAATTATACGATCATATTGCCTAATGTTGAAGGTACCTCGAAGGGAGGATATCCTATACAACTATTCCCGCTACATACGATTTAAAACATTCTATACAAGAAACGTTCTTGTCAATGAGTTTAAGACACGCACTCTACAGGGACGTAGAGATCTGTAGCATGGCCGACTGTAAGCACAGCTGATCGACTTGGTCATCAAGACTCATGGCCAAGGTACTGTTTGTGCTATCTTGCATGAAAATGACCTAATATGTTTGGGTTATAAACTGTAAACTGACGCCAACGTGGCATAAAAACACAAGGAGAGGAATGCGTAATTAAAAGGGGCAGAGAGTGGTTGGCTTTAGTAGCAGATGGATGTATTGTTTAAATAAGTATTTTGATAAGATTGTTCATGATTAGTTTATTAGTGTTAAATAAAGATATATTGTTCCTGATACGTTTATATATATAATAAATTCATCTGGACACATAAGTTAGCTCGATTGTGAATTGCACGTGTACTTCGTTTAAGTACACGGTGATCTTCTTTGATGAGTGCTGCGCAATTAGCTATTCGATCGACTAGTAGTGCCTCTCTCGTGTTTGCTTTTGTTTTATAAACTAACGATTTCAGCCATCCCCAAAGGCAATAATCAAGGGGGGTTATGTCCGGTGATCTTGGTGATCACTGAAGTAAAAACAATTTTGAACAATATCTCAGTAACGTTTGACATTTGACCATCTGTTTACTAGACTTTTTTTATTTGTTGGGGTCCCCTAAATACATTATTTGAATATGGAGGGCTCCTCACGAAACACCCTGTATTGTCACTGTTATATTCTTTGTTATTATTATTTCCATTTTCTTAAAAAAACAGTCTTTTTCAAGGCTATCTAAAAACATTATCCAAAAATAATGTTTACCTACGTTATTGCCTCCCAAAGGAGCTGAGCTGTTCTGAAAATGGAATGGTTACCGTGGTTACCTATGTTTGCAAAACAAGTATAAATATGCAGAATGCCAATTTGCTCACAAAATCACCAAAACCAAATATTTCTAGTTAGTTACTAAAAATGATTCCCTTACGTTGGCAGCGCTGATAGAAAAGGATAGCACTAGGGTAGAACATACCTCACTCTTTTCAACATAAAGAGAAGTCCTCTATTCGAGACATTCTACTGTTTTACACCAGTGATACCAAAACAGTTTTAAGCTATCTATTTGAATATTAATAAAAATATTGATCATAAAATCAGAACATGTTGGAAACCGCTGCTGTGGGGAACCCGAATCGCTATCCCAACAGCAACTTTCTGTCAATCACATCTACCTGCTTCGTTCGCCACCGTACAGGACCAACTAAACCGATGTCGCCGTGACGTAAAGAAAAAATCTAGACATACGTTTGTATTGTACATGTTGGAGGTTATGCTATAAAGAGAAAGTAAACAATAAAAGGGGTACGTGTATTCTTCATTGCTACAAGCGACTAAAAATAATCAGGTTTAAGGCCATCGCCCACTTGTCGGCAGCGCGGCGCGAGTTACATAAATATCCGACATCTTATCTTTTGCTGGCTCTGCTTCTTCAAAGCAGACTTTATATGATTAGATAATAAGTTGCTTATGCTATATTTTGTTCTCCTGTGCGAATACAATAATTAGCTTTAGTCTTAGTATAACATCCATTGCTGTAAGAACTCCTGTAGTTTAAAATAAACTCCTACAGTCAAATAAAAAGTTTTTAAAAATTGTTTCGGCCTTTTGCGACACGAAACTGGCGCAGTCGGTAGGATGTGCGGCGTCTAGTAGTTTTTCTTCAAAACGAGTTTTTGTGAAAAACGTGTGAAAAACGTGTGTTTCAACACTTTACCGCACATCTGATAATTGAACCAGGCGAAGATCAATTGAAGCCCAGCAGAGGACAAACATCGCCAACACTGAGCAACATTTGAAATTCGACAATTCCTGACTATCGAAGTCACCGTTTCATCGAGAAACATTCGATTCATCGAGAATCATCTGATCATCGAGATCAACAGGGACACCAATCAACAGAAGTGCAGCCCATTTATAAGGACCACCAATCCAAAGGACGTGGATCCAACAATCAACAGTATTCATCAAAATAATGAAGTAAGAATTTTCAGGTTTTTCAAGTGCAACAATAGTGCATCGAAAAAACATAACTTTAAACAAATAATTTAAATTTACTAACTTCCACTTAATTTTAAATATCAGGCAGATCATAGTAAGCAAGATAACCAGCGTAATTTATAGAATTACTTAATTTCTGGTTGACTTATGTTCTGTGCGTAGGAACCCTTACCCTTAGTATTTACAAGATTAACATAATAATAACTTTCAAAAAAATCTCAAACGTTTTCAACATTTAATTTTAAATTTAATGAGTATAGAAGACCTAAGTCTACTTTTAAACGAGTTAAATCTTATTGAAGAAAATACAATCATGGCATTATTCCCCCCAGGATTTGACGTTCGTATGATTTCGGACATACCGACATACAACGGTAACCCTGCAACCCTTTCAGAGTTCATAAGGTCAGCAGAACTTATAACTACTCAATTTTTGGTACCAGCCCAACCTCAAGCTTATGTAAACAAATATTTAATCTCGTCCTTAAGACACAAACTTGTAGGAAAAGCGCAAGAAGTAATTATAGGCCGTGATTTCACAGAATGGCAACAATTAAAAAATGTCCTCATAGAAAATTTTGGAGACCAAAGAAGTGAGCTTAACCTCACAATTGACATGTCAAAAATGAGACAAAATCCTAAAGAATCCCCCATAGAATTTTATAACCGGATTCGAACCCAACTCGCTGTTTTCAATTCAAAAATTAATTTAGGTCCTGGAAACCTTGAAATAAAAGAGCATAAATTAATAACAGCTAATGAATTAGCGTTAAGAGTATTTCTTTCTGGAACTTTTGAACCTTTTGGCACATTATTAAGGGCTAGAAACCCTAACAGTTTAGAAAATGCTATTTCAATAGTTAGAGACGAAATTGATATTCGTTATTCAAATAACAGAGCATTTAACCCAGTTCAAAATTTTAATCAAAGAGTAAATCAAAAACCCCATCACACACAAAATAATCATTTCAACCAAAACTTAACCCCTAACCCTGCGTTTCAACAACAGAGAAACCCTTATAATAATTTTCCGCAACCTAATTTCAACCAATTCCAAAATTTCAACCCCAATTTTAACAGATTTCCTCAAAGTCAACAAAGACTTAATCCCAATCAACCACCAGCGCAATTCCCTGGATTTAAAAAACCATTCCAACCACAACAATCCGGACGAAATGTATTCGCCCCACGAAAAGATTTTAAACCAACCAATCCTCCAGAGCCAATGCAATTAGGCACTACCAGTAAAAGATTGCCACAATATCAAAACTCCAACCAATATCCTAATAAACGATTTAACAACCAATCTTCAATACCTTATATTAGACAATCTAATCAACCCCCAAATTTTCATTTCGAGGAACTACATCATTTAGATTCTCAAGATGAAACTGAACAAAATCCTGAACAAACTGAATATAATGATGAAAATTATTACCCAGAATCCGAATATCCTGAAAACAATCCCGAATACGACCCTGAAGACGAAAGATTTGACGAAGCTGGAAATTTTCAGTAACAGCCTCGGAAAACTTAATTGAAACTTTTAATTTTAACTTTCCCAAATCAAACCTACCATATATTTTAATTCCAAATTCACAAGATAAACTATTATTAGATACAGGTAGTAGTAAGACTATACTATCACCTACTTTTGTAGAAAAACACTTCCCAAATTCAATAATCAATTATAATTTTCAAATTTCTACTGCTCATGGTACATCATACCATAATAAAATAGCTGATATCCCAATAAATTCTCTTTTTAATGAACCCGGAACACATTTGTGTTATTTATTTGACTTTAACCCGAATTACATAGGAATTATAGGTGCAGATTTAATATCTGATCTTAATGCCTCGATAGACTTTAAATGGATGCACATCCAAACAGACAGTACTGTAGTACCCTTTTATTACAACCCTTCTATGTTACGTCAAGAACAACAGCGTAGAAATGAATGCAATTTTTCCAAAATAAAACGATGTATTCAACCTATTAAACACACGACTTTACCATTTAGATCCGAAACCCAAATTATTTTACCCACCGTTAATAAAAATGGCACGTATTTATGTGAAAAAATTAAATTTAATCAATTTTGTGAAACCCCCCGAGCTCTTGTGAAAGTACATAACAACTATTTCTATACCACCGCTATAAATACATCCGAAGAAAATCACACTTTTGAAATTTATCAACCCTTAGTTCTAGACGAACTTATTAAGTCTCATGACACAAATAACATTCAAATTAATAATACCGAAATAACAACACAATCCCGCAATCAGATACTAAACGAAAATTTACAAAATATCAATACATCACATTTAAACCACGAAGAAGCTCAATCTCTTAAAGATTTGTGCTATCAATATAAAGAAGTATTTCATTCGCCGAAGTTGCCCCTTTCATTTACAAACTTAACTAAACACCATATTAGAACCAAAACTAATATTCCAATTTATTCAAAAAACTATCGTTACCCTCAAGTACATCGTGAAGAAGTAAAATCCCAAATTAACCAAATGTTAAAAGACAATATAATTGAACATTCAGAAAGTCCTTACAATGCCCCTATTTGGATCGTTCCAAAAAAACTAGACAACTCCGGAAAACAAAAATGGAGAATAGTCATTGACTACCGAAAACTTAATGAAGTTACCATCGAAGATAAATACCCATTACCACTTATAGAAACGGTTTTAGATAATCTTGGTAGAGCAGAGTACTTCTCTACTCTCGACCTGGCTTCCGGTTTCCACCAGATGGAAATTGTAGAAGAAGACAGGGAAAAGACCGCTTTCTCGACAGAGGAAGGTCATTTCCAATTCAAGCGAATGCCGTTTGGACTGAAAAATGCCCCCGCATCATTCCAACGATTAATTAATCAAGCATTGATTGGTTTAACACCCACGCAGTGCATGGTTTACTTAGATGACATAATAATATTTTCTGTTTCTTTACAAGAACACCTTAAAAAACTTAAAAACGTCTTTGAAAAATGTCGAAAAGCAAATTTGAAAATACAATTAGACAAATCGGAATTTCTCAAACCTTCAATAGCATATTTAGGACATATACTGACAAAAAACGGTATCAAACCAAACCCTGAGAAGATTAAAGCCATTACTAAATTTCCATTGCCCAAAACAAGGACAGAAATTAAATCTTTCCTTGGCCTTTTAGGTTATTATCGAAAATTTATACACAATTATGCCAAAATAACTAAATTCCTAACCACCTGTTTAAAGAAAGACGCTAAAATTATCCATGATCAAAACTTTATCAAACAATTTGAAAATTTAAAAAACTTTTTAAAAAATCAACCAATATTAGCATACCCCGATTTTAGTAAACAATTCGAATTAACTACAGATGCTAGTAAATTTGCGATAGGTGCTGTTTTGTCACAACAAGGCAAACCCATAAGCTATGCATCTCGTACCCTAAATGCAGCAGAGGTTAATTACCCGACAATAGAAAGAGAACTCCTTGCTATCGTCTGGGCCTGCAAACATTTCAGACCTTACCTATTCGGTGTAAATTTTATCATATACACCGACCACCGACCTTTAATATGGTTAAGAAATATAAAAGAACCTAATTCTAAATTGACTCGTTGGAGTATTAAACTCGAAGAATTTAATTTCACCATAAAGTACCTACCCGGAAAATCTAACAAAGTAGCTGACGCCCTTTCCAGAATAACCATTAACCCCTTATCAACAAATAGACTCGATACACCTGAACCCAATTTTAATGACAATGCTAGTGTTATAGCAATTAGACCAGATACACCCGACTTATCTGATTTTACAATACCAGTATTTAATCCACCTACAAGTCCAAAAATCAAAATTCTTTCGGACATAACATTAACACCAATTCCTATACCAGCTATATCTCGTGAAAATATCAACAAAAAAGATGAAAGTTCCTTAGCTGATACAATACACTCACAACAATCGTCCACACCTGTGATTGATATCGCAGAACTACCCTTACAGAGGTATAAAAATCAAATCGAATTTATAAACGCAGTACTTCCAAAACCCATTCAAACAACCACTTATGACGGTTATACTCACTTAACTGTATTTGCCAATGACCACAATTATAACGATAAATTTACTGAATTACTAATTGAATATTGTTCTCCTAAACAACAATATTATTGTATATTTCAAAATAATAATATTTTCGACAACTTTTCAAAATTCATTGTGGGTAGCCTGAATGACAACTCCCCCAAATTTCATAAATGCACCAAACAAGTAACTTACGTCACAAACCCAGATCATAGAAAACAATACATTGCCAACTATCACTACGGTGATACGAACCACAGAGGAATTAATGAGACAATTGAACACCTCCAAAGAACACTTTATTGGAAAGGAATGAATAAAGAAATTGACACCTTCATTACCAATTGTGATACATGTAAAAGGGAAAAATACAATCGCAACCCTAATAAATTACCCTTCCAACTTACACCTACAAATGATAAACCTTTTCAGTGTCTTAACATAGACATCTTCCACATCAACAATACCCAATATTTAACAGTAATCGATAATTTCAGTAAATTCACCCAAGCTTACTTATTAGAATCACGAAATGGAATTGATATAACAAATGCCTTATTTAAATATTTCTCAAATTATGCTATACCCAAAAAGATTATCGCAGATAACGAATTCGATACTGCAATTTTTAAAGAATTCTTGAAACTACATAAAATTAATCTACATGTTACCACCCCAATGCATCATGAATCTAATTCACCCGTTGAACGTGTGCATTCCACATTAATCGAACATTTTAGACTCCTTAAAAATATGCCCGAGTTAGATAAAATGCCTCATTGTATTTTAGCATACAATAATACAATCCATTCTAATCTCAAATACACCCCTAAAGAAATCCTGTTTGGACATACCGATAACCAAGATCCTTATGATCTATGTACAGATACTTTTTATGAAAATTATTTAAACGACCATAAGAATCGAATGACCCATTTTTATAATGAACTAAAAGACAAACAGATTGCAACCAAACAAAACCGTAACAAAAATCTTAACAAACATAAAGACTTAATTGTTTTTAAAATTGACCAAAAAGTTTTTCTTAAACAAGATAAAAGAAATAAGAAAATAGCTAAATTTAAAGGACCATTTAAAATCATTAAAATATTAGATAATCATATTTATACCGTGCAAGATGAACACACCAAGCAAGTCTTTAACAGACATGCGAACGAAATATTGCCTATTAAAGAAAACAAAAATGTTACAGGTACATCATTGCCTGGTCCTTCTTCTTAACCTCAATATTAGGTGACATCACGATTACTGACATTTCTGACAACCCTGGACTTTACCCTAATATACTTGGACAAGCCCTCATCAGAGAAGGTGCATGGACAATTATTAAAAGTGTTGATTACGACTCTGACATCAATACTTATATTATTTTACGCACAAATATTTTATTGCTTATTGCTTCATTAGAAAATAAGAATTATGTTTTAGAGCATAGAAGCTTTACAGCTATAGATGATATAACGCTTAACCATAATAATCAATTATTACTGCTTAAATCCTATATTGATAAGGTAGATAAACTATTAGATCAAATATTTCCCGAAACTAAATCTCGTACAAAACGAGGTCTCATAGACGGTCTTGGAACTGTTTTTAAATTTTTGACAGGTAATCTTGACGCTGAAGATGGTCAAAGATACGAAACGTCAATTTCAAATTTACAAAAAGCTAATGATATTAATGCTAAAATTTTAATTGAACACACTCATATTCTTAACGATACCCTAGCAGACATACAAATTCTCAAACAAAATCAAGATTTATTGTTGAACAACATCAATAAAACCATTTTCCAAAATAAAGAATTATCTCAAACCATTGGATCTATGTCCACTCGCAATCTACTAAATGAAGCCCTATTTTCATTACAACTCTTTTCTAACACCTGGAGCGAATTAGAAAACGCCTTAACATTCGCATATTCACAACAGATGCATATGTCATTGTTAGACAATAAAAATTTAATGATCAATTTAAAATCAATACATACTTTTCTTAATAAAAATTATGGTAATTCTCTAGATCTTCCATATCCCATTAACCCAGAAAACATACATTTATATGAAAACGTTATTGTCACTAAAGCTTACCAGATAAAAAACAAGATAACGTTTATTTTCGAAGTACCATTAGTAACCAAAAAGCAAAACTACCAACTACTTGAATTAATACCTTTCCCAATTTACATTAGCCCTACATATTATCGCATGATTCTACCTACATATAATACAATTTTGTTTAACCCTACTGAATCGATACCCATCGAACCAAATCACTGTAAATTTACCAATCCTGGTAATTATTTCTGTGACCAAAGAAATCATTTTCGGTTACCTAATTCTAAACTTTGCGAAACCCAGTTGTTATCTTTTGAAATTAACCAAACATGTAAACCATACACTTTTGATCTATTAAATTTAAAGATCACCCAAAAAGACTCTTCTTCCTGGCTCATAACGACCCCTAATAAACTATTGATCGATGTAAAATGCTCTGATCAAAATTACAAAAAGTACATAGAGAAATCGAACTTGTTACATTTAACTCCTGACTGTTTTGTTTTAATAGAACATAATGCTCTCTTATTTGACATGAAAATTACAAATAAAGAAAGTAACTTATTGAAAGTTGCTAGTATCAATAAACTTGATCCTAACACCCCAGAATTAATAAAGATTGGCTCCATAGATTTACTTCCCATCAACACTCAAAAACTGCTCAACAATAAGATTGAACTCGCTAAACAAGAACAATTGTTGAAATCCGTTAGTAATGTAAATAACCATGTTTATATGTCTGTTACTGCTATTATTTTTATTGTAATATTTGTATTATGCTTTATATTGTGTGCTACCTATATATATTGTAAACGTCAAACTTTTAAACATAAAATTCTTAGATATTTAAGTGTGAAACAAATAAATGAACCGTTAGAATTAATCGATTCTAAAATTTAATATTTTCGTTAAAATATGTAAATTTATCTTAGGATGGAGGAGTTACATAAATATCCGACATCTTATCTTTTGCTGGCTCTGCTTCTTCAAAGCAGACTTTATATGATTAGATAATAAGTTGCTTATGCTATATTTTGTTCTCCTGTGCGAATACAATAATTAGCTTTAGTCTTAGTATAACATCCATTGCTGTAAGAACTCCTGTAGTTTAAAATAAACTCCTACAGTCAAATAAAAAGTTTTTAAAAATTGTTTCGGCCTTTTGCGACACGAAACTCGCGCCACGCCGGACGGAAGATTTTATAATGCATGAATTCTTATGGGCATACGCACACTTGTCCACGGCGCGCCGCGCCACGCCGAGCGGAAGGTTTCGGAATTCTACTCTGATGCCCGATTGCACCGTCCTCACTTAAATTTTAAGCTAGCCTTAAACGGAGACTTAACTTAAAACGGATTGCACCGCGTACATAAATGTCCTAAGCTTCCCTTAAATTTAAGCCGCCGATGTCGGCCGCTTAAATTTTAAGGCTTCCTTAAAATAACGTGGCGCATGCGTAATTTAGATTTTATATGACAGCTACCGTGGTATCAACATAACCTAACTTTATCTTCAAGTTTGTTTGTATTTATATATTATTAGTTACGTTTAGGTAAGTCTCGATACTGTATACGTTTTTTAATATCGTAAATGATATTTCTGATTTGGTATTTATGTCCTCTCACTCGTTTGCATATTCATAATAAACGTGAAGTTCGTTACTATTGGGCTAACCTAGTCCTATCACCAGTGTAACCAGACCTCATCATTTTAAGCGAGCCTGGCGGCGGTGCAATGCAATTCGATTTTAAGGGACACTTATATTTAAGCTCGCCTTAACTAAGGAACGCTTAAATGGCAAACGGTGCAATCGGGCATGAGAATATTTTTCCGTCCGCCGCGCTGCGTTGCGCCGCGCCGTGGATCAGTGAGCGTTAGCAAACGGACTCTTCGGCAGAAATATTTCCGATTAGAGTAGTCGAGAACACCCGAAAGCGCAACCTCGTGAAGCCCAAGATTTGGAAATTGTGTATTTTCATATCTATACAGTCTGCCGTTCGTTCAACCCGTTGTTTTGAAAATGTCTGCCGAAGAAGAAAAACTTGTGCTGCTCGTTAGTAAATATTCCGAGCTTTTTTTACATATAGGATGCACCCTAAATTTCCTCTTTTTCTTTTCTTCCTGCATCTCTGCCTCTTCGCCAAGTAAAGATACAATAAGCACGTCTTCGTCAGATGTATCCATTTTTACAACAATTAATTAAAATTCAAACCAGAAATTAACCTTTGGGAACACTCTACCTCACAGCAATAATCCGCTGCCGACAAGTGTGCGTTACCTGTAAAATCTTCCGTCCGGCGCGGCGCGCCGCGCTGCCGACAAGTGAGCGATGGCCTTTACTATACCGACATAAACCAATTCTGACCAATTCTATGCCATTGAAAATGAACAGGGCTGCGGAACCCAAATAATAGATATTGGACCATGATTTTGGTTGTTCCAAATTTAATAATATTAAGAAGAATATTGACTTTTGAAGATACAGAAACTCATTGTTATAATTTAATATTTTTATTTTCTATATATCTACCAAAAGAAAACCCCTGTTCATTTTCACTGGGGTCGGGTTTACATTAGTGTTGTGGTTTTGGCACATTGATGCCGAAATACGTATAAAGCGAATAAATCTTGTTATTTCCCGTTAAAATCGATATTTTATTTAATATTTATTATTATATAATCATGGATTTTAACAAAGTAACGCTTGAGAATGTCAATAAACTGTATTTATGTATTTTTTTGTAATAATTCAATTAAGAAATATTTAATATAATGTCATTTCCTTATTGGTAGTTTTACTATTACTTAATAACCAATGTTATATCCTTAGATCATAGTTATATTCTTATATTCCTTATTATGGAGAACATACTTTAATTGTTTCACGAAAGAATCATTTTAAGGTGGGTCTTCAGTAGGAGATATTTGATCATTCTAAAAACCAAATTTCAATAATATGTTTAGTATTTGGTTTTTAGAATGATGAAATATCTTCTACTGAAGACCCGCCTTAATTTGGAATTATATAAAAAAAATAAATATTTAAATTTGGCGCGCTACGTACTATTACAGTTAAATACATAGTATGTAATAAGATTTGAATGTTTTTCTTTAGGCACCTTGTAAAACAGTTGAACTACTAAGTTTGTAAAACTTCAATCAGTAAATAAAAGGCGTTTAAAACATTAGGTTTATTTTCGTTAGTATCACAATATTTACGCAAAACTACAAAAGGTTATGGGGACCCAGTTACGTTAAACAAATATCATAAGTTGTGATATTAGTGTTGTAAATAAAACTGTGGTAAACGAACATAGAACTCATTAGTGTCTATAGGTTAGAAGACGTGTTTTAACATTTTACATTCGGTTGTGTAGCGGTTGTCTTTTGTAGTTAAAATAATACTTTCGAGTGTATTATTAGTTTAAACTAATCTACGACTAAACACAAATAGTTGGAATAAAATGGAGTTTTTTAAACACGTCAAACCTTTGACAGGTGAGTCCGATTGGCCAGTTTGGAAACGCAAAATAAGAGATCTTCTAGATTATCATGAAGGTGCTCTAGATGTTATTGACGGCAAGTTAGTTAAACCGTTCTGTGGTTAAACCTGAGAATCTCGAAGAAGAAGCTTCAGAGACCGCAATAAAAGAGCACAAAGCTAAAAGTGACCTATTTAAGGGTCTATTCTGTAAACAACTGTTAAAATTTAACATGGCTTTAAAATTGAAAACAAACGCTAAATTTAAACCCTTGGCGTTGATTGGTTAAATGGTATTTTTAGCTGTCATAATTAAGCTTAGCGATTGGCTACAATTTTAACGCCACGTTAAATTTTAACAGTTGCTTACAGAATAGACCCTTTAAGGGTCTATTCTGTAAGCACTTGTTAAAATTTAACCTGGCGTTAAAATTTTAACTAGCCGCTAAGTTCAAATTGGTATTCTGTAAAGTCGAGTGCGCTAAATTATTAGCGTAGATCGGTTAAATTATATTTTTAGCGGTCATGATTTAACACCTACCCAAATAGTACCTGTTAAAATTATATCACCGTGTTTTTTTATAATTTTAGACTTCGAAACTAATTTTAATGACTCTGTTATCGGTGTAAATTTTTTTAACAATAGGTATTATTATACCTATACATTTTCAAAATTCAAAAGGTATATTCAGTTCATTTTTAAAGTAGAACAAGTCTTTACCCTTCTTTACCACAATCCCACGAAAATTTAAATTGTGAGCAGCAAATGGGCCATATTTACTCCACATTTCAAGGAAAATATAAAATTTCAAGGGTAATTCCAGAAAATCAAGGAATAAAAAATATATATGGGGTATTTCCAAGCAATCGAGGAATTCTAGTTCGGTAGACAACCTGAGGGTTTATTTTGGCGCTGAACCAGCTATCAGTATAGTTGTATTGCTCGATTATAGAAATCGTTTGCAATAAGAAACCAAAATATTAATAAAAAACAGTATAAGCAATAATTATTATATTTATTAGCGTTTGTTGAATTATTTATCAAATCTGCAAATCTTGTAGCAACTACTTTTAGCGATTTTACCAAATTATTATTTGAAGCAGCCAACAGTTCTTTTTTTCTATAGCCTCCGTGTGGTTGGTCAATGTTTGTGTGTTTGCTGCTTCCAGGTGTAGTGTTACACATCTGCGGAGCATAGAAAGAATTGCAGTTGTTGCCCCAACGGTTACGATGTTGGCCACCCCCGTCAGCAACCACTGTTCCTAATCTCAATCTCCCACGGCCATGATTTTCTTGGGACTTCCGCCACTACCACATTCACCTCATAATTATCTTTTTTCTTTTATTGGACCTGCTTGTAACTCATATTTTGACTATTTTATTCAACATTTTCAAATAACCATTTTCTCGTATGAATGTAGATAATATTGTAAATATTTACCTTTTCAAAGTGGTGAGGATTTTGCTTGATAACCAGCATATCTCTATGATTTTCAAAAAAAGCAATCATTAAACATTTTTGTTGCTAGCTCATACACGGGATAACGTGTATTATAACTCATTCTTAAATAAAATATTCAAGAACTGACATGGTTAAATTTTAGATTAAGCAGCCTTTGCCGAGAAATGTCAAAATGCGCAAGCTACAGTTGAAAAAATAGCGGTTTGCGATGTTGCAACATCACTTTTAGCGGGTACGCTAAAATAAAGGGGTTTTTAACTGGTTGTGTTTTAACGTGTATACAGAATACCGCACTCCGTTATTTATTTAACAGGGTCGCTAAAATTTATATTTTTAGCTGGCGTTAAAATTTAACGGGAATGTTACAGAATAGACCCTTTTGAAAGTCAAATAGTTATGCGAAGTCAATGATTGCAAGTTCTGTTACCGATTCGGTGTACCAGAAAATTATGGATCAAGAGACCGCTTTTGAAGCTTGGAATACATTGAAGCAACAGTTCGAAGCATCATCAAAAGACCAGTTATATAAGATTTGTGCAGATTTCTTTTCATTTAATTGGATTGATGGTGAGGATGTTTCAATGCACATAGCGAAGCTCAAAACACTTTGGAACGAACTAAATAATGGTCTTAAGGCTAAAAATGAAAATGTTTTGCCTGATCTATTGCTAGTGTGTAAAACTCTGCATATTTTGCCTAGTACATTTATTACTTTCAAGTCAAGCTGGATGTTATTGAAAAGTGAAGATAATAAGACTTTCGACGATTTGACAGTTCAGCTTTGTTCGTTTGAAAGAAATTTTATGAAAGAGAAAGGCGGAAGTTCTTCTGTTCAGGAGGCTTTAGCGGCAGATACAAAGCAAAAGATAAAAAACAGGGGCAAAGCTAAGCAAAATACTAACAAATATAAGTGCAACTACTGCAAGCAGGCTGGACATTGGGTTAAAGATTGTGAAAAATGGAAGTCTGATGGAAGACCAAAGAAAAATCAAGAGGCTTCAGCAGTTGATTCTGTAGGTCTTATGTTTGTCGACGTTGAGGCTATGTCAGCTGAGTCGTCTACCAATTCGTATACATGGTGGATAGACAATGGGGCCACGAGACATGTAACAAACAGTGATTTGTATTATACAGAGTTTAAGAAATTTGAAGCCCCATGTGGCATTAAATCAGCTGGAAAAGAAATCCTACCCGCCTTGGGAACAGGGACAGTAAGAGTAAAAACATTGACTACTGGGGAAGAATTTTTGTTAAAAGATGTCTGGTACGTACCAAACCTAGGCAGAAATTTGTTTTCTGTGCTGGCAGCACAAGACAGGAACCCAAAAAGTGTATTTGAGTCAACAGTGACAGAGTGCTGGCTCTCAAATCAGGGAAAGCTGATGCTGAATGGTACAAGAGAACAAGGAGGCACTTTATTCGAAGCAAAAATTAAACCAGTGCTACCAAAAGAAAATCCTGAGGTAAATTTTGTTGAAAATCAGTTGCAGTTGTACCACGAGAGGTGGGGCCATCAAGATAAAAGACATGTGCAAGCTAAGATGCAAAGAGAGTTGAACATAAAAATTTCTAAAGAAGAAAAGCAATTATGTGAACCTTGCATCTATGGAAAAGCTCATAGGCTACCATTTGGTCACAGAGAAAAGTCAACAAAACCAGGTGAATTAATATCAGCTGACGTATGCGGACCATTTGTGGAATCTTTCAAAAAGAAAAAGTATGTAGTTGTTTTTAAAGACAATTATACAAAGTTTCGATATGGCTATCTGATGTCAGAGAAATCAGAGGTTAAAGAAATGTTAAAGAAGGTACTTCAGCATGCAAAGATGTTAGGCCATTCTGTCCGAGAAATGATAAGTGATAATGGGGGTGAGATGGACAACACGGAGATCAGAGAGATCTTAAGTTCAGCGGGGGTCACGCAGAGGTTGACAGCTCCATACACGCCTCAGCAGAATGCGATTTGTGAACGGGATTTTCGCACAACTATTGAAATGGCAAGAACTTTTAAATATTCTAATGAAAATTTAATTTTTCCAGAAGCCATGTGGGCAGAACTTGTAGCAACATCACTGTACATCCTAAATAGAACTGGGAAATCATCTGTAGAAGGTGTAAGTCCCTATGAGCTGTGGCTAGGTAAGAAACCTAGAATAAAGCATTTAAGAATAATTGGTTCTGTCTGCTACGCCCACATTCCCGATAAAAAGCGTAAGAAAATGGACAAAAAAGCTACAAAAGGTTACCTGGTAGGATATGACGGAGATGAGCGTTATCGTATCTGGGTAAAAGAAGAAAATAAAGTTATTCTGAGTAGAGATGTTTTATTTCAAGAAAAGTTAAGTCAGTGTGAGTATGTAAAATTGCCAATAACGGACATAGAGGTTCAAGATGAGGGAAAGCAAGAAGACCAAGAGGTATCTGATGAAACAGAAGGTTCAGAGGAAGGTAAATCAGAATCTGAAGAACCGTCTGATAATGAACAGTGTGAGTCAGCATACGAAGAAAGAGAAAACCCGCTCTCACAGTTTTCCAGAAATTTGAGGGACCGTTCAAGATTGTCAAAACCGGCATACTTAGGTGACTATGTAATGTTTGGTGAAGAAGTAGTTTTTCAAGTCACCACACCTGAAACTTATGAAGATGCTCTCAGTGAAAATAATAGAAAACATTGGCAAGAGGCAATGGACAATGAAATAAAATCCTTAGATGAAAACCATACATGGGAACTTACAAATCTGCCTAAAGGGTCTAGAGTGATACCGTCTAAATGGGTTTTTAAAATAAAATCGAATCCTGATGGTTCAGTAGATAAGTATAAAGCAAGACTTGTTATAAAAGGTTTTAGTCAAAAGTATGGTGTGGATTTTAATGAAACATTCAGTCCAGTAGCAAAACTAAGTACAATACGAGCCATGCTGAGTATTGCAGCAACAGAAAAAATGCATTTGATTCAGTTTGATGTTTCAACAGCATTTTTATATGGACACTTAGATGAAGACATCTATATGGAGCAGCCAGAGGGCTATACAGATGGAACAAAAAGGGTCTGTAAATTATTACGAAGTTTATATGGACTCAAACAAGCCCCAAGATGCTGGAATAAAAGATTCACTACTTTTCTTAAACAAGCAGCGTTTAGGACAAGTGAAGCTGATCCTTGTCTTCATATTAGAGGAAGTGGCAATAAAAAACTAATGATAGCATTGTTTGTAGACGATGGGTTAGTAATGGCAAATGATTCAAAAGAAGCTGAATCCTTTATGGAGGAACTAAAGAAGGAATTTAAAATTACCGTTAAACCAGCATCGTACTATCTTGGTTTTGAAATTGAACGTTTTGAAGATGGTTCAATAAAAATTTGTCAACAGGCTTATGCAAGAAAATTATTAGAACGTTTCAATTTCAGCGAATGCAAACCTGTATCAACTCCAATGATCAGATTAGGGGATCCTATTGAGGAAGAACAGGAAAGGGACAAACAGCAGAATTTTCCATACAGAGAAGCTGTAGGTGCTTTAATGTACCTAATGGTAGGTACTAGACCTGATCTAGCCTACAGTGTTAGTGTATTATCGAGAAATTTGGACTGTTCAAGTACACAAGATGTTACGAGACTAAAGCGAGTGTTTCGTTACATTGCCTGTACTTCTACTTTGGGGATACGGTTCAAAGCAGACGGCAGCTGTAAGTTGGACTGTTACAGCGATGCAGATTTTGGTGGTTGCGTAAAAACAGGTCGTTCCACTTCTGGTGTTGTAGTGACATATGCAGGAGGAGCTGTGTCATGGCTTAGTCAAAGACAACATTTGACTGCAACGTCAACAACCGAGGCAGAACTAGTCGCAGCAAATGAGGCAGTAAAAGAAATAATATGGCTGTCTAGACTGTTTGAAGATATGGGTTGTCCGAAACAAGTTCCCATTCTTAAAATAGACAACCAGGCAACAATTCGTCTTTGCCACAATCCCGAAAACCATCATCGTACTAAACACATAAGAATAAAATATTTTTTCATAAGAGAAAAAGTGTTAGAAGGAGTTTTAAAGGTTCAGTACATCCCCACAGAAGACCAAGTTGCGGACATCATGACCAAGCCACTACTCAGACCACGATTGGTGAATTTAAACGATAAGTTGGGACTTTACAAAACTATAAAAGAAAAAAGGGAAAGTATTACAGTTAAATACATAGTATGTAATAAGATTTGAATGTTTTTCTTTAGGCACCTTGTAAAACAGTTGAACTACTAAGTTTGTAAAACTTCAATCAGTAAATAAAAGGCGTTTAAAACATTAGGTTTATTTTCGTTAGTATCACAATATTTACGCAAAACTACAAAATACTACAGCGCGCGCCGCTGTGTGCGACATGTTCCTCAACTATAAAAGGGTTTGGTTTAAAAACAGGGAGTGGCTTATCTATAAGCGTCGTCTGCGTTGATGTGTTCCTGCTGTGCAAGAACACATATCAACGCAGACGACATTTATAAGTATTGCGTTATCTATGCCCAGAACGTTCAGAAACACTTACGTACTCTAATGTACTCTGACAGAAAAAACAGAGACTCCTACTCTACCCAGGTTTCGGAACGTAGCCCAGATACAAGGTTTATATAGTGAGTAGGTTGCCTCGTAACTTCAAGGTTATACGTCATGACTATGTCACTGGTATGCTATCTGCATAATGTACTATTGTAGAATCAAGGTCGCCTTACTAATACATTGCAATATAATTGTTTAACAACGCCAGCTGCTTTTATTTGCCTATTGAGAATGCGCCGCCTTATAAGCAATATTTTAAAACAGCATACCCTGTGACGTCATTCCGCCGCGCTTCTGATTGGCTAAAAGTTACGAGGCAACCTACTCACTATATAAACCTTGGCCCAGATACACCACTTCTACACAGCATCCACTAACAAAATGGGTGACAATTTTTGTTTCCATCTGACGTCGACAAGCGGAAAGCCAAGCAACCTAAGCAAGCAAACAATCAACTGGCTATAGGGTCTATTCTGTATTCACCTGTTAAAATTTAACGTGCCTTTAATAGCTATTTTCCTAACAAGTGCAGAAAAATAGGTTTCTGCACGTGTTAGGAACAATAGTTTTTCTACTAGCGTGCGGAAATGGCACATGTTTTAGTGTTTTAGTGCGGAAAAGTGGATTTTCCGCACCGTGCGGAAAAGTGGATTTTCCGCACTAAAAAGTGTGCGGAAAATGCGTTTTTCCGCACGCTAGTAGAAAAAATTGTAACCAACCGCTAAATTTAAAACATTGACGTTGATTGGTTAATCGGTAGTTTTAACTGTCATAATTAAGGGTAGCGATTAGATAAAATAGACCCTTTTGGCAGCTGAGTTCATTTAGCGCCATCTATGCGATGAGACAGGAAGTAGTACAAAATGTACAAAGTAGCCAATACGAGTAGGTCTTCTATAAACGAAGTTTTTATATTATTTTATGGTATAAACAATCCATCGTCTCATATATATGTATATGCATCGTCTAGATTTATCATGTGACCGTTGGAGACAAACCAGGCCAATCAGCGCCCTTCACGAGGGTCACGTGATATGACCGTGGCTAGTTTGTTTGTGCTGCACTACAGGAAGGTCATGTGACCAAATGTAATAATTGGAATGCTTAACTCTAGTATTCTACTTGCCTCCTAATATTTTTCTATTCCTCAGATTAGTAATGTTGAATTTAAAAACTAATTTCTGTGTAATACAATTATTATTTACATTCTCTTGACCTAGTTCTACTGCTAATGTCTAACACCAACGCTATGAAATAACCCCTGCCTTTAAAATCATTAAAATTTAAAAACATAAATAATTCAACCTCCTGTACATAAAATAAAAGTAGAAAGGCGGCAATTTTGAATGTTTTTTATATTATATTTTTATTCCAAGATTTATTGAATCACAAAACCTGTTGTAATTATAATTCTAGCCTCTTACGTCAACCAATATCATCACCAACTAGAACTAGAGTATGTGTTTACCTCCACAATGTTTTTCATATCTTTTGATTGCATAAGGTTGTCAAATTTGTAAAGTCAGGGCCACAAATGTAAAATAGTTGTTCGCGATCTTTCAATTTTAAAAATGGTAATTGGAGCATTTCCTGCTGCTAAACTTGGCAGTTTATTACTGAAACAAATTAGTAAACCTATAGCAAATTATATTAAATATCAAGCAAAGAGCTCGCCAATTTTTAGAACATATATTTGTATGCCTCCAGCTCAATGTAAGTGAGGTTATGTTCAATCAATTTTGCAAATTTAAAATTCCTGGTTTTAGTTTACAACTGGTGCGAAGTGAAGACAAAAATGTGGATATTGAACTTAGGAAAACCTGTTAATATCCCTGTTCTGAATGAAGCCATGGCAATTGAGTTAGGTGCAAATCTTTTAGGCGAAGCGATTATTTTTATCATAGCAGCAGGAGTTTTGGTTGCAGAGTATAACAGGTCTTGTAGTAAAATGGTCTTAAAATTATAATTGTTTTTACTGAAGTAACATATTTACATACCTAGATCTGCAAGGAAAGAAGCGGCTAAGGAACAAGCAAAACAAGATGAAATGAATGCCTTAAATACTGAACTGCAGGAATTATTTTTTCAAATGGAAGAACAACGTGTTCAGATGAAAGAGTTAATGAGAAGTATTGCAAATATGGGTATGTGATGGGTTAGAAGCCGTAAGGGTTATTATTTAATTTGAATGTGTTATAACAATTTTTTTCAGACTCGCAAGTAGTTAAGAAACCTTGGAAAAGTTCTAAAGACGATAAAGATAGCTCAGATGAGCCACCATCGCCGCCACCAGTTCCATCAATTCTATCTTCACCGAGAACTTTCAATATAGTTAAAAATTCTACCACTCAAAAAGTTTCAGAAAATAAATCGGGAAACTTACTATTAAAGGCTATTCACATCGTTGAAAATGATTTTCTGACTAATTCGGCTTCAGAAAAAGATGTAGGAATTTTAACTATAGCTTTAAACCATCTGTACAAAGATGTATACAAATTGCCTGACCATGTATTAATTTATTAGCACATAATAATTTTTAATTGTACATATTATAAAGCCTCTTATGATTAAAGTGATAAAGTGTAAATATATTTAATTTATATAGTCTATAGTAAATAACTAAGTTTTTATGTTTTACAGTTAAATTTTATTTGTTTATGCAAAGGAGAATTCGATAATAAATTAAAGATACAAATATAGGTACTACAAATGTATCTTGTTTAATATTAAAAAAATATTCGACAAAAAATTACAGTGGAAGAACTCAAGATTTCATTATTTTATATATTTCTTGTTACTATGTGAAGGTTCAAACATTCTATTAACTCTTCTTTGCAAGTGAATAACAATTGGAGATGGGGATCTTGAAGATGATTTTTGGTTCTTAAATCTGCTTCTTTGTGCTTCAGATTCATATGACTTTAGAGAGCTTCTTCCTGAGTGGGGAGATGGTTTTCTGCTGTGTCTTGGCGAAGTTAAAGGAGTTATTCCAGGGCTAATGGGACTAATACCAATGTATTGTGATTTTTTTGCACTAGCAGAACTACTGCGGCTCCTTGAATGGGATCTATGGCTAAACAAATCATAATGTAAATAATTGGGTGTTCGATTTATTATTGGTCTGTTTTTGTATAATTGTATTTACAAATAAGAGAAGACTGCTACATTTGCAAATTTAACCCAATATTTATGATATGATAGAACGTATTTTTGGAGGTAAGTACCTACTCAAAAAATTTTTACAGACGCTGTAGTGCCTGAAAATGAAATATTCGTATCTCTGTTTCTTGTCACCTTAACTCGTAAGGCGACCACTGACAAAGCAAAATGATATTTCAGAAACAACTGGACATTACTGGAAAAGTACAGCAATGGATCAAGAAGTGTGGAAAGGTTTGAAAGGACTACCCTGACATCCAGAAACATAGATATCAAATTTCGAAATTGTGGCCGGGTGCCCAGTAGCAGTAGGGATTTCCCCATTATCCCTGCTTTCTGAAGAATCAATTAAAATTGGTAAAATAACCGGCAATAGTTGTTCGACATATTTTTAAAATTGTACTGAACGCACTTTTAGAATGTGACCGTTTTTTTAAATAGAGCCACTGTTGGTCGAATTGCTGAATTAATTGAACGCAGCAGCTACTGGTTAAATTCAAAGCCAGTTGATTAAACAATCAACTGGCTTTGGTTAAATTGGCCTTTCCCAACCCTCTGTGGCAAGTTTTGGAACTTAAAGAGGGCTACCCGATTTATTTATCTAACGTTGGCAGCGCTGCCAAAGTTGTCATGATGACATTTCTTACAACAAATTTGTTACCAAAAATGTTTCCAAAATTGTGTTTAAAATAAAACGATACTGTTGAAAATGTTACATACATGCGCAGTCGCGATTTGTGACGAGAATTAGTATAGAAATAGAACATGTCCTATTTTCATCAAATTTTGCATCTGAGAATTTGAATGCCAAATAAAAAATTTCAAAATGTTAAACTTTTTAGAAAAGAAATTCCAAATTTTGCGGTTGAAAAACAATAATCGAGAAAAAAACATGTCCAAAATAAATTTCATTTTTTGACGTATCACATGGTTGAAGTATACTAGGAACGGAACCAGGATCACTTGTAATGAACCGTTTAAAACCAGCCGCTTATTTTTCGACTCCAGCAGCTATCTGTACTTTTCTTCTCCGATAAAAACACCCTGACTTTTTTTGCGACATTTTGAAAAATTCTAAACTAATACGATTGATATTTCAAAACACACTGTCAGTTATTGATAATTGTTTACTACTAAATGCAACTAACACAAAAACCAGCAAGTAGTACCACTATTAGCAGACTAATAACATCCAGTAGCAAGTGTCAATCGTGCATTGTGTTGTGGTCTGTACTTGTACTTGGTCGAGTATAATATTAAAGGAATGGGGGACGGGGGAGGTTGACACAAGCTGCCTCAAAGCTAGCTTTTTCGAATTATTATAATTAGGTAGTATGTTTTAATATTATTCAGCAATTGTCCATTAGACCATTACCATTATCACGAATATGTAAACTAATTATTGTTGCATTAAATTTAAAAAGTACTTTTTAAAAAGCACAATAATTTTTGACTCAAGTTTGGCGCACCCCAGGGCTGGCGCCCTGGGCGGTTGCCCGGGGCAATCGCCCGGCCCTTAAACCGCCCCTGAGCGCATTTTTTTATATATTGGGTTCCGTAAAAACCTCGTTAAAAACTCATACTTGATACTCATAATAGTTTACTCGGTTTTTTTAAAATAAAATATTAATATTTTTCTGGCGAATGTTTTTAAAAGCTGCACCTGATTTATTTTCGGAGGCATTATTAATAATTAATTATTAAGAAAATTCGAAATTTATTACAAAAATGCGAATTGCGAAAGCTTAAATTAGTAATTAGACTGTCGGTCTTTCTAGTTGAGTAGTTGACTCGTGACTAAAGTCTAAGTCTACCCCTTCCTAGTACCCCCACGTCCCACATTCCACAACCACCATTCACCATATTGTTTAAAGAATGCACCTCAGCACATCATATTGGAATAATATTGGTTTTATGTTCTTTTATTTTTTTTTCTAAGAGGCGCTAGGGGGGGGGCAATCGCCCCCCTTCGCCCCCGTGTGGCTACGCCACTGACTGATCGGCCAATAAGAAGATTGGAAATCGCGAGGCGTCTAATGGAATCCACCGCTCTCTCAACGTTGAGTTGGCTGAATGCGCCCAATGATGGAGGTATAAACTTGTTACGTGTGTGGACGTGTGGTTGATTGTCTTTCAAATGATTCAACCTACCTATGTTCAGATAAAGTTTCAAACTCATCATAAATTATTCTTGGTGAAGCAGATCTTGATCTCTGAGTTTGAGCAAATTTGTTTTCTTTTTGTACCAGTGGCGATTTTCTTCTATGATATAAAGTGTTAACAGTTGGTTCACATGATTTTGAGCCTGATAATTGTTTATTTTTGCAATTTTGTCTACCGGTACTGTAAAATCAAAAAAATTATTTATCGTGTACCTACTAGTAAAAAAACATATTTTTTTACCTGGGAGGACGTCTAGATAGTGCTTGTTGTAGTTTCACTTTCAACGACTTTTCTGAACCTTTTAATTTTTCTACTTGTGTCAGTAAATATGATTTTTCATTTTGCAACTTTTCTAACAATTTATGATGAGAATTTCTTTCAGATACCAAATTTCTTTCAATCTGTGTTATAGCTTTTTTAAAAGTATGTACTTGGCCATTAGGATTTTTGGAGAAAACTTTGGTTAATTGCCTAATTTCTTCTGTTAGTCGCAAGTTCTCTGTTGTTAGATCATCTACTCTATTTTAATAGTTTAAGATGTTTTCTTGCAAACAAATAAAATTGATTAGGAATTGGATAACGTACCCACCGTTTTTGAAGCATTTTCACTTTCTGTTTTTCACTGCTATTATTTTTAAGATTTAACTCCTCATGTGCTACTTGTAGCTCAGTTTCCAATTTTCGAATTGTAGCTTGTAGAACTGCTGGGTCTGGAGGGCCACAATATTCGAGAGGTAGTGGATAATTTATTCTATTAGAAAATAATTTGTTGTTGAAATTTAAAGTAACTTTTCAAAGTGGATTTATTAACCTATCGAATTCAACAGAGTAGGTAACTATAAGGTACCTCCGATTGTTATTATTAGCTAATAACCGAGTTGAGGAGTAGTTTCTCAGTCTTCGTAATCGCATTCCTTCTAGATCATCATACGTAAGAAGATCTAATGCAATAGACTCACTTGTCTGTAAAAATTTAAAAGCTTCTTAAAGTTTTAGGTGTTAAATTGGACGATAAGCAAAGAGTAATAATTGACAATTAAAAATACTGAAAATACCTACCTTTAAAAGTCCGGATCTTAACATTGCAATGAAAACTTCAAATTGTTTGTAGTTTCCTGTTTTACGAGTTAAATTTTCTATATCTAAAGAAAAGTATTTATTAGTGTTGATAAAATTCATATAAAATTCCGTATAAGTACATGAAGAGTCGTAACTGCACTCCCATTCTTCCCCAGATTGTTTATCCGTTAAAATGAGTTCCAAACAACCATTAATAACATTCATCTTTACTAAAAATGGATGATGTTGAAAACTATAAGTAGTTATTAAATTAGGGTCAGACATTGACGTTTCATTGAATTTAAAAGAAGTTGATGTTTTGTCATGGCCTGCTTTATTCTCTCCTAACTCAAAACTAGAACGGCCGCGGCCGCAAGGTTTAAACCTTGCCGCGGCCGTTCTAGTTTTGATTTTGAGAGGCCCTGCTTATGGTGCCGTCTAAAGAGATAGGAGAATGAAGCTGACCATGGTTTTGTATACAGTGAAGTCCATTTATTATGCAATATAGGCATATTGTAAGTTAAAGGTTTGTTCCAACAAGCGGTTCTGGTACAGTTCATGAATCAGTTCAGGAACGATTTTATGCGCATCCCTTAAAAAAGTACTGTCTCTGAACTGGTTCTGCTGCGTGTTGGAACGTATCACAAATGGCCACGATCCAGTGGCGTAACTACGCCCCCGCAAGCCCCCGCGGTCGCGGGGGGGCCCGGCCGGCTCGTCAAAAAAATTCCGAAAGCATTATTTTTTAAATTTGTTATTTCAATCTGTTTACAAGTTCATAGGCATGGGGTTGGAGTTTTATGGTTTTATTACCGTGGTACATGGTGATTATAATGTGAGTTTATTTTAATAAAAACAGTATTATTCCTAATGGGCGCCCCGAGTGAGGGGCAAGTCGTGGCATTTGCCCCCCCCTGGCTTGGATAAACTTAATTTTTTTTAAATTTACGTTAAAAAAATTGTAACTCGAGTTTACGATCAAGTTATGACATGTTGCAACTTTGGAATTTAAAACTTTTGCTCATTATAGATACGCCCTATAGGTATATAATATTTCTTTCCGGTTGAAACCAAAGTACAAAAGAAACCGAGAGCCGACCGAAGGGAGGAACTAAATTTATGTGACATCTAGAACAGTAGAACTGTAGTAAAAACAGAAGATGATTTTTGTGATTAAACTTTTGGGATAAAATCAAAAACGTGCCGACGTCGGTCGTAGTATTTATTATAGTATACTGACTATTGCATACATCTGGCAAATGATGTCACATTTTTGATAACTCCCTCCGTTTTGTTTAGCAAAATAACATTTCAACGCAACCTGATTAATATGCTGGGATGTGTAACATGATACCTCTTGACCTCGCTCTTGACCAGCTCCGACAAAGGGCCGGTCGTAGGGCCAGATTTTGTATGTGTTTGCAGAATGTGGGAGACTTGACTCCCAGTGGAAGTCGAAGGACTACTGTTGAAATGACTGGTTTTTTAATAAAATAAATTTTGCATGCTTGAATAAAAATTTGCCCCCCCCCCCTGGAAAAAATTCTGCGGGCGCGGATTAAAAAATTACTTTTATAGGGGGGCCCAATAAGACATTTTGCGGGGGGGCCCGTGAATTGTAGTTACGCCACTGCCACGATCCTTGCGCGCATGCTTTAAGAAATCGTCCCTATGAGTTCTAAGGTGGTTCTAAGTCAGTTCTAAGTCAGGACCAGGAACTGATTTCACTGTTCTCGAATCGATTCGGAATTAGTTCTGTCGACGTTGGAACGCTCTTTGAACTAGTACCAGGATACGTTCCGTATTTGTTAGAACGCTAATTTCAATTTGCGCACACTCCGGCCAGTTCCGAACCGATTCGAGTGTTTGTTGGAACAAACCTTAAATGGACCGGCCTCTTTACCACTGGAATATAGACAACCCATTATGCACTACTAGCACTCTGCCCTTGCTTACTAATTTTGATTATTGTTTGTCCAATTACACAGTGTTTATTTTTTAGTTTTTAATAAAGAACAAGATTTAAAACGAAAGATTTATTGAAAACATGATCTATACAGACGAAAAAGAATAGAAATGTGTATACTATATCACTCCGGATTATCGAATTATCAATAGTTAGTGTTAGGGATTATTTTAGTGTAAAATATCCTAACAAACCTAATGTGTCTATCAAAAATTTGACACAACATGAAAAAAATTGACGTAAAATAGTAACACATGAATTTGTACACATTTCTATTTTTTCTTGGTCACGATGTTGAGCAGCTAATTCATGCAAAATTAAGTAAAACAACAACGTTTTAGTTTCGTCATAAATTAATATTATAATATTTTACGTTTCGCCGATTGGGCTTTTTCAGAATACTTAAAATACATGATTTAACAATCTAAAAATTATAAAATAGGATAGTGGACGATTTTTTTTATTTTAAAATTAATAAAAGCTTACCAAAATTATTACAATAAAAATATCACAGAAAAAATGGGAATATTATAAAAAAATGGAGGAAACCATAATGTAGTTGAATAGTAAAAAACTTTAAATAACATAAGGAAAAAAATTGTTTTTAACCAGATGGTTAAAAGAAAAATTCCTGCCCATCCATCATAATCCCTTAATGGTCTTGATACATAAATAGCAATTATGGGTAGGTACTATATGTCTATCATACTTTGATTATACATAGAAAATGAGTTAGTTCACTAAGAACAAAGAAAGGTTAAAGACGAAAAGGAGAAATGTTATACATACTATTTTAATAATAATGACTACCTACATAGTGAAAAACACTTCACACACTTTTTATTAATTTGTTATTTGAGTTGCCTATCCTTGTAATTTTATTTTATTGTTCACAAAATGTCAACATGATTTCTGGCTAAAGTGTATGTATGAAATTCAGAGTGGAACTTGATATTTATATCTCTTTAGTCGTTTATAATTAAATAATAACATTATACATATATTTCAAAAACCTCGTGCAATATTTGTCATTTGGGTTGCCTACCCTTGCTAGTTTTCAGTGGATTCGCGTTTACATGCGTTCAGTTATTTAGGATACCTAAATTATTATGCTTTAACGTTTAAATAATTAATATAATATTAATATGTTATTAATGGTTAATTTTCTTACGTAATTTTTTAAATTTTTAATGTTGTTGGCACATTTCAAAAATGAAGATTCAAATGATTTTAATTTCAACTTTAAATTTCCCTCCAAAACAAAATTCAATGCAGCCAACAGAAAGGAAAGAAAATTCCTAAAATTTTAATTTACAACTAAAATGTGGGCTACGAATTAACGGCTTGAGTGTTTATTTGCTATAAGTACATTAATACCGAGTATAATTAAATATGGGAACAGAAATTATCAAGTCTTTTGGTGTCCTACAATCGGAATTAGAACAGGCAAGAAGCAGTTTGAAAGGAGTTGATGAAAATATAAAGCGTTTAATAGGAAGGGATCCTTCAGAGATTATTCCTCGTCCAGGGGTTAAAAGGGGTCCTCCAAATGAAGAAAACAATCGCGGGCGTCAACGTATACAGATATTAAACCGTAATAGAAACTTTAACCACGAAAACGATGAACCTGCGATTAAGAGGCGACCTGGATCTGTCTTTAAGAGGTTATCCGAACGACCAACTCACTACGATGATGAAGTTATGCAGCAACCTCAAAAGCAACTGATTAGTAAAGTAATAGTTACACCCCGAGAAGTACCTAGTAGACAAGAAGCTTTAGCTGCACAATGTACAGATGAAAAATCCAAGGCAAGGAATAGACGAATGTTTGGAGCACTATTAGGAACATTGCAAAAGTTTCAACAAGAGGAAACTAAATTAAAATCAAAGGTAAAGACTTTAATTAATGTATATTTATTTAACTTGGTTAACTTTCTTTTATTTTAGGAACAAAAACGAGCACAAGTGGAGAAGAAAATCGAGGAACATGAAATACGGGAAAAAGCAGAAATAAAAAAGGAAAGACAAGAACTCTTTTTTAATAGAAAGAAAAAACAAGCTGAGATAAAAATGATTGAATTGAAAATGACTAGAATGAAAGAATATGCTGCTTGGGAAGAAAGACAGAAACCACGGGCAAATTTCATATTAACCAAAGCTAAACCTCATATATGTTATCTACCACGAAAAATAAATGATGCTAATAAAACACTGTTGGAGGGTTGTAAAGCCGATGTTGAAAGTAAGTATTATAATTGTGTAATATTTATTCTCTTAATTATTACCTCTTAATTTTTACAGAAATGATAGAAAAGAGACGCCAAGAAGTATATACAGAATTGCAGCATATTGAGGAAAGAATGAAGAAAAACTTTGAATCTAAGAAACCAAAGGATTCTATACAGGAAGATGAAACTATCGAAGAAAATGATGGTGAAGTCGAGCATAAGGAAGAAGAGCTATCAGTAAATGACTCGCATATTGATGATAGTGTAAATGAAAATTTCAGTGTTTCTGAAAGTGTTGGAACAGAGTTTTATAATACAGTGAATAATTCTTCAAATAATGCTGAAACTGAAAGCATTTTGGAGACTAACGTGGAAAATCAAAGTATTCCAAGTCCAAACCATGAACTCATGGAGCAAACAGAAAGTCAACATGCCGAAGAGGATGGTTTAGAAACAAATATATTAAAATATACTGAAATATTAGATCAAAACCAGTCATCAGAAACAATAGAAGAACCCTTGGAATGTATAAACAGTGAACAAACTGTGAAAGGTGAAAGCGACTAATTTTACAGTGCAAATTAGTTAAGTCAGGTTTTAAAATAAATAAATTAATACTGTTTTCTTAATTTCCTATGCTTGCAACTAAAGGGTATTCCATAAAATACCTGCTCTAGTTAGCTCTAGTTCCAGTAAGTTAAATGGAAGCATTTCCAACTAGACCAGGTGTTTTCTTAAATATCTGTTAGTACTGTGTACTTTATCTGTAAATTTTTTAATACATGTAAGGTATAATGTGTATATATTCAACCAGAAAATTATTAGAAACAACTGCACTGCTATTTAATGTGAAGCCTTTATTATTTAAATCCGAAACTGAATACCAAAATATGATATTAGGCGTAGCTGATCCAAACAAAAAAAGAGTTCAGATACCTTGAAAAAATTTAAATAAATTTAGGAAAACAAAACATTTTACTCTTGAGTGATATGCAGGGTGTTCAAGATAAAGAGATCCCCGTAAGAGATAGAGATTTGGTTAAATGAGAAAAAATGTTCAGCATATTGAGGACTACTCTGATCACTATTCAAATTGACCTTTCCCAACCCTCTGTGGCAAGTTTTGGAACTTAAAGCGGGCTACCCGATTTATCTATCTAACGTTGGCAGCGCTGCCAAAGTTGTCATTGTTAGTGTTTTTATGTTGGCGTTCTTGTGGTGTGACGTTTCCTTTGAGTCGACTGTCACGAAATGACAATAAACAAATGTGACAGCCGACTCAAAGAAAACGTCACACCACAGGAACGCCAATATAAAAACACTAACAATGACAACTTTGGCAGCGCTGCCAACGTTAGATAGATAAATCGGGTAGCCCTCTATAAGTTCCAAAACTTGCCACAGATGGTTGGGAAAGGTCAATTAACCTTTCCCAACCCTCTGTGGCAAGTTCTGGAACTTAAAGCGGGCTACCCGATTTATCTATCTAACGTTGGCAGCGCTGTCATTGTTAATGTTTTTATGTTGGCGTTCCTGTGGTGTGACGTTTCCTTTGAGTCGGCTGTCACCTTAGCTGTCACGAAATGACAATAAACAAATGTGACAGCCGACTCAAAGCAAACGTCACACCACAGGAACGCCAACATAAAAACACTAACAATGACAACTTTGGCAGCGCTGCCAACGGTAGATAGATAAATCGGGTAGCCCGCTTTAAGTTCCAAAACTTGCCACAGAGGGTTGGGAAAGGTCAATTCTATAGTACCGTTGATTAACGATGATACTACATTTTTGCAGATTTCAGTACAGATGAAAAACGTTTTCAGTGTCTACTGTATTTGCCTGTAGGTGTCACCTTGGTTTGCAAAATGAAATTATCTGAGTCTGATTTCCTTGATTATAGCTATAGGATCAACTGGAGTGTCTTGTTTGCCTTGATTTCTTGATTTTTGTTGAGGAGAGTTTGGATACACTTGCCAAACCACCGCCAATTTCATTAATGACAGCTTAAAGCGAAAGCGTAAGCTGTCATTGATGAAGTTGGCCGTGGTCAAGCTGATGGCCAGATATATATGTATGTATGATCCTCTTTTTCTCGTCTATGAAGGGAGAAATGCTCTATAGTTTAAGCTCCACCAAGCTTACAAATGCCCCGGAAAATATATCAACTAAATTTTGAAAGAGAAGGCGCGACAATACGTCAACCAATAGCAAACAATTATACTCAAAAGTACATTCACTAAAAAAATTCAATTGACGTATGAAATTTTAAAAATATCAGTGTTTGTCAGAATGTTTTGACGTTTAAAATCTATTAAGTATAAATGCTAAATCGAGGAAGATAATTCATTCTGAAGCCAGAAATATCATTCGGAAGGTCATGGAATTCTTCGAATGAAAAGTATTTACAATTATTTAAATTTTCCGCCTAAATGTTTTTATTTTGATTGTACTTTGAAAAAATATAACAGCGCCGGACACGCCCTCTTTCAACTTTGTAAGCTTGGTCGAGCAATTCAGCACAAATGCGGATTGTGTTTTATTGCCAAGCAATAAAATGAACTTTTTTTTTAAATTGTAAATGTCAATGATTTCAGAAAGAGGGAGTTGTTGAGGTTGAGGGGTTGGAATATAAAATAAAGTGATTAGATAGAGAAATACCTGTAAACTGAAATATTACAAAGTAGGTGGTCCCATTTGAAATTTCAAAGTGGCGGTTGCTGGAGTGGAGGGGGTGAATTATAAAATTACTTCAATGGCGGTTTTAAACTTCCCCCTCGATATCAAAGTTGACGTGTTTTTATTCAAACTGGAAATTTCAAAACTTTCAGAGTTATTAATGATGGTTAGTTTTGAAATGAAAGCCCTGTATACCTAAAAACTGTTTAAAGAAATAATATCTACTATAACATTTTGATATTTAATTAAAACCTAAGCAATACATTATACAATGATATTTTTTAAGAACCTGCAATATTTTTTTTCGGATCTTTATATTGAACTACGAAGTCTCGAATTGCTTCATCACAGTTTATCGCACATGTTAGATCATGCTCTATTGACAAGGTAGCAGCAAAATGTAATCGGTCCTCGTGCATTATTGTTCTATCTTCTATATTTGTTTCTAATGAATCCTAATTTTGAAAAAGCGAATATAAATCCACTTTTAGTAGGTAATTCGTTACAAAACTACATTTTGTTCCACAAGCAAAACGATACCCACCTCAATGAACTATCTTTTAAGTTATAACGTAGGTAAAACTAAAACTACAATAAATGAAATAAAAAAATATTTTTAGAAAACCATACAAATGGGCCTTATTTCTACCCCTTACAAATATAAGGCCCGGCTATTTTTCACATGTGTAACAAGTATATTCGTCATTGTCCGAAGTCGTATAGCCCAAGCATTCATCATGGGCCCATGTTGTGCATTTACAACATTGTCTTATATCTTTTTCCAATACCTCCTGGCATAATTAGTGATGTCAGAAATAAGGCCTTTGAATACAGGGCTGCAGGCCTTATTTCTGCCATGTGCAGATTCAGGTTGTGTTGTGAAAAACATACAAAAAGTCTCCAATTTAGATCTGATTTTCTAGCTACCAGTAGACTACATCAATAATCTACTTACTTTTTCCAGAAAAGATCGTTGCGGCAAATATTTTTAATTAACTAAAAAAAAAACGAAACTGCACAACGAAAATTTATAAAACGCGCATCGGTAACGGTCAACATATTTAAATGTATTAGGGGAAGTCCGTGTAATTTGGACCCCCTAAGAAGATATCACGATAATTTCTTACTGGAGATACCCAGAGGATGCATATATTTTGTGTGAATGCTACGTACTAAAACGAATTGATATTGCACCCCAATATGAAGCAACTAAATACGTATGGATTTTTAAAAAATATTTAAAAATTTTATTATTTCGTGTAATTTGGTCCATAGGCGTGTAATTTGGTTTCATGAGTCGTGTAATTTGGTTTTGATATTGTTTAATCTACAATTAGGTTTATGAAATGAGCAATGGTATTCATATGAAATATTTTAATATTTAGTATAGAAAAACCGAAATATAAATGCATACAAATATTTTGTAGTAAAATACGTGTAATTTGGACCAGGGCCAAATTACACGATATATATACACTATATAAGTGGACCGATTTACACCAGGTGGCGTCTAGACAACAATGATTTTTTTTAAATGATGTAATTAACTTTTAAAGTTTTTATTGGGGTGAAGTATTCTTAGATAGCTATTAATTAAGAAAGTCTAGTTGGTATTGTAAAATATGTACTGACTTTGCAGAATCTCGCACACAGATTTCACCTAACCTTATATGAATATACGGGCTAAACTTGAACTGAATGGCACTTTTTAGTAACTGGCTCATCTTAACCAAGTTTCATTCCTTAGAGCGTCTTAGGTAGGGATGGTTCATAACACATTAGTAAGATGTTGCTACATATTCCAGTTTTTGAATTATTTGCCTGGACCAATTTACACATTGGTCCAAATTACACGGACTTCCCCTAGTAATGCATTACAGAAATCATCTATCATCACGACCATCTATGGGGTGATATCGCATACTAGTAGGAACTAAACCTAAACTATGCACCTAAACAATTTCTTGTGATTACAGGTACCTCAAACTTAGCTACGGGCCTTATTTCATGTCGGGCCTTATTTGTCGCACCTACCTTATAAATAAATAATAAATAAATAAATATATAAATTTACATTTTGTTAAATGCTACAATCCACAATGTAATGCTGCTTTACGTTTGCAATTTCAAAATCAAAAAATCAAAATTTCTATTATTTATTCTAATTTTATCTTTAAAAGTAAGAAAACAATTCACCTTACATCTTCAGCTACAAATTTCCAATTGGAACTAAACTAATAGGTAATTACTGTTTACCTTATATTTACCATCGTCTTCTGATGTATTGTAAGTTGAAAAGCGGTTTAAATTTTCCGAAATTCCTCAATGGTACCTACAAACTGTAAGAAAAGAAATTCGAGACGAGACGAGACTGACTTTTTTATATCTTGTCTCGCAATTTCGAGTCGAGACGAGAGTCTAGCATCATTTCTCGTGTCTCGCTAGCGCTACAGCACTAATTTTAATAAATCCTTTCTCTAATAAATAAAATGAAAATGTTTTCACATCTCCAATAACGACATGGTGTGCTACGACTACGTGCTTTGAGATTTAAAAAAACTACTGAAAATAGGTTGAACAAATGAGGTTGTGACAAAATAAAAATACACAATGGACACCGGGTCTTTCTTTTGCAAATAGAGTGAGAAAACAGGAGCGTTATAATTTTTTCAGGAGGCATTTTATAGCTCGGATCGGGTTATAAACAAGGTCGGCGTCTTTGTGAGAATTTGAGATTGTATAATTACTTTTGTTCGCATCGGAGTCGGATCATGTGGTCGTCATGCTCGTGAATGTAGATGTAAAATTAAAATTACGTTTGTATTAAAGGCACATATCTCATACCAAGGTTAACGTTCAATATAGAAAGTTATTGTTATATGTTTGCCTGTCGTCACGACGTCACGTAGTTGAATTATGTTTTTAGCGGTCACCTGCAAAACAAAACGCCTCCCGAATGTTGTCAAAAGCCAATAAGCCATAGTATAGATTCTCGGATATGGCGTTGGGTTGATATACTACCTACTTTTATTATACGATACTACTTGTTGGTTGTAAAAAATGTGTTTCTCATTTGAGCTTATTTTTTGTCTGCCTCTTGAAGTACTACCTATATACTATTATTAAGAAATCGATAAAAAAAATTACTTCATCTGGATAGTAGCGGTTAGATAATTGCGGCTGGGACAATAAACACAAACACTGATAGGTAGGCAGTGACGAAATTAAAAAAAAAAAAAAGCTGCAAAAATATCAAATATATACTAAGATGTTCTAAATATGAATCAGTTTGTCGTAATTTCTTGATCAAGAAATAACAAAATGTTTCTTAGCCCCAAATAAACGATTTGAATCGCAGCCCTTCTCATTTCAACCCTAGGATTAAAAATGGGGGTTCATTTTAAAAATAATCAAATTTTCTATTTTTTTTGTTCAAATACGTATATTATTTCAAATCTTCTATTCTTTCACATGATTCGAGTAATATACGGCAAGCAAGATGGAAACACAACGAACGCCATATCTCGAGTCACACAGTGGTGCATAGGCGGACATAAATCACTTTTTGTATTATTCAGCATCGGGCATAATTGTGATCCAGGGCCGTAGCCAAACACCAATCGTAGGAAGGGCGAAAACTTTTATAGAAAGGGCAAATATTATGGTTAATTTTTTTTAATTAAAAAAAAAAACATTAAAAATATACAAAGTATCCCTATAAATCTAACCAACAAAACAAACTAATAAAGTTGCAGTTTCCACGTATTTATTAATTCGTTTAATAAAATTTTAAAAAGCGTTTTGTTGCTACTAGTTAGCAATCCAATGCAAAATGTAGTAGGTACTATCTCTACTGATAAGTTCTTGCAACTAGGTACTTTCAACTGTGGGCGACATCTCTCTATCACCCGCGGTCCGGAATATTATTTCGAAGTAGGGGAAGTGGGCCTAAAATGGGATACTTAACGTTTGAAAATGTCCAGAAGCTAAACTAAATGGCAAAATGTTTTGAAATTCATAAAAAAATGTCAACTGATTATTGCCTCACCGAATGTATGTCACGAATCCAATAAAAAATAAAAAAAAGTTAGTGAAAAAAAATTATTGAAAATGTTCTGCAATTTCCCATTTTACCCTCACTATGTAGGTAAAATGGGAAAATGGAGTAGGTAAAATGGGATAGGACTTTAATATTGTAAAATGTTTCAAGATATCATTTATTTATAAAATACAACCCTCAACATGAACACATTTATTTTTGCAAACAGATATCGCATATGAAATCGCTATCGTCCCCACTTTCTATACCCGCACATGCATCATGACCGCATTTACCGCACATGATCCACCCTTCTCCGCAATGGTCCTTAGAATACTTGTGTCCGCAAAATAGGCAATCCACATCGATGTCTGATTCGCTGCTGCTTGCAGTAGATTCGAACTTTGACACCTTCACCACCTTCTTTTTCCCTTTCGAAGATTTGCTGCGTTTGATGCTATCCCATTTTACCGCGATGAAATTTTCCCATTTTACCCACACATGCTTAGAAATTTTCAAACTTGCCGCGTCAAGAATCCGTGACCTTCAGCAGTATTTCGCACGTACGATTTCCTAACTTAACCTCTTCAACTAATACCGAGTTCAGTAATAATACAATATTATAACTTATTTTGTTGGAGGAGCATACCCCGTCCACTACAGATATTACAGTAAACCTCCAACAAAACAATAAAGACACTGTTGTTCTCTTAATAACCCACTGATCGCACTTTTGCACATGTACTAGCAATAGTAGCGTTTACATACAAACTTCACATCTAAATATGCGCAATTGCCGGCTTTCTTAGAGTGAGAAACAACCATGTCCCATTTTACCTATATGTCCCGTTTTAGGTCACCTTCCCCTATCACGTTGCCAGCAAGCATTAGTACTTATACCGAAATTCCACGCAAGCTTAGGAAGTATCGAATTAACGAAATTAATTATTTGCAAAATATTATTAATATTTACTTCTCGCTTAAGAAAAGTGGTAATTAGTCATGAAATTGGTTCAGGAAGGGCGAAAGCTTTTCCAGGCAGGGCTCAGCCCTGCCTGGCCCCCCCCTGGCTACGGCCCTGTTGTGATCTAGAACCATACTAGAAGGTTCAAAGTACTATAGAATCAATAAGAATTTTACATCAAACCCAGTGGCGGTTTATCGACGTTTTATAAGATTACACTTTTTATGTGATTTTGAACGTACAATCGTACCATGTACTCAAATTTCTAAAAACAATTGAAAATCACAAAAATAATGAAGAATAAGTACCCAGCGCCTCCAGTTTGGGACGCTCCTGGTTTAAATAATTTTACTTGAATACTGTCGGATTATAATATAATACCTATAATATATTTATATTAAAGGGTGTCAGAGATATTATTTAAAATTTTATAAAATTTCACGCGCCCCCTTTGGGGGGCTGTAGCACCCTAACAAAGCGTTTCCCAACCCATGTTCATATGAACTTTTTTTTCCTTTGGTGTGGAAAACACACTCTTAAAGTTTGATCAAGTGTTTTAGTTACACCCTGTATACTACAACTTCATAATTTTCATTAAAAGAACTGTATATTTTAATTTAAATAATATTTTGGAAATAATGAAATGTAATTATTTTCACGATTATTGTTTTTAACCGCAAATTTTCAATTTAATTTCTAAACAGTTTAATATTTTCAGATTTTTTTATTCAACATCAGCATTCGCAGATGCCCATATAACGTGTTAAAGATTGGCCACGCCCACTTGTGAAAACGAATCACCTGCATTTTTTGCTCGCTTCCCTTGCATTAGTTATGTATACGCAATTACATAATATAGCTCCCCTCTGCGTTAATTCCTGACTGGGCCCCTGATATATCCCCCCCAAGGGTAAACTCTGGCTACGCCACTGATCAAACCTGATCTCTAATATGAATTACATTAGAAATACCATGCAAAGCCAAGCAAACACAATTTTCGTTCTGGAAACTTTCAGCATTTATGAAAAACAATTGATGGAGTTTTGTAAAGCATGGGTTTGAGTATCTAAACATACCTACATAAATATACAACCAGTGGCGTAACTACGGGGTCGCAAAAGGACGCATTGCGTCGGAGCCCGTCAATCCTGAGGGCCCTTGGGCCCTCGAACGAATTTTAAAAACATTCAAAGTCAATTTTTTTTAGTCGTATTGAATTGCAATTGTGAACTGAGTCTGAGAGTTCAGACCTTAAGAGAAACTTGCATTCCAATATATCTGGATTCTGAATTTTCAGGAAGGGGGGTGAGAAACATCTCACGCGTACTTAGGCCACAATAGGCGGGCCCATTGTACTACCCCCATTTCCAATATATCGAATTGATATTTGATATCGAATACTGTTGAGTCAACAATGTGTTTAAACACTTTAAACCTTTTAAAATTCCCAAGAACCCGTGAAAATCTCTTTTTTTCACGGGATTTAGCGTCGTTATATTATAACGACACTAAATATATATAATCTAAAAAAGGTTATAAGTTTATAACGGTTATAACCTTTTTTGTAGTATAAATCAAAATAAATAAAAGTTACAAATTTATACTTCTACTTTCTACCTCGAATATCTCGAAAAATATTGATTTTTGGTACATAGTTCTATATAAGTTTCTCAAAATTTATAACAGTATAAATGCAAAAATGCGAAAATATATAGGGTGTTCTATTTAAAATTTTCAAGTTAGCATTATTTCCGGTTAAACCGGAAACGCAAACTAATTTTCGACATACCACAAATAAAGCTTATAGCTAACCATACAAATTGTCACCAAGCACAATCTTTCTATCTTTAACAATAAAAAAGGTATTCGGGTGTCCCGTTATTTTATTTACACACTGTATATACAGAGTGATGATAAAGTATCGCACAAAAATCATATTCTGGTTATTTAATGTTTTTGCGGAAAATCATGAGACCCGTGAATTTTTGTTTTTAAATTGCCATTAAAGACAGGTAATTTTAATCCCCCCACCCCTCAATCCCTAAGTGCTAGCAACCTCTTTACCTCTGATACCTCTTTTGATAGATCTTTTTCTTCTTAATATAACCAAAAAAATTTTAAAATCGGTTGATAAATAACGCAGATATTTAACAAAATGTAATCAATATAATATTTTGCGCCAAATTGTCCGTCGCCGAATCGACTTGTACCGAATTGTTCGGCGCCCAATTGTTCGGCGCCGAATTGCCGGCCCCGAATGGCCAGCGCCGAACTACCGGGGTCAAATCATCCTGCTTCGAAAGATAGGGGCTACTTACAAAATTTTGCGTCTGGGCCCAAATTTTCTAGTTACGCCATTGTATACAACTATATGCAGCGTTATATTTCTGTAGGAGTCAAGTTATAGAAGAAAAGAGCTATATTTTTCGTCGAATTTTTCGTTGACAAAGGTAAAAGCGTGTTTGTTGTCGCTTGCTTTCCAGTAAAATTTAGTCGTGGTGATTTGCTGAACCTTGAGGGTTACAACCATACCAAATTCTGCTGCAGATTCGTGCAGATTTGGAAGTTAGACTTCTTTAAGTGAAGGAGCGTATTTTCTGAAATTGCTCTTCAAAACACTTAAACAACATAAGTGAAGATAGTTGATTGATTATGTTCATATTTTGGGTCTTGCAGTAAACATTTGTTATTGTTTGGAAGAACAAATGGTTTGGAAAATGTAATCGCCCAATTAGTCACTAATTAGCACGTAATTAATGTTTAATAAAAGAAGTAGCTTATTTCTCAGAAATGTTCCCAAATTTCAACAATTACAAAATATAGATAATTAGGTAGTTTTAGTTCATTTTTTATTTTTTCTATTATTTCCAAATATATTTTCCCACTTTTTGATTTTATGTATTCAACTTTTTTTGTTCTGTCAGAAAACTTATCGAATGGTATCAAAATATAGCAAGTTTCTGTTTGAAAAAAGAAACTTTCCCCTATTTCCGAAAAAACCGGAAGTGCTGCATTTGAACTGATTATCCTAAAATAAAGATGATAACCTACCCTATAACTTTTACCCAAGAAAGATTCCTCTATCTTCATTAATAAAAAAATTACAAGGGGTGCCCCATACAAAAACCACCCTGTGTATAAAACTATTTTTTATTGTTTTACATTACTAAAAACTAAAAACATTGAGCATAGAAGGTGAATTCAATCATAAAACATACCCGTTGATATAACCTATCCAGCAGGAAAACAATTATTTCCGCGGTCCCATATAACTTGTATCTACCACTGTGCGCCATCTTGAAGTTTGAACTTAAAATTGTTTTTTCTCCATTCCTCCGAATTTGTTCGTGTGAGGCATCATCTCCTACTGGTTTGTGGGAATTAAATATGATAACAAAAAAGTGACGATTTTTTAATCTTTATTCATATTCTGCAAACAATAAACATAACTACCTATAGGTTTGTAGGAGTTTGCGTACTCTTATTTGTGATATTGAATTAATCTGACTCCAATTGATTATCAAATATGTTTATTATATCAGAACAACTTATATACAACAGTTAAATAAAATTCTTGTAAAGTGGGTAAAGATACCCTTTATTAATATTGTTTAAAGAAAACTTTAATACATGTGAGGGAAATAATCCCAACAATGATGAAATTGTGATAAGTCTTCAGGTACTTCAATTTCTTGAGATCTTCGGTAATTGGATCTAACAGTGAATCTTCGTGGGTCCAAGTTGGATAAGAAAGAATGGAGAAATTCTAATGATGCTGGTTGAAGATGTCTTGAGAGGTTCAAGATGGTAACCAACAGAAGAGGGAATTTCTAAAGGATCTTCCTTGGACAAAATAACTGATTCTTGAATGTTGAGAACCGAAGGTAAAGTTGAAGAAGTCTGCTTGACTGGTGATGGATGAAGTGGTGAAACTGATGTTGGAATTCTAGTATGATGTAGAATCGCTCGTAACGTGCTACGCTGTCTACTAGATTTGCTTGTTGCAGTTCATTTCTTCATAATAATCCAGAAGGCTTAAATAAATGTATTATTATGGGAAGACCTGAGGAAACCTCTAGGTTATGTTGAGAGTAGCTAGGTGAGATCACTCCAAGTAAACTCTGAACACAAAACACCTGACTGTCAGCTTATATATTTAAAGAGGTTAAGTTATCTCTGACTCTGAATGATTTTCCAATTTGCTCCGCTTTTTATACAAAATCCAGACAACCAAAATTCTTTCATTGGTGGTCCAAATTGATTTTCACCAATCACATTGCTGAAAATCTGTGTGGGAGGAGTCATTTTGTACAACGACTGAGCTCGACTGCACTTCATAGTGACACTCAGTGACACTTGCATTGCAATACAAACACTACGTTTCTATGCAGTTTGATTTCCAAGGTATCTTGATATAAATATTACTCTGGCATCGGACTGAAGCCCCGATAGGTTAATAAGAAAAATATTTATATTCGGTTTGATGTCTTACCCTGAAACAGACGAATTAATATTAAGTAGTGATCAGTAAATCTCTTTTTGTGTTGATGATTTTTACCATTTATTGTTACATTCTCCTTTGCACTTTCGGCAACTCAGAGTGCACGGTAACAAATTTTGCCCCAACTATTGGGGCCAGGAACATCATTACACACTACTTTTTCAGCTGGTCCCCATACCTGTTCAACCTGATAGGTGGCTCCAAGAATGTGCTCATATACCGTTTTATATTTAAGCTCAAAAGGCAGAAAACGATATTGAAATGCGAGGTAGAATAACGATACAACGCATGATGCTTTTATGGCTGAAGAAACCGTTCGTGCATGGGCGAGATAAACAGTGTCCCTGTATGGTGTTCCAGATACCCAGCGTGCGACTGTGGATCAAGCATGTAACTATACATGTTTACAACTGAGAGTAAACCTTTGACCCTAATACCATCAACATCAGCTGCCCTATATGAGCACATTCTTTGAGCTACCTATCAAGCTAGACAGCTATGGGGACGAGCTGACAAAGAAGTGTGGAATGATGTTCCTGGGCTCAAGAGTTGTGGATGACAGCCGCATTAGGGTACACGGATTCCATTCTGGACAAAATATCCAGAAATTTGGGATGCATGCAAGGAACTAGACAGAAGTGGATGTATTCCACAATGCGGGATTATGCGCTGTATCTGCAGTAAAAATATGCTACCTTGCACCCTGTGAGTTGCCGAAAGTCCACAGGAGAATGTGAGAATAAATGGTAAAAATCATCAACACAAAAAGCGATTTACTGAGGATCACTCCTTAATATCAATTCGTCTGTATCAGTGAGAGACATCAAACGGAAGAAATGGATTCATAAATACTTTTCTTATTAACCTATACCTATTTATATTTATTGTCAGAATTTCAATAAAGATTAAAAAATTACAACCTTTTGTTATCATTTTTGATTCCGAACACACAAACCAGTAGGAGATGATGCTTCACACGAACAAATTCGGAGGAATAAGTAGAGAAAAAACATTCTAAGTTCAAATTTCAAGATGGCGTCCGCGTCCGTCCGATTTGAGATACGGGGTTCGTTGTGTTTCCAACATGCTCGCTGTCCTTGAATTATGCGAAAATTGTCTAAGCAGATTTGAGTCGCTATTTTGAATTTCAAGTGTTGAAATGAGGGGTGCTGCGGGTGAAATCATTTATTTGGGGCTGAGGAACAACTGTGGCAAATTGCTCCCAAAATTACGTTTCGATGTACCTACCGCTAATGCTCATTTTGTACAGCCTCGGCTGCAACATATGAGCCCACCACAAAATGAACTCTTTCAACTCCTGGTAATATAATATATGATTATTTTTCCTGATATAGTAATGTTTTTATTTTTCGTCTCCCCAGTCTCTAAACGTTGATCTTCATTGCGGCTCTTGTTAGCCCTTGACCATGGTACTACTAACCCTATTTCCATGTGTGTTAAAAAGGTGCTCAAATTTACAATTTACAAAAATGGATCAAAGTGCAATAAAAACTAGATACAGGATAATACTATTAGAGACACAATTCACATGCAATATTAAAATTGTTCATGTTCATGATATTAACGATGTTGATTAGTCAATCAACAGTCATTATGGTACTTTACGAGCAGATTTGGTATTTTGTGACTTTACCAGGTGTGTTTTATCGATATAAAATTTGCTATTAATGACTAGCGAAGTTAGCATGACGGTCACACACTATTTCTTACATAAGATACCCATTTCGGAATAGGAAACAAAGTGGTAATTTTGAAAATTTGCTACTTCGAGGAGGGTTTTAAAATTGCAGGTTAAAAAAGAATAATAATTGGTTAAAAAAGTTACTGTAATTAAATGAAAAATGTAATCATTTTAAGATTTTTTTAAAGATACTACCGATTTTATGCCAACTGAAATTTTTTATTTTCATTAGGTGTTAAAATATTTGATAAATGTAACGAGTCCTGATTTTCTGCCAAGTTATTAATAACAATCACTAGGAAGTGTATCTGCCAAAATATTAAATGAACGTTTTAGCATTTGTTAACATTTTCCAAATTAAACATGGAGGTGTTGATGAGATAAAGCACGGAAGAGCTGCAGCAGTCGGACCGCGGATGCATGGCATATCTAGTTATAATCTTGAGCCTTTTTCTATATATCTTTCAACCAACTTGTTTTATTTAACCTTTTAATTTATTATTTACTACAGTGAAAACTTCACACAAATATTTTAATGATGTTAAAATTATTAATCAGCTTTTTCATGTTATGGCTAATGAATAATTTTATATGAAACACTTCCTCCATATACGCATGCTGAAAAAATGGCGTATTAACTCATTGGTGTGTTGTTAACGAATACTTCTTGAGTAGCCTATGGGTAAAATAGTAAAAAAATTATATGTAGCATATTCTTCAAGATGAAGACGCCCAAGATTGAGTTTTTAACTTACTTATTATTTTATATTAACAAAAGTTACACCTTTATTTTTAAAGTTAAAATTAGTTAGTACTGTTCTGCAAAATAGAATTAGTTTAGCATTAGGGACAATAATCGAAAATGTAAGTATATATCACTTAGGAAAATCCAAAAGGAGCTTAAGCTCTTAGTATGAAAATTTCTATTAAATAAATAAAAAATAATAAAAGTGTAATACAAAATAAAGAAGGTAAACCGTTCCAACAGCATTGCTATAATAGTTAAAAATCCCTGCAGGTAGGTATATTTTTTTCAACCAAAGATCTATGATTTCAACTAATAATTTTGCGTGGCGTTATTTGTGTTCCCCAAATTGTAAACAAGAGTTATTGTGTATTACGTAATGTACCTACAAGAATAATCCGAAAAAAAGAAAGTAAAAATAAAAATATGTTTATATAAATAATAAATATTAAATAAAATATCGATTTCAACGAGAAATAACAAGATTTATTCGCTTTATACGTATTTCGGCATCAATGTGCAATTGTCAAAAGCTATATAAAATATTATAACAAATGCAAAATATAGTAACTCCTTGATTCTATTATTTTAACACTGCGTTTAAATTATGCAAAGTCTCAAATTTCTAATTTATTAAAAAGAATTTCGATAACGATAAATTTAGATATAATACAAATAATAATATTTCATTATTTAAATCAATTAAGGAAAAAGTTAGAGTAAATAATTTAATTTCTGTTAGGGCAGATAAGGGAAACACTTTAGTATTTTTACCTAAAAATGATTATTTAGAAAAAGTCAATGATTTTATGACAGATTCTAATCTAGAAATTTTAAATAGAGATCCAAAAAATAAATACCAAAACCAAATAAAACAAACAATTAAAAATTGTGAAATTACTTTAACACCATACGAGAAACATAACATAATATATCCAAATCCACAACCACCAAAATTATACGGTTTAGTTAAAATACATAAACCTAACATTCCTATTAGACCTGTAGTTTCATACATACATGCACCAAACCACATGCTAGCTAAAACATTAAATAATATAATTAATAATTTAGGATACACTCCAAAATATTCAGTTAAAAACACTTCTGAATTAATTAATAAATTAAGTAACATTAGCTTACCACCACTATGTAAAATAGTTAGTTTTGATGTTACGAGTATGTTTTCACAAATACCCCCACAGGAATGTATTCCTTTATTAGAAAATGTTTTAGTTAACAATAACATTGAATTAACAAAAAGGGTAGAGTTGATTCAATTATTTGAACTTTGTATTAATCAAAATTATTTTATTTTTAATGATAAAATTTATCTTCAGAAAGATGGGTTACCAATGGGTAGTCCCATTTCACCACTATTGGCTAATATTTTTATGGAAAATATAGAAGATCAAATATTTGAATCAAATTTATCAAATAAAATTGTATTTTTGTTTCGTTATGTTGACGATATTTTGGCATGTTTTGATAGTTCTTTCGAATACATTGACGACTTTTTAATTTTTATTAATACTTTACACCAAAAAATTAAATTTACACTAGAAATTGAACAAAACAGATCTATTAACAATTTAGACTTAAACATAAAAATTAATTCAGAAAACATACTCGAATATTCAATTTATAGGAAACCTACACAAACTGATATTACCATACCACATAACTCTTGTCATCATAATACACATAAATTAGCAGCATATCAATCTTTAGTACACAGAGCTCTAACAATTCCTTTAGATAAAAATAGTTTTAATATAGAAATTTCAATTATTAAACAAATTGCATATAGCAATGGATATAACACAACACTTATTGACACTTTAATTAAAAAGAAAAATTATAAATTAGCTATTCAAAAAGTTTATTCCACTAATAACACCGATAAAACATTAAAATACGTTTCAATTCCATATTTTGGTAAAATTTCAGAAAAGATTGCTAAAATTATAAATAACACAAATAAATATAAAGTCATTCTTAAAACAAATAAAAATATTCTATACTCTCTTTTCAATGCTAAAGACAAAATTAATGATTTGCTAAAATCAGGTATTTATAAATTAAATTGTTCACATTGTGATTCAGTATATATAGGTCAAACAATTAGAAATTTCAGTATTAGGCAAAAAGAACATATCCGTTGTTACAAATATAAACATGCACATAAATAAAATTATGCTAAACATATTTTGTTAGAACAAAATCACACATTAACATCTAATAATACAATTAAATTTTTACACTTTTCTGATAACAAAAATAAATTAAATATTTTGGAAGCTTTTGAAATTTATAAACACACAAAAAACAACGTACCTTTAATGAATGAGTAAATTGATCTCTTAGATTCTCCTTTACTGAAGATTTTGGAATAAATATCTTTTTAAAACACTGATAAGCGACTGACCTCCGACGGGTTGACTGGGGTCAGCTGCTTCACGCAGTGTTAAAATAATAGAATCAAGGAGTTACTATATTTTGCATTTGTTATAATATTTTATATTGCTTTTGACAATGGCACTTTGATGCCGAAATACGTATAAAGCGAATAAATCTTGTTATTTCCCGTTGAAATCGATATTTTATTTAATATTTATTATTTATATAATCATGGATTTCAACAAAGTGACGCTTGAGAATGTCAATAAAAATATGTTTGTTGTTGAGTTTAGAGAGTTTGAACTGAATTTGAAAAATTGTTATTTATGATTGTGAAATAATACACGTAGTCCAAAGCAAAAGAGAACGAAAAACAAATATGTATTAAAATACCAGATAGTGATAGAAAAAAAGTAAGTATAAATATAGTTTATAGAATTTTACTATGATTGATATTGATAGATTTTTACATGATTACAAAACAATATATAAAACCAAAGAAATAAACATAAGAGAAGGTACCTGCTACTCTACTAGACATTAATAAATAAAAATGCCTCCGAACACTTAGAAACACACAAACACACTAGAAATTTACTGGTCAGAAACAATCGCAAATAAAGAACTATCGGAAAGAAAACAGCAAGAACCAATGAGGCAATAATAAAGAAGAAAGTGGAAATGGATTGGGCACACGCTGAGAAAAACGAACACCGGCAAAACACTAGAACAAACCTCAAAGGAAAGCGAAAGAAGGGAAGATCGAAAGACATCTTAAGAAAGAAGACTTATATAGGTACCTATACTAATGAACTCCCTTTCAATATACAGTGTGTGGATAAAGTTTGGAACAAATTCAATATCTCCCAAAATATTATTTTTTCTGGAAAACGCTCGGACAGGTATAGCGATTTAAATTACGGCGCATATTTTAAGATGCTTCAAAATTTTCTTGCGTTAGTCATTTTTTTGTAGTGACTTTTTTTTAAATAGAAACATGTATCTACAGCTCGACCAAGCTTACAAAGTTAAAAGGAGGCGTGTCCGGCGCTGTTTTAGTTTTTCAAAGTACAGTCAAAATAAAAACATTTAGGCGGCAAATTTAAATAATTGTAAATACTTTTCATTCCAAGAATTCTATGACCTTCCGAATGATATTTCTGGCTTCAGAATGAATTATCTTCCTCGATTTATCATTCATACTTAATAGATTTTAAACGTCAAAACATTCTGACAAACACTGAAATTATTAAAATTTCAAAAGTCAATTGAATTTTTTAAGTGAATGTACTTTTGAGCATAATTGTTTGCTATTGGTTGACATATTGTCGCGCCTTGTCTTTCAAAATTTAGTTGACATATTTTCCGGGGCATTTGTAAGCTTGGTGGAGCTTTATGTTGAACAATTAAACAATTGCTATGAGTTGGAGCTGCACCCGCTGTTCCAGATCGGCCTATACTGAGCCGTAAAACTATTTTAGCAATTTTCTCAAAAATTTTCTTATGTAAGGGTATAAAAATATTAGAAGCTTAAAAAGAGAAAAACAATGCCTATCCAATGTGATAATCAAATATACATCTTTCCATTTAAAAAAAGTCAAGGTCGTCACTTCAAAAAAATGACTAACGCAAAAAAGTTTTGAAGTATCTTAAAATATGCGCTGTAATTTAAATCGCTATACCTGTCCGAGCGTTTTCCAGAAAAAATAATATTTTGGGAGATATTGAATTTTTTCCAAACTTTATCCACACACTGTAGGTATACAGTGAAGCCATAAATATGTCAGCAAGCGTTAGCAGAGGAAAATGTTGGAATAACTATAAATGGCCAACGCATTAACAATATACGTTATGCTGATGATACACTTCTATTGGCAGATAATTTAGAAGCACTTATTTGAAAACATAAATATCCACAGTAGTAATTACGGTCTCAAACTAATCCTTAAACAGACGAAATTAATGACGATATCAAAAAAGTAAAACGTTGACTCCATTTAACAGTTTCTTATACACAAATTGAAAGAGTTATTTCATACAAATATTTAGGGGCATGGATCATCGAAACTAACGACCAAAACAAAGAAATCAAGGCATGTAACGCCGCTAACGTAAAAACGTTTCCTCAGCACTATCGTCTTCACTAGAAGTATCGAATTCTTTACCGACATGAATAATAATGAGAGGAACTACGTCATCTCTATCAAATATAAATTCTCTCTCCCACCATGACTTTATTGTCTTTATTTCTTTTTTCGCATATTTACTAATAGAATTTTTCTACATTTCCGGGGTTATGGTACTTACTTAAAGCTATTTTTTACATATTGACAGCATTTTCCATTCCACCTCCATCCCTTCCAATACGATTACTGTTATAGTACCCACAATGAAACCAATTCCAACAGTTGTGTCTTTAATAAATTACTACGATATTCTATTTTATGGCTCCTCAACCACTTTGATATCTGTGGCTTATTCCAGGAGCTATTGGGTTTTTTTTCTTGCAAGGAACTGTGCTAACTAGCATTGTTCATGATAATTACGGACGGTTCTTCTAAATTTTCTAATAACTGGTGTTGAAACCATTTCAAAAAATTATCTTGATTCATTTCCTCATAATAATCCGGATTCATCAAAGATGCTCCAGGAATAAATCCATTTGCATTGCCAGCATACAATATAGGTACTTACCTAATATAATACCTATATTTTTAGAAAATAATAAAATTACCTTAGGTACATTTTATGATTAAATTACTTACCTTTTGTCTTCGGATTTTTCTTGTTTTAACGCTTTTCCTACTACTGTCCTGCCAAGATCTACCAGCAGAACCATTCTCAAATATCTATGTTTCATCGAGAACACAATTGCCATGGATCAGCAGCATTCAGATTGGAAATGTAACTTTTTAAAAACCGCAGTCTAGCTAAAGCTGCATGGTCCAATTCCATAACGCCTCGTCATGGATCATTCTTCTTCCATCGGAATACAATGCCTTTTAACACAACACTTAAAGAGCTGCGACATCCATCGAAAATATGCCTTTCTTTATTAAGATGTGATAACAGAGAAGTTAGTGTTATGTGCTGTTCTGTAATCATGGGCCCCATTGTAAATCTACTTAAACTCAACAAACTCGATTTTTACTCACTGTTTTTATAAAGTGCATATACACTGTTCCGCATTTCCATTTGTGTTTCATTAACATCGTAAACAGATTTCTTCCTCAGTCTCTTTTTATTTTACGTAACAACTGATTCTTAATCACAAGCTGCGATACAGCGCTAACAGTTTTTATGTTCAAATTTAATGCATTTGCAAATTTCTACAAAAATTATACAATAATTTTTTAACCGTATAAAGAAATTATTATTTCTTACCTCCCGTGCAGCATGAGCATTCGATGGAATAAGCGAACCACCGTTATTAATACGTTCTCGTTCGAAATAATCTACTAAAGAAGCAAAAGGCTAAATATAATTTGCCAAAATGTAGGTATTATTTTGTAATTATATATTATATTTTTTTGTTTTATATTATTGGTAAAGCAGACCGTCGATCACGTGATCTATGGCGTATATTATTTTACTTGCTATAGTTGAGGTACGCTAAGGGTGCATCTACGTCATCAATTTTTTAATGGCGCCCATGACGTCATGAATTACTTTGTTTATATTTATTTATTGTTTCTTAAAACGTCGTTTGCTTTAAAGTGTCTCTCAAACTCTCAAAGTGACGTTTGAACAATATAAACGCAATAAAAAAAAACAATGATAATTTGCTTGAATAGAAACTTCTAGGACGAAAAAAATACTAATTAATAAACGTTTCTATTTTTTGCAGGAATACCTACTAATATGAATACAACTAATTAATAAAAATAATAACTATAAAATAACATTATATGGGCTTATAAAAAGCATACTTTTAATACGTACTAATTCAGAAAAAAATACAGTTTTATACTGTTTCAAGATTGGTACTACAAAATTACCAGAAAATGCGATTGATGACGTAGATGCACCTTTAGGCATTAGCGTGACCCAACTATATCTCGAACCGAGTATAGTATAATGTTTAATGTATACAGGGTGACATGAATCTATGTTTATGGCTAATTTGTCATTGTAAGACTTACAGAGTCGGTTACATTAGTAGAGTTGGGCACAATTACAAAGCAAATCTAACGCCATTCTCGTTTGAAATAATATGAAAAAACTGAAAAGCACTCTAATCTCCAATCCAAATTGTTTTCGTAACTATCGCAGATAGAAGAAAAGTACAACAAAAATAGCTAATAGATATTCTTACACATAATTAGGAAAAAATATTTTCACGGTCGTGTTTTGTTTCATTTTTGAGATATGACATATATTTGCGTTTTTTTAATGGAACCCATAAGTCAAATTTGAGACCATTAAATAAGAAATTATTTTCTGATTTAAAAAATGTATAGTTTCGAAAAAGTGCGTTTCGAACAATTATTGTCGCTTCGAACAATTTTAGCATCGGAAAATTGTTTTTCGAACAATTCCATTCGAAGAATTTTCCGCAAATCTTATTAGGTATAAGTGCAACCGCGCGCTGTAGGTTGGAAATCCCTAACTAGAATTCAACAGCCACCCAATAATCCTTTGTGGTTTGTTTGTTAAGGGGGTTATCTGCGAATGTAGTCCAGGTGAGTTCCCGGAAGATTCCGAAAATACAGTTCGGCGCCATCTTGAAAAAGTGATAAACCATTTTTTATTTAAATATCGCGGTTCCTGAGTGTTAACTATAGGCTTGTTCGTTTGTCTGCACTAAACTGCATGGAACAGGAAACAAACAACATGCTATCTCTTTTTAATGCACCAACGCCGTATGTAGCCATCTTTTTCTGTTTCCTGTTCGGAGCAGTTTAGTGCAGACAAACGAACAAACCTAATAATTCCAAATCGGTACAGTATTTTAAAAAGGGTGTAGAATAATAATCCGAACAATGGTTGGATATCGTAGTCGCATGTGGTTTTACAATTTACACAGTTATGTTTTTGAATGGGCACCTATATACAGGGTGGAATGCGAAATTGGAAACACCTCTTTTCTCGGAAGTTATTATAGATAGGGAAAAATTGTTTAAATAAAGTTTTTAGTACTTTGAACAAGCTAACTAAATCTGTATAAATTTGGTAAAAAAAAGTTTAATTTTCGTAGATATTAGCATATTTGTACTTTTTTTAAATGGAATACCCTTTATATTATTACACTAATTAAGAGAAAATAATTATTGCTTTAAAAAAGTGTAAGGGTTCTTACCTTCTAAACTTGATAGTTTGTGAGATATTAATGAAAATATTTAAATGTTCTCAAAATAAAGTGTGCGTTGAAAACAAAATCACTATTAAAAAAATGTGCACAATAAACAATTATTTTATTATCATAGTAGCTCATAGATAAATACAAAATAAATGTTATCGAACCACAAAAATGTTCAAAATTTTTCGGGTTAATATTGAAATATGCCAATACATCAACTTCTAAATTTTCATTTATCTCACGTGTTTCGTAATTCTTTAATAGTGATTCAGTCCTATTCAGCTTTCTTTCTAATTTGAATAAATACGAATGGTTTGGATGAAAGCGATCCGGATATTGTTGTCTGTATAATTGTAGAGCTTGTCTTGAATTATTATTTGATAAATAATAACATTTTATCATATCTAACTTCTCATTACTCATTAATTGAATAATCTGCCATTATTGACACAAAGTAATAATTGTATGTATACAACACAATTTTTTTTAGCGCAAATACAATACAAAATAACTCAACTGTCAACAAATTTTGTTTTCAACGCACACTTTATTTTCAGAAGAAACATTTAAATATTTTTATTAATATCTCAAAAACTATCAAGTTTAGAAGGTAACAACCCTTAAACTTTTTTAAAGGAAAAAATATTTTCTATTAATTAGTGCAATAATATACAGGGTATTCCATTTAAAAAAAGTACAAATATGGCAATATCTACGAAAATTAAACTTTTTTTTTAGCAAATTTATACAGATTTAGTTAGCTTCTTCAAAGTACTAAAAACTTTATTTAAACAATTTTTCGGTATCTATAATAACTTCCGAGAAAAAAGGTGTTTCCAATTTCGCATTCCACCCTGTATTTAACAATATCATAACAATGAAAACAGGAACCTCTTGTTCTATGTATGTATATTTGTTCATCATCTATTTTAGAAGGATATGCAGTATAGTCACTTACACATTGAACATAAGTGTTGTCCTCTGTGAAGTGTTCGTGCAATTATGTATAATACTTATTCAGATTATTCTGGATAGAAATTATCACAAAACTAATTTTTAATTCTTCTCACGAACGCCTACTACGTTCACCGCCATGCCACGTAATGTTTTATGTGAAAATACAGTACCAAGAAGTTTATAACGTATGTTTGCAATGGCGAGACGAGACGCGCAGTCTACGTCATTAGCGAATGAAATGGAGCGTCTCAAACCGAGAGTGCATCTCTAAGACGCCGCCAACGCGCGTCCTGGCTCCATGTCACATTGCCGCTCTCATGACTTATGAGAGCTGTAATGCCATCAGTAGTCTGGGGACGGCTGGAAAATTAAATCAATTAACTGGAGATGACTTCAAATGTGCGGGTGTCTTACAGGAAATAAATTATCACGAGTAACTGTTTTATTCATGCTGCTAGCTACTACATTACATCTGGCGAAAATTTATTTGTAGTTATATTTCGCATAGGTAGCTATATACATATAAGTTTTTTAGTGTAATATAAATAAAATTGTCTTTTTAGATTTATTTTATGTCTTTGGGATTATTTATGCCACGGCAGGAATGATAATCTGAAGTGAAAATCGTTTCCAGAGGTTGCAAATTTTTTAAAAGTGTAGTTTTGGGCTTTACCCATTAGCTACTTCATTGTCTGAGCTGAGTAAAAGATACCTATACGGTGTAAAGATAGAACATACGGTGGTGAATTGAATCACGTAAGAGGGATTCCAATGTTAAATTTTTAATTTTCATTTATCTGCGTCCCTAATTATTTTAGTGCTAAATTGTAAATTACTTTTTTATAGAGACAAAAATACTGTGTCGGTATATGTTATTGAATATAAGTTTGCGTTTACATAAACCATAAAATTATATTGCATACATGATTAAAGCAGGCTTTGAAAATATTTTATACCAATTTGATTCATGTGACTTGTATGGCTCTCAAAAGAGTATGCTCCAATAATTTCATGTGATGTTGCATGCTCATTTTCCATTTACAAAATATTTAACTTTTGAGAGACACATATGTTTTTAGTTTTTAGAGCATATTTTTTATATCCTATCCACATAATTATTTTAGAGCAAATTATTAGCGCATAATAAATACAAATACCTATACCTATAGGAATTTTTAACCGCATGTAAATGCACCCTCATTTTGATGTTCATTATTATTACTTAACGCAGACCAATATCTAAAGAACATATCCGTTGTTACAAATATAAACATGCACATAAATCAAATTATGCTAAACATTTGTTAGAACAAAATCACACATTAACATCTAATAATACAATTAAATTTTTACACTTTTCTGATAACAAAAATAAATTAAATATTTTGGAAGCTTTTGAAATTTATAAACACACAAAAAACAACGTACCTTTAATGAATGAGCAAATTGAACTCTTAGATTCTCCTTTACTGAGGATTTTGGAATAAATATCTTTTTAAAACACTGATAAGCGACTGACCTCCGACGGGTTGACTGGGGCCAGTTGCTTCACGCAGTGTTAAAATAATAGAATCAAGGAGTTACTTTATTTTGCATTTGTTATAATATTTTATATAGCTTTTGACAATGGCACTTTGATGCCGAAATACGTATAAAGCGAATAAATCTTGTTATTTCCCGTTGAAATCGATATTTTATTTAATATTTATTATTTATATAATCATGGATTTCAACAAAGTGACGCTTGCGAATGTCAATAAATCTAAAGTTTATTTTGTAAAGTTTTTTTAAAAGCTTTTATTCGATTTTATTTCAAAAAGTACTTGAACGTTGGAGCTTCAAATGAAGTCCAAGAATTATTCTACCGTATTAGTGCCGTAGCTAAACTTATAATCTATTGCACGAAATGCACTATTATTATCTGCTGCCTTGTGTTTGCGTACCTATAAGTTGCGCTTTGTTGCAAAAATGGATCAAGAACAACGTGTAAACCTTAAATTCAGTTACGATGTTCCCGTAAGCCGTAAGCAGTTATCACTCAAGAGTGTTTATAAGTGGCTTGGCTAATATTGTCACGAAGTGATGATTTGATTAATTCATTTGTCTCAATGTCGAGTGATGAGTGAGTCATCCCCTTTCCAGACCTGGATGGATTTAAAAATCACTTTTGAAATTTGATAGGTAGGTAGTACCATTAGTACCATTTACGATTAACAGCTTAGAGCTTACATTTAAAAGTTTGAAAAAACGTGCTAATTCTCGGCCACATTAAACTCTCACTTTAATATCTTAGGTAATCGTAAACACTATGCTCATAAATAACTGAGATTGGCATTAAATGACTAATATAACTCCTTTTTGTCACGAAAATGTTCTTAATACCTTGCTCTTAGATGTGATGCCCAATAAAGCTTGGAGACTAAATATACCTATAGGTAATAATTTACTTTTTGTTTCCTAATATGTTGTTTCATTTTATCATAAAAAGCTGTAAATTTTCGGATTATCAGAATGTACTTACGTGTAGTTCGAAATGACTTATAGTGTGGTATTGTCGGGGATATTGTTAAATACTATTTGAATATTTGAATCAAATCTATCAAATGAAATTATATTTTGGTTTTGTTATGTTGATGATATTTAACTTATTTATTTTTTTTAGTCTGTAATTATAATAAATACAAAAAAATGGATTGTTTTTCAATGCAAAGTAATATTAATTGTCTATGAAAAAATATGTACTTATACATTCAATATTTAAAATTGTTCTTGTAATAGAAACCATGCCAGCTTTTTAATCCCCGTCCATTAATTTTATAATTGATTCTTCCTCCGACGCAATTCACTGTAATCAAATATTCTAATGAGGCGAGTTTTACCAACGGTTTTCGTAATTTATTTACCAATTAGTTTTTGAATGTCTTGAATTTGGACGGACCATTAAAAATAAACACTCGATTAAATCTAGGAGTGTTACTTATTACTGCTTTCAAGTACCTACATAGGTACTACTTCGATTACATGATCATTAATATGGCAATCAGTTTGTAATTATATAATTATACTATACTTAATCTTTTAGTTAATTTCCTTTAATTAAACTAATTATACCATTATTATAGCGAAAATTATTAGATAGATACTGGCTGTTTTAAATTATCGTTTCTGTCTGTACCTATTAGCAAAGATATGTGGTGTGGTGTGGTTTCTCTTTTTTTAATATTTTTCAAGATAACTATACCATTATGTGATACTTTTTATTTTCTCTTGTACTGAAGAAGGCCAAACTTTTGGTCGAAATATATCTACAATTTTTATTTTGCACTTATAATTAAATTTTTTTAAATGACTGCTAACACTTCTCAGATATTAAAATATTAATTAAAACCAGTCAATCTACACAAACAAGATTACCGAAAATAATGATTCCAAACGCGCGTCCAGATACCTACAGGTCACCAAACGTAGCTTGGCACTCGGCAAAAATCGGAACTAATCATAGGATCTAGTAATTTCCAAGTTTCGTATTGGTAATCATTTAGACAAGACAACTATCATCTTGCCATTAAATTGTTAACCTTATTTACGTTAATGAATGAAAATAAATCTGTGGTGTACCAAAAATTGCCAATTCAGTGAAATCAAATATGACCACAGCGCCTTTCATAGCCTACTTGGAGTGCCATGCTACGTTTGGTGAGCTGTATGTGTATTTTGACGAGTCGAACCTTGTAATGCACAAAGATATACAAAGGTCGAAAAGGGGCTATAGGTACTCGTCCGTCTGGATCCAGACGTTGCCTGGAAATTCACTTTTTTTTTGTAATTCTATCCTACCCATGCGGCTAAAACGATCCATTTACACTTTCTGATTGCACATACATAGGTATTTGTTTTAATGTGTCATTTAAAAGAAAAACAAAATAATTCACGGGCTTAAAGAAATATGTGTTTAGGAGCTTGCCAAAGGAGATACACCAATATGATTTTTTTTAGTTTCCAGGCGAATCCTTAGGGGGATCATTTTGCCCCAGTCTCCCCATATCGGAGGTTCTAGCGGATACTATGTCGTATTGAACTCGTATTTCTACACGGTAATTTTTTAAAATGCCTACACTATTCCCTTTTTAGTTGCAAATACTATACATATTCATATATTACTCTGAAAGATTTTATTGCGTAGGAGTCACACTTTCAGCCATAGGCTATGTATAATATTACCTACAAGCTGTCCACATTTCGTTGTTCATCATTGGTAAGTATCTCGTTTTCAATACTCGATGACATATTATTTCAAATTCACCCTAACTTTTTTAAATTTTAAGTTAATTTGAAAAACCAAAATTTAGGTGTGGAATAAGATACTATTAAAAGAAATTTTTATTTTGATTTATTATTTTTTATCTTTCAGCACACTTGCCAAAGGTAATGATGAGTTCCAAATATTAGGCATTGCATCTTTAAGATCGTTCAGCTTGGAGTACACGCAAACTTTTAAAAATATTGTTAATAGTACACTGTTATTTTCTTGATCATGTGTTAATTTCAAATAAAAGGCACATTTTCATTAAAATCTAATGTATGTTGCCTGGTGTGTGTACTCTAAGCTGAAAAACTGTAATAATATGATAAATGTCTTACAGTCAGTTGTAATGCATTTCTAGAACTTGGAATAAAATAATTTCATATTATAAGTAAAATGGTAGAATCTAGAATAGTAATATCGAGATTGTGTAGGTACCTACTTGCAATAAATGTTTCAAGTTGGGTGGACTTTTTCTAGAGGGCAGTTTTAGAAACTGTTGTGAATATAGCATGTTAAACAAACATCATTTAATTTAGATAATACAAAGATGTACCTATACTATAGTGGATACAGAGAATCTGTTGCATTTAATTTTTTCCAACGCTTCAAGAATGATGTCGATTCTGGTTAAGATAAGCTAGTTAAACACAGTAACACGGAATTAAAAAAATAGTTAATTTGACATTTTCCAATCCTCATCAATTTTATGCATATGGGGTAATTCCGGGATAGATAGATGGCCATAATGAAGAGAGGCCATAGTTAAAAATTTCTAGCGACACTTTTTGAATGGCAGTAGCAAGGGCAGTAGCAATCCAATACAGTTGTACTATACCTAAGCTACACGATAGGTTTGTTGTTGCGGCGTGCCCCAAAACATTAAGAAAAGTAAGAAAAATACGATTTTTGTTTATTGCATACTGAAAACTTTTAACAGCAGTTTGCATAACTACCTAACCGGTGTATATTTCGGGTAGCGTGTTTTTCAACATTCCTGTTATAAATGGTGTTTAGGACATCTGACACACACTCTGACCTCAAATTGCGATTACACAGCATAGTTTGTGTGCCACCCTTGGGTGGGCCATCTATCCCGTAAAATCGGCATAGATGGCCCATTTTTTTCAAGAAAAGATGGCCCTATATCAAAACGTATTTTCTAAATCAATTTTTTTTGTTATAAGTGAACGTCAGATGCCTAACATATACAAAAGAAAGTCAGTAGGACGTTGTGGAATTTGGCAAGAACAAGACTCATGAATGCGATAGACCCATTCAAAACGCACAAGCGCGAATTTAATATTCCTAGAAAAACTTTAGAGCACTGAAAAAAAAATGTTGTCAATATAACCAAAAAAATCGTTAATGGAATGATATTATATTGTAGCTATAGGCACAACCATATATGTGGGTACTGTACCAATATTGGTTTGGTTAATTCATATGGTTGAAGCAACAATATTATTCTGCAAAAGTCAACAATTTACATTTGTTATATCAACATTTAAATATAGTTCTATTAACCATGTGTTGTGGTCATAATACCCATAGGGAATAACTAATTTGGGATTGTTATTTTAACAATGTATTAATGTCGCTTTCGGTAACAGTATAATATAGTTAAGTGAACAGTTAAATATAGTTCAATTAACTATATATTGTAGTTATAATGACCATAGAGAGTAACTATTTAGTATTGTTATTTTAACAATAAGTTCATGTCACTGATATATCCAATGAAAGTAGTTGTTAGTTTCATCAATTTATTTTCAAAAGTAAAACAAAATACAAAAAAATACAAAACTAAAACTAAGAGATTAATGTACTACCTTATATCTATACAGTATACGCTGGTAAAGTACCTACTCCCTCCATTCGAACACAAAACCTTAAATATAAATGCTCCAGATGTTAATATAATACCAGAGGTACTATACTTTACAAACGCACTGTTTAACAAAAATTACACTTATTAATAGATTATTTGCTTAAAGAGCATGTTTTGGTGTAACATAGTACCTACTTTCCTTGAGAGCCTATTGTTAAAAGGCAAGATACTTGATGGTGTAAATCTTTCAGATGTATGATTTTTTTAGTTGTTTGCAAATTTACTTCATAGGCATGTAAATGGCGATTAAAACAAATTGCAGGTAGTTCTGAGTATTCAAAATATATACATATTATCTACGTCCGAAAGAAAAATTGAAGATATTTGTCCAAACCAAGGATATGCATTTTCATCATGAACTGGTCGAACGAATACCATTTTAATTCTATAAATCGTACCATCAACTTGTAAGTACCCATGGAACAGAACGCACTATATTCGTAATATTATGGGTATTTACTAATTTAATGCTAAATCGTCATCTTTTATAAACATTACATTGCCATAATTTAGGCTATAAGAAAATCCCCGTAACGCGAAAAATGTGTGAACTAATTGAGATTTTTTGTTGCGATTGTTAAACAAACATTTTTTTAGAATAACTGGTTACTGCGATGGTCTTAAGAGGTTTATGCTTGGCCTCAAACCGCATAAGTAGGTACACCAAATATTTATAAGTGGTCCTGACATTTTAATAATAGTTGGGTAGTGAACCATAAAATGGTGTTTAGGTTTTAAAGTATCAATTTTGCTGTAAATACTGTGATGTTCAGATATTAAAACAGTTAATAATTCTATGTCGCCCAAAGTAATAATTCTGTTAAAAATTACATCAGAAATTTTTCTTAAACACAAATATAAAGTCCAACAAACATCATTTTCTGAAACCAAATGTCCAATCATAACACCGAATACTAGAAAGAAACAGTGCATTTCTGCAGCGGACATTTTTAAAGATCGTTTTTGTAAATGTGGTCATCTCTCCCGGCCAGTTGGGGAAAGACGGCCAAGGTTACATTTTAACATAATTATATGTTTTAGTTCAGTGTTACATTCTATTTCAAGTTTAAATGGAGTTTATTTTGTGTTGATGTTTAGATTATGTTTAGTAAAAAAATAATAAAGAGGATTGTGTTTAGTATTGAAAGTTTTATACCGTTTTGTAAAAACTATGGCCATCTATGCCGGAATTCTCGCCGGAATTACCCTAGTACCTATAAGTAAAATATTTTTTATAGATTACCTAACTTGTTTAAACTCTCCGAATTTCGTCGATTTCTTCGGTGGTCGATATGGACAGGTGGTACTGTAATTACATAATCCGTGTAATAGTACAGCGAAATACTATTTATGAAAATGCGTTGTCACAGAGAAAGATACTTTTCATCATTTCATGCGTCGCAGAAGGTGTAAATGGTTGAATAGATGTAATGAATGAATGTATAATATGAGGGTTAATGAATAAATGTAGGAGTTTGTACCTACATGTGTAGGTATGACAAAGCAAACAATCTATTTTACGCGTGAATATAAGAATAAAACAAAAACAAACATGTTCTGCATGTTGCTTAGAAAATATAAGAAAAATGGAGTGGATTTTAATTGCTTTGTTTCAAAAACATAAATGGCATGCATTATGTAAATGTAAAACATTAAAGTTTAAAAAATAGTTATACTCTTTTTATTACTTCACTGTTTATTGAATTTCCCCTACCTTTATGGAGTTGAATTACAAAACAAATATTTTTGCGTGGCAACACAATACAATAATCATTATTGTCCATTAGGTAAATTTAACATGGTACTTAATATACAAATGAGTCTTATTAACCTACATTGCAATTCACAATTATAAATCGTACTAGAGGCATAGGTCATAAACTGCGTATTTTATTAATTTTAATATTTTAAAAGCAGTTATGAAATATGTCACCCTTTAATTTATACTAAATTAACATTATTATTAATAACTCATTACTACTTTAATACTGCAATTATGAAGTTGCAGAACAATAAGATTTGGACAAGGTTGCTGGTAACAATTGCTAATACCATAATCTAGCGATAAAATGTATTTACACACCCATTAGCCATTAGTACATTAATTATTAACTAATTATAGATTTACACCACATCAGCGTTTGTTATTTTCTATTTAATGGAAATTATTATGTGTACACTTACAAAAAATAGCGTAGTAGTACTTACCTACTAATAAAAGCTGATGGTTAGTGGAATCTTTTATTCTTACCTTCCAAAAATTTAACTACTATATACTATATTGTCTCAATAGTGGGGATGAGATTATCCATCTACACCGTGTGCTTCGTCATATCCCTGAACATAGGCCGTTTACACTGTTTACCTCGTTTATGCAAATTCCTGCTCCCCACATTTATGGAGAAAATAGAAATGAAAATAGAAGTTTAAAACAATAAACGAATAACTAAATTAAAGGTAAACCAAACGTAAGATTGTTAAACGTAAACTATACGTTAAAAACGTAAACGTAATGCAAACCAATTACACGCTACACGTTCAGCAAAATTGATATGTGACCGTTTCAAGAATTATTATGAGACATACCTACTCCTACATCTTTATGAGCAGTGTTGGATCCACCATATGGATCTAGTATCTAGATCTAGATATTTTTACAAGAGGATCTTGTATATGTATCTAGATAATATTTTTATAGATCTTTCAGCTTCAGATTTTACATTTTTAGGGATCTTCTTCTTGGCCTAGATCCATTTTTTAAACGTATCTGGATCTGTATATAGATCCCTAATTAACGGATTTTACCCAACACTGGTGGGTGTAAAGTAACTTCAGAGCCCAAGGGCCAGACTGATGTACTTTGCGTCCGCTAATGCAGACGGAAAAGCTATAAAATTATTTTATCCACATCCGGGCGTAAAAGAAGATTTTACGTCCGCATTAGCGTGTTGTGTTCCATTTAAAAAAAAGCAAGTTTATGTCATATCTAGGGGTGGGCGATATTCAAATTTGAATATCGATAATCGATATCGAAATTATCGATATATCGGTATGTCGATATATCGATATATCGATATATCGATATTAAAATTATATCGATATTTATCGATATATCGATACCTATTTATCGATATATATATCGATATATCAATATATCGATATTTATCGATATATCGCCCAGCACTATTTATATTACACATCGGGGAGTTACTCTTGTTCATAATTTTATTTTCAACCATATATGTAATGACAGCATTTCTGACATTTTTGTAAGTTGGAAACTTGACGTTTACTAACTGTCACCGTCCAGCCAGGTGGAAAGTGATCACTTTCCACCTGGCGGGTGGCAAAGTAAAAATATCAAAATTGTAGTATTTTCATTTTATTATTCGAAACATATAGGAAAAACTAATAAAACTAATTAGTAGTACCTATTCAAATTAATTGTAACATTGGAGTTATTATATAAGTAGCAATAGAAATATTTAATATTTATTATATGCTTAATTTTATGTGTCACTCAGAGAAACGTCAGCGGAGCATAATCAAGCAGGTCGTTACAGTTATACAGGAGTATGCTTTTGTCAATATGTCGGTTTTTTTTCAAAATATTAATATTTTTTATTTTTATTCCCGTCTGTTTTAGATGGTTGAAAATAAAATAGTATACAAACCACGGTGGAAAGTTTCATTTCTATCTGGAGCATTAGCTCTCGATAGAAATGAAACTCTTTCCACCTGGGTATGTAATATACTATTGGGGTGTTACCGCTTTAAATAATTAATATATTTATTTGCATGATCGCGATCGGGGTTTTCTATTTACTTCCGAGCATTGCTCTTATGTATAGTAAGTTGTTTTTACCTCCCCGAGGGCTGCTACCTTTCCTTAAATTAAACTCATTTTTGGTAGGTTGTGATCTTAGTATTTAGTTACCTCAAGATGCAAAAAACTATCTTTAATGGAAATTTTTTAACAGCAATTCTTGCCAGTTGTTATTCTTAAAGTCAGCTTTTTAAAGTTTGTATTATCAATTTAAAACCAATCACAGTCTACCCTAAATGAGTTTTACTTTTAAGATGCGGTTGGGATAACAAATTAACAAATAAATAATTTATAATAAATTACAGAAAATTATACATTTAGCCCCAACTTAAGTGCATCTATAAAAAATTGAATTTGCGATCAAAAATACTCATTCAGGAAATATACAATTTACCAATATACCGAAATTGATTATTTTTACTTGAAATAAAATAAAAACAAACAAATGAACACCAATTAAAACTAGACTGTCGTCCTGTAGTAAGGTAGTTCTGATAACTTATTTACTTCAGTTTATTCTTAATAAATACCTATAACCTACTTGCATATAGAAAGTAAGTAAATAGCAAGAAGTATAATATTGGTAAATAGTAAACAAATAAATGTTTTCATATAGATATTCTAAACATATCAATATAACGTAATGATGATATTTTGCAGATATCGATATACCGACATATCGATATATCGATAAATCGATATATCGATATATTCGATATATCGATATTCGATATATCGGTATATCGATATTAAAATTATACCGATATTTATCGATATATCGCCCAGCACTAGTCATATCTAGTGCTGGGCGATATATCGATATATCGATAAATATCGATATAATTTTAATATCGATATATCGATATGTCGATATATCGATAAATATCGATATATCGATATATCGGAATATCGATATTTATCGATATATCGACATATCGATATATCGATATAATTTTAATATCGATATATCGATATATCGATATGTCGATATATCGATATATCGATATATCGATATATCGATAAATATCGATATATCGATAAATATCGACATATCGATAAATATCGATATATCGATATATCGATAAATATCGATATATCGATAAATATCGATATATCGATATATCGATATATATCGATATAATTTCGATATCGAATATCGATATCCAAATTTGAATATCGCCCACCCCTAGTCATATCTCAAAAATTAAACAAAACATGATCGTCAAAATATTTTTTTATACCCCGTAAAAATATCTATCAGTTATCTTTTTTGTACTTTTTTTACCTGCGACGGTTACGATAACATTTTGGTTTGAAAATGTAAGCGTTTTTCAGTTTACTACGCGCCATGATTAAAGCTAGAGTGCTTAAATTAAGTAATCAAGGCTGCCTTGATTTCTTAATTTTTGTTGATTTGGGGCCATAGATAATTTGGGGCACACTTGTCAAATTTACAGAGATGAATAATTATATGGTATTTTACATAAAGAAGACAATTTACAAAAATGGTTAATTTATGAAATGATTGAAATTAAAAAAAGCCCTAGCGCGATCAATTATAAAACAGATATTGACAAATTAAATTCAATTTATTACAATTTTTTTAAAATTTTCAACTCTTCTGAGTTTGTCTCACTCATTGATGTGTTCCGTTATTTATATTCAATCGTTTTAGTGCGAATGTAAATAGGGGTTCCCATTTTTGGGTGAGGGGAATTCAGTGGATTTGTGAATTTTAGACAGTTGTTTTCCTTGCTGTTAGATTTCTTGTACTTTTAAAATATTGACGCTATGAAAATCTTTTGACATATTGGTTATTTGTTTATATGAGCCTTTTACATATCAAATTGAAGAGTGGAAATACGAAAGGGGGTAAATACCAATTTTCGACAGATTGAGATTTTGCTGTAGAAAGGTTGTAAATACCATGCTTCATGTCCTGACAAAACGAGCAAGTGCCATGCGTACGTATATGGTCTGTGTTGTTTCTCAAAGATGGCATAATCAGTACGTGCCTTGGTAGTTTTCAATAGAAAGGTAGTATATGCCATATGTCACATATGTGTATATGCCCTGTGACCGTGTTTTCGCCCTGATTGAGAAACGAAAACGTGTTATGAAAGCTTTTGTTCCCATAGACCTGCACAAAGTTGTTTTCTTTCAAGATATACTCCGCCGTTCAGTTCAAGATTGTGTATATGACCGCTGTAGGATTTTGGGACATAAAAAACTTAGCTGATAAGTTTTTGAATACCACTAAACTCAAACTGCTTAATTTGGAAGAAACTTCAGCCCCTGATTATCAACCAGGAACCAGTTTCCAACAAGATTAGAAGATGTGGTACTTACCCCTTTCCTAAATTTTGAATTTTGTTTATTTTTAATGTTGTTGTTTTTTATAGAATTGTTAATTTGCCTTTTAAGCCCGTATGACACGGTGATAAATTTGAAACAAAATTTGCGTGTAAATTGACACGTAAATTTGATGTCAAATTTAACGCCGTGTCATACACAAAATTATTTTGTAAATTTTCATGCAAATTTTTATGAAATTATTTTGAACATCCCTGGTAAACTTAGACACTTTTACGTACCTAGTCTTGAAGGACTCTTACGATAGGGAAAAGATAGGCAAGGCAGGAGTACCAGGGATGTTCAAAATAATTTCATAAAAATTTGCATGAAAATTTACAAAATAATTTTGTGTATGACACGGCGTTAAATTTGACATCAAATTTACGTGTCAATTTACACGCAAATTTTGTTTCAAATTTATCACCGTGTCATACGGGCTTTAGTAACTATGTTTTCCATGGTGCATTAAACCGATGCAACAAGTAAAATTATACAAATTGTTTGTGTGTTTTATTCAATTTTTCTTAAATGCCTTGAAAGTAAGATTTTGGCACTTACCCCCTTTCGTATTTCCACTCTTCAATTGCTTATCTTGCTTTCAACCATATTTAAATTTTGCAGTTTTACATAGTTGACGTCGTCGTTTATAGATTTACTTATTGTTATTTAAATTTTATACAAAATGAAATTAATAATTGTGTTTTGGTGTGTTAATTCCACCTATTTTCATTTTTTAACTTTTTTTTAATTCATAATTTTTTTATTATCAGGTAAGATTTATAAAGTTTTTTGAGGAGGAATCCTTTCACTTATCTATTAATTTTTTTTTTTACAGAATGTAACATTATCAACTTTTAATTATTACTACTATGTTAATACTGAAGAAGGTTTAAAAAAACCGAAATATATATATATTTTTTTCCATTGAAAAACTTTTTTTGTTTTTTTTTGTTTTGTTTATCATTAATTGGCTGCAATATTTAATCTCAAAAATTTAATATATGGTCCTGTTTTTCTAACCAATGGAGGAAGAAAGGCTGTCCATGTTTGTCATTTTTTAAAACAGGAGCGTCACATCGAGTATTCTATTCATTACATCTCTACCTATAGTAGGCATCATGTTTACATTTGTCCCCACACACATAAATGTGAGTGTAACTGACCAAAAACTTTCTGGGTATGTTTGAGGATGGAACTGCATAATACAGTCTGTCATGTCTATGATTTTACTGTCTTTAGATGCCTTTTATAATATTGAACGAAGCCCTACTGACTACTGCTAAAAACAGGTATAGTTGAGGCACGCTAAGGGTGCGTCTACGTCATCAATTTTTTAAAGGCGTTCATGACGTCATGAATTACTCGTTTGGGCAATATAAACACAATAAAAAAAACAACAATGATCATGTGCTTGAATGAAAGCTTATAGGACGAAAAAAATACTAATTAGTAAACGTTTTTATTTTTTGCAGGAATAATATGAATACAACTACAACAACAATTAATAAAAATAATATCTGTAAAATAACATTCTATGGGCTTATAAAACGCATACTTTTAATACGTAATTCACAAAAAAAATTACAGTTTTATACTGTTTCAAGATTGGTACTACAAAATTACCAGAAAATGCGTTTGATGACGTAGATGCCCCATTAGCGTGCCCCAACTATAGTTGTCACTTTTCACAGTCGCTTATACAGGGTGTATACAAATTGGCGCAAAAGCTCCAGGTAGCGATATTCCTTGTACAATTCTGAGTCGGAAACATTAATACAATAATGTTGTACCTACCATGGTTCCCGTGCCCTCACGAACCATTTGAAGTAAACGTACATTTGGAAGCATTGAACAAAAAAAGTAAAACGAAAAACAGGGATGACGCAAAATTAGAACAAACCAGGTAAATAAGATAACGAATAAAACACAAAAAACGCATAACTTAGAGATAACACCAAGTTATAAAGACGCGAATTAGAAACAGTTTTGTAATCGTCAAACTTTGACAATCGAGAACGTTTGGCACTTAGCTGTACAGTGTTGTCACACGATTTTTTTTTCTAACGGACAGACTTAAATGAAGAAATGTTAAGATTAAAATTTCAGGGTTGGAAGAAAATTATATGGGAAAATTATTTTTAAAACGTTCTTTTATTTCAAATTGTAATCTTTTGGTTAACAGATTATTAAATAATAATGCTTATTTCAAAATTAAACATTGAGAGTTTGAGGACCTCGTGAACACAGGGGAAGAAGCATTGGTACATCATTCTAGTATTAAGGTTTTCGACTCAGAATTGTACAAGGAATATCGCTACCTGGAGCTTTTGCGACAATTTCTAATTTATACACCCTGTATAACCTATAAACACATTGAGTCAAATGTGATGACAAGCGTGTCTACTCTGACTACACAAAAATTAACAAAAATCAAGGCACTCTTAATTAAAGTCAAAGGAGCAAAGCGACCATCTTAAGGACCAAAGACGCTGGTTATGCCAGAGACTCTTACAAAACTTTATCTAAGATCGAAATTTAAAAAAGCGTGCCTTTTACATTGCCAATTTTATTTAAACAAAAAATAAAAAGTTTATTATAAACCAATCTTCTATGATTGGGTCATTGAAATTATAAATAATAATAAACTTACGTAACCACAATAACAAGTGTATAAACAAATACAAATTATTTGCTAAAAGGTGATGTCGGCGGGCCAAAAACACGATTACCGCCCGCCTGGCCAAAAAAATAACTTTACGCCTGAACATGAGGTTAACAACACGCTTGCTATTGATTTGTAGTAAATAATAGCTATTTGCATTAGAAGGGAGGAAAGTGTATCATTTGGATATATGTTGAGTTTATGTAAATTTGCTCGATTTAATAAGAAGTATTATAGTTTTATAATAATATATAAATAATTCGAGGTAAGAATAAAAAAATGTATTCAGGCATTAGAATAATTGGGATTATTTTCAGAATCAGATTCGGGCGGTTCAAATTCTGTCACTCATCATTGTTTCATTTTCTTCAAGATTTGGTTTTTTGTATGTGTTTCGGTTTATGCCCAACCAGTTTTACAACTTCCTGAACGGAGACAATGGATTTGATACGTTCGTCAATTGCCAGGTCAATTATTCGATTTTATATTAATTAGTTGAATTCATAAGAAGTGGTGAGAATCCGCACATAGAAACCTCACCTTATCAACAACAATCAAACTAAATATTTCCAGTAGAATGCACGACTTTTTGTAGGTACAGTCAGTGACAAATGTTTTCACCAGTCTTATACCACTGGAACCCGCTTTACTGAGAAGTATAACACGTTTCTCTGTTTGATTTCATCTTGTTAACAGCGGGTATTTCTCAGAAAGACTGGTGAAAACATTTTTGTCACTGACTGTACATACCTACACATGTAGTAAAATAACTCGTAAACTGACAGCTTAACTAATCTAGGTTTGCTCAATGATATTTTAACAAATAAAGTTATATAAGATGTGCTGCTAAAGTTAAACGAAACTATCTGGCTAGTTGGGAGAGAATTTTTCCCAATTAATGACTTTTAATAAACTTTCTTGCTTGAGTGCCTATCAGCAATCAGGATACAGTAATTCGTTCTTAAATGCTAATGTTTTTCTGCGATTTGCAGTTTCACGTCACTGTTAAATTAAGTACATACTTGAATTTTCATGCTAAAATTTCAAGTGGGTTGTCTACATTTGTGGTTGAACGAGTGCCTTAATTAGTTTGTATTTAGCACTGTTGTAGCTGGTAGTTGGTAGTATGCTTTTTGGCCAATGAAATCTTGTACGAGTTATCTGTTACAAATTAAATTAATAGAGCGTAAAACACCTACCTAAATTCGGTTTGCAACAACAAGAAATGGCCTGGGTAGATCTAATTTGCGAATTTAATACAAACGGGAGTTATTTATCATTGTTGAAGTACGACTGGCACCAGTTTCCTAATACAATGAGAACCAAAACGACTTGCTCATTCTTAATACGCAATAACACATTAACTAGGCTACTTTAGACACAGAAAATTAGAAACATCAAAGATAAGAGAACTAAATTGAACAATTTCTAAAAACTTTTTGTGCAATTGTTGCCTGAGCGGCAATAAAGATAAATATAAAGACCACAAACCTATCTATTTCTTTTTGTTGCAGGTCGTGTATGACACTAAACTAAAATAACGGATTGTCATTGGTGGAAAATTTATTTTTGCTGCCGCTTAAGCAACAACTACAGAAAAGTCAAACTTTAACTGTTTCTATATGGAATGCTAAAACGTCAAGTTTTCCTGACGTTTCAAGAAAATTTATGAAATAATTAATTTTATAACAATTACAAAGACTTTTACTTTAGCGGCCTTTACCTTAACAACGCATTGCGAACGCGGAACGTTCACTTCGCATACGGTTGCACAAAAATTTATTTCTAGCAACCGGACATTATAGAGAGAACTGACGACCTTCTTGACGATTAAGCCTCGAAAATCAAGAAGGTCCTGAGACAGCTATACTAACTATTTTTAATATACAAACAATCATAATGTTCGAAGTACAAGTCACATTACAAATGTTATACAAGCTGAGTCGGGAGGAATGGAGCAAACTTCAACAGTGTATTGTATACGTGAAAATAATTAAAAAAAAACTCATTTGATTTGTTATCAAGTTATTGTTCTAGGTGCTGGACAGGGTGGCTCGGAGGCGGTCGTCATCTGGGCCAACAGGCCACTAGGGGCCAAAAATTAGAAGTTTGTTTGGTCGAAACATAATTTTTCTAAATTCGAATCGTAATTGAATAAATCGAGAAATACAACATCGATATACAGGTAATCGTTGTTTTGTTATTGTAGTTTATGCCTTATCCAAAAATCCAAACCATAACATTGTTCTTTGTCACCAGCTCAATAGGCAAATATAATGACTTGTCTATTTTTTAATGTAATATTGGGTATTATTTTTCGAACTAATCATGCTCTAGATCTGCCAAATCGTATTAGCAGTTGTATCATGCGTGTCTAGGGTTGCCATCTGTAAAATCTTTAAACCAAGACAAGAAACTTGAAACCCCGTATTTTAGAACTTAAAACTCGGATATTTCTGCTGAAAAATTTTCATCTTAGTCACGAGATTTTCGAAAAAGACAAATTTCAGTTTCATCAGAATATTTCAGAAGTGCTTGCGCAGTGACAATCGATACATTTTCGTAAAGAGGCATACATATGCAACTTTTCTCTAATTTAACAAACTTTGTACTTATTTCTGAAGGTATAAAGGTGCATGGAGGCCGAGATCTCCATGTACAGTCAGCGACAAATGTTTTCACCAGTCTTGTACCACTGTAACCCGCTTTACTGAGAAATATAACACATTTATATATTTCATTTCATCTTGTTAACAGTGTTACCAACATACCTATATAAAACAATAAGAACGACGTTATGGTACCTCTTATATTTCTCAGAAAAGCGCGTTCAGTGGTATCATACTGGTGAAAACATTTGTCGCTGACTGTACATTATCTTATCTCGGACACCCTGTGTTATTGCAATACTTGTATGTTTCTTTTTTCTTGTAGCAAGGATTCTGGTTGTACCGAATCAAAGTAGTTATTAAACATTTTTTTACAATCAGATTCTAAAACATGAAAACTCCGCATCCTAAGACAGTTTTAACACAAAAGTTTTAACAGCCAAAATCGGCTAATCAAAAAATTTGTGGAAAAAAGCGGTTCGAAATTTGAAGTTCGACGTCCTATAATCTGTCGGATCAACGACATAATTTTAGTCATATTGGCAGGGAATGGCACATAGGGGACACCGTGAGGAGACAAAAAAGCCAAAAATTTGCAATATTTTTGTATTTAAAGCATCTCTTATATTTTTTCATTTGTGACTGTCTTTTAATTTTCATATATAATACCACTAGTGATCATGATTTTGCCGGCAATTATCACAGTTGATATCACGACTGCTTGTTGCTTTGACAATCGGCCCAAGTCCGAAGGACGCGGGCCGATTGTCTTAAAGCAACAAGCAGGAGTGATATCGTGATAATTGCCTAGGAAAAATCATTCACGAGTGGTATTCAACTAGACAATTGACAGAAAGAAGTATTTAACATGAATTTATTTTTAAAATCGAGATACGAAAAGTAAACAAAACACGCACCTACTCGTGTGATTGCCGCGGCAATCACCCTACTAGGGTGATTGCCGCTTACATTAGATTGTGATTGGTTAACATCATCAAAATAAAGCGTTCTGATTGGTTCAAAATACTTGAGGTCAATTGTCAATTGCATTTTCTGCCACCGGGTTACGTAACCACCCGGGCCAATTCAGCCCAGCCGCCCCTGTATTGTTCCTGCACATTTCGCTCGTCAAGTCAAGCAACATTTGGACGAACGGTTTTCACTTTTCAGGGCTTTGGATTGGTCGTTGTGGTTCTATTAGTTGACCCTCAAGATCTTCAGATCTCACACTATTAGACTACTGTTGATGATGATATTAAAGAAATAGAGAAAGAGGTGGATCATTCAGAGTAACGGGTGCCCTTTTTAAACGAAGCAGAAACTGTTTACAGGTAAATGGCGATATCTAGAGGATATTTAGAAGATTTATTACAAGAAATGTTAATGCAGATAATTTTGTTTGCTTGTACTTACACTAGGTATAACTTCATAATAAATGAAAATCGGATAAGAACGTATGGGTGCTTTTGAATTATTTTCACGAGTATAAGCATAATACACCCCTGAAGTTTGTTCCATTCCTCTCGACTCATCCTGTATAATTTAAACAGTTTTTTTAAATTTCTAATATACCTTAATGTTAATAAACGGTTTTAAGAAAATTTGTGTGAAAAATTGAATTCATGAAGATATTACGTATAAAAGATTCTTCTTTCTCAAATTGTCCGGTAATATAACTAGGCAAAAATAATAACTGAGTGGGTACTGGGTAATAAGTATAAGAAATTTAGCAATCTAATATTACTCAACGCTAATTTATCGATTTTCATGCTTTTTTAAATTTTGAGTGTCTAGTAAGAGCACAGGCTACTACATGCTACTACGTTACCCTGGCCATAAAAGAGCACAAATAATAATGATTTCGACTTTGTTTATACTCCAGGGAACAGTGGCGTGAAATAGAAAGAAGAGAACCACGTCTATTTAATTTTACATGCCGGTGTTGCTTGTCATAACGTCGGCGAGTAGTTTATGTTACACGCTCTTTGAATAAGTCAGTATTTTTTTTAGTTCACTGTATATCAATTATTCTACAACATAATGTGTTAATTTAGTCGTTGCATTAACATGTATTTTTAAAAAATAAACAGAACCACAAACACATATGGGGGTTATTTAGTCTATGATATGATGGGTTACGGTAGATGTAGAAAATTTAAATATCCGGCGCTTAACCGCAAGCGGTGTTGTCCTAATATCATCAAGTGAAGATACAAGATATAATAAGTAGTTATGATGGACTTCACGCGATTAATATTACTAGCGTGGGTAATTAGCCCAGTCAAATTAGACAAAAAGATGGCAATCGAGGGAAAGAAATCCAAGAGTTTTGAAAATTGGTATGGTTCTTCGTTGGTACTTACAGTACAACATACTGTCCTGGAAGGTGGGGGGTGGCGGAGCTGTTTAAAGATGACTTTCCCTAGATTTTTGCTTATAATATAAACAAGGAAAGATATTATCTCCGTAACTGACAATCCTACGGAAAATGTATCCATTTACAGAATTAAAGTAGACAAAACTTCCTAAAAAATGGTCTTATATCAGCATGAAGACAAAGTGCTGTGCCGCTGTGCGTACAATTATTGTAGGTACAATTTATTGATCAAAACAATTTGGATTAAAATCTACTTTAAGTTTTAACTTTTATTGATAAACAGGTACCTATATTTATCACCAAAGTAAGAAGAGCAAAGTTTAATTACTAATAAAAAAGAAAACGAAATTAAAGATTAAAGGAAGACATTACAAATTTCATTTGCCTTGTTAAAAATAATTTTAGCTGCCACCGGCCACTGTTATTATTATGACACAATGCATAACATCTTTTTTCCGCAACCGACTCAAAAGTGATCACTTTTGATACCAAAAACGGACAGTGAAGTTGATGTTTTTGATATTAGTAAAAAAAATGTGTGTGTTGCTAGGCAACACTTTTAGTTCCTAGGAAGTAAAAGTACTTTTACTTCCTAGGAACTTTTACTTTTAACTTTTTTGGTTAAGATTTTGGTTTGTTATGTGAATAACATTTATTTAAGAAAAACACTACAAAGATATTAGACAAAGAATTTTCTGTAAATATTTAAATAGCTATCTCCCATCACAGTAAATGATCTAGCCTTATTAGTTTTAGTGTTAGGATCTTAGGAATTTTAATCAGTAAGACTGATTTAAGATCTTCAATATCATTAATCTTTAAATGTAGTAACTCGTCGCAGGGACAAGCTCCAGCATCACCCAAAATTAATATAACCTACAAACGTCAAAATTTAGTTATCGTAAAATATTCGATTTTAAAACTAAAACACACCTTCATCATCAAGTATTGCTTATTAGGAGCACACTTCAAGAATCGATCCACCTGTTCTTTACTAAGAATTCTCGATTTCTTCGGTGTGTAGTCATTATTTTCTTTTTTTAAATAGGCACGGAGTTTTGAAAATTTTTCGATATTTACCCCATTTTTTAAACTTAATGTTGCCTTCAACATTGAATATTGCGCCCAAAGAGTAGAAGCCTTCATTTTAGTGGACAATTCGGAAAAGTACGCTAATAGTAGGTACCTACGCTTTCCGTGTACGATTTTACGGTTTTCTCGTTACACCAATTTAAAAATTTGTTGTATACTTCTCGAGATTTACTGGGCAGAAGATTTGATACAACTTCTTTTGCACGGTCTAAAATTTCTGGTGGTGTATCTTCGTTACCATTATCTTGTTCAAACATTTCCGATGTTTTGGCCCACGACCTTCTTGATTTCCGAGAGTTGACGTCTGTCAAGTCTTGGAAATCAAGAAGGTCGTGGTTTGGCCTAACTGATCTGTGGGTTTGGCTGGGTTTGACAGAATAAATAAAATTGAAAACAAAAGCTAAGAAGACTTGATTTTAGTAGTAGTAGTGTTCTCTAATTCCTCGCATCTTAATTTTATTATTTTGAATCCGGTTGTTCCGGTTGCGGAAAAAATAGTATGTTTCATTCGGATGAAAAGTGACTTCTTTTGAATCGCAATTTTGCATCCGTTCGGCTACGCTACGCTTCGCCTCACAAATTCAAAATTTGCTCGTCAAAAAAAGTGACACTTTTCATCCTAATAAAACAATCTACTATTCTTTTGTTGACATGGTCAGTAGTATCTAATATTACTTATCATATGAGCGCTTTTTGTATATTCGAATATATTTTTCGCGATTTCTATTCGAAATTGGTGTTGCCATGGAAATTTCCCGAGAACTTTGGTCGAGGGATATTTCCTAATGTCAACATCAATTGAGAATAGAAAGAGGGAAAAGCATTTAGAATATACGGAAGTGATCGAATGATATTTGTCACAATTATATCACGAATTTTAAAGTTAATTTTAGTATTTAACCTTTTTTCAAACTCAAAATGTCAGTCTGACTTTTGAAAAAATTAATTCATTAAAGAACTCAATTATTGTTATTTGTGGTTGCTACAGATACCACAGCCAATAGGAAGCCGAAGCACCAAATCGAATATACGAATACGGATAGACCAAGAAGATATATCCGATTATATCACCATAAAGTAAATAGCTTCGCTATAGAGATACAGTGTGCCTATGATCTTGGCTGTCGATAAAAAATAGGGATGGATGCGCTCACCAGGGCGGCAGATAAATCGAATTACATTAATCAAACTGTACCCTCCATGTAACAGTTACTGCACCATTACCATTTGCCGACTGGTTAACTGTAATATCGCACGCAGGTTTCGGCCGTGCGGCTTGTTTAGGTGCTACCATGGAGACGAGACTTAAACATTACGATCAAACCCCGACGGCTACTAACTTTTTTTTTAATTATAGTTTTTTATTTTATTATTTGTAATTCATTTATAATTTTCATTTAAATACCGAACAAACACTTTAGATAAATAGAATAGTTAAAATAAATATTATATTTATATTAAAACATAAATTAGTAGTATTCACCACTCAAGGATTTTATTAAATACAAAAATTATTTATACAAAGAAAAATTAATGTTTATTGTGCTATTTCCAATGCGTGACATACTTATATCACCAGCTAGTGAATTTAACTTTCCAGTTTAAAAAATGCTCCAATTACATCTGTGAATGTGGGATCAATTTCCGATTTTCAAAACCTCGTAGAGGCCGCCACGCTGAAATTCTGGGGTTCATCAAAAAAATGAAAATGTAGCTAATACCAAGCTGCATAAGTATAGAAAATTTAAACAAAATCGTGGTGACAGTTTTTTTGTAATAATTTTTCAAAATTTTCAACATGGAAGAGCGCAGTTGCGGCCATTTTTGAATTCACTAGATAAATTTTTCTTCCTGGTATAGTACAGCCAAAGGGCTTTCAAACGAGTTGTTGCTGAACCTGATCCGATAACTGGTTTTTGAATTGCGGGGCGTTAAAGTCGAAATTTTGAAAAATTCATAGGGGCCGCCATTTTAAAGTTAGAGAGTCCGGTAAAAAACAGTTTCCCTTTAATTATGGTCTTCTTTCATATCCCCTACTCAGATTTTCAAAGTTCTGCTTTTGAAAACCTTTAGTAACGTGGGTTGCAAGTTTCGTGCTTTCGCTAACGTCGCGTCGCTGCAGGCTCTTGCATGGGTTCTTATGGGTTACTATTATCGTATTATCTATGGTTCTTATCAATTGTTTCAAAGTAGGTATCGACATGCGTAGCGCGATTAGAAAAAGATAACTAGCTCCGTATGTCGTAACTATGCGACACGTTACTGAACTAGCGATCCTGGTGTCGGCATCCAGGAACTACACAAGAAAGTCGGCGAGCGTATTGTGTCTCTATAGCGAAGCTATTTACTTTATGATATCACTCATATATTATAGACCAATAAGATTTAAGAATTTTTTAAAAATGAACCAATAACGGCGGGAATTAATTATAAAAATGGGACATACTGTAGTATGCTCTTCCATCATAACTTCAAATTTTTAGGAAGCAAGAAAGTGGAGGAAAATCCAATGAAAGATTTGTGGGATCTATTGTAATTTAATGGATAATTATAATTATTCATTAAATTACAATAATTATTGTAGCTACTATTTTTATTATTTTTGTATTATATTTCAATATTTTTTTTTTATTGTTGGATTTGTATAGCTTTACCTGTAGTACAGCTATGGCAAATACATGGAAAATATTTGAATTTGTGAGCGTATACCCACTTATTTTAATAGGACTACACCACTGCTTTCGAGTTTCGACTGCTTGGTATATGTATCAGTTCATTCCAAAAAATATTTTTATGACCTCTAGGTATGAAAAATAGAATAGTTTTTCTATTATAACTCCACTATTCATCAAGATAAATCCATCAGACCTTATATCAACGGGAAGGAAAAGAAAAGCCCTTTGCAATAGTGGCATATAGCCTATTTGAAAAAACAAAGTTAATGACTTTCTGGATTAAAAAGTGTCTAATTAATGTCAAAAACCATCTTGCGCTATTGCCTATAATAATCAAATTACATAGGGCGAAATAGAAAACTGAAAATTTAAGATTTTTCAGTGGGTACTGAAAACTGTACAAAATTTATATAATTTGAATGGTGATCGTAGTAGTACTTAATACGGTGAACATTTCTGCTCAAGTGCTCAATTAACCGAATCTCAATAATCTCATAGATCTCTTAATAGCGGTTACGAGATCCTCATGCACGCGCTCTTTACCTTGACACCCTGGATTTCACAAATTAGCATATGTGAGAATGCTACTTTTAAAAAGTAGTTCGCTGTCCTGTAAGCTATTTTTATAAAATACTATATTGTCGCTTAGCTACGTTACAAGCCACTTTTTCCTCCATGTAGCTATATAAGCGGCTCTACACCTAATTACAAAATAACGTTTTAGGTATACGTTTATGCCGTACATTTAAAAATGAAGGTGTTATACCTATACCTACAATTTTAGTTACTGCAGTATGAAAGCAGCATAAACTTAATGTAAATATCTACTTTAAACCTTGGCCTAGGCATTTGAAGTTGCAATGGCGGCCTCAAAATGAGAACGTAAAAAAAATTGTTTGAATGTTTAGTTTAATCATTTGCGCTTGTAGCGAAAATTAATTTTGCAATTTTCGCTACAGCTACATTTGTACTAAGTAGTGCGCTTACGCTACGAGCTATTTCTATATAAAAGTATCATGTGCTACGCTTTCAAGCTACAACAAAAATACAGTAGCGCGCTACTTTACAGCCCTGCAAACTAGTATAAAAGGAAGAATGTCCTCAGTAAATCTTTATCTAACGTTTTCTAGAATTTGGTACCTATGAGTAATATTTTTTAAATTTTTATGAAGTAATTTACCTATTCAATATTCAATGTTTTGTACAGAATGATCATGAAAATTTTTGATCAGGCTTGATGATGGAATATTGTAGGTATGTCTTTACTTCAGCCACATGGTTGGTTTATTCTTACTGTTCGCATGATATACTTATACATATTCTTGACAACACTATCAGAGGTAGATTTAGTCGAAACAAGTAAGGAAATGCTATAATTATATTTCACGGCCAACCCTTTTCGAAAATTCTGTTGATCGTATTATATAAAGTGGAAACCAATAATTAATTTATACGCCAAACAAGGACTTAACGAAAGTATATGCTTAATCTTCATTAGGTACATAATTATATTAATCATATTACAGGCTATAGCTCTGTGCGTTGAAAGAGTATAAATATAACGAACGTCGTATGTAATCTAATTTATTTTGTGTAAGTAATTAAAGACGACTTTTAAACTAATTAGTACTTATAAAGTTATATTCAAACTGCAGGTCACTACAGTATATTATTATTTCCTAGTACTTAAATAAACATACTGAATCGGTATAGTCAAATAATGCCGGTAAGTGATGTAATTAATAATTACCTATCCGAATTTAACTGCAGATATAAAATTACTCAACATGCGATCAGTAGTTAGAATAAGCGGAGTATCTACTACATACCCACCCTTTCTAAAATTCTTTAATTTTTTTATTAATTATTTCAAAATAAAAAAATGAATGAGAATTAATTAACCTATAGGTACATTAGGTACAGTTTCATAAAAGTGCAAAACATTTTTTCTACTAGCGTGCGGAAAAACGCATTTTCCGCACACTTTTTAGTGCGGAAAATCCACTTTTCCGCACGGTGCGGAAAATCCACTTTTCCGCACTAAAACACTAAAACATGTGCCATTTCCGCACGCTAGTAGAAAAACTATTGTTCCTAACACGTGCAGAAACCTATTTTTCCGCACTTAAATGCTTGACACCACTCCGCTACGCGTCGTGCTGTCAACGGCATTTGCGTGCGGAAAAATCGATTTTCTGCACTTGTTAGGAAAATAGCTATTTCGTAACTAATTGGATCTACATTTATTACAGATTTTTTTCATCCTACCTATATTATTGCCGAAACAATTCCTAATTTTTGTGGAAGAATGGAATACCCCCAGTGAAATAAGTGGTTATTCTCAGATCGAAACAGATTTGAACGGCTGAGATTATCTAAATATCCATAGATATTGAATGAGGCAATGAAGTAAAAGCTTGAGGATACCAAAGAATTCTTCTTATTTCTTCAGCATTCGTTCCAACCACAAGACTTGTAATTTCCCATAGGAGAGGATTACTATGAGACGAGACGCGATTTGGCCTATTCCATCTCGAAAAATTTCGAACATTGTAGTATCTCGATCTCGATTCTCGAATTTAAGGGTCGCGTGTACCGATATAATGTCAGCGTCGGATGTCGTCGGGTTTCGCAGAAAAGCTCTTCTGGATACGTGTGTTTCAACTTATGGCTTTGACATAATACTCCTTGCTTTGACAGCAGAAATTCAGAAAAGCAAGAAGAAAGCTAGGTAATTCATTCTGTATTTGAACGCCAAAGAAGCATTCTGCGAGAGGTTGCAAGTGTGTGTAAAAAGTATTTTAAATTACAATCAACCTCAACGAAAGCGACTACTGCTACAGAAAGCGAACCAGTGCCAGAGCCAGAGCCGTAGAAATAGAAAATTATGTTGATTCGATAAAAGATGCTGATTATATGAACAGTGAAACCGAAAGCGACGAAACTTTGGACGATCCGCCGACAACATATAATTACCTATACTACAAAAAAAATCTAAAGCTCATATTTAAAAAAAACTAATCGTTTTAGAGCGGATGTTAGTTTGTGTTACAAACTTATTCCAGGATTTCCAGGTGAATCTTTTATCGAAATCAAGAAACTCAAAAGAAAAGAAAACCGTATAGAGATCGAGAATCTCGAAGTAAATATTCCGAATAACCGAGAATTTGAATGATCTCGGCTGGGATATTCGAGACTGATAGAACAATATAATAATTTGTAATTACCTATAGTGATGGTGGTTAACATCTTTACCGACGGTTTCGATTTTAGTTTTGGCGCTAGTCTATTATAATAATAAAAAATTCACTCGCAAGCTCACTCATTCTTTAAAACACCCTCATGCAGGAAATTCGTCTTCCTGCATGTGGTTTGAAAATAACTATTAAAATGATGCTACAAGCAAAGTGAAGAAAGTTAATGATTTAATACATAAAATGAATGCATCATTAACATGTACCTAGCTATTCCTAATTTAATTTTAATATGTTTTATCAAATTAACCAAAAATATACAAATTTACAGTAGGTTAAAAATATCCAAAATCTAATTAAGGTTGAGACTAATAGGATTTATATTTTTGAGGGATAGAGGGTTGATTGATGTTCTCTACAGTAAGTTTTAAATTGCTTTTGTAATTGGTATGTGTATAGGTATATATGAATATACTATAAAACAAAAATAGTAATAGACTTTTTCACCAAATACTAACGATTGTTGCAAAATTACATACACATTTGAATTGTGCTATAATTACAATTTTTAAATTCAACTGCTACATCTAGGATGGTTTTGAAAGAATTCTTTAAATTTCCTGATGAGAAATTTGTCAGACACTTATCTTAGTCTCTTAGTCATTAATCTCTGGATTTATCAATTCTGGATTTTAGGAAGGGGCTGAGAAGTATCACACACGTAGGTACTTAAGTTAGCCCATTTAAGAGAGTCTTGATTTCTTGATTTTTGTTGAGAATGTGAACACACTTGCTTAACTGACAGAGATGAATATATGAACCTCTTTTTCTCGCCTGCAATGAAGAGAGAAAGACTAGCATCTCTGTTATTTTTTAAAACAGGGGCGTCACATTGCATTTATCATTTTTACATCTGTCTCCACACACACAAATAATGGTATAACTCAAACTGAACAAAAACTTTCTAGTTAGGTTTGAGGATTGAACTGTATAATACAGTCTCTCATGCTTTTATTGTATTTAGATGCCTTTTAAAATTTTGAACGAAGCGCCACTTTTGATAGTAGCCTCCATAACCTATCAGCACATCAAGTCAAACGTGATGACTAGCGTATCCGTATTCTGACCACAAAGAAATCAAGGCACTCTAGGCCCATTGTACTAGCCCAGGCAGCGGCTCCCCATTTCAGGTATCATTCAAGCCATTAAGTTTCGAAAACTTCTTGTAGATACGGACTACAATGATTTTGCTCTCTTCAACGCCGAGGCCAACATTTTCGGTTGGAAATGATATAAATCCTCTACTCTACAAAAAAGGATTTGCACTTTTGCTTTTTTAATTTCACGAAGGGTATCAACTTGCAAATGTTTTAAGCTTCGGTGGGAATTCAAACCGTAATAGTAGTAGTTCTTAGTTGCCCACTCATGTTATCATGCCATCGAATCCGCATTTAATTTGCTTTGCTGAGGGTTTTCTTGTTCTTTGAAAACACCGTTTTGAAACGCAATTCACTTGTCAAGATTAACAGTACCTGCCTAATAACCTAAGGTTATTAAGAAGAAGGTGGGTTTAGTGTTGATAAAACTAATTTAGTATTGGTACCACGCACATTTTTAACAACCCACAATCATAGTACCTACTCATTAATAATTAAATTTAATACGGCAGTCCGATTACAATTTGTGTAATCAGAAAGTTGCAATCACCATGAAAATTATATGGAAACAAGTAAATTGTCTTCCCAGCAATCAGGTCTTGATTATAGGCTGTTGACTTAGACTTAGATATTATAGGTATACCATTAAGAACAGTAAAGTTAAGGCAAAAAATAACGCAACGGCACTACTTATTTGTTTTTACCGTAGATAACTTTTAAACAATAAAGTAAAAACAATCAAAAAAATGAAACTAAACATATTTTAAATGGAAAAATTTAATACCATAGGTACAACGTTGACATGCGTCAAAACGGTGTGGGTGACACTTCTTGAACGATTGTAAATTTTGGTTGTTTTATAAGTATAGCTATGGTCTGTTTTTAACTAGGAGGAGTGAATACAAAAGCCAGATTCACACTAGAAATGTCACTAGAAAAGAAGACTTTCGAAGTTTTGACGGTAAATTTGAATTTTTATCATGTTTAAAATTTACAGCTGAAATGAAAACTAATTTAATGTATTTTGCCTGAATTATGTCACTGTCAGCGCCTAGAAAAATAATTATCAAATCACGTCAAACGTCAAAATTTATACAAATCACTTAGCGGTGTGAAACCGGCCTGGCCGCAGCCAATCACAGGTTTGGATTTTGGCGCGACAAATTTGAATCGCTCCTCCTAGTTAAAAAACAGACAGTACATTTTGCATTAGTTCCATTTCCATTAGGGGCCAGTCTTTCAATACGGATTTAACTGTTAAGCTAATCCATAGTCAATTGTCATGGAAACAATTTTTGTAACAATCGTGTCCACGACTACTTACCGTTCGTTAGTTAGCTTGACTGGGATTTAAATCCTAATTGAAAGACCGATCCTTAGGGCCGATTTTACAATACTGGTATAAACCTGGAACTGGAATAAGCTATTCCTCAGATCATTACTACAGTTGTCGGAGGAATAATTTGTTCCAGGTTTATACTACTTAGTATTGTAAAATAGTTGCTAATTTCCAGTGACAGCTTGTTCATTGAGGCGGTGGGACATTTGCCACGCCAGTATCAGAAACCTCAAAGAAACCAAGTATTGAATATTACAAATAGAAAATTCTTTAAACTACTATACATGAAACACGAAATAAAGATTTGCGGGACTAATGCATGATAAACCGACGATAAATGGAATGTAGTTATACCTATATACAGGGTGTTAATAAAAAAACTTTACACACTTTGGTAGGCGATAATAGAGATCAATACAAGAAAAAAATTCTAATACACCGTGGTCCAATACTCAATGGTTTTCGCGATATGGAATTTTTAAATTTTTATTTACACCTTCAAATTTGAATGCGATGTCGCGTTATCTAAATGAACGCGATAAAAAATCAATCGCAGCAACAGCAACAATAGATGTAATGTTGTGTCAACGGTGGGATTAATTTTTGCCATTGAAGCAAGTTTATTTTCGCAATGGTGACATTTACATCAGCGGAATACGCCGATATGCATTTATGTTATGGAGAAGCTCGTCTAATTCGCGTGAAGCTAGACGAATTTACCAGCAGAGATATCCTTTGAGGCATATTCCTTCTCATCCAACTTTTCAAGAAGTGCGCTAACTGTTTTGTTTATTGAAGATATCTTTAGAGTGCGCTAAATGTGTTGTTTATTTTATATATGTAAAGATTTTGTAAGAACCATATCGCGAAAACCATTGAGTATTGGACCACAGTGTATTAGAATTTTTTTTTCTTCTATTGATCTCTATTATCGCCTACCAAAGTGTGTAAAGTTTTTTTATTAACACCCTGTATAAATAGTAGTATACTGGGATGGCGATCCTGGCTCCGTAAAAGAACGTCCGTAAAGTAAATGAGATAGTTGAGAACGACCGATGTCAGTGGCGAATTTCGGACAAAATTTATGTGAGGCGAAAATAAAGATCTCTGTTATATACCTAGTGTATTTCTTTTATGTATTTTAGTCTTCGAACATAATTTGAATGCAAAAGGTAGCATAAACAAAACGTCATTAATAAATTATGTTTTATATTTTAAATCTAGTAGGTACCTAATAGTCTGTTTTTTATACTTCAATTTTTTTAATATGGTAATACTCTAATAGGTAGGTACTACCTACTTATACTCTATGCTTTAAGTTTACGTTGAGCAAAAACATATCTATCATCTAGAAGCGTAGAGAAATAAATATGACCATTTTCTGTTTCTTTATAAAAACATAATTTTATTGCCTGGGGGTTATGAGGCGGTGCCTCACTTGCTTCACCTCCAAATCCGCCACTGACTTACGTCAAACAGCACAAAGGTCTAATTTGAATCAGAGTACTCAGGACCGTACCAGCTATAGTAAAGCATTAGGTAGGCCTACAATCTAAATGGGTTTAGGAAAAATACGCAATCCGAAACCTAGTAATGTAATATACTACAAGGATCGACTCGGGCATGTAACGCGGCACTCAGAGATACGCGTTCCATACTCGTGCAGACTTTTTTTAGTACCTATATTTTAAATTTAATTTCTAGGTTTTAACCTTTTTTTATAATTTTGTTATGGTATTCTTAAGAAAATGGTGTTTTATGGCCCACACTCCGTGAAACTTCCTGTATAACACGGTTTGTCAAATGAGCACAGTCCTACTTGCTTGAGACTTAATGATTCTAATAACGAATGAAGGCGAATTTTTATAAAATATTAAAGAGACAGTAGACTTTATTTATTATCTATCGAGAGGCATTAAGGGGGCGAACTGATGGAAACAGTAAACTTCCTATAGAAGGAATCGTAAACAGTAAACAAACTGCAGCCTTATTAGTTGCATTCCTGTCTCAACATTAATTCGCTGATTGTTATCCGGAAACGAAAAACTGAATTAGATTCGAATCACCGAAAATAAATCCTAGAATAGAAAACCTAAACAACAAATATACCTAATAGCTGTCTGGATTGCTATTTTAATACGAAAACAAAGTATAAATCAAGGAATACAAAGAAGCTTGTTTTACTATTAGTAAGATAATACCTATAATCAATTTATCGAGATTATTTTATAAAAAATTCTCTAAGGCCCGGTTACCAATCCGTAGTTAGGTACCTACGTACCTCCTTTGTTAGCTAACCAAGACCAACGCGCACCGAGGAGAAAAAGTCCAAATTTGCGGACAAAATTCAAATTTTTTTTTGTTTTACGAAATTTCACTCATGCAGAATGCTAATCTATTTGGGGATGATCTATAGGTATAATTAGCCGGTACTCTTTATAATCAAGGCCCCGTTTTCAAAAATTTATAATGATTTTTGTATTAACTACTAAATTTTGCATTTGACACATTAAACGTCACGGGTTTAAAAAAAAATTACGGTGTATTAGGTATTTTAGGTAGGTACTAAGTAATACCTACCTGTTTGGAACCCTTGTTGATTGGACTACTTTTTTCTTATTTTAACTTCTACTATTAATAGCTTCCGAAATGTGGAAGGTTGTTTTTATTTATGTATTAAGTATCCGCTACTCACACCTTGTCCGTGTTGACGATTTTATTGAGAGAAGCAAAAATTGATTTTGTTTAAGTTCTTCGGGAATTTAAGAAGTACTTATTGGTAACTTCTTAAACAGTTGCGAATACCGACTTGTAAATTAGAAACCCGAACTTCATCAGACAAATAGTCCACCGAATTAATAGGTGGGTGGTAAAAACGAGAATTGTTAATATGGTAACACCTACTTACTTGCCGTCATTACTTTCTACACATAAGAAAAGAAAAACATCGCAGTCAAAAATAAAATAAATTTAATAACGCTCAATCGGAGATAAATGACCAGTATAATTTTTATTAAGCTCCGTTTAGTGCATACTCATGCGTGGTGGTTGGGACCAATTGTGCTCCAACCGAGATTTTCTCCGCCTCACTGCCAAGCTTCTCGATTGGTCCAGAAACGGTTTCGGCCATTTTATAGTTCGGAGGCGTCTGAAGGTGGAGTCTTCCATTGCCTATCGATATATGTTAACACCATGTCCTTTCCAGTCAAATGGTTACTGAGATTTGTCATAAGCAGTTGTGAAGTCATCAGTGATTAATTTTTTGTGCGACAGTTTCTTTTGTAACTTGGTCCGTCACACACAATAAGTAGGGAGTTCGAAACGTCGAAATCCGAACTTTTTTTATTTCGACCTCTTTTAATCATATGGTGCTGTAATAATGGTTTTCAAAATTCAGCGAATGTAAATAAGTTATAAACACATTTATACTTTCTGTATAAATAGAAAGTTAAATTTTGGTGCCTTCTTTGTGGCTTCAATAATTGCAGTGCAATAATATTAATTAGTGATAGTGCGGTACAAGGTACTGAAACTCAACAAATCTGGATCAGTTTTCGTGTTTACCTTTTAATAATATGGATACTGGTAAGTAAATATTTATTTAAGCATTTTTTAATTAAGAAATACGGTAACCTATAGGTAATACTCTTTGCTGGAGGTTTAATACTTCCTATTCTGCATATAGCAGTAGTAGGTACCTACCTACTATAGGTATGCTACATCTGTAAGGTATATCGATTGAAAATTTAGATAATATCTAAGACACTGCAAAAATATTTGACAACATTTCTTGTAAGTTTTAAAATTCCTTTAAGTTGTAGTAAATTTTTTGTTTAGGTAGGTACCTAATACTGGAAATATGATCCTATATAGTTTTGGATTTCAAAACCCATCAAAAAGCTTTTAATGAAAATACGTTTCATATGCACAGATTTTACCGTAATAAATAGGAAATTTCCGTCAAGGTATAAAGAAAAATGCGGTTAATATGTTTAAAATAAATTATAGATAATATTTAGGTTTAGACAAAGCAAGCAAATATCTAAAAAAACGTAAGTAATACCTATATACCTATGGTGTTTTACTTTCATCAATCATCAGAATCGGACCAATTTTCACACCTGAAAAATTTACATTCAATTATAGACTTCCGCAGTCAACTTATATTAGGTATGGTAGGTATGTTAATGTTATATAAAGGTTGTTTAAATTGCCTTAAAAGTTTAAGTTTAAGTTGGAGTGCACAAGTTTTTCTTGATGCAATAATACCTAAACACGAGTAGCACGACTTTGTGGTGCTTGACAAAGAAAGCGAACAAAATACTTATGAATAAATTTTGTATTGTTTGCATTATAGGAAATAATGATAAAATATAGGTATGTTTCTACCTATATCAATTTAATCTAAATTTGCGAACGATCATAATTGAAATTTTGCTTTTAATCACATTATTTTGCGATTTTCGCTTGAAGATTTAATTAAACATTATAGATGTGTCTTGTACCTATAATAGGTACTCATGAAGCATGCACTTATCTATAAATTATTAATCTTTCAAAAAAGGATAGCTAGATAGGTAGGTACCTATATTCTATTTATGTTCGATCCGACGGGAATTCGTATGCAAAAATTTAATTCATTAAAATTAAAAATTTAATTTACTTTTATTAGGATAGGTAGGTACCTACTAATAAAATGTTAATCACAATATCAATTGCAATTAGAGATAATTGGATTTATTTATACGTATTTCGATGTCAACCTGTTATTTTCAAAAACATAAAATTAATATTTATGGGTTCAAGAAAGTAGGTAGGTATCTATGACCTAATGCATTAGATAAAGCTTGGAGTCGTTGCAATATTTTATTGGGGTTTTGAAAAAACAAGAGTTACGTTCTCTTGTTCATTGAAATTAAATATTCCAACAGGCAATAATTGCATTACACTCTCTTGAATATACAGGGTGTACTGCCTAAACTGTGTAGCCCTAGCCAAACTGAAACCACATATTTTTCAACCAAAAATATCACGATTTAACCCAAGTATTCACTTTCAAAGTTCTTGAAAACATAAACTTTTTTTCTAAATCAGAATTGTTTAGAGCAATTTGAAAAATTCATAATTTCATAGTGATACCTTATAAGTACAGGTCAGTATCTTGCACTTTCTTATGGAAAAGAAATTAAAAATAGAGGGTGTTTTTTATGTTAAAGTAAAAAGACAATCTGAACATGAAAAAGTTCGAAAAGGTGTCTATTTTGTTTTCGAAGGCAAGTGGCAACATGACCACCAATAATAATTCGGAAAAGTAAACTCCATTTTGAATTTTACTATAAAAATTGAACACACCAATACTAATATGAAAATGTTACCAATAACTAAACGGTTTTTCCATTGTCATGATATTTTCTAAAGCAGAAAATATTAAATTTGAGTAAGTTAGCTATTAAGAATTTGTTGAGAAACAACCAAAAAAGGCCTGCATTATCTCCCACGGTCTATAAGTACCTACCTACCTATAGTAGGTACTACTTGAGCGACGCAACATAGGGATTTCAATGGAAAATTCTTAATGTTCAATTATTGGCTCCCCTAATTATTTTAGAGCAAAAGTGTGTTTAGGTTTTTTGTAGAGACATACATTCTGCATCTTTTCATACTATTATTTACAATTTTCCATTTTCCGGAAGCGTAGAATTAGAAGAAATTAAAAATGGTCTTTTTAAAAAAATCACTGATGCCATGGAATTATAAAATCAAACAAACGCACTGACATTTCTGTGTCATTACATTTTTTTCTTTTTAAAGCAATAAAACGAGTAGGTAATAGGAACATATTCTACGCTAAACAAGGCACTTTATTATCTTTACTTTTTCTTTCGTTGAATACATTTTAAAAATAATAGATTTTAATAATCGGTTATAAACTTCAAACCGTAATGACAGATGTAAATGCGAATGTTGATTGTTTAGATAATTCCAAGGCATCACTGATTTGTTTAAAAAGACCATTTTTAATTTCTTCTATTTCTACGCTTCCGGAAAATGGAAAATTATAAATAATAGTACGAACAGATGCAGAATTTTTTTCTCTACAAAAAACCTCACACACTTTTGCTCTAAAATAATTAGGGGAGCCAATAATTAAATATTAAGAATTTACCATTGAAATCCCTATGTTGCGTTGCACAAGTCACTGCCCTGTATAGTATAGACCGTGATTATCTCCTATATTTTATGTTAGCTTCTTCTTGGCAAGTTTTAAATTTCAAGATCTAGACAATCTTTCCCGGAAACTTTTGTTTTAACACGGAAAACAACATTCAATCGTAAACTCCACTTAATTTGGTTAAATCGATGTCAAAACACCTTCTATTATAATATTTGTGTAAGAAGTGTTTTTTAAGTTTATTTCATAAAAATAATTAAGTATGCATTTCTACTTCAAGAACTTCTGAAAATATATTTTCTTTTTAAATCTTTTATACTAATTTTATTTTTCTAGCTGTTGTTTAGCTTTTAGTACAACAGATATCGTACATTTGGAAATATTGATCATTGTCATTGATTATCTAACATTCAATATTAAGGTCAGTACACTTTTTTAGATTTCTACGTAAAATGAGAATAACAAACTTATTTCTTTGCAATTGCCAATAATCTAAAAATATATGCAGAACTAGAACGTTAAGATGATAGTGTTATCGTACGATTTGGCAATAAAGTAGCAATCACTGTTAAATTTCTAATATTCTTACTTCTTATTTTTGCGATATTCGCAAGAAATATGTATTCTGCAGGTATTCTGTATGTTGTTTGTTTATTTGATTGTAATGAGCGAGGCCTGGGTATGCGGATGCCTGGCACCTCATTATTGCGGCCATTTGTGGCCTATTGTATACCGTAACTGACTCTAGCCTGCGGGTCTGTATTAACCCAAAACATAACAGCTTACTTTTAAGTTTCAGTTGCACAAAATATACTACCTCGTAATAATTTAATTATTTTTAAGTAGATGTAGATTTAAAAATGTTAAAATTATGAAAGCAGTTATGGCTGATAAAATACTGAAATATGTCGTTAAAAGTAGTACCTATACCAATAGTTGCTTATATATTTAACAACTAGTTTTAAAAGAAATTTGCCTGTTTGTTTTTAAAAAACATCCTAATTTACGTTCACCTCAATTTTCCAAAAATAGAAACAATATAATTTTTCAATAAATTAAAGTTTTGAAGCCAATAAACCAATTCCAAACCAACAGAAAGTTTTAAGTCATTGTGGTAGTTTTGGTTTCTCTTTTATGTTCTTGGATTGTGAGTCCTGAACTGAAAAATACGTCTCCTGTAAGTTCTGACCTGCTTTGTCATGTCATGCACAAATTAACAGCACCTATAACGCCGACCGTCGATCATTTTCTGGCCCTGCACTGACACCACGGGCTCGGGACTACTTTATAGAATTTATTAAATTATTGAAAATTCTAGTTTTTTGAAAATGATAAATGGAAAGCTTACCTATATATTTTTTAAATTGTATTAGTGTATCATTGCAAATATAACGAAAACGAAGACAATAAACCTGAATAAGACAGGTACCTACCTACTACGGATAAATAACAGAGAATTTAAGGCATGCAAGGTAAGGGATGGGGAAGCGGTGACTCTATTCGAAGCAAAGAAAGATGAATAAAAATTAAATGTACTACTGCAAGTGATGAATTGATTAAAAATATGGGGATTCTGTTCCCTGTGATTTTTCTACCTTTATGGATCCCAAAACACCTTACACATGCATTTTCCATTTTAGGTTTGGCCTTCCTCCTTCTCTCTTGCTCTCGAAAGTCATAGAAAAAACTGATTCAGATATCTTTCTTCTGGTGTTGAAGTGTCCGGTTGTCAAGGTTTCTTTGTGATAGGTACCTATGAGTATTTAATCCCAATTTCCTCCCATATCTTTTCAGTTTTTCACCTCTGCAATTGTGGATTTCCAAGCTTTCTCTGCACAAATCCCCAACCGCTTTTATTTTGTTTTGTTTTAATTCTGAGCCATGTTTCTTCACCATATGTAGAGTGATATACAGCGTAATCATTTGAAAACGATCCACCCTTAATATCTCGTGAACCATATCGAATATCAAATGTAAAAATGTAAAAATGTAAAATGTAAAAATATGTATTTAATAGAGGATTGTGGACACTCGATAGCATAATCCGCGTTGTGCTAATATTGACCCCGTCGTCGCCCCCACCTCTCCAACCTTGAAAAGTTTAAATGGCACTATGCCCTTTGTGATTAGTCAAATTAAAGGTCTTTTCAAATGCTATATGCAAAGACAATTAAAATCGATAGGTTCGTTTTGGAGAAATTAAAAAAAAACATGAAAATGAGTGCGTGCTTAAGACGTTCGCACGTCAGAAATGAAAATCAAATGACAGCTGTATGCCTATTATTCGCGTCAAAATGATAGTACCAACGGCACTACAGAATTTTACCAAAAACTGTTTATTATTTTTTGATTTATCGGTTTTCGAATAAACAAAAAGTAGTAATATCGATAACATTTATGAATAGAAAGTTTTGTTCTCAACAAATACTTTTCGTAAAATAATGGGGAAAATTTTGCCATTGAAATCTCTACGTGATTTAATTCTACACCCTGTACCTATACGGAAAAACAGTGATTTTAATTGTTTAATATAATTCATTTTAATTTATTTCCAGAACACTTGTTCTTTATTAAGGTTTGGTCAAGATTCTAAATAATACTAACTAACTAAATATAGTATACGGGATGTTAATAAAAACACTTTACAAACTTTGTAGCTAGTAGAGATCAAAACAAGACAAAAATTTAATAAACTAATGTCTGTATGACTAAATTCATAGAGTCTACAGTGTCCATAGATTACAAGTAAACGACAATCAATTCGCATTTTCGATAAACGTCTGGACTGGCATTGAAGGGATTGTTTTATTGGACTGTATTATGCAACAGAAGTTGATACAGAGGAAGAACTGTAACGAAAAATTATAAACGCTTGTGCAGAATTGATAAATCAAAGCTGTTTTAGTCGCATGTGCCAATCTATTACCGATTAGTGCAAGTTTTGTTATTAAAAGCAAGGACAACTACAGCTTGCGAAGCTTCTATGATAGAATAGTTATGCGTTAAGTAGTATGCATCTAAGGTATTGTACGGCTACTCAATACACGGTATACTTGCCAAGTAGGTACTCGACAAGTACTACTTGTCGAGTGGCTCGTAGCATGGTATGGAGATATGCGATGATTTGATGATATGCTAATGCTACTCATACTCTCCAGGTAGTACTAATGTAATCTATAGTACCCGTACCGTGATTCGAACAAGTACTTGTAGAAGTCTAAGTAGTTGTTCGAGTCAACGTCACTTTGCAAATAGCGCGTAGTGAGTAGGTAGGTATGTAAATTATATTTGAATTAATATAAATTTTGAAAAATGTTAGAATTCCAGATTTTGTAAACCACTGAGTGTTGAATGTCATAAATTCTATATTTTGACATGTTTTTCTAATTTTCTTTTTCATTTTTCTAACAGCTGAGACGCCATAGACTTTTTTTTTTAATGAGAACCATTATTTTGTATTGTGTCGTTATAGAGAGCATATAAGTAATTGTTCAAAAATAGTGAATGGTAGGCCACATAGTAAACTTCTTCAACAAAATTAACTTGAAGGTTAAAAAATTACATTTGTTTTTAAAATATTATAACATTAAAATAAAATTAAACTATAAGGCAGGTGTTCAAATTGTATTCTGTTTACCACCAAAAGCAATCATGGTGGAGTCTTTCGATCCATTCTCTGTTTGATAATCGCACCTTTCTTCTAACTTACTCTTTAAATTAAGAAAACAAGGGAAGAATAAATTATCATTTTAAGTAAATTTGGTAATGCCGTCTCCAAGACCAGTAGCCTGACTATAAATAAGTGTTCTCATTTAATTAAAAAAGAGTCGATGACTTCACTGCAGTTTTAGAAAAACGTTTCAAAATATAGAATTTAATTAAAACTTTTCGACATGTGACAATTTTGTGTAAATTTATTTTTTATTGATTTTATATACTATTATACTTTTTGTTTTCAGACACAAAATAATTAATATCTATTAGGTGGGTACAGGTATTTACTCCGCAGTCTTTACGTTTGCAATAAATATTAGGCACTTTATTTGACATTGTTCGGTTGTCATCAATTACTTTGTTAATTACTCATTTTAATGGATTTAAATTCTTACCATGTTGCAAAAGAACTGCAATCTGGAAAATGCAATAGTAGTGGCTAAGCAATGGGAATAATTAAATTCAACTGTTAATTAATCTTCAGTTATTTTGTACCTATAGGCAGTTCCAATTATGAAACATGCGCACAGAGGTTCCGGTTGCAAATTATGGTCTTGTTATAGGTGTTTGTAATCCCCCTAAATTAAGTGCTCGGGGCGAGTATAAGAAATCTCAGGTTTTAAAATTTTTCATGTATAGGTATCTCCTTTTTTTGAAATGTGTTTTGTACATTCATTACACCGACTTCAAGTACTGCGGCCACATTTAAATTAAGAGACAATACCGAGTGAATCAATCAATTCTACAAAAAAATCAGAACATGACAAAAATTCTAGTGCCATTCTATAATTAGGAAATCAACAAGATCCGTCAAAGATTTTAGGGATGCATTTTGAAATTAATTTTCGTTTTGATAGTTAACACGCTGGCACCTATATTTAGTTGTATTATCACAATTTTTAACGAAAGCTTAGAATTTGTTTCTTTTTTAAATTATTGCATTATTGTAATCGGAGGAACCTATGTTTATACAAATTTAAAATCAGGTTCCGTTCCCAGTGATTGATCTGGAAATAATTGAAAATGAGCTGTCAGCGTTATGTTTTCCGTCTCTCAATCATATTTTATTACTACATGGAAATCTGAATTGAAGTGAGTTATATTTATTATGTATCTTGACATGCGTAGCCCGTTATAATTAAAAATTATCGCTTACTGTGAATTAAAATAATTACACGGAATTAAGAAGTATACGTTTTGCTATAAAAGGGTTGTTAAGCGTGTCCGATTTTAGAACGATCTTGGAAATTGTTTTACTCCTTCTTCTCTCTTGCAAGGGTGTTGATTTTGTTACAACAAATAGTTGCATGATAGATACAGTTGCATGAAATACTACATAGGTACAAAAAGAATTTATAAAATTTTTCTGGTATTAACTCTAAATTTTGAGAACTTGATTATGAAACTGATCATGGGAAGTGGGTATGGATGGACGTATGGTTCCCAAAGGGGTCGCCGGATATTTAAATTTTAAATTACCCTTACATTTTACAAGCATGTTTCTGGTTCCTGCTTAGAAATAAGCTATACAGGGTGATCATTTGAAAACGATCCACCCCCAATATCTCGGTGCACAAAGCTTTATAAAGAAATCGCCGAGACACGTCAACAATATTAATGAGGGGGACATATTTTTACATAACAGTTACATATCACGTTTTATCCCCCCACCCTCCAGAGCCTCCTCCTCAAAAATTGTAAATAGCAAGGGGGGTTATGTGATACCTCATTTGAAACGCCTTTGGATTACCTACATTTTGACGTTTTGCTTTTTAAAATCGGTTGATTCGTTTTTAAGATATTAAGGGAAAAGTGTTTAAGTTTATTAAAACAAAAGGGAGCTTTTAAAACGCATAGCAGGCTGTTGTCATAATGCATTACTGGTTGTTTTTATTGTCACTACTTCTCAAAGTGTTTGGCAATAATAATTGTTGATGTTCGTTTAAATTAAAATCCCTAGATTTTTTTCTTTGGGGACATTTAAAGTCAACCGTTTACAAAAGTCAGCCAGAAAATATTCTACGGCCAGATCTACGGCAAAGAATAAATCACGAATGGAGGTCTATTCCACGAGAGGTATTTCAGAATGTTAGATTAGGATTTGAACAGAGACTCTATCAGTGTTTAGCCGAAAATGGAGGACAGTTTGGACAGTTACGTTAAAATTTAATTGTTTCTGCACGGCCTGTGCTATTTTGTCTAATTATTATATTAAATGTCTGAAAAACAAATCTATCGATTTTAATTTAAACGAACAACAATAATTACTATTGCCAAACACTTTGACAAGTAGTGACAATAAAAACATCCAGTAATGCATTATGACAACAGCCTGCTATGCGTTTTAAAAGCTCCCTTTTGTTTTAATAAACTTAAACACTTTTCCTTTAATATCTCAAAAACGAATCAACCGATTTTAAAAAGCAAAACGTCAAAATGTAGGTTACCCAAAGGCCTTTCAAATGAGGTATCACATAACCCCCCTTGCCATTTAAAATTTTTGAGGAGGAGGCTCTGGAGGGTGGGGGGATAAAACGTGTTATGTAACTTTTATGTAAAAATATGTCCCCCTCATTAATATTGTTGACGTGTCTCGGCGATTTCTTTAGAAAGCTTTGTGCACCGAGATATTGGGGGTGGATCGTTTTCAAATGATCACCCTGTATAGAAACAGTGTACATAACGAATTTGTCTCATCTTCTGAACTCATTAAAAAGCGAAGCCACTTATAGTGGAATACTGTACTAACTCTTTAAATATACTTGTATGTTAATAGTTGCATGAAATGTTGGAACGTTCATGTAGAGATCCACGTTTGTGTTTTAGTTAGAGGAAGTGGGGACAGTTCCTCCAACTGCATGTTTTCTCAATTTCCACTCTTAACACTTATCTGTTATGTTCTGTTAAATAGATGTTTGAAATTACACAGAATTGAGATTTTCCAAAAAATAAAACGTCCCACAGTTTTTAGTTTACTGCGTGGACATGGACGAGAATTGGTCAGGTATATCTTGAGTAGGTACAAATTGAAAGTTGTCTTTCAATTCAAGTCACAAATTGTGCTTGTATTGGTAAACACAACAAAAAATGTTTATTTAAGAATTTAGGACAGTTTGCTTAACTTAAGGCACTATTTAATGAGGACAGAAAGCTTCTAGGTAACACCGGTAGTCAAGAGTCGGCATATGATTTTTGTGGGCTTGTTCAAACAGTAGGCCATGAAAATAGTAGTTTTTAAGCAAGCAGTGTGCGTACATAAGTACTATAGTTCTTAACTGAATGATAAACATCACGCTAATGGTTGTATTATGAATAATTCGAGCGTTGGTTTGTTAAATTGTTGTAGGTATACATTAAGACAAGTCATTATACGAATAATTAGAAACATAAGATTTTGTATAGGTAGGTTTTTTTTATACAAGGAGTTTCACGAATAAAGAAGCACGGTTTTGGTTTTGTAGAAAATGGCAATGGGGACATTATTTATCATTATCAATACTTTTTGTAACATTTACTCAGAAATGTATAGTAATTTATATTAAATACATTTAATTTGGCCAGAGTCTTTGTTCACATGGCCGGTAGGCTTACCAGTGGGGGATTGAGCTTTTGGGGGTCACTTAAAACAATGTTGTATAGGGCATTTCTTCTAGATATAGGTACTTCAGATATAAGGACATCGAAAATAACGTAATGAGTCTTGCAGTTAACGGCGGCGGCGCGGCGTATCATTATCAAATAATTCTCCTAATGGTAAGTTTGGTCTCCTTATCCTAATCTCTTTATAATAGATATATAGTCTCTAATTTGTGTGACTAAATCTGATTCCGTATCAATAATTATCTTCGAATTTGTTTCTGATATCTGTAATGAATTTAGAAAGAGATATAAGTATAAGAAGTGTTGTTCTTTTTAACAATGTAAAACATATAGGTACCTACCTACCAAAGAAAGCATTTATGGTAGATGTTGGGTTTTCGAGGCCCTTGACCCCTCCACTAAGAATTACGTTATACTACCTTAAAATTTGATGATATTCTTATTTTACGTGAAAACAACTTTCGGTCGAAATGCCGCAATCGAAAACGTCGATTCGTTTCTAGTGAGAGAATATTCTATAACGTTAACTTTCGCCTCTAATGACGAAAGTAAAAAAATATCCTACATCAAGTTGCTGGGTGTCGCTTTTTACTTTCCCATACCACCACTGGTATATGGGAAGTATTGATATCATGAAAATTTTCGAAATCGAGATTTTCGCGGAAATACGTGTTTTGGGCCTCCAGGAACCCAAAAAAGTGGTCTAGAAAAAATGTCTGTCTGTGGGTGGATGGCTGGGTGGGTGTGTATGTATGTATGTATGTAACGCCTCTAACGCAAAAACTAGTGAACCGATTTTGATGAAATTTTAAATGAAGGGGTATATCGAAAATTCATCGACAAAATAAGCTTTTCAAAAAAATCCGAAACCGGAAGCGGAAGTTAGACATGTTTTCTTGGTAGCATTTTTTTCAGAAGTGGAATTTTGAAAATCTGAGTGGGGAATATGAAAGAAGACCATAATGGAAGGGAAACAGTTTTTTGCCGGACTCTCTAACTTCAAAATGGCGGTCGCTATGAATTTTTCAAAATTTCGACTTTAACGCCCCGTAACTCAAAAACCAGTTATCCGATCAGGTTCCGCAACAACTTGTTTGAAAGCCCTTTGGCTGTACTACACCAAGAAAAAAAATTATTTACTAAATCCAAAAACGGTCGCAACGGCGCTCTTCCAAAAATTTTGAAATTTTTGAAAAATTATTACAGAAAAACTGGTCTAAGGATTTTGTTTAAATTTTCTATACTTATGGAGCTTGGTTTTAGCTACATTTTTGTTTTTTGATGATCGCCAGAATTCCACTGTGGCGCCCTCTACGAGGTTTTGAAAATCGGAAATTGATGCTCCTATAGCGCCTTTACTAGTCAAAATATGAAAAAAGTTTAAATATAAAAGTTATTCAGTATATAGTTCTGCATTCTCCTAAATGTACATCACGTATACAGGGCGTTTGCTTTCCACAGCACGATAAGTAACTTTGTTATTTTAAATGAAACACCCTATATATTATTATAAAATTGAATGCAAAATTTAATTGTCTATCACATAGTATAAGATATTTATATAGCTACAATGTACGGTTGATGAGAAATTCTTGAATTTTGAATATTTAGGCTGGACTCTGACAGTTCGGATTGTGCGCGTCGGTAGGTCGGTAGCGATCGTCTGGCTTCGCCAGATGTAATTTCAAGCTGATTACTACAGATACTTCTGTTCATATCGAAGTCTCGTTTTTCTAGTTACGCATTCAAATGATTTGCAGGTCTGTCTCGCGAATTATACTGTGAATACTAAAAACATATTTATTTATAGTATGGGAAAGTCCAGGGGAGGTTTGCACCTCCACTTTTTATGTTTAATTCTAACTTGCCAGTGGCAAGAATTTATTGTACATATAATTAGTATATGATATAAATTAATGTGGTCGTAGAAAAAGTATCTACCTATAGTTTTTCACTCATCGTTCGCATTTTCGTCACTTGTAACAAAATACACTATTATAAGTACCTATACTATTAGGAGCAGGGGCATGCGGTGTGGTCCATGGAAACAATGCTTCCCTTCAAATTGCTTCAAATAAAAGAAATCTGAAAATAAGTTAATTTACTGTTGAGATCATTATAAAGTAGGAAAGCATACGCAATTTGTTTAGCAACTGAATTGTCTGAATACATTAATACATACAACATACTATCTAATGCAACCGTTCGTGAAAGGGGGACCTGGACACAACCCCCACTGGTCACAACCCCCACAGAGTTTTTGGCTGGTCACAAGCCCCACAGTGGTCACAACCCCCACATTTAGTTTTTGTCACAAGCCCCACATTGGTCACAACCCCCACATTTAGTTTTGGTCACAAGCCCCACACTGGTCACAAAGCCCACATTTCAGTTTGGTCACAAGCCCCACCTTGGTCATAACCCCCACATTTAATTTTGGTCACAAACCCCACATTGGTCACAAGCCCCACATTTAGTTTTGGTCACAACCCCCACACTGGTCACAACCCCCACATTTCAGTTTGGTCACAAGCCCCACATTGGTCATAACGCCCACATTTCATTTTGGTCACAAGCCCCACACTCAAGCCTCGTATTGGTCACAACCCCCACACACAAGCCTCGCACATTGCTCATAACCCCCACATTTCGTTTTGATCACATTTAGTCGTGAGAAATGATTAATAACAGGCAACGCATATTTAGTGTTATCATTGTTCCAAATGTAGGTAATTTCATAGATGGGTAATTTAGTATTTAGATTTAAAGGAATTTATCCAGTAGACAGCCCAAAGTAACGACCATAGGTAACTTTACAGGACTATGAAACAACAATAATAATAACGATCTATCGTCCACCAGGTCATTTCGCAGTTTGACAAAATTTGGAAAGCCACAAAAATATATATTTAAGTCGGCCAGGTGGTGCTATTATTTTTAAGTTTTTATAAGGTTTACGTTTTTCATCAACTGTGATTATTACTTTCCCATACCACCACTGTTATAGGGCGAAATATTGATATTATTAAAATTTTCGAAAATGAGATTTTCGCGGAAATACGTGTTTTGGACCTCCAGTAACCCAAAAAAGTGGTTTAGAAGAAATGTCTGTTGGATGGGGAGAGGGGCGGGGGGTTGGTTTGTTGGTTGTGTATGTGACGCCTCTAACGCGAAAACTAGTGTACCGATTTTGATGAAATTTGAAATGAAGGGGTATATCGAAAATTCAGCGACAAAATAAGCTTTTCAAAAAAATCCAAACCGGAAACGGAAGTTAGGCAGGTTTGTTTTGGTAGCATTTTTTTCAGAAGCGGAATTTTGAAAATCCCGGTAGAGGATATGAAAGGGAAACAGTTTTTTACCGGACTATTTTACTTCAAAATGGCGGCCGCTATGAATTTTTCAAAATTTCGAATTTAACACCCCATAACTCAAAAACCAGTTATCTGATCAGGTTCCGCAACAAATTGTTTCAAAGCCCTTTGGCGGTACTACACCATGAAAAAAATGTATTTCGTAACTCCAAAAATGGTCGCAACGGCCGGCGCTCTTCCAAAATTTTTGAAATTTTTGAAAAATTATTACAAGAAAACTGGCTACGCGATTTTGTTTAAATTTTCTATACTTATGCAGCTTGGTATTAGCTACATTTTAGTTTTTTATTGAATATCAGAATTTCACTGTGGCGCCCTCTACGTGGTTTTGAAAATCGGAAAGTGATGCTCCTATAGCGCCATTATTTGTTAAAATATGAAAGAAGTTTAAATATAAAAGTTATTCAGTATATAGCTCTGCATTCTCCTAAATGTATATCACTTATACAGGGTGTTTACTTTTCACAGTACAATTGGCAACTTGGTTGTTTTAAATGAAGCACCCTGTATATTATTAATAATAATAATTGTAATTCTTGACCTTTATAAATGATAAATTTAAAATTCTCTTGGTTTTGCAGGTCAGGTATGTAATAATCAAAGTTAAAATTGTAATCAAAAATACTTGTATTTAAAAAAAAATTAAAAGGTCGACGTTTCGGTTTATAAAAAAAACCGTTTTCAAAGAAAAATAAAAAATTATGGAGACCATAATTTTATAAAAGAAAAAATAATTCTTTGAAATGTTTTTTTTATAAACGGAAACGTCGACCTTTTAATTTTTTTTAAATGCAAGTATTTTTGATTACAATTTAATAACTTTGATTACTACCTGACCTGCAAAACCAAGAGAATTTTAAATTTATATTATTAATAGAAGAAGAAAAATTAAAACAAGAAACCTTGTCTAACCCACGTTTAAAAGGTAATTGAAAATTAGAACGTTTTCGCAAAGGTTAAATTTGCATCTTCAGAAGAAACAATAGATTAGAATAAATAGTGAAAATAACATATTGGATTAAACAATGGAATTATGAAGTGAAAACCGTAATTGAAAAAATTAAAACAGTGAAGCTGTAGATTTAAAAAAGGTTAATTAAATTAAACTATGACTATCTTTTTTTCACGATGTGTAATAAGTCACCTTACCATCACCAAAAAGTAATTAAAAAATTGTTTTAAATTGAAAACTAATGGCGAAATTGGTAGTCACGAGAGTAATTTTAAACAATTTTTTTTACTACTTTTTGGTGATGGTAAGGTGACTTATTATATTATTATACTTATACATCGTTGAACTCGGAAAAAACGCTTATTCAGAATTACAAAAAATATACATGGTGTCCTTTTAAAAATAAAAAAGTTGACTATGGCTTCTAAAATGTAGTAGGCCCTGAAAATGTTCAAACTACATCAAGTATTTAATGACCCATTTCGATTGGCATGTCGACCGTAACAATCCGATCTCAATTAAAAGCTGTATAGCTCAGGGCAGATTTTGTCATCCACCCTGTATACAACGTAAACTAGGCATCGCCTTTATATTAAACAAAACTACTAGATATGATTGGACCCCATGCCTTTTGTTAGCCCCGTTCTCTATTGTCGTTTAAAAGTTTGAAGTGTTGTAAATCATTGGTATTTTTAGTTTAAGGGTTTTATGGCAATGACAATGATTTTTATTTTTTGAAAGGTTTGAACTTTTCAGTAAATTTCAAGCAAAGAGAAAGTTCCTTCAATATTTATAGTTCCTATATTTACAATGTTTTTGTAGTTTGTCCAGTAAATAGCTAACGGTACGAAGCCTCATTACAGCTTTGTTAGATTATATTTTTGCCCTTTAAAATGTTATTTTCATAGATCATGTTTAAAAAAAGCTACACCTACTCAACAAACCTGTTATACAGCGAAGCAAAAATTCTTGATCCAAGACTAATTTACTTAAAAACTGTAATAATATATTAATACAAAAATTTAAACAGTCTAATAAATGTTGACCACAGAAATCCGGTTTGAAATTACATCTGGCGAAGCCGGATGATCGGTATCGACCGACTCTCTGTCAGAATCCAGCCTAACACCCCTATTCTGTTAATTATCGTTCATGAATGACTCGTTACCCAACAACAATCGTTGGCGCCTCTCGTATAACTCTCAAGAGTAACTTCAGAGCGAAAAATCGTACAAACCCCGACAATTGTCGGGAAACGAGTTGTTACGTCTAAATTCTGTTTCCGGTTTGGATTTTTTTGAAAAGCTTATTTTGTCGTTGAATTTTCGATATACCCTTTCATTTCAAATTTCATCAAAATCGGTACACTAGTTTTTGCGTTAGAGGCGTCACATACACAACCAACAACCCCCCCCCCTCTCCCCATCCAACAGACATTTCTTCTAAACCACTTTTTTGGGTTACTGGAGGTCCAAAACACGTATTTCCGCGAAAATCTCATTTTCGAAAATTTTAATAATATCAATATTTCGCCCTATAACAGTGGTGGTATGGGAAAGTAATAATCACAGTTGATGAAAAACGTAAACCTTATAAAAACTTAAAAATAATAGCACCACCTGGCCGACTTAAATATATATTTTTGTGGCTTTCCAAATTTTGTCAAACTGCGAAATGACCTGGTGGACGATAGATCGTTATTATTATTGTTGTTTCATAGTCCTGTAAAGTTACCTATGGTCGTTACTTTGGGCTGTCTACTGGATAAATTCCTTTAAATCTAAATACTAAATTACCCATCTATGAAATTACCTACATTTGGAACAATGATAACACTAAATATGCGTTGCCTGTTATTAATCATTTCTCACGACTAAATGTGATCAAAACGAAATGTGGGGGTTATGAGCAATGTGCGAGGCTTGTGTGTGGGGGTTGTGACCAATACGAGGCTTGAGTGTGGGGCTTGTGACCAAAATGAAATGTGGGCGTTATGACCAATGTGGGGCTTGTGACCAAACTGAAATGTGGGGGTTGTGACCAGTGTGGGGGTTGTGACCAAAACTAAATGTGGGGCTTGTGACCAATGTGGGGTTTGTGACCAAAATTAAATGTGGGGGTTATGACCAGTGTGGGGCTTGTGACCAAAACTAAATGTGGGGGTTGTGACCAGTGTGGGGCTTGTGACCAAAACTAAATGTGGGGGTTGTGACCAATGTGGGGCTTGTGACCAAAACTAAATGTGGGGGTTGTGACCACTGTGGGGCTTGTGACCAGCCAAAAACTTTGTGGGGGTTGTGACCAGTGGGGGTTGTGTCCTAGACCCGTGAAAGGCAACTAAGTACCTATGATTCTTAGACTGCGTACTATACCAAATTGGATTGTTTACTGAAAATACCGTACAGGTATACGGTGATTACCGTACAGTTGGCAACATTGACCCGTTCCACTTGCAAAAAAAGACAGTAAGATGAATTTACAGTATAAATAAATAAATCGTTTAACACTGCTTCCCTTTTAATAAATCTCCCCGCACGCCACTGGGTTATAATCCTAAAATATTGTGACAATTTGACACACCCTAAACTGACCAATCCGGTTGCGTTTTAGCGACTTGACAAGCCAATCAGCGCACTCCAAATTTGTATATTCTCGGATATTTAGGACTAGTACAAAATTTCAGCGACAATTTTTCTGTCAAAAAAAAACTGCTTCCAAACCGAAGTGTGAGATTTCACAGTATTCTTGGGCGTTTTACCTTCTACAGCTTCGTTTATCTCTTCAAGTGTACTCTAGCCAAACCATTTTGCTTCCATTTTACCGTAAATGTCACAAACCTGAAACCATACACAAAATGCGTAGAAAGAAACATTAAATTTCCTTCAATTCTTGGACGTTTTACCTTCTACAGCTTCCTCTATCTCTTCAAGTGTACTCTGTTGAACCCGTTTTGCTTCCATTTACCGAAAATATCACAAAGTACGCACAAAATACTTAGGTAGAAAGAAAAATTAAATTTGACTTTTGTCTGGTTTGTATATAAAACCATGGTTACGAAGAAAATTATTATTATAATCTGATTTGAAACTATAAAAATTTAAATTTGGTTCGTTAAATTGTCCTCCGAATACTACTCGTAACTACGAAATAATCCTGCAATTTTTGGACAGTACGTATTCGTACTTGATGCAGGATAATTCGCTATTCGTCCTTCGGACTCATAGCGAATTATCGCGCATCAAGTACTCTTACATACTGTCCAAAAATTGTCGGATATTTCGTAGTTACTAGTAGTATTATACCGTCTGGGTACTTTCAAAACCGAACATAGGGGAATTGCATTGTAACTAACCTTTATATAGATTCCTGCTCGCCATTTAAACCCACAAGGATGGTAATGGTATGAATAGAACGACAAAAATACAGCGCATCTGATGGTACCAATAAATGTTAGTACTTAGTTATCTTTTTCTGTAAAAAAAATATGAAATAATGCTATTTTGAAATAATATAGGTTGCTATGATTGTCAACTTTTTTTTATCTGTCAATTAAATTATTTGAAATCAGTCGATGTTTCTGTTATTAATATCAAATAATATGAATAATAACGAGTATTCAGTAGAGCAGAGGGTTTTTATAATAAAGACATTACCATCCTTGTGGGTTTAAATGGCGAACAGGAATCTATATAAAGATCAGTTACAATGCAATTTCCCTATGTTCGGCTTTGAAACTACCCACTCGGTATATGAATATTTCAAATATTATCAGAAACAAAATTAACTAGGTCAGGTATGTTGTTATCGCTGTATTTATTTTAACGTTAAAAGCGTGCTACTTTATTATTCAGTAGTGAGCAATGGTTATTCACGCTGGTGTGTTATGGGATTTGTGTTTGGTTAAACACATAAATAATTGATAGATTATCTACTAGTCGTGGACAAAATAGCTTTATGATTGATAGAGGAATCGGGAATAATTGTATTTAGTCAGGAATCAGGCCCGTAAAAAGACGTCTCTAAAATGTGGAACCCTGAACTCAAAGATATAGTTTTTAAAAAATACGTACGGCATCTGGAATGATGTTAGAATTTGAAATTCGGAGGGCGCAAGGTCAGCCAGGATTGCAAAAAGTCACAAAAAATTATTTTCTAAGATTTTTTTGATTGGCGAAAATTGCAAAATTTTGCGTTTACATCGTGATGGTAAGCTTATTTATTAACATTTTGGAATCATTCTTACGTCATTCGAAAGCTTATTCTTTCGTGATTCTTACAGCCCTATTTTAAACCTAAAATTCTTTTTAACAAATGGCACAGATATTATTTAAACAATTCATGCGCAGAAAGTGTAGCGTAAACTTCAGCATCGAGGTACTTTTTTAATTATTGCAGATAGCTATATGGTTATGCGACATGTTTCTGGATGTGTAATACACAAGATTTTTTGAGCCGATGCTGCCAACCAATAACCTAAAATTCTTACTTTTGCCGGCCTAGCCCCTAGGCGGCCTGGCGGATTTCGCGATGCAGAAACTCAGTGATGCCGACCGGAGGCACAAAAAATGTTTATATTGACAATTTGTTGTATAACAGAGCAAATAATAAAAATTATGTAGGCATTTCTGAGCTGGAAATTAATAATATTCAATTTATCTTGCTTTGTCCTTATGTAGTAAAAGAAATAAAAAGTTAGATTGTTGTATAAAACTTTCTAAAATACTTTTGACATATTAAAGAAATCCAATAAAAAAAAATTTAACACCCTATATGTCAGAAACGGTGAGGATGTGAAATAGAATTTATTAGGCAAAAAGGCTTACTTACCTCTACTATTCAAATCACTTTGTATCTTTCATAAAAATGATGAACAGAATAGTAAGAATATATACAGTCATGTTCTACAAAAAGGGCCCAAGACCATAGCGGCTTCAATTGTCATTTAACTATCATCAACAATTTTTAAAATTGCTGGGTATAATTTTTTTGGTGTATTATTGTAGATCATTTTAAGTACTTTTCAACGGTCAAAACTTTTATTACGGTTATCCAAAATTTTTGCAAAAACTGAAAAAAACTGGTTGCGAACTAGTAGGCGGTTAAGTCAAAAATTTATTGGAATAAACAATTGGTGATAATAATTAAGCAAGCTTAAAACAAATGCGTCGCTTATTTGTCGGTCCAATTCGTGCACACCTTGTATAATGATTCAATTATTTTTATTAAAAATGATATAGGTAGTAGTACAACAGTAATAGTAATATTAAGTAAGAGCAGTATATTTTTTATATTCATTATTAAAGAAGAAGTGATTCTAAAAACGTTTTGCACACCATAACCTACACGGTAGCTGCCGAAGAGCTTGTAAAGAGATTGCGATTTATGCTTCGAGTAATCTTTTAAGTATTTAAGTAGAGTATAGTTACCTTGTGTAAATTTGTTTAGTAAATGGATTGGGACTGGAAAGGTGTCTGCCGTTTTGTTCTTAGCGAACCTGTCTGCTTTAAGAGGCACGACAGCAAATAACTCTAATGTTTTTAAACTGATTGGCTATCCTAAGAGACTCCTATAAGACCAATAAAATAATTAAAATAAGTTCAAGAGAGATTGAAAAAATGTGCCCATTTTCTGTTTCTCTAAATTTTTAAAATAGAAAAAAACGAGAGCGATAGCTTTTTCTTACTTCCTTCGCGATCGCGGATTGGAATTTTAGTTTAGCCCTGATTTTTGTATTAATTTTAAATTAAATTTCTCCATTCCCTGCATTGTAAGTCACTATTGACATTGGTTTGATGGAACGCGTTTTGGTCGCTATTAACAACGGGAAGCGGGAAGTAAGTTAACTTACTTCCCCTTGTTATCGTTGTTGAAGGGAAGTAGAAGTAAACAATTTTTTGTTTTGATTTAGATTTATAAGACAATTGTCAAAATGACAATTAACAAAATTTGGTTAAAATTCTTTATGTAGGTGGATACGATAAGCACATTGGCGGTTTAAAAGAGCTTTTGGTTTAGGTTTATTAATACGAAGAAAAATCAGCAACTTTTTCATTTAAACATAAGAAAACAAACAAATTATTAAAACCTTAGAAATAAAAAAAAATTAATTAAATCGCTTGAGAAGATGTTGAAAGTAACCAGTTTAGTTTTTCTTCAGCAAAAGTCTGTACAAATTTTTTATCTACATTAACAAGAAGCTCTGCAGGAATTCTTTTTATTTAAAATTTAATGAATTTTAGTCCGGAGAGCGAGTGTGTCCTTCAATTTCATTGTGAAAATTTAGTTTTTACCATAATGGGTGCTCCGTTCTGGTGACATAGTATTGTCAGGTAATTCGATCTTGTGGTATTCCTTCCACCGCAATCGCAATGTCTTGAGCTATATTTTCAGTAAGCTGTAACTTGGTTTTCAGTCTACTTATTTTTGGTAAATTGGGGTAAAACCACTGTTCACGGTACTAGACCTCGATCTTGGTGCAAATTGTTAAATAAAGTAGATAATATAGTTACAAACTTCTTGTTGAGTTCTACGACGACTATACCAAAATCAATCATTAGTAAAATTTATATTCCTTTTTTTTCTATTAATTGATGTTGAAGTCAACAGACTTATTTGACAGTTTTAAAAAACTTTTTATTTACATTTTCTTAAAATGTAATAACTGCATTGTTTCGTACACTAAAGTACAGTGTAATTTTGCGGCTTGTCCGAATCACTGTGCGCATTTCATTTTTTTCTAGTTTCTTAAGTTAGAGCTAGCGCAAAACTCTGACGTTTATGAAATTCACAGCGGTTGCCTAGGAAAAGAAAAGAGATTGTATTTATTTGTAGCCACAGAATTAAAGTGCATTGTAGTGTGCGCTTGTGCCCAATCATGTATGTAGGTAATTATCAGTAATTAATGATGTCGTATTGCTGTTCTTTAATTAAAATAAATAGCAATAGAAGGATGAACAGTTTTTTTGTGTTATATACCGCAACATGAAATGTTGAAACTGTAACTAATAGGTACTACGATTTACATTTAGTTTAGGTACTACTTTTGTTTTCAATCTTTTTAGATATTTTTTGACCACTTTACAACAAGGCAATAATTGCATATGGATATTGGCAGGCTAAGAATTTTTAATGAAGTCATTTTAGTCTTGAAATTGGATAATTATAATGAGAAATGGACAATGGATCATATAATTAGGCTTCATTACGTAGGTCTAAAGACAATTAAAAATTTAATGTTCGGCTATTGTAAGATATTTGCTATAAAGAAAAGAATTATGTCTGTATGCCGATCCTTTGAATGAAATTAAAGCAGCGAGGGTGCATATACCTACTTCTAATGGCGTCCATAAGAATATCAAGAATTACGTGATGACGTTTAAGGGGGTACGTACCTATCCAAGTCTATAGTTTGGGTTCCACGATTTAACCATTTTAGTGTTGCCGTATACTTCTCTAAAAATAGATCTCTCTTGGTATGACTACCTACTGTTAAAAATTTAAAAACAAAGAAAAATGTTGTAAACACATCCTTCTAGCCTGTCTTCAGTTCCCACATTATTCCTTAATCTGATCTAGCCAACTGTTAGCCATTGCTTCGAATCTCAACCAATTTGGAATTTATTAAGCATGGAGTATTAGGTATTACAGGGTGTACAGTTTAATTCGGGTCAGTAGGATGTGTATCTCGGAAATAGCAAGAGATAGAAGAACGATTAAATTAAACAATAGTTGCCTATTTTAAGGACCAGTGTATAATATGCAGTTTCAAAAGTTTAAAAATATTTGTAAGTCACTAGATAGGTAACATTAAAAAATTGAAATTTGATGTTTTCTTTTTTTAGTTGTGTTAGTTATTTGTTTTGTTGGAAACAATATAAGTATTGTATAACAAAATATTCAACGCCGACTTAAAAAATTGGGTTTAGGTATAGGTATTATTTTACATATTTATTGTGAATATTTTATTAGATTGTAGTACTACATCGATGTAAAAAGAATGAAGAATGCCTATTGGTGCCAACATTTGAAAATCCAATATAGCGGTCATTAGAAAAAAAGAAGTTGACTGTCGTAGACGGTTTTAGAAAAAATTTGAGTTCATCAGTAAATTTTCTATAATATGTCACACCAAACTGAACGCAGGTACAGTTATTTATAAATAAAGAAACCATCGATAAAAAAGAAAATAAACAAATTTCAATTTTTTATATTTCTAGTAAGATTTGAACGGATTTGAATATTTTTAAACTTTTGAAACTGGACAATCTGGTCCCTAAAATAGGCAACTTTTGTCTAATTTAACCGATGGCGATGTTCTATCAAATAATTTGATACCTGTATTGTAAATATGGGTAAAATCACTTTGTAGTTATATCTAGTGTTATTTTTATTTTATTTTATTGTTTCTTCCAGGGTTTGGAAAGTTCTATTTTTTATGAACTTTTAAAACGTTCATTTCTACAATAAGCATAAAAATTAAAACATTCATGTTCCTTTTTGAGAACAAGAAAGAACTGGAACAGTTCACGTTCTCGGTAAAAAAAGTCTTGGCAAAGTTATCAAAATTAATTTTTAATTTGTTAATACCACTAATTACTATAAAATATATTAGTTTTTTCAGGACGAGAACGATCACGATAGAAATAATTACAAAATAGTTTTGCCATAGGTTTCAAAAAGTTTCATAAGGATTTTCTATTACTAAACACATTCTTAATGTTTTCTTCGAGTTAAATTTGATTCGCTTGTAGTACTACCTACTGCAGGATGTATAAAATATTTTAATCGCCAACATAATTTCCCTTTCGCTTCATCACTTCGTGTGAACCATAAATGTGTGTAGGGACGGAACGCGTCCGGATTTTGATTATTTTTAGAGTTATTTATATTTGTGGAAAATCGTTAATATGTAAATAGAATCATTGTAAAGTAGAAGAAGCTTTTCAATGCTACAATGTAGGGCTTGGTGTTCTCTGGTCGGTTATCGATAAGCTATAAGCAAGAGGCGTAATTAACCCGCTCAATGTGGTCGAGGTAGTTAGTAAAGTGCACGTCAGTCACGCGTTAAACGTTGTTTATTTCAAACAAACCACGTTCCTATAATTGCACAAAAGTTAACAGCATTTTCATGTACGTATGTGTGCGTATGGAACTAATAACAATCTACGAATAAACGGTACTGCCTACGTATGGACAGAAGTTCAATTTCTTTCGCTCTTTTGATACTTCGTACCTAGCTACTCTTAGTTCATCGAAAAATATATTTTGAAAATGATGATTTCCTATTGCATGTAATTATATTAAAATACTTCATTCATTATATTTTGAAACTTGAAAATGAAACTGGAAAAACTGTACAGTAATTATTATGAATATTTCAAATGACGAGGAAGTACCTAAGAAATTATGTAAGACATATTATTTATTACATGTTAGATAGTTTTATAGTACCAACGTGTAAGAACAACTAAGTTTTTGTATTCGGTTGGCTAGTTTATGTCTCTAGAAATAAATCTAATCAAATAACAATAACACATTGTAAAATGTATGTTTACAGAACATGTATTTATAGAACAACAAATTACTGATAATGATGCATAGAAAAACTAGATAGATAGTTTAATAACTTACTAGTACATGTTTTAAAGTTAAATTGCAGTTTTAAAATTGTTCACAGATGCATGTGGCTTAACTGTAGCATATTTTTCTCAAGCCGGGAAAGAGGTCGGGCCGTCGCGGTCGTCGCGAAAAACTTCAACTTTATGACTATTTGTCATTTTTCCGCACTGGACACCCTTAACTTAGAAATTTGTTTAAATATCTTCCTATTAATGTGTGTTAAATAAATTATTTTTTTTATTACACGTAATGAAATATAGTTTACAACTAGAAAAAAATGTGTTTAGCAAGACCGCAAGAGAATAAATTTTCTTTGCTTCAAATTTCATTTCTATTTTGGCTTATGGGTCATTAAGCTTATGCTATTCTATGGGCAATTAAAACGGCATTAAACGCTTAAAACTGTTGATATACTTCTGGTGTAATGCAATTGGTTAACGAAACATCACTTCTATAATTTTTATTTCAATTAAACAAAGAAGTTTGTTGGAACGTAATACCGCTAGTACCACGCTACGTATTAAGCTTGTTTGCTGTAGTCTTTGTTGTTCCCATTTATATTCACAAAGGTTTCAAGTAAGTATAAAGTGTGATCATCAACTACCCAATAACAGGTTGTATATAAAGAAAACTGTTAATCTATAATAAATTGTTTTATTACCTGGGTAGATTTTTCTTTTATTAACCACTAAAAATTGATATTATGTAGGACGTAGGAAATATATACCTAGTAGAGTATTGTAGGAAATTTTAATTGACGTTCCCATACTGCTTCCACACCGATTGAAAGTTGTACAGTCAGCGACAAATGTTTTCACCAGTATGGTACCACTGAACACGCTTTTCTGAGAAATATAAGAGGTAACATAACGTCGTTCTTATTGTTTTATATAGGAATGTTGGTAACACTGTTAACAAGATGAAATGAAATATAAAAATGTGTTATATTTCTCAGTAAAGCGGGTTACAGTGGTACAAGACTGGTGAAAACATTTGTCGCTGACTGTACATCCAGCTGAAGAGTTCCAAGCGAGTTCCAAGGTTCCATTGAGAACGAAATGCGCTCTAGGATGTTTCAGTCGCAGTTTTTCCACAAAATGTTTTATAATTAATAACCATGATGGAGTTGGGACTCGAACCCTGGTCCATTCATTTTTTAAAGAAATTCTTAGCTACTACTACTACTATTGATTGGATTGGATACCTACGCCTAAATATTTTTTCGCAATACCTGCATTGTAAGTTGATCATTATTAACAAATTTTTATTACTGTAAGGCCCGGTTTATTCACCTACCAGTAAAGTCCCGAGTAGCTACTTGACAATTAACTTTATAGGTTACCCGGGTAACAGGACTATATTAGTCCTGTTACCCGGGTAACCTATAGAGTTAATTGCCAAGTAGTTACTGGGGACTTTACTGGTAGGTGAATAAACCGGGCCTAAGTCTAACTTACAATTCATTTACTAGTTACCATGGTTGCAGGACTGTAATATTTACTTACAGTCCTACTCGAACTGTAAGTAAATATTACAGCCCTGCAACCATGGTAACTAGTATGTATTTATGTATTAAGCTTGCTTTTGTTCAGTTTTAGGCTACCTAATTTATTAAAATATATAAATGCCATTTTGACAGATCGTGGTGGTCATAATTCAATTTTAACTCGTTTTTTATTACTTTTCTTTGATTTTCAGGTATTGCGAAAAATAATGTACTAACCGCGAACTATAAGTGACTTTTAAGGTCTCGAATTCTTAGGAAAACTCGGCCCTACGGGCCTCGATTTCCCAAACTGCATCCTCGGCCTTAAAAGTGTCACTTACAGTTCATGGTACGCAATACCTATACTACAGTGCCTTCATTAATGATTGATACCCACGTGACCACAAAATATAGGCAACCCAACTTACACAGTTGGTAAACCTTTATCCAATAATTCCCTAACAGATTATTTGTACGTAAATTGACAGTAACTTTAGTAACTTTAATGACTTTAGTTACTTGGTTTAGTTACAACGAGTACCAATCCTACCTGACTTCAACATTTAAATCTGAGACTCCCAAGGACACCACGGATCAAAGGTCACGTGGGTATCAATCTTTAATGAAGGCACGGTATTTGAATCTAGTTGTGCTTTTGTTTAATTATGATTTCAGGTATAAAAGATAGTCATAGAATATATCGATAAATTTCATTTCCTTTAATATCTGAATCAAATTCCAATCAATTACCAATTATACGAAACGTTTATGAAAGAAAAAGTATAAATTAATAATGATTTATATGATTTGCTTCATCGGTTCTTTTCGCTCGATTTCTGGTCGTTTACTGCTATTGTGGAATTGCACCGCTGAAACGGCTGTGCATGAAATCGTACACTGTAATTTACATCGACAGCCGAGTGGTTAATAAAACAGGTGCAGGCCAAGTACTTACTGGGAATATTCAGAATTCTACAGTTAAGCCATTGTAATTTTAATGTAATTTTCAAATTTTTTTTATGGTTGTAAAAAATTTAAAATTGTTGTAAGTATTTAATTCATGTAGTAGTATGTGTAAATTTGACAGCTGGTTGGTAGAATATAAGAATATTATAAATAAGTAACTATTTTATTTACCTACCTACATATTTATGACAATAAAGTTTTATACCTAAGTTGTCCTCCTCAGTATAGAAAGGTAGAAGGTAGAAGGTAGCTCCAGTTTCCAATATAATTACAACTGGGGTTTCGAAATTAGTACTTAGTACCATTTCCGTTAAATAATAGCTACATAAGCTCTTTCTTCCGATTTATTAGCTAATATTTTGTTTTTCTGTTAGAACAGGGTAAAAATTTTGCTGAATTATCTCTGTAACTAACAGCACCGGAGAAAAACCGATTTTTGGCCCATTTTGCGAAACAAATTTCTTGATTAAAACAGCACTCCAATATACCTTTTTCCGTTTTCAATTACTGGACAAAATTGAAATTGAATTTTTATGTAGAATGGATAGTTGGACAAAAACCTTTTTATTATGTTAATTTGTTCAAGACATGCCCCAAACTCAACTCAGTCTTTACCCATTGACTGGTTTCTTGGAGTAATCCATTTTAGTTATGATTCATAAGATTTATTGTGTGGTATACGTATATTATTTCATAAAACGTAGTTTTTCTAACTTCCATTAATTTACTAATCGTTGTCAGTGACAAGGAAACAACATCAGCTAAACTTTGATCCAAACTGGGGAATTTTATTACGTTGAGGGTTCTAGTTGAACTGAAACTTAAAACTCGTTGATACATTTGGGCTTAAGTATTATTTATCAGCGTTATATTTCTTTGGCCATCGCATCGTTGAGAAAGTAAAAGATATCAAAAATTATGTTTCAAAATCTGGGAGATGATGATGAAGTCGTTTTATTTTTCGCAGCTTTATTTCTTTATTTCTAATGTAGGTACAGTATAATGTCCTGGAAGCTGCCATAGAGCCTGCGTTGCCTACCTATATCGAAACACCTAATGTAAAGTTCCAGAATTGTGATGTTAGGTAGGGAACGAACTCTCTTTGACATAGAGACATAATACTAAATAACTTTTTATGTTTTTTAAAAATCAAAACCGCAAATATAACAAGTTTCATTTTGTGGTTCTGCAGCACTTTTAAAAGGATCTGGTACTTGTAATGTGAAATGAGAATCCTGAAAGTTGTTTAGTTTTGGCTTATTCTATCTATGTTTATAGTATGGTTCTAGTCACGGTTCTAGTCTATTGTATAAAAAAGGTAGTTAAGGTTATGGTTGAGTTAGTTAATCCCTCGATAGTTAACTCAATTAATACACAAGATATATGTGCCGATATTTTAACTAATGTGTAGTAATATCATTTAAACATTATCGTAACGTTAGTGGGAAATTTCCAATTATAATAATTAGTGGCATGTCTCTAAAAATAATATACTCATTTTTAAAACGTTGTAAAATTGTTTATATTAATTGATAATTACTGGAACCTATAGAACTAATACTTAAGTGCATGATATTGTACTACGAGAGATCAATAAAAAAACCAATTAGGGTAGGCTGTGAAATTGAATTATTTTAAATTGGTACTGTAGCCACATTCACAGAATGACATTTCTGACATGAAAATTTAAAACTGAACGCTCTTGTCTAAGTTTTTTATTTGATTATCAAATTATTAAAATATTATTATCAAATAAAAAACTTAAAAACTTAGACAAGAGCGTTCAGTTTTAAATTTTCATGTCAGAAATGTCATTCTGTGGATGTGGCTACATTACCAATTTAATATAGGTAATTCAATTTCACAGCCTGCCCTAATTGGTTTTTTTATTGATCTCTCGTTATAACAAATTCGCGAATGCATTAGCAAACATAAAAAATGATGTATTAATTGTTGGAGATTTAATCAACTGATCAAGGAAGAAAAAATTAATGCTAACTACTGATTTCGTAATATGTAACCGTTTTGCATCAGCTATTACAGATTATACGCTGCTGCTTGATATTTACTATTTTTGTCTGTAAACTGTATATTTTCAATGAGTGTTTAGAAACGAAACAAAATATAGAAAAAAAGAGTCAGATAAGAGATAAAACGACATGGGTTAAATGAAGGTCACCTCGACTGAGTAAATTTACATCTAGCGCTGTTTATAAACTATACGGAATAAGTATTAACGTCATGCTATAGTATAAAAATATTTTTGCATGTCTTATCTCGGAATTCTATTTCCATGAAATGTAATTTTATATCAGGAACTTAGCATAATAAAAGATAGCAATTTAAATACAGAGTGTTCTTACTAAATTTCTTTACCGTATTCTATTTGTCTGAAATGTCGTTTTAGGGGTTAGTAGAAAATGTGTTGGGGAGGTCGTAACATTTATTAAATACAATACGTCGACATCACTTCTCGATTCCTGCGTTCATTTAGCTTTTACATTTCTGATGACATGATGGTGATTTTAATATTTTTATTTCAGGTGCTTTTGGTTATTTATCGATCTTTCCATACCGTCTTAAGTTGTTGAGTTTTCTATTCGAATGCAATCAGGAAAGTTAAACTTTCATATTTCCAGTTACTTCATAACTTCTTACTTTAATACTAATTGAGCTGTTTCGTACAGTCAATTTTTGAATAGGTATCTACTTTTAGAAAACAACATGCAGTAGCCTAAGAAGTTGAAGAAATGTGTATCTAGAAAAAATAAACATTATTTTTGTGATAAATTATTTGTGCTGTATTAATTTAATTATTTCGAATCCTATCTGCGTTGGTTTTAAATTACAAATTTGCTTATCAACTGCTGTGCATAAAAAATAAATTAGTCGTACTGTGATAAGAAGTTGTAAGTGAAAAAGTTAAGTTATGGTTTAATAACTCTTCGGTTTGAATTAACTCGGAATTAACTGTCATATCTTGTACGATTTTAAATAAAGAGGAAGCTATAAAAACAGTTGCGATTACTATAAGAGAAATTGGTGTTCTATACACTGTTTTATACAAACTTAAAGCCTTCTATTCTTATTTCTTAACCATTATTAATTCCTATATGTGGCTCCGAATTGTATTTGAAATTCACCTGAATTTCTACACCTGCAAATGGCTATTAATGCTACCTTACCTAAATTGACTAACAAGAAAAACAACCAATACAAATTAATTGGACTTGAGACAAGGGTATTGTACTTTATTTATATGCTGATCTGTGGACTTGTGAAATAGGAACTAGCGGTGTTATCTTTTGCAGACAATTATATATAAGTACATTAGATTATTACACATTTTTTATAATATCATTCTTCATTTAGAGCGTAAAATTTAGAAAATGTCTGTGTGTTAGTATACCTACTTTCAATTGGATATTGTTTCAATGTATAGTGTTTTATAGGAAAATAGGAGAACGGATTTTCATTATTTTTACATACACACGCTGTTTTGTTGCATTCTTAAATTAGATAATTTAATAACTCCCAGCAGTATACTTTTTGCTGGACTTACAAGGCAAAAGTTTTTCAGTTGCGAGTCTCTCTTTGTGATATGCTTAATAATGTGCTCAACGATAATGATTGCAAGCTCTTGGCATATTCTATAGTGGTCCAACGCATTCCGCATTCGTTTGAGTTAGAAGCTTAAGTAGGATTTCCATCTATGCAATTTGTTGCAGCATCTCAGTTGCAGCAATGCATTGCAGTTGCATACAAAATCGTGAGCAAATTCCCATCTGTGCAATTTTGTGACTAGGCAAAAAAAACATCTAGTGCAATTTAATATTTGACAACCGTAAATGTAAAATTGGCAATGATGATGTGTTTGTTGACAATTCTCTCGAGTTAGCAACGTCTGTAATAACTGCTGTTGGTATTAAAGAAAATACTGAAATGGTACTAGAATTGCAAGGAAGAGTTGCTTGAAATTGGAACAAGTTCTAATGCATGCAACTTCTTGCGGCAACAAAAATTGCATGCCATTTTGTTAAAATTGCATAATGTAAACGTAAAAGTTGCTGCAACTGTTGCTACAACGAATTGTATAGATGGAAATCATACTTTAGAAGATTAGTTTTGGTGTACCTATATTAATCGATGGTTTTGGTAAGCTTACTTGGCTATACCAAATAAAACGCTAAAGATGGCTACAGCAAGATTGAGAACTGGTTTGTCTCTAATTAAGTTATAGGCAACGTTACAGGTGAGGTTGGCTGACTGTCATCAGTCATCACTGTAATGCCACACCTTAAACTCCTCCTTCAGCAGTAAAAATTGAATGAATGAAACTAAATAGCCTCTGAAAGCTTGGTTATAGTACTTAAAGTTTGTAATCCAGTTTCTCAATAAAGCCTAATCTGTTAATAGAAAAAACTGCAATTTAGAATAGTGAAGAACTTTGAAACTTATTTAACCATAGATGTTATTTTTCTGTTCCAAACATTTATTTTTAACATCTCTTCTTGAACTTATTTTCTTAACAAATCATACGGCAACATCTAGTAAAACAATAATAATAATTATGATATTGTATAAGTACTTATTTGACTTCGGGTGTTGACAAATGTATATTTATTATGTTTTCTTCTCGGTTGTCTTCAAGTGGTTTCTGAGAACACTATAAAATGTTACCTACAACATTTTACTATTAAAATTTTCGACTTTTACAAACAGCATCAGTATGCAAGAAAAATTTCTCCGTGGAATGTAATGTAATGCCACGGTTTTACTTTAATTTTACATGTTTCGTGATACTGTGTCACTCTCTATTATTGTTTTCGTTATTTTACCTATCTACGTCCTGATTGAAGAATTCCCTGGCACTATTTGATGTCATAAATTCATATTTTTTCTATTTAAGTATTACTTATCCTAACCATTATCATTATCAACCGTAACCATAACCAAGTTTGTCTCATTATGGTAAATGCGACACAATTTTCGTCTGTGAATGTAAATATTACATGCGAGGTGGAAAATGTTTCGTTAAGCGAAGCGAGCATGTTGAGTAACCGAAAGGGGTAGGCAGCGTCGAGGTTAGTCAGATCGCGACGCGTCAAATCGTTTCTTCAATTGGGCCTAAGGGTGTAAAATAGGAGCCAGTAAAACATCCGTTATATACCCACCATACTTCTCTAGTTCAAATAAATGTTTACTATTAATACAATGCAATTTGTTTAAAATAAAAAAGCGACGAACAAGAACCAAATGCGCAACTTACATTCTTTTCTTATCTAGGTACTATATAATTATACGTACCTACTAACCTACCTATTTTTGGCTTTAGTATTTATCATACAAGAACTAAACATTAAATTGCAATTCCGTGGTTAATATTTGTTCAATCAGAATTTTGTAAAATAAGTTCTAATTGAAAATAATTATACTTATTATAGCGCTGGTAGAGACGAAGTTTCACAGCAAAGTTTAGAGTGTATAGAATGAGAAATGTGGAGATATAACGATTTGAATTTACGTTGCATTGAAGTTTGTAGGTATGTATTCACACGGATTCTAAAAAAAGTGAATTATCGAGCCAGTCAGGAATGAAATCACTTTTTTTATTTGAATAGAGAAATTTTTGTAAATTACATTAAAACTGAGTACTACTTTTCATCATCAACATCTTTTTAGGTATGTACTATGTAGGATACCTATTAGTCCAAGTAGCGCAACTGAATATGAATACCAGAATGACTTTGCTACAATTGGAAGTTAATTTACGTACCTGGATGTTATTGCCTACAAGTCATTGTATGTCATAATAATGACTACATGAGTATAGACAGTAACGTAAACACATGATTTTTTTAATATATGGATTTCGTTTTCAACGTAACACAAACGATTCAGTTTTAGAAACGATTTTATTATTCATTACAATATTTTATTAAAATATCTATTTTCCTGACAAGAAAATGAATCCGACCATTGTGTACTGCATAACAGTGAAGGAATTTATAAAATCGAGTCAGATAGGTCGTAATAAGAATCGGGTCCAAGATCATACCATATATCACGTAGTGTCTCTAGTCGCTGTCAAAGGTTATCCGAGTGACTGATAACGAGTTGTGCTCCGGTGCCGATGAGTAGCATCTTCAAGCCTCACTGAATATCAATAGGCTGTGCACCACTTCACATGTAGTATTGTGTTATTTGACAGATATTATAAAAACAACGACTTTTCATTCGTTTTAAAGATGTTTACCAAAAAGCCGCCAAAATAAATAGCCCCAAGGTGACATGTGAGGCAACCAGATTTCCCACGTTGGTTATTGTTGTTTAAGAAAGAAAATAATTAATAATAAATAAATGTTGATTGCGAATAATTAAAAAAAGCACAAGAGAATATTGTTGTTAATAAGGAAACGTAAATGTAGGACAAGTATAGTATTCCTAAACCTTATTATCAGAATCTTATTATAATATTAATATTTGTTAATCTATTCTTTTGGTTTGTTTATAATGTAATCCTTAGTATTTCCTGTATTTTATTAAGAAATACGTTTAGTATGTTAGTAAACATCAACGTCTAATGCATAATTTTTCGCATTTAAAATTTTCATTTCGAAATAAAATTTTATTTGGCGGCATGCAGCACGAAAGTAACTGATTACAGATTCCTTTCGTATCCACTGATCTATCAGTGACGGATCGACGCAGACGACGGAAATTCACACACAAGTTTTTATTGCATTTCATTTAAACAAATTTTTTGTCGAAAATCAAATCACATTTCGTATTGCTTCAAACAAGACAATAATTTGACTACTTACTGCAGTATTTACAAAAATATTCAACTACGGGTTAATAAAGTAAGCTGCAACGATTGCAATGTAAAACAACGTTATAAAATAGATATTTTATATTTAGATAGTATAGTTATGTGGAATTTTACGATATGTGACTAAAAATTGTTCCATTGAATAAATAATCCATCAAGTATGGTAAAAACACATTATGACAGAAATATTGTACAACTTTTTATACAGGGTGTTTCTTAAATCGCGGACACGGAGAGCACTACGCTATTCTCATCTTAAAAGTGAGTTGAAAAAGTATAGGCGATTTTGTCCTAATGTATTTAGTTTCCGAGTTATTCGCATTTTAAAAATTTTAAATTTGACAACATTGCGCATGCTTGCACGGACTTTGTTTTAAACGTTTGGTGTTTTAATAAGGCAGTTTGAACAAGTTTCCTAGGTAATAACCTCATAGCGACAATGCACTGTTGCAACATATTGAAAAAAAGTTTAACAACAGATATTTATCAGAAAAAATGTCTTCGGAGGAAGGAATACAACGTATAAAAAATTCCAAATTTATTAAGATGTAGTATTTAATTGATGAACAATGCGGAACGGTTAAAATTTACCCGTTTTTCCAAAGCATTAAGGAATTGAATCTCAATCTTTGACGGAGAATAACTCTGAAACTAGCGAAGAACGGGCATTATTGTATTATATTTTTCCAATTGGTATTTGGAGGGGAATGTAGTACTGTGCTCCGTGTCCGCGATTTAAGAAACACCCTGTATACTTTCATATAATTAACACAAATATTTGTGGTGTATGTAACGGCCACCGGTCACAACGCCCACCTAAAATTTTGGCCGTGTGGTCATGGTCACAACGGCCACCTTGGTCAGATCGGCCACCCGATTCTGCTGGTAAATACGGCAACCTTGGTCAGATCGGCCACCCGATTCTGCTGGTCAAAACGGCCACCTTGGTCACATTGGCCACACGATTCTGCTGGTCACAACAGCCACCTTGGTCACAACGACCACCAAAGTTGTTCGTACACACAGCGTGGGTGTGTGCGAACAGCTAGGGTTCTATTCATATTTTTCAGTGTGAATGTGTGATTTTCTCCGGGAGTGGAGTTTGTACACGCAACCAAACCCCACCCCAGGGATTTTCATTATTCAAAAAAGAAAACAGCGTGGGTGTGTACGAATAGTCACTCATTCTAAACAAGGGTGGCCGTTGTGAGCAGCAGAATCAGGTGGCCGATATACCAAGGTGGCCGTTGTGGCCAACAGCCTGGGTGGCCTATGTGACAAGCTGGCCGTTGTGACCAAAACTTATAGGTGGTCGTTGGGACAGAGGGGGTGTTGCGACCATGACCACCACGGCCAAAATTTTAGGTGGCCGTTGTGGTCAGCTCCCCAAAATTTTTTGAGTTTGTAATTAAATTTTTAAAATGTAGTTTTGATAATATAATTAATAGGCAGGCGAAAACAGTAAACATCTGTTGCAATATTCATTTTACCGTACTAGTGCGGTAAAAAGTTGCATTACAATATTTAAAAAAAATACTGAAATATGGCACATTACAGTATTAAAGTAGATAAAATATCTAATGGTTTTTGTTTTATTAAGAAACATATTCTGGCAAAATATTATTAGTTTTTCGCCAGCTTTCTAAATTGAGTTGTTGCTCCTGATAGTGGTGTAAGTTATTTAAAATGTTGTAAATTAACCTTAGGTAAAACAGAGTTTAGAATTTTTCCGCCCCATTTACTTAAAAGAGCAATAAAAATATTTTGGTTAGACGTGTTGGTTGCCTTCCAACTTAGACAATAGAGAAAAGTAATGATTGTGCCATTTTGTTAGAAATTCATTATAGATTCCAAATTAATTTAGAATGCTAGTTAAGGATTTTATTACTTTATGGTAATATTCATATCGTTTTCAGCACTATATAGTTTGTAAATACTGTAATCTTTTAATTTTGTTTCTATACCTAAGAATTTATTAGCACGTTTAATGTATCTATCAGGCGTTCTCGTAACAAAAGCTTACTCTAGACAGACGACAGATGTGGAGATCATAACACAAGCATTGGTAATGTTCAAAACCTAAGATGTGGACAAAGTTTCGACGACTTTTTGTCAGAAGCGTCGGTGAAGTTGACAAAAGAGCCAACCAACTGATATAATAGGGAAAACTAATTAGAATAGCTAAGAGACTTTACTGGATCATAAATTTTCATAACAAATCTATCCCGCTAATAAAGTTGGCTCAAAGAAGAGCCGTGATGCATGATCTAACACGTGTTGACATTGCCGGAGTCGCTAATACAGACCGAGCAGGCTAAAACAAAACGCCTGAAACTTGGCCTGGCTTTGATGTGGCCGTAATAATTTATGTCGCCGCATTTGCCGCTGCTCCAGACTGCGTGTAAAACTGTAAATGTACACTCCACACACCGGACTTAATAACTTGAGGAAAGTTACCCACGAAAGCTCGAAGTTATAGCTTACCACTTAAAAATGTCTGAATAACACGTTTGAAGCCTTTATGTATATACAGGGCACAGTTTTATGGAAGTTCTGGCGTTCAGTTCATCAGTAGCGTGACTAAAATTCTAGTTTATTTTTAATGATATACTATTTTTTTTGTCACAACTAAAACATTTTGCAATATCCCACTTATGAATGCGTTTTTTTTGGTTAATAGTACTAACGCTAACGGTATGGAGGAAGCTTGGTAAGGTCATGCCATTCAAACATTCCGTCGGTTGTTGCCATAGGTATAATAGTATCTTATAGTACCTATACACAAAATGGCCATTACATTACACGTGATTAAACACAGTTTCGTACTAACGTAGTTTCTAAAATTATCATATCTTATTCAAATTAATTCAAATTTGGAGTTTATTACTTTGATTTTGTTAGCGATATGAGATAGAGATAGGATGTAATAGACATTAGTCCCTAAAATTATGCTTTACTTTTCATAGGAGTAAAGATGTTACTACTTTATCCGGTTTAACGCTGTGCAGCACGTAGGTACTATAATTCATTCTGAAAACTTCCGTGACGTTTAATGAGTTAAATGGAAAATTTAATTGGCTAATATAAAAATCACTATAAATGTTTGACAGCGAGGCCATGATATCTAATAGCTAATAGGAATTTCTATACAGGGTGGTGACTTGAGCAACGCAACATAGGGATTTCAATGGTAAATCCTTAATGTTTAATTATTGGCTCCCCTAATTATTTTAGAGCAAAAGTGTGTTTAGGTTTTTTGTAGAGAAAACAATTCTGCATCTGTTCATACTATTATTAATAATTTTCCATTTTCCGGAAGCGTAGAAAGAGAAGAAATTAAAAATGGTCTTTTTAAACAAATCAGTGATACCTTGGAATTATCTAAACAATCAACATTCGCATTTACATCTGTCATTACGTTTTGAAGTTTATAACCGATTATTAAAATCTATTATTTTTAAAATGTATTCAACGAAAGAAAAAGTAGAAATGATAAAGTACCTTGTTTAGCGTAAAATATGTTCCTATTACCTACTCGTTTTATTGCTTTAAAAAGAAAAAAAATGTAATGAGACAGAAGTGTCAGTGCGTTTGTTTGATTTTATAATTCCATGACATCACTGATTTTTTTAAAAAGACCATTTTTAATTTCTTCTATTTCTACGCTTCCGGAAAATGGAAAATTGTAAATAATAGTATGAAAACATGCAGAATTTTTTTCTCTACAAAAAAACCTATAATCAATTCAGAAAACTACCGTGACGTTTAATGTGCCAAATGGAAAATTTAGTTGGCTAGTACAAAAATCACTATACATTTTTGAAAATCGGGCTTTGATTACTAATAGCTAATAGGGATTTTTTTTGTTAACCAACTTAATTTTCCATTCAACACATTAAATGTCACGGGAGTTTTCTGAATGTATTATAAACACACTTTTGCTCTAAAATAATTAGGGGAGCCAATAATTGAACATTAAGAATTTTCCATTGAAATCCCTATGTTGCGTCGCCCAAGTCACCACCCGGTATATTAACCAACTGAATTTTGTAGGTGCATTTTATATTTGCCACATTAAACGTTACGGGAGTTTTTTGAATCTACCTATTATACCTACCGGTTCGCGGAAGATTCGCCCCCCACATTTCGCCCCCCACATTTGGCCCCCCACATTCCGCCCCCGCACATTTCTCCCCGCACATTTCGCCCCCGCACATTTCACCCCCGCACATTTCGCCCCCGCACAATTCACCCTCGCACATTTCGCCCCCGGGTGATTAAAATATTTTATTTGCAAAGTTGAAATAAATGAACCCCGATTTAAAAGTTAATTAGTTATTTGGCCTTAATGGCATCTAATGACTATTGATAATATTTAATAATATTTTTATTATTATAAAATTAGAAAGTATAATTGTAGGCCTCTTAAATATTCTAAAATATTTCTATTTTCAAAGTCTGCAGCGATAGTCTGCAAACGAGCCCCAATCGCTGCGTAGGTTTTGTTTCTCACAGACACTGGATTCCCAGCAACCAACTGCGCAATTTCATAATGGACAGAAGCTTGCTGCTTCTTCAAAATGTTTATAAATTTATAAATATATGGGTGTAGGCTTCCACTTTAATTTCATATGTTTCATTATTTAAAATTATCCTAAAAGATAAGTGAAAGCCATCAAAATAGTCATTAGATGCCATTAAGGCCAAATACCTATTTAATTTTTAAATCGGGGTTCATTTATTTCAACTTTGAAATTAAATATTTTAAATTATTAAATTTTTTTTAGTGTATTATTATAACCCCCGGGGGCGAAATATGCGGGGGTGAAATGTGCGGGGGCGAAAATGTGCGGGGGCGAAATGTGGGGGGCGAATCTTCCGCATCCCTACCTACCTACTACTGTTGTGCTTATAATGTTATAATTGTACAGGGTGGCCCAAATTGGTTGTCCGTATAGGGTATCTCGGTAGCTATTGTTGTAAGGAGAAAACTGAGGGCACATTCTCCAGCTCGTTTTTAAAGACAAATTTAATCGCGTGAACGAAATTTTTCTATCGTTTCTCATTTTCAAGGAAAACGTAATTTTCCGAAATTTCCTTAGTATTCTTTTTATGCTGAATAACTTTTTTGCTTTATTAGCTATTTGAAACTATAAAAACATTACACAGGCACTTTTTTTAGTAGAATTCAGTGGTGTACTCGATTTTTTAACTAGGGTTCAAATCTCGGAGATATCAAATATAGTTTTGTTTATTTAAGTAGAAACCATAATTGACTATGCCCCTATTAAAACAATTGTTTCTTTCAGATGTTAAAAGTATATACTTTAATGGGTATATTTCTAATAGTTTTTCAGCAAAAGTGGAATTTATGTGTTTCAGTTATAATCTACATGGATATTCAGATAAAGTAGGTTTTCTGAACTAACTGTGGCAAAACTCCATTTAGAAAAGTATTTCAGAATGTGAAATCATCACCTCATGCAAGATTTCAAAAATATTGGCAGCTTATTTTTATCAAATTTTTTTAATTAACCTAAAAATATGCAAACATGATTTCACAAAAGTAAACCGATATTTCTGAAATTTAGCATGGGGTGATGTTTTTACATTCTGAACAACTTTTCTAAATGATGTTTTGCCACAGTTAGTACAGAAAACGTACTTTACTTGAATAAATGTAAGTAAAAGACATAAAAACTCTAATTTTTCTGAAAAACTATTAAAAATATACCCATTAAAGTAATATTTTTAAAATAAGAAACATACACCTGTTTTAATAAGGACATAACCAATTATAGTTTCTATTTAAAAAAATAAAACTATATTTAATATTTCCGAAATTTGAACCCTATAGTTAAAAATTTAAGTACGTCATTGAGTTCTACCCAAAAAAGTGCCTTTAGAATGTTTTTATAATTTTGCGATGCCTTATAAAATAAAAAAGTTATTCAACATAATAGGAACAAGGAAATTTCGGAAAATCACGTTTTCTTTGAAAATGTGAAACTATAGCAAAATTTCGTCTGCGCCATTAAATTTGTCTCAAAAAACGAGCTCGAGAATGTCCCATCAATTTTCTCCTTATGAGAATAGTTGCCGAGATACCTTATACGGACAACCAATTTGGGCCACCCTGTACAGGGACACAGCGGTTCAAGGTGTGCGCCTAGGAATTTCACCATGTAATATTTTGTTAAGGATCAACGTAGGTTGCATACAGGATTTTTTAACTTTTTTGATTTTTTTAAAAACCATAGACATCTGTAGAGCTAACTTAACCTCTTTATTAATAAATAGGATAATAAATATATAAGCTGACAGTCAGGTGTTTTGTAAACATCTGTCACATTGACGCAGCGGTAAAAGGTACGTCGCTTTTGAATTAAAGCTAGTGTAATTATTAGTACCCCAGGAGAAAAAAAAAATGCTTGTCAATAATTTTAGTAACTAATTGTATGTGTATTGCTATTTCAAAATTGATGGCAAATCGAAGGGGGTCAAATTGACGTATTTATTGAAATATCGGTTCACTTATGGAAGATGCCCAGGACTTTTCTAACCGACATAATATAGTCCATACCAAGTAATCTAACTTACTTATGTGATTCTTGCTTGTGTGTGACAAGTAGTGTGTGAACACTACAAAACCGTCGGTTTATGTAAATTAAACCTAAAGCCGATCATATCTACAATAATTGAAAGTAAAAAGTAATTATCAAAAAACTCTGTTTTATTCGTCAAAATCTATTGCCTTAAAATGCATGCTGTACCACGGGAGACTCAACAGAACTGGAAATGCTCCATTGGAGCGAAAGAATGATTTAAAAATTGGTTACGTTCGGTTTTAGATTGTTTGTGATCGATTGTAGGTAGGTATATCATTTTTTTTTATAAATGCCAATAATTCTTAATTCTTAGCCAGCGCAACTTTGTCATACTTAGCCTGTAATATTTATGTAGAATATGGGAACATGAACGCTGAAGAATAAAATAAACAACGATTTTTTTCATTTCCTAAGAAAAGGTGTTTCTACTAACACGAGACGGGTGCTACCTACTTCTGTCTTACATGAAAATGTGTGAAATAAAATTACTTTTTACGTATTCTGAAAATGGCCGTTTCTTCTACGCGGGAATCTGTACTTTTTCCCACGCAAATTTCAGTTTCGGCAGTATTTCAATGGATATGTCGATTTAGTAATTTTTATTTTGAGTTCCTGAATACTTTTGTTAGTAACCGTATGGAAGGGGGGGTATGGGAGACCGTTATATCAAGAGATTTGTTTGATTGTATATATTATTAGCTAATTTGGAAGAAGAAACTAGGAAAGCGCCGTAAACAACAACAAGAAGGCACTACAACTTCCACAGTACCTATTTATGGTCACGATTTGTAAATGAGGCTATCTCCAGAAATGGCAACGGAATTCTTTGGATACCGTGAATTTTTATTTTGTCTGTTTATTATTTCTTTTGCTAGAGACGCGTAACAAACAAAGCGAATTCTTATATGAATATATATATGTATAGGGGTAGTTATTAAAGATATTGTTACGTAAATTATTTTATTTCATACTGCATCGTAACACCCATGTTTAAGTTAACGATTTGAGTCCGGTAAATAAGACTTTACGGTATCAGGTCCGGTAAAAACTTTTACCGGACTCAAATGAAATAAATCGATAATGAAACTATTTATTACTAAAAAACTACAAAATTAATAAATATGCAATTAAAAAGAAACTAAATATTAAAATTGACATTAATTGTGCAATAGATTTACGAAGATCTTCGTCAAAAATGGTATAATTTTCTCCCGTTTTGACAAGGCAAACTATCAAAAAACAAACACTTCCATTTCATAGATGTCCATATTATGAATTCAAATTTTTATTTTTAATTTTTTCAATTTTAAACAAAGATTTAGTGCCTGCAGTATGAAATAAAACGCATTACGACATACGTCCGGTAAACTCTTACAGTAACTCGTCTCAAAATTCCAGACTCGGCTCCTTCGTCGCCTCGTCCGTAAACATTTCGATTCGTTACTGTAAAACTGAGTTTACCGTACTTATAACGTAAATTACTATTGTTTTGCTATTCCAGTGTATGATATTAATTTGTAAGTATTGTTATGTCATTTCATAATTGAGTCAGTAATACATAGTTACGTCTACAATTAATCATTTTGAAAAATTACATGATAATATTTAAGCTTTACTATTTCCAAATTAATTCTCTTGCTAGTGTAGTGTGCAGGAAATAAGACAACGCAAAGAAGTTTCCAAATATAATACAAGACTACTTAGTACTTGTATAGATACACCTAATTAATACTTTTATTTCGGTGCGAGTCTATTTTTTCAAAGAAACAGATTGCTGTACTAATTCTGTTTCACATAGTGCTTAATTTAATGGACGTACGGATGATGTAGTACATGTTCGCAAACTATTAAATTGTATGTTGTTAATTTGGCACAACTTTCAAAATATTTCAAAACAGATGTCATTCAAAATGCGTAGGATTGCCAGAGTGTAAAAATATATTTCCAAGACGAATTGCATGAAGCTATGTATAATACTAGCAACCTCGTACAATAGTGACTTGTTTTAAAGAATTCTTAGAAAAAAATACTACATTTCTTCATAAAAATCTTAAAACTAATTTTATTGTCAAGGGAAGTATTAATTTTTTAAATGCTCAATGCGGCAAAGTAAATTACAATGTAACTATAATATATTAGCTATTATGATTTTTATCTCAAACTGGGCGAAAGATTACAATAAAACAATATTTACGAAAGAATATTTCTTGCAATTATACCGGGTGAGTCAGACCACCCGTATCAGTCGTGTTTTTCGAAAACGGTTAATCGTAGAGAGTCGGGCCAAAATTTTGTATTACAAAAGCCTTCATGAAGAATCGAATGGTGACATTAGCATTCGCCGGAAAAATCGACATCCTGAAGAGTTTGCTCCAGAATGTGGAGAACTCCAAAATTTCAAATAGCACGGGGGGTCAAAAGTATTATCGTTGAAACGATCTTTAAAAAAATAAAAGTTTTGTAGGAAAAATAATTTTATTACCCCCACCCCTTCTGAGGTATATATCGATACTTAGAAGAAACAATATCGACTGGCCTTGGTAAAAACTAGAACGTGTGACAGCGGTTATTTTAGTAACTATTGATGGCGACATCGATTATACGAACCTTTATACGAACCGGTTATACAAAGCTTTTGTATAATCGCATCCAATTTAAAAAGATAGAAGGTTTCTGACACTAAAAAGGGGGGGGAATATGATCCTCGCAGTGACAAACAATGTTTATCGATGTCAATATTAATATACAAAGACGTTAGGCAGATAGAGATTGCCGAGTAGTGTCAAAGATGCGTTTTGTAAAGTTCTGTGATTTCTATCAAATGGATGCTACCAGAGAAAATGGGGGGTCATGGTTGATGAATTCTTTCAAGGTTTTACTTTCAAATTACAAAATACCCATTTATGGAATATATATAATTCGAAATTGTGCCACTTTGAAGTAGTAGATACTTTAATTTGAAATCGAAATATGTAAATGTATCATTAATATTTAAAATTTGGTACATCATTGCTAGACTTCAATCTTGCTGGTTTTTCATTGTGCTATACATTCTGTGTTCTAACTAATGTAGTGATTTTGTTAACAGCTAATTTCGTTCATTATAATTTACTAACGTATAGCTATTTTCCAGTAAAATAAGTGTTAGATGAAGTGATGCGATGGTGAACATATAGTAGGTACCTACTACCTATAGAATAACGTTGAAGGAGAAAACATGAAATGCTTAATCGAAAAGTAATAAACAAGTATATGGTAAATTGGTTTAGTGGAAGTTCAATTTACAACAGCCGTAGAGGAATGGTTTGAACCTGAATGTGTGTAATGGAAGTGACAAAATCTTGCAAGGTAACGATAAAACTGAGCGACGTGTGACAAACGAGTAAGCGGAACGCAAACTCCATTAAGACGTTTGTCAAACAATTCAAACACGCGTATTGCAAACCAAGAAATGCAGTAAAACTTGCAATAGGTTTAATGATTTCGGGCTACCGGAATAATCACTAGGATACGGTATAAGTAACTCTGATTACATAGTTGCATATCGATATAGTTTAACGCAACCTTGAAATCATTTAACAAGGTAATCAATCTGGTATGTCTTCGGTTGATACTCTGCAGAAAATTAATCTAATGTACATATCTACATAATATCAAAAAATGTTAGTTCTTATTTACAATTGATTTTAAAATTGTTTCCCTTCTGCCTTAATTCCTCAGATAACATTTTGCAGTCAGTTCACATGCAAAGTTGCAAACCAACAATGAATCCAATCAAAGTAGTGTTATGATACGTTAGTAGTAGGTAGTACGAGGAAAGATAAAACATAAAACACTAACGTCGGTCGGCATCGCATACAGGGTTTAATAAAAAAGTATCCTAAACTTCAATGCCATGTAATGTAATACTAAGGGTCCGTTTTATAAAGTCTGGTTAACCGACGGTTATCTCAACCACGATCAATTGTCATGGATACGATTGTTTTTAAGAATCGAATTGCTCGGGGTTGAGCCAACTGTCGGTCAACTAGAGTTTATAAAACCGGCCCTAGAAAAATAAGATAAAAGGACATATATCGAGAAAACTTTCATAAGGGAGCCACGATTTCTTAAATGAGGTCGAACAAAGTGTTTTCTGGGGCGTTATCTGGAGAATGGTTAGAATATAGTATATTACGATACAAGATTGGTAAGTGATGCCTTATAACAGATCGAGAAAAAGTTGGAAAATCAAGACCCGAAGGGTCGAGATTTTCCAAATTTCTTCGAGATCTGTTGTAAGCACGCGTCGTATACCATTATTTGCGCTACGAAAAATAAAAACCAATTTTTATAAATATAAATTAATAAAGTAACAGCTGTCAATCATTCAGAATTTTAGACACCAGATAACTTGATTACAACTTTTATTATCATCTTAACAACCGTTAGATACGTTATGAATTTATGATTCATAACAGGTTTGTAACCATGTACCTAACCGGTAAGTTAATTTTTCCGTGGTATAGTTAAGCAACCGGGAAATGGCCAAAAACAGTGTAGTAGCGCAAAAAAATTATTGTTCAGGGGCGTACTTACAGTAGGGGAGGCATTTTTTAAACTTCCGAATTAAAGCTAAAAATTATTACAATTTCTTATACAAAAAAGGTAAGTAGGTAGTACTCTTGCGAAATATCAAAAAATTCCATGGTTGTCTAAAACGCATTTAAAAATTATAACGGGCTTTTTAATTGAAAATCCCTTAGTACAGCTAATTACGGGCGATTTTATTAAAAATGGTTACAATTATCCCAAATTAGCAGGTGAATCTTTTTTGTATAGGAAGCTATGGTAATTAATAATTTAGGTAAAATCAAAATATAAAAAAAATGTCGCATAAATAAGTTATGGAAGTGTAATTAACCACGGCCCTCCATGTACCTACCTATAGATGGACACAAATTTTTCGATATGCTATGTTCATAGAAACTTTTGGTCTTATTTTCATGAGTAATTACTATATTACCTATATGCTTAAAGTTTAGGATACCCTTTTATTAACACCCTGTATACAAGGTGTTTTAAATTCGAGGGCAACCATGGGGAATTATAAGAGATATAGGGTAGTAGGTTTAGATTTGTTCCAGAATTTTATTCATAATAATATGCCGCACAAAGAAGTAACCCTACTGCATCCGTTTCCGTCCTATGGATAAAAATCTAATAGAATTGATTTTCCTTTTTTATTTATAACTTTGTTATTAGAAAAGTTTTTGCAAAATTACCTAAGTAGATTCTTACGACAACTTTTTACTCTCTAGTCTCAGTAACTGAAGATAAATTAATTTTTTTCTAAAACGTTTTGTTTTTTAAACCTTCATTAACTTTCTTATTTGCTATGGATGCCATGTTAAATTTTTGTGTCATTGGGTTAAATTTCTTTGCGGCGTCGGCGTACATTAGATAATGTTATATTATTATTAAACAAAGATAATATGGTAATTGTATAAACATAACGTTACTATGTAGTACAGAGTAGGGTTTGTTGATTAATTTTGATTTTTAAGAAAACAAACAATCAGAAATAATCAAGGAACCCTAGTAGAGAGCAATGTAGATATACTAGCGCAAAAAAGAAATTGTTTTATACAGGGTGTTTCTTAAACGGCGGACACGGAGAGCACTACGCGATTCTTATCTTAAAACTGAGTTGAAAAAGTATAGGCGATTTTGTCCTAATGTATTTAGTTTCCGAGTTATTCGCATTTTAAAAATTTTAAATTTGACAACATTGCGCATGCTTGCACGGACTTTGTTTTAAACGTTTGGTGTTTTAATAAGGCAGTATGAACAAGTTTCCTAGGTAATAACCTCATAGCTACAATGCACTGTTGCAACATATTGAAAAAAAATTTAACAACAGATATTTATCAGAAAGAATGTCTTCGGGGGAAGGAATACAACGTATAAAAAATTCCAAATTTATTAAGATTTAATATTTGATTGATGAACAATGCGGAACGGTTAAAATTTACCCGTTTTTCCAAAGCATAAAGGAATTGAATCTCAATCTTTGACGGAGAATAACTCTGAAACTAGCGAAGAACGGGCATTATTGTATTATATTTTTCTAAATGGTATCTGGAGGGGAATGTAGTATAACTGTGCTCCGTGTCCGCGATTTAAGAAACACCCTGTATATAAGAGTTGTATACGGCTTTATTTTATAATGAAAGCATTTTCATGTGCATGTTCACTGCTTGTGTAATATAGATTTATATAATATAAATTTCAGCTTGACGCATACTGTATTAATGTAGTAATCATCTAACATGTGTTCATGTTTAATAAAAAGTCTGAGCTAGTTGGCTGTGCGGGTAGGTCGGGTTTTTATTTAATTATTTTTACTTCAAATGTTCAATATAATTATGTGGAATTTATGGTACATTCGCTACAAATAGAAAAAACACAGTACGTCATTCTATACGTTCTATTTGATTCGTGCTGGGTATTTATAGAAACATATTACCATTTCAAAAGTCGTAATAATTCTTACGGAGACAAGAAACAGATTTGAGTTGTAAAAACAACGTTAATTTGAAAAGATTTCAATCTATACTACCAATGCCTGAAAATATTTCATAAACGTAAGACGGCTTGAGAAACGACGAGATCACGAATAGGTACGGAATAGAGAATAGATCTACTGACTAAATTACGGTTCTATTTAATTTAGAATCAAATCACCTTGTATATTGAAGACCGCAAGTGGGCGTTCTTTCCAGTCGCGAATTGTAGAGGATGCTTGAGAGTTTTCATTTGACTATAGCCACAAACAAGATAATCACTCGTAACTTGTCAGAATTCTAGTTGTACAACGATGGTGGAACGGTTTGACGTTTACAAGTTGTTAGCCATTGTTCCACAGTTATCACTTTATTACTTCTAGTATTGTGATAATATGATACCATGTAGACATCTATAGTATCTATATACATTTAAGTACTATAGGTAGTATTATCAAAAACTATTATCGTGGAAACTGTAATATTTAACAAAGTGTCTCTCGACAATTTTAGCCATACTAAGTATATCATTTATTGTAGTTCAAAATTTTTCGTGAACAATTTAATAGGTACAGAAAGTAATTAGAAAGGACATAGTTTTTCATTAATATAGGTACATTTTTTACTAACAAGCCCCTTCCCATTTTAGTTGGCCCACCCTAGAATTTTTCAGAAATTCGTCTTTAGCAAATATAAATACAAGTATTACATGAAATTTAAAATGTTTTATATCTTTAACAATATCTCTTAACCGCAAGAAATGGGTACCTATTCAATAATAATAATAAAACCGATAATTTACGCGAAATGAGAACAAATAAGTAGAAAAAATATGAATAAATGCGTAATATTACAAAAAAGGCAATTTTAAAGTTTGCCACTGGGTAGCATCGTCTTTATTTTTTATAACGTCCGAAATTCTTTGAGGCATGGTATTAACTTGGCAAAATTCCGGTGTAAACTAGTCCCGTATTTCCTGAATCTTTTGCTTCGGAATTTCGGATCAGCCGATTAGGGATTGTTTTAGCAGAATGTTTCCGTAGCACCTTTCTTTGTGTCGTGCCACAAAGTAGTATTAAATGGAGACAAATCAGGACTAGGTACTATAGAAACCGATTCCAAATTTTGAACCTCAAAAAGCTTGTAGTATCTAGTATTTATTATTTTTTGATGGTACCCAAAACTAAAATTTTAATAGATGAGCCAACTGAAATGGGAAGGGGCTCGTATCTGCAGAATAACGAGAAATCACAAGAGGGACAAAGTACTCATATTCTTCTAGGTATATAAATTTGGAAACATACAAAACGTTCAGAAAGCGTACAGCTCAGGGATGGCCAATAATTGAGATAATTTTTAGTGCATAATTTTTATGCTTTCCAGAAGAATGCGTAAACATGTGAAATTGCAATTACATTCCCGTCTGCGCTAACGTGAAGAATCAGATAATTGGTTTTCACAGGATCACAGGACTGGGTCAACGTGCACGTATGGCTAGAATTTTCATGAAGTTTCAATTATACGTGCATAGCTTTTCAATCTTTTAATTACGAATGTAAATATTCGAATATTCCTTGTATTCTTGTAAAAATTACATATTAATGAAATGTCGCATTACTCCAATCTTTCATGCAGCACAAGGTTTAACTTGATATACTTACTCTATTCGTAATAGAATATTATTTTATTACTCGTTTTGCTGAGCACCTAAATTAGCCATGACGAACGAGTGGGTCTTAAAACTCTCAAATAACCTTTAGAACTATTGGATTGCAGGGCATGCCCATATAGTATATTAAGTATTAAGAACGGTAGGGATGTTTACCGGTCGACGACAATTGTTTGGGGAGGAGCGAAGCGACGACCCCAATTATTGTCGGAAACCGGTAACCCTTAACGTTCGACATGCTTATAACGCTGTTTGCACGATCGCAATAAAAAAAATTGATTTAATAGTTAAATTTCAAAAAATTATAAAAGTACCTACCTATATAACCTTATTTTTTTTATAAATTGACTGACAGCCACGGTAACCATAGTTATCATGTCTACAATATAATGAATTATACTACTTTGTTCTAGAACGGTAAGTGAATTACTTACTGTTTTGTTACGCCTACCAACCACTAAATGCAGCTTACTGTTCTGGCAGCGAATCTAGTAAGTAAACAAAAAAGACCGATCGTGCAAAATAGTATATTAAGGCCCGGTTTATTCACCTACCAGTAAAGTCCCGAGTAGCTACTTGACAATTAACTTTATAGGTTACCCGGGTAACAGGACTACATTAGTCCTGTTACCCGGGTAACCTATAGAGTTAATTGTCAAGTAGTTACTGGGGACTTTACTGGTAGGTGAATAAACCGGGCCTAAGTATTAAGAACGGTAAGGACATTTTACCGATCGAAGACAATAGTTTGGAGGAGGAGCGCAGCGACGACTCCAATTATTGTCTGAGATCGGTAGTCCTTAACGTTCGTGATGCTTATGACGTTTTTTGCGCTACTGAATCCGGTAAAAAGAATTTTTAGGCCCGGTTTATTCACCTACCAGTAAAGTGCCCAGTAACTACTTGACAATTAACTCTATAGGTTACCCGGGTAACAGGACTAATATAGTCCTGTTACCCGGGTAACCTATAAAGTTAATTGTCAAGTAGCTACTCGGGACTTTACTGGTAGGTGAATAAACCGGGCCTTAATAAAATAATAATTAATACAGATTCAAATGCGATAATTGTCAGTCTCCGCATCACGTTGCCGTATTGTCGATTGATATATTGCGTTTCTATAGCAATCTGTAAACAGTTACCGCCATTGCAGTTTTTTGTGAAAATTATTTGGAGTTCCGTGCTAAAAATTAATGAAAATGATTCCGAAAACGAAATAGAAGAAGCTTGGAATGTGGGGTGTTCGGTTCTCATTCCTGATAAGTCTAGAGAGACGCTACGAAGGTACCTACAATCATTTTAAAAATTGGTGTACCAAGAAAAGTACAAATATTGATGAAAAATCTTTGCTGGCGTACTTTGTTACAAGAAATGAGAAATTAAAAGCTCCAGGATTTGTTTTAACTAACATTGGAAATTGCATTCATTTTATTTAACTAAACTGACATTTGTGACTGACATTAATTTATCAAATTACATGGCACATTCGTTTTGAGTAAATTTACTTACCGTTCTAGAACCCCAAAGTATTTTACCGACGACTTTATCCTTAGCAACTAGTAAACATAACTTACTGTCTTGGAAACAGCCGCGGTAAACAATGAAATAGAGCACAGTAGCGCAAAAAGTATATTTATTATGCGGTTTTCAATTTTTTTTTCTTTCATTACTTGATATACTTACGATTCATCCCGCACCCGTAGGTGACAGATCAACGCAGACGACGACTAATTCAATTACAAAAATTCTTGAAACAGCAGTTCCATAAATAAATTACGATCAAAAGTTATTTTCCTATCCAGTAGCGCTATGAAAAAGCAACTTGCTGCCTTTAAAATTTACTCTTCAGTAAATTATCTATGAATGTATAAAATATATGTGACTGGAAATAACGAGAAGAAAGAAATAAAAAAAAATTATTGTTATAGATTAAAGGCTTGGTGTTTTGAAAAGGTGTGAAACTTTATAATCACGATTTCAATAAATTATGGGGATATGTTAATAATTTCAAATCCATCTAGTTACACTAGCAGCAAACAAAATTCTAAAATATAGAACCATTAGAACCGTTTCCTGAAGTGTCATTGGTTGTTAATAATGGTGAATTGATTCATTACCTATTTCAGATTAGCTTCACCAATTAGGTACCCGCGAATCGAATAGCGGCAACGAATTACCATCAATTATGCGGCTAAAAATGATTCAATATTGTTTATGACAAGCCATGAAGGCTCATCAGAATTACTTGGTGCCGTTCCAGAAACGTTAACAAAGCGTATATGAACACTTGTCTTACTTCTCGTTCTGTCATGTTCATACCCACGTTCTAACAAAGTTTATAATCAGATGCAGCCGTAATTGCAAAAATAATGTTCCACAATAATTTATCCCTCAAACATATTAGTAATTCTTACAAATATTTAAATAAATAACGGAAATAACTAATTTGAATATTTCTAATTTGTTCTCTCTTTGTACATTCTATGTTTTGATTTTATGTTGGTTCTTAAAGTAGTTCTTTCAGTGATAATATAAAAAAATATGTCTTGGCTTGGTTGTGGAAGACGGTGCTAATTCTTTCAATGATCTCCTAGTATTCTCTTCGCCCTAAAAATATCATTACTCAGGATTTCAGGAATGTTATCTCCGGCAATTTGCGAGCTTGGCACGAGGTTACACACCAAGGAATGTCTAAGGAGATACCTTTGACATCCTTCTTGAATTGTATAGGGAAGAAAGTGCCTCATGCTGCCCCTCAAAATCACCACAGTCAAAGTAATTGACATTTTGACCGAGTATTTTAGTCACGTGTGGTGAATATTTGAACCGAGGTTTGAACATATGGGTGTTTCAGGGCGTGTTAAACTGAAGTTTACGAGTATTTATAGATTCTAAAAGTTAGGAGTTTTTAAATTTACTGCGGAAATAAAAGTCAGGAAAACTATTAAATATACAATATCTTGTTATGTCACTACGTCATCTAGGGGACTGAAAAAAATACCTAACAATAATGACATTGTGGTGGTTACGATCATCATAAATAAATCGTTGTTGCTTGTTCAATAATTAATTTCACTTCAATACTTCGGGTTAGTTATCAGTTTAAAAGGTTAGTAAGACCGTATCTAATTGGTGTATCAGGGAAACGTGTACCTCACCGATAATTGGTTCTCACACAGAATCGAAATCTTTAACAGCGTTTACGTTTCTCATAGCAGAAAGGTGTAGAATGGATTGTAATAAAATCGGACTAACCGAGACTCAGGCACGTTCAAAATCACCGTATCAAATGGAAGAATATGTCATTATAATTGACGGGTGAACAAAAATGATTTCTTAAAATGCGTGGAATAAAATTTAAATTATTTTATTTATAATAGAGCATACAGGATTAGTTTCAGTTAAAGTGCGGAAAAGCGCAACAAAAGAAAATAACTAATAAAATTATTTATTCGAAATATTTACTACAAAATTATTACGAGTAATCATCTTAAAATTTCGGGACTCCAGAAGTCATATATGTATAGACCAGTAGCGGGTAATTGTAATTTATTGATAAACACTGTTCCTCATTTTTATTCACCATAAGATAATATTAAAATATTCTGTTTTAAAAATAAACTTTCATTTCCAAGAATTATTTCAATTTGATAAATTTTAAAAATGCTATGTATATTGTTATTTTTATAATATTTAAGAGGTTATAAACAACCAAAGAAGTATTATTTGTATATTTAAGTAATATTTCTAGTTTGAAAAAACAAATTACATTGAACTGTACTGCATTTCCCTTTTTACTAGATACTTACTACTGCAAGGGGGATTCCGAGTTACTTCATGTACAGGGTGAGTCAGTAGGTTATATTTTTGATATAAATGCATTTGGAACAATATTAATTGTAATGTTTAGTTGTTTAAACTCAACAGTATATTGTTTATTGTTTTCATTAATGCCCGATTGCACCGTGCGTCGCGTCGTCACTTAAATAATAAGTGTCTCTTAAAAGTTTAATTACCATGGATACAATTCTTGGTGACAATTGTATCCATGGCAATTCAACTTTTAAGGGACACTTATTATTTAAGTGACGACGGTGCAATCGGGCATTAGTCATATAAAAAGTTCTTGTGTAACAATTAGTATATTACTACGAAGGCGTAGAACGGCCACTCCGAGATTTATTTTAAAATTCCCAGTTTAAACTGTAAATTTACACTTTAATCTGTAAATTTACAGTTTAAACTGGGAATTTACAGTTTAATCTGTAATCTGTAAATTTACAGTTTAAACTGGGAATTTACACTTTATTCTATAAATTTACAGTTTATATAATAATATATAATAATAATAATCTCTACTCTACCCATATCCTGTTGCCAGGCCCCAGAAGCGCAATGCTTGTGCGGGGGGGAGGAAGGGGCTATTATTATTAAGCGGGCCCGCTTGCGTCTGCAGCCGACTAGAGATGGAATAGCACAACTCTCATATTCATGTTACAGCTAAGGAAAACTGCAGAAAACCTTGGCCAGAAGTTGCCGGCACCGGGAATCGAAACCCGGCCCGCTGAGTAGGAGCCTAGCATGCTAGTCGCTCGACTACCGGGGAATTTACAGTTTAATCTATAATCTGTAAATTTACAGTTTAAACTGGGAATTTACAGTTTAATCTGTCAATTTAACATAATTCCCAGTTTAAACTGTAAATTTACACTTTAATCTGTAAATTTACAGTTTAAACTGGGAATTTACAGTTTAATCTGTCAATTTAACATAATTCCCAGTTTAAACTGTAAATTTACACTTTAATCTGTAAATTTACAGTTTAAACTGGGAATTTACAGTTTAATCTGTCAATTTAACATAATTCCCAGTTTAAACTGTAAATTTACAGATTAAAGTGTAAATTTACAGTTTAAACTGGGAAAATAAATCACGGAGTGGCCGTTCTACGCCTTCGTAGTATACGAGTGATGATAAAGTATCGCACAAAAATCATATTCTGGTTATTTAATGTTTTTGCGGAAAATCCTGAGACCCGTCGATTTTTGTTTTTAAATCTCCATTTAGACATATAATTTTCAACCCCCCACCCCTCAACCCCTAAGTGCTAGCAACCCCAACTTTAAAATTTTAAATAGAAAGATACCCTTTGTGATACCTCTTTTGATAGGTCTTTTTATTCTTAATATAAGCAAAAAAAGTTTTTCAAAATCGGTTGATAAATAACGGAGATATTTAACAAAATGTAATCAAATGAAAATGTCAATATTCGACAAGAAACGGCTCAAACACGCCGTAAATGGTAGACATGAAAACGGGCACTTCCTGACCTAAAAGTGTGGTTTTGATCGCCCATTATTTCTACGCTGTGACGTCATAATTTTTTTTAAATGTCAACCCCATTATTTACATTGATTACATTTTGTTAAATATCTCTGTTATTTTCAACCGATTTTGAAAAAATTTTTTTTGTTATATTAAGAATAAAAAGACCTATCAAAAGAGGTATCACAAAGGGTATCTTTCCATTAAAATTTTTAAAGTTGGGGTTGCTATCACTTAGGGGCTGAGGGGTGGGGGGATTAAAATTACCTGCCTAAATGGCAATTTAAAAACAAAAATTGACGGGTCTCAGGATTTGTGGCATTATTTCTACGCTGTGACGTCATAATTTTTTGTTGAATGTCAACCCCATTTTTTACATTGATTACATTTTGTTAAATATCTCCGTTATTTATCTATCGATTTTGAAAAACTTTTTTTAGTTATATTAAGAATAAAAAGACCTATACAAAGAGGTATCACAAAGGGTATCTTTCTATTTAAATTTTTAAAGTTGGGGTTGCTATCACTGAGGGGTTGAGGCGTGGGGGGTTGAAAATTATATGTCTGAATGGCAATTTAAAAACAAAAATCGACGGGTCTCAGGATTTCCCGCTAAACCATTAAATAACCAGAATATGATTTTTGTGCGATACTTTATCATCACTCTGTATATATGTATTATTTCGAAATATATTTACATGTTACAAAATTAGTATTTTAAAGGAACAATCGGATGTTTAATACCTACTGCTTGTGCAGCTACGGAATGACTTATTGTATTTCTACTACCTATAACAGGAAAACAAAATACAATGCTGAAAAGTACAGCCTTTTAGGACGTTTGTTTCTGTTTTTGTTGTAGGTACAGTTAGCGACAAATGTTTTCACCAGTATGATACCACTGAACACGTTTTTCTGAAAAATATAAGAGGTATCATAACGTCGTTCTTATTGTTTTATATAGGTATCTTGGTAATACTGTTAAGAAGATGAAATGAAATATAGAAATGTGTTATATTTCTCAGTAAAGCGGGTTACAGTGGTACAAGACTGGTGAAAACATTTGTCGCTGACTGTACATAACTAAGTATTACAAAGAAGCAAATTATTCATCTGTTTTCCATACTAATTAGCAAAACAAAGTGAATTATTGAGAGAATGGTATTGCAACCTTTATATCATTCCTGCTGCCCATTTAAACCCATCACAAGAATGGTAATGGTATGAATAGAATATTAGGAATAGAACGACAAAAGCATGCGACGCGACGGTTCTAATATAATAATAAATATTAGAAGATAGTACTTTGTTAGCTTTTTCTGTAAAAGAATGTATGAAATAGTTCCATTTTGAAATAACAGGTTGCTATGATTGTCAACTTTTGCTCATAGCAACTTGTTATAATATATTTTTTCTTCAAGCGTATCATAATATCCGTATTGTTGTACAGAACTGGCTATGTAGAAGGAAGTCATTTTGTTAGTAGTCAAAAAATGAAAATAATGTTACTAGTACAATAATGTGTTTACGTATCCATGGCAACGGCAGTATTTTGCCCATAGCTCCGCCCCCAAGGTTGGTAGAAGGGAGAGCGTTGTCCTGTCGAAATGACTATTTAGGAAATATTTATTTACAGCAACAGAATATTTTTACACTTGAAGAAAAAATAGTATATATTATTCGGAGTAGAACGTCTTATTTGTGTTTCGCTCACTTGCACAGCCTCGGCGCACGCGCCTCGGCCGCAATATGAGCTCAACACAAAAAGAACTCTTTCTACTCCTAATAATATAATATACTAATAGTACCTACTGTTTTATCCATATTTGTTGCTGAAAAAGATAACAAAGTACTAACAGTTATTGCTACTATCGCAGACGTTGTATTTTTGTCGTTCTATTCATACCATTATCAAATATTAGTTACGATGCAATTATATCCTATGTTCCACTTTGAAAGCTCGGACTCCGTATAGCGTCTTGGATCAATCTAAACGTGGCGTGGGTGCCATCCATAATAAATTTAGGAGTTGTTTTAGTTTTAAGAAATTACGTTAAAAAAACTAAATCATCACTAAATTGCTGCATGCTGTTTTGTTTATTTAGGCAGATACTAGTGTTAAGGAGCACGCGCACTTGTTTGGTTCGGTTTGGAACCATCCGATCGGCAAAAATCAAAATACATGGAAATCACAAATGAATGGCAGCCCGCGCATTACTTCGGTTCGGTACCGCACCATCCTTTTCGTACCGTTCGGTTCAGTCCAAGTATACCTACTACAGATGGCAAAAAATTCCGAAAGTCTTATGAGTCTATAGGTAATATCGAGGGTAAAAACGGAAGGAAAAGGATGGTGCCATACCGAACCAACGTAATGTGCGGGCTGCCATTCATGATTCATTTCCATGTATTTTGATTTTTGCTGATCGGACGGTTCCGAACCGAACGGAACCGAACCGAACAAGTGCGCGTGCTCCTTTAGGATAAATGAAATTAGTCACAATAAGCCGAGTTCGATGGGCTCATTTATAGAATATAGGTACCTATGGTAGTACCTACATTTTTATGATTATTTACAAATTTACATACAATTAACGGCGTAGAGTGTATTTATGCTTGAATGTTAATTACTTGTGGAACCTTATTTTCATTCCTTGGATATATAGTTCAGAAAATTCTCTCTCCCAGTAGAAATTCTTTCAATTACAGTTTTTGATTATTCATATTACGTAACCTACTCAGGTATTTATCTCACGTTGCGTAGCTCACTTGCTCATTTGCGTAGGAGAGTGGAAGTTTAAGTACTACCTACTTAAACGAGTGTCCATAGAACTGTGTTACTGTCTTTGACACGAACTGGTCCAGTAGGCAAGATTAATATCAAGCACCCTTTACCTAGAAACTGAAGAAGGAGGCGTTTGGTCTGTAAAAGATGTTGTGTTCTAATGATGATGAATTGATGATTAACAGTTATTGTTGTTGTATTATATTGGATTACCTTTTTTCTGTGGTACATTGTATACAGGGTTATTCCTAAGTACGTGTAGAAAATGAAGGGGGTGATTCCTGGGCGAAAATTAAGACTACTTTTTCCTATAAATCTGTATCCTAATATGCTTCCCTGAAGAGTTACCCCTCTTCAAAAATGGAGGAAAAATTTGGTTTTTAATTTTTATCTCAAATTTGGACAAAGATAGTAAAATACAAATAAGTGGACGTGTTCTACTAACAGGAAGGCTCTTTATGGATATTTTCTGTATCCACCTGTATTGTTAGAAGGGGATGAAACTTACAACCCCTGTTCATTTTTTTATTAGAACTTTTTAATGCACCGGAATTTTTAATTTAAAATCATTTTTTCTACAATTGCTAAAAAAATGGTTGTTTACGCATTAATTTCAGTGCGCAAAGCACGCGTTTTTTTAACGGTGAAAAAAAATTTTTTTTAACGGTGAAAAAACAATTTTTTTAACGGTGAAAAAAAATTTCTGACTTTTCTAAAATTCAGAATAAACTAAGAAGAAAATTTTATTGAAACAATTCAAACAGGCAATTACAAGTCAACTATTCAGAATCAGAGCGTCCATTTTCAGAGAATTTATACCGTGCCTTCATTAATGATTGATACCCACGTGACCTTTGATCCGTGGTGTCCTTGGGAGTTTCAGATTTAAATGTTGAAGTCAGGTAGGATTGGTACTCGTTGTAACTAAACTAACGCCCGGTTTCATAATCGCGACTTCAAGTCGACTTTAACTAAAGTCCCCTTTAACTTTAAAGTCGGACTTCAAGTTGGTGTGTTTCATAATGGTATAGGTGGGCGGAGCTAGGCAACTTTAGCTAAAGTCGAGATAAAGTGAGGTTTGTCGGCTACAGTTTGTGTTGGTAACACTGAAGTACGTATTGCAACCTACTTCACACAGCTACGATCGTCAGGTGACTACCTAAGAACCAATAAGAACGCGTCTTTATAGGTAGAGTGGGAAATTGGCGCGAAAACGGCACCAACGGCACCACTCCTTGCTTTGACTTCAAAGTGTTCGCTCCGTTGTTTGTCTTGAAGTAAATTTGCAGTTTTTTTTGGTCGTGTGTTACAGTTATTGTTATTTTTCTTGTTTTCGTTCTCGTTATTCTCCTTGTTATCGTTATTTTCCTTGTTATCGTTATCATTCTGTTGTTTTTTACTGCCTATTTGTTACCAATTATCGTCATTATCATCAATATGGCAAAAATTCCTCGTGGAAATAATTTTACGCTGGAAACGGAACTGCGTTTGGCGCAAATCATCTTGCCCTATAAGAACGTGGTGGAAAACAAGACCACAAATTTGGTATCACCCGCCGAAAAGGTAATAAATACACACTTCATAAAATGAATAAATTTTGTAACAATTCTTTTCCGTTTGTCTCTTGTAGGAGGTTGCTTGGGGCAAAATTATGGATCAATTTAACAGCTGCCATGGACCCCGTACTGTGCCACAGTTAAAATCGAAGTACGACAACTTGAAAACCGCAGCTCGAAAATATTATGCCAGCCAAAAGAAGCACCTATATGGTACAGGTGGGGGGGCCGAATCAACAAAAGATAAGCGGAGCATCGTCTATGAAGTCATTTTAGAGATAGTGAATATTAAAACTGTGGGAGGATTGGAGAATCCATACGACGATGATGTGCGTGTTATGAATGGTGGGCCACCTACACCTAGTGGAACAATTACCTCCGCACCTACCCAGTCCCTTGCGTCGCCGACCCCGATACCACCACTGGACAACCTGAAATACGGTGAAATTATTTACTGCGAGCCAGACTATAAAACTCCCTGCGAGGCAGACGATAAAACTCCCTACGAGCTGGAAGATAAAACTCCCTGCGAGGCAGAAGCTCCCATTCCTTCAACAAGTAATTGGGGAACGTACACCCCAACAATGCTTAAGCGCAAGAGGAATGGTAAGCTTGCCCCGAAGAAAACTAATGTTGGGGCTGTTGGGGGTGAAATTCCGGAAATGAAAGCTGAACTATATAGAAGGAAACTGGCCTTTGCAGCTAAAGAAGAGGAACGCCAGGCTAGGCGCATGGAAATGGATGAGGAGCAACACCGGAACAAACTTGAAATGGACAGGGAACAGCACCAAAAAAAAATGAAGATGGAGGATGAGCTACATCAGCAGAACATGGAGGTGTTAGCGCTAGAAATTTTGATAAAACAAAAACAACTTAACATGTAATTTAATAAAGTTTATTTGTGTATAAATTATGTATCATTGGTAGATGCAACAACAAAAAACCCAAGTCAAAGACTGTCATAAACAATTTTTAATTTTTATTAAATAATTAATAAACATTAAATAGTGTTTTATCTACAACCATTGTGTAATACTATCATTGATTTGTTTTATTTAAATTTTTGAACTTTTAAATTTGCTTTGTTATTTAAATAATAATTGTAGACGTGGGTTGTAGATAAAGTATAGTATGAACAAAAAAACAAAAATAATACTATTACAGTTAAAAAACACTACAGTCTAGCAAAATGTTCATTTATTAGCAACTGCCTTGCCAAATTACCACTTCCCTGTTGCTGACGCCCTGGTAATCCATCCACTTGTATTCCTCCATCAACTTCTGGTTCATCGGGTATATCATCGGGCAAATCATCATGCATATCAATTGCCTTATTGTGCAAAACAGCCGTTGCTACTACTATAGCCATGGCTGTGTCGATGTTAACCCTCATCATTAAAGATAATATTGGGAACCGCCGTTTCCACACACCATATTGTCGTTCTACAGTATTTCTTGTTCGAATTAATGACTCGTTGTATAAATTTTCTGCTGGTGTGACTACATTTTGCAGTGGAGTCATCAGATACTGCCGCAGGCTGTAACCACTATCTCCAATTAGCAGAAAATTTCGGTATCTTGCAGCTTCAAAATCCCTTTTTAAATTACTGTTATTAAAAATGGTTTGATCATGAACAGAGCCTGGCCAGCGTGCTACAATATTTCGGATTTTTAATTGTGCATCCGAGACAGTTTGCACATTCAGTGAGAAGTAGCCTTTTCTGTTTCGGAAAATTTCACCATCATCTCCACCTAAACAAAATTAGATAAAACATTATTAATAATATATCATACAAACGTTAACAAGCTTACGAACCTGGATTTTCGATTCTAACATGCGTACAATCAATCGTGCCAACAACTCTAGGAAAACGTGCAATGGCATAGAATTCTTCAGCTGTTTGTGCCATTTCCACTTCGTTTTCACACATCTTGATATAGCGTGGACGTAATGAACAAATTGCATTCGTAACCCTCCTTACTATTCTAGAAGCAGAGGCTTTTGAGACCCCTGCAAAATCTCCTGCTGTAATGAGCATGTTTCCTGTTGCATAGAAACGAAGTGTCAACAATAGTTGGTGCATTGGTTGTATGCAACCTCCCCTAAAATTTTAAATACTATAGTAATATTTATTATCCTGACCGAATTATGCACTCACCTATTTGTTGGTAATCTAATCAAAGCTTCAATTTCCTCCAGCAAATGAACCGTTGTAGGCTTTGTTAAACGAAACCTATCAAAAAACTCAACATCATTCCATCTATTGAAATTGTCGACACGGTCTCGATAAACTTTAGGCCTCCGTACTACCAATTCTTCATCTGATGAACTGCTGCTTGAAGAACTGCTACTTGAAGACCACATCTTCCCTTGAGTAACACAATTTCTAAAAAATTATGATATCTGGTTAAATTTACAATTATATAACATAGTACAAGGTACACCTTACCAGAATACGACTGATGAAAATATTATAGTCTTGAAAAAGACTGTTTTTTAATTGTATAACGATGAGGAAAGCAAAAGACGAGGTAAACACAACGAACTATAATAGCAAGACTCGAGTTGACACAAGTAAATAAAATGTGAGGTTATAATGTCGACTTTATCTTTTAAAGTGAGGGAAGGCGTGACTTTAACTTTAAAGTCGAGATAAAGTCCCTTTAACGTTAAAGTCGCATTATGAAACACGATTTCTACTTTAAAGCCAACTTTAAATTTAAAGTTGATTATGAAACCGGGCGTAAGTAACTAAAGTCACTAAAGTTACTAAAGTTACTGTCAATTTACCTACAAACAATCAGTTAGGGAATTATTGGATAAAGGTTTACCAATTGTGTAAGTTGGGTTGCCTATATTTTGTGGTCACGTGGGTATCAATCATTAATGAAGGCACTGTAGAAAACACTTGGAAAGCGACACTATTCAAACGACTTGCTTGAATTGTTTTTCAGTTTTTATTTACATTAGTAACTACGGAAACCCGTGCAACGGTAACTTTAAAAAATAATGCTGCCGTTTTTTTATGAATTCAATATTTTAATAATAAACTTGCTGTTTAGGTAAAGCTGTGCAATTTTAGAAAAAAAGTTGTTTATATTACGTACGCAAAGCCGGTTTTTTGAGCTTTCGAATGTATTTTTTGTCTCGACCTAACGGTCTCGACAAAAAACCTAACATTCTCAAGCTTAAAAAAACCTTTGCTTTGCGCACTTAATATAAAAATAACTATTTTGTGTTTGTTGTTTTTGATAATAATAATAATTGTTAGTAAGTTTGCATACATTATTGATGAAAAAATGAAATCCACCTAATACCTAGAATTTTTTTTCAGAAATTTACTAGATACAAGTTCTCACGAAACTGAGGCGCACATTACAATCGATTTTAATTCTTTACTCGAAAACTATTTGTCTCACGATAAAAATAAAAGAGACAAATAATTTTCTAAATGAATAAGGCTTTCTCATGCCTATTTTTTAAATTAAAAATTCCCTTGCATTAAAAACTTCTAATAAAAAAATGAACAGGGGTTGTAAGTTTCATCCCCTTCTAACAATACAGGTGAATAAAGAAAATATCCATAAAGGGCCTTCCTGTTAGTAGAACACGTCCATTTATTTTTATTTTTCTATCTTTGTCCAAATTTGAGATAAAAATTAAAAACCAAATTTTTCCTCCATTTTTGAAGAGGGGTAACTCTTCAGGGAAGCATATTAGGATACACGTTTATAGGAGAAAGTAGCTTTAATTTTCGCCCAGGAATCACCCCCTTCATTTTCTACACGTACTTAGGAATCACCCTGTATAATACGATAATAGTTATAGCGCCATCGAGATGCAAACGGAACATCGGAATGTATGTATTATGGTTGCTTTACAGTTTATACAAGCCAAGGTTGTTTTACCACATTGAATTTTCACGGTATTATGAGTGCGAATGCAAGCTGGGGGAAGAGGGGAAGACAAGTTGTAACCCACTGCAAAAACTATTTTTCATAGTTTTCTACTCGGTTTACTATAAAGAAAACAGTTTTTCTATTATAACTCCACTACTTATCAAAATAAATCCATCAAACCTTATATCAGTGGAAAGCAAAAGAGCTTTTTGCAATGGTGACATATCCGCCTTTGATGGATATTTAAAAAAGCAAAAGTTAATGACAATATCTTGAAAAGTTAGTGACTTAAGAAAAATGTAAGTAGAGATTTCAAATCTAAATTAAAAATTACCTTAATAATGTCAAAACCATTTCAATGGTGATCGCGTACTTGTACTCTGAACATTTCTTCTCAGTTATCCGAATATTTATCTCTTAATACTGTTTACGAGTTCCCATGCATGCGCTCTTCATCTTGGACACCCTGTATACAGCGCTAGAAAAAACGATATTTTTCCATTGGTGCAATTGTTTGAAACTTTAGCAGTTATAAAAATGTCAATATTTAAGACTATTAAAAGTTTAAAACTATTACACTCAGCTGCAAACAATTATCAAATAATGGATAACAGGATAATGATTATCGTTGCAAATTTACAATAGCGTGACAAATCTGTTATAATTCCATAACGAACGGGAATTAGAGCAACGTGTGTGTATTTTGCTCAAGATTATTTTCCGACGTCTATATTACCAAAGTTGGTAAATGTGGCATGTTAAAAAATTGTATTTGTGTTGCCGAGTTATTATTCTGCAGATAGTCTTGTCTCCTAATTTCCTACATCATTACATGTTTTCCAATTTGAAGGAACTTTTTTCTGTAAACGAGTGGATAATGAGTAGATTTTATTTCGCAATTAACTGTATTATATTGATAGGTACAGAAAATACGAAACATTTAAATGTATACACGGTGCCGTAGTTTATTGTCTTACATGTGTAGCTCTGAAAGATATGTAAAAAATACATGAATACACAACTTCAAAGAACCAACATCAAACATGGCAAAACTGTGCAAAACTAGGACTTAGGAACATTATAATAATTTTTAAATAAACATTAAAACAAATCTAGTTTTAGTTTTATGAGCTGCATTGGCTTGGATGATGGCTTCACACTTTCGCGGTATATCCTTTCAAGCAATATCTGTATATCTTCTTGAGTTGTTGAAAAGTTTCAAATCGTTTTAGAAATTCTCGATTGGATTTAGATCTAGATTAAGAGTGGTTCAGTCCATCGCCAGAATTTGGTGTTCTTCCATTTACCTCCTAAACCAATCCTTCGTAATAGTGTTTATCCACAAGTACCTACTCAAACTTGAAGACGATCATGACAACGTCTTAATACAACTCATTACTGAAAAACAGTGGCTCATTCGGCAATCTCTATGTTTTTCAGCAAATGCAAGTTGACCTCGTCTGTAATTCCAAACCAAATTGTGGTTTTCTGGCCTACTTGACCTACGAAGAGTTGTTGATAAATGTTTATGGTGATGTAATCAAGACATAGATATTTGGAGCGAACATGAGAAATAGAAGAACGCATGTACAAAGTGGTTAAAAACTATATCTACATCAGAAGTATATTTTGATGTAAATTTCCTATGCATTTTTATATTCACAACCAATGAAATGCAGTTAGTAAAGCATTGCTTAGGATCATTGGATTCGAAACCTCAGCAGGATCAAAAGAAATTTAGTTTGGTAAAACGTAAAGTAACAAATGGCTAAAAAACTATAAATTAAGATGACACAAAATATTAAAAAAAAATGGAAGGAAGGTTTATGAATAACGCAATGGAAGAAAAGGAATTTAACGAAAACGGCTGGGAGAATATTGGAGTCTGAAGATGGCCAAAGAAAGAGCGAAATTCGTATAAATTTTCCAACATTTATCTTTATCTCTTCTCGTCTCTTATTTATGTCATCACGATGTATAATTTTATTGTCCGTCATAATATACTCATAAGGATACATTTCCCAACACTTTCTTCTACATCTTTCAATTTGATAAATTCCTTAATAAGTACTTACCTACATTTCTAAACAATTTGTTTAGCTGTTTATTCGAATATTTATTATTATGGTAGAAGCAGCATAATTTATGAATATATAAACAAACCAAAGGGTATAACAAGAAAAATAACTACGGAGATTTGACATTCGATTTTTTCGAAAACCTTGAATTCTCCTCATATTTATGATGGTGCCCACGTTTTTTTATCAACAATCTGTAATTTGAAGCGATTACTTCGATTTGCTGGCAGCGTATGAGAGGGTGCAACAGCCCTCTAGACGCTTAAATCATGATCATATAATTTAATTTCTGTATTTCGTTATGCATGTTTAAATTTTACAACACGAAATATTACACAAGCCATTCATTCCAAATATTGCCTAATGCATAGGAGTATAAAATTAAAAAAGTATAAACGTCTTTAAATTTTCTTCTTTATTTATGTATAGTGCACGCTATATTTCTATTGTTACTTTGATCTTGATTATATAAACCTAATTAAAACATGAATAGTTTTTAGTTGCCGGCGGCGTTGACAAGTTAATTTAATTAAAGCGTTTAACTATAAACGGAGACTAGGGTGTTTGTTTCAAGGCAGGAACCATGGCTAATTTACCGTCTACAATTTCAGGCTTTGTGGTTTAGAAAATTTTAACAAACACGAACTTCTTTGAACCTGACGCATTTGATTTATCGTTAATGGCAAGTTATATTTAAATAGCTGTTCCATGTTAACACCGCCGTAATTTCGTCGTTCTATCAATAAAAGTATTATTGTGCGGACGTGCACGAAGGTGAACTGTAATAAATTGTGTAATGGCGAAATGCCTTATTACCATAGTTTTAGAAGTACTTTGAAAAATTCTATTTCTACTTTTCGTTCGTTAACTGACAAAATTGTAATGTTTTAAAATTTCATGTATGACTACGTAGATAAGATTTTTTTTTAGAATGTTGTAACATAGGTAATCTAACTAAACTCTAGACGTCCTCCACTGTTCCCAATAGTATCAGATTTTTCCTGTTGGTGAAGGCAGGATTTTCATGCAAATTTGACTATAGAAATTATGTTTTTGCTAAATAACTGGAGGAATAGATCACTGTGTTGTGATTGTGATGCCCACTACCGTTGACATTTAATATTATTACCAATATTTCTTTAACACAAAGTATTGACTTAAATGATGCAATAAGCTCTCCCACTGGCCCCCGAGAACAAATTAAACTAAATAAATGCCAATTCACGAGAATCTGAATAAAATAAAAAGAGGATCAATCACCTGATAGCAGAGAGGAGGAAATGTGTAACAACAAGAAAAATTGTCACATTCACCGATTTTGCCAATTAGCAACACTTAATATCAACATCTATACACTCATCAAAAACTACGTGTTGGGAAGATATTATAGAAAACAGATCAGTACTTGACTATTATGGTATTTTTACCAAGATATCGATAGATTAGGGTTACCTCAATGTTAGATGTAGGTATTATTGACGATAAGAAATTAGGACACTACTGAGTACCTACTACTGTTAAAAACATAGTCCGAATTTTCTTCTTTAATAGTAGGTACCTACCTACCTATACCTAAATAAATGCTAATATTCGCAGTACCTATACTTATATGTTCTAGTTTTATGCAGAATGAGAGTCAATGGAATAATACATACACAAAGCGCAACAATATTAAACATACAAAGCCTGATGGGTGAAAATACCTGAGGTAAAGGTAAAGACCAACTAGACGAAAAAATCAAACGCAATAAAATCTAGGGCATCGACAAATATAATGTGATAAAATAAAAGAGGTGAACAGACAGACAAATGAAGTAATAGTAGAAGGAAAGGCAATCTAAATAATGAAAGTCCAACCCCAATGGACTTGAATATAATAAATACAAATAAAGAAGAAATGAAAATGGACTATGGAGAACGTTAGATGGTGGCCTATACGAAAGCAACTGTGAAAAAAATAGTGGTGAAATTGTGGATCAAAAAGTGGCACCAGCAATAGTTTAGTGCTCGTTTTCTGTACATTTTTTGTACTGTACTTTAGTCTTTCATGTCGTACGTAAGAAATGTTACCTTTCAAGTAAATTTATTGTGACATTGACAATTAATTATCATAAAACCGTGAACTGTGAAGTCCCGATCAACTATGGTCCGGATTATGATTCCACAACACGACGACCTATTTATAAAGTAACAAAATAGGTGTACAATTTGACAACTAAACTTATAGACAAAGGCTCGGTATCTAATAGTAATTTCCATGAATTTCCATGACAATGATGTAAAACAACTTTACCGTTTGTCATGTACAAATAGTATATGTACAGTCAGCGACAAATGTTTTCACCAGTCTTGTACCACTGTAACCCGCTTTACTGAGAAATATAACAGATTTCTATATTTCATTTCATCTTCTTAACAGTGTTACCAAGATACCTATATAAAACAATAAGAACTACGTTATGGTACCTCTTATATTTCTCAGAAAAACGTATTCAGTGGTATCATACTGGTGAAAACATTTGTCGCTGACTGTACATTATGTTTGGCGATGTATTTATAATCCTATGTACAACGACGTTAAAATGGAGAATATAACAGTTCTGTGTATTGGTTTTGTTGTGTCAAACGTAGACTTGGATCTTGAATAGGAAAAACCGGAAATATGTTAAATCGACTTCATAGTAGGGGTGGGCGCTATTCAAATTTGGATATCGATATTCGACATCGAAATTATATCGATATATATCGATATATCGATATTAAAATTATATCGATATATCGACATTAAAATTATATCGATAAATATCCATATATATCGATAAATATCGATAAGTATTCGAGTTCAGAAGCTTTTTGCATAATCAGAAATACTAAATCCGGACATTGCATTGCTATCCATTTTAAGAAAAAACGCAAAAATTGATCGTCTGAATTTGAAAGTCGCGCGGAGAAGGAATTGTTGTGAGGATTGATGAATTAATTAATCGATTTCCAAGCTAGCTGATGATATTAAAAGAAAGACCTCATGTATTTCTTTAAACTATAGTAGATACATTTTTTTGAGTTTATAATCAAACATAAAAGTCCGCTCAGAATAACTGACAGTGTTGCAACTAAAAAAAGTACGTGATTTTCATTTCAGACGCTCAATTTTTGTCTTTTTGTAAAACTAAAATTCAAAAGCAGTAGAGCGTCCGGATTCAGATTTCTTTCTCTACTAAGGGCCCATTTTACAATACTGGTATAAACCTGGAACAAACTATTCCTCCGACAATTGTCATGGTTACAATTGTTAGCAAAATTGTAACCATGGTAATTATCTGAGGAATACCTTATTCCAGGTTTATACTAGTATTATAAAATCGGCCCTAAGAACTTTTTAGCAGTTTAGCTGTAAAATAATTGGGGATGAAAATAAAAGAACTTAAATATTTTTGCATTGAAATTCCTATGGTACGTAAACCGATTCTACACTAGGTATGTAGGTACCTTACTGTTATTTCAAAAATAGACAAAATTGTTAAACAGGAGGTACGAGTCAGCCAAAAATGTAGTTTCACATATTTTAACAATGTAATTATTATAAATAATGTGCTCACTGTGTAGGGGTGGGCGATATTCAAATTTGGATATCGATATTCGATATCGAAATTTTATCGATATATCGATAAATATCGATATATCGATAAATATCGATATATCGATATTAAAATTATATCGATATTTATCGATATATCGCCCAACACTACTTCATAGTCGAATGAAAGGTTATGACTATGAGGAAGATATATAACGTATTATAGTCAATAAGAATAATGTATGGTTGTATATCCCTATCCTTGCATTATACCTACTAGCTGTGTGATGAAGCCGACGCGATGTAAAAAACGGTCATTACTATAATATTTACTAGTAGACTGGTCAGGACGACACATTAAAAGATAAGAAGACGCCCAATTCAAGAAGACCATCTTCACCAGGCTATTCGAAAGAAGACCTATAGTCTGCTTTGTGGGAACTGGTGCGTCTACACAGGGGAATAAATACCTAAACAGGGCCTGTAAAACATTTTCGGAAACACAAGACAATACTAATTGAAATTGGTGTACACGCAAGATCAAGCAAGGAAGTACGTACTATTGACAGCTGTTCGCAACGTAACTATTTTCTCACGGTTATTAATTTCCGTTAACAATAACGTTATTAATATTTAAAGAAATTATTTGTCATGATTGTTTATGCAGACATGCCAGTTTCGTTTTTTATCAGAGCTACACCTTGACAAGGCGTTCCGTTGATCAAAATAACTGTAAAACAATGAGTGATAACATAATTCGTTATGCACATTTATAAAACTAAAACAACACTGAACTTGTATTTATAGTGGTGATTATTATAATCGTTATGTGCTGTCCTATATCTCATTAAATATAAACTTTGTAGACTTTACGACTTTTCCCTGTTTGTTAATGAAGCGAATCCAATTTCTCGTGGGCAGAGTAGGCATTGTTCTAGATATTTGCGCAGGTAGTGGAGAAAACTATGTTAATCGTTGGTTATAACACTAATCGATTATTTTATACTCACTTATGTTTTCATTCTCTTGGAAAAATATTACTAGGTGGGCGTAATTAACTACTAATCTATTAGTAACGCGTTTGGGATTAAAAACACCTGAAGAAGTTTTATGCTAAATCATACCTAGGATTGAAGCAGCGCATGGTATATACAATTTTAACTTGTTTTGATGATATTATTACAAAAGATCACCTACAATGTAATTTTTATTGTGTACTGGGCGGAACGTGGAGATGACCCTACGTGAAACTGGACGATAACGTAATCTTTTTACCCACGTGATTTATTTGAAAATTGTAAACCATATATTCAGTTGAAGAAAACATATTATTTTCTCAAGATTTTTAAGAAAAGATCGGACAAAAATAAAGAAGACGAAAAGAAAATGTTGATAAGCAAATAAAACTTATAGAGTGCGGTTGTCAATTGGTTATATCGCGTCACATGATCTGTCACGAAAGGCTGTTATAGTCTGTTTCACAGCGGGTTTCCTATACACGGCTGTGGCGCCAAATATCTTTATAAAATGACTTTGAATTTACCAAGTACCTGTCTATCGAAATTGAGAGGATTGCGGTTTATTATGCCGATAACTACTGCTTAATAATTAGGTACCTGAATTTCCTTTGCCAGCGGTTTTCTACGGGCAACTACCAAAGAAAATTAATCGTTTGTTATTTATGTTGTTTGTTTGTTTGTCTTTTCGCCTACAATTTGTACAGTCAGTGACAAATGTTTTCACCAGTAGGTACCTATTATACTCCTGAACCCGCTTTTCTGAGAAATATAAGAGGTAACACAACGCCGTTTTTATAGTTTTATATAGGTACCTATGTTATGTTGGTAACGCTTGTTGGTAACAAAGCCAAATCAAATATAAAAAAGTGTTATACTTCTCAGTAAAGCGGGTTAACAAAACAAACTCTTTCTAATCACCAAAAACATTGATACATATTTATTTAATATTTCTAACTACATGAAGGTGCGAAAATTTCTGTAGATGCCCGCAACATAATCCTCACAGAGACCCTTTAACCGAATTTGTAGTGCTTCATAAACTCTTCTTTTCTTCTTTTGTAGACAGTCTTTAAATTTGTTGTTCCAGAATCTTCGTTCTGTCAGAGGCAAGATCCTGCTTTATTTTATTGGCTAATAACCAAACGGTGGGGTGCATCTGACCAACCTTGCATCTGACCCACCAAATTAGAAAAGCGGTTATTCCAGCGTTCCGTCTGGTTGTCGATCCCAATTCCCATTAGATAAACAAAGTTTCAAGTGGAAGCATTGTAGGAATGTTGCGAAGACGTATAACATCATTGTCATTTCCAATGCTTCTGTAAGTGATAGAAACGTATGCGTTTGCTATCAAAATAGTTCAAAAGCTCTTCAGCTCAGCGGGAACGTTTTCCCTTCGTTTTCCTTTAGGTATTCCATACTCTTACGCAGTCTTCGAGTGGTAAGAAGGCGGACTGGCGGAACCATCCATCATTGCGTAGAATTGCGTTGCTGAAAGCCCAGGTTCTGAATTTTTCTATGGGTGTTCTGGTACACGTGATAAAAATAGTCAGATACGATCAATTCTTCTTCAAATACCTACTACCTTCACTACCTGAATAGCCCTTCTTTCAAAATCCATTTTTATTTGCGTTGGATTATCTTTTATTATTTTTCTTTCTTTGGGATATTTTTACCACGGTATAGTTTTTCCGCGGAATATTTTATCCGCCACCCCATTTTTTTTCTGACGAAGAAGGCATAATGGAAATACTAAACATTTTAAATTTCTGAAGAGAATCGAATCAAGATGCATGACTAAGGAAATTCTAAAAGGTTTATTTAATCATTTACAGATGTTTCAGGTAAAATTTGCTTAGGAGTCCTTGTTAGTAGAGTAACGCATATAGTGAAATATTTAAAATTATAAATTTCTGAATACATGCTAAATCCGGCAGATGAAATAAATTCCCTGACATTTTGGTAAAATTAAGGATTTCCTTGGATTGTCCCTGACTTTTGGATCCCGCTTTAAATTCCTTGTCATTTCTAGGTTTTCCAGATATTCCAGGTTGCTGTGAATTCTGTTAATAGTTTAATACTAATTAATATACCTACTTACGAAATACAATACGGCGGGCGTAGTGTTTCTTTAGTAATAATAAAATATTCCGTTTATAACCGTCTATTACTACCGTAATGTTTTACAAATCGAGCATTGCAAACGCTTTCGTAATTATTTTCTAGTAGGTATGTACCTAAGAGCATGACAAATTTGAAAATAATTACATATAAATTTTATTATAAATAGTATAAATGTTTGGAACTGGAACGATAATATTAATTGCAATCGCGCAATCAATTCAGTCGGAATACAATGAAGTTGACGATTTTACTGCAGGTTTGAATGAAAACTAATTACTACTATAATAATTTCATAGATACAATCGTATGAATGATGAGTAGTGCATTGTTCCTTTACTTCATTTTTTTAATATCCACTATTAAATATGTTTAGTACGATTTTTATGCACCAATGGTTTAATGTAGGTTAAAAGTGGGATAATATTGATGGAAAAGGGAATACCTATAGTAGCAGGTATTAGTTAAAAATTTGGTAGAATATTTTAGGAGCAACTGAAGTATCGATTACGTAGGACTATTAAAATTGCTACTTAAATATTATTTCTACAATATTATTTTATGTGTTTTGTTTGTTGCAACCAAAACAACTTATAGTAAAAATGCAAGATTTCTTCTAATAGTGGCTATTGCGTGTTAGATCACGCTGTTTTAGACAGAGATTAGACTGAGCGATCAGCGTCGGTCGTCCGCGAACGATCACCGTCGACCAAATTTCCAACACAAGTATTCTAATGGGCAAAGTTACATTGATCGGTCGTTCACGAACGGCCTCGGTCGCTATGCAACGAACAGTTTGAAATTAGAATTTTGATCGGTCACGAACGTTCAAAAGTAATTCGTAACCCAACTTTTTAAAAGTGCCCTTGTTTTTTCTACTAATAACAGTACAGAACGGTCACCATTTGTTCCTTTTCACTTGAACTGGACATTTTTTAATGAATTTAAAAGAAAAAATGTATTTTCCTAGTCTTCAGTGCAATGACCACAAAAAATTTTTTACCGCCACCGACCGCCACCGGTCGCTCAGTCTAATGTTACATTTTTAGAACGTTGCTAACCGATACTGATCGATCGAAGACGTTCGCGGACGACCGACGCCGATCGCTCAGTCTAATCTCTGTCTTATGCAATATTGTTTCGAAATCGTACTTCTCCTGCATAAGTAATAGTAATTTTGATGATGACGGTTAGGGTTGGCAATGTGTAACCGCGCATGAAATGGAATATTTTTAACCCAAGTGAATAATAATAATCATTGCATGCGAGTTGCGAGTAAAATTAAATAGTACTAGGTACTTAAACTTTGAATAAAAATAGTTTGGCTGAGTTTATTTCACGTGCATTTGGTAACTGGAAACGAAAGTTCAATAATAATTTTCGCAAAAAGCTAAGGGTTTGACTATTATTGGTTATCTGTTATGTTATATTGCTAGATTATCCATTCTGAATTTCTGAACTGTGAAATTACATACAATAGTACAATTAATTGAAAAGATCTTGTTTACATTAAAATATTTACCTTGAAATTAAAGATAATAGTACAATGTATTTGTTACCTTAAGTGATGACAGACATGAAAATTTATAAGTAGCGTAACATTAAGCTTGTTATTGCAAGCATGATGAACAGTTCATTATAGGTAGTAGTACCATGTTAGTACCATCATTTCCCGGCCTGAAGTCCTGTTAGAGTTTACAGCTTGGGCTATTGTTTCCCATATCGGTGTAATAACTATTTCATGCAAATCACAATATCGTAGCGTAGATTAAAAAGTATTTCCTTTCGTGTCTACATAGGTAATGGAAAAGACGTATTTTCTTATAGGAAATAGCATAGAAAAGTAACAAATTTCTACTTAGCAATCACCTTTTTAATTCGTAGCATTAACACACAATTTAGTTTGTAGTTTGATTTACTTTACGGTTTGACCTTAAAATATTCCGTTTTTTTCCACTGATTAAAAGTTCCATAAATGTCGATAAAAGTTTTCATATTTCACATTTTTGCCTCGATTTTAATTTGAAATAACTTGCAATAATGCAGTTTTTTGAAATATATTTACAACATACTTAATTTTCAACATAACATACCGTGTGTCCCTAGGAAGACGGAACATAGGGATCTCATAATGCTAATTTTTAAAATGATCCACGAGTGCTTTGAGCATTCGCCTTGAAACAATTACACGAATGTCACCGATCGTTAACGATTTCCAAGCCGATCATGTATGATCGTCTCCAGATCAACATTTTTGTTTGTGTTTTAAATGTCAATTTACTAAAACCAAAGACAATTAAACGTTATGTTCATGTTAATTTTTTTTTAAATGGGGTCCTACCTTAACTGAAGTACAGTTTAGAGCTGACAATCAGTAATCCCAGTTAAATTACATGTAAAATGTGAAATTTTACTTTAATAGGATGATTTTGATGTATGAACCGAAGAATTTGATGCGACAATCAGCTTTATGATGAAATATGCTACAATGCTAATTGAATAAGACTGTATTAAGATGAAATCAAAGAAAAAGCGAATATTAATATCAGTTAGTGTGTACGAATATGAAATCTTTATTTCTACGGCAATTTAATGTCATCAAATAATTGTTACATTAAAAGTATTTGATTTTTAAGGAGCCGGATTCTTGGATACCACAAAGGAAAGTTTTCTAACACAGGCCCACAGCATTATATTATGTACCTACTAGTATAATTTTCGTAATTTCATTTTCAGTTTCTAATAATGCGTAACTTGCATAAAGCCTTAATTGTTCACCTAATCCATCATAATCTGAAAATGATCTTAGAACCATAACGTCAACTGCAAACAAATTATTTTGTATTTATTACCTTTATAATGATACTCAGTCTCATTTAATTTAATTAAAACACTATCTACATTTACATGAATCAATTTCAGCAAATAATTAATAATTTTATTTCTAACTGATTTTCAAGAGCGCGACTGTCAATTCGTAGGTATTGTAAATAATTGTTGAATCGTTTCTTAATATAACGCACACGCGTATTACATCTGCATTAGTAAGCGCGTTAAACAGTTGACATAACGACGTCGACGCTTCCACCAAATAGAAATTCAAAGCACTCGTGGATCATTTTAAAAAATTACCATTGTAAGATCCCTATGTTCCGTCTTCCAGGGACACACGGTATACATAATTTTCAATTTTTGCTATCGTAGTTCAAATCTTTTGAAAACTTGTTGTGTGCTCTACAACGTACCTACCTACATTATCTCATTTCAAAATTATGCAGTCTTTCTCTCGCTTTAAGTGAACAATACTTGGAATAGTAGCTTCGGACCAGAATTTCACATTAAAGCCATGACTTTATTGAAAAAAATGATTACAAGGCGTGTTCCAATTCGCTTGCGCCTTAGGGTCTCTCTAAATTCGTATGGCACTGAATGGTTGTTAACAATATCTTATACAGGGTGTACCTAAACTGTGTAGCCAAACCAAAACCAGTAAATCAGAAATCCTTCAGGTCAAACTATGACGATTTAACCCAACTTACCTATGTCTTGTCAATGTCAATGTCTGTCGTTAAGGCGCTATTCACTTTCACAGTTCTTGGAAAAAATAATGTTTTAAAAAAACCTGCATCATAATATCAATAGGTATCTGAAAAAGGAGAAAACGCAGAGTAAAGCGTGATAGTTAGAACAATTATTATTGACCATGACCAACTTTCAATTATTACAAGAGACTCTTCAACACCCGGAAGCTAAAAAGCGCTGACAACCTATCCTCCTAAAATAACTTATTGGGTAGTGTAGGGATTTAGATTTTATATTTTTATGCCGAGACCGAAACCGATAAGAGGATTTTACAAGAGACACAATGAACATTGAACAAACAAATGAAATAATTGTTTACAACATTAAAAAAATGTGCCTCAATATGCAGTGGAACAGTCGTGTTTCGGACACTTCTGCTGATGAATGATGATGATGACAAATACCATGTCAAAAGATGACCTTTACTTTATGGTATCGCATACAAAATATTATCGAAATTGCTCTAAGTACATAAGTCTGATTCAAAAAGGAATTTATTTTTTAAGAACTTTGAAAGTGAATAGTTCCTTAACGTGGTGCATTTGTATACCGTCTGGGTACTTTCAAAACCGAACATAGGGGAATTGCATTGTAACTAACCTTTATATAGATTCCTGCTCGCCATTTAAACCCACAAGGATGGTAATGGTATGAATAGAACGACAAAAATACAGCGCATCTGATGGTACCAATAAATGTTAGTACTTAGTTATCTTTTTCTGTAAAAAAAATTATAAAATAATGCTATTTTGAAATAATATAGGTTGCTATGATTGTCAACTTTTTTTTATCTGTCAATTAAATTATTTGAAATCAGTCGATGTTTCTCTTATTAATATCAAATAATATGAATAATAACGAGTATTCAGTAGAGCAGAGGGTTTTTATAATAAAGACATTACCATCCTCGTGAGTTTAAATGGCGAGCAGGAATTTATATAAAGATCAGTTACAATGCAATTCCCCTATGTTCGGCTTTGAAAATACCCACTCTATAGGTAAGTTGGGTTAAATGGTCATATTTTTGCCTGAAGAATATGTGGTTTCAGTTTGGCTACACAATTTAAGTACACCTTGTATGTCTTTTTAACCACTCTCAGTATTTAATTTGCTATATAGATACACGCAAGGTACGATACACGTACTGTTTGCTATACAGGGTGGTGACTTGAGCAACGCAACATAGGGATTGCAATGGTAAATTCTTAATGTTTAATTATTGGCTCCCTTAATTATTTTAGAGCAAAAGTGTGTTGAGGTTTTTTGGAGAGAAAACAATTCTGCATCTGTTCATACTATTATTTATAATTTTCCATTTTCCGGAAGCGTAGAAATAGAAGAAATTAAAAATGGTCTTTTTAAACAAATCAGCGATGCCTTGGAATTATCTAAACAAACAACATTCGCATGTGTCATTACGGTTTGAAGTTTATAACCGATTATTAAAATCTATTATTTTTAAAATGTATTCAACGAAAGAAAAAGTAGAAATGATAAAGTGCCTTGTTTAGCGTAAAATAATTATGTTCCTATTACCTACTCGTTTTATTGCTTTAAAAAGAAAAAAAATGTAATGAGACAGGAATGTCAGTGCGTTTGTTTGATTTTATAATTCCATGGCATCAGTGATTTTTTTAAGAAGACCATTTTTAATTTCTTCTATTTCTACGCTTCCGGAAAATGGAAAATTATAAATAATAGTATGAACAGATGCAGAATTGTTTTCTCTCCAAAAAACCTCAACACACTTTTGCTCTAAAATAATTAAGGGAGCCAATAATTGAACATTAAAATTTTCCATTGAACTCCCTATGTTGCGTCGCTCAAGTCACCACCCGGTATAGGTATAATACCTATAAGTCTGAACACTTAAAGGTAAATTGGAAAAATCAAAATTAACCAAAGGAATGCGAATGCATATAATTTTTACAATATCTAATAAGTGTGTAAAAATAAAATAAATGACATTTGTATTATACTAATACAACCTCACTGAAAATGTAAGATTTACAGCGTTAAAAGCACTGAAAACCAATTACCAAAGAACACGAAGTGGCACATGAGTTTTGACAAACAAGTTAATGCAATGAGCAGCAGCTCTTGTACGTTGGGAGCGACTGTGTAACTCGAGAAGCTGCGCGACCTCCAGTTGCACTTCTGTCGGAAATGTGTTAGTTACAAACACCGGTTCTTTCTTTGAAACCGACTCCTCTAATTTAAGAGCTATTTTTTGCTCTTTTGCTTGATGCTTCTACAAATCGCCCGATGTTTCTAGTTTTCGTTTAAATGCTAATTAGTGTCACATGCGTTTTTTCATGTTAAATTTGTGAAGTTTTAGGTATTTTGAGATTTGTAAGATCCGTTTCAATCTTAAAGTAGATACTCGAAAGACGTTTTGAAATCACTTTAGATCGTACTTATTTTAAGAGGTACTCAATCAGTTAAAGAGCCAACATTTTTATTTTAAGCAATAGTTTGTAGAACCATCTGTTTTGAGTTTTCTGTATCTTATGAATATTGAAATAATCGAAACATGGAACTTCCTCGTATGTTCGTACCTACTGGTTGGTATGATTTTATTTTGCGCGTTTTGTCAATGTTTTCGGTCGTGAATTTGAACAATAATTTAGTTAAGTACGGTTAATCAGCTGATTGGCAGTGTCGCTTTTCGCCGTACAGATCTTATTATCTTTTTAACATTGCTAGGTATAGTAGGTATTTCAAATTAATGCACACAAAGAAATGGGGAGTAGAGTAGAGTTAGTTGTATCGTAATTCATAATTTCACTGTGTAATTGAAGAGTGGAAGTTACAAAGGGGCTAAGTGCCAAAATTATGGTTTCGAGATATTTAAAGAAAACGTAATAAAACACAAACAACTATTTTTAATGTAGATTTATTTGACATACTAATTTAATAACTAACGCAAAACTAATTCTAATAATAACAACCGAAATATTATTAAAGATAACGAAAACAAAATTTTTTTTTTCAATAAAAAGTTAGAAGGTGATATGTGCCATTACAATATTCCGAAGAAGGTGGTAGCAAAATAATATTATATCTGCAGAATTTTGCTTTCTGATGGGCCTTGTTCTTCTGCCGGGTCTTCTGATGATGTACCTTCTTCAGCTGGGCCTGCTTCTGCCAGTTCCTCCAGGTGTAACAGCTTTTTATAAAATTGCTGGTGTTCTGGATTATAGAGATACGGTATCATAGAACGTAGACTCTTTTTCTTATTCTCAGAAACGTTATTTACTGGCTCCAATTTGTCCAGTTCAGTTTTCTTAATGTTATTTAAGGTTTTACCCTTTTTCAAAATATTTGTCTATTGTCTCGGTCCACGGTGCTAAGTCAGAGAAGGACACTTTTGACTTCACCATTGTAGGATTCCCTTTTTCAACCCTTATTATAACAGCTTTACTGATTTGCAACTTAGAAGTATTTAAAAGTTGATCTGCAGTCTTTTTGATATTCCAAAATCTCATTTTTAGAAACCTAGACCAGCAGAACACAAATATTAGTCATATAGCATAAATGGCACTTAACACCTTTGTACGGCAATAGGCCTGGTAAATACCAACAGCGCCATCTTTCAAATACTGTATGAAGTTCTGCATTCATCATGGAACTTACTGCTTTTGTCACAGCATGCAGCATGGCACATAGCACCTTTCTATGGCAAAAACTCAAATTGTTAAAATTTGGCACTTACCCCCTTTGTAACTTCCACTCTTCAATTGACATTGTGGGAAATTTTAATGTTCAATAAGCAATGTACGAGTAGTATATTTGAATTTCTTTGATTACTATATAAACACTGTTATCTACGAACTGGTTTATTCTAAACGATTTTCAATTTAACAGTGTGATTAGAAAATCTCAGCTTCTAGTTTAGTGACTAGTGACTAACGATTTTGATCTTGACTCAAATTTTTGTTTCAGAAGGTCAAGTACAACAATACGGCGAAGTGAATCAGCTGGGTGGCGTCTTCGTCAACGGACGTCCACTTCCAAACGCCGTCCGTCTTCGCATCGTCGAGCTTTCACAAGTGGGCATCCGACCATGTGATATCTCGAGACAACTGCGAGTTTCGCACGGATGCGTCTCGAAAATCTTGGCAAGATACCACGAAACGGGTTCTATTTTGCCTGGAGCAATAGGTGGATCAAAACCTCGGGTAACGACGCCAAAAGTGGTAGCGTACATAAAAGAACTAAAGCAAAAAGACCCCGGGATATTTGCTTGGGAAATTAGGGATAGACTTCTTTCCGATGGAATATGCGACAAGTATAATGTTCCTTCTGTTAGTTCCATAAGTCGTATTTTAAGAAATAAGATAGGGTCCCTTGTGCATCCTTCAGCCCACTCCCATTCGCTGTATAACGCAATTTATCCTAGTTACCCATATCCTCAGCAAAAATTACAATCGCCTCCACCTCAGAGACATTCAGGACCGCATTGGCCTAGTTCGCACACCGTTTCAGATATTTTGGCAGGTGTGCATTCGGCTGCTTTTAGGCCACCCCATTCTCCTGCTGGCGCTGCTTTACCACCAGGACCATCGCCGCCAGGCACCGATCCCAGCACACAAAATTATAATTACTATATGTACTTGCAATCGGGAAATACTGCGGCTGCTATGCATATGGTGAATAGCGGAATGTCCCATCCGACTTTAACGCCCTCGGGTGGGTCACACATATGAGATGAACCTTTATTTTATAATTTTAAGGACATTTAAGTGAGAAACATTATCTAATTAAATTAAAAACTGGGTGTGCTGTAAAATTGTTACATGTGATCAAAATAGTGCCTTGATTAAATATTTCAAATAATAGGGACGTGTAAAGTATGTTGTTGTTAGTAAATGTAAGACTTTTGAAAGGTGCGGACTGTATACCTTAAAATTCCTGAAAATCTGCGGTCGTCAGCTTATTATTTTTTGTACTTAAACTATAAGGAACGTTGTTTTGATTATCTGGTTTAATTAATAATTGCTTATAGCGCTTCCACGTGATATTTGAATGTTTAAAGTTTCGTACAAGGTGGTCATAAATATCCGTTATCATCAGTCATGGAATCACCACCGCTTTACAAAATCATGAATCCAATTACGTTTACGAACGACTTGTTAGCTGATCACAATCGTTGCCGACTTTGCTATACCTCGCGGAGTAACTTTAAAAGGAAGAATAGTTAAAACACCGACAATCGTTGATGAACCAGTTGCTAACGATAGTTACGGCTTACAGAATAGAGATGTTCACATATTATTTCAGTATGTTTTAGGACCTTACTTATTCTTTGTCGTTGTTTCAATGCTCTATTCGATTCTCTGTCATATTTTTAGGGTTAAGGCGTCTTGCAGTCCCCGAGTTCGGTTATTGCTTGTTCCCAATTTGAATAGAGGAAGAGCGTGCGTACGGCAGTGTCAGTGTCATCGTTGCATTATACACAAGTGTCGCTGTCTATTTTTCCAAGACGGTGAAGGTAATTACTATGGTAATAACTAAAGCAACCATGTCCCGTTAAATACCAGGTCAGAGGGTACCTAGTTGCTCCTTCTTCGTGTTTTCCCAATTTCAGATATTCGGTAATAGCCTGTGGATCCAGGTGCTCTATCTCTATTCTTTCCATCTTCACTACTACTAGTCCAATGTTTCCTCCCCTCTTGTCGTAGCTTTTCCTCCTTGATTTTCTCTTGCGTGTCTCGCCTATCCTTCACCAGAAATTCTCACGGAATGATGGCCGTCAAGATTAGCACAGTCTCTGTACCATTTTTCTTTACTTTTTCCTTGCTAATTCCCGGTATTTTTTGTATCTAATGGCATCAGTTCATACGCGCCCCACGAAGGATGATGGATGCAGCCACTGTAGCGAATATGTTTTTCTTAGCTTTTCTGCAGGCCCTTCTATACTAGGTATTATTTTTTGTTTAAAGACGTCACTGGCTGAAAGCGATATATATCCACATGAACTGACACCTATTTTAAAGGATGTTCTTCCCCACATTTATTTTCTTCGTCGTTCCAACCCACATTTTCCAAATATTTTCTTTCTATTCCTGTATTTATCATAAATAAATTGTTTAAATAAAATTTAAGAAAATTCTGCCCTTGTCTCTTCCATATTTACGCTATACCTTACTTTGCCATTAGCAACTTAACTGATCCTATTTATATGTTCTTTTTGGACATGTCTTCACCTCCATCCTCTATTAGTTAGAATGTACGTACGTATCGAAACAGGTCTTTAAGCTTGAATAGAGAAAACACGGTGTGCCTGGAACTTTTGTGCTCCTTTCTTACAAAGATTAAAAATTTTGACGGGTTCCTCCATTCGTCCTTGTTCGTGGTTAACTTTGGTGCCTATCTTTAGCTGACATCTCCTGCTGTTACTTTACCTTCCCATTTTCTCGTCGATAGTAGTATTTATCTTTTTTCTTCAAACTTAATTCTGCTTTCTGACGTGTTTCTTTCTTAAACAACATTTAATAACACAATGCTATAATTTCATCTCTCCATCCTCTGCAAATCCTAATTGTATTCTACTGTGATATTTTTATCTACAAGTTTAACTTATTAGGTTACTGTCGTATCACAAGTCGAAAAAGGAATAGAAATGAGCATAAAGTCGCATTGTTCTAGTTCCATAAATACTCGTTTCAAATTTTTGGAAGGTGTATTTGTGTGTTCTTCCATTATTCTGTCTTCTTTTATATAAACTCTTAACTTGCAGGTCGTCCACTGATTTGTTGCTGTTTTTTTCTATTTTAGCGTTCTTACTGATTTTTCTGTTTTAATGCAAAAATTAAATTCTAATCCTAAAATGTAATTGTAAGTAGGTACCTATGTTAGATTCCGAACTGAAGAAAAAACCACCGAATTTTGGTAGTAATAGGATGTTATGTAGTATACAAATGTAGTATTTATTGAAGTTATTTAAAAATATGTCATTAATTTGTTGATACCAGATCGTTTCTATTTTATATTCATCATCCCTTTTACAGTCTATAGTTTATCATGTCTGCATCTGTTACTGTAGCAAATATGATATGTTATCCTAAAAACATAATAATTATGTCGGATATGGTTTCTGGCCTATTATTATTAACTGAACAATTTTTTGAAGGGAGCAACGTAACCCACAAAAATAGTTTTCCACTATGAAGATCAAAGGAGAAAATTTAAAATAGAAAGAAGAAAATCAAGTTGATTATCCTAACCAGATTCAAACACTCCCACTACAAGAGCTAATAACACCATTAGTTTCAGTTTACTGTAATTAATCAGTTTGTGACTAACGTTATTATTACATCTTGTTAATGTATGTACAGGTCTTAGATATACAACCTGTGACGTGAAGTAATATGTCCTTTTTATAAAATTTCTTTTCAATTAAAAATAATTTCATGGGTCTAATTAAAATTTATTTAATCTTCGCTAGTAAATAAATCTAAGTTATTTTAAAATTTCAAAATTATTTTCTTCTAAAGTAGGATCGACTATTATTTGTCGGGTCCAAAGTCCAGACTGTGGTATGAAGTAAGTTAGCTCGGCTCGCTGTAATTTGAGATCTTCTACTGTTTTGCACCAGTGACACCAAAACAGTTTTAAGCTATCAATTTGAATGTTAATAAAAATATTGGTCATAAAATCAGAACATGTTGGGAACCGCTGCTGTTGGGAACCCGAATCGCTATCCCAACAGCAACTTTCTGTCAATCACATCTACCTGCTTCGTTCGCCACCGTACAGGACCAACTTAACCGATGTCGCCGTGACGTAAAGAAAAAATCTAGACATACGTTTGTATTGTACATGTTGGAGGTTATACTATAAAGAGAAAGTAAACAATAAAAGGGGTACGTGTATTCTTCATTGCTACAAGCGACTAAAAATAATCACTCCGAGTTTACCTACACTGAAATAATATAGGTATCTATCTTTAGACAACGAGATATATTATGACGTACATTAAAATTAACTTGAATAAGTTCAAGCAGCTTGGACCTACTTGTGGCTATTAAAACTTGATAGGTATTTTTCGTGATATAATGCAGCGATTATAATTTTGTGGCAAATTATACTTAACAATAATTATTCGCTCAATCACTGCTAATGAAATTCAATCTAATATGGAGTTTTGCATTCGTTATCCTATTGTTAATTTTAGGCCACCGTCGTATTGTTATTTTACAGACTTTAAACAGCTCAAAACACATGCGCAAAGGAAAATTTCATGGCAAATTAAACGTGTTCTCAATTAACTTTTGGATTTTTAATATATTTTTAATTTATGGTTCAATTTGGAAACGGTAACTTTGTTATACCTACAGAAAGAAAGATTGTAAACAAAATTAATATGCATCAGTTATGATTTCTACAAAGTGTCCGTCCACTTTCATGTTTTTTATCAAGTCTGGATTTACTGTGGTAATTTTGATTTACAAAATATTACCACCAAATACACATACCCATAATGGGTCCTGGTGGGTGTCCAGTACCGTTGAGTAGGTATTTGGTTGGGTATTTGGATCTTACATCCAGTTAGCCAAAGCTACTAGTATAATATAGTGGACACTTGCTGCAGGTGTACAGTATTTAATTCAAAACAACGCCCTTTATGTTAGATATCATTACGTTTATACACATAATTTATTTATAAGTTATTATAAACAATGCATGTCCACAAAAATGTTATTATATAAACAAGACTTATAAACTGTCTATTTATTCAACTTGTAGCTTTTATTCAAACTTTAATTTTAAGCACACCCAAGGAAATTTCATCTCTGAATATAAAATAATGTACTTATATGGAATGTAAATATAATTTAAGTGGGTTGTAGTATTTTATAAAGGTTAGCATTAGGTCTCCAAACTTGAAGTTCCGTTTCTGCTTAAAAAGCTTTAAAGTGCAATTATTGCAAAAATTATTTGTAAATAGTTGGTGCTTTTTTCAGTGCCTCTTAAAATTATATTATATGTGTACTTATACCTATATTGCTATTTATTTTGTTTATATAATTATTTAGATTAAGGTTACTAGTGTTAATAGTTTTACAATAAGCGGTTAAAGATTTAAGTCAGTGCTGAATTAATGAATAAATTATAAAAGAGAACAAATTATTCGATTTCTATAATTATATATCGCCTACTGAAAAAAAGAAGGGTTACACGAAGTTAATACGGAATATAGTATTCTTTAAACTAATTGTGTTTTATTTAATATTTAAACCTAAGTTTACTGTACAGGTAAGTACCTATACTAAATCCAATACCGTGTCTTATTTTTAAAATATTTCAGGAAGGAATATTTGATTTATTTAGTTCTGATCACATAATACACATATTACTATCATTTTCAGTCAAGTAGACTTTACTTCTATTTAAAAAATTACGTGCACTTCTAAAAAGTAAAAACAATTACTGCAGACCCGTCTTGTTAATTTGTTAAATTTTTTGGCTGCTTTATGTTTCTTGGAACCTGACTTAAAACATATCTCGTCATGCCAAATTTGTAACGCAGACTCATTTGTCTTGTAATTTCCTGTCTGTGCATTCAGTTGCAGTTTAGTATTATTCATAGAATACAAGCCGAGAAGAACATATACTGTCCAAGATTTTTTAAAATTATACGGAGTAGTAAACATTTAACAGTGAAATTAAAATGTATATATTTATTACTACTTTAAAATTGTTTTATATTCCTGATTTAATATAATAAATTTAATAAACATTTTCGTGACGGACTCGGGTGTATCATATTTCAATGCTAAATGCTGTAGGTACACTTATTCACAATGAATGTGAGTAAGAAAACCAAGTTCTATACTTAAAATTAAAGGTTACTGCAATTTATTTTAGTGCAGTATAATAGCTAACCCTGACACGATAGATTATTATAAAATTACCTTGGCAAACATCTCGTATGTTTCGAATAATTATTTATTCTTATAGAAAACAATGATTGATAGGAATTTCTATTAAAATACACCATTTATTAATGACTAACTACACAAAAATATAAAATAATTAAAACGTTAAGGTAATAAATTAAAGGAAAAAGCTCTTTGTCTGTTACACAAACTCAGTGGGATCCGTCTTAACTATTTGTGTTTGTTTGCATTTATCTGTAGGCAATTTCTAACTTAATGTTACTTATTTACGCCACATTTTGCTCACACATTCTCCACACCAAGAGAAGAAAAAGTTCATATGAACATGGGTTGGGAAACGCTGTTAATCCATAAAGTACAAAGTTTCCGAATTTTCATGGCAAATGGATTTTTCGTTAAAAATGAGTTATCTCGAAAACGGTTCGGTTTATCGACTTTTAATAATAATAAGTACACTTTTATGTGATTTTGACCGTACAATCGTACCATATAGGTACTCAAATTTCTAAAAACAATTGAAGATCACAAAAATAATGAAGAATAAGTAACCAGTTTAGGACGCTCCTGGTTTATTGATTTATATTAATTGCCGTCAAATTTTGAATATTTTGAATATCATGGAATGTCACATTTAAAATGTGGAGGTGCGGTCCCTGGACTGGCAGACCTGGAAATCATTTGAATGGGTATAGCGAGAAAAAGGGAAATTGATGCTCCTATATAGCGCTTTTGAATGAAAGGAGTTTAAATATAAAAGTTATTCAGTATATAATTCTGCATTTTCCTAAATGTGTATCACGTATACGGGGTGTTTACTTTTCACAGTACAATAAGCAACTTTGGTATTTTAAATGAAACGCCCTATATATTATTATATAGTTGAATGCAAAATTTAATTGTCTATCACATAGTATAAGGTAATCATATAGTAAAAAAGTACGGTTAATGAGAATTTCGTAAATTGTAACCGTGTAATGTAAATTTTGAAGATTTGGACTCTGACAGAAACGGACCGTCGCGTCGGTCGGTAATGATCGTCCGGCTTCGGCAGCTGTAATTTCAAGCCGGATTTCTGCCCGAGTTCCGATTTATTATTACTGCAGATGCGTGTCTTTCTTCTGTACATATCGAATCCGTATATAGTCTCGTTTTTCTCGCTACGCATTCAAATTATTTCCAATGCTGCCTCGCGAACTACTGTTGAATACCAAAAACGAAATGTTTATTTTTAGTATGGGAAAGTCCAGGGGAAGCGGGCACCTCCACTTTTTTGTATATATTTTTTTCTTTCTCAATAAAGGTATTATTATTATACTATCAATTTTTTTAAAGTAAGTATATGTCATTTTGTAATAAAAAATAAAATTGTGTTCCATAGTTACAGGTACAATGGGATTTAAATGTGTTTAGACTTGCACATGGCCAGTTTGGTTCTCCTAACTCTTACGAGTTATATGGCTTTCTCGGAGTGTATTTATGAAACTATTATGCATTTTAAATGAAACTTCAAAATCAAAAATTTGTTGATCATTATTATCTAATAGATACCACCACAGAGAGGACCTGTCAAAATAAAATTTAGAACGGTTATATACCTAACTGGTAGGAGAATACGTAAAGCTGGCAATGGTTTGGAAAAAACTATCAAAATTGTCACGGAAAAAAGCATGAATTGTTGACAGCTGCTAGGAATATTCCAGCTAGTTCGTGAATAATTAGTTCGTCAATGTAACTCAAGGTAACTTATGCACTGAAGTGGGGGTGCCAGATATTTTGAACAGTTCCTCTAATTTTATTTTAGATTCTGTTTTTTAAAGATCCACCACCTGTTGCATTAAGTTAATATAAAAAAAAATTAAATTTTTAGCAACTTTTGTTTAACTATACCGGGTGTCCGTTTTTCGAAACTAAGTATGGGGATCTCGGTTAGATTAAGAGATACGAAGTCGGTTAATTGGAGGCAAAGTTGCCTATTTTAATGCTCATCAATAATCTGAAAAGAAATTTGACCTACCTACGACGTTTAGTTTAGAAAATATCTAAAAAAATAATTCCCTATTTTTGTTTTTTGCTGATAAAATGCAGGAAACAAGTGAAACTACGAATTTTTAATTAAGACATTATACTCCAATATAAGATTTATTTTTATTGATGAAATCTGGATTTACAAAACGATTCTCATACTAAAATATTGAATCTTGGACTATCGATAATCTTTCCAAGAAAGATTAGAAATTAAGGAAAGCGGAAGGTTTACAGTGCTCCGTATGCTGGGTGTTTTGATGGTTTCCTGGATGAATGTAGTTTACTTTTAAGATCCAGAATCAGAAACATTAAACATAATCAGGATTATCACGAAACGAAGAAAGTCAGCTATTTAAAGAGTAGATACAGATACAGTTAATTCCAGCTTGAATATTTGATGGATTAAATTGTTGTTATTTTTGACAATGCTCCATGTCCTTGTGTCTGTTTGGATAAAACTCGTTCCAACAAAACGGCAATGTGAAATTAAAATTATTTAATAAAGTGTAACGTTCCATTTGAACTTACATGTACAAAAATTCAATTAGGGCAGCTGATAACTAATTTACGATGGATTACGTACTTATGGGCTATGGGCAATTTCAGTGTACAAAATATACCGCCAATCGTAATACATTGAGGTGAAGATTCAAATAATGATTCAAATTTCGATCTATCACACATGATGAGTTTGGAAAGCTGGAATCTTATTCTGAAAATAATCCTAATTATTCTTTTGGTTTATAGAAAAAAATTATTTTTTTAAATATAAATTAAATAGTACCTAATATAAAATTTCAAACAAAATTATAAAATTACAGTGTGTTGTTATGGAGATGTATAACATAACAAATTAAAAATTGTGAGAATGAATATGGAAAACGTCATAAAAGTTACTTACCTAATTTTAAACCATTGGCATTGATTGGTTAAATGATATTTTTAGCTGTCATAATTAAGCTTAGCAATTGGTCAAAATTTTAACGCCACGTTAAATTTTAACAGTTGCTTACAGAATAGACCCTTTTGGGCGTTTAAGTAACTTATACGTGACCTGTTTACTTTTTGTAACCATAGCAACTGCAAAAAAATAGTTACAATCGTGATAAGCACTTCCCGTCTTTCAGTTTTGACATTAATTTGATGCTTACGATGCAGGTAGTTGAAAAATAGTTATCTGTATCACTAGGCCAGAAACAGCACATTTGCGAGTGCGAGTCAGGTTTGCACACAGAGTTCTATACTGTGGGTTTGCAGGGCTAGGCGGAACGCAGAGTCGTGCAAATAGGAGCACTCGCAAAACTGTTTCTGGACGTGTGTTACACAAGCTTTTTGTGCCGATGTTTGTTTAAATAAATAAAATTTACAACATATTAGTTTATACCGGGTGGCCGGTTCAAAGGTGTACATACGGATTTAACATTATATTGAACGTTTCTGCTGATTCCTGCTGATGGCCAATTCAACTTACAGGAATGGTAATGGAATTAATTAAAAGGTAAAGTTATTGCGCTTCAAATGGTACTATGGTACTAATAAAAAAATTAAATGTGCTATATTTATTGTAAAATAACGATTTAAAATTTTGTGATTTTTAAATATGACGTACGTGCCATGATTTTCAAATTTTAAAGCATTTGTCAAAAAATTTGATAATTCAGTTGGCGTAAATTAGTGAATTTCTGTAAATGACAACTAATTTAAGAAAAATTTGAAAATCATGGCACGTCATATTTAAAAATCGCAAAATTTTAAATCGATATTTTAAAATAAGTATAGCACATTTAATTTTATTATTAGCGTCATTTGAAGCGCAATCATTTTACCTTTCAATTAATACCATTACCATTCCTGTAAGTTGAATTGGCGAGCAGGAATCAGCAGAAACGTTAAATATGTTAAATCCCTCTGTACACCTTTGAGACCGGCCACCCGGTATATTTAGTATTAGGAATTTTTATTATGTGAATTTTAAAATCAAAATTTCCCGTTTCTTGGTATTTATTAAATTTAATTCATTTGTTGTTTCCGTTGACATTTATTTATAAATTTCATTATCTTTGGTTTAATAATGGATACACAGGCTCATATTAAAAAAGTTGAAACTGTTATTAACAATTTATTGCCGCAAAAATCCTCAATCGGTATTGGAAAGAATACGAACTCTTTATTAAGTGGTCCAAAGAAAATTATGTACAATAAGGTGCAAATGTAATGCACAAGTAAAATGTTGAACAGGCGATACTATCACTGACAAACGCCGCTGCAAGCGAAGGGCTTACCTTATAACAATAGCAGGTAGGTCAACGTTTCTAAAGAAGCTTTTAGTAAAAATAATTTTGATCATTACACAATAGTAATTTACGTTGTAAGTCCGGCAAGTGACTTGCGAGTTGCGACATTTCATTTGCACCTTATTGTACCTAAGTAGTAGCTACTTTCAATGAATACTTTTTACTTTCATACTTCGAACTTAAATTAAACAAATTTAAAATTAACTATTTGATTATATTCAAAACACCACAGTGGCTCAAATAGGTAATCGTATTTGTAAAATTTTGCTAATTTGCCTCCGACCGTGATGCATAAATTTGACTTTGACAGATTGGACGATGCTGCCAACCAATAACCTAAAATTTCTATTTTTTGCCGGCTTTAGGGCCGATTTTACAATACTGGTATAAACCAGGAACAAGCTATTCCTCAGACAATCACCATGGTTACAATTTTTTTGTAACAATGTAACCATATGGCAGTTGTTGGAGGAATAGTTTGTTCCAGGTTTATACCAGTATTGTAAAATCGGGACTAAACCGGAGAAACCTCTGTTTCTGGGAGATTTTGCGATCCAGAAACTCGGTAATGCCGACTGGATGCACGAAAAGTAAATTTTATACCAATCAAAAATCGCTATTTACTTATTCTGCCTCTCAAGCAACAACTACAGAAAAATTAAAGTTTAACTGTTTCTATGGAGTTCTCCAACGTCTAGTTTTTCTGGTGTTTGAAGAAAATGCTTATTTGTTTAACAAGGCAGAAAAGTAGCAGATTTACAGCCAAGGTAGAGTAAATCTGCAGCAGCAAAAGTGTAACCTTGCAGACAGTCAATGTTTTTACTGTCAATCGGAGAAAAAGAAATTTATCTATAACTTCGTAGCGAAGGGTTTTGCGGAACCACATTCATGGTAACTTTTTTTCTTAAAATGAACTACCTATAAGGAATCATCTCCCGAAATTTGTCGGTATTATTCTTAAACCATTAATTATTACGTCGGATTTCCAAAATTGTGTTTAACGATATTGAACTGCAGTTGTTTTACTTCCCCCACCAGAATTTTCCGTCAAGTTATTTGAAATCGTTTCCATAATTTGCAGATTATACTCCTCGAGCTGTGTTTAATTTGGCAGCAACATCAATGTGACCATTGCCTCTTTCAAGCATTGTCGCAACGCGTATCATCTTTTCTAGCGGTAAATGACTATGTTTCATACTTAATTAATAATTTTACAGTAAGTTGAAAAATTAAACGCTGAAAATACAGCAAAGTTACTGCTATGCTAGTCTGTAGGTACTGCTATAATTCTTAATCAAGCAAGGAAAAAAATATGGAACAATTTCCCTTAATAACAAACAAAAAACAAAACAGAAGGAATAAAAGCTAATAACATTTAGAACTGTTAAAGATTGCATAATTTTTATTCTCTATTAACAATCATATTTCCTTAAAAAAGAAAATGTTGCTTTGCCCATTGTTCTTGGCGATTCTAAGAGTGTCTGAAAATGTGTCGGTGTCACAAGAATTACGTGATTCTTGTTACTAGCCAGTTTCTTGTCTGATGTTTTTTGTTATTTGTATGTACGGTCAATGAGTGTGACGGTCTGTGGTGACAGCAATGTTTGAAGAAGCAACGTCTGCCACGTGTGTGCAACCAGGCGACGCGATGCAGCCAACCGCGGAGTCTTCTTGTGGACGCCCGACGCTTGACTAGATCATTCGGGCGGGACTATCGACGCTTAGGACGCTTTAGGTAATTATTGTGGTTTTCTTTTTCGTACACTGATTGATATGATTCCTTTTTAATCTAGACCTTAGAGGAAAAAATTATAATGCAAATATTTTAACGTTGATTCTTCGAAAAAATCACGATCCTAACTTTTCTAAACAAGTCGTTGTGTGGGTTATAAAATCTGGGGGAAGGAAATCCGATGTATTAGTTTCGAAAAAGGCAAGAACAAGGTGTGTTTTTTTAAAAGAATTGTTTATGAGGAAGAATTTTTGTAATATATTACTACGTTATTTTAATGCAATATGTTGCATTCTTATACTATTGTTTACTGCTACAGCTTCACACCGATCTCAGAGAATAAACCTACGCTTACCGCATTGAAAATCGAAGAACCTGCTTACCTGATGAAAACGGTCTTTGCATGTTTGTATTACTTATTAAGTAAAATAGTTGATTTACAATTTAGTAGACTGCGGCGGTGGGCATTTATTGTTGACTACTGTTACATGATTTATGGTTTAATTTCACATCTATTACAACAACTACTACTATACCTACGAGTAGAGTCGCTGAAAGATGTATACACAATTATAAAACTTAAGCGACTTCAAACTGATTTTCTTTTTCATCACATCAGTAAAAAAATGTTCAATTTGTTGATTACTTGTCCAATTTATACGCTTCTTTGCATCTGATCTGCTAATTATGCTACCCAGTACCCACTCAACAGATGCGTTGTTCTAAGAACCATATTTTAGTTTGTATCTAAACTGATATTTAAGTATATTATTCAGTGCAGATTTATTAAATTTTTATATACCCTACGATGATGATTAGTATTTAATAAGACAACCCGAGTTAGCTGCTTATATCTGTGAAATTACATGTAGCGTTGCCGTTGCCAACAAATGTGATGGGCAGGCGGAAATGGGCGTTTCGCGTAACGGCGAGACATGGCTGGTTAGGGACCAGAACGTCCGTGTAAAAGTAGGTGCTGCTATTTAGCGTCTACCATGAACATTATAGCATCTGGAATCTCATACCAGTATTTCATTTCATTTTCTAGCTTGAATTAAAGTACCTACCTAGTTCTTGTATTGAAATAATATTAGTTGGAAAATATTATTCTACCTATTAGTACCTACTACTTCATAAAACAATGTAATTACGCAATATTTTCTACGTTTACCATTTATAGGGAATTATCAAATAAGTATATAGCAAGATAAAACGATAAAATGCTAAATTTGTGCCTCGTTTTGTGCCTTTGTGAACTCCCACTAACATCTATCATTCAATAAATTTTTTAATTAATTTTTTCAGCAGTTATACTTATACCTACTTGAATTCGAATGAACACGATTTTGAATTTTAACCCAATACAGAATGCACTTTTGCCTTGTAAATGTTTCATAGTTTATTTGCAACAAAGATAAGAATAAACTCCCCTGTTGCGTTTCCGTAACGTTGGCCGTTATGGGGAGGACATGAATAAAATGGTAGACGGAAAAAAAATCTTAGGAAAAAAAATCCTCGGAAAAAACCTGGAAAAAAAATCCCAGGAAAAAAAGCCTGTGGAAAAAAATCCTGTAGAAATAAAAACCTCGGAAAAAAATCCTGTGGAAAAAAAATCCATTGTCCATTTCCATAAAATTAATCATTTTATATTATGGATAATGAACCATTATCTGACATTGTTTACTTTATGCGTTAGCAGAACCATATTATTTCAAATATTAAACATTACACAAACTAAGATAGGTACCTATATTTATGAAAGAGGGAACAAAATTCCAAACTTTCTTTTCCCAAATATGTTTATCAAAATTGGACAAATTTGTAGTTGGCATGTAATTGCAAAGATACCAATATCAAAATAATACATTGCACTTACTACATTAGTGTAACTTATCTAATTAGTTTAGTTTAAATTTTGTCAATATTGTGTAGGTATGTAATAATAATAATATTTTTTAGTTTCAATTTTGTTAATATTGTATAGCTAATAAAGAAAAAATTATATACCAATAATTTGTTTCGGTTTGGGCAACCGCTGATCTCCTAACACAGCGGTTTTTTTTTCATGGATTTTTTGCGAGAACTTTTTCCGAGGATTTTTTATCAAAGGATTTTCTTTCCATAGGATTTTTTCCATAGGTTTTTTTCCGAAAATTATTTTTCCATAGGATTTTTTTCCGAGGATTTTTTTTCCAGAATTTTTTTTCCGAGAATTTTTTTTTCTAGGATTTTTATTCCTAGATTCAATAAAATGAGCAGGTATAATCTAAAGGGTTATGAAACGTGCCATGTTGAATATAACGTTAAGAGCTAAAGCAAAAACATAGGTAAGTAAATGAATGGGAGAAACAACAAAGAAATTCCTGAAATGGAATTGGGTAAGCCATATCTACCGTGTTAATCGAAAAGGGCGTATCTGTACTTTTAGTCCTTACGCTAGGTCGGTTTTGCTAGCAAATCGATGTCGACACAGTTTCTCTTCAGAAACTGTTAGGGGACATCCTAGAGAGTACCCCGATGTAAGGTGGACATCCGGAAAATTGAGCAATCAGCCGCCATATTGGAAAATGTGAAAATGTGAAAAAAGTGTTTATCTCACGAACGAGTGGTCCGATTTTCACAAACTTTTTTTTGTTTTGTAGCTTATTTAATTGTTATTAATTTATATGCTGAGCGCAAATTAAATTCTGGACGTAAATAATTGAAAAAGGGCTCTAACTGAACCCCTGAAACGTACACAATTTTAAAACGCTTCCACTTTATTGAAACACACGGATTTCCTAAAAGTTATATGTATCATTGTAACCGCCATCATTAGTAGATCAAAATGTTTTTTTAAAGTGCTTGAATAATGTACTAGATGCCGAGATATTAATTATTTTATAATATTACGGCACGTGCGATGTCCAGAGTATTGGCAGTCACGGCTGCTTGCGGGGGTAAGGGACGAAGGTCCCCACCAGGTTACGCGCATAGTACAAGAGCTGCACTTGCAATCTATCTCTAAATAGGTGCAATTTGTTGTATTAGGTTTCTAATACTTAAATTATTTGTTAATTTTCCAATAACAATGAGTGCACCTATTACTTTGACAAATAACTGTGAATTTTTTGATGATCATAAATGTATATTTAGTCAAAAATATACAATGAGCGACTTTCAAGTACCGAACATGGCAAAAGAAGAATGAGAGATAGTGCTGCAATAAAAGGAAAAAATAATGTAATCAATAAACATTTGAAACTATTAGACGCCAATAATTCCCCTTTTGTATATCGCTCGGGAAATCTATGCTATAAAACGTTTACTTACTGAAAAAATATACCTACATAAAATAATGATCACAAAAATCAACAATCGAACAATCCGAGTACCAGTACCAGTACTACATGTGTCTATTAGTTAAACACTAATTTGTTTATGAATACGGCTGTAAAAAACCAAATTGTATAATAGGTAATAACATAAAAATGAAGGGAAATGTCAGATTTGCAAAAACTCACTTACTTTTTAGAGGCTACAAGTTACTTTGAAGATTCTGTTTTTTCGTGTTCACTTTTATTAAAGTCTGTAGAAGATGTATTTGGACAAGACATTTATGTTCGTAAAGATTGTTTATGCAAATATATACCTAATCAAATACGAACGCGCGGTTGCAAATGATAACAAAATCAAAATTGAATCTGTTTGCCAAGATGTGATAGATTTGATTACTAACCATATTTTCCCATTATTGAGGTGAAAGGGTTATGCTTTAACAAATATTCGAGAAGATATAAATAAAGCACTACCTGCCGAGAAACATTTAATCACTTGGCAGGTAAAGTCAATCTTACACCAAATTTCATTTTGATTTCGCAATCAATTGCAACTGCGTGTTCATATTTGATTATATATTTGCGCAAACAATCTTTATGAACATAAATGTCTTGTCCAAATACATCTTCTACAGACAATAAAGGTGTACGCGAAAAAACAGAATCTTCAAAGTAACTTGTAGCCTCTAAAAAGTAAGTGAGTTTTTCGCAAATCTGACATTTCCCTTCATTTTTATGTTATTACCTATTATACAATTTGGTTTTTTACAGCCGTATTCATAAACAAATTAGTGTTTAACTAATAGACACATGTAGTACTGGTACTGGTACTCGGATTGTTCGATTGTTGATTTTTGTGATCATTATTTTATGTAGGTATATTTTTTCAGTAAGTAAACGTTTTATAGCATAGATTTCCCGAGCGATATACAAAAGGGGAATTATTGGCGTCTAATAGTTTCAAATGTTTATTGATTACATTATTTTTTCCTTTTATTGCAGCACTATCTCTCATTCTTCTTTTGCCATGTTCGGTACTTGAAAGTCGCTCATTGTATATTTTTGACTAAATATACATTTATGATCATCAAAAAATTCACAGTTATTTGTCAAAGTAATAGGTGCACTCATTGTTATTGGAAAATTAACAAATAATTTAAGTATTAGAAACCTAATACAACAAATTGCACCTATTTAGAGATAGATTGCAAATTGCAAGTGCAGCTCTTGTACTATGCGCGTAACCTGGTGGGGACCTTCGTCCCTTACCCCCGCAAGCAGCCGCGACTGCCCATACTCTGGACATCGCACGTGCCGTAATATTATAAAATAATTAATATCTCGGCATCTAGTACATTATTCAAGCACTTTAAAAAAACATTTTGATCTACTAATGATGGCGGTTACAATGATACATATAACTTTTAGGAAATCCGTGTGTTTCAATAAAGTGGAAGCGTTTTAAAATTGTGTACGTTTCAGGGGTTCAGTTAGAGCCCTTTTTCAATTATTTACGTCCAGAATTTAATTTGCGCTCAGCATATAAATTAATAACAATTAAATAAGCTACAAAACAAAAAAAAGTTTGTGAAAATCGGACCACTCGTTCGTGAGATAAACACTTTTTTCACATTTTCACATTTTCCAATATGGCGGCTGATTGCTCAATTTTCCGGATGTCCACCTTACATCGGGGTACTCTCTAGGATGTCCCCTAACAGTTTCTGAAGAGAAACTGTGTCGACATCGATTTGCTAGCAAAACCGACCTAGCGTACGGACTATTTGGCCATTTTGTGATACGGTGTGTCCCCGAATGTTACCTTTTCGGTACTCACTGAAGTCCTAATTGCAACTAATACGGTCGTAAAACAGGAAAATAGTAAAGGCGTACCTATAGGTATAGCCTATCTGAAAAATAACATGCGAATTTTTTAATGAAAAGGGCGTATCTAAATTTCTTTTGTTATTATTGACCAGTGAAAGGTAGCAAAATTACCTAATATTAATATCAAAGCCGGGAAACCTAAGGAAGAAGTACAGACCTATAAGTAAGTTTATTGCAAATAGTATCAAAGCTGTTTGAAAAACTGTTATTACAAGGACTAAAGCCGATAATGCTGGATTTGGTTGGTAATTTGGTATAGGTACTGGTTAATTAAACGAATTTAACGAATAAGTATGTGACAGTGCAACCAACATCTGCATGATGGAAAAAGTTCACAAGTCGAATGTAGAAGTCTGATATTATAGGCATCAAGAATTATACGAAACGTTTTTCAGAATTTCATTTCAAATAGGTACATTAATGAATTACAGGATGCATCACATTGCAAAACGCAACCTTCCATAACCAAATGTACCTATGTAAAAAAATCTTTTTCTATAAATTACCGATTATGATGTTGCCAATAGTTTAAAAAATAAATTACCGTAACAAAAACTGATAGCGCTTACAAGAAGAATCTAATTAAAGTGCCCCTTCATTTTGAGTAAACCTGTAAAGAAAAGTTAAGAAACATAGGTAATATGTTGAAAAGTAGTTGGAAATTAAAAGTCTACTGCAGAACACAATAAATACCTACCTATGGTTCTGTAATGGAGCTTTTAAATTGATGTTTTCAGCTAACGGTGGTCTTTATAATTTGGTAATGGTTAATTATTGTTATTGGATATAGTTACGTATTGATGGTTTTGCATTTTAGTGTAAGTATAAGTAATCATAGTTTTGAAATACATTTTCCAAGGTTGCAGAATCTTCGCAATTACAATTATTGCATCTGCCAACAGAATAATTTTTTTATTTTAATAATACTACGGGGGGCGTTAAGTACCAAAGTAGTTTTCTTCCCCAGCTAACACAAAATCTAAAACAAAATCAAGAGTGGGTCATCTGCAAGCTGTATTACTTTTATAGAGCCAAAATGATGTTGGGTGTTGTAAAGCCTTGCAAGGAAGTTAATTTCCCACAGAATAAATAATTCCTGAGACAAGTCCAAACAAATATAATAGCAGCCGAAGAAACCAATCTTTTTTGTTTGGTTTTGCTATCGCGTTCTACCTATCTCGATTTTGGGCAAGTCTCTTCATTCCGAAGTATTACGTAGATTTTAAATCCGACGTCTTGAGCTTGGCCATTCGCATGCGTTTGATGCTTCGTACACGATTTTGTTCTTGCGATTTTTTCATTTTATTTTCATTAGTTATACCTATTTGAATTTGTGAAAAATTTTACTGATGCAAACAAAAAGAATAATTCGAAAAGAAAAATGGCGCCTGTATGAAGCCCCCTTTAATCATACCTACCGTTTATAATTGTGGGAAATAGGTAGTCTTTCATGTCGTAACAGATGGGGCCTACAAGGTGAAGACGAAAGCAGTATCACAAGGGTAGCTCCAAAAACAAGTAGGTGCTACTAATCTGAAATTGAATTTACCTAAAAACATTTGGACCATAGCCCAAGTCTTTTAATTTATTGGAATCATACAAATATCGGCTGCTATGTCAGAAGGTGTCAAGTGGCGCTACCCTGCGAAAATGGGGCGACTCGCTGGGACCCTTTCGCCGTAGACACGGCTGCGATAAACTTTACTAGGTACACGTACACGCTTTTCCTTTGTGTCCTTTTCTTGCTCATTATTATTTTAAGCTTTTATTTACGAAATAATAATTTTCTATATTTATTTGTTTAGTAATAAGTACTCTGGTACCTATGTTATATTATAAATTGATTTATGTAAACATTTTTAAGAAACCCTTTTAAAAATGCAATGTAGACGAAAATTTGAAATAACAGGGTGGCAGGTAATTGATTGAGCTTCTTAAAACATGTATTCTTTAGTTAGGGTGGATACCCCTTGAAAACATTTTATGTATAAGCATAAAGTAAATAGCGTATAAGATTGATGATGATTCATGTAAAAATAAAAAAGTTAGTATTTTTATCAACGCCGCTGCGCCGTGTTCATTTCACTCGACTTTCACAGAATATTCTAAGTAGGTAAATTGCCGTGAAATTAGTATTGCGACAGGTCGGCAGCTTTTAATTCCAAAAACCACACACGGTTTAGTTTGCAAATAAAACACTAGACGAAAAAACTCCTAAAGATAAGTTGAATATTTTCCCACGTACTACACATTTTTGCATTTGTAAATGTAATTCAAAAGCATACCTTGCACTTGTAGAATAAAATGCAATTGATCGTGTTGTGTATCGCAGTTTAATTAAGAACGATTGATAAACGATATTTCAACCGTAGCCTTAAAAATAATTACATATTTAAATTTATATTTCTTGCGGAATACTATTACAGTTTGTGTGCCTTAATCCCGATGAAGTAACAATATTGTTATGGTTGAGTATCTTGATTAATTGAAAACAACTTATCCTTTTAAAAATATTATGATAATAAATCTCAGGCTTGGAAAGCAAATATGACATGTTCAATTTCTTTATATAAAAACGCTTATGGTAATTTGAGAACGTATGATTTTTAGAGAGCTATGCTTAATAATTGGTATGAAAGAGATTGTATGAATTTTCCGTCGGATATTGAAGGAAATTAACCGTGTGGATATAAGTATATCGGGTGTCCCAGTGCAATATAAAGAATTTCAATCTTAATTTTAAGCCTCTATTGACAAAAGGATCTGAATAGCGTTACATCCACCTTATAAGATTGGGTGTCCGCGTGTCGCTTGACCGAGAAAAAGGGGCAGGCGTAATTTGCGCCGAATTATACCTGAGTAAACCGGCCATTAGTTGGGTACCTTAAGCATACCCGTAATTTGCGTCGACTATCTTTAAGGTCCGTAAATCCTACCTGTAAAATGCACCGAATTGCATATTATACCATCTGCCACCACCATTCTTATATTCTAAAATTTTTGAATTTAACAAGGCCGCCCGTTTCCTTAGTACATCTCTATTTTGCATCGATGCGGGTTCATCCAATTTTACAGTTTGTATTTTAATATATGTATCTGTTTGAAAATTATTTAACCTAACCTAACCTAACCTAACCTAACCTAACAAATATATAAAGAAACGGGTGAGTAGGGTAGAAGTTTGAATTAAATCTAGAATGAAAAGATTCGCATGCATTGGTCGTTCTTTCCATGCTGTCACTAGCTGCAGGCCAGATGGTTGGTGAAAATGTAGGTAATCGGAAATTTATATTATTCGCGAATCTTCAGGTTGAATATTCAGAAAATCAAAGGCGAAACAATCGCCTACTTCATCCGGATTCAGAAATGGAACACCAAATAAGTATGTTAGCCATTTTCCAATATCGCTGTCTTTATTCTGGATTCTGCCACAAGCCCGAGCTCTTGAATTTTCCTGAACCAAGCTTGGGCTAAGTGAAACCTACATCCAATAATTTTTGTTTCGGGCCAAAGAGTGGTTATTGCACCATGAATTGCTTTCTCAAAATCTGAGACTATAATTTTAGGGTTCAGCAAAAACAAATTTTCGTAAGTTTTCTGTTTTTTGTGGTAGTAAACAAAATGCCAATGGAATGTAGTGTCCCCCTTGTAAAACATGCAGGGTGAACAATTGTAAAAAGAATTTTGTGCAATGGGAAAAGTTCCGTCCAAGTATACTTAGGGCGAACTCCAATGAAATTCCACATTGGTTTTACATGAAAGCACCACAATTTCACTTGATTTGCCAGCAGCAAATACAAAAGTCATTAAGGGTTGATAAAGTTACTCGGCGCAAATTACATTAAGGATTACCAAACATTTACAAGTTCTCGGCGCAAATTACGTATGAGATTACAGGGCCAGGTAAAATTCTGCGCAAATTACAATCGCCGAGAAAAAGATAGTGATAGTTTGCAACGTATAATGCGCTTTTATTCTTGGGTTGTTTGAAACGTGGGCAAATTAACCAGAAATTATAGTTTCAAAATCCTTCAAAGGGCAACGAATTATATTGTTGACGCTACCATCATAAACCACCAAAGGGTAAAGGTGAATCATAATTATGTTAGTAATGCTTTTTTTCTTCTTCCTCGAGAAGACGGAAAGAAGAACAGGAACATGACCAAGGTCAAGATATTCGTTTGGTCAACATTTCTCGTTTAGGAAGTATCTGGTTAGGGCTGGATGCGGTCTCTGGATGAAGTATTATGTAGCAGGTACCTATACAATATTCGTATAGGTACCGGTTAATTAAAGCTTATTGGACAATGCATTTGAGCAAATACCTATCTTGATTTAGAAATATGTATGTCACGTCAGGAAACCATATCGCCTATAAGTTTTAGGTAAGTGGAATGTATCAGTTAAATATAACGTGTGATTATCTAAATTTGTTGATTAGTATTTAGTAGGCTGTGTAACTTTGCAAGTCATGTTTTAATCATAAAAATAGATTACCGGCGGATGCGCTTGTACGTACGGTTTCAATGGCCTGGCAGTAATTCTGTAAAGTACCTACCTACTTATATCATGATATTCCGTACAGGGTCGCCATCTATTTCCTGTCAAGTAACTTAAATGGCGGCAAAAATCTTGTTTGTAATCGAACCTAAATATTCGTCTCATAACGACCAAAGCGTGCGTTACTTGTACTTGTACTTGTACTTCCAAATACGATTAAAACTAAAATTAAGTGGCTTGAAGCAGTTTATTTTAAATTTCGTGGTAATAGTTTTAAACAGTAATCAAACCAATAGTTAATAACTTTTAATGCAAATGATATTGTAAATATTTCCAAAATTACAAGGAATCCTATATTATGAAGAGGCTTTTCAGGCAAGTAATTTCAATATTTGTAAAACAACGATTCATCTTGTCCATCTTGATAAAGAAGCTGTACCACCCATATTTTTATGTCCATGCAAGGGACTGTCAGTTTAGAGTAGGTAGTACCAAAGACTATAATAGCGTTTTCCACTGGCAGAACTAGTGCGCACTAAAACTGCACTTACTCGGTTTTGCGTATTCCCAAAACCGAGTAAGTGCAGTTTTAGTGCGCACTAGTTCTGCCAGTGGAAAACGCTATAAGTGAAGTCCATTTATTGTGCAATATAGGCATATTGCAAGTTAAATGCTCCGCCCACTTTATCATTGAAATGTAGGCAACCCATTATACATTGATATCAAGTTTTGCGCCTGCTTACTAGGGTTCCATGTAACATTTCCAAATTACATTTTTTATTTTATGAGATATAAAATATTTTGTTGTTGTAAACAGGCCGTATCTTCCTGAATATGATCTTTAGTTAAATAAGTTAACCTATTGAACATATCACAAAGTTTAGAAGATTTTCGTACTTCTTCCAGGCGTAGCAGCTCTTGCAATTTTATTTACGGTGGACGTTTTGAGAGAGATAAAAACACTATAATAAAAGCTTGCACCCTAAACAGTATGCTCAGTTAGAATAGCAGTTTTCTTGAAATATGCTACTCAAAAATGAATAGGAATATTATAGTGTCTTTTAAACGACGCGACGTATGAAAGACAACGATTACATTCAATTAAAAGCGGCTGAAATAATACAACATTTTTATTAGAAAACACAAACAATTTCCAATAAATGGAAACAATATTTAATGAAAGTCAACATAAATTGATATTTTTATATAGTCTGCGACTTAAAAATCTTTTGCTCCATGTTATGATCGATTGGGTTCATATCTGGAGCGGAGGAAAAGGAAGATGTTTTATTTCCCCAAACACGATCTCCAATAGTACGATATAGTCTTTGACGTCGACTCTTATTACTTTGGCAAAATCTCGATTCATTCATAAATACACGTTTTGTACTACTTCATCAGTATTCTACACGTCTTTTTCGTTGGTTCGCAGTTCTTGCAGAACATTTGAAGGGCCGATGTGATGTAAGTCCTACCTCAAACAACCACTTTCTTACAGTTTAATAGGAGATTAGAACTCCTGTCGCGTTTTGAACAGTGGAAAAATGGTCCATTTGTACATTAATTACTAAAAATTGATCTATCCGAGGTGTTATGATTATTATGATAAATTTAAGTCTACTTCCAGTCCTTCTTAGGCCCAGTTGTATAAACGATTTGACTTTCAGTTCAGCTGATCCACGATCAATTGTCATGGATATGATTGTTATAACAATTGGTATCCATGACAATTGATCGTGGATCAGCTGAACTGGGAGTCAAATCTTTTACACAACTGGGCCTTACAGTCATACCTGTTTATGGGAAGTTCTGTAGTCTCTATAGAGACCACGTGAATTCGCGTATTAGTAAATTAGATTGATCAGCTGTGTGGTCAGTATTGCCAATTATATTATTAACATAGTATAATAATTATACAAGTAGGTATCAATAAGCACAGCTAACTAGACCACAAATCCAGCTAAACATTCCTTAGAACTTCGTTAAACGCCAAATATGAAAACACCTATGCGGTTTTTAATTTTAAGCCGTTTTACATCAACACGCATTGGATCGGGATATAAATTTACTTGCTCGCAGTTTTGCCGAAGTTTAGAATATTACCTATATTTGCTTAATAATTCAACGCCGATATACTGATTAATCGTTATACAAGTATACAGTATCTGATACTGTATCAAACTCATAATAAAATCAATAATCAGAAAACAGAGTAGGTACCTTTAATTATCACATTTTATTCTACACTTAAATTTACTAAATAATTACGAGTTGTTGTTTTTCCCAGTTAATTTGCAAAGACTTAACATCTATTAAAAATCAAGCAAATACAAGTTGGCACTGTAAACGTGTACATCTTGAAAGAGATCGTCGCTTATTAACGAGAATTTAAATAAAGTTGAACCTCTTTCTCTTCCGCCGTTATAAGAAAGCAAGGGACAAAACTTCAAGGGGCGCCGGTCTATTCATCAAGTTTGCTGACACTCTGACATATGGAGAAGTCTGCCACGGGACCGTGTCAAATATCACCAGTTATATTACCCCACATTTCGTTTGCGGTTTATTTTTCATTCTGTTTCTTTGTAGGAAGTAGGAACCACATCAGAGGTATTTTTTGTTAGATCATCTAATTTGAACATATATTTTAGTTTTAATTTTTGTGATTGGCGAGGAAAGGTAATTACAGGATGTTCATTGATTTGTACGCAGTTTACGAATTTTCAAATTTATGATAGGTAATTTATTTCGAATAAAAGTATGAGGAAATAAAACATTTTATGTAGAATACCGTTCTTTAGGTACCATTCTTGCTTCTTATAACCGCGACCGGGGAAAGGAAAAAACCCAAAGCCCTGTATTGAAATTATTGTTAGATGAAATCTACATAAACAGTTTGAAAATTTCTGGTAAAACATTTGTTAAACTTTTGTCTAATTACCTACTTCCGCCACCCCTTTAAATATTTACATTAATATTCTGCGGTGACGTTGTTCGTATATTGTTTGTAATTTTTTCAACTACTTAGTAAGAAAAATTTGACATATTTCAAGTATCATATCAATTTCAAAGCTGTAATTTCAACACTTCTAAATAAATACTGTAAAGGGAGTTTTGAAAATACTGGAGCGTGTTTTATTGACCATAAAGATGAAAGGATAGTCGGTGTAAACGGAAAAGGGTGTTAGAGGAGGTAGAGCTCTCTGAAGGTGAAAAAATATGTATGAACATGTGTGCAAAAATGCATTGATAAGGAGTTACACACAGTTATACCGAGTGTTAACCACCAAACCTGGCCATAGGACCTATGCAGTATGCATGTTTCAAAAATAATATATGAGTTGCCTTGAAATATTTCTGTTTACCTAATATCATATTGACGACTTCATTTTTGAGTGATAAAATAATACTAAATCTGGTCATAGTTTTGGCAAAATTTATGTGGCCTACTTCATTAATTCCTACTAAACAGCACATCGATTTAATAACACAATTTCATTAAAAAAATAAGCTGTCAACATGACATTAAACTAAAATATTTCAAGGCAACTCATATTTTTTTGAAACATGCATACTGCATAGGTCCTATGGCCAGGTTTGGTGGTTAACACACTCGGTATGTACCAATCAATTTCATGTAATATATGTTTGAAACAACAGTTGGACAAACCTCTTTCTCTGGTTGTAGTTCATTGTTATCGAGATTCAATTTGTTTCTTTGTTTAACTTTTTTTATCGGTTTTCATTCGCGTTCAGCTGGTTTTGGTTTGCTGTTTTTACTTTCCCACCACCACTGGTAGGTATATATGGGAAGTATTGATATCATAAAAATTTTCGAAATTGAGATTTTCGCGGAAATACGTGTTTTGGACCTCCAGGAACCCAAACAAGTGGTTAAGAAAAAATGTCCGTCTGGATGCGGGTGGGTGGGTATGTAACACCTCTAACGCAAAAACTAGTGAACCGATTTTGATGAAATTTTAAATGAAGGGGTATATCGAAAATTCATCGACAAAATAAGCTTTTCAAAAAAATCCGAAACCGGAAGCGGAAGTTAGACATGTTTTTTTGGTAACATTTTTTTCAGAAGCAGAATATTGAAAATCTGAGTAGCAGATATCCATAATTCAAGATGACGAAGAATGTTATTTAGTAAATCTAAAAACGGTCGCAACGGCCCCGCCGTTCTTCCAAAATATTTGAAAGTTTTGAAAAATTATTACAAAAAAACTGGCTATAGTCGGGGCACGCTAATGGTGCATCTACGTCATCAATCGCATTGTCTGGTAATTTTGTAGTAGGTATAGTAAATTCCAAAACTTTATGTACTTCAAGGTCATACGAACTAAGTTATGGACATACGTGCGCCGATGTAGCTGGTCCAGATCAGTGCAGGAGATATATATTTTTTCGTTCCTTTTAAAGTTTTTTGCTTTACCCTCAATTTACAATTTTTAATGATTGCTACACTTATTAAGATGTATGATTCATGTTACGCCGCTGTAATTGTCAATTTGACAGTTCTGCGTACACTTCAGTTGTATGACCTTGAAGTACATAAAGTTTTGGAATTTACTATACCAATCTTGAAACAGTATAAAACTGTAATTTTTTTTGTGAATTACCTATTAAAAGTATATGTTTTTTATAAGCCCATAGAATGTTATTTTACAGTTATTACTTTTATTAATTAGTTGTATTCATATTATTCCTGCAAAAAATGAAAACGTTTACTAATTATTTTTTTTCGTGCTATAAGATTTTATTTAAGCACATGATCATTGTTCTTTTTTTTTATTGTGTTTATATTGCTCAAACGTCACTCTGACAGTTTGAGAAACACATTAAAGCAAACGACGTTTTGAGAAACAATAAATAAATATAAACAGAGTAATTCATGGCGTCATGGACGCCATTAAAAAATTGATGACGTAGATGCACCGTTATCGTGCCTCAACTATACATGATTTTGTGTAAATTTTCTACACTTATGCAGTACATTTTCGTTTTTCAATTATTGCTAGAATGTCACTTTTACGAGATTTTGAAAATCGGAAATTGATGCTCCTATTATTATATATTATATTTATTAGTCCAAATATGAAAAAAGTTTAAATATAAAAGTTGTTCAGTAGTACCTATATAGATTTGCATTCTCCTAAATTTATATTACGTATACTTACAGGATGTTTGCTTTCCACAGTAAGTACAATAAGCAACTTTGTTACCTATATTAAATGAAACACCTTATATATTATTATATAATTGAATGCAAAATTTAGTTGTCTGTCACATAATATAAGGTGTTCATATAGCTAAAATATACGGTTGATGAGAATTTCGTACATTTTAACCAGTGGCGGCCGGTGGTCAATCATAAAGGGAGGTCATTTTAAAAAACAAAATATAAACAAAATACTAAAAACGAAAAAACTTTATTCTTACCTTAAAGGGATTTATATTTCAGATCAATTCCTCTATCTTAATTAAGGTGTTTTTTTATCGTATATCCGAAAAAAAAATTACACTAAAAAGTGTGGCTGAAAACTAATTACTCTTTAATGAACGCAAAATGATTATAAATACTATTAGCCGAGGCAGTCCGGCTCCGAGCCCACCTTTAAGCTATTGTAAAAAAATCTTGTACTAAGTCAAACGAAATTCGAGGCTGTCCGTTTCACTCTGGAATATTGTAATTCCTATCTACCGCATAAACACGTACGTGTGTGCTAAAGTCAACGACGAGGCTGGATCCAGAATTGACCCAAACAGTAGCAGTACTCGAAGTATCAACAATGACACATGCAAGCAGCCGAGATTTCATATTCAGGCACGATTGGGTAAAATGATATCTTACTAAAATAAGAGTTGGAAAACTTTGAATTAAATATTTATTATTTATGTTCTGACTTCATTAGTTAACAGTTTATCAATGTGCAATTTTCCTGGGGAGGTCATTGACCAATTGACCTAATGGAGGAGCCGCCACTGATTTTAACCGTGTCCCGGTTTATTATTATTACTTATTATTACAGATGCGTGTTTTCTTCTGTATATATTGAACCCTTATAGTCTCGTTTTTCTTGCTACGCATTCAAATGATTTCCAGCGTTTGCCTCGCGTACTATACTATTGAATACTATAAACGAAATGTTTATTTTTAGTATGGGAAAGTCCAGGGGAGGTGGGCATCTCCACCTTTTTTTTACTTATTTTTCGAAATATAATTTATCACTGAATTTTCTGTCATGAACCTCGTGTACAGAGAAGTATAATCATGTATAATGCAAGTGCTGCAAGAAAATATGTTCAAATATTTCCAAATCGGCGCAAATTAAACAGGAAACTCTTTGAAAGTCGAAACTTAGAAAAAGCCGTGGCACCGGGAGACTTGAGCACTTTATTTCAGCAAGACAAATTAGAAGAAATTCTGTGCATTTTTCAATGCTCCGAGGGTCGACTATAATAAAAAGGTTCTACTGTTCTACATCATGTAAAGGTTGTTATATCGCTAATACGTACAAAATGATTACGCGTTTAACTGGAAGTTGTTAGATTAAAACCCAACCCCGCCGGAAAATGTATTCCTTATCAATGAATTCATCGGCGGTTTACCAATTCAATTGCCTCTTAGATCGCTTGATTGCAACGATCAAGAAATTTCGTTTTCGAGTATTTAACTGATGTGATATTATTATACCTATTTCTACAATCGCAAATATTAAAAATTCAACATTCCCGCACCCAAATTAAGTGCCGAAAATGATCAATTCCCGCACCGCGCGGGAATAGGTTTTAACAATGCGTTGCTTAGCAACAACAGTAAATCGCGTGAGTTTTGCTTGAGTAAATTTTGAAGAAAAAAATCCAGTAATATAAGACAATTATACACGAATGTAGTTGTTTATAACATTTGATAACCCCTGCATTCATTTCGGAATCGTCTTCCCGAACTTGTTATGAAAATAAATATTCCCTTATAAATTCGTTATACAGTATTTTTGAACATGTCAACGAATGTTCAGACCTAACTAATGGGATCCACGATTAGATTTTGCCTGAAAATCTGCTTTGCTACTATAGTGTTTACCAAAGTTCAGAAGTAGAAAGCATTTGATGAAGAAACCGTTCATTACAAAATCGAGTACGAAATTTTAACTCCAGGTGGAATGTCATCTTCTAATATTATTTGTTGGAATATCATAAGACCATTAATCAAAGTGTAGTATCATTGTAAAGTATACTCAACATTTCCTAGTATATGTACTTAGTACAAAACCAGACTTAAAGTAGGTAAACTGTGAATCTTAAAAGTGTAATTTCAAAAGAAATTTTCGATGAAGAATAGTCACACAGTTTTATGAAATAAAGTTACTATATCTTCGACCAGTAGCGTAACATGAAGATTTTGTAAATTTACAGTTGATGGATTTATGTGCAGTTAAATGGGCTTTCACCTTCATCTACTTGTATACATTTTAGCGAGAAAAGTGCAAATAAATGTCATCGCTTTCCGATTGTGCTGTCTTCAAGAGGAATTGGCGACTGAAAATTTTGTTAATGACTTTTTCACGGGTGATTTATATGAACCTTTTCCCGTTAATGTGGAACAAGCTAAACGTAATATCCAATCGAATTAAGTGTAGGTATTTTTAAAATCTCACTTATCGAACTATTTTTAATTACTATTTTTAATCACAACTATACAGGGTGATTTTAAAATGTGTCGCCAAACTTTGAGGTATTATTCTGCGCACCATGACAAGTAAAAAAGTTCATATAAACATGTGTCCGAAAATCAAGCGTTTCCGAGTTATGAGCAATTTTTGATTCGTCGCAATAGATCAAACTGTACCTACCTATTTAAACTTTAAAAAATATTAAAGTGGCTGGAATACTACTTGCTGTCAAAATCAAACAAAAACGGTGTTGTCTATGCCAAAATATACACAAATGCAGAATTAGCAGACATGCATTTTATGTATGGTTGCGCTTACCATAATTTTCTGGAATGAACTCCCAGGCCTTTTAGAAGATGTGCCAATTACGTCAAGGGATGTGGTTTATGCACGATGGGGCTCCACCACATTTTCTCATACTTGTGAGGCAGCACCTATCTCAAGTTTTTGGCGAGCAATGGATAGGTCGAGGTGGGCGTATTCCATGGCCGCCACGCTCACCGGACCTTAATCCGTTAGACTTCTTCATTTGGGGATATTTGAAAAACCTCGTGTACACCACCCCTATTAACACAGTCGAGGGGTTAAAGCGGCGTGTTAACGCCTGTCAGAGGAACGCCAGGCGTTTTTGAAAGAGTAAGACAGTCATTGAGGCGTCGATTAGACGCCTGTGTGGAGGTGGGGGGTGGACATGTCGAACATCTACTCTGAAGAATTTAACATTATTGAATTAAAATCTAATAATTGTTATCAACTTACACGAATAAAGTTTAATTTTGTTTAACACGGTTTCAATTTCCTAAAATCCTAATTACAAAAATTGCTCATAACTCGGAAACGCTTGATTTTCGGACACATGTTTATATGGACTTTTTTACTTGCCTTGGTGTGTAGAATAATACCACAAAGTTTGGCGAGACATTTTAAAATCACCCTGTATAGTTACTTTGGTTGTATAAGCAGAGAATTTTAAAATTCTTTCTGAGGATTTTTAATTTAATAATTTTGTTTCTGGTATATTATATAGGGTGTCCTGTTTTCGAGGCTAAACATGGGGATCTTAGTTAGCTTAAGAGATACGAAATGGATTAAATCGAGGAAAAGTTACGCATTTTAATGCTGACCAATAATCTGAAAAGAAATTTGATCCATGACTTTTAGTTTAGAAAATATCTAAAGAAAAATGAAAAATCCCGATTTTTGTTTTTCGCTGATAAAACGAAAACAAGTTTCAATTTCATTTCAGATAATTGATCAGCATTAAAATACGCAATTTGCCTCCATTTAACCGACTTCGTTCCTCTATGGACACCCTGTATACTATACTATTTACCTACTTTAATTGATAGTTTAATTATATTGACTTGATTTTGAATATCTGAGTACCTAACTATATTTTATACGTTTTGAATCGCTGATGTAAAAATAGTTCTTAATAAAGAACTTTTAGTAAATATTTTGAAATAACGCGAATACTTGCTCACTTCGCTGATTTCAATTTGATCATTAATCATACAATCAATATAATTTATCCGCCCTTCAGAAAGCTATTTAGCAGAATTAGTTTTGTTTATTCACTGATTGTCACGACCACTTGTTAATGTGACAAGCGAATAATTTTCATCAACAACACAATATACAAATAATCAAATAAAGTTACTTCATTGTTCTTAAAATACTAAATTTGATTTAAGACAGTTTGGATTAAAAATCATTCTCGCCAAAAGTTTGCTTAGTATACAATCAAAATGTTACGATGTAGTTTTAGGTTTGGGGTCAAGTATCGGTTATTTTGCATCTGCAACCTGGTGTTGAATTTTGCGGTGTTCTTGTAGACTTCAGACCGGCTTTGAGCACCAAGCTCAGTTTACAAAAGGGCTTGCCGACGTAATAATTAACCCACATGTGAAACACACTCCTGCTACCGTCTCTTAAAGTGCCTTCGAAGTTATGGTTTAACAACCATCAACCAATATATATACGATTTGTTAGATACTTACCTACCTTATATTTTAGAAGATTATAAATTAACAAGTTTCAGAATAGAACACATTATCGGTGATGTACTACTCTTTATTTTAAGGTAAAATAGTAACAAATACAGTAACACCTTTGGTTTACACTTCACGTTAGCTAATCTATAAATTATTACATGTTGCTTAGCAATATTAGATATTAACACTTGAATAATTTCGAATAATAAGGTCAAAAATGCTTAGTAACTTTTAGTGAGTATTAAGAGCTATAAGAACTATACAAAAATAATGATTTCCGGCCTTTCTTTCTTTTTTTAAGATATCGAATTATAATCTTTCTTGGTATTTTAACATTTAAAAGTCTAATAGGGTATAGAGGAGATTATGAAAATAAATAATAAACGGAAACGAATTTTGAATAGAAGTTTACGACCTGATGATCAAAATGGTTGTTGCTATTTTTATGAATACGTACCAGTATTAAAACTATTTATAATTACAGTGGGTACCGTTATTTATTAATGTAAACATTCGGTAAAGTATTATGATTGGTTATTTCTATATTTATCAACCTGTTACTAAAATGATGAATTTTAATTACTGTTACACAATCAAGCTGTAATAATAATATTTCTTGATTATTTTTGTTTATAAATCTTAAAATATAATAAATCAAACCATACTCAAACAAACTATATAATATATTATTAGTAATTTTAAATTTTATATAACATGAAATATTATAAATAACAATGATAATAAAGAATGGGTGTTGATTATGTTAGAGATTAAAATGTTAGATTAAAATTTAATAACAGTTAAACGTGGTGTATGAACATCAGTACTAAACATAATTAAATTAATAATTGCAACATTTTGTGAATCCGACCGTTGAGCCTTAATTAAAGAACATTTTAAAATATCTGGAAAAACATTCTTTAGGTTTAATTCAAATATCAATGTCATTGTTTGTAACTAGTATCTTCTATCTTTCAATTTCCTGATAATGCAATGATTCAAATAGTCATTAAACCCAGAACGAATCGGGTTAATGTACGAAATACCGATAGTGGACACTGAACAATCGACTGATCGTATTTCATTTTCTTAGTTTACTCGTTCGAATTCATGCATCAAGTTGGCAATTCCTCCGAAGAGGTTAGTAATATTCCACTTTAATTTATACTAGTTTTTTGTATTAAACAGTTAAATTACACTTAGGTACTTTAATATGTTGAGGAGAAAGTATAAGTTAGTTGTGTAACTGGTTATTGTCTTAAAATAATATTATAATTGATTCAAATTCATATGATTTTAAACTCATGGATAACAGTGAATTCAAATTAATCATCACTTGGTACTTGCTGAGGTCGCTTTTGATATTGATGGATAATGTATGTGCAAATACGTATGTGTGTTCCATTTCACATAGAACTGCTGCTCAGCGCTAGTCAGTGTTTTAGTGTTACAGAATTTTTGAGGAAATGAGTTCAAGAAGCCTCAATTTTACTTACGTTAGACGGAGTTTTATTTTTTATTATAATGTTGACAATTGGTGTTATATCATGGGGATGTAGAGGAAGAGAAGTAAAGTTAATTTTAAAGACTCGCGTTAGAATATTGCAAGATATATCGAATTAAAATGTTGGATAATTTTGGTGGAGGAAGCGCATATATAACCCCCTTTAAAGGGAGAAGCAACTTATAATGTTTTATATGTAAAAATCTGTAATCTCTTCTCTGTAACCAAATCTGAACAACTCCTCTTTGCGGTAATTTCTTCAAATATTGAAATTTGCAACACTGCTGTTTAAAAAAACTAAAGAAGAAATACAAAACGAATTAAACAGCATCTTCAAGATGTGGAGCAAATTGACGTTGGGGAATAGAAAAAACGAACTTAAGTAATAATTCGGTAATAATATTACAATATAATGCAAGACAGGGTGAATAGTTTTTTTTTATCTATTCCTGTATTACACTTGGAAATGTCGCCGAATCCTTAAAAACATACATCACACGAGACCCACAGTTTTCCATCTCATTTTTAAAGATTGGGTTTGTATCGTATGTGCTTATACAGGGTGATCATTTGAAAACGATCCACCTTTAATAACTCTGAAAGTTTTGAAATTTCCAGTTTGAATAAAAACACGTCAACTTTGATATCGAGGGGGAAGTTTAAAACCGCCATTGAAGTAATTTTATAATTCACCCCCTCCACTCCAGCAACCCCCACTTTGAAATTTCAAATGGAACCACCTACTTTGTGATATATCATTTTACAGGTAATAAAATTCTCTATCTAACCATACTATTTTTTATTGCAACCCATCACCCCCCTCAACCCCCCCTTTTCTGAAATTTTTGACATTTCCGGTTTGAAAATAAATACGTCAATTTTTATATCGAATGGGAAGTTTAAAACCACTATTGAAAAAATTTTATAATTCCCCCTTCACTCCAGGACTCCCCCCCCTTTGAAATTACAAATTTCCACCTACCTTGTGATATATCATTTTACAGGTAAAAAAATTCTCTATCTAATCACATTATTTTATATTCCAACCCCTCAACCTCAACAACCCCCTCTTTCTGAAATCATTGACATCCCCAATTAAAAAAAAAACGTTCATTTTTATATCGAATGGGAAGGTTAAAACGACTATTGAAATGCTAAATAGTCATTTTAACCTTCCCATTCGATATAAAAATGAACTTTTTTTTTTAAATTGGAAATGTCAATGATTTCAAAAAGAGGGGGTTGTTGAGGTTGAGGGATTGGAATATAAAATAATGTGATTAGATAGAGAATTTTTTTACCTGTAAAATGATATATCACAAGGTAGGGGGAAATTTGAAATTTCAAAGGGGGGGGGTTGCTGGAGTGAATGGGGGAAATTATAAAATTATTTCAATAGTAGTTTTAAACTTCCCATTCGATATAAAAATTGACGTAATTTTTTTCAAACCGGAAATGTCAAAAATTTCAGAAAAGGAGGGACTGAGGGGGGTGATGGGTTGCAATAAAAAATAGTATGGTTAGATAGAGAATTTTATTACCTGTTAAATGATATATCACAAAGTAGGTGGTTCCATTTGAAATTTCAAAGTGGGGGTTGCTGGAGAGAAGGGGGTGAATTATAAAATTACTTCAATGGCGGTTTTAAACTTCCCCCTCGGTATCAAAGTTGACGTGTTTTTATTCAAACTGGAAATTTCAAAACTTTCAGAGTTATTAAAGGTGGATCGTTTTCAAATGATCACCCTGTATAGCTTTAATTAATTTCATGCCGTTGCCATAGATCTGTTTCTTTTTTTCTGGTGATCGTGCTGGTAACGAAACCAGATTTTCTCGGGGTATTCATCCATCGCGAAAAGTTTAATAAATGGTCTATCTATGGTTGTGTTGGTGCTACGTAGACGTACTATCTTAGATCACTTGGAACCAAGCGTTAGATAATTAATTACATTGTTTAGTTAGCATTTTGGCGCATTGACAATTAGGTATGTTGAGCGGTTGCCTGGAACCAGTGGCGGCTCACGGCGGTAGCCATAGTAGGGCACATTTAGATATTTCAAAAAGGCTTCATATATTTAGTATTGGTATGTAATAGTAAATAGGTAACGGTCAAATGCAAAAGTAATGTCCAGCGTATCTGCGTTCTGCTACACACTTCGACATACGTATATACCTGTATACTTTTTCCCTTTTTCTCTTTTCCCTTTTTCCCTTTTCTTGCCTGTTAAGATTTACGAACGAATAAAGTATGTTTTTTTAAAGATCCACCACCTGTTGCTTTAAGTTGGTATAAATAAATTGAAATTTTTAGTCTATTATATGGTAACATTTATTCAAACATCAATCAAAATGTTCTGTCAATTTATACGTGCGCATCGCTACATTTACAATTTAAAATCTTAATAAAAACATAAAGAAGACTACTCTAATATAAGATTTATTTTTATTGATGAAACCCCGATTTATAAAAACGATTCTGCTACTAAATCTTGGACTATTGACAACCTTCCCAAGAAAGATTATAAATTAAGGAAAGTAAGTTTACAGTGCTCCATTGTGGGTATATTCTCAGGTTTCTTAGATGAATGTAGTTTGCTTTGAAGATCCAGAAAGAATTTGATCGGAATTATCACAAAACGATGAATAGTCAACTATTTAAAATTCCAGCTCTATCATTTGATGCGGTTTTAAAATTGTTATTATTTTTGACTTTGCTCTATGTCATTCTGTCCGTTTGGATAAACCTCCAAACACATTTATTGACATTCTCAAGCGTTTCTAAATAAATATTATTTCCCGTTAAAATATATATTTTATTTAATATTTATTATTTCTATACTCCAACACATTATTCCAACAAAACTGCAATGGGAAAGTGACAAATGTTTTCACCAGTACTACTTATTATACCACTGAACTTGCTTTTCTGAGAAATATAAGAGGTAACATAACGCCGTTTTTATTGTTTTATATAGGTATGTGGTAACCCAACAAGATGAAATTAAATAGAGAAACGTGTTATACTTCTCCGTAAAGCGGGTTACAGTGGTACAAGACGTTTGTCACTGACTGTACAATAGTTCAATTATGGTAGCTGATAACTAATTTAGTACAATTAGACAATTTTATGTTCAAAATATTGGTAGCGCCAATCGTAATATATCAAGGTGAAGATTCGGGTACCGATTCAATTTTGAACCATAACTCTCATATGATGAGTCAGAGTTTGAACCGTGCGTCGCCGTCGGAATCTGATTCTGAAAATAATTTTTCTAATTTGCCTGAATACATTTTTTCTATTCTTACCTTTAATGATTTCAACTAGAAAATTATACTAGGTACTTAATATTAAATCGAGCGAATTTACATATACTCAGCATATACAGGGTGTGTCGGGAGGAAACTGACAAACGTCAGGTGTGTGTTCTACACGTAAATATAAGAAAAAAAACCCCAAAAGTTGTTACCCGATTTTTGTTTTATTTCAAGATAGAGGGTCTTCAATGCTCCAAGTTGTGCTAGTTAAAATGTAATTACATCTGTGGTTACCTGATGCTTGTTTTTTCAAAAATCGTTTAGGTATAAGGGACGGTATCTACACATATGTAGGTGTCGGCTTGAAATGTCCAAGAACTTTGCGTGTGAGGATCAAGTACTGCATTATTGCCATACCATTAGAGTACCGAATTGCGTGTTAATCCTAAGTATTTGAAGTACTAGTTGCATACGATTTTAAATAATTTGATATTTTTAATTTTCAAAATGAAAAATGAAGCTTTCTAGTGGTAGCTGCTGCGGTACGTGCCGCCACTACCTTGAACCTATGAAGAATTTCAATATTTGACTGCCCCATAGCTAAATGCTGTAAATCTAGACTGCTTTCTTTATCGCTTTGTGTTATGCGGGTGTCCAAGATAACGATTCCATGCCATGGTGATGTCGTAATCAGTAAGGAATAGAGATTCGGTTAAGTGAGAAGAAAATGTTCAGCATGTTGTTATTGAATTTTTTGTCGTTTCTTCAGATAAACATATAATACAAGTTAATCTATTAGTATGCATCATAATAGATAAACAATCGATAACTGGTGGTATTCTTCAACAAAGAATATGAATCAGAAATATTTTCTAACACATACAGGGTGTCCCGAAAATGGCGCATAATATTTATGGGGCGTTGTAGGTGACTGACAAGGGAGTAAGGGAAAAATACAAAAAGAATTCTACCTGCCGTGTTTTTGTAGTTATTAACCTAAAAAGATGTGCACAATCTGGCACATCCACATTTTATAACTTGTTAGGAAGCTATTTATTTTGATTGTTACCTACTCATATTACCTGGGAAACCATACGACTGATTTTTGAACAGAGCACAATGTTGCCAGAATCATTTTCGCGCTATCTCGATGTAAAAATGTCTTCAGTAATTATTTAATAATTGGGAATTACGTGCTTTTTTGAAAATTTTTAAAATTTGGAAACAATAAAAGACATTATTTTCTACAAATAGAGTACCCTTAGTCAGTTTCATTTCCAATTTTTAAAAAGTTACAAGTGTTAACTTTACATCTTCATATCTTACCAATTTGAGCGAAAAGATTTTTTTTAACATTTTTCTCACACTTGTTTAGCGGTACTGAACAGCGTACCATATATATTATGCGCCATTTTCGGGACATCCTGTATACCTACACTTTTTGCGACGTTACATGATGATTCTAACCGTATTATCTCCAATGATAAAAACTTCGCGTGCTAAAATTAAAATAAATTAAACTTTGAGATATAGTAAGTTTTGCAAATAGATTGTAGGTATCGTGCGGGGACGACCTCCTTGATACACTTGAGTGATGCTTAGTGTTATACAATCACAGTTTACTATATTATTAAAGCAAACATATTATTAATAGTTAATTCATCGTTTAATCAAAATGTTCCATAAGTATTATACGTATTATATCTATATATTTGTAATTCCAATGTATCTTGTATTAATTCAATAATTGTAAAACCTTTGATCATCAAAAGTTTATAAATAGAAGTATTTTGTTAGAATAAGATGCGTTCGTACCTTATTATTGTTGCATTCATCACAATTATTTTATAAAGTAGGTACCAACCTGCAGCATCTTTAAAAATAATCTGTACTGGTGTGTGAAAAAAAATTCAATAATCTCCTGTGATATAATTATTACCCTCACGATGGCATAACATTGGTCTAGTTTTGATTGTGGCGTTCACGATACTATTTAAAATTAGAGTTAATTAATTTCTTGAAGAAGTTAACACATTCGCTCTGCGTATGACCACAGTGTATGACTGATCGGAGCCGCACAGGTTGTCAGCCTGTGCCTGTGTGCTTGGCTTCGTTTATACAGAGTGATGATAAAGTATCGCAAAAAAATCATATTCTGGTTATTTAATGTTTTTGCGGAAAATACGGAGACCCGTCGATTTTTGTTTTTAAATTGCCATTTAGACAGATAATTTTCAACCCCCCACTCCTCAACCCTAGCAACCTCAACTTTAAAAATTTAAATAGAAAGATACCTTTAGTGACACCTCTTTTGATAGATCCTTTTATTCTTAATATTACAAAAAAAAGTTTTTCAAAATCGGTTGATAAATAACGGAGATATTTAACAAAATGTAATCAAATGAAAGTTCCAATATTCGACGACAAGAAAACGGCTCAAACACGCCGTAAATGGTAGACATTGAAACAGGCATTTCCTGATCTAAAAGTTTGTACGCGATACCTCCACATTTACCACAAGCGTCCGCATAAAACTCATCAAAAATCGCACCTGTGTATGTTCTTATTGATATAATTAATTAGGCGTATTTGGGCCGATTTCTTGTCGAATATTGGAACTTTCAATTGAGTACATTTTGTTAAATATCTCCGTTATTTATAAACCGATTTTGAAAATGTTTTTTTTATTATATTAAGAATAAAAAGATTTATCCAAAGAGGTATCACAAAGGGTATCTTTCTATTTAAATTTTTAAAGTTGGGGTTGCTAGCACTTAGGGTTTGAGGGGTAGGGGGTTGAAAATTATATGCCTAAATGGCAATTTAAAAATAAAAATGGACGAATCTCAGGATTTTCCGCAAAAACATTAAATAAACAGAATATGATTTTTGTGCAATACTTTATCATCACTCTGTAGTCTGTTTATATATGAATATATAACGAATATGCAAGCTATTTAATATACAATAAGGAACTGAGGTATGTACATCGCATTTAATCCCTGAGGGTGAATTTATTTCCTGAGCGAGCGGAGTAAGCGAGTAAAATAAATAGTCAACTGAGGGGTTAAATGTACATTTTAACTAATTTTGTTTAAATTTTCTAGTATTTTCATAATCATTCGAAAATAGTTTTTTATATCAAACTAATACTAGTAGTAAGTACCTACCTACTTAAATTGCATGATTAATTTTTTAAATTAAAATATTAGAGAGGAAGTTACATTTTCTTTAACTAATAATTAAATTTATAGAGGCGGAGATAAGATTACCAAGTTATACTAATAATATTATATACAATTTTGTCTATTTATCTGTTTTTATTTTGGAATTAATAAAACTTGATAATAACAAAATTAAATATGCGTTAATGCAACTATTCCTAAAAAAAAACATCCCCTATTACAAGTTTCATCTTCAAAGATGCAGATGCATCATGAATTAACAAAATTTCTATTTCGTAGTTTAACTTTAATCTTTAAACGCTTCTTGTATCACCCAGACTTAATTTAATTAATAATTATAGGCAGACTATGAGACTAACAAGTCGTTTTCGAATATCTTGTAGTTCTTATTTTATTACTTATAGAATGACTTAAGATGTTTTGAAAAGAATAATTAGAAAACATAAATTGTTAGAACTGAATGTTTTTGAAATGTTTTACAATTAAAATTTGAATACCATCGGTCTCTGTGATCCTTTTCTTTTCAAAGCAAAATGCCGCCTGAAGGATTTTTTAAAATTTTGTTGCAGGAAACTGGGAAGGTTGTACGACTAAAGTGACATAAGTAACAAACGACTTTACACGCCCCTTTCTACATCGGAAGCATGTAAATTGGGTGCTTCTGCTTGTAGTAGTAGTTATTAGTACCTAACTGTGTTAACTTCTGTAAATATTCGGTATACAATTATTATATAGAAGATATTAGATATTTGTACTTCAATTTAGTTAATTCAATGATTCAGTGTATACAGGGTGAATCGGGAGGAAACTGACAAACGTCGGGGTGCGTGTTCTACACGTAAATATAAGACAAAAAAACCCATAAGTTGTTATCCGATTTTTGTTTTATTTCAAGATACAGGGGACCTTCAAAGTTCCAAGTTGTGCTAGTTAAAATGTAAATACATCTGTAGTTACCAGATGAAAAAAAAAACCAAAATTGGATAACAACTTTTGGGTTTTTCTGTCTTATATTTACGTCTAGAACACACACCCGAAATTTGTCAGTTTCCTCTAGACTCACCCTGTATAACATGTATGACATTGCATCATATCTTATATGAGTGTGGAAGGAAAGAAAGAAGAAATATGAATTATAGTTGCCTAGGGTTTAATATTTTTTCTCGGCAGCTGTTTTTCATACCTGAGTCCAACCACAGCCATACTTGTACGGCTAAGTTAAGTTTGTATGGGGAGTTTCTAAAGAATTAATCACTTAGGAAGATATTGAATTTGTTCTGAATCAAAACTCAAAACCAGGGCTTTATGATGATCCTAATGAATTGCACTGAAATTGTTTTTGTAAACGTCAGACAAACTAGAAGTTTCTCTGAGTCCATAGAAACCGTTAAAGTTTGGTTTTTCTACAGTTTAAAATTCTTGGAGACTGTGGATTGAAAAATAACAGAATTAAAATGGAGGTTTGTGATTGGTGCAAAATTTACTTTTACTGCCGTCCAGGCAACAATTGCAGATAAGTTTTTAGAAATCCTTCAAATTGGTTTTGACATTTTTGATGTTTTTAAATTTTTAGTTTTTTTTTAAATTACCAATACTTTTTCTACGTTTGAAGATAGAATAACGTTTTATTTGTATTGGAAGTGGCTTTTTGAGCTTCGTCTGTTAATATTACCGACTGAAAAATATTTTTCATCCTGGGACGATAAAATGATGTTTTCGTTCAAATTTCAAACTGAAAAACAATATACCTACCGTTAAATTTGAACGTCTACACTCAACTTAATCAACTAATAAAAATTTTAAATGTTGGCAATAATTGAAATCCGTGTTTTAATTTGAACATTTAGCGATGTTGACTAAAATGTTTGATAAATAAAAATTACAGATGTGGTCAAGTTAAATTATTTGTTAAACGTATCATTCTTTTAACGTCCTGTATATAAATTCATGTGTTTTTATAAATGTTACTATTCAATCAATTGGTAAATAGTACCTCGCAGCCATCTTCTGATGAAAATTATAGGCTGATTTCTTTTACATCCATTTGGGACAGGTTACTATTATACTACATATATTTTACTTCCTTTCCTGATGCATGGCTACCTTCGTTCGTGATATTGACTGCTTAGTAAGTTTGCGTCTAGATGTCACGTACACCGATAAATTCACAAAGTCTGAAACTTACAATAAATTATTACGAAATAATAATAAGAAAATAATATGAATGCATAAATTAAAATATATTAATCTAGATTTTCTTATAGTTTTAAATTATTTTCTATTAGGACCGGATTTTCAGTTCGGGTTTAACTCTTGATTAAGATTATAACTTTCATTCCGCTTTAATTATTATACATTATAAATTTTAATTCTAGATAGTATTGTCGTATTGTGCGTTTGTTAAATTCTATGACGCAAAGCTCATGAAAATCTTTGAAATGGAAACTTCTGAGATACTTCACTCTAAATCTAAAGAACTGCGGTATGTAGCTTTATTTACTTAGTTATCATTTATTTTACTATAGATAATAATCAAAGGGTACCTATGTCCGTATGTATAATCAACCAGAATTGTGTTTTTTACAGCAAACATAATACGACCAATAAAATTAATGGATTAAACAACTGGATGTTGGCATTTTTTGTAATACTCTGTTTTAATCTGGTATTTGAAAATGTGGTGACGTGAGTTTATGTCTTAAAAAAATATCTAAATAGATAATTTTTAATTAGTACTTATTATTCTAGCTATGGCATTAGAAAAACTCCAATTGAGCTAACGTACGATTTTATAGGATTCCTGGAAATAAATTGGTGGTGTTATGTTTTGATGTTTTCAGGTAAGAATTATTTAAAATATACGGCTCAACAAAATTAGGGGAACACTTTTTTAAACTGGTGTGACACGGTCAAATGTCATCAAATATTAGCGTCAAAGTGCTTCAAATGTTGCGTGTAATTGCGACCTTTGACGGACTTTGATCACAGAAAGGAACAGTTTTCTTTGATGGGAACGCCCACAAAAATTTGTTGCATGCAACAATTTTTGGAATTTTTATCATTTAGCCATCAAAGGTATTATTATTTAACCTCTTCCATACAAATTAAATTGTTTTTAATGTTTACAAGTTGGCAAAATATACTCTTAAAATGCTTATACCTCACTTTTTCTAAATTTTATACAAACCAACCTTTGATGACATTTGATGTGAATTATTTGATGACATTTGACCGTGTCACACCAGCTTTAGCGGTAGCACCACAGTTTTCAGATCAAAGACAGACGCAAACATCAGATTTTCTTTTGTATACCTACTGTTCTTTCAACATTACTTAACAACGTTTCACGGTCCGCCCCTGAATTGTTATTACGTCAGACGATGATATCAGACTTTATTTTTAACAAATGATATAATTCTGAATTAGGAATACGGCCATTATCTGAATTCATTATATTGTATTTGTTTTTGAAAATATGTATAATTATATGTAGGTATTTGGTTTTAATTTTATTTTCTAAAGCACAAGGTCTCCAAGGATTTTATTTTTATTTAATGGTGTTCTTGTGTAAAGTTGATCCATTATACGATTGAGTAATACTAAACTACTCAGAAGACATCAAAATGTAAATGAGTTTCTGGTTTATCATTTAAAATGTAATAGAAAATCGGTGAGCTCGAATATCGCTTGAATGGCGTGTGTGCCTTTCATTAGCATCGATGACAAAGCTCACATCATCGTGGCATGCTGGGAGTAAGATGTTTTATTGTTGCAAAGATGCAACGGCACGGCACGGCACGTTTTCTAATGCGTCTGTCGATTAAATCCCAAATAGGTATGTTCGGTGGGATTCACAGAACACTACATAGTAATGGGATTCAAGCCCGGGCTCAGGATTGGCTATCCTTCACTAATATTCCATATTATTCTCTTATCGGATGAAGCCATCGCTGAAATTGTTCTCAAATGCCACAGCAGAACTTTTAAACAATCATCACAAGATAAATTTCCACGTTGAAACGTTGGGAAGCGCAAAGATGCGATCGTGTGTAGGTACAGATGCCGCCCCCAGCTTCGAAGAGATCCAATTTTCTGTACTTATTGAAGTGCGTTCCAGCACGTCTGGTCTATACATTCTATACGAAAATCGTAATTATAGTTAGATACAACCAAAATAGAGCCACTACCTCTTCAAGTATTGAAGTATTGGTCATTAGATAATGTTAGAGAGCGAAGTTTAGCGTTAGACGAATAATTTTGTGGTCCTTGTCTAAAAGACCCAGGAGTTAGCTTAACTAAGGTCGATTTTGTTTGAATCGTCTTCTAACGATGTAATCGAGTTCTCATACCGGTAGCTTTTTGGAGTAAATATTGTAGCTTACAAGCAGTACCAGTTCATCAGCGAAAACAAAAAAATTAATAATATTTAACAGTTTCGTGGTATATATGCCGCGCTCTGCATAACTAAAGATGAACTTATTTGCAACTTTGCTATTACTAAGTATACAGCGAAGTTCATTTATTATGTAATATAGGCATATTGCAAGTTAAATGGACCGGCCACTTTACCATTGGAATATAGGCAACCCATTATACACTGCTAAACACTCTTGCCCTGCTTACTGATTTTAATTTATTGTTTCACCCGTTAAATTTGTTTTTTATAATATTTAATACAGAACAAGATTGAAAACTACCGATTTATTGGAAACATCATTTATACTGACCAAGAAAAAATAGAAATGTGTACAAATTCATGTGTTATTGTTTTACGTTAATTTTTTTTTCATGTATCAAAAATTTTCTAGATGATCTTGATATTATAAACACATTAGGGACTGGTTTGTTAGACGTTAGGCGTATTTGTGGGTCTAATGGCTAATTTAATAAGTTTCACGACAATGTTCAAAACCATTTTGTTTTGAGAGTTTCTCTACATTTTGACGTCTACGAAGCAAGGAAAGCATATTTCTGTACTTTCAACATTAAAGGATTAAAAATAGTATAACAGGAAAGAAACATGATTCAAAGAATTGTTCAAAAAAGTGTTTTTATTAATTTTGTTGAGCAGTATACAGTGTGTCCCAAATAGAGTAGTATTGCATGGCTATCTTTCTTATTAATAAAGATACAGATTCGGTTAAATGGGCAATGTTGTGCAGTTTTTCATGCTGGTTTAGATACTGCTTAGAAAGATCAAACATTCCGAACCCTCCAAAAGATATCCGCAAAAAACCACAAAATCCATTTTTCGAAAAAGTCGATTATTTGGCTTGTTATAAAAGTTACAGAAAATTGTTTTATACAAAAGTTACTTGATTCATTAAGATAAACAAAAATATGTTTACAAAAAAAATATCGCAGAGGCCGTTTTCGAGATATTGATAGCAACTTTCTTATTTTAAATGGGCGCCATCTTGGATTTTCAAATGAAAAAATTGCATTTTTTTTTCTGCATTCAACGATGTATAACAATCTATGTTTAATATAAAAAATAACGTCATACTTAATAGTTTTTGTATTAAATAAAGTAAGCCATGAAAACAAGTGAAGTGTATGGTAGTAATTTTAATTACAACAATGTTAACGAATTGGAAGAATCTGTACAAGAAGCGTTAAATAGTATTAATCGCCACACATCAAATAAAGTAACTGAAAGTATTTTAAAAAGATGCCAGTTATGTTTGGCTAACAATGGCCAACATTTTGAACATTTACTGTGATTAAAATTAGCTATTGTAGATTTAACGTTTATTGTAAATATCGTTAATAACTGTAAATACATTTTGTTCCAAGTTTTTTTTGTTTTAAAATTCACTTGTTTTCATGGCTTACTTTATTTAATACACAAACTATAAAGTATGCCGTTATTTTTTATTTTTAACATAGATTGTTATACATCGTTGAATGCAGAAAAAAAAATGCAATTTTTTCATTTGAAAATCCAAGATGGCGCCCATTTAAAATAAGAAAGTTGCTATCAATATCTCGAAAACGCCCTCTGCGATATTTTTTTTGTAAACATATTTTTGTTTATCTTAATGAATCAAGTAACTTTTGTATAAAACAATTTTCTGTAACTTTTATAACAAGCGAAATAATCGACTTTTTCGAAAAATGGATTTTGTGGTTTTTTGCGAATATCTTTTGAATGGTTCGGAATGTTTGACCTTTCTAAGCAGTATCTAAACCAGCATGAAAAACTGCACAACATTGCCCATTTAACCGAATCTGTATCTTTATTAATAAGAAAGATAGCCATGCAATACTACTCTATTTGGGACACACTGTATTTCAGTAATTATTATCAAGAAAGTAATGGTAGGAGTTTGTGATAAACAGGAATATACCTAGGATTCTTACATTCTATTCATTCTAAACATGTTAAAATAGACATACACCTTTTCGCTCGAAATAAGTCATCAAAAGCTTCGTGGTATGAATTTTACAGGCTTTTTTTTAAATAGAAATGTATAGTTTGGTGTTTATCGAAAATCCAACCTATATTTATCGCAATTTTACTATATTTACAAAAATGAATTTAATACCGATCAGGTAATAGTTATTTTTTATACAAGACGATAAAATTATATTTTATCGACAAACGGAAAGTGTTAATTCACGGGCGATGAAATCGCGAGTGAATTAAGTTTCGCTAGTCGATAATTAAATTTTATCGTCGTGTATAAAATTCTATTTTTTTCTATAGCAGATGTTAAAAAAATAAGAAATATTTGTAAAAAAAAACAATTTAAAATTAGATTACCTATATTAAACCCGAAAATCTCAGTATCAAAGGTTTCCATTCGGTTTCCATGGAGTTTCCAGAAAATTAAACTACTTTATCTATCCTTGCGGTTAAAGTGTTACTTTATCTACCCTTGCGGTTAAAGTAATACTTGATCAACTATTTTTAGTCGAACAAAGCACACTTTAACATCTGCTATAGAAAAAAGATAATTTTTTTTCTGCATGTTTACAATTTGAATTTTTTATTTTAAATCAGGATATTATAGTATTTATATACATTTTTAGGTTACTTATTCCAGATATTATTATGTTATTCGAATGAGAAATTCTTAGCAATGGTAAGTTATCTTATATAGTTAGGTATATTCATTTTGGATCTGCGAGATTTGACTAAATTTTTTCACAAGGATTATGAAGATGCTATCTACTGACCATTTTAAACAGCTTGGTGTAATATTAAAGGTCTAACTGGGTCTGGAAAGACAAACTTAAAGAAGTAAAGTAGAAAGTTCTTATCTGAATGATTGATTAAACACTTTCTATCTATAAGCCTGGATTTTAAAATCCCGCAGATTCAAAATGAATTTAAGTCCCTACCTAGTACTACAGCGTGTCTAAAAATGAATTGCATCTAGTTACCTGTGAGCCTAAATTTTTATGTGCCACTGTTTATAGATTGGTATAGAACCACAGTTCAGAACTGTCATTAATTAATTGTCAATAAAAAATATTCACTTCTAATTATAAAATATTTATTAATACTACAATAGAAAATGTACACAGTGCAAGAAAACATGTTTTATTATTGAGGCATATTTCCATCAGGACAGTTAAAAAATGGAAAATGGGCTAATAACAGTAGCGCGCGAAAGCGGCACATTGTACTTTTGTATTGGAAATTCAAAGCACAGTAGCTGCAGGTAATTCATTTTTAGACACGCTGTATATTTGGATGCAATGTTATTTATATTTTTATGGTGTTCTGATAACATGAATTTTCAGGGAATTCTTCCAGAGAAGGTAGGAATGGCATTCCATGTGTTTATTGCGCTCTTCTCTTTTAACTTGTGCTCTATTTTATGCCTTGTTTATAAATTTAATCCCGGTAAGTATAATTCCTTATTATTATTCAAACTATTTTTGAAAATTGACTTGACTCTATAACTCGACTGCTTTCAAAAGTGATATCTGCAAATTAAAACTATGTGCGAGCTAATGTATACTTCTCAATGGATTAACGGTTTATAAGCCAAATTATTAATGTTTGTGCGGAGTTTCTTATAGTAAATTTTCTACAACTTTGGCCTTATATACTATGTTAGTTTCACCTATCTGGCCGCGGTTTTCGGTGCGTTTCAATTTGAAGTATTAATTAAATGGTATTTTTCGGGTCGTATATGGCTGATGACGTCACGCACTACTAGGTTCACTCCGGGGAAGGTTTACCTTCCGGGTATGTTTTCCTAGAATCATTCCCGCCCTGAAGTATGCAAGGCGTTTAATATGCAGGGTGTCCCGGAAATGATCCGTAATCTCTTGTATTTGGGTAGATCTAAAAAATTTTGAAGTTGATGGTTGAAATGGTTTTGTATTAGCGTTTTATTGCTAAGTCGGGTTTGATGATTTTTGGGTCAGCATCTACAAAGTGATTCGGCAAATACAGCTATTCTTCCAAAAATGTTTGACAACCAAATTTTGAAATACTTATGAAGTATTTTATGAAAATATTTTTTTTGATATAAAGAAGCTTGAGGGTACTCGTTGATAATCGTTCTTTTAAACAGTTTCAAATAACGGCACTGACCCAAAAATGATTAAAACCTCGACTAAAGAATAATAAAGTTAGTGGGTAAAATAGATTTTCAACATTTTACCTTCAAGAGCGAATAGGGTTAGGTATACGTCGGAGTATTTTTATAGGAACTTGTAACCTTATTTTCACTAGTTCTACCCAAATTCGAGAGATTGGCCAACCTTTCCGGGACACCCTGCTATAAAAAATTTAAAAGAAAACAAACAAGATCCCCGGAAAGCATATCTACATTATTTTCCCCACTACAGTTAGTATCAATTAAAAAATTTAGTATAAATCCCTAATGTTCCATGATTCTATGTATAGTGTCATTTTTGTTTCAGTGGCTGGTATTGTAGCAATGGCTCATATATTTCTTATAACTGTGAAGTTTTGGGGTTACGCATACCAAAATAAAAAATTAAGAGAAGTTTATTTGAGAAACCAGTCAACAAAATACTTAGGTTGGTAAAAACAATTTCCAGTAGTACCGAATCAAGTACCTATTAATTGGTTGTTTCAGATATTAACGGAAAAGTAAGTTCTGAGGATGAGGTAGCCAAAAAGACAATCAGTTACCCTGATAATGTTACTTTAAAACGAACATTCCAATTTCTGGCGTGTACCGGTGCATGTACATATAAAATTAATGGACCTTCGTCAAAACCAACCAACTTAAAAAAAGTATTGAAAAGAATAGTTTTAATTATTCTTGGGTGTTATACTGCCGCACTTTTGATTCATCAATTCATATTACCTGAAGTAGATAAAACCACATCGTATATTGATAACGGACAGTACTTTAACGTGTTCGGGTCAGTACTAAAATTAGCGGTAAGTATTTTAACGCAATTAACAGGGTTTTAGGAACCTATTCGAAATTTATTTACAGTTACCAGTAAACCTTGCGTGGCTATTATTTTTCTATTTCTACTGCTTCGGATTCTATTTACCTGTATTCGGTTTACTCTGGGGTACTGAAGATATCATAGTTGCAGAAGATTGGTGGAATTCAGAAAATTCCACAATATTTTGGACCAAATGGAATTATCAGGTTCACATTTGGCTTAAGGAATGTTTCTTTTTACCAACACTTCATATGGGTTATAGTAAACGAACAGCGGCGTTAGTTGTTGCTTGTGTTAGCGGAATTTTGCACGAATATTTGGTAATGAGGTGAATACATGGATAAGAACTAACTAAATATTTGAGGTTTTAGATATCGGTACCATGTAGATGTTGTTATGGAGTGGCCACCTTAACAATGTTAGGTCAGATTCCTTTAGCATATTTAACCACTTTCATACAACGAAAATATGGTGACAAGTGGGGAAACATGACATTGTGGTTGTTCTTAATTTTTGGACATAGTAGTAGCACAATTTTGATGTATTATAATTATCGTTCGCTATAATAAACGAAAATATAAAGTTCAATACACGTTCATCCATATGGTTTATACGCAAAAACCACTAAACTCAGTTGCAGAGAAAAAAACACATACTTTCATCAAGAAATTTACTTTTCTAAAACGTTTTAGAAAAAGTGATTTCATTTATTTAACTGTGATAGAGGAATTAAACCATTAACGTACAATTGTGGACAAAAGCAATGTCGCTCGCCGTCTTAAGTTTGTACAACACGTTTGTCGACTTGCGACACGTGCTTTCTTGCTACCTGCGAATTAAAAGTCGCAAAGAACGACATGTAGAGTAGCACGAAGACGCATGTCGTAAATTATTGCAACTAGTCATGGGGTTTGTATAAGCATACGACGGCAATGAACATTACTTTTGTCCATAACTATATATGTGCAATCCTCTGCGAAGAAGTTGTTTAGATTAAAAATATCCAGAAAAATTAAAATAGTAACATAATTGATGCATACACTAGATATAAAGCAGTACATTTTACGTTATCATATTATGTAAGTAATATAACGATAGTAACATCCAAATTATGGTGTAAGAGATTTGTTGTACATTTCCAATAAAACGCGCCTCAAAGCTTTTCCGCTTCTGTTCCTTGGAATATCCTTTACGAATTTCACACCACCATACAATCTCTTGCTAATACTAATACGTTCTAAAACAAAAAATATACTTTTGTCTAGAATTTTAGAATTTTATTTATGTTTTAAATTGCAGAATTAGATTTATATTGTTGTTCATTACCTGCAACAAACTCCACAATTTCTTTTTCCGTTACACTACAGTTATAAGTTTCATCTAGTACCACATAAGCTAATGGAACTTCTCCTGCTCTCTCGTCTGGAATACCAATCACAGCAGCTTCTTTAATAGCGGCATGTTGTAGTAGCAGGTTCTCTAGTTCAGTTGGGGATACCTAAACAATATCAGTCTAGAAGTTTATTCGACAACCATTACTCAAGGAAAGTTGGAGGGAGATACTAGCAACGTAACAAAGAGACTAACAATCTATTACAGGTAAAGCTAAATCCCTCACGGTTAAAGAAGTAAAAGTTGCTTACCTGATAGCCCTTGTATTTGATTAAGTCTTTTAGTCTGTCAGTAATAAAAAAATATCCATCTTCGTCGTAGTAACCAATATCCCCGGTATGGTAAAAACCATCATCATCAATGCATTTTTTAGTTTCTTCGTCATTACCCATGTAACCTTTCATTACATTCGGACCTTTAATGCATATTTCACCAGGTTGGTTGGAACCAAGCACATTTTGTGTTTCTACATCACAAATTTTAACCATATGTTCGGGAACAACAATTCCACAGGATCCGACTTTATTCAAATTTATAGGTGAGAACAAACATGCCCCAGTCGTTTCCGTTGTGCCATATATTTGCCTTGGTATTATATTTAACCTGGACATATTTCAGTCAGAGCTCTGAAAATAACATTTACTAATGCTTACCTTTTAGTTATTAGTGAGTCAATGTTTGAATCTGACGGGGCAGATCCGTAAGTAATATCTTTAATACTGGAGATATCGTAATTATCTACCAATGGACTTTGAGATAAAAATTTTAATAGTAACGGTGGACAGGATATATTCTTTACTTTATATAATTCTATGGATTTTAAATATAATTGGGGAACGAAATTCTTCATCAGTATACATTTTCCTACTTTTGAGACGTGTCCAATAAAACCTATAAAACCATAGATATGTGAAAGTGGAATCGGTATTAGTACAGGATCTCCACGTTCAATGTTTCGAAATGTTGAGTATCTAAAATGAAATCAGTTGTTGAAATAATATATTAGGTATATTAATAGTCTTGATACGGTAGTACGTAACAATTCGGCACCTGCAATTCAGCGCCGGAAATTTGGCGCCGCGGCGATTCGGCGCCGACGATTCAGCGCTGGGCGATTTGGCGCCAGATCAATTCGGCGCCGGGCGATTCGACGCCAGGACATTTCGGCGCCGGGAAATTCTATGTACACGGACTGTAGCGACCATCACAATTTCGTGCGTTCTTATATACAGTGAGTACCAAACATATGGAACATACCAAATAAAACCGAAATGAATGTTTTTTTCTAAAAATCCCGAAACACGCCAATTTTCTTTTTTAAAAATACACATTGGAATGTCAAAATAATTTTCCGGTCTTCATTTGTTTGTAAGTGATGACGTCATCAGTATTTTTTTTAAATATCAACCCCCATTTTTTTTTCGCGTTTTTGATACATCTTTTAATTGCTTAAATGACAGTATAAAAATGTTGATACCTTACATAAGAAAATTTTCGAGAAATAAATTATTTAATGTTTAATAAACACATTTTTAACAAATGTTAAACATGGTTTAATGGAATTAGTATTGATAAAAGAGAATCAAAGGTACCAAGAAACAAATGCCCGTAATCTATAGTACAAGTACCTACAAGTTGTCAAATATTCAGAAATGTCAATTGTCGTTTACTTGTAATTGTTAAATGAGCCATATTAGATTTATGAAGCTGATGTTAATTATTAAGTAAGCGACAATTAACATTTCTGAATATTTGACAATTGGGCGTTTGTTTAGATTACGGGCATTTGTTTCTTGGTGCCTTTGATTCTCTTTTATCAATACTAATACCATGAAACCATGTTTAACATTTATGAAGAATGTGTTTATTAAACATTAAATAATGTTTTCTCGAAAATTTTTTTATGTAAGGTATCAACATTTTTATACTGTCATTTAAGCAATTAAAAGATGTATCAAAAACGCGAAAAAAAAATGGGGGTTGACATTTAAAAAAAATACTGATAACGTCATCACTTACAAACAAATGAAGGCCGGAAAATTATTTTGACATTCCAATGTGTATTTTTAAAAAAGAAAATTGACGTGTTTCGGGATTTTTAGAAAAAAACATTCATGTCGGTTTTATTTGGTATGTTCCATATGTTTGGTGCTCACTGCAGTATATTACTAAGAGCAACTAACCTCGCCCCGTGTATACAGACCTCGGTACCATGTACACAGACAGCGACAAGCAATTACATTTCGTGCAAATTCTTATATAAAGTGAGGAATACGGATACACTTAGGATTACCCGAGTAAAAGGCATTCAAGGCCTATTGGATAAAACGCCTTGAGTGTGTTTTACCCGGGTAATCCTAGGTTTATCCTCATTCCTCACTCTACCCGTGACATATATATTATCTGCTAAGAGCAACTAACCTAGGGCCAATGTTCACAGACCAAGGTGCCATGTACACAGACATCGACAAGCAACACCGTTTCGTACTATTTATTATAATAATATATACCTGCTAAGAGCCGGATTGCCAGCGCCGAATTGTCATCGCTAAACTACCGGGCCAAATCGTCCTGATCCGCAATAGTGTTACAAGTCATAACAATTGTTGTTACGTGTTAGCAATATGTGGCAACGTATCAGCATAAATACAGTAGAACCTGTAAATGTGGACTACCTCTATACACTGACCGCTTGTCTAAAGTGGTCACTTTAGTCCGGTTCCTGCCAAAACCCTATCTTTTCAACGTATGTCTTTTTCCATGAAGTGACCACTTGCTTATTGTGGCCATTGACCACATTTTAGAACTCCTACCATTTAAAATTCATCTGTCTGTGGCATTAAAGTTACTGTATAGAATTCTTAGATTGTAGATTGTAGATACTTTATTTCTAAGTTTCTCAGTATCTACTGTATTAGGTATAATTAGCATTTTATAAGGATTCCAAAGGTACTTAGTTACTTACTTAAAAATATATTATTATTAGAACTAGAAGTCAATTTTGTTACGTGTGTTAAGCTCCATTTAACGAAGCGTTTGTACAAGGTACAAATGCTTCGTTACAAGTGAGACTTAAAATTCATTTTTGCTAAAGTGACCACCTGCCTAAAGTGACCATTTCGGGCCAGTCCCTTAGGTGGCCATTTTATACAGGTGCCACTGAACTGTCAGTAATATTGCATTTAACTGTTATGGAATGGTGTGCATTTGATGGAGTAGGTATAGGGTAGACTAGACACCACACTACATGAAAAATTATTTAAATCACTCTATACGTATACTCACCCAAATATAAGCTCGATAGCAAAAACAATATTATAATGTGTAATCATAACGCTTTTAGGTAAACCTGATGTTCCCGATGAACTGAAAATAAAAGCAACATCTTCTTCAGGGTGTAATTCGTCAGGTTCAAAATTGATTAAATCAGGTCCAGTTGTTAGTAGAAGTTCTTCAAGACAAATTCTGTTTTGAGTTTTAACTCCAATTGTAATGATGGTTTTTATAGATAGAAACTGACTCTTTAACCCCTCAGCTAATGGCAAAGCAGCATCAGAGCAAAAAATAAATTTTGGTTTGGAGGCTCGAACCACCGCAGATACCTCAGCTGAAAATATTTTCTACATTAAAAAGAAGGTTTGTATATATTTTTCGTGTAGGTACACAGCGTTAAGTTGACGTTCACAGGCTGTATAATGGCACCCACATATAAGGCAGCTAATATAGGAATTATATAGTGTATATCATTTTCACATATGACGGCGATTACATCCCCTTTTGTTACGTTACTCCTTTTAAGATAATAAGCAAGTTTTATACTGTGTTGTAATACTTGGTCAGAGGATAACGTTTGTCCAGTATGGGCATCCACCTGAATAAGAATAAGAATTCAAAATACTAAAGTTACATTGTATCAGGTAATTCAAGGCTCATCATGGTCATTTGTCGAAGATAAAGAACAGGATTAAATTAGGTAAAATTGTACAGTCAGTGACAAATGTTTTCACTAGTCTTCTACCACTGTAACCCACTTTACTGAGAAGTATAACACGTTTCTCTGTTTGATTTCATCTTGTTAACAGCATTACCAACATACCTATATAAAACAATAAAAACGACATTATGTTACTTCTTATAGTTCTCAGAAAAGCGGGTTCGACGGTATAGTATCTACTGGTGAAAACATTTGTCACTGACTGTACATCCGACGACTACATTGTAAATGAACAGTGCCAGGTTCTATTTTGATTGGGCTGGAAATAAGAAATAAGTAAAACCCTATGCCACAAAAGTTTAAGAAACCTACCTAAAGAAACCTTTCTAAAGTATTTGTGGTATAGGATATTTCTAATTTGGTATTTCCATATGTACCAAAAGAGAATCTGACCGTGTTCATTTTCAATGAAGTCGGGTATATTACCTACATCCAAAAACGAAATAAAAATTGTTAAAGTTACAAATTAATAAAAATGATAAAAATGGTAATTTATTGAACACTGCACAAAACAACTGCCAAAAACAAAAGAAGTACAATGTGTGTCAGCTTGTGTGCGAATTGTTAGTATTGCAGTAATAGTTATTTTTTCAATAAAAGTGGGACATGTGTACAGTAACGAGGAGTTGATGGACATTGTATTAGCGTACGGAGAAGCAAGGGAAAACTCGTTAGCAGCTTCTCGCCTTTATTCCCAACGATTTCCAAATAGGCAAAAACGAGACTATACGGGTTCGATACGAACAGAAGAAAGACACCAAACCACGCATCTATCTGTAGTTGAGGTGGGCGATATTGAAAAAAATATCGATACCTATATCGATATATCTATACAGGGTGCAGAATTGAATGACGCAACATAGCGATTTCAATGGTAAAATTTTGAAAGTCAAATATTATCTTCCCTAATTATTTTAGAAAAAATGTTCATGAAGGTTTTTTGTAGAGAAAAAAATTCTTCGTCCACTCATGTATTTATTATTAGCTTTTAGTTTTTCATAGGCTGAGAAAATTGAAAATAGCAAAAAGCTGTTTTGGCGAAAATCTGTAGTGCCTTGGAATTATCTTGTGACAACTGCTCATCGTAATACCGCCTGTACTGTTACTTTTACGACTTTGAGTTTAATTTGAACGTATTGATATCTTAGCAAACGTTTATTTCATACAAAGTATGTTTTCGTTAGAAGAAAAAATTGAAATGATAAGATGGTACTATTCGGGAAACAGTACCCGCGATGTAAGTGCTATGTTTATTGCTAAATATCCACATAAGCCGATTCCTCATTATTCTACGATTTCAAGAATGATTATCAAATTTGAAAAAACTGGTACGTTATTAAATAACTGTAGGTAAATGCACTGAAAATGGGCAAGATAATGTCAGACACCAAGAGAATAGGAATGAAAATAGTTTTAATGTACTAGCTGCAGTGGTGGAAAATCCGAACGTTAGTTTAAGGCAAGTAGCTGACAATATAAACGTACATTACACAACAGTACAAAAAATTTTGAAAAAACACAAATATAAGTCCAATAAAAATCAATGTCATCAAGAGATATTGCAACAAGACACGGAAAAGAGAGCAGACTTCTGTTTTACAATGATGGAAAAGTAGAATGAAGACAGGGACTTCTTAAAAACGTATGCTTTACCGATGAGTGCACTTTTACTCTCCACAATAAACCCAATACGCAGAACTGCAGAATGGGCAGATGAAAATCCTCATGGTTATTTAATGAAATGACTTGTACTCAATATCCTCAGAAAATAAATGTATGGAATTCTGGGCCATCATATTATTGGACCTTTTTTTTAACTGAAAATTTAAACGGAGAACGCTTTCTGCAGTTATTGGAAGAAAATATAGCACCAGCGATAATGGAAGTAGCTGCAGAAAACCAAGAAATTTGGTTCCAGATGGACGGTTGCCCCACTCATAATTTTCGTGATGTCAAACAGTTTCTAACCGACAGTTTTAATGGAAAGGTTATAGGAAGAGGATATGAAATTACATGGCCTGCTCGCTCGCCAGATCTTTCGCCTAATGATTTCTTTCTTTGGAGTCATTTGAAATCAAAAGTATATTATGGTAAAATTTTAGATGATTTAGATCGACTAAAAAATTCCATTCAAAATCACTGCAACAGAATCTCTCCCCCGCAGTTAGCAAACGTTAGAAAAGAGTTTTACAATAGATTGGGCCATTGTTTAGTTGTCAACGGAAAATTATTTGAACACTTGTTATAAGTTTGTTAATTTTTTTATGGGTTTTCCATAGTTTCTTGCTTTTCTTTCCTGGTTGGGGTTTTCCAACTTTTTGTTGTGAAATGTTTGATTTCACTATGTTTTGTTAAATTGCCATGTTGTGGTTATCCAACATTTTTGTCATTTAATTCTGATGAAATATAATATACTAATTCATTTTTATTGTTTTCCAATAATTTTGTCGTCGATGTATTAACTGAAGATGCTGATTTAACCAGTGAAAACGTTAACCTTTTTTATAATTTCGTGGGTCTCGGACGTCAGGAGTTTATCTGTGTTTTATTGAATGTGTTAATTTTTGTAAAATGTATTAAATATTTATTGTTTAAATTTAAAATTGCAAAGATATCGAATTATTACTAGGTAAAATTGTAATCAAAGTTTGCTTCTTTCACTGCGGTGTAGCGAAAGAATTTTCCACACAATTTTCAAGGTGTACGTAGCCAATATTGTCATGTATTATAATAAGTATTAAGCATTCAACATTGCGTTTTTCAGCGTATACTATCTTATTTCTTCTAATGACATCATTACTTTTGGTATAATAATAAAAAATTCCCGAAGATTGCGATGTGTAAACATGTAAACTAAAGCAAAATGATTCAATTTTCTCAGCCTATGAAAAACTAAAAGCTAATAATAAATACAGGAGTAGACGCAGAATTCTCTACAAAAAATCTTCATGAATATTTTTTCTAAAATAATTAGGGAAGATAATATTTGACTTTTAAAATTTTACCATTGAAATCCCTATGTTGCGTCATTCAATTCTACACCCTGTATAGATATATCGATATTGTTATTTTAAATGAAACATCCTATACAGGGTGTCTCAAATGGATTAGGATAGTATGGGTATCTTGGTTATTATTGAAGATAGAGATTCGGTTAAATGGGCAATGTTTTGCAGTTTCTCATACTGATTCATATCCCGATTAGAAAAGTTACAAATTTTCAGTCGTTCAGTTGTTATCCTGAAAAAGCTGAAAAATGCGTATTTTTAAAAAGTTTAATATTTCCGTAATTTTAATATTTATGGAGAAAAGTTTCAAATAAAAGTTACTAGGTTCGATTAGCACGATTTAAAAACGTCATTCAATTTTTTTTCAAAATGATGGTTTTCAAGATATTGATAGCAACTTTCTTATTTTAAATGGGCGCCATTTTGTTTTTTTACAGAAATGGATTGCATTTTTTTTTATGATTTCAACGATGTATAACAACCTATGTTTAAATAAAGTTTTACACTGAATTTACTGATGATTTAATTTGCAGTTGAGTTAGCCATGAAAACAAAAGACATGAAACAAAATATATTATTTATTATTTATTAATTTTAATTAATTTATTATTTATTAAGAGGTTTTGGAAGCATTTAATGGTATTAATCGAAACACATTGCGCAAAGTAACTGCTTCTGTATTAAAAAGGTGCCAATTATGTCTGGCTAATAATGGTCACCATTTTGAACATTTGTTGTGAAATTTTCTAAGATTTATGATATTTGTACAATAATTTTCAATAAATTTTGTTTCATGTCTTTTGTTTTCATGGCTAACACGACTGCAAATTAAAACATCAGTAAATTCAGTGTAAAACTTTATTTAAACATAGGTTGTTATACATCGTTGAAATCAGAAAAAAAAATGCAATCCATTTCTGTAAAAAAACAAAATGGCGCCCATTTAAAATAAGAAAGTTGCTATCAATATCTTGAAAACCGCCATTTTGAAAAAAAATTGAATGACGTTTTTAAATCGTGCTAATCGAACCTAGTAACTTTTATTTGAAACTTTTCTCCATAAATATTAAAATTACGGAAATATTCCACTTTTTAAAAATACGCATTTTTCAGTTTTTTCAAGATAACAAGTGAACGACTGAAAATTTGTAACTTTTCTAATCGGGATATGAATCAGTATGAGAAACTGCAAAACATTGCCCATTTAACCGAATCTCTATCTTCAATAATAACCAAGATACCCATACTATCCTAATCCATTTGAAACACCCTATATAGGATGTTTCATTTAAAATAACAAAGTTGCTTAGTTTACTGTGGAAAGCAAACGCCCTGTATATGTGATATACATTTAGGAAAATGTAGAATTATATTAAACTTCTTTCAAAGTTTGACTAATAAAGGCGCTATAGGAGCATCAAGTTCCGAATTTCAAAATCTCGTAGAGGGCGCCACAGTAAAATTCTGGCGTTCATCAAAAAATAAAAAATAGCTAATACCAAGCTGCATAAGTGTAGAAAATTTAAACAAAATCGTGTCACCAGTTTCTTTGTAATATTTTTTCAGAAATTTTAAAAATTTTTGGAAGAGCGTCGTTGCGACCGTTTTTGGATTTACGAAATGAGTTTTTTTCACGGTGTAGTACCGCCAAAGGCCTTTCAAAGAAGTTGTTGCGGAACCAGATCAGCGGCCGCCATTTTGAAGTTAGAGAGTCCGGAAAAAACTATTTACCTTGAATTATGCTCTTCTTTCATATTCCCTACTCAGATTTTTAAAATTTCGCTTCTGAAAAAAATGCTACCAAAAAACATGTCTAACTTCCGCTTCCGGTTTCGTTTTTTTTGAAAAGCTTGTTCAGTCGATGACTTTTCGATATTATACCCTTTCATTTCAAATTTCATCAAAATCAGTTCACTAGTTTTTGCGTTTATTTTAACTCCAATGTATATCCGTATTTAAACATTCTGCTCATTTCATTCGATGAAAGCTTTCTACCTAAAAGCACTGATGAAATAAGCACCCTTAGATTTAAAAAAACGCCGATCCGTATAATCAAACGGATTTAACCTTCGTTAACAAACACGAGTATACTATAATTCCTGTGCTATTAAAATTGGGATTAGAAGCTGTCCGCAATAGGGGGAATTTGATGGAAAAGGAATGTATTCTTTATTTTACACCAGATTATCTCATCATTTTCAGCAAGCTGTAAAACTATAGAAAGATGGTGTATAAGCGAATTATCAGCCAATCCGGTGAAAACTTTTGTGCCGCGCCGTTTAGCCGTAGTTGATTCGTTGTGGTGTTAAACATAGCTAATCTGGCGCAGGGACATTAATTTGGGCGCAAAATTATCCCAAGTCAGGTCTACGGAGCAAAAATTTAGTAACTTTCCCTAAAGCCGAATTATTATAAGAGGTATTATATACTAAACTCACCCAACAAATATAGCAAAGCTCCTCCCTACAAAACGTGAAATATTTGAAAAAAATGTCTCTATTGGTTGTATTTCAAAAACCCATAAACCATGCTACCAATGACATCTGACACTTGACTCCATTTGCTGTTTTTATTTGCAATTTGTAACGTGTGAAACTGGTTTTTGTGTAGCGTAGGGGAGGAGCTTAACTATATCTGTTAGGTGCGTGTAGTATAGCCTAGTGACCGTGAATTATTAATTCACAACAATTTAGGAAAGTTTTAGTTTTTCAGTTTTTATTAAACTGTTCATTTGTTTTGCTTAGAAACTCCCGGAAACTGGGATATGTTTCAAAATTTTACTTACCAGTATAACATCTTGATTTCCTTGTTTCAGGCGATCAAAAAGATATCTCCCAAATGATACTTTTGGTACTTGCTTTGGTAGTTTTTTCCCAAATTTAATTTTTGAGGAGTTGTCAGACATTATGTTTTTATTATGTCGTTCGATATCAACACCTAACGAGAGTTTACTTAGTAATGACTGCCTACACCTTTTGAAAATAATATATCAGCAGTTGTACGTAGATGAATAATAGCTTTTATTTTCATAATGCAATTCCCTTGTTAATCTATCTTTAAGTAATTATTAGCTGATACAATGCACATTAATTACACTTAACTGACAATCACAATCAATCAATGTTTGTTTATAAAGCTTAATACATGTAAATGATATAGTCGGTTCCATGTAGCTTTACCGGTATCTACATCTCAAGGCAACTAATTTTAATTTCGTTCTGTCGAGTCCCTGGCTAGCGAATCGCCTAGTACCTCTCTCATGCAACTTTTTTAAACTCTGATTTAAAATTAAAAATTACCCCAGCTACCTACACATTCAAAAAATGCCGCGTAAAAAAAGTTATGGAAGATATTTCAAAAGTGTTTGCATATATTTTAAAACTCGATAGATTTTTGTAAAACATACATTTGCGCAAACTGTTCTCTAATCGAACCCATCTCCTATCTCTTAACATTAACATCTTGCATAGTAGATAAGTTTTCATAAACTAATTTTGTTCCAAACACATCATTTTGTAAAATGAACCATAACATTATTGCAAAAAGTTCTACTGTCAGCAGGCTTTGTGAGAAATGAATATTTTGAAAACATAATCCTTCCATGATTTGTTAATAAGTACTTCAAAAAAATAGGATACTTTTTATACTTTATTTTGTTATAATATTCTAACGTTAAAAATATGTATAGTCCACCAATACATTAATTATAATATTAAATAATTTATTGTAAAACATAGCGATCACTTTTCTCTCTAAGTTGGTAACTGGACTAGGTACTAAAAATAAAATGGAAATTTCGAATGGCCAAGATACTAGGACCATTTTAATATAATCGTTAGTTGATAAATATCAGTTTTTCTTTTGGTCCGTATAGGTATACTCTGGTTAACCTTTCTCATTTAAAACGTATAAGTATCTGGTTACTAAGATCTCCAAAGTGAAGGGTGCAATGTGGTGTTCTAGAGAACACGTTGCTTTTCATAGAGGGGTGTTTTGTATAGTATGGTGTAAAGTTAGTGGGTTGTATCTGTAAAGACGTTAGAGTTGGTAGGTATGTGTAACTTGTTACTATCTGCAACCAACCGCTCCCCGAATAAAGCCGTTGATTCTTATCCAAAGACGAGTGACTATAAAAAAAAGTCTAGAGCTAACCGGATTCGAACTCGAATCATCAGCCTTGTGCTACTGAGCTTCTCTCCTGTTGGTTAAAATAGGAAATATAGTTATCTGAGTAGATGGCAGAATGGACAATTCCATTTCCGACATTCGTAGTCCGCACACTCTATACAGTACTGTATCCAACCACAGTTGACAACAAGGTTGAGTTGACAATACGTCAGAAAGCCAGGGCTGTAGAACAAGAAGAAGCACCATTAGAGTAAGAATAACATATAGGTAACCTAGAGAAGGTGTAAAATTCAAATGAATAGAAAAAGAAGCGTAATGTAGAGTTACACCAAAATTGGTGGAAATAGGTTACTGATGATAGTGAGAGACAAAGCCAGAGCCAGATAGGAATTATTTTCGGAGAATACCTATACATTATACAGGGTGTCTCTAAAATATGGTGCCATAGCTTAACCACAGATTGCGGGGATCAAAATAAGACGATTTAACGCAACTTACCTCTATCCGAAATTGCTTCGTTAAAGCGCTATTCAACGCCAAAGATCTTCAAAAAATTTCTATTATTTTAAATAACAAAAGATTATTTTTGGCGATTAGGATGAAATTTGGGATGTGATTCTTTACTGGAAATAGGTGTTTTTTGACATCATTGTTTTGTTCAGGAGTGTCGCGTAAGTGGTCAAAGGTTGACCATCCACAGGCAAAGAAGCTCATATTTTTTACAGTTCGGCCAATAGTTTACAAATTTTTTTTACAGAGAGCCATTATTATTTCAAATATTTTTTGTTTCTTGTTCGATTTCGGCTGAAAATAGTAGATGTCAAAAGAAGTCACTTTTCATCCGAATGAAACACACTATTTTTTCCGCAACCGGAACAACCGGATTCAAAATAATAAAATTAAGATGCGAGGAATTAGAAAACACTACTACTACTAAAATCAAGTCTTCTTAGCTTTTGTTTTCAATTTTATTTATTCTGTCAAACCCAGCCAAGCCATCGAAAATGTTTGAACAAGATAATGGTAACGAAGATACACCACCAGAAATTTTAGACCGTGCAAAAGAAGTTGTATCAAATCTTCTGCCCAGTAAATCTCGAGAAGTATACGAAGGTGCCTACAACAAATTTTTAAATTGGTGTAACGAGAAAGCCGTAAAATCGTACACGGAAAGTGTAGGTACCTACTATTAGCGTACTTTTCCGAATTGTCCACTAAAATGAAGGCTTCTACTCTTTGGGCGCAATATTTAATGTTGAAGGCAACATTAAGTTTAAAAAATGGGGTAAATATCGAAAATTTTTAAAAACTCCGTGCCTATTTAAAAAAAGAAAATAATGACTACACACCGAAGAAATCGAGAATTCTTAGTAAAGAACAGGTGGATCGATTCTTAAAGTGTGCTCCTAATAAGCAATACTTGATGATGAAGGTGTGTTTTAGTTTTAAAATCGAATATTTTACGATAATTAAATTTTGACGTTTGTAGGTTATATTAATTTTGGGTGTTGCTGGAGCTTGTCCCTGCGACGAGTTACTACATTCAGGCCCAATTGCACCGGTTACACTTAATTAAAAAGCGTAGCTTAAAAGTTGAGTTGTCATGGATACAATTGTCACTAAGAATTGTATCCATGGCAATTAAACTTTTAAGTGACGCTTAATATTTACGTGTAACCGGTGCAATTGGGCCTTAAAGATTAATGATATTGAAGATCTTAAATCAGTCTTACTGATTAAAATTCCTAACACTAAAACTAATAAGGCTAGATCATTTACTGTGATGGGAGATAGCTATTTAAATATTTACAGAAAATTCTTTGTCTAATATCTTTGTAGTGTTTTTCTTAAATAAATGTTATTCACATAAGAAACCAAAATCTTAACCAAAAAAGTTAAAAGTAAAAGTTCCTAGGAAGTAAAAGTACTTTTACTTCCTAGGAACTAAAAGTGTTGCCTAGCAACACACACATTTTTTTATTAATAACAAAAACATCAACTTCACTGTCCGTTTTTGGTATCAAAAGTGATCACTTTTGAGTCGGTTGCCGAAAAACATTATTTTGATTAGTTGCAGTGCATGTCTTAAAACGATGTAGTAATCTAGTTGTCCCGTATGCTGAGAAATAAATGACGAAGAGACAATTTTTTGCGTAGAATCAACTTTTTCATCCGGGAAAATGGTGGTCACATTGAGCATTTGCTGTAAATCTATTAATTTACCGGTGGTTGAGAAATGGTTCAGATTATTTTGCGCCACCCTTTACATACTTGTTAGTAATAAACTTATATCAAATTGTCTGTTCGTGATTTATTTCTCAACATACGGGACAACTAGATTACCACATCAGTTTTAAGAAATGCACGGCAGCCAAATAGAATAATTGTTTCAGCCTAAACTATGGCATATACCGAAATCAAACAAGAGACAAAAAATATTTGAAATAAGAATGTCTCTCTGTACAGAAATTTTGAAAATTATTGGCCGAACTGTTAAAAAGATATGAGCTTCTTTGACTGTGGATGATCAACCTTTGACCACTTACGCTACCCTCCTGAACAAAATGATGTCAAAAAACACCTTTTTTCAGTAAAGAATCACATCCCAAATTTCATCCTAATCGCTAAAAACAATCTTTTGTTATTTAAAAAAATAGAAATTTTTTGAAGATCTTTGGCGTTGAATAGCGCTTTAACGAAGCAATTTCGGATAGAGGTAGGTAAGTTGGGTTAAATCGTCTTATGTTGATCCCCGGAATCTGTGGTTAAGCTATGGCACCATATTTTAGAGACACCCTGTATAAGCTGTATAAAGTATAACATTTATTTTTATATCTCTTTATATGTGTACTTGAACTAGTATGCCTAAATTAGCCTCTTATTTAAATTATAAATCACTTAAAAAGTTATATTGATTTCATGTTAATTGGAAATGCCGTAATAAGGGATCAGGAAAATAAGAATGAACTAATGGAGAAGTAAAGTAAAAGATTAAACTTACAACGCAATGTTGCAACAACAATAATGTTTTAATGTACGGCTTCTCAACATTTTGAATAATTGAATAATTATAATTGACGTCATTCAGGATTGTATTTTAATCGACTGTAATTTAGCAACAAACTTGTAATACAGTAAAAAACACTTTTTTCTCCGATAGACAGTAAAAGCATGCTTTGACTGACATTTGACTGTCTCCAAAGTTCCACATTTACTGCCTAGGCAAAAGTGATCATTTTTACTGACAGTAGCATTCAAAATCAGGTTGCTTCGAAAAACAAATAAATTTGAAATTTTTATTAATTAAATTTAAGTTCCATATTTTTCACGATTTCTTTAATTTCGGATGGGGTGAACATTTCTTCGTCATTTTCCATTGTAAATATATTATAAATTAATTAATATTTACGAATTAACAAGATTAAACTATTCTATTCACAACAAATAGAATGACATTTCTGAAATATGTTTTTTCATAGCAACCAATAAGAACTGCATAGCAACAAATGCTTGCTGATACTAATAGTACAAAAAATATTAAAAATAATCATTAAATTAATGTTAAATGTAAACAATCGGAGAAAAAATTATATGTTCAACAGGGCAGAAATGCAGATTTACTGCATACCAGCTGCGTCAGTAAATCTGCTACTTGTTAAACAAATAACTATTTACTTATTATCGTTAAAACTATCAAAGGGTATGAAATAACGCACAGCATCATTCACAACCGCAGATACCGTTCATATAAATTTAAAAAGTTTGGCATATCATTTAGTATTAGTATACCCAAGTCCAACTATTTAACAGCCTGGGTACATTTTCTTTATGATTTTTGATAGGTACTATTTCCAAATGGTTTGAAGCATAGATAATATTCAATAGTTCTACATAGGTGAAAAGAGGCAAAAACATGGTGCTTTAAACACATCTCCTGACAAAATCGATTTTAATATTTTCCTGTTTTTAAGCCTTTGATGCCGAAATATGTATTAAGCAAATAAAACTTATTTGCAGTTAAAATCGATATTTTATTTAATATTTATTATTTCAATAATTATGGATTTTAGCAAAGTAACTTTTGAAAATGTCAATAAAGAACACGCACATTCTACTCCGAATAATAAGTAGGTATATATTTTTTCTTCAAGGACAATACCTAATATTCTTTTATGCACGGGGACATAATATCATATATTGATAATTATACACGAAATTCTTTGTTATAAACGTCTTTTTGTAGCACATCATACCCTCAGAGAAATTTTGTACTGGATTCTGGTCTGATAGGACTAGAACAGATTTTATCTCCAAACGTCATAAAAGTGTCATTTAAATGATAGACTGTTGGTAGTATAAGTTTCACTTATATGCTTAGGCAGATAAAGTACTTATATGCCTAAGCATTTTAACTTTTATGGTGGGTTGCTACGGTAATATGTAGAAAGTGTCTATCAGGCAATGCGATTTTCGTATAAGTGTAATGTTTCCCGAAATAACCTTGTTAATTAGATGTTTATTTTTGTATTATAATTTTACACGTTTCGAGATAAAATTACATATATTATTCGGAGTATAAGCGCTTTATGTGCTTCGGCTGATTTGGCTGCCTAACTACGATCGGCAGTCAACCAGCCTCAGCACATAAAGCTTTGCTTCTACTCCTAATAATATAATATACTATTAATGAACGACTCAAAATGTAGCAAAGGATTCACGCACGGTCAAAATTAAAATTCATTGACTGGTTTTCGATTCATCCTTATTTCCTTGAATGCTGTTTGTATCAACTGCTATTTATAATGCTCATACAGTTGGAATGGAGTTGATACAAAAAGTAGTTGCGAAGAACTTTGCAGATATTAAACTATCCAGGAAAGAAAGGGTAAAATCACTTGCAAATGTTCATACATTAATTAAAATGCATGATGACACGGTTTTAGTGGACCCCCTCCTGTTATTCCAGACAATTTCCTAAACGAACAAAAGATCTGAATAACTCAAATGTTCTTTATATTTTGAATTATCAGTATTTGACGAATTGAGGATGTGTAAGACGAATCCTCTTTAAATGACTGTTTTGAGCGACAGAGAACGGAATTGTCCTCTGGAAGTTTGATTAATGTTGTTGATGGTGGTTGGTTATCTTTGGCCTCGCGTGGTATGGCAGCAGAGGTAAACTTCCTAAAACATAACAAATAAATACGTAGAATATGTGCAAAAACATTACCAGCCCCACAACATAATCGTATTTGATGGTTATCCACATGATGCAAGAATGAAGAGTACGAAATATGCTGAAAGGTTACGACGGCAACGAAAGCTTCTGCTGATACACTGTTCGATCTGACCATGGCAGCAATGGTTTCCCAAAAGGAATTCCTCTTCAACGACAACAATTCTTATTGTTGTCGTTGAAGAGGAATTCCTCTTGTAGGCTCTTATAACGATGTTTGTAAAACTTGAGAAAGCAGGTTTCATATGTAAGCCAGCCTGAATGCGGATACCTTCATAGTCACTACTGCTGGGGATCTCTGGAGATTACGTCTTAGGCCTGGAAAATTTCTGAAGGCACCATTCCACTCGGAGTGGGCAAAAATATGAAGTTGTCAAGTTTGATTAAAATAGTGTTACGAGGGAATTAGTCAAAATTATAATCTTAAAATATATTCAAAATTTGTTAATTATTCTTCATTGCGAAAGCGCTACATTTCAATGTATTGCATTATTGCTGCATCTAATGTTTGCATTTGTATTGTGTCATAATTAGGTCAAACTTAGACTCAGCATGTACCTATGCAATAATAAGAACTTTAGAAATACGAAATAAGCTTGCTAAGGGTTTGTGTAATTTTAAGGAGGTTCTTGCCAATGTGGGTAAGAGTTGTAATGTTTAAGTTAAAACTAAAGTTAGAGTTAGTTGTTATCTGGGTGCCGAGAGGAGAAGGTCTCGGTGGCAAGGGAAGTTGGCCCTTGCCAGTTACACCCATCTCGGGGGGCGTAACAATAGTATCAATGGTATTGAAGATAATAAGTAATTTTTTTCTGAAATCGCTATTTTCAGTTTTTTCGTGATACATCAGGAAGTAATCAAAATATCCTGCATTTCTTTTCAGATTCTCAATCGTCATGAAAAGCACAACTTTTGTCTAATTTAACCGACTTCGTATCGTGTATCGTTCCCCAGATACCAATGGTGAGCATCGAAATAATCACCACCCGGCATACCTCCAGTAACGGCAAACTTTCATGAAGGATTTACTTTATACTGCTTTTTACTACGTTTTACACGAATAAAACGGTTCATCTATATAGAATTCTTTGAGAAGAAGCGGTTTAGGCTAAAAAACATTCTCAAAAGTTAAGATATTTATTAATTATTTAGTTGGACACAATATTATGCTGTTAGTACATTTAAATCAAATAACTCAATAAAAATGATATGGGATCTGCAAATTATGTGGTTAGAGATTTGTTGTACATCTTCCGTAAAGTATTTCTCAGGGCTTTTCCATTTTCATTCTTAGGAATATCCTTCAAGAATTTCACACCACCATATAATCTCTTTCCAGCACTAATGCGTTCTGAAACAAAAAACGTTAACATCTTGTGCATCTGTTTCAAATGGCAAAAGTAAGTTTACATTGTTGTTCATTACCTGCAACAAATTCCATAATTGCTTTTTCGGTTATGCTACTGTTACAAGTTTGATCTACTACGACATAAGCTAATGGAACCTCTCCTGCTCTATCGTCTGGAATACCAATCACAGCAGCCTCTTTAATTGCGGTATGTTTTAATAGTAAGTTCTCTAATTCAGTTGGAGATACCTAAGATAATATTACCTACATGTAATCGGAAATCTTATATGGGGATCAGTAATTAATGTAACAGGTTTTAGGTTTACCATTAAAGAACAGCAAAAACTGTAGTATTGTAAGGAAAGTTACTAAAAAGGTTAAATTTAATGGACGAACTAATTCTAAAGTATTTGGTCGAGAATAATGTGTACAGAACGGTGACTATTACGATTTGCCATATCATGGTTCTTTCTCAAAATAATGAAGACACAACATACACTTATGTGTTGCGTTTAGATTGACATTCAATTTAATGCTAATAACACAACTGAGGTTTTTTTTTACTAAAGTAAAATGGTATCTATTTATCTAATTTAACCGGCTTCGTATCGTTTACCATTCCCGAGTTATCAATGGTGAGCATCGAAATAATCACCACCACAGGGTGGTGATTATTTCGATGCTCACCATTGAATATACAGATACTTCCATACCTGATAGCCCTTATACTTGATTAAGTCCTTCAATCTGTCGGTAATAAAAAAGTATCCGTCTTCGTCGTAGTAACCAATATCGCCAGTATGGTAAAACCCATCACCATCAATACAAATTTTAGTTTCTTCAAGATTACCCATGTAGCCTTTCATTAAATTTGGACCTTTAACACATATTTCACCACATTGGTTAGCACCAAGCACTGTTTTTGAATCTATGTCACAAATTTTAACCATAAGTCCGGGAACAACAATTCCACAACTTCCGAGTTTATTAAAACCTATAGGTGTAGACAAACATGATCCAGATGTTTCAGTTGCGCCATATATTTGTCTTGGAATTACATTTAACCTAGACATTTTTCAATCGTGACTTTGAAATATAAATTTACTAATTGCATACCTTTTAGTAATTATTGAATCAATTGCTGGATCTGACGGCGCAGACCCGTAAGTGATATCGTTGATACTGGACAAATCGTAATTTTCTACCAAAGGACTCTGAGCTAAAAATTTTAATAGCAACGGCGGACATGGTAGTTTTGTTACTTTATATAATTCTATGGATTTTAAATATAACTCCGGAACGAATTTCTTCATTAGTATGCACTTTCTTATCTTTGATAAGTTTCCGATAAGATATATAAATCCGTAGATATGACAAAATGGAACTGGTATTAATGTTGTGTCTCCACGTTGAAACTGTCGAAATTTTGAGTATCTGCAAAATGAAAACAGCAGCTTTAAAGCTTGAAACATACTTGGGAAATTGTTTTTGCTTTTTGAAACAGTTTTACACATTTTATAATTTTTTTTACTTCATTAACGATTTAAAGTATATCACATATAGTCGCACTTCTCAATTATTTAAACGGAAAGCAAAAATTAATAGCCGCCATGGTGTATTGAAAACAATGATGTGAGTTTTTGAAAATGAATTTGTTGACTATTTTACATAAATCAAAATTAAGTTTTGCAGGGCGCAAAATTATTTAAAATAGTACCCCATATAGTTACCCAAATAAAATATCGGCCATATACACAAGATTACAATGTGTAAGCATTACGCTTTTTGGTAAGCCCGTTGTTCCTGAAGAACTGAAAATAACAGCCACATCGTTTTCAGGGTTTACTTCCTCTGGTTCAAAATTGAATAAATCAGTTCCATTTGTTTGTAGCAACTCTTCAAGAGAAGTTCCGTATTGAGATTGAAACCCAAATGCAACAATGGTTTCTATAAATAGAAACTGACTTTTTGACTTCTCCACTAATTCCAAGGCTGTTCTAGAACAAAAAATCATTTTCGGTTGGGAAACTTGAAGCATCGCAGATAACTCATCTGAAAATATTTTAGACATTAAATGAAATTATTTGGTTGTTTCTCAAGTACCTAGCGTTAAATTAACGTTCATAGGATGTACAGTGACTCCCATATATAAAGCAGCTAGCGTAGGAATAATGTAGCTTATATCATTTTCACTTATGATGGCGATTACATCCCCTTTTGTTACGTTATTCATTTTGAAATAATAAGCAAGTTTCACGCTGCGTTGTAACATTTGGTCATATGTTATCGTGTTTCCAGTGTGGGCATCGACCTGTAAAATAAGAATATTCAACTTTTGTAATCTGGGGAAATAGTGAATAGATTTAATTCGATAAACTTGGTAAATATTTGTTCTTAATCAAACCACGTCCCTGGCTTTCAGATGTTTCTGAAAAAAAGAATGTATTCCTGGAGAAATCAGAGAGGAAAGGTTGGTTCACTATAACGAATGCAGGGGAGCAGTGACCGGGTGTGAAACCTTCGACACACTTTTCAAGAAGCACGATCAGACCGGAATAAAAAACCAACGACCCACTTGGAAATACAGCTAAAGCGGACAAAGAAGAAAGACCGAATTGGCTAACAAATTAATCAGAGCTTTGTTACAGTTTTCACATAAAAACCAAACCTGCTAAACTTGAAGGAATTAGCAGTTTGTGAACAGGTTGGGAAAAAAACAAGTACCATCTGGGGGTCTCCTACACAAAAACCGATGTTAGTTTAAGAAGATGGACTGAATGGTATAAACTGTTAGAAGAATGTTATACGATATGAAGATAATTATACGGATCATGAAATACTCCCATGTATAGTGAAACAGAATTATGATTGCGGTTGACTGAGCGATGCGCAGTGGTTATTTCATGGGAAGGACTACTTCAGCTCATTGCTTACCCTATTGCGTGACCTCCTCTCTGTTTATCTTGTGCACATTTCACCCGCAATCATAATTCTGTTCTGCTATATGTTGAGACAATGTTGTAAGTAACAAGTCCCGAAAATGGAGGATCTGTAGACTCATCTGGGGGCATACATAATGAAAATCAATGGTTATTGGAAAGGCCATATCCTCAAAAAACGGTGAGCCAAACATAAACTTTTAACGTTTTTAAAGTTTTTGCTGAAGTAAATGTTTCGTGAAGTTAAATTCTTAATTTTTGAGTTTTCTCATATCCAACAAATTTCTTACTGCATCTGTTTAGCAAACATGCTATAACATTGTTAATGTTTTATGAATTCAAAACCTCTTTGATTGTGACGATTATTTATTGGGTAGAATCAAGCATCTCGTGAATTAATTAATGCTTGTCCTACACACTAACACACAAGGTTGCGTATTAATGAAGGAGGTCAAAGTACTATAATAAAATTAAACACATTACAAAATATATTGTAAAAACTTTAATTGTGTCATCAAAAAGACACAATAAAATATCTCTTTAGAATGCGTGTTCTTTGTATTAATGAAAACAACAGCAAAACACGCAATGAAGCAAATGACAAATCATGTTTGTAGATAAAATTTATTGAACGTATGAAGGTTGTTGTAGATAAGGCACTTTTGATTCTAGATTTACGCTCTTGTTGAAGAAATAAATTTCTGAAAACCATTAAGTTACGTATTCGAAAGTCAATCCAGCCATCCAATGATGGTCATGTGACAAAATTATATGCAGGATAGGGTATCCTTGAAAGATCTGCACAAAACGCTATCACATAGCTATACACGTAAGACAACAAAAATAACTTGTTTCTACAACCACATACGAAAATACATCTTTTGGTAGGGATAGCGCAACAGAAACACGTCAATTTCGTTTCTAGTGATAGAATATTCCATAACGTTAACTCTCGTCTCAAGTGACGAAAGTAAATATCCCACATTAAGTGGGATTGCCATTTAATTTTAATTTGTCAGTGACAAGAATTACTTGCATTTTATTAACCCTAGCTACCCACCTGGGGTATATTTTGACCCCACGCGCTGGAAAATTGTTTTATTTTATGATTATTGTTGTTCTTTTGCCTCGTAACGTTAGATATGCTTCAATCGAAGTTCATAGTATTACATCCGACTGTTATTTGTTACTATAGTGTTGTAGAAAAATACTTATTTTGCAAAATATACACTTGGGGTCTATTTTGACCCCAGGTGGGCCATCCAAAAAATAAACGGGGAAGGTGTAATCTTTGTCCACGACGATTAGATAAAAAAAACAAATATTTTATGTGATATGTGCAGTTCGTTTGTGTGTAAGGAACATATTGAAACTCGCACATTGTGTTTGAAATGTTCAGGATTAACGTCCAACGATAGTGATTCAGAATAAGATGTACAATGTAGTATTTAATTTGTTAACTCGTTTTTCCTACATTTTGTGCTTTCTTAAGTGTTTATTTGGTAATGTAATTTACGATAAATATCTTCCAGTATTAAAAATACCATTTCTTTTAACGAATTGGGTAATTTCAGCATGGGGTCAAATACGATCCCAAGTGGGTAATATGAAATTTTAAAGCAGGTGGGCAGCGGTATGTCATAAACGTGGACGTTGAAAAAGTACACTTTATCACTCGTCGGTAATCATTTTCTGAGGATCGGGAAGATTGTTAATCTCGATTTCGTCTAGGGTAGTAAACGGAATCTTTGCGCGGGCCCTTGTTTCAAACTACTCTTGTAAGCCCCAATTATTGTTCTCATGATAATAACAATATGATATAATGGTAATACTATTAAAGCAACGATTTTTCCTACACTTTCTTTGCAATTAAAATTGAGTACAGAATTTCTTAAATAATTATAGATGACGTTCAACGTTGAAAACGGTGGTTCAGAAGTGGCAACGCAACGGTTACTGGAATTGTCACAAACAAATAAGACACACTGCTATTATTTCTTTGAAACACTTCAGTGTTGCACTTTGCTTATTTTAAGAAGACGTTGATCTATCGGAAAGCAATATCAAACATTAATATTGAACACTAGAAACCGTTGGTATAGAAATACTGGCACTATACTACATGCACCCAACAGATATAGCTAAACTCCTCCCCACAAAATTCGCGATATTTGAATTCAATGTTTGTATTGGCGTATTTCAAAAACCTATAAAACACACTAAAATTGTATTTGACACTTGACTCGATTTGCTGTTTCTTAATTTGTAATTTGAAGTGTGTCAAATTGGCTTGTGTGTAACTTAAAGCAAAATCAAATTTGATGTATGGAAAGTTGCATACCTACAATAACATGAATAATGCTTGCCTTGGAATTTTGTTTCATATTTTTAAATATTTCAGATTCTTCTGATGCACTGTAAAAAATAAGTGCAATGTTACGGGTGTAAAATGTAACCAAATCGTCCAAATCAGCAATTTTACCTGAAATATGTGTGTGATTTTACACCAAGTTGGATATAATGGGTAAATTTACTCTTTAGATAGGTGTACTTTTTACGTAAATTTTAAGTAAATTTACCTCAAATAACGGTGGTAGAAAAGTTACCACTGTTATTTGGGGTAAATTTACACCAAATTTTTTTACAGTGTGTTACCAAAATTGATAAATGCAATAAAGAATAATGAATTTACTGTATTGAATATAGATTTTGTCGTTATATTATTTTAATTTTTTTTTGTCAAATAACAATACCTAGTAGAAAGTTGTAATCCGTTATAATCCGTCTTTTGTGTATTGGCTCCATTGTGAGTTAATGGTCCTGTTAGTTGTGTTGCCAACATGCTAAATTGAAAAAGGTGAATTATATTTATATTTCTAAAATTTTATTTCCATTATTTCCGAATTAATTTGCATTTTAGAAAAAAAATTCTTGTGGCATTTGAAAGAGCGTGGTTATATCTATCTATTGATAGAGAGAATTTTTCGATATCCATATTTTTGTAAATACTACTTGAAAATTTTAAAGTAAAATAGAGTTGTACAATTTTTAATGTTGAAAAGTTATTTTTTAGAAATTAAACAAAAACGTTCTATGTGTAGACAGATAAGATAAAACACCAATAATAAGAAAAAAATTTCGCCCGCCCTTCCTACTTTAAAATTGGCTCTGAAAATTTGGAACAAAATGTGCATAAAATGGGGTATATTTCAAGGTGTAAACTCCAGCCTTAACTATAGGTTAACTATATCTGTTGGGTGCGTATACAATAGTGCCACTGGTCTTGGAGACGAAAAATGAGTCGATTTTTTGTTTCTGATCTCTCCGGATGCTGCTTATATGTATGTACGACCACCAACTATTCTCCTGATACAAAACTAAACCTACCACAACAATAAATCAATGTGGAATATACTGAACAAATTGACCAAACCGGGAAAATCGATGTACGTGTTGCTGTCGTTTGTGCAATATTAAATATTACAAACTTTAGTTAAAACAATTTGGTCAATTTGTGCCGTCGAAGAAAAGGTTTATGGTACCGGTTTGTATTGGGTCAGAAATTCACTATTTTTAGGTTATTACCCTATTGTTAATTTTCTCGTCATTAGAAATCCTACATTTAATAATGAAAAATAAAGACGTTAGGTTACTTGATGAGTTTTGTTAGATAGGATAAATTTCAATATTTTACTTACCAGAGCAACATCTTGGTTTCCTCGCTTCATCCGATCAAACAGATATTTCCCAAATGATACTTTTGGTAGTGTTTTTGGTAGTTTTTCTCCAAACATAATTTTTGAGGAATTATCAGACATTTTACTTTGCCGTTTGATATGAGCACCTATTGATAGTTTAGTTATTTTACTAAGATTACCTACTTGCAACTTCTGACCTTAATATACCTGTATTCGCACTTTAGTCAATCACATCTTGATAGTCGGATAATGTATTTCTCTTGTTTATGCGCCCTTAAGAAACTATTATGTGCATAACTGAACATTAATTAAACGTAATTGATGATCACAGTAAATCAGTTTGTTGATGATTTATATCTACGTGTATAAAAATAGCACAACCAGCTAACCACACTGCCACTGTGCACATCGTAAGGGTATCCAATTCTAGGAGATAATCTAGGATAGTACTTGGAGGTAGTCCTTGTGATGATGATTATGTAGGCTGTCCGGCAAGAAAACAATTTATCGAAAAACAATTTATCGAACAACAATTGATCGAAAGGTAAATTTATCGAATATGTCAAAAAATAAATAAGTTATTGTTAAACTATGAATTTTAAATTTCTCACTAATGCGACAGGCAACAAACATTAGATAAACAAAAATAACTTTAACTGTAATTAACAATAAGTTAATTCTTAATTGGCAGTTTAAATTGTTTTTGCTAGTCAAGATATTTTATAACTTTAATGTAATAGCCACACCAAATTTCATTTTGATCTGATTAGTATTTTCTTAAATTTTGTCAAAAATAGAAATAATTTTCTTCTTTCACTATAAGTTTATATAAAATTTATTGCTTAGGATTAAATTTGTTGTCTGAAAAAAAGTTTTGCGGGAAAAGAAACCAGGAAACCCTGTAGAATATAAAAGTAAATCAACAAATTAAGAAAGTTTAAACTTTAATATTATGAAACACGAATTACAAAATATACATACTCGTATGTATTACATTACACATTACATTATTACAAAAAAAAGTTTTATTATAGGCAGACGAAGATATTACAGATTATATAAACTTAAACTACCATTACTTTATAATAATAAATTAGTAACCATCAGTATTATGTGCGATGCCACGCAAGTAATCAAACACGTTTCCCATGTCAAAATTTTCAGCTAGTTGTCTAATTTTTTCGGCACAGTCTCTGTATAGGCTGGTTGGAGTTTGTTGGCCGCTTATAAATATTGTTCTATTTGCAATTCATGAAGTGCCTGTTCCCGCTGAATTGCTTCGACAAATTTCCATATATTAGGGTGGTCTGCGGAAATTTGTTGTTGAAATCCCCTATGCCAACCTTCTACGGAATTGTTGGTTTTTGCCAAACCTTGAACTGCTGCATCGTAGCAATTCCACAGATTATGTGGCAACCGTGGTTCTCATCGACGCTGGCGTCGGTCGCTGCGAGCTCCCGATCCAGGTATCCTCGAAGTAGTCTGTAAAGGGCTGTATTTCTGCTGGTAAAACGTCTTCGTCGCACAACATTTCAAACGCTTCGACAACATACTGTGTGGGAACCAATGCTATTGCAGAAAGTAGCCTCGCCTTCAAGGCGAAGTCTGCATCTGTATCATATATTGCTTTCACGCCATGTAATTAAAGTTGACGGTATATACATTGGCAAAAATGGAAAAAACAGCCACGTTGAGTCGACTCAGGAAATACACTCGCCGTTGCAGTTGATGAAATAGATGCGGCACAGTTTTAAAAGTACCTACCATCAGCATACCAGTGTTCAGATTGAGCTAAAAGTTGTAAGTTCCTTCTTGTTGAAAATATTAAAATACGGTCCTCGGCAGCTTCAGAATCAAATAATAAAAACGGTTCTCCACGTTTGGTGATCACAAATTCATGAGGGAAAACAAAGTCACTGTGTTGAGTAGGTAAGGCTGGAGCCGAATTCTGTTTCTGTCGAATGTTCCTTATTGTCCTTTTCATGGCACCGACGCTTAGAAGTTGGGCTGCACTCGATTCAGTAACTATCGCAGTAGCATTCGACACAATAAAGTGTGGTGCGTTTTGGATACTTCTGGCACTAAAATAAAATGAGATTTGGTAAAATAACATTTTATTCTTTCATTTTGTAGGAACTTATTGAACGATCCTCGTATTATCGTATAAGGGAACTACCCGTACCCACCCTCAAAGGAACGGCGACCCTTTTTGTTACACCCTATATATTTCACCGCGCATAATGTACGTCTAGATATAATTTTTCTATTTCAGTACTAAACACCTGATTATGACTCATAAAGAAAGTTTATAGCTATAAACTCGTTAGGAGGAACATAACTCATGTGTTATCGTATTATTTAATTTAAAACTCCTATTGTATTAATCAGACCATTGTAGTTTGAGTGAATAAGATTGACAGTACCTTCAGTGCAACCTAGCTATAGCAATAGCATACTACTACTTATATTAATAAAGTGGACAGCAATCATGGTACGTTGTTTATAAAGTAGTTTATAATTGCTTTTTAAATATTTCAAAAAATTTCAGGGAATCGATAAAAGGCTTGTTGTCTTATTCACGCTAATAATGATTAGCCTAATCATAATTTCAAATCTACATACAGCTAATTCCTTAATATTAAAGAATTGTAGGTGCAATAAAGGATATTATCCGCAGAGGGTTCGATATTACGATGCAAGCGCCTTAACTAGGGATGTAAAAGTTAAACTTGCTTGTGTGTCGAAAAGTCACCCGACTCTAAAACTTCCTTGCAAAAATCAAAAAGGAAAATGGGGAAAATAATTAATTCGTCCACAGTATAAGAAAATGGAAACAATATTTTTATTAATTATAACTCAGTTAGTTTAACAAATATTAAGGTATAACTAATAATTAATAACACAATAAAACAATAAAAATGAATGTAAATTTAGATCTGAATGATATGAATAGAAGAAAATACTTTATATATTTCGTTTTTATTTAATTTGTGACATAATATGCAGAATACTGAAGACAGCGAGTTTGTCCGAGTGTGGGCCAATAAAGATTTGACCATGTAATTTTTTTGTTAAGGATCAACGTAGGTTGTGTACAGGATTTCATCAATTTTTTTATTTATATCAATAACCCTAAGTGGGGCAGCGGTAAAGGGTCGAGTTGTTTACTCGTGCGAACCTTTTTATTTTTTAAATTTAATTTACTATATTTTTTATATTCTTTTTTTTATAATTTTGTTATGATAATCTTAATAAATGTGTGTTTTAAATGATTTTAGTACTTTAAAAATATTCGGTAAATTATTGGTTAATTGCATTCATTGTATTGTGACGATCTTCAATAATCCTTAACGAAAAATTTCATGGTCAAATCCCTATGGCCCGCACTCCGTGAAACTTTTTATGTATAACCCAAAATATAACTTGTTTGATTTTGATCAAAATAAAATACGCATCGTGAAACAGAATTATTATGATTGAGGGTGACCAAGCGTTGCGCAGAAGTTATTTTATGGGAAGGACCAGTTCAACTTATTGCTTACCGTATTGCCCAAGCCCTAGCTGCGGGACTGTGTAATAATTATGCTCTTATAGGTAGGTACTAGCATTTACGAAATATGCATTTTAACAAAACAAAAGTAAAAACCATGCACCTGTTCATGACAATTAAGTGTACATAATATTTAATCTTGCTTCAGGTTCTTACGATCACAGTTTTTTTAACCTACTGTTTTAATCACATGCATAATGCGCTATAATCGAAATCAGTTATCTAGCCGTAAATAACTGGGAACTATTTCTATTATATTTCTCATCTGTTATAAACTAACAATAATTTAAAAACACAAAATAAAACCAAAAACCTCCTTTCACAGCGCGTTTTAACCAAGATGGCCGTTGTGACCATGATCCTTAGGGTACTCGATGTGACCAAAACTTGAATATAAAAAATCTTTATTGTTGTTCTTTAAAGGCCGTTGCTATTGCTACGGCAGACGTGGATATAATTCTACAACAAAATCCACGGCATTACGACCATTACGTTGGTGCACGAATTTATAAGTTACACGTTCGTGCGTTAGTGTCAAGGGGTGACGTCATTATTTCGGCCACGCGAATACGAGCTGCACCTGTTTTATTGTAAAATCTATTATCTACCTGTCAAACACTTGTGCAAAAGTAGAACGAAATTTTGTGTGTTGTGTAAATTTAATTTTTCCATCGTCATCGCAATTTTTAATTGTCTTAACAACATGGCTATTTTTAAAACAAACATGCCAGGCTTTTATTGTTTATGAACCTATATGTATAATTCTTAATCAGAATTTTGTATAATGTTATTTAATGGATATCCATGTATAATAACAAATGAATTAGCAATGAATATGGAATAAACCCTGAAACGTCTGCATTTTTAATACTAATTTGGCATTTTTATTTATACGACCTAAAAAACCAAGAATTTCGATACTTATTAAAATTTATGGTCAAGATAATATTAAATTTATATCTAATTTAATTATTATACAGTTAATAAAAACACTTTGTTTCTGAATAACAATGATTCATTATTTTATTGTTCTTATTCAAATAGTTACAGCAGGGTTGAACATGTACCCGGGATAAACTTTAGCTGGGGGAAATGAAAATTCGAAAAAGGCAATCTATGTGGATGTGGATACTGGGATGAGGTCTTTGTATGTGGCTACCTAGAAGTTCCAACAAGATAAGATACTGCAGTTTCGTTGTGGATTCAAGTCGCAGAAATTTAGAAATTTTTCTGGGTACATTTTTCAGTTATAGTACTCATATTGTTTATAATGTTAAAAAGCTTAATGTTAATTAACAATAATCTAATCTAAATATTTATAAGATCTGATTAAGAACAGTAAAACAGTGCAAATTTTACATAATATGCATAGCGTTTAGAAATTTGTTGACACAAAACTTTATTATTTTTAATATCTTTAGATTTCTATAGCCTTCTAATATTTATATACGCATATAGTATCACAGATCTACTTAATAATTGTTTATTATTTGCGCATAGTAGCTATATACATAAATGATTGTTGATGTTTCATTCTATCTATCTAAATGTAATAAATGTTTATGTAATAATTTTGTACATCACAGCCAAAATGTTAAATCTTTTTTATTTCTTTGAAACAGATTCACTAAAAGAGACATTCTGCAGTTTGTTGAGCCTATATCAAATTATGTTATTGTATATTAAACCTTGTTCGTTTTAACTACCTGGATGAAAACACAACCATGTGATTGTTTCTAGTGTACGTTTACAATGGTGCTTATCTTATGTGAACTAGAACGCGCGGTAGTTTAAACGATAGCTGCAAAGAATAGTTTCACTGGACGACCGACGATTTCATTTTAAATAAATCAAAATGCATACAGAAAATACTACGACAAATGGCAAATGGAACTATTTAACGCACGAATCGAAGTACAGTAAAGGATTGCAATATTCTCGCTGCAACTACCAATCACAGCACTGCATTGCGATGACGTTATAGAAATTATCACGTGGTTTTGTTTACATCCAGGCCGTGGTTAAAACAAACAATGTTTAGGTTATTCTATTGTAAAATGCATAGCTTCTATGTAAATGTAAAACATATAATCCTATCATAAGTATAGTTAGCAAACATTTGTCTTCGCAGTATTGAATACTAAAGGTAGAGTTATTGTTTTATAGGGGTAAAATATACATGTGTAAATTTGTAAAACATATTCCATATTTCAGGGACAGAAGTAAGGAAAATGGAATATAACTAGTACGTCTGAAAATAGTGTACAAAATAACCAAAATGATTGCTAATCTATCGGCTCGAATTTCTTAAAAAAATTTAAATATTTATTCACAAACAAAAATATTGACTCTTAGCTTAATACTTACAGTTAATCATTATTTAATTATATTTTAAAGAGATTAAGATTGATAGAACAAAGATTTTTCTCAGGGTTAAAACAAATATCCTAGTTAAGATTAAAAAATGAACCTTACAATGCGGGTCTATTGCGTACTATAATCGGTTATTGTTATGGTCGTTATTTTTTACAAATAAAATATATGTTAAGAATTGTTCGTAACGCGTGTTTTCGAATATATGCGACATAAACGTCATTTTTGACAGAAAATAGACGATAACGAATGTCGATTAGTAATTGACCCCACAAGCGTGTCGTCAAGGGCGCCATATTTATTGAGGCAGGTCATAAAATACAGTGAAATTCATTTATTATGCAATATAGGCATATTGTAAGTTAAATGGACCGCTCACTATACCATTGGAATATAGGCAACTCATTATACACTACTAGCACTCTTGCCCCTGCTTACCGATTTTGCTTATGCTTTGTCAAATTACACACTGTGTTTTTTAAGTTTTTAGTAAAAAACAAGATTTAAAACGAAAGGTTTATTGGAAACATGATCTATACAGACTAAAAAAAAATAGAAATGTGTATACTATATCACTCCGGATTACCGGATTACCGAATTACCAATAGGTAATTTAGGGATTATTTTAGTGTAAAACTATCCTAACAAACCAGTCCCTAATGTGTCTATACGTACTATCAAGATCATTTAGAAAATTTGACACAACATGAAAAAAAATGACGTAAAAAAGTATCACATGAATTTGTACACATTTCTAATTTTTCTTGGTCAGTATAAACGATGTTTTCAATAAATTGGCAGTTTTCAATCTTGTTTTGTATTACATACCGAGTGGGTACTTTCAAAGCCGAACATAGGGGAATTGCATTGTAACTGATCTTTATATTCCTGCTCGCCATTTAAACCCACAAGGATGGCAATGTCTTTATTATAAAAACCCTCTGCTCTACCGAATACTCGTTATTATTCATATTATTTGATATTAATAACAGAAACATCGACTGATTTCAAATAATTTAATTGACAGATAAAAAAAAGTTGACAATCATAGCAACCTATATTATTTCAAAATAGCATTATTTTATAATTTTTTTTACAGAAAAAGATAACTAAGTACTAACATTTATTGGTACCATCAGATGCGCTGTATTTTTGTCGTTCTATTCATACCATTACCATCCTTGTGGGTTTAAATGGCGAGCAGGAATCTATATAAAGGTTAGTTACAATGCAATTCCCCTATGTTCGGTTTTGAAAGTACCCAGACGGTATATTAAAAAAAACAAATTTTACAGGTGGCAAACAATAATCAAAATCAGTAAGCAGGGGCAAGAGTGCTTAGCAGTGTATAATGCGTTGCCTATATTCCAATGGTAAAGTCGCCGGTTCATTTAACTTGCAATATGCCTATATTACATAATAAATGGACGTCACTGTATATAACCAAGGCAGGTCTAGGTCTGCTTTCCAAACAAAGTCTGTGAAGAAATAATTGTGCAAATCAGAGAAATATTCGGGTTTGGCGGTGAAAACAAGTTCTTTTTGTATCCAGTCCTCGCCTTTCTTACTGCTTGTGTGTTTATAAATTGGATTGCACAAGTAAACATGATACGCAAATTACTAATTATTGTTTATCTTTCCGGTAAAGATAAAATACAACACGTTATTTAGTATTGTTTATTCTGTTTACTTGCTCAATCCGATGTAATCCCCTATAAGCAGGTAGAAGATTGAGCTGAAGTTGAAGAGCTGAATACCATAAAGCAGCTTAAAATTTGGCAAATAATTGTCACAATTAACTCTTCACAACTATCATATAAATGTACTTACCTCATTAATAAACAGAGTTATTTATAAAAACACACACTTTTAAAGGGGTTGCGGACAATTCGCCCCCCACAATTCGCCCCCGGATGATTCGCCCCCGGATGATTCGCCCCCGCGGATAATTCGCCCCCGGACGATTCGCCCCCGGAAAAGAATTAAAAAAAATAAGACAGACCACCCATATATTTATTAAAATTGAACTTTTTACTTACTTACTTTACTCTTACGAATTAGTGAAATTTTGTTAGTTAAAGTCGTTAAATTGGAATTGGAAGTACTTTTAGGCTACCATTAAGCACAAAAACATTGATAAATTACTATTTTGTATGTGGTATACTAATAAAAATACATTATACAAAATATATACAGTCCGTTTTTTTATTTTTATAATAAAATATACAGGGGTGTCTCTAAACCTAGTACCATAAATTTACCAGCCGCTTCCTGACACAAAAATAAGTCGAAATGGTCTATAAAAATTTTGTCCTAAACCGCAGCATAAGGAAGTTGCATGTCTTTGAAAATGGTGTTGAAAAAACGGAAAACAATTGCATTTTAAAAATGGTTTGAGATAAAAAAACGAAATTTTACATGCAGCCTAACCTATTGAAGGTATAAACAGTACGAACACTTACTGTAACTATTTTTATTTTAATTTATTTTTCAATAAATTAATTTACATACAAATCCAGCATTCTAAATTGATTTTGGCTAAACAGAAAACCTGCATTTTATAGGAAACGGTTAGTCCAGGCGACTTGAAACAAGAGTACCTTTTTTGTTAATTAGGCAACAGAGAATACAAATCTCTAACCTAAAATGGAAAAAAACAAAAGGTTAAGAAAAACGGGTTACAAGAAGAAAGTGATAACACCCATTCGCGCCGCCCCTGGTTTGTTTAAAAAAAAAATAGAAAGTTTATACAGGTTAGGCAGGTTAGGCTGCCTGCAAAATGTCGATTTTTTATCTCAAACCGTTTCTAAAATGCAATTGTTTTCCATTTACTAATTCGTAAAAGTTCCATTTTAATTTAAACTATTTGTAAGTTTTGTTACAAAATATATGGGTGGTCTGTCTTAGCTTTTTTTTAACTTTTTTCCGGGGGCGAATCGTCCGGGGGCGAATTATCCCCGGGGGCGAATCGTCCGGGGGCGAATCATCCGGGGGCGAATCGTCCGGGGACGAATTGTGGGGGGCGAATTATCCTAGAAGCCTTTTAAAGTTCGCTATACCTATAATAAGAATAACCCGTTCAGCTGAGTTTATTTGGAACGCAGACCTGAACCTGCCTCAACAAATTGACGTCTTTACTTGCGTAGAGAATTATTTTGATACACAATAGACTGAATATTTTTCAATACAACTCTATGTTAAGGTAAACAAAATATGTTGAAAATTTTATACCACGACGCGACGTCGTGTATTTCACTAGAGAGTCCGATGTATTTCATTTGAATAACTATTGTAGTCACTCTCATTTCTTGTAGTTATACATTTCTAAAAAAGGATTACTATTGATATCAATCAAAGTTAATAATGGGAAGGAATATTATAAACAACTTACATTTTGTTTCTGTTCCCATATTTTCATTGAATATTTATATCTTTCAAATTCATGGCACCAATCTGAATATACTTTTCTATAATCCTTAGTTTTACCTGGAGGAGTACAACGGCTACTATCTACTGTTACATTGTACGAGCAAAGTAGGGATGGTCCCATCAGACAGTCGTATAGTCCAGCATCCGCTTCATTCACTGATAAAATAATGAGACCGTTTTGTGCCGTTTCTATGTTTTTATTAGACCTGCATAATATTTTTAGTTATTATATATGTTTAATAATGTTATGTAAAGTTAAAACCTGTAGGCGACTTTATAGCGTCCTTTTTCCTTTGAAAAGTGGTACCAGGTAACTTCTTGTAGGGTTAGTACAGGTGGCACTGTTAGGAAACATCCTAGATGTAGACTTTGTCCCCAAGTCGCTAACATTTTTTTTCTTATCGTGCTACTATCGCAAATGTTTATTGTGCTGTTGGTTGCATCTTGTAGTAATCTGAAAGAGAAAACTGTACCTAAATCACTATTCATATCTGTACTGATATTTCCAATAGCTTTGGATGCTGCATTGTAAAATTATTGTGTCTCTTTGTCTATCACGGGGAGCATTATGTCTTCTAATAAATTCAAACATTCAAACAACAAATGAGGTGAGTAATAAGGCTGCTAGCACGACACTGTAGAGCCATCACAATTTGATACAAGTAGACCTTGTCGGGAGGATGAAGAAAAGGAGGCTTCCATGGTGAGGTTATTTTCTTAGTCATGCGACCAAGCAAACAGCAGTCCATCATTCGTGTTCCACCCTAACTTGTACAAATCTGTCATTATCATTTAAAGCGTCCTGCCTTTGTCCTGCCTGTCTTAGCTACCACTGATGCACAGCCGCCTCTGATCATAACATTGTTTTAATAAATAAATCCTTGGGGCTCTTATCTATGAAGGCCAACTTTGTTTGCAATCTGGAAAGTTAAGAAGTGATGAGGATAGGTGGCAGAAATAAATCTCCTTGAGTCTACCTTGATTTGTGAATGTTTAATTTTTTGAATAGTTTATATATTTGATTTGGAAAACGGTTTGGAAATTGAAATTTTTTACAAGTTCAGGTTCGTGGTAGTGTAAAAAATAAATCAAAGATAAGATACTGTCAATGGTACACGGTAAAAAATTAAATACGTAAATATCAGGAATTGTGATCAGAATTCAGATCACACAGTCAGTTTGATGAAGGTAATACAAATTCTGGTATGTCTCTTAATTGGATCCAAGTTTTTGATGAATTTATGACTTAGTACAAGTACAAGGTAACTATAATTCATAAAATATGAATGAAGTAGTACGCGAGTGATGATTTAGTAAAGAGAATTGATGACGTTCAAGTTTTACGAAATGTAACATAAAGTTGTAATGATATTTTTTTTAACATGTTCAAAAGTGTTCTAAAATAACGTTCTAGGACTTTTTCTAATATTTTACTCTAGAGGTTTTACTATACTAATATTTTACAGTTGCTAATGTCCTACACCAAATCTACACACCGTTTACCACCTAACTTATTTAAATGGATTGGCGTAAACAGTTACAACATGAAGTTTTTTCGTGTGATTGAACCTAACTCAAAGCACGAATGATCATTAATGTAAGGAACATGTGACTATAGGGTCTCTAGATTTGCATTTATTATACGGATCCTACATCTGACATGCTTCAATTTGTGATAAAATGCTTCATATAATATGCAAAATCTTCAAGGTGGAGTACCGATTAGTAGTATAACCTCATGTTTTTTTTTTATTAAAAATACGAATACATAACCTTTCAATATAGTAAAGTTTTTTTTTTATAATTAGTGCTTTACAATCTGTCTGCAAACATTCAGTAAATTTTTTATCAAGGTATACATTTAGCAATGTACGTACTATATTAGATAACATGATAGGTATGAAATTTAATTAGTTTTAATGTATCTAATTATTAAATAGTACCACAATATTGATGGTTTAAATGTTAATGAATAAAACGATTTGGTAGGTCACAAGGTTTAAATCTTTTAAGTCTTCTTTCATTGTCATCCTCATCATTGTCAAACAAGCACACTGCGAGTCGGTTTGGGTGCGCACTAATTTTGTCGCGATATCTCACTCTGGTTTTTCGTATTATGCTGTCCATCGAGTTTATGCCAAGGCACAGTATATCGCTTACGAATATATATAATATATATAAGGGATATACTGAGGCCAAGGTCACTTATTATCACCTTCTTTGTTACGTACCATGGTGAATCAACAATGTTTCTGAGCACTTTTGACTGTCACCGCCGCAGAATATCGATATTAGAATTGCTAGTTGCGTCTCACAATTGAACACCGTAGTCTACCACATGTCTGATGATCTTATATAATATGAGTTTGTTTTCCAAGAATAATTTTGAGCTCCTTCCTAGCAGCTAATACATTTTATGTGCAAACCGTACGCGAAGGGAACGTTTCGCGTCCGCTGTTCAGGACGCGAATCTAATTTCGCGGCCGGTGCTATGGTAGCGGCCGCTAAAGTAATTTATACAAAACTAATTGTTTCATTTACTCCATATCCATAGTAACGCGCTAACTGAAAGCCGTTTTTCTATTTACAATGAATTAAGCTGTATGTTTTCTAAAAGCAATAACATTTACAATTACACATTTTTTACGGTTGCACAAAAAATATTGTGTATACCTTGTCCGCGAAATTCTTTAGCGCCCTCGAGATTGTCTTTCCTCGGCCGCAAGCGTCCTCGGCGACAATTTTCTCTCGGTACGATAAAGACACATTTCGCGTCCTTGGTATACAAATAACTATTTTGTGCAACCGTACGCGAAGTGGGCGTTTCGTGTCCGCTATACAGGACGCGAAATCTAATTTCGCGGCCGGTGCTATGGTAGCGGCCGCTAAAGTAATTTATACAAACCTAATTGTTTTATTTACTCCATATCCATAGTAACTCGCTAACTGAAAGCCGTTTTTCTATTTACAATGAATTAAGCTGTAGGTTTTCTAAAAGCAATAACATTTACAATTACACATTTTTTACGGTTGCACAAAAAATATTGTGTGTACCTTGTCCGCGAAATTCTTTAGCGCCCTCGAGATTGTCTTTCCTCGGCCGCAAGCGTCCTCGGCGACAATTTTCTCTCGGTACGATAAAGACACATTTCGCGTCCTTGGTATACAAATAACTATTACGAAATAATAATCCTAGTTGCTTCCTCTTGGTGCAAATGTGTTGTTTCCACGTCAGTCGCTTGACAAGGTGTAGGTCCAAGATATTTAGCTGAGTCAGCTTGCGGTATTTGATCATTATTAGGTTGTACTGGTGGCCACATTCCCCTTCTTAAGGTGTAAATAACATGAGTTAACTTGGAACCATTTACTTTTATCCTCCATGTTTTCAGCCAATTTTCTAATTGATTTAGATGCTCTTACAGATATTGAGATGCTATGACTGGATCGGACTGTGAAGCAAGTATAACTGCATCATCGGTAAACGTGGATAACATTGTCCTGTCAGTGCTTGGTATATCTACTGTGTATAATATGTATAATTTGGGTTCTAAAACGCTACCCCGAGGAACGCCGGAAGGGCTGTAATGCTATCACCATGTTTCACTTAGAATGACCTATTTAGGGCTGGTAATTCAGTTTGGGTTTGGCCGAACTGGACCTTAAACCTAGATGAGTGGCCATGGATACAATTCTTGTAACATTTGTATCTATGATAATTGATCGTGGCCTAGCAAAACCGGAGCTTAAACCCAAGCTGAAATACCGGCATTTAAATAGATATCTGGTGGTAGTGTCCTTTTGATCTTATAAAGCAGCCCAACATGTCAAACTTTATCAAAAACTTGTGTTACATCTATGTATACTGCTGAGAACTATCCTTTTTGCTCCAGATCTTTACTAATTTTATCTATTACATGGTGAATGTGTTCAATAGTTGAGTGAAGCTCTCGAAAACCGAACTGATGTTCTGGTATAGGATTACTTTCTAGCATTATCGGCCTTATAGTCTTTGTAATAACAGTTTTTCAAACACCTTTGATGTATACTATTGGCAATAGACTTATAGGTCCAGGGTTTGGTATTAATATTATTTTTGCTACCTTCCACTGGCCATCAGGGAAATATCCTAGCTTCATTATAGAGTTGAACAGGTACTATGTAATAAATTTGAAAGTTGCTTTCTCGGGTTTAGATGTTTTAGGCCCAATTGCACCGGTTACACTTACGTAATAAGCGTCACTTAAAAGTTTTAATTATCATGGATACAATTCTTGTGACAATTAATCCATGGCAATTAAACTTTTAAGAGACTTAGGCCCGGTTTATTCACCTACCAGTAAAGTCCCCAGTAACTACTTGACAAGTAACTCTATAGGTTACCCGGGTAACAGGACTAATATAGTCCTGTTACCCGGGTAACCTATAAAGTTAATTGTCAAGTAGCTACTCGGGACTTTACTGGTAGGTGAATAAACCGGGCCTTAGTATTCAAGTGTAACCGGTGAAATTGTTGATTCAATTTCGTTGATCTTGAACTTTTTACAGGGCAAGCACATCTGGAAAGGGGTTTCTAGATATTGATGTATGTATTTATTTTTCTTCTTCAGCACTAATTTCATATTCAAAGGGTGTGAACACGTTTGTTAAGTGTGCAGCAAAAGCTTGCGTCTTCTCTTTATCGCTTTTTGCTCAACTATTACCATTAATGCGAGGCGAAACATGTTGCTGTGGCTGCTTGATTATTTTTGTTGCTTTCCAGATCAAGTGCTCATTATTAGCAGTAGGTGTCCTAGTTCTTTAAGTAGGTTTGCACTGCTTGGTTTTTTAGGTTTAATAGGAGGTTTCTAAATCCTGCAACTGTCTGATTGAATTGTTGTTTGATATCATTTGAACTATTTTTTGTTTCACTACTATTTATAGGGCAACCTGAACTGGCTATACCTATATAGTGTTCGCTCAGGGGTAGCTTTCCAAACCGCTCTGTGTATTACTTCATTAAACCGTTCTACTGCTACAAGTATATCTGTTTTCGTTTTTAGTGGAAGGTCTAGTTGTAATGACTCATCCACCATGTTTTTGAATTGGTTCCAGTTTGTAATATTTGTTACTAAGGGTTAGTGGTTTTTCTCCGATAACGACGTCAGTCCCTATTGTGATTATAATAATTGGTGAGTGATCCGAGCGACGATTGGACAAGGCAAAATTCAGCTTTGAGATAATTTGGATATACCTTTTATTACACAAAAATCGAGTAGATCTGGAATCTTGTCTGTATCTGTCGGCCAGTAGGTAAGTTCACATCCTTTATAAATCGCAGAATGGTTTCCATTACTGTTAACACACTGAACATCCCTGATTCGTTCCTTGTGTTGACACTCAGATGTAAAGTGATTGCCTGTGCATTTTACACATCTTGGACTTCTATTACAGAAGTTATTTGTATGGCGATAGCGCTGACATTTAGCACATTGAGGAAGATCGCATTTTGATCGTGGTGATTAACGATTGTATAGAGCAGTTTATCAATTTTGTAGACATCATGTTTGATATTTTTTGCTACTTTGACCTCAACAAAAAATAGTGGTAACTCTATTTTTGTGCCTCTTTGTTTAATATTAAATATGTTTGTGTGCCTTTAATTGTGTTTGTAATTCTTTCAGGTCAGAGGATGGATGAAGGTTTCTGAGTACAACTTTGAAGCCACATTTCTGTTTCAGTTTCGAGAATACAGCCCCAGGTAGATACAATAATATCACACCGAGTGTTGAGAAAGTAGAGAAATATTGGATACCCAATTAGATAATGTTACTTATGTCATGTTTTGTTTAAAATAACGCCGTTGCTAGCTCCACGGCAGACGGATATAATTCTGACACTAAATCCAGGGCATTACGCCATTGTCATGGGGTGATGTTTATCGACCGACTCGGCGCATGTCTGGGGACTTGGCAAATTATTTCAGCTTCTTAAGATATAGGGACAAAGGTGCTGTACGATTGGTTGCCTACTCACAAGGCGTAAAAGTCTCTTTCTGAGAAATCTAATGATAATAATTATTAATTACAAACAAAATAAATCGCTCGAACTTAGAAAAACTTTACTCTAGTATTTTTTATTGGTCATATTCAACTTGCAAATTAATTAAAAATCAATTTAAAATATGAAAATGTTTGAAACTTTCATAATGGATAATTTTGTAGTCCCCGGACATGCGCAGTAGGTGCAGCTCGTATTCGCGTCGTCGAATTAATGATGTCACCCCTTGACAATGACGTAATGCCGTGGATTTAGTGTCAGAATTATATCCACGTTTGCTGTGGAGCTAGCAACGGCGTTAAAATAATCGTTAATTGCTTACCCAGGTGAATACGGTTTGCATAGGCGAGCTTCCTTATCCCATCCACAATAAGGATCATGAACGCATCTTAAGCAATTATCGTATCGATGACTGCACATAACAAGATCAATTTGTTTTATTCTATAATTAGAAGCCGCATATAAAACTTTAGACTGGTGACAAATCTCCATTACTTCGATGGACTCCCCAGGTGTAACATCAAATATATCTAACAAAATCGAGGAAAATTCATCCTTTTGCTTATACCATTGCATTATTTTGTAAATTCTGCCATCACCTATAAAATTTGTATCATTCTTCACTCATTAAATGCAATTCTAAATATTATACTTACTCGTGCTTGCATAATAAATGGTGTATTCCATGATAGCACCACCAATATCAACTTTAACCTTATCTACCACTAATTTGGTGTAGATTAAATCCCTTTTGAAGAAAATAGGTCTATGATTTTCGTGCATAACAGCTGAATCCATGAGCGGATGGGATCTAATAAAATTTAACACACTATCTGGCAATGTTTCGGTATCATTAACGCAGATTCCCGGTCTCGGCTCCGGTACACGACTAGACAAAACGGGCAGCCACGCTGAAAGGGAGGAAGCTTGTTCTTTAAATCTTCCATTAAAGGCATCCTCGATGTCCGATAGCTTGAAAGAGCAGATAGCCGAACCCATAAGGCCATTGGCAGATGTTGTAAAGATACCATAAAACTTCGAATCGTCTCCCGGTATTTTATAAATGCTCTCTTTAAATAGAAAAAACAAATTATTTAACGCTTATCGAGTGTTTGTATTGCAAGAAACTTACGGATTTCGTTAAAATAGAAAGGAAATTCTCCGGGAATCGAGCAATTAAGTCTAGACTTTGTATACGTGGCCCAGTTTTGCGAGAGGATGTTCTTTCCCCCTGTATCCCTTTTACAAACACGCGCTACCCTAGAATATACGCTTTTACCGCAATTTATATATTCGACCGCTGTTTCCCTGAAGAAGAAGAGGATGTACTCTCCTATGTCGAAACATCCTACGAAATTTGGTTCTGAAATTAATTAAGGATATTAAGAGAATTACATATAGTGAGTAAACAATTTAAAGCTTCCATGCGTAAATAATTGCGGTTGTAGAGATATATAGTAACACTTACAATTAAATTTTCATGGGTTTCAACATTTATGTAATATATTAAGTAAAAAATATAAAACAGGAAGTAAGCGTCACGTTGTCGGTAGTTTCACCTGCTATTTGTGCTTTTATACTGCAAACGTTATATTTAACAAAGCAGGCAGAAGTCAAAATTAGTCTGTATGAAAGCAGTTTATAGCATTACAAGAATATGTTTATCCAAATTTGTGCATAAACGTCTGTGCTACTGGCTTATTATTTGTTTTCTAAGTGCATTCTGTTACTCAACTCCACGGGTTCATGAAAATAAGCAGAATGGGTTGCTTGTTTAACTAATAAAATTAGTTTTTCCATTTGTGGCCAGTGGCTGATTACCGCACAGGCGCATAAGGCACCTGCCTGGGGCCTAAGCAAAGCGGTACGGTGCCCCATCCTCAAAAACCAAAATTAAGTTTTCATTAGGGTCTATTCTGTAAGCAACTGTTAAAATTTAACGTGGCGTTAAAATTTTAACCAATCGCTAAGCTTTATTATGACAGCTAAAACTACCATTCAACCAATCAACGCCAATGTTTTAAACTTAGCGGTTAGTTACAATTTTAAAGCCAGGTTAAATTTTAACAGGTGCATACAGAATAGACCCTTAAGTCTGTTAATATGAGAATAATAAAAAAACATTATAAATTAAACAAAAAAGATAGCCAATTTGGTTCCAAATCGCTAAAACTTGCAACTCTGGTAATTCTGCTTGCATCTGATTGCCAATAAACAAAAATTATTGTTTCTAAAAAGTTTTGACTTTTTTTTGTTTGACATCCAAATTCTCAAATGCTAGTGCAACACGTTAAATAGGCCACGCCCAGTTTTGAAAAAAATCGCCTGCGACAAATTTTTTTTCGCTTCGCTCGCATTTCTATACAGGGTGTCCGTCTTTCGAAGCTAAGCATGGGGATCTCGGTTAGCTTAAGAGCTACGAAGTCGGTTAAATGGAGGCAAAGTTTCGTATTTTAATGCTGATCAATAATCTGAAAAGAAATTTGACGTACGACGTGTAGTTTAGAAAATATCTAAAAAAATCAAAATTCCCGATTTTTGTTTTTCCCTGATAAAATGAAAACAAGTGAAACTACGAATTTTTCATTAAGACATTTTTAACACACTTTTTTACGAGGAATGTAAATATGCGATTGTTTTTCTCATATTGTTTAAAATAGCCAACTATCGACTATCAACTTTTGTTTTTCTTATGGACGCCATATTGGATTTTAGCATTTTTGAATGTAACTTCTTTTTCTGATTTCAACTATGTATGACACACGTAATACTTTAGCTTGTGTTTTTACCTACAATTTTAAGTTATCCATTTGTACGCAGAGTGCCATGGAAACAAAAGCGACAAGTTTGTTTTAAAGAGAATTCTGTTATGAATTTTAATTTTAAGTCATAAGGTTATTGGTTTGGCTAGTTTAATGAAAGAAATGCGAGTTTTAAAAGAAGAGTAATGGGATATAACAAAATTTATTATCAACTATTATGATTAATGTTGAAACAATAGAATAAAAATTAAAAAACAGAAAATCATAGCAAATACTAAAAACTAAAACATTAATCGAAAACACAACGGGATAGTAAGAAATATTTAAGTATCGTTTTTCTTTGAACAGAGGTATGTAATCCCTTAGGTCCGGTTTTTCAGTTCGTGTTTCGGCCTGGGATTTCGATGAAGACGCAAGAAATAATTAGGACCTGGCTGGTTTCTCTCAGATACCTACGTTCCGGAAGTAATTTCTACATTCCGATGCGAAGAATAATAAATTTCCAACATATCACGTTGTTCTTCATTAGAATCTTTCATTTTCTTTCAGAAAATTACATACCTATCATAAAATTAGGGGAAGTACAACGCAACGTGGGAATACCCCACTTAGCCAATGCCACTACATGGTATATTGGTAACAATTTTTCTATGGCACCACCACTTTTTTTGCAGCTTTATGTTGTGCGAGTAAATGTTCAAGACGTATTTGTGACTTGCGTATACAGTTTTCTGCAAAAAAAGACGCATTCTACATACTGGGCTATACTAAGAGCGTTGCTAGATAACTGTGAGCGAAGAAACATTTTCCCGGACTCTTTTTTTAACACGGACCTTGAAAGATCTGCTATTCAGGCTGTGAAAGTAGTATTCGGAGATCATGTTACGATAAGGGGATGCTGTTATCATCTCTGCCAAAGCACCCACCGCAAAGTCCGGGAATTAGACCTGGACCAGAGATACAGACAGGATGAGGAATTTATAAAATTTTGTGATGGTGCCCAAGAGCTGTTGGAATATTTTGCGTCTACGTTACAGGAACATACCGAAGAGTAGGAAACAACGCGGCCTGTTCCTGCGATGTTTCCTCCATCAACATGGACTGTTACTGTTCATCTTGTCACAATACACGATGAAGAGAGGACTAATAACCAAACTGAAGGGTGGAACAACACGTTTAGTAATTTGGTTGGCCAATATCATTAGTGACACAATGATACTTTTACACTATGGACCTTAAGTTTTTTTTAAATATTAGAGCGCTGTCAATTAAAATAATGATTAGGTAATAGGTAGCCAGTGCAGTTGGGGAAGAACTTTTAAAAATTTCAAGTTCCCTGCGAACTCGTTTATATTTTGGGAACTTTTTCGAGAACTCGTTCTTTTTTGTGTACAAGAACTTTTTGGATATAAAAGTTCATTATTTTCGAGAACTTTTAATCTAAAAAGTTCAAGTTCATGTCATATATACTTGCAGTGGTATTTTCTGATGAAATAAAATTTCAAGATAATTATAATATTTTTCCGGAATTTTCCAGTTACTAATAACAACCAGTTAAGAAATTTGAATGACTAATACCCTATTCACCTGAGCCTAACCCTTTCTTGTTATTGCTTATTGTATTAAGATTGAGGGATTAAAGTACAATAGTTAATACTTTACTTAGGGCCGATTTTACAATACTAGTAGATATATACCTGGAATAAGCTATACCCCCGACAGTTGCCATGGTTACAGTTCTTGTAATAATTTTGTAACCATGGCAATTGTCAGGGGTATAACTTATTCCAGGTATACAGGGTGAGTAAAAAGTATGGAATAAATTCATTATCTCCCAAAATAATGTTTTTTCTAGACAACGCTCGCACAGGTATAGCGATTTAAATTATGGCGCATATTTTAAGGTGTTTCAATTTTTTTTTGCGACAGTCATTTTTTGTGGTGACGTCAGAGTAATTTTTTTTAAATGGCACCCCATACTTTTTTTGACGGATGTCGACAGAGGACGTCATTCTGCATCCGAATAAGTAAGTACCGTGACCTTGAAGTTGACAGTTTCTGCTATGTTCTTAAATTTGAAAAATTGTTAAGTACAACTTTAATGGGAGACAGTTCGAGCACCTAATTTAGCTTTTATTTGGTTGTATGAGTTTACCAGTTTCTTAGGTTGATTGTTTTACATGTTAATTATTGGTTCTTAATAAATAAATTGCGTAATATTAATGTTTTTGAAAATAACAGTTTTCAGATTTAAAAAATGAAAATCGCAGAAACTGTCAATTTCAAGGTCACGATACTTATTCAGATGCAGAATGACGTCTTTTGTCGCAATCCGTCAAAAAAAGTATGAGGTGCCATTTAAAAAAAGTTACTCTGACGTCACCACAAAAAGTGACAGTCGCAAAAAAAATTGAAACACTTTAAAATATGCGCCATAATTTAAATCGCTATACCTGTGCGAGCGTTTTCCAAAAAAAACATTATTTTGGGAGATAATGAATTTATTCCATACTTTTTACTCACCCTGTATACAATATACTGGTATTGTAAAATCGGCACTTACACTTCTGACTTCTGAGAAAAGTTTTCTTTAACCCTGTAGAGTGTTGGGTATTAATCTGAATTCTTCATAGAATTAGAAACTAGTAGTACCGTGCCTTCATTAATGATTGATACCCACGTGACCTTTGATCCGTGGTGTCCTTGGGAGTTTCAGATTTAAATGTTGAAGTCAGGTAGGATTGGTACTCGTTGTAACTAAACTAAGTAACTAAAGTCACTAAAGTTACTAAAGTTACTGTCAATTTACGTACAAACAATCAGTTAGGGAATTATTGGATAAAGGTTTACCAATTGTGTAAGTTGGGTTGCCTATATTTTGTGGTCACGTGGGTATCAATCATTAATGAAGGCACTGTATTAATACACTGGCCAGTGTTGCTAACAGTACCATAATAATTATGGTATTCGTACCATAATTAGCGCTCTGTACCATATGTCCATAATTTGATTAAAATGTACCATAATTTAACAATTCTACATTTCTACCAGACACAGTCTAATCAGTGATTAAATTTTTAAATTTTCTAGGTATTTTAAAAATATTTTAAAATCGTAAATAATAATCATAAAGTTCTATAAGTTCTTGGGTTTTCATTCATGAGTCTTGGTATTTTCCCAGAATAGTTTACCTGGGTCTGCACAATTGCGTCTTCCCACACAGCACTTCACCTTTTGTGTGAATCCTTCTATTGTTATGAGCTGTTTACGTTTAAATATTTCTAAAGTTGTTTGGAGAATTTGGCTGTAAAATTAAAATAGATAAAATTATACTACGTTCTTTTTTTTAAACTAGTCAACCCCAAACAGGTGTTTTATATTTACTAATGCGATTCTACTGTTTGTTATTTGTTATTTGCAAAGTTTTAATACAGTAGGTAGCAAAAATCGTTAGTCCGCATGTAGTTTGAGAAAATAGAAATAAATCCTACTTGCAAATGCCCTCGCCCTCTGCTATTTCCCGGACCCGGACATTAGGGCGCCGCTGTTAGGGCGCGGTCGTTCGGGCGCGGCCGTCCGGGCGCGGGCCATAAGGGCGCGGGGACACTCGGGCGCGGGACACTCGCGCGCGAAGACGTTCGGGCGCGAGGACACTCGGGCGCGGGGCATTAGGGCGCGAAAGCTGTCTAATATTTTCAACGTTACTCTTCTTGTCAAAATAATTTTTGCTGATTGCACATACTTACTATATAACGTAATGTAAAGGAGTATTTACATCTAAGTTTAAGTGTGAAGAGCTAAATAAATTACAGATTCAATTGTATTCTATATTGTATTGTAATAATTCTATTAAATTGTGAAAGTAGTGCATTAATAGTATATTTAAAAAACAAGTTTCATAAGGCAAGTTTTTATCGGAAGAGTTCAAGAACGGTTGCGATAAAAAGCCTTATGAAACGTGTATTTTATAATTTCAAATTTATATTACTAGTTCTTGGAGCAAACAGAATTTTTTTTAAATTGAAATATGTATTAAAATGTCACATCATTTAAAAGTAAATCTAAAATTACAGGATTTATATCTTTGCCCAGCATTTTTTGTAATTTATTTCCCTCTTCATACTTAAACTTAGATGTCAATACTCCTTTACATTACGTTATATACGTAGTATGTGAAATCAGAACGAATTATTTTGACTAGAAGAGTCACGTTGAAAATATTAGACAGCTTTCGCGCCCTAGTGTCCCGCGCCCTAATGGCCGGCGCCCGAGTGTCCTCGCGCCCGAACGGCTTCGCGCCCGAGTGTCCAGCGCCCGAGTGTCCAGCGCCCGAGTGTCCCCGCGCCCTTACAGCCCGCGTCCATACGGCCGCGCCCGAACGGCCGCGCCCTAATGTCCTAGACCGGCTATTTCCATATTTATTCTAGAAAAAGATTATCATCTGTGGAATTATTTATCTCAAAGGGATGACTACCTACAACTTGCCGATTCTTAAAAGTCCTAATCCCACCTTGTTGTAAATTTAAAAGCATTTTTACAACCTTTTACCAAGCCGATTATTATTATTATTATTATTCTTTATTCAAATCAGCCCTCAGCTTCAAATTTTAAATTTAAAAGTAGAAAAAAGTAGATTACATATCGTAGTTTAATATTTCGTTATTGTATTTAAGATAACTTTCATATAAGTGACGTTTTGTAATTAAACCTACTTTTTTACGTGCTTTTTCTGATTTTTTCATCCCCTCATCCTACTCGTAGTTGAAATTTATTACTAGAGTATTTTGAAAATGTACCATAATTTTACCATAATTTAAAAAAAATTGTACCATTATTTTCTGCAATATACCATAATTTTACACTGCTTGTAACATAATACCAAGCTACAAGGTTGGCAACACTGATACTGGCCAATACTGGCGCGGGTCCATGGACGCGATCACGCAGCGATGGAAGCACAGCTTTCTCTGGTTTCATCAGACGAAACAATTTACTTAATTCATCAATTTTATTTTGTTTCTCCTGTATTAAAAATCTTAGTTCGACGCGCCGCAGAATCCAGTAGTATCGTAGTTGTCCCGGGCTAATCGGCGATGCATTTTCGCATTTTCTAGAACAACATTCTATGATCATGCCTTTTTCGCACATAATATTATGTTTAGCCAGCTTAGCTAGCAAATAAGCGCCGATTATTGCGGGCTGGTATCAGGGGTGGGCTGGAGCCGGCTCGGTCCTCGGTCCGGCTCGCGCGAGCCGGTTGTTAAAATTTTTGAAACTCGGCGAGCCGCTTGTTAAAGCAAAATGAACGTTTCATTTCTAAAAAGTTTAACATTTGGAAATTTTTTATTTGGCATTCAAATTCTCAGATAGTCGTACAACGAATTGAAAATTGGCCACGCCCACTTTTGAAAAAAAAATCGCCTGTGGCTCATATTTTTGCTCGCTTCGCTCGCATTTCAATATACTCCACCACTTTTTTTTTCTTCGAAATAATAGCGAGCCGGTTGTTCAAAATTTGGCAGCCCACCCCTGGCTGGTATTCATGTTTATATGGTGTATTTTCGTATATTTAATTGTAGTTTTGTTTTGTAATCAATTATCTCTTGTGATGCAGCAAACAGATACAGGGTACAGCATCCTCATCGCTTGCGGAAAATAAGCAATAATTTTAATTCATTTATATTGTGTGCAAAATGTTAGAAAAAGGATTTTTTCGGTGCAGTTTTCAAAAAAGGTGATATTATTATTTATTTATAGAAATGCTAATAATGAATTTAAGTTTGCTTCTTGTTGAAATTGAAATTATCATAAATAACATAACGATTGTTATACCAGCTGGCTAACATTATTTTACGGCAGGGGGTGTAGCTCAGATGGTAGAGCGCTCGCTTAGCATGCGAGAGGTACCGGGATCGATGCCCGGCACCTCCAAGGTTTTTTTATTAGCCACCAAAATTGTAAAATCTTTAATATTGGTATAACCATTGTATTGTTATAACCTATATTTCTAATTTATTATTTTTATAGTTATATAGTTTTAAGCAGATTCCGAAGAGCTGTAATAGGTATATTTGTGGTACTTAGGTACTATTTAAAAGTTAAAGTATACAGCACACCTTTTAAATTAGAAATAGCACATACTCACTATCAAGCCATTTTGAATCATATTTCAGTGTCCTTTTAAAACTGTACTCTTTTCTCCCTGTTGTAAGATTGAACAAGTCTGTCCGAAAAATGACAGTATCGGCTTTGCTGAATTCTGCATTTGTTCCCGAGAACAGTCCTGGAAGATCACCGGGATTTCCTTTCTCTACCCAAATGGCCGTTGAATTATCCGTTGGATCATAAGGACATTTGGCAATACCACTTCCTATTCCTGGTATAAAAGTGTTACGATTCATGTGCGTTAAATTCGACTGAAAAAACATTTAGATCGTTATAAACAATAATGAAATCTGAAAAATTTAATTTAAAAAGTTGTAACTAAATTTTAATACAAGAAATTAAAGAAAGATTTGTGTACATCGTCAGTTGTGAAATTAACGTTTTCTACTGCCAATAATATACAAAACGTTATAGTCCTAGTCCTATTTACGTTGTTTAATCTTGACATATCAACCAAGACCGAAAACCTCATAAAAGAAAGTTTTAGTTACAACGTTTCAGAAATTTAGGAGGTCTGATTAAAACTTTACTGCCTACGTTACCAAACACATACATAAATTATCCAATCCTTGGGATTGTGTGCATTCGTTCCACACAAATAAAGCCTGCTTCCATCCCCTATAGACTGAATAACCCGAATGTGATTGCGGCAGTCGAAATGCTGAAACAGACACGTAGGACATAAATTGTAAGACGCAAGATCCATTAACATGACTATACAAAATAGGACGATATTTCCGGTTAGAATCGTATGTGGGACGAATCCTTAAGGGCGAATCTGCAACCTCCTAAGAGGAAATTAAACTTTAAGCTATTCTTAAGGTTTACTTTGGATTTAAACCAAGTTCTTAGTTATTCTAATTTTAGGAACATCTCATTCTGGAACGACGCGACGCTGGGTAAAGTTCCTTTCGTTTTGTTATTTCGTTGTGCATATTATCTCGAATATTAATGCAACCATGTACAATCTACATCTAAGCTAACCGATGTTGTTTAATTCTGTTCCTAGACAATTGACTTATATTTTTATTGTGTTGATAAGATTTTGAAGCACAGTGACATTCCAATGCTAATTTTAGGGAAATGTCCGGTAGCGAATTTTACTTATACAGTTATTTCTTTACTTAAAGATGCAGATAAACATTTCAATGAAATGGGACTAATTATTTTTGAGATATTCTAAGAAAAATAACAAAGACATGAGAAGGAAACCTGCATTTTTGAAATCAAAAAATAATTTGCCATTTAAGGGTTTCAAATTTGACTGTAATTGTGCCCAACTTTGCCAATTTAACCGACCCAGAAATTCTTACCATAACAAAGTTGCTCGTACAACGCGGTAGATTGTCATTACACTGCATAAAAAGCCAGAAAGACTTCTGGGGGTGATTTCTTAGATGATTTCAAAAAAAATGTTACAAAGAATACGGGCCCTAAAATTTTTCTGGTACCTAGCTCTTTAAAGGCAGCACTAGAAATTAAAACTGAACTTGAAATTCTCATTTCTGTTTTATTTTATAGTCATAGAGTTCGACAAAGGGCTAAATGGAAGACTACAACCGTCCTGGTATCTACTTCTGGTTCTGCCTCAACAGTTTCCGAAATTACCTGCTCCACAATCATTACTACATAATGCAGTTCTGAGTTCTAACAACCCCATTAAAAAGGAAAGTGTATATTACCATTTGTATGTATTCATACTCATACTCATATAATAATAAAGATAGAGTTGTTCTTGTTATTATTATTATTTAAAATTTTAAGGAATTTAGAAAATAGATTAAAAGCCGAATTTAAAATAAAAGGAAAAACAACATATTTATCTATTAGTAAAAGTGCTATGAGCTAGAAAAAAAGTTTCTTAAAAAAAAGGATAATAAAAGGATGCCAAATTCTATTTCACCCTCGAATAGTCCTCGTGACAATCCAACTGTAAAGGGAGTTAAGTGAATATAGGAAGATATACATGTGATAAGCTTTACGAGCAGGAGGAATGGAATACGGGGCGTTTGCAGATAGGGGAAGTCGCTTCATCCATTTATATTCGGCAATGTATAGGACTTGTTCCAGATATCATCGACTGATCTTTTTCAGGACGTTGCTAGTAATCGACGAAGAACGCAAATGTATGCATTTTTCGAGAAACCGAATATTTCCATATTGTACGAGTAACAAAAGGTTATTTATTCGTTTTTCGTTTACTACCATTGCTGATCGAAATTTATTCCGATGTTTGTAAGCACAAGCAGAAATTAAAGCGGATAACATCAAATAAACAACTTACTTCCGATTTTCCTTTAGAAACACAATTTGCGACGTGACTAGGTTCCAGAATAAGAGTGTCTCTCTGCAACAGATTAAAGATTGTTTGTTAGATTGTTGTTGAAATAAATTAAACAACTTATGTATATACTTGAAGCTGTTGAAATTTTATATCAGAATGTTCTGATAATAATTATCATTTATTAAATTCAGGGAACTTGAAAAAACAATTTTACTTGATGATTCTTTTGGATTTTCATTGTTATCATTTATAACAACACATGGAAGATCATCGACACATTCACTTAGCACTTCCATCTCAGTGGCAGTGATTTTACTTATATAGTAAATTCCAAAACTTTATGTGCTTCAAGGTCATACGAACTAAGTTATGGACATGACGTGCGCCGATGTAGCTGGTCCAAGTTTTTCGCTTTACTATCAATTTACAATTTTTAATGATTGCTACACTTATTAAGATGTATAATTCTTGTTACGCCGCTGTAATTATCAATTTGACAGTTCTTCGTACGTCGTTGTACACTTCAGTTGTATGACCTTGAAGTACATAAAGTTTTGGAATTTACTATACCATACGAGGTTCACTATTTCTGTAGTAGCGTAGTGTACTAGTTTGGTAATAGTAATGTGTCTTCTGAGTTTCGTTCTTTAATGTTACAAAATATTTTTATATTATCGGGCTGAATTATGCCTTGTTGCCAGTGTAAATCTGATCGAAAGTTGATCACACCAATAAGCTGGATGGCCGCAAAAGAAAACAGTCACACTATATCACACAATAAAATGGACCATAGTTTGAATAAAACGCATGGGTCATTTAATCCTTCAGCATCCCGCTATCGCATCGTAGTGAGCCTGCCCCTCATCAAAGGTATCTTCCGAGTGACTTGTCAGTCATACATAATATGTTCAATGACTTTTTAAAACTACTTAAAAGCAGCTGAATTTTTATTTAAATTCATGGGCGCCCCGAGGGAGGGGCAAGTCGGGCAATTGCCCCCCCCCTGACTTGAATAAACTTAAGGTTTTTTAAATTTACGTTAAAAAAATTATTTGTAAATTGTAGTTGAGTTCACGATCAAGTCATGATACGTTGCAACTTTGGAATTTAAAACTTTTGTTCATTATAGATACGCCCTATATAATATTTCTTTCCGGTTGAAACCAAAGTACAAAAGTAACCGAGAGCCGACCGCAGGCAGGAACTAAATTTATGTGACATCTAGAATAGTAGAACTGTAGTAAAAAGTGAGTAAAAACAAAAGTTGATTTCTGTGACGAAACTTTTGGGATAAAATCAAATAAGTGCCGATGTCTTCGTAGTATACCTAAATACTACCTCGCAGTATACTGACTACTGCATACATATATCAAATGACGTCACATTTTTGACTAATTAGTGGAAATTACTTACATAACACTTATTAATCGATAATGCTACACGCCTTACCCGTTACCCCTGTTTTGTCTAGAAAAGTAACATTTCAAAGCAACCTGATAATTATGTTGGGATGTGTAACCTGATACCTCTTGAGCTCGCTCTTGACCATCTCCGACAAACGGCCGGTTGTAATTTTGCATGTGTGAATAAAAGTCCCCCCCCCTGGAAAAAATTCTGCGGGCGCCGATAACCCGAAATTTTGTTTCCCTTTGATTTATATCAACCGATGGTACAAAAGCTGAACATATCTTTTGTTAAACTAGGGCATGAGGAATGTGAAGTATGTGAACACTTCAACCTACAATCCACATTCAAAGGAAAATATTCAACCTGATTGTATTGACTGCAGTAATTGGAAAGAAAGGCCAGACTGAAAAAGTAGCAGCTTCCGCGAATTAAATAGAAATAAAGACCCAGAGAGGATGAAGTTGTTTATTCCGTAGATTTGGAGAAGGTTATAATATTACGGTGGTGTATTCAAGTCGTTAATATTCGCTCAGCGCCTAATTACATACAATGAAGGTTTCGCACCTGTGTGAATCAAACATAACAAAATTCATCCTATAGCCACCATTTGGCATGAGACAAAGAAAGGAAGAACGAAGGACATAATTAGTACCGTCTACATGTTTTTTCGTTATGAACAAGATACCAAAAAGATAGTATTATGGGTTGATATCTGCACGTCCCAGAGCTAGAATTAGGGATTTTTTAGCTTTCTGGCTTATATTTTTAAACAGGACTATAGTATAATGAAATTGAATAAATCAAAGATAGAGATAATGGTATGTGGGAAGCATGAGCATGGACAGACTGGAATAAGTATAGAAAATGGGGGTATAGAAAAAGTAAGGGAATTCTGCTATCTAGAGAGTATGAGGCTATGCTATAACAACAGACGGAAGATCAGGAAGATGTAAACGACATATAAATAGCTGACAAGCAAAAAAAAAAGGCTTTCAATAAAGTGAAGCATCTGCTGACAGCAAATAGCATTAATAAATTAGAAAGAAGAAACAGTTGTTTGGAAGTATTGTACAGATGCGAAACATGGGGAAAACAGACCGTGGGGAAGCAGTAGGAGCAGTAGAAATGTGGTGCTGCAGAAGGATACTGAAAATAAAATGGATGGACATGATATCAAATGAAGGGGAAAGAAAAGAGAAGTTTATGGTTTCAAATACAAAAAACAAGAAATAATTGTGGGGCATATCGTGAGACACAAAAGAATATTATAAACCAAACTTGAACGAAGAATAGAGGGGTAACCGCAAGAGGAAGGCGAAGAATAGAATTCAAACAACAGACAGTAAAAGATGCTGGTAGTCAAAATTATAGTTAACTGTTAGTACTGAAAGATAGGAGAACGATTTTAGATTGCGTAAAAGTGTCATTATATTAATCAATACTAGATTTAATTTTTTTAACTAACACTAATTAATTGAAATATTTGTGTTAGACTCTAACCAATATTCGAACCGCTCTCTAATCATATGACCTGCTTTCTGTCCCAAAGAACTTGAAACGAACGCAACCTTATTGAATAACCTGGTAATACTTCGCGTTCCTAATAAACTCTAAACATTTTTGTTGATATAATCTTCTATAAAAAAGCACAGAGTACCATAAATGTTAATACCTACTATAGTTTATCACAAAATGTGGGTAAACTTTATCAGCGCGATCAATTTCCAAATTACACTGAAATGCTGGAATGTTGAAATACATTTCCAACCGTGACATTATTTTGGTTTCAACCTCCTTTGGCAATTTATACAGTTTTGCGACCACAAACCCGTAATATAATTTGAAAATGAACGGAGTGTAACTTTCACAGGGCAGTGCTATCGAAAACTACCCTCGGAGATAATATATTGGATAAAACCTTTAAACATATTTTGCAGGTATCGAAAATTGGGTATGTTATATTATATTAATTTGCTTTGAAGTTGCAGAATATTTGAGATCAAAAGCAAAATTAATGTTATTACATTAATTTGGATTAAAGATACGTTGGTGTTATAAAGTAACTATATGTTTTACCTACCTCACAATTTGATTGGTTGATGTTATTCAAATTCAAGCGGTATATACGATCCCTGAAACAAACATATTATTTTAGCACTAAAGTGCAATATTTACAAAACACATTAATAAAAGTTAAAACAGAAATAATTCTATCTCAGTGCGTTTTATAATGTCTAACAAATAATAAACGTTAAAGTTAATACTATAATCACAACACAACTCTAATCGTTTTACGAAAGAGTCCTTAAAAGAAATTCCAAGAAATAATTTTGGCTAATATAAGTTTATTCCGAAAACACCAGATTCATATCAGCTGAAAATTTAGACTAAAGCACATCTGCAACGGTATTATGGGGCTTAATTCGTTAATTAGTGTGCGGTTTCTAGTGCATTAGCCTGAGCTTAAGAGCTTTCGCTGTAAGTAGATTAACGTTATTGCAATGTACGACACCTCCAAGCTTAGAATTACGAATTAATAAAATTAAAGAAGCAAATAGGACAGGATTTTATAGAAAAAAATTATTATGGCAATATCCTTCCCAAATTAGAACTAAGCAATTTATTTATTTTGAGAATAGTAGTAGGGAGTGTTACAAGTAAAACAGGTTTATTTTAGTAATCGGTAATATACGGTTCAATTTATAACCATTTTTTTAGTTAAGGCTGCAGTTTACACACTTTGTTCCAATTTTTCAGAGCCAATTTTAAAGCAGGAAGGGAGGGCGAAATTTTTTTCTTATTATTGGTGTTTTACCTGTCTACACATAGAACGTTTTTGTTTAATTTCTAAAAAATAACTTTTCAGCATTAAAAAATGTACAACTCTATTTTACTTTAAAATTTTCAAGTAGTAGGTATTTACAAAAATATGGATATCGAATAATTCTCTCTATCAATAGATAGATTGATATAACCACGTTCTTTCAAATGCCACAAGAATTTTTTTTCTAAAATGCAAATTAATTCGGAAAAAATGGAATTAAAATTTTAGAAATATCAATATAATTCACCTTTTGCAATTTAGCATGTAGGCAACACAACTAACAGGACCATTAACTCACAATGGAGCCAATACACAAAAGACGGATTGTAACGGATTACAACTTTCTACTAGGTATTGTTGTTTGACAAATAAAAATTAAAATAATATAACGACAAAATCTATATTCAATACAGTAAATTCATTACTCTTTATTGCATTTATAAATTCTGGTAACGTACGTCAGAAGAATCTGAAATATTTAAAAATATGAAACAAAATTCCAAGGCAACCATTATTCTCGTTATTGTAGGTATGCAACTTTCCATACATCAAATTGGATTTTGCTTTAAGTAAATGCCAGCAATACTAAGTTTCTGGTTAGTTCGTATTTCTATAGGTATTTACAAATTTACCTTAAATTAGAATTAATTATTTTTTTAATAAAATACAGGTCAGTGATGGAAGATTTTGTATCTAGGTATATGAATTTATTGTTTTAAAGGCTATACTATGAAATATGAATCAAAGATTCCTCTTCAAGGATGATAATATGTATCAGATTCTAATGTTGGATATATCCCTCTCTGCCCTTCGTCATATCCTTGTTCTGTTGCTAATACCTAATTCACAACCTATTTCATCAATGACAATTAACTGAACTTCAGGATATCATTATGTAGGTACAATAAAAAAAAATACGCAGTAGGATTTGATAACTGCTAAAATTATTCAAATATTACCGAGTACTGCGCACTATTCGCAAGATTCTTTCGCATTGGGGTTCTTCGCCTCCATCCTGAAAACTGTAGTTTTTGTTCCTATTCATAACGGCGGCGGGACTTACATGACCCTTGTAAGTTGTAACTACTAAAGCTTCCAGGTATCTTTTCGAAAATTATGGAAGAAATAAATTGTAAAAACTAGACTTCTAAATTATCGTCAATAATTAAAAAATTCACAGATTTCGTAATCCTTCCAACTATCGGATACATTGGAAATGATAAGGTGGCTCTGGATAACTTTAGGTAGGACGAAAATTTACGTTGTACCTGCTATATAGAAATTATCATGCAATTCGATGTGCTATGCACTTATAGTAAGCAATAAAAAATGCGGACATAAACGGCCGCCAACGGCCGCACAAAACGTTTCTGAAGATACTGAACAAACACGGGTGCTGACTGCATTGAGACTACGGGTGGGCGATATCTAAATTTGGATATGAATATTTGATATATCGAAATTATATCGATATTTATCGATATATCGATATTAAAATTATATGGATGTATCGCCCATCCCTTGCACAAATAAAATAATGGTAATTTTAATATCATCAGTTGTATACTACAAAATGTGTTGGGCTTGGAAATCGTTTAATTATTCAATCTTGACAACAATTCTTTTAAATAATGCGCGCGATTTTTAAATTCAGACGATCAATTTTTGCCTTTTTTTTATAAATGGTAACCAATGCAATGTCCGGACTAAGTGTTTCTGATTATGCAAAAAGCATATTCGATATGTCGGTATATCGATATTAAAATTATATCGATATTTATCGATATATCGCCCACCTCTAATTGAAACGCAGGCAGCGAAGCGGTCGTCGGGTAACGATACCTGAGACAGAATGATCAACAAAATTTCTGGCTTGGCCTTAAAATATAATTGAATCGGTCATTTAAAAAACAGCATAAGTCACATTTTTAAAATTTTACAGAAAGGCATAAAAACTTAATAATATATAGAATATATTAGAGCTATGTGAAAATGGTTTGTGTAGTTCAAAGTTGAGTACTTCTAAAACATTTTCGGTAATTTTAAGGATTTGTAATCGACACATCTTAAAAACATAAGCAAAATCGCCCTTAGTGATTTTTGAGAAAATAGGTGACTTATACTGTTTTTGAAATGACCGATTGAATTAGTGTGTCGTTATTTATTTCGACTAAACCTGACTTTGACAGTTTTCAGTTATATAAGCAGGAATAAATCAATCGTGAGGATTAAGTAAAGACCACTAATAAAGACACCCCTCTACACATTGATCAGTGTTATAGGTAGAGAATCGATTGCACAAGATTGCCCAATTATTATTAACCATCCAGTTACGTGCGCTGACTCGTACCTTTCCACAGTGTTTTTTATACAATAATTGGAATAAGAAGGTCCTGGGCTACATCTCCTGACTTTCTGAAGAACCTATTCCGTCCTACCTAACGTCATCCTGACTCTTAATCAATATGTTTAAACTAAATAAACAAAACAAACTGCATAGATATTCTGTATAATATTATTCTATGGATATTAAAAAAAATCGAAATCAGCATAGCTTATATTATCTTTAACTCCTTATTAGCATGTAAGGGTGGATCTGCAGTTGGCGCGTCACGTGGTAAGCCGCATGCAGCGCCCATTGCGGATCCACCTTAATAGGTCGAATATCGCACCGCCGCCGCACCGCACCACGCCGCAGTCACTCAAGACGCTCGACATACACTTCTCTCCAGCCCAGCCCAGTCCGTGATGAAATAAATGAATGCGAATTTAGTGAACACATGCCAGCGTGTTTTAGAGATCGCACTAACCAGCTACCCGGTGTCTCTTCGGTGTGTCAGGGTGTAAAATCTCATAAACGCGAGTCCATAAACATTTCAAATACTAGTTTCAATAATATGTTGCGATATATCAACGGCCTTCGACTGCATAAGTTACTCTACATAGCTTCGAAAATTAGGTTTGCGTTGATATGTATTCCAGTTGTGTTTTTTTTATTAAACCAAAACAATAGAATCGTGGTGTGTGGTTTTATTTCTGTTGCTTAACGGTTATCTTGAAATATCGTCATGGTGTTTTCTGCTTCACGAATGATTGTTATTCTTAATAGCACGATAACAAAACATCGAATAATTACAATTACAAATACTAGGAACACAAACCCCTACCACCAAAATATATAAGTAAAACCTAAATAAATAAATAGAAATACCTACGTATTTCGGAGCTAAGCTACAATCCTCCGTAGGAAAACTACTAAACTTAAACTATTATCTAAAGTAACTACGGTGTGAGCAAAGACCTCAGAACCAAGTCAACAATGGAAGTCTAATGCTAAATAACAGAAAGATAAAAGCGTATATATACTAAATCCCCGTTAAGGTTCGTTATACATCTGACCTATCGACGGTCCCGATCTGACCGAAGTAATGGCATTTATACTTCAAAAACCACAGATTTGATAAATCGAGTGTTGCTTAACATGTTTAAGAACCGGGACATGGTATAAAAATTTAAGATTTGAAATTGTTAACGGAAGTGTCTTCAACTAAAGAATTGGATTGTTACGAGAGTATTCACATTTTTAAAAATAGGGAGAGGATCTTTTAAACTCAGACAATGGGCCAATTCCAAACTCCGAATTAATTCATTTGGTAATTACCGTAATTGGTCAGATGTAACGAACCTTTATGGGAATTTAGTATACATATAAGCTGTTCTCTCTGTTATTTAGCGGTTGATTCTCACTAGGGCAGCGCGGCGCAGCGCAGAGCGACACAGCGCGACACAGAGCAGCGTTTTGGGTAGGGTATTCTCACTAGAGCAGCAGCAAGCAGCGCAGCGGCAAGCAGCGCTAAGCAGCAATTTTAGATTTCAGTAGGTTGTCTCTTTAACACTTCCATTTTTAATTTGGTTCTGAGGTCTTTCCTCACACCGTAATTACTTTAGATAGTATAAGTTTAGTAATTTTCCTACTGAAGATGGTAGCTTAGCTGCGAAATACGTATTTAGGTTTTACTTAAATATTTTGGTGGTAAGGGTTTGTCTCGGGGTTTGTGTTCCTGGTATTTGTACTTAAACCACCACTGTCTCCAATCATTTCAATAATGACAATTACAATTATTTTGTGTTAACATCGTTATCCTGCGTATTTGCAAAATATTAGGTACTAGTACCGAAATGTGAGTGATTTCGTCTGCTAAACCGTGTCGAAAATGATATATTTTCGATGGAGTGGAACATGTATATTTTTTAATTGTAATTGCAGGGATGTGGCACCTAGGTATTTAAATACCTCCGCATGTTTTTTATTTATCGTGTGACAATGAATTTTGTAATATAAGCTCCTCTCAAAAAACTTCTTACTAAAATTTTAACATACATTGCGAATTAATACGTTCTACGCTATAATACAATTATTACTATTTACTAACAATTACGTACCGAACATTTAGTACTGACCATTATGCTGATTGCAACCGTGTAGCCTCCCATAGGGATTAACGTAATCATGGAAATGTATATTACACATACACACATAATAATCCAATAGTTCCTTAACAGTGAGAAAGTAACATTGTTATGCCGAGTTACATGTTTTAAGTAAGAAAATTCTCATAATCAATCATTATGCTAGGTATGAGGGTGTTCAAAAATCAGGAAATTGAAACGTTTTTAATGTTTTATTAAATACGTATTAAGCAAATAAATACAGGGTGATTTCTAACTTAGGGAGGAAACTGAAAGGACAACTAGAACGGACCAAAACATAGTTTTTTTGGTACCCCATCAAAATAGTCCCAGTCAAAACACACCTGTCAAATAAGTCCCGACAAAATAGCCCATACCCAAAACAGCCCCCGTCAAAACGGCCCCGTCAAAATAGACCCGTCAAAATAGCCCCGGCCCCGGTCAAAACAATGTTGTGAAAGTTAATAATTTTAGAATCCGAATAAAAACATCAATATATTAATTTTTGTTTTGAAGAAAGTGTGTCTAGGTACTAGGTGATTCTGCTTTAGATTTATTTTCAAAATTTTAGCATGTATTCAAAGCGATGCAGCTCAGATGGTAGAATGCCCGCTTAGCATGCCAGAGGTATGTATAGGCCATTCAGCGGATATACGAGAGTAAAGGATTAAAAGACGACTTGAAAACACAAGAAAAGAACAAAAGAAACAGAGATAATAAGTAATGAACAGAACTTAATACGGGACGTTGACGAAGTTTACAAGCGAAACGTGTGTGTTGAAAGAAGATAGAACGAGTATCTATACTTCTGCTCTAACGTTTTTGTTATAATCCTTTACCCTCGTGTATTCACTGAATGGCCTATACCAACCTATACCGTTCATCGTAGTGCGTTTATTTCGAAAAAAGTTGATTTTATGTATAGCAAACAAATGTATACCTTGTTCACATAAAACAGCCTTAACAACCTGAAAATGGCATTTATAACAATTGATGAGAAAGCCAGAGGGTGTTCTCAAGAGCCTTATCTAATATTCTCAAATGCACTGTCCTAACAGTTTTAAATAATATGACTCAAATATTATCATAACCGACTTAACAATAAAAAAACGAAAAATCGCTATTCAACACTTCAAAAGCGGATATCCTTGTAGCGGTTACCCACGGGGAAATTTTATATGGAAACTTTGACATTATTTTCATTAGTTCTATTCAAATCCGATACGTTAGTCACCATATTTGAGACATCTCGTATAGAAAAAGATTAAGATTGGGCTCTTTGCAGATTACTTGTATTAGTACTACTGTGCCTTAGAAAAACTCATTTGGGTTGCCTGTGATTGATTCCAAATTTACAATACAAACTTTAAGAAGTTGATTTTAACGGCCGATTTTATAATCAACATAGACCTGCTTTATAGAATCTGTTTGACCGACAATTGTTGACTCAACCACGATCAATTGTCATGCATACGATTCTTCAAAACAATCGTATCCATGACAATTATTATTGATCGTGGTTGAACCAGCCGTGTCGGTCAACCAGACTTTATAAAACCGGCCCTTAACCCCATACGCTAGTAACATTAGCACATCACGGAGAAATTAGAGTAGGTATAACTGAATTTTCGCATACACCTTTATTTACGTGTTGTAAATAACGTATAAAAAGGCCTCATTGATATCATGACGGAGTCGAAAGTTCTTCGGGGTCAAAAGTCAGTTGGAGTTTTCGAACTCGTCGGTCGCATACGTACGATGGCTGTTGGCCAAGGACGATCGTTGCAGTGTTACCGTAACCATTGAAATGAATTTATAAATTTGGTCGTTTTATTAAAGAATAAAAACACTAGAGTGCACCTAGTGGACCTAGGGTCTTTATTTAATTCGAAGACGGTCGACGTCAAATCTCTGTCTGACGGGACATAGATAGGCTGCTATACCAGTCGTCCAGTCCAGAGCGTATCTCAACCGCCTTTAGAGCTTTTTGTTCTGCTTGACTATCTGGTGGTATTTTTGTCTATTTGCATATTATCTTCTCTCTTGTGCGAGTACGTTCGTCAGGTGTGGACGCACCTTGCTGTAAAATTTAGTTTTATGTAAAAACGGCAACGCTGCATTTTTAACTTAACAAATGCATCTTCGTTACGTTGAAAACGCATTAGGTTATCCGGCAAGCTTACAGGTTCCTTTGACTGAAATAACACTGGATGTTTGGACTATACATTAACTAAGTGGAAAGGAATATTAAAATATATTCGGGAGAGTCATGAATTATAGCTTTACAAATCTAACATGATGGATAGAAATGGGATAGCAAAATTTACATGAAATGTATATGAAAAAATGCTGGAAGCAATAATGTAAATAATTCTGAAAGAGCCGCTTCTGTTGAATATATTGCAAACGCCATAGGGTGTTTAACAGATGGTGAGATAGTTCTAAACGATTAAAAAAAGTTTTATTGTTGCCTGTCTGTAATAAGTTTTGTGGAGTTATTATTTTACGGGGATATAATTAATTAGAAGAGTTTGTTTTTTTACAATTATCCTAAAATTTGTTACTTGTCATGACTGTTTTAGTCTATCGACCATAATTCATTTGTTTAGGAACTGTTTTAATGTTCTTTTGGTTTTAAATAAATATTGGTTATCGTATAGGTATTACCAATATTACCAAATTTTGAAATATTTATTACAACTTAGTACTACATCGTTATTTCCCTGTACTAATCAATATTTTCATTTTTTCTTGGATACGATCCCTACAGCTTGCTTAATTACATTCCAGAATTTTTTATTGAAAGATTCGGTCAGCCGTGTATTTTTGTTTTTATTCTATATGATGCTGGAGGAAAACAATTGCTACTATCAAAACACCGAAGGTATATTTCAAACATTAAAGGAACTGTTATAAAATTGTTTATCTCCAAACGTCATAAAAGTGGCATTTAAATGACAGACTGTTGGTAGTATAAGTTTCACTTATATGCTTAGGCAGATAAAGTACTTATATGCCTATAGCATTCAACTTTTATGGTGGGTTGCTACGGTAATATGTAGAAAGTGTCTATCAGGCAATGCGATTTTCGTATAAGTGTAATGTTTCCCGAAATCAAGGTTTATATAGTGAGTAGGTTGCCTCGTAACTTCAAGGTCATGACGTCATGACTACGTATCTGGTATGTTACCCGCGCAATGTACTATTGTAGGATCAAGGTCGCCTTACGGGCGCGTGTTTGACAAGTAAAAAAATGAGTATAAAGTAAAATACATTAAAGTGGTTGTTTGTTGTCAAAGTGTTTATTATTATTATTATTAGTTATTGTTAAGATGACTGGGACAATTTGCAGTGTTGCAATATGCAAAAGCAATGCCAAAAAAGGCCAGAAATCTGGGGAAAAAATAAAGTTTTTCAGATTTCCTAAACAGGAATTAGTTAGAAACGAATGGATTAAAAAATGTCACAGAAAGGACCAATTTAATCCAAAAAATAAAAGAGTTTGCAACAAACATTTTCTTTTTCATGATTTTGAGGACGGTATGCAAGCAAAATTAATGAATGTACTACCTAGGAGATTAAAAAATACCGGTAATAGAATTATTTTTATGTGAAACAGATACCTAACTGATTAAAATCATTTTTTTAGCAGTTCCATCGTTGCACTTATTACCTGCTGTTCCTAAGATTATCCCAGAAGATTTACCGTCAACAAGCATAGAAACACCATACGAGATTTTGGAAAAAAACTTTAACTGCCTATTAGAGGAAAATGCAAATTTAAAGAAAAAAATCGAAGAGAATGAAAACAGCCTTTCTCTGTTGCAAGAGAAGAATTTAGAGTTACAAAATGTAGTTGAAAAAATTAAGGAAGTATTTGTCGACTTTTTGACGCCAAATCAATTAGCTATAGTTATGAAAAAAAAGAGCAAGGCTAGATGGAACGCCGATGAGATTTCAAGAGCATTCACTCTGCGATACTTTAGCAAAAGAGGATACATTTATCTAAGGCAAAAACTTAAATATCCATTGCCAGGTATCTCAACTCTGCAAAGATGGGCAGCAAATTTGGATTTAAAAAGTGGGGTATTAACGGATATTCTACAGGTAATGGATATACTATGTGGTAAAAATAAGAACGAGCGCCAAAGAGTTTCAGTGCTTTCATTTGATGAGATAAAAGTTTCCGCTACATATCGCTCCGTGTATAGAAAACTGACACTATTCAAAATTGGAAAGTTTTCAGTAAAAGCATTTGAAAATTTGCTTTAATGGAAAAGTTAAAAATCAAACCTTGGTATATAGAATCGACAGTTATTTAATACCTATGGTTGCAGTGGGTTATCTCTCTTGATATTGCATAGTTCTTTTTAACTAAAATATAATACAAGCCCTTAAAAACCCCCCCCTGTTTTGAAATGTGACATTTTTCTTTATAGGTTAACTAAAGAAAAACGATTATGTGCCGGCATGTTAAAAAAACTTTGGATTATATTTGGTTAGTGAATGTTGAAAAAATTGATAAAGATGTATTACAAAAGTACAAAATTTATTTCTAAAACATACAAATTGTTAACAGATTACAGATTTTCAAAAAATTCGTACGGTTTGCCTATTTTTTTGCTGATCTAATCAAAGTCACATACTGACTGGGAACATGAATTGGGGCAGATCTCGCAAATCTCTTGATTTGGCGCTCAATTATAGAGTGGGCCGAATCTCCCTCGACAAAGAGTTTTCACCTGATTTTGAGGAACTGCATTCATTAGATAGTATACAACAATATCGGTTGCTGTAGATTTCTTTTCCAAACTGCTAGAACAGTCAGTTTCCACGGGATTGGGCACATTATTCAGTGATGCCACAGGTCTCCAATATTTATTATTGTTTGTTTTTTGATTTTCTACCTTATCTCGAGCCAACTTCAATATTAATTTGGCTCTTGCTGACATTTTAGATTTTACTAAAACAATGAGCAGTGACAACTAAAGAAATACTCTATATTATATCTAAGTCGTGCATAATTGACAATGTAACACTTTAGTATTGATAGCAATTTTGATACAGTAAAATGACATATTCCAAAATAATGCACAAGAAATTATGCATTTAATCTGGAAAACCGTCACAATTGTATATTAAGACCGTTCAAATATTAACTAATATCAGGAGTACTTGCAAAAAAGTGTCACATGTTAAAATGTGCCGTTTTAAATGAAGAAAAATAAACCATTAGAAACTTACCTTTATAATCAAAAGTAGCGTAACTCAAATTATGACACTCTTCCTTATAAATGTAACTTATTATAGATGGCACAACTTGATTTGTGACGATTTCTCTATAAACGCACGAGGACTAACTATTAACTGACGTTTTTCCAGATACAAGCAGAACTTCATTTTTCAAAAACCAAAATGACACAAGTGTCCTCTAGCGGCAAACGTAGGAGCTACACTTGTGTCGTTTTTTTATATAAGAGAGCACACTCTTAGAGAATGTTATGACTACTTAACTCAAAAAAGCAACTTTTTGAGTTATGACACTTTTCTATACACGGAGCGATATGAGTACGATCAAAAAGAAGATGAAGTGCTCGGGCCATATTCTTACATGCAAGTCATAATGGCAAGAGGGCTTTTTCAAAAATGGAAACAACCAGTATTTATAGGGTTTGACACTAAAGTTACAAAATCATTATTGGACGAAGTAATAACGAAATTATATAAAATAAATTACAATGTTGTTGCTTGTGTGTCGGACTGTGGCGGAGGGAATGTAGGACTGTGGAAGGAATTAAATATAAGTATAAATAAAACACATTGTTTCCATCCAGTGAGTCAACAAAAAATCTATTTTTTCGCTGATGCACCCCATCTTTTGAAATTAATTAGAAACTGGTTTATCGACACTGGATTTTGTTTAAAAGATGGAATTGTTATTAAAATGGAGCCCGTTGTAAAATTGATTGAGTGTACAAGAACTGAAGTTAATTCTTGCTACAAACTCACTCAGTCACATTTGAACTGTGAAAAAGCCCAGCGACAAAATGTAGCTTTGGCTGCTCAACTATTTTCACACACAACAGCCACTGCCTTAAAAAGATATCAGCCAGGAGACAACAAACAATTGGCAAAAGATGTAGGAGATTTTGTGTCATTAATAAATTATTGGTTTGATATAATGAATACTTATACCCCTGTAGCCTCAGTTCCAACAAAACAACCGTACTATGGAAAAAATTTAGATGATCAAAATAAGATTTTAGAGCAAATTAAGGATACTTTCAGCAGTATGCGATGTATTTCAAAAAATTGCTTGCAAATATTTCAAAAAGGTGTTATCATTTCATGTACATCTTTACAAGATTTATATAACGATTTGAAAGCAAAATATGAAATTACTTTTATTTTAACACATAGGCTTAACCAAGACTGCTTAGAAAATCTTTTTTCACAGGTAGGTATGTATAAATAAATTGCTTTATTTATTTTAACACATTTTTTTAGATTAGAACGCGGGGTGGTCTTCATGATCATCCCTCTCCTTTAAATGCGTTGTATAGGATCAGAATGATTCTCCTTGGAAAGAACCCAGGAATGGTTCAGAAGCACACAAATGTTCTGCTAAATAAAGAGTTGGAAAATGAAGAATACATATTAGCCAGCCTGCTCAAACGAGCTACCATTAAAATTCCAGACTTAGAGGAAACTTTAATAGAGGTACAGGGAATAGACGAATTCGAAAATAATGTGAATACCACCAGTTCCACTGATGCAGTTTCGCCTTTAGCACCAGTATTCACTAAACAGTTATCTGAGGACGATGGTTTAATTTACATTGCAGGATTTTTGGCTAAAAAACACAAAACGAAGCATCCACATCTTGGCTGTTACACGTACTTAAGTGATGAAACACTTCATCTTAATTCTAATAAAATGCCCTCATAGGTTCAAAGTCTCTCATTCGGGGGGTTAAACAATCCATGTGACTCATGGGCCAACACTGTCAAGACTATGGACAAACATTTCAAGAACCTTCATAAGGAAGCGTTTAGTTCTGGAAAGAAAATAGTAAAGAGGACAACAAACTATATAGTAAAACAAGTTCCAGATGTTCCGCATGACCTAATTAAATCATTTACCAGACAAAAGATATTTATTAGAATAAAATATCTTAATATGCAAAAAGAAAGAAATCGTTTAGCTTCATTAAAAAGAACAGCTGTTAGCGACACAGGACGAAAATCATCAAAAAAGATAAGGAAAACAATTCAATAGCTACGTGTAAAACTAAACATTGGAAACCAGAATTATTTTTATTTAACAAATTACAAATTAAACATACCTAGTTTTGAGAATAATGCTGTTACAATATTGTTGGTGCTTTTTACTTTCCCATACCACCACTGGTATATGGGAAGTATTGATATCATGAAAATTTTCGAAATCGAGATTTTCACGGAAATACGTGTTTAATTAAATTTTGAAATTTTTGAAAAATTATTACAAAAAAACTGGTCTAACAATTTTGTTTAAATTTTCTATACTTATGCAGCTTGATATTAGCTAAATTTTTGTTTTTCGATGAAACGTTTATTTTTAGTATGGGAAAGTCCAGGGGAGGTTTGCACCTCCACTTTTTATTTTTAATGTACCTACTAAAAAACGTATTTAAATAAACCTGAAGCATTTTTGCATTTTTTCACTGTTCTTATATTATTAGGGTAATGCAACAATTTTCTCTGAAATATTGTGTGTATTTTCGTGATTTCTGACAATAAGTAGTATTAGTTTTACTACAAGCTAATAATAATTTACTTTACTATATATTAACACGTTAAATAGTTGCTTATACTAGTAAATTGACGCTCCAATACTAATACATTGCAATATAATTGTAAAACAACGCCAGCTGCTTTTATTTGGCTATTGAAAATGCGCCTTATAGCAATATTTTAAACCAGCATACCCTGTGACGTCATTTCGCCGCGCTTCTGATTGGCTAAAAGTTACGAGGCAACCTACTCACTATATAAACCTTGTCCCGAAATAACCTTTTTAATTAGATGTTTATTTTTGTATTATAATTTTACACGTTTGGAGATAAAATTACATATATTATTCGGAGTATAAGCGCTTTATGTGCTTCGGCTGATTTGGCTGCCTCACTACGATCGGCAGTCAACCAGCCTCAGCACATAAAGCTTTGCTTATACTCCTAATAATATAATATACTATTTCACGATACACAATTGTAATTTCTGGATACGATCATTGTGTGTACCTGCTAATATAAAATTCCAATAATTATTGAACATGTTTTAAAATAACAATATCAGAAATCGTAATTATTTATAGTTATTGGTCTTCCTTAAAAAAAAAGATTCAAATATAATAAAATTGGTTGTAAATAGCAGTTTGACCTAATGTTGAATATAAATCGTGAAGAATTCAATATCTTGAAGTTATGGATATTTATGTCGCCTTTTAACTGTTATTGTTCTGCAGTGCCCAAACTCATATCAGCAAACAAAATTGAAATGTTACCTTACTTTATTATTCTATCGGTTTGCGTCATGCAATTCGATTGATGTATTATATCTTCTTCAGCTTCACTCCTGATCTTGCGTATTCAGATTTCCTATTCTCGCCCCTGCTTACTTATATCATTAAATTATTTCCGGAACCGCTTAGACATTATTAATCTAACAAATAGTGATTATTTTGTATCTTATCCTTAAATAAAATTCATATTTCCACATTCCCTAATATTAAATTTAATATTTCATTTTACTCTTTCCACAATAGTAATTCTTAAACATATTTTTAGCTCTTTAGCGATAGCATTGCTTTTCAACGATTACATTATCTTTGTGATTTAGTTATAAAAATTTAATACTGTCGCTCGAAAAACACGTCTATGACAGATATTAGACGATAAAACCACAGCGTGGAGCCATTTCATGCAGACATGTATTTCAAATTAATTAATCTTTGCTTAAATACGTTGTGGAAATGTCGCAAACACGCATTTTCGTGCGACATCAAAATTAAAACCGCAAATGAATTATGGGGAATGACCACCGTCCACTCGTAATGTGTTTTTCAGCGGGAAGTTCATTAATGCTAATGCTGTTATGCAACACGGTTGGGTGTCTTTTTCTGTAATTTTTGGTGAATTATGAAGGACCTGTTTGGGACCATAAACTAAGGTTTTCATAATATAATGGTAATGAGAAATTAAATTCAACTCTTTTACTGAAAATCTCGTATGGGATGATAACACCATTAGTAAAATATGGTGTGTAAATTATTTAAATTTACTTAACATGTTTACAACGTTACAACCACTTAAAAAAATCAATTCAATAAAATATAATCTGTTGTAATTACCCCATCAAGAATTTTTAAATACTTCTCCAAAGTTTTTTCAACGATATTTTGGATGCAGGGCACATAAATTAAGCTGATCATAAAGAACGTTGCTAAAAAGTTATAAATATTTCGAAGCTTTCATGTTATGAGAACTTCCTGCAACAAAATTACTTCCTGCTACATACGCAATTTTGTGATCAAATTTTACTGGTAGAAAACTATGCCAACAGTTCGGGAGAGCGGTAGACTATGTGCGTAAATGTGCACTAACGAGCAATTTACTCTCGGACAAAATGTTCATTGCTCACATTTATTAAACTAATCGCAAACCGGTGGAAATTCTCCCTGTAACGTTTCTGGGATGTGTTTCGTAATTTCGTATATTTAGTTAATAGTAGGACTCAAGACTAATATTTCATCACAAAAAGCCAAAAAAGGTGTCGTTTCAGAAAATAATAGGTAATAGAGCATCAACGTACCGAGCCATATATAGATAGCCATATAGAGGGGCCCCCAAAAGCTTTATGATTCATCTCCTTCCATATTAATATACTATCTTCTAGGATATTGACCATCCTAATGGTTCTTCTTGTTTTTCTTACCTTTGGTATGAGGAGTTCAAAGGTTGTTTTGATAGGTATATGTGAATGCATGTCGTTTCAACCATGATTTACACGTCTTCTGCCTGGCCTTTCATTGTCTAGTGTTTTTCCTTATAATATCAATTGTATAGTGTACAATACGGGTGCAGACATCAGTAAATGAGGTTGATAAAGAATAACTTTAAGAACTTCGCGGTAGTGGGCGGTGGAAGAATTTTATTGCAGCATAAGCGACCCAGTGGAGGCAAATATAAGGAAGGTATTGAATGACAATAGTTTTTACTTTCCCATACTACCACTTGTATATGGGAGGTACTATTGATATCATGAAAATTTTTTAAATTGAAATTTTCGAGGAAATATGTGTTTTGGACCTCCAGGAACCCAAAAAAGTGGCTAAAAAAGTGTCTGTGGGTGGGTGGGTTGGTTGTGTATGTATGTGACGCCTTTAACGCAAAAACTAGTGAACCGATTTTGATTAAATTTTAAATGAAGGGGTATATCGAAAATTCATCGACAAAATAAGCTTTTCAAAAAAATCCGAAAGCGGAAGCGGAAGTTAGACATGTTTTTTTGGTAGCATTTTTTCAAAAGCAGAATTTTGAAAATCTGAGTGGCGGATATGAAAGAAGACCATAATTCAAGGCAAACAGATGTTTACAGGACTCTCTAACTTCAAAATGGCGGCCGCTCTGAATTTTTCAAAATTTCGAATTTAACGCCCCATAACTGAAAAACCAGTTATCTGATCAGGTTCCCCAACAATTTGTTTGAAAACCATTTGGCGGTACTATATCACGAAGAAAAATTTATTTAGTAAAGTCAAAAACGGTCGCAACGGGGCGCTCCTCCAAAAATTTTGAAATATTTGAAAAATTAGTACAAAAAAACTGAACGCACGATTCTGTTTCAATTTTCTATACTAAGGCAGCTTGGTTTTAGCTACATTTTTATTTTTGGATGAATGCCAGAATTTCACTGTGGAAATTGATGTTCCTATAGCGCCTTTATTAGTCAAACTATGAAAGAAGTTTAAATATCAAAGTTATTCAGTATAGGTATAATTCTGCATTTTCCTAAATGTATATCACGTATACAGGGTCTCTACTTTTCACAGTACAATAAGCAACTTTGTTATTTTAAATGAAACACCTTATATATTATTATATAATTGAATGTAGAATTTAATTGTTTATCACATAGTATTGGGTATTCATATGGGTAAAATATACGGTTGATGAGAAATTCGTGAATTTTGAATATTTAGGCTGGACTCGGACAGAAACGGATCGTCGATCGTCCGGCTTCGTCAGCTGTAATTTTATGCCGGTTACTACAGATAGATACGTGTCTTTCTTCTGTACATATCGAACCTGTATAGTCTCATTTTTCTCGCTACGCATTCAAATGATTTCCAGGGGTGCCTCGCGAACTATACTGTTAAATACCAAAAACGAAATGTTTATTTTTAGTATGGGAAAGTCCAGGGGAGGTTTGCACCTACACTTTTTAGAGATTTATTGCTACACGTACATGAAACGATTAGCGCTGAACATTATCAACAATTACGTTCCATGCCAAAATTTCAACAATGTATTTGGATACAATTAATCAAGGCAAACACCCATGGACAAAACGGTATTCCCAGCGTTTGAAGTCGCAGTTTAAAGAAATTCTGGAATCTGCCTATGCCTCAAAAAGTATTACAGATGGTGAAAATTGTACCGAAGTATATTATAAGAGTTGAAGGTTTGACACTAGGAGATGAAGTTAAAGAGCAGTAGGCAACTACCGGTACTACTTATTCTACCGGAAAATATCGAGCAAAACCATTGAATTAAAATAAAGACAGTTCTAATGGAGGATATAAGACAGATCAAACAAATATGATTACCCCGAACTGAAGGAACACGTGAAAAGAAAAAAAGGGAGGATGCTGAAGAGATAAAGAAAAAAGATGATATCAATTCATAGGGCGTAACTTGTACCTACATACAATACATTGAGTGAATCAATGGGAACGAACAGCAATACGGCAACCGGTGGAACAATTTGTATACACAAACCACAGTCAACAACGAGTAGTACATGTTGTTTTATCTCGGCATATTATCGTATAAATGAGGAAAGTAAGCGAAAAGTGATAATGCAGTAACCTGTTAAGTGTTGGGTCAGTAGGTAATATGCACAGAAAAGTAAATGCTTGTATAAACAGATACATACAACGTATTTTACGTTGTCACGTTTTATATTAAATGAAAGAGCAAAGAAGTATAATATACTACTCTCATCGGGAAAACAATTTTTTTCACTCCCTGCATTGTAAGTCATTATTATGACATTGATTGGAATGGAATGGAAGAAGGTATAGCTGGGACATGCTGAAGGTGCATCTACGTCATAAATTTTTTAATGGCGTCCATGACGTCACGAATTACTCTGTTTATATTTTTTATTTGTTGTTTTTCAAAACGTCGTTTTCTTTAATCTATCGCTCAAACTGTCAGAGTGACGTCTGAGCAATATAAACACAATAAAAAAAAACGAATTTATATTTATAAGACAATAATTATCAAAATGACAATTACCAAAATTTTCTTGTAGTAGTTATATGGTTGTAGCTTGTAGGTGTGGAAAACTCGAGTGTAAGTAAATTTGCGCAGTCTAGGACTTTTATTGTCCTAGCTGGAGCTCAGGCACAAGCCACTCCTCCAATAGTAAATAATACTTACAACTTTTGTAGCATAAATAACTATTTCACATAGCTTTTATTTGACCTTTTGAATAAACCTTACTTTCATCTTACACGGTTTCCGTAGCGACCGTATACATTCTACTATCTTGTTAATCCTGAAATTGTGAAATACAAAATAACGGGAAAATGGTTTAAAAATATTCACCCAAAGTTTTATCTAAACATAAACGAGATTTGTGTGAAAACAATTATCCAAAAACCGATCCCATTCATTCAGAGAGATGAATTACTTAATTATTCTTATATTGCTAGAGCGTGCTGTATCAGAATGGGCAGGCGCGTATTCAGGATTTTTTTTTGGGGGGGGGCTGGTGAATTTTTTTTATCAAAGTAGGTAAGCTTAGCTAATTAGACAGATTCATTACTAAATTGTAGAAAAAGTTGAAAACATGTTTACCTACCTCTACTCTAGACTCTACTATACACTACATATAATAAAAAAATAATTAGTCTAAAACGAAAATTGAAAATTTAAATCACAAAGTTAAGCCTTCTTGGTTTATCACTTTCAGCAAATTTGTCAATTACGGCATTGTCCGAAATTTGAATGTTCCTATGAATATATATACCATCTGTACCGTACAGATGGTATCGGTACATACTTACTGGTTTATGAATGCAAATTCTAGCTTAAGGATTTTCAAGAAATATTTGTGTAAAATTGCAAGGGTAGGTAAGCAAATAGCAGCTCCTGTCCCCAACAAAGTTCCTTCTTGGAAATTTCTAGTTGACCAACAGTAGGACCAAGCACATTAGCAGGTATACGCATCCATCTAATCCGTTAACCTGTTAGGGTTACTATTAGGGATTATAAAACTATTTACATAGCCCAAATTGAAAACAGATGCCTATTGAATATTCCAAGTTCAGTCTACCTGTCTGAGCCGGATGCTTAATAAACATGCAAAACAGCATTTTTTCTAAATAAAAATTTAATATATTATTTGCAGCAATACAAATTTTATTATAACTAACGAGATATTTCGGGGGGGGCTGCAGCCCCCTCAGCCCCCCCCCCTGAATACGCGCCTGAGAATGGGAATATATTATGTTGATTGACTGTCCATATTTCATAGAACATTCCATTTCATTAACATTCCAGATCAGGAAAGTAGAAGACCGGATTGAGAAATATTTGTGAATCGGCTCAAGAGTCATTTCCTTGATCATTTCACTACAATAAGTACCATGTATTCTGTAACTGGTCTAATGTAGCGGATATGGTGGGGTTATAGAAATGTTACCTAATCTCTATAATTACTACAACTTTATAAAAGTCTTGTGCTTTCTGAAATCTGCGATTTCAATTAACGAGAAATTACATCGGAGGAATCTATAAAACCACAATTAAACAGACATTAATCTTACTTACATAGCACCTACGTAAAGAGCCTCCTTTTTATTGTCCAGATAAAGGGTTCGGTAATAAAGCTTTCCACAGGCGAATTCACGAACATGATCTGTAAAAAAGAATTGAAATAATTTACTGTTAGAAACATATTGTAATATTATATCGTATAAGTATTTAGGTACATGTGCCATTTGAGATTTCCATTATTCATATTTCAGGATTTGTCTTAAAGAGGAACAAAGATAGACTTTTACCATTATATTTTGGTTCTCCTGTTATCTTAAATTAAATGTACATACGTACAGCTTATTAATTTATTATCCGAGAAATTATATTAGAACAATCCGATTTTTAAAATGTGATTTTGGTTGGTAGTTGTACGCTCTTACTATTTATTTAGCTGCATTTCTGAAATAATAGAAGAACTTTGTTACGGTAAGAGACAAAGAACGAATAAAATCATGTTCCTTTAACCCGCAAATACCTATAAACAACTAAAAACATTAAAGGTATTATATAAAAGGTTTCGATATGTTTGAGTGCCTATCTTACATCATGGTGATAATTATAGCGACTATCGCATTCACCTGTCACGTGACAGACGTAGACCAATGAAAGTTACGCATTTGTCTCGTCACAGCCTATCAAATCACAATTACTTGAAAATTTTGACACGCGAATATTGCACTAGTGCTGATATTCGGTAATCACCCGCGATGGCGACTAGATGAAACACAATTCAATTAATGACAGTTATACAACAAATAAATTATAAATTATAATGAAGCGTACAATTAGTATATTAAATTTATATGGTTTATGCGATAGTCTGAACAAATATAACTCGAGCAAGGCATATTACTTAAAATATTTCCTTTGCTGTCGCACGCGTGTTTGTTGCTCCTTCAAAACTGCCCTCTCGCTTCGCGATCGGGCAGTTTTCATGGAAACAATAAACACTTGTGCGACAGCGCGAAAAAATTTTCGGTAATATGCCTTGCACTTGTTATATTGTATATGACTATTCCACTCATACATTGTTGTAACAGTAGTACAGTACAAAATTAATAAGTGATAATTCAAAGTTGCCATGCCAATCTAGTGGAAATTCCACGTTGCCATGACAAACTTGCGACCACAACATACTACTAAAAAAAACAAATTTTGTTAAACGTCATGAAACGTTTTGGGAATGTCTCAGAACGAGAAATTGACGAAAATGTTATTAAGAGGGCGGCCGCTGCCCTTTTTGTCGATAGAGGGCAGCAGCTACAAAATCTTTGTTAATTTTAAGACTACGCCGCGGAACTCGAACAAAAACGAAAAATTTGAATTTTAATTAAGATATTCTACAAAGCATTATTGCAACTTAGGCAGCCACTAAATTTCATGTAAAATACAGTTTTGATTCTAAATTTAAATTCAATTTGAAAATTAACAAAAAAGAAATTTTTATGATTTTAAATTACGTCAAATTCTGTTAATACCTAAGTATGGTCACACAGAATGTAAACTTCAAGTCCGGGTCATTAACGTTGGATAATAATGTTTATCGGTAGTCTTAAGTTTTGGTTTGACAAGGGCATAAAAAAATGGCCGCCAATTGTGAGTAAGAAGTTCAGCGTAATTTGGATAGATGGCACTGTCGACATTAAATACGTGCTAAATTTTAATTTGAATAAAAAGATTTGTACGTGTGAACACTTATTCCTGAACATAGTTTCCCTATACAACATGTATTTTCTTACAAACCCGTTTATAATTTCAAACTGTATTATTTTGTTAGAATTTAGGTAACTGCAAGAAGTATTAACCTTTATTATTGTTCAAAAAAAGTTAAAATCGGTAATTTATTAATTACAGTCAACGGTGTTCTTTAATTTTGTCAACCAAAAATACTAAAAGCAAAAAAATAAAAAGTATTACAATCAATATTTTTATTTAAATAGAAATCAAATTTTAAAAAAAAGTTTATCAGAGCCTGGAATGGATCCTATGACGTTCTGAGTGCGAGGCCGAAAGCATTACCACAGCTCTATACAGACAACACTGTTTTCGTTAGTTGTAGTTTGCTAAATTAAAGAACAACTTTGACGGTAATTTATAAATTATTTTTTACGTCTTTTAGACAATAATAATAAAAAGTAAATAAAGTTCCGCTGGACAATTGTAATTATATTAGATACTAGTTACATATTTGCGTAGTATTAATGATATGAAGTTTGAATTGTCAACGTGACAGATTTGGTAAAAACAAGTGTGCCTGGGTGTGCCCTGCAGTCGCGTCGTTTAGTTTTCAGATTTTATCAAAATAAATGATAATTTCAAAATAATTCAAATCAATACCAGTATCGCCCTCTAGTAAATAAATATAATCCTACATTTGAAAACTGAACTATCCCCACTCCTCAAGTCGCCCTCTTAAAAGTTCATGCAAAAATACGAAAAAGAGTGTCTGGAGACAGTTTATGTCATTTTGCGCCAAAAAAAAGTACACATTCGATCGAGAGACTCTAGTATCCGAACTTGCATTCATTTGAAAAATACTATTGGTTTCGAGTATTTTTATTCGAGAAATATTCTCCCTAAATACCATTCGTGCTTAAAAATTAACCGGATAATTTTCATTCAAACACGTTGTCTAATTTCACTCGCTCTACGAGCTCGTGAAATTATTAACAACATGTTTTCATGAAAATTATCGGTAATTTTTAAGCACTCGTGGTATTACCCCCGATAATAATATTTCCACAATATAATTTGAAGATTATAAGACGTCCTTTATTTAATATATTATGTAGTTTTGTAGTTGTATTGAAACAGTTACCAAAATTTATATATTTATTAATGACAGTGTAGAGATATTAGCAGAATTTCAATTAAATACAAGAACATCATTAAGATAAATTGGCCAGGAATCTGGTATCGTATATCTATGGAATTAAAGTGGAGGATATTAAAGAAACTTAAGTACAAGCCCTACAAGATTAAAATCGTTAGAAAATTACACGAAGGCGGTGAACAAAGACGGTTAGAGTTCAGTAATTGGTTTCGGTTCAAGTTAAGGAGAAATCCGGAAATTGTAAGCAATATTTTTTGGACAGCTGGAGTAAATGTTAGAAATACTGGAATAAAGTAAAAGTTGGAAATAATTACTTCTCGACTACTAAAAATGAAACATAGGTACTCGATCACAATGGTCATATACGAAAATATGCATACATGTAATGACGGATATTATTCTACCAGAATTAGTTAAAACTTTTAGTGAATAATGGCCATTACATGCGACTACAATGCAATATCACGCCTATTACTAAATAATAACAATTTTAATAATAGTTTATACGACAATCTACCTAGCCAGAACCACAACATTTTATAATATCAAAGCGGTTTTTTAATGTGAAACATCAAATGTAACGTTGTGCATCAGTTTTACTTGATATTTTAATTGTTAAGTCTTCTTTTATGAAAAACTATGAAATCGAAATGTGTTGTACATAATATAGATATAGCGATATTGTTAAGCCAGTAGAGTGCTAAATGAAGCTTACAATCAGTCAACGGTCGGAGGTAATCTTTACAGGACCGAGATAGGTCCTCGAATTACCCGTGACTTGTAAGCGAACTTTTTGTACGATCGATAAGTTGATTAACAATAAAGAATGATTAGAAGCACATAGTTTCTAGTGGGGGTTACCGTTTCCGTAATAAAAACATATAAAAAGATAAGTCTTGTAAACCAAAATCTAGAAACAAAAGTAAAATAAAATTTATAATAACACATAAAACAACAACGCTTGCTATGAGGCGAAAAAAAAATTAAATTAAATTTTAATTAAAAATTCAGAAAACTAAAAACCAACAGACCGAAAGCTAAAGAGTAAGCACCCACATCGAATAAAAAATTTGGGGTAAAACGCTTTAACAAAATACAACAAATTAAAATGTAAAAGACCAACAGAGCAAACTAACTGATAACGTAAAATTTTACAAGTGAATACGGGTTCAACTCATAACTGATTTTTAGTTTTATGAATTTTTAATTTCTAACTTTAAACCTCATGCTAAACGTTGCTGTTCGTTAAGATAGTATTCTCATTTCAACTTCTTTAAAAAACAATTAATTTGATGGGCGATTGAGGATTGCACTGCATACATGTTTCAATGATTTTTGTGCAATGTATTGAAGTATGTATAATGATATTAACGAAGCCTGAACTCTATTGGAGGATGGGGAAACCTACAACATAGCCTTTGGTCTGTTGTTTGAGATACCTTCGCTCAAAGTGGTTTCTGAGCTAGCCAAAGAGATGAGGCAGCCGATAATGTCAGCCAATGAGGCGGATGTTTAAGAAGTTTCTACTTTATACCTATTCAATTCTTTACTAATCGTTATTTGTAGTATCTGGCATTGTTCTGATCAAACTGTGCTTCTTTTAGCTCTTGTCAATCATTCTGGACATGCATACGACTTGTATCTCGAAGTTTTCTCCAACAACATTTTTCAGTATTCAGATATTCATCTAGCTTCTGGAAATGGCCTAACACGGGGTTGTCAATAACAGTACTTCCTTTTCCTTTATACTGATTAGTGATTATTATCTGAAGAAATGTTGTAACAGGAACCAGTTGATTTCGATGTATTACATTGTAGGATACATACCTTGTTATTTCTGTCATAATCTTAAGAGGCGGTTAAATCAGTCTTCATCTGTGTGTGTAGCCTAAACTATTGACCTAACCTACCTCTTACCATGTTTGTTACCGTAATTTCGAAACATTTTTTTTGTAAATATCCTTTTGCTCATACTACAAAATGTAGCAGTACGCCGTTTTTCGGTAGCACACTCCTCGAGTATGGTGGTCGCTATATCAAGATGCAGAACACTTATTTTATTACTTTGAGTAGAGCATATTATTTTGGTTTGAAAGAAAATTATTTTTGTACATATTTAAGATTGTAAACTTCCTTAATTGTGAGGGGCCAGTTTAATATAATTATCGTTGCAGTGTTGTTACGTGACTTTTGTTGTTTTGTTATCGGGGAAACATAGTCCTCGCATTGCAAAATATTGCATGTAACATGAAACGTTCGAAGATACACGCTTTTTCGCCCATCGCATGACTCGATCCATTCTCAACTAACTATATCTCTGTGTATTAATGTTGCGAGTGGTGGCACTGCTTGTTTTTGATAAGCCAATTTTATTTTCATATGGAATTCAGAGTATGGCTGAAATTGGTATCGCGTGTTTCCGTACTATTGTTTCTTTGTAACTCAGATTTTCTGCCGTTTAACTTTACTTTAGTTTTTTACATTATGATTCTTTGACATGTTGGCTTCAGTACTACATGAGAAAGGATGGTCTGGTTATTACTGTTATGTTGACACATTTTGTAAGTACAGTACACTGATATTGTTCATAGTCTATCTCCACCTAATATTATGACTGATCATAATTGAATAGTTGCTAATGTCAACCATTTATTTGGTTCTGAAATATTTATTTCGAATATAAAATTGTTCGGTATATGTTTTACCTAAGCAAATTGTACCTAGGTTAATTAAGGGTAATGCATTATGATATTATTTTAGTATTATAAGTATTCTGCACTATTATAGACTTGGCTAGGTGCGTGGTGATAAGCTATAATGTTCCAAATAGCTAATTTGCATTTGCCCCACGTTACTTAACTAAATATTGTAGAGAACAACAGTTTTCCCCTTCATATTTTAGGAAGTTCATAACTGTAGCTTATCACGAACATTATATACTACATCGTTTTTATCGTTTATTTCATTAATATTAATGTTTTGGTAAGTTGGTAGTATGGGTCTGTAAACGCAAACTTCCGCGTTAGCTTGAAAGTTCAGCTTGACCGTCGCTGTTTTAGAATTACAAAATAAATTAGTTTTGGTATAACACACAACGCAAGGTATACAATAAATCCTGTTCCTTTCGTTTCATATGATGACCTTCTTAGTTAGTGTCAAAAACCTCCTATCTAATTTCCTTTTTGCCTCTTTAAGTACGTTGACGTCAGATTAATCACTGTTTACATTTTTAATCACAAACACCTTAATAGTTTAATACAAAATAAATATTAAAACTGTTACAAAATTAAAATTAGAATCATGATTGAGAGGGTAAATGAAAAAACAATATTATCCAAAATCCACTTTTCCGTGTGAAATCGAGTGTATCAACGATAGCATTGAAAAATCACGCACCCTCATGCACATTATTTTTCCTTCTATTTATACAATTATATTATAATAGTTCTTTCAAGAAAATAAATATAACTTGTCGAATTTCAGATTTCAAGTAGGTAAGGCCCAATTGCACCAGTTATACTTAAGGCCGGCATTTACTTAAAGCAAAATCCAATTTGATGTATGGAAAGTTGCATACCTACAATAACAACAATAATGATTGCCTTGGAATTTTGTTTCATATTTTTAAATATTTCAGATTCTTCTGACGTTACCAAGATTGATAAATGCAATAAAGAATAATGAATTTGCTGTATTGAATATAGATTTTGTCGTTATATTATTTTAATTTTTTTTTGTCAAACAACAATACGTAGTAGAAAATTGTAATCCGTTATAATCCGTCTTCTGTGTGTTGGCTCCATTGTGAGTTAATGGTCCTGTTAGTTGTGTTGCCTACATGCTAAATTGCAAAAGGTGAATTATATTGATATTTCTAAAATTTTATTTCCATTTTTTCCGAATTAATTTGCATTTTAGAAAAAAAATTCTTGTGGCATTTGAAAGAGCGTGGTTATATCTATCTGTTGATAGAGAGAATTTTTCGATATCCATATTTTTGTAAATACAACTTGAAAATTTTAAAGTAAAATAGAGTTGTACATTTTTTAATGCTGAAAAGTTATTTTTTAGAAATTCAACAAAAACGTTCTATGTGTAGACAGATAAAACACCAATAATAAGAAAAAAATTTCGCCCGCCCTTCCTACTTTAAAATTGGCTCTGAAAAATTGGAACAAAATGTGCATAAAATGGGGTATATTTCAAGGTGTAAGTGTAAACTCCAGCCTTAAATAATAAGTGTCGCTTAAAAGTTTAATTGCTATGGATACAATAAATTGTCACTAAGAATTGTATCCATGGCAATTCAATTATTTAAGTGTAACTGGTGCAATCGGGCCTAAGGGGATTATAGGTACAAATCGTAAACTATACAGGATGTGTAAAAATGGTAGTGAAAGGTAAAGGTAAAGTTATTCCTTGGCAAAAATAAGGGAAAAAGCTTATTGCAAAAAAGTTCGTAGGCGCATGGTAACCCCTCACCATAATTTAAGAAATGTGCCGACCTTTGGCAACCTTGTAGCCACCTACTATGATTAGTTGATTACTGATGACCACAATTTATTATCTGTCATTGCATCAAGGCACTCTGAAAGACGCTAAAGCTAACATTATCGCATATTGCAATATTGCCAAATCTATTTTTTACACACATGATTTGAAATAATAAAAATTATTAATTTCTTTTCATTTTTAAACGATCAATGGTAATAAATTTTAGCAGTTTTTTTTACCGTTACCAAGTTTGAACTTTGAGGGCTTTTTGTAGGTTTAGGAAATATTTACCAGCTTTTTTGCAATGAGCTTTTTGCCTTATTTTTGTCCAAGGAATAACTTTACCTGAAGCTTGCGCCACCATTTTTACAGGATTACACACTATAAGGGTAGCTATTTAAAACTAGATTAAGTAATTATAAACCGGAAGTGAGGATTCTTACTTGCTGGTAATTAAACAATGGAAGGGTAAACAGAAATGTTGAGAATTATTCAATCAAATTTCGTTTATTTATTTAATTTCTGTACAAAGCACAAAATCGCAATATAGCATGTAGGGTTTCCAGAAGGTATAAGGTTGCTGACATCAAAGTAGAGTGATTAGCCCACTTGTCGTAGAAAAGATTATAGAAATTATAAGATATAAAGAGTTTTAAATATATAGGTAAATGTTATTTCTATTTCTGATATAGTTTAAGAAATATGCTTATCCATAGAAATGAAGGGATTGAAACAATTCATTATATTCTAGCTTTTCTTTTCAATTCTTTCCTTTAGACGGCTCGACATCTCGGTTTCCAGTTTCCATTATTTTGTAATTTAAGAAAATCATCATGGATTATGGATAATTATCTAGCATGGAGCTGCTGATATAACTCGAAATGACAAGGTAGCCTATAATAGTAGAGGACGGTTCTAAAACTATTTCCATATTTGAAACTTTGGCGTTGAATGAAGGTGAAATAAATAATTATTTGTAAAGTTATCTACATATGTATACATTCGTAATGTTTTAGTTTAATGAACATAACTTGTTGTTTAGAGTTTGTCACAGTATAATAGTTGTATAGGGTGTAAATAATTTAACGGTGACATGAATAAAGGTGTTATAAGAATTCACAGAATTAACTAAAAGTGCATTGCGCCCGTAAATAAGGGGAACATTAACAATATCATTATATTTTGGATTTTCTTCTATATGCATCTATTAGACTAGACCTCGTAACAGTTGTAACTATTAGGTAGGCTCACACAAGTCATTCACTTAATGTTTTTAATTATCGTCATTTAAGTAACTTAAGTACCTAATATAGAATGTTTACTAATTTTTACAAATATCAGGTGCTGTACCTATAATAATCTACGAAAATGCAAAATTGAATCGATTGTGTAAGTAAGTTGCTGCTCTAGTTCTCTGCCCTAAAATAAGGCATTTAGGCAAGTTCAGGTTGCAGATTGGGGAATGGTTAAATGCTTTTCAATAATGAGTCAAGATTATGATTGACATATTGTGATGGGTTTCTTTAGATTTGGGCAAGTGCAGGTGAACGATGACGCGAAGGACTGGTTCAAGATGCAGAAAAGGGTCTGATATGGTGTGGCCTGGTATCACTTTTAACACTTGCACAGATCTTATTGTTGTACCTGGACTAATGAACGCTACCCAAATACATCAGGAACATACCTACTTGCAAACCGTTCGTTAGTTACTGTTAGTTATAGGTCCGGGATTTCTGTTCCAACAGGATAATATAGTAGCTCCGACAAGCAGATTCCTGGAAGAATAGTCTCTTAGCTCAGACCTTAATCCACTCGAGCATTTCAGTGACAAATTGGATCCGAAAATCAGAAATCGTCCTACAGCCCCAAAGAGTCTTCCGCAGTGCATGGTGGTTCTTTTGGAAGTCTTGATTAACATATCTCAACAAAATATACGAAGATCTATTAATAGTATGCCGTAAAGGTCCTGAGGCACCCATTTTGCTCCTCAGTTTGAAAAAAAGTGGCGCTTGAAAGGGGGTTATACCTATCTACAAACGTGTAGATGTTTTTCATATCTACATTTTTGAAAATACTAAGGTAAAATAGTGGAGTGGTATGTTTTTTAATTTTTATGCTGAAAAGTGGCTAAGAATTCTCTCAGATAAAATATAACTAATTACAAAAAAAAATTAGGCACGTCCTCCCAACTTTCAAATTAATTCTCAAAAATAGGAACAAAATGTGCATAGAAGGGGTAAATTTTGAGGTGTAAACTCCAGCTTTAAAAACAAACTGTTACGGGTAGAACTGCAGACGAAGAGACCATTTCGACTTGCGAAAACCTTGCAGAGTTCTTATACCGGGGAGAGGAAGTTAGGGAATAGCTAGGAAATAAAACAGGGGCTCAAAAACCGAAAAGAAACCATCAGGTATATCGATAGAGAAAAATTGCACTTTTGGATGGAATTTGCCGCACGCAAAGAGCACTCATTATTGTCATCCTGAACTTTTACAGGGGCATAGGGTTGGTGGAATAAAAACCACCATCGGACACAATAAGCTAGCAACATTGAAGCATATCTTTCACAGTGTTTCAGATTTCATGGAGGTCAGGTCTACGCTCTATTAGATTTCCATTAATGTTTATTTATTTGAAAATTATTATAAGGATCTTAAACCTAACATTGCCAAGTTTATTACAGGTCTTTGCCTTTAGAAGATAGGGATAATTAAATTTAATTATTTTTTTTAACTAAATTATAACCGATTCACAGTCTCGTTTCTTGCAATTTTTAAAAATGAAATTTTCAGCTATTTTTTATGTTCTCCTTATTATTTGGTGCAATGTACTATCAAGAAAGTTTTAATAGTAAAATTGAATAAGTACTACATGTAGGAGTGTAGAATTCAAACAATGTGTTCTTGGATGTAATACACTCAAATACATTTATTTACAACAAATAAATTTTCTGTGGCCGTTCAGTAATATTTTGGATGTCGGATAGGTACATCGGAGGATCGAACTTTCAGGTTTTTTTTCATTTCAGTTCTCCTTAAATTTAAGCCGCGATAAACACGATTCAACCGAAAACTTATGCATCCTTTCTCGTTGCACATATAGTTATCTTTGATGGGGACAGGACAATATTTTTATTTTCAAATTCCTGCCTATTCGTTGCATTTATTATTAGCTTCTTATTACATACTACACATTCCTGACTGTTGTTACAAGCCGACCCGAAACCTCAGAATTAGACTCCACAACGAATTCCATAGTGGTAATGACAGGCGAAAGCCGTTAGTGCGGTTTGAAACGACAAAGGGCTGTGTACAGTGCATGCCTAAACAGGCTTTAATTAAGACCCGAAGCCATTATCGTTATTGAAAGTACCTTCGCCTTCCCGCAAGTTTGCAGTAACCAAGTAACGGGCCCGACTATTTCACAGGAATGCTTTACGACTTAAGGGAAACAAATAAGAAGGACCCCTCTGTGGTACAAAAGTGACTGTGAAAGCTTAAACCAAAGGCTGGTCTGGGAGAGATAACAAACACTTTCTTTTTAAATATCAAATAGTACTTTCAAATAATTATTTTACGTGGTTCATTGGAGTAGAAAATCATGGAAATTGTGTTTATTATCAAGGCTTTAAATTTGTAAAATAATTGTGAGTTTGTCCATTTGACCTACATTATAGTATAATAATTAATTGATGATTGGTGGTAGGTATATTACGATAAGTGTAGATTTAGTGCCCCCAGCTATCAATTGTCGGTTATTCTGTCGATGCACATTTACGTATCGCTGCTTATTTCACACAGAGCCTGTAACGTAACAACAAAGTGATTCCTAATAGCCAGCCAACCGTATATCAACTTTAAACGTTTGAGAAATAAGAAGTCCCTGCAGGATACCTTTATCTACATACCCCAGATGCACAGTGCATTACTCTGACTTACAACAACCCATTCGTCTCCATTTCAGCGGATTTGTGAGGTTGTAGTGGGCCATAGACTGTCAAAATAAAAGATATACACTAGAAAGCACTGCTATGAGACGCTAGTGGGTTTTGCGCTTTCACATAAAACGTGGAGAGATAAGAACGGCAAAAACCTTAATTACTTCTGCAAAATTAATGAGTTAATATAGCACTTCAAGTAATAAATGTTATTTTTGTTCTTATAAGTTCCCTTAAGAATTGTAGAGAAATTAATGAATTAGGTAGAAGAAGAAAAGGGAAACGGAAAATTATGAAACAACCTAAAAATTATGACGCTCTTTTCTGTGGACTTTCCCTGCTGTTGGTTTTAAGAACTTTTCTTTACATTGCGACTGTTTAAATAAAGTTTTGTTACACGAATTTAAAAGAAGTTTAATTGTTTCGATGAAAATCTACGTAATCTTTTTTTTTCTCGTTGTACATAAAACCATTAAGAAAACTCGCCGTGTGTAAAATAAAGACAGAAGAAGTCTTTTTATACTTTTATATTTCAAGTAAGACGCTTGTTTTAAATTAAAAAGGCCTCTTTCATCTGAGAATATTTTAGAAAGCAATGGAATGTAAACACTTTTACAGTATAATTAACAAAAATTTTTGTTTTGTTACTAAACGAAAAACTAAAAATTTTTACCACCTAGTATAACTGAGAGACAGAAGAAAAATTAAATATTCTCTTGAAAGTCTATTCGCCAGTTAATTAAATTGGGATGAAATTCCGTTATTATTAAAATTAAATGAAAATGTAGAGTTAAGAATTATTAAAACCAAGTGTAAAGCTATACCTGCTTTTAAATTCTAGAACCTGTTAAATTTCAATTAGTTCTAGATTAATACTTAATAATTAATAACAAATTTTAAGTTAGGACGGCTATTATAGTGACAGATGAGACCCATGGGAGCCATTGCTAATAACGTATAATAGCCAAGGGAGTGGATGTTACCTATATAACGGCTCAATTAAAATATTTAGTAGGTAGCATGGCACTAATTTAAAGTTTGTTATTTTGGGTAGTTAATAATTAAGCTTAAGAGGTAAAGATTATATTACATAAATAATGGTGAAGCCTTGCAATTATTATTTATAACTGAAATAGGAAATAGGACTGCAAATATTTACTATAGTATCTACTTTCATTTCGGTACCATTTAATGGTTATATTTATATATTTTTCTACCTCGCGTTCACAATAGCTCCATTATGACAATGAAAACTTAAAAATGGTAGCATTTGCTTCATGTGTCAAATTATAAAACGTCATCAACATCAAATATCAAGGGCATGCATGATGCAGTTCTTCTCCTACAGGGAGGTTAAAATAAACACAGAAATTTTAAATACCTGAACTTATATTTGTTTGAATAATGAAAACAACTCACAGAATAAATATTTCTTTTAAAAAGTTTATTTTAACCTAAAATGTCAATTTTGACAGTTTTGAAAATAGCTCGCCGCAGTGTTGCCACAATTATTTCAATCGAAACTCCCTAGATAGTAAATTCAGTAAAAAATTCAAATTTTTTGTAAATAAATTTCGCAAAGTAGTAAAAATAGTATATACTTAGAGGCATTGTAGAATTTTCTCCATTGGTGCACTATTCGCTACGCTCGCCGTTCTCCAAACTCACTCATGCTACCATGGACCAATGGACCCTCTATAGGCAATGTAAATGACCGATGGGGCGCTGCAGTCGCTTCAAACAGTTACCGGTTAAAATAGTATCGAAATCTCACACCAGATGGCGTATTGCTACATTTACATTGCCTATTACACTTGTATAGTATTAGGCATGAGTATTAGGTATACTATGATGTTATGTTTCCGGCTGTCCAGTTCTTATATTAATAGTGCTTGTTTTGTATGTAATACTAGTAACATCTTTTACTACATAGGTATCTTTACTTAGCTATACTTTATTTGTTTTCTAAATCATATTTTATTATCTACCATTTGAAGTATTTGTTTTCTAACGCACACTAATTAACATGTCCTCTCCATAATTGTTATCTATGCTTTCTGCGTCACAGTGCGAAATACTAAAACTACTAATCATTCGTTTCATCATTCGTTCGTAGCAGTTATTTGGCTTCAGTTTATTACTTTAACAATTTATTTATAATTATAATTTACTCAGAAAGAAATGTTTTTCATCTTGATTTACACTATCCACAGCACTATTCCAGTATTATTTTAAAGTATCACAAGCAAATTAATCTTACAACACTCCAACGGAAAAGAAAACACAATTTCGTTAATGGATAAAATAAACAATAAAAGAGGATATAAAATGAATCTTTGGGACACTCTTAAATCTATTTCTAGCGCTTCAGTCTAGTAGTTCAGTGAGTAATTCCAAATTTTTCCAACTTATCAAAACTAAATTCCTATCAATTGTTTCTCTTTTATATTTAAATAGATAGGGGTTCATTGTTGAAATTGATTCTGTGAGAATGAATTCCAAAGCCAGTCGATGTTTTATTAACAAAGTACCGACACAAAGTAAAGATTTAAACCAATTTGATACACAAAGCAATAAATATGTTATATTCTCCGTCGACGGCGCTGCTGACGTGTTGATTTTAATTTCAAATTTGAGATATAGGTAACGAGAGATCAATAAAAAAACCAATTAGGGCAGGCTGTGAAATTGAATTATTTTAAATTGGTACTGTAGCCACATCCACAGAATGACATTTCTGACATGAAAATTTAAAACTGAACGCTCTTGTCTAAGTTTTTTATTTGATTATCAAATTATTAAAATATTATTATCAAATAAAAAACTTAAAAACTTAGACAAGAGCGTTCAGTTTTAAATTTTCATGTCAGAAATGTCATTCTGTGGATGTGGCTACAGTACCAATTTAATATAATTCAATTTCACAGCCTGTCCTAATTGGTTTTATTATTGATCTCTCGTTACTTTACATAATTGTAAGTGTTGACATAGGTATGACTTTCAATATTAAAAAAAGGGGGCAAATTAGCAAATTTAACTCTCCCCCTACGGCGCGGCGTGGGGTATAAATGGACCCCATGCCTAAAATTTTCTGGTTTCTTTCTTTATTATTTTTTTTAACGGGTGTTGTTTAAAGACATTGTTAACGTAACTTTCCTTACCATGATTCTTTGGTTAGTTTTAGGTAGTATATGTATATTTTCGCTAGGTTTTATAATAGGGTGCATTTGTACTATTGGTACCTAACGCGGTAGTCGGAGGCTGTCAGAATACCACGTGAGAATAGTCTTTGATATATCAAGTAGCTGCAATATCACTTCAATTAATTTTCGTTTGCTCTATGTTTTATTAAGACGAACAGTTACTTATTTATTAAATGGAGATTCTGCATTTCAATGACAGTTTCTAACTGTTTAAAGTTCGTCTGCAAATTTTGTACGTATGTTTTATAATATTTCGTTATTCATAACGCAGGTTTGTTTTACTTTAAAGAATCAATGTTGTTTCTTTCAAATTCTAGTTTAGGATTATAAATCAAACTATTCAAACTTCCAGTATCATAAATTGTGTCTATTTTTAATTTTAACTGCATTTTCTTCCGGTATTCACCGGCTGAATGAGTAAAGCTGATGTTGCATTTATAACACCTGGTTACAGATCGAGGGACCTAGAGAAATTCTTTGGGGGGGCAAATGATCCAAGAGGTACGAAAATTTTTATGTATACTGGATACCAATGATATCAAATGAGGCAGTATTAGAGACTTAGAGAGACTACAAGATAAAAGCAGTGATGCGTATACGGAAACAGAAAATTAAAAGGAGAACACAAAGAGAGCCAAGAAGATAGAACACACCGAAATTCTGTCGTTCCACAATTATTGTAAGACCGAAAGGGCACCCTATCTACATATATGTGTGTGTAGTACAAAGTTGCGACCTACGTTATTGTTATAGTACCTACATGATGTGTTTGAACACACAGGGAATCCTCTTATAATCCGTTAAATGTTGTATATCGTCCTTTATCAGGAAGGGGGTTGTTTTGAAAACATTATTTAGTTATCCGCTACTAGTTTAGATGGAGACACTGGTTAAATTTTTTAACCAAGAATTTTTTTTATACGATTCTTGTATATTTCATATGGGGTTTCTAAATAATTATGTATTCATCACGATAATTGTTCAGATGTACCTATTAGACCTAAGCTGCTACGGAGTGTAATTTCAGAAAAAGGAAAAACTATGGATTTATTTTCAAAATTTGCTTTAATACCTATAATATCTTATTTATTTTTTTCAGTAAAATATTACTACCATAATTTATTGTGCTAAAATAAAGTCGATTCCCAGCTACCTTAGAAGTTTTAATCTCAATATATTAAGTAAGGCCGTTTTTATGTTTCATCTTACCAATTGAAATTCATATAAGCAGCGACAAAATCATTTCTTTCATAATGGGTTTAAAAACTTTAGTATCTCAAACTTTCAAACAAATTTAATCTGATGTCTCAAGGGAAATGTGCATTTCATTTGAAGATTTCTATAAAACTTTAATTCCTGAATTTAGAATTAGACTAAAGAGAGCGTGCACATAGTCGAAACTGTTTTCCGTATATTATGTAAGTGTAATCAGGTCACGTTTCTGTGCTCAACTATTCAAAGATCTGCACTGTCACGTGTGGATTAAGTTGCTCTACGAATTCTTACCCTTATCTATTCGCATGTGCATTAGTTTGGTGGTTACGTAGGTCTTACTCTCTGCAAAGAACGAGAAAGCCCTGGCACGTTTCAAGAACCTCTCACGGCATAATTATTCTGGATTTAAATGACTGCACCACTTTTGTCATTACATTTTCACACTGGTAAAAGCAGTTCATGTTCATGTCGATAATTTTTCAACGGGTTAAAACAAAAACTTAATCATTCGTTGTAATATCTCACACTATACAATTTTGTCAATTTTTTTAAATTCCTAGTAGGTACATAAGTTGGTTGAACAGAATTAGTGCAGGTTCCATTGCTGAATTTCACAGTTCACAGCACGATTAACACTTTGAAATGGCCGTTGTCCACATACGGGTGAATTCATGTAATTGCAGCTTTGTTACAACGTACAAAGTACACTTACAGGAATTTCCCCTAAAATCGATTATAGGGAAGGTAATTTTAGATTGTGTTCACTATTATCTAAATATTTCATGGTTTATTTTTTTTGTCAATTTCAATTCAATTTTTTAATTTTCAACTCGGAATCAAATTCTGCGTATAATAGTGTCACATGACAAATAGTAAGTTACGAAGAGATACAATCGATCAGACTCAAATCGCTGGACTAAACTGTTTCTCATTAACAAAATAGACTATAGCAATATTGTTGAAATGGTTTTTAGAGTACCTAGCTAAATATCAAATTAATGTATGTTAACGTATTCCTGTATTCAGTTCCAAAATTTTGGGTGCAAAAACAAATTTTATTGGAGAGCTATATTTATGAGAGTATGCATACAGAATAATTTTGTTGGGATCAATTCGTACGTAGTTCGCACTTTACGAAATGATGTAAAAACAGAAATCAAAGTATTTAGTATTAAATCGTATTAAATCGTCTTTGCCGAAAGAGTTGATTTCGGGTACCTATATTAAATGGCTAACCGGTGCGGCGTATAATAATTAATATACGAGACGGGAAAATGACTATGTTACTTGAACTTTAATGTTTTCAAATTATGTTTCAGTTTATTCAGGACCACTCTGTATGTAGTTTACCTACAAGTATTTAACAGTTGAAAGTTGAAAATATCCTATGGAAAAAAGTTCCTTACTTTCAGGTAGATACACATCAGGGTGGCCAAAAAATGGTGCAAACTATTTATAGGGCGTTGTAGGTGACTGACAAGGGAGTAAGGGAAAAGTAATAAACAAAATCTACCTGTCGTGTTTTTGTAGTTATTAACAGAGCACAACGTTGGCAGACTCATTTTCGCGCTATCTCGATTTAGAAATGTCTAGAGGGTCTTGAGTAATAATTTAATAATTTTTTTAATTATGTGATTTTGTGCAATTTTTTAAATTTTGCAATAATAAAAGACATTATTATTATTATTTACAAATACCTACAGTTCCCTTAGCCAGCTTCATTTTCAATATTTAAAAAGTTAAAAGTGTTAACTTTACATAGTCATATTTTTGAACATTTTTCTCAGACCGTTTAGCGATAGTTTTTGGGACACCCTGTATAATGTTATATCAACATTTACCTCCTAACTTTAGATATTATTTTATTTTAAAGAAAAATGTCAAGGTTAATAATTGAAAGTAAATTGTGAAATATTCTAAAGATCACTGAACTTTAAATCTGAAACTAATTTGATAGAGCTTTTCGCTGGAATATATAAGTAAGAACTTTCAAGGGCGAAAGCGTGGGGCGAAAGCAAATTGATGTTGTAATTTGTAACTTCCTAAGTTGCGGAATAGTGAGGAGTTAGTTCTTGGATTAAGCAGAGAAATAAAAATTGAATTGTTCGAAAACTCCCATACATACTACAAAAATTAAGTTTAACCTATTGAAAAAAAGGAAATAGTAACAAATGAAAAGAACAATTGCTGAGGTTCTTACAATACTAGATTAATATAATTTTGAGGCGACTGTTACAAAAATAATTGTTTTGCGTATCTTTTAGCAACTCTAAACTTTGTAGTAGGCATCTGTCAATAACCACTTTACGGCCATATTAATTATATTTACACGGAAAAGCGGCCGTAAAGTATAAGTGGCCGTAAAACAAACGCGACAGTGAAGCGAATGCGGCCGAAAAAATAGTGATTGACAGACTAAATAAAAAAATTAAATTTCTCAATAACATTTGTGGTATTCGCCTAATAGTTATTTTTGTATCGTGGCCAAAAAGTAAATCTTTTTCGGCCGCGACTGATTTTCAGAAAACAAGGAAGGTGCAAACAACATTTTTTAGGCGTATATTACAAAGTTTATTAACAAATTTAAATTTTTATTTAAATATTCCAATGACATTTGGTCACGTGACCACCCTGAAACGTCGTAGCTGTTTTTATCATAGTCGACTAAAAAATTATAAATCAGCGGCCGTAAAGTAAAAGCGGCCGAAAAACACCGGCCATAAAGTATTTGCAGCCATAAAATAGAAATTGACAAATGCCTACTACAAATTGACACTTTACGGCTGTCAAAAGATACGCAAAACAGCTGTTTTTATCGTAGTCGCCTAAAAAAATATTTTTTGCACTTCTGCCAAAAAGTTATTTCTTGTCCTTGTCTAAGCAGACTCGAACAAAAAGGTTAACCTTTTGACCTTTATACAAAAATAACAATTATTCAATATAGTCGGGACACGGTAAGGGTGCGTCTACGTCATCGGTATTTTAATTAATGACGTTTACGACGTCACGAATAAAATTGTATGGGCTTATAAAATACATACTTTTATACGTAATTCCAACCAAAAAAACATGTCTAACTTCCGCTTCCGGTTTCGGATTTTTTTGAAAAGCTTATTTTGTCGATGAATTTTCGATATACCCCTTCATTTAAAATTTCATCAAAATCGGTTCATTAGTTTCTGCGTAGAAGCGTCACATACACACATACACACACACAGACAGACATTTTTTCTAGACCACTTTTTTGGGTTCCTGGGAGCCCAAAACACGTATTTCCGCGAAAATCTCGATTTCGAAAATTTTCATGATATCAATTCCCCTATACCAGTGGTGGTATGGGAAAGTAAAAACACACAGTTTTATACTCTTTCAAGGTTGGTAGGTACTACAAAATTATTAGAAAATAGGGTTGATGACATAATGCACGCAAGAGTGCCCCGATTATAGGAGTTACTTTCACAAGATAAAAAAAGGAAAACAATTTTGAAAATGCGTACTAAAAGCCAATTTTTCGTTTCTTATGATTAAATTCACTGTGTCGCGTGTCGTAATAAGTATTCGTTGTTTGCCTCATTTTTTCTTCAATTACCTGAGAAATTTGAAACTAAAGTATGTAGTCGTTTTTTCTTCGGATAAAGGACACTTTCTGCATAAAAAACGAGATTATTTCTATCTTCCTGACCTAAATATGGAAATGAAAGTGTGTTTCTTAGAAGTTACAATTTGCAAAGGCAATTCTGTATTTCAATTTAAAATATGGGGTAAATAATAGTTCATTTTTAAACATACACGTAGCAAAATAGAAAATATAAAGCGAAGGCTTGTTAACTTAAGTGCTCTCAACGTATTAAATTTTGTTAAATATTAAAAGCCCAGACTGGTAGACTGACTTCAAATTGTAAGTTTTCCAGCTAGCTTTACAGGGAAGAAAATAATTGAGAAGTTAAGTTTCCAGATGGATTGTTACTTACAATGACTCTATAAATTAAATTGTTTCTAAGTGGTAATTATTTTAGTAATTTAATTTGTTTTTAACGTGTAAGAGAAGAATTTCCTTATCTTAGTCGTGTCAGTAGCATATTTGCATTTACTTTCTTTGCGCCAGATTTATTGTCGTCGTTATGAGCGGAACAAACTTTCTCAACTTTTCATTTCTTGGAGAACTTATTACTCGCAAGAGACAGGTTAAATATTAGCAGGATGCAGCTTTAAACCCTTTTGAGTATTTTGAGAATAACGTTACTAAACCTTACGATTGTAGGTGTGTTATGAAGACAACTTTTTATTGACAATATATTGTCAATTACGATTATGAATATACCTATAAGGGGAAAATGTTAAACTTATGGTTTAATCTATACTTATTAGAAAACTTAAAGACTGGGAATAATGTGATACACCAGCAGGTAATGTAGCGTAAGGTAACTCGCAAAGTGATTAAAAATAACGTGTCGTAAGTCGTTGTAAATTAAGTTGCTATATTTATGATATTCCATTATTTATTGGATATTGCGAAATTATGGATTTTGTCAATGAAGTTTTCTGTCACCGCTAAACATTTTGATTTTTCCCTAATTGGTTTACGTTGTAACAAGTCACTCACGTCATTGTTATTTTATATGCCTACCATAGATGCCTACGCCACAGAAATGTAATTTGAAATGTTTTGGGAAGTAGAAACGTGTATGTTCATGTTACTAATTTAGTAAATCACTTATAATTTTTACATCGTCAGTAAAATTGTATTACAGTGCGTAATATTAAAAAGTGGAGGAAACGTTATAGAGTGACATTTATTGCATTAAAAAATACTCTGAAAAGGTTGCCTGGAAAAACGCATGCAAATAAACTTTTATATATTTATACAAGATTTAATGGATAACTAATAGAGTTGTTTTTTTCCTACACTTGCCTAACAGTATTTATATATAGCTTTATGAAAAGAAGTAAGTAAATAATACTATCTTTCCATATCCAAAAGAAAATTATGGTATGAATATTGAAAATTGCAGTTGTGATTAATGTTTACGATGGAAAATAATGGCCATTGTTGTTACGATTATTATTTTAAAAAATGGTAATTATAGCATATACCTAATATATAACATAGAAGTTTATGAAACTAGGTATGAAAATAATGCTTTTAATGAAAATATTTTTAAATACTAATTTATGTTCAGTGTAGAAAATATAAAGTAATTACAAACTAAATTGAATATGTACTATTAAGTAATCTACCCAATTATTTTTCATACATTTAGATATGATAACAGAGATAATTTATTTTAACCACCTTGTTCTTTGTAAAATAAACTTTATGAATAAAATATTACCAAAACTTAATACATATTTGCAACTTTTCTAAAATCATGTGATATTAGATAATTTTTTTGAATATCTGATTATCACCGTTGCACAAGCAAACCCAAAACGTAAATAATAGTTAATTCTACCATCGATGTTCTAAATTAACTCCAACGTAATCCCTGGGCTCTTGTCCAGTAATGAATGTCCTCGAAGCCATTGCACCTAATCTAGTATTTCCACTGTCGGTAATCGGCACAGAACCATGAATTTCAGTCTTATAAACAGGAATATCAGAAAATTTCGTACCACTGAGTCCTAGTGTAGCTCCACTGTTATAATTTTGATAATCAATTCCAGCACTAGTAAGACCTGAACCCGTTTTACTGAGTCCTTGATCAAAGGATTGTTGATGCTGCAACCAACCAGTAGCTTGATGATCATTGGTATCGAACAAAGATCCGTGTCCACGAACAGTTCCAGTGAAAGGACCATGCCCAGAAGGATCGTTAATGCTCGCATAAATCCCATTACCAGAAGATGATGTAAAATCTTTGCTATACAGACCTTGTCGACGAATACGTATTTGTGGTTGTTCTTCAGAAATAGACTTTATTTTCGGTGACCAAAGCACTGGGTTTTTAATTTCGCTTGAAGTGATCAGACTGTCCAATGGGTGTCCATCACTAACTTGAAGAAGACAGATAATGGTGGCAATAATTGTGTTTAAAAAAAGTTTTGCCATTTTGGACGAATTATATGTTACTCTGTGGAAATTATACTGAATTTATTTTTGCTTAAATTCCCTGTTTTATATATACCTCAATCAGAAGGAAAAAGATTAAATATTCTGAATTCCCCGGATGTAAGAGTTTGCTAAAACAGTTAATTACGAAAGATTTTTGTTTTTTTATCCCGGTGCCTTGAACTGGTTGATTATATTGTATGACCGGTCAGTAGATAAAGTTAAAAACTATTTACCGAAATTTGGATATTACTGATATTTCTGCTTACTTTTTACAACAAGCCTAATGACCCAAAATTCTAAGGAAACTAATCAATGTTTTCGAAACCGTTTCACACAAATTACATATTTATATATTAGATTTTTAAAATTGTGTGGTATTAGAAGCAAAAAATAATCATTGACGTGTTTTTTAATAGAAACATCACAAATTATTCTCTTATCTCAAGATATTTAGACGTTTGTAAGATTAACTTTATTTATTTATAAATTTTGTGGGATTCCCTATCAACAATGCTACAATTTATTTTTTGGAATGTGTGAGATAAACAAGCAACTTTCCTTATTATTTCTTGTGATAAAGCGAGTTTATAAACAGTTATTTTAATTTATAAAAATAGGTATTCTGAGACTCGCTAATGCCATAATTTTCAACTGAAAAACAAATATTACACCAAATATATGAAAGGGAAAATTTAAAAAGATCATAAAATCTTCCTAGATGTACAACAATAAAAAAACACAGTGATAAGAACGGAAGAAAATATTTCAGGCCAAGCTGAACTTTGTAGCACATTTCTTCTCGTTACTGAAAGTTTCCTTTTTAACTACCAAGACATCGTATCCCGTAAGACTGTAGCTAATAAATATAAACTTTCAACCTCGAGAAAGAGGCTTGTTCTTAAATATCATTTAAAGTTACCTACTCAGGCTTCGGGCAAAACCCCTAAATATTATATTTTTTGTAAGAAAACTAAAATAAAGTTTATATAAAGTTATTTTAATATTTTGTAATCTTCTAATAGCTATTACCATAAGTATTACACAGCAAGTAAAAAACTTTTTTTTAAATTTACTATTATTCATATTTTTTTATTACATTTTCATCACTTCATTATCATCCTACACTTAAATAAAATTTATCATGCTAATGCAAGCTTTTTTCGTCTGGTGCTAAATCTAGAGTCGTCAGACTAAATATAAAAGTTCGAAAAACTCCTGAATATTTTCTGTTTTCAATCACAACTTCATCATCTGTATTCGGTTCTCCTTGGAAGTAATTTTAAGTTCGGAAACTTTTTAATTCTGTGGAGAATTGGCACGTTCACCGCTTCAGGTGAGTAAATGACGTATCCATCAATAACTTTAATCGGAAAAAGAATGGTCGTATAAAATAATTCCAAACCAATATTAATCTATTTTATGCTTCTTTAAGATCAATATCACGTGGCAGCGAGAAACCGAAATTTAAAAAATGTTATTTAGCTATGCAAAGCACCACCGTTTTTTTTTATTAATAAATGTTTTCAGAAGTTTAATTTTAGTGAGAAAGTTTAGGCTAGGCTGCAAAAGTAATCGGTTAAATTTACGGCTTCTGGTTAGTTTCAGTAGCCCATAAACTAAGAATAACCGACCTTGAAGTTAGATGTTGAACCTTATTGATGAAAATACTTTGGTAGGATTTTCAGACCTTTTCACCTACTCTTTCGTTCTTGGAAAATATTAATTTATTTTTATCTGCTCTTGAACAGCGACAAATTGCTTACTCTTAAAACTTTTTATTTTAACCAAAAGGTGATATATTTTTTAAGTTGAAACATGGAATAAAGAGCCTTGGGGAATATAAAAGTTAAAATAGATTTTTAATTTTGTCGGTAACAAGTAACAACCAGGGTATCAACCCTAAGGCGTTTTAAATTTTCAGTAATTTTTAACAATTAATTACTTTTTCCCCAACAAACCCATTGCTGCTAAGAATAATTAAAAAAACTGATATTACAGTACTACGTATGTTACTATAGGTCGCCATCTATATTCTAAAATCTTCTTAAGGTGGATTGCATTTTAAGTTCGCACACCGATATTTTGTTTTCAAAGTTCTACCTGCGAGACCAACCGCTGGTTAAATCCTAAAGGTGTGAGCTATCCTTTAGAAATCTTGAGCCATAGCTTAGGAATTTCAGAATACCGATGGACGAACTATACTACGTTATAGTTGTAGACTTTCCGAACCTCAAATATCCGCTTAATCCTAGGCAGGTGTTAGTTATTTATTGAGCACTACGTCCCATCATGTTTGTTGCTTAAGCATAGTTAGAAATGCGAAAAAGGTACATTATAATCTGGTAACACCTATTCTTGAGTAATTTTCTGCCTGCCTATCGTTAAGCGGATATTTGAGTTACGGAAAGTCCACAACACTATACCTACTACTAAACACGAAGTTTCATTTCATATGTAAATAAGAATGTAACCCCCAAACATGAAATTCAAAATTATTTTGAAATTATACAGATTGGTGTCCGTTAATGTGAACATAGAGAGACAAATGCACACGCGCTTTGCATGTATCGACACCTTGATTATGCATTATTTTTAAAAATGTGTTCTGTAAGTTAACAATTAAGGAGGCTGTTATGGTTTTAAACTAGACGCCTTCTTGAGTTTTATTCGAACTAATACATACAATTTTAAAAATAATGCATAATCAAGGTGTCGATATAAGCAAAGCGCGTAAGCATTTGTCTCCCTATGTTCACAATAACGGCCACCAATCTGTATACCTATCTAACCTATCTCTTTATAACTGAATCCGTGGATATATTGTACCTATGCAGTTACATAAATAACTCCCATACTAAAAATAAACATTTCATTTTTGGTATTCAACAGTAGTTCGCGAGGCAGCATTGGAAATCACTTGAATGCGTAGCGAGAAAAACGAGACTATACGGATTCGATATGTACAGAAGAAAGACACGCATCTGTAGTAATAATAAATCGGGTCTCTGACAGAAATACGACTTGAAATTGCAGCTGGCGAAGCCGCACGATCGCTACCGACCGACACGACGATCCGTTTCTGGCAGAGTCCAGCCCAAATCTTCAAAAAAATTAGAAAACGCAGTTAAAATTCCGAAATTATCATCAACCGTACATTTTAGCTATATGACTACCTTACACTATGTACCACGATAGACGACTAAAATTTGCATAAAATTATACCGGGTGATGACTTGAGCGACGCCGACGCAGCATAGGGATTTCAATGGTAAATTCTTAATTTTCAATTATTGGCTAATTAATATTATAATTATTTTAGAGCAAAAGTGTGTTTAGGTTTTTTGTAGAGAAATAAATTCGGCATATATGATCATTCCGGAAGCGTAGAAATAGAAGAAATTAAAAATGGTATTTTTAAAAAAATCAGTGGTGCCATGGAATTATAAAATCAAACAAACGCACTGACTTTTCTGCACGCAACATAGGGAGTTCAATGGAAAATTCTTAATGTTCAATTATTGGCTCCCCTAATTATTTTAGAGCAAAAGTGTGTGTAGGTTTTTTGTAGAGACATAAATTCTGCATCTTTTCATACTATTATTTACAATTTTGCATTTCCGGAAGCGTAGAAATAGAAGAAATTAAAAATGGTCTTTTTAAAAAAATCACTGATGCCATGGAATTATAAAATCAAACAAACGCACTGACATTTCTGTCTCATTACATTTTTTTTCTTTTTAAAGCAATAAAACGAGTAGGTAATAGGAACATATTTTACGCTGAACAAGGCACTTTATTATTTCTACTTTTTTTTCGTTGAACACATTTTAAAAATAATAGATTTTAATAATCGGTTATAAACTTCAAACCGTAATGACAGATGTAAATGCGAATGTTGATTGTTTAGATAATTCCAAGGCATCACTGATTTGTTCAAAAATACCATTTTTAATTTCTTCTATTACTACGCTTCCAGAAAATGGAAAATTATAAATAATAGTATGAACAGATGCAGATTTTTTTTCTCTACAAAAAACTTCAACACACTTTTGCTCTAAAGTAATTAGGGGAGCCAATAATTAAACATTAAGAATTTACCATTGAAATCCCTATGTTGCGTTGCTCAAGTCACCACCCTGTATAAACGTTACTTACAATGCAATTCTCCTATGTTCGGTTTTGAAAGTACCCACACTGTATATAATTATACTTACTATTATACAGGGTGTCCAAGATAAGATGAACAGCATGGGGATCTCGGTTATTATAAGAGACAGATTTGGTTAAATTAAACAAATTACGAATACACCGTTGAAAGCAGCATCAAAAAGTGCCTTAAGAAAGTGCAAGTTAAAATTGCCCATCTGCCCAAATACTCCTTTTATTGAAAAAATAGATATTCGCAAAATTCACATTTTCTCCTATTGGGTTTGAACCACAATGAATTTTTAAAATCTGCTTGGTGCATTTAATTCCCTGTTAGGTAGCGAACATTTTGTCTAATTTAACCAAATCTGTATCTCTTATAATATAACCGAGATCGCCATGCTGTTCATCTTATCTTGGACACCCTGTATACTATTATTTACATTTTTGAATAAACCTGAGACTCAGACTTCAGAACCAAAGTTCGTTCCATTTAAAACAAGTTAGTTAAAAGTCGGTGTAAGATTTTACGATTTTACAGAGAAACTAAAGAAATAGTTAATATTTTTTGCAATTTATTGTACTTTTAAAATAATGAATTTCTTTTTCTTATGTTTTTCAGAAAATTTTACGGAGAATAGCAGTAAATGTACCTGGTACCTATGTAAATTTGTTATAAGTGGACCATATTAATCATATTTTTCCTTCTCCAGTGGCGTATCTACAGGTGTGTATGTGGATATTTCTGGAGGAAAAATTGGTACGCCACTGTTTTTTTGTCAAAATTTTGTTCGAAGAATAGAGTTTTGTCCTGAAGTCAATGACGGCCATTTTGAACATTCTTTGTAAAATTATTTAGTAAACGGATTTGTATATTCATTCATTTGTTCTTCATTTTTAAAGTGTAATTTACACGAAAACGGTTAATGGTAGGAAACAAACTCAAGAGACCCTTTGAATCGTAAATTAGTTGATCATTTTGGAAATTGTGTTCCAAACACAAAAAAACAGTGGCATACCATTTTTTCCTCCAGAAATATACACATACACACCTGTAGTTAATGCACGAATAGAAAGTAACTACTCCTACAGTAAGGACGTGAAATCTTCTCGATGCAACTACCAATCACAGTGCTGCATTGCGATGGCGTTATAGAAATTATCACGTGGTTTTGTTTACAATCCAGGCCGTAGTTATAACGAACAAGGTTTAGCAGAATTTATTGTTACACACAAAATAAAATATTACGATTAGTACTCGTATTACCGGTTGCATGTTGGTAACTTTATAAAATGAGCTCAGCCTACCGCAAACGAATCTCATATCATCTCTTCTTTGAAGGCACTGTTATCAATACATTTTTCAATGATGGACGACAATCTCTTACAGTGGCTAAGCTGATTAGAAAAAAATGGAATTTGTGTTACCTATAACAGAAATAGACATCTCTGGGATTTGTGTTGTATATCCATTATTATATATCTTTAGCTAATCTTACAGACAAATAAAACACATAAATTCAATTTATATGAGCGCAGTATTAGGAGAAGTAATCATGAAAAAAATTATCCCACGGTTTGACCCTCATGGAATCCATGCACAGTTTCCGAATGGTCGGTTTAACGGTAATCGATTATAATAATATTTTTGTTCGACTGCCCATCAATTTCGACAGTGTATTGCCGCCCAAAAATCACATTTCTGTGTTTCCATTGCACGGTCGAAATCAAAATACACATCGATTTTTTGATACCGTCATGACGTCCTCAACTTTTCCGAACTCGTTTAAACTGGTACCTATTTTGAATTTAAAAAAACGTTTTCAAAGCAGTAGAATAAAATATTATGTATGATAAGCGGACTCGTCCGATAAATGATATTTTTCGTCTTTGAACATAAAAAATTGTTTATTTGTAGTTAATTGTCATTATGTAACTGTAATGTAAGCTAATGCACACGAACGGGGTTACAACTAGATGCATGTAATACTATATATTAGGGAAAACCCAATCCCCTCCCAAAACAGTTAGATTATTAGTTACATTTTGGCCGCTTTAATACAGATCAATATTTTGTTTCTAATTCTACGCACTAAGAACACGTATTGCATTTTAATTTAAAAATATTCAAAATCGGCGTGAAGACTACAAGCGTTGAAAGTAAGTAGTTACTCTTTTGAGTCCGATAAATTTATAATATCAAAGGAATTAGGAATTTCATAAAAATGTTATTTACTGAAATTGGTATGGGTTGATAGTCTCAAGTAGGAGGATTATCAGGTTGAATAGAATGCATGATGTCACATAGAATCCAATTTCAAAAAAACTCTTGAAGAGCACCTACTTCTTATTCTTCAAGTGCCATATCCTTTAGGGGCTGTTCTCACCAAAGCAACCGGCGACTGCAACGCAACCTCAGTGAGACTCGGCGCTAATATTTAAATACGCGAGTTCCCACCTACTAAACGGCAACGCAACTGCAACGCAACCAGTTGTTAATTGGTTGCGCTGCATACCGCGTCGGTTGGTAAGAACTGCTGTCATGACGGACGAAACGGCAAAAACTTTAAATTTTGTGGCCCTTGTTGAAGCGCACAGATGCTTATATGATTCGACAAAATTAAGTTACACATGGAATTTAACAGGATCATTATTCAATTCCTATGCCACTATTATAAAAACTATGTCCCAAATTTGTGGTATAAAAAGGGTTAACCCAAAATTTTCGGTATGTTTTTTTTACGCTTTTTCACTAGCAAGTATGCAGTGGTCATATTTTCATCTGACGAGGACGACATTTTGTTCAGGACTACCTCAACAAGAGACTTCGAAACAGTTGATTTCAGTGAGAACACAAGCGGAACGCAACTAAAGTTGCGGTCGCGTTGCAGTTGCGTTGCCGTTGCCAGTTGATTTGGTCAGAACAGCCCAGCAACGTAACTAAAGTTGCGGTCGCGTTGCAGTTGCGTTACCGTTGCCAGTTACTTTGGTGAGAACACGGCCTAAGGTATTACTAAACTTGGTTGTCACTATGGTTGTCACACATCTTTTAACTAGGGAATATTTAGCGTAAACTGTGTTCTCCCAGCTTTAATCAAGCAAAATATCCTCACTAGGAAGTCACGACAGCCAAAGGTGGTATGGTTTTCGGAGAGCATTAGAATGTTAATTTCAAATTCCGAGTACGAAGACAACAAGTAATAAGGTGGTAAAAAAGTTTACACTACGTGTGTCTAGAACGAACAGTAAGGTAAGCAACAATTTATGGTAGTAGGTACATTTAAAATACGAATGAATTGCGGTTTTTGTGGATGCTAAATAAGTGAATGTCTAAAATCATGGGTTCTAGGTACACTAAACTGTTATCGTCAAACAACAGAGGTAGCTTCAGTCTCCGTCTATTGTGGCATTTAAATTTTTAGATCAGTAAAATATAAAGCTATTCAAACGTTTGTGATTACTGATTACAGATTTAGCATTGGGAAATTATCCTGTAAAACTTTATACCTATAGAAATAGGTATCTCTTATTTCTCCGATCTTCAAATCATCTACGTATCTAAGAAACTTTTAATTTCAATCTTGCTAATGTTTGTTTTGCGAAAGGAAATTACCTTTACGCTTTTTGCTCGTACCGCTCCCTAATGCTATTAATACTGTTTTCAATTTGGGCCTTCCTTAATTCCCTAAACTTTAATCTGGAAATCAGCTACATAAGTCAGATTTTTAATTAAACTCTAGCTACGACCTCCGTGGTAATCAAGATTAGACCTTGCGGATAACATCAGTTACACTCTTAAAAGGAACGGAGAATTACGTGAACTGAAAAACGAACAAAAACTTTACAGATTATTTCTCACAAGAAATAAAAGGGAGAGGGTGCATAACAAATTAACTAGTGCTAAGAAGATAACTGAAGGGTGTTTTTAAAATTACTATCAGGAATCTCCAAGGAAATTTAAAATCTGCTCGTTGTGTAAATAATGTCACCTTAAAATAAACGTAGCTAAGAAAAGAATTTATTATAGCAGTTCCATTAAATATTTGGGAATTACCGTGCTATATATTTATGTAACATTAAATGTACTAGAGTTTCCACGTAGCTCGAGGTAAACGAAAGAATAATTTACTTATTCTTCGTTATTTTGTCCTTATTATAGTCATTTCAGAATGTAGAAACCGTAAATATTTTTAGGAAAGCTATTACGGCCAACATATATTCTGGTTCTTGTTTAATGAGGGTATTTTCCTTAAATATACAACATCCGAGCATGTGGAGCTTTTCGGCATAATTTTTCAATTTCCCTGTAGTCTTTGAAGGCACTTTGGGTGTCGTAAAGCGTGTTATTTACTTTCTTCAACGCGTTTTCAGAACAAAAACTGACATTGCGAGCAGTCTTTTTACGCACAATTTACTTCTTTATTTAAGAGCAAGGAAGGAAGCGCACGCTCGAATGGCTTTTATTAAAACATATTTCAAATAGCATACGAAAAGTAGTTGTTGGCAATTTTTAAAATTGATCGCGAAATCCTGTAGTTTTTCGGTACCTCCGTGATTTGTTTTGTAACAACATGGAAATAAACGCAACATGAACATCTAACTATATGTTTATATATTTAATTCACTTTACAGTTTCCTAATTTATATCGCCTTGTTATTAGTTATTTACCAACAAAGTACTACATGTTTCAAGTAAACATACATGTCGTGTGTTCGGGTTTGATAAAACAAGGCAAAACAAGCACGATATGTTGCATGTTAAAAAGAAAACCTACAGTTTCAACGCCACTGTATAAAACGTCTCTAAGTTTGTAACCGTTCAATATTTAATAACTTTGTTCTCAGAACATTTGATTTCATTCTAAATTTAAAATTTATTTGTGGACATTGTTATATACAGTGCTAGGTATTCTAATAGTTAGTTAAATTAGGAACTTTAGCTTTTGTTGGTTTCCTTGAACAAAGGATGGCTGCAAAACCTAAAGAATATTAGAAACTACTGTCAGTTTTCTTAATATTTCGCATACGCATACCTCTTTGAATTTCATATTATACAAAGCCCGTTCTAAAACACTTGACCCATTTGGTTTCATTTTATGGACTTACTCAAATTACTTCCTGTTACCTATAAACAGAGTATTTTTGAAGTGTAACTTCTTATGCGGCGATGGAGACCTAAATATTGGGAGTGAAACGGATATGACGTTTCGCGTAACGGAAGCACGTGACGCGCGGGGGTTTTAAATTCATACATTAAAGCGACTAAGCGTGCGTGTTGCGCAGACTCGAAGATAAAGCAGTACTAAGAGAACCTTGAGGAAGAATGACGCACGCAATGTGTGTTTATATTGAATACATTTAAAGACAAGGTGTGTCAAAATTAATGCAACCAAATGGATAATAATGCACATACAGGGTGCGTCAAAATAAATGCAACAAACACACAAGAAGTAAGAAGTTACACTTCAGTCGTGTGTCCCATGACGCACACCAATTTTTTTCTTGTAGGTACCAATACTATTGGTAATATTTTATGGTTTTAGACTTCATCATTAGCTTATATACCATATAATATAATGAGCAATGAAATAGACTACCAATAGGTTAGTGTTTGTTAATAAAATAGCATATCTACAGGGTGTCCGGAAACAACGTTCCGTAACTTCGGGAGATGATTCTACATCCAAAAATATGAAGAAAAGTTCTCATGAACAGGGGTCCGGAAAAGCTTTCTAACGGAGCTACGGCTCTTTGAAGAGGGGCCTCAAAATGTGTTGTTTTATTAATTAGTTAATCAATACTGAAACGAGATTGATAAAATTTGGTACCCAGGGTATATTTGGTACGGGAAATAGTTTGGTAATGTTAAAAATAGAAAAAAAGCCAGGGGCGTGAGTAACGGGTAGGGTGTATTGATTAACTAATTAATAAAACAACACATTTTGAGGCCCCTCTTCAAAGAGCCGTAGCTCCGTTAGAAAGCTTTTCCGGACCCCTGTTCATCAGAACTTTTCTTCATATTTTTGGATGTAGAATCATCTCCCGAAGTTACGGAACGTTGTTTCCGGACACCCTGTATAAAGTACAAGGTGGCTATAAATATCTGTTATCTAGATAGCTATGGAATAAGCACCGCGCTTTACAAACTGATGAATTCAATTACCAAAATTAAATGTTAAATGTTATTAATGTATTATGACAACTGAAATATTTATGTACCAAAATGATTACAGATTGCAATAATGGTTCAGAACAGAAGGTTTCTATGATTACGTCGTATTCTAGAAATGGTATTGAGAAGGTGCATTCGATAGAAGCATGTGTCGCACATATTTGTGGCCACCTTGTATATATATACAGGGTGTCTCTAAAATATGGTGCCATAGCTTAACCACAGATTCCGGGGATCAAAATAAGACGATTTAACGCAACTTACCTCTATCCGAAATTGCTTCGTTAAAGCGCTATCGAACGCCAAAGATCTTCAAAAAATTTCTATATTTTTAAATAACAAAAGATTGTTTTTAGCGATTAGGATGAAATTTGGGATGTGATTCTTTACTGGAAAAAGGTGTTTTTTGACATCATTGTTTTGTTCAGGAGGGTCACGTAAGTGGTCAAAGGTCGATCATCCACAGTCAAAGAAGCTCATATCTTTTTAACAGTTCAGCCAATAGTTTTCAAAATTTTTTTACAGAGAGACATTTTTATTTCAAGTATTTTTTGTCTCTTGTTTGATTTCGGTATCTGCCATAGTTTAGGCCGAAAAAAATATTTTGATTGGCTGCAGTGCATTTCTTAAAACAGATGTAGTAATCTAGTTGTCCCGTATGTTGAGAAATAAATCACGAAGAGACAATTTGATATGAAGTTTATTACTAGCAAGTATGTAAAGGGTGGCGCAAAATAATCCGAACCATTTCTGAATCAATGATTCAGCTTATTTTGTACCACCGGTAAATTAATAGATTTACAGCAAATACTCAATGTGACCACTATTTTCCCGGATGCAAAAGTTGATTCTAGGCAAAAAATTGTCTCTTCGTCACTTATTTCTCAGGATACGGGACATCTAGATTACTACATCGATTTAAGAAATGCACTGCAGCCAATCAAAATAATTTTTTCAGCCTAAACTATGGCAGATACCGAAATCAAACAAGAGACAAAAAATATTTGAAATAAGAATGTCTCGTTGTAAAAAAAATTTGAAAACTATAGGCCGAACTGTTAAAAAGATATGAGCTTCTTTGACTGTGGATGATCAACCTTTGACCACTTACGTGACCCTCCTGAACAAAAAAATGATGTCAATAAACACCTTTTTCCAGTAAAGAATCACATCCCAAATCTCATCCTAATCGCTAAAAACAATCTTTTGTTATTTAAAAATATAAAAAATTTTTGAAGATCTTTGGCGTTGAATAGCGCTTTAACGAAGCAATTTCGGATAGAGGTAAGTTGCGTTAAATCGTCTTATTTTGATCCCCGGAATCTGTGATTAAGCTATGGCACCATATTTTAGAGACACCCTGTTATATTTTTTCGTTCCTTTTAATGTTCTAAGTTGTTCGCTTTACCCTCAATTTACAATTTTTAATGATTGCTACACTTATTAAGATGTATAATTCATGTTACGCCGCTGTAATTGTCAATTTGACAGTTCTTCGTACGTCGTTGTACACTTCAGTTGTCTGACCTTGAAGTACATAAAGTTTTGGAATTTACTATAATTAATAAAACAACACATTTTGAGGCCCCTCTTCAAAGAGCCGTAGCTCCGTTAGAAAGCTTTTCCGGACCCCTGTTCATGAGAACTTTTCTCCATATTTTTGGATGTAGAATCATCTCCCGAAGTTACGGAACGTTGTTTCCGGACACCCTGTATAATGAAAATAATTATGCTGTGAAATCGAAGAGGTGTCAAGAAATACGATATCTTTAATTTGCATAAATAACTTGGAGAAGGAAACGAAGAAAAAACACGTTAAACATGGAAACGATATTTGGTAGAATTATTTTGATGCAAATAATTGCAACCAAACATACGTAAAGAAGAACACTGTTATATTATAACAGATAACAGTTTCGGTTGAGGAGGGTAGCGGTTATAGTCCCATCCTTAAACCCTGATCCGGCCGTCTGTGCGCGGCCAGTAGAACTAAAACACTAGAGCGCGGGAGACTATGGGAGAAGAGAAGGGGAATATTATATTTTGAATGACAATCTTCTTGTCCAAATGGGAGTCCAAATAATTCGTTATTTGCAGTTTACTCATGCACTAATGACCTTGACTGCCCTCAGGAGGTCTACAAAAGCCGTGAGTTCGTACTCTAAGGGCCGGTTTTATAAAATCGGGTTGGCTGGACCACGATCAATAATTGTCATGGATGCGATTGCTTTTAAGAATCATGTCCTTGATAATAATTGATCATCGTTGGTCAATCAGAATTTATAAAACCGGCCCTAAGTATGCGGGGCACAATTATTCAGAAATGGTACTTTGGCGCTCTTCCTAATACATGCAGAATGAAGAAAATCTATGTTACATGGCGACGAAAACGCATTTGATATTTTTTTATATTACTTATTTATGATTTTCCATACTTTGTCGGGCTTAGTTATGTATGACAAAAGAGATTGTTACTGGGTCCTAGAACTGCTCGTATAGTGAAAGCATAAGTTCCTTACATAGGAGGAAGCTCAATAGTTAAAGTAAAAACGTTTTCCTTTCTGATTAAAAAATATTCGTTAAAGTTCACGACAACGTAATAGCTAAGGGACATGCTGGAGCAACAAAATACCAAACGCTATATCCAATGAAAGTAGTCTCCACATCAATGTCAAGAGGGTTAGTGATTGGAAATACTTTCTTACAAATTAGTAATATTCGTATTTAGAAGTTACAAATTCTAATAGACGAATAATTGTCAATAACTACTTGGGATAAACGTAGTACACTCGGACTTAATTACCTATACCTTTTAAAGTAAAAAGTACCTAAACAGCTGTCAATATGAGCTCAAATTCTAAAATGATATACTTAAGATTTACACTAGTATATGAAAACAAAATATCAATTTTAAAAATACTATAATAAATGTTTTGTCTGGTTTTGGCACTACATATTGGAGATATGATCATACCGCAGACCGTTGAGAACTCCATGTATTGATAGGTAATGCCAGACATACGGAAATATTAAGTAGAAGTGATAGGTATTCAGCTACTACAAACGAAACATTTACTGTTGTATAATGTTCAATAACAAGTTGGCCTATAATGATGCACATAAAATACAAATTACTACTAATAATAAAGCTACAAGGAAAAATAAATAGAAGAGGAGGTGGAACAGGAAACGAAGAAATGACAACCCACTTACAAGAAATATAAAAGTTTAACGATATGTAAACGTTTAAACATGAATTATAATATAGCTACTCATGCAGAATATGCAAAATTGTAGTCATAGATGTCTTTCATTTCAAGTTGCAAGTATTATAATTACGGGAGCTTTAACTGTTGTGTGGTCAAATCGCCCCATCTACCACTTAAATAAGTATAAACATTCCTGACGAGATCAACATTTGAATCTGCAAGCTAATAAGATCCTTATTCAGTATCCCAACACTATTCGAAACAACAAATTGTATAGCCAGCTTTGATATATCAGAAACTTTATAATATGTAGTCGCAACCTCCGAATAACCTCTAAGACACGTTTTTATTACATAACGGGAAGTAAACTGAACTTGTAAAGTTTATTTTTCATATTTCTTGAAGGGTGTATAGTAATATATCGAGTAATATTGAGATTTGATTTAAAAGTACACTTTCAGAATCGGTTTATTCTCGTTTATTCTTTAATATTTCTTTAATTTTGATAAATTACTTTATACAGTGTGGCTACTAAGCAACACCCAAAACGTCAGCCAATAGTATTCAGTTTTTTGTCATAGAAATCCGCTTGGTCTGATAAAAATGCTCCTTCCTGTTTAAAACAACGGCTTCCTATGATTAAAAATGGTTGGCAACGCCCCCGTTGCTTTATTATAGTTTACTTGTTGCTAGGGTATTGTTTAGTTTACTATGGCCCAACTGCACCGGTTACACTTAAATAATAAGCGTGGCTTAAAAAATCAATTGCCATGGACACAATTCTTGTAACAATTTGTATCCATGGGAATTAATCTTTTAAGCGACGCTTATATTTAAGTGTAACCGGTGCAATTGGGGCTTAGTGGCTGTTCTCACCAAAGCAACCGGCGACCGCAACGCAACTGCAACGCAACTGCAAAGCGACTCGGCGCTAATATTTAAATACGAGTGTTCCCACCTACTCAACGGCAACGCAACTGCAACGCAACCAGTTGCTAACTGGTTGCGTTGCATACCGCGTCGCTGGCAAGAACTGCTGTCATGACGAACGAAACGGCAAAAACTTTAAATTTTGTGGCCCTCGTTGAAGCGCACAGATGCTTATATGATTTTAACAGGATCATTATTCAATTCCTGCGCCACTATATAAAAGCTATGTCCCAAATTTGTGGTATAAAAAGGGTTAACCCAAAATTTTCGGAATGTTTTTTTTACGCTTATTCAGTAGCAAGTATGCAGCGGCCATATTTTCATCTGACGAGGACGACATTTTGTTCAGGACTACCTCAACAAGAGACTTCAAAACAGTTGATTTCAGTGAGAACACAAGAGGAACGCAACTAAAGTTGCGGTCGCGTTGCCGTTGCCAGTTGCTTTGGTGAGAACAGCCCAGCAACGCAACTAAAGTTGCGGTTGCGTTGCAGTTGCGTTGCGGTCGCCGGTTGCTTTGGTGAGAACAGCGCCTAAGATCCGGTTGCACCAACGTATTTAACTACGAGTTTAGCTAAACCAGGATCAATTGGCATGGATACGATTGTTCGAACAATTGTATCCATGCCAATTGATCCTGGTTTAGCTAACCTCGTAGTCAAATACTTTGGTGCAACCGGGCCTAACTGGTACACTGTTTATTATTTTTTAATTATTCGAGAATTTGTTTTGTTAAATAGAACTCGACCTTGTATTTTTCTCATGGCAAATTTCACGAAACATTGTTGTTAAGCCGGCGCCACACATGCGGTATTCGCCGAATGTCGATTATTTGCTATTTGGCAAATACTTTTGCCAAATGGCAAATAATAATTGTTAATTGGCGAGCTGTGTGTACACACATATGCTTATTTGCCGAACATAGTGTCTATGCGAGCATTCTATGGAAACAACAAATGTTCGTCCAAGCATCTCATCATTGAAGCCCATGGGTCAAGTTGAATCGGTTGTTGCCAGCGGGATCACCTGTTCGTTAGGCCACTCCATACTTATCAAACTTTTGTTACTTACTACCAATACATAGACTATGATTCGCGCTTTATTATAAACCTAGTACGTGATAATTTCGCCCGTGTTGCATGTTTTATTCGTTGCTTGGGATTTCCCGAGCATCGTAAGTGTGGCGCTGATTTGCAAGTAGGCACGCAGCGAATATTTGTGCACTTTGATGTGGCATAAAATACCGACTTTGGATGGGAAACGGCGAGCATCGTATTCGTGTTACGACAAATAACGAGCAATTCGCCGAATCGATGCTTGACATTCGGCGAATACCGCATGTGTGGCGCCGGCTTTAGGTAAAGCACGAGCCGCGACCACAGTCCATTAAAAACACGAGTGAGCTAGTTTTTTGATATTTATTGTGGTGGAGTGCTTTACCTTATAGCAACAATGTTAAGGGAACTACTACGATAAAAATGCAAAATGTTGTTATCTGGTAATATAACAACACTTTTCAATTATCAATTTCAATCAAAGTAATCAAAAGTTTGCACATATAATTTGTAGGATCCAGCAGCTTTAACTTTTTCCGTAAAAATCTGCTGCTATTATAGCGTCAAGAATCGAATTACATGTTTAACCCGGTCAGTCACGAGGTGCGCTGACTTTACAGTGGTAACACTGGTTTTATAATTTACATAAATGCACGAGGAGCAACTACTAAGTACCTACATATGCCTCCTCCATCTAACGCTAAATATTAGATACAGCAATCATGGATGCCGTAAAATCAATTGCTCCCCGGAAGATTGGACGTCCAGCGATTGTGATTCTACTGTTGAGTTACATTCGTCCCCAGTAAGATAAGTTTAGAAAAAAAAAGAAATTAAAACATGTTATAGCCTATGATTTTAATTATAATCGTGCGTGCACTTCTTCACTTAGGACATCTGTGTCCCATTGGACATTATATTCGGAATTTCTATCATGACATTATTGGGATACGTACGGTTTTGTTATCATTTGAACTTATACTTTTCCACTACTGGGCATAGGTCTTCCTCAAACTGCGTCCTCTTCCTTTGTTGTGTTAGTCCAGTTAGTCCGACCTAATTTCTCCGTTAGTGGTCGTCGTTCAGTCGTTGTAATATTCTGATGACTGTTGGCATCCACTGTATGATTTCCTTCGTCCATCTATTACTCTCTATTCGTACAAAGTACCCCGCTCAATACAATGTAAATCCCTATGTACACCTTCGATACCTGCCACCCGGTATATTAAAGAAATCTCTGTTTCTAAAGTCATCACTTCATCAGTTATATGTTATAATGCGAAGACAGTAGATAGCTTTTGTTTACTTACAACGCTTTTAATATAAATTTACATTGAAAGACTTATGTTTTCTCAACTTCTTCCAATTTTTACTTTCCCATACCACCACTGGTATATGGGAAATATTGATATCATGAAAATTTTCGAAATCGAGATTTTCGCGGAAATACGTGTTTTGGGCCCCCAGGAACCCAAAAAAGTGGTCTAGAAAAAATGTCTGTTTGTGGGTGTGTATTTAGTACGTATGTATGTAGTATGTGACGCTTCTAACGCAAAAACTAGTGAACCTTAGAAACTCACAGATTCTGAACTAGAACGTCAGTATTGTGTCTGTTGAACACTGAAATATCATTGAATATTATATTCTATTGTATTAGGCTACTACAGAAATGGTTATAGAAACCCTATAAAGGACAGTAAGAGGAAATGTAAATAAGTTACCCATTTTTCAGGGAATAGAAACAATAATGAGTGGGAGTTAAACTTATTCAATCATTTTAAAGAAGTAAGATCCTCTAAATCAGAGGGGAACGTCTGCTCACATAATTTGTTAATAAAATGTACAGTTAGTTTAATAGAATCTCGTAGGTGCATCACTGGTAGCCGCTGAGCAGCGATTTGGTTACAATGTTACTACTAGCTATACGTTACGTACCTACCATATATCTAACATAATTAACCCTCCCAGCCTTCTTCAAAATTAGACATTCCCCTCGATAATGCATAATGGCTGATTTACAACCCAAAAATTAAACAAAACAAAACAAAGTGTCCATCTCTCTTTAAAATTAAAAACAGCTGCATTTTTTATGACGTTGCATCTTCTAATATTTTTTTTTGTTATAATTGTACCTACTTGCAGTGAATTTTACATGTACTGTATTAATCACCGTGACAAGTACATGACACAAAACGATACGTATTTATTTTAACAACACCCAGAATAGTCTCTGCGACAGGGGGAATTAAGATGTACCTATATACACTGGGTTGCCACATCCCAGTTAATTTGTTCTCTTTTATTGTATATTCACCTATACGCGAAATCTGGTATTTATTATTCTTAAGAGACTCAAGAGACTACTAAAATGAGAAATGGTTAGACATTCGATTTATAGTTTTATGTTAATGTATTGGGAATTAATTATTATTTTATTTGCGGTGATTTAATAATTTTAATAAATAATAAACTGCATAGAAATTGTGTAAATTTAACTTGTAATTATTGTTAATTGCTAGAATATTTTATTACGCAGAATGACTACTATTTGATTAAATTATTGACAATTAGATACAATAAATTTAAAATTCTTACCTCTGTGGTGTCTAACGTGATGGCCAGCATTAGCGCAGCATGGTTGTTCTTTGTACATAATCCAGCTGTTTTCAAAATTTGCACTAATAAGCGCCACGTTTACGAAAATAAATAATAAACCAGGGCTTAGACCCTCCATTTTATCAACAAACACTTAACTATGTTTTGTTATAACTCATATGCTCAGTTTCAAACAAAAATATCATTCAAAACTTTTTTAGTTTTTAGGTAAATCATAACAAACCAAAAATAACAAAGAAAAATATAAAGTGAAGATTTATTATTATAAATAAAATTTATTTACAAGCAATCGTCAACGACTTGTAAATTTATTTAATACGTGTAACGAAAGATTCGTGAAATTTTCAGTAATCCCATCGCTTTCAGCGTTAAAGACAGACTGAAACGGTTGAAAGGGAATGCAGCTTGAAGTACTAACGCGTCGTTGCAGATCGAGGACCCTCGACGCTTGGCGTCTTTGGCGTCCGTCTGCGAAGTGTCTAGTGGTTAAAATCCAAGCGCACGTGTTTTATACTAGATTTCAAACAACATTATCGATACATATCATTGCCTCATCGACTAATTTATATTTTCTGCTGATTGAAATTAGAAATTTTATTTGATAAAATAAATATTAAATATTTGAAATGGAAATTCATTCCAAAGCAAATATCGTAAAACTTAAGATATACAGTTTTGGTTGAACAGAATTTTATTGGCCCGTCAAAATGTTAGTAACAGGGAAATTTATTTTTATATTTCTAATAGTATGTCTATAAGTCGAGTGAAATAAAGTAAACCGAGAGTAATTTCTTAAGCGTCTATTATTAAACGTAAACGGAAAAAAAGTCACTGGAAAAAAAGTAACGGAAAAGAAGTCCCCGGAAAAAAAATCTCCCGGAAGAAAAGCCACCGGAAGAAAAACCACCGGAAAAAAGCCACCCGGAAAAAAAGCCACCCGGAAGAAAAGCCACCGGAAGAAAAACCACTGGAAAAAAAGCCACCCGGAAAAAAAGCCACCCGGAAGAAAAGCCACCGGAAGAAAAACCACCGGAAAAAAGCCACCCGGAAAAACAGCCACCCGGAAGAAAAGCCACCGGAAAAAAAGTTACCAGAAAAAAGTCACCATGAAAAAAGTCACCGGTAAAAAGTAACTAGAAAGTAACATTTTCGGCAGTTCAACAAATGAAAATACACGTTTTACATGGTACCGAGGTCTGTGTACATGGGGCGAGGTTAGTTGCTCTTAGCAGGTATATATTATAATAAATAGTACGAAATGGTGTTGCTTGCCGACATCTGTGCACATGGCACCTTAGTCTGTGTTCAGGTTAGTTGCTGTTAGCAGGTAATATATATATATAAGAACTCGCACGAAATGGTGGTGGTCGTTGTAGTCTGTGTACATGGTACCGAGGTCTGTGTACATGGCACCTTAGTTTGTGTTCAGGTTAGTTGCTCTTAGCAGGTATATATTATAATAAATAGTACGTAACGGAGTTGCTTGTCGATATCTGTGTACATGGCACCTTAGTCTGTGTACATGGGGCCGAGGTTAGTTGCTCTTAGCAGGTAATATATATAATAACTGGCCAATAATGGCCAAATTGCCAGCACCGAACTGCCGGCGCCGAATTGTTACTTACCGAAGTGTAACTTATGATTATAATAAATTGAATAAGTAAGTTTAAATTTTTTATTGTAAAATTGCTTTAAAAAATTTTACAATAAACAATTTAAACTTACTTATTCAATTTATTATAATCATAAGTTAAACTTAAAATGTTACTTTCTAGTTACTTTTTACCGGTGACTTTTTTTCCGGGTGGCTTTTTTTCCGGGTGGCTTTTTTTCCGGTGGTTTTTCTTCCGGTGGTTTTTCTTCCGGGTGGCTTTTTTCCGGGTGGCTTTTTTTCCGGTGGTTTTTCTTCCAGTGGCTTTTCTTCCAGGTGACTTTTTTCCAGGGGCTTTTTTTTCGTTACTTTTTTTCCAGTGATTTTTTTTCCGGGATTCATTATTAAAACTAGCAAAAAATAAAAGGGTTAAGCGCCCACAATTGTTTCTGAATAACAATTCCTAGCCTTGCGGAACAGTTTAAGAAGTAATTATTATATTATTATATGTTATTATTATTATTAGTATTATATTTTATTTTTTAAAAGCGGAGTGGTAGACAATTAGGTTAACAATGCAGGAACCTCGATCCGAATCCTGAAACATGCAGAAATCGTTTCTGTAATTATGTCGGTTTGTATTGAGTCGGTAAACCATTCGAGGCTGGGTTACAATAAATTAGAAGGGGTTGATTACTGGCTGACCAAACCAAGCAACAACGCCATCGAGTTTTAACATAGCCATAAACACACTGACCTATTATAGAGAAAGGAATATGCCAAGGGTGTCATAAGCTGCAGAAGCGTCAGCGTCGTCATTTATAAGTCAAACGGGCCCCACTAAGACACATTGATGAACTAACATAAAATGAAACCTTGAATTCGACACTTAAGGATAAAAGATTGCGAAAAATAAAACATTGTTAGGCATCCTCTGAAGTGTTATAGCTTGTGTCACTTGTGTGTAAACTGAACTTTGGTTATAGAAATATAAATATCAAATAAAATATCAATTTTCACAGGAATAACAATATTTATTTTGCTTTATACGTATTTCGGCATCAATGTGCCATTGTCAAAAGCATTTATAAGATATTAAATAACAAATGCAAAATGATTTATACAGTAACTGCTTGATTCTATTATTTTAACACTGCGTGAAGCAACTGGCCCCAGTCAACCCGTCGGAGGTGTTAAAATAATAGAATCAAGCTGTTACTGTATAAATCATTTTGCATTTTTTATTTAATATCTTATAAATGCTTTAGACAATGGCACATTGATGCCGAAATACGTATAAAGCAAAATACATATTGTTATTCCAGTTAAAATCGATATTTTATTTGATATTTATATTTCTATAATTATGAATTCTAACAAAGTTACGCTTGAAAATGTCAATAAATGAACTTTGGTTATTTCTTTATGACTTTATCATATTGTTTTCGTGACATAACAAGAGCATGTATATATTCAATATTGAAGAGCTATTTACGCACCTTCGATACCCAAAATAACACAAACTTAAACTGTTCTCATCCACAGCCATCACATAGCAGAGCAATGCACGAGAACCTACTTGTGCGACCATGACCAACAGCAATGGCAAGGGACTAAACAGAAAAATCACACACAAGACCACGGATCGAACTTCAACTCGATGGGGCATGCTGATCCCTTCATTTAATAATGAAATTAAAGTAAACTCACTGTACGCAATAAGAAAACAGTGCGTAGTTATTTTCGAATTACAGATTAATTTCGTGATTACCAGATAAGCTACTCCTTTTAGCTGTAAATAGTTACGAAACTACTTTAAGTCGCCTCGCGGACAAACAATTAAGTGTTAATTAAAAACTAGTAGTAAACAATCGTAATTTATCCATGTTTGTGTTACATAATTTTAAATTCAATCTCTACAGTTCGATAAAAAATATAACAAACTATAATTAAAAAAATGTATTTCCAGTGAGAATATTAGCGACAATTGTGGATATATTTGGTGTTCCACAATAGGAGGAATGTGGCGTATCAAGGTGTTTTGGTAATATTTTAACTAGAAAAGTTACCTACCATTAATTAATAAATAAATGTATTCAGAAACGCTTGGTTACCGCCTCAAAAGTGGACCGCTGATAATTACTAAACCTTTATTGTTTTACAATAACTAACTGTGAAAGAATTTTCAAATTCTGCATACCAATTTATTTGTACCTATGTTTCTATTATATTTTCCAATATTTACACATGGTGTTCCTGAAAGGTCTGTAAAAAACGCTACCACATACCTATTCCCGAGATCGAAATAGGACGATCTAACCAAACCTACCCATATATAAGAAGTGTTTCGTTACTGTTCTATAGAGCGTTATAATATATTAATTAGTATTAAGAACGGTAAGGGATGTTTACCGGTCGACGACAATTGTTTGGGGAGGAGCGAAGCGACGACCCCAATTATTAGAGAGTTTTAGAGCACCGTACGCTAAGAGTACGGTAACGCTAACACTAACGTCTTTGCTAAGCAAAACAATATGTTGCTTAGCAAAGGAGTATGTTGCCTAGCAAAGACGTTACCGTTAGGGTTAGCGGACTCTAGCGTATAGTGTTCTAAAACTCTCTAATAGAGAGTTTTTGAGCACCGTACGACAAGAGTACGCTAACGCTAACACTAACGTCTTTGCTAAGCAAAACAATGTGTTGCTTAGCAAAGGGATATGTTGCCTAGCAAAGACGTTACCGTTGGCGTTAACGTACTCTAGCGTATAGTGCTCTAAAACTCTCTATTGTCGGAGACCGGTAACCCTTAACGTTCGACATGCTTATAACGTTTTTTGCACGTTCGCAATAAACAAAATTGATTTAATAGTTATATTTCAAAAAATTATAAAAGTACCTACCTAACCTTATTTTTTTATAAATTGACTGACAACCACGGTAACGATAGTTATCATGTCCGCAATACAATGAACTATACTACTTACTGTTCTAGAACGGTAAGTGAATTACTTACTGTTTTGTTACACCTAGCAACCAGTAAATGCAGCTTACTGTTCGGGCATCGAATCTAGTAAGTAAACAAAAAAGACCGATCGTGCAAAAAAGATGTTAAAACAAGTTATATATTTTTAAATAACTAAAGAATGTTTTAGCAATGGATGGAATTTGGGATGTGAATATGTACTGACAGAAGGCATTTTCTGACATAATGTTTTTGCTTGTGAGTGTTACGCAATTGGCCAAAATTTCATCTTCCATCTATCAAAAACTCGATTTTTTAACTTTTTGTTTGATTGCGATAATTGACATATTATAGGCAGAAAGAAATAATTTTGATTTGGTGTCACTGCAGCTCAAATAGGTTCATCGCAACAAAACAAAAACTGTTCTACTGGGTAAATTTAATGCAACAATAATAGTTACCGCAAATGTTCAATTTGATTAAGTTAATATATCATATAAGACCAAATGTTGCTATCTGCTATAGATTGTGAAAAAAAGTTACTTGCACTTAAACGGTGGTCAATTTGAACATTTGCTGTAAGTATTTTGTTGTATTAAATTTACTCATGAGAACAGTATGTTTTGTTTTGTTACTTTTTCTAAAGTTCACAAACTTATTTGGGCTGCAGTACATGATGTACAGTCAGTGACAAATGTTTTCACTAGTCCTATACCACTGTAACCCGTTTTACTGAGAAGTATAACATTATTTTATATTTGATTTGGAATTTTTAACGGCCTTACCAACATTACATACCTATGTAAAACAATAAAAAACGGCGTTATGTTACCTCTTATACTTCGCAGAAAAGCGGGTTCAATGGTATAATACTGGTGAAAACATTTGTCACTGACTGAACGTCAAATCAAAATTATTTATTTATACCTAAACTATGACAATCTATTAAAGTCCATTATTACTCACAGTGGGAACCAATAAATTAGGAAAATAGTAGATTGTTTTATTAGGATGAAAAGTGTCACTTTTGTTGACGAGCAAATTTTGCATTTGTGAGGCGAAGCGTAGCGTAGCCGAACGGATGCAAAATTGCGAGTCAAAAGAAGTCACTTTTCATCCGAATGAAACATACTATTTTTTCCGCAACCGGAACAACCGGATTCAAAATAATAAAATTAAGATGCGAGGAATTAGAGAACACTACTACTACTAAAATCAAGTCTTCTTAGCTTTTGTTTTCAATTTTATTTATTCTGTCAAACCCAGCCAAACCATCGAAAATGTTTGAACAAGATAATGGTAACGAAGATACACCACCAGAAATTTTAGACCGTGCAAAAGAAGTTGTATCAAATCTTCTGCCCAATAAATCTCGAGAAGTATACGAAGGTGCCTACAACAAATTTTTAAATTGATGTAACGAGAAAACCGTAAAATCGTACACGGAAAGCGTGGTATCTACTATTAGCGTACTTTTCCGAATTGTCCACTAAAATGAAGGCTTCTACTCTTTGGGCGCAATATTCAATGTTGAAGGCAACATTAAGTTTAAAAAATGGGGTAAATATCGAAAAATTTTCAAAACTCCGTGCTTATTTAAAAAAAGAAAATAATGACTACACACCGAAGAAATCGAGAATTCTTAGTAAAGAACAGGTGGATCGATTCTTGAAGTGTGCAAGTGTGCAATACTTGATGATGAAGGTGTGTTTTAGTTTTAAAATCGAATATTTTACGATAATTAAATTTTGACGTTTGTAGGTTATATTAATTTTGGGTGTTGCTGGAGCTTGTCCCTGCGACGAGTTACTACATTTAAAGATTAATGATATTGAAGATCTTAAATCAGTCTTACTGATTAAAATTCCTAAGATCCTAACACTAAAACTAATAAGGCTAGATCATTTACTGTGATGGGAGATAGCTATTTAAATATTTACAGAAAATTCTTTGTCTAATATCTTTGTAGGTACTGTTTTTCTTAAATAAATGTTATTCACATAACAAACCAAAATCTTAACCAAAAAAGTGAAAAGTAAAAGTTCCTAGGAAGTAAAAGTACTTTTACTTCCTAGGAACTAAAAGTGTTGCCTAGCAACACACACATTTTTTTACTAATAACAAAAACATCAACTTCACTCTCCGTTTTTGGTATCAAAAGTGATCACTTTTGAGTCGGTTGCGGAAAAAATAATAAAAAACACGATAAAAAACACGATTGATCGTGGGATCAGACTTCGTTTTTTCTTTTATTATTTATTCCTAAACTATGACAAATGTCGTAATCAAACAAGAAACAAAAATCATGTAAAATGAGAAGTTCTGTCAGCAGGAAAAGTTTAAAAGGTTTTTTATTGTATAAATTCTTAACAAAATCGATCTCTTTGACATATGGAGATGAAATTTTGACCAACTGCGTAACACTCACAAGCAAAAACATTATGTCAAAAACTGCCTTTTGTTAGTATAGATCGGCACCCTCATCGGTTGTTATTTAAAAAAAATAGAAATATTTTGAACAACTTTGGCGCTCAGTAGAGCCTTTTAACGAAGCACTTTTGGATATAGGTAAGTTTGATTAGATCCTCCTATTTTGGCCTCAGGAAATGTGATAAAGCTTTGTACAAACCTTTCAGGGACACCCAGTATAAAACGACCAGAGGATATACATAGGTACAGCTGTCTCTTAAGGCGCGTCCACATTAGTAAAAATATGCGTTGTATGTTTCATTCGCCACAAATTTGTGTGTGAGTTACAAATTTACGCAAATGTAGACGTGTTCGCCGCATCCGAACGCATGCAAAACTTTTCGCCAAATTCAGCACACGCGATCCATTCCTTGTCGGTTTTTGTCAATACATCAAAGAGATTTGCGCTGCAACGTCGTTCTAGTGTGGACGTATTTTTCGTGAACCCAGTGATTGTGGCGTATTTTGTCAGTGGGAGTTAATTTAAATCATACTTTGTTAACCCAAGTAGGTAGGTAACGGCTAAAACATGTCTGATACATTAATAATAATGAAAAGGAAATGTGCTGCTTTCATTGTTATGCATCATCTTATTATGAAGAAAAAAGAAATTAAAAAAAACAGACGCTATTGGATTAAACATCTGTATCAAAATAAAAAACAGAATGGTTGCAGCAGATTATTGAATGTACTAGGTATCCTTGGATGAAGTACGGATCATTTCAAAAATTAATAATAAACCATCACACACGTGTTGAGCGCGAACGCACGGCGCACGGCGTAAATATTTATGCAGCGATTGCAGCGCCTTTGCGGCGCAAATATTTGTGCCGAATTCTACATTCAACACACAACGTATATTTTTACTAGTTTGGACGCGCCTTTATGATGTCAGCTGTCAGCAGATATTTCTATCTCATTTCCTACCATGAAACATATTTTACTGAAATCATTTTTTAACCAACCATTCTCTGTATTCCTCGATTATTTCAGGTTGACTTTCAAGAGTATTTACTATTCTTTTCTTTCAGATCTTTGGATTCGTTGAGACGTGCGTTAAATAATATTATTCTATTGCGTCTTACTGTCTGTAGTAAACTGCTTATATCATACAGAATATCACTATTATATTATAACAGTGTCTTGAATATGAATTAATCAAAATCAAAGAATATTTGACACGTTTGATTGATTATATTCAATATTGTTGTAAATAATAAGGTAGTAGTTGAAATCGAATCTAGAATTATTTCTGATACATAGCATAAATAATATTGCCACACTAGAAATTAATCAAAGGTTCAATTAATAATAATTTCACAAATCATATCGTTGTTCACATAGATAATCAAGCGTTTACCAATAATGTTAACCGGTATAAATCGACTTTGCACAAAAATATGCGAATTTAGTAATAAAGTTTAATTAATTTAAATTTATGTTTTCACAAGTGAAGCTTTAACCTTTTCTAACAACGGATTTTGGAAAGCAAACTATATAATATTTAATTGGTGTAAAATTAACGTTTGTACGTAAACTAATATATATACCTACGTACTACATAATATTGCTTTTAGTTGAACATTTGCAAAATGCTTAGCAGGTATATGTTGTTATTGGTGTGCATTGGCTTTATTTATTGGGGACGAGTAAAAAGCGTAGGTAAGAACTTAAATTATTTTTTTGCATATTACTTCTCAAATAATGCAAACATCCCTCTTTCTCTTCTTATCTAATCTTATCTAAGTCTAAACTAGGGTCTCCGGAAATCCATTTTGATTAATTTTTTTTATTTTCCTTGGTTAATTCACATCTTTGTTCTATATTTATTCATAATAATTTAGGCATACTATATTATTGGTAATAGGTATGATAATCGGGGTTGTAGACGTTTCGCTCCCCCGTTTCGCCCCGACCGTTTCGCCCCGAACCGTTTAGCCCCCGGCAATTTCACCACCAGCTGTTTCGCTCCCACCGGCTTCCCTATGGGGGCTAAACGGTGCGGTGGGGCGAAACGTTCTCGGGGCCGAAACGGTCGGGGCGAAACGGTAGGGTGCGAAAAGGTCGTGGCGAAACGGCGGGGGCGAAACGTCCTACAACCGATAATCGTTACTTCTAGACCAATTCAATTTGGTACATGAAAAAGGCGTTAAGATTATGTACAAGCATTTAAATTGACAAGAAACAATCAAAATCCTATAAAAATCCAATCCAAAAGTAAATCTTCCATAAAAATTAAGCTACACCAAAAATATTTGACAAATTATTGTACTGTGTTAAATTCTCTAAAAAAACGTGATGAAAATCGCAATTTTAATTAGCCAGACGTGAGAAAGCTATTTTTAAATCGACAAGCTACTTTTTGCAAGCTAAATAACCTTTACCTGATTTTACACTACTAGTACATTTAAAAATAATGGTGTACCGTAGCGGAGTACCCATATAATGTTAATTGACGTATGAAACCAGCATAATATTAATGTGGAAACTTCAGTCCTTGACATTTGAAGTTGAAATTAAGTTCTCAAAATAAAAGCGTAAAGAATTTGTTTGAATGTTTATTTTAATAATATTTATGCTTGTAGCGAAAACTAGCTATGTTATTTTCGCTACGGCTACATGTTATGAGTAGCACACTCCGCTACAATCTATTTCTATAAAAGTAGCACCCTACACGCTATCAAGCTACAATAATACCGAGTGATTTAAATTTCAGCTTTAGTTATCCATTTCCAAATTTAAGTTATGCATTTGATTAATTCAAACAAACGAAATTAATTTAAATGTCAAATTTATGAACTGTCAGTAGTAAAGATTAATTTATTAAAAATGTTTATACCATCCACAGTGAAGTGCAAAGTTGCAGTTTGTAAATATTTTGAACAATTCCCTGGATTTATTCAGAGAAACTGTTTCAGGTTTAACTTTTCAGTCGAATTCTGGCGTACAAATTTGAAGATGAAATGGAAAAATATTGAATTGCGTGTGTCTGTGAACTGAAATTTAAATGATCACTGGGTAGTAGTATATAGCAAGCTGCTTCACACCTCTGCTAAATAGTTTCCGCAAAAATGGCAAATTTCTAGACCAATTCAATTGCTTGAAAAAAATTACTGTACAGAGAAAATACCGAAGGAATGGAGAAAAATATATTCACAAAAAAGGAATCAACTGTAAGCGAACTTCCGCTACGTTAGTAAATTAGATGCCCCCCTCTCTTCTGTACGTATCGAACCCATACAGTATCGTTTTTTTCGCTACGCATTCAAGTAATTTCCACGACTAACTCGCGAACTATACTGTTGAATACCAAGAAAGAAATGTTTATTTTTAGTTTCTCCATTTATTCTCTGTTTCTACTGATACTAGCAACCTGCGATATTTTGAGTTCTCTTTGGATTTCTACTCACTTTCCGCTTATAATAAAATGGATATGCCTTTTCATCAGCAAAGTGAGAGATTCCACTAACACCCATTATAAATTTGAAAGAAATCGTTGAAAACGTAATATAAAAGAAAATCTTCATAAATAATATCCAGAACTCTATACCTCGTTTTTTGAAATCGAGTTCTTCCATCCACAGATACAATGTAATATAACCTTAGTGGTTATGTCTTCGGCCATGAGCTTACCATGAAGAATTTTCAAATTTTCAATTCATGAATTTTATGTAGAATTAGACGGGGTTTTGATCTAGCTACATTTCGCATTTCATTCATTTTGTATTTTCTTGAGAAAAATGCGCCCCATGATTGTGCACCCCCCCTGCAGTTTTCTCACAGTCGATTTACTATACAAGAAATTTTTCTCGTTAATGTGAGACAAACAGGTTCCGAGTTACAGCCGGTAGCTATGCTTAGTGGATCACCCTGTAGCCTATATAATAAATAGCACCAGACGTTGTTGATCCGCGGTACTTTTTCCTGGATTCGTATTAAAGTAATTCATTTTCGATAATAATCAGTAGAAGATAATCAAAACGTATAATTTTCTGAAATATTCTGATAGTTGCACGAAGATTTAGATTATATAACGCTTGATCAAGCTGAACCGCTTAAAGGGCACTTTCTGTCACTTAAGTCTACTTCAGCGTCGGTGTAGTTCTCTATTACGCACGTGCACTAGTTTTGGTTACAGTTACAGTTAAATGTAGTTATTACAATTTTATACAAAATTTCAATTAATAGGATGTTATTGCGGATATCCCTAAATTCAAATCATTTATTGTCAAGGTACAACACATGAATCGAATATACGTGCTACGTGCTATAAGTGTTTCTAAATTTCTTGTATTGTTAGCAACACCATAGTAACTGCAGTTTGAAAGAGAAAAACGCAAGTTTAAAAATAAGAATTCTCTAACTCATCTAAGGTAATTGAAAACTTCCAATTTTCAGTCAGTCAGTAAGAATACAGATTCGTAAAAACCACCACTGGTTCTTCTGCTTCTTCAATCTTTGAGATTTTATTGTCTTCACCACCTCTTAACATTTTACCTGTAATCCTACATGTGGGACTGTTACTGGGCGGTATCAACGAGTCAGATGTTATTGCCGAACCATTGCTCGTCTCCTTGATCCTTTCCTAACATAGTTTAGAACTACACATTTTGAGTTTGTAATTTAAACTTTTAGGTAGAAATCAGACTGCACAACCAGAGCGACCGTCCAAGACCGACCAAATTTTCAAACACATGTACTTAAATGGCTAAACTCAGACTGCAGCGGAAGTGAACGACCACGTAGGCCGGCATCGACCGTCCAGATTTGAATTTCAAACTTGTTTGAAATTTGGACGCTCTTAACCTACGAACAATCTTTAGGTTACCTACTAACGAACGTAAAATACACACCTTACCTGACAGCATAAAATATATTATTATGCCTGACGGTATTTTGCGAATACGGTTTCAATATTTGACATGGTTAAATAATAAGTTCACTTTTATTTTTGACTTGACAGATGCCTAATGTGAACGAGCAGTGTGATTTTTAAATTTTAGGCCGGTCACGGACGATCGCTCGCTGTGAACGGTCGGTTCTGGAAGATCGTGCAGTCTGATTCCTACCTTAATCGTTGAAACGTTCATAGCTTAAATCTCATATACCTACTCTTCCAGGGTTATGCGGAATACACGAAGTCTTTACCAAGCCTTATATACCAAAGTGTGAAGCATCTTGTGATATTCTTACCCGTAGTACTTGCACCTACGTATCTGCGAAACCTCGATGTACCTGCAAAGTTGGATTTTTCAGAAATAACCTAGGTCGCTGTGTACTTCCACACCAGTGCCAACAGTACCAAAACCGACATCTTAATCCCTTACGCACGTTCTTCCTATAGATCCGAAACCCTGTTCTAATCCTTATACTCCTCCTCTATACCTATCCCCGATCCATTGCTTTACAAGTCTATTGGCATGCTTTCATTGTCAATGTTTGGTGGTAAGACAAATAGTGGAGTGGCCCATATTCACAACCAATTAATAAAGTCCAACAGCCGAACTATACTAGATCTGAAAAATAGTTATGACATGTAACGTGGCAGTTCATAAAAAGTAACTGTTAACATTTCAACTTGTAGAAAGAGCACACAAATAAAACTTATAAATAATAAATTTATTGCATTTTGCATTTATTTTATATACAGGGTAGGTATATACAGGGTGTCTCTAAAATATGGTGCCATAGCTTAACCGCAGATTCCGCGGATCAAAATAAGACGATTAAACGCAACTTGCCTCTATCCGAAATTGCTTCGTTAAAGTGCAATCCAACGTCAAAAATCTTCAAAAAATGTCTATTTTTTTAAATAGCAAAGATTTTTTTTAGCGATTAGAATGAAATTTGGGATGTGATTCTTTACTGGAAAGAGGTGTTTTTTGACATAATTTTTTTGTTCATGAGTGTCGCAAGTGGTCAAAGATTGATCATCCACAGGCAAAGAAGCTCATATTTTTTTAACAGAATGGGGCAGGTGTGACTGTAAATAGTAATGAATCATGTAAAACGAAAGGGATACCTTGTTTTTAAACCTTCTTCCATCACACTAAGCGAATAATCCGTGATAAGGAAATCCGATAGACGAAAAAAGTACCTAGTGCGGCGTAGAACAACTTTTTATCTGCCATTGACGACTCCTTTTGTTGATTTAAAATATAAAAGGTACCTATTTGTTCCGTTAAAAGAGCTAATAGCCCAGTAAATCTAGACGAAAATAAGGTTAAACCCGGAAAAAATTAGTAGTAAGCTATAAATTGCAGAATCTCTTCCTATTATTGTTCTTTACATCCTGTAAAAACCCACCGACCCTACGGAGGTGGGAACCACCCCAAAACCACCCCCAAATGTGCACTCTTACGGTTTCTATTTGTTTTCTCCCAAACCATAGCTAATATCGAAAAATTGCAAGAGACATTTCTTGTAGCTTATAAATATTTGGTAGTAGTACCAAATCATAGTAATATACAGGGTGTTTCCCAAGTACGCGTAGAAAGTGCAGGAGGTGATTCCTGGGTGAATATTAAGGCTACTTTTTCGTATAAACTTGTATCCTAATAAGCTTCCCTGAAGAGTTACGCATATTAGGATACAAGCGTTTATACGAAAAAGTAACCTTAATTTTCGCCCAGGAATCACCTCCCGCATTTTCTACACGTACTTAGGAAACACCCGGTATAAACAAAACTAAGTAAGTACGTACATATTGGAATTAGATATACCGCAACATTAAATATACGCGTTATCATTTTTGAAGAGTGGATTTAAACTTAAATAAATATTTTATACTTTGTAGCGATTTGTAACCCTACAAATATAATTAATGTATATATTAATATATACCAATCGATTGCAAATTTTATAAGCTACAAGAAATGTCCCTTGCAATTTTTCGATATTAGCTATGGTTTGGGAGAAAACAAATAAAAACCGTAAAAGTGCACATTTGGGGTGGTTCCCACCTCCGTAGGGTCGGTGGGTTTTTACAGGATGTAAAGAACAATAAGAGGAAGAGATTCTGCAATTTATAGCTTACTACTATTTTTTTCCGGGTTAAAGTCTAATTTCACTGGGCTATAAATGAGAAATGGAATGAACCTTGAAACCCGGTTGCATTTTTCTATGCCTGTGCAACAGGAGCAGTGCAATTTCTATTACTGAAAGAAACATTAATTCTGTGAAAAAGATAATAAGCGATGGTGGAAACTCAAATTGGATCATCAGCAGTAAAAACAATAATCTATTAACATTTAAGTCTAAAAACGGTTATAAATCGTTTTGTATAGTTCAGAATCTTCAGTTTGATTTGATTTAATAATTAATTATTTTAAATCATTCAGTTTATTGTTAAATCTAGATATTAAAAAATCAATTTAATGGGCGTGGGATGAAGGTAGGCAGTTGCTAGTCAGAAATCAAAATTAGTTTTAATTTGATAATTAATTGTTATATTTCCATTCCATAACATAATCAACTATTATTATTATTATCGGTAATTTCGTATAATATAAAGATCAGTGGGACAACTCGTTTGACCTTTCAACATAGGTACATACAGAGATGATAATGCTGCAAAGTTATTTGGTACCTACATTTTTATTTATATTGCAATCGTCAATTTTATTGACTCATTAACTTTAATTATGACACTCATACCTAATTCCAGTAGTAGCTTGCTCTCTTTTTACTGGATAAAGAATTGTGCATCTAATGCCATTTTGCCACCAAATCGACAAAGTCGCAACAAAACAGAACCTCATAACGAAAAAAGAAAACTTTGATTTTTTACAAACTTTTTGAAGCCCGGATCTGTTAGTAGCTGGTTTTGCTTTGTTTTTCGTGTTCCGATCGGAAGTGGAAATATCAAAACGTTTCAACCTATTGAGGAACTTAGCGGAAACAGTAAGTTGCGTTTTATTCAGTTTCTGGTTTCGAAGTTGTCACTTTAATGTGTGAGTGCTACGATGTTGGGAGGACCCAATGTAATTTCAATAAATATAATAAAATTCATGTTCCCCTATATTTTTTAGGTATTCGCATCTATAATAAAATTTTATTTCTTCTACCTTCAAAACAAGTGTTGACATCACCACCCCAAATCGAAAAGAGCCGAAAACTTGAACTTGAAATATAGAATTCCGGATTTGTTTGAGTTTTGTTTTTGTTTTCCGACTTTCGTGTTTTTAAATTTAAGACCAAAATATAATCTCGACTAATCCGGTTCATGTAAAACCAGCATTAAACGTGAATTGAAGTAAGGGTAATAATTTATATTGTGCAATATAGCCACATAGTAAGTGAAATGGTCCGCCCACTTTGTCATTGGAATATAGGCAACTCATTATACACTGCTATCGTTACAGTCCCTGCTTACTGATTTCAGTTATTCTTTGTTAAATTACACAGTGTTTGATTTTGTTGTTAATAAAGAACAATATTTAAAATTAACGATTTATTGAAAACATGAAAAAATGGTTAAATGTGTATACTGTTTCATTCCAGATTATCAATAGGGATCATTTTAGTCTAAAATATCGTAACAGACCAGTCTTTAATGTGTCTACAATATTGAGACCATCTAGAAAATTTGCAAGTGCGGGCTGTGTGGCACAACATGAAAAACATAAAAATCGAGATAAAACAGTAACACATGAATTTGTACACATTTCTATTTTTTCTTGGTCTGTATGATGTTTTCAATAAATCTTTAGTTTTCAATCTTGTTTTGTATTAAATATTAACAAAAACAATAATTAAAATCAATAAGCAGGTGCAAGAGTGATAGCAGTGTATAATGGGTTGCCTATATTCCAATGATAAAGTGGGTGGACTATTTAACTTGCAATATGCCTATTATATTGCACAATAAATTGGCTTCACTGTATATGAGGTATTGTACGAAAAAGGACGTGTATTATTTGAAGGGAAAAACTGCCTTCAAAATATCAGTTAGACACCGCAACAACACTTTCGGTGTTTCATACCATTTGTATGAGTAGTAATATACCTACCATGACAAGAGAAGGTTATAAACATGGTAGTTTGAACATTGCTGCAAACAAAATGATAAAGAACAAAATAGTATTCTAAAAATCTAAAAACACAATAACGGGCAGATCTTATTTCATATTATCAGAGTTGGATAGGAACTTTTAAAAAGGACACGTTCTCGGGAACATGACAACTTTTAACTCAACGCGTTCGTCTATTTTCATTAGGAACGTGAATTCTTCCAACTTGATTTTATTTACGAACGTGAAATTCTGGAAAAAGTTCTACTGACATAATATGTGCTGACATTTGCCATCGCAACTAAAATAAAACCCCGTAAAATGGTAAATAAATAATTAAGGAATACTGGAACCTTCTTGCAGTCTCGTGCAAACTATTCTTGGAAAAATCAGACATAATGATTGACAGTCACGCCTATTCCCTAACTTTTTCCAAATCGAATAGAAGTTGGCAATATATACAGGTGCATTTGAACACATGCCATTTAGTTAAGCGTAAGTTTTTGAAGAAAGCGGTGCCGTAATATAACGGACGTAATATGACGGTAAATGACGTCACAATAACTAGGTCCATATCTATATTTAAAACGGAGGTGGTTTTCTCAAGAGCGCTATCTACAACTCCATTAATTCAAGGTGTCAGAAAACGGGATATTAAAGAGGTTTGTGTAGTACATAAAAGAGAGTTTTTGAGCACTATACAGGGTGTCTCTAAAATGTGGTGCCATAGCTTAACCACAGATTCCGGGGATCAAAATAAGACGATTTAACGCCACTTACCTCTATCCGAAATTGCTTCGTTAAAGCGCTATCGAACGCCAAAGTTCTTCAAAAAATTTCTATATTTTTAAATAACAAAAGATTGTTTTTAGCGATTAGGATGAAATTTGATGTGATTCTTTACTGGAAAAAGGTGTTTTTTGACAGCATTGTTTTGTTCAGGAGAGTCGCGTAAGTGGTCAAAGGTTGATCATCCACAGTCAAAGAAGGTCATATCTTTTTAACAGTTCGGCCAATAGTTTTAAAACTTTTTTTACAGAGAGACATTCTTATTTCAAATATTTTTTTTCTCTTGTTCGATTTCGGTATCTCCCATAGTTTACACTGAAAAAAATTATTTTATGGGCTGCAGTGCATTTCTTAAAACAGGTGTAGTAATCTAGTTGTCCCGTATGTTGAAATAAATCACGAAGAGACAATTTGATATAAAGTTTATTACTAACAAGTATGTAAAGGGTGGCGCAAAATAATCTGAACCATTTCTCAACCAATATGGTTCAGCTTATTTTGTACCACCGGTAAATTAATAGATTTACAGCAAATACTCAATGTGACCACCATTTTCCCGGCTGCAAAAGTTGATTCTACGCAAAAAATTGTCTCTTCTTCATTTATTTCTCAGCATACGGAACAACTAGATTACTACATCGTTTTAAGAAAAGCACTGCGGCCAATCAAAATAACTTTTTTCAGCCTAAACTATGGGCGATACCGAAATCGAACAAGAAACAAAAAATATTTGAAATAAGAATGTCTCTCTGTAAAAAAATTTTGAAAACTATTGGCCGAACTGTTAAAAAAATATGAGCTTTTTTACCTATGGATGATCAACCTTTGACCACTTACGCAACACTCCTGAACAAAAAAGTGATGTCAAAAAACACCTTTTTCAAGTAAAGAATCACATCCGAAATTTCATCCTAATCGCTTAAAACAATCTTTTGTTATTTAAAAAAATAGACATTTTTTGAAGATCTTTGGCGTTGGATAGCGCTTTAACGAAGCAATTTCGGATAGAGGTAAGTTGCGTTAAATCGTCTTATTTTGATCCCCGGAATCTGTGGTTAAGCTATGGCACCATATTTTAGAGACACCCTGTACGCTAGAGTACAGTAACTTTAACGATCCCGTCTTGGGTAGGCAACATACGGCTTTGCTAAGCAACATACAGTGAAGTCCATTTATTATGCAATATAGGCATGTTGCAAGTTAATTGGTGCGGCAACAATATCATTGAAATATAGGCAACCCATTATACACCGCTAAGCACTCTTGCCCCTGCCTACTGATGAATTTAAAGTTTCTATTGGCAGGAATGTTTTATTTTGAGGTTAAACTCAGTTAAACTTTCATGTGTTGCTGATTTCGGTTTGATCATAGATGGTTAGATAAAAAAAAACTAGCTAACTGTATAATGGGTTGCCTACATTTCAATGATATTATGGCCGCACCAATTAACTTGCAACATGCCTATATTGCATAATAAATGGACTTCACTGTATATTGTTTTGCTTAGCGTTACCGTACTCGTAGCGTACGGTGCTCAAAAACTCTCAAGTGATCATCAAAATTACGTCCGCTATTAGTATACCCCGGCACGGATTTCCTAGGAAACCAAAGCATAGGAAGCGCTGTTAGACTCACCGCTTGAATCCTGTAAAGCTGTAACAGTACTTATAAATGATAATGTATAAGCAGCAAGCGCGGTGGGAGAATTTACTCGGGTCGCGCATCCAGTAGCCAATATTCGGTAAACTCTTGCAGGGACGCAGACATTTTCACGTGTGAAATAGTTTTTGTTGCTGTTACTAATGACTTGGACGCCAATGGTAACTCATAAATTCACCCCTCATCATATTCTTTACGACTGCGCATCCCTTGGCGAGGAATTCTTTCAATGGGCTTAGTGTACGTGGTGTACGTATATTGAAGATTTCTCTAAACGATGTAGGAGGTATTAAAACATGCGGAGAATATTTTGTATCACGTAATTCTATGTCAAAAATCAAGCACACTACTCCAGTACAAGTTTGTTGATAAATATTTGGTTATTGAGTTATTACCTAATGATCATAGTTTCAGTTGTTGTGTGTGATAGTGAAGATAGTGAGAAGTGAGAGAGTTGTAGGTAAGTAGAAGCAGCATCACTAACTTACAGTTCAACAAGTAAAATACAATAGGTAGTCCGTATTTCCTGTATTCTTTCAGAACTGTTTTTCCCGATAGCGGCCAGAAGAAACCCTAAGTAAAACACAATTTTTGGGAACCAACACATTTGAACCAAACACTTAATATGGCTTTCGCAATAACGTGGACAGAATCAGTACCGTAGGTATTCAAAATTGTTCAAAGTTGAAATATTATCACTACGTAAGCATTACAAATAGGTGTAGTAATTAAATGCCTCGAAGCATTTGTCACGCTAGTAAGACACAGCAGAATAATTTTGGCTGGATGTTAGGGCACTAGCATAAATGATAGTAACTCTCGGCGGAGGTTACTATTATGTATGGGCACTAGGAGTTAAGTAAAATAAACTGCCTACCAATTGGCAAACTTAAGAGGCAACTACCGGTAGTTAAGCAAAACCCACATGTCGAGAGATTAACCCATTCGCAAAAGAGGGATTATTGTCGTACACTATCATGGATACTGGTAGATGGCTTATCCTGCACTCAGACACCAGAGGGGCTGTAATTTTGCAGGAGCAAGACTTCATAGCAGGAAACTGTGGTCTCGTAGGAACCCGCCTTGATTTAAAGGGGAGTGGCGAGATATCGTACCTGTAGATTTTGAGAAATGTGACGCAATAAATAATAGAAGCACCCATCAGTAATATCCTGAAATTTCGTGGGGATACTGAGTTGGGTGGTTAAAGAAGAGCGTCGCTTTTTACTAGGTACCTACCGTCGCCGTCGGCGTCGTCTTGTTAAATAATATAAAAAAGGGGAAGGCGCAGGCCTGTGCTAAAAGTATTCGACTTTTACACAGATCTATACCGGGTGGTGATTATTGCGATGGTAAACGGTACGAAGTCGGCTAAATTAGACAAAAGTTGCTTTTTTTATGACAACTGAGAATCTGAAAAGTAATCTAGGATATTTTTATTGCTTCCTGATTTATCATGAAAAAACTGAATATAGCAATTTACGTAAAAAAATATTATCTTCAATACGATTGACACTATTTTAGTCAAACTTGGTAACTTTATACTTTTGGCAAGTCCAAGTTGAATGGTGCCTTTAGAAATTTTCTAGGCCTTCTAAATTTCAAGCAGCCATAAGAAATAAAAAAGTTGACTATCGCAGCTTGAAATCTAGAAGGCCTAGAAAATTTCTGAAGGCACCATTCAACTCGGGGTGGCCGAAAATATAAAAATACCTAGTTTGATTAAAATAGTGTCAATGGTATTGAAGAAAATATTTTTTTCTGAAATCGCTATTTTCATTTTTTTCGTGATAAATTAGGAAGCAATCAGAATATCCTGGATTTCTTTTCAGGTTCTCAATCGTCATAAAAAAGCACAACTTTTGTCTGATTTAACCGATTCCATATCGTTTACCGTTCGCCAGATACCATATTAATGTTGAGCATAGAAAAAATCACCACCCTGTATAATAAGCCATGAATTCTAATTTTCTGTGAGGGGTGTAATTTTTCTGAAACGTTTAAACTGTCGAGTTTGTGAATATTTGTGATTTCGTCTGAAATTAAATGTTTTAAGACACTGGACGTTACCGTCCCCTGTAGTGTGATTTAAAAAATACTAAATCGACAACCAGTTTTATATCTTTTGAAACATAACAGTCAATTACAAAATTCAGTTCAGAACTAGACAGGGATATTACATTTGGTGTTCGTGTTCGATTTAATTAAATCGTGTTTGGGCCTTTGAAGTTTTGTCCATTAAAATATATTTGCGTTTTATACTTTTTCACATTTCATAGAATGTCTACCAATAATTCTTTAATTATTTCCGTTAATGTGCAACAGCAATAATTACGAAAATTAAATCAAATTTTCTGACGATTGAGAGTGATAAATTTGGAAAACAAAATATATTATGCTGTTTATAAATGCAAACACATTACTAACCTCCTAAACAACAACTTGTTCTACTAACTCAGTATTTCATAATCTAATTTGAAAACTGTAAACTGAAAAAAATTAAACCAACAAATTTTACATACAGAGTCATTATGCCAATGGAATGCAAATTATGGGGGAATGAAAGAAACGTAATTAAATCTCCCTTTTTTAACTTTCTTTTATAAACGGCAAATGAAAGGTTTAAATCTCTTAATGCTACTTTTGTAACTTGCATCCTCAGGCGCCGAATTCTAAATTAGAAATCGGCTACAAAAAATCCGATTTTTAATTAAACTCTGGCGATAATCAAAGCTCCCCTCTCAAAAACATCAACAGCAGTAGTAACTTTCAAGTAGAAGAAAATTACGAACCTGAAAAACGAGCAAAAAATGCTTGTCGTGTTATTTAGAAAAGAAACAAAGTCCGGAGGGTGCATAACGAATTAGCAAGCGTTAAAAGAGATAACTCAGAGGTAATTTAGAAGTCCAGTAAATGTTCCGAATTTTAATTTAGTTTAAAAGTAACAGACAGGCGGTTCTAACTTGCACTTTTTCTGAAAGAAATCTTTCCACTTTGTACGTGACAAATTAGTGGTTAGATAATTTTATTTAAAAGAGAATTTCTAAAACATTTATAATCAAAATGTTACTACTTGAACCTGACACATGAAAGAATTTAAGAAAAAAAGTAATTAATTACGTATAATATAATGCCGGGTGGGTTTACTGATAATTATTTAGTAGTCGTGAGGGGTAGGTACATAAAACATGATTACATGCGAAACACATTTACATTTATACGACACGAAAGAGCCTGTCTAGCCTATTTCCATGGTTAATTGATTTATCTACGTCAGTTTTAATTGTCATCAGTATCAACTAGCTCCAAAATATAATTTGCTTTTAGTCAGTAATTTACGCGATTCATATATAATTTTTAACATATTATTACTATAGAAAATTTCCTCTATAAGCGACACGAAAGTGTGTTCCATTGAGCTTATGCTTTGGTTTGCGGCGCGAAAATAACAGATTGCAGATTGTTTGGGTGTTACCATGAAGACGAGACCTTAACCCTTTAAGTATCTCTGGTACAGGCTTTGTACCGCTCTGCGCGTAGTCGCATCTCTGCGTCAAATAAACTACATGTATTTTTAGCATCGCCGATCTAGAGCTATTATATTCCACAGTATATCTGCGCATGTTATAAAGTCATTTCAGGACTTCTCAGCGAAACTAGCCGAACTAGAACGGCACATGTGTCCTTCGTGGTACAAACGTTGTACCAGCGCGCCATTACGGAAATTTTTTTTATTTAATTGTGACGTGTGCAACGGTTCTGGTGTTATATCAGTGGCGTAGCCACACGGGGCGAAGGGGGGCGATCGCCCCCCCCCCGCCCCTATCGACCTGCGCCCCTAGCGCCTCTTAGAAAAAAAATAAAAGAACATAAAACCAATATTATTCCAATATATGATGTGCTGAGGTGCATTCTTTAAACAATATGGTGAATGTGTTTGTGGAATGTGGGGGACGTGGGGGTACTAGGAAGGGGTAGATTTAGACTTGTCACGAGTCAACTACTCAACTAGATACTAGAAAGACCGACACTCTAATTACTAAGTTAAGCTTTCGCAATTCGCATTTTTGTAATTTTACGGCAATAAATTTCGAATTTTCTTAATAATTAATTATTAATAATGCCTCCGAAAAAAAAATCAGGTGCAGCTTTTAAAAACATTCGCCAGAAAAATATTAATATTTTATTTAAAAAACCCGAGTAAACTCGAGTAAACTATTATGAGTATCAAGTATGAGTTTTTAACGAGGGAACCCAATATATAAAAAAATGCGCTCAGGGGCGGCTTAAGGGCCGGGTGACCCGGTCGACCGCCCAGGGCGCTAGCCCTGGGGGGCGCCAAACCTGAGTCAAAAATTATTGTGCTTTTTAAAAAGTACTTTGTAAATTTAATGCAACAATAATTAGTTCATTACAAGTGATCCTGGTTCCGTTCCTAGTACTTCAACCATGTGATACGTTAAAAAATCAAATTTATTTTGGACATAATGAAATGTTTTTTTCTGGATTATTGTTTTTCAAGCGCAAGATTTGCAATTTCTTTTCTAAAAAGTTTAACATTTTGAATTTTTTTATTTGGCATTCAAATTCTCAGATGCTCGTACAACGCGTTAAAAATTGGCCACGCCCACTTAAAAAAAAAATCGCCTGCGGCGCATTATTTCCCTATTCCGCCGCCCCTTAATGCGCTCCTAAAGGATCTCGCCCCCCCCGCCCTTCATATCTGGCTACGCCACTGTGTTATATTACCTGTTTTATGATCAATTAACGTTTTATAATATATAAGTCTTCTAACATACTCATTCCTGTATACTACTGTGAATCAAAAATTATCCCCTTATTTACAACTACTAGAAAATAGTGAATACTTTTCGAAAATGTTGCATTATTTACTGAGAATTGAGTGGTATCTTTACAATTAATTTTTTATGTGAAATTAATCATTTATCTAATGAAACTTGATTCCATGTGTTTCTATAGGTGTTGTTCTTGCGAATTACACATACTTTGTGGCAATTTCATTTTGCGCTGAGTAAATCTTTTGAAAATGCTGTAGCGCGCGACGAAAATACGTCATATTTACGAAACTACAGCTGCAACCGGTGGCTTCTTGTGCATCGGTAGCTGCTTCTGTCTGACTTTTTTTCAATACTACGTATACAGGGTGCCAATTTTAAGTTGTCCACCATTGGTAACTTCGTTACCTTTGGAGATGGAAAGTTGGTTAAATGAGAAAAGATTCAGTATTTTTTATGCTCGTTTAGAAAGTGAATTTTAATTTTTTATGGCACTTCCGGTTTAGCGAGAAATGGTGCCAACTTTTTATTTTTAAATGGAACACCCTGTATTTTTTGAAATTTTTCGATTGGAAATAATTTTGGCTTTAAAAAAGTATAGCACACATGTACAATTAATAATTACTTATAACCATGATATTTAACGTTTATTTATTTTTATTAAATTGGGATCACAATTGGCTTAGCTCAAAACCAAACAGGAACAATAAAGAAAATAAACAATAATTATCAAATAAAACTATTTGAATACATATTCAAGTTATTGCAAGTATTGTTCGATACAGTTTCCCTCGTGGAGCACGTAGAGATGAACCAATTTCCTTCTATCAGTCTCATGTACTAAAACTTGGTGGATTTTATTTTGCAGCATCTCGAAATTCTCTATCTTTCTTTATAAATTATATCCTTTAAATAGCTCCAAAGAAAAAAGTCTATTGGTGTTACGTCGGGGGATCTCGGCGGCCATTGAATAGGTGCATCTGTCCCTATCCACTTATTGCCGAAAGTATTATTTCTTAAACATTGTAACGAGTCTCTTGCATTTCTTTGACAAAAAAAGTAAATCGCCAACATATCAACCTTCTCGTTATTAGAAAAATTCATTTTATATTATTTCAATGACAGTAGTACTAAACAAGTAAAACGAAATTGACATTTGTTCATTTCTAGGTATTGTTTATTGGTGCCCTTTTGTTTCATGGCAATTGTGATCCAATTTAGTAAATATAAATAAAAGTTAAATATCATGGTTATGAGTAATTTTAACTGTACATATGTGCTACACTTTCTTAAAGCCAAAATTATTTCCAATCGAAAAATTAAAACAAATACAGGGTGTTCCATTTAAAAATAAAAAGTTGGCACCATTTCTCGCTAAACCAGAAGTGTCATAAAAAATAAAATTTCACATTCTAAATGAGCGTAAAAAATACTGAATCTTTCCTCATTTAACCAACTTTCCATCTCCAAAGGTAAGAAAGTTACCAATGGTGGACAACTTAAAATTGGCACCCTGTATATAGAATTGGGCAAACGTTTGGTACAATTTCTATACTTCGGTAAATTAAAAAAAAAAATTCGAATGGGTATAAAGATTTTATTTTTATTCAACTATTTGGTGTAATTAATTTTTTTTATTCTCAATGATGCGACTTCACATAACATTTTTTTGAAAAACTCTTACAAAGTGTTTCGATCGATGTAGCCGAGCCAACTATGCACGCGGGCAAAACAGAAAATTTTGAACTACTTACTAGTACTCTAGAAAATAGCACGTTGGTGTAAACAATTACGTATCTTATTATCTAATTTTATTTTAGTTGATATTACGGCTATGTTTGGAGTGTTTTGAACCTTACAATAGGATTTGAATTAAACTTTTTTATTTTTATTGAATATAAGAACAAAATCTATGTATTTTTTGTTTTACTTTTATGAATATGACTTTTTTATTTTCTGATAATGTTAATTTTATTATTTTTTTTTTTTGTTTTTTGAGTCTTTTTAATGAAAATAATTACTTATGGTTGTAAATTGTATCTCTACTAAAGCGTTTACGTCGTAGAATCCGAAATATTTACTTAATGGTATTACTGCTGTACCAGAGAACATTCACCGAATTTTCATAGCTAATTGATCTCTGGTACAACGGTTGACCATCAATTTTTGGAAAAACTAAAACAAAATAATTAGTTTTTTTGTCATGTAAGTGTTCTTTAATGCCCATAAACTCATTTCCCAAAACTAAATTTTCAAAATCAGTGCAGGATAATTTTGCGCCTTAAAGGGTTAAACATGATGAAATTGGTATTTCATATGACTGCCACATCTAACAATTAATAGACAATTTCTTTTTAAGATGAAGAGAGGCAAGAAACTCTTCCCTAGCGCTATCCCTTTTTATCGGGAGTACCAACAATTCAAGCTAAATGTACTAAATTATGCAATAAGTATATTTAGTGACTTTAGTGAATAGTGCTGATTTGTAGTGGCATACCTAGTGTTTATACAACATAGCCTTACCAAACGAGAAGTCGAAGAGACAGTGCGATTTGGTACGGTTATGTTGTATAAACCCAAGGCATGCCACTACAAATTACCACTATTCACTAAACTTACCAGAAATATTGCATAATTTAGTACATTTAGCTTGAATTGTTGGTACTCCCGATAAAAAGGGATAGCGCTAGGGAAGAGCTTCTTGTCTCTCTTCATCTTAAAAAGAAATTGTCTATTGTCATATTTGATATTAGTAAATGTTGTTAGACTGTAGGTATTTATTTTATATTTTTTTAACCAATACCTACGTAAAAGCGAGCATTTATTTAATTAAAAGTCTTGATTTGAATTTCTGAAATGTAGGTAAGACGTGCAACTCGCGCCGTGCTTGTGAGATATCATTATCGCGTGCAAGTGTTGACCTCCGGGTCATGTTAGTCTACTTTTATGTCGAGTAAACATTCTTATATACTAATCCTAAGTGCCCCCTACTTTATAAGAAATAATAAGGATACTTTAAGTGACTTAAAAGTTGAAACCATAATAGAAGTGAGAGTGAAGTTAAGTGAACTCGAACTCGAATATCATCCAAATGCCTTATAGCGGTTACTTTTTATCCGCTTGTATTTTCTGTGATCTGTATAGCGATTAAAACCCAGCGGGTTTATATAAAATATACAATATACAAAGTCTAGTACCGAACAGAATATATCATTACCAAATTTGTAAGGCGTTATTAGTTATTATAAACGTTAATAAACTAAAACAAAAAAGAAAATCTTATTGTACAATTGTTATTCATAACTTGTAGGTCTAGTAAATTTATTTGTTCTACTTTTTGAAAGATCGTATATAGTTATATCATATTACAGGAGTGATTATTATTTACAGAAGAGATGTTTACAGTGACTTTTGCAGAAGTAATTATTTACGGAAATTATTAATTATAGACTAGTTTGGTGTTTGTTGCAGTTATTATGACCGGAGCGGTTTTGACCGGACTGATTGAGTGATTTTGATCGGATACATTGTGATGTTCTCTTGGGTTGCTTTAGTAAGTGCATTGAATATTGTAGTTCAATGAGAAAGTGTAAGGGATGTTCAGTGGACTTTGGGGTGTATATTATGTTAAAAAATACTAACAGTAGTCTAAAACCAACCAGTATTCAATTGATTTATTTAATATAGCTACACTCTTCTACATATCACTAAAATCTTGGAATGGCTAAGTATAGTAAAGTTGCAGTAACATATTATATATTATTTACCATAAATGCTTATTACTTGGTACTTGCATTTTGCAGGCCCCTCATTAATGTGCATACAGACCAAGCAAAATTAATAACCTAGAATTGTACATAAATATAATTATTACTTACAAACAAGATATAGGTAGAAGTAGTACCTAGGTACCTAATATAAAGCAATATTATTTGCAAAATATGTTCTGTCTTAAATATAATCAGAGCAGTATTATGTATTTTATAACCGAATAATAAAGAAACACTTACAGATACTAATGTCTTTACTTCTATATCGACTAGGCCACTCGCTGAAAATTTTAATCTTTGTTGTGCTCTGGTAATTATAAACAACAGATTGCTCCTAGAAGCTGGAATATATTCAACATACCAGCCGGATTCAGAAACAGCAGTTGCAACTGCTAAATTCTGCAATTAAATATATTAGTTTTTAAAATATATTCTCCCTTATAAGCAAGGAGTTAATAATGGCATAGCTTCAAATGCTGATATTCAGATATAGTTACATGCAACGTTGCAGTTGAGCGATAATACTATTACCGATATCATCACTGAAACATGTAGACATCTAAATACGCAAACATTCATACCTCATTAGATACATACTCGGCCGGAACACAGTAAAAAGATAATTGAAGTAAACCAGCAACCAAAAACAGCCCTCCTCTCGCAAAATTCAATCTGTTATTGCTAAAAAATAAAACTGTTAATAAAGGAAGTGAATAATCGGAAGAAAATTTGAAATTTTGAATATATTCGAATACTATTACTATTATTGTTTTGCATTTATACTGCATTGTCCTTTATTGTTGCATAGTAGGCGTAGAACGTATTCACGTATACTTCCATTTATTGTGTAATATAGGCATTAGGCGTAAGAGAAGTTAAATGGTCCGCCCACTTTATCATGCTTAATTGGACAAATTCATGTGTTACTGTTTTACGTCGATATTTTTTTTCATGTTGTGCCACACAGCCTGTACTTACAAATTTTCTAACTGTTCTTGATATTGTAGACACATTAGGTACGGGTCTGTTAGGATATCTTGCACTAAAATGATCACTAACATTACCTAATGATAATCCGGAGTGATAGGTACAGTGTGTACACAATTTTATTTTTTCTTCCTCTGTATAAATCATGTTTTCAATAAATCGGTAGCTTTAAATCTTATTTTTTATAACAAATAAAAAAAGGTGGCAAAACTATAATTGAAATCGGTAAGCAGGTGCAAGACCGATAGCAGTGTATAATGGGTTGCCTATATTCCAATGATAAAGTGGGTGGACTATTTAACTTGCAATATGCCCGTATGGCATAATAAATGGACTTCACTGTATAATACTATAATATTGATAATTTTTAATAATCAATGGAAATATATAGGATGGAAAATTCTGAGAACATTATTAAAGAAATGTAAGTTTCTCCCATAATCATTATACGAGGTCGACAAATTATCTAATAAGAGTAAGACCAATAGATACTGCACTGTGACTGTGGTTTTCTAGATAGGTACGATATAATTATATTGGCGGCTTGGGGCCAGCGAGTTTTCCAGCCAACTCCAGTTAATCAATGTTGAATATTTCTTCTTCTTGGCCATTTTAGGACCTGGTTTACGTGCGCTTAAATGTCAGCGACAAATTTAAAATTAAAACAACCGTCTTAGGGTTATATATCTAATACTTCTGCAATCAACTTAACACTGATTCTTAGATCGTTTCCCATCATTTCCCTCACACAAACTTCATTCTCGATCACTCCAGATATTGATGGCCGGCACGGGACTATCTTAGAAACAGTTTGTACAATGAAAACTCTGCGCTATTGGCAAGACAGCTTATCCAAAAGCTCTTTTCAATTTTTCATAAGCTGTTGCCTATGGCATTTTCCTCGAGTGCGATATTTCGCTTTTGCATTGATATAACGATCTGCTTAGGGCCGGTTTTACAAAGTCTGGTTGACCGATGGTTGGCTCAACGACGAGCAATTGTCAAGGATACGATTCTTATAAAACAATTGTATCCATGACAATTGATCGTGGTTGAGATAACCCTCGGTCAACTTTATAAAACCGACCCTTAATGCAATAGAATTGGCGTTTATCTGGCCGCTACAGAATGAAACTTGCATTAGACATGGAGCTGACTATCATAATATAAAACACTGATTTGTCATGAGTCGCGAAGGGTTGCCAAAAGTAGCAAAGCAAATTAATCCCATTAGGTACGTTGTCCAACCTTGTATTGTGACTGCACACAATTTTATAAAAGTTTTCTTGTAATTTTTAAGCCAATTACACACGTTATAACAAAAGATAATAAAATTCTCGATAAAATTACTACTTACCTTTTGAATACTAAGTACATTTCTACAAACGCCACAATAGATATACTTATATACTGCAGAAACAAAATAGGTGAATAGGTGTCAGCTAAAAGTTGCGAATACCTACCTTAAAGTATATTAATAATGAAATTATTTATATTAATGTTAGAATTTACCATAACAAATAGTTATGCCGTCTTATACACCATTTTTGTGTACTGAAATATTTGGTAGTATCCTCAGATACGCTCAACTCCTTCAAAGAGTTTTGTAAAATTTTTAATTGTACTATGAGTTGCATACAAAAGCCAAGAAAAAGGCAATCTATGCTTATAGTATAGAATACATAAAATGGGCAAGCTATTTCTTGTACAATTAATACAAATACATATAATTTGTTCTGATTCGGAATATTCCAAACTCCTGTTGGAAACTGCTTTGTGATGTACGGGCTTACTTCCATTAAAATTATAGTCATTATCATCATTCGAATAAAAATTTTTTGCATGCTCGATATTCGTGTTAACATAATGTCCAGTTTTTGTTTTATTATTGGGTCTTCACAATCGTCAGTGGTGAATTTGTTCGACTCTTCAATTAATTTGACGAAGGTGTTTTTGTAATACATGATAACTAATACTTTTCCAAACGTCTGTAAATGTAGGTACCAAAAAATTCGGTTAAGTCATTGCTTTCTCATTTTCATATTTTTTGATTACTCATTACCTGAGTAAGCACAGCGAAACCTTCACAATTTCCTACAAACAAGATGAGGTTTCCATCTAAATACAGAAAGTTTGCTAACACAGCAACAATGAAAATGAGGTAAGTTACAGCGAATAATCCTGAACCCACTAAAAATCTCTTTTTGTTCATACGTGGGTCTTGTCCAGTTATTTTAAGCAACCACAATGGCGACTTTAGTACGTCGGTATCGTTCCCAGACATGTGCACCAAAAATTTATTGCGTTTATTAGAATCTAAAATTGGCACTGATTAATAAATAATAAATTATATAATGAATATGATTAATAAATGTTAAGTTATATTATATGCATTGCACACCGTATTTTATACGTCGAACTTCTTAGAAACATTATTAACTTCCATTATTTTTATGCTAAGTAAATACTTATAGGTATAATGCTTGAGTTATAAACTTATACACATTTAATTAATAAAAATTTAAATAATTCATTTTCAAATATTTATTTCTTTTTTAAGCAAATTAAAATAAAAGAGATATTACCTTCACTGTGTTTGTTCACTGTTCCAGTCTGTCCACAAGAAATGTACAACTGTTTGGTTTCGTATCTTTAGGAATAAATTTCTGCATAATTTAATACCAATAATGATATAAATATAGTAAATTAAATAAGATTAGGGGTTCGTCTGAATGAAAATATATTGTGAGTAAAATCAGCTGCCGATGTAACGTATTTATTAGGAAGTTATTGGAAAAAATAATTTTGTAAATACAAGTAATTGATACACTATTTCGTTAATAATATATGGTATCATTCTTGACCTTTTCAATTATTAATAAAGAAATGTTCTTGGTTTTTTTAGGTCGGGTAGAATTTTAAAATATAATTAGATATAATTAGTTCTAAGTAATTATATTTTAAATTTCTACCCGACCTAAAAAAAACAAGAACATTTCGTTATTAACTATAATTCTTTAGTATCAAAATTGAAATGCTACAGAAATATTTATCCTGAAATAAAAACAATGACAAATCCGAGAAAATATTAGTTGATACCTACCCTTTTTGAAATTGTCTTTCGTAAAACTGCAACACCATACATCTACAAATAGAAACATCTACATTTAATGATATTTCCAGCAATCTAACCGGTGATTGTTGTAATATTTACACAAACCCCTACCATCAAAATATTTAAGTAAAACCTAAATACGTATTTCGGCAGCTAAGCTACCATCCTCAGTAGGAAAACTACTAAACTTAAACTATCTAAAGTAACTATACGGTGTGAGGAAAGACCTCAGAACCAAGTCAACAATGGAAGTCTTGTTTCTATTAGAAGGATTAAAAATGCGTCATCTTTACAGGCTATATTCTTAAAAAAATCGGAAAATATCCTTGGAAAAAAATCCAAATTTTAAGAATTATCCTTCTGCTCAGGGTTTCTCTTCACTTTAATATTGCATACCTAAATCTTTTTTACAAAGCATGTTTTTAACATAATTTTCAGTAAACACAAAAACGCTTTAATTAAAGTATCTTTTACCTTGCATTCATACAGACTTAATCTTAAATAACTTTCTGTTCTTGCATATCTAGGTACCTAGTTATATGAAGATTTCAGAATTCTTAATAGCTTCTGAAAAATGCGAATCTATCTAATTTGGCTACCTACTTTCCATTACTTTACTGGGATCATTAAGACAAAAATACTCGCTAAAATAATCAATTTTCTACTAAAATAACTTTATTAATACCAATGTGTAATTCCACACGAGTTTGATACAAAATTTACAAAAAGCATCCTGATTCCTAACATAATGGAGATACCTATTTCTGCCAGCTGAAGTGAAAGAAAAGCCGAAAAAAAACTTACTGCCGAGGAAATCGAAAGCTCGTTATGACAAAGAGCTTGATATTTATTTTTAAAGGAGAAGGCGAGTGTTGCAGAACCGCTCCACAGGCTTCTAGACAAGGAAGCTAAATGGTTATGGACAGCATAAGATAAACTGGTGTTCAATAAAGTGAAAGAGCTACCTACTGTCTTCAGAGTCGTTACTGATGCACTACGACTGTAACCAAGCGTTGTTACTAGCTTGCGATGGATGCTTCATGGGGTGTCGGAGCTGTCCTCAACCATGTGAGAGTCGATGGAACTGAGGCACCAATTACGTTTCATTTAAAAACACCAAACGAAACAGAAAGAAGATATTCACAACTACATCGAGAAGCTTTGGGTATTTAACGGGGGTGAAGAAATTCCACAATTATGTGTATAAGATCGACATGTCCAAATCACCACGGATCACAAGTCGTTACTAGGAATTCTTGGAGAGCACAAGCTGACTCCAGAATTGACTTCACCTAGATTAGTACATTGGGCTTTCTTTTAAACAATTACGATTATGAACTCAAGTATCAACCAGACACGTCCATTAGCCGCGCTGATGCGTTAAGTAGATTACCACCAAATACAACAGATTTAAATGCAGGCGAAAATGTTACTGTCGCATCTAGAGATCCAATCTTAGGTCAAGTGCTAAACTACATACGAGAAGGATAGCTAGCAGATATGGAACAAGACCCACAGTTTAAAGCTCATCCGGTAAGGAAGCATGAACTCTCAACAGTAGTTGGCGGCCAAGTTTAGACGCAAAAATCGAAGAAGTGGCGAGACCATGTCTAACATGCCAAAAGATGCAGAATGCACCAGCCAAAGCTCCGTTGCACCCATGGAAATTCCCAAGCGGAGAGAATGGTTCAATAAACCATGAAAGTTCTGTCGAAACTAGAGGAGGGGGACTGGCATGCAAAGATAGCTAGATTTCTAGTATCCCAGCACACAACTCTATCAACTGTGACAGGGTTCAGTCCGCCAGAAGTGCTTTGCAACAGGCGATTGAGAACCGGTTTTGACATGCTACGTCCAAACTTAGAGCAAGAATTGAGACTGAAGCAGAGTGCAAGTATCCCTATCTAGGGGTCGGAGCCACCACGCACCTTTCAGCCAAACGAGCAAGTCTGGGCACGAAATTATAGGACAGGTCCAACGTGGACAGCAGAAACAGTTGTGAGAGCTACAGGCCCATTCTCGTATGAAACAACCGGGGAAGAAGAGAAAGTGCAAAGGAGGCACATAGATGGGAGTAGTGGTCAATTTAAAATTTCAAAGTGGTGGTTGCTGGCGTTGAGGTGGTGAATTATAAAATTATATGGTGGTTTTAAACTTCCCCTTCGATATTAAAGTTCAGACGTGTTTTTTCTCAAACTCGAGATTTCAAAATTTTTATTAGTTATTAAAGTTATTAAAGGTGTCTAATTTGAAATGAAAGTCCTGTATATATTCAAAACGCACATTTTTATTTTACTATACAGGGTGTCCCGAAAATGGCGCAAAATATAATATATGGTACGCTGTTCAGTACCGCTAAATAAGTGTGAGAAAAATGTTAAAAAAAAATCTTTTCGTTCAAATTTGTAAGACATGAAGATGTAAAGTTAGCACTTGTAACTTTTTAAAAATTGGAAATGAAACTGACTAAGGGTACTCTATTTGTAGAAAATAATGTCTAATAATGTCTAAAAATTGCAAAAACGCACGTAATTACAATTTATTAAATTATTACTGAAGACATTTTTACATCGAGATAGCGCGAAAATAATTCTGGCAATATTGTGCTCTGTTCAAAAACCAGTCGTATGGTTTCCCAGGTACCTAATAATGAGTAGGTAACAATCAAAATAAATAGCTTCCTAACAAGTTATAAAATGTGGATGTGCCAGATTGTGCTCATCTTTTTCGGTTAATAACTACAAAAACACGGCAGGTAGAATTTTTTTTGTATTTTTCCCTTACTCCCTTGTCAGTCACCTACAACACCCCATAAATATTTTGAGCCATTTTCGGGACACCCTGTATAATACATACCTATTTACTTATATAAATTTATTCAAAATAAAAATCGGTGCATAAAATAAAACATTAATACATATTTATAAAATTAACGAAAAATTACAGGTAGATAAATAAATATCTATTGTTCACGAAACCTTATGTTATGCCAAATTGCAAGCAAAAAATTTGGAAGATCGCGGTTAGTGATTGTGATAGTTTTATAATACCTAGACGAACGTTCCGAACATATTAGATATACTCGTATACTTATGGTTATTTATGAGATAGATGTTAAATTAGGCTCCTTGTGTTTTTCTCCAGTATCTTACACATGTATAGTAACTTTAGCAAACCTATCTGCTCATTACCCAAAAAGTAATCACAAAAAATTATAAATGATAATAGACTAAACATTTAGAAAAAGGTATACTAGGTACTTGGCAGTTAGTTTTAACAAACTTTCAAGAAAAATTTCAGGGGGCTTTTTCTTCCGGATTTTTTTTCCTACGGCTTTTTTTTCCTAGGGCTTTTTTTCCGGGGCTAGATTCATGTAAGGGGCCCCAAAATAAAATGGGAATAGCCTGTAAATCGATTTACCACCAATATATTAAATTATTTGTAGAAATTGTGTTTGTATTTATCCCTGTGGTGCACAGAAGCTAGTAATGATTATAAATCCCCTTGCATTTCTTATCCGCACGTCCCTATGTATTAGAAGATTAAAATATTTTTCACTAGCTTACCCAAAGATCGTATCTGAACAAGTTTTATGTAATATAAATAATAAATATTAAATAAAATATCGATTTTAACGGGAAATAACAATATTTATTTGCTTTATACGTATTTCGGCATCAATGTGCCATTGTCAAAAGCATATATAAGATATTTAATAACAAATGCAAAATGATTTACATAGTGACTGCTTGATTCTATTATTTTAACACTGCGTGAAGAAGCTGGCCCCAGTCAACCCGTCGGAGGTCAGTCGCTTATCAGTGTTTTAAAAAGATATTTATTTCAAAATTTTCAGTAAAGGAGAATCTAAGAGTTCAATTTGCTCATTCATTAAAGGTATGTTGTTTTTTGTGTGTTTATAAATTTCAAAAGCTTCTAAAATATTTAATTTATTTTTGTTATCAGAAAAGTGTAAAAATTTAATTGTATTATTAGATGTTAATGTGTGATTTTGTTCTAACAAATGTTTAGCATAATTTTATTTATGTGCATGTTTATTTGTAACAACGGATATGTTCTTTTTGTCTAATACTGAAATTTCTAATTGTTTGACCTATATATTCTGAATCACAATGTGAACAATTTAATTTATAAATACCTACCTGATTTTAGCAAATCATTAGTATTATCATCATCATCATGATTTTATCTAATAAGTTTTATGTAATTTACCTGATAATTTGCAGGTAGTAGTTGTTAGTGTGTACCCTTAAAGGATTTTGTACTGGTTTTCTGTCGGCTTTCTTAAGGGGGCTTTGGGGAGGGGTTAGGCAATATGCCATGCAACGTAAAAGTTAGCGAAAACACGAAATCTTTTGTCAAAGATTACGTTTCCAAAAAACATTTTTAAAAGCAGATCGCTGGTTTATTATACCTTTGGACGGCATAGAATTGCTTGTACAGAGCTAGTTTTTTGAAAAACGATTCCATATAATTTATAGAGGTCAATTTAGGTATTTTTGATTATTGAAAAATAAGGCTAAATTTTGACTTACCGAAAAAAACGGCTCTGTACGTGCGTTTATTTAGTTGGTTAGAATAGAATAATAATTGTAGAAAACGATTTCAACTACACCCATTTTTGAAAAATCTTTGTCAAAGCAATATGTTTGAAGACGTTTTTCGGACCCTACGAAACAGCAGAATGAAGAAAGTTAGGCAACACACTTACTAATGCATAGCATGACTAATGCCGTTTACCTGCGTTTATGCATCCACCTCTTATCAGTTAATCCCATCTGGTTTTGAAAGTGATGGTTCGCAACTTATTTCAGTGTTAATAGTATGGAAAGTTTTATGGAAGTACCAGAGGCTAACGGCCGAAAATTGAAAAAAATTAATAACAAATTAATTTAATATAATAATATTTTATTAATAATATAATAATATAATTAAAAATAATAATTAATATAAATTAATTTCATACTTTAGGAGATAGATAAGGCGTCAACAAAGTAACGCTCGAAAATATCAATAACTTAATTAGAACTTTCAATAAATATTTTTCAAAATCCATTAAGAATTCTGAAATCTTGATGTGGTTGAAGTTACTTCTCTGAATTCTAGTCAATATTTATAGAATAATATTACCTGCCGAGAATGTTAGACGTCTGTACATTCCGCGTTACTTATTATGTTTTTCCCGCAATGATTTCTAAAAGATTATTAATATTATAAACTTTTATTTAATAATTTTCATTTTAAAGATTCCTATCTCCGTTGCTATGCTATTTACTATTTTAAATAAACAAACAAGTGTCTTTAAACAGTTAATTATGTTTCCCATATGGTGTTATCATTTCCAATGTCTCCGATGGTTGCAAGGATTGCGAAATCTGTGAATTTTTCCTTGAATTATTATTCCACTAACGAGAATTTAATAACGCAACATAGGGCAACAATTCAGGGCCGCGCCAAGGGTAGTTGCCGCCGGGGTGCCAGGCCTATTTTGCCCCCCCCCCCAGGATTAGCCATAGGTGTATTATCGCCCGGTGCCAAATCGCCCAATTTTATTATTATTTTTATCATTTTTGATAATAAAATGTACCCACATTATTCCGAAATTATTATTATTGTTATTATTATTATTTTACAAATAATGTTCAAAATGATCGCCATTAGCTTCAAGACGAGCTTCTATTGTTCGAAAAAAATTTTGAAGCTAAAGACGGTCATTATTCAAAAAACGGATTAGCAGAATTATTTTATTATTCGCATTTTTCATCTTTGAAGTGTGATTTACACGAAAACGGTTATTGGCAGGAAAAAATCTCCAGAGACTGTTTCAACCGTAAATTAGTTGAGAATTTCGAAAATTCTATCAAAAACAAAAAAACAGTGGCGTTCCATTTTTTCCTCCAGTAATATTCACATACGCACCTGGAGTTACGCCACTGGAGAAGGAAAAAACTGACGAATATGGTCCACTTATAGAAAATGTACATACATATGTATTGTTTAGTTTTTAAAATTTAATTCCTAGTCATTTCCGAATAAATGAAAAGATCGCAATTTTTCAGCACCCTGTATCTCGGTAACGAAGCATTTGCGGAACTATGCATATTACGAATTTTTAACTTGTTTTCGAATGTACTATATCCTCTGTAAATCTTTAAATGTCATTCTGGACACCCTGTATTTACATTTCAAAGAAGAAATTTGATGTACTAAGTAATTATTATATTCTGTAGAAGTTTTGTGTCAATATGGACTTCGATTTTGGAAAATTAATACTATAGAGGGAAACGTGTTTCTTCTAAAAGATTATCAAGCTTTCAGCTCTTACGTTTTTATATTGAAAATCTTGGTGGGTGGATTTATGCCAAGTGTCGTTTCGACACTCCTGGCCGTAAAGACGGCAAGTTGCAAATAATGTTAATGTACAGTCAGCGACAAATGTTTTCACCAGTCTTGTACCACTGTAACCCGCTTTACTGAGAAATATAACAGATTTCTATATTTAATTTCATCTTCTTAACAGTGTTACCAAGATACCTATATAAAACAATAAGAACGACGTTACGGTACCTCTTATATTTCTCAGAAAAACGTGTTCAGTGGTATCATACTGGTGAAAACATTTGTCGCTGACTGTACCTACATTTCTTTCATGTTGTTTACCAAAAACACATGTTGAAGAAGAAGAACCAACATCAACAAAGGGTGCTGGACTATTCCTACGACTGCTAAAAGGTCCCTGTCATAAAATAAGATCCGGCTTGCAATATTTCAACCTGCCGATTATATAAATATTTTCTTCTATACTCTGTTTTTTAACTAGGAGGAGTGAATACAATAGCCAGATTCACACTAGAAATGTCACTAGAAAAGAAGACTTCCATAGTTTTGACGGTAAATTTGAATGTCATGTTTAAAATTTAGACCTGAAATGAAAACTATAAAATGTATTGTATTTTGTTTGAATTATGTGACTGTCAGCGCCTAGAGAAATAATTATCAAATCACGTCAAACGTCAAAATTTATACAAATTACTTAGCGGTGTGCAACCGGCCTGGCCGCAGCCAATCACAGGTGTAGATTTTGACGTAACAAATTTAAATCGCTCCTCCTAGTTAAAAAACAGACTATAATAGTATATTAAGTATTAAGAACGGTAAGGGATGTTTACCGGTCGACGACAATTGTTTGGGGAGGAGCGCAGCGACGACCCCAATTATTGTCGGAGACCGGTAACCCTTAACGTTCGACATGCTTATAACGTTTTTTGCACGATCGCAATAAAAAAAATTGATTTAAAATATTTATATTTCAAAATGATGAAAGTACCTATATAACCTTATTTTTTTATATATTGACTGACAACCACGGTAACCATAGTTATCATGTCTACAATACAATGAATTATACTACTTACTGTTCTAGAACGGTAACTGAATTACTTACTGTTTTGTTACACCTAACAACCAGTAAATGCAGCTTACTGTTCTGGCATCGAATCTAGTAAGTAAACAAAAAAAGACCGATCGTGCAAAAAAAATATTAATTTGTATAGGTATCAGCTATTATTATCATTACCATCCGCATCATGAGAAAATCAGTTACCAGAATAAAATACCCAATACATATCTACAAACTCTAAAATGCAACCACAATAAGTGAACAAAAATAATCCTCTTGTTTGCGACATATTTTAGGGGTATTACAACTCTTTCACCATGCATAATCTCCCGAACCTGTACAATAGCATCTATTAAGAAAAACCAGTCGTCATTATCGGTATCTTTAAAGACCAGTGAAATTCTGCAGCATGATATACAGGTGATGCATATGGGGTAGTCTATATAGTGTTAGAAAATATGAAGTATCTTATATATTATGGTCGGTTCCATGGCGTAAATATTGGATGGTGTGGGCATATAGTATCGCAAGTTAGTGCAGTACGCGCATGACATCACAGTCGAGCTCGAGCCAGCATATCTCGAGCTGTTCGCAGTTCTCCAACCAAAATTACTTGATGATTTCCACTAGAAAAATATTTAGATGTCATTCAAAAATGACTTACAAAATTAAAATTAATATATAATCACGTGATTTACTTCCTGAAATAATACTCCAAAGTAAATATGAAAATATTAATTAAAAAAGATATTTAGATACATTATTGCAATATACCCTAAAAAATAAAACAAAGGATACACTTTAATAATTATTTTAAAAAATATATTTGAATGAACGAAAAAGTCAAACAAATATAGAATAACGGCTGTTATAATTGTTTAAATTGGAAATTATATGGAAATTAGCAGCCAATAAAACATAAATCAGGAAAAAAAGAAACACATGTTTCAATAAAAAAAAATTGTATATTTGACGTTTCGCTTTTATAAAAGCTTCATCAGAAATAAAGAATTTAAATAAACAATATAAAATTAAAGTTTAGCATATTTAATGGTAAAAAATTTCAATTTTGTTTCTTACAGATCTTAATATAATTTTTGATGAATGATTGATCTTTTGGAAATGTGAAAAATCTAATTCCTGTTGTGTTCCTGTTACTATTGGAACAACCCGCGACTGCACAATACGGCATTGTAAAAACTTCAACCTGAACTAAGTTGTCAGTCTAAAACCTAGGTACCTAAGTACCTTTACTGAATTATGAATTAGTGTGGTGCATTGCATTAGTGCATTGTTGCCCGATTGCACCGTCGTCACTTAAATTTTAAGCGAGCCTTAAAAGTTGAATTGCCATGGATACAATTGTCACCAAGAATTGTATCCATGGCAATTAAACTTTTAAGGCTCGCTTGCCATGGTCGGTTCCATGTAACTTTACCGGTAAAGTATTAAAAAGTAAAAATTATTGCCTATTGTGTTGTTAGTCAACCCGCTGCGTACATGACGGAATGCTTAGACAATTTGTCTTTCATAAAAACACAACAGAAACTGAAGCAAAGCAATGACACAAAACAAGTGCGGTTTTAGTTTTAAATAAATATAGACAGCTATAAATTAACAGAAATAATTGCTTAGTTAATTTTATCTAATAATAATTAAGAAACTTTGTAATAATAGCAATAAATTCAATCCTTTAGAGAAAAATGTATAAAGTAAAGACACAAATGGTTGGGAAGCGCTAACACGCCAGGAGTGCGAGACCTAAAAATCTCTTGTAATACTTTACCGGTAAAGCTAAATGAAACCGACTCGGCTATACCTTATATTTTTTGGAAAACCCTTCAGATATAAAATCCCAAAATTTCCAATTGTTCCTAGAAGAAAAATTCAAATAATTTTTACACAGAGTGTAGTTCTAGTTGATTTTGGTGTAAACCCTTTTTTCTATTCTATTTATTCCGTTATAATAAATTAAATGAATTATATTGTTAAACGTAAGCTGAATGTATTTATTTTTTTAGTCTTGATGCAGAGTGCCCGGCGGGCACGTTAGTTCCTTGCACCCATGTCCCAAAACACCCTTTTACGAACCTATATAATACTATTACTTTTCTCCAGTAGTCCAGTACTTAATACATTTTAGCAACAAATAAATAAATTTTAACATGGTTTGGAAAGTTACAATATTCAAGTTGGCTGAAAAGATTAGTTTAAGTTCTCACTGCATATCTAGAAATAATTCAGAGACATATTTTATTAAAAAGGAGTATACTTTAACATGTACAATAATTCTCTTAATTTATGTGCTTGTCCAGCTTAGAGTTTGCAGAAAAGTAAATTATACAAATCACATTTCTCTTTGACGTTTTTAAAAGCACCCGCCTATATTATATTCCAAGAACAAACTTGACGACTTAAACGTTTCCAAGAAATTGTAACTAAAATATTAAAAAAGTAACCTACTTCAAGATTGTTGCGAACCTTTCATCCATTTGTAATAATATAATTCCTCAGCAATGTCGCCAAATAAAACTAATTTTTTGCATGTAAACATACAAATTTTGAAGTTTTTAAAGTTATGGCCTCGTGAAAACGGTGCGGAGCAACGATTACTAAGGGACTATTTCGTAATTTTTTTCATAACTCCATCTTTTATATCTTTTCTAGTTGGACTGTATTACGACTGCTTAGGTGAGGTCACTTCCTACATTTGAAAATATTATTTTTGCATTTAATTTTGATTCAATTTGCATAAATAGATGAAAACCATGATGTATCAGCAATGACGGAAGTTTTGATAGCGGTTCTGGTCTTCACGGCATTATTTTATGTAATTATCTGTTTCATACGAAACAGAGACGACATTGTTAAGCTGGTTGATGAACTGGATACTTTTAAGAAATTTGGTACGCCACCTGATTTATCAAAAGTAAATGAAAAAATTGTTTCATTTACTATTTTCTTCATGGCTTACTCTGTTTTGGGCACCTTAATTTATGTCTCGGTGCCGTTCACAACTTTAAAAGAATGCGAAGCTATGCGGTCAGAGTATATGAAAGATTTTGGAATACCTTGTGGTTTAACATTAATGAACCAACCGATGCCTTTCAAATATGACTTTTCACCAAGAAGAGAAATATTTATTTTTTATCAAGTGATGGTGTGCCTTGGGTGCACTACTTATGTATCAGCTTTAACTTTGTTGATATTTGGAATGCTTCTACAAATTACAACGCAACTACGATATTTGGGATCGCTTCTTGAAAACCTCTCGGGTAGTTCCGAAGTAAATGTTGCTCAAACCTTGCATAAATATGTTCTGTTCCATGCAAAAATTATTGTGTAAGTATACTAAGTTGTAATTATTATAATTCTATGCTTAGCTCTATAGAAAAACTGGGAATTTAATAGGTTATTAGTTTAGTTTTTTGTGGATGCATTTTAAAGGAATAGTAGTTGAAAACTGTGCTAGAAAATTTCCAATGTAAACTGCAAAGTACTGTAAGCGCAAAAATAATATGGAGGGTGATTCGAGGAGAGTAGTTCGAAAGGTGGGTACTTGGTTGTCCCACATTGAGGATAAAATATCTTGTATAGTAAACCGCCCATGAGAGATGAGAATATTACTAAAATCATTTTCACCCACAAATTCTTACCGCTAATTTCATCGCGACCGTTTCGCCGCCAAGTTGTCTCATTACTAGAGACACATTAATTTTAATTTTTTTCAGAAAGTTGGCAACATTAATGAAAAGGAGACCTGCGTTAGATTTGCCTTGTAATTCCACCCAATTTTGTTAATTCAACCGACTGCAAGTTTTAGGGTTGGTATTTCAGTTAAGCTCAGCTCAGCTAAACTGAAACTGAAATACCGGCCTTAATGCCCGATCCACAATTGAGGCGTATCGCGTTTTAGCGTAGACCAATAGAGTTTCGGCGTTTTTAAAAATATAGTAATTACATTAACAGTTAGGTACATCAAAATGCGGAAATTAATATCCATTAAATAAAAACGCAAGATTAGTGGGCTCTGGACCGATTATTATCAGTTCCGTTCCTCTCCTAGTTAGTGAGTCCACCTTTTCGTTCCTTTCAATGCTTTGGTGTCCCTGCACCCACTCTAGAGTTTGTTATAAGTAGCCAGTTCCTCTAGTGTCTGTAGGCAACTATCCATCTACTATATTGAAGTGGACTTCTACCGACAGTAGGGCCTTTAGGCTTTAGGTGAGCCTGACTGTCCTGAGAGGGAACTGCCTATTGTCATAGTGACTCTCTACCACGTCGTGTGCCCATATGGTGATTGCAAGGAGTTCAGACTGAAAGACGGTGGCATAGCGGCTCGGGTTTATGCTTATTTCATGCCGTGTGCCCTCTTTAAATGCCCCCGCCTAAGTCCTGTCCCCCATGCTGGAGTTGTCTGTGTTCCAAACGGTATTTTAGCTCCGTTAGATCCCATCCGATCCGATTTTGCCTCATACCCTGTATAGCCGGGTATGCAATTTAATTTATTTGATATAAAATATAAATTATAAAACATACCTAATATGAAAATGATTTTTTCAATTATAGTATAGTATTCTAAAAGTACTACATAGGTGTCGATAAAAGATATTGATAACAAGAAATGAAAATAAGAAAATAAAGTAGATCAGTACTTAAAATTAACAAGGGGTTTGTTATCATGTAACAAATTCAGTTTCTCGCAATTTTCTGCCAGTAACCTGTTCCTCTTCTTTTCCAAACTTCACCTTTGCCTTTCACACTCAATTCTAGAACATTAACTATAATTAACCACACACTTACAAGGAAGGGGCACAAGTGAATGATTAGCTGATGCATAAATAAACTGGCGGTTTCCCTTTAATTAATAATCCAGGAGATACCCCTGATATTTCAATGGAGTATTCTCTAGTACTACCAAATACTTTCCGGGGAATCCCCTTCATCCCATTTAGATCCGGCAAAATTACAGTACCCGGGGGTACCCGAATACCTGGCGCTTTTACAGACCGGGCACCCGGTACCTAGCCGTTACAAAAAAGGGTACTGTTACATCACTAATTATAACATCCTACCGTTTTTCTATTAATTTATAACAGAAAAAAGTTAAAAAAAAATCTGAGAAGTAACTAGCAGCCGTTTTATAAGGTAAATTGAAAATCAAATCATAATGAAAAAACAAAAATGATATATTTCGACTTTTAATTTAAATTAAAATTTATTTAAAATTTTTTTCTAATTGAAAAGGGATGTAAGCTAATGATATGAAATTATTATTATTTATAAATTGTTGATTATTAAATTCCGAGACTAAAAAGTTAGGCAAAAGAACTATAGAGTTATTCAAAATGTTTTCTTTTTTAAATTTTAATATTTTATTTCTATTTGTTATTTGTTTATTAATGAAATTAATCTAAAGGATAATTGTTTTTAATTAACATAGTTTTAATAATATTGACGTTATTTTTATGATTTTCTTTGAAAAAAGAACAATAGCTCTATCAATTAGCCATATATTAAAGTTTTCTTATATTTAGGCCCAGAATTACAATCTCAGTTTAAACCACAGTGTTTTAATCTCTCCCCCTTGATATTTCCTTCGATTTTCGATAGTGTTAAATCTGTTAAATTTGAAAACTAAGAACTAACAAAATGAATTATTACTTTTTATCTTCAGCCATTGTGTATTATATTTGGATTGAATACCGAGTACACCGCTATGCCTCCGCCGGTCGCACTACCCCGTTTCCAAATAAAATTTGTTGTCTCAGTATCGTGGTTGTCTCATATATTATTATACGATAATAATAGTAGATATATTAGACATTTTATTGAAATTCTTTACATCATACCTACTTAAGAATTTAACTTTTAAAACAATAATTTTGATCAGTTGCAGCAGTCCCAGAGGAAAAGAAACGCACAGTTTACTTTAGAAAAAAGTATCAAATTAAAAGCAGTGTGTACCCCACTTAAAAATGTAACACCCTTGTATATATTTTTTCGATTCGAGCCAAATTTAGCTCAAATATTGAACACATTATTGTAGCTGACACGTCAGTTAAATCGTTGTATGCCTTCTAATTCGTAAATAAATTGAACATGCTGGGTGTTACCCTTATGGGGTAGAACACCCTGTATAAAAGATTAAAAAAAACTTAAGTTCTGAGAAATTAAACATCCCAATAGCCGCTCTAAAGGAATAGAAGTGCACTATTGTAAATGCCTTAGTATGCAAATTTGAATACTTACTCTTATATTTTTTGATAGCCTAAAGGTACAATCATGCAAAAGGTGTATCCGCAATTGGCGAGTCTGTCGGCTAAATAAACAGCATGTGGGTAGTAGTAGAGCGGCTACGGGCAAAAAATTGGCAGAAAACGGCTATTAATGAAACAAATTTGAAATTTTGTACACTTATTCTCATTGCTATAGAGATTACTTTTCCGAGTAGCGCCAAGAAAAACAAAGTTCCGGATTCAAAATGGCGGCTCATTTCAAAAATACGTAAATTTTATTTTTGTTGCAGTTCTGTTCATGTTACAAAATAAGTTAAAAGAAAGAAAATGTTCTAAATTTAAAGATAAATCTAAAAGTTTATATATTTTTCACATATATTTATTTATAACAATGCCGTACAAGAAAATTTGAAAAATAACCGTTTCTACATATAACGAAATAATAAGTTTCGGATTGCACAAATACGAAATAACATATTTTCATAATCAGTAATCAAACAGTAAACCGACGCATGAGCAACATAATTCCATTATTAAAGGAGATGGAGGCCTTATTGGCTTTACAAATAACCCATCAGCCTTGCGAAGCATCGAAGGTGGATGATTGCTGGTCCAGAAGTGAATAGAATTTTAACAGACTTTGAACGGTCGGAAGCCAGTGATGTTAAATCTAAGTTTACTTTGCACCATGAAGAATCGCCAAATTTTCAAAACACATTTAAGAACAATGTACAATTGTTAAAAGGCGCTTTTGAGGAGCTTGGTAATCCTTTTCTTGAAACTGGCAAGGAATTGTTTTGTATAGATACCAAGCTGACCATGAACGAGGAATGTGTTAGCAACATCTTGAATATTGAGACAATTGCCTCAAACCTATACAAAACGTTTGTCGAAGAGCGCTTGACAAATAATATTAAAACCCCCTATTCTAAAATAACACTTAATAAAATTCATTTATTTAACAAACCCAAAAAAGTTAAAAAATCTTCCATGGCGTTAAAAACACTTAAAACAGATGTTGATCTGTTTTCTAGACTTTTTATAGTAGGTATGTTGTAACCATGACTTAGACATTGATGAGTTTTTCTCCCAGGAAAACCAACAATATCGTCCTGCTATATCATTAAACGGAGTTCAAAGATCTTCTGACAAGTACCCTCTGGTGAAAATTCTAGAAAATTTACTGAGTGGCGTTTTCAATGATAATTACGAAAGCGATTTCAATGAAAATGCAAGAAACGATGGTCAACCTGTAGTAGCAACTGAATTCGAGCCAAATATAGAACAAGAAAGTTATTACGACTGCCTTATTTACGATGGTCCTGCTTTGGTACACCTTCTTTTTACCTAGAGAGGTGTCAAGATTTGATGACTATTCTGAAAAAAATTTCAAGTATTACATATTTTAACATAACATCAATAAATTTAAAGCTAAACAGATTGACATTGTATGGGATGTATATAGAAAGGACAGTTTAAAAAGCCACGTCAGAGATGTACGAGGTGTTGGAGCCAGAAGACAAGTTCGTCATAATGTGGCAATGCCCAAAAATTGGTTAGAGTTTTAAAAAATGCGGAAAATAAAACTATTTGGAATGTTGGCAAATGACATAGCAAAGCCTGATGTGTTTAGTACTGTCGAAATTGTATCTACACTTTACGAAGAAATTGTGAAAAATGGAATTGATAGTACCTGCCTAGGATCGTGCAATCAAGAAGAAGCAGACACAAGACTAATGCTACATGTACAAGATTGTGTTAATCAAGGATGGAAAAATATTTGCATTGGAACAGTAGATACGGATCTGGTAGTATTAGCCATTCACTTTTTACATTACTTTCAAAAACAAGGACTCCAGACATTAAGTATACAATTAGGATCAAACCGACATTTTCGGACCTTAAAAGTGGATAAAACGTCCTAAACTTTGAGCGAAGAAAAATCTGCAGCAATATCAGGATTCCACTCGTTCACCGAATGTGACACTGTTTCCTTTTTTTGTGGAAAAGGTAAAGCAGCTGCCTGGAAAACTTGGACGATATTTCCGGAAGCAACAGAAGCTTTTGAATTTATTTCGAAACTACAAGAAATTATACCCGATAAAATACAAGCGCTACTTCAAAAATTTGTTGTTCTTATGTACTGCAGCACTTCTGTCTGCAATGATGTGAATGAAGCCCGAAAGGAGTTGTTCACATCTAAGAGAAGGACAACCCCTAACATTCCACCATCAAAAGCAGCCTTGGTACAGCACACCTTGAGAGCTGCTTATCAAAGTGGGATTTACGGGGACGGTCTGGAACAGAACTTGAATCTGCCTGACCTCAATAATTGGGGCTGGTGTACATTAGAGGACTGTTGGACACCAAAATGGTCAACACTTCCAAAGGTGTCCAAAGCCCTTAGGCAACTTATACAATGCACATGCAAGAAATTCTGTCTAAAATCGATGTGTGGTTGCAAGAAGGCCGGTTTGCATTGCAGTTTGCTGTGTACCAACTGTAAGGGAGGATGTTCTTCAGTAACGTAAACGCAATAACTATAAGTGTTATACAGTAATTTATTAATTATATCTATAATTTACATTAAATCAGTTTCAGGATGAAGCTGTCTGCAGTCTCAATCATTGTATTACAACAGTACATTATTTATGTAATTCGTAATTACGAGTAAAAAAAATGCGCTTATTGTTGGATTTTTTTAAATTCTGTCTCTATTTCTGGTTTTATTAGAAAATTATATAGACACTTTTTTATCATAAATGCATTAAAGAAGAATTTATCTATATAACATTTTTTGATAAAGAGTACGGTTTCATTGAAAATTCACTTTTTTTATATTTCACATTGCCATTGCCATTTTGGACACGGACGCCATTTTGAATTGGCGCTGCTTGGAAAATAACTTCTTTTAATAAGACACACCACTGTGCCAAATCACAGATTTGTTTCATTAATAGCCGTTTTTTTTGTGTAGCCGCTCTACTATAATAGGGAGCGCCTCTTGACTCGCCGCGCCGCGCCGCTTGAATTTTGGGTCGCAGCTCTAGTAGAATAAATTGTACCTACCTGTTACGTATAAAATGTACACAGAAACTGTTACGACGTAATGTTAATAGCACATGTTCCCATACCGACCGACGCCGCCGGTTTTGTCATACATAGTATATCATCGTCTACAGATAGGTGTGGGAATATACCTAAATATGAAAATATTTATATTTAAAAGTAAAATTTGTTGTTGTGTTCTACATTCTATAAAACATTAAAATTTATATATAATATTATATAATTATATAATCCGTATTTATATTTCAGGTATGCTAACAAAATGAATAAAGCATTTAGCAGCATGATGCTATTCCATATAACAGTAACTTCATTGGTTATCAGTACTTTGGGTTATCAAATTTTGGCTAGTGACAATTACATGTATTCGATAAGATATCTACTTCACTTAGGAGGATGGCTTGTTCTTCTCTTCGTAGTTTGTTATAATGGACAAAGACTAATTTGTGAGGTATGTAGTCGATTAATAAATATTAAAAAAAGGTTGTTTTCTGAAGCTGTCCTGACTTTAATTGACAAATGTTACAATTATCTCAGCACAAGGAAGTTTTGTCCCTTCAAAGCCGGTTGTTCAAACAATTAATGTCTTTGTATCCCTTTTGCTTCAAACACCCTCTATTGCATGGTGTTTCAAGCAGAGCAACCTGAATCATGGTCCGATACATTCTCCTAACTCTTACGAGTTATACCTATAATAATAATACCTACCTATAGCGTCTGGGTACTTTCAAAACCGAACATAGGGGAATTGCATTGTAACTAACCTTTATATAGATTCCTGCTCGCCATTTAAACCCACAAGGATAGTAATGGTATGAATAGAATGACAAAAATACAGCGCATCTGATGGTACCAATAAATGTTAGTACTTAGTTATCTTTTTCTGTAAAAAAAAAAATATGAAATAATGCTATTTTGAAATAATATAGGTTGCTATGATTGTCAACTTTTTTTATCTGTCAATTAAATTATTTGAAATCAGTCGATGTTTCTGTTATTAATATCAAATAATATGAATAATAACGAGTACCTATTCAGTAGAGCAGAGGGTTTTTATAATAAAGACATTACCATCCTTGTGGGTTTAAATGGCGAGCAGGAATCTATATAAAGATCAGTTAAGTACAATGCAATTCCCCTATGTTCGGCTTTGAAAATACCCACTCGGTATATAAATAAATATACTACGTATAATAAACGTGGCATATCCTTTCCTTGTTGGTTACATCACGCATTTAATAAACTACTGCATTGAAAATAAATGTCTTTCCAGGATGCTGTAAAATCTCCCGTGTCCCCGTTGCCCAAAACCAATGCTCCCACTGATTTCAAAGACTTGAGGCCTATTATTATATTACCAACATTTTCTAGAGTACTAGAAAGAGTAATGGATTCACAACTATGGTCTTTTCTAAACAACTATAATCTTTTTCCAGAAACCCACTTGGGTTTCCGCGCCGGCTATACAGGGTGCCAATTTTAAGTTGTCCATCATGGGTAACTTTCTTACCTTTGGAGATGGAAAGTTGGTTAAATGAGGAAAGATTCAGTATTTTTTATGCTCATTTAGAATGTGAAATTTTATTTTTTATGTCACTTCTGGTTTAGCGAGAAATGGTGCCAACTTTTTATTTTTAAACGGAACACCCTGTATTTTTTTAAATTTTTCGATTGGAAATAATTTTGGCTTTAAAAAAGTATAGCACATATGTACAGTTAAAATTACTCATAACCATGATATTTAACTTTCATTTATATTTATTAAATTGGGATCACAATCGCCATGAAACAAAAGGGCACCAATAAACAATACCTAGAAATGAACAAATGTCAATTTCGTTTTACTTGTTTAGTACTGCTGTCACTGAAATCATAATAGCTATTTTCCTAACAAGTGCAGAAAATCGATTTTTCCGCACGCAAATGCCGTTGACAGCACGACGCGTAGCGGAGTGGTGTCAAGCATGTAAGTGCGGAAAAATAGGTTTCTGCAAGTGTTAGGAACAATAGTTTTTCTACTAGCGTGCGGAAAAACGCATTTTCCGCACTGTTTTAGTGTTTTAGTGCGGAAAAGTGGATTTTCCGCACCGTGCGGAAAAGTGGATTTTCCGCACTAAAACATGTGCGGAAAATGCGTTTTTCCGCACGCTAGTAGAAAAAATGAATTTTTCTAATAACGAGAAGGTTGATTGATATGTTGGCGATTTACTTTTTTTGTCAAAGAAATGCAAGAGACTCGTTACAATGTTTAAGAAATACTTTCGGCAATAAGTGGATAGGGACAGATGCACCTATTCAATGGCCGCCGAGATCCCCTGACGTAACACCACTAGACTTTTTTCTTTGGAGCTATTTAAAAGATACCTATAATTTATAAAGAAAGATACGAGAATTTCGAGATGCTGCAAAATAAAATCCACCAAGTTTTACATGAGACTGATAGAAGGAAATTGGTTCATCTCTACGTGCTCCACGAGGGAAACTGTATCGAACAATACTTGCAATAACTTGAATATGTATTCAAATAGTTTTATTTGATAATTATTGTTTATTTTCTTTATTGTTCCTGTTTGGTTTTGAGCTAAGCCAATTGTGATCCCAATTTAATAAAAATAAATAAACGTTAAATATCATGGTTATAAGTAATTATTAATTGTACATGTGTGCTATACTTTTTTAAAGCCAAAATGATTTCCAATCGAAAAATTTCAAAAAATACAGGGTGTTCCATTTAAAAATAAAAAGTTGGCACCATTTCTCGCTAAACCGGAAGTGCCATAAAAAATTAAATTTCACTTTCTAAACGAGCATAAAAAATACTGAATCTTTTCTCATTTAACCAACTTTCCATCTCCAAAGGTAACGAAGTTACCAATGGTGTTACTGCTTTATCTAGCATACTTGATGACATCCTGATAGGCACTAATAATAATAAATTAACTGTCCTGGTACTATTAGATTCTCCAAGGCTTTCGATACACTGAACCATAACATGTGACTCGCTATACTTCGCTATATTTTTATTAATTCTGCTATCCTTCTTTTCAAAAATTACTTAACTGGAAGATCCCAGAAAGTTTATCTAGAGAATGGGGAATCAAGGTTACGTACAGTTAATAGTGGTGTGCCGAAAGGTTCTATATTAGGGCTCTTGCTATATATACTCTTTGTACCTCTGATTTTACTAGTGCTATTCAATCATGCAGCTGCCACTTTTACGCAGGTGATACTCAATTATACTACGTCTTTGTTCCCTCTGATATCCTCAATGTTAATAATCTCATAAATACTGATCTAAAACAACTAATAAACATGGCTGAAAAACTCCAGATCTCCTAAAGCTATTCTAAATGAACTAGCAATTAAAATTGAAAACACCCCATTAGCTATTGTAGATATTAGCCGAAATCTAGGATTGTTTTTTGACTCAGAATTAAGTTTTAAAAAACATATCAGTTTGTGTATCCAAAGAGCAAAGAGCAAACCTACATTTGTTATCTAAGAGTAGTAAAACTACACTGTGAATCACTAGAGTCCTATCACAATTTAACTGCTGCGATACGATATATGGACCATGTTTAGATATCAAGGATGTAAGGAGAATATAAAGAGTAGAAAATAGTTGTGTCCGCCTAATTTTTGGTGTAAGGAAGAGCGACCACGTGTCACATAAGGTAAGGGAACTTCATTGACTCTATGACTATGTCAAATAGACGAATCTTACATCCTCTTTATTCTTTAACAGAATCATTAAATTCAAATCACCACAGTACCTATTCAGGAAAATCCGTTTTAGGTACGATGATGTACATAATTTAAATCTTCACACCACCTTTTCATATAGAACTAACATGTATCGACGTTCCTATAGCTACAACATTGCTAAGCTGTGCAATTTTTAACCAATCCTTCTTGAAAATATATCACTATGCAGCTTAAAAAAACATATAAATGATTTACTTTTTAGCAGCCAATAACATAGTTCACATCTTGAAAAAGAGTTAATATTTATTTCAAGCAACCATGTCTCTAAACCTGCCCCTTTTGTCTGTGTCGGCACATTATGTTAATCATTTCTAGAGTACCTATATACTTTCTTTTAAGGGTTAACTGTAAGAATAGTGCTTCTGAAAGGAAGTAACTGAACTTCGCCGTTGTTATTATATCTAGTATTAATTCAATGCTACTACCATTGTATTATTATTATATTATTATTATAGGATGGCTGTTTTAAAATAAAAGGTTTGACATATGTTTAGTTGTCAAGGAGATGGTGGTTGTTGAGTTGTTTTCTTGTTAGGGTGTTTTTCATAAAATAAATGTGTTTTTATAAGGTTTGTTCGTTTGTCTGCACTGAACATGAACTTTCTACACCTGCTCTAGAGTAGGTGCAGAGAGTGCATAGATGACGCCACTTCAGTTCTGTTAGTACCATTTAGTGCAGACAAACGAACAAACCTATTGCTGTCGTAATATTTAAATAAAGAACTGTATAGATTAATCAGTAAACTACAGGTATTGCAATGTTAAAAGATCCTACAGATTTCGGTGACTAGTCCGGGATATAAACAAGGCAACTACCTCAACTGTCATTGGTGGTGTATATGGTCAAGAGGTTCAAGTGCAACGACGTTTATCAGGGAAAAGAAGGTATCTCAGCCCTACAAAAAAACATGAAGACGAAGACGTACATCCCTGCAACACAAGCAGCCGAAAGACGGGGGGCGTTTGTGCCTATCTTGCAGCAAGAGCTGTGCATTTGTGCAACTGTGTAGACTGTTTTGCCGAAATTGGGTGAGTTCGTTCTGTTTTAATCCTCGGCGTGCATTTGTGACGAATAAATTTTGAAAGACTGTAAGAAAGAAACGACGAAATGGAAAATTTATAACTAAAATCGTTCATATTAAACAGAACATTGATAAAGCAACAACTAAAGCCATAAAAGCGTTACAGTGCTTTGTGTTTGAAAGTGACGGTGACAGAAAAAATCGACAACCACAACGACGACTGTTTTCGGGAATCGTTTTAGTGCAGGTTCCAACGAATATGAAGATAAAGTTTATTAATGATAACCTTACGGGGGGTGATCGTACATTATTTTTAACAATAATAAATTTAGATTTTACCGGCGATACTTCAGATTTAATTAAAAAAAATTGCTTTGCTAACTAAAACACACGAAGATACTGAAGACGAAGAGGAGGACGAGCAAGGCAAATACGAACAAGGGCAAAGACGATCAAGACAAAGACGAAGACGATGAAGCCAAAGACGAAGATGATCAGAGCAAAGGCGAATCAGAGTAAAGACGAAGAGCACAGCAATACATACGCAAGACGCGAAAGACATGCTGAATTGAATCCAAATGTTGAAAGGTCTAATTTTCATAGAGAAAATGTGTTTGTTTTCGCTTTTTTACAGTAACTATACTTTTATTTTCCTCTCCAGTCTTCACTTTTGCTACTTTCATTTTCTTTTTCACCGTCTTTTTCGTAGCAGAACCCAATTTTAATTTTTTTTTATCTTTCTGCTTGTTCTTTTTTTTTGATTATACCCTCAATTGTGCCTGGAGTTCTTCTTTGTATGGGGATGAAGTTAAGACCACTGCTCGCCCTTTTTTTCTGTTTGTCTTCCGTTTTTCCTCTGCCTTAACTTTAGGAACAGCAAGTATATCTTGAGGGAGACACAATTTCACACAATTTCATACCTATACAATTTTAAAAATTCCATTCATCTAAATTAGATATCTTTGCAGTAATATCAGTCTCTCAATCAAATTCCAAATGCAAAAGAATTCAAAAGGGCACTTCCTTTAATTGCCGTGTCCTAATATTTTATGCAGTCAAAACGTGGAAATTATGGAGTACCAGAGGATATTCCATTGGTAAATTTTCGGTCTGTGGTTAAATCTTACGATGACATCGATATTGAATCTTCAACAGTCTGCAGGAAAAAGAGTGGATAGTTATTTTATCTGTTAGGTTTCATTATTAAAAATCAACTAATACACTTCATGAACTGTATAGTATCTGTAATGGCAGAAAATTTGGATACTGTTAATCATGTTATGCCGGTCTATATTAAATTAATTATTAAAAAGAAAATTTGTATAAACTACCTGTCCTCCTAGTCAAGCACGTTAAAAAAGATCTTGCCATGATGAAGGTTGTTTGATTGTTTGACTCATAACTCTTGTTGCGAGAGGACATTAAATCGAGATTGCTACAACTGCAGCTAGACTTTCCTGAGATTATAACAATCAAAAACTAATGCCCCATCAGGCTACCTAGTAGCTAGGTACAAATATTGATATTACAGATTTCTATACAAGTATGGTATTTTATAAGTTACTTATCTGTTATTAAACACTGCAATATTATTTACAATGCCTTACAATATGTTAGTACTTTGAATATCCAAAAAATTCAGTAATATTGTGACAATCATGATAAACGTCAAAATTTCAAAGTCGCAAACTTGTTGACAAACTTTTCTGCAAACTTGAAATTCTTAACACCATCTAGCGGACGAAAGTTCGTTATTGTTGCCTTTGCAAGTTCATGTTGCTACTTTATAAAAAAGCAATCAACTGGCTTTGGACAGGTCCTCTCTGTGGTGCCATTTATTAGATAATAATCAGCAATAAGTTTTTCAGATTTAAAATACACAATAGTTTCATATACGCCTCTAGAGGGCACCACAGAGAGGACCTGTCCACGGCCAACTTCATTAATGGCAGCTTACGTGTCATTAATAAAGTTGGCCGTGGACCTGTCAAAATCAAAATTGGAATGGCCATAATATAGTTAGTTAGTTAGTAATATAGTTGTGGACTTTCCAAAATCCAAATGTCAAATATAATGTACCTTTTTGCACGATCGGTCTTTTTTGTTTACTTACTAGATTCGATGACAGAACAGTAAGCTGCATTTACTGGTTGCTAGGTGTAACAAAACAGTAAGTAATTTACTTACCGTTCTAGAACAGTAAGTAGTATAATGCATTGTATTGTAGACATGATAACTATGGTTACCGTGGTTGTCAGTCAATTTATAAAAAAATAAGGTTATATAGGTACTTTTATAATTTTTTGAAATATAACTATTAAATCAATTTTTTTATTGCGATCGTGCAAAAAACGTTATAAGCATGTCGAACGTTAAGAGTTACCGGTCTCCGACAATAATTGGGGTCGTCGCTGCGCTCCTCCCCAAACAATTGTCGTCGACCGGTAAACATCCCTTACCGTTCTTAATACTTAATATACTATTTTCGAATTTCTAACTATGCTCAAGCAACACCGAACACCTGCCTAGCGTTAAGCGGATATTTGAGGTACCTATGGAAAGTCCACAACTATAACTCGCAAGAGTTAGGAGAATGAAGCTGGCCATGAATTAGGAGAATGAAGCTGGCTATGCCTGAATCAATTCTATGGATACGATGTGTTTCAGACGACAGTTGCAACTATACCCTAATTTAAAATAAACTTGGTTGAGTTGCCTGTGATTTCATGTACTACCTAATTTCAATGGAAGTACAGTCAACTTAACCAAATATATTTTTTGCGCTACTGTGCTCTATTTCATTGTTTACCGCGGCTGTTTCCAAGACAGTAAGTTATGTTTACTAGTTGCTAAGGATAAAGTCGTCGGTAAAATACTTTGGGGTTCTAGAACGGTAAGTAAATTTATTCAAAACGAATGTGCCATGTAATTTGATAAATTAATGTCAGTCACAAATGTCAGTTTAGTTAAATAAAATGAATGCAATTTCCAATGTTAGTTAAAACAAATCCTGGAGCTTCTAATTTCTCATTTCTTGTAACAAAGTACGCCAGCAAAGATTTTTCATCAATATTTGTACTTTTCTTGGTACACCAATTTTTAAAATGATTGTACTAGGTACCTTCGTAGCGTCTCTCTAGACTTATCAGGAATGTTCCGAGAACCGAACACCCCACATTCCAAGCTTCTTCCATTTCGTTTTCGGAATCATTTTCATTAATTTTTACCACGGAACTCCAAATAATTTTCACAAAAAACTGCAATGGCGCTAACTGTTTACAGATTGCTATAGAAACGTAATATATCAATCGACAATACGGCAACGTGATGCGGAGACTGACAATTATCGCATTTGAATCTGTATTAATTATTAATTTATTAAAAATTCTTTTTACCGAATTCAGTAGCGCAAAAAACGTCATAAGCATCACGAACGTTAAGGACTACCGATCTCAGACAATAATTGGAGTCGTCGCTGCGCTCCTCCTCCAAACTATTGTCTTCGATCGGTAAAATGTCCTTACCGTTCTTAATACTTAATATACTATTAATATATTTATCATTCTGAACATATTTGAAAATGTTTTATTACGGAATATCATCTTCTCGAAATGTAAATTAAGCGATATCTGTAGCTCGGTAACAAACCATTTCTAAAATTATTTGTAAAATGTTGGGGCTCCATTCGCTACAACCGTGTATGTAACCTAAGGCATGGTTACGATATAAAGGGGCACTATGTTTAAGTACCTTGGGGGCACTGTTATTACGTTACTATAAGCAATAAATATACAATATGGCAATTCTTTTGTATAGAGTTCAGCAATTGCTCGAAATGTCTACTTTGGGCCATGGTATAAATATCCAGTTTCAGTACAGAAAGACGTATTGTTAATTATAGCGAGAGCCCAACGACCATTGACTTTATCAGCTGGGAACTTCGAAATTATGTCTTTAGCAACCTATTTACAGGTATAACTCTAATAGCTTCATTTGCTACGAATGTATACAGGGTAGCTATTAACGATGGGATCAAAGTCGTAGCGCTGAAACGCTTTGAGATATTAATTTGAAATTTGGAACACTTCAATACGACATTACTTCGCATCTTTAATAGCCACCCTGTATAGATATATTTAATTTAAAATAATTTCACAAGTTTCAAACAGTTATTATGCCTAAATATATCATAATTATATTGATCTGTACAGTTACTGTTGTGTTATTATTTTCCTTTTAGGTACTGAGTACAGCGTATTCGTATTTTATGCTGCTGTTAAAAAAATGAAATCTAAGACATAAACACCAGCAATGGTCATCATCAAACAGCGGATATGGTAAGTAGGTAGTTGTATTTGCTTATGCACATAGACCACGCGTACCTACAGTTTGTTTTCAGTAGAAGATTTCAGTAGATAAATAGTAGCATTAATGGAAAATTTAAACGCCCGATAGATCCTACTTTCCAAACATGATAATGATGGGCTTAATAATTATTCTAGCTTTTTCAATACCATCAGAAGTAGAGCAAGTAGGGAATATGTATCTTTGCAAGTTTTTTCCTATTGGGTATAATCAGTTAATTTTGTGATTTTTAGAATTATAGATGCCGAATTTCTTTGAAATGGACTTGGAGTTTGTAATAATCCTTAGCATTTCCCTGTTCATTTTCTCTAGGATAATTATTTCAATCTTTGGTAAAGTGGATAGGGTGCTAGTGTTACTTGTATTGTGCGAAAAAATTTATGTAGGTACTAGTTAAAACCTTAGAATTACTAGAGTAGAGACTGTCTTGAGCATAACTTTAAATTATGAAGTTGTGGTGAAAAAGCAGCCAATTAATATTTTTTACCACAACTTCATATTTTAAAATTTCAATAGCCGCTGCTTGCTATAAAGCTTTTGCTTTATTTTCATAACTTTAAATATTTAAAATACCCAAATCTTAACTTATGAAAAAGTAATTTTGTCCCGAATTGAAAGTTGTTGCAATATTTATGTCTAAATACACGAATTATTAGTACCTATTATTACGTGTCCAATAATGTTTAAGAGTTAATAAATAATGAAACAACAATTTTATTTATTTATTTTATTAGATGTTAACAAAATGTACTTTAAATGCGTATTATAGCAAACATAGTAGCTAATTATGTAAATTATATCTATTACAAAAGCATCAATGCACATTTATTATTATTATTATTAAAAACTACAACTATAACTGTTTTTAGTTTTTCAATGCAACGTATTATTCAGAAAACTTGGTAAACGAAGTTCTTAAACATGGAGGTGCATTTCATAACACTTGGTAGGGGTTAATACGAAATTTGATGACAGAGACGGTTATAGAGAGTTTTATAAAATAATTTTATTCAGTATAATAAAATGTTAAATGTTAAGGAATATTACATAGCTTGTCACAATGTTTACGCGGTGTATCTTATCGTTCAACTTTTCTTGTCGAAAAACCTTTTTGGTTCAATACTCATGTCATCCTGTGCGACTGAGCTCGTACATTCGTGCGTCGTATATCCAAAGAAATAATATTTAAAATTCCTATACACAGAAAACAATTCTGATTTAAGCTTAAAATTAATTATATAAATAATAAATATTAAATAAAATATAGATTTTAACGGGAAATAATAAGATTTATTTGCTTTATACGTATTTCGGCATCAATGTGCCATTGTCAAAAGCATATACCTAAGATATTTAATAACAAATGCAAAATGATTTATATAGTAACTGCTTGATTCTATTATTTTAACACTGCGTGAAGCAACTGGCCCCAGTCAACCCGTCGGAGGTCAGTCGCTTATCAGTGTTTTTAAAAAGATATTTATTCCAAAATCTTCAGTAAAGGAGAATCTAAGAGTTCAATTTGCTCATTCATTAAGGTATGTTGTTTTTTGTGTGTTTATAAATTTCAAATGCTTCTAATAGTTATTTTTGTATCATGGCCAAAAAGTGAATCTTTTTCGGCCGCGACTGATTTTCTGGTCGAGGCAGAGCCGAGACCAGAAAACAGGGAAGGACTATATAAAGAAAGATTCGTACGAATTACGAGCGAACGCTAGCCAACGCAGTCAAATTCAAATGGAAAGCTTGGTGTGGACGACAGCAACATATGTCTCCGAAACCCTTCCAACAGTACCTGCGAACGCCACATGTGATACCCTTGGCGTTGGTATGCGTTGGTTTTCGGTCTGGATGCGCCTTTAAGACAACAAATAAATGTCCGTACCATTATTATAGGCATCTAAAAATATGTTAGTAGGATAGAGGTACTTACACCCAGTATACAACCCGCTGAATATAGGTAAGGCATAAATCATGCAATGCTTCTGAGTAGTACCGGATTCATAAGCATTTATTTAAACATTTGTAGTAATTAATTGAACCGATTAATAAAAAACAGACAGAAAAGGTTTACTACCAGTGCGTGGTGAAATATAAGATTTAGATTTTATATTTCAATGCAGTAAAACAAAGAAAGTCTTGACACGGAAGTTCTCAGGAATAGTATTAAATTATTCGTGTAAATTACGTTTCCGTTTACCTACTTTGATAAATACAAGTCTGCAGCTGACATGTTGCACAATTTCCACGCTAATATTTATAATAATTTGTTATTGCAGCATAGTATACTTTTATGTTTAATATGTAAATAATGCGTAGTGTTTTATAAAACTAACACAGTAACGCAACCCTTTAGCTACTCAACAAAGTATTTTTCTTTTTCCTTTTTCAAAATCGGAATATTTCACATCTACTGGAATTTTAAAAATTGCTTATAATAATATCTTTGATTATATTTATAATTATGTTGATCGTGTTAAATAAATTTTAACGTGGTATTAATGAGTTTTCGAAATAAATTGAAGTAGGTAATAATAAAACCAAATTTTGTTGCAAAATGTATTCAAAAGAAAATTATAAACTTGTCCTAAGTAGAAGGCAAGCAAAACAAATCAAACTGACATTTCAGAACGCCACAAAGGCATTCCAAATAAATTATGTAAATAGAGATGACCCACTTAAGCTGTAATATAAAAGCTCTTGTTCTATTTTCTATTTCACTATTTCATAACAATGTCTCAAGTTAACTTATTAGAGTTCAACGTTAAAGTACTGAAATTTTTACATTTATGGCCACTTGAAAATGGTACAACACATGGAATATGGAGAACATTAAAAGATTTCTTTTTCGTATTGTACGTAACGCCTTCGTTTATAGCCGTCATAATCGGCTTAATTTTGGAATTTCAAGGTAACTTTACTTTAGTAGGTAATGTTATAAATTAGCAAATACAATGTGTTATCGGAAATCACAATAGAGCGTAATCACTTTGTGGCAAAATTGGTGGTAAAGTCGGGGATCGTGTAATGGGACCGCTAATGTGGATGACGTGATGATCGTCCGCTGAAAACTTTTAGATAGTATGGTTTAAGAGTTTTGTTGGTACTTATTTAGAAATATGTTTAGGAAATGCTGCAGTGATTCTGTACTAATCATTGCGCACCCCACGTGTAATTATTTACAGTTTTTTGTGTATGTTTAACATCACAAAAATCGCCGCTAGTGATTTATTGGCTAACCAAAATTTAGGTATGTTACGGGCACAACCTTCTTGATTTTCGAGTCTGACTTTCGACAGACTCGAATCAAGAAGATCCTTGTAACGGGTATAGTCGGAAATGGGATAAATCTAACTTTACCCGGGTAGAATGCATTTTATAGAAAAAGTGTCGTTATTGTCGAATTAAAAGATATTAGTTTCGAGCTTTACCCGGTAATTTGCGATCTATCCAAACCCACTTGGGTATACAAGTACAAAATATGTTGACAGCTTACAATGGCATCTTTTATAACACTGTCCTCCAGAAAATGACTGAATAGTTGCTAGCTTTTTGTTCTGGCAATAGTATTTACTGTCATATAAATAATAAATATTAAATAAAATATCGATTTCAACGGGAAATAACAAGATTTATTCGCTTTATACGTATTTCGGCATCAAAGTGCCATTGTCAAAAGCTATATAAAATATTATAACAAATGCAAAATATAGTAACTCCTTGATTCTATTATTTTAACACTGCGTGAAGCAGCTGGACCCAGTCAACTCGTCGCCGTGTCGGTCGGAGGTCAGTCGCTTATCAGTGTTTTAAAAAGATATTTATTCCAAAATCTTCAGTAAAGGAGAATCTAAGAGATCAATTTGCTCATTCATTAAAGGTATGTTGTTTTTTGTGTGTTTATAAATTTCAAAAGCTTCCAAAATATTAAATTTATTTTTGTTATCAGAAAAGTGTAAAAATTTAATTGTATTATTAGATGTTTTAATGTGTGATTTTGTTCTAACAAATGTTTAGCAAAATTTGATTTATGTGCATGTTTATATTTGTAACAACGGATAAGTTCTTTTTGCCTAATACTGAAATTTCTAATTGTTTGACCTATATATTATACTGAATCACAATGTGAACAATTTAATTTATAAATACCTGATTTTAGCAAATCATTACTTTTGTCTTTAGCATTGAAAAGAGAGTATAGAATATTTTTATTTGTTTTCAAAATGACTTTATATTTATTTGTGTTATTTATAATTTTAGCAATCTTTTCTGAAATTTTACCAAAATATGGAATTGAAACGTATTTTAATGTTTTATCAGTGTTATTAATGGAATAAACTTTTTGAATAGCTAATTTATAATTTTTCTTTTTAATTAAAGTGTCAATAAGCGTAGTGTTATATCCATTGCTATATGCAATTTGTTTAATAATTGAAATTTCTCTATTAAAACTATTTTTATCTAAAGGAATAGTTAACAATAGCATTGAATTAACAAAAAGGATAGAGTTGATTCAATTATTTGAACTTTGTATTAATCAAAATTATTTTATTTTTAATGATAAAATTTATCTTCAGAAAGATGGGTTACCAATGGGTAGTCCCATTTCACCACTATTAGCTAATATTTTTATGGAAAATATAGAAGATCAAATATTTGAATCAAATCTATCAAATAAAATTGTATTTTGGTTTCGTTATGTTGACGATATTTTGGCATGTTTTGATAGTTCTTTCGAATATATTGACGACTTTTTAATTTTTATTAATACTTTACACCAAAAAATTAAATTTACTCTAGAAATTGAACAAAACAGATCTATTAACTTTTTAGACTTAAACATATAAATTAATTCAGAAAACATACTCGAATATTCAATTTATAGGAAACCTACACATATTACCATACCACATAACTCTTGTCATCATAATACACATAAATTAACAGCATATCAATCTTTAGTACACAGAGCTCTAACAATACCTTTAGATAAAAATAGTTTTAATAGAGAAATTTCAATTATTAAACAAATTGCATATAGCAATGGATATAACACTACACTTATTGACACTTTAATTAAAAAGAAAAATTATAAATTAGCTATTCAAAAAGTTTATTCCATTAATAACACTGATAAAACATTAAAATACGTTTCAATTCCATATTTTGGTAAAATTTCAGAAAAGATTGCTAAAATTATAAATAACACAAATAAATATAAAGTCATTTTGAAAACAAATAAAAATATTCTATACTCTCTTTTCAATGCTAAAGACAAAATTAATGATTTGCTAAAATCAGGTATTTATAAATTAAATTGTTCACATTGTGATTCAATATACAGGGTGATTTCTAACGTACGGAGGAAACAGAAAGGACAAGTAGAGGGGACCAAAATATAGTATTTTGTCCAATAAACTTTTGATCAAAATCGAATAACAAGAAAGTTACAGCAATTTAAAGTTCTTATAATTTAATGCCCACGTTTTGAGTACCGCTGAGCTTATTGTATTCGCTTTTACATCAGAAACACTTCTCACACAATCTGATAAATTGCTCCTGTAATTTTGACTTAAGGTACTCGCACACTTGTACATTTTTGTGGCGCAACCTTGTGGGTGGAGCAATGAAAGTTGCAGATCGTGTTCACACTAAAGTCAAAAGTTGCGCAACAAAGCAATTTTTCGAGTTGCGCCATTCCAAAAGTGTATCCGCCACTTTTAAAATTTGCAAAGCTGTTCACACACACACAGGGCTAGTTCACGCTAGTCTTAATTGCGCCACTCGAGCTGCAACACGTAGTATACTTGTTTTTGTGATTTCAAGAAGTCAACCTCAATAGTCTTCTTTTTCATTAGTTGTGACTGAATAAATTAATTTATAAATAATGAGTAAGAAGACAGAAGCTGCGGCTTGCTTAGCTCTAGTTTTACTTCGAAGAAGAAGAAGACAAAATAGCAAGAAAAGGACAATTTGGGTCAGAGAATGGATTAAAAACCGGGAAAATTGCGGAGTGGTAAATAACTTATTGCGAGAATTGCGCGAAGGAGACGAAGCTTTTTATACAAATTTTTTGCGGTTATCCAGTACTGACTTTGATTATTTGTTACAAAAAGTGACGCCTTTCATACAAAAAAAGGATACCTTTATGAGAAAAGCAATAACGCTGACTGAAAGACTTGTAACGTTGAGATATTTAGCAACAGGTAAATCTTTGTTCTAATTAAATAACGATATCGTTCTGTAATAATTTAGTTTTCTAGGTGATAGCTATCAATCACTTATGTATCTATTTCGTATACCAACTAACACTATATCGTTAATAGTACCGGAGGTGTGCAAGGATGAGTACTTGAAGGTAAATAATATATTTATTCCAAATAAAAAAAACAATAAATTTGTTTTATTACATAGTAGTATTTGAATAGAATAGAATAAAGTAAATACTAAAACAAGTTTAATGAAAAGCATGAACTGATTAACAAGCCAAACAAACAAAACACTTTTCATAAAATCCATAAGTCTTGTTCGTATTACATACACGTGTACGTGGTACCATCGACATCTTCAACATAAATTGAATTGCATGAATTTGCTGGTGAAGTAGATGGTACTGAAGTTGACCTATCTGGAACTAAGAATGCTACAGGTACTACAGGCGTTACTATAGATTTTCTTGCTGCATGGGCTGCAACATTGGCCTCTAAGATACTCTTTTGAATCGCATTTTTTAGTGTAAACTGTATATCTTCCATATTTTTAAGCAGCCGCAATTCATTTGAAACATTTTCGCCGAATATTGTATATTCATCCTTTTGATTACTGTTTAAAACTTCCAAACAACGATTGATCGCTGCCTGTTCTTGCAAATCAGTGCTACTTTGCTCGCATGTCTTTCTTTTCTTCCTACTTGAAGACTGTGCTGGCTGAGAATCTGATTGAATAGAAGATGCTGGTGATGCTACACTTAATGGGGATAGTGAGTCATCACGGACAGATTGAAACTCACTATCTAAAGTTGTAATTTCATCATTTCCATCAAAACTATCTTCATATTGAGTCTCTTCTTCTATCTCATCGTCAACCGTTTCAGAATTGATTGTTATGTTCTGGAATACAAAAAATATAATATGAATAAAACATTTTCTACATCTCACTACATCTATTTCTCTAATTTGTTTCAAATTTTATTTTAGATGCCAAATACGGAAGAAGAATGGCTAGCAATAGCTAGAGACTTTAACGAGAAATGGAATTTTCCAAACTGTATAGGGGCTCTAGAGGGAAAACATATTAATATTAAAGCACCACCAAACAGTGGTAGCTTATATTTTAATTACAAAGGTGTTCATAGTATTGTGTTAATGGCATTAGCAGATGCTAATTACAAATTCATTTACATTAATGTTGGCTCGCCTGGCCGTGATTCAGACGGTGGAGTGTACAGCAATTGTTCATTAGCCGTTGGTCTGAATAATAACTGCTTGAACATACCCAATGCACGATCTTTACCTGGAAGAAATATGCCAGTACCATTTGTTATTGTGGCAGATGATGCATTTGCTATTGTTCAGGTTTGATTACATTGTATTGTGTTTTTTAACATTTTTGTATTTTAAATGTTTGGCGCGTTTTTGGTACTCGCCACGTTTCGCCTTTGCCGAGGGCGTGGCATAAAAAGCGAGCAGAAGTCTTTGTTCGACATGTGAAGCATGAACAACGAAATAAAATGCTCCACAAAAATACATCGTGTATTGTTATTTCTACTCCGTAAAGAATTTAGATACAGTCCACTAACATCACTCAAAACATTGGTCCTTTCGAACCGCATAGGTATTTCGAAGGAAGACTGAAAACATATCAATTTTCTACATGAAGAAAAAGTCACGGAGTACTTCCATAATGGCCTCGCCGTTAATGTAGAAAACAGACTCGCCCGATCCATCGCTAGAACGAAGTTGGGAAGAAACATAGCGACGGTTCCGTGTAAAACAATTAACCAAGGGTGAGTTTCCTATTTCTTTTTGTTTCCTATCCCACAATAAACTGTTTCAATCTAGTACAAACAAACATTTTGCGTGTCAAAAAATAGTAAAATTTAGTACGCAAATTATATGTGTTATTATTTTAATTGCGTAAGGTATAATTAAGGTGACGCTGTCTGAGTTATTTAATCAGTTTGTAATAATTATCGATATTTTGTAAACAAATATTACATTCAGAGTGTTAGTAGGTACAGTTCAGTGGCTCAGTTGATAAATAAAAATCATATCGTTATTATCACAATGGAAGAGTTAAAAAAGCAACGTTCTGTGCTAAAGTCCAAGTTAACTAGTTTTGCAAATCATATAAATAAACTTATAACAAAGTTGGATGCAGGTGAAACATTAAAGAACACTGATACTATCAATGTTCAACGTAGATTAAATCTTACAGAACCTTTACTGGGTCAATTTGAAAATATTCTAACACAAATGCAAGTCGACCCAGATAATAACCCAACAGATTTCGATGAGTTTAATGATTTTGAAAGCAAATATTTCGATGCAACGGCTAAAGCCGAATCTATTTTATGTGACAAATATTTTGAAAATCCTATAGTTAGGGGTGAAGCTGATGATAGATTACCATCACAAGGAGATGACGCAATTTCTGTAAGATCTGGTTTTTTTAGTCAAAATTCAGTTAAGCTACCCACAATACAATTACCAAAATTTTCAGGTCAAAGTGAAAACTGGTTAGAATTTAGAGATCTCTTTGTCAGCCTTATCCACGAAAACGATAGTTTGGATTCAACTTTAAAATTTCATTATCTAAGGGCCAGCCTTGAAGGTGATGCTGCCCAAATTATCAAAGCAATAGATTTTTGCTCGGAAAATTACTTGTTAGCATGGGACACTCTAAAGGAAAGATTTAATAGCACTAGGGTTTTAGTTCACAATCACGTGAAGTCTTTATTTCAATTAGAGCAAATTAATAAAGAGTCGTCTTCAAAATTGCGCCACTTGTTGGATTCAGTGTCGAAGCATATGCGCTCAGTAAAATCACTAACTTCAGACGAAGGCTTTGGTGAGACATTAATAGTGTTTTTAATTACATCAAAATTAGATTCGATTACTATGCGCGAGTGGGAGGAGACCATAAGTGGAAAAGACCTCCCACTTTCATGTCCGGAGAGATTAGAAAAGGTTAAGGGGATGAAATTATGTATACTATGCCTAAAAAGGGGGCATTTCATAGGAAATTGCAAATCAAGGTATGCATGCAGCAAATGTAAAAAAAGGCACAACATTCTTTTACACGATGATGCTAAAAATGCGCCAATTGTTGAGACTCATCAAACGGTGACCTCACTTGCTTCAAGCACGTCTCAAGTTTTATTATCAACTGCATCTGTAAAAATATTGGGTTTGAATGGAAGCTGGCACACTGCTCGCGTACTCTTAGATTCTGGATCTCAATCCAATTTCATCACTACAAACTTATGCGAAAAATTAATGTTGAAAGCAACGAAAATTGACATGACGGTTGTAGGAATAAGTCATTCAGCAAGTAAGGTGCAATCCAAATGTGACGTAGAATTGCGTGCTCATCATAACAACTTCATTTTAAAAACTTCTTGTTTAGTTATTGATAATATAACTGGCACTCTGCCAAATTTCCAAATAAATATGTCCAGTGTAAGAATACCCAAGGAACTCAAATTAGCTGATCCCTCCTTCTATAAACCGGGTAATATAGACCTACTTATTGGCGCCCAACATTTCTGTGAGTTACTTTGCATCGGTCAAATAGTTTTAGGGACAAATATGCCCACACTACAAAAATGTAGATTTGGTTGGTTGGTGTCTGGACCGATTTCATCCCATTGTTTAAATAGGGTACAGTGTAATTTAAGTCAAATTGACGTGCAGGTTCAATTAGCTAGATTTTGGGAAATAGAGCAGGGACCAGAACCCCGCTCACTTTCTATAGAAGAGAAAGCCTGCGAAGCTCATTATGTAAAAAATACAACACGTGCCCCAGACGGACGGTTTATTGTTTCATTGCCATTAAAAGAATCTATTGAAAAATTGGGGGATTCCCGTCAGCAAGCGGAAAAGAGGTTTTTGGCCTTGGAACGCAAATTGCAAGCAAATGATTTCATACGAGAACGCTACCATAAATTTATGCTAGAATATGAAATTTTGAATCACATGTGTATAGTTAATCCGAATCGTGGCGAAATTGAATTTTATTTACCTCACCACGGCGTTTTAAAGGAAGAAAGTGTTTCCACAAAATTAAGGGTGGTGTTTGATGGGTCGGCTCAAAGTACATCGGGGTACTCTATTAATAATCTACAAATGGTCGGTCCTACCATACAACAAGATTTATTTGCAATTTTGTTACGTTTTAGAAAAGGGAAGTATGCTATATCTGCTGATCTAGAAAAAATGTACAGACAGATATTGATTAAGCCCGAAGAGAGGCATCTACAAAGAATTCTGTGGAGGTCAAATAAAAATCAACCAATAAAGGCAAATAATTTAAACACTGTTACTTACGGTACAGCTTGTGCATCATTCTTAGCAATTCGAAGTTTGTATCAGATAGGTTTAGACGTTGAGTTCTCTAACCCTGAAATTGCCAACATTATAAAATGTGACTTTTATGTTGACGATCTATTGACTAGCGTGGATACTCTAGAGCAAGCACAACATATCTGTAAAAATTTGCCCGCAATTTTGGCAACTGGATGTTTTAAAATCTGCAAGTGGATTTCGAACGAGCCTAAGGTACTGGCAAATATAAAGGAAGCTGACAAGCACCCCAATCTTCTTGAATTTGGCGAACATGAGTTCACAAAAACTCTTGGATTAACCTGGTCTAGCAAATCTGATCATTTGGTATATTTAATATCAAAACCAGCTTGTCACCAAATAACTAAAAGAATAATGTTATCCGAAATTGCTCAAATCTTTGATCCTTTGGGCCTGTTAAGCCCTTGCACGATCTCAGCAAAAATCATGATTCAGGATCTATGGCGCGAAAAATTAGATTGGGACGAATCTCTCCCTAGCTCCATACATGAAAAATGGCTAAATTTTAGAACAAAACTCCCCTCTTTGAATAGCTTAAATATCAAAAGACAGGTTATTTGTTCAAACCATAAGAAAATAGAAATGCATGGATTTTCCGATGCATCCACATCTGCTTATGGTGCGTGTATTTATATACGGTCAATCGACGAAAGCGATAAGATTTTTGTAAATTTATTATGTGCCAAAACGAAAGTAGCTCCAGTAAAACAAAATACTATACCTAGACTAGAATTATGTGGGGCTCTTATATTGTCAAGGCTTGCGACTCAAGTTCGAAAATATTTTGGTGTAAAATTAGACTCTTGTACATTCTGGTGTGATTCAACAATTGTGCTAGGTTGGCTAAAAACTCCGCCCAATTTGTTAAAGACCTTTGTCTGCAATCGTGTGGCAGAAATTCAAGAGAGCACACAACATGATCAATGGCGCCACGTTTCAACAAAATCAAACCCTGCGGATCTTCTATCTAGAGGAATCACGCCAATGGAAATGCTAAATTCGAAACTTTGGTGGCATGGCCCCTTGTGGTTGCAAGATGATTGCTCTTCTTGGCCTATGTCAAACCTCAATTGCCCAGTCATACACGAACTTAAAAATGAAAATACAAGCTTGATCTCGTCAATAAAGGTTGAAGTAATAAAATTTAAAAACTATTCCAATCTAAATTTATTAGAAAGGGCAGTAGCGTATTGTCTCAGGTTTAAAAATAATTCTATGAAACCAAAGGGTGAAAGGTATTTTGGATCTTTAACACTTGATGAAATAAGGAATGCTCACACGTGCTTATTAAAAATTGCGCAAGCTGAATCCTTTGCTGGTGAACTTAAGCAGCTTCAGCAAGGAAAAACTATAATATCTAATACTCAAATTCAAGGACTAAGTCCTTTCATAGATTCAAATGGTTTAATTCGCGTTGGGGGAAGATTAAAAAATTCCCATTTCAAATTTGATAAATGTCATCCTATACTGCTTTCTGCGAAACACGAATTAACAACACTTATATTTGCGCGCGAACATTTACGTTTATTGCATGCCAGACCCCAGTCCTTACTTGCTTCTATACGTGAACGATACTGGGCCATAGCCGGTAGAAATCTAGCAAAGAAAATTGTACATCAGTGTCTGAAATGTTTCCGTGCATCTCCTAATCATATTTCACCAATAATGGGAGATTTACCTTTAGCCAGAATTCAGCCCTCTCAACCATTTGATACTACCGGAGTTGATTATGCCGGCCCCTTAACTATAAGGGACCGCAAAGGTCGTGGGTGCAAGAAAATGAAATGCTATATATGTCTTTTTATCTGCTTTGTCACGAAAGCAGTGCATTTAGAATTAGTCGTAGATTTATCAACTGAATCATTCATACTGGCACTACGACGTTTTGTATCGCGCAGAAGTAAACCTAGGCAAATGTACTCAGATAACGGTACCTGCTTTGTGGGAGCACAATCTCAATTAAAAGAGTTAGGAAAATTTCTTCAAGGAAATCAGTCTGACATAACAGATTTTATGACTAACGAAGGTATTAATTGGAAATTTATTCCCCCACGATCGCCTCATTTTGGAGGCCTGTGGGAATCGGGTGTTCGTTCATGCAAACACCATCTAAAAAGAGTTGCAGGTAATGCGTCTTTAACTTATGAGGAAATGTATAGTTTGTTAGTACAGATTGAAGCTGTCCTTAATTCTAGACCGTTGTATCCGTTGTCATCTGATCCTAATGACCTCAATCCTCTGACTCCCGCTCACTTCTTGGTAGGAAGAAGTTTAGTCGCAGTACCGGATCCGAATGTCTTGGCCATCCCTGAATCAAGGCTTAACCAGTATCAGAAGATACAACAGCTCCATCAACATTTTTGGAGAAGATGGAATAAAGAATACATAGCAGAACTCCAACAGCGTACAAAATGGCGTTCACAACATGGTGCTTTATTGGAAGGTGCAATGGTACTCATACGAGAGGACAACCTTCCACCATTATCTTGGAAACTTGGTAGAATTCTGCAAGTCCATCCTGGCAAGGATGGTGTGAATCGTGTTGCTACCATCAAGGTTTCAAATGGGATTCTCAAAAGGGCATTCTCCAAAATATGCCCTCTTCCCATAGAAGAGACCAACTCACAGTAAAGTGTTTGGTGAATTTTTTAACGCAGTTATGTGCAATTTAATTTTCACGTTTAAAGTGAACCTCTTGTTTTATTACTAGTACTATATTTTATTTTATGTGCTTATGATAACCTATTTAGCTTCGTTTACAATTTTTTGAATTGTTTGCTACTTTACCATGTTTTTTATATAATTATTAATTACATTTATGTTTACGTTTGAAACCGTACCGATTTCAAGGCGGGCGGTATGTTCAGGTTTGATTACATTGTATTGTGTTTTTTAACATTTTTGTATTTTAAATGTTTGGCGCGTTTTTGGTACTCGCCACGTTTCGCCTTTGCCGAGGGCGTGGCATAAAAAGCGAGCAGAAGTCTTTGTTCGACATGTGAAGCATGAACAACGAAATAAAATGCTCCACAAAAATACATCGTGTATTGTTATTTCTACTCCGTAAAGAATTTAGATACAGTCCACTAACATCACTCAAAACAGCTATGCAACCCTATCTTCTTAAACCATTTGCTTTTCGAAACCAAAGCGTATCAGAAAGAATTTTCAATTACCGTTTATCTCGTGCAAGAAGAATTGTCGAGCTGCGGCTCGATTTCGAATTTTGCGGAGAACTGCAGAACTTCATCCAAATAAAATGAGAGTTATTGTCTTTGCAATTTCTGTATTACATAATTTTATAATGTCGCGAAAACGGTCAGCACCAATATATGCACCACGAGGTACATTTGATAGGGAAAATGAAGATGGAAGCATTACACAAGGTAATTGGCGAAACGAAAGATACGAATTGACTCCATTACAGAGGGTGGCAAGAGGAATTACTGTATCAACAAAGAATATTCGGGAAGAGTATAAAAACTATTTTTCTCGTGTAGGAGAAGTAGAATGGCAACGTAATTACATTTGAAATATTTGTATTTACTTACTATGTACGTATTTGGAAAATATATGATTACTACTTACCATTGAATCAATTGTTTCATACGGAAGCGCTGAAGGGCCAATATCACGCAAAGTTTAAGTTTTTTATTAGACGCGTTTATTTCGACTAACAGACGCGCGACTGTTAGCCGCATGTATCTCGACTGTTAGTTGCGTTTACCTCGACTGTTAGTCGCGTTTATCTCGACTAACAGACGCGCGACTGTTAGTCGCGTTTATTTCGACTAACAGACGCGCGATTGTTAGTCGCATTTATTTCGACTAACAGTCGAGGTAAACGCAACTAACAGTCGAGATAAACGCGACTAACAGTCGCGCGTCTGTTAGTCAAAATAAACGCGCCTAATAAGCGACGTACGGAAGCGCTGAAGGGCCAATATCACGCAGAGTTTAAGTCGCTTATTAGGCGCGTTTATTTCGACTAACAGACGCGCGACTGTTAGTCGCGTTTATCTCGACTGTTAGTTGCGTTTACCTCGACTGTTAGTCGAAATAAACGCGACTAACAATCGCGCGTCTGTTAGTCGAAATAAACGCGACTAATAATCGCGCGTCTGTTAGTCGAAATAAACGCGACTAACAGTCGAGGTAAACGCAACTAACAGTCGAGATAAATGCGGCTAATAGTTGCGCGTCTGTTGGTCGAAATAAACGCGCCTAATAAGCGACTTAAATTCTGCGTGATATTGGCCCTTCAGCGCTTCCGTACAATTGCATATACTGGAAAATATTGCGCAACTTTATATAACCAACATGTTGGTTCAACATTGTATTGCGCAACTTCAGAGTTTGTATCTGTTCAGACGCGGCAACTTTTCAAAGTATACGCAACTTTAAAAGTGGACTGCAACTTTGATAATTGCGCAATTTGCAGACTTGCAGGTTCGTTCACACGTTGCAATATGCGTATTGCGCAATTTTCTGTGTTGCGCAACACAAAAAGTGTACAAGTGTGAGAGTACCTTTACCTACATGATCAGATTATGTAAATCAGCGGCTGTCAATAAACAAACACCTATAACTGAATATTTTCAAGAACACTTTAAATAGCCATAACTTTCGTCTTATAAAAATTTTTACTAAATTTTGTTTAATTAACTTACAAATATACAAAAGTTGAATTCAAAACGTAAATAATTACCGTGCTTCATTAAAAAAGTACCCAAGTTTATAAGAACTTTAAACTGTTGTAACTTTCTTGTTATTCCATTTTGATCAAAAGTTTATTGTAAAAAAACTATGTTTTGGTCCCTTCTACTTGCCCTTTCAGATTCCTCCGTACGTTAGAAATCACCCTGTATATAGGTCAAACAATTAGAAATTTCAGTATTAGGCAAAAAGAACATATCCGTTGTTACAAATATAAACATGCACATAAATCAAATTTTGCTAAACATTTGTTAGAACAAAATCACACATTAACATCTAATAATACAATTAAATTTTTACACTTTTCTGATAACAAAAATAAATTAAATATTTTGGAAGCTTTTGAAATTTATAAACACACAAAAAACAACATACCTTTAATGAATGAGCAAATTGATCTCTTAGATTCTCCTTTACTGAAGATTTTGGAATAAATATCTTTTTAAAAAAACACTGATAAGCGACTGACCTCCGACGGGTTGACTGGGGCCAGCTGCTTCACGCAGTGTTAAAATAATAGAATCAAGGAGTTACTATATTTTGCATTTGTTATAATATTTTATATAGCTTTTGACAATGGCACTTTGATGCCGAAATACGTATAAAGCGAATAAATCTTGTTATTTCCCGTTGAAATCGATATTTTATTTAATATTTATTATTTATATAATCATGGATTTCAACAAAGTGACGCTTGAGAATGTCAATAAAAATGTATTTACTGTCCTTAAATCGAGGAGAGTTTTGTCGCACAACGTAAATTGGTTCGTCTATGTTACAAAACAAAGAGAGAAAGTCTTGGTAAAGTTAGTACTTTACCGAGACGCTTGTGGGTAGTTCGCATATTACCCACATAAAGTCCAATACTAAATTTTTAGTTTCGTTTCGAGCTTTACACAAGATGGACCGGTAAAGTGTGTTATACCTGGGTAATCTTAAGTTTATACTCATTCTTAGCTCTATGTGTAATAATATATACATACAGTGTGGGTACTTTCAAAACCGAACATAGGAGAATTGCATTGTAACTAACCTTTAGATAGATTCCTGCTCGCCATTTAAACCCACAAGAATGGTAATGGTATGAATAGAATGACAAAAATACAGCGGATGCGATGGTACCAATAGATGTTAGTACTTAGTTACCTTTTTCTTTAAAAAAATTTATAAAATAATGCTATTTTGAAATAACGTACGTTGCTATGACTGTCAACTTTTTTATCTGTCAATTAAATTATTTGAGATCAGTCATAAGTTTCTGTTATTAATATCAGATATGAATACTAACGCGTATTCAGTCGACCAGAGGGTTTTGCAATTCGCCTATGTTCGGCTTTGAAAGTACCCACTCGGTATAGGTATGACATTTATTACACTAATAATCGTTACGTAATTAAAAAAAATCAACTATGATCACAATGGCTTCCACAACCTAGCTCGACCGCAAGGCTATTTGTGTTTAACTGTGCTAGATTAATTTAGTCGCTTATAACAAGACGAAATTGGTGGACTCTTCCACATTAGCGGACATAGCAGATTCGTAGACTACATTCGATGTAACGTAGACTACATTCGATGTAATTATTTCAAAGCTATATCGTTGAAGCAAAACTGGACGCATGAAAATATGACGCAAGCCGTAAATGCTGCCAGAACAAAGAAAATGGGTTATCTGCAAACAACAAAAGAGTTTAGCGTTCTTCGAACATCCCTTTTCTGTTAAAATATTAAGAAGGATAAGTTTGGAAGAAAGTTTCGAGCAGGAACTTCTTCAACACCTACTTTTGATGGAAAGAAAGTTTTTTGGGTTAACAAGAACATATGTTCCCTTAATTGCCTTTCAATTGGCAAAACGCAAAAATATCCCTATTCCATTTTCTTCTAAATCTCAAAAAGCAGGAAAAGATTTATTGGGAGGCTTCTTGTAGAGCCATGAAGATATGATGAGATTAAGAAGACCCTAGACCCACCGGCACTTTTTTGCTAGGGCTGTGGGATTTAACAAGGAGAATGTAGACAAATATTTTACACTCATTGAGAACGGAATGGAGAAAATTAACTATAGTACAGATTGCATCTTCAATGTGAATGAGACTGGAGCTCTGAAAGAAAAACGGCAAATTTGTTCCATTACCTCTGCAGAAAGAAGGTCTTTAGTAACCGTGGTTCTATGTATGCGCGATGATCATTTTTCCTAGAAATAATTCTAGTAAACAGCTAGGAGGGGTGCGCCACCTGGAAGTTTGTTTCGTTTTCATCCGTCCGGAGATTCAATCCAATCTTTCCACACGTTGTTTTCGGAATTATATTGAAAAACTACAGGCCACAGAGTAAATCCCGTTCTTCTAATCTTAGGTAGCCTACGCATTATTCGTATACAAAAAAATTGGATGTTGTATTACTGGCAAGAGAAACATTGGAATTATTTTGTCTGTCGACCCATACGTTACACACTTCAATGTGAGCGAAATTTTTTAGTAGGGCTTATCTGAAAATTCAAAGTGGAGGAATGGCAGTAAAAGGATTTGCTGCAGTAGGAAATTACCCAGTACGTCGATATGTTTTCCCTGGAAAGGATGTTATTACTGATCAAACTGATTCACTAATTAATAAAACAACACATTTTGAGGCCCCTCTTCAAAGAGCCGTAGCTCCGTTAGAAAGCTTTTCCGGACCCCTGTTCATAAGAACTTTTCTTCATATTTTTGGATGTAGAATCATCTCCCGAAGTTACGGAACGTTGTTTCCGGACACCCTGTATGTCTGAATGGCAATTTAAAAACAAAAATCGACGGGTCTCACGATTTTCCGCAAAACCATTAAATAACTAGAATATATGATTTTTGTGCGATACTTTATCATCACTCTAATATTTTCATACCATCCGCGGTACCTGTACACCACTTTACAATATTAATTCAAGTCCGGGAAATGGCACATTACAGCACAAGACCGGAAAGTGAAGCTGTTTGTTTGTAACTGAGCAAAAAATATAAAATTGGTGATGTGATTTAAACTGAAAGGTCACCAGGTGATGTTTAATTTGACAAAATTTAAATTCTAGACGTTGACGTTTTAAAAAAATATATCCAAATAAAACAAATCAATTCATTGTAATGAAATAAAATGTTGTACGATACACGTCCGTGATGTTATTATTAAAGTATTCGTTTAGAAATTAATAATCTTCTAAACTTATACTTTAATATTAAGTCACTTCCTGGACTTATAACGTAAATTACTATTATGAGCGAGCTTAAAATAAAAACACTGCGAGCTGTTTCGCTAAAGCACGTTCCGTTTTCACGATTCAATTGTCGTTGAACAACTAACATGGTTGAACGTAAGTTAAAACGTGACAACTTTGTTCACACGTTTCAACCTTCGAACATACACTACTCCTTTATAAAAGATTGAGAAGGACAGACATATAATAGGAACTAGTATTTTCTGCGTATGCCCGCGAAAATTAGCTATTAGGTGATGATGTACACAGCATACACGGATATTCTTACCTGTTTATCCTTATTGCTCTTTCTAACAATTGTATTGTCATGTCTGTCTATTAATGTTCTTGAAATCATTGGTTGTGGAGTACAGCATAGGAATATGCTTCTTCCATAAAGGAGCAGTGTATATTCGAAAGTTGTAACATACATTCAACTGAGGTTCAACTTTTAGTTGTTCAACGATAGTTGAATTGTGAGAATGGGGCTTTAAGGTGTGTGGGCAATAATTTTTCTAGTTTTAATTAAAGCAAATGTAACAGTGATCATTTTGTTAGTACTAAAGTCCTGCTGAATAATAAGAATTTTATTATTGAGGATCATTTAAGTTTCCGAACAATTTTGTCATACAGGTTTTTTGCAATTTATATCGTTTACTTACAGATGAAAACCACGACATAGGTTCCATAACTGAAAGTCTAATAGCAATAACTTGTTGCGTAGGATTGTTCTACGTAATTATTTGCTTTGTGCTAAACAGAAGTAACATCATAAAATTAGTGAATGAATTAAAAAACTTTGAAGAATTTGGAACTTCACCGGATTTAATTAAAACTGACAAAGAAGTAGCCATGTTCACAGGATATTTTCTTTTTTATGGAATGATAGGAACTTTGGTTTATACAACAATGCCTTTTGTATCAATTCAAAGGTGTGAAGCAAATAAAACAGCATACATGAAACAAGTTGGAGTACCATGTGGTTTGGTAATAACGAAATTTTATCTGCCATTCAGATTTGATTTTACTCCACTGAAAGAAATTTTAATCATGTACCAAGTGACTGTATGTATCACGTTTTCCACTGTAATATCTGCATTGACTATGTTACTATATGGATTGCTTAAGCATATTACAACTCAACTGCTGTATTTAGGTTCAAAATTTGAACAGCTAACAGACTTACCAATGGAAAAAGTAGTTAGAGAAGTGAGAACCTGCTTTAGGTTTCATATTGCCATTATTGAGTAAGCGAGTTTAATATTAAAAATTGTAGACTATAGAGTTCCTTGATAAATTGTGGGTTTTTGGATAGGGTTTGGAAACGCTTGTCAAACCTCTCTGTCAAACTGCTCAACTGGGCGGTTATGCGACGGATATAATAGTATTTCTTACTTTTTCTAATGAAGTGAAATAGTAAACGAATAAATGTCAACACAAAAAAAAGTTTATGTATTGTGTCATAATAATAACAGTGGCAGCTAAAATTATTTTTTTGCGCTACTGTGCTCTATTTCATTGTTTACCGCGGCTGTTTCCAAGACAGTAAGTTATGTTTACTAGTTGCTAAGGATAAAGTCGTCGGTAAAATACTTTGGGGTTCTAGAACGGTAAGTAAATTTACTCAAAACGAATGTGCCATGTAATTTGATAAATTAATGTCAGTCACAAATATCAGTTTAGTTAAATAAAATGAATGCTATTTCCAATGTTAGTTAAAACAAATCCTGTAGCTTTTAATTTCTCATTTCTTGTAACAAAGTACGCCAGCAAAGATTTTTCATCAACATTTGTACTTTTCTTGGTACACCAATTTTTAAAATGATTGTAGGTACCTTCGTAGCGTCTCTCTAGACTTATCAGGAATGAGAACCGAACACCCCACATTCCAAGCTTCTTCTATTTCGTTTTCGGAATCATTTTCATTATTTTTTAGCACGAAACTCCAAATAATTTTCACAAAAAACTGTAATGGCGGTAACTGTTTACAGATTGCTATAGAAACGTAATATATCAATCGACAATACGGCAACGTGATGCGGAGACTGACAATTATCGCATTTGAATCTGTATTAATTATTAATTTATTAAAAATTCTTTTTACCGGATTCAGTAGCGCAAAAAACGTCATAAGCATCACGAACGTTAAGGACTACCGATCTCAGACAATAATTGGAGTCGTCGCTGCTCTCCTCCTCCAAACTATTGTCTTCGATCGGTAAAATGTCCTTACCGTTCTTAATACTTAATATACTATTTCGTCATAAAAGTGGCATTTAAATGACAGAATGTTGCTAGTAGAAGAAACTTTTATCAAAAAATAATTTGTTGTTTGGTGGGTTGCTACGGTAATATCTAGATAGTGTCTATCAGGCAATGCGATTTTCGTATAAGTGTAATGTTTCCCGAAATAACCTTGTTAATAGATGCTTATTTTTGTATTATAATTTTACACGTTTGGAGATAAAATTACATATATTATTCGGAGTATAAGCGCTTTATGTGCTTCGGCTGATTTGGCTGCCTCACTACGATCGGCAGTCAACCAGCCACAGCACATAAAGCTTAGATTATACTCCTAATAACATAAATAACTATTATCTCCAAACGTCATAAAAGTGTCATTTAAATGACAGACTGTTGGTAGTATAAGTTTCACTTATATGCTTAGGCAGATAAAGTACTTATATGCCTATAGCATTCAACTTTTATGGTGGGTTGCTACGGTAATATCTAGAAAGTGTCTGTCAGGCAATGCGATTTTCGTATAAGTGTAATGTTTCCCGAAATAACCTTGTTAATTAGATGTTTATTTTTGTATTATAATTTTACACGTTTGGAGATAAAATTACATATATTATTCGGAGTATAAGCGCTTTATGTGCTTCGGCTGATTTGGCTGCCTCACTACGATCGGCAGTCAACCAGCCTCAGCACATAAAGCTTTGCTTATACTCCTAATAATATAATATACTATTTAAAAGGGCACATGAATATGTTCAAAGCTATTAAAGTACTGTATTACTGTATTATAAAAAAACACGAAAACAGCTTCTTATTTTACTGAAGCATAAATAATAAAATTAAACACGAATTTAAGAAATCTAACAGAAAGGTAGGTATTTAGATTTATATTAATAGTAATGCAATAACAAACTAACAAACTAGATAAGTAGGTAGGTATCATGTAGGTATTTCAATTTTACGTACCATTTTCAATTACTGGTTTAAAGTAATACATTGTACTTACTACTTGACTTGAGATAAACACGCTTGAAATTCCAATGTGAAATAGTTTTAAAATGTTCCGATATGATGATAACTGGTTTTTAAATTTTTAACCCCATAAATTTCGTTTTCTTTTTCATTAGTAATTTAACTTTGCTCTTCTGCTAATAAATTGGTGATAACTTGGTGATCAAAATTGCTTTGAATTATCGATTGTAGGCACAGCAGGTTGTCGTAATGCATTAACAACAAACAACAAACTGAAAGAAATTTTCTATGAAATAAGTACCTACCTAAAGATGAAATTCTACATTATTTTTATTTGAAAATATTATTAGTAGTCTTAGATCATAAGTAGCAGTAGGTACTTTACAGGTTTTGCTCTTCCAATTCACTTGTGCTCTAAATTGAAAGCGACGTGAATGCCCTTGCGGCGGCACATCAAAAGTAATTTTGCAATGATACCAACATAAAGAAGACAAAAGCTTACCAAGAAAAATGACATTACGTTTCCCAACCCTACCTCAACAAACAAACACACAATCACAATCTAGGAACCCTAGTGCACTTAATAATTTCTAAAAATTACAGATATTCTAAAGAGACTAACAAATCATTTAGGAGCATGATGTTACTCCACATAACTGTCACTTCGTTTGTGATCAGTATCTTGGGATATCAAGTTCTACTTACGACGAGCTACGCAGATTCATTGCGATACGGTTTGCATTTGGGAGGATGGTTATCTATTTTATTTTTGGTTTGTTACTACGGTCAAAATTTGAGCGATGAAGTATGTTGAGCATATTAAGCCAACTAATTTTGTCTATTTCAGCATATTGATTTATAATTACAGAGTACTGCAATAGCAAGGAAGGCTTATTTTGTTAGCTGGTATAAATTCCCAGCGTCGGCCCAAAAAGATATACTTTTACTGATGCAGAGGTCTCAACGACCGCTACCATTAACAGCTCTCAATTTTAGTGATATGACTTTGGCTACTTATTTACAGGTGCATAGTTCTATTAATTATACTTATGACTATCACTATGATGATACATTTTATCACGATAAACGGTGGTCCAAGTTGTAAAACTGCATGGAAAATATTATAAAACAATCTTCCAATTCCGCCATGATAATTGATATTATTGTAGAAAAGACTCCAAATATTCGAATTCGTTGTTAGTTCGCAATATATGCCGCTAATAATAGTACCGTTACGGTTATACAGTTTAACAGGGATACGATAGCATCTGATAAATAAGCCGCCGTTAGGGCGCGGGCCGTAAGGGCGCGGGGACACTCGGGCGTGGGACACTCAAGCACGGGCAATTAGGGCGCGGGACACTAGGGCGCGAAAGCTGTCTAATATTTTCAACGTGACTCTTGTCACGAAATAATTCCTTCTGATTGCACATACCTACTACTTATATAAAGTAATGTAAAGGAGTAGTGACATCTAAGTTTAAGTATGAAGAGCTAAATAAATTACAGATTTAATTGTATTCTATATTGGACCTATTGTAATAATTTTATTAAATTCTTAAAGTGGTGCATTAACAGTATATTTAAAAAACAAGTTTCATAATGCAAATTTTTATCGCAAGAGTTCAAGAACGAGTACGACAAAAAGCCATATGAAAATTGTATTTTATAATTTCAAATTTATATTACTAGTTCTTGGAGCAAACAGCAATTTTTTAAAATTGAAATATATATTAAAATGCCACATCATTTAAAAGTAAATCTAAAATTGCAGGGATTATATCTTTGGCCAGTATTTTCTGTAATTTATTTCCCTCTTCACACTTAAACTTAGATGTCACTACTCCTTTACATTACTTTATACAAGTAGTATGTGCAATCAGAACGAATTATTTCGACAAGAAGAGTTATCAAATATTAGATAGCTCTCGCGCCCGAGTGTCTTCGCGCCCGAGTGTCCCGCGCCAGAGTGTCCCCGCGCCCGAGTGTCCCCGCGACCGATCGACCGCGCCCTAACGGCGGCGCCCTAATGTCCTAGACCGAACACAGGTATAGTCAAATTTATTTTAGAAGTCCGATATCTACTTAAAAGATAAAAAGTGTGAAAGAGAGAAACAGACGCTGTTTTCTCTTTCTGTGCCATTACTTAAATGAGCAATTTTGCCCGCCTCCCAAAATCGTAACTGATTCACATACTGCAACGGTATAACGCCGTTTCTTGACGTAAGAGAGAGATGTTGCTATCGAACTGAAACGTGGAAGTTCGAGACCACAACACAACATCAACGGTATTTAAACACCCCATGTATAATTAATTTTTTTCGCGCACATTTTTTTATTGAAAATGGAATAGTTCCCAAATTCAATGAAATTATTGACGATCAATTGGATTTGACGAAAAACCATTATCTCAAGGACAAATCATAATATAAGTAAATTATCGGCAATTAAGGTTTGCGTTTTGTTCCAGGTAATGAGCACCGCCTATTCATATTTTACATTACTTCTGAAAATGAAATCTTAGGAAGGGAATTTACGTAGAAGAACTAGAATAATGCAGCTTCTAATAAATTTATTTCAGCAATTAGTCTTACTATTTTAATTAACATTACAAATTAGAATTACAAAAGAATCAAATAGTATACTTACTTTGTTTTTTCTCTTTATCATTCAAGAGTGCCGTGATTTTTATATAGCTTTATAGTGTAGGGTGGTGTAGGTATAGACTGTGGTATACACAAAAGACAAAAAATTACTAATGTCAAAATTGAAATGGTCATTCTTGTAAGAACGTCATTCTTGAGGTTTTATTTTGAAAATGCCAAAGCAAAAGGTTATTCCTTTAGAAAGAAAACGCAATGTGTTTCAGTGTGTCAAAAATATGACGACAATTGATTACAAGTGACGTTTCCACCAGTGACTTTAGTAATTTTTCTACACTGTTATAAAAATTAATATCTAAAGTTGACTTCGCCTACTCTGAATGATAAAGAGAAAAAACAGAGCATCGTAGGTATACTACTCACTACATGTTAAATGATTACAGTCGCCCTACGTTACTATCACGTTGTTCTTGAAAATGAATGCTCTTTATTATTTTCGTTTTCCTTTTTCTTTAGTTTCGGTCAATTTACTGTTAATTACCAACAATAAGCAGGTACTTTGAACCTTATGTTAATGTATGTAGATGTATAGTTTATAACGTCTAAACGGGAGCAAATCTTTGCAAGTAAAGCTCCACCAAGCTTACAAATGCCCCGGAAAATATATCAACCAAATTTTGAAAGAGAAGGCGCGACAATACGTCAACCAATTATATTCAAAAATACATTCACTGAAAACATTCAATTGACGTTTGAAATTTTAATAATTTCAGTGTTTGTCAGATTGTTTTGACGTTTAAAATCTAATAAGTATGAATGCTAAATCGAGGAAGATAATTCATTCTGAAACCAGAAATATCATTCGGAAGGTCATGGAATTGATCGAATGAAAAATATTTACAATTATTTAAATTTGCCGCCTAAATGTTTTTATTTTTACTGTACTTTGAAAAACTGGAACAGCGCCGGACACGCCCCCTTCAACTTTGTAATCTTGGCCGAGCTGTATGTATATATCTTATAACCGGCAGCTATAGCTTAACCTGCCGTCAAAATCACAGCAGGTTGGATGCTGGTGACTTAAATGCGACGCAGTCTAGCAATTTCAATCATAAATTTTTAATATTCAAATCGATTCAAATATTTACTTCCGTAATTAGGACTAAAGTGTGCTAAGGTTGTTTATAGAGAAAATAAATACAGGGTAGCTATTAAAGATCGGACCAAAGTCGTAGCGTTCAAACGCTTTGAGATAATTTGAAATTTGGAACACTGCAATATGACATTACTTCGCATATTTTATAGTACTAAAAAAATTTCTTTGACACATACATTCGGAGCCCGGTCGCCATCTTGAATTTTCTTAAATGGTAATAGGTGCAACGCAATACATAATTAGAAAGCTTAATGTTTTCTCTTTCTAACTGTGGTAAATTATTATGGGGTTACATAAGAAAATAATGGAGAAAAATTAGAAAACAATTTGCCGTACGCTCAGGTGGCTATTTTTGTATGCTTTAATTCTAGGTGGCTTTGCTTTAACAGAGCTTCAAAATTAAACAAAAAAACAATCAATAATTGTTTAGCAGATGACGGTAGGTACATTGTCATACTTGTCGTAGAAATTTAACAATCTGAATTTTGTTAAACATGGATTGGTTGACAAAAACTGATTAGGTATAGTGACAGAAAACAGTTTTAACATCTTCGTGAATTTAAGCAGTTTTTTGATACCATACTTTTAACAATCACAATATAGTATTTGTTTTTCAACTTTTAGAATTGTTTGTTTAATTTTAGTAGGTACCTTGTTTCTTCATTGTTTGTTTATTTTGTTTTTTGTTTAATTTTGACGTTGTGTTAATGCAGAGCTGCCTAGATTTAAAGCATACCATAATAGCCGTCTGAGCATACGGCAATTTGTTTTCTAATTTTTTTGCATTATTTTCTTATGTAACCCCATAATAATTTACCATGGTTAGAAAGAAAAATAATCAAGCTTTCTAATGATGTATTGCATTACCCCTATTACCATTTAAGAAAATTCAAGATGGCGGCCGGGCTCCGAAAGTATGAGCCAAAGAAAATTTTTCTATACTGTAAAATATGCGAAGTGATGTCGTATTGTAGCGTTCCAAATTTCAAATTAAAATCACAAAGCGTTTGAGGGCCACGGCTTTGGTCCAATCTTTAATAGCTACCCTATAACTAAATGCAGCATCTGTGCATATATTACGAGTATTGTATAATTACAATTTTCCATTAGTTGGTAACCAAATTCTCTAAAACTCATGAAGACATCGTAAAAGGCAAAACAGTTTACTCCCTTGGGTAAATGAGTATGATGCCAACCTAGGACGTGAGGAGGTTAATGAGATCCAAGCGTCATTATTATGAACAACGTCCCTATGTAACTGTACTGTCAACTTTTTAAGAATTGTTGTCTAGTACACTTTAATCAACTTTAAAAGAAGATGTGATAAAACTCAAATCTGTTACCAGAAAAGGTCGGCTACTACAAAACCTTCTTCGAAGACAACTGAGTAACTGTTAATATATGATTATTCGGGACGAACCTTCGCTGGTCGTGGTATCTTATTGAGAGACTGTATTATTCTGTCGTAGGTTCAATGTAGACAGTACACATAGAGGACAGGGCAGAAGACTACGTGTATAAGCTATGTCACAATTCTCAGTTCTGCTTTCGCAACAGTAAACGATCTTTAGGCCCGGTTTAATAAAGTCTGGTTGATCCAACCGTCGGTCAACCAGACTTTATATAACCGACCCTTATAGTATTAAATTTTTAAGTAAGATTTTCTTTTTAACTAAAGATAAATACCATTTACAAACTTCAATTTAACTAAAAATACCGTTCAATTTAAGAATTTGTAGTTGTCAATATTAGACAGGCATTTCTCGGAGGAAATTAAAAACCCATCCCAAAATATCTAAAAGAGCTCAAGCAGACAGGAGCAGACTGACAAGCTGTCCAAGCAGCAGCCAACTGTAAAAGGACTTTGTTGCAAGACGTTGTAAATTCTGAATACACAACAGTTCCTCCTGTAATACCAATAACTTTTATGAATTGGCTTGTCCAGTCTTAGAAATAGTATTAAAACATTTTCAGGATACGAAAACCTTCTGTATTTCACATTAATCTTATTTATAGTTTGTAAAATAATATCTTTTTGCCATGAAACCGTTTCGCCGCGGATTTTTATGTTACTGCTTATCTTTGTTTCTATGTAATTCCACGCAAATTTCAGACAAAATTGTATGTTCTTTAAACATACCTACCCTAATTAAAAGTCTGTAAATCCCATTTTCTTATTAAGAATAATTGTAGAACCGAGGAATAGTGCTGGTTCATTTCGAAGCTGGTATTGCTTTCTTACAAAGAAATTGATTTATAATTTAGTCACCACTCACCACTGTCTAATCCTGAGTAGTTATTGTATTTGTTTGCGGTAAAAGTTGTAAATAACGACTTAGAATTACCATTATAGTATTCATGAAACTTACGATAAAGTAATTTTCCCTAATGTAAAAAAACAGAAAAGGCGCGGCCTAAAAACATTCCAACTCGGTGGAGAATCTACGCGCCACTTCGCCGTTGAATTTTGTGCTTTTAGATTGTACACTCCAGACTCCAGAGCTACAATCCTGATGTGCCGACTTGGGGCATTACTTTTTTGCAGTACTCCAAACTTTTGCTCAGGCATGGCATGCTGGTACGGCGTTCCACAGTAGAGGTTGTCTGGAGGTTGTGTTCCTACACAGGCTGTTGTAATCTGATGAGGCCCACGCAGAAAAAACACTCGGTTTGGTCGGTTTTGGGCGCTTCTGCACTACCAACTGCAGTACTCGCATCATTAGCAACTATCATCCACCATCCTATCAACAACTAAAATAGGTTTTAAAATGCTGCTGAAGCTACTTCACATTCAAGATAATATACCTACTCTTGTATCGCAAATTACAGAATGCAAGTTTAATATTTATTTCCGATAGGTAGGTACTTCTTGACATTTCTTTTGTATATTGTACTGCATATCCATATCTCATTGTTTTGATCCATCGCTGGACATTGTCCTCCCACATGTTTAGTCTTTCTTGCGCTTCTATCATCCATCATCATACGGCAAATCTTTTGATGTCGTCGATCATAGAATAATTATTGACTTATTTAGAAATCTACAGCGTAGACAATCGAAATCCATAGTTATGGATTGCTATCAGCAATCGACACAATGAATTGGTTATTGCTATTCATTCTATATAACAATCGTCAAATGTAAATCTAATATTAAATTTTGAATAGTACACAGTCACGGATAATATAAGGAACATCTATAGAAGTTTGCTGAAGAGTATGTTCTAAATAATTTCATTACCTAGTGCTTCTATAAGCACTGCAAAAATCAACTTCAGTGAAAAGCAATCTCAGGAAATAGAAATATGATCCAATCATAAATGTTTTATGTTAAACAATGAAAATTCTATTTTGTCAATGTCGGCCAATGTCTATTATAAATTATACTATATACCTACGTTTGTTAATTTAACAGCTCGGCTAATTTTGAAGTAAAATTGTACAAGCTTAATAAAAAAAAAAGGTAATTATCTAATTCCAATGAATTACTTTACGGGTAACTTGAAGTACCTACTACCTACACGTGCAAAATCATTCTGAAACGGGTTTTCATCGAAAATGGAAACCTTTTACTTTTACTATCCCCAATTTCCTGTTTAAACTACAAATAATAATTTAAAATTATCTCTCTATTTCTCCAGTTAATTACATCCTGCATACCAGATTAAGTCGAAATGAGAATATTATTTTACCCCGCTTTCAACAAATTGCCTAGTAAATCAAAATAATGGAACACTTTCAGTTTATACTGTCAACTTTGATTTCCTTCTTTAACAAATTTAAAACCGGAAGACAATATCGATGTTAGGTACTGTAAGGAATTTCTTGATTAGCTATTAAATAAGTTACGTGTAATACAAAATTTGTGAATCATGAATCCTGTCTATTGGAAAAAAGTATTATAAATTGCAGTTTTGTGATTTAATGCAAATAGGTATGTAGATAAAACAAAAAAAGAGGCACCAAGTCTTTTCCACGATTAGAAAATGTATTAAACGGTAAGGCTACATGTTTCGGCCTCTAAGGGTCTTCAGGCCAATTTATTATAAACTAATCTACAAACAAGAGTAAAATAAAAGTATGATTACACAAAACCAACACCGCTTACCGAGAGGTGAAAAGTTAAATTCAAATTTAAAAACACACAATCGGCTGAAGGCGAAACAGTAAAAACTAACAGCGAAATATAAAAATCCTTTAACAAAATACACCAAAAATTGAAAAGTAAAGAATGAACACGAGAAATCCAAACTGATAACTAAAATATTTAAGATGCGAAAAGCTGGTTAACTAACGCCATCTAAAGACGTCCAAAGGCGCTTGAGGAAAACAAAAATCCAAACGAATTTAACAGTAAGACTAAAACAATTGAATATTAAGAAAGACAACGACAAGGGCAAATCTGATTATTCCTACTACTAATCTAATCGTATTAAATTAATTGCCAACATTTCCAAAAAATTAAGTTTATTATTATTGCCTTTATTACAGAGGTGAAGAATCTCAACATTTTTAAAGGCAAATTGGTGACTCGCAATGAGGATATGATCTGCAAAGGCGGATTTAACATTATTATCATAATATTAATATTGTAGGTTTAGATAACACTAAAGTCTAAAATGCTCATTAATTCTTGTATTGAAAGCTCTGTCTGCCAATATCTTTCTTAGGGCATGAAAACTGTAACTTGTAGACTAATGTTAAATATGGATTGACCATTATTTCTTGTGACAACAATCATTTTTGAACCGAATCTTAAAATTCAACGCGCATATCCTGCGACTTTTGAGTTAGCCGCGATTTCGGCGTTTCTATCTACTATACTTTCACTGCAGTTATTAGAAAATCCCCAAAGTAGAAGTTAAAATTCATTTCATAATAGGGTAATACAAAGTACTACCTAATAAATTAAGTCGAGAGGTAAGCAAACTATTTCTCCGCATTCTTGAAAGTTATCAAAGTTTCTATTCGTCCCTTTCCAACCGCAAACATTTACTAATTTTCGTAAAACTATCTTACAATGCACCCTTTGGTATTCAGTATTGCAGAATAGTTTCCCAGGTTCCTCCCACTTTCTTTGTCTTATGACATAAAGGTGGTGCTTGCCGTGTCGGTTTTCACAACACAATACTATGACATGTAGTAATTGCTTAAAAGAATTATTATTAATGCTCCGAAAAGGATTGGGTTTTCGTCAACCTTTGTGTTCTTGCAATTGTGTTAAAAAATATATAGGTAGTACCTACCTACTGCTATTATACCTACTACAAAAAAAAATTAAAACCAATGCAGTTAAAACTCGCAAGTTATTTAGTTCTAGTGTTTACGAATACCTATATAACCAGTGTGTAATTTAATAGTTAATAATATATAAATTGAACAAAATTATTACAAGAGTGATTCTACAATGGGGTGCAAAATTTTGGTAGTATTTTCTTAGTGTTCCTTTTCATCTAATTAGGTAGGTACCTAACTAAGGGAAGTCAAAGGAAGCATACTGAAGTTCATTTATTGAGGATATCATCTCAAATTAAAAAAAAAGTAATAGGTATACCTATGTATTATTAAGAAAAATTTATTAAAATACGGAGATAATATAGCAGTCATTTATGGTAAATGAAAAAAAATTATATATAGGTACAGGGTGACAATAATCTATCGTGTTGTATGGGTAACTTTGTTATTGTATAAGATTTACAGAGTCGGTTAAGTTAGCAAAGTTGAATAGTAGAGTTACAATCAAAATCTATTAATGCCGTTCTTTTTTTGATCAGTTCTGACAACTTTCTGAAATAATCTGAAAAAACTGTAAAAAAGGCTTAAATTTTTTATTCCAAATAACGAGAGATCAATAAAAAAACCAATTAGGGCAGGTTGTGAAATTGAATTATTTTAAATTGGTACTGTAGCCACATCCACATTTCTGACATGAAAATTTAAAACTGAACGCTCTTGTCAAGTTTTTAAGTTTTTTATTTGATAATAATATTTTAATAATTTGATAATCAAATAAAAAACTTAGACAAGAGCGTTCAGTTTTAAATTTTCATGTCAGAAATAAAAATGTCATTCTGTGGATGTGGCTACAGTACCAATTTAAAATAATTCAATTTCACAGCCTGTCCTAATTGGTTTTTTTATTGATCTCTCGTTATTTTCATAACCAACGCAGATAGAAGAACAGTTCTGCAAGGTAGTTAACTGATAAATAAGTATTCTTATGCAGCAGCAGTAGTAGGTAGGTACCTACTAGTACTACTATTAGAAAAAAATATATTCAAGATCGCGTTTTGTTTTATTCTTTCCCATACCACCACTCGTATAAGGCGGCAACTATTGATATCATGAAAATTTTCGAAATTGAAATTTTCGCGGAAATACGTGTTTTGGACCTCCAGCAACCCAAAAAAGTGGTTTAGACAAAAATGCCTGTCTCCTGTCTGTGGGTGGGTGGGTGAATGTGCATGTGACGCCTATAAGGCAAAAACTAGTGAACCGATTTTGATGAGATGTGAAATGAAGGTACCTACCTATATCGAAAATTCATCAACAAAATAAGCTTTTCAAAAAAATTAGAAACCGGAAGCGGAAGTTAGACTCGTTTTTGGTAGCATTTTTTTCAGAAGCGGAGTTTGGAAAATCTGAGTAAGGGATATAAAAGAATACCATAATCAGTTTTTTTCCCGACTAACACTTTTTGACATGACATAATAAAAAAGCTTGAAGCATCAATGGCACATCAATGGCGTTTTGGGCGTGATTTTAAAGCCAGAGCTGTGAAGCGACGACGGCTTTAACATGCTAATAAAGTAATAATAGCCAAAAACGTAGGTTACGCCTGAGGTGCTTACAAAACTTTATGTAAGATCGAAATTTAAAAAAACATACCTTTTACATTGTGAATGACTGAATGTTATTAATTATACAAAAATTAAACACGCTTTCTTGAAATCAAATAGTATATCATGATTATCATTTATTTAAATAAAATTGCGTAATCACAGTAAACAGTATAGACAAAAACAAATTATGTGCTAAAAATTAGTAATTTATGTTCATGAAATTCTTAAGTATGAGTAAAGAGGAAGACAAAGATTTCTCCTGCATTGTGCTAGATGTTGAAGAAGCAGCGAAAGAGATTACTTTGAATCTGTTGGCACCCAAATCGAGTATTTCAAGAAAAGAGAAGTGGTTTTAGTGTTAAAACTTGTCAACTTTCACGCATTATTTGTGCGGTCGGTTTGAAACACCCTGTATGTTCAATACCCAAATGGAAATAACTATTTTATTTAAACAAATTCAAATTACATTTTTTCTTAAAACCAATTTGTTACAAATACTGTTAGCTGAATTATTTGTAGAAACTAACTAAAACATACTGGAACGTAAAATTAGTAGAAACCTTCATCTTCATCATTGACTTCGTTATTAGCATTAGCATTAATAACAGTAGCCAGCATATGCTTGGGGATCTCGCTTCCTCGAACTTGAATGTTGTAACACACATATTCCATCTTCATTAAACTTTGTTTAAGAACATAAACTTTTCTTCCTACTTCTTTATATCCTGAACTGTTAATACCTAAGCATAAAATAATACAAAACATATATTTTTGCAACTTGCAATAGAATCTTATACTTACTTAAAAATCCCATGTAAATATCTTTCACATAATTGCATATTCGAAAACAATCTTCAATATTTCCAGAACCCAAGTTATTAATACATCTTCTCATTAGTTCACCAGTAAAATCAGCTAACCCCAGAAAAAATTCAGGAAGTGGAATCACCATCTGTACTTCTCTGTCCGGTATTTCAATTTCTTCGTTATCATCTTCAGTTTTGTTTGTAATTGCATACAGAAATTTTGGATTTAAATTTTGAGCTGGTTCTATTGAACCAAATCTCAAAAACTGGTAATATAACAAAGCCTCAATAAATTCCTGTAATCCAGCAGTGTATGCACGTAGGTATAGATATGGATCCTGTCCTTCTAACTCGAGTGCAATTGTTTTAAAATTCTTTTCAGTTAGCTGATTTAATCGTAAATTTGCTTCATTGAATATTTGTTCCCTCTTATGGTCTCTGCTTGAATAATTTTAGTAGTAAGTAAAATATTAATTTTAATACAAGTAGGACTATAATATTAATGATTAAACGTAAACGTAAGATTTCAGGACTGACCAGCACAGGAAGAATAATTCAAAAAGTATATCAATAACTCCATACACTTACAAGTCAGTTGCTGCACTATGGAGTAAAAATATAATTCTCTTGCTTTCAATTGTAATATCTCGCCCTGCCTTAACAATCCTTTCGTGTCTGTCATGTTTCGCATCAAGCTGGGTACCGTAATCCCGAAACATTTTGATAACTGGATTATTATCATCAATTTGTTCCAAAACTTCTCTACCTTTATCTCCAACCGTTACCTTTCCTTTATCAGTTTTGTGTTTACCATAATGCGTTTTTCGATGGGGTCCTAAGAAAAACTCTCTGAATTTAAAATATTTGAAATTATTAATTGCAAGTGCTTACCTCTATTCCCGGACATAGTAAAGCACTTCTTTTATCTTTAAAATGTTAAAAATCTATTGATTTACTTGCCAAGTTTTCCTACAAATATTTTGAGGTTAGATTACACTTTAAACTAAAATTTGGGGGCGTAGTTGTAGTTAAAAGTGCAACTTGGCAAGATCCAGTAGTATTTATTTATCAGTTTCTCGTATAAAATGGTAAGTAATAACTAGACATTTGTTACAAATATCTATTCCTTACTAAATTAATTAAATATAAGTCGTATATTTAAGAGAAAAATCAATTTTCCTTAAATTTGACTTTTTAGGTTATGTAAGACTATTTTCTGAATAAAATTATAAAAATTTAGTGTATAATTCTAGATTCGCTTCATTCTCATACAAAACAGAGCTGGTAAAACGAGGCTAGCAAAATGGTACATGAATTTTGATGATGATGAGAAACAAAAACTCATTGAAGAAGTCCATGCAGTTGTAACAGTTCGAGATGCGAAACATACAAATTTTGTTGAAGTAAGTATGCATAATCCACAAGCTATACTTTAGATATTCGTTGTGAGTTTAATTTTAAAAACGAAATATTTTATTTTCAGTTCAGAAACTTCAAGATCGTATACCGTAGATATGCGGGCTTGTATTTCTGTATATGTGTGGACGTGAATGACAATAATTTGTCGTATTTGGAAGCAATACATAATTTTGTAGAAGTCTTAAATGAATACTTCCATAATGTATGCGAATTAGATCTCGTTTTTAATTTTTACAAAGTGTATACTGTAGTAGATGAAATGTTCCTAGCAGGAGAAATCAGGGAAACATCTCAAACGAAAGTTTTAAAACAACTTTTGATGCTTAATTCTCTCGAATAAAATTTACCGTACTGACAAATTTGTAAGTGTAATTTTAAATTTACCTGTTCAGGTGTATAAAAATAAAGGTCTCTTGTCTGTTGGCTATTGCAATATAATAGCGTTATTGTTTGGAAATATAGAAGTGATTACCTAGCTATTGAAAATATGTATATTAATAAGGATATTCATTTATGCGTGTGTAATTTTAAGTTTGTAAAATGTACTGAGATATAACCATGTTTAACAAAAGAAAAGATTAAGGACCTGCCATGAATTTAAATTAATTTTTTTACTTTAAGTTTAAATACATTCCATATCAGTAACTAGTGGAATAGTTTTGAATTGTAATTTACTAGTGTTATTAGTCCCAAAAAATATCTTCTCATTAATATGTTTGTGTTCTGCACAATACTTTAGTGATTTTGAATTCTGCCAAGGAGGATATTAATTAAATTTAATTGAATTTTAAGTAATATGTATAGTTACTTATTCCCTTTACAACTTTTATAATGTTTATTTCGATTTTATATCTACCTGTTAAAAGCTTTGCCACTTCTTATTTCAAATTATAAATATTGTACCTACTAGCAAATAATTATAATTATGCTACCTACTGATTGTATATGTAGAACCTTTATTATAAGTTGTTTATTTATGTGAACAGTATAGTTAGCTCAAATAATGTGTAAATATAAAATTTATATGAAACAAATTGATTTTCTTTGTTGAATAATTTATTGTATGTGCATCTGTTAAAGCGAGATTATTGCTTTTTATCTATTATAGTCATGATATTGTTTATGTGGGTATAAAGTTCAGAGTTATCTACAACTCAGCTGACATTGCTAAAGCTGGCCATACACTCTAGAAATGCGCGATTCAACATTTGATTATGCACAGGAAACCTTTCAACAGTTTGCGATTTACAAATGGCCCTTTTTAGAGCTGCACAATCTTTTTAAAAAAAGAAATTTTAGAAGCAAAATCGCACATTGACATTTGATAATACAATTAAATTTTTACATTTTTCTGATAACAAAAATAAATTAAATATTTTGGAATCTTTTGAAACTTATAAACACACAAAAAACAGTATACCTTTAATGAATAAGCAAATTGAGCTCTTAATTAGATTCTCCTTTATAGACTGGCCGGTAATGACAGATTTTGTGCAACGTTTTTCTAATGTATGCATCTCTGAATTTATGATTATTATAATATGTAGATTTTTAACATGTCCTACCCAATTATCTAATACTGCTCGCATGCAGCGGCGTCACCAATCAAATTTGAATTTGCATTGAAAATTGATGATTTCGAACGATTAGTAAATGTATATGCAAAGTGGTTTTTGTTACAATTTGACACATAATCCGGAGAAAAAAAATTTGCATACGCCTCCCTCGTGTAGGAAACCCCGAAATTATTAACTGAACATGTAAAAAAGAGAAGGTAGGTATTGAAGAACAATTATTTCTATGCACAGGCTTATTGTTGTTGTTATATGGATCACGAAAAGCTACTTTGCATACAACCGCGGCGTGCCCAGGCGTTGCGGTAATTTGTTAAAACATAGACTTTTTTTTCTAATATGTGATATACCGTCTGGGTACTTTCAAAACCGAACATAGGGGAATTGCATTGTAAGTAACCTTTATATAGATTCCTGCTCGCCATCTAAACCCACAAGGATGGTAATGGTATGAATAGAACGACAAAAATACAGCGCATCTGATGGTACCAATAAATGTTAGTACTTAGTTATCTTTTTCTGTAAAAAAAATTATAAACAAATGCTATTTTGAAATAATATAGGTTGCTATAATTGTCAACTTTTTTTTATCTGTCAATTAAATTATTTGAAATCAGTCGATGTTTCTGTTATTAATATCAAATAATATGAATAATAACGAGTATTCAGTCGAGCAGAGGTTTTTTATAATCAAGACATTACCATCCTTGTGGGTTTAAATGGCGAGCAGGAATCTATACCGTCTGGGTACTTTCAAAACCGAACATAGGGGAATTGCATTGTAACTAACCTTTATATAGATTCCTGCTCGCCATTTAAACCCACAAGGATGGTAATGGTATGAATAGAACGACAAAAATACAGCGCATCTGATGGTACCAATACATGTTAGTACTTAGTTATCTTTTTCTGTAAAAAAAATTATGAAATAATGCTATTTTGAAATAATATAGGTTGCTATGATTGTCAACTTTTTTTTATCTGTCAATTAAATTATTTGAAATCAGTCGATGTTTCTGTTATTAATATCAAATAATATTAATAATAACCAGTATTCAGTAGAGCAGAGGGTTTTTATAATAAAGACATTACCATCCTCGTGAGTTTAAATGGCGAGCAGGAATCTATATAAAGATCAGTTACAATGCAATTCCCCTATGTTCGGCTTTGAAAGTACCCACTCGGTGTTAAGATCAGTTACAATGCATTTCCCCTATGTTCGGCTTTGAAAGTACCCACTCGGTATAGTTAAATTTTGCTTTCAATTATACAGGGTGTCTCTAAACCTAGTACCATAAATTTACCAGCCGCTTCCTGGCGCAAAAATAAGTCGAAAATGTCTATAAAAATTTTGTCCGAAACCGCAGCATAAGGAAGTTACACGTCTTTGAAAATGGTGTTGGAAAAACGGAAAACAATTGCATTTTAAAGACGGTTTGAGATAAAAAATCGAAATTTTGTATGCAGCCTAACCGCAAAAATTTCAATTTCGAAAATTTTCATGTTATCAATATGTAGGTAGGTACCTACTTCCCTATACCAGTGGTGGTATGGGAAAGTAAAAAACATTGGTGTGATGTAGAAAGAAATATTGCCATAATAAAGTTTTTATCACGTCAATGTCTGGCTTTTTTAGGGTCATCGAAAAAAAATTTAAGCATGATAACGGCAATTTTCTAAAACCAAAATTGATTCAGTTATGCGGGAACATATTCGCAGAATTGAATTGAAATCCCAATCTGATTCTAGTCGGATGGGTATGGCTCACTATTTATGATACCAAATTCAAAAAGAAATTATTATACACAGTGATAAAAAGTTATATTTTGGTCAAAGTTAAGAGAATCGAAATATTTTTCCGTCATATTAGACTGCACACCGGATGCAAACCATACCGAACAAATAACAGTACTAATACTTAGATATTAGCTATAGCTGCGTTCAATTCCGTCAGCGACAAACAGCAAAACGTTCTGAACGGCTTGCTGAGATTCAATAGCAGCAATTTGCTGCCAATTGCTAGCATCATTTGCAAGCGCAAATTTCACTTGCTACTTTCTGCGACCAGCGGAATCAATTGTCAAAAACGTGAATACATAACCTTACTCTCAAAATTGTACATGCAAATTTATCGAAAAACAATAATTCTGATATAATTTTTATAATAATGAGTAAATACACTTTTTTAGATGAGAAAATAAACATGATTCTTATTATTTTAGATATTACTGGCAATCTGGTCTCGTTTGAGGTTATGATTATAAATCAAAGCAAACATAAGGTACCAGCAATGCGTTCAAATGTAAAATTTTTCGCTTTCAGCAAGCGTAAGCAATTGCTACTCTCTGCTAGTGGAATTGAACGCAGCTATAGTCTGTCTAAACAATACAAATAAAAAAGTAGAGGTGCGAACACTTCATTGGTTTTTGTCCAATTATCAGTGCAACTGACATGGGTTTATTAAATTTTGTTTTGAATTTATTTTAACAATTAAACCTCGACATTCAAAATTTGCGCGGGCAAGGTTATGATAATGGTTCTAACATTCGTGGAAAACACAACCAGTTGCAGAAAAAAAAATTGGACATCAATAATCGTGCATTTTACGTTCCAATCTCGGCTCATATAGTTTAAATTTGGTAGTCAGCGATGCAACAAATATTACACACGAAACTATCAATTTTTTCGACATAAGTAATTCAAGAAATCTAGGTTTTCTTTTCATCGTCTACAAAAAGGTGGTCGATCATTATCAAACATTTACCAGATTTAAAATTAAAATCTTTGAGTGCTATAACACGCGATGGTCCAGCAGGATTTACGCAATCAAACCGTTGCGAGGTTACATAGAAAATATATTCGATGCTCTGTTGGAAATATCTGAAAATACCTACGCCTGAATGGGATTGTGCCACAACTCACAATGCGCATTCGCTTGCTTTTTAAATGTTCAAAATTATAAATTTATTTGCTCTGTTGTAGTTTGGTTTGAAAGTTTGAACGAAATTAATTATTTAAGTAAAATGATGCAAAGTCCCACAAAGAATACTCAAGTATGCATAAATTTGTTAAATAATTTGATCGATAAGTTCACAAATAATCGCACGGATGAACACTTTGAAATGACTTTACAAGAAGCTACCGAATTGGTACAAAAACTAAATACCTACTGAAACAGACTTCCCACCAATAAATTCACTTCGTCTAAGAAGAAAACCGACACAATTTCAGTGTGAACAACGCGATGAAGTTATATTAGACGCTAAAATCCATTACAAAGTAGAGTTTTTTTTTTAGAAATCTAGATCAGACATTAACTTCCTTAAAAAATAGATTTGAAGAGTTACAAACTTTCGACAACGTGTTTGGCTTTTTTAGTACATTATTTAGTACCTAATCCCAAAGAAGACTTGATGAAACATTGTAAAGATTTACATCTGAAACTCAAAGATGATTCAAGGAATGAATCTGACATTTACGGTATTGATTAATTAATACAATGCAATTAACGTTTTGAAGCTGCATTTTGTAGAAAATTAATGTAGTGATCCGCATACACTTTTGCAATATCTGTACACAAATAAGTTAATGTCAATTTTTCCAAACACATTAGTCATCAATAGCATTAAGAACCTTTCTTAAACAATTGATGTGGGTCCCATATCTTTCTATTTCATTCTAAAACTGTTCTACCTTTAAACCTCGAGTTTTTGACGTCTATATGCCCCAAATGGGGCTTGATAAAGAAGATCCTATCACGATCACATCAAAATCTGCAGCGAATCAACTTAGGAAATTGAGTGCATGCATTGTACCTGCACATCTAAAGGAAACTGCAGATCAGCTAGTATAGTCGTAGCGGTACATCAAAATGTCTGGCATTTTGGGAGGGAAGCATGAAATTTGACACAGTTGTTCCTTAGCCTCAAATAAACGATTTGACCCGCAGCACCCCTCATTGCAACCCTTAGGATTCAAAATGGCGGCTTATTTTGAAAATAATCAAATTTTTTTTTCTTTCGTTCAAATATGTATATTTCAAATCTGTTTAGACATTTTTTACATAATTCGAGGACGGCGAGCATGATGGAAACACAATGAACCCCATATCTCGACCCGGTCGGGCGCCATCTTGAAATTTAAATTCAAAACTGTTTTTTCTCCATTCCTCCGAATTTGTTCGCGTGAGGTATCATCTCCTACTGGTTTGTGTGTCCGGATTCATAATGATAACAAATACGTAATAACTTTTTAATATTTATTGATATTTTGACAAATATAAATGTTGGTAAATAATAAAAAAAAATTATGGATCCATATCTTCGGTTTGATGTCTCTCACTGAAATAGATGAATCGATATTAACTAGTGATCAGTAAAACGCTTTTTGTGTTGATGATTTTTACCTTTTATTCTCACATTCTCCTTTGCACTTTCGGCAACTCAGAGTGCAAGGTAACATATTTTATCTGCATATGCAGTGCATAGTCCCGCATTGTGAAATACATCCACATCTGTCCAGTTCTTTGCATGCCTCCCAAATTTCTGGCAATTTTGTCCAGAATGGCATCCACGAGCTTTCATGCGGTTTCCATCCTCAACTGTTGGGCCCAGGAACATCATTCCACACTGCTTTGTCAGCTCGTCCCCATATCTGTCCAGCTTGATAGGTAGCTCGAAGCATGTGCTCATATAGGGCAGCTGATGTTGGTGGTATTAGGGTCAAAAGTTTACTCTCAGTGGCAAACATGTATTTACGTGCTTGGTCCACAGTCGCACACTGGGTATCTAGAACACCATACATGGACACTGTGTACCGTTCCAATACCCGAACGGTTTCTTCATCTGGCGGTACCATCTGGGGAAGTGAAATAGCCATAAAAGCATGCGTCGTATCGTTATTCTTCCACGCATTGCAAGCTCGTTTTTTGCCTTTCGAGCTAAAATATGAAACTGTATCGCAGCCAGAAAATGCGTGAAAACCTCGTAAAACGAGGGATCGCTCTTCTCCAAGACTTTCAGCAATTGCATGGAATGGTATGTAACGATTATTTTTTCCTGTGCCGTACGTCATTTTATGCCCCTATAAAAAAGATATGAAAGATATGAAGATATTTGCTCTGAAAACAAAGAAGACTTCAAAGACGCTAATTACACAGTTGAAAGCAGACGTGCAACTATTTTCAAGATTGTTCATTGTCAGCATTGCACGTATTTTCTGGCTGCGATACAGTTTCATATTTTAGCTCGAAAGGCAAAAAACGAGCTTAGAGTGCGTGGAAGAATAACGATACGACGCATGCTTTTATGGCTATTTCACTTCCCCAGATGGTACCGCCAGATGAGGAAACCGTTCAGGCATTGGAAAGGTACACAGTGTCCATGTATGGTTTTCTAGATACCCAGTGTGCGACTGTGGACTAACCGACTAAGCACGTAAATACATGTTTGCCACTGAGAGTAAACCTTTGACCCTAATACCACCAACATCAGCTGCCCTATATGAACACATTCTTCGAGCTACCTATCAAGCTGGACAGATATGGGGACGAGCTGACAAAGCAGTGTGGACTGATGTTCCTGGGCCCAACAGTTGGGGATGGAAACCGCATGAAAGCTCGTGGATGCCATTCTGGACAAAATTGCCAGAAATTTGGGAGGCATGCAAAGAACTGGACAGATGTGGATGTATTTCACAATGCGGGACTATGCACTGCATATGCAGATAAAATATGTTACCTTGCACTCTGAGTTGCCGAAAGTGCAAAGGAGAATGTGAGAATAAAAGGTAAAAATCATCAACACAAAAAGCGTTTTACTGATCACTAGTTAATATCGATTCATCTATTTCAGTGAGAGACATCAAACCGAAGATATGGATCCATAATTTTTTTTATTATTTACCAATATTTATATTTGTCAAAATATCAATAAATATTAAAAAGTTATTACGTATTTGTTATCATTATGAATCCGGATACACAAACCAGTAGGAGATGATACCTCACGCGAACAAATTCGGAGGAATGGAGAAAAAACAATTTTGAATTTAAATTTCAAGATGGCGCCCGACCGGGTCGAGATATGGGGTTCATTGTGTTTCCATCATGCTCGCCGTCCTCGAATTATGTAAAAAATGTCTAAACAGATTTGAAATATACGTATTTGAACGAAAGAAAAAAAAAACTTTATTATTTTCAAAATAAGCCGCCATTTTGAATCCTAAGGGTTGCAATGAGGGGTGCTGCGGGTCAAATCGTTTATTTGGGGCTAAGGAACAACTGTGCCAAATTTCATGCTTCCCTCCCAAAATGCCAGACATTTCTAAATTTCTGGGTGTACCGCTGCCACTATAGTGGTTGCCGCAAAGCAGGATTGAGGTGCTCCATTACTTGTCAAAACTGCAAAGAGAATGTCCTGGATTTTCGGAAAATCTGCAATAAAGACACCATCAATTTCAATTGAGACTTGCAATGAAGAAAAAATAACTATACCCATCCAGGATCTACAAGAAAACGCAAGGCAAAATAATGAATACCTATAATAGTATTAAATTTATGCGACATGACGACATTTGCTGCGCGCTACAACTTAGAAGATTAATCTAAAATACAAAGTAGATATATCTTTCTCGCTGTATAAGTTCGATAATAAACAATTTTGTACTAGTTACCCATTCGTGTAAATAATTATTTTGTTCTTGACAACTGGAAACTAGACATCTGCGCACGCAAATGTCAAATGGGAATGTCAATTTCCTGCACTAATGCTGTAAAAAAACGGAAAAACACTCCGCTTATTTTGAAGTATTTATTATGAAAAGGCAGTACTACACTCGTATATGTTCCTGGATTTTCTTGGCAGTAAGTTAAGAACTATAACATTTGCAACCTCCCGAATGTTGGGAGACGTGCACAGAATATCACTATTAGACATTAAAGAATAAAGAATTATTGTCAAAAAACAAAGAAAAATCTAATGCAACACTAGAGAACATCACATTCCCGCATTTCGTTTGTAATATACTTACCTATTAATTTATTATACCTACACCTCGGTAATTCTATTGTATTTTATTTCTAGTTTCGGCAATTAGAAAAGTGAGGTGAAAATATTTTCGTTCGCTGTTTTAGCCCACCCGTTACCGTACTAATCGGAGTGGACAAATCAAAAGTTGAACGTTATGTATCCAAGCAAGAAACAACATGTTTCAATACCTGTAGTTTTCCAGTGAGGGTAAATGTTTATTTAACGAACGAACGCTGCGAGGCGATTAGATATTAATAGCCATTAAAATGCATAAGTACACTATTTTTTCTTCGACGACTTGCTGGTCATAATAATGAAAAATAAGCACTTTATTTTCCAGGTTTATTCAATTTTAGAACTGTTAGGTGGTTATGGTAATATTTCATACTGACAGAATATTGGCTATAAACTTGTATCCTAATGAAATATTTTGATCTTAATGAATACCATTAAAGTACATCAGGTAGTATATCTAATACATCAATTAAAGTGTTGAACTAAAAAATTAGGAAACCAAAACGCGTTTCCGAAACCCGTTTAGGCTTCCAAACCTTTTTATGGTTCAGGCTTTTAATTCTGTTATCTTCCAATCCACAGTCTCCAAGGATTATATTTTATTTTATTTTTTTTATTATTATTTATTTTTCTAACGTGTTTAAAAGCAATGTTTACGTGTACTTTATGTTAACAAATTAAAATTAATCATAAATAGTAATCAAAAATGTATGTGCTACATGATAACAAAACATCGCACCAATAAAGTTTGGTCGTTGCTATGTACAAAAGTGTTTATATGAAGAAAAGCGTTGTTAGGTAGACAATGCAGTATTTGGTGTCTGTAGAGAAAAGGCTTTCTCCAGTAAGAAGCAAATTTGTTTACCCCTAATCATGCCGGTATTGCAAACTTGTGGTATTTCTAATTTAAGGCCGGCATTTACTTAAAGCAAAATCCAATTTGATGTATGGAAAGTTGCATACCTACAATAACAAGAATAATGCTTGCCTTGGAATTTTGTTTCATATCCCGACCTATATATAATGTGCAAAATTCCGTTCATCCCGACCTCTATATAATGCGCAAAATTCCGTTCAATGAAAAAAGTACCAAACCGTTGAACGCAGCAATCCACTTAAAAAATTATTATTAATATTAATAATACCAATATAATTACATAAAACGTAATTACTTATTGCTAATTTGAATTTTTAGCTCCTTGTAGTTACTTATTAAAGCCTCGGAAATGATTATTCTTCATTTCTATAAATTTGTTCGTATTAAAGTACACGAACGCAGGAAAAACGTAACACACCTCACAAACAACGTTTTGACAATTTACTTTGACACATCTTGTCATAGACATTTGAACAGTATTTGAAAAACGTTGTGTATTACAAAGTGTAATCAAGAAAAAAATCTGTATATTAGGCTATGATGTATTACCTATATGAAGTAAAAATACGAGTTAGTATGTATTGTGCAATGTACCTACAAGAATAATCCCAAAAATATGTTTGTTGTTCGAGTTTATATAGTTTGAACTGAATTTGGAAAATCGTTATTTGTCATTATGAAATAATACACGCAGTCCTACGCAAAACAGAACGAAAAATAAATATGTATTAAAATACCAGATAGTGATACAAAGAAAGTAAGTACAAAAACAATTGGGTTTAAAAATAGTACCAAGCTATAATGTTTTTTTTCATTTCTATATCTTAGTGTTTTACGATTTTTAACTTTTGAATATAATTTAAATCGTAACAACCAATAATATACATTTTCGATTCAAAGAAATAGTAGAGGTACATATTTTGCAAATAAGATAAATTACCTACTCTGACCGCCCGACGCGATATGGTCCCCTACTTTGCACTAACTAATACAGTGAATCTTTGTCTCCAAATTTTAAAATAGTTTGCTTGAAAATGATCCTTACATACCATACCCTGTATTTTTGTGATCATAGTAGTCCTTAATATGCTGACATTTGGGATGCAGATGTTCATGTCAAAACCGACGTGACATCATTTGAGTTCAACTTTTAATACCAATAATTTCGATTTTACCTACGGTCCTTCTTTGTACGACACTATTGAGTTCGTCCACTGGTTTGTGCTTTTCTATAGTTAATCGAGTGAGTTCAATTTTTAGTACTTATAATTTCTATTTTGCCGGTTTCGGTTCTTCTTTGCACGACACTATTGAGTTCGTCCACTGGTTTGTGCTTTTTCTATAGGTGAATCGAGTGTATCGGTGTGGTTCGTGATAATGGCAAACTGCGCAGCAGATAATTGTAGTAAGAAGCGAGGTCAGGGTATTGCTTTATTTACGTTTCCCAAACATTTGCAACAAAGAGAACAGTGGGTTAAATTGTGCAAAAGAGAAAATTGGACACCTACAGCTTATTCACGTCTATGTGAGGTAAGTAGGTACAATTTAGTAAGATTAGGTTCGTTATTTTGAGAACTCCATTTGCTGCAGTGTCACTTCGAAGTCTCGCAAATTATACAAAATGCCGATGGAAGAAAAAGACTGAAAACCAATGCAGTACCTACTATTTTTACATCTCATAGTGATGAAAATATAAGTGCAGATTTGGAATCTATTCCATCTACTTCGACCTCCACGAGAACTTCACCGAACAACGAAGTTAATACTCAGGTTTGTGAGAATTTGCAGCCTATTCCAACCACATCCAACTCTACGGGAAATTCTTTAACTATAATTATTAACAGCGGACCAATGACCGAGGTTTGTCGAAACTAATGTGTAAATTGTAAAATTCACCCTCACGCAACTCGAGAGATTGGTTTATAGAAAACGCTTTTAACTCTAACACTTCTGAATAAGTTCAGCGATATAGGTTCTGACTAACGACTCTAATGATTCTGAAGAACTGAACCGTTCACAACCGCCTACTTTTCAAGTAGTTATGTTGATCAAAAGTGAACCAAAACTAATTTACTGGACTATCGCATTCACCTGTCACGTGACAGACGTCGACCAATGAAAGTTACGCATTTGTCTCGTCACAGCCAATCAAATCACAATTACTTGAAAATTTTGACACGGCGAATATTGCACTAGTGCTGATATTCGGTAATCACCCGCGATGGCGACTAGATGAAACACAATTCAATTAATGACAGTTATACAACAAATAAATTATAAATTATAATGAAACGTTCAATTAGTATAATTAAATTTATTTGGTTCATGCGATAGTCTGAACAAATACACCTCGAGCAAGGCATATTACTTAAAATTTTTCCTTTGCTGTCGCACGCGTGTTTGTTTCCCCTTGAAAGCTGCCCTCTCGCTTCGCGATCGGGCAGTTTTCATGGAAACAAACACTTGTACGACAGCGCGAAAAAATTTTCGGTAATATGCCTTGCACTTGTTATATTGTATATGACTATCGCATTCACCTGTCACGTGACAGACGTCCACCAATGAAAGTTACGCATTTGTCTCGTAACAGCCAATCAAATCACAATTACTTGAAAATTTTGACACAGCGAATATTGCACTAGTGCTGATATTCGGTAATCACCCTCGAAGGCGACTAGATGAAACACAATTCAATTAATGATTATTATACAACAAATAAATTATAAATTATAATGAAGCGTACAATTAGTATACTAAATTTATATGGTTTATGCGATAGTCTGAACAAATATAACTCGAGCAAGGCATAGTACTTAAAATTTTTCCTTTGCTGTCGCACGCGTGTATGTTGCCCCTTGAAAACTGCCCTCTCGCTTCTCGATCGGGCAGTTTTCATGGAAACAAATTTTGGTAATGAAAGGCTCCCAGAACTTATGGTGTATCCCACAGAATTAGAGCATCTTCTGAATGGAACTGATCCTTGCTCTAATAATTTTCGGAAGTACATTAGGAATTATAACAGCAGTTTGGCTATGGCATCAATGGGTGCCAACGTAGTTACTCCTCGTGGAAATGGTCCGTACTGTTTTAAAATACACGGACAAATATATCATGCAGTAGGCCCTTTGTACCCTGATGTCGGTAATAATCCTGCATACGGGCAAATTTATATATTGGACTCTGAAATGGCAACAACGGAAAGGTTAAGGAGTTCCGCAAATTTAGGTGTCAGTTAGGTACTCTTTTGGTGAATATAAATCCATATGTTGCTTCATTACGGATGATGAAAGAAGTAGTGGAGGAAGAAGAAAGACTATAGCTTTGGTGGAAAATAGACCAACTACATCGGTCAGGATGTTTTTTGATATATCGAAATCAATGGGTCGAAGGCGATATAATACACCCACTGCTAACGAAATTGCTGCTGTATTCGTAGGTGAAGATGGTGAGGTACCGTTGACTCGGAGTTTTACAGTTTTTGCGAGAGGTGGTGGTCTGCGACGAGTTTCGTATATGGATAAGAGTTGTGATCCATTGACATACCCTCTTTTATTTCCTGAAGGTGATTTCGGATGTAATTTAGACCTTTGTAAACAGGAGTCTCTTCGAAAAAGGACGCGAGTTACGCAGAAAGAGTAGGGCAGTAAATTTATGTGGAATTGGCGTTAGTCTGTTAGGAAATCGCTCAGAGTACAATCAGCTTGCAGCAGCAGAATTTTGGTGTGCTTCTTCATAAATTAACAACATGTCAACGTATTCATTATTTAGTACGATGAGCCATTCGTTTTTACTTTCTTTAGCAAAATTATCACAACAATTTAAGGAAAACCAACGATGAAATATCTTGACAGATGTGAAACGTTACTGGCATCAACCTATTTAAAAGACATTTCTTGGATACGTGAAAACAGAAAAAGTTATAAAATTATTCAAAAATCATATCTCTCTTATAATGCAACTTTTGTTAAGGTGTTTTAGGTTTAATCACCTCTTTTTAAGGTGGTTATTCACCCCTTAAAAATAAAATCACAAGACCGGGAACACTCTGTATATTCGTTTTATACGACCCTACTGTAAACGCGGCATATGCTGCGGGTACCTAGCTAGTTTTTAAATATTTCAGATTCTTCTGAAATTACCAAAATTGATAAATGCAATAAAGAATAATGAAATTACTGTATTGAATATAGATTTTGTCGTTATATTATTTTAATTTTTTTTTGTCAAACAACAATACCTAGTAGAAAGTTGTAATCTGTTATAATCCGTCTTTTGTGTATTGGCTCCATTGACAGTTAATGGTCCTGTTAGTTGTGTTGCCTATATGCTAAATTGCAAAAGATGAATTATATTGATATTTCTAAAATTTTATTTCCATTCTTTCCGAATTAATTTGAATTTTAGAAAAAAAAATCTTGTGGCATTTGAAAGAGCGTGGTTATATCTATCTATTGATAGAGAGAATTTTTCGATATCCTTATTTTTGTAAATATGTACTACTTGAAAATTTTAAAGTAAAATAGAGTTGTACATTTTTTAAGGCTGAAGTTATTTTTTAGAAATTAAACAAAAACGTTCTATGTGTAGACAGATAAGATAAAACACCAATAATAAGAAAAAAATTTCGCCCGCCCTTCCTAGTTTAAAATTGGTTCTGAAAAATTGGAACAAAATGTGCATAAAATGGGATATATTTCAAGGTGTAAACTCCAGTCTTAAGACGCTGAATTTTCAAATTTATAGCTTCTGGAAGCCTTTTAGTGTTCTATCAATAACAATGCTGTATATTAGTATATTGTGTAAAATATACACTCTTTTGAAGTGTTTAAGTTTTGCAGTAAGTTTATTTGGCGCAAAAAGCAAATTGATATTGAATAAACATGTAAAAATATAAAATTTAAACATAAAACAGCTTATATAAATAATAAATATTAAATAAATAAAACAGCTTACTTGTTAATATTTAAAAATAATTTTATAATAAACAAATAGGTAGAATTTAAACCACATTATTATTATTAAGTTTTTCTAAAAAACGATATCTAAAAGTTATTCTCTAGAGGCTTTTCGCGCAGCTTTCGCACCACGCAGTTCGGTCCAGCAGGAAAGTGGTGTACGTTCCTACATCTCGATCCTGCAGTTTCTAATCTACTTCAGTTTTACCCTGCGTTTGGGGGTTGCGGTGTTTCATGCAAACTAATTTCCGTTACAGCAAACCTGCCGGTATCTTATTACATACATCTCAAATGTTAATTTATTTTCGGTAATGACAACGAAAATTCAAGGAAATTATAGAGTAGAAAGTTTGTAAAACACGCAACAAAGGTGTTCTACAATCCATTCTTTGAATTCGTGAATGTTTAGTTGTATTAAGGTTCTAACATTCAAAGTTTAACTATAATTTAAGGATGGAACAATCTTACTTGCAATTTATTCAAATTATTTTGAAATGTAGTTTGTTAGTTTGAATTTCTAAATTAACTCCATCTGTTGTCAAAATTTTTGTTAGGTTAAAAAAGTTTGTGGAAATGTGTTAGTGATTTCCGTGTACTGTTTCAAAAATTCTCATCTTTTCTATTAGATAAACGAAATTCAAAACTGCAATAAGTTCAATATCTAAATTAAAAATTTAAATGTTAACAAACTTAACGAAATATCAGTAGTTTCAAATTTCGTGTACCACATCTGGAGTGAAAAGGTGAGTACTGTTACATTTATTAATTTTCTTGAAAGATTTCAATTTCGAGATATTACGGAATAAACACAGCTTGAGGCTCAATAAGAAACTTTGTGAATGAATAATGCCGGTCTCAACATGAGTAGGCTCATGTTTTCGTCATTTCCTCATATTTCCTGGCCGTCTTTCATAAAATTTGAGACGCGGGAGTATACAAATTTGAGGACTTATTGTAAATTTTGTCTGTTGTATACTATGGTGCTTACAAATTTTCAATTTGATTACATTTTCTTCTTTAGATTATTAAGCTGAGATATTAATACTTACAATGTTTTGAGTTGTAGGTATATTAGGATCATATTTTTTTACATATTTGAACGATTTGACTGCAATACTTGACACGGTCGTCCGTAAAGGAAGGCGCTTGTAATTTCCAATCTTTGGACGTTTCATTCCTGATTAGGAGCGGGCGATACTTAAATTTGGATATCGAAATTATATCGATATTTATCGATATAGCGACATAAAAGATGTTTATCGATATATCGATATATCGCCCAGCCCTAGCACAAATAATGAGGTCATTATTCTTTTAATATTATCAGTTAGGTAAATGTTGCAAAATGTGTTGGGCTTGGGAATCGTTTAATTAATCAATGTCCCCAACAATTCTTAATGCGCGCAATTTTTAAATTCGGACGATCAATTTTTGCGTTTTTTTCTTAAAATGGAAACCAATGCAATATCCGGATTCAGTATTTCTGCTTATGTAAAATTCTTCTGAACGCGAATGCTTATCGATAGTTATCGATATACTGACATGTCGAATATCGATATATCGTTATACCGATGTATCTGTACTGGGCAAAAAGGTCAATGGTTTAAAGTTTTAGCATGAACGTCATTTTTGGCAGAAAATAAACAATAACGACTTGTTAAATAAGCGATTCTGATATGCGGACCCGGATAGACCTGAATGTAGTATTAATTAAAACAAACAAAAAATCGTAATCAATGTAGTTCTGCAAATGAGTTGTTTCCGAGATACAGTCAGTTTAAAAGTTTGTGCAGTAAACTGCATTATTGGATTTTTCATCGATTGTATCTCCGAATTGTAGATTCTCGGACGTGTATTGATTAATGTTTTGTGTTTGTTTTGATTGGTACTATACTGCCTAAAAGCAGCCTAAAAGTTTACGCGTACCATACTTAATTGTTTATTTAATGACAGTTTGTTTACATTTACTCAACTTCAAAAAATAAGTTCATGTTAATAATTTTAACTACCGATCGTATCGCGTATCTAAAGGCCTGTCCAAACTGGAACGACAGTATCCGACAGTATCTGAGGTATATCCCGCCAGACTAGACACAATTACAGGATACAAGACGCGAACGACACAGTGACTGTCGTTCGACAATATGACAAAGAAGATCGGATGTTGCTTGTTTTCTATTTGAAATGGAAAACCTCGTTCAGTCTGGACGAGATCGCCCGATTATTTGCCATCTCTTGCTAAATATCGTAAGGTAACGAACGGGCGTGTTGGCGGTGAACTGGCTGCACAAAAATTTGTATCTGACTTAACAATGTTTGGTGCTACCATATTTATTATTTGAAGGACGGTTTTTGACATCCTAGAAAAATTACAGAAATTGTTCCGTCTTCCGTCCAGTATAGTCGGGACACGCTAATGGTGCATCTACGTCATGAATCGCATTTTCTGGTAATTTTGTAGTACCAATCTTGAAACAGTATAAAACTGTAATTTTTTTTGTGAATTACGTATTAAAAGTAATACTTATATGATTTTTTATAAGCCCATAGAATGTTATTTTACAGTTATTATTTTTATTAATTAGTTGTATTCATATTATTCCTGCAAAAAATAAAAACGTTTACTAATTAGTTTTTTTTTCGTCCTATAAGTTTTTATTTAAGCACATGATCGTTGTTGTTTTTATTATTGTGTGTATATTGCTCAAAAGCAATGCTAGCATGCTAGACTCCTTCTCAGCGTGCCGGGTTTCGATTCCCGGTGCCGGCAGCTTCTGGCCAAGGTTTTCTGCAGTTTTCCTTGGCTGTAACATGAATATGAGAGTTGTGCTATTCCATCTCTAAGTCGGCTGCAGACGCAAGCGGGCCCGCTTAATAATAATAGCCCCTTCCTCTCTCCCGCACAAGCATTGCGCTTATGGGGCCTGGCAACAGGTTATGGGTAGTGTAGAGATTATTATTATTATTATTATTATAAAGTCACTCTGACAGTTTGAGAAGCACATTAAATCAAACGTAGCTCCACGTGCATATAATTCTGACACAAAATCCACGGCATTACGTCATTGTCAAAGGGTGACGTCATTAATTCGGCGACGCGAATACGAGCTCCATCTACTGCACATGTTCGGGGACTAGACAATTATTCCATTATGAAAGTTTCAAACATTTTCATATTTTAAATACATTTTTAATTAATTTGCAAGTTGAATTTGACCAATAAAAAATATTAGAGTAAAGTTCTAATTCTTCTCTAAGCCCGAGCGATTGATTTTGTTTGTAGTTAATAATTATTATCGTTAGATTTCTCAGAAACGAACTTTTACGCCTTGAGAGTAGGCAACCAATCGTACGCACCTCTCTCAGGAAGCTGAAATAATTTTCCAAGTCCCCTGACATGCGCCGAGTCGGCCGATAAACGTCACCCCATGAGAATGACGTAATGCCGTGGATTTTGTGTCAGAATTATTTCCACGTTAGCCGTGGAGGTAGCAACGGCCTTCTATTTTAAATTATGCATTTGTATATCAATAAAAAGGTGGTTCTGGCAATGTTTTTGTATTTTCAGCGCCCGCACGCATGCGAGTGCAGTAAATTTTTTATTACACTTCAGTGCAATAGACGCCTGCTTTTGTCACTAAAAATAGAGATCAAAAGTACCTATCACTTTGTGCACGATCGTAGAAAAAATAATATTTATGTTTTCTTCGGATCAGAAGTGCTTTTCTAGGCTACGTCTGTAATTATAGGACCTGCTAACGCTCGTCCTCTGAACCTTACAACCCAAAATGTCGCTCTTCTGATTCTAATCAAGCAATGTACTATTTTCTGTGAATCGCACTTACTTACTGGAAAGAAAGTCTTTTTTCATGCTTTGACTGACAATTGACTGGCTCCAAAGTTCCACTTTTGCTGCCTAGGCAGCAAGCGACCGCTTTTGCTGACAGTAGCATTCAAAATTAGGTTGCTGGGAAAAACAAACAAATAACAAACAAATTTGAAATTTTTAATAATTAAATTTAAGTTCCATATTTTTCACGATTTCTTCAATTTCAGATGGGGTGAACATTTCTTCGTCATTTTTCATTGCAAATATATTTAAAATTTATTAATATTTACGAATTAACAAGATTAAACTATTCTATTCACAACAAATAGAATGACATTTCTGAAATATGTTTTTCCATAGCAACCAATAAGAACTGCATAGCAACAGATGCTTGCTGATACTAATAGCACAAAACAATATTAACAATATCTAATCATTAAATTAATGTTAAATGTAAACAATCGGAGAAAAAATTATATGTTCAACACGGCAGAAATGCAGATTTACTGCTTTGGCTGGTTCCACAGCTTCGACTTCGCCTCAGCTTTCAAATACCAGCTGCGTCAGTAAATCTGCTACTTTTCTGCCTTGTTAAACCAATAACTATTCCATCTATGGTCTCTTCTCGATAAAAAACGGTAAATAAAAAAAAGTGATCCTTTTTTTTCCTAGAAACACCTATGTAGGTACATAAGGACCAAGCATAGCAACGACAAAACTATTGTTGCTACTATATATTTTGTCATTATGTTAATGACATACATACCGTGTGTCCCTGGGAAGACGGAACATAGGGATCTTATAATGCTAATTTTTTAAAATGATCCACGAGTGCTTTGAAGCATTTGCCTTGAAACAATTACACGAATGTCACCGATCGTTAACGATTTCCGTGCCGACCATGTATGATCGTCTCCAGATCAACATTTTTGTTTATGTTTTAAATGTCAATTTACTAAAACCAAAGACAATTAAAGGTTATGTTCATGTTAATTTTTTTAAAATGGGCTCCTACCTTAACTTAAGTACAGTTTAGAGCTGACAATCAGTAATGCCAGTTAAATTACATGTGAAATGTGAAAATTTACTTTAATAGGATGATCTTGATATATGAACCGAAGAATTTGATGCGACAATCAGCTTTATGATGAAACAGACTGTATTAAAATGAAATCAAAGAAAAGTCGAATAATACTAATAACAGTTAGTGTGTACGAATATGAAATCTTTATTTCTACGGCAATTTAATGTGATCAAATAATTATTACATTAAAAGTATTTGATTTTTAAGGAGCCGGATTGTTATTTGTAGTCGCAGTAAGTCGTCGCAAGAATGTAACTAATGTATACCTACTTAATGATGTATAAAATAATAATTTTATTAATGTTAACACAATAATAATACAATAATAGGGGTGGAGGAATAATTCTTGCATACCACAAAGGAAAGTTTTCTAACACAGGTCCACAGCATTATTTTATGTACCTACTAGTATAATTTTCGTAATCGAATCGTTTGTTAGTATAACGCACGCGCGTATTACATCTGTATTAGCAAGCGCGTTAAACAGCTGACATAACGACGTCGAAGCTTCTACCAAATAGAAATTCAAAGCACTCGTGGATCATTTTAAAAAATTACCATTGTAAGATCCCTATGTTCCGCCTTCCCAGGGACACACGGTATAACAGCTCGACCAAGCTTACAAAGTTGAAAGGGGCGTGTCCGGCGCTGATATAGTTTTTTAAAGTACAGTCAAAATAAAAACATTTAGGTGGCAAATTTAAATAATTGTAAATACTTCGAATATCGAAGCAATGAATGACCTTCCGAATGTTATTTTTGGGTTCCAAATGAATTATTTTCCTCGATTTAACATTCATACTTAATAGATTTTAAACGTCAAAACAATCTGACACACACTGAAATTATTATAAAATTTCAAACGTCAATTGAATTTTTTCAGTGAATATACTTTTGAGTAGGATTGTTTGTTATTGGTTGACGTATTGTCGCGTTTTATCTTTTAAAATTTAACTGACATATTTTCCGGGGCATTTGTAAGCTTGGTGGAGCTGTATCCTCTTTAATTTTATGACAATACTTATTAATTAAAACATTAAATTTTTTTCACTATGTAGTAGCATGTTCGTTTCATAAGAAAACGAAAAGTAATTTTTGTATACTCGACTAAATTTGAACTCGCTGGAAAACCACCACTTTTCTAAAGTACTAAAACAATTTAGTAACAATTATTCTTCATTAGATACTTTTTTTACATTTCCTTGTTGAATACAGAGAAAATGTCTACTACCTATCTCATTTAAACTAGCAGGTGCACCTTTATAATAGTGTTTGTTTATTGACATTTTCAAGCTTTACTTTGTTAAAATGTTGTCACAATAATAACTCACTTTGCAAATAATAAGATACTTTTATCATTTGTAACAGGTATTTATGCATCAAAGGAGTAAACAACTATTATAGTACCGGAAACTGAAAGTAATTTTAACAAAGTTTATTCCACAAATGCAGACAAAATATTTCTCTTGACATATAAATTTAAATTTATATTTTTGAATTTCATTTTAATGCGACAATATTGTATTATTTGCTCTCAACGAATTAAAAGTTTATTTATTATCATAAAAATAAAATGTAAATATACCTAAGTAGGTATAATATAATGCTATGAAAACTGTGTTTAGATAGAGTAATTGTTCGAGTTACATCGATTAAGATCAAAGAATTTTTAAAAATTCTGATATAAATGCCCAATAACATAATTCACAATAAGTGGGTGTTTGTTGTACCTAAAGAAATGTCACATAAAAGCTTAGAAAAATTGATAATATTAAAATATTGCTGGTGTGATGAAAATATTTATTATACGAAATGACGCTAAAATTTGTCACTCAACTTTTTGGTTCGATTAGTATCAGATTACCAATGCTGATAGTTACTCTCGAAAAATATCGTTACGTTTATTTTCCACAGGCGTCAGTGTTTTAGTGTAACAAAAGATGTTTTGTACTTCTAGTTCCTTTTGTATTCTTTACATAAAAAACAAAATAACAACTAACAAGTAAATACATTCCTAAAATAACTTCAAACTTTTGCACTTAGCAGCTTTGTTCAATTTAGAGAACAATATGTTACTCTTTGAAAGCCGATAGCACGTCCAGCAATTTATTACTTCGAAACACCAACAAAGAGACGTTTCGATTGGATTGAATTCAAAGTTATTTTTGTGTCTCGCGAGATTTATTTCAGATGCTGGATGCCGCTTTTCTTTCTTTGGCAGGAATCGAGGATAATCAAAGGCTTATGTAAACATTTTGATGTTTACTCTTAAAAATCAACAGAAATTTCAGCGAAAATATTCACTTCCAACTAAAAAATTCATGGAAGGGGCAAAGTTGACTTAACTGTTTTTATTTTGCATAAACAGAAGCATGTACATTGTACATTTATTTTTGTAGCTGAAGTCCTTATATTTTAGTGGAATTTTATCAGTTAGGTATGTCTCATTATGATACAAAACATTACTTGGTGCTATCCTTCATTCTTTCGACAGATAATGATAAACAAGCAAAATAATAAATATGTAAACTATATTATTTAGTTGTTAAGCACCTAATTTCGCTTATACGGTTATGTAAATTTTCCTCATTTTATACTCAATAACACGAGTTTTTACTTAGACGACATGGAAAGATAAAATAATGTAATGATTCACGTTAATGACCATAACCGACGACGTTGCTTCATTACGTATTTATATTAAAATACTGCTAAAATATATCCGTTTTTCTTGGTTAAAACTCATAAACCGTAGCATTTTAATCTGAAAGATAAATAGCAGTTGAATACATTATACGTTGAGCATTTACTGGAGAGGTTACTTCCAATAGCGATTTTTAACGAAATTCTTGAATGAATTAAAGAGAAACTATCAAAAGGAAGAAGAGCAATAAGGAAAAAGCATCTAAAATTAAAATTGGTTCTCCATTTCCTGTATACAATATCACATCCTATGGTTAAACTGTCAAGTTATATTTGCTAATTGCCTATTAACTATTTTCTTCTATTTGTGGCAAACGTAAACTCCTCATTCAAATTATTGTTTCAATATGGGCACAAAATTAAATCAGCTGGAGCAAAATCAGGAAAACGTGGGGGCCTAAAAATTAGTTCATTACAACTATCTAATTAACCAATTTCTAACATTCGCGTTTAATAATGCTGAATCAAGTCTCGGTTTGGTGCAGTGAACTGAACTACCCTATCCTGTTGTTATTGCACTTCAAGTGATTATCATAATTTATTGTAATATAAATCAGATATTAACAAGTACCTAATTCCCTCATTTTCATATAATGACATTAATAAGGAAGTTGAGTTTAATAGTTATTTAGGTATCGAAGGAATTATGATGATGTTAATGTACACAGGGGTACTACTATCGCGAGGACTCGTGAAGGCCCGAAGCACAGTATTGCACGAGGCAGGCCCGAGGATATATGAACAATATAGTAAACTATATCTGATATATGATTAAATTGTGCTTATTCTTTTTGATATAGAAGGCTAACTCAGTTTACTGGCTATGGTAGTATGGTTTCAACTGTTTGCAACAATACTATACTTTATTTTTTCTAACCACGGCCTGGTTGTAAACAAAACCACGTGACAATTTCTAAAACGTCATTGCAATGTAGCGCTGTCATTGGTAGTTGCAGTGAGAAGATTTCACCCCTTTACCGTAGGAGTAGTTACGTTCGATTCGTACGTTAATTACAGTTGCATTTGTCGTCATGTGTGTATGATATCTGGTGTTTTAGTATTTTGATTTATTTAAAATGGAATCGGCGCCCAGTGAAACTATTCTTTGTAGTTATGGTTTAAACTAGCCCGCGCGCTAGTTTACGTAAAATACCTACCACTGTAAACAAACACTAGAAATGATCACGTGGTTTTGTTTACATCCAGGCCGTAGTTAAAAAAAATAAGGTATAGAGGGAATTATAAATTTACATTGGGCATCATGAATTTATCAGCTGCCATATAGGTATACATTAAAGATGTGTTTATAGTCACTGTTCGATAATATTGACTTGTAATTGTACAGTAAGGAATAATATAGTTATTTACTTATTTATGTACCAAGGGCACTGAGGGCGATAAGCTAGGAAGCCCGAAAGTTTGTAAGTCGTCCGAAGACATAAACATCAAGTAATGCGCGTCGTGCTCACAACGGTTTGTTTTTAACTTTGAATATGTAAATAGATTGGAAAGTTTGAACGTGGATTTATAAAAAAGGTAATAGTGATGCCTATGCTATCGCTTTGTGGGTGATGTTTGTTTATGTATCTACGACGATGACAATATATTTGAAGGAATAATGAGCGGCGTACTCACAACGTACAACATCTGATCAAGTTGGCTTTGTTTCTCGATTAGCCGTTGCTAGCTCCACGGCAGACGTGGATATAATTCTGACAAAAAATCCACGGCATTACGTTATTGTCATGGGGTGACGTTTAATCGGCCGACTCGGGCGGCGCATGTCTGGGGACTTGGAAAATTATTTCACTTCCTGAGATTATAGGGACAGAGGTGCTGTACGATTGGTTGCCTACTCCCAAGGCGTAAAAGTCTGTTTCTAAGAAATCTAATGATAATAATTATTAATTACAAACAAAATCAATCGCTCGGACTTAGAGAAGAATTAGAACGTTACTCTAGTATTTTTTATTGGTCATAATCAACTTGCAAATTAATTAAAAATGTATTTAAAATATGAAAATGTTTGAAACTTAATGAATTAATGACGTCACCCCTTGACAATGACGTAATACCGTGGATTTTGTGTCAGAATTATATTCACCTCTGCCGTGGAGCTAGCAACGGCGTTCTCGATTCCACGCCGCCGCCGCCGAGCCGCTTTACGTTGGTTCAGGAGACATATTCTCAAACCACTTGACATCTCTTGTCGTACTACACGACAAAAAAATTGAACCAATCAACTAATTTTTTTAGCCATAACATATGACCAATTGTCAGGAAAGTAGTCTTGTGGTTAGTTTAATTTTTTTTTTGTTGAGCAGGACAAATTGTCGAGTGGTTTCGAGAATATCTCTCTCCAGTTCATGTGTTCTCCACTATCTGAAAAATTCTTACTACATTATTGTTCAAAGCTTGTGGGGTCTTTTGTTTTTTTTTCAGATAACTTTAGGTTTTCATCATCTTCTTTTCTTTTCTATCACTCATTATATTTAGTGGGTAATCCTAATAGTATATGATGATGTTTGACTGAATTGAATTGAATGAATGGTTTAACCTATTTCGTGGATAAAGTCATTTATTATTCTCCACAGAATTATTTCTAAATAACGTTTAAAGAACTTTTGTTATTAGTAATTTAAAGACCTAATAAAATGGTATATATTCTAAAGTTTGACCAAATTATTCAGTTACACCCTGTATGTTCTAAATACAAAATAAGTCACAGTGTAGAGCCAAGTTTACTGACTTAGATTATAATTTCAATTCAGTTGTAAGTTCAATCTTCAATGAAACTCCTCCATAACTTTGCTTTTATCCTTACACGAAATGGTAAATTTATAGGAAGCTTCTGTGAATGTAAATTGCAAATGCAGCGAAAGATTTACGGATTTACCGTAGCTTTGACTGCAAAATGGTGCTGATTCAAGTACCTACTTGTCATAAATCCGTGTAAATACGAGTTTGCACTTCACTCTTCACAAACAAGCTCGTAAAGATTTTTCCTTTTTTACGTCAAATGTTTTCTGTAAATTGTTAAATTATTTTGTGATTTGTGTACTAACGACTGGGGTAAAGTAGACATGTGATATCGTGATATATACAGGGTGTTTCTTAAATGGGGAATCCGGAGAGCATTACGCGATTCGAGTTGAAAAAGTACAAGCGATTTTGTCCTAGTGTATTTAGTTTCCGAATTATTCGCATTTTAAAATTTTTAAAATTGACAATATTACATGCACCGACTTTGTTTTTAAACGTTTGGTGTTTTAATAAGGCAATATGAACAAGTTCCCTAGGTAATAACCTCATAGCTATACAGGGTGTGTAAAAATTGTGGTGCAAGCTTTAGGTAAAGTTATTCCTTGAACAAAAATAAGGTAAAAAGCTTATTGCAAAACAACTAGCAAAGGCTTCCTGATAATCCTGAACTTACACGAAGCCCTCAGGTTCAAAATTTGTAACAGTAAAGAAAGCTGCTATTTAAAAATTAAGTTACTGGATTCGTACATTCAGTGATAATAGTTAAAATGTATTACCATCGATCGTTTAAAAGTACAAGAAATTAATAATTTTTATTATTTCAAATTATTTAATTTTTATATACCTATGCGTAAAAAATAGATTTGGCAATATTTCAATAGACATAGACATAATTTATTAATGCCAATACACGTTTGTGCTTACATAAGTCAACTACATATACTACATATACATTACTACAGGATAAAATTTACTACATTTGAGAAGTCACTGATTTTGTATAGTGGATTTTGTATAAGAAGATCCATTATAGACCTTTTAAATTGCTGTACTGGCATTTCCCTCACGGCATTGGGTAACATATTAAAAAGTTTAGGTCCGTGGAAACTTTGTCCATCTTGGGTCCTTTTTAGACGACAGTAGCTTGGTAGCAAGTTGTTTTTAAGTCTAGTGTTATGGGGATGGACATCTCCATGGTTTTTATATATATTGATATTTTTTTTACATACATCATGTTTTCCATTATATATATATTTGGTAGTGTCAATACTCTCAGACTCACGAAGGCATTTGCACAGTCATCCCTGTAACCCAAACCAGAGACCACTCTCACAGCATTCCTTTGAAGTTTAAAGATTCTATCTAGTTTGGGGGAATGTCCCCAAGCAAGGATTGCATAAGAGATTTTACTGTGGAATAAACCAAAGTAAGCAGTACGTAACGCGTCCTGAGAAACACAGCTTGCCAGATTACGTAGTAGAAACAGGGTGCCCCTTAATTCCCTCACTAGCGTCTCAATATGGTTCTCCCAGAGCAAGGATGGCTCCCAGAGCAGTTTTGAGTCGAGGTGAACCCCTAGAAATTTTACATTTGGAGCTCTATCACTTTTCGAGTCCATATCTTTCATTGAAAAAACAATTTTGTTTGTTTTATCAACATTTAGATGTAATTTGTTTAGTGTAAACCAAAACTCTGCTCTCTCTTGTAGCCTCTCGAAAGCCCTATCTGCTTCCTTAGACGTCTCAACAGTGGTCGAGATGGTGGTATCATCAGCAAAAAGTATAAATTTAACTGTGGGTTCTACCCTAGGCAAGTCATTTATATATATCAAAAATAGTATAGGGCCCAAGACTGACCCTTGAGGTACTCCAATGGTTATATTACTCTCTGCTGATGACACTCCTCCAGCCCGTACTACCTGTGTTCTGTTTGTTAGATACGATGATATAAATTTAATACTATTTGGTCCGAAAAAATAGGCTCTTAACTTACGCAGTAGAATATTATGCGATACGCAATCGAATGCCTTACTGAGGTCACAAAACAAGGAAGAAGTAGATTTCTGTTTATTAAATGAATCGAGAATGTAGGATATGAGATCTAGTATGCCCAACGAGGTATTTTTGCTTTTTCTGAAGCCATATTGACAATTTGTAAAATAGTTATTGTGATTAAAGTACTCGGTAATCTGTGTTGCTATACACTTTTCTAGCACTTTTGAGAATACCGGCAATAACGAAATTGGTCTATAGTTTTCTGCTGTCTCTGGATTCCCTTTTTTAAATATTGGGGTAACTAGGGCTTTCTTAAGGATACTGGGAAACGTATTTTCTTTGAAACAGAAATTTATAAGTTTAGTAAGTGGAACAGTAATAAGATGTTTAATAGTTTTTAGTAACTTTACATTTAGTCCAAAAATATCATAGCTATTTTTGTTTTTTAAATTACTTATGATCTCCCTGACTTCGTTAAAACTAACTTCTCTAAAGGAAAATGGGCTTTCTGGTTGGGCAATATCTTGTATTAGATCTATTGGATCGTAATTGAGTACCGGAATTTTGTCTGTCAGTTTTTGTGCAATATTTACAAAGAATTTGTTAAAGTCCTCCGCTGAAATAGCATCAGATACATTCTCTTTCATTTTTACACCTTTGTTTGCATTTATGATGCCCCACATAGATTTGGTTGGGTTTTTTGATGTGTAGATTATCCTATCATTCGATTGGATTCTTGCCTCTTTAATGGCCTTTCTGTATCGCAATTTATATTTTTTATAATATTCTCTAACCTCTGCATGAGCATGCTGCTCACTTAGTATCCTAAGTAGTGCAAGATGCTCACGCATGGCCCCGAGTTCAGCATTGAACCAATTTATTTTAGAGGCTTTACCTGTTCTAACATTATATGTTTTCAGAGGAAAAGAATCCAAGTACGTATTTTGAAGAACCTCTATAAGTCTGTCAAACTTGCTCTCAACATTCAATCCACTATCATCAACAAAGTTCCAAGAATACTCAGCAATCCTATTGTAGAAAATTGTTAACTCAGCTTGGGTCATAGGACGATATACTTTTTTTTCGTGTTTAACCTCAGATAGTTTACAATGAGTTGAGACCAATACCACCTGTCCGAGATGGTCCGATATATTTAGATCTATTGTCTCAGCCATGGATACAGATAAACATTTACTTACAAAGATATTGTCGAGGCATGCCTTGCCCCTTGTGGGAGAGAAAATTGTTTGATTGAGTCCGTAGGATTCTACCAAATCAATCATATGGGTTGCCTTTGCCTGACTAGTTTCTAGTTGAACATTAAAGTCCCCAGTGATAATTATATTTTGCTCTACTCCTATTTTGGTTAAAGCACCCTCCAATGCCGTAAGATATGTATCGAAGCAGCCAGAAGGTGACCTGTAGACATTTAAGACATACAAGTTAAAATCGTTAATATAAATCCCGCACATTTCAATACATTTTTCGATATTTCTTACACCTAAAAATTCTAAAGTTTTGATTTTGAATTTTTTATTCACAAATATAGCAGTACCTCCACCAGTGTGGTGTTGCCTAGAGGAGAATGCCGCTGTATCGTAGTTGATCAGCGCCAACAGCTTGCATTCTTCATTTTTCAGCCAATGCTCACTAACGCATACTATGTCAGCGTCAAGGTCGTGTAGGGTAGTTTCTAGTTCGTTTACCTTATTTCGCAGGGAGCGAACATTGATGTGTAGCACTTTGATTTCCTGCATACGCCTATTTTGTTGTAGGTTGCCGGTCAAATTTGTATTTAAATTGATGTTTGTGTGTTTTTCTAATGGGTCTCGGCTGTTTGTTGTCATATATGTGTTGTCGTCTGTGGTCGTCGCATAAAAAATTGAGCTACATGTATTCCTGATGGCCATAATTTTGGATCAAGCGCTTTTTGCAGGTTTTTGAAGTCAATTGAAACCTTAAAGGATGAGTAGTAGGTTGGGTATTTTGATTGTAGTTCTTCGCACTCTGCTTCTGGAAAGTCACGTTTGATCAGATCAGCTACTGCCGAAGTTGTCGTTTCTGGTGCGCATCTGGAGATGAAAATGTGACCTTTTTTTGGGATGACCTTTGCACTATTTGAAGTTTCTTCTGTTTTTTCGCCAACGATGACTTGCCTTTTCCGGGATGGTCTCAAACTTTTTCTATTTACTACCTCCGTCCACATATCACTTTTGAGTTTTGGAATACCAGTTTCCGTTTTACTTTTGGGCATTTTTTCTGGAGACTTTTGAATATTTTTATTTATATTTGTATTTGCGTTTTCTATCGCGGTCATAACTTGCTGTTTAGTGATTATATTTGGGTTTGAAACACTCACACTGTGCTGCTTATTATTTGGTTTATCGGGTTTGCTGGTTGATACGTTGTTTGAAATAGTTGCCATCTGTTTAGAGGTGTCGTTTATTCGACCACTAGGTGGAACTAGACCTACGAATTTGTTTAATAATATTACTTGATCTTTTAGGGTTATGATTTGATCTTCAAGTTTATTGATCATCAAATCCTTTTGTATTAATAATTGCTTTAAATAGCTTATTTCAATGGACTCCTTGTTTTCATATTGATCCTGATAGGTTTGGTATCGAGTAAAGTGTCATTTTCACTGTTTGTATCTATGCAGCAATTTATTAGCTTATCGTCTATTAACTGAGCATTTTTTAGGTATTTCGCACAACTACTATGTGTTATCACACCACATTTTATACATTTCACACCACTAATTGCAATATTTTTGCATCTTTTACATACATTTTGATGTACTCCGTCATTCAATGGTTCACCCGGCGCCATATTCAGATTCAGATTCAGATTCAATGTAATAGTGATAGCTTTAGCGTCTTTCAGAGTGCCTTGATGCAATGACAGGTAATAAATTGTGGTCATCAGTGATCATTTGATCAACTTATCATAGTAGGTGGCTACAAGGTTGGCAAATGTACATTTCTTAAATTGTCGGTGAGGGGTAGGGGTAGTTTTTGCAATAAACTTTTTGCCTTATTTTGGTGCAAGGAATAATTTTACCTGAAGCTTGCACCACAATGTTGACACACCCTGTATATGCTGCAACATATTGAAGAAAATTTTAACACCAGATATTTATCAGAAACAATGTCTTCGGAATAAGGAATACAGCTTATAAAAAATTCCAAATTTATTAAGACTTCATACTTAATTCATGAACAATGTAAGGTTAAAATTTACCCGTTTTTCCAAAGCATAAAGGGATTGATATAAGTACTACTTCTTTGCTCATAACAGACAACAGTCAACTATAAAATAAGAGCCGATTTTTTTAAACATTTTTAAACTACTCCAGAGGAAATGCGCCGTTTCGGATTCACCCTATATATAATCATGTTATGAATTACTACAACAATTTTTAATTAAATATAAATGTACGTAAATATTAAAACGGGAAATCCAATTAATCATCCCTTGATTAACATATGACTTTTAATATTTGAATTAGAATATTTATAATCTCTAAATATGTTTGTGGGCGCTTGTGATATATGGGTAAATTTGACATCGTTTCTTGTTTGTTCAATATTATATGAAAGCGTGGTTTAAAGTTTATAGCAACTATATAACTACAAAAGCACTTTAATGAAGCATAAACTAGAACAGAATTACACATCAAACCGTGCGAGTTTGCTTATGCTCAGTTGTCTATTGATTTCCAGATTAACACAAAGCAGCAATCGCACCAAATTGATTTTAAGCGGATTGTTAATTCCAAACTAGTACTTGATTCGACGTTTTAATTCGAGTGGGTAAAGTCGTCGAAATATATCAGTAATACAGTAAATTTTTTCTCTGATTGACAGTAAAAGCATGTTTTGGCTTCAAAGTTCCACTTTTGCTGACAGTAGCATTCAAAATCAGGTTGCTGCGAAAAACAAACAAATTTGAAATTTTTAATAATTAAATTTAAATTCCATATTTTGCACGACTTCTTTAATTTCAGATTGAGTGAACATTTCTTCGTCATTTTCCATTGTAAATATATTATAAATTAATTAATATACTAATTAACAAGATTAAACTATTTCATTTACAACAAATAGAATGACATTTCTGAAGTTTGTTTTTTCATAGCAACAGCAACAGTGATGCTTGCTGATACTAAAATAGCATAAATAATACAGGGTGATCAAAAATGATTGAAGATCACATGACCGCTAGTCGGTCCTTACTATCAAAAATGCATTCCGTTTTGTCAAACAGTCTGTTGTTTATCAATACTTACATCTGTTCAGTGTCTTGCGCATTATTTTCCATCTGTCATTTAAATTACAATGTCTACGCCACCGAAATTACCAAGGTTATTTAAGTAGCGGCAGCAGCAGTAAGCGGACAACAAAAAATCAGTATGAAGCGGCACGTTCAAACATTTTTGATCACCCTGTATTAAAAATAATCCTTAAATGAAAATGAATGTTAAATGTAAACAATCGTAAACAAAATTATATGTTCAACACGGCAGAAATGCCAAGTTACTGCCTTACTGGTTTTACAGCTTCGGCTTCGCCTCATCTGTGAAATATCAGCTGCGGCAGTAAATCTGCTAATTCTCTGCCTTAACTTGGCAAATATCGTAATCAAACAAGAGACAAAAATGTGTAAAATCAGAAGACTTGTCAGCAGTAAAAGTTTAAAAGGTATTGAATAAACCTAAACCATTAAAAAAATTTGACAGCTGGAGGATGAACTTATGGAGTACTGCGTAACATTCACGAACAAAAAAAAATTATGTCGAAAAGTGCCTTTTGTCAGTACAGATTCACATCTTAAATTTCATCCCCAGCACTAAAAACATTCTGTTATTTTATTAAAAACTAAATTTTTTGACGCTCCATAAAGCCGCAACGAAGCTGTTTTGGGCATAGTTTGGTAATGGTTTGGTGTAGGAAATTATGTAGTAGCGTGTTGTACAGCCTGTGAATACATTTTTAATCTTTCAAATGTCATGATTCATGAACAATGAATAAGTAAATAAACGCAAAACCCGCAGACCAACATATTTTAAAATTATTTAGCCCTTAAATTTTATTGCCTTAAGCCTTATTGTCTTAAAACTGCCATCGCAACAATAAAATGTAGTTGTTGCTTTTTTGCTTAGTTGCTGTTCTTTTCCAATTACACACTGCACTAAAAGAAACAAATTCAATTTCTATATCGATATAAATTTATGTGATACACGTCCACCTCCTATGTTTATTATTCTACGAAAATCTGTACTTTGTAAATTTAGAACAAAATTTCGAAAGCAAATTCAGTTTTATACATCAACAAGATACTGAGGAAAAATCGTTACAGGCAAAATTATTTGCCAAGCGCATTTTAACGGTGAATAGAGCTCTTATAGACGAGCAATATCAAAGCTTTGGTCGGTTTTGTAGAGCAAAGCAATATCAATTCCATAGGTAGTCGATATATCCCATTCACTAAAGGCACGCGTTTGATATCTTGTACTTCAAAAGCTTTGTCATAAGTTTATAGCCGTAGGAGAGTAAAATGTTGTGATATGAAAACATTTTAGAAACGTTAGAAAAACGCCAACATTGAGATTTTTCAAGATTCTTACGGTCTCAAAAATAGTAGGTACCTACTTAAAAGAAAGTAAATTTGGTACCTATGTTTGAAAATTTGATTATTTATTTAAAGGGAATTAATTAATTTTCAGTTTGGCCATTAGAAACAAAAACCATCATTTAATTTATAAAAAATAATCAGTAATAATATAGTAAACTAGGTAGTAGTAGGTATAATTAATTTGATGTGATATAAAATGGTCGTTCATTTTTCGTTCCTCACCGGTAACTTTCTTCTTCCAATGGAAACTAATACAATTTGTACAAGATTGTTGAAAAATTTAAAATATGTTAAATGATAATCCACGAGATTAATTTCAATTCTTACGTATCAATCATTGAAAACTAAGGTGGTTGATGGTTACATACGAGCGAGGTGTACTGAAAATAACGCCGTAAGGGAAAGAAACATCAAATAAGATAGCTTGAACAAATGTTTAGGATGAATAAAGAGAGATAGTGAAAGTAATATTGTGGGATGTAATGCAAAACGGGATTAATGAAACTTACGAGAACATTCTATATCATCTTGGGTCACAGAAACGGTAGTAAGAAAGAGGCTACCTCCAGATATCCAAAACAATTTAACAGAAATGGAGTTACTATATGAAGATAAATTAGAGATGTAAAGTGGGACTACCAACACAGATGGAGAGGATTCCTTCCTGAAATTATGGTAAGACTGTCTACTGGGAAGGCAACGTACAAGGGACTCAAATTGTTTTAAGTACGTTCGATACAACCCTTTTGTTGGGTTTGATATTTGAAAATTCAATTTCAGTTTAAAGTTAAGCATAAAATAAACATTCTGTAAAATAATACTACATAAATTTAAATGCCTAGCACAATTCAAAAATTAAATCGGTTGTTTGTTGTATTTCAGTTAAGCCTCAAAGAGAAGAACAAATATGAAATTGTATTACGGAAATTCGGGATACTGGGGCTGTTTCTCTAGAAAACAAAGAAAATAATAAAATACGAATTAGTTCATAAAACTGGAAGCTCCTGTTATTTACAGGAAAAATAATTAAAACGAAACTCGCTGTCTGGCCTCAATTGAATTCCCTAACCACAGATACCTCCGCTGTTATTTTCAACCGCTGTAAAAGTGAAATAAAATTACAACTGTCGTTAAATTATAAATTTGGTAGTACTTTCGTGTACCTACCGTTTTTGTTTTAATTAACCCCATTTACTCGTTGCGTTTTCTATATTAAAATGAAGCAAATACTGATAAATAATTATGTGAACGTATTTATAAATTTTATAATTTGCCCTAGGAATTTTCCAAATTTTACCGTCGCTTCGGTCGTAAAATAGGAGTATTTGTTTAACAAAAAGAAAAGTAGCAGATTTACTGTCACATGTCACAGTTTGCAGTAAATCTGGATTTCTGACGTGTTAAACATATAATTTGTTCGCCGATTGTTCACATTTAACATTAATTTTATGACCATTTTAAATATTTTTTTGTGCCTCCGGTCAGCATCACTGAGTTTCTGCATCGCGAAATCTGCCAGAAACAGAGGTTTCTCCGGCCTAGGCCGGCAAAAAGTAGGAATTGAAGGTTATTGGTTGGCAGCATCGACTCAATCTGTCAAAGTCAATGTGCACGGTCGGAGACGATCAAACAAATAAATTAGCAAAATTTTACAAATACGATTACCTATTTGAGCCACTGTGATGATTTGAATATAATCTTTAATATGCGTCGGTGTATCCATTATTAAATCAAAGATAATGAAATTTATACATAAACGTCAATGGAAATTGTAAGAAAATAAATTAATTAAGTTTAATGAATACCAGGAAACAAGGAAACTTGATTTTAAAATCATAAAAAAAAATCCTATTACTAAATTTTAAATGTAAATTTAATTTATTTAAACAAACATCGGCACAAAAAATCTTGTGTACCTATTACACGTCCAGAAACAGTTTTGCGAGTGCTCCTACCTTAACTCGCACTCGCAAATGTGCTGTTTCTGGCCTTGCGATACAAATAACTATTTAGACAGAGATTAGACTGAGCGATCAGCGTCGGTCGTCCGCGAACGGTCACCGTCGACCAAATTTCCAACACAAGTATTCTAATGGGCAAAGCAATGCAACGAACAGTTTGAAATTAGAATTTTGATCGGTCACGAACGTTCAAAAGTAATTCGTAACCCAACTTTTTAAAAGTGCCCTTGTTTTTTCTACCAATAACAGTAAAGAACGGTCACCATTTGTTCCTTTTCACTTGAACTGGACATTTTCTAATGAATTTAAAAGAAAAAATGTATTTTCCTAGTCTTTAGTGCAATGACCATAAACAATTTTTTACCGCCACCGGTCGCTCAGTCTAATGTTACATTTTTAGAACGTTTGCTAACCGATACTGATCGATCGAAGACGTTCGCGGACGACCGACGCTGATCGCTCAGTCTAATCTCTGTCTTATGCTATTTATATCACCAAGCATCTGTTGCAATGCAGTTATTATTGGTTGCTACGATAAAACAAACTTCAGAAATGTCATTCTATTTATTGTGAATGAAATAAAGTCGATTTTTTTAAAGATCCACCAACCTTGCAATTTCTCTCGAAAGTATGTTTTGTAATGCTAGTGGTGATAATTTTTTAAATTTAATGATTAATTTTCACAAGTGCTTTTCACAAGAAGTACTTTCATATATTTTGTTAAATATTATTGATCTATTTCAATATATTATGTTGCGTTTCTGTATTCGCTCGATTTAATATGAAGTATTATAGTTTGATAGTTGAAATAATTTTATTAGAGGTAAGAAAAGAAAAAAAATATTAGACAAATTTGGGAAATTTGGAATTATTTTCAGAATCTGATTCCGACGGATGGTTCAAACCCTGACTCATCATATGCGAGATAAGGATCACAATTGAATCTGAACACCTCGATACATTACGATTGGCGGTATATTTTGGATATAAAATTGCCCATTTACATCAATTATCCTAAAGTAGTTATTAGCTCCAAAAATTGAACGTTTGTAAGTGTAAGTTCAAAAGGAGTGTTACACTTTACTAAATAATTTTCCATTACAGTTTTGTTGGAATAACGTGAGGTTTATCCAAACCGACAGAAGTACATGGAGCATTGTCAAAAATGATACGGTAACAGTTTTAGAACCATGAAATGGTACCGCTGGAGTTAATTGATTAATCCACTCTTTAAATAGCTGACTATTCATCGTTTTGTGATAATCCCTGTTTCTAAATCTTAAAAGTAAACTACATCTATCTAAGAAACCTCAGAACATCTAGCATGAAGCACTGTAAACCTCCCACTTTCCTTAATTTCTAACCTTTCTTCGGATGGTTGTCAATAGTCCAAGGTTTAGTAGCAGAATTTTAGTGTTGAAAACACTTATACGGAGGCAAGTTATAGGTTCTCGCGTCACGAAATATCGTCACGCGGGATCTAAGCAGGGTGCGAGCATGCGGAGTTGGTTGCGTTGTCGGATTACACGCGTTGTTCTGTAAGCGGTTGCGCAGAAGCGTCAATTCTGTCCTTACAAAATATCCGAAAATATTTTTGTTGTGAATACCTTCACTGGAAAAGAAAACAAAACCAAAAAATACAAAATGTTCAGAACGTAATAATAATCTATTTTTACCAAATGTTTCTTCTGCTGATATTCTGTAATATTATATTATAATATACACACTTATATATTCGTTTCTGATTTATTCTCATAAAATTATATATTTTGATTGCGCAATTAAACACTTGGGTAATCGAGTTGCAGAACAGCTTATACGCATCTTCGCAAAATTGTGCCAAGCTGAGGGTTTTGCCCCCAAAATAAGGGACTTTTAAAATTTTACCATTGAATTCCATATGTAGCGTAATTCAATTCGACACCCTGTATAGGTATTCACTTAGTTTATTAGTTTAGCCAAGTAAGCAACATTTATACCGAGTGGTTGGTCATATCGGTCATATCCCTGTACATAAGCCGTTTACATTGCTTATCACGTTTATGCGAATTCCTGCTCCCCATTTTTATGGAACAAATTGGTAATGATACCAAATTAAACAGAATAATATTCCGCGTCGTTCAATTTTACGAATTCTTTGTATAATAAATAATATAAAAATAAATATATAAAATTTAAATACCTACATATGAAAGTACATTCGAAAAATATGAGTATGTTTTGTTTTGACAAGTGTAGCACCTCCTATTTTTTAAATAGCTACATTTTTAATTTTTAAATTGTTATGTTTAAGAAATAGTACACAAAGAATTTTTAACGCGGAATATTATTCTCTTTAGTTTACTACCATTACCAATTTTTTCCATAACAGTTAGGGGCAGGAATTCGGATAAACGTGATTATGCAATGTATACTTCTTATTCAGATACCAACCACTCGGTATACTAGTCTGTTATAATAGTCTGTTTGGTATTTGTATTGTTAACGTTATAATAAACCATTATAAACCAAAACAATGTTCATTATACAGAATGTATAAAAATGGTGGTGAAAGCTTTAGGTAAAGTTATTCCTTAGACAAAACTAAGACAAAAAGCTGATATCAAAAAAACTGGCAAACGCTTCCTGAACTTACAGTCGTCAAAGTTCAAAATTGGTAACAGTAAAGAATGCTGCTCTTTCAAAATAGTTACTTGATGAGTATATTCAGTGATAATAGCTAAAATTTTTTACCATTGATCGTTTAACTTAACTTCAATTTAATTGTCGACTGTAATCGCTGTTTTTACGATTGTGAAATATTTAAACATCAACAAATTATATCAACTATAAATGTAAATATCCAGCAACAGTCAATGAGGTGCTTATTACTAATTTAGAATATATAAAACATAAATGGCAAGAATGGGAGAAGAAGAAAAAATAAATAGTGTCCTAATAAATTTAGAATAAATGCTGTCTAAATTTAACCTATAGCTCCAAAGTACAGCCTTAATATTAAAAATGTAACTAAAATAAATTCAAGCTACCGCAGTAATATTTTGTTTTCCCAAAAGAACTGGCTGAAACAGGCTGAAGAAATAATATGTTCGTTAAACTTGTGTTTTTCTAATGATCACTGTAAGATTTTCACATCTGAATATCCCGTTTTCCATCATGTTGTCTCACTAGCATTACAGAAAACAACACAAGACCACCAAAATATATTTTTTTTTAATAATTCATTGTTTCCCTTAGCCAATCGCCAATCGTATACCACGAATTATAAGCCGTATTTGCGTTTTGCTCAAAACTATTGTTTAAAACACGAACTTGCATCTCTCCGTCGTAGCCTAAATGTGTAGCTGCCGTTCAACTTGAAAAATTTTATTATTGATTACTTAGATACAAAATCAAAATTAGTTTCCTTTTTAGTGCGATATCCTGCATTACCTGAAACCTGCACCACAATTTTTACACACTCTGTATATTCGATTACCGTATTAAATATACATCGTGTTTGTTTTCAACACCCTACGATGGTTGCAAGAATTGCGAGATCTGTGCATTTTTTTTGTAAATCGAGGTTTCATCAATAAAAATAAATCTTATATTGGAGCAGTCTTCTTTATGTTTTGATTAAGATTTTAAATTTGAAATGTAGTGATGCGCACGCATACATTGACAGAACGTATTGATTGGTGTTTGAATCAATGTTAGTACCATAAATAGGTATATACAAATTTTTTTAGGCCACTATGGTAAAAACAGCTGTCTTACGTATCTTCGTAAAGTGTCAATTTGTAGTAGGCATTTGTCAGTTACTACCTCACGGCCGCATTTACCTCACGGCCACTTTTATTTCACTACCGTTGTAGTCACTGCTTTGTTTAAATTGCAAACGCATTTTTTTAAATTTATATTTATATTTAGGCGACTATGATAAAAACAGCTGATGCGGCTATGACGTTTCAGGATGGTCACGTGACCAAATGTCATTGAAATATTCAAATAAATATTTAAATTTGTTAATAAAATTTGTGATATACGCCTGATTGCACCTCTGCCAAAAAGTGCTTTTTCGTCATTGCCTGTTTTCTGGTCTCGGCGTTATCTCGACTAAAAAACTCAGACTCAGACGAAAAAGATCCACTTTTTGGCCATGATACAAAAATAACTATTTTTGTACCAACTGAAAGCAACAGGTGGTGGATCTTTAAAAAAACGGACTTTAGTTTAATCTTGTTAATTAGTAAATATTAATTAATTTACAATATATTTACAATGGAAAATGACGAAATGTTTACCCTATCTGAAATTAAAGAAATCGTGAAAATTTCAATTTTTTTTTCTTTTCTTAGCAACCTGATTTTGAATGCTAGCAAAAATGGTCTTTTACTGCCTAGGCAGCAAAAGTGAACTTTGGAGCCAGTCAATTGTCAGTCAAAGCATGCTTTTACTATCAATTGGAAAAAAATGTTTCATGAGCATTTTCATGAAATTTACAAAAAAATCTTTAAATATTACATAGGTATATGTGAATTTGGTATTCTTAGGATATCGCCGAATCGTCTTGATTACAATAGCGGGATTTCTTGGATCTACGCCAGAATGTCATCATTTTAGGGGCGGATACGTAAACTTTAGCAAGGTATACAAGCTTTAACCCTTTCAGTTTTGAACGCATTCCTAACACGAATTTCTAATAACGAAAATTTGTCCATTGAAATGCCAAGTTTGGAAATTTATAGAAAGTGTTTAGTCAACTGTATTTTTAATTAACAGGGTAGCTGGTACTTATTTATGTCAAATCCATTTGCACCCCTCTACAGAATAATTCAGTGTTCTGTATGCCGAGATTGTCTTTAAACTTCCTTTTATATCAAGATTGGCAATTTTTCAAGAAGCGTTGTCTTATTTTACACCCCGTCGATTTCAGCCGCTCCTTTAAAACGAATATTAATCATTTCCGATAAAGACCATCTTCTAATATAATGGTTTAGGTTAGTGTATCGTATGATTTATTGATTCTGAATTTTTGTAATTTATGATCTGATTTATTGGACAAATAATAGGTTGTTTTTTTTAATTATAGAAATTTCTGTTAAATTCATAAATCAATTAAATACATTTTGCATTGCTGTGTATAATTCTATATCAAAAAATACAAATTAGTCCTTCTAATATCAAAGTGAACAGCAGGGTGAAGGCAAGAGTAAATGTGTCTTTTTTTAATAAATTGGGGTATTCAAAGTAACTTACAATTTTTATCCATCGTATTAGGATATAAACAATTCAAATTTACAAATTTTAATTTGACGGTTTTGGGATTCTTTTAAGAGTTGCATGAGCTTTAAACGTTTGATGTTAGCTTTTACCTACCAATGTCCCTCTTTTTTGCATTAATGAGCGTGTCCCGCAAGACGTTCTAAAAGCAATTTTGATGCACTTCAATTTGAGTTCAAATGTTACTGCTTTTCAGTTGTTTGCATAAAGATTAACATATCAACATATGTAGTGACTAGGAGCTGTGTGCAGTTAATGTTGGAAAGAATTAAAAATAAACCATCCGAAATACTTGAAATTGTTTGCACGGAGAGCTCCGATAAGATATAAATCATGCATTAAAATTCAAATCTGTAAAAATATGTATGAAAGGTCTTATGCCCTGTTAAATTCATATGTGAACGAAATATGTGTAAATATAACTCTGTATACTTTAATTACATGCAGAAAAAAATACGCAAATACATAGAAATTCTATTCTTAGTAATTTCCAAAATCGAAAGCGATTTTTAAATTTTTATACACCACCAGCCAGTTTGAAGGAAACGCGCTACAGTAAATGTCTGCAGAGTATCAATCAAAAAGTGCTAAATATGGGTAGTGAGTACAGTTTGAATAAAATGTATAAAAGGATGTAGACGCAAAATTAGCAAGAAATATATCCGAACAAACTTATCTTTGTTCGCTCTTGAGATCCCTACTAGCTGATTGAAAAAAAATTGCAGATTCAGAAAAATGGTATAACTCCTCATCCTTGCTCTATTTAGAGCTGATTAATTTAATAAAACATTAAGAAACTACTTTCATAAATGAATTTTGTTTTATACCGATTTTTGAAAACTCATCCGATCTACTTTGGCCAATACATTACTGGTTTCAATATTTGTACCTATTTATGATTCACCCTGTATTATCGCCGTTACTTAGAAAATAGTATTCAGTTTAAAAAGGTTTATACAATATTATATTGATACATGTTATTTTTATGAAGTTTCTGTTTATAAATTGGTGTATTTCAAAAGCATTTGCTAATCCAAATCCAGGCAAGCTAGGACAGAACACGTATCTAATCAGCTCCCTGTATTTACTTTCACTTCAATTTTCTCAAGTATGTTGACCATTGTCCACTACAATTGCCACTCACTCCCCTATTTTCTATTCGAATAAATCCAGGAGAATAATACACAGAGAGAGAGAGAGAAGAAGAGAGAGAGAGAAGGTCGATGTAAACCATTCAAAGGGAGAAACAGTTACAAGTAAATCAGATTAAGTCGGTCATTAATCTAGATGGGAGGAACCATTATTAAATTTATGAAATTTAACTGACGAAAAATTTTTATGCAAATTTATGAATTTTAAAGAAGTTTGATGTCATCTTGAAACTGCGTTCGAAGTTTTTCGACTTTATCAAGACGTTTCTGGAAGTTTAATTAATGGAAGTTTTAAAAAGCTCATTTTTATTATTAATTACAATCCATTTTAAATATTAGAAATGAGTGTCCAAAGAGAAGGAAGATTTAAACGAATAATCAATAATTTCAGTTTGCACACTGATTTTCAAATGTAAACAAACGTAGATGTAGAAAACGTAATAACATTTTTTTGTAGTAGTACGCATTGTGGGAAATGTCAGTAGGTTAAATTAAATTTATTACTTCTATAAAAAAGAACGTCGTTTAGGTTGAGGGGTTGACATTTTTGCTTCCCTGGGACTCGAGAGAATTGATAAAGACGAAGCGTGTAGGTGTGTGGAATATGGATTACGTTTTATTTGTGGAAACAAAACCTGGAAAACAAACAATTCCTCTAGTGTAAGAATTCAATAACATTAGAATTCTCGAAATACTTCTTATTTGTTTTTCCTTTGAATACATTTTCTTTATATAGATTCTCTGGTATAGGTATTTTTGAGTACTATCGCGTTTTTGTAGTTTACTACCTGGTTGAAGGTTGAATTATCTTACAAAATAATTATCTTTACCCCAATCAGCATATCAAAATATTAAGAGAAATTTAAGGTATGATTAGTTCTATCCTATAGTTGACGCTAGAATGCAATTACTATACAGGGTGTCCCGAAAATGGCGCAAAATATTTATGGGGCGTTGTAGGTGGTTGACAAGGAAGTAAAGGAAAAAAATAAAAATATTCTACCTGCCGCGATGCCGTGGATGTGCACAATCTGGCACATCCACAATTTTATAACTTTGTTAGGAAGCTATTTATTTTGATTGTTACCTACTCCTTATTACCTGGGAAACCAACGACTGGTTTTTGAACAGAGCACAATGTTATGCCAGAATCATTTTCGCGCTATCTCGATGTAAAAATTTTCTTCAGTAATAATTTAATAATTTGTAATTACATGCTTTTTTACAATATTTTAAATTTGGAAACAATAAAAGAAATTATTTTCTATAAATAGAGTACCTCTGGCCAGCTTCATTTCCAATTTTTAAAAAGTTACAAGTGTTAACTTTACATCTTCATTTCTATCAAATTTCAGAGAAAAGATTTTTTTACACTTGTTTAAGGTTACTGATCAGCGTAACGTATTTATTTGGCGTAATTTTTAGTACACCCTGTATATCAGTTTATTTTTCAGAAATATTTTGGGGTGTAACGTATGAAATACGTAAATTGTTGGCTGTTATTTATACATATTATTAGCTTCTGTAAGATCACCAAACATTTTACATTCTTACTCACATGGGTGAGGTATCAGTCTTCATAACGTGTAGAGTTGCAAGGTATACCGCGGGTGACAGGATCCCGATACTGCACCCTGAAATACCCTATATATTATTGCATATTTCAACTCTGAATTCATTTTTGCGTACAATAGTGTCAAGATGTTACTGTTTTTACCGATTATTAATTTCAAAAATTTGTTTTATAAATCTAAAGTGCTATGACTGATTTTGTCCGGCGAAATTGAAAGTGAATGATTATTAATTCAAATTATGAGCTCTTAACGTGTAGGTACATAATGCACACTTAAATTAATTCAAATCGGTTAAATATATAGGTATAATATACAGGGTGTATCAGATACAGGTACGAACTGATAGTGTTTAAAGTGGACTGCCGTTTGCCATTTTTTTCACCGAAATTCCTGCACAGGAATTAATAGTAAAGTTTAATCTAAGGGTACGACTTACTACAATTGGTTCAGAGCCTACTTGTAGTTGACTACAGCTCATAACAGCACAAAGGGCTAAAGACCATCTTTAAGGTAACATCATGCTAAAGCAGAGTGCTAGGATTCAAACTGCAAATCAAGCAATGAATACATGTGGTGAGTTGAAATGTAGAAACACTTGAATCACCAATATGAACGGGCGTATTTAAACATATATTATGTCATTTATTTAGGAAGCGCCGCTAGACTCTCCGCTTGAATCTTGGTACATCGTTTTACCATGATCTTACCCTAGAGAGGTGAACTGCAGTCGAAATGGGACATCTGGCCACCGCCATCTGGCCACCGTCAACCAGCCGCGAGCAAATGGCCGCCGAGCCGACTGGCCGCCGAGTCAACTGGTCGCCGAGCCGACTGACCACCTAGTCATCTAGCCGCCGTACTAAATGGCCGCTAGCGAATTGGCCGCGGAACCATTTTCACAATATTTGGGGTTGACTAAAAAGCAAATGCAGTTAAACAACAATGTATCATTTTGTAATTTATTATTAACCTAATGCCTGTAAAGATATATTTCAAATTCCTTGAGCATAAAGTTTTGGCCAAGTTAAGAATTCGCGTTAAGGTTTAGGGATTGAATTATGATCATAGAAATGTTTAATTAATTATGGAACTTATGCTGCTCATTATTTAGGTAACTATACCAAATACGAAACACGGCCACTTGTCCCGGAAAAGCGGGCATCCTGTATATCGTTTGCTAATAATCATAATTAATATTGGTATTATTAGTTAGCTATAAATCGCTTCATGCTGCAGTAGTGCAGCGTTGGTGTTACGGGGATCGGTGTTGTCATATAGTGGATGTGTAGCGGTGTAGCGGTTTGCGTACTCTTATTGATGTGTATTAAATTAATCTGACTCCAATTGATTATCAAATATGTTTATTATATCAGAACAACTTATATACAACAGTTATATAAAAAACCTTGTAAAGTGGGTAAAGATACCCTTTATTAATATTGTTAAAGAAAACTTTAATACATGTGAGGGAAATAATCCCAACAATGATGAAATTGTGATAGGTCTTCAGGTACTTCAATTTCTTGAGATCTTCGGTAATTGGATCTAACAATGAATCTTCGAGGGTCCAAGTTGGATAAGATAAATGGAGAAATTCTAATGTAGCTGGTTGAAGATGTCTTGAGAGGTTCAAGATGGTAACCAACAGAAGAGGGAATTTCTAAAGGATCTTCCTTGGACAAAATAACTGATTCTTGAGTGTTGACAACCGAAGGTAAAGTTGAAGAAGTCTGCTTGACTGGTGATGGAGGAAGTGGTGAAACTGATGTTGGAATTCTAATATGATGTAGAATCGCTCGTAACGTGCTACGCTGTCTACTAGATTTGCTTGTTGCAGTTCATTTCTTCATAACATCCAGAAGGCTTAAATAAATGTATTATTATGGGAAGACCTGAGGAAACCTCTAGGTTATGTTGAGAGTAGTTAGGTGAGTTCCAGTGAGTTCACTCCAACTATAAAGACTCTGAATGTTTTTCCAATTTGCTCCGCTTTATATACAAAACCCAGACAACCAAAATTCTTTCATTGGTTGGTGCAAATTGATTTTCACCAATCACATTGCTGAAAATCTGTGTGGGAGGAGTCTATTTGTACAACGACTGAGCTTGATTGCATTTCATAGCGACACTTGCATTGCAATACAAACACTATGTTTCTATGCAGGTCAGCAGTTTGGTTTCCAAGGTAACTCCAAACAAATATTACCCTGGCTCTGGCATCGGACTGAAGCCCCGATAGCGGTAACGCTATGCAGTTTTGAGCCATTTAAAAAACATTGCCCTGTACCGCTTGTACTGCACTCTAAGTATGAAATGTTTTATAGTTGCATTGCTTATTCCATCATCAACAGTAGCTACAAAATTGGAGCGGCGGCCACATGACCCGGCGGCCATATGACCCGGTGGCCACTAGCCCCGCGGCCAGTTGACCCGGCGTTAACTTGTACCGGCATCCAGACAGCAAGTGGCCGCGGCCAGTCAACCGTGGCCACCTTGCCTCGAACAAAAATTGCTTGAATATAGCAATAAATATTTAGATAAACTTAAACCGTATTGTGTGCGTATTGTGCAAAATGTTGAGAATAATGGCGAGATTCATTCGCAGTCTTGCTCACAATATAGGTTATTAAGATAATTTTGTAATAATAATAATAGAATTAATTAGATAAGGTACTTTATTTATGCAATTGATACTTTCGAAAAAAATATTTTCTGTTTTAGATACCTATAAATTTATTCTGATTTATAACTGGTTACAATTATTATTATTATTATTATATATGATTTAAAATAACTGATATTTCGTTAAGTTAAAAGTCTGTGATTAATTAGTATCTAATTTCGAAATAAACATATATTTCTTTAGCTTATTTTGATTTTGGTAACTTTTGATGTCAGGATACGTGCTATATTTGAGTAGGTGTCGTTCGAGGAATTTTCCATTCGAGCAATTTTTGTTCGACCAATTGTCATTCGAGCAATTTTCCATTCATGCAATCTTCACCAACCCGCATGGTCAGTAGCAGTGTATAATGCGTTGGCTATATCCGATGATAGAGTGCGCGGACCACTTAACTTGCAGATAACTTGCACATAAGTAGAATTTAGTTTTAGGATGTCCTTAAGTTTGTTCAAATGTTTGAATGGCTTAACTCATATCGGTTTAGGAAGTTGTTGTGGAGGTAGAACATAATCGATCTTGGGGTCTCTTCATCATTATCACCCGCGTCCACGCCTGGGCATAGCCCAGACCTAAACTTCTCCAGTGTTTTCTTTTCTGGCTTGATTTAACATATTGCTCGGAACTTTTTTTATGTGGCCACCTCCGCGCGTTGGTGGTCTTCCGCTACTTCTCCTGTTTTACAGCGTCTTCACTGCAAAATTTTCTTTGTCTATCTATCGTGTACAAGCATCGCTAATACGAGTAGGATATGTTCTGCAAACTTTTTAAAGCTTGAAAGATTCTAAGCTTTCGTCTTCGAAATTACTCGGACGTAAACTATGAAAATATTTACCAGCTTTCCGTATGATGTCCTTCCACTCTTTGAATTTCTTTTGCTTAGTTATCTCTAACCCTTCCTAAAATTTACAATCCAGAATTTAGATGAATGCATTTATGATACTATATAAGCAACATAATCTAAGATTATATTAACTGTAATATTTACCATTAGTATTACGTATAATTAGATCTGTATTATATTTGTCAGGAGTCAAGAGCCATTGGCGTCCAGGAGGAACGAAATTCTAAAAGTTATAAGGACGTTAAGGCTCTACTTTACCTAAAATAAATTTCGTTTTCAAGTATGACAAGTTGCATACTTTTGAAAGAATATTTTTAAGCAATAGCTCTTAGCGGACAGCTCTCGAATGGGTATTACCTAGATAATAATTTAAGCTGGTTAAGATATTCTTTGTTAATAGTTAGTTAGGCGAAGGTCTCGGGATTTGAGCAGGTAGATCGTTTAGTTGATTTCGCATTGAATTATCTCTGTTTACAAATGTACCACAAATTGTGATATCCAAAATTGCAAGCATGAAAGACGAAAACATATTTACTACTATTTATAATAACTTGCTTTTTGTTCTCTTCACTAAATGGTACCATACTTTAGAATTTTACAGTAGCAATTTAGAGTGGTTTAAAGATTAATTGCAACAGTAAGAGTAATTTGAAAAGCGATAATTATTTTAACTCTTATCTTTCACTCCAATCTAAGAAAAAATAGTCGTGGAAAAAAAATCCGTGGATAAAAAAGCCGGCGAAAAAAACAGTCTACGGAAAAAAAATCCACCAATTCTTCAACCGCAACCGCGCATAAAGGGAGGGGAACGGGTGCCCAAAATTAACAAAAATATGCTAGCGTAATATTCCAATAGTAATAAATGAATCTAGGTAAAAAAAGCTCGGGGAAAAAAGTCCCGGGAAAAAAGCCCCGAAAAAAAAATTCCCGGAAAAAAAGCCCAAGGAAAAAAAAAGCCCTAGGAAAAAAGCACCGGAAGAAAAAGCCCTAGGAAAAACCCCGGAAGAAAAAGCCCCCTGAAAATTTTTTTGAAAGTTTGTTAAAACTATTGGGGCATAACATAAGGTTTCGTGAACAAAAAAAGTTTCTTAATATTTTATGCACGGATGGTGGTAGGTGTAAGGTATGCATTACCACCTCAAGGAGCGGACGTAAACCCCGCCCTAGGGCAATAAAAGGTAATTTTATTAATATTACAAACAGTTATTTACGTGCCGGGACGCCATATTGGATTTTTGTATTTTTGAATGTAGCTTTTTTTTCTGATTTCAACTATGTATGGCACATAATACTTTAGCTTGTGTTTTTACCTACAATTTTGAGTTATCCGTTTTTATGCAGAGTGTCATGGAAACAAAAGCGACAATTTTGATTCAAAGAAAATTTTAACAGTTCCTAGTACATTGCTTAAGTCGTTACGATGTACTTCCCCTAATTTTAAGATAGGTACGTAATTTTCTGAAAGAAAATGAAAAATTCTAATGAAGAACAACGTGATATGTTTTAAATTTATTATTCTTTACATCGGAAAGTAGAAATTACTTCCGAAACGTATCTGCAACGAACTCCAGAGAGAAACCAACCAGGTTCTAGTTATTTCTTCCGTCTTCCTCGAAATCTAAGCGAATATGGCTCCTTTTGTAAACCCAGGCAGAAACATGAACTGAAAAACCGGACCTAAGGGATTACATATCTCTGTTCAAAGAAAAACAATACTTAAATATTTCTTATATCCCGCTGTGTTTTCGATTAAAGTTTTAGTTTTTAGTATTTGCTATGATTTTCTGTTTTTTAATTTTTATTCTATTGTTTCAACATAAATCATAATAGTTGATAATAAATTTTGTTATATCCCATTATTCTTCTTTTAAAACTGGCATTTCTTTCATTAAACTAGCCAAACCAATAACCTTATGACTTAAAATTAAATTCATAACAGAATTCTCTTTAAAACAAACTTGTCGCTTTTGTTTCCATGGCCATGACACTCTGCGGGAGTTGAAATCAGAAAAAAAAGTTACATTCAAAAATGCAAAAATCCAATATGGCGTCCATAAGAAAAACAAAAGTTGACAGTCGATTGTTGGCAATTTTAAACGATACGAGAAAAACAATCGCATATTTAGATTCCCCGTAAAAAAGTGTCTTAAAAATGTCTTAATTAAAAATTCGTAGTTTCACTTGTTTTCATTTTATCAGCGAAAAACAAAAATCAGGAATTTTGATTTTTTTTAGATATTTTCTAAAATAAACGTCGTAGGTCAAATTTCTTTTCAGATTATTGATCAGCATTAAAATACGCAACTTTGCCTCCATTTAACCGATTTCGTACCTCTTAAGCTAACCGAGATCCCCATGCTTAGCTTCGAAAGACGGACACCCTGTATAAACGATAAAATTGTTTATTGAGTCAGTTAATGTAATTTACGTAGTTTACTAATTTATATGTTTATACCCTTATTTTGATTCTTGTATCAAGAAATTTTGGAGTGCAGTACCAAAGCTCATTATCCAGTTTTAAACCAAGCAAACAACTTGTAATGGGCCAAGGTTTCAAATTGTAGATAGTAATCTCGTGTAATCCCATAAAGCTTGGAGTTTTGTCCGTTAGTGGTATCTTAAAAACGAAAATATATGTTTTGTTGGTGGCCTAAAATTGATTTTGTTTTTTTGAAATAAAAATCAAATTAGAGCCGATGAAGCAAATATAAGCCTGTAGCGCACTAGCCTGTTACAAACTCTATCGATTCATATAAAGTTTTCTTATTTTGGAGTACACGTATTCAAATGAGATGGTTTATAAATTTTAACATTTTTAATTAATTATAGCCAACTAAATAACTATTTTGCAAATATACGTCTATAGCGCACTCATAAACGTTGTATATAAGCATTTTCAATGTCGATACTTGTTTTAAACTCCATAATTAACTTTTGAGAGCGTTTAAAAAAAGTACAGTTTTACTTAAATTTCCAGCTAGGTAAAGTAAAGCCTTAACAACGCTACGTGATAGCTATCTGTATAGGCAATATTACATACGGTCGGATATAATTTATCCTCTGAATTCTGTAAATCTGCATTAACTGAATAAAGGCAGTATAATACGGTTTTGACTTGTACCCTTATCATCTTTAATCTGTTTGCATCATACTCGGATGTCCGCTATTCTGTCCCTTCTGTGCGCTCGATTTTATTTTAGTCGCGTTAATTCATCGATGTAAAAATTTATACTTACGGTGAAATTCTCCGTATTATGAATTAGATGCAGGCTGATATAGTTACACTTGCATCGTGTTGAATTTTGGCAGAATGGTGACTGCATTTTGCCTAAGACGATCGATAACCACTTAGATAGAGTATTGATCTGGCTTCTCTCAAATAATACTTTATGAGTTTAAATGGAATAGGTTATTTTTGCTTTAATTTGTGTGGCCTAAAATTCATAGCGTTGTTATATTCTGTCATGGGACACCCTCTAAAATATTCTCATATGAATGTGGACGCTGGATTGGTCATTTTGGAATTTCTTGAAAACTCTAGAAAGGTTCGACGGCTATTTAAACATTCAGTTTTATACACAATGTTCAAAACAGACTGCACAAAAATGTAGTGCGTGAAAGTTTAAGAAGTTTTACAATATCTCGATTATGTTTACGTGGAAACAACTACGTAATCTCATATGCTATTGCCAAATATTTTTAGACCATTAATTTCAGTGTCCAAGAAAAGAATAACGCAGTTTTTCCAAACAAAATTAATAAAAATATTTAGTAGATGTTAATTGTTGCCATTGGAGAATTATTACAAGAAAAGTATCCACTGCAGAAAAACAAGTTACTACTAAGTTATAGAACAACGCACGACCTTTTTGTGAGGTTGCATCGGTTTGAAACACCCGTAGTAATAATAATAAGAACAAATAAGTTACAACCGAAAGAGATATTTTAAAGTTGGAAAATCTAATGCGACAGAGCCCTCTAGCTTTAGATGTACTCAAGTGAAAATCCTACGCTGTACGATGTTTCAGGACGCAGTAGAATCTAACACCAAGTTATTGATCCACTTTTTGTGCTTTCTACTGATGATAAATCCGCCCAAGAGATGCTGCGTTAAAGTTTCTGTGTTATACAATATACTACAGTACCTTACGTTTGCAGGTCATTGTTTTTTATTTAAAGCAATGTTTTTGAATGAAATGTAGAAAGTAAATATTTTCCTGCTCGTAAAATTTACCAACGATATTTATTTCTGAAATAGAATATTTAAACGACTTTGTGTTAGCTAGTGCGTATAGTGACCATTCTTACTACAACCCAAATTATTATAACAATGAAAACACAAACATTGTGAACCAAAGAAATTACCGTAAATATTAAAAATTTTACCGCATGCAGCGAAAGTTTTACCGCAAGCTGTTACGAGCAAAACCAATGGAGAAACACATCGTAAAACAAAGCAAAACTTTACAATCTAAAATTAGGACGTCAAAGACTACTTTCACTGTAGGTTGTAAGAAGATCTTGAAAAACCAATGTATTTCTTATTTCTTTAAGAAACATTTAATTCTGCCACAAGGAATTAAATTGAATCAAAGTCATTTTGTCTCCAAAACTTTCTTAATTACCAAGTCGTGCTAGATACGAATCTAGTAATTGAAATAAAATTTTCTTTAGGATGGTAGCTCGAGACAGAACGTTTCCGCTTCTTGACATTAAATTAAACTTGCCCGAGCGCAAGTTTACATTCGTTGATTCTAGCGGTTTGAGTCGCATTTGTCCTTAATGAGGACAGATGTAATCTTATTTCAGTGGAATTTTTGTTTTGTTTGCAAGCATTTCACGTGATGTTAACTCAAATAGTTTTCCTACATTCAAATTAAATACTTACACAGAGATTATTGAATTACTTCTTCACTACTTCTTGAATAAAGTAGCGAGTCTTTTTTTTATTTTTGTTTCATATAAAAGACGGTAATCAAATTCAAAGGTGTGGAATTATGAAAAGGATGACAGGAAGGAAGTGACATCAAGAAAAGGCAAGAATCCGGATGACTGAAGTTACAGATTAGGCAAGACGGTCGTTATTTGATAAACCTTGCTCTTTGAACTGCAAAAGGTAGAGGAAGAAATAGAAAAAGAAAAACACACGGTTTCATGGAAAATATTGATGCTTTAAAGCTCTAACAGATTTGTGCGACAATAACATATTTTGCGGAAACATATTTTAGCTGGATAACGGAAAAGTACACTGGTTATTGAAAACGAAAGGAAATGCATCGTGTACGTTCGTTTTCTTGGAAGTGAACGACGTTTCCCATTATTTCAATAAATCAGATTTTTACAATACAATTATTTTCATATGACGGAAAACTATCAAGACGCGTGTTCTTATTGCATCTAAGGAGGTGGTGGTTATTGTTGGAATCCGTAGTCAGTATTCGAATTGGTTGAAATAGGCAGGTAACCTTTTTACTGTACAAAACGTGTTGGACTAGTTTTCTTCTAAGGAAAGAAGTGTAGTGGTTGTAGGTATAGATGTTTTCACCGGTTCCATGCAAATGAGATAGGGCTGTCGTTTCATATGGGAAAAATATGGCACTGTTGCCACTATTCCTAAGCTCTTAACAATAGGCCGTCGGGTTTAATTTGTTGAAATCAGGTAAGTATTCAGAAGTTCTCAAAATGTAGAGAAAGTTGTTTTTGTCAATTTAATAAATATTACTTTACCAGAATAATAACGTTAGATTCCTAATTTCTTTAATTATTAATAATAAGGAATTTCTCTTTGCAAATATTTTGAAAAATATTTTGTTGTAAATTGTCATGGAACCATTTGCTGGGTCAGGCTAAAACTTCACTAAACGTGGAAAGCAATTGCTGTTAAATGTTATACATTTTCATATTAATAATAAAGGTACTGGTGGGTATGTGAGCGATATCGTAAAAAAAGTGTCCCAAATGACGGGAGTGTTGGAAAGAGGTGTGTTTAACTTTATAAGAGAAAGTGATTTACCCGATGGTGTTCAGTCACCTAAAAAAAGACGGAAACCCAATAATACATTCACTTCTCGAACAATTAAATATCCTGAACACGTATGGAGCCAGATTAGAAGAATTGTGCACTAGTTTTATTTTTCAAAATATGCCTCTAACTTTAAAAGCTGTGTTAGAGAGCGTATATGAAGATGAAGAATTATCAAAATTTTCACAAAGCACCCTATATAGGATGTTAATTAACGCAGGATTTCAATATGAAAAAAACGGAGAAACGGAGATTGCTTTTAGAAAAAGAAGAAATCGTTACGTGGCGCCATAGCTGCTTATGTGAAATTCCGAAGTATAGAGAAAATAATAATACAATATAATTATGTTTCTTGATGAATCGTAGATTGGCGGGACATTTCAATAAAATCCTTCCGGTAAGCATTCAGCTAAGAATTATCATCTGGTTTAAAGGCACCGACTTCACCTGGGCCACGTTTTGTTTTGCTCAACGCGGAAAGCAGTATGGACCTCACTTATTTGGCAAAAAAAGTAGGTACTACCTAAGACTACCACGATCCTATGGACGGCCCACTTTTTGAAAAATGGTTTAAAGATTCTTTAATACCAAATATTCCTGAGAAAAGAGTGGCCGTGCTGGATGACGCGTCCTATCATAGTAAAAAATCTGAACTAATTCCAAATAACTCTTGGAACAAGGATCGCATCAAACATTGGCTTCGCTCAAAGTATCATCATTTTGAAAAAAATTACTTAAAAAGGGATTTATTTGAAGTAGTGGATACATAAATGGCAGTATGATGTTGGTTATTTAATAGAAAATATTGCTAAAAAACACTGTTAAAGTTCTTCGTTTACCTCCTTATCTCTGTAAGCTTAACCCCATTGAAATGGTATGGAGCCAAGTGAAAAGATATGTAAGTGCGAAAAATATCAATTTTAAGCAAATGACGTTAAAAATATAATCAAGGAAGGATATTGTAAAGTCACCCCAGAAAATTGAAACAATTATGTAGCAACATAATGGACGAAATAGAGCGCATTATTATCCGCTATAAACCCGAGTGATAGTGATAGTGATATAAATATTTTTAGTGACTGTGATACTAATTAATTACAAAACATGTAGAAATATTTAACAAAATTTTCTTAATCTTATTTAGCTAACTTATTTTAATAATGTAACATATGAAGCGGTTAATTATTTTGTTTTTCTTTTTTATTATTATAAAAAAGTAAATAATAAATAAATAGGTACCTACACTTGGCCGAAAATTTATCGCCAGTTTTAACAAAATACCTAAAAATGTTTTAGAATCAGTGAACCTGCTCTGTAACTTCCTGCAAACTTTAAGGATTACAATCGTATCACAATAATTATTAATACTATAAACCTTTGTCTAAAAAGGATTAAATTTTTATCTGAAAGGAATTTTACAAATGAATTTGTCAACCTTGTATCCCTATCTTCCTACACTGCATGGACTGGGTGCAAACTTCTATAGTATATCTACGGTAATAGCATATGCATCCGGTAATATGGATCATGGATGCCGAGGTTTGATGTTAAAATTTCTCATGCGTGTTGCGGTGTCGTGTTAGATCAGGGGTGAACAACATGTTTTTTTTGTAGGATCGGCTTTTTGTATATGCAGGGTGTTGCATGACGTACCGGACATACTTAAGGAGCATGTTCCTGAGATCATTTTAAGTAGGAAATATCACAAACATAAGCCTAACTCGCAACGGTTAACCAACTATAGACGTTTAAAGTTTAGAAGTAATTGTAAGAATTTTTGAAAGGAGTTATAGAAATAAATGAAAACAGAACGTATAAAATAAATATTAACAAAACAACTTAAAAATCATTTCCATCACAAGTCCATAGATGTGCATAATATAGTCGTATTTCTTATTTGAAAATTGCACGGGCATTTTTTACAGTAACGTTGAAAACTTTGTACCAGCAAACCAGGTCCTGTTAGTACGCAATTTCTATCAGGTCACAAACAAAGTTTAGAATTGTATAGCCTACATCAATAATAGAGAGTTTTTGAGCACTGTACGCTAAGAGTACGGTAACGCTAACACTAACGTATTTGCTTAGCAAAACAGTATGTTGCCTAGCAAAGACGTTACTGTTAGCGTTACTGTATTCTAGCGTATAGTGTTCAAAAACTCTCTATTGTCAAAACGCTTACGGCTGGGTAACCGCTAAGAATTGGTTCCATGTTTAAAGGACATTTTCGACTTAAAATTCCCCCAGGAACATGTTCCTTCAGTATGTACGGTATGTCATGCAACATTCTATATAAAAAGTAAAGTAAGTCGTATCATAAAAAGTTTTAATGTAATTATTGAATAGTAGAGAAAATAGAAATTGTGATCATTCTCGCGATTGAGGGTAGGAAAGGATACGATGTCGACGGTATTCACAACGTTTTAGTTTGTTAGACAGAAAATTAACCACTCAGAATTGCCATAATAACAATCGCGTTCCCGTCGGCTTATATAAAAGGACACTGAGTATATCACGAAAATACTGTGACATGCTAGATTGCCAGAATCTGAGTAACAATATCACTCATATTTGTAATAAAGACAATTCGTCGATCGTGGACGAAGAGACAACCAAGCTGTGGAAACAGAAACACTACAAGATCGACAACCACGGATCATGGTTTGATGTAGCTGTAGAACGGATGTTGGAGTGGGAATTTTCGAGGAAGTGGTTAAAATTTGTTTTCGACATTGTGGTTTCAGTTAACTCGGTTGAGTCTGCCGAAACATCCGAAAAATGCCGAAAAATCATAAACCATAAACTTTTGTTGTCAGCAGTTTACAATTTGCTCAGAATATATTTTCATGTTGAGCTGCATTTTAATATTAAAATGCAATTATTGAAAGTAGGTATTCAGATATCTTGTAAATAAAATTAATATTCAATAAATCTATATGATGAGGATCAATATGTTTATGTTATTGTTGTAGAAATTAATTTTCATGAAAACGTATCTTTGCAATGTTGTATATGGTACTAAATTTAGTTTTGCCCTGGAGCACGCTATAGTACCTATATATTGACAAATATTCTTGCAGTAGAATGTAATTTAATAATATTCTTGTTATTCTATATTTTAATATTTGAATTCCTTTGATACTTTACGGATTCATATTTCTTTTCTTTGCAGTATCGCGATATCCATATACAGGGTGCCAATTTTAAGTTGTCCACCATTGGTAACTTTGTTACCTTGAGAGATGGGAAGTTGGTAAATGAGAAAAGATTCAGTATTTTTTATGCTCATTTAGAAAGTGAAATTTAATTTTTTATGGCACTTCCGGTTTAGCGAGAAATGGTGCCAACTTTTTATTTTTAAATGGAACACCCTGTATTTTTTTAAATTTTTCGATTGGAAATAATTTCGGCTTTAAAAAAGTATAGCATATATGTACAACTAAAATTACTCATAACCATGATATTTAGCTTTTATTTATTTTTATTAAATTTGATCACAATTGGCCTGGAACAAACCAATACCTAACCAAACAGGAACAATAAAGAAAATAAACAATAATTATTAAATTAAACTATTTGAATACGTATTCAAGTTATTGCAAGTACTGTTCGAAACAGTTTCCCTCGTGGAGCACGCCGAGTTCGGCTCGACGCTGAATACTTCACGTTCGATGAACCAATTTCCTTCTATCAATCTCATGTAAAACATGGTGGATTTTATTTTGCAGCATTTCGACGTTCTCGTATCTTTCTTTAGAAATTATATCCTTTACATAGCCGCAAAGAAAAAAGTCTAGTGGTGTTAAATCGGGGGATCTCCGCGGACGGCGGCCACTTATTGCGGAAAGTATTTGTTAAACATTGTAACCAGTCTTGGATTTCTTTAACAAAGAAAGTAAATCGCCAACATACCAACCTTCTCGTTAGAAAAATTTATTTTATATGATTTCAGTGACAGTAGTACTACACAAGTAAATCGAAATTGACATTTGTTCATTTCTAGGTATTGTTTATTATTGCCCTTTTGTTTCATGGCAATTGTGATCCCAATTTAATAAATATAAATAAAAGTTAAATATCATGGTTATGAGCAATTTTAACTGTACATATTATGTCCTATACTTTTTTAAAGCCAAAATTATTTCCAATCGAAAAATTAAAAAAAATACAGGGTGTTCCATTTAAAAATAAAAAGTTGGCATCATTTCTCGCTAAACCAGAAGTGCCATAAAAAATAAAATTTCACATTCTAAATGAGCATAAAAAATATTGAATCTTTCCTCATTTAACCAACTTTCCATCTCCAAAGGTAAGAAAGTTACCAATGGTGGACAACTTAAAATTGGCACCCTATATAGGCTACTATCACTATTATATCTTATTTCAGGTTGATTGATTAATCTCTAAATTTCTACAAGAGATCTTAGAGATGAATTCTACATCAACGTATCGTCTACTAATATTTCTGCGGATTTTAATCTACGTTACCTCAAGAGAATTTGAAAATGAACCTCTAGATATAGGTAAGAGAACCCAACAATAAAATCATTAGTTTCTGTTTTTGAGATGATAGACGTTGTATATAGTTGTTGAATACTTATATACGTATATTCGGCTAAAAACAATTCTGAATTGAATCATCAATTAATTATCTGGTATATTATGCGAAATAGTTATTTTGGATGCTATGGTTATGCTTGCACAAATACCTTCATCCGACCTTCATCTTTAATATGTACGTATTTAAACTTTATATTAATCACAAGTGTTTTATATTTAATGATTAAATTTATCTTCAGAAGCACGGGTTACCTATGTATAGTCCCATTTCGCCAATATTAGCTAATATATTTATGGAACATTTCAGAAGATCAAATACTTGATACAAATCTATCAGATAAAAAACTATATTTTAGTTTTGTTATGTTGATGATATTAATAAAAAGTTAAATTATTCTTGACCAATTATCAATTAATGTAAAATTCAAAAAATTTTCTTGGTTTGTAACAGCTCTATAGGTATATAAAATAAATGAAAAGAAAATAGATAGTAACGTTTCGGTTTATTAATCTTTAAACCATCTTCAGTCAGAACATATTAAGTAGGTAATTAATTATTGTGCATCAATAATTAATTACCTACTTAATATGTTCTGTGTGAAGATGGTTTAAAGATTAATAAACCGAAACGTTACTATCTATTTTCTTTTCATTTATTTTATATACTATGGACCCGTTACAAACCAAGAAATTTTTTTGAATTTTACATTAGTTGATGATATTGTATTTAAGACCAGTTTCTCAGTTTTGCTTTAAATCCCGCTTCAGCTAATCCAAGATTAATTGCAATGGATACATTTGTTACAAGCATTGTATCCTATCCATGGCACAATTAATCTTGGTTTAGCTGAAGTGGGGTTTAAACAGAACTGAAAAACGCGGCCCTTAATAGTTTTAGCCGTTTTTTTTAATAGGTAGGTAGCTATTTGAATGAGTTTTTAATTTTTATTAATAATACTTTATAATATTCAAAAATTAAATTTGAGCAAGAAATAAAACATTAGAAATTTATTAACTTTGTAGAACTAAAGATAAAAATTAATTCAGAAACCATAATATTTGAATACTACACGATTTATAGAAAACCTACACAAACTACTGATGTTACCTGCCATATCATAATATTATGATTCCTATTTGTTGCTATAAAATTAATAAAATTACAAAATAGGTTTTAATTTTGTATTTTGGTGATATTTCATAAAAATTGTTAAGATTATAAATAATACAAATACACATAATTATAGTCATTTTTAAACAATTGCCAATATTTCATACAACTAGTATTTGTTAAAAATCGGGTGTTCATAAATTAAATTGTTCACATTGTAATTCAGTCTATACAGGGTGATGAATTGATTCACTCACCACAGGAATTCCAGTGCTAAATTTTTAATTTTCAATTATCTGCTTCCCTAATTATTTTAGAGCTAAACTGTAAATTACTTTTTTGTAGAGAAAAGAATACTGTATCTGTACATGCTATTGAACACAGGTTTTCGTTTACACAAAGCATACAATTATGAAAATTTAAATGGTCTACTTTACAAAAACCACCCATACCTTGAAATTAAATCAGCAAACAATTATTTTGACATGTTTAATTTTTCAAATTTTACACAATGAACGTACTAATTCTAATCAAAACGCTTTGATAACTCGGAAAATAACTTTATTTGGTCAGTTTTATAGAAAATATATATAGTGTGGAATAAATTCTCTATTCTTTGGTAGACGACAATCTGCAGGCACGATTGTCCTACGGTGTTGATTGCCGAGTTTGTAAGTTGAAAAGAAAAAATATAATAGGTACCTACCTGACTGATTCAAAATTTTCTTTTCTCTACTAAAGCATTTCAAACTTACGTAGTTCTTTGATCAATAAATATTATATGACTTTGTAAAACTCTTGCTAATAAAAATTAGAGTAGGTAAAGTAAAAAAAGAGTACTTCAGGGGCGTAATGGTTAAGCTAATGGGGGAATTCTGTCAGAACTTAAAAGTTACCACAGTCAAGCTTAATGCATTTTAAGACCCTTTTAGTTAAACTTAGAATACTAAAGGAGCCTTCTAGTCCTCATACCTATAAAGGGTTGTTTTAAGATAAGACTTCTGATAGCTTACTCCTGTACACCTATAAACATTTTCCCTGCACACCAAAATATAAAGTGTACGTTTACTTTCCAGAAACTTAGCTTTAGGGATCATAAAACGGTTGGTGTACGTAATCGTAAGAACTTTAAAGCAACTTCAATTCCACGACTTGTTTTTATTTTACTCCTCTCGTTGGTTACAAAGACATAAAATAAACTCATTTACTTTTAATTTGAGTAGGTATCTGTTCTTGCCAACGTTATTTTCCCAGACCGCAGGGGCTTTGCTGTGGTAGACGTGCAGTTGTTGTTTCACGATTTAATTTTGTTAACTGTAGGTAATTGCTCATTTCAGGTGTTCTGTTTATTTATATCAAAAGGTTTTAACAGTAACAAATATGAAAAGAAAGTGATATCTTTTTTATCTTTGTTGTATCCGTTGAAAGAGCACAACACGAACACTAGTATTAGGTGAGTGTTTTAAATTCCCACAAGCCCCAAAAAGGCAAAAACGCTTCACTTACTATTTGCATAGTACAGTTTGACAGAAATAAGATGGCGTCTGTATTTTCAGTATTTGTTAAAGTTTTACAGGTAGAAAATATAGTTCTTGTATACATAAGTAGGTACTATAAAAAGTTTAACACTCGGTGATGACTTTGATTATTTGCTGTTTTCAGGCTATTTCATTTCAAAGATTCCCCTTTGGAATTGCTAGGGAACGTTTTTTACGAACTTTTGATGAGACAATTTCCAGCGTCCACACTCTTAAATAAACATGATATTTTAGTTTTGAAACGTCTAATTATTTCATCATTTACCTACTTAGCTGTTTTTCTTAAAAATGGAAAATTAACATAAAGGTTAACATTTAATAAAAATTGAATAAAAATTAATTTTCCGCAAACATAGACTTATACCCGCTAAAAATTAAACTAGAGTATTAAAGGATTATCGAAAATTACAGCAGAAAGTTTATATGAATTTTGTGGTATCCGAACGACGACCACCGAGTCGACGCTGTAGACGCCTGAAACTGTAGGGTTCATTCATTTAGATTTCAGTTCTGTATTTACCACGGTGGGACGTAGTTGTTTTCGCATATTTTGTCTTACCCACGTGACAAACAAATATTCATTCTTATTTTACATTTTACTACTGTATTTCAACTATTATTTAAAATCATCAATCATAAGTGATGTTTAAAATGAGGAAGACAATTAAACTTGACGTGTACATATTACCTAGAATTTTGTTATTAGGAGTGCTGATAATTAAAACTGAATTTTTGTGCAACACGTGTTTAGTACAAGCAGATTACGAGAACAGTTGGATTTCGTACAGGGAACAGCCCTGCTGCACTAACAATGATAAACACCATTTTAGACACCACAGAGGTATGACTATTAATTAGTAAAATAAGGGAATTTATCTATGTTCGTAATTATGTTATGCAGGAGCTTAAGTGTAATTCAATATTGCAGCATAGCAGTTATTTAGGATTAGTAACATGAGCCCGCTTAATTAGTAGCGGAATGCTTGTGTGTTTCAGGTCGTATACCTAGACCCACGTTCACAGTTTGTTGTAATAATAGTGAAGATTTCCAATTCTAAAACTGCTAGTATGTTAAGTCATCTCACTTTTAAAAGAATTTTAAGATTTTGGTTAATTTCGTAAGTATGTAAGATATTTATAGGTAAGGAAATAATGTGCTATGTTGCGTTTGCGTTTATATTGGTGCAAGATCAACAATGTGTTTAGATTAAAAGTTACCATGTGTAATATTGTGACAGGTAGGTACCTACCAGAAATTACCTACATTTTTTAATTGTTTCGTCTGTTTGTTACACCGTTTCCTGTTTCCAACTGCTCTGGTCATAGAGCTTAGTATTAAATATCGTGGGTATGATAAATTATTATGGTAAACTAAACGTATCAAATTTGTTAAGTCCATTATATCAGTTTTTATATAAGAATGTGAACGTCGAACCAATATCAGGGTAATCTAAAAGGTGGTGATTATTACTTAAGGATTGATTAGTTAGTACATCTGGAGTTCACAATTTTAATATAGTAGGTACTGTACCTAAATTATTGTTACTTCTGTCTAATATTTAATTTATTTTATTTTTTTTATAATTTTATACGAGACTCTTTTATCTCGGGGTTCATAATTTAAATTAAGTGGCTTCCTTATTTTTTTTTCTTCTCAAAAAAAAAGTTAAATAAATTTTGACAGAAAAACCAAATTATTTTATTTGCAATCACATATTATTATTTCTATTATGATTACTTAATATAAACACAACCCTATCAGCACTATAACCCCCCTTAAACTAATTATTATTTAAAATTAACCCTTCTGTCTATTTTTAAACGACTTATCTTTTTTCTTCAAAACATCATTATTACTAATCTTCCTCTCTTCCAATCTAAATTTTCTTCCCTTATCTCACCAAAATATGTCCCTTTTCCTCAAAATATTATTTCCAACGTTCTTTTCTTCCAATTTAATATTTTTCCTCTACCAAATAAATTACCAAAAAACATCCCTTTTCTTCAAAATATTATTTTCCGACGACCACTATGAAATGTGAACAAATTCGCACTGTTTACTGTTACTGAAAATTGTATATTTCACATGGCAACGAAACCGTGTGAAATGAGCGTGTGCAATATATTTCACACGGTAGACAATACAAAATAGTTGGCCACTTTGAAAATCGTCATTCGTTTTATTAAAAATTAAATATTGAAACGTCAAATTGTAGCAAATGCTACGAAGTGCAGTACCTACTAACCTGTTACTAGCCGAATTTTTATTAAGAAAATTGGTATATTGTAAGAAATAAAAGAGGTAATAGTATATTGTACAACTAGTGTTGAAAATTGGATATTTCACATGGGCGTGGAGGTTGAGCCGCGAGCCGAAGGCGAGTGGCTTAACCACGCTCGTGTGAAATATCCAAAATTTCAGCACGTGTTGTACACTATACTTTTCCGTCGACCACATAATTACAACCATTTTAGGTTTTTTAGTTAAGGAACATAAAATTAATTACGACTGTCGATAAGGCAGGTCGCCGTCGCGAATATTGCTTGCGAGCGCTGTCAGCGGCCGCTGCGGTTAGGTAGCCCCGCCTACTTTTTGTCGACCGTGTGAAATGTTACATTGCACACGGCTAAGCCCCGCCTTCGGACTCATTTAATAACAGTTTGGTTGTTGTGCGAAATTTGTTATTTTCAGTAAGAGTAAACCGTGTGAATTTAGTCACATTTCATAGTGGTCGACGGAAAATACATTTAATTCACATAATTTTATATTTTATTTAGTTTTGCTGTTGATATGGACGATATGGATGATAAAATGTTATAATTAATTATTTTTTTTATTTTGCTATTTTTAAAACAGAATTAAGTGGTGATCGGAAAAGTTGTGGTCGTTGGAAAAGTACCTACAGTGTACAATTCGTGCTGAATGGATATTTCAAACTCGTATGCTTAAGCATAATAAGCATACTAATATCCAATATTCAGCACTAGTTATACAATATACTATTTCAAACTCTTTTCTTCCAATTTAATATTTGTCTTGCACTATCTCACCAAAACAAGTCTTTTTACTACAGTATTTTTTTTCAACCTCCTTGATGTTTACTTTTTTCATCTCCATAGATACCAATCATCTATCGCCTTTTTTTATTTTCTTCTTTTTTAACCAAAACTACTTTGATAAAATTAAAATCCATAACCTCACTAATCTTCTTCAACTTTTTTAACATTTTTCCTAAATTACCCAAAATTAGCTAATTTATAATCTTTAAAAAAAAATTATAATTTATTTTAAATTAATCTAAAACGTTATCATTTTTAAAATAATTTATCTTTTGTGAAACATTTTACAATTTCAACTGTTTATTTTTATTTATTTGCAAAATTAAAAAACCGTTATACAGGGTGATTCAAAAATGGCGCATAAGCTCTTCAGTACGTTGTAGGGAATAATAATTGTAGTGTAGGAAAAATAGTAAAAATTTCTTAGCCGCTAATTTGCTGAGAAATGAAGAAGTTAAGTTGAGAACTCAATTTTGAATTCATGTGAATTTTGAAACTTCTCATCATTTCATATAAATAATTTAAGTATTTTTTCATAGTGGGTAATAAATAAAAGGCTCATAACACCTCATTATCCTGAAATATTAGCTTTCAAAATTGATATTTTTGTACCAAGTTGTTTGAAAAAAATATGTGGCAACAATGTTTGAAACTTTTAATAAGCTCACTATGTAAATGAAAGGAAATAAAAGCCACTCATATACACATAGCTGCACCCGTGTTGCCAAATCTACAACTTACTTCTTCGTTGTTAACTACAAAAATGTAGGTAGCAGCTAAAATTTTTTTATGATTTTTCTACAGTTCAAATAACCGTCCCCTACAACGTACTGAAGAGCTTATGCGCCATTTTTGAATCACCCTGTATATAGTGAAGTTACCTACTTGTATTAAATTGACCTATACAGCATTTAAACTTAGTTGATATCTCAGCAATAGCTACCCCATTCTGAAGGGTTACCAAGTTATAAAAAAGAAAAGTCTTTATTTACGGCCATAGTACACAAGATATTTTCTTCTTCTAATATATACTAAGATTAACGTAACAGCCTGTTCTTCACTATATTCTTGGACCTTTTAAAAACAGTAAACTGCATGTAGTTCCTGACAGAAATATTTAAAGATTTAATACTGACGATGCAAAAATTATGTAATTTCAGCATGCTGTTCTCTTACTCATTATACATGTCTGGTAATAACTTTGCTGCATAACTTCCGTAAAGTTTGATCGGATGCGCAAATACAATTTCTCAGCCACCTAGTTCTCCTGACGTAACTTAATTTGATTGTTATTATGTGTGGAGTTGTATGATCGAACCAGACGTATCGTTTGTTGCAAAAACATAATTTGGGTTGTGGTAGCTAAGCGGTGGTAAAGCTTGCAATGGCTAAGTGCATTGGCCAACCACAGAAACCGAGTCAAAGCAACTGATGCTTCAAATTCAACATGGGGAGATACTTTTTTTGAATAAGTTATGTATGTCTGTACACTTTAAGGGTACATATGCGATAAAGCGGGATTTTTCGTCGAATATTCGCTATTTTCGGTCAAAAATTCCGCCTAACCACCGATTATTCGGTCGATAGAGTGTGATTTTTTCAAAATTTATTTCGTTCAAGAAGATTGTTTTTAAATAAATGTTGGAGTTTATATATTATTAAGGCCCGGTCTTTTATCTCGTATTAAAGTGTCTAATAGTTGTTTGACTAATAACAATCACTGATGCGCGCCATTCCAACCGGCATCAATGAATGGTCAAAAACATTTGTATGCCAAATACAAGTTCCAATTTTGAGGTTAATAGCCAAATAGCTCGCAAATAGCTATTAGGCAGTTTAATAGGAGGTGTAGAGATCTGGCCTAAAACTTAAGCATTATTGTTCTCTAATGCTTCTTAAAACTAAATACTTTTCATTATCGCAGCTACAGTCAATCTATTGATGTCCTTTAGATTCTTCTAAATATTACGATGTATTCTTCAGCCACGTACTATATGATCGCTTTTGCGTACACACTATATACTATTCGAGATCCAGTGGTTTGGTACTCCTCAATTTTCGGCCATGGTGTTGGTTGCCTAGAAGCTGAAGAGTGTCTGAACTGACATGTAGGTAGAGCGTGGCTCGGAGCGTGGCTTCATGTTTGACAGTAAACCTTTTTATCTCTTCTTTAACAGTTGGGATGCCAAAGTCTTGTTGGAGATCACTGTTGCGAATTTATGGAGCGTTTACTATGTTATGCAACACTTTGCTAAAATGTCTGAATAGGTTTCCTATTAGTATCTCTGGCACAACCCCAAAACTGAATGCTGTAGAGGCACACTGGTTGGTATGATTGTAGATAGAGTATTTTATTATGTATTGTCACCTTTGACTTCCTTCCGAGGAGCCAATAATATTGTTTGTATTGTAAATGAAGCTCAGTCCTCTTTTTTCCACATGCTCTTTTCAACGGAATTTGGCGTTAAGCGACATGCCAAGGTATTAGGCGTTTGTCTCATTGTACCATTCATTTCTATAGTATATAGGGGCCAATTCTATCAATGTTTTGTTAGTAAAGTTCACGTGAATTAATTTTAGGTCGTTGATCTTCCAATTGACTATTACTCTACTCGCTGGTTGAAGTTTTCCAGTGAAATCTTCTTGATTTTGGTCGACTGCGAAAAGAACAGTATCATGGTAGAACTTTAGCTATAACCGTATCATCTGGAACTGGTAAGTCGCTGGTGTATAGTAAATAAAGAATGGGATCGAGACACTCTCTAGAGGCACACCCACTCTTATTCCTTTCAAGTCATAATATTCGTTTTCCTGCTTAATTCTAAAAGTCCGTTCGAGATTATAGAAGTCACTTCTGTATACTGCTTTGGGAATATATTTTTGAATTTGTATCAAGCCTTCATGTCATATCTTGTCGAAGGGTTGAGGTACATCAAAAAAGAGTGCCGAACATACTTGTTTCTCTTCAAGTGCACATTCCATTGTATCTATTATCCGATGGACTTGGTTGATCGTTAAGTGTTTCTGCCTAAATCAAATTGAAAATCAGGAATTAATTTGCTGTTTTCTCTACAGGTTTTATTGTTGGAGTAACAGCTTTTCAATTAGCTTTGAAATAATTGACGGTAGTTTCTCTGGCAATGTTCTTCCTCGTGTGCTTCCTTTTTGTGCTAGTTCTAGTCTCTTATTCTGTTCTTTTAAATTTATGATTAGACCTCTGCGCTGGCTCAGTTATTACTTGTAGCAATTTTTGGGCTGTCGGAATTTAATTTTTATTGCTATATTGAATACTGAATACTGAAGGAACCGAAGCTTCGGCGCATCACTAGCCATATGGTTCTGGTACCCCCCTCGTAAGAGTATTGAAACAATCGCAAGCCCTTACTAGATGGAATTTAAGTAGCTGTTGTAGAAATTGGTCATGTTATTTAATAACAGTTAAAATGAAATAGTATTTTACTCCTATATGTAATGGATATTAATCACTAGAAATATTTAGAACACTCCCTTGTATACTTCATTGAGTAAACTAACCTTTCTCAATAGCAGTTCATTATTACATACTCTGTGAATAAGATTTTATTGTCAGATGAATGTTAGCCTTTAAACTAAGAATTTATAACATAGAAAAATGGAATTACTATTTTATCTCAAAACTGATATAGGTACAAAGGTTTCAATTTAATTGCATTTTCTTAATAATACTTAAAGAACAAAATTTATTAAGTGGCTACAATTTTGAAGTACCAAATAGGAGTTTGATTATTGCTTTTATGGCAGATTATCGTTAATGGAAAGCAGCGAAATTGCTTCTCATCTGGAAGATCTTAACCTTCCGAGAACGAGAATAGTAATTACTAATTAGATTGTCGGGAAAACTAAGTTTGTTTGGACCACGTTATCAAGTTTCGTAATTCTGTAATAAGATTCAGCAGCCTCTTGGTTAATATCAAAGGCTGACCATTACCTTATTATACACATTTCTCAAACTACAATCTACTTCGTAGCAGGAAATTTGAATTCACTTGAATAGAATCTCTTGAAGTAGGTACCAAGGTATATTACAAATGATTTCCTATACGATTGAATTTTTGAATAATGATAGAGATCGTTTCCTTTTAGTATTCTTCCAAGAGCGTTACGTAACGTCTTGACTTATTGGCTTTCGACATCAACTGCGATTAGGAGTATAAACATAAACTTTAAAAGCCGCACGCGTCACTGCGAAACTTTCTACGCACCCTCATATGTTACAAAGTTTCAGTAAAGTTTATAGCCGTCGTTAAATCTGAGCTTTGCGCACCAGTCGAAGGATTTCAGGGGCCAGTTCGAATTTGTTGTTTCCGTTTCCGAATACTGCAGCCCTGTTACAGTTCAATGGCATTTGAGATTTTTATTTTTTTTATTGCAAAAATAGACGTTGGTAGAATCAAATGCACGGTGTATTTTTAAATGAGAATAACTGTGAAAATGAAATTTATTGTCAGATGAAGACACTATTTAGAATTTAGAGATCCAAGAGAAAGGCGTTTCGAATATAAAACCAAGAGGTTAAAGCAAACGAAATTCGATTTTAGTATCGTTGTTTGCTAAGAAATTTTTATGAGTGCGAGGACGTAAAAACGACAATTTTGTAAAAAATCTATAACCCATGAAGTCGTAGTGACAAAATGTAGCTGTTAAATATATTCCGGCACTTTGTTTCATTTTCCTGATTGATGATTGCTATGCATTCTGATATATATATGATAATAACCATATCAGTAGTAGATTTATAGGTTTAGAAATGCTGTTTAGTTTAAGTTAAGTAATAATTAATTTTTTGTCATCCTGGGTGATGCAGTTTATGCAGCGTTTGATATCTCACCTAGACATCGCATCGCGGATTCGATTCCAGCTGCCAATAAAAATTCCGGATCGCAGACGATAATTTACAATGTAACTGGCTACGTCATACAACGTCAACGTCATCTTTCGGATCAGATAAATAACAGGGTTTTGTGCTCTGTTATTGTACGCTAAGGATTGGAGAAAAATTTCGTTTGAATTGCCAGGATAACTTATTCCTTGGTACTAAACCATAGGAGCAGAATCAAATCTATAGTAAACACAAACATAAAGGCTTCTTTGGCCTTACCAGAAACATAGGTGCTGTTACTATTGGGACTTCGGTAGGGACTTTCAATTTGTTTTATAGAATTCTTTGAAAGATTAAAAATAATACCATCTCATAAGCATGGGAGAGAGTGCGGAAAGGTACCTATAACTAGATTTATGGAACCCGGCTTCATCGGCATAGAACGTTAAGTCAAGCAATTCATCTAAATACGTGATTGGTAAATCATTGACAATCAAATATGCGTTTGTTAAATCAAGAGATTAACGTATTTTACTATTTTTTGTTCGTGTTCTGTCAGAATCATCTATAATTAATTATAATGTAGGTATCATATCACATAAGATATTTAAGCAGTAATATTTGCAAAAAAAAAAAATTGAAAAATTGAAAAAATATTGAAAAATATTTTTCCGCACTTAAATGCTTGACACCACTCCGCTACGCGTCGTGCTGTCAACGGCATTTGCGTGCGGAAAAATCGATTTTCTGCACTTGTTAGGAAAATAGCTATTTCATCACTATCACTCATTTTGCTGCAATTTTATGAAAATTTATTGTGCACTTTGTATACTGGTTGCTAACGTATCTCAGGACGTAAACAGTCAACGCACGATGTAGTACATGACGCACACCTCAAACTTTTAAAAAATACCAAATTTTTTTTAACTATAATAAAACTTATGATTGTAGATAAAATATTGTAAGACACACTTTTGTGAAGAGGCTCTTCATTGTATACATACTTTTAAACCCGTTCATGTAATACAGAATTACTTTTAACACTCTTGTATCTTAATGATAGAACGTCCAAGGGACCTACCTGCAGGACCGAGCGTCCTGCCAGCAGGACGATATTTTAACATATTATATCAGCATTATGCGTACTGCTAGCAGGACGAAATTAGCACCAATCGAAAGAGCTGCTTTTGGTTAGTCGGTGTACCAAATTTCAACCCGAACGCATTATAAACAAAAAAGTTATGACGAATAATTTAAAAATTCAAGCGTGTTACGTCTTGCAGTTACAACCATAAGCGCGCCCGTATCCAGGGGTGCGTGTTTTTGATGTTGCCACGTGTTTTGATGCAAAAGGCTCAAATTATGGATGGAACAAACATATTTTCGGTTCGGAATATCACAGTGCAAAATTTTTTGGTGTTATTTTGTCTCTGGCATCTAACAATACGATTGCAAATGTTATGTTATGATGGCAATAAAACCAAAATAAAGTCTAATTGATTTGCAAAGTTATATGGGTACGTACTATATACTCGTAATATTTTAAATCATTCTAAATTCATATTACATTTCTTGAGTTATTTTAATTATATAATTTGTTTTATGTATATTAATAATATTTAATAATAATTTCATAAACATGTCTTGTAAATTAAAATGAAACGCCACTGAATTTTTCTACTATGCTTGCGCTTGTAGAGGTGGCAAACGTGTCCTACGCGTCCTGCTAGAAGGACGAATGCATGTAAATTCATTATTTTTATCGTCCTGCTAGCAGGACGAAGTCCTACATGTCCAAATAGCCTTCTGGAAGAGACTACCAGCAGGACAAAGCGTTGGACGTTCTATCATTAAATAACTGTTATACAATAAGCGAGACAATAAGGAACATTGCATGTTATTAATTTACTAAAAATGCGTTTTAGAAACAATTTAAATTATTGTGTTGAAGAGGTGCCGAAGCAACGGATAATAGCAGCACTTCCATCCCTTACCTCCAGAATTTTTTTTATAAATTTTATTATATTCGTAAATTGCTTTCAGACGTGTACTTCTTCTTTTTAATAATGTCATAAAAAGTTTTTAGAATATTACGCAGTATTTTATGAAACTTTATGACTTATGAGATACGAGAGCCATTTTCCGTTTTAGGAGGGAAAGCAATTTAATTTCATAGTGATGCTGTAATGCAAACGTTGTAATTAATGTAGTGCGAAATAAGGAAAAAGGCTACATTTCTTTTTATCTGCGCGAATATTATTGATTTAAAAAATGTATTTATTATTTAATTTAAATTCAATATCAACCCGTTTTCTTTGTAATAACACAAATAATATCGCGTCGCGTCGAGAAGTTCTTTATCTTAGTATTAGATTTGAATAATGTGCCAAATTACCGGAAGAGTCGAATACGACTTTCCATCTAAAAGCGAGAGGGTTTACCGTTTACGAGTTATTATAAGACTTTATTTAACAATCCATTTTGCGCGAAACTGAATATAAATTCGAGTTGACTTCATAAACTCGGTGCGAAAGCGAAACGAGAAGCAAGGACTGCGTAAATTCAATACGGGGTTTCCGTCGCAGATGGTAGCTATTCATGGATGAAAATTATTCACAGCCTAAATCCAGGACCTTCCGAAAGTTTCAGATTAGTTGGTTAGGTGAACAGGGGATACCAAAATAACACGGAAATGCCGAATGAGAATATAAAATTCAGATGGGAAATTCTAGATTATCTCTTACCTATTTAAATTTTAGAAATGTGATTGTGAAAGTAAACTGTCAGCTCCAAACGGTATCTTGAAATTGTTTTTCGGAGCTTCCTCTGCAGTTATTAAATGAAATGAAAACTGACAGTTAAAGGTGTCGAAAAATGAGAGACTATTTGTATTTGCATTAAATTGTTTCTGTACCCTCCGCTTTTCTGATCAAAAACAAACGATTTCATTTGATCCTGACACTGACAGTGTGCTTTATAATGTGGTTGCAGTAGACCAAACTGCGGTAGCCATCTATCAAGGCCTTATCCTGCGGAAAGTGCCTGATCTATGTGACTGTTCAGTCGTGTTCCGTGAGCCCTTTGGGCTGATTTACACTATTCATATATCTCAAGCCTGTTACTGTTTAGGTCTGATTGAAGGAATAGACGCTAACTAGACTAATATTAATTGTGTAGACTCTAGAGAGAATAACAACTCATGAGATTTATCTATGCTTGAATAGCATTTGGTTGATTTAATTATACATGTTAATTTTGTTAGTTGTTAGTTTGCCCTGCAGCTGATAATTCCAGACAATAAATAGGTCAAACACTATAGGTAATACGAGAATGTTTAATAGTAGACAACAGGTTATATTACAAACTAGGGTTAATTAATGTATAATAATTATCTTAAAATGCCAGGTTAGTTTTGTACATATTACAAAAAAGTAATTACCTCGAAAATGTTTATACAGATTGATTATTCACATACATGCCATGAACAATTTATTATCATGTCTAATACCTACGTCTAATAAAATTTTATAATTTCCATGGATACTTTAATTCTCCATACTTTCCTTAAATGGTTTAAGTATTGATTTCTTATAGCGAATTCCAATCGCTGCACTAGCCTGCACTAGTGTACACTAGTGTGGTGTGTTCGAATTTCAAAATTGACAAATCGTGGTTGCACCAGACAAAAATAAGCAGGTAGTTTTTAACAAGTGTTACATCTGTGACCTGAATGTGCCTATATTTGAGTTTCCCTCTAAATTTTAACACCAGTGCAGTGCAGTCACGTGATTACACAATTCTGGCACACAACACTAGTGTACACTAGTGCAGGCTAGTGCAGCGATTGGAATTCGCTATTACTCATTACTATCGTGTGATACACAAAATGTTTCTTCTCCGTTGGCATGAACGAAAAAGATAGACATTGTAGTCATGTCTCAGTAATGTTCATCTTTATTTTGATGCGAACTGTCATTCATAAATCAAACTGACTGAAGTTTTGTGGATCACACGATCTGTTTCCTTTTTGCAAAGAATGATGGTTCTGGCGGTCATTTAATGCGTTCATGTTCCATTTCGAATACGAAAAGCCAAAATCGAATTTAAGAATTTATCAATGAGTTGAGTGTAGGTACCTAAATAAATATTTGATGTACTACAGGGAATTTTATTTATATACACTTCTTAAAATGTTCGAGAAAATAAACAGAGTTAAAAGATCTATTTATTAGACGATGTTTTTTAGACTGTTTTTAATTAGATAACACATTATGTGCCTAATGAATTGCAGAATACCACTGACGGATATGTTTTCTAGTTTAGGAAATTGCATCCCTGCAGTAAGTTGATATCGTTTAAAGAACGGAGTGTGAATGTTTCATTCTCATCCTTGCACAATCTGCAGGTATGGACTTCCGTTCCTCTTATTAACTTGAGGTTGCATTTACTGCTGCGGTTTGTTTGCAATTGTATAGTTCAAGAGAAATTAAATTGGACGACTAGAGGATTACGTAAACGAGCAAGAGGGAACTTAAGTGTTTAATAAACAGCCCGCGGTTCTCTCGCTTATGCACCACTGCGCATGCGTGAGCCAGATACCATCCAAATTCTGTTAAACTGTAAGTCCTGTTATAATTTCTGCTAGAATACGTTTTGATCTGCAGCAGATCATAACTGGCAGCTTCAAAATATTGAAAATTAATTTAAACTTTTTGTACAGAAAGAAATCCTAACTTCAAATATTGTTAGGCTGTTGTTCGAATCGCTATCTTGTAGATTAGGCAGAAAAAAGAGGTTGGTGCCAAAGTTAATTTAATGGCGTGCTGCAAACCAAAGCTATTAGATTTTTGCTTACTAACCTAGCGAGATAGTGAAATCGAAGAATAAACAATAAAAATGTTTGAAATAAAACTTCTGTCTAATAAACACATGAATTAAGATTCATAATGAATACTCAAAATGGGTTTATGTAATGATAAAAAAATAACTTAGAAAAGTTGTAACACGAAGTCTAACCCACGATAATGAACCACACGAATGTGATGAAGATGATTTAATTGAAATAAAAAAGCATTAACGGTTCCCGTCCGGTAACCGGATCATCTTCAGATGCATTAAGTAAAGTGAATTAAATTAAAAATAAAAGATGATTGATAATTGAAAAAAGTTGTACAACAGCAGCTAACACATGATAATGATACATTAAAAGTAAAAATAAGGAGGGGCAAGCCTCCAAAATACAAAATAATTGAAAAATTGGAGAAGCTAAAATTCTACGACTGTAACAGTTACAAGATGGCTTACAATTATAATATTATTACCTAGTATTTATAGCTGAATGGAGATTTTGCCTAAGTAATCACAATTTACACGTCAAAGAGTATATCACATTGTTTAGAGATAGTACCTATAAGTAGTACTACCCCTACAATATTCAATGGTACCTTATACGGTATACCTATACTATACGTGTCCAACATACTAAGCGCTCAACGTAAACCGCTTTTTTCTTCGTTGGAAGTTTATACAGCTGCTGCGCTCGCTAGATGTCGTAGTTCAACGTTTTAAGTAGAGACGACCAACATCAATATATTCCACCAGCTATATCCCTTCAGAGATGGTGAAACTATTGTATGGGCTAGAATCTCCATACTTCTTTTTCGTTATCTCCAGATTTGAGCCTGATCTAGCATACTTGGAACCTTTTACAGAAGCTTCATATTCCAGCGTCTACTATACAGTACAAAAACTGCGAGATGTATTATTGGAATTATGATATAAAATACCTCAGCAGCACATTTAGAACTGCATAACTGAACATACTAGAAAGAGAGATACAGTTATTAATGTCCATGGAGGTGGAACGCGATGTTAAATGACGTTTAAGTTAATATATCTTCTGCAGTCATACCCGCCAGTCGTATCATAATCGCTTATTAAACAACAGTAATGTCCTTTACTTCACGAAAATGAAAGGAAGTACATGTTAAAACTTTAAACCATTGGTCTTATCCGTTACAGTACGTAAGTAGGTACCTACCCGAAAATACGCGATACGAGTCAGTCTCAACATGAACATTATATTTGACCGAAAATAAACGATAAAGACTGTCGTAAAATAAACGATTATGATACGCAATAGGCATGAACAACGATTAATGTTAAATTTCATTAAACAGCTGTTTGTTGTAAGTAATTGTTTGTGTAAATTGTAGTTCTCGGTAGAATGATTGGTATTTATAGGTGTCTCAGCGAGCGTAGTACAACCAGAGGAAGTGATAGTTCATGAACTTGCTTTACCTTTAATATTCCATGTGATATGCCACTGTCTGGAAAGAATTCCATTCCACCAAATATGGACAAAGTAGTAAACGCGGCGGTTTCATGCAGACGTTAATATTCCAATCCCACGAATGAATGGTTTGTCTATTTCAAGCAAATAGAAAATATTTGATGTAGGTTGAAAAGACTTTCGTCCTACGAATGATTTAGATACAAAAGCGGTGGGTGGGTATATAAGAAGAGAGCGAATAAGATACGGACACCAATATTGAACATGGAAAGAAACTGCAAAAGAGACTTGAAGTGGCAGCTTTTGTAGATGTAGGATGTAGTATTGGTTTAGCACATAGGACTATATTATACACACAGTAGATACTGATTTATGTAATATTTTGCATAAAAGTGTTACATAACTGCAATAATAATGTATTTAACCTATTTGTAGATAAATAATTATTAAAGTGGCCATGTATCCTGTTAACAGTCAGTTGATGATGCTTTAATTTCTTCGAGCAGTTAAAATTCTAATCGACAAATAAATAATGAAAGTATGATGCTAATTAAAAACAAAAACTATTAAACCAGCGATTCTGTTAATCTTCAAGGTTCTAAGCAACATCGTTACAGATGCTGTATAGGTTTGATTAATGTGCGAAATCTAAAAGCAATTTAGAATTAGTCAACTTTCTAATTGACCATCCTAAACTTTTGTGTATGAAATTTTGACTACACAGGTTAAGATAACGTTTGCACCATAAAATTACTGTGCTAGAGAAAGAAACACTCATAACTAAAAAGTTCAAGTTTATTAAATTAATTGATTCCGCATTTCAATAACGCTACATTTCCTATAGGTACTATAACACTACACCGATAGAGCTCACGCATTTTCTTTAATTAATAAAAAAGAATAATTTTATGAACTCCGATTAGCAAGTAAGTTGTGTAGGTATTTATTTCTTTATTTCCAAACAAACTTCTAACCTTTTTACATGAAAACCTATAATTTAAAAAAATGAAATGTTTACTCGAATTTACATACAGGGTGCTTTCGACAGAATTTATCTTATTTTATGAGACATATCGGATATACAAAAGAATAAAAAAATATCTTTTGTTAAAGCACCTATTTATTTCATCTGGGTAACTTCAAAATTTTACAAGCGAGTTTTCCTTGAGTTAGTTTCCGGGTCACACTCGGAATAAGCCCAGAGAACGACAAGTTTATTGTAAGACATAAAACTTGGCTCACAATAAACCTAACAGTCGAATTCCTGCATGGTTTCCTCGAGGTATTGCGCTTCCTTTTGGCCTTTCGTTTCAAGTTCCATCGCGCCCTACCTAATCTTTCTATTACGGAGGCATTAGAGTGAATACTAGCAGTTTCTTATCTTCTTGTGCTGTCGTTTACACAGCTTTGAACTTTGAATTGCACTCGCTACTGTACAACTTTGCGCGACGAAAACTTCCTTTTTAGTGTTTCGCAAAATCTTCTGTAAAATGACGCCAGGTTATTTTTCAAACTCAGTGTGCTGAAAATTTTCTGCATGATCGAGCACAAGTCAATCTGTTGCAACAGATTGCTCAACTTTTCTCGTACATATTGCCCTGCTGAAAACAGATACTTTCGAACTTGAGGCGACAAAAATTCCCGTTATTTAAATTGGGGATGTATAAAATTTCTTACCGCTTCAAGCAACCGGATAGACAATGGGTAATATATATTACTTAACCCACAGAAAACCCAAAAGAAAAGCGAAAGCCGGAGAATTGTTAGAACCAATAAGTCAAGGATCATCCGGCTACTATTCTATTCTTTTAAATTTTTTTCTTCCTATTTGTAGAACTTTAAGTTCAAAGTTCATAAATCGTAAGTAATTAAACAACTTAAAAAAATGTTTAAGATTTCCTGGGAATTTTAAGAATCTAAAAAATGTATTAATGTATTAATTTTATTGTAGCCTTCATTTCCGAGTTGGGGCTGCTTTAACGCAGTTGCATCCACATTAGTAATTTTAGGAGCTAGGAAAATGGGAGTACCCTGTAAATATCGACAAAACGTTTATAATATAGATTTCAGCCTCCGAATCTAACCACTTTGATTATTTTATTAATTTCTAAGGTTTTCTCACATTTTATGAATGTTCTCGTAACTTCTATCAATACACACTAAATAAGATTCTTATTTATTTAGAAAAATATAAGACATAGTAGCATAAAATGCTACTGTGTAAAAACTGTTTCGGAAAAGAAACAACACGGAAACGAGTAATCGAGCAAAGAGCGACAGGCCCGTAAAAAGTTAAAAGTTAAGAAATAGAAAGAAGTTTTCTTTCGGGAGTAAGGCAACGAGATTATTCGAAAGAATATAAGAGAAATCCCAATAGATGTTAAAGAAAAATTTTATGTTCATCATCTTTTAAAACTCTTATAGGAAATTAACAATTTTGAAAATTGTAATTTAAATAATTCACAAAGTAATTTCTAGAATTAAGAGCAAGTTTCTATGTCCACGTTTTCAAAGCTTTGTTTTCATTTATTAAGGACTATTAACATAGGCTCAAAGTACGTACTAAAGCAACTGGACAACTTATGCGTAAGTAAACAGCTCGTAAACAACTAGCCGAAGTGGCGTGCAATAACATTTCAAATTCCAAACAATTCCCATAAAATTTCAAAACGTCCTAATACAATTTCTCGCGTTGTTTGTACAATATTGTCATATTTCTACTAGAAATTGACATTAGTCCGCAAAATAGTAAATATCCTACAGAATAATAACTTTAAATTAAAAAAAAAATAAAGACAAGCACGACTATATCTAATACAAGGAGGAAGGAAAATTTTATTACAGAAATGAAGAAAACAAACGGAGGCAAAAAAAGAAAACTTGCGAGGCCATGAAAAAATATAATCTACAACCAACGGCCATACCAGAAGAAAAGACATGAGAAAATTCAAATACATGATACAAAAATTTGTTCAAGAAAAGTAAAATGAAACAAATGAACAAATAGTTACTTATAAAATTTAAGTTGGAGTTAAGTTGGATTAAAATAAAAGTTACCTACCAGTTTGTTGCAATAATATTAGTATAATTATGTAAGAGTTAGTATACTAAGTAATTAGTAGTAAATAGAATGTAGGTATGTAGCTCTCATACCAGCAATTAAAGCTGACTGAGTTCACTGTATTAATAAAACAAATAAAAAAAAAATTTCAATCATAAAGTGGGCGGACCATTTAACTTGTATTATACCCATTTTGCACAATATGGACTTCACTGTACATGACTGTACACATTTGAAGGTGATGTTCAGGAGTTCATTTATATCTTGGCAGGGCCGTAGCCAGACAGCAATCTTAGGAAGGGCGAAAACTTTTATATATATTATATATTATATCTTATATTTATTATTGGTTAGTTTGTTTTAATTAAAAAAAAACATTAAAAATATACCATAAACAACCCAACAAAACAAACTAACAAAGTTGCAGTTTTCTGTTACGTCTCCATGTCAATATAGCTTCCGTCCTTTTTCTTTCAAACGCTAAAAAAAAAACATCAAATCGGCCATACGCTGATGTATCATGGAAATTCTCTGAGGGCGATTAATTGCTAATAAGTGACTAATTTTGGCCGACGGAAGGGTTGGCAATTCTTCGAAATGCAAATACCACAGTGGCAAATTTTGGACACACTATATATGTACAAACATTCGACCGAATGGAATCTGTTGCATTTTGACCTCATTGCTTCATTTCTATATTACTTCGGCTTCACATTTCAAAAATTAATCAAAACAATATTGTCATGTATTTATTAAATTTCTTTAATAAAATTTTATAACACTCCAACAATTCCACACTTTTGGTTTATTTTTATTGACAATATTATTTCAAACATTTCTGCAACAGTTGCTCAAACTCCAAACAAAATTAGTACTATAAATAGGTACTAATTGTGTACAATTTCTCTAAAATTCCAGCAGTTGCTAAGCAATTCCTATAATTTCTCAAATATTTCCAATTTTTAAAATTCAAATTCCAAAAAAAATCCCAAAATTCTCACAATTTCCAACATCGGTACTCCCACAATTCCTATGTGATTTAATCTTCAAGAATTAAACAGACTGTTTTTGAAATTGAGCCCTGGGGGGGGGGGCGTTTTAGGAAGCAGGAAGTTTGCAGCACCCTTTTGCGCGCGCGCAGTTTGAACTTGAAAATGTTTCAATGCAGAGATATTTGGAATTTAATGAGTCGTTAAAAAATCGAAGCTAATTTTGAATGGACCAGATAACTTCGCGTATATTTATACCAAAACAAGAAGTGAGTGATAAACAGCATTATGAATTATTGTGAGGCGAATTACAGCAACTTCTTCAATGGTTGGAGGACATCTGCGTAGGTTGAAAGAAAGGTTGAAGCAATCTAGGCGGCCTTAATAATATCTTAAAATTAGATTCGTTTTGTTTATGAAGATAATATTCTGAATGGGACATGCCCAACAATAACCCTGCTGCAACAATTATAGACGAATTTCGGTAATAGGCTATCACGTAATTTAAAAATTAATTGATTCGTAGACCAAAAAACATACTATGATTGAGAGTTAGTTTTAGACCAACTATTTACATGAGCGAACACAAAACGCTGAAAATTCAGTTGTCGTTAATAATAGAATTCAAACAATTTGTACCTGATTACTACAATCGACGCATTATCGACTATTTGAGAGGCGTATCCCATAATTATTGCCTGAATACACAGCCGATTTGTTTTAAATAATAAATACACTCTCTACATGCATTTTTACATATATTATGTATTATTCCTTCTTGCTGTCTATTAAATAATAAATACTTTGGTCTTTAAATTTTCAATAGTTCTGTTATTCTCAGAACTATGATATTTCAAATAATAATAATAGGTAATAGATTATCTAACACTAAACTTCTGATACTACTTTTACACCAAAACTTTCATTCCTTTTTTAATAAATTGTGCACTATAAATACGTGTTACAATAACAGTAAACAAGTAAAGTAACTAACCTAGAATTTGTCTGAATATGGCAGTAGGTAACTTCTTTGGGAAATTTCAATTTTTCTAAATTAAGAAAATGACATTAATTTACTCAACATACCCTGAACTGAAATTAAGACTCTTCATATTCTATATGAAATAAAATTAGTTTTATCTTTTCATAGTACTATGGAATCATTGAATTTATATTGTAAGTATTGATAATAATCTATGATAATGTTTTTAAAATGTTAATTTAAATTGTTAAATGGAACGACAGGATGTTTTATTAAGAAATGGGCCTTCTCCTTTACTACTAAGTACTTCCTTTTCAATCAAAAACAAGTTGTAACATTTCAAGAGCACCCTGTTTATAAATTTGATTAAATATTGATCTGTCATCGAGAGTCACGCTTTAGTAAACCACGAGAAACAGTTTAACCTTCTACGATCCTACAAGTTTATGCAATTTCGCATATCTATAAAAAATGACAAATTTACTTCTCTACTTGTGCAAATTATATCCTGCCTAACTCTAAACCAGTTTTAATGTTAACTTTGAAGGCCAATTCTTTAGTATATAAAGTTTAGTGGTGTTCTCAAATAGCATCAAATCCTCGATTACATCTAAAACTCAACAATCAACCAACACATACAAAATGAACTCCTGGGTAAGAGTAAAAGTAAAATTATTTTAATTTCAATGTTTAATAATTATATCTTTATTAGGTATTCGCTGTTGTACTCGCTTTGGCCGTAACCACTGCCTATGCTGGACATTCGGGACTTGCACCAATTGCAACTGGAGTTATTAGTACAAGAGTAATCCATGCCCCAACTTTGGTAGCTGCACCTGCACCCCTTCTTCATTCTGGTTTGGTAGCTGCTCCTTTGTCTATTGGGCATATTGGTACAATTGGTCATATTGGCGCCGCCCCCCTTATTGGTGGATCTATTTGGTAAATTACGTAATACGTATCAATTTCAAATATTATGTATATTGAGGTAATAAAGTACAAATTAAACCCCATTTCTGTTATGTTTGTTATGAAATTTACTTTTATCTGTCAAGTGTTTGGAGAATAATCAAATCATACTACATACCTAATAAGCTATATGTACGCTTACACAATTCGTTACCTACAGCAAATTGTAAGATGAAGTATAGTTTCTGTAAACTAAAAATTCATTATCCGTTGTCCGATATATCGTGACCTATCGTTTTTGTGCAAGTGTATAATGGTAGGGGAAAAAGTGCAATTACTAATTTAAAGGGTGCTTCATTGAATAATATTCAATTGCATGCAGTAACATTAGTCGATAGAGTTTTGTAATATTAAAGGTATTATTGAGCGAACTATTCATCCCCCCCTCCAGAAATTTCCTCTAGATCCGCACTTTCTCGGAAGTGAGAAAAATCGAATAAGAGATTACGTTTGACCAGTCTCAGACTGTATTGACAGCCTTCGCTATTGTTCAGCCGCAAAGGCGTCCTCTACTGATAACTACTATTAACCCCCCGTGTTTAAATAATTGTTGAATGGATTCAACCATCCCTTTTGTGGAATAATCCGTACTAACATTCCAACTCCTTGTTAGAGCGACCACTTCGGAAATACTTCTCACTCTTGTAAAGTGAAGTGTAGTGTCGCATGAGCAAGTACGTAGGTACTACACGTTACACACATTAGGAATTAGTAAAAGCCTATTATGCAGATTCTGTAAAAGCAGACGAAACACACATATCCACTGTCTAAGCCAATGAGGAGGCCTAACACCCGGATTAAAATATTTTGGGGAAACAATTTAAACCCGAAATGGCTATAAAAACCTCAGTTGAGGACAATTTATTGTCCAACCCACCGTATCGGAGTACTTTGTTTGGGTTTAAAGGTTCAACAAAGGATACAAAAGACGTTTTCGATCACAGTGTACGGGCTGCTGATACCAACCCTGGAATAAGAAATCTCTTTATGTAAACTATAGTAAAGGTGATTAATTTTAGTCGCTTGTAGCAATGAAGAATACACGTACCTATTTTATTGTTTACTTTCTCTTTATAGTATAACTTCCAACATGTACATACAAACGTATGTCTAGATTTTTTCTTTACGCACGTCACGTCGACATCGGTTAAGTTGGTCCTGTACGGTGGCGAACGAAGCAGGTAGATGTGATTGACAGAAAGTTGCTGTTGGGATAGCGATTCGGGTTCCCAACATGTTCTGATTTTTTTTTTTGATTAATATTCATATAGATAGCTTAAAACTGTATACTAAGTAATACATTTTTTCCACTCCTACAATCCACAGAAAAAATTATCTGGCTTTGTATTTTGGTACAATTTTGAATAGTTTGAAGAATTTTCACTGAATTTTGTTAATTATCATTTTGACAATTGTTTTTTAATTATAAATTCAAAATAAAAATTTCTTTAGTTAAGTACTTCCCTTCCCCATTAAAACAACGAGAAGTAAGTTACTTACTTACACTAGTATTTGATAACACGTACCTGCTTCCTACAAATCAATGTCGTAATAGTGACTTACAATGAAGGTAGTGGAAAAAATATATTATATATTACTCTGACTGCAAGGTTTTTAAGAAATACTGTATTACGTTATTTAAATTTAATTGTTAAATATGTACTACAAAGAAATGATGTTTTACTAAATGAACGAACTTTGTTTAATTTCTTTAATTTATTTATTTACAATCAAAAGCCAGGTTTATTATTTCAAGAGCAGCCTGAATATAAATTATACTGTATATGGATTTGCCATCAAGGTTCGCGATTTACATCACAACACACCGTTTAACCTTAAACTCCCCAGCAGTTTATCTAATTTTGCACAGTTACTTACGTATAAAAAATTGTAAATGCACTTCACTATTCGTGCAAATAGTGTCCTACCAATTCTAAAGCAGTGTTAATGAAAACTTGCAAGGACAAACTCTTACTATATAAACTTCGGTGTTGTTCTCAAACAGCATCAAAACCCCAATTGGTTCGAACACACAACAAAATACAAAATGAACGCCTTGGTATGTAAAACATACAGATGTTTTATATTGATTTTCTTAATTTAATTTAATTTACTTAATTTTACTTAATTGTATTTCATTAGGTATTCGCTGTTGTATTTGCTTTGGCTGTAGCCACTGCTTACGCTGGACATTTAGGACTTGCCCCAATTGCAACTGGAGTTATTAGTACAAGAGTAATCCATGCTCCAACTTTGGTAGCCGCACCTGCACCCCTTCTCCACTCTGGTCTGATAGCTGCTCCTTTGTCTCTTGGTCATGTTGGTACTGTTGGTCATATTGGCGCCGCTCCCCTCATTGGTGGCTCTATTTGGTAATAAACTACATCTCAGTGGCTATTACTTCCTCATATTGTATTTATACTAAAATAATAAAGTACAAAGGTTAAACCAAATCCGTATATTTTTTTTATTGCTGTAATTGGTTGTCGTCTTAGTTAGGAAAGCTATACTGCGAAAATATCCCCAGGTTATGGTTGGATAAATTTATACTAACGTATGTCCCAAAAGTTTTTGGAAAAATTAGGTTTGATATTTTTTTCCTAATTATTTTGTTCAGAAATTAACATTACCCTATTACCTTACCATATAATTATACAGGATGTATATAAACAACGCCGACAAACTTCGGGAGGTGATTCCTTAGGTCATCTTAAGAAAAAAGGTAAGACAAATTGCTAACAAAAATGGTAATTAAGTCTAACATTACAAAAATAATAAGTAAAAATGACCCAGGCCGACCAGTTTAGAACACTCCTGGTTTAAATAATTTTGTTTGGATACTGTCAGATAGTAATACATACTATGGTCTGTTTTTTAACTAGGAGGAATGAATACAAAAGCCAGATTCACACTAGAAATGACACTAGAAAACAAGACTTCCGAAGTTTTGGCGGTAAATTTGAATTTTTATCATGTTTAAAATTTACAGCTGAAATGAAAACTAATTTAATGTATTTTGCCTGAATTATGTCACTGTCAGCGCCTAGAAAAATAATTATGAAATCACGTCAAACGTCAAAATTTATACAAATTACTTAGCGGTGTGAAACCGGCCTGGCCGCAGCCAATCACAGGTGTGGATTTTGGCGCGACAAATTTGAATCGCTCCTCCTAGTTAAAAAACCGACCATAGTACTAAAACGTATGCCAAATTTCGTTATTTTATTGTCAAGGGTGTTTGAAATATTAATTAAAATTGAAATTTTATTTGCCCCCTTCAAGGGGCAGTAGCTCCTCTCAGAAGCATTTCAGGACACCTGTTCATAGGAACATTTTTTCTTAAGATGACCTAACTAAGGAATCACTCTCCCAAGTTTGTTGGTATTGTTTATATACACCCTGTATATCTTCAATAAAAGTCAACATTTAAATGACGGATAGGCAACCGTGTTCTTCAATGCCTCGTAGGTTCATCCGCACAAGACGCACCAGCCTTTGGACTGTATTGACGTTCGGTGTTTTAGGTACTTCTCGTTTTGGCTTCCCATCCATTAATGAATCCGAATTAGTTCTTTCTATCAATTCAATTATGTGCATAATATGTAACCAGTAAAGATTCCCATTGAGATCATGACTGGGCTTAAAGTAGGTATTTGTGTGGATATTTATGTAATGCTCAATACTCCAGTTTCTCTCGAACACTATGTGTTGCCAAAGGGGTATGTCTCGTAGACACACTTTGTTCAGAATTTGTTTCTTGTACTTGGAGTTGAAGTTGGTATTCTTGTTATTAAAGCACAGACTGCTTATTTTAGGAATTCACCATGTTGGGAACTCAGCCAGTGGTTTGAGGTAGTTTAATAATTTCTTTTGGTCTAGATGAACAGCAGAACATAATGATATGTTGGAGTACCATCATCGAGAAACATCAATTAGCAGAATGCTCTTATACCTTCTCTTAGTTACCCTTTTTCTTCATCTGAGAACGCGTTCCTAACTTAAAATTCACATAAAATGCTATGGGTTAACGACCAAGATACTAATGTATTAACTCCCAAACTCTTTTGCGTCTAAACTCCCCTACCTTTAAACTGCAGTCAAATCATACTTTCTCGAAACTGTTCTAGTTCTACGTTCAAAATATCATGCCCAATTGAGATATAATTCACTTTTTACATTTAGCATTGCTTTTGCCAATAATGTTACTGTTTTAGAATTTATTGTTCTACATAAAATGTATGCTTTTTCGATTTGTTACTTTTAGTATTGTATTGACATTCTCAAGCTTGACTTTGTTGAACTCCATGATTATATAAATAATAAATATTAAAATAAAATATCGATTTCAACGGGAAATAAAAAGATTTATTCGCTTTATACATATTTCGGCATCATTGTGCCATTGTCAAAAGCTATATAAAATATTATAACAAATGCAAAATATAGTAACTCCTTGATTCTATTATTTTAACACTGCGTGAAGCAGCTGGCCCCAGTCAACCCGTCGGAGGTCAGTCGCTTATCAGTGTTTTAAAAAGATATTTATTCCAAAATCTTCAGTAAAGGAGAATCTAAGAGATCAATTTGCTCATTCATTAAAGGTATGTTGTTTTTTGTGTGTTTATAAATTTCAAAAGCTTCTAAAATGTTTAATTTATTTTTGTTATCAGAAAGGTGTAAAAATTTAATTGTATTATTAGATGTTAATGTCTGATTTTGTTCTAAAATCGCACATTAACATCTAATAATACAATTAAATTTTTACACTTTTCTAATGATATTTGCTGTGCAGCTTTATCTGTACGGGTTTGGAATTTTTGTGTTACATCTAAACTGCAATAATTTTATATGTTTGCAACTTCTTGACAGAGAGTCATTAACTCGTTGAAATTTGACTAAATTTGCAATAATGCATTTAATAAATGCAACATTTCGATACTAAAGTAAATTATAACCAAAGTGTGTATATACTATTTTTGTAAACGTATATCTTTTCGAAAAATTATGTATAAATAATCGTTGAATTCGTATTGTATAATAGTATGTAGTATACCGGATGGTGATTTGGAAAACGCAGTACCTATAGGGATTTCAATGCTAAATCTTTAATGTTGAATTATTTGCTTCCTTATTTAGTTTAGAGAAAAAGTGTTCAGAAATGTTTTGTGGAGAAGAAAATACTGCATTCATTCATACTATTGTTTACAATTTTCCATTTTTCAGTACCGAAATTTGGAAGAAATATAAATTCTATTAAAGACAATCGGTGATGCCATGGAAATGTAAAACAAGCAAGCGGACTTACGTCTTACATCTCCGTGTCACTAAATTTGACTTATTTTAAGGGAATTTATAAAATCATAAAACTAGTAATAGCAAACCAAACAAGATTTCATTTATTTTAACAAAACAAACTGAAATGACAAAAAGAAATTAATGTTGGTTATAATGAAATTTCTCTACTTTCTTTAATTTATTTCAATTTCAATCAAAAACTAGATTGAGTGTCTCAAGAACACCCTGTTTAGAAATTTAATTTAGTATTGATCTGCCATCACGTGTCACGAGAAACCGTCCTTAACGTACCCACCTACAAGTTAACGCAATTTCACCTAACTGTAAAAAAACAGTAAATGTACTTCACTACCTGTACCTGTGCAAATTAATTAAGCCTTGCGAATTTTAAACCAGTTTTATTGATAACTTTGAAGGCCAATTTTTCACTATATAAACTTAGGTGGTATTCTTAAACAGCATCAAACCTTTACTACTACTAAAACGCAATAATCAATCAACAAATACAAAATGAACGCCTGGGTAAGTGTAAAAGTAAAATTATTTTTACATCAATGTTACTTTCAATTTCTTTAGGCATTCGCTGTTGTACTCGCATTGGCTGTAGCTAGTACCTATGCTGGACATTTAGGACTTGGTCCAATTGGAGCTGGAGTTATTAGCACAAGAGTAATCCATGCCCCAACTTTGGTAGCTGCACCTGCACCCCTTCTCCACTCTGGCTTGGTAGCTGCTCCTTTGTCTCTTGGGCATGTTGGTACCATTGGTCATATTGGTTCCATTGGTCATATTGGTGCTGCCCCCCTCGCTGCTGGCTCTATTTGGTAAATTACCTAATAGTTCAAAATATTGTAGGTATATTAAGATAAAATAAAGTTCGAAATATGAAACCTATTTCTACAGTTTGTTTTTTGGTATAGTTGATTGCAGTATTAGTTACAATGGCTGCTGTAATTAATCTTTCTTTAATAAGGGACTTGTGATGTAGGCACTTTTCTTACAAAATTCGTGATAGTGAATTGAAGTGCCAGAGCTACATTCAAACACGCAAGACTAGGTACTGAAAATCATTGAAGCAGAAGTTGGCCACAATGTTATTATTATTTTTGCATAAAATTGTGACATAGCTTGTTCTGCACACTTCTAAGTACCTATACAAAGTGTGGTAAAGAAGTATACTTGAGTATTCTAAAAACAGATATAACCATGGTCTCACGTAGTGTAAAGTCCCCCTATTATGGCATTGACAAACAAACAAATCAACCAATTACCTACTGATTTTAAAGGAACCCATTAGATATAGCCCCGGTAGTGTAGCGTCTAGCATGCTAGGCTCCTACTCAGCGGGCCGGGTTTCAATTCCCGGTGCCGGCAATTTCTGGCCAAGGTTTTCTGCAGTTTTCCTTGGCTGTAACATGAATATGAGAGTTGTGCTATTCGCGAGGGGCACCAACCGACGCGCCTCTAGCGGCGAAATTTACAAGTAGTAAAGACGGGGTTAGTTCTGTTGTAGTTATGTATTTATAAGCAGAAGCATGGCGAACAAATCCGGCTTTTCTAAAAGTAAAAATAATTGTTGTGTACCGCAATGTTCAGCAACATATAAAATTGATATAAGCTTGCACAAGTTTCCCAGTTTCAATAAAATATTATGTAAAAAATGGGCAGTGGCTCTGAAAATGGGAAAAAAGTTTCACCTCACATGAAAGTGTGTATTTAATGATGAGGATTTTTTTACAAAGGTAAGTAATAAAACAGCTTTGTTAATTTATAAATTGTATTAAACTTGTTGTTAAAATTTGTACATAAATAATTTATTGCCTGAAAATGTGGTGGAAATAATACATTAGTAATTTATCAGCAGGTAGTAACTACTTAAAAAATTTCGTACACTATCATTCCGGTGATTAAGAATTATATCTTTCTTTTCAGTTCATGTTAATCAACTAGCAAGGTTGAAAAAAACTGCAGTTCCTTCTGTTAATTTACCTGTGTGAGACCACGACTGTATTTTAAATGAAACGATCACACAGGAACGGAGTAGAAGACTTGTCAAACGATGAAAGAATCGTGAACAACCTACTACGAACGCCACTACCGAATTTGAACAAGTTGAACCTATTGTAGAAATCATTACCGACCACCACACTGACGAAGATATTTCAAATCTATTATTTTTTAAAGAAAATCCATCCGCATGACCGCATTTACCAAATCTGCATTTCTGCTGTGTTGAACATATAATTTTTTCTCCGATTGTTTACATTTAACATTAATTTAATGATTATTTTTAATATTTTGTATGGTATTAGTATCAGCAAGCATCTGATTGGTTCTTATTGGTTGCTATCATGTTGCTATGAAAAAACAAACTTCAGAAATGTCATTTTATTTGTTAATCTTGTTAATTAGTAAATATTAATCAATTTATAATACATTTACACTGTATTATTTATTATGTATTAGGTATCCTGTGATCCACAAAATTTACGTGGCAGTAGTCCACTACTGCATCCACAACTTGTCCATCATCGGAATGTAAGACCTGCTTTCGTGTACCCCACACTTGCTCCAAGTCTGTATTAATTCGTTTCTGCAATAATAAAACATAATTCAATATCATTTATTATAATTCTCCTAAATAAAACTTACCTGTTAATATAGAGCAAACAAGCAACAATATGTTTGCATTTAGCTCCAGCACCTGCTTTGCAACTGCAGTTACAATTCCATTTGGTTGGTGAAGCTACAAATTTGATTAACTATTAGTAGTATTTATAATTTATTTAAACAGCTTTTGTACTTACAGAGGTCTAACACAATTTTAATGGTATGTGGTGGTCCTTTTAAATTGGATGTTTGTACACATAACGCATTTATTTCTTCCTTATTATATTATTGTTATTAAAACCGCACATAATCACATGTTCTGCGTTTAGTAGGTACTGCTTCACCTTCTACTAAGCATCTTCTACCTTCTCCAATATATTGTAAAATGTCCCACAATTATATTAGAGGCATTTTATGTAAAAATCAACACGTTTGTAAACGAACACAACACAAAATACAAAATTAAAACCACTGACGACTACTACTACGTACGTGTTAAATGGCAATGAACACGCAATGAACCAGCTGACAGTTAATTTACCCCGTCACTGTCGTCCATATTGGATTTTTACAGCGCCATCTATATTCGGTGCCCCTCGCGAATTCCATCTCTAAGTCGGCTGCAGACGCAAGCGGGCCCGCTTAATAATAATAGCCCCTTCCTCCCACCCCACACAAGCACTGCTTTCGGGGCCTGGCAACAGGACATGGGTAGAGTAGATTATTATAGATAATATTGGTAACGTTCTGTATTTTAATTAAATTAGAAACATACAATTATTACTCATTAAATGTATAAAGATATTCATTTCAATCTACTTATTAACTCAATGTGAGGTGACTTATAATAGTTAAATCTTTTCATAATTATTTTACTGAAACTTCACGGTTTCAACTTTTATATAATGAAATAACATCAATTATGTGGTGTGCTAAATTTCACCACAAAAAAATTTAAAATTAAACTTTTAATTTATTCCTAATATTAATTTTTTCATTCAGAATGTTCTAATTTTATTATACCTTTGTTTCAATGTAATCATCGTACTGATGAAGATATTAATTGATCGAAATATATTTACGTTTTTTTTTCATCATTTCAATTATTATAATAAATGGCTGTTTCTACTCTCATACAACGTTATTGATTACTCATAGTTGTCACACATGAAATGGTTCTTATACAATACAGTATGACAGATACGATGGCATCTGGTTCGTGGATACGCAGTGGTGAAGAAGAGAGAACACAGCTACCGGCTCTTGCTCGTCTACGCAATTCGCGTTTCATTCTATCCCTGTCAAACTATAGCTGTGTCCACCTATCTGAATAAGTTGTAAAGGTGGGATATTATTGCATAATTTCAGTAGTACCTTAGTCAACCGTTTTCAGTATGCTGTTTGTTATTAAAATAGGGTTTTCTCGGAGAGATCGTGTGAAATCAAAATCCCCCGCCAAACAACACATTTATATATTTCAGAAGGAAAGAGTTTGAATCATGTGGCCTTCGTGGATCTTCCTGAAATGTGACAAAATATATGTAGTAATTTTACATCTGACGCGTTTGTTCCAGCTACTACCCCATTTTCGTTCATAATTCACCCTATCGACAGTTCAAACAAACTCGTGGCTTCTCTCTGGACCAAATTTGGGCTAGACTGTATGTTGCAGATCTGATGTTTTCTTGGGAATGGTGTTCGTGTTAGTTGTTAGGAATTTCGTACTGCCCTTCGCGCACTCCTTCTCTTGTTGAAGATCTCCACCATCTTTGATCACTTACCTCTCTTCTGCAATACATTTTCGTGCTGAAACTGTTCAAGGTCGTTTTTAGAGGTTGCAGGTTGTATATATTTCTGCATTTCTCAGTTTGGAAAACTTTGACTTTGTCTGAAATCTTTTGCTGCAGATGTCCACAGTAAATGATAGGGCGTTCTCTGCATATTTGTATATCATTCTTTCGCTCTATTTACAGTGGCTAGCAAGCGCTTGATACCCCATGAGCATGACAACCTATTTGGGAATACACAAATTGTTATTCAAATATAAAATTCAAGTATCTGGTCCGCTGTATTGAGGAAATATGTTTCTTGTGATAATTTCCAGATGATTTCTACAGAGGGGTTTATTCCTGTACTATCCGCAGTCAACCACTCTGCGGGTACAGCCAAAACGATTAATGCCTTCCTAGGTCAAGTAACGACCATAGCGCTGTTCCAACTTGGGAATTGGAATACCGAGCTTCCACTCACATTAAACAAGAAAAGTCTTGTCTCTTGTCTTTTGGCACAAATTTTGTTCTTCGCTGTAACAAAACAATATTACTTATATTCTATGGAATTGTTCACCTCGTTTCGTTCAGGACTGTGTTTTACCAAACGGTGGGGTATCTCAAGCGCGGATCTACGGGCTGGGGGTTAATAGGGGTAATTACCCCCCCTCCCCGGAAGCCAGGTATTAACATTATTACACAAAAATTTTTCGCGTACATCATCTCCTGGAGGTTTCCGTAGGTACCTCCCAGATCATTTACCCCCGCTCTTGGAGTCTCTCTTTGAGACGATTACGGTCTCGTGGTATTCACTCAATGAACATTTTACTACATCACTGAGGCGATATGACTAACCCAATCCTATTTCCATCTTTTCTACAATACCTTGTAGGTACTAATTTTAATTTCCTTCTGTCAATCGTCTGTTTTCCATTTCCTTTAACCGTTTTCGTACTATTGTTATTTGTACTAATATTTTGCCCTGAAACAGATTATAAATAAAAATTAAAAATACATATATGCTCTAAAACCATAATTATGTTACTATGTAAGGTAGTAAGCACAATTCTCTTTATAGTGAAATTATAGCTTTTCTCTCTCCTACGCGAGTTTTTAAATGTTGAAGTGCTGCTTGATCTTGTTTTAATTACCTTAGAAGAATAAATTCATTCAGGCACGTTTCAGCTACCTGTCTGGCCATATTTAACTTCCACGTGTAATCTAAACATAGATTTTAAAATAAAATAGCACTCTGTGTACATGGGTTATAATAAAGTGGCGGACCATCAAGAGAAAATTTAAATTTTTAGAAACAGTTTAACATTGCACACTGCATGCGCATTCATTATGCATAAGTAAATCTAAAAGAGTTTTATAACATTTGAAAGCGAAGAATATCTTAAGAAGAGCAATTAAACATTTGGATTTCTTTTTAAAAAATACAACTTATATTGTTTTTGGCGTTAAAAAACTAGCTCCATAAATGGCAATACTGTTTACACTACACAGGTATCCAAGAAAATTTCAAGAGATATCGAATTAAATCGATAGTTTTTTCTACAGTGTATAAGTTGTTTATACCACCTAAGTGACACATATTGTTTTCTCTTGGCTTTAATAAAAGCTCGTCAAGCTGTGTTGTTTCTATGGAGCTCTTTAAATCCGTTTGCAAACTGATTTGATTACTTTTCTGTGGTTCTATGCTTCCAATGCTTCCGATTTGCCCCTAATTGGTGTAGCTTACGTGGAAATGGTGGAAATCGATAGGTTTCTATTTCACTTAACCGTAAAAGCTTAATTTACCCTGCTTATTCAAGCAGCTGATTGTTATTTCGCTCATCTAATTTAATATTGAAAATTAATTGCATTAAGTGCGGTTCATTTGTTATTGACACTTTTCCCAATTCCAAAACTATTAAAACTTGGTGGTTTTCATAATAATTTGAAAACTATTGTTTGTATGATTAAATTGCAATTTGAAGTCACTTTAGACAGTACTATAACAATAAACGAAGAACGGTTCTAATTGTTTCTAGTTTTAAGTTTCATTGGCGAAATTTTTTATTGCCATTTAGTTGTTTTTGTTTCATTTCCATTATAGTACGTACTATGGACTTTGCAACGTAAAACCTTTCCCACAAGTTAATTGTTGTCTGCTTCGCCGTAAAAAGCATCTCATTTAGCGGGCGTAAGGTTTAACTGCGAAGGCACAGACAAAGGGCAGTTACAGTTGCGGCCTATGTTCCCCTTTCTCGAGTAATTAATTCCTGGCAGCGTTCGGACAAAATGAACCATTAGAAGCCCTTGATGAAGAGTAAAAACCGAAAGGATTCTACCGTTACTTCCTACAACCCAATATAAAGTGTTCACTTCTTATAAATAAATACCACCTGCTTTCTTTTGTGTTTTTTTTGTAGACTAGTGTAGTCCAACGTATAATTAATTTTAAAAAACCCTATACAATATCCTAACCTTTTTATTATATAACTATAATATTGCCTGATTTTGAAACTGAATATAAGTGTGTTGTTATCGCTTAACTAAACCATTGAATATAATAAAATGAAAGTTCTAGTTAGACATGTGACATGGCCATTAGAAGAATCAGATAAGTTTCCAAACCCTCATTTAAGTTTTTCTAGAAAATAAAAACATGGAATCGAATAACGCAACACGTAATATTGCATGTTAGGGTTATCCTTCACAACCATTACAGTGCGTTCTTGTAAAACTTTTCATGCACTGTAATATGCATTACATACTTTCAATATTGCCGTCTAGTAATAGAACTATTACAACGAATACGGAATTATTACGAGAATATACTTACGTGTCAGTAATTCGTGATTCCTAAAATTCAAAACTCGCATAAATTACCCCAACCACAAATAATACAATCTTTTAGACATGGCAGTAAAACGAAACAAATTTAATAAATTTACTTCGAATTACAACCTTTCAATTTAGGTATTCTGAAAGGAATAAAAGGAAACGAACATTGGAAGATAATTAAATCTCGAATTTAAAAGATTCTTACAAGGGCTTCTACCTATTAGTCCCACTAATTCAAGGAAAGATTTTTAATTTTCATTTGTGTACGTAAATTTAATCGTTTTTCATCAGCCAGAGTATTTGATGCGTAAAATAAAAGCAGAGTTTAAAATGTAGAATTGCAGGTAATATTATTTTGATTGCAATAATATCACTTTAAGTATTTTTTATACACATGCACTACGACGGAGAGGGCACTAACTATAATTGAATAGTGAGGGGATAATATTATGTGCCCAGTGGTTTTCAACTCACCATGCGACACATGGTAAGCATCACTTTGCTTCTACTCTTGCTGTTCTACCACCCCACCCAGATGAAGTTGTGCAAACTTTAAAATACGTTTCTAATGGTAAGGAAAATCTTGCAAACATACCAAATTCAAAACACGCATAATATTCTGAAGCATTGCAGATTAAACACCATACGTTTTTCGTTATACTTATACTGAAAAGTAAAAGAAGTTTAGGTGTAGAGCCAAGAAGACTTATGTAGTACAGGGGCGTCGTTAGGAAATATGCTTTGGGGGGCGCAACTATTATGGAATCCAAGAACTCGCCCTGTCGCAAACAGCTAAAATTACTATATAGCCTAGCCCTTGCTTCTTGTTTATGGTTGACAGCAATAAAACTCGGTAGGATCCCGATGGACAATGTGTTGGGAAATTTCCGGTTAAAATTTGATTTTAATTCAATTATTTAGCAGGGGATTGGGGGGGGCGCAGAACAGCATGGTGTAGCGACGCCACTGTGGAGATGTAACTGAATCAGTCCAAAACGTAAATCATCAAGGAAAATAAGCCAACCTAACCAGAGTAAGCTACACACACTGCTCAATAGGTTTCTTTATTACATCGTCTTAAAACGTTCGTCGACGTTACGATTTGCCCATTGTCCATTGTCCATCATTGAGGTTCTGGTAGCTTTTCTAATTACCTCGTTCCAGATTTTCCTTGGACGTCTCCGATTTCGTCGTTTCCACGGTATCATTTCATACCTTCTTTAGGTAATTTTTCTTTCTGCCATTCGTTGAACATGGTCATACGATATCAGTTGACGACGTTTTACGTCTTTCAAGATCGTCCCTTGTACTTCCATTGGAGTATCTCAACCAAAAACGCCAATTCCGTGTCTAGTACAGGAACATTGCATAACGTTAACTTTTATCTCGAGTGACGAAAGTACATATCACAACATATCAAATTTGCCGGGTGTCGCTTGGAGTCTGCAGTTTCATATTTGTCATTTAATTTTAATTTGTCAGTGGCAAGAATTTACTGTTGTACATAACGACATAATATTATATTCAAAAAAAAATCCTTGTCTATCTAGGAGTATTTTGTTCTGAGTATATTCACCCTTTCCCACTTGGTGTTTATCATGGATCCTCGTCTTCTTAACGACATATTATGTACAATCAGTGAGAAATGTTTTCACCAGTATTATACAGGGTGAGTCGGGAGGAAACTGACTAACGTGGGGTGTGTGTTTTACACATAAATATAAGACAAAAAACCCAAGTTGTTAATCGGTTTTTGTTCTTTTTCAAGATACAGGGTCTTCAAGGTTCCAAGTTGTGCTAGTTAAAATATAAATACATCTGTAGTTACATAATGAAAAAAAAAACAAAAATCGGATAACAACACACACCCGACGTTTGTTAGTTTCCTCCCGACTCACCCTGTATACCACCGAACCCGTTTTTCTGAGAAATATAAGAGGTAACATAACGCTGTTTTTATTGTTTTACATAGATAGGTATGTTGGTAACGCTGTTAAGATTAAATCAAATATGGAAACGTGTTATACTACTCAGTAAAGCGGGTTACAGTGGTACAAGACTGTTGAAAACAATTGTCACTGATTGTACATATGACATAAACGTGGTCTAGTATACAGGTATAGTTAGTTTATCACTTATCGAAAATCATTTTCTGAGGGTCGAGAAAATTAGTTACCAACCTCAACTTCGTCTCGGGTGGTAAAGTTTCTTCTCACTTACAAAATATTTTTTATTTTATCTAACAGCAGTAAGAATAGAATGTACCTAAGTAATTAGTACTTACTGTTTACTAGTCGTCATGACGAACAGTGCGGCAAAATTATTCCTGGGCGGTTTGTCATAGCAACGCGTGCAAAATAAAAAATCAGCATATACAGGGTGTTAATAAAAACCTATTACACACTTTGACGGGTGTTAGTAGAGATTCAAACAAGGAACAAATCCTAATAAACTCGGGTACAAACGTGTTTCCTTAAGGACTGAATATAAGGCGCTTTAAAGAAGACAAAAGAATATATGATACTCAATAATTCTGGCTTTAATAAAATTTTAATTTTTCACTGATCTATTAATAATAAATTATTGTATTCTTAAAATTAATTGTTATCTTTTTATTATTACAAAAATACTTAAACAAAAATATTTTAAAATATTACCTAAAAGTTTAACAAATTAAAAAAATACCTATGTTGTCTATTTTAACTTTGTTTTAATCCATTTTATTCAAAGTAATTTCAAATTATTATTATATCTGTTCTGAAGAAGCCTATTAATAGGCGAAACGTTAACAATAAATATTTCATTTTATCGCTCGTTGAATGAAGTTTTTTAATTTTTGTACTAATAACCTCATCAAACTCATTGGCTGCTATTTACCATTTACTATTATAACACATTTTCCCAGCCGTAAATCTTTTTAAAGTTTTTGCTTTATTTATTGTTGTATTGTAAATGATATGATCTTTAGGAAAATACTATTACTGGGTAGGTACCTACCTATAATAATAACATTTCTTTTGTATAATGGCTTGTTCAACACATTCGTTTGTAAATCGATCAAGTAGGATATTTCATAGTTTGTAGGTTGAAATCAACAATAAATTTAATAGGTACTTATACTTGGTAAACTAACGACACGTGTTGTAGTATCCATCATAAGCGAAGGTAATCAAGTAATAACCTTAGGACCTCTAATGAATTTATTTTAAATTTTTGTTAAGATTACGTACTTAACTTTAACCATATTTAGGTAAAGTATCGGAAATGATATGCAAAGCATGTCGAAAACAAGCAAGGGCACCCTGTTCCATCAGATTTTAGTGATTAAATTAGGAAATATAATAAATCTCTGCGTGTCCAATGTCACAGTTTAAATGTGGAAGTTGTTAAGCTGATGTTAATATTCTGACCTACATTACACTTTACAAACCTAATAATAAATTTGACTACCTATGTAGGAATTACAAATCTTTATCACGCAACCTCTAACTTTACGCACACCAACCTTGATCACTTCCCACTGAATTTGTTGTTTATTTGTCGTGGTTCGGGTAGTAAAGTAACAATTAAAAAGTGATAATAATTATTGGTATCCTAAATTTGATTTAAAGGCATAATGATTCTATGAATCACTTACATCATGTTTTTGTGTTAACACCTAACTGCAATTTATTTCCATAATTTGCAATAGATATTATAGGTAGACAGGTACATATGTAAAAGTGTCATTGCTAGCCTTGCTGATATAAAATAGATCCGTTCCAATTAATGATGTAATATGTGTGTACAGTTTCGTACGTTAACCTTTCCATAGGTGTATGTATTATAGGTACCACTCGGTGTAGCTTTTTGCAGAAGAAGCTGATGCAATATTGATAAAATTTTAATAATATCCAAACCGTGACTTTGTTCTATTTCACTAGATCGCCAATAAAAGGCACGAATCCATTATTAACTGCATTAAGTTATCAGGTATCAGTCTTTCATCTTATTTACTACAAAAATGTGGCTGGGTTGCTCTAATAATATGCAAAGAAAATTAGAACATAGGTACCTTTCTTGTCAAGAATAGAGGATTTTCTAGTGTGTAAAAACTAAAAAGTAAAGGATAAAGGATACATAGATACCTACTACTAATAATTTACATTGGTGGAAAATAGTATATGAGCTTTATATTGTTGCAGTTATTACACTTTTAGTTGTGTATAATGAGAATAAGTTATTTTTCATTTTAGCTTTGGAATAACTAAGAAATAGTTATAAGATTTTGAATTACAATATAATTTTCAAGACTTATTTGGTATTAAATTAATTTTAATGTAAGTAGATTTCGAAATGACTCATAAACACTGCTTAGACTTGATTTATCAAAATGAATCTATTTTGTTTTACTGCCTACAGTAATTTATTGTATGTCAGGTTTTCACTAGCGAGGACAGTATGACCTAGAATTTTAATAGATAAAAAAATATTTTTTATAAAATTGAGAAACCTGATCATAAAATTTAAAAAAACATTTACTTTATCTCCACAACCGTTAAAACTAGAATCATTCCACTGAGCTAAAATTTTTGCAGAACAAAAATCGCATAGTCGCAAAATGTCCGAAAATGTTTACTTCATGATTTCAGGATGTTTGCCAGTTTTCTGGAATTAGGATGGACTGTTTGACGTGTTTATATATTTTTCTCTGACACCTTTAATTAATGAAGGTGACATGAACTATAAAAATTAATCAATGGCTTTTTCTCAAGGTAATAAATTATAATAAAACAGAGAAAATCGTATTTCTATGACTGTTTAAAATCTACAAATATTTATCTAACAGCATTGTCAATTTTTACAAAATAAACCTTAATAATGTGTTACTATGTTATGTAGGTACTAACAGTACCACTGTAACTCGCTTTGCTGAGAAGTATAACACGTTTCTCTATTTGATTTCATCTTGTTAACAGGATTTCCAACATACCTATGTAAAACAATAAAAACGGCGCTATGATACCTCTTATATTTCTCAGAAAAGCGGGTTCAGTGGTATAATACTGGAGAAAATATTTGACAGTGACTGTATCTACATAAAAATTTCAGCTCCAAAAAAGAATTCTTAATTAATTGATTTAAAATGGACTACTTCCAATATCGTTTAGCCTTAATTTTATAAGGGTTGGACTTTTAATGCCAAACCAATAAACAGTTTTTACAACTTACGTTTGCGGTAACCAATTATTTTAGTTAGTTCATGAAATGCTACACCCTTTACGACCGTAATTGAAGCAATACTAATTTACCCTATAAAACTTATTCAGTGTACGTAGATGGTTCATGAAACTGCTATGCTGTGGGTAAAAAGTAACCCTTCACGAGAGTACAAAAGATATTCGTTATCATTTCTGTTGAATTCGAGCCTAAAAACAAAACATGGGGTATCTTTGCCGAGACACGTAAAGTCGATCACACCGTATTTACATTTACTAATTGTCACATACCAATCAAGTTGAAAATTATGACAGCAACTTTTTAGCTGCAACGCCGTGTGCGGAATCATCCTCAGATTCGTTTTTTCTTATTGGCGCCATGTTGGATTTTGATGGAATCAGATTTTTTGATGGTGCTTTCAATGATGTCTAACATGTTGACTTTCGACTCCCGAAAACTGCTCTTATTTACAAAAATGGTAAATATAAACAATTGCCATGGTGTAACAGTCGGAAACAACACAGTACTAACATTTGTTGTCGAAAAGTTGTATCTTATTACGCTATATCTTTTACAAATTGGCCATCTCAAATTTATAATGAAAAGGATTATTCAAATTATAGGGTCACCATTGGGACCTCGTAACCAGTAAGGCCAGAAGTCCACCAGATCATAGCGATCTTAATAGTCTCGATTTGGATCGCGCCATAACCCGAGAGCACAGTGTGTCGATAGTGTACGGTACCATTCTGCAGAAATTTCTTCTTCTATCGTATGCACGTTCTCGAACTGTGCTTTACTTAGTCGAAAGTAGTTCGAAAATTTAGATTCAGTCAATTCACTTGATAATTGAATTTACCATGGGCTTGTCTTCGAGCATTAGCTGATGTCCGCGCTTCGTGCCTTGAGTCAGCAATCTCTAGCTCTGGATAGAAATGAAACACTTTTCACCTTAGTACATAATTTACTATTTTCAATTCATTTTTGTCATAGGTCCCGTAGGTAGAGGATAGTGGGAGAATTCCACGCGCCTAAGGGATGTCTTCACTACTGGTCTTATTACTTGCAATATTGAATTTAAATGTTCATGATAGCATTCTTAATCATATTCCGCCATCCTTCCTCCTTAGTTACAAAAAAATATATAAATATCTTTAAATTAAAAATATTACTGGTTTTAAAATATGATAACAGAGAATTATTTGCTATGAGCTCTGCTTTCTGCACTCTCGATATTCCGGTTTCGTCCAAACTGATAACTTATTCCTGTTGTTAATACTGTCAGTACGAGAGCCGTAGGCCAAAATTACCCGCTCCAAAATGCGGGGAATGATTCCAATTTAACATGAGTGGAAATAAATAAAATAAAACAAATTAGATAGCAAATGAATGCTAACACTTCAGTCTATTTTAATGTAACAAGTGTAATATCAAAATATTAGGAATTTACAATTTCCTTGACAAATAAATAATAATAAAGTATTTTGCTTAGATCACCATGCAGTGTTTCACTTTCCCGACATGAAGCATATTAACCTGACGAAAATTTGAAGATATTTTTAAGTAGGTACAGTAGATAGGTACTGCTTAGTTATGTTAAAGGGAAGATGGCACTACACGTAAAACGCAATTTATAAATGCCTTCTACAAGAAACATTACTGCTGGGATACCCCACCCTTAAAATATTATAGCTACCGTATTTGTTTAGCACCTTGTATATGTTTATTATGCATTGTGTAATGTCTGCTAAGATATTCAATACTGTATAAGCGTTGCTTTTTCAACATGCAATTTTAAAATCGAGTAGTATCAAAATAATAATATCAAAGTCAGATGCTGATTTGAAGCCATTATTCATTATGGCCTAATATTAACGGAGTTACCAGTTATTAGGATTATAGGACGATCTTTTTATAATTGAATTATGCAAAAAGATGGTCTGTACTTACTGCCGGGGAGTTGAAGCAAAAACATTGTGCACCAAAGTATGAAGCATCGAAGTAAGACACATAGCACTGGGTATACAAGCCTCACTAATCTACAAATTCCCAAAATGTATTGAACATGAGATACAAAGAAAGTTATTTAAACTTAATAGTATATTATATACCAAGGGACTAAAGTACAACTTTTAATCCCCCAGGGTGAAAGTTTAATGCCTGAACGAGCGCAGCGAGCGAGGGCAGTAAATCACCCGAGGGATGAAGAAGTACTTTAGTCCTGCGGTATATATATTATTTTTTACACGACCTCAAGGGCTTAATTGCAAAAATTTACGAATTTTCCAAAACAATCACATATGCTGTGGTAGATAGGTGAAAATCGCAATTAATAAAATCTCATCTCAAAAGCATCGTAACCTAGGCGATTTGTAAACAACCGGTAGCCATTCTAAAATTGCGGTCGTGTTTTAAGAAAATTCTTGAAAATGGGTGATTTGAAAGATATTGACGAAGCGGCAGCGATTGTGACGATGGATTTATTACCCCCAAAGTCGCGAAAATTAAACGAAAAAGCGTATCAAGACTTTTTTGAATGGTGTGTGGGTAAAGACATTGAAAATTACACAGAGGGAGTATTTCTCGGTTATTTTGCCGAAAAGGCAAAAATCTTGGAAACATCAACGTTATGTTCGCTCTTTTCAATGTTAAAAGCTACCATGAGAGTGACGAATAATATTGAAATTGGAAAATTCTCTAAGGTGACTGCATTTTTGAAACGTCAGAACGACATGAAATAAAATTTTGAATTTTTTTGTCATTTGTTGTACTTTTACTCCCTTGGGAATAAAATGGCCACTTTACTCCCTGTTTTGAGGGAGTAAGGTAGATCTTTATATATAGGTCGTGTAAAAAATATCTTATAACACTGTACGTTGAAACCATCACTGTCTGATATTACTCGACTGATGTGAATTTTGGTATAATTTTTAATAATTCTGATGTAACTTTATAATACTTATTATGTCTCCACCGGAAAATAATAAATTGTATTTAGATATTAAATCTATGTACCCAAGATTTTTTTCAATAATAATTTTCCTTGCTCTTTATACAGGGTGTAACACAACTTAGCCGAAAAAATTTAACCATATATGCACTTTTAAATAAGAAATCGATTTGTTAAAATTTTTTTTAATAAAAGTCCAACAGAAAACGAGATAAAAATTGTTAAAGTTACAAATTAATGAAAAAAACAAAACACAACTTATCCGAAAAAATTTAACCATAGATGCACTTTTAAATAAGAAATCGATTTGTAAAAAAAAATTTTAATAAAAGTCCTACAGAAAACGAGATAAAAATTGTTAAAGTTACAAATTAATGAAAATGTTTTTTTTTTCATTAATTTGTAACTTTAACAATTTTTATCTCGTTTTGTGTTGGACTTTTATTAAAAAAAATTTAACAGATCGATTTCTTATTTAAAAGTGCATCTATGGTTAAATTTTTTCGGATAAGTTGTGTTTTGTTTTTTTCATTAATTTGTAACTTTAACAATTTTTATCTCGTTTTCTGTTGAACTTTTATTAAAAAAAATTTTAACAAATCGATTTCTTATTTAAAAGTGCATATATGGTTAAATTTTTTCGGCTAAGTTGTGTTACACCCTGTATACATAAGTATAAGTATGTATAATCTAGTAGTATAATATACACGAGTAATTATGATTATTGGTAAATGCAGGCTGCATAACATAACTATATGCTAGTTGCTTGCATTTTCAACCTGGGGTTGAAAATTAAAATTTCTCAAATTGTTTTCGTAATTTATGTTACATTGCATTTCAACACCACAATTCTGTAAATGCAGCACTCCTACCCTACCTTTTAAAAATGTAGAGCATTGAATAATCTAATGCAATCGGTGAATGAATTTCGCGAGTCTTAAAAGTTTTGTGATTTATATCCTGTTACGCCTAAACCAGTTAAAAAAATATATCTTAGCGATACTAGATAATTCGAAGGCCGACAGTTTACTATATAAACTACAGCATTACTTCTCACCAGCATCAAATCTTCAGTTCCTTCTAAACTCAAAAAACCATCCAACAAACAAAAATGAACGCTTTGGTAAGTATGGATTTAAAAGGTTTTAGTGCCGATTCACTTGAGTATCGCATTCCAGGTTCTTGCTTTCGTCGCTATGGCCGTGGCTACCGCCCACGCCGGAATTATTGGAGCCCCCATCGCCAGCTCCGTTGTCAGCTCCAGACTAATTGCCGCCCCAGGTTTGGCTTCACCCCTTATTGCTTCACCAGGTCTCGTCGCTCCCTTGGGTGTTGGATCTCTTGGTCTTGGTGTTCGATCTGTTGGTCTTGGAGGTGTTGGCCTTGGAGGTGTTGGTCTTGGAGGTGTTGGTCTTGGAGGTGTCGTCGGACCTGTCGGTCTTGGTTATTCTAGTGGTATCGCCGCTGCTCCTATTGGCCTTGCCGCCGCTCCTCTGGGTCTTGGTCTAGCCGGCGGTATCGGCGCTCCCATTCATGGATCAATCTGGTAAATTTGCTGATATCTGTGATTTTTGTTAAATAACTAAACATGTACCTATCATTCACTTGAAACTATGTAAAATAGTGTCTGTTATTTATTGCAATTCGTCTATAAAGTAAATACCACTATAATATATTGAAAAGCCGTTTTATTTGTAATATTTATCAAGTTTGAACTATCAGAATAGAAAGATACAAATCGCACCATTCTGATAGTTAATTATATTGCAAAGTTACAAAGTACCTAACTGTACGACAACGACTAAAACTTTAAAAATATTTAGCCTTACATTATTTTCTGAATGTAAAACAAGTAATATTAAACTTACAATTATCTCATTGGTTAGGGTAGAAAAACGTAATCAAATTTTAAGTTACCGGAGACGGAGACGGCATAAACTCCTTCCTCCAAAATATTACGATATACTTTTTCAATTCGTATTTTTGCCACTAAGCTGCTATTTTCAGTATGAATGTTATGAGAACTCTATACGAAGTCAACAATAATTGTTCTGTAATGTTAAACAATTAAAGCTAATTTCAGTGTTATAATTTAGTTTGTCCAATATATTTACGTAAATGGCTGACTTCGTATATGTTTAGGGATTTTTGACTTGGTCTGATTGTTGTTGTTGGAACAGAATATAATTTTGGAATTGATGTTGCTTTAAATATTATCAAGGCCGTTCGTACACAGATGAATTTTAAATAAATTTCTGGAGTCGTCTTTTAAGTGAATTTCATTTCTTTGAATGCTTAATCAAATACTAATCGTCAAATAAAAAATGTAAGTTACATCAAAAGCTTCTTATAAAAGCAATTTTATTCTAAACCAACTGTCTGTCTATTCATCTACCACGAATGCACAACACCCATGGTCGATGCAGATTTAACAATTACCTAACAATTCTCCGCCTGAGATTCGAACACTTTTGTCGAGGCAGTCTAAGCATTAGGCTTTGTAACTGTTAGACCAAGAGGAACTCGTCTGCCCATTTTCGTACATTGAATAATTAGAAAATGTCTGTTATTTTAATGAAATTGTAAGGATCTTTCCATTGTCACCAACAGACTCTTTCGAGCAGCTAAATAGAGTTAGTATTTGAAAATATTAGGATTCATGAATTGTAATTCCATAAAATTCAGTAAAATAATATGACAACTTATATTAGGTATGTATACAGGGCCATTCTAAGGAAAAAATGATATAGGTGCATAGTTCCGACTCATCTTATTTAAGAAAGTATTTGAAGATTCGCAATCAAAAATGGTGAAACACAAAAATAACGCTAGTGATGTAATAAACTGGCTAAAACGATCCCCGGACTTAAATCGGTTAAATTATTACTTCTGTATAAACATATGAAGCAGCTCATATAACAATTATTGATACCCGTCAGCAGTTATAGAATGATTTTAAGATGAAGTTCGTCACATAAAGAAATAACCCAAAAATCGTATTGGTTTGTCAACGCGAGACTCGTATACAAGCCAAAGGTGGATGTTTCTAACTTTTTTTTTAATTTTTAAAATCAGTGTTTTGTTATATTCGGTTTCTGAACATTAAATCGTGTTACATTTTCAAGGGCTGATTACCTTAATTAAGATTAATCGGACCTAGTTCATATAACATTTTTTCTTTTCGCATCACATTTCATCTGCCAAAGTTTTTCATGGAACTAATAAATCACCTTGCATAAAAAAAAGTAGTTATTTGATATCGTTTCTGTTGCTTGAGCTTGATCACTATTTAATTTAATTATTAGTTAGACTCCAGAATTACCAATAAAACAATTATATAATGTATTGTAGCTGTATTTAATTTATAGACGAATTGCAATAAATAATAAGCACTATTGTATCTAATTTTAACTATAAACATGTTTGGTTATTTAACAAAATTCACAATCTTGATTGAATTACCAAATGGAACGGGCAATGGGGTGGGCGGAGATACCAGCAGCATAACCAACACCAACTGGGGAAGCAAGGCCAACTCCAAGTGGGGAAGCAAGACCAACACCAACTGGAGATGCAAGCCCAACTCCAACTGGAGCGACACCAGCATATCCAAGACCTACAGGTGCGGCGGCGATGCCACTAGCATAACCAAGACCAACAGGGCTGGCGAGACCAACATGACCAACATGACCAACATGACCGGCAAGACCAACAGGTGCAGCGATACCGCCAGCATAACCAAGACCCAAGGGGGCGGCGATAGCTGGGGCAGCAATTACTCTGGAGCTAATAACAGAGCTGGCGATGGGGGCGCCAATAATTCCGGCGTGGGCGGTAGCCACGGCCATGGCGACGAAAGCAAGAACCTGCAACATGAAACTTATAAATTGCACTAAAACTTTTTAAATTCGTACTTACCAAAGCGTTCATTTTTGCGTTGGGTGGTTGGTGGTTGTTTGAAGTTAAGAATAAACTGAAGATTTGATACTGACTAGAAAGAACATTGGAGTTTATATAGTAAAGTGTTGGCCTTCCAAGCTGTAATTCTTGTCAAGATACAAGATTATTTTTTTAAACAGGTTTAGGTGTGATAGAATACAAATTACACGATATTTATGGGCAACACCATCCATTTATTGATTTTAATAGATTATTAATTTGATGTTCTACATTTTAAAAGATGAAATATTAAGGTTAAATAATTATTAATTACCGATAAAGCAGAAGTTAGTAATTAGAATTGGATAGAACAAGAAAATTTTACATTTCTTTAAATAAAGTTTTACTCTTAATTAAAAAACAAACAAAGTGATGATAATAATAAATTACAGTTTACAACTTGACCCGAGGGGTAATCCGCGAGGGTAATTTTGGTGTACAGGTCCGGGACATTAGGTGACATTACTGTGGCATTAGTTGACATTAGGGGGCATTAGTGGGGAATTAGTGGCCATTAGGGGAAAATAGGGGGCATTACTCGGGAATTTTAAGGAATTGGGGACATTATTGAGACATTACTGGGGCATTAGTTGGGGACATTCAAGGATTATGAGGGCATTATGTTTGAAAGATAAATGCGCGCGCAGCGAAGCAGTGGTGTCGTGGTAATTTTTGAATGAGTTGTTTAATGTTACGGTAAGTAAATAAAAAAATGTTTTTTACATAAAATTCGAATTGGGTAGAATTGGGAGATTTTATTTATTATCTGCCGACTATCGTCGAACGCTGTGTGGCAGCCTACGTCATTGATACCTGTTCGACGGCTATTGGTTGCCGAACTGTGCGTGACGTAACCACTGACACCTGATTGGTCAGATTTCGTTCTGAATTCAGCTGCGATAAAACGGAAAGTTTTAAACTTTAACAGCCGGATTCATCAACGAGGCGTAAGTCGTTAGTCCGACTACTGAGACTTGCGCCCGTGTAAACCTATTCATATGAACCGGTTTACACGGGTGCAAGTCTCAGTAGTCGGACTAACGACTTACGCCTCGTTGATGAATCCGGCTGTAAATGTTTTTTCGGTCTACCACTATGAAATGTGACTAAATTCACACGGTTTACTCTTACTGAAAATAACAAATTTCGCACAACAGCCTAACTGTGATGAAATGAGCCGGAAGGCGAGGCTTAGCCGTGTGCAAAATAACATTTCACACGCCCGACAAAAAGTAGGCGGGGCTCAACCGCAGCGGCCGCTGACAGCGCTCGCAAGCAATATTCGCCACGGCGACCTGCCTCATCGACAGTCGTAATTAATTTTATGTTCCTTAACTAAAAAAAAATGGTTGTAATTGTGCTGAAATTTTGGATATATCACACGAGCGTGGTTAAGCCACTCGCCTTCGGCTCGCGGCTCAACCTCCACGCCCGTGTGAAATATCCAATTTTCAACACTAGTTGTACAATATACTACTATTTCCTATGGTACAAATGTCATTTATTATTTTAATGTTTCATTTAGTTGATGCTTAGCAGCACAAAGGCCAAAAAAATTAATAATAAGTATCAGAAAAATCCCCGTTTGTAAAAGTGAATTTGACGGATGAAACCGTCATAATAAAAAAAATCATCTTATTGTTGGTTACTAGACGAGTCGAACGGCAGGGTTAGCACGGATAGGCTACGCAGATTCGTGAATACAACCAAAAGCACGAAGACCAGTACTAAAACACCAAAGCGAGCAACAAAGTCGACGGGACAGAATACACAAAAAAGTGGAGGTGGAAACCTCCCCTGGACTTTCCCATACTAAAAATAAACATTCGTTTTTGGTATTAAACAGTATTGTTCGCCACAACCGATAAACTAAACTTGAAAATTAGTATATGGAAAATTAACACAAGTGCCGATTGTGTTCATCTGCGCATGTGTGATTATTTATATTCATAGGCTGCTAGGATTAGCCGGCGACAAGGAATTCCCGTCCCGCGCATGGTCACTTGAACATATCGGCACTTACAAATTTCTCCCTACACTGTTTTAAAGTTCAATATTCACGAATTTCTCATTAACCGTACATTTTAGTCATATGAACACCTTATACTATGTGATAGACAATTCAATTTTGCATTCAATTATATAATAATATACAGGGTGTTTCGTTTAAAATAACAAAGTTGCTTATTGTACTGTGAAAACCAAACACCCTGTATACGTGATATAAATTTAGAAAAATGCAAATCTATATACTGAACAACTTTTGTATTTAAACTTCTTTCATATTTTGACTAATAAAGGCGCTATAGGAGCATCAATTTCCGATTTTCAAAATCTCGTAGAGGGCGCCACAGTGGAATTCTGGCGTTCATCAAAAAACAAAAATGTAGCTAATACCAAGCTGCATAAGTATAGAAAATTTAAACAAATTCCTTAGACCAGTTTTTTGTAATAATTTTTCAAAAATTTCAATATTTTTGGAAGAGCGCCGTTGCGACCGTTTTTGAATTTAGTAAATAATTTTTTTTCTTGGTGTAGTACAGCCAAAGGGCTTTCAAACAAGTTGTTGCGGAACCTGATCAGATAACTGGTTTTTGAGTTACGGGGCGTTAAAGTCGAAATTTTGAAAAATTCATAGAGACCGCCATTTTGAAGTTAGAGAGTCCGGTAAAAAACTGTTTCCCTTGAATTATGCCCTTCTTTCATATCCCCTACTCAGATTCCAAAATTCCGCTTCTGAAAAAAATGATACCAAAAAAACATGTCTAACTTCCGCTTCCGGTTTCGGATTTTTTTGAAAAGCTTATTTTGTCGATGAATTTTCGATATACCCCTTCATTTAAAATTTCATCAAAATCGGTTCACTAGTTTTTGCGTTAGAGGCGTTAAAAAAAAGATCATATTATTTTCTAGTGGACTAACTATAACTATTATTTAAATACATCATATAGGTACATTCGCAATTATACGTACAATATAGTTAAAGGTGAGGCCTTAAGTCAACACTGGTCAACACTTTGGGGGCATTAGAGGGAATTTTTGGGACATTGGGGACATTTTTAGGGCATTAGTGACAATTTAGGAGCATTAGTGGTAATTTTGGGGACATTAATGGTAATTCTGGGGACATTAGTGGACATTACTAGGTAAATGAACCATTAGTGTACACGTTTTTACCTCGCGGATTACCCCTCGACTTGACCTATAGCTCCCATTAACAAATAACCTTAGAGTTAATTTAAACCTTAATTTAGCATCGGGTTTATTTATTTATTAATTATTTTATTAATGTATTAAAAAATTTAGTACCAAATTGTAATTAGATATTTTATTCAAATTTTTAAATACAACAGAATTTTAGACTACTTATGAAAACACCTTTGTGAATTTGTTTCCCTTTTTATTTGGTCAGAAAGGAAATGTGTGTAATCAACTTAAACAGTTTCGGCTACAACACTAATTGTTTTGTATCTTTTACCTATGTACAATTAGCTAATTATTATTTTCTTTTTACAATAAAATTGTGAAACATAAAATGAACTTATTGTATACTAAGAGAAGAAATATTGTTTTTCATAGTCTAAGAAATTTTTTATTGACGTTTTCAAGCGTTTGTAAAAATCCATAATTATAAAAATAATAAATATTAAATAAAATATCGATTTTAACCGGAAATAACAAGATTTATTTGCTTTATACGTATTTCGACATCAATGTGCCATTGTCAAAAGCATATAATATATTTATATTTGTTATTAAATATCTTATAAGCTTTTAACAAAGGGACATTGATGCCGAAATACGTATAAAGCAAATAAATCTTGTTATTTCCAGTTAAAATCAATATTTTATTTAATATTTATTAATTGTATAAATTTTTTTTCCTGTCCGCCTCTTTGCACTGAACTGGCTATCTAGAAGGAAGTCATTTTGTTAGTAGTTAAAAAATGAAAATAATGTTACTAGTACAATAATGTGTTTACGTATCCATGGCAACGGCAGTATTTTGCCCATAGCTCCGCCCCCAAAGTTGGTAGAAGGGAGAGCGTTGTCCTGTGGAAATGACTTTTTAGGAAATATTTATTTACAGCAACAGAACATTTTTACACTTGAAGAAAAAATAGTATATATTATTCGGAGTAGAACGTCTTATTTGTGTTTCGCTCACTTGCACAGCCTCGGCGCGCGCGCCTCGGCCGCAATATGAGCTCAACACAAAAAGAACTCTTTCTACTCCTAATAATATAATATACTATTACTCACCGTTTATAGCTCTTTTGCTGAACGCAATTGCAAAATGATTATTTACAAAATTTGTATTAAGTAGGTACCTTGGAAAACAAAATTAGTCGGATTTTTTATTTTGATCAATATAACTATTTGTTTTGTTCAACTATTCTAACAAGAATATGGTGCTATAAAACATTATGTATACCGGGTGGCCGGTCTCAAAAGCGATGTAAGTACATAGGTACATATAGGGATTTAACATTGTATTGAACCATTGAACGTTTCTGCTGATTCCTGCTCGCCAATTCAACTTACAGTAATGGCCTTAATAATAAAATTTAATGTTCTATATTTATTTTAAAATAACTATTTAAAATTTTAAGATTTTTAAATAGGTTATGACGTGCCATGATTTTTCAATTTTACTAATTTGTACTAATACATGAACTAACACATGAATCGAAACAAAATGTATTGCTAATATGGTTTTTAGCGCGAATAATGGATTTTCTTTTAAAATTGCTTTAACACGAATCCTACAAAAAATGAAACTTTCGGTACTACCTACTAAATACCACACAAAGCCTTGTTAATCGAACTATAGACCGAAGCATAAAATATTTGGCTGGTTCCATGCTTTATTACTGCTCTGCGTACGAGGTGTTCCAGAAATGGTTGACATTTTCTGGGATTGGGTAGAACTGTTAAAAATAAAATCAGACGTAGCCCTACGTATGTAGATATTCGCTGTGAAAGTTGAGTGTTAACAAGCGATATTTCCCAATAACTTTTCTTTATTGTTAAGTGAATTTTCATAATTTCTGGGTCAATGTCATATAATTATATTTAAGATACTGTATTTGAATATTGGGTAAAGCTATTACGAGATCGGGGGCACTGTCAGTCCAGAAAGATGTTTGAGCCGGTTTTTCAAATTTTTAAGGTCTCTTTCATATTTCTCAGGATTTTGTACTTGATAATATATTCACGTTACATGTTTTTCAAATAAACGCACTTTTATATGATGAAGGTTACGACTTTTATTCACACAAGCAATAAATATAAGTAACACGAATTGACTGTTTATTTTAGCATTAATTATGAAATTTCATGTTTTCTTTCTCTTATCCACGTAGTTGCTAATTGGTCTCTAATTCTTATTCGTATAAGGTTTTGTTGTAATGTTGAATATATTATTTTTGTAGTGTCTTTAAAGTAAGTATTTTGTTTCTCCAGCTTGTTTGGTATGATTTTTAGTATTTGGTGTATATTCCAGATTTATGTTTTTGTAAGTACCTACTACTGTTGGACGGCCAAGTGTTTTATTTATTATTTACGATTAATATTTTGTGGGAATAATAAAAGTTTTAAGTGTGTTTATTTCAAAAGCGATTCATTTTATCACATAAGAAGGGGTGAAAAATAGTTTTAAAGATTAACCTGAGGTTATTGTTACCTACGCAGGGTTACCTCGGAGAACTTATTTTTATTAGATCTACCCAAATCCAAGAGATTAGCTACCATATCTGGAATAACCTATAAATGTTAATTGTATAATATGTAGCTTGATATCGCTAAGATCTAAACTGAGCGGACCATATGGTCCCTGACAAATAATATTATTAAGTAGATCACTGAAAGCAGAGGTGAACTTGTATTAGAAACATTGTTAAGAATATAATACGCTTTTGTAAGACCTTGTGAAATATAATTCAAACAGTAGGTAGCAGATACCTGCTATAAACACCACGACACTTGAAAAATCTTATGGTATGTATGTGTATAATGAAATTAAGAAATTTTTCAACCTGATTTTTACCGATAAATTACATAAATAATTAAAACTGCTGTAAATTTATTTGTAATTTCCTGTTGATTTTCCAAATGAGAGCTGCAAGCGGAGCTGTGTGTCCAGAAAGAACAGTGCGAGTACCACCAACAGGTCTAGGCCCAACGTGGGTCCAACGAATCCAGTTTCTAAGTTTATGAGATGCATGTAAGGATTAACACATAATCAGAATAATAACTCCGGTGCGAAAAACAGGGCCACTTACAAATCGAGCTAAAACTCCGAAATAAACTAAGAGGAGCAACTCCTAATCCCATGCCTTGCTTGATCGGTGGCTAAAATGAAAGCTAGAACAGCAAGTACCTGAAAACGAAACGATTAGAAAGTAACAGAGTAAAACAGATTTATTACTTGCTTCTATTTACCCATTATTTCATTGTAGGATTACCTATTAGTTGGTTGTTGTTCTCAGTTGCATAGGTATGTCCGTTTCTTATACGGTACGCGCTACATGCTGGTTGTTCCTGTGCAGTAAACGGAAATCAGATTCATGCTTTCCATTTAGTAGACGATTGTCATCCCCTAATTGTATTCACATAAATGATGCTACGCGCATGATTACAAGCTGAAGTTTTGCAATTAGCAATATTAGTTTAAAATAAAAGTGCAGATTAAAACTCAGTAAAAACCTTAACTAACCCACGAATTTATTGCAAAAATTGATGGAAAATGTTAACGTTTTCGCTGGTGTTAACCCATCCATCGCTTTATCGCCTAATATGTGGCTTAATTTTAATTAATTAAGTTTTTAATCTTGTGATAATAGGTTCTTAAAACCTTATAATCCTTTTCTTTTGTTCTTTTCGGCGGTAAGTTTTTTATGATGTACTTCTTCTTATGTATTACCCTCAATTTTTTTATAGTTGTCTGAAGAGTGAAGATGCTGGGTTAAGACCAGCGAAATCGTTAACATTTTCCGTCAATTTTTGCAATAAATTCGTGGGTCAGATAAGGTTTCTACTGAGTTTTAATCTATTCACCCTTTGACCACTTGGAGCTTGAATGGATCGTTATCAAGTTATAAAAGTGCAGTTTACATTTACGCAACGACCTTCAAGGGTTTAACACTTTTTTTTACTAAAACTGGTTTGGGTGTATAAGGATATAATATATAAATTATTTAATTGTTTTTTACATTTGTGTAGTTGATGAATTATATGCAGCTATGTAAATTTCGGCGTTCTTATTAAGCACACAGCTTTTCACTTTGTTAAAAGGTTTACCTATAAACTTATCCGATAAAGATAATTTGTATTAGTGACGTTATCGCGGTGTGTTATGAGCTTATGGTCATCACTTATTCTACTCCTTTAGTGGCTATCTTCGTTGCTGAAATCTTTTATACCCTTTTTAAAACTTGGAAGAGAAGAAACTAATAACAGTGTAAAAGTTAATATTCGACTAAAAGGAAAATTTGTTCATTTTATTGTTTTTTAATTTATGAAATTTAATTATATAATAAAATATTTTAAATATGAATGACTGGTTAAAGGGGTTCCCGGTTCCGGTTAAATTGGGACAAAGTTGCACTATATAGTGCTGGTCAATAATTAAAAAAGAAATTTAACTTTCGGTATTTTTACCGTATAATATATAGTATTAACATTAAGTAGTATTAAGAACGGTAAGGGATGTTTACCGGTCGACGACAATTGTTTGGGGAGGAGCGAAGCGACGAGCCCAATTATTGTCGGAGACCGGTAACCCTTAACGTACGACATCCTTATAACGTTTTTTGCACGATCGTAATAAAACAAATTGATTCAAAATAGTTATATTTCAAAATGATAAAAGTACCTATATAACCTTATTTTTTTATAAATTGACTGACAACCACGGTAACCATAGTTATCATGTCTGCAATATAATGGATTATACTATAGTCGGGGCACGCTAAAGGTGCATTTACGTCATCATTTTTTTAATGGCGTCCATGACGTCATGAATTACTCTGTTTATATTTATTTATTGTTTCTCAAAACGTCGTTTGTTTAATGTGTTTCTCAAACTGTCAGAGTGACGTTTGAGCAATATACACATAATGAAAAACAACAACAATGATCACGTCCTTAAATAAAAACTTATAGGACGAAAAAATTACTAATTAGTAAACGTTTTTATTTTTTGCAGGAATAATATGAATACAACTAATTAATAAAAATAAACTGTAAAATAACATTCTATGGGCTTATAAAAAGCAAACTTTTAATACGTAATTCGCAAAAAAAAATACAGTTTTATGCTGTTTCAAGATTGGTACTACAAAATTACCAGAAAATGAGATTGATGACGTAGATGCACCATTAGCTTGCCCCGACTATACCTACTATTCTAGAACGGTTAGGGCCCGTTTTATAAAGTCTGGTTGACCGATGGTTGGCTCAGCGACGAGCAATTGTCGTGGATACGATTGTATTTTAAGAATCGTATCCTTGACAATTGCTCGTCGTTGAGCCAACCATCGGTCAACCAGACTTTATAAAACCGGCCCTTACCGTTCTAGAATAGTAGGTATAGTCGGGGCACGCTAATGGTGCATCTACGTCATCAATCTCATTTTCTGGTAATTTTGTAGTAAGTACCAATCTTGAAACAGCATAAAACTGTAATTTTTTTTGCGAATTACGTATTAAAAGTTTGCTTTTTATAAGCCCATAGAATGTTATTATTTTTATTAATTAGTTGTATTCATATTATTCCTGCAAAAAATAAAAACGTTTACTAATTAGTAATTTTTTCGTCCTATAAGTTTTTATTTAAGGACGTGATCATTGGTGTTGTTTTTCATTATGTGTATATTGCTCAAACGTCACTCTGACAGTTTGAGAAACACATTAAACAAACGACGTTTTGAGAAACAATAAATAAATATAAACAGAGTAATTCATGACGTCATGGACGCCATTAAAAAATTGATGACGTAAATGCACCTTTAGCGTGCCCCGACTATAGTATAATATAAGGATACGATTCTTAAAATACAATCGTATCCATGACAATTGATCGTGGTTGAGATAACCGTCGGTTAACCAGACTTCATAAAACCGGCCCTAAGTGAATTACATACTGTTTTGCAGCTTACTGTACTGGCATCGAATCCTAATAAGTAAACAAAGAAGTGGAGGTGCAAACCTCCCCTGGACTTTCCCATACTAAAAATAAACGTTTCGTTTTTGGTAGTATTCAACAGTATAGTTCGCGAGGCAGACCCTGATAAGCATTTGAATGCCTAGCGAGACTATACGGATTCGATATGAAAAGAAGAAAGACACCCATCCTATGCACCTATCAATCTGCAGGTACCGGCTAGAAATTACAGCTGGCGAAGCCGGACGATCGCTACCGACCGACGCACAGTGGGGTATTTTTAGAAAAACCTGGCCAAAACTCAAAAGATCTTCGGATCAGTATGAAACTTCTTACATTCAGGTTTTGAGGGTCACTGATTCCAAATCTGATTTCAAAATTGTAAAATTCAAAATGGCGGATTCAATATGGCGGACGTTTTAGCAATATATATAATTTCGAGTAGGAGGTCCTTCTTGCATGATATCAAACAAGTACCTTCTAGTCAAAATCACCTTCTCCTCGCGTGAACCTGCAGGAAATATTATATTAACTCATCACCTTCAAATAGATATAAAAATAACCAGGATATACAGTGTGTCCACAGATTGAGTGCTTATAAGGTGTAAATGACAATTTTTTTTAGAGTTGGATCTTCATGTTCTGAGGATCGCTCCTGCTTAGTCTCAAACTAAGATATTGAAAAAATGAGCCAAATCAATTAATATACAGGGTGTTTTTTTGGCCGAAATCTAAAAATTAGTCAAGAGTAAACTGTCTTTATTTTAGTAGATATAACAAAAATGTATTAGAAAAAGTTGTTTAGAATTAAAAGTTATTGAAGATTTTCAACTTTTATACAAATCAGCCTACTTTGATTTTTTTCATCAAAATCCAATACTTTTGAACTTATGTTTGTAACAAATAAGGTTTAGTATTTTTTAATAAATAATTATTTGTTTTTCAAGTACTTTGTTTAATTACTCTTCATGCATGGGCCATTAAAACCATAAAAAATCTCATGTTGATGAAAAATATCAAAGTAGGCTGATTTGTATAAAAATTGACAATCTTCAATAACTTTTAGTTCTAAACAACTTTTTCTAAAACATTTTTGTTATATCTGCTAAAATAAAGACAGTTTACTCTTGACTAATTTTTACATTTCGGCCAAAACAACACCCTCTATATTAATGGATTTGGCTCATTTTTTCAATATCTTAGTTTGAGACTAAGCAGGAGCGATCCCCAGAATATGAAGATTAAACTCTAAAAAAAAATTGTCATTTACACCTTATATGCACTCAATCCGTGGACACATCACTGTAGGTGCAAATAGTAGAACGGCAGTACTTGCTAAAAGAATTAATATTTTTAGATGGGGGCAGATATGGGCAAAATGTTTCAACGGTTTTAAGGTATTAAATAGTATAGCTAAACAAGCATACTAGTAATTTAATTGGACAAAACCCGGCACCTAACTAAATCACCCGTTAAAAGTGTTAATGCAAAAAAAACTTGATATTAGGCATTAAAAACCGAATAATAAAATATAGTGAACATGAAAATAGACTAAAAAATATATGTATCTCCAGGAAGAGGCTCCATACTATCCACAATTAACGTACAAGCTCTAGATATACAAACACACAAACGACTTTATTGTAATAGAAGTTCGAAATGTTACTGATGAGTGATAGTTGCAACACCTACAATTGTTATATTTAGAGTAGCATAGGAACCAAAACATTTGCATTAGTAACGCGTGTCGATTGTTTTCTGTTGCTCTGGTTATCTGATGATACCTATAGCTAAGAAATAATTAGACCCCAATTTTCAAATTTAACATTTGCCTTTTGGCCAGGTTTTCTCAAAAATACCCCACTGTGCGACGTCGAAGATCTGTTTCCGCCAGAATTCAACACAATATTCAAAAATTCACGAATTTATCATCAACCGTACATTTAAGCTATATGAACATCAGAATTAAATTTTACATTCAATTATATAATAATATATAGGATGTTTCATTTAAAATAACAAAGTTGCTGATTGTAATGTGGAAAGCAAACGCCCTGTATACGTGATATACATTTAGAAGAATGGAGAACTATATACTGAATAACTTTTATATTTAAACTTTTTTCATATTTTGACTAATAAAGGCGCTATAGGAGCGTCAATTTTCGATTTTCAAAACCTCGTAGAGGGCGCTGGCATTCATCAAAAAACAAACATGTAGCTAATACCAAGCTGCATCAGTATAGAAAATTTAAACAAAATCCTTAGACCAGTTTTTTTGTTATAATTTTTCAAAAATTTCAAAATGTTTGGAAGGGCGCCGTTGCGACCGTCTTTGGATTTACTAAGTAATTCTTTTTCTTGGTGTAGTACAGCTAAAGGGCTTTCAAACAAGTTGTTGCGGAACCTGATCAGATAACTGATTTTTGAGTTATGGGCCGTTAAAGTCGAAATTTTGAAAGATTCATAGCGGCCGTCATTTTGAAGTTAGAGTCCGGGAAAAAATTGATTCCCTTGAATTCTGGTCTTCTTTCATATCCCCTACTCAGATTTTCAAAATTCCGCTTCTGAAAAAAAGCTACCAAAAAAACATGTCTAACTTCCGCTTCCGGTTTCGGATTTTTTGAAAAGCTTATTTTGTCGATGAATTTTCGATATACCCGTTCATTTCAAATTTTATCAAAACCGGTCCAGTAGTTTTTGTACAAAAACAATATTAAGGCACTACTACTGAAATTTGCCATGAGGCAACACCCCACCATCAAGTAAACAACACTATAGTAACGACCTTGGCAACGGTTTTTTTATAACTGGAAGGAAGCCGTCCTTTTAAACAGGAAGGGGCATTTTTATCGGACCAAGCTGCTTCATCGCGAAAATGGAAATCTATTGGTTGACGTTTCTGCAGTTGCTTAGTAACTAATGCATGAGTTATTTAAAATCACTCATACTGTAGTTACTAAGCAACGCCCGAAACGTCAGCTAATAGGATTCCATTTTTCGCGATAAACGCGGACAATTATTTTTTATCATTATAAAAATGTCCGTTCCTGTGATAAAAGAAAACCCGTTGCTATAGTGTTGTTTACTTGTTAGTAGGAAGTTGTTTACTTGTTGGTAGGGTGTTGCTTACTAACCGTTTCACTGTTTATTATTTTTTGATTACATATTTGGGATTTTGTCTTGTTAAATATAACTCGATCTTGTACCTTAACATTCTTACTATAAGGTAAAGCACTCAAACACAATACAAAACCGAAACAACACTCGTGCTAACGCACTCGTTTTTTTAAATGTATTGTGCACTCATGCTTTCCTAGCAACAATGTGTCGGGAACTACTACTGAAATTTTCCGATAAAAAGCCAAGGTCTTGTTATATTGTATATGAAAAAAACCTTATTATGTTTCCCTCTTAGCTACTGTTGCAGTTTCCTGCCGTAACTTTTAATTCCGCGGGCTGCAATTGTAAGAATATGTTGGTAGTTCAAGTAGAGGTACTAATGGTAGTACCTACTAAATGATTTGCTCACAATCACAATTGCGCCCGCAAAATGAGCTACTTGGGAGTGTTGCTTGTATTTCAATACGGTGGGATTTTAAAATAAATAAAAATTAAAAGATTGAACGAAGATGTTTGAATGTTTACTTTGTTGAACCCATCTTATCTTACATCTTCTGCTGTAGGTACTAATATCACCTTACATTCACTTCTCGTGATGAAATTACTTAAAATACTTTGCTAACGTCTTCATCAAGCTTCCTGTTTTTATTTGGTTTACTTAGATTTTCATTACATCCGATTAACGTAGGCACACATTTTTTAAAATTCCAAGGTACGTCTTATTTATAGTTTATACCTTTCTGTACTTACTTGATCTGTTCTAATTAATACACGAATATTTATGTATTATAGACTATACATAACATTGCAAATAAAAAAATTGCATTATTTGTTACTATAATATTATTAGAAATTCCTTTTCTAATGAGGTCAACTTGAGATAAAAATTTTAGTTCAAATTTTATTTTACGTACCTATATTTATTTAAAAATAAAAATAAAATTTATAAAAGTTTGGTTCAGAAATTAAACTATTGATTCATAAAATCTTTTGCCTACCGGGTATTAAATTTAAATGGAATACCTGATTTCCTTCATAAAGATTAACGGTAGCTATACAGGGTGATTTCTAAAGTACGGGGGAAACCGAAAAGAGGGGACCAAAACATAGTTTTTTTTACAATAAACTTTTGATCAAAATCGAATAACAAGAAAGTTCCAACAGTTTAAAGTTCTTATAGTATTCAACTCATATTCAACTTTTCTATATTTGTAAGCTAATTAAACAAAATTCAGTGAAAATATTTATAAGATGAAAGTTATGGCTGGTTAAGTGTTCTTTAAAATATTGAGTTATAGGCGTTTGTTTATTGACAACTGCTGATTTACATCATCTGATCACGTAGGTAAGTCAAAATTACAGCAGCAATTGTCCTTTCAGTTTCCTCCGTACGTTAGAAATCACCCTGTATATGTAGTATAGGTATGTAAACTTCTGAAGGCATCGTTTTACAACTTTTCTCGGCGATTTTTTGATAACAAAAATAATTCATCGTATGCACTGTTATTTTTTAAATATATGCGTCAAATACGTAACGTTTTTGCCAAAAACGTATTTTCTGCTCAAGTTGATTTTGTGTGTTAGAAAACGAATATGTACTATTAATATTAGGGTAACAATAATAAAATCTCGTTTTGTTTGAAATAGTTGTTATATTAGAAATATATTATATTGTGTTGTTTTGCAGGAAGTTCTAAATCGCTTCTATATTTACTTTAGAATTTCAGTAAATATCCCTTGTCGATAAAGTCTCTGAGTTTCGAGTTTCTAGAAGACGCAGTTGAAATCTATTTCCTTTTCCTTTGGTGATATGTAATAATGCATTTTCTACTAAAATGTTGACTGTAATTATCCTGTAATAGTTTTGAGGGAGAGCGATGCTAATAAGTTCAATACATATTATATGTTGTAATCGTAAATCGCTATTTTGACTGAAATTAACTTAAATCTACATATCCCTGCTTTTGTATGATAATAATTAATCAAAGACGTTTTCCTTCTAATAAAATATACACTTGTACATTTGCCTAATTTTAGTAGTTCATTAATTAATATTTTTACCTTGTCCTTTCGTCAAGCTGTAGTTCGGGGTCACTATAAAAACTGGTTTGGATTTCATATAGACATAAAATGACTATTGTCTTTCAATTAAATTTGATACCTTTCATATAAATTACCAACTAAATGAGGTTACGAAAACACAGTATAGGTAATATTATCTTCTAGACAAATTGGTTCGTGTTTAGGAAAACTTATGGCCGATGTAGATAGTCTTTGGTAGTACTTATGGTTGTCTTAAATATATTAAGTAGCGCAAGTATTTATATGAAACTGTTTAGGAATATGTTGATAATAACTAAAGAACGCATTTTATGCAAATGCATGTTCTAAAATATTGATATGCCAACATAATGCTTTCGTATGTATCCGTATCTGATGAAATGCAATTAAATGACACCAATTTCATTTTGCATATATTGCATATTTCGGCACTTTGAGCTTATATTTATGTTAATTGCATATTTGGTCATATTTATGTAATTTAAATTTTATAAAACTAAAATGGTATTAAAAAAAATTTTTTTTGCTACCTACCTCATGGGAAAAAAATGTTTACCACTTTTTGTCCAGGTTGTACTTTCCAGGAATTAGGATTATAGTAATTATTTATGTTTAGCATGCTGGTGTACGTTTAACAAAACAGAAAGTTCCAGCTTAAAATCAGGTACTTAAGGACTGGGAATCTTTCTAAGAATAGTGAAGGGTTATTTTAAATTGTCATCAAAGAATATACAAAATTTTAGAAAGTAGATTCATTCCTTTATTCTCACTTTAGAGTAAACCAGTGGCAGACAAATCGTTGTGAAGAACTAGTTTTTTTGCGCCTTATTTCTGCAGTTTTAAAGTGAAATCGTAATTATGAATAATTAATTAATTAAGTGAGTAATTAATTAATTAGTTTATAGTTTTAATAGTAATAGTTCAATAGGTTAATTTTATTTTTAGCTTTGGATTTTCTTATATCAATAATTATTTTAAATATAGAGGAATTTTGATTAAATTTTTAAGCGTTTAATTCATAATAATTAAAAAAAACATTGCATATAATAGTGCATATTTTACAAAAAGTGCAGCATATTTTAGGTATTTTCAGTGCATATATATGTGCATATTTTAATAGTTTATCGTGCATATATATCCGTGCTTTAATAATAACTTTTCCTACTTGTTTTCTCAACACCTTTGAGACACCTTCCAACTGTCACGGCCATGGGTGGCCTCCATCTAACATGCACATTACTACACAAAAATCCATGAACCTGTAAAAGGATTCAAATGCTAGACCTCGGCATTCGTAGCTCTCCGGCATCCGCCTAAGCCACTATGGCATCGAGGCCAATTTTGTAATTTTTGTTAAAGTGTTTTCTGTAGAAAGTGTTGTAGTACTTAAAGGAGTGGCATTATTTATTTACGATATCCTATTAATTATAGGTAGTACTCGTAATAGAGCAGATTCAAATATTATTTATTTAATAATGTGTTATCGTTAAAATTAGTACTGCAACATTTCAGTCACGGTCGTGTTTTTCGTATGATGTTTAAATCTTGTATTTGCAAATTGCAAAGAGCACATTGAAATTTATGGAATACTGAACTTAATATGACATGACTAGGTATATAGTTCCCAGGTGGAATTTTTCAAAAAATATTAGAAAATATCGAGAGATAGAATTATGTAACGGACTTTTAGGATAATAGGTACCAGGATGAAAGTATTTAATTATTTTTTGGTGTTATTATACAGGATACTTACTCGTTTTTCGAGACTACGTATGGGAATCTCGAAGTCGGTTAAATGGAGGCAAAGTTGTGTATTAAAATGCACAACTTTGTCTCCATGCCATGATCAATAATAATCTGACCTATAATTTTTTATTTTAAAAATAGGCATCTTTAAAAATCAGAAATCTCGATTTTTGTTTTTCACCAATAGAGCGAAAACCAAAGAAAGTATATATTTTTAATTAAGAATAATGTGATATGTTCAAATATTTTATTGTTCACATCATAATGTGCAAATTACTTCCGAAACCTATCTCGAAATGATATGCATTTTATAAGGGTGATATTTATGTTTTTGAGGATTCTCCATACGACTTAGCGTGATATGTTATATGTTCATATCTGTTTCAATTTTTTCATTGTTTAGAATGTAATAGATGTCAGCTGCTACAGAATAAAAGTTGTAAAAAAATGTACTACTAGTAATTACAGTTTTCCAATATTTTTTTAATGAAAAAGCTATAAATTAAATTTTTACGATAATGGAAACAGATGCAGTTGGGTTAAATTTCTTTACGGCATATTGTTATAAAACACCCTCTATATTTCGGAAGTAATTTGCACATTCCGATACGAAGAATACAAAAATTCCACAATATATCACCTTGTTCTTCATTAGAAAACTTTTTTGCATGCTGAAAATATCAACGACACGACATTAAATTAATTTGGTTCTCATAATTTTTATTTAAAACTGACTTATCGATTTTATTTCCAAGGCACTTTTCCCAAAAACGGATAACTTAAAATTTTGGACAGAAGCAAAATGTATGACACATCGTTAAAATCAGAAAAACAGTTGCATTCAAAAATGAAAAAATCCAATACTAAACTAGTCGACGAACCCATTTTATTGTATTTACCAAATTTTTACATTTGACATTGATCGTGGTTGAGATAACCGTTGGTCAACCAGACTTTATAAAACCGGCCCTTAGAACCGTAGATACATAGTGAAATATCGACCAATCAAATAATGTCCAATTTATTACAATTACTGTTTCTCAAGAATAAGTAGGAATACCTCTATCTCCTTCAAATTTCATTTATCTAACTTCACAGAATACCCCGAATACCTCAACGCTGAAGAGAAACAAGGATTTCGGTCCCGAAGATCTGCAGAAGTACTATTTGTTTTAAGATAAATAGTAGAAACTTCGTTGGAAAATATTAAACGAGTGTTCTTATGCTTCATTAATCTGCAAAATGCGAACGAGCATATTATTTGTATATAGGCCGCAGAAACCAAACGCGATATACGAAGAGGCGGTGTGATGATCTAAACGTGACAAAAATAGCCAAAAACTGAATAAGGAACAGGGGTTAACCTAATAATTAGAAATCAGAAGAGTAATGGTTTATGAGTAATTCATAAACTATCAACATTTCAACTGCAATGGTCAACAAAACTTACGTCTTTTATTAAAATAGGTACTACTTAAGAATACAACAATAAATGTTAAATAAAATATTAATTTCTGTTAATAATTCTATTTATTTATTTCGAAATTAATATGTCATAGTCAAAAGCATATAATAATTGAACAACGATTTATGTAGTACTACTCGATTCCATTTATTTAAGTCAGCTTCTATTCCAAAATTTCCAGTAAAGGAGAATCAATCTGTTCATTCATTCTTGATATACCAGTTTTCGTGTGTTTGTAAATTTCAAAAGCTTCCAACATATTTAAACATGTTTTCTGCATAGATGTGGATGCAAAATAGCTATAGTAGGTACACTTTTTAATGTTCCCATTTGCTCTACAGTCTTTTACTCCTTATACGAATATATTTTAAAAATTAAATTCGAAATACCATCACCGTCTACCGTCAATCGCCTAACAAGTGAAATTGTTTATCTGTGAAGTGGAGAGATTGGTACAGAATTGTGTTTGTATAAAACGTATAAAATGTATAATTTCCTGGTATGTTTTAATGTCTTAACTGCACTTGCGTCTTCAACTGGTTTAATTTCATAATGAAAAGGTGAAGGTATAACAACATCCCCCGTAATTCGCTTTAATACAAAAAACTTTCAAAAAGTAAGTGGGGAGACTTCATCTTTAAATGCACACTATACACTTGCAAGAAGTTCCGTACTTTGTGGATTTATTTTATGGTGGTAGTACATCTCGAGGGTACAATAAGTCAGACATCCCGATTGCAGACTTGCACGATTTAGAAACCAAGCTTTAACCGTGTATTTGAAATACGATGAAGCATTTAAATCGCTCAAGATGTCCTTATGGACGTAAATGACCCACTTGAAAGACACATACAGAATTTAATAACGTAATGACTTGCACTGATTTACCCACTTTTTTTGATTAATAACACCTGTTTAAGGTAGGAGATTATCTTGTGCCGTATATTAATATTGTTTTAGACTTTCAATCTGCAATTAGGAACTCGTTTAATGAATACAAAGTGAATACAGAACCGAAACTCTTTACGACGTCACTTGATTAAATAATTTGTTTGAATAAAATGTATTCAGTTGGATGGTATAGAGACATTCAATTATCCTTTAACGAGGAAAAATATTTAATGGGGAGTTTTTCCTACTATGCGTGTAAAATTACGAAGTCTTTTACATAGTTATTTAATAACCCATTACGTTAATGGCACCATTATTCGGCTTTGCTACTCCAGTTAAATATGGGGGGAAATTTTTTGCAAAACTTTCATTAGCGCGGATAATTTAAGATATAACGATTAAAAGAGTGCGTTGCTGCTTAATTACTAAATGCATCCTAAAGAGTTTTTCCGAAGTATCATAATTATATAACGATAAAGTTTTAATGGCGTAAGTTGGGGATTATTATATGTATACGTATGTTGCTTTGAAGGTTGTAATATAACACGTTAATGAGGTTTCTTTCCGTGAGAATTATAATAACTATCAAGATGAATTTCATATGAGAAAATACATATATTAATAGTTTGAAATATAACCTCAAACGCAATTGCTTCAATAGTCTACTGGCAGTAATTTTCTACAGATCATAGAAAAACCAGAACTTAATATTTTCTAGTTTCTAGTCACGTTCAAATTAACTTGCGACTAGTAACGATGGTGGTTAATTAAAAAAGGTACTTGTCACACGAACCGTCAGCAAACACACTGCTATGTGAAACAACATCGAATATTTGCCTAAAAAGTTTCTTTTAATTATTCTTTAAATTTCTGTGCGGCCAATAACAATTCGTACGTGGGAGTTGCTTTTTCGAATGCACGACGCGTTAAATTTGAACTGGTAATGTACTCATCTTTTGCAGAAATGAGTCCCGCAATATCAGCATAAATGTGAGAATATAAAAGTCGGGCTGAAATTGGAATTCTTCCCCCGACATCAAAAAGTTGTCGTTTCTGATGAGAATGGATTCGTATGAGAGTTTAATTTTCTTTTCCTGGCAAACCCGTTGCGTATGTTATACCACTTTTCACTTTTTATATTGCAAGTGTTTCTATATATTTCAGTTTAGGCATGTTTAGGTAAGAAAATTATATATTTAGAATAATCTTCTCATGAGCGTATTTCATTCTACGGTAGTCGATAGGTAGTCATTAAAAAGAAATTGCTTGATTAGATATTATACCGGGTGGCCGGTCTCAAAGGTATACATAGGGATTTAACATTGTATGGAACGTTTTTGTAGATTCCTGCTCGCCAATTCAACTTACAGGAATGGTAATGGTATTAATTGAAAGATAAAATGATTGCGCTTCAAATGCTGCTAATAATAAAATTAAATGTGCTATATTTATTTTAAAATAACGATTTAAAATTTTGCGTTTTTTAAATATGATGTGCCATGATTTTCAAATTTTACAGCATTTGTCAAAAATTTGTTAAATTAGTTGTCATTTACAGAAATTCACTAATTTATGCCAACTAATTATCAAATTTTTTGACAAATGCTGTAAAATTTGAAAATCATGGCACATCATATTTAAAAAGCGCAAAATTTTAAATCGTTATTTTAAAATAAATATAGCACACTTAATTTTATTATTAGCGCCATTTGAAGCGCAATCATTTTATCTTTCAATTAATACCATTACCATTTCTGTTGAATTGGCGAGCAGGAATCTGCAAAAACGTTCAATACAATGTTAAATCCCTATGTACAGATAACAGATGTATACCTTTGAGACCGGCCACCCGGTATAATATTTATTATACAATTATTCAAACATAACGTGATTCAAATGATCAAATGATGGATGGAAATAAAGCCCATGTAACAGCTGATAAAGCCTTTCACATAACGGCAGTACGTCACCACGCTGTGACGCCGAATTTTAACAGAGCGTGCAAGCAGCAAGCACTATAACCACACACAATTAGCGGCTGGTGATAGGCCGATGAAAAAGGATGGCTTTACATTAGCTGAGTACAATTGACTCAGCACAAATGCGTACCTTGTTTTAGTGCCAACCAATAGAATCGAGCAAATTATATTGGTTGACGCTAAAAACTATACGCGTTTGTGCCGAGTCGATTAAACACAGCTATTAAAATGAAATTATAAATTAAAATTGAAGCTAAAAGTTTGGCACTGCCCAAGTGTTTTCAGTGACGCGACGTCATCTGTGGGCTTCATTAGTTGGCGGGTATGACGCTGATGCTACTGGCGTTATTAGTCGTTATGTGAAATAGACTTTACAGTGTTGGTCGGAATGTAGCTAACGTAATTGTTTTTTGTTTGTGATGAATCATGGAGTAAATTAGAATATGGAGCCCGTATTTGGTACACATCCACTTTACGAATGCAATAAAGATTCTCTTTAATCAGTACTTATAGAGGAAGTATCTAAAAATTTTCTGTTGAGCAATAAAGACCATCATTATTATTAAGTAAAACTCATTGGATTACACTATGGCTCTATAACACTTGTGGTCTATGGCACTTCTTAATAATTCAGAATATTGCCTAGCTACAGCCAAACCCCTAGGACGGATCTGTATTGTACCAAACATCGTGTTTGCACGAATCGTGCAGTTTTACTGTAGGTAAAAAAATGTGTTAAGATTCATTCAAATGGAAATCTTCAAATAGCTACCAATTACTTATACTGGATGGAGGGAGCCTGGACAGGGGATTTCTTGCAAAAACTACATGCTTACCAGATCCATTTTGAAATTAATCGGTCCAAGCGGTCCAAATTATACGAGTAGTACCTTAAACGGGGTGGGTATATTTGGATTCAAAGTTCATGGGTGCAAACTCTACTCACATTGGTAAACTTTTTGTTAATGCAGGAAGGAAGTAAAACTTTATGGCTCTTGTCAAAACCATGTTTAGCACGATCAATATCGCACCTGGTGGTGATTAGTATATGCACCGAGCATAGCGAGACTCAACCTATTATAATCAGTCAATCAATGGCAGTACTTTCATAAAATCCTTATTGCTGGTGACGGTAGGACAATTTCCATGTAGGTAGAGTCCTGGAAGGTTTGTAAACCGATAGTGTTGATTGAACACTTCAGTTAGTACACTTTTCCTAAACAAGAAACGTAAGAAGCGGATCGCCTTTTTTAATCGTTACGAAAGATGTATAGGTATCAGCATTATCATCAAGCAACCAATTTTTATCTAATACTGAACGAAGGTTTCCCTTGTGTTGTTCCATCTTCTGTCTTGTGCTAAGTTCATCCAATTTTCTGTTACACTTTTAGACCTTGTGACTATCTTGTGGAGTGATCCTCTATTCCTCTTTGCTTCCCGTGATCGACTGTTAGGTATATTCTTCCAGCTGTTGTCTTGTTTGTGTTGTGCCCTGCCCTGTTCCACTTTGATGTTGTAACCCTTTCAACATGCCTTTGACTTTTGTTGGTTATCTTAACCAATCATTCGTTTTCCTGTTTCGCCTTGTTATAGCCACCATTGACCATTCCGTTGCTTTTTGGGCTACTCTTAATGTATCTGTTTTTTTTTTGTTAGAGTCAGTGTGTCTATTCTGTATGCTATGAGCGGCACCACACATTGTCCATACACTTTTTGTTTTAGGCAGATTGGATATTCCGTTAATACATTTCTTGGTTTACTATAATCCGCTCACCCTAAACGTATTCTTTTATTCATTTTATATCTTTTATTGTCTTTTCCATTCTCATTTGCAGAAACAGCGGTAGCGCCACCAAAATTTGCCACCCTAAGAATGACTTTCATGTTTTGGGAATTAACATATCCTCTAAGAGGAAACCATGTTAATGTAAATTAAGTGTGTCGTCTGTAATTTGAAAACAATTCACAGCATGCAATTTGTCTTTTGGTAATCGTAAATAAAATTATTGGATTTGTCAAACGAAGATGCAACCTTTATTTTGTTACAATGCAATACCATTTCTGAAATAGTATTCTATCTAGAATAAAATGTATATCTACGCCCTAACTCCATTTTCCTAAATAATCGAGTTGCAGAAACTCAGCCTCAGGTGACAGCGTGTAGGCGAAATTGACATTAAAAGAGTATACATCACATGAGTAGAAATAGGGCATGCTATTGACATTGTTTTTCAGAATTGTGATATTATTCTTCTTCCTCCAATGATTTTTACGTTTATTAATTCATTTTATAAATGCATGTAAATGTTGGAAATGACAACACCAATCAATGAGTGAAATGAAAATTTAATAAAAATAGAACCCTAAACCTGCATTCGTTTTAATTCGGCACAAGACGCGTGAGAATTAATTTCAATGCTACCACCAAAAGATGGCTAAAAATGTTTTATTATCATATCCATTAATAATAATATGTTACAAGTTCTAGCGAGTTCTAGTTATTCATCTAGTTTTAATTATTTACATCTTAAAATTCAAGCTTCCTAATTTTCATAATAAACGAATATCAAGGTTGCAGTCTTTCGTATATCCAACATCCTTCTCCGGGGTGTGTAAAATAATTATCTGCTGTTTCACATTGAGAAGGTTGTCTAAATCTAATTCGATCATGTAACCGATCACTTTGTCCTTGCCAAAATTCGATGGACGTAGGATTAACATTATATCCACCCCAATCATCTGGTCTGGGAACATTGCCTTCTTTATATTTCTTCATTAGACTACAACGGTTATTTTCTAACACTTTTCGACATTCTACTAACTTGCTTTGTTGACTACTTAATGATCCGATTTGATTTTCATACGGTCTGCTTTTAAAATACATCTCAGCGCATGATATTGGAAGTTTACATACACAACCTTCTATTCTAACAACTTTACTCAATGGTCCCCAGTAAAATGTTAATGCCGCTCTTGGATTTTCTATCAATTCTTGTCCTTTTCGGCTGTTATAATGAGTATAAAATTGAAAGCCGTCCCTTCCAAAACCTTTACATAATATCATTCTGGCAGATGGAATGCCATTTCTTGTAGCAGTTGACAAACACATAGCATTCGGTTCTACTATTCCTGGATTTTTCGATGCTTCTTGAAACCATTTGCGGAACAAATCTATGGGATCCTTAACGGATATTTCCTCTTCTAGGAATTCATCACCTTGTTTGTGGTACCATTTTCTTAACTGTAAGTTTTCCGCAACTTGAGTTGCTTTTATACATTTTAACGAACGAATACGTTGATTAAAAATATATGACACCATAACCAATATTGCTTTATTGGAATGAAATCAATTGTCATATTAAAATTTGATAACTACAAATCATAGTTAGGTTGATAAAAGTATATTTGAAAAATTGTAAAAGTACAAAATTATTAAAAGATGTATGTGATAATAAATAATTGATGAATGTACAAAGGCTTTCTGCAATTTATATTAACGCAGTATATTATTCTTTCATAGCAAGTCGTACTTTTCTTGTTTCTCCATGCTTTTCTAAATTGTTTCCCATGGTATCAGTACGTAACAGTTTTTAGTTCATACTGTCCGGTATATACCACTTTACGGTATTACGTCCGAGAAATGGCACATTACAGCACAAGGCTGGGTAGTGAAGTTGTTTATTTGTAACTAAGCAAAAAATATAAAATGGATGATTCGATTTAGACAGAGATTAGACTGAGCGATCAGCGTCGTCGGTCGTCCGCGAACAGTCACCGTCAACCAAATTTCCAACACAGGGCAAAGTTACATTAATCGGTCGTTCACGAACGGCCTCGATCGCTATGCAACGAACAGTTTGAAATTAGAATCAGTTCTAAATTTTGATCGGTCACGAATATGCAAAAGTAACGTAACCCAACCTTTTAAAAGAACCGATGTTTTTTCTACCAATAACATTAAAGAACGGTCACCATTTGTTCCTTTTCACTTGAATTAGGCATTTTTTAATGGATTTAAAAGAAAAAAAATTATTTTCCTAGTCTTCAGTGCAATAACCACAAAAAATTTTTTTACCGTCACCGACCGCCTCCGGTCGCTCAGTCTAATGTTACATTTTTAGAACGTTGCTAACTGATACTGAACGATCGAAGACGTTCGCGGACGACCGACGCTGATCGCTCAGTCCAATCTCTGTCTTAAAGTGAAATGCCACCAGATGATGTTTAATTTGACAAAATTTAAATTCTTGATGTTGACGTTTTATAAAAAGAAAATAAATATCCTTCTAAACTTATACTTTAAGAAGTCATTTCCCGGACTAACGTATTTTACTGCATTACGCATTACTACTGCAGTTTACATGAAATTTAAAATTAACAAAGATTTTGTGGCCGCTGCTCTCTATCTTCAAAAAGTGCAGCGGCCGCCATTTTAAGTAATTTAGAAATTCATAACCTTCGAAACTTATACTTTAATAAGTCACTTCCAGGACTTATAGCGTAAATTACTAATTACTAAATTACGCAATCATCAATATTTAAACGTAATATACTATAAGGGCGATTTTAAAATGTGTCGCCAAACTTTGAGCTATTATTTTACACACCAAAGCAAGTAAAAAGTCCATATAAACATGGTGTCCGAAAATCGCGCGTTTCCGAGTTATTAGCAATTTTTGAATCGTCGCAATAAATCAAACTTTATTTAAGTAAACTTTTAAAAAATATTAAGGTGGTTGAAATACTTGCAGTCAAAATCAAACAAAAAACAGTGTCGTCTGTGCCAAAATCGGCCAAAATGTACACAAATGCATAATTAGCAGACATGCATTTTATGTAGGTATGGTTGCCGACTTGCGGCTTACCGTCATTTCTGGAATTCCCAGGTCTTTTAGATGATATGCCTTTACAATTACACCAAGGGATGTGGTTTACGCACGATGGGCTCCAGCACATTTCCTCATTCGTGTGAGGCATCACCTAGCTCAAGTTTTTGCCGAGCAATGGATAGGTCGGGTGAGCCTATCCATTGCACCCACGCTCACCAGACCTTAATCTATTAGGGGATATCTGAAAAGCCTCGTGGACACCACTCCCATTAATACAGTAGAGGAGCTAACGCAGCGTATTAACGATGCCTGTCAGACTATTAGATGAATGCCAGGTCTTTTTGAAAAAATAAGACATTGAGGCGTCGATTAGACGCCTGTGTGGAGGTGGGAGATGGATATGTTGAACATCTACTCTGAAGCATTTAACATCATTTAATTAAAATCTTTATTTTATCAACTTACACTATTAAAGTTTAATTTTGTTTAACAACGTTTCAACTTCCTAAATACAAAAATTGCTTATAACTCGGAAACGCGTGATTTTCGGACACATGTTTGTATGGACTTTTTTACTTGCTTTGGTGTGTAGAATAATACCTGATATAGTTTGGCGACACATGTTAAAATCACCCTGTATACGTAGAATTACCAAAAAACTGTATTAGGTATGTGGAGACGGGCCGATACACCTGTAATGTGAATTACACAATAACGTAATATGTAAGGGTTAGTCACAGTAATACTTGTAAATGAATTTGTGAGGCAGTCTTAGTTCTGTTGTCGAGTAGAACACAAGTTAATATTAGCTGAAGTGTTTATGGTTTATGGGAAATAAAAGTGTTTAGTGAAGAAGTGTATTTTATTGAACTACCAGAGATCTAGGTTACCACAAGGTATTTTAAAAGGGGTTCACTGACTAGAGACCGACCATGAGCTAGGTGAATTGTGTAGTAGTAAATAGGTATGTTAGTATGCAGCAAGGTTTGGGTATGCAGGTATGCTCAAAACTGCATAGCGTTGCCGCTGCTTACACACCACTATTGGTGGTTTGGTGTAACGAATTCCAGAGAATATATCTGTTACGGTAAAAGTACATAACCCGGAAAATGTGCACAATTGCCGGTAAATGTTCACATTATCCCACCTGATAGAGAAATGTGAATATAACATTGTTAATTTCATGATATATGCACTTTTACCGACTGAATCGGGCAAATGTACACCTCTACCAGCGCATCACGGTAAATGTAAAATCCGATGTGCGCGTAGTGTAAGCCGTTATTATTGACGGCAATTTGAGGTTAGGGTTCGTGTTTTAGAACTCATTTTTGTTATTACATATTTATAGAAGACAAAACTAGAAATAGATTAATCAGCAATTAGATGATGTAGGTAGTACCTAACTCAAAGTGTTTGTTTTTCAAATAATTTTATTTATTGACAATATGTACATTTCCCTATTCAGTGTGGTTAATGTCCACATTTTCCGGTAAAAGTACAAATAACTACATTTTGTAGATATCGTAACCACTTTTTCCTATGTGTACGGCAAATGTGTACATTTACCGGCTGCCGATTATGTACTCTTCCCGTAACATATCGAACAACACCGACCGCCGTAAGACCAACGCTGCACTCTAAGTATGAAACGATTTATAGAATGATATTGCATAACCGTATACTTAGATATGTTACCCTTGATGTTACCGCTAAAGTGCAGAAAGATTATCTAGGGTGATCTGTAATGTTAATGCAGTTAATCTGCAGATTAGCTAAGATAATGTGTACATTAACGGCTTTCGAGTTTTAGCGGTAATAGATACATTATAACACTACATCATTGGTACTCTGACGAAGATGTGCGATTATAATTATATATAACAAAGTAACGCTTGAGAATGTCAATAATTATATAAGTTTTAAATTAATTATCAGTCATTGCTTTTCTTTGATATATAACTAGGAAGTGAAGTAAAATTATAATCTAGAGTTATTCTGAAGTCCACATCGATTGTAATTGGCTTTCCCTTGAGGGAGCAAGTATAGATTACCTTTAATCCCATGAAATCTTAAGCAACCCAGAAAGCGACAACTAAAAAGAATGTCTGATATCCCTCTGTAACGATAGGTGGATTTAACAAATTTCAAAAATCACAAATCTAAAAATATTAGCTAGTAGGTACCTATAATGATGAAAAAATAAAATGTTACTCTATCGTTATTGTGTTTCAAATTTTAAAAATTAGCACTAGACCTGGTACTCTTTCATATACAAAATGAGAATATAAAATTTTCTGCCACAGCTGGCCAATCTTCTCTGTCCCCGTAGGCCATTCGCCGCCGAGTTCCGATTATCCGCAACATCCTCGATACCCACGGTTTTCTAATTAAAGTACAGACGACTGTATTTAATAACATTTTTAAATGCGTACGTCTCTTGCATATTAGTAATCAGCTTTAGAACAAAGACAGGAACGAAGCGTAACATGCTTTAGCATCCTTCGCAGACACAAATTATTATTGTTTTAACTACTGCTTAGTTAAAGCTACTGAGCTCGTTAACCCGTCAACAGCAGCTATCATTAGCACTGCATCTTCTTGTTGGTGGTTAACTGATGCGATAACAAAAGTTCGTGTTATACTCTTCATTAATATCACATTTAATTACGGAGAGCACTGTGTATTTACAATGCTACTAACAAGTTCCTGTTGTGCTAGTCTCTTGAAATATTAGCACACTGAAGTGTAAGACATTACAAAGGATTCCTTTTTTTACACATTATTTCTGGCTTTCTTGCTTCTAGATGTTTCAATTAGTTACTAGAGTCTTCGAAGATTTAACGTAATAAGTATCATGGTGAGTTGGTTAATATTACTTTTCAGGTTGTGGTTAAATACCAAACGTTGTAGATGTGAGGATAAACTTTTATCTGAATCCCTATTTCGAGTGTAAAGCTTAATGTACTTTTAATGTACACATTTATGAATATTTATGGGTACGAATGCATATTTCAGTGAGAAATGTGAGTGGATATACTTTCTGGTTTTGTATTATTTTCCACGACTACAAGCAAACACCAAAAAGTACTATTTCGTAATTTTACTTATGAAAGGGTCGAAATTAATGGTTTAGCTCGAGTTGTTTGTTATTTTAAGATGTGTTTATAAGACAGAAAATTTGAGAAAAGGAGGAAAATGTGAAAGTTGAGTTTATGTGTAGAGCCGAAACTGAAAAATAATTTTGAAGTGTGTATTCTGGAATTATTTCCGTTTAACTGAAAAAGGAAACTTCTTGTTAATCTGAATTTCTGAAGGAGTTTCATTAATGTTCCAATAACCAAACATTGCCTACTTAGCAACTAACGTATACCTGTAATTTTTAAAAGATTTAACCACAGTAAATGGTTTTATCTGCAAATAAAATTTTAGTACAGTCACATTAATATATCCGGCTCTTTCATTAAATACATGTTCTTGTTTATTATTTACAATAACAATCGACTTTCAATCATGTCAGCCTGAGCTGACACCGTAATTGATACCAAAGAAACTGCCACATTTAATGTATAAGCGTGTAAAAGTCAAAATCACTCGACGAATTGAAGTTAAATAATGTAAGTTATAGCTATTACATTGAAACACTAACCATAGGTTCAAACTGCTGCTAAATTGACTAGACGGAATTAATTACACGGTGTTTTAGATGTAGAAGTACAATTAAATTTAAAGGTAGTACGTAAATGTATAAAATTTGTTCAACATGTGAGAAAGCTGATCCGCATCTTGCATCGTTCATGGTGACGCATTGTTTAGGCTACTAAGTGACCCTGTAGTTTTATTATACTGCGTGGTTCGTTATTTTGTATTCATTCGTTAAATAGTATTCTTACAGTTCACATGTATTGTTTAAGCTCTTATTAAAATATTGCTATCTATCGATAATTGTTATTTGATATTGCGATATCGCTAACATCTCAGAAGTGGGATCAATAAACAACGCCCTCATTTGTTTTACCTTTAACGGAACCGGAAGTGATTTGTGTCTGCAAGCAATGCCTAAACGAAGAGAACGCAGTAGTTCTAGCTCAAGTACAAGTTCGAGCGAACCGTCAGCGTCGGCGAGGAAGCGTAAGCAAGCCCCAGCAGTTAGGAGACGCACCTACACGCCTCCACCGCGTCCAAGGGGCCGCGATAAAGCAAGGACGGCACCCACTAGCAAGGAATTGATCGAATTAGGCGCACTCCATTTCTAATTCGTACCGACTGCAACGCCGTGCGTAACACTATTTCAAAAAAAGAAATTATTCCCAGAATCGGAAGGTGGATATTACGTCTTCAAGAATTTAATTTCCAAATAGAGCATCGCCCAGGAAAACAAATGTTGCACGTTGACGCCCTAAGTCGTCATCCATTAGGACACAGCAACGACACAACCGAACACGTTATGCGTATCTCCGAGGGTGATTGGTTAGGAGCAGTGCAAGCAACGGATAGTGAAATAGTTACAATCAAACAAATTTTAGAATCAGGGGATTTTGAGGGTAATAAACACACGTTTCAACACTATGACCTTAGACTAGGTAAAGTTTTTCGGCTAACGGAATTTGGGAGACGTTGGGTTGTCCCTAAAAACTGTCGGTTTCAAATAACACAAATGAATCATGATGATATAGGTCATTTTTCTATTGATAAAACCTTACACAGGCTACAACAACGATATTGGTTTCCACGCATGAGAAACTTTGTAAAGAAATATATTCAATCATGCCCAAACTGTCAGTACCATAAAATTCCAAGTGGTAAAAAGCCTGGGTTTCTATTTTCCATTCAGAAATTTGCTCGCCCATTTCACACCCTTCACCTCGATCATGTTGGGCCACTCATTGAAACTACAAATCAGAACAAATATTTACTAGTAATTGTGGATGCGTTCACGAAGTTTACTTTCATTTTCGCTGTGCCTAATACAAAAAGCTCGCCCGTAATCCAAGAGCTTGATAAACTACTTGCTATCTTCGGTTGTCCTCGACGAATCATTTCTGATGCTGGCAAAGCATTTACGTCCAAGCGTTTCAAAAAATTCTGTGACGATAATGGAATTCGACATTATCAAAATTCTGTTGCCTTGCCCCGCGCCAACGGCCAGGTGGAAAGATACAATAAAACTGTATTAGATGCTGTTAGCTCCATGGGAGCCAACTTGTCCAGTGATCAGTGGGACCAGAATTTAAAACAAATCCAACTCGGAATAAATAGTACTATCAATAAAACCACTAAGACCACCCCTGCGGAAATTATGTTCGGAATACAGTTGGCAACACGAGGAGATAAATACGTTCACACAGTACATCAACCGCCACTGGTCGATGTTACACAATTACGCGAAGAAGTATCTGAACGCTTGGAAGAGAATCGCAAACTCCAAAATCAACGTTTTAATGCAAAAAGAGCTAAGGCTCCTCAGTATCAGGTAGGCGATCAAGTCCTAGTACGGGTTACAAGTTTCTTGAGCGATGGAGAAAGCAAAAAGCTTCGAGAAAAGTACAAGGGTCCCTTTACTATTATTGAAGTAATGCAAAATGATCGATACAAGGTTAAAGAAAATCTGGGATCTGAGCGTTGCACTACAAACAGACGCTATGAAGGAACAATTGGCACTGAACATTTAAAACCGTTCGTTCCACGCAACGATGAGATCTAGCATGGTAAGCTATGCCTTACTACTTACATTCTCTGTACAGATTCCAGTTCTTGTTGTCCTGGATCAACATGTGTGATTCAGTTTCAAGTTTTTACAATTCCTAGGTTGCTTCTACATATACAGCTCGTTCGATAGCGTGAACATGGGTCACCTATAGATCTTCAAAATGCACACCATGCGTGCTTGCTGTCTCTGAATACACATGTGGTGTTCAGACGTGTGGACAATACGTTCCTATTACTTGTACTGCACAGTGAACATGGGTCACTTCTAACTTTTGCTAAAGGTCTTGCAAACATGGGTTGCTTTTCGTCTCTGACTACACATGTGGTACTCAGATTGCCAGACGATAGGACCATGCTCCTTACCGTACAGTTCATAAGAGCGTGACCATGGGTCACCTACAGTCAGGCACAAAATGCATGCCATGCGCTAATAGGACATCCGTCCTTCCATTCTTACTTCTGAATGAACATGTGTCATTCCGCTATTTGCCCCTCGTAGATTTTTCTAATTTGCCTATTGCGTCTGTTTCAGCATTCAAGTACCATTTGCGGACAAATGGCCGTCAGGATGGCCGAATGTGAGAAAGCTGATCCGCATCTTGCATCGTTCATGGTGACGCATTGTTTAGGCTACTAAGTGACCCTGTAGTTTTATTATACTGCGTGGTTCGTTATTTTGTATTCATTCGTTAAATAGTATTCTTACAGTTCACATGTATTGTTTAAGCTCTTATTAAAATATTGCTATCTATCGATAATTGTTATTTGATATTGCGATATCGCTAACAAACATAATTGCCGCTACTGTTTCGGCAGCACTTCAAACGGTACAAAATCTGTGTCCATGTCCTTTTGGTACAACATATCTATGTAGTCTATTTTTTTCTTCAGTTGTGATTCGAGTGTGCTTATACCTTACTCTTTGGGTATCGGGTATCCCCATCTCGCAATGCATGCGTATGGAGGAATATAAAAAGTTAGATGCGCACCTCCATGGACTTTCCCATACTAAAAATAAATCATTTCGTTTTTGGTATTCAACAATAGTTCGCCAGGCAGTATTGGAAATCACTTAAATGCGTAGCGAGCCACACCAGACTATACGGGTTCGATACGTACAGAAGAGAGTTGAAATGCGTACCTATTGAGGTTTTACTTAAATATTTTGGTGATAGGGGTTTGTGTTCCTAGTATATACAGAAGAGAGACAGGCATCTAATTTATACTAACGCAGCGGGCGTTCGCGATTTTCTCATCAACCGTACATTTTAGCTATATGACTACCTTATACTTTGTGATAGACAATTAAATTTTGCATTCAATTATATAATAATATATAGGGTTTTCATTTAAAATAACAAAGTTGCTTATCGTACTGTAAAAAGTAAACACTTTGTGTACGGAATATAAATTTTGGAGAATGCAAAGCTACCTATATACTGAACAACTTTTATATTTAAACTTTTTTCATATTTTCACTAATAAAGGAGCTATAGGGCCATTAATTTCTGATTTTCAAAACCTGGTAGAGGGCGTCACAGTGAAATTCTAGCATTAATCAAAAAACGAAAATGTACCTAACACCAAGTTGCATAAGTGTAGAAAATGTAAACAAAATCTTGTCAGTTTTTTTTGTAAAAATTTTTCAATATTTCAAAATTTTTGGAAGAGCGCAATTACGACCGTTTCTGGATTTACGAAATAAATACAAGGCAAACAGTAGTGTTTCAAACTGGCGGCCGCTATGAATTTTTCAAAATTTCGAATTTAACGCCCCATAAGTCAAAAACCAGTTATCTGATCAGGTTCCGCAACAACTTGTTTGAACGCCCTTTGGCGGTACTATACCATGAGAAAAATTTATTTAGTAAATTCAAAAACGATTGCAACAGCGCTCCTCAAAAAATTCTGAGAGTAATGTGAGTAATGTCTAGGATAAACTAGATTGTGACCCGTAAGAGTATAGATATTAATGTATTATATTGCATGTGATTGTTCTGAAATTTGTAATTTTTAATTTCGATTATGTTATTATCAATATTTTTCAGTTATACAGGGTGTTTCTTAAATCGCGGACACGGAGCACAGTACTACATTCCCCTCCAGATACCAATTGGAAAAATATAATTCAATAATGCCCGTTCTTCGCTAGTTTCAGAGTTATTCTCAGTCAAAGATTGAGATTCAATTCCTTTATGCTTTGGAAAAACGGTTATATTTTAACCGTTCCGCATTGTTCATCAATCAAATATTAAATCTTAATAAATTTGGATTTTTTTATACGTTGTATTCCTTCCTCCGAAGACATTCTTTCTGATAAATATCTGTTGTTAAAATATTTTTCAATATGTTGCAACAGTGCATTGTAGCTATGAGGTTATTACCTAGGAAACTTGTTCATACTGCCTTACTAAACACCAAACGTTTAAAACAAAGTCCGTGCACGCATGCGCAATGTTGTCAAATTTAAAAATTTTAAAATGTGAATAACTCGGAAACTAAATACATTAGGACAAAATCGCCTATACTTTTTCAACTCAGTTTTAACGCCTTTTCTTTCACTCATTTTTACTTTCCCATACGACCACTGGTAGGTATACTGTACCTATATATGGGAAGTATTGATACCGAGATTGATACCTATCATGGAAATTTTCGAAATTGAGATTTTCGCGGAAATACGTGTTTTGGACCTTCAGGAACCCAAAAAAATGGTTTAGAAAAATGTCTGTCTGTGGGTGTGTGTGTGTGTGTAACGCCTCTAACGCAAAAACATGTGAAACGGTTTTGATGCAATTTGAAATGAAGGGGTATATCGAAAATAAATAGACACAATAAGCTTTTCAAAAAAATCCGAAATCGCAAGCGGAAGTTGGACATGTTTTTGATAGCTTTTTTCTTAGAAGCAGAATTTTGTAGCGTATATGAAAGAAGACCATAATTCAAGGGAAACAGTTTTTTAGCAGACTCTCTAACGCAAAATGGCGGCCACTATGAATTTTTAAAAATTTTGACTTTAACGCCCCACAATTCAAAATCCAGTTATCTGATCAAGTTCATCAACAACCTGTTTGAAAGCCGTTTGGCGGCACTACACCCTGAAGAAAAATGTGCTCTTCCAAAAATTTATAAATTTTTGAAAAATTATTACAAAGAAACTGGCCACACGAATTTATTTAAATTTTCTACACTTATGCAGCTTGGTGTTAGGTACATTTTCGTTTTTTTATTAATGCTAGAATTTCAATGTGGCGCCCTCTACAAGGTTTTTGGGATCGTAAATTGATGCACCTATAATAGCTCCTTTATTAATCAAAATATGAAAGAAGTTTAAATATTAAACTTATTCAGTATATAGCTCTGCATTCTCCTAAATTTATATGTCGTATATACAGTATTTGCTTTACACAGTACAATAAGCAACTTTGTTATTTTAAATGAAACACCCTGTATGATATTATATAATTTAATGTAAAATTTAATTATCTATCACATAGAAAAATGTAGTCATATAGCTAACATGTACGATTGATGAGAAAATCGCGGACCTCCGCTGCGTTAATAAATTGTTATAGATGCCTGTCTCTCTTCTGTTACAGGTTGGGCAAGCACATTTGTACTGTTGTGCTTTTATTTAGAATGGGTTTGGGGTGTTTTCTGTCTTTTGATATTTATTGATATAGCAACGAACTTTTTGATATAAAATAAATACATTTCAATATTTTGATCATCAATAATTTATTCTTTGAATGATATTAATTTCTTTCTTTAATAACGTTAATCGTTATAGTACTACTGCGAGGCGGAACGCCGAGTCCTGCAAGTAGGAGACCTCGCAAAACTGTTTCTGGACGTGTAATACACAAGATTTCTTGTGCCGATGTTTGTTTAAATAAATAAAATTTACATTTAAATATTTAGTAATAGGAATTTTTTTATGATTTTAAAATCAAGATTCCTTGTTTCCTAGTATTTATTAAATTAAATTAATTTGTCTTCTTACAATTTCCGTTGACGTTTATTTATAAATTTCATTATCTTTGATTTAGTAACGGATACTACACCGGCGCATATATTAAAGATTATATTCAAATCACCACAGTGGCTCAAATAGGTAATCGTATATTTGTAAAATTTTGCTAATTTATTTGTTTGATCGCCTCCGACCGCGATGCATAAGTTTGACTTTGACAGATTTAACCGAAAATCCCTATTGTTTGCCGGCCTAGGTCGGAGAAACCTCTGTTTCTGGCGAATTTCGCGATGCAGAAACTAAGTGATGCCGACCGGAGGCACAAGACATTCTAGATTCTAGACCCTGCTTAAAAACATGTTATCTAACTACTCTCTAGAATTTTAAATTTTTTTTATGTTGAAAATGTAATTCTGTGCCTTTGACTCAGTTTTGGAATGTAAATATGTTGAAATTTATTTACCTCTTCAATTATGACATTAGCGATTTGGTGCCAATGGAAGTTGTTGATGATACTCATATCAGTGCAAGCGCTCTACTCTACTCTTGCTGTATGAAAAGTATATCTGAATTTATACCGCAGCATCGCCAAAATAGCGCTTATACGCACAAGTGTTTCTCGTTCCTTTATTATTCTTTAATTTCCACTGACTGCAAGTCTCGAATATTATTGCCACATTAAAAATTCCCGACAGAAACAAGGAGTTGGATTTTCCAGGTGTTGTACATTGACTCCCTGGCGGCGGGGTTAAGCTGTAGCAGCAAAAACAGACTAAGAGTAGATTTATACTGTAAAGGGTAACTTAACCAGAAATCTCTGCCAATGAAATGGTATCAACTGATTGCTAACATCGGCTACGCCAGACTACACTAAGACTACATTTTAAAAAGAAGAAAAATGAAGATATTTTTAAGGGTTGCAAACATCTTGATTAGCGTTCTATGTATTTTGTTAATGGGTAGGTAAGTATCAGCTCCCCATTGAAAAATCTGCTCTAGTTCGCTGGTTAAGCTGTTCTTCCACTTAATTTACATTTAACACCCCCTACGTTTCGAAATATTAGTGTAAAGATGAAGTTGAGTTGGGTTCTTGCACTGACCTTAAATCAATAGTTATTAAATGCAGCTTAATTTTACTGATATAATATAAAACTGTGAAGAGTGTATTGCAGTAACCAAGTGTAACATCTAATCAAAACGTTGTACCTCTACATGGCAATATATTGCATAACTTTTTAAGTGGTTAGTAATTTGATAACCCTTGAATTTTGAATATTATACCTGCAAACAATATATTCAGTCAGAGAACAATTGCATTACAACTCGACAATTTATTTGAATGTTCACTTTCATCACATGAACCCAAAAAGGGTGACAGAAATAAATGGGAAACTTCATCAATAAATTGAATTTACACAATCTGTATTACAGTTCGCTGGAGTACGTTTATTAACGCTTTTTATTCCGTGCAAAATGGGAGTCGATATAATTCAAGGAAATGTCTCTATGCTGCTACAGAATTAACCGCTTAATTATATTCCGCTTAGAAAACTGGATGTACAAAACCCGGGCGTCGCTTTATTAAAGCTTCAAAATTGAATTATACGACTAGGGTACATAAAATCACAGCTTTAACGCTCAAGTTCCAGAGATAAAATCATCCGGCATTCACAGCCGAGCGCTCTTTGTATAATCGCATATTTTTGAAAGATTTAGATAAATTTTTTGTTCTTTTTTGAATTATGGATGTGTGTTCATTTTTCAAGTTTAAGCAAACGGAAAATGGAAAAAGTTATCGTTCTGTGAATCCATCTACGAAATATATATTTAATTAATAATTTTCAACATTAATCTTTGTTTTCTTTACAGATCATGTTCGTGAATTTACATGTGGGAAATTCTATTATCGCACCTTTTACTTAGACAATACGAGGGATATTCTCTATGTTGGAGCCATGTGAGTGTTTATTTTATATTAATTTAATATGCATATTTGCTAAGCGCTACTTTAAAATATTAATTTCGTGTATAGTTACAGGATATGGTACCTACACTTTCGCTAAAATTATATAAATTTAGATACCTACACATCACTATAACAATGATGTCAAAATATTCCATAACTGTTATTAACAAAAATAATAAAGTAACCCATTGTATTCGTTTCCTTGCCTATATTTCTGCATTCTAAATCGGACGAGTAATAAATATCAACAAATGCAAATCGTGTTACTTTATATTTTATATATTTACAGAAAATTGACGGAATTGTAATATAAACCAGAGAATTTGTGCAATTATACGTTAAATTGGTAACGATACACTTTTAAGGGAAGGCGCCATTTTAAATAGCTATACCACAACTTCACGATAAAAGTCACCGATAATTAAATATAAGCTCAGTCATCTATGAAATAAGTACCTATACCTACTCCTCAGTTTTTTTTATTTATTGGTAAGCGAATAAAATGAGCAGTAATTATCTAAAATGTAAGATATTACCTATGTACAAGAAATCTTCTTCTTCTTCTTCGCTAATCCTTATGCCCTTTCAGGCGACGGATGTGTGTTCCTAGTCCTGCATCCAAATCCTCCATTCTTTCCTGTTTCTTGCTAGGGTTCTCATTTCCTCTACTGTTTTTCCTCTTTCCATTCCTATTTCTCTGATTTGATCAATCCATTTTCTTCTTGGTCTTTCCCTTAGTTTTTTCCTTGTCTTTCCCGTCTCCATTATTTTACTTGTAATTCTATCTGTTTCCATTCTTGTTATATGTGCGAACCAGTTCAGTTGCTTCTTTTTTATTTTTTCCATTATTGGCTCTTGCTCTGTTATTTCTCTAATCCTGTCGTTTCTTTCCCTGTCCCATTTAGTTTTTCCTGCGATTTTTCTTAGGTGTTTCATCTCTATATCATTTATTTTGTTTTCGTCTTTTTTTCTTAGTGTCCAGTTCTCACAGACATATTTATTTCCATTTTCATGTTTTCGATTTCTTTAGTCCAAGCGTTTACTAAGTTTTGCATTTTGTCCTTCTTATTTGCTAGTAATATCACGTCATCTGCGTATAGCAGGCTGCTCACTTTAACTACTTCTAGATTCCTGTACCCTATTACTGTATCCAGTTGTTTATATTTTTCTTTAGTTTGTCTAATAATTTTATCCATAATAATGATAAATAGTAAAGGGCTTAGGCTGTCTCCTTGTTTTATTCCTTTCCTCATCTTAAATTCGTCTGATCTTTGTCCCGCCATTTGCACTCTTGCTCTAACCGTTTCATACGTGCTTCTTATTGCGTTTATTAACATGCTTGGTACTTCTAGATCTCTCAGGGTTTTCCATGTTTCCCTCCTGTCTACCGTATCGAAAGCTGCTTTTAGGTCGATGAAAGTTAAATATAGTTCTTCTCCTTCTTCTATCTTTCTTTCTATTATATTTCTTATTATAAATATGTTGTCGTTTGTCTGCCTGTTCGGTCTAAAAGCTGTCTGTTCCTCGCTTACTTCCGGTTCCACATATTCTCTTAATCTTTTTTCTAGGATTTTTGTGTAAAGTTTATAGCTGGTTTGGGCTAGGCATATTGGTCTGTAGTTTTCACATTGTGTCTGTATTCCTTTCTTATATATCGGTATTAAGAGATTATTTTTACAGTCCTTCGGGATTTTTTGTTTTCCCCATGCTTCGTTGCATATAGCCCCTATCCAGTCTATTCCTTTTCTCCCTAACCATCTAATCATCTCCGGTGCTATGCCGTCTTCTCCACTTGCTTTTCCAGTTTTGATTTTTTGTATTGCATCTACGATCTCTTGTCTTTTAATTTTTTGTTGATGTTCCGTTTGTTCTTCTCTTACTATTATATCCTCTGGCACTGTCGTGTTATACTTATTTGTGTAGTGCTCTTTCCACGTTTCTAGTATTTCTTTTGTATCTGTTTGTGTTTGACCATGATTGTTTTTTATTGCTTTTATTTCTTTCCTTTTATCCCCCCTTAATCTTTTTATTCTCGTCCAGAATTTTCTGTAGTCTCTTTTATGTATTTCTGTTATCTCTTCTCCAAATTCCTTCTAGGCTTCTTTTTTTGTACAAGAAATCAAGCTTTTTTAATAACTATTTTCAGAATTTAATTTAATATTAAAAGTTTTAGGAAAATTGGATTGAAAACCGGAGTCTGCTTTTATTAACCAGCGTTACCCATATTATTACAATCACAAATTACAATACCGAGTCACGCTGTCATAGTGTCAAAAGTTATGGTTACCGTAAACCTTCCCGGTATTCGTAGTGAAATAACGAATTTTTTCTTCAAGCGTATCATAATATCCGTATTGTTGTACAAAACTGGCTATGTAGAAGGAAATCATTTTGTTAATAGTCAAAAAATGAAAATAATGTTACTAGTACAATAATGTGTTTACGTATCCATGGCAACGGCACTATTTTGCCCATAGCTCCGCCCCCAAGGTTGGTAGAGGGGAGAACATTGTCCTGTGTAAATGACTTTTTGGGAAATATTTATTTACAGCAATAGAATATTTTTACACGAAGAAAACGAATTTTTCTATATGCGTAAAAAATAGATTTGGCAATATTGCAATGTAGTAGTGTTATTTTTAGTTTTAGCGTCTTTCAGAGTGCCTTGATGCAATGACAAATAATAATTGTGGTCATCAGTGATCAACTTATCATAGTAGGTGGCTACAAGGTTGCCAAATGTACATTTCCTAAATTGTAATGGTGAGGTGTAGCCATGCGCCTACGAACGTTTTTGCAATAAACTTTTTTCCTTATTTTTGTCCAATGAATAATTTTACTCGAACCTCCATTTTTACACACCCTGTAGATATTTTTTTTACTATAAACTTCTAATTAATAATTATAATTAATGAAAGTTCCTTTGCTGAGGATTGCTGATCTTTTATAGTAGGTTTAGGTACCAGTACTTTCCAAAAATAGAGACATTACAAAATACAGATACGTATATCCCACTTTACGACATTTTGCTCATACGGCTCATAATTTCTTGCACATGGACTTTGAACCTACGTAAGAGATGGCAAACCATGACTTCCTTGTTGTAATAGGCTGGCGGTAATTTAGAATTGTTTATCGCCATCAGTGACGTTTATATAAAAAGGGGTTAGATCTTACATATACAAAATTGTACACAGTTTACTGACAATAACCTAAAAATATATCTTATAATTGAATGGTATTAATGTACAACGTATTCTTTCAATACCATGCAGTTATCTTGTGTTATTAAGACTAAAGAAGTTTTAAAATTATATATAGGATTACTATTAATTGAAAACCATCTTCATAGACTATTCCTGAAACTATCCACGTTTCTTTGATGTTTAAATTAATATTAGGAGTAGTACAGTCGCGTCGTACAGAACGTTGGCTTGAAATCAACACCTGTACTACCTATGTGATAAACCCAGGAAAAATGCTATCCAGCGGAAATCACGCAAAAATAGCAAAAAACAAGTAGATTACGAAAGGAGTGGGAGAGAAAACATTACCCTGAAGAAAATCGCCGCTATAATACTGCAGTAAAAGAAATAAAGAAAATGTTGTAGCAATACAGAGACGCGAATTTTAAAGCATTTATGGAAGGGCTATGGACTACAAAAGCAAGTCACTTCTAGCTATGGAGAGCCACTAGAAGGCTCAAATAACCACAAAAACTTGTTTCGCCAATCCGTAAAGTAAGTGGACCTTGGGCGAAAAGCGACACCGAAAAAGCTGAGGCATTTGCCGAACATCTTAGAAAAGTTTTTCACTACTTGGAGCACCTTAAATTGATGAAGACGAAATAGACAGGTTTCTAATTACAACTAACACCGCAACTCAAGCCATTAAAGTAAACGATAAAAAAGTTGCTCACATAAAAACGCTAGGGTGATTTAATAACAGGGCAAATACTAAAAGAACTCCCAAACAACGGACTCACTGTGCTGACATTTATTTTTAATACGGTATTAAGAACTGTTCACTTCCCAGTAAAACTGCAAGTTGCTAAAATTATCCTAGTCTCGAAACTTGGAAGCCCACCTCTCAAAGTTATTCAGAAACTTGTTACTCAAGAGACTAATACCAATCCTAGAAGAACAACACCTCATACTAGACCATACATTCAGTTTTAGAAGATATCATTCCATTGTTGAACAAAATCCACAAAGTAGTAAAAATTATCAATGTCACTTTCGAACCCAAAAAGTACTGCACAGCTGTCTTTTTAGACGTTAGTAAGGCAATTGACAAGGACTCACAAAGTACTATTTAATTGTATGAGTTAAACAAGTGGAGGTGCAAACCTCCCCTGGACTTTCCCATACTAAAAATAAACATTTCGTTTTTGGCATTTTCAACAGTACCTACCTAGTTCGCGAGGCAAAATTTGAAATCATTTGAATGCCTAGCTAGAAAAACGAGACTATACGGATTCGATATGAACAGAAGGAAGACACCCATATATCTGTATGTAGCGTGTAGAAATTACAGCTGGCGAAGCCGGACGATCGCTACCGACCGACGCGACGATCCGTTTCCGTCCAACATAATATTCAAAATTTACGAATTTCTCATCAACCGTACATTTTAGCTATATGAACACCTTATAGCATCTGATAGACAATTAAATTTTGCATTCAATTATGTAATAATATATAGGGTGTTTCATTTAAAATAACAAAGTTGCTTATTGTACTGTGGAAAGAAAACGCCCTGTATACGTGATATACATTTAGGAAAATGCAGAATTATATACTAAATAACTTTAGTATTTAAACTTCTTTCATATTTTGACTAATAAAGGCGCTATAGGAGCATCAATTTCCGATTTTCACAATCTCGTAGAGGGCGCCACAGTGAAATTCTGGCATTCATCAAAAAACTAAAATGTAGCTAATACCAAGCTTAATAAGTATAGAAAATTTAAACAAAATCGTGTGGACAGTTGTTTTGTAATAATTTTACAAAAATTTCAAAATTTTTGGAAGAGCGCCGTTGCGACCATTTTTGGATTTACGAAATAATTTTTTTTATGGTGTAGTAACGCCAAAGGGCTTTCAAATAAGTTGTTGCGGAACCTGATCAGATAACTGGTTTTTGAGTTATGGGGCGTTAAAGTCGAAATTTTGAAAAATTCATAGCGGCCGCCATTTTGAAGTTAGAGAGTCCGGCAAAAAACTGCTTCCCTTGAATTATGACCTTCTTTCATATACCTTACTCAGATTTTCAAAATTCCGCTTCTGAAAAAAATGCTACCAAAACAACATGTCTAACTTCCGCTTCCGGTTTCGGATTTTTTTGGAAAGCTTATTTTGTCGATGAATTTTCGATATACCCCTTCATTTAAAATTTCATCGAAATACGTATAAAGCGAATAAATCTTGTTATTTCCCGTTGAAATCGATATTTTATTTAATATTTATTATTTATATAATCATGGATTTCAACAAAGTGACGCTTGAGAATGTCAATAAATTAGAACCTAGATACAATAGAAAGATTTCACTGATTTCACCATTCAGATTTTAGATTTTGGAATTTAAATTTTAAAAGTAATTAAATGACAAGTTCCAATTGTATGTAACATCTACTACTATTGTCACACATTTAGTATCCATTTAAGTAATTTACTTATTGCTCTGTGAGTATATTATACCAAATAGTAATATTGTGATAATAAAAAAAATTAATACTAAACAGTTAACGCCTGAAAACATTAATTTACACTAAAACACTGTTATCAAGGATGTCCAGAGAAATTATCCTATGCACATATTTTAAGTGATTTTATACATAAAAAAATGCTAAAAGTCATATAACACTTTTCCAAAGTTACAGCATGCTAAAGTTATTGTATTAATTTATTTACTTTGCCATAAGACAAAAATAGGGTATGCACAGTGGAAACAAAATGATGATGCTATTTGTCTATTTTGTACCATGTCTTAGGGTCAGTCTTATAGAAAATTTGACTCTCAGTTCAGCTAAACCAAGAACAACTGTCATGGATATGATTCTTAAAAACAATAATACCCATGACAATAATTGATCTTGGATCAGCTCATAGGAGAGTCAAATGTTTTCTTCAACTGAGCCTTATTTTGACAATGATAGTACCTATACGTAATTAAAACGGCTGAAAAAGTGTAATATGACATTTAGCATTATTTTCATATGTAGAATCACTTCCTAAAATATCTGCACATAATTTCCGGGTACCCTGTAAATGTATACCTAACATTTTTAAATCAAAAAGTATAAACGAGTTTCTTTGATAAGAATACCACCTACCTCTTTTTTTAGAATGTAAAACGATTTGCGATTTAATTAACGCGATACTGAAACAAAGTAAAACAAAGTTTTGCCCTTTGAGACGTATAAAGGAACGCTTATAAAGAGCAACATACACAATTCTGGCCACATATAATAAAATAAACAACGTAATTAGCGTCCTTTTGTATATTTTAACTGCAAATTAGCTTGTATTCCCCGGTGACGTTTAACAGTTAGCTTTTATTGTTCTCTATTCTTGCTCTGCTCTTACTTTACCCCTATAAAACTTATCAGGAAGGAAGTTTATATTTCGTGCGGTAGGGTTGTAATAACATAATATTCAGAATTTTATATGAAATTAAATCAAAATTATTCTTTTTCCTTTCACAACACATTTCATGTTAACAGTCCTCGTTAATATTCAAATGTGACGTGGTAGAGTTTCTGTTTTCAAGTTTTAATAAAAATGAGACCTTAATGCTAATGTCTGGTAAAATCATTATTTAAAATAGGGGTAGGAGTAAGAATTTGATGAACAGCTAAGTTCAACGAAGGTAATTTATGTAAATGTACGAAGCACTGAAAATTCACTAATTTTCCCACCTTACCTAAATTGTTAAGTTAATTAAACTTGTTTATTAGCTTTAAGTTGCAAACACTTTAACTAGCAAAACATTTTGGTAATAGTGGTGGGGTGGGTGTAAATAAAAGTTTTAAAGGAGCGTAAATTTATAAATCCTGTAGCCTACTGTCTTTAATAGGTACTTTCTAGTTTGAAATATTTCTTCTTAAATAAATACACCTCTGAAAAATAAAATGAAAAAAATTAATTTAAAAAAATGAGTGCAATTAGTGAGGTGGTTCATTGTGGCATTCTCTCGGTTGCGTGACGAGACTACAGAATAAATGTCAGCTAGTCGGTATGAGGGTTTATCGTCAGAATGCTTAATTGCGACCTTACTCAACTCGTTTATGTGTGGACACTTTTGGAGTTAGTCTGTTTAATCTAAAGGGTTGCTGGTATAACTGCCAAGGACCTATTAAATTACTTATATTCAAGGATAATGAAGGAAAACAAATGTAATACTACGAAATATAGAACAAACTCTTCTACTGTAATTGTCGCTAAAGACTATAGCTTTGTTAGATCATCTCTTTGTTTTTGAAAAGTATACCTTCCGTCAACAATACCTACAATTTTAAAGACTGCAATCAAGTTACTTGTTGCAGCATGTCGGACTTCAATTCAATGTTGATAAATAAATTATATTAGATGTACTATGAGCTTGGGGTTTCCTTGGAGTAGGGTTACCGTGACAGGGCTGTCAGCTTGGCCTCCAGCCGTTAGTACGTTTTCTGCTGTATAGTGTTCAGTACTATTAATATAAAGCCAAAGTAGAATGTATCAGAACGGTTTAGCTCTCATAGAGGGTAAATGTATCCAGGAGTCGCTTTTTATTGTATCATGATAGTTCATTATTTTTGCGTCATTATGGACCAGCACCCAGCGAATTCCAAACAAGAGGTATCAAATCTTCAAAAAGTAATTGCATTAGAGTATGCTATGCACATCCAAAATTAACTAAGAGCGTCGGTCGTCTGCGTTGATCTGTCACTGCCGTTTTTATAATATCTATACACAACCGTCAAAAGTACAACTAGAGGCGCTGGAATCCCCAGCAAGACAAAGCCAATCGATGTTTTTCCTAAATTACCGACACGAATTTTGACGTTTACGAAGGCAACAGAGTAACGATCTACTTGCCGCAAGGATATTATGGCGTCATTGTTTTCGTTAAAATGGTTTAAAAATTGGTTTCCTGTCGCTACTACAATAATTAATAATAAAATTGTAAGTATACACCTACCAACTTTAGAAAAATTAAACTTATTTTATGTTTACTGAACAGGGTCTCCTAATCAAGGCAAAGTTGGTAGAAGGCAGAGTGTTGTGCTTAATACAAAACACTCCTAGAGTTGCAATATAGAAAATTGAAGACATTGTTTTTATAGAAATAATAAATAATAAATAAAATATCGATTTTAACGGGAAATAGTAATAAGATTTATTTGCTTAATACGTATTTCGGCATCAATGTGCCATTGTCAAAAGCATAATACAAGATGTTTAATAACAAATGAATAATGATTTTAATAGTAACTAGGTACTTGATCCATTAAAGCATCTTCTATTCCAAAATTGCCAGTAAAGGAGAATCTAAGAGCTCAATTTGCTCATTCATTAAAGGTAGTACATTGTTTTTTGTGTGTTTATAAATTTCAAAAGCTGTTAATTTATTTTTGTATCAGAAAAGTCTAAAAATGTAATTGTATTATTAGATGCTTTTAGCGCCATCTACTTATGTGCCTAGGGATGTTATCATCATGATGACGATGATACTTCGATCTATGACTTTTAGTTTAGAAAATATATAAGAATATACAGGGTGTTTTTAAACTACAGTCATTAATTTTTGAAGGCCATTCTACGTCAGAAAATATAAAAAAAAGTTCCTATACACATATGGGTCCGGAAATGCTTCCTAAAGGAGCTGGGGCCCTGTGAAGATACTATTCAAAACTTTGTTTTTATTTAATATCTCAGAAAGTATTCGCGATACAGCGATCAGCTTTGGCATGCGAGTTAGTGTTAAAAGCGCTATTATAACGTGCTAACAACCAAAACGAAAATCTGCCAGGAACAGGGACATCTGCCTTAGTAGGGCAGAATAGGTTTGATAGGCCAGTGGTAAGGACATGTAGATTTCGTCTTCCGCTTTTAGTTTCACTATACCTGTCTGCAACAACACTGATACCACCAATGAGACGTTTATGTTATATTACTTGACGGATAATGGAAATTAAGAGTATGGATTGCAATTAGTCGTCATACGTTATTTGAGCCAATACTTTTTAAAGGGGCGTTAACTGCAGCAGCAACGAATTATTGCAACGTTTCTTCAACGAACCTCACGTTTATGAGCAATGGAATGGTTTTTGCTACATGATGCCTCAACTACTCCTACAGCTACAGATACAAACAATTTTTTACGCAAATATTTGATGATATCATCATTGAAAGGAATACTGCTACACCCTATACAATACAATACAATACAATGTATAGAAATAAATGTAGTAATTTATTTATAATAGCCAAACATTTGAATCCAACGCCAAAGATCTTCAAAAAATTTCTATTTTTTTAAATAACAAAAGATTATTTTTAGCGACTAGGATGAAATTTGGGATGTGGTTCTTTACTGGAAAAAGGTGTTTTTTGACATTATTTTTTTGTTCAGGAGGCAAAGAAGCTCATATGTTTTTAACAGTTCGGCCAATAGTTTTCAAAATTCTTTTACAGAGAGACACTCTTATTTCAAATATTTTTTGTTTCTTGTTCGATTTCGGTATCTCCCATAGTTTAGGCTGAAAATAGTTATTTTTGTATCATGGCCAAAAAGTGAATCTTTTTCGGCCGCGACTGATTTTCTGGTCGAGGCAAAGCCGAGACCAGAAAACAGGGAAGGACGAAAAAGCACTTTTTGGCAGAGGTGCAACAACATTTTTTAGGCGAATATTACAAATTTTATTAACAAATTTAAATTTCTATCTAAATATTCCAATGACATTTGGTCACGTGACCATTCTGAAACGTCATAACTGTTTTTATCGTAGTCGACTAAAAAATTATAAATCAGCGGCCGTAAAGTAAAAGCGGCCGAAAAACACCGGCCATAATGTACCACCGGTAAATGAATAGATTTACAGCAAATGCTCAATGTGACGACCATTTTCCCGGATGCAAAAGTTGATTCTACGCAACAAATTGTCTTTTCGTCATTTGTTTCTCAGCATACGGGACAACTAGATTACTACATCGTTTTAAGAAATGCACTGCAGTTAATCAAAATAATTTTTTTCAGCCTAAACTATGGGAGGTACCGAAATCAAACAAGAAACAAAAAATATTTGAAATAAGAGTGTCTCTTTGTAAAAAAATTTTGAAAACTATTGGCCGAACTGTTAAAAAAATATGAGCAACTTTGCCTGTAGATGATCAACCTCTGACCACTTACGCGACACTCTTGGACAAAAAAATGATGTCAAAAAACACCTTTTTCCAGTATAAAGTATCATATCCCAAATTTCATCTTAATCGCAAAAAACAATCTTTTGTTATAAAAAAAATAGAAATTTTTTGAAGATCTTTGGCGTTGGATAGCGCTTTAACGAAGCAATTTCTGATAGAAGTAAGTTGCGTTAAATCGTCTTATTTTGATCCCCGGAATCTGTGGTTAAGCTGTGGCACCATATTTTAGAGACACCCTGTATATGACAATAATTCTTTTTCGGTTTTTTGTGGATAATTTTGTCTATGCATATACTTTGTAGTTTTTGAGGGGCTGAGAAAAGAAAAAATGGAAGTAGCTGTTTAGACGAAATTTTTGGTGCCTTGGAGTTGAGTTGTGACAACAGCCGTTCAGTGGTCCCTTAGTTCACGGGCACTTTTTTCAAAATAATAGATTTTTTTAACACGCTGTATATTTTTTACTTGAAGCTGGGGAAAGGATGCGCACACAACTGCTGAAGTCATATCATACTAGAAAATCTATTTCATGCGGAAAACTATCTAACCAATCACAAACTAGTAACGCTAGTCTGTGATTGGTTGGATGCGGCTTATGGCCTGCCGTACTCATCCTGGCGCATCCATTGTGGATCCACCTTAAATGGTTTTGTCGTTGCTTGAAACGTAAACTAACCTATGACGTAGACTATCAGACGATTGAAAGACATAAACTAGCGTAACGGTAGGATACATTTTGCTGTTATGCTTTTCAGGAACTTTATTTGGGAGAATGGAAGACCCCCTATAAGAATAGGAAGTATCTATCCACTATTCATTATTATATTGCTGCATATTTCTAGTGTTAAAAGCTTACACTAGTATATCTATTGGCATTCTCAAAATATATTCCTCCCATTGTAGTGTCTAGCAAAACCCTTTTCGGGATGGTTTATGAACAAGATTAAGTATCTATTATCAAAGCAGTTACATAAGTAATTCAATTAAACATGTAAAACTAATTTGAATTTCTGTTTCAGGGATCGGGTGTATCGCCTGAATTTAAGTAACATAAATCAGTCAAGTTGTGAGGTAAGAAGGTTTGTACTCACTGTGTGTTTTGTTCTCGAATCTGTTCTTATAATTAGAGCAACTTGTACACACACTTACATATTCTGCATGGCTTTAATCATTACAAGAGCAAGAGTACAGTTTCTGTAATAGCCATGGTAATAGGCTAATAGCTATAATCTGTCGCCACTAGTGGTCATTCTTACACATTCTACACCAGTATACTAAATGATAAACCCACCCACAAACCAGCTCTGAAATGCTCACTTAGTTGAGACAATCGTGTAGCCACGTGTGGCTACATGGTACTGATGGATAAAATGCTTTTAGTTTATTGGCCGTAGAAAAAATAGCGCATGAAATTCTTGTATGTAATGGCACACTTGTTTGAATTACGAAACGAGTCGTTGCATACAATATAATGTTGGACGTTGTGGACTTATTTATAGGGCGTTGTGATCACATCTGGAATTGGGCGAAATGGTCATGTTGGGCGTTGTGGTACTCTCACATTTTTGGGCGTTATGGGCAGAAAACAGTGTTGGGCTTTGTGGACATTGGGCGAAGTGTCCCGGCCCCATTTTTGATATTTCAGTTGGTCAAAGTGGTGTGCAGTGATACGAACGATCTTGTAAAATCTCCGATATTTCAAAAAGCGGTGCACAGTTTAGTTTTTACAATAATAGCTTTTTGTCTAACATGGGGAGTCTTAAATCCACTATTGAATTTATGGTTCTCTGGTTTACAATGTTCTGGATAATTTTAAAACTCTGAAAACATTAATAAGTGCCCTTCAACCAGAGGAGTACTTTCCCTAAGAACCAAAACAATATCCTGTTTGGTTGAATTTTTACGAACAAAATTAATGATTTTTCGTTCCATTTTTGTCGGCTGGTAGGGCAAAGAGGCGTTTTCGGATCATGGGTCATTTAAACCTTTTTCCTTATTTTGACAAGAGGAATCACCTCTACGAGTTGTTGGTGAACTACTGACTCACTTTGTATATGATCTATAATGTATAGTTGGGGTGCAATGGTGCAGCTACGTCATCAAACGCATTTTCTGGTAATTTTGTAGTACCAATCTCGAAACAGTATAAAACTGTAATTTTATTTTGCGAATTACGTATTAAAAGTTGGCTTTTTATAAGCCCATAGAATGTTATTTTACAGTTATGATTTTTATTAATTAGTTGTATTCATATTATTCCTGCAAAAAATAAAAACGTTTACTAATTAGTATATTTTTCGTCCTGTAAGTTTCTATTCAAGCACATGATCATTGTTGTTTTTTTTAGTGTGTTTATATTGCTCAAACGTCACTCTGACAGTTTGGGAAACACATTAAAGCGAAGACATTTTAAGAAACAATAAATAAATATAAACAGAGTAATTCATGACTTCATGGACGCCATTAAAAAATTGATGACGTAGATGCACCTTTAGCGTGCCTCAACTATAACTAAAGTCTATTTTTTTTTAAAGATCCACCAACCTCGCAATTTCTCTCGAAAGTATGTTTGGCAACGTTGCTGGTGAAATTTTTTAGTAATTTTTAAAGTAGGGTTAGGATTAATAAATTTAATGGTTAATTTTGACAGGTGCTTTTTACAAGAAGTAGTTTCATATATTTTGTTAAATATTGTTGATTTATGTGGATATATGCTGAGTTTATGTAAATTCGCTCGATTTAACAAGAAGTATTATAGTTTTATAATAATTAATATATAAATAATTCGAGGTAAGAATAGAAAAAATGTATTCAGGATTAGTATAATTGGGATTATTTTCAGAATCAGATTCGGGCGGTTCAAATTCAGAATCATCATATGAGAGATATAGTTCAAAATTGAATCTGTATCCGAATCTTCACCTTGATATGTTACGATTGGCGGTATATTTTGAACATAAAGTTGTCCATTTGTCCTAAATTATTTATCAGCTGCCATAATTGAACTTTTGTACATGTAAGTTAAAATGGAACGTTACAGTTTATTAAATAATTTCCCATTGCAGTTTTGTTGGAATAATGTATTGGAGGTCTCTCCAAACGGAGAGAATGACATGGGGCATTGTCAAAAATAATAACAGTTTTAAAACCATCAGATGGTAGAGCTGGAATTAATTGATTAATCCACTCTTTAAATAGCTGACTATTCATCGTTTTGTGATAATCCCTATCATTGTTTCTGGGTCTTAAAAGCAAACTACATCCTCAACACACCCAGGATGTAGCACTGTAAACCTGCTTTCCTTAATTTCTAATCTTTCTTGGGAAGGTTGTCAATAGTCCAAGATTTAGTAGCAGAATCGTTTTTGTAAATCGGGGTTTCATCAATAAAAATAAATTTTATATTAGAGTACCTAGTCTTCTTTATGTTTTAATTAACATTTTAAATAATTTAAATTTGAAATGTAGTGATGCGCACGCATAAATTGACAGAACATTTTGATTGATCATTGAATCAATGGTACCATATATTGACAAAAATTACTAAAAATTTCAATTTTTTTATTATACCAACTGAAATCAACAGGTGGTGGATCTTTAAAAAAAAACGGACTATAATTGTATGATAATGAAGCAAGCCATCTTTGATGCCCATTTACTAGCGTTGGAGAAATCAGTGCCTAATTAGTAGCAACTTGGCCCGGAATGATTCACGTGATTCACCCTGTATAATATTCCTACACCTCTTTGATACCAAACAGTACTATACACAGTGTCTTTTAGACTGTCAGACATAGCACAGCACAGACAAACTACGTTATAGTCGTAGCACATGGCCACATCCACATGTGGAGGGCGCTGATTGGCCTGTTGTGTTTGTTTTTATCTCAATTGACCTTTCCCAACCCTCTGTGGCAAGTTTTGGAATTTAAAGCGGGCTACCCGATTTATCTATCTAACGTTGGCAGCGCTGCCAAAGTTGTCATTGTTAGTGTTTTTATGTTGGCGTTCCTGTGGTGTGACGTTTCCTTTGAGTCGGCTGGCACGAAATGACGAATGACGAATTGTCTCCCGGCTTAAGTTACTACTTAAGCACATAATTATGCGGATTAACAGATAACCGCAACTAAGTTCCAAACGGTACAACATTTGATTTTAAGAAATCAAGTACTTCAGCTCTGATGTTTAGAAGTTAAGGCATCCCTGTTCTTCTGGCTTTATACGTATTTTTCCTTACTCGATTCAAGTCATGGGTTGTCAAAGTAGGGACATCCTTGGACTTTAATTGACAGTGAATTATTTATGCTGGTTTTTCACAAATATCGTCAACGGCTTTGCGTTTTAATTTATTAGTTAGGATTTGTCTGTTTAACAAATCTTCCGAAATTTTTTGATGGTTGTGGTTTAACGATTAAATTATCTCCTCCTTCCGTTTTAACAAACGCTTTGCATTTCAAGTTCCGATTGGAACAACTCCACCTTTTAATGCTACCTTCTGACAGCATTTTCTGGAACGCAAAATTAAACCCATCTACCTATTACTAGTAATTCCCTAGCTTTTTCACTACTGATCACTTCTACCGAACTCATACTTGCAGAACAGAAGCACTTCTTGTTAGTGGAGATGACAATTTATTTGCAACTAACAAGTTCATATTTTTACAATAAAAATGAAGCATCGTACCCTTGTTTTTATTGGTTACAGACCATACAGATATATCACCTCTGTTTTCACATAGTACCTATTCTAGGTAAGATACAAAAATATATAACTCAATAAAATTGCAATAACATCATTAGAGTATCTTATCGGCAATGCGGTTTACTTTAATTCGCTTATCAGCCTTGGGAGACAATTGAGCCCCTGGACGGGAGTCAACTGAGCCGTCATTCAGGCCCATGAAGCGGCTCGGGAGACAACTCATCTCCGGCGCCAGTGACGTTTTACCCAATAGGTTAGAAAGGCTAAAGCCTCAGGCGCCAAAAAATTACAAAACAAGGTCGCCAAGTTTTGATGCGCGAAAAAAATCAGTTTCAAATTTTTAGTCGGAAGTTTAAAAAATGCTGTAAATTCAAGTTGTAGATTGTAGTAACGTGTACAGTCAGCGACAAATGTTTTCACCAGTATGATACCACTGAATACGTTTTTCTGAGAAAAATAAGAGGTACTATAACGTAGTTCTTATTGTTTTATATATGTAGGTATCTTGGTAACACTGTTAAGAAGATGATGAACTATAGAAATCTGTTATATGTCTCAGTAAAGCGGGTTACAGTGGTACAAGACTGGTGAAAACATTTGTCGCTGACTGTACATGATCTTGGCAACACAAGTTAATGACTTGGGTATTGTCGAAGGCTGCACACACTGCAATTTGGGTAGTGTTTTTGATTGTGTGCACATTACTGGCAGGTACATTTCGTCTTCCGTTCAGCATAATAAAAACAAGAGTGTCATTTGTGCAGTAATGTGGATTGCAAACACCCATTGAATTGCAATATTATGAATTTATTCCATTATTGTGCTGCAAAATTTATTCAATAGCAATGTGTTTAAAAGAATTTACCTGTTTGTTATTACGCTATTTACATTTTCGCCATTAAAATAAGGAAACAGCAAGTAATAGTACGCCACTTCAAATTATGAGAAAAACAAAAAGTTAGAACATTAAAATTAAACGAATTAATTAACGACTGCACTGACCAGTGTCTGAGCCCGGCTATATCGGCGCACGGTATATCCATAACCTTAACTTGTACCAATGCTTGTACACACCTCCAAGTACCTAAACTTTGTTCGTCCTAACCACGGTCTGGATGTAATCAAAACCAAGTGATAATTTCTAAAACGTCATCGCAATGCAGTTCTGTGATTGGTAGTTGCAGTGAGAAGATTGCACTTTTACTGTAGGAGTATTTACATTCGATTCGTGCGTTAATTGCAGCTGCATTTGTCGGCATCTGTGTATGATAACTCGTGCTAGTATTTTGTGCATGTATTTTGGTTTGTTTAAAATGGAACTATTCTTTTGCAGCTGCCGCACGCGCTAGTTTAGGTAAGATACGCACCACTGTAAACGTACACTAGAAACGATCACGTGGTTTTGTTTATATCCAGGTCGTGGTTAGGAAGAAAGAAGTTTACATAAAAATTCATTCCATACAAATATCAATTTTCGTAGATGTGTCAAAATTAGGGGTGAGCGATATTCAAATTTGAATATCGATATTCGATATCGAAATTATATCGATATTAAAATTATATCGATTCTGGAAACTATAAACCCTATAGTAGCAATATGTATGTTGGTATACACAAAATAAAGTAAATTCATTCAAAGGTCATTCTATCGTAAAATTAAAGACTTCATTTTTTCAGTTTCTTAAATTATTTTTATTCCCAACAGATAGGTATCGATTTCAATTGTCGCTGTGTTCTGTATTTACAGCTTATAGTACTACCTCCATTGTTTTCTATACAATATGATCAATGATCAATAGAATTTTCGATAAGGATTGGCCATGCAATATAATTAGTACCTACCTATGTCGTTACTACTTGTTTCAACTAAACCTGACTTTGACAGTTGTCAAGAATGTGAGCAAGAATAAATCAATCGTATGGCTTAAGTAAAGACACACAATGTATATTCTATGGCCAAAATTTCGTTAATCATTCTGTATCTCTATGAATTTCCCTTCAGTTGATAATTATTTCATTATTTGTTTAGACTGTCTTTCAGCATTCATTCGTACTTGCTCCACCCACCTGAAATTCTTTCATTAGCAATTCGACTAATATTATTTTTGCTCAGAATTTTCATTTTGTTTAAAATATTTCCATTCAATTCAATATAGCTCAACATCAACATGATTTCATTAATCGTTAGAGTGAAATAGCTTTTGTTTCATGTCAAACTATCTGTTCACTTCTCATAGAGCATATTCCACCAAAGTACATTACACAAATTTATGCGGTTGCTGGCGTTGCTGTGGTATATCGGCAAAAGCTCACAGAAATTCGTTTTATGAAAGTGAATACCAGACAAATTAATATTGGCTTATACCCTCCCACAACATTAATCAGAAATTGTAGCTGAATAATATCAAAGCAGCCAAATTTAGTGTATCTCGAACTAATTACAGTTGTTAATTTCACCTTTCTTGGTAAACGTTTCATACTATTCACATTCCAAGATCAAGAGAAACATTTGCTTTGAATTATTAAATTATTTTTTACACAATTAAAGTATGGAAAACAATCACACTAAATGCATACATATAGGTACATTAGTGATTAACTAAGAAAAAATTAGATTACGTTTTAGTAGTAGTACCTACCTACTAAAAAAGTAATAAATTATTTCTGTTCGTTTAATAAGTTGAAAAGTCTGTATTGACCTTAACACTACTATATATTTCTAAGAAAATTTCCCTCGAGACAAAACATAAAACATCTTTGACTGCATAAGTATACGTTTTATATACATGAAAGATTTTTAGGCAATAAATGCTTTTATTTTCTTCCAGAAGGACGTGCTAATCTTAGAGCCAAGTCATGTTGCAAATTGTGTTTCAAAGGGAAAATCAGAAGTAAGTAAAAGTATAACTTTATTTTAAATGATTTGTAACTTTTTTCAAAGGAAACGAATATACAATCAAACCTTCTTTTTGGTTTTAGCATTTTGACTGCCGTAATCATATTAGAGTTATTCAACCAATAGGAGATGGAAGCAGAGTGTATTTATGTGGAACCAATGCCCATAATCCGAAAGATTGGGTAGTTCATGTAAGCATGTTTTAAATATTAATACAACGATATAATGTTAGTTTTCAATGCTGATGCACGAGATGTGTGCAGGTGTTGTAGAATTATGTTATTAAAGAATTCGCGTAGGTATCTACTAGGTTTTATGGAAAACATTACTTGCAGTAAATAGCCTCCAACGTGAAAAATAAATGAAACGAACATGTGTATTCCCATCAGAAGTGCAGCCACGATGGAATATAAAATTTTAGCACAACTATTATTAAAGCACGGATATATATGCACGATAAACGATTAAAATATGCGCATATATATGCACCGAAAATACCTAAAATATGCTGTACTTTTTGTAAAATATGCACTATTATATGCAATGCTTTTTTAATTATTATGAATTAAACCAAAATTCCTCTATATTTAAAATAATTATTGATATAATAAAATCCACAGCTATAAATAAAATTAACCTATTGAACTATTACTATTAAAACTATAAACTAATTAATTAATTACTGACTTAATTACTTAATTAGACATAATTACGATTTCACTTTAAAAACTGCAGAAATAAAGCGCAAAAAAACTAGTTCTTCACAACGATTTGTCGACCACTGGTTTACTATAAAGTAAGAATGAACAATTTAAAATAACCCTTCACTATTCTTAGAAAGATTCCCCTGATTTTAAGCTGGAAGTTTCTGTTTTGTTAAACGTAAGTACACCAGCATGCTAAACATAAATAATTACTATAATCCTAATTCCTGGAAAGTACAACCTGGACAAAAAGTGGTAAACAGTTTTTTCCATGAGGTAGGTAGGTAGCAAAAAAAATGTTTCTTAATAATATTTTAGTTTTTTAAAATTTAAATTACTTAAATATGAGCAAATATGCAATTAACATAAATATATGCTCAAAGATGCCGAAATATGCAATATATGCAAAATGAAATTGGTGTGATTTAATTAGATTTCATCAGATACGGATACAAACGAAAGCATTATGTTAGCATATCAATATTTTAAACATACATTTGCATAAAATCCGTGCTTTAACTATTATAACTAAAGGCGGTTATTATAAATAAACGATAGGTATTTGCTTATCACAGGTTCGAATCTACCTACCTACTTCATAAACAGTAATGCATTCAAAAACACGGGGTTTAAATGACTTGCTTATAAACCAAAGCTGAGCAAGCGTGATTACGTGATATCTAAAACACGGCACATATAACATTTGACATTATAAAAGGTACGCTTTTTTAAATTTCGATCTTACATAAAGTTCTGTGCGCACACCAGGCGTAACCGGCGTCTGAGGCCCTTCGCAAGTTAAAGTTCCCGTCGCTTCGCTCCTCTGACTTTAACTATGTTCCGTGCCAAAAACATCTAGTTTACCCCCTTTATACGTAGATATAGAATTTACCATTGAAATCCTTGAGGTACATGATTCACTCCCCAAAGAATAAAGATACCTCAGTCCCATAGTATATACGCTATTTTCTGCACTTCCGGATAATCTATTGGAATACCTACCTATTGAGTCCTTCTAAATTTGTTCTTGTCAAAGTGATCCTACTATCTGAAATGGCAAAACACAATCTAGGTAGGAAGGTGACAATTTCTAAATTTATTGGAAAATTTCACTATAAACCTCTATAATCAATGGTAGTAGGTAGTTCCCGAAATATTGTTGCTAGGTAAAGCACGAGTCTACAGTACATTTAAAAACACAAGTCAGTAGGAGTGTTTTTTTTGTTTTGTATTGTAGTTGAGTGCTTTACATTATAACAACTACAGCAAGGGCACTACTACTGAATATTGCCGTTAGAAAAATGCAAGTTATATTCTACAAGACAAAATCGTGAATAATAAAAAAATAATAAACAGTGAAACAACACCCTACCAACAACTAAACAACACTATAATATAACAACCACCTTAGCAGACCAAGCTGGTTTATCGCAAAAAAACTATTGGCTGACGTTTCGGTTGCTGCTTAAAGTCCGTTTTTTTTAAACCATCTGTTGATTTCAGTTGGTATAATAAAAAAATGAAATTTTTAGTATTTTTTGTCAATATATGGTAACATAGATTCAAAGATCAATCAAAATGTCCTGTCAATTTATGCGTGCGCATCACTACATTTCAAATTTAAATTATTTAAAATGTTAATTAAAACATAAAGAAGACTAGGTACTCTAATATAAGATTTATTTTATTGATGAAACCCCGATTTACAAAAACGATTCTGCTACTAAATCTTGGACTATTGACAACCTTCCCAAGGAAGATTAGAAATTAAGGAAAGCAGGTTTACAGTGCTCCATCCTGGGTGTGTTGAGGTTTCTTTGTTGGATGTAGTTTGCTTTTAAGAGACCCTGAAACAATGATCGGGATCGAGCATATATCCACATAAATCAACAATATTTAACAAAATATATGAAAATACTTCTTGTGAAAAGGACTTGTCAAAATTAACCATTAAATTTATTAGTCCTAACTCCTAACCCTACTTTAAAGATTACTAAAAAATTTCACCAGCGGCGTTGCTAAACATACTTTCGAGAGAAATTGCAAGGTTGGTGGGATCTTTAAAAAAAACAGACTTTTTGGCCTCGCTGTGCCGAAACAATTTATTTCGGCCATGTCCATGTCATAAAATACGGGCCGAAACAACGATTTAGTACCTCTAGGGCCGAAAAATTAATAGACGTAATTTTGTAAGGAGGCTGTAAGTGTAAATCTGACAGTGACAGTTTAAAAAAATAAAAATCTCCTTAAACCTTGTTCTTATTTAAGGCAGGCCAAAAAATATCGAGTGTAACTCATGCCAAAATGCTTTAACAGCCCTTTAACGGCAGGCTATTAAAGCCTATTTTCGGCCCTTGATACACTATATACTATTTAGTAGTAGGTACCTTGCTAATGTATGAGTGTTTTTGTCAAATTTAAACCCTTGGTCAAGTGATCAAACGTTGTATAGCCCAATCAGCGCTGTCCACGAAGGTCACGTGGACGTGATACATCATGGACTGCATAAATTATTTGTTTATTTGGTTACATAAGTTATGGGTTATGTTTCATAATAGTTATTTATGTTATTAGTGGGCTAAGCTAAGCTTTATGTGCTGAGGCTGGTTGACTGCCGATCGTAGTGAGGCAGCCAAATCAGCCAAAGCACATAAAGCGCTTTTACTCCGAATAATATATGTAATTTTTTCTCCAAACATGTAAAATGATAATACAAAAATAAACATTTAATTAACAAGGTTATTTCGGGAAACATTACACTTATACGAAAATCGCATTGCCTGATAGACACTTTCTAGATATTACCGTAGCAACCCACCATATAAGTTAAATGCTTAGGCTTAGGCATATAAGTACTTCATCTGCCTAAGCATATAAGTGAAACTTATACTATCAACATTCTGTCATTTAAATGACACTTATATGACGTTTGGAGAAAAATTTGTTTTTAGCAACCGAGCGTAAATCCTTTTTTGCTTCAAGCGTATCATAATATCCGTATTGTTGTACAGAACTGGCTATGTAGAAGGGAGTCATTTTGTTAGTAGTCAAAAAATGAAAATAATGTTACTAGTACAATAATGTGTTTACGTATCCATGGCAACGGCAGTATTTTGCCCATAGCTCCGCCCCCAAGGTTGGTAGAAGGGAGAGCGTTGTCCTGTCGAAATGACTTTTTAGGAAATATTTATTTACAGCAACAGAATATTTTTACACTTGAAGAAAAAACAGTAGGTATATATTATTCGGAGTAGAACGTTTTATTTGTGTTTCGCTCACTTGCACAGCCTTGGCGAGTGCGCCTCGGCCGCAATATGAGCTCAACACAAAAAGAACTCTTTCTACTCCTAATAATATAATATACTATTCTTTATTACCATAAACAGGCGTTGTATGCACCAAAAATAGTCAAATAATGTACTTTTAACAGCCGTGAAAATATTCGTGAAGCTTTGGACAAAGACCTTCTCTATTTCTTTCTTGTGATTTCGATTTTGGTCTCTGATTTTTATTTGAAGTTGTAACATAAAATAAAATCTTGTCATATTTTGAAAAACAAGGAAATTTGGATAATATTATATCTCCCTAACCTGAATAAAATGTGAAAAACGTCTAGCTAGTCTTCCAAATACAGAATTATTTTAAAAAGTGAAAAAAAAAAACAGTTAACCCCTGGCAGAATTTTATTATCATTAAAGATTTTCCTAAAGTTTATTAAATTATAATAAACTTGAACCAGTGGCGTAGCTAGAATTGTTCAGCTACAGGCGGGCATCATTTTGGTATTGAACCACTAACACTAATTGTTTAATCCTTGGATAATTATTATCCTTGTACAAGTATACTCGTATACCGTGTCCAATTTTGAATGCGCTGTACTTACTGAGAATTTTGATGCTCAATAAAGAAATCTCAAAATACGAAAATTTTATAAATGAAATTTAAAATTTGGTTTTGGTTAAAAAACAATAATTTAAATACAAATTAAACATTTATACTATGCTAGAAGTATATACGTGTTAAGTCACCTGCTGCTTCAAGCTAGCATCTGTTATAGGAATCCGTTTTTTTTAGTAAAAGTCATACAATACTGTTTTCTACATAAACAACTGAAACTAACTGCTCTATTAAAAAAAATAATAATTGTAGTCGTAAACATATTTTTGGTCCATAGATTTTTACAATGGCTGAAGGTAAATAAGATGCGACGCGACTGACTTGAACCCTCCCTTCTAAACTAATTATTTTTAATGTATAATTACTGAGTCACCCTCGCGTGATTAAATATATCACCGCTCCTCAGATAATACCTATTCAGGTTGCTGTCATTCGAGCTAATAGATACATGTACATAACTATACAAGGCACATGCATCCTTACATTTGTGTTAATTATGCAGAAAATTCAAACTAGGAGGCATGTCACGTGTATAAAGTGCGTCGTTTAGTTAGGAATAGTGACATAATCATAAATTGCTTTCTATTAATTCAAATTTAGAGATTATATGCTAAAGTTGTCACCAGAGGATTTGCGTTTGCTTTGTAGAGGTGTGTATTGACGGAACGTCGTTGAAAAATGACTGTATAATGTGAAACGAAAATTGAATTTGGGATTAACGAAATAAGAAGACTGATAATATAATCGAGTTAAATCAGTCTTTCATCTGGAGGCATCATTTTGATGGCTATAGTATTAACGATATCTGCTGCAAAGATGCAAATGAACTTAAAGGGGGTTGCACGAGGGCTGCATGAATTTTAAATGCGATAAGGCTTACTTTAAAGGAAATTAATTCAACTTGCTTATGGTGGTGTATACGTTTTGTACGTGCTGTTCAAATTCATATATTGCATTAGGGAACTAATATCAACGGCGCCTTTAGTCTTCTATGCGATTAAAAGACTCCTAAGAAGCTTTTATTTTGATTTTTGTGATGGTAGATTAACAGTTAACGTTAGCTTTTATTAGTCCATTTGTTAAGTAAAGCAATAAAAAGCTAGAACTAGAAAATTTGTACCTAGGTTAAGGTTAGCCATTTTTAACGTAGGTACCTGCTTTTATTGCTGTGCTTTTGATTGTTAGTAGATATTATTTATAATTGATAAGCGAGCAACCAATCTTTCAATAAATAAACAAACAACAGCTTAGTACTTGAATATACTTTTCCATGAGATTTTTACTGTATAACGATGGTACCTATGCAACAATTCGACGCGGGGTAGTTGGACGCTGGGCAATTCGGTGCCAACCACAAATATAATTTTATAACTATTAGGTCCCGTTGTACCTATAAAATATTTGATTCTCAATTCAGCTGATCCACGACTAATAAATTGTCATACGATTGTTCATCATATTCATGACAATTAATCGTGGTTCAGCTGAATTGGAAATCAAATCTTATACAACTCGGTCTTAGTTGCGAGATCCCCATAGTTGCCTTCGAATTTGAAACGCCCTGTATATTACCTGCTAAGAACAACCTCGCCACCATCGACACAGATTTCGGCACCATATACGCAAACAGCGACAATCAACACCGTATCGTGCTATTTATTGTACTATTATAGGTACAGTGTGTTCACAAACTCATTCTCAACATGGGAATGCCGCTTATATTATAAGAGACGCAGATTTGGTTAAATGGAATAAAATACACTCCTTAGGGAAAGTTTTACCAAATCCAATAAATACGTACCTTGGATGTTTAAATTCGACTCCCTCTTAAAGTAAATTCGTAATAAAAAAATGAGAAAGTCGAAAATTCACATCGCAAGTTTATTTATGGTGTTTGGTGCAACTTTACCCAAGGGTTATTTCAGTCCACTTAACCAAATCTGTATCTCTCATAATAAGCGAGATCCCCATCATGAAAATGGTCTGTGCCACACTGTATATTAACTGCTCAGAACCACCACGTACACAGACCTAGGAGTGCCAAGTAGCACCGTGTCATTATGTATTGGCGAGGAATTGTTCGAAGCCGAATTGCCCGTCGCTGAATCGTCCGGCTCCGAATCCCCGGCATCAAATCGTCCTTTTTCGAATACTCCGCATGATTATTATTCAATATTTCATCAAAGTAAAAAGTTTACACTATGAAAATTAGAAGAAAATGGAGATGCCAACAGGAATAATTTTTAGTGAATTAGAAAAATAATAACATTATCTTTCTTAATTGTCCGATGTACAAGAAATAAAAAAAAATGGCTACAGAAATGTTATCTGAAACGGATTATTAAGTATAGGTAAACACATATAGCTTTGCGGTCAAGTAAGCCATGGAAGGCGCCAGCTGTGATCATAAAAAATCGGTAAATATTGTATTTTATGAGGTAGGGTGATTAGATGAAATAGGATTGCAACGGCGGTAGTTGTAGTTAGTTTTTGTTGTTGAAAATGGAATTATAGAAGGATAATTTTCATTCGAGACAAAGTGCTTGATACTACTGATCCTGTAATTGTAAAAAATTGTTACCAATATGAAACTCAGAAATGCCTAGATTCTAATATTAATTCCGTTTTTTGCCGCCTGCAAAGCTATTTGTTTATTGACGTTTTCAAGCGTTACTTTGTTAAAATCCATAATTATAGTTATTATAAATATTAAATAAAATATTGACTTAACGTTAAATAAAATCGATATTTCATTTAATATTAATTTATTATCTCTATAAATTTAACTGATAGTATTCATAATGTAAAAACCAAAAATTAAAGCAGTGGTTGAAAATTTTGTTTTTTTTTTTGCTTTACTCTGAGTTTTTCAAGTGTCTTTAGATATTTATAAATCCAAAAATGTTTGTTTTGTGAAATTTTATCAAAACTTTACAACACGGAAATATACTACGCACCATAATTAAAACATAAACAATATACTGTCATCATTCATCACGTGATTGTCATCCCAAAGCTATCCTCTAACGTCCACCCCATCATAGCACCCCACCTTATTTTAATATCTTCCCCTTCAGGAAAATCTAGGTATTTATGACCAGATGAAAAATGATTTATTTGTTTCCAACAAAGATTTTGCAGAATTTTTAAAGTAACATGGCTGCATAAATACGCCTGTAGGTTATGCAGCCACAATTGTTCCTTAAGACCAGCGTTTATTTTAATCATTATTTTTACTTTTGTATTTTTTAGTTTTCATGCTCTTCCATCGAAATGTATAATTATTATCTATTGAATCGAATCCGCGGTTGATGTAGTACTGAAGTCATATCTGGGGCCGGTTGTATCGAGCGAGTTCAACTTGAGTTTAAATTTGATCTCGGTTCAGTGCTCAAATTCAGTTGTATGGCATCAGTTCATGCTTAAACCGCAGTTCAACGATCAGTTCAACTGAACGGTCATCTACGCCCGTTCAACACACGTTCAAGCAAAAGCATGATGTTATTTTCCTTGAATATTTGACGTTTACAACTCAATGGATCGCATAGAGGCTGCACTTGAAAATTTAACAGATGACGAGGAATTTCAGGAACTTGTAAATATAATGATATATCCTAGGGTTCCAAGAAATTTTAGAGTTAGACCAGATCACTTCGAAATATGGAGTAATCGAGAATTTATTAGCAGATTTTGGCTTTCGAAGGAATTGTTACATTAATTGTAAATGGAATCTCGGATGAAATTGTTTGCCTTAAAAACGAGTTGAGTTATTTTTATTTGATTTAAAAATTCAACACTTATTCCCTTCTTATTCTAGAACTTCCGCGGTGTCGCCCACCGAAATGGTATTGGTAACACTCAGATATTTAGCTACAGGATCATTTTTACAAGTTTCAGGCGATTTTTGTGGAATAGACAAATCCACCACTAGTAGAATAATTGCTAAAGTGTTGAGAAGTCTTGCCAGGCTTAAGAACCAATTTATTTATATGCCATCGACACCAGAAGATATTAGTTACATTCAGCAAGGCTTTTTCGAAATCAGCAGATTCCCCAAATGTGTGGGAGCCATTGATAGTACGCATGTGAAGATTCAATCTCCAGGAGGCGCAAACGCGGAACTTTACCGTAATAGAAAAGGATTTTTTTTCTATGAACGTGCAGGCAGTATGCGACAGTAATTTAAAAATTCAAAATATTGTGTGCCGTTGGCCAGGGTCATCTCATGATTCTAACATATTCAGCAATTCGAGATTAAGGGCAAGAATAGAAAATCTAGAGTTGGGTAATAACAGTTTGCTGGTTGGAGATAGTGGTTATGGAATAAAACGGTATCTTATAACTCCACTACAAAACCCTCGAAGTCCAGCAGGACAGTTGAGCCAAATAAGAACTCGAAATCCAATAGAGAGATGTTTTGGAGTGTGGAAAAGGAGGTTTCCAGTTTTAGCTATGGGAATTAGATTACGGATTGATAAAGTGTAAGCTCTTGTAGTAGCAGCAGGCGTGTTGCATAATATTGCTATTGAAAACCGAGAACCTGAACCTGAACCAGATAACGAAGAGGTTGAAGCTGCAATTCAAGTTGCTAATGGTATCAATTTGGACCTGCCACCAGAAAGAAATGCTGAAACCCCGTATTTTGAAGGACTGTTAAATAATTAAAAATATTTTCTATTTTATATTTGAATCAGTTGGTTAGGTACTAATTAATAAACGTGGTCACAGCACTAATCACAAAAGAACAGAAATCGAGTAATACAGGTAATACACAGAGGTAATACGTGATATTATGACAACCAGTCCAACCAACCTACCGCATTTTTCGTTGAACGTTCGTTCAGGTAACCGTTGCATAAACTGAGTTCCTACAACGCGTCAAAACTTGAACTTCAGTCATTTTTGACCAGGCGTTCAAGTGAACTGTAGGTTAACCTATGTCGATACAACCGGCCCTAAATCTATTAAAACACTTAAAAGATGAGTTATATTTGAAATTTCCCCTTTTATGGTTTTTATTTCTCTTGTTACACGATGTAGAAATGAATCACGCAACATGGTAAACTTTGAAAAATCAAATATTATCTTCCTTAGGGCCGGTTTTTCAATAGTGGTTTAAGCTCGGTTCAGAGTTTAAACTGAGATCAAGATGCGCATGGCGTTCTTCAATAGCAGTTCAGTCCTTGATCGCAGTTTAAACTCAGTTCAAGCTGAACGGCCGCTGACGCTGACTTTACAGAAAATAATTTTTTAGAAAAAAAACACTATCGATAATTGCAGGGATAAATAATATTATCGATATTATTTTTTGTGTGTTTACAAACGAAGAAATTAAAAATAATAAACACTATTTTGGCAAAAATCTGCGCTCTGTCACTATCATAGGAAATTTAATATTAATTTACCGAAAGGTTGTTTGAAAGAAAATATTATGTTGTCATTGGATAAATTTTGTGATATTGTAGTTACTAGGAAGAGCAACACCCGAGCCGTCAGTGAATATAGGATTCCATTTATGGCGATAAAAACCCGCTAGGTCCGATAAAAATGATAAAAACCCGCTATAGTGTTGTTTACTTGTTCCTAGGGTGTTGTTTACTAATACTGTTTATTATTTTTTAATTATTCGAGAATTTCATTTGTCTTGCATTTTTCTCATGGAATATTTCAGTAGTAGTGTTGTTATAATGTAAAGCTCTCAACCACAATACACATAAAAATTGGTGTGCGTCATGGGACACACGACTGAAGTGTAACTTCTTACTTCTTGTGTGTTTGTTGCATTTATTTTGACGCACCCTGTATGTGCATTATTATCCATTTGGTTGCATTAATTTTGACGCACCTTGTCTTTAAATGTTAACAAACACAAAATGTATTGCCCAGTAAATCTAGACGAAAATAAGCTTAAACCCGGACAAAATTAGTAGTAAGCTACAAATTGTAGAATATCTTCCTCTTATTGTTCTTTACATCCTGTAAAAACCCACCGACCCTACGGAGGTGGGAACCACCCCAAAACAACCCCCAAATGTGCACTTTTACGGTTTTTATTTTTTTTCTCCCAAACCATAGCTAATATCAAAAAATTGCAAGAGACATTTCTTGTAGCTTATAAAATTTGCAATCGATTGGTGTATATTAATATATAAATTAATTATATTTGTAGGGTTACACATCGCTACAAAGTATAAACTATTTATTTAAGTTTAAATCCACTCTTCAAAAAATGATAACGCGTATATTTAATGTTGCGGTATATCTAATTCCAATATGTACGTACTTATTTAGTTTTGTTTATACAAGGTGTTTCCTAAGTACGTGTAGAAAATGCAGGGGATGATTCCTGGGCGAAAATTAAGGTTACTTTTTCGTATAAATTTGTATCCTAAAATGCGTAACTCCTCAGGGAAGCTTATTAGGATACAAGTTTATACGAAAAAGTAGCCTTAATTTTCACCCAGGAATCACCTCCTGCATTTTCTACACGTACTTAGAAAACACCCTGTATATCACTATGATTTGGTACTGCTACCAAATATTTGATCTGAAGAAAATTCAAAGCTTGAATCATCAAACAACACGAAATGTCTGATATTTGAAAGCAATATTTAAAAGGTAGAAATAAGTTAATAGTAAGTTAGAAATAAGTAGAAATAAGTTAAATATAGAAAAACATTTAACTTTACACTTGCAAAATATTAGCTTCAAGATGTGGGATGGGGCAACGCCTCGTTTCATTTTAAGAGGTACGAGCTTTTCATGACTGGAGATCCACCCCCAGTGAGTTGGTTAAAGATCGTTATTCCCTAACCATAGGTAGTACCTGCATTTGGAAGTAGCATCTAAGCAAATAAAAGTAGATATTTGCAAATTTATCAATGTAATTATTAATTCGATTAGTTCTATACATTACATTAAATTGCCAAACTAACACTTAGGGATAAATATGAACTAGGAACATTACCACCAATTACTGATGCTGGACAATTACATACATTGAGGTAACGTATAGAACTAATCGAATTAATAATTACATTGATAAATTTGCAAAATTCTACTTTTATTTGCTTAGATGCTACTTCCAAATTCAGGTATGGTTAGGGAATAACGATCTTCAACCAACTCACTGGGGTGGATCTCCAGTCATGAAAAGCTCGTACCTCTTAAAATGAAACGAGGCGTTGTCCCATCCCACATCTTGAAGCTAATATTTTGCAAGTGTAAAGTAAAATGTGGACAATTGTGCACATGCAAAAAATTTGGAATGTCTTGCACAACGCTTTGTGAGAACTGCCAAGGCACTTCGTGTCAAAATAGAAGTAACGAGGAGGAGGAAACAGAACCACAGTGTTAATGTATTATATCACTTTATCATATTTCATTTATTTCAACGTTTGTTAAATGTTTTTCTATATTTAACTTATTTCTAACTTACTATTAACTTATTTCTACCTTTTAAATATTACTTTCAAATATCAGACATTTCGTGTTGTTTGATGATTCAAGCTTTGAATTTTCTTCAGATCAAATATTTGGTAGCAGTACCAAATCATAGTGATATACAGGGTGTTTTCTAAGTACGTGTAGAAAATGCAGGAGGTGATTCCTGGGTGAAAATTAAGGCTACTTTTTCGTATAAACTTGTATCCTAATAAGCTTCCCTGAGGAGTTACGCATATTAGGATACAAATTTATACGAAAAAGTAACCTTAATTTTCGCCCAGGAATCATCCCCTGCATTTTCTACACGTACTTAGGAAACACCTTGTTTAAACAAAACTAAATAAGTACGTACATATTGGAATTAGATATACCGCAACATTAAATATACGCGTTATCATTTTTTGAATAGTGGATTTAAACTTAAATAAATAGTTTATACTTTGTAGCGATGTGTAACCCTACAAATATAATTAATTTATATATTAATATACACCAATCGATTGCAAATTTTATAAGCTACAAGAAATGTCTCTTGCAATTTTTTGATATTAGCTATGGTTTGGGAGAAAAAAAATAAAAACCGTAAAAGTGCACATTTGGGGGTTGTTTTGGGGTGGTTCCCACCTCCGTAGGGTCGGTGGGTTTTTACAGGATGTAAAGAACAATAAGAGGAAGAGATTCTGCAATTTGTAGCTTACTACTAATTTTGTCCGGGTTAAAGTCTAATTTCACTGGGCTATATGTATTGAATATAAACACACATTGCGTGCGTCATTCCTCGGCGATCGCCACCTGCTTTATTTTCGAGTCTGCGCAACACGCACGCTTAATGTATGAATTTAAAACGCCCGCGCGTCACGTGTTTCCGTTACGCGAACACGTAATATCCGTTTCACTCCCAAGATTTTAGTCCCCATCGCCGCATAAGAAGTTACACTTCAAAAACGCTCGTGCTAACGCGCTCGTGTTTTTGATGGATTGTTGTCTCGCGCTTTACCTTGCAACAAAGTTTAGCCAACTTGGATTTGTATTGTGGCCCAGTCCATTGCCTTACCTTATAGCAACAATATTAAGGGCCCTATTATTGAAATTTGCTATGAGAAAATGCAAGATCGAGTTATATTTAACAAGACAAAATCTCGAATAATCAAAAAATAATAAACAATGAAACCGTCGTTTTAAACTGAGAAAGGCATTTTTATCGAACTAAGGGAATTTGTCGTGAAAACCGGAATCCTATTGGCTGACGCTTCGAGTGTTGCTAAATAACTATAATGTATGAATGATTTTCTTTCTAGAAAAAACCTAAACGAACTTTTTTCTAAAATAATTAGAGAAGGTAATATTAGCATATTAGAATTTTACCATTGAATCATCGATCTATATTGCGTCATTCCATTCTACACCCTCCATAAATTTAATAATTATTATGCAAAAATTTAAGAAAGTTGGTCAAATTTTAATGGTTTATACTTTTATAGAGTCTCATTAATTATTTTTGTTCCATTTCAGACAAATTTAACGTTTCTAAACCGCAATACTTTTGTTCCTGGCATCGGAAGTGGAATTGCGAAATGTCCGTACGATCCAGCCGATAACTCAACAGCTATTTGGGTGGAAAAAGGAAATCCTGGAAACCTTCCAGGATTGTACTCGGGAACAAACGCCGAATTTACTAAAGCTGATACTGTTATCTTTCGAACCGACCTCTACAATCTTACAACGGGAAGGAAAGAATACAGTTTTAAGAGAACATTGAAATATGATTCTAAATGGTTAGACAGTAAGTATCTAAACGATAAAGCGAATTCTATAAAATAGAAACTAGGAACGAGAAAAGGTTAATGGTTGTGACCTGAATATTAATAATTTAAAAGAGATAACATTATATCTAATTTTAGCTCGCACGTTTATAATATATTTCTTTGTCTGAGTCGTAGATTAAGTAGGAATTTTATTGCATGGACTTGTTATTAATTACAAAACACTGAGAAAATTTATTTTGTTGCTGTAGAACCCAATTTTGTTGGTTCCTTTGACGTTGGGCAGTACGTCTTGTTTTTCTTCAGAGAAACAGCCGTCGAATATATTAATTGCGGAAAAAGCATCTACTCTAGAGTTGCACGCGTATGCAAAAAGGATGTTGGTGGCAAAAACATACTTTCTCAAAACTGGGCTACATATATTAAAGCCAGACTCAATTGCTCGATTCCAGGAGAATTTCCATTTTACTTTAACGAAATCCGTAAGTTTGGTATAAATTTGTTAATATCAACAGATACCTACTATATGATTTGTTACTGTTATTCCTTAGAAAGCATCTACAAGGTACCTGGAGATGACACGAAATTCTATGGTACATTTACAACATCCACAAACGGTCTTAAAGGTTCCGCTATTTGTACTTTCCGACTCTCAGATATAGAAACCGCTTTTAATGGAAGGTTCAAGGAACAAGCTTCTTCTTTGTCAGCATGGCTTCCTGTTCTATCCAATCGTGTCCCGGAACCAAGACCAGGAACTTGTGTTGATGATACAGAGTCACTTCCTGATTCGGTATTAAATTTCATAAGGTCTCACCCCCTTATGGACTCACCAGTTGTACATGAAAACGAAAAACCAGTTTACGTGAAAAGAGATTTCTTATTTACCAAACTGGTAGTGGATAAACTTTTTGTGGATATAGGTGGAGCAATGTTGGAGTACACGGTGTTTTACGCAGGAACAGGTATTTTTCAATTTATATGAATGCACCTATGTATGTCAGGGATACATACATTTTAATTTCAGATGATGGTAGAGTGTATAAAATTGTGCAATGGTATGCTAGAAAGGGAGACTTTTCTTCTATTTTACTTGATATATTTGACGTAACTCCTGGTGAATCAATAGAAGTTATGGAACTTTCAGCAACTCATAAAATTCTTTTCGTTGCGTCTGATTATAGAGTAAAACAGGTGGATCTTGTTATGTGCAGTAGACGATATGACAGCTGCCTAAGATGTGTACACGACCCGTATTGTGGATGGGATAAAGATGCCGACCTTTGTAAACCGTATGCTCCTGGGTAAGTCCTTTTCCATCCTGTTGACAAGTATTAAATGATATTCTGTATTTATTTGTTTACTTTTTCTCCGAGCTGTTAGTTACTACTACTGATAAAATATTAACTTATACTGGTTCTATAGATGAGAAACTCAGCGACAAGTTTGAGTAATTATATATGTTTCTTCCAAAAGTAAAGCCTCTACACGTACATTTTCCCATTCGATGTGTCTTTTTCTTTTATTCTGTAACTACAATGTGCAACAGGGAAAGTTTCAGTTGGTTTATTTTTTTAAATACTTTGTTAAAAATGGTAAATTTTCAAGTAGTATTACGTTAATTTATTTTCAATAATGGTCAGTTTTACAATTTTTGACGCAGGAAAGACAATTTCGTTTTCAAACTTAGAAACAATTACTGGCTATACAGCGTGGCCATGGTGTAGGTACATAGGAGACCTCGACTGTCTTAAAAGATACTAAATCGGAGAGAAAAGCTAGGCAAATATTATCCCCTACCAATCGTATTGATTTTCAAGATATAAGCAAGCACTTCATAAATATTCTGGAAAAACAGAAATTTGTGTTTTTGGAAGAATCTTTAAAAAAACTTAATCAACATGTCCGGAGAGGTGATACAAGCAGCGAAACCCGTTTTCCACGATAAATTAATTATTGTGAATCATTTATTAAACCGAAGAGTAAGTAAGTATTGGGCTGTGCGAAACCCAAGGACTCTGTCCGTGGGGTGGAAACATTTCTAAAACATGCAGGTTTTAACAAACAGTTTTGAAATTCCACCTCTTATTTCGAAAGTAAGGTTCCATTGTAGCTAATTGTTCTAGTAATACCTATTTTGAGATGTGAATGGGAAACCAAGGGTTTGTTCGCATGTCTGGAGGTCACACCCCTTGATTTTTTCTACATAGTTCATTTAAGAGATTACGACATTGTGGAGCATACTACAGCAGTTTTAGTTTTAGTCAACCGTACACGGCATGGTAGCGGGCAATTATTCTAATTGCTTTATAATTTTTTAGAGCGATTCTTATTAAATTCAGTAAAGACTACTGTATTTGCTACATTTTGGTCTATAACTAATTCCTTATGGTGATCATGTTTTTGTTAATCGTATCTTCTTGTTTAAGTTTTTTATTTAAATCAAGATACCTTGAAACTAAATACATATTTTAGAGCGATAATTTAATTGTTTGGTGGTAACTTCAATATAACGTAGACGACAATAGTTTTCTTTTTTTTAACATTACTTTTTTCTATTGTTTTGTTAGCATACCTATGTATGTTGTAAGTAAAGGAGGTTCTGATGTTGTAGAGGGTCGTAAAACATATTTTATGCTCTATTTAAAACAGTAAAAATATAATTTGGTGCTTATACTTAAGAAAATAGGTCGATTGTCGTAGCTCTGAAAATAGTTTATTTAGAAAGTTATAATTGTTGGAATTTTATTCCTTGTGTTTGCTTACGTACGAATGCCGACGAGTTAACTTTAATAAGAAAAACCTTATTAGAGAGGCCGGAGAAGTAGAAAATATACAAATTTCAGTTTTTTCATGATATTCAAGACGTGTTTCAAAATAAATACCTACCTACAAGTTTTCGAAGTTTCAAGTACCCTCTCTACGATTTAAAATTGGTAGTACTTTTTTCTTTTTGAAGTTTTCCGAAAGTGACTCATCTGAGATTAAAAAATGTACCTATTACTTGGATAGACGCTACTAGAAGACAAAGTTTATGAGCTCAAACTGAAAATTGCACATCGACACATCCCAGAAACTCGTTTTACGAAATATCAACTTGAAGCACTACTTTTCTAACATAATATAAAATCATTAAACTTAAAGAGATGGCATGTGTGCAAATTATCAACAAAGTACTTTTCATCTCCTTTGCTACTATAGTCGGTTCCGTGTAATTTAGTAGGTTAACAGTGAGAGTTCAGCAATAATGACCACGCCCTCCCCCGCTGATTGCAGGGATACCAGATGCAGTTAAGGGTTGCATGTAGGGGTAAAAGGTGTAGGAGACTTGGATGCAGTTGCAGGTGGGGGTTGCATGTAATCAGGTGATAGGAAAGAGGTGAAAAGGTAAAAATAAAATGATTGTGAGAGAGTTAGGAAAGAGTGAGTAGAGAGATAGATAAGGAAAATGAGGTTAGAGGAGGAGGTTAGAGGAGAAAGATAAGAGGAGATAATGTAGTGTTGTATATGTAGGACGGCACAGTGCGCATGTCTCAGTAAATGTTGATTCACGGTGAAGGTGTGACCAACACGTTGATAAATAAATTACCTGTAGAACTTCATGTACCTGGCTATCAGTTCTGGTAAAAGTACATGTTTTAGTTGAAAAATAGTTATTTTTGTATCATGGCCAAAAAGTGAATCTTTTTCGGCCGCGACTGTTAGCCGAGACCAGAAAACAGGGAAGGACGAAAAAGCACTTTTTGGCAGAGGTGCAAACAATATTTTTTAGGCGAATATTACAAATTTTATTAACAAATTTAAATTTTTATCTAAATATTCCAATGACATTTGGTCACGTGACCTTTATCATAGTCGACTAAAAAATTATAAATCGGCGGCCGAAAATAGTTATTTGTGTACTAAGTTAGGAAAAGTAAGATTTTTCCGTTTTAGACGTTTTTTTGATCGAGGCGATCATGGGATAAATTAGACGCTGCATTTCGCGAACACGATATAGCATATTATAGGGATTATAAAGATTTGGAAAATCGTCATCCTGCCGATAAGATTTTAGAAGAGACTGCTTGGAGTCGTGTTAAAGCATGAAACTCTTCGTTTGGGGAGAAAGCATAAGCTTGGATGATAACAAATAGGTACTATGAAAGCCAAGCGAAAAATGGGTATGAGTGGTAGTTAATCGATGAAGAAACGTGGGGGAAAAAGTAAAAAACGCGGCGGCAAAATATCTTTTAAGAATGGCTTTTTAAAGAGAATTGGGAAAATTGTTAAAAAGGAGGTTTGGCAGGTGGAATAAGTAATATGATAAAGGCAGTTAGTTAATAGTGCAAAAGGAGCAAAGAAACAGCAAGAGGAGGGTTCGCGACATAATAAAATGATGGAAACTATTGCAATGGGCAAAAAAGGAAATGCGCTTTATTTAAAACCGTATAAGAAAGGTAACGCACTATATTTAAAGCCTTATACAAAAAACTAGACAAATTACCTCGAAGAGCCTTAACTTACATAGATTTGCAAAAGTATGCAAAAAATGTACCATATTTTTCAGGGGTGTATATATGCGTAATGAGTTACCATCAAAACCGTTAAAAAGTGAGAGTATAATAGTGAATTTGGATGATAAAGAGGGTCCCGGAACTCACAGTTCAAAAGTACCTATATACTATTTCGATTCGTTCGGAGACAACCCCTTTTGAAATTAAAACGCTACCTTCGAGGTTGTGAAATATTTTTTAATTATGAGAATCAACAGGATTACAATACAAATAATTGTGGCCATTTATGTTTGAGATTTTTATATAAGTAGAATGTAGGATGTTTATTGTCATTTGTATTTTGAAAAGCGAAAAAACATGTATGTTACGAGATCTGAAGCTCAGGAAAGCAGCTGCGGCTGCTGTTGTTCAATCGGCAATAGGGTGATAATCAGTCTTTTAAGTTTACATAATATAGAATTCAGCCTTATTGCAAACGACAAGGAAAACCAACGAATAATAGTTCATCTTAAAGATCCCTCCCACTTAGATTTCGAGCTATTCCTGTGTGATCTTGAAATATTTTGTAGTTGGGATACCAGCTATGATCTATTAGATGATAGCCATATTGTTGACTTGTTTGTTTATAATAAAAAGCTTGAAGCAATAACTACAATATCTTTTTATTCAACACTTTGTTTTAAACACAACCTTTTACATCTTAAATCTTGCAAATCACTCTCTAAATGACGTTTTCTACCTATGCTAACCTCACCATTACCCCTACATTCTTTAATCTCTTTTGACACCGCACGTATTAATTTACGAATTACTTTCAACACATCCTGTATATTATTATTATTCATTTTTTCACTACTCTTAACACAAACAAATCCACTCTAACCAAGGGCATTCAACTCTTCTCCTCTAACCTCCTCCTCTAACCTCAATTTCCTTATCTATTTCTCTACTCACTCTTTCCTAACCTTCTCACAATCATCTTACTTTTACCATTTCACCTTTTTCCTATCACCTGATTACATGCAACCCCCACCTGCAACTGCATCCAAGTCTCATGCACTTTTACCCCTACATACAACCCTTAACTGCATCTGGTATTCCTGCAATCAGCGGGGAAGGGCGTGGTCATTATTGCTGAACTCTCACTGTTAACCTACTTAACTTTACCGGTAAGGTATTAAAACGTAAAAATTCTACCTGAGCATCGGTTGGGATTAAGCTTCGACTTCGCGTGCCTATTGCGTTGTTACCACAGGCCACTGTGCTAGGAAGATGGCCAAGGTTAACGTTAAACTTTAAAAAACTATCTCCGACAGCGCCTCTACGGTAGATTTACAGTACTGGCGCGGCGCGCCGGGAATTTTAAATAGGTTATGGTAGGTCAGGGCAGGTTGAAATTGAGGTAATATTTGCAAAACTAGAAAAAATGCACTGTAATAATTAGTCAACATTATTATTAGAACAAATTAGAACAAAATCACACATCGACACCTAATAATACAATTAAATTTTTACACTTTTCTGATAACAAACAAAAATTACATATTTTGGAAGCTTTTGAAATTTATAAACACACAAAAAACAATAACCTTGGCAGCCATAACCTTTAATGAATGAGCAAATTGAGCTCTTAGATTCTCCTTTACTGGCAATTTTGGAACTAAAAACACTGCTTACGATTTCTTGCCCGATGAACAATTTGAGCAGTTACAAGTTTAAAAACAGTTAACGACACAATAATTAAAAACTAAAGTACTACCTATTAGTAGCAACAGGAAAACACTTTTATTAGAGAACCACAAAACACCTGACTGTCAACTTATGTATTTAATTATTTAGTACTAAAGTAGAACTAAACCAACTATAAAAACTTGTTTACATAAAACAAAACATTAACACATCAGAAAATAATCAGAGCTCACTAAACAGACATAAATGTGAAATGCATGTTAGAATAATTAATAAATTCAACAAAAATGACAGGGGAATCACACATGGGAATCACAAATCTGTGAGGTGAAAACGGTGACAAACGTCAAAATTTTAAGTTTTCGCCTGCGCGTTCGCGTTTTAATGACGTCACAACTATACCAGCGCCTCTACGGTAGACTCACACATTAATTGTACTGCTTTTAGGTGGGTAATACAAGTCGGATCCCCGTGGTTGTTACTCAAGCCGCTGCTGTACAGAACGGAATGGTAACGATCGGTTTTATAAAGTCTAGTTGATCAACGATTGGCTCAACCACGAACAATTGTCAGGGATACGATTTTTAAAAACAATCGTATCCATGACAATTGATCATGGTTGAGATACTCGTCGCTCAACTTTATAAAACCGGCCCTTAGACAATTTGTTTTCCTAACAACTGAAACTGAAACAAAGCAGTGACACCAGTGCGATTTTAGTTTTAATTAAATATAAACACCTATCGACATGTCGTCAATAAAATTAAAAGAAGTAATTGCTTAATTAATTTTATCTAATAATAAAATAATTAATAATAGCAATAAAGTCATTCCTTTAGAGAAAACTGTTTAAAATAATGTAATAAATGGTTGGGAAGCGCTGGCACGCTAGGAGTACGAGACCTAATCGCTCGTAATACTTTATCGGTAAAGCTATACATGGATCCGACTATATAATACATATTCTTACAGGTTACTGCGATTAGCTCACTCACGTACTTATACACCATAGTTCAACAACATCTTTATCCTGAACTTTCTGCATCCACACAAAGTTTGCATATTATATACTACCTTGCATAAAACGGCATCATGGAAAATTGTTTTTTGTGCCTCCGGTCGGCATCACCACAGTATACAGGGTGTCCGGAAACAACGTTCCGTAACTTCGGGAGATGATTCTACATCCAAAAATATGAAGAAAAGTTCTCATGAACAGGGGTCCGGAAAAGCTTTCTAACGGAGCTACGGCTCTTTGAAGAGGGGCCTCAAAATGTGTTGTTTTATTAATTAGTTAATCAATACACCCTACCCGTTACGCACGCCCCTGGCTTTTTTTTCTATTTTTAACATTACCAAACTATTTCCCGTACCAAATATACCCTGGGTACCAAATTTTATCAATCTCGTTTCAGTATTGATTAACTAATTAGTAAAACAACACATTTTGAGGCCCCTCTTCAAAGAGCCGTAGCTCCGTTAGAAAGCTTTTCCGGACCCCTGTTCATGAGAACTTTTCTTCATATTTTTGGATTTAGAATCATCTCCCGAAGTTACGGAACGTTGTTTCCGGACACCCTGTATAGCTAAAAGGACAGTAGTCTCACTCCTTGTCGGCACCTTTGATGTTGGAGGGGGCAAGTTTTTACTGCGCAGCTACCCACGAGTTGACGTTAGCGACCGAATCTTGGCGCGACATTTGAAAATGACACGCGCACGAGCGGCGGTCACCACTTCATATCTGATTAACGTAACCTAGGTACCTAACCAACCAAAGTTAAATCTCTCGTAGGACAATATTATCATCTCTGTGCCAATAAAAAGGATTGTCTAGGATATACCAAAGAGTATTATAGTTAGTGTGATACCTGTCGTGTCGTTATTGTTGGAGGTATAACGAAGCTTAAATTAAACCATATTACTTTAAAAACTTCATTCACTTATATTTTTTACTACTACATTGTAGTGTAGGTAACATAATATTCTAAAATACGCGAACTGTTAATTATGTATGTAATTATGATAAATGTCAAATTGACATTTGAATTTTTGAAAACAAAACGCAAAAATCTACTGCGCAGCTACCCAGGAGTTGATAATGCGCAAACGAATTTGGTACATTTTTAAAGGCGGAGTGAGACTACTGTCCTTATAAGCTATATACTGTGGCATCACTGAGTTTCTGCATCGCGAAATCTGCCAGAAACAGAGGTTTCTCCGGCCTAGGCCGGCAACAAGAAGGAATGTTAGGTTATTGGTTGGCAGCATCGGCTCAATCTGTCAAAGTCAAATTTGTGCATCGTGGTCGCAGACGATCAAACAAATAAATTAGCAAAATTTTACAAATACGATTACCTATTTAAGCCACTGTGCTGATTTGAATATAATCTTTTTTCTATAGCAGATGTTAAAGTGTGCTTTGTTCGACTAAAAATAGTTGATCAAGTATTACTTTAACCGCAAGGGTAGATAAAGTAACACTTTAACCGCAAGGGTAGATAAAGTACTTTAATTTTCTGAAATGTCAAACATATTTTTATTAATGGTTAGAATCCTTATTACAATAAATTTCAATTTTGCAATTAACATTTCCGGATACGTTCAATTCTGGAATTGAACTTGTATTGCTTTGCTGTGGAAAACATACAGCGGTGTTTGTCTGATTTTGTGTTCCACTGACTCCACTAAGCATATGTTTAGAGACGGCGATCTTACTGTTGACCGAATCTTCTATGTAGGTCTCCGCCACCGACGATGACTTCCACCCACCAGCGCGCTTGACTGTGATCAGATCAGCACCAGAATTTGCCAACATTGTAGCTGCGGAACGGCGAAAACAATGCCCAGTATACATTTCTGGATTTGGTAATGCCAGGAAATTCGCAATGTTCTTCGGTATCTTATACATTGTATTTATTCCTACAGGTTGGATCGTACACTTTTTCTGCCTGTAACTTATGAAAAACTTCTTGTGGGGCACGTGTTTAGGACGCAAGGCGACGTATTTTCTTATAATTTCCAACACGCTTACTCCAATATCCTTGTCGGTAATGCAAAACGACCTATCTTTTTTGGTTTTGGTATCAATAAGTGAAACGATCATTACAGTTTTTCGATCATCAACGTTAAAAACTTCTAACTTGTATAATTCATCTGACCGGCACGCGCCGTACAAGCCCATTATAGCAACAACCTGTAATTCCAAACCCCAATTACTAAAAGTATTCAACCCAATAATTCTTAAAATCTCACCTTCATAAACAGATAGTCATCATCTGAAGCTTCTTTTAAAAATCGGATTATATCTTCCGGTTCAAAGATTTTCGACTTTTTAGGTTTGTACCCATCGGTCAATTTTTTTAGCAAGTTAATCAGTTTGCTGTATCTACAAAATAATATAAAATGTTACTTGACAGCATATTCACTAAGCCTACCTACTACTACTTACTTTGAAATGTCACAGTTTTCATTCACCAGCAGCGTCGACTTCAGCATGGAGTAATAGGACCATAATGTTGATGGCTTTATTTTCTTCGACTTTTCAGAGAAGTATGCCAAAAGCACCTTTTCACTATTACTATTGACACTCTTCGCATTTTTCCATTTTTGGAAACACTGGTATTCTTTCTCGTATATTTTCTGCGATTTTTGAGGAACTAATTTACTTATTGCCTCTGACGCCTCTTGTTCTACATCTGATGGCAATTTTTCTTCTGTAAATCCGTTTTCACACATTTTTAATGCAATGCTGTTGTAGAACAAACCAAACAAACCCACTGAACAAACCACGAACAAACCGAATAAAGAAAAACTTGTTTACAAACAAACGCATAAAAAAAAGTTGATTGACTAACTCCATGGAAACCTTTGCTACTAAGATTTTCGGGTTTAATATAATTTCATTTCATTGATTTCTTTTTACAAATTTTTCTTATTTTTCTTTAACATCTGCTATAGAAAAAAATAGAATTTTATACACGACGATAAAATTTAATTATCGACTCGCGAAAATTAATTCACTCGCGATTTCATCGCTCGTGAATTAACACTTTCCGCTTGTCGATAAAATATAATTTTATCGTCTTGTATAAAAAATAACTATTAATATGCGCCGGTGTATCATTATTAAATCAAAGACAATGAAATTTATAAATAAACGTCAATGGAAATTATAAGAAAATAAATGAATTAAGTTTAATGAATACCAGGAAACAATTGGAATCTTGATTTTAAAATCATAAAAAAAATTCCTAATACTAAATTTTAAATGTAAATTTAATGTATTTAAACAAACATCGGGACAAAAAATCTTGTGTATTACACGTCCAGAAACAGTTTTGCGAGTGCTCCTACTTGCAGGACTCGGCGTTCCGCCTCGCCCTACAACCTTGCTCGCACTCGCAAATGTGCTGTTTCTGGCCTTGTGATACAAATAACTATTCTGTTGAGATGTTGCAAAAACTATACTACTATTACGCACTGGACTGACGAGAACATAACGCCAGCGATTCCCCAATAATATACTTATAGTTCGCCCAGCGATATTCTGAAATCGTCTGAAGAGCAAGATAAAACAGGCAAAAAGTTCAGGGCTGGCATATCGATATTTTTTGTTTTCAAAGTTCTACGTGCAGGACTAACTACTGCTAAAATCCTAATAGTTGCGAGGCATCCATTACAGATTATATCGATGGGCTGACTATACCTAAACTAGGCTAGGAAATTGCCAGCTATTGGGATTGGATACCTAAGTAACATCAGAATAAACTACAACTAGCTACTTATTATTGAATAAAAGAATAAAATATTCCTAAACTACCTTGTCATTACCTACAATATAAAATTAAGACTACTTACCCAATGATTAAATTATTGACTTTCTGGACTTGATCACAACTCTCCCTAACTACTCTGGTCACAACTCTGATTACAACTCTCGTTCCAGTTCCAAGTAACTACTCTTTTACGGTAGGTACTAATCCTTTTATAATTTTCTACTAATTCTTTCCCTACAATCCTCCTTTCCAGCACTTTTACATAAAGTAGAGTAAACTGACAACAAGAATTGCAGCAATTAACCATTGCTCAAATGTAGGACAATTAGGCCAATGTTATTATAAAACAATAACAATTGTAATTAAAATTAACAAATAGGGATATACTCTGTAAGAATACTGTTATTGACAATCAAGCTACATGACAAAAGCGGCGTTGAACCGGTAGAAGTAGACGCGAGAAATTGACTGAGCAGTCAGCGTTTCAATTTACATCTTCCGCAGTTCGCAACAAAACCTTTCATTAATACAAAGTCATTGTCTAATAATAATTAATAGCGCTGTAACTTTAAAGGTACATGTTGGTACTACTACAATTCAAATTGCGAAAGGTTTTATTTATTGAACAGTAGGTTCCTATTTGCTCGAATTTGAATTTGATTTCAATTTATGTAATATTGCATAATAATTGAAATATGTTGTATGCACGAAAAAAAGCTCTGGAGAAATGGTGGTCAAAAACACTTTGGGTAATAATCATTTGAAGAGTACGTGCTTTGAAAATGTATTTGTTGAAAAACAACCTGAAGGATATACACATAGTGCTTTCGGCGAAATTGCTCGGAGAAAGCATTACAGTGTTTTCCACTTGTTTTACATTTATCCTATAGGCGTAGGTCCGTGTTCTGAAATAATTTAGGTGAAACTTCGTTCTAGCGCAGGTCTCCTGATAAATGTTTTAAAAAAGTTACCACGCCATTTATAAGTTGATTTAATTTAAAATACAAAGACAATTTGGTCATTTCCATAATTTTACTCCATTGAGCTTTATACAGGACATTATGGGGGACGGGGAAGAATTATTGTGTCGCATTGCTTTCGATTAAACTATTATGACAAACCTTGTAAATTTAAAGTAAAATTCAATGTAAAGTATAAAGTTAATAAAATTATAATTCTATTAAGTATTACCAACAACTAAATGAAATTACTGAAATATAATAGTGGTTAGAGCTCGCAGTAAACGTGCTCATGATATTTCTGATAATTGCATTTACTTAATAGTTTGCTGCAAGATGCATCAAATAGCACGATAGGAATTTGCGATGGGGGTGTTATCAAGAAGAAAATGGTGGCTAGATGGGGCCAAAGTCTACACCTCGGATGTTTTCTCAAAACGCCAGCAGTGTTAGCAGCTCAGACCATAACATGGTACCATTACTCCAAAGACAGACGAAGGAAAAGAATCCTATTTAGGTAAATTCTAGAAATTTGAACTTTAGTGGAAAAATTAATTAATTTTATTACAGACCTGAAAAGTATATAGAAACTTCAGAGCACGGTTTAATCATCTTGAGTATAACTCAAGAAGATGCAGGCTATTATGATTGTTTAATGGGTTCTTCTTTGCTATGTTCCTATAATGTAACTGTGGATGTTCATCGCTGCTTGCCACCTTTAAAGACCAACGATTACCAAAAAATCTATTTCGATTGGTGTCATGAATTTGAGAGGTATCGATCAGCAATGAGGATGTGGGAGCGAAATCAGGCGGTATGTTAGAACTTTCATGTTTTTAATCTTATTAAGTCATATTAATTTTAGCAATGTGTTCCGAAACAAAGCAATAACACTCAGATGGAGTATCCTAGTGACATTTTCCATGCACTTGTGTGATACAAGAAATAATATTTCTTGTTATTAGCTAATACTCCTCGAGGTGGAATGATTTATTGATTCAATGTGAGACATTTTGGATAAGATCAAGGATTTTAAATTAAGCATTTACATATCTTTTAATATCTTCTATTAAACGGTTGATAATTAATGTAATTGTGTTTATTTTTTACAAGAGAAAGAAATTAACCAGCGACATAATTTCTGTGATAAGGAAAGTATTATGGTAAAACAGATTGCAAAATTGCAAATTATGATTTTTCTATGTTTACGTTTTGTAGGCCTGTGATATATTTTTTTGTATAATCTGACAATTGTACATTGATCTAAACTATACTGTGATATATGAAAACATTTTCTGTTAGAATTAAGCAATAAAATTGTAGAACAGTGTTATAAAATTCATATTTAGCATTTCACCATATAATACTACTACCTACAACTACATATGTCTTCTAGTTTAGTCTTCTTTTATTGCTTGTAGATGTCTTGCACTTAAATAAGCTATAATAACTGTTGCAATTCTTTATGTAACGATTTTAATTATTACGCCAAAAATTATGTAAATATGTACATTTCTTAAAGTGTTATACCATTTGTGTCCATTTATATATAACAGTAAATATAATATAAACTATTGGTAATATGTCATTTTAATAAAATGATTAAATAGAAAAGATACAGTTTTTTAAACATCTCTGTCTATGAAAGAAAAGAAGAAAAAGATAATTCTAGTACGTTTTTCGATAATTGGAAGCCGTAACCATAAAATGTATTGCATTTGTATAACAATCGATGAGCCTGTAGTCCTTTACCCACCATGATTTACCCACTGAGGTAAGGTAGCCACGTGCTGATATCAGACGACTGGTCGTTAAGGCTTCCTTTTAGTTGAAAAAAATATCTGGTTGAGATTTACAGCAACGCCTTATTGGTAGGCATCCACCTTAACGGATTATAATTTCCTAGAAGGGTTCACTTAATCCTTAGATAAACATCAGCAGACGTTATTGTCGAACATTTGTTCGTATTTTAGATTTTGCAACTTGTTATGTTTCATGTAGAATTCGGAAAATATGAATTGTAGGGTTGCCAGATTTTAACAGCGGAAATGGATGAGATGGCATAAAAAATAAATTAGTTGTTAACAAAACATTTGAGAAATTACAAACTATATTTATATTTATATATTTATATTAAACAAAATATCGATTTTAACGAGAAATAATAAGATTTATTCGCTTTATACGTATTTCGACATCAATGTGCCATTGTCAAAAGCATATAAGTTATTATATAATTTGTTATTAAATATCTTATATGCTTTTGACAGTGGCACATTGATGCCGCGTTATGGAGGTGATAATGAACATCAAGCCATTGAAAGATTTCAACAAATTACAGCACTAAACGTGAGTGAGTGTGGTTTGTTTGTGCATGATTTGTATCCATACCTTGCGGCTTCTCCTGATGGATTAATAAATGATGATGCCATTATAGAGGTGAAATGTCCTTATAGTGCGCGAATGTTCAGCCCTGAAGAAGCAGTAATAAATAAATGTATTAAATTTTGTGATATACACGAAGGAAAATTAAAATTAAAACAAAAAGATACTTATATGTACCAAATTCAAGGACAATTGAATATCACTAAGAGAGAAAAGTGTTACTTTGTAGTTTGGACTCCTCATGGAATCTCTGTAGAAATTATTAAAATTAATACTTCATTTTGGACTGAAGAAATGGTACCAAAATTAAAAAACTTTTATTTATCAGCATTACTTCCCGAGATTATAGACCCTCGATATCCTAGACAGTTGCCGATTCGAGAGGTATAAGCTATATATTTCTTTTTTATCTATGTATCTATAATGTATTTGTTATTATTTTAAAACTTTAATTAATTGTAACTGTATTTTATTATTGTATGTTTATTATTATTGCTGTTATTTGTTGTTAGTTTAAAACTTGAATTATTTGTAAATAATTATGTTTTGTCAAGCTTCGTAAATATTAAATTAATCATGATCAAGCTGAAGAATAAGCTGTAGTTTTACTAAAAAGGTGTAATCTATAAATTAAAGATTCTCAAGGTCCCAACCCAAACAATACGTATTTGTATTGCAGAAATAAAAAATGTGAAAAAACAAATCAATTAAAGAAATTTACTTTTGATAAACTTTTATTACCATCAAAATTAATGAAATATTATAAAATTCCGAACTCGGGTTTAAAAATAACTTCAATTTATTGTAAATATACCTACATTTCTACCTGAACACAGCTTAGGACTAAGGTATTTCCATAACGACAGCTCTCACTAATCCGTGTAACCCTATGTTGCGTGTGTTGCCTATTTTCGTTAAATTTTGATAAAATTCTTTACAATTTTTGAAAAGTTAAATACAAACTACTTCAAAACAAAGCCAATCTACAACATGATCGATGTATGTATGTAGTGACATCATTTAAATACACCGCGCTAAAAGACGAAAAATTGTTTAAAAATTATATTCAGTTAGCTATTTAATATTTTTCCTTTTTTATAAATGCCGTCATAACCTTTTTCTAATTTCAAATTTCGAATTTTTGGCCTTTTAGCGCGGTAAGGAAAGGTTCGATAATATTGTTGTAAAATTTGTATCATTCCAAATGTATTTATAAGGAAGTTATTTGTATTTAAAATCGGTCAATTTATAGCGTTCTACCGACCCACTAAAAGGAAGCCTTAATAGAAACTGACTTTAAATGGAATGAAATAGTTGCTACATAAATCGTTATTCAATTTTTATTATATGCTTCTAAAATACTTACTTATTTATAAACTAAATGCAATGTTCCTGCATGAGCACGTTTTCAAGAATGAGCGAACGAATTTTTCATTGCACGGATGACGCTTTCCCGCATAAGGTTTGTAGGTTACATGTAACGAACAAAAATACTACGAACAAATTAAAAGCTCGGTTTGGAATTTTAAGGAGAAATAAAAAAATAGGGTTATACGTAGCAGTATTTTGACTTTGACATTTTCCGCTTCCAATAGATGGTAAGTATTCTCAAATGTTTTTAATTATTATTATTGAATGAAAATCGCGGAAATAGCACTTAGGTATAAGTAATAGTTATTTATTGTATAAGTGTCTTAGGAAGTATTTTATCCACGCAAGAATGTTTAAACGCGAGAACGAAGTTCGAGCGGCTAATTTGCTTGAGTGAGGCCCAATTGCACCAGTTATACTTAAATAATAAGCGTCCCGTAAAAGTTTAATTGCCATGGATACAACTGTCACTAAGAATTGTATCCATGGCAATTAAATTTTTAAGTGACCCTTATTATTTATAAGTGTAATGCCCGATTGCACCGTCGTCACTTAAATAATAAGTGTCGCTTAAAAGTTGAATTGCCATGGATACAATTGTCACCAAGAATTGTCTCCATGGTAATTACTTTTAAGCGACCCTTATTATTTAAGTGACGACGGTGCAATCGGGCATAACTGGTGCAATTGGGCCTGAATACAATAGAACTAAGGCACGAATGCAATACAACGTTTTATCCACAACCTGACCAGAGAGTGACGTTTTTAAATTACTATTTTGGAAAAATTTTATTTGACATTTTGAAATGATTTTTTTCGTTTTAGATAGAACTAATTTTTATTAGAAAGTAGGAAGTCTTGGAACGGTTGCTATCTTTGGTTGCTATTTATATTCGATTCTTTTATCGACTCCATTGTGCAATTCGCAATCATTCCTATTTAGAAAATGGAAAATGTTGGTAAGAATCAGAATATTTCAGCGGAAATACTTGCAGAAACTGAAAAAGGGACTTTGGAGTAGGTAACTGCCAAGAAAGTCCAAAGAAGCTTACGAGAAAGAGTTGGCAGAGTTCATCAACTGGAAAGAGAAAAGGGGATGTGTAACATCAGTGATAACCGAGGAGCTGCTATTGGCATACGTCTTCTTGAATATCAGTAAAAGGTATAGGTACATCTTCGTTGTCGTGGACAAAATATAAAATTTTTCTGCATGGTATAGTACCGCCAAAGGGCTTTTAAATAAGTTGTTGCTGAACCTTGTTACGGTCACTTTTTGCCGTAGTATAATTTCACCTTGTTTTCGTTAACGCTAGAGGTTATTTTGCTCTTATCAATTATTTTCCAATTCTGTGTAGTTTACTCCTAACGTTTAGACAACTATATTGTCACCTGTAATTTCAAAGGAATGACCTTAAATTCATATTTTGGCGCTAAGATTTCGTTTTTCGATTATGTCTCTGCATTTCCGGCGCAGCGTCTTGGAAAAATTTCCGTTTGTAGAAGAGGAAATGATGATTATTTCCTGGTCTTTCGTTCGCTACGGTTGACTTGTGGTGTTGTACAAAGTTATATTTGGATTTATACAAGCAATCAAGCATTAGTAATGGTATTTTTGTGTGAAATAGTAGTGAATATTTCGTCGACATTACCGTTCGAGTCTTCAAATTGAAGGATTATTGTGTGTTCGAGACCAGTGCAAATAATCCACCACGCCGTCAAAAAAAAAAAAAAAATCAGCTTCAATAAGCATTATCTGGAGAAGATCCAGGGCCAAAAGGTTGGAACAATTTTCCCTTGAAGTACATACATTTTTTTTGCTCATCGAACAACAAGGTATTTGTACTGCAAATTTTAATTAATCTTCGTGTCATCTATAATTTTCTTACTACGATTCTACGTGCCTCCGATTTAGTGAATTGTGCTACGACAGATTAGTTGTTTAAGTACCTTGGATTAGTTTACGAATTAATCTAGATTTAATCTATTCATCTTGTACCTCATGCAATAGATATTTTGCCACTGTTTATTTTATCACAAATTCATTTATAATCTGTATGATTTTGTTGTTACATTTTTGACTTGTTACTATTTTTTTTTTGTTGCATTTAAAAATTGGTATCAGATTGATATCAGTTGAATCAGTAATTTTTTTTTTTTATTAATTAATTTTCTTTAATATTGTAATCAGATATATCTTGTCATCAGTTAAATCAGTTAACTGTATTATTTAATTTTCTTTAAGACTGTTCAGATTTATATTGTTATCAGTTTAATCAGTTTTGCTTTAACGTCAATTAATTTATGTGGTATCCTTGAGGTATAAAATTGCGGAATTTTTTTTTTGGGATTTATTATCTTTAGGGGATGCGTCGTTTATTATTTCCGCGAGGTTACAATATTAGCCCTGTTTATTAAGAGAGATCTCCCTTAAAGGTGGTGAAGTATTGCGGTTGATTTCAGTAAATTATTGCGCTTTTGTGGGTATAGTTCTTGCTTGATTTTTGAGCTGGGTTCTCTAGCTGGTATTTCATTAATTTTTTTTATCCGCAATAATATCTTCATCGTTTAGTTGCATTAATCAATCATTACAATTAGTTTGATTAATACTGGTTTAATCTAAATTTGATTAGTTAATAATTTGATATATTTTAAATTATTTATTGTTCTTGCTATGTGCATGGAGAATAGTATACATTTATATATATATATTTTTTTTGCTATTTTCGCAATTGTAATAATTTTTTTTTATGGTACAATAATTTTGTCTTGTTGGGTGTTGTATTTTGCAACATTTAAATATTTTGATTTACTATATTACTATATTTATTTTATATTTTTTTTTTGCTATTTTACCAGTTCTTTACCTTTGTGTTACAACATTGTTTTATGTTGTAGTACCTGGCAACATTTAATTACTTTGATTTACCATATATATTTTTGTTATATAATGTTATGTTGATATTGATTGATCTGGAGATTTGGTATTTGTGTTGAACTACATTGGCATTTAATTAATATTTTTGATTTTGAATATCGTGGTCTATATCTGAGCTGTGGTGTATTATTTTAAACGTTTTTTTTTTGTTTGTGTTGCGTTCCTGGTATTTTTTTGTTTGTAGGTTTTTCTCTTGGATCGGAGGAAAGGTTTTTCTTCTTGGGTTCAGATCCTGGCGCCCTTGTTTTTTTTTTTTACCCACCCCATCTCGCATTCGAGTAGCCGAGATTTCCATCTATTTACCAGGACGTTACCAACTAACACCAGGCGGCGGTAACAACCTGATCAAATAACTGGTTTTTGAGTTGTAGGACGTTAAATCAATATTTTGAAACATTCATCCTAGTGGCCGCCATTCTGAACTTAGAGAGTCCGGCAAAATACTGTTTTTCCTTGAATTATTAGGTTCGTTTCATCGAACAGTTCTGAACGGTTCTGAAATTACTTCACATGCGCAATAGAGAAAATGTGTTTCATCAAACTTCAGAACTAAACAAGGCGTTCATGGAATTTAAAATTCTCTGTTTCATCTAGTACGTGAACCGTTGTGAACCGTTCTTCTCAGTTCAAAAACGATTCCACGTCGCTAGCAAGAACTAACGAGAACTATTCCCATTCCTAACCTAAAACCTGGGTGCGAGCATAACATTTGTTGAAAAATAGTAATATAAATACGTACAACAATCACTCTAATCACTCATTTTTTAAATGTGTATTTTCAAATCACCCCAAAACACTTTCCACCTCCTTCACTGTTCGAATTTGAGGTTGGAGTTAGGGATAACCCCGTTTCATCTAGTCTATGTATGAACCGTTATGGAACCGTTCTTGTTGGTTCTTAGAATCGTTTATTTGACGCATGCTCGTAGAAGAATTCTGAATCGGTTCTAAACAATAATAGAACCGTTCAGAACTGTTCGATGAAACGAACCTATGGTCTTCTTTCAAATCCATTACTCAGATTTTCAAAATTTTGCCTCTGAAAAAGATGCTACCAAAGAAAACATGTCTAACTTCCGCTTCCGGTTTCGGATTTTTCTGAAAAGCTTATTTTGTAGATGAATGTACCTCCTTCATTTCAAATTTCAGTAAAATCGGCTCACTAGTTTTTGCTTTAGAAGCGTTACATACATACACAGACAGACAGATAAGAGATAACAATGAAAAACAAATAACAAGATGCAAAACACAAAAAACAAACAAGAAAAATAACATTAAACAAATCAATAAATGCAAATGCAAAAACACTCTTCACAATCAAGGTTTATCAACCTTGCCTCACAAATATAATTAGAGATTAAATGACTTACCTGTAAGGAAGTTCCAATCTCAATTATACGAAATCACATTTCGAAATATTTCACATAATAATTGTAGAATACTACTTGAAAGTATTCGCGCCACATTTTTAAAAGAATATGCTCCGGGAGGTTGGTACCAACGCTAACTCACAATGCTATTTGCTACGGGAAAAAGTATTATATCTAATGGGGCTAGGAAGTGGGTTTGGGTTGTGAAATATTTCGAAATGTGATTTCGTATAATTGAGATTGGAACTTCCTTACAGGTAAGTCATTTAATCTCTAATTATACTTCAATCACATTTCTCATATTTCACATAATTGTAGATGTTTAAAGAGTAAAGATATAATACTTGTCTTTATTTAAAGAAACTCATATGAAAATTAACATCTAGAAAGGTGATAATAAAAAAGTAAAAGGAATATATATTTTAAAGTGAGATTATTCCTAAAGATGCCCAACGTAACTTTTGGTAGTAATAAACTAACTAGGCGATAAATGACAAGTATGCTTATTAAATACCCTAGATTACATTGCTTACATTATTTTACATTGTTTGGTTAATTAACACCTGGGCAAGACATTCTTGGTTATTTAGAGGCCTATTATAAAATCTAGCAAAAACATTTGACCTTTCGGACCAGCCAGCGGCTTTTCGATTTGTTTCAATATTGGCCCCTTTCCGAAAAGCTGCCGAAGTTGCGGCATGTCTCGTACTATGAGCTTTGAAAATATTCGTCTCGATTCCACTTCGCTCGATACCTGTCCTGATCCACCTGCTAATGGATTGAGGAGAAGCTCTTTTATAGGGTTTTTTGTATGTGATGAAGAGGTACTCGTTAGTGCTCTCTCGAAGGTCCCTTGTTTTCTTTATATAAAATAAGATGGTGGAAGCAACACATAGGCCCGGTCTTTCTTTGAAGAAAGGAAAAAACATAGTGGGTTGAGGTTTCCCTGGTCGTGAGGTTTTAATATTTTCTGTTATGGTAATATTGATTTTTTCTCCTCGAGTTCTTATATTTGGAACTTTGATTTTTGATAAAGTCTGTACTCTTTGGGCTGATGTGATGGCTAGGAGAAGAGCTAGTTTTATTGTCAGTTTTTCTAAGTTCAACGTTTCCAAGGGATAGTATGATTCTAAAAGAACCAGAGCTGGTTGGGGGTCCCATGTGTCTTTGTACCTTGGGTACGAGGGTCTATGTCTAAAAACTCCTCTGAGGAACCTATTAATTATCTCTTCATGTTGGTTCATGGAGAACATAAGCCCCAATGCGGCCCTGTGCGTGTTCATTGTCGCGTATTGTGCCCCTTTATCATACTGTGTGTTTAGGAATTTTAGGATCTCTCGTAGTCCTGGGTTAAAAATTGTTTCACTTATTCCCTCGCAGAACCTCCACCATTTTGATATTGTTGTGTTGTATTGTCTTATAGTATTTTCACTTAAAGATGCCATGACCATGGGGATGGCTTCCTCTGGAATGTTTTTTCTTAAGAAGGCTTGGCGGAGAGCCTCCCTGCACCCAGGGTAAGCGTTCTCCATTGCGGGTGTTCTTCTCTAAAAGAAGAAAGCAGGAGTGATTGATTAGGTGGTAAAATGATCAAATCAGATATTAAAAGTTTTCTGAATAGTGGGAACCAAGATTGTGTCTCCCACAGTGGCACAACCACTATACCTTCTGCCCTATCCGCAATGATTTTATGGAGTACATTGGGGATAAGAGAGAAGGGGGGAAATGCGTAAAAATTTTCTTTTGACCAACACATAGTAAAGGCATCGATATTTATTGCATTTGGATCCCTTTTCCAGGACACGAATTTTTTGCATTTGTAATTATGACTTGAGGCAAACAGGTCGATATCCGGTTTTCCTAGGTTGTTAGATATCTTAGAAAACGCCTGAAAACTAAGACTGTACTCGGTTTCGAAGTCTGTGTTTCTTGATTCTTTGTCTGCCTCTGTGTTATCTTTTGACCTAATGTAAGACGCAAAAATAATTATTTTTCTAGATTCACACCACTGCCATATTTGACGCGCTAGATTGTTAAGTTTAGGATATCTCGTACCGCCCATGCGGTTTATGTAAGCAATGGCAGTGGTGTTGTCGATTCTGAGTAGCAAGTGACAATTTGATTTAGTTTTAGCGAAACACTTTAAGCCATTAAAGGCCGCTAGAAGTTCTAGGTAATTTATGTGTGCGGAAGCCGTTTCCGTGTCCCAATGACCCCGTGCGGTTTTTCCATTGCAAGCGCAGCCCCACCCCGATGGCGAGGCATCTGAAAAAATCTCCCTCTGGTATTTTGCACATTCTAAGGAGTTGTAACTGTCTTGTATGTTGCCAAGCCACCAATCAAAATCTGCCTTTAAGTGAGAGCCTAGTTTCATGTGTTTATTGTAATCTCCCCTGTGTATTTTTAAAGCTAAACATTTTTCCCTTTCTAGTAATTTAATGTGCATCCAGCCATAAGTGACTGCCGGACAAGCTGCGACAAGTACCCCAATGAGTTTTGTCAAATCTCTTATTTTTACTGAATTTTTACTTTGGATAATCTGGATCTGTTTGATAATTGATAATTTCTTTTCGTTCGTTAGAGACATTTTCATTTCTAGGCTATCATAGATGAAGCCCAAAAACTTAATATTATTTCTTGGCATGAGTTGGCTTTTTTCATAGTTTATTACAAACCCTAAATTAGATAACGTCTTTATAGTGAGAGCTACGTTTCTATCGCATTCTTGTCTTGTCTGGCCAAAAAGTAACATATCGTCTAGGTACGTAACTGAAAGAAAGCCGGAACTTCTTAATGTTTGAGTTACAGGCTTAAGAATCTTCGTGAAAACGTAAGGGGCGCTGGAAAGCCCGAAAGGTAAGCAATTGAATTGATAGGTTTGATTTTGAAAAATAAATCTAAGGTATTTTCTATGATCTAAATGGACTGGTATTGTGAAATAAGCATTATTGAGGTCTATACAAGCCATGAAACAGTTTCTAGTTAACAATTTTTTAACCAGTCGACTGTCTTCCATTTTAAAGTGTGGAGGTTGAATAAAGTTATTTAACTTTGTGAGATTTAAGAACAAACCTGAATTTTCCATTTTGTTTTTGCACTAAGAAGTATGACGAGATAAATTCCCCTTTAGTGGGGTTACAAGGTTCTATGGCGCCTGATTTAAGTAAATCATTAATATTCTCTAAAAGAAGAGAAGGATTTTTATTGCCACGATTTAGAACAGGTTTGTAAGCCTTTTGGAAGGGTGTGCGAGTAAAAGGGATCTTGTAACCCCCTACCCAGCTTAAAATGACTTTATTTTTAGCAAGTACTTTCCAATTTTGTTGAAATAACTTTGTTCTACCTGCCACTTTCTGTACCTCTAACGTCGTTGATGTTGCCTCCTGGGCGTGAACTCCTTGTTCCGGTTGTGGAAGGTCTTCTTCTCCCCCCTCTGTTCCCTTGGTTTCATCTTGGCCTTTGTAAAGGGGCGCTTGTAGTTTAAATACTGGGGCTTTTGTGACGGTCTCGACGTAGAAGCTTTGAGAGCCTTTGCAGAGTCCTCCAAAGTTTTTGTTGCCTTGTATTTCTCGCCCAAGTTGTCTCCAAATAGGAATTCTCCTATTGGTGTAGAAGCTGCAACTTTCTGTACGGCTGGGTTGAGAGCTGGACCAATAATAAAACGCCTATGATTGGATAGGGTGTGCTGGACCTCGCACAGCATTTTCCCTACGTCCGCTAGAGGTTTGAGGTTTCCTTCGCTTGTACCATCTTCCAAGGCTACAGAGATTGGACCAGCCAAAGCTGTAAGCGCTCTGCCTAGTGACTCCTAAACACCAGCTAGGAAGTTGTCTTTCCTAGAAGCGATTGGCGACAACACTGCTTGGACTTCCGCGTTTAGTTTTGGCCCACGTATTGCACTGCAGTTCGCAGGGGTAGGGTATGTGTCGCACCAAGTTACTTTCGTGTCCTTGTCGACACCTTCGATTGAGTAATTAATCCACCTGACAGCCAAATCGTTATGAATGTCCTTCCCTACTTGGGATTTCTTAAGGGGATCAGCCCCTAGAACGTCAATTAGTTGACTGTTAGAGGTAACCCTATTTCCCGAAGGCTCTTGTTGTTCCGATGCGGACGAAGAGTATCCCTCGGAATCTGAATGGTCAGAGCTTGAGTCAGCGCTTGAATCACCTTAAAAAATAAGGTGGGTTTAGATGTACGGAATAAAATGCAAGTAAAATACTGCAAGATCTACGATCACAAGTCAAGAACTGTGAGAGATCGTTTAAGAGAGGAACAACACCCTGGGCCGTGTAAGTCAGAAACTACACGGGGTCATTAAACAGCTAAGTTTAAAAATCTACAGAATAGATATGACCAGGTGAATAAAATTGTCGACCACGTTAAAAAAATAAGGTTAAGATTATGTTGTACTTACTTGAGGGCAAATGAGCAAGAAGGAAAAGAGCGAGTGACGCGAACGACCACAAATAGTATTGTCTGTGGCACGACCTGCTTGATTTCCAAGACGAGACGTCAAGTCTTGGAAATCAAGCAGGTCGTGGTCTGTGGTATTGTGGGTTAGCGTTGGTACCAACCTCCCGGAGCATATTCTTTTAAAAATGTGGCGCGAATACTTTCAAGTAGTATTCTACAATTATGTGAAATATGAGAAATGTGATTGAAGTATAATCAGCTTTGTAAACAACGACGGGAAGAAATAGACAGCTTCTGAAGGTTCTAAAGTCTGTCAAAACGCTACACCGTGTCCTGAGGTTAGTTAGTCTATGGTGTAGCTCAGTGTACAATCGAACGCAGGCTTTCGTTGCGAAAGTACCACCTGAATGCGAAAACCTGGAGTAGTGCATCAACTGATTGCCAACTGAATGCGCTACACTGGCTGGGTGTACACTCGGTGTGCACGAGTGTAAACAACTGAATGCGCCATGAGTTTTACACCTCGCATCTTTTGCATCTCTCCAAGAGAGATTCTTTTTGAGATACACAAATGAAAAATGCACAAGTCAGGTTGTAGGAATTAACACAATGTCAAGAATACCAGCCATGGTATACAAGTCATCATTTTTAATACTAAAAACTGACATTGAAGTTGGTGCTTTTGTTACTAGTAAAAATAAGTGTATGTTGCTATAGGCAACACTTTTAGTTCCTTGGATTAAAAATACTTTTACTCCCTAGGAACTTTTACTTTTAACTTTTTTGGTTAAGATTTGTTGTCTTGGTTACTTGTCAGTTTGACAGAATAAATGCAATTACTATTTGATATAGAAATACGTATGAACGAAAGTGACCAGACTTTATCAAAAAACGAAAGTAATGCCTCTAGACATCACTTTAATTATGACGTTATCATGTTTACAAATGAACCATATTTTGATTAGGTATATTGTATTTATTCTTCCGAGGAAGCCTTTTAGCCGCTAGAGAGCCTTCCCCTGGGTGGCTCCCCATGTCATAGGCGTAAAGCAAATGTCTTTCAGATAACTTTTGGTAGGATAATAAATTAATAAAATAACTATACTATGCACTAAGATACCTGTTGAGGAGCAATAGTATAATTAGTAGGTACCTATACCATATAGACGCTATCTTCTAAAACCTGTGAGCAAATCTGGAAATCTGTATTATCCACAATATTAAAGTTCCCAAAAATAATTATTATGGTCAACACAAATAGGTAAGTATATAGGTGTTCAGTTCTCGCCATATTTTAATTAACAGAAGGGTTCTAAGAATTCCCTGATGAAAAACAGGAGGGACGAGGATATCTAATCAGGAAATTGTAAAGAGGATGAACAGCCTTAATTAGTAAACAGTAAATAAATGCGAAGCAGGACTTTTGGGCGCCGCCGTTCGGCCGCCGCCGATTGGGCGCCGGCCGATTGGGCGCCGGCCGATTGGGCGCCGGTCGATTGGGCGCCAGGACTATTGGGCGCCCGTCGTTTGGGCGCCGGACGTTTGGACGCCAATACATTTTTAAAATTACATGGGGCCCAGGTTAGTTGCTCTTAGCAGGTAATATATAAAATAACTTGCACGTAATGGAGGTGGTCGTTGCAGTCTGTGTACATGGTACCGAGGTCTGTGTACATGGCGACTTAGTCTGTTTTCAGGTTAGTTGCTCTTAGCAGGTAATATATAGGGTGTCTCTAAAATATGGTGCCATAGCTTAACCATAGATTCCGGAGATCAAAATAAGACGATTTAACGCAACTTACCTCTATCCGAAATTGCTTCATTAAAGCGCTATTCAACGCCAAAGATCTTCAAAAAATTTCTATATTTTTAAATAACAAAAGATTGTTTTTAGCGATTAGGATGAAATTTGGGATGTGATTCTTTACTGGAAAAAGGTGTTTTTTGTTCAGGAGTGTCGCGTAAGTGATCAAAGGTTGATCATCCATAGGCAAAGAAGCTCATATTTTTTTAACAGTTCGGCCAATAGTTTTTAAAAATTTTTTACAGAGAGACATTCTTATTTTAAATATTTTTCGTTTCTTGTTCGATTTCGGTATCTCTCATAGTTTAGGCTGAAAAAATTATTTTGATTGGCTGCAGTGCATTTCTTAAAACGATGTAGTAATGTAGTTGTCCCGTATGCTGAGAAATAAATGACGAAGAGACAATTTTTTGCGTAGAATCACCTTTTGCATCCGGGAAAATGGTGGTCACATTGAGCATTTGCTGTAAATCTATTAATTTACCGGTGGTACAAAATAAGCTGAACCATTGATTCAGAAATGGTTCGGATTATTTTGCGCCACCCTTTACATACTTGCTAGTAATAAACTTTATATCAAATTGTCTCTTCGTGATTTATTTCTCAACATACGGGACAACTAGATTACTACATCTGTTTTAAGAAATGCACTGCAGCCAATCAAAATAATTTTTTCAGCCTAAACTATGGCAGATACCGAAATCAAACAAGAGACAAAAAATATTTAAAATAAGAATGTTTCTCTGTAAAAAAAATTTGAAAACTATTGGCAGAACTGTTAAAAAGATATGAGCTTCTTTGACTGTGGATGATCAACCTTTGACCACTTACGTTACCCTCCTGAACAAAAAAATGATGTCAAAAAACACCTTTTTCCAGTAAAGAAACACATCCCAAATTTCATCCTAATCGCTAAAAACAATCTTTTGTTATTTAAAAATATAGAAATTTTTTGAAGATCTTTGGCGTTGAATAGCGCTTTAATGAAGCAATTTCGGATAGAGGTAAGTTGCGTTAAATCGTCTTATTTTGATCTCCGGAATCTATGGTTAAGCTATGGCACCATATTTTAGAGACACCCTGAAGAACTTCCTTACCGCGAATCTACAGAAATTGGCGCCCAAACGTCCGGCGCCCAATCGGCCGGCGCCCAAACGGCGGCGCCCAATCGGCGGCGTCCAAACGGCGGCGCCCAAATGTCGCGTACCGAAATAAATGCGGTCAGAGGTTCTGGAAAAATGTCAAGTCATGGTAATTAAGGTAAGGTAAGGTAATTAAGGTAAATACCGATCGATGATCTAAAATAGCTGCGGAACTACACATAAGATAGCATGGAACGACTTAACACAATCTATTGCAAAATAAAGAAATGTTGTGAATATAGGTCATTCCATATTTATTATAACTAGAACAATAACCCATCTAGCATGTCTAACCATATTTCCTGGCTTTGAAAAAGAAATGTATCTAATAATATAAAAAACTAAAAGACATAAATATATCCTCCTTTTCCTTATCGTCTTAGTGGGGTCAATGTACCTAACCCATTCTAAACGATGATAATGTGAAAATGTAAAGAGATACTGCACGCTTTTAGCTATCTTTGACATTTGAACTAATGAACATCACATTAATGTGTTTTGATTATGAAATCGGTATCCTTACAACCATAACCTACCCAATTAAACCAAGTGGGAGTTACGTACTTAAACGAGCAGAAAATGATGAAATATCAATCGACGAATTGCGCGTAGTAGGTACTACTGCTATTCTGGGTCTAGGTGTTGAGTTTTAAAAACAAAAATTAACAACGGCGACGTCTCACAAATAGTAGAGTAATAATCTTCTTCTATCGTGTCATCCCGTTTGCACTTTGTTGCTAAAATGTGAGACCCACTGGAAATCATTCCCCATCCCTTAAGAATGCAAAATCACCTGGTCGTCAAAAAATCGTCGTGTGCAGGGGGTGGCTGGGGGTGATTTTCCAAAAATTTGCAAAAAAAAAATTTCTCGTTTTTAGATCTACGTCACCTGGTCATGGTTCAGTTAAATTCTCATGTCAATATTTTAATCCGAAATATTTTTTTTTGAATTTTAAAAATACCGTGCGCAATGCTTTCATATGGAGCGCCCTGATGAATAAACGATCGCCCTGAAAAGTCATAATTGTGATATTCTATAACTTGTCTTAACTCCAAGAACCTTTAAGTTAATCAAAAAAATTGCCTCTACAAACGTTCTAGATCTAAGATCGAGGATTACATTGCTTTTTTCAAATTCTCAATCCGATGGATAGTTTCGTGAAAAAATTGAAAATTGTAACACCATGTAGTGCCGTCGCTACCGGCCGTGAAGACGCGAGGAAGGTGCGGATTGCCGTGGCCGGGCAGTCGAAAAACGACTGTACGTCTCAGCGCGCATATAAGGTCGACAGTCGCCTATTTCCATGCAGTTTAAGCGACTTTATTAGTAAATCTTCAGTTCGACGACTTGATTTGACTATTATTAATCCTAATTAGATTTTTATATGATATTTTCAATAATAATAATTGTAAATACGGAATATTAGCAGGTAGTGTAGAAGTTTTGTTGAATAAGCATTAAGTTAGAAATAAGAAAAATAATATCATTAATGATAATAGTGTGCAACAGGCAACCCTTAATCAGAGAGAAGAAAGGGGTTATTTTATTTACTTATAGTCTAGTAGATACATAACAAAATCGAGTATAGAATGGAATATACTGAGGTAAAAACATTCTACTGTAAGAATTATTGATACTTTTAATAATTACGCCAGGAAATTTTATTTAGTACTTGGAGCTATCAAAACGTGGAATGTGGTACAAAACGAATAAAAGTTGATGAAGATTCTGTGCAGAGACTACAAAGTGAATTTTCAAGATTCAATGTTTTTTTCTAAAGACGAAGATCGACTTCTTGTTATTTCAACTAATGAAATTGTCTCTCAGATTGTCCAAACTTCTTTACTGATCTCACAAAAAAGTGGAGAAGGTGGCTCTAAGGAAATTTCTTGACGTTGTTGATACCGATGATTTTTATGAACCTTTAAAAAATAAAAAATTTCAAACATTTCAACAATCGGTAGTTAAAGTAGCTCCGGCTGAGAATAAAAAAAACCTTTCAAAAAGGCCAAAAATTTTTGCGGAAAATATTAGCAGCTAAAGAAATGGGAAGAAATATTAAATATGAAGATATCTTTAAACACGAACTGTCAACTTACTCAATGTCTCTTGCACCTAACGGAGTAATATCCACCCCTTCAAATAAATCTATGCATTACGATATATTTCAGAAACATTTAACGTTTGTTGTATAGACTTGCCATTGGGAAATATAAAACATGCCACATTTTTGATGGGGTGGCATTGGTGCAGGGCATTGACAAACCTGCCAACGTCAAATCGTTTGGAGATTATGCAAATATTTTTAAATTAATTGTTTAAAAACGCCTAAAATGCTGAGAGAATAGATTTAGTAATGGATCATTATAAAGATCTTTCAATAAAGAATTTCACACGACAGACAAGAGAACTCGAGGAAACTATAGAAATAGAGCGATTGACAGTCCAGATACATCATTACCTCAACAATAGCATTTGTTTAATCATTCAATTTTCAATAAAAACCAACTCACCAATTTTTTCAATAATCAGCTATACGAACATTCTTTATTAAATTTGGCACTACTTGCTAGAGGCGGAGTTAACCAGGATTTAGATGAAGAAGTTTTAAATGAAATGATGTCGTTAAATTTGTTATCAAACTGCATATTAAAGCCTATCAACAAATTGCCTCCAACTTTGGATAGTTTATAACAACATTGTTGTCGTCTCCACTATCAGACAAAAATATGGCTGAACAGTACGATACCCAAACCATCTTTGCAGAAATTATTAAGTTGCGAAAATGAATAATTAGTAGCTGTATTGACAACTGAGACAATATATTACCAGAGGATATTTCCGTTCTGAATACTTGCAGTTGTAAAAAAAAGTATACATACTAAATTACTTATTGCAGTGGTGCCTATCTAGTAATATAGTATATTTAAATTTTAAATTAATAAATTTTTATTTCAGGGTGTGCAGGACCTCTGTCTTCCTATAAGAGAAAACCAATGAACTGTGTTGGCTCCTGCAATAATGTATGGCCCAATTAACATGTACCAATAAGGGCAATAGTAATACTCGTCGTATATTTGCCCCTGAAGACATATTATCTGACAATGAGACAAGTTCTGACTCTGCATAATAGCTCTATGTAAATAAAATTTCCTAGCGTAATTATTAAAAGTATCAATAATTCTTACAGGAGAATGTTTTTACCCCAGTATATTCCATTCTATACTCGATTTTGTTATGTATCTACTAGACTATAAGTAAATAAAATAACCCCTTTCTTCTCCCTGATTAAGGGTTGCCTGTTGCACACTATTATCATTAATGATATTATTTTTCTTATTTCTAACTTAATGCTTATTCAACAAAACTTCTACACTACCTGCTAATATTCCGTATTTACAATTATTATTATTGAAAATATCATATAAAAATCTAATTAGGATTAATAATAGTCAAATCAAGTCGTCGAACTGAAGATTTACTAATAAAGTCGCTTAAACTGCATGGAAATAGGCGACTGTCGACCTTATATGCGCGCTGAGACGTACAGTCGTTTTTCGACTGCCCGGCCACGGCAATCCGCACCTTCCTCGCGTCTTCACGGCCGGTAGCGACGGCACTACATGGTGTTACAATTTTCAATTTTTTCACGAAACTATCCATCGGATTGAGAATTTGAAAAAAGCAATGTAATCCTCGATCTTAGATCTAGAACGTTTGTAGAGGCAATTTTTTTGATTAACTTAAAGGTTCTTGGAGTTAAGACAAGTTATAGAATATCACAATTATGACTTTTCAGGGCGATCGTTTATTCATCAGGGCGCTCCATATGAAAGCATTGCGCACGGTATTTTTAAAATTCAAAAAAAAATATTTCGGATTAAAATATTGACATGAGAATTTAACTGAACCATGACCAGGTGACGTAGATCTAAAAACGAGAAATTTTTTTTTTGCAAATTTTTGGAAAATCACCCCCAGCCACCCCCTGCACACGACGATTTTTTGACGACCAGGTGATTTTGCATTCTTAAGGGATGGGGAATGATTTCCAGTGGGTCTCACATTTTAGCAACAAAGTGTAAACGAAAATCTTTTCTAGAAGGCTTTTGTTGGCTGGTAAACTCTACTAAAACACAAGGTTTTTAAAGCATGCTCTACTACTAAAACACACAAAAGAAAATAGATGGTGATCCACAATTTATTATTAGGGTTATCAGTTACATTAACTAGGTATTGCATAACATATAACGTGCTTTTCTATTACTCCTTTTCATAGTAATCAGCTGTCCAATATAAATACTAAATACTATAGGTACTTATGTTTTAACATAAATATTTACGATAGAAATCATACTTATTTAGAAAATATTTCTATAATAGTACAGCTTCAAACAATGATTGTATAAGAATTACCAATTATTTTGACTACAATTGTAAATACTTCTTTTAAGCGTTGTTCACCATTATCAGAAGAAGCGAATTTATATTGATACTTATATGCAAGAAGGTACCTATACCTACGCAGTAGGTGCCTAGTACCCAACCTAGTACCTACCTACTTAGTAGTACCTTAGTACCGACCTAATACTTACCTCAGTACATACCTACCTGATTTAAATTTGCTGGCAATAAGAATTTATTTGCTGTATTAACATCAATCAAATGAAAAAATAATAGCTTTCTCAATTAGTATAATTTGTCTAGTCTAGGTACTTTGTACGTATAAACCACGTTTGTCCACGACTACTAAATTATATGTCAATTATTTATGTATTGACATTTTCAAGCGTAACTTTGTTAAAATCCATATTTATATTTCTATAATTATTTATGTGTTTTGTCAAACATAATGCTATCCATAATAAATTGCCGTGAGTTATGGGAGTGAATTATGATACCTAATTCACTCTTACGTCAAAATCACAAATGTCAAAATACAATACAATACAACATAAGTGGTACCCCAACTTTATTTCGAGGCCCTGAGATTCGTCATGATTGTCCTTGCTGTAACTTGTTGTTTTTAAAAAATGTTTCTGGGACAAATTGTTATAAATTTCTTTTATAATTTATAATTGAATATTAATTTGACGTTTCACTGTGGTTTCACGAATCACATCAAAAACAATTGCTGCCTTTGATATGAACTGTCATGGCTGATTAGATGAAGTTTTAAAAAAAATCAGGTAAAATTGTTGTTATTTAACAGTAGTCGTGGACAAAGTATAGTATTTAACTCGCATGTTATTACGTCGTGAATAATAGTCATCCTAACATGCTCGTTGAATAATATACTATTATTCTGTTGGCATAAATAATAATAATAATAATAATAATAATAATAATAATAATCTCTACACTACCCATATCCCAAATAGATGGAGTACACTTGCACTTAACCATAAATATACGTAAATTGTAAATGTACTGAAGGCAGTTTAGATGTACTTATTATCATATGGAGATTATGAAAACTACAAAAATGTAAATATTTTTACTATTCCAAAACATACATACAATAAGAAATATAATTATTATCATTGATGGCGTAACTAACTTGATTAATTTACTGCGCTTATACTACAACTATAGAGCTATTTATTTAACTCTATCCTTGACATATTTTTCTAATGAACACTTTCAATAAACAAGTAATTTTAGCAAGAAACCCGAAAAAATATACCGTGAATTAATTGTTATATTGTTCGTCAGTAGATTTTGTTCCATAACGAAAATTTAAAATATCTCCATTATAAGATAAAGCATTCGCATCTCCTGCTAAGCTTAACCCTTTCCATTAGCCTATAGGTACCTACTATGAAAGGTTTCTGAAAATATCAAGACAGTGGTATAAACAACAAAATAAGTACTTACAAAAGGAAAATCTCGCGCACAGAATTAGTCAGTATTAATTGTTTGACGTTTCTCGAATAACATCAAAAACAATTGCTGCCTTTGATATAGGTACAATATCATGGCTGATTAGATGAAATTTAAAAAAAAATGTTTATGGTAATTATAAATTTTTACAAAAATCGTTGTTATTTAGTAATAGTCGTGGACAAAGTATAGTATTTAACTCGCATGTTATTGGCTATTATTCACGACGGTTATTTACGAAACTCGCCTGCGGCTCGTTTCGTAAATGTAACCGTCGTGAATAATATGCTCGTTGAATAATATACTATTATCCATGTTATCAGTTTGGAAGATTTCATAAAATGTTTGTTTTATTTTCAAAATTTTGAACGGTTTCAAAGTGAGTCCCCTTTCTTCACAAATAGCAACTACTATACACGGCAGCATAGTCTGGCAAAATAGCATAAACAACAGGTATACAGATGAGGGTCTGAAAATAAGGTCTAATGATTTATAGGGCATGTACTAGGTCGAAAGTAATTTAAAAAGTGAATAAACAGGTCCCATAAATCAACCATTTCCGACATAACAGAGATTTTCTGTAGGTTCATGTGCTTGTCGGCTTTGAGTCACATTAAGAAGTCCGTTCAAAATGTCGTCCTTCTACATCTACACAGGATCGAAATCCTTGTTTTAAAACAGTTTACGTAATTTGAAGTTACCACTTACAATGGGTGGTATGCAAAAAAAGTAGTACCTGCTAATGCTTCAAGTATCTACTTTGGAAGTAGAGTGTCTACTACACTAATGAAGCATTTACTGTGCACAAGTAGTATTTACTACTTTGTACCTCGGTACGTAACAATTCGACGCCGGTCGCCAGCGATTCAGCGCCGGGCAATTCGGCGTAACATCAATTCGGCGCCGGGCGATTCGACCCCAGGATATTTCGGCGCCGGGAAATTCATGTACACAGGTTGCAACAAACACCACCATTTCGTGTAAGTTATTACGTAATTACCTACCTGCTAAGAGCAACTAACCTCGGTCGCGTGTACGCAGTCTAAGGTGCCATGTACACAGATATCGGCAAGCAACACCGTTCTGTACTATTTATTATAATATATATCTGCTAAGAGCAACTAACCTGAACACAGACTAAGGTGCCATGTACGCAGACCCCGACCTCGGTACCATGTACCATAGATAATATATTATATATGGTTATAGATGGACGACTCCCTGCGTGCGCAAGAAAATGTTTTTGTGTGCAACTGTCAAAAAAAGGTCACTTTTTTTGTTTGATTTTGAGTCGTGAAGTAGCACATTTGTTTATAGTAAAATAAAACCTTGACAACGTAAAAAAAGCCCTGACAACGTAAAAAAAAGACTTTTTTTTACCGGCCGACAAAGACTTTTTTTTACGGGTCATGATCTTGAATGAAATTAGCTTTTAATTTTATGTAAAGATTCGATCGAAACTTTAATTTTGGTAATTTTTCACAGTTGCACACAAAATTTTGTATGCCACATGGCCGTGAACTATCTTTTTTTTATTCGAATGATTATTTGGCTCGGCCTTCGCCTCGCCAAATAATATTCATTCTAATAAAAAAAAGTGCTACTTCACGGCCTTGTAACATAAATAACTATTATAGTACTGGATCACATCACCGACAGCGCTGAAACGAGACGCGCGCGGTATTTAAATATTGATTTTTTTATTATTATTATTCTTAGATCATAATAAAAGTTCAAAAATAAATAGATAAACTTCAGATCATTTTTATTGCGAAAATTGACAAACATTGCTAGACCTAATTTTTATTAATATAAAACAAAGTAACTTTGATAGTTCAACAATAACTCTTTAGACCTAAATATCAAATTTGACAGGACTCTCCCACACCTTCTGATGTAGAAACATCGGGTTGTTGAACTTCACCTATTAATGAAAAATAGGTAGTACCTACATACCGCCTGGGTACTTTCAAAACCGAACATAGGGGAATTGCATTGTAACTAACCTTTTTATAGATTCCTGCTCGCCATTTAAACCCACAAGAATGGTAATGGTATGAATAGAACGACAAAAATACAGCGCATTTGATGGTACCAATAAATGTTAGTACTTAGTTATCTTTTTCTGTAAAAAAAATTATAAAGTAATGCTATTTTGAAATAATATAGGTTGCTATGATTGTCAACTTTTTTTTATCTGTCAATTAAATTATTTGAAATCAGTCGATGTTTCTGTTATTAATATCAAATAATATGAATAATAACGAGTATTCAGTAGAGCAGAGGGTTTTTATAATAAAGACATTACCATCCTTGTGAGTTTAAATGGCGAGCAGGAATCTATATAAAGATCAGTTACAATGCAATTGCCCTATGTTCGGCTTTGAATGTACCCACTCGGTATACACGTCGCAGGTTGAAAAAGTATAAATTTTGCCTGTTTAAATACAGAGTTGGCACTGCACCCCTTTTAACCTTCCTCCTACCGCGTCAAATCTCAGCCTCAAACTACCACGTGGGGTACAAACGTACCCCATACGTTATATTAATTAATATCCGAACAGGATTTAAAAGAACAACTTTAGTTGTCTTTAGAGATAGTGTGGAGGGTATACAAGTAACTTAAGCGGTGAAAGTGAATTAAATTTTAATAACAACCCTTACAAATAGTTTCTTTTTCGAAATGTTCGCTATACATACAAATTTTTCACATTTGACGCGGAATTGTCGTGATTTCCGATCCCTGGTTTTACAGTAGATCTAGCACCTACCATTAGATGATACCCTGGGTGTTTCGGCTTCGGTGACTCGTTCGGCCTCTGGAACTACATGTACTATGCATTGTTTGATGAATACCGATAATCTTATCCCAGTTACATATCTATCAATTGCATATTCCTTTACTAAACCTTTGCCAAGAGAAAGGGAAAATATTTTCTGCGTGCATCAGCCTCTTCTGTTTTTGATGGATTGTTTATTTGCCACAGTCTAAATGCATTGATGGCGCCAATGATAAACTAATCGGCTTCAGTATTGCAATCCAATATATAGGTCCACAACGTCATCAACTTTATCGGTAATTTCAGGTTCGTTGACACTAAATTTTTCAACTGGATCCACAGTTTCCACTATGCTCTTGAAATCTTCATCTTCGTCTTCATATAAGAACGCTCGTCTTTCATCTTCGGTGAGATTTTTAGGATCTAGCACATATATAGGCATTTTTTGATGTCGAGGTTAACACTCTTTCTCAAGAATGCACTTGAATTAAAACTATATACTTCTTGCGGGCAAGTTCCAGGATAGCAAACATGCATTTGATAGCACGTGACTAGTGTATGGGCGCTTGTTCAAAGATAATATGGGCAACGCCGAACATGTATTTATCCAAAATTGTTAACGATTATGACAGCCTTCCACTACTGCGTGGGGTACAAATGCACCCCACTTCGGTTTTTAAATTATAAAACCTAACAAAAATATATAAACCTAAAACTAACCAAAGAATCATGTTAAGGAAGGTTAAGTTAACAATGTCTTAAAGCGGCACCTGGGAAAAAAATTTAATAAAGAAATAAACCAGAAAATATTGGGCGTGGGGTGCATTTGTACCCCACGCGGTAGGAGGAAGGTTAAGGTTGGTCCTATTTCTGTTGCATTTAAATTTTGGATCATCACTAACATGCCTGCCACAAACTCGGAAACTTGTTCTATTTTCTATAATAACATCTTCGGGATGTAGGGCCGTGACCCATGACTTGAGAAGCTGTTATATGAAACAATGGAATTAATATTATTTTTTATTAAGCACGCATTTTTTAAAATTTGTATAAACTCATGCGAAAACAAAATCAATAAGTATCTTGTAAACATACGTTTAAAATTTTCAAGCAAGAGTATACAAAAAATTACAATTTACCGGCTATGTACATGTGTACTTTTATTAAAATCTTACCTCAAGGGCCTTTGGTAGAACGTGCATTTTTATGTTCTTGTATATATTACCACAATTTGCCACTATACATTTCAAAACTATGATTAATAAATCAAACACTGCAGTCAAACACGACAAACACAAACGATACAAAAACAAGAACCTAACCTAATATGTAGTACCATAGACTAATAACTCCTTAGACCTCTCAAAATAATGCAGCCGTGGTTTTCGTAAACATTGTACCTCAGTGGTAGGCTAGATGTCGATAGTGGTTGATAGCTTAAATTTGCTCATAAAAGTATTGAGTACCAAAAGAACAAGAAAAGCATAACTTAGCAGGTCCACACCACTTTCTCCCAGGCGGCGATTGTAATTTGCGCAGAATTTTACCTGGACCTGTAATCTCATACGTAATTTGCGCCGAGAACTTGTAAATGTTTGGTAATCCGTAATGTAATTTGCGCCGAGTAACTTATCAACCCTTAATGACTTTTGTATTTGCTGCTGGCAAATCATGTGAAATTTCTTTGGAGTTCGCCCAAAATATGCCTGGACGGAACTTTTCTTATTGAACAAAATTCTTTTTACAATTGTTCACCCTGCATGTTTTACAAGGGGGACACTACATTCCATTGGCATTTTGTTTACTACCTGACAAAAACCAGAAAACTTACGAAAATTTGTTTTTGCTTTTGTGCACGAAATCATTAGAATTAGGATTCAGTTTGAACCCTAAAATTATAGTCTCAGATTTTGAGAAAGCAATTCATGGTGCAATAACCACTGTTTGGCCCGAAACAAAAATTATTGGATGTAGGGTTCACTTAGCCCAAGCTTAGTTCAGGAAGATTCAAGAGCTCGGGCTTGTGGTAGAATACAAAAATAAAGACAGCGATATTGGAAAATGGCTAACATACTTATTTGGTGTTCCATTTCTGAATCCGGGTGAAGTAGGCGATTGCTTCGCCTTTGATTTTCTGAACATTCAACCTGAAGATTCGCGAAAAAAAAATTTTCCGATTACCTAGTGGATAATTATATATCCGAAGACGCTACATTTTCACCAACCAACTGACCTGCAGCTAGTGACAGCATGGAAAGAACGACCAACGTATGTGAATCTTTTCATTTTAGATTTAATTCAAACTTCTACACTACTCATCCGTTTCTTTATATATTTGTTATGTTAGGTTAGGTTAGGTTAAGTTAAATAATTTTCAAACAGATACGTATATCAAAATATTTAAAATACAAACTGTAAAATTGGATGAACCCGCACCGATGCAAAATAGAGATGTAAGGAAACGGGCGGCCTTGTTAAATTCAAAAATTTTAGAATATAAGAATGGTGGTGGCAGATGGTATATGCAATTCGGTCCATTTTACAGGTAGGATTTACGGACCTTAAAGATACTCGGCGCAAATTACGGGTATGCTTAAGGTACCCAACTAATGACCGGTTTACTCAGGTATAATTCGGCGCAAATTACGCCTGCCCCTCCCAGGGGCCAGCAGGTATACAATTTATCGTTTTAAACCTGTTTCCATCCCTTGAAATGGGTTTCTTTATTAATTGTTAAATAAACTGAGATTATTATTAATGCAATATCATTGTTAACAACAATACGAATCCGTTATACAGTCCGTTTTTTTAAATTTTGCCCCGTCCTGTACATAAGGGCTGGTAGATGGAATCTAGGAAACATCCTCCAGAGAGTTACAAGGAAATAAAACCCCTGGAAATTAACTCCCCCTAGAAAAACATAAAAAAACGACAAAAATTATTAAGAATAAATCATCTCAATAACTTTTATTTTATTATTACATTTTATAAACCACCCAGCTTGTAGAAACAGGAACGATTTTGAATTCTTAAAAATTAAATTATACGTAAACCAATTTGCGAAATGGTCTAATTTCGATTTGATTACTTATTGTAATTGTTCAACAATGTGTTATTCATACTATATAAATGCATTTCTCAGCCATAACCAATTAAATTATAAACTTTCAGCATTAATAATTCCTTAACCAAAGGGTTAACACTGATAAATTCAAAATTGGTAGAATTAGAATTTTTCGCTTGACTTTCGACGTATTCGTGAATATTAGCATAGGCTAATAATATTAGACATTTTTGTTACACCCGGTATAAAATAATAATCACATATTATTGTACTTACAATTTGCCCTCGGATTGAGTTATAGAGTTACAAAGCGAAAAAGAATTAGGTACTTTTGAACTTTCAAAATAGAAACATTCTTTAGAAAAACGCGCTTTGGTCTAAAACAATTAGGTATGGTTTTTTATCGATCCCTTATAAGTTATAAAATATTGATTTTTTTATTTCCCGGAAAACCTATTGTTGATTAATCTGTGACGTGCAAAAATTGTCTAAAACAAATAGAATTATTTTGTAAATAGAAATAACAGTAATTATTGCAAATGTATAAGTTAGCCAGTACATAAGTCAGGTAGACAAATTTTTCCATTCAAGAGAGAAGGGTGATTAGGTGATTCATGCATTAAGAAGACGCCTGACCGAGCTATTGCTATTTCACTCAACGTTATAGTCAAATGAGAACGTACCGTGTTGATCATTTTCAAATCCAAACCTACTGCAGCGCTCGCTGCGGCCAAATCCACAATTGAACATAAATCTGGTACCATTAGTGAGAGGTCTAAGGAGTTATTAGTCTATGGTAGTACATATTTTGCACCAAATGGAATATTTAAATCCGCGGTTATAGGTAATTCCCCGGGAATCGCATTTACAAAATAATATAAACAAATCATATTTAAATCGCGGTTGCGCCTTGCTACATGTTCCTACAGTGCTGCGAAAGGTGATGTGATCCGGAACCGAGGGTTTGCAACTAAACTTATTCTGCTACTTTCTGAACAAGTGCGCATAGCATGCCATGTACCACACAGACTGCAACGACCACCACCATTTCGTGCAAGTTATTTTATACAGTGTGTGGATAAAGTTTGGAACAAATTCAATATCTCCCGAAATACTATTAGTGTTGAAAACACTTATACGGAGGCGAGTTATAGGTTCTCGCGTCACGAAATATCGTCACGCGGGATCTAAGCAGGGTGCGAGTATGCGGAGTTGGTTGCGTTGTCGGGCGGCACGCGTTGTTCTGTAAGCGGTTGCGCAGAAGCGTTAATTCTGCCCTTAAAAAAATCCAAAAATATTTTTGTTGTGAATAGAAAACAGAACCAAAAAATACAAAATGTTCAGAACGTAATAATAATCTATTTTTACCAAATGTTTCTTCTGCTGATATTCTGTAATATTTTATTATAATATGAACACTTATATTGTACTAGCTGTCGTAAAAGTCTTAAGTGATTTTGTCTTAAAGCATTAATTCGTTTCTGATTTATTCTCATTTTAAAATTATATATTTTGATTACGCAATTAAACACACAACAGCTTATAAGCATCTTCGCAAAATTGTGCCAAGCTGAGGGTTTTGCCCCCGAAATAAGGGACTTTTAAAATTTTACGATTGAATTCCCTATGTAGCGTGATTCAATTCGACACCCTGTATATTCACTTAGTTTATTAGTTTAGCCAAGTAAGCAACATTTATACCGAGTGGTTGTCATATCCCTGTACATAAGGCGTTTACATTGCTTATCACGTTTATGCGAATTCCTGCTCTCCATTTTTATGGAACAAATTATTGGTAATGGTAGGTACCAAATGAAAGAGAATAATATTCCGCGCAGCTCCCCATTTTTATGGAATAAATTGGTATTGGTATACCAAATTAAAGAGAATGATATTCCGTGTATAGTGCAATTTTAAAAATAAGGGACTTTTAACATTTTACAATTCAATTCCCTCTATGTCGCATAATTCAATTTTACGCCCTGTATATTCTCTTAATTTATTAGTTTAGCGCAGTAAGCAACATTTATACCGAGTGGTTGGTCATATCCCTGTACATAAGCCGTTTACATTGTTTATCACATCTATACGAATTCCTCCTCGCCATTTTTATGGAAAAAATTGGTAATGGTACCAAATTAAAGAGAATAATATTCCGCGTCGTTCAATTTTAGGAATTCTTTGTATAATAAATGAATATGAAGAATATGAATATGAATTTAAATATGAAGGTACATTCGAAAAATATGAGTATTTTTTGTTTTGACAAGTGCAGCACCTCGTATTTTTTGAATAGCGATATTTTTAAATTTTATATTGTTATGTTAAAAAAATAGTAAGTACACCAAGAATTTTTAACCCGGAATATTATTCTCTTTAGTTTACTACCATTACCAATTTTTTTCATAACAATTAGGAGCAGGAATTCGGATAAACGTGATATGTGCAATGTATACTTCCTGTTCAGATACCAACCACTCGGTATACTTGTCTGTTATAATAGTCTGTTTGGTATTTGTATTGTTAACGTTATAATAAACCATTATAAACCAAAACCATGTTCATTATACAGAATGTATAAAAATGGTGGTGCAAGCTTCAGGTAAAGTTATTCCTTGGACAAAACTAAGACAAAAAGCTGATATCAAAAAAGCTGGCAAAGGCTTCCTGAACTTACACGAAGGCTTCAAAGTTCAAAATTGGTAACAATAAAGAATACTGCTCTTGCAAAATAGAGTTAGTTGATGAGTACATTCAGTGATAATAGCTAAAGTTTTTTACCATTGATCGTTTAACTTAACTTCAATTTAATTGTCGATTGTAATCGCTGTTTTTACGATGTGAAATATTTAAACATCAACAAATTATATCAACTATAAATGTAAATATCCAGCAACAGTCAATGAGGTGCTTATTACCAAGTTAGAATATATAATATAAACATAAATGGCAAGAATGGGAGAAGAAGAAAAAATAATAAAATAATAAATAGTGTCCTAATAAATTTAGAATAAATGCTGTCTAAATTTAACCTATAGCTTCAAAGTACAGCCTTAATATTAAAAATGTAACTAAAATAAAGTCAAGCTAACGCAGTAGGTAATATTTTGTTTTCCCAAGAGAACAAGTTTTCAGGCTGAAGAAATGTGTTCGTTAAACTTGTGTTTTTCTAATGATCGCTGTAAGATTTTCGCATCTGAATATCCCGTTTTCCATCATGTTGTCTCACTAGCATTACAGAAAATAACACAAGACCATCAAAATATTATTTTTTTAATAATTTAACGTTTTCCTTAGCCAATCGCCAATCGTATACCACGAATTGTAAACCGTATTTTGGTTTACGGACATTAATTAATTATTAATGTCGATAAACCAAATACGACTTACAATTCGTTTAAAGTTTTGCTCAAAACTATTGTTTAAAACACGAACTTGTATCTCTCCGTCGTAGCTGCCGTTCAACTTGAAAAATTTTATTGTTGATTACTTACATACAAAATCAAAATTAGTTTCCTTTTTAGTGCGATATCTTGCATTACCTGAAACCTGCACCACAATTTTTACACACTCTGTATATTCGATTACCCTATTAAATATACATCGTGTTTGTTTTCAACACCCTCCGATGGTTGCAAGAATTGCGAGATCTGTGCATTTTTTTTCTGGAAAACGCTCGGACAGGTATAGCGATTTAAATTACGGCGCATATTTTAAGATGATTCAAAAAAATTTTGCGTTAGTAATTTTTTTGTAGTGAAGTCATTGACTTTTTTTTTAATTGAAAACATGTAGTATATTTGATTATCGCATTGGATAGACATTGTTTTTCTCTTTTTAAGATTCTAATTTTTTTATACCCTTACATAAGAAAATTTTTGAGAAAATTGCTAAAATAGATTTACGTCTCAGTAGGCCGATCTGGAACAGCGGGTGCAGCTCCTACTCAAAGCAATTGTTTATTTAAGCTTAGTACTTTAACGTGAACAGCAAAATGAGTATAAAAGTACATAAGATTATAAAAAAAGATAAATTAAATAAATTAAATTAATAAGAAATTGAAAAAAAAATTTTATAGTTTTAAATGACACACAAGGAAATGATGAATAAATTGTTACAGGAGATGTTCAAATTGATATCCGTTTACAGCTCGACAGTGTCCAAGACGAAAAATAAACTCTTGTTGAACCCTGTTAATAACACCAGGCGTAATCTGTCTTATTTCATGCCGAATGCGTTCCTTCAAATCTTCCAAACTAATGGTTTATTTAGATACATCTTACTTTTTAAGTAACCCCACATGAAGTAATCAAGGGGGGTCAACTCTGGAGATCTAGCAGGCCACTCCATTGGTCCTCGTCGGCAAATCCATCGATTTGCAATCAAATTACCAGATGAAAATGTACACAATTAATTTGATTAAACGTCAAAATTTAAACAAAAGCAGACATAATACACTAGATTTTACAAAAAAAGGTGTGCACTTTAAAGTAATAAGCTTAAATAAACAATTGCTTTGAGTTGGAGCTGCACCCGCTGTTCCAGATCAGCCTACTGAGACGTAAAACTATTTTAGCAATTTTCTCAAAAAATTTCTTATGTAACGGTATAAAAATATTAGAAGCTTAAAAGAGAAAAACAATGTTTATCCAATGAAATAATCAAATATACATGTTTCCATTTAAAAAAAGTCGATGACGTCACTACCAAAGAATGACTAACGCAAAAGAAATTTGAAGCATCTTAAAATATGCGCCGTAATTTAAATCGCTATACCTATCCGAGCGTTTTCCAGAAAAAAATAATATTTCTGGAGATATGGAATTTGTTCCAAACTTTATCCACACACTGTATAGGTATTACCTGCTAAGAGCAACTAATCTGAACCTCACGTAATTTTAAAACATTGTGTATTTTCATTTGTTGATAATAATATTTGATGTATGTATTGGCGCCAAATCGTCCGTCGCCGGATCGCCCGTGGCCGAATCGACCGGTGTCGAAATGTTCGGCGCCGAATTGCAGGTGCCGAATTGCCAGCGCCAAATTGCCAGCGCCGAACCGCCGGCGCCAAATCGTCCTGCTCCATATGTACCTACGATATACATAGAAGAAGATAGTTCACCTCAAAAGTATCTACTCCATTATTTCATAATATCTCCTACAAATGATTTGTTTAGTAGTATTTACTTCGGTTTAAGTGAAGTCGTTGTATGAGGAACTTCGGGGGCCGCAAATTTAGAATATAAATTCAAAGAAATGGCGACTTTTATGGATTTGGGTCCAAGAAAAATTTAATGACAGAAGAAGATACATCGACAATGTATATCGTATATTTATATCTGAAAACGCGTGTAGCTACTTCCAACGCTAACAAACAAACAAGTTTTAACACCGTTTTCTATGAGAAGTGGTAAAACGGCAGTAGATACTTCGATTCAGTAGTAGGTATGTGCACTTCTGTTTAGCTGTGCGTTGTAGTACGTTCTTCTCAAGTAGCGTAGGTACTTTATATAAAAGAAAATCCTAATGCTAGGTAGTAAATACTTTGTCGAGAAGCATTAGCAGGTACGACTGTTTATGCATACCACCCAATGGTTGAGTTTAGTTTACGCAACACCTTTAAACAGTATTCACGAATTGCGCCAAAGAATAGAATACTGTTGCCAGATAATTCAAGCAAATCCCGGGTTTTTTGAAATTGCGAGGACTTCCTTTGAACGAAGATATCGATCCTGTGTAGATGTAAAAGGACTACATTTTGAACAGACTATTTAATGTGACTCAAAGGCAACTCTACTCAGTAAACAAAGTCATTAAGTTTTCCGACAAGTAGTATATGTACAAAAATCGCTGCTATATCAGAAATGGTTGATTTTGGGACCTATGTTTTATTAAAGAATTTTTAATTGGTTTTCGACCGTACTACATGCCCTATAAATCTTTAAACGTTACTTCAATACACCCTGTGTAATACACATTCAAATAACCGTGAATAGTAAATAATTAGAGGAAAAATTTTTGGCAGAAATTAAAAGTCCCATCCGTATAGTGTGGCCTCGGATTGGCACAGAAATTGTAAATTAGTTTTACACGATAACATGAAGAAACCTAGGTATTAATTTGTTGTTCTCTAATAAAAAATACTCGCCAAGATTTGTGGTCAATTCCAGATTTATTTCCTGTAGTTCAACTGCCGATTTTGGTAACACTGACTGTGGATTAAGATAGCGAGTAGTTCCAGTTTAAAGTTACCTTTCGTTAAGACCTCCTGCAGTTGTCACCTTGTTACTGAAGAAGGCATTAAGTTCGCGAAGTTGTCCATCGCCGTGGTAGCTGTACAGCAATTCGTTTACACTTAAAGACCGTAGTGGTTAAAATCCTTGCACCAATGCTTACTTACAAAAATCCGTGGAAAAAACCCGGAAAAAGCCCCGCTAAAAAAACACCTTGAAAAAAGCAAAGCAGCAAATTATTTGTTGGGAGAACAAATTTTTTTTCAGAATTTGGTTTCCCAGTGAAGCAAGTACTTGGTGCCTCTATGGACAGGCTGATTATTTTTTAATTATGCCTGTCTTTTAAAATACCATAGTATTTTTGCATATTTTGAAACTATTTAAAAGCTAGTTACAAATTTCTTATAAAGGAAAAGGTTTAACATGTCCTGAAACCGATCACCATTATATAAATTGAATTAAATGGTTCAGCTATTTTCCTAACGTGTTTTAATATCATTAATTTTATTAGTTAGTATCCCTATTTTATTTTAATGATTATTTATAAATTGAACACTCATTGTCAACACACTAAATCATAAACAATTTATAGATATCATCCTCAGTATTTATATTGATAGCCTATGCATCCGAACAATAATAAAATTACTAGGTTTTTGACTTTATACTTGACCGAGCGATAACATTCAAATCCGTCAGCACTTCTTATCCTATCGGTTCAGAATGTCGCGGTGAGAATGTCGCGGGACACAATGTCGCGGCGAGAATGTCGCGGACCCATAATGTCGCACGGCCACAATGTCGCATGGCCACAATGTCGCATGGCCACAATGTGAGATTCATTCAGAGTGAAATTCATTTGTACAATAATTTACCTTTATTTTTAAATTTTAAATGTGCTTTTACAAGTTAATATACCTAATGGACATCGGTAATTATTGGTAATATATTGAAAAAATGTAACTTTATTATCAAATTCTTATAATAATATAATGGCCAATAATACTTAAAATTATCAATAAATTTAAATTTGTTATATATAATTTTAATTTCAATTTAAAATATAATTCAAAATCACATGTGAGCTTGAAGTTTTAAATTAAATAAATTAATAAAGAAAATTATTTTAAGTTACTAAAATCTCCCCTTAAGGTAAACTCTTCCTTTCATGCACTTAAATGCATTTTTATGAGGATTTGTAAACAACTGATAAGGATAAGCAATTAAATGTGTAAAAGCATCATGTCACGCGACATTGTGTCCATGCGACATTGTGACCATGCGACACTGTGCCCGTGCGACATTCTCGCCGCGACATTGTGTTCTGCGACATTCCCTCCGCGACATTCTGTACCGGAACCCTTCTTACAATATCAACCAGGAAAGTATTCGATAGATTGATCTCGTGCAGTACACATAATGTCTGAAAGTGAATCTTACTACCTATTTGGACCAGCAGATAGTTTTCCTCTGAGAAATAAATCTGTGGGAAAATTTATATTTGATGCATTAAAGAGTAGATGTGTCAATGAAGCTGTTAATGTAAGTAGATAACACAATTATTTTCTATAAAGTGTCACATTGGTAGAATAATTTGTGGCGTTCTTAGATTACTGCACTTGACCGCACTATTTTAACAAATATATCCACTAATCAATAATTACAGGTTGTACCTTACGCTGTAGTGTAATCGGTTTATATTGTATGGCGTATTTGTCAAAACAGCAGTTGTTTAGAAAAACATTTTTACTTTCTCATACCACCACCATTGGTATATGGAATATTTTCGTGGAAATATACGTTTTAGACCACCGGAAACCCAAAAAGCCTGATTTAAGAAAAATATCTGTCTGTGGATAGGTGGATGTGACTGTGTGGGTGTGTATGAGGATGTATAACGCTTCTAATGCCGAAACAAGAGAACCAATTTTAATTAAATTTGAAATGAAGCAGCACTCGTATATCTAAAATTTATCGGGGGTAATACCACGAGTGCTTAAAAATTATCGATAATTTTCATGAAAACGCGTTGTTAAGGGGGTAGGATCCGCTAAAAAATTCGTAACAAACTACTTATACAACCTATCATACCTCTGTATTTTAAATAAATTTTACAACAAATGATCAAGACGTAAAGATATTTTACAGTGAACTACACGATCCCTTGAGCATAACAATACACAGATTAGCCTTTTGTAAAAGCACTTATACCTGAGTCAGCGATACTATTGACCAAATGAAAGTAATATTGCTATAAAATTTAGAATACACAATTTTCTTAGTTTGTAGATAAACTTTTGCAGTTACTTAGTTGTTTTTGTAAAAATGTACAATGTTTATTAATTTTCATCAACCAATAAAGAAAAAAATTGTGATTGGTGATATAAAATGTAGTGATATAATTTTATATATGGATGAAATCAATAGAACCGTAAAGTTTGATGGACAAAGTATTTATTTGTTTAGAAACAGCGACATTAGATACAATATTCAAAAGTACAGAGAAACAAAAATAAGTAAACAAAATTAATTTATAACTGTTTTTTTCTTCACTTCTTCACATTATTTATTGTGTTATTATTTTCAAAATATTTACCAAATTTCAAGTTATGACATACCTAAAGTTGTATTTTTTTAAATAGAAACCATATAGTTGGCGGAGACTTAGATAGTAAGAGTTTTTTATCCCGTTTTCAATAATATATAATATGTGGGGTCTATTTTATCGTTTTCATAACATTTTGAGAAAAAGAACGAAATTTTTTAATTTCCGCATATTTCTCGTAAGTAGGCGAATGCTATTTTTGTGATTCATTCATCACATATTAACTGGCAAGAAATCATATTACAACTTGAAAGTGCAAAATGATTTATGAAAACTTCGAAAAATAATATGATATGTTAGAATGTTTTATTCAAATCAATAATAATTGCGATGCTGCAAGCGAAGCATATTTTAATCGCTATCCAGAAGTCTATTTTCAGTAGATTAAAAAAAATCTTCTTGATCACGGATCGTTTAACAAAACAAGATAATAAAACTACAATATTCAAAATGATAACAAAAAATTAGAATAGTTTTAATTACCACAAAAATAAATAGAAATCAGAAATATGGTTTCCATTTAAAAATAGACAACTTTGTGTCATAACTTGAAATGTGAAATATGAATATCGTATCTCCATTGGTTTCAATTATGTTAGTTGTTTATGGTTGTCATGGATATAATAAGTAGTTGTGTATAATAAAACATTTTAGTCAGCTGTATATAATAGCTGTTTTTAGTCATTGAAAATTATTGCATGAAATACCTCAAAAACCGCTAATTTGAAATGAGTAGTTTTTATAAAACAATTTTTTATGCTGGACTTTTTCTTCCGCCGCTATTTTTTCCTACATTCACATCGTACCTGTTCAGCCCTAATTATTGCAATTGCTGCCAAGAATTGCACTTTATTATAGATAAAATATTACTATAGTTAGGTACTTACTTGTTATAATACTCCATAATGTAATAATAATAATAATATAATAATAAAATAATTGTTTACGCAAGTTATCAACCGAACACGACTAATAGGACATGCAAAGTGTGTTTTTAATAATTACTTTCTATGCATTTCTTATTGCAAATGCACTGAAAGGACAAATTTCACAGAAGAGTAATATTACTGTAATTAAGTTATTACTTATTTACCCCAAACTTTCAAATTCCAACTCATATCTTATAATTATAACTTATAACAGAAATGATAAACAAATATCCTTTATGTACCTTAGTAATTATTCTGAACGACACATTACTTTCGAAAATTACGATTTAAATGCTCAATAATTTGTGAAATAAAGCCCTCCAAAATTTAGCTGAATCTAACAATTATTTCTTGTCTTGCATAATTGGCATTTGAAAAATCAACTCTACCTCACTATTACCTCTGGTTTTTCTACCTGTGTGTATTGTCGAATATGAATAAATTGTAAGTCTGTAAAATGGGAAAAGCCAAAGCAATAGAAGCCGAGAAATATGCATCATCCGTCCTTTTCTTATCTATAGTTATTCTTGTCTTTATTACATTGCGTATTAGAAGTAAACATTTAAATTGCTGATTTTATGGTTATTATTTGTTTAATCATAATTTTGTAAAAAGAGTTCGACTTGAAGATACCCACTGCTGGAAGTAACGAAGTTTAAGGAATACACAAGAACAAATATGGAAGATATAACTATTTTTATTTTCAAAAATATTTGACCCGATTGAAAAAAAATTAATTGCACATTAACGAAAAAAAAAAAAAATAAATTCGATTATGTTAGATCCTGTCCTTTACACTGAAGTTGATATGCGTTTAAACAAATTTAAAAAAAAAATAAGAAATAACCCCACAATCACCAATTAACCCATTTTTTTTATTTGAAGAGATAAAAAAATTTTTTCTTAAATTTTCGTTAATAAATCTAAATTTGAGTGTTTCTCATCATAGAGAACTTTTTCATCTATAAAAGGTAAATAAATAGATTGAATTTTAAAAGGGAAATTTCTGTGACTTCCACTGCCTTAATAATTTCACGAGCTCGTAGAGAGAGTGAAATTAGACAACGTGTTTGAATGAAAATTATCCGGTATACTCGAAACCAATAGTATTTTTCAAAATGAATACAAGTTCGGATACTGGAGTCTCGCGATCAAATGTGTACGTTTTTGCGGCGCAAAATGACATTAACTGTCTCCCGACACTGTTCTTGCTCTTTTTCGTATTTTTGCATTCACTTTTAATAACATTTTCATCAATTTCTCGTTCTGAGACATTCCCAAAACGGTTCATGACGTTTAATAAAATTGTTTTTTTTTTTTAGTATTATGTTGTGGTTGCAAATATTTCATGGCAACGTGGAATTTCCACTAGATTGGCATGGCAACGTAGAATTTCCACTTATTAATTTTGTACTGTAGGTACCTACTGTTACAACAATGTATGAGTGAAATATTCGACAAAATACGCTTTTAAAAAAATCCGAAACGCGAAGTGAAAGTTAGACATGTTTTTTTGGTAGCTTATTTTTCAGAAGCAAAATTTTGCAAATCAGAGTAGAGCATATGAAAGAAGTCCTTTGGGGGTACTATCCTACCATGAGGAAATAAACAGGGCTTTCATTTCAAAACTAACCACCTTTAATAACTCTAAAAGTTTTGAAATTTCCAGTTTTAATAAAAACACGTCAACTTTGATATCGAGGGGACAGTTTAAAACCGCCATTGAAGTAATTTTATAATTCACACTCCACTCCAGCAACCACCACTTTGAAATTTCAAATGGAACCACCTACTTTGTGATATATCATTTTACAGGTAATACAATTCTCTGTCTAAGCTTACTATTTTTTATTGCAACCCATCACCCCCCCCTCCACAACTTTTCTGAAATTTTTTCCGGTTTGTAAAAAAACACGTCAAGTAGGTGGTTCCATTTGTAATTTCAAAATGGGGGTTGCTAGAGTGGAGTGTGAATTATAAAATTACTTCAATGGCGGTTTTAAACTTTCCCCTCGATATCAAAGTTGACGTGTTTTTATTCAAACTGGAAATTTCAAAACTTTCAGAGTTATATATTAAAGGTTGCTAGTTTTGAAATAAAAGCCCTGTATAATAATATATACAGAGTGATGATAAATTCTCGCACAAAAATAATATTCTGGTTATTTAATGTTTTTGCGGAACATCCTGAGAGCCGTCGATTTTTGTTTTTAAATTGCGATTCAGACATATAATTTTCAACCCCTCACCCCTCAACCCCTAATTGCTAGCAACCCCAACTTTAAAAATTTAAATAGAAAGATACCCTTTGTGATATCTCTTTTGATAGGTCTTTTTATTCTTAATATAACCAAAAAATGCTTTTTAAAATCGGTTGATAAATAACGGAGATATTTAACAAAATGTAGTCAAATGAAAATTCGACAAGAAAACGGCTAAATGGTAGACTGTAAAAAAGGCACTTACCTACTGACCTAAAAGTGTGGTTTTGATCGGTCATTATTTCTACGCTGTGACGTCATAATTTTTTTTAAATGTCAACCCCATTTTTTACATTGATTACATGTTGTTAAATATCTCAGTGATTTATCAACCGATTTTGAAAAACTTTTTTTGATTATATTAAGAATAGAAAGACCTATCAAAAGAGGTATCACGAAGGGTATCTTTCTATTTAAATTTTTAAAGTTGGGGTTGCTACCACTTAGTGGCTGAGGGGTGGGGGGTTGAAAATTATATGTCTAAATGGCAATTTAAAAATAAATATCGACGGTTCTCAGGATTTTTCGCAAAAACATTAAATAACCAGAATATGATTTTTTGCGATCCTTTATATCATCACATATAAAATATATATAATAATAGTTATTTCTGTTACAAGGCCGTGAACTAGGACTTTTTTTATTAGGATGAATATTATTTGGCGAGGCGAAGGCCGAGCCAAATAATCATTCGAATAAAAAAAAGATAGTCCACGGCCATGTGGCATACAAAATTTTGTGTGCAACTGTGAAAAATTATTACCAAAATTAAAGTATCGATCGAATCTTTACATAAAATTGAAAAAGCTAATTTCATTCAAGATCATGACCCGTAAAAAAAAGTCTTTGTCGGCCGGTAAAAAAAAGTCTTTTTTTTTACATTGTCAAGGCTTTATTTTACTATAAACAAATGTGCTATTTCACGACTCAAAATCAAGCAAAAAAGTGACGTTTTTTTGACAGTTGCACACAAATATAATTTAAAAATTGCAAAAACGGTGGCAACGGCGGCGTTCTTCCAAAATTTTGAAAATTTTGAAGAATAGGTAATTGAAAAAAAACTGGCGACACGATTTTATTTAAATTTTCTACACTACTTAAAAATTTTGTATTGGAAACATTTTCTTTTGTTTGATGAATACTAAGATTTTATTGCGGCGTCCTCTATGAGATTTTGAAAATTAGAGATTAATGATCCTATAACTCTTTTATTAGTCAAAATATGAAAGAAGTTTAAAAATATAAAAGTTGTTCAGTATATAGCTCTCCATTCTACTAAATTTATATCACGAATACAGGGTGTTTGCTTTTCACAATACAATAAACAATTATGTCACTTTAAATAAAACGCCCTATAGTATATACAGAGTGTCTCTAAACCTAGTACAAATTTACCAGCCGCTTTCTAACGCAAAAATAAGTCGAAAATGTCTATAAAAATTTTGTCCTAAACTGCAGCATAAGGAAGCTGCACGTCTTTGAAAATGGTGTTGAAAAACGGAAAACAATTGCATTTTAAAAACGGTTTGAGATAAAAAAAATCGAGATTTTGCATGCAGCCTAACCTATTGAAGGTATAAACAGTACGAGCACTTACTGTAACTACTTTTATTTTAATTTATTTTTCAATACATTAATTTACTAACAAATCCAGCATTCTAAATTGATTTTGGCTAAACAGAAAACCTGCATTTTATAGGAAACGGTTAGTCCAGGAGAGTTGAAACAAGAGTACCTTTTTTGTTAATTAGGCAACAGGGAATATAAATATCTAAACTAAAATGGAAAAAAACAAAAGGTTAAGAAAAGCGCAGGTTACAAGAAAAAGGAGATAACCCCCATTCGCACAGCCCCTGGTTAATTTTCAAAAAAAAATAGTAGTAGAAAATTTATACCTTTAATAAAAATTTCGATTTTTTATCTCAAACCGATTTTAAAATGTAATTGTTTTCCATTTTTTCTGTTTTATATTGCTATAATTTGACCAAAGATTATCGAACAATGACTTCAAGTCTCATAAGGCGCCGCCGCTGCCGTCGTCTTGTGAATGGCTATGGGGCGACACGAGTTCGATCCTTCTTTTTCAAAATTAAGTAATAGGGGGTTGGAATCATGGAGTTGCCCAGAATCTTATAGCTATTAAGACTACAAGCGTTTTATAGAAGGTTTAAAACTGGTAATTCAAATCCGAGCGAACGTAGTTAGCGTAGGATTTTATATACAGACTTTTAAACTGTATAACACGAATCGCTATTACTTGAGACGCCCAACAATACACAAAATACGAAGATTGCCTGTGGGTACTATAGTAATATCAACAAAATTTGAAAGGGTACGTACTTTATACAGAGAGTACAAATAGAAACAGCATCCAGTTAAGGGGATGTTACTTTCATGAAAATAAGGGGAAAAGTTCCTATTAACATGGGTCCGAAAATGCCTTGTTATCGACATGCACCGGTGTTGAAATTTTTTTTAATATATTCCGAAATGATTATTATTATTATTTTACAAATAATGTTCAAAATGACCGCCATTAGCTTTGACATGAACTACGTTTACTGCCTCGACATGCGGTACGCTAAAAAAATGATTAAAAAGAGAGTGAGCTGGGGGAAAAATAAAAGAATGGTGAAAAATAATAAACTGACATGAAAAGTGCAAAAACGTTTGTATATTATATTTTAATACTTGTGTAATTGTGTAGTTTAATTACGTGTAAATAAAATACAAAAACAGAAGCGTATTAATTGGCGCCCAGAACGTGAGGCCGACCAACAAGTGAGTTGGACACGAACCGAAAACCGAAAAGAAAAACCCGAGAAAGAGATGCCCAAGACACGCCGGAATCAAAGACAATCCAATCCCGATCAACTTAGCGAAGGGTCGGAATCAGCACATAACAATCCACTTCTGGGAGTGAAAGAAAACACCCAGTGGCGCTCAACCCCACCAACAATGATTACCTTAAGTGAGGATCAATTCGAGGCACTATTGTCCCGAACAGCGGCACCCAAAATGATCGAATTACCAACCCCGTTTAAGGGAGAGGATATCGAAGATCCGATATCTTTCATTAAAAATTGTCAAGAATACTACAACAAAACCAACTGCAGTGAAAGGGATTTACTACGAATCGTTAGTGACTGTTTACAAGGAAAGGCAGCTCAATGGTGGCGGCAGTACTCGGTCCTTCCATTCACATGGTTGGAATTTTCAGAACGTTTTATTAAGAAATTTGATGGTCCCGAAATCCATGCAGTACTCACTGCCCAGCTGTACGGACAGAAACAAGCAGCAAAGGAAAATGCCGAGTTGTTTCTGTTGAAAAAACTGCAACTGTTTCGTCGTCTCCGACCAAACGAACAGAGCTCAACCGCAGTGCCATTTTTGATAGAGTTATTAAAACCGTCCATTAAACCTTATTTAAGGATAACCATCCCCAATACTCCAGAAGATTTGGTGGCGATAGCAGCGAAAATCGAAAAGGATTTAGACGAACAAACACCGGTAATTCCTAGGGAAACTCGTCAGTTAAACCGAGAAGCTGATAACCTTCCAAGGTGCCGTTATTGCCCCGGCAGACATTTTCATCGCGACTGCCTACAACTTTACGCTCGTGACGCGGTTCCGGAAATTCCAGCGGCTTCAAACCATCAGCAACAAGAAGACCAGCCGGAAAGCTGGAGAAGGCCGAGGCGCGAGGTAGCCGACCAGCGCCCATCAGCGGCCAACAACAATGCGCAACATTAACCACGACCCACCAAAAGCTGCCACACATCCGAGTCACCCATGGTCATCAAGAAGTGAACGCCCTCGTCGACTCGGCAGCCTCTCACAACTTTATTCATCCCCGAGTCGCCACTTACCTTGAACGGCGACCAAGCTCCCACACCTCGGCCACGATGGCTCAGGAAAACGCAAGTATAACAATAACAGGTGAAGTTGACTTACATCTCCAAATAGGTCGCATAAGCTACACCGTTCCCTGCACCATCGCCGAAGGTCTCCGGGAACAAATAATTTTAGGATATCCATGGTTGTTTCAAAGCCACGCCACTGTGGATTTCGTTCGTGGATGCATTCACCATGGGGTAAAAGATAGGGACACCGTCTTCTATCACCACCCCAGGTTACTCCCGGCAACTGCGGAACCTATTCCACTAATCAACATCAACCATGACTTTCCCTTAGATAAGGCGCAGGAATTGAGTCAATTAATAAATGAATTTTAGAAGTATGGCGAAGCCACGTCGCCCCCACTCGTTCTATACAGCATGAAATACGAGTAGCCACACAAGCTCCTGTTAGAAGCGCGAATTACCGCTACTCGGAAGAAAAGAAATGTATAATCACCGAACAAGTAGAGCAGATGCTCGCCAGCGACATAATCGAAGGAAGCCATTCCACACATAACTCACCCATCGTGATTGTGAAGAAAAAAGATGGAAAACCACGTTTCTGTCTCGACTTCCGCCGTCTAAATGAGGTTACCATCGACGAGCCCGCCGTGCTGCCTCTGGTACATGAAATCCTGAAGGATGTCGGAACAGCAACCACATTTTCATCTCTAGATTTAAAATCAGGCTACTGGCAAATAGCGTTGAAACCTGAGTCCAGACCATTCACCGCTTTTACTACCCCGGATGGGGCCCAGTACCAGTTTAAAGTCATGCCCTTCGGTTTGAAGACCGCCCCCATGACTTTCCAACGCTTAATGACAAACCACGTACTTCCGGGATATCTACATCGTTTCTGCATCGTATATCTTGACGATATAATCGTGTATTCCGAAACCTGGGACCAGCATCTAACTGACCTGCGTTTGGTATTGGAGCGTCTCCAAGAGCATGGATTACTTGGCGCACTTGGAAAGTGCAACTTTGGGAAACGTACACTACCTTACCTCGGACACATCATCAGTACTGAAGGAAATCAATCACAGATGGAACACGTGAAACAAATCACGTGCGCCGCACCACCAAACAACCGAAAAGAATGGTGACAGTTTTTGGGAATATGTAACTGGCTGCGCGAATACGTACCCCGATTCGCCGATCTTTCCAATCCTCTAACCAACCTTCTGAGTACCAAACGACGATGGCAATGGAACCACGAAGCCCAGCAGGCTTTTCAACAACTCCAACACCAGCTACAGCAACCCCTGAAATTGGCCCGTCCAGACCCGCAACGAAGGTTCGTGCTTCAAACAGACGCGAGCAAGTTGGGAATGGCAGCCGTGTTATACCAAGCCCGCACAAATGGAGAACGTGATGTAATTTCTTACGCTAGGGCAAAATTCACCCCTGCAGAACAACGTTATCACTCCAACGAGCAAGAGTGTTTAGAGGCAGTATGGGCCATCAAAAGGTACCGTCCTTACCTCGAAGGACGTCCATTCACGCTACGTACAGACAATCGCGCATTGACCTGGTTAAATGTGGCCAAGGAACAACGTGCTAAACTTACCCGTTGGGCTTTGCTACTTCAGGAATTCAACTTCACCATAGAACATTGTCCCGGAAAGGAAAACGAGCTTCCGGACGCGCTGTCTAGAAGACCAGGCGGTCCAGAAGCCTCTAACGCGTGGGAAGACACCACGAACCTAATACCTCCAGAAGAATCTTTTGCAACCAACATGGCAGAACCCGCTCCTGCGCTGTACCTTACCACACAGGCCAGCCAGGACATCCACGAACGCATTTTGCAATCCCAGGAGAACGACCTAGAAACACAGCAGTTACGGGAGGTTCTGAATACCCAGGCAACAACTGGACATGGGGAAAGCCAATACCGTCTCGAAGGCGGATTACTGGGATTCCAGAACGGTCGCACGTTGGCTCTTTTCGTGCCTGCCACACTTCGTCTTGAAGTATTAGCAAATTTTCACCACGACGGTGAAACACACATACACCCAAATTTAATGATACCAACAATTCAACAGGAATACTACTGGCCAGATTTAGCTGTTGATGCAGAAGAATATTTCCGGAACTGTGCCCGCTGCAGTGAACCTTTACAACGGGAACCTCGAGTCATAAATTCCTTATGGGAAGAAATTCAGAACGCTCAAGCTGCCGATCCATACACACAGGATAATCTGCATCAGCCCACCACCAGTCCGAAAAGTAAACTTCACGAAACCTACCTCGTAGAACATAATTTATTATTTCGGAAGATCACTGTTGGAAAACGCATCTACGTACCTACACCAGTTCGACCTTTAGTACTCCACGAGTACCATGATTTGGAAGCAGCAGGACACCCAGGCGTGGCAGAGACTACACGAGCCGTGGCGGCCAAAATGTACTGGCCTACATTGCGAATGGATGTTCGTGAACAGTGAAGGGTACAAATCAACGAGCCGCTCCCCAACGAGCGCACCAACCACGTGCTCCTTGGGATGTACTGACACTCGATTTAATGGGACCATATCCTACCTCTAAAAAAGGGAAACGTTTCATTCTGGTCATTACAGACTTATTCACCCGGTGGACTGAGGCATTTCCGCTTGCCACAACTCCGGCTACGGCAATCTGTAGAATACTAGAAGAGGAAGTGTTTAACAGGTATGGATTCCCAAGTGCTCTCCTGACAGATAATGGTCGACAGTTTATCAGTCGTCATTGGCAAGAGGCTTGCAACCGCTGGGACGTAAATCATTGGACCACATCCATATACCACCCCAGAGCAAATCCCACCGAGAGAGTGAACCAAGAGATAAAGAAAGGTTTGAAATTGAGATTTCAAGGAAGAGATCACCGAAGTTGGGACACCTACATTCCCAAGATATTATTCAATATCCGAACACGGCGCAACGATAACCTGGGATGCACGCCCGGTTACGCTCTATTTGGACAAGAAATACAACGTCCCGGAGATTGGAGATATCCCGCAAATCACCAGCCGGCACGAGCCTACGTGCAACCCCGTGACCACAATCGTCAACAACGCGACGAAGCAATACGTGACAGACAGGCCTGCAAAAACCAACCAGAAGAAAACCTTCCCGTTTTCGCCCCAGAGCAATGGGTCATTATACGTAATCATCCCATCTCCGAAGCTGCTGCCGCCATTCATGCCGGGTTCCAACCCAAGTGGATAGGTCCGTACCAAATTCACAGACAGCTAACTCACAGCATGTATTTGATTCAGAAAGGAAATAGATTGGTCAAGGTACACCAAGATCAAATCCGCCCCTCGCCGCCTCCGCAAACGTATGTCTAGGACACCAAGATGGGGGGGATTGACATGAACTACGTTTATTGCCTCGACATGCGGTACGCTAAAAAAATGATTAAAAAGAGAGTGAGCTGGGGGAAAAATAAAAGAATGGTGAAAAATAATAAACTGACATGAAAAGTGCAAAAACGTTTGTATATTATATTTTAATACTTGTGTAATTGTGTAGTTTAATTACGTGTAAATAAAATACAAAAACAGAAACGTATTAGCTTCAAGACAAGTTTTTATTCTTCGAACAAAATTTTGAGGCTAAAGGCGGTCATTACTCAAAAAACGAATTTGCAGTGTTATTTTTTTATTCGCACTTTTCATCTTTGAAGTGTGATTTACACGAGATTGGTTAATAGTAGGAAAAAATCTCAAGGGGCTGTTTCAACCGTAAATTAGTTGAGAAATTTGAAAATTGTATCAAACACCAAAAAGAAAACAGTGGCCTACCATGTTTTCCTCCAGAAATATTCTCATACACAACTGTAGATCCTGTAGTTACGCCACTGGAGAAGTAAGAAACTGAATAATATATGATCCACTTAATAGCAAATGTACTACATACATACTACGTACCTATTGCTTACTTTTTAAAATTTAATTTCTAGTCATTTACGAATAAATTAAAAAAAGATAGTCACTTTTACAACAAGTCGTTAGACGAATAAGCTTTGTCACAATATTGAATAGTAATCGTGATCATGGTACTTGGTCCTCGATACGCTGGACACTATTTTTCATTCTGTTTTGCTAAATACTTATAGTTGTGCTAGAATTTAAATTACAATATGGCAATTTAAAAAAAGAATCTGTTGAATGCAGAATAAGCTGACCATAATTAAAACATTTAATTAGAACTAATTAATTTGGTCTTTACAGATTGACGCAGGAACGGAAGAAGTTCTAACTTGCCAGCAACTATTGGAAGACAGCATAAGAATAGCTGGCGTGTTAAAACATTTAGGGGTGAAGAGAGGAGACATAGTCGCCATTAGCAGCGAAAATACAATAAACTACTGCGTACCAGTGTTAGCTGCCCTTTACATAGGTGCTACTGTTAATCCATTAAATCCAGGTTATGCCCTAGGTAACTTAAAACAAGCCATATTATATAACTTCAAATGCAATAATATAATATTATATATTATGCTTCCAGGAGAATTAAAACACACCCTTGGAATATGTAAACCAAAATTAATATTGTGTTCGGAATTAGTTCTGGAAAATTTACTAAATATAAAAAAAGAATTAAAATTTATAGAAAACGTAATACTTATGGGATCTAGATCTGAAAAACACAACGAGATTGAAAGCTTGGAAAATTTATCAAAAACGGTTAAGATAGATTTAGAAAACTTTGAACCTGAAACTGTCGACTGCTCTGAACAAGGTGCATTTGTCTTTTTATCTTCAGGAACCACTGGTCTACCTAAAGGGGTATTTGTAACTCATCAAAACTGGATGTCATCTATGAGTTACTTGCAGTAAGTATTAAACTAGGATTAATTACAATACTTGTTTATAATGTAATGTAATTTTAGTGATAGGAAATATGCAGGAATATCTTCAGAAGAGACAACTGTTTTGGTGTTGCCACTATTCCACATATTTGGTTTATTAATTCAGATTGCTGGAATTGCTTTTCGTATGAAATTAATATTACTGGAGAAGTTCAAACCTGATATATTTTTGCAGTCGTTGCAGAATTATAAAGCAACGAAGCTATTTATCGTTCCGCCGCTTTTATTGTTCCTTGCCAAAACCCCCATAGTTGATAATTATGATATATCTACCTTAAAAGACATTCTGGTTGGGGCAGCACCTGTCTCAAAACAATTGCAAATTGAGGCTACGAAAAGGTTAAAGTCTAAACTATATCTACACTTTTTAAATCTCTGAGTTGTATTATGGTTTTAGACTGAGTGATGCTACAATACGCCAATTGTATGGACTAACAGAAACTACAGGAGCTTGCACGTTTCAAACGCTTGGTATCGGTACATTTGGAAATGCAGGTATACTTGTTCCAGGTATAACAGCTATGGTTTGGGATGCTAATCTCAATAAAACACTGGGCCCCTTAAAAACTGGAGAACTATGTTTCAAAGGACCAATGGTTATGAAAAAATATTTTGGGAATATAGCTGCTACTGAAGAGTCCATTGATAAAGAAGAATTTTATCACACTGGGGATATGGGATATTACGATGAAGACGGTAACTTTTACATTGTAGACAGATTGAAGGAATTGATTAAATATAAAGGATTTCAAGTAACCAAATACAAACGCGATTTATAATAATTATTTTTAAGAAATTATTTCTTGTAGGTTCCACCAGCCGAACTTGAAGCATTAATTTTGGAACACCCTGGTGTTAAAGATTGTGGGGTAGTTGGAATACCAGACGAAAGAGCTGGACAGGTGCCACTAGCGTATGTTGTTAAACAAAATGGTACGAACATTACAGAACAGAACATATCGGAATATGTAGCAGGTATGTTTTTTAAGATACAAAAGTGAGGATGGTTACACATAGTAAATCTGTTACAGCAAGAATCTCTGCACAAAAACATTTATATGGTGGCGTTGTTTTTATAGAAGAAATTCCAAAAAATCCGTCGGGAAAGATTTTACGACGAAAATTGGTAGAAATTTTTAATACTACTTGTGAACTTTCACTACATCAAAATGGGGTTTGCAAATGAATTGTTTTCGTTAAAGTGTACCATGCAGATGCAGATGCATGCATGCAGAATAAGAGGCGGTATTATATTTCCGCCTGTAGTTAGTCAGGCTTAGTCTTTAGTCAATAAGATTGTATGTAGGTACAATAATATTATTGTTAAGATTATCGAAAAGATTACGATATTCAGTATTTTACTCGGTATAAAATAAATGTCTTTGATTCACATATTGCCTGTATTTTATTTTCAACCGATATGAGCGATAAGCTATTGGCCCTATAAAGGAGCACGCGCACTTGTTCGGTTCGGAGCCGTCCGATCAGCAAAAGTCAAAATACATGGAAATGAATGGCAGCCCGCGCATTATGTCGGTTCGGTACGGCACCATCCTCTTCGACCCGTTCGGTTCAGTCCAAGTATACTATAGATGGCAAAAAATTTCGAAAGTCCGATCAGTCTATAGATAAACGCAGGGTGCCTTGATATTGGCAAGATATTGCTTTTGAAAATGCAGTAGATGTATAAGTTCAAACATTTGTCACTGGACATTCTAAAATACTAAACTTTCCATATGTAGGTACTTCTCTAAGGATTATAATCATGAACCCAGAACCTGGGAGTTGCTTTTCCATTTCATGGCATGCAATGGCAATCATCACATCTTCTAGTAAATGAATTTAACCAACCTCGAAAATTGAACAATTGAACAATTGAGAAGGAAGAAATGGTGACCGTCCTTTACTGTTATTGGCAGAAGAAACAAACGCACTTTTAAAAAGTTGGGTTACGTTACTTTTAGCACATGCCGCAATGTATTACGAACGTTAATGACCGACCAAAATTTAGAACTGTTTTTAGTTCATGCATTACAATACCTTGAGAATATTCATGGAACCCACATGTAAAGTCAGCGACAAATGTTTTCACCAGTATTATACCCCTGAACCCGCTTTTCTGAGAAATACAGGGTAGCTATTAAAGATTGGACCAAAGCCATAGTGCCCAACCGCTTTGAGCTATTAATTTGGAATTTGGAGCACTTCAATACGACATCACTTCGCATACTTTACAGTATAGAAAAAATTTCTTTGGCTCATACTTTCGGAGTCCGGTCGCCGTCTTGAATTTTTTTAAATGGTAATAGGGGTAACGTAATACATCATTAGAAAGCTTGATTATTTTTCTTTCTAATCATGGTAAATTAATATGGGGTTACATAAGAAAATAATGCAAAAAAATTAGAAAACAATTTGCCGTATGCTCAGGCGGCTATTATGGTATGCTTTAAATCTAGGTAGCTCTGCATTAACACAACGTCAAAATTAAACAAAAAACAAAATAAACAAACAATGAATAAACAAGGTACCTACTAAAATTGGGTCTAGGACACAATCCCCACAGGACACAACCCCCACATGGACACAATCCCCACATTGGACACAACGCCCACATTTCGTTTTGCTCACAATCCCCACATTGGACACAACGCCCACACCTCGATTCGCCCGCAATCCCCACAAGGGACACAACCCCCACATTTGAATTTGCCCACAAACCCCACAAGGGACACAACGCCCACACCTCGATTCGCCCACAATCCCCACAAGGGACACAACCCCCACATTTGAATTTGCCCACAAGCCCCACTAGGGACACAACGCCCACATCTGATGGTGACGCCGCGCCATCTCCTTGTCGTGCAAGTTTTGATATGTATTAACCGCTGCTGAGAGCAACTAACCTGAACACAGACTAAGGTGCCATGTGCACAGATTTTCGTAACATGTACACTGTTGACCACCTCCTTTTCGTGCAAGTTCTTATTTATATATATTACCTGCAAAGAGCAACTAACCTGAACACAGACTAAGGCACCATGTGCACAGATTTTCGTACCATGTACACAGACAACAAAGATGCAACATGAATATCCCTCAGCTTACCTGCTAACCATTTTTTGTTTTCTTTTATGAGCAATGAAAATCCCTCAGCTTACCTGCTATCCATTTTTGTTTTCTTTTATGAGGAATAAACATCCCTCAGCTTACCTGCTATCCATTTTTGTTTTCTTTTATGAGGAATGAGCATCCCTTTGTGTTACCATCTTCTTCTTTTTTAGCCATCTTTCTATATATATTACCAGCAAAGAGCAACTAACCTGAACACAGACTAAGGTGCCATGTGCACAGATAATCTCAGTATCTTTGTAAAAATTTAATTTTCCCAGGTTTTTACAATTTATTGTAAATTACATCTTTTCTAATGTTATTTCGGTTGCCTATCTGGACGGCGCGGCGTCACCATCAGATGTGGGCGTTGTGTCCCTTGTGGGGATTGTGGGCGAATCGAGGTGTGGGCGTTGTGTCCAATGTGGGGATTGTGAGCAAAACGAAATGTGGGCGTTGTGTCCAATGTGGGGATTGTGTCCATGTGGGGGTTGTGTCCTGTGGGGATTGTGTCCAGGCCCCCTAAAATTAAACAAACAATTCTAAAAGTTAAAAAACAAATAAGTACCATGTGATTGTTAAAACTGTGGTATCAAAAAACTGCTTAAATTCACAAAATGTTCAAACTGTTTTCTGTCACCATACCCAATCAGTTTCTGTCAAACCAATCCATGTTTAACAAAATTCAAATTGTTAAATTTCTACGAAAACTATGACAATGTACCTACTGTCATCTGCTAAACAATTACTGATTGTTTTTTTGTTTAATTTTAAAGCTCTGTTAAAGCATAGCCACCTAGAATTAAAGCATATAATAAATAGCCATCTGAGCATACGACAAATTGTTTTCTAATTTTTGTGCATTATTTTCTTATGTAACCCCATAATAATTTACCACAATTAGAAAGAGAAAAAATTAAGCTTTCTAATGAAGTATTGCGTTACCCCTATTCTCATTTAAGAAATTTCAAGATGGCGACCGGGCTCCGAAAGTATGAGCCAAAGAAAATTTTTCAGTAGTGTAAAATATGCAAAGTAATGTTGCATAGAAGAAGTGTTCCAAATTTCAAATTAATATCTCAAAGCGTTTGAACGCTACTACTTTGGTCCAATCTTTAATAGCTACCTACCCTGTATAAGAGGTAACATAACTCCGTTTTTATTGTTTTACATATGTTATCTTGGTAACGCTGTTAACAAGATGAGTTCAATAGAAACGTATTACACTCCTCAGAGTCCTCACTAAAGCGGGTTACGGTAGTACAAGACTGGTGAAAACATTTGTCAGTAACTGCTATCAACTATGATTTTTACAGCAGGTGGTCGATAGTTCACGGCAGCACTGTCTAAATATTAATCCCAAAAAATCTGCTTTGATGATATTTGGAAGAAAAAATGAGAGGCAAGCTGTTTCAAATATTTCTGTAATAAATTGTCGATTATGTAGAAGTTTTCCCTTCAGATACGAGCCCAGTCGCACATGTATTGGACCAAAATGTTTTTCAAACTTATAATTTAATCTATAGTATGTTCAAAAGTTGAGCGATAAGATAAACCGCGTAAACATTCTGAGAAACTATGTACTTACCTAATATTTCTTAAAACTTTACATATTATTACTAGATTCATTGAAAAACTACAATCAGAAATAAATTGCTGGTTTTGAAAACATCCCCTTATCCCCTATTTGGGCATGAAAGAACAAATTGATGCTTTTAAGTTATAAAACTAGCTCGTAGGTATATATATTTTTACTTTAAAATTCTACTTACTTACTTTATTATTCTAATGAGCATCAATTTGTTCTTTCATGCCCAAAAAGGGGATAAGGGGATGTTTTCAAAACCACCAATTTATTTCTGATTGTAGTTGTTCAATTAATCTAGTAATAATATGTAAAGTTTAAGAAATTGTAATTGTAAGTACATAGTTTGTCAGAATGTTTACGCGGTTTATCTTATCGCTCAACTTTTGGACATACTATAGATTAAATTATAAGTTTGAAAAACATTTTGGTCCAATAGGTACATGTGTGACTGGGCTCGTGCAGTCAGGAATTTATGATTGCGTAGGTATTGATACAGATCTGAGATTTACGGAACATATTTCTAAAAACCTACAAAAAGCATATTGCAACTTAAAGTTAATATACCAAAATAGATATATTTTAACGCAAAAAGTAAAGACAATGTTATGCAATTCTCAAGTCCTTTCTCACCTTGATTACGCAGATGCCGTGTATGGGCCCCGTCTTGATGGGACTGTCAAACATAGAATACAAAAACTTCAAAATTCGTGTTTGCGTTTAATATATGGTATAAGAAAGTTTAGTTGTATTAGTCACAAATTAAACGAAACAAAATGTCTAAATATGGAAAAAAGGCGATATTCTCATTCTGTATGTTTGTATCATAATATTCTACACATTAAAATTCGTTTTCGTACTAATGTGCATAACCTTAATATAAGATTTAAAGGAACTCTTACTCCCCCGCAACATAATACCGAAACTTTTAAACGTTCTTTTACTTAAAATATCACAAATTACTACAATCCTCTACCTAATCATATAATATATAAATACATTTACAGCTTCTAAATTTAAAATTTTCGTAAATAAAAAGCTTATGGCTGAACAATGCTCTTAATCTTAATCTTATTTCAATCCAATCTAGTACATAAAGGTCTAGATAGATAGCGGGTTGATTTGTCTAAACTAAATTTTTATCAAACAGTTGATTGGTTTCGCAGATTTTCCGTATACCTATGCTTTATGTTACTATGTATTTACTGGATCGATCACACTTTCTTTATAGAATCTGCTACCAGATCTCGTGAAATGAGTAATCAATAAGCATTCCTTTATCCCTTCCCTATCATTAGGATGTAGGCCTCCTTCATGTTTTTCCGAATTTAAAGACGTTTTGCAACTTTATACATATTACCTACCGGTTTAACCCTGTTAGTTTTAATGTTGTTGCCCAATCTTATCTGTGGACTAAACTAATCTTTGGGATTTCTATAGTACTACAAGTTCCATCAACTTAATTCGGACAAGAAAAGTACATCATAGACGGTGAAATACTGAACCATCTGTATTTTTATCTATGGTTATATTCAGTGAAAGCACGAAAGAACTAATACAAGAAATGTTAGCTGAACTACAAACACGATCTTGCGAGATAGGACTTAAAGACCTAGCGCCAAAACAAAGTAATGACATAATTTCTATAATTATTGTATTGGGCTCGCATCAGTGGTTTTCTTAAATACGCAAATTTTATTTGCACAAGTATTTTCCAAAGCATTGTGAATGATTTACATGGGGTACATGTGACTTGTAGAAGATAGTTCTAATACAATGTTTTATATTTATTTATTTTTTTCACAATCATCGGATCAATCCTGTCTTCGAAACATATTCGTCAAAATTTCGACAAATCCATTGCAGCTTGTGTTAAAAGTAGCTAAAGATATGATTTTTATTAACATACTGTAATTTGCATACAATGTAGGAATATAGTTTCTAGTAAATGATAAAGTATTTCTTTATTAAGGTTACAAACAAGTACATTAATTTGTTTGTCATGGTTATGCCAAGAGATAAAAATATTTCATTAGCACCACAACTGAATTAGAAGTTTTATAAAAGACTAATGTGAAAATCATGTAAATTAGGAATACACTCAGTTGCATTAATGTTATTGTGATATAATTATGATATTACGTTAGACTCTGTACTTATCAACAGTTGATTGCTTTTATGTAGGTAGGTATCTATAAAAAAGCAGAATCAATTCTCTTTTATTAGTTAAATGATATTTATAGAACTTGGTACGTTCACTATAGAAGTAATTCAACTAACGCCATTAATTTGGTTCAAAGCCTACAAAAGCCATGGCTTCTGTGTCCTCCTACATTCTTACCGGCCCCAAAGAGGATTATGTTTATGAGATACCACAGGAATCCATTGGAAAATTTGTTTTTGATTGTTTGAAAAGAAGAGAACGTTCCGATGTTTTTAGCGTAAGTTGCAATTTACTTTTAATTAGAAAATAATAATTGCATATACGTGTTCGTTCGTTTTTCAGACCTGAAATATAATTATTTTAGTAATACAGTTAGTAGTACTACTACATATTCGACTAGTTCGGTTTTAATTGGTCCTACTATGTATATACCGGGTGGCACAGGACCTAGAGGAACCCTTATTTTTTTAACAGATTTAAATATATTTTTGTGTGCGTTTTTGTAAAGCTTATAATTTTAAGTGGATGTTAATAATCTTTCATTTCCGGTTTCACCTGAAATCACGCCAACTTTCTTATTTCAAATGCAACACCCTGTATATTTTTACATATTTCAACTCGAAATTACACAAATTATGAGATCTTACGTGTATATAATGTATATAAAAATAAATTTAAATCGGTTAAAACAAAAAAAGAAAAGAACTAGGGTGTCCCGGGGTCCTGTCTCACCCTGTATATATACAGTGCCTACGACGTATTCTCCCCATAAATTACAAGTAGCATCGTCGAAATTCTGAATATCTTCAATCACACTTAAAACACTAGTAGCAATCTTCTGAGAAATGCTAGCTGCAGTCAATTACTAAAAAAAAGGATTATAGATGCAACAAAATAAGAAGATATATTTCGACCAATTAATTGGCCTTCTTCAGTGGTACGAAAATATTTTTATATAATTATAGCATAGTTTTCTGTAATTGAAAATGATAAAAGAAAGTTAGTGAAGGAAAATTACCTCAAAAAAAATCAAAAATCTTACCTTAAAATTTTTATAATGAGGTGGAATGAGGTGGAAGTGGAATTTTAAGGTAAGATTTTTAATTATTTTTTTTGAGGTAAATTTTCCTTCACCGACTTTCTTTCATCATTTTCTATTCCAGAAAACTATGCTAATTCATTATGTAAAAATATTTTCGTACTGAAGAAGGCCAATTAATTGGTGGAAATATATCTACCTACTTATTTGTTTGCATATATAATCCTTTTTTTTTATTAATTGACTGCTAATATTTCTCAGAAGATAAAATATTAAAAAGCAGCCATTCTACACAAACAATTATTTTTTTTACTAGTAGCAATATGTTCATCATTTCTAGTATTCCTCAATATTTAGGTTCAATACTTCATGATTATTGTTCAGCCACAAAGTAAAACTCTCTATTGTCCGGGAATTAGGTCCTACTTATTTGTTTCGTAAGTATTTCTAAAACTAAAATCCTTGGGGACTGTGATTTGGAAAACAACAGAATTAAAACCCTAGAACCACAAAAAGTTTAGTAAGCCTAAACGCGTTTCGGGAAATACGTAAGATGGGAACGTAGTTCTCGAAACACGTTTAGGCGTACTAAAATTTTTGTAGTTTTAGGGTTTTAATTCTGTTATTCATATTTCTAGTTACAATATAGCTGTGGACAATAATAGTCTATTTTATATTTACAGGTAGATGCAATTACTGGACATGTGCTAACTTGTGGAGCACTTTTCGATAATAGTATAAAATTTACTGAGATTTTGCAAAATCTTGAAATAAAGAAGGGAGACACCATTGCTATCGTCTGTAAAAATTCATTGGAATACTGTATACCAGTTTTAGCTGCACTGTATATGGGAGTTACCCTAAATCTTTTGAATCCCTCTTACACTATAGGTAAATCATATTTAAAACGACGCAAAGTTCGGCAATTACTGCATATAAATATTTAGAACAAAAATAAAATCAAAATCTAACTCATACCTTTGCTTTGATTTACAATATATTAACTCTAAAAATTTAATTAGGCGAACTCAAGCATGCACTAAAACTTTCTAAAGCAAAATTAATAATTTGCTCCGAACCGACCATCGAAACAGTTGTTAAGGCCAAAGAAGAATTAGATTTTGTAAAGGAAGTATTACTTATGGGTCCTCAATCCGAAGATAATCCTGAAATAATGAGTATTGATAAATTATTGGACGCAACTGTAATGGATATAAATGATTTTGCTCCAAATGATTTCGATTATTCTGAAGAAGTTGCTTTCATTCTTTGTTCATCTGGTACCACTGGTTTACCTAAAGGTGTTTTATTAACACACAAAAATTTGAGATCAGTTATAGGTATTATGAGGTAATGATTTGATGTAGATATCTAATAAGTAATTTCATATACAGTGCTTCCCGAAAGTAACGGATAAATTCAATAAAAACGTTGAGAAAAATATTTCAAATAAATGCTCGGACACGTCGATTTTTATTTTTAAATTATGATTTAAAGATGTAATTTTCAACCCCCCACCACCCAACTCCTAAGCGCTGCCAACTCCAACTTTATAAATTCAAATAGCAAGGAACCCTTTCTGATACCTCATCTGATAGCCTTTTTTATGCTCAATACAATAAAAAAAAGTTTTTCAAAATCGATTGATAAATAACGAAGATATTTACCAAAATGTATTCAAATGAAAGTGCCAATATTCGAGCAGGCGTTGGTACTGTTCTAGCAATGGGTGATAAAAAACAATTGCAACTTGTTTGCAAATGAATGTAAACAAAATGTATTGACATTACTTAGTGGAGTGTGTATTACTTATTATTAACGATTTGAAAATTAAGATAACAAAAATGAGATTTACGGAAGCTGAAAGAATCGAAGTTTTAATCACGATTGGGGTTGGAGATAGATAGATATATTTTGTTTACATTCAATTACAAACAAGTTGCAATTGTTTTTTACCACCCATTGTAGAGCCGTACCAACGCCTGCTCGAATATTGGCACTTTCATTTGAATACATTTTGGTAAATATCTCCGTTATTTATTTTAAAGATTTTAAAAAACTTTCTTTTATTGTATTGAGCATAAAAAAAGCTATCAGATGAGGTATCAGAAAGGGTTCCTTGCTATTTGAATTATTAAAGTTGGAGTTGGCAGCGCTTAGGGGTTGCGTAGCGGGGGGTTGAAAATTACATCTCTAAATCATAATTTAAAAATAAAAATCGACGTGTCCGAGCATTTTTTTGAAATATTTTTCTCAACGATTTTATTGAATTTATCCGTTACTTTCGGGAAGCACGTATAAACACAATGTTGTGTGCCACTATGGATAAGTTTGCGGTTTCATGAATTTGTTTTCAGAAACCGAGCAGTAGATCATTTTAATTTGTTTTAATTGGCTTCCTAACTAAGCCTCAAAATTGATGATTCAAAACGCCAAACGAATTTTGCAAATGATACTTAAGTTTTTGTTTTTATTTTTAAAAATGTAATAGGTACTATCAAGATTTAAACTTTTGTCACTCTCTAAAGGCTCACCCTGTATATTAATATTTATTAGAAATCCAAATGTTGGTAATATAGTACCAGGGGATGTTACGGTTCAAGTGATTCCAGTGTTCCACGCGTTTGGTCTGTTGCTTCAACTTGCTATCATTACTGAATCCATGAAATCAGTCATTATGGACACATTTAAACCAGACATATTTTTAAAGTCTGTACAAGATTATAAAGTAACAAAGTTGATTGTGGCAACCCCGCTTTTGCTGTTTCTTGCGAAAACTGCATTGGTTAACATGTATGACGTATCCAGTATTCGAGACATTATAGTTGGAGCTGCGCCTGTTGGAAAGGAACTTCAAAATGAAGCCAAAAACAGGTAGGTATAAATGATAATTTTCGAAAAACGTATTTGTTTTAATTTTACAAATGCATTTATTACATTCATTAAATGTACCATCCCTTTTCTAGATTAGGGAAAGTAACAATAAGAACAGGGTATGGATTAACAGAAACGTTCGGTGCAGGTACATGTCAACCACTAGAGCCAGCAGACCAATACAAACCAGGAAGTGTGGGTGTTCTAATACCGGGTGCAATTTGTAAAGTGTGGAACTCTGAAACAGATGAAATTGTTGGTCCGTACAAAAGGGGGGAGTTGTGTTTCAAGGGTCCTATGATTATGAAAGGATATAGTGAAAACATGGAAGCAACTAAAAACTGCATAGATGCTGATGGTTTTTATCATACAGGTGATCTGGGATATTATGATGAAGATAAATGTTTCTTCATAGTTGGAAGAATGAAGGATCTGATCAAATATAAAGGATTTCAGGTAATATTTTTAGTCTATAGGTATTTCTAGTATACGTGTTATGGTGAAACAATCTGATTGATCAGGTTCCACCAGCAGAATTGGAATCTCTCATTATATCCCACGAGAATGTGAAAGATTGTAGTGTGATTGGCATCCCTAACGAAAGGGCAGGTCAGGTACCTCTCGCATTCGTTGTAAGGCAAGCAGAAGCAAACACAACGGAACAAGAAATAATTGATTTCGTCGCAGGTAGTAATTATAGCTTTTTAAATAGCAAAATAATTGGTAATACTTCCATTTCAGAGAGAATATCGGTTGAAAAACATCTTCATGGGGGCGTAATTTTTGTAGATGACATTCCCAAGAATGCAATGGGAAAAATATTAAAGAACAAGTTGCTAGAATTATATGAAAGTATGCAGCAAAAGGAGTATACAGGGTGTACCAAAAATACGTATAGATGTAGATATTTAAACCGGTAATAGATTGGCTCAAGTAGAATTACTATTCATTTTTCAAAAATCATTACTTATGTTAAATTATTGAGGTTTTAAAACGTTACTTTGTTGAAATCCACAATTATTATTGAAATAATAAATATTAAATAAAATATCCAAGCTGTTTTAAATGGAATAAAGTTATAAATCATTATTCATTTGATACATACAGAGTGATTTATACGGAGGAAACTGAAAGGACAATTAGAGGAGACCAAAATATAGTTTCTTTTTTAAAATAAACTTTTGATCAAAAACGAATTACAAGAAAGTTACAACGGTTTGAAGTTCTTATAAATTAACGTCCACGTTTTGAATACCCCTGTATTCGCGTTTACATTAGAAACACTTCTCAGACAACTCATAAATTTCCGCTGTAACTTTGACTTTTACGAAGGCGCAGAAAGGTCACTGCAAAAATAATAATTCTTAACCCTTTCAGACCCCATGGGTATAATTGTACACATTAAATTAGTATGGTAGTAAATGCGGTACGAATTGTCTAATGCAGATTTAGACCGAATGTCTACAATCGTACACATACTTGGAGCAGCGGTAAGCGAATGAGCACCCTCTTGTGACCGCGTGTTGAGTTATATGATAGATACTGATTTGAAAATTGTACAGTGTTATTATTTGTGGTCAAATGTCATTATTTCGGTTTGTTTTGACATAACTGGTGAAGTCAAATTTGTGTTTAACATCATTTATTTAGTTTTTAGAAGGGTTATTGGCGTCTATAATGGTATCGTAAAAACATTTTTGAAAAAACCTAAAGCGTGGCCCGCAGTTAAAGTTAATGTGTACAAATGTGAACAACCAGACCCAGTCAGTATTCCATATCAAAACCGATTTAAATTTGTATTTTCATAAATCTGTCTTGAAACCGTTTTTTTTGTGAAAAATAATTGTTTATCTACAAAAATGTGTGACAAACCAGGACCTAGCTCAGGGAAACGCGTTTACCAAATTAAAGTATTATCATTTTGAAAAAGATGCTGACAAACTTTATGATTTGTTGAGAAAGTCGTCCCCTTGAAGAAATTCAATTTGATGGTGTGGACCATCTTCCCCTTCACGATGATGGAAAACTGCCTAGCCTATGCAAATTTCCGAAATGTACATCAAAATCTAGAATCAAGTGCCAAAAATGTCAGGTTCATTTATGTTTGCCCAAGGATAAAAACTGTTATCTCGTTTTCACTCTAAATAATTCACTAAAAATTACTCAATATTTTATTTTTTTCGTATAGTATTTGATTTATAACTATGTTTATGTGTCTATTTCAGTAAATAAAGCATAAAAATTAATATTTAGAAGAAATTCCAACTTAATCATTTCCCAACACTTGAGACATGGTGTGTACAATTGTACCCATTTCTTATCTCGGCTTAGAAGGGCGATACCAAAAAAAATTTTTTTTTTTAAATAATTAAAAATTGTGCTTAACTCAAATCTAATGTCAAAAATTTTTTATCTCCAAAAATGAAAAAGGGGGACTGAAAGGGGCTCCCTTTTAATCTCGGGATCTCGACTTTTAAACTCGGGATCCGGGCTTTTATATCTAGTGGAGTTATTTAGTCTTGACTTCAAATATTTTGATAATGGACATTGTATAAGTCACTAAAAATGGTTGATTCTTTTATATCACATTTTGTTTTTTATGATATTTTCTTTTATTTTACTTACTACTTTTTAAATTGCTGTAGCCATTAGTATGCAGACCTATATATTTAACTGGTTCATAAATTGTATAAATATGTATACAGGGTGTAAACTTTAAATTAGGTCTTGAGTAGAATACAATGGTCTTAACAGATTTTCAAATTTTTTACCAAATTTCACGTTATGAGATAAACTTTTATCGTTTTCGTAAAATTTTGAGAAAAAGAACGAAATATTTTAATTTTCGCATATTTCTCGTAGTAGGCGAATGTTATTTGTGATTCAACAAATTGCTTACTATTCATTCATCACATTTTAACTGTCAAGAAATCATATTACAACTTGAAAATATGATTCGCTATATTTAGCATTTTTACACACCCTAAAGCTGGATTCAGAGTCGCCGTACCGTATTGAACGCACCGTACCGTAACGTTTGAACACGTAGATTCTTATGTTGTAGTTCATAGTTGTTCGTACCGTAACGTAGTATCCGTACCGTACCGTACCGTTGCAATTGACCAATTTTCATTTCTTCGTCTTACGGTACGGCAATCGTACAACCTCGTGTAAAATCGAGGGTTTCAACGCGTGTGGCGTACTATTTTATCAAGTTTTTTGGCTGCTAAGTAGCACAAAAGAACTCCAGCAGCAACAATTACGTCATCTTCATTCATATTGGATGGTTTTTAAAACTTTAAATCTATGAAATAAATATTACTACTTAAAACAAGGAGGTTAGGTTATAAAACGTCAGCCGATATCTGAACTTGACAGATCTGCTGTACGCATGCGTAAAGTATTACGTCAACTTAACTATGAATGTTGAAATGGTCTATACGGTTACTGATACGGTACGGTACGGTGCGTCCAATACGGTACGGCTACTCTGAATCCAGCTTAATGTTGAAATGGTCTATACCAGGGGTGCTCAGACTTGTACTATCGGCGATCTACCATAAAATAATTAGGCGGCGTGCGATCGGCTATTCTACTACTAGGTATAAAAAAATACAACCGAACTAAATAGTATATTATTTATTGCACATGCAATATAAATTATACATATGAAATCTAATAATCTATGTCGGTATGTCATTTTTTTTAGCTCTTGTGGGTATGCGTGCGGACTTACTTATTATTTACGCGATCGACTCTAAAAGCTCTCGCGATCGACTGTTTGAGCACCCCTGGTCTATACGGTTACTGATACGGTACGGTACGGTGCGTCCAATACGGTACGGCTACTCTGAATCCAGCTTAAAAGGTTTGATTCGATCCTCCATCGAAACAAAGTCATGTAATAGGTACCAATAATTAATTTTCACTGCAGAAACTATTCTTAAAAGTGTAAATTGTTGTCACGAACACTACAATTTAAATGTTTCTATTGGCAAATTATTGAGGTGTAGGTACTAATACTTCTAATAATATTATTTAATTATTTTCAGAATAACATCAAATGTATTCTTTCTTTGAATAAACACAGTGTGTGGAAACTTAAGAAAGCGAACACCAAGGGCCAACACTACTAATTTTATCAATGTACCTTGGATAAGGAGTTTAGGGCATTTCAGGTATTTTATGTAAATGCGCTAGTCAAAGGTATACGTATACTTATAAAATGTTTCTACTTCGCGTTCACAATAGCTCCATTGTGACACTGAAAATTTGGTAAAATTTGAGTTCTTAATAATGGTAGCATTGCTTCATGTGTCATGTGTCTCTACAGGGAGGTTAAAATAAACATAGAAATTATAAATAGGTACCTGAATTTTTATTCGATGTTGAATAATCAAAACAACTCACAGAATAAAAATTTCTTTTAAAAAGTTTATTATAACATAAATTGTCAATTTTGAGAATTTTGAAAATAGCTTGCCGCAGTGTTACCACTTGTTTCAATCGAAACTCCCTACATAGTAAATTAATTAAAAAATTCAAATTATTGTCAAACAAATTTAGCAAAATGGAAAAAATAGTATATTATACTCGTTTAATAAGAGCCATTGTAGCATTCGCTCCAATGGAGCACTCTTCGTTACGCTCGTCGTGAACAAGTATGTAAAGGGTGGCGCAAAATAATCTGAACCATTTCTCAACAAATGGTTCAGCTTATTTTGTACCACCGGTAAATTAATAGATTTACAGCAATTGCTCAATGTGACCACCATTTTCCCGGATGCAAAAGTTGATTCTATGCAAAAAATGGTCTTTTCGTCATTTGTTTCTCAGCATACGGAACAACTAGATTACTACATCGTTTTAAGAAATGCACTGCAGCTAATCAAAATAATTTTTTTCAGCCTTAACTATGGGAGATACCGAAATCGAACAAGAAACAATAAATATCTGAAATAAGAATAATTGTCTCTCTGTAAAAAATTTTGAAAACTATTGACCGAACTGTTAAAAAAATATGAGCTTCTTTGCCTATGGATGATCAACCTTTGACCACTTACGCTACACTCCTGAACAAAAAAATGATGTCAAAAAACACCTTTTTCCAGTAAAGAATCACATCCCAAATTTCATCCTAATCGCTAAAAACAATCTTTTGTTTTTAAAAAAAATAGAAATTTTTTGAAGATCTTTGGCGTTGGATAGCGCTTTAACGAAGCAATTTCGGAGAGAGGTAGGTAATTTGCGTTAAATCGTCTTATTTTGATCCCCGGAATCTGTGGTTAAGCTATGGCACCATATTTTAGATACACCGTGCAGAGGTCTGCTCCGTTGGAGTTCCTCATTAGTCGCTGTATTCTTCATCGGTTGTTAATAGATCTTGGATTAGCTTCCGTTTTAATTTTTGATGTATAGATTTTTCCCTTAATGCGTACCTAGTGGGACCTGGGCATTCGCCACGTTTTCCATGGAATATTTGAATACAATTTTTGTTGAAGTGGTATATTGTTGAAAATGTATGTTCATTATGCAGTCGAGAATTTTCTTATAAACCAGGATGAATTTGTGGCTATCCGTATTACTTTTTACATTTACTTTGCTACAAAAATCAAAATAAAATGGAATACAATAATTCTCTGTATAGGTACGTTTAAAGTGGATTTTTAGAGATATTGCAGATTTCCGCGTTACCATATCCGAAGGTACTAATAATATAAGTTATTTGTGATTATTTTAAGTAACCACTTAGGTAATAATATTTTAAAACTAGAACGTTAAAGATAAAAATATGGCAAGCTATAATCATTGAAAAGTATTAATTAACAAAAATATGTATCGATACCTATACTAACTAAAAAAGAAGATTTGAATGTACCCATAAGTTGGGTGATATAGTCAGCTGATTCTTCTCACCCACCCTGTACAGTATCAGAAAATAACAAGCGACTTTGGTCTTTCCTAATACTGAATATTAAACCCCGCGCTTATCAACAATTGAAGATTGTTGTGTCTGTATAAAGATCATAGTACAATCTCATTTCTGTTATTAACTGAGATAAAATACAAGATTAAGCTTCGCATATCCTGGTTCACCCACGTACTAGAGGTGATTCGTTGAAGACCATTAGCTTAGTTCAAAGCATACTAAAATTATGGTTCCTGTTCCCTCGTATATTCTTACTGGTCCCGAAGAGGATTATGATATACCAGAGGAATCCATTGGAAAATATATCTTTGATTGTTTAAAAAGAAGAGATCCTACCGAAGTTCTTAACGTAAGTTGTAATTTTAGGTTTTAATCCGTAAATAGTTTCATACAAAAATTAATTGGAAAATTATTTATGAAATCACGTTATGTTTTAAAAAAAGAAAAAAATATCCGCTTTAAAAAATCCTAATTTTCAAATTTTTCCACAATTAGATATTTTTTGGAATTAGAATATTGTTTATTAACGAAGCCTGCTTTTTAACGATAATAGACTTAAATTTGATCTGTCATGCAGTCCAGATGTCATCTAATCATGTACAAAGTCCGTTCTTGGCAAATATAGATTGTTTTTTTTTGTTAGAAAGTGAAGACTTAACAGTCTTTAAATTTTGAAATTTCAACATGCTCAAACCTGTAGTAAATTGTAAGAAAAGAATGATTATTAGTTCTAATTCATTTCCTAGAACAAATTTCTATTTTTTATAATTATATTTTAATAATTTTATAATTATTTGAGTGTAATAATATTATAACCTGTAACGTCTCGTCTTCAACACGAACTACCGTTGACGATCGTTTTTTTTATTTTTCTATTCTTTTTATTGTTCCCCCCCCGCTTTTCTTTTCTTCTCCACACAAATGGCTGTGTGTTATAATAACATTGATTAATTTTTCTATAAATTTACGTGTACATAGAGCTGTCGAATAAGCCCATTCTGTAACTGCCGAATGTTTTATTTTGAATCTAAGGTTTCGTTTCTTTTGCGATTCGGATACGAATTTAATGAATATATTAAATAATAGTTACGTGCATATTGTTATGTATGGTCGGTACTACTTTATGGATTAGAGCCCTGGACTCTGAAAAATTACACTATGAACCGACATGAGGCCTTTGAAATGTGGACCTGTCGTTTATTGAAAATTCCATGGACAGCTAGGGTCACCAACAACGAGATACTAATGATAAATAAATAAAGACGGGGCGTTTCTGTCAACAATAAAAAGAAGAATACTTGCATACTTTAGCTATATTATACGTAACCCAAAATATCAACTGCCTCAACTCATCATCCACGGATAGGTTGAAGAAAAAAGTCGGAACCAAATGTCATGACTACGCAATATAAAGCAATAGACCAGATTTTAAAAACGCAGGAGAATTAGTACATAGAACAATAAACTGAGAAAAATGAAAAATGTGATCGCAGATATGTATAAAAGGAGAGAAAGAATAGGGACATAACAACAATGGCATAATACATTGATCAACTAGAGCGTCTAGGTAACGAAGCAGAACCTCCTACTAGTATGAGGACCTTGTCAGGATTTATTTTTCTTCAACTGCGTTGAATGGAGCGAGCGATCGGCGTGCTAGTAGACTGTTACGCAAATCCTTTACTAGGTCCCCTGATTGTATCTTTCCTGCACTCCAGAAAGAACAATAGTAATTTCAATCAGTCGAGTCATTGTCATGAGATCAGTTGAATGCACACATCCCATTTGTCAAATCGACGAGACTGGTCGTGGCCGAATGTACTTCTATTGAGGCAACCAAGTAGCCGTATACACACAAGGTCATGCGGATGACACGGTAGTCCCAGTAATCCCTCCAGCGGGTAAATTCCTGGGCACAACATGTGAAGCAACTCACAACAAATATTGTGAACGGTTGATATAAGGGGGAACTGCATATCGCCTACTCTATAGGTTTGTTCGTTTCTCTACATTAAACTGCTCCGAACAGGAAACAGAAAAAGATGGCTACATACGGTGTTGGTGCATTAAAAAGAGATAGCATGTTGTTTGTTTCCTGTTCCATGCAGTTTAGTGCAGACAAACGAACAAGCCATGTAAAATACTTAAATACCTATCCTACCCACACAGAAAAGAAGTACCTGATGATAGACCCAACTGCAACAGCCATGTAAAAAAAGAAAAACAACAACGGGCCCGCGCAAATTTGCGAATTTGCAGGCACACTCTTGCTGAAACCTGAGGGCTTACAACATAAGATTCATTCTTTCGCTCACAAAAACGAAATTAGGATCCACCTAAATCGTTCTACTTTTATGATGTAGAGGGATTGGATAGGAAAGCGTAACTTCAACACGACATTTTAAAATTTTATGTTTTCTTGTTACACCCCTTCGAATCCGGATGATTTAGCAATTTAAGCAAAAGAAAGCGGCTATAGTACATGGCTGTTAACATATGCTACATCCGTATGGTGGACACTACCAACATTGAATATTCAATGCTACCAAACAACCACAACCACCTATATCACGAACCTAATGTGAACATTTCCAACAGCGGCTATGGAGTATTGGAATATCCAACGATCACGGAAACCTGCAATATTGGACTGCGCAAACAAAAAAAATAATGGGGTAGAAAAAGAGTATAGTTGAAAGGTAGCCTAAATATGCTCCAATAACTATTATTCGATTTTCTAATGCCCTAGAGTAGCTTTCCCCAAAAATCTCCAAGGTCTCGAATACTCAAGGAATGTTGACAGTTGACATACGCTCACCAAACTATCAATCGAGAAATACGGAATAACGATCTTAGGAGTTCCAGGCCACAGCGCGCTTGTGGTAATGAAGAAGCTAATGCCCTAGCAGTAGCTGAAACGAACGTATTATTTCCTTATGATGTCTGTAGTGCTCTACGTTATTTAAGATAGGGAGCATTGAAGGATATCGACAGATTTGTATGAGTAAGGGTGTGGGAAACTTTTGACATATAAAGCTTCTCTTTCTATTTGACATAAGTCACGTCCAATTGAGTTAGCAACTCAGCACAAACGATTATCGTGTTTTAGTGTCAACCAATTGAATGTGACATTTTTAAAAATCTAGCAATTCCATTGGTTGACGCTAAAAAGCAATATGAATTTGTGCTGAGTTGCTGAGTCAATTGAACGCAATTAATAGCTTCGAATCGGTATGCGATTTCCATAAAAGAGCAGTGTATGTTCGAAGGACATAATTAATATGTAGTAACACAATTGCAGATTCATATTAAAATAATTAAACTGACAGATATTAAAAAATGTATGTACTTCTCCTTCTAAGTTGTATTTATGTAACTCAGAAAGAGAAGAGGCGGAAGTTGTCCAATATAGATTAATGTTTGTCGTTTTGTAACTGCAAAATTTTCGAGTGGTTCTTGTTATATATTTGTCTCACTTACAACATTGGATGATTTACATTATTCTCTCCTACTTATATTATCTGTTGTCTAGCCTTACTTTAAAAAATATGATTATTCATAAAGGTAGTATAGATACTAATATTGTCGCAGTGAACACTAATACTGGTGTATTTTCTATTTATAGGTGAACTCCACTACTCAAGATGTGTTAACTTGTGGAGATCTTTTAGAAAGTAGTATAAAATTTACTACTATTTTACAAAACCTTAAAATCAAGAAAGGAGACGTCATTGCTATCGACAGTGAAAATTCATTGAAATACTGTATACCGGTTGTAGCTGCACTGTATATGGGAGTTATTGTAAATCCTTTGAATCCCTCTTACACTATAGGTAAGTCAAATTGGTATCTTAGTAGATTATCTACCTTCCCCTAAAATAAATATTCATACAGGTAGTATATAAATTGCTAGCACAAATAGGTAATATATGCAAACGCTACATTGCAATGTTTTATCCACTGTTAAATTTTAAAAATTTTATTAGGAGAACTCAAGCATGCATTAAAAATTTCCAAAGCAAAATTAGTAATTTGCTCAAATACTTCCATCGAAAGAGTTGTTAAGGTCAAGGAAGAATTAGATTTTGTAGAAACAGTATTACTTATGGGTCCTCAATCAGAAGACTATCCTGAAATAAAGAATGTTGATACATTATTAGAAACAACTGTAACAGATATAAAACGTTTTTCACCAAATGAATTTGATTATTCTGAACAAGGTGCTTTTATTCTTTGTTCATCTGGTACAACAGGTTTACCTAAATGTGTTTTATTAACACACAGAAACATGAGATCTGCTATAGGTTATGTAAGGTAGGTTGACCAAAAGTTTTGAATTTACACACATATTTATTCAACATATCGTAGAAGTCCAAGTTTTGGTAATGTAATACCAGGAGATGTTACAGTTCAAATTTTGCCGGTATTTCACGTGTTTGGTCTGATGCTTCAACTTGTTGCTATTGCTGCGCCAATGAAATCTGTTATTATGGATAAATTTAAACCAGACGTATTTTTAAAGTCTATTCAAGATTATAAAGTAACAAAGATGTTTGTGGTACCCCCCCTTTTGATCTTTCTTGTGAAAAGTCCCTTGGTTGAACAGTTTGACGTATCCAGCATTCAAGACATTCTAGTTGGAGCCGCACCTGTTGGAAAGGAACTTCAAAATGAAGCCAAAAACAGGTAAATGATCTTCAAAGGTAGGCTTGTTTATGATTAAATAATTTACTAACCATTTTATAGATTTGGGAAAGTAACAATAAGACAAGTGTATGGATTAACTGAAACTAGCGGTGCATGTACATATCAAACACCAGAGCGTAACAAACCCGGAAGTGCAGGTGTTCTAGTACCAGGTATAATTTGTAAAGTGTGGGACTCTGAGAAAAACGAAATAGTTGGTCCGTACAAAACGGGGGAATTGTGTTTCAAGGGTCCTATGATTATGAAAGGATATTGTGAGAACATTGAAGCAACCAAAAACTGCATCGATGACGATGGTTTCTATCACACAGGAGATGTGGGATATTTTGATGACGATAAGTTTTTCTTCGTAGTTGAAAGAATGAAAGAGCTGATCAAATATAAGGGCTTTCAGGTAACGTTTTAATTCGTATCTCTGTGACTGATGTATTATGGAGAAATATATTATTCAGGTTCCACCAGCAGAATTAGAAGCTCTCATTATATCCCATGAGGGTGTTAAAGATTGTGGTGTCATTGGTATTCCTAATGAAAGAGCTGGACAGGTACCCCTCGCTTTCGTTGTTGGACAAACAGGATCAAACGTAACTGAACAAGAAATAGTTGATTTCGTAGCAGGTACTAATTACATTTTTAAAGTAACACATCACTCAGGCTATACTTTCTTTTTTACATTTTAGAAAGAATATCTATTCAGAAACATCTTTATGGGGGTGTAATTTTCATTGAAGATATTCCTAAGAATGCAGCGGGAAAAATATTAAGAAAAAAGTTGGTGGAATTATACGAAAGTATTCAGCAAAGGGAGAAGTTCTAAATAATTTTATCCCCAACCGGGTGCTAACAGAGCCTTTCCGCCAGCGTTAGTGGGCGCAAAGTGCATAATTCTAGCACTTTGGCTAGGACAAATTAAATTTGGTATTTCTTTAGAATGTTTACTGGTAAATATTTCACGTTGTGGATACAATTTTGTATTTAATCTCTGGTGCAAACGATCTGTTTCAGCCCTCATATAGGGTCGCACCTTTCGCTACGCTCGTGCTACACGCTTCCATTCGTAGGCTGAAACAGAATTTTTTGTGCCCTTGATATATAAATAACTATTATGCACAATGTACTTTACCAATAAAATGTTAAGTTGTAATAACTATTTGTGGATGTTTTCTACATAGGTATATACCTACAACACGAAACGGTCTTACCGCGACTGCAGCGAGTTACCAAGTGTGTATTCGACCTCTGACATAATAATTACCAGCCACATCCTCTTCTACGTCCCTTATTAAATAAAATTGAATTTTTTTTTTAGATTATTTAATATTGTAATGTTTTTCGCGCTCGCCTCTAGATAAGCTTCATTGGCCTGTGTGCGTACATTTGGAAATTATAATTCATTGGCCTGTGTGCGTACTTACATTTGGAAATTATATTACAATATTTACATTTGCGATAGCGCAGGTACTAGTCTATTGCAATTTTACATTATTACAAATTAATAGGTGTCCCTAAATTGTAGATTTGCAATCATGGTTAGATTGAAAATCTCGTATTACAACTTGTTTTAAAACAGGAAAAACGTTTAGGGAAAGAAATGCCGTCTACTAGTAGGATACGTCAAAGTAGATACTACGCTGTATTGAAAGGGAAGCACCATCCGTCCCGATTAAGTAATTCCTTATCCCTATCTTTATAATTGGCTAAAGATAGATAAATTTTAAACTTGTAGCAAATGCATAATAATAATTCAATTCTATATTTTTCTTCCTTATCATCTTAGTTCGAAGATCAGCAGGTTACGACAATTTAATCAACATTTTCTTGATAACTTTAACATTAAAGTTTATTGCTTTTGTATTAGTTATTAAAAAATATATTACGCTTTTATAAGAAAACTAAAAAGAAAAAAAATTAACCACACATTCTGAATTAAAAGTTAAAATTATAGATATTTTACGCCTTTCTACCTATATTGTTGCTGTATGAATATTTCTTCTTTATTTCATCACTGTTTTGCTAGATCTAACAAAAATAGTAAATGGTATTTGATACCAACGATGATAAGCATTTCATGTAATTACAACAACAGTATCTTAGTCGTAACGCAAATGTCAACGACGACAACAAACTGCTTACAAGAATAGTGCTACTAATTGATTAATAAATTGAAAGAGCAGTTGAGTATAGTATACTTATAATAATACAATGACCGAATGTTCATCATATATTATCAGTGGACCTGACGATAATTATGATATTCCTAAAGAATCTATTGGAAAGACTATATTTGATCGTTTGAAGAAAAGAAATCCAGATGAAGTACTTAACGTAAGTTGCCACAGGTGTGGTTAAGAATTATGTTTTTGTGGGTACCGTATTCAACAGCCAATTAGTATTTTTTGTGCAACCGTACGCGAAGTGGGCGTTTCGCGTCCGCTGTTCAGGACGCGAAATCTAATTTCGCGGCAGCTGCTATGGTAGCGGCCTCTAAAGTAAAAATCATTGTAATTTATACAAAACTAATTGTTTTCTTTACTCCATATCCATAGTAACGCGCTAACTGAAAGCCGTTTTTCTATTTACAATGAATTAAGCTGTAGGTTTTCTAAAAGCAATAACATTAATTTACAATTACACATTTTTTACGGTTGCACAAAAAATATTGTGTATACCTTGTCCGCGAAATTCTTTAGCGCCCTCGAGATTTTCTTTCCTCGGCCGCAAGCGTCCTCGGCGACAATTTTCTCTCGGTACGATAAAAACACATTTCGCGTCCTTGGTATACAAATAACTATTATTTTACGATTATTAATTTATGCGAATCAAAATCGTACATGCGTTAATTTGGAAAACGGTTTATTCTATCTACACGAAACAATTCTAGTACCTTTATTACGTAAATGAGACTGAAAAACCTGAAAATTGTTCCAAACATTTTTTTTGAGATGTGGAATCCTGGGTGCTAGACCACCATCCTCCCAACAATTTTATGTAATATTCGAATACACTGTACTAAATAGTTTTAAACAGTATTGGCCCAAATATTATCAATATCGACTGATCAATAAAAACGTTAGAGCGAAAAAAGGTTTTCAACGCTCAACTTCAAGAGCGAATGTCTTGAAAACTATCGTCCGGAGTTGTTTTCTACTTTTGATCTGCACGAACACCCCTCAAAGTATGTAATTCGGTTTTATTAACCTTTTTATTATAGGTACCTATATGAAATCTTTACGTTTCTTACTATTTATTTATACTACAAGAGTTACTGCGAGTAGACCTTATCATTTGTAAATTTCATTGTAGTATATTTTAGGTGGATGTAATTACAAAAGACGTTCTAACATGTGGAAGATTATTAGAACAAAGCATAAGGATGACGCACGTGTTAAAAAAATTGGGTGTTAAAAAAGGAGATGCTATATCAATTGTTAGCGAAACATCAATAACTTATTTTATACCCGTTGTAGCAGCTTTTTATATGGGGGTAGCAGTTAGTCCTTGTAATCCCGGATATGCAGTAGGTACGTTGATCCATTTTATATAGTATTTTCCGTGTCTATGACTATCACAGTTTGTTTGCAGAAGAATTAAAGCGCAACTTACGCATAGCTGCACCCAAGGTAGTCTTCTGTTCTGAAAGTGCACTTGAAACTGTTCTTAAGGCAAAGGATGAACTAGAATTTTTGGGAACGATTTTACTTATGGGACATACCTCTAGAAAATACTCTGAAATTAACAATTATGAGACAATTTTGGAAGCTATTACAATTAAAACAAATAATTTCAAACCAGAAGAGTTCGATTCAGCTGAACAAGTGGCGTATATTATCTTTTCTTCGGGAACAACAGGTTTGCCAAAAGGAGTAATGCTAACCCATCAAAATATGAGAAGCGCAGTAGGTTGTCTAAGGTATACATTTAGTTACAATCAGTGGCGGCGCTAGTGGGGGGACAGGGGGGCCGTGGACCCCCTAGGTATTAACACGGCCCCCTGTTGGCCCCCCTAGTTTTTTCTTCAACAAAAATTGTCGGTCAACTGCTTATTGCTAACTGTACCTTTATTGTCCTTTTACCTAGATAATAAAATCCTGTCCTTGCATGCTGATAGCTATAGGCATCTAGTTCTGGAAATTTCCGTTATGAACATATATTTCCCATATAGGTACCTAGTACTTTCTATACTACTGACATGCCGTCTTCACAATATGAGGCCTGCACCGATTGAGTTATGGTTGCCCCTTCACAATAAATGTGGGCCCCTAAGTGAACCCCCCAATTTAAAATGCTAGCGCCACCACTGGTTACAATATAAGTGATTTAAGTAAATATTTCTTCTACGACCAAATTCGTGATTTTAATTCTAACTTGTCAGTGACAAGAATTTATTGTACATATAAGTATGAGACAAACGTGGTCGTGGAATAAGTATTTTTTGTCACTCGTGGAAAATCATTTTCTGACGCTCGAGAAAATTACCAACCTCGACTTTGTATCGGATAGTCTCTTCTTTCGCAACTTTTAACAAAATGTACATACTACACCTATTCTTTTAGCCATCCCCAGTATGGAAACAATACAATCAATGACACAACAATTATAGTAGTGCCCTTTTTTCACATTTATGGCCCCATACTTCAACTACTTACGTTCATTACTGGAATGAAGTCGATAATAATGACAAAGTTCAACCCTGATCTTTATCTAAAGGCTATAGAAGAAGAAAAAGTTACTAAGTTATTTATTGTTACACCACTTCTTCATTTTCTTGCGAAGACCCCTTTGGTGGATAACTACAATCTATCTAGCGTTACAAATATATTTGTTGGAGGAGCACCCCTTTCGAAAGCATTACAAATAGAGGCAGCCACAAGGTTTATTGTATAATTTTTTTTACGGTTGAATTAAACAATTTGGAAAATCTTATGATTTTGCAGATTTCCTAAAGTTAGCGTACTACAACTCTATGGATTAACCGAAACTAGTGGACCTTCTAATATTCAAGTCAACAGCAGTAAATCAGGAAGTGTAGGGATTCCAATACCGGGTTCAATAACAAAAGTTTGGGATCCAGATACCAATAGAAATCTGTGTCCTTTAGCAGTTGGAGAGATTTGTTTCAAAGGTCCGTTGGTTATGAAAGGGTACATGCATGTTAAAGACTGTTTAGATAAAGATGGTTTCTATCACACTGGGGATATGGGATATTACGATCACGACGGATATTTCTATATAGTAGATAGAATTAAAGAATTAATTAAATACAAGGGTTTTCAGGTAAGTCTTATGACTTAAATCAATAAATATTTCAAATTTTATGAATTACGTGAAGGTATCACCGGCTGAATTAGAGGCCCTCATTTATACCTACCCAGGCGTTAAAGACTGCGGGGTAATTGGTATACCCGACGAGAGAGCAGGCGAGCTACCGTTTGCATTTATTGTTATGGAAAATAGTTTAACAGCAACTGAACAGGATATAATAAAGTTTGTTGCAGGTACTCCTAATAAATTTATTTGAAATTTAAATCTTTGTAGGTAATAACGCAATTTTAATTCTTACAGAAAGGATTTCCATTCAAAAACATTTGCATGGTGGCGTTAGATTTATACAGGAAATTCCTAAGACACCTGCTGGAAAAATAATCCGTAGAAAATTGTTGGAAATTTATCATAATTTAAAGTAGTATAATAAATGTTTATAACAATGTAATTAACATAAAACATTTAGATACCAAATTTAGATTTATTTATAAGTAGGTATTCAATAGTAATATCATAAGAGCGCTTTCGTATATTCGAATATACTTTCCGCAAAGCTGACGGGAAATTTCCATGGCAACATCAATTTCGAATAGAAAGAGGGAAAAGTATTTAGAATATACGGAAGTGATCGAATGATATTTGTCACGATTATATCACGAATTTCTAAGTTCATTTTGCTCAAAATGTCAGTCTGACTTTTTAAAAAATTAATTTTAAAAAAAATCAATCATTGTTATGTACGGTTGCTACAGATACCATAGTATGACAGCCAATAGGAAGTCGAAACACCAAATCGAATAGCGATGAACCAAGAAGGTATAATCTGATAATTCCCGCCGTGATTGGTTCATTTTAAAAAAATTCTTAAATTCTATTGGTCTATAATATATGAGTGATATAATCATATACAATATAACAAGTGCAAGGCATATTACCGAAAATTTTTTCGCGCTGTCGCACAAGTGTTTGTTGTTTCCATGAAAACTGCCCGATCGCGAAGCGAGAGGGCAGTTTTCAAGGGGCAACAAACACGCGTGCGACAGCAAAAGAAAAATTTTAAGTAATATGCCTTGCTCGAGTTATATTTGTTCAGACTATCGCATAAACCATATAAATTTAATATACTAATTGTACGCTTCATTATAATTTATAATTTATTTGTTGTATAACTGTCATTAATTGAATTGTGTTTCATCTAGTCGCCATCGCGGGTAATTACCGAATATCAGCACTAGTGCAATATTCGCTGTGTCAAAATTTTCAAGTAATTTTGATTTGATTGGCTGTTACGGGACAAATGCGTAACTTTCATTGGTCTACGTCTGTCACGTGACAGGTGAATGCGATAGTCATAATAATAAATTATAGTATAAGCGTTGACTGAAGAATTATAAGTATGTATAAAGTGTTTCAAAAAGGACACTGTTTACTCACAGTGTGGTTAAAGGTCAATTTCTTATCTTTTCTTTTTATGTAATTCCACAAAAATGTAAAGACTGTTTATTTGAAATTATACACGTACACGTACTATTAAGTATACGTGCTACATAAACAGAAGCTTTTCTTTTTCAAATTAGACGTGATCATCAGAGGCACTTAGCCTAGCGCACTTACATTATATCATAAGATTCATAAACAATGACTTTATGTACTCTCTACAACCTTGTTATCTGTAGAAAATTTTAAAATTGTAAGCTGTTGTCTAAAAGAAAAATTAAAATAAAAAAATTAGCGTTCCCTTTCTTAAAACAGCCCGGATTACCTATGATTAGATACGTCCAGCTTTTTTAGTTTGCTATGATTTCCAGCATGCGGAAGGCAAAACTTATTCTGCTTCCAACACTGACTTTTGGATCGGCCGTTTCAGATGCTCTCTCCAGGGTGATTTACACCACGAGCCGAAAAATGAAGATTCATTTTCAAAATTTGATTCTAAGCAAAAACTGTGAAATAACTTTTTTTCCGATCGGCACGGCCTACTGTTAGTTTTTGTGAAATTTGAAATTATAAAAGTTTGAAGCTCGATATCTCCAAAACAAAAGCCGATCGGAAAAAAAAGTTATTTCGAATTTTTTTGCTTAGAATCAAATTTTGAACACGAATCTTCATTTTTCGCCTCGTGGTGTAAATCACCCAATATCACCAGTGTTTCGAGGCATTCTAAAGCACGGTCTACATCCAACGTTTTGTACAACATTTTGTCTGCGCAGGCAAAACTGCATACATGAAATGTTGCAGTTTAGGGGTGTCCACTTGGTACCACAGTTTTCAGCACCGTTTTTTTCGCTCAGTTCCGTGTACTAATCCACCATGGAGGAAGTGCTACTATGGTCAACTTTTGCAGTTTGTCTTGCAAGATTACAACAAATTAAATGTCTCAAATTCTGCTGAAGTGACATCAATTTTCACATATAAGATTACTTCATGAATTGCGTGGTGAACCTGAAGACTGGCAAAATTTCTTAAGAACGGACAGAGCCGCCTACAATTATTTATTGGAATTAGTAACTCCACAAATTTTTTTTCTTGGGTGTGGTCATTACTCATTAGTGCCCACTGCACCCTGGCCAGAATTGACCTACTGTGCCCGATGTTGAATTAATCTCCTTCAAGTAGTCCTGTATCTTTGGTAAAGTCCAAGATGTCCTTGGGGGAGACGACCTTGAGTTCGTGTGTTTCCAGGAAGGGAACTCCAAACCTCCTCAGTCTTTTCGCAGTCAATGCTTCGCATTGGCGGAATATATGTAATGGAGTTTTATCTTCCATATCACACATTTAGTATCCCCAATGTACTAAGGTGTGTTCTCATCTTGCAGTGTCCTGTAAGAAGACTAGTTGGCAGTTTTATGTATGTTCCTCCTGTCAAGCTTCAGAATTTCCTTTGTGTAATCCCTGGATGGATCTCGAATAAATAGTTTTGATTGTCTCAATCCAGACACTGCCCTCGAGTAGTTTCGATTTTATATATTGTATAATAAAATTACAGGATAATTATATAGCACTAGGATAATTTTCATGGTGTTGTTTGCATTAATAGTTAAAACGTATCATAGAAGAAACACTGATAATGGTTAAAAAGGTAAATTATCCATTTCCAGTGTGCTACTTGTGGAGTTTGATACTTAGGTATACAGTGTTAACTGCTGTTATACTTTTGGTAACATCTACAGAGAATCATAAGGTAGGTACTCATTTTTGATAAGATCATTATGTAACAATACTTCTTTTTCAAGTAAATTAAATTTTAATTAAAAGTTTGGCTTTAGAACTGTAATAAGTTGATGCTACAATTAGGTCAAATTTGTGGATAATATTTTTAATTATTTCGACAAGCATATACAAATGGTAGGTATACAGGGTTATTCAAATTCAAGGCTCACCATTGGGATCTCGGAAACCGTAAGGCGCTGTTCTCACCAAAGCAACCGGCGACCGCAACGCAACTGCAACGCAACCGCAACTTTAGTTGCGTTGCTGGGCTGTTCTCACCAAAGCAACTGGCAACGGCAACGCGATCGCAACTTTAGTTGCGTTCCTCTTGTGTTCTCACTGAAATCAACTGTTTTGAAGTCTCTTGTTGAGGGAGTCCTGAACAAAATGTCGTCCTCGTCAGATGAAAATATGGCCGCTGCATACTTGCTACTGAATAAGCGTAAAAAAACATACCGAAAATTTTGGGTTAACCCTTTTTATACCACAAATTTGGGACATAGCTTTTATATAGTGGCGCAGGAATTGAATAATGATCCTGTTAAAATAATATAAGCATCTGTGCGCTTCAACGAGGGCCACAAAATTTAAAGTTTTTGCCGTTTCGTTCGTCACGACAGCAGTTCTTGCCAGCGACGCGGTATGCAACGCAACCAGTTAGCAACTGGTTGCGTTGCAGTTGCGTTGCCGTTGAGTAGGTGGGAACACTCGTATTTAAATATTAGCGCCGAGTCGCTTTGCAGTTGCGTTGCAGTTGCGTTGCGGTCGCCGGTTGCTTTGGTGAGAACAGCCACTAGGAGATAGGAGGACGGTTAAATTGGGGCAAAGTTGCGCTATATAGTGCTGATCAATAATTAAAAAAGAAATTTAACCTATCTACCTTAGTTTTTTTATTATGGCCAAAAAACTGAAAAATGACAATTTTGTTTTTTGGACATAAGTAGGTTGTTTTTAAAAATTTTTCAAATCTGTAAAAACTTTCTTGAAGCAGCTTTTTAGCTGCAATGCCGTAGTGGTATCAAAATTTGTCTAACCCGTTTCGGTTTTGCGGAATCATACTCAGGTTTGTTTTTTCTTATGGACGGTATATTGGATTTTTGCAGCATCGGATAGAGTTTTTTATGGTTCTTTCAATGATGTACTTATGACATGATGACTTTCGACTGCCCAAAATTGCTGTTGTTTGCAGAAATAGTAAATTTGAATAGATTGCCATGGAAAAACTTCTCGAATTATGAAAAGGGTTATTCAAATTCGAGGCTCACCATTCCACAATAATCATAAATACTTATCTTAATCTTAAACAAGAAATGTAACCTATCTACCGTTTTTTATTATAACATTGTGGTATAAGTAATACCGTTGATCAACGGTAATACGAACTAGTTGTGTGATTATAGAAGATGCTCAAACTGGAGGCCGTTCTCACGTATACAAAGATTTGTTCTTTTTCTAATATTGTTACTCTTTGAATATCTCTGCCTCGAATTGTAGTAAATGCATGTAAAATGTTTCTTCTTAATTCCTCACTATTGTTAATCCTGTTCTCTTAGATTTTATTTTTGAGGGTTCCCTACAAAAAGAAATCTAAAGGGGACAAATCAAGTGATCGAGCAGGCCATTCCACAACTCAACGGTTGCCTATCCATTGATTATGGAAATGCTGATTGAGAAAATTTCGTACTGGAATAGTGTAATGGGGACGTGCTCCGTCTTGTTGAATCCATAGCTGTCCTAACCGTAATAAAGGGATGTCTTCAAATAGTCCATAAACTGAGTCCTCAAAAAATTAAGATACCGTTCTCACTATCCGTTACTATTTCTGTAAATAACAGCAGTTTTCGGCAGTCGAAAGTCATCATGTTATACATCGTTGAAAGCATAATCAAAAACTCTATCCGACGCTGTAAAAATCCAATATACCGCCCATAAGAAAAAACCGGAAAAAACAAACCTGAGGATGATTCCGTAAAACCGAAACGCGGTAGAAAAATTTTGATACCACTACGGTATTGCAGCTAAAAAGTTGCTTAAAGAAAGTTTTTACAGATTTGAAAAAATTTTAATAACAACCAACTTATGTCCAAAAAACGAAATTACCATTTTTCTGTTTTTTGGTCATAATAAAAAAACTAAGGTAGATAGGTTAAATTTATTTTTTAATTATTGATCAGCACTATATAGCGCAACTTTGCCCCAATTTAACCGTCTTCCTATCTCTTACGGTTTCCGAGATCCCAATGGTGAGCCTCGAATTTGAATAACCCTGTATAGTAAATGCATTAGATGTTGAATACTGTAATGAATAAAATTATCATTATTTTTTCCATGTTTTTTTTTTGGTAAATTATCTTTAGGTTGTGAAACGTAAGAGCGTATTAGGTTTCACAAATAATGTAAGTAAGCACTTTTTATGAACCCTCGAAGGTTACGGTTTATTTTTATAACTGATAAAAGTCTTAGTCTAAGCCAGAACTAAAATCTTAAGTATCTTAATCTCTTTTATTATGTACGTTTGTGTTTTAAAAAATAACTTTATAGATTTGTCTCACGAAACTTACTATATCTAATTGACTTGAAGACAATGAATAATAATAATAATAATACATCGTTTATTGTGTGTGGCTCCGAGGATGAGTACGTATTTCCGAAATGTTCATTTGGAAAAATAATATTCGAAAACTTGAAAAAAAGGAACCCCGAGGACATTATTAACGTAAGTTTATTAATACAACCGATTCTATTAACATTTTCCCTTTGGATGTTATATTTGTGTTTATTTTCCTGTCTTACTTGGTGTGTATTTCAATTCTCCATGGCGCTAGAAATAAAGTATGATTTCCATCTATACAATTCGTTGCAGCAACTCAATGGCAGCAATACAGTTGCAGCAACTTTTGCGTTTACATTATGCAATTTAAACAAAATGACATGCAATATTTGTTACCGCAAGAAGCATTAGAGCTTGTTCTATTTTCAAGCAACTCGTCCTTAGAATTCTAGTACTATTTCAGTATTTTCTGTTATACACGGTTATACCAACAGCAGTTATCACAGAGGTTGGTAACTCCAAAGAATTGTCAACAATAACAAACACTACAAAATTGCACAGATGCGAATTTACTTGCGATATTGTATGCAACTCGATGCAACTGCAATGCATTGCTGCAACTGAGTTGCTGCAATAAATTGCATAGATGGAAATTATACTTTAGATTTTTAATTTATCTGAAGATGTTTTCACATCCAATTGGACTGATCAATTTATTAAAAATCAGTAATTATCCAGGCAACAACCTCAGAAATGGTTTAGTAGTTCATGTTCATTTAAAATGTAAAAATTTACAACCAAGTAATTACATAAGGGTTCATGAAATGTAAAATAATCTCAACAAATAAAGCTTTAGAATTCATTAACTGTCATTAAATGAATAAAGTTGAGATGGATGTAATAATTTAATAAAATTAAAAATTTTTGAGAATTGTCGCATCCATTTTATAATATTTCGAAGATTAGGTACAAGTTATATAAAAAAAAAATATTTAATTAAATATTTCGGATAATTAAATCCTTCATCAGTAATTTACAGCTGATATTGTTAACATGTTTAGAAAAAAAATAAAATTATTATAAGATTAATTATTGTGGTGGAATTTTACACACCACATCGTTGTTAATAATTTAACCATGATTAAGTTAAAATTTTTGAATTAATATTAAAGAAATAACACCAGTAAAATTACTTGGCAAAAGTTTTTTCAGTAAGAAAATTTTTTTTTTTTTTTTACTGAAAAAACTTTTGCCAAGTAATTTTACTGGTGTTATTTCTTTAATATTAATTCAAAAATTTTAACTTAATCATGGTTAAATTATTAACAAGGATGTGGTGTGTAAAATTCCACCACAATAATTAATCTTATAATAATTTTATTTTTTTTTCTAAACATGTTAACAATATCAGCTGTAAATTACTGATGAAGGATTTAATTATCCGAAATATTTAATTAAATATTTTTTTTTTATATAACTTGTAATCTTCGAAATATTATAAAATGGATACGACAATTCTCAAAAATTTTTAATTAACTGTCATCAAACCTAACCTAATAATTTTAATTTTTACATGCAATTCGTCGTCTTGCATTGCATTGCATTGGTCTTGCTTAATTGTAAAGCGGCCTCTGTATTTTGTTAATATTTAAATTTTAGACCCCACCAACCATACACAGTGGGAAACTAAAGCTACCTTTAACACCGCCGTTTCATAAATATGTAGGTAGGTATCTAATTGTTTTAAGCTACGATTTTCAACTGTTTATTTTAAATGTAACACCCTGTATAACAACAATAAAGTTTGACTTCCAAATACCATTCATAGTTGTGGGTATCAAAAAAACTGATATTTTTTCAACTTTAAAATTTGCCATATCATGCCAAACGATAGGGGCTATAGATTGGAATAACTCACACATTCTACGTGTTTTTTAATACGAAAATTAAATCAGAATTTTGTATCTAAAAATGAATAAAAGGTCAACGTTCAAATAAAAGATGCAGACCGGCCAGCACCTAATTTAAAATAACTCGAACCGCATCGTTAGCTAAAATAAGAAATATTACAGAATGTAACATAAAATATGTGCAGCGGAATATTAACTTATGCGGGTACAGGAAAAAGCGTTTTCCTACTTTATTTGCCAAATAGGTAATGCTAGCTGTTATACTCCGTTTTTTCAGTTCGTTTAGTTCATTTCAATTTCCCTTAAGTCGTGCCGTGCCGTTAAAGATTGCCATTGCAATTTTATAAAAAAAAATATTTTCTTATACTAAGTATTGCCAAAAGTCTACAATTGATAATAATTTATGATGTAATACTTTCGATTTTATAATAATGGATCAGTTTGTTAACTGGGACTGATGCGTACCCCGTAAATAATAACTGATTTAAAATAATTATAACTCGACCTTTTTTAATTTTCAAATAATTATTCTTTAGCGTTATACTTTAGTTGCTATTTTTATAGGTCTTTTTGAAAAAAAAAATTCTGCTTTGGGTTACGAAAATTGATCTTTTTTACTTTTCTCTGAAACTAAACAGCATTCAGATTTCAAATTTTGCATACGTGTTGTATAAACCCTCGGCCAGGGTATGACAAAATTTGGTACCTTTCCGTCACTTAGAAATGCTCTTATTATTTAAAAAAGGACCAGTCAAATTCTAAAATGCAACAATAAACGTAATAAGTCAATAAGCATTTGTTGCAATGTGCTAAAATTTTGTCATACCCTGCGGGGATCACCTTTACATCATCTCAAGTCAAGTATAAGTTTTAGAAACTAATAGAACTCGAGAAAAGTAAAAAAATGTTCTTTATTTTAAAATAATGATACTATTATCATCTTTTCCAAGTAATAACTTTCCGCTGTACGTGTTCTCAGCAATAGTCTTTTGTTAATAAAGATAGGGTATAGTCGTCCAAAATATCAGGTAAAAATTGTGATACTGGTGCCTAACGACATGTTTTTAAAACATCTGCAAATGAAGCGTTACCTGCATGGACATACATTAATTACATGGCAACTCTAGGTTATACCCCATCCTTACATGCGCCAAACTTGTTTCTGAACTGCTTTAGGCTAAGCAGTTTCGAGGCTTTGATTTATAACCCTCTTACCTAATTACAAAAATGTACTACTACCAAACTATTTAGAGATGAATGTAAGCTAAAAGAAGTATTAGCATTTAATGTTAATGTGTTAGATAAACAACACTGTATAAAATGGCAAATCAACCTAAACCCCATATACTTGGAACACTTGAAGACGATTATAATTTCCCTAGAAATTCTTTGGGACGTATTATTTTCGATTGTTTAAGACGGAGAAGTCCTGCGGATGTTATTAATGTAAGTAGCAAAAATCTAGGTTATTAATAAATTGCTGTTTGATTATGAATAATTTTAATGTAGGTAAATTTAGCTAATTCGGTTTTCGCGTTTCTAATCGGTTGAGATCTCAATGTGCGAATCCCCGTGACCTCATTGCACTTTTTTAAGCTTGTCGGATACCCCAACTGAGGGTTTTGACTACCGAAAAGAATTCTAGTCGCCGAGAGAGTTCTTTATCGTACCAGATATTTTTATATATGTTTATGCCTACCTCCTTTTTGAAGGAAGGCGCGTTTAGGAGTCATGAAGGTCTAAAATTAAATTAAAATAACGGTTAATTTAAACAAGGTACAATCATGAATTCCACAATTTTCTGTTACACTAACATATTTATTCTTTTGCAGATAGATCCAATAACTGAAGAAACTCTAACATGTGGAAGACTATTGCAACAAAGTATAAAATTAACAATAATTTTAAAGAGTTTTGGCGTCGAAAAAGGAGATGTTATCACCATTGTTAGTAACAATACCATAAACTACGTAATACCCATATTATCAGCATTTTATATGGGCGTTGCTGTAAATCCTGTAAATCCGGGATACACCGTAGGTGAGATTAAATCATAATAATTAAATAATTTAAGACCTCTATCATTAATCTGTCAATTATCACTTAAATGTAAACGGAATTTGTTTTCTAATACCAATATTTTTAATTATTTTACCGGTTTAAAAATTACTGGAATACATATCTAGTTAATATTACGTAGATCGTTAGAAACCTGCAGTTGGTCAAATGCCACCGGTTTTCACCGGTTTTAATGTATTTCTGTTATTTGCAAAGATAGATTCTATTAATAAGTGCTGCGAACCGATAGGTATAATTAAAATAGTATAATAAAATTGAAGTTTCATAACACGCGATTTTAGCGAACGAATCCAAGCTTATGCCCGTTTTACATTGAGCAACATTGCACGTGCAAGCGCAATTTGCAATGAATTGCTGCAAAGTTGCACGAGTGTAAAACAGAAATGTACGTGCAACAATATTGCTGCAATCTTGCAGCAACCTCTTGCATGAATTAGAACCTGCGCTAATTTGTTCAACTGTTTGATGTAACTTTTCAGTTACTTTCAGTAATTTTAACTTTATTCTTAGATATGTTACCAACTTAAAATTAGTTGTGAAGTTGATTAATTTAATATTAAAAACCGTATTACTTACGTATTACCCGTGGTATTACCATGAAACAGAATCAGACAAAATATTAATTATTTTAATGTAATTACTTTTATTGACGTTTTCAAATTACTCTTGTTTAACTACTGTTGTTAGGTTAGTTTGTAGTATATGAAGTTGGTACTGTAATTAGTATGAACATAGAAAATTACCTATTAAAAACCAAACAAATTGGGCCTGCAATTTATTTGGGCAATCAATTGCAAGCATACTTACAAGTTGCAGATGCAGGTTGCAATTGCGCAATGTAAAACGGACATTTCCAACGAACTGCTTGCGACAAGTTTTCTAATGGACGAGTTCACTAAAATGATGAATAATTTTATGAAACGGATATTTTAGGCTATTTTTTCTATCTTGGTCAAAAAATTACAGAAATGTGTTGCTCCATGTATTCTTTAAGAAATATAGCGATTCGAGAATAGTAGAAGAATTTCGTGGATAAGGTATACACAATATTTTTTGTGCAAGTGCAATCGTCAAAAATGTGTAATTACAAAAAAATGTTATTGCTGTTAGAAAACGAATAGCTTAATTCATTGTAAATTAATAGTGGCCGCGTTACTATGGAAATAGCGTAAATAAAACACTTAGCTTTACTTTAGCGACCGTTACCTTAACAACTGTACAATGAATTTTACTTTAGCGGTCGTTACATGTTTAAGTACCTTGGTCGTTACCAAGGTACTTAAACATAGTTAGGTATGCTCCTAACGCACAATTCAGTTCCTAGATGCCCCTCGCGGGAGAGGGTGTAGCACGTCACAAGTAGACAAGCTAACAGGCTTACAGCGAAAGTACGCGTTTGACTGCTATTCCGTATATCGTAGTTCGCAAAATTCTTTACCCCTTTATTATAGTTTAAAGTTTTTTTATATTTATTATAAGCATTTTATTATAGTTTACATATTTTACCATATTATATTTAACGCCTTGCAAAGTATGTTGAACCGATGTTCGTATTTTTATGTCACTGGATATGGGAAGAATTCTTTAACAAGTATTTTGGTAAAGGAGTAAACCATCGCAAAGGAATTAACAGTAAACTATTGAAAAAGTTTAAAAATAAAACAGGATATTATAGCAGTGTATATTCGCCAAAGAATATTTATACGAATAAACTTTTTGAATAGTAAAAGGGAAGAAGAAAAGCGCCAATTATACAAACGAAAATGGGAGGTCTTTTTCTAGGGCTTTTTCTTCCGGTGCTTTTTTTTCTAGGACTTCTTTTTCCGGGGCTTTTTTTCCGGGCTTTTTTTCCCGGGGCTTTTTTTCGGGGCTTTTTTTCCGGGCTTTCTTTTACCTAGATTCAAGAATGAATATAATATTAAATTAACACTGATTACAAAAAGACTTTAAAAACAGTTGATTGGTGGGCATTCCGAGCAATACTTGAGATTATGTAGTGGTCTTTCTCATTTTTTTTGACAGTTTGCAGTCATCCCTCTCCCGTTTTCGTTTGTATAACTGGCGCTTTTTTTCTTCCCTTTTACTATTCAAAAAGTTTATTCGTATAAATATTCTTTGGCGAATGAATCTAGGTAAAAAAAGCCGGGAAAAAAACCCCGGGAAAAAAGCCCCGGAAAAAAAGGCCTAGGAAAAAAAGCACCGGAAGAAAAAGCCCTAGGAAAAAAAACCCGGAAGAAAAAGCCCCCTGAAATTTTTTTTGAAAGTTTGTTAAAACTATTGGGGCATAACATAAGGTTTCGTGAACAATAGATATTTATTTACCTACCTGTAATTTTTCGGTAATTTTATTAATATTGTTTTATTTAATGCACCGATTTTTATTTTGAATAAATTTATATAAGTAAATAGGTATGTATGTAATTAACAGAAGCAGTTCTACACAGGCTAGGCAACCAAGTGAACGTTCAAACACCCAAAATATATAACCCAATTTTAAAAATAATTAACATTAATGAAGATGTCCCAAGTCAGTATCTAATTGACTGTATTATAGGGCAAAATCAAGAACTACATTTAAAAAAGGAAGAAATTAAGGTGAGAAAAATATATAAAACAAAAAATAGTTTCGCTGCGTTAATTGAAGTTGATGAAGAAACAGCTAAAATAATCACAGAAAAGGGTCAACTGAAAATAGAGTGGATGCGATGCAGAGTGTTTAGGCATAACAATGTTTACAGATGTTTCAAATGTTTTGGTTACAACCATAAAGCGGAAGTATGCAGAAACATAGCATTGTGTCGTAAGTGTGGGCAAGAAAAACATGAAGGTGATTGTACAGATCCTGTAAAATGTAAAAATTGTTTGAATGCAAATGTAAAATTTGGCCTAAATCTGGAATGCAGTCATTCAATGTTTAGTTTACAGTGCGCAGTATATAAAAGACAAGTCGAAAGGAAAGCAAATCAGTATGTGTGGGATAGAAATACTGAAAATAAAAACAATAACTAGCAATCAATAAACAATAAAAGTGATATATACCTGCTAAATTCTCGAAGTATTATTGCAAACAAAGATGAAATTGCAGCTTTCATTGGGAAGAACACGCCGGCTATAATAGGAATAACAGAAGCTCGTGTAACAGAAGACATTGAAGACTTTGAAGTTAATATGAAAAACTACAACTTAGTAAGATGCGACTCTACGAGCAGACACACTGGAGGGGTAATTTTATATATCAGGGAAAATATTAGTTTTAAAATTAAATATAAGCATGTTTTACCAATGAATACGTGGATATTAATTGTGGAGGTAGTTTTAAGTAGTAATACAAAGGAAATTTTTGGATGTTTATATCATTCTCCGACTAGCTCGGATTCGCAATTTCTAGACTTTTTTGAAGGGTTACTAAGTGAAAAATTAGTGCAATACAAACATAACATTACTATTACTGGTGATTTTAATATTAATTGGACAAGTGATGAATACTACTCAAAAAGACTTAAAAGAATAATACATGATAATGGCTACATGCAATTAGTAAGTGAGTATACTAGAGTTAATAATGTTAGTAGTACCACAGTAGATTTAGTAGTAAGCAACAATAAACATAGGTACAACTGTTATGTTATGAAAGATACAATTATCACTGATCATCTTATAGTGGCTCTTGAAGTAAATTGTAAGATACTGAAGGAAAACAAAATAATAGTTAGGCCCAAAAACTACGATAGGCAACTACTGGGTGCAGAAATCATTAAATTATCTTGTAATTTTAACTATAGGGAGGCTAATTTAGATAATAAGTATGAAAATTTCTATAAAAATATGATGAATATAATAAATGTAGTGATACCAAAGAGAGAAACAGTACAAAAAAGGGATATGTGTCATCCTTGGTTTAATAGCGAAGTATTAGGTGCAATAAAACAGAGGGACCTGTATTATAAAAAGTTCCTTTTCACAAAAAACCAGGCTCACTGGGATGTATATAAAACATATAGAAACAGGGTAGTACAAATTAATAGAAATAATAAAAAACAGTATTTCGAAAAAAATATAGAAGACTGTAGACATGATTCAAAAAGAATGTGGAAAACATTAAAAAAGCTGGTGTCAAAAAAAGATTCGGAACAATACACTTTGATTCGTTTTGAAAACAAAACTACTGATGTTAAAACCGAAATTGTGGAAGAATTTAACAACTACTTTATTAATAGTATACATAATATTATAAGTTCAATTACACCATCACAACAATATTTTCCTCTCCAAAGTATGAATAGAAAAATAAGCGATTTCAAAATACTAGAAATTAATGATCTAAAAAAAATAGTCCATGAAATGGCAAGTAAAAATAGTCCAGACGAGTTAAATATGGAGGTAATAAAAGAACAGTTTGATGTACTTGCAGGGATGTTAATAAATATAATAAATACCTCGTTAGAAACGGGATACATTCCTGAAAAACTAAAAGTATCTACTGTAGTACCTATTCGGAAAGTTAAAAATACTATAAGAGCAGAGGAGTTTCGACCAATAAACATGCTACCAGCTATAGAGAAAATCTTGGAAAAAGTAGTTTACCTACAAATAATTGACTATGTTTTAGAAAATAACATCTTAACTAAGTATCAGTCGGGTTTTAGAAGGGGTTATAATTGTGAAACAGCTTTTCACTATCTATTAAACGAATGGAAAAATGCAATTGACAAAAACTCGACAGTGATTGTTGTATTTTTAGATTTAAAAAGAGCATTCGAAACAATAGATAGGAGTCGATTAATTAACAAACTTAAAAATTATGGTATAGATAGTACAGTTCTAAAATGGTTAAACAACTATCTTGACAACAGAAGACAGAGAGTTAAGTGTAATGAAACTTACTCTGATGAAAAAAGTATAGATGTAGGGGTACCACAAGGCAGTGTGTTAGGTCCTTTACTTTTCATACTGTACATCAATGATATAGGAAACATACTAAAATCATGTAAATTTCACATATTTGCGGACGACACAATACTATTTATAGAAGGACCAGATGTAAAAGAAACAATAAATCTATTAAATAAAGAATTGGAAGATGTAGATAAGTGGCTTAGAGTAAACAAATTAAAGTTAAATACTAACAAAACTAAAGCTATGATCCTGATGATGGATGCAAATTATAGACAATATCTAACAAACCAGCAGAAAATCAAAATTGTGAATACTGAAGTAGAAATTGTAGATAAAATAAAGTACTTAGGCTTTATAGTTGATAGACAATTAAAATTTAAAGAACATATAGACTTTATATGTAAAAAGATAGCACAAAAGTTGGGGGTACTTTATCGATGTAGGGACTTAGTATCAGTTAAAACCAGAATGATCATTTACAACACAATAGTACTACCGCATTTCCTTTATTCATCTACAATAATATACCTTGCAAATCAAAATGAACAACGTAGATTACAAATGTTGCAAAATCGAGCCATGCGAATAATATTGAAATGCGATCGATATACCTCAATAGAAGTGATGCTACAAAAACTGGATTGGATAAACGTCGAAAACTTTTCAAAAATGCAAGTCTTAATGTTCATACAGAAAATTAAAACTGGTATTTATCCGCCTTACCTAAAAGAATTACTTCATACTTTTAATCAATCACATGAGCATGGAACAAGAAATTGCAAGAATTTCATTTTAAGACATGCCAACAAAAAAAAAACGCAAAATTCTATTTTTTACAAGGGATTAATAATGTACAACAAATTACCAAATTCTGTTAAGCAAATAGATGTAATAAGTAGTTTTAAAAATAAGATAAGAGAAATTGTACAAAACATATAAGTAGGATATTATATTATAAATTAGAAATAAAATATGAAATAAGCAAATGTTAAATGTAGGTAGGTAATATGTATAGCTATTTAAGCTAAATAAATCAAATCATTCATCATATATAGTAAAATAAATAAATGTTGGTTTAGAATCGTGTGAATTATAAAATTACTTCATGGTGGTTTTAAACTTCCCCCTCGATATCAAAGTTGAGACCTAGGGTTTTTTCTTCCAGGGGCTTTCTTTACCGGGGCTTTTTTTACCGAAGCCTTTTCTTCCAGAGGCTTTCTTTACCGGGCTTATATTTTAGGGACTTTTTCCCGGGCTTTTTTTACAGCCACCCATATTCTTAATAGGTACTAATTTTCTTTGCTTCTTGTGTCAATATATTTACGCATATCCAAAATTTGTTGTTGTTTTTTACATTAATGTAATTACTCACAGGAAACTTATGTACCTACTCTACAGAAATATTTCTTTTACACAAAATAATATATTACAAATATTGTATGCCTAATTGGTGATTTTCGCAAATTTATTGTTTAGTTTCTACATAAAAATATGTATGAAAACAATGTAGGTACTGAAACATATAATACATAGGCCATGATTTCGTTTAGAGCAAGATATAGGATGATGGAAGCATTACTTTATGAGTTTATAAAAATTATAGTGGCAATATACCACTACATCCATTGCAGCGGTGACCGCCGCTTCTACTTGTGACGTCACGGTAACGTTAACACAGCGCTTATGGGAAACCGCCGAAGTAGCATACCTAACTATGTTTAAGTACCTTGGTCGTTACCTTAACAGCGGCCGCGAAATTAATATTCACGGCCTGTATTGCGGACGCGAAACGTTCACTTCGCGTACGGTTGCACAAAATAGTTATTTGTATACCAAGGACGCGAAATGTGTCTTTATCGTACCGAGAGAAAATTGTCGCCGAGGACGCTTGCTGCCGAGGAAAGACAATCTCGAGGGCGCTAAAGAATTTCGAGGACAAGGTATACACAATATTTTTTATCTACTTTCATACAGTAACAGTCAACATTACAAAACAAAAACAGGTTTCGTGCTAGACCTTATTACGACACTAGTGTCGTAATGGGTTGTGACCTTCAAATTGACGTTTAAGGAATGCTATTAATTGCGTGTATTTACCAATGTCCAAGTTCTTCTTCATGTTAATAGTGGCCCTGAACATAGAATAAAGTGTCCACAACGTAGATGGTTTATTAATTTTACACTTCCCAGCGAAATACGCGAGAAAAACCTTTTCTGTCAAATTTTGTAATTTATTTTTCTTACACCAATCTTCAAACTTCTGATATTCTAATTCGTATTTTGCTTTAGATTTTGTTGGTATAAGGGTCGAAATTGCCGCATTTGCTGCTATTTCAATATCGGATAGCTTTGAATCACTCATTTTTATACTTATTTTAAAGATTATTTTAATAAAAACCGATGGTAATTTTTCTAAACAACGGTAACTAACACAAAATAAACAAACTTCATTTCGGTGTAAATTAAATCAGCCTACTCTTGTTTGAACAAATATAGAAAAACTCATGAAAATACTTAATATTATATTTTATGAAAGTAGATAAAACGTTGTACAATAATTCTTATCGTAACTGTCATATTACGATATTCAATGGTTGTCTAACTCGGCCTGACGGCCTCGTTAGACAAGTTCCCTCTCATAACGTAATATGGTACGTTACGATACTCATATCGTAAATATCTATTGTGCAACCGAAAAAAATGTGTAATTGTAAATGTTATTGCTTTTAGAAAACCTACAGCTTAATTCATTGTAAATAGAAAAACGGCTTTCAGTTAGTGCGTTACTATGGATATGGAGTAAATAAAACAATTAGTTTTGTATAAATTACAATGATTTTTACTTTAGCGGATGCTACCATAGCAGCTGCCGCGAAATTAGATTTCGCGTCCTGAAAAGCGGACGCGAAACGCCCACTTCGCGTACGGTTGCACAAAAAATAAGTTAAACTAATGTCAATTTAAAATTTGGCTGTTTTAAATGAATAAAACACAAATACTACTCCAAGTATATTAATTTAATAGTTTTTAATATTTTTCTATCAATAAATCAAAGTTTAAAAACTTATGTAATTTCTTTTATGAATTATTAGAATGGAGATTGTGATTGTAACGTGACATACAAAAAAATATCATCAACCTAACGATATAAAATTACGAATTCTTTAAACTGACACTTTGTGAAACCTATTTGTGTGCTTTAAAGTAGTCAGTAAAGAACCAAAATAGAAAAACTAACATTTGAAAATCGTATACGGGGTGGGGTGTCCCGTAAAAGAATTATTCGTAGAAAACCTCACTATTTCATTCTCACTAAAAAATGTAAATAACTCGTTTTCATAAATACCAATTTTCGAGGATAGCATAGATATCGTCATACAGATCGTGACCTCGCGTTTCATACTCAAATAAGAGAATCCTACCGCACGATGAAAAGTAAATAAAGAAAATTCTTACAGAGCCAATTAGCAATTTGTTTGAATTAAAACATTCCACTAAAATTTTATTCCCATAATAAAGAAAACGTGTTTCAATAATATTTAACTAAAGAGATAATAAAGTTTGAATATTGACTCAAAACCCTTTCTACGTATACAAATAGTCTATTTGATAGTACCACCAAATCGTCTATATAATGCTGATTTGTACCGTTGTTGGTACCGTTTGGTAGACTTTGAATTAGATTATAATTATATCCCATTAAGTAAATATGATTTTATTATCAATTTTAGTTTGAATGATTCAACGCTCTGGGATTGATCAAGAGTCAATAGGTAATGTAACTAAGTATTCGATTATTTATATGGAATCGAAATTTCTTTCGAGGGAAGGTTTGTAAAGCAGAGCATAATATCTTGTTTCATAATAGGGATCGGAAGAAATTTATTCTAGGGTCGGGGGGCGAAAATCGGACAAATTCTTTTGCCACAAACTGTGGGGTACACCTTGTCCGTTTAAGTAATCGTAAGTGTGCATATACGAAACGGCATGCAAGTTTTAAATTTTCATAATATTTAGAATTTTGTTTGTGTTTTTCTTTCGTATTAAATGTATAATTTTCAGTTGTAATCTGTAAAACAAAATGATAACTTGCAATAACATTTAATTTTTATTGTATTTCTTAATCTAAATATCAAACAAACTTTTACATTTGATAGGTGGGAGGAACGCTCGCCCGCGAGCAACGGTGTGATACATCTTAACGTTTATTATTTTTTGTGCAACCGTACGCGAAGTGAACGTTTCGCGTCCGCTGTTCAGGACGCGAAATCCAATTTCGCGGCCGCTGCTATGGTAGCGGCCGCTAAAGTAAAAATCATTGTAATTTATACAAAACTAATTGTTTCATTTACTCCATATCCATAGTAACGCGCTAACTGAAAGCCGTTTTTCTATTTACAATGAATTAAGCTGTAGGTTTTCTAAAAGCAATAACATTTACAATTACACATTTTTTATGGTTGCACAAAAAATATTGTGTATACCTTGTCCGCGAAATTCTTTAGCGCCCTCGAGATTGTCTTTCCTCGGCCGCAAGCGTCCTCGGCGACAATTTTCTCTCGGTACGATAAAGACACATTTCGCGTCCTTGGTATACAAATAACTATTATCGAATGCTACCCTGCGACTAGAATTTTGAATTGATCAAATGTATCGTGCATGAAAATTAATTATCGAACGTTTAATTGGTATCGATTCGTAAACAGCCCCTCACTATGTCTTTTAGATGAACTAAAACATACCCTACTTATATCTCAAGCAAAACTAATTTTCACTTGTGAGAGTGCATTGGAAACCGTTATAAAAGTTAAAAATGAACTGAAATTTATAAACACGATACTACTCATGGGACCTAGAACTAAGAATCAATATAATACAACAAGCTATGAAAAGTTATTGGAATCAACTCCTATAGATCTGGATAATTTCAAACCAGACGAATTTGATTACACAAAACAACTTGCATTCATTGTTTCTTCTTCCGGAACCTCAGGTATACCAAAAGGAGTAATGTTAACCCATCAGAACATGAGAATACCTATAGGTCTTTTAATGTAAGCAAGCAATGTTAAATTTACTGTAAAGTAATTTTATATTATTTCAGTCATCCTCTGTATGGTAATACCACAAAAAATGATACCACGGTTGTGGTAGTACCGTTCTTTCATATATATGGTCCCTCACTTCAAATTATTGCTTTAATCACATCGATGATGTCAGTTATAATGGAGAAATTCCAACCTGATATATTTTTAAAATCCATTCAAAAATATAAAGTGTCTAGATTATTTATTGTACCTTCATTACTTCAGTTTCTTGCCAAAAGTCCTTTGGTAAATTCCTACGACGTATCCAGTATCAAAGATATATTGCTAGGAACTGCACCACTTGGCAAGGACTTGCAAATCGCAGCATCCGAAAGGTTATTATATTTTCCTTAGTTCATTAAAAATTTACCAAATCCTTTTTTTGAGCAGGCTAGGTGGTGCCAGCATACGGCAAATGTACGGATTAACAGAAACTGGCGGTCCTTGTACTTTGCAAGTAAACACAAACAAATCTGGCAGTGTAGGTGTCCTTGCACCTGGTGCCATGGCGAAAATTTGTAATCTAGAAACAAAAGAAATTGTAGGACCATTTAAAACTGGTGAAATTTGTCTCAAAGGGGCCATGGTTATGAAAGGATATATTCCGAGTCAAGATTACATGGACGACGACGGATTTCTCCGTACTGGTGATGTTGGATTTTATGATCATGACGGTTATTTCTACATAGTGGATAGAATAAAAGAGCTAATTAAATATAAAGGCTTTCAAGTAAAATAATCGCAGACTATAGTTTTTGTCACACTAATCGGCAAATTATAATTCTTATAGGTAGCACCAGCTGAATTAGAAGCGCTAATAATAACGCATCCGTCAGTTCAAGATTGTGGAGTCATTGGTATTCCTGATGACAGGGCGGGTGAAGTGCCTCTGGCGTTTGTTGTATTAAAAGGTAATGGGATTGGTGAGCAAGATATTGTTGATTTTGTTGCAGGTAATTCTGGTTAACAAATTTAAAAGTGACTGTTTTAAAATATGTCTCTTACAGAACGAATCTCAGTTCAAAAACGATTATATGGTGGCGTGCGATTCATACAAGAAATTCCGAGAACACCCTCTGGAAAAATAATGCGTCGTAAATTAGTAGAAATAGCGTAAATGCCAAATTAAAATTAACATATAAAGTACAAGGTAGCTATAAATATCTGTTATCTAGATAGCTATGGAATAAGCACCGCTTTACAAACTGATGAATTCAATTACCAAAATTGAATGTTAATGTTATTAATATTATGACAACTGAAATTTTTATGTACCAAAATGATTACAGATTGCAATAATGGTTCAGAACAGAAGGTTTCTATGATTACATCGTATTCTAGAAATGGTATTGAGAAGGTGCATTCGATAGAAGCATGTGTCGCACATATTTGTGGCCACCTTGTATATATATATAAGTAACAACAGTAATAAGTAATATTATATTATCGGGTCTATTGCGTCTCACACCTACTCGTTTATTTAACGACAGTCGTTATCGTTTACTTTACGAAAAATATTAAGTTCAAGTTGTATGGCGTATCTTCGACTACATAGCATAGGGTACTATGACTACAGTAGATCACAACCCGAAAATACGCGATACGAACCAATCTTAACATGAACTTCATATTTGGCAGAAAACAAACGATAGCGATTGTTGTCAATTAAACGATTACGATACGCATTAGGGACGATGACCTTTTGAATAAACTGTTATACTAATTAAATTTAAATTATAATATTTACAGTGTGAGTATTCTAAGTGAAACGTACACTATACTTTAATATATTGTAACTTCATGTTAAGAGTCTTCTGTACCGGCGATTCAGATACGTAGTTTTCGTGTTATTGAGAGCCAGTCTAGACGACCTAACTATAGTTTTTTTGAAAAAATGAAAATACTTTTGGAAAATAAGAAGGCCCCTCTACGATTGGACCGGATTAGTTTTTGATTTAATATATCAGATGATCCAAAATTAACGTAGTTTATTGAATAAATTAGCGCTGTTCTTTGCACTGATATATTTATGCCTACAAAGACATTTGAAAAATTACTCCGGTCCAAATGTCCGGAGAACCTTTATGAACGCGTATAAAAAAAATTGGCAGTAAAAAAATCAAAAATAGGACCTGTTTTTTTGGCGCTGCTGATCAGCGGTTTTTCAAAATTAGACGATGATTGTAGTTCGTAAACTAACGCCAACTAGCGGTCACAACTGCAATCTTTACGAAAGCAGTAAACGGCCAAACGGGTGATTTATTATCTTCACTACACTGTAAAAACATAAAATGACATGAAATTTAAATCCGTTTATACCTGCTATAGGAATTATGCGTAAGACCCTTATTGTATGGCGTGGTGGGCCGGGCGTACCGACTATACAGCTACTGCAAACATTTTAAATATCTTGTCTCGTCTTGATCCGCGGGGCTTTTAGTCATAATCTCGCTGGATGTTGTGACCAAATGTAAGACCAATTTCGGGATCTAGAGTAAATTAATGAACTTGATAAAATAAAACACAAAGGCAGATTTTATATATTTAATAATTTGATTGCAGCTGTAATCCTGGAATAGGCTAGGGAAACTGTAATATACTGGTTCCCAAAATTAGATCAAGTTAAAACTTATAAAATACACAAATCTGTAAATTAGAAAATAAAATTAAATATTGAAAGATTAAATGAGATTTAAAAAAGTGGAGGGGCAAACCTCCCCTGGACTTTCCTATACAAAAAATAAACGTTTCGAATTTGGTATTCAACAGTATAATTCGCGAGGCAGACCCTGATAAGCATTTGAATGCCTAGCGAGACACCCATCCTATGCACCTATCAATCTGCAGGTAGCGGCTAGAAATTACAGCTGTCGAAGCCGGACGATTGCTACCGACCGACGATCCGTTTCCGCCAGAATATAATATTCAAAATTCGAATTTCTCATCAACCGTACATTTTAGCTATATGAACACCTTACACTATGTGATAGACAATTAAATTTTGCATTCAATTGTATAATAATATATAGGGTGTTTCATTTAAAATAACAAAGTTGCTTATCGTACTGCAAACGCCCTGTACCTAAACGTGATATACATTTAGAAGAATGCAGAGTTATATACTAAATATCTTTTATATTTAAACTTTTTTCAAATTTTGACTAATAAATGCGCTATAGGAGCATCAATTTCCACAGTGGAATTCTGGCGTTCATCAAAAAACAAAAATGTAGCTAATACCAAGCTGCATAAGTATAGAAAATTTAAACAAAATCGTTAGAGCAGTTTCTTTGTAATATTTTCTAAAAAAATTAAAAATTTTTGGAAGAGCGCCGTTGCGACTGTTTTTGGATTTACTAAATAATTTTTTTTTATTCTGTAGTACCCCCAAAGGGCTTTCAAACAAGTCGTTGCGGAACCTGATCAGATAACTGGTTTTTGAGTTATGGGGCGTTAAAGTCGAAATTTTGAAAAATTCATAGTGGCCGCCATTTTGAAGTTAGGGAGTCCGGCAAAAAACTGTTTCCTTTCAATTATGGTCTTCTTTCATATTCCCTACTCAGATTTTCAAAATTCTGCTTCTGAAAAATATGCTACCAAAAAAATTTCTAACTTCCGTTTCCGGTTTCGGATTTTTTTGAAAAGCTTATTTGAATTTTCGATATACCCCTTCATTTCAAATTTCATCAAAATCGGTCCAGTAGTTTTTGCGTTAGAGGCGTTACATACCCACGCACCCACCCACAGAGACATTTTTTCTAGACCACTTTTTTGGGTTCCTGGGGGCCCAAACACGTATTTCCGCGAAAATCTCGATTTCGAAAATTTTCATGATATCAATACTTCCCCTATACCAGTGGTGGTATGCGAAAGTAACAAATACATATATAATAATAATAATAATAATCTCTACACTACCCGTCACCACTTGCAGCTGATAATGTAACTGTAAAATGAATATTAAATTTAAAATGAAATTCTGTTTCTTGGGTGGGGGGGGGATTAATTAATTAATTAATTAATCATAGCCCACAGGAAACTTTGCACATGAATTGATCTAATAAATCCTTCGAACTCAATATTAACCTGAGTTTTGCGTGTAGTATTTGAACAGAGAATATGAAGTGCATAAGAAAAAACCATAAAATATAATAATATGTAGGTACAAACATCTGGTTGACACTAAAATATTTTTTCCGACGAAATTCATTTACCGTATCCTACGGCCTTCAGTTGTAAAATATCTGGTGTTTGAACTTTTTTCCTAACAGTGTAGTATCCCCATAAAATAAACGAAATTATCCATCCAGGTAGTTTTTTTCTACGATTATTTTGCTTCACGACAATCGACCCTTTTACTCAGAACTTTTAGCGCTCTCCTCACCTTTTCTAGTCACGTGGGTACAGAAGACTCTTAAGTCTTCCAAGTTGCCGTAAAATAGTAGGTATATTGTTTTATTAAGATCAGAAGTACGACTTTTTGGGCTGTGTTTGTATGGTTTAGCGGACGAGCGTTAGCGAAGCCCACTTCTGATCCGAATAAAACAAGCTATTTCTTCTTCAAACGTAGACAATGCGTTTGTAATTTAAAAAATATTGGAAAATTGGAAACGTTAAACGTAACGGGACCAAATTGAACAATTTCTAAAAAGCAATCCAGACATAAGGTATTTATTTATATTGATATTCGGGTTGTCTATTCTACTATTTTGCTTCGGCGATTCGAGTACCTATAGCTAATAAGCAGTATTTTAAACATTGCACTGTAGTAAACTAAGCAACAATCTAAAAGGCAAATATATACGAATAAAAAAATAACGTCAAACTATAATCAAAGTTCAATCAGATAATTTATGAATAAATATAGGAAGTCAACTATCTATTTAAGTTTCACCAACACATTCCATTTTTTCAATAGATATGAGCGGTTCTGCTACTTTATGCAGGCGTTATACAAGATACCAATTTTAAGTTGTCCACCATTGGTAACTTTGTTACCTTTGCAGATTTCAGTATTTTTAATGCTCATTTAGAATGTGAAATTTTATTTTTTATGGCACTTCCGGTTTAGCGATAAATTGTGCCAACCTTTTATTTTTAAATAGAACACCCTGTATTTTTTTAAACATTTCGATTGGAAATCATTTTGGCTTTAAAAAAGTATAGCACACATGTACAATTAAAATTACTCAAAACCATGATATTTAACTTTTATTTATTTTTATTAAATTGGAATCACAATTGCCATGAAACAAATGGGCAACAATAAACAATACCTAGAAATGAACAAATTTCGTTTTACTTGTGTAGTACTGTCACTGAACTCATATAAAATGAATTTTTCTAGTAATGAGAAGGTTGATATGTTGGCGATTTACTTTTTTTGTTTTTTTTACGGTTATCCCGAACGGAATTTTCCGGGGATTAAAACATTTTCGCGGCTTGAGGCTTCACTACGAGCAAACGGAAGTTTTAAGACAACTCAACTCAAAGGAACAGTCAAAATGAGCATAAAAAACACTGAATCTTTTCTCATTTAACCAACTTTCCATCTGCAAAGGTAACAAAGTAACCAATGGTGGACAACTTAAAGTTGGCACCCTGTATACCTAAGTAGGTACTACCTAATAAATTATTTTTTCTCCGATTGACAGTAAAGGCATGCTTTGACTGACATTTGACTGTCTCCGAAGTTCCACATTTGCTGCCTAGGCAAAAGTGATCATGCTGACAGTAGCATTCAAAATCAGGTTGCTGCGAAAAACAAATAAATTTGAAATTTTTATTAACCCTTTCACTGCTCAATGCTCCAGAAGTTTTCGTTCCCCCAGTGCGCATAAATTTGCCGCTTGCGGGGATGTCCGTCTTGAGCACCATCTCAAAGGTTTTGTATGACCTTCAGGCAATAATTATTGTTACCAACTGCGCAAGACGACAACAACCGCACCGGCAAGTGTTAGCAGGAAGACTGTCCCCATACTGTCCCGGGGTGCTCCAGACGAGTTGAAGGGGGTCAAAATTTGGACAACGCATGTTGACTAACCTTGACTAGACACTCTCATAAACCATAATACCGCATGCGCGAATAGCCAACTTGAGCAGTTACTAAAATAACTGCGTTGGAATATATTCGTCTGGAGCAGCTTGGTCCATTTTTTTTTTCGCGAGTATTTCCGTCTTGCGCAGTGAAAGGGTCAATTAAATTTAAGTTCCATATTTTTCACGATTTCTTAAATTTCGGATGGGGTGAACATTTCTTCGTCATTTTCCATTGTAAATATGATTATAAATTAATTAATATTTACGAATTAACAAGATTAAACTATTCTATTCACAACAATTAGAATGACATTTCTGAAATATGTTTTTTCATAGCAACCAATAAGAACTGCATAGCAACAGATGCTTGCTGATACTAATAGCACAAGAAATATTAAAAATAATCATTAAATGAATGTTAAATGTAAACAATCGGAGAAAAAATTATATGTTTAACACGGCAGAAATGCAGATTTACTGCCTTGGCTGGTTTCACAGTTTCGGCTTCGCCTCAGCTGCGTCAATAAATCTGCTACTTTTCTGCCTTGTTAAATAAATAACTATTTTCTTCAAACGTCATAACAACTAGACGTTGTAGAACTCCATAGAAACAGTTAAAGTTTGACTTTAATAATATAATAAGAATCAGTGGCGAAGCGTGTATGTAACCGTTGTAATCGCCGATTACAGTTAAAAACTTAAAACATTATAATAAATATGAGTAATAAGTATATTTATAAATAATAATAATTAAAATTACCCATATTACATAATTAATAAGTATAACTAATAACAAGAATCTTAAAATAGTCGACCGCCACCATGTAACCGTAGGTTACTTGAGCGGTCTCAAACCGGGTACATTGTTCGCGCACGCGCACTACGGGCCTGCAGGAATAAGTAGCTCCACAACAACCGCTGTGTATTCGCAACTTGATGCGGTTACACGACTGCTTGTACTTTATAGTTCGGTTCGTGCAGTTTGAACCACTGTGAAAATGTGAACTATTGATTGTGAAGTATCTAAAATGGAGGATTGCTACCTACTGCAGTACCTACCGCTAAACTATTACATACATCTTATTTTAAATAGAAATTTTGTTATCTCGATTCTGATTAATATTTTCTACGAAAAAAAGTAGGGTAAAAATTGCGTACTTTGACTAAAAACGATAAAATGTTTTCTAACGTGTGTAATGCAATACTCGTAGTACATTTTCCTCGACATTTTCTTGTTAAAATTTTTCATAAAGAAATTTTTTGTAATTTTATAATGCTATCTTAAACTCTCAATTGCTTTTAAATAGGCCACGCCCACTTTTCCAAAAAAAAAAAGAATAAGAACGACGTTATGGTACCTCTAATATTTCTCAGAAAAACGTGTTCAGTGGTATCGTACTGGTGAAAACATTTGTCGCTCACTGTACATACAGACATGTCGAACGTCACAGGTAGTTTCTTATAATGTTCTCTGTCCATGGCGCTCTTTCGAATGCAGTCAATAAATTACTGCAGATTGTAATATACAGTGTGTCCACGGATTGAGTACACATAAGGTGTAAATGACAATTTTTTTTAGAGTTGGATCTTCATTTTCTGAGGATCGCTCCTGCTTAGTCTCAAACTAAGATATTGAGAAAATGAGCCAAATCAATTAATATACAGGGTGTTGTTTTGACCGAAATCTAAAAATTAGTCAAGAGTAAACTGTCTTTATTTTAGCAGATATAACAAAAATGTATTAGAAAAAGTTGTTTAGAATTAAAAGTTATTGAAGATTTTCAACTTTTATACAAATCAGCCTACTTTGATTTTTTTCATCAAAATCCAATACTTTTGAACTCATGTTTGTAACAAATAAGGTTTAGTATTTTTTAATAAATAATTATTTGTTTTTCAAGTACTTTGTTTAATTACTCTTCATGCATGGGTCATTAAAACCATAAAAACCATAAAAAATCTCATGTTGATGAAAAATATCAAAGTAGGCTGATTTGTATCTTGTATCTTGTATTTACACCTTATGTGCACTCAATCCGTGGACACACTGTAGATATTTTGGTCACTAAAATCAACGTTGTATGTTTCCTGTTTATTTTCAAATGGGGTTGAAAAATGAAATGTAAAAATATTAAAAAATAATAAAATTATTGTAGTATTATCGCTATGAATGAATGTGCGTATAAATACATGTAAGTGATATCATTTGACAAGTCACCCAAGTTAAAGATATTGCTGCCCTCTTAAACACAACAAACGATTAAAAATTTATCTTGTGTATTCAGTGAAGACCACGATTAGTGGAGTAACAGTACAAAAAACAAGTTATACTTAATTCAACTTTTAATTGTGTTCCTAGACAATGTCGAGAACCAATCATATTTTGCACGGCCCCGATTCCTTGGTGCCTTTAGAAACTAGTACAGCAGGACAACAGTTATATGATGCTTTTCTACAGTATGTGGATTTACCGGAAGCTATGGTAAGAACCTCAGAATCTTGAGTGTATTATAAGTACCTAGGGACCTGTTAGTACAGTACAAATTTAAACACGATCATAAATCATTATAACTATACAGAAATCATCGGATGGTGCGGTGAGGAATTGCGAAATGAAAATAGGTACTCGTGAAAACATTCTTTTGTTAATGTACTTAAAGTCTGTATTATAGATAGCAGGTCCAATTTTGTAAATTTTATTTTACAGGTAGATGCACATACAAATACTAAAGTTTCGTACAAGACAGTACTGGAAATTTCTTGTCGATTGGCTGAAAGCCTTCAACGATGTGGATATACACGGAACAATGTCATATCAGTTTGTAGCGAAAATAATTTAAATTTCTGTTATCCTATCATTTCTGCCTTATATTTGGGAATTATAACAGCACCGCTGAACGAGCATTACACTCAACGTAAGTTTATTTTCAAAAAAAAATACGTAGACTAAGGTTTCATAAAATCACAAATTCATAAAATAAAATTTTGTTTTACTTTAGAAATTATAATAAAGACTTAAGACTGGGAAAAACATTTTTACTTTCCCATACCACCAGTGGTAGGTACCTATATGGGAAGTATTGATATCATGAAAATTTTAGAAATCGAGATTTTCCCGGAAATACGTGTTTTGGGCCCCCAGGAACCCAAAAAAGTGGTATAGAAAAAATGTCTGTCTGTGGGTGGGTGGGTGGGTGTGTATGTATGTATTTGGCGCCTCTAACGTAAAAACTAGTGAACCGATTTTGATGAAATTTTAAATGAAGGCGTATATCGAACATTCATCGACAAAATAAGCTTTTCAAAAAAATCCGAAACCGGAAGCGGAAGTTACACATGTTTTTTTGGTATCATTTTTTTCAGAAGCGGAATTTTGAAAATCTGAGTAGGGAATATGAAAGAAGGCCATATTTCAAGGGAAACAATTTTTTGCCGGACTCTCTAACTTCAAAATGGCGGCCGCTATGAATTTTTCAAAATTTCGACTTTAACGCCCCATAACTCAAAAACCAGTTATCTGATCAGGTTTCGCAACAACTTGTTTAAAAGCCCTTTAGCGGTACTACACCATGAAAAAATTATATAGTGAATCCAAAAACGGTCGCAACGGCGCTCTTCCAAAAAATTTGAAATTTTTGAAAAATTATTAAAAAAAAACTGTCCACAGGATTTTGTTTAAATTTTCTATACTTATGTAGCTTGGTATTAGCTACATTTTAGTGTTGAAAACACTTATACGGAGGCAAGTTATAGGTTCTCGCGTCACGAAATATCGTCACGCGGGATCTAAGCAGGGTGCGAGCATGCGGAGTTGGTTGCGTTGTCGGACTACACGCGTTGTTCTGTAAGCGGTTGCGCAGAAGCGTTAATTCTGTCCTGACATATGTCGCACCCACTTCGTGAAATGATCCAGTTCATGAACTGGATATCCAGTTCATGAACTGAGACCGGATCGTGTAATTTTAATTTCATTCATTATTTGGACAGTTTTTTTGTCCAGTTCATGAACTGGAAGATGTATTCCTCCACTTTATGAAACTTTGTTAAATTACGCTATCTGTACATGACAACCATCCACTTCATGAACTGTAACATTGCCTTCTTACACTTTCGTGTAACATCGTAAACGATTCACTAAATGGGCAATTTCTGGTGTCCACTGTCCAGTTGATGTTTAATAAGTTCGCAGAGTAGAGTAATTTTTTGTTATAATGTTCCCAGTGAAAGAGAATTATTATTCATTACTGGATAAACATTACGATGAACAACCGCTGAGAAAATGTTATGTACCTCAGAAGTAAAAAGAAGTCCACTTCATGTAAATGAGTGCGTTCTCTTATCGGTACCAAAAGTAGATAGAGGCCCAGGAGATGCAGCAAATATCGTTTGCGTGATAATTAATGAAGTGGATGGTTGTCATGTACAGATAGCGTAATTTAACAAAGTTTCATAAAGTGGAGGAATACATCTTCCAGTTCATGAACTGGACAAAAAAACTGTCCAAATAATGAATGAAATTAAAATTACACGATCAGGTCTCAGTTCATGAACTGGATATCCAGTTCGTGAACTGGATCATTTCACGAAGTGGGTGCGACATATATATATTTTTGTTGTGAATACTGGAAAAGAAAACAAAACCAAATACAAAATGTTCCAAAAAATGTTTCTTCTGCTGATATTCTGTAATATTATATTATAATATACACACTTATATATTCGTTTCTGATTCTCATAAAATTATATATTTTGATTGCGCAATTAAACACTTGGGTAATCGAGCTGCAGAACAGCTTATACGCATCTTCGCAAAATTGTGCCAAGCTGAGGGTTTTGTCCCCAAAATAAGGGACTTTTAAAATTTTACCGTTGAATTCCACATGTATAGCGTAATTCAATTCGACACCCTGTATAGGTATTCACTTAGTTTATTAGTTTAGCCAAGTAAGCAACATTTATACCGAGTGGTTGGTCATATCGGTCATATCCCTGTACATAAGCCGTTTACATTGCTTATAACGTTTATGCGAATTCCTGCTCCCCATTTTTATGGAACAAATTGGTAATGGTACCAAATTAAAGAGAATAATATTCCGCGTCGTTCAATTTTAAGAATTCTTTGTATAATAAATAATATAAAAATAAATATATAAAATTTAAATACCTACATATGAAAGTACATTCGAAAAATATGAGTATGTTTTGTTTTGACAAGTGTAGCACCTCCTATTTTTTAAATAGCTACATTTTTAAATTTTAAATTGTTATGTTGAAGAAATAGTACACAAAGAATTTTTAACGCGGAATATTATTCTCTTTAGTTTACTACCATTACCAATTTTTTCCATAACAGTTAGGGGCAGGAATTCGGATAAACGTGATTATGCAATGTATACTTCTTATTCAGATACCAACCACTCGGTATACTAGTCTGTTATAATAGTCTGTTTGGTATTTGTATTGTTAACGTTATAATGAACCATTATAAACCACAACCATGTTCATTATACAGAATGTATAAAAATGGTGGTGAAAGCTTTAGGTAAAGTTATTCCTTAGACAAAACTAAGACAAAAAGCTGATATCAAAAAAACTGGCAAACGCTTCCTGAACTTACAGTCGTCAAAGTTCAAAATTGGTAACAGTAAAGAATGCTGCTCTTTCAAAATAGTTACTTGATGAGTATATTCAGTGATAATAGCTAAAAATTTTTACCATTGATCGTTTAACTTAACTTCAATTTAATTGTCGACTGTAATCGCTGTTTTTACGATTGTATTCGATTATATCAACTATAAATGTAAATATCCAGCAACAGTCAATGAGGTGCTTATTACCAAGTTAGAATATATAAAACATAAATGGCAAGAATGAGAGAAGAAGAAAAAATAAATAGTGTCCTAATAAATTTAGAATAAATGCTGTCTAAATTTAACCTATAGCTCCAAAGTACAGCCTTAATATTAAAAATGTAACTAAAATAAATTCAAGCTACCGCAGTAATATTTTGTTTTCCCAAAAGAACAAGTTTTCAGGCTGAAGAAATAATATGTTCATTAAACTTGTATTTTTCTAATGATCGCTGTAAGATTTTCACATCTGAATATCCCGTTTTCCATCATGTTGTCTCACTAGCATTACAGAAAACAACACAAGACCACCAAAATATATTTTTTTTAATAATTCATTGTTTCCGTTAGCCAATCGCCAATCGTATACCACGAATTATAAGCCGTATTTGGTTTATCGAAATTAATTAAAGTTTTGCTCAAAACTATTGTTTAAAACACGAACTTCCATCTCTCCGTCGTAGCCTAAATGTGTAGCTGCCGTTCAACTTGAAAAATTTTATTATTGATTACTTAGATACAAAATCAAAATTAGTTTCCTTTTTAGTGCGATATCCTGCATTACCTGAAACCTGCACCACAATTTTTACACACTCTGTATATTCGATTACCGTATTAAATATACATCGTGTTTGTTTTCAACACCCTACGATGGTTGCAAGAATTGCGAGATCTGTGCATTTTTTTTTTGATGAACGCCAGATTTCCACTGTGGCGCCCTCTACGAGGTTTTGAAAATCGGAAATTGATGCTCCTATAGCGCCTTTATTAGTCAAAATATGAAATAAGTTAAATATAAAAGTTATTCAGTATATAATTTTGCATTCTCCTAAATGTATATCACGTATACAGGGCGTTTGATTTCCACAGTACAATAAGCAACTTTGTTATTTTAAATGAAACACCCTATATATTATTATATAATTGAATGCAAAATTTAATTGTCTATCACATAGTATAAGGTGTTCATATAGCTAAATTGTACGGTTGATGAGAAATTTGTGAATTTTGAATATTATGTTGGACTCTGACGGAAGCGGATTGTCGGTCGGTAGCGATCGTCCGTCCGGCATCGCCAGCTGTAATTTCTAGCCGGCACCTACAGATAGATGGTTGTCTTTCTTCTGTTCATATCGAATCCGTATAGTCTCGTTTTTCTCGCTAGGCATTCAAATGCTTATCAGGGTCTGCCTCGTGAACTATACTGTTGAATACCAAACGAAACGTTTATTTTTAGTATGGGAAAGTCTAGGGAAGGTTTGCACCTCCACGTTTTTTGTAATGTAAAATTATGAAAGTATAAAATGATAATGTATAATTATACAAGATGCCCATTTTATCGTGTATCGCCTTGATTATTCAGAGTAGGCAACACACATTCAGATCGTTATAACGTTATTTTACAGTGAATTGAAGTTAATATTTTATTGTTCAATATGCCATATTGCAAGTTAAATGGTCCACCCACTTTATCATTGGAATATAGGTAATGTATAATTAGAAGAAAGTTTGTCATAAAAAAATATTCCTATGAATCGTATGCAACGTTTAGATTTCTTGATAGCAACCAATTCAATCTACATCAATATGTTTTTTAAATTTATATAAATATTTTCTTAAGCGCTTTTACAATAAAATTAGCGCACTGTATATTATTTTGCAGGAGAACTCCACAATGCGTTAGAGATTTCCAGACCTCGATTAATTTTCTGCTCGGAGAAAAGTTTGAAGAAAATTTTACAACTACAAGAGATATTCCATTTCATAGAAAAGATTATCGTGTTAGATGTTGAAAACAATGTTAGTGGCGTTGAATCCCTTCATAACTTTATAGAAAACAATTCAGAAATAAATTTCAACGTAAGAAACTTTAAGCCTCACTATTTTGATCCTGTCGAACAAGTAGCACTTATTATGTGTTCCTCCGGAACAACAGGCTTGCCGAAGGGTGTAATGCTGACGCACAGGAATCTAGCTGCTAGATTTGCTCATTGCAAGTATGTAGCATCACTATCACATTCAAACTACTAACAGTCGCTAAAAATTTTATATTTTTCTAGAGATCCTGTGTTTGGTACCCAAATCACACCAGGAGTATCGGTACTATCTTTCATGCCTTTCTTTCATGCTTTTGGTCTTCTTACAACATTGGGATACCTTTTAGTCGGCCTTCGAGTTGTTCTAATGCAACGTTTTGATCCAGAATTGTTTTTAAAATCGCTACAGAATTATAAAGTTCGAAGTATCCTTATAGTGCCACCAGTAATGATATTTTTAGCTAAAAGTCCTTTAGTGGACAAATATGATATATCAAGCTTGGAGGAAATAGGTTGTGCAGCGGCTCCGTTAAGTAAAGAAATTGCAGAAGCCGTAAACAAACGGTAAATTTTTATTATACGCTAAAAATATCTAATATTTTAAACACCTTCTTGTGTTTAGATTAAAATTAAAAAAGTTGCGTCCAGCATATGGTTTAACAGAAGCTACTTTGGGCGTACTGTTAAGTCCGGTTGACGAATTTAAACCAGGATCGTCTGGAGTGGTAGTACCATTTATGTCTGCAAAAGTAATTGATATCGATACAGGAAATACATTAGGGCCGAAACAAAATGGGGAGTTATGTTTTAAAGGTGACATGATAATGAAAGGTTATGCTGGTAACGCTGAGGCAACCAGAAATACCATTGATCAAAATGGTTGGCTCCACACTGGAGATATTGGATATTATGATCATGACGGACACTTTTATATAGTTGATAGGCTTAAAGAACTTATCAAATATAAAGGATTTCAGGTAATGTGTGAATACAATAATCAATAAAAATAAAAGTATTGAAATCCATAATCAAACTATCTATTCAATTGAAATGTAAAACAACTACAGGTACCACCAGCAGAGTTGGAAGCACTGCTTTTGCAGCATCCATGCATTAAGGATTCGGCTGTTGTTGGTATTCCAGATGAAGAAGCGGGGGAATTACCTATGGCATTTGTTGTAAAACAACCTGGAAAAACACTTACTGAAGAAGATGTTATAAAATTTATTGCAGGTAAATTAATCAGTTTTAAACATCTGATATTTTTCAAAATTCTAGAAACAGGGGCAATAATATAGGTAAGGGAGAGAATGGTAAGGCATGTTCGACTTCTATATAGCACTTCATGGTAAGCAGGGAGGGGTGGGTATCATGGGGTTGTGCTTCGGAACCCAACGAAAAACACAACACTATACAGAATAAAGAATTTTAATAAATGAGAAATGTTGTATACCTACAGAATTTAAAATTGTAGTTATTTTACACGATAGAAACTAACTACTACAATTTTGCATTTTCAGAACAAGTTTCATCACCAAAACGTTTACGCGGAGGGGTACGATTCCTTGATGAAATACCTAAAAGTCAAACCGGGAAATATTTGAAAAAAGATCTACGTGCAATAGCTCAGAAGAAACTATCGAAACTTTAACGAATGTTTTATATCCTTATAATATTATAGTCTCTAATATTTGATTTTCATAATAAAATATTGGGTTTAACACGTAAAAAATTAGTAGGTACTTATTATTTGATATGTTGTGAAGTTATTTATTAACGAGACATTTCTGTTATTTGGAAGTGTTTAAACAACTTTTGGTTATTGTAACTATCGGTAACTCAACTCGGTAACGGTAACTCCTTCAAAGAATTTGTATGACACACTAGCGTATTTATGGCTGATTTATACTTTGTTTACCCAAGATATGCATATAGACTCCGCCCCATAAACGCTGTCAAAATTTAAAATATAATTTTTCAATTGGTCGTATTTTTAAAACCCACAACACACAACTGCGCTAATTTTCAGTGACGTTTACGAACCACTTCCGGTTGTTTCTTGTCAGTCTTGTCAGAACGTTTCCGAGCTGAAAGATATTCTTTAAAATAATTAAATCTCATATACTGACACTAGAAGTGTTATCATTTAAAATAAAAAAAAATTAAATTAAAAATCAATAGTTTTTGAATTTCCCGCTTTGTACCATGTACCATGTGAAACTGGCTTTAGTGTTCATCACGCTCAAGGGACGGAGTCTATATGCATATCTTGGGTAAACAAAGTATAGTGTTTTTGGCATTCGAAAAAAAAGGATAGCAGCTGCTGAGATGGACTGGACCAAAATTAAAAAGTGATGTAACAGAAACCAGTCAAGATAGTAAATCTGCATTTTTACCATGTGGTACATATAATTTTTTGGCCGATTGCTTACTAATGCATTTAACATTAATTTAATGATTATTTTTAATATTTTTATCTTATACTATAAGTACTTCAATCACCGAAGCAAAAGAATAGTGTAGGCAACCCAAATAACAATTAAATAACTGCCTGGATTACTATTTTAATATGAAAACAATAAAATATCGAAGAAGCCTATTATACTATTAATTGTTTAAAAAGTAAAAACAAGCTTTAACTGACAGTTGACAGATTCCAAAGTTCCACTTTTGCTGCTAGTAGCATTTAAAAACAGATTGCTGCGAAAAACAAACAAATCTGAAAGTATTGATAATTAAGTTTAGTTTCATATTTTTCAACATTTCCTTAATTTCCGGAGGGGTAAACATTCAGAACAAATAAAATGGCATTTCGGAAGTTTGTTTTTCTTAGCAACCAATTATTGTTCGATTTGTGATTATTGTTGTAAAGGTATACACTTTACAGTGAAATCCATTTAATGCGCAATATAGCATATTGCAAGAAAAATGATCCGCCCACTTTATCATTGGATATAGGCAACTTATTATACACTGCTGTAAGTATAGCCCCTGCCTACTGATTTTAATTATTGTTTGTCACCTGTTAAATCACACAAGTGGTTTTTTTTTATAAAGAACAAGATTTAAGAGTACCGTTTTATTTAAAATACATTTTTTATACAGACCAAAAAATAGAAACGTGTGTAGGTACTGTATCACTCCGGATTATCTTTAGGTATTGTTAGGGATCATTTTAATCTCAACAGACCAGTCCCTAGTGTGTCTACAATATCAAGAATAGTTATAAAATTTGCAAGTACCTACAGGTAGTGTGCACGAAAGAATAGAAATATGTATTTAACAGGTGACAAAGAATAATTAAAATCAGTATGCAGGAGCAAAGCCGATAGACGTGTATAATGGGTTACCTATAGGTATTACAATGATAAAAGTGGGCGGACATTGCACATTAAATGAACTTCACTGTACCTATAATGAATGTACAGTAAAACAGACTTATGATTGCGGGTCAAATGTGTACAAGATAAACAGGGAGGAGGTCACGCAATAGGGTAAGTATATGAGCTGAACTGGTCGTTCCCATGAAATAACCACTGCGCATCGCTAGTCACCCGCAATCATAATTCTGTTTCACTATATGTAAAATTAAAAATTTGCTAAATAAACCTCCTCCACTTACTTACTTACCAATAAGAACATGCGTAGTGGCAGATAACAGATAACATACAAAATATTAAAAATAGTCATCAAATTGAGGTTAAATGAAACAATCGGCGAGAAAAGCTAGTATGTTCAACACGGCAAAAATGCAGATTTTACTGCTCGCCGGTTTCACATCTGAGGGGAAACCAGCTACGGCAGTGAATTTGATACTTTGCTGCCTAAAGTCAAGTATAGTTATGCTACGCTTTAATTAATTTTTTTTCGAAGTTGTCCTAACGCTGGTCGTAAAAAACTATCGCGCGCAGCAAATAAAAAAAAGGTGTCGGCTAATCTCAGTGCGGGTCGAAGGTTAATCTAACCAGCTATAATAAGATGGTGGGAGGGCGCCAAAGGCTTTGCCCGAACACCAGTAAATAAGCACTACTTATCACGAAAGCCTTAAATTGATAAGTTGCTTGTCGAAGAAACAAATAAAAAAAATATATACATCCAAGTCTCTTTATTCACGAGCAAGGAAAAAGTAATCGATGTAATATGAGAACATACCTATATATTAACAATTGGTGAGTATATTTTTCTACTCTTAGAAAAAAACGTTGTTGGGTCGAATAAACAGTTTTCTTTTTTTTTGCAATTTAAATTTTAACTTTTCTTGACCCCAAACAAAAGTAAATTTATATATATTTTATAAAAAAAACAAGGAAAGCAACTTCTGCAGACCCATTCAATAATTACTACCGTAAAGTAAACGGCAAAACTACGAATTAATATTCAAATTCGGTTTCACTTAGTAAGATCTTACCAGTTATGCCTACTAAATATTAGGTAAAAAAAAAATAACTTAAACACAACATAAAGAAATGCAAAAGTTCTCCTGATAGTGCACCAAATTTACGATTCAACTGTTTGAATTCAACCAACTTGGTTTTAATGAACAATCAAATATTGTTAAATAAATAGAAAATTTATAAATAAAATAAAAACAATAAATGAAGTTTAGGCGCAGCTAATTAAATTTACAGTATAGCAATTACAGTATCAATTCACATGAAATAATAGTTATTTATTGTATAAGTGTCTTAGGTAGTATTTTATCCACGCAAGAATGTTTAAACGCGAGAACGAAGTTCGAGCATTTAATTTTCTTCAGTGGATAAAATACAACTAAGACACGTATGCAATACAACGTTTTATCCACAAACAGACCAGAAAGTGGCGTTTTCAAATTAATATTTTGGAAAAAATTTATTTTGACATTTTCAACTGACTTTTGTCATACGTGTTGCTATAGATTTACCATTGTTTTAATTATAAGACCTATGTGTTTTATTCATATCATAAGACGTCTCTTAGTAGTGGAATTATGACCTTATAATATACTGGTTGTGGATAAAATAAGTTTATCTTTCCGATAGGAAAGTTAGCAAACCAAATAAACTATTGGCCGAAACAAATGATTAAAATTTTCCTTACTACCCAGTTAATCAATATAATCACACAGTCATAAATACATATTATCTCTTAGACTTGATAAACTAAACAGGTTCTCGTCAAGAACACCTCAAACGAAAATTATTAAGGAACGGACTGACCTTCAACACCGTAGCGACGCTTCAAAAACACCCAATAATAAACGAAGAATTATATTGCCCAGATTCACTAAATAATCTTCTAAAAGTCGGGTCTGATGATTATGAAAGGATAGATTAACCAATATTCGAAGTCCCAGTGATCGCAAACAATCTTACTTCACAAACTTTCCATCTATATCGGAATTCTAAGTTAATCCATATCATTAATATCCGAAGGATCCATACAAAAAAACCTAAAATGTAAATTACTGCTGAGTTTTGGTTATATGAAAATTTTTATAAGACATACCATGAGGATGGAGGACTGGTTTGAAGATTTGTAGATGCTTCCGACTTATATATCCCCAAAATTAAGGGTTAACAGAAGAGACCCACAATAACTAAAACGAGCTAGGCTCCTCTGTTTTAATAATTCACAAGGATGTTGGAAAAATCCGCAGATGACACGAAGAATACAACTCCAAACACCTTGCTTTGTCGAAGGCACCAAACAATATGTCGGATCAAAAGAAGAATCACTCTTATCAAAAACAAACTACAACCAAAATCATTGCAATTTCCCTAGATTTTTGACAAAAGAAATTCAAAATTTTTAAGAGGGAAAAGTGAAGCAGCTCCATCTAAAGATAATTGAAAGAAACGAAATATAAACCAAAATTTGAAAGGGAATAAACGAATAAGAATTTGAACCGTAATAACTCCCCCCTTCCATAGAAGCCAGAAAATTCCGAAGAAAATTTTCTGTCAAGACCATAACTGAAATAGTAATTTTTGCGCTACTGTGCTCTATTTCATTGTTTACCGCGGCTGTTTCCAAGACAGTAAGTTATGTTTACTAGTTGCTAAGGATAAAGTCGTCGGTAAAATACTTTGGGGTTCTAGAACGGTAAGTAAATTTACTCAAAACGAATGTGCCATGTAATTTGATAAATTAATGTCAGTCACAAATGTCAGTTTAGTTAAATAAAATGAATGCAATTTCCAATGTTAGTTAAAACAAATCCTGGAGCTTTTAATTTCTCATTTCTTGTAACAAAGTACGCCAGCAAAGATTTTTCATCAATATTTGTACTTTTCTTGGTACACCAATTTTTAAAATGATTGTAGGTACCTTCGTAGCGTCTCTCTAGACTTATCAGGAATGAGAACCGAACACCCCACATTCCAAGCTTCTTCTATTTCGTTTTCGGAATCATTTTCATTAATTTTTAGCACGGAACTCCAAATAATTTTCACAAAAAACTGCAATGGCGGTAACTGTTTACAGATTGCTATAGAAACGCAATATATCAATCGACAATACGGCAACGTGATGCGGAGACTGACAATTATCGCATTTGAATCTGTATTAATTATTAATTTATTAAAAATTCTTTTTACCGGATTCAGTAGCGCAAAAAACGTCATGAGCATCACGAACGTTAAGGACTACCGATCTCAGACAATAATTGGAGTCGTCGCTGCGCTCCTCCTCCAAACTATTGTCTTCGATCGGTAAAATGTCCTTACCGTTCTTAATACTTAATATACTATTACGTTATAAGTACGGTAAACTCAGTTTTACAGTAACGAGTCGAAATGTTTAAGGACGAGGCGACGAAGGAGCCGAGTCAGGAATTTTGAGACGAGTTACTGTAAGAGTTTACCGAACGTATGTCGTAATGCGTTTTATTTCATACTGTAGGCACTAAATCTTTGTTTAAAATTGAAAAAATTAAAAATAAAAATTTGAATTCATAATATGGACATCTATGAAATGGAAGTGTTTGTTTTTTGATTGTTTGCCTTGTCAAAACGGGAGAAAATTATAACATTTTTGACGAAGTTCTTCGTAAATCTATTGCACCATTAATGTCAATTTTAATATTTAGTTTCTTTTTAATTGTCATATTTATTAATTTTGTAGTTTTTTAGTAATAAATAGTTTGATTATCGATTTATTTCATTTGAGTCCGGTAAAAGTTTTTACCGGACCTGATACCGTAAAGTCTTATTTACCGGACTCAAATCGTTAACTTAAACATGGGTGTTACGATGCAGTATGAAATAAAATAATTATCAGACATGCGAATCTGTAGAGAAAAAAAAACATGTAACCTAATATAGTTACCAAGGAAATAGCAATATAATATATATATAGTGACTACCTTACAAAATTAACCAAAATTGTCAAGGAAAGAAAAAAAAATTCCACCAATTCAAGAAAAACTTTCCTAAAATCACTAAAAAAACAAACAAAAATTCTTCAACCACTTTACTCTTCCAAATCCTGATGATGTGGTTTCAAATCCTTAGTATGCCAGTTACCCTTTGAATTTCCCAAATCATCTACTAGCTCGTAAATACAATAACCTATTCTACGCTTGATTCGGTAAGGTCCTGTAAATTTCCCTGCCAGTTTAGCATTAAAATAATTAGCTCCCTCTGACAATGCATAATTCCGTTTCCATACATAATCTCCATCATTAAATTCTATGTGTCTTCGCCTTAAGTTGTATCTTTCACGAACTTTTGTAGCTGCTTGTTCCAACCGTTTTCTAACAAACTCTCGCATCTTGACTATATTTTCAGGCTTATTTCTGACTATTGTTTCTACTGATTCATCGGCAGCTAATTCTTTATGTTCATTACCATGCAAATACATATCTTGGCCAAAATTCACAAAGTAAGGATTTTGGGTCGTAGTCTCATGGCGGGCCGTTCTAATCGCGCAGCCTAGATACGGTAAAAGTTCATCCCACTTCCTATGATTCTCTTCTACATAGGCAGCTAACATAGTTTTCAAAACACGATTTATGCGTTCGGCTGGATTGCTTTGAGGGTGGTAATTTGGATTGTATATGGCCGTTACTCCATAACGCTCTAACATTTTCGAAAATTCTTTGCTCTTATATTGTACACCATTGTCGCACAAAACGTACTGGGGTACGCCAAACATCAAGAATATCCTTTCTTCCAATAACTTAGTTACAACAAGGGCCGTAGCTCTACGAATAGGGAAAAATAAACTAAATTTGCTAAATAGATCGCTAACAACAAGGATAAACAAATTTCCGTGAGTACTTTTTGGTAGGGGTCCTACAAGATCTGTGCAAATTGCTTGCCAAGGCCGCCTAAATATTGGTCTTTTAGTCATAAGCCCTGCGGCCGGTTTTTGTTCCGGTTTAGTGCGCTGACAAGTATTACACTTCTTCACGTAACGAGCAATATCTGCTTTCATGGATGGCCAATAATATAACCTAACAACACGATTAAAAGTTTTGTATATTCCTAAGTGTCCGCTAGTAGGTACATCATGACATTCATACATAATACCATTACGTTGCTCCTTGGGTACAACTATTTTCCAACTTTCATTCTCAAACTTCAAATTAGGAAAATTAGATTCAAGATGTTTGTATAATTTACCATGTTCGACACGCCATTTAGGAAATAATAAAGGATTATCTTGAACCTGTCGAAACATTTTTCTATACCACCTATCCCGAACTTCGTCTAAATTAGTTTCCTGGATTACTAAATTATGGCAAGACATGGGAACAGCTCTAGAAAGAGTATCAGGAACTATTAAATCTTTCCCTTTTCGATGCTTGATGTCGTAATCAAATTGTTGTAAACGCACCGCCCACCTTCCAAGCCTACCTTGTGGATTTTTTAAATTATTTAGCCACACCAACGAGTAGTGATCGGTGATAACCAGGAACTTACTGCCTTCTAAATAGCATCTTAATCTTTCGACCGACCATAAAACCGCTAAACACTCCCGTTCCGTGGTGCTAAATTTTCTCTCTCCAGCCGTCAGGGATCTGGATACATAACAGATAACACGTTCTTGACCGTCAACATTCTGTGTGAGAACTCCTGCAATTCCATAACCCGAAGCATCGGTTTGTAATACGAAAGATCGACTCATGTCCGGGCAGGTTAAAATCGGAGCGGATATGAGGGCATCTTTAATATCCTGGAAGGCCTTATCACATTCAGCAGTCCACTTAAATTTGACATTCTTCTTTATTAAGTGAGTAAGCGGGGCTATAATGGTAGAGTAATTCGGTATGAACCTTCTATACCACGAGGACATTCCGATGATTCGACGAATTTCGGGGACCGATTGGGGAGTAGGGATATTCACGATAGCTGACACTTTATCCGGATCAACATGTAACCCTTGCCTATTCACGATATAACCCAAATATTTAAGTTCGGAACGACCAAACGAACATTTCTTACGGCTTAGGGTCAAATTGGCCTTCCGCAACCTCTCAAACACTTCGGCTAGTATCTCCAAATGTTTCTCGAATGTCGGGGTGGCAATAACAATGTCGTCGAGATAAACAAATACGAAGGGTTCTAATTCCGGGCCGAAAATAGCGTCAACCAAGCGCTGAAAGGTAGCTGGCGCATTATGCAAACCGAAAGGGAGGCGAGTGAACTGATAAAGTCCTCTTCCCGGTACTGAAAAAGCAGTCAAAGGTTTGCTATTTTCCTCTAATTTAACTTGCCAGTACGCAGATTTAATATCCATCGTACTTAGGTATTTAGCCCCACCTAAACGATTCAAAATTGTCGACATGTAGGGTAATGGGTATGCGTCCCTTTCAGTCACGCGGTTTAATTTCCTAAAATCGACACACACTCTATAAGTATTATCTTTTTTTGGAATTAACAGTAAAGGGCTAGACCAAGAACTAGATGACTTCTCGATAACACCAAGCTTTAACATTTCCTCTAACTGTTCATCTAAGATACGTTGTTTAAAAGGAGAAATTTCGTAAGCACGTTGCCTAATCGGGGAACTATCAGTAACAATTCGGTGTTTAATCGCGTCTGTACAGCCTAAACTATTCTCAGTGATGCCGGCGAAATATTGATCGATAATCGAGTTTAATGCTGATTTTTCATCCAGGCTTAAGTCTTCCGCATATTCTGTACTATTTATGCTATCCAAGGTGGCGTTCTCCTTGCTAAAATACCATTCACCTCGTCTCAAATCTGGAATTATACCTAACCGCTTCCAAAAATCTATGCCTAACACTAATTCGTGGCGCAATTCCGGAACTACAAATATTTCCATAATTTTTACAACATTTTTTAGGCTTACTGGTACTCTGACAGCTCCTAAACACTGGCAACTTTCGTCATTAGCTATCCTACAATCCACCGCGCGAGATTTATCTAATTTTATTCCGAGGCCTTTCAAAACCTTCCAACCTGAGCGCCCCAAAAAAGTTCGATTAGCACCAGAATCTAACAAACCGTAAAAATCTTGACCTAAAATGTTAACTTTTACGCATGGACATTCACCATCTCCTGCTAACGAGAAAATATAGTCGAGTACCATCTTTTGTGAGGTAGGGGGTAGTCCGTCGATGACCGAAGGGTTTACAGGGGGCAGAACTCGGTCTAATTCCGTCGCCTGTTGCCGTTTCCCGAATTCGTAGAACGAGGACTCGAACTCAAATTACATTTTGGGCAATTCCTAACAGTATAATCAGGTTTTCCACAACGATAGCATTTCAGTTCAACCGCAACAATACAGCCCCGAGCTAAATGTCCTGGCTTATTGCACTTCCAACATAACTGTTCAGTGGATCTAGCTTCTATTTCCCGAATTACACCGCGAGAACTATTTCCTCGACCACCGGCGGTTTTATCACCCATATAGGCTAAATCTGGCTCTAAGCGCAAGTCTTCACTTCGGGGTGACTTAAATGATTCCATAGATAAACGCGTACTCTCCAATTTTCTGCACAACTCTATAAGTTCAAAGGGCGTACCGATAGACATCAGGGCTAACTTCTCTTGGTAAAATGGTATAATATTCTTCCGCAAAACCTGTAATCGTAATGAATCTGGCACGGTAATGGGCATGCGGTCAAAAAGAGTAATCATAGTGGCGACATAAATACCGATGGATTCCTCATTTCCTTGGGTACGTTCTAATATTTGCTTCCAAAGTTGGTCTGACGTATGAGGGGGAAGAAATTCTTGTTTCATACGTTTAACTAAGTCCTCCCAATCTTTGACGTGCTTCCTAACTACCCTATACCAAGTAAGTGCATCACCTTCAAATAAATCAATGGCAGACGAGAATAGTTCAGCTTTCCCAACATTTCGCGACACACACATTTCCTCGACTTGCTGTAGGAAAGCATTAATACTCAACTTATCACTTAGCTTTCCCGAAAATTTCAGATTCCATTTATACACAGGAACAGATTTACTGCTACTGCTAACATTCAAAGTACTGACGTTCACCGGAGGGCTAGATTGACCCGTAGCAACATTGGGTGAGGAATATTCAACTTCTTCACCCGCAGCACCGAGGGTTGGATCGGTCACAACGGTAGAACCTGTAGCGGGGATACCGAGAGTTCGGGTGGCAACCGTGTAATCCAAAACACAATCCATATATTGCTTTAATAACCGCGAGCGTATGGCAATCAAATCTGTATCCCCTGAGGTAATTCTATCAATTCGACTAAAAACATGGTCAAACTTTGTTTCCAGTTTCTTAATCTGGCCCGAAGAGCCCGAAAAAGCGGTTATAGAATCCTTAATTTCACCTAATTTCTTCTCGCAAATTTCTAATTCAGTTTTTGCATCTAAGGTAACTGCACTAGTTATTACTTGTCCTTCCTTTTCAAGTGCTAAAGCACTCCGCAAGCATTTACGTAGCTGATCTACATTCCCTGTCTCCGAGATACCCCTAATAGCTAATTCATATTCCAACTCGTCCTTAGAGTAACGTTCGACATCCACCTTGAAGTACATCTTAACTTTACACCTACGAAATCTATTGTCTATTCTAATTTTAATCTAAGCTATCAAATCTACTACTATCACCCACAACTGTCTCAACCAGGTTAAATATTCTAAATGTCTATACTATTTTCCTTGCGTTTTATCAAAAAAAAAAGGGGCCCCACGTTGGGCGCCAAAATTTCTTGCTACGCTTTAATTAATTTTTTTTCGAAGTTGTCCTAACGCTGGTCGTAAAAAACTATCGCGCGCAGCAAATAAAAAAAAGGTGTCGGCTAATCTCAGTGCGGGTCGAAGGTTAATCTAACCAGCTATAATAAGATGGTGGGAGGGCGCCAAAGGCTTTGCCCGAACACCAGTAAATAAGCACTACTTATCACGAAAGCCTTAAATTGATAAGTTGCTTGTCGAAGAAACAAATAAAAAAAATATATACATCCAAGTCTCTTTATTCACGAGCAAGGAAAAAGTAATCGATGTAATATGAGAACATACCTATATATTAACAATTGGTGAGTATATTTTTCTACTCTTAGAAAAAAACGTTGTTGGGTCGAATAAACAGTTTTCTTTTTTTTTGCAATTTAAATTTTAACTTTTCTTGACCCCAAACAAAAGTAAATTTATATATATTTTATAAAAAAAACAAGGAAAGCAACTTCTGCAGACCCATTCAATAATTACTACCGTAAAGTAAACGGCAAAACTACGAATTAATATTCAAATTCGGTTTCACTTAGTAAGATCTTACCAGTTATGCCTACTAAATATTAGGTAAAAAAAAAATAACTTAAACACAACATAAAGAAATGCAAAAGTTCTCCTGATAGTGCACCAAATTTACGATTCAACTGTTTGAATTCAACCAACTTGGTTTTAATGAACAATCAAATATTGTTAAATAAATAGAAAATTTATAAATAAAATAAAAACAATAAATGAAGTTTAGGCGCAGCTAATTAAATTTACAGTATAGCAATTACAGTATCAATTCACATGAAATAATAGTTATTTATTGTATAAGTGTCTTAGGTAGTATTTTATCCACGCAAGAATGTTTAAACGCGAGAACGAAGTTCGAGCATTTAATTTTCTTCAGTGGATAAAATACAACTAAGACACGTATGCAATACAACGTTTTATCCACAAACAGACCAGAAAGTGGCGTTTTCAAATTAATATTTTGGAAAAAATTTATTTTGACATTTTCAACTGACTTTTGTCATACGTGTTGCTATAGATTTACCATTGTTTTAATTATAAGACCTATGTGTTTTATTCATATCATAAGACGTCTCTTAGTAGTGGAATTATGACCTTATAATATACTGGTTGTGGATAAAATAAGTTTATCTTTCCGATAGGAAAGTTAGCAAACCAAATAAACTATTGGCCGAAACAAATGATTAAAATTTTCCTTACTACCCAGTTAATCAATATAATCACACAGTCATAAATACATATTATCTCTTAGACTTGATAAACTAAACAGGTTCTCGTCAAGAACACCTCAAACGAAAATTATTAAGGAACGGACTGACCTTCAACACCGTAGCGACGCTTCAAAAACACCCAATAATAAACGAAGAATTATATTGCCCAGATTCACTAAATAATCTTCTAAAAGTCGGGTCTGATGATTATGAAAGGATAGATTAACCAATATTCGAAGTCCCAGTGATCGCAAACAATCTTACTTCACAAACTTTCCATCTATATCGGAATTCTAAGTTAATCCATATCATTAATATCCGAAGGATCCATACAAAAAAACCTAAAATGTAAATTACTGCTGAGTTTTGGTTATATGAAAATTTTTATAAGACATACCATGAGGATGGAGGACTGGTTTGAAGATTTGTAGATGCTTCCGACTTATATATCCCCAAAATTAAGGGTTAACAGAAGAGACCCACAATAACTAAAACGAGCTAGGCTCCTCTGTTTTAATAATTCACAAGGATGTTGGAAAAATCCGCAGATGACACGAAGAATACAACTCCAAACACCTTGCTTTGTCGAAGGCACCAAACAATATGTCGGATCAAAAGAAGAATCACTCTTATCAAAAACAAACTACAACCAAAATCATTGCAATTTCCCTAGATTTTTGACAAAAGAAATTCAAAATTTTTAAGAGGGAAAAGTGAAGCAGCTCCATCTAAAGATAATTGAAAGAAACGAAATATAAACCAAAATTTGAAAGGGAATAAACGAATAAGAATTTGAACCGTAATAGTTAAACAAATACTTAACTATTGTTTTTCGCAGTAACCTTTTTCTAAATGGAACTATGGCGCCTGCGGACTATGAAATATAAAAGTTTGATTTTAGTATGAATTGGCGAAAAAATATACGAAATTCATGTGTTGTGTGTGGGGAAGAGAACTTACTTAACAAAAGTCGATGAAGGCCGAAGAAATTTGTTCAAGTATCATTTTCGCTCAACCAATGATCTCACTGAACCTTTATCTCCAAAAATTCTAACATACATAAATATAAGGATATAACTTCTGTATAAAGTGATAAACGGTATCTATCGGTATACTAGTTCAAGTTTGTAATTCATTCTAAGATGTCTGCAGAGAAAAACATTTTAAATGGTCCTAAGCCTTTAGTGCCTTTAAGCAAAGATAGTGCAGGACAACAACTATACGATGCACTTCTAAAGCATTCGCATGTGCCCGACGCCATGGTAAGTTCCTAAACCAAAATAGTGGCTGTTATTCACTAACAATTAATGTGTTCCTATTTTATCGTATCACGCCTCTATTATTCAAAGTAGGCATGATACACTGCAAATCGTAAGTAGGGTTCCTCAATAAATTGTGATTTTTTGTTTTACTGGATAGGGTTTGAAAACGCTTGTCAAATCACTCTCTCAAACTGCCCAAGTGGGTAGTTATGCGGCGGATATAGTATTTCTGATTTCTCACTTTTAATTAATTGGTGAAAGTTTTTTTACAGGGAAATCATTATTCAAAGAAATATTGTCGGATATAAAATTATTTAAAAAGGAAGCTAGTCTTGAGACCGGGGTGGGGTGTTGAAGTAGGAGTATACTGGTCTTATGGGAATATTGGGTTTATGGATTTTGGGTAAGCAATAAAGACGGGGTAGTTGAGGGTTCATCAACAAAAGACTGGAGTATCGGATGTTAAGTGATTGAAGAACTGAACGAGATTGATAAACGGTGGAACGAACTTTGGGGACAAAAGAGTAAAAGGGATTGTTGGATAAAACCAAGAAATCGTCACAGTCTAAAAATTGGAGGACTTTGTTAATGTAGTCTGTTTTGTTTAAAATAATAAGGCAATTTCCTTTGTCAGCTTTAGTAAAAGTAATGTCAGAATTTTTAATTTTATGTCTGATGGTTTTGATTGCTTGGTTAAATCCACTGTTCCCTTTGTTAGGTCCTTTATAAAAATCAGAATTAAAGAAATGTATACATTAATCTCTAATGAGGTCCGGATTATCAAGATTGTTCTTATGAATGATGATTTCAGAGTCATCAGCTAAATTGTCTCTATTATGGGAATTGGGGTAACCAAAAGGGGTTATATTTGAGGCCTTGATCAAGGAGTTTTAATTCATTTTTATTAAATTGAGAATTGCTAAGATTTAGAATTCTAGCATGAAAATTAAATTTGGAAACCATAGAATTATTAAAATTCGGATTAAAATTAGAGTTAGGGTTATTGTAATTAAAATTAAGTGTAGAGTTAGGGTTATTATAATTACGATTAAATGTAGGATTGTAGGATGTAGGATTTAAAGAATCTAACAGAAAGGTATTAATTTACATTTATATAAAGTAATGCAATAACAAACTATAAATAATTATAACACAAACAAGATAAGTAGGTACTTCAATTTAATTAAGTAATACATTTTACTACTTGATTTGTCATTTGAGTTAAACACACTTGAAATACAACCAACGTGAAATGCTTTTAAATTGTTTCGGGATGATGACAACTTGGTATTCAAATTTGTAATGTCTTCTTATAACCCCATAATTTTATTCCCTTTTTTTATTAGTAATTAAACTTTGGTCTTCTAATTTAGTGATAAGTTCCTGTTTATAAATAAACGATAAAAGATATTTTGATTCAAATTATTTTGAATTACCAATTGTAGGCACAGGATAATACAACGAGTGCTCTGAGTTTTGCCGACAATATTTATCTTTCTGAATACGAGTTGCTGCTGTGACGAAAATAATTATGAGCGGTACGTAGGTAATTATTTTCCAAAGCGCACCAACGAGTAATGAATGAATGACAAATATTGAAGACACTTTTTTGACATCTGTTGACGTTTATCTGACATAAATATTGTCGCCGAAAGATTCTACTGCTTTTCTGTTGTTATAAAAATATTGTCAGTAAAATAGCCTTCTGATTGATTCAATTTTTGAAAAAGGACGCTTTTGATAGGCTGACGGAATATGAACTGAATTGGCTATGAAATACCTATTAAGTACCTAAAGCTAAAGATAAAATTTTGCATTATTTTTATACATAGTAGTAGTAGTCGATCATAATAGTAAGTACTTTATAAATTTTACTGTTCCGAATGACTTTCAAATTAGCATTTTGCATGATTGTCTTCCATCTTTCTATAGTCTACCGTGTTCTAAATTGCAATATGCTTGAACGTCCCTTCATAAGGTAACGTTGCTAATTATTAAAATATACTTTATTCGCAATCATCATAGTAATCTGGTCGTTTCTAACCTTTATGAGGTTTGAAACTACATAATTCCTTCTTAAACAGTATTTCTCGGAATTGGAAAATGAGAGTTTCACACTAGTTGCACCCCCCATAATCTGAAAGTGACGTTTTGCGTCTATTCTCGAAAACATCAAATCTGTTTATTGTTTTGAGATTGAATATTTAAGATAACGGAGATATCCAGCTGGTTCCTCTTAGCAGACTCATCCTGTATACAGGGTGTTTAGTAAGCGATAGAAATTTAAATGTAGATAGCAATATATATCCTTAAAAAATAAAACGAAAATCATAGTAGATTTTGCAAAAATCGTGAGATTCTTCGTTGTAGCCAGAATTTTTTCAAAATTCTGGGGCAACGAGGGCAGCGGATTTCATGGGTGGGGCACGAATCGACCAGTTTTGTGTATATTTTTATGAATATTACCATTCACAATTTTGCGAAATGGTATACCTACTGTAGTTTTATATCTTCAAGATTGTACCCATATCTACAAATTTAATTTTATCCACCACTAAACAATCGCCCTGTATAGAAGGTAACCAATCTCCACGAATTATAAAATGCTAAATATTATTTTACTTTTTAGATTGATGCGCATTCGCATGAAAAAATTTCTTACAAAAATATTTTAGAAACTACATGTCGAATAGCTCAAAGTCTTCAGAGATATGGTTTGACCCAAAACAGTGTTATATCAGTTTGTAGCGAAAACAATTTGTATTTTATTTGTCCTGTTATCGCTGCATTGTATCTGGGAGTTATCACAGCGCCGTTGAATGAAAATTATACCGAAAGTAAACATATTAAACTTATATGACATAAAATTATTAAAACTAGTAAACATGTAGGTACTGTAAGTAATACCTGTTATAATATTTATTCCTTACCGTACAATAATTAGAAGTCGATATTAGCTCTCATCCATAACTCTCTTCTGTCACTTCCTAAGGAGTTGTTAATTTATAACTCTCTACTGAAGTTGTAAAACAAATGAATCCATAGTAACTGTACTCAGTAAACAAGTGAGCCTTATAAATATAATTTTTTTTAATCAGAATATGATTAAAAAATATATATTTATAAGGCTCACTATATTATTATAGGATGTAATTTACTAATGTTCAGTAAGAAGTAAAAGTATTAGACGTTAATTAACGAGGGTAACTAGTATCCTGAAGGTACGTTAGCGATGAAACTTGTTACTTTGAAACATTCCTTAGTAGCAATCACAAAGATGCGATTACTCAAATGATTTTAATACACCTATAAAATAGTCACCACAACTGAATCAAAACTGCCTAAATAAACTTACAGCAAAAGATGTTCATAGGCAGTCTTTTCGTGCAGTTTATTATAGTTTTTAAATTTGGCGCACTCGACAATTTCGTCGGTTTCTTGCAATAGAGCTGCATGGGTGCGGAAACTAATGCATGGTACCAAGTCTCTGCGTAGTCTCTTAAGTAATAAAACGGCGTAAAACTTACCATAACTCGGCGTAATACCTACTATTGATGTGGTGGTAGTAACCAGGCTGTGTAATTTCTTCAATTGCGTTACCTACGAACGCGATCTAAGTTCTTATAACCTTCCTGGAAGAAGTTCATACTTTCATCTTTTTGGCGTGTCTATGATTCCCATCCATGCCGCTTCCTGGATACACCAAATTAGCCCTCAAACTGTCATCAGTGGATAACATCCCCCACCCTTTACTCCAACGCCAGCTACATTAATGTCCTTGCTGCTACAGAATTTTGAAAAAAAATTATCTACGAAAACGAATTGAACACGTACCTACCTACTGGTCTTAAAGTAGGTATTCAATCCGCTGCATCATACCAGCGCATACCTAATCTTAATATAATCTTTATTATCCCGTTACCCCCGCATTTGAAAGCCTTTATTTTCTTGTATGTTGGCTTGTTGAACGATCATGCTTTACATTATAAAGAAACTTCGGAAAAACATACCAGCTACAAAGTTGTAAATTTAGATAGACTCATTTCATACTGTTCTATAATGTTTCTCACTCTATTTATTAGTTTTTGTAATCATTCAGCACTTTAAGATATACCGAGTGGGTATTTTCAAAGCCGAACATAGGGAAATTGCATTGTAACTCATCTTTATATAGATTCCTGCTCGCCATTTAAACTCACAAGGATGGTAATGTCTTTATTATAAAAACCCTCTGCTCTACTGAATACTCGTTATTATTCATATTATTTGATATTAATAACAGAAACATCGACTGATTTCAAATAATTTAATTGACAGATAAAAAAAAGTTGACAATCATAGCAACCTATATTATTTCAAAATAGCATTATTTTATAATTTTTTTTACAGAAAAAGATAACTAAGTACTAACATTTATTGGTACCATCAGATGCGCTGCATTTTTGTCGTTCTATTCATACCATTACCATCCTTGTGGGTTTAAATGGCGAGCAGGAATCTATATAAAGGTTAGTTACAATGCCCTATGTTCGGTTTTGAAAGTACCCAGACGGTATAGTATGTCTCAACGAAAAGCTCCGCTAGACAAAAAGAGAAAACGAATGAATTCCATAAGCAACTGTAAGCTGCTACGGTAGTTATCGATAAGAATCAATACCATGTCATCAAGATATCAATAACCACAAATATCGGCTGTGCATGATAATACACACGAGATATTGCTTCTTTACGTTGCGCAAATGTAGTAAGATATCCGTATCAGCATACATTTTCATATGGGGATTCATTCGTTTTCTCTCTCGGCCAAAGAAGTTTTTCGTTGTCGTTATCTCCCGGTATGAGCGTATAATATCCGGTGATCGAAAATCACAGGGTGCAGTCGTCTCCCATGATAGAGTTGAATTGTCAACCGGCTTAAGTTACTACTTAAGTAGTACATGATTATGCGGATTAACAGATAACCACAACTAAGTTGCAAACGGTACAGCATTTAATTTTAAGAAATCATGTACTACTTCAGCTCTCCGTTTTGGAAGTTTAGGCATCACTATTCTTCTGGCTTTATACATATTTTTTCTTACTAGATTCAAGTCATGGGTTGTCAAAGTAGGGACAACAAATCTTGAACCCATCTATTACTAGTAATTCCCTAGCTTTTTCACTACTGATCACTTCTACCGAACTCATACTTGCAGAACAAAAGCACTTCTTGTGTTACTGGAGACGACAATTTGTAACTAACAAGTTCATATTTTTACAATAAAAATGAAGAATTGTACCCTTGTTTTTATTGGTTACAGATCATACAAATGTACCACCGCTGTTTTCACATAGTATTCTAGGTAAGATACAAAAATACAGGGTGTTAATAAAAAAACTTTACACACTTTGGTAGGCGATAATAGAGATCAATACAAGAAAAAAATTCTAATACACCGTGGTCCAATACTCAATGGATTTCGCGATATGGTTCTTACAAAATCTTCACATATAAAATAAACAACGCATTTAGCGCACTCTAAAGATATCTTCAATAAACAAAACAGTTAGCGCACTTCTTGAAAAGTTGGATGAGAAGGAGTACCTATGCCTCAAAGGATATCTCTGCTGGTAAATTCGTCTAGCTTCATGCGAATTTAGACGATATTCGCCATAACATAAATGCATATCGGCGTATTCCGCTGATGTAAATGTAACCATTGCGAAAATAAACTTGCTTCAATAGCAACAATTAATCCCACCGTTGACACAACATTATATCTATTGTTGCTGCGATTGATTTTTTATCGCGTTCATTTAGATAACGCGACATCGCATTCAAATTTGAAGGAGTAAATAAAAATTTAAAAATTCCATATCGCGAAAACCATTGAGTATTGGACCACGGTATATTAGAATTTTTTTCTTGTATTGATCTCTATTATCGCCTACCAAAGTGTGTAAAGTTTTTTTATTAACACCCTGTATATAACTTAATTTTAATAACATCATTAGAGTATATCTTATCGGTAATGCGGTTTACTTTAATTCGCATATCAGCCTTGGGAGACAATTGAACCTCTGGACGGGAGACAATTGAGCAGTCATTAAGACCCATTAAGCGGCTCGGGAGACAACTCGTCTCCGCCCCTCTCACTGTACCGTATATCTTATGATGTTAATACTCTATTTCTGCTGATTCGACCTATGCCATCTAATATATTTCTTGAAAAGCTCCCCTGAATACGCATCCAGATAGTGAAGATAGTTGAAAGTACCAACACAGACCTGTCCAACTCCTTTGTTGATAGGCACTTCTCGTGATAGCCAGAATTAAATTAGCTATTAGTCTTTTATTTATATCATCGATGTTAGAAGTTTGTCTTTTGTGTTTAACGTGTTGAAAGTATTTCACCAAATCGATAAAACCAACAAGAAACAACTACGAGTAGTTTTAACACACGGCCCATTAGGCTAATCGCCCCCTTATCTTGACATGAACTACGTTTCTTGTACCTACTACCATGAGGGATTTATGTGAGCTACCTATAACCAAAATCCCTCGCGGATCGAAAACCGTTGTCGCGGAAGGATTTATAGTGCAGGGGCATAAGTGAATATTTCACCCTTCATGAACAGTGCGGCACGCCTACGCATTCCTTGTGCGCTATCCCAACCAGGGCGCAGCGGATCTGACCCGACCTTACTGGAGGGTATAAGATCATTGAAACAGAAATTACCCTTTGAGTCCAACTGCAAGCATTTTTAATCATCTCTTACCATCGTTAGCACCTTTAGTTATCTCCAGCATCTTTTCACCGCACCTTTACTCAACTTTAACCTATATTATTCATCACATCACACCTCTAGCGCATCATCTTTAACCTATTCAACCATTACCAGCTTCCAACCAGGTCCATCGATCCGAAGTCTTTAGGACGACCGACGGTCCGGCCGGCGTACCGTAAGCTCAGGAATCATTTCCTATCTACCGGAGACGGTGTTGTCAAAGCCAGCACTACTCCATCTCCCATTAGATCCCACACTGTCCCGGGGCACCTCTTCACCGTACAGTCAACCCTAACATCGGAACTTCGGTTTCCACCGTCCCGCGACTCTCTTACGAAAGATGCGACTGGCAATCCCCTTCTTTCTTTACTGTTTCTGTCGCAACAATTTGGAACGCGGGTATATAGCGTAAAATAGTTTTTTTCTTTTTTTATTTAATTAACGTATTAATAAGGTATATTTTTATTAACAACCAACCCTGTGTTTGGTAAGTTCAAATTTTCATGTAATTCATGTATTAATTTCAGGGGAACTTTCTCATCTCCTAAACATATCTAAACCTCAGCTAATCTTTTGCTCTAAGAAAAGTTTACAGAAAATTTTGCAAGTAAAGAAAAGATTCCCGTTTATACAAAAAATAATAGTACTGGATTCAAAAGACAATATCAATGACGTGGAATCACTTCAAAACTTTATTGCATCTAACTCCAATAAATATTTGAATGTAGAAAATTTTAAACCAGCAAATTTTGATTCTGCTGAACAAATAGCGTTTATTTTGTGTTCTTCTGGAACAACCGGATTACCAAAAGGGGTGATGGTGACTCACAAAAATGTAGCTGTACGTTTTGCACACTGCAGGTAATATCTTACAAAACTTATTCACAATTTCTTAAAATATATTCATTTCACAGAGATCCTATCTTTGGTACTCAAAACGTACCAGGTACAACTGTATTATCCTTTATGCCAATGTTTCATGCATTCGGCTTGATTATAACGTTAGGATCTTTTATAGTAGGTCTTCGTATCGTGATGATGCAACGTTTTGAAATCGAGTTATTCTTAAGTTCAATCCAAAACTACAAAGTCCAAAGCATGTATGTTGTTCCACCTGTGATCGTACTTCTAGCGAAAAGCCCATTAGTTAATAAATATGATCTATCAAGTTTAAAAGAACTAGCTGCTGGTGCAGCTCCCTTAGCTAGAGAAGTGGGTGAAGCTGCAATGAAACGGTAAATTTCTCAAACTATATTAAACTTTGTATGCAATGCAACCGCCGTTTTAGATTGAATTTAAAGGGAATTCGTCAAGGTTACGGTCTAACGGAAAGTACCTTAGCCGTAGTATTTACTCGGGATGACGAGTTTAGACCAGGATCTTCTGGAAAGGTTGTTCCTTTCATGTCTACTAAAGTAATAGACATAGAAACAGGGAAAGTTTTAAGTTACAATCAGACTGGGGAGCTTTGTTTTAAAGGGGACATGGTGATGAAAGGTTATGCTGGAAATATAAATGCAACGAAAGAAACCATTGATGAGGATGGTTGGCTACACACAGGGGATATCGGGTATTATGATAAAGAAGGTCATTTTTATATTGTGGATCGTCTTAAAGAACTTATCAAATATAAAGGATTTCAGGTAATTTTATTTCATTTTAATTTAGTTTAATCTTTAATGCAGGGTGTTGAAAAAGAATGAATGAACGGAGTTTATGAAATGGAATGGAATGCACATATACTCGTATATCAAAAACTATAACACTGGCGAGAAAATATACTTTTGTTTAGGAACCAAATGCATGTTAAGCAGAGTGATCTAAAATAAACTTTAACATTTAACTTATAAGAAATCCCAGCTAACTAGACCAAGTTCGTGCACTTGCTCAGTGCACTTGTTCTGCGTGCTACTTAAATATTAGGTATTTTCAATTGGGTAGGTACCACCAGCAGAATTGGAAGCACTACTTTTGCAGCATCCCAGTATAAAAGATGCAGCTGTTGTTGGTATTCCTGATGAAATAGCTGGTGAGCTACCATCAGCATTCGTAGTTAAACAACCGGGGAAAGCACTAACAGAAAAGGAAGTTTACGATTTTGTTGCAGGTATAAATAGTTAGGCAGATATTGAAAATCTTATTGTTTTTAGCTATACAGGATGATTTACGTATGCCAAACGGTAACTGGTGATAGGAGATATTATTTGAAATACAAAAAGTTTAGCTACAGCAGTGAGTAAAGTAGTCACTTTAGTCCTAGTAGTGCGTAAAGTAAAAATTTACTCTGTAGTGTATATTATTTCACTAACACAAATTTAGTATTTCTCTTTTTGTATTTTTTATTTAACGTGAATTGTTACTTTGGCACCCGATAATTTTTTTAAATTTGATTTTCGTTTTCAAAGTAATGTGATGTAAATTACATATATTAATGCGAGTAATTTTGCTTCAAAAGTATATTTGATGCAATTGATATTTTGAAACATCGATTCAAATATTTTGAAAATTGTACCTACATATTGCCAATTGCTCTGTTGTAGATAAAATTTTATATACCTAGGACACATGATTAAATAGTTATTTATGTTACAAGGCCGTGAAGTAGCACTTTTTTTTATTAGAATGAATATTATTTGGCGAGGCGAAGGCCGAGCCAAATAATCATTCGAATAAAAAAAAGATAGTTCACGGCCATGTGGCATACAAAATTTTGTGTGCAACTGTGAAAAATTACCAAAATTAAAGTTTCGATCGAATCTTTACATAAAATTAAAAGCTAATTTCATTCAAGATCATGACCCGTAAAAAAAAGTCTTTGTCGGCCGGTAAAAAAAAGTCTTTTTTTTACGTTGTCAGGGCTTTTTTTACGTTGTCAAGGTTTTATTTTACTATAAACAAATGTGCTACTTCACGACTCAAAATCAAACAAAAAAAGTGACCTTTTTTTGACAGTTGCACACAAATGTCTTTTTTGATCGAGCAAAAAGTTTCTATTACGAACGTCGGCACTTTACTTATTACTATCTATAAATAATTATTACATCAATATGTATGTTCTATCTGGTTTTATTCTTAAGACTTCCAGTAGTTTTCCATCCAATCAGTAATTTATGTTCTGACATCAATCATTATATTATCAGGTTACGTAGAAAAAAAAGAAACAAAATACATAATACAGATCGACCAAAGTTCAATTTCCCTTGATTATACGCACTCATAAAAGTTACTAGTTAATATACTACCTAATAAACTGTTATGCGTAAGTTCTAAATTAATGGTAATAGCAATAACCTGATTTCTCACCAATTGTTCAAAGGTACCAATGGATAGGTACCCCCAATGGATAGTAGTACTTACCAATGAGCAATGACTGCTGAATCGTTAATGTTATTCAAATAATTTTTATGTATTACAGCTACGAAATAATTAATCATCTCAATTAACTTGTTGCTTGAATTAATTTCTTCAATGTGACACTGTAACAAAATCAGTTCAGACATTAAGCTGATCTGAACTTTTTCTACGACCACATATTATAGAAATCCGTCTTTCGGTAGAGATATTCCAACCGAACACGTGAATTCCGTTTCTAGTGGGAGAATATTCCATAACGTTAACTTTCGTTAATGTTTTTCTAGTGATGAACGTACATACCCCACACCAAGTTCTCACGTGTGTCGCTTTTTTCAATTTGCAGTTTGTCATTACTTTAATTCTAACTTGTCACTCACAAGAAGTTACGAGGTCGTACAAACAGTATAGTGTTTTTACTCTTCGAAAATCATTTTCTGAGCCTCCAGATAATTAACCACCGCGACTTCGTTTCTGATAGCAAACTTTTTTCTCGCTTGCAAAAAATGCTAATTTGGTAACCTGTAACAAAATCTATTATTTTATTCAAAATGACTTTCGCTATCGCCAGTTAGCGCCCCGTACCTATCTATATGATTTTAACTGTCCTGTGCGTAATGTTATAATTAATTTTATAGGTCAAATTTCTTCACCAAAGCATTTGCGAGGAGGTGTTCGATTTATTAATGAAGTGCCTAAAAACGCTACTGGTAAAATTATGAGAAAGGAATTACGTCAACTTGTTCAAAAATATATGTCTAAACTTTAATTAATAGAATGTTCAATTATTCAAATAAATAAAATATCGGTTCACTTTCTGGTTATACGTTACTCTATTTCTAAACTCGAAAAAACCGTACCTTAACCTTAACTACCACATGCTATTATTGTATAGGCCAACTGAATAGCTTAAACTACAATTTGGTTTCTCGATAAAAAGTACCACTATCGGTTGTTTTCGTTGTAACCTATGGTCATCGCATGCCTGAAGTATGCACGTAAATCTGTAAGAGGTTCATGTAGTACTCTCTAGCTTTAACCTAACGCGTTAAAAGGAGATATCCAACAGCTAGGACATCGCATTACAACCATAAAGGTTTTAAATTTCAGTGGCGTGTAAAGCAAATAATAAACACAATATAAAATTACGCTGTAAAAAAAATTGGAGTCTATGTCACAAAGGCCACCGGTCACAACGGCCACCTCATATTTTGGCCATTATGGTCATGGTCACAACGGCCACCTCGGTCACGACGGCCACCTATAAGTTTTGGTCACAACGGCCATCTTGGTCACTTTGGCCACCCAATCTCGTGGTCACAACGGCCACCTTGGTTACAACGGCCACCCCTGTTTATAATTTGTAACACCAAACAACGCTGGTCACCACGGCCACCCTGGTCATAACGGCCACCTTGATCACAATGGCAACCTTGGTCACAACGTCCACCCCATTCTACTGATCACAGCGGCCTTCTTGGTCACATCGGCCAATCCTAACTGCTATTTCCAATAAAACCTTCACGCAATAATGTATATTTTTTTTTAGTTTTTTTGGAAATAGCAGTTACGAGTGGCCGATGTGACCAAGGTGGCCGTTGTGACCAAAACTTATAGTTGGCCGTTGTGACCGAGGTGGCCGTTATGACCGAGGTGGCCGTTGTGACTATGACCATAACGGCTAAAATATGAGGTGGCACATTCAAGTTATACTTTATAAATAAATTATAACTGCTTATATGCACTTTAACTAAATCTTAGGAATTATAAAAATAAAATGTTCAAGTTAAAGTTAGTGAAAGAAATGAACCTACAGCACTGGCTAGCATTTACCTGGCACACCGTATCGCATCGGACGGGCACTTCGAACAACACTTCGTAAAATTGGGCGCTAAGCTTTTAAATAAACCCAACAGACGAACTGCAACATCCTTTGACGTTTGTCAAACAACCGACAACCCAGGTAAAGCGGCTGCGCGACGAACACATTAGCGCATTCGTTGTTCTGTTTGCGGAGTAGCTCGCCGAAATGCGCATATCTGGAAGCGCCTACATTAAAAATTTGATGAACTTTCGACGTATTCTGTTAAAAACTGCTTTAATAAGTTACGTTAATTAAGGGTTTTCAAAAGTGACTTCTGTACGCCAGTAGTGGATATAAACTTTAGAAGATAATCGGATAATTTCTCTATACCAACCAAAGTTTATAAATATTTATCAAAAATTATCATATATAATACTACTAGTAACTACGAAATATCCGACAATTTTTGGACAGTATGTAAGAGTACTTGATGCGCGATAATTCGCTATGAGTCCGAAGGACGAATAGCGAATTATCCTGCATCAAGTACGAATACGTACTGTCCAAAAATTGCAGGATTATTTCGTAGTTACGAGTAGTATTCGGAGGACAATTTGACGAACCAAATTTAAATTTTTATAGTTTCAAATCAGATTATAATAATTTTCTTCGTAACCATGGTTTTATATACAAACCAGACAAAAGTCAAATTTAATTTTTCTTTCTACCTACGTATTTTGTGCATACTTTGTGATATTCTCGGTAAAATGGAAGCAAAACGGGTTCAACAGAGTACACTTGAAGAGATAGAGGAAGCTGTAGAAGGTAAAACGCCCAAGAATTGTATGAAATTTAATGTTTCTTTCTACGTATTTTGTGTATGGTTTGTGACATTTACGGAAAAATGGAAGCAAAATGGTTTGGCTAGAGTACACTTGAAGAGATAAACGAAGCTGTGGAAGGTAAAACTCCCAAGAATACTGTGAAATCTCACACCTCGGTTTGGAAGCAGTTTTTTTTGACAGAAAAATTATCGCTGAAATTTTGTACTAGTCCTAAATATCCGAGAATATACAAATTTGGAGTGCGCTGATTGGCTTGTCAAGTCGCCAAAACGCAACCGGATTGGTCAGTTTAGGGTGTGTCAAATTGTCAAGTTAATTTTTTATTAAATTGGAAAATAAAAAAATTCTTGGTTGGCAACGTCTGAGAATCATTTATTCATTTAAGTTGTATTACTCCAAAACGGCAAAAACGTAAAAACTTCCGTGGGTTGTGATAAACTACGGAAGTAGTTTGTGCCAGGTGATAGGAAATCGGTTTTGCCCTTTGTGTAATCTGCTTTACAGTTTTTTGCCGGACTCTCTAACTTCAAAATGGAGGCCGCTATGAATTTTTCAAAATGTCGACTTTAACGCCCCATAACTCAAAAACCAGTTATCTGATCAGGTTTCGCAACAACTTGTTTGAAAGCCTTTTGGCGTTACTACACCATGAAAGAAAAAATTATTTAGTAAATCCAAAAGCTATATATAGCAACGACGCGGCGCTCTTCCAAAAATTTTGAAATTTTTGATAACTTATTACAAGAAAACCGAACTAACGATTTTGTTTAAATTTTCTATACTTATGCAGCTTGCTATTAGCTACATTTTTGTGTTTTGATGAACGCCAGAATTCCACTGTAGCGCCCTCTACGAGTTTTTGAAAATCGAAATTGATGCTCTTATAGCGCCTTTATTAGTCAAAATATGAAAGAAGTTTAAGTATAATAGATATTCAGATATTTGCATTTTGCATTTTTCTAAATGTATATCACGTATACAGGGCGTTTGCTTTCCACAGTACAATAAGCAACTTTGTTATTTTAAATAAAATACCCTATACAGGGTGTTTCATAATATATGCGCAGGACTTAAGGATGTGGTAGCTCGTCCAAAAGTATGAAAAAAAGTTTCTATTTACTTACCCTCTAAAATGCACCATTTTCGAGATACAGGGTGTTGAAATTTAAAAAAAAATTCGTTTTTTTGCGAAAATCTCCGGAACAGTTTATCGTACAGAAAACAGCTTTTGTAAGCATTTTCTACTCATAATAAGTAATGTTTTGTGCGGAATTTTTTTTTAAGTCATAATTGGTGAAGATTTTGAAGGAGTAGTGGGTGTTTTTCTCCCCAACTTCTACGCCACTGGGAAAAGTACAGTTAAGAGCCGCCCGCTTGAACCGCCAATGTTTTCTATACAAATAAGGTACTCTTGGTCATAAGCTATAAAGTTGACCGTTTTCGAGAAAAATTAAGTTCGATGTTGAAAAACATGGTCAATTTTTTGAAATTTTTGTTTTCCTAATTAAACAAAATTTATTTAAACGTTAGAACAAGTAACAAAACCAAACGTTAACTTCATAATTGCAAAATAAAAAAAAAGAAACCAATAACAAATCATACTCCGGGAATTTTCCTGCGTGTTAAGACAGTCAATGCGTCGAAGAATTGCTGCGTGCATTGAAGCTAACGGCGGACATTTCCAACAATTAATTTAAGTATGATTTGTTATTGGTTTTTTTTAATTTTGCAATTATGAAGTTAACGTTTGGTTTTGTTACTTGTTCTAACGTTTAAATAAATTTGTTTAATTAGTAAAAAAAAATTATTTCAAAAACTTTACCATGTTTTTCAATATAAAAGTTGATTTTTCTCAAAAACGGTCAACTTTATAGCTTATGACCAAGAGTAGGTACCTTTTTTGTGTAGAAAACATTGGCGGTTCAAGCGGGTGACTCAAAACTGTACTTTTCCCAGTGGCGTAGAAGTTGGGGAGAAAAACACCCACTACCCCTTCAAAATTTTCACCAATTATGACTTAAAAAAAAATTCCGCACAAAAACATTACTTATTATGCGTAGAAAATGCTTACAAAAGCTGTTTTCTGTACGATAAACACCTCCACTTTTTTTCTGGTGTGTACGCCCTGTAATCCAACATGGGTTTTAATATTTTTATACCTGTTTCTGATACACCCTGAACTGATGCATCTGTGATTAATTTACGAGTACGGTGGGGAATAAAACGGGTTGACTGTAGCTGTCATCAGCTAGAATGAAGCATACTATAATGAGAATAACATACATAACTCTGTGCGTGAATGCCAGATGAATCAAATTTGTCAAAAGTCAGCGGAGGTCAACAAAATTGTTGGTTTCACTAAACCATAGCGGATAGATAACCTTTTCCGTATAATTAATAGACAATAACTTTTCTATAATCGGTAAAAATAATTGCTACCTAATTTTCTATCTAGAAACTCTTGTACATACCAAACACCAAATTTTATAGCTCCGATGCTTTGTTACCATGTTAACAAAACATAAATCTTCTAAGATTAAATTTAATGACAGATTTTAAATTTACTATTTAATTTTTTGTCGCATTAGATATACGATAACATTCTTTTATCTCAAAAGGATTATCTATAAACATACAACACAAAGTGCGTGTCTGAAGAGTGAAACAGTACAGTTGATGTTTTGTAATTGACACTAGGATGTCAGCAGAAAAAAATATTCTAAATGGCCCTAAGCCTTTAGCGCCCTTAAGCAATGATAGTGCGGGACAACAATTATACGATGCACTATTAAAGCATTCGCATTTACCTGACGCCATGGTAAGTTCCCAAAACAACTTAGAAACTTACTAACAAACAACGACAACAATTCACTTAAGTTAACTAATAATAAAGATGACAAACAACCTTAACGCACTGTGAAATGTTAACATTAAAAGTTACTCTTTTTAGATTGATGTACATACGCATGAGATACTTTCGTATCAAACTATTTTGAAAATTACATGTCGATTAGCTCAGAGTTTTCAGAGATATGGTTTGACCCAAAACAGTGTAATATCAATTTGTAGCGAAAATAATTTGTATTTTATGTGTCCTGTTATCGCTGCATTGTATTCAGGTGTCATCACAGCACCACTAAATGAAAATTATACAGAAAGTAAGTATTAGGTATAGCAAACTTTTAGAATAACACTGTATACATAGGTATAGCTTATGCAATCACAAAGACACAAACTTATTCAAACTAGGAAACATGCACAGTCTGTGACAAATGTTTTCAGCAGCATTATACCACTGAACCCGCTTTACTCTTGCTTTATTAAATTTTAAATTCTAGGAACCTATCATTCAGAGTAGGCGAAGTATTTTTATAAGTGTAGAAAAGTTTGTAATCAATAATTGTCATAATTGTATAAAAATTCAAACGTTAAAAATAAGATCTGTTGTATTTAGTTTAAAATTAATGTTTATCGTTATATTTGGTACAAGAAATTTAAATTACAGATAGGCTACAGAAATACACATATTTCTGGTTTGTATCCTTAAATGAAATTAGTTATTCTAAATAATTGAATAAGTGGCCCTCCACTACATAGTGGATCAGCATCGGAATCTGGGTCGGAGTCGGAACCAAGAGATTCATTCAATTCTGAATCAGACTCGCCCAATTTATTGACATTCTCAATGTCACCCATGTATTTAAGTTTTTCACAGTGCCTAATGTTTTTCATCCACATGTCAGCTGTACATAAGGAAATGGATGTAGGTACCCCATAAGTTTTCAACCCTATTCATAGAGGTTGTGAATTTATTTTCTTGTTATAATGGCTTTACAAAACCCCCATGCCATTTCAATTGTGTTCTATTCACAATGGTATGGGGGTAATCTAAGAACTTTATGTCCGTGTTGGTTTAAAATTATTATAATTAAGTCCCACAGTTGTCGTTTTGGTAGTTTCTTGTCAAATTCAATGTTATATTGGATAAGCCATTCCTGGATTTGACATTTTTTTGGTGAGAAAGTGGGTGATTTGTTAATGCGAACAGAATAGTAAGAAGCATTATCCATAACGACTACGCACTTTTTATTCCACGTCAAAACAGGAAGTATAAAGTTGCCTTTCTACCCATTTTCTAAGGAGATTACCGTCTATAGTATTGTGGTAGTCCATGTCGTTGTTGTCAGAGTCTAGCAAAAAATCACATTCTGACAAAAATCCTAAACTACACCCTGCATGCAAGACAGTGTATCTTTTTCCCTCTGCTTTAATTTTGGACGGATTGCTTTTTAAATCCGTTTCATGGGTGCTTCGAAACACATTAGTGTCATTTCTATAAATCCAGGTTTTGTTCAAAAAAATGAAAACATGTTCCTCATCGCCTTGAGGATTTGTAGATATTTTCTTAAGAACAACATTTTTGCTGTAATAACATACCTTTGTTCATATAATATTTTCCTATTGTTAACCATTATGTACTTCCAGCCCATTTCTTTCAGAATTTTCTATAATTTTGAGCGGCTGCCTGTAAACTCTAGCTCCTGTTTTGCATAGCATAATAGCGAATTCAAAGTAAAATGATCGTTTATCGAATTGAAATCCCAAATTTTTCGAATTAAGTCTTTTTTAAAAATGTATTTCCAGAATGGTTCTCCTTTTTGAACACGAATATATTATAATAACACCGCTTTTATTGTTTTAAATAGATATGTTGGTAACGCTCTTAAGAAGGTGAAATTAAATAGAGAAACGTATTATACTTCTCAGTAAAACGGGTTACATAAGACATTCATATGACTAGTGAAAACATTTGTCACAGACTGTGCGTACAGTATGCAATAACTTTTATAATATTTGAACCCCCACATTTCCTAAATTCACAATCAAAACATCACAATTTGATTAGCAATGAGGTTTGATGATGGGAAACTTTCGGTAATAGTAATTATAGGGAAACAATTTTTCAAAAAATTTTCCTTCACCTGTAAAATATCAGCCACTAATCAATTAAAACCAGGAGCGGCTACCATGGCCTCTTGCCACCCTTTCGCCCTGTAAATTGCCGCAGTCCTGACTTATTCTTACATAAATAACGACATTGACTATTATAAAGCACGGATATATATGCACGATAAACTATTAAAATATGCGCATATATATGCACTGAAAATACCTAAAATATGCAGTACTTTTTGTAAAATATGCACTATTATATGCAATGTGTTTTTAATTATTATGAATTAAACGTTCAAAAATTTAATCAAAATTCCTCTATATTTAAAATAATTATTGATATAAGAAAATCCAAAGCTATAAATAAAATTAACCTATTGAACTATTACTATTAAAACTATAAACTAATTAATTAATTACTCAATTAATTAATTATACATAATTACGATTTCACTTTAAAAGCTGCAGAAATAAAGCGCAAAAAAAACTAGTTCTTCACAACGATTTGTCTGCCACTGGTTTACTCTAAAGTAAGAATAAAGGAATGAATGTACTTTACTAAAATTTCAAATTTTCTTTGATGACAATTTAAAATAACCCTTCACTATTCTTAGAAGGATTCCCAGTTCTTATGTACCTGATTTTAAGCTGGAACTTACTGTTTTGTTAAACGTAAGTACACCAGCATGCTAAACATAAATAATTACTATAATCCTAATTCCTGGAAAGTACAACCTTGACAAAAAGTGGTAAACATTTTTTTTCCATGAGGAAGGTAGCAAAAAAAAAATTATTTTAATAACATTTTAGTTTTTTAAAGTTTAAATTCCATAAATATGACCAAATATGCAATTAACATAAATATATGCTCAAAGATGCCGAAATATGCAATATATGCAAAATGAAATTGGTGTCATTTAATTGCATTTCATCAGATACGGATACATACGAAAGCATTATGTTGGCATATCAATATTTTAGAACATGCATTTGCATAAAATCCGTGCTTTAACTATTAGATATCATATAAGTACAACATTTACTCTTAGGTAATTCATTTTCTAATTTCAGGAGAACTTTCTCATCTCCTAAACATATCTAAACCTCAGCTAATCTTTTGCTCTAAGAAAAGTTTACAGAAAATTTTGCAACTAAAAAAAAGATTTCCGTTTATACAAAAAATAATAGTACTAGATTCAAAAGACAATATTAACGAAGTGGAATCACTTGAAAATTTTAATGCGCGTAACTCCAATAAGTATTTGAATGTAGAAAATTTTAAAATGCCAAATTTTGATTCCGCTGAACAAATAGCGTTTATTTTGTGTTCTTCTGGAACAACCGGATTACCAAAAGGGGTGATGTTGACTCACAAAAATGTAGCTGTACGATTTGCACACTGCAGGTATGCTTTACACAACTTATTCGTAATTATTTAATAAAATATTTTCATTTAACAGGGATCCTATATTTGGTACGCAGAACTCTCCAGGAGCAACTGTTTTATCGTTTATGCCAATGTTTCATGGTTTTGGTATGCTTACAACTCTCGGATTCCTTATAGTAGGTCTTCGTATTGTGATAATGCAACGTTTCGAACCAAACTTATTCTTAAATTCAATCCAAAACTACAAAGTCCAAAGCATGTATGTTGTTCCACCTGTGATCGTATTTCTAGCGAAAAGCCCTTTAGTTAATAAATATGATCTATCAAGTTTAAAAGAACTAGCTTGTGGTGCAGCTCCTTTAGGCAGAGAACTAGGTGAAGCTACGATGAAACGGTAAATTTCCTTAATTTTACTTAGATTTTCAATGTAATCCATCCGCCATTTTAGACTAAACTTAAAGGGAATTCGTCAAGGTTATGGTCTAACGGAAGCTACCTTGGCTGTAGCATTCACTCCAGATGACGAGTTTAGACCGGGATCTTCTGGAAAGGTTGTTCCTTTCATGTCCGCTAAAGTAATAGACATAGAAGCAGGCAATTCTTTAAGCTGCAATCAGACTGGGGAGTTATGTTTTAAAGGAGACATGCTGATGAAAGGTTATGCAGGAAATATAAATGCAACGAAAGAAACGATTGATGAGGATGGTTGGCTACACACAGGGGATATCGGGTATTATGATAAAGAAGGTCATTTTTATATTGTGGATCGTCTTAAAGAACTTATCAAATACAAAGGATTTCAGGTAATTTTATTTCATTTCAATTTTATTTAATTACAATATACAGGGTGTTGGAAAGAGGGTCAACATAGGGTCAGAATAGAACGTGATTTGTAACCACTGACAATAAGCTATGCGCTTGTTAAATTCAAAGATCAACGCAAGGATCAACGCACATATTTGAGAACGAAACATAGACCGAGTTGTATAAAAGATTTGACTCCCAGTTCAGCTGATCCACGATCAATTGTCAGGGATATAATTCTTAAGAACAATCGTATCTATGAAAATTAATCGTGGATCAGTTGAACTTACTGGGAGTCAAATCTTTTATATACAATTACAAAAACAACTTGGGATAATTATAATAACATTAAGGCCGAGTTGTATAATTTGACTGTCGTTGCATACTGCCAGAAGAAATTTGGCACTGCCAGAAGGACAGGTCCCATTAAAAAGTGTGTCCTGCCGGCAGTACTTTAGCACATGTCCAACTGCTTCAACGTTGTAGGTATCATTAAACAGGGTGATTTAAAATAAACTTGGTCCCGTTGGCTATGGTTCTATATAACTGATATGAAATCACAGCGAACTAGACCAAGTTTCGTACACTTAGGTACTCAGTGCACTTGTTCTGGGTGCTACTGAAATATGATTTTCAATTGTGTAGGTACCACCAGCAGAATTGGAAGCACTGCTCTTACAGCATCCTAGTATTAAAGATGCAGCTGTTGTCGGTATTCCTGATGAAGTAGCTGGTGAATTACCAGCAGCATTCGTAGTTAAACAACCAGGGAAAGAGCTAACAGAAAAGGAAGTATATGATTTCGTTGCAGGTAATATAAATTTCTTCTGTAGCACTGTACAATCATTGAATTGTGTTATTGACTATAAGAAAGACGGCCGCTTTTCGTGTTGAATCATATTGCACTTAATTAGCTTAAACACGAAGAAAATAACTGAACCTTGGATCATAATAATTTTGTTAATTAATACAGTTGTTAAATGCTTGCAATTTATTTTGCAGGTCAAATTTCGTCAGCAAAACATTTACGAGGAGGTGTGCGATTTATTAATGAAGTTCCTAAAAACGCAACCGGTAAAATTATGAGAAACGAATTACGTCAACTTGTTCAAAAACGTCTGTCTAAGCTTTAGTTAATATTATCACCAATGTTTTCCATTTTGATTTATTTAGAGTATAACATGAGGTTCAAAAATACCTGTAGTCTATCAAAATATCAGAGATATAGAATTATATAAATATCAAAAAAAAATTTCAACAATAATATGTCTAACAAATGTCGAAAATACATCTCACTAAAATAATTTCAAAAATTAATGAGTTGATTTTATCTACACAGTAATTGAATGCAATGGAGACTTTTAAAATGGTAAGCACTGACTACCATTTTAAACTACTACGTACTGTACTACTTACTATCACTGCTTACTAAGCAGCACTACTTTTATAATCCTCTCATTGTGGCAAATCGGTGAATTAGGAATAAGTGTTATAAGTAAAGCACGGATTTTATGCAAATGCATGTTCTAAAATATTGATATGCCAACATAATGCTTTCGTATGTATCCGTATCTGATGAAATGCAATTAAATGACACCAATTTCATTTTGCATATATTGCATATTTCGGCATCTTTGAGCATATATTTATGTTAATTGCATATTTGGTCATATTTATGGAATTTAAACTTTAAAAAACTAAAATGTTATTAAAAAATTTTTTTTTTGCTACCTTCCTCATGGAAAAAAAATGTTTACCACTTTTTGTCCAGGTTGTACTTTCCAGGAATTAGGATTATAGTAATTATTTATGTTTAGCATGCTGGTGTACTTACGTTTAACAAAACAGTAAGTTCCAGCTTAAAATCAGGTACTGGGAATCCTTCTAAGAATAGTGAAGGGTTATTTTAAATTGTCATCAAAGAAAATTCGAAATTTTAGTAAAGTAGGTACATTCACTCCTTTATTCTTACTTTAGAGTAAACCAGTGGCAGACAAATCGTTGTGAAGAACTAGTTTTTTTGCGCTTTATTTCTGCAGCTTTTAAAGTGAAATCGTAATTATGTATAATTAATTAATTAATTAGTTTATAGTTTTAATAGTAATAGTTCAATAGGTTAATTTTATTTATAGCTTTGGATTTTCTTATATCAATAATTATTTTAAATATAGAGGAATTTTGATTAAATTTTTGAACGTTTAATTCATAATAATTAAAAAAACATTGCATATAATAGTAAATATTTTACAAAAAGTACTGCATATTTTAGGTATTTTCAGTGCATATATATGCGCATATTTTAATAGTTTATCGTGCATATATATCCGTGCTTTAGTTATAAGTTGCACTAGTACGTGCAGTTTTTAATAAACAACAGTCGATAGCAGTTCATGTATCAAAGCTTCCAGTAAGTGTCGGCACTTTGCCCTGCCCTACTTGTTTTCATGGAAACAGCATCAAGATAATAGAGATTTTTTGAGCACCATACGCTAAGAGTACGGTAACGCTAACACTAACGTCTTTGCTAAGCACCATATTGTTTTGCTTTGTAAAGACGTTAATGTTAGCGTTACCGTACTCTTAGCGTACGATGCTCAAAAACTGTCGAATGGTATAGCTTTCATTTCATATAGAAATTAAATTTGGGTTTGTATGCGGCGTTGCCAAATTAACTAACAGTTCTTCAGGACCAATTTTCGAAGTATAAAGGGAAATGTTTTAATAAGTTCAAGTATCAAATAAGATCCATGTAAAAGTTGGAGTGCCTCAAGGTAGTGCGCTTGGACTGCTTCTCTTTATTTTATATATTAATGACATTCAAGATGTCCTAGATAAAGCCAAAATACAACTATTTGCATATGATGCTATTATATACCTAGAAGATACCACAAAAAACAAGGAAGAATTGATAAGAAACAAAAACGGACAAACGGTGAACTAATATTGGTAAATAAATACATGAGCAGGAACAAGCTAAAAGTAAATACATTATGATAAAACGAAGTGCATGCTAATTGGATCCAAAAATAATAGGAAAATAGTGCATCCATATCTAGAAATAAAAATGGGGGATTATAAACTAGAAGAAGTCCAGAAGATTAAATATTTAGGAGTGATAATTGACCCTTTTCTTAATTTCAGTGAGTACGCAGAATTTATTACTAAAAAGATAGCAAAAAAATCGGTTTCTTAAAAAGAATATCAAAACATTTTTCCAGTTGGACACTATTGACAGTCTATAATAATATCGTTTTACCACATTTGGAGTAGGTATTGTTCAACTACATTATGTTTCGTTCATGTTTAGCGAGACAGAAACGTTTTTTGGCAGTATTTTTTTCAGAAGCAAAATTTTGAAACTCTGTTTCGGATATGAAAGAAGACCATAAGGCGAGGGAAACACTTTTTCAGCGGATTCTCTAACTTCAAAATGGCGGCCGCTATAAATTTTTCAAAATATTGCTTTTAACGCTTCACAACTCAAAATCCAGTTGTCTGATCAGGTTCGTCAACAACTTATTTGAAAGTCCTTTGGCGATACCATACCATGAAGAAAAATTAACTTTGAAAATCCTAAAAACAGTCGCAACGGAGCGTGTCCAAGAATTGGAACATTTTTGAAAAATTATTACGAATTAACTGGTACAACAATTTTGTTTAAATTTTCTATATTTATGCGACTTGGAATTAGCTACATTTTTGTTTTTATTCATGAATGCCAGAATTTCACTGTGGTGCCCTTTACACAGTTTTGAAAATCGGAAATTGATGCTCCTATCGCGTTCTAGAAAATATGAAAAAAGTTTAAATATGAAAGTTGTTCAGTATATAATAGTGGCTTTTAGGAACTACCCTGGATACAAGGGGGGGGGGGTAGAGACCGGCCAACGGAAAGTTACTACTGTTACTATAGTAGGTAAGCTTGCGGTAAAGGTAGCCGTTGGTGCTGCTAGTGTTAATAATAAAATTGTAATTCTTATTTCATTTTTATTAATAAACTTTAACAAACAGGGTTGTTTAATTGTGTTTAAACAACGACGACAATATAGATTTGGTTTCTCCTAAATTTATATTACGTATACAGGGTGTTTGCTTTCCACAGTACAATAAGCAACTTTGTTATTTTAAATGAAACACCGTATAGTATATTATTATACAGGGTGTAACACAACTTAGCCGAACAAATTTAACCATATATGCACTTTTAAATAATAAATCGATTTGTTAAAAAAATTTTTAATAAAAGTCCAACACAAAACGAGATCAAAATTGCAGAAAATGTTATTTTAACATTTTCATTAATTTGTAACTTTAACAATTTTTATCTCGTTTTCTGTTGGACTTTTATTAAAATTTTTTTAACAAATCGATTTCTTATTTAAAAGTGCATATACAGGGTGTCCGTCTTTCGAAGCTAAGCATGGGGATCTCAGTTAACTTAAGAGATAGGAAGTCGGTTAAATGGAGGCAAAGTTGCGTATTTTAATGCTGATCAATAATCTGAAAAGAAATTTGACCTACGACGTTAAGTTTAGAAAATATCTAAAAAAAATCAAAATTCCCGATTTTTGTTTTTCGCTGATAAAATGAAAACAAGTGAAACTACAAATTTTTAATTCAGACATTTTTAAGACACTTTTTTAGGGGGAATCTAAATATGCGATTGTTTTTCTCATATCGTTTAAAATAGCCAACAATCGACTGTCAACTTTTGTTTTTCTTTTGGACGCCATATTGGATTTTTGCATTTTTGAATGTTACTTTTTTTTCTGATTTCAACTATGTATGGTACATAATATTTTAGCTTGTTTTTACCTACAATTTTGAGTAATCCGTTTCTACGCAGAGTGCCATGAGGAACGAAAAGCGACAAGTTTATTTTAAAGAAAATTCTGATTACCAATTTAATTTTAAGTCATAAGGTTATTGCTTTAGCTAATTTTATGAAAGAGGTGCGAGTTTTAAAAAAAGAGTAGTGGGATATAAGTGATATAACAAAATTTATTATCAACTATTATGATTTATGTTGAAACAACAGAATAAAAATTAAAAAACAGAAACACAACTCGATAATAACAAATATTCCAGTATTGTTTTTTTTTGAACAGAGATAATCCTTTAGGTTCGGGTTTTTAGTTCGTGTTTAACTCCTGGTTCAGCTAAACCGATACAATTCTTGTAACAATTGTATCGATGACAATATTTAACCGACAGTTAAATCCGACTTGAAAAACCGGAGCTAAAGGTAATTAAAGTAACTGCTCAAATAGTCCACCTTCAACCTCTACACATGATTCCGCACGTTTCGTTTCCTCAAATTCGCGATTGATCTTCTGATGTCCAGTCTTGGAATTTGCAAATTCAATTAGCAAACCTTATGATTAAAAATTAAATTCGTAATCAGAATTCTCTTTAAAACAAACTTGCCGCTTTTGTTTCCATGGCACTCTGCGTAAAAATGGATAACTTGAAATTGTAGGTAAAAACACAAGCTAAAGTATTATGTGTCATACATAGTTGAAATCAGAAAAAAAAGTTACATTCAAAAATGTAAAAATCCAATATGGCGTCCATAAGAAAAACAAAAGTTGACAGTCGCTTGTTGGCTATGGTAAACGATATGAGAAAATCAATCACATATTCAGATTTCCCGTAAAAAAGTGTCTTAAAAATGTCTTAATTAAAAATTCGTAGGTTCACTTGTTTTCATTTTATCAGCGAAAAACAAAAATCGGAAATTTTGATTTTTTTTTAGATATTTTCTAAACTAAATGTCGTAGGTCAAATTTCTTTTCAGATTATTTCCCCTGAACTTTTTATGATTTTATTTGAAATAAGGTGCAGTTTTACTTTCCCATACCACCACCGGTACTATATGGGAACTATTGATATCATGAAAATTTGTCTTTTGTTTTCATGGCTATAACTCGACTGCAAATTAGAACATGAGTCAATTCAGTGTAAAACTTTATTTAAACATAGATTGTTATACATCGATGAAATCAGAAGAAAAAACGCAATCCATTTCTATAAAAAACTAAATAAGAAAAAAAATAAGAAAGTTGCGATCAATATCTTGAAATCTCCCATTTTGAAAAAAAATTGAATAACGTTTTTAAATCGGGCTAAGCGAACCTATTGTAACTATTATTTGAAATTTTTCTCAATAAATATTAAAATTGCGTAAATATTCCACTTTTTAAAAATACGCATTTTTCTGTTTTTTCAAGATAGCAACTGAACGACTGAAAATTTATAATTTTTCTAATCGGGATAGGAATCAGTATGAGAAACTGCAAAACATTGCCCATTTAACCGAATCTCTATCTTCAATAATAACCAAGATACCCATACTATCCTTCTCCATTTGAGACTCCCTGTATACAATATACAATTAAATGCAAAATTTAATTGTGTGTCACATAGTATAAGGTAATTAAATGATTAAGATGCATTGGAACACAAAATGGGTTAAGAATGAAATAAAACGAAGGTTTAAAAACACGTAGTCATAACCCACAGATTGATGTAATTGATATAAATTTGAAGAATTAAAATAGCATTAACGTTTTCGCCCTTAAAAGGGCATCTTCAGATGCTAAAAATGTATAACAAAATAAGCCTTAGCAAGTAGGAGCACTCGCAAAACTATTTCTGGAGGTGTAATACACAAGATTTTTTGTGCCGATGGTTGTTTAAATAAATTAAATTTACATTTAAAATTTAGTATTCGGAATTTCTTTATGATTTTAAAATCAAGATTCCTTGTTTCCTGGTATTCATTTTAAACTTAATTCATTTATTTTCTTACAATTTCCATTGACATTTATTTCTAAATTTCATTATCTTTGATTTAATAATGGATACACCGGCGCATATTAAAGATTATATTCAAATCACCACAGTGGCTTAAATAGGTAATTGTATTTGAAAAATTTTGCTAATTTATTTGTTTGGTCGTCTCCGACCGCGATGCACAAATTTGACTTTGACAGATTGAGCCGATGCTGCCAACCAATAACCTTCAATTCCCACTTTTTGCCGGCCTAGGCCGTAGAAACCTCTGTTTCTGGCAGATTTCGCCATGCAGAAACTCAGTGATGCCGACCGGAGGCACAAAAAATAAATTTTCAACACGATTTGTATTCCGGAAATACAATTTTATCATACAGTTTTTCGGTGTCCGTGTTAGACATAAGTATAGTATATGCCGATACAACATTGGTAAATGCATTCTAACAGATTCAGAAAAAGTTGGAAAATCGAGGTCCGAAGGGTCGCGATTTTACAATTTTCGAGATCTGTAGGTAAGTAAGCACTTACCAACCATGTGCACTATAATATTTTTAGCATGATTTCGAATGAATTATGAAAGTTTGTCGATTTAATTTAATTTGGCGACTGTCTCATTGTTTTACTTACTGCACTAATTAGTGCTAATTAGGTTATAAACTAGAACAGCATCGGAGTGTTAGATTTCCATAGCAACCATTGTGAAATTTGCTATAACAGTTTCAGCATGTTTGCTTTCCATAGCAACTAGTCTTCATTTTGTAAAATCAACTTACAATAATATGTATCAACAAAGCTGGTTAATACAAAACAATACGGGCAGGCGAAAAATAATAGAAGTAAATAATTTCATAGATGAAAGATACAAAGATTTTTTTATTATATGATTAAGATTTTTGACTAATATCTTCACGTGTAGCGTTTTCGTCTATTTGTATACAGCCTCTATAAAGTGATAAATAAAACTGATCCTTGGCCAGCTATGGAATGAAAAGTCACATTATTTCAGAAAATGTTTTTTCCATTTAAGGGTATGTTGCATCAACTTGTTCAATGACGGATGAGGAACGCTCTTAAGAGGTATTGAAACACGCACGATAATATAATATAATATATTGTGAAAGCTATTAGTACCTACCTACCTAGTTCATCATATTAAGTTGAGCACCTTAAATACTCTTCCTCGAGTCTTAATTTCGCGGGAAATTCGATTAATAGGTACCTACTAGCAAATGAGTTAAATTATTCTTTCTGTTGTCTTCGTAGGTAAGTACGTCAAGTAGTAGGTTCACACATTGATCAGCGATTACAGAACGTGAAGTCTGACATTTAACATCGATGCGTAAAATCTTATGCATTTCTTATGAAATTTATATCATGAATTATGGTCCCAAGAGTCCATACAGTTTTTCGCACCGGTAAACATTGTTAATGAATTACTGTAGTGAACAGCAGCAAAATGCCTTGGTTAGGCGTTTAAAATAGTATATTACGCAACAAGTTTAGAAAAGTGATGTTTTACTAAACGAGTATATGTTGTTTGAGTACGAGTGAGCGTAGCGAGCGAGTAACTTAAAAATGCATACGAGTTGAGTGAAAACACTTTTCTAACGAGATTGCGTATACTATTTTTTCGCATTTTATGTGAAAATTTAATTTTCTTAATTTTTAATGAAAGTGACTTTTGAGAACTTTCAAAATTAAGGGCCATTGAAAACAAAAAATAATAGTAGGTAGGTTGCTCCACTAACATAGTAACGTAAACAATCCATAGAGACAAGTAAACAAACAAAAATATTTGAAAAAATTTCACGAAAAAAGATGGAATTACCCGAATTTAATCAAGAATTTAATTTGTCTGGTGCAGAATATGTTATAAACACAGCGAAAGAAGCTTCTTCTGGTTTGTTGCCGCAAAAATCGAAGGAACGTTACAAAAAAAATTACAGTCAATTTTGTGAATGGAGAAAGAAGAAAGAAGTGGAAGGAGTGGACGAAAATATAATGTTAGCTTACTTTTTTGAAAAGGTAAGGGACAAAAAATACCTTCTAAATTTGTTACTTATTTGAATATTTTATTGTAGGCTAAGAATTTGAAGGCGTCTAGTTTATGGTCGATGTATTCGATGGTTAAGAGTACTGTTCAGATTAATGAAAATGTGGATATTTCAACATACAAAAAATTAATTTCGTTTTTGAAGCGTCAAAATGACCATTATGAACCCAAAAAGTCGAAAGTTTTGACAATGGAAAACGTTTTGACGTTTCTAAATATGGCATCCGACGACACTTTTCTATTAGTAAAAGTTGTTTTAATCTTCGGTCTCAATGGTGCCTGCAGACGAGCAGAATTATGTTCACTGAAAGCGAAGGATATAGAAGATACGGGGTCAATTGTGGTTGTAACGCTCAATGACACAAAAACTAAAAAGAAACGTATTTTCACAATAACATCTGATTGCAATGGAGTTGAATATTATAGAAAGTACGCCAGTTTAAGGCCTAAAACAGTTAGTCACGACAGGTTTTTCTTATTTTACAAAGACGGTAAATGTTCTGTCCAGCCAGTAGGCATCAATAGTTTTGCCAAAATGCCGAAGAGTATCGCGGAATATTTGAAACTTCCCGACAGCAGCAGTTATACCGGGCATTGTTTACGACGGACGTCTGCCACCCTCCTTGCTGATAGTGGAGCAGATATCCAAATGTTAAAAAGACATGGGGGATGGCATTCGACCAGCGTCGCGGAAGGCTACATAGAAGAAAGCGTCTTAAATAAGGCCAGAATATCCAAACAAATTTTTTGTGGTGCAGAACCTTCATCTTCTTTATGTGAAGCTCAGACATTTTTGTTTCCTGCAACGCAATCAGTACCTGCTCCAGTGAACGTCCAATCAAGTTCTGTTACATTTTCAAATTTAAGTAATTGTAGTTTTAATATTTATACAGACAAAATAGTATATTAAGTATTAAGAACGGTAAGGACATTTTACCGATCGAAGACAATAGTTTGGAGGAGGAGCGCAGCGACGACTCCAATTATTGTCTGAGATCGGTAGTCCTTAACGTTCGTGATGCTTATGACGTTTTTTGCGCTACTGAATCCGGTAAAAAGAATTTTTAATAAATTAATAATTAATACAGATTCAAATGCGATAATTGTCAGTCTCCGCATCACGTTGCCGTATTGTCGATTGATATATTGCGTTTCTATAGCAATCTGTAAACAGTTACCGCCATTGCAGTTTTTTGTGAAAATTATTTGGAGTTCCGTGCTAAAAATTAATGAAAATGATTCCGAAAACGAAATAGAAGAAGCTTGGAATGTGGGGTGTTCGGTTCTCATTCCTGATAAGTCTAGAGAGACGCTACGAAGGTACCTACAATCATTTTAAAAATTGGTGTACCAAGAAAAGTACAAATATTGATGAAAAATCTTTGCTGGCGTACTTTGTTACAAGAAATGAGAAATTAAAAGCTCCAGGATTTGTTTTAACTAACATTGGAAATTGCATTCATTTTATTTAACTAAACTGACATTTGTGACTGACATTAATTTATCAAATTACATGGCACATTCGTTTTGAGTAAATTTACTTACCGTTCTAGAACCCCAAAGTATTTTACCGACGACTTTATCCTTAGCAACTAGTAAACATAACTTACTGTCTTGGAAACAGCCGCGGTAAACAATGAAATAGAGCACAGTAGCGCAAAAAATAAATAATTTCGTTTTGTCAAGAGTGTTTTTATGCAAAATCCGTTGCTATGCAGTAATGGTTGCTATGGTGTAAAATACCAATTTACTAAATGATTTTGAATTTAACAATATGGCCGATTACTAAACAAAATGCGAAAAAATCATTTTTAAAAGTGGCTGTGTTATTAACATGGTATTTTTTTTCTTATACATAAGTAGATAATAACCCATGGACGAGACGGTTTTATACGTTTTGCGGTAGGATTTGAACCACCACCGATTGTAGTCTATCGCCTCTAGCTTTGCGCATGCCCTCTCCTTGTTATTGTAAATCTGTTTTTTAATGGTAATATTATAGTGTCAATAAATTGTTGTTTCAAAGCGCGAGTAGTAGGTACTCATACTGACTAAACTATTTTTTTGTTACTGTTTTTTAAGATTGTAACTTATTTAGAAAAATTTTCCATTTTTAAACAGGGTCGGTCAGCGAATGCGCTCCAGACGCAACTTGCGAGTTCTTCCTGTCTTGTTGGATATCCGGGGGGCTCTTAGAAGGCCCTTGCGATGGACTATTACGTGGCTGTTGCCATCGAGGGTCTTCCAAGACGGGACACAGTTCGGCTCAGGCGGTCGGTACTATTGGGGCCCCCCGAGAGTCCCCCAAAGCTCACGCTGGACTCCTCGATGTCGAAGCTCGTAAGTGCACTCAGTGGTACCGATCGCATGGCATGGGGCTGTCTTAATTATTACATTCTCTTGTACACTATTGAACGAAATTTAAATTATTCATAAGATATCTGACTACTACTCTGAATTTTCCTGTTTTTGCAGAAAAAATATGTTTCTGGAATAATTTAATTTTTGATTAATGGTGTGCAGAATTTAACTTTGGCGTTGGTAGATTTGTTTGCATGAGTACGTTTCGTAATTTTAACCTCACAATTTCACTAAATTTGCACAATTTTTAGAATAACATTTTCCTCCATTGTTTATTTTGAAGTGTTAAGGACCTTCCGAAATATAGGATTTTTATATTAAAGTTAAAACGCCATATCACAACATACGAATAATGGCAAGTGATTACTATACAGTATACTGCAGGGTGTAGAATTGAATCGTGCAACATATCTATCATCATTCCTAATTAGTTTAGAAGAAAATTCCATTTAAATTTTTTCTAGAGATTATTTAGTACATACATAGAACGTCGAATGAAATTAAGAAGTTTGACCAATCAAAAGGTGATTAAGCGATAACATTTTTCAAATATGCGCACTATGCAATAATCATGATAAAATATACTGCAACGTGACATGGCGCGCTCAGGGATAGAAAAGCCAATAGCAGACTAAAGACTACTCCTATCATTATGCCAGTAAACATGAAATCATCAAAAATAGTCAGATTGAAAATGCGGTTAAAAGTCTATTCCTGTAAAAAGGGCAAGGACAAATGACAAAATACAGTATTTAGAAGCAATTTTGTGATGGAAAGAATTACAAAATCGAAGAAACGTGAATTGTAAATTTTTTGTCAACTACCTTGCAAAATTTTGCATATAACATGAGAAAACTGTTAATTAACAATTAATATCTACAAAATTTTAATATCGGATATTTTTTACTTTAACTTAAACATTCATAAATTACTCAATTAACATGGTAATTGTTACCTCACAATAAAAGCGTACTAATCACAAATCAAATCAATCACAAATTGCAAAGTTTGTGTATTCACAACCACTTACCCAAAGGATTAATACTTAATTATTATTCGCTTGTTTTTCAACGTAGAATCTTGTAATGTAAACATTATCCGCCATTTTTAATTCACACTGTATTTCATCACTGCAGCAATTAAAGGTATAGTTAAAATAATAAGGTGGTAATCTATGTGGGCGTACGGACCGGCCTCCAAAACCCGTATTCTGCAAAAAGTCGTTCACGAACGACTAGGTAGCAGCGACAATCGTTGACAACTCTCGTAAACGCGATATATGTATACAACTATAAAACAAATATACAATTTAACGGCCAAGTAACCTGATTATAGCAAACTATAGAAGAATGGTTGCTGCAATATGCATTTGAATGATTCCATAGCGGTACGTAGTTCAGTACGTAATTATCTACACCATGTAGGTACCTACAAATTATACGCAAGGTCAGTAAGGTGTAGAATTGGTTCACGCACCAATTCAATCTAAATGTTTGTATGCTCGTTTATTTGCTCCAGTAGATAATTATTTTACAGCTAAATCATTTTTTTGTAGAGAACAGAAAACTGATTTCCAAAAAATTAAGAAATTGCAAATAATGTGCATCTGAATTTAAAAATCGCGCGTTTTCATGTAGTGGCAGTATTGTTAATTAGCACGAGTGTTTTTTCGGTTTTGTATTGTGCTTGAGTACTTTACCTTATAGCAAGAATGTTAAGGGCACTATTGCTGAAATTTTCCATGAGAAAAAAACAAGGTCGAGTTATTTTTAACAAGACAAAATCCCGAATATGTACAGTCAGCGACAAATGTTTTCACCAGTATGATATAGTTTGACCATCCAAATCTCGTTTTTTAATTTTAAGGCTATTTGTCAATTTTGTTTATCTCTATGCACTCTTCGTGGAAATGTATATGAAGCATCAGACAACCCTACGGTAATTATCAGGTATGTATTGGTTAAAAATTGCAAAAAGTGACGTTTAAAATAATTCAAAATTATTAACGATTGTAATACCATCCCAGTAACGCCTTTTTGTAATTAATCTGTTTCTGTTTTCCGTTTGTGTTTCCCGTTTGTGTTTTCTGTTTGTGTTTTCCGTTTGTGTTTTCCGTTTTCAATAATTTTATTAATTTGAGAATAAATTTAAGCATTTCAATATTCTACATTTTAACAAAAATACGTGCCTGATCAATTTACAGTGACCAGTTGATTTCGTTTTTACATTTCCACGAAGAGTGCATAGGGATAAACAAAATTGACAGATAGCGTTAAAAATAAAAAACGAGATTTGGATGGTCAAACTATACCACTGAACACGAAATTCTGAGAAATAGGTATAAGAAATACCACGACCGACGTCGTTCTTATTGTTTTATATAGGTATCTTGGTAACACTGTTAACAAGATGAAATGAAATATAGAAATGTGTTATATTTCTCAGTAAAGCGGGTTACAGTGGTACAAGACTGGTGAAAACATTTGTCGCTGACTGTACCTAATCAAAAACTAATAAACAGGGAAACTGTTAGTAAACAACTCCCTACCAACAATTAAACAACACTATAGCAACGGGCTTTTTTTTATCACAGGAAGCCACCTTTTTAAACAGGAAGGGGCTGTTTTATCGGAGCAAGCGGATTTATCGCGAAAAATGGAATCCTATTGGCTGACGTTTCGTGTGTTCCTTAGTAACTACCCTTAAGGGCCAGTATTACAATCTCAGTTTAAACCCGAGATCAGCTAAACCAAGTTTAATTGACATGGATACAATTGTTACAAGAATCATATCCATGACAATTAAGCTTGGTTTAGCTGACCTCGGGTTTAAACTGAGATTGTAATACCGGCCCTAAGTGAGTAATTTTGTCAAAACTACAGTTTAACTTTAAAAAGATTGGGGAAGCAAATGAATGAGCATAAAGATTTTTACATTGAAATTCCTATGGTACCTACGTGAACCAATCCTAATAGGAGGATTCTACACCCCGTAGACTACATTTATTAGATAGATTCACAAGTTTTGTTTGTTATATTTTTACAACTTGTTGGTTCGCAGAATCGTATAATTATACATACAATTGTAAATAAAGGCTTTAAATTTTAATGAAATCTGCAATTATTAGTACCTAACAATTATATTACACTAAGGCCCGGTCTTTCCATCTCCTACTAAAGCTTCTATTAGCTAATAAACGATTAGTTGTCATGGAAACAATTCTTGTAACAATGGTATCCATGACAACTAATCGTTTATTAGCTAATAGAAGCTTTAGTAGGAGATGGAAAGACCGGGCCTAAATGCACACAGCAAATATAACTAAGCTTTCTCGCCACAGAACGTGTAATATTTGAATTAAAATGTTTCTCTGTTGTATCTTAAAAACACATAAAATAAGTTACCACGGACATTTGGCACTTGACTTGATTTCCTGGATTTTGTTTACAACTTTTTGTCTATTATAAATCCTAGGGGAGGAGGTTAATTATATCTGTTGGATGTGTATATTATAGTAACATACATGTGAATATAAACCAAGTATATTTTTTTCAGTGCGGTGAAACAAACTGAAAGAAGTCAGTATACACTTCAAATAACGGTTTTCAAAGTAAAACAAATTAATTTACCGTGTCACCACCGCTCATTAAAGTTAAAAGGATACTCGTGGACGTGGTCTAGTATAGGCACAGCACGAGCTATCACGCGTTGTAGAAAGTTCAGTACATATGAAAATTTACAATCGCCACCGGCCTTATGTCAATAAACTCTACTACTTTAACACAATTACAACTTTCGCTAGATGCTGACATTTATCAAGGTCATTTTTCACTACTTTTTTCTGTATTATATTATATCAAACCAACCAGTCAATAAATCTTGATGACTTGCTTGGAAAAACTGCACCACTGCAGACGTTCTCAAAATAGCACCTACTTACTTTCCTAATGTGCTGTTAATAATTTTCAGGTTGCGGAATTTCGACGAGGCAACAAGCACAAAGAAGAATAGTAGGGGGAGATGAAGCAGGATTTGGAACTTTTCCATGGCAAGCCTATATCAGAATAGGATCTTCAAGGTAAGTTGTGTTTTTATAGTAGATACAACAAAACATCGCAACGTTAATGACTTAAGTTTCTTAATTTTCCAAGGAAGACGTTATAGGCTGTTTGTGGAACAGTTTTTCAGAGACACGACAATATAACAAGTAGGCAAAAAGTTTTCCAAATTTAGAGTGGTCTTTGAAATTTTTTTGAATATCTGAGATTGAACCAGAGATTTGAGAGATTGAACTATAAATAAATGTCAGTCTCAGTTTTAAAGTTAGTTTATTTCAGTGTGAAGTATGATACCTATACAGGGTGTTTCAAACCCACACCACTTTATGTTTTCTTAAGATATTATCCTGCACCCAGGAAATTGTTCCTGAAGAACTGTTAATGCGACAACGGTATACCGTGGATGTACCTAAACCTACATTTAAAAATCAAAGCTATATAACATCTTGATGTTGTTTTCATGGAAACAATTCTCATGCGTTATTGCCAGATATTTACAGACCAAATTTAACCAGCTGTCAATAACCAAGAAAATAATAACGGGTCGTGTAATATCAACAAAGAATATCGCAAGGGACAAAGGTTGTTAATTCTAATATTGAACTAAGGCAGTTTCTTCATAACGTAATTAATAAAAAAGATTTCGTAGATGTTAATTCTTACGTTTGGTGGAATAGTACAAGAAAAGTATAAATTATAGAAAACAAGTAGAATAACGTAGCACCGTTTTTGTCCGGTGGGTTTGAAACAGCTTGTATGTATAATAATGCACAAGACGGTATGGTGTTTCACAGAACGGTACTGTTTTTATAATAACTTTTCTTTTATTTGTTAAAATGCTTTATTGTACTACACACATAATAAATTCACAAAGGCGCCTGGTTACCAGTACATCCGGGCCAGGCGACATTCAGGTGCAGAGAGAGCTACTCGCTCAGAAACGAGCCGTGTTTCAAGTCACCCCTAGAGGTGTCGGACATACCCGAGCACTTATACGAAACTTAAGTAATAACAGTTTTATAAAAGCAAAAGGCATACTAGAAGGTAAAATTTATACATAAAATCCCGGCCTTGAAAGACCATACGTTCAATAAAAAATATATGGGTATACAATATTGAAGCAAGGAGAACAATGATAAAACAAAAAAACTATTACTAAACACATACATAGTTCCCACACTAAGTAAATTGAAAACATGCCAGATCAGATGCATTTTATGGCATTGAAAAGTCACTGCTGATTGGGGAGAGCACACACTTTGTTCACTGACCTTTTTAAGAGGCCATTAGCAGTTTTTAGGGTCACCACACGCACAATTCCGTCTGAACCGGGATGCAGTTCCACCACGCGCCCTAAATGCCACTTTAAGGGCGGCACGTTGTCCTCTCTGATGATTACCATGGTACCCAATTTGATATCACTGCTTCCATTGTGCTGCCATTTGGACCGCTGTTGCAATTCGCTTACGTATTCTTTCGACCAGCGAGTCCAGAAATGTTGGGATATTTGTACGCATCTTTGAAAATTAGATAAGCGGCACTCCTTAACGTCCTTCAGGTCTGGCTCAGGAAAGCTTGCCATACTTCTCCCGATCAGGAAGTGAGAAGGAGTTAAGGGGTTTGGATCATTAGGATCGCTGGACAGGGGAGTAAGTGGTCGGGAGTTGACCACTGCTTCAATTTGCGTTAGAGTGGTATATAATTGCTCGTATGTTAACAACGCATTACCCACCACCCTTCTTAAATGTACCTTTACGGATTTTACTCCTGCTTCCCACAAACCCCCAAAGTGGGGTGATCTTGGGGGAATAAAATGCCAGGAGATGCCCTTTAAAGCCAAGGTATCATTAATCATACTGTTGTGAGGTTCTGATTCTAAGTTCTTTAGAAAACGTTTCAGTTCCGCATCGGCACCCACGAAATTCGTACCATTGTCGCTGTATATTTTTGAAGGTTTACCTCTTCTGGCAATAAATCGCCGTAATGCAGCTATAAAGGCCTCGGTAGTGAGATCAGCGACAAGTTCCAAGTGAATTGCCTTTACGGCAAAGCAAACAAAAATACATATATAGGCCTTTACAGATTTAGCACCACGGCCACTGCGGGTTTTTATTGAGATGGGACCACAATAATCTACCCCCGATACATTGAATGGGAATGTTGGCGTTACCCTATCTTTCGGCAAGGGGGCCATTAGCGGACTGTCACCGCGCGGATTCACTCGAAAACATGTTATGCAATTACGTACTATTTTTTTGGCGGCATTACGCCCCGAAATGGGCCAGAAATTTTCCCTGACCGAAGCTAATAATGCTTGAGGTCCGCAATGCAGTGCCGTTCTGTGTTCGTGCTCCATTATCAGCGTTGTTAATTTATGATCACGAGGCAATAAGTAAGGGTGTTTTTTGTTTCTGTCAAAATTAGAGTATTTTAGTCTACCACCCACCCTTATGACTCCCTTTTCGTCAAGGAACGGATTCAGGGACAGAAGATTACTTTTTGAATTGACGGTTTGGTTGCGTTCTAAATCCAGCAATTCCCTTTTGAATGCTCCCGTTTGGGCAATTTTTATCAAAGCTTCCAACGACCGACTCAGTTCTTCGACCGATAAACTGCCAATTTCTCGTAAGCGCTTGACTTTGAGCGCATTGCTTTTAAAACGTAACCAGTAGGCCACACATCGCTGAATTTTGATTAATGAATTGAATTTCGTAAAAATGTTTGCATCTTGCTCCACGGCTGTTAATACGGTTGCGTGAGGGCGGAGTTCGTCATTGAAATAAGGACAGTCGGGTAATTCGATTGACCTAAAAATTGGCCAATTTTCAGTTGGTTCAAAAAGCCATGTAGGGCCATTCCACCAGATATCAGAGCTGAGCAATGCCCGTGGATTTACCCCGCGCGAGACCAGGTCGGCTGGATTGTCCCTAGATGCAACATAGCGCCACGAACCCCCGGAAGCTAGCTCCTGTATCTCCGCTATTCGATTCGCGACAAAAGGTTTTAACGCACTGGGTGACGTTTTTATCCACGCCAGCACTACTGTGGAATCACACCAATAATTTACGCTTTCAAACTTTACGTCTATAGCATCGTGAGCCTTTGCCACTAGCTTGCAAAGAAGCAGAGCCCCGCAAAGCTCCAGTCTTGGAATACTTAATCGTTTTATCGGCGCTACTTTAGATTTTGCGCATAATAACTTCACATACACGTTACCCAACGCATCTAAGCTTTTTAGATATAGACACGCCCCATATGCATTCTCCGAAGCGTCTGAAAACCCATGCATCTCGATTTTGATCGCATTTGAAATTATTACGCATCGCGAAATTTTAACTGAACTTAAACAATTTAATTCGGTCTGAAACCGTATCCATTGCGTGTGCAAATCTAAGGGAACAGATTCGTCCCAGGTTAATTTATACTGCCACAGTTTTTGCAATATTATTTTTGGAATTATGATGCAAGGGCTGAGAATACCAAGTGGATCAAAAATGTTAGCTATGCTTGATAAGATTTGCCGTTTTGTTACGGTCGTTAAGCTTGAATCGACGTTGATATCATAACCTATTTGATCAGGGGATGGGAGCCAAACCAAGCCTAATGTTTTGGTATTTTCATGGGGGCCTAGCTGTAATACTTTAGAATCCGATACATTATGAATACCGTGCAGTATTGTTGGTTCATTTGACACCCACTTTCGCAATTCAAAACAACCCTTTTCTAAAATTTCCGAAATTTCCTCGCGGATAGCAATAGCTTCTTCTATTGTGTTTGCTCCCATTAATCCATCATCCACATAAAAATCTCGCATTATAATGGAGGAAGATCTAGGATATTGAGCGGCGCTCTCGTGAGCTAATTGCTGAAGGCATCTAATCGCTAAAAATGAAGCGGAGGCCGTGCCATACGTTACTGTGTTTAATGTATAATGCGCTAAAGGATCCGACGGACTCTCCCTCCACACGATTCGTTGCAAGTCCCTTTGCGCGGGTTAGATAAGCACTTGCCTATACATTTTTGCCACGTCAGCTGTTATTACGAACTTGTGTTTGCGAAATCTAATTAAAATAGAGAATAAATCCTCCTGCAAAACTGGCCCTACCATTTGAATATCATTTAGAGAAACACCCGTATCAGATTTGGCAGAGCCGTCAAAAACGACACGAAGCTTTGTTGTTACGCTCTCTTCTTTGATTACTCCGTGATGCGGTAAATAAAAGTTTACTGTTTTAACGTCACTGTCAGGATTTGCAATTTTGGTCATGTGACCCATTGTTTCATATTCTCTCATGAACGCAATGTACTGGTCTCTGAAATTTGAATTTTTAAGGAATTTGCGCTCCAGGGAGTAAAAGCGGTTGACAGCGGCGTTAACAGAGTTGCCCAATTTCATAACGGATTCCTTTAATGGAATCGAAACCACGAACCTATTATCCGCGGCTCGAGTAGTTGTGTTCACGAAATAATCCTCACACGATTTTTCCTCACGAGATAATGCCTTAACTAACGGAGCTTCTTCTATTTGCCAAAATTGAGCTAACTGCTCCTGAATTTTGGTTTCAAAAATGCTATTTACCGCAAGGCTGCAGATAACTTTACTATTATTGACATTGTCGTTACACATGGGGTTTAAAGGACCACCTACTATCCAACCTAACCGAGTTTTTTGAAGTACTAAACCGTTTTGTTTTATCTGACCTGCGCATAAAAGATGATAAAATATCTCGGAGCCTATCAAAAGATCAACGCTGCGCGATGTGTTTAAATCCTTATCTGCCAATTTTATGTTTGGCGGAATATTTAACTGACCTAGATCAAATGACGAACTTGGTATATTTCCAGTAATTTGTGGTACCACAATGCATGAAATAGACGATTGATATGCGTCATAATTTGAGTGAAATTTAACTTCAACAGTGTGTGTGATTTTTGTAGATAACTGACCAATGCCCATTATGGTTAGATTAATTTTATTTTTTCGCAATCCTAATTTATTTGCTAAAGCTGCCGTGATGAAGTTTGATTGACTACCACTGTCTAATAACATTCTACAATTTGATAAATCCCCTATGTTATTTTGCACCCTTACTATTGCAGTTGATAGCAAAATTTGCTTATTGTCATTTACTACTACGTGGTGCACCAAAGTGCTACCAACCTCAGGGGAACTACTAGTTTGTTGGCTACCGCTGGTAGAGGCCCCTACAGAGGCATGGGCAACATTGGAATTGTTTTCTGTTGAGGTTGCTGAGGGGAAATGCAAAAGTGTATGATGCTTTCGGCGACAAATTTTGCACCCATATGATCTGCATGTGCTATAATAATGCGACCCCTTTAAACAATTGATGCATAGTTTTCTATTTCTAATTTCCGTAGCCCTCTCCTGCACCGATAATGCTTTAAATTCTTGACAATCAAAAACTGTGTGTTGCTGTTTACAGAATACGCAACTTATTTGTTCCGAATTTGAAACCGAGGTTAGGAGAGCACTCGACGAGGGGCCCTTATGCTTTTGGAAATTATTTATTTTTGTAGCTGACGCGGTATTACTAACCGGTGAAAAGTTTAAAGTTTCCAAGAGCTCGCATTTAGACTTTAAAAAATCCCGTAAATCTGTCATTTTCGGAAAATCCGTACTGAATTTTTGTGATTCCCACTCACGCTTAGTTGTTGCATCTAATTTGTTTACAAAAATATATATTAGCAAAGTATCCCAGTGATCTACTGGTTGGCCTATTGCCTTTAAAGACCTCAAATGTTTGGAAAAGCCATCCAGCAATTGACGCAACTGACCATGGGACTCCTTTGACAGGCATGGCAAATTAAATAATGACTTTATGTGATTATGAACTATTAGGCGCTTATTGTCATATCTTTCAAGTAGCGATTCCCAGGCTATTAAATAATTGCTATCGCAAAGCTCCAATGAATGCAAAACGTTGCTAGCTTCCCCTTTAAGGGAAGCCCTTAGATAGTGAAATTTCTGAGAATTGCTAATTGAATTATTACTGTGTATCAGGGAAACATAGGTATCGCGAAATTCCAACCAGCATTGGAAATCCCCATTAAACGATGGTAAATTAATTGTTGGCAGTTTGACTTGATTTGCGATCTCATGGTTCAAACTTCGAGGCGCCGACGCGGGCTGCTGCTGAATCCCTGATTGCTTTTGCCGCTAAATCATTTGCAATGGCTATACAAGAATAATACCTTGACTCAAAGGTTTCCCTTTCTAACTCGTTATTTTCCACTTCATGTCTCTCGGTTTGTAAACTTTCTATCTGATGCTGAATCTCATCAAATTGGCTTAATAAAGGCCTAGCCGCAGGTAATCGCACTGATAATTGAATTAATTCATCGGGAAGAGAATTGGAAGAGAGTAAGACTACCCAATTTTGAAAACGTGTTAATTGACCCTTAATTACACCGCGTTTTTGTACTAACTGATCTATATCAGCCATTTTAACTGCCAAGAACAAAACCAACTAACAAACCACACAAATTGAAGCAATACAGGAATGTAATATAAGGGAATAATATTGACTAGGCAAAGGATAAACTTACCGGACCTTGAGAAATATGGACGCCTTCCCGGAAACACTTCGTCGCTGAGTTGCCGTCTTGTTGAACGCACGCGCTGTATGGACACCTTTCCGGAAACACGTGGTCGATGCGTTGAAATCTTGATTGTTGAAAGCACGCGCTGTATCTTTGGGCCAGGCCACGGTTTTTCGTATAAATTGGAAATACTCGCAAATGTTGAAACTTGAAGACTTGTAGAAACACGCGCTGTATCTTTGGGCCAGGCCGCGGTTTTCGTATAAATTGGAAATACTTGCAAATGTTGAAACTTGAAGACTTGTAGAAACACGCGCTGTATCTTTGGGCCAGGCCGCGGTTTTCGTATAAAACAAAATAAAAACAAAACACTCACGTTAACCAGTGATTAATCGCGCGCTATATCGGAAGCCACGTGATTATATACTCGTAAATAGTGTTGTAACTTGAAGAATTGTAGAAACACGTGCTGTTGCGTAAGAACACGCCACGTGGTCGCTACGAGATTGCAAAGTTTATTTCACAGTTAACCATTCTTCTAATTCACTTTTCACTGGTAATTATTCTGCTCGAAGGACCAAATGTTTTTATAATAACTTTTCTTTTATTTGTTAAAATGCTTTATTGTACTACACACATAATAAATTCACAAAGGCGCCTGGTTACCAGTACATCCGGGCCAGGCGACATTCAGGTGCAGAGAGAGCCACAGGCCACTGTGCTAGGAAGATGGCCAAGGTTAACGTTAAACTTTAAAAAACTATCTCCGACAGCGCCTCTACGGTAGACTTACAGTACTGGCGCGGCGCGGCGGGAATTTTAAATAGGTTATGGTAGGTCAGGGCAGGTTGAAATTGAGGTAATATTTGCAAAACTAGAAAAAATGCACTGTAATAATTAGTCAACATTTATTAGAACAAATTAGAACAAAATCACACATCGACACCTAATAATACAATTAAATTTTTACACTTTTCTGATAACAAACAAAAATTACATATTTTGGAAGCTTTTGAAATTTATAAACACACAAAAAACAATAACCTTGGCAGCCATAACCTTTAATGAATGAGCAAATTGAGCTCTTAGATTCTGCTTTACTGGCAATTTTGGAACTAAAAACACTGCTTACAATTTCTTGCCCGATGAACAATTTGAGCAGTTACAAGTTTAAAAACAGTTAACGACACAATAAATAAAAACTCAGAACATGTGGAAAATTATTAGATTATTATATTAAAGTATTGCAACAGGAAAAACACTTTTATTTTGCTTTTATTAGAGAGAACCACAAAACACCTGACTGTCAACTAATGTATTTAATTATTTAGTACTAAAGTAGAACTAAACCAACTATAAAAACTTGTTTACATAAAACAAAACATTAACACATCAGAAAATAATCAGAGCCCACTAAACAGACATAAATGTGAAATGCATGTTAGAATAATTAATAAATTCAACAAAAATGACAGGGGAATCACACATGGGAATCACAAATCTGTGAGGTGAAACGGTGACAAACGTCAAAATTTTAAGTTTTCGCCTGCGCGTTCGCGTTTTAATGACGTCACAACTATACCAGCGCCTCTACGGTAGACTCACACACTAATTGTACTGCTTTTAGGTGGGTAATATAAGTCGGATCCCCGTGGAGAGAGCTACTCGCTCAGAAACGAGCCGTGTTTCAAGTCACCCCTAGAGGTGTCGGACATACCCGAGCACTTATACGAAACTTAAGTAATAACAGTTTTATAAAAGCAAAAGGCATACTAGAAGGTAAAATTTATACAATTTCCTTTGTCAGCTTTAGTAAAAGTGATGTCAGAATTTTTAATTTTTTGTCTGATAGTTTTGATTGCTTGGTTAAATACACTGTTCCCTTTGGTAGGTCTTTCATAAAAATCGGAATTAAGGAGATTTATACATTGAGCTCTAATGAAGTCTGGATTATCAAAATTGTTCTTGTGAATGATGATTTCAGAGTCGACAGCTAAATTTTCTCTATTGTGGGAATTAGGGTAACCAAAAGGATTATATTTGAGGCCTTGATCAAGCAGTTTTAATTCATTTTTATTAAATTGATAATTGCTAAGATTTAGAGTTCTAGCATGAAAATAAAATTTGGAAACCTTAGAATTATTAAAATTCGGATTAAAATTAGAGTTAGGGTTATTGTAATTAAAATTAAATGTAGAGTTAGGGTTATTATAATTAGGATTAAATGTAGGATTAGGGTAATTGTAATTATGATTAAGTGTAGGATTAGGGTTAATGTAAGTAGGATTAGATGTAGGATTAGGATTATTGTAATTGGGTTTAAATGTAGAATTAGGGTTGTTATGATTAAGTTTAGTATTAAACAACCTCTTCCCTTTATTTGCAAAACTTTTTATGTCCACTAGAACACAACATGGTTTTCAATAACCCTACTTTTCAAAAACATTTCATTTTTTGGCGTCGCTATGTTGATGGACGTTTTTGTAATTTTTCAAGGTTCCCATATACTGATCTTGACTCTTGTTTAAACCTTCTGAACAGCCTCCATAATAATATAAATTTCACCATTGAACTCGTAAACAACAACTCTTTACCTTTCCTTGATTTATTAATTACTCATAACAACAACATTTTATCTTTTAATATTTACAGAAAACCCACCACCACCGATCACGTAATTCCATTTGATTCTAATCACCCCATCTGTCACAAGCTGTCAGCTTTCAGATTCTTCTTTAATCGTCTGTTCTCAGTCACCCTCAGTCCGAAAGATTTCGATATTGAACTCAACACGATCCATCAAATAGCCTACAATAATAACTATCCTTCAGATATTATCAACCAACTTTTCTTAAAAATCAAACAAACATTTTATCAATAACTCCAATCATTTAGTTATTAATGACAACCCCCCCCCCCCCCCCGTTACATATTTCACTTTACCTTATTTTAGTTCAATTTCTTATAAATTAGCCAATCTTTTCAGATCACATAACATTAATATCTCTTTTTCTGTAAATTTCAAACTTCAAAACTTCCTTGTCCATAACAAAGATTTTATTGAACCCCTTAATGAATCTGGGATCTATCAACTGAATTGTAATTCATGCCCCTGCCACTACATAGGACTAAGTGGTAGGTCTATCAAGACCAGAGCCTCCGAACATCATTAGAGACCCGAACATTACTACCAAGTCCTCATTTGCTACTCACATTTTATCCAACCATCAATTTAATATGTTCTGATATTAAAATTTTACACGTTTGTAATAAAGGCCTGAAATTAAATTTTTTTGGAAATCTTAGAAATTAATAAAACTTGCAAAAATAATCCAGGTTATGTCTTGAATGAAATAACTAATTTCAATAATAACCTTGTATTTTTAAACTTAAAAAATTTTACAATTTCCTGCAATTTTAGTAGATTTCTATTTTAACTTTGTAGATTTCTAGTTCAATTTGTTGCCATTACCATTTTCAAATTTTTCAAACTTTTTGTAATTTTTCTTATCTTCAGCCATTTTCATGATATGTTGTTTCAATTTTTGTGTTTGTTAAATTTTTCAATAATCCTCTGGATTTAAGGACATTGGTTCCTCAAACCCTTGTTCCTTTTTGTGAATGTTTTTATTTAACACTTCATGTTATATAAAATATTAATTTTTATGTAATTTTTATTCTATTTTATTAATTTTACATCTACCATATGGTAAGTTCTTATAAATGTATTTAGACCTAAGGCTTATTTTGTTATACATTTTTAGCATTTGAAGATCCCCTTTTAAGGGCGAAAACGTTAATGCTATTTTAATTATTCAAATTTACATCAATTACATCAATCTGTGGGTTATGACTACGTGTTTTTAAACCATCGTTTTCTTTAGTATAAGGTGTTCATATTGAGTTACCTGGCGCAATCTGTACCTATATCGCAATAAATTTAAATAATCATATTTCATTTTTGTTGTATCCTAGTTACGTAATGACTAAGCTAAACAACTTTATAAAAAATTGTTAGTTCATTACAGTCCAATATTGAATTAAGAAACACAAACAACCTCTTATCATGAAAAGATAATAATTGATATATAAATAAAAGCAACTCATCTACTGAGAGAAACAATTCCAGTTAATGATTATGACCGGTTTGAATATGGTGAAAGAAGAAAAAATTCTACACGGTCCTCAATCTTCAGTACGCTTAACTGAAGGTACTGCAGGACAAGAATTATACGATGCATTGTTAAAACATTCAGGGTTTCCTGAAGCCTTGGTATGTTATATTATTCAAAGAAATTAAATATTTTAAAATAAAAACCTATTTCATAACTAAAAGTGAATAGCAAATCATATTATACTAACTAACTTTACTACTTTTTCAGATAGATGCACATACACATGAGGTGCTTTCTTACAGAACTATATTGGAAACCACATGCCGGTTAGCTCAAAGCCTTCAAAGACATGGACTGGTTCAAAATAACGTTATATCAGTTTGTAGTGAAAATAATTTGCATTTCTTCAGTCCTGTCATCGCTGCATTATATATGGGTATAGTAACGGCGCCATTAAATGAAAATTATACTGAAAGTAAGTCCAGTTGACAATCAGCCCTATTGCATAAGATAAGTGTTTATTTAAAAACAGTTTATTTGATGACAGTCGATATCAATTATTTTCTACCAAATATGAAGTTTATGTTAAAACCGGCTCAGCTCGTATCGCGTATTTTCGGGTACTTACATACTGGAAACCGAAGATACGCAGTAAGACCAATAGGGTCTATTGCGAATTAACAGAATCGTTTATTTAACGACACTCGATATCGTTTTTGGCCCTGTTGCGTATGTTCGGTTGATATGGTATCCCAAACGCCAGTATCCGAAAACACGTAACACAAGGAATTTTTCTTATTGTTTTTCAATAGACCCGATTAAACCAAAAGATATGATATGAACCAGTGTTAATATAAATTTCATTGTTTAAGTTAAGTAAACGTACAGGATTGTCACTAAATAAACGATTAAGATACAGAATAGGGTTGAATATAATATAATATACCATCTGGAAACCGTGGGGGGCGAACACTACTAATTTTATTAGATATTACTTTTGTTTATGATATTTCAGGTAATTTCGTCAAAGGTACCTTATAATGATAAAATTTCTAGTGTTTGCCTCTCAAGGTTTCCACTCGGTATATATTTTTGGAACCCTTGACACACACATTTTTGTTTCAGGTGAATTGTTGAATGCTTTGAATATATCTAAACCACAGCTAATATTTTGCTCCAAGAAGAGTTTACAAAAAATGTTGCTCTTAAAAAAAAGGTTTCCATTTATACAGAAACTCGTAATATTAGATTCTAAAAGCAATATAAATGGTGTTGAATCCCTACAGAATTTTATTGCACAAAATGCAGATCAAAATTTTAAGGTAGAAAATTTTAAGCCTCTAAGCTTTGATTCCGATAAACAAGTAGCGTTTATCTTGTGCTCTTCAGGGACAACAGGTTTACCAAAGGGGGTAATGTTAACTCACAAAAATACATCTGTCAGATTTTCTCATTGTAGGTAGGTATACATCACAAACGCTTATCCTTTTCTTTTACTAATGAATATTTATTACACAGGGACCCCATGTTTGGCACTTTAACCACACCCCAATCAACTATTTTATCTTTTATGCCATTTTTCCACGGTTTCGGTATGTTTACAACATTAGGGCATTTTGTAATCGGTCTTCGTGTCGTCATGATGCAACGATTTGAACCAGAATTATTTTTAAGTTCAATTCAAAGATACAAAATTCAGAGCATCCTTGTTGTTCCACCTATAATTGTATTTTTGGCTAAAAGTCCTCTTGTTGACAAATATGATCTAACAAGTTTAAAAGAGGTAAACTGTGGTGCAGCTCCTTTAGCTAAAGAAGTTGGGGAAGCTGCAATGAAACGGTAATTTCTTCTTATTAGGTATCTCCAAAAACGGCACCTTCAGTATAGTAACTATTGTTTTAGATTAAATTTACAAGGAATTCGACAGGCCTATGGACTTACAGAAACTACTTTAGCCGTAACAGTCACTGCAGATAATAAATTTAGGCCAGGGTCGTCTGGAACAATGGTTCCGTTTATGTCGGCTAAAGTAATTGACATAAAAACAGGCAAAACTTTAGGTTGCAATCAAACTGGAGAACTATGTTTTAAAGGTGGTATGGTGATGAAAGGCTATGCAGAAAATATAAAAGCAACAAGAGAAGCGATTGATGATGATGGTTGGGTACATTCAGGGGATATTGGGTATTATGACGAAGAAGGTAATTTTTATATTGTGGATCGTCTTAAAGAACTTATAAAGTACAAAGGATTTCAGGTAGTGTATTAGTATATAACATTTACGTAAAACTGAGAATTGTTCACAATTTAGGTACCACCAGCTGAATTGGAAGCACTCCTCTTACGACATCCATGTATTAAAGATGCAGCTGTTGTTGGTATTCCCGATGAAGTGGCTGGTGAATTACCAGCTGCCTTTGTTGTGAAGCAACCTGGAAAAGAACTTACTGAACAAGAGGTTTATGACTTCGTTGCAGGTAATATAAATAAGTTTACCTTATTTTTCTACGATATACAATTTTATGCAGTAACTAAAGCTCCACCAAGCTTACAAATGCCCCGGAAAATATGTCAACTAAATTTTGAAAGACAAGGCGCCACAATACGTCAACCAATAGCAAACAATTATACTCAAAAGTACATTCACTGAAAAAATTCAATTGACGTTTGAAATTTTAATAATTTCAGTGTTTGATTGTTTTGACGTTTAAAATCTGTTAAGTATAAATGCTAAATCGAGGAAGATAATTCATTCTGAAGCCAAAAATATCATTCGGAAGGTCATGGGATTCATCGAATCAAAAATATTTACAATTATTTAAATTTGCCGCCTAAATGTTTTTATTTTGGCTGTACTTTGAAAAACTATAACAGCGCCGGACACGCCCCCTTTCAACTTTGTAAGCATGGTCGAGCTGGACACTAGTTCGTAGTATACCTTTGCTATTCATCTTATAGGTCAAATTTCCACACCAAAACATTTACGAGGAGGAGTTCAATTTATTAACGAAGTCCCTAAAAACGCAACAGGTAAAATTATGAGAAAAGAGTTACGTGAGCTTATAACAAAACGGTTGTCGAAGCTATGATTGGTATTAGAATGACGTTTCACGTAGGTACAGTATACAGGGTGTAGAATGGAATGACGCAACATAGGGATTTCAATGGTAAAATTTTGAAAGTCAAATATTATCTTCCCTAATTATTTTAGAAACAATGTTCATGGTTTTTTGTAGAAAAAAAAATTCTGCGTCTACTCATGTATTTATTATTAGCTTTTATTTTTTCATAGGCTGAGAAAATTGAAAATAGCAAAAAACTGTTTTGGCGAAAATCTGTAGTGCTTTGGAATTATCTTTACTTTTGGTATAATAATAAAAAATTTCCGAAAATTGCGATGTGTAAACATGTAAACTAAAGCAAAATGATCGAATAAGGAACGTTCTGAACGGCAGATGTCACAAGATAATTCCAAGGCACTACAGATTTTCGCCAAAACAGCTTTTTGCTATTTTCAATTTTCTCAGGCTATGAAAAACTAAAAGCTAATAATAAATACATGAGTAGACGCAGAAATTTTTTCTCTACAAAAAATCTTCATGAACATTTTTTCAAAAATAATTAGGGAAGATAATATTTGACTTTTAAAATTTTACCATTGAAATCCCTATGTTGCGTCATTCAATTCTACACCCTGTATGATAAGGGACTTAACACAACCTATGTTTAGGCAGTCCACTAGTATATTTTTGCACAAACTACGTAGTAAATTTTATTTATTTACTATTAATTCTTATTTCCTATTATTACTACATATAATATACCTACTTTATTATTATTATTCTGTATCTGTATTTCTCCATTTATATTAACTTAATTATTCTTGTATCATGTATTTTTTTATTTTCTTTGTTAAATCGAATTGAATTGAATTGAATTATTAAGGAATTCATCATTTAAGTACATTACAATTAAATAAACTTGATTTATAAAGTAAATTATATATTTTTACTATTAGGTACTTTAAAAAGTTACCTATTAAAATCTAGCCATCATCCACTATAGCATGAAAGCTTTTCACAATAATTCTGGATTGATCCCTGCGTTTTCTGTAACCAGTCGTAGCTGCCGTTCTTTTTACGTCGTATGTCCCTCGAAGTGTCTTTCTCTATTTTTTCCCCCTATTGATCTCCATTATACCATTTTTGTCCCATCGATGCTGATCTGTTCTTGGGATGTGCTCAGCCCATGACCATAGTTTGAGCCCTTTTTAATATACCTATCTTCTACTTATTCATTTCCCTTATCTGTTTGTTTGTTATCATCTCTCTGAGAGTTATTCTCAATAGTATGCCCTCAATCGATGTATATTTTGGTTGTCAACGTCCATGTTTCTGCTGCCTAAGTTAGTACAAGGAGTATGTTTTGATTGAATAATTTTGTTTTCAATTTTATTTCTCAGAACTTTTTTCCACAGCGTGTTCTTCCTGAGGCGCTTTCCATTTGCACGCAGGAGTAACTCCGAACAGCACTAAGCAGCACGGATTGGCTCCAAGCTACTCGGACTTACTTTTGCGTATATCGACTGGTTTTGTTGCGTACCAAATATTACAGTCGCTTTTTACCTTAGTATATCTTACCCTTCAACTATTGCTTCTGTCGCCATTATTTTTCATTTCTGTTGAGTTTTGCTCCTAACGTTTAGGCCACCATATTGTCAGTCGTAATTTCTTATTGGACCTTAAATTTATATTTTGCCGCTGAGATTCGTTTTTGATTATGCTACTGCATTTCCGGCGCAGTGCCTTTATCTTTGGAAAAATTTCCGTTTGAAAGGGGAAGTAGGCATTATTTCCTGGTCTTTCGAGCTGAGCGGTTTTCTTGTACTTGTGTCAAGTTATTTTTGGATTTATACAAGCAATCGTAAAATAGAATTGGTATTTTGAGTGATTTATTAGTGAGATTTCGTCGATATTATCTGTTCTACTCTTCATTTTGGAAGGATTACTTTGTTCGAGACCAGTTAAATACATCAACCACGCCGTAGAAAATCAGACCTCGCCGATCTCATCTACGTGAAGACCTTACCTGGAGAACATCCAGTGCTTAATAAACGTTGGATCAACTTTTCTTTGGAGTACGTACAAGTTTTCGTCGTCCAACAAGGTATTTTACTTAATCTTCAAGATCTACATTTTTTTACGACTATCTACGAGCCTACGAATCTGTGAATTGTGCTATGACACATTAAATTACGTATTAATCTAAATAATCATCGTGTAATTCGTACAATAGTTAATTTGCTACTGTTCTATTTATCGCAAGTTCATTCGTAAAGCTGATTATTTCTTTTTGTTACATTCTGTTACTTGCTTTCTTAAATTTTCATTCAAAAGTGTTATCAGATTGATATCAGTAAAATCTGTTAACTTTATTGATCTATAATTTTCATTTAAGATTGTTATCAGATTGTATCACTTTAATCAGTTGTCTTTATTAATATTATTTTTCATCATTTCCGTTTAGTACAGTAAATATTAATCAGTTTTGCTTTAACGTCAACAATTTTATGTTTTATCTTTGAGATATAAAATTGCGGAATTTTGGGATTCATTAAGGTCCGCGCGCACTTGTTCGGTTCGGTTTCGTTCGGTTCGGAACCGTCCGATCGGCAAAAATCAAAATAAAGCTCCACCAAGCATACAAATTCCGCGGAAATACATGGAAATTAATGGCATTGCGTTCATTCGGTACGGCACCATCCTTTTCGTCCCGTTCTTACCTATAGACCACAGGCCACTGTGCTAGGAAGGCGAGTATTGAAATCCACACCACTCACGTGACGTATGTCTATACACAAGTCCACTGGGTTTTTGTAAAAATTAATTTTCAAACTGCAGCTAACCTAAAGTTCGAGGGGCGCCCCATTAGTCGTTGCAAAGTCCTTTGCTTCAGGTTAGTTGTAATTTGAGAATTATTTTTACCCAGTGGACTTGTGTATATACATACGTCACGTGAGTGGTGTGGCTTTCAATACTCGCGCTAGGAAGATGGCCAAGGTTAACGTTAAACTTTAGAAATTTCCATCTCCGACAGCGCCATCTACGGTAGACTACACCCACTATACAGTAATGGCGCGGCGCGGCGGGAAGTTTAAATATGTTATGGTAGGTCAGGGCAGGTTAAAATTGAGTTAATATTTTCAAAACTAGAAAAAATGCACTGTAATAATTAGTCAACATTTATTAGAACAAAATCACACATTGACACCCAATAATACAATTAAATTTTTATACTTTTCTGATAACAAACAAAAATTAAATATTTTGGAAGTTTTTGAAATTTATAAACACACAAAAAACAATATACCTTTAATGAATGAGCAAATTGAGCTCTTAGATTCTCCTTTACTGGCAATTTTGGAACTAAAAACACTGCTTACGATTTCTTGCCCAATGAACAATTTGAGCAGTTACAAGTTTAAAAACAGTTAACGACACAATAATTAAAAACTCAGAACATGTGGAAAATTATTAGATTATTATATTAAAGTACCTATTAGTTGCAACAGGAAAAACACTTTTATTAGAGAACCACAAAACACCTGACTGTCAACTTATGTATTTAATTATTTAGTACTAAAGTAGATCTAAACCAACTATAAAAACTTGTTTACATAAAACAAAACATTAACACATCAGAAAATAATCAGAGCTTACTAAACAGACATAAATATGAAATGCATGTTAGAATAATTACTAAATTCAACAAAAATGACGGGTGAATCACATGTGAATCACAGAGCTGTGAGGTGAAAACGGTGACAAACGTCAACATTTAAAGTTTTCGCCTGCGCGTTCGCGTTTTAATGACGTCACAACTCTACCAGCGACATCTGCGGTAGACTACACCCACTAATTGTACTGCTTTTACGTGGGTAATACAAGTCGGATCCCCGTGCTATAGACTGATCAGACTTTCGGAATTTTTTGACAACTGTTAGTAGTATACTTGGATTGAACCGAACGGGACGAAACCGAACCGACCGACGTAATACACGGGCTGCCATTCATTTCCATGTATTTTGATTTTTGCAAATCGGACGGTTCCGAACCAAACGGAACCGAGTCGAACAAGTGCGCGTGCTCCTTTATCCTTAGGGGGGTGCGTCGCTTATTATTTTCGCGAGGTTACAATATTAGCCCTGTTTATTAAGAGAGATCTCCCTTAAAGGTGGTAAAGTAGTGCGGTTGATTTGAGAGGTATTTGTTGAATTTTTGAGCTGGTTATCTAGCTGTTAATTTGGGCGATGGACGTTTCGTCCCGAAGACGTAATTAGCGTTAAGTTCCATTGTCGTTTCGTCCCGGGTACGAAATATTTAAGTTAAGTTCCATTGACGTTTCGTCCCCGGTACTTAAGATAATCTCCTTTGACATTTCGTCCCCAAAGAAACATATACCTACATACAATTCTAGATATTTATTAGTTATCTCTATAGGTACAGTCAGCGTTAATTTAATAATTTATTAATCCGCAATAATATCTTAATCGTTAAGTTGCATTAATCAGTAATACAGCTATGTAGATTGATTAATACTGTGCTAATCTATTATATGATTAGATAATATTTTGACATATTATATGTATTGTTCTTGCTGCGTGCATTAATATTTTCCTTATTTACTCTTATACAGGGTGTCCGTCTTTCGAAGCTAAGCATGGGGATCTCGGTTAGCTTAAGAGGTACGAAGTCGGCTAAATGGAGGCAAAGTTGCGTATTTTAATGCTGATCAATAATCTGAAAAGAAATTTGACCTACGACGTTTAGTTTAGAAAATATCTAAAAAAAATCAAAATTCCCGATTTTTGTTTTTCGCTGATAAAATGAAAACAAGTGAAGCTACGAATTTTTAATTAAGACATTTTCAAGACACTTTTTTACGGGGAATCTAAATATGCGATTGTTTTTCTCATATCGTTTAAAATAGCCAACAGTCGACTGTCAACTTTCGTTTTTCTTATGGACGCCATATTGGATTTTTGCATTTTTGAATGTAACTTTTTTTTCTGATTTCAACTATGTATGACACATAATACTTTAGCTTGTGTTTTTACCTACAATTTCAAGTTATTCATTTTTACGCAGAGTGCCATGCGGAAACAAAAGCGACAAGTTTGTTTTAAAGAAAATTCTGATTACGAATTTAATTTTAAGTCATAAGGTTAGTGCTTTGGCTAATTTTTTGAAAGAAATGCGAGTTTTAAAACAAGAATAATGGGATATAACAAAATTGATTATCAACTATTATGATTTATATTGAAACAATAGAATAAAAATAAAAAAGCAGAAAATTATAGCAAATACTAAAAACTAAAACTTTAATCGAAAACACAACGGGATAGTAAGAAATATTTAAGTATTGTTTTTCTTTGAACAGAGATATGTAATCCCGTAGGTCCGCTTTTTCAGTTCGTGTTTCTGCCTGGGTTTACAAAAGGTGCCATATTCGCTTAGATTTCGATGAAGAAGCAAGACATAACTAGGACCTGGCTGGTTTCTCTCTGGAGTTCGTTGCAGATACGTTTCGGAAGTAATTTCTACATTCCGATGTGAAGAATAATAAATTTCCAACATATCACGTTGTTCTTCATTAGAATTTTTCATTTTCTCTCATAAAATTACGTACCTGTCTCAAAATTAGGGGAAGTACAACGTAACGACTTAAGCAATGTACTAGGAACTGTTAAAATTTTCTTTAAAACAATATTGTCGCTTTTGTTTCCATGGCACTCTGCGTAAAAACGGATAACTTGAAATTGTAGGTAAAAACACAAGCTAAAGTATTATGTGTCATACATAGTTGAAATAAGAAAAAAAAGTTACATTCAAAAATGCAAAAATCCAATATGGCGTCCATAAGAAAAACAAAAGTTGACAGTCGATTGTTGGCTATTTTACACGATATGAGAAAAACAATCGCATATTTAGATTCCCCAGAAAAAAGTTTCTTAAAAATGTCTTAATTAAAAATTCGTAGCTTCACTTGTTTTCATTTTATCAGCGAAAAACAAAAATCGGGAATTTTGATTTTTTTTAGATATTTTCTAAATTAAACTTCGTAGGTCAAATTTCTTTTGAGATTATTGATCAGCATTAAAATACGCAACTTTGCCTCCATTTAACCGACTTCGTACCTCTTAAGCTAACCGAGATCCCCATGCTTAGCTTCGAAAGACGGACACCCTGTATATATATATTTTTTTTAATTGCAATTATTTATTTTCTGCTATAACATTGTTTATGTTGATATGTTTTACAGCATTTATCTATTTTGATTTACAATATTTTTTTTGTTGTTAATGATATTTGCTACTGAACTGCATTGACATTTTTTTTTATTATTATTATTTCGAATATAGTGGTCTATAACTGAGCTGTGGTGTATTATTTATAGTTATTTAGTGTTGCGTTCCTGGTATTTTTTTTTTAGATTTCCTCTTGGATCGTGAGGAAAGGTTTCCTTCTTGGGGAATACAGATCCTGGCGCCCTTATTTTTTTATGTATATGAAATGAACCCACCCCATCTCGTATTCGAGTAGTCGGGGTACCCATCAGCAATTACCAGGACGTTACCTTCCAACACCAGGCGGTGGTAACACAAAGCCAATCAATTGTTTCTTCTAAAGAACCAACACGAATTTTGACGTTTACGGAGGCAGGAAATATGCTGTAACTCGCCGCAAGTGACCCTTCTGTTGTATAAATTTTAATGTGAAATTTAACTTTAAAATATCAAATTTCCGCTGTTTTTTAACATTTAAGTAACAGCTATGTCGACAATGCATGGTGCAGCAAGCCTCATTCATATAGACTCGAGTGTTTGCTTTCATTTTTATTATTGGAGTTGAATTTCCCGTCAAATTTAACCCATAAAGACAAAAAGGAAAAAATCACATCTGCCTGAATGGGCCATAAAGGGGCTTCATACAGGCATGCTTTTTCGCACGAAGGCAAAGAATATTCTTTGACGAAGGTTAACGGTGTGCTATGTTGGCTATGGTTGCACTTGTAACCGCCTTTTGGTGCAGTTGTAAGCTGGTTTGAGTTGAATAAAATAATATTGAAAAACGTTATATTAGCTCTGAAACCTGCGCATTAAAATAAAGTTAATGATCTTGCCACCGCATCTAGATGAACTATGTGTATGTAATTTTATGTGTAAAGTTAAGCCCAAGGTACTTGGTTAAGCCTTTAGTACTGGCTTTGTCAGAAACACGTGTCACTGAGCAGTTCTCAGATACGGAGTTGGAAATCAAGGGGTATAAATAAATAAGACAGGATTCTGAGAGCCGACACACGGGTGGAGTTGCATTTTATATAAAAAATGGTTTAAAATTTAAAGTTCAAAATAAAATGGTAGGTACCAGTGGCGGCCGGTGGTCAATCATAAAGGGGGGTCATTTTAAAAAACAAAATATAAACAAAATACTAAAAACGAAAAAACTTTATTCTTACCTTAAAGGGATTTATATTTAAGTTTAAGATCAATTCGTCTATCTTAATTAAGGTAGTTTTTTATCGTATATCCGAAAAAAAAATTACAGTAAAAAGTGTGGCTAAAAACGAATTACTCTTTAATGAACGCAAAATAAATATATTAATACTATTACCCGAGGCAGTCCGGCTCTCAGCCCAACTTTATGCTATTGTAAAAAAATCTTGTACTAAGTCAAACGAAATTCGAGGCTGTCCGTTTCACTCTGGAGTATTGTAATTCCTATCTACCTACCGCATAAACACGTACGTGTTTGCTAAAGTGAACGACGAGGCTGGATCCGGAATTGACCCAAACAGTAGTATCAACAATGACACATGCAAGCAGCCGAGATTTCATATTCAGGCGCGATTGGGTAAAATGATATCTTACTAAAATAAGAGTTGAAAAACTTTGAATTAAATATTTATTATTTATGTTCTGATTTCATTTGTTAACAGTTTATGTGCAATTTTCCTAGGGAGGTCATTGACCAATTGACTTAATGGAGGAGCCGCCACTGGTAGGTACTGGAAAAAAACTATTGGTAGCTACTTAGAATTAGTAATTTAGTTTTTTAAAGATTCCTACATATTTGCTCTTCTGTACCATTCACCAAGTTAGTGGTAGTCATCCTGAGTTTTTAAATAATCTTGAACATGTTTTGGAGAAAGTAAGTGACAGTGGGAAGAAAGCTGTAGTAATGGAAGATTTTAATTTAAATTGGAATAGTGATCATATCTATACAAATAAACTAAAAACTCTGGGTGATATGGGTCTCAAGCAACATGTTAAACACTTTACTCGAATAACTGATAGGAGAGGTTCAATAATATTGACTTAGTCTTATCAAATATCGAAACCGTCTGTCATACTCTTAGTGAACCGATGATCTCGGACAACAACTGGATTAAACTTAAGTTAGATTTTGACGACAGTTACTGTGATAATAAAAAAACAATATTATCTAGAGGTAAATTAGACTTCAGTATTATTAGAGAAGAGTTAAGTAAGTACGACTGGTTAGGTATTTATAGGGGATGGGACATTAACGTTAAATATGATATTTTTGGTACAAACGTTATTGATTGTTTAAATAAAGTAGCCCCTGTTAAGAAAATAGATTTAAATATAAGAATAAACCTTGGCTAAATCAGAAAGTTTTTGATAAAATGAAAACTAGGGATTATTTTTACAGTCGATTTAAGATCACAAATAGGTAACGTATATGATTGGGAGCAATATAAAAAGCAACGAAATGAGGTTGTCTGTTTAATAAGAAACACCAAATTGAATTAGTATTTTGAAAAACAGGTTGACGACTGTAGAAATAATCAAAAGCGCATGTGGCAAACATTTAAAAGCTTAGTTTCAAAGAAAGGAAGACAGGATGTTGGGGAGGTCGAGTTTCAAGGACAGTTGGTAGATGAACCACTGAAAATCGCAAATAAATTTAATAGATTCTATATTGACAGTATTATAAATATTACAGACGGCATTGGGGATGGAGAAGGATTACATATTGAAGAAATGAATGGGGATCTTGAATGTTTTAGGTTAGTAACTAGGGAGGTGTTAGGAGAAGTAGTATTTGATAGCAAAAGTAAACAAAGTCCAGATGAAATTGGTGTTGAAATCTGCATAGAGTGTTTGATGAACTTTGTGATCCTTTATTGAACATCATTAATACCTATTAATAGAAGGAATAGTTCCCAATCAACTTAAAATATCTACCATAGTACCCATAAGGAAAGTCAAAAATACATCCAAGTGTGAACATAATTTAGGCCAATCAACATGCGGCCTGTAGTAGAAAAACTTTTGGAAATAGTTGTTAAAAAACAAGTAATGGATTATTTTGAAAACAACGGTATCATTTCTGAAAAACAAAGTGGCTTTAGAAGTAGGCATAACTGTGAGACTGCTATACAGTTTGTTGAGACAGTGATAGCAGTATTTCTAGACCTGTGCCGTGCCGTTGAAACTGTGCATAGGGATAAATTGTTAATTAAATTAAAGAAACATGGAATTGGGGGGGAGCCTTAAAATGGTTTGAAGACTATCTAACTAATAGGATGCAAAAAACTAAATGCGGAGAATTCTTTTCGAACACGAAGGAAGTAAAATTAGGTATGCCGCAGGGAAGCGTATTGGGACCCACGTTTATTATATTTATAAATGATATTGTAAAGTGCGTGAGTAGCTGCTCTATACAACTGTTTGCGGATGATACCTTGGCTTATATATCAGGGAAGGATTTAGAGGCCCTCACTAAAATGTTAAATGTTGAGCTAGAGATTGTTTTAAGTTTGCTAAATCACAATAAATTAAAGTTGAATCTAAAGTTGAAAACTAAATATATTTCAAATGGGGTGGGAGAACTGAAATTTAAAAACGGGGATCACAAAATTATGAAGGGTGAAAACATTGGTGGTGTCGACAAATTCAAGAACTTAGGGGTGGTTATTGATAGCAGACTAAATTTTAGGGAATATGCTGAATATATTTGTAAAAAGATTGTGCAAATAATAGGGATGCTGGGAAGAATTCATAATGATATTTCAAGGTTCACAGCGCTCCAGATATATAGAACTATAATAATGCCACATTTTATGTACTGTGCCACGATTATGTACTTGTTTTATAAGGAGGACATGAACCGACTACAAAAGCTGCAAAATGGGTGTATGAGGTTAATTTTGAAATGCAGTAGATACACAAGTATTGAGACGATGTTAGATACTTTGGAATGGTTGAAGGTCCACGCGCAAATTGAGCTGCAAGTATTGGTGTTTGTTTACAAAATTAATTCAAATTTAGTGCCTAGGTATTTGACAAACAAGCTGGTTAGGGTTGCAGCGATTCATGATCACAACACATGGCAAGGTGGAGCGTTTTATTAAGATGCTGTAAGTAAAAGCTCATCAGTAAATTCAGTTTTTTACAACAGCTTGAGGTTGTACAACCAGCTTCCTGCCGATGTTCGAAATTACCCTAGTATAAATACTTTCAAAAGAAAAGCCAAATTAGTAATACAAGATAGGATAGGTTAGGATAAGTAGATAGTAGATTATATTACTGTGTACCTGTTTTATACGTTGTACCTTAGTATAGAAGTGTCAAATAATTGCAATATTGTTTTTTCTATTTTGTATGTGTAATATTTTTTGTAGCCTTTGGCTAAATAAATACATTATTATTATATTATTATCAATATAGAGAGAGCTGGTGATCTACTATTTTCTAATGGATCGTATCGAACTTTTAAGAAAGGTTAATTATGTCAATCCTATTTGTGTTTCGTCTTCTAGACATCTTTAATTATATTATTATTCCCAAGAATATACTGATGTACTGGAGTACCTACTCGATATATTAATCAACCGCTGTTAATTTCAAGTATGTTTGTTACTCTAGATATGGAATTATAATATCTATATCTACAACACCATTAAAAAAATCCTTCAGTCACAACTACTCATTACACACATTACATAACTTTCAAAGTTTTGACATTATAGTGAAACAATCATAATAATAATAAATTCAATGGGTGAAAACTTAATTATTCACGGGCCTACATTTGCAGACTACCTTCCACGAGAATCTCTTGGGAAACAAATTTATACAAGTTTATTGAAGAACTACAATTTAACGAAAGCATTTGTAAGTAGGTAGTACCAATAGTATTAAATTTTATTCAAAAGTATTATGAGAAGAGTATTTCAAATCGCAGATTTTCTACAACGGAAGTTACGAAATAAGTCGACACCTAAAAAAATAGTATCTTACAATACTACGAGTAGTCAAAGTTATGTCGATTATTTTTGAGGTGGTATCACGAATTATCCTTTGCGCTTGCATGAATCACACGAATACGAAACACGAGGGTGATTCGCAAGAGCAATGGACATGAGTGATAGTAGCACCTCAAAAATAATCTACTTAACTTTGACTAAAAGTGGTATTTGAGAGACTATTCATTGAATTAAATTACTTTTAAAAAAATAATTTTGTCAAAAATTTAGTTACGTGTCATTTCATTTCCATAACGACATGTAAACAAAAAATTGTCGGTTCGTATCACTCGCGAAAATTATCGATAATTTTAGTGACAATTGACCTCAAGTATTTTGAACCAATCAGAACGCTTTATTTTGATGATGTTTTTACTAGGCAATTATCAAAGTTGATATCACTCCTGCTTGTTGCTTTAAGACAATCGGCCCCCCGCTTTCTTCGGGCTTGTGCCTATTGTCAACGCAACAACCAGGAGTGATATCAACTTTGATAATTGCCTAGGAAAAATCATTCACGAGTGGTATTCAACTGGTATTCAATTGACAGAAAGAAGTATTTAACATGAATTTATTTTTAAAATCGAGATACGAAAAGTAAACAAAACAGAACCTAGTCGTGTAATTGCCGTCGCAATCACCCTACTAGGATGATTACCGCTTACATTAGATTGTGATTGGTTAACATCATCAAAATAAAGCGTTCTGATTGGTTCAAAATACTTGAGGTCAATAATTATTGTCAGTACAATTCATTTTGATTGTTTCAAAAGTATCAAATTCTGCCTCTCCATTGGTCAACAACAGATGACGTATGAAATGAATATTCATTATTGCTATAGGTACGTTAATATCAGATGTGAGACCGTTATAGTATATTAAGTATTAAGAACGGTAAGTAACAGCTGTCAATCATTCAGAATTTTAGACACCAGATAACTTGATTACAACTTTTATTAACATCTAACAACCGTTAGATACGTTGTGGATACGTTATGATTCATAACAGGTTAGCAACCAGTACCTAATCGGTAAGTTAATTTTTCCGAGGTAGTTAAGCAACCGGGAAATGGCCAAAAACAGTGTAGTAGCGTAAAAAATTTATAACAGTTTATAATATGTATGTATTCATGTATGTATGTAATATGCATGTATGTATGCATGGATGGATGTATGTATGTGATGTATGTATAGTTGGGGAACCTTGTAGTTGGGGCACGCTAAGGGTGCACCTACATCATCAATCGCATTTTCTGGTAATTTTGTAGTAGTACTAATCTTGAAACAGTATAAGTATTTTGTGAATTACGAATTAAAAGTACTTATGCTTTTTATAAGCCCATAGAATGTTATTTTACAGTTACCTATTATTTTTATTAATTAGTTGTACCTATTCATATTATTCGTGCAAAAAATAAAAACGTTTACTAATTAGTATTGTTTTCGTCCTAAAAGTTTATGTTGAAGCACATGATCGTTGTTGTTTTTTTATTGTGTTTATATTGTTCAGACGTTACTCTGACAGATTGGGCAATAGATTAAATGACGAAGACATTGATGATTTCTCAAATATAGGTAATGCGTATAACACTATAACGATATTAATTTTAATAGCGCACATTTTTCCAAATTTCTTGGACTAGTTGTTGATCAGCATTTTCAATGAAATAAACATTTCGATTGACGTGATTGTAAGATCTAATAATGCAATTTTTTGGCTACGCAGACTTAAACCCATTTGCGAAATACCATGAACTCTCCGTACCATATACAGGCTGGGTAAAAATTCGCGTGTAAGTTTCACGTGACGTTGTTCCTCGAACAAAAATAAGACAAAAATTCCTTTGCAAAAAAGCTCGTAGGCGCATGGTTACCCCTCACCATAACAATTTAAGAAATGTACATTTGGCAACGTGGTAGCCACCTACTATGATAAGTTGATCACTGTACCGGGATTCTGAATGCTCGACTCGACACGAGTACGCCATCTTTGCGATTCTAAAGTAGTGTCGAGTACGGACGCTGTCGGCTAGATCTGTCATTTCCACTCGCTACCACTATAGGTGTCGAGAAGCTATCGAGCATATCTCTATCTCACTTTAAAGTTCTATGCGTCTCGCTTCTTCTTGACGAAATTTGAAATATTTACGGCGGCATTTTAAACAAGTGCATAGCACATTTTTACATCGTAAATATTTACAAGGGGTAGTTTACAATGATAAGTTCTGCAACGTTATTTACTTTCACCCAAGTCTTGCGAAAGTGTGTATTTGAGTCCTACGCGATTATTAATCATTAAAACAAATTCATTTAGTGAAGATGCACATGCAAGTAGGTACCTACCTACACGAAAATTCAAATAATTACTGCATTTTTAAAGCATATAGGTATGTCATGTAAAATATATTCATAATCATTTATAGGGCATTCAAAGTGAAACAATGCCACTGGGAATTTTTTTTAAATTTCATGGAAACCCATGTGGATTTCGCGGTAGGGCGAATGAATAACGCGTCTGGCAGGGACACGTATAAAAAAATATGGGCAGAACTGATATAAAAATCGACAATTGGGATCATTTTTTTGAAAGCAGAATTGAATTAATAAAAGATACACTTGAAAAAACTTAATAATAAACAAAAATAATACAAACTGTGGATTATAACCCTTGAACATTCGAGATGACAATTAAAATTGGCGGGAATATACTCAGATGAAGTTAGCGTCGCACAAGTTTACGGTCGGCTACGGCCGGCTACGACGATAGCACACACGATACCACTTTAGAATCAAGCGTTCTCGATATCGGATTCACTAGCGACTCGACATAGCGACTCGACTCGACTCGAGTCGAGTCGCTCATGGGTCCACATGGGTTTCCATGGAAATTAAAAAAATTTCCCAGTGGCATTGTTTCACTTTGAATGCCCTATAATTGATTATGAATATATTTTACATGACATACCTATATGCTTTAAAAATGCAGTAATTATTTGAATTTTCGTGTAGGTAGGTACCTACTTGCATGTGCATCTTCACTAAATGAATTTGTTTTAATGATTAATAATCGCGTAGGACTCAAATACACACTTTCGCAAGACTTGGGTGAAAGTAAATAACGTTGCAGAACTTACCATTGCAAACTACCCCTTGTAAATATATACGATGTAAAAATGTGCTATGCACGTGTTTAAAATGCCGCCGTAAACATTTCAAATTTCGTCAAGAAGAAGCGACACGCATAGAACTTTAAAGTGAGATAGAGATATGCTCGATAGCTTCTCGACACCTATAGTGGTAGCGAGTGGAAATGACAGATCTAGCCGACAGCGTCCGTACTCGACACTACTTTAGAATCGCAAAGATGGCGTACTCGTGTCGAGTCGAGCATTCAGAATCCCGGGTCTGATGACCACAGTTTATTATCTGTCATTGCATCAAGGCCCTCTAAAAGACGCTAAAGCTAACACTATTGCAATATTGCCAAATCTATTTTTTACGCATTTAGCAAAATTAAATGTTTTGAAATAATAAAATTATTAATTTGTTTTTACTTTTAAACGATCGATGGTAATAAATTTTAGCTATTATCACTGAATGTACGCATCAAGTAACTTGATTTTGAAATAGCAGCTTACTTTACTGTTACAAATTTTGAACTTTGAGGGCTTCGTGTGAGTTCAGGAAGCCTTTCCCAGTTGTTTTGCAATAAGCTTTTTGCCTTATTTTTGTTCAAGGAATAACTACTTTACCTGAAGCTTGCACCACAATTTTTACACGCCCTGTATACTCGTATATATATTTTGCCTATGTTGAATCGATGTTAAGATACGGGTTAGTTTTTTGGGGAAATTCAATTTACAGTAGTAGGAAATATTCTAAAACTACAAAAGAAAGCTCTAAGAATCATTCTTCGTATGGGTAGTCGAAACAGTTGGAGGCATGTTTTTTCAGTACAGAACATTATGATGATTTTTATTTTATTTATTTATGAAAACTCTCTGTTCGTGTTTAAGAGTAGAAATAATTTTCATATACAGGGTGTTTAACTGCTTAAGTGCTTAAATCTCGGACACGGAGCACAGTACTACATTCCCCTCCAGATACCAATTGGAAAAATATAATACAATAATGCCCGTTCTTCGCTAGTTTCAGAGTTATTCTCAGTCAAAGATTGAGATTCAATTCCTTTATGCTTTGGAAAAATGGGTAAATTTTAACCGTTCCGCATTGTTCATCAATCAAATATTAAATCTTAATAAATTTGGAATTTTTTATACGTTGTATTCCTTCCTCCGAAGACATTCTTTCTGATAAATATCTGTTGTTAATTTTTTTTTCAATATGTTGCAACAGTGCATTGTAGCTATGAGGTTATTACCTAGGAAACATGTTCATGCTGCCTTATTAAAACACCAAACGTTTAAAACAAAGTACGTGCAAGCATGCGCAATGTTGTCAAATTTAAAATTTTTAAAATGCGAATAACTCTGAAACTAAATACGTTAGGACAAAATCGCCTATACTTTTTCAACTCAGTTTTAAGATGAGAATCGCGTAGTGCTCTCCGTGTCCGCCATTTAAGAAACACCCTGTATAATACTACTAGTAACTACGAAATATCCGACAATTTTTGGACAGTATGTAAGAGTACTTGATCAAGTACGAATACGTACTGTCCAAAAATTGCAGGATTATTTCGTAGTTACGAGTAGTATTCGGAGGACAATTTTACGAACAAAATTTAAATTTTTTTCTCCGATAGACAGTAAAAGCATGCTTTGGACTGTCTCCAAAGTTCCACATTTACTGCCTAGGCAAAAGTGATCATTTTTACTGACAGTAGCATTCAAAATCAGGTTGCTTCGAAAAACAAATAAATTTGAAATTTTTATTAATTAAATTTAAGTTCCATATTTTTCACGATTTCTTTAATTTCGGATGGGGTGAACATTTCTTCGTCATTTTCCATTGTAAATATATTATAAATTAATTAATATTTACGAATTAACAAGATTAAACTATTCTATTCACAACAAATAGAATGACATTTCTCAAGTATGTTTTTTCATAGCAACCAATAAAAACTGCATAGCAACAGATGCTTGCTGATACTAATAGCACAAAAAATATTAAAAATAATCATTAAATTAATGTTAAATGTAAACAATCGGAGAAAAAATTATATGTTCAACACGGCAGAAATGCAGATTTACTGCCTTGGCTGGTTTCACAGCTTCGGCTTCGCCTCAGCTGTGAAATACCAGCTGCGTCAGTAAATCTGCTACTTTTCTGCCTTGTTAAACAAATAACTATTATAGTTTCAAATCAGATTAATAATATTTTTCTTCGTAACCATGGTTTTATATACAAACCAGACAAAAGTCAAATTTAATTTTTCTTTCTACCTACGTATTTTGTGCATACTTTGTGATATTTTCGGTAAAATGGAAGCAAAACGGATTCAACAGAGTACACTTGAAGAGATAGAGGAAGCTGTAGAAGGTAAAACGCCCAAGAATTGTATGAAATTTAATGTTTCTTTCTACGTATTTTGTGCATGGTTTGTGACATTTACGGTTAAATGGAAGCAAAATGGTTTGACTAGAGTACACTTGAAGAGATAAACGAAGCTGTAGAAGATAAAACGCCCAAGAATACTTTGAAATCTCACACCTCGGTTTGGAAGCAGTCTTTTTTTGACAGAAAAATTATCGCTGAAATTTTGTACTAGTCCTAAATATTCGAGAATATACAAATTTGGAGGGCGCTGATTGGCTTATCAAGTCGCTAAAACGCAACCGGATTGGTCAGTTTAGGGTGTGTCAAATTGTCAGAAAAATTCAGATATCCACAATATTATGTATAATACAAGAAATAACTTGCTTCGAACTAATAATGCTAAAAACGGTGTTAATTTTAAATCATATATGTTCAACTCCATCAATTATTTTAATAAATTATCTTTTTCGATCAAAAACTTAGATTAAAACAGTTTAAAGGTGAATTGAAGACTTATTTGGATCAAAATGTTTTTTATACACTTGAAGAGTTTGTGTATGTACCTATATTGTAAATTCCTGATATTCAGTGCGGTATTTTATATAGTTTATAATGGTATTTATCTAGTGATAAAGCTGAGTGATAAAAAAACTTATATTTTACTAATTGTATTTTGTAATATTTAAGGCTGGAGTTTACACCTTGAAATATACCCCATTTTATGCACATTTTGTTCCAATTTTTCAGAGCCAATTTTAAAGTAGGAAGGGCGGGCGAAATTTTTTTCTTATTATTGGTGTTTTATCTGTCTACACATAGAACGTTTTTGTTTAATTTCTAAAAAATAACTTTTTAGCATTAAAAAATGAACAACTCTATTTTACTTTAAAATTTTCAAGTAGTATTTACAAAAATATGGATATCGAAAAATTCTCTCTATCAATAGATAGATATAACCACGCTCTTTCAAATGCCACAAGATTTTTTTTTCTAAAATGCAAATTAATTCGGAAATAATGGAAATAAAATTTTAGAAATATCAATATTATATATAAAATTATATAAATATCAATATTATATATTCACCCTTTGCAATTTAGCATGTAGGCAACACAACTAACAGGACCGTTAACTCACAATGGAGCCAATACACAAAAGACGGATTATAACGGATTACAACTTTCTACTAGGTATTGTTGTTTGACAAAAAAAAATAATAATATAACGACAAAATCTATATTCAATACAGTAAATTCATTATTCTTTATTGCATTTATCAATTTTGGTAACGTCAGAACTCAGAAGAATCTGAAATATTTAAAAATATGAAACAAAATTCCAAGGCAAGCATTATTCTTGTTATTGTAGGTACTATGCAACTTTCCATACATCAAATTGGATTTTGCTTTAAGTAAATGCCAGCCTTAACCAATATTCAACGACACTGGCGTTCGAATAAATACATATCTAATATGTTGGGGTACGCTAAGGATACATGACGTCATTAATATTTTAATGGCGTCTATGACGTCATGAATTACTCTGTTCATATTTATTTGTTGTGTCTCAAAACGTCGTTTGCTTTAAGTTTGGCATCAAACAAGTCTTATCAATATTGATGAACATACAGCTGGAATCGAACCAAATTTGAATATCGGGAGTACTTGTTTTAGATTCTGTATTACTTCTACGATGTTGCTACCATGAATATTTATGCATGCATCATCGGCCTACACTCGTTAAATTATTTGTAATCCTATTTGGCAGATCATTGATGTACACGAGCAAGAGCCACCGACCCTAGAATCGAACCTTGCGTACCCCATAATGAATATTTAAATGTTATTTTTATAATTCAAATGACTAATTTCGACTACATATTTACTGTCGTCCGGTTAAGTATGATTCTAAAAGTGTTAAGTATAAGTATAATATTTACAGAAAATCTAGTACAGTCTCTACAGGCTGAAATTCGTGCAAATACCTATACCTATCATATTTTTATAATGTTATTATTATTTTCATAATTTTCACATAATTTGTTAATAGAAATGCTCAACGTCGCGTCGTGTATTGACATACAACCGTTTATAAGCAAAAAACAAAAAACTTAGGATTTCGATTTCTGATTTCTCCCTCTTTATCAGGTCGCTTTTTCATACCCTATCACCGTTTTCCTTTAATCACACTGTCACCCTGCCTTTCAACAACTCATTGAATATTTCTTTCCTTTCTTCAAAGCTCGTCATGTGACATCCTTATTAACTATCGTACTTTCTCCTTCAAACAACTAGATCAATGTTTTTTTCTGTATTTCTCGGTTCTTCGCGTGGTATCTTTATTAACTACAGCACTTTACTTCTGATGATAACGGTTATGAGATGAGAGAGTAGTCCAAGTCCCAATTTTTGTCATCATTACCACTCACGTCCACCACTATCTATTTCTACTATCGGTTGTAGGGCCAATTCCATATTCTTCTTCTGCACAACGAAGAAAATGAATCTATATATCCTACTTACATCACGAATCATGTTTCTCAAAACTAATTAAGTATACCTTACTTTTTCAGACGGACAAGGCAACGGGAACGAGTGTATCTTACAAAACTTTTTTGGAAAAGAGTTGTCGTTTAGCAGAAAGTTTACGCCAATGTGGCATCAAACAAAATGATACCATTGCACTTTTTAGTGAAAACAGTCTTGAATATTTTTATCCAGTAGCAGCTGCTTTATATTTAGGTTGTATTGTAACCACCTTCAATCCTCAATACACGGTTGGTAAGTAAGTTATACAAAGTTTAATTAATTTATTTCTACGTTCACATCTGCACTAATTATACTACTTATTTTCATTATTATAGGAGAAATTCTTCATGCAACAAGTATATCAAAACCAGTAGTAATATTTTGTTCAGAAATGACAGTAGATTCGCTTCTAAAAGTGAGTACTCGCATAGCATCCTTACGTAAGGTTATAGTATTAGATGCAGAAGACAAACACGACGGTTGCGAAACACTTCAAGAGTTTTTTGCCAATAATTTCAATGAACATATTGACGTAACGAATTTTACACCTGTTGATGTTGATATAAATGAACAAATTGCATTCATATTGTATTCCTCGGGAACTACGGGCCTGCCAAAGGGTGTAATGCTTACCCACAACAATATTTATTCCATACACGCTACGGCCAGGTAAGCATTTCTAAATATAACCATTTTAACCCCACTTATAATAAATTACTAAACTATTGCAGCAATCCACAGTATGCTCAGAAAATGGACCCTGGTAAAAACGTTACTATAGGACTTCTTCCTTTCTTTCACGCATATGGACTATTGGTAACCTTAGTTTGTCTAATAGGTGGCAGACCAGTCATAATATTAAAATCTTTTGATCCCACCGTATTCTTAGAAACTATTCAGAATTACAAAATTACAACACTATTTCTTGTACCACCTCTAGCTAACTTTCTAGCAAAAACACCTTTACTAGATTATTATGATTTAGCCAGCGTTGAAATGATAATCTGTGCTGCTGCTCCCTTAAGCAAACGAACCCAAGAAATTCTAACTCAACGGTACTATTTAAATCGATCAAAATAGATGACATAATATAACGTAGTTCATTATAGATTGAAAAATGCAAAAACGTTTCGACAAGCTTATGGACTAACAGAAACTACTTTTGGTGTACTAGGTTTTCCTCTTGGACAAAATCGATATGGTTCTTGTGGTAAGTTAGTACCAAATACTTCAGCAAAAGTCATTGATGTCGAAACTGGCAGACTGTTAGGTCCACGACAAAATGGAGAACTTTGTTTTAAAGGAGATCGTATAATGAAAGGCTATGCAGGAAACGTAGCAGCTACAAAACAAGCAATTGATGATGATGGTTGGCTGCACACAGGCGATGTGGGTTACTATGACGAAGATGGTTTCTTTTATATTGTGGACCGTATTAAAGAACTTATAAAATATAAAGCCTTCCAGGTAGATATTTTGTTGTTAATTTCTCCCTTTAAAAGTGTAAGCATTTTTGTAATAATTCTCCATCCATCATTCATGTACAAATCTGTGAACCGGTAGTTTTATAGTTACCACCAGCAGAATTGGAAGCCATACTCTTAGCCCACCCAAAGATTGCAGATGCTGGGGTAGTTGGTGTTCCAGATGAATCAGCTGGTGAACTTCCAATAGCCTTCGTAGTCAGAGAGCCAGATCAAACACTTAGCGAAAAAGAGGTTCAGGACTTTGTTGCAAGTAAAGATTTCTAATTTCAGTTTAACAAATTCTCAAATTATGGTTTTTAGATCAAGTTTCACCACAAAAGAAATTACGCGGAGGTGTTCACTTCATAGATGCAATTCCAAAGAATCCTAGTGGTAAGATCCTGAGACGAGTATTAAGAGAGCTTTTGGTCAAGCATAATTCCAAGCTTTAATTTTCAATCCATTCCGTGCTTCGTACATGTCGAACGAATGAAAATTTATTTTAAGTAACCATCAATTTTTATTCGAGTCCATATTTTAGATTAATCTGTTTCACAATTAAACTTGTTATAAAACATTAAATATTTTAGTACTCATTCCACTGCTGTCTTGTGCTTTAACTTTATTCAATAAAAGAACTAAGAATTATTCTGCAACGAATAATTTTAAAAAACTGTGCATGGACGGTACCTGATTTAAAATAGTTATTTTTGATTTTAGAAGGCGAAATTTCTGTTTTTTATTCGAGAATAATTTTTTGTGCGAGCTTTTAAAAGTTAATTATGGCCCAATGCACCGGTTACACTTAAATAATAAGCGTCGCTTAAAAGTTTATTTTCCATGGATGCAATTGTCATTAAGAATTGTATCCATGACAATTAAAATTTTAAGTTTTAAGCTTATTATTTAAGTGTAACCGGTGCAATTGGGCCTTAATATCTCAAAAATTAAAGTCCCACGTAAATTTTTCAACTTTTTGAACTATATTGGTCGTCACACTAGAACTGTGGATATTTTTGTTAACCGACAAACAGTTTATTGTCTATTTGCCAATTCTGCACTGCAGGCTCAGCCAATTTATTCGAAAAACTGAGTTAATCGAGCGGCAGACTGTTGACTCTTCAGGAAGAGAAACAACGGTACTTAATACACCTTTAATACCTCCTGAAAATACGAATAACAAAGATATTGTTCAATGGTATTTTGCAATTTTAAATCGGCGTAAACAAAAGACTTATCTCAGTATGTTGACGTCAACGCTTACACTTCATTTTCAACTGATATTGTATTCTATAAGTTAAGTGCATTGCATACGAGTATCATGATAAAGTGGTGTGATAATACTATTATAGCTGAAATCGGATCGGGACATGAAGGCGCCCAAGTTGTCGCCTGTTCTGATCGTGGCCTCCATACGAAGACGCAGGGCGGCACATTTATGTTAACAAGGGAAGCACAACGGCGATATAGATCCAAAGTACGATTCTAGGCTTCAGTTTTTTCTCCGTGTGCCAGTTCGCTTTTGTCAAATTGGTATTTTGAATTATGCACTGCACATATTTGTATTATTGTTCTTCACGGTACGTAACTCGGCTCTGTATAGTCCGTTCCCTAATACGCATACACTCTTTCCTCCTTTAACTTTCGACTGGAACTTTATTGTAGTTCGTAGTTGTTGGTAGATTGTACCGGATGTTATTTATTCCCGATACAGGAAACAAGTAAGTTGCATGCTTACCCTACTGACCAATGTGCACACTTCAGCCACCACCAACCTTTTCCTTGGCCAATTTTATTATACGATCAATTTTCGTTTTGGTCTTCCAAGGCCTAAGCCTGATTTATCGTTCGTCAGTAGCAGTTGCATAAATGTATAGTAGGCCGTAAGGACCGCAAGAATAGTAAATCACAGAATGAATATACAGGGTGTTAATACTAAGTCGTTACACCCGAAAATGGCAGTTAGAACTCATTAAAACAAACAACTTTTTTTAGTTCCAATTTTTGAATTGGGGCCTCTATTCGTAGTTATTGGTTTTCTTTTGTTTTTTTAACAATCGTAATAACTCCTTCATTTCGGGGAATATTTCAAAAAACGAAAGGTTTTCAAAATGAGCTTACGGTTCGCTACAACATTTGTATTTACAGTTATTTTATATTTTTTCAAATAACAAAATGGCGGCCGATCAAAAATTTCAAAACTCAATATTTTGATAACCAACCCATAGATTTTTCTAAATAATTTTTTTTCTAAATCGTCTAACTATCTATTACAACATTTGTCTAAAACATTTTCTTCTATCTATGCAAAAAAGAGGTCTTTAATTAAATTACAGAAGAGCATGTGTAAAGTATCGACGAATTAAAAACAATTTAGATCGAAGTAGCTTTCGCCATTAAAAAATAAAACAAAAGAACAATTAGATAAGTGCACAAAACTGAACGAGATACGTTTTAAAATGAATAATTATCAAAATACTGAAGTTCGTGGCGTTGCTTTTGGTTTTTAATTCGTCGATACTTTACACATGCTCTTCTGTAATTTAATTAAAGACCTATTTTTTGCGTAGATAGAAGAAAATGTTTTAGACAAATGTTGTAATAGATAGTTTGACGATTTAGAAAAAAAATTATTTTCAAAAATCTATGGGGTGGTTATCAAAATATTGAGTTTTGAAATTTTTGATCGGCCGCCATTTTGTTATTTGAAAAAATATAAAATAACTGTAAATACAAATGTTGTAGAGAACCGTAAGCTCATTTCGAAAACCTTCCGTTTTTTGAAATATTCCTTGAAATGAAGGAGTTATTACGATTGTTAAAAAAACAAAAGAAATCCAATAACTACGAATAGAGGCCCCAATTCAAAAATTGGAACTAAAAAAAGTTGTTTGTTTTAATGAGTTCTAACTGCCATTTTCGGGTGTAACGACTTAGTATTAACACCCTGTATTTTATGACTGACCTGTAGGGCATTCATTTCTTGTGATTCCATAAAATTTACTTATTTTTGTAACGTGGTGTGCAGATACCTGCGTTCCAAATCTAAACCTATTTCTCTTATTATCGATACCCTTACAATTTAAAATTATGTCTTTAGGAAACATTTGTGTTGTTTACTATTTTTCAAGATTAATTAGTAAGTTAGCACTTGAGTTAGAGAACTGGGTAATCTATTACCTAGGTATTTCGTAAGGGATAAAAACGCTTTAGTTTGTTATCCATGTTTGTGTATCTCTTTTCTGACATCATCAATTATAAGAGTTCGTAAGCCTATCGTATCAGCAATCTTTTAGGGAATATCTGATATGCTGAAGTACTTAATGTACTCATTTGCAATTAAATATTCAATTATAAGTATGTATGTTACTGCAGATATGGAATTTTATCGAATGTTTAGTGAGATGAATGTACATTGATATCGACAGCAGCGGAAAAAAGCCTGCTATCAGTACTTGTTCGTTACTATTGACAAGTATAGGTAGATACGTAGCTTTCCAAATTCAAATTGTAGTGAAATAAATTAAAAAATAATAATAAATGCAATGGGTGAGAACTTAATTATTCATGGACCCACAGTTGCGGACTGCTTTCCACGAGAATCTCTTGGGAAACAAATTTATACAAGTTTACTGAAGAACTCTAATTTACCTAAAGCATTTGTAAGTACTAAATCATCTTATTATGAGAACATTTTTAACCCTCATAGGTATATCAACCAGTAGATTTTCTACAATCAAAGTTAGTTAGTATTTTTGTTACTTACTGCTAAACGTCTTTAAAATATTCAACCTCAAACGTTATGCGGTTATGATTTTCTGAGTCGCAGTTTTGTAATATTTTATCGATAAACATTAAAGAAAGGCAGCTTTTTTGAAAATTAAGAATTTGAATTTCAGAAAGCAATATGTTTTATAAATTTGCAAGAAAAAGTAGTCACATAATTATTGTTTGCTTACTATTAAAAATTCTACAAGTGTTAAAAATAAGGTTAATTATAGAAAATATAAGCTAAGACAGTCTAAGGGCCGGTTTTATAAAGTCTGGTAGACCGACGGTTATCTCAACCACGATCAATTGTTATGGATACGACTGTTTTTTAAAAATTGTATCCTTGACAATTGCTCGTCGTTGAGCCAACCATCGGTCAACTTATAAAACCGGCCCTAAGGGACGGTTTTATAAAGTCTGGTTGACCGACGGTTATCTCAACCACGATCAATTGTTATGGATACGACTGTTTTTTAAGAATTGTATCCTTGACAATTGCTCGTCGTTGAGCCAACCATCGGTCAACTTATAAAACCGGCCCTAAGGGACGGTTTTATAAAGTCTGGTTGACCGACGGTTATCTCAACCACGATCAATTGTTATGGATACGACTGTTTTTTAAGAATTGTATCCTTGACAATTGCTCGTCGTTGAGCCAACCATCGGTCAACTTATAAAACCGGCCCTAAGGGACGGTTTTATAAAGTCTGGTTGACCGACGGTTATCTCAACCACGATCAATTGTCATGGATACGATTGTTTTTTAAGAATCGTATCCTTGACAATTGCTCGTCGTTGAGCCAACCATCGGTCAACCAGACTTTATAAAACCGGCCCTAAGAAAATTTGAAACCGAAAACAGTTAAACCTACCTATTATTATAAATTTAGGTGAGGATCGTGACAATGATAAGGATCGGAAATGAACGATGATAAGGTTTTATCTTTACATTTCGATGACGATAACCTTTAAATTTCAGTAATTCTTTTGGGTCTTCCATCTTAGGTGTAGAGGAGGTGAAAACAAGTCGAAAATAAAGACTGATCATTTTGTTTTAAAGTAAACCGTTTTCAAAATTCTGAATGCTGAATTATCATTTTACAAATAATTACAATTTCAGAAACGCCAACATTTATTTTTATTTTGATTTAAAATCTTATATCAATTAAAGTTATAAAAATGGTTCAAAATAGCCACCGTTACTGTCGAGACGGTTCCATCTAGTTGCCGTACAAACTATTATTATTGCTACCACAAAAATGCTTCTCCTCAGATGTATAACAGTATCTGCAGTGTTGGGTAAATACTTTGTTTAAGTATCTATAGATACAGATACTGATACTTGCAAAACAATGAACCTAGAAACAGATACAAGATGCATTTTGCCAAGGGTATCTAGATACAGATACAAGATAGTTTAAAAGAATCTATAGTATATTACAAACCAAATGCGGGAATGCCATTATCCCGCATGAGCGCTGTTTTGAAGAACAAGCGAGCGCAGCGAGCGAGTTCCTTCATTTGCACGAATGCGCGGATGACGCTTTCACGCATGAGGTTTGTATGCTATTTTTTGTACGAAGAAGGTAATTAATAATAAGCAAAGAAGTATTTAAATTCGAATTTGCATTTAAATTTATTAGTTATCACAGGTAACTAAGGTTACCAGAGATAACTTAACCTCTTTATTTGCTTATATTAAATATATAAGCTGACAGTCAGGTGTTTTGTGAAGGTTACTAAGATGTTGTTTCTGCAAACAAAGTTGTAGAATTTCGATTATTTGTGGTTTTTGAAGTTTCTTTTTAAAATTAAACTATTCTGAAATGTCGGACAGTAATGATAGTGATATATTGTGCACTCCTCCAATCATTCGAGAGGCTGCAAATGTTGCAGTCCTTATAATTTATTACCCAAACAATCTAAGAGCAGGTAAAAGTGTACAAATGCAAAACATATCGAAACCTTTTCGAAAGAAGCTCCAAAAACTTCATCCCTTTTAAAAAAGGTAAAATGTTATTTGTTTGTACCTTTTTTATGTATATAATAAATATATATTACCTTTCAATTTAGGTGGCATTAATAATGGGTGTCTCTAAATATACATGTCCAGTGTTTTTTCTCTACTTTACAACATTAGTGCGGGAAATTGACATTTCCGATCGTCAATTGAGTGGGCGGCTATCTAGTTTCCAGTTGTCGAGTACAAAAAATATTTTTTCTACTAGCGTGCGGAAAAACGCATTTTCCGCACATTTTTTAGTGCGGAAAATCCACTTTACCGCACCGTGCGGCAAAGGATTTTTCCGCACTAGTTTTTCTACTATCGTGCGGAAAAACGCATTTTCCGCACGCTAGTAGAAAAACTATTGTTCCTAACACGTGCAGAAACCTATTTTTCCGCACTTAAATGCTTGACACCACTCCGCTACGCGTCGTGCTGTCAACGGCATTTGCGTGCGGAAAAATCGATTTTCTGCACTTGTTAGGAAAATAGCTATTTCAGCTAGAAACTAGATACACAGAAATTACGTGTTTATTACTGTTAGGGCAGAATACACAAAATATTATTTAAAAAGAATGTAGGTACGGTAAGTTATTTCTAGTCGGTCACTAACACGTAAATAAATATGGAAAATAATTATTTGAAAATACTTTATTTTCCCTTCTTTTCCTCCGTGTTGGAGGGACAGTTACGACTAGAGCTTGGAATTATATACACTCAATATAGTAAAAATATGCATAATATAAATGCACTCATAATAAGGAAAATATGCATCTTATAATTTCATAAAATATTCACACTGTATTATGCAGATTTATAGAAATAAGAGAAATTACACTAGTATTGAATTTTTTTAATTATAAAAAAACAATAAAATACAAAAACAAAACTACTGCAATTTTAATCTTTATTGATCTTATTTTAAAGTATTCTAGATTGATATTTAGACTGAACTAACGAACTAGCGAAAGTTATTTAAAAATATTCCCACCCCTTATTATTTCCTGGGAATTGATGTTACTGAAAAGCGACATAAAATGATTTCTTAGTAAAATACCACTTTAAGTATCAAGGAAGCTGTTGCAATATACTTGTATTGTAAATACTCTTTTATTGTAATCTGAATCCTCCATCCTAATGCCAGCTACAAGGCCTCGGTTTATTGACAAAGACCACAAATCTTGGACCCCTATCTACTAATATTTCTACTTCTATAAGAAAATGTAAAATTAAACAGGTGCCTGGAATTTTTAAGAAGACCGAATGACTATGGTAACTGCGGGACCGGTTCCTTGACGACTCATAAGCGTGTAGTTCTTTAAGTAGGATTCACACTCTTGCATTTCCATGCAGCAACTAGTTGCTGCATCACCTGCTGCAAAAGTTTTAATGCGCAACTCCAAAAATGTCCATGCATTCACACTCGTGCAACTTTAAATGCAGTGGAAAAATCACTACAGGGATGTTTTATTTTACCAACCAACACTGTTAGTTGTAATATAATGTTAGTAATCCTATGTAAACAGCATTTCAAAGGATAACTGTTGTTCCTGCTGTTTTTACAATGGATTTCGATGAAATTGTTTTGCATCTGATAATTGGTGCATCTGCATCTCTTTTATCAAGGAAAAGGCGGTGGTGGGTTAGGCCTTGGATACAAGAACGTGAAAGTAGTCTTCAAGGAAATATTCATCTACTCCATAATGAATTGGCGGTGCTCGATAAGGACAATTTCACTATCAATTCAAATTGATATTAAACTTATATTCAATGTTAATTTATTGAATTGAAAGTTAACTAAAAACTAAAAACTACCCCCCGATCCGTTACATGGTTATGTTTTTGTAATGAATTCTGCAGGAAGACAACAAACAAGCAAGTTGGTAATACGAATATCCCTAGAAAATCACTAGAATTGCTGCATGGAAATGCATGAGTGTGAATCCCACTTTAGCCACCTAGGTAGTCGCGTTGCTAAGGTGCTGACGTCATATCACATACTACCTCTATTAGTTGATTCCATTCAAGTCAGCTTGTATTTCAAAATTGGCTAAATTGCCAGTAAAGGAGAATCTAAAGCTGCGTACAGACCAAGTTCGCGAATAGTTCAGGAACAGTTCGCTAACAGTTCTCGAACCGATGTAGAAGTCGGTGTGTAGTACCTACTAGAGATCGCGAGCAGTTCATGTCGGTTGGGGAGTTCGCTATTTGAGCGGTACCTTCAAAGGAACTGTTAGCGAACACGGGTTAAACAGCAGTTCTAGTGTGGACGTTTATCGGTGATGATCGATTCTTGATTTAGCGAACAGCACTTATACGGTTAAAATTTATTGAAGAACGTACCTACTACCTTCCATTTGCAAATCCTTCAGTAAGTCAATAGGACCGTATTTCACTCGATTTGCAAATAAACTTCTTCTCCACCATCTTCTTTTACGGGTTCTTTCTGATTTCTTCTTTTTCAGTGCTGTTATAATTAAGAAACTAGCAAATGCAGCAATATCTTCTTCCTCGCTTGACGACGTCGACATTGTTTCTATATTTTAAAATAATAACAAGCACGACGAGCGAACTTCTCACGAACTACCTTCAAACTAAATGACGAACTCGTGTTTCAATTAAAAAACAGCGGTGTGGACGCTGAGATTGCGAACTGCTCGCTGATATTCGTTCATTATATAGGAATACTATTTTTTGTGTTCGTAAATTTCAATGATTATATCACTCATATATTATAGATCAATAGCATTTCAGAATTTTTTAAAAATGAACCAATTGATGAATTCAAATAAAAGTGGACTGTATATTGACGGTTGTTTATTACTATATTTAAAAAAACACAAACCAAACCTAGCAACACATATGCTACTATATAAATAATATTGATATGCGGTAACATAACTCCCCGCCTTGAAAGGGTGAAACTTTCAATAAATTAAATTATTGATTGATTAATTAGACAATTACATAATTGAAGAATAACAAACAAATAAATGAATTACATTTATATGAACAAATGAAACATATGAAAAAAAATAAAAAACATAACACAAAACCACTAAATAATGAATTACGATGCAGATGTAACTGAATCATCTGGAAGCTGGCATATTCTCATAATTGATCTTCGAAACGTTCCATTTTGGGTTCGCACGGATACTACTCGAACTATTGAGTCTGGTCCAGGATGTAATTCTATGATTCTGCCTAACTTCCATCTTGTAGGTGGCACGTTATCTTCTTTAATGATCACCAAAGTTCCTATTTTAATATTTGGATGACCAATTTTCCATTTGATACGTTGCTGCAATTCATAAATGTATTCGGTCGACCAACGGTGCCAAAAATGTTGGGTTAGTTGTTGTAGACGTTGGTATTGCGACAGTCTGGATTCTGCAATATGTGTTAAGTCCGGGTCTGGTACTTCAGTTAATGATCTTCCGACGAGGAAATGAGACGGAGTCAATGGTCTCAGGTCAGAAGGGTCAGAAGAATGAGGAAATAATGGACGAGAGTTTAGAATACATTCTATTTGTACAAGTATGCTATAAAATTGTTCAAAAGTTAAATGTGCGTTCTGTAGAACGCGTCTTAGATGGTGTTTAATTGCCTTAACTCCAGATTCCCAAAGGCCTCCCATATGAGGTGAGTTTGCAGGAATAAAAGACCAATTGAAGTTTTCTTTAATGAAAGATTCTTCAAGTTTTTTGTTATTTTTGATTAAAAAATTACCTAATTCTTTAAGTTGTGAAGCAGCTCCAATGTAATTTGAACCGTTATCCGAATATATTTTGAATGGCATGCCACGTCTCCCAGCAAATCGCCTTAGTGCTAATATGAATGCTTCAGTTGTTAAATCGGAAACAAGTTCAATATGAATTGCTTTGGTAGCAAAACAAATGAATAAACAAATGTAACATTTAGATATTTTTGAACCACGCCCTTTCCTATCTTTAATGTTAAATGGTCCAGCATAATCAGTACCAGTATTGTAAAAAGGTGAAGCAGGAGAAATCCTGTCCTTAGGTAAATCACCCATGATAGCATGCATTTGCTTGGGTCTTGCTCTGAAGCAAGGAATACAATTGTGAACCGTTGATTTGGCTAAATTTCTGCCTGAAATAGGCCAATAGTTCTGTCGAATAGATGATAATAAAAGCTGAGGTCCTGCATGAAGCAACCTTAAATGCTCGCGTATAAATAAAAGTTTAATAAAATAGTGATTGGAAGGAATAATCATAGGATATCTTGTATGAAATGGTAATTCTGCATTGCGTAAACGTCCACCAACTCGCAAAGTACCGTCACTGTGCATAAATGGATTCAAACTCAAGATTTTATGACGTTTACTTAATGAGTTGCCTTGATTTATTATGTTAATTTCTTCAGAAAATGTTTGACGTTGTACAATCTTGACAAGGCAGATGCGTGCCATATGAATTTCAGAAAAAGTTAATCTATCAAAGTTGCGTTTCGAAATGGATGTTTGTTTACTATTTTGAATAAAACGAAGACAATATGCCGTTACTCTTTCCAATTTCAATAAATCCGAGAAATTTTCAAATGGAAAAAAATTATCTTGTGTCACTATATGCGAATGTGTACTAACTATCTTTAATTCTGGCAGTTCATGTGATTGTGAAACGTCGAGAAAATTGGGCCATTGTGATTCTGTTTGCGAAATGAATGATGGACCTTTCCACCAAAGTGATGAGGTTTGTAATTCTTGAATTCGTATTCCTCTGGATAATAGATCTGCAGGATTGGATTTTGTGGGTATATGTCTCCAGTCCGATGAATTAGTAAGTGATTGTATTTCTGCAATTCTATTGCCTACAAACGTTTTTAAAAGATGTGGAGAGGTGTGAATCCATCCAAGTACAATTGTCGAATCGCACCAGTGTACTAAACGATTAACATTTACATAACTAGAATTCACCACTTTGCTGACCAATTTTGCAAGTAAGTGAGAACCAAGCAATTCTAACTTGGGAATAGTAAGTGTTTTTAGCGAGGCTACTTTGGTTTTAGCACAGAGGAGATTCACGAAAATGTTACCTTCTGAATCAATGGATCTAATATTGTGATGTATGCTATTTTCATTTGATGTCCATTTTCGCAATAGATTATAATGAAGTCGTTTCTCCAATGATAAGAAACGCCTTTCTGCTTTCTGCTTTGATTCACCTAATAAATCTAATGATCCGCGTAATGGAATAAGAACCTCAAATCTACCCTGTTGGTCACGCTTTGTTGTTTTAGTAAAATGAAATTCGCAACTATTTTCTTCTATTGATAACTTTTGCGAAGAGAAATCACAGTCTTCTATTTCCCAAAATTTTGAAATTTGCTGTGATATGTTTAATGAATTAAAATAACAAACGGTACTCGAAATGCTGACTGGTTTCTGTGGTAAAGAACCTGACACTACGAAACCAAATTGGGTTTTGTGTAAATATGGATATTTGTTATCCTTCTGATGACATAAAACTTCCCAAAAAACGTCTATACCCAAAAAAATGTCTATTTCCTTTGGCTCATAAAAGTTTGGATCAGCCAATGTGGTACCTTTAGGTACATCGATTGTTTTGATATCTACACTGGAAGACGGAAGCCTTTCAGTGATTTTTGGTAACAACAAGAAATTAAGAGTCGATTTAAAATTGTTGATACGCGAATAAATTGTGGCTGTGGTACACTCAGCTGCCATTGTTTTTGCTTGACAAACACCTATGATTGAAATGTTCGATTTCGAAGTATCTAATTTAAGGCGACGGTGAAGATCCAAAGACATGAAATTTGATTCTGATCCCGAATCTAACAGTGCAGTACATCTATGAGAATTATTAAATTTATCGATGATATTAACTACGGCTGTAAGTAAAATTTGTTGACTATTACAATTTTTTACCTTGGAATGATTGACGACAGATGATGAGGATGCTATTGTGTCATGTGAACTAATTGGGTCATGGATATTATTTATGGTATTAACGGGATTACCTTGTTCATGATTTTGTTCTACAGGATACATGTGTAAAAGAGTATTATGACGTCTATGACATGTTCGACAATTATAGTTTGATTTGCAATTAGATATGATATGTCCAGGTCTTAAGCAATTTATGCACAGCCTAAGCCTTTTAACTTCAGCTAATCTAGAATTTATTGATAATTCAAGAAATTCTTTACATGAATAAAGTTCGTGTTCTTGTTTACAAATAACACATGACCTACCAGTTGCAACGATATTATGATCTTTTCCTACGCTAATGCAGGAAGTTTTTTGATAGGGCCTATTGTATGATTGTTTATTTGCTAAATGAGACTGCGAAATGACTTGGCTATGTGAACTATATATGCTTGATTGTTTATCAATCTTTTCTAATAAATGGCATCTATTTTCTAAAAATTCGATTAAGTTACCCATTGTAGGCATACTTTCTACTTTGATTGTAATTACTTCCCACTCCTTTTTCGTGTTATAATCAAATTTATCCGTAATTAAATAAATTAAAATACTATCACATTCGTCTATAGGTTGTTTCAAAGCTTTTAATGCACGCAAATGAATTTGTACAGTGTCTAACAAATTGCGCAAAATAGTAAATGATTCCTTAGTAATTTTTTGTAATTCAAATAAACTTTTTATGTGATTATGTATCATTAACTTTTTATTCTTGAAACGTTTTTCTAGTAATGACCATGCTATTCCGTAATTTGTTGCTGACACTTCTAAACTCTGAATAATTTGTAATGCATCATCCTGTAAACATGATCGCAAATAATGAAATTTTTGTATTTCACTTATTTTGTCGTTCATGTGTATAAGAGAGTTAAATGTGTCGTAGAAGGATAGCCAATGCGAGTATTGTCCTGAAAAATTTGGCAATTTGATAACTGGTAATTTGACATTTTGTGTTGGCGAATCATAACGCGGTGCGTTTGGTGTATTATCATATGCTGATCTAATTGATTGCGCATCACTATCTATATCAAATTTACGTTTATATTTTAACAGAATTGCTTTTGCTTGTGAAATGCTATAAAAGTATGTTTCTGAAAATGATTCACGTTCAGCCATTTGCTCAGGGAGGTTTGCATCTTCAACTATAATTTCTATTTCATTCGTAGCGGCTTCAAACTCAGAACGCATGGTTTGCATGATATCAATACGTTCTTGCAACTCAATTGTATTTACTTCACTAAGATCACCTTCAATTAGTCGTAAATTATCTACATGTTTTTTGAAACTATCTAAACAAGATATGACAGATGAACGTTTTCTAAGTAGCGTTTTCAGTTTTGTCATGATTAAATGTTGTTAAATTTTGTACTTGTACAAATAGAATAAAGCAAAGGATAGAAAATATGATAGAAAATTACTATAAAGAAAAGGATGAAAAGTATGACCTGACCTGTTTGACTCGTCGACTATCTGCTGTGCACCTGGATTATTGCGAATGATTTCTAGACTGATTTGTTGGTGGATTTCATTCGACGAGACGTTTTTGTATTTGATTTTCTAATAAATGTCGTGATGATTCGAATTATCCGGCTCGAAGGACCAAAAATGATGAATTCAAATAAAAGTGGACTGTATATTGACGGTTGTTTATTACTATATTTAAAAAAAGCACAAACCAAACCTAGCAACACATATGCTACTACAGTGCCTTCATTAATGATTGATACCCACGTGACCTTTGATCCGTGGTGTCCTTGGGAGTTTCAGATTTAAATGTTGAAGTCAGGTAGGATTGGTACTCGTTGTAACTAATAAGTAACTAAAGTCACTAAAATTACTGTCAATTTACGTACATACAATCAGTTAGGGAATTATTAGATAAAGATTTGCCAACTGTGAAAGTTGGGTTGCCTATATTTTGTGGTCACGTGGGTATCAATCATTAATGAAGGCATTGTATATAAATAATATTGATATGCGGTAACACCAATCACGGCGGGAATTCGTGGATATACCTTCTTGGTCTATCCCCACTCTCCCCTCTCCACTCTTCTCTAAGCTAACCCAACCACTCTCCCCTCTCTCCTATAACCTAACCTAACCACTCTCCCCTCTCCTCTCTTCTCTAAGCTAACCCAACCACTCTCCCCTCTCTCCTATATATTCGATTTGGTGCTTCGGCTTCCTATTGGCTGTGGTGTCTGTAGCAACCGTAAATATACTACTCTGTTTTTTCTCTTTATCATTCAAGAGTGCCGTGATTTTTATATAGTTTTACAGTGTAGGTAGGTATAGACTGTGGTATAGACAAAAGACAAAAAATTACTAGTGTCAAAATTGAAATTGTCATTCTTGTAAGAACGTGATTCTTGAGGTTTTATTTTGAAAAATGCCAAAGCAAAAGGTTATTCCTTTAAAAAGAAAACGCAATGTGTTTCAGTGTGTCAAAAATATGACGACAATTGATTACAAGTGACGTTTCCACCAGTGACTTTAGTAACTTTTCTACACTGTTTCAAAAGTCAGACTGACATTTTGAGTTTGAAAATAGGTTAAATACCAAAATGAACTTAAAAATTCGTGACAAATATCATTCGATCACTTCCGTATATTCTAAATACTTTTCCCTCTTTCTATTCTCAATTGATGTTGCCATTAGGAAACATCCCTCGAACAAAGTTCACGGGTTCGAATAGAAATCGCGAAAAGTATATTCTAATATACGAAAGCGCTCTTATGATATTGCTACTGAATATTTGAGCTCTTAGATTCTACTTTACTTTACTGTCAATAATTTTGAAGACAGTTTTGTTGAATGATACCATAGCAGAAACACCAAAGGAGAGAGAGGAAGAGAGAGAGAGAGAGAGAGATAAAGAGAGATCCAGAACCATACACAATCAAATTACATATTATCATCTAAATAGATATACCCTTAGCCGCAACCTAAATATTGTGAACAGACGTAGAAATAATTGCATTAAACTATGGGCTATGGCACTACGGTCCTACAGTGTTCCGCCTTTTTGCCCAACTTTCGTCGATAATTCTCAAACGCCCTATAGAGATTATCTGTAGTTTGTAGGGCTTATCGCATATTATTATGATGCATAACGAAAGGAAACGAATGTTCACGTTTTGAAAATTATTTAAACATAGGCACTTTATTTTTCAGACAGACACAGCAACGGGAGACAATAATATTTCGTATAAAACATTTTTGGAAAAGAGTTGTCGTTTAGCAGAAAGTTTACGCCAATATGGAATCAAGCAAAATGATACCGTAGCCCTCTTTAGCGAGAACAGTCTTGAATATTTTTATCCTGTAGCAGCTGCTTTATATTTAGGTTGTATTGTAACCACCTTCAATCCTCAATATACAGTTGGTAAGATATAGAAAGTGAATTAATTTACTTCTACGTCCATATTATATCTATCACTAAATATTTTTTGTTTTTATTATAGGAGAAATTCTTCATGCAACTAATATTTCAAAACCAGTAGTGGTATTTTGTTCGGAAATGACAGTTGATTCGCTACTAGAAATTAGTCCTCGTATAGCATCCTTACGTAAAATTATAGTACTAGAGGCAGAAGACAGCCAAGATGGTTGCGAAACACTGGAAGGATTTATGGCTAATAATTCCAATGAGCATATCGATGTAGCTAATTTTAAACCGGTTGATGTTGACATAAATGAACAAGTTGCGTTTATATTGTATTCTTCAGGAACTACAGGCCTACCTAAGGGTGTAATGCTTACCCACAAAAATATTTATTCTATATATGCCACCTCAAGGTAAGCATTTTTAAAAAGTTATTGTATTTAGGAACTACTTTTAGAGTGAACTCCACTTTTAATTACTAAACTATTGCAGGAATCCAGACTATGCTCAAAAACTGGACCCTAGTAAAAATGTTACTATAGGATTGCTTCCTTTCTTTCATGCCTATGGACTATGTGTAATTTTGATTTGTTTAATAGATGGCAGACAAATCATAGTATTTAAAAATTTTGATCCCACCGTATTCTTAGAAACTATTCAAAACTACAAAATTGCAACATTATTTCTTGTACCACCTCTAGCCAACTTTCTAGCGAAAACACCTTTACTAGATAATTATGATTTATCCAGCGTTCAGATGATAAATTGTGGTGCTGCTCCTTTAAGTAAACGAACCCAAGAAACGCTAATGAAGCGGTAATATTTTAATGAATCAAAATAAATCACATATACTAATTTTGTTCATTGTAGATTAAAAAATGCAAAAACGTTTCGCCAAGGTTATGGTTTAACAGAAACTACTTTAGGTGTACTAGGTTTTCCTCTTGGACAAAGTCGATATGGTTCTTGTGGCAAGGTACTACCAAATGCGTCAGCAAAAGTCATTGATGTCGAAACTGGTAGACTATTAGGACCACGACAAAATGGAGAACTTTGTTTTAAAGGGGATCTTATAATGAAAGGTTATGCTGGAAACGTAGCAGCAACAAAACAAATAATCGATGAGGATGGTTGGCTGCACACAGGCGATGTGGGTTACTATGACGAAGATGGTTTCTTTTACATTGTCGATCGTATTAAAGAACTTGTAAAATATAAAGGCTTTCAGGTAGATATTTAAATCACGTTGTTAATTGCTCCCTTTAAAATCGTCGGAATTCTTGATACTCTTTCTGCAATCATAAATTAACCCAAAACTTATGTGAAAAGCTTTTCGGCAGAGGGGGTGGTGAGATCGTTCGAAACTTGCAAAGCAAGACCTCACTTTCAACTCTCTCAATTGAACATAGAGAACAGACGCTTTTGGAGTGTTAATATTTTATGAATATATAAATTGATCAACAAACTTCTCTAACCGATGTTTTTAATATTGTAGGTACCACCAGCAGAACTGGAAGCCATACTGTTATCCCACCCAAATATTGCAGATGCTGGTGTAGTTGGTCTTCCAGATGAATCAGCCGGTGAACTTCCAGTAGCTTTCGTAGTCACCGAACCAGATCAAATTCTTACGGAAAAGGAGGTTCAGGATTTTGTTGCAAGTAATGTATTTCTAATTTCAAAAGATTAACAAATTCTTTAATTACAATTTTTAGGTCAAGTTTCACCACAAAAGAAACTCCGCGGAGGGGTTCGCTTTGTAGATGAAATTCCAAAGAATCCAAGTGGTAAAATTCTAAGAAGAGTATTACGAGAGCTGTTGGTGAAGCATAAGTCCAAGCTTTAATTTTAAAACCAGTCTTTGCTACGTACACGTGGAACAAATGAAAATTTATTTGAACAATGAACTGTTTCGTGCTGTATTTTGAATTAACCTGTTTAAAAATACTAGTTGTTATAAACCAATAAATTAATAAATATTGTGGTGTTATTGTTAAATATTAAAAGAGTCGAAATTGTATAATTACTATTTACTGTACTTACATAGAACAGTGTTTAGCAAAGTGTACAATAAGAGTGCCAGAGTGAAATAAAGAATGGTAAAAGCTACTCTCGCTTGACCACGTATGTGGGCCATCTGGGTCCATCGTTGGCGGCCAACCTTTTCAGATGTTCCCGGTGTTCCGCTCCTGCGTAGTCGACTTCACAATACACCACAGTTACTTTTAGGATTATCTTGTGTTCCTTACCTTTCTTCACCGCCCTTCCATGCTTTTGAACCTTTGATTTTAATTCTTAAATTTTAAATTTTTGTATCCTTTATGAAATACTTAGATTACTTAGATTATTAGGAAAGAGATATGGAAAAAAAAATACTAGCATGTAAGTAAAAGTAAAATATTAACCACCAGTATTTTTTCATTGTGTTTCAAATATTTAGCAGATATTATGGCACGCCGTTTTACTTTTTATTGTAGCATATAAAATTATCTCTATGATATTCTTAAACCGGGAAATAAAATTATCCTACCGATAATTTTTAATATTTTAAAATATCATTCAGATAATTTTAATTCTTTTCAAATATCATTGAAATATTTTCCAATATTTTTTAATAACAGGTATCTAAATGGAATATTTATTATCTAAACGATATTTTTAAATAATTAAAATTATCTAAACGATATATTTAAATAATAAAAAATATCGTTAGGATATTTTTAATTCTTTAATAAAAAATATCGTTGAGATAATCTTAATCCCCAAATTTAAAAAAATAGTTATTTTTATTTAAAATTGTCGTTTAGATAATTTTAAATAATTAAAAATATCGTTTAGATAATTTTAATTATTTAAAATTATCATTCAGATAATTTTAAATCATAATTTAGGCTTGGTTTATGCAGCGACTTACATCGAACTTAATTTAAGGACTTAATTTAAGAAAGTTGAATGGTACAAAATACATACTGCCGTTTATGCATGATTTAACGTTCACTTAATTTAAGGATTTAATTTAAGAAGTTCGTAGCCTTAAACTTCTTAATTAATTAAGTCTTAGGTTAAATTACTGCGCGCGCATCGGTTTCTAAGGAGATGATTTGTTATCAAACCAAATGTTCGCATCATTAGCGTATCATGTACGAAATTATTGCGAAATTACTAGTTTTCGTAGTTATTTGTTTGTTAAAAAAATTTTCACAGCTTCATTCTTGCACCAAAGTTCGGAAATATGTAATAAACTTCCAGGAAACAAGCTAAATATTGCTTACTGCAAAATAAGTTATGTAGTAAAGTCGGCAAATTTCTGCCTGCGCTACTGTCTTACGAAAAATGAATACCTAATAGTACAGTTTTCTAAATTATCGGTAATACATGCTTGTATTCTTAAGTTAAATTAATTCCTGCATAAACGAACATAAATTAAATTAAATTCTTAAATTAAGTCCTTAAATTAAGTTGCATAAACCAAGCCTTAAAAATATCGTTGACATAATTTTAATTATTTAAAATTATCATTTAGATAATTTTAAATCACGATTTAAAAATATCGTTGAGATAATATAAATTAATTTAAAATAAGGTTAAGATAATGTCAAATATTTAAAAATGTCATTCAGATAATAAAAATCTTTTCTGTATTATTGAAACTGTAAAAAGTTTCAAATTGTTATTATGACATTCGAATAAATATTATGTAAACGATATTTGTAATAATTTTAAAAATATATAAAGACAAAATACATTTTTATTATCAGAACGTAATTTTTAATTACATTAGATTGTCTCACTAATATTTTTAAATAATTAAATTTATCTCATTGATATTTTTAAATAATTAAAGTTATCTCAACGATATTATTAATTCAGATAATTTTAAGCAATTCTATGGTAACACGAATTAAAATTATCTTAACGATATTTTTAAATAAATAAAATTATCTCAACGATACTTTTAAATAATTTAAAACATCTAAACGATATTTTCAATTAATAAAAAACATCGTTAAGATAATTTTAATTCTGGAATTTAAAATATCAGATAGATAATTTTAATTATTTCAATATATCGTTAAGATAATATTATATATGACAATAAAGAGTAAAACGGTGTGCCATAAGATAGTATCTATATTTTAAATGTATCTGTACCTACCTATATGTCAAGGTACCTTTTCTTTGTACAGTGCTTAGTTTTTAGTTAAGGCCTACAATCTACGGTTTTGAAACATATTTGTCTACGTATTCATGTTATCAGTCAACGGTGTTATGTAGACTTATGCTTCTTGGGAATCTAGGTTAATTATGAGTACTAAGTAATGAAATCGAATGATGTGTGTTAGGTCATTTTCATACGTCCATTAGCTCTAGAAAAGAAGCAATACCTACGTAAAGAAATTACAAAATTACAAATTATTAAAGAAACTTATATTAAATTCGAGAACTAATCAAATCCAAGACAATTAGCCTACTATTTAATTACTTACGAGGTAGTAGTGAAAAGTTTTAAACTTACACCGTAGGAAGGTTTAGGTATTATAGAGTTTCCCTGAGTTTGATTAAAAACGTTAGTAGACACGCGTATGATAATAAAGCAAAATTATTGTTGGAGCTACTACCTACATCTAATGTTACAGATTCTATAACAGACATGTGGAACAAATTCGAAATGACAAAGTAATGTATTCATGTAGTGTCAATAATAGTATATTATATTATTAGGAGTATAAGCAAAGCTTTATGTGCTGAGGCTGGTTGACTGCCGATCGTAGTGAGGCAGCCAAATCAGCCGAAGCACATAAAGCGCTTATACTCCGAATAATATATGTAATTTTATCTCCAAACGTGTAAAATTATAATACAAAAATAAACATCTAATTAAAAAGGTTATTTCGGGAAACATTACACTTATACGAAAATCGCATTGCCTGATAGACACTTTCTACATATTACCGTAGCAACCCACCATAAAAGTTGAATGCTATAGGCATATAAGTACTTTATCTGCCTAAGCATATAAGTGAAACTTATACTACCAACAGTCTGTCATTTAAATGCCACTTTTATGACGTTTGGAGATAAAATAAATTATGCCCTTCTACAGGGTGTCTCTAAAATATGGTGCCATAGCTTAACCACAGATTCCGGGGATCAAAATAAGACGATTTAACGCAACTTACCTCTATCCGAAATTGCTTCGTTAAAGCGCTATCCAACGCCAAAAATCTTCAAAAAATTTCTATTTTTTTAAATAACAAAAGATTGTTTTTAGCGATTAGGATGAAATTTGGGATGTGATTCTTTACTGGAAAAAGCTGTTTTTTGACATCATTTTTTTGTTCAGGAGTGTCGCGTAAGTGGTCAAAGGTTGATCATCCACAGGCAAAGAAGCCCATATTTTTTTAACAGTTGGGTCAATAGTTTTCAATTTTTTTACAGAGAGACATTCTTATTTTAAATATTTTTTGTTGCTTGTTCGATTTCGGTATCTCCCATAGTTTAGGCTGAAACAAACTGTTTTGATTGGCTGCGGTGCATTTCTTAAAACAGATGTAGTAATCTAGTTGTCCCGTATGCTGAGAAAAATGACGAAAATACAATTTTTTACGTAGAATCAACTTTTGCATCCGGGAAAATGGTAGTCACATTGAGCATTTGCTGTAAATCTATTAATTTACCGGCGCGGTGATACAAAATAAGCTGAACTATTTGTTGAGAAATGGTTCAGGTTATTTTTCGCCACCCTTTAGATACTTGTTAGTAATAAACTTTATATCAAATTGTCTTTTCGTCATTTTTCTCAGCATACGGGACAACTAGATTACTACATCCGTTTTAAGAAATGCAGTGCAGCGAATCAAAATATTTTTTTTCAGCCTAAACTATGGGAGATGAAAACTATTGGCTGAACTGTTAAAAAAATATGAGCATCTTTGCCTGTGGATGATCAACCGTTGACCGCTTAGTTCCTCAACAAAAAAATGATGTCAAAAAACACCGCTTTGCAGTAAAGAATCACATCCCAAATTTCATCCTAATCGCTAAAAACAATCTTTTGTTATTTAAAAAAATAGAAATTTTTGGAATATCTTTGGCGTTGGATAGCCCTTTAACGAAGTAATTTCGGATAGAGGTAAGTTGCGTTAAATCGCCTTATTTTGATCCCCGGAATCTGCGGTTAAGCTGTGGCACCTGTATATACAGGGTGTTTGGTAAGTCGAGTCGAAAAATGAAACCCCATATGTAATTTTTAATTCTAAATCGAAAACAAAGAATATTTGTTTTTAAAATTCGGCTTCATTTCTGAGATATTTCACTTTAAAATTTTGTCGAACAAAAATTAAAAAACAAGTGGATAGAATATTATAAGTACAAAGGTAGGCTATGAAATGAATATAGCGTTCAACTAAATGTTACAGAACACAAGAATTAGAATAACTGTTCAAAAATACCACCATTTACGCGGATACAAGCTTGACATCTCTTTATTAAAGAATGGTGTACCGATGCAAAATTTGTTAGTTGAATATGTTGCACCGCATTGTTAAATCGTTCTTCCATTTTTGTTCCACTGTATTTATTTGTTCAGCATAAACTAATTGTTTTAAAGAACACCAAAGGAAGGAGAAATCCAGAGGGTTGAGGTCCGGAGATAATATTATCAACTTTTTTTTAATTTTTGTTCGACAAAATTTTAAAGTGAAATATCTCAGGAAAGAAGGCCAATTTAAAAAAATATAATATAATAAGTACTTTTGTCTGGAATTTAATTTCTTCGTCTGAAAAAGGCGTTTTTTGATGAAATTTTAACCGCCCGTTACCTCTTTTCTCTTCTCTCATTTCTACAATAAAATGTATTGCATTTATTTAATTGGTTGCTTCTCCATATAAAACCAAAATCAAACAATTTTGAACCGTAATTTTACCTTCATTTGGTTGATAGTCCACGAACTTCTGAATAACACTTTGTACGTAAAGAGAGTATACTATACTTATGTAACTAATATTCTCAATTAAGATAATGTAATAAGTTCTATTTCTACTCCATTGGTAGTGTCGATATTCACTACAAAGCAACTAGGTGTCTTTATCAGGATTCGAATTAAAAAAAACTTAGAAAATAAATTCAGGTATAGTCTGAATATTGTGATTTGGTACTAAGACAGCTAAATGGCAGAAAAATTTATAATTCATGGCCCAAAAATTGATGTTACAACGCATGCTTCTATTGGACAGCAACTGTACGATGGTCTATTGCAGAATAAAAATCTACATTCTGCATTTGTGAGTATTTTATTAAAAAAATATTTTTATCTTTTAAATACTTCTTGCAATTGTCTTCCAGTTTACTACTTTGAAAACGGCGAAGCCAATCAAATTTAAAAACTAATCGTTTTATTAATCTTGTTTCAGACAAATGCTACAACGGAAAAAAGTATTTCTTATGAAAGAATTTTAGAAAAAAGTTGCCAATTAGCAGAGAGTTTAAAGTTGTATGGAATTAAACAAAACGACATAATTGCGGTCATCAGTGAAAACAGCCTTGAATATTTTTGTCCAGTTTTGGCTGCTTTGTTTTTGGGTTGTGTCGTAACTACCATTAATCCTCGATATGAAATAGGTGAGTATTAAAAGGAAAATACTTTTGATATTATTGAATGCGAGAAAGTTGATTAGATTATCTCTTGTTTTTCATTGCCGCAATATACAGAGTGGCCTAATAATAATCTTGATCGCGGAGGCCTTAGAAACCAGTAAAACTTGTGTAATCTGTACCTACCTACCAAGCTTTTAGTTTAAAGGATGTCGTTATTAAGGGTTGAGGGTGTTATAATGACCACTGAGGTCGCAATGTGCTGTCCGGGGGCCTTTGACCTAAAGAGGATCTACGGCGACTGCGGGCGTCATTATCTTATAACACTCCAAGGTTTATATAACACTCGAGGTGCCTTCAACTTTTAATCTCCTACTAATCTGCTATTTAATTCGAAAATATTTGATTTCTAAGCCTGTCTATTTGACATTTAATTTGTGTTGGCGTTAATCAAGACTATTTTGTACATTGAATTGTTGTATTTTCATGCTAGTATTCAAAATAATGCCCTAGATCCTATTAAAAAAAATAATAGACCTAAAGCATTATTTCTCAGTTAATATAGGTATATCTCAAAATAAGGTGATTACCTGCTGCAAAATAATAGATTAGTAGGATATTAAAATTATTTCTTGCTAAGGTAAACCACAAGTGCTAGGAAGGAAATCAACAGGCCGAGATACACTTCAAGCACTAGGGGAAAGTAACAGCCGAAGTAAACCTGAAGCTCTAAGGGAGAGTTGCGAGGTAAACCTTACACTCTACAGAGGAAACCTGCAAACCGATGTAAACCTCAAGCGCTAGAGAAGAGCAGCAGGCCAAGGTAAACCTCAAGCGCGAAAAAGGAAAGGAGCACCCTAAAGTAAACTTCAAGCGCTAGGGATAAAAGCAGCAGGTTGACGAAAACCTCAAGCGCTAGGGGAATGTAGCAGACCGAGGTAAACCTCAAGCACTAGCGGAGAGCAGCTGTCCGAGGTCAACCTCAAGCGGTTCCTGTGGAAGTCCTAGTTATGGTCCCTGGGGAGGTCTTTGTAGTGGTCTTTGTGGTGGTCCCTATGATTTCCCCTGTGAAGGTGGCTGTGCTGGAGCTCCACGTCCTTGAGGTCCGTCTAATGGTGATCGTTGTTGACTACGTCCTTGCGAGACGTTGATTTCTGGCACAGAACCACGAGCTTCGGCAGATCCTGGAGGACCACTCACTAAATTTTGAATTGAAAATGTATGTGAAGCACATGCTGGTGATCAGCCACACCTTTAGACATACCCATATAACACGGGATATCTTATGGACGTTCATTTTACGTCCAAAATACGGCCGCACGTCCATGGACGTAAAACGTATGTCCATCGGACGTCTATAATTGGACTCCATCGGATATTCATTTTGGATATCTTATGGCCGTCCATTGTAGGTCCAAAATACGGCCGCACGCCCGTGAACGAGAAACGGATGTACATCTGACGTCTATAATTGGACGTCCATCGAATATCCATTTTGGATATCGTATGGACCTCCATTTTAGGTCCAAAATACGTCCGCATGTCCGTGAACGTGAAACGGATGTCCATCGGACGCCTATAATTGGACCTCCATCGGATATTCATTTTGGATATCTTATGGACGTTCATTTTACGTCCAAAATACGGCCGCACGTCCATGGACGTAAAACGGATGTCCATCGGACGTCTATAATTGGACCTCCATCGGATATTCATTTTGGATATCTTATGGACGTCCATTGTAGGTCCAAAATACGGCCGCACGTCCGTGAACGAGAAACGGATGTACATCCGACGTCTATAATTGGACGTCCATCGAATATCCATTTTGGATATCGTATGGACCTCCATTTTAGGTCCAAAATACGTCCGCATGTCCGTGAACGTGAAACGGATGTCCATCGGACGCTTATAATTGGACCTCCATCGGATATTCATTTCGGATATCTTATGGACGTCCATTGTAGGTCCAAAATACGGCCGCACGTCCGTGAACGAGAAACGGATGTACATCCGACGTCTATAATTGGACGTCCATCGAATATCCATTTTGGATATCGTATGGACCTCCATTTTAGGTCCAAAATACGTCCGCATGTCCGTGAACGTAAAACGGATGTCCATGGGACGCCTATAATTGGACCTCCATCGGATATTCATTTTGGATATCTTATGGACGTTCATTTTATGTCCAAAATACGGCCGCACGTCCATGGACGTAAAACGGATGTCCATCGGACGTCTATAATTGGACCTCCATCGGATATTCATTTTGGATATCTTATGGACGTTCATTTTATGTCCAAAATACGGCCGCACGTCCATGGACGTAAAACGGATGTCCATTGGACGTCTATAATTGGACCTCCATCGGATATCCATTTTGGATATCGTATGGACTTCCATTTTAGGTCCAAAATACGTCCGCATGTCCGTGAACGTGAAACGGATGTCCATAGGACACCTATAATTGGACCTCCATCGGATATTCATTTTGGATATCTTATGGACGTTCATTTTATGTCCAAAATACGGCCGCACGTCCATGGACGTAAAACGGATGTCCATTGGACGTCTATAATTGGACCTCCATCGGATATCCATTTTGGATATCGTATGGACTTCTATTTTAGGTCCAAAATACGTCCGCATGTCCGTGAACGTGAAACGGATGTCCATAGGACACCTATAATTGGACCTCCATCGGATATTCATTTTGGATATCTTATGGACGTTCATTTTATGTCCAAAATACGGCCGCACGTCCATGGAGGTAAAACGGATGTCCATTGGACGTCTACAATTGGACCTCCATCGGATATTCATTTTGGATATCTTATGGACGTCCATTGTAGGTCCCAAATACGTCCGCATGTCCGTGGACGAGAAACGGATGTACATCGGACGTCTATAATTGGACGTCCATCGGATATCCATTTTGGATATCGTATGGACCTCCATTTTAGTTCCAAAATACGTATACGTCCGCATGTCCAACTAGTTTTTCACTTTTCATTATACGTTAAACTGTTTTAAGAAAAGTAAGTGGCAATTATATGAACAAAATTCAGTATAATTCATGGCACTCTAGAATTAAAAAGTATTTTTGAAATTAAAAATTTGTAAGTAAGTTCTAAAATCTGTAATATCTTGACACTGTTATACGCAGAATTTAATACAGAGTTCAAATATGCAAAAATTTTGGTGTTCGTGCACAAGTAAATAAAAGAGTTTTTGTCCATCTTCAAGTTAAATGTTCTGTTTAGCAAATGCACTGATGCTTAGGGGCAAAGTAATAAGGGTTGAATTTACCTGGAAAAATCTTTGACGGTTTACCTGTAACAACCTGTTGGGGCTGTTTGGTATGTTCGAAGGTTTCTTACTTGACCATTACGGCCTGGCATTGCGTTTTTGAACGTTGATATTTGATGTTAGTTGAAAGTGTTAGTTGATGTTTTCACGTTCCACAGGTAAGTTTTACAATAGCTACTACCAAAATTTCGTGCATAAGTTATATAGTAGGTGATTACTTTTTTTTAATTAATTGCATTCAAATATAGCTTATATATTCATATTAAATTATAAATGTAAAATATCAAATACAAGAACTTTTTCAAGACCGTTTTAAGCTACCCCTGCAATTTATTACTTACCTACTAAATTTAACAATTAATTTTTTATTTTCAGCGTTTAGGATATTCTATAATTTATTACTACCCACTACGTTTTTGCTTCCTATAATCCGTACAGCGAGCGATTTTTTTAGGTGAGTTGTGCATAAGTTATATATAATATAGTATAATAAGATTGTTCCATACGTGTTCCATACTTAAAAAATACTGCAGTTCTTTATGGGGAACGTTGTTGCCAAATTTTCAATACCGTTTTAAGCTACCCCTGCAATTTTTTACGTACCTACTAAATTTAACAATTAATTTTTCCATTTTTCCAACCAATTTGCTTCGGAATTTAGTTGGTATGGTTTAAAGAAGAAGCAAATATTTGGAAAATTAATATTAAGTCAACTAATCATTGGTAAGTCTTTATTTTGCAATGTATTCTTCAAAAAAGTTTGTACACATTGATTTTATTTTAAAGTATTTCGGCAAATAACCTGAATGCCATTGTTTAACTGAATTGGATTTGTTATTGGACCAATTTTCGTATTACTTTCATGGCAATGCATACTCTAAATTATTGTTTCTGTTTATAGCTGCTGGTGTGAAACTTAATAAAAAAAACCACGACGAAAGAGCTGGAAGAATGCATTAAAAGCTGGTTACGCCGTGCAAAAGAAATAAGGGCTGTGATTGAAAGTAAAAGATCAAATAAATAATTTTAGGAATGTAGTATTTACTTTTTCCCCTAAATAAATAATAAATATAGCAGTACGATTGAAGTCTATGTTTTATTAACCTACATCTGCAAAAAGGATATTCTTTGAACACCCATATCAGGACATTCTATCATATAGATTATTCAGGGGACATGCTATAGACGTCCAGAATATTCCGGAAGGATGCCCGCGGTGTGTCCTATACAGGACGTACTATAGGCATCCTTCCCGGATATTCTGGGACGTCCACAGGATATTCATTTCATGTTCACTGGACGTTCATACGCCGTCTTTTTGGTAAAATTACGGACCTCCACAGGATGTCCTCAATGGACGTTCAAAGAATATCTTATGTGGACATACACAGAACACCCTCTGTAGGACGTTTAAGGGACATCCTTCCAGGATATTCTGGGACGTCCACAGGATGTCCATTTAATGTCCGGCGGACGTCCAATGGAAGTCCATATGTCGTGTTTTTGGCAAAATTGCAGACCTCCCCAGGATGTCCTCAATGAACGTCCAAAGGAAATCATATGTGGACATACATAGAACACCCTCTGTAGGACGTTTTAAGGACATCCTTTCGGATATTCTAGGACGTCCACAGGATGTCCATTTAATGTCCGATGGACGTCCAATGGACGTCCATATGTCGTGTTTTTGGCAAAATTACGGACCTCCACAGGATGTCCTCAATGGACATCCAAAGAATATCTTATGTGGACATACACACAATACCCTCTGTAGGACGTTTTAGGGACATCCTTCCCGGATATTTTGGGACGTCCACAGGATGTTCATTTAATGTCCGGCGGACGTCTAGCGGATGTCCACAGGTCGTCTTTTTGCCAAAACTTTGACCTCTACAGGAACTCCTTAAAGGACATCCAAAGGAGGTTCAGTACGGATATCTTCTGGTAGTCCATACTTTTGCCAAAAAGACTACGTATGGACGTCCATAAGACGTCCGGCGAACGTAGAACGGACGTCCTGCGAACATCCTCAATGTCCATGGAGCACATCCATACAACGTCCACTGGACGTCCTTGTGTTATGTGGGTAGGTATAATACTATTTAATAGATGACAGTTCAGTTAGTGGTTCCCAGCCATCCATACTTTTAAGGTTTCCCCTACAACAAAGTGTAACCGAGAACAATGATTTTGCCTTGCCGAAAGACGGCCGCCGCTGGCTGCACTTTATGACTTTTCCCAGTTGTCATTGCATTTTCTCGTGGACCTTAACAAGTGCGTCGAATCGGTGATAAAATGAGATGGGGAGTTAATAGTGAAACGTAAATATATCCGGCATTGAGGAGAAAGTGTGCGAAATTGGAAATTTCTGCGGCCCCGTCAACATTAAGTGCTGACTTAGACATTACGCCATATTAGGTTACATATGAGGTCTGGTGATCCTCATGTACTCGAGGTCGTGCCCATACTTGGACATGCAAATTACTACTTGTCCTTATAATAGAATTATCATGATAGTACCTATCACATTCACAAGAAACAATCATCGAGAAAACTAGCCTTTTAGAGTCAACATCGCTACAAAACTAACTCCTTTTAACATCCGCCCTTTAACGAAATTTATTTTTCCCTTATTAATGAATTGCATATTTTAGGAGAAATTCTTCATGCAACTAATATATCACGACCAACTATAATATTTTGCTCAGAAATAATCGTAACATTATTATCAGAAGTCAAAGAGCAGATAAAATCGATCCGAAAAATTGTCGTGATGGATACAGAAAATTCGTACAATGATTGTGAATCCGTCGAGCAATTCATTACCAATAATTTAAAAATGGAAGTGGATATAAGTAAATTTAAACCCATTAGTGTCAATGAAAATGAAGTAACTTTTATCTTATACTCTTCGGGAACTACTGGGTTACCTAAAGGTGTAATGTTGAGTCATAAAAATATAAATGCGGTGTTTACTAATTTAAGGTAAAATTCTGCATATACACCACGCGTAACTAAAGAAAAGCTGAGGGGCATGTGACAGCTGCTTATAAATGACGCGGATTGTGACTTATAGCTCCTACCATAATAATGATCTAGAACTAACATTTGTGGAGAAGCTTTTCTTTCGTTTCGTGCCCTGTGTTTTGCTTGTACTACATAGTATTATTAACTTTTTTAATTTACGATTTCAGAAATACAAATTACGCTAAAACATTTGAATCAGGAAGCGATGTTACACTAGGATTACTTCCTTTTTTTCATACGTCTGGGTTGTGCCTAATACTTACATCACTGTTGATTGGTAGACAAATCATTTTACTGAAATCATTCGAGCCACATACATTTCTGAAATCTATTCGAAAATACAAAATCACAACTTTGGTTATTGTGCCAGCCTTAGTAAACTTTCTAGCGCAAAGTCCATTAGTTGATAATTATGATTTATCAAGTATTGAAACAATAACATGTGGTGGTGCACCTCTTAGTAAACGAAGTGAAGAACTTCTAATTCAACGGTAAGTAGTAAAAGAAAAACAAAACAAAAGACCGAATTCGTATAAACATTTTACTGCAGATTAAATGTAAAAACAATTCGTCAAACCTATGGAATGACAGAAACAACTTTAAATGTGTTGTTTGTTCCTCTTGGAGAAAATAAACACGGTTCTTGTGGTAAAGTGGCATCAAACGTTTCAGCGAAAGTGGTGGATATTGAAACTGGTAGAGTATTAGGACCACTACAAGAAGGAGAACTTTGTTTCAAAGGAGACCTTATAATGAAAGGGTACGTTGGAGACAATGCAGCTACTAAAATAGCCATCGACGAAAGTGGTTGGTTACGAACTGGTGACGTAGCGTTTTATGATGAAGATAAATTTTTCTTCATTGTGGATCGCATAAAAGAACTGATAAAGTATAAGGGTTTCCAGGTAAGATGTTTTATCGACATCATTAGATCTAAGACAAGTAAAATTCAAACTTGTTTTTAAAATCAAGAAGCAAACACAAATTAATGTACCTATTGTATTTTAGTCAATCTGCCTAAATGCAATGTGTACATCAACAACATTGCCCAAAGATTCTTCTTCAATACATTAATTATTACAGGTACCACCAGCTGAATTGGAAGCCATACTGTTAACACATCCAAAAATTGTTGAAGCAGCTGTTGTAGGTTTTCCAGACGAAAGAGCTGGTGAGGTTCCTGTAGCATTTATAGTCATAGCACCTGATCAGAAGCTTACAGAAAAAGAAGTGCAAGATTTTATTGCAAGTAAAATATTGCATATTACGGTGAAATTATAATATGCCTTCAATTATTTACACTTTCCAGAGAAAGTTTCACCCCAGAAAAGACTACATGGAGGTGTCCGGTTTGTAAATGAAATACCGAAGAACTCAAGTGGTAAAATCCTCAGAAGAGTGTTAAGAGAGCTTCTGCTAAATAATATGTCCAAACTGTAATTTATGAAATAAATAGTTTCTATATGTATAGGGTGTGTCCCAAATTAAATTTCTATATAAATGTAACTGACAAACTAAGTAGGTATAAGAAAGAAATTCAGAAAATGTTATGAATCAATTCATTTGATTAAAACTATGTTAGCATAGTAATTAGCATACAGCTGAATAAAATTTTATAATATGAAAATGTATGGATAATGCAGCCAATAAATATAAGTGCCTTTCTTTCCGCGTGACTTTCTTTCCAGTGACTTTTTTCCGAGATCCTTTTTTCCGGCGACATTATTTCCGCTGGCCGTAATTTCCCTATAAGCATTACCCTATGTTCCTCACAGTAACTTTGATCTCTAGTACGGATTACAGTATACTTACAATGTTTCATATTTAAATACAACCACTATAGCAAAGACTATACCCACTAGCAGGTTAAAAATTGTTCAATATACTAAACGTCATTCCCGGAGACCGCGACTAGCATGTAAAGAAAACCACGTGACACATGAGATCTGTGATTGGTTGCATGCAACCCGCGCAAGCAAGCAACCAATCACAGATCCTACTACGGCCATGTGTCACGTAGTTTTGTTTACATGCTAGTCGCGGTCTCCGGGAATGACGTTTAGTATATGCAGCTAAAGAAACAAAAAAGGAAACCACGATTAAATTTTATAACATAATCATAGATATACAGGGTGTCTCTAAACCTAGTACCATAAATTTACCAGCCGCTTCCTGACGTAAAAATAAGTCGAAAATGTCTATAAAACTTTTGTCCTAAACCGCAGCATAAGGAAGCTACCTACACGTCTTAGAAAATGGTGTTGAAAAAATGGAAAACAATTGCATTTTAAAAACGGTTTGAAATAAAAAATCGAAATTTTGCATGCAGCCTAACCTATTGAAGGTATAAACAGTACGAACACTTACTGTAACTATTTTTATTTTAATTTATTTTTCAATAAATTAATTTACATACAAATCCAGCATTCTAAATTGATTTTGGCTAAACAGAAAACCTGCATTTTATAGAAAACGGTTAGTCCAAGCGAGTTGAAACAAGAGTACTTTTTTTGTTAATTAGGCAACAGGGAATACAAATCTCTAAACTAAAATGGAAAAAAACAAAAGGTTAAGAAAAACGGGTTACAAGAAGAAGGGGATAACCCCCACTCGCGCCCCCCCCCCCCCTAGTTAATTTACAAAAAAAAATAGTAGAAAGTTTATACCTTTAATAGATTAGGCTGCCTGCAAAATTTCGATTTTTTTTATCTCAAACGGATTTTAAAAGGCAATTGTTTTCCGCTTTTTTCAACACCATTTTCAAAGACGTGTAGCTTCCTTATGCTGCGGTTTAGGACAAAATTTTTATAGACATTTTCGACCTATTTTTACGCCAGGAAACGGCTGGTAAATTTATGGTACTAGGTTTAGAGACACCCTGTATAAAAGGAACAATCCATCATAGTTTATAGATTATCACCATTGCGTATGATGAAGGTACAATCCAACAAATTAGTGACCGAATGGGATGGGTTGGAAGTTGGGATGGGCGGTATTTGGCAAGTTTCACAACTACATCTTAGGAGCAAAGTATTCTATACTGCATCTCACGGTCAGTTTAGAGTATGGGGTCTTATGGCGCGCCGTGTTGCAAAACTTCGTCTTAAAATTGCTTTGAAATACCAACCTCCTGTGAATCATTATGTATGCCTTTTGTTGTACACACCCTAATCGGCGATAACTACCTACTTTTAAGAGTTACCTGGACATCCTTTACCATTTACTCCATTTAAGCATTATACCCTGTTGTTAAGGCACGTAGAGCTGGAAACCTAGTACAGACAAGTCCCATAAGGTTTGCATTGCCCTATTCTCTTCCACACTCTAAACTGACCGTGAGACGCAGTATACATGTCTATCTTGGCAGTGTTGGTAATATACATAATGAACTACACTAAACAACGTATACAGCAAGGTGCAGATATAATGTCGTAAGTAGGAGGTAACATGTTGAACAGGCGATACTATCACCGAAAAACGTTTACCTGCCTGCTATTGTTAAGGAAGCCCTTCGCTTGCAGCGGCATTTGTCGGTGATAGTATCGCCTGTTCAACATTTTACCTGCTACTTGCGACATTACATTTGCACCTTATTGTACAAAAATAATGGATGTAGTAACAGATCAATGACATAACTTAAATGGCAATGAGGTGGATATCTAATAAAAGAAGAAAGGACGAAAGACAAAGAGGAAGATGATGGTCGCGATGAAATGATAACTTTTAGGGAATATATCGGATTGACAAAAAAGGGAAAGAACCCGCTAAGATTAAACAAATTTAGAGAAGAGATACGTTCAATATTGGATTCCTAAAGACTGTAGCGAATGGCTGAAGACGCTGATATTAGTGTTACGAGACACATTTGGACAAACACCATGTACAGTCAGTGACAAATGTTTTCACCAGTATTATACCACTGAACCCGTTTTTCAGAAAAATATAAGAAGTAACATAACGCCGTTTTTATTTTTTAGATAGGTATGTTGGTAACGCTGTTAACAAGATGTAATCAAATAGAGAAACGTGTTATACTTCTCAGTAAAGCGGGTTACAGTTCTATAACATTGGTGAAAACGTTTGTCACTGACTGTACAGTAATAGATAGGTTTAGGTTAGGTACCTAACCCTAACCCTTTTTTCTATTAGCCGTTAGGAAAGAATATCGAACTATGATGCTACAGTAAACTATAGTATCTATCATATTTACAACTCTATAAATGACAGGAAAAAAATACTACACACAAAAAAAGATTTATATTTGATCCAAGTACCTTATTATTATTTACTATACACAAAATTACAATTATACAGGAAGATTTACACATAGATAGATTATCTAATTTGTGCGTGTTTCAGGGATTCAATCCCGCTTACTTTAATATTTAATTTAATCCTTACTTATAGTGATATAACTATGATGTTTTTTTACACAATAGGGACCGGCCATCTCGTGGCATATACCTCGATGGGTAAGCGCTTATGACAGGTGTCATGCGAAGATTTACTTAAATCGGAGAGTACATTCTATACTTTCCGTTCTTGCTCGAATAACTTTGCTCTGTGCTTGTTCAGATAATTCTACGCGGTGATCTGTCAAAATCCAACTTGTGACGGTCATATAACTCATAAAAATATGGAATGACGTAACAGATATAGTTAAGCTCCTCCCTTCGAATTGATGGCACACAAAAACCAGTTTCACATACTACAATTAATTACAACGTATGATGTAGAACAGCAAATCGGGCAAGTGTCAAATGTCGGTGGTTGCGTGTTTTATGGGATTTTGAAATACGACCAATAGAAACATTTTAATTCAAGTATTGCACGTTTCGTGGGGAGGGTCTTGCCATATCTGCATTTGTCGATTTTTGGATGCGCTAACCGTAAAATGTCAGGATTTGCGTGCGAATCCATGACCGTGTAGTAGTTTACCCACCGAGGTAGCCCACGTGATGACAAGCCTATATAAATGATATAATTCAACCTCTGCAATACCAACTAAAAGGCGTTTACGAAAATATTTTCATCAAAAGCGTCAAAGGTACCAAAGTAATTCTTTAATTTCGTAAACGTCAATAGTAGTTATTACTTAAGATGACAGTATATATTTATTAAAATATTATTTGGTACAAAATGGTTTTAAGAAAATCTTCAAGAAACATTTATATTAGATTTTTTGTGTATGAACATCTAAGGAGTACTTTACTGTCCAGCAGCATTAACTGTACTTGGTATTCAGTGCTCCGGGCACTCATAAACATTTGAATAATTTACTTTACATAATTATTATATCCATTGTTTCTCAAAGCGTTGCGTTGTCACAAACATTTTTAATTTTCTATCTATGAGGAAAAAGGCTTTAACAGATCTTGAGACAAGAGACACTCATAACAACGACTATTAAATTGTATCACATCATTTTCTTAACTGACCATAAAAATAAATAACTAACCACTAAGTAATTATTTGGTTGTACATTACTTAGCGATGCTTACTACGTTTTTTTAAGTATTATTTTTTATGATGTTAAGGTTTAGGTATCTACTTAGTGATAGAACATTCTTAGTAGTACTATTCTGTTGAGTACCTATTTTGTGCGTGATTCATTCTAATTTTTCCATTATGATTAAAAATTACATGAAGTTAATTTGCACTGTTGCTTTTCACATCAAAAGGATTAACTCTTAAAATATCAACAAAGCCGAGATTGATCAAACATACCTTATTATTCCGGTTCCAATAAATAATGTGTTTATAAAATTAATTAAGGACCATTTAAGATAGACAATATACTACATCATATACTACATGTTACCTACCTATTTAAACAATTTTAAACAAAGCAAGTGAAAGTTCCATTAATATTCTGGAATGTCCAAATGTGTAAGAAAATTTAACCAAAACAAAATTATATGTAAATGAGAAGCAGCTCTCATATGTGATACAGGACCCCGGAACACCACTCTTATTTTTTTTATTTTTTAGTCGATGTAATAGTATATTAAGTATTAAGAACGGTATAAGGACATTTTACCGATCGAAGACAATAGTTTGGAGGAGGAGCGCAGCAACGACTCCAATTATTGTCTGAGATCGGTAGTCCTTAACGTTCGTGATGCTCATGACGTTTTTTGCGCTACTGAATTCGGTAATAGTATATTAAGTATTAAGAACGGTAAGGGATGTTTACCGGTCGACGACAATTGTTTGGGGAGGAGCGCAGCGACGACCCCAATTATTGTCGGAGACCGGTAACCCTTAACGTTCGACATGCTTATAACGTTTTTTGCACGATCGCAATAAAAAAAATTGATTTAATAGTTATATTTCAAAAAATTATAAAAGTACCTATATAACCTAATTTTTTTATAAATTGACTGACAACCACGGTAACCATAGTTATCATGTCTGCAATACAATGAATTATACTACTTACTGTTCTAGAACGGTAAGTGAATTACTTACTGGTTTGTTACACCTAGCAACCAGTAAATGCAGCTTACTGTTCTGGCATCGAATCTAGTAAGTTAACAAAAAAGACCGATCGTGCAAAAAAAGAATTTTTAATAAATTAATAATTAATACAGATTCAAATGCGATCATTGTCAGTCTCCACATCACGTTGCCATATTGTCGATTGATATATTGCGTTTCTATAGCAATCTGTAAACAGTTACCGCCATTGCAGTTTTTTGTGAAAATTATTTTGAGTTCCGTGCTAAAAATGAATTAAAAATGGTTCCGAAAACGAAATAGAAGAAGCTTGGAATGTGGGGTGTTCAGCCTCCATTCCTAATAAGTCCAGAGAGCGCTACGAAGGTACCTACATCATTTGGTGTACCAAGAAAAGTACAAATATTGATGAAAAATCTTTGCTGGCGTACTTTGTTACAAGAAATGAGAAATTAAAAGCTCCAGGACTTGTTTTAACTAACATTGGAAATTGCATTCAGTTTATTTAATGAAACTGACATTTGTGACTGACATTAACTTATCAAATTACATGACACATTCGTTTTGAATAAATTTACTTACCTTTCTAGAACCCCAATAGTATATTACGATGCAAGATCGGTAAGTGCCTTATTACAGATCGAGAAAAAGTTGGAAAATCATGACCCGAAGGGTCGAGATTTTCCAAATTTCTTCGAGATCTGTTGTAAGCACTTAACGAACACGCGTCGTATACCATTTTTTGCGCTACGAAAAATAAAAACCAATTTTTATAAATATAAATTAATGAAGTAACAGCTGTCATTGCTTACCGACGACTTTATCCTTAGCAACCAGTAAACATAACTTACTGTCTTGGAAACAGCCGCGGTAAACAATGAAATACAGCTCAGTAGCGCAAAAATAAATGTTTGTACTTAGTATGCGTTATATACACGCAAAAGCTCATGATTTGAATTGAATGTTAATACTCAACCATTTTAGCATATTCCAACTTAGAATTAAATTCTGCGTATAGTAATGTCAAGATATTACAGTTTTAACTTTAACTTTTTTTTAATTTTAAAAGGTGAGTAAAGATGTGGACTCTGACGTAGCCGAAAAGTTAAAATAAAATTAGCCATATTCATATTATGATTATTTTTGATAATACTTACTACTGTAATCGTATAATTTTAAGGTATACAAGTAAAAATAAATTGCCCAAACGTAACCCAAAAGAATGTTGTAAATGGAGGTTAACGGTTTTGTCATCGCGACAAAACTACGGAACCACTAGGTGGGATTAATAACATTTCCACTTAACCACACTTTTCAGATCTGAATATGTTACTAGAATATCGTGCACACGAGCTGCATAAGGAAAAATTCCCTAGAAAGTTCACACCATGCGGCCCCTCATAGTGGAGCCATTTTCTTAGTAACACGGTGAAACAAACAGCGGTCCATTTTAAATATGATATGAACAAAATTAGTAAGTCATGGTACAACTGTAGAATTAAAACGTATCTTTGAAGTTAAAAATTTGTAATTTCTCAAAACTAATATATTAACACTATTATAGCAGAATTTAATCCTGAGGTAAAATATGCAAAAATATAAATGGTGTTGCATTTGAAATACGAAAGTTGGGGTTATTTCCGGAAAAACTGAAAGTGAAAGATTATTAACATTCAATTCAAATTATGAGCTCCAATGTACCTACATATAACGCATACAAAAATGTATTGAAATCGTTTAAAAAATAACATGGGTGTCCCAGAGTCCTGTGTCGTCCATAACTACTTATTAGTTCACGTATACTCATTCATTCCCCTACTCTATTAATTAACAATAAATTGTCTATAGAATAGCTATTTTCCTAACAAGTGCAGAAAATCGATTTTTCCGCACGCAAATGCCGTTGACAGCACGACGCGTAGCGGAGTGGTGTCAAGCATTTAAGTGCGGAAAAATAGGTTTCTGCACGTGTTAGGAACAATAGTTTTTCTACTAGCGTGCGGAAAATGCGTTTTTCCGCACGCTAGTAGAAAAAACATATTACCTACTAATAATAAGGTCCCAAACTAAAGAAAAGTTTAAAAATTTTGAGTTTGAACATCCATTCTCGCAGGGAATAGTCTACAATTCTAGAGCCTCAGAAGCACCACGACCACAGCATTATTTATAAAGTTCAAAATTAACCTCATTGAAGGTCATCACACAATATGTATTACCAAAGACTATGTATTACCTAATAATTTTACCGGGTCCTTGGAATAAAAACTTGAAAGTCGTGACCGTGTGAAGCTCCAGAATTCTCAATTTGTCCCTACTTGCCAGAATTGTCGTCAATACGCAATCCCAACATACAGGGTGACCCAAAGTTAAGCGGTCAAACGTTCAGGGCTGATTTTTCATGTTAAAATAAGACTTCTTTCATCTATAAATTTATTTCCAATAATGCACCCCCTCCGAGCTAGAGTGAAAAGAAATATCTCGTTGACCACAATTTTACATGAAATGGTTTTTTTTCCGTTTGTTTGTGTGTGTCAAACTTTGACAACCTTCGACATTTCTCTGAGTGAATTGATTAATTGAAGTTGTAGTGCGTTTTAAGTAGTACCTATGTTTTTGCTTATTTTTAATCAAATAATCACAATCATCCCAAATAATTACCTTGCACCTGATTACGCGGATATTGTTTTATTTACGGGCACCAGCAGAGTGCCATGCAGTTACCCAGTTATCCGTAGGTGCGAGCTTTGCATTGAAAATGGTGGCAGTCATTTCGAGCAGTTTTTCTGAATTTTCAACACTTATCCGTTTTTTAATAAATGTAATGAAACGAGACGCATTTTTCTCCATTTTTTCTTTTCACTCTAGCTCGGAGGGGAAATAAATCTATAGATGAAAAAAGTCTTATTTTAACATGAAAAATCAGCCTGGAACGTTTGGCCGTTTAACTTTGGGTCACCCTGTATAATAAAAATGAGGTACTATGGTCTGTTTTTTAACTAGGAGGAGTGAATACAAAAGCCAGATTCACACTAGAAATGTCATTAGAAAAGAATACTTCCGAAGCTTAGACGGTAAATTTGAATTTTTATCATGTTTAAAATTTACAGCTGAAATGAAAACTAATTTAATGTATTTTGCCTGAATTATGTCACTGTCAGCGCCTAGAAATAGTATATGTATTAAGTATTAAGAACGGTAAGGACATTTTACCGATCGAAGACAATAGTTTGGAGGAGGAGCGCAGCGACGACTCCAATTATTGTCTGAGATCGGTAGTCCTTAACGTTCGTGATGCTTATGACGTTTTTTGCGCTACTGAATCCGGTAAAAAGAATTTTTAATAAATTAATAATTAATACAGATTCAAATGCGATAATTGTCAGTCTCCGCATCACGTTGCCGTATTGTCGATTGATATATTGCGTTTCTATAGCAATCTGTAAACAGTTACCGCCATTGCAGTTTTTTGTGAAAATTATTTGGAGTTCCGTGCTAAAAATTAATGAAAATGATTCCGAAAACGAAATAGAAGAAGCTTGGAATGTGGGGTGTTCGGTTCTCATTCCTGATAAGTCTAGAGAGACGCTACGAAGGTAGTACCTACAATCATTTTAAAAATTGGTGTACCAAGAAAAGTACAAATATTGATGAAAAATCTTTGCTGGCGTACTTTGTTACAAGAAATGAGAAATTAAAAGCTCCAGGATTTGTTTTAACTAACATTGGAAATTGCATTCATTTTATTTAACTAAACTGACATTTGTGACTGACATTAATTTATCAAATTACATGCCACATTCGTTTTGAGTAAATTTACTTACCGTTCTAGAACCCCAAAGTATTTTACCGACGACTTTATCCTTAGCAACTAGTAAACATAACTTACTGTCTTGGAAATAGCCGCGGTAAACAATGAAATAGAGCACAGTAGCGCAAAAAATAATTATCAAATCACGTCAAACGTCAAAATTTATACAAATTACTTAGCGGTGTGAAACCGGCCTGGCCGTAGCCAATCACAGGTGTGGATTTTGGCGCGACAAATTTGAATCGCTCCTCCTAGTTAAAAAACAGACCATAATATATCAAGGGTGTATTAAATGAAATGTAAAACAAAAGAAACAATAGGTAGTACCTATATCTACAGAGTGATGCAAAATAAACTTATTTAAATTGGTTGTGGTTCAATTTAACTTATAAGTAAACACACCATATTGGATCACTCCGTAGTCCTTGAAATTAATTACAATAATTAAGCAATTACCTTTTGTTATTTTCCTTTCTTATTTACTAGTACTTAACATTAATGTTTATGTTAATTAATCTATTTAATATTTTTTGTCAACCTTTAGTTCATACAGAAATATTTTCAGTGCACAAAAATATATTATAGGGTGATCATAAAATATCTTCCAAGAGATTAAATTTGTTTAATTAATATCAAAACAAATTTTAGGACCGTTTAAAAAGGATTACAAACCCTTTAGTAATCACTAAAAAAATTGAATTTCTACAATTAATAAACTATGCTTGAATTACTATACCTTAAAGTAATTTCTTTGGTCCCTTTTTAGGGGTCAGTAGCTTACTGACTAATAAATAATTTAAATAAATATTTATGTACATTTTCGTAGTTACTAAATATTAAAGAAACAAACTATCTTGGAATTTATAAAAGATATTTCACAAAAACCCTGTCATTTATTTTAGAACAATACACCAACATTTATGATTATGGTAGGTATAAGTAAAGCTTGATTCCCACTATAATAGTGCAAGGCACATGCCAGATATGGGCTCGGCAAAGGAAGAGCAAGGCACGTGCTAGGGGTGAGCACGGCACGGGCTCCGCAAAAACAAAACTTTCTCCAAGCATGTCACATTGCGATAGATTTTATTTCTCAACATTGACATTTTACGATTTTTTTTATTTATTTGAGATTGATTGGTAGCTAATCTGTAGCATGTGCCTTGCTCTTCCATTGTCGTGTCCGTGCCTTGTCCGTGCCTGGCATGTGTATTGCACTATTGTGTGAATCGAGCTTTAATGTGTTATGTCTGAAAATCATACCATGTATACAGGGTGGGCCAAACTACACGCTTTCTTGTGGAATCTCGTGTTTCTGTCAGAGCTGTCAGAGACAGATAGATAAAAAGATTTTTTTCGTTACTATAGCAAATTTAGGAATCACCGTATATTAAAACAAAGCACACCTGCTTATTCTACATCAAAAACTGCTGTGAGAAAGTTTTTTCAGAAATCAATTATCGTTAGACAGAGATTAGACTGAGCGAACAGCGTCGGTCGTCCGCGAACAGTCACCGTCAACCAAATTTCCAACACAAGTATTGTTCTTATGTGCAAAGTTACATTGATCGGTTGTTCACGAACGGCCTTGATCGCTATGCAACGAACAGTTTGAAATTAGAATCAGTTCTAAATTTTGATCGGTCACGAACGTTCGTAGTAGAGTGCGCATGTGCTAAAAGTAACGTAACCTAACTTTTTAAAAGTGCCCTTTTTTTCTACCAATAGCAGTAAAGAACGGTCACCATTTGTTCCTTTTCACTTGAACTGGACATTTTTTAATGAATTTAAAAGAAAAAAAGTATTTTCCTAGTCTTTTCAGTGCAATGACCACAAACAATTTTTTACCGCCACCGGTCGCTCAGTCTAATGTTACATTTTTAGAACGTTGTTCACCGATACTGAACGATCGAAGACGTTCGCGGACGACCGACGCTGATCGCTCAGTCTAATCTCTGTCTTAATAACAAAAAAATTATGGGGCATCAAAGAAATCGACTAAATTCGAGAAACGACCCCTAGTGGCCAAGCGTTTTGAGATAGCAAAATTATAATTGCGTCAGTGACTTTCTATAAAATTTGGCCGCTGGAGACGGACGTCAAAATTGTTCTATGACAGCAACATGAGTTTCCATAAGAAAGCGTCTAGTTTGGCCCACCCTGTACAGTTCAACAGAAATTGGATGCCCCCTGGATGCGTAGTGGTAAATCTATTGGCCGCGTCGCTGGTTGTTTAAATTAAATAAAGTCACTGTATAGCCCTCGCGAAGTGTGACCCAAGCATGCTAAGACCATACAGTGACTTTAAAATTAAACCCTTCAGTTTGCTTCAGTTCTGTCTTGCTCGTCTACGCTATTCTGGAACCATCCAATCTCTACTGAACTGTGTAGCTTAGTAGGAAAATAATTTTATTTGATGAACTAAGTCTTTGCTGCGATTTTAAATGCGTACAAAAAATTAAATTTATGCAATCCCTATTAAACTTGTAGGAATATTTTTTATAAAAATATTATTAGTCATGCATTTTTGTAGCAGGAACTGCAACAATTGAAATATAAAAATACCTATATTTTGTAGATTATTATTCTTAAGACAGCACTGGTTTTAGGACCACCATCTTATATTTAATTTTTAGGCATTTTTTAAGCGATAGGTATACTAGCAAGATATTTAATTTTTTATGTAGGTAGGTACATTTCGACCAATCAAAAAATGAAAAATTAATCAATTTATACATGGTCACAATAAATCTTGAATTTTGCTATAGTCTGAAAAATGTATAGTATTTTTAAAAACAAATTGCAGATTAGAGAAGCTTCAATTTAAATCACTGCTTTAAATTTAGTCATTAGTAGTTTACGTAACAAGTCACGAAAGTTGTGCTTGTTGAAGTGCGCTTTAAAGATTCGAGTCGCGGAAAGACACCACTGCACTGCGGTGTATTCCATAAGTACCTACACTATTTTTTCTGCAAGCGCTTTAAATAACAAAACAGTTTAATTCATAATTTTGACTGACAAGTGACAATGAATTAAGTACGAGAAGATAAATACATAGTATATTGAGTATGAAAATTTTCAATTTAATTAAATAAATCCTCGTTTTTACATAGGTAGCTACAGGTTAAAAAACATTTGCAATAAACCGGACTTGACTCCGATCCAAATAAGCGCGACGGATTCAATCTTTAAACTGTTAACGGATTTTTTGTTTGTACAAGTTTGTGGACGAGAAAAAATCAGAAACCCCGCTTGTATTTGGATGCAATTGCTTCCATTACGATGTGTGTCTGTCGGCTTTAAGGCCGATGATAGTTTCCAATGTTTTGAAGAATATTCACAATAGGATGTTTCTTATGGTAGGTAAATAATTATGTAGGCAATCTATTAATCTAACCTAACTGTAACTATTCTAATATTTATGCTTCATAATGTTATGCTATGAATCATAATATTATTTAGTTTTAACCATCGGCAATATAGCAATTTGCGGCCAAACCGGGAAATAACACAAAAGTATTCCTAGTTCTGAATTTAAAATTCCGCCCTTGGTAGGAACGACCTTGGAACGGACCGGTCCGATCAATCCAAGGACACAAAGAAATTATGCATGAATAATTCTGTAAGTTGCGCGTGCGCACCTCCGTAAATACATTTGTTAGACAAAAGCGGCTATACCTTACCTGTAGGTTCAACAAGCTCACTTTTCTGTTTTCTTCAAGGTCAATGCTCTACGCATGCGCCAATTACAGGGGGACGTGTAAAACTTGAATGTGCCAATCGTACATGGATATTAGCAACACACAGTTCACAAAGTCAATCATGGCGCATGCGTCAATACACCGCTCCCATTGGCGTGTTTAACCTACAGGTGCAGGTATCTAGCCACCATTCTACTTGTCTTCTGCAACACTTGTACCTGCTTGCGACAAGCGCATGCACGCTGCAATAATGAGGTACTCTGAGAAGAACCAACTAATCCGATCCAAAAGCGCACTTGAGTGTTGTAGGGACTTGCGTTTTGCCCTACTCGTCTTCACCAACACTTTATGAGAAACGCCGAGATGAACCGACTGATCCGGGCAACCCAGTCCTTACTGCACATAGATAATTATAACCCCACCATGGTGGGGTTATAGTATGTTATCTATGTTACTGCATTACAAATTCTATCTGAGCATCGACAAGGGTTAAACTACGACTTCCCGTTCTATCGTCTTGTTACTCAAGCCTCTGCGCAATGTACAGTCAGCGACAAATGTTTTCATCAGTATGAAACCACTGAACACCCTTTTCTGAGAAATATAAGAGGTTACATAACGTCGTTCTTATTGTTTTATATAGGTATGTCGGTAACACTGTTAACAAGATGAAATGAAATATAGAAATGTGTTATATTTCTCAGTAAAACGGGTTACAGTGGTACAAGACTGATGAAAACATTTGTCGCTGACTGTACACGACGGAATGTCTTTCCTAACAGATACTAAAACAAAGCAGTGACACCAACCAAGTGCAGTTTTAGTTTTAAATATAGAAACCTATCGACATGTCGTCAATAAAATTAACAGAAATAATTGCTTAATTAATTTTATCTAATAATTAAGAAACTTTGTTATAATAGCAATAGCCATTCCTTTAGAGAAAAATGTATAAAATAAAGAAACAAATGGTTGGGAAGCGCTGGCATGCTAGGAGTGCGAGACCTAATAGTTTTAGAGCACTATACGCTAGAGGGCTAGAGTACCCTAACGTTAGTGTTAGCGTTACCGTACTCTTAACGTACGGTGCTCAAAAACTCTATTTCTTTCGTAATACTTTACCAGTAAAGCTACATGAAATCGACTATACAGGGTAGCTATTAAAAATGGGACCAATGTCCTAGCGCTAAAACGCTTTGAGATATTAATTTGAAATTTGGAACACTTCAATAAGACATTACTTCGCATATTTTACAGTACTGAAAAATTTACTTTGACTCATACTTTCGGAGCCCGGTCGCCATCTTGAGTTTTCTTAAATGGTAATAGGGATAACCCAACACATCATTGGAAAGCTTAATTTGTTCTCTTTCTAATTGTGGTAACTTATTATGGAGATACATTACAAAATAATGGAGAAAAATTAGAAAACAATTTGCCGTATGCTCAGATGGCTATTTATTGTATGCTTTAATAATTCTAGGTGGCTTTGCTTTAACACAGAGGTTCAAAATTAAACAAAAAACCAATTAGTAATTGTTTAGCAGATGACAGAATTATTGATTGTTTAATTTTTAAGTACCTTGTTTATTCATTGTTTGTTTATTTAATTTTGATGCAGAGCTACTACCTAGATTTAAAGCATACAACAAATAGCCGAGTATAGGGCAAATTGTTTTCTAATTTTTTTGCATTATTTTCTTATGTAACCCCATATTAATTTACCATGATTAGAAAGAAAAATAATCAAGCTTTGTAATGATATATTATTGCCTTACCCCTATTACCATTTAAGAAAATTCAAGATGGCGGCCGGCTCCGAAAGTGTGAGTGAAAGAAAAATTTTCTATACTGTAAAATATGCGAAGTGGTGTCGTATTGAAGTGTTCCAATTCAAATTAATATCTCAAAGCGCTTGAGCACTACGACTTTGGTCCCATCTTTAATAGCTACCTTGGGTTTAATTTCATACCAATTCATTCATCCAAGTCTGCTGGCAAATAAACAAAATGTAATTGTCAGAAAACAATAGGATACAAATGGAAAATTGCATTTTAAGCCCGTTTGTAACATTCAATTATTTAGTACAAGTTTCAGTCATTTTTTTAGGAACTAAAAAATTGACCGATTCATACAACCAACCATTTCATCAATTTTTTCGTCCTTAAACAAATGGAATGAAGTGTCCTATTTTGTTTACTATAAATATTTACTGTCATCTGCAACTGTCATTGCTGCCATTAGCAATAGAAATAACGTTAATAGCTGCAGCAGCCAAAACTAATATGTCTGTTAAATTCTCATCCATTTCAAAAGCGATTCTGAATAGTTTAGATTCAAGACAATATTACTGTCAATCTGTCAATTTTTTAGTTCCTAAAAAAATGACTGAAACTTGTACTAAATAATTGAATGTTACAAACGGGCTTTATAAATAAGAGCAAAAAAAGAGTAAATAAAAAATAAAGAAACAAAACAAACTATTTATTTTCTTTAAAACAATAATCTACAAAATAGTTGTCAGAATAAAACAACATGCTTCAGTGCATTAGCTACACATTTTTTATGGCAATAATTAATATTGATGCCAAATTAATTAACTTAGGTACAGTCAGTGACAAATGTTTTCACCAGTCTAATGCCCGATTGCACCGTCGTCACTTAAATTTTAAGCGAGCCTTAAAAGTTGAATTGCCATGGATACAATTGTCACCAAGAATTGTATCCATGGCAATTAAACTTTTAAGGCTCCCTTAAAATTTAAGTGACGACGGTGCAATCGGGCATTATAGCACTGAACCGTTCTGAGAAATATAAGAGGTAACATAACGCCGTTTTTATTGTTTTACATAAGTATGTTGGTTACCCTGTTAACAAGATGAAATCAAATAGGGGAAAGTGTTATAGTTCTCAGTAAAGCGGGTTACAGTGGTATAAGACTGGTGAAAACATTTGTCACTGAATGTATCTATAAATGTTTTCGATTTAATCTTTGTATCAGATACTATTATTTAATATTTCTTGTACCTACAATTTCTTTTTTCTATTCAAAATTAACATCATACGCAACAATGTTTGTAACCAGCCATAGCCACTCAAATAGATGTTTGGCAAGTCCGAAACATTATAAAAAAATAATAATCTATCAGTTTTAAAAGCTAGAAATACGAAGTCCTGAAACCAGTACTGTGTGAATTTAACAATTATGTAGAACGAAATAAATAATTTTGTATTATATACAGCATTTTATAAAACACTAATACTAAAACTGCAAACAATTAAAACATTAATTAGCCTCTTACTAATGATACGTAAGTACAAATAACTGTCTTAAAGCAAGTAAAAGCCACGATTTACATTATACATTACTGACTGTAGAAGCTAATTGTGCCACTATAACCCACTTGTATATATAAAACTCTTAAAACAAATATTTTACAATGGTCCCACAGAACAGAAATCAATATACAAAACAAATATACAATATGTTCTTCCTATTTTCACTTTTATTCCTATAAAATACTTGTCAAAAATATTCTTAAGTAACACTATGCTTATACAGTCAGTATAAAATAATACAGTGTTAGGTAATATTTAAGCAAGAGCATCACGTACATCTTGCGGCATCTTTGAAACAAAGGAAGCGTGACTAACACCTCTAGCGGTTGCAAGAACGCCACGTGTGTTTGGATGTTGAACATCTTTGTCATAGTCGTATTGATTACCATGTATGTCAGTTAACTTACCACCAAGTGCCGTTAATACTGCTTCAGGTGCACAGGTATCCCACTTTTTACAACCTTTACTAGCAAACACGTATGCATGAGCTTTGCCTTCCATTAGTAGCATTACCTTTAAAATATTACAATTTTAATTAGGACAAGTTTTTTATTTAACCTAGGATTATAATTTTTTCATTGAATTTTTTAATACCAGACGAGAATAATAAGAATCCTTACCTTATGGCCAGCTCCACCTACTCGAAGTACATCATCTGGATTAAAAGCATCGATAGCCTTTTGAACAAGTCCATCAGAATGTGATCTGGTAGTAGTTATAATAAGTCGGCCAGGAGGAGGATCTTGAGGTGTTAATCCACCAACACCTAGGCCCACTAAACCCCAAAAGGTACGGCCCATAGGTTCGCCACTACTTAAGGTATAATTGTAGTATGGTTGATGGATAATTCCTCCAACTGCTCTACCTTTAACTGCTATACCTACTAAAACTGTTACATGATCCAATAAACCCTAGAAAAAAATACACTTGGATGAGAAATTTTAAAAATTTAAGTCTTGGCATAAAGGCTTAAATAACATTAATGCAGTATTTAGGCAAATATCACAACAAATAATACTTTCTAAATAAACTCTTGTTAATTATAAAAATTATAAACATAAGCAAATTCTTTTTGAAACAAAAAAAATAAATTTTGAATATTGCACACTACAAAAACAAAACTTACTAATTTGTTAATAAAAGAAGTTAAGTTCCACAAATTATATTCGTTGTCTTTATCATACTGGAATACTGGTAGTACTGATTGAAGACGACTAATGAAGTAATAAAGTCCCCTTCGAATAGTATAAATCTGTGTAAATAATCTTATTTTCCTATGGTTTGGAACACCCTAAGGACTCATAATTTAACTAACCTGTGTGTATTCTGAAGTACCATCAAGAGGATCAACCCAAATTGCAATATCTTTGTCTGCAACATTAAGATACTCAGGCGGACACTGCATGGATAAGATGGACTGATCACAATCTGTAACTACCCAATCACTTGGAACCTAGAAACATTAAGTTATAAACTTAAACACAAATAGCGTTGTGGGTGGCAGAAACAAAAGTAATGTTAGAATCTAGCAATTTCAGTAACACTCTTTTACATCTACAGAATACATCAGTGGCACGCAAGCACAGTATCCCGAATGAAAACTATCAGTGTATAATTTCGTTTTTCTTTAAAACAGTAAAAACTGGCAGCAACTACTGCCGTTCCAATACTGGTTTATGTATTCAGTGCACATCCGCTCGCATAAAATTAAATATTTATAGTTTTTTCATGAATGTTTAAAATCACAAAAGTTGTAGCTAGTAACCTAAGCTTAAACCCTCCTTCACATAGGCACGAATTTTTTCTTGCTTTTCACTCTTCTTGTTTTCATTGGTTAAATTTGAATTTGCCGTCAAATTCAACCAATGAACTCAAATAGAAAAAATTGCGCCCATATGAAGCCCCCTCAAGCTGCTTCCTTAGTTTCACTGGTTTGATTTACTCGAAGTAAACACAAAATTTATACATGAATGATATTACTCAGGTTCATATAATCCAAGATTCATTGCCATGAATACAGTTTTTGTAACAACTATACCAATGGCAGTTAAACTTAGTTTAGCTGAAAAGGGGTTTAAACCTGAATGAAAAACTGGCACTTAAGAGCAGCAGAGATTTAGGTACATATGTTAAATAAAGTGACTTTACTAATTAACACATAAAAATTGAAAATAATAATAGACTTTAATAACTTGAACTAGAGGCAACAGCTAATAAAACTTTACCCAATAGACCATTTCCCATGTGATATCATGATAATCAAAATAGCTGACTAAGCAAAAACTGGTTGGACGTTTACTTGAACAGCATTTAAATTTGTAATAATTCAGTACATTTATGCTAAAGTGTGTCGTTTACCTCACGTGTGAAAAAGTTCAAATATTTATTTTTCCTGTTTGCAGGATATTTTTCACAAAAAGTTCACTGTTATAATAGTATTTAACTAAATTATTCTTGTTTTTAAAGATGTAATAAAAATCCAAAGTCTACTTGACAAAATGATATTGGACCAAGCAGATCAGCATTCAGATTTCCTATACTTGGCTGTGTTCCAAAAATCTTAACTTAACAATACTAGCATAATGAGGTTGGAGCTAAAGATACGCCTCTATCATTGAAAAATTAATGTCAACATAAAAAACTAAATTGAACTAAATTGATTGGATACATAGTTTACAAAAAACACGATGTTCCCAATTCATTTATGAAAAATTGATTAACGTCCATTCTCCAAGTGGGAACCGAAGTAATAAAAAAATTGAGAAAGAAAACACCAAGTCTGATCCCACGAAATATTATTGAAATTGAAAAATTGTTAAATTATAAATTATTGGCGAAAACGTTAATAATTTATAATTTAACAATTTTTCAATTTCTATAATATTTCGTGGGATCAGACTTGGTGTTTTCTTTCTCAATTTTTTCTCATTTATGAAAGCCTATTGCCTTAATACATGCACGAATATGCAAAATTCAACAGCAATAAATTAATGTTTGCCTACGGGGCAGCCAAAGGGTGGTCGCTAAGTGATGGTATGGAAATGCTTCATTGGCTATTATTTTATGTAAATTAAAATTGGAGATACAGCAACTTCTAGTGATAAGCCGCTTTTAAGATTGTAGTAAGTCTTAGTTTTAATTTGGTAGTGGTGTTTCTAAAACTGTAACCTTGAATAATAATAAGAAAAACCCAGTCAACAAGAAACTGTTATTAAGTTATCAATGACATATCTAATCAAATTACTTAAAGATAATAGATAAAAAATTGAAAAAAAAAACAATAATTATTGATTCAAGTACTACATCATTTAAAATTTATGTAAACGTCAATGAAATACTTACACCTATCACTATGGTACCCCACTGCTGATAAGCGTAAAACACTTAGCCTGTAGCCATCATAACCGTTATAATTATTACATAAGAAATATCAAGTGGAGGAAATAAAATTTCGAAATTTTATGATACCTAAGTACTTTTCCATTACTAGTGCATTGTTCCAGATTTCGTACTCACCTCACAATTACTTGGACCCTCTTCACCTACAATGGCAATACTTGGATACTGTTGTGATAATGATGCCATGATACATCTTTGTGCTGACCTATCCGCTTCAGTTTGCAAGTCATTTTTACCCTAAAATAAATGGTTTTAGATTTTGCAATTCCAAGTTAATTATTTACATCTCTACTTAATTTACTTTTGATTTTCTTACCAATTTTGTTTTGAACATTCAACTGCATTATAATACCTCAAATCCATCAAAATGAGAACATATAAAATCAAAACTTATTCTTCACAACTTGAATGAACAATTTTATTTAATATTTATTATTTATATAATTTTATTCTAAATTTAATTCCAGCTTTCAAAAATAAATGCATTTTCAGAATTACCTTATGCTTTTCTGTTCTACCTAACCTTAAAATTGATAACCAAAATATCATCAAATTAGAATTTAAAACATTAATAAAAAATATAAAATTTCTATGCAGAGTTATGGAAAGGAACTATAAATGAAAATAGTTACACAAGGTTCACACTTTTGAGCAATTGATAGAATGAATAAAATATTAATTACCTTTTCTACTATTCCTAATTCACCTCGACTCATTATATCTCTAATAATTTTACCAGCCCGTGTGGCTGCAGTTACAGATGATGCTATTAATCGTAGCATTAAAGGGGCACTTTGAGCCATGATATCTTTCGCTTAGACACTAGAAGAAAACAGTTCGGTTTAACCAGGAATGCAAATAATAGCCACAAGCAACAATATAAAACACAGAATTGTTTAAAATCGCTATATATATATTCATGCACCAATGAATTTCAATTAATTTTTTTAATGTTTTAACCTTCAATAGGAATATGATGTCAGATATTCTAATCGTCCTTACCTTTCTTGATTTAAAATAATACCTTATAGCGTAAGGTGTCTTACTCAAGGACAACAAATTAAAACAGCTATTGGAAGCTGACTCACTTCAAAAAAACTTTTCGTTTTCTACCTTAAATCAGTAAAATCAGCTGTCAAATTACGAGTACCTCTATTACGCATGCTCAGTGTACGTCACAAAAAAATAAAGCATATAAAGTCAAATTACACTATCCAACTGAGTGAATAACGGGCATTATTTTAAGGCATAAAGAACTTCAAAATGTGACAAGGCTTAAATAAAAAAAAATGTAATAAAGTTTTTCTTGGAACGTCAGAAAAGCTAGACGTTTTAGAACTCAATAGAAACAATTCAAGTTTGACTTTTCTGCAAGCATTGCTTGAGGGACAGCAAAAGCAAATTTTCCACCAATCAAACAAACTGTTATTTTACTTTTTGTGCCGCTCACGAGCCGCATCAAAAGTAAAAATAGAGGTTGTAATTAGAGCAAAATTTACTTTTTCTCCAAGCGTATTGTAATATCCATATCCCCATTGTACTACAGAACTGGCTACTGTGTGGTAGGTAACTATACCTACAGTGCGCGCATAAAGTTTGGAATAATGGAAATAATTCTTTTTCCGGCAAATTTAAAGAAAAACGTTTGACACGTCAAATTGATTTATTTTAAAAGAAATGTTTTGAGATAATTTTCATTTTTCTACCGCTTTCCCGTTTCAAGCAGTGACGTCATCGATATTTTTTAAATAGCAACCCCCTATTGTTTTGGCAGATTTGGATAGATAATGAAATTCTGAATTCAAAAATATTAACATTTATGACATTCAGACTGATTGCTTCAGAGATATTAATTTTTGAATGTAATCAAATATAAGTGATTTCCAAAATAACTTTATTTTACTAACCAACTACTTTTTTGAAGAAACGATGTTGGTATGGTTCTTATCCATACTGGAACTCCCTTTTTGTAACAGGAATGATCAGTACCTATTGATTACATTCAAAAATTAATCACTCTGAATACCATAAATGATGATATTTTTGAATTCAGAATTTCATTATCTATCCAAATCTGCCAAAACAATAAGGGGTTGCCATTGGTTGCCATTTAAAAAAAATATCGATGACGTCACTGCTTGAAACCGGAAAGCGGTAGAAAAATGAAAATTATCTCAAAATGTTTCATTTAAAATAAATCAATTTGACGTGTCAAACCGTTTTTCTTTAAATTTGCCGGGAAAAGAATTATTTCCATTATTCCAAACTTTATGCGCGCACTGTATGTAGAAGAGTGTCATTGTGTTACTAGTAAAACAATATGTTAAATAATTTTTCGCAATACCTGCATTGTAAGTTGATCATTATTAACAAATTTTTATGAATGTAAGTCTAACTTACAATTCATTTAGGCCCGATTGCACCAGTTACACTTAAGTAATAAGTGTCCCTTAAAAGTTTAATTGCTATAGATACAACTCTTGCTAACAATTATATCCATGGGAATTATTTTTTTAATGCCCGATTGCACCGTCGTCACTTAAATTTTAAGCGAGCCTTAAAAGTTGAATTGCCATGGATACAATTGTCACCAAGAATTGTATCCATGGCAATTAAACTTTTAAGGCTCCCTTAAAATTTAAGTGACGACGGTGCAATCGGGCATAAGTGACACTTATTATATAAGGGGAAGTGGTGCAATTGGGCCTTACTAGTTACCATGGTTGCAGGGCATGTAATATTTACTTACAGTCCCACTTGAACTGTAAGTAAATATTACAGCCCTGCAACCATGGGTAACTAGTATATATTTATGTATTAAGCTTACTTTTGTTCAGTTTTAGGCTACCTAATTTTATTAAAATATACAAATGCCATTTTGACAGGTCGTGGTCATAATTCAATTTTAACTCGTTTTTTATTACTTTTCTTTGATTTTCAGGTATTGCGAAAAATAATTTACTAACCGCGAACTATAAGTGACTTTTAAGGTCTCGAATGCTTAGGAAACCTCGGCCCTACGAGCCTCGATTTCCCAAACTGCATCCTCGACCTTAAAAGTGTCACTTACAGTTCATGGTACGCAATATACTATTACTAGTACCTAATAATCTGTGGCAACCGCTGTATTATATACTGCTACAAATTTAAAATCGCACATGTCATTGCTTTGTATTTTTTGACAGTAGTGGAAATGACGTTTACGAAATAAACATTTATTTTATATCGCTTGAAGAAAAAACAGTATACAGTGTGTCCCAAATAGAGTGGTATTGTATGGCTATCTTTGTTATTAATAAAGATACAGATTCGGTTAAATGGGCAATTTTGTGCTGTTTTTCATGCTGGTTTAGATGCTGCTTAGAAAGATCAAACATTCCGAACCATTCAAAAGATATCCGTAGAAAACCAAAAATCCATTTTTCGAAAAAGTCGATTATTATTTCGCTTGAATGGACTGGTAAGAAAATTCGCGCGAGTTGCTAAGCAAGGCATTATTGAATACCTACTTCCTTCAACAATGCATTATTTAGTAACAACAGCAACTCCCGCGAGTTTTTTTTTCGAATGGAAAGTGCAAATCACTTGAAATTGGCTCAAAGAAGATTAACAACGACAGACATACTAGAGGACTTCTCTTTATGTTGAAAAGAGTGAGGTATGTTCTACCCTAGTGCTATCCTTTTCTATCAGCGCTGCCAACGTAAGGGAATCATTTTTAGTAACTAACTAGAAATATTTGGTGATTTTGTGCTTAAATAATTGGCATTCTGCATATTTATAGTTGTTTTGAAAACACAACCTCGCCTTTTTATTATTGTTATACCCACCCCATGTATTTACCTTATACAGGGTGTTGCGTGAGGAACCCTCCGTATTCAAATAACGTGTTTATGGTACTTCAACAAACAGAAAGAGTCTAGTAGACATATGGTCAAATGTCAACCGTTACTGAGATATTGTTCAAATTTTTTTTAAATCAATATTATTGAATTAAATGTAAAATGAATTTAGAGTAAAAAAACATGTATTTCACAACATAAAAAACAAACTAAATATTTAAATTAAACATAAAAATTAATTAATTAAGTTCTCAAAAACACATTATAATAAATTCATCTGGACACATAAGTCAGTTCATTTAAGTACTCGGTGATTTTCTTTGATGAGTGCTGCGCAATTGGTTATTCGATCGACTAGTGCCTCTCTCGTGTTTGCTTTTGTTTTATAAGCTAACGATTTCAGCCATCCCCAAAGGCAATAATCAAGGGGGGTTAGGTCCGGTGATCTTGGTGACCACTGAAGTAAAAACAATTTTGAACAATATCTCTGTAACGTTTGACATTTGACCATCCATCTGTTTACTAGACTTTTTTTGTTTGTTGGGGTCCCCTAAATACATTATTTGAATATGGAGGGCTCCTCACGAAACACCCTGTATTATTGTCACTGTTATATTCATTGTTATTATTATTATTTCCATTTTCTTCTTCATTTTCCTTCTTTTTCAAGGCTATCTAAAAACATTATCCAAAAATAATGTTTACCTACGTTATTGCCTCCCAAAGGAGCTGAGCTGTCCTTATCCCTGTATAGATCTGAACTTTTGAAAATGGAATGGTTACCGTGGTTACCTATGTTTGCAAAACAAGTATAAATATGCAGAATGCCAATTTGCTCACAAAATCACCAAATATTTCTAGTTAGTTACTAAAAATGATTCCCTTACGTTGGCAGCGCTGATAGAAAAGGATGGCACTAGGGTAGAACATACCTCACTCTTTTCAACATAAAGAGAAGTCCTCTATAGGAACTAGTATTTTCTGCGCATGCGCGCTATACTTTGAAGCGCAGTAATTGGTCACTTCATAAAACGAAAAATGGGTAAGTAACAAACGCAACAATGCATTATAGTTCTCTGATCTAACCTATGCATTAGTTCCTGTTATCTATTTATTCTTGTTGCATTTTCTACACATTCTATTATCGGTTCCGTCAATCTTCTTTGAACTACCTGTTATTTGTGCAGTGCAGCATAGCATGGGGATGTGATCCTTCTATAGGACTAATGTATGTTCGAAGGACTTCTCTCGCCAGTTTATTCGCACCATTAGGGACGGATTTATAAAGTTTGGTTGACCGACGGTTATCTCAACCACGATCAATTGTCATGGATACGAATGATACGATTGCTTTTAAGAATCGTATCCTTGACAGTTGCTCGTGGTTGAGCCAACCGTTGGTCAACTAGACTTTATAAAACTGTCCCTAAGCCTATTTCACATAACGGTAGTAAGCGTCAGCGTCGCGTTGTCCCCGCTAGCCAATCAAATCACAGAGTGAATGAGGGTCACAGAAGACGTCTTGTCACTGCACAAAACACGGCATCACAGCGAGTGACGGCGTCGCGTCGGTCGTCGCCGAATGAAGCGACATAAGTAAAATGCGTTTTCAATGGTCTGCTGCTAAACGGAGGGGGGGGTTGTGTTGTGAGCAATTTTGTGCTGAATTGCTGAGTCAATCGAACGCAGATAGAATAACCCAGTTTAAGCGCAACATTTGTGAAATACACGGTATGTGTATAAAAGAAGACTGTGTGTATAGCAAGTAAGCTGTATAAGAATTGATTCGATACTGCAATATGAAACTTTTAGGTTAGGTGTTAAATGTGAAGGAACCGGTTAAAATGTTTTTAAAAATGAATTATTCGCGTTATTTACATAAATTCAAAATTAATATCACATCCAGCAGACGTTATTCTGATTTTGCGAAAGTAAGTGAGCTGGAGATTCCTTTTTCTAACGGGTAGGTACGTTTGTGTCGAATCTTTCGAGGCTATGTATGTATGCTATTTTGTAATATTCCAGGCGCAAATTAAAACTGTCTACCGGAACGTATGCGAAATTAGCAGATGGTTGTGCCGTAGGAACCTTAGGAGACACATCGGTAATGGTAACTGCTGTTGCCAAAACTAAATCATCACATGGCGGGTTTTTACCATTGACTGTTGATTATCGACAGAAATCTGCTGCTGCAGGAAGAATACCAACAAATTTTTTAAGAAGGGAACTAGGAGCTACAGAACGTGAAATACTAACATCTAGAGTAATTGATCGTAGTTTAAGGCCTTTATTTAAAGAACACTATCACTGTGAAACACAAATAATTTGTAACATGCTAGCAGTTGATAGTGTTAATAATCCGGATGTGATTTCAATTAATGCAGCCTCAGCTGCTCTAGCTTTAAGTGATATACCGTGGAATGGCCCTGTAGGGGCAGTACGATTAGGCTTTATAGACAATGAAGTTATCATTAATCCAACACGAAGAGAGTTGCAGATTTCTAGTTTGAATTTAATTGTAACGGCCACTAAACAAAATTTAGTCGTCATGTTAGAAGGAAATGCTGACAACATGTTACAGCAGGATTTTTTAAAAGCTATAAAAGTGGGCGTTAAAGAAGCACAATCTATAGTGAGTGGCATTGAAAAATTACAAAAGAAAATTGGGAAACCAAAACGTGACATAGAAAAGCCCCCGGAATTATCAGAAGAAATAAAAGAAGCTATTCAGTCTTTATCTAAAATCCGTGTACGTGAAATTTTTACAGATTACTCCTTTGATAAATTAGGTCGAGACAATGCTATAAGTGGTGTCCGAACAAATGTAATGGAAAAAATCCGTGGTGATTTTCCTGATTTTGATTCTAATTTAACTTCAGAATATTTTAATAAGATCAGTAAACAAGTTTTCCGTGATTTAGTATTTGAAGAAGGAAAACGTTGTGATGGACGAGAATTTGATCAACTTCGTGATATTTCTTGTCAAGTTGATCTCTACAAACCATTACATGGAAGTGCTCTTTTTCAACGAGGTCAAACCCAAGTTTTTTGTACTGTTACATTAGATTCACATGAAAGTGCACTTAAACTGGATCCCATTTCAATGTTGACTAGGTAAATAGAGTAATTCAAGTGAGAGCTTATTTTATTATCATTTTTATTTTAGTGGAATAAAAGAGAAGAACTTTTTCTTACATTATGAATTTCCACCATTTGCTACCAAAGAAACCGGAAGAGTTGGGCCATTGGGAAGAAGAGAAATGGGTCATGGTGCGCTTGCTGAAAAGGGGTTGTACCCTACAGTGCCTAATGATTTTCCTTTTACTATTCGTTTAACTTCAGAGGTATTGGAATCAAATGGTAAGCAGATTACTGTAGGATTTTTTATATTTAAATATGATTTATGAATAGGTTCTAGTTCAATGGCAAGTGTTTGTGGTGGAAGCTTAGCTTTGATGGATGCTGGTGTTCCAGTATCTGCTTCTTCTGCAGGTGTTGCCATTGGTCTCATTTCAAGGTACAATAATGATGACACCAAACATATTGAAGATTATAAAGTGTTAACAGATATTCTTGTATGATTTTTAATGGATTATTAGACATTAAAAATAATTGTTTGTTATTTTAGGGAATAGAAGATTATATGGGTGATATGGACTTTAAACTAGCAGGAACTAAAAAAGGCATTACAGCTTTACAGGCAGATATTAAAATACCTGGGTTACCATTAAAAATTGTAATGGAAGCTGTACAAAAAGCAACAGATGCTAAAACTCAAATATTAGACATTATGCAGAGGTGCATTGAAAAACCAAGGTATTTGCTATTATTATTTTTATAATTTGTTAAGCAATTTGTGAATGTGATTTCAAATTGTCTCCTTTATAGAACACAAAAGAAGGATAACTGGCCAGTGGTTCAAAAATTAGAAGTTGAAGCACATAAGAGATCGCGTCTTTTTGGTGTTGGTGGAATTAATTTAAAGAAATTGCTTTATGAAACCGGTGTACATGTAAGCTTTCTCTATTTTATAAACATGTTCTTAAACTCCTAAAGATAACTTACAAAATACATTCACTATTTTAGGTTTCACAAGTAGAAGACACAAGTTTTTCTGTGTTTGCTCCTAGTCAACAGGCTATGGATGAAGCGCAGGAAATAATAACAAAGTTGTTAAATACAGAAAGAATACCTGATTTAGAATTTGGAGGAATCTACAGTGCTACTGTTGTAGAACTTCGAGATACTGGTGTAATGGTAACGTTGTATCCCAATATGCCACCAGCTCTCCTTCATAATTCTCAGCTAGATCAAAGAAAAGTTAGTTTATCATATTTTTGATGATTTTAATTTCTGTGTAATAATATCTTTGTTTCAATTTACATAGGTAGGGCATCCATCAGCTTTAGGTCTTGAAGTTGGTCAACAAATGCAAGTTAAATACTTTGGAAGAGATCCTGTTTCAGGATTAATGAGATTGTCTAGAAAAGTTTTGCAGGCTGCACCAAGATAGAAACAATAATATTTTGTTAAATTTACAAAATTGGGAATTAAAATGAGACGATAGATTTTTGTATTTGTATTGTTGAATACTTCATAACTGTAGCAGTTACAAATATTATCGATAAGATTATTAATAAATATTAAGTTATATCCCAGATTTATACAGTAAATATAAAATATTTTTAAACTATTTTGCATTTTAATTTTTTACAAGTAGCCTATAGCTGTTTTTTTTGCTTATGATTCTAGTGTACTGTGCCTTTTTTTAACTTCTTTTGTAAGAGTAGAAGTTTTCACTAGAGATTCTTAAAATAAATGAAAACTTTATTTTCATTTGATTTTAGAATTTGTTTTTCTGAACATTAAATTTTTGCAGTACCAGTTAAATACATTATTTGGTTCACAACCATTTTCTACTGCCAACCATTTTAATTTGAAACCCCTGGACTTTAAAATTTTGTATAATTGCAAATTCTAAACTATCATTGCTTATTGTGCCAATAACTAATTTAGGGTGAAGAATTCTTTATTCAAATTCCAAATAGTCTTCTTGAGTGGTGGCCATAGGACGGAAAAGACGTAGGGCGGAATCTTCTGTCGGTGTGCATTTTGAGAAGGCAACCTGTCATACTTCTGTGTGTCGCGATACTTTAAGTTAGCTAACAGGGACGGCACACAATTATTAGTGTTGAAAACACTTATACTTAATTTATGACTTATACCATCGCGAGTTACAGGTTCCGCGTCACGAAATATCGTCAAGCTGCGTCTAAGAAGGGTGCGAGCATGCGGAGTTGGTTGCGTTGTCGGACAGCACGCGTTGTTCTGTAAGCGGTTGCGCAGAAGCGTTAATTCTGTCCTTACATAATATCCGAAAATATTTTTGTTGTGAATACCTTTACTAGAAAAGAAAACAAAACCAAAAAATACAAAATGTTCAGAACGTAATAATAATCTATTTTCACCAAATGATTCTTCTGCTGATATTCTGTAATATTATATTATAGGTAATATAAACACTTATATTGTACTACCTGTTGTAAAAGTCTTAAGTGATTTTGTCTTAAGCATTAATTCGTTTCTGATTTATTCTCATTTTAAAATTATATATTTTGATTTCGCAATTAAACACTTGGGTAATCGAGCTGCAGAACAGCTTAAACTTATAAAATTGTGCCAAGCTGAGGGTTTTGCCCCCGAAATAGAGGATTTTTAAAATTTTACCATTGAATTCCCTATGTAGCGTAATTCAATTCGACACCCTGTATATTCACTTTAGTTCATTAGTTTAGCCAAGTAAGCAAAATTTATACCGGGTGGTTGGTTGGTTATAATATATCCCTGTAAATAAGCCGTTTACATTGCTTATCACGTTTATGCGAATTCCTGCTCCCCATTTTTATGAAATAAATTGGTATTGGTATACCAAATTAAAGAGAATGATATTCCGTGTATAGTTCAATTTTAAAAATAAGGGACTTTTAACATTTTACAATTCAATTCCCTCTATGTCGCATAATTCAATTCTGCTCCCTGTATATTCATTTAGTTTATTACTTTAGCCCAGTAAACAACATTTATACCGAGTGGTTGGTCATATCCCTGAACATAGGCCGTTTACATTGTTTATCACATCTATGCGAATTCCTCCTCGCCATTTTTATGAAAAAAATTGGTAATGGTTCCAAATTAAAGAGAATAATATTCCGCGTCAATTTTAAGAATTCTTTGTATAATAAATAATAATAAAATAAATATATAAAATTTAAATATGAAGGTACATTTGAAAAATATGAGTATTTTTTGTTTTGACAAGTGCAGCACCTCGTATTTTTTGAATACCTACATTTTTAAATTTTATATTGTTATGTTAAAGAAATAGATAGTACTACACAAAGAATTTTTAACGCCGAATATTATTCTCTTTAGTTTACTACCATTACCAATTTTTTCCATAACAAGCAGGAATTCGGATAAACATATGCAATGTATACTTCCTATGTTCAGATATTATGACGAAGACGAACCATTCGGTGTACTAATCTGTTATAATGGTCTGTTTGGTATATTTGTATTATTATTTATTAAGGTTATAATAAACCATGTTAATTATACATAATGTGTACAAATGGTGGTGTGGTGCAAGTTTCTGTTAAAGTGTTATTCCTTGGACAAAAATAAAGTAAAAAGCTGATAGCAAAAAAGCTGGCAAAAGCTTCCTGAACTTACACGAAGTCCTCAAAGTTCAAAATTGGTAACAGTAAAGAATGCTGCTCTTTCAAAATAGAGTTGCTTGATGAATACCTACATTCAGTGATAATAGCTAAAGTTTATTACCATTGATGGTTTAACTTAACTTCAATTTAATTGTCGATTGTAGTCGCTGTTTTTACGATTGTGAAATATTTAAAAATCAACAAATTACTATGGGTGAGTCAGACCACCCGTATCAGTCGTTTTTTTTCGAAAACGGTTAATCGTAGGGAGTCGGGCCAAATTTTTTTTATTACAAAAGCCTTCATGAAGAATCGAATGGTGACATTGGCATTCGCCAGAAAAATCGGCATCCCGAAGAGTTGGCTTCAGAATGTCGAGAACTCCAAAATTTCAAATAGCACGGGGGGTCAAAAGTAGTATGGTTGAAAAGGTCTTTAAGAAAGAAGCAAGTTTTGTAGGAAAAATAATTTTATTATCCCCACCCCTTCTGAGAAATATTCGATTGAAGTTGTTAAGTAATTGTATCTACTGTTATTTAGGCAGGATGTAAACGGCCTAAGTAACTACATACGTCCTAACAACAAAATTGCATGGAAAATCAGCAGTGGATGAATACGGGCTGACAAGAAGAAGAAAACTATTATTTAACTTTACATTTAAAAAATGTCTAAAATTTGATAATACTTTTTTCCTAAATTTGGTTGATAATGCCGTGGCATTTTATGATAGTGTTTTAGCACCTGAATACTTTGAAATGCGGATACCCCGAAAACTAATACCATTTAATTTAAGAAAAAATACTAATTAAACTGAATATGTTATATTTCTTGAACTAATTATAAGCAATAAAGTAGATATTAATAAAAACTAACAAATTTTTTGTAAATTTCAATTTTTTCCAGGTTTTACAATAGATTCTTGAAAGTTTAACAAACAACTACAAACAAAAACCAATTGGGATAGAACCCCTCTCATATTTAGAGGCAGAATTCTTTTTAACAACCTAAATTGTTTTAACCTGCCTATCACGTGTTCAACATAAATCCTTTCCTTCGCAATTTTCTTTGTTTCAATTTCCTCACTAGGAGTAAGCTTTTCTCTCCCTTTTAGGAAAGGAGGTATGTTGAGATGGACATTTTTTTTGTTCATCAAATCTTCAATTGTAAATCCTCTGTCAGCAAGCACCAAATCCTTCTTCTAGTAGATTTATCAAATTAGATTTTTTTACCAACTCTTTATCAGAAATCGATCCTTCGAAGAGTTCACTTACAAAAGATACAGCCCCATTAGGAGTACATCCTATTAACACTTTAAATGTTGTATGTGCTTTATAATTAGAATATAAATTTCCCCGATGCTCGAAGTTAGCAGGCGACTGGCAGAAAAATTCAGTGCAATCGATAGTTACTCTAATATTTGTTAATCTGTGGAATATAGCAGGTAAGGATTCTTTAATTTTTTGTCGCGAACAAAACATGTTAGGTCGTATTTTATCAAACCGTATATACATAAGCTGTATCCATGTTATTATCACTTTTGTAATTAAACCTTCAGATAAATTAAATCGATATCTTAAATCTCGCACTAATAATCCTGACCTCACTCGGACTAAAGTTAAGATTAATTCTTCCAAAGGTGTGCACTTTCTTTTTCTGGTTTTTGATGTTCCTGCTTTTTCTTTTTCGCCCCAATACGTGAGATTATTTGGGGGAGAGAGAAATTTCAGTAGTATCAAAATCCGTCGCAAAAACAGAATAGTATGTATAAAAATAGCATTTTTTATCATCCTTTTCTAAGCTATCAGCAAACAGTGTCAGCATGTTTTTAGGTTTAGCTGGTGTTTCATTTTCCTTTTTTAGGAGCAACAATTCCCTTTTGAGGTTTGATACTTACTTCTTTTTTCAGTTTTTTATTTTCATCCTAATATTCAGTGATTAATAAAATAAAATTTTAAAGGTAAATAACTAACTTACTTTCAGTGCAATCATATCATACCACGTAAATGTAGTCTGAGTACGTTTTGCAACAGAAGAGGGTACATCGCACTGAGTGTGTTTTGCAACAGAAGAAGGTTACATCGCACTGAGTATGTGTGGAAAATAAAATATTAAGGTTTCCGGGTGCAGGCTCTATCATAGATGTACTAGGTTCATTTGCTAAAATATTGTCAGAGCATTCCACCGATTTTGAACGCTTTGTTGATGTTTTTGTATAATCGGTATTCTGTAAATATTTTCGTTTCCTTGATCCCCAAAATAATTAGGTAAGCAAATTGTATAACTACTGTTAAATACTAAAACCTACTTTAATAACTTTTTCAACAACAGAAACCGGTAACGGGTCTGGGTATTCCTAACATGGGCCATCTTTATTTACAAAATGCAATAAGCATATGTAGGTAAGTATGTTTATTCACATGTAGCACATTGTTCAGTCTACCATCATTTCTTTTGCATTTTACAATCCACCGATTACATTTGCTACAATCCTCACATTCATTAAAGTGTCGATTTGTTGCCGGTATTAATTGTTTTCGAACATTTAAACATGCGTTTGGAAAACGAATAAACCCCACCGATGATTTTCTACTGTCCGTTTTGCATTCTCCAAATACGCAGTACTTTTTTGTGCCTTTTTTATTCACTTCCATAGCTTCTTTAAGGTAATTACAAACGAAAAATGTTTAATTCACCACTACTCGCCATGCGTTTATTGAAGACTGACGCATGCGCCACAGGACATTTCTTAAATGAGAACCACTTAAGGCCCAACTGCACCGGTTACACTTAAATAATAAGCGTGGCTTAAAAAATCAATTGCCATGGACACAATTCTTGTAACAATTTGTATCCATGGGAATTAATCTTTTAAGCGACGCTTATATTTAAGTGTAACCGGTGCAATTGGGGCTTATTGTTTTAAAAATACATCTGTCATATTTAATGACATTTTTAAAATCGTTTTATGGATTGTTTCAGATCGTGATAGATTTCAATCGCAATCCAGCAGAAGCACAAAAATGAATGAACAAGACGACGATGTGAACCTAGGACGGCATCCAGCAAATGCAGTAAACATATTAATGATATGGCTTAATCAACATAGACAACATGCGTATCCTACGCCAGCAGAGAAACGTGCCTTGGCGCAGGACACGCAATTAACATTAACTGTGCCCACAAAACAACTGACTGTCAGCGTATATATTTAATATAAGCAACTGTGCCCCAAGTCGAACAGTGGATGAAAGACGCAAGACGGCGCATTTTGCCGGAAATGATTAGACGTGAAGGCCGTGAACCTCTGCATCACACAATCTTACGTCGATTGCGTCGATGTAACTGCACTCGTGCCATCATCATTTCTATCCTAATCGTGGTACTGATGGTGTGTACCTACTGTATTTTGCCGGAAATGATTAGCCGTGATCTTCTGCACACAATCTTATGTAACTGCACTCGTGCCATCATCATTTCTGTCCTAATTGTGGTACTGATGGTGTGTACCTACTGTATTTTGCCGGAAATGATTAGCCGTGATCTTCTGCACACAATCTTATGTAACTGCACTCGTGCCATCATCATTTCTGTCCTAATTGTGGTACTGATGGTGTGTACCTACTGTATTTTGCCGGAAATGATTAGCCGTGATCTTCTGCACACAATCTTATGTAACTGCACTCGTGCCATCATCATTTCTGTCCTAATTGTGGTACTGATGGTGTGTACCTACTGTATTTTGCCGGAAATGATTAGCCGTGATCTTCTGCACACAATCTTATGTAACTGCACTCGTGCCATCATCATTTCTGTCCTAATTGTGGTACTGATGGTGTGTACCTACTGTATTTTGCCGGAAATGATTAGCCGTGATCTTCTGCACACAATCTTATGTAACTGCACTCGTGCCATCATCATTTCTGTCCTAATTGTGGTACTGATGGTGTGTACCTACTGTATTTTGCCGGAAATGATTAGCCGTGATCTTCTGCACACAATCTTATGTAACTGCACTCGTGCCATCATCATTTCTGTCCTAATTGTGGTACTGATGGTGTGTACCTACTGTATTTTGCCGGAAATGATTAGCCGTGATCTTCTGCACACAATCTTATGTAACTGCACTCGTGCCATCATCATTTCTGTCCTAATTGTGGTACTGATGGTGTGTACCTACTGTATTTTTATGGATTAATTAAAATAGTTTTCTCCTAATTTCGAGATGTGTTCTGTTAATTAAAAAAACAGTTTGAAGGTTACCATCACATAAAAACATCAGAAAAAATTATGTTTTGCTTTATTTCAGACAATGTCGTAGTTGCTTTATAATATTGTAGTTTATAAAATTTGTTGATATTGACATTATTACAAAACTAGCTGGGTACCCGCAGCATATGCCGCGTTTACAGTAGGGTCGTATAAAACGAATATACAGGGTGTTCCCGGTCTTGTGATTTTATTTTTAAGGGGTGATTAACCAACTTAAAAGAAGGTGATTAAACCTAAAACACCTTAACAAAAGTTGCATTATAAGAGAGATATGATTTTTGAATAATTTTATAACTTTTTCTGTTTTGACGTATCCAAGAAATGTCTTTTAAATAGGTTGATGCCAGTAACGTTTCCCATCTGTCAAGATATTTCATCGTTGGTTTTCCTTAAATTGTTGTGATAATTTTGCTAAAGAAAGTAAAAACGAATGGCTCATCGTACTAAATAATGAATACGTTGACATGTTGTTAATTTATGGGGAAGCACACCAAAATTCTGCTGCTGCAAGCTGATTGTACTCTGAGCGATTTCCTAACAGACTAACGCCCATTCCACATAAATTTACTGCCCTACTCTTTCTGCGTAACTCGCGTCCTTTTTCGAAGAGACTCCTGTTTACAAAGGTCTAAATGCCATCCGAAATCACCTTCAGGAAATAAAAGAGGGTATGTCAATGGATCACAACTCTTATCCATATACGAAACTCGTCGCAGACCACCACCTCTCGCAAAAACTGTAAAACTCCGAGTCAACGGTACCTCACCATCTTCACCTACGAATACAGTAGCAATTTCGTTAGCAGTAGGTGTATTATATCGCCTTCGATCCATTGATTTCGATATATCAAAAAACATCCTGACCGATGTAGTTGGTCTATTTTCCACCAAAGCTAGTCTTTCTTCTTCCTCCACTACTTCTTTCATCATCCGTAATGAAGCAAAATATGAATTTATATTCACCAAAAGAGTACCTAACTGACTCATTACAGATGCAATGCAACCTAAATTTGCGGAACTCCTTAACCTTTCCGTTGTTGCCATTTCAGAGTCCCGTATGCAGGATTATTACCGACATCAGGGTACAAACGGCCTACTGCATGATATATTTGTCCGTGTATTTTAAAACAGTACGGACCATTTCCACGAGGAGTAACTACGTTGGCACCCATTGATGCCATAGCCAAACTGCTGTTATAATTCCTAATGTACTTCCGAAAATTGTTAGAGCAAGGATCAGTTCCATTCAGAAGATGCTCTAATTCTGTGGGATACACCTTAAGTTCTGGGAGCCTTTCATTACCAAAATTGCAGCAGTCGTTGAATTCGTCCTAGTGACGACCCCTAACCTCTGGTGCAAAATGTAAGGCTGCACAATACTTGCACTTCACATTCATTAAACCAAGTGTATCTTCTGTCGGATGCTGCAAAAGCTCGCGGTTGTCTCTGTTTCTGAAGCGGTTTTCGTAATTGCCCTATAACAAAAGAAACGAATATTCATATGCAATATAACAAGTGCAAGGCATATTACCGAAAATTTTTTCGCGCTGTCGCACAAGTGTTTGTTTCCATGAAAACTGCACGATCGCGAAGCGAGAGGGCGGTTTTCAAGTGGTAACAAACACGCGTGCGACAGCAAAGGAAAAATTTTAAGTAATATGCCTTACTCGAGGTGTATTTGTTCAGACTATCGCATGAACCAAATAATAGTATATTATATTATTAGGAGTATAAGCAAAGCTTTATGTGTTGAGGCTGGTTGACTGCCGATCGTAGTGAGGCAGCCAAATCAGCCGAAGCACATAAAGCGCTTATACTCCGAATAATATATGTAATTTTATCTCCAAACGTGTAAAATTATAATACAAAAATAAGCATCTAATTAACAAGGTTATTTCGAGAAACATTACACTTATACGAAAATCGCATTGCCTGATAGACACTTTCTAGATATTATCGTAGCAACCCACTATAAAAGTTAAAATGCTTAGGCATATAAGTACTTTATCTGCCTAAGCATATAAGTGAAACTTATACTATATTGCTGTATTTTCCCTTTTATCAATAAAATGCCCGAATACCTTTACCTGTTTATACACACAAATAAACAAAATTAACCCGGAAACTCTTATCTCTGGGTCTCGATACCCTGTCCTGCATCGACAGATATCGCGTGGGTCCACTATTTTGCATAAACACAAAAAAAAAACTTTCATACGTCAAACAAGAAAAATGAAATGACAAAATTTTAAAGCAACACACAAACAAAATTGAAATTTATTCAAACACAAAGAAAATTACTATTTACTGACACATTAAAAAAATTAAAAATTAAAAAAACAAACAATTAAACACCCTATCTCCCCTGGGCTCAAATTAAACTCTTAAATTTATACAAAGAAGGAACTTAACTTAAAATCAATGTTGAACTCTGCTGCACTTGGAATAAATGGTGGTTTTCAAACTTCCCGCGCTTCTTTTGTAATTTTGCGCCGACTCCAATACCCACATCACGAATACTCGGACAACACATATTTGCAACAAACCAACATCTGTCAGAATATCGTAAGATGTTTCGATATCAAATTATACAAATAAAACACTTAAAATTAACAAATAGCCTTACACAAATAGCTAAATTCATGTAAACAATGAATTATCATACCTAATAAACCATTTTTACATTATCTCAGAGATTTATTCCAACAATACTAAACTTTACGTTTTAGTTGATCGAATGAAAGCATAAGAACCGTATTATGGCCCAAATTTTGAAATTTAGAAGTAATCTACCACTAATACCAAGACGATGAACACAACGAACCAAAATCCCGAGATAAGAGCTGTTAGAAACCCGAAATAAACAAATCGTGAACATAAAAGAAAATTTTTAAAAAAAGAAATTAAAAATGTTTGACAAATTTACTAAACGTAAGCTTAAGGTAGCTATCAACCTTTATTATTATTAGCATAGGTATTCGATACAAGCCTGTTAGTGTCTATATCACAGCAATATACTATACCTACTTAATATCAGCACTTGTGCAATATTCGGTGTGTCAAAATTTTCAAGTAATTGTGATTTGATTGGCTGTTACGGGACAAATGCGTAACTTTCATTGGTCTACGTCTGTCACGTGACAGGTGAATGCGATAGTCCAGTAAATTAGTTTTGGTTCACTTTTGATCAACATAACTACTTGAAAAGTGGGCGGTTGTGAACGGTTCAGTTCTTCAGAATCATTAGAGTCGTTAGTCAGAACCTATATCGCTGAACTTATTCAGAAGTATAAGAGTTAAAAGCGTTTTCTATAAACCAATCTCTCGAGTTGCGTGAGGGTGAATTTTACAATTTACACATTAGTTTCGACAAACCTCGGTCATTGGTCCGCTGTTAATAATTATAGTTAAAGAATTTCCCGTAGAGTTGGATGTGGTTGGAATAGGCTGCAAATTCTCAAACCTGAGTATTAACTTCGTTGTTCGGTGAAGTTCTCGTGGAGGTCGAAGTAGATGGAATAGATTCCAAATCTGCACTTATATTTTCATCACTATGGGATGTAAAAATAGTAGGTACTGCATTGGTTTTCAGTCTTTTTCTTCCATCGGCATTTTGTATAATTTGCGAGACTTCGAAGTGACACTGCAGCAAATGGAGTTCTCAAAATAACGAACCTAATCTTACTAAATTGTACCTACTTACCTCACATAGACGTGAATAAGCTGTAGGTGTCCAATTTTCTCTTTTGCTCAATTTAACCCACTGCTTTCTTTGTTGCAAAACGTAAATAAAGCAATACCCTGACCTCGCTTCTTATTACAATTATCTGCTGCGCAGTTTGCCATTATCAGGAACCACACCGATACACTCGATTCTCCTATAGAAAAATCACAAACCAGTGGACGAACTCAATAGTGTCGTGCAAAGAAGAACCGAAACCGGCAAAATAGAAATTATAAGTACTAAAAATTGAACTCACTCGATTAACTATAGAAAAGCACAAACCAGTGGACGAACTCAATAGTGTCGTGCAAAGAAGAACCGAAACCGGCAAAATAGAAATTATAAGTACTAAAAATTGAACTCACTCGATTAACTATAGAAAAGCACAAACCAGTGGACGAACTCAATAGTGTCGTGCAAAGAAGAACCGAAACCGGCAAAATAGAAATTATAAGTACTAAAAATTGAACTCACTCGATTAACTATAGAAAAGCACAAACCAGTGGACGAACTCAATAGTGTCGTGCAAAGAAGAACCGAAACCGGCAAAATAGAAATTATAAGTACTAAAAATTGAACTCACTCGATTAACTATAGAAAAGCACAAACCAGTGGACGAACTCAATAGTGTCGTGCAAAGAAGAACCGAAACCGGCAAAATAGAAATTATAAGTACTAAAAATTGAACTCACTCGATTAACTATAGAAAAGCACAAACCAGTGGACGAACTCAATAGTGTCGTGCAAAGAAGAACCGAAACCGGCAAAATAGAAATTATAAGTACTAAAAATTGAACTCACTCGATTAACTATAGAAAAGCACAAACCAGTGGACGAACTCAATAGTGTCGTACAAAGAAGGACCGAAACCGGTAAAATCGAAATTATTGGTATTAAAAGTTGAGCTCAAATGATGTCACGTCGGTTTTGACATGAACATCTGCATCCCAAATTTCAGCATATTAAGGACTACTATGATCACAAAAATACAGGGTATTCTATGTTATGTAAGGATCATTTTCAAGCAAACTATTTTAAAATTTGCAGACAAAGATTCATCTATACAAAGATAGTATCTGTATATTAGTAAGTGCAAGCATAGTGCAAAGTAGGGGACCATATCGCGTCGGGCAGTCAGAGTAGGTAATTTATCTTATTTGCAAAATATGTATTTCTACTATTTCTTTGAATCGAAAATGTATAGTATAGGTTGTTACGATTTAAATTATATTCAGAAGTTAAAAATCGTAAAACGCTAAGATATAGAAATGAAATAGTTATTAAGGTAATATTAAGGTATCTAGGGTATTATAAGAATAATAACGACCCGAGGTCGATGGTGGACAACACGAGGGCTTTAGCCCGTGGGTTGTACGTCGACCGAGGGCGTGATTATTCTTATAATACCCGTGGTGCCTTCAACGTTTTTAATGTCCTACTACTTACTCTGTTATTTAATTCGATTTTTCTTATTTTTAAGCTTGTCAATTTGACATTTAATTTGTATTGACACTAAATCAAGACTACTTTATATTTTAGAATAATTCTGTATTTCCATGGTAACGCCCATAAATTCTCTCTCTCTCGGTCAATTATTTTTTTATAAGAGCCCTAGGGCCTATTAAAAAAAATAATAGACCTGAGGCAATTATTTCTCATATAATAAATCTCAAAATAGAGTGCTTATGTTACAATAACAGACTAGTAGGACTTTAAAAACATTTATGTACGATCGATCAATAACAACTGTTTTTTAGACCTAATTTTCAGGCGTAAACCTAGTCTTTTTGGCCCTCGGGCCGTAATTATGTTTTTGGCCCGCTGATTGCACTTTTCTAATTAAGGAATAATTTTATTTTTGTTTGGAATACAAGTAGTAACACAGTTATTTGTTAATATGAACATTTATATCTATCTTACAGTTATTACAATTACTTATATTAAATGCGGAAGGAATGGTGTTTATCAAAGATTCACTGATAACGCTTTCATTAATACCATCATTCTCTAACGTAGAAAGAATGGTGTTTATCACAGAGGGATTGCGAACGTTTTCATTACTGACAGCATTACTTGTTGAGGGTACATGAAGACCTTCGCCTACCATAACCTTTTGTGCAATTTTCATTTTATTTTGCAATGAATCCTCAATATAAGTCTCGGCCACCGCCGAGGACTTCCAGCCACCATGACGTTTGATACTGATCAAGTCTGCGCCCCCATCAGCTAAAAGAGTAGCGGAGGAACGTCGAAAGCAGTGCCCTGTATAGGCACCTGCATCCGGCATATTCAAAAATTTGGCTACTCTTTGCGGCACTTGTCCCAGTGTATTTTTTCCTACAACTTGCGATGTACACTTGCCATTTTTGTAATACACAAAGAGTCGTCGATGCTCCGTGTGTGATGGCCGTAAAAACACGTATTTTCGAAATATTTGTAGAAAATTCAGTGCTAGTTCTTCGTTGTTAACGACTGTAAATGTTCTGTTTATTTTGTTCTTTGTATTATTGATTTTTACAATGAGTGCAGACCCTACATCCTCAATATCGTCTAGAGTTAATTGGGCTAATTCGTTTCTACGACATGCCCCAGCGATGCCCATGATTATTGCCACCTACAATATTGTAGAAACTCAATGAGTATAATTATATTTCGAATTAGTGATTTTCTTACCTTCATCATTAGAAATGTATCATCTGGGGCTTCCAAGAAAAATTTTGTGATATGTTCCCTGTTGAGTATTTTTGATTTTTTGGGTTCGTACCCCTCGCTTTGCCTTTTCAGAAAGGCGAACAATCGCTTGAATTGACTGACATCAATGTTTTCCTTAGCTGCCAAATTTGCTTTGATCATTGAGTAACGCGACCAAAGCGAGGTTGGTTTGTAAATTTTACTTTGTTCATCAAAATATACCAGTAAAACGTTTTCAGTAATGGTTTTTACCTTATTAACTGCACACCACTTTAAAAAATCATTATATGTTTTCTCATATATAGCTTTGGATTTTGGCGGTAACAGATTCAAAGTAATGTTCTTTGCTGCTTCATCAAAATCTGGCACAATGCACGAGAAATCTTCTTCTTTAGACATACTTTTGCAAACAAATAGTGACAAATACTTAAATTACTTACTAATTTTTTTGCAAATAATTTGTTTTTGTTTATACTTGTTGCTGTGGTTACGCAGTTTTATTTGGTCAATGATAAATCGATTTCAAAGGAGCGCTTTTCATTTTTTGTTTAAATACAGTCATTGTCAATATAAACTATATTTTTACGGTTTTTAAAATTTCGATCTTACATAAAGTTTTGTATGCACCTCAGGCGTAACCGACGTCTTTGGCCCTCGGCGTGTTATAGCCCTCCGTGCTTCGCACGTCGGGCTATAATTTTCACGCCGCGGGCCAAAAACGCCTGGGTTACGCCCTTGATACATAAATAACTATATAGCTTGGTACTATTTTTAAACCAATTTTTTTTTTTTTTCTATAGCTGATGTTAAAGTGTGCTTTGTTCGACTAAAAATAGTTGATCAAGTATTACTTTAACCGCAAGGGTAGATAAAGTAACACTTTAACCGCAAGGATAGATGAAGTAGTTTAATTTTCTGGAAACTCCATGGAAACCGAATGGAAACCTTTGCTACTGAGATTTTCGGCTTTAATATATTCTAATTTTAAATTGTCTTTTTTTTACAACTTTTTCTTATTTTTTTAACATCTGCTATAGAAAAAAATAGAATTTTATACACGACGATAAAATTTAATTATCGACCCGCGAAAATTAATTCACTCGCGATTTCATCGCTCGTGAATTAACACTCTTCGCTTGTCGATAAAATATAATTTTACCGTCTTGTATAAAAAATAACTATGTACTTACTTTTTTTGTATCACTATGTGGTATTTTAATACATATTTATTTTTCGTTCTCTTTTACTTGGGACCATTTGTATTATTTCACAATCACAAATAACGATATTCCAAATTCAGTTCAAACTATATAAACTCGACCAACAAACATATTTTTGGGATTATTCTTGTAGGTACATTGCACAATACATACTAACTCGTATTTTCACTTCATATAGGTAATACATCATACATCATGTTTTTCAAATACTGTTCAAATGTCTATGACAAGATGTGTCAAAGTAAAGTGTCAAAACGTTTTTTGTGAGGTGTGTTACGCTTTTCGTGCGTTCGTGTACTTTCATACGAACAAATTTATAGAAATGAAGAATAATTATTTCCGAGGCTTTAATAAGTAACTACAAGCAGCTAAAAATTCCAATTAGCAATATGTAATTACGTTTTATGCAATTATATTGGTATTATTAATGTTAATAATCATTTTTTAAGTGAATTGCTGCGTTCAACGCTTTGGTTCTTTTTTCATTGAACGGAATTTTGCGCATTATACAGGGTGATTTCTAACGTACGGAGGAAACTGAAAGGACAAGTAGAGGGGACCGAAACATAGTTTTTTTTACAATAAACTTTTGATCAAAATCGAATAACAAGAAAGTTACAGCGATATAAAGTTCTTATAATTTAACGCCCACGTTTTGAGTATCGCTGAGCTTATTGTATTCGCTTTTTCATCAGAAACACTTTTCACACAATCTGATAAATTGCTCCTGTAATTTTGACTTACCTACATGATCAGATTGAAACGAGCACCTATAACTGAATATTTTAAAGAACACTTGAAATAGCCATAACTTTCGTCTGATACAAATGTTTACTAAATTTTATTTAATTAACTTACAAATATACAAAAGTTAATTCAAAACGTAATTAATTACCGTATTTCATTAAAAAAGTCCTCAAGTTTATAAGAACTTTAAACTGTTGTAACTTTCTTGTTATTCCATTTTGACCAAAAGTTTATTGTAAAAAAAACTATGTTTTGGTCCCCTCTACATGCCCTTTCAGTTTCCTCCGTACGTTAGAAATCACCCTGTATAGAGGTCGGATAAACATAAATGGCAAGAATGGGAGAAGAAGGAAAAATTGTAAAATAATAAATAGTGTCCTAATAAATTTAGAATAAATGCTGTCTAAATTTAACCTATAGCTTCAAAGTACAGTTCAAGTTTTGCTCAAACCTATTGTTTAAAACATGAACTGAGCCCGCACTTGTTTGGTGGATGAACAAGGGGTAATATGCTCAAATCACAACTAGTGTTACATAATTCATACGTCTGTTTCTCAGAATCAACGAACTTTAATTTAAATAAAATATTTAATTGTTTATTATAATAGGTATAACGTATAACACAATAATAAAATTATAAGTGCGCAACTCAAACTCGACCAATCATGTCAAAAATGTTGTTTCGACTCCCACGGTCAGTAAATACATGCAAAATCTGACTCTTCAATTAATAGGTGGTACTCGTCAGGAATGGTCAAAGATCTGTGCATTTTTTTGTTAAGTTAATGCGTTGGACTTCACAATTTTGGTTTTATTCTTAAGAATTAAATTAATAAAAGTTGTACAATTAGTATGTGATATTTTTTAGATGTCCATCAAAAACCCTGTATAATAATAAATTATAGACGATCACATTATTTGGCATTCGACGGCGACGTTTTCGCGTAAATGTTATACAGGGCTTTCATTTCAAAACTAGCCACCTTTAATAACTCTCAATGATAACTCTGAAAGTTTTGAAATTTCCAGTTTGAATAAAAACACGTCAACTTTGATATCGAGGGGGAAGTTTAAAACCGCCATTGAAGTATTTTTATAATTCACCCCCTCCACTCCAGCAACCCGTACTTTGAAATTTCAAATGCAACCACCTACTTTGTGATTTTACAGGTAATAAAATTCTCTATCTAACCATAACCATCTAACCTAGAAACATACTCCAAATGGAACTATGAAAATTAAGATCGAAACCTCGTTACAAGTTTAATTAAAACAAAGTTATTAGTTAGAAATAATATGAACGAGATAGGAAAAAGACTTCAGAAAAAGCATAACAACAGCAACAGACGAAGTAACCAAACGAACAACCAACACTGCATTGATAAAAAGATTGCCATGGTGGAATTCAGCATCCCAAAGGGCAATAAAAGAAAACAAAAAAGCACTCCTACCTATTAATGCATACAGAAAACACATGACCCAAGAAAATCCACGGTAGGAAAGCTACTTTTAAAAAGTAGCCCGCTGCGCTATAAGCTATTTTTCCTGCATATAGCTAGCTACTACAGCTTTTATTGACATTCTCAAGCATTACTTTGTTAAAATCCATGATTATATAAATAATAAATATTAAATAAAATATCGATTTTAACGGGAAATAATAACTATTTATTCGCTTTATAAGTATTTCGGCATCAATGTGCCATTGTCAAAAGCATATTAAATATTTTATATATGCTTTTGACAATGGCACATTGATGCCGAAATACGTATAAAGCGAATAACTCTTGTTATTTCCTGTTAAAATCGATATTTTATTTAATATTTATTATTTATACTCTACAGCTATTTACGAAATAGCGTATTAACTACTTTTACGCTACATTTGAAAGAATTCCATTATACTAGTTCGGTAGTTATCAATGAGATTTAAAAAAACAGCAGACCATTCATTACTAATTCTTACAAGTGTACCTGCAACCATTTGATTCTTTATTTTATATATTTAATTTTGATATTTAACACTCGACATTTTGAAACGTAAAAATTAGATAAAGAATTAAGGAATTTGAGTCAGTTATTCATAGAGAAGTGTGGCCATCCCGACCGTAAGTTTTACCCTGACCTAGAGTAACCCAAATTCTTTCCGACCTGTCCGTTCCCGTAATGTAGGGACCTATGTGACCAAAAGCAACAAGCGGACCTACAAGTGCGAGCTTCCCCGGCAGTTCATATGTGCCTGCAACAAGTGAACTGCCATAGTTTTCCGATTTCCGTCCTGTTCCGCCCCTAACCCGGACATCCCCTACTGTGCTCAGTAGTTGTATGTGACCAAAAAGGGAACAAGCAAGATTGAGCCTTCGTGGTGTCCCGAATTTCCCTACCGAACCCTCTAGGACTAGGTCAAGCACTAAATTTTGGGTTCTTCTGGCCGACACAAATTTTGTTTTACAATTCCAGTAAAGTCATTTTCATTACAAATATTTAACCAGGTCCTATATACATATAATCGGATAACCCAGTATTATACAGGGTGATCATTTGAAAATGATCCACCCTTAATATCTCCCGAACTATACCAAATACCAAAAAATATAAAATTACGTTTTTATAGAGGATGGGAGACACTAGATAACGTAATCCACGTCACGCTAATACTTACCCCCCCCCCCACCTATCCAACCTTGAAAAGTTTAAATGGTACTATGCCCTTTGTGATACCTCAAATTAAAGGTCTTTTAAATGCTATCTTTTTACGCAAAGACAATTAAAATCGCTAGATTCGTTTTGGAGAAATTAAAAAAAAAACATGAAAAAAAGTGTGCGTGCTTAAAGCGTCCGCACGTCAAAAGTGAAAATCAACTGACAGCTGTCAGATTATTATTTATTTTCGTGTTATAGCCTTGTATTGTTAAATATTTTTATCTTCATTGCATATTGCTCAATATCAATCGAACCACTTCTTATAATCCTCATGGAGATGCTCAAATGAAAAGATGCAATGGTTCAGTGTGGAAAACTATGCCATTGGCTCTAAAGGATAGAGGACTAAATATTTCAGAGTGGGCACCTGTTCTACAAGATGCTCTTCATTCTATTCGTTCTTTTACTGTTTACTTCTATAAATAGGTACCTACTACACTTCACTAACGTTTGTTTTCACATTCCAGAAGATCAACTTGTTTTACTTAAAAGAGCTGTCCGTCCACGGCCCATCATTCGGGTCTTTCTACTTGTACTTATTTTTAAAACTACTGTTTCTTATGTTTAGGTAATAAAATGCTATTGGGAGTTTAGTTAGTTCTTTATTTAGTTACAACAAAACTAAATATTTCCTTAATTCCTTAAATGACCAGGAAATTTTAAGTTGTAATACTTGGATAGTATTTAAATTCAACCCCGACCTTCTTGGTAAACATGTCTTGGGAGTGAACTCGACCTTGACGGAAATTAGGTTTACGGAACTTGTACCTCGAATAATATTAATTTGTGCTATTAACTAGATTATTTCTTAATTGCTGTGTATAGGTAACATGAAAAACGATAATACAGCTTAGTAATCAATACATACTAAGAAGTAAATCAGAAGCAAACATTTTTGCTTAAAGTTAAGACACTTCAGACTGCGAAAACTGAAGTAATATTACTAAATACGTGGTAACAGCCCCAAGCACCTAAAATTGGGAAATATTATTGCTCGACTTCGGAAAAAAATAATACTATTCACTTACCGATATCATAAGAGAACGATCTATTTTAGCTAATCCACTAGCCGTAAACTCAAATTTACGGTGAAGCAGCATCAGCGAAAAATCATGTAACTACAAAAAAGTTATTAAGTAAAATTAAGTAATATTTTTGATGACATTAAATTAAAATTGTTACTGATAAAGAGATATTTTACCTGTGATTTAAAATGTTCGTCAGTATTTTGTGAAAACAGCAATTTAGCAATTAGGTCATTAGTTTTTTGTGCCTAAAATAAATGACAATATTTTAAATATGGAAACTCTACACATCTACTTAAGTAATGCTTAAAAAATAGAGTAATGTTTATAAACTTTATTATAAACGTAATCTTGGTAAGTGGGGATTCACAATGGCCGTAAGCATAAGAAATACATAAATCTATATTTTTTATTTAAACATAGTATAACCGTATAATATTACGTGTTCACAATGTCCCTAAAAAATACGCAAAATTAAACACAAATCACAACCTACTCATCGCAATTGATATCATCTGTCATCTCATCATCTGCATGCGTTTACTATGAGTGAAATGCAGAAAAACAGTTATTAGTGTTATTATTACTGAAACGAAGATAAGGACAACGACAGACTGCAAGTTTGTCAAAACCAAAATAGAACAGACGTTGTTATTGGTTCGTCCAATAAACAGAAATCGAGAGAAAAAAGGAGAATTCCGAAGGTTGATAATTATTGAAATGCGATTACACGACACCGAATAGTTTTTTACATACACAAGAATGATACCATCGTTGTTTGAAGAACTGGTAGAATTACATTATCCAAAGTTATCAAAGTACAACGTCAAACAACAGCGCAACGCGGCCACTACGATTCGCCACAAATATATTTTTTGCGCTACTGTGCTCTATTTCATTGTTTACCGCGGCTGTTTCCAAGACAGTAAGTTATGTTTACTAGTTGCTAAGTATAAAGTCGTCGGTAAAATACTTTGGGGTTCTAGAACGGTAAGTAAATTTACTCAAAACGAATGTGCCATGTAATTTGATAAATTAATGTCAGTCACAAATGTCAGTTTAGTTAAATAAAATGAATGCAATTTCCAATGTTAGTTAAAACAAATCCTGGAGCTTTTAATTTCTCATTTCTTGTAACAAAGTACGCCAGCAAAGATTTTTCATCAATATTTGTACTTTTCTTGGTACACCAATTTTTAAAATGATTGTAGGTACCTTCGTAGCGTCTCTCTAGACTTATCAGGAATGCGAACCGAACACCCCACATTCCAAGCTTCTTTTATTTCGTTTTCGGAATCATTTTCATTAATTTTTAGCACGGAACTCAATAGTTATTTGTATCACAAGGCCAGAAACAGCACATTTGCGAGTGCGAGTAATGTTGCAGGGCGAGGCGGAACGCCGAGTCCTGCAAGTAGGAGCACTCGCAAAACTGTTTCTGGACGTGTAATACACATTTTTTTTTGTGCCGATGTTTGTTTAAATAAATTAAATTTACATTTAAAATTTAGTATAAAATTTTTTTTTATGATTTTAAAATCAAGATTCCTTGTTTCCTGGTATTCATTAAACTTCATTCATTTATTTTCTTACAATTTCCATTGACGTTTATTTCTAAATTTTATTATCTTTGATTTAATAATGGATACACCGGCGCATATTAAAGATTATATTTAAATCACCACAGTGGCTCAAATAGATAATCGTATTTGTAAAATTTTGCTAATTTATTTATTTGATCGTCTCCGACCGCGATGCACAAATTTGACTTTGACAGATTGAGCCGATGCAGCCAACTAATAACTTAAAATTATTACTTTTGCCGGCCTAGGCCGGCAAAACCTCTGTTTCTGGCGGATTTCGCGATGCAGAAACTCAGTGATGCCGACCGGAGGCACAAAAAATAATTTTCACAAAAAACTGCAATGGCGGTAACTGTTTACAGATTGCTATAGAAACGCAATATATCAATCGACAATACGGCAACGTGATGCGGAGACTGACAATTATCGCATTTGAATCTGTATTAATTATTAATTTATTAAAAATTCTTTTTACCGGATTCAGTAGCGCAAAAAACGTCATAAGCATCACGAACGTTAAGGACTACCGATCTCAGACAATAATTGGAGTCGTCGCTGCGCTCCTCCTCCAAACTATTGTCTTCGATCGGTAAAATGTCCTTACCGTTCTTAATACTTAATATACTATATTTAGTAAGATTTACGTAAAAAGTTAAAATAATCCAACTTTTTATGTAGTCCTTATGGAAAATTATGTAGACCCTAGACCCGTAAACATAACATAAAAAAACTTGCATTGTGAACAACTACATTAAAAAACATAGTATCCAACTTTATGTGATTCTTATAAATTACGTATTTCTTATGCTTACGGCCATTGTGAATCCCCACTATGAATGGGTATTTTTATATCCCATTATTTCCTATTCACCCCACCGGTTACAATTATTATTCGTTTAAATTGTTATTGCCCTGGGTATCACATTTTCAAATAGTAAGGTAGTAGACTTTATGGTAGTAGTACCAAATTTGTCTACGAATCGTCTGGTTGACTTACTTAATGTTTACACACTGACCTGACTTAAACAACCATAACAAGGCTGTGCAATAAGCATCAATCTAAAAATATGCAGGAAACACCAAGACGATAATACGGTTATGTACATAATATCTCTTCTTTGTCCAGTTATTTCATTGATTAATAAATAAGGCGTTTCTATAAGATGCCACAGGATTCCTATGATGGTTACCTGTTTTTTTTACATAAGGTTTTACATAAGTGTCCAATAGACAACTTGCCAAAACTTACTGCATTCGTGAGACCATATAATTGACTTAAAATGTCAACTGCATCACATAATGTTTCATACGCTCTCATTAGTTCGAAAATATGATTGTTACGCGATTTTACATCTGTAACATAATTCGTCTACTTTATTTTATTATTCATAATTATTCTAAAATATTTAACAACTAGGTCGCACAGCGGCTTAGTACTTCAAAAATATCTGTAAAGTCACACTTTCCTAACTTATTATTACGTAAATAACTATTGCAAGTATTTTCACCCCATGGTACATGTCTGTCAAAAACAATAACTAAATGAAGACATTATTGTCGCGTGGAAGTTTCTCTGTAGTTAGCTATTGAAAGATATTCGCTTACCGTTTGATATTAAATTTTTTTCGTTTGCAGTCATTGTATCTATAATGTAACCAACTCTTGTGTGCTCTACATTAACTTTGTTATGCAGTCGGTGGTCAATACCCATACAAGGTGTTTTAGGTTTAAAATTGTCTGTTTCTAAGTGCTTATTTAGTTCCTCGATTCTTCTTAAAATGTAATATCCCAAATGACAAAATTTGTATTGATTGACCAACATTATATAATATGTGCTATAAAAACCTAAGTAACATTCACATATGAAGCTGTTGCTGACTAACTTGTCAGATATTATAAAATACATAATTAAATCTGCCGTTGTAATGGAAAAAGTAGCTGTTAATACTATAACAATCATAAATATTGTACTCTTTCTTGTTGAACTTTCATAGCTTGGAGGAACTACAGCATCTACCTAGAAAATATACATTTATCGTCATTGTTATTTATTGAATTAGTACCTATTCTACTCCACCCAATAATACTAATAATGTGGTGCTGGATGTAAGTCGGCCATCCCCCTTATCAACTAAATATTATTAAAGTATAAACAGGAAAATTAGGCTACAAATTCTACTATAGTAGTAGGAATGGGACGTTTGAACGCAAATAAATATATAAACTAATTGCCCAATGTACCTACTATAAAAAAATATACTTTATTTCTTCATGGTTATTTAATCTTTCTTGGAAAATGTGCGAAACCCATTATACACTGCAAGCAGTCTTGCCTCTGCTTACTAATTATTGTTTGTCAACTGTTAAATTTATTTTTTATAATATTTAATACAGAAGAAGATTGAAAACTATCGATTTATTCAAAACATCATTTATACTGACCAAGAAAAAATAAAAATGTGCGCAAATTCATGTGTTACTGTTTTACGTCAATTTTTTTTTATGTTGTGCAATTTTTCTAGAAGATCTTGATATTACAGACACATTAGGGACTGGTTTGTTAGGACATTTTACACTGAAATAACCCCTAACATTACCTACTGATAATTGGATAATCCGGAGTGATTATAGTATACACATTTTTATTTTTTTTTTCGTCTGTATAGATCATGTTTCCAATAAATCGTTCGTTTTAAATTTTGTTCTTTATTAAAATCTAAACAATAAACACTAATTTGACAAATAATAATCAAAATCAGTAAGCAGGGACAAGAGTGCTGCAGTCTATAATGGGTTGCCTATATTCCAATGATAAAGTAACCGGTTCATTTAACTTGCAATATGCCTATATTGCATAATAAATGGACTCCACTGTATAATATATAGGTAATAGAAAACCCAGCATTTTAAATTCGTCAATTTGAACATATGAGGAAGTTATTTTTCCTGTTAGGAGCACTGTGCGTGTATTCGGTTGCGACACAACGATCGCGTTAAAAAGTCCAAGACCCTAGGCGAAGTTTAGCTTATCCAATTAAAATCTAGAGGATTTTCTTTTGAATCGATATGTATGTATATTATTATACAATATTGCTATCGGGCTTGCTCCTGCTTACTGATTTTAATAATTATTGTTTGCACCTGTTAAATTACAGAAAGTGTGATTTTTGTTGTTTTTAATAGAGAACAAGATTTAAAACTATACCGACTTATTGAAGTCATTATTTATACACATGAAGAAAAAATAGAAATGTGTATACTCAGTATACACATTTTTATTATTTCGTACAAACAGCCAAAGCCTAAGTTTTCTAACTGTTCTTGATATTGTATACACTGGTCTATTAGAATATTTTTCAGTAAAATGATCCCTTTCATTAGTGATAGAGTATACACATTTCTATTTTGTCTTCGACTGTATAAATCATATATGTTTTAAATAATAATAATAATAATAATAATAATAATAACAACTACTCTACCCGTAACCTGTTGCCAGGCCCCATAAGCGCAATGCTTGTGTGGGAGGGAGTAAGGGGCTATTATTATTAGCGGGCCCGCTTGCGTCTGCAGCCGACTTAGAAAAAATCGGTACTCTTAAATTTGGGCATAGGACACAACGCCGACTGGACACAACGCCGACCGTGGACACAATGCCGACCGTGGACACAGCGCCGACCGTTCGCTGTGGATACTACGCCGACCGTGGACAAGACGCCGACCGGCGTCTGTGGACACTACGCCGACCGTGGACACAACGCCGACCGTGGACACAACGCCGAACGTTGGCTCGCCCTAGGGGTGACCCACCCGCTTTAAACATTACACCGACCATAAACAAAATGGCGCGAGTATTGAAATAGCCACCGCTTTACGCGCATGCGCAACGTATGTATATACACAAGTCCACAGGGTTTTTGTAAAAATTAATTCTCAAACTGCAACTAACCTAAAGTTCGAGGGGCGCCCCACATTAGTCTTTGCAAAGTCTTTGCTTCAGGGGGCGGGGGGGCTACAAAAGGTTTTGCCCAGGGTGCAGCTTACCCTAAATCGGGGCCTGCATGAATGTATTGTATATGAAAACAAGTCGAAAAGATAACTACGCAAAACAGGCTGATGTCGCGATTTTGTTCATGGTCGGTGTAATGTTTAAAGCGGGTGGGTCACCCCTAGGGCAAGCCAACGTTCGGCGTTGTGTCCACGGTCGGCGTACTGTCCACAGGCGACGGTCGGTGTCGTGTCCACGGTCGGCGTAGTGTCCACAGACGACGGTCGGCGTTGTGTCCACGGTCGGCGTAGTGTCCACAGCGAACGGTCGGCGCTGTGTCCACGGTCGGCATTGTGTCCACGGTCGGCGTTGTGTCCAGTCGGCGTTGGGTCCAGGTCCCTTAAATTTTGTTCGTTATTAAAAATTTAAATAAACACTGTGTAATTTAACAGGTGACATACAATAATTAAAATCAGTAAGCAAGGGCAATACCGATAACAGTGTATACTGGGTTGTCTATATTTCAATAATGAAGTGGGCAGACCATTTCTCTTGCAATATGCTTATATTGCACAATAAATGGACTGTATATGGGTTAACCAGTAGTAACAAAACTAATCTAAAAATTGAGAGTGACAATCCTCTATCACGAAGTGAAGTGTCAAACCATAAAGAAAGTTTGTCGCGACACTGAAAGGTATAGCACTGTAGTTATTATGACCAATCCTTATCTCGGAAAAATATTATGGAGAGGGGAGTCATTATGCAATCAACACATTATCAAGTATAGTATACCTAAATAAGGCTATAGATTATAGCAAAATTACTTAAAGTAGATACCTTATTCAAACATTCTATAAATTTATGAAATTTAGAGTAGCCAAATACATTTGCAAGAATTCCAGAAAGTATTGCAAATATCAAAACTGTTATGTCACATATAGCAACGTACATGTCGGTATTCGATTTGATCTTGATTGATAGTTTCTTTTCGCACATAATGTCCATGAAAAGTCCCCGATACGTAAGAACGGCTGCAAGAAAATACATATCATCAAATTTAATTCTTCTGTTTCCACGACTAGTAAATAATCTATTTCACTGGCGGCTCCACAGGAGTGTAATGGTGTGAACGTACCCCTGTTGATATCATGTTTTGTATTTGGCATATTTTATCAGTTTTATCCTAATAGTTCGTTAAATAAATGGTCGATAAAAAGTTATCTAACTGGTATTACGTACCCCCTCTATAAATTCTTATAGCTGCCACTGATAAATTTTACCAAAAATAAGTTTATGCCAAGCAATGCATTTTTGAAGACTGGCGGAGTTCTTGCGACAAACCAAAAATTGCTTGTATAACTATCGTGTTTTCCACAAAATTTTTTTTCGGAGTTGACGATGAACGAGAAAGATAGATATAGCAGTTATGTCTGAGTTAAATGCATTTTTTTAAAAATGGTTCATGCGAACTGTCGATCATTTGTCAAACTGACAACGCAGGATAACCCTTAGGTAAGTCAGTAATTGATAATAGTTCAAATGACCTGCAGTAAACATACTCAGTAGGATAGAACATACGTGATTTATCTCACAGCTAACTAAGAAAACAAATTTTGTAGTTCACATCGTAGCTCTGAACCTCTGAAGACGCTTGTGTAATTTCTCACATCACAAAAGGGAGTCACACACGCAACATGTGCTGCAAATACTCGCCATTATATTTGCACCTTTATTCCCACTGTACAATCAGTGACAAATGTTTTCACCAGTCTTATACCACTGTAACTCGCTTTACTGAGAAGTATAACACATTTCTCTACAGTTGGACCAAGCTCACAATGTTGAAAGTGGGCGTATCCGGGGCTGTTATAGTTTTTCAAAGTACAGTCAAAATAAACACATTTAGGCGGCAAATTTAAATAATTGTAAATATACTTTTCATTCGAAGAATTCGATGACTTTCCGAATGATATTTCTGGCTTCAGAATGAATTATCTTCCTCGATTTAGCGTTCATACTTGACAAATGAAATTATTAAAATTTTAAACGTCAATTGAATTTTTCCAGTGAATATACTTTTGAGTATGATTGTTTGCTACTGGTTGACGTATTGTTGCGCCCCTGTCTTTCAAAATTTAGTTACATATTTTCCGGGCCATTTGTAAGCTTGGTGGAGCTGTATTTGATTTCATCTTGATTAACAGCGTTATCAACATACCTATGTGAAACAATAGAAACGGCGTTATGTTACCTACCTCTTATATTTCTTAGAAAGGCGGGTTCAGTGATATAGAACTGGTGAAAACGTTTGTCACTTACTGTGCCTATGGGATTTATTTGCATTAGGACAGGATATATAAAAGTCAGCAATTCCTAAATGTTTCTTTTTATAATTTTAACATTCTCTTTTGAATTTGCCGCCAAATTTAACCATGGAATACAAATAGAAAAAAACGCGCCTATATGAAGGCGGCTTAGATCCGCATTGGACACTTTATAACATCCTTTAGATCTTATTCAAATTAAATCTGCTTTCTAGTTTATTTTTGTCTAATATTATAGAGTATAAAGTATTGCTTACGTATAATAATTCCCAAAGAACAGCTGTAAAGTATACATATAGGAGACCATTTTAAATATAGTTTGGTTCCTTTTTTTACGAGCACTGCAGGAAAAACTCCCAATAAACGACTGACAATTAAAACTGGTTTAAGGGTAAAATATACTTGTTTTGTAATAGGAATGCCTGGTGCTTGCCTGACCATTTTTATTCTTTTTGTGTTTCAAGAGATAATTTTTCTTTTTTGTAAGCCATTTTCTTTTCATCAAATATTTAATGTTTTGGGTGTTACTCATAAATTGTTTTTCTACTTCTTTATAATAAGGTTTTAATGGTGACAAACTGAAAATGAATAACTGTTGCAACACATGTACTTTCCCAGAGAAATATTGGTGGTCTATAATTATTTTGAATGAATGTTCTGGTGGGTAGTATATTTATTTTATTTTAGGGATTGTTGAAATTAATCACTTTTTAATTTTTAAGTGCATAATTATACAGTGAAGTGAGCTAGGAATAGGATTTGTCTGTACAGCCAGTGATAAATGTTTTCACCAGTATTACACCACTCAACCCGTTTTTCTGAGAAATATAAGAGGTAACATAATGCCGTTTTTATTGTTTTACATAAGTAGGTACCTATGTTGGCAACGCTGTTAACAAGATGAAATCAAATAGAGAGACGGGTTATAATTCTCAGTAAACCGAGTTACAGTGATATAAGACTTGTGAAAATATTTGTCCCTGACTGTACATAAAAATGGGTAAATATACATGTGCTACTATAGGGTAAAAGCGGGTATTCCCGGTCAGGTGACAATACCGGTCACTATGTTTAGTAACCAAACTATCGCACCTATAATCATGCACACATACCAAATAATTAGTGTAACATGCCCCCGCGTTGCATAGTAACGGTCGTTTAGTTTTGACGAAGCATAAAGGAGAGGTGCATAGATTTTGTTTTAGCGGGAAGCTGATATAATTCCCTGGTGTATTTCGAAATCGAGTGACATAACTTTTAATGGGGTTTTTGTTTTATTTTACACTGGTTGTTGCGTCGATTTGTTTTAGAATGTCGAGAAGAAGGAGTACTGAACGAGTAAGGGTCAAATGGAGCCAAAATTCCTTGGCTAAAGCTTTCCAATTAGTTGGAAATGGAAAAACCATCAGAGAAGCGGCACGTGCTACTAAGGTACCATTTTCTATGCTGCAGGAAAGGTTAAAGAAAAACAATTCCGACAACCCACGGTTGGGCAGAAACACTGTTTTTACAAAAGAACGCGAAGAAGACATGGCTTCTCAAATTAAGTACTTAGCAAAAATATTTTATGGTTGTACTTCTATGCAAATTAGAAAAATGGCATAGGTATGAGTATGCAGAAAAAAATAATATCAAACATAACTTCAATAAATCCTTAGAATTGGCAGGAAAGGAATGACCGATCTACATGAAGATGAAGATAGTGTTGATACCGATCAAGATAATTGTGAAAATAAATGCCTCGTATGCGATGATTTTGGTCAGGATAATGAACTATGGTATAAGTGTCTGTTATGTGGTGGATGGACTCACGCAGAATGCTCAGGTTACGAATCTGCCGATGGCTACATTTGTGATCTGTGCAGGAATCTCACTTGACTGTTATTGCCCCCACCCTGACTGGTATTACCCTCCCATGCGTGCAATTCCGGTCAAATGCATATTTTTTTAAAATGTCCATTATGTCCAAAATTTCTTAAATATTGTTCTTAGTTACTTTTAAACTCTTAGAAGACAAATGTAAATTTGCTTTAAGTAAATCATAATATAAAAATGTTCATTAGCATTTTTTTTATTTTAATTCTGCCTTAGGTGACCGGTATTACCCATTTCTACCCTAATAGTAGTTAACGCACCAAAAGATCCTGAAATATGCACTTATTAGAAGCCCTTACAAATTACAACATACCGCGTGTCCCTGGTAAGGTGGAACATGAGGATGTTATAATGGTAAGTTTTTAAAATGATCCACAAGAAGTACTTTAAATTTAAAGCATTTGCCTTGAATCAATTACATGAGTGTCACCGATCGTTAACGATTTCCATGACGACCATCTTTGTTTATGTTTTAAATGTCAAGTTACTAAAACGAAAGACAATTACATCCGTATTCATAAACAATTTTTTCTCCGATTGATAGTAAGAGCATGCTTTGACTGACATTTGACTGTCTCCAAAGTTCCACTTTTGCTGCCTAGGCAAAGAGATCACTTTTACTGACAGTAGCATTCAAAATCAGGTTGCTGCGAAAAACAATAGCTATTTGTTTAACAAGGCAGAAAAGTAGTAGATTTATTGACGCAGCCGGTATTTCACAGCTGAGGCGAAGGCGAAGCTGTGAAACCAGCCAAGGCAGTAAATCTGCATTTCTGCCGTGTTAAATATAATTTTTTCTCAAATTGTTTACATTTAACATTAGTTTAATGATTATTTTTATAATATTTGTTGTGCTATTAGTATATCAGCAAGCATCTGTTGCTATGCAGTTCTTATTGGTTGCTATGAAACAACATACTTGAGAAATGTCATTCTATTTGTTGTGCTTGTGAATAGAGTAGTTTAATCTTGTTAATTCGTAAATATTAATTAATTTATAATCATATTTAAAATGCTTGCTGATACTAATAGCACAAAAAATATTAAAAATAATCATTAAATGGATGTTAAATGTAAACAATCGGAGAAAAAATTATATGTTCAACACGGCAGAAATGCAGATTTACTGCCTTGGCTGGTTTCACAGCTTCGGCTTCGAATCAGCTGTGAAATACCAGCTGCGTCAGTAAATCTGCTACTTTTCTGCCTTGTTAAACAAATACCTAACTGTTAGTCCTTACTAACGCGCAACTAATAGTTTAACGATAATCCAACCCTATATATAGGGTTTGATCCTGGTTAAACTAGTTGCGCGTTAGTAACGACTAAATTTGTTTATGAATACCTACGGCTGTTAAAGTTTATGTTCATCTTATTTTTTTTCTAGATGGGGTCTTAACTTAACCTAAGTGCAGTCTAGAGCTGACAACCGGTATACAGGTCACACGTTTTAAGAATTCCTCGGGTCGCGCAACCCGAAGGCGAATCGGGAAGCGCGGCATTTAAAAATTTTAAATTCAAGCAGTGGCGTCACGTTCATGCTTTTAGGTATAAAATAGAACGGTTTTCATGCAATCGCAACACATATTTTATTGTCACGAAAATATTTATAAACATTATAAATTATTTCTCGCGATTGACCTCTTAATATTTGGCCGCTTTTTCCCACTTTAGAACTCAATAAGTCTAACTACCTGTTGCAACTGATAATTACTGCGCCACTGGTACCGCGCGAAAGTGGTAGGACGAGTGTGAAGGTCACTCCCACCATAAATTTTGGACAAGTGCGCACCCACAGCCGAGGAATTCTTAAAACGTGTGACCTGTACCAGCTAAATTATTACATGTATTGATGCGACAATCAGGTTTATGATATTAATATCAGTTAGTGGGTACGAATATGAAATCTTTATTTCTTGGGCAATTTAATGTGATAAAATAATAAATTGTTACCTAATATATTAAAAGTATTTAACTTTTAAGAACTCGAATTATTATTCGTAGTGGCAGCTAAAAAAATGTATACTTATTGATGTATAATATAAAATGATAATTTTATTACTGTTAACATAACAATAATACAATAACAGGGGTGTAGGTATAATTCTTGCATATCACAAAGCAAAGTTTTCTTAACACAGACCCACAGCATTATTTTATGTACCTACCTACTAGTATAATTTTCGTAATTCCATTTTCAGTTTCTAATAATGCGTAACTTGTGAAAAACCTTAATTATTCACTTAACCCTTTATAGGATACTGCTACATATATATACCACTTACCGTACAGCCCAAGTTCGCATTAGATTATAATTGATAGTGAACCTTACGGCACCTTACAGCTCTCAGTTGTAGTGCTCTATGGTACAAGTATGTACCACTTTGCAGTTACAGAGCCATCTATCTCAGTTTATGTGAAATGTGGTACATATTTGTACCACCGAGCGTTTGCAGTTTAGGGCGGTATAAGTGTTTGGTGTAAGTGTTAATTATTTTGGTTTTTCTTGTGTCATTTCCGTCTGGTTTTGGATTATAAGGTATGTACGTAGTAGTTACATGCTATTGATAGTAATATTATTGAATTTTGTACATCGAGGAAAGAAATTGAGCAAATTTAGTAAACAGTGAAATTTGAGGTTAGAATTGGCAACTAAACAAGTTTTATTGGAAAATTAATTCCTAATTAACTGTGGCTATCTCGTAAGTAAAAATTTGGTTTTATAATGCCAAAATAGCCTTCTTCCATTATCTGGTAATGGATTATGGCTAGCTTTTCTCGCAAAGATAATGTTTTAGGTTTTTGTGAGAAATTACGTACTTTCGATTATGGTGTCCCAAGACAAAATATATATTTTTGAAAACTGCTTACATTTACATGTTGCTTTTCAATCTTCCTTTTGAGTAATGCAAAAAATTAATATTTTTATGTAGAATGGATAAGAAAAAGTTCTACAACTTAGAAAATCCGGACGATGTTGCGTACTTGCTAAGCGAAATTACTGATGAAATGGCTGCGAATTCTGATGTAGATGGTGATGAAGGCGCAGATGATACTCTTTCAGCAGACATAAATCCTTCAATTAATTCTACTGTAACCTCGGATGACGAAGAACAGGATGTCAGGGACTTAGACGACGATGACAATAATGAACCAACTGCGCGAGAAAATTTGAGCGATGGGTCTGCAGATTCCGAAACAAGTTCTACATTTTCTGATGGCGATTCGTTTGTTTGGACGAAAACTTCCAAACCTCCGGCAATATTTACTAAGACCGATTTTGACAAACCATTTGGAATTTCACACACATGCCAAATAAATATCAATAGTCCCCTCCAAGTATTCCTGAATATTTTGACGCCAATATTTCTTCAGTATATCGTCGATCAATCAAATTTGTATGCTACCCAACAAAATCAAACTTTAAATTTGTGTTTAGCAGAGTTGAAGGCATACATAGGGATGTTGATCATAATGGGGTTTCACAGCTTACCCAGTTTGCGATTATATTGGAGTTCTGATTTTAATTTCAAGGTGTTCCGTATACAGGATATTATGCCTTTAAGCGGTTTTTAAAAATTACTAGACATCTACACTTGAACGACAATGCAGTGATGCCCAAAAAGGGCGAAGTGGCATATGATAAACTTTATAAAATAAAGCCTTTTCTAGAATATACATCTAGAAGGTTCGCACTAATGTTTCGCCCATCCAGATTTCTGTCAATCGATGAATCGATGGTGAAATACATATAAGGGACGTAGCAGTTTGAAGCAATATATGCCCATGAAGCCGATCAAACGCGGTTTCAAAATATGGGTCATTGCTTGTGCTGTAACTGGATATTGTATTGGCATGTCGTTGTACGAGGGAGCGGAACCAAACGCGAAAAAAGGTACTTCTCTTGGGGAACGGGTAGTAACTAAACTAACTTCAGCATTTGAGGGATTTGGCTACTGCCTATTTTTTGATAACTTTTTCTCATCTTTGGCTCTGGCAAAAAAGCTGTTGAAAGTGCAATTATTTTCTTGTGCCACCATAAGGCAAACAAGAAAATATTTTCCAAATACTGAACTAAAATCAGACAAAACAATGAATATCGGCGAATCTGACGGAGTTATTAGTGGCAACGTTTCGATATCGAAGTGGAAAGACAGAGGGAAAAAATCCGTTGCTCTGATAAGTACCATCCATAACCCATTAGAGAAAACACATGTTTTGAGGACGCAAAAAGATGGTGGTAGGGCATTAGTAGAGTGCCCAGTAGCTGTCAGTGACTACAATAAATACATGGGTGGCGTCGATCACTTTGACCAGCTTCATTCTGCTTACAACATATCATGGAAAAGCAGAAGGTGGTGGATGAGAATTTTTTTTTACTGTTTAGAATCTTGCATCGTCAACAGCTTCATCATTTACAAAAATATCATGAAAGAAAGCAACCCCAAAACAAAGCCACTGACTCATTTACAGTTTAGGTCAGCACTGGCTTCTGCATTGGTAGGAAATTATTCAGGAAGGTCAAAACGTGGCCCCTCTTCTCAAACTGGCCGAGGAAGAAAGAGGAATAATCCAGACGGCAGGCCTACTTGCCAAAATTCAATTCGGTTGACCAATGTAGGACACCACCTTCCAAAAAAAGGGACTAAAAGCACTAAAGCAAAGCAACAAAGATCAAATATTTCATGTACAAAATGCGATGTTGCTTTGTGTCTCGAGTGCTTCGTTCCATTTCATACAAAATAATATTGTATCCAATGATATATTGCTTTTATATACACTATTTTGATTGTTACTTTTCTGTAGTATGTTTCAATAATAAATTTCTATGATGTTTTTCCTACACTGGCCGTTATTAATAACTAATTCTTACTAAAAACCTATAAATGAAGGAGTGGTATATATGTGTACCATTAAATCTCATCTGATTTTTTATCCTCAAATGGACTCTGGTACATATATGTACCACCCAATTTCAAAAAAACCAGAACCAATTTTGAAATTTTGGCATTAAATATTCCGTTCCTATATGGCAAAGGACAGATATATCGAAAAAAATATTAATTTTTTTATGCCCCAGAGTTTTGTCCGTTAAAGGGTTTATCCACAACCAGTATATTATAAGGTCATAATTCCACTACTAAGAGACGTCTTATGATATGAATAAAACACATAGGTCTTATAATTAAAACAATGGTAAATCTATAGCAACACGTATGACAAAAGTCAGTTGAAAATGTCAAAATAAATTTTTTCCAAAATATTAATTTGAAAACGCCACTTTCTGGTCCGTTTGTGGATAAAACGTTGTATTGCATACGTGTCTTAGTTGTATTTTATCCACTGAAGAAAATTAAATGCTCGAACTTCGTTCTCGCGTTTAAACATTCTTGCGTGGATAAAATACTACCTAAGACACTTATACAATAAATAACTATTATCCATCATAATCTGAAAAGGATCTTAGAACCATAACGTCAACTACAAACAAATAATTTTGTATTTATTACCTTTATAATGATACTCAGTCTCATTTAATTTAATTAAAAACTTTCTACATTTACATGAACCAATTTGAGCAACTAATTAATAATCTTATTTCTATCTGATTTTCAACTTCAAGAGCTCGAACTGAGTCGTTTGTTAGTATAAAACACATGAGTATTACATCTGTATTAGCAGGCGCGTTAAACAGCTGATATAACGACGTCGACGCTTCCACCAAATAGAAATTCAAAGCACTCGTGGATCATGTTAAAAAATTATCATTGGAACATCCCTATGTTCCGTTTTCCCAGGAACACACGGTATACAAATGGGACCTCAATTATACAGAGTGTTTCAAATTCTAAGGCAAGCATGGGGATCTCGTTTACGATAAGAGATAGAGTGTATAGGTATACATTCGACACTTTTTGCAGAATTTTGTAGGTACAGTCAGCGACAAATGTTTTCACCAGTATTGTACCACTGAATCCACTTTTCTGAGAAATATAAGAGGTAAGATAACGCCGTTTTTATTGTTTTACATAAGTTTGTTGTATTAATCAATGGTAAGGCTGTTAAGAAGATGAAATCAACGGGAGATACATGTTACACTTCTCAGTAAAGCGGGTTACAGTAGTACAAGACTGGTGAAAACATTTGTCACTGATTGTACATAACAATATGCCGTAAGGAAATTTACCCCAACTTCATCCGTTTCCGTCTTATGGAGAAAAATCTATCAAAAAAAATTTTAATTTTTTATTCATTACTTCTTCTTATTAGACTGGAAAACCGTAGATACGTACTTTCTCAGGACAACTATTTATTCTCTAACAGCTGAAGGGATTTTTTTGAAAAACGTTTCCTTTTTTTAACCGTTATCAACGTTCTAATTTCTTATAGACGCCCTGTTAAATTTTTATGTCATTGGGTTAAATTTCTTTGCAGCATATTGTTATACATGGTGATTTCTAATTTAGGGAAGAAACTGAAGGGACAACTAGAGGGGACCAAAACATAGTTTTTTTACAATAAATTTTTGATCAAATAAAATATAAATATAAAGAAAGTTACAACAGTTTAAAATTCTTAGAAATTTGAGCATTTTATAATGAAATACGGTAATTACTTACGTTTTGAATTCAACGTTTGTATATTTGTAACCTAATTAAACAAAATTCAGTGAAAATTTTTATAAGACGAAAGTTATGGCTATTTAAAGTGTTCTTTAAAATATTCAGTAGTAATATCATAAGAGTGCTTTCATTTATATTCGAATATACTTTTCGCGATTTCTATTCGAAATTGATGTTGCCATGGAAATTTCCCGAGAGTTTTGCTCGAGAGATATTTCCTAATAATCGAGTCTGTATTTTGCTTAGCGTGGTGAGTACCTACAATATATTAGTTCTAATTTAGAGGTTTGAAATTTTATATAACAAATAATGCGGTATTTTGAATAGGTCGTAATACACCTGTTTATTCATAGTTTGGGGTAAATCTATTTATTTTTCATATAAAAACTCGCATGGCTATAAATGGAACAATTGAATAGGTACAATAGGCAATATCCGATTATAGGTTGGGCGGGTGTGTATGTGACGCCTCTAACGCAAAAACTATTGAACCGATCTTGATGAAATTTGAAATGAAAGGGGTATATCGAAAATTCATAGATGAAATAAGCTTTTCGAAAAAATTCGAAACCAGAAGCGGAAGTTAGACAGGTTTTTTTGGTAGTATTTTTTTCAGAAGCGGAATTTTGTTTTACTCTGCTACTTTATAATCAAATGATTCGAAACTTGGTGGAATTCAATTCATTACTGGGGGTACCTATTAATATGTAAATTAATTATTGTATTTACTTTAACGTTACCGTATTAGGAAGACAGTTTCATAATAAGGCCAACACCGTAAAATTACTAAATATATGGAAAAACTGATTAATAAACACAAATAAGTTTTATTATAACTTATAACATATCCGTTACAAAGAACCGAATTTTACACTTATAAATAATAATAAAAAATAATTCACTTATCAATAAAATGTACCTAACATGTTCCTATGTCAGTTGTGCTAAAGTATGAGCCACAAAATTTGTTTTATTAGTTGGCTGTGAGATAAACCACGTATGTCTTGTCCTACTAAGTATGTTTACTGCAGGTCATTTGAACTATTATTAATTATCGTCTTAAGGTTAGGTTATCCTGTCTTATCCTTGTTTGTTTGACAAAAATGATCGACAGTGCGCATGAACTATTTTCAAAATGAATTCTCGTTCACCGATAACTGCGAAACAAAATTTTGTGGATCACACGTTACAATCAAACGTAAAAATAAAACAATTCTGCAAAGAGTGCACTTTTACAAATAATTTTCCACTTTTCTACATTTTCTATGAATACGGAAAAAATGATAAGATCTAGTATACATAATGGTCAATGTAGTAAAAATAGAAATATTAGAACAGCACTTAGGTATTTGTTAATGATTTGATGTGAAAAAACTCAGCGTTAGCGTTATGTAACTGTGTGCCGAATTCAGAGACATCACGTAAAACGAACACTCCCACTAAACTTACCCAAATCAAACTCATCTTGAAATTCGGCATTCATAAACATCAGTTATTCCTTTGTGCCTTATGCGGAGTTATAACAAAAGATTTACTCCCAGTTCAGCTGAACCATGATCAATAATTTTCATGGATAGGATTCTTAAAAACACTGGTAGGTATCTATGAAAATTGATCGTGGATCGGGTGAACTAGAAGTCAAATCTTTTAAACAACTGTGCCTTAAAATTAACAACTTTTTGAGTAATATTTGAGTAAAAATTAAGGAAGATTTAAGAGTTGCCTTAAACGTCACTATAAATTGACTACAAATTTTCTGTGGTTACTTAAGCACTGCTTCTGTTATTTGTGATTGATATGAGAATGCATCCAAATGTGAATCTCATTGATTTTCCGTGTTCAAGTAATTAAATTATTCTTAAAATGAGTAAAGAATTAGTGTACGATAAGGACTGCTTAAGTTTTGTCTCTGAATTCGACTCCTAAGTGTAGAGAAAAATGTAGTTATTTAAAGTACCTACTCGATGTTGAAAAATAACCCTTAATTATTTCTCAATTTCTAGTTTTCGTAAAACTTTAGTGGTTCAGTTTTAGAATTAAATTGTCAATGTGAAAGCAAACACCTAACAATATGTATTATCTACGGTTATTTAAGATTGTGCACACGTTTCACATTGTTTTCCTCTTAAACCCGGTTAAGGACCTTCCGATCTTGCAAACTGCAGAAGTATCACTAGGTATGTAGTAATAGCCCCGAGTACCTACAAATGTATACTTAATAGTTCAATCACTTCAAATATATTGTTACAAATCCTGCAACTTACCGAAGTAACTAGAGAACGATCGATGGTTGCTAATCCACTTGCCGTAAATTCAAATTTTCTATGGAGAATCAATAAAGAAAAATCATTCAACTAAAAACAAAAATTTCGTTAACTCTTTAAAAATAACTTAGGTTATTTAAACATAATCTTACCCTCGATTTGAATATTTGGTCGCTATCTGTTAACAGGATAAGTTTACAAACCAAGTCTTTGGTTTTTTGAGCCTAAAAATTAGGTTTAAACAATTTAGTACTAGTTAATTATAATAATAATTATATTATTTAAGAATCCAACCTCCATCACACAAGCATAGCAGGGTTGGGCAAGGAGTAGTAATCGACCGACGTGCAAAAGGCACCAGGATGACAGGACAATTATAGACATCGGATCTCTTCTTGTTCCGCCGATCTCCAAAATTAGTAAATATGGCGTTTCTATGAGATGCCACAGAATACTGATAATGGTTATCTATTATATTATCTTAGTATTAAAATTAGTTAAATTAAATCAATTATTAGTTACATACTGCATTTGTGAGGCCGTACAATTGATTTAAGATGGCAACTGCATCACATATTTTTTCATAAATGGTCATTAATTTAAAAATGTCTTCGCTGTTTGTAGATGTACCTATAGCTGTAAAAAAGAAATTACTTTATTCATTCCACGACCTTTTTGATTTTCGAGACTTCATGTCTCTTTTCGGCCTGTTCATATGGCAAGTTGAGCCGTGACCCCGCATGACGCCACAAAACGGGTAGAAAACCAATTGAAAGTGGATTTAGATTTGAAACCTATATATAATATGACATTATTAAAACAGGACCTTGAGTGCTTTACAATGTTACCAACTAATTTTCTACAGAATTATGGATAACTAAATGTTAAGAAATAATCTTGTTTGTGTACATTGACTGGTTTTAATTAATATTTGAATTTCTGAGAAGTGTTAGCAGTCATTTAAAAAAAAATTATAAGTGCAAATAAAAATTATACCGAGTGGGTACTTTCAAAGCCGAACATAGGGGAATTGCATTGTAACTGATCTTTTGATCTTTATATAGATTCCTGCTCGCCATTTAAACCCACAAGGATGGTAATGTCTTTATTATAAAAACCCTCTGCTCTACTGAATACTCGTTATTATTCATATTATTTGATATTAATAACAGAAACATCGACTGATTTCAAATAATTTAATTGACAGATAAAAAAAAGTTGACAATCCTAGCAACCTATATTATTTCAAAATAGCATTATTTTATAATTTTTTTTACAGAAAAAGATAACTAAGTACTAACGTTTATTGGTACCATCAGATGCGCTGTATTTTTGTCGTTCTATTCATACCATTACCATCCTTGTGGGTTTAAATGGCGAGCAGGAATCTATATAAAGGTTAGTTACAATGCAATTCCCCTATGTTCGGTTTTGAAAGTACCCAGACGGTATATTATATATATATTATATATTTCGACCAAAGATTGGCCTTCTTCAGTACAAAAAAAAATGTTAATGTTTTAATTTTGATCTGCTACTGCCCATTTATTCTATAAATATACATATATGTTACAGGAAAAGTAGACTAGTCGTTTCAAAAGTAAGAATCGACGTTACCTAGGCAGAGTCAACTCTTACTGAAGAATCTACTTTTCCTGTTACATAGACTCCTTTATAATCTGTTCAGCTTTTGGGCCTGAAAATTCGAGCACTAGGAAAGTTTACAGCATATCTTGTGGAATTCTCTTTTACTAAAGTGTCAATTGCTTCCAGCATCTATATAATATACTATGTTTAGACTGTTAAAGAGCCTCTATAAAACAATAAAAATTCATCTTTGTTTTAAAATAAGTGACTCTACGGTTTAATATACGTATAGGTACTTGCAAATCAGTATGAATTACAAAACCGAATTTCGAATTTGTTCAGATTAGTGCACATACGTATACTCAGGAAATCTGTAGGTAGGTATACCTACTTTTAATACTCCTAATAAAGTTTTTTTGTATTAATTGGGATTAGCGTTTTAAATAATTGCTTTTATGAGTTTGTAATAATTACAATTATTGTCAACTCCATTTAAATTATATAGTATAGTCTCATTTATGAAAGTGGTTATTAACTCAATGTATTTATTGCAACAACAGTAAATTCTTCTAATTCAAAGAGCGTTTGGCAGTTCTACAAAATTGAATGTCATTGACCAAGTATCAAATTTATATCAGAGCTCTCAACTTACTGTTGTCAAGTGAGGTCAAGTGGCGCCATGCGGGTTAGGCCGGCGCAATACTTTTTTTCGAAAATGAACAGGAGTCAGTCCCAAAAATCAAGATGATCGTGATTCATTGAATCACAACATTCTTTCACCTGCTAGAAATCTAGAATGCTAAATTGCTCACTTCTACGGTATTTAACCATGTTTGAAACAATAGTGTATTATTTTTGGGGTTCGTCTAATTATGGAACTAGCTGACCCAAAAAGTCGCACTTCTGATCCGAATGAAACAAGCTCTAATATTTAAGGGCCGGTTTTTCAATAGTGGTTTAAACTCGGTTCACGTGAACCGAGTTCAAAAGTTGATCCTAGTTTAACTACGTTTGCGTATTTCAATAACGGTTCAGCATACGTTCAGCTGAACCTGGTTTAAACGCTAGTTTGGTTCACAACCACCTTGCGCATCGAACTTCGCGTCGAAGTAACTGTCGCCGCGGGCAACAACATGGGAAAGGCCAAGTTGGAACTTATAGAAATTCAAAAAGAGAATAGATGTAATAAATGTACATAGTTTTGTTATACTATTAGTAGGTACCTAGTAGTTAAAGTAGTTAATACATTTCATTCTTTATTTAATTAGTATTTATGTAAATATTAAAATATATTACTTTAATAATAAAACATATTATTTTATATTATTGCAACTGAACATATTTTAAATCCACAAGATTATAGGTACATTTTTACTTATTAAAGCAATAATATATAGATTTGATGTGCCTAGTTGTAATATTTCCATTTCAATATGATGTTCCTCCCATATTGCTTCAATTTGATAATAGGATAAGAATTTGAGTTTCTGTTAGAATTCTTATCCAGTAACTGCCACCTAACAAGTTTTTACTTTTTTCTTATTGGACATAAGGTTTTATAAAAATTATATTTCCTTTAGGCTGGAATTTATGTTAAATATTAACTTCTTGAGATTAATTGAGATAAAACTAAAAGAGTTTTTCAATAGCAAAAAATATATATACTACTTCGGTTTTCTTTATAAAGAAAACCGAAACATATATATTTTTTGCTATTGAAAAACTCTTTTAGTTTTTCGTTGTTTTTTTTATTATTAATTGACTGCAACTAATTAATCTCAAGAAGTTAATATAAGGTTTTATAAATAAATAGATTTGTTTATTTATGTATGTATCATTAATTTATTAAAGAAATCTTTGAAAATAATTATTTATCAAATTATACCTAGTGAGGTTATTTAAACCTCCAACATTAGGCATCTGCATCACGTGATGAAAGTCACGTGGTTTTTCAGTTTGGAGTACACACAAAGAAGCAACATAACCTCCAAGTACGTTGCTTCTTGCTGTAAAGTTCGTATAGTTGTTTTTGAAGTGTTATTTTGAGACGTTCTTTGTGCTACAATTTAATAATTTTTATTAAAATGGCATCTGAGTATAGCGAGTTCTATAAATCATTAGATGACGTGCATTCTCGGCGGTACAGAGAAAAGATTTTGGCTATTAAAGTGGACCCCTATCTTCTTCAGTTGAATGATTGTAGTGCAAAAGTCGAGGATTATCCTAAAATATTATATCCTGACATATTTAACTATTTAGTGCATGATATTAGTGCGTATAGTTATGAGCAAATGAAAGCATACAAGGGGTTAGAAGCTTACAAACAAGCAGCCTGCGGTTGGGTGCAGAAAATTTATACAAAAAGGTGTGAAAAGAACGTTGTAATTTTAGGCCAGGTAAATATGTCACTTTTATGATCTAGCCAGCTTTTCTCTAAGTGAATATAATTCTCGATTACATTCACGTAGAGCTAAATTTAAATCTCCCGAACCAGCTTCATTTTTCTTCTTATCGTTATCGTCACCATTACTCGTTGCGATCTCCTCATTGTTTATGGCAGTAGCTTGGTTTTGACTGTCAGATGCCAATTCTGAACGTTGTATGTCCGTTACAGTTTTTTGCTACAAAAATCTTTATCCAAAATTAACACATGTTTACACAAAGACAGTGTATTTGCAATATTTTGCAATTTTGGGTGAAATTTGCAACAAATATTAATATACATTTTATATTTTCTTACAAATATAAAAAGTAACGTCCACAGAGATTTCCCACCTCAGCAAAAAATATTGTTAGAAACATTAACGTTATTAATAATTCTATTAGATTTATCAGATTCTTTCCAGATCTTTAGTAGTAATATTAATTTACATCTGTAATTTAGTTTTAGTTGGTCCCAGTATTATGTTAATGTTAATATAATGTTAATAAGGATTTCTTTTGTGATTTTTAATAAGTGTATAATATGTACAATTTGTTGTTTTTGAAGATAATAAAAATATTAATCTTCTGCCCTGTGCTTTATTTCAATCCACTCGGTAGAAAATGCTTGTAAAGTGGCAATTAACCGGCTGATATCATAAAACCTACTAAGAATGTTCAATATTATCTTTGGTGAGGACAAGGCTTTACAAACTAATCTTAAAATAATTTTAAATGAACAATTTATTTGCAATACCTGACTTCGCCGTTGAGCACGATCATAACGACCTTTTGATGATGACGAAGGATTTTTCATCGATTTATAACCCATGTTCTGGGTAGGTACCCAATCTGGATTATCCACATCTGTAAATTTTGCAGGCTTTCCTAAAATTATAAAAATCAAATACTAATAGATAGGTATCTACCCTAGGAATAATACCTAATAATAATAATAATGTAGCAATGTTCTTGTGTAGGTACCTATTTCTTGGTATATAAATATGGTATTTTATAAATTACTTACCTGATACAAAGTGTTTTGAACACACACGTCCGTATTTCAATTTGCTCTCAGTAATATCTTCTCTTTTAAAAGAGTTTATCCACTGCTGCCTTCTATTTTTAAGAACATCAGATTCCTTTCCCCCACGAGTATTAATAGAAGGAATTCTATAAAACTGTACATCTTTATCACGTAAAGATGTACTACCACAACCCACAACAAAGCAAAATGGCATTTTATAACTTTATATCACGGTTTTTACAAGAACAAACATTCACTAATATGCACAACAACAGTATTTAAAGCACCAAACACAAAAGCACGTGTCAATGTTTGTACTCCAAACTGAATGACCTTGAAACTGTGACGTCACACGCAGATGCCTAATTGTTACGTCCACTTTGAGGTTATATGCGGCAGTTCAACGTTGAACCGAGTTTAAACGGCCGTCAGAGGCCGTTCAGCTTGAACCGAGTTTAAACTGCGATCAAGGACTGAACTGCTATTGAAAAACGCCATGCGCATCTTGATCTCAGTTTAAACTCTGAACCGAGTTTAAACCACTATAGAAAAACCGGCCCTAAGAAAATCAAGTTGCATAGTCTAAAACCATTCCCCACATTTGTTTGGTATCAGCGTTAATACACTTGTGTAAATTACTTGTGATTTATTTGGTAACAAATAGAACGCAACGGGTAGGTACTATATAATGACCATTTTTTATATTATCTGCAGTACTAAAAAAGCCCCCCCCCCCCGATACACTTTTTCAGCACTGCATATAAATTTTAAGTTAGCTTCACAGGAAAAGCAACAATTTTTTGTTCTTCATTATTAACGAACACAAAATTTTAATTTGTAATCGTAAGCTTATTAAATTTTTTTAAAAGGCTTATGGCGTGCTCTGCATTGCTCGGCAGAGGTGGTTGCATTTCGGCGGCTATGAGTGTCTGCTCAAACATTAGGGGAGCTTGAGGACAAAATTACATTAATTTAAGCATTGGTGCGATATAAACAACTTAATTACGAACATGGAAAAAACAGCGGTTGTTGTATTTAGAAAAAGAAAGACTTGCAGATTTTTAGGGCTAACCGTCGATAACACAATAAGTTGGACTGACCACATTGATGAGGTGTGTAAAAAAATGAATCAGGCATATTTTGCCATTCGTAACTTAAAAGGGGTTTTACCCTTAGAAGGTTGCTTAAATGTATATTACAGTCTAATGTATTCACTTATTGCTTATAATATTATTGTATGGGGAAGAGCGACGGAATCCGGTCGAGTTTTTATTAACCAAAAAAGGATTTTAAGGCTTATTTTTAATCTAAATCCTATAGAGTCATGTCGGAGTACGTTCAAACGGTTCAAGTTATTAACATTTGCTGGTATCTACATATATAAATGTGCATTGTATGTTGTGAATAACAGAGATCAATTTAAATTAAATATAAACACTCATAAATACAATACATTAAGGATTGCTTCTGATATTCATCTACATGCGCACAAGCTAAGAATGTATGATATAGCCCCTATACACTCCTGTAGCGTTATTTACAATAAATTACCACCTGAGATCAAGCGTATCAAGGAATTAACAAAATTCAAAAAAGAGCTAAAAACATTTCTGATCACCAACGTATTTTACACTGTACATGAATATTTAGGTTAAGTATGTGCCTGTGAATGTACGTTTTTTTTGTATTGAGTAATTCCATGTATAGTACAGTATACCCACGGAATAAATATATATTATTATTATTATTATTATTATTCTGATGATGCTGCAATTATATCCATAAGTGATAACCCTTACACGGCTTCCGAAAACTTGCAAAGACACCTCAACCTTATACAAGACTGGCTGGACAAATGGAAAATCACAGTCAATGCTTCAAAGTCATCACAAATTACCTTCACCAACCGAAAGATCAGGTGTCCTACAGTCACATTAAATAACATACAGTTGCCAGTTAACAGCCAAGTCAAGTAGCTGGGACTAACAAAGATCAAAAGCTCACCTGGAAACCACACATCACTGCAAAGAAAACTCAAATTAACCTGAAAATACAGAAAATGGGATGGCTAATCGGACGAAGATCAAAACTCTCCACAGAAAACAAAATACTACTATACAAATGTATAATAAAGCCTATCTGGACTTATGGAGTTCAACTCTGGGGATGCGCAAAACCATCTAATACACAAATAATGCAGAGAATTCAATCGAAAATTATAAGAATTATTTTCAATGCACCCTGGTACGTTAGTAACAAAACCCTGCACGAAGATGCTGGCATACGGCTCGTTAGTGAAGAAATCATCAGGCTAACTAGTATCTACCTAGAACAGCTCCTAGATCATCCCAACGATGAAGCTAGACAACTCCATACTCCACCACTAGTCAGAAGAAGACTTAAGAAGCAGTGGCCCACAGATATTTTGAACCAATAAACAAGTAATACGGTTGTTAATTTAATTTAATTTAAGTCAATGATCCCTTGTTATATTAGCTAGGAGAATTATCGCTGGATATCTTCTCCCTCAAGTGCAACTCATTAATCACATTTACTTATAGCTTTAAACAGCAGGTTGTAAATTTGCAATAATTTAAATAAAAAAAATTAAAAAAAAAATATTATTATTATTATTATTACCTATACCTATGTTTTTCCTAACACACACAATATCATGATCTATAAAGTTTTCCAGTAAACGACTATTTTTGTTTAATGCACTCTAAATTATTTTTGAAGGTCGTTCGAAAATATCCTCGATCGCCTTTTTCTTTACTGCATTGTTTATGATTTGTCGGTTGATTTTGTTGGGGTCACCTTGATGGTTGTGTTGGGTGTTGCTCCTGGCTCCTTGTTTGTATTAAGTTTTTTTCTCCAACAGTAAAAACTTTAGCACTGCAGTTCCAAAAAAGCTCAGCACTTTTCAACAGTTTATTTCTTCTGTAGGTAAGTTAATTCAATTATTTTTAAATTTCTTAACAGTGGTAATTCGTTAAGAGTTTCGAAATTTTCGTCCGGTGACAAATACTTTGCCCATTTTTTGATATGGCCGACCGTTCACCATACCCCAACTGTACAAGTTATTTACATCTAAATAGCAGGCTCGTATTAGTATTAACCATATTGACTCCTGACGCATTTGTATAATTATCTTACGATATTCCTCGCAAGATCTAAACAAATGTCGCAACGGAATAAAACTTGCAAAATTATTGTTCTTAAAAACTACACTAGGTACCTACTAATTGCAGCTTATCGGTACGTGTACTTTACTCTGAAACCTTCAAATCCACCGAAATTAACAAAACAAACATATTTCAAGAGTAATAGGAATGAAAAAGGTGTCAGGTATGTATTTACTCGGAGTCATCTTATGCCGTAGAATCGAAATTAGAAACGTGAAAATTGGTGATCGATACAAAGTATAAAATAAAAAAGTGTATTCAACAATCAACTGTGTATTCCATCCACCAGGGACAGCTCTGAACCATTTTTACGTAGAGTCGATGAAAATAAAACTACCAAAGATATGTAGAAACAATTTCCATTGGATTTCTGGGGAATTAATTACAAACATGTTCTGACGCTTAGTGTTGCTCATTTTAGAATTATTCTCCTTGTATTAGACAAAAAAAGTTAGTTTAGTTTTAATTGTGCCTTATGATAAGGTACACTGATATTAAGCGCTACTGCGTATAAATTAATTGAAAAACTTTCTACTCACAATCGTGTCCCTCTAAAATTACAGCGCCTCTGTAATATGGATTCAACATATTTTCAATATTATCAATCCCTTTGTATTGAATATGCTTCTCAACAATTTTTTCAGAAACAGTATCGACTCTTCGTTTAACAGGTCTTTTTATATTTGGATTTTTAAAATTAAAATTGTTGACATCCAATCTTTCATTAAGGGGCTGTAGTCTTCTTAAAATTGCAAATCCCAAATACCAAAACTTATATTGGTTCATTAACACTACATAGTATGTAATATAGAAAGGCATGTAGCATTCAAGTATATAACTTTTTGAGATTTTTTCATGAGTAAGTCTGAAGTATACAAACAAATCCGATGTTGTTATATAAAAAGTAATAACCAGTATTGTGACTACCATTCCAATTGTAGTATTTCTCGATGCTTTTCTAGTGGCTACGGGAATAAGGAGGTCAATCTGAAAATTTCAAAGAAAAATTTCTGTATGAAATTATTTTAAGTAACACACAAATAAATACCTCATAAATATATTTCATAAATGCCAAAAACTTTGATGGACCAAGTGAATCTGCAAATATTCCAAAAATGACCCCTAATTCCAAAACTGTTATGTCACAAATTGAAACGTAAATGTCTGTAGATGATTTAATTTTTACGGAATGTGTTCTATCACTGCTAATATCTTTTATTAATCCTCGATATGTTAAAATAGCTGTACAAACAAAAGTAATAGGTATTAAAGTTTTTAACATATTCAATCTCCTATCTTGTATTCATTTAGGAAATTACAAAAATTGTTTCATTGATTTAATATTTACTTACGCAAAAGTATTCCTAAAGCATAGCTATAAAATATACATATAGGAGACCACTTCAAAAGTAGCTTAGAGCCTTTTTTGACAGTTGTAATAGGAAAAAGTCCCAATAGGCGATTAATTATCATAATTGGGTTACTAATATGATACACCTTTTTTGAAATAGGAGCATTTTCTTTCCATAACATCTTTGCGCTGTCTAAAAAATAAATAAGGTGGATGTAAGTTGTATTTTTAAGCGTCGGTTTACGGGAACAAGGTTGTTATTGTATTGCGGTTAAAAAACATAGGCGAGGTAGGAGAAAGTAAACTCTCTGCATATTTTAACGAGCTACTAATAGCTGTTTCTTATGTGTTTTCTATAAGTATTAGTTATTTTACTCAACAACGACACATTATAGGATATTTAATGCGTACTATGTATTATTGATTCAACACCCACTTAGGTAATTTTTTATAGACAGTTTTTGAATCCTTCAAACCCCAATTATAGGGTGAAAATTAATGTTAAATAAATAATACGTTTATAGTTTTATGTTTTATATAAGTTTTTATATGCATTTTTAGCATTACAAATATTAACCGGAATTGTATAGCCAATATTTATTTAATTATTGCATATTGCAATTTAATTGCTATTTCTGCTTAGAAAGTAAATTCCAAATTTTTGTATACTTCAAGGTCATACAGATGAAACTTTTGCGGACGTACGAATACTTTCTGTTTACTTCCACTATAGATGTTTTCACCTGTTCCATGCGGTATAGATGAGATACGGCTGTACGTTTCTTATGGGAAAAAGTATGGCACTGTTGCCACTATTCCTAGGCTCTTAATAATAGAACCTCAGGTTGAATTTATTGAAATGAATTAGTAAGAATTCAGATTCTCAAAATGTAGAGAAAGTGTTGAAAACTTTTATTTTAAAGGGCAGTATGTAGAGCTAAACGAATTGTTTTTATTATTTTATTTTAACACACAATTACAACGCTTTATTTTATTTTATATTTTTTTAACATCATCTTTTAAAACAAAATTATAAAACACATTTCATGATCATAATAATCTTAGCAACAGAAAAGTTTATTGTGAACAACAGAAAGTTGTTTTTGCTAATTTAACGAAAATAATATTAACCTATCAGCATAATTACGTTAAAATTATAGAAATAATAAATATTAAATAAAATATTCATTTTTATTTATATTTTTTGTTATTAAGGCCCGGTTTTACAATACTAGTATATACCTGGAATAAGCTATACCTCCGACAGTTGCCATGGTTACAATTATTTTAACAATTGTAACCATGACAATTATAGTCGGGGGTATAACTTATACTTGTATTGTAAAACCGGCCCTTAATATCTTATATTATGCTTTTGACAATGGCACATTGATGCCGAAATATGTATAAAGCAAATAAATATTGTTATTTCCCGTTAAAATGATATTTTATTTAATATTTATTATTTCTATAATTTTATTATGGATTTTAACAAAGTACCTAACGCTTGAGAATGTCAATAAATTAATAACGTTAAGTTCCTAATTACTTTTGTTATTAATAATAAGGATTCTCTTTGGAAATGAAGATGTAATTTACTTAATTAGTATAATTTCCGGTATTGTACAAATAATGACGTGTAGCCCCTACCATATCATGGTAAACGGAAATAATAGAGAGTTTTTGAGCACCGTACGCTAAGATTACGGTAACGCTAACACTAACGTCTTTGCTAAGCAAAACAATATGTTGCTTAGCAAAGGAGGATGTTACCTAGCAAAGACGTTGCCGTTAGCGTTAGCGTACTCTAGCGTATAGTGCTCTAAAACTCTCTAATAAGTCTACGGTATCGGCATAGACTAGCGTACAGCGTGTATGGTATAAGTTATTTTTAATTTATTTGTTGCACGAACGGGAACAGGTTTACTCCTTCAAAATAAAATTGTAACTGTCAAACTTTTAATGGTGGAAATATTAAAAATGAACATAGAATAGTTATTTATACATCAAGGGAATAAACAATTACTTTAATTCCGATAATGTAACTGTAAGTAATGTCAGAGACAACCGAAGGGAGCCGATGTCATTTTCATTCGGGTGGTAATAAAGACTCGACAATTTAATGCATTTTGCAGAGTAAAAAATACTCGATAAAAAAATAAAAGATGCAGGATAAAATAATAGAAAATGCCCTGTAGTTTAAACTAATTTACAATATAAAATATACTTCAATACGCATAATACTCTTTCCTCGTTAACTTTCGACTGAAACTCCATTATGAACTTTTTGATATATTGTACAGCTTATCAAGCGAGAACTTTCGGTTGAGGTGCGCAGAGTAGGAAGCAAGACAGGAATAGGAGCACATGAGATGCACTTACTCTCGGTTCTCCACTTCGCCGAAGTACACTCAGTAAACCAAGTTGTTTACCTATTTACGATACAGACCATCATACAACGTGTACTTTTTGTCGGAGTGTACTCGAAATCACATCGAAATGCTCTGCTCGACGTTTAGTAGTCAAATGCGCTCCGCTGCTGATAACAAAAATTGCCACTGCGCACCCTCTAGACAACCGAAAGTTCTCGTTTGACAAGCTGTAATGGAGTTTATTTGCTAGCCGATAGACGAAGGAAATGTGATCCCGACTCAGTTTAACACTTTGACCAATATACGCACCTGAGCCACCAGCAACCTTATTACTGGTCAACTGTATGTTGTTCATTAGAACTGCAATGGTGTACTTTCTAAGGCGTCTGTTATCTCTCGTTGTTGCTTGTTCAGAACCATAAATGTACAATTAAACGTAATTGCAAACTATGTTGAAGATTTAGGTTTCACAAAACATTTTTATTAATCAATTAAAATTTTATAAACTATTACAAATGTATTAATATACACTTCACTGCACCATCTAAAATTAATCCTATTGGAACTGCATAAGGACTACTAAATATGTACTTACTGTGCCGATCATCTAAAAAAATTAATTCTTAAAAAAACTTCAAATCCATATAAATAACTTACCGCCGTAATCAGCACACGACTGATTCTTGTTAAACCTGCTGCATTAAACTCCAGTTTGTATTGAGTAAGTATTGTAAAAAATACTTTCAACTACAAATAACTTGCATTATAGAAATTAAATACCTACTTATATTTCATTTACCCAAACCGAAAGGTTCCTATACAAGTTCAATATAATTACCTGCTGGTTTGCGAATCGTGCTTACCTGTGACTTGGATTCTTCGGTAATGGAATTTGAGTAGAGCAATTTACATGCCAATTGTTTCGTTTTTGCAGCCTAAAATGTTGTAAATTAAATCTTCTTTATAAGCTCATTCATGAATTAGTTTTCAAATTTTTACTGTTTACACATAGGGTATTTCTAAAATGGCCGACATCGAACACAATATACCAGATTATCCTTAACATACTGATTTGAAAAAATAATACCTTGCTTTTTTAAATTAATTTCAGAGTTACTCTTAGTCAAAGATTTCGATTAAATGTTAAAAGGGGTTGATCAATCAACTACCTATTATTAAATTTTTGGAATTTTTCATACGCGAGCTTGTATCTATTGATTATTCTGAAGATGATATTATTGCAATATTGTATGGTAAGTAGCTATGGGGTTAGTTACCCTAATAAACTTGTTCACAATGCGTTATTAATTTATCAAAGCACAAAATATTTAAAATTGAATCTGTACAAGAAGGATGAATTATTGTTAAAATTTAATAATTTTAAAACACGAATAAATTCGAAACTAAGTAAAGGACTTTAGAATATACCTACCTATAGTATGATCAAAATTTATGTTCAACTAGTACCTGTATGGCTATGTAAGAAATAATTAATTCATTCAAATTGGGTCACATATAAATGTGACAGTTGTCAACAATTATTTTGAGGTAAAACTAAAACTCCACCAAGCTTACAAATGCCCCGGAAAATATAATAATATCGACTTTATTTATCAAAAGTAAAATTTGTGAATAATATAATAACAATATAAGGCTAACAGCACACGGCGAAGTCTAGCTAAGAGCTATTCATACTTAACCGTATGATGCCCATCAAATCAACTTCAATATAAATATAAAATATAAAATTAAGCAAATAGGTAGTAGAGATATGTAATAAGAATATACTATTGTGAATAAAAAATAAATAAAATAGGTATGAAATCTCAGGCAATTGAAAGTATAGGATGAATAGGTAGCTCATTGGTTAGTTAATAACAATTTCTGCTTAAGAGTAGATCGAAATTTATTTAAAGAAAGTGTTTTTAGTTCAGTACTTAATGAATTATACAATTTACAAGAATTATAAGTAAAACTTCTTCTGTATAAGTATTGCTGTTGTGTGTAGAGGTAATGTAAGAGTAACTTTATTACGTATATTAGCAGAGTGAACAGAGGTCCTAAAGATTAATTTTGATGAAAGTTTAGATTTATTATCAGATAGGTACCTATATATGTATGTATATGTCAACTAAAGTTTAAAAGACAAGGCGCGACAATACGTCAACCAATAGCAAACAATCCTACTCAAAAGTACATTCACTGAAAAAATTCAGTTGACATTTTAAATTTTAATAATTTCAGTGTTTGTCAGAATGTTTTGACGTTTAAAATCTGTTACGTATGAATGCTAAATCGAGGAAGATAATTTATTCTGAAGCCAGAAATATCATTCGGAAAGTCATGGAATTCTTCGAATAAAAAGTATTTACAATTATTATTTAAATTTGCTGCGTAAATGTTTTTATTTTGACTGTACTTTGAAATCTATAACAGCGCCGGACACGCCCCCTTTCAGCTTTGTAAGCTTGGTCGAGCTGTATATGCCAGTCAATTTTGAAGGCAGCAATTTGTTGTTTCAAGACATACTACATGAAAATACATTTTAATCATGGTTAGTTACGCTTTCTAGCCCCCCTAACTGTCCCATTACCATACAGTGACTCCCGAAAGTAACGGATAAATTCAATAAAATCGTTGAGAAAAATATTTCAAATAAATGCTCGGACACGTCGATTTTTATTTTTAAATTATCATTTAGAGATGTAATTTTCAACCCCCCATCCCCCAATTCCTATAAGCGCTGCCAACTCCAACTTTAAAAATTCAAATAGCAGAACCCTTTCTGATACCTTATTATTAACATTGCAGCTAATTTTGGATAAACTAACAATAAATATTACTGAAGGAAAATCAGAAACCACCGAAAAAAAAGGCGCGATATTTAAGGGGAAGCGGGAGCCCAAAACTAACAAAAATATGCTTGCGTGATATTCCAATATTAAATAGTGCAGGGTGCTAATAAAAAACCTTTAAAAAGACATTTTGTGACATTGTTCTAATAAACCCTGCAGATTTTTCTGAATTTGCTAAATTACATTAACTTATTTTACCAAATGAACTATTAAATATGTTGCCATACGTTAATTAATTACATACATTACTAAATATGAAAAGTTATCTTATACTCTTCAAGTGCTCTTTATTATAAATAGTTTATTCCCACGGTATCAACAGGGGGAGAAAGATATCGAAGATTTTGGGGGGCCATACAATTGACTACGCAGTTAATAAATTGTACTGCTGTTTTGATCAGATTATTAAAAAACTTATATTTATTAATCTTTTGTTTGGCAGTTCTTAAATTCTGTAGCAGTGATAAAACCAATAATTAACATATTTATTAACAATTTCAGTTCATTGAGTATTGGATGTGGCTTTATTAGAACTCGGTCACAAACATCTGAAAGGATATTTTATTAGCACCATTTGCTATTGGAGTATTACGGAAGCTTATTTTCGTTAATTTTGGGCACCCATTCCCCCTTTATGCGCAGTAAGGCGGTTCGTCCACCGAGGAAACCAATACGACGCGACTTGTCGCGGGCAACCAAGCAACCAGTCACGCATGCAGCCATTCCATTAAAAATAATTGTGGTTCGTCCACCAAGGCGACTAGAATCTAAACTCGAGGAAACTGATCGCTGACGACCAAACCGGTTGATTGCCGAGCGACTAGTTGCCTACGATCATTCGTTAATGGAGGTGTTTTCACGTGTTGTATGCATTTCTGCAGACGACATATTCGCAACTGATAAAATTTAGGTTCCTTTGGTGTACGAAGAAACGAGCGACTGGTCGCGCGCAACTGGTCGTCCGCGACCAGTCGCGTCGTATTGGTTCCCTCAGTAGACGAACCGAACCGCCTTACAGTTGAAGAATTCGATCAGTTGATATTATATCGCGACTCTTTTTCTGTTGGCTTTTTTTTTTCGTCGACTATTTTTACCGCCAGCTTTCTTATCCATGGCTTTTAGCCATGCTTTTTTTACCGCCGCTTGTTCTCCCACTGCTTTTTTCCGATACCCCCACCGTAGAACCGCAGTGCTACTACCAAGAATTGTCTAAATAAAAGAAGGATTTGGCATGAATGTGTTCTGTCATTTATCGTGTTTAACGTCTACTGAGACATGTTCCAAAAGAAAATCATTGCAGCAAATTACAGGAGTTACAAATTACAATCAACGAAAGAGTTGGGTGTGCATATGGCACTGCTTGCGGGGAATCTATTGAATCTGTTTATCAGTATTGTTTACTTTTATTGCCAATATTATGAAAATCTTTTTATTAGAAAACAAAAGCAATGATAATTTCATTTACTATATAAAATGTTTTTTAATTAACTTTTTCTAAACTAACCTCGTCTGTGCAAGAATTACATGGTTCAACAAGAATCAACAGTCGACTGAAATGAAACAGACTCCACGTTACCATCATCGTTATGAACGCCGGATCCTTTCTAGGGCCAATTATTTCTGATAACAAATGATATGGCGTCTCGACAAAGTGCCACAGTAAATCTAGAATAGTTATCTGAAATAATAAAAGACGTAATTATCAAGATAAGTTTGCAGGTGTATTGTAAGGAACTTACCGCATTCGTTACACCCGATAATTCATTTAAAAAGTCTGCAGCATTGCAGAGTTTGACATAAACTGTTGTTAATTTTAAAATACGATCGGTAGAAGAGAGTCTCCGAGACGTCGTATCTAATATTTTAAGTAGTTATTTTATTAAGAAACCTAAAAATTCTTCCTGGGAAACTTACAATCAGTAGCTGGCAAGACTACTCCAATTTTTCTGTTTTTAGTCCACTTATCAGTAATATATATCTCTTCTGTAGACGTAGGGCCTTCAATCATTTTCCAAATCCTTTCTTTCAAACTCTTCTTCTTTCCATTTTGATTAAAAGTATCGATTTGTAAATTTTCGTTAAGCTGTCGTAACCTTCTTAAAACGGAATCTCCTAAATGCCAGAATCTGTATTGAGTCATCAATACTACGCAATACGTGCCATATGAAGCTAGATAACATTTAAGTATTTCAGTTTTATCATCACCTAAGTCAGCAGTTCTATAGTACATTAATATATCTGCAGCTGCAATAGATACGACTGCTACCAAAACTGTGGTTACAATACATACCGATACTCTTCTAATATATTTAGTGTGGTTTAAAGGCATTATTGCATCAACCTGAATTAGTTTATTGTTTAATATAATTTGTTAATGTTATAGGATATAAATGGTTCTTACTTGATTAAGGCACTGCATGAATTTAAAAAACTTCAGAAATCCAATTCCATCAACAAATATTCCAAATATTAGCACCGATTGTTTGCCAATAGTATCGCAAAATACCACGTACATGTCAGTATCAGATTTAATTTTTATCGATTTTTCTCTATCGGTTAATATGTCTGCCAGTACACCTCCATAAGTTAAAAGAGCTATAAATTTATTGTATGTTGTTACTTTTATTTCAGTTTCTTAGAAAGGGTGTTTCAAAAATGACGGATAAACTATGCAGGGCATGGGTAGAGGAGGTCAAAGTATGTAAGAAAAAACAAATTAAATTTGTTGTGGAGTTCAATTTTAAAAGTTATAAGGCAATTAAAGAAGAAGCGATATGACATTACACTGGACTTACTGTAATAATATAAAGCATTCCAATGAATTTGGTCACCTGACCTTTTTGAAGAACAGTACAATCAAACTTCCTTCTAAGTGTATCACGTGGAGCTTTTTGGAAAAAAATAGCATAATGATCTCCCACCACGAGGGTCACGTGATATGACTGTGACGTAATTTATTAATTATAGTAGGTACTGTCGTACAGGAAGATCATGTGACCGAATGTCATCTGAATGTCTTTCAGATATTTTTTGACGGTGTGAAATTACCCAAAACCAAAGAAGAGAACTGGGAATAGTATTTAGTAGACTGTCGGCCTATTTTAAGGGATAAATGAATATGTTGTGGGAAATAGAAGTAGACATGAAGAGAGTTTATTATTTTGTATTACGAAAGTGTAACAAACATTTCGATTAATGTTTGTGTTTGTGTGCGCCCAAATTTTATTTTCGGAACGATTATGTATGTAACGTACTGGGGCCGGTCTTATATTTCTGAACGGTGTTTTGGATACCTGGAATAAGCTTATAAGAATTATAGTCATGGCAGTTGACGGATGAATAACGTATTCTAGGTATATACTAGTAGTACTACTACTGTAAAAAACAATATAGTTAGCATATTTATTGCAATATATTTTTGAAACGCTTCAGCAACGGGTGAATCTAAGATGGCAACATATTAGGATGACGTGACGCGAAGCATCACCAAAATATCTACATGTTTGCAGAATTTTAAAATGTGGCGGTTAGAATCATGCATTCAAACACATCAAGGTGGTTTGGACATTTTCCGTAACTTACGTTTAATACAGAATTAAAATATTACATTAAAGCCTGGCAACAATAAGAAATGATGGAATTTTTATGAGACACATGGCATAACTAGATAACGATGGGTTTTAGAACATTATATGTATATAAACTGTTTTCTTAATTTTTACTTTCCCATAGCACCAGTATTGGATCTCCAGGAATCCAAAAAAGTGGTTTAGAAAAAATGTCTGTATGTGGGTGGGTGGATGGGTGGTTGGATGTGTATGTATGTATGTGACGCCTCTCACGGAAAAACTTGTGAACCGATTTTGATGAAATTTTAAATGAAGGGATATACTTATCGAAAATTGATCGAAAAAGTAAGCTTTTCAAAAAATCCGAAACCGGAAGCGGAAGTTAGACATGTTTTGAAAATCTGAACAGTCGATATGAAAGAAGCCCATAATTCAAGGGAAATAGTTTTTTACTGGACTCTCTAACTTTAAATATGGTGGCCACTATGAATTTTTCAAAATTTTGACCTTAGCGCCCCGCAACTCAAAACCCGGTTATCTGATCAGGTTCAGCAACACCTTGTGTGACGGCGGTACTATACTATGAAAAAAATTTATGTAGTAAATCCAAAAACGGTCGCAACGGCACTCGTCCAAAAATTTGGAAATTTTTTGAAAAAGTATTACAAAAAAACTGGCCACACGATTTAGTTTAAATTTTCTATACTAAAGCTACATTTTCATTTTTTGATGAATGCCAGAATTTCACTGTGGCGCCCTCTACGAGGTTATGAAAATCTGAAATTGATGCTCCTATAGCGCCTTTATTAGAAAGAATTATATGAATGAAGTTTAAATATAAAAGTTTTTCCGTATATAGGTTTGCATTCTCCTAAATTTATATCACGTATACAGGGAATTTGGTTTTGACAGTAGAATAAGCAACTTTCTTATTTTAAATGAAACACCCTGTATATTATTATATAATTGAAGGCAAAATTTAATTGTCTATCACATAGTATAAGGTAGGAAGGTATAAGGTAGTATAAGGCTAAAATGTACGGTTGATGAGAAATTCGTGAATTTTGAATATTTAGGCTGGACTCTGACAAAAAACGGATCGTCGATCGGTAATGATCGTCCGGCTTCGCCAGCTATAATTTAAAGCCGGATTTCTTTCAGAGTCGCTTATTATTAATTACTACAGATGTGTGCCTTTCTTCTGTACATATCGAACCCGTATATTCTCGTTTTTCTCGCTACGCATTTAAGTGGTTTCCAATGCCGCCTCGTGAACTACTGTTGAATACCAAAAATGAATAGTTATTTTTTATACAAGACGATAAAATTATATTTTATCGACAAGCGGAAAATGTTAATTCACGAGCGATGAAATCGCGAGTGAATTAATTTTCGCGAGTCGATAATTAAATTTTATCGTCGTGTATAAAATTCTATTTTTTTCTATAGCAGATGTTAAAAAAATAAGAAAAATGTGTAATTAAAACAATTTAAAATTAGATTATATTAAACCCGAAAATCTCAGTAGCAAAGGTTTCCATTCTGTTTCCATGGAGTTTCCAGAAAATTAAACTACTTTATCTATCCTTGCGGTTAAAGTGTTACTTTATCTACCCTTGCGGTTAAAGTAATACTTGATCAACTATTTTTAGTCGAACAAAGCACACTTTAACATCTGCTATAGAAAAAATGTTTATTTTTAGTATGGGAAAGTCCAGGGGAGGTGGGCACCGCTACTTTTTATTACGTTCTGCATACACCTGCCAAGTACATCCCACATGTTATGAAACACCCTGTATATTATAAATTAAACTATCACTACCGTTACTCACATAAAATTGTTCCTATGAAGAAACTATAAAATGCATAACATGGCGACCATTTTAAGTACACTTGACTTCCTTCTTTTCGTAATGATATTGGAAAAACACCAAAAATTCTTCCAATGTACATAACTGGTCCTGAAGTTTCATAGATTTGATCAGAAACAGGAACATCTGCTTTGCAAAGCATTGTCAGGTGCTCGACTTACGGTTCTGCGTGCCACATTGATTGCTTCTGTCAACCAGTAACCGCATGTATATTTTATGAGCACGTAAAATATTACCTAAAATTTCATTTAATAACGGGTCCAAATTTTTCGATATTTTAGATACCTATCCTACTAATATTCTATTTTAATCAGTACCTACATTACAGGTCCTTAATTTGAAAAATTGTTTTCTGTTACAAACGATTGTATCTACGTCGCACTGCCTTGATTTCGATTTATCTGCTATGATGATTGTATACTGGAGTAAAGAAGAATAATAATATTTCATAATTTAACTATCAGTCTTGCTATTATTAAGTGCAATTTCAAATGAGGTTAAGCTTGTCAAGCAATAGTTATTTTTTATACAAGACGATAAAATTATATTTTATTGACAAGCGGAAAGTGTTAATTCACGAGCGATGAAATCGCGAGTGAATTAATTTTCGCGAGTCGATAATTAAATTTTATCGTCGTGTATAAAATTCTATTTTTTTCTATAGCAGATGTTAAAAAAATAAGAAAAATTTGTAAAAAAAACAATTAAAAATTAGATTATGTTAAACCCGAAAATCTCAGTAGCAAAGGTTTCCATTCGGTTTCCATGGAGTTTCCAGAAAATTAAACTACTTTATCTATCCTTGCGGTTAAAGTGTTACTTTATCTACCCTTGCGGTTAAAGTAATACTTGATCAACTATTTTTAGTCGAACAAAGCACACTTTAACATCTGCTATAGAAAAAAACAAATTGACTGTTCTCCTTTCACCTCCCCTAAGTTTTGGAATTATTGGTTAACTGTATTATTCACTTTCCTAGGCCCTTTCCAGACTGTGCGAGCAGTTTTCTAACGGATTTCCCCTTTTCCATTTACTTTTTGTTTAATCTTCTGATACATCGCCTACCGTACCCTAGGGGGACGCAGTATTTCGGGAAAATTAGTTTTAATTCAACACTGTTTTCTTGCTGCAAATGTTCAGAACTACAGCATTTTTATTATCCACTACTGAGGTTACCCATTGTATAGGAGTACGGTCGGGTACCAAGACATATGTAATTGACTATAACCAATATAGTATATGCCAAAACAGTAAAATTAAGTATGTTTTGTCGTTTATGTTTATATTAGAAGGAACTCTGCTTAAATATCCATCATATACAGAGTGTCCGGAAACAACGTTCCGTAACTTCGGGAGATGATTCTACATCCAAAAATATGAAGAAAAGTTCTGATGAACAGGGGTCCGGAAAAGCTTTCTAACGGAGCTACGGCTCTTTGAAGAGGGGCCTCAAAATGTGTTGTTTTATTAATTAGTTAATCAATACTGAAACGAGATTGATAAAATTTGGTACCCAGGGTATATTTGGTACGGGAAATAGTTTGGTAATGTTAAAAATAGAAAAAAAAGCCAGGGGCGTGCGTAACGGGTAGGGTGTATTGATTAACTAATTAATAAAACAACACATTTTGAGGCCCCTCTTCAAAGAGCCGTAGCTCCGTTAGAAAGCTTTTCCGGACCCCTGTTCATGAGAACTTTTCTTCATATTTTGGGATGTAGAATCATCTCCCGAAGTTACGGAACGTTGTTTCCGGACACCCTGTATATCCTTTGACATAATGTACCTATTCCTATCCCTTGTAGTACCAATTTTGGAGCCTATAGCGGAATATATTTAGAAAAGGGTTTTCAGAGTCTAGTGCTGTTTAGATCATTAGGCTAAACGCTTTTTAGTATTTTAGTATTATAAGATCAAAACTAGCTTTAGTTGAATATGTAGGAGGTTTTAAGGATACTGAAGTGGGAAAAGCACCATTTGAGATTTACGAATGCAACAAGTGTAATGCGCGATAAAAAGAGACTGAAACATGTCTTCTTTGGTTTATAGCTGTACCTATACCGTAAAGTAAGATAAACAGAAGATGAGAAGTCAGATTCAGAGGTGTTATCCTTTTAGGCATTACCATTAGAAATCGCAGATTTTACACTTCCACTGCAAGTCTTTAAAATGCTGTTTGAAAGATAAGTATTATGCTTCAACATTCATTTTCATTTTAAACGCATCAAGCATGAAATGGTAGAATTAATTGCCGATTTGATACTGATTATAGTATTTGTATGAATTTTGTATATTATTAAAGTTCAAATTTTTTTATGTTATTAAATTAATATGTAATTTACGAATAAATATTAACAAACATATACTTTTCTTACTACAACGTAAATAAAACAATCAATCAAACTGGTTCGCAGTTGTGCTTAAAAAAATCTATTATTAAATTATTAATTATAAAATATGTGTTTAATAGTACACTAGTCTTACGAAAAAAGAAGTTTTAGAAGTATTTTTTGTACTTCTTATTTGTTCCGTATAAGAATATTAAAAATAAAAGTGCTAAGTGATTGCATTTATTATTATTAATATAAACTTTGAAGATAATCCATTTATAATTCCTTATTTTTTTTCTATGATATACATTATTTATAATTCACACTAGACACAGATCATAAATATTAGTTATTTTTTGATTGATACTGCATTAATACCACCAAATAAGTGGTAACTGTACCGACTAACTGCAACAGAAAACCAATGTAGGTACTTAACACACACGTATTTATGATTTTTTTTCAAACGCATAAAATTCTCAATTTTTTTGACTAGGCATAAAAGTTGGTTACATTCCTGTAAAATTTTGCATCAATCACAAACCGCTAAACTATTTATGCCGCAACTTTAATTTGCAAGAATTGCTTGCAATTGATTGCGCAAATAAATTGTAGACGCAATTTTTTTGGTATTACACTGAGCAACATGCAAGTGCAATATAATACGTAATTTTCTATGTTCACGCTAATTGCAACTTCATATACTACTACAAACCAACCTAACAACAGTAATTAAACAAAAGTAATTTGAAAACGTCAATAAAAGTAATTAAATTAAAATAAATATTTTGTCTGATTCTGTTTCATGGTAATACCACGGGTAATACGTAAGTAATACGGTTTTTAATATTAAATTAATCAACTTCACAACAATAAATTTTAAGTTGGTAACATAAGACTAAAGTTAAAATTACTGAAAGTAACTGAAAAGTTGCATCAAATAGTTGCATAAATTAGCGCTGCTTCTAATCCATGCAAGGGGTTGCTGTAAGATTGCAGCAATATTGTTGCAAGTATATTTCCGTTTTACACTCGTGCAATGTTGCCGCAATTCATTGCAAATTGAGCTTGCACGGCAATCTTGCTCAATGTAAAACGGGCCTAAAGCCCGATTTCCATCTGTGCATTTCCATGCTGCAACTTTTGATGCAGCATCAAAATGCATGCATTTTTCAGTTTACACTACGCATCATGCATCAAGGTCATGCATCAAAAACTGCCGATTCATGCTGCATGGGAGATAGAACTTGTTCTATCTCGTGCATGCAAATGCATGCATTTCTGGGGTGCTTTACGGTAATTTTTCTAGTACCAATATAGATTTAAGTTGGTATCTATACATTTTAGGTTCTGTCACTGATTGTGTTCATAACCCAACCGTTTTTTACACGTTTTGTATCTCCTATCATTTTGTTCTGATTTTTTTTGTATTGTTACTTCGTGTTGTTATTTCTTGTTGTTATGTTAGAACTAATCTGTGATATCAACTGTCAACGGACGTCAGATTATATCTTAAGTTGGTGAAAACAGAATTCACTACCTCGATTTCACGTCAGGATTGAAAAGCTGCAGTAGTGTAAACATCTATGCATCTTTTGATGCCAGGCATCAAAACATGCATGCAATTTTTGTTTCATGCTGCATCAAAAGTTGCAGCATGGAAATGCACAGATGGAAATCGGGCTTTACATTTACACGCTACTAGCAATGTAAGTAGACTTTACATTACAGGGTCTGTAACGTGGCCGATAGCATTCGTGTAGTTAAGGCCGATTCTCACTATGCGTGCAAGGCGCGGGCTCGGCAAGCGCTCGGCGTGGGCAAGGATTTTACGGAGTATTCACACTGTGGCAGGTTACTAGCGGGTTTCAGTCGTGCTCAGCTTTTTAGACGAACAGTGACAAAGATGTTTTCGAGTACCACATTAATAAAAATTGCGCTAATGTTGGACGAGGAGGAAGAAAAGGTAGAAAGACCTCAAAAAAGAAAAAGACGTTACTGGGTACATCAAATGCTAAAAACGCGTAATGAGGAAGGAGAATTTTCGACACTCTATAAGGAACTTGTTGACGACGAAACGAAGTTCTTTAAATATTATCGAATGTCCTTCAGCATTTCGTCTTTCTCCGAAGTAAATTTCTGCCTCTTCTGACGCTTCACCATGAAAGAATGACCAAATGGCTGTGGCTTTCCCGCCGCTTATATTCACACTTCACGAGTTTTGTCTAACGTGTTCGGCTTGGGCCATGCAAAATATTCTTTCAGAGAAAGCACGCGGGCTTGGCTCGGTTCGTGGCGAGACTGGGCCCGGCCAGTGTGAATACACATCGTTAAAACGCATAAGACTTAAGAGTAATGAAAAAGAAATCTTGCCTGGACCGGGCCGAGCGCTTGCCGATCCCGAGCCTTGCACACAAGTGAGAATCGACCCGTGCCGAGCGCTGCCGATCCCGAGCCTTGCACACAAATGAGCATCAGCCTTTAGGTAGATATCCTTGACAACGGCACTTTACGGTCAGTTACATTCGGTAACCATCGTTACAATACTTTCCCAGGACTATACAGTTATTATTTTCCTAGGACTGTAAGTAACGGCATTACATTAAATTTACAAATAGTATTTTCTTATTCTTTTAAGCTACATACTACCGGTAGCGTGAAAACTTTAATAAGTACCTACCTATCAAGGAATGTATCGGCTATTTAACATCCTCGGTAGCTTACAGGCCTCAGCTACGCTTCGGCTTGTATTTCTACCTTGCATGTTAATACGTCCTTGCATTCCTTGTTACTTAAATAACCATGATGCCCTCCGCGGCGGCAGTAAAAGTAATTTAGGTTTTTGAGAAATTGTTCGATTTGCTTCTGTTAGTTTTAACGTTGTCAATTTTATCATATTTTTGTATTTTTGAAATTAAAAAAGCATTTTTTACGTTTGAAGAAAAAATCGTAGTATGTTTTATTCAAAGTAAATGTTACTCTGTATGGCTATGTAGTGCCGGACTCGGCCGACCGTTAACAGCTGCACACACGCCACACAAAGTAAAAATTTTATTCCCAATAAAACGAAATACTACTTTCGATAACTTACTCCTGTAACAAGTGAACGATTCACTGTTATAAGTCCAGCAGCATTAAATTGTAAATTGCTTTGACCAAGCACAGCAGAGAATACATGCAGCTGAAATGTTGATTGTCTAAGAAACTCAAACTTTTCGTTGCGTAGGCAAGAGAAAAATGATATAGTATGCATTATAATTTCACTATCCTCCTTACAGGAACATTTAAATAAGCAAATATAGTGTTAAAATAAGTTTCATAAATGTAGTAAAATTCAGAATCCTGAAAGGCAGTAATATATGAATTAATTATATTATATTACCTGAACTCTGACTTCTTGACTGATCTTAGGCGAGTAGAGTAATTTGCAAGCATATGTTTTTATTTTTTGAACCTAAAAGGCCAGACGTATTAATTTAGAAATAGGCACCTGTAATTCAAAAGGAAATATATCGAGTGCTCCAAAACTAGATTCATCAATGAGGACCTAGAACGACAAAGATACAGACATACACTGCATGTCTAAAGTCTAACATTAATTCAGAAAGTACTTAATTTATAGAATTTATTGTCACATTTCCATTTGATAAGTACCAAATCACTTTCACTACAATTTGAGTGATAAGATCTGTTTGCAGAAGTTGTAGAGGGTAAGTCGCGTTAACATTAATAATGTTTATTTTTGAGGATTTCAACTAGTTTGTGAAAACTTTTTGGCCATAAATTAATGTTTATTAATATTTCCAAGATTAGTTGCAATATCATCTAGTTCAAAAGTCCTAATTAAATTTTTTGTCATGGCAAGTTTTCAAGAATTTAGTTAATTTTGGATCAATCGATATCTTGCCAAATCTAAACAACAACCGTGAGCAATAACAATTATATGTACTAACCTCAATTATACAAGAATTGCATGGTTCGACAAGAATTGGCAATCGACAGCCGTGAAATATAAACCAAGCAACCATAATTGCTATGACATTTGCTCTTTTTTTAGGAGAAGCTATTTCCGTTAGTAAATGATACGGCGCTTCAACAAAGTGCCATAAGATATCTAAAAGAGTTACCTGAAACATTGGTGTTTTTACAACCTGTGAAATACTTTAAAATTGATAAAATTCCTAAAATTTGACATTAAATTGGAAGATTTCATTGAAAATCATAAATCCTTACGATATTTATAATTCCTGAAAATTTATTTAAAAAATTTGTAGCTTCACAAATCTTCACATAAACCGCTGTTATTGTTTTTAAATCATTAGGAGATAATAATCCAATATCCTCATCTGAAATCAAAAATATTAGTTATTATTTTAGAAAAACTAGTTAACCCTTTAAGGCGCAAAATTATCCTGCACTGATTTTGAAAATTTAGTTTTGGGAAATGAGTTTATGGGCATTAAAGAACACTTACATGACAAAAAAACTAATTATTTTGTTTTAGTTTTTCCAAAAATTGATGGTCAACCGTTGTACCAGAGATCAATTAGCTATGAAAATTCGGTGAATGTTCTCTGGTACAGCAGTAATACCATTAAGTAAATATTTCGGATTCTACGACGTAAACGCTTTAGTAGAGATACAATTTACAACCATAAGTAATTATTTTCATTAAAAAGACTCAAAAACCAAAAAAAAAAAAATAATAAAATTAACATTATCAGAAAATAAAAAAGTCATATTCATAAAAGTAAAACAAAAAATACATAGATTTTGTTCTTATATCAATAAAAATAAAAAAGTTTAATTCAAATCCTATTGTAAGGTTCAAAACACTCCAAACATAGCCATAATATCAACTAAAATAAAATTAGATAATAAGATACGTAATTGTTTACACCAACGTGCTATTTTCTAGAGTACTAGTAAGTAGTTCAAAATTTTCTGTTTTGCCCGCGTGCATAGTTGGCTCGGCTACATCGATCGAAACACTTTGTAAGAGTTTTTCAAAAAAATTGTTATGTGAAGTCGCATCATTGAGAATAAAAAAAATTAATTACACCAAATAGTTGAATAAAAATAAAATCTTTATACCCATTCGAATTTTTTTTTTAAATTTACCGAAGTATAGAAATTATACCAAACGTTTGCCCAATCCTATATATACGTAGTATTGAAAAAAAGTCAGACAGAAGCAGCTACCGATGCACGAGAAGCCACCGGTTGCAGCTGTAGTTTGGTAAATATGACGTATTTTCGTCGCGCGCTACAGCATTTTCAAAAGATTTACTCAGCGCAAAATGAAATTGCCACAAAGTATGTGTAATTCGCAAGAACAACACCTATAGAAACACATGGAATCAAGTTTCATTAGATAATGATTAATTTCACATAAAAAATTAATTGTAAAGATACCACTCAATTCTCAGTAAATAATGCAACATTTTCGAAAAGTATTCACTATTTTCTAGTAGTTGTAAATAAGGGGATAATTTTTGATTCACAGTATACAGGAATGAGTATGTTAGAAGACTTATATATTATAAAACGTTAATTGATCATAAAACAGGTAATATAACACCAGAACCGTTGCACACGTCACAATTGAATAAAAAAAAATTCCGTAATGGCGCGCTGGTACAACGTTTGTACCACGAAGGACACATGTGCCGTTCTAGTTCGGCTAGTTTCGCTGAGAAGTCCTGAAATGACTTTATAACATGCGCAGATATACTGTGGAATATAATAGCTCTAGATCGGCGATGCTAAAAATACATGTAGTTTATTTGACGTAGAGATGCGACTACGCGCAGAGCGGTACAAAGCCTGTACCAGAGATACTTAAAGGGTTAAATAGAGACCAGACAACGGACAAATTTGACGAAAATTGATAAGAATTTCAACAAAAAAATAACTCACAAGCAGCAGTGACCGCACTAGCAAATAAAATCAATGATAAACTTGAAAGATATAAATGTGTACAAATTCATGTGTTTTACGTCAATTTTTTTTCATGTTGTGCCAAATTTTCTTGATATTGTAGACACATTAGGGACTGGTCTGTTAGGATATTTTACACTAAAGTAATCCCTAACGCTAACATTACCTATTGATAATCCAATAATCCGGAGTGATATAGTATACACATTACTATTTTTTTCTCGTCTGTATAGTTCATGTTTCCAATAAATCGTTAGTTTTAAATTTTGTTCTTTATTAAAAATTAAAAAAAACACTATCTAATTTGACAAACAACAATCAAAATCAGTAAGCAGGGGCAAGAGTGCTGGCAGTGTATAATGGGTTGCCTATGATAAAGTGGGCGGTCCATTTAACTTGCAATATGGTTATATTGCACAATAAATGGACTTCACTGTATATGACAACACGAATTTGATTTTGATCCATGTTGAACACCAAGTGGACGATGGAATATATTTTGAGTTATTTTCCTTTATATGACAACCCTGTTGTAGCAAGTGATAGTCAACGTGAACGATCATTTTGACAGCTACCGTGATACTACCACCTCCATAGTGTAAACTAATTACTATGGGTCAACAAGAACAGGAATATTGCAATATATATTTCACTAGTGCATTTCATTAAAATTGCTTGTCATCCATAAACTTTTCCACGCTGTCGTAGTTTTGATAAAAGTTTTAAAATCTTTTAATATATTATAAAAATACAGAATCATTTTTTTTAGATTTTAAAAATTTAAAATTAAAATTTAAATTAAGATTTCATTGCTTTTTTTTAGGTAATTTCTTTCACTAACTTCTTTATCTTCTTCAATTACAGATATGTTTAAAATGTTTTTCGTACTGAAGAAGGCCAATTAATTGGTCGAAATATATCTACTTAACTTGCAACATTTTTTGTGTTAGCAACCCGAACTTTAAAAATTTAAATAGAAAGATACCCTTTGTGATACCTCTTTTGATAGGTCTCTATATTCTTAATATAACAAAAAAAAGTTTTTCAAAATCGGTTGATAAATAACGGAGATATTTAACAAAATGTAATCAAATGAAAGTTCCAATATTCGACAAGAAAACGGCTCAAACACGCCGTAAATGGTAGACATAAAGGCACTTCCTGACCTAAAAGTTTTGTACGCGATACTGCCACATTTGCCACAAGTGTTCGCATAAAACTCAAAAATCGCTTTCAATTGATTACATTCTGTTGAATATCTCCGTTATTTATCAACCGATTTTGAAAAACTTTTTTTGTTATATTAAGAATAAAAGGACTTATCAAAAGAGGTATCACAAAGGGTATCTTTCCATTTAATTTTTTAAAGTTGTGGTTGCTATCACTTTGGCGCTGAGGGGTGGGGAGATTAAAATTACCTGTCTAAATGGCAATTTAAAAACAAAAATCGACCGCTCTCAGGATTTTCCGCAAAAACATTAAATAACCAGAATATGATTTTGGTACGATACTTTATCATCACTTTGTATATTGCCTGCAGAAAACAATAACCTCGTACACAGACCTCAAAGAAAATTACGAGACATTAAGAACAAGAAAAATCAAACCCCAAAATTTTATAGGTTCCATTTCATTATAGTCCAGGAGCTAGCGGTATATTTGAAGACTAATTTCTATCAAGCTGAAATTTTTTTTATGAGCTGGTATGGTTGCCAAACGCAGGTGGTCGGCAAAATAGGACCGCGGGACATAAAGCGCCCAGAATTTTTTTGTTTTTAATTATTTTTTGATGAAATTTACAAACTTCAATCAAGCTAATTCCTTTTTTGTTGGTTATTTAAGACATTCCGACAACAAAAAATTAACTGTCCGACATAAGAGTCGGAACTGAATCAGTGTCTGCCGTTTGGGGTTCGTATTTTTTTTTAGACATTTGACTTATTACCATCAACCTGATTTTTTTAATAACTATATACTAATTTAACAAACACAAAAATCACCTTGTCCGACAATTTGAGCGGGACAGAACCACTCTCTGACGTCCTGGGTTCGTTAGTTGGCCAATGTTTTTTTAGCGCTCTATGTCCCGCGGTCCTATTTTGCCGACTACCTACATTTGGCAGACATAACCATACCAGCTCATAAAAAAAATTTCAGCTTGATAGAAATTAGTCTTCAAATATACCGCTAGCTCCTGGACTACTAACAGTCGACTCTGATTTGTGGCTCTTTTTTTGGTTCGTTTTTCCGCTGGTCATTTTTACCGTTTTCGAACGATATCAACAAAATCAAAGATAACAAAATACTTCATAGAACAATAAATGTACATAAAAACAAAAATAAAAGGGCATTGAGAAATGTCGACATACGTAAACAGCAGCCACAGCTAACTAGACCACAAATTCAAATGAACACACGTTACCTATATCAGCAAAAAGCATTCAACACAGTAAACTGGAATGTACTATACTGGGCGAACTAGAAACCTACTACATATATGGAATACCTAAAGAATGAAAACAGAAAACTAAAGTCGGAAAATACGATGACAAGTAGAGGTGCTAAAATAAGATAGAAATGCTGCGTTTTGGGTCCAACTATATCTCATGTATGTCCTAGATTTGCAGTATTTAATGCTAAACGGCATCGTATATAGCCTTCAGGGTCTGTCTTAATTTCCAGTTGAAATCGCTAGAACGTTAAAACTGATCCAATTAAAGCGTTAGAGAAACGAAAGTACCTGGGAGTAATCCGACATATCCGAGAACATTGTGAAAATAGCAGGAAAAATAAACAAAAGAAGCAGGGGATGCAGATAAATGGGGAAAATTGGGAGAGACCTTCACGTTGCAGTAGATGAAAACCCTTAGGTTAAGGGCAAAGAGAGAGAGAGAGAGAGAGAGTATAGTAACATGTAAGTACCTAACTAAATGTCATTTAAGAACCTTTTCTATTCCTAATTATTTTAGTTTGGGTAACGTTACTTACCCGTTTTGTTAAGCATATCTAGATTCTCAGTGATTTGCCTTAGTCTTCTTAATATTGCATATCCTGAATGCCAAAATCTGTATTGGGTCATCACTACAACGCCGTAAGTAAGGTACACCGTAAAATAGCGTTCCATTACTTTAATTTTAACGCTTTCGTCTCCACTTTTGAACCACATTAAAATATCTGCGGTACATATACACACTGTGACTAATAACACTATTAACATGATATATATTGAAGTTCTTCTTGCTGATTTTGTATGAATTGGTGGCATCATCTTATCGATCTAGAAAAACACTTTGTATATGGAATATAATAGCAGGTCACAATAAATTAAGAAAATACAGGTACTTAAAATATACAGAATCTCATGGGCACAGAGAATAGCAAATGAAGCAGTTATTGACAAAATTGGCTCATAACTTCAACTTATGAAAATAATTATGAACAGCATAGCAAAATACTCGAGACACGGAGAGTATAATATGCGTTACAGACCATCATAATATAGAAGGAAAGATGCAAGCAAGAAGAGGAGTTGGAAGAAGAAAGAAATTAGTGATAAACGTCAACCTCAATTAGAAACGGCATTAGAGAGAAGATAGAATATTCCAGACTGCTGTAAAGTACTACCTACCTCTCCAAGGCACTTTATGACTTTTAGAAAATGAGAAATTTTAAATCCACCCATAATAATTCCAAAAATCATTATCATCTGTACTCCACTTAAGTCGGCAAAAACCACATATACATCCACCTCGGTTTTCATTCTAACAGACTCCTGTTTTCCGGAGAGTATGTCTACCACTATGCCTCGATAAGTTAAAACAGCTGTAAAAATATATATTTATTAATTTGAGATTATAAAACACAGGGTAGGGTGTCTTTCAAAGGTCTGTACAAATATGACCACACATTTTTATGAAACCAAAATAGGGCGAGTGAAGCAAACTTGCTAAACGTTACGATTAAGGTAGCTAGTCAGTTTCCTTTGGGTTTACGTGCTTCTAATCATTTTTCGTCTTACGATTATTTTCATGAAACCTTTCAAATAAAGTACAAGATCAATAAAATGTGAAAATTGAATTAAAGCTTTTAAAGAAGCTTTTCTAGGATATCTAAAAATGGAGACACAAAGAAAATCGGTATGGGACGTTTCGGCGCCAAGACCTTTCAGTTCCAGGCCATTTCGGCGCCGCCGGTTCGGCGACAGGCCGTTTCGGCGACAGGCCATTTTGGCGCCGTTTTTCTAAAATTATTACCTACATAATAAAAATATAGAGAGTAAAGTAATACATAATAAAAATATGTATAGATTAATTTTGGTTAACTTTTAAATATGAAAATATTGTTTTATAGGTTAATTTTGGTTAATGTTTAAATATGAAAAGATTGCTTTTAGAATTCTAATTCAATAATAATAAAAGTATAGATAGTTATACATTTCTATTTTCTATGCAGGTGCCGAAATGTCCTGGCGCCGAAACGGCTGGCACCGAAACGTTCTGGCGCCGAAACGTCCTAGACCAAAAGAAAATAGAGAATATTTTCATATACATATATACTTACATAAAATCAATGCTATTAAGATACTGTAAACTGCATAAAATGGGGACCATTTCAAATAAACTTGATCATCTATTTTTAGAATAGTTATAGGAAAAAGACCAAAATTACGAGATACGTAGAAAGCTGGTCCTGAATTTTGATACATTTGTTTAGAAATCGGAATAATTTCTTTGCTACACATGTTTCTTCGTATTAGATGAAGACCTTCATTAAACTTTTGTGTGGATTAAAAACACATTCTTCAAATTAATGGTAGGTACTACATTTTTATTACATACCTACTATTAAAATGAACAACACACATTTGCTGATTGGAATTCGTAGTCGTACATAGTTTTTATTGTTTTTAGGAAAAATTACAGTGTTTACATAGAATAAAAGTTTATTTATCTAGTACTTTCATAAAGTAGAATATTAAATATTTTCATGACTTTTTCTATATTTTTTCAAACAAGTGTTTTTTATAAACTTTTCTTTAATTGATTAACAAATATAATTTATAATTACACTTATTGCCACTGCATGCGTGCATCTTGCCTGCCTAAGCAGCAGATAGGTACTTGCACTAGAATGGCTGATTACAAACTATTACCACTAAGTAAAAAATGCAAGAGGACGTCACCTCGTCGGTCTGCCTTATTTATAGGTAAAGCGCTTTTAAGGGTGGCAGACGGTGATGCGATCGTTAACGAACTGCCCAAATAGTGTATGACTATTTGACGGGAAATATCTACGCAATCAAACACTATAAGCAAATTAATTAATAAAGGTTTGAACAACATGAGTAGGCTGCTTCAGTTTGCATAAATAACGTTTTTGCGCTACTGTGCTCTATTTCGTTGTTTACCGCGGCTGTTTCCAAGACAGTAAGTTATGTTTACTAGTTGCTAAGGATAAAGTCGTCGGTAAAATACTTTGGGGTTCTAGAACGGTAAGTAAATTTACTCAAAACGAATGTGCCATGTAATTTGATAAATTAATGTCAGTCACAAATTTCAGTTTAGTTAAATAAAATGAATGCAATTTCCAATGTTAGTTAAAACAAATCCTGGAGCTTTTAATTTCTCATTTCTTGTAACAAAGTACGCCAGCAACGATTTTTCATCAATATTTGTACTTTTCTTGGTACACCAATTTTTAAAATGATTGTAGGTACCTTCGTAGCGTCTCTCTGGACTTCTCAGGAATGAGAACCGAACACCCCACGCATTCCAAGCTCCTTCTATTTCGTTTTCGGAATCATTTTCATTAATTTTTAGCACGGAACTCCAAATAATTTTCACAAAAAACTGCAATGGCGGTAACTGTTTACAGATTGCTATAGAAACGCAATATATCAATCGACAATACGGCAACGTGATGTGGAGACTGACAATTATCGCATTTGAATCTGTATTAATTATTAATTTATTAAAAATTCTTTTTACCGAATTCAGTAGCGCAAAAAACGTCATAAGCATCACGAACGTTAAGGACTACCGATCTCAGACAATAATTGGAGTCGTCGCTGCGCTCCTCCTCCAAACTATTGTCTTCGATCGGTAAAATGTCCTTACCGTTCTTAATACTTAATATACTATTGTTTGTGAATTTGTGGCTTGAAATTTGTTACGAGAGTAACGTCGTAATATAACGACACTAATATCGTAATAAGGTCTCGTACGAAACCGTTTTTTGTTTTGTAGTGATGACTGATACTGTATGAAAGTAGATAAAATAAATATTTTTTACACAAATCTTCAATTTTACATAAATGTCAATTGAAATTAACTATTCCCCTGTCAGACAAGGCTACTTAATTTTTGTGGTTATTTAGAAATTGTCATTTTATTTTTTATCAACGTAAAAGCGATTCATTTAATAGGAATGGAAGGTACTAGTAGTAGAAAATTGGTACCTATCATTTGGTGCGCAATAATTTGATCTTTCAATTGATACCATTATACCTTTCCTGTAAGTTGAAAATGTCGAGCAGGAATGAGGAAAAGAGTTTAATAGGTACGGGGACACGTTACATTCGCATCATAGCTAAGAAAGCCAAACCCAATGTGAAAGAAAAATATCAATATCAAAAGCCATAGACCTAATTTGGCCTGCAGTGCTGATTGTGAATGTATATAATCCCTGTGTTCGAGTTTGATAGCGGACACCTGGTATATTAGAACACGACCGGCTTTGCAGGTCCATGTCTTGGTTTACTATCTTCTGCAATTTTTTCTAATTTTCAACCTTTATTTCCAATTTGCAATACGCGTTTGCCTCAGATCTTCCTGCGTTTCTTTATACAACCTTCTCCTCGGTCTCCCTCTTCTTCGCGGTCCTCCTAGCTCGTGTACTAAATTTTTTGATAATATTGTCATAGGCCTGTTTCAAATCTATAAACACAACATGCGTTTGTTGTTTATAGGCGTGTGACTTTCTGTTCTCTATAGATAAACTATTTTTAATAGCTTTTCCAAATTTGTTATATGTTACATAGAAAGGTAATTCCTCTGTAATTATGACATTATAATTTTGACCCCTTGTGTAATGGGTGTATTATTGATTCCTTCCATATTGCTGGCAATGCTGACATTTTGTCTTTACCCATATTATACTTCTTTAATTAACAGGGGTATTTTTTCCCGCAGTTCTTCTCCTCCATACTTGATCATTTCTGCCACCATTGTCATTGTATTGTGGGGGTTGTTAGTCGTCTTCGTCCGTCGTGATCTAATTTCTTATGTTATAAAAATATGTAAAATTTGTGCCCTAATTATAATAAGAATACAACATAGATAATAGACTAGATATATTTTTCATGTGTGCTACATTTTAAAACTTCACCTAATAATAAATATAGTTCTCATAGATTATAAAAAGAAAACAATGTAGGTGCGCACTTAAGAAGTGGTTCTCGAATCTGCTACTTGAAGTAGTACAACTAAATACGTGGTAACAGCACCAAGCATCTGTAAATAATGGAAACGAATTCACATGTTTCCTATCGGAAATAATCAAAAAATACTACTTACAGATGTCACCAGAAAGCGGTCTAAGAAAACTAATCCGCATGTAGTAAACTCAAATTTTCGCAACTGAAGAACTGTCGCAAATGCCTGCAGCTAAAAATTAATTTTGTTTAACGTTTCAATATGGGATACTATATTATATATAAATCTACGTACTCGTATACCAAACTAAGAGCGTCTGCACCCTTGACGAATTCAAATCTCTCTACCCTACAATACTTACTTGCAATTTAAACTTATCATCATTATTTGGCATGGAAATTAACTGGCATATATTTTCTTTTGTGATCTGAACCTATAACAGGATTAATAGTTTGTAAACTAATTCTACTTTCTATAGTATACAGGTAAATTTAATACAAACATTGAATAATGTGGCCACGGCAAATCGTATCATTATAGAACTGGCTACTTTTTATTTACCATCGTTACAGGATATCCTCAGACCTGTTCCATGTAGTTGAATTTGACATACCACTTGCGCTTTTGTATTTATCTCAAAACTTACCTCAAGGAGACAGTTGTAACATGGTTGTGCAATAAGCATTAGTCGCGCAACAGTCAAAATTATCCAAACTATTTGCATCAGCGTAAAGGTAATATCCTTGTCACCTCTAGTTATACTGGTGATGAAAAAATAGGGTAGTACTATTAAATGCCATAATACACCAACCAAGGTAATCTAAAACGCATTTAAATATTATAATGTAGGGCAGTGGCGACTGGTGGTCAATCGTAAGGGGAGGTAATTTTAATAACAAAAGTAACATTTAAGAAAAACATTCTTAGCTCTTTCATGGTAGCCCTCATACAGGCTAAATAACCTGCGTTGCAAATTTTTACCCAATGCATTATTTTATTCAAGGTATACCTACATGTTTTTTACTTAGGTACAAGGTAAGCCCAACCCAGCTGTAAGCGACTGTTTACTCGTTGGAGTTTCATATTATGATGTGCTAATAAAAAATGTGTTTGCGCAAATTATACATTGATTCTTTGAAATACCAATATATTGCTTCTGTTTTGTCCGTTCTGCTTGTTTCTTTGAAACAAGGATCGTGGACGACGTTTTATTTACACTCCAAACGTTTTCCAAAATTTAAACCCGTATTGGTTTTTCATTCTTTAATTTTGTGCAATAATAATAATAAAGTAAGGTCGTTTTTCAATTATACTGAAAACGTAAAAATAAAAATGCCTAAGCCGCCACTGATGTAGGGGTGTTTGTAGGAGTCCGAGTCAAATTATGTTGTATGCTGTTATTAATGGGTGTGAGAGCATTGTAGGCTGTGGAAAGACATTAATCATTATCTTTTCTTCATGTTTGTTTTTCCGATAAACAAGTGTTTGATACAGTATAAAAAGATATTTGCGAACATACGGAACGTATAACCTATTACCGTAACGTAGTGAATTCATGGAATTGTACGTTTCTATGTTACACGTTACGGTACGGTGTACCTACGTTCCCGATATCGCAATTGCCTAATGAAAGGATCGTTGACCTCATATTATGCTCTAATTATGATTATGACATCGAGAAATCTGAAAGCTAATTAACTCCTTCAGTAAAAAAAACGAAACTAAAAATAAAAGTATTGTATCAACATAAAATACTTAAAATGACCTTCGTTACTTTGTAATTGAAAATATATGATCGGTGTTACTGAATATTTTCTTTTCTATTTTTTCTGCTTGGTTTGCTCGGAAATAAACTTTACACTCATATATCTAAAATGTTTTCCGTTTTTTTCAAAATGTCATAGTTTCTTTTGAATAAACAAGGAGCACTGTCTGAGACTACTATGACAATGATTCGTCACGAATTCAGATCATGATCAAACAATTTACTGTTCTGACGGGATATTTTTCAAACGGGAAGAATAAATAATTGTTAATATGCAGCTCTAAGCACATTAAAATAATAGAATTTTTTCAGCAAAGTAGTATTGAGGGTTTTGTAAACTTACAGCTGTGTTTATTCCAAGTAATCGACTTAAAGAGTCAGCAGCATCACAAAGTTTTCCATACACTGTCATCAACTTAAACAGGGAACAGTTCTCATTGGTAGCTTAAAATAAAAGACAGAAGTAGACAGTGAATTTACAAATGTTTGTAATATAGTTTGTAATGTAGTCTTGCAATGGCGTGCGTTTTCCTGATTTCCTGTTGTACCACTGTGAGTACAGTAAATTGAGTAAATCTTCTTTATCTGCATTATTTTGATTAAGTATACTTATACAGACTTTGTTATACTTGATGGATTAGCTTGTTAAGTCTAAGCCGTTCAATCAGAATGCGCAGGTTTTATCCCGAGCGAAAGCCAATGGATTTTGAAACCAATACCGTATACGCTCTCCAACAAATATACTAAGACTAAGTAAAGATTTATGGTCTGAAAGACACCCTGTATATATCTAGCTAATAAATTGTAAACAACAATTATCAGTATTTTTCTCGTACTCACTAAGTGTAAATTAACAACGGAGAAAATGCACAATTTTTCAACATCATATACAGGGTGATTTTAAAAACTGTCGCCAAACTTTGAGGTATTATTCTACACACCAAGGTGAGTAAAAAAGTCCATGGTATCCGAAAATCGCACGTTTCCGAGTTACTGTAAGTAAACTTTTAAATAATATTAAGGTTGCTGGAATACTTGCTGTCAAAATTAAACAAAAAAACAGTGTCGTCTGTTCCAAAATGTACACAAATGCAGAATTAGCAGACATGCATTTTATGTATGGTTGGGCCCATGATATCTGATCTAACCGTGATCTAACCTATGGGCCCATTGTAATACCAGAGAGGCCCGTCGTTTGTATGAAGTGCGGTTTCCCAATAGAAGAATTCCAGAAAGGAGTATGTTTAGCAAAATTCATTCGAATATCTGTGAGAGTAGATCCGCAAGATCAAGTAGTATAGGACAAGCTAGGCCAACGTAGATGAGTACTCCTGATTTAGAAGAACGAGTGTTGCACCAAGTAGAAGATGACCCTAGAATTAGTACGCGACAGATTGCAGTGGCTGAGGGAGTCTCCTAATACACTATCTGGAAAATATTACATGAGCAGCAATTGTACCCGTATCATGTTCAACGGGTTCAAAGTCTTGCCCCTACGGACTAGGTATGTTGCAATAGCTGAGTTCTGCCAGTGGCTTCTCCAACAATGTGATGGTAATCCACTTTTCCCCAATTGAATTCTGTTTACCGATGAAGCGGGATTTACGCGAGATGGTATTACTAACGTCCACAATACTCATATGTGGGCAGATGAAAATCCCTGTGTCGTTTATGAATCAAGAAGTCAACATCGATGTTCAATTAATGTATGGGCAGGTATTGTGGGAGATTGCCTGATCGGACCCTACGTTTTGCCGAATCGGTTGACAGGAGCGCTTTACCATAATTTTCTGGAATATGAACTCCCAGGCCTTTTAGAAGATATGCCTTTACAATTACGTCAAGGGATGTGGTTTATGCACGATGGGGCTCCACCACATTTTCTCATGCTTGTGAGGCAGCACCTATCTCAAGTTTTTGGCGAGCAATGGATAGGTCGAGGTAGGCCTATTCCATGGCCTCCACGCTCACCAGACCTTAATCCGTTAGATTTCTTCCTTTGGGGATATTTGAAAAGCCTCGTGTACACCACCCCCATTAATACAGTCGAGGAGTTAAAGCGGTGTATTAACGGTGCCTGTCAGAGTATTAGAGGAATGCCAGGCGTTTTTGAAAGAGTAAGACAGTCATTGAGGTGTCGATTAGAAGCCTGTGTGGAGGTGGGAGGTGGACATGTCGAACATCTACTCTGCAGAATTTAACATCATTGAATTAAAATCTAATAATTGTTATCAACTTACACGAATAAAGTTTAATTTTGTTTAACAAGGTTTCAATTTCCTAAATACAAAAATTGCTCGTAACTCGGAAACGCGCGATTTTTTTTCATTGCCTTGGTAAGATAAGATAAGATAACATTTATTTAGCCCAAGGCTATATATGAAAAATACATAAACCACAAAAAACAAAAAAATACAATAAACATCAGATACGTATAATAATACCTCAAAGTTTGGCGATACATTTTAAAATCACCCTGTATAAACACGTACTACAGGATGCATGAGTTAATATCCATGTTCTAGGCTCGACGTGGGTTTGATGAATTAAATTAAGGTTGAAAGGTGAAGGTAAAACATGTAACCTAGTCCACCTAAAGGTTATCAAAAAACAGTATATTGAATTAAAAACTGAATGCAGTACGATCGTTTAGTTCGAATGAACATCTCAGATGCAAAAACAATGAGAGTAAATTATATTGAAAACTTAAATTTTAATAGTTATTAAGGTATCAAGGGTATTATAAAGATAATAACACCCGAGGGTTTTACGTCGACCGAGGGCGTGATTATCCTTATAATTTATAATACCGTGGTGCCTTCAATGTTTAATAGTCTGTTATTTAATTCGATTTCTTTTTATTTTTAAGATTTTCAATTTTAAATTTAATTTGTATTTACATTAATCAAGACTGCTTTGTATTTTAGAACTGATGTACCTACTTATTTCCATGGTAATATACAAAATAATGCCCTAGAGTCCAGTAAAAAATATAATAGATTTCTCAGTTAATATATCTCACAATAAGTTGATTATTGCAAAATAATAATATGCAATAGTAATAGTAGGACATTATCGGGGCTTCAGTCCGATGCCAGGGTAATATTTATATCAAGATACCTTGGAAATCAAACTGCTTACCAGCATAGAAACGTAGTGTTTGTATTGCAATGCAAGTGTCACTATGAAGTGCAGTCGAGCTCAGTCGTTGTACAAAATGACTCCTCCCACACAGATTTTCAGCAATGTGATTGGTGAAAATCAATTTGGACCGACCAATGAAAGAATTTTGGTTGTCTGGATTTTGTATAAAAAGCGGAGCAAATTGGAAAATCATTTAGAGTTTAGTTGGAGTGATCTCACCTATGGTCTGTTTTTTAACTAGGAGGAGCGATTCAAATTTGTCGCGCCAAAATCCACACCTGTGATTGGCTGCGGCCAGGCCGGTTTCACACCGCTAAGTAATTTGTATAAATTTTGACGTTTGACGTGATTTGATAATTATTTTTCTAGGGCCTGACAGGGACATAATTCAGGCAAAATACATTAAACTAGTTTTCATTTCAGCTGTAAATTTTAAACATGATAAAAATTCAAATTTACCGTCAAAACTTCGGAAGTCTTCTTTTCTAGTGACATTTCTAGTGTGAATCTGGCTTTTGTATTCACTCCTCCTAGTTAAAAAACAGACCATAGCTACTCTCAACATAACCTAGAGGCTTGCTCAGGTCTTCCCATAGTAATACATTTATTCAAGCCTTCTGGATGTTATGAAGAAATGAACTGTAACAAGCACGATTCTACATCATACTAGAATTCCAACATCAGTTTCACCACTTCATCCATCACCAGTCAAGCAGACTTCTTCAACTTTAACTTCGGTTCTCAACAATCAAGAATCAGTTATTTTGTCCAAGGAAGATCCTTTAGAAATTCCCTCTTCTGTTGGTTACCATCATGAAACTCTCAAGATATCTTCAACCAGCTACATTAGAATTTCTCCATTTATCTTATCCAACTTGGACCCTCGAAGATTCACTGTTAGATCCAATTACCGAAGATCTCAAGAAATTGAAGTACCTGAAGACCTATCACAATTTCATCATTGTTGGGATTATTTCCCTCACATGTATTAAAGTTTTCTTTAACAATATTAATAAAGGGTATCTTTACCCACTTTACAAGAATTTTATTTAACTGTTGTATATAAGTTGTTCTGATATAATAAACATATTTTTATAATCAGTTGGAGTCAGATTAATTCAATATCACCAATAAGAGTAACACGCAAAACAAAATTAAAAACCATAATTAAATGGTCAAAACCACATTATTAATATGAAAAGCAAAGGTAAAAAACCCATTAAAACAAGTAAAATAAAATAATTGAAATCCATAATTGAATCGCAGTGGGTTTTAAATGAAATAAAGCAACTAATTATTAAAATTGAAAGGAAAAACAATTGCAATTTCATTGTAGAAAAAATACAATTGGGTTGTTTGTGGGTAGACTTCGAGTTTTTTCTTTTCAACTTTAATTAGTTGCTTTCTTACAAGTGAAATAGTTATTGAAAAATCAGAACACTTAGAACATGTCCAAACTATAAAAATGTTTTTTCTACTAGCGTGCGGAAAAACGCATTTTCCGCACGCTAGTAGAAAAACTATTGTTCCTAACACGTGCAGAAACCTATTTTTCCGCACTTAAATGCTTGACACCACACCGCTACGCGTCGTGCTGTCAACGGCATTTGCGTGCGGAAAAATCGATTTTCTGCACTTGTTAGGAAAATAGCTATTTTAGGGTATTTTGTATTTGGGACATGCATCTGAAGATGTTCATTCGAACGAAACGATCGTAATGTATTTAATTTTTATACTGTTTTTGATAACCTTTACGTGGGTCAGACCTACGTGCTTTACCTTAACCTTTCAACCATAATAATTATAACACGTACATGTCCCACACCCTTAGTTTGCTTCGGGTTTAAATGTGCAGTAGTTGTAAATCAGTAAAGGGGCGGAGTGAACGTCTTATCAATGTCGTATTTTATTGTTTATTTGCAAAAATCTAAATCGTCCAATCAAGTACGCGCGTATATTACATGCTACGCGGCGCTACTGAAAATTGTTATCGGACACGTAGCCGAACACTGCGCGACGCGTAGCAAACTAAGAAACAACGTGAGACCTCTACAACAAGTCTACAATGTATAAGGTCGATATTGTTTTATGTACCTATATATATCTACTCTACTTACTTGTATGTTTATGCCATCCACTTACAACAATAGGAGCAGAGTCATTGTTACATTTTGTTTTAGATTCTATCATCAATACATGTTTAGGGTTGACATTCTTTAGATGTTTGTTCAACAGCTTTATTCTTTTAAAGATGCAGTATACAAGATGCCAAAACAGAAACTGATGTGCATACATTACATGATAAGCAATATAGAACGGTGTGTAAGATTTCAATATAAATTCTGGAGGTTGTCTATCTCCAGCACTTCTAAAGAACATAAGCATATCAATGGTCAAAATTGTGAAAATACCAATTAGAATAGACGACATCATAAATATTGATAATTTCCTGTCTGAGTTTAGATTCGTCGGAGGAATTATTGAATCAATCTAAAATTATGAAATGAATATGTTGCAATAATAAGTGGAATTGTAAACCTTAGTTAAGCATTTTACATATCTAGCAAATGTGTAATATTTAAAGGGTGTAATAAAAATTCCAAAGAAGTGCACAATTGTTACAGCTGTAATATCAGTAAATTGAACGTATATATCAGTTGTAGTTTTCATTCTAACCGACTTTTCTCTTCCAACGTATACATCTCCAAGATAACCTATGTAAGTTAAAATAACTAAAAATAAAAAAAAATAATTTCATTTAAATGCCTAATTTATTAAAACTTACGTATAATAATTCCAAAGGTATAGCTAAGAAATGCATATAACGGTGACCACTTCAAGAACAATTTTGTTCCATTTTTTTCAACACTCATAGGAAACAAACCTAAACAACGGACCACATACATTGCGGGTCCAGAAGTTTGAAACATTTCCTGTGATATAGGAATAGGAGCTCCTTTCCAAAACATATTTAGTTTTCTTATGTTTCCCTTAACTGAACGTATCTTACGGTAAACGGCGTAAACAGTATTTAAAACTTTGTTGTTAGGCTAAACTTAATTTACCGATAAATAATGTATAGAAGTAATTTACTAGATGTGTTATTTACATTGCGTCAAAAATATTGATTAAGTGCTATACCAACATAAGAAATTGTATCAATTGTTATATACATTCATACTACTTAAATAGTATTCATACTTGCAAATAGAATCGCGTTTATTGATGGAGTTTCGCTACTTTACCTTATGTAGTAAACACATTATCGTAAATTTATACCAAAACAAATGTTTTTCAAATACTAAGAAGGTGAAAACAATTTAAAGCATAATAATATCATTAACCTACTGTTTATTATTATGTGTTAGTATTTGCTTCCGACTCTCGCGCTGGTTTAAGATAAGCTTTAAGAATAAATTACTCCATTGATTCAATTTGCAGTGATTCACAATAGAGCTAGTCGTCATGCTTATTAATATTACAATGTATTATAACTGAAACCTACATATCCTTACAAAAGCCAACCAAAAATTATGGACAACGTTACCTTCTTTGTTTCGGTTGTGGTTATTACTGGAAAAAGTCTCTTGTACCTCTTGTGAATATTTCTCTCCTTCACATAGTTCGTGCCTTAGTCCAGGATGTTCTTGAGGGAGATGACCTGACGTTCCTGTGTTTCCGAAAAGGGAACTCCAAATATCCTGTCTTCATAGCCAGTACTTGACATTGGCAGAATATGTGAAATGGGAATTCATTCTCCGTCTTACACATTATTCGCGTTGAATACTTTAATATCCACATTGTGATGAGGTGCTTCTTCAACATACAGTATCCTGCTATAAGATGTGCTAGTCGTTTTAGGTTTCTCCTGTCGAGTTTCAGATTTTGTTTTGTGTATTTCCTGATCGATCTCAAACAAACAGATCTCTAAGATGATTCTTCTGTAATGATCTGTTTGTTTTACTTAGTATCCGCTTCTGCCTTTCCTGAGATGGGACTTTTTGCTGTAGTGAGGTGGTTCAGTAAAAGTTCTGATTATTGTAGGTCTGCTAGCCACTGCAGTTTGCCCAGGTTTGCAGAGTGATAAAGTTAACGGAAAAGGTTTCTCTTTTGTCTTTCCTAAATACTACTAGGTTTTGTTGGTCAAATAGGAAAAAGTTAATAGGCAATTATTCTATTACTTTATTAAGAATCGGTGGCAGTTGCGGTCGTTGCATTTGCGGTTGGGGTAATTATTGTTGCAGATGCGGTCAACGAAAATTGGTGAAAAAGGTGGCATTTGTGGTCGGCCGGCATTCTTATTATTGATGAACAGATTAAAATAAATAATTTTCTGAGAAAACTGCTTGAATATGCCTTCCCTTCACACTTTATCCAGGCTTAGGACTGGCAATGTAAATATTGATAAATACATATCTTGTGTTTAAAAGGTTTTTCTAGTTATGGTTTTTAATATTTTTTTTATTATAATTTCTTTTTGTTGGTTTTTATGGTTTTAATTTTTTTTAACTTTTTTCTTTATTTTATGTTTTTTTTTTGTCAATAATTTTACTCCAATATACGCATTTTTAAGCATTTTCTTATAATATCATCACTGGATTGATATTTTTTTAGAGTTTTATTAATCCGTACATTAGTATTTTATTACTTTTTTTTGCTTCTTTACGATCCAGTAGCAAATCATTATATTCTATTTCCGTTTTTAGGCTTTTGATAATGTGAGGATGTGGTTTTTTTAACAGTGCGTTTAGGCGGTGATTTCGTTCTACTTTGAATTTCGATACAATTCCACATTGTTTTAGTAATCGTTGCATTTTCCAGCCACTGCCCGACAAAATAATCGATTGTTAGGTTTTCATTTTGTGGCGTGCTTTCTTGAATAACTAGCCATCCGACTTTCGACGTACCATCCACAAATAAAATGTCGTAAGTAGCAAGAGCTTCTTTCCCTTTGCTTGTAGCAAACACTAAAATTCTGTTTTCTTCTTGGACTTCCTCGGTACTATCAACACAAAGAAAGATGTCCCCGTTCTGCATCGTTGTACTTTCTTCGGACATTACAATCTGCGATGCCTTCACAGGTTCCCTGGTTATTCCTTGAGTCTTCTTTCGTATTCAATGCCAAGTGCTTTTTGTGGAATTGTATAAGGACACTTCTGTCACAAAGTTAAAACCTTGGTTAAACAAAAGTCCTATTTCGTCTCGGCAAATTTCCGACATTGGACAGTCCTCTTCCCGAGCTCTTTTTTCGCATTGGAACACTACTTTTTCACATCGACTTCGGCGATATTTGGTTGGCAGCCATGTTGTACCTCTTGAACGATCTTTTGATTTTTTGTCTTCATTCGGCCTCTACACTTTTCTGACTTCTTTCACATTCTTCTCCATACATTCAGTACTCTTGTCCATCTACCAACGCAGAGGGTTTCCCCTTGGTTGTTTCTATCAACTCGAACGTCCTCTTCTTAATTTCACAATTTCGATTGTAAAACTTTCAACTTTCTAATACAGCACAACTTTCCGCAGAAGCAGTTTGCTAAATAATAGATCATAACCATATTTTCCTATTATATGTAGTGAAACTCACCCTCTGGGAGACATTCCTACTTATTATTGCAATTGAATTAAGATACAAGCATGCGATAGATATACTTGAGTTTTTAAAATTCTTCTGCAGATAATTAACATCACATCATTACTTACTATTTGAGTAACTTATAACAAAAACATTATTACTTGACCGCAAGTGTTTCCCCTATTCAAAAGAATATAACCAAAATTTTTATGCGACCGCAAGTGGAACGTTAATTATCCCAACCGCAAATGCAACGACCGCATCTAGCACGACGCCCTTTATTAGATATTACAAATACAATTAATTAGGTTAATAATAACAATACTAATCTCTGTGGTAAAACAAATTTCAGTATAATTATAAGTATTTATAACCCTACATAATTATTGCTTAGTGAGAACTTTTTACCATTTCGTATTGGTCATTTAAAGTTATGCTCGCCTAATGTACCTATAGGTACCTACTATAAAGTATAAATATACAAATTGATATTGCTACATACAATGTAAAGAAATGCAAACAAATATTTAATTTAAAATTATAGGACATAGGATTTATTTACTTTGGAACTGTAGTAGAATTACCAAGTATGTAGTAATTGTTCCCAATAACTAAAATAATAGCCATGATAAGTATAATATTATATAACTGATTACCTAGTCCGGAAGTTCAGCCACAATACCTGTAAACGCCTATTGCAGCAATATTTTATGATAAATGTTTCCATATTAATTACAGCAGTTCTCAACCTGTGGGGTACGCCCCCTAGGGGGGCGTGATAACACTAATAAGGGGGGCGCGAGACATCAAAAAAAAAAGAAAAACATTATTAAAAAGATTATTTAATTTACATACTACTTGCACGAAATGGTGATGGTCGATCTGTGTACATGGGGCCGATGTCTGTATACATGGGGCCGAGGTTATTGGTTCTGAGGAGGTTTTCACATAACTAGCGTTTGGCGCCAAATTGGCGGCGTCGGGTTGTGCCAGAAAGGGAATTTAAACGATTCCAATATTTAACAAATAAAGTAAACTCATGTTTTTTTTAATTTTTAATGCCTAATTTCAAATTCTCTAGTGTCTGCCTAAATGCCTGCAAATTTTTTTATTTCCAATTTTTAGTGCCTGAACTTCCGAGCTCTAATATAATAACTTACAGCTGTTACAAGTGACCGATTTATAGTTGCCAATCCTGCAGCACTAAATTCCAGTTTTCCTTGAATAACTACAATAGAGAATGTTGCGAGCTAAAAAAAATAGGATATACTAAAATTAAATTTGAAACTAAATAAATAATTACCTCTGCCCTAACGTGTTCATTGATTGTCTTTGAACATAGCAAATTGCAAACATAGCTTTGTATTTTTTGTCTCTGAAAATAATATATACAGTGTGGAAGAAAAGTACGGAATAAATTCATTATTTCTAAAACGATGACGTTCAATGAAATTTCCTCGGACACGTCGATTTTGCTTTTTAAAAAGACCCTTGTTCCCGTAGCTGTGTATTTCCAATGTTCATCTGTTCTTGCGTGATGACGTCATCGAATATTTTTTTTAATGGAACCCCTATATTATTTTAACGGATTCGTGTCAACTTGCTGAATTCGAAAATGTACCACTTTAATACTTTATTGCTACACTTTCCCGAGAAAAAATATAATTACCGATTCGTAGTACGAACAACAAATTAAATCAAGTTACCTAAGAAATTGTTTCCGGCAGCTAAACAAAATCTAATCAGAATCAACAAATTAACACATTAGCAATTGAAAGACTGTTTTTCGGTTCAAAATTTGGATGAGAACATCATCTTTTCGTCGCAGACCGAGAAAACTCTTTTTCGCCCCAGATCGAAAAATGGTTTACGTCCAAGATCGAGAAATATTTTTCGTCCTAGAAATTAGAAACAACCTTTGGTGTGCTAAAGTGGTCCCCAAAAACCCCAATCCGGAATAGAGCCTCCCACAGCCTCCCTATTTGCCGTATTTAGTTCCCTGCCCCTTTTATTTATCATCTTTTCGTCCCAGACCGAGAAAACTCTTTTTCGCCCCAGACCGAAAAATGGTTTACGTCCAAGATCGAGAAATATTTTTCGTCTAAGAAATTAGAAACAACCTTTGGTATGCTCATTCATAAATTTTTGAGGCACTAACTCTCATGAAGCCTTTTTCGAGGTTTTCCGTACATCTGGAGGGGTACACAGCTAGCAATCGTCGCAACTTAACATTTCAATCTATCAACTAACTAATCTTACTGATCAAATGTCACATTGACAGCGAGAATAAAATTTCAAGGCAACTCGATTTATTTAATAATAATTACTTAATTATTTTTATTCTCGTAATTATTGTAATAAATTAATTAGTCCAGGAGCTAGCGGTATATTTTAAGACTAATTTCTATCAAGCTGAAATTTTTTTTATGAGCTGGTATGGTTATGTCTGCCAAATGTAGGTGGTCGGCAAAATAGGACCGCGGGACATAAAGCGCCCAGAATTTTTTTGTTTTTAATTATTTTTTGATGAAATTTACAAACTTCAATCAAGCTAATTCCTATTTTGCTCGTTATTTAAGACATTCCGACAACAAAAAATTAACTGTCCGACATAAGAGTCGGAACTGAATCAGTGTCTGCCGTTTGGGGTTCGTATTGTTTTTAAGACATTTGACTTATTACCATCAACCTGATTTTTTTTTAATAACTGTATACTAATTTAACAAACACAAAAATCACCTTGTCCGACAATTTGAGCGGGACAGAAGCACTCTCTGACGTCCTGGATTGGTTAGTTGGCCAATTTTTTTTCTTAGCGCTCTATGTCCCGCGGTCCTATTTTGCCGACCACCTACATTTGGCAGACATAACCACACCAGCTCATAAAAAAATTTTCAGCTTGATAGAAATTAGTCTTAAAATATACCGCTAGCTCCTGGACTAAATTACCTATGTTTTTAATCTTGTAGTTTTTGCCGACTAAAAAATTATGTGTGGCATACTGAGAAAAAACGTTTTCGTCTTTGTAAAGACAACTATTTATTATTCATGTCTTATTATAAAAACCACTGACCTCAAGGGTGCAAGAGTTGCACGGCTCAACGAAAACCAGTAATCGAGCTAGATGATAAAAACACCACATTGCATTCATTACTGAATATACAAAATCTCTTCTAGCCCCAGCTAACTCAATCAGCACATGGAAGAGGGATTCAACTAAATGCCACAGGATGCCTATTATTATTATCTAAAATATCGTTTTTCTGATAGGTGTAAGTATAACGAAAAGGAACAACGTACCACGTGAGTTACACCTAAAAATTGATTGAGGCAACCAACTGCATCACTAAGGTGTAAATACGCTGCGGCTAATTTCATAATATTTGGAATAGGAGAAGCCAAAGATGGTTGATTTGGTATTTCATCTGAAATATATACATAATTGATTTATTATATAACAATTATTATTTTTGCTGTTAATATACCATTTGATTGCGGTTTAACTTTTAAGATACCCCCATTCGTTCTTTTCATGTTATTAATCACGTCACCAATATTTCTCTGTTCCCTGCCCTTAATTTTAGATAAGGTTTCAAAAACGTGATCAGATTTATTCTTATCGTGTTCTTCAATACTTTTATTCCTCATGCTGTAAATTTTTAAATATTTCGTAAGTTCTTTCAAACGGATTAAAATACAATGTGCCATATACCAAAACTGATATTGATACAGTATCATTATCATGTAAGTAACATAAAATGGTAAATAACGCTTAACTACGTTAAGGTTAAGACCGGTAATGGTTGTGTTTCTAATGTATGTTAATATATCTGCAATCATCATACAGAAGGTAGTTACCAGTATTACGATTACCATACACAGTGATCCATTCTTTACATAAATTGCATCACTTGCAGGAATTATCAAGTCAACCTAAAAAGTTATTCTTTTCTATATATTTTTTAATAATCATGAAGATTAGTACACTCAATAATAATTTACCTCACGGAGAAGCTTTATATATCCGAAGAAATGGGCAACCTCAAAGGTATGTACAAATATTGTACAAATTACCACTAATTGCACAACGGTTATGTCACAGAACATGACGTACATTTCTGTAAGAGTACTAATTCGTATAGATGTCTTATCAGCCCATACATCTTCCAAAAATCCTCGATAGCTTGCAAAAACTATAATGTGTAAATTGAAAGATTAAAAATAATGTTCCTTGAAATTCAGAAATTAAAGACACTGGCACAAAAAAACCTATTAGATCTTCCATTGGATCTGTTAATATTTTAATAATAATTTGCTTACTCAACACGCTTCCTAAAATGAAACTGTATAATCCGTGAAGAGGAGACCAGATTATGTACAACTGATCTTTGATCTTGCATGATTTTAAAGGGCAAAGGCCCAGGACACGACAAATAGCTAATCCGGGCTTAGCAGATTTATACATTTGCCCTGAAATGGGTACCGCTTCTCTCCAAAACATGTTACTTTTTCATGTTAGTATGCACTTGAGCTATGTATTCACAGTTATGTTAAATGTTATTGGCAAGGTATACTATCTTTTAAAGATGCATTGTTCCTGCGAATAAATACATGTTACAAAAGCTAGCTGTTTTTTCAATACAACAATAAAGCTCTTTTCAATAAATTTCTATTTAGAATCAAAAGAAAACCGCCATAATATTTGCTTATGGTATAGTACATATTTACGTGCATTTTGTTGTTCTTCGTGCAGCTAGACAGCCGTTGATTTATGTGTACGTATTTGCAACACTTTCATAATGATAATATTTATGTTATTTCCACTTTCTTCATTGAAATTTTATAATTTTCATAACAGTACCTGTACTTAACATTCCCTGAATTTGTTATTACATTTCGCTGGATATTTGTGCTGCAGTTAGGTATGTATTTTTAGTTTCCTCCATGTTTATAGAAAAATTGAGAAAATAAATGCTTGTGTACCTATTACTACTTTTGAAAATTAATTACACAGCCCAACAAAATAAAATTTTCGTCTTGGTGCCGGAAAGGTAAAAACTGATTTTGGGTATTTTTGATGTGCTGATTCCAAAAATACCTGACTTTTTTTCGTAGCAGCTCCAGTTTTTGAGATACGGCCTAATTGAAGTTAGTTCTGATAAAACAAAAATAATGAAATAGTGATATCTTTAGAGGCCAAAAGTGAATTTCACACCTAAATAATTAGAATCTAATTAGCTAGTTTGAGTTACTTGGTATTATTCAATACTGTAAGCTCCGACTACTGTTGGAGTCTACAGCGAGACTGTCCTGATAAACACCATACCAGAAAATTATATAAAAAGAAATTTTTTAAGTGATATGTAAATATATATTTATTTATTTTGTGAACTAAATCCCTTACTTTGTATTTTTTTAACTGACAATTGAACATACAGGGCTTTCATTTCAAAACTAGCCACCTTTAATAACTCTGAAAGTTTTGAAATTTCCAGTTTGAATAAAAACACGTCAACTTTGATATCGAGGGGGAAGTTTTAAACCGCCATTGAAGTAATTTTATAATTCACCCCCTCCACTCCAGCAACCTCCACTTTGAAATTTCAAATGGAACCACCTACTTTGTGATATATCATTTTACAGGTAATAAAATTCTCTATCTAACCATTCTATTTTTTATTGCAACCCATAACCCCCCTCAACCCCCCCCTTTTCTGAAATTTTTGACATTTCCGGTTTGAAAAAAAACACTTCAATTTTTATATTGGAGGCGAAGTTAAAAACCACTATTGAAATAATTTTCGAATTTCCCCCTTCACTCCAGCAACCCCCCCCTTTGAAATTTCAAATTTCCCCCTACCTTGTGATATCTCATTTTACAGGTAAAAAATTCTCTATCTAATCACATTATTTTATATTTCAACCCCTCAACCTCAACAACCCCCCTCTTTCTGAAATCATTGACATTTCCAATTTGAAAAAAAAACGACTATTGAAATGCTAAATAGTCATGTTTCTTGGTACCTATAGCCTCAACAAATTATTTGTTGGGCGAACCGAACTGAAAGTGACTATACATCGCTAGAAGATGAAAAAAGGCAAGCAGCAGTACCTACTTCTAAAAGCCTTGGCAGATGAAGACCTACAACACTGCTTCCAACAGTGGCAGCAGCGTATGGAGCAGTATATTGTGGTGACTTAAATGCTTAGTAATTCAATAAAAGACACATTGCTTCATACCTTAATTCTGTATTAACGACAAATTACATTCAACAAAACAATAACATGGCCAGCTTATCATTTTACACACTTAAAATTACATTTTACATTTCGAAGGCATTGACCGGTCACCGCACAGGTATAATAATCAACCAGTGGGGAATAAAGGGTATAATTTTAAATTGTAATGATTTAAAAATCAATTGCATAATATATTCTATCATACTCGTTAGCCATACCTCGTATGTTACATAGGTACCTACTCGCGCACAAAGGTGAATTAACAAGAATTAACGTCAAAACTGACAATGACATTAGTTTATGGTTCAATGTCAGGCATTCAAAAAAATTTCAAAAGCCACCCTAATTTCAAATATTTATTTGTTTAATAAGGAAGAAAAGTAGCAGATTTTAGGATTTTACTGACGCAGTTGGTATTTTACAGCTGAGGCGAAACCGAAGCTGTGAAACTAGCCAAGTCGTTTAATTTTTGACTATTAGTCGGGCGAATCGGATGTGGATGGTCCTATTCGGTGGACACCCGGCCTTAGAAACCACTGAATACTCTCATTGCAGACTTTTTTTTCCTAATCAATGTACACGAATCGAAATTCCGTACAAAGTCTGTTTAATTTCGAGAAGTTTGAAAGAATTCTTTTTCCCACTGCGAAGAAGTAAGTACTACTGTTGTACTAAAGTAACCGGTAACATTTTGAGCATCCGTTATGAAATAAAATGAATGACTGTTACTCAATTATAACAATCTTACTATACCGGGTGAGTCAGACCACCCGTATCAGTCGTTTTTTTCGAAAACGGTTAATCGTGGAGAGTCGGGCCAAATTTTTTTATTACAAAAGCCTTCATGAAGAATCGAATGGTGACATTGGCATTCGCCGGAAAAATCGGCATCCTGAAGAGTTTGCTCCAGAATGTCAAGAACTCCAAAATTTCAAATAGCACGGGGGGTCAAAAGTAGTATCGTTGAAAAGGTCTTCAAAAAATAAGCAGGTTTTGTAGGAAAAATAATTTTATTACCCCCACCCCTTCAGAGGAATATTCGATTGAAGTTATTAAGTAATTGTACTGTTATTTAGGCAGGATCAAAGAGTATATCTATACTCTTTGGCAGGATGTAAACGGCGTAAGTAACTACATACGTCCTAACTCAGGACGCCTAACAATAGAAATGCATGGAAAATCAGCAGTGGATGAACACGGGCTAAGAAGAAGAAAACTGTTATTTAACTTTAGATTTAAAAAATATCTAAAATGTAAGTTTGACAATATCACAATAATTGTTCAAACTGTCGTCAATCCACTTCTAAACACTGTCGAGCTCCTCTAGTCACATAATCAGTGGCTCTCAATATTTCTTCACCACTTAATGACCGGCAGGCATTGCGAATTCTCAGCTTCATATCATCTCTTGTATCCAGTGGAGTACAATCGGGTGACCTATTGTCAAACTTACATTTTAGACATTTTTTAAATGTAAAGTTAAGTAACAGTTTTCTTCTTCTTCTTGTCAGCTCGTGTTCATCCACTGCTGATTTTCCATGCATTTCTGTTGTTAGGACGTATGTAGTTGCATAGGCCGTTTACATCCTGCCTAAAGAACAGTACAATTACTTAATAACTTCAATCGAATATTCCTCTGAAGGGGTGGGGGTAATAAAATTAATTTTCCTACAAAACTTGCTTATTTTTTAAAGACCTTTACAACGATACTACTTTTGACCCACCGTGCTATTTGAAATTTTGGAGATCTCGACATTCTGGAGCAAACTCTTCAGGATGCCGATTTTTCCGGCGAATGCCAATGTCACCATTCGATTCTTCATGAAGGCTTTTGTAATAAAAAATTTTGGCCCGACTCTCTACGATTAACCGTTTTCGAAAAAAACGACTGATACGGGTGGTCTGACTCACCCGGTATATCAAAATGGTGTCTTATGAACCAGGATCATGGTGTACTAGATGCTTGAACTTTTCCAATATCATCTAATAATGATTAAGGAAAAATAAATACAAATATTTAATTAGGAAATCGAGTTCATATTGGCATTGGGTTCTAATTGCAATTGGGTTGAACCAGTTCTTATATTTTTTTCAAGAAGGTACAAATAATTCACAGACAATAGGCAAGATTTCATAATTTTATTTACGCTTGAACTTAGTTCGGTACTGAAAAGAAAAGTGTAGGTACTAGAAAAGTAGAAAATATAAATACAAATTAATATTGCTATATTAACTATTTATTAGTAATTTCTTTACATCGTGAAGGAAACACAAATATTGGACATTTCAAGTTACAGTACTATATAGGATTTATTTGCTTTGAAACTGTAGTAGAATTACCAAGTATGTAGTAATTGTTCCCAACAACTAAAATTATAGCAATGTGTTGCTTAACAATTAACATATGTTAATAAAATAACTTACAGCTGTTACTAGTGACCGATTTATAGTTGCCAGTCCTGCAGCACTGAATTCCAATTTTCCCTGAATAAGTACAATGGAGAATGTTTCGAGCTAAAATAAAAATTGTATAACATATTACAATCAAATTTCAAATTAAATAAATTATTACCTCTGCCCTAACGTGCTCATTAATTGTGTTTGAACACAGCAAATTGCAAACATAACTTTGTATTTTCTGCCCCTAAAATCAAGTAAACATTATATATTATTATTTGTTGTTCCCAAATAATATTTTCATAAATAAAAAATATTTAATAAATCTTTATGTCCACATTCATGTTTGAAGTGTTAGCTTTCCAGGTTATTAAAGAATGATCAATCAACGTATACACTTCCCGGACAAGGACAAATATTTTACGTCCTTAATAGATTCTGCAATTATTGATGAGTGTTAATCCAAACGATAGTAAGTAATTGACGTAGTAGTTAATAATAGGAACTTTATCTTACGTTCGAATCATGATTTATTGTGAGAAATTGTCGTAATGATCAAATTTAATGTTAACATCTAATAAAGGTAATGTAAGGACTAAAGAAACAGAGATATAAGTTTTATGTATACCAATATGTAATTATTAATTTTGATGCATCCAAAAAATATAAGCTAAAGTAATATTGTTTGCTTCATTGTACAGTTAGTTCCTAGTATCTGTAGTGCAGCAAGCATTTATCTGCTAAAAATATGCACCAAAGAGTATTTCTTCGAGTTACAATGCATTTGATTTGCTTGTAAAACTGAAAGTATTCTTTTAAAATGTTAATATCAATGAGAATATTGTAAGCCTATCTTCCAATCCATTGTAATGGGATTTTATTTTACGTGATAAAAAGCACTAACCTCAAGCGTACAAGAGTTACAGGGTTCAACGAAAATAAGTAATCGAGCTAGATGATAAAAACACCAAATTGCATTCATTCCTGAATAGACAAAATCTCTTCTAGACCCAGCCAATTCAGTCAGCAGATGGAATGGAGATTCAATTAAATGCCATAGGATGCCTATGATTGTTATCTAAAATATTGTTCTTTTCATAAACGTGTGTACAAAAATAAACATAAACGTACCGCATGACTTACACCCAAAAATTGATTGAGACAACTAACAGCATCACTAAGATGTAAATACGCTGTGGCTAATTTCATAATGTTTGGATTAGGAGAAACCGATGGTGGTTGACTTGGTATTTCATCTAACATACAGAATTAGTAAATTTATTAATACAATAAACTATTTTACCTGCTTGCATACCATTTGGTTGCTGTTTAACTTTTAAGATACCCCGATTTTTTTTATTCATATTATCAATCATGTAACCAATATTTTTCTGTTCCCATTTCATTTTAGATAAGGTTTCGAAAATATGATCAGATTTATTTTCATCGTTTTCTTCAATGCTTCTATTCTTTATATTGTAAATTTTCAAACATCTATTAAGTTCTTTCAATCTGATTAAAATACAATGTCCCATATGCCAAAATTTATATTGATAAAGCATCATTATCATGTAGGTAATATAAAACGGTAAGTAACGCTTAACTACGTTAATTTTAAGGGCATTAATCGTTGTGCCTCTAATGTATGTTAATATATCTGCAATCATCATAAAGAATGTAACTAGCAGTATTACTATTAGCATAAACAGTGATCCTTTTTTTACAGAAGTTGTATCACTTGGAGGAATTATCAAATCAACCTAAAATTGTATATATTTTTATTTTTTTATCACAGTGACTATGAGAATTTTTACACTCAAAAGTAATTTACCTCACTGAGATGTTTTATATACTCGAAAAAATGGGTAATCTCAAATGCGTGAACAAATATTCCAAAAACTACCACCAATTGCACAACGGTTATATCACAGAACATAACATACATTTCTGTTTGGGTGTTAATTCGTATAGAAGTTTTATCATCCCACACATCTTCCAGAAGTCCCTGATAGCTCCAAACAACTGCATGTAAATTAAAAAAGTAACAATTCTTGTGAAATGTAATTCAAATCTTTACAAATACACTATTACTACAGGCTGGCTACTGAGACCTGACAAAATTCGCGCAACTCCTTACTCCAATCGCCACATTCGCATTCTGTCGTCCCAGTCTTTAGAATTTCAATGCAGAGGCTTGAGTCTCAAATCGGAATGCAATAGTTACGAAATGTTTTTGCTCTTGAGTGCACGACCATACCCACACCCCCGAGTTTACCGACGCGAAGTTCGTTTTTTTCTCAGATCTCAGCTGCCAACCTGTACGCTATTATGATTTTAATAATAATTTGCTTACCCAGTACGCTTCCTAAAATGAAACTGTAAAACGCGTAAAGAAGAGACCATTTTATAAACAACTGGTCCTTGACCTTGGATGTTTTTAATGGACAAAGTCCTACTATACGACATACTGCTAATCCAGGCTTATTAGTTTTATACATTTGGTCTGAAATGGGTACGGACTCTTTCCAAAACATTTTTTTTAACTTAGTTCCTCCTGTTAGTCTACACTTGAGCTGTGTAATGGCATTTATGTTAAATATAATTGTACGGGCCTAAATATAAATGTAACGTACTCAACTGTCCTAAAAAGGTTCATTAATATTCGTTCAAATAAGTATAGGTTAAAAAATGTAGCTGTCTTTTAAGTGACAAAAAAAAAGCTCTTTTTAATAAATTCGTGTTTACTACAAAAAGACAACTGTCATAATATTTGGTGATGGTGTAGTAAATATTTATGTGCACTTTTGTTGGCCCCCGTACTGCCACACGTAAATTGATTAATGTGTTCGTATTTACCACACCTTTCATAATCATAATATTTATGTTATTTCCATTTTCTTCTTTGAAACATTTATAATTCTGCCATATGATCACACTTCACATCCTACGGATTTGTTATTAACCTTCCACTGAACATATTTATGCTACAGTCTGTCTAGTAGTTGTAGACAATTATGAAATTGAGTAATAGTCTTCCTAATTGATGATTGTAGGCAACAGTTTTTCTTTGACGTTTGAAGAATCCATAATTGAATAATTAATAAAGACATAAACCATCTTAAAATTGTGCACACTGAGTGTTCATTTTCTTTTCTACCACGTTTTCCCAAAATAAAGTCAATTAATATAATCAATACTAATAATTTAATGTCTTGAATAATCATTTGAAATATCTATAAAAATATCATTTATGCAGATGTATCGATGCTGTTTGACACAAGTTTAACACCAATAGCCCCCCCCCCCGGTAGTGTAGCGACTAGCATGCTAGGCTCCTACTCAGCGGGCCGGGTTTCGATTCCCGGTGCCGGCAACTTCTGGCCAAGGTTTTCTGCAGTTTTCCTTGGCTGTAACATGAATATGAGAGTTGTGCTATTCCATCTCTAAGTCGGCTGCAGACGCAAGCGGGCCCGCTTAATAATAATAGCCCCTTCCTCCCACCCCACACAAGCACTGCTTTCGGGGCCAGGCAACAGGACATGGGTAGAGTAGATTATTATGTTGACGTATAAAGTACTCGTGTCCGGACACTTAATCACGCGACAGTTAATCATAGAACACTTAAGACTGCAGTTTACACCTTGAAATATACCCCATTTTATGCACATTTTGTTCCAATTTTTCAGAGCCAATTTTAAAGTAGGAAGGGCGGGCGAAATTTTTTTCTTATTATTGGTGTTTTATCTGTCTACCCATAGAACGTTTTTGTTTAATTTCTAAAAAATAACTTTTCAGCATTAAAAAATGTACAACTCTATTTTACTTTAAAATTTTCAAGTAGTATTTACAAAAATATGGATATCGAAAAATTCTCTCTATCAATAGATAGACAAAACCACGCTCTTTCAAATGCCACAAGAATTTTTTTTCTAAAATGCAAATTAATTCGGAAAAAATGGAAATAAAATTTTAGAAATATCAATATAATTCACCTTTTGCAATTTAGCATATAGGCAACACAACTAACAGGACCATTAACTCAGAATGGAGCCAATACACAAAAGGCGGATTATAACGGATTACAACTTTCTGGTATTGTTATTTGACAAAAAAAAATTAAAATAATATAACGACAAAATCTATATTCAATACAGTAAATTCATTATTCTTTATTGCATTTATCAATTTTAGTAACGTCAGAAGAATCTGAAATATTTAAAAATATGAAACAAAATTCCAAGGCAAGCATTATTCTTGTTATTGTAGGTATGCAACTTTCCATACATCAAATTCGATTTTGCTTTAAGTAAATGCCAGCCTTAATCACGGACATTTAATCACGCGGACACTTAATAACATTTTTGAAATTTCGCAAAGTTCAGAGTAGGTATACGGGGTTTTCAACAAAAAGTAGCTCCCCTCAGTATCTTCCAAAACTATTTTTTGCTTGGAAAACGACAATACATGTCAACAAAGACAGCAAGGGGGACATTTTTTACGTAAAATCCGGACGTCTGTCATCAACCCCCCAGCCACTTCAGGTACGAAAATCTGTGCACATGGGGTCTAGGTTAGTTGCTCTTAGCAGTTAATACATATAAGAAATTGGACGAAATGGTGCGTCCCCCTTGCTGTCTTTGTTGACCTGTCTTGGCGTTTTCCAAGCAAAAAATGGTTTTGGAAGATACTGAGAGGGGTACTTTTCGTTGAAAAACCCGTATATCTACTCTGAACTTCGCGAAATTTCAAAAATGTTATTAAGTGTCCGCGTGATTAAGTGTCCACGTGATTAAATCTCACTGGTATTAAATGTCAGCGTGATTAACTGTCCGTGTGATTAACTGTCGGCGTGATTAAATGTTCGTGATAAGTGTCTTATAACCGAAAGTACTACCTATGAATCTAATTTTCCGCTATCTCATTTTTCGGTTTATGCTCCTTGTTGCAGATAAGTGTTGAGATATTTTCTCAATTATTAATAATTAGACTTTAAGAATAATAATTCCAAAAACATCCCATTTTGTTAATATATGATAATATATTTCAACCGGGGACGAAACATCCGAGAACGTAAGGTAGGGAGACGAAATGTCCTGAGGGCAGACCACGGAATGTGGGGGACAAAATTTCCTAGCGACGTAATGTTGAACACGAAGTTTCCTTAAGCCGTGAAAGCATGCTGGAGAAGGAGCTCCAATGGAGGAATCCTCTAACAGTTCATTGAATTGTCGTACATAATGTTGCGATATAGTATTCGCTACTGATATGATATGTCCAGTCTTTCATCCACAATCCGAACTGATGGTTGCTTACATGCACGATGCATTTTCATCTGACCATTCGCTCTACTATCCAAGAACAATTATTAATTACTATGCTATTAAAGCACTGATAGAACTGGATGCGCGGAATACTATTTCCATAATTCCATATTTCCTAGCTAATGTGATTGCAGTCTTGGAAACAATTCTCCTTAAGGACTTACCAACCAAATACATGAGTTACTGTATCTGAGGGCAAAATTTTGTACACCGATTTCCATTTTTATGATGATTTCCCAAGATTTCCATTGATTTCCAACGATTTCCACTGATTTCCTTTCTCGCTTATCCACACCCATTTTGGCAAAGACCTATCTTCTAAATATGTTCTGAGCCCCTCAAAATTTTTTGACTGTCTCTTCAAAACGATTTCGGTTACTACAATTCAAGGCAACGTCCATAAGAGTTTTCAAAAACTTGCTAGTAACATCATTAGAAGGTTCCTTATTTTCACAAAAAACTACGTTTTGAAGAAGTTCCGTTTTTAAGTCCAGTTCTTGGTCCACAAGTTTTTGGACTTGGGTAATTATGTGGAAAAACGACGTAATCACTAGTTGTTTCTCATCACCTCTTTCAAAATTTCGCCTCATTCGTTCTTTTCGTTGGTATTTTTTAGTTTTCCATTTAGATCGTGAATCAGTCGACCCCTCGGTCGAACCTGAGGTATTCTCATCTCATTTCATCAAGTTCGATATACACGGTTATGCACAGCCGTATACACCTTAGCACTAACAGACAATCGCTGCACATGCTCAATTTTCTGTAATGATTTCCAAGGATTTCCATTGATTTCCAATGATTTCAAATGATTTTCATTGATTTCGACAGCGATATACCCTTCGACTATATTTTAAAGACTCACTATAAAGTCATCTGGTACTCACAGCTCTGCAGCTAGCCAAACACCAAAATTTCTGAAATCCATATCTTGGAAACCATCGAGTATTAAATCTAGGTTTATTAGAGTTTTTTCTTGTTGTGATATCTGCTAGCACATCCCAAAGTGTGTAAATTTATTTTTAGTAACACACCCTGTAGTGTGCAAATTTTTGTATTATATCTTGAGACGTGTTCCCATTGTGAGTTAGTTTGCGAATAGAAGCTTGGGGATTATTATTCATTACTTCCCTGCTGCTGCAGGAAACTTATTTCTAACATTTGTCAGCGCCTCATTGGTACATAATGTGATTAACGGCAATATTACATAGAAACCCGTTGACGAAATTCTTGGCGAATTTTCAACAGAATATGTCCATATTCCATCAACTTTTACACCTTTTTGTACGTAACTTTCAACCATCAACGTATTTTATTCAAGCCTAAAACATCATTTCTACCGTACAATAATCACGTATACAATTATTAAAAACTAGTTACGACTTAAGGATCAGCAAAAGAAAAATTAAATATTATCATAAATAATATATCAAATGACACAGTTGAGCTTGAGATGAAAATTCAAAATAATAAGTTCAGCGAGCTCGAAATGGTTTTATTTTTCAGCCTTCTCATATTTAAAATTGAATTACATTGTTTTACTAATTCAATTTGTTAGAAGTACTTATTAGTAAACGGTAAATGTATTTATACTACTAACACATAATTATTTCTCAACAAAATTTATTTATGCATCTTTTTCCAAACCGCGATACATTAAAGCAGAAAGAAATTATTAGATGCAATAATTATAAGTTTTAAACCAACATCTAGGTAGGTACATTTAATGCGTTGTTTGCGTAAATTGCAATATTATTACTAAATACGTGGTGATAGCTCCAAGAATCTGAAATAAACTTTAATTTTTAGACAGTACCAAAACCACACATTTATTAATACCCACAGAAGTAATTAAATTTCGATTTATAGAAGTTAATCCAAATGCAGTGAAATGAAAGCTACGAAGTTGAAGAACCAATGCAAAATCACGTAGCTGCAAAAGAAAGTATTTATTATATTCAACATAGAAAATCAACTACTTTACCTGTATTTTATGGAGAGGGTTTATGTCTGTGGACGTTAATAGAGTACCAACCAAATCCTTTGTCTTTTGAATCTACAACATTAAAACTTCTAATTTTCAAAAATTTGTTTTTCCGTGTCATATTCTACCTGAATAAGGCAAGCATAGCATGGTTCTGCGATAAAGAGTAATCGGGCCAAATGTGCACAATTCCAAGCTATCATGGAGAAAATAAAAAAAGGATCGTCTCTGGGTCCCATTATTTCCACAATCAACGCATACCATGTTATTATTAAATGGAATAAACTGCCCATAATTAATACCTGAAAAGAGTTACCAATGCGTCCAGTTTTGTAAGCAAAATGTTATCAAATTTATTTGTATTTACATAGACAATAATATGCTTACTGCGCAGTTAATTCCCAGTAAATTATTTAATAAATCGGCAGCATCACATAGCCTTTCATATACTACTATTAACCTGCAAAGATTGTTATCTTCACCAACATTTCTACCCTGACCTATGGGTTCCACCAAGCGATTGACACCTTTCTTAACGAAATATTGAGGTATTACCTTAATGTTCATGTCGTTGATTTGGGAACTAATAAAATTCTCAACTGTTAAACAGGTATTGAGCAATTTTATTCTTTTTAGTATGCAATAAACTAAATACCAAAATAAACATACGCTTAGAAGCATTAAATGGTAACAGATATAAAAAGGCGTATAGCATCTGATAATAAAATTGACATCGCTTGCATTTGAATTGCTTGTAATGTACCTTGCTGTATCGATTATTTCAATGATTAGCAATACAAACAGCATTGAGAATATTACAGATGCAGGTAAATATCTTGAGTACTTTGTATTGATAGGTGGAATTTTCGAATCAATCTGAAATGCAATTGATAATATTAAAGAAGAATATATTATTATGAATAAAAGTGTGATCTAGAACTAGTTATAAGGATAATAAAACTTAAAGGAACCCTTTCCCTCGAGTTTGGAGTTTCATTCTCATACGCATTATTTCAAGGGGTTTAGTTTTTTTCTTTAATCACCTCACCAGTCCAATAGTGTCCAGGAGATGGATCACTTGAAGATTGACATAATATGGAAATGAGCTGCTAATCAATTTAGAAAAAACGAACATAATAAACTTCCACGCCCATTGGGCAGCCACAGAAGAGTTCAACCTAGACGTAGAACGTCAGACTATCAAAGCATTAGATTCAACCAAATTCTTAGGTCTGTATCTAGACCAACACCTAAACTGGCACCAACATGTTCATTATCTAAATAAAAAATTAAGTTCGGCAATATTCGCTATCAACCAAATCAAGCGCAACGTAAGTGATGCAGCGGCACTAAATGTATACTCCGCTTACTTCAACAGCCTACTTCAATATGTCATCGAATTTTGGGGAAACTGTTCCCAAATCCAAAGTACATTTGCCATCCAAAAGAAAGTTATTCGAGTGCTGTGCAACCTTAAACCCCGAGACAGCTGCAGACATGCTTTCGGCAGTATGAAAATCTTCACAGTGACAACTCTATACGTATTTAAACTAAGCACCATCATTTATACAATGAAAGCCAATTTACCTATTGTAACAGACAGAAACGCGTACACTGTCAGGTCAGGAGATACTCTTTGCTTACCGAACTTAAGGTTGACCACGGCCAGGAAAAGTCCTCTTTACTCCGGTATTCGAATAATCTTCCATCACAAACAAGAAATGCTCCCACCAAATTTAATTTCAAATCTCGCCTAAAAACTTTTCTGCTAGCAAACCCCTTCTACACAATAGAAGAATACTTCCAATCTTAATCCAGTAAATTCTTGGAACAAACTCATCATGCAAGTTCATTCTATCAATATATTTTACTCGATCCTTTCCCTACGCTTTCGTTAAAGCTTAAATGGGTACTTACTATTACGTTCTACTTTTCACTAGCAACATCTGTGATACCAAGGTTATAATGCTGCCTACGTATCACGGGAAAAAAATTACTATGTTCCTCAGAACCTTGCTATGGAATCTCTGTAATAATATTTATATGGCACTGTTTGGCACACCCCCAAAGTTGAATCCCAAAATCCCTGATTTTAAAAGCTCTTGGTGTATCATGACTTGTTTGAATATTTTAGGTGCAGCCCTTACCTTTTCTTCTTTATCTGCTCTTTCCAGTGCAGTTTAGTACTAAGAATCAGGCCCAATTACTTTGCTTTGTTTGTATAAATAGTATTATGCTGCTACTAATAGTTACAAGAGACAGGTACCTATTACAGTCGCTAATTTTATTGTTAGTGAAATTGATGGAAGTCGACTTGTTCTCATATAGCTTGATCTTCCAACCATTCGTTCATGTGGCTATTTGCTGTTTGTTAGAGTCTCTCTGTTGTGTCTGTCACATTATTTATTATCTGCTGCCAAGATGACAGTACAATTGCCAATGCAGTAATCGTAACATTAGCAGTCTAATCTGTGCCAGGGTCAGATATGTAGAGAATCTTCTCTACAGTGTTGATCCCAACACATCTCCTTTAGTATAATATTCATCTTGGGTTTTATACGGATTTGCACAATATCTATCATTCTGTGTACTACGGAATCTATAGTCGAGCATTTGTATCTAAACCTAAATAGCAGGTTTGGTACTGCAGAAACAGAAGTGTAAAAAATTATCAAGGCATTGATATGAGAATTGAATAAAATTTATCAGTATCCGTTATTACAGTAAATGCCAAACTTGACGAGGGAATGCACAAAGGGCGAAAAATCTGTATGCATACGTTTCGCCAATCGTTGGATTCCAAGTGTGTGTCCATTTACAGTAACAGTGCGCAACATCGGCGAGATCCCGCAAACTTGGAACAACAATTTCAAGATCGTGGCCCTAAGTACAAGATCCGACCATGTCCTGAATGCTGAGCAGCAAATTTTAGAAACCATTGATGAAGATCGCCTTACAGACTGGGAGATCCACCCCGAAGGTAAGCGTACTGTCAAGGGCGTCTTCAAATGTGCCACCAACAACCGAATAATGTGCTGCAGACTAATAAGGTATCGTTTACGCGAAATGGTATGTTCGTGTTCATAATAAATCGGTAATAAATTTAAATTCCCATATCGAGGGTAATCGTAGATAATCATCTTACTGCATCCTACATTTTAGAACAAGGTTGGCTCTTATTTGGAATTTTTAAGGCAAAATCTTAATGTTAGTATTACAGTTTATTGTTCGATTTTTAATATAGAATTAAGTGGTGCAGATGTTGTCCGTCACTTAAGATTTACCCCGTGTGTCAAACACGCTTTTCGAAAGTTGTTTTGAAAATGCAAATGCGGATAATTAGAGAATACTTCAATTCAGTTTATAATATTATACATAAAATGAATGAGGAAGTAGGTAAATAAATATATTAGTTAGAATGTTGTACCTCGTTGAAACAGTCCACGTATTTACAAAACGTCGCAAATTTTAGTGGTGTAACGAAGATTCCACAAAATGCTGCCGATGACACCACAAATACATCAAAAAATGTAACAAATATGTCTGTTTGCGATTTGATTCTAATTGATTTCTCTGTTCCAATAAGCACATCGGAAATAAAACCATGGTAAGTTAAGATAACTGAAAAACTTCAAATAGAAAATTTTTTGATATACATCTTACTAATACTCACTTAATGCAAATCCAAAAATCAAACTATATAATGCATGTGTTGGCGACCACTTTAAATATAATGTAGATTTGTGGTTGTAGACAATTATTGGAAAACATCCTAAATACCGACTTATTTGCATAATTGGGTCCGAAGTTTGATACATTTGCTCAGATATAGGCACCGTTATTTCCCAAAACATGTTCAACGTTTGATAAGAATGAAATGTTTTAAACATCACTTACTGGTCGTATTGATTTTCAAAAGAATTTCTTTAACAGTACTGTAATTATGTTTTACATGTTATTGATATTCCAATCATATAGTTTTTACAAATATTAATTTTATTTCTATGAATAATGTAAAAACAGGCGATGGTAGTTTTTTCGGGGGTGGAATTGAATGATATTTTTAATTAATATGAGCATGTATTAATAAAAATAGATACCTTTTTTAACGATGATTAATATATTCAGTATAGTAATATCATAAGAGCGCTTTCGTATATTCGAATATACTTTTCGTGATTTGTATTTGAAATTAATGTTCCATTGAAATTTCCCGAGAGCTGTGCTAAAAACTTCTATGGCTCAGAAGTATTCCAAGAAATTCAGGGAAGATGACGTTCAAAACCTATTGCTGCGAAGGAGGATGGGATGTCAAAGCATGAGGCTTTAAAGGTTTTCAAAATTTCTCATCGTATTTCGTCGTTCAATTTAGATTTTCATATACAATATAACAAGTGCAAATAAAAAATTTTTTTTTCGCGCTGTCTCACAATTAGGCGGTTTGTCCACCGAGGAAATGAATACGACGCGACTGGTCGCGGGCGACCAAGTGGCAAGCGACCAGTCGCGCATGCAGTTTGTTTCAAGGAGTAACAAACACGCGTGCGACAGCAGAGGAAAAATTTTATGCTGGAAGTGTATTTGTTCAGACTATCGCATGAACCAAATAAATTTAATTATATTAACTGTACGTTTCATTATAATTTATAATTTATTTGTTGTCAAATAATCATTAATTGAAATTGTGTCTCATGTAGTCGCCTTCGAGGGTGATTACCGAATATTATCACTTGTGCAATATTCGTTGTGTCAAAATTTTCAAGTAATTGTGATTTGATTGGCTGTTATGGGACAAATGCGTACCTATCATTGGTCGACGTCTGTCACGTGACAGGTGAATGCGATAGTGAAATATATTTTTAAAAGCTTTTTTTTAAATAGTTTGCTAACCACAGAAGAGGAGTTGATTATAATATAGTTTGACCATTCAAATATCGTTTGTTTTTTAAGGCTATATTTATGTCAATTTTGTTTATCTCTATGCAGTCTTCGTGGAAATATAAAAACTGGTCACTTTAAATTGACCAGGCACGTATTACCTATGATATATTTTGTTAAAATGTAGAATACTGAAATGCTTAAATTTATTAATAAGAAAACACAAATGCAATTTTTAATAATTTATTATTAGTACATTAGAATTATAGTCACTCAAATATTTTATACAACAATTTTTAACCAATAAATATTCTAAGAACAAAATTTAAGAATAAACAAACACGAATACATTCAATTATTAGTATCGTCAGTATCATTTAAACTACACTATCATCAGTGCTATTTTCTAATTATCAAATTAAACGCCAAAATATGCAATTATCAATAAAATTGGAAACAGAAAACAGAAACAGATTAATTACAAAAAGGCGTTAGCGGGATGGTATTACAATGGTTAATAATTTTGATGTAGGTATTTTAAACGTCACTTTTTTCAGTTTTTAGCCAATGCATACCTGATAATTATCGTAGGGTTGTTTGATGCTTCATATACATTTCCACGAATAGTCCATAGAGATAAACAAAATTAACTATAACGCTGTTAACACGATGAAATCAAATAGAGAAACGTGTTATACTTCTCAGTAAAGCGGGTTACAGTGGTACAAGACTGGTGAAAACACTTGTCACTGACTGTACAGTGTACATGAGTTTTGGTGAATGTAGAGGCTAATGCTTTAGCTGCAGCAAGACTGTACGAAGACAGATATCCTAACAGCAATCATCCTACGACTATTGTTTTCCGAGGTTGGATCAACGCCTAAGGGAAACAGGACAATTAGCACCTACATCAGTATTAGATTTAGGCCCCCAAATAAGACCTCCGGAGATAGAAAAACATGTTATGCAAGCTGTAGAAAATTAACCTGGCAGCAGCACACGAGGAATTGCACGAGGTTTGGGGATAAGTCATTCCAATGTTTACCAAATTGTAAAAGAAATCGGTCGGCATCCGTATCATTTTGCTAAGGCACAAGCGTTGCAACCTGCGGACTACCCTTCGCGTCTGACTTGTTGCGAATGGCTACTGCATCATCAACAACAAAATGAAGATTTTTCAAAAAACGTTTTATGGACAGACGAAGCGCATTTTACAAGAGATAGGGTGTTCAATAGATATAATAAACACGAGTGGGCTCATTAAAATCAACATGCTAAACTGGAAACACACCATCAAGAACGATTTTCCATTAATGTCTGGGCTGGAATAATTAACAATCTTTTAATTGGTCCGTTTATTCCTCCCACTAGATTAAACGGAGACAATTATACCAAAACAATTACAAACAGTTACAAAACAATGATATTTTGGAAGACGTTCCACTGGCGACAAGAGCAATAATGCGGCTTCAGCAAAATGAAGCTCCTACACATGCTGCTGTGCAGGCCAGAAACAAATGAAGCAGTTCCGATGCGGTGGATAGGTCGTGGTGGTTCAGTGGCGTGACCTCCAAGATCGCCCTATCTCACACCCTTAGATTTTCTTCTGTGGAATTATTTAAAAGACAAAGTATATGATGCGTCGGTCACACACAAAAGGAAACCAAATAACAATAATAATAGTTATGCTAAAATTTCGTTTGATAACTTTGCTCTTGTGTTTCTTAAACCTTAACCTTAATTCGATAATATAATCCTATACAGTCGTTGGCCCCCAGTTAATAACTATCAGATTACCTAAGTCAATACCATGTGCTACATTTTTCTATTGTGAATATTGATGGGTTCAGTTTACAAATCTTGAAAAAAAGATGATAAAAACTTCTATGGCTCAGAAGTATTAAATAAATTCAGGGAAGGTGATGTTCAAAAACCTCTTACAGCGATGGAGGGTGCGAAGTCAAAGCACGAGACTAAAGGTTTTCAATATTTCTCGTTCGACCCTTCAATTTAGATTTTCAAATATATTTTTAAAAGCTTTTTTTTTTAATACCAACCAATTCTGTCATCAAAAAGGGTTTCAGCGAAAGAACGAGGATGTGCTACCTGCTGTTAAATAATTCTTAGGAAAGTCGCGGACTATTCTTTGTAAAGACAATATCCCGCTGACGGCTGGTATAACGTCTTTCTAAAGTGGCATCCGGACATTGCTAATTTTGTTAACACGGAGGAATTATTTTATTGTAACAATTGTAAAAAACAGAAATCCGATCAAAATATACCATAATACCTGCCATACCGATACAATTTTCTAAGCTTCGTTAGTCTATGTTACTGTTAAATTGATTTACATTAAATAAAATTTACTTTTTATTGTTTTTATTGTTGGAGCAACAATATAAAATATTGCTACCATTGATTGTTGTCACGTTTTATGTTTAAAAATGGTCAGAAGGGTTTAGAAATGTGTAATTTGTAAAAAAAAACTCTAACAAAGATAGTGTCATGACAACTGGTAAAAGAATTTGTTTAAAAGTTTATTTTAACTTTTATTTATTTAACTTCCCAATTTCCGCTACAGCTACATTTCATAAGTAGCGCACTATGCTACTAAGCTCAAAAGTAGTATCTTAGCTAAAGTAGCGCGGTACAAATAGCGAGCTGCTTGACACCCCTGTTAAATATTGTACTACTAATATATGCAGCCTTCTTGAAACAACTAATTGTTACTGTGAGCCGTTGCTGGGTGTTATCACAATAAATTAAAGCAAAATAATTTAGAAGTCAAATAGTATAATATGTATAATAAATACACCCATACACACAAATTAAATAAATAAAACATATTAAGATTTGGTAAGAGCAAGTCCACATACAGGGCAGCACATTCAAATGTGGGTATTTTTAGGGCAGGACACGAATTGGGCACCGCTTACCTGGGCCTTAATTACACCACCTGAATTCGGCACCAGACCTCGGATTAAACATTTAAGTTACAACTGAACTGGACACTTTAAATAAAATCAGGATTAAGTTATTTGTTGGTATATTAACAGAAAATACAGAAAGGCAGCATTACAATACAATATTCGCTACTTAAAATTCATTTTAAAACTATAGCCACCTTTAATAACTCTAAAAGTTTTGAAATTTCCAGTTTGAATAAAATCACGTCAACTTTCATATCGAGGGGGAAGTTTAAAGCCAGTATTGAAGTAATTTTATAATTCCACCCTTCTCTCCAGGAACCCCCCCTTTGAAATTTCAAATTTCCCCCTACCTTGTGATATATCATTTTACAGGTAAAAAAAATCTCTATCTAATCACATTATTTTATATTCCACCCCCTCAACCTCAACCACCCCCACTTCCTGAAATCGTTGACATTTCCAATTTGAAAAAAAAAGTTCATTTTTATATCGAATGGGAAGGTTAAAACGACTATTGAAATACTTTTACAAAATTTGTTCCACATTCAAAAAACAGAGTGTTAGATTTAAGACAAAGTAGAGCTATTAAATAATAATTAAAATTACGACGGTGGGTAAAAATTGAAAGATCAACAGAAAAACAATTTTACGAGATTATGTTAATGGTTTCATAATAAATTTTCAAAATGTGCTCCATTATTAGCTAAACAATAAACAATTTATTTTGAAACTCTTCGCGAACTTTCATAAATGTGTCTGGGTTAATCCGCCTACACGCCTGGATTACCCTATTTCTTAACTCTTGAAGATTCGCAGGTGAGTAGTGTAAACAACTCTTTTCAAATGACCCCAAAGAATGAAATCAAGTGGTGTCAGGTCTGGAGATCTTGCCGGCCATTCTATAGAACACCTTCTACCAATCCATTTTCCGGGAAATCGTTGGTTCAACCAGTTTCGGACAGTAATGCGTAATGTGGAGGGGTTCCGTATGCAAAGTTTGTTCGTCCAGCACCATTTGACTTTCTTCATTGATCTGATTTTCCAACGACTGAGTAATAAGTGGATCAATTGTATTTTCCAATAATTCCAGATACAATTCGCTATTCAGGTTTCCGTCAATAAAAAAAGGAAAGGTTGTGATTACAGTGATTTCAGAAAGGTGACAAATAAATATAATTTTCTCCATTATACAGGGTGTTTCTAAAATAGGGTTCCAAACTTCTACAGCGTGTAGTACTCATCAAAATAAGGCAAAAAGTTCTAATAAACATATGGCCTAAAACGCACCCATAGGGAGTTACAGGCCCTTAAAGGGTTTTTCACCCTGTAACTTTTTTTGTTAAACATTCTTTTAATTTTTACCATAAATTTAGAATTTTTGGACATTTTTATGTAAAAAAGGTCCTCTTTGTTTAAATCAATATCGGCAACCTTTTTCGAGTAATTTGAGTTTGAAGATTACCATTTTTTCAAATTATTAGGCCGAAGGATTTGAATATTAATAATTACTCGAAAAAGGTTGCCGATATTGATTTAAACAAAGAGGGCCTTTTTTACATAAAAATGTCCAAAAATTCTAAATTTATGGTAAAAATTAAAAGAATGTTTAATAAAAAAAAGTTACAGGGTGAAAAACCCTTGCCTCCCCCTGAAAGGGACGCCCATGAGTTTAAAAATCAAAAATGTACTAGCACGTCTTATTCAGAATGAAAAACTAAGTAAATTCCCATAATTTTGTCTATTTGTCTGTTACCGTTCTTCAAACAATAGAAGAAAACCAATTTCATCTGAACCCCTTTAAGGGCCTGTAACTCTCTAGGGGTGCGTTTTAGGCCATATGTTTATTAGATTTTTTTGCCTTATTTTGATGAGTACTACACGCTGTAGAAGTTTGGAACCCTATTTTAGAAACACCCTGTATAGGGGTGAAGCGAAGTGTAAATCTTACCTGATTGGTTAATTTCAGAAATAATGAGGGTGTAGAAGAATTTATACTTATTCGTAAACAATTAAATTTGTTTTTATTGTTATACAATTATAATACTGTTCTCCTAAGTAACTTAAATTAAAAACAAGGGTTCATATCGGGTGATTAGGAAGTACAGTGCCCAGTTCATGTGTCATTAACAGGTAATCAACATACCAGAAGATTAGGGATTAGAAAAGTGCGCAATTCGTGCACGGCCATTTTTAGACTATCGGTTGCTGTTCTATACTATACAGACATGCTATTTTGAATTTTGCTACCGTTTTTTAAAAATGGAGTTATTTATGTATTTAGTTTAATATTTATTGTACTACTTAATGTTTATTATTGTATCACGCGGTGCATTTATATGTTTTCTGGTAAATATTTTCACTTCGAACTTAATAGAATCATGACCGATTTTATTGAATATAGCTGGTCGGCAAAAAATTTAACCCGATTCATGGACTATCAATTATGAAAAATGTTAATAATGTTAGGTAACTTGGTGTAGCTTAGGCCCTGGCGGGTCCTCACCATACCTAGTGGTTGCCTTGGGTACCTACTTAACGTCATTATAATAGGGCTGTTCTACGCAAATACGACCTTGGAACGAGTGAGAGGAAAGTTCTACCCTAGTGCTTTCTTTTTCTATCGGGGCACCAATATGACGGCAAGAACAGCACTACATTACTAGCTACTATTTAACGTAACTAGATGTAGGTTGGTATGCTATACATAATTAGAGTCGAACAGAACCTCAATTTTTCCCTTGTTTCTGGTAACCCCCTGACGCAGAACTGTCATTTATGCATTTGGCACAAAAATAATTAGTAGTGCAAAAAGCAACCGTGCGTGTTTCCGTTGTTTTTAGTTATTGTTTCCTGTTATTTGTTATTGTATAGCAACTTAAAGCAAATAGTAACTAAAAATTCAGTGATATTTCTTCAGTCAGATTGGCATTATTGATAGAGAGAGACAACAGTAGGGTAGAGCATTCCATCTCTTTCCAACTTAAATAGAACAGCCCTATTCCGTTGATACATAAACAATAACAAACCTTGAACAATCACGATGTTGAATGTTGTTATTATTATATTATTACATTATAATGTATTTACTACAAGCAACGTGTACTTCAATGAAAAATTTTTACTATACTAGGTCATCAATCAGAAATTGGTTATTTTATATTCTTCTACTTCTACTTTTAATATTCTACTGATATGTTGTTAGCGTAAACTGAATTACTATCACTAAGTACGTGGTGATAGCTCCCAGTATCTGAAAGCAACCGTATTTCAACATTTATCTCCTCTATTTAAGCACTGTAATAGAACTCACTGAAGTAATCAGCATTCGATCTATCGGAACTAAACCAGACGCAGTAAATTGAAAACTACGAAGTTGAAGAATTAATGCAAAATCTCGCAGCTAGAAAAGGATATTATAAATTAATATACATACCACGCGAGAAAAGTACTAAATGCGATGCTTTATTGATGACATGGTATATCAAGTACGAGGCAGCGTATCGGCCGAATACTTCAGTTGTCACGTAAAGACACTTTTTTGACGTATTACCAGAGTCACAATAGTGTATGAACATTACCTGTGATTTGTATTGTTGATCGATTTCAGCAGACGCGAGCAGAACGCCAACTAAATCCTTGGTCTTTTGAACCTACAATATTTTATAGAAATTGTCAAAGACTATTTTCCATGTAATTATCTAACCTGAATAAGACATCGATAGCATGGTTCTGTAATAAACAATAATCGAGCCATATGTATACCAGTCCACGCTAACATCATGATTATGTAAAAGGAATCATTCTTGGAACCTAATATTTCCACAATCAAGGCGTAGAATGTTATTATCAAATGAAATAAACTACCTGTAAGCATTATCTGGAAAAGTATAATTATGTGTTTCCTAAGGAGTTGTACTCACTTTGGGCAAATTTCAATTAGAAAACATGCTTACCACACAATTAATTCCTAATAAATTATTTAATAAATCAACAGCATCGCATAATCTTCCATATACCACTATTAGCATCTCAATATTACCATCATCACGCACATTCCCATCTTTGTTTACAAGTTCCGTGGATCGACTGTTTCCTTCCTGGTTGTTAATTACAGGTGCGACAGTAATTTCTTTGACTTCTGGAGTTATGTAGTTCTCAACTTTCAAATAGTTATTGAGCGATTTTATTCGCTTTAATATGGCATATACCAAAAACCAAAATAAGCAGGAATTTAGCAGCATAGAATGGTTACAAATATAGTAGGCTGTATAACATCTAATGAAAAAATATAAACTGCTTTCATTAGCATTATTTCGTATATACATTACTGTATCCGCTATCTGAACAATTATAGATAAAAAGAGCACTAAGAACGTAACAAACGCAGGAAAATACCCAGAATATTTTGTATTCATCGGTGGAATTTTGGAATCAATCTGAAGTAAAGGTCAATATTTAAAAAACACGGACATTTAAAAGGGAACTTATAATACCTCATTAAAACAATTTATGTATTTACAAAAGGTAGCAAACTTGAACGGTGCAATGAAAATTCCACAAAATACTGCTGATGTAACAACAAATATATCCAGAAATGTAACAAACATTTCTGTTTGCGATTTATTTCTAATCGATTTTTCTCTTCCAATAAGCACGTCTGTTACAAATCCATCGTAGGTTAAAGTAACTGAAAACCGCTTAATCATGAAACTATATAATTTGCATTGCACTTAAGCACTTACTCATTATTATCCCAAAAACAAGACTATACAGCGCGTGGATTGGCGACCATTTTAAAAATAATTCAGTTTTGAATTTGCCAACAGTTACCGGAAAACAGCCTAAATACCGACTAATCAACATAATCGGAGAAGAAGATTGATACATTTTTTGAGATATAGGAACAGTTAAATGCCAAAACATTTTCAAGTCACAATGAACGCACGTTATGCGTTGTAAGTTGGTAATATTATTTTCAAATTAACTTGGTTAATATTATTTTAATTAGTTTTGCATGTTCTGGATTTGTAATTATAATTTTTTTCATATCGATTTGTTTTAATTTTTAATAAAATAGCCATAGTCGGACTTAATCCACTTTCCTATTTAGGGGTAGTTGGAGTGAAATTGTAAAATTATCCAGATACTTACATAAAAGTGTAATCAAATGATCGATACGTATTATGAAACAATTATTTCTTATGACTTTGGTTTTAAAAGCTTTGATTCACCATCGTTAGTACGCAAATCCATCATGATCTCCGCCTATGGGTAGTTATTATCAATAAATTCACAGCGAGTGTTTAAATATCTATTCTAAAACCTACAGATAAACAAACCTTACAAACCCAATAAAGAATTAGGGTAATTAGTCTATGCACGGTAAAAATAAATGACAATTGGTGGTTTGCATCGAATAATTTGTCTTAAAAAGTGAAAACAATGTCTAAACATAGTAAAATTTTAGAAGCGGTCACATTAGGTGTAATTGAGTTATCGAGGAAAATTAAAATCTGCAAATTTTGGTTTTTTCAAATTATCTTAAAGTTTAAAAAAGGTGAATTTGAAATAAGATTTGTCAATGAGTATTGAATTCTGCAAAACATTCCCCATTTAACCCTTGCTGTCCGTTTTTTTAAAGATATCCACCACCTGTTTATTTCAGTTGGTATAATAAAAAAATTGAAATTTTTAGTAATTTTTGTCAATATAATATGGTAACATTGATTCAGAGATAACTTAACCTCTTTATTAATAAATATTAAATATATAAGCTGACAGTCAGGTGTTTTGTGCATTGATTCAAAGATGAATCAAAATGTTCTGTCAATTTATGCGTGCGTATCTGTACATTTCAAATTTAAATTATTTTATCCACAACCAGTATATTATAAGGTCATAATTCCACTACTAAGAGACGTCTTATGATATGAATAAAACACATAGGTCTTATAATTAAAACAATGGTAAATCTATAGCAACACGTATGACAAAAGTCAGTTGAAAATGTCAAAATAAATTTTTTCCAAAATATTAATTTGAAAACGCCACTTTCTGGTCTGTTTGTGGATAAAACGTTGTATTGCATACGTGTCTTAGTTGTATTTTATCCACTGAAGAAAATTAAATGCTCGAACTTCGTTCTCGCGTTTAAACATTCTTGCGTGGATAAAATACTACCTAAGACACTTATACAATAAATAACTATTAAAATACAGACGCGTATTATAGAGGTTCATGCCGAGAACATGCTTAGGCTGAGGTTACATTAAATGCGTATGCGTGCGATTTTATAGTCGTACGCGGACGTACGACCACTGCAACGAAAACAAACCTATTCATTTCAATATGTATGGTTACATTGTACGCGATTGAGAGTGACGCGCGCGCACGTGAACGTACGTGTATCAACTCGAAACAAACTGGTTTGTTTTTACCGCGCTAAACGTGCGATATTAGGTACTGAAAAACAACAGTAAACAGATATTTCAAGCTAATTATTAAATATTTTAACAAAAATGGATGTTGAAAAACTTATTTTGTGTATTGAATCAAAAAGGCCCTTGTGGGACCAAAAATGTAAAGAGTATCACAATATTGTCTTTTTTGGTCTAGAATCATGTATTTTAAGACATTCTTCTCGAATAAATATACATTTAATATTTCTTGGTTCATCATAATTGCACTGTCCACAACTGCGGCTGTCGCGTCGTCCTACGATGAACGGAAACAATGTAACCAGAAGTTGAACGACAAAAAGTCGTGCGTGCGCGTACGACTAAAAAATCGCACGCATACGCATTTAATGTAACCTCAGCCTTAGTCGTGCGCGCTGCATGTTATCGTTAATGTACAGTGAACCTCGATAAGTGATAAGTCAGTGCATTGTCTGGAATAAATAATTGTTTTCGCTTGTATTGTTTAATACAAAATTAAATGCATGCATGTAAGTAAATCTATTAATCAGCATACTGCCATTTGGCAATGGCTATAACCCCACGCAAAAATTCAACCCAACAATAACGCAACAAAATGCATCCTTTTAGCAACAATACCCATTTAACCCAAATAACAACCCACAGCAAATAATGCCTGAGCAATGCCAGCAAATATCCAACAGCTACACAACGTCGCCACAAATGCAAATATTTCAACCTTATCAATATGATCATTCATCAATGTCTCAATTTTTAATGCCGTCGCAAGTCCAACCATTGTCACAACAAATCACGTCGTCACAAAAATCAATGGAAATTAGTATTAGCGATACAGAGGAAGAGGAAAATAATGAAGACAAAAAAAACCCATGGCAAAGTGTTAGTAACCTAAAACGAAATCGAAGGAAATTACTAAACGTACAAAATCCGTCACAATCTTTTAATCTAACACAAACTAACAAATACTCAATTTTACCAGAAGGGTCAGACACAACAAACACTAAACAAGAAAATGGCGATAACAAAAATCCCATCAAAATACCCAAATCCCCTCCAATCTACGTACATGGAGTTGGCAATTACCAGGAAATGATAAACAGCTTGAAGGATATTATAGAACAAGAACAGTACACCACCAAAAGTATGGCTGACAACGTAGTCAAGTTTAATGTGCATAACCCGGATATGTACAGAAAACTTGTCAAACACTTCCAGGAAAACGATGTAATTCACCACACTTATCAAATTAAGCAGGATCGTGCATATACAGGGTGTTTCTTAAATCGCGGACACGGAGCACACTACTACATTCCCCTCCAGATACCAATTGGAAAAGTATAATACAATAATGCCCGTTCTTCGCTAGTTGCAGAGTTATTCTCCGTCAAAGATTGAGATTCAATTCCTTTATGCTTTGGAAAAACGGGTAAATTTTAACCGTTCCGCATTGTTCATCAATCAAATATTAAATCTTAATAAATTTGGAATTTTTTATACCTTGTATTCCTTCCTCCGAAGACATTATTTCTGATAAATATCTGTTGTTAAAATTTTTTTCAATATGTTGCAACAGTGCATTGTAGCTATGAGGTTATTACCTAGGAAACTTGTTCATACTGCCTTATTAAAACCACGACCTGCTTGATTTCCAAGACTTGACGTCTTTTATCCGGCCTGGGCATATTCTAAGTTCAACCGTGCCCCGCATGGCGCTAGTTACCCAAATAGAGTATAGGGAGCTGTATAACACTGTAGTAACGAATAGTACTTTAGATGGCGTGCGCACACAAAATGCCGGTAAAAGACGGAATCTACAACGTTGAAAGACCGCAAATTTTAAAAATTTAAAAAGTTACTGGGATATAAATTTTTCTTTTTAAAAATTTTACCGGTTTTATTACTAAATGTTGCAATTTATACAGAGTTACTAAATAATCAGAGGATAGATACAACACCTTGTGCACTTTTCATATCATGATCTAGAAATATGTTTCTTCCATTTTTTATTAAGTGACAATAATCAAAGCTGAAGAAGAAGGATATGCTTGGAGTTACTAGATGGTCAACATTTGTACATAGCTTACCATTACCAAATGCTTTGAACAGTGCTACTTTAGATTTATGGTTATCTGTAATTATTCGTAAAACACAAATCCACATTCATGTAGCTGTTGTAAAACTTTGAAAGTTAATTCATAAAATTCAAATGAAAGAAGTCCTCTGTGAAAATAATATGCTGCTGGTATGGTAAATTTAGTGGAAAGAACTTGAATCACAAAGCATAATATTTTGTTGGCCAAAACGGGTTTCCTACCAATTCTTTCAGAATTCTTCCCAGTACTTTCCAAGCCATAAAATTTATCCTCAGTTCTACTATACAGTAATTCTTCTTTAATTGACATGTCGTCTATTATAAAGCTACAGACACGTTCAATAGGCTGCAATGCCTTTGCTTCTGCCTTCAACCTTGACATTATAAGCTATGAAACATCGGCACGAGTACCACTATACCGTAGAAGCGTAGTTCGAGATGGTAGTTTTAGTAAGGTGGATCTGCAATACTCATATCCCTTAGGTGAAGATGTTCTCCACATAATACCGTTCCGAATAGTTGTTTCGGAGAATCTGGGCTTTACATTTCCATAACTCAATATTAGATCTAGTAAAAATGTTGCCTATAAGTTGTTATTAATATTTGCATGTTGTTCAATATTTTTAACTCTTTCAAAAATAGAATTATTTATTGCCTCGCCCTGTTCTGTCACTGTATTCTGTATAACTGCGCATTCTGTTTCTTTAGTCGTGTGATTTTTATACTCGGTAGGGATTCCTATAGCTCTGAGAATGCTTGGAGGGACTGACTACAATAAAATTATTAAATATAAGTAAACGAAACTCTCAGAACAAACATCGAAAGTACTACCAAATGAAGTGTTGGAACAGCATCACGAGTAACAATTCTTCTCCCAGAAGTCTTTTTGTAGGCATTATTTTTAAAATGTAAACTACAAATAATTGCTCTACCGGGTATATTAGTAGTACCTAGATATAGGAAGCTATATTACACATTTCTCAAGTTTTATTCGATATTTTGTATACCTAAAATAGTAGTATAATTAAGTTAAATTCATTAAATGTAGAATTATATTTTCCATAGATTAACGTACTTACTTGGATCTAAGTGTAAATTTTCAAACCATTTTTGTCTGGAGACATTATTCGAAGGAAATTCGTGAAAGGACTTATTGAAATTATAAATTGTTATTAAAAAAATATTAATGTAACCATAACGTAACCTCAATCGCGACTGAATGTCATCGAATGTCATTGTGGGTAACTAGCGCCAAAACGGTGAAAATTTGCGTTTTTGCGGAATCACGATTTATATGGAAAATTGAAGATATGCCCAGGCCGGATAGAGACGTCAAGTCTCGGAAATCAAGAAGGTCGTGATTAAAACACCAAACGGTTAAAACAAAGTCCGTGCAAGCATGCGCAATGTTGTCAAAATTAAAATTTTTAAAATGCGAATAACTCGGAAACTAAATACATTAGGACAAAATCGCCTATACTTTTTCAACTCAGTTTTAAGATGAGAATCGCGTAGTGCTCTCCGTGTCCGCCATTTAAGAAACACCCTGTAGAGTGGTCCTACGTCACATACATCCCACAATTCCAATAAACGATATAGCAGCTGAACTAGCTACCCTTAACCACAAGGTTAGAAACATTACTAACATAAAGCATAAGAAAACTAAAGAAGCACTACCGCTATTCTTTGTAGATTTGAAGCCAGCTAGTAATAACAAAGACATATATAACGTAAATTGCTTACAAAACCTAAAAATTACTGTAGAACCGCCCCGCAAAAATACGAACCTGGTACAGTGCACAAGATGCCAAAACTATAATCATACAAAGTCTGTAATAGGCCATACGCCTGTGTTAAATGTGGTGGACCGCATAATTCTATTACATGCAAAAAAACAAGAGAAACCCCCGCTACATGCGCTCTGTGCAATGGTGCACATCCCTCAAACTACAAGGGCTGCTCAATCTACCAGGACCTACAAAACAAATTAAAACAGAACCCACAATCACAAAACACCCATGTCTCTTACAAGCCAAAACCACAAAATTTTCCTCCCCTGCCAGTGAAAAACTACTGGAAAATGACAAATACTAACTATGACCAAACAAACACAAATAAACCTCAATCATCTCAAGATCTAACACTCACGCAGTTCCTGGAAGAATTCAAAGGTATGTTCAATCAACTAATACAACAAAATAGTATGATTTTGAACATGCTCACGACAGTCATAAATAAATTAGTTCGATATAGGCTAAATTTCTTAGAATTGCACTCTGAACGCCAACGGCCTCCAATCAAAAAAACAAGAAATCGAACTCTTCCTCAGCCTTAACAACATTGATATCCTCCTCATATCAGAAACCCATTTTACCCATAATCCAAAGATTCCAATCCAAGACTATAAGAACCCTTATGGATGCCCCATGGTATGTGACGAACCTCACGTTACATACTGACTCTAACATCCCTTACGTGCGTGATGTAATTAAATAGCGGGCAGCCAGACATCATGATAGACTTACATACCATCCAAACGACATCGTACAACCACTTACGCCACAACCAAACTTTCGGCGATTAAAGCGGAAATGGACTTGGGACCTACACACTAACGTGAACCCTCCAGTGTGAAACCATCATCCTCAATCAATAAATGGACGAAACGGCGAGGAAACACCAGTGGGTGCCAACCTCATCAAGCAAATCACCATTATCAACAGATTAGCTCATAGAATCTTTTGTAATTCTGATTGCTGATGTACTATGTTTACAATAAAAAAAAATTATTTAAAATGTTAATTAAAACATAAAGAAGACTAGGTAGGTACTCTAATATAAGATTTATTTTTATTGATGAAACCCCGATTTACAAAAACGATTCTGCTACTAAATCTTGGACTATTGACAACCTTCCCAAGAAAAATTAGAAATTAAGGAAAGCAGGTTTACAGTGCTCCATCCTGGGTGTGTTGAGGTGTCTTAGATGGATGTAGTTTGCTTTTAAGACACAGAAACAATGATCGGGATGAATAGTCAGCTATTTAAAGAGTGGATTAATCAATTAATTCAAGATCTACCATCTGATCGTTTTAAAACTGTTATTATTTTTGACAATGCCCCATGTCATCCGGTTGGAGAGACCTCCAACACATTATTCCAACAAAACTGCAATAGGAAATTATTTTATAAAATGTAACGTTCCACTTTAACTTACATGTACAAAAGTTCAATTATGGCAGCTGATAAATAATTTAGGTTACAAGGTTAGTTACAATTTTTTCTTATTTTTTAACATCTGCTCTAGAAAAAAATAGAATTTTATACACGACGATAAAATTTAATTATCGACTCGCGAATATTAACGCTTTCCGCTTGTCGATAAAATATAATTTTATCGTCTTGTATAAAAAATAACTATTGTTTAATTAGTAAAAAAAATTATTTAAAAAAATTGACCATGTTTTTCAACATAAAAGTTGTTTTTTCTCGAAAACGGCCAACTTTATAGATTATGACCAAGAGTACCTTTTTTGTGTAGAAAACATTGGCGGCTCAAATGGGCGGTTCAAAACTGTACTTTTCCCAGTGGCGTAGAAGTTGGGGAGAAAAACACCCACTATCCCTTCAAAATCTTCACCAATTATGACTTAAAAAAAATCCGCACAAAATATTACTTATTATGAGTAGAAAATGCTTACAAAAGCTGTTTTCTGTACGATAAACAGTTCCGGAGATATTCGCAAAAAACCAATTTTCTTTTAAATTTCAACACCCTTGTATCTCAAAAATGGTGCATTTTAGAGGATAAGTTAATAGAAACTTGTTTTCATATTTTTGGACGAGCTATCACATCCTTAAGTCCTGCGCATATATTATGAAATTCGACTCCATATCAAGTTAGTATCTACAGCGTTTCCAAAAATGAATTACATCTAGTTACCTGTGAAACTTGTTTGCATGTAAATTTTTATGTGCCACTATTTATAGATTAATATTGGCTTATCCCGAACAGTCATTTTCGTATGACGCAAAAGATATGCTAAATTCGCATCTATATCACAGAATTATGTTAAACTGTGTTAATACTCCATAACAGTTATTTCATTTAATTTTTATTTTCTTTAGGTGGTGCCCGGACACACCCGACACCGCCCCAGTTTTGCCTATGCTGATGGGAGCCACCCACATAGGTTCATTCTTATGTATTTCGAGTTTCAAATATTGGTACCGAATGATTGCATTATTTTCTTACCGCAAATGCGTTACATCTCCTACTTCGCATGTAAATACTTAATTTGTTACGGTGGCCATTTAGCCTATGTTAAAAATGGGCGACACACGATTCACAGTAGTGGATAACGATCAAAATCGAAAATTCCTAGAGGAAAATGATAAATACATAAAATACTATAGGAATACGTATGAACAATAATGTGCTAAATTTTTATTTTTCTTACTAAAATATTTCTATTAATAAAATAATTACAACTGAATGTACTACAAATAAACCCAACATTTCTCAGCTATGAATCTCATAATATTTAATAATTTTAAGGTAAAATCCAAAATCCAAGATATAGATAATTTTAATCACACATTAGGCTTGTAGTTAATAGTACAGCTCCTTCATTACAGATTGATACCCATGTGACCTTTGATCCGTGGTGTCCTTGGTAGTTTCAGATTTAAATGTTGAAGTCAGTTCAGGATTGGTACTCTGGTAACTAAATTAAGTTTAGTAACTGTCAATTTTATAGCTGACAGTGAATTTGGTTATTTGTTTTGTAACAAGGCTGCCCTAATTTACGTACATACAATCAGTTAGGGAATTATTGGATAAAAGTTTGCCAATGGTGTAAGTTAGGTTGCCTATATTTTGTGGTCGCGTGGGTATCAGTATTTAATGAAGGCACTGTATGTGTATATTATACACCAAGGTAGAGAAGATATTTTTGTCACCCGAGTATTATTAATAAGCTGCGAGGCTGATAAGTCTTCTCTACCGTGGTTTATATACTATTTTTTCCACTACTAGCACCTTTATTCCTTTTATAATTAATCGTTTTTACGTTAATTCAAAATAAAATTACATTTCTAAATATCCACAAAAATCAAGTAGCCTTTGCCTGAAAACATTTCAACTGACATTTGTGTGAAATTTGACGTTTATCTAAAATATATTTATTTCTCAATTTTAAGAAATGATTATAATTAAAATTAATAAGAAACAATACTAGACTGAAATAAATAAGCTTTAGAAAGTGGTTGTTGTATTATGAAGGTGAATAATATTCGATATTTGACATAATTTGAAAGGCATCAAGCTAGCGTGCTAGATCAATTGTTTCCATTATTGACCAGTGGTCAATAATAAAAAATTAGTAACCTCTAGCTGAGAAAATCAACTTCTTACCCTGAAAACAAACTAAATATTGGTACCTTCTAAATCTAGTAGTGGACAATAGTTATTTATTGTATAAGTGTCTTAGGGAATGTTTAAACGCGAGAACGAAGTTCGAGCATTTAATTTTCTTAAGTGAATAAAATACAACTAAGACACGTATGCAATACAACGTTTTATCCACAAACAGACCAGAAAGTGGCGTTTTCAAATTAATATTTTGGAAAAAGTTTATTTTGACATTTTGAACTGACTCTTGTCATACGTGTTGCTATAGATTTACCATTGTTTTAATTATAAGACCTATGTGTTTTATTAATATCATAAGACATCTCTTAATAGTGGAATTATGACCTTATAATATACTGGTTGTGGATAAAAAGCATTAAGTGGTCCAGTCCAGATAAATACGACGTAATTTAATTTATTAAGAATGGTAATGTTTAGGTATCCAACCAATTTGTGTAAGTAAAAAAGGAAATTAGTAAAAATGGTTAATGTTTAATTGAGATATTGATGTTTTGATTAACATAATTATTATAAATATCATATTGTAATAAATACATTATTCTTTGGTCTGAGACTGCCTGGGTTACTGGGATCATTTGCGTTCAAGAACACCCTGTATAACAATTAAACATAAATACGTACATAATGTACAATATCAATGCCAAAAATCTGCTTTAGGATTTGACCCTACAAAAGCTAATTAACAAGCTACATTTTTGATTAGGAAATATGCAAATCTTAATTCAATAGTTCAGTATAAAAAATATATAGGTACCTATTAGTAATTGTCTTATGACACGGCGTCTTAAAAACCCATAAATTTTTAAAAGTTGGAATAGATTTGGGGATACATTATCATTTTAATTGTGTATGAGCAGAGCCAGTAGGTATATTTTGTATGAGCAACCTTTAGTGATACCTATCAACATATTTTTTAACTGAGAAAATATAAAATAGGAACCATGTCAGAAATTTCTCACAGTTATTGATTTTCACGGAGTTAAGCCAAACCGCCGACTGATGTCGCACGAATTCATTTTGAATTAAAGTCACTAGTTTGAATATTGCTATATCTAACCCATCTATGTCTTCAATAATAAAAGTTTTGAAACCTAGAGACAACTACATAATTGCAACTTTTGTTCATATCTGCACAACTGCTGTATATTCTGCTTATTTATATAGTCAACTTGTAGGTACACAAATTTCGAAATAATTTAACTGTCGAGTTATTTTATTTTAAAACTTAACATTTGTGTCACAATAACAACGGTAGGTTACATGGATACCTTACATCATGAATCGATTTACTTTAATAAAGTATAAAGTGTTGTAAAATCCCTGAAGACTAAATAAACTTAACTTAACATAACAAATTACTCAGTTTAAAATTAAATGTAAAGGTGACATGTTAGGTGATATTATCCTGTAGTATACAAATTAAAATAGAATTTTATAATTCTAATGCAATCATATAAGTTTTAAATTGAGCTATACTACTCAGCAAGACCAGCAATAATATACAATTTAATGTTAAATAAGCAGTTTTGCAGCATACATAAGTACTATTAGATACTAATTTGTATTTAATGGCTCTCATCCACTATACCCATGTGTATTCACAATATAACACTGACGTAAAGACCTCATTTCTTGCTATTTTAATAACATTGGCTACCGTGTCAAAGTTTTGTTTCATTCCTCTCTGATCGTGTTTATTTATAAAGTATGGGTACAAGCATGTCTAATTTTAGGACTCATCACGTACACCTGTTGCAAATTTCAATATTTCATAATAGGTGTGTCTGTTTATGATTATTATTTACATCAGTAGGTACCTATTTCGTTTTCATTTGATTGTAATTAAGTAAAGCAATTAATAAGTTAAAGCGATTGCTAATAAATTACCAAAATTTGTGTTAATTTAATTTTGTCGCTTAAATCTTGTCTGTTATCATTCTTTTTTATTATCTTGGTAAAAAATATAAAATGAAAAATTGAGTAGTACTACCAGTGGCGGCTCGTGGACATTTTGATGGTAGAGCCACTCAGCATAAAGTATACCCTACCCCCTCCACCTTTTTTAAAGAAACCAAGAGCGATTTATCCTCCTAGTACAATTAGTATTTTGACGATAATTAAATTAGGCAGAGGTGTTCCTAACTCTTTAAGTTGCACGTTTTCCTCGATAGTGCATGAAGAAAAAGGGCTATTCCGTAATGCACCAATTTTATTCATCGTGCGGCCAGCGCGAGTCTACGATAGGGGTGGGCGATATATCGATAAATATTGATATAATCTTAATATCGGTATATCGATATACCGACATATCGAATATCGATATAGGTACCGTTATATCGATATATCTCTAGTCTAAATTATGTCGGTATATCGATAAATATTTATAAGCATTCGAGTTCAGAAGCTTTTTGCATAATCAGAAATACTGAATCCGGACATTGCATTGGTTTCCATTTTAAGAAAAAAACGCAAAAATTGATCGTCTGAATTTAAAATTCGCGCGACTTAGATATTTCAATATATTTGCAATATATAACTGATGACATTAAAAGAATAATGACCGCATTATTTGTGCTAGGGCTGGGCGATATGTCGATGTATCGATAAATATCGATATAATTTTGATATCGAATATCGATATCCAAATTTAAATATCGCCCACCCTTAGTCTATTTCACGAACTGCAGTAAGTGTTTGGCTCCAAATGCAGGCACAGGTCGCTACCTCCCCTACCCGCGCACCGCAACGCTGCAGTCTATACAGGGTGTCCCGAAAATGGCGCAAAATATATATGGTACGCTGTTCAGTACCGCTAAACAAGTGTGAGAAAAATGTTAAAAAAAATCTTTTCGCTCAAATTTGTAAGATATGAAGATGTAAAGTTAACACTTGTAACTTTTTAAAAATTGGAAATGAAACTGACTAAGGGTACTCTATTTGTAGAAAATAATGTCTTTTATTGTTTCCAAATTTTAAAAATTGCAAAAAAGCACGTAATTACAAATTGTTGAATTATTACTAATTATACATTTTTACATCGAGTAAGCGCGAAAATGATTCTAGCAACATTGTGCTCTGTTCAAAAACCAGTCGTATGGTTTCCTAGGTAATAATGAGTAGGTAACAATCAAAATAAATAGCCTCCTAACAAGTTATAAAATGTGGATGTGCCAGATTGTGCTCATCTTTTTCGGTTAATAACTACAAAAACACGGCAGGTAGAATTGTTTTAGTATTTTTCCCTTACTCCCTTGTCAGTCACCTATACAACGCCCCATAAATATTTTGCGCCATTTTCGGGACACCCTGTATAAAAAATGCAGTTCCATAAGTACGTTGACACTATTAGCGGATTTTCGTTGGAAAATAAATACGTTGAGATTTTTCTCTACTCATGATACTTATGTAGGCATTGTTTAATACAATTAAAATGACAAAAACGAGTTTTTAGAAACTATTTTAGAATTAATTAAAATTTTTTGCTGCGATTGAATCTGCAGGTAGTGCCATGGCTCCTTGGCACTACATAACGAGCCGCCCCTGAGTACTACTACTGGTATTAGGTGATATTACTATAGGATTTTCAAGATAATGACTACAACATGCTATTAAGTATGAAATACATTTTTTCTATTACTTCATAATATTTTTTCTTTTTTAAGAATTATTGACTCCATGATTCGACCCCCTGCTTATCACGGCTCAGCGCACTAAGCGTTATTCACAGGTCTAACATGCCCCCCCTTGACCCCCCCAACTATTATATTAACGAGTTGATTCCTCGTTGCTCCACAATTTTTGAAAACCCTGGCTACAACAAGGAATCGAAAGAATTATGGGAATGCCGGGAATATTTATATTAGATTGAATTTTACAAATTTATTATACCTAGTAGATTATATCTAAGTTATGCCATCGTAGTCCGTACGCTAGGTCGGTTTTGCTAGCAAATCGATGTCGACACAGTTTCTCTTCAGAAACTGTTAGGGGACATCCTAGAGAGTACCCCGATGTAAGGTGGACATCCGGAAAATTGAGCAATCAGCCGCCATATTGGAAAATGTGAAAATGTGAAAAAAGTGTTTATCTCACGAACGAGTGGTCCGATTTTCACAAACTTTTTTTTGTTTTGTAGCTTATTTAATTGTTATTAATTTATATGCTGAGCGCAAATGAAATTCTGGACGTAAATAATTGAAAAAGGGCTCTAACTGAACCCCTGAAACGTACACAATTTTAAAACGCTTCCACTTTATTGAAACACACGGATTTCCTAAAAGTTATATGTATCATTGTAACCGCCATCATTAGTAGATCAAAATGTTTTTTTAAAGTGCTTGAATAATGTACTAGATGCCGAGATATTAATTATTTTATAATATTACGGCACGTGCGATGTCCAGAGTATGGGCAGTCGCGGCTGCTTGCGGGGGTAAGGGACGAAGGTCCCCACCAGGTTACGCGCATAGTACAAGAGCTGCACTTGCAATCTATCTCTAAATAGGTGCAATTTGTTGTATTAGGTTTCTAATACTTAAATTATTTGTTAATTTTCCAATAACAATGAGTGCACCTATTACTTTGACAAATAACTGTGAATTTTTTGATGATCATAAATGTATATTTAGTCAAAAATATACAATGAGCGACTTTCAAGTACCGAACATGGCAAAAGAAGAATGAGAGATAGTGCTGCAATAAAAGGAAAAAATAATGTAATCAATAAACATTTGAAACTATTAGACGCCAATAATTCCCCTTTTGTATATCGCTCGGGAAATCTATGCTATAAAACGTTTACTTACTGAAAAAATATACCTACATAAAATAATGATCACAAAAATCAACAATCGAACAATCCGAGTACCAGTACCAGTACTACATGTGTCTATTAGTTAAACACTAATTTGTTTATGAATACGGCTGTAAAAAACCAAATTGTATAATAGGTAATAACATAAAAATGAAGGGAAATGTCAGATTTGCGAAAAACTCACATACTTTTTAGAGGCTACAAGTTACTTTGAAGATTCTGTTTTTTCGCGTAGGTACACCTTTATTAAAGTCTGTAGAAGATGTATTTGGACAAGACATTTATGTTCATAAAGATTGTTTGCGCAAATATATAATCAAATATGAACACGCAGTTGCAATTGATTGCGAAATCAAAATGAAATTTAGTGTAAGATTGACTTTACCTGCCAAGTGATTAAATGTTTCTCGGCAGGTAGTGCTTTATTTATATCTTCTCGAATATTTGTTAAAGCATAACCCTTTCACCTCAATAATGGGAAAATATGGTTAGTAATCAAATCTATCACATCTTGGCAAACAGATTCAATTTTGATTTTGTTATCATTTGCAACCGCGCGTTCGTATTTGATTATATATTTGCATAAACAATCTTTACGAACATAAATGTCTTGTCCAAATACATCTTCTACAGACTTTAATAAAAGTGAACACGAAAAAACAGAATCTTCAAAGTAACTTGTAGCCTCTAAAAAGTAAGTGAGTTTTTCGCAAATCTGACATTTCCCTTCATTTTTATGTTATTACCTATTATACAATTTGGTTTTTTACAGCCGTATTCATAAACAAATTAGTGTTTAACTAATAGACACATGTAGTACTGGTACTGGTACTCGGATTGTTCGATTGTTGATTTTTGTGATCATTATTTTATGTAGGTATATTTTTTCAGTAAGTAAACGTTTTATAGCATAGATTTCCCGAGCGATATACAAAAGGGGAATTATTGGCGTCTAATAGTTTCAAATGTTTATTGATTACATTATTTTTTCCTTTTATTGCAGCACTATCTCTCATTCTTCTTTTGCCATGTTCGGTACTTGAAAGTCGCTCATTGTATATTTTTGACTAAATATACATTTATGATCATCAAAAAATTCACAGTTATTTGTCAAAGTAATAGGTGCACTCATTGTTATTGGAAAATTAACAAATAATTTAAGTATTAGAAACCTAATACAACAAATTGCACCTATTTAGAGATAGATTGCAAGTGCAGCTCTTGTACTATGCGCGTAACCTGGTGGGGACCTTCGTCCCTTACCCCCGCAAGCAGCCGCGACTGCCCATACTCTGGACATCGCACGTGCCGTAATATTATAAAATAATTAATATCTCGGCATCTAGTACATTATTCAAGCACTTTAAAAAAACATTTTGATCTACTAATGATGGCGGTTACAATGATACATATAACTTTTAGGAAATCCGTGTGTTTCAATAAAGTGGAAGCGTTTTAAAATTGTGTACGTTTCAGGGGTTCAGTTAGAGCCCTTTTTCAATTATTTACGTCCAGAATTTCATTTGCGCTCAGCATATAAATTAATAACAATTAAATAAGCTACAAAACAAAAAAAAGTTTGTGAAAATCGGACCACTCGTTCGTGAGATAAACACTTTTTTCACATTTTCACATTTTCCAATATGGCGGCTGATTGCTCAATTTTCCGGATGTCCACCTTACATCGGGGTACTCTCTAGGATGTCCCCTAACAGTTTCTGAAGAGAAACTGTGTCGACATCGATTTGCTAGCAAAACCGACCTAGCGTAAGGACTATCGGTATAATTCAGACTATCAGAACATTGAAATGGATTTATGTAACGCACGTCGGATATCGTAAGATAGGTATATTCATAAAAGATGAACGACAAAGATCTTGTACTGGAGATCTTGATTAGGTTGTAGCGGAAGAAAACCAAGAATATTATATGATTTATTTACATAAAAATAAGAACAGGACTAATATGAATATAAGAAACGATTTAAAATAAAACAAATAAATGAAAGAGACCGAACATTTAAGAATGCATAAAACGCTAAGTAGATATAAAATTTCATTTGTTATCTGGTTAGCGCATTTTCTAAATTGGGTATCAATTTTCTTTTTCTTTACCAATTCTCTTTGAATGTAATCCCTCAAATTCATGCACATCTCATATTCTTGACTCTCTTATTCGAAAATTCAATGTTACGTTGTGGGTTTCCGTTTTATGATTTTCTCAGGGATTTTCTTGTACTATATCTACCTACATTTTCTTTGCGCTGAAGTACTTTTTCACTCAAGATACTGTTTAATAATGCTTTCTATTTTTGTTTACCCTCCAATCCACCAACTTTACATGTTGCCCCTCAGCATCGAATGGGAATGTTCGCTTGCTGTGAACGTTAGCTATATTATTGAAAACAGTAGTTCTGATATAAATATTTCGCCAATCTTTCCGTAACGAACCTACCACAATCGGATTATCGCACCTGTATGTCATAAGGGATATAATTTTGCCGATAAAACTTGAAGATTGCTACGAGCGTTTGTTGCTAACATTGCAAAACTTACAACAATAAAAAATTAAGTAATTTATTACAAAAATTACGAGAATAAAAAATTGTCTTGGTCAGCTGCTATGCTCGAGGCAGAAATGAAACTTTGCACCGTGGTTTGTATACTATTATTACTATATTATTTAATCTAACCTAGATGGAAGTAAAAATAAAATCCATTAATATTTTGAAAAAAATATCTTGACAAATTGACTAAAGCATATATCCTTGTCAAGCTGGAAAATTTTTGTAATTTCAGTTGCCATGATAGTTGAAGTATTCTATCATTTAAGCTGAAGGCCATAGTATCAAAAAACTGTTTTCAGGATCATTTAGACTTTTAGAGTATTATTTTCTCTAGCGCGCTAAAGAAGCCGAAATTAATGTTTTTGAAAATATAGATGCTATCGTGGTTTCAAGAAAAAATGCCTAATTTAACTAAATGGGAGCCTTGTAATCAAAGAACCTAGGAGCTGCTTATGACTTTTCGGTTTGAAAAGGAATTGGCTAGACTTCGAGTAACCTTGAAATACAAAATATCGGAAACCAAATTGAAAATTAAGAAAATAATATTCAGATACCTGGTCACAGGATATTGTTGCTGTGCCATATTAAAATCAGTGATCATGTGTTTTTACGTTAATTTGTCTGTGATGTTATAGATAAATCATGTAATTTTCTTTGAGCATCCAAGAGCAGAAACGGTATTATTTCAAGCAATATCACTCATGAATAAATCAAATTAAAATCTAATTTTCTTAAGATTCGTATTTGAGCCGTGTAGTACCCAGTGCCAATTGTAACAGTAATTACTTAATCCTATGCTTTTACACCTGAAATAGTACACCTTAGATAGAAAGCATAATTATTATTTCTAAATTAACATTTTGGTACCTTTGTATTGACGTTTTCAAGCGTTACATTGTTGAAATCCATAATTATAGAAATAATAAATATTAAATAATATATCGATTTCAACTGGAGAAATTTTCTATCTAATTTACTTAGCGTTAGAATTACCTTTGTTTAATATTACTCTTTGGTATATCAGATTTTGAAAAGTAAAATGATTATCCTCACAGACGACTATGTGTGTGCCGAAAAATTCAAATAAAAATTTCATGTGTAGCACAAGTGTGGGATTATTGAAAACCGCTTCAAATATTTGAAAAGCAGCGCTTGTATGTAAGCGCTAGTAGGATTTAATATTAAACTGAAATATGGAAAACCGTCTTAAGCATGGCGTTTTCATTTCGCCTTAAATAAATAAAGAAAATGGAGGGAATTAGTTTTTCACCCGTTTTCTTCGTGCATTAAATATTCATTTTAACACTTAACCTTTTTATAAACCCGTGAATCAAAACTAACATTTATTGAACTTGAAAAATGGGAAAAACTTTTGTTGGCTAAAAGTATTTTATCTGATTCTTGTAATTATTGTAAATAGCCTATACATCGAGCTTTCCAATGTAATTGTGCATTGCGAAAATTCATAATTGGTTCTGTTCAACCTTAATTTGACATTAAAATTGTGTAGTGGCACTACTCTGATCGATAGTAAGTATTAAATCCAAAAGTTATTATTTAGTTCGAGGAGGGGTCAAATGAAACATAATGAAAAATTTAATTAACTAAGGCCCGGTCTTTCATCGCCTAATAGAGTTCCTAATAACTATTTGACAATTTTTTTTTCTAGCAATCACTGACTGGTTGCAAAGACGCGCATTAGTTAATGGTCGGAAAGGGGTTTTTATTAAACCGAACTTAAGGCATTAATAATTTAAAAACATGCACTTACAGTTAAATATTTTAGGTTAAAAATCGCATAAGAAATTTGTTATTAATTGTATTTCTTAGTAGCCCTTTTTTCATTGGCTTTTTTCTGCTTAACGTTATAATGTCATGTGGTTATGTATTTTACAAAATTTGTGCTTTTTAGAAACGACGATTTGTTTTATTTTTAGAGTTTATGATAGTTTTTGTAAATTTAAAAATGTAAAAATATACAATCGTTTAGAAAAAGTATATGATGGCCATTTCCCGCTAAACCGGAAAAGAAACTTAAAAATATCATCAATAAATTATTTATTTCTTTAATGTCCTACACCTACTAGTCTGTTATTGTAACATAAGCACTCTATTTTGAGATTTATTATATGAGAAATAATTGCCTCAGGTCTATTATTTTTTTTAATAGGCCCTAGGGCTCTTATAAAAAATAATTGACCGAGAGAGAGAGAGAATTTATGGGCGTTACCATGGAAATACAGAATTATTCTAAAATATAAAGTAGTCTTGATTTAGTGTCAATACAATACAGATTTAGAACGTTTACCAAGTTTCTTAATTACTCATGAAACTTGAAAATGTTTTGAAGACCTAGGTACCTCATACCTGCTACTTAAAAACTTCTAAATTTTAATCTGCTTGTAATATTTCAGGTTTTGATTACTTTCTGGATATTATGTTATAATATTAGTAGGTATACGTGTTCATGTTCATTTTGGAGTAGATCGGAGTACATCAAACTTTGTTTGGAGAAAATTACCTGAATATCCCTTTATACCACTTACAACAGTTTGTTGTTCTGCCCAATTTACCACGCAATTATTTTTTATTTTTGAATAGTCGTTATTTAATAAATTGTACCTACAAATTCAAATGAGAACACTTATTTTCAAATTAGCTCTTGTATTAATGAATTATTAAATTATTAAATTCTTTACGGTATATAGTATTTCAAAACAAGTTCCGGTTATACGTGGGCACGCATGAGATATTATCATTTAGTAAATTTCTATTGTGTGTTCGTTGGCCCCGCGTCATCGCGGTCGTCAGATATGAGCTATTATTTTATTATTCCAACTACGAAAGTATTATTTAATGAAAATGCATGTCTATTCTAGCGTAACATATGATTCATACATATAAGATTCGTAGGCGTGGTGGCGTTTAGTAATTTAGTTGTCGCTGGAGTATGTTGTGACGCACTGCGAGTCGGACGAGAACTGCATTAATCTGGAACCCATGTGTCCCTATTTTACTGTTAGATTTTTATTTTAAAATTTAACTAATGTAGGTTGCAGGAATAGAATGCAATATTGTTATAATGAGAGCTCAATACTAGGATTTCGGAGCGTGCGCGACGTCGGTTAGGGGTTTGGTCGTCGCCGTCGCCGTCAGTATCTCTCCGACGCTCGCGGTGATCGCGTGGTATGTAGAAGAGCGTTTTACGCGATCCGGCGATCGTCATGGGGGAGGGGCGTAATAACATCACCTGTACAGACGGGTTGATGTTACCTTGTTGGAAACCTCTGGTGAATGTCCCGATTGCTGATAGGATAGGTCGTGGATTCATCTACGCTTTAGTGTTGATGTATCTTTTTATAGGGGTTTCTATCATTTCGGACCGTTTTATGGCCGCTATCGAAGTGATTACCTCTCAAGAGCGCGAAGTTTCCGTAAGAAAATCCAACGGCGAAAGAAACATTGTCGTGGTACGCGTGTGGAATGAAACTGTTGCTAATCTTACCCTCATGGCACTGGGGTCCAGCGCCCCGGAAATCTTACTATCGGTAATTGAAATATGGGCCAAAGAGTTTGAGGCTGGCGAACTGGGACCGGGCACCATTGTAGGATCTGCTGCTTACAATTTGTTTGTAATCATAGCAATCTGCGTTTCTGTTATTCCTAACGGGGAGGTGCGAAAAATAAAACATCTCCGCGTATTTTTCGTAACAGCCGCTTGGTCTGTCTTCGCTTACGTATGGTTGTATATCATCCTTTCTGTATCTTCCCCTGGGGTAGTAGAAGTGTGGGAAGCCGTACTCACTTTTATGTTCTTCCCAACGACCGTCTTAACGGCCTACGCTGCAGACCGTCGTATGTATAAGTTTATTCGGAAAAGTTATAGGATGAACGTACGAGGCGTAATTGTACAGGCTGAAGGTGCCGATTCTCTGGAGATGGGCCAAACTGAATTAGAGCTCGACGATGTTCACGAAGACGCTAAGCAGGAGTACGTGACAACTTTGAAAGAATTACGGCGACAGCACCCCAATTGTGACTTGGATTCCCTGGAAAGAATGGCTCACGAATTATTGCTGAATCGAGGTCCCAAATCGCGTGCATTCTACCGTATCCAAGCCACTAGAAAGCTTATGGGTAGTGGAGACTTGTTAAGACGGATTTCTGAAAGAGCACAAAGCGACCTGAGCGAAGTTAAAGCAGAAATCCGTAGAGAATCAGGGACCGCGGAATTCAATCCTTCAGGCAGTCGAGTCTTTTTTGATCCTAGCAAATATACTGTCTTGGAAAGTTGCGGTCGCTTTGAGGTTCGTGTAGCACGCAGCGGCGATGTCGATGCGGCCCTTTCCGTGCAATACTGCACGGAAGACGGAACTGCCACCTCCGGAAGTGACTACATTCCCGCTAAGGGAACGTTGCACTTTGGTCCTGGAGAAAAGGAAAAACGAATTGTCCTGGAAGTAATAGACGACGACGTGTTTGAGGCTGATGAACATTTTTATGTTCGATTAAGTTCTGCCCAACCAGCTGGATCCCTAATGTCTCCTACTTTAGCCACGGTCATTATTCTTGACGACGATCATGGTGGTGTGTTTAAATTTGCGGCACGGGACCATGAGCTTGTGGAAAGCGTGGGGATTTACGAACTGAAAGTGGTACGTTGCTCCGGAGCACGTGGTCGTGTTGTTATTCCCTACTGGACTGAAGATGGAACGGCTAAATCCGGCAAGGAATATGAAGCAATCGAAGGAGAAATCGTATTTGAAAACAACGAGTCAGAGTAAGTTTTTTTTTAGCAGAGATAAATTATTAAAACTCCTGGCATATAGTATAAGTGGTATAAGTGGATATTTAATGTCAATGTAATGTAGGTAATTGAATTATTGTCCAACAGCTGCGTGTGCTACCGATCCAAAATCAATAGGATCCCTAATGAGTCAGATTAGATAGGAACAGGATATTGAAATAGAATAAACCGAAATAAACTCAATAGGTACATTGCGTAATAAACAATACGAATAGAGTATCTTAGGAAAAATATAGCTCGATTTTGATATTCGTAGTGTACTTAGCTAATATCATTATGATAACAAAAAATAGGTAAATAATTAATAAGTATTTCCGAGTAACTGAGTTTTTGTATGACGTCTATTTATTTCTAAAGAAGTAGTTAATTTGAAAAAGGAAATGGCAGCAGCAATTTTGATAATTCTAGTCCAAATTATGATTTACCTCCATTTATATTATTTTATATAATAATCTTTCTAAGAAATTGTAACAAACTTTAAGAACAGTTCCTATCGGTTCCTATTTTATTTACGTATTTTGCTTTAAAGAATTAGTCACATTTGAGAAGCCATAAAAATAATGTCTATTATAGGTAACGTATTATTTTATTTCAACCTAGAAGCAGTAATAGTACTATAGAAAATAGAAATATGTTTTAAATAGTTTTATTATTTGTCGAACACGAATGATGGCTATTCGCTGAAGACGAGTTACGTAAATAAGCTTCGTGAATCATAGCCATTATACAGTGTGTCCCAAATAGAGTAGTATTGCATGGCTATCTTTCTTATTAATAAAGATACAGATTCGGTTAAATGGGCAATGTTGTGCGGTTTTTCATGCTGGTTTAGATACTGCTTAGAAAGATCAAACATTCCGAACCCTTCAAAAGATATTCGGAAAAAACCACAAAATCCATTTTTCGAAAAAGTAGATTATTTCGCTTGTTATAAAAGTTACAGAAAATTGTTTTATACAAAACTTACTTGATTCATTAAGATAAACAAAAATATGTTTACAAAAAAAATATCGCAGACGCCGTTTTCGAGATATTGATAGCAACTTTCTTATTTTAAATGGGCGCCATCTTGAATTTTCAAATGAAAAAATTGCTTTTTTTTTTCTGCATTCAACGATGTATAACAATCTATGTTAAAAATAAAAAATAACGGCATACTTTATAGTTTTTGTATTAAATAAAGTAAGCCATGAAAACAAGTGAATTTTAAAACAAAAAAAACTTCGAACAAAATGTATTTACAGTTATTAACGATATTTACAATAAATGTTAAATCTACAATAGCTAATTTTAATCACAGTAAATGTTCAAAATGTTGGCCATTGTTAGCCAAACATAACTGGCATCTTTTTAAAATACTTTCAGTTACTTTATGTGATGTGTGGTGATTAATACTATTTAACGCTTCTTGTACAGATTCTTCCAATTCGTTAACATTGTTGTAATTAAAATTACTACCATACACTTCACTTGTTTTCATGGCTTACTTTATTTAATACAAAAACTATTAAGTATGTCGTTATTTTTTATATTAAGGCGGCTTGGAAGAGGGGTTAGGCAACACGCCACGCTAGCTAAAAATTGGCAAAAACCTAAAAACTTTTGTCCAAGATTACGCTTACAACGTTTTTTTTAAAAAGCTGATCGATAGTTTATTTTAATGTTTGACAGTATAGAATGGTTTGTTCGGATTTCGTTTTTTTTTTAAAAATCCAAATTGCTTATAGAGGCCAATTTGTAAATTTTTTATTATTGAAATATAAGGTTAAACTAAAAAATTTCGGCAAAACCGGATCCGAACGTTCACTTATGTAGTTGATTAGAATTGAATAAAACGTAGAAAACGATTTCAACCGTACACATATTTTAGTTATCTTTGTCAAAGCATATATTTGAATAGGGTTTTTGATCAATCGTAACAACTTTGGAAATAATGGTTAGGCAACACACCACGCTTTTAGTTTATACGTTATGCGTAGTGGGCTTTTGGCATTTGACTGTTTTGAGGTTTTGAAAATTGACTCCGCGCTCCAGCTAGCACTAACTTCCATATCCGCTTCTACCCATATCCCTATTCTCACTATGCTCTCACTTCCACCCTAACCGCGCGCCAAATTCAAAAATAAAGTTTCTAACAGACCCTATAATAATTATTATGTTGTATCAATGTATGTATGTAAGTATATAAATGTATGTATGTAAGTATGTAAATGTATGTATGTATATATTTTTCCTTAAAATAAATAAATAATCCTAATATTATATTAGTTTTAAAAAAAATGTTAATAAATTAATTACACAAAATATGTTCTGACTGTAAACACGTAAATTCAAAAAATTCATTTAAATTGTAGAATGCATAATCCAATGTTTTAACTTTTGTCTGAAAATAAGATGCAAAGATACATTTTCTTTTAACTTTAACGGCAGATTCCTTTCTTGTTTCTTGTTAAATATATTGTGTTATTTTATAAATAAAAAATGCGGCGTCGTTTGGTTTAGTTTATACGAGCCCAGTCGCACATGTATTGGACCAAAATGTTTTTCAAACTTATAATTTAATCTATAGTATGTCCAAAAGTTGAGCGATACGATAAACCGCGTAAACATTCTGACAAACCATGTACTTACCTAATATTTCTTAAACTTTACATATAATAATATTATGAATATTAAGAACAAATTGATGCCCATTAGAATATTAAAGTAAGTAAGTAGAATTTTAAAGTAAAAATATATATACCTACGAGCTAGTTTTATAACTTAAAAGCATCAATTTGTTCTTTCATGGCCAAAAAGGGGTTAAGGGGATGTTTTCAAAACCACCAATTTATTTATGATTGTAGTTTTTCAATGAATCTAGTAATAATATGTAAAGTTTAAGAAATATTAGGTAAGTATACTACATGGTTTGTCAGAATGTTTTCGCGGTTTATCGTATCGCTCAACTTTTGGACATAGTATAGATTAAATTTAAATCATAAGTTTGAAAAACATTTTGGTCCAATATATGTGCGACTGGGCTCGTAATAGCTATTCCAGTGTTCGAGTGGCGCGATTCCGTAAAATTTCGCCGCGAGTAATCACACACCTCGCTCCTTCCAGTGAAAGTAAAAATTCTGCAGTTTTCGTAGCATACAAGTCAGGGTCCGTATCTGGAACATTACCACCTTCCACGCCACAATGCTCATCAGTTGTCGTAAATCTGTAATTTGCGGTGGGGCCGCTTCTTGTATCCCAAACTAACGAAAAAGTTGAACTTATGGAAATAGAATTGAATACATTAAGTAGCTACAAAGTTCAATAAAATTAAATAGAAAATTGTGCTGTTAGATACACCGCCGATTATGGGATTAAAAAAACACTTGATAAGTTTAAATACGAAGCTTGTCGCATGCACTTCGTAAAATCCAGTAAATTTAAATATACAGATGAACTATTAATAAAAAAAAACAAGGCGTTTAGGTTTAAATGTCGAAACGGTGCTGATTTGGGAAACTTGTGCCCCCCTTTTCAACTAGCAACAAACATCGTAGAAATTTGCCTAACGGTATTTGCAAACAATTATCCCAGAATTAAAAGTGTACTCGGCATAAGGGAAACAATAACTACATGGGTCTTCTAAGCCAGAAAAAAGCCAGATTGATTGTTAATATGTTCTCTACAGTCTACACAGAAAATTTATTGTTGAATTTACTATATTGTTAAGACTTCGCAAACAAACCCAAAACCAAAAAATATGAAATTTACAACACGAATAGGATTCAATACCGCCTATCCGGTAGTACCTACATGTTTCCACATTCACAGATGTAATTGGAAATAGCACCATAAACATTAAATTTTCACTGAATAAATAATTTTTGTATTGAATAAAATTCTTGAGTGGTGAATAATAATATAAATATAATATTTATTTTAATTATTATATTTATCTAAATATTTGTTCGGTGTTTAAATTAAAATTATAAATGAATCACAAATAATAATATAAAATAGCTAAAATTAAAAAAAAAAGTTAGTAGCCGTGGGGGTTTGACCCCACTGACCCACCGCGTCTCTAGCTATGGGCTTCAATAATTTGCTATAAATATTAAATTATTTAAAATATTGAATTTTTATCTTAGATTTTTATATTATTTTCTTTCATTGTTACTTATTTAAAACAACGTAATGTTTAAGTCTCGTGTCCATGGTAGCACCTAAACAAGCCGCACGGCCGAAATTTGATTTAACTGCCGCCCTGGTGAGTGAATCCATCCCTATCAAGTCAGGAGTTTTGGGTAGTCTACATTTTAGGGGCATCACAAAAATTCTCCAGCTGTTCCAAGCCGCCTTAAACATAGATTGTTATACATCGTTGAATGCAGAAAAAAAAATGCAATTTCTTCATTTGAAAATCCAAGATGGCGCCCATTTAAAATAAGAAAGTTGCTATCAATATCTCGAAAACGGCCTCTGCGATATTTTTTTTGTAAACATATTTTTGTTTATCTAAATGAATCAAGTAAGTTTTGTATAAAACAATTTTCTGGAACTTTTATAACAAGCGAAATAATCTGCTTTTTCGAAAAATGGATTTTGTGGTTTTTTCCGAATATCTTTTGAAGGGTTCGGAATGTTTGATCTTTCTAAGCAGTATCTAAACCAGCATGAAAAACTGCACAACATTGCCCATTTAACCGAATCTGTATCTTTATTAATAAGAAAGATAGCCATGCAATACTACTCTATTTGGGACACACTGTATACGAGTAAAAAGACTAAAATAACATAATTTGTCCACGACTATTGCTTATTAATAACAATTTTTATAATAATTTATACGTAGGCACAACGTAGGTGAAATTTCATCAAGCAAGTCATGATGACATATTTTATATAGGTGCTAGAAATTGTTAATTGTGAATTGTTTTTTAAACGTTTTAATATTGTGCTTAACCATTTGTTACGTGATATATTGTTTTTACTTTAAGGTTATACTACAAGTATTAAATTAAAATAGTGTGCATATTTCAAATATTTTCAGAAACAAAAATAGGTTACGTTGTTATCTTTTTATTCATTTTGGCGTTTAAAACGCCTACTTCATTGAATAATGATTATTCACAGCAGTCGATAAATAATACTGGATAGCATTATTCTTGCCTAAACACAGAAATAACTAATAGTACATTTTTTTCTATTTATTTGATTGGGGTTTTGAATAATAATGTGTAGGTAGTTCTCTTTTCTGTGTTATGTGTTTTGAATTCCAAGTAGGTACGCGTGTGTATTTAAACTTGGCGTATTTCTTTTACGATTTCGTTATACACATTGACATGTATGTATGTCCACCACATTCCAGACAACTCGGTAATTTTATGAATTAGACACCCGCACATTAATTAATTAATACAATAAGTACCTACAAAGGCAAAACGTTCTTGCGAGTTATACGAACTGACAACGAGAGAACACCAACATGCTAAGTGCATATCACCTTTTAAAGTTAAATTCGGTTGAATTGCATTTTACAGGGCATTTTATATAAAAATGTCTGATATGATGCAGTGAACAACAATGGGTGATCTGCAATTACAGAAATGATAAATCATTCAATATATTGGCCATTGACTGGTAATTGATACTAATTTGTGTTCAGATTCCTAGATCAAAAAGAAAAATGAAAATAAATCGAATTTTCGTTATTAAGGGCTTACGTAGGTATATAAAATAATTAGATACCATTATCTTGTCATATGTTACTAAATTACGAACGTTATTAACTTTATCGTCATTTCCGTGATTAATGTTATCGTGGTTAAAAGAATTGTATGTACTGGTGCTGTTCTGCTGTTTCTTGTTCACAAAACGGCTTATTCTTATTACACTTTTTATCTATAATAATTATCAATATTTACAGTTTTTCGTAAATATTATAATCCCTTTTTCTTTTAGGTACCTACATGTGTAGTATTACATGATATTGGAAATATTTGAAATAGAAAATGTTTTATAATAATGATCGAGTTGTTAGTCGTAATTCTTTGATCAAACTTTATAAACAGTTAGTAATAACTACTTATTTCTTTAGTTTTTGTTTTTACATCCCCAAAAATATGAGCATTTCAGGAGGGTTCAGGGCTTTGAATAATATATCCTTGTACACAAGGGCCTTCTGTTATAATGAGCTAAATCACTCAATCTCTTCCATTGCAAAAGTGACAGAACGTAATACTTGATCCAAATAAATCCGTGGATGAGTTCAAGTGATGTAATCAATAATATTGTTAGTATCCGCAACATTTATTATTTCCAGTCCTTTTTAGTTCAAACATATTTTGCCCCCATTAGAAAAATATATAAAAATTTACGATATTGGATGAAATTGAAACATTGTTTGCAATATCGTTCTTTCAATAAAAAATATAATAGAAAATTGAGTACAAAAAATGGCAATGCTTGTATGTTGGTTTCATAAAACCTCAGAACGTGTACATCGGTGTATTAATTTTCTGTTATATTCACCTCTTGATATTATTTAATTATTCATATTCCAATAAGGTGAACTAATTAAATTTAAAACTGAAAGATCTGAACAACGCACTACGGAAAAACTAGTTGGAACACTAAATTCAGAAAAACAAAAATTGTCCGAAGTTACAGCAGTTGCTACATATAATCTCAATGAGAGTAGAGGGTCTTCGGACTCTTCCACGAAAGAGGGAACACTCAATAGTTCTTAGAATATACAGAAAAAAGATTAATAGTTTGTGGTTGATCATGTTTACATTTGGTAGCACTTTCAAATATTTTTTTCCGGTTTCGAAAATGCATGCAACTTTTGTTTTTCAAGTAGCACTTTTCAATTCTTTATTTTTATCCAGTTATTAGAAATAGAATCAGTTTTAGCGGACGGATCTATTCCTTAATATCAGATGAGTCCACTAAAATGTTTTGCCTATCTATAGATACGTACGTATTTCATATAAAACTTTTTGATATCTATAAGTTCTCAAAAATGGAAATTGGAATAATTATTTTATAAAAAAGCGTGTGACATTCACAGAAAATATAGTATTTCTTATAGGCCCAAATTTAGTAATAACGTGAATTTTCATTCCACAGTTCGCCAAGGATCAGTTTCTCATTTTGGTTCACTTGTTAAATTTATTTTTAATGGTTTCATCAATATTTGATTGTGTTTTTATACCTTCGTATTTTCACATCTGTACCTAACTCAACTTTTTTCAACAACCTGCCACAAACAATTATTACTGTCCATCATTAGGTAGTAATCTAACAACGTAGGTATAACAGATGGGTAACCCAATTTTCATGAAACTTCAAACGTCGACATGTATAAAATATTAATAGGAAAAATAATCTTTCGGGTTTGTAGCAATGTCAAAAGTTAATTTCACGTAAGGGGAGGCGTTTTGGTCTGGTGGTTGAAATATCCATCTTGGCAACATTTACTGGATATTTTTTAATCCACCTCTACAATGGATTCAGTGGCGGCTCGTGGTAATCATAGCAAGTAGGGCACAGTTAATCGCTTCAAGTTACTAGTAGATATCAAGTAGATATGTTACGGAGAAAGACGGTAAGTGGACATTGACGACAATGACCGGACAATGACGTGAATATCCATTTTTCCTGACCCATATCGCTAATGGCCGGACATAGACGTTATGGCCTGTTGCAGGCGGGCAATGCTCGGGGCAATGTTGGTAATATTTTGCATTTTTTGCATCTTCAGAAGAAACCGGGAAGAAACAATAGATTAGATTTTATCCACAACCAGATCAGAGAGTGGCGTTTTTAAATTAATATTTTGGAAATATTTTATTTTGACATTTTGAACTGACTTTTGTCATACGTGTTGCTATAGATTTACCATTGTTTTAATTATAAGACCTATGTGTTTTATTAATATCATAAGACGTCTCTTAATAGTGGAATTATGACCTTATAATAATATACTGGTTGTGGATAATAGTTATTTATTGTATAAGTGTCTTAGGTAGTATTTTATACACTCAAGAATGTTTAAACGCGAGAACGAAGTTCGAGCATTTAATTTTCTTAAGTGGATAAAATACAACTAAGACACGTATGCAATACAACGTTTTATCCACAACCAGACCAGAGAGTGGCGTTTTTAAGTTAATATTTTGGAAAAATTTTATTTTGACATTTTGAACTGACTTTTGTCATACGTATTGCTATAGATTTACCATTGTTTTAATTATAAGACCTATGTGTTTTATTAATATCATAAGGCGTCTCTTAATAGTGGAATTATGACCTTATAATACACTGGTTGTGGATAAAATATTGTATTCGGGTTCAGTGGTATAATAATGTTGAAAACATTTGTCACTGACTGTACATCTTCTTTAGAAAATATTGTGAATTTTCTCGGTTTGTGACTTTCAGATTGACGTTTAAGAAATGCTATTAATTGCGTGTATTTACCAATGTCCAAGATCTTCTTCATGGTATTATTAGTGACCCTTAACATAAAATAATACGTCCACAACGTAGATGGTTTATTAATCTCAGAGTTCCGAGAGAAATACGCGAGAGAAACCTTTTCTGTCAAATTTTGTAATATATTTTACCCGAAATCATCAAGAAAGTAAAACTTTCACAGCTATCTTGAGTTTTGAAAGTTGATCATTACCCTCCTAGCAATGTAATAGTTATTTAAGTAACAAGGAATGTAAGGACGTTATAACGTGCGAGGCAGGTTAAGCGTCCCGCCTCGGCTTATATTACCTGCCGAGAATGTTAGACGTCTGTACATTCCGCGTTACTTATTATGTTTTTCCCGCTACCGCAGCAAATGATTTGTAAAAGATTATTAATATTAAAAAAATTTATTTAATAATTTTCATTTTGAAGATTCCTATGTCCGTTGCTATGCTATTTTCTGTTTTAAATAAACAAACAATTACAAGTCACATTGAAAAACTACATTTATTTTGCGTGATCCAAAGTTTCTGAGAACAATGGAGATTGGGGAAGCAGCAAATATTGCTTGTTTAACATTATTACCTGAGAAATCACGTAAACGGCATGAGTTTACATATGATTTTTTCAAAAATGGATTATAAAAAAAATTTGGAGGTTGTATCTGAAAACGTCATGCTTGCTTATATAAACGTCATGCTTGCTTATGTAAACGTCATGCTTGCTTATATGGTCCAAATATCCCAGAAATTAAAATCTGCGGGCAGTTTATGGAGTGAGTATTCCATGCTGAAGACTACTATTTAATTAACCTAAACGATAAACGAAAATATTGATATCTCAAAATTTCCTAAACTATAATTTCAGTTGTTGAAAAAATATCAAATCTGCATATCATTCATTATTTTCTAGGAATGTAAGTAGGTAATTATTAAGTTGCACTGTCAGTAGCAACCTAATCAACAAATGTTATGAGGCCCTTATACAGCTTGTAACTATGGAAGTAAGACCTACTTACATTGCAGGTAGCGGCAAAAATCTTTAGCCTACGTCTATTACATGAAGCAACTGTCAATGTCAAAGTTTATAAAAAATTTCTTGGTTGTAGGTACAAATTCCACCTATTACTTATATCGGGTCAAGACGTTTGAACGCGCCCGGTTGAACGCAGCCGTTTGAACGCGGCCGTTTGAACGCAGGGACCTTTGAACGCAGGGACGTTTGAACGCAGGGACTTTTGAACGCAGGGACGTTTGAACGCAGGGACTTTTGAACGCAGGGACTTTTGAACGCAGAGACGTTTGGACGCAAACAAGTTGAAAAGAAATTTAAATTGATGTAATTTTATTGAAACTCAAAAATTTTAAATTTAGGAAAAACTGCTGTTCCATGCGGTCTCTATCTTTAAAAGAAATGTGTTTATTTGTAGTTGCATAAATTAGAGTGGATTTGCTTTCTTAAAAAAACACAAAATAGCATGTAAATTTAAGTATGGTAAGTACGGTCTATGAAGTTTTATCGTCGCCGTTTCATCGTGGCCGTTTCATCGTGGCCGTTTCATCGCCGGCCGGTTCATCGCCGGCCGATTCATCGCCGGCCGATTCATCGTCAAAAGTATTTGTGTTCAAAATACAATTTAAAGCGGAGCTTAGTTAAATAACAAAGAGTTTTAGAAATCGTTTTTTTATTAACGCATATAAGACAAACATGCTTAGTACATACGTAGTACATTTAAAATCATTTTTCAAATATACCAATTCTTAAGTTTACAGTTAAATTACACAGTTCTTAAGTTAATAGTTAAATAGAAGAGTTTTAGAAAGCATTTATTTTCAAATTATCTAATCATAAATAAAATCATTTATCAAGTATATCAACTCTTAAGTTAACAGTTAAATAACAAATACTTTTAGAAATCGTTTGTTACATACATGTACACATACATTACATTTACATTTTTCATTTTTGCCACTTAAAATTAATAATTATGTGCTACGTATGTACGAAAACAAAATGATTACACGCCATTCAAACGCTTTTTTGAGGTAAAATATTCTTGTTTTAACTATGATTTAATTAAGAACTACATTAAACAGTCTCCAAACAGCGAGAGTCTCGCCGAGAAATTCTCGTCTCGTCTCGTTTCTCGTAATAGTATTTCTCCTCTCGTTTCGAAATGGCGAGACGAGAAATAGAGAGTTCTCGTAAGCGAGACTAGACGAGACGAGAAATTTCTCGTTCTCGCCAGCAGCACTAATTTTATGTGCATTTAAAATTTAAAAAAAAGGATGTTTTTATCTACGTTGTTTTCAATACTTGCTTTTTTTTGGATACCTCTATTCTTCAGTGGGAACTTGAACTTTTAAAGTTCTCAAATTAAACTTAATGTTATGTTTGTTAATGCTTCATTTTGCGATTAGAACCTGAACGTTTTAAAAGTTAATAAAAATATGGAACTTCTCCAACACTGTAATTTTTTAAACAAAATGTAAAAAATTTTGAACAGCAGTTTTTCCTAAATTTAAAGTTTTGAGTTTCAATAAAATTACACCAATTTAATTTTTTTAACTTGTTTGCGTCCAAACGTCTCTGCGTTCAAAAGTCCCTGCGTCCAACCGTCCTGCGTCCGAACATCCCTGCGTTCAAAAGTCTCTGCGTTCAAAGGTCCCTGCGTTCAAACGGCCGCGTTAAAACAGCCGCGTTCAACCGGCCGCGTCCAAACGTCCTAGACCGTACTTATATGGAATGTACAATTTAGGTTGTTTCAAACTAAAATAATACTTTTCTTAAGCTATAAATTGAATTTTATTAAGAAAATAAACATACGATTACTTCAGCATCATCATTACATTAATTACGATGTAAAATGGTCTTTCATTTTCATTATTTCTTTGGATTTCGTTGGTAGCAAGTCTTGCACCACCGACGCCGCAGCCTCAGTCACATTGTAAGCAATATTTTCTTCTTGGAACATGTCGCATTTACCGTTGTTTAACACCACAAAAAAGCAAAAACCAAGAAAAAACTCAAAACATAAACAAATTATTTACATTCTTTATTTATTTCACCATGAATACACATACCTGCTGTTCCTTAACATATCTGATTTTTATTTTTTAAAGGATTGTCAAAATGACATTTTCAAACTTGCGAATTTATGAATAATTTTGAAGTAATTTTTACGATTGCAGGTAAAATTTTATACATAACGAGTCTTGAAAGTTATTCTAATGGACTCAGAAGCATAAAAGTACTCGGCCTTACGGCCTCGTACCCTCAACATGCTCCTTCGTCCAGTAATAGATAACTTTCAAAACTTGTTATTAAAGTCTGTTTTTTTTTAAAGATCCACCAACCTTGCAATTTCTATCGAAAGTATGTTTGGCAACGCTGTTAGTGAAATTTTGGATATATGCTGGAGTTTATGTAAATTTGCTCGATTTAATAAGAAGTATTATAGTTTTATAATAATTAATATATAAATAATTCGAGGTAAGAATAGAAAAAATGTATTCAGGCATTAGAATAATTGGGATTATTTTCAGAATCAGATTCGGGCGATTCAAATTCTCAATCATCATATGAGAGATATGGTTCAAAATTGAATCTGTATCCGAATATTCAACTTGATATATTACGATTGGCGGTATATTTTGAACATAAAGTTGTCCATTTGTCCTAAATTATTTATCAGCTGCCATAATTGAACTTTTGTACATGTAAGTTAAAGTGGAACGTTACATTTTATAAAATAATTTCCTATTGCAGTTTTGTTGGAATAATGTGTTGGAGGTCTCTCCAACCGGATGACATGGGACATTGTCAAAAATAATAACAGTTTTAAAACGATCAGATGGTAGATCTTGAATTAATTGATTAATCCACTCTTTAAATAGCTGACTATTCATCCCGATCATTGTTTCTGTGTCTTAAAAGCAAACTACATCCATCTAAGAAACCTCAACACACCCAGGATGGAGCACTGTAAACCTGCTTTCCTTAGTTTCTAATTTTTCTTGGGAAGGTTGTCAATAGTCCAAGATTTAGTAGCAGAATCGTTTTTGTAAATCGGGGTTTCATCAATAAAAATAAATCTTATATTAGAGTACCTATAGTCTTCTTTATGTTTTAATTAACATTTTAAATAATTTAAATTTGAAATGTGGTGATGCGCACGCATAAATTGATAGAACATTTTGATTGATCTTTGAATCAATGTTACCATATATTGACAAAAATTACTAAAAATTTCAATTTTATTTTTATACCAACTGAAAGCAACAGGTGGTGGATCTTTAAATAAAAACGGACTTTATGACTTTTTCTATATTTCTTCGAACAAGAGTAGGCTGATTTAATTTACACCGAAATGAAGTTTGTTTATATTGTGTTAGTTACCACAATTAGTTCCGTTATTTACAAAAATTACTATCGGTTTTTATTAAAATCAGTACCTATAAAAATTAGTGATTCAGACTTATCCGATATTGAAATAGCAGCAAATGCGTCAATTTGGACCCTTATACCAACAAAATCTAAAGCAAAATACGAATTAGAATATCAGCAGTTTGAAGATTGGTGCAAGAAAAATATTTTAATATTATATTTTATGAAAGTAGATAAAACGTTGTGCAATAAGTCTCATCGTAACTCTCATATTACGATATTCGATGGGTTGGGGACCACTGACCGTACCAGTATCCGTATGTGTTGGATAAAAAGCGAATTGTTTATTGATAGTAGATTTTTTGAGCAATATGGACAAGTCTAAGTTCATTTATTTTTATTAACTGTTATATTATGTCGTTAAAGAATTGATATTTAACAAAATATATACGATAGGTATACGAATGTATTGCAGGTCATTTTTTAAAAATATGTCGTTCCCCAATCATTCTGAATGATATGATAAAATCTACAACGCAATCTACATGAAATTTGTTATCACTCGCCAGCTACATTTTCAATGCATATACAATTTCGTATAATTTTATTCTTATAGGCTCATTCGTACACCAAAAACTCCGTTCGAACAAACTTATACATATTGGAGTTTGATATAGGCATGAATTTCTCGAGAGAGGAAATGCTCCTAAGAGACCTCATAGGAGCAAGCCTGAAAATGAAGTTTGAAAAGCAAATCCCAATGCGTAAGGATGACAAAATGAATACTTCGAAAGGTTTTTGCTGAAATCAGTGTCAGATCTTTATATATTTTTGGTAGCACCGTCCTTCATAAAGTCGATCATGATTTATGTATAAATGTATAAATTATATTTATTATTCTGTTTCGTGATTTATAAATACTATTTTGTAATTTATGAAAGCACAAACGTGAGAAACGCATTAAAAGTGTATCAGCTAGGAAATTTTCAGTTGTTAGTAATTAAAGCATTTGACTTCACAGTTCCAATTGAGTTGTAAATGAGCAAATATTTGCTCAAATCTCTGCCATTCTGCTGGAAAAGCACATTTTCAGTAAAAGCAAATTTTTGCCAGCTCTTTGATTTAGAAACAAATGTAAATATTTTAGATTGGATCATTAAAAAAGACCTACGTATTATAATGTAAAATTTCTCACTAATAAACCTCATTAGAAACTGAAAATCAACTAATAGTGAATTCATCAAAGTGACATTTCAAAGCGGGGTCGCTATTTAAGAGCATGATACCGCACCAGAGACACGTCCTGGGGGAATTTCCACCAATCCGTCATTTCTTCGTCGTTTGTTCAGTTTGTGACTGATGTTTGACTTTCCCGGAGTTATCTTGATGTTCCGGCATTAATTGACAGGGAAAAAATGATGTGATAATAGATTGCAGAGCAAGAAGAAAGTTACCATTTATTTTTATCAGTTACTCCCCTGTTTTGTATAAAAACAGTTTGGATCATTATGTAATGGTTATTCTAGTTGGAATCTTATAAATAAATGTAGGTGTAAATGCAAGGGCTGGTTTAGAAACGTAAATATTAATAATTTAGCAGTCTATAGATGGTGCAGTTCACAATACAAGCAATGTGCAAGCTAATAAAATAGTTATTTACGTAACGAAAGTGACACTTTTTACGGAATAAGAAGGACGTGATAGGACGAGTGGTTCCGTATACTATCTTTTCTGCAAACTGTTTGACGATGATAAGATAAAAAAATAAATTTGCACATGCAACTGCGAAGGTCATATACGGTACATATGAGCTTAGCAGTTGGCATTATATTTACACCCAATTTAAAACCAACACCCGCGATATCATTTGATCAACATTTGAAGATTTGAACCACCAACGCTTGCAGTCGCAGTCCACTCTGTCTCCGTTTCCCCCGCCCATAAGGCATAAATTGAAATTTAAAATATTGATTTTTTCTATTACGTATGTTATTATCTTGCGAAAAAATATATTATAACAGTAACGGTTCCAGTTGTATATAGATACAAGGTGATCAAAAATGATTGAAGGTCACATGACCGCTAGTCGGTCCAATTACTATCAAAAGTGCTTTCCATTTTGTCAAACAGTCTGTTGTTTATCAATACTTAAATCTGTTCAGTGTCTTGCGCATTATTTTCCATCTGTCATTTCCATCTGTCATTTAAATTACAATGTCTACACCACTGAAATTACCAAGGTGATTTAAGTACCGACAGCAGCAGTAAGCGGACAACAAAAAATCAGTATGAAGCGGCACGTTCAATCATTTTTGATCACCCTGTATAATACAGCAATCAAAGAGCCCCGTAATATTCATCAGCAAAAAAAACGTCCTCAAGCCAAGGTAGTAAAAATGCTGTTTTCGTACTGTTTATGACGCCACTGTTATATACAGGGTGCGTAAAAAGTATGGAATAAATTCATTATCTTCCATAATAATGTTTGTTTCTGGAAAGCGTTCGCACAGGTATAGCGATTTAAACTATGGCGCATATTTTAAGGTGTTTCAATTTTTTTTGCGACAGTCATTTTTTGGTGGTAGCGTCAGAGTAATTTTTTTTAAATGGCACCCCATACTTTTCTGCATCCGAATAAGTATCGTGACCTTGAAGCTGACCGTTTCTGCGATGTTTACTTTTTTTTTAAATTTCATAAACAATGTACAAGAGTAAACGGTATCTCGGCTTGAACATTGTCAGATGGTAAATGGGAGGCAGTTCGAGCACCTAATTTAGCTTTTATTTGGTTGTATGAGTTTTCCAGTTTCATAGGTTGATTGTTTTTCAATGGTTCTTAATAAATAAATTGCTGTTATGACGTCATATTAATGTTTTTGAAAATAACAATTTTTCAAATTTAAAAATGAACATCGCAGAAACTGTCAACTTCAAGGTCACGATACTTCCTTATTCGGATGCAGAATGACCCCGAGAATGACGTCCTCTGTCGAAATCCGTCAAAAAAAGTATGGGGTGCCATTTAAAAAAATACTCTGACGTCATGTTTAAATCGCTATAGTAGATACAGCTGTGCGAGTGGTTTCCAGAAAAAACATTATTTTGGGAGATAAAGAATTTATTCCATACTTTTTACTCACATTACACCTCGATTTTTATAGATTGTTAGCTTCCCCGATCGTAGTTTTCAATTAATCTTGATCCCTTGCCTGGGTCTTCTTATGTTCTTAGCTAGAGCCATTACAAATCCTCCTTTGCACTAACAATTTATATCGTTCTCGATTTTGTTATATTCCTTCTGATTACTAATTTGTTTGACTACTTAATTAGTAGGTAGATACTCCCTTATATTGTAATATTTCCGCATACTCTCATTTCTTCAGTCTTTGATATCTTATCACTTAGTATGCAGTATATCCCATATTTTCCAATATTTTATAAAGATAAATACTTGTATTTCTCGCCTCGATCTTGGAATCCCTTTTTGTCCGCTTGCGATGTTAAAGGGTCTCCCAAATTAATTAATGGAAGCGTTGAACCATATTCTCTTACTTGTAAATTCAATTCTTGTTATACTGTTCTTAAGTTTAAATCATTTCTAGAATTTCTCATTCTGAGATAACTTTTTATGGTTTGATTATTTTAGATATCTCAAAACTACCCCACTAACATTAAAGAATCACTATAAACAAAGTGTGTACCTACCTATTTGAAATTAAAATATATAGTATTTCATGTGAGTAACCATAATAGAGCAAACATGATACTTACATGAACTAGGTACCTGTGAGTAAAACCATAAAAGTTAGTAGAGCAGACATGAACATGAAGATTAAATTTAATTAAATGTATTTATCCACGACTACTATATTATACATCTATTATTTATGTGTTTTGTTAAACATAAGACTACCCATAATAAATTGCCGTGAATTATGGGAGTGAATTATGGTACATAATTCACTCTTACGTCAAAATCACAAATGTCAAAATACAATACAATACTAGCAAACTTAAAGAAGTCATTTTCGCAGCTTCTGTTATATGCGGTGGTGTACAAGATATCTCGTCACTGTCGCTGTCCATTTTTAACTTTTTTAATACAAAATACTTGCAAAAGCAAAATCTCGCGCACAGTATTAATATTTTGACGTTTCTCGAATAACATCAAAAACAATTGCTGCCTTTGATATAGGTACAATGTCATGGCTGATTAGATGAAGTTTTTAAAAAAATGTTTCTGGTAATTAAATTTCTACAAAAATGGTTGTTATTTAGCAATAGTCGTGGACAAAGTATAGTATTTAACTTGCATGTTATTGGCTATTATTCACTCCGGTTATTTACGAAACTCGCCTGCCGCTCGTTTCGTAAATGTAACCGTCGTGAATAATAGCCATCCTAACATGCTCGTTGAATAATATACTATTATCCACAACCAGTATATTATAAGGTCATAATTCCACTATTAAGAGACGTCTTATGATATTAATAAAACACATAGGTCTTATAATTAAAACAATGGTAAATCTATAGCAACATGTATGACAAAAGTCAGTTCAAAATGTCAAAATAAAATTTTTCCAAAATATTAATTTAAAAACGCCACTCTCTGGTCTGGTTGTGGATAAAACGTTGTATTGCATACGTGTCTTAGTTGTATTTTATCCACTTAAGAAAATTAAATGCTCGAACTTCGTTCTCGCGTTTAAACATTCTTGTGTGGATAAAATACTTCCTAAGACACTTATACAATAAATAACTATTATTACTATCAAACACGTCCTGAGTACCTACACCTATATTTTTTGTTGAAGGTTACGCCAACTTCTGATAAAATAATCACATCCGTACAAACTAAAATAAACTAGTAAACATACTTAATTAGTAGCAACCTCCTCTTTCACGTTTCTTTGAAAATTATATTATCTAATCTATCGTATCAGTCAGTATAAACTGAATAAATGATTAAGTCAACCTTGTAAGGAAGGGCTGATTTGATATACTGCAGGGGGGGGGGGGCACTTATTTAATAATGTCTAGTTTTTTAATGTTCACAATACTAAGGCCGACCGACCTACATTGCGCAACAATACTATACATAAAAATACCATGATAAAATATTTAGATCATCTTATATAAAGATTCTTAAATTCTTTGACGGAATACAGTGTTATTGAAGGCCTAATTTCAACTTCTCGTACGTATTTTTATACAAATAAAATACAAAACATGACACACGCGAAGAAGTGGTACTATATGCTATAATAAGCATAAAAAAACACGAGATAAAAAAAGATAAAAACACGTAACAGATACAGAATAATCAATAAAAATTTAGGAAATCTAAAAATGGAGTTTAATAAACCAGGAATATTAGACTTAAGTGGCAATTTGAATTCGAATTTTCAAACGCGTACTCAGCAAAACGTACCAAAATATGTTTCATGGCACCAGAAACAAATAAAAAGTCAGCTGAAATACAGCTAGCTAGATTGAAAAACTTGATGGGAAGTGAAGCTTTAACATTATACCGATCAATTGCTAAGACAGAAGAGAGCAAAGAGACAGTTGAAAACATATTAGCAATATTAGCATATTACCCAAGAAAAATTTGATAATGGAAATTTATAATTTTTTGCCAGGAAGCAAGAAATAAATGAACCATTTGATCATCCCTTGTGAATTGAAGGAAGTGAAAGAAAAACTATTACGAGCACATATTGTTTTAGGTATAAATTCTAAACATATACAAGAAAGACTACTTAGCGAAGATACAGCATTGGACAAAACCATATCATTTTGCAAATCGATAGAGCTAGCAGAAAAGAATACGCAGGGTATTATTAATCAAGATAAAAGACAGGAAGGAAAAGACCCCAAAAATAGAAGCAACAAGGTGCAGGTATGTGTAATAATTGTAGTAGTACTTATTCATATAGAGGCTATAAAACCTAACACTGGACGAGTGAAATCAATCCAAAATTTAAAATCATTAACAAATAAAAAAGATTACAACAAATCTTAGGGATGAGGAACTTTCATAGAAATCGTTTGTCGAACTTGACACAACTAATATCACGCATCGTCGCGTCGCGTCGGTCGGTAGCGATCGTCCGGCTTCGCCAGTTGTAATTTCTAGCCGGTACCTACTACACAGTACAGATAGATGCGTATCTTGGTGTTTTTCTTTTGTTCATATCGAACCCGTATAGTCTCGTTTTTCTCGCGAGGCATTCAAATGATTTTCAATGCTGCCTCGCGAACTACTGTTGAATAGCAAAAACAAAATGTTTACTTTTAGTATGGGAAAGTCCAGGGGAGGTTTGCATCTCCACTTTTTAATTTTATAACGCTTTAGAAGAATATCAGATACAGGTACTTGACTAGGACCTATCGATAATATCTGCTGTGGTCTGTGGTGCGACCACTTTTTCAGTTTCTTCTTCTATCGGAGGTGAACTATCATTACCTACCTCAATAATTTGATAACACAGCAGGAAGTAGTTTGTTGTTATTAATTCCAAACCATTTCCTTCAGTTCTTCCATAACACGATTTTCCTTCCTTCTTTAGCATTTCTCTTTTAGCAGTTATTCCTTGCATGTAATTATTTCCTAATCTAAAATTTGTTTATTCACTGATAATTAACTAATATTTAAACTTAAATCATCTCATCCCTTAATATACCTTCATTATTATTTTCAATATAGGTAGTACCAACATTATTTTCCTTCATAAATAATTAATAATGTTTTTTTGTTCTGATGAAGTTACGTACCTACTACTTAAAAAGTAGCTCAACGTTAACACTTTTAGAAATAATTTTTACAATATATAACAGATTCTTCACATTCTTAAATTTTAGTGTTGAAAACACTTATACGGAGGCGAGTTATAGGTTCTCGCGTCACGAAATATCGTCACGCGGCATCTAAGCAGGGTGCGAGCATGCGGAGTTGGTTGCGTTGTCGGACAGCACGCGTTGTTCTGTAAGCGGTTGCGCAGAAGCGTTAATTCTGTCCTTAGAAAATATCCGAATATATTTTTGTTGTGTATACCTTCACTCGAAAAGAAAACAAAACCAAAAGATACCAAATGTTCAGAACGTAATAATAATCTATTTTTACTAGCAATTGTTTATTTACGCTTATTGCTTTAAAGTGAACAGAAACGTGAGTATAAAAGTACATAAGATTATAAAAAAAGATAAATTTAATAAATTAAAGTAATAAGAAATTGAAAAAAAAATGTTGATAGTTTTAAATGACACACAAAAAAATGATGAATAAATTGTTATTGTAGATGTTCAAATTGATATCCGTTTATAGCTCGACACTGTCCAAGACGAAAAATAAACTCTTGTTGAACAATTAAACAATTGCTTTGAGTTGGAGCTGCACCCGCTGTTCCAGATCGGCCTACTGAGACGTAAAACTTTTTAGCAATTTTCTCAAAAATTTTCTTATGTAAGGGTATAAAAATATTAGAGACTTAAAAAGAGAAAAACAATGTCTATCTAATGCGACAATCAAATATACATGTTTCTATTTAAAAAAAAAGTCGATGACGTCACTACAAAAAAATGACTAACGCAAAAAAATTTTGAAGCATCTTAAAATATGCGCCGTAATGTAAATCGCTATACCTGTCCGAGCGTTTTCCAGAAAAAATAATATTTCGAGAGATATTGAATATGTTCCAAACTTTATCCACACACTATACAAAATCAAAATTAGTTTCCTTTTTAGTGCGACATCTTGCATTAGGTAAGTACCTGAAACTTGCACCACATTTTTTACACACTCTGTATATTCCATTACCGTATTAAATATACATCGTGTTTGTTTTCAACACCCTCCGATGGTTGCAAGAATTGCGAGATCTGTGCATTTTTTGTTTTAATAAAACCCTTCGCATTTTACCTTCAGTTTTCCCTTTTACAAACTTTTTTAATTGGCTGCAACAACAACCACGTTTAAATCAAATATTCAGCCGTATCTCTTAAGCTTTGCTTAACTAACTAAATTGAATGTTTTGGTTGTACACTCATAAGACTTAAATTATGTCAATATAACCTGAATCTGCAATTATAAAAACGTTTTCGTTTGTCGTGTTTTATATTGATAGGTTAGTAAACAATTTGATTCTTTCAACGCTACTTTAACTACCTATATTGAATTAATTATATAGTTCCAGTATTTGTTTGAATGTCAAGGTTATATGAAGCTTTTTAAAGAAAACTTTCGATTACGTCACTAACAAAAAATCCCTGTTTGTCTGTTTGTCGACTGTTTTTTATTATTGCCAACAGCTGCTACATTACACATAATAATGAAGAACATAAATAATAACTTATAAAACGTTTATAATAGATACCCCATGCCATTATAAAGAGCATCATAATAAGCCTTTTTCATGACTATTTTAATTTTTGTAATTTAGGTCGGACGTACTTCAATTTCCGTCTGAACTTACTAAGAAAGTAATCCTACACCGTTTCGAGATACCTACTTCTTTGAAACCACGATACATTCACATTTTAAAAAAAAAACGATTTTTGATCGTGCTATTCTGGAGCGAGTAATCCGAAATATTCGATAATCCGATGGGATTATTGGATATACATACGTTCCAGTAACGTTTTTAAATAATGATTAATTTTAACATTGGTGAGGGCTACATTGTGTAAACTGTACCTGAGTATCTTAAGATAGTACGGATTAGCTGGAAGGGGATTGAAGTGTTGGATTATCGGACTCATTCATATTACCGCTAAGGTAGTACAGTACGAATTACTTAGACGGAAATTGAAGTGCACCGCGAAATACAAATGTACACACAAATACAAAAATTATTCGGCGACAGGAAGTGTGCTTGGATAATATACCACTTCCTTCCTTGAACGTGTTCAATAATTAAATTAAGTGTATAATATAATACCATCACGTTACGAATCGATGTTTACTACACGTTTTAGTATGCATTGCTAAGGAATCTATTAAACCTCCTGGTTATAACTTGGCGCTGCCCTGGCTATCTTAAAATATACCGCGCAATCTATTATTTCTTGATGTAAATATTTTTAGAACTTTGCAGGTCACGAAAAGTATTCACATTTTTCAATCAAGAGGTTAACGCTAATCCTTTCTTTAAATATAAGTTTTATAAATACTTACTTAATCTGAACTTTTCAGGCCGAGGTAATCTGTTTTTCTGGGTTGGCTTTAAGTACAGTATTTAAATCAAATCAAGGTTATTGGTGTATCTCCTGAATGATTCGCATAAAATTACTCGAAAGCAATAATTGTTCCAAAGCAATTCTTCCTTTTCCAAAATTTTATTGTTCGAAGTGTTATTTTTCCAATACTGGTTGACTTTCAGAATGAACAAGATTACCCTTAAAGTGAAAAAGTGTAAGGAATACTTTTTAAATTTGTCTGTTGTTAAATCAACGGATTTGTAATTTCAATCAAATTGAATTGTAAGTAGTGTATACTGAACAAAATTAAATGTAGATACAATTTGAAAAATTTACATTATTGTAGTTTTTTTTACTAAATTCAAAAATTTTTAATTTTAAAAATGCTTTTGGTTCATTCAATAAGTACTTCTCCAAATATTAATCGTATTCAAAGTTAAGTGAATTATTTTTGAGGTGGTATCACTCATGCCCATCAAATCTGCAATAGAACCCGTTCCTACCCCAAAAATAGTCGACATAACTTTGAATGTCTTGTATAGTATTTAACATATTATGACTATGAGTTGCCGTCAATAGGCTCAGCAATTGTTATTGAACGCTCAGAAATTTCTCGCTGAGTTACCAGAATTCCTTATTTGTTGTTGTACTGAGTAGCTAACTTAGCTTACATTTTTTACGCTTAATACTGGCAGCGGTTTTATATAGCTTCCGGTTTCGATCGTTCAACATTGTGTTGTGAACAGTTTTGTGCTGAATTGCTGAAGTTTTTATCAGCTTTATTTAAATAAAGAAAAGAAAACATAAAATAAAAGCATTAATCCAAAAATTCATCATCCAAAGAATTGGTTTCGTACAATTTTCTGGACACGGTCTTTTCTACTTTTAATTTTTACTTTTCAAAATTAAAGATTAATCATTAAAAGACTTGAGATTAAAAGCTAGATAATTCTAGAAAAATTTCGTTGTTTCGTACATGGTTGGTTCTACATATTGTGGTATATTCAAACCCTGGATATATTTCTTGTTATTACAGCGGCTACTGTTTTCCGTTTTCCCAACTTTAGTGTATATTAATTCAAGTAGCTTTGTTCCACTGACACCACTTTTCAGAGTTCAACAATAATTTTATTATTACAGAGCGCACTACATAAATGTATTACGCACCTGATTTGGTCACTTTCATAAAACAATAAAGAAAAATTTCAAATAAGGTACACAGACCAAAACCAACAAAGAACTACGTACATTACAATGCGCCTTCATTTCGTGTGTTTCACATCACCGCTCCACCCCTCTCCAAGCCAGGTGATGTTTTTCTTCACAAAGTACTGACACGAGTTACCTATATGGTCGTCCCAATTCTGATTTTGATAGGTCCTCTATGTGATGCCATCTATTAGATAATCAACCACAAGATATTTTCCGATTTAACACGACCACCTTCATCACCCAACCCTTTCGAATTATATATTCATCCTAATTCGAAGTTTGGAAGGTCCTCTATGTGGTGCCATTTATTATATTATGAACGACAGGATTTACGTAGTAGTTACAATGTACCCTACGAGGGCACCACATAGAGCATATAACAAAACCCGAATTGGGACGGGAGAATGAAACTGGCCATGACAAGGTAATAATGACTCCATATTCTCCTTCGGTAGCGTTGCTGACGTGTTGATTGCAGTTGATTTTAATTTCAAATTTGAGATAAACTTATCTCAGCTATTACTTTAATATTAAAAAAAGAGCGGAAATTAGATATTTCATAGTTAAATTTGACGTTAAAAATCACCCAACAGGAGCAATCCTTGCGACATGTAGCTCGTTATTGTTGCCTTCGTAAACGTTAAAATTCGGGTCGGTAGTTTAGAAGAAACAATCGACTGACTTTGCTTGCTTCTTTATTGTGGCGCCCCCTGCAGAAATTGGCGACTAAAAATATTTTCCACGGACGATTTATTATACAAGAACTTTCCTTGTTAATTTGGCAGGTGCCGCAAGTACAGCCGGTATACTCTTAGTGCATAACCTATTTGAACTATTTGCAGCTGCAATGTCATAACTATCTAAATATGCATGCAATACGTGAAGAAGTCCGTAAGACCGTATAACAGAGAAGTCTTAAGATGGTTTAGAACTTGAAGGTTTTTATAAGTTAGATGTGGATCACAATAAGTCGAAGTATCAAGAGCCAATTTTTACCTATAATTAACCCCGACACTACACCCTGAAATCTAACTTACAATTTTTTGTTAAAGTAACCTTTGCCTTGTAAATACGAAACATGTTTTTTTACAATTTGCAATTAAAGAAATTACTAAATTATCAAAAATGTACTAGATACAAGTACTTGTGAGTGAATAAGTAATAATAACCTTGTTATAATATTTACCTATAATATTATTGTGAGAATGGATTGCTTGGAAAGTAGTGATGATTGAAACCATAATATAATTTTGATACATAATTGCATGAACTGATATTGCTTGCCATCTCGTACGTCATTTGCTAATCAATCATATGCATGTCTGTGTTAGCTAGATAATTGTTTGATCAATAATTTTAATCGAATATAATAACATCGTACGTGTGTATATAATAATTAATATGTCTAAATATATGCTCGAATACGGAAAGCTATGGATTTCATTGAAACTTTGAATAAGGCAGTAAGTATACCATTATTCAATATCATTGAAGTGCAGACGAACACATAGGACTACTAACTGAATGGATAAAGAGATTCTATAACACACGTCAATTGATTAAATTGAATCAAAATGTACATCAGTCAGTTTGAAACGGCGACAAACGGTTAGCTCCAAATAAGCCATCGTCATCCAAAGTGATCAAGACTAATTGCAGTAACTTTAGAATCTGTCATAAAAGTTTTGTGTACGGGTATCTAAAATTAATGCGTTCTCCTAAACGCGCGCGTGATGATTTTAGGGATTTGGTTGGAATTAATGGATAAGTTTGGGAGAACTGTGGACATTTTGTGTTGTATAAAATTTAATTTAGGTCACAGTTACAGACTCATTTAATACATTAAATGATGTTATTGTAATGACTTCGTTAATTTTTGGTAGACATGTAATTATTTTGTAGAGGTCAAACAAAAACAACAATTTATTTTCTTTATATAGTTTGTATATTTGTTTGTTAGTTTGTATATTTTGTAATAGTTCTGCGTGCGGTTTAAGTCGGTATAAATTAAAATCGAAATATAAATAATTCAAATCTTGCATATCTGTATGACACTTAGCAAAGATTGGGTTATTAAATTAAACAAATCATCAATATAGCAAACTTGTGCAATTGTAATTTGTATACACGCTGAAGGAAATATTTTCCAATAAACTGAAATTAGTGGAGAGGAAGTTTCCAAAACAAAAATGAGATATATTGACATTCTCAAGCGTCACTTTGTTGAAATCCATGATTATATAAATAATAAATATTAAATAAAATATCGATTTCAACGGGAAATAACAAGATTTATTCGCTTTATACGTATTTCGGCATCATTGTGCCATTGTCAAAAGCTATATAAAATATTATAACAAATGCAAAATATAGTAACTCCTTGATTCTATTATTTTAACACTGCGTGAAGCAGACAAATTTAATGATTTGCTAAAATCAGGTATTTATAAATTAAATTGTTCACATTGTGATTCAGTATATATAGGTCAAACAATTAGAAATTTTAGTATTAGGCAAAAAGAACATATCCGTTGTTACAAATATAAACATGCGCATAAATCAAATTTTGCTAAACATTTGTTAGAACAAAATCACACATTAACATCTAGTAATACAATTAAATTTTTACACTTTTCTGATAACAAAAATAAATTAAACATTTTAGAAGCTTTTGAAATTTATAAACACACAAAAAACAACATACCTTTAATGAATGAGCAAATTGAGCTCTTAGATTCTCCTTTACTGAAGATTTTGGAATAAATATCTTTTTAAAACACTGATAAGCGACTGACCTCCGACGGGTTGACTGGGGCCAGCTGCTTTACGCAGTGTTAAAATAATAGAATCAAGGAGTTACTATATTTTGCATTTGTTATAATATTTTATATAGCTTTTGACAATGGCACAATGATGCCGAAATACGTATAAAGCGAATAAATCTTGTTATTTCCCGTTGAAATCGATATTTTATTTAATATTTATTATTTATATAAAAATGAGATATTTTTAATTCCAGACAGCGATTGTTATGAAATTCGAAAAACACATACAGCTCGACCAAGCTTACAAAGTTGAAAGTGGGCGTGCCCGGCGCTGTTATAGTTTTTCAAAGTACAGTCAAAATAAAAACATTTAGGCGGCAAATTTAAATAATTGTAAATATTTTTCATTCGAAGAATTCCATGACCTTCCGAATGATATTTCTGGCTTCAGAATGAATAATCTTCCTCGATTTAGCATTCATACTTAACAGATTTTAAACGTCAAACCAAATTTGACAAACACTGACATTATCAAAATTTCAAACATTAATTGAATTTTTTCAGTGAATGTACTTTTGAGTATAATTGTTTGCTATTGGTTGACGTATTGTCGCGCCTTGTCTTTCAAAATTTAGTTGACATATTTTCCGGGGCATTTGTAAGCTTGGTGGAGCTTTAGGAAACATTGGAAAAACAAATGTAATAAAGATCACAGATCCGAATATAAACTAGTTTTTTTTTTTGTAAAAGTAACTACTCTCCTGAAACTACAGAGGGGACTGACGTGTGTGCGCAAGGATACACGGACAATCTCACCGTCCTACAGTACGCGAGACATACAGGGTGATTCAAAAATGGCGCATAAGCTCTTCAGTACGTTGTTGGGAATAATAATTGAAGTGTAGGAAAAATAGTAAAAAAATTCTTAGCCGCTAATTTGCTGAGAAATGAAGAAGTTAAGTTGAGAACTCAACTTTGAATTCATGTGGATTTTGAAACTTCTCATCATTTCATATAAATAATTTAAGTATTTTTAATAGTGGGTAATAAATAAAATGCTCATAACACCTCATTATCCTGAAATATTAGCTTTCAAAATTGATATTTTCCTATCAAGTTGTTTTAAAAAAATATGTGGCAACGATGTTTGAAACTTTTAATAAGCTCACTATGTAAATGAAACGAAATAAAAGCCACTCATATACTACATAGCTGCACCCGTGTTGCCAAATCTACAACTTACTTCTTCGTTGTTAACTACAAAAATGTAGCAGCTAAATTTTTTTTATGATTTTTCCACAGTTCAAATAACCGTCCCCTACAACGTACTGAAGAGCTTATGCGCCATTTTTGAATCACCCTGTATATTGGGAGTTGTGGCAGTTACGACTGTAAAATAAACCGAACAAAAAGCGGTCTGAATCTGATAGTCTATACACGAAAAAGGAATCTTTAGCCCCTGGAGGGTCAGGCAATTAATTCAAAAAGAAATAGTATCAAGGGTCAAATATTTGACGATCACCCTTGACACCACACTTACCTTTAATGCATGCGCAGAAAGAACTACAAAAATGGAGCGACATGGCCTCTATGAGCCTGCAGAAGACAGGTTGTGAAACCGTGGGGCTTCAAGCCTTACATACATACTGTGGCCCTGCACCCAAAAGTTGTAATTCCATCACTAACCTATGCTGCCATTATTATCTGATGGAATAAAAGTGAAAAAGGGATATTCAGAAAGAAACTTAGCGAGCTGCAAAGGCTTACATGTTTAGGAATAATAGGAGTAATGACAATCACGTCCATTGCTTCGATGAAAACGTTACTAGACTTGGCTGCTCTGCATCTAGTGGTGGATTTGCAGGCGCTATCCACTACCGGCCTACAAGTCATAGGGGGAACACTCCACGCGTGGAGATAATATAGATAATATATTTTTTTATTAAAGATATCAAAACTACATATTAAGTATGTCGAATGTCCACAATGTCGAACGTCCACATAACCTGCTCAGAACAACTTTCGACATGAACATTCGATAAAGTTTCCAGGTGCCAACACTTGCTCGACTGTATGGGCACTGTTCGACGTTGTAGTCATTCAACGTTTTTCGGCGATGTGGACTTTTGACATTACGGACATTCGACAATATGTCGAGGTCTCGTCGACGTTGTGGTCATTCGACGTTGTGGATATTTTTGGCGATGTGGACTTTGGACATTATGGACATCGACAATGTGTCACAAACCTTATGATGTTTAAAGTGCATATAGATAGCATTGCACTGCTCCACATACATAAATAATAAATAGATTATTTATAAGTAGTGGGCTAGGATTTAATCAATGTTTGTTCTTAAGGAACATTAAAGTTCCTAAAGTACCTACAACTCGATATAATTCATTTTAATAATTGATTGGTAAGTTGATTAAGCACTTTCCATTTACTTTTTATTTCCAGTAATTTCCCTCTACATCATCCCGACTGTTAGGCCATTAAAATAATTATTCCCAATTTAAGCATTTGATTGATAAAACGAAATATCATTTAGCTCATTTATATTGCTTAAATTACAATAAATTACGCGAACTCCATATTACTTTTAAAATTTTTGTTCAAGGTACCTGGGTTCTAAACGAACAAATTTTCTGTCGAAGCAGCTTGTTATTCGTTTATTGAATAATAAAGAAAATTTCAATTATTTGCTTCCTTGAATAGTACAAAAAAAATTGGATTTACCTTTCTTGAAGGGGCAGCGCTGCTTTCCACTTCTAAACATCCATTAGGATGTGAAATTGAAGAGGCATAAAATTCCGAGCCTACGGAATTCCATTAGATCTAGAAAAGAGATATGTTTGGGATTAGTTGACTCTATAGCAGAATTTATTCGAGAAAACAGCTTGCATTTAAATCCCTTTCCAGGAAATATTACAGTAGTAAATATTTTATGAGTTTCCTGACATGTAGAAACTACCCTTCATTTTTTACACATCCACGGTAGGTTTTTTAAGACAGAATTTAAAATGTGAAATAATATGTTTGGAAAGATTGCGTAGACGCTAAGTCCGTGTTAGGTGGGAAACTGCAAAAATACAAAATAAGGGCGAGTCTGTTAAGAAGAATCAGCTGGAATATCTTTGTTATCTGAAGCATTAAACAAATTCTGCTTGAGTAGGTTATAATAAGGGACACGGTCGAGTTGTATCCCAGATGTATCTTACCTGAAAAGTTGAGCAAGCAGCTATGTTCGAGTTGTATCCCGTTCGGGTTATCAGCTTAAGAGATAATTATTATTTTATTACTATCACTGAAGTTACCTTAACGGTACCTCTATTCTCTATCCCTTTATAAAGGGATGCTGAATGTTCGAACCAAATCTCTGGTGGAAAAGGCGAATCCTCTGATATGAAAGTCTGGACTAAGTAGTCTGAGTCATTAGGCTGTATAGCTTACAAGATGTTACAAGAAACAACGACAATGATTGCAAAATATAAGATAAACTTGGGGATGGGGGTAGAAAAAATATCATTGGTTGAATGATAATAAGGTCAACCCTTTTAGCTTAAGATATTTTTCTAAATTAAACTTGAAAAGAGAAAATTCAGCTGAAAGTTTTCGCATTGCTTAAGTTACCTCATTATCCGCTATACAGTAACAACTAATAAGCAGGATACAATTCGACATAATTTTGGGATACAACTCGAACGTGTTGAAAAACTACCTGACCAGATTGGGATACAATTCGACATCTCCCATAATAAGCAACCCTCTGTAGGCATAGGCCGAGGAATAGGCTCTATTTAAGACTTTAGATACCATAATTTTTTTAATTAGGTATCTCGATAGTTTTTTGTTATTCCTAATATATTATTTGGCATGTTATTCTCCTTAACACCCTATCTTTAAAAAATTGTAAATTGTTTATGATTACAAAAAATAAAGACTCGGTAACACAGAATCTTAATTACTCTCTCAAGTTGTGACCAGGCATCTTGGATGCCTGTATGTACTTAAATAAAAATAAAAAAGTTATGAATCCTTAAAATGTTATAAATGTTGGTTTGAAGGAAATTTAGAATTTATCTTCAAATGCATTTTTCCGTATAAATATTGGAATGAACTTCTCCTCCTTTTACAGTACCGATAGAGGCTATTGAAATAAATGATTCTTTTTGAAACACCAGCTCTGGATATTCGACACTAAACTGAAATTTCGGTGAACTTCCTGAAGTAGTTGCCGTTGTAGCTTTACGGCAAAAAAATGGTTCAGTAGAATATTTGTAATTGAATCGATCACGGATTCGTATTGGTGGCAGCGAGGTAGTCAAAGTATATTATGTGATTATGTGAAAATATTCGTTGTAGTTAATCCGGCACCTCCGTACTTGCACGTTAACAAATATTTCAATATTTAGATTTAATTATTTACAGCGGCATTTACATTCAATTAGAATTCCATTTTATTAAATTGCTTAACGAAAGCACGTTCCTTGAAATAACAAGAGCAGACATATCATAGATCTTAGATATTTTGTATTAAAATAGTAGGTCGCGGAATGTCTGGTTAAAAATAAAGTAGATATTTCTAATACGTGGGCCATGTGACACAGAATTTGTACGTTAAGTAGATACTCCAAGACAACGTCTTCCTGAATTATTTTGGTGCACCATAAGCATAACCATTTGACGTAGTACAGGTTATTTTCGCAAACTGAATGTTGATAGACGTCTCATCACATTCAGTCCAGGTCATTAATAATTTTGGATCAAACTGTCCGCAAAAATGTTCAGCATTGTTGAGCATCTCAAATGTTTCAAAATACATGAGGTTTTGTGATTTTTAGGTATTGTCCATCACGTCTAGCGATCCCATCTGTGTCCAATACTGGAAACAAACCTCCCTTTCTTCCATTACACTCTGTCCTGTGGCAACTTGATTTAATTCCCTGCTACTATTTGTATATCGTCTGTTCTTGTATTTTTTAATCGCTCTCTAATTCTTTTGATATTCCAGTATTTTCATCGGTCATACGTAGGTTTTTAGCTTTAAAAGATATCCTGCCTAGTCCCAATTCAAATTGGACATTTTTACCACCCCATCCTAGAATCTTTATGTTGTCTTACCCATTCATTGGTTTTCCCTCGGGTTTTCCTATCCTTTATGTTTATGCCATTTAATTATCGACATTTCCTTAACTCTTTGTTAGAGTAACATCTCTACTCTGTAGCTTATACCCAAATTACACATTGTTTCTATACTTGCAACTTTATGCATTTTAAATATCCATTCAAATAATTCACAAATCTTCTGATCAAGCACTTTGTTGATTACTTGGTGCTGATTAAACGAATGTCTTATAATTTCTGGTTTAATGCCCTACCATTTAGTTCGAACACCATTTGATATGAAATATAATATGATTTTGTGCATCCAATAACTTTCATGTGAGTTGTCTTCAAAGTAGAACCGCTATTCCGTTCCACTAATTGATTCATATCCTAATTTCGAAGCAATTAGTCAATTAGTAGTTAATTACCAAGTTCGTCTGTTCGTGACCCGCTGGTGAACGCCTCATTATAACAGCATCCGTTGTTGCTAACTCTGCAAGAATAAAAGTAAATTTGTATAGTTATTTACATTTTTCTAAAATTTCAATCTACAAATTGTGTAGTTTCTTATGATGAAAGAATTGGTGGGAATTGACCAATATTTCAATAGGAATGCCTACTAAAACTGATTTCAATCCCTTTTTAAAACTGCTAAATAAAAAACTGAGATTTAATGCATAGTTTTTTCTAATATAACGGCTAGAATAACAAACTTCTCAATTTTACAAAAGTTATTTTATGAACCGTTACTGGACGCCTTACTTTCAACTGTGTAGGTACATAAGTACCTATTTGTAATTTCAAATATTTTTCTCTTTGGTTTGAATAACCAACTCAAAACTCCCTTCTTAGTTAGACACAACTCATCAATTGAACACGCATGTGCGAAAAATGGTAAAATATATCGATACATTATACCTACTTATAAAACTGTACCTAGTGTATTCCAAGCAAAATATCATATGTTCTACTTTATAATTGAATTTCCCCAAATATATAACGAAATAAAAAACTTAAAAAAAATTAGATTTTTACCACAATCCTGTAAATCCTGGTATTATACTGTACCTTTACATATTATAAACTGTTAAAATATATTATCTTGGATCGTTTACTTCTGAGAACTCTTCAAGTAACCATATATTACGAAAATTCGTCTTGATCATTTTCATTATGCATCTGAATAACCTAAATTGTAATTAGAAAAAAGTTGCATGTAGTAAAAGTCAACAGATTGGCGTGTTATCTGGGTAATGTGCAACATATTTGCATGTTAAAGCTCTCCCTGATGCTGGTGTTACACTTTATCCGCAGAAACAGCCAACATTGTAATATAATATATGTGTGGTATAAAAACCGACAAAAACCTTTTCGCTTAAAATAATGGCATTGTTCCAATAATTACAGTTTCAGTTATAAATATTCTTACGTATTTTTCTTTTTTTTCTGGCAGCGAACAAAGAAGCAAGACATAGGACGATAAAGATAGACATAGTAACACATGTATTGTATAATATTTTAACAGAGATTTGAGAAGTCTCGTGTGGTGGTCGATGTCAATGCACGATGAATATATAATAGCAGAAATGTTTTACGTAGCACTTAAGTACTTTGGCTAAAATATGAACAATATTATCAAAAACGCTTTTTAACGTACTAGGCCCTGAGTAAGTAACAGGTATAAATAGCGGCTATTGTTATTATTGGTGTTACAAAGAGTGCGTAGCGTAACCCTATGGTGCAACCCAAGAGAGTAACCAACATTACACTCCAACCATCTGTTCTTGCCCACACGTGCTGATTTTCAGTGCACCTAAAGATAGAAAATCCCCTGAAAATGTGTTGTTGCTGTTCCATAAATCAAATCTGGAAATCCTTGCGTAGGCTCTGCCTAATCTAGTACCTAGGGAGTTGCCTACCCAGTCTCCTATTTTACTATTGTATAAACTGGGGAATAGTATTTTTTGTAATATGAAAATTAATATAATATTTAACATAAATAATAAATATTAAATAAAATATCGATTTCAACGGGAAATAACAAGATTTATTCGCTTTATACGTATTTCGGCATCAAAGTGCCATTGTCAAAAGCTATATAAAATATTATAACAAATGCAAAATATAGTAACTCCTTGATTCTATTATTTTAACACTGCGTGAAGCAGCTAGCCCCAGTCAACTCGTCGGAGGTCAGTCGCTTATCAGTGTTTTTAAAGAGATATTTATTCCAAAATCTTCAGTAAAGGAGAATCTAAGAGCTCAATTTGCTCATTCATTAAAGGTACGTTGTTTTTTGTGTGTTTATAAATTTCAAAAGCTTCCAAAATATTTAATTTATTTTTGTTATCAGAAAAGTGTAAAAATTTAATTGTATTATTATTTCAGAAAATATTGCTAAAATTATAAATAACACAAATAAATACAAAGTCACTTTTAAAACAAATAAAAATATTCTATACTCTCTTTTTAATGCTAAAGACAAAATTAATGATTTGCTAAAATCAGGTATTTATAAATTAAATTGTTCACATTGTGATTCAGTATATATAGGTCAAACAATTAGAAATTTTAGTATTAGGCAAAAAGAACATATCCGTTGTCTTTAGCATTAAAAAGAGAGTATAGAATATTTTTATTTGTTTTAAAAGTGACTTTGTATTTATTTGTGTTATTTATAATTTTAGCAATATTTTCTGAAATAATAATACAATTAAATTTTTACACTTTTCTGATAACAAAAATAAATTAAATATTTTGGAAGCTTTTGAAATTTATAAACACACAAAAAACAACGTACCTTTAATGAATGAGCAAATTGAGCTCTTAGATTCTCCTTTACTGAAGATTTTGGAATAAATATCTTTTTAAAACACTGATAAGCGACTGACCTCCGACGGGTTGACTGGGGCCAGCTGCTTCACGCAGTGTTAAAATAATAGAATCAAGGAGTTACTATATTTTGCATTTGTTATAATATTTTATATAGCTTTTGACAATGGCACAGTGATGCCGAAATACGTATAAAGCGAATAAATCTTGTTATTTCCCGTTGAAATCGATATTTTATTTAATATTTATTATTTATATAATCATGGATTTCAACAAAGTGACGCTTGAGAATGTCAATAAATTAATATTTAACACTTTTAGCAAAGAAAAATTACAAAAATAATAAAAAATTTCAATGCTTTATTCTTTAATAGCAGCAAATTATAAGCTCTCACCTGCGACGCACTAAAAGTCACACCGATGGGATTGAGCCGTAGGTCCAGTATGCTTATTGGATCGAAGCGGAGGGTCGTAGCTACGTAAAAGCGAGCATTTGTTTAATTAAATTAGAAAATTTTCATACTTAATTTACTTATCTTACCATACTACATTACTGTCAGTCGAAATCGTGAATAATCATGATTTAATTTTTTTTTAATAATTAAAGCGATTGTAGTAGATTAGCAGGTTTAGTACGAAAAATACCACGAAAATATAAAATAACTATTCCTTATTGGCCGTACAGTCTTAAAGAATTAATCTAGTCAAACCAAACGCATTTTTGTACTACGGTAGAAAGCACGGGTTTGTTGTAGGTACAGGTCCTTGCTAGTTATTATGCTATTACTTTACCCTTGCTGAGGGTTATCCCGTTTAGGAAAGGTTACAGCCCTCATCATTTTTTCAGGTTACCTTTGATGAAATTGGTCGACGTTGATAACATACATTAAGTAACATAACTTTTTTCCGATTTATATTACGGAACGGATAAAGGTATAACTAACATCCAGATTTGGACATACCTACTATACTGTTGCGACTTAATCCATTATTGGAGGAGGAACCGCCTACATTCATTCCAAGAACTCCATTAAAATACGACGTTGATTATCGTAGCTACTGTTATTATTACGACAGATTACGATAAACCTTTCCCACATAGAGATTATTAAACAACTACTTTTCATTTGCCTGAAATACAGCCTAAAATAATCATAAGAAGAAGTATTTTATTTTATAACTCATGTATGTGTATAGCTCTGGGCCTAAACTATTTTACATTTTAATGTACAATAAAAATGTCTACCTAGATAATAATAAAACTTCGAACCCAATAAGAATTCCAATTATTATTAAAGAGTGCAGAAGGTTAGGGGTACATAAAAATCTGTATTCATTGTTTACTAGTAGAGCTAAAGAAATCAACGTTAGTATGTTTCATAAAATGCAGGAAAGTAGTAACACATGATCAAAAATTCTTTGGATAATAATATAGTTGCTGTGGAATAAAAATCCTCTATTACGTTTGCTTACGAGGGCTATAGCTATAGCTATAACTAGAGCTAGGATAGTTAGGCAAAATAAAACCTTTAAAAAGGCAGGCAAAAAGGCAAAAAAAAGAAGCAGAAAAAGCCCTAAAATAGGAAAAATAGTGAAAAAAAGGCAAAAACAAAAAAATAAAGGCAAAAACCACTTCACGATCTTAACCCATCAGAAAATTGTCACAAACTGGCCGAGTCAGTGGTTTAGAGAAATGAGTAGAATATCAAATTTTCTCTGGCAATACCCAGTCATAAAGTTTTTTCCCAAAACAATAAACATTGTAAGAAATTTTTTACCCTTAACCCTCGCCCGGCGGAAATAAATTAGTAACGTACACGGCGGAAATGGGTCAGTTTTGACCTGGTGTAATTTTCGATGTTATGCACTCATTGATTTGTAAACAATGAAATCTAGTTTCTTTGAAATGAAATGATACATACTGTAATTAAAAAAGTTACATATAGTAATGGTTCTTAGAAATAATATGATATTATACTACAGTGTATAGTAATGTAGATCCTGCACACATTGCATTTATTTCTTTTTTGCCATTATTCTATAATGTTTTCTACAATATATTTCAGACATTTAAAACCGGTAAATTTTTTTACAAATTTTTTCAACCAATTTGTTCAAAAATAATTTTTTTTAATAAAATAAACAAAAAATTAATTAAATTTTTAAAAATTTCAATTTGTATACCATAAAGGGCAGAAAAAGGCAGAATAAATAGGAAATGCCCCTAAAAAGGCAAAATCGTAAAAAAAACCCAAAAAAGGCAAAAAAGGCAAAATAAAATTTGCATTTTTGAATTGCGCGTACTCTAAAACGGATTTTTAATTGGGTCTGCCTTTAATCTTCCTATTTATTAAAAAAAATGCATTTGCCTAACTATCCTAGCTCTAGCTATAACTATAGAAAACAATCGGACGAGGGCAGACAGGAAAACAATTAGCATTTCTCCAGCTACAATCGTTGCTGGCGCGTTTGTCTTGAAGCAGGAACACATTACTGCTGGCGTTACAAGGAAAAATCTATGATTAAAGAGAAGCAGGTTCAAAAATAAACTTAGGAAGTGGTTTAATAAAAACCATTATTTCTTAGAGGAGCAACCAAAAATAACCTCAATCATGACAAACATTCAATAACGAATACGCAAACGAAGCCAAAATCACACCACAATTGCTAATCTAGCTGCTTAGAAAATTAATACCTAATAATATTATTGATGTTCTCAAGCGTTAGGTACTTTGTTAAAAGTTGGTTAAAATCGATGATTAAACAGAAACAGGTTCAAAAACCTTAGGAAGTGGTTAATTAATTAAATAGAATCAAGTAGTTGGCTGTATAAATCATTATTCATTTCTTATTATAATATCTTATATGCTTTTGACAAAGGCACATTATGCCGAAATACCTATAAAGCAAATAACACTTGTTATTTTCAGTAAAAATCGATATTTTATCGAATATTTATTATTTCTATACGTAATATAGTTTGTGTAAACTACAATGGAAATTGTCGGTCAATTAAATTCCCGGTAATATCTCTTGATATAATGATAATAGTTGATAATATGATAATAGGGGTATGAAAGAAACAAATCAAGATCTACATATCTGCGTTTGCTAAAAAATATTCCATTACACTTTTACACAGCAATTGAACAACGTTTTATGTTCAATTACCGCGGGAAAACTCGTAGTGCCGGTGCATACCGGATGTAATATCCTGAAGGATCTTTAGAAATAGGTTCACAAGTTTCGAACAGGAAGCAGGAAACCAGATTAACTGCGCTACTGCGAAAGTCTACCACTAACTTCATTACTTAAAATGCATGTAATGAAAAAATAAAGCATTGCATTTATCTAAAACAGTAGTAGCCATCCTTTAATGTAGCAAAATTTATTACTTTGCGTGCTGTAAGAGATAAAGAAACTTTTGAAATATTTGTTCCTTGGGTGAACGAATTAAGCCTCTTTATCATCTTAATGTAAAATATAAAATCTAGGGTCGTTTGTAAGACGAGATTAATATTACATAATAGGTCTTAAGAGTTGCTTATATCAGTTGGACGATTATTTTCAACCACAAGACAAAGCAAGTGATTATTAATTTTAAGACTTCATAACGTCAAAACAAGCTTATTTAGAAGCTGGTAGAGGTATTAATTTAAATTTCTATTGTACAGCGCTAAAATAAACAACGTTTATGATGATTTCAGTTGCTTACATTTTAAACAGAGTGTGAAGAGCTACTAGTCTACTAAGGACAGTTTATTTCTGGCTGTTGATGTATATTTAAACATAAACAATTAAAATGAATAAAAATAACTTTACGAACTCGAAGGAAACTGGCGCTTGAACTCGTTCCAAATCGTTTTTAACGAGACAGCTTGAAGTTAGTAGATAGATAGTACGTAACAGATTCTATTCAGATAGGAGTTGGTGAAGCCACAAAAATTAAGTAAAATGCAAAGTAGATTGCCTGAATTTTTTAGATAACGTAATTTTCGATTTAATTTCATTCCTTACCTTCTCCTCTTTGAAACCTTATGCGTGTATGTATAAGAAACTTTTTAGTTATGGAAATACGCTCTAATTAAAAAAAAAGTTATTTAATGGTTTGTAAAGAAAAAGCTTTCGCAGAGGGAAGGAAAACATTCATTAATATTTTTCCAGCAATTTTATTACATAAACATAAAGTAATCAAGGAAACGTATAGAAGCTGCCCAACTTTGCCATGAGAGTGATATATTTAAAAGTCACGTTTGTACCTGGATATTCATTTCGAAAAAGCTTCACTTGCGTGTTCGATGTAAATACGCGTCTCTGCTTACTCGTTCGGGCGTATACGTGTGTGCGTGATGAGACCGTGAGCATACGACCTCAATATAACTGTGAAAAAGCTTTACAGGTTGTGCTGGAATGTTAGTAGATAAACCCCAAAATACTCATCCAAATTTTCCTTTTTTTAATATTCTATCCATCCTATCCTTTTTTGATAAAGACTTTATACATATAACGGGCAGTAAGACCAAATATAGTTGCGGAGGGTGTCCCTATACAGGGTGTCCGTCTTTCGAAGCTAGGCATGGGGATCTCGGTTAGCTTAAGAGGTACGAAGTCGGTTAAATGGAGGCAAAGTTGCGTATTTTAATGCTGATAAATAATCTGAAAAGAAATTTGACCTACGACGTTTAGTTTAGAAAATATCTAAAAAAAATCAAAATTCCCGATTTTTGTTTTTTGCTGATAAATGAAAACAAGTGAAGCTACGAATTTTTAATTTAGACATTTTTAAAACACTTTTTTGTGCAACCGTACGCGAAGTGGGCGTTTCGCGTCCGCTGTTCAGGACGCGAAATCTAATTTCGCGGCCGCTGCTATGGTAGCGTCCGCTAAAGTAAAAATCATTGTAATTTATACAAAACTAATTGTTTTATTTACTCCATATTCATAGTAACGCGCTAACTGAAAGCCGTTTTTCTATTTACAATGAATTAAGCTGTAGGTTTTCTAAAAGCAATAACATTTACAATTACACATTTTTTACGGTTGCACAAAAAATATTGTGTATACCTTGTCCGCGAAATTCTTTAGCGCCCTCGAGATTGTCTTTCCTCGGCCGCAAGCGTCCTCGGCGACAATTTTCTCTCGGTACGATAAAGACACATTTCGCGTCCTTGGTATACAAATAACTATTTTACGGGGAATCTAAATATGCGATTGTTTTTCTCATATCGTTTAAAATAGCCAACAGTCGACTGTCAACTTTTGTTTTTCTTATGGACGCCATATTGGATTTTTGCATTTTTGAATGTAACTTTTTTTTCTGATTTCAACTATGTATGACACATAATACTTTAGCTTGTGTTTTTATCTACAATTTCAAGTTATCCATTTTTACGCAGAGTGCCATGCGGAAACAAAAGCGACAAGTTTGTTTTAAAGAAAATTCTGATTACCTACGAATTTAATTTTAAGTCATAAGGTTATTGCTTTGGCTAATTTTTTGAAATAAATGCGAGTTTTAAAAGAAGAATAATGGGATATAACAAAATTTATTATCAACTATTATGATTTATATTGAAACAATGGAATAAAAATTAAAAAGCAGAAAATTATAGCAAATACTAAAAGTATTATTTTTCTTTGAACAGAGATATGTAATCCCTTAGGTCCGCTTTTTCAGTTCGTGTTTCTGCCTGGGTTTACAAAAGGTGCCATATTCGCTTAGATTTCGATGAAGAAGCAAGCCATAACTAGGACCTGGCTGGTTTCTCTCTGGAGTTCGTTGCAGATACGTTTCGGAAGTAATTTCTACATTCCGATATGAAGAATAATAAATTTCCAACATATTACGTTGTTCTTCATTAGAATTTTTCATTTTCTCTCAGAAAATTACGTACCTATCTCAAAATTAGGGGAAGTATAACGTAACGACTTAAGCAATGTACTAGGAACTGTTAAAATTTTCTTTAAAACAAAATTGTCGCTTTTGTTTCCATGGCACTCTGCGTAAAAACGGATAACTTGAAATTGTAGGTAAAAACACAAGCTAAAGTATTATGTGTCATACATAGTTGAAATCAGAAAAAAAGTTACATTCAAAAATGCAAAAATCCAATATGGCGTCCATAAGAAAAACAAAAGTTGACAGTCGATTGTTGGCTATTTTACACGATATGAGAAAAACAATCGCATATTTAGATTCCCCATAAAACAGTGTCTTAAAAATGTCTGAATTAAAAATTCGTAGTTTCACTTGTTTTCATTTTATCAGCGAAAAACAAAAATCGGGAATTTTGATTTTTTTTAGATATTTTCTAAATTAAACTTCGTAGGTCAAATTTCTTTTGAAATTATTGATCAGCATTAAAATACGCAATGATACCGTTTACAGATACCTATTCATTTTATAATAACAAAATATTATTACGCTTGAAGAAAAAATAGTACCTAGTATATAATTATCATTTGAAGTAGAGCGTTATTTTTGTGTTTCGTTCAATTTGCACGGCTTCTCGGCCGTAATGGATATCTGAATTCGATACAAAAAGAAATTTTTGTAGTTTCAGTAATATGTAATACTATTAATATACTAAAACAGTGTTTTGTTACCAAACAATAGCTACCTTCGCCATGTCCATTTTGTTCATACAGGGTGTCCGGAAATAACATTACGCTACTTCGGGAAGTGATTCTACATCAAAACATATGAAGAACAAAGTTCCTATGAACAGGGGTACGGAACTGATTTGTAGGGGAGTTATGGTCCTTTGAAGGTGGCCCCAAAAATGTGTTATTTTATTGATTATTTAATCACCACTGAAACTACATGGTTAATTTGGCACGGGCATCCTGTATAGTAGTACATTTACTAAAGTTGTCTAAGAGACAGACGACTGCTTAATGTCTCTAGAACACATAAAGGAATCGGGGCATGTACAAAGTTTAGTAAACTTTAAATTCGAATATTCAAAAAACTTAATATTGTACCTAGCCTAAAATTTTCGCTAAAGAATCGAATTGTCCTTTTTCCGTCAATTTACGGACACCCTGTACATCAGTATTCAAATTAATTTCCTACAAACATTGAATTTATTGATTGCATTGGTTGAGTTTCTTTAATTTTACACCACTTAATCAGAAATACAAATTAGTTTGAATATAAAAACAGTATAATGACAAATGTCGCTCTACATTTTCCTGGAAAATGTTGGTATAGCTAGCTATACGTGATAGGCACATCAATTTCTCGTTCTGATGGATCTACAACCTAATTTGCATTTGATGACGTTAATTTGTTCGCCATGTTTGATGCCTGTAAATTGGATTTTTGATTTTTATTTATGTTCGTGAATTTGCTATTGTTAAAATGTTATCAACGTACTATAGAACTTTGTCCAACTATAAAACTCTAATCGCAAACATTCTTTTTCTTCCTTCAGTTTGTTGCTATGAATGTTATAGGTTCAGTAAATTAGTGCGTTATTAAAAAACCAAATTGTAAAAAGTTTTGTCAGAAATGGGAATTCTTTCTTTCTAGATTTCCTTAGTTCATTTTTTAACATAGATCCCTTGGTTCAATTTTCTACCTTAATATATGCTAATTCTAATCGCATACTACCGAGATTTCATCGAATTAGCATAATACCAATTCGCAAGAAAATGTACCAAGAATAAACAAATAGTATGGCATTTATGCAGTTATGAAAAAAGAACCAAGAAAAAGTAAAATCATAATACATTATTTCTGGGAGAAAGTTCAAGTAGGTACACTCCCTATAAGAAACCACCACCAGAAAATTAATACATACGTGACAATGCGTTAGGTAAACAACTAATTTTTCCCATGATCGACATTTAGTGCATCAAGATAAGACCATCTTAGAACTCAAGACAAAAGAATGAGACTAAAAGTAGAAGAAACATATCACGGCAATCCTGCAACATTGTACTATTATAATAAATCGCGACAAAATACTGTACCTAAATACAAACCCAAAGGCAAACAATATATTGAAGGTCCGATGCTTTAACTAACTAATCTGGAACAGGAATAGGTATCTGTACCTATTCATTAAGAGATGAATCGCGAAGTAGGTACATCACCAAAAACTCACCTAGAACTAGAAAAGAATAGTAAACATGTATGTATATAGCTTTTTTACAATCTGATGTTTTGTTACACTCTTATCTAGTTTTCCATCCGGGCATTGTTGTAAGCAACATATACTTACTGCCCCTGAAGCAATGTAGAAAGTTTAAACGCAGTGTGGTTTAGACACGCGGGCGTTTGAACAAAAGCGCGTTTGAACGCAAAGATGTAAGCTCAATTTGGACACAACACGAACATTGTAGAAATAATAATACTATGTTACAGTAATTATATAGTTTCTAATATATTTAACATTTTCGTCGCAACTTTCTCATTTATTTTAAAATATATAACCTTTCGAATCTCTGATTAGGGAATTTTATCACCTTAACGGCTTAATCAATTATTGTTTGCAGTGGTGGTTCTAGGAAATGTACACAGGGAGTTCGTAATAGTAATTAGTTGACTATTTATTAACAAACTATGTATTACTATCGTACCCCTCGCGAAGTCTCCAGTGATTGGTTGTCTGAAAGGTAGTCTTTGAACTAACAAAAATAATATTAAAATTCCATGTTTCAAAGGTTTCTATAGATGATTGAAGATTGAACACATTTGAACACACAGTCCATCAGCAAGTAACTTCCAGTAACTTAGTGGTTATGGCTGTTCTTGAAAAAATGAAAATTTTAAGGGAAGTACAATCGGCCAAGAATAAGATTCTAGTGCACTCTGAAAAAAAATATTGTTCTCCCAACAAATAATTTTTTGAGGCTATATCAACAAATACGAATTTGTTGGGTTAACACAAAAAATATGTTGCCATGTTATTATTATTTCCTCCCACAAGTTCTTTTTGCTCAAACAACAAATTAATAATAACATGGCAACATATTTTTTGTGTTAACTCAACAAATTCGGGTTTATCGGTATAGCCTCAATAAATCATTTGTTAAGAGAAAAAGATTTATTTCAGAGTGCGGGAATGCATTAAGCGACAACGAGTTAGGGCGGCGAGAAATAGAGATACGGTACGTAACTCTGACGTTCCCGACTCTGTACAGGCTGTTCCCTAAATTATAGTTAGTAACACTGGACAGAAACTCCATAGATCGTACTTTTTGATATATTGTACCGGATGTTATTTGCTGTCGATAGACGAAGCCCCTCGGTTCACCCTACCACATTGACCAATTCGCCTGAGCCACCTGCAACCTTATCCTTGGACGTCTGAGTAGGTATACTAGTGGAGGCTTTTCATACGCACTTAGCCGAGCAAGTTTATGTGGAATTAAAACTACCTGTATTCAAAAACAGGATAAGGATAAGTAAGTATCGTATCTTAATCATTCTGATTCTGATCAAACTGTATATTTTCCACTATCTCTGAAAGAGCAAATATTTTATAAATCAACGTCTCCAACAAACCACACTCGTATAGGGAGATTTTTTCCCTACATAAAACTGCACTTTTGAAAATAGAAATTCCCATTTATTATAATATCTGCACTGAAATGACCGCTTACAGGTTTGCTGTCCCTTTCAGAAGGACATTCGTCAAGAAGGACATTAAAAAAAGAAATTGGTGATGTACCTACTTATGATATTTTAATCTATATACTATACCATAAAATATGATAAATTTACGAGAGAGCAAACAAATTATCCAAATACTTTTTTGTTTTTATAATTGACAATTGCTTACTGATGCTAAAACACTCATCATCTTTGCAATTTAACTTGCTCTTATTTGAGAATGTTCAAGGGTTCTCTGAATGCTGACAACTCGACGAGGGTGTGACTCCCTCAGCGGAAACGATCACTTCACAACTATAATAGATACTCAAACAAACATTTTCCCTTGTTTTGCAACATAAGTGGTTGCTCGAAGAATTGCGCAATGAAATATTTAAAATAGTTTTCCACATCATACTATAAAATAAATAATTGAACGTGGTCAATAATATCGTAAAGTGTCTTTCAACAGTTCATGCATCCACAATAATATCATCGAGTGCTTATTTATTTTGGAAAAGAGAAAAAAAGATATCTAAATTTGAGTTAAGTTTAAAAAAGAAGAGTTATCATTGGAAGTTCTTAGCTTGAAGTTGCTCAAATAGGATCGAAATAATTGCTGATTCTCTCGAAGTCTAAGATAAAAATTTTAATGCTTCTGAATATATAAAAAAAATATTCTATTAAAATTTAGCCATTTGTCAGTAAACAGATACGAAGGTTATACCTTGAAACATATAAATATCATCTTAAGGTAGATCGGCTATTAATAGATGACGTGACCAAAGACTATCTTTGACTTCTGGGCTCAATAGGTAAAAAACTAGAATGCTAGCATAAAACTTATTAGGAATTTTAGTCGATGGTGAGTTTATGGTCAAAATTGTCTACCTCGTATAAACCAAGAATGTATCGGGTGTTTAAAAATTCGCCGTTGCTAGCTCCACTGCAGACGTGGACATAATTCTGACACAAAATCCACGGAAATGCGTCATTGTCAAGAGGTTACGTTTAATCGGCCGTCTCGGCGCATGTCTGGGGACTTGGAAAATTATTTCAGCTTCCTGAGATTATAGGGACAGGGGTGATGTACGATTGGTTGCCTACTCCCAAGGCGTAATAGTCTGATTCTGAGAAATCTAATGATAATAATTATTAATTACAAACAATATCAGTCGCTCGAACTTAAAACTTTACTCTAGTATTTTTTATTGGTTATGTTCAACTTGCAAATTAATTAAAAATCAATTTAGAATATGAAAATGTTTGAAACTTGAAGTCCCCGGACATGCGCAGTAGGTGGAGCTCGTATTCGCATCGCCGAATTAATGACATCACCCCTAGCTAATGTGACGTAATGCCGTGGATTTTGTGTCAAAATTATATCTACGTCTGCCGTGGAGCTAGCAACGGCATTAAAAATTAACTTATAGAACCTGATTAATTTTTAAACACACAATATAATAACAAAATATAATATAATATCTAAATAACAAACCTTGTAGAGATGTTTTGCAGAAGCTAGAATATCACGTTGAGTTGTTAACAAATGCATCCATTAAAGTTACTAAATTTACATTTTACTACAGAACTTTTTTATGACTGTAATGGTTATACTTCGTAGCCGTAACTTCCATTGATCACGAACATAAAAGTCATGTAAAATACTTGCCAAGAGATTTATTTTTGCTGTTCACTACAAACTAAAGGGGAATGGTTCGATTATTGATATCATTAACACTGTAGTATAGCTCACCACTTGCCGGTATCTTCATATTCAAGCATACATTTAAGCAGTAATAGAGCATTTAACGATAATGTGCACGTTATTGTTAATATAAAAGTATTATTGTCACGCTCAGGTTCCTAAGTAAGGCAAGTTAGGAATTTTCTATAAGTTGTATGAATGAGCGGGCTATCAGTTTTATAGAACAGATAAACCATAAACTATAAATTAGATAACAAAAGCAGCCCAAGATTACTTCTTTTTCAAGTCTAATGTGATGATGCTTATTATCTCCCTATTACCTATGTTTTTTTTATAGAGGACAGATATGTGTACAAGATCCTACACAGAAATTCCAATTGCATAAATACAAGTTGTTTTCAAATTGGTTAGTGATTTAGCATTTATTTGCCAATCTACATACCTAATATTGATTTTGTATGAAGATTTACAGTACATTAATATTTCAAAATTAGAACAAGTAGCGAGCTAGATGCCAAAACTAAATGGATTTGAAATAATTCGACCACGTCTACTGGTTCCAGACTTTCAGCCTCCAAACAGTTCGGCCCCTAGTGACTCATTCATCGTGATTTATCCTCTGGGAATATTCATCCCCATTCGCAGCCAAATGTTTTCAAGGGAAAATTTTCTTTCAAACTCGATTTTTTTTTGTTTTCACGGAGTAAATATTTTAAGATATGGTATGATGATGACAGAATATAGAACGTAAAACATCCATGTAAATTTCAGAAATATTTTATTTTATATCTTATTTAATATCGCTATTTGATGTCCATTACTAATTGCAACTATATTGTATATCATAGATCTTATTCGAAATTAACTACATTTGCATGATTGAGTTTTACAACCCATTTAAATAGCACATATTCCCAGTGAAGCATATAACAGAATACGTAAATATTTAAATTATTACTGTAATGCTTTGAGACTTGAAAGCTCTGCACGCGCATGCTACCCATTATTTTCATCAAAATGTGTAAACTACAGCGTACGTTTGTAAACATATATTTTAAGTACACTTTTAGCAAATTATTGTATTCATGGCATTTATAAGATCATTCGCCAGTATTCGTGCGTTTCATTCTTTGAACGATGATAATTCTTAATAATTTTATAGATTTAAATGAATAAATCTAAAACATCACAATTTAAAACTCGAACACATATTAAGTGGTAATGGAAAAATTAAAGACATACACCAGCCGTTGGTGCTTAAAGATACGTGTATGAAGCGAGCCCATTCTAATATTAAAAGATCAATTTACTGTTACATACATTTGTTTGTTATTCAACTGCCATTATTATTATTCTTCTTGAGCGTTGGACGCAATGCCAAAACCTTTGGCATAATGTGTCGCAATGGTACGCTTTAACTGGGGTCTGACCACAACGGCCACAGGTCACAACGGCCACCTAAAATTTTGGCCGTTGTGGTCATGGTCACAACGGTAACCTCGGTTACAACGGCCACCTATAAGTTTTGGTCACAACGGCCACCTTGGTCACATCGGCCACCTACGCTATTGGTCACAACGGCCACTTTGGTTACATCGGCCACCCGATTCTGCTGGTCACAACGGTCACCTTGGTCACAACGGCCACCTAAGTTATTCGTACACACAATACATATTTTTTAGTGTGAATGTGTGATTTTCTCCGGGGTTGGGGTTTGCACACGCAACCAAACCCCACCGCAGGAATTTTCATTCCTCAAAAAAGAAAACGGCATGGGTGTGTACGAACAGCTGGGGCACTATTCATACATACCGTGTGTACAAATAGCCACTCCGAATTCTAAACAAGAGTGGCCGTTGTGACCAAGTTGTGACCAGCAGAATCGGGTGGCCGATGTGACCAAGGTGGCAGTTGTGACCAACAGCCTGGGTGGCCGATGTGACCAAGGTGGCCGTTGTGACCAAAACTTATAGGTGGCCGTTGTGACCGAGGTGGCCGTTGTGACCATGACCACAACGGCGAACATTTTAGGTGGCCGTTGTGACCGGTGGCCGTTGTGACATAGACTCCTTTAACTCCAAGAATCTAGTCTCCCTTATGAAGTTCCGAATAGGTCCTTAAAGGTAGCTACGAGTTAGTATAGAAGGAAACTTAAACAATACACACATTTTCATGGTCCACTACATAGGGGTGGGCGATATTGAAATTTGGATATCGATATTCGATATCGAAATTATTTCGATATATCGTAATGAAAATTATATCTATATTATTTATCGATATATCGCCCAGCCCTATCACCTACTATATGAGTAAATATGTATTATTGCTGTATTCACAAAAATCATGATGATGATAGTCAAAGTATTCCGACATTAACATTTAAAACAGCAGTAGCCAGTGCAGAATCAACAACTTAGGTATGCATAAATAATACTACTACTGTTCATTTATGACAAGTAAATTTACTTCATGGTTTGGCAAAATTAATTAAAAAGCATTCGCGAAAATGAGTATATTCACCTGTTGCACTACATATATTATACATACTGGCACTTCAATAAACTCAAAGTGTAGGTTATGCAACACTATTTTCACTAAATGTAATATCTCTCAGACTAGCATGTAATAGAACAAACGTGGCCTGTTTTTAAATTTGTACGGTCTTCTGTAAATATGCTTTATTTACCGAAATATATCACGAACTACCTGTAAGATAAACATATAGGCTGGAACGTTTTAAAGGGGATAGTTTTCGATATTACATCAAATATGGATTAAAAATAAACATCGTACGTATAATGCTGAAACGAAATCATTTAATAAATAAGAATTTCGGAAAATACGTTCGTTGACCACACGCCACGCACAGGTGGGTATAACTTCCAAAGGATGTACAGTAATATCTAAATGTATTTTTAGTAACCCAGCATATAAACAGCATCGATCAAAAGTTTATGACTCATGAAACATCCACTAATAGTTTGTGTTAATTTGTTGACGGATAAAAACCCGATCAATATGTTTACCAATTTTCCAACAGCTTGGTTATAGTGGAAACAGCACAAACAAACAAATTGCAAAAAATGCTACGCGAATTACGCTAATTTTAAACAAACGAAGCTCAAAACCCGCAAATTTAAGAACGAAAATAAACTACAAGCACGCTGTTTATGCGACTCAAATGCAACCTAATTGGCATTACACCAATAACGAGACCAGTCGATATAAATATTATTTTGAAGGTTTTGGGTTTTCATGTTGCTAATTATGAATTCCCGACCCTTGTTTTTATGTAACCGTGAATACTATATTGATCCGTCGAATATTCTCGAGCCAAAATATATTTGACTGGCCAATAAACTGGCTATATTACTGGGAATTAAAAGATGTAGATATAGTGGAGTAGAAATACAGAAAAAGACGCTTCCTTCTTCAATTTTTTTTTTTGGCGTAGAACCTTTTTTTTTTTTGGCTAAAACCCATATATTCTTGTTCAGCACATTATTCTCCATATGAAATGGTACTTTACGACCTTTTTGGCTGGTACCGACGTTTTTTATTTAAACAAATTGACCAAAATCGTTAATTTTGGAAAAACACGTTTTTTAACAAATACAACCGTCTAACTCTGAAAGTACGTAACATATCGCTTCCATCTTTTTTTTATTTGAAAGCAGATTAATAAGCACAGATGATGGTAGTATTGTGATTTAAAAAAAATATATGATTTTGTTGTAAACAATGTCTTTATGGCTTATAGAAAGTTTGATGTAGTGAGTTTTTCTGTCGCTTGCCAATTTCTTTATTATTAAAAATTTGTGTATACATGCAGCGAAGATTTTTGAGAGAAAGGTCCAAAATTATTTTTAAAATAAAAAGAAATGTCATATGGACCTTATCTTAAATGTTAGCAATTTTTTAAAACAAGAAAGCGAGCGCGCCTCGTTATATCAGGATTCAACGTGGTCAAGCCGCATGACGTAGGTACCTATTGCATTTACTCATAGATTTAATGTACGGTACGGCAAATGCAAATGATTTTAATAATGATACTGAGACATCCGAAATGCAAATTCTTCATAGGGCTGAGGGAATATTGAGAAAGGAGATGGCAACTTTTGATTTTGGCTAGATGAATTTACGTATCCAACTCCTAATTGTATAAATAATGATAATTTATAAATCAAGTACCGAAGAAATATTGTTGACTTTTGTATCCTGGCTAATTGATAAATCTCGTTATGATAACGTAAATAATGAAGGCAATTCTCAGGCAGCTATTCCTTGCAATATTATTATGAGTCTTTATGATGGAAAATTTAAAATAAATAGTTTTCACGTTAGATTAGGCCTATATATTTACCATTCTGTGGGCAGTAAGAAAATTGTAGATATTCTAAGCCAAATCGGATTGTCTTGTTCTTTCGATGACATAAGGCAGTTACTGACTGGAATAGTAAAGGAAAGGGTTAATACAGAAAGCATCTACATACTTGCAGCCATTCAAAATATCGATGAATCTCAACAAAACTTCATTCATGCAAGCATGGATAATTTCGACTTTTTTCAACGCCAATCGGAAGCTACTCTCTCGTACAAGAGTGTCTCCAAAGGTGGACAATATTCACTAAGTAGTGAAGAAATGAAAATACCTTTTCAGAATATTTTAAAATACATTAAAGACCCCAAGCGCGACCGAAACCAAAATACAAAATATTTCCGAACTTAATCTATCCCGTGGCAAATATAATTATTCTGGAAACCTCAATTTCGCATGGAAAATGTTGCACACCTTAGAATCACTGAATTTTTGGTTTGGACTGATTACAACAACACTATATCTGAAAATCAGATTCATGTGTCGAACATTGCGTATTTGCCGTTTTTAAATGCTCCACGTACAGAATAAGACATCAATGGTAAGATTTGTAGGCTAGGTTAGATATTTTAAATTAATACGATAGATACCTACTTGTTTTGTTTCTTGTTAAATTACATTTTCCGACGACCACTATGAAATGTAACCAAATTCGCACCGTTTACTGTTACTGAAAATTGTATATTTCGCATGGCAACGAAACCGTGTGATATGAGCGTGTGCAATATATTTCACACGCTAGACGATAAGAAATAGTTGGCCACTTTGAAAATCGTCATTCGTTTTATTAAAAATTAAATATTGAAACGTCAAATTGTAGCAAATGCAACGAAGTGCAGTACCTACTAACCTGTTACCAGCCGAATTTTTATTAAGAAAATTGGTAAATTGTAATAAATAAAAGAGGTAAATACATTTAATTCACATAATTTTATATTTTATTTAGTTTTGCTGTTGATATGGACGATATGGATGATAAAATGTTATAATTCATTAATTTTTTTATTTTGCTATTTTTAAAACAGAATTAAGTGGTGATCGGAAAACTTGTGGTCGTCGGAAAAGTACAGTGTACAACCCGTGCTGAATGGATATTTCAAACTCGTATGCTTAAGGCTGCAGTTTACACCTTGAAATATACCCCATTTTATGCACATTTTGTTCCAATTTTTCAGAGCCAATTTTAAAGTAGGAAGGGCGGGCGAAATTTTTTTCTTATTATTGGTGTTTTATCTGTCTACCCATAGAACGTTTTTGTTTAATTTCTAAAAAATAACTTTTCAGCATTAAAAAATGTACAACTCTATTTTACTTTAAAATTTTCAAGTAGTATTTACAAAAATATGGATATCGAAAAATTCTCTCTATCAATAGATAGATATAACCACGCTCTTTCAAATGCCACAAGAATTTTTTTTCTAAAATGCAAATTAATTCGGAAATGATGGAAATAAAATTTTAGAAATATCAATATAATTCACCTTTTGCAATTTAGCATATAGGCAACACAACTAACAGGACCATTAACTCAGAATGGAGCCAATACACAAAAGGCGGATTATAACGGATTACAACTTTCTGGTATTGTTATTTGACAAAAAAAAATTAAAATAATATAACGACAAAATCTATATTCAATACAGTAAATTCATTATTCTTTATTGCATTTATCAATTTTAGTAACGTCAGAAGAATCTGAAATATTTAAAAATATGAAACAAAATTCCAAGGCAAGCATTATTCTTGTTATTGTAGGTATGCAACTTTCCATACATCAAATTCGATTTTGCTTTAAGTAAATGCCAGCCTTAAGCCACTCGCCAAGGCTCGTGGCTCAAACTTTCATACTCGTTTGAAATATCCAATTTTCAGCACTAGTTATACAATATACTATTACTCATTATAAATATTGCGTTATTTTATTAATAAAAAATCCGTCGCGTCGGTCGTTTGGTTTAGTTTATAATAGCTAGTCCTGAGCTAGTCCAGTGTTCCAGTGGCGAGACTCCGTACAATTTCGCTGCTAGTAATCACACATTTCGCTCATTACCTAACGTATATATGCGCGCGCTCGAATAAAAATTCCTAACATTTAAGATAAGGTCCATTGACATTTCTTTTTATTTTACAAATATTTTTGGACCTTTCTCTCAAAAATCTTCGCTGCATGTACCTATACACAAATTTTTAATAATAAAGAAATTGGCAAACGACAGAAAAACTCACTACATCAAACTTTCTATAAGCCATAAAGACATTGTTTACAACAAAATCATATATTTTTTTTAAATCACAATACTACCATCATCTGCGCTTATTAATCTGCTTTCAAATAAAAAAAAGATGGAAGCGATATGTTACGTACTTTCAGAGTTAGACGGTTGTATTTGTTAAAAAACGTGTTTTTCCAAAATTAACGATTTTGGTCAATTTGTTTAAATAAAAAACGTCGGTACCAGCCAAAAAGGTCGTAAAGTACCATTTCATATGGAGAATAATGTGCTGAACAAGAATATATGGGTTTTAACTGGTTCTACGCCAAAAAAAATTTTTGGCACAATTTTCGGTCATTTCTACTCCACTAATAGGAAAGTGAAGAATTACTAATTTTATTATTTTGTGATATAAAAATAAAAAATTTGAAACACGTTGTATAAGTTTTATCAAATTTAATTAATAGTTTTGAAAAATGTTTTGTATTCTTATTACAAACAGGAATTATTCGTTTATGTGAGAATAATAAATATTCAGTCAGCAGATTTACCAATTCCGGATAACAGAGAAACTTAATTACTAGCTCTAGGGTAGTTAGGCAAAATTAAACCTCAATGAAGATACACAACCCATAACATTAGTACAAAATGCACGTTTACTGTCTCATAATATATAAGAGCCTCCCTATGTAAATAACACACAACAGTTTCCAAACGGGTTATTAGTTTATTACTATTAAGCAGCAGAACCTGATTATTACAACCCTTATTAAGTATTTTTTAACATTTGACCCTTAGAATACCTATTATGATTATGTACAAGGCAACTCTTTCAAAATGTTACTTTGAATTGGTTGGAATGTGGAATGAAAGTTCACAAACACATTGGTAATCACATAAAAAAAATGTATAGCGGTAAAGTCGACGGAAACATATTTATCTGACATTACGAATCCTATTTTCTTTGGGTATACAGGGTGTCCGGAAACAACGTTCCGTAACTTCGGGAGATGATTCTACATCCAAAAATATGAAGAAAAGTTCTCATGAACAGGGGTCCGGAAAAGCTTTCTAACGGAGCTACGGCTCTTTGAAGAGAGGCCTCAAAATGTGTTGTTTTATTAATTAGTTAATCAATACACCCTACCCGTTACGCACGCCCCTGGCTTTTTTTTCTATTTTTAACATTACCAAACTATTTCCCGTACCAAATATACCCTGGGTACCAAATTTTATCAATCTCGTTTCAGTATTGATTAACTAATTAATAAAACAACACATTTTGAGGCCCCTCTTCAAAGAGCCGTAGCTCCGTTAGAAAGCTTTTCCGGACCCCTGTTCATGAGAACTTTTCTTCATATTTTTTGATGTAGAATCATCTCCCGAAGTTACGGAACGTTGTTTCCGGACACCCTGTACATTGAAATTGCCAAAGGGATAACGAACCAATTCGTAGAGTTCATAAAACTAAATCCAGAAATGACCTGCAGGATTAGAGCATTTAAGTGAAGATCAGAGTATAACCCAGAAATCGGATAAGGACGGGTGTTAAATTGCTTTGTTTTATCCGAAGAGCAATTAACAAATTCGATACTGGATTATTGAGGATGCGATGCAGACAGAACGCAAAAGTTTTTATATTGGGATTAAATTCAACCGGTGCAGACAAGTTGTGGACGAGGTTGATACACCCAATTCAACATAGACCCCCAGCCTTTCCCCTTCTTTACTAATGGTTTTAAGCCTTTTTATTAACACATTGAATGGTATATGTCAACTGAAGACTTCGGTAATTGATCAAGACAGTGTTAGGTATATCTATAGAGGAAATACCTGCTTGCCTCAAAAATAGGTATGTGGAACGCCGTTGCTAGCTGCACGGCAGACGTGGATATAATACCCACACAAAATCCACGGTATTACGTCATTGTCAAGGGGTTACGTCATTAATTCGGCGACGCGAATACGAGCTCCACCTACTGCGCATGTCCAGGGAAAATTATTCCATTATGAAAGGTTCAAACATTTTCATATTTTAAATTGATTTTTAATCAGTTTACAAGTTGAATACGACCAATAAAAAATACTAGAGTAAAGTTTTAATTCTTCTCTAAGTGCGAGCGATTGATTTTCTTTGTAATTAATAATTATTATCATTAAATTTGGGAGTAGGCAACCAATCGTACAGCACCTCTGTTCCTATAATCTCAAAAGCTGAAATAATTTTCCAAGTCCCCAGACATGCGCCGAGTCGGCCGATTAAACGCCACCCCATGACAATAACGTAATGCCGTGGATGTTGTGTCAGAATTATATCCACGTCTGCCGTGCAGCTAGCACCGGCATATGTGGAACTCCAATTACATGGTTAAAATACTATAGTACATAAACTTGAAGACTTACATTGAAAATGATGCAAGTCAACTCAAGCACACACAATCCAAAAGCAAGTTACTAACGCCGCCGTTTACAGTGTGCAAACCTGAATATGAATATGTTAATCATTTATTTCAAGGTAAATGTCAGAAATGTGAACATCTAATTTTGTATGGAGGAAATTGTACATATAACTCCTTAAGTTTCAAATTAGACTTGTATTAATTTGAAGTTTGTTATGATGTTAAGGACGTTGTTGCCATTTACTTGCTTCTCCGTTATTTTGTGTCACATTTGCAAGCGAACAAACTAATAGATTTCAATTAATATTTAATTAAACCTGCTGCTTTGAATTACGGTGTGTAGATTACAAAATTTGCATTTGCAAATGTAGACCCCGAATATGAAACATATTAACCAAACATTTGTATTATACCAGACAGGTGATATTGTTTATACCAATGTTTGGCGATAAGAACTGAGGACCTTTTGAATTGAGTAGAATTTAATAAATATTACCTAATAAACTGGATTGAATTAGGAATAGTGTTGAATAACTGAAGTCACGAACTAGCATTCCTGTCAGTTTATCTAACAAATAAAATATAGCAATCATAAGTGACTAAATTATACTGTTGTAATGTTTCCAGGCCCGTTTGGGCTATTCTTTGGTTACCTAAACTTTGACGTGGGCGGGTGGGCGTTCGATGTTACTTAGATATTTTTGTTTTTCAACTTCTCAGTTCTCTTAGAAATTACCAACTTCTAGTATCGACAATTTATCGGATTGACTATTAAAAACGCTTCCGCTTTCCCACAAAAAAGTTTCAAGAAAAATATATGTATCCCTTTTATAGGAATAAGCACAGTTAAATCCAGCTACTTGTTATGAGGTTAAAGTTGGCACTAAAAACTTTGAAACATTAAGCCATTTCGTTAGTGCTGAGCCTATACATATAAAAACTAAAGCTAAAAAGTTGGTGAAATAAGAATTTCACTGAATGCTTGAGCAACAAACTTTGAACAAAGTAAACATTACCATTCATGGCTACCTCCGCACTTTTACTGGCTTTTAGGTTCGTGAAATGTATCGGATGTATTCTAAATTTCATCCTATCCGCAATGAATTGATTGTAGACACCACCACCGTCTTTTGTATATTACATTTGATTTCTCACATTAAAAGCCTTTAAAATTTTTGAACATTTTAATTTCAAATTAAATGTTGAAATCGGGGTATTTGTTATGTTTATGTCTACAAGACAATGTGAAATTTTCTGTAGAATAGACTTTTTAGCAAGTGTTAACAACAAATGATACACGTGAATATGTAGGCTACTAAATAATTTTATGTTTAATAAATATATAGTCAAAGTGAATCTAGGTTGTACAACTAACCATTTAAAATAAATATGAAGACTAGAGTTACCTACGCATAAATTTATTTTAAACTTAGTAAATTATGAGTTTTGAGTTTTTTTATTGTTCATTTCAACTATTTCAAACTAATTAAACTTCCAACAACAGGAGAACAATTAACTTCGTTAGGTACTGAAACGTGCAACATCAAAATGTGTATCTAGCGCTATAAAATAGTTTATTAATCCGACCTTTTAATATTATGAAACTGAATTTAATCAAATTAAATTTAATCTTTGATTTAATAAGATGACCTACCTATTTATTATAGCACGGATTGGCTTGTGGCATGATATTTGATGTCGATGACGTTCATAATCCCGATAATTTAACACATGAAATGAAGCAAACGCTGCCACTTTTAAGAACTAAAATATTACCAAAGACAGTTTAAGAATTGCCACTATTATTACACTCGTTTGGGTATCTTTCAGTGGATATCATAATGGACCGATTATTAATAAGGTATAAAAAAAGGTAACAAAGGTATGAAAACATACTTAACACTTAAATATACCATAAGAAATATAATTTTGGCGATATAATTTGAAGATTGCTACGATCGCTTGTTGCTTTTCAATTCTGTGAAAAACATTTGTGTCAATGTTTCAATCATTTGAACATAATTGCTAAGCAACAGAAACTCGAGTATTAACACTGCAAATTTTATTAGGAAAAATTATATCACGAACTGTATTCGACAAGACTATTTCACGAATAAATAGATATTATATAAGTAAATATAAAATTTAAATCATTATTAAGCACAAAACTATTATAATAAAAATTCAATTCTGACAAATAAAACGAAACTGACACGTTTTACCCGTTAAATATTCGTAACGATGGAAATAACGTTCAACCAATCTCTGAGAATTGTCCTTCATCAATACAATGTGGGTTGGTCACGTGGTTAGTTATCCGAACGTCCGATTTTGCATTATGAAGAAAGCATAGTAATGAGTGGAATTAATCGTCAAGTAAATAATATCTAATAATTTTTTTGCGAAAATCTTTTCATTTACTACACGATCGAGCTATTTTGTTTCCTTACTATATGCTTGTTAACACATTGGTACCTATGTTGAATTTACTAGTTGCTACGCGTGCACAGATCGCTAATAGTATATTACGTACCGAGGACCGTAGGTGCAACGTTTATGACCGAAGATGCAGTTTGGAAAACATAGGCGAATCCGAGCTTTTCTAAGCATGCGAGGTCATAAATGCAACTAAGGTACTAGGTGCGTTTAGGAATAATAATTATATTTATTTCGAGTATTTTGACTTTTAGTTTTCAAACTATAGGGACTTTTTTTCTGGGGATTTTTGTACCGGGGACTTTTTTTCCGGGGGCCTTTTTACCAGGGAACTTTTTTCTGAGGGACTTATTTTCCGGGGATCTTTCTTTCTGGAGACTTTATTTCCGGAACCTTTTTTCCGGGGACCTTTTTTCCTAGATTCGCTTACGATGCAGGTAACACGAAAAACGAACATATGTTTTCGTACCGTAACTTGGACTTCTCTGAGATTATTGCTGAACATCCAATTTCCCAAGCTTGTTTAATCTCGCTGCTTTCGGAACATTCATTCCAACAATAACACTGCAATATTGAACAATAACTGTCGACATGAAAATAAGTGACTAATCACATGCCTAGTTTAATAACCCACCGGTTACACAAGCAAGTATTACTGTCACTGGCACTGTCTTGACATTTGTACAATCATGACAGATTTAAGAAATGCGTTTACTCTCACTGTCATACCGATGATTTTTAAAATGGCGTTAACTGAAAAACAAGTAACAGCAGTCGGTGCTGTATTAGCTGTACATTTCTTAGAAATAGAAGAACTAAAAGAAAGAAAAAATAAAAGAAAATACTGGGTAAAACCTTTCTTATCAAAAAGACTGAAGTACGATGTTCAGTCTATTTTACTGAAAGATTTGTTAACGGGAGATCACAAGGATTATAAAAATTTTAGAATTAGTAGAGCACGTATGGTTGTGGAGACCACTTTTGGTCGACTTACTAGTAGATTTCGAATTTCCCATATTCCATATAGGTACCAATTGAAATTAATTTAAATTCTTTAAATTGGGTAATAAAAGCTACTTGTGTTTTACATAATTATTTAAGTAAGGAAACAAAAAAAATGATTTATTAATGAGCCGCAAATTGAAGAAATGTAATGAACATAATTTAACAAACAAATAATAATTCATATAAATTTGCATACGGCTCGTTATTTTGTAATAGGTGGTAATGTATACCCTTTCAAAGCAATAAAATTTAAAGCAAAACTTTAATAACAATATTTATAAACATTATTTTCGGCAGAAGCCGCTTAAAATTATTTTGAATAATCGCATGAACCGCGTAACCGTAGCTCTGTGTCAAGGTTAAATAATTTATGTCTACCTACTATGCATATTGCCCGTGTTTTTTAGTTTCCGCCATTTTGGATTGATAAAATCTTACTACAACTGTCCGTTCAATGGCTTGCCAATTATCACGACAGCACTGTCATGCCTGTGACAGTTAGGAGCAAGTAGGGTTTACACGTGACAGTTGATTGTCAAGACAGTGACAGTGACAGTAATACTTGCTTGTGTAAACAGAAGGTGGCATGCCAATTGTCATGACAAACTGTCATGCCTGTGACAATTAGGAGCAAGTAAGGGTTTACATGTGCCAGTTGATTGTCAAAACAGTGATAGTGATAGTAATACTTGCTTGTGTAACCGGTGGGTAAGTTTTTATTGAAAACGTTGCAAAACCACGGTTACCGTCCGTCGCTGTTGCAGTGATTATTTCAAAATTGTTATGATAAAATGTGATATTTAAGTAATTTTTTTTAAGTTTTAATCGTACAAAAAACGATATAATAAGCATCACGAACGTTTAGGAGTGCCATTCTCAAGCAATAATTAGAGTCGTCGCTTCGCCCCTCCTCCAAACAATTGTCTTCGATCGGTAAAATGTCTATACCGTTCTTAATACTTAATATACTATTTTATTGGCTTCTTTTTGTGTTTACGTATTTAAGGCTCTACTTTACCAAAAATAAATTTCGTTTTCAAGTATCACAAGTTGCATACTTTTGGTATTACCTAAGATAATAATTTAGTTAGTTAGTCGAAGGTCTCGGGTTTTGAGCAGGTAGATCGTTTAGTTGATTTCGCATTGAATTATCTCTGTTTACAAATGTACCACAAATTGTGATATCCAAAATTGCAAGCATGAAAGACGAAAACATATTTACTACTATTTATAATAACGTGCTTTTTGTTCTCTTCACTAAATGCTACCATACTTTAGAATTTTACAGTAGCAATTTAGAGTGGTTTAAAGATTAATTGCAACAGTAAGAGTAATTTGAAAAGCGATAATTATTTCAACTCTTATCTTTCACTCCAATCTAGGAAAAAATAGTCGTGGAAAAAAAATCCGTGGATAAAAAAGCCGGCGGAAAAAACAGTCTACGGAAAAAAATCCACGAATTCTTCAACCGCAACCGCGCATAAAGGGAGGGGAACGGGTGCCCAAAATTAACAAAAATATGCTAGCGTAATATTCCAATAGTAATAAATGAATCTAGGTAAAAAAAGCTCGGGGAAAAGAGCCCCGGGAAAAAAGCCCCGAAAAAAATAATCCCGGAAAAAAAGCCCAAGGAAAAAAAAGCCCTAGGAAAAAAAACCCCGGAAGAAAAAGCCCCCTGAAAATTTTTTTGAAAGTTTGTTAAAACTATTGGGGCATAACATAAGGTTTCGTGAACAATAGATATTTATTTACCTACCTATATGTTTATACCCTTATTTTCATTCTTGTATCAAGAAATTTTGTTGAGTGCAGTACCTAAGCTCATTATCCAGTTTTAAACCAAGCAAACAACTTGTAATGGGCCAAGGTTTCAAATTGTAGATAGTAATCTCGTGTAATCCCATAAAGCTTGGAGTTTTGTCCGTTAGTAGTATCTTAAAAACGAAAATATATGTTTTGGTGGTGGCCTAAAATTGATTTTGTTTTTTTGAAATAAAAATCAAATTAGAGCCGATGAAGCAAATATAAGCCTGTAGCGCACTAGCCTGTTACAAACTCTATCGATTCATATAAAGTTTTCTTATTTTGGAGTACAAGTATTCAAATAAGATGGTTTATAAATTTTATACATTTTTAATTAATTATAGCCAACTAAATAACTAATTTGCAAATATACGTCTATAGCGCACTCATAAACGTTGTATATAAGCATTTTCAATATCGATACTTGTTTTAAACTCCATAATTAACTTTTGAGAGCGTTTAAAAACAGTACAGTTTTACTTAAATTTCCAGCTAGGTAAAGTTATGTTTATCTGCAGTTTTGTTTATATCTAGAGTTCAGTATCATCAATTGGCAGAGCTATAATTTATATTCTTCTATAGAAGACGAAATCATAAAATCCCTGGACGAGACAGCTTTTAATTTTTCACAAAGCTTCTGCCCACGCGAGACTCAAGCGGGAGACCCTAATGCCCTCACCGCCACTCTACTTCCTTCCCTCTAATTTTATTAATTCTGGGGAAAATCAATTTATGACTTCCATCATAAAAATACACCATTTGCATAAACGCAGTTTGGGTTGTTAGTTCCAATTTTTCATGATTATAATGGTAGATATCTAAATAATCATATGATACAATCCAATGACATTATACAAACCTTTTCATCCAACGTTTCATAATTCAATGTTTGTTTAGTGAATTGATTGGAGAAGGTGGTTTAAGTATAAATACTAGGACACAAAGCCCTACCACCAAAATATTTAAGTAAAACCCAAATACGTATTTTGTCAGCTAAGCTACCATCCTCAGTCTAGGAAAACTACTAAACTTAAACTATCTAAAGTAACTACGGTGTGAGGAAAGACCTCAGAACCAAGTCAACAATGGAAATCTAAATATTTTGGTGGTAGGGGTTTTATTGAATCACTACGGTTTGCCCCTGTGGCATTACCCCTTTTCGCCAAAACACTACTATGTTATTAATGGTATTTGAAACTAATCAAAAATGATATTTGCCATTTTATTAAATAGTTACCGTGTATGCTATTCGTATATTAGTTAATTAACATGTCATTCAACTGCGCTTGTGTCTCAGAACAAATAATATTAACAGCCATCCACATCATGTAAATAAATTGCTCGCCATGCGTCAGTCTAGTCTACGCTCGATAAATGCAGCGCCAGGGTGTCTTCAATTCTTATGCGTGGGTTCTTTACAGGGTGTCCAAGATAATATGATGTACATTCAGTGACAAATGTTTTCACCAGTATGATACCACTGATCCCGCTTTTCTCAGAAATGTAAGAGGAAAGATAACGCCGCTTTTATTGTTTTATATAGGTATGTTGTCAACACAGTTAACAAGATGAAATCAAATATAGAAATGTGTTATACTTCTCAGTAAAGCGGGTTACAGTGGAACAAGACTGGTGAAAACATTTGTCACTGACTGTACATGGGGATCTCAACTACCAAGAGATATGAAAATAGTTGGCTTAAAATTTTTAATTGTTGGAATTGAATTCCTCGTATCCGCTTATGTAAGAGTACCGAGTTTCAATTGCATAACGTTATAATAATAAAATACTTATTCGAAATTTTCGAAAAGGACAAATTTCAGCTTTTTCAGAATATTTCAGAAGTACTTGCAGATATCTTAAAAGTGAATACATTTTCGCAAGGGGCGCATTTGCGTATCTTTTTTCTAATTTTACCAACTTCGTATCTCTTAAGGTAGCTGATATACCCATGTACACACTGTATAGGTGAATTGCTTATGTAGTTTTTGATACAATTGGGTCATCTTGGATTTTTTCATACATGTTGTAGCATGTTGAAAAGCCAAAACTATTGCTAGGTACTTATTGATTTGGGAACAGTTTTTTAAATTTGTTTATATGGTGATAGATTATTTTTCAAATGCATTACAGCAGTCCCCTATCTAACACTTGAGTCAAAAAGAAAAACGGGCGCCCAATAGAGAAAACTATTTTGTGCCATAGACAAACGAAATCGCATGGACTGACAATGGTCATAATAGTTATTTGTGTACCAAGGACGCGAAATGTGCGCCCTCGAGATTGTCTTTCCTCGGCCGCAAGCGTCCTCGGCGACAATTTTCTCTCGGTACGCTAAAGAATTTCGCGGACAAGGTATACACAATATTTTTTGTGCAACCGTAAAAAATGTGTAATTGTAAATGTTATTGCTTTTAGAAAACCTACAGCTTAATTCATTGTAAATAGAAAAACGGCTTTCAGTTAGTGCGTTACTATGGATATGGAGTAAATAAAACAATCAGTTTTGTATAAATTACAATGATTTTTACTTTAGCGGACGCTACCATAGCAGCGGCCGTGAAATTAGATTTCGCGTCCTGAACAGCGGACGCGAAACGCCCACTTCGCGTACGGTTGCACAAAAAATTTATTATACTAATCAAGCCCATCCTTTACAACTTCTGGGAAAGGTCTGGTCTACCCTTATTTGCGAAACAGTGTAACACTTTTATGAATACTTTATAAATACAATCCTTAATAACGTTTCTACTGTTTTTTTTAATTAATTAGACATGCATTACGGCGAGGGCCAACTGCCAGGGTCATATCTCACTTAATGTAAGATATACAACATGACGAGGTCTAGATTCGAACCCGGAAACTCTTGGGTGTTGAGTGGATTCAAATAGTTTGTACTTTTTATAATAAATATTAGAAGAACTAAAAATGATAAAGCTACACCCTTAAATAAAAAATATATAGGTGCAGGGAATTAAGTTGGTAGAGTAACACACTTGCTACCGAGTACCTATAATGCTCAAATGATGGTGTTTTATAGCAGTGATAGACGTTATTTTGCTGAGTTACTTTGACGGAAAAACTTTATACGAGTGTTTTGCACTATACATTCCAGCTTAATCCGAAGCTACTGCCACAATTACAACTTTGTAATTCCAACATTGTTGTTAAGATTGCGGGCATAGTTACTTTAATTGTAATTCCACTTTTAAGTTGCTTTGTCTTACGTTTAATAACTTAATAATTGAGTGATTGTTACAAACCTCAGCCTTTTTTTGTATTACTTATAAAGGAACTTCTTAAAGTAGGAATGTATTTTATCTATTAACGTTATTTTTCTTGGTTTTTGAGCAATTCTTGGGTATCAAACAAAAACCTTCTCAATTATGCTTTATTGTATAAATTTCATTTCTTAAATTGGACATTCTGATTTATGATCCGTTACTTATTTTAAAATACATGATAGGTACGGTTATCCTAATTTATTATCAAGGTTATACTTTCTTTGCGAAATACAAGTTAATGGTAGATCAATTTGTATTGAATAGTAGACGGGTATACTTCAAATACGCATTTACTATTACTATTGCGACAGCATCAAATCAATTAATTCAATTTATTGAAGCTTGAATTTGGTTAGAGCCTACACAGAGAGCCCTAATGCTTCACTTCAGTTAACTCAACCACTACATACGCCAGAAACTAAATCTTCTTAACTTCTAATTGTGATTTACGTAAATGGTTGTGCGATTATATTGCTGTTATATCTACTAGGACGATTTGTGTGGTTTAAGTCGTGTGTTAATTACAATATACACTAATGAATGAAATTTATCCATAATTATGAACAATGGTTTCATAAAATCAATGTGACTAATGATTCGAATGTATTCTAATGCTGAAACCGAAGCGGTTACTTTAATGTAGGTGTTAAGGTTAACTCAACATAAGAGCTAAACCTACAAATTCAATTATTGTGCATTAAAAGGAATAACAGTATGTTATTCTAAAAGTTGTATAGAAATACATAGCTAACAGTAGCCTTGATAAACTGCTTCAGAATGATAAAATAAAACAAACATACCGCAATGTTTGCTGCAGTGGGCAGGGCATCTTTATACTGATATTGTTCAAATACTTAGAAAGCAAAGTTAGTAGTTACCGAAAGCCTGTAACAAACGCATTGCTCTATTTTGGTGCAAGTCTTTTCTAGTATGATCCGAATATTAATTATCAGTAAGACCATCGTCTTGTTACCTTAAAAAATAATTTAAGTTGCATAACAGGACGTTGATTTTACCTAAGTATACTTATAGGTTCTGAATAGATATTACATAATTTCTTTTCCTATTCTATGAATTATTCTTACTTGTGGTAATGAAAAAACATCAAATTATGACATTATTTTAAGTAGCTGCTGGTCTATAGGGGAACAGGGACACGTGAGACCCTAAAGAAGTGTTCATCTTGATTTTGTCTAATTAGCTAAAATGTGCTATTTTTTATTACTATTTAACAGTAAAATCCTAAATGCATAAAACTTAAACCACCTTACCACGAGCCGGTCGAAAATGGTGTATTTTCGATGCAGTCGATCATTTAATACAAGTTTCATCTTCCATAAATCAATTGTGAGACAGGACTTTTGTTTCAGATGAAATGTTGCTAAAACTTACTTAACTTGAAATACAATCAGGTGTTTCCACGATAAATCCCTAAATTCAATAGATTTTCTTTAAAAGTTTTTAAAGGTAATTTTCAAATAGAGTTTCCTTCACTTAAATGCTTTCCCAAACTGAAAGAAGGAATATCTTTTGAACATATCACGCCCTAAACGTATCGGAACACTTGAAAGAACGTTCTCAATACGATGTTTATGCAAAGAGCACTTTAAAACGTTAAAGATATGAGGTTAGTACGGGGAATTCTAGTAAGTTTCCGGGAATAAAGTGCATTGTATAAATTGAGTCCGAGCAACAACATTTACCCAACGAGGCATTAATGCAAACTTACACGAAAAAGCTTTTGTCGGTTTTCTACAAAGTAAGCACCAGCTTGAACACCCCATTTCGGTATTATGAAAACTGCTATTGTTTGTCTTTATTAATAATAACACTTATGCAGAAAATAAGTTGCTCTTCTACAACTTTGTTAAATTATGTGTCTTTCAAACTAAATGGTCGTAGCCTACTTTAGTTACCATGAGAAGTGCAACCAATACGTAGTATCTAGAACAAACAGGATTTTACAAATCGACATTAAACTGCCAAGTCAAGGGTTGCGCTGATCAGTAAGTTTCTACCAAAGTTTTTATTACAGCTTCTACAAAAGAAACAATATCGTTGAAATGTCTCAAAAACGTTTGGAAGTGGAGCGAAGTAGAAATAAAAAGATTTCTTGTATCAAACTGAAAGATCACAAAAGAGTTTGAAGTTTTGCTAAAAAATAAACATGAAAAGTACAACGGTTAGCTTATATTTTCTGAAATTTTAAGAATCGGGAAAAACTACCAATTTGTATTATAATAGGTACCTATTTTCAGACTACAAATTGCTATTAAACTCGGGAAAAGGATTGTAAATAATTCTTGACCGATTTTAAACGAATAGGTTTAGAGTTTACATTATTCTGATTATTATACGAAGATGTTGCAATTTCAAATTGACACAGTTTTTACTGTGTTCATCATAAAAAGCTGTGCTACCTATTTATTACAGGGATCACTGTAAACTGCTTTTTATAATACTTGATATTTTAACAGTGCCATCACTATTTATTTATGGATGTCTAATATAATGTAAATAGTTATTGTGTCTTAGGAAGTATTTTATCCACGCAAGAATGTTTAAACGCGAGAACCAAGTTCGAGCATTTAATTTTCTTAAGTGGATGAAATACTACTAAGACTACACGTATGCAATACAACGTTTTATCCACAAACAGAGCAGAAAGTGGCGTTTTTAAATTAATATTTTGGAAAAATTTTATTTTGACATTTTGAACTGACTTTTGTCATACGTGTTGCTATAGATTTACGATTGTTTTAATTATAAGACCTATGTGTTTTATTAATATCATAAGACGTCTCTTAATAGTGGAATTATGACCTTTTAATACACTGGTTGTGGATAAAACTAATTTATACAAGTTTAATTGTGCTTCAGTGCTTCGCATGGTAGGTATAGTACCTACTCGCCATGCCAACGACGGAGCGATAGCGTACTGTAATGGTTTCATGGGTTGGCTTTGATTTAATGTTTTGGGTTGCTAAGTTAACAAAATGATTCTTTAATTTAAAAATAATAAAATATAAGTAACATCCGTTACATTTGGTGACCCCTCCGACTGATTTGGACAAGAAAAATGGTAAAAAATTAATGATGTATTGATTGGTTTTATTGAATGGTAATGGTTTTGCTACTGCTATTGACTATAACTGGATATTATCAAAGATAAGTGTTTGGTGCTAATTTATCAATTTTAGTTTGAAAGACTATTTAAACTTATATTACACACTTTTTAAATGTTATTTTTTTTTAAATTCACCTAATATTGAACGCAACGTTAGATTTTATGTCAAATGTGACATAAATCAATTTCAAAATTAACTACGAACATTTTATTAAAATTTTGGTTATTGTGAAGTGAATTTTTGTCATTAATTAATATGGAAGGGGTTATGGGATGGATTTGGATGTCATTTATGGTGCGATTGGGGCAGATGATAGTGGTTTTTTGTTTGAAATAATGTTTTTTATTTGTTTTGGGATGTTCGCACTTACGCGAACACAAAAAAAGTGGAGGTGCCCATCTCCTCTGGACTTTCACATACTAAAAATTAACATTTCGTACTTAAAAAAGTACTTTGTTAGGGCAGATAAGGGAAACACTTTAGTATTTTTACCTAAAAATGATTATTTAGAAAATGTCAATGATTTTATAACAGATTCTAATCTAGAAATTTTAAATAGAGATCCAACAAATAAATACCAAAACCAAATAAAACAAACAATTAAAAATTGTGAAATTACTTTAACACCATACGAGAAACATAACATAATATATCCAAATCCACAACCACCAAAATTATACGGTTTAGTTAAAATACATAAACCTAACATTCCTATTAGACCTGTAGTTTCATACATACATGCACCAAACCACATGCTAGCTAAAACATTAAATAATATAATTAATAATTTAGGATACACTCCAAAATATTCAGTTAAAAACACTTCTGAATTGATTAATAAATTAAGTAACATTAGCTTACCACCACTATGTAAAATAGTTAGTTTTGATGTTACGAGTATGTTTTCACAAATACCCCCACAGGAATGTATTCCTTTATTAGAAAATGTTTTAGTTAACAATAACATTGAATTAACAAAAAGGATAGAGTTGATTCAATTATTTGAACTTTGTATTAATCAAAATTATTTTATTTTTAATGATAAAATTTATCTTCAGAAAGATGGGTTACCAATGGGTAGTCCCATTTCACCACTATTGGCTAATATTTTTATGGAAAATATAGAAGATCAAATATTTGAATCAAATCTATCAAATAAAATTGTATTTTGGTTTCGTTATGTTGACGATATTTTGGCATGTTTTGATAGTTCTTTCGAATACATTGACGACTTTTTAATTTTTATTAATACTTTACACCAAAAAATTAAATTTACACTAGAAATTGAACAAAACAGATCTATTAACTTTTTAGACTTAAACATAAAAATTAATTCAGAAAACATACTCGAATACTCAATTTATAGGAAACCTACACAAACTGATATTACCATACCACATAACTCTTGTCATCATAATACACATAAATTAGCAGCATATCAATCTTTAGTACACAGAGCTCTAAAAATAATTTTAATAGAGAAATTTCCATTATTAAACAAATTGCATATAGCAATGGTTATAACACTACACTTATTGACACTTTAATTAAAAAGAAAAATTATAAATTAGCTATTCAAAAAGTTTATTCCATTAATAACACTGATAAAACATTAAAATACGTTTCAATTCCATATTTTGGTAAAATTTCAGAAAAGATTGCTAAAATTATAAATAACACAAATAAATATAAAGTCATTTTTAAAACAAATAAAAATATTCTATACTCTCTTTTCAATGCTAAAGACAAAATTAATGATTTGCTAAAATCAGGTATTTATAAATTAAATTGTTCACATTGTGATTCAGTATATATAGGTCAAACAATTAGAAATTTTAGTATTAGGCAAAAAGAACATATCCGTTGTTACAAATATAAACATGCACATAAATCAAATTTTGCTAAACATTTGTTAGAACAAAATCACACATTAACATCTAATAATACAATTAAATTTTTACACTTTTCTGATAACAAAAATAAATTAAACATTTTAGAAGCTTTTGAAATTTATAAACACACAAAAAACAACATACCTTTAATGAATGAGCAAATTGATCTCTTAGATTCTCCTTTACTGAAGATTTTGGAATAAATATCTTTTTAAAACACTGATAAGCGACTGACCTCCGACGGGTTGACTGGGGCCAGCTGCTTCACGCAGTGTTAAAATAATAGAATCAAGGAGTTACTATATTTTTGCATTTGTTATAATATTTTATAATAGCTTTTGACAATGGCACAATGATGCCGAAATACGTATAAAGCGAATAAATCTTATTATTTCCCGTTGAAATCGATATTTTATTTAATATTTATTATTTATATAATCATGGATTTCAACAAAGTGACGCTTGAGAATGTCAATATACTTTGTAGAATGTTTATGTAGCTTTGAGCTTGCTAAAGCAATAAAAAAGTTTATTCAACATAACACGAATACGGAAAAATTCAGAATGGCGTTCTATATTATAGTTTCCATAAGATAAAGCACTTTTTACCATTCGTTTGTGTCCAACCGTTCCTGCGCCAAACCGTCCTTGCGTAAAACGTCCCTGCGCCAAATCGTCCCTACGCCAAAATGGCCACGCCAAATCGGCCTAGCCGAACCGACCGTCACAAAACGTTCGGACCCCACTTACATTGATTACTAGTGAAAAATATTATTAGGTACGTGTTTGGTGGTGTTAATTGAAAAAGTAGTTTCCCAATAATAGATACACACTATATCAATGATAAAAAGCTAAATTAGCTACAAAATGATATTTTAAAACAACACGTTGCATTTCAATCTACACTTAAACTTTACACAAAGGGAGTTTTTAATTATCTAGCTGAACAGCTGCCTGTATAATTACGACAAGCATTAAACTAATTAGTATACCACGAGGTATACCATATTACACTGCTACCTTTTCTCCGATACGACGCGACGACGTATACCTATACATTAAACTGTAATGGAAATGGAAATATAAAGAAATTTAAAACAGTTATAAGTAATATCCAATAACTGACTAATATTATTGGACTTCAACGAGACGCCCCTTTAACACTGCAGTTGTACGGGACTATACCTACCTAATTAAAATCCCATCACTGTGGTCTTATTTTCTCAATACAAAACACTTAAATTTTCTTTCTTTCTTAAATGAAGGAATTAAATTTTAGAATATTTCATTACCTTTATCCTTGTTCCATATTAAAATTCAAGAAGTGCGAACATCTCTACATTTTATTGCTGAAGTGGCCATTAGTCTTTATGAATTTTTATTGCTAGTATATGCAATATAATATTTAAACACTAGAAACGGAATTTTTCCACCCAATACCGATAAACACGAGAATTTTCCAATAGTAAATAGTTAATACTTTAACAGCAGCTGCTGCAGTTCCCCTATTTGATGTTGATGGTTAAGTAAGTTGCAACCATTAAATTGGGGTTGCTAGAATGACATCGATGTACTTTTACCAGAACGTAAAGTGGTTGAAAATTTAATGAAGCGTGTGAACAGTTCTCAAATGTTGAATTGCATTTTATATCGGTTTAAAGTGAAAAACCTTGCTGCAAACGTTATCCTACGTGTTTAAATTTTATTTTACTCCTCCGTCGTTTATTCTTTATTCATCAGTCGCTATATCAAATTCTTGCATTTTTAATATTATTCACTTTAGAAATTGAGTTATTCAAACAATATATTTACGACAAAAATAAAATATGCAGCTATTATACATGTAGCCGATATTTCGTTTCAACAGTCGCATAAAAGTTGTTCGCTTGAAAATTTCATTAGGCCATAGAAACAACCTTCCTTAATTAATGTCATCGGTAGTGTTCCACGTTAACTTAATTTTTGGAGTGGAGCACGTATTATTGCATAAAAGCATCCACAGTCGTGTTTATTAAACAGTTTGTAGGCTAAAGTGAGTTTCTTTGAACTAATTAAACGAATTACTGATATGTTTATAAAATGCACTGTGATTTCAAGTTCATTCGCATTTATTAGGAGGATGTATAGATATATTTTTCAGGTTGACCGAAAACGACCAGAAGAAAATTTGCATACCTTTCACCCACGCTAGAAAAGATTCACCGTGCCGTTGTAAATTAGGTGTTCTAAATATGAAAATTAATTTCTTTTCCAGCGCCGCCAGCCGCTCGCTGTAAATCGCCTAAAGCAATTCGCAGAGAAGTAGGTCAGAAAATACGTATGAACGCTAGGATAACAGTTTTATAAAATCAGCGAATTTTACACAGCATTATTCATCCCGCATTTGAAATTGGAGCTTCCTGTATAAGTAGAATACGGTTGTGCCTTGTGGAAAACACACATGTTTACAAATTACGCTCTAGTTAACCCGATTATTAACAAAACGAAGCGACAAAGGGGATGCTAATTAATATTCTGTCGTTGCAACTGTTAAAATCAGAAACCTACAGAATTAGGACATTTACTAATTTGAAAAATCATTTCGTTTTCTTCCTTTATTTTTCTTTCAGTCCCTTTCTTGCTGTACTATCTCTAGCAGCTTTAATTTAGTTTTTTATTTTGAATATCGAGGATATGATTGACCATGGAAACCAAATTGCATGTCTTTGTTATTATTTAACGTATTTGACAACTGACAAATTATTTTCGTAAAGATAAGTGGAATTACTCAGTTTAGTTTTGTATTTAAGAATTTTGGGCTGAAGTTCTCCAACCTGGTTTTCTTTGCAGATGATGTTCACTGTGCTGTTAGAAATGTTGTTAGTTTATTTAAAGACACGGGCAGTGTTGCTCATAAATCTCGTAGTGGAAGACAAGCAGTTTATAATCAAGACACCATTGACAATGTAACAGATTATGAACTTCGAACCATTGAATATTGGTCGAACCTACCACATTTGTCTAGAGTGCCTTGGATGATATCGACAGGTAGACATGAATAAGGGTGCTGACAACTTTCGTCTTTTCTTTTTTTAAGCTACATAAATGATACAGCTGTGTTCGTTTCTGCTCTCCGGATAACTAGAGCTGAAATTTATAAATGATCATTCGGTAAATGTGACATTTCTAATATTATCAGTAGAAAGAGAAGCTTTGTAGGTTAAAAGTTGTTCGCATGCTAATAATTCGTACCATATCTATCAATATCATCCAAGGCACCCTACCCCACAAGCGTCAAATGATTCACAGCAAGCAGAGTTATCCTATATGGGCCTAATCATAAAACTATAAAAAGATCTTTAATTATTATTATGTGTGTCCCTACAAAATGAAAGGTTTCCAGCAACTACTGCCACTGCCATGTTATAAATAAAAATATAGAAGAATAGAAAAGAATAAGTGGATAAATCTTATTGTCGGTGGTTTGGCCCAGTCTATTCTGATTAAGGGCCGATTTTACAATACTTGTATAAACCTGGAACAAACTATTCCTCCGACAACTGTCATGGTTACAATTGTCACAAAAATTGTAACCCTGGTAATTATAATAATAATAATAATAATAATAAAGATATTTATTGTGTTATGAATAATAATAATAATAATAATAATCTCTACACTACCCGTCACCTGTTGCCAGGCCCCATAAGCGCAAGCTTGTGTGGGAGGGTGGAAGGGAATGAATACATACGTACACAAAAGGTGGAAATTCGGCAAACCGTTCTTCCATTCCACCAAGAATTAAATTACAAATAATAGCGTTCAGATAAACAGAATAATAAAAATAACAAATAAACAAAATGATTATAACGTAAATAAAATTAATAGTATATTGATAGCATTAAATCAGATTATGTAGCCAAAATAACAAATATAACAGGTGGTGAAGTAGTAACAACATAATTATTGTCTAAGGAATAGCTTATTCCAGGTTTATACCAGTATTGTAAAATCGGCCCTTAGTCTGGTTCCATTTTTCTGATTATCCCAATAATCGATGAGAATTTAGAGTGCTGATAATCTATACCTACACATTTCGTGAAGCTTTCTTAAATCCCGCGAAAGTTGGAGTTTGGGTTGCTATTGCGAGAAGAAGATTGACCGGCGCAGTATTCTTTGACGATGTTGTTACTGCCGCAAGATATTGTAGATGTATTGGTATCAATATTTTGAATAATTACATAAACTAGCTAATCGAGAGTTTTTCCAACAAGGCAATGCGACAGTCCACAGATCAATGTCAACATTGATTTCTTTGACGAACTATTGATACTGTTACACATTTGGATCTGTATTTGAAATAAGAGGACGATCAAAATTCACGCATTTACCCCACTATATAGTAAATTCCAAAACTTTATGTACTTCAAGGTCATACGAACTAAGTTAGGACATGACGTGCGCCGATGTAGCTGGTCCAGATCAGTCAGGAGATATATATTTTCTCGTTCCTTTTAATGTTCTAAGTTGTTCGCTTTACCCTCAATTTACAATTTTTAATGATTGCTACACTTATTAAGATGTATAATTCATGTTACGCCGCTGTAATTGTCAATTTGACAGTTCTTCGTACGTCGTTGTACACTTCAGTTGTCTGACCTTGAAGTACATAAAGTTTTGGAATTTACTATAGCAGACCCCAATCTGCTACCTCCTAGTTGCGTACCAACCAAGAACTACCCAAGCCATACGGTTTTGAATGAACTTAAGAATGCTCGTAATTGTAATATATCAGGCTACACGTCTTTAACATCGTTCCTCTTAATGTTGTAAGAGTAGGACAGTAATATATAATCGTATGTTCTACTAAAACTGTATAGAAAAGGGGGGGCATATAATCGTCCTTTGGATCCAGACGTTGCGTTGGCCAGGAATTCAATTTTTGTGTGGTATTGCTATAGCATTGTAATTTTTCATAACCATGACATTTTTACTTTTCGTTACCATCACACTTTCATCAAGATTGGACTCATGGCGGATGAGTACAAGGATGAGTATGCCAGTACTAAATCAGTATCATGTCTACCAATACCATCTCGTCATTAAAACTTGGTTGTCACCGAAAAGGCTACTGTAATGTTATAGCAACGATTGTCTGGCACAGTTTTGAGTATATGACAGTGTTGTCAACATTTATTTTGATGTAAAAATGTATTATACCCAATTTTAAAGGCTACAATTTGTTCTTTCGTAGCTATACTTGAGAAAAATATTTTTGATTAGTAAGTACACTTTTAGTTTCGAAAAGCTAATTAACAATATCGGAATGTTTAAGTGAACTGGTTCAATCAACTTTATAGTGACATTTCGATACATACATATCAAACTTAGAACTGGAATAAGTCTAATAATGTTTCAAAATCAGACATTTACATGCAGTAACATAGAATTCCATTATTGTACTTTGGTAATTGCTTCAGGACAGAACAAATTTTGAAACTTCGAAATCCTCTAATTCACGCAACGAGGCCGTGCAAGTTAAGCCGAACACAATTAATATTATACTATTGTTTCGTCAAGCGTAATAATATTCTGTTGCTGTAAAATAAATAGTTTGTAATAGTATATTACATACCCAGGTGGAAAGAGTTTCATTTCTATCGAGAGCTAAGAAAGCTGACCAAGGCACGAAGTGCCGAGGTCAGCTAATGCTCCAGATAGAAATGAAACTTTCCACCGTGGTTTGTATACTATTTTATTTTCAACCATCTAAAACAGACGGGAATAACAATAAAAAATATTAATATTTTGAAAAAAAAACCGACATATTGACAAAAGCATACTCCTGTATAACTGTAACGACCTGCTTGATTATGCTCCACTGACGTTTCTCTCAGTGAAACATAAAATTAAGCATATAAATTTTAAATATTTCTATTGCAACTTATAATAACTCCAATGTTACAATTAATTTGAATACTACTAATTAGTTTCATTAGTTTTTCCTATATGTTTCGAATAATAAAATGAAAATACTACAATTTTGATATTTTTACTTTGCCGCCCGCCAGGTGGAAAGTGATCACTTCCCACCTGGCTGGACGGCGACAGTTAGTAAACGTCAAGTTTCCAACCTACAAAAATGTCAGAAATGCTGTCATTACATATATGGTTGAAAATAAAAGTCATTTTCACTACAGTCAAAAATAAAAACAAAAACAATGATGTGTACGATTTCAAACTAGCTAGCGGTATAATACCAAGGGTATAATACAGCCCCTTATCTATCTAGTGTTATTTTAGTTTCTCCATAATAAATTATGAGTGTACAGTACTCACTCTTGTTATTAGTTTCATTTATTTTGTATTACAATTTCAGTTTAAACCACAGCGTCACTGTTAAACAGTTCAAAGGCAAATCCGAAGTTTAACAAGGATGATATCCATCTGGGTCCCGCATAAAAAAATAGGTCCAGGGTATCCCCTGCCTATTGTAATAACTAATAAGCGACTCCCCTATTTAGGGAGACATTCGGGTCTGTTGCGTATCAAAACGTTTTCTAAGTTTTCTAACGACAGTCGTTATCGTTTACGTTGCAAAAAAAATTTTGTTCATGTTGAAATTTTAAACCATTGGTAAATACGCGATATGAGTCAATTATAACATGAACATCATATTTTCCAGAAAATAAACGATAACGACTGTCGTCAAATAAACAATAAAATTATGATACGCAATAGACCCGATTATGTTATTAGTACAATATTACTAAATATAACTTCCTTCTACATAGCCAGTTTTGTATCACAATAGAAATATTACAATACGCTTGAAGAAACATTGTACATTGTGTCTATTTTCTGTTTGTACTAATTTTACTTCATTGTTTCAGGTAAGTTCAACTATATTGAACTATTGAAAGCAAGATTCCAAGCAATTCCATAATATGGTGAGACTGAACATGTTTACTTGAAAATTCATTTATTTACTTGTAGCGTTAATATGAATGTTTATTTACACATATTGAACATGCTTATATGAGATGCTTAATAATTTCTGGAAAGTGGAAAGCAAATGTGTTAAATATTTAGGCGGAAGTATAAATTATGTTAGATTTCTGTTATATTATTATATTAAGCTCTGTAGCATCTTGGCAATTTTTTAATTTTTGATAAATTGTAAACAAAATTATAGTGTTTTGGAAATATGTTTTTTATAGTACTTATAGTGAGAATGATTATATCAATTTTCTAATAAAACTGGAAACAGTTACAAGGAACGTGTCCTTGTTTTCCTACTTGTAATATTCTTGATAGTCTATAGCTACAGATTTTTTTTGTTAATAATTTGTTGTTGCTATACCTGTTTGATTTACTTGTAGGTATCTCGAATTGAGGTTTGCTTGAGAATGTATGAACATAACAGAAACTATAAAGTTCAGCCACACATGAGACTTAACAGAAAAAAAGTACACCATAAAATTAAACTACCTTTGTGGCTGAGGAAACAAACCGAAAGCCTTTGATATTGATTTTCACTTTGGTCATAAACTCCAGACGTAAAAACTTAAAGACGCCATAAAGAAATCCGTTCGTTCAAATATTTATTCTCCAACGAGGTATCCCTTACATCCCATGAAATATTTGCCTTCAATTATTCTTGCAAACGGGATCGACAACTAAAAGTCAAAGTTTGTATACTAAAATATTACACGGTTTTCTACATCTTGGTGTTATAAAGTATAGCTATCTTGGGACTAGAAATACTGACTTTAAATATTGTAAATTGTGTAAAAGCTTTTGAGTAGAAAAATTGATGTTTAAAGAGTTTCACTGACTGTTCTCCCTTTTACTTGCTGATTTTAAATTCATTTTAATAGCATCGGACGTAGCTTGTTTGGACTTGATCATGTGGCGTCGGTAATGGATTGTTTACGTCTGAAAGCATAAGATAACTGGAATAGATAAAGGTAACCTGAGTACCCTACTGTTAGAATAACAATAACAAGAATTCTAATATTTGTGTAACATGGGGAAATAGAAAATCGTTATATCTGCTCATTTTCAATTAAATTTAAATATGTACGTGGTACATAAGAACAGACATCAAAATACAGCATTGATTCATAACTGGAAGCGAAAAATGTTTTGTATTCAGCGTATAATTCTGTATGAAAAATGCGAAATGTGAAAATGGATATCTCCTCGTGTATTTCTGATGCTTTTCTAAGTTTGCAAGAATTTGATATTGTGTTTTGTAGTGTTAGCAGTAGGTATTCGGAATGATTCAAACCAACATGATGCTGTAGTAGAAGAAATAGGTCATTAGTAATGTCCAAATATCAATGCTAGACGAGTTTTTATGCGTGTCTATAAGCGCAAAAGTTTCATAAGTAATAATTCGGCTGGTTTACACAACTCAAATTGGGCGAAACTACCGTACAGTGCGACAGATTTCTGCGCTTGGGCAAGCTACATGCACTGCTCGAGTTCTACAAAATGACTTCGGAAGCACTTGTGGTATCCAGGTTCGCACAGAACCCATAAGAAAAAGGTTGTGGGAGAACCATCTGAAGTCGAGGAGCCCACTCAAAATTACAAAAACGAGACCGACCGGCATATGTCCAACAAGATAGACAATGGAACAATGGTCGTCAGGGCTATTCAGTAATAAGGAAGATGTGCTATGGTGTGGGCGTATAACACTTTTAACACAGCTACCGTTGCTGAATCTGAATGAATGTCTGCTACCCGATACATCTACGATCTTCTTGCAAAGCATGTGCTATCAGCTACAGCCTTTATGGGCTCAATAAGACGACTTGAATCGGACGACTAGAAATCCACCTGTAGCTCCATAAAGTCTTCAACGGTTAATGGTAGTTATTTTAGAAGAATTGATTAAAATACGGAGGAAAACTATGTCGCGAAGGGATCAGGTTGTCACCGAAGCTCCTGGAGGTCATACGCGCTGCTAGATTTATTTCAGTTTTGTTTTAAGTAGCGGTATGAAACAATGTCTGCCAATGACTGGCCCATTGGCTAATGAATTTCTCTTTCTCGCACAATGTACAGTCTATTTTTGCTACTACCACCGGTTTCAATGAGTCGTTCTTTCTATTCCAAACTGATGAAATATTCGGTTGAGATATCGCTCTATCGCTCTCTTTGTGACTCTACAGTAACATATTTTTTTGAGAGTCTTTCCTCCCACATTCTCTCCATTTTTCATTTTAATCTTTGTAGCTTAAACAATTCGGCAATAGTATATGGTTGATGGTACATCTGTTTTAATTCATACTTGTATCGGATTCTCCAATTGCGATCCTCTAGTTCCGTTCCGTATATTTTCTTTAGGATACGTTGTTTCCATCTTAGTAGCATTTCCTCTGAGCGTTTAATGATTGTCCATGTCTCACTTCCGTATGTCACCAAAAGTCTTACCATAGTTTTAGAATTGGAATATAATCATTCAATAAAACTGTTCCTGCTTGGTCATATCTACTATCCGCTTTCTTTCTTATTGTAAAATCTGGTAACTATACGTCTGAACTTTAAGGAAATTAATACGCACGTACGGTTACATTCGACAAGTATTCCTGCGGCGTATATGGAGTTACAGAAACAAAATAAAATAACAAGGGCAGGAATAATACAAAGCACTGGTTGTATCTACCTTATACTCTTTGTCTATACTGAGAAGAAGTTGGAGAGTGATTACTGATTATTTATCATAGAATCCTATACTTACATTTCCGCGTTTATCTACTTTCTGCTTCTCGAATGCTGATGTCTGTATGTATCTTCAATTCGTAGTCGTATCGACTTCCCTTGCCTTACTAGGTACCCCAAGGTCTGCGATATAGTTTATTGGGGCACACCAAATTTTATGTCTTCAATGTCGCCTGTTTCGGGAATAACTATAGCTATGATGTTCTATTCTCTCTGGCGTTTGTTGAATTAAACTGCTATCGGAAATTATCTGTTATCAGAATTGTACATTCTAAACAAATGCATATCTGTAGAAGCGTGATTATATTATTTTTATTATTATTCACGCAGGTTCTATTAACAAGAAGTTCAACCTGCTTTCATACTCATATTTCCCTAATTTCTTCATGATTAATAGATCAAGAACTGGGAATAACAACAACTACGTCATAAGGTACCAAAAGTTTGACATCGTACATAGGTAATTCGCACTATAGGAAAAACCATGAGTCTGCCGGCCACAAACGGTCACCTATTATCGTTATACCTTTCGAAAAATTGATGCGACCACCTATGAATAGGTAACAGACGTGATTCTAAAAATTAATCGTGTTTTCACTTATTCTGTGCAAAAAATAGCTAATAGCTTAGTAATTTATAAGGCAGTCGGTCGGTTAGCACCAATATTTATGAACGTATTTTTTTAAACATTGGCATTCGTATGCTCGTAAAATGTGACCGTCTTCCGTCGTTTGTTTTTCACAATTCGTTTATATACCGAGTGGGTACTTTCAAAGCCGAACATAGGGGAATTGCATTGTAACTGATCTTTATATAGATTCCTGCTCGCCATTTAAACCCACAAGGATGGTAATGTCTTTATTATAAAAACCCTCTGCTCTACTGAATACTCGTTATTATTCATATTATTTGATATTAATAACAGAAACATCGACTGATTTCAAATAATTTAATTGACAGATAAAAAAAAGTTGACAATCATAGCAACCTATATTATTTCAAAATAGCATTATTTTATAATTTTTTTTACAGAAAAAGATAACTAAGTACTAACATTTATTGGTACCATCAGATGCGCTGTATTTTTGTCGTTCTATTCATACCATTACCATTCTTGTGGGTTTAAATGGCGAGCAGGAATCTATATAAAGGTTAGTTACAATGCAATTCCCCTATGTTCGGTTTTGAAAGTACCCAGACGGTACATGACATACTAATTCTCTGCAAAAAATGAAGATGGTACCTTACTTATGAGGAAATTGGCACCGTCTGTTTTGACAATGCATCCGCGTGAAGGAGCAGACGGATACATTAACGAGGAAATTCATATTTCCATTCATGTCTGCGTTTAGTTCAACCTGGTACAGCTTGACCAAGCTTACAAAGTTGAAAGGGGGCGTGTCCGGCGCTGATATAGTTTTTCAAAGTACAGTCAAAATAAAAACATTTAGGCGGCAAATTTAAATAATTGTAAATACATACTTTTCATTCGAAGAAATCGATGATCTTCCGAATAATATTTCTAGCTTCAGAATGATTTATCTTCCTCGATTCGTCAAAACGATCTGAGAATCTGACAAACACTGATATTATTAAAATTTCAAACGTCAATGGAATTTTTGCAGTGAATGTACTTTTGAGTAGGATTGTTTGCTATTGGTTGATGTATTGTCGAGCCCTGTCTTTTAAAATTTAGTTGACGTAGATCGATATTTTTAATTTTTCTAAAATTAGAGCGATAATAGGGGACCACTTATGGGCGGCAGATGCGCGGTTTTTCTTTTAATAATAATATTACCCATCCACGATGTCAAACCGTTGGTATCTTACGAAGCGGTTGTTTTTACTGTTAGCTCTTGGACGATGTCTTTTTTTCTGAAATGTGAATAATTTTGATACTAAACCAAAAATGTAGGTATACTCTCGAACTCATTGATTTTGTATTCTTTCAGAGAATTGTTTGTAACATAATATCGATAAATTGATTATTATCACTTTTGAAATACCATATATATTTTTGATATACTAAGGTATTCTAATGACTTTTTTGCTCAGGAGACCTTTCTGGGGGTAGTACAAACAATCTAACGTCTATCCGTATTACGTAACTCTTTTTCAGACGCAAAACACAAACAAAACCGATCAATCGGCGCCCTCCATGAAGGCCACGTGATACAACTGTGACACAATTTGTTTGTAGTAGGTACTGCCTGGAGCCTGGGTACTGTCATCCAGAAAGATTATGTAACCAAATGGAAAGCTTAATTAATAGTAAAACAGGCTTCTTTGATTTCTTGTCGTTTTCATATTAAAATAGCAATCCAAGCAGCTATTTAATTTGTTATTTGGATTTCTTATTCTTCTATTTTGCTTCGATGATAGCGCATAGTAGTATAATCCATCGTTAATAACCAGCCATCGTTATGTTTTCTTTGAAGGGGTAACGCTATTTTCAAACAAACTAAACGTCCCAATAAATTGCAAATATACGACCCACACAAGTACAAGCAAATAGTAACATTCTAGGAATATTAATATTGCGTTGATAGTGTGTATATTTTTATGTGTTTGAGTTCGAGCATAAAAATATGAATTATCATATTATAAATTCGTAGAAAGACGGACTTGCTTGTGACTTTCATATTTACTAGTGAAGAAGTAGGCGCCTGAAACAAAAAAAATACAAAGGTAATAACATATTATGCGCAATATTGAAATGAAAATTTGCAGCATTAAGCTATGTGAATGTGTAATAAAATGGTTCAAGAATTTTTAGATGAAATATTATGCTAGACATCCCCATGAGAAGGTTTATTCCATGACCTAGTGAAACTACCGACGACGTCAAACATATTCTGTTTGCATAATAAATTTCACAAATATACCATTTATTTCTTATATGACAGGTTGTGTTCCGAACCCAGAGTTCAATATATTATTATAATTATAACATCACATTCATAAATATTTTAAACTTAAAGTTACCTGCAACGTTTGTAAGATACATTAAATTTAACGCAGTCTAGCGTCGAAAATTCTTGGCCGGTATTTCACGTTTAAAATAGAGTTATATTTAAAATAGAATATTCATAGCTAGTATCTTGAGCGACCGACGACGCCAGGAATAGCGTGAGTACGCATGGCGATGTGCACGCCAAGGATACAAGTTCCAGTGTCTTATGCATTCACTATATTTTTCAAATTATCCCTTGCAAGGCCGTTAGTTTTTACTACTACTGCATATATTTAGGCGAGTTCCTCAACCTCGACGTTCTTATTTTAAAACACATAAATCAAAAAGTTCGTATTAAAATCCACAAACTTTTAAAACCGCAAATAGAAATATCTAATAGACGCTTCCGAGGTTCGTAATCAACAAAATTAAATGTAAAACCCGGAAATGGGAACGAAACTCGCTAATCCAATCGGAAAGTTATGCGGTAATGCAAAGAATTAGTTATTAAATATAGGTCCCTGGGCACTAAATGTTCGTCCGCATTAAACCAAAATTTTCCCCACGGATTTAAACAGATTTAAATGGTTGGTATATTAACATAAAATAATAATTGTATTTTCTACAGACAAATTCCTTCATACAGTGAAACAGAATTATGATTGCGAGTGAAATGTGCACAAGACAAACAGAGAGGAGGTCACGCAATAGGGTAAGCAATGAGCTGAACTGGTCCTTCCTATGAAATAAGCAACACCCGAAACATCGGGCAATAAGATTTCGGTTTTCGCGATAAAAATCCGCTTGCTCTGGTAAAAATGCCCCTTCGTGTTTAAAACGACGTCTTCCTGTGATAAAAACCCGTTGACAAGGCCGTTGCTATAGTGTTTGTTGTTTAGTTGTTGCCCGCTGTTGTTTACTAACAGTTTCGCTGTTTATTATTTTTTAATTATTCAAGAAATTGTCTTCTTAAATTTAACTCGACCATGCATTTACTCATGGCAAATTTCAGTAGTAGTTTCTTTAACATTGTTGCTATAAGGTAAAGCACTCAACCACAATAACATCAAAAAACGCTCGTGCTAATTCGCACTCGCTTTTTTAATGGATTGTGGCCTCGTACTTTACCTAGCAACAATGTTTCAGGAACTACTACTAAAATTTTCCAATAAAAATATAGAAGGGATACTACAGTGCCTTCATTAATGATTGATACCCACGTGACCTTTGATCTGTGGTGTCCTTGGGAGTTTCAGATTTAAATGTTGGAAGTCAGGTAGGATTGGTACTCGTTGTAACTAATAAGTAACTAAAGTCACTAAAGTTACTGTCAATTTACGTACATACAATCAGTTAGGGAATTATTAGATAAAGATTTGCCAACTGTGAAAGTTGGGTTGCCTATATTTTGTGGTCACGTGGGTATCAATCATTAATGAAGGCACTGTATATGAATAAACATGTTACCAATAAAAAATACATTGATAAAATATTTTTTCTACGAGTACTTATACATACATCTTTCGGTCGATATATCCAAGCGAAAACGCCAATTCCGTTTCTAACGATAGAATATTCCATAACGTTACCTTTCGTCTCTAGTGATGAAAATAATCTTCTGTATAAAGTTTTCTCTCGTTTGCAAAAAATGTTGTTTTCATAACTTGTTACAAAATATACTATTTTACAATTTATGCAATAAAATAAGAATCAAAATTAGACCAGGATTTATTTCTTTTAGACAAAATTAAACAAATAATATTGCTTTGTATTTAGATACCGCAGAAATAACGAAACTATGCGAAGTTAACTTCCCTAATTGGTAAATTGATTCGTTTTTACTAAGCATCTCATTCCAATCACAAAATTGGAGGCAATACCAATGCCCATCTTAAGATATTAAATTATTAACGTATTCCAATATCTTATTCTTACAATAAATTACTTAAATGGGATTGTGAAACTAAATATATAAAATCAAACCCCAGAAGCAGAAGTCCTAAATACATGTCCTAACCTTTATAAATAAAATTATATTTTCGTTCTCTCACTAATATATTATTAAGTGGCATATACAAATACGAAATCTATTTTCAAACCACGAACTTCTTTTTTTATTCTCGAGCTTTCTAATGCACCTTGAATTCCCCAGCAACAATTTCTAGACAAAGCTATTTTAAATCTAAACATTGTTCTGTGAAACCAACCATGAAATTTCGCTGAACTGTGTTAAAATATGTATACAGTAAAACCTGTATAAAGTGGCCACCCAAGGGACTGGCCCGAAATGGTCTCTTTAGACAGGTGGGCACTTTAGGGAAAATTCATTTCAAGTGTCATTTGTAACGCAAATAAAGATACAAATGTTTTATTAAATAGATTTTAATACATAATTTATTATAATATCATATGATAGGTTGGTAACAAATACCGGTGAAAAGGTTGTTAAAGAATGATTTTTTTTAACCAAGTTCCTTTTATATTATGAATTTGGAATTCTTATAAATGATAATTATACGGAATATAGTAGATAATGACAAATTTAGAAGTAAAGCGTATTTTTATATTTTAAATTGTGAAATTTTTAAATTACGTAACTGGTCACAATAGTACCTAATCAATGACATTTTCAGATGACTTTTAAATGGAAGGACTTCTAAAATGTGGTCAATGGTCACAAAAGGCAGGTGATCATATGGAGTAAAAAGATAAATTGAAAGGATTGGGTTTTGGCAAGGACCAGACTAAAGTGGCCACTTTAGACAGGTGGTCAGTTGCTAGAGGTGGTCACAGGTTCTACAGCTCCACCCAGCTTACAAATGCCCCGGAAAATATTTCAACTAAATTTTGAAAGACAATACGACTATACCTCAACCAATAGCAAACAATCATACTCAAAAGTACATTCACTGAAAAAATTCAATTGACGTTTGAAACTTTAATAATTTCAGTGTTTGTCAGATTGTTTTGACGTTTAAAACATGTTAAGTATGAATGCTAAATCGAGGAAGATAATTCATTCTGAAGCCAGAAATATCATTCGGAAGGTCATCGAATTTTTCGAATGAAAAGTATTTACAATTATTTAAATTTGACGCCTAAATGTTTTTATTTTGACTGTACTTTGTAAAAACTATAACAGCGCCGGACACGGCCCCTTTCAACTTTGTAAGCTTGGTTCAGCTGTACTGTAGTTGTAATAATACCTCCCTATCTCTGTCTATTACAACCTGTTAGTTTGAAACAAAAAAAAGACAACAAAAACCATGTTTAAACAAAAACAGATTTCAAAATGTCAATGTCAGTTTTGAAACGTCCCAAATTACAGAATTTATTTATCAAATACTATACCCAAATATACCTTATGCCAATTTCAATTTTATCCGACATACAATTTGACAAAGTTTCGTAACCAAAAACCTAGTGATACCTATTTTAACAATCTCTCAATGGGTATTATTTTAACTATAAGTACATCGATTTTAAAATGTTTGAATTAAATGTTTGTGTTGCGAAGTCGAAACGCTGGCGCTAACATTATTGTATGTTTAGATAATTTCTTTTTTTAAATTATCTTATTTTCGTTTTGAACTGTTGGCCAGGCTACAAACAAACGAATACAATAAATTTCATAAACATCTGATATACCTAGTGAAATATTTGAAAGTGTTTGAATAATTGTAGGTTGTATTAATTTATTATATAGTACTGCTGAAAAAATTAAGGTAACACTATTTTAACGGGCAGACGTAAACTCGGTCGGGCCGTTCGAAAACGATTAGCAGATATTACTAGGAGTAGAAAGAGTTCATTTTGTGTTGAGCTCATATGTTGCAGTCGGGGCGCTCGCGCGGAGGCTGTGCAAAATGAGAGAAACTACTACTACTTCGAGTGATATACAAGGTGGAACACAACTTATCCGAAAAATGTTAACCACACATGCAGCTTTAAATAAGAAATCGATTTGTTAAAAAAAACTTTTAATAAAAGTCCAACACAAAACGAGATGAAAATTGTTAACACTGCACAAAACAACTGCCAAAAACAAAAGAAGTACAATGCATTAATCTGTCAGCTTGTGTGCGAATTGTTAGTATTGCATTAATAGTTATTTTCTCAATAAAAATGGCACATGTGTAGGTACAGTAACGAGGAGTTGATGGACATTGTATTAGCGTACGAAGAAGCAAGGGAAAACTCGTTAGCAGCTTCCCGCCTTTATTCCCAGCGATTTCCAAATAGGCACTTGCCTCATCACGAAACATTTACGGCAGTGGTTCTAAGTGGACGTGCTACTGGAAATTTACGCCCAAACCGTGGACTTGGGGGTGGTCGGGTTCGCCAAGATTTTTAACTTTAACAATTTTTATTTCGTTTTGTGTTGATTTCGTATTTAAAAATCCATGTATGATTAAATGTTTTCGGATAAGTTGTGTTACACCCTGTATATTGTTTTTTCTTCAAGGGAAATAATGTACAATATCTGTTATAAAATAAATGTTTATTTTCTACAAAACAACTACATGTGCGATTTTAAATGAGCTAGCGGTATAATATAGCTGTTGTCATGGATACGTACACACATTGTGTTACTAGTACAAGATTATTTAACATATTGTTTTACTAGTAACACAATGACTCCCTTCTACATAGCCAGTTCTGCAGTACAATATGGATATTACAATACGCTTGAAGAAAAAAAATTAACTTCACGAGATTAATGAAAATTTTAACTTAAATACATTTTTGGATTATGCTGAAATGTATAAAATCATTCTTATTATTTATAGTGATTGTAGTAGAATTATTAAGTAGGTATACTTCATTAAATTCCCATAATTATTTTTTTCTACTTCGTGTTCACAATCTCCATTGTGACACTGAAAATGCACAAAACAGTTTCACAATAGAGATTGTTGTGAAACTATTTTTGGTAAAAATTTAATTCTTACAAGTTGCTTCATATATCTATCAAATTATCAAACGTCATCATCAAATATCAATGGCATGCTGTTCCTCTTCTACAGAGAGGTTAAAATAAACACAGAAATTATAAATTGGTATCTAAACTTTTATTTGATTTTGAATAATAAAAATGATATTATTTTATTATAACCTAAATTGTTAATTTTGACAGTTTTGAAAACAGCTTGCCGCGTGTTAGCATTTGTTTCAATCGAAACTCGCTAGATGGTAAATTCACTAAAAAAATCTAATTTTTCTTAACTACATTTCGCAAAGTAGAAAAGGTGGTATATGGTATATTGTACTCTTCTAATAAGAGGTATTGTAGCTTCGCTACGCTCGTCGTGCTCCCAACTCATTCCCAACCACTAATTCTCTGCCTAAAATAAAGCGCGTACCTTTATCTAAATAATTTTTGTTCATATGGTACCTATTATATCGGGAGATTAAGAAAAGTTGTCCAAAAAAAAACTACTTTCTACTTTACATCCTCCAACTGGCATCATAGACATCCTGCTGTCATGTATGAAATCAATTCATTGGAAACACTGTTGTACTTACTGTAAACTTTGTTTAACAATGTTTAATTATTATTGAAAAATACGTTTTTGTATAATAATAACAACGTCCAAGAATAAAAAGGAGAGTTACAGAAACGTAAATGCCAGTGGCGGATTTGGGGGTGAAGGAAGTGAGGCACCGCCTCATGGCCCTCAGGCAATAAAATTATTTTTTTATAAGGAAATAGAAAATGGTCATATTTATTTCTCTACGATTCTAGATATAAGTTTTTAGTCAACGCGCTAAACGTAAACTTAAAGCAAAGAGTACCTATATCTATTTTTATTTGTTATTTATAAGTATATCTGTTGTATAGGCAGCTATTAAACAGTATTGCACTCTGCTTATATGCTCAGCGCAAGAGGCGATCATAACAGCTACCGCATAAAATTGTAAATTTAATACTTTTCTACTGTTTCTATTTGTTTCTCTTTAATTCTTACGATGTCTCTTGAGGCGAAAAGATCGGTGCCTCTCGTTGTAGTTCGTTTCCCATTCTATGCTTATAGAGGCGATTGTTGTAGTAGCGGAAATATCGAAAATGAGAAATTATTATTTTTACACAAATATACAATTTAGCCCCATATTGGCCATATTAAAGAAAAAAATTGAAGTATAAAAAACAAATTATTAGATTTAGAATATAAAACATAATTTAATAATGACGATTTTGTTTGTGCTACATATTGCATTAAAATTATGTTCGAAGACTAAAATACATAAAATAAATACACTAAGTATATAAAAGTTTTTTATTTTCGCCTCGCATTAATTTTTTCCGAGATCCGCCACTGGTAAATGCACAGAACAACTGCCAATAGCAATGCGGCTAATATCACACTAGAATGAAATATTGATAACTACTTGGAAGGTAGTTTTTTTTGGACAACCTTTCTCGATCTCCCGGTAGATGTTCTGGGAACATCCATCCGTTGTAATCTAAATCTACTACCGATGCGATGGGAAGATTCGCTAAAATATCAGATACAGGCAATATGAAATGGCAATATAATATACGTATACGGTACACCTGAAATTAAAATATAGAAGGAACATATTGATGACGCACATCAATAAAATGGCATGGTATGAACAGGTTAAACTGAAGTGTGCTGACAATGTATCTGAAAATGTATTCGAATGTTTAAAATACAGTTGCTCAAAGAAAATGTTCTCGAATATGTTATTGTTGAATACCCATAGTATTTAATACAAGGTCTGGAGAAAGACATGTTTACGTATCAAACTTTACGATTTACTTCTTAATTATATACTTCAGTACCACCGCGTTTTATTGGTATTCTGATTCTTCAGCTATATAAAGTTATAAATTTGTAAATTTACTACTTTCTGGACCAAAGCTGCTATACAGGGTGTCCGATGTAAAATGAGATATATGAGAAAAGTTGACTATTATACCTCTGAAAATAGTTGCCTTATAAATTTTAATTGCCTGAATTGAATGCCTCGTGTCCGCTTAAGTAACCATGCATAAGCTTAATAATAAAAGATTTTCGAAAAAGACACTTTTCAGTTTTGCAGGATATTTCAGAAGTGCTTATAGATATCTTGATAATCGATACATTTTTGTAAGATACATACGTTTGCCTAACTATTCCATTTTGTTACTTTTTCTGCTATAAATTGTTTTCACACACTTCTACTAAAAACTTCAAATTCTATGATGTAATGATTTAGTTTATGCAACTACTTTTTCCATTGTTTCCTCTTTAATTAAAAATACCTTTTGAGTTCCAGTTTCAAATAAAAATTTCACTGTCCACTAAGGCCCGATTTTATAAAGTCTGATTGATCGACACTCACATTACATTACGTAATTCTCATACTAGTATCTTAATAGTGATCATTAAATGCTCATTGCATAATATACTATTATAACACTACTAATGAATCCAATATTGCATTTTATCACAAAAAATTGATATTTTGGTAACATTTCAAATTTACATATAAAATTATATTCAGTACACCTAAAATAGCGCTCCAGGGTGTATTGAATTTTGTTAAATATGAGTTTCAATCATAAACAAATTTTGTTTCGTAAAGTCCTTTATCTTTTTTATACCTTCCTTTCCATTTTTCATCATTGGAATATTTTACGGTGCGAAAAGGGAATTTTCGGCGTTAAAGTGTCATTTACCTTCAAGCCTATTTCGCTTTCTGCGAGTTCAAAATTAATCTTTTAGCAAGAGAAAGAGCACATTCATATACACGGTGTTCTAAAATTTACGATTATAAACTGTGACACACGGTCTTCTGCAAAAGAAAAATTCAACTGGATTTGGAAGATATACGAATTTAGCAATATCTCGGCACTATCTAAATAATATGTATCGTCTATAGAAATATATTCTAAAGTTAAAACCGAACAAGCTAAAAATAGGAAGAAATATTTTATATAAATAATAAATATTAAATAAAATATCGATTTCAACGGGAAATATCAAGATTTATTCGCTTTATACGTATTTCGGCATCACTGTGCCATTGTCAAAAGCTATATAAAATATTATAACAAATGCAAAATATAGTAACTCCTTGATTCTATTATTTTAACACTGCGTGAAGCAGCTGGCCCCAGTCAACCCGTCGGAGGTCAGTCGCTTATCAGTGTTTTAAAAAGATATTTATTCCAAAATCTTCAGTAAAGGAGAATCTAAGAGATCAATTTGCTCATTCATTAAAGGTATGTTGTTTTTTGTGTGTTTATAAATTTCAAAAGCTTCTAAAATGTTTAATTTATTTTTGTTATCAGAAAAGTGTAAAAATTTAATTGTATTATTAGATGTTAATGTGTGATTTTGTTCTAACAAATGTTTAGCAAAATTTGATTTATGTGCATGTTTATATTTGTAACAACGGATATGTTCTTTTTGCCTAATACTAAAATTTCTAATTGTTTGACCTATATTATACTGAATCACAATGTGAACAATTTAATTTATAAATACCTGATTTTAGCAAATCATTAATTTTGTCTTTAGCATTGAAAAGAGAGTATAGAATATTTTTATTTGTTTTAAAAATGACTTTATATTTATTTGTGTTATTTATAATTTTAGCAATCTTTTCTGAAATTTTACCAAAATATGGAATTGAAACGAATTTTAATGTTTTATCAGTGTTATTAATGGAATAAACTTTTTGAATAGCTAATTTATAATTTTTCTTTTTAATTAAAGTGTCAATAAGTGTAGTGTTATAACCATTGCTATATGCAATTTGTTTAATAATGGAAATTTCTCTATTAAAATTATTTTTATCTAAAGGAATTGTTAGAGCTCTGTGTACTAAAGATTGATATGCTGCTAATTTATGTGTATTATGATGACAAGAGTTATGTGGTATGGTAATATCAGTTTGTGTAGGTTTCCTATAAACTGAGTATTCGAGTATGTTTTCTGAATTAATTTTTATGTTTAAGTCTAAAAAGTTAATAGATCTGTTTTGTTCAATTTCTAGTGTAAATTTAATTTTTTGGTGTAAAGTATTAATAAAAATTAAAAAGTCGTCAATGTATTCGAAAGAACTATCAAAACATGCCAAAATATCGTCAACATAACGAAACCAAAATACAATTTTATTTGATAGATTTGATTCAAATATTTGATCTTCTATATTTTCCATAAAAATATTAGCCAATAGTGGTGAAATGGGACTACCCATTGGTAACCCATCTTTCTGAAGATAAATTTTATCATTAAAAATAAAATAATTTTGATTAATACAAAGTTCAAATAATTGAATCAACTCTATCCTTTTTGTTAATTCAATGTTATTGTTAACTAAAACATCAATACTATTATATAAAGCACAACAGTGTTGTCTGGGTTTACACCCCACCGCTACAAAATTAAAAAAAGGACAGCTCTATATAAACTTCATATAATGTGTGAACGCTGACTTTATTATAAGTGTGGGTTTTCACCCCACCGGTACCAAAAAAAAAAAGGGCTGCTCTGTATAAACGTCCTATATCGTGTGAACGCAACGTTAAACGGTTGTGCGGGCGTGCCAAGGTCAGTGGGGCGTGTGCGTATAGGCTTAATAAATACCACACTTCGCTTAAGTTACATTCAGATTTGTCAGTAGTGCCAACCGCCGAAAATAAAATATGTTAGCGGGTACACTCATCTAAAGAAGTATTTTTTTTTAAAGTAGGCCTTTTCCTGCTTTATAAAGCAGTTTCCATCAAATAAAGAAACATTAGTTATGTCTTAATGATCTAAGCTTCCCCTGGATGGGCTATTTCGCCTCGAAAAGTGGTTGTAGTTTAAAAGCGAGTTTTGGTTATGTTCCAGTGTTTACATATTTCGACCGCAGAACAATCCTAATATTATTTTCTGCATTTAAACTAGACTTCGATGTTTCTAACATTACAAACACGGACTCCAGGATCCCTTTGACAGGTATTAGTACAGAACCTCCACCGTAGGCACCTAAATAACCCCAAGGACCCGCAGGAATTAATAAAAGAATTAAAAATTAGCGATTTTCAAGATTTTTTTTTTTGGAGTTACAGAGAGAGTCCTCCCGAATCTCGACCGTGGGGACCTAGGGGAGACAACCCTACAACCCTTCTGGCGTTTTTCATACTTTTGCCTTTTTCGGAAATTATAAATTTTTGCAATTTGCTCTACACGTCATTCGACCAGACTTCAGAGAGTGAAACCCCACGCAGAAGGTCTCCAGGTTCATAAGCTTACACGTTCGGACTCCCGGGTCACCTAGAAAGACAATAGCACGACACCTCCTCCGCGGGCACCTAGAGAACCCCAGGAGGACTTCGGAAAATAATTAAAAATTAGCGATTTTCACGATTTTCTTTCTGGAGTTACAGAGAGAGTCCTCCCGAATCTCGACCGTGGGGACCTAGGGGAGACCTTCCCCTACAACCCCTCTTCTGGCGTGTTTCATACTTTTGCCCTTTTCGGAAATTATAAATTTTTGCAATTTGCTCTACACGTCATTCGACCTGGAGACTTCAGAGAGTGAAACCCCACGCAGAAGGTCTCCAGGTTCATAAGCTTACACGTTCGGACTCCCGGGCCACCTAGAAAGACAAAAGCACGGCACCTCCTCCGCGGGCACCTAGAGAACCCCAGGAGGACTTCGGAAAATAATTAAAAATTAGCGATTTTCACGATTTGTTTTCTGGAGTTACAGAGAGAGTCCTCCCGAATCGCGACCGTGGGGACCTAGGGGAGACCTTCCCCTACAAACCCTCTTCTGGCGTGTTACATACTTTTGCCCTTTTGCAATTTGCTCTACACACTATTCGACCTGGAGACTTAAGAATGTGAAACCCCGCGCAGAAGGTCTCCAGGTCCATAAGCGTACACGTTCGGACTCCCGGGCCACCTAGAAAGACAAACAAAAGCACGGCACCTCCTCCGCGGGCACCTAGAGAACCCCAGGAGGACTTCGGAAAATAATGTAAAATTATCGATTTTCAAGATTTTTTGTCTGGAGTTACAGAGAGAGTCCTCCCGAATCTCGACCGTAGGGACCTAGGGGGGACCTTCCCCTACAACCCCTCTTCTGGCGTGTTACATACTTTTGCCCTTTTCGGAAATTATCAATTTTTGCAATTTGCTCTACACACTATTCGACCTGGAGACTTAAGAATGTGAAACCCCGCGCAGAAGGCCTCCAGGTCCATAAGCTTACACGTTCGGACTCCCGGGCCACCTAGAAAGACAAAAGCACGGCACCTCCTCCGCGGGCACCTAGAGAACCCCAGGAGGACTTCGGAAAATAATTAAAAATTAGCGATTTTCACGATTTTTTTTCTGGAGTTACAGACAGAGTCCTCCCGAATCTCGACCGTGGGGACCTAGGGGAGACCTTCCCCTACAACCCCTCTTCTGGCGTGTTACATACTTTTGCCCTTTTCGGAAATTATCAATTTTTGTAATTTGCTCTACACGCTATTCGACCTGGAGACTTAAGAATGTGAAACCCCACGCAGAAGGTCTCCAGGTCCATAAGCGTACACGTTCGGACTCCCGGGTCACCTAGAAAACCAATAACACGGCACCTCCTCCGCGGGCACCTAGAGAACCCCAGGAGGACTTCGGAAAATAATGTAAAATTATTGATTTGCAAGATTTTTTTTCTGGAGTTACAGAGAGAGTCCTCGCGAATCTCGACCGTAGGGACCTAGGGGGGACCTTCCCCTACAACCGTTCTTCTGGAGTTTTTCATACTTTTGCCCTTTTCGGAATTTATCAATTTTTGCAATTTGCTCTACTCGCTATTCGACCTGGAGACTTAAGAATGTGAAATCCCACGCAGAAGGTCTCCAGGTCCATAAGCTTACACGTTCGGACTCCCGGGTTACCTAGAAAAACAATAGCACGGCACCTCCTCCGCGGGCACCTAGAGAACCCCAGGAGGACTTCGGAAAATAATGTAAAATTATTGATTTGCAAGATTTTTTTTCTGGAGTTACAGAGAGAGTCCTCGCGAATCTCGACCGTAGGGACCTAGGGGGGACCTTCCCCTACAACCGTTCTTCTGGAGTTTTTCATACTTTTGCCCTTTTCGGAATTTATCAATTTTTGCAATTTGCTCTACTCGCTATTCGACCTGGAGACTTAAGAATGTGAAATCCCACGCAGAAGGTCTCCAGGTCCATAAGCTTACACGTTCGGACTCCCGGGTTACCTAGAAAAACAATAGCACGGCACCTCCTCCGCGGGCACCTAGAGAACCCCAGGAGGACTTCGGAAAATAATGTAAAATTATTGATTTGCAAGATTTTTTTTCTGGAGTTACAGAGAGAGTCCTCGCGAATCTCGACCGTAGGGACCTAGGGGGGACCTTCCCCTACAACCGTTCTTCTGGCGTTTTTCATACTTTTGCCCTTTTCGGAATTTATCAATTTTTTCAATTTGCTCTACTCGCTATTCGACCTGGAGACTTAAGAATGTGAAACCCCACGCAGAAGGTCTCCAGGTCCATAAGCTTACACGTTCGGACTCCCGGGTTACCTAGAAAAACAATAGCACGGCACCTCCTCCGCGGGCACCTAGAGAACCCCAGGAGGACTTCGGAAAATAATGTAAAATTATCGATTTTCAAAATTTTTTTTCTGGAGTTACAGAGAGAGTCCTCCTGAATCTCGACCGTGGGGAGCGTTGTACGATTTTTAACTTCGGAATATAATTTAAATCGTAACAACCAATACTATACATTTTCAATTCAAATAAATAGTAGAGATTACAATAGATATTAAATTCGTTTTATACGACCCTACTGTAAACGCGGCATGTGCTGCGGGTACCCAGCTAGTTTTCTAATAAAGGAATACATTCCTGTGGGGGTATTTGTGAAAACATACTCGTAACATCAAAACTAACTATTTTACATAGTGGTGGTAAGCTAATGTTACTTAATTTATTAATCAATTCAGAAGTGTTTTTAACTGAATATTTTGGAGTGTATCCTAAATTATTAATTATATTATTTAATGTTTTAGCTAGCATGTGGTTTGGTGCATGTATGTATGAAACTACAGGTCTAATAGGAATGTTAGGTTTATGTATTTTAACTAAACCGTATAATTTTGGTGGTTGTGGATTTGGATATATTATGTTATGTTTCACCGTTTGTCGTAACATATCTTTACGTGGTCTGCATTCAGTTCTTTTGCAACAGCTTTTAAATTAAGAACCAAAAAACGAAACCGTTGGTAAAATCAAAAATTCCAAATGAACTTTTTGTTCGAATTTTTCTACCTAATCTTAGTCTGCATCGGCAAATTTCGAGACCCCCTGTATATATCAACACCTGCAGTTTAGAGAGCACGCCGTGCCTAAGTGTGTGAGAATCTACTTAGAAATCGAGAGGTTCTGAGTTCGAATCCCAATATTCCCTTTTATTTTCTTGTTAACCTCATAAAATGTAATCGAGTGGCATTACATCCGTAGATCGCTAGGGTTTCTTCATGGTACCTTGTCAGCCCAGTTCACTAAACCGCTATTTATCTATTTCGGTCAGGAACCAATTCTTGCAGCTCCGATTAAAAGCAAAATGTATCTCAAACGGCATTTTCTACATTCGAAGCTTGTCCTAATAATCGTGTAAAGGGCAAGAGATACAATTCAAGATAAATAGACAAAATAAACATTTATGATGCTAACAGTTTACCAACATTTTTCTTCTAACAGCGGTAGTAGGTACTTTTAAAAACAAATCGGCTACTGTTTAATTGTTTCCAGGTAGCAAAATGAAATACAAATTGGTTTGGCCTCATAAATATGCATGTTTTCTAATTGATTGTGATTTTATTTCGTCAGAGATTCCAAAAGCTCTGAATTTCGGATCGCTGTAGTACAGGGTATTCTACCAGCGGCAGCCGTTGATAATTCAAGAAATCTGGCTTTCTAATAAGTGATTTGGAACTAGGGGGGTTTCAAAACTCAATTCGAAAACATTATTTTAGTTTCAAAGTTAATATGCTGATTAAAAAAGCTGGAAATAATTACGCAAGTCAATAAAGTAACTCTTCTGATTGTAACCGACTGGATTATTCAATATGGAATGCAAGGTATGGATAAACAAGAACCTTTTGAAAAATTGAGACAACTTCAGGAAGTGTTGTGGGCTGAAATTTTTTAATCGAAAGAGCTAATCCGCAATTTAAGCTCAGTTTAACAACTGTTAACTTACAAAATGGTGATATAATCCAGCATATTGTTAAATCAAGTTTACAAGATTTCCCAACCTTGAAATTATATTTTTATATTTTGATTAAAACTAACAAAACTGTTAAATAGGACGCTGTATTTACAGCAAACGAGAGTAAAACAGCATGTTCTTTCCATGTATTTTAATTATTAAGTGACCAATGAATCTTCCCTATGATAAGTTGTAGCAATCGTTAGATGCTGCCGTGCATTACAGGACCCAAATTCTTCGCTGATAAACCTCTTTATATGTACCTAACCCTTGCTATGCGAGGAATCTTAACGCATAAACTACAAAACGCATCTCGAATAGTTCCAGTGTATTAATCATTTCTATTTCTACTAAATAAAATAGAACAGGAACTACATGATTTGGTGCAACATCATTGGATGTAACTGCATTGTTACTGTGCCTTTTAAATACATTTTTCATTATATCGAAAATACTGCATAAGTACTTGTTTATCTTTTAGTTTACTTCCCAGGTATTCGAGTCTGTTGTATTAGTTTCCCGTCTAATCTTATCCATTTTATTGACGATCATTCGGTTTTTCTTTCTTGCGTTGTTGTTCATTGAATACCTGCAGTTTCGTCGCTAAACAATATTTAACATAATGACTGTTATTTAGGAATGTACGATACCTAACACTAAATCAGTATTTAAAGTTTAGTACTATCCAATTTTTATGATATTCAATATCAGTACAAAAGTATTATGCTCGCTAGCGTTCCGGAAATGTATTATTACACGTTTTCGTAAATTTCTCTTGGGATAATTGAAGCATTTCATAATATGAACGTTATTGTGTGTATCGAGTTTCCAACCGGAAGCGGTCGTGATAGTAGTTAAGAGCTAATGGAGGAGGAATTATCAAAAAGCATTCCAACAGGAATTCGTTCCATTTGCGGCAAGCCATAATTTACTGTTTTCCATTAAAAGAATATTCAAATTTAAAAAAGTTTACAGACAGCATTTGTGGTATTTATATTTTAGGAGTTATAAAAGCTCCAACTAACTCCCGAAATTCAAAGTTAACTGCATTGGTAATGTCCAAAACAACAACTAAATCTATATATTGTTTGAGGCTTTCGCGGTTACTTGAACTGTCAGTATTATTAACTTTCGGCTTATACCGCGTCGTCGTTTGAGTAAAACTCACAGCAGGTAAGGACCAACCTGTAGCTTGTCTGCCATTACAAGCATTTGCTCTGGATGTTTGAGCTAAATTATTATTATTGTGTGAACCTTGGGGCGGACAAGGATTTGTTCTTTGTATAACTTGTTTGCCATCACAAGAATACTTGTTCGGTTTTTGCCTCATAGCTGTTTGTGAACCCATACAAACTAACGTTTCGCAAGACATTGCAGCTTGCATCTTCAGAGTGAGTCAAAGCGCACTGAATTCAATTCCGGAATGCGGAGGTATTTATACCCCTTTGAGCCAGTCGGGCAGAACGGCGCAGTTCACCTTGACCGTTACCGTTGGGCGGAGACGGAAGCGGTGGTGCTTGACCGTGAGATCGATGTTGCTTAAGAGATTTCAGAGGATGTATTACCGGAGCCCAAGCTTTACTGAGTCTAAAACCATCCTCTCTATTAATATTATTCGGTTGTTTTTCGATTTCAATAGCTTCACGTATGATCCGAGGGAAGTAATAAGGTACTCTGGCGAGTACTCGAGCTTTCTGAAAGTCCATTTTGTGACCAGTCAATACAGTATGTTCAGCTACCGCAGATTTAGTGATCCGTTTGTGTTTGCAATCACCTTGATGCTCACGTAATCTTAACTCAATAGAGCGTCCAGTTTGGCCGATATAGTTAACACCACACGAGCAAGGGATGTTGTAAATCCCGGCACATTTCGTACTGGATACTTGATCTTTAACAGATCTGAAACCGTTTCCCAGGGTTTCTGAGGTACTGAAAACAGTCTTTATGTTGTGCCTTCTAAGTATATGCCCGATCTTATCAGTAGTGCCTTTACTGTAAGGTAAAAAGGCTAAGCCTTTTGGAGGTGTAGATTCCTCCTTAGCCTTGGGCTGTTCTGCATTTAGGATAGCTCTGCGAATTTGTGTGGCTGTATAACCATTTTGTTGTAACGATATCAATAGATGTGTTTTCTCTTGTTGTAAGTGTTCTGCATCAGAGATTCGGACCGCTCTGGTTGCTAGAGTTTTTAGCACCGTAGCCTTCTGCATAGGATGGTGATGTGAATAATTGCTTAAGTACCTGTCTGTGTGAGTTTTCTTTCTGTAAACAGCATGCCCCAAACTGCCATCTGGTTTTCGTGTAACTTGGACATCTAAAAACGGAATACTGCCATTTTCCTCAACTTCCATAGTAAATTGGATGTTGTTGTGAATTGTATTGAGATGATCTAGAAAGTGGTTTAATGCTTGGCGTCCGTGAGACCAAACAACGAAAGTATCGTCTACATATCTGAACCACGATTTAGGCTTAAGACCAGCTGTTTCCAAAGCTTTGATTTCAAAATCCTCCATATATATGTTAGTCAAGCACCACCGCTTCTGTCTCCGCCCAATGGTAACGGTCAAGGTGAACTGCGCCGTTCAGCCCGACTGGCTCAAAGGGGTATAAATACCTCCGCATTCCGGAATTGAATTCAGTGCGCTTTGACTCACTCTGAAGATGCAAGCTGCAATGTCTTGCGAAACGTTAGTTTGTATGGGTTCACAAACAGCTATGAGGCAAAAACCGAACAAGTATTCTTGTGATGGCAAACAAGTTATACAAAGAACAAATCCTTGTCCGCCCCAAGGTTCACACAATAATAATAATTTAGCTCAAACATCCAGAGCAAATGCTTGTAATGGCAGACAAGCTACAGGTTGGTCCTTACTTGCTGTGAGTTTTACTCAAATGACGACGCGGTATAAGCCGAAAGTTAATAATACTGACAACAACTAAATCGATAATTCTCTGAGCTATTCTTGTCCTTAAGGAAATAAACATTATGTTAATGTAATCTCGAATCCAATGCCTCCAGCTGAAAACCAGCACAAATCCTAAACTAATCGAAGGAATTACACCTAACGATGTTCGTTCTATGAAAAAAAAAACAGTGAGAGTGAACCTTTAAGGATTACAAAGCTCCTTTGGGATATTTGTAAATCCTAGTTAAGACATAAGAGATTCCCACTTTGAACTAAACCCTGAGAGATAAGTTAAATTCTGATAGGAGAACAGCTTGATATTCTCTTCCCTTGATCAAAATGCGAACGTCGCCGTCGATAACATGACAATCAAAATATCTAACTGAATTGGAAACTAACGACATTGATGGGTGTATCTATAGAATAAGATTAATCGTCCTTCAGTATCTACTATTTATAACCACACGCACTGTTCTTTTGAAATTGATTTATATAATATGTGTGGGATGTGTAATTGAAGTAAAATAAGGAGTATCAATATCTTATCAGTTCCTTTATGGTTGGGGAGTAAATACACTTTTCTTAATTCTATAGTTTCATCCTATTCCGAATAAATACAATAAAAATGTAAGATGGGAAATGAATTTAGTTTAATTGATCTGTAAGTTAATACAGTCATACTGATTATCATTAATTTAACATAATAAATTGAGACTACATAGACACACATCACTTGTCAACCATAAGTCCCTAACACTTACCTACATCACATTATCGACCAATTCACATCGTGTCAAATGCAGTTGATTATTGATATGTTCGTATACACTCTAATTACCAGTTTCATTGGACAAATATGTTGGTAGTGTCTGTTTATCTTATCTATAATGCTATTTAGTATTAACTTTATTATTCATTTTGCACGTAACTATAGTATGAACTATGAACAAAATTTATTTTCCTCTAACATAGCCATAAATGAACAAACTAATGTTACGGGATGGGTGTTACCAGGAAGGTGAAAATAGTAGGTATATTAAAAGACAAGTTTCAAAAGGGCTTATGAAACGAGTATTTTATACAATTTTTTTTATTTTGGTCTTATAGTTATTAAGGTATCTAGGGTATTATAAGAATAATAACGACCCGAGGTCGATGGTGTACAACACGAGGGCTTTAGCCCGAGGGTTGTACGTCGACCGAGGGCGTGATTATTCTTATAATACCCGTGGTGCCTTCAACGTTTAATGTCCTACTAGTCTGTTATTTAATTCGATTTTTCTTATTTTTAAGCTTGTCAATTTGACATTTAATTTATATTGACACTAAATCAAGACTACTTTATATTTTAGAATAATTCTGTATTTCCATGGTAACGCCAAGTAACGCCCATAAATTCTCTCTCTCTCTCGGTCAATTATTTTTTTATAAGAGCCCTAGGGCCTATTAAAAAAATAATAGACCTGAGGCAATTATTTCTCATATAATAAATCTCAAAATAGAGTGCTTATGTTACAATAACAGACTAGTAGGACATTAAATGATAAAAAAACGCAATATTACTTTTAGAAAAAACCAGCGTCGATTGCTAAATACAATTTAGGGAATTTTTGCATGCAAAGTGTGCCACAGTGACATTTGACGTTTATGCCGAAAATTTAAATGTGCGTTAAATTAAAGTTTTCATTAGAACCAAATCAAACAATTTCTAAACACTACCTATTCTTCAATTGTTGGCTGAGCGGCAGTAAAAGTGAATTTTGTACCAATCACAGACCTCTACTTATTTTTGTTGCGACACTAACGTAAACTGAAGGTTTGTGATTGGTGCAAAATTTACTTTTGCTGTCGCCAAACAACAACTGCAAAAAAAACAAACTTTAACTGTTTCTATGGAGTTATAAAAACAAAAACAATATACCTATCCCGATTATAGACCAAGTTTTTAGAAAGTTTATTCACAAATGTTGAAAATGTTATATCCTACCTACAGCACGTCCAGACGCACAATGTTTTGTCTGCGTAATTCAAGACTCTGCAGACAAGACGTTGCGTGTGGACAGGAAAACCGTCCAATTATGTGAACTACGCGAACATTGTAGACGGAGGCAAAAAACAGCCCAACATATTTACTCCGTCTTCTCTACACATTTTGCTCAGCATTTAATTGAGATTAGCGCAGAAGTCGTGTTCGTAGAGTTTCAAAATTTTTATTTTTTTTTGTCAGTTTCTTGTTGCTTAGCGACGACTTTTTAGTCAATGTTGACGTGAATTTCTCACCATTGAATTACGCAGGAGATTTTTGTCTTCTGGGTAGTAACATAGATAATGATAATAAAATCCAGGACAAAAACAGTCAGGACTAATAAGAGTTTGATATATAAAAGTAGAAAAGGTTGACAGCGCAGGAAACTTAGACACAAATACAAAAAAAATGTTTTCTATGAGGTCGATTTATGGAATAGAGTTAGTCAAGGTAAATAAATGGGATTGGTTCTAGGGCTCGGGAAGAAACTTTGATTGTTTAGGGTGTGAACAATATTTCAGATGGTGAAATTCATTTTCTCAAACAGGTATTTGTTTTGTGATATGCGAAGTAACTAGTTCCAAATAATGATGGTATGTTCAATATTCATTCGTAACTAATTTCGCCAGTTTTCACATGAAAATTTGACAAAATTTTGTGTCACTTTAGTAGCGAATGTTTGGAACATTTGCAACATTGCGTGCACCTAAGACGTTATACTTGATTTGCTTTTTAAAAACAAGTTGCAACAATTCACCAGACTAACATTTCCCCTGTGATGGATTACACAGATTTGTGTTAGAAAAACTAAACACGATGCTGAAAACTATACCGTGTGGACACGCCTTAGCTGCAATGTTTTATTTACACAGTTTTGTCTGTGAGACAAACCGTTGTATAAAATGTTGAACATGAACCACGCGCGTTGGTTTGCCTGGCACCCTAAGTATAGCCGACATTAATTATTATTTTGCACTTTTCCAAAATATTATGAGCAATGTGCTCCGATGTGCTCACTGCGTAACGGACTTGATCGGTAACACTAACATTATTCTGTTGTATTCCCAAACATTTGGTATTGGTTGTGTTTCTTTTAAATTAATGTAAACAACTGCCAATATTTATTTTACCAAATTTAACGCTGAATATCAATTTATTTCACTAACTCCTTTTATTTAACTCGTAAAACAACATTCCAACCGGCATTATTTACAGCTATTGTTGTTCAGTCGTCCTGCCATACAAAGAGTGTAAAAATAATGGTCGTAATAGCTTTTGTTTCTACTACCTTCAATACACCGGAAGCTCTGCAAATTAAAGTCAGGACTTCAGCAAGTTTACTGTTTCGGCTCCTGTATGAAAGTTCACTGTTCATTTTATAACCACAGGCTCCTTCACACCTATGGCTTAATTACAAAACGTTTGTGTTCGTAATTGAACTTGTTTCTGTTGGGTTATCGGTTTAGAGTACACTCCAAAGTACTGTACCATCCAATAAACAAAGAAGTACTGATTCGAAATTTCCACAGCCACCCTTTTTGAAGTTATTTCTTGATTGTACTAAATATGAAAATAAAAGAGGGGAATTAAAATCAACGAATTCGTTTGGTGATCTCGTAGTAAACAAGAGAGGTTATCTCACCAACCTTACTCCTATGGGTCCAAATTATCATTATTTCAAAGGGTTCGAAAGCTAGTTGCTATATTGATGGATGAACTGTCTAAGTATAATTATTATTTTCTTATAAAATATTGTATCGGAACTTTAGGCTGTGATTTTTCATAAAATGTCTTCTTTCGCGAGATGGTCGCGACATGTTGTTACTACCTCAAAAAATTATCATTCGGCCATAGCATCATAGGATGACATAACAGTAAGGATATCATTCTGTTCCGTAAATTTTCACGAATAAAGTTCACTTAAAAAAAACCGAGGACAGCACAATCACCTGTGATTTTACTTTTTTATAACCTTCGCTGCAATACATCACCACAAAATAATATAATTTTAAATTGGGACAATTTGATTCCTCACTTTTACTTGTCGACAGTTACCGCATCGTGCACACCGCATCTACCGCAATTATTGGCATTTAGTTAGAGGACACCCGAAATCCACATTGATAATTCAAATGTTAGCGTATAGCCGAGGGGCGAACACATGGGGATTTATGGTGTACACTCACGAGGATTTACCAGGATTTCCTGGGAATTCATTAGGATGTACGGGGATTTCTTTAGAATTCCTAGGATTTACTGGGATGTACTAAGGATGTACGGGATTTCCCTAGGATGTACGGGAATTCTCGAGGATTTCCCTAGGATTTACCGGGGAAGTACTGGGATATACGAGTAGTAGAAAGAGCGCATGCGCATTGCGATAATAGCATTTGACGTTTCGTGTCTGTCTTGATTTGTGTGCAAGTGTATCTAGTAAGTGCCGTAATAGTACGTCGGGTACACCAAAAAAAGCTGCACTTTTTGATTGGAATGTGCCACTTTATGTGGTCATAGATGATGCCAAAAGGGAACTTTCCAGATAGGGAGCCACTTGAAAATCCGCGTAGAACACCAAAATGGCGGCCATCTTTAATGGCCTAGGGAAATCCCATTAGCCCCACTAAATACTTTTGTATCTCAGCTCCTAATGGTCTGATTTCGATTTTCTTTTTTTTGTTTGAAAGCCACTGCGAAGAGGAAACTTTCTTGTTCCTATACATTTATCTCTACACCTTAAGGTTTCTGCACAATTTTCAAAAACCTGAAAATTTTACGATTCTCACGAATTTCATTGTAAGTAGCTACCTAACTTTTTAATTGTGCGTTTATGTATATGGGCTTCCGTATATGCCAAGAAAGACTCGTTTTCATAAACACCTGGTTTCGGAGTTATTTGGCTCCAAAGAAAAAAGTTTGGCGCCCTCTGGTGGCGACGGCGTCAATCTCAGGGGGTTCAGATTTAGCACAGTTATACACTTTTACCAGCTCTTTCCAGCGCCGCCAACCGCGATCTCCTATCTCGCTCCATTCCGGAGATATGGAACCCCAAAAATCGTCAAAATTGGCTTTTTCGGGAAATTTTTCGAAAATTTTGAACGTCACGGGCAGACGAAAAGAGATATCGAATCGCGGTTTGCGGGAATGAATTTGGATCACGGTGAGGAATCGATTCGTCTAGGGTTTAGTGCGAAAAAAATTTTAGCGCCGCCTTTCGTTGACCGACGTGTTTGGGCAAATTTCGACCAGAAGATGACCTTTTTCGAAACTTTCCCACCCGAGCGAAGTTGTAGAGGAGGAAATTTGCTATTTTTTCGCAGTTTGGGCGGAAAGCGACAAGACGCTTCGTAATCGCCCCCCCCCCCAAAAGGGCAAAGTCGAGGAATTTTTTTAAAGTCGAATTCGGCTGTCGCCTCGGTTTCGGGATCGTAGTCTCGATATTATAGTGTAAAGAACGTCTCTTTGGCTGTCTTTAAAAAAAACCCGAACCCTATATCTCCCCCCGTTCTACCTCCACGGCCGTTTGACCGTTTGCTCCAGTTTTATCAGTGGCGTTCGTTAACTCTCCCCGCTCTCCCCTACTTAGGTTAAGTGTTAGAAAAAAACAAATTTAATAGAACGCAACAAAAAAAAGAACTAAAAATTAAAAATTATTTTTTTTGATATTGTGCAGAACCCTTAAGGTGTAGGGATGTAGAAGGATTTACGAGGAATTACTGGGATGTAGAAGGATTTACTAGGGAATTACTAGGATGTACAGGGATTTATTAGGATGTAGTCGGATTTACCGGGATTTACTGAGGATTTCTAATAATTGGAGGGTGAATTACGGGATTTACTTCAAAAATGGGATGTAGGTGTACACTTTTCGGCCAACGTGTTCGCCCCTCGCGTATAGCGTTTTAACTACAAATAACATGATTGCAGAATTGCTGAAAATTTTAGATCTTTTATTGGTATTTGTTAATATGGAACATGTTAACCCTTCTATTGCGGATTACGCTTAATCCACCCTGTTACGAAACTCTTGTAACTCTTGTCTTCTTGTAATATTTAGAAACTCTCCAATTTCTAAATACCAATTCCAAGATTATAGCGATCTAAAATTAATTTATATTAAACTACAAATTTATGAATGTTATTTGTTGAATCGCCTTAAAGTTAATACAGTTCGGGAAGTTTTTGAATTCCAGGAAATAATGGTTTAGGTTGTTCGCGTAACCAAGTTTACACTATATCGATTATGACCTGATTCGATTTCAATCTAATGCTATACAAAAACCCCTTGTGTTCCAAATTTATACACGGTGATTCACTAAGCATTGTAGATACTACCGGCTGTAAGTCAGAAACTATTTGTCGAGTTTTGATTTTCTGAAATTTGCCGTCTAGAATGTTGAGTTATTTTCCATAGCAAAGCAACGAAACATGTTATTGTTATTTAGTAAAATGTTTTTTATTTACTTGCTAAAATAATCTATATTTGATTTAAAAGGGTGTTTGTGTAGTTGGTTCCATTGTTCTTGTTCCTGTTATGATTTAAAGTGGGGTTTTGTCGTTCTTATTAACTGGCTCAAACAGTACCTAGTAAGCAATCTGTGTAATGGGTGCATACTTGGCTGTATGATCAACTGAAAAATTTAGAAAATTATAGTGTTGTAGTGAATCTTCAAATAGGCTTAAAATTGTCCTTTTAATTTTATAGAAAGCCAAACCAAATTTACGTATTAGGGAAATTTAGCTTCAAAAAGGATTCGCAGATTACCTACCTACTGAAACCTTATGTATTAAACGCGAACTGCATAAAATATCCTTTTAGTGACTAATAAACTTTCACGCTGTTTCAGATTTTTACGCGCGTGCACATTTTGTACAACCTAAACTTTTCCTCGAACCACTTAGAACTTTCGTTTCAGTAAATATTGATTTCTGAAGGATTTCTCTTCAAGCATATCGAAGGATGTGTATTTGACGGTTTATTTGCGATTTTGGGATGAAAGTTATTTTGGGATAAAAGTTAACTTTATAGCACAACTCTGTAAATTATGAACGATCAACGTTGAAGAAATTCCATGTAATTATCAAAGAGTCCAGGAAGCTATCTAAAATGAATAATGATAATTTTAACCAATTGAACAAATAATAATTATTGTATTTAATGGATTAACAGAACAGCTTCGTGAAGGAATGAAGGCGTGTGAGTTTTCGTATTGTCATGGTTTTTAAAAAATTAAAGGAGTGTGATAAGAATATTTCTTTATATGCTTGTTTTAACAAACACGAAGCCTTATACGAGTAATCTGATGACCAGATTTACGAGGTGCTTTTATTAAATTTATGTACGAGAAACGTGGTAGAATGTAATAGAAATAGTTTTGCAGTAATAAATCAATACTTTTATTAGATTTCGGCTTGACACTTTCTAACTCTAAGTCGTGTTTACTATTATTATAAGGTGTTATATCTGGTATTAGTAATTAGTTAACGCAACGTGTTAGTATTACAACCCTTTATTCAGATAGTTATATCTATGATTCTATTACTTCCAACAGTTGATGTTACATACTACAATAACCTACAATATTATTAACTTTTTGGGCATCAGCTTTACTGTTAAAAGGTTCAATCAGAAATACATTCTTTATTTAGTACAGGTTGACAGAATAATAAACTTTTCTACTTTCAATATATTTTTGGCATGAAAACCGTAATTTTTTGATTTAAGGGTAGCCTATATCAGCAATTCTTTTTTATAATTAGTAAGGTAAATGTTATAACCACCTGATTTTGTGTTGTTTTTTGAATACCAATATTTGGTCAACATTAGTCTACTATTACTTTCTGAACTATTTTAAATTATTCTACTAGTGTACTACTGACGTAAAATTTTTCCAACTTTCACATACATTTTGTATATCCCCCTGTGTAAAATATTATTTATTATTTATTTAATGTGAACTTTTTGAACATTTTGATGTTGGGATAATCTTTTTTTGTGTTGAAGGACAAAATTATATGAAAACTGTTTGTATTCTATTTTTGTACAGATGTTAGAACTCGAACACCTGATTTGAAAATTAATAACATAATGATCATAAATACAATATTGGAGATTTTCTGTCGTAAGAGTATATTATATTATGAAGAGTAGAAAGAGCCTTGTTAGGTTGAGCTATTATAAATGGGTCCATAATTATCGTCAATCGTGAAAATAAGGAAACGCATATCATTTGTTACAAACGCGTTTATTGCTATTGCTGTCAAGATAATAATTTCAAACTATATTATTGTGAGTTAGATCGACGAAATTTAGGCAACTGCAAGAAGTATTATTATTGTCTAAAAGACAAAATAAATAATTTTTCACCGATTGACAGTAAAAGCATGCTTTGACTGACATTTCACTGTCTCCAAAGTTCCACATTTACTGCCTAGGCAAAAGTGATCATTTTTACTGACAGTAGCATTCAAAATTAGGTTGCTGCGAAAAACAAATAAATTTGAAATGTTTATTAATTAAAGTTAAGTTCCATATTTTTGACGATTTCTTTAATTTCGGATGGGGTGAACATTTCTTCGTCATTTTCCGTTGTTAATATTATTATAAATTAATTCATATTTACGAATTAACAAGATTAAACTATTCTATTCACAACAAATAGAATGACATTTCTGAAATATGTTTTTTCATAGCAACCAATAAGAACTGCATAGCAACAGATGCTTGCTGATACTAATAGCACAAAAAATATTAAAAATAATCATTAAATTAATGTTAAATGTAAACAATCTGAGAAAAAATTATATGTTCAACACGGCAGAAATGCAGATTTACTGCCTTGGCTGGTTTCACTGCTTCGGCTTCGCCTCAGCTGTGAAATACCAGCTGCGTCAGTAAATCTGCTACTTTTCTGCCTTGTTAAACAAATAACTATTTTTTCTCCGATTGACAGTAAAAGCATGCTTTGACTGACAATTGACTGACTCCAAAGTTCCACTTTTGCTGCCTAGGCAACAAGAGAGCACTTTTGCTGACAGTAGTACCTATTCCAAATCGGGTTGATGCGAAAAACAAACAAATTTGAAATTTTTAAAAATTAAATTAAAGTTCCATATTTTTCACGATTTCTTTAACTTCAGATGGGGTGAACATTTCTTCGTCATTTTCCATTGTAAATATAATATAAATTAATTAAAATTTAAGAATTAACAAGATTAAACTATTCTATTGACAACAAATAGAATGACATTTCTGAAGTATGTTTTTTCATAACAACCAATAAGAACTGCATAGCAACAGATGCTTGCTGATACTAATAGCACAACAAATATTAAAAATAATCATTAAATTATATGTTTAACACGGCAGAAATGCAGATTTACTGCCTTGGCTGGTTTCAAAGCTTCGGCTTCGCCTCAGCTGTGAAATACCAGCTATAAAAATAATTATGCTGTAAAATAATTATTTTGTAAATGTTGGTCGTTTCCACTATTGTCAAAAATGAAAACAAAACAATGATTGTAACATTTGTGCGATTTTAAACGAATTATCGGTAGGTATAATGAAGTTGTTGATATGGATACGTACAACATTATTATACTAGTACAGTGGAATAATAATATTATGAAACATCATTATTTTACAATACCACAAGCAGCCCTACAGGTATAATACTAAGCTTGTCCCCACAAAATGCGTAATATTTAAATTACAATTTTTCTATTGGTCGTATTTCAAAAACCTATCAAAATTCGAAGGGATGAGTTTAACTATATCTCTTGGGTCCGTTTAGTATAGTAACAAAATAACGATATTATAATACCCTTGAAGATAAAACAAATTGTTAGCTATAATAAACATCGATAATGGAACAGCTGATGTTTCATGTACAGGTAGGTACCAAAAATCACTATGTTGGTGATTACTACTGGCATGGAAACTGCTGGCAACTCCGTCCAGTACCATCGTTTGGTTATAAGCACTTAACCCCTGATTAAACAAAGAAGAAAATAAATTCTTGACTAAATGTGCATTCAACTATAAAAACATTTATTAGAATACATAAAGTAAGATTATATTCTTAACTAACACTTACTTTCTTTTTCAGGTAAGTGGAAAACATAGTTAAGGACAGTTAACTGGTAACATACAATTTATTATATAAATAATAAATATTAAATAAAATATCGATTTCAACGGGAAATAACAAGATTTATTCGCTTTATACGTATTTCGGCATCAAAGTGCCATTGTCAAAAGCTATATAAAATATTATAACAAATGCAAAATATAGTAACTCCTTGATTCTATTATTTTAACACTGCGTGAAGCAGCTGGCCCCAGTCAACCCGTCGGAGGTCAGTCGCTTATCAGTGTGTTTTAAAAAGATATTTATTCCAAAATCTTCAGTAAAGGAGAATCTAAGAGCTCAATTTGCTCATTCATTAAAGGTACGTTGTTTTTTGTGTGTTTATAAATTTCAAAAGCTTCCAAAATATTTAATTTATTTTTGTTATCAGAAAAGTGTAAAAATTTAATTGTATTATTAGATGTTAATGTGTGATTTTGTTCTAACAAATGTTTAGCAAAATTTGATTTATGTGCATGTTTATATTTGTAACAACGGATATGTTCTTTTTGCCTAATACTGAAATTTCTAATTGTTTGACCTATATATACTGAATCACAATGTGAACAATTTAATTTATAAATACCTGATTTTAGCAAATCATTAATTTTGTCTTTAGCATTGAAAAGAGAGTATAGAATATTTTTATTTGTTTTAAAAATGACTTTGTATTTATTTGTGTTATTTATAATTTTAGCAATTTTTTCTGAAATTTTACCAAAATATGGAATTGAAACGTATTTTAATGTTTTATCAGTGTTATTAATGGAATAAACTTTTTGAATAGCTAATTTATAATTTATCTTTTTAATTAAAGTGTCAATAAGTGTTGTGTTATATCCATTGCTATATGCAATTTGTTTAATAATTGAAATTTCTCTATTAAAACTATTTTTATCTAAAGGAATTGTTAGAGCTCTGTGTACTAAAGATTGATATGCTGCTAATTTATATTTGAATCAAATCTATCAAATAAAATTGTATTTTGGTTTCGTTATGTTGACGATATTTTGGCATGTTTTGATAGTTCTTTCGAATACATTGACGACTTTTTAATTTTTATTAATACTTTACACCAAAAAATTAAATTTACACTAGAAATTGAACAAAACAGATCTATTAACTTTTTAGACTTAAACATAAAAATTAATTCAGAAAACATACTCGAATATTCAATTTATAGGAAACCTACACAAACTGATATTACCATACCACATAAATTAGCAGCATATCAATCTTTAGTACACAGAGCTCTAACAATTCCTTTAGATAAAAATAGTTTTAATAGAGAAATTTCAATTATTAAACAAATTGCATATAGCAATGGATATAACACAACACTTATTGACACTTTAATTAAAAAGATAAATTATAAATTAGCTATTCAAAAAGTTTATTCCATTAATAACACTGATAAAACATTAAAATACGTTTCAATTCCATATTTTGGTAAAATTTCAGAAAAAATTGCTAAAATTATAAATAACACAAATAAATACAAAGTCATTTTTAAAACAAATAAAAATATTCTATACTCTCTTTTCAATGCTAAAGACAAAATTAATGATTTGCTAAAATCAGGTATTTATAAATTAAATTGTTCACATTGTGATTCAGTATATATAGGTCAAACAATTAGAAATTTCAGTATTAGGCAAAAAGAACATATCCGTTGTTACAAATATAAACATGCACATAAATCAAATTTTGCTAAACATTTGTTAGAACAAAATCACACATTAACATCTAATAATACAATTAAATTTTTACACTTTTCTGATAACAAAAATAAATTAAATATTTTGGAAGCTTTTGAAATTTATAAACACACAAAAAACAACGTACCTTTAATGAATGAGCAAATTGAGCTCTTAGATTCTCCTTTACTGAAGATTTTGGAATAAATATCTTTTTAAAACACACTGATAAGCGACTGACCTCCGACGGGTTGACTGGGGCCAGCTGCTTCACGCAGTGTTAAAATAATAGAATCAAGGAGTTACTATATTTTGCATTTGTTATAATATTTTATATAGCTTTTGACAATGGCACTTTGATGCCGAAATACGTATAAAGCGAATAAATCTTGTTATTTCCCGTTGAAATCGATATTTTATTTAATATTTATTATTTATATAATCATGGATTTCAACAAAGTGACGCTTGAGAATGTCAATAAATTATATACAATTTATTGTTACTTACATCGTCAGAATCATATAGTTCTGTAATTGGCTTGGATTGTAAATACGTAAGACATGTAAGTATGTTAATAAAAATGTACCATTCCAGAAATCTCGAAACGAAATTTAATTTTTATTATGATTTGTTATTGTTATGATTTAATGAGGTGTAAGCGCATGTTCCTAAAGCATGATTAAAAAAGAAACTGATTGAGAGTAGAGTCCGAAAGTATATTTTATGAAAAGAAAATTGTATTTCCACCAGTGCTACTCAAACTCAAAATCAAAAAACGTGGAAATAAATGGCAGCCCGCGCATTACGTCGCGGTCGGTTCGGTACGCACCATGCTTTTCGTTCCGTTCGGTTAAGTTCAAGTATACTATTATAGATGGCAAATAATTGAAAGGCCGATGAGTCTATAGGTAAACATAGGGTGTCTTGATATTGACAGGTAAAATATCTTGCTTTTGAAGAGGCAATATAAGACTATAAGTTCAAAAAATTTGTCACTGGACATTCTAGAATATTTAAAAAAACTTCTGTTCGTCATGTAGTAAGTCAGTAAATATGCACGAACTCTCCATATGTACTTCTTTTAAGGTTTATATCATGAACCCAGAAACTGGGAGTTGCTTTTTCCATTTCATGGCATGCAATGGCTATTATCACATATTCTAATTGAATTTAACCAACTTCGAGAATTGAACAAGACTGACAGAGACTGATGTAGTGCGCGGATGTTTGGATTCAAATCGAACGAGACGCTTCCGTTCTGAACTGAACGGATCCGAACCGAACAAGTGCGCGGTGCCACTTTACAAGGATATTAATTGGTAATAATTACTAGAAAATTCGAAGTTATAAAATGTACAGTACTAGCAATCTAAAGGGGGTAATATAATATGTGCATATACCTGGGAATTTTTTGGGTATATATGAATTTGATATTTTTATTTTTTGGATACGCGGCGCATAGTCCCGTATACTACCTACCCACAATACACAACGCAATGCAAATTGATACGATGAAAAATGCCATTTTACGTAAAGTTGGGGAGTGGATGTTTTAGTTTTGGTCTCGTCCAGCTAGCTCTCGATCTAGCGTGGACTTTTGAAAATTTGATTCATGGGTCTAAATAAGTGCAGGTTAATAATACACGAATGAGCAGAAGATATGACTCCCAGTTCAGCTGAACCACGATCAATTCAACTGGGAGCCATATCTTTTATACAACTGTGCCTAACAATTTGCAATACGTTGTTTGATTTCAACTAGCTCATTGTGGTACTAGAAATATTAAGAAAGAGTTTGGAAACTACCACAACACTATGTTGTTTAGAATGATGTCCTTTGTTTTCGATTTATTCATTTGTATGAAGATCGCAAGTTCTCATTGTCTCGTTCTTCTCGTTATATCTCTCCTACATTTCGTTTCGCATTCTTTCTTTTTTCAAAACACCACAACTGCTTTGCCAAAACAGTGTTTCAAGTCCTTTCAATCTCATTTCATGTGCATTATTCAATACCCACGCTTCCGATCCGTATATGGTTAGATGTTTTTAGTTATTACCTTAAAACTCGTTTTTTTTGCAGATACGTATAATTTTGTTGCTCACAACGTATAATAACTCAAATAATAATAAAATCGTATACTATTCCACCTTCCTGTTCCTTATACAATTTTGTTCATAATTGTCTTACTTTTGATTCTTTCGTGAATGTTATAATAATAAATCTTTATTTAGTACAAGTTACATTTACATGAAATGTTTTTGTATTTTTAGGCTATAGATAGATATACATATTCTGCTGTTAAATTAATTAAAATTACTAACACAGAAAACTTATAGTTTACAAGATATTGATTTCGTTTTACTATTGCTTCAATAAATAGCTTTGTTCGCGGAGACGATCCGGGACTAGTTATTGACAATTGCGCATGCGCTCCGTGATTGTTTGTGTTCGCGGAGCGAATAATCCTGGATTATGACAATAAATTACTTGTTCGCGGTGACGGCGGAACAAGTTCATGACCGATCCAGAACCAGTCAAAACGATCCCAGGATTATAGCATGAATTATTTGTCCGCGCAATCGCAATGTGAAATTTACTTAGAAATTGACTTTAAATTCGCGTGCTTTGGTTTTACTACGAATACGTTTCACAGTTTCATATATCGTTTCATCTTCTGCGCACATTTCATAAAGGTAGGTTTTAAACGCGATACTATGCGTGTAATTAATTATCAATATTATTATTTATTCTGATTTTTAAAATATCCTGTAATAGAATTTCCTTTTGTGGCAATTTTATTAATATTATAACGATTTTTTAGATGAGTGATCATTTTAGTTCAAGTGACGAAGATCCTGAACACTTCGCGGATGTTCTCATAGATGTTCTGGACCAGTAAGCACGTTCGCGGATATATGACAGTTCCTGATCGGTTTCGAATCGCACATGCGCATAAGGGTTTAGGATAAATTATCTCGTACAGGTTACGAACTAGTCACGGATCGTCTCCGCGAACAAAGCTAATACTTGTTAGGGTTAGTATTTTACTGGTTCAAATTATTAGAAATTACAGAAAAGAGCAGGTGTGACTATTTTGTCGTGAATAAGAATACTAAATGTGATTTAGAATTTCATCCCTTCACTAAGGTAATGCTGATACAGTTAATGTTTTAGTTAACGAAAGCGTCCTACAAAACCGTGCTTTCCGTGGAAACCAAGAGGTGTAGTGTGCTAATTGACGAAAGCTTTTAATGTGTGTTAGGCAGCCGCATAACTACATCGTAATGAAAAATTTATTACCCCTGGGGATGTTTACGAGTTACCTCCGAACTGCGACGGAAAAAAAAACACGTCCATTTAATGCCAATCCTGCTGCATATAACTTAACAACAAATTATTTGTGGTTTGTTATATGGGTATGAATCGTAACAGTCTTATTTCATTTATGCTTCTCTTGTACAATATGATTAACCAAATTTTCGATAAAAGTTGGCTGTGAAATATAATTTGTTTGTAGTGTGTTTAGTTAAGCCACGCGATTGATTTCATTATATTCTTGACAGCTATCAGAGCCAGATTTATTCGAAAAATAGTAATAGGTATAATATGTTAAAATTATACAGTACTGCAATTTTAGTTGCAATAATTTTGTTAAGTACTCAAATTTCTACCGAAAAACATTCAATAATAATTACTCATAATACCATTAAGTTTACTTACATTCTAATTTCTTATTAATATAAACAAATAAATATAAATACTGTAGTAACTTATAAATAAAGACACACTGGTTATATTTCATCGTCAACCCTGATCGAAAATTTTGTTGATCATACTGTATATTTCATTGTGGTAATGAAATTTAAGGCAAATTATTATTTCGGTCCAGCACATCTGGTAAAGTAATTCATGTCTATTGTATTTTCACACGCTGCTGGTGTGACACTAATTCATGCATTAAACTATCTGTTTGTATTTTTTAATAAATATTACATATTGTGACCCTTGCGTATACTGTAATTTAATTTACTTGACTTGTTGTATCCTGCTTCTGAAGTAAAATGAGTGTCCTATGAACAATACCAAGCATTCAGCTTTCATTCTAATATTCTATAGCTACTCGCAACTTACTTTACCCAAATTGCCTCCAAACTTCCAAATCAGATAGTCTGTAAAAGAATAAATTCATTTGCGGGAATTGTAAAGCATTTTCTGAGCAGTATACCTATATTAACTTTTAGGTAGGAGGCAAAATAAATAGTTCCCCAACTAAAAATCGGTTTTCGTGTGAAAATTCCACTTGATCCAATCTACCACCCCTATGTCATCAAGAATGATTTGTGATGAACAGAAACCGTGACTAATGTAAAATGGGTTTATGTCATCAGTTTCCTTTATTTCTATCCATCTCGACAGACGGGAACAAATAGGTTGTGTGCTGCTTGTAAATGAGATACATTCAGAACCTACGATAATATAGTCATCAATGAATGGCAATAAATATATTATATGCTTTTGTGTAGTTTCCAGAACTGCTCATTCTGTCACATACTTAAGGCTTTTGAATATGACCTGCAATAAATATTAAACGGAGGTAATATAAATATCCATAGTTTTAATGTATAAAGTACTACAGAGACTGAAACTGATACAATGATAATATATCCAAACTTCAATTGCATGTGTTGGTAAGTGGCGAAAATAGTATTTTTTGTAAGCAAGAGAACAGTCTTGAGCCTCAAAAACTTATTTTGTAGTGAAAAGCTTGGTAGTATTGTTTCTACGACCACGTTTATGTCATATATACTTATCAAATAGTATGAGAGCCAATGCGGCCAATGATACTTTTTGAACTCTATGGGACAATGAAATAGACGCATTTTCTAAACTGCAAATAACCAAACAACATTCGGTAACTGGAAGAGGGATATTTAGTTTCGTCACTAGAGACGAAAGTTAGCATTATGGATTATTCTCTCACTAGAAACAAAATTGACGAAATACTTATATTCGTATATGATGGTAGCATTATTGTTTTATTATTAATTATCTGACGCACCATAATCTGCAATTGAGATTATAAAATTTCCAGAATCCAGTAATAACATACTAACTTTTTATTCCGCAAACCGTGCGTGATAGCTTCGCACAGTATTTCTCCGTGCTTGGAGAGGTTGCTGCAATAGCAGACCATGATGTCTTATAACAGCTCTGAGTGTTATCTTATTTTGTCGTAAAGCATTTTGGGATTTGTTGATGCAGCAATATAGAGCTTAACGTATCTATGGAGACATGAATTACGTGTAGCTACTGGTCCCCAAGATGGTTGTTCGGAAGCCAGTGTCGGTAACCTACAAGGGAGCATTCACCATTATAACGTCAGATGTTTTGACTGAATGATTTTTAGAAAATTGTTGAGCAGTTTTGCTTAGTCTCACAATTGAATGTCATCTCCAAGTTGTCATATTCAATACCCCACCAAGAAACGGACATAGGTATATCCGAAAATTTTCCCGAGCTCTCATACAAGTATTCGTTGTAACGGCAGCGCCCAAGCGCGCGGGTTGTTTTCAGGGGACAACGAACACGGGTTTATAACAAGAAAAGAAAATTTAAAAGGATGTATGCTCGATCGAACCATGTTGAATTATCAGGTATTTTTTATTAATTATTGCGGTTACGAATTAGCATTATATTTGTAAGTTGGCCGGGACCATCGGAAATTTTCACTAATGAAATAACTCTCTAAAGGTGCGTTTAGACTTGAACAGCAACGCACGCGCATGGTGTGAGCGTGCGCGCACGGCCTGAGCGTGCACGCACAGTGTATATTTTACCATGCGTTAAAATCCGACACACAGCGCATGGCTTTGAGTTCGCAAGTGCTCCCGCTGTGCGTCAGAATTTAATATTAAAAGAATCAGCAAGTAAACAGTGCTAAAATGAATTCTGTTCAAACTGAGAGTGCAGCATTTATAGTTTTGTATTCATTAATTAAAAAAGAAGAGATATTATTAAAGAAAAATCGGTTTTGATATATTTTTTCCCAACAATCAAGTTTTTTATATTTTGAAAAATATTCGGGATATTTGGGATTCCACAATATTTCGAACTTTCTGTACTCCTTTATTAATTGGAGGCAATTAGCGCTGCTCCACTCCATTTATAAGTAATAATAAAAACAAGTAATACAATAAATATCAACGCACGGAGTGAGCATCTACAACTAACTGAATGGACGTTCGAACTGACGCACAGGTTTCCTTTGAGCACCGTCAAAATACCGACAGCAATCGGCTCGCGTTCGCGACCATGCGTCAGTAAGTTGAGCGGTCGCGCATGCTAACGCATGCTCACGCACGCTAACACACAAACGTTTACACTTGAGCATACGTCAAGGCTCAGCCCGTGCGCGTGCGTTCGCGTGCGTTGCTGTTCAAGTCTAAACGCGCCTTAACAACTAATAAAAGGCGAAAATTTCTCGATCAATTCGCATCTGATTGGTTCATTGCGTCATTTTGATTCGCCCAATATTCTAACCGATTGTTTTTCATATAGCTTTTAGTATTTCTAATAAAATTTTAATGAAGTTATCGAATATTTACCAATATAGAAAATTTTCAACATCTTTATTATGTTTGGCATAGCTCGTTAATTAAATATTGAAAAGGAATATCGTGCAGAAAATCTATTTTGAACAAAATTCGTTGAGCGTCTCACGTCTGATATAGTCTTTCTCAAGGAAATTGAAATTTATATATAATAATATCATAAAATATTTTTAAGTTTTGCTTAATTAAATTTAGTTTTTAATTAGAAAATTGTACTTTGTTATCACTTCAATTCTTCACCGTAACATACCAGGATGGAGCAACGAAAAAAAAGTATTTCCATTCTGGCTTCGTTTTAACCAGATTTAAATATTTTATTTTTTCAAATTTGCATATTTTGCTTAACTCGAAGCACGCCTGAGTAAATACTCATTAGATGTATGTTTTTACAAAAATTAAGTTCAGCACGTAATTTAATTGTCACAGACAGGTTTAAAAATTACTGAATCACTAGATATTTGCAGAATAATTCATGAAATAGTCAGAACAAATAAGTAGAACCAAGTCTATAACGCCCGGCAAGGGGGAAAAAGTTAAGTACTTATCGTATGTCTGAAAATTTTAATTGTTGAAATGCCTCGTATCCGCTTATGTAAGAATGCTGAGTTTTAATTGCATAACTTTGAATGACTGGGAGTCCATAACTTCAAGTGAGGTTAATATAATCAAAAAGGGGATGAAAACAGGCGACAATTGCGTACGCATAACTGCAGCTAACAAATCCTTTGTGTCTACTGTGTTAGGTTTACCAGGGTTTGTTGCTGCGAATTAATGTAATGGTATATAAATTTTGACGTTTGACGTGATTTGATAATTATTTCTCTAGGCGCTGACAGTGACATAATTCAAGCAAAATACAATACATTTTATAGTTTTCATTTCAGCTGTAAATTTTATACATGAAATTCAAATTTACCGTCAAAACTATGGAAGACTTCTTTTCTAGTGACATTTCTAGTGTGAATCTGGCTTTTGTATTCACTCCTCCTAGTTAAAAAACAGACTATAGTATTGTTGAAATCTACCTATCTTTGTTATAAATACAAATCAAAAGTTAAACACATTTAAAATAGTTTGCAGTTGTTTTAGGTGATCAAATTACATCCGAATAAGTAAAAGTGATAACTTTTAAATTTCTAGCAAAATTGGTGTGCACAGAATACTGAGTCTGCTAAGAAGAATCTGCTGCATACCTCCATTATTTTTGTACTTTACTTTACCGTACTTTAACAAATTGCTTTTTTTTTAAGTTAACGCCGTAGTCACATGTCAACTAGGGTAGTACTCATAACATAATTATTTTTTTCCGCAACCGTCTTAAAAGTGTTCATTTTTGATACCAAAAACGGACAGTGAAGTTGATGTTTTTGTTATTAGTAAAAAATGTGTGTGTTGCTAGGCAACACTTTTAGTTCCTAGGAAGTAAAAGTACTTTTACTTCCTAGGAACTTTTACTTTTAACTTTTTTGGTTAAGATTTTGGTTTGTTATGTGAATAATATTTATTTAAGAAAAACACTACAAAGATATTAGACAAATAATTTTCTGTAAATATTTAAATAGCTATCTCCCATCACAGTAAATGATCTAGCCTTGTTAGTTTTAGTGTTAGGATCTTAGGAATTTTAATCAGTAAGACTGATTTAAGATCTTCAATATCATTAATCTTTAAATGTAGTAACTAGTCGCAGGGGCAAGCTCCAGCAACACCCAAAATTAATATAACCTACAAACGTCAAAATTTAATTATCGTAAAATATTCGATTTTAAAACTAAAACACACCTTCATCATCAAGTATTGCTTATCAGGAGCACACTTCAAGAATCGATCCACCTGTTCTTTACTAAGAATTCTCGATTTCTTCGGTGTGTAGTCATTATTTTCTTTTTTTAAATAGGCACGAAGTTTTGAAAAATTTTCGATATTTACCCCATAATGTTGCCTTCAACATTGTATATTGCGCCCAAAGAGTAGAAGCCTTCATTTTAGTGGACAATTCGGAAAAGTACGCTAATAGTACGCTCTCCGTGTACGATTTTACGGTTTTCTCGTTACACCAATTTAAAAATTTGTTGTAGGCACCTTCGTATACTTCTCGAGATTTATTGGGCAGAAGATTTGATACAACTTCTTTTGCACGGTCTAAAATGTCTGGTGGTGTATCTTCGTTACCATTATCTTGTTCAAACATTTTCGATGGTTTGGCTGGGTTTGACAGAATAAATAAAATTGAAAACAAAAGCTAAGAAGACTTGATTTTAGTAGTAGTAGTGTTCTCTAATTCCTCGCATCTTAATTTTATTATTTTGAATCCGGTTGTTCCGGTTGCGGAACAAATAGTATGTTTCATTCGGATTAAAAGTGACTTCTTTTGACTCGCAATATCGCATCCGTTCGGCTACGCTACGCTCCGTCTCACATATATGCAAAATTTGCTCGTCAAAAAAAGTGACACTTTTCATCCTAATAAAACAATCTACTATTGTGTGCAACTGTCAAAAAAACGTCACTTTTTTTGCTTGATTTTGAGTCGTGAAATAGCACATTTGTTTATAGTAAAATAAAGCCTTGACAATGTAAAAAAAAAGACTTTTTTTTACCGGCCGACAAAGACTTTTTTTTACGGGTCATGATCTTGAATGAAATTAGCTTTTATTAGATAATTTAGTACACTGCTAAATTTAATTTTATGTAAAGATTCGATCGAAACTTTAATTGTGGTAATTTTTCACAGTTGCACATAAAATTTTGTATGCCACATGGCCGTGAACTATCTTTTTTTATTCGAATGATTATTTGGCTCGGCTGAATAAAAAAAGTCGTAGTTCACGGCCTTGTAACATAAATAACTATTTCAATTTTTTCATTTTTTTACGACTTCAGTAATCACTTGTTTAAAAATTAATACAGTATTCAAGAGAATAGGATGGAAAACAATACTCAGTCATAAACGTATTAATAATTATTTAATTAAAGATAATTATTTCATCGAGGTAACTAAAACAATTATTATACAACATACGATAGATAAAGCGTAAAAAATCGTCTTAGCAGACCTCTGTAATTGTTTGGCATGAAGGTACGCTATTTATTTCACGAGCATCGTGTTCCAGGAACTTGGAAATTATTACATTTAAAAGTGTCATTAAATTTACTCATTCAGTTATTTTTTTGTAAATATCTTTCAGAAGTTCTGTTAACGTTTTTTATAAGTAAATTTTTCTGCAAGCTGCTTAAAAGTGCTACTATTATCTCGCTGCAATGCATCCGCCGTTCTGCAACGCGAAAGTAACTGATAGGTGTAACAGGTAAACATGGAGGCGATACTTAATCATATGCCATTAGTATATTAGTATACCTCAGAATTTGTAATATTAATTTTATTCAAAACCTTAATCTTTAATAACTCGAAGTTGAAAGTTATCAGCGGGACAGGCTACGTCAATGTGTTACAACGAAATAGGAAATAGCGCACGCTTGCATGGGGACCGGGGCCCCAAAACTGGATAGCTATACTAATGTTGTCTTTTAATCATAAGCTTATCGTGTCAGTCAAACTTATGAATATTAATGATATAAAGCGTTTGCAGTAAAAAAAATTGTATTTGGAACACATCACGAAGGTGTCTTTACGGGACTTGGGAGCTTCAACAAACCCTTCGGTTCTATGTAGCACTTTCGTGACTTGTTACTTAAATAACTAATATGTGTTCAAATTAAACATCCTGTAAAAATGTCATATCCAGCAATGTTGTATTTTGCTAGTTCATCTTTCCTTTATTCGAAAAAATGCTACTGAATAGTGCTTCGATTGCAAAGCTGCCTGTTAGTTTTGACGTCAATAAATATTCTATAAATAGAGTATAGTTGGGGCACGCTAATGGTGCATCTTACGTCATCAATCGCATTTTCTGGTAATTTTGTAGTACCAATCTTGAAACAGTATAAAACTATAATTTTTTTTGTGAATTACGTATTAAAACTATGCTTTTTATAAGCCCATAGAATGTTATTCAACAGTTATTATTTTTATTAATTAGTTGTATTCATATTATTCCTGCAAAAAATAAAAATGTTTACTAATTAGTATTTTTTCGTTCTAGAAGTTTCTATTAAAGCACATGATCGTTTTTGTTTTTTTTATTGTGTTTATATTGCTCAAACGTCACTCTGACAGTTTGAGAGACACATTAAAGCAGGTGATGTTTTGAGAAACAATAAATAGGTACACAGAGTTCATAATATTACACATTATTTGCAATAACTTACACAATAAATTATACTGTATGTAGGAATTTAAGTAGTACAACAGATTATTTATTACAGTACTATTTACTATCGACGAATGAAATAGTTAGTACCTATAATTAAGAAACACAAGATTTTTTGTTAAAAAGGATTTATCGCAAATCACTTGGAAGTGAAACTAGTGAAAGCTGTCGTAGTAAAAGCTACTTTGAATGTTTCTTATATAACTTGATGAAAATCAAGTATAAGCAGAAAACGAAAGACGAAGTGGAGGAACAAGAAAAAGAATCCCGAGTTCACTAATTGGAAACTCAACACAAGTCGGTTACAGCATATTTACTGCTGATAATTAATGAACGGGAGTAAATCGAATGTCAGATTAAATATTTAAAAAAATGTTCAGAGCTAATTGAGCTCATTTATTTGGATGTTTTATAGTGCAATTAATTATAACCGTAAAGCAGGAATCGATTTGCGTTCTCTAGTACTGAAATTTCAGTGGTTATTTCATGAGAGCAATTTATGAGTCATTATTCTACTGGTAACATGCACATGCATGCATACCTTGATCAATACTCAAACATTAGCCGGTAGTTAGTTCCCGTATGTTACAGAAAACGCATTTAATCATTAAGTGTAATTCATCATTTGGGATCTGTGCAGAAGTAGGACATTGTTTTATTCGGTTTTTTGAAAGCCATTTACGATTGCTGTTAGAACTTTGTTACAATGGCAAGTAGAAATTAATCAACCTATTTTGTAGTGTAAAATATGTTACACCAAGTGGGACGTTATCTACTTCTAATTCTAAAAGAGGAATTTCGCCATTAAAATGTATTTCATTTCCACAAAATTCCAGAACAAAACTAAAAACTGCAGGGAAGACTACACACATATTTATAATAATAATATAACTGGAGTCTAAAAATCTTTAAAATTATAAACGATGAAATATTTGGCATGTTATACCTCGAAAGTTTAAGCAGTTTTTAATATTCATAAAAGCTAGGAAAGTTTCCGACACCTCGAAATTTATGAAACTTTGAAGTATACCAATCTGTGGTGTTACACAGCCATCAGTAAATCAATTATTTATGTTTCTAAAAATAAAGTTCCTACCACAAAACTTATATATTATAATTCCGTTGATGAAAGAAGTTATGAAACCTTTCTTACTAGATATATTATTTAAACTCCCAACGAAAACTTATTTCGTTTGAGATACTTTCGTATATTAAAAATCTTATTTCTAGAACAAGAACAATATCGCTTTAACAAAATCCATTAAAAGTTTAGATGTATTTGTTTTCTTCGGTTGCTATTACGTGTCTGTCATGTTGGAATGTAATCGTTTGATACTGAAACATGATATCACGATTATGTTTTCCGTTTCACATTAGAAGATTGTTATAAAACTAATAATAAAAAAATCAGAGCGCTATCCAATCTCTGAAATCTTAAAAACATAAACAACATTGTTTCCCATATAGGTCTGTCCGCGTCAATTTTACTAGAAATTCAAACAAAAATTAACACCTCTACTTATTCGGATGTAATTTGATCATCTAAAAGAATTGCGAACTACTTTAAATGTGTTTAATTATTAATTTGTATTGATAATAAAGATATGTAGCATATTATAGCTATGACTTCCACCTGGTTTCGTACCGTTTCTGTTGGTGATATATTGCGGTACAACATTTTTCCATATTCATTGCTGACAACACCATTACATTAGTTCGCATCGACAAACCCTGGAAAAATTTATAAATTTAGCACAGTAGAAACAAAGGTATGATTTGTTAGCTGCAGTATAACGTACGCAATTAAATTAAAGCTGTAAAATCCGTCTGGTTTATGTTCATCCCAGAATTCGCAATTTAATCGCATGATGACAAAATAATTTTTGTTTTCCAGATTGGGTAATGAAGTGCTTTATAATCGCCTTTCACGCTGAAAACAGACAGTATGTCGTCCATTAGCAAAGCATTATCTGCTACCTAGAATAGGAATTGGTAATCATACTTCGTTTGCCTCATTTTAACCAACTATATTAATATTTTTTTATAATATAGCAATGTAATAGTTACTAACTATCTAGTGGAGAAAATGCTTGTTTGGCGTACAAGACTGACGAGACGAAGTCGAGTCAAACAATCAGTCGAGTACACTAAATAGGTTTGTGCACTAGGAACACACATTTTCCTATACAACCCAAATTATTATAACATTACATTTACTACATAAATTTTATAATTTTGCTAGAAAAAATCCTAAATTCGATTTAAAACAGAGTGTTTATTTGGTAATCGAGGAAATGACCATAAATATTAAGAATTTAAAGTGTTTCCGCACGCTGCTATGGGCAACAACAATGGAAATGGTGCGGTAAAAGTTTGACGAACGCTGCTATGGGTAACAACAATGGAAACACCCATCGTAAAACACAGCACAACTTTGCGCAATATTACTACGTCAAAGCCTACTTTCCTTGTGGTTGTAGTAAAAATTATTTATTGGTTAGTTCCTTTAAGATAATTGCAAAAGTGTTACTGATAGGTAGTTACAGTGAAACTCTCGATTTGGTTATAAGTTGAAGGTTCGTACTATAAATCTTAACATCCGGAATTTTTAAATGAAACTTTGATTCAATACTAAATTGTTTCCCTAATTTTCGGATTCGGCGAAAATTAATTAAATCGAGTTTTATGTGACGGTAAAATTAACACAAATGATTGATTCAAGCTTCACTGTAACGATACGCGACAACCCCGGAATATTAAATGATTTCTGGGGAAAATTTTTACAATATTAATGGTGTTTACTATTACGAACAAAAATATTTCGAGTTGGCTTATCACCATGTTCTATTAATAATGTTTAAAACTTTCCTCTACTGCTTCTCTTCATGTTTTATCCGTTTTGAATGTTTTAAGCTATCATCATCTTTATCGGTGTTATTTCTACAACTCGTCGACATGTTTCACACGAAATCTTTAAACCATTGAAATTAAAAATATACAGGAATTCTACGTTGAAAAACAAACAAAAACTACCAATTTGGTCTTTCACGAAGAGTTTTTAAATAATGAGCACTTAAATATTTTTTAATTTGGTAACGCTGTCCAATTTAAATCTAGCTGACGCATGCATGTAATTATATGCTTGATACCGCTATCAATTTCTATTTTCTTATTGCATTCTACAAAGTCACCCCAGCATCGTTGCAATGTTGTCAAAAATTATAAACAGCAAAAATTTTGCATTCTTAAAATGAATTTATACATAAGTTAATTACCTACTGAAAAATATTATAATTTTGTTGATTTATTGTTGATATAATTTATATGTATTTCTTAACCATAATCGAAAAAAATTACAAAGTCTAAGCATTAATTAGTCCTTAACCAAGGGGTTAACACTAAAAATAATAGCGTGGTATAATATTGTATACCTAAACTAGATGTTTATTATTATTTATGTTATTGAAACATTAGTAAATAAATGTGTGGGCTCAAAAAATCTAAATTTTCATTTATAGATTTCCAATATTCTTTCCCCCAAGGAAAAAGTTTATGATTATGAGAAGATTGAAAACCACTTAAAGGAAAGTACCTTGGTATTTCAAATTGAGGTAATAATGTAGTAAGAAGTCAAAATCTCAACTCAGCCTCAACTAAGATAATTTTTATGACTTTAATCGCCAGATTCACTTGGGGAAGTTCTCAGAAATATATTAAATTATTTCTTAGAAAGTCTTTGAAAATTATAAAAGAATTTTTATTTTCGTAAAGCCTAAGGATACCTGCATTAAAAATCCATTTACGAACCAAGTTACATAACTTGTTCATTTGTAAATTTCAAACTTTTGTATTTCTTGTTTGCCTCTGTGCTTTTCCCTTTCTTTTGGGCAAATTATGATTCCGCTTAAAAGAACAAAAAGGTCGTAATGCATAAATGAACTTGAAGTGTTTTAATTTGACCACTTTCCCTTAATGAAATTGTTTCAAATGACACGCATCTTTTTACGAACAACAGAATAGATGTTTCTGGGAAATGTTTTGTAACGCCAAATTTGATGACTTCCTAAAGTAGCCAAAGTTTCTTTCCAACAATAACATTTACACTTCCTGTCTGACAATTTAATAAATGATAACCGAAATGAGTTAATTTAAAATTCTATGCAAACGTTTCCTCGAGATAAGCGAGACACATTAGATTAAGCTAACATCTTTATTCACTTTCTAGTACATTTTCTGTGGAAATTTTATTCATACTGTTTACTTCATCATCAAATATTTATGCTTCACCAGGCTTCAGAGTTAATGTTCCTCAAGGGGATGGATTTGAGCGATTAAAAAATAAACTACTAGGGAAGAATACACTTTAAATCATACTTTACTATTTATGTCGTTTATTAATGTGTAATTCATGTAAATTTTGTTTGTATTTTTATATTAATTTGATTTTTTCTAAAATCGTCGGTGTTTTATCCATTATTGAAAGATTTTGGACCACGAAAGTAAACTTGTCCTGACTTAAAATAGTACCTACAAGCTAGACTATTATGACAATAAACTTTTATCATATGCTATTAACAGGAAAAATATGCAAAATTTTGCTTCTACTGACCTCTATTGACCATGAAAACAACAGAAACGGGACCCATTTTTTTTAAATTAATTAATAGTTATTTTTTCAGACTAGTTAAAAAGGAGCTAGTACATCTAGGTGGCTATGAATTCCCGGTGAAAATAAAAAATTAATTTTTTCTATAGCAGATGTTAAAGTGTGCTTTGTTCGACTAAAAATAGTTGATCAAGTATTACTTTAACCGCAAGGGTAGATAAAGTAACACTTTAACCGCAAGGATAGATAAAGTAGTTTAATTTTCTGGAAACTCCATGGAAACCGAATGGAAACCTTTGCTACTGAGATTTTCGGGTTTAATATAATCTAATTTTAAATTGATTTTTTTTACAAATTTTTCTTATTTTTTTAACATCTGCTATAGAAAAAAATAGAATTTTATACACGACGATAAAATTTAATTATCGACTCGCGAAAATTAATTCACTCGCGATTTCATCGCTCGTGAATTAACACTTTCCGCTTGTCGATAAAATATAATTTTATCGTCTTGTATAAAAAATAACTATTTTTTTCTATAGCAGATGTTAAAAAAATAAGAAAAATTTGTAAAACAAACAATTTAAAATTAGATTAGGTATATTTTAATATAACCCGAACATCTCAGTAGCAAAGGTTTCCATTCGGTTTCCATGGAGTTTCCAGAAAATTAAAGTACTTTATCTATCCTTGCGGTTAAAGTGTTACTTTATCTACCCTTGCGGTTAAAGTAATACTTGATCAACTATTTTTAGTCGAACAAAGCACACTTTAACATCTGCTATAGAAAAAATTAATTTTTTATTTTCACCGGGAATTCATAGCCACCTAGATGTACTAGCTCCTTTTTAACTAGTCTGTAATAGGTACCTGCAACAATAATAGTATGTTCACAGAAAAATGTATACTATAGCTATGCACTGCTGTGCCTTCAAATAAGGATTCATTTGGGGGTGGCTATGAGTGATTTTAAATTGGCAATACAAAAATGAGTTAACATTAAGAATAACAACTTTCATAGTTTCTTGTTACACAATATCCCATAACAATGTGATAATACCTAACTGGTATTGCTGGTAGCGTGGTGGCAACTTTAGAACATGATCACAGCCTAAACTAAATGAGATTTTTTTTAAAGGCAGGGATTAAAATTGTACAACAAAAAGGCAGGCACAAACTTCTTTTGTTGAATAAAGCACATATTATATTTATATTATAATTATAAATGAAAAGATTGAAAAAAACATGAACATATATGTATTGGCCACCAGGCCAAGACTTTGTGATATTCATATTACTACAAAATCTCAATGTACACAATTTCTTACGTCAGCTGCTGTTTACATCTTATCTATGCATAAAATAAAGGAATAATAAGTAGAATGATTAGCTTGGGAAACACAAATTCAGTCTCTCTCCCGTCATCCACATTCCGCAAATTAAATAATTCTTCTCACATTCAAAGCATTTTGAATAGTTTGTCTTTTCTTCAAAACATGGATTTTATAATATTTTTCTGAGCCGTTTTTAAATACGTCCTTGTTATTTATTATCAAGCAAAATTATACAACTTCAAACATAGTAATCTCCTAAATTATAAAATGCTCTCTAGCTATTTGTACTCTTTATCTTTTTAACAATAAAATGTGATTTTCATTACCAGTTTAAGTAGAGTTTCGTTTGGAAAACGTTCGTAGATTATCCAGGAACATGTTTTGGAAAGCGCAGTTAAACGGTAAAAGCCATCAGTTGCCTCAAATTATAGCTATTCTAGGTGGTAAGTCTAAGATTTATATTTTACAAATTTGGAATTATAATTATATTTTTAGCATCTTTGGCGGGGGTGTCTGAAGGTATATTATTTGCATGGACCTCCCCTTCAATTCCTAAATTGCTTGCCGATGATTCGATAGACATGTCATTCGAGGAAGCCTCTTATTTCACCATTATTTCAACAATAGCGATGGCTATTAGTGCCCCATTTTGCTCACAACTTGTCGATGTGATTGGGAGAAAAAAATCGTTATTATTAGTGGCAGTTCCACAAATTATAGCCTGGACTTTAACCGGATTTGCAAAAAGTATTTGGGTATTTTACATAGCAAGGTTTATATCCGGTATTGGGGATGCAGCTCTCTTCGCTACTTGCCCCATTTACGTTTGTGAAATTGTGGAACCTAAAGTCAGAGGAACATGGGGTAATGTTGTAGCTATAAGTACATACGTAGGAATATTTCTAATCAATGTGATTGGAGCATATAATGATGTACCTACGACAGCGATAATTTGCGGATGTCTTCCTTTTATTCATATTGGAATATTTTCCTTTATGCCTGAGTCACCTTATTATTTATTAATGAAAGGGAGAGAGGAGGATGCTGAGAACTCTCTAAAATCACTACGATGGACAGATAACGTAGAAGAAGAATTATTAAGCCTAAAAGCTGATGTGGCGCGGCAATCTTCAGAATCAGGAACTATAAAAGAATTATTTTCTATCGACAGCAATTGTAAAGCGATAATAATGTGCTTACTAATAAGATGCGCACAACAATTTAGTGGACTTTCTGCTTTCGAATTATATACACAATATTTGTTTCAAGAATCCGGTGGTGATGTTTCTCACGAGGTTTCAGCAATAATATTTACCGGGGTTCTAGCATTGACAGTGGCTTTATCGGCATTTATTGTAGAAAGATTCGGTAGGCGACCATTGATGATATTTTCTTGTTTTGGTTGTGGAATCATTTTAGGTATTGAAGCAATTTACTTTTCTATACGAGACTTTACAAATTTAGACTTATCGTATTTCGGTTGGCTTCCTCTTGTTGGAATGTTAGTGTATATTGTGATTTGTTCTACTGGTATCGGAATTCTTCCAACATTAGTATTAGGAGAAATTTTTTCTACTAGCATCAAAAGTAAAGCAACTAGTATTTCAAATATTGGAACAGCCATTTGCGTTTTAATAGTTCCTAAAGTGTTTCAATTGCTAACGCATAATTTTGGCATGTTTTCATCTTTCTATTTCTTTTCATTTTGTTGCTTTGCATTTGGCACCTTGTGTTGCTTTTTTGTCATCGAAACCAAAGGTAAAACTTTGGAAGAAATTCAACAAGAGTTGAAAGGTAATAAAAGTCAGAAGATTGAAGAAGTTAAATAACTATTAAAAATACAGTTAAAGAATGTGGTCGACTAATAACTAATGATGTAATAGTAAAATAGCTGATTGCTGTTGATTTTGATAACGAATTCGAAATGAGTTTTCGTACTGAATACAGTTTTTGTTATCTAAGAATATGAATTGAATTTCCCCGAATTAATGAATAATCACAGAAATTGAATTATTAACAGACGATATTTAATTTAATGCTATTGTATATATGCCTGAGATTTTGTATATTATTGTTTAAATAAACTAAAATTTGTTGTGTGAAAAATATTGGCATACCTATATTGGCCGTTTTGCCGCGGTCGTTGAGACGCAGAAATGTTTGGACGCGAATATATTTAAATAAAAAAATAATTGTAATAAATAGCGGGGTGTGACTTGCCAATGCCTGTGTACATGGTGCCGAGATTATTGTTTCGGCACACATTATTGCCACATAAATATTTTTTTACATTACATTAAAGTCTATTTTTTTTAAAGATCCACCAACCTCGCAATTTCTCTCGAAAGTATGTTTGGCAACGTTGCTGGTGAAATTTTTTAGTAATTTTTAAAGTAGGGTTAGGATTAATAAATTTAATGGTTAATTTTGACAGGTGCTTTTTACAAGAAGTAGTTTCATATATTTTGTTAAATATTGTTGATTTATGTGGATATATGCTGAGTTTATGTAAATTCGCTCGATTTAACAAGAAGTATTATAGTTTTATAATAATTAATATATAAATAATTCGAGGTAAGAATAGAAAAAATGTATTCAGGATTAGTATAATTGGGATTATTTTCAGAATCAGGTTCGGGCGGTTCAAATTCAGAATCATCATATGAGAGATATAGTTCAAAATTGAATCTGTATCCGAATCTTCACCTTGATATGTTACGATTGGCGGTATATTTTGAACATAAAGTTGTCCATTTGTCCTAAATTATTTATCAGCTGCCATAATTGAACTTTTGTACATGTAAGTTAAAATGGAACGTTACAGTTTATTAAATAATTTCCCATTGCAGTTTTGTTGGAATAATGTATTGGAGGTCTCTCCAAACGGAGAGAATGACATGGGGCATTGTCAAAAATAATAACAGTTTTAAAACCATCAGATGGTAGAGCTGGAATTAATTGATTAATCCACTCTTTAAATAGCTGACTATTCATCGTTTTGTGATAATCCCTATCATTGTTTCTGGGTCTTAAAAGCAAACTACATCCTCAACACACCCAGGATGTAGCACTGTAAACCTGCTTTCCTTAATTTCTAATCTTTCTTGGGAAGGTTGTCAATAGTCCAAGATTTAGTAGCAGAATCGTTTTTGTAAATCGGGGTTTCATCAATAAAAATAAATTTTATATTAGAGTACCTAGTCTTCTTTATGTTTTAAATAATTTAAATTTGAAATGTAGTGATGCGCACGCATAAATTGACAGAACATTTTGATTGATCATTGAATCAATGGTACCATATATTGACAAAAATTACTAAAAATTTAAATTTTTTTATTATACCAACTGAAATCAACAGGTGGTGGATCTTTAAAAAAAAACGGACTTTACATTTATTTTTAATTTTATTATTCTCATCAAAACGTCGCTGCGTCAAATATTCCTATGCTCAATTCAACTCGATTTATATTGACAAATAATAAATGTCATAATCCCGCAGTTGTAGTGACTCGAGGAGAGATGCCAGGTGGTTACATCGAGTGAACTACAGTTCATTCCCTGGCTTTATGTCCCTAAAAGATTAACGCAGAATTTATGAAGGGACCTACTACTATCGGTTGTCTCCGTTTTGCTTATGGTCCTCACCTCACATACTTGAACCTTGAACGTAAATCTCTAAGAGTGTTCATACTCGTTTAGCTTTCACCTAATGCGTTAAAATAAGATAGGCAATAGCTGGGACGTCGTATTACAACCGGAAAGTAGCTAGAAAGGTTTGTCAGTAGCGTTCAAAACAAATAATTTTTTCTTCAAGCGTATCATAATATCTGTATTGTTGTACAGAACTGGCTATGTAGAAGGAAGTCATTTTGTTAGTAGTCAAAAAATGAAAATAATTGTTACTAGTACAATGTGTTTACGTATTCATGGCAACGACAGTATTTTGCCCATAGCTCCGCCCCCAAGGTTGGTAGAAGGGAGAGCGTTGTCCTGTGGAAATGACTTTTTAGGAAATATTTATTTACAGCAACAGAATATTTTTACACTTGAAGAAAAAATAGTATATATTATTCGGAGTAGAAAGTCTTATTTGGGTTTCGCTCACTTGCACAGCCTCGGCGCGTGCGCCTGCATAGCTTTTACCGTTAGTCATCGGCAGGGCACGTCGAGCATCGTTGCGTATACATCTGTGTTAATCTTTTAGGAACATAAAGCCAGGGAATGGACTGTACACATCTTCGTTTTATAACTGAATTTTATTTACATTTGTGACAGTTTGAATATCATATAATTAATGTATTATTAACTAGCATTCTGCCATTTACTATTTCCTATCCTATCTTCGGTTACAGTAGGTCAGCACAAGAAAATAAGCGATATGAATGAGTCAACGTAATTTTTGACTTTAAGTAAACGTAAACGAATGTCGTTAAATAAATTGTTAATGTTAGGCAATAGGGTTTAACAAGCAAGCTTACTTTAGACGTAGTAAAATAGCGAAATTACTGTTAAAATGTTGAGAATATTATGGCAGCCACTTATAATAGCTGCATGTGGAATCTTCACTGGAACACACGCACGGGCTTATCCAACTGAATCACGAAATTGACTTTCCTTTTGTTTATCTATGAAACACAATTTTACCTTCGCAAACTACATTATCTTTTTAATCATAAACTTTCAACTCGAATTATAAAAATTCTAACCAAATTAAATGTCTCTAACCCTATTACCGTTGGGCACAGCGTGTAATGGAGAAAATAAAATTGACATTAAACCTTTTCGGTTTCTTAAAAATCCAACACAAGGGACATTCCTTTCCTAAAGCAACACTTGTTACCAAATTTTCTTTACCATATTAATAAAAATGATGATTAATTATGATGAGAATTTCAAACTTTAAAAGCGTTGCAGGAGATAAGGGATATTACAGTAACTGGGAGGCAAACATCTCGCATTTTGACATATTTTCTCAGTTTGTAGTCATACTGGTTTATTTCAAATATTTGTCCTTAAGGATTTATTAATAGAACAAAGGTAGAACGAATAATATATAGAAAAGCAACAAGAATTAAATCATTTGTGCATGTTTATCTCGCTGTGTTATCTTAAGGATTGGTGATAAAAATTACCTTAGATTGACACAGGCATCGTTATTTACTATGTATTTTCACAATTGTCTCAAAAATAATATATTTAGCACACCATTCTAAACCGTGATACAAAATGAAATGGTGATTGAAGGAATGGGTGATTTGAAGATAAGCCCATCTGTGTTTGTAATCAAAATACCCGAGTTCAATCCTGGTATGTTCCAGTAAGATTTTTATTTATGCGATATGAACAGTAAATAGTAAGGTACAATTCTGCTTGCTATGTGTTCAGGCACGTAACTAGGGGTGGGCCCTGGTGGGCCAGGCCCACCTAAAAATTCGTTGGCCCACCCTTGTGCCCATCCAGATTAAGGTAAAATTAAAATTGTGTAGATGTATTAACTTCTGGAAGAAATTATACTACATTTAACCAACTGTAACTAAAAGAATTTATACTTCCAAACTCCAAAGAATCAATAAACATGTCGACCAAGTCATTCTCATATTACTCATATTAGAACAGTAATTTATTATGTTTATTTAAAAATTGGTTCTCAACACTTATTTAAGCACGTACGTACCGATACCGAACACCATGAATTAGATATTCCAGACTAAATAACTTAAAAACCCTCGCCACATTAACTGTTCTACTGACATTTATTATGATTTAGTTTCTACGAATTATTTTTCTTAAAAATCCAAACTTTTATTTTAAACGTACAAAGAATCAGTGCCTGTTCCTATTTCAGTGTGATTAGTACCTACACATTTGACAAGCAAGAATATCCGATAGTTCTCGCATTATTTTAACTTTTTAAGTATTATTGTGTTGTGTTGTGTTGTGCGAATTGATGAATTCGTGAATTCGTGTTTGTTTTTATAACATGTAATAAGCTTAGGGTGTATTTTTGTGTTTTTATAACAATGAGTGGTAAAAGAAATATAAAAGACTATTTTTCTTCAATGAAAAAAATAAAAATTGACGAAACATCTGAACCGGCCACTAGTAGTGCAGTAACTCCGTTAATTGAAGAAGAAACTGGAATCCTCGAGGAGGAAACTGAAGACGATGTTTTAAGTATAAGTACAAATTCTGAGGATGAATTTTTATCGGAAATTGAAGATCTTACCGAGTCAGAGGAACCACAATTGCAGTTTGATGAATGGTTAAAACGAGCTGATCAGCGCGCATCGGAAAATTTACAAGTTTCCAAAAGACCGCCTGCTCCTGCACCGGATATTTCTCAAACTTTGATTGATGGACCTAAGCAGCCTAATTTGAGCTTTTATCCAAGATCCAAATTTGGAAACAGATTAAGACATTTTAGCAGTGGTTGGTTTAATTTGTACAGGTGGTTGGAATATAGTGTTTCCTGTGATGCTGCATTTTGTTTTGCTTGTAGACATTTTTCCACGAATGTAAGTGGAGACGCAGTATTCATAAATATTGGATTTAAAAACTGGAAAAGAGCACTAGAAGCTGATTCTGGATTTAAAAAACACGACATCAGTATTGAGCATAAAAATTGTCAAATAAAATGGACTTCTTACGAGCAAATGCAGAAATCCGAGGGAAAGTCTGTCGCAAGTCTAATAAATCAAGCCCATTTGTCTTTGGTCAAAGAAAACAGGGATTATATTGGAATTATTGCTGATATACTACTTTATACAGCTACTCAAAATATCGCCCAGCGGGGAGACAAAGAAAGCGAAGAAAGTTCTAATCGTGGAAATTTCTTAGAACTATTAACACTATTTTCAAAACATAATGAACTTATCAAAAAACAATTGGGTGGAACTGTTGCCAAGAATGCCAAATATACAAGTCCGAAAATACAAAATGAGATTTTGTATGTTTTTTCAAAATTAATTTTAAATGAAATAAGTTCACAAATAAAATCTGCTACGTGTTTTTCTATAATGTGTGATGAAACAAAGGACATTAGTAAAACTGAACAACTTTCAATGGTAGTGCGATATTACCTAGACGGTACAATTTACGAAAGATTCATTGGTTACAGAGCAGCAAAGAGTTTAGACGCGAGGTCCTTATTTGCTTATATCAAAGACTTACTAATGGCCAAATGCGAAGTGGATATGCAGAAGTGCGTTGCCCAAACATACGACGGCGCTAATGTGATGAGTGGTCGTCTTAATGGTGTTCAAAAACTTTTTCGAGATGAAGTTCCGCAAGCCATATATGTACATTGTTATAATCACCGCCTGAACTTAATTGTTGTAGATGTATGCAGGAACTTGTCACATGGAAAATTATTTTTTGACATTTTAGAAACACTGTATGTTTTTGTGTCTGGTTCTGCCATGCATTTAATCTTTTTAGAAGTTCAAAAGGAAATTAATCCTGGAAAGACACCCATAGAACTTAAAAGAATTTGTTATACGAGGTGGACAGCACAGGTGCATGCTTGCCTCGCTGCTAAAAAACTTTTAAGTGAGGTTCTAGTGTTTTTAAATAAATTAATAAGTGAACAAAGTGACCGAGCTCCGGAAGCGATAGGTTTACTTCATCAGATTGATTTCAAATTTATTTTTCATTTATGCATGTACTCAAAAATTTTGACGATCTTTAAAAATGTTAGTGATTATTTTCAAAAAGTTACTTCTAATTTAGCTGAAGCCAATATACTTCTCACATCCACAGTTCAAACGTTCAGAAATATGAGGGATGATATTTCAGAATTTTCAGAGCTATATGCAGAGGTGATGAAATTATGCCAAGACAATAATATAGATACGCAGAAAGATAGAGCGGCATCTTCGAGCAAAACGGGAAGAAGTAGAAAAATGCCAAAGAGATTTGAAAACTACTTTATTACGGAACAATGCAGTAAAGAGAGTGAAAATATTTTGGGAAAGGAGCAATTTAGAATAAGTGTATTTTTACCATCAATAGATTTAATATTAAACGAATTGAATGATCGTTTTAAAAATTGTTCCGGTATTATTACTGCTATTAGTGCCCTACATCCCGAAAACTCTTTGTTTTTAAATTATGATTGTATACTTCCTATGGCAGAACATTATCATATTGATTGTGAAACATTGAAAGCGGAATTTAAAATTTTACCGAAGACAATAAAACAGTATGAAGAAGAAAAAAGTGTTACGGTCAAAACTATTATGCAGTTCGTGGACATTTTAGAAGTATATAAAATAGTTTTCAGTGAAACATACAGATTAGCTGTAATATCTGTAACAATTCCAGTGTCTAGTGCCGGTTGTGAACGCACTTTTTCCTGCTTACGACGTCTGAAGACGTACATACGTAACAGGATGACAAACGAAAGACTTAATCATCTAGCAGTAATAAACATTGAACGATCAACTGCTAAAGCTTTAAACATTTCAAAAGTGGTCGACGAATTTGATGCTATGCATAATAACAGACGAATTATTCTGCATTAGGTGAGTTTTTCATTTTTGTCTAGTTTTAGTTTCAAATAGGCTGGCCCACCGAAAAAATTTTGGTTCCATATTGGCCCACCTATGTAAATAACCCTAGTTACGTGCCTGTATGTGTTAGTAGATAATGTGAGATAATCGACATCAACATGCCAAGACACGACAAGCTTGATCCAGGAAGTATGGAATACGTTACTATACTGGTTTCGTTTAGAAAACCTCCTTTAGAAAACAATCATAGGGCTCACTCAACTTATGTGAGTATATTATACTATACAGTGTGTCCCAAATAGAGTAGTATTGCATGGCTATCTTTCTTATTAATAAAGATACAGATTCGGTTAAATGGGCAATGTTGTGCAGTTTTTCATGCTGGTTTAGATGCTGCTTAGAAACATCAAACATTCCGAACCCTTCACAAGATATCCGCAAAAAACCACAAAATCAATTTTTCGAAAAAGTCGATTATTTCGCTTATTATAAAATTTACAGAAAATTGTTTTATACAAAAGTTACTTGATTCATTAAGATAAACAAAAATATGTTTGCAAAAAAAATATCGCAATAGCCGTTTTCGAGATATGGATAGCAACTTTCTTATTTCAAATGGGCGCCATCTTGGATTTTCACATGAATAAATTGCATTTTTTTTTCTGCATTCAACGATGTATAACAATCTATGTTAAAAATAAAAAATAACGGCATACGTAATAGTTTTTGTATTAAATAAAGTAAGCCATGAAAACAAGTGAATTTTAACAAAAAAAACTTCGAACAAAATGTATTTACAGTTATTAACGATATTTACAATAAACGTTAAATATACAATAGCTAATTTTAATCGCAGTAAATGTTCAAAATGTTGACCATTGTTAGCCAAACATAACTGGCATATTTTTAAAATACTTGCAGTTACCTACTTTTTGTGATGTATGGCGATTAATACTATTTAACGCTTCTTGTACAGATTGTTCCAATTCGTTAACATTGTTTTAATTAAAATTACTACCATACACTTCACTTGTTTTCATGGCTTACTTTATTTAATACAAAAACTATTAAGGTTGTCGTTATTTTTTATATTAAACAGAGATTGTTATACATCGTTGAATGCAGAAAAGAAAATGCAATTTTTTCATTTGAAAATCCAAGTTATTAACGATATTTGCAACAAACGTTAAATCTACAATAGCTAATTTTAATCACAGTAAATGTTCAAAATGTTGGTCATTTTTAGCCAAACATAACTGGCAAGTAAGTGTGTTTGACTAACAATGGCCAACATTTTGAACATTTACTGTGATTAAAATTAGCTATTGTAGATTTAACGTTTATTGCAAATATCGTTAATAACTGTAAATACATTTTGTTCGAAGTTTTTTTTGTTAAAATTCACTTGTTTTCATGGCTTACTTTATTTAATACAAAAACTATTACGTATGCCGTTATTTTTTATTTTTAACATAGATTGTTATACATCGTTGAATGCAGAAAAAAAAATGCAATTTATTCATGTGAAAATCCAAGATGGCGCCCATTTGAAATAAGAAAGTTGCTATCCATATCTCGAAAACGGCTATTGCGATATTTTTTTTGCAAACATATTTTTGTTTATCTTAATGAATCAAGTAACTTTTGTATAAAACAATTTTCTGTAAATTTTATAATAAGCGAAATAATCGACTTTTTCGAAAAATTGATTTTGTGGTTTTTTGCGGATATCTTGTGAAGGGTTCGGAATGTTTGATCTTTCTAAGCAGCATCTAAACCAGCATGAAAAACTGCACAACATTGCCCATTTAACCGAATCTGTATCTTTATTAATAAGAAAGATAGCCATGCAATACTACTCTATTTGGGACACACTGTATACGAATCGGTTTGATGAAATGAAGTTAAAAGGTTTGACAAACTGAAGTAGCTGTTTACAGACGCAATCACAATATACAGGGTGTCTCTAAACCTAGTACCATAAATTTACCAGCCGCTTCCTGACGCAAAAATAAGTCGAAAATGTGTATAAAAATTTTGTCCTAAATAAGGAAGCTACACGTCTTTGAAAATGGTATTGAAAAACCGGAAAACAATTGCATTTTTAAAACGGTTTGAGATAAAAAATGGAAATTTTGTATGCAGCCTAACCTATTGAAGGTATAAACAGTACGTACACTTACTGTAACTATTTTTATTTTAATTTATTTTTCAATAAATTAATTCACACACAAATCCAGCATTCTAAATCGATTTTGGCTAAACAGAAAACCTGCATTTTATAGGAAACGGTTAGTCCAGGCGAGTTGAAACAAGAGTACCTTTTTTGTTAATTAGGCAACAGGGAATACAAATCTCTAACTAAAATGGAAAAAAACAAAAGGTTAAGAAAAACGGATTACAAGAAAAAGGTGATAACCCCCATTCGCGCCGCCCCTGGTTAATTTACAAAGAAAAATAGTAGAAAGTTTATACCTGTAATAGGTTAGGCTGCCTGCAAAATTTTGATTTTGTATCTAAAACCGTTTTTAAAATGCAATTGTTTTCCGTTTTTTCAACACCATTTTCAAAGACATGTAGCTTCCTTATCCTGCGGTTTAGGACAAAATTTTTATAGACATTTTCGACTTATTTTTGCGTCAGGAAGCGGCTGGTAAATTTATGGTACTAGGTTTAGAGACACCCTGTATTTTGGTCGAACTCCAGGATGCTATTAAATGCGGCGACGAAAACCCGCAACCTAGATTACTTTTCAGGTATTTTTGACAATATCTCAATACAGGTATGTTAACGAAAATAAAGCGTCGTGTCCTCCATTAAACTACTTTCTAAAATTTTATATTTAATCTAAGTCTAAGTTGTTATGTAATTATACAGTAATACAGTGTCTGAAAAGTCACGGATACAGTTGATAGTATGCCATAGGAGATCATTTACTGAGTATATGGGAAAAACAGTAAAAATATTCTTGTGGGTCAAGATATGGAGTTAATATCTTCAATGCCGTTTAACCTAAGATAGGATGACATTGAAGTGATTGAAGTAACATTATAGGTAATTATCACCTTGAACAAATCTAGAACATACTTATTACTACTATTTAATGCCATTGACTTTAGTATTGTACGAATTACAAAACAATAATTTTCCAAAACTTTAGTTCAATCACAATCTTGCAGCTACATTTTATCAACAGAACAACGCTATAGTAACTACATTATTCGATTGTTGTATTAACTGTTAGAAATATGGTTACTAAGAGGTAAAATATAAGTGGCATTACCAAAGATTATTACTGATTTTCCATACTCGAAGACTGATCCTCAACACGCGTATCATAGATCGTGTCCGCGACATTTCGGGCACCCTGTAGTCTGACAGTCTGTGAAATAAAATTATTAGAAAGAAAAAGTAAATATTAACTTTTATAAATTCCTTATATGACAAAGCGGTTATAAAATAAAGCAAACAGTGACGATCACAATTTTATATTTAAATACTACGATGATACTACGACAATTTTTTTTCTTTTTGTACCTCCGTTTGAAACTAACAGTCATAATGTTCGCAGAAAGGGGGAAAAACAGGTTTCTATTCCAAAAATAAATTGTTAACTTTTTATTCAGATTTTTAATTTTCTTTGCTTACCTACCAACAAATTTCTTGATAAAATTTAAGCACGAGTAATTTTTATATTGAAAACTTCATCTTCAAGCTTCACCGGTGCTTAGAAGGCTTTAATTTGTGATCAGTCAAATTCGCATCTTATTTAATGATTGCCACCAAGATGTTTTTTAACCGATCAAATAAGAAAAAGGGGCTACGGAACTCAGTTAGACCTATCGCTATTGCATAGTTATAATACTTACTGTTAATGTGTATGTGTTTGACGTCCTTGAAACCGTTTATAAACCCAGTAGGTACATAACCATTTTTACCCGAAAATCACTTTTGATCGCAAATAGGAACAATTCTTTATGTAGCTATATCCTTTTGTAGGAAACCCGATTCCCCATAAAAAACGTTCAAACAGTTTTTGGTAGTTTACTCTTCGCGGACGGTCGACATTTAAAGCTTTGAAGATCCAATCTGCTACATAGATATCCTACACTATCGTCAACCTGGATGAAAATCCCATAACTTCCATCACAGCTGTTTTTTTCCGTTTGTGGCCTATTTACGGACTATGTATTGCGGTGATATTGATTGCGTATCTGATGTGATTTAAAAGAATTGATTTTTGTTATAAATTATGATGGATTTTTTATTTTTGTAAAATGAAATTAATGTCTAATTAAAATTCTAATTATAAACTGCAGTTATGAAGAATATTTAAAAGAAGACTAGAAGAATGTTTAAGAAATCAAAGAATAATTGTTTGTTATGAATTTAATTTTATCAAGATACCTAGTCGTTTTGGTTAAAAAGAGGAGAAAATAAAAAAACAAAATGGTTGAGATGGAGATTGATAAATAAATAAATAGGAAGAGAGATTTTTTGAAGAAAAAGAATTTAATTTAAAATATTTGGAAAAGAAGATTTATATAATTTGAAATACCTAGTTATATTTTAAAATCAAGATAAAAATGTAATTGTTCAAAAGATTTTGAATTACATTATTAAATTTAGAAGTGGATATTAATGTGGTAAAAGTTTTGGAAATTGATATGTTACGGCTAAAGTGTAAACTTGGATAGTTTATAAACTAACTGGCTAGTATAGAAACTAACCAAGCGCTTGGTTATTTTAGTGGAAAACAAACTTTCCAGTAAATTAGCTGCAAATTTTGCTAGTTTGCAAACTATCCAGTTAGTTTATAAACTATCAAAAAACCTTGGCTAATTTACTGATCTCGATTAAAGTAAATAAAATAACCATTGTTATTGGTTAGTTTATAAACTAGCTATTTTACACTGGCTAAAATCCACTTTTCTTCTGATGATTCAAAATAGCCAATTTTTTGGCTAGTCTACAAACTAACCAAACTATCACAACATTTATGATAGAAAGACAGTGTGTAATAACAAATTTTGCGAATTATTATTCTTAAAGTCAACTTATTAAAGTTGATATTGTCAATTTAGAATCTATCACAGCCTTTTGGTCACAGCCAACCCCCAATGAGTTTCTTCAAAGCACGGTATTTCCGTTGTGCTGTTAATTACTTATTGATAGTAGTCAGTCGTATATTTCCTTTTTTCCGTTCAAATGTTCAAATTTTTGTATTTTATATTTTTTGTGCACAATAAATAATGTAACGTGAGACTACGTGTGAATTAAGTTATATATCAAAATAGTTCAAAATAATAATCGTTGGACCATATACTAGCCAAAGAAAATTAACTGAACATAGTTTGGTTAGTTTGCAGACTAGCCAAGAAACTGGCTATTTTGGATTACCAGAAGAAAAATGTTTATTTTAGCCAGTGTAAAATAGCTAGTTTATAAACTAACCAATAACATTGGTTATTTTATTTACTTTAATCGAGATCAGTAAATTAGCCAACGTTTTTGGATAGTTTATAAACTAACTGGCTAGTTTACAAACTAACCAAATTTACTGCTAATTTAGTGGAAATATTGTTTTCCACTAAAATAACCAAGCGTTTGGTTAGTTTCTATACTAGCCAGTTAGTTTATAAACTATCCAAGTTTACACTTTAGCCGTAACAGATACAAACAAAAAAGATTATTGTATGGAATGGTATTGGTGGAACTGTAGAAGACAGGAAATAAGAAGTAAAGTATTTGTGAGTGCTTTAAAAGTAAATAAAAATGTTGACATTTATAATATTAAAATAGAGTTGATTTAGGTTGCATAGGGTTTATTAAAAAATTTGTCTTTATTCAATGTTAAAATAAAATGTTTTCATATTATTTTTATTTAAAGATTTATTTTATTTTTGATATTTTATAAAAAGAGAGAAGCCACGAAAATTTAAAATTTGAATCCTGAAACATAGATGAAATATTATAACATTATATTACCCAAAAAAAAGCACCAATACATAATTATTTTAAATTGCACATTTTAGTGCTGCCAGACGGCATCGCTCGGTTCTTCAAGACACGACCTAGGACATCTTAACTAATATTAATTAATTATTATTCACATCACTCTAATACTTAAATTATGTTGAAGTAAACATTTCAGTTTCCAAGAATTTCCTTCGTTATTGCATTTTGTATTTATTTTAAGTTGTTCAACACGCTTCGTTTTGTTGATTTTACATTTAATTTATATCGGTTTACTAATCGTTCTTCTTATATTTAAACGTCACTTAAATGCACTTTAATCGATAAAAATTCAGTATTTGTGTCACTTGTTCATTCGCTGTAGAACAATATAACACATCTACCCAGATGTAATATTTTTCTTTTAATTTATTATGGTCATAAATGAAACAAATTGTAGCTTATAGCGGAATGTTCTTAAATCATCAGGTATTTAAACAAATAGATTTAAAACTGTATTTACATTAACATTTTCTTAATTAGTATGTTATAACGTACGTCACAAAAATATGATCCTATTGTTCTACTATTTAGATTCGCACACCAATGGGATCAGAAATAACTTCGTGTTGCTGATATCTAGTTTTATCTCTGAAAATAGAAAAATCAGTTTTGATTTGTTTGATGCTTTTATCTGTCTGACAATGAAAAAAGATTTCATTGCCAGTTGATGTACAGATTTGTTTAGAGAAACGTTCTACGAATTACGATGAAGCTGTTTATAAAACCGCAGTTAAACGGTAAAAGCCATCAGCTACCTCAAATTATAGCTATTCTTGCTGGTAGGTTTCATTGAGATTTATTTTAGCAATTTAAAATTTTAATTATTTTCGTAGGATCTTTAGCGGGCATTTCTAATGGGTTGCTGTTTTCATGGACTTCTCCCGCAATTCCCGAATTGCTCGCGGATAATACGACCAACATATCTTTTGAAGAGGCTTCTTATTTCACCGTTATTCCGCCAATATCAATGGCTATTACGGCTCCACTTTTCTCGCTACTTATCGATGTGATTGGAAGGAAAAAGGGTGTATTATTAGTGGCAGTTCCGCAACTTATAGCCTGGATTTTGACTGGATTCGCCAAAAGTATTTGGGTATTTTATATAGCAAGATTTGTTTCCGGTATTGGAGACGCTGCTATTTTCGCCACCAGTCCTATTTATGTTTGTGAAATTGCACAACCTAAAGTGAGAGGCACTTGGGGAAATACAGTAGCTATAAGTATATATGGAGGCATATTTCTAATTAATGTAATTGGAGCCTATAATGACATACCAACTACTGCAATCATTTGCGGATCTATTCCTCTTATACATATAGTAATATTTTCCTTTATGCCTGAATCTCCGTATTATTTGTTGATGAAAGGAAGAGAAGAGGAAGCCAAAAAATCTCTAAGATTATTGAGATGGACACACAATGTGGAAGATGAGCTGATAATCCTCAAGGCTAACGTACAAAGACAAATTTCTGAATCGGGTACCATGAAGGAGTTATTTACCATTGATAGCAATCGTAAAGCTATGATAATGTGTCTGTTAATGAGAATTGCACAGCAATTTAGTGGACTTCCAGCTTTTGAAATGTATACTCAATATCTATTTCAAGCAGCAGGAGGTGATGTTTCACATAAAGTTTCCGCCATGATTTTGTCAGGTGTTCTTGCATTGAGCGTTGCTGTATCAGCAATTATTGTAGAAAAATTTGGCAGAAAACCTTTGATGATCTTTTCATGCTTTGGTTGTGGAATCATTTTGGGAATTGAGGCGATTTATTTCTCTATAAGGGATTTCACTGATGTAGACTTGTCTAATTTCGGTTGGCTACCACTTGTTGGAATGTTAGCGTACATTGTGATTTGTGCTACTGGTATCGGAATTCTTCCTACGTTAATTGCTGGCGAAATTTTCTCGGCTAGTATCAAGGCTAAAGCAACCAGTATAATGAATATAGGGCTAGCTGTATGTATATTAATAGTTCCAAAATTATTTCAAACTTTAACATACAATTTTGGAATGTTTGCACCATTTTACTTCTTCTCCTTTTGTTGCTTTGCAAGTGGCATATTATCTTGTTTTTTTGTTGTTGAGACGAAAGGAAAAACATTGGAAGAAATTCAACAAGAACTTAAAGGTAACAAAAATCACAAGAAGAATTTAGTTAAGTGTTGAAGGAAGAAACGAACAATGTGATTTTGTATACCTTTGAACATGAAACAAGTGTACAAGTGTTGAAAGAAAATGTACGCTACTTGATAAGGAAGGCAACTTATATGATTATTAACTTTCAACATCGGTTATTAAAATATCTATCTAGAATATGACAGACAGACTTCAAGCAAATCGGAATAATGTTTATTTACAACCATATATGTAATGTTGACATTTCTGACTTTATTGAAGGTTAGGAAGTGTCACATTCCCTACCTCTACTTCCCGCCCTCATTTCCTGCCCTCATTTCCCACCCTCATTTCCCGCCCCCTAAAATAACTGTAAAATTGTACTTTTACTACTAAAACTAGCATATTTTTTAAAATAAAAAAAAACAATTTTTTTGTGAATTTTATATTTAATGGCAAATAAGGAAACAACAATAACAAAAATGAACTAAAATACAAAAAAACTACTTATTAAAATTAATTGTAATATTAGAATGATTGTAGGCCTTTATGGTTATTTGTAGGTCAGCGCCGGCGTCCCCAATGGGGGTCTCTTTAGTTGATAATGTTACTTGTTGAATGGCTGGCGAGATTTGTGAGCTACTTGAAGAAGCAACCGAAGGCATGGAACGAGTGGACAGCATGGTGGCGGTTTTAGTTTTGTTCTCCGTTGAACAGTCTACATAACCTTCCGCCACAGTGCTAGATTTCCACCCTCCCAGCCTCTTCAATTGTAGTACATCTGCACCGCTGTTGGCTAATAAGGTGGCGGAAGTTCTTCTGAGAGCGTGACCTGTAAAGCCTTCGATGTTTTCTAACTTCAGAAAGGTGGCTATTTTTTTCGGAAAATTGGCTATTGAATTGTGCCCTATTGATTGACTTCTTGCCTTTCCCCCTCTGACCTGAACCAAAAATCTGTCGATTTTTATGTCTTTTCGGAGATTTATGAAGTCTCGAACAATTTTCACCCAGCTTGGGTCAGTAATGAAAAATCCTCTACTTGTATGAGTTTTGGAATCTGGAATTTCAACTGAAATTTTTTCTTCCAACATAGCTATGTCTGACATTTTCATTTTGACTAGTTCGTCCGTTCGACACGCTCCTGAAACGCCTACCACTAGTACTACCTAAAATAATAAGAAAACAATCTTAGCAAAAATACTTTTTAAAGGATATAAATTTATTACTTTAAAGGAATATATTATATTTGGTCCTTAATGTTAAAAAAATTTTACCTTAATCGGCAAAAGTTCGTTTGGAGCCTTGTTTAAAAAATCTTCTATATTCTCCCTCGAAAATATGTTGGATTTCTTGGGCCTAAAACCCACATTTTGTCTTTTCAGGTAGGCTAGGAGTTTCCCATGTTTCGAAATATCGGATTTTTCTTCAATTTCTAGCATTGTTCTTAACATGCTATACATTGCCCACAAGGTTGATGGTTTCTTTTGTTTGCTTTGCTCTCCAAAATACGCCATTAGAACATTTTCCGAGCTCAAATTCTTTACTTTTTTCGCTTCACACCACTCCCTATATGCCGCAATGGCTTTTAGGTACCGAAGCTTACTTTTTTCGGGCACCAAGCCCTGTGCCACTACATCCGCGGCTTCCCTTAATTCAGGAGGGGTGCAGTTTATGAATTCTTCATCTAACATCATTTTCTAAGGATTATTTCACTTAAACTTGCTTAACTTAAACTTGCTTAAACCAAATACTTTCTTAAACTGACGTTTATTTATTTCAGTAGCAGTTGTTTACACCAGAGTAACATCGAAAACCTGCCAATTTGATAGTTATTTGGACAAAAAAACATAGTGGCAATGACAATGATGTGTTATTTTTTTCAAAAACGTCAAAGCTTGTCAAAAAAGTTTTATTTATTTTTAGTCAAAACTGTGATGGTTGTAAATAAAATAGTATACAAACCTCGGTGAAAAGTTTCATTACTGTCTCGAGATTTATAGTTAACCTCGACGCTACGCGTCTCGGTAAACTATCAAATCTCTCGAACAGTAATGAAACTCTTTCCACCTCGGTATGTAATATACTATTAGCTATTTCAATTAAGTATACGAAGCCAAACTGCAATAAAAACAGTCGTCTATTATTTATTCTATTCAGAGCTCCAAGTACTTACGTGTTGTTAATCAGTTTTCAATGCACGGGCACTAGACCCTGATTACAGAATAGATTCGTAATTTTCGATCCTGTTACTTAACTTGTCTAGTAAAATTTTGCTCCGTGTTAATGGATCAACTTCGAATTTATTATTATACCAAAAGTCTGTAAGATTATAATAAATTATAATTTCCGGTTCTATAAATATGAAAATGTATATTACTTGTACTTTACATATATTCTATAATTTTACAAGTTTAGAAAATTAAATTTGTATACTCCCCTTTCTTTAACAAAGAATTTGATTTTTATTTTATTTTAATTTTATAATGTTAGAAAAAGACCTGACTACTCAGACTGTGCACTTAATTAGAATGTGACCGCTGATTTGAATTTCTCTTTTGTTGGATGCTTTCGAATTCGCCCTCAGCTGTAATATTTTGGGAAAACTTTATTTACTTTGTACATCCTTGGCGGGTTGAAGTGGGAACATAGCACATGCGAAAACAATTAATATTGATAAATGTAGAATATTTTTATTTATAACGAAATAATATAATAAATGTATGAATACCCAAAGACTCTAGATATGTGTTTGTTTCATAACTCTGTCTTTCAAAATTTAATGTACTTAGGAATGGCAAAATTCCGAGTATGTAATGAAAAAATAAAAAACAGTACCTAGTAAACAACACCCTACCAACAAGTAAACAACTCCCTACCAACAAGTAAACAACACTATAGCAACGGGCATAGACAACGGGTTTGTTATCACGGGAAGCCGTCCTTTTAAACAAGAAGGGGCATTTTTGATAATAAATGATGGTCCGCGTTTATCGCCGAAAATGAAATTCTATTGGCTGACGCTTCGGCTGTTGCTTAGTAATTACTGTATGAGTGATTTTGTCATATACAACAAGAGCTTGAATTTTTATCGGAAAACTTCAGTAATAGTTCCCGAAACATTGTTGCTAGGTAAAACACGATAGCACAATACATTAAAAAAAACGAGTGCATTAGCACGAGTGTTTTTTCGGTTTTGTATTGTGCTTGACTGCTTTACCTTATAGCAAGAATGTTAAGGGCACTATTGCTGAAATTTGCCATGAGAAAAATACGAGGTCGAGTAATATTTAACAAGGCAAAATCCCGAATATGTAATCAAAAAATAATAAACAATGAAACTTATTAAACAACTCCCTACCAACAAGTACACAACACCCTACCAACAAATAAACAACAATATAGCAACGGATTTTTTATTACAGGAAAGCGTGTTTTTAGATAGGCATTTTTATAATGATAAAAAAATGATGGTCCGCGTTTATCGCGAAAAATGTAATCCTATTCGCTGAAATTTCGGGTACTGCTTAGTAACTACTGTATGAGTGCTTTTGTCTTGTTAAATATAACTCGACCTTGTATTTTTTCTCATGGCAAATTTCAGCAGTAGTACCCTTAACTTTCTTGCTATAAGCGTACTTCAATCAACGCTATAAGGTAAAGCACTCGAGCACAATACAAAATCGAAAAAATACTCGTGCTAACGCACTCGTTCTTTTAAGTATATTGTAGCCTCTTGCTTTACCTAGCAACAATGTTTCGGGAACTACATCTGAAATTTTCCGATAAAAATCCAAGGGCTTGTTATATTGTATATGATAAAAAATTAAACCCCTCATCTCTATTTAGCTATGACGAATATTAGAACATCAGATGCATGGGTGTCAATGTATATCTTACATAGTGAAAACCGCCAATCGGTGTATTAAAACATTTTTTCTTGTTCTATTTAAACAGACAGTATTCGGAGTTTTATCTAAATCGTTTCAAAAATGGACCTTGGAATGTATTTACATGAGAAAATTGTTTACAGTGTATAATGTAGTAGGTAACTTAGTTTAGAAGTTCTTGGTAATTACTAACAACTCCGTCCTAGGATTTTAATCTAAAGTTAAATTGATTTCTTGTTTATAACCAACTTTCGTATTGATATAATTAAATTGTTGAGGAAAATTACCTGTTACAACGGCAATCAGTTACCGTGTTCCAGTTATCTTCCCCTAGTATACAACGCAGTGCCGTGCGGTGGCCGGTGAGTTGTTCATATGGGGAAGCGCTTAAAAAACAATTATAAATTTTATTTTTGTGTTGAATCTTTTAAATCGCTTCAAAATATTTTTATTTTTGGTCACTAATTCATTGCGTAGTCTATAATTAATTTTTAATTGATTGTCCAAACTATGCTCATGCTCAATACGAGTTTTTCAGAAAGTTTTTTCTTTAAGTAGCGAAGTTAAATGTCCTTTACTGTTAGCATGTCTTTTGACACTTTTATGGAAGCTGTTTAGGTATGAAAAACCACTTGAGTTCCACGGAATGTTTTCACTCGTATTAGGAAGTAAACAAGCCCAGTAAAATAATTTTGCAATTGTGCTGCATGCTGCATCCAGTTAAACCATTTAATTTTTTTGTAAAAGTCCATTTTAAACTGTTTTGTGATTTTTTTAACCCACTGTTAATTTCTAAATTTATGGATGGCATTTGCCTATCTGAGGAAATAATATCACATTTTTCTTGAAAACTGCACCGTGTGTATTTGCGTAACAAGGCACTTTGGTGATGTATTCCATATACTATTGTATTAACAATTTATCATCAATATTAATAATTTTGACTGACAATGAAGAAAGCGTGATAAGATAGAAAAATCAATTGAGTGTGATAAATTTCCAGTTGAATTAAATAAATACTCGCTTTAACGTAACTACAGTTTTATACCAAAAAAATCCTGATTTGACCGTTTGCTCCAAAAGCGCGTATTGGGCTCAGTCCTGTCTCTCTAACAAAATAACTTAAGGTATCATCCCTGATAACTTTCAACTTGTCATTCAGTACCTTTTATTTAATCATTTATTAATATATTAGCTAATATGTACAATACCATGTAAAAGTCAGATAATGAAACCACGAACAGGTGTCACATATTATAGTACCTTGCTTAGCTGTTTAACCTTGATCAAATAAACCATAAACAATCCATAAGCACATTACATAACGTGCATGTGCATACAAATAATGAAATCTGAAAATTAACTTATAGTAGGTAACTACTAGAATACTACATATTTCGTTTTTGGCATTCCAATATTTCAAGAGGTAGAAATTACCTCTGTAAGAAATCCTTACAAAAACTTTTTATGGTTGCAATGGTCTGTAAATCATTTTTAAGGTAGGCTAATTGACTGAACATATTTTTCCATTTAGAAAATATACGAACAAAGGAAAATTCAATTTTCCTCTTAATAAATAAAATATGCAGATGTCAATCTTAAAGACAAGAGACTATATTGTAGACAAAATTTCTTTATAACGTAAAATTTAAGGAGAAGAATCTCTTGGGAATGAAAAGAGCAGTGAAATTTTACAAAGAAAATTTACTTTCACTTGTTTTACAATTACTTTTATTGTATATGCGCATTAATGAGTCAAAATAAATGAAAGGTTGTTAAGTATATTACATAAATTTTACATAAACAATAAAAGAATTTGTAATTATAATTAGATTATAATAATTATAATTACAAATTCTTTTATTGGACATGTACAATTCCGAATTTACATAAACAAATACTGCTGTTTTATTGACTTTATTCCTCTGCCTTTATCAATTAAATGCGTCTAGGAAGTCTAAAGTCTGGTGAAGCATAAATATCTTTACAAAATAAACAACGTTTTCCCCAGAAAATCTGCCAAACCATAAATAAAGACTATAGCTAGCGTCTAGTTAACCCAATGCGTCTTGCTTATCTTATAATTTCATCTTTCCGTCTTATTTATCATATATTATAGGAAAGTTTATTATGCAACCAAATTTTTTCGGGTAATATTAGAAAGAATAGGTCTCCGTTTTTCTTATATATTAATAAATACAGAAAGTAGAGCAGTACTACCATATGTCACAAAATTCAGTACAATTGGGAGATTAATTAGACTGTAAGATGTCAATGAGGAACCTTCATGATAGTCCTTATCATTACTCCTTAACATCCCTCAGTATAATGCCGCCACCAGTGATTTTAACCAACTTTACAAAAAGGTGGGTTAAACTTGTTTGCAGGCAAGGTCTGCAATTACAGTTCTTCTTCAAAAACAATCAAGTACTGTGTGCAGATATTCTGAAAAAACTTGCAATTGGTCATTGGAATCACGTCTGGATAAAGAAGCTCACCAAGAGCATAAGGGAGCGTTGACCATTTGAGCGCGGTAGTCACTATCTTAAGCTGTATAATCTCTTCTTCAGTACCGCGAGGTCGTCATTATCAAGACCCATTTGCAAGTGAATTCAAAATTTGGCGTCGGTTGTCATAGTTGAAGTTGGAAAGCGATCTGAACAAAAAGTTAAATGCAACAGTGCTCCCAAATCAACCACGGTTATTGCCTCGTCGTCTAGCGTTTAAGGCTGTACCTCGGTTTGACCCTAGGTGAAAGTCAACGGATTTTAAAACGCTCCCAAGTATCACGCAATATTGGTGCAATATAGGTTGGAAATTGTTGCAACAATGGTGCAATATTTTCAACAAATGTTGCATCAATATAGTAATGTGAACATTCTGCTATATTCAATATAGATCAATATATTTCCAACGTGTTGCTTAATCATATAGCATCAATATTGTTTAGTAATATCATTATACATTATATATTGGTTTAGACATTTATAGGGCATGTACTACGGTCGAAAACAAGTTGAAAAGGTCGTAATAAACATAGGTCCCAAATTCAACCGTTTCCGATATAACAATTTTTTGTACACGAGGGTAGGGTATACCCACCGACAATAAGCTTCAGTAAAATTCGCATAAAACCAATAGGCTACGCCGAAATTCTAGCAAATTTTCTCTTCGCTAATTTGTTTGAATTACTTATGCCCGGTTTCTGGAAACAAATTTATGTAACCCACAACTTATGTATTCCAAAAACAGCGAATAAGGCACTCTAATGACATTAGGTCACGTGATCAAATTTCGTATAGGCCAATTAGCGCCTTCCACGAGGATCACGTGATACGTCATGGACTGCCTTATTGACTGTTTATCGAATACATAAATTATGGGTTTCATAAGTTTGTTTCCAGAAACCGGGCATTAGTTCTACATACTATGTGTGAAAGGAAAAATCAAAATAATGAACTTTAGCGAAATTAGATCAAATTTGATTTTCTCTTCACGGAATAAACATAGAACCTTTCGCTTTGGTAAACTGCTTCATCTACTATGTTTCTAGGTGAAACAATTTCATGTTTCTATTTTTAATAATACAATTTTTAATAGTAAAATAGCGTACAATAACAAGTGATGGGATAAAGAAATGTTAGTTTTCCGCAATTAACTAAAGAAAACATTGTCCAAAACTCCTCAAACTCATCTCCTCATCTCCTGTAGGATAAAATTTGCTATCGTTTGATGTATACCTTTAATTAGTCAATGCCAATGTCAACGAGAACGTATAAATGATTAACTAACGCATAATTAGACAGCTGTCTCCCAAGGTTGTATTTTGTAAACAGGCAAATTCCTACGACACTAATGTCGTAATGAAGTCTATAACGACACTAGTATCGTAATAAGCTCTCGTACGAAACCGTTTTGTTTATAATGTTGACTGTTACTGTATGAAAGGAAATAAATAACTATTATGTAATTGGTATTTTTCTAAATGGTATTTGATTTTGAGTTTGTTATTTTTAGCGTCACCAAAATACGATTCCATTGTTCTGTATTTTTAAGGTTATATAATTCCAGACATAACAATGTGTCTATCATTTTTAACGTAAAAATATCTCGTGGGAAAGCTTCCATCTGTTTGAGTTTCTTATCTCTTGACAATGAAATCAAGTTCAAAGGCAGATATCTTAGACAAATGTTTCTCGAATATTACCAACGAACTGTCCGTGACGCTACAGCTGCTCTGAATAAATTATAGTTGTCCCGGTATGTTCATTCCATGTAGATTGATTTCGCCAATTTAAAATTTAATTATTTTGGTAGATTTCTTGCCAGGATTTGTAATTGGCTGCAATTTCCTGAATTCGCACACTATTTTAGAATTGTTTAATTAAAGTTGCCATTAATTGTAACCATGTTGCCATGCATTATAACTAATTAAAACGCAAAAGAAACTCTATTAGGCAACCAGCTTTGAATAATTAAAAAAATAAGGATTCACTTAAAAATCAACTTACATGTGAATAATCAATTACCTTGTGAATAATAGCTTGGTGTAAGACATTCTATTTTTCAACGTCAAACAGTAGAATATGATCCTTTTTTCTAACATGAACCTGAACCTGAACGTTATTAATGTAATGTAGATTAGTTTTCAATTCCTTCATATATTTGTGCAAATTCTATACGACCTTGTGTTTATATCACTCCCAATTCATTGTTGAGTTGCCAAACATGCAGTATAATTTCTATATGCCTACCATTAGAGAAAAACAAGGCATAAAACTATTTTACCATTTACCCATTGTACCATGCGTACCCCATATGAATCATATGGGATTCGTCAGCACACAGAAAATATTTGAAAATGTGAAAGAATAAATCCTCGGTGATTTCTCCGACCATTGTTTAAGGCATCTGGGCTTCTTGGTAAACATTCGAGACGCACTGTTATTCGAGTTGTGTTTTGTGGTACCAGCAAGTATCATCCAAACAACTCTGAAGATATACAGTGGTACCTAGAACCATAGGTGCACTGCCATCAGCGAAAGTGATTTTGATAAAACATTAAATTTATTGTGAATTTTAGTCTATTATTAATTTAATTGCATAATATGCAGATTGGTGTCGCCTACTGGGAACCAGAGTGCATAGCTTTAGTCTACTAGGATCATGCAATATGATCAAGAACATTTTCGATAAACGTTGGCCATAGAATAAAATATTGTGTGTCTTTATTTAAGCCATACGAAAGATTCATTCCTACTTTTTACTTTGACAAAGTTTTAGTTGAAACAAGTAAAGACACACTCATAATTATATTTCAGGGTCAACCCTTACTGAAAATTTTGTTGATCATATTTTATTATAAGGGACATGCACGACAGTCATACTTTTACACTAATATGCACCTTGATTTATCATAAATATTACAACATTTACTATCAAGTACATAATGAAGTAAATTAATGATTAGAATAATAAAGAAACAATATTTATTTACGTGTTATTGATTACGAGTAATGTTAAATAAATATTTGGATAGAAACAAACGTCGCGTCGTCCTCTATATCTTTTGATTCTTCTACTAGAATTATTACTAAGGTTACAATTTATGCAGAGGTTTATAATTCAAAGTGAAGAGATTTTAGTAAAAGAGTAAAGGGGCTTAAACTTATTAATCAAAATGCACGATTTTAAACACCCACCAACTTTGATTTTAATCTAAAAGTTGCTTAATTCGTAAACCCTTAACTTTTAAATGAACCCTGACAGCATACCAAATTAACTAAATTTATGCCTACCGTTTTCATCATATATTTATCAAAATTACACTACTTTTTTCGTTTGCACTAACTTTTAATTCGACTAATTACAGAATGTTTTTAACACATTTAAAAATCGGCAGTCCAACTTTGCTTCATTTATTGCTTATCTGAATTATTATCATTGTCATCATCCACCTGCGCCAACTCTTTGACATAGTATGCTTCACTTCATTGTTCTGCTCAACAGCCAATATCCATATTCTTCATCATTGCTCTGTTGATATCTGACTATCTGGTGGCGGGAATCTCTTCTGGTTCCGTTAAAAATGCTTGGTCGTCCATTCCAGTTTTTTCCTAATCTATCTTGGTCTAAATGTATATCCCGCCCAGTTGATCTTTAACCTTTCTTTCATTTCTGTTACATGATGTACCTACCGTAATGTACTGTACTGTATCTGTATCTATAAACGTTATCAATATTATGTTTTGTTTGTTTTTGTTTCTCGCAAACCGAGAAATTGAAAAAATGGTAAAGGCTGTTTTGGAAAAATTCTGTGGTATCTTGTAATTATGATATGGCAACAACCACTAACTGTCACTTTGATGCGATATTTCATCTTCTTTGCATTAATATCTTACCAAAGGATTATTTTATACTAATTCGTCTTCACTGAAAAAAATAGAAATAGTAAAATCGTATTATCCCCGAAACAGGAGCCGTGATGTAAAGCATCACTAAACGGCAGTTGTCAGAACTCAACTCTAAGACACTATAATATTTTTGTCGAAACAGATTTTTAATTTTTTTCTCAGCCTTTGAAAAATTAAAAATAATTAAATCAGAAGACACAGATTTTTTTCTCTACCAAAATACGTAGATGTACAATTTTTCTAAAATAATTAAGCAAGATAATATTAGAAGATATATTGAAAAATTAATAGTGAAATCCTTATGTTGCGTGATTTCATTCTGCACCCTGTACCTATACAGGGTGTGTAAAAATTGTGGTGCAAGCTTCAGGTAAAGTTATTCCTTGAACAAAAATAAGGCAAAAAGCTTATCGCAAAACAACTCGCAAAGGCTTCCTGAACTTATACGAAGCCCTTAAAGTTCAAAATTTGTAACAGTAAAGAAAGCTGCTATTTCAAAATTAAGTTACTGGATGTATTATCATCGTTCGTTTAAAAGTAAAAAAGAAATTAATAATTTTTATTATTTCAAATAATTTAATTTTTCTGTATGCGTAAAAAATAAATTTGGCAATATTGGAATGTAATAGTGTTAGCTTTAGCGTCTTTCAGAGTGCCTTGATGCAATGACAGATAATAAATTGTGGTCATCACTCATCAGTGATCAACTTGTCATAGTAGGTGACTACAAGGTTGCCAAATATACCTACATTTCCTAAATTGTTATGGTGAGGGGTAGCCATGCACCTACGAACGTTTTTGAAATAAACTTTTTTCCTTAGTTTTGTCCAAGGAATAATTTTACCTGAAGCTTGCACCACAATTTTTACACACCCTGTATAAGTTGTGACATCCCACCTACTACGGGCATTTGGTAGGTGGCACAATATTGATTAAATATCCTATATCATCAAATGCCATATATTTTTATTTGTAGTAGTAAATAATATACTGTATTAGATACGTAAATTTCGATGAAGATTATATTTTCTTAAAGACAATTTTTAATTTGACAGTTTTGAGTCATATACATAGATAATAAATATATAATTAGGTTGTCATATACTCTTGGGTTTATCCAATGCGCCTACTAAAATTTGTTCATTTAATTTTATAGAATAGATTCGCTGAGTTTAGAACATGGAAGTTTGGTAGTATAAATTGAAGCAGAGCGCAAAATAATCAAATCAGTGCCAATATTTTGACTAACGATAACGCTATTTTCTATTTAACGTTACCCTATAAAATTAAACATGACATATACACGAAATAATTAAACGGATATGTTAAATTTCATTCAGTTTTAATTTGTATTCAAAAATAATGAAAATAAAACAATTTTCTACCAAAGCTTTAACATAATTTAATCTGTCCATCTGGCTATTAGCACATGTATCAAAATAAATGCCACAGAACTTGCGTATGTAGGTAGTACCTATGATAAAATAAATCAGTCGGCCATAAATCTAGGTCGTGGCAATGTTTACTAAGTATCATTATTTCGCCCGAATTTCTAAATACTCCTGTAACGAGCTAAAAGACTTTAATTACCCACCCATGCCAAGTTGAAGTTTAAGGGTTCACTAAATGAATTAACTTTAAAGACTCTGTAAAAGTTAGGAGGCACTTAATTTGTTTTAACGATTACCTTTTTGAATATTAACATCAGCACACTTTACAAGATTGCAGTAAGACTTTTAAATACTATTAACTTAGCTTTCATTTATTATTTTATATTTATTGCATTTATAATTAAACATCAGCTTCCTCAGGCTATACCTGTTCAAGACTAGACTGCCTATAACGTACTATAGGAATCCTTTCTCAAACATGCTATAAGTAATACTTTTAAAACGTCTGAAGTATTTTAATATACACATTATATTACAAGAGAATTGCATAGCTTATTTGATGAACATTTTTAAAAAATATTGCTGGATATTGCGTGGTATTATAAAACATAATAGCTATATAACATCTAAGGGAGGAAATGACACTTTACTCTAGATTCATACATACGATTTTTTCGACACTTTCACATTTTTATTATAAAACTTTTATAACATAATTGAAAAATTGGGCTCTCAAATGTTTAAAAGACAAATTAAAAATGTCGTATGAGCTGCGACGAAAAATGTTACTTTCGGTAAATATCATCTGCAGGACGAAATAATACACTTTCCTTCCTTGTAATACAAACCGCTATTGCTGATTATTTCTTGTTTCAGAAATGTTTGTAATATACACATCTTACCTAAATAGTTGAAAGCTAAAACAAACATTTCTATAATAATGTCTTACACTCTGCATACAATATAGGTACACAAATGATGTTTTAAAAATATTTCTGTAATATTTTAAAAATATTTTATTTCAACAAGATTTGACGGATATTATTCTAATATTTAGCACAAAGATGTACACAATATTTGAAAACAAATCTTAGGAAATGAAGAAACAAATATTTACAGAAAATATTATACTTTAGTTGAAGGATATATTTATTGCAAAATGGATTTGTGTGCAAATTGATTCTTATAATTGGTCCTCAGTTATGACGTTCAAACCTAGACTTACTATTAAAGACCGGATAGTTAGGCAAAATAAAAGGTCGAAAAAGGCAGGCAAAAAGGCAAAAAAAACAAGCAAAATAGGCACCAAAAAGGTCAAAAAAGGCACTAAAAAGGCAAAAAAAAGTACAAAAAATGACTAATGGGGTTGTTATTACCTTAGAGTAAATGTTGTAAGCTGATAAGAGGATTAAATATTGAAGAGAAAGTTTGCCTTCAGTGGTTTCTTCACCGAATTCCTTTCAAGTAACTTTAGAGTTTCAACTAATGTTCTTAAAAATTTCTTAGAAAAAAAATTTTAAATTTCAAAATTAAAAAATAAATTAAATTAATAAGTACCTAGTAGGTACCAAAAACTAAAAAAAAAAAATTTTTGCAGAAAAGGTGCTAAATAGGCAAAAACAACAGAAAAACAGGTGAAAAAGGCAAAAAAAGAGAAAAACCCCCAAAAAAGGCAAAAAAGGCAAAATAAAATTTGCATTTTTGGAAAGCGCACGCTCTGAAACGGATTTTAAATCGGGACTCCCTGAAATATCTCCAATTCTAAAAAAAGGCATTTTGCCTAACTATCCGGTCTTTACTTACTATGATAAGGGACCTGGACACAACCCCACTGTCCATATCGCCCACCAGGTCCATAACCGCCACCGTGTCCATAACGCACACCGACGATTTGGTCCATAACGCCCACTATGTCCATAACCTCCACCGTCGGGTTTGTTCGTTATTTCAACTGTGTCCATAACCCCCATCGACGATTTGGTCCATAACGCCCACCGTGTCCATAACCCCCACCGTCGGGTTTTCTCCAAATAATTCTTGAGTCTTACACACCCTTGGCATTTTGTTCATTCTCTAAACTAAAAAATTACGGACAAAGCCGACGGTGGACGTTATGAACGAGGTGGTCGTTATGGACCAAATCGTCAGTGGGCGTTGTGGACACGGTGGGGGTTATGGACCAAATCGTCGGTGGAGGTTACGGACACTGTGGGGGTTATCAAAAGAATTGTGGGATTCGCATGAAGAAGCAAGGTCCAAAATTGAGAAACCTGGAAAGAAATACCCATATATATATTTATAATTAATAATACCCGTATTATGTATAATAAATATTTTTAAAATGTATCTTTGAAATCTTGCAAATATTGCAATAATATTTCTAGCGTATAGTCCAAAAATATTTCTCAGAAATGTTTCAGTAATGCAGACAAAGTGTCACTTCTAGAGCTCATAAAAATATTGTTATAAAATATTTCTGGAAGATTTAGTGCTGGCTGGGATGGCATACCTACAGTTTTTTTTTTCAAATGGAACCCATAGTGTAATTTCAGATCGTTAAATAGGAAATTATTTTCTAATTTCAAAAATGTATCTTCCCTATCTGTCTTTGTTATCTTCTTCAGAGTGAAACAAAGCATGATTTTTAAATTTCTTTCTAATACCTAGCTTACTGCATAAGAATATCTAGCAGTTATCTCTCTTGTAGTTATCTTCTATCTGTGATGGTTAGTAAACATCGTAACTTACGAAAATATTTTAGAATTGAAATGTAAGCATTTTTAGTTTTTTTTCAGATTATTTCAGAAAGTGCAACATTTGTAATTCTGCCCAACTTAGCTAATTTAACCGACAACGTAAGTCTTACACAATAACCAAATTACCCATACAAGCGGTGAATATTGTCACCCTGTATATGCTATTCACGACGTGTCGGTTAGTTACGAAACTAACCGAAGGTACATCCTCCTAAACTTATTCCTCATGAATAATCATTACATAATTGAATAACATGCTATGGAACCCGTTCGTTTAATCTGAAAATTTAATTATTCCCCATTGATTTAAAATAGCGTTAATTATTTTACATTATTTTTTTCAACAGCTCTTACCAGATAAGTGAAAAGTGATACGGATTGATAAACAGAAATTAGCGTTAATGGTGTAGATATCCTACACTTATGGTTTATAATATGATTTAACCATAGGACGTCCCTCCAGAACAAACACTAAATACCCGTTACCTAGGGAACTTTTTACTTTTCCAACAATTTTAAACTTTGGGATCTACAGTTAACGTTTTTCCTTTGAAAGCTGGGGTCGCGTGTGATTCCACTCTGGCGTAAATTCTTCGATATGTAGGTTATGCAAACTTGCAGAATTTATCGGGTTTCCTTTTATCCTAATCGATATGTAAGCTGCACTTATTGCTGTTGTGTTTTATTCAACATAAGAAATACAATTTTTTATTGGTTTTGAGACTTGAGGTTTGAGCTATCGCTAATTAATTATAACCAATTACAGGGCGATATCAAGTATTTTGTTTTTATTTTTTGACATCAGAGGGTTTCGCTTCTGATCCACGAAATTTCCAAAAAGACCAACGTAGGATTTAAACCAATGAAAAGTTGTGATGAATTTTTAGTCTTACATATCAAATACCTTCGAAACAAGCTGAAAACTGATGTTTATTTTGTTGATTTGACTGCAGCATATTAGCTATACTGGTTAGATAGTCCGTATGATAAACAAAACAAATTATACTTTGATAAGAAGCACATATTTTGTGCTTCTTATATTGCAGCTGATTCGCTCATTATTGCTTTCGAAACATTCAACAAAATTCAAACAAACACTGAAAACTAGAGATACCTATCACTGTAAAATCTTGTTGGTGCATACTACAGAGATAATGCGGAAACATTACGTATAATAGGATTAACTGTAGGTTTTCTACTGCACAATATTACTGTCTAAACCTTGTTCGTCGGCCTGGATGTAAACAAAACCATGTGATAATTTCTAAAATATCATCGCAATGCAGCGCTGTGTAGTTGAGAAGATTTCACCCCTCCTACTGAAGGAGTAGTTAGTAGATTCATGCGTTAATTGTAGTTATATTTGTCGTCATCTTGGTATGGTAACTGGTGTTTTAGTATTTTATGCGTGCATGCTGATTTATTTAAAATGAAATCGTCGCCCAAAAGAATTATTCTTTGCAGCTATCGTAAGCTACCGCGCGCTCTAGTCTACGTAAGATACGCACCACTGTAAACGTACACTAGAAACGATCACGTGGTTTTGTTTACAACCAGGCCGTGATTTTAGTTATTTTTTACATTGATGCTTGGGTAGGTACTAAAGCTATGCCAAAGTGATATCAACAGGAAATGTATTTAATTATAGAATATCAGCTCTTCTACAAAGTTCTCTGTAATTTCGATAATGAAGTTAATTGTTTTTCTTACAATAAAAATAATTAAAATAATTTCTGTCAATGCGTTATTATATTTTCTATTAGTACTACAGCATTCGTGTCGGAATGTCTAATAAAACTAAAAAGAAAAACGCCCATAAAAGCCAAAGCCATAGGTATATCAGCTATGGGTCATAAATTGTAATAGCTTTGATTTTAAATCTATCTAATCAAATAATTTAACCAACGATTTCATTATTACCTAAGTATTCCTGGAGTATCAATTTCATGTATGCAAAATATTTTTGGACTGTTACTGAATGTCACAGGATTTCTTTGTTTCTATGGGCGAAATTCATATTTATTACGGATTTAATTTCTTCGATATTGCATTTTGAAGTAGTCCTTTGTCTTTATATATACGCCTGTTTCATTTAAATAGAATATGAAAATAATTGCTTGAAAACAATTTCGTTTTGGCGTTCTTGAAAAAATGTATAATACAAAATGCCTTTTCCATTTTGCTGCTATCTGACAGATATGGTGTTTATATACGTCTTTGAAAACTTTTTCTATTTCCTAGTTCATACCAATACACGGTTCTGATTTGCTAAGGAAATTGAACCTTTGGTTTGAAATTGAGCAGATGACCTTCCAGCTTCCACTATGCTATCGATAGTGGTTTAGTAAAACTGTTGATTGAAGTATCAACAGAAAAATACAATTTCCATTTCTCTACAGTTCAAATGGTTCTCAAGAAAAAAGAGCTTTCAAGATAGCGCTTATGAAATATCCTGTTAAAGCACTATTGCAAGAAACAATTTCCATATCTATTTACTAAATATTTTAAAAAAATCATACTAGAAAAGAGTATGCGGTTCATAGGGCGTGGCAGGAAATTAAGAACAGTCATCGTAATACCGATTATTGGCTTTATAAAGACACGCAAACCGTCTCGTCGCTTATAAAACCTTGACCTGAAATTTATCAGGATCTTACACGAAATGTATTGAGCGACAGCTTTTGCTTAATGTCATGCTACATAGCACAGCTGGAAATCAAAAATATTTTATAACTGTAAATATTTACCTAAGTTGTCTTTTATATAGAAGTGTGAAAAAATCTGAAATAATAAATTAAATCAATGCTTTGATGGTCCGTGTCTGCATCACAATTTAACTTCCCCATTAATACTATGTTTTCCTTGTTCGTTGTTTAGTCTTTAGTGTGTATCTGGAATTTTAGACGGTACAGTTGATGAATAGGACTACAGGAAAATTTAAAATCGCTGAGTGTAGTTTAGTCGATCCTACGAAGATTCTAAATTAGCTTAGTGTAATTGGTTTTAAAGATCAACATTACTAATTGTTTAACTACTAAAAGATTGCTCTTAGCGATGAAGATTAAATTTGGGTTGTGAATATGTACTGTGCGTAGTGCTTTCTTACATCACTGTTTTGCTCCTGGCAGTTACGTAAGTTGATTATCCACACGAAAATAAGCTCAGAAATGACAAAACATGCCAGGGAACACCTTTTTTCCAGCAAATATTTGTTATTTAAACTAATAGAGATTTTTGGATATTCTTGACGTTCTATTATGCACTTTAAAGAAGCATTTTTGGACAGAGATAAGTTTGATTATATTTATCTATTTTGATCTCAGGAATATGTGGTGGCGTTTTTTACACAGAAATTTTACGACCTTTGTATAATAAGAATTAAAACTATTTCCGTAGTTATCAAAAGTAGTTAATGCTAGCTTCAGATTGATGAGTAATTTCTATAAAATTGTTTTAACAAAGTCACTAGTATATTTTTTTAGAATCTTTGTGACATGGTACTCGCCACCTACTAACCTCCAAGGGTAAACCATTTAATACACGCTTTCAGCATGTTGATAACCTGAAGTTGCTTATTTTATCTTGCTATAAATAAACTCCAAATTGTGAAAGAATTTCCTTTCATTTATTATAAAGAGATTTACAACTCCAATACAAATATATCAGTTTTATTATTATTAGAATTTTATTATTACATTCCTGAAATGGTTTGAAAATTCCATAAGCAGCTCTGTTAAAAATAATATATAATACAATACCCACACAAAATATTTTTGGTTTTATGCATGAACATAATTTGTCTTAGAACTGTTACATTTAGTTGAAATGTCAGTATAACAATAAATAACAAAGGCAATCGAGTTTAACTGATATTATGATAATATTTTATGCTTTTCGTGCCAAAGCTAACATGTAAAGCAAAAAGAAGAGATTTCCTGCTACTTTGAACCCTATTTCCTTCTTTCGTTACTCATCTCGGCTGGATATTTTTTTGCAGGAGACTGATATCCAATATAACGGAGCTGTAATATACTGAATGAACTTAACTGAATTTACATTTCACAAAGAATTTATTAAAATCCTGCGTTATCGACATATTTATTTACAATGACAAAGAATCTAAAAATATGAAATTGAAATTTAGAATTTTTGAAATAACCAAAGGACCATTTATGGCGTTCTGGATGAAACTAAATAATTATTTCTCGAAAAGCAGTAGGAAGAGCACTTTATTTTGATCAAGAAAATATGACACTTCGTGAATTGCAAATTACTTCTCGTTTTTAGAATGTACTACATTATCACGGAATAAATAAAAGTCCTTCGATACCCACACGCATTCGTGTTTATAGCAAATCTTTATAGTTTTCAGTAAACTTTTGATTTAGAATTCTGATTTAACTAAAATTGTGTATTATTAACTTAAATCATTCATTTAGGTATGACTGTTATTTGTGTAACCAACATAATATTAACTATTTTTATATATTTTGACTTATATGGCCAATCGCCAATCGGCAATTCATGTAGATTAGGGGTTAGTTCTGTAGTATAATCCGGGAAAACGCTTAGGATTAGTGATGCCGCGAGACGAGAGTTGGGTAACTCTCGATCTCGTCTCGACTTCGAGACGAGAGTTGAACTTCCCTCTCGATCTGGAGACCCACTTCTCGTCTCGTTCTCGAGGCGAGAATTTTCGAACTCTCGAGCTCTCGAGTTAAAAATGAGTGTTTACAACAAAATGCAAGTTAACCTTGGGCAACCCATAAAACATCAGGAATAGTTAGGTACCTACTTAGAATGGCTTCAGCTTAAACAAATTTTAGAATGCTTTACTATTTATACAAACACGTTTCTAGAATTTCCATCGAGGTAGTGTTCGGATTTTAGTAAATCGAATTAGTATCCTATTGGGGTTCCAGTGCCGACTGCCGAGAATAATTATAAATTATTTGCAAAGCATCTATTTTCTTTCGGATAATCTATACTTAATAGTATATAGATATATAGTAGACATGAATTTGCAAAATACCTACAGCACTTTGTAACGGGGTTAAATCTCGTTACAAGGGATGGTAGAGCTACAGGGTGTATTTTTAGCTCTGCTCACGGTTTTACTCAGTGAAGAAGGGGGTGGGGTGAGTAAACTGGTACTGTTAATCGGAAAAATTGTCATATACAGGGTATGTTGTAAAGAGAGCGCCACTACATTGAGAATCTTGTTCCCCAACGGAATGTAGACCGCTGGAAGATAAAACTGGCTTACCTTGATGATCGGCAGCTTACTGGATTACTTTGTTAAAGTTAAGATAAATTTCAAAGAAACACAAAGTAATTTTAACTATTGCGGCATAAAATTTAAACCTAATATTTTTCGTAAGATTTTTAAGAAAATCTGAATGACAATTCGAGAGCTCGAGAGTTCGAGAGTTCTTGCGGCGAGAACGAGACGAGAGTTAAGCAACTCTCGATCTCGTCTCGATTTTCGAGACGAGAGTTTTGCTAACTCTCGTCTCGAAATTCGAGCCGCGATCGAGACGAGATCGAGAAGTCTCGATCTCGGGCGCCATCACTACTTAGGATCTAGCAAACCGCACATATCTAAACTGCGGACAAAATAATCCTTAAAGCGACAAAATGTGTCGGACGACTGTACGCTCGGTTATAAATAATCTGTTATCCATATGAAATCAGCACCGCTTTACAAACTGATACATTCAATTAAGTAGTCACTATATAAATAATAAATATTAAATAAAATATCGGTTTTAACGAGAAATAATAATATTAACATATAATTTTACACGTGAGTTATAGGTACCTATATGTTGCGAAGCATCTTAATATAAAGTTAAATTTTCAGCAATTTACCTATCACTCATCAAGTATTAAGTTTCACATTCTGTAAATTTGTAAACATGGGAAATAATTAATAGTACAAGATTTTTGCCATTCCCTTGGGTTTAAAAGGGGGTTTACGTGCACCACAACTTTCCTCTACATTCATCTATTTATCTCAGTTGAGTAGTATTACGGCTTTGGTAGTATCTAACGGTTGAAATCGCTGACACGGCTTTATACTGAGTAAATTCTTTGGAAATGAAACCGATGAGTTATAGTAGGAGTTCGTTTTTCCGTCCTAGCCTCCACAAATTCACACCGCAAGAAATATATCACGTTGTCTTACTCCAACTGCAATTCACTGTTACCAAATGAATTGCAGTACACGAAAACCCATTTGTCTCCAACTAATTTGAAGCTTCTTGTGCTAATCTATTTTAGAAACTGACACTCTGTTTCCCGTAGACAGTGAATTACTTTTGAACATAATCTGTATCCCTGTTTTATCTTCAAATTTATCACCAGCAGAATTACATAATATAGGTACAACCGTTTAGGAATTTAGACTTCACAGACAAGTTGTATCCTTACAAACTGTACAAGTAATAGTCCCAATATTTACTTTACCCAATTTTAGATCGTCGGCAGCCGTTTAAAACGTTGAAACAAAGCCTTACATTGTGCAAAACCTGTGTCCATATCAAACAAATATGCGCGGTTCTCAAGATGATATATGACGTTATTATGCGAATGGGGCATATTTTTAAGTGAAAAGCGTTTTGATAAAATTTATTACCTGTTTCCTGTAAAACTGTGTGAAAGGAAACGGTAATTATACACTGCATAATATACGATGTTCTGATCAGTTCGTAGACAATTTACGGTTATTTTATGTAGATGTTCAGCTGCCATGTATTGATAATCAATAATCAATTCCAAATTTACCACAAATATATTCTATTAAGTTTATTGTAAACCAGTTGGACAAAACAACAATGATTTGATTTTGTTTCAATACTTGAAGCCATCATATTATGCAATGCTGCCTGCGCATATTATGCTGTAGTATAATAAAGAAAGATCAATCGTGAACGTTTTACTTCAGATAAATGCGATTATACAATAGCAACCGTAAAATTGCAGCAAAACCAAAAACTAACAGCCAGTTAAGTTAAGATGTAATGTCTAATGACCGTAAAAAAGTTTTTCACGCTTTGGGCCATGTCATGAATGAGGTCCGCAATTCACCACTGGTTGACCAATTGCAGAAATTCTTGTAGAGTAGCTTGGAGGTCCTGCAGTGTTTTGGAGAGTGCTGGCCGGCATCGTATTAAATTATCAGATAGATATTACACTACTACTACTACTATTTTTGTCACTACAATTGTATCGATGGCAATTAATCTTGGTTTAAATGAACCGAAACCTAAACCCCGAACTGAAAAGGCAGCAAAAAGTCGGACAAGTCGCATCGCATGATATTCTGGACGTGGGATCTCGTTTTATGGTACATCAGCATAACTTCAATAAATTGGGCGTAGGGAACCCATGAGCCGCTATATAGTCCTCAAGCATTGACTGTTCCGCTTTCCAAGACAAGAAGTTCTATACTTGCCTCGAAAGAATGTGTGTCCACATATTTTTTAAGCGTCCATGGAATGGGATGTTTGGGGATAAAGCGCATTGTGAGCATCGTTCTGCAGGTCTTCAGCATATACGCTTACACCCGCTTGATGAACGTACAGCTTGTGAAGAATGGGAATAGCTGTGGAACAAGAATAGGAACAGCCGTGGAACTCTCGACATAAGGAGTTCCTATTCTTGGCAAGCTAGCTACAGTCATCAACAGTCCTACTTTCATGTTTACGACCAAAACGTAACGGTATTACGGTATGAGATGGTAGGAACATTGCTCTTGCTGGCCGTCTGAACTTAATTTAAGCTTCAGTGAGCCTCCACGATACGGCCATTGAAGAATATCCAGCCAGCCTTGACCAGTGCTGGGTGTTCTTGTTTGTTGCCTATCTCAGAATTTATGTCAAAATGAGACGTTTGGATACAACCATTTGTAGGCAGGAACGCAAAAAATATACATCCGGATGGCTGGTCTCAAAGGTGTACTACATAAGGATTTAACATTGTATTGAACGTTTCTGCTTATTCCTGCTCGCCAATTCAACTTGCAGGAATGCTTATGGTATTAATTGAAAGGTAAAATGATTCAGCTTCAAATGGCGCTAATAATAAAATTAAATCTGCTATATTTGTTTTAAAATAACGATTTTTTGCGATTTTGCGATTTTTGAATATGACGTGGCTTGAATTTCAAATTTTACAGCATTTGTCAAAAATTTGTTAAATTAGTTGTAATTTACAGAAATCCAATAATTTATGCCAACCAATTATCAAATTTTTTGAGAAATGCTGTAAAATTTAAAAATCATGGCTAGTCATATTTAAAAATCGTATGTTGAAAAATCGTCTGATTTCGGGTGTTTCCATTTTATCATTGAACGGATCTTCGCTTGACTTCCTGGGAAATATTGTTCCAGACCAAATAATATAAACACAAAATATCTGACACAACTTGGAATCTGTACCTACCCTAAGTTATATGTTATGTTGATTACTGCTGTTTTAACTATTTTTTTATTGTTTCAATTGGTTCTATTGGTATCAAATTACTGAACTAGGTACTATATCTGATTTACTAATTTTAAAGTGTTACCCTAATGGATTTAGCAATGCAATATGGAGTAATAACCTTATTTCATTATTTAATGTGCACTTTTTATTTCTAGTAAATTAATTCATGCATTATAACCACACCAAATTCCCATTCATATTTTATTAATTCTAGCTCTCTATTTTCCCCACGTTCCCACTTAAAGTCCCATTTCATTCGCTCCTACATAAATTGTTACCAGTAGAGGTAAAACATTGATGTATGCTAATACTGTTAATGCAAACGTTAACAGCCCTGAGCGTTGAGTAATTGGTGGTACCGTTTTCGATTTGCTTGCTGCGGTTATCTCCGTGTCCATAGAACATCTCTTTGTTCATTCGTGTAAAGCTGATGTGGTCGTAGTTCCGTTATATTATTGAATGTAATTTCCCAGACGCCGGTTTGTCGACGTCTAAAGAACACGACAGCCCATAACAAAGTTCATTCGTGCCAAAGGATGACATCATGACCTTATTCGGGCTATACGTTTTAATGTTTTGCGTGAAAATCGTTAGGCGCGTCAAATTTTCCTGCGCAAGGATTATACTCTAAATTATTTCTTTTTCAAAATTTTCTAAAAGGTGATTATTTAATTCATATTTACTAATAATTATTCATACTCTATTATAGAAAATTTTAATTTTATTTTTAATGTCTGGATATGCATTTTGTATAAACTTTATAAAACCTTTTTATACGTAATAATTTTGCCTATATATTGCAAAAGTGATGAACAAACAACTAATCGTAAAGAACGTATATTCATCTTAGGTATTGCAAAGCTTCAGTTTCAGAGAATACATTTATTTATCGATTTACAGTCAAGCTTCTTATATGAGGACGGAATTTTGATAAACCACATTATGCAAAAGAATAAAATTCGAACAGTACTGCGATGCTCCATTTCAATTGTAACTTAAATTTGATGAAATTTTTAACTTTCTTTTTGTTATATTCTGAATAATATTGTTAGTGTAGATTCAGAGAAGGTAAGTAATTATCGCATAATAATATAATTTTTCCACAATCATTGTGATTTACACTCTGATTTGAAAATCTAAATAAATTTTTCAACGTAGGTTTAACCCTTTCCTGCACTTTTTGTGCATATTAATTATATCAGCTGATTTGAAAACTACTCCGTAGTTATTTTTGCTTAGCTCCTCACAAGTTCCGAGACTCTAATTTGAAAGCCAAACTATTACATAATGAAATAACATTAAATAATTCAGAAAACAGATAAGATCTCCTAGAAGCCTGTCATTTCAGCTGACTGTAGTTCATATGGGAAAAATTAAAGTCGCTACAATCTAAAATAATTAGATTTCCATGCTGCTGGCATTGCACCAAATAGTTTTTCAACGATTTAGTAGAAGACTTTGATAGTTGCTAGGTTTATCTGTACAGACCTTGTTGTTTAGGGATTTTAAGGCAAGTTTATCGAAAACAATTTATCGAAAAACAATTTACCGAATGCAATTTACCGAAACACAATTTATCGAAAACTACAATTTATCGAAAGAACAATTTATCGAACAACAATTGATCGAAAGGTAAATTTATAGAATATGTCAAAAAATAAATAAGATATTGTTAAACTATATATTTTAAATTTCTCACTAATGCGACAGGTAACAAACATTAGATAAACAAAAATAACTTTAACTGTAATTAACAATAAGTTAATTCTTAATTGGCAGTTTAAATATTGTTTTTGCTAGTCAAAATATTTTATAACTTTAATGTAATACACATACCAAATTTCATTTTGATCTGATTAGTATTTTCTTAAATTTTGTCAAAAATTGAAATAATTTCCTTCTTCGACAACATACTGTGTGGGGACCAATGCTATTGCAGAAAGTAGCCTCACCTTCAAGGCGAAGTCTGCATCTGTATCATATCTTGCTTTCAGGTTTTTTTATAACATTCACATCTCCAATAAATTTTAGTATCAACTTTCTTATCTTGATAAAACAAATATCCACCGACACACAATTTTCTTTTGTCCTTTTCACTATTTATAAATACCAAAGCCATTCTACAACGATAATTTCAGATACACTCTAGACAGCAGTTGCAAATAAACTAAAATTAATAAGATTGTGCCCTTAACAAGTAACCCCACCCTCCACGTACTGTAATTAGTAAACATTAAAGTTATAAAATATCTTGGCCATAATGAAGAATTCCATAGGCAGCAAATAATATGTTACCTTAAAGTTAAAGTTATTTTTGTTTATCTAATGTTTGTTACCTGTCGCATTAGTGAGAAATTTAAAATTTATAGTTTAACAATAACTTATTTATTTTTTGACATATTCGATAAATTTACCTTTCGATCAATTGTTGTTCGATAAATTGTCCTTTCGATAAATTGTAGTTTTCGATAAACTGTGTTTCGGTAAATTGCATTCGATAAATTGTTTTTCGATAAATGCCAAACAGGCTTGTGCACGAGGTGCGCACAACATTTTTCCTACAACCCAAATTATTATAACATTATGTTTATAAAAAATTCTAAATTCGATTTTAAAACAAAATGTTCCTTTAGTAACCAAGGAAATGGCCATAAATATTAAATTTTTTTCCGCACGCTGCTATGGGCAACGACAATGCAAGCGATGCGCCAAAACAGGCTTGTACGCCAAACAGTCTTATTGCGCCCTAAATATACAAATAACTTACTATAAATAAACAAGCTATTCTTTTTGAAAAAAGACGAAAGCATAAACATCGGTTAGGTTAAGCATTTGGCGATGTTGAGTGGTTGCTATCTCTATCAGATCAATATCGTGTAATTTATTCCTGTTTATTTATCTGAAATTGATTCTTCTAGCAATGATTCTACAAATTCAATAAAATTCTCAATTTTTGTAAATATTGATAAAAGTCCTTTCAGTAATGTACTATCCGCTGAACATTTTTCCTGAACACATATTTCCTCTTACATCAAGTATGTAATTTAATATAAAATAAATAACAACAAGGCTAACACAGCGACACAAAATTTATGTTGTACACTTCAGAAGCATAAGAGACAACCACTTAAGGACAGATGTTTTAAAGTATGCCATATAATAAACCCCTACGGAACACCAAGTTATACTTTACTAGCGCTGTCATATCTTCTACATAGTTGCAAGATTTTTATTTAGCAGCTTTGTAAGACAGAACTAAAGAATACGTTCCGGAAAACTTAAAACAACTCACCCTAAGGGAAATTAGGTGTGAAGTATGAAGTTCCTTTACATGCTTTAAAAACAGTCAAGTAGCGAATAGTTCATTATTAGGAAGTAAATAATAAATTTATTAAAAAGTAGTCGGTATGTTCAAATTTTTCAGTTTTAATGAACGTAGACTAAAAGTCTGACATTTACTGAAAGACATATCTCACAAATATTGTGTTGGGTGAACGTGAAAGAGGTTTTAAAGCGGAATTTCATAATTATACTGTAGCCATAAAAGTCTGAATATTTACTTTTTTTTAAGTTTTGTGAACGAGGAAGCATTCAAACAATTCAGAAAACCGTCTACCTACCTTCTTACACATTGAGCGCCCCGCTCGGTTTTACTGCTTTTAAGTAAGGACAGCGTTAAATTGAATTAGAAGACCAAAACTTCAATCAAATCAAAAAAGTTGGAAAGAAAGAGCATAATGACGTATGCTATGGAGTACAACTTTAGAAAGAGATGGAATATACATGTACAGTCAGCGACGAATGTTGTCACCAGTATGATACCACTGAACACGCTTTTCTGAGAAATATAAGAGGTAACATAACGTCGTTCTTGTTGTTTTATATAGGTATGTTGGTAACACTGTTAACAAGATGAAATGAAATACAGAAATGTGTTATATTTCTCAGTAAAGCCGGTTACAGTGGTACAAGACTGGTGAAAACATTTGTCGCTGACTGTACATGTGGAATATTGTCACGTTATATTTTAGTGCCTTGTCTGGATTCAAACACATCATTGATTTTGAACAATTATTTAAGCAAAATTACATGATTGAATAAATTCACCATTAAGCTAACATGTTTTGTAATAAAAGCAATATAAAGGCTGACAAAGGGGTTTATTTATTTTATCAGCAGCCTCGAAATTGTTAGGTGCCAAATGTTTACAGATATATCTCCAAATGTTGCAATAAAAGAATAAATTACATAATCGATAATAATAATGGATAGAATCGTTAGAATGTAATTTTCACTGTTGGAAATGAAGTAGTAATGTAGTGTCATATAATTATTACACATTTAACGATTTAAGATATAGGTATCAATTGTGTTGTTCATGCTTATAACTATAAGATTGTTGACTGAGGAGTTGTACATTATTCTTATTATAGCATACATATTGATATTAAATCTAACGTTATACATGTAATTCATTCAATCCGGATATGTAAAAATTATAATAATATTTAAATACAATTTGCAGCATAAAAAAGTAACAAACTCAAATATACATACATAACAATGAAAAATATTGATAATGGCATGACCTACTCTTTATAATTCTTTTAAGTGCACCATAAAACAAATTTTCACACAATGTTGCAGGCGGTTAAGATGCATGCAGCTTTTTACGATTTCTGTAAACACGCAAACGAGCAAATATAAATTGGTACCTAACAATTTTATGTTATGTCATTAGTCTATGGTATTTTCATTTTTCTTCCTTGTAATTGTTATAGTATAAAATTAATTAATAGCATGAGCATCCTATATAGAATATGTTACAACAATATTTAATATGTCCAAATTAAATACTTATATAAAATTCAAGAGAATTTATATCCAGCACAAAATGCTTGCTGTTCGTTGTTATTAAAACAGGAGACCCAAAAAGATCCTTGTATATGATGGTGACAACTTTTCTTGTCCTATACAGGGTTATTCAAATTCGAGGCTCACCATTGGGATCTCGGAAACCGTAAGAGATAGGAAGACCGTCAAATTGGGACAAAGTTGCGCTATATAGTGCTGATCAGTAATTATAAAATAAATGTAACCTATCTACCTTAGTTTTTTTATTATGGCCAAAAAACCGAAAAATGGCAATTTTGTTTTTTGGGCATAAGTTGGTTGTTATTAATTTTTTTTCAAATCTGTTAAAACTTTCTTGAAGCAACATTTTAGCTGCAACACCGCCGTAGTGGTATCAACATTTTTCTACCCCGTTTCGGTTTTATGGAATCATCCTCAGGTTTGTTTTTCTTATGGGCGGCATATTGGATTTTTACAGCATCGCATCGAGTTTTTGATGGTACTATCAACGATGTATGACATGATTACTTTCGACTGCCTTACCTTATAACTCACCAATCTTTTACATAGAATATTGAAGAAAACTCGCTTCGTTATAAATAGCATCATTTTGGATTCTTCTTAATAGATCTTGAATCTCACGTAATAGTCTGATAAGTGAACAACAGTCCATGCTAACATAATAATATTGCAGCTGAGGACAGATTTTGCATAATGTTTTATAATAAAAATTATTAATTCATTAATTTATATTATAATAAAAAATAGGTAAACGGATATAGACCCGGAAAAATAATTTCGTAAAAAAGTTGAAAACAGTCTGCGTGAATATTCAGTAAATATACAAAAATATCCAGCGGTATCGATTTACGTAACTTTCAAGTAGGATGGTGTTAAGCTGAAGCACTTTGAAGTATTTTTAGTTACACTTTATGGAACCACAGTATAGGATTGCTATTCTTTTTAGCAAACACCGAAGTAGAGAAAGTGTTTCCCAGCGATTAGGGTACCCACTCTCTTATTGATTCCATTATTAGTGAGTTATCATGTGAGGGGGGCACCATTTTTCCAAAAACATTAACTAGACTTTTCGTCTTAAGTAAGATTAACTATTAAATTTCAATTAGTTTCAAATTACTGTGGTAGTTGGTGTTGATGTGGATGAACAATAAAATAAAAGGAGTCATAACACACCAAGTATGTACCTAACTTCTACAAAATGTCTCCCAATTTCGAGTTAGTGTTAGATTAAAAAATCTGGTATAATCAAATATCTGCCTTAGAATTTAAGGAAGGAGGATTCATACAAAGAAAAGCCATAATCAACCTCCAGTATGTAATTTACGTACTGCTCTACAGCAGAATCAATAGCAATCCAAGGACATAATAAAATTGGAAAAGCATTGCTTATGTAGGGGTATAATAATTACGCTGTCTAATATTCATTGTCGCTATCTGGCAAAATGTATTTTTGTACTTCACTCAATATCCAAATATTGATTTTCAGTAGTTGTGTGGGTAGCAGTTCCTTCAATCAAAACAAAGTTTACTAACCATTAAGTACTGCACAACACGTACGCAGCGCTAAAAGCGTTAAAGTCTTGCCAATTTTATTCTATTACAAATAAATTGGTAATGGAATGCTATAGGAAAAGTGGAACTAAGTGAATACTATAGACTTTGTTAGAAGTGAGTATACCCGGCAACTTAGAAGTTGGACAAACTGACTAAAAAATAACTAACACACTACCATGACCTACCTCCAGCACTACCCAGAAGCAAAGAAATGCATCAGAAGTATTGAATTGAATATCTTGCATCTGGCATGCCATACTCCAAATCCTGCTTAGGGGTGCCACTCCTTTGAGGACTCACTGGGGGACCAATCGGCCATTTACGCCCCAGTTCATAACCGCTGACATCAACCTCGGAGTAAAAACAAACATTGATAATATCAACATGCGCGACAATTTATTAAGAATAAATTCTACGACATTGAAGTAAAGGGGGAAGCATTCAAGTCGGGAATCAATGGTGGCCCGTGTAAACAACACTAAAATAGCAGACATTTCAAGAAAATTAGATATTTGCGAAGAACCGTTCGCGACAGTAACGGTATCACAAAAGGTCCCGGTTGGCCGAGGGGCCCAAAGTTTCCCTTTGCCAACTTTCTCTTGAAGGAGTCGTTAACCACTGCCCCCTCGCACAGCGTGCCATGCAAGGAGCTTAAATTCGGTCCCGAGGTGCCTAATTCGGTTTTGCGTTGCGTGTACCCACCCTAGGGCCACTTTCAAATTAATATGTGCGCCTGGCGCTATGGTCGGCACTTTGATGGACGCATCTTTACGAGCAGCCGTCCAGAACTGCTGGTAATCTTCCTCCTTTACCAGGACTTACGACCTGCTAGGACGTTGTGATTAACAAACTCCTAGACGGAGTTCGGGTGAAGTGGCAGCTCGAATTTTTGAAAATAATGGCAGTTTTAAACCAATATTAAGCCCCCCTCCTTCGCAGGCTTAAGCAACTCTTGAATACTTTTGCGGACACAGATTTTTATTGTTGAGCTTTGTTTACGAATAGATAATGTACAAAAACGTTGAAACGTCTATGAAATGATAGTGCAATCTCCCAAATCAGTCGTCGGCTCGTCGCTGTCGCACCATGATTTTATTTTCGTAGTAACTTTGTGCAACTGCATTAGCAAAGCGATAGTAATTGAATACAATTTTTAAGCATGCAAGCTGCATGAAAATAATGTAGATTCTGAATTACGACTACGATAATAATATGTAAAATTCCAGCTTTTCTTTCGTTGCATATACTGTACCTTCTTATGGAGCAGTGTTTGACAAAGGTGTAACCTTGACTTAGGCCCGGTTTTACAATACTAGTATATACCTGGAATAAGCTATACCTCCGACAGGTGCCATGGTTACAATTCTTTTAACAATTGTATCCATGACAATTGTCAGGGGTATAACTTATACTTGTATTGCAAAACCGGCCCTAAATAATAGAATTGTCCTGTAAAATGTTAAACGCTATACTTTCGCCTTAATTTCCATCCTAATTGTAAATCTGATTTGATTCATTAATTTATTTAGAATAATCATATGGATTTACTAGATTTTCCTAACAGAGCTAGTAGTTGATCGTCCAGAAAGCTTCCTTATAATTAATAAGCAAACATAATTGAGTTTCCAGAAGCAAACAAATATGGTGTGTACAACTAGAAAGACTGAAGATGTTTTTTCTGAACCCCTATTAGGAACGCTTTTATTCTATAGGGAGTAATAGTCAAACATGGTATTTTACCGTTTTTTGACGTTATTGGCGGCTTGAAGTAATAATCTTCTGATGATGTAATGTCTATAATAACAATATTTCCTTGTAATTAATATACAAAATAACACTTTTCAAGCTATATGTTTCCATTAATGTTTTAAAATATAAACAATCTCCTCGTAAAATTACTAGTTCTATACGCACACTCAACAAAAGGGTTCCTTAGAATTGAACCAGCATAAAGCAAGAACAAAGCTGCTTTATTTGCCTAATGAATAATGAGGCTGTATCAAACAGATGAGCTGAAATGCGCTCGTTAGATCAAGTAACCAGCAAAGACAACGAGTTGTCCTTCGTTAACCCTGTTTAATATTTCTTGCCGAGTTTATAATTTGACCTTTGACAAATCTATAGAACGTAGAATGGGTGTGAAATTTCATAGAATTGCCGTTCATACAGCATACCTGTAGTAAGGTACCTATTTGTATTAAATTGCGTAACTCTGTTTACCTGAAATTAGAAACATATGTTTACATATTCCTTGTCTATGCCATTGCTCCGCTTGAATTTACCTCGTCTTACATTTCAAATTCCTACTTACATTTGCTTTTTTAAAATCAAATCAGAACTTGATAACTTTCAACACCTCGTTGCTGTCTAATTTTAATCTTCTGCATTTCCAAAAGCAGCATACCTGGTAGGAATCAAAACTACGGTATTCGCTTAAACCGTTCTCATTTTCAAATTAGATTCCCTGGAACGTAGTGTAATTAGATTAAATAAATCTGTCTGCTCTTAGTATGCAATTTCTGAGAAATATGTTGAATCTTAAGGTGATTTGAGATGCAAAAATTTTAGCTAGAAGCCTTCCAGCTTCGCGGTAGCTATATTTATGCAAAGAGTATTGAGGGTTCTCTAACCAAGATGTTACAGCTATTATGCAAAATAGTCAATTTAATATGTAGTTTCGGGATGTACCTTATGGTCCGTAGGGGTTGAAGAAAACTATCAAAAGGGCGACAAAGCGTGGATTGAATTAAAGTTGCATCAAGTACCCTTCATTTGAATCTAAAAAACTTTAAAGAACATTGAAAAAATTGATAAAACGTAGTCAACGAGGAGGTAAAGTTGTAAACCTGCTTAAATAATAAAATTAATGCAGATTGGTTTTAATATTATTAAAAGATAAATGAAGTTAAATAGTTATTTGTATCACAAGGCCAGAAACAGCACATTTGCGAGTGCGAGTAAGGTTACAGGGCGAGGTGGAACGCCGAGTCCTGCAAGTAGGAGCACTCGCAAAACTGTTTCTGGGCGTGTATACACAAGATTTTTTGTGCCGATGTTTGTTTAAATTAATTAAATTTACATTTAAAATTTAGTATTAGGAATTATTTTCATGATTTTAAAATCAAGATTCCTTGTTTCCTGGTATTCATTAAACTGAATTCATTTATTTTCTTACAATTTCCATTGACGTTTATTTCTAAATTTTATTATCTTTGATTTAATAATGGATACACCGGCGCATATTAAAGATTATATTCAAATCACCACAGTGGCTCAAATCGTATTTGTAAAATTTTGCTAATTTATTTGTTTGATCGCCTCCGACCGCGGTGCATATATTTGACTTTGACAGATTGAACCGATGCAGCCAACTAATAACCTAAAATTATTACTTTTGCCGGCCTAGGCCGGAGAAACCTCTGTTTCTGGCGGATTTCGCGATGCAGAAACTCAGTGATGCCGACCGGAGGCACAAAAAATCAATTTAAATATCTTACATATTTATCAAATTTCAAAAGCTTCCATTTCCTTTATGTTTGTTGTCACAAAACTGTAAAAATTTAATTGTATTATTAGCTGTCAATGTGTCTAATAAATCTTTAGCGTAATTTGATTTATGTGCATGTTTATATCTATAACAACGGATATGTTCTTTTTGCCTAATACTGAAATTTCTGATTGTTTGACCTATATAGACTGAATTGCAATGTGAACCGTTTAATTTATAAATACCTGATTCTAGTAAATCGTTAGTTTTGTCTTTAGCATGGAAAACAGTGTACCTATACAGGGTGATTCAAAAATGGCGCATAAGCTCTTCAGTACGTTGTAGGGGACGGTTATTTGAACTGTGGAAAATTTATAAAAAAAATTTAGCTGCTACATTTTTGTAGTTAACAACGAAGAAGTAAGTTGTAGATTTGGCAACACGGGTGCAGTTATGTAGTATATGAGTGGCTTTTATTTCCTTTCATTTACATAGTGAGCTTATTAAAAGTTTCAAACATCGTTGCCACATATTTTTTTCAACAACTTGATACAAAAATATCAATTTTGAAAGCTAATATTTCAGGATAATGAGGTGTTATGAGCATTTTATTTATTACCCACTATGAAAAAATACTTAAATTATTTATATGAAATGATGAGAAGTTTCAAAATCCACATGAATTCAAAGTTGAGTTCTCAACTTAACTTCTTCATTTCTCAGCAAATTAGCGGTTAAGAATTTTTTTACTATTTTTCGTACACTTCAATTATTATTCCCAACAACGTACTGAAGAGCTTATGCGCCATTTTTGAATCACCCCGTAGAATATTTTTATTTGTTTTAAAAATGACAGTATTTATTTTTCTGAAATATTACCAAAATATGGAATTGATACGTATTTTAATGTTTTATTAGAGTCATTAATAGAATAAACTTTTTGAATAGCTAATTTATAATTTTTCTTTTTAATTAACATGTCAACAAGTGTAGTGTTATAACCATTGCTACACGCAATTTGTCTAATAATCAAAATTTCTGTATTAAAATAAATGATACATATAGGTAAAGCAAATAAAACTTATTTCCAGTTAAACTCGATATTTTATTTAATATTTATTATTTCTATAATTATGGATTTTAACTCACTTTCTCTATTTGAATTTAAATATTTTTTTTTATAAAATTGTTGTAATTGGTAAATAAACAAATCGATTTTTATTACGATAATTTCTGTCTTATTGCCTTTAGCTATAATATGAATATACAAATAAATATACCTGCTCTAATAAGACTCGTATAGCTATTAGAAAATTCCACAACTCTAAACCGGAGGTAATCGAAATTTTTGGTAAGCACTAAAAAAGAACAATCGCAGTCGATTCGAGTCAAAACGTCTAAACCTTGAATATTTCCACTAGGAATTGAGGAGAAAATTCCATCCACTTAAATAAATACATTTCAGTTCTACATTTTTACTTTTCTTTTCCGTAAAATAAATAATTTTCTTATTTTTAATAACGTAAAGGTATTTGAAATATCTCTTAGATTACTTGTTAAAGACAAGCGATGTTCACGTTTGTGAAGGCTATTTATAGCTTATTATTAAGGATGGGCTGTGGAATTTCAAGTGAAAAGTAAATATCTGCTTTATTAAGGGGCCTGCAGCGCTTTATAAAATTTTATGCAACCCTTTATACATATTTTCAAATTTTTATTAATAATTTTTTTCTCGATGGAGAAATTGAAAAAAAAAATATGCAAGCGACTTTCGTCGTGAAATTACGAATAATTTTGTGTATCACAAAGTGTATTTCGTAGACTATATACCCGTTTGTTTTTATTACGCAAATTATAATTTTCGTCATAAAAATAAATGGGTGTAAAGTCTACAAAATACACCTTCTGATACACCAAATTATTCATATTTTCACGACGAAGGTCGCTTGCATATTTTTTTTCAATTTCTCCATCGAGAACAAAATTATTAACGAAAATTTGAAAATATGTATAAAGGGTTGCATAAAATTTTATAGAGCGCTGCAGGCCCCTTAAGATCGCAGGAACGTAGGATGGCAGAAATGTCTCTAAAGAGGAAACGCTTTGATTGAAGAAAATGAAAAGGCGGCCACTTTAGTTTTTACGATAGCATGTACGTGGTTGTTAATACTGTAATAGAAAACCAATATTCCCTTTTTATTTGCCTCATTCGTTTCTGTCATAACCCTTTACTTTCAAAGAATCTGTTTAGTCGGTAACGGAGTTGTTGTAGCAGAGAAAGGATCCTAACAATAATCAAATATAATGTGAATAAATATACTATACAGGGTGTCCAAAATAACCGGAGGATTTTGTAATGGCGGATTCTTCTAGGTAAACAATATTATATGTCTATGTTTATAACTTAATAAAACCATGTTGTGGCTAGAACGATTTGGCACCAGGACGCGGTTAAAGTTTCGCGAAAAGAGTGCTGTATGTGAGGATAAGAATATTTCTCTCCAGATTATACTTTGAACTATGTGGATTTATGCTCTTGTGGTTCGATGGTTCCTTGTTGTTTGTTACCCTTTTTGAATTAGGCGTCTGTTGAGTTCAATGTTAAATCATAACCTAGATTTTCTACATCATTCTCATTCATAATACCTATCGTTATTCTCTTTTTACGTATTAGTGGCCAGTAAATTCCTGAAAGCCTGTGTCTGTATTGGTTCTTTTTAGGTGCAGCCGTTCTTTCTTCGATTGTGTCTAACGATATCGCAACATGCTACAGTTATCAGCCACATTCATACAATGGCTTCGTGGTTCTTTAATTTTTCAGTTTCCTTCATCCTAGTCTCTAATTTCCATTCATCCTCTCTTCAAATCAAGATCTTCGTAGACTTCCTCGCTTTTCCTTGGACATTAGTACATCCACTCTCTGACTTATTGGTTAACAATTCTAAAATTTCTCTAATGGGTACAGGTTTGAATCGGTTTGAATGACTTGTACGCGGCTTCTATTCTTATTCAGCACCCACATTTAAACTATAGGCATTACCTTTCTTTCTATTTTCGTTTTCTTTGTAATGTTAGTATAGGTACTAGATAAATTTATCGTCCAACCTTTTCTTTTGAATTAGAGTAAATCTAAACAGATTGTGGAATATTATCTATATATAGCAGAAGTATTATCTACGATCGATAAATAGAGGTATATTAAATAATTATAGTAGTAACAATAGCAGTAGTGAAAATTCTAAAATAGTTTTCATATTCTACGTGTTTTTAGTTCAAGATTAGTTTATAATTAATACGCCAGGTTTATTACTTAATTAATGTTGTGTTAGCATTACATGTCATTTATACCACCACAACGACGGAAAAGAGTTAATTTCCACTTCGAAAGCACTTAGTAATAGTAGGTACATTCTATAAAGTTGTCTTCGGAATAGTACATTCAAGTAACATCCTTACAGCTTTATAATACAGATCCTCTGAATGGTGGAACATTCATAGTGTAATTGTAAGCGTTACGTTGCACCGGTGTGCTATTCAGATTTAGATGCAAGAGTTGTAGAACATTGTTCATCGAGTTTAACTAGTGTCGTTATTCGAATAGTAATTCTGCATTTGGTGTAATCTCTGCAATCACAAACACGTTGATATAATTTATTAAATTTTTTTACATTGTTTCATAAAACCCAACTTTGGGGATTTTTCTTTTTCAAAACATATGTAGCTATATAATTGCTTAGATTTACACCTGTCTATATTTCTTAAACATTCATTAAAATATACAACCAGAAATTAATTGTTTGTGTTTTGTAACACTTGCATGTTCCTGTAACTTATTTTTAAGAGGAAAAAAACAGAAACTATGAAGTGGAAAGCCGGTTTATGAGTGTGGTAGGTCATTATCTAGGTTATCGACTATTTTCAATTTTAACCTTTCATTTATTTACTTCATTGCAGCGTGTCGGCATATTTAATATGGGAGATCTACTTTTTAGTCAACTAACTGTCGTACGCTAGTTCCCAAGAAAATCATTTTCAATTAAAACATTTTAAAAGGAAGCCTAAGACATATTTATTATTCATAAACCCAATAACTCACTGTCTTTTATTTAACAATTCTGTAAGTAACGTCTGAGGTAATCGTAAACCAAAAGATACATTTTCTGACATCTCTATGAATTTCAAGTAGTAACCTACTTGCATGCAAATCGGAAATTTTAACATTAAAGTAGCTAGCTACAAAATATTATTTTAAAAACTACGAACCACTATACCTAGATATTGTCACATAGTAGCTGGGGTACTACTAACTTAAACGTTTCTATATACCTTTTTCCATTTAAGTTGGGATAGTGGTATGCAAAAACCTAACTGTAGCACATTAAATCCCTAAACACTTAAAGTAGTTAGCGTGAATTAAAAAGTTCCATTAAAAATAAATACATGGAAACACTTTGTGGTGGTTATGTTAGTGTACTCCCCCAGGTGACACCGAAATAGTTATTTCAACTCTAAAGCTATATGGGTGCAAATGTGCAAGTTTTAGTTTACTTTACATGAAATTGTTGGTTCAAATTGCAACAGAATAGTTATGCAATGCATCCCTCGTGAATAATATTACTAAATTGTATAAATAAAACCAAAACTTTATAATTGCCACTGCAAAGCAAACGTAAAACCTTGGCTTCATAAAAGAAAATGGTTTTCAAAGTATATACACAGTTATTTTCTGTTATAACCCGATGGTACTAAAACTAGTTAATGGAATAATGAAAGGATGTAAATTCAAATTTAACGAGAACATTAATATTTCAGATTTTTTTATGGTAATTTGTATAAGACCCACTTACGATATTAAAAATTTTTAATTTGCTATTTACATGCATTTATACTTTATACAGCGGTGAAACTATTAATGCCTAGTGTTTAATGTTAATTTTATGTAGTTATGTAATTGCTAAAACATTTGTTGAGAAAATTCCTTAAAATTTTTAACTTATACCTGTTTCAAGCAAACTGAAAGGTATTCTCCCAAATATTACACACGAAAAGTAAATCCAATATAACTAATTAGAAAGTATTATAACAATCAAGAAGTTTTCAAACTTTACTTTTACCCTAAAGGTCTTTCTTGATAAATAATAATTTAAGCTTAAATTAATTTCAAAATCACCTTATTGTGTGTTTCTACGTCGGCGTCTGTCGCAACATAACTTCTGTGAGGTTGAACCGTTCACCAAAATAGGGTGAAAATTAATCGAGCCGTTCTGAAAGCTCAGTCTGAAAAGTATTTGATAAAGTTGTTTGCTTTCATAAAACTACATCTGACAGCTTTCAACGGGAGGGCGAACTTTGTACGACTTTTATAATAAATCGTAAAGCCTGTCATAATAAGCAAAATTTTAATAACTACAATAATTAGGTGTAGGGTTGTATACCTAACCTTTATATTTAGGTAGATGTTAATTTCCAATTTATAACTTTCACAATTAATTATGTTTAAAAGTCCTGTGAATGTATTAAATATGATACGCGTGAAAACCATAATTATTACTACATTGAATTGCATTTCCCTCGATATACTTACAGCAGTGCGTGGCCCGATACGATCATATATTCATCTGTGAAAGTCGTGTTTATTTCATGCAAACGTAGTTAACAATAGTTCCTTATTATATGTATAGAAAAACAAGTCGAAAATTTATTTGTATTTAAACGGCAGTTCTATCACGCCACGGTTTATATAAAATCCGGTACCTAGTTCAATGATTCTTGTCTAACCTAAATCGTGTTACAGTCGCCATGCAAATCATATTACAATCTGTATTGACAATCTGCGGACTATGTTTTATTATATTTACCAATATATGTGTTAGTTATCATTAACCAGTTCAAATACTTGTATATGTATCAATCACTAATAAATTAAATGAACCTTGTAATAATTGTTAAATGAATTTATTGGAATTAATTTATTCGAATGAATTCATTTACGTTCCATAGTGCTATTATCAAATGAACTCAAATAATCGTAAAATCAATCTTTAACATAATTTCCGATTGTCTGTATAGATTATACAGGGTGATTTCTAACGTACGAAGGAAACTGAAAGGACAATTAGAGAAGACTAAAACATAGTTTTTTTACAACAAACTTTTAATTAAAATCGAATAACAAGAAAGTTAGATCGGTTTAAAGTTCTTATAAATTAACGCCCACGTTTTGAGTACCGCTGAACTTATTGTATTCGCGTTTACATCAGAAACACTTCTCACACAATCTGATAAATTGCTGCTGTAATTTTGACTTACCTATATGATCAGATTATTTAAATCAGCGATTGTCAACAAACAAACACCTATAACTGATTATATCACTCATATACGGGGTGAGTAAAAAGTATGGAATAAATTCATTATCTCCCAAAAAAATGTTTTTTCTGGAAAACGCTCGCACATGTATAGCGATTTAAATTATAAAATTAGCGCATATTTTAACGCGTTTCAATTTTTTTTACGACAGTCTTTTTTTGTGGTGACGTCAGAGTAATTTTTTTTAAATGGCTCCCCATAGTTTTTTTGACGGATTTCGACAGAGAACGTCATTCTGCATCCGAATAAGTAACTATCGTGACCTTGAAGTTGAAAGTTTCTGCGATGTTCATTTTTTAAATTTGAAAAATTGTTCAACAAATATTTAATGGGAGACAATTCGAGCACCTAATTTAGCTTTTAATTGGTTGTATGAGTTTACCAGTTTCATTGGTTGATGGTTTTTCATGTTGATTGTTGGTTCTTAATAAATAAATTGCCGTTATGACGTAATATTAATGTTTTTGACAATAAAATTTTTAAAATTAAAAAATGAACATCGCAGAAACTTACTTATTCGGATGCAGAATAACGTCCTCTGTCAAAATCCGTCATAAAAAGTATCGGGTGCCATTTAAAAGAAATTACCCTGACGTCACCACCAAAAAATGACTGTCGCAAAAAAAATTGAAACACGTTAAAATATGCGCCATAATTTAAACCGCTATACCTGTGCGAGCGTTTTCCAGAAAAAACATTACTTTGGGAGATAATGAATTTATTCCATACTTTTTACTCACCCTGTATTATAAACCAATGGGATTTAAGAATTTTTTAAAAATGAACCAATCACGGCGGGAATTCTCGGATATACCTTCTTGGTCTATCAGTATATTCGATTTGGTGCTTCGGCTTCTTAGTGGCTGTGATACGATGGTATCTGTAGCAACCGTACATAACAATAATTGATTTTTTTCTATAGCAGATGTTAAAGTGTGCTTTGTTCGACTAAAAATAGTTGATCAAGTATTACTTTAACCGCAAGGGTAGATAAAGTAACACTTTAACAGCAAGGATAGATAAAGTACTTTAATTTTCTGGAAACTCCATGGAAACCGAATGGAAACCTTTGCTACTGAGATTTTCGGGTTTAATATAATCTAATTTTAAATTGTTTTTTTTACAAATTCTTCTTATTTTTCTAACATCTGCTATAGAAAAAAATAGAATTTTATACACGACGATAAAATTATATTTTATCGACAAGCGGAAAGTGTTAATTCACGAGCGATGAAATCGCGAGTGAATTAATTTTCGCGAGTCGATAATTAAATTTTATCGTCGTGTATAAAATTCTATCTTGTATAAAAAATAACTATTTTTATAAATTATTTTTTTCAAAAGTCACTTTCGTATATTCTAAATGCTCTTCCATCTTTATCTTCTCAATTGATGTTACCATTGGGAAATATCCCTCGAGCACAGCTCTCAGGAATCTTCCATGGCAACATCAATTTCGAATAGAAATCGCTAAAAGTATATTCGAATATACGAAAGCGCTCCTTATGATATTACTACTGAATATTTTAAAGAACACTTTAAATAGCCATAACTTTCATCTTATAAAAGTTTTCACTGAATTTTATTTAATTAGCTTACAAATATAGAAAAGTTGAATTCAAAACGTAAGTAATTACCATATTTCATTAAAAAAAAATGCTCAAGTTTATAAGAACTTTAAACTGTTGTAACTTGTTATTCGATTTTGATCAAACATTTATTGTAAAAAAAACTATGTCTTGGTCCCCTCTAGTAGTTAGTCCTTTCAGTTTCCTCCCTACGTTAGAAATCACCCTGTATACCTATGTATATTGCTTTGAAGGAGGGATAGAAATTCTCACATTTCGGTTTTAGAATTTCATTCGTTATTAAATTCATTTAAGCTCGGAGGTTGTGCAGGTTGTAGCATGTTTTGTGTATTCCGGAGCTACTTTTCTATTTTACATCATTAGTATTCATATTATGTTGTTGAATATCGTTTCATGCTCTAAAAAAAATTATAAAAAAATACAAAAAACAAATAATATTTGAAATATCAAAAGAGAATGAAACTACCATTAATGTATAGATCGTGGTTGAGTCAACCGTGTCGGTCAACCAGAGTTTATAAAACTGGCCCTTACAGAATTTTGTACATGTGAGAGTAGGTGGTGTATGTTTTTCATGTCCTAACCTGGCGGATATCTAAATTTGTTTCCAGATATGTTTATAATTGGTTAGTACTTTGTAATATGTGTAAGTTTTCCTAGAGTGGGTTGTAAATAAATGAAATGTTATTAGTAGTATCTATAACAATAACTAGTAACATTTCATTAGAATTAGAACAATTTTCGTACGGCCCGGCCGAGTTTACCTGTACAGATTACAATTAAGTTTTGACCTTGCGCATTTAAGTTTTGGTAAACGGCCGAGTTTACTTCTCCCCGTGCAGTACTACGACTCCCCTCCAGAGGCTCCAGATACTGATTGGAAAAATATAATACAATAATGACCGTTCTTCGCTAGTTTCAGAGATATTCTCAGTCAAAGATTGCAATTCAATTTCTTTATCCTTTAGAAAACGGGAAATTTTAACCATTCTCCATTCTATTGGTAAGTATGTCTTAATAAATTTGGAATTCTTTGACATGTTGTATGCCTTATTCTGGAGACATTCTTTGTGATAAATATCTGTTGTTAAGATTCGTGTTAATATATTGCCACCTTACATTGTAGCTGTGAGGTTATTATGTAGGGAATTTGTTTATATTGCCTTATTAAACACCAAATATGTAGAATATAAATCGATGCAAGAGCATGAATATTGACAACTTTACAAATTTTGAAATGCGAATACTTCAGAAACTACCTCTACATTAGGACAAAATTGCTTACGCTTTTTCCACTAACTTTTAACAAAAGAAACGCATGGTGCTCTCCGTGTTCGCCATTTAAAGAAACACCCTATATACAGAACACTTAACCCCCTCACTAAAAAAGTAATTGGCATTACTATAAAAGTATAAAAGAATATGTCCACCGAACCAACCCCCATATACCAATTCATTTATACGAAGGAATATAAAAAATCCGATCGAATCATGTCCTTGTGACGCCTTTCCCAATAGAATTTACGCTAAAGTAAGTTTGCCCTCAGTGATTTTCCACCCACATCCTCTTCAATTCTCGCATAATTCGCGTGGAATGAATGACTTTTAATCAAGTGTAATTCAGAATTGTTGCAAATGGAAAGCTACCGTGCCTTCAGTTCTGCCTATAAAATTCTCCCGGATTACCTAATGAGCAACAAACATGCAATCTTGTAGTCAGGTTATCGGATTAAACCCCGGGCCAGTTAATTTGTGAGCACTTGGTAATTCCTTGAGTGGACTATATAACTCATCATTAATTCATGGGAAGCAGGATTTTAAAAATAACGTTATATGTCTTAAACTGTAAGACGTAAGGACGTGAGTTGAATTTCAGCATGATTTCAGTTCCTTATTGCAACCAATTCTACTTTGAATCATTTGTATGCAAGAGCATTACAGGTAACTTCAAATTAAATTATGTTTACATCCAAGCCTTAGAATGTATTAGTCCTAACGTAATGTAGCCTTTATTTTGCTAAGAATTCACAATACAATTAAGGCGCCGCCGCGCCGTTCTAGAAAAAAATTAAGATTTAACTTTCAGTAATACATATCCATTCCGCGTTTTGAGCTTGTAGGTGTTTTCTTGTTCAAATACGATTACGATATGGAGTTTTCGTTTTGTGCTTACCCTCCTCATCATATCATTGATACGTTCAAGCAACAAACATATACAGGGTGACAATAATCTACCATGCTGTATGGGTTTGTTTCTTGTTTTGTTATTCTAAGACTTACAAAATTGTTTAAATTAGTAAAGTTGGTCAGAATTACAAGACAAATCTAACGGCGTTTTCTCGTTTCCGATCAATGTTACCACCTTTCTGAAATAATCTAATAAAAGCTGAAAAATATTTAAATTTTCAATCCAAAATATTTTCCTAACCGTGGCAGAGAGAAGAAAGGTACAAGAGAGATTGGCGAGCAAGAATTGGCAAAAAAGTTCAATACAATTTTAAATTCCTATGTTCAAGTTTGAAACCGGACACCTGGTATACAGCTCCACCAAACTTATAAATTTTAAAAGACAAAGCGTGACAATACGTCAACCAATAACAAACAATTCTACCTCAAAAGTACATTCACTGGCAAAATTCAATTGACATTTGAAATTTTAATAATTTCAGTGTTTGTCAGATCGTTTTGACGTTTAAAATTTGTTAATTATAAATGTTAAATCGAAGAAGATAATTCATTCTGAAACCAGAAATATCATTCGAAAGGTCTTCGAATTCTTCGAATAAAAAGTATTTACAATTATTTAAATGTGCCGTCTAAATGCTTTTATTTTGACTGTACTTTGAAAAACTATATCAGCGCCGCACACACCCCTTTCAACTTTGTACATAAACTTGATAGAGCTGTATATAATCATAACGTATTTCAGCTGGCCATAGTTGTTAGTCTTTGCAGTAAATTAAAAAACTATAAGTTTCCTTAATCCCCCCACAATTCTTGTAATTCTCCACAGTTCATAATACAGACGTCGGAATTTAGCTACAAAGTAGACGCGTTGTTGAACATACCGAAAATTTATGCAGCAATCGGGAAAGCCGTTTAAAATTAGAACCTAGGGAAGCCAGGCGGTTACTATGGCAACGAAGCTCCACGTGTCGGCGCCTAGAGATAGGATTACGCAGCATGAGGATCGCCTTGAACGATCCATCAGGCGTGATGTAAGTTAATAAACAGATCTTGAAGTTTACGTTAAAATTCTGAAATCTATGTTTTTAATTTAAATAGATTGAATGTAGTTTTCTCCTTATCCATCAACATTTTTAACTTCCTACAAAGTATATACTCGTACATTGTAAAATATCTACCAGTGTCCGCTTTTTACGTTTGCTAAAAAAGATAACACGGTACACGACAAATACATCTATGCCTAACAAAGGATGATAACAAAGAGGGACGGGGAGAAGGAACAGGAGCAAGCAGGAACAAAGAATAGCAGAAGTGAGGTGGACGTTTCCACAATCGCATTGCATAAATCTAACCCCATACCTTGGATATGAATACAATATACAACCTACCACAGGCGTTGACTAATTTAGATTATTTATTTCAATATCCCTAGCACTGAATAGAATTTGCTACAAATACTTCAAGTATATGAAAGCTGTTTGGTAATTGCATGCTTTATATCCAGAATTCAGCATATTTTATTGTTTTATTATTTAGGGATGGTCTAGTATAAAAATCCAATTCGAACTACATTCACAAGGCTTTAACATTTTAATTATTACAGACACATCACGTAAAGACATAAATAAATCCTGCTCCACGTTTAGCACAGACGTATTTTCTAGGACAGGGTTTGACAATTTTTTCTAATATCTTATTAATTATTATGTATTTCATATAAGATATAAGTTGTTCTCGAACCAATAATATTCCAAAAATCGGTTGCAGGCGAGCTAGCTATAACCAATATAGGTACTACACAGCAGAGTGAGGAAATTCGTTTCGGTTTACTTCATATAAAATTAGGGAATATCAGCAAAAGTCAACATTGTCCCTTTTAAGAAGTTGCTGGAAAATAAATACAATAACGTGTTTTAGTTTCTGGGAACAGTATACACTTTTACCTATAAACCGGTTGGGCTTAAGTGTTAGACCAAGCAATGGAATTCTGCCATGTCAATGTGTTAATTAATCAGAATTTCGTCTTTCGAAAGTCCTAATATGCAATGACAACTAGTAAAATATGTATCGAGGATCTTTGGGTAATATCCTAGTTTTCTTCTTCTTTGACACCCCAAGGTGTCCGGTCCTGATTGAATTCCTGGTATTCCTTTTTATTTAATACCAACATCTTTACTTTCCCTATATCCTCCATCTTGTGGTACATTCTTGATGGTGTCTATCCACTTCGTTCTGGATCTTCCTTTCCTGTTTTTCCTTCGGCTGTCACCCCCATTATCACTTCTTCTTCTTTCTTTTTCTTTCCACTACCGGTTCTATGTACCTATAGTTCTTCTATTGTTAGGTTTTTGATTCTATATCTCCTTGTTTTTCTTATAATTCTTCTTAAATACCTCCTTTCGGTAGTTATTCTTTTTCGTTTGTGCTTGTCTTGCGTTGCCTACGTTTCAAATTCCATATAATATATCAAAGTTGGTATGTAAACTGATTTATACAAGTGTGCCTTGTCTTCCTTCCGAAATCTTGTTGTTCCGTTAGTTCCAGCATAGCATATCATAACTCCCAAATATTCGTAAATGTTTACAATCTCTAATCTGTTCTGTCCAAATCTAATATGCATGTCTTCCTCATCTTTGATGGTTTCTTTACTAATTTTCATTATTTTGCTTGTCTTTGCTACTGTCATTCCTAATCTTTGCTTAGTATTCCATTTGTTAACTGCAGCTTGTAATCTCCTAGTATTTTCCCCCATCAACACGATATCGTTTGCGAATAGAAGATATTACATGCTTACTTCTTTTATTCCCCAGTCTTCACATTTTGTCTTCAAAGTTCTCTCTTCACGTTTCATAATTTGGTCCAGAACTATTATAAATAGTAAGGTACTGGCATCTCCTTGTTTGATCCTATTTTCTATAATAATGAAGCTTTTGAACTCGTTTCTTTTTATTCTCAGCTCACTATTCCTGTTCTTTTGTTGTATAGTATTTTAGCGATTAACTCCGCCGGGGCATTTATACTTGAGAACACATCTATCTGTCTAGCGTATTTTTAACATCATTAGGATTCTTGTAATCGACTAACAATATTTCCTATCTGCGATTACAATCTACAATACAGTGCGTTCAAAATGTAAAGTGATCGAGAGAGGAGTCATGCGTGTTTCACAAAATGATGGCAATTTAACTTTGCGAACTTCTTTTATTACGTTTGTTATAAGCTCCATTTTTGATAAATCTTGGATGTTATGGTCTTCGTTCACCATTGTGGTGTTCAATTTCCTGGCTAGAGTTTTTTCACTGAAAGGCTTACCTTGCGTTCTGGACGTGCACGCGGCAACACTACCTTTGTTCGTTTTAACTTTTAATTTACACGTCCGGGTCACCAATGTGGGGGTTTAAGTTAAATCGATAACAATATCTACACTACCACTTAATTGTTTATTTATAAATATGTACACAAGAACAATGCAATTTAATCAAGAAAATAACACGAGACGAGTTACATTGGACGATATTATCGCGTTGGAGATTTGATCGAGAGGATATCGGAACTTCTTACCGCGCATTCTCTGCTCCCGTGGCTTGTTGTCAAAAGGTGTGCTTCCGTTGAACCTTCTGGAACCTTCCAGGGCGATATAAAATTACTGCGATATTTAAACGGCGTACTGCCGTACAAATTTACTATAAAATCTCACTGGTCTTCTATCAAAGTGACAAGCGAACATGAACTAATAAAACACATGATGTAATTTTTTCATAGACTGAAAACCTTACTTTTTGAACGTACGGTACATTCGCAATAATCGTACAATCCAACTATTCCCATTTCCACAGTTATTAAAGGACATGGTTTCACTGTACCCTTATGCTTGATGTGGCCCGAGAACCACCGCATTTTCATGATCTTTTTTTAATAGGCGTTAGGTATAAATTTCGTCCACATTTTGTTCAACCACTAACTGACTGACAGGATAATAGCAATTTTTTTAGTCTTAAGGTATTCCTTTTGAAGTTATGTAAAAGTTTCTTTATAAACTTCTCGGATGTGGTAAGCAGGTAGTAATATAGCGTTTTAAGGCTACGACGATAGTTACTCCAAGTTCTAAGTGATATTAATTTAAAACATCGTGAAACTTAACACCCGATAAACCAACGTGTTCTATCCTTGTATTTGAAAGTTTCATTCCTACATTTCACGTTCCTCTTGATTAAATTTTAGTGTCTTCGGATCATAATAGGATAGCCACATGTTCTTAAAATGGGCTTTTATCAAGCCATTCTCAGGACAATTTAAATGCATCCACCTAAAATTTTGCCAGCGTCTGCACAACTAGATGAGGCAGTGAAAGCAATCTTTTTTAAAGTTATTCGAAGCTGATGTTCCATAAAATCGGTCATAAACTACAACTTCTTTCGGTACTCCCAAATGGGTCGTTGACGTTAAATTGGCCTTTGTCAAAGTCTATTAAAAATCTGTGAAGCGAAAAAAGTTTTTTTCCAGAACATAAAAATGTTGGAAAATGTAGGTAGGTTATATGTCGATAATTTTTTTTCTTGATCTTTTTGATTTATATTTAATGGAATTCGATAATTTAAATCGAATATATAGAAATAATAAGTTTAACTTTACTAACATCCACCTAGTAGGTACTATGTTTATGACTACGTTTATCTCGTGGCTTCCATCCACTTGAATTCAACGAATTACGACGTAATAGGAGATACAACGAGATAAACGGGTGGGCCTGAATTTTCAATCGGATACGCCGACTTAAGTCGATGCTGTATTTTATTTGAATTGAGTGGAGTAGATAGAAGTGGCACATTTTGAGGATAGCAACGCGATTCAACCCGATCGGATCGATACCAGCTTGTTTGGCCTGAGTCTCTATAGCTTCGGTCTTATTTCCACTAACTTGTAGGTTTTGTTATAAAGTAAAAAGCTATTTACTTTATAGTTATGTGATTGTTGGATACCTTTAAAATTTATTTGAGTTATAACTTTTGTAATTATAATGAAAAGGGCTGCCAAAGCAACGGCTGCTACGTTTGTAATCGTTCATTTGTAATTATTAATTATTACCAACCTGAAGTTATTTAAAAAAATGTAGCTGTCTTCGTTTAACATTACTCTCATCTTTTTTCAATAATAACGACTCGAAATACCGACAAAAACGATTCAGCTTGAAATGAGGCTTGACTTGACACGATCGGATGGAGTTTCCATCCAATCGAAGCTACGAGATGAACGTAGTCTATATATAAATAAATTTTGAGATTTGTTTTATTGTTTCAGACAATCCATCCAATTAACAATAGTCGAAGAAGACAGCTACGAAAAAGATGTACTATTCTATGTTCAACTAGGAGAACCCCAAATGTCTGGTGGTAAGACGTAGTCGAATATATCTCTGTCCGTCTCATTTCTTCATGTCTTCTTATTCTTTTCCATATATTATCTGCTCTGCACCCTTCTCTTCGTGCCGCACTGCATGCTAAGTAAGTAAGACATATTTATCGTCCTGAGTTTCGTGTTCGTCGCCACGTTGTATTGTGATTAATAAGCTTTTCTTTAAATTTAATTAACTCTTAGTGTGGCGGCTGACAGTTATGGTGGAGAGTTAACATTTATGCTAATTTATAGTAGTTGGTGGTGCTGAATTTTATTATTATTATCATTACCTGCGATATTTAAAGGCTGTGCGTAATCTTTCCCCTAAAAATATACACCGGAAACTTTTTCAATTCAACGAGAAATAAATTACAATACTGGATTTTTGCAATCAATTATTTCAATATAATTCCTATTTCAAAACATGACTAGTGTAGTCTGTGATAGCTAAATAATAGGGACGAGGTAGAGCACCGAATTCTATAAAAATACTAATACCGGCAGAACTGTTACATGGAGCTGAGGCTCGTAGCCTACCGAGACTGTTGTAAACAGTCGATTCATTCTGTACTTATAGTTATTAAATTTTTCACATTACCGGTATTAATGTACCTAGCTTAAAAGAATAACAAAATATTATTTCTAAATTTAATTTAATACTATCACTTACAATTCCTAAAAAAGTAATAACTGGCACGTACCGTCCGTCCGTGAAAAGTAACTGACCATTACGCTCCGTCGCGCGTCGTCAAGGATAACTAACTACTGGCACTACCTATTGCGCGAAGGTACAGAATGAATCAGCCACTTGAAGACCCTGTAGTCATGGATCTAAAGTCTGTGTTGGTAACAACAAACAATTTGAATGGAAAAATCAAAATTTCTCGACGTTTATTAATAGTTTACTATAAGCCAAGGTAGAGAAGAAACTTTTCTCAACTGAGCACTATTATTTTCCGAGCTGCAAAGCAGCAAGGGAAATAAGTTGAGAGAAATCTTCTTTACCGTGGTTTATATACTATTTTTTTCACTACTAGAAATGTTATTCGTTTAGATCTTTATAATTTACCATTTCCATGTTTTTTTAAATATTTAGTAGCCTGAAACTGCAGTTGTCAAACTAAAAAAGAAAACGTACCAGTACGTTCATTTTATTATTACGTCATGAACTGCCTTATATTATCTGTTTATGGACCGTTTATGTTCAACCGCAGGCAGGAAAACTATGGGGCGGTTCGGGGCGGTTATACCGTGTGTCCCTGGGAAGACGGAACATAGGGATCTTATAATGCTAATTTTTTAAAATGATCCACGAGTGCTTTGAAGCATTCACCTTGAAACAATTACACGAATATCACCGATCGTTAACGATTTCCATGCCGATCATGTATGATCGTCTCCAGATCAACATTATTGTTTGTGTTTTAAATGTCAATTTACTAAAACCAAAGACAATTAAAGGTTATGTTCATGTTACTACCTTAACTCAAGTACAGTTTAGAGCTGACAATCAGTAATGCCAGTTAAATTACATCAGAAATGTGAAAATTTACTTTAATAGGATGATCTTGATGTATGAACCGAAGAATTTGATGCGACAATCAGCTTTATGATGAAACATGCTACAATGCTAATTGCATAAGACTGTATTAAGATGAAATCAAAGAAAAAGCGAATATTAATATCAGTTAGTGTGTACGAATATGAAATCTTTATTTCTACGGCAATTTAATGTGATCAAATCATTGTTACATTAAACGTATTTGATTTTTAAGGAGCCGGATTCTTGCATACCACAAAGGAAAGTTTTCTAACACAGCTCCACAGCATTATCTTATGTACCTACTAGTATAATTTTCGTAATTTCATTTTAGTTTCTAATAATGCGTAACTTGCGAAAAGCCTTAATTGTTCACCTAATCCATCATAATCTGAAAAAGATCTTAGAACCATAACGTCAACTGCAAACAAATTATTTTGTATTTATTACCTTTATAATGATACTCAGTCTCATTTAATTTAGTTAAAACACTATCTACATTTACATGAACCAATTTGAGCAAATAATTAATAATTTTATTTCTAACTGATTTTCAAGAGCGCGGCTGTCAATTCGTAGGTATTATAAATAATATTGTTGAATCGTTTGTTAGTATAACGCACGCGCGTATTACATCTGTATTAGCAAGCGCGTTAAACAGCTGACATAACGACGTCGACGCTTCCACCAAATAGAAATTCAAAGCACTCGTGGATCATTTTAAAAAAATACCATTGTAAGATCCCTATGTTCCGTTTTCCCAGGGACACACGGTATAAAGTCTGGTTGACCGACGGTTGACAATTGATCGAGGTTGAGTCAACCGTCGGTCAACCAGACTTTATAAAACCGACCCTAATTCCCGGTTGCATCAACGTATTTAACTACGAATTTAGCTAAATCAGGATCAATTGGCATGGATACGATTGTTCGAACAATCGTATCCATGCCAATTGATCCTGGTTTAGCTAAATTCGTAGTTAAATACGTTGGTGCAACCGGGCATAAGTGCTGTAATTACAAATCTCTTTAGGGGGCTGTATATTTTTTTTGTTGTGATGTACGGTTTTGGGATATCCTGCATTCAATCTAAAATTTAGTACCTATCATAGAAACCTACATACGTACCTACGCAATAAAACGCCATGAAATTTATGTTCACTGCTCTAAATATAACATTAAGATCCACTGTAAAATTTAGCACCAGAGAAACGTTCTATTACTACTAATACAAAGATATAAACTTCTTTATAATAAGATGTTGTTTTTAAAATATTCTAACTTCTTTACGTTTTTATGAAACTCAGTTACCTACACATACGTTCAAAGTCGGTGTGTGTGTACACGACGTGCACGCACTTAAATAAAAATGTTTTCACACAATTGCAACCATTTACAGTGGTAACACGCATGTTTTGACGAGTGTTTTCTATTTGTCTTTTTACCTAAATAAAACTATACCCACCCATTTTTTAGTTAAAATAGGAACCTTGAGATAAATCTTCCAAGTGCCATTTTAACAAACTGTATTTTTACTGAACTACATTCTTAGCTACAGCATTTTATGAACTTTCAGAATTGATTTGCTGAATGAAGAGTATGGAGGTTAGTATAGTGAAGAAGTGGGTGATATCCTGAAATGGCAAGAAAATAGACCGTTTTTGATAAGTCACTTCTTCGAAATGTTTTTGATGCTTTTTTAGCCATGCTTTGTTCTAATAAGATTTTTGAAAGAAAAATGAATCAATTATAAGTGTTTACCGGGAGATGTATTCTCGATTCTTTTGCTATTATAGTTCATTTGCAGCTATGTCGTAAATGTAAATCTTTTCCACACTAGTTGTAATAATTCAGTAAAGAAAGCTAAGCATTCACATTTTACTGTAAATCTCAGCATTAAATAAGTTTTTCTAATTTTTTATTCAAAATTCACTAACTGTTTAACTATAACGCTGCGAATACCTATGAAAACCTTCTCATTTTAGATAACTTGTATCTGGAATGAACAAGCAAATATAACAATAAAACATAAAAATAAAAAATTAAATATCACAATGCTGGACATTGTTTGTTAACAATAATAAATTGCAAATTCCTCATATCACAAACCTGTTTAGAAGACTAAACATGTTTCGAGAACGAAGTTCTCATATTTTATCAGGGCTTAAACTAAAACCTACAGAAATATTAAAATTTACTTTAAATACTAAACCGATTACACAGGGCTTGGACTGCATTATGGTTGGATGATTTGAAACTTTGTCTTCAACAATTGTTGAATATAGAATTTGGAATAAGTAAAACCAGTATCTAAATTCAAACAGTTTAATGTGCGTTTGTTATTATGAGTACTTTCGTAAGTGTGGCATTCCTTTGTTGAAGAAACTCTTTTCAACACTTTTAAATTGTGGCAGTGTGGCTCAGTGGATAGTCCTCTGGATACTAATCCACGTGCCTCTAGGGCTCTAGGCGACCAGGTACAAATATTGCTAAGTGCATTTATGTGCCTTTCGAGCCAGAGCCAGAGTCATGGAAGGCAATGGGAAACCACCAATGACATCGAATGATCTCCAAGATCTTTTCACCCCATCCAAGGATGGAAATCTTCAGCGTGCAAAAAATTATTGTTGTTGTGTAGGCGTTTATGTGTATAAAATGGGGACTATTATATTCTACATCAAAATGCAAACAACTGTCTACTGACAATTGTTAGCTTATATATAGGTTATATATGCAATTTAAGGACTTTAAAACTGGCATCATTGCAAGGGCGATCTACCGTAAAAAATTTAAAACATGCAAAAAACAAATCAGTAAGATTGTAAAGCAAACAACAGTCTTATCATATTGTGCAAATATTCGACCGTGATTTTATTTTTTAAAAATCTTTTTGTATGAAATTGCAAGTTCAGAATGATCTGCAAATAAACAAAGAACATAGGTAGTGTGGATAATAAATTAATGCAAAACCTGGAAATATAGTAGGTACAATTGCACTGATTTAACTTAATTTTTTGCCGAAGGTTAACCTCGTCTGCTAAATAATTTAGCCAACAGAAGCTAGTTTTAACTGAGAAAGTCACTTCCGTAGAACCTAAACATTCAGTTAGCAATCTATCAAATCTATCATTTTTTTCTTTCCTAAATATCTCCAATTTCAACGATTGTTCAGTATTTTCCATTCCATAAGGAAAGTTTTATGATGTCCCACACGCGAGGAGGAACTGTAGAGAAGCAGTTGAAATCTCTCCTAAGTGGCAGGCATATCAATCTGCGGGGAAAGGTAAAGATTTATTGGTTATCAGTATCATGTCCACGTCTGCAATCGGGACTCCAGCCGTATTTTCCTGCTAGCACCCTGATCTGGTACACAAACGATAGAAAATTCGCCACTGGTGTTGGAGTAGATATATACACGGCTAAACCAAAGAAGAAAATCAGCTTCCCACTTGGAAAACTTGCATCCGCTTTTCAAACGGTAATATACGTTATATTCTAGTATGTAGGAGAAAACAATACAACAGCTTATAAACGTTAGTGTATCTACGATATATTCTGTCCGCAAGACCGGCGGCTTTGAAAGCTCTTTCGAATCCACAACCACATCTCGACTAGTCTGTGAATGACATGACAAAAATGGTGAGGCAGCCGTGGGTTCCATTTCGGTTCATTTTGGGACCGAAGGCAAGTAGAAAGCTTATGAAATCGCAAGGTGAGGAGCAACTGTCGAATAACGCAATTTGTGGTTGCGTAAACGAATGGATCTCATATGACCCTTGTACTAGTCGGAGTAAAAGAGGATAGGTAAGTTTAATTATGTGCAAATAAGCCGAAGAACTTCAGAACACACCCAGTGCACTTTGATACAAGGACCCAACGAATGGGTGTGAAAAATAACCAGGGCATGCACAATAACCCATTTAGATTACAATGCTCCCTTCACTGGGAATTCTGTAGGTGGTCTAAAGTAGAAAAAAGATCGATGTAACATATGGATTTATGAACAATAGCAAATACATTAGCCTCATACCCGATCCATACTGAGAAATAAACGGCGTTATTTATGAAATCAATTTCAAAGTTAGTCATAAAAGATTAGCAGCTGCTGTTCATAGGGATTAGTATGTGCCGGAAGTTATAACACGATTTGTAAAAGCGGGATGCTTGCAAATAAAAAACAAACATTAAATAGAACCAAATTTCATTATCGGTTTACTCTTAAATCTTTAATCTTTTTTCTGGAAACGGAAAGTATGCGAAATACCCTCATTCCATCCAACTTGAAAATTTAGAACTTTCTCCGGAAACCATATACGAACATATTTCTATATCAAATCCCGTAATGAGGGAATCTTCTTCATAAAACTGGAAAGTAACGAAAAAGCAACAGCGCAAGTTTGTTGTAAAATATGGTTTTCTTAGTATTACTGACATTGTGTGGAACAAGAAAAAAGACAGATTCTTCAAAAAATTGAACGAAAGTGTTCATACTTCAAAAAATAAAGCAAACTTTCAGTTTTCGTATATTTTTATTGCTAGGAAAAAAGTCTCTAACTGTCCAACCTATAAAACAGTCTTAAGTTTTGGTTTTAATCCTGCTGAACATAATTACTTGATTCTGGAATCGAGTTTAGTTTTCTAACCATTTTTGCGGGTACAGGTATTTACAATTTAGTAAGTATATCTGCAGGATGGTTAACTATCAATGAAATCGCATAAACGATAACACAAAATGTTGTAAACAAACAAAAAAATTTATTTAAATAACGTTAATTAAAAAGGATTGCTCTATAATATTTTTAAAAAGCTACGATCAGGGAGGTATTTTGGTTTAACTAGACTTGACCTTTTTTTCATCGTATTCAGTGAGTCTAGGGCTATCTGAATCTAGGCGGGTTTGAAAACAAAAACGAAACCGTCATATTGCTCCCTAGATAACTTTTGTCCTGTGTAGAATCTATTACCGTTGTCGATATCTTGAGTGTGACATATGAGGGTTCAGTTTTTTTTATTACTTTTGTTATCAATCTTCCTTTTGATCCAATACCTTAAAGTTACTTATTTCGAGGTTGTAGGTTTGAATACCAACAGAACGACGCTTTTAGGTAGTCAAGATGACACCCGCTAACTGTAAACCCAATTTTATGAAATAAATAAATAAAACTGAGCAATATTCAGTTCTACTACGTATCATAATCGTTTATTTAACGACAGTCGTTAGCGTTTACAAATGAAGTACATGTTAAAAATTGTTCGTTTAGTGTGTTTTGGGGACTGGCGTACCGTAGCAACGGAAGATACGCGATAAAGCCAATGCTTCAAACTTTTATCATGAACATAATTTTTGATAGAAGATAAAGGATAACGCCTATCGTCAAATAAACGATGGGGGTTGCCCTTCAGTTAAACAAATTTCAGAAATATTATTTGTGTTCAATCGGTTCAGCAATTGTTATTGAACGCTCAGCAGTTTCTCGCTGAGTTGTACTGCACTTTACGCTGGTAGCGGTTTTACATGACTTCCGGTTTAGATCGCGGAAGGATTGTTCAGCAAACAGCAGTGATCGCTGTTAAGCCGGCGCTACACGATGCTACCAACACCCTCCAACGTTGGACGCTTGATGGTTGGACGCATCGTGTGGCCGATTCTCGAACTACGATTGTCCAGTGTCAAGCGTCTAACGTTCGTGCTGGAAGGTGTTCGGCCTGTTGTCGGTCATTTGACCCGCTTCAAAGGGTTTTTGTTTCATTGGACGGTACAATTGGACGACATTTGACACACTGCTACACGATTCCGTCCAAACCCAGAATAGTTGACATTGTAACTACAGCTATGTTTTTAAACTGTTTTTATTTATTTATTTTTATTTTAATTAAAATATGCATGTATTTTAATTAATAGTAATAAAAAGTAATAGAAAAAGTAGGTAGGTACCTTTCTCTGTTCCTATTAAGAGACACCATCCACCACCTCCTTTTTTTATATGTCTTTTTTTATTCATTTCAAGTTGTAACTTGCAACAAGACAACAACATTACTGTTGGGGCAGCAGCCAGAATATCCTCATCATAGTCATCATCCTCCATTTTTTAAATAATAATTAAATAATTAAAATTTAAACAAATTTAAGGACTTCATACACAAACTATAGACAACGTTGGGTAGTTGGAACAAATGTACATTGGATCAAACGTTCGTTCCACCATGTAGCAGAGGACTCGCCATGCCAATTGTCCAACGTTTGACTCAAAGGTTGGAGGCCAACATTTGAGTCAAACGTTGGTAGCATCGTGTAGCGCCGGCTTTAGGCTGTGAGCAGTTTTGTACTGAATTTATGAGTCAATAACTGAACACACGTATTGTCACCTAGGTTTTTTTAATACCTACACATCTAGTTGTGCCAACCTCATTTTGCCCTACTAAACGTGCACTATACAATAATCCATGGTACACAAATTCGAACTATAGACCTTGAACCTTATAGATATTCACCTAAATCAGCGGTCTCCAAACTACGGCCCACAGTGGCGAGCCGGACATGCCCGGTATTCGGCCCGCCACGGTTTATTTTGATTGCCATAGTGTAGGTCTGTAAGTAAATCATACGAAATAATAGGTAATCAGATGTTTTTATTCAATAACTGTAATTAATCATATGAGATTTATCCTAAAAACTTACGATAAGTGACATACATATTTCATAGGTAATTCACATAATGAATCCACACAAAAGGCACGTAACTTTAAATCAAAATAATGCACTTGTCTCTCTGAACTTAAAATTTGGAACTTCCCAACTCTCGGTTGTCTTCCGTAGTTATACCACGCGCCTCGGTGTTTAGAACATATTTGAAAACACTCCAAGTACTCGAATCTTCCAGACAAGCGTTCACGCAGCTGAACCTTTCTTTAACAGTACCTTAAGTACCAAACGAAATTGCAAACGGACCGGACCATAGTTTCCACACTCGCCGTCTAGTCCCCAAACGAAAATTTTTGCGTAATTCAAATCTATTACAGTATGTTGGTATGATGAGCTAGCTAGGTCTTGGCCCTTGGCACTTAGTGAAGGGGTCAGTGTGGCCATTAGGCTAAAAAGGAGACCGCCGACCTAAATTAATACCACGAAAAATATCCGTTTATTTAAACCAAAAATACTTACTTAATCATGTTTCGAACCATGTTCAGAAGCTATTACTTCCCATTATTCTTCTTATACATTTTTATTTAAACCAAATTTCAAAAATAGAACAAATTTCTTAAAATTCATAAATCATGCATATAGATGCATATTTATACAAAATTATCTAAAAGCAGCAAGCTGGAATAAATTTTACAAACCTAAATTCAAGTCAAATAGACAAAACACACCTATATTGTTCTGTCTATTATTTCAGCAAACAATATATAAAGAGATAGAGATCCTGAGCTTATGTTACGATTAGCGAGCTATTATTCATTTTCGCATATATATTATGTTTAACTTTACGCAGAGAAGTGTTATTAGGTATTCTCAACGAGGTTAAACAGTGCGTGTCCATGAAATGTATGCACAGTCGAGGATTGGTGGAACAATGGCAGCGCTTAAAGATTAATTCAATGTGAACTATACTTGTACGAAGTACTAGTTGATATAATACCTGGACTCAAAATTCAAGAAGAAACTTTAAAATCGAGAAAAACCAAAACCATTATAAATAAACTCCTATACCATACATGTTGCTTTTAAATGTTTGGTTCATAAAATATAACAAATCAATCAGATGTTAATAAATTTTTTGTAGTTCTACAACCAACCAGTTGAGAATAGGACTGATCGTATCCTGAATATCTGATTTTTTTCCAATATTTCTGAACCTATCACGCAAACAAATAAGGATGCATTCCCAAGAGAGCAGTTGGGAGCTTTGGCGGAGTAATATTTATCACTTCAGTGTCAGCGTCACCTATTCGTACCGTGCCCGAATATTTTGAAATCCTAAACAAAAATTCCGCATTCACCCGAAAATATTTCAGCGTGTTCGTCCATTTACATAACAATTTAATTTTTCTTTTACGCTATTTACCTTTGTCTTTTCCTAGTTTTTGCTTTTGTGTATCTGTAATTACTGTACAAAATTAGATAAACGTAATATGTGTTTGTAAAAGATTTCGCACAGCCTTAACTATTTTTTATTAAGCTAAACTAAATAATACCAAAGTAATACCTATAACTTTAATATGAGAATAGAAAAATTGCAATATCCTGATAATTTCCAGGACTTTACTTAAAATAAAGCTATATTGTGATACATCAATAAGAATGCTCCATAAACAAATTTCTACAAAACGTTCTACTGCAGAGTATTAAATTAGCACACATACATTTAATTATAAAACAAACCTCAGCATGCTATACGATAAACGGGATTCACAGTTTTATAATTAATTGAAAACATGGTATTGTATTATTATTTCTCGTTTATTATTCCATATTATGGACTTGTATCCGTTTTGCTGGTTTCATTGTCGGTTTACCTGTTACATATATAAAAATTAAAGTAAACGTTTGTTGATCCCGAAAGAAACATGTGGATAACCCCTTTCCTGATGTTTGTTTTTATCTTAAATTTTCTAAGGACCAATTCAAATAATAACTATTCCTGTTACCAGTGAATTGAAATTCATGTGAAATTGCTACTTTCTTTTAGTTGGATTGTTTTGCTATTGTAAACACCTAGGGGCCAGGCAAGGGGCGCTGCATGAATCGTGTAATAAGGTTATAAGACATAGACAGTGAGCGGATACCTAAAACAATGTGGATATGCGATGAAATACATAGCTAATACTAAGACGAGTCTGGTAGAGAGGGCACCAAGCAGGCATAAATTGAAAAATATGGGCGAGGGAGCTATTTCCAAAATAAGGTATAGCCAAGTGGCTAATAAGAATGCTGAATTTTTTTAGTGCATGGGGTATTAGCCCTTCATCCTAACCCCATATGTTTACGATTTACGAGTTAATTGTTCTTCTTTCTCCTTCACTTTGGGATTTCTTTATAGTTATTAGTGGGTGCACGTCAGCTGCACTCATCTTCCAATCGCAATTAATACGACTACATGGAATAGCTATTGGACGTTCTGTATGCTACCCGATTAGATTATGAACAATATTTTTATCCAACATGTGCCCGAAATGTTTAATTTTTCCACATTTTCTGGTTAATAGTACTACTTTATGACGAACATTAACTTGCCACAGTACTTCCTCATTGATAGGATGTACAACCCACGGTAGTACAATAACAATTTGAAAACTTACTGTGTTAATCTTTATGGTTCAACGTTACTGTTTTTCTAATTACTGTTGACCAAATATAGAGTTCTTCCATTTTCTGACTGAGTTTTAGAATTAGGTTGGTGTTATAGAAATAAGCTAATCATTGATATGCATATTAGATACTTTAATTGATGTTTGGAATATGGTAGCCTCTAGCCGACTTCTTCCCTTTCTACCATTGCCACGGATAAGGAGATAATTTAATTAATTCTTGACTTACCTCTACATCAAATTGTGAAGATACGAGAAACGAAAGATTCCTCGTTGTATTATCGTCGACCATAGTATAGATGGCTTCTTTTTCTAATCATTTAAAATACGAGTTTATTCTTATATAGGCAAAAAGGTTCTCCTGTTTGCTTGGGGTTGAAAAGATAAGGGAATGTGAGGGGTCGAGAAAACCAAATAAATTCAATTACTACCCAAATATCCCAAATTTAAAACGCACAAACAACCATATTGATAATTTTCCAGACTTGTCTGAATTTAAACAGATGAGCTGCAGTTGAGATAAAATACAGACAAACATTAACAAATATTGTCTCACTTTAACAAGTACCTACCCAACATATTTTATTTATTTTATCCAGACATTCCTTTACCAGCGTCCATGTATATGGCATTAAATTTCAACAACTTAGAAGAGGTGGAATTATTTTAATTAATACCTGAAAAAAAATTCCACCCTAGTTAATTATATAATTGGTGAATATCTTTGTTAATTAAGACTGCTAAAAGCACATTAAGTAAATCCGACAACTTTGTTGTGTTTTTCAGTGATCCCACTCACAGCCAACCACGTTCTTAGATGTCACGTTTGGTGAAATATTTAAGCTGAATGCGTAGAACATACGGAATCTCATCTAAACAAATAAAATTCGATCCTACCCGCGGGCAAGAAAAATATCTGACCAAAAAAGATCGTACAACTGTGAATCACATGTAATGTCGTACGTTAAATGCATTCGGCGAAATTTCCAGATGCAATTTAGAATCCAAATTAGTAATAAGTAAATGTGATGGACTAGGAAATCATTAATGGAGAAATCGTTCAGCGACGAAAATAAGTTGATCTTCAATGTTTAATGTGCAACTTTGCAATAGCTATTTCTGTGGAGGAATCTATTCCCATACTAAAGTAATAGGAATTAAATTTACCACCCTTTAAATCATTTAATAGTACGTGATATACAACAATTATGCCGTAGACGTTCGAGCATGCAAAGAGAATAATGGTAAATTCGTACTTGAATGTGCTATTAAGTATTAAAGCAATAACTTTATTAATTGCTTCTTAAAAAACTATCGCGCTACTGCTAGCTAAGCATAAGCGCATGCCCTACTAATCTTTTTGCGTGGATTTCTAATACTCTTAATCTTATTACAGATTTATTTTCTAACTGAATGTAATAAAGTTTGTATGTCTTATCATAATGTATTTCTATAGATGACGAAGTAGCCAGTTTAGCAGCAGAAGCTGAATTGAAAAGGCCAGAGGATCGTACGGAGGAAGAAAAAGTAGCGATCCTGGGCAAACCCCGGCTAGGAGAAATTACCAGAGCACAAGTTAGGATAAAGGAGAGCAAGGAATTTAAGGTGAGTAACACAAAAGGAATGTCGTGCGACACGAAGGTAATATTCTATAATAATACGCGGTTTTGTTTGTGTTCCTTTGATACGGATAGCCATTACAATGTAGCCAACAGGCTACTTGATTTATTGATAAAATGGCATTTATTTCCAGTAATTAAAATGGAAACTCGCAAATAGTTGTAAAACGCAGAGATTTCTCCCACACAGCACAATAAAACTGATTTGCTGCAACATTTTGAATACAAAGTTGTTATTATAACACCAGCAACAACACATTAACACCAGCACCGACACATCTAATTTATTCTTAATTGAATTTTCACATAATATACAAAGTGTAATTATTGTTCATGTGTAAACAACAGTGCACTATTATATTCTTCATCACAAAAGAAAACCAGTTCCAACTGAAAATTGTTAGCTTTGAGGTTTAGTCAAGTTAGTATCTAGACTGCATTGCAAGGTAAATAGAGCACTGTCATCACATCAAATTAATGTCAAAACTAAAAGACAGGAAGTGCAGCTTACCACGATATTAACTATTTTTTTTGTTGTCGCTATGGTTACAAAAAGTAAACAGGTCACGTAAGTTACTTACACGGCCTAGGAAAGGTAAGCCCGTAGGGCCGAGGTTTCCTAAGCATTCGAGACCTTAAAAGTGCACTTATAGTTCGCGGTTAGTAAATTATTTTTCGCAATACCTGAAAATCAAAGAAAAGTAATAAAAAACGAGTTAAAATTGAATTATGACCACGACCTGTCAAAATTGCATTTATATATTTTAATAAAATTAGGTAGCCTAAAACTGAACAAAAGTAAGCTTAATACATAAATACATACTAGTTACCATGGTTGCAGGGCTGTATAGGTTTGTTCCAACAAGCGGTTCTGGTACAGTTCATGAATCAGTTCAGGAACGATTTTATGCGCATGCCTTAAAAAAGTACTGTCTCTGAACTGATTCTGCTGCGTGTTGGAACGTATCACAAATGACCACGAACCTTGCGCGCATGCTTTAAGAAATCGTCCCTATGAGTTCTAAGTCAGGACCAGGAACTGATTTCACCGTTCTCGAATCGGTTCGGAATTAGTTCTGTCGACGTTGGAACGCTCTGTGAACTAGTACCAGGATACGTTCCGTATTTCTTGGAACGCTAATTTCAATTTGCGCACACTCCGTCCAGTTCCGAACCGATTCGAGTGTTTGTTGGAACAAACCTATTTAGTTACAGTTCGAGTAGGACTGTAAGTAAATATTACAGCCCTGCAACCATGGTAACTAGTAAATCAATTGTAAGTTAGACTACAGTAATAAAAATTTGTTAATAATGATCAACTTACAATGCAGGTATTGCGAAAAATAAATTTTCTACCAATCACAAACCGTTATTTTACTTTAGCAAAAGTACATAGAGGTTTGTGATGAGTGCAAAATTTATTTTTACTACCGCTCAGACAATAATTGCAGATAAGTTTTTAGAAATTGTTCAATTTGGTTCTGTCATCTTGACATTTCTAATTTTCTAATATTTTTTAAATTACAAATGTATTTTCTACGTTTGAAGAAAAATACCATGTTTTATTCGGATCAGAAGTGCCTTTCTGGGCTTCGTTCGTCTGTAATTATTAGACTCCACTAATAAACCTTACAACCACAGCTTGAAAACTTCTGATCCTAATAGAACAATTTACCTACTATATTTAAAAAACAAAAAATGACTATGAATAAAATTGAAAAAAATGTTATACTGCTGATTCTAGTCAAACGATTATCGTATCTTGCAAGCGCATGGCAGTGGCACAGGTCATGTTCTGCTGTCTCGATGTCCCTCTTACATACCTAATAATATTTAATTTACCAGTCCTATTTATGTGCTAATGTGCGAGTGTTTTTGGAAAGTGTACTGCCCCGTTGTCGATTTCCACAACCAGTCGCAAATTCTTTTTTGACAGCAAACAGTATTGAGCGATCCTTGGCGAGGGTGCTACAATAGCAGCACTTACCTGTTAACAGTTCTGACCCATCTTCATCTTTTTAAACTTTTTGGTGTTTCATCGAGCTTACTCTTCGTAGGGCGTATGGTTTCTGGCTCATACCATGGTGCTTTTCAGGTCTGCCTTGCAGTCTTATTAACCTCATTCCCACAATTTCGCTCATTCTCCTGCAGCACCCAAATAACGGGATTATCATTTACATTACAGAGCTGTCCAACTTCCAGTGGCCCAAAGGCAGCTGTACAACTTTTATCTTTTATCAAACTTATTCTGATTTGTAATAGATACAAAAAAACGTCTTTGTATAATTAGTTTTGTGTATTAAAAAAATAACAAATATACAAAAAAAATTAGTGGAAAGTTTGGGGATGTTGGTTTTCACTAACCAGTGTATCAATATTAACATTAATATTTGTTATTGACAGACGAAGCAACTGAGTAAGTCACTTATCAGACAGGGAACACCTATACTTTGACTTTATAAATTTCACGTTGGACAAGCTGCTTTCGCAAAGGTACGTATTTCCCAGTATTAAGCCCATCATAAGACCTAAGTTTCGCAAGTTGGGGTAATGTTCTCCTGGAAGTAACTTAAAAAAGTCCAATCCTATTTCGGTTCTTCCCTGGTAAAAACGATCTGACTGCAAATTACACCATTCCAATTGAAGGTCTGTTCTGCTTACGTTCTCAACAGAAATAGTAAGTGGCTGCGTAAAACTTGAAATTTCTCTTTTGGTTTTCGCTATATCGGTTTTAGAATTCTTCTGCAATTGTGTCTATGTATTAAACTTTCTCAAAATCCTTCATGTTTCCTCATGTTTTTCTAGTGAAAACTTGAAAAGCTTAGTTTTATTTTTAAATCCTCTTATGAGACCATATAAATTGACACTATGCTACTGCGCTCCTTGCAACTTCAAATTTTTTTGAGGTCCTAATAGTTTATTTGTCAAATAGGTATCGCACACTTTATTAGGAGATGGAAAGACTGGGCCATACTATTTTATTTGACAATTCCATTCCATCGCTCTCTGTGTTCTTCGTCAAAGAGTTTTCGTGTAAAAGTAACAGTTTCAAAAAGGTAATACATAAATATTGAAGATTTTTGTTTTGTGCAAAAGCTTTTATTCTGACTGAAAGTGTTGGCATTTCTGCACACTTTGTGATTTTATGATATCCTCCCGGCAATGTTCTCTTCCTTCTTAGGTATACGGTATCATAAAAACTTATAATGAGGCTAGGATTACTATTCGTTAACGAAACCGAACCTGATCATTATTTTACTCATAAAATCGATCTATTTTATTGTCCCCCTAAAGCGCTATAATATTGTAAAGTACCGCCATTAAAATGTTATTATGGATCGGTCCCAATTTTTCAGGGAAACACGATATTTCTGAAATGCTTATTCTTATTATCAAAATTGTAAAATCCCGAGGTAAACGGTGCGTTAAATAACAACAACAACGTTAATATAGATGTTTAATGTAAAACAAACTACCTACCCCAACTTAGAATACTTCAGAGGAACTGCACGTCAAAGCATACTAGGTTGACTGCGCTCTCGCTATTTGACTAGAATGCTTTAAGCCGGTCTAGGACAACTGGCTACGGCGAAGTGGCTCCGGATAGGTGGCCACGACTGACTGGCGAAAACTTGATGCTCAAGGAATTTGAATATATCTTTACAGGCCAGTTCGCTGGCGGCCACTTGGTTCGGCGACTAGATGACTCGGCGGCCAATCGGCTCGGCGGCCAGTTGCTAGTGGCTAGTTATATTACGGCGAGATGGCGGTGGCTTGATGTCCCATTTCGGCTTTAAGCCACCCCTTCGCTTAACTTGAAGAATGCGCAATACCGCGACAGGCTGGGTTGTCCCTACATTCGGTCATACTGACAATAAGTTGAAAAACTTAAACGATTACTTAAGTTATTTTAATACCTACCTACCCGCCGAGTTTACCTGTGGGGATTAATCACGAAAATAATTTTTAGTAGGCCGACTTTACCTATGGGATGAGTACATTATCTTCTAAGCGGCGGAGTTTACCATCGCCCGTAATCTATTTCTACCCTCACTTTTCTATGGTATGGTATGGTTTAGCAGACCCAAAAAGACGAAATGTTCAATTAGCTGCAACAAGTAAATTGGCTAAATGGATATCTATCTTCGCTATTTCAACAATTTTCATCAGTACCGCCTACTCCTATCATTTCCTCGCCTTTTTTATTTCCTATATCGGACTATCTATAGGCTATCTGCTAAAAATTTTCATATCACTACTTGTTTGTTGTAGAAGTAATATAGTATTCTATCTCGCATCACCTGGTTTTACCCCATTTTCATGTAACAGCTCTTCACGAACAGTTACCTAATTCCTAAATACCTATTTCACAAAATGACCAATTAACCCAATTATATTAAAATTGCTTTTAAATGAAGGGACGTTGAGATAACGAAAGCTTCTACTACTAAAAGTTTACGATTTCATCAAGTTCCCCATAAAATTAATAATTATGATGCCAGACGCGAATACGACCGTGTCCTTAAAGTTCTGCTGTAAAGTTGCCAAGCATGTGTGCATCAGGTTCGTTAATTCTTTATATATATCGTTGTTTGCCTGATTAAGGCTTCTAAGAATTTACCCAAATGCCATTTTTTGTAAGCTCGTTAAACAATGAATAAACAATATTAATATTAACAAAAAATTAGAAAGTGTGTAGTACATAAGTACAGGCCGTTCATAGTAACCGTGGAAAAAGTCGAACGCTGCGCCGGTAACTTGAGGAGTAGGAACGGCGGTAGTAGCCGGTACACGCATTGACATTCTATGAGCTGCTACGTTTCAGCCTACGCGAAATGTCTACGGTTACGAGGAACGGCCTGTAGGTACACTGCAAACTAATATTCTACCACCTTGATTAGATGTCGGACTGCATTTTACATTATCCCGAAGAACTGAACTGCGGTATCCTGGAATCTTGCACTGTATGAACAGGAAATGGTTCCTCTGCAGATAAACGTACTGCATCAGCAGCATTGATTGCTCTGTACATTAAAAGACTGTGTCGGTTCTACTCCGTATTTCTGTAAACCGCGTTTTATGCCGATTCCGTAATTGAGGCGTACGCGTATCGCGTCTTACTATGGAATGGACCAATAGAATTGCGGAGTTTTTAAAAATACAGCAATTGTATTGTTTCCGGCAAAAACGTAATACGCGTACCCTGCAATTGCGGCCCGAGCTTTAGAATCAACAAAGTTAACAGTAACGTCATTACTAGCTGTTTTAACGTCTTATAGGAGTTACATTCAAAAACCTACTATCTATATGTTATCCTTAGGTATATCGACTGATACTACGATATCCTCTAAACTTTCTTCTAACCTTCTATGAGCAGGGTATTATATATTCCTTTCCTGATTTCCCATATCGTCAAACTTCTTGCCCCATTTTTGTTTCATGTGTTAAGATTTATGCTCCTAGTGGTACCACACAATACCAGCATGTGAGCCTAAATATTGATATTTTGAAACTTACGGTAAGCTGACCTCCTGCAGTTAAAGTGAAATAGCAATTTGAGCTTTACGTACATGGTTTGCTACAAACACTGTCAAACTGTCTTTCTGCATTCTATAGTATGTGCTTTCTCTGTGGTTAGATCCAAATTTATTTTTATCAATGTTCATTTCTAATTCATATCACCCTCTCAGATTTACATTTATACTATGTGATAAAAATAAATTATTTGTGTTAGACATATTGTGACGCAAGAAGGTATATTATTTATTCACAGTTACATTTTTTAACCTACTACACAATAAAGCATTCTGATTCTAACAAAAAATCAATATGTGACAAGTTATTTTGTACAGTCATAAATAACTAATATAAAAACTAACAACGACAGTATTACTTTCACAATCAATAAAATTAGGATAATTCAACTAACTAGAAACATGCTTTTGGCTTCGGTTTCTTTTACCGTTCCTTCTAATAGACATTCTAAATGTTAAAATCTTTTACTAGGGGTTGTAGAGGAAGCAAAAGTCAGTAAATATATTACAAACGGAATTAGAATAGTTGTATTGAAACTTACACATGTTTCACATATTGTATCATCGAACAAGATAACACGATTGACGACTGTGCACTACCGAAGAGTAACTGCTATTGCGCATCACACGTTGCAGTTATTACAGGTTTCCATAAATTGGATGCCTCGAGAATTGCATAAACGAGCAAGAGAGAACTGAAGCATAAAACAAAGACGTGACGAGGTCGGCCACAGTGTTCTCGGAAAAATATACTAGGTATACTACTCAAACGGCCGATGTAGGCAGCATGGAAATATTTCGCAAATGCAGTTCCCACTCGTAATCTAATCTTTGCCACTACGCATCCACGAGTCAGATGCCATGCGATTTCTGGTGACTTGTATATTTTTTAAGCCAGGAAAACGTAAACAACATCCTAAATTACAAGATTGCTTATATTCTGTAGCTCTGGGACATACAGCATATATAGGGTGAGTCCAGAATGGCCCATTTCTTGTGAGGTCGTTGTAGGGCACCTTTAATGCAACGTGCGCAAAACTGCAAAAAAATTTGTCTACCTACTTTTGTTTTATAGTTATGAGCAAAGAACTAAAAGGTAAATTTGGCAACATAAATACAAATAGCGGCTGGAAAATCTCTTTGCAACAAGTAAATTGTTCACTGTTTCAAAGGAAACCATACTAATGTGTTGCCAAATGCATTTTCAGAGACCTGACGAAGATTTTTGATTTTCACATTAAAATTACTAGTAAATTAGACGCTGTGAGCATTTGATTTTACACAAATCTTTAATAGGGTACAAAGCTTTTTATGAAAATGTTACTATCTTTCAAAATTCATAAGAATATAGAAGTTGAGTTCTTAAGTTTAGCCCCCTTATAACTCAGTGAATCAATGATTTAAGATTTTTTTACATTTTTCTCAGGCCGCATTAACGATCCCGTACTACTACTCTGGAAGAAATGCGCCATTTTGGACTCGCCCTGTATATAGTTCGCTCGATACAGTTAATAGAAATTGCAATATACTAAAACAGTTTTTCTAAACCAACAGGTATATCTTACCATTCCTAAATTCGGGAGTTTTTGTCGTATATGCGGTTGTAAATTACGGCCCTTTTACTATTACAATTTTATAATGTTACCAAACCAAACATAAGTTGAAATAAATACCAGTTGTCAAAATACAATCAACATAAATAAAAAAGAGCTATTTTTCGGTTTAATATCTAAACTTCGTTCATAAATCACTGCGTAAATGTTTGCGAACTATAAGCATTAGCAGTTAAAACCATTAGTACGAATTTCTTCGACGTTTGCGTTAGAAATATATTAGAATTGTGTGAATTCGATCGTTCCATATTCAGATATCAAAGACCTATTTTAAGCTCCATAATGATTAAAAGCTTTTTGTGTAATCGTTCGCTTTCTATTCTCTTTATGATGCACGAATGGAACTAATTGGTGGAAACTTATTTGTAAATTTGAAAGATCTAAAGATAATGTTAATGCAAACCATGTATGCCTTATTATCACCACAAAATAGTCTAAGCAGCTGGTAATGGGTTTTTTCGTTTAACTTTAACTGCTTTAAATATATACGTTCTGTCTATTTATACAGCTTTTAATAACATAATAATAATATTTTCACGGGGTTCGGCAATTTACTGATTATTACAAAAGCTTAAATCGTTCTAAGAGCGCCTAAAATTGCTTCGATTCAATGGTAAAGGTAAAACTTGTTATCGTCAGAATTGGTTAGAAAAGGGAAATCAAAAACTTCATCTGGAATTTCTTTTCAGCGCACCTTTAATTTCCTGTCAATATTCGATACGGCTTCCTAATCTTAAACATACTAGGCCAAGTGGCATTTAGGTCAAGTGGAAAATCTGATAAAGTATTTTCTGCGTTGATAGTTCCATTTTAAAGAATAGGGAGCTAAGAATTTGTCACGGCTTTGATTGGGAGACACTCAACTCCAACCTACAGTTTCCAATACATATACCGAAATAAAATTACGTCATGATCTATGCACAAATTTTAAAAAACTAATAAGGAAAGATTGAGTAGAAGTGGTATTTTAATTTTAGTATTGGACAGAAAAACTCTTAAGTTAGTAATCTTAAGCTCTATGTGAATATAGGCACACTCAAAATTTTAATGTTGTAATATTCTTACAAGGATAATAGCACTATCGCAGAAACTATGATGTAATTTCAGTATAACGAACACTCTACATACTCTAATTTGTGTTTATATGAACTTTACTAAAACAATAAATTTAGTGTAGTATAATAATTATATATCTAATCTGACTTACTAAATTTACGAAGGAGAATACAAGATTATGTTTCAACCATAAACAATACATTTTGTGGTAATGTTAAAAGGTTGTGATGTGATAAAGTTTTAACGATAACGGAATAAATTAATATACCTGCTCAGAACCAATAACCTCGACCCCATGTATACAGATATTGACCCCATGTGCATAGACTGCAGCGACCATCACCATTTCGTGAATGTTCTTATAACGTGACAATATAATACAGGTTGATTCTAAATATGTGCGAAAAAAATTAAGGGCTGATTCCTAGGGTTATTATGATCATAAAACTTCATATGAATGTATGTCTTAAATGGCTTAGTTTCAAAGTTACAGAATGTTTAATAGTAAATGAAAAAGTCATACAATAAAATATACCAATACAACAAAATTAAAGAAATTGTTGGCAATGACCGCCTTCAACTACAATACAAGCATTTATCCTCTGTTGCATTGATTGGTGCGAATACCAGGGGTGTTTCGAACTCCAATTGTTTCGAACTGTCTCAAACTGTGGAACAATACGATTTCTCAGTTCCTCAACATTTTCAATGGGAGTCGTATAAACTAATGATTTAAGGTAACCCCAGAGAAAAATTTAGAGAATTTAAGTCTGGAGATCGCGGAGACAACAACTGTATCCATGGCAACTAACCGTTGCGTTGGTTAGTTTAGCAGACACTTAACAGCTCATGAATAAACCGGCCCTAAATTTTGTTAGTTATAGTAACTTTAAAACTAACCCCTTTAAGGGCCGGTTTTACAATCGGTGGTTAACTTGCAAGTTGTTGGTTAACAGTAAAATTCTGTTTTACAATTGTTGGTTATCTTCAAAGTCGAAGTAAACTAGTAGTCAAACTTACCAACACCATATGTATGGGTTAACTATCAGTTAAAGAGTTTGACAGAAGTAAAGTCTATGAGTAAAGTAACCTAAAATTATTTTGTTTATACATTTAAAAAAATTAATTTCGAATACTTAAGTATTTAAAACATGGATATGTAAATATCCTCTTCCTTAGACGTGAAATTTACCTCTCTTTTATTTTCCATTGCTGAATAAAAAATACTACTGAAGATTTTGTATATATTCGTATGAATAAACAGCAATACATTTCGTTTAAGAAAATTACAACACAAAAACTATATTGTAAAAACGTTATAAATTAACATTAACCATGTAACGCTTTACGAGTAGCTTGATGTAATTCTTGAAAGTCATACTGAAACTTAGTCAAAGGGCAATCTAATTCATCACATACTTGTGGAAAAAGTTAGTTAAGTTTATCAAAACAAACTTTTAAAGCGGGAGAATACTGCAGTATTATGGATAATACAAATACTTGTATTTTTCTACAAGACCTACCAAAATAACCTCTTCCTCAGGCATGAAATTTACCGCTTTTTTAATTTCCATTGCTGAATAAAAAATACTTTTCGACCTAACATTTTATATAAATTCGTATGAATAAACTAAACACTAATAGATACCATTTCACTTACAAAATATAGTTATAAAATTACAATACAAAAATTATAGGTATTGTAAAAATATAATTCACCACGTACCTGTCAAATTTAATTCTTAACTAAACTCAAAATTAGGTTAAATTTATCGAAACAAAATGTGAAAGCAGGAGAGCACTGCGATATTATGGATAATACAGCGCGTTAGTATGGATTTTGAACATCATACATTCCTAACCAAAAAAAATTTACAGGTCGACTTACCATGACTATGAAAAGCATTGAAAAACGCATGTCTTTATAAACCTGTAGTTAACCTGCAAGTAATAGTAAACTAATAACAAAAGTTAACCACCGATTGTAAAACCGGGCCTTAGACATACATTCATATGAACTTTTATGATTATAATGACATAATAACCCTAGGAATCAGCGCATAAAATGTTTCACATATATATTTAGAATTACCCTACAGTATATTACCTGCCAAGAGCAACTAATCTCGGCCCCATGTACACTGACTTTGGTACCATGTACCTACACAGACTGTAGCGACCATCATAATTTCGTGCAAGATCTTGTAATATATACTCTCTAAAATAAGATGCCATTGCTTAACCACAGATTCCGGGGATCAAAAGAAGACGATTTAACGCACATTCTTCAACATGCTAAAATCACAGTCCGACATGTTTAAAAAAGCTAGAAGTACAACAATACTTATAGCACCCCACAGCGAGACTAACTGGTGTATAATGACTGGCCGCCACATGTAACGTATTGTTTCATCTTCACCGAAAAAAATTCCGCCTAAACAAGTATAGTAAATGACAAACCCACTCACAAACCAGCTCTGAAACGCTTACTTAGTTAAGAAAAGCGCTTAGTCACGTGTGGCTACATGGTTTGTATGAGGCGGATCCCATGTTGCCAAGCGGCAACTATCGGTATCCAACGCCAAAGATCTTTTTAAATAACAAAAGATTGTTTTTAGCGGTTAGGATGAAATTTGGGATGTGATTCTTTACTGGAAAAAGGTGTTTTTTGACATCATTTTTGTTCAGGAGTGTCGCGTAAGTGGTCAAAGGTAGATCATCCACAGGCAAAGAAGCTCATATTTTTTAATAGTCCGCACAACCCTAGGAGTCTGATATTTATATTTTAATATATATTATATTTATTATTATATTATATTTATACACAACTAACATGTGTGGCTGTGTCGCTAACTCCCATTAGGGATACAACCTACTAACTACCTCGGTGTTACAACAGCCGTATCGTGTGGGGAATTGCTGCCGGCACATTAAAGCTCTGTGGCACCACACCCATCCCAGCCGCTCACGTTTTCCCACCAACCCCCCTCCTATTGGCATATGGTACGCTTGGGGTAAGCTGCTTGCGACGCTATTGGATCGACTCCCCGCTACCTTGCGGGGAGTCACTCTGAGTGGCTGGTATACCAGAATATACCTGGGAGAGACTTCGGTCAGCTGTATGTGCAATATTGATGATGATGATGATGATGAGTTCGGCCAATAGTTTTCAAATGTTTTTTACAGAGAGACATTCTTATTTCAAATATTTTTTGTTTCTTGTTGGATTTTGGTATCTGCTATAGTTTAGGCTGAAAAAAATGATTTTGATTGCCGCAGTGCATTTCTTAAAGCAGATGTAGTAATCTAGTTGTTAAAAGACAATTTGATATAAAGTTTATTACTAACAAGTATGTAAAGGGCCAGTCAATTAACAATGACAGAGAAGTGTTACAGAGAGTTCAGTTCAATTGTTTGCGTAGAATTAACCTTTGCATCCGGGAAAATGGTGCTCATATTAAGCATTTGCTGTAAATCTATTAATTTACCGGTGGTACAAAATAAGCTGAACCATTTGTTGAGAAATGGTTCAGGTTATTTTGCGAAAGATAAGAATGAAAAATGGTTATAGAGCGCGTATTTAAATAACCCTATAATTTAATTATCGTTATAAATTTATAATTCTTAGAAACTGAAAATGTTCTTCATGTTGCATTTAGCCAGTATGTTAATGGTGGAATAGAACAAATACTGTATTGACATTTATTATTTCCTAATTTAATTGCATCCGTTATTAAGTTTTCTTTTAATAAATTTTAAAATTTTAGTATTACTTTCTTCCTTTGATTCAGGCTCGTCACCGTTCAACATTGAAACGACGTCCTTGGACTTATCCTGTATCCGCAGGGCATTGGAGCATATCTGAGGACAAGGCCCTTGTCTTCCGATCCTTATTTGCGGTAATATTAACGTCTTTAACGACATACCCAAATCACCAGCACTAAATTATTGTAGGATTTCCACAAGTCTTAAGTCAGCACTGTGTTAATATATTCTCCTCACTCTGAATGGTGAATATGTGGTAATATATTTCAGTTTGTCACCAATCACTTTTGTGCACTATGTTTGTCACTGTGTTTGTCGCAATTATGTCATCACTAAAAAATTTCCGAAACGTCTTCTTTAGTAGTTGATCTTTATGTTGTGTGTATGAAGAAAATGTACTACTTATCTGTTCTAACTGTATTTTGCTATCTTAAAACTTCGTTGGCAGCAAAATACAAAAAGGTTCTCCATAATGTTCTTCATTTAACGTACTTTCTGGATATTGCGATTTATTTTTGTTATTTCATTACAAATTACCTATCCTTAGTCGTCTAATGTAAACTCATCAAGGACGCCTTCGGCTTCGGCGGGAAGGTCAGGAAGTATTTTTTGTTCTAATTTTGAAACAGTTGAGGATTTTATACTATTCGTGGTACTAGTACTACATAAAAGTAGTACTGGGTTCGAGTCGCTGCTGCGCCCACCAGTTTTCAAGAGAATTGTAGTTACTTTATAAAGTAAGCTTTGATCGTTTGCCAGTATGTTCTTCAAACTTGAGGTAATTTAAACAAAACTTTACTATCCATTTAGTCCTGTTTACCTGGAGTGGTATTGTTGCGCATAGATCAAGACAGATTAACAACCCGCTAATTAGTACCCACTAAGTAAATTACTTACAAAAAAATTTTATATTCGGTAAGTTAAATTGCGGTGTTTGGTTATTACTTTATTAGTTACAACTCTCCCTTATTTAGAACAATGACGATAATAGCATTAAAGGTATTTCTAATAATCCTATTAGCGTTCACAACAAAGCACAGAGTTTGCATATAAGGCAAAAATGTAAATGTTGACTAAGATATCAATTTTTTTCAGAAGTTACAACTTACTGTAAAGGGCAGATAGTAGATAAGTGGTTTCGAAATTGGATTGATAAACTGGAGATTTTGTTTTAGCCAGGAACAATAAATGCTGTAGAGAATAACATATTTGAAGTTTATTTTAGGAATAAAATTTTCGTGAAACAAACCACTAATACGAAAAAACAACATAACGGAAAGAGTTGCGAAAACATTGGCGTTAATATATCCTTCTTAGCAGCAGCAAGAAATAACACGCGGAAATTGGCGCTAATTCTCCACTAACCGAATAGAAAAACCATACAGTCAACGCATATTTTCACGTTGCTAAGCAATATTTTAAGATTAGGTTCAGTGACTATTTCCCTCACTATTTTTTGACCAATCAGAAGGCTTTAATTTTTGACGTTGAACCAATCACATGCGAATTACAGCGAATATTTCACTCATACATTGTTGTAACAGTAGGTACAGTACAGAACTAATAAGTGATAGTTCAACGTTGCCAGGCCAATCTAGCGATAGTTCCACGTTGCCATGACATACTTGCGACCACAACATGCTACTAAAAAAAAAAACAAATTTAGTTAAACGTCATGAACCGTTTTGGGAATGTTTCAGAACGAGAAATTGACGAAAATGTTATTAAAAGTGAATGCAAAAATACGAAAAAGAGCAAGGACAATGTCTGGAGACAGTTTATGTCATTTTGCGCCGGAAAAAAGTACACATTCGATCGAGAGACTCCAGTATCCGAACTTGCATTCAGTTTGAAAAATACAATAAAATTGGTTTAGAGTATTTTTATTCAAGAAATATTCTCCCTAAATACCATTCGTGCTTAAAAATTAACCTGATAATTTTCATTCAAGCACGTTGTCTAATTTCACTCGCTCTACGAGCTCGTGAAATTATTAACAACGCGTTTTCATGAAAATTATCGGTAATTTTTAAGCACTCGTGGTATTACCCCCGATAATTTGCACTAGTGCAAATTGCCGATAATTTGACTCCTGAAAATTGCCGATAATTTAGATTAGTACATTTTTCGGTAATTTGTTACTTTTCTTTTGGAATTTGGCAGAAGTTTTATATTTATTTTATTCTTTTTATAATTAAAATAGCTAAAATCGTTTGGGAAGAATATTTATTGGAACATCAACATATTATAATTAGTTTTTAGTTTACTTTTAATAAAAGTATTAGTATGAAATATTGAAAGTACAGTTATAGTAATTATTGTTATTGCTAGTATTATTAAGCTCTTGAGCGGTCATTTCTTCTTCTGTAGTTAATGTAGAAGTGCTGGGTTTGCAAATATCTTGTTTTTGTAAGGATGTTGAATTTCCTCGCATTTTTTCGATTATGGAAGCATGATGTTCGCGATCAACTTGTAAATACGACCTGATTGAGTAAATGCTGCCATGTCCCGTCATTTTAGTTATTTGGTGCTCTCCCACGCCAGATTTTGCAAGATTAGAAACGGCCGTAGATCGGTTTGAATGGTTAGTGAATTTCACGTTTTTGGTGTCAAGTCCGATTTGGTCTGCACCTGATTTGGTCCATTTTGATAGCTCATTTCTGCCAATTGGACAATTCTTGAAAAAACCAACTGAGGAGTCGTTCATCCATGCTGGATTGACAGCGAGGAATAAACGGTTGGTTGTTATGTTCTTTCCCCTTTTTTCCATCATCTTCTTGAATAATCTAAAATAATCACAATCATGATTTAGCGATCAACTATCAATGATTATATAAATTAGCAAAATACCTTACGGGACATTTGTCCGGGTTTTGAAAATTTTGAATTAGCCATTTCTTCTCCTCTAATCGTGCTGCACCTCCTAGTGAAGTTTTGCTGAAAACTGGGTCGTAAATAATCCGACCGGTTGGCTCTCCTGAATTATTTTTCTCTTCTTTGAAAAAATTCACTAAACATTTTACAGCCTCACCGCCCCTCCATGCAAGCTCAAGTGATGCTACATGAAAAAATTTCTTTTGAAGACCATCTGGGGTGGTTTCATCATATAGCTCGACTATTTTGCGGTATTCTTCTTTCGTCATGCTTGCAGCACTGGTTTTTCTCTTCTGTGGAAGTGCTTGTAGTTTTTTCCTTTTTGCGTCCCTAGATTTTCGTGCACATTCAAATACTGCATCCTTGAAAGGATCAAATAATACGTTAAATTCCTTCCTATATTTTTCTTGTAATAGTTTGGCAACTGTGTTCCAATGGGTTTTAATCACCCCCTCTTTATAGTCTGCACCATCTTTTCTCTTCATATTGAAACCATAATCTTTAAGGATCAGGGCCAGTTTGACAGTAGGTGTATTTTTAGTCAAAATATACCCATTTTTTTCGCAGAAGTTCTCGAATTGTTTCCAAGAACTTAATTTTGATTTTCTAGTGTTTACCGGTATAATGTTTTCTATTTCTTCGTCTATTTCTTCAAAGGAAACACTACCAAACCGTTCAAAACTCATTTTAATAAGCACAATATTTTTCACAATATTTATTGTTTTAATTTTTTGTTTACACGGATTTACACGTTGCTATAGTTTTTTGAACAAAAAATATCTACTGTTTTCTCTACGAACAGGTACAGGCTAGATCTTTGGAAAACATAATAACTTCAAATAACATATTTATCAATTTACAAATATATCAGCTATTTAATTAAAAATTCGTTCGGGAAATAGTCTCGTAAAATATCCCTCTTGCATATCAAATTGCCGATAATTTTTTTTAAATGCACTCGAGCGCATTCGCGCTCTCGTGCATTTGAAAAAAAATTGTCGGTAATTTGACATGCACTCGGGATATTACTAGTGAATATTTCCTATAAGTTAGTTTCTTTACATACAGTAATAAATTGCCCGTTCATTATTGTTCAAGACCTCATAGATAGATTAGATTTAAATTTCCTACCCAAAATTTGTTATAGTTTGGTAATACCTAATCGACATTTTTCGAAGGGGTTCAGAAAAGTCACAAAACTCTGAAAAGAACTAATTATGTATACTTTAAGTATTACGTGATATACTAAACTAATAATATAAAGTGGAGGAAGAACAAAAACATCCAGATTAGAAACCTCACAAGATTTCCTTCCATGCAGTCTGTATCTAATTTAATGATGCTGTTCTTCTTCTTTTCCTTAAGTATAGATCCGTGGCCTGTTAATTACCTGAAAATAAGCAACTAAGTGCCCTCTTAAAACGTCTAAGATCTAAATTTGTGATCGACGTTTCAACCGCTGCCGACAGAGTTATTAAAATGGCTTGTCTTAATTTTGTGCTCATAGACTCATGATAGCATGATCTTTGGTATCTTGTGGTTGATATTGTGGCCATGCTCGTTAAAATGTTTCCCTATCACATGCTGTGAACAATCTTCAAGTTTGTTATATCCAACTTAGAGACTATATGGTAATATATCATGTACAGTTGCATTTTAAAATTTCACTAAAATTTTGTTGGCATGATAGCTCACGATTACTTTTTATCTAACAAATCAATCGCAACTAGTAATACCTCTGCACTTTTACGTCGATATTAAAATGACAACCGGTACTAGCAGCAGATATTTTTAGCAGACTAACCCTATATGTCGTAATGAGTTAGAATAGTAGTATTTTTTCAAGAATATATCGAAATGAGCACTTTTCTGTAATTCTGTAAATAGGCTGTTTGCTACCACAGCCGTATCCTCAGCCCACAATTCGTTTGACAAGTTGTTAGTCACACCATTCAGACCTTCGAACATACACTACTCCTTTATATAGAAGGAGCATATCCCTACGCTGCCCTTCACAACTGATGGTTCAAAGAAGACAGAAGCGACTATACAATTTGTAAAAAGTACAACCAGGATGAACACATTACAGGAGCTAATGTATTGCTGTATTGGTTACTTGCCCCTTTTTTGATTTATGAATGACAAATTACCGCCTTTTAAATTAGCACGCGCATGCGCAGAAAATACTAATTCCTATTATATGTCTCTCCTTGCCTTCTTTGAGCTATAATTTCAAAGTTCAAACCCTATTTTAATTTCCGAAAAATAATTATTGGAGTTTATACTTTAAAACTGAAAAAAATTACCAAAATATTTGACATAATAAATATTTCGTTTGTCATTTACTGGAACGTTCAAAACAAAGCAGAGACATAATACATTAGATTTATAAAGTACTACCTACTCATTAAAATTTGTGATACAGTGACAATTAGTACAGAGAATATACAGAATATCCTGAAAGTGTACTACTCAATATCCAACTGACCGGTAAATGTTGATATAGGTTTTGAAAATCAAATAGTTTATGCATATTTACTTTTAAATATGTACTACATTTGACATGAAATTGCGTCATGTTTAGTAATAATTTTATAAATAAATGTAGATACATATTTGTGTTGTATTATTGTTTTGGAAATCACCTTTCTTCATTTTTCTGGACAGATAATAAAAATATTCACACGCACCACATTAATTTTAGCGTTTACTAATTTGTAAAGAAATAAACTTTTGAATATTCATAAATGTAAATTAACATTCCAATGCTTCATGTTTAAAAAGTAGCGTACCTGTGAAGGCGCTTTTTATGCAACTTTACTGTTGGTAAACTTATAAGAAATTTGTTCATTCACACATACCGTTTTGGTTGGAAAATGCCTCTTTTTTCCAAAAATATATTTTTTTATATTCAAACACGAATATAATAAGTACTACTAACAAACCACTCCTTACGTCTACGTTATTTATTTAAATAATGCATGATTAATTTTAACAAGCGAGTGAAGTTCACGAAGACCCTCTACACCCACGTTCTCTGCTAGCACCACTGTAAAATCGGTTACGGTCTACAGTAGGGAAACTGGCTGAACTCCAAATTAACTTTCAGTGAGTGGGCGACTAAATAATGGTCAGATATAAAGGCTGCTCTAGTACGGCTTTGGCTGAAGAGAAGGAATTTCTATTACTAAGATTTTCTTTTAAATATTTCTCCCCAGCTAGGTCTTGTGCATAGCCTCATAATCATAAAATTTTCATTGGACGGCATGAACTTTAATGAAATTTAATTACGATAGATTTTTGTTCTGTTGATAAAAGCTTTCTGTGCTTAATACAATTTCATCTTCTTTACGTGTACAATGTAATCGATTCCATTTAAATTTGTGAACTACGACGTACTTTTAACGCTTTTAATTAGTAGTACTGAATCATTTTGTAGTGTGAAAGGATCTTAAGATTACGGTGATAACCTAAATTAGAATACATTTATTATGAATATGAAACTATACCTACCACTTCAAAAAACAATGAAAAAACAAGATTTAATTCATGTTTTCTGTATTCAAACAACATGCAACGTTTCATCAATCTTGACTTCATCAGACGGAAGATAGAAAATATATAAAATAGACATCTTTACAATTTTGATGCACTTTTGCATCTTTTAAGTTATTCAATCAAAGGAGAATCAAAATTATAAAAATATACCGAGTGTTAACCACCAAACCTGGCCATAGGACCTATGCAGTATGCAATTCTATGCATGTTTCAAAAAAATATGAATTGCCTTGAAATATTTTTGTTTAACGTCATGTTGCCAGCTTATTTTTTTAATGAAATTGCGTTATAAGTCGTGCCGTAATTTGTGTTATAAACATGAACTATATTCAATTGAAGAAAGGGTGTTCATGTTCAAACCTTTTATTCTGGAAATAGTCAAAAATGAAGCCCTCAAAATGATAACAAACAAAAATATTTCAAGGCAACTCATATATTGTTTGTGAAACATGCGTAAGTACTATGGCCAGGTTTGGTGGTTAACACTCGGTATATTTAGGCCCAATTGTATCAAGTGGTTGAACTCCCAGATCAGCTTATCCACGAATTGGCAGGGATATGATGGTTGTAACAATTGGTACCCATGACAATTGATTGTGGATCGGCTGAACTGGGAGTTCAACCAGTTGATACAACTGGGTCTAAATATAGTATTATTTCTTGTTTATAACGCGCTTGATAAAGCCAAGATTGGGGAAACGTCACATGTAATTTTAAATAAAAGAAGTGGAGGTCCCCTGGACTTTCCCATACTAAAAATAAACATTTCGTTTTTGGTATCCAACAGCATAGTTATCGACTTCGAGGCAGTCTCTGGGAATCACTTGAATGCGTAGCGCGACAAACGAGACTATACGGCTTGGGCACGTACAGAAGAGAGACGCGCATCCGATGGGAACACTAAATCTTCAAAATTTACAAAACGCAGGTGAAGTTCGTGAAATTTTGATGAACCGTATATGATCGTGTTATCCACAAAATTTTGTTTCGGTATTAACGGTGAACGAGAAAGATAGACATAGCAGTTATGTCTGCGAGTTAAATTCATTTTAAATACAGTTCATGCGAACTGTCGATCATTTGTCAAACTGACAAGTTGAATTGTTCAAATGACATGCAGTAAACATAAGGACATAAGTAGGACCAGACATCACTGACCTGAGTATATAGGTCGGTCAGTGCCAGACATACATGATTTATCTCACCGCCAACTAAGAAAGCAAACTTTGAGGCTGGAGGCTCACACCTTATATGAATACCTTCTACTGTGTGATAGACAATTAAATTTTGTATTTAACTCTTTAATAATATACAGGGTGTTTCATTTAAAATAACAAAGTTGCTTATTGTACTATGAAAAATGAACGGCCTGTATACGTGATTATATTTAGGAAAATGCAGAATTATATACTGAATAATTTTTATATTTAAACTTTTTTCATATTTTGATTAATAAAGGAGCTATAGGAGCATCAATTTCCGATTTTCAAAACCTCGTAGAGGGCGCCACTGTGAAATTCTGGCATTCATCAAAAAATAAAAATGTAGGTAATACCAAGCTACGTAAGTACTATACAAAATTTAAAAAAATCGTTAGACCAGTTTTTTTGTAATAATTTTTCAAAAATGTCAAAATTTTGGACAGGCACCAAAACACTCCACATTTTTGTCAAAACACCTTTTCCTATTTTCTCATTTTCAGTCTTTAAAAAACTGAAAGTTAAAAATAAATACATGCCTACACGCAGAATTTTTTCAGATGCAATATAACAAGACCTTGGATTTTTATCGGAAAATTTCAGTAGTAGTTCCCGAAACATTGTTGCTAGGTAAAGCACGAGAACGTGTGTGATCCTTCTCTCTAAAATAATTAACGATAATATTAGCATATTAAAATATTACCATTGAAATCCCTATGTTGCTTCATTCCATATTCTACCATAAAAAGACCGTGTCTATCGATGTTTTGTTAGTTTATGCAGTTGTGCTTTGCAAAGAACAATATGAGTAGAATGTACTATCCCAATCATCGATGTTATCGAATCTTGAATCCCGAAATTGTAGATCCTCAAATTTGATATACTGTTGTATATAAAGTAACTTGACGTTTCTTTCTATTAAAGCGTAAAGCATTATTTAGCATTACAGACGAGACAACTACGCTTCAATACAAGACTTCAATACAGATAGTGTTTTGCAAGTTACATCCTATTCATTTGGGATTTACCATTGTTTATCTTGTCTAGTTTTATAAATTAATGTACATACTACTGATGTAGAAATTGGATATTTTACGATTATCTGAAACATGTTTCGTAAACATTTATTCAATTCCAACACATATTAAACACCGATCATATTGTCATGTTATAAGTTGTAGTAATTTACAGTATGTGATAATACGCTACTACCATTAAAAGGATAATAATATTAAAAAGCCTTCATTACCTACTTCCACTCCTAAATTGTATTTTCCACATAGTTTGTAAATTTTGAATGTTTTCTTTTTTTTAGTTGCATTTCTTTATGAAGTTGGTAGCTTTGCCTCTATAAAGAATACTCTATACCCTCCTTGTAATGCCAACCATCCCATACCAGCTGGATCTGCCATTATCCAAAGCCAGTATAAATATGTAAAGGGTGACTATTATTATTATGAAAGCAGATTATTAAAATCAAATAATTTCTCTATTAACTGCGGTGCCCGATTCCATTGAAAATGAACAAGGCACGACCTTCTTGATTTCCGAGACTTAGAGACGTCAAGTCTCGGAAATCAAGAAGGTCGTGGAACAAGGCTAGGTTTTCTTTTGGTTGACATGGAAATATGAAATAAGGAAAACCCTATACCACACAAATTTTAGGAAGGTTTGTTTAGGTAGGCTTCTTAAACTTTTTTCAACATTTTTTGTAAGGGTGTAAAACTTTCACTAAAAATTACTAAAATGTCACCTGTCGTTATCACACATCTATTTGGGTTGTGTGGTGTGTACCGATCATTTAATTAAATTCTGCCATTCACATCAGGAATAAAATTTTTCAAAATTAAACTTAGAACAACGAAAAAAATTCAATAAATTAACACAAAACATCAACCAAGTATATACTTAGGTTTAGTAATTTACAAACAAATTTGAATGGCTTATGATATGGTGTTTTCACCCATTTTAGTAGTGTAGGAAAATAGGAATACAAGGTTGACAAATTTAGTTGTAGGGTTTCTTTCAGATAAAAATTTAATCCTTTTTACACAAAGGTTTAAACTATCGTTACTACTATTGTAATCTTTAAAGTTTGCAGCTAGTTACAGAGCAGGTTCGGTGGTTCTAAAACATTTTTATTTTCTTAAAACTGGGAATAAATTTTTGGTGAAGTACAAATATTTATGTATTATTTACTTATTAATAATAATAAAAAAGAAAAACAAAATAATTAACAGCTTTATATGTTACTATCAGAAAATAAGTTAGTTAAATAAAATAATTTAGAAAATTGTGTGAAATATTTCTACATGTTTTGCAATTAATTACGTATTATCACTGTTAGTAAAATTATTTGTATCACTATCACTATCACAGCGATAATAATGTGTTCTATTTCGTCCACTATGTTGTCAACTTCTCACATATTATTTTCTACTTCTCCACATGGGCTACGTAGTTGCTTCAATTTTCTGGGGTGACTTTAGAGCATGCCCCCTTCATTAAATTTTTAATGTAGTTTGCCTTAAAATTAATATTTTTCGCACTTTTACCGTTTTACTTGACTCCATACCATTTCAATGGGGCTAAGGTCACAGTGTATATATTTTCACCAGCATCACACTAATATTTAAATGTATCCACTACTTCAAGTATTTCCCTTTTCTTTTTAAATAATCTTCTTCAAAATGATGATCCTTTGAGCCAAGCCAATGGATGATACGATCCTTGTTCAAAGAGTTATTCCCAAAATGTTCTGAATAGAATTGGTACTTACTGTCTTTGTTCCAGTAACTACAATAAAATTCAGGAATACGCGTAACAAACGAATTCCCTTGCTACACGTAAATTACACAAGAACAATGTCACTTGAAACGTTTTAATTTATATGTAAATGTTTTGATCTATTTATTACAAAGATACTGCTATAACGGTGGTTGAGCTAAAAATTTCTATTTGTATGAAACGTCCCTTTTAAATTTAACCGCAAAAACAAAACTATTCTGGGGATTTGTAAAACTGGGGAATAATTTTACAGGCAATTAAACCCTGCACATCGAGTTGCATGTAACGGAAGCAATTTCAGTGCACAGCGTGTTTTCCTTTTTCGTAAACATGGCACAGTTTTGAAGTTAATGGTCCAATTTAGCAAGACAGCTTCAGTTTCAGACACGAAACGACCTCGAAGGCTAGACATCCCATTAGACCATAACATAAGGTTCAAACCAATAGCGTGACTTTATGTTGGAAATTAAAATGTTACGTACCTACTCCTACTATACTCGGTTTGAGATAACAAGTTAATTACGTCATAGATCACATGATCAATAGTCTACAGTACCAATAATATAAAACACAAAAACATAAAATGTGATGACAGATCAAATCGGAGTCAAAGCAAACGAAAAGCGAGCAGAGATTAACTTTTAACAAGACGCAGCCAGTTTTAATACAATTTTGCAAATTATTCTTAAGCTATTCTAAAATTAGACAGCCGTATATAGCCATAAAATCCATATGTAATTTTGTCAATGTCAATGAAATCCGATTATATTTTGTAAAAAAATTATGGTTCATTGTTGAAGTTTATCAATTTGAATAAATTGTTTGAAACTGCATATAAACACACTATGATGTGACGCATGAAATTTATTGATGACGTAGATAATCTGTTACCTAGCAGTATACAGTGCTTCCCAAAAATGACGGATAAATTCAATAAAATCGTTGAGTAAAATATTTCAAATAAATGCTCGGACACGTCGATTTTTATTTGTAAATCATCATTTAGTGATGTAATTTTCAACCCCCACCCCCAACCCCTAAACGCTGCCAACTCCAACTTTAAAAATTCAAATATCAACGAACCCTTTCTGATACCTCATCTGATAGCTTTTTTTTTGTGCTGAATACAATAAAAAAAGTTTTTCAAAATCGCTTCATAAATAACAGAGATATTTATCAAAATGTATTCAAATGAAAGTGCCAATATTCGAGCAGGCGTTGGTACGGCTCTAGCAATGGGTGGTAAAAAATAATTGCAACTTGTTTGTAATTGAATGTAGGTAAACAAAATGTATTGACATTACTTAGTGGAGTGTGTGTTACTTATTATTATTATATTTTTGTTATCTTATTTTTCAATCGTTAATGTTTTGCTCAACGATTTTATTGAATTTATCCGTTACTTCGGGAAGCACTGTATAGGGTAACATTTTACGTGTAATTAGGATTTTTTATTATGTCATACAAGTTGTTAATTTAATTTTACAGTCGAATTAATTAGTGTTACAAGGTATTTTTATGTGTTCACCCCAACGAAGCAAATTAACTGTACTACACATTTTTTATTCTATATAATTTCGTCAAATATTCTTTATATTAAAAATAGTTAGGTAGATATATAAGTTTAAAAAAATAGTACCTCAGTACCTGTTTGTTTATCGTTAGCTGGACCATCTAAAATATTCCACGCTTCCTCGGTATTTTCAGCTTCCATCGTTCTTTTTATTTTTTAGTGTTTGTTATATTATATGTTTTTTATCTATCTTTCCGTTAAACTGCGGTCTATTGCAGAGAAAAGGGAACATACGAACTTCCCACACAGTAAGGAGATTGATATACACCCATGATGCTCAGACGTTTCTGTTCTACCATTAAATTAAACCTAAAACCGATTGTATTCGATTTCATTTTCTAAACTTAAAAGTTAAAATCAGGAAGCAAATGACTTTCAAACAAATATTTTAAATAGAAGGTATCCCACAGTTATTTCTTTAAGGTTCTATAATTTACACTTGCATTTTGGAAGTGTATCTGAACCTCTATTTAATCTACTAAAGAATTTTTCTACAGCCAAGGAATCCACCCCCAAATTAATTGAAACCAATTTAAGAATATTGCTTTTCGTTTATCAGAAATTTTATAGGCTTCTACAGATTATGAAACGAACGAATAAACACGTTCCTCAGTCTCTGTTTTTTCTAATTCCTTTCTTCTTTGGGGTGATTCATAACCCGTCGAGAAAATAAAGTATTATTATATTCAATTGATAAAATTGTTATAACAACGAGTAGGTAGTTTAGGTCTATTGTATTCCCCAAATAAAAAAAAATTATATTTGGGCAAGTTAGGGTGTGAGATCGTGAAAAATACTGTCCGATGTGGTTGTCCCAGAACCCAACAAGCATAGACCTGTAGACCAAGGTATTGGACGCTGGGTTGCTATTCCAGCAGGACAATGCACCGCTGTAACAAGAAACTTGATCACAAAACAGAAACTCACACGCATAGATTGGCATACTCTTAACTCCGATCTAAACCCTATGGGTGGCTGGAAAGATTTTGCAACCCCTAGTAAATGATAACAAGTACTTCTTCATAAAAGGCTACAGCCGTTATGAGTTGCCTTTGAATCCATCTAAACAAACATTTGTTGTGTTTTATGCTACAGGTCAATAGAGAGTTTGTGCACGTTGTTCGTTATACGCTAACGTTATTTTATGACAACTGCGCATGCGCAGATAATAGCGGAACGATAATTTAGCGGAGCACGTTATTTCAATACGAATACCGGGGAGGTTTATTTATTTACCAATAAATTAACAAACTGAGGAAGTATACTTATTTAATAGATGACTATGAGGTTATATTCAATTATCGGTGATTTTTTAGCGTGAAGTTGTGCTCTAACTGCTTAAAATGGTACCTTCCCTTAAAAGTTTATCGTCACTCACCAGTCACATGACTTTACCGTTTACGGGGAATTTAACGTATAATTGCACAAACTCTCTATTGTTAATAGAGAGTTTTTGAGCACCGTACGCTAAGAGTACGGTAACGCTAACGCTAACGTCTTTGCTAAGTATAACAATATGTTGCTTAGCAAAGCAGTATGTTGCCTAGCAAAGACGTTACCGTTAGCGTTAGCGTACTCTAGCGTATAGTGCTCTAAAACTCTCTAATATTGCTGTATTTTTATTAAGATAATCGTTCGCAGTATTTCAATTAGTTACTGTTCTGCTATTGAAATTTACGATTGACTTAATGTTTAATAGTTCTCTGCTAATGTTTTTAACAAATAGGTATTATAATATGTAGGCATACTATAGATTAAAATAGGACTCGTCCATATGAGTAGATGAGTAGTACCGGCTTAAATATTCGCTTTTACGTCGATCAATATCTACTTCCATATTTTGTGCTTGAAAATGGTTTGAAAAATATTAGGGGATTATTATTTGTGAAAAACAACCCAGCATTAATCCCCAGTAACGCATTCGTATCAATTAACGTTTTGCTCTTTACTTTTACAGCACCCTACATACGCATGTTGATGTGTGGAGTCTTTGAAAGAAGGGGTTCTGGAGATAATAATATAATATCAGCAATTTTATTTTGCAATATTCTGTTATAAAATCCTTGAAGACTGCATCGGGAAAAAACTTAATTCCCGAAACGTATTTAGGTTTTATAAATATTTTGTGACAACAAAATGATGTTTACAATACTTTCTGTTAATAAGCAGTTGTCATGTACCTATACAAATAAAGGCAACTTCTGCAAGAAATTCTCATAGGAGAGTCTATGAGGTGCTAAACGTATACAAACACAACAGCCAATATATATTTCCAAATATCAAAATACTTTTCTAAGAACGAAAACCGTTGAACAGTAAATAACACTGATAACTTAGAAACAGAGTTTGAAATTACATAAGTAATTATCCAAAATACAATTTAATCGAATCCCTTTAAAAACGTCAAGTTATACGGGATAATAATATTAATTGTAAAATAACATTTACTTGAAATGTCACAGTCAGGTTTATATTAAGATCACCTGAGCAGCTCCACGATATTGATCTTAGATTTCCAATATGAATTTACTTTTACGTAATTGAAGGGAAACATTTCAAGTGTTTTAAAATTGCTTTTCTAATTTTACAGAATACGGTAGATAAACTGGTGCAAAGAGCAAATGCCTCCTTGTTGATTGGCACTTCCTCGTGGAAAGAGCAGTTTGTGGAGGCCCTAACTGTTAGCTCCAGCAGCGATGAGGAAGAAAAAGTGCCATCCTGCGGAGACTATTTCTTGCACAGCATCACACTGTTTTGGAAAATAATCTTCGCCTTTGTTCCTCCTACAGGTATGTACAATATTAATCTTTACATATCTAATCGTAAAATGTTTTAAATGTTTCACAAAACGATCACTCGTAATCACGAAGAATATTTGTCAACATTCTTTATTATTTAAACAAAATAACAATCGAAACTGATTTGCCAGTAGTAATAGTTAGCATCACAATACAGGGTGTTTCTAAAATAGGGTTCCAAACTTCTACAGCGTGTAGTAGGTACTCATCAAAATAAGGCAAAAAGTTCTAATAAACATATGGCCTAAAACGCACCACTAGGGAGTTACAGGCCCTTAAAGGGGTTCAGATGAAATTGGTTTTTTTCTATTGTTTGAAGAACGGTAACAGACAAATAGCAAAATATGGGAATTTACTTAGTTTTTCATTCTGAATAAGACGTGCTAGTACATTTTTGATTTTTAAACTCATGGGCGTCCCTTTCAGGGGGAGGCAAGGGTTTTTCGCCCTGTAACTTTTTTTTGTTAAACATTCTTTTAATTTTTACCATAAATTTAGAATTTTTGGACATTTTTATGTAAAAAAGACCCTCTTTGTTTAAATCAATATCGGCAACCTTTTTCGAGTAATTATTAATATTCAAATCCTTCTGCCTAATAATTTGAAAAAATGGTAATCTTCAAACTCAAGTTACTCGAAAAAGGTTGCCGATATTGATTTAAACAAAGAGGGCCTTTTTTACATAAAAATGTCCAAAAATTCTAAATTTATGGTAAAAATTAAAAGAATGTTTAACAAAAAAAAGTTACAGGGTGAAAAACCCTTTAAGGGCCTGTAACTCCCTAGGGGTGCGTTTTAGGCCATATGTTTATTAGAACTTTTTGCCTTATTTTGATGAGTACTACACGCTGTAGAAGTTTGGAACCCTATTTTAGAAACACCCTGTATATTAATGGCATAATTAAAAATTGTTTTGTGTTGTTTCTGTATTACTTATGCCGGGATGCGGAAGATTCGCCCCCCACATTTGGTCCCCGCACATTTCGCCCCCGGGGGTTATAATAATACACTAACAAAAATTTTATAATTTAAAATATTTTAATTTCAAAGTTGAAATAAATGAACCCTGATTTAAAAGTTAAATAGTTATTTGGCCTTAATGGCATCTAATGACTATTTTGATGGGCTTTCACTTATCTTTTAGGATAATTTTAGATAATGAAACATATAAAATTAAAGTTAAGTTCTTATTTAGTAACTTATCCTTAAGAATGATAAGAAGGTAAGAAGAATTTGTTTATTCAAAATTAAACCATTACAATAACTTTGTAACTTAATATTTAATGAGTTGAGAGTTGGTATAAATACAGATGACATGACAAGGCTTGTTTCAGTCTGGTTAAGTGTTTAGTGGCAATAGGTACTATATCTGAAAAAAAACCACAATGTCTTTCGTCAAATCGAACAGAGGAAAGAAGAAACTCATCCATGAGAACAACGTATACATATGTGTTTTCCAAGAAGACGACAGAGCTGGAACATAGCATATGGGTATTGGGTATGTGAAAAAAGAACTGAATGTAAAGGACGTGTGTGGACAGCGGGGGACTCTCCGAATGTTGTGAAAATTGTACAAGGCCATCTTCATCCTGCGGATGCCTCACGAAGTGAAGCTCTTCGGGTCCTGGAGACGATCAAGGATCGAGCAAAAACCTTCTAAGACATTATGGCACAATAATTAATCTCGCCTCCAGAAATAGTAACCCATCGGCCACGTGAATGTCACTTTTGTAATTCCAATAATTTCTTAATCTTTCGGGTAATATTTTATAATTATTTGGCTACCCATTCTGTACGTACTCTAACATTGTATTTAGCTCATTGTCATTGCGTGTTTCCGTTTGGAATTGTTCCTTCTTATTCATAGTTATATTAAAATGTTTTACCACCGAATGAACAATCTCACACATACTTGGGTCCTCTTCTACTGCATCTTTGATGAATGGTCGTGAAAGTAAATCTGCTATACAGGGTGTCCGTCTTTCGAAGCTAAGCATGGGGATCTCGGTTAGCTTAAGAGATACGAAGTCGGTTAAATGGAGGCAAAGTTGCGTATTTTAATGCTGATCAATAATCTGAAAAGAAATTTGACCTACGACGTTTAGTTTAGAAAATATCTAAAAAAAATCAAATATCCCGATTTTAGTTTTTCGCTGATAAAATGAAAACAAGTGAAACTACGAATTTTTAATTAAGACATTTTTAAGACACTTTTTTACGGAGAATCTAAATATGCGATTGTTTTTTTCATATCGTTTAAAATAGCCAACAATCGACTGTCAACTTTTGTTTTTCTTATGGACGCCATATTGGATGTTTGCATTTTTGAATGTAACTTTTTTTTCTGATTTCAACTATGTATGGCACATAATACTTTAGCTGTGTTTTCACCTACAAGTTTGAGTTATCCGTTTTTACGCAGAGTGCCATGGAAACAAAAGCGACAATTTTGTTTTAAAGAAAATTTTGACAGTTCCTAGTACATTGATTATAAGTCGTTACATTGTACTTCCCCTAATTTTAAGATAGGTACGTAATCTTGTGAAAGAAAATGAAAAACGTGATATGTTGGAAATTTATTATTCTTCGCATTGGAATGTAGAAATTATTTCCAAAACGTATCTGCAACGAATTCCAGAGAGAAACCAGCCAGGTCCTAGTTATTTCTTGCGTCTTCATCGAAATCTAAGCGAATATGGCTTCTTTTGTAAACCCAGGCAGAAACACGAACTGAAAAACCGGACCTAAGGGATTACATATCTCTGTTAAAAAAAACAATACTTAAATATTTCTTACTATCCCGTTTCGATTGAAGTTAGTTTTTAGTATTTGCTATAATTTTCTGTTTTTTAATTTTTATTCTATTGTTTCAAGATAATCATAATAGTTGATAATACATTTTGTTATATCCCATTATTCTTCTTTTAAAACTCGCATTTCTTTCATTAAATTAGCCAAACCAATAAGCTTATGGTTATGACTTAAAATTAAATTCATAACAGAATTCTCTTTAAAACAAACTTGTCGCTTTTGTTTCCATGGCACTTTGTGTACAAATGGATAACTTGAAATTGTAGGTAAAAACACAAGCTAAAGTATTATGTGTCATACATAGTTGAAATCAGAAAAAAAAGTTACATTCAAAAATGCAAAAATCCAATATGGCGTCCATAAGAAAAACGAAAGTTGACAGTCGATTGTTGGCTATTTTAAACGATATGAGAAAAACAATCGCATATTTAGATTCCCCGTAAAAAAGTGTCTTAAAAATGTCTTAATTATAAATTCGTAGCTTCACTTGTTTTCATTTTATCAGCGAAAAACAAAAATCGGGAATTTTGATTTTTTTTAGATATTTTCTAAACTAAACGTCGTAGGTCAAATTTCTTTTCAGATTATTGATCAGCATTAAAATACGCAACTTTGTCTCCATTTTACCGACTTCGTACCTCTTAAGCTAACCGAGATCCCCATGCTTAGCTTCGAAAGACGGACACCCTGTATACATATTTTTTCCAGGACAGTATTCTAGTTGTATATCATACCGCAATAGTTTCAATCGCATTCGTTGCAGTCTCGGTGATGCTATTTGTGAAATATTTTTTCTGCAAATGCCTAACAGCGGTTTATTATCCGTAATTATTTTCACCTTTTTTCCATAAATAAAATAATGAAACTTCTGAGTTGCATACACTATTGCTAATAATTCCTTTTCTATTTGCGCATATGACTTCTCCGTATCTGTTAGGCTTCTTGAGGCGTGATAAATTGGTTTATCCTGTAACAAACAACACCCTAACCCGTTTTGCGAAGAATCTGCTTGTATTATAGCTTCTTTATTTGACTGAAAATTTTCAAGTACTGGTTCAGTGGCCAATATTTTCTTAATTTCATTTAGCACTTTGTATGTACTGGAAGCGAACTATAATGAACATTTTTTTTCAATAGCTCCCTTACTGGTGCTGTAACCTCTGCAAACTTTGGTATAACTCGTCTTAAATAATTAACCATTCCCAATATACTTTGTAACTCTTTTACATTTTGAGGAGAATCTAAGCTATAAATGGCTTTAACCCTCTCAGGGTCCGCGGTTTCATCCCCTCTTCACAAAATATGTGATCAAGGTACTTCACTTCATTAATCCTGTACTGCACCTTGCTCTTGTTAAACTTAATATTTAATTTCCTCGCACGTTCAATTACCATTTTTAATATTTTGTCATGCTCGCTATCACTGTTAGCCGCTATTAATATATCATCAAAGTAGACAATAACCCCAGGAATCCCATCAAAATTAGCCTCATTTAGTTTCTGAAAATACTCTGGTGCGTTATTAATTCCAAACGGTAGTAGCCTTTTAAATTTATAGCAACCAAAGACTGTGCTGAAAGTACATAATTCACTGGATTCTGAATCTAATAACTCTACATGATAGGACCCGTCTTTAAGGTCCAATACTGTAAAATATTTTTTTTCATTTAACTTTGAACTGACTTCCTCTATTGTGGGTATTATATAAAATTCTCTTTGTATTGCTCTGTTTAAATCCTGTGGATCCAGACACAACCTTAAACTACCATTTGGTTTTTCAACCCTATACCTTCAAACATTTCTTCATTCTCTTTGATAAAATGTTCCTTTGTGTTTTGATTTGCCACACTATGAACTTTTTTTATTAATCACAAGGCAACATAACGTAACCTAATGGTTTTATTTTACAGCCTCCGTATGCTTCTAACATTTCACTAGTAGACCTTAATTTATTCATGGTTGCTGTAGTGTAGTTAATATTTATCTTGTCGATTCTTAAATTTGTATACCAAGCTTTAACATTATCAACTATATTAACGTTACTTACTATTGCAATAGTACCCACTGCCAGATCACTATTTGCATCTGTCTCTGTATTAACCTCTTTCACATTTCTAACTCTACACGCTTTAGCAAAGTGATTAAGCATCCCACACTTATTGCATTTTTGTCCATATGCTTTACACTCCCTAGGCCCATGGTGTTCCTTACATTTATACCTAGCACAACACGATCCCTGATAAGTGATTCCTTCTGCTCCAAATTCACAAAAACTTGCTAGTTTCTTAAGATCCGTCACGTAGTGATCAAAGCTTTCACATTCCTCCTGCTTCAGAGTGAAAAACAAAACTCTTTCGTATATAATATTCTTCTTTGGGTTAGCGTAGCTTTTAAACTCTTTTATCACTACATCATAGTCATTTCTTTGGTCGATTGATAATTTCAATGTATTAAAAATTTCAACACCCTCCTCTCCTATGATGTTTAACAGAATTGCCACTTTCACATCCTTGGGCTTGCTAATTTTGTCCGATGCTTTCAAATATATTTCAAAATTCTGTTTAAATTTCTTGAAGTTTTCCGCTACATTCCCCGTGAATCTCATTGGCTCTGGAACGCGTGTATCCATTTTTTGTTTTATTTTTTTTAATTGATTCAAATTTATTTTACCAGATTTTTAGAATATACTTTAATATTTCTTTTCTTGTTCTTTTTTCGACTGCGCCATGTTTTATAATTCAATAACTTCTATTTATTTACATTTATTTAAATAATTCAAGTAATCATTTATAACACAACATTAACTGACATACTATTAAATCTCACTTTCCGTTACCCAGTAACCCCTAATATATATATATAACAATACCTATCGATCTTCATTCTTCATTATGGCTTCTATTGTATGGTTCGCAATCCTAAACTCGAATCGACGCAATACGAAGGAATTCTGAAAATGCAGCTAGACGCTTAATGCACAAACTCGTAAACTGCACCAGCAATATTCATAGAACCTTTCTTGAATTAAACCGCACTTGATATATACTCTTCTATGATTTCAGCTAAGGATTTAATAAAATCAAACACATTTATAGACAAAATCAGATAATCGTAATATGATCAAAAAGAACTGTTTAAACTAGTTAATGTAGAGTTGTGATTATCTTCCAATATATTTCCAACAGTCCTGTCTGATCTGTGCTATTCTAGCTATTTTCCCGTCTTAATAGTTTCAATTCTAACTAATTTTGGGCTATCTCCTGTTTCAGCTATTCTTATATAGCACATTTTCCATCATTCGAACCATCAATCTGACTTTCTATATGTCTATTTCCCCAATTGGAAATCAGGCCATATTCTATTTGAGTGAATACTTGATGTATTTGTAAATACATATGTTGTAAATTTACAACTACCTACTTCAAGACTTTTGGAAGCTGAACGAGCAAGAAAGTTCAGTTAAACATGTCATTGATTACACCTTTTATTTGATAAATAGAAATGTTTTTTAAATTACACATTTACTACGAGGAATGCCAACCGCTAGTGGTAGCTTATATTAAGTGGAGTTAAATTCGAGGGTATCTCCTATTGATCGATTAAAAACGTAAACGTGCGATATAACGAACGTCGAGGCTGTATTAAAAATTAACCGGACCAATACGGAGCATATCCACAAGACTAGGTGGCTTAGCTGAGATGGTATTGCATTCAACACGATTTGGTAACATAATACCTTAAACAATTTCCATATAATATGACCAAATTTTGATCATCATATTTTTTTCGTTGAAGATTCGAGTGTGCTGTGCTGTTTTATTTTTATTTTTAGAGTGTACATAAATTTAGTTACTACCCAATAAACAAAACATTACTAATAATACCAAAACTATCAGTTCAAGTTTTAAGTACTTCCCAAAAACCGTATTTCCATCTTTTGAAACTCAAAAATCTGTTCTCTGTTGCTTTCACATACTATGGCAGAATTTAATTTGATGATTGACATGGTCAGTGGTTCCCCCGTGAGTGTAGGTAGGGTGCCTAAAGTAGCATTTCGCGACCTATAAAGAATTTACAAAGTAACGCCATTTTGGAGAGCATGTACAAAAACCAGCTTCTTGATTACTCATTAGTCATTACCCTTTTAATATTCCTCAACTATCAGAGACCGCACCTTTGAAGAAAGTAGGAAGTGCAGAACTGCGGCTTGGCTGTCGGAGCATGTAGTAGGTACCTAGTTGTACTGTACCTATATCTACCTTATCCTCGTTTGAAGTTTTCGTTTGCGCAGGCCATTATGATTTCCGAGGCTAGTTTATATTAAAATACTAAAATTGAAATTATTAAAGTACCAGCATAAGACATGAACAAAAATACCAATATCAGGATGCGTTAAGTTACCAAAAGATAAGGTATGATCTTGGGTAAGAAACGTTATTGCAATAAATCAATAAATTACTCCGGCAATTTCCAAGCTAAACTAATATAATTTTACTGGTAAATACCAAAAGTTGAGGTTGTAACTTTCAGTATAACTAGATAATATAAAAATGATGATAAAAAAGTATGGAAAATTCTGGTGGTGTAGCTACCCGCCCGCTTTCATCCGCACACATACCTAGGCTACGTAAACTCACAGACAAACTTTTATAGCTAAATTTATTATCACTAATGATTCATAACGTGAATTACCATCCATTTCCTTAAAGGGTACTGTGTAGTCTGTTAAAAATAATAGGTTTTTAGAAATACGCGCTACGTAGATCTAATTTCTCGTACGTCAATAATAACTCTGCACTTTCGTATAATTTATTATAGCAATCCTAGCAACTAGCCTGCTAATAATGGACATTGGCTTTATACAATGACCTATTGGTTTAACACAGAGGGCAATTTTTGAGGTTTGTAGTGCAATAAATAACTGATTTATTGGACGAGCAATAGTGCTTTTAGTTGGTGATTCAATGTTGGGTCAATCTGTTCGAAGTTTATTCGTAATTTATTACACGGACCTGGATTAAATCCTCAAGTTCGATATCTGGAAAACTCTTGAAGTTACCAAAAATTGTTCTGTTTGAAATTCAAATAGTAACTACTGCTGAACGGAACTCATAAATCATTTAATGCCAATCACTAATCCCGGCTCCAAATCTGAATATGTATGAGATTTGTTGTACGGTTTTCATTTCTCGTGCTAAAATATTTGAAAGTTGTTCACAAAGCTTCTCTGCAATAAATCTTGATATTGCGAAACTAATTCAGCTCTAGTTTATATCTAACCGCCTCTTCTTTCGCGGTCACTTTTACAAAAAGGTGGGACATTTACGATTTATTGTTTGCAAGTTGCATTTTCCTGAGTTATATATGAGATTAAGTAAGGAAGTATTTGGTTGGTTATGTATGTAAGTTATAAATCATGTTTGCAAGCGATAATTCATACTCTAAATAATTTGGAATAGATTTGTTTCTATTTACGCTATACTCTACTTCTAGTAAATAAGTGATATTTGACTATTGACTATTACTTCATAAACTGATTGTACTGGATGATTTCTTCTAATAGTTGTGGTGTAAACAGGTGAGAATACTAAAACTGCATTAACACATCACATAAACGACTAGGTTCAGCGGATTTGTTTACCTCTAGATCAGCTGTGAGACGCCATATTACTGACGTCAATGGAAGTGCACAATCGTTTCCAACGCCAACGTTGGCGTAGCCTGCATTCGCTCAATGAACGGTCCCTCAAAGAAAATTTGATTTGGTTTGGAAAGGATTTGTCACCCTTTAGCGTTGAAAACGCTTGGCCGAATTTCCAGTAGCCAAAAAATGAAGTGCAATAGTTAATCTTTCTTTAGGAGAGATGGCTTTCCTGTAGTTGGTATCCTGTTTCACAATTTTTGGTATCAATAAACTAAAGCAGCATATCAAATATTTCTGGTGTCATTCTGCAAAACTGTTTAAAATGTTCAGCATCTTCTTCTTGAAGTTCCGCTAATAAATTATTACTACCGTATAGACGTGGATATCTAAACGGTGCGGTAATCCACCAGTGTCAGGGTTTTCTTTTCTTTTCTTTTCTTTTTTTATTAATGAATGCACAATTATCAATTATTAAACCATCATCATCACTTGATGACATTTTGATATTTTGTAAATGTATTAAATTAATATGTTAAGTGTATAAATAAAGATTCCTAGGAATTACGATCGAACGCTAGCCAACGCAGTGAAACTATTGTAGAATGGGCAGCTTAGTGTGGACGACATCAACATATACCTATGTCTCCGAAACCCTTCCAATAGTATCTGCGAACGCTACATGTGCTACCCTTGCCGTTGGTTTGCGTTGGTTTCCGGTCTGGATGCGCCTTTAGAGGAATGATCACCCATGCATTCACCCGGCCGTAACGACCAAGCAGGGGCGGTTTCAGGGGGGGGGGGGTAATTGCCCGACTCTCTAAGATTAACCGTTTTCGAAAAAAACGACTGATACGGGTGGTCTGACTCACCCGGTATAATATTCCTTTTTTATACAAATTATATTTTTTGATGTTGATTGTTTTGTATTTATGCAATAAAAAAAATATTTAAGTTTTTTCTTTTTTTAAATTACCCCCCCTAAGCCAGTTGGCTGGAACCGCCGTTGCGACCAAGAGGTTTATTATAAACGTAGTAGGTTGACTCGTAACTTGTGCGGGGTGGGGGCTTAAGTAGGGGATAACAAGTCATCAAATATTCTTAAAACATAAGAGGATATGGAACTTTATTGAGTAAATAAAAATTTAATGAGAAAACGTTGCGTAGTGGTCGATGATAGATCTTGTAATGAATGTCCTTCTTTCCCCAAAGTAACGCCTCCGCGCCCCCCACTTGTACGATGGCGACACTAGTCTGGTGGACCAGGCCAGGCAGCGTTGCCAGAGCGACGGATATATCCGGAGATTTATGGATTTTTACACTCTCCTACGGATGCACGGATTTGTTCAATATTCTACGGATATTTAACTTTTTGAAAATTTTTGATTTTTGGCTTATAACGGAGTCATTCGTCATTAGCCGAACATAACATTTCCATTAATACTACAGAACATTTACCGGATTTATTTAGAAATATGTTCCCAGATTCGGAAATAGCAAAAAAAATAAACTGTGCACGTACAAAAACAACAGCAATAATATAAAAACTTAGCATTTAATTTACCATTTCATTGCTCCCAAACACGACCTAAACCAGTTTTCTTTATTATGCTACATCTATATTGTTTAAAAATAATCAATTTGTGCATGAAAGTCGAATATTTTAATTTACGGATTTTTGGCCGGATTCTACGGATATTTTACAGATAAACTACGGATTTAATTTTTGTGCGTCTGGCAACACTGAGGCCAGGAACTACTCAGCGCATAGACTATTGATAATAATATGCTAGCATGCCATAAAATTCGTGATAGGAAACTTCCGCCGTTTAATTTTCGTTCATCTCGCGCATGACGTCATCCACGAGACTAGGGTCCTACACGAGACCACGTTTTTTGTGCACCATAGCGATTTTGTATACCGGGTGAGTCAGACCACCCGTATCAGTCGTTTTTTTCGAAAACGGTTAATCGTAGAGAGTCCGGCCAAAAATTTTTATTACAAAAGCCTTCATGAAGAATCGAATGGTGACATTGGCATTCGCCGGAAAAATCGGCATCCTGAAGAGTTTGCTCCAGAATGTCGAGAACTCCAAATTTGAAATAGCACGGGGGGTCAAAAGTAGTATCGTTGAAAAGGTCTTTAAAAAATAAGCAAGTTTTGTAGGAAAAATAATTTTATTACCCCCACCCCTTCTGAGGAATATTCGATTGAAGTTAATAAGTAATTGTACTGTTATTTAGGCAGGATGTAAACGGTCTAAGTAACTACATACGTCCTAACAATAGAAATGCATGGAAAATCAGCAGTGGATGAACACGGGCTGACAAGAAGAAGAAGAAAACTGTTATTTAACTTTACATTTAAAAAATGTCTAAAATGTAAGTTTGACAATAGGTCACCCGATTGTACTCCACTGGATACTGAATGAAGCTGAGACTTCGCAATGCCTGTCGGTCATTAAGTGGTGAAGAAATATTGAGAGCCATTGATAATGTGACCAGAAGAGCTCGACAGTGTTTAGAAGTAGATGGACGACAGTTCCTGCCTAAATAACAGTACAATTACTTAATAACTTCAATCGGATATTCCTCAGAAGGAGTGGGGGTAATAAAATTATTTTCCTACAAAACTTGCTTATTTTTTAAAGACCTTTTCAACGATAATACTTTTGACCGCCGCGCCCGTGCTATTTGAAATTTTGGAGTTCTCGACATTCTGGAGCAAACTCTTCAGGATGCCGATTTTTCCGGCGAATGCCAATGTCACCATTCGATTCTTCATGAAGGCTTTTGTAATAAAAATTTTTGGCCCGACTCTCTACGATTAACCGTTTTCGAAAAAAACGACTGATACGGGTGGTCTGACTCACCCGGTATTTATTACTTATTACAAAACTTGGATCGGATTCCCTGAGATTTACATGATGATAAGCAATGAAATGTAATTATGATCAGAAATGTTTGTTTGTTTATTTAATGTCCGTCTATTTCCGCTACTGTGGGATTTTGTGAATCACTGTCTTTTATCTACAATCACATTAATATAACGCATGTGTCAATAATTAAGCCCATAAGACACGCGACAAAATCAAATTATATTTAAACTTCATTTTTAACATTTACATTAATATTCACATTAAAAGAAAAATAATTGACGGTTTTTGTTTGCTTCACTGGCGAGGACAGATTAACTGCAATCGTAGCTGAATCTGAAGTTTGACAAGAAGTCTCACGAAAATTCTTCATTTCTTCGTCTTTGGAAACCATTTGAATCATTTTCGCTACTTTTATTTTATTTTACAACGAATTGTCGATGTAGCCTTCCGCTACCTTGGAGGACTTCCACCCACCGAAACGTTTGATGGTCACAAGATTACCACCTGCATTGGTTAATAACGTAGCAGAAGACCGTCTTATACTGTGGCCAGAATACGATGAGGCATCTGGCAATTGCAAAAAGGAAGCCACTGCAGCTGGTATTCTTGACATTGTGTTAATTCCTACAGCCTGACTTGTGCATTTTCCATTTGCGTATAGTAAAAATAATCTCCTTTGGTGGCCAAAAGATGCAGGGCGTAAACTGCGTGAAACGAAAATGGAGTGGCAAAGGGGGCTCATTACCCCCCCACCCCCTAGTTTTTAGAAAATATATACTACTTACCTGAATTACAAGTGACCAATATAATTATGGAAACATACGTAAAAATACTAAAAGAAGGCCTCATTCTTTCACTCTAAATTTGACTTTGGAACAAAACAAGGCACAAACAGTTAATTGGTAACTCAAAACATTGTCTAACCCCTCTATGTCTAACCCGCTATCTCATAAAATATAAATATTGGACAGTGGAAGAATGGCTTGCTACATCAAACCGTTCCGATATTGTTGTTCCAGATTGTCGTGAGAGTTTAGTATTCACGGTGATAGTAAATCGTGATAGTTGTCAATGTTATTATTGCTATCGCAAGAGTACTATAAACTATCTAGTCAAGCTATAGATAGTGTGAGACACTGTGAAAGCGACTATCAAATTGTTTACACGGGGATTGTTTTAGCAATAGTTGCTATCATCGTAATTTATTACCATCGTGAAAAAAAGAGCCTTGAAAGTAGAAATATAATCTATAAACGAAACCGATGTAGCATTCTCTTAAGCTATTTATTGAAGTGGATAAATCTAAAAAACATTTTCCTTTTCTTGCGTAGAGAACAAGGGTTGTAAAAGATGAATGTTATTCAAACCTTTTCCATCCTCGATATCCTCTAATACCGCTCAATCGCTCACTAGTGCCGTCATTCTAGATCACAACATTTTCAAAGTCTGTGCTGAATAATTTGAATATAAAGTAGTATCATTTTCTTTTTATCGTGGTTTTAAGACACTGCAAAAGACGAAATAGACAGGAGGGCTTGCATCATTAAATCAAACTTAAAACAAAACTTTTTATTTTGTTTCGCTGACTTAGTTTATCACTAATCGTAAGGTTTTTTTACAAGAACTCGGTTAAAATAAAATTTAAATTTAGGTGTGGTTTTGACAGCCAATTAGGGCGCAATTAATTATTTTCACTGGCATCCAAGCGATGTGAATCTTAAAAACTAGTTCAAATATTTACCTTTCAAGACACGTCATCGTAAAACGCATGCTTTTTATACTTTTTCTTCGTGTTCCGAATATAAATGCATTAAAACTTTTATTGAACTCTGAAATCTGCAAAATGAGGCTTAGATGGCTTAGTCCCTTAGTCTATGAGAATCCAAGGAAAGATCGTCTCAAGGTGAGGGCAAAGGGTATATTGAGTCGAAAGTTTTACTGGAAAAAATTTTATAGAGTGATTCTATAAAAATTCGTGAAACACGTGTAAGATTATTCCCAAATTAAGACAAACCTAATTTAGTATTCCATTCCTTACACACGTCAATTTGAGTTTTGTCATTGACTACATTTCAACGACACGTTCTTAATTTAACTTCTCCCGGTAGGGTGCAACCACCACCAATTTATATAATCCCGATTTTCCACCAAACGGACTCGCCGAGTTTATGGTGTGTTGTTGAATTTAAAAACACGGAAAACAAAAACAAATCTCAAACAAACCCAAAACTTGGTTTAAACATGTATGTTCGAAGATTTCCACCAAAATAGACAACAATGGAAAACAAAATAGAAACAGTCGCCAACTGTTCGAGTCTTGTTTTTGTAAAAGTCGCAGTTCTGTTTTGTCTCGGTTTTGTTCGTTTAGTGGAAAACGGGCATAAGAGTGACACGTTGTTGAAAACCCATTTCAAGAGGAATAAAATACACGTTTTCTTTTTGAGTCACTTCAAGAAGTTTTTTTATTAATTAAAAATAAAAACGCATTTTAAATTGGATACAGTAAATGTAAGCCAGGCATTAGTATTTTTTCTATTAAATTCATTAAAAAACGTCCAGTTCAAGTGAAAAGGAACAAATGGTGACCGCTCTTTACTGTTATTGGTAGAAAAAACAAGGGCACTTTTAAAATCTTTTCAGATTTCAAACGGTACCAGTCTGAAAAGAAAGCTTCTAACAACACTTATTTCTGATATTTTCAGTATGCAAACACTGCATAACTAATGGTTGACAAAGCAAAATTGAGAAGCTCGTTTTGCACGATTTTGTAGTATTTGTAGCTGCTGCGGTATTTTTCAGTATTATTGAGGATTTTCCGTTTTTCGCTTATTTACAACTAACATAAATCAGGATTTATGTATCTTTTTGCTACGTACGTTAAACATTGCAGTTTAAATTTAAAGCTAAAACTACGTTTCATTTAGTTAAAAGTTTAATACCAGACTAAGTAACCCCTTTTAAGTTTTTTTTTATGAAATACCACATTAGCACCGCTTTAACTTTGTACTTTGATGTCAAAGGTGAGTTGCTCCATGATTGGATTACACTAAATCGTTGATGTAGAAATTTATAATATACCATGTTTGTTGTTAAAGCCGTTAATATCACGTCAAAACCAGCATATTCCGAATATGGTTGTAAACATGAAGTAAAATCTCCTGGAAAGTGTCACATCGTTATGCGTACTTCAATTTCCTGTGACATGTCGGTATAGTATATACAACATTGTAAACATAGAACATAGAAACTGTTAAGTCTTTGAATATTATGAAATTGTATTGCCTTCTGCTATCCCTTCTGCAAATGTTTGCAGCAGCACCGAGAAATTCTCAACAACAGCGAAAGAGCACTTAGAGCATTGCTTTTGTTTTAAAATATTTATCACTTCTTGTGTATTACCTTACACTCTCATGTAAATCACCCTTTTCATGACAAACAAAAATTGCGATATTGATTTCGGTGCACAGCTAGAGAGGTCGCTAGTTCTTAAATTCCAGCAAAGTCAGTGATTTAAGAAAATACTGACACGAAGCAACGGTTTAGGTCATTTTAATGAGGCAACAGTGACGTCATGCCATAATCTACGTCTACTGTGGTTAAAACTTGGACTCGTGTCGTTACTTTAGAAAAAACATCGACTGGCTTTGGTTATATTCAAAGGCTGTACAGCTCGGCCAAGCTTACAAAGTTGAAAGGGGGCGTGTCCGGCGCTGTTATAGTTTTTCAAAGTACAGTCAAAATAAAAACATTTAGGCGGCAAATTTAAATAATTATAAATATTTTTCATTCCATCAATTCCATGACCTTCCGAATGATATTTCTGGTTTCGGAATGAATTATCTTCCTCGATTTAGCATTCATACTTAACAGATTTTAAACGTCAAAACAATCTGACAAACACTGAAATTATTAAAATTTCAAACGTAAATTGAATTTTTTCAGTGAATGTACTTTTGAGTATAATTGTTTGCTATTGGTTGACGTATTGTCGCGCCTTGTCTTTCAAAATTTAGTTGACATATTTGGCATTTGTAAGCTTGGTGGAGCTTTATTTCATTTCTAATTTGACATAAATTTATTAGTTTTCGGTTTAACTGAAATTGTTGATATAGCTTTGACTTTAAATAGTACAAAAGGAGCGAAAATTAGATATTTTAAAATTGAATTTAATTAACATTCACACGACAGGGACGTCCCTTGCAGCCAGTAGATCGTTATTGTTGCCTTCGTAAACGTCCAAATTCATGTCGGTACTTTAGAAGAAACAATCGACTAACTTAAGAGTTCTAACGTGATTCCAGTTAGGCAAATATCACTAAAGTTTTTTTGTGAGCAGCTCCTAATTCAAAGCAAATTTAAGACGTACTGTGCAGTATAGCTACTGACACAAAGCATAGTTTTAAAACAAATACAATTAATGCACCAATATTTACATACATTTTTGTTCCAGATATTGCCAAAGGATACTTATGTTTCGTCGTATCCATTCTAGGTATAGGCCTCGTAACAGCCATCATAGGAGATGTAGCTTCCCATTTCGGTGCAACTTTAGGAATACAAGATTCAGTAACAGCCGTTGTGTTTGTGGCGCTAGGCACCAGTATACCAGGTAAGGTGATTTATTTCACACTTTAGCTACCTTTGTCACGCTTCCGCCTCCAACATCTTTTTATTAAAGTGAAAGTGCTAAATCACATTGTAAGGAGATTGTCACCTGACGAAGATAAATGATAAACACCCCACTGTCTGCGTTCTGTATTGCTAACATTTGATTTTCTGATATAGATCTCAAAATACCTGCCATTTATGAAAGAAAAATAAGGACTTTTTTAGATCCCTAGAGAAATATTATAACTAGTAGGTACTTCTAACAAGAAACTTTTTTAGGCGACTATGATAAAAACAGCTGTTTTACGTATCTTTTGACAACCGTAAAGTGTCAATCTGTAGTAGACATTTGTCAATTACTACTTCACGGTCGTATTTACTTCACGGCCGCTGTGTCCACTCGTTTTTTTTAAATAGCAAACGCATTATTTTTTAGTTAATAACTTTATTAATCACATGAATAGAAAATATTTAAGCGAACTACGTTTCACTCATTTTCTTGTACAACAAATTAATTATTAATCCAGTAAAAATATAAACAGTGAATTGTCACGTGACGTGAGGCGGGCAATTTCAAACGTGTTGAGTTACCGTAGTTACCGCTGAGGAACGGGTCACCTGATGCGGCTATGACGTTTCAGGACAGGTTTCAGGATGGTCACGTGAATGTCATTGGAATATTAATAAAAATTTAAATGTGTTAATAAAATGTGTGATATTCGACTAAAAATGCTGTTTGCACCTCTGCCAAAAAGTGCTTTTCGCCCATTATAGAAAAATAACTATTATTTAACTTTATCTTACCATGCAAAATAAAATTTTATACGGACTATTTTTAGGTGTAGGTCCCGTTTCTAACGTTTAATTTTAATTAATTAATAAAATTTCTATATTGAAAAACTTAATGATGATGATATCAGTGAAATGTTACTTTATTGAAATACTTTTAAGACCAACACGGCGCGACCGATGTCGTAAAATAGTTGGTCATGCTGGAAATCAAGGAACTCGTAGATTATTAAAACTTTATTACCTTCTCATTCGTTTTTCCTTACACTACGTTTTTTTGAATTAAAAATAAATTTCCACTAGATTAAAAGCATCTCATTTCAATGCAAACAAACATTCATTTGGTGTTCCAGTGGCCTGTGATTAAATTGGAAATTCGATTTTAAAATTCCATAACCTACTAAATCAACTTTAAAAATTGGTGTTTTTTAAATCTAAAAAGGTTAATATCATTTATACTGTAACTGCAAGACTTATTAAAACTTAACAATACAGTAATATGTCCGAATCTTAACTTTGATACAGTGGCGACCAGATGCCAATTTTCTTTGCTAGTATAAAAATATGGTTTTAAATAATTTCACAACTGTGAAAAAGTCAGAAAAATTGACGTTATTTAATTGCTAAAGTATTATTATTGTTTATATGAACAATATCAAGGTTGCGGGTTCCAAGTGTCTCTATGCACGGACCTGAACGGAAGGTCCGCCACCGATGTCAAAATAAGCCACAATTAAAGGACATCTAAATGGAGAAAAGCTCATAGGAGTTATTCATAGTCTAATATACGTATTTTTTGGTTTTTCCCAATTTCGACTTTTAAGGGGCGTACTAGCCTCTGAAAGGTGGCCCCTAAAAATGTTTCTTTCGGTAGGTATATTTAAGGAAACCTGCAATAGATTTCAATGAAATTTGGGTTGTATACTACCCAAATCAATCTACATGTACGTTCATGCCCGGCTTCATTTTCGTTACTCTTACGAGTTATATGGCAGTTCCAATTTTAATTTTGATAAGTCCTCTCTGTGCTTCCATCTATTAGATAGAAATCAGCAACAGATTTACAATGCATAGTAGTTTGTATACACCCCGAGCGGCCACCACAGAGAGGACCAGTCAAAATCAAAATTGAACCTCTACCATAGTATAACTCGTAAGAGTTAGAAGAATGAAGCTAGCCATGGGTACGTAAATTAATAATTTCCTAGAGGGCTCTAGTTATGGATAATTGGCCCATAGGCATATAATATTATTTTTCTAAATAACTGGATACGGGTCACAAAGTGAAGCCAGGGGCGACCATCTTTCAGTTAGGCGTACCATACCCATATTGAGTTAACTTTGTACTGCCCTAAACTTTGTTAGTCAAATCATATTATAAACAATGGGCCTTACATTTTTTAATGCAACTTTCTTACTTACAATTTTTAAAAAGATTGATTGCAAATTTGTAAGGAGAATTTAAAAAAGTATTCGTGTCTTTTTTTCATACAAGATACTTCCACTTGGAAGGAGTCGCGTAGCTATTATTATGTGACTTCAGCACCCAAATGCCCAATATCATGTTATCTTTGAAAATAAAAGATAAGTGTCTACAGTTTTATTTAATTTGTTTGTTTGTTTGCATACAGTGCTTCCCGAAAGTAACGGATAAATTCAATACAATCGTTGAGAAAAATATTTCAAATAAATGCTCGAACACGTCGATTTTTATTATAAAATTGTAATTTAGACATGTAATTTTCAACCCCCCACCCCGCAGCCCCTAAGCGCTGCTAACTCCAACTTTAAAAATTAAAATAGCAAAGAACCCTTTCTGATACCTCATCTGATAGCTCTTTTTTATGCTGAATACAATAAAAGAAAAAATTTTCAAAATCGGTTGATAAATAACGAAGATATTTACCAAAATGTATTCAACTAAAAGTGCCAATATTCGAGCAGGCGTTGGTACGACCCTTGCAATGGGTGGTAAAAACAATTGCAACTTGTTTGTAATGTATGTATAAAAATGTATCTATCTATCTTCAACCCCAATCATCATTAAAACTTCGATTCTTTCGGCTTCAGTAAATCTCATTTTTGTTATCTCATTTTTCAATCGTTAATAATAAGTAACACACACTCCATTAAGTAATGTCAATACATTATGTTTACATTCAATTGCAAACAAGTTGCAATTGTGTTTTACCACCCATTGCTAGAGCAGTACCAACGCCTGCTCGAAGATTGGCATTGATTTGAATACATTTTGGCAAATATCTCCGTGATTTATCAACCGATTTTGAAAAACTTTTTTTTATTGTTTTATTGTATTCAGCATAAAAAAAGCTTATCAGATGAGGTATTACAAAGGGTTCTTTACTATCTGAACTTTTAAAGTTGGAGTTGGCAGCGCTTAGGGGTTGGGGGTTGGGGACTTGAAAATTACATCTCTAAATGGCAATTTAAAAATAAAAATCGACGTGTCCGAGCATTTATTTGAAATATTTTTCTCAACGATTTTATTGAATTTATCTGTTACTTTCGGGAAGCACTGTATAACAAAATAAAAATTGCAATAATCAAACAGAATTACGAATTCTTGATTTTGCAATTCTTGAAATGCTCAAATTTAGTATGCACCCATTTTTAAATTGGTTCTAAGATATTTTATACCAAATAATGAGAGGAAGGTCTGCTTAGAATGACGATTTGCTTAAATATTTCTTCGTGCTCTAAATTATCTTTTCAGAATGTTTTTCTGGATCAACTGATGGCCTACCCGAGCCTATTCCAGTTTCCAGTACTTTCCAGTGAAACGTACAATATTTATTGCCATTTACATAAATGTTTCTCTTCGTTTCGCTTCGCTATTCACTATTTATATCAGAACTAAAACACCCACTTTACTCTCCAACAGCATAAATTACTATTATGTTTTTCCAATGTGCATTATTTTCTGACGAATTAACCCTAATTATTGAAACCATGAGACAATTTACATACATTCGAAAAAATCAACCAAAGAGTTAACGAATAGACTTTGTTGCGACGTTAAATGAATAAATGAGTGTATAAATCTTAAAGACAAAGACGAACCATTAGTCCTTCTTAGAGGAGTTAGACTCAAAATAGAACAATAATTGCTTTAAATATTTAGACAACAGTTATTTTGATTGCATCATTGACGCATTTCGTTGAATACCTGGTATTCTATTTAAATTTAATAGTAGGTAGCTAACTTTTATTACGTTTTCTTGATATAAGACAATGAAGTTAACATCAAAATATAACCAAATAGTAATCGATGTTTAAGCGGGTTATGGCATATCCTATTTTCTCTCAAGAAATATTACCGGATATAAGCATATAGTTTTAAAAATTTGGAATGAATTCAGTGTTTTTTTTTTAAATTTAATTTAAACCGGATCAGCACATCATGCTATACACAGTTATTTTACAATAATTAGTAAACTTAACTATAGGTAGATAATTTTAGAGGACTGTCCCTCGTATCTAAAGTGTATAAAATAAAGTGATGTTAAATTAAAAGTAACTTTTAACACTAATCGCCTGTTAAATCTTGGGGAAGTTTTCTTTTCAGTCTTACGTGTATGTCTTTTCTGCCTAGGTTATAATACACTGCACTAGGACACATGTTAATTTTGTCAAAAAATTTGGTTTTCACCTGATTTATAAATACACGAACGGTTGGTATACTGAGTTCATGGTGAAGCTGGCTATTACGTACAAACCACGGGGAGTTTGTTGCTATGCGTAAAATTTTATTTTGTAATACTTGCAGCTTGTCCAAGTTTATTTTTGTTGTGTTGCACCATACTGGACACGCGTAAGTAAGAATTGGTCGCAGTATTGATTTATACATTAATAGGGCACAGTCGATCTGCAAGTGAGATTTTCGATTAATCAGGGGGTAAAGAAGCATTAGTCTTGCGTGGCACTCGTTTATTTTTTTGTTAAGGTGAAAACCCCATCCTAGCCTTGAATCTAAGTAAACTCCAAGGTATTTAACAGCGGAGTCTCTAGGATCCCACTGGATTTCTTTGCGGTTCACGTATATATTAGGTATATTTCCTATTCTCCTGAGTGTGAAAACTTTTACCTGACATTTGGTTTCATTAATTCATATTTTCCATTTCTTGAACCATCTATTAGTAATGTTTAGAGCATTCTGTTGTTCATTTACTGCAGTTAAGAGGTTTTCATTTTGCGTAGCTATTGCAGTATCATCTGCAAACATCGCTAGTGTGGAGTTTATCATGACAGGTATGTCGTACACGTATAGGTTAAATAGAATAGGTCCAATAATGCTTCCTTGTGGTACACCACAATTAATCGGTTTTGTTAATGAGAAGGTTGAGTTAACCCTTACTGCGAATGTCCTATTACTGATAAATGAGACAACGATCTTCAAAAGGTAGTGTGGTATATCCAGTTTGATTAGTTTGTATTGAAGGCCCTCCAACCAGACTTTGTCGAATGCACTCTGAAGGTCTATGAATGATACTACCGTATATTTTTTGTCTTCAAATCCTTGTTCTATTAGTTCTGTTAATCGTAGTAGTTGTTGCGTAGTAGAGTGATTTTTCCTAAACCCGAACTGATGGGTGGGTATTACATTTCCATCTGTGAGTATTGTTTCTAGTCTCGCATAAATAACTTTTTCCAGCAGTTTTGACACAACCGACAAGAAGCTAATGTGTCGATAACTTTCAGGTTTGTTTTTGTTTTTGCCAGGTTTCAGAAACGGTAGTACGTGTGCATGTTTCCAACTATCTGGAAAGTATCCTAGTCTGAGACAGGCGTTAAATACATTTACGAGGTAGACCACGCCCTTTCTTGTTAGATGTTTTAGGATATTGTTTGTAATCATATCAGGTCCAGGCGATTTTTTAATAGATAGGTTTGCTATGTATGTTAGCACTTCCCTTGGTGAAGTTGGGCGAATTTCGAGTGGTTGTTGATAGATGTGGTTATTATTCGTGTCATTCATCTCTTGCATAAATACCTGATTGTTGCTTGGTTCTGCAGTAAACACGTCTTCGAGATGTGATGCAATAACATTTGCTTTTTCCTCGTCTGATGTATAATTTACGTTATTTTTAGTTAAAGGATGTATTTGATTCGGTTGTTTCAATAATCTCTTCGTTGCCTGCCACATCGTTGCATCTCGTGGTTGGAGTTCTTTGATGTATTTATTGTACATGTCATATCTATGGTTGTCAAGTTCTGTTTTAACTCTATGTGTGAGTTGATTCATTTGGGTTCTGATGTGTGGTTGACGTGTTCTTTGCCATTCTCGCCTGGCCCTGTTTTTCAGTTTTATTAGTTTTAATATCTCCAGTGGTGGTGGTCGGTTGTCGGAGTTTGTTTTTCTTTTCCAAGGTGTTACTGCTGGTATGACGCTTGTTTTAATTGCTTCTGTATATTGGAGCACAGCGGTATTCACGTCCTCTGTTGTTCGTAGGCTTGCTGGTACTTTAATATTTTTGTCTAATTCGTTTTCGAATACTTCCCAGTTTATTTTTCCATTTATTAGTTTTGGTAATGCTGGTGTGAGTTGTGGAGTACTAAAAAATGAGATAATGATTGGCTGATGGTCTGAATCGAGTTCACAGAGAACTGTTTGATATATAGGTTTTCTGAAGTTCTTGTGTAATACGATATCTAATATGTCTGGTTGGTGTTCAGGTCTATACGGATAATGTGTGGGTTCATTAGGAGTTGATATTTGTATACTATGATCTGCCATAATTTTATTTAGTTTCACTCCGTTCGGGTTATTTACTCTGCAACCCCAGTCTGTATGTTTGCTGTTTAAGTCGCCGATCAACAATGTGGGTTCATTGTTATGAAAAATTTTTAGGATATCCGCTTCCAGTATTGTTTTATTAGGTTGCTTGTAGGTTGAATATAAATTTAGGTGAGTGTTATTGTCCAATAACAGTTTTATCGCTATGCCTTCGAGGTTAACAAAGTTTTGGTTATGTGTCGGGTAATGGTTAAGTTGACGTTTTACTATTATAGCTACCCCTCCAGAGGCAAAATTCGTTTCTCTATCACGTCTGTAAACATGATAGCCCGGTACTTTGAATGGTTCAGAATTGATAAGGTGCGTTTCCGATATGAGGGCGATGTCTATGTTGTGTGTTGCTAAGAATACTAGAAAGGATGATCTATGTGTTTTTAAGCCATTGGCGTTCCAGTTTAGTAGTGTTAGTGTATTAATGATTCGCTGATTATTTGGATACATGTTGGAGTAGTATTGGAATTAATGGTGTAATAATTGGTATGATTTTATCTAAATGTGGTAAGAGTATGTCAATAATTTTATTTATTACTACGGTCAGTAGGTTCGTATTTTCTTACGTACTGGTTGATGTGTTTGGGTTGTTAGTTTTTGGTAATCGTGGAAAAGTTCTATTGTAGTCTGGTACCTTTTGTTGTTCTGTTTCTTCATAATTACCTGGTGCCGTTGTTATGGTAGTATTAATCGAGTTCCAGGCTCTGGGTTGGGTACGACTGACTTTTAGAAAGTAACTACAGCCTTTGTAGTTTGCTGGGTGCGACTCGCCGCAATTTACGCATTGTGGTGGTTGTTGCTGAGTTTTTGGGCAGGCCGTATACAAATGGTTACCAGTGCATTTGACGCACCGCGGTTGCGTTCGGCAGTAGTTTCGGGTGTGCCCGTATAGTTGACAGTTTTTGCACTGTGGTATATCCTTTGCCTTCCTTCTGGGTTCTATTTCAATAATGCAGTGCAAAAGTTTGGTCAGTTTAAAGATTTCTTTACCATTTTCTGAGTTTTCTAGTTCAATCGCGCACAGTGGTATTGGATGTTTATCTTTATTGTATAGCCGTTCTACTTTTTTAATAGGATATTCTAATCTTTGTAGTTCGTTGTGTACTTCTTCTTTAGTTATTGAAACTGGAAGATTACGAATTATAGCTGAAAGGTTATTTGCCTCTGGGTCCCTAAACGTATGGTAATCTAGCTTATTATCGTCTAGCAACTTGGTCACCTTTCGATAGTCTACCACCGCGGTAAGATTAATTCTTAGTTGATTTCCTTCTTGTGTAATAGTAAATTCTTCTGTGGTTTGCTCTTTCAGGTCATTTACAATTTCCTGATATTTTATCTTAGACGCATTGTGCAGGAATATCGGAGGAATTCTTACCTGTGTAGTTGTCTGTACAGATGCGCTCGAAGGTTGGTCGTTTGTATCCATTTGCGATATTACTTCAACAGCATTATCGTGGTCTGAATTATTTCGTACTTGACGGATTTAATCCGGGGAAATGTAATACTTGTTGTTTGTTATGAGCTGGTTAGGTTCAAATAAATACTTTTTGTTCATTATTATTGGTGGCGAAAGATTTTCAGAGCTCCGTTTGGTGGCCATTGCGTAGTAACTAGAACCCCCCCGCAGGGGTTCGTTTGGAACTATGTCACTGTTTATTATCAATGTTCAGTTAATTTGTAAAAAGTAAATTTGGTTATAGGTAGTAACAAGATTTTGTTTTCAAGAAGAAAACAAGTAATCTGTTGACACAAGAATCTCACTGTCGCAAACGTGTTAACTTGACCGATGCTCAGTTCGAACTCTGAATTCAGTGTAGTATTATACCATAAACGGTTACATATTTAAAAGACTTTTACGAACAAATGATAACTACCTTAAATAGACTTTAGTTATAAAACAATATCGAAACAAATTATTAGCGATAATCTAGCGGTTAAAATCTCTGGCTCTTAAGGAGGTCTATTTCTGAAGAAGTTAAATTTGATTTTAACCTGAGTAAGTGTAGAATTAACGGAGATAGCTAGGCAGTTGACACCCCCGATAACCAACATGTAATAAAAACAATCAGTGTGCTATTTGTTTCAGATAAAATTATTCCATGCAAATTAAAATAAAATGTGTTATGAAGTTCTGTTTTATGAAAGTTCTGATTTATGAAACACATACCTATTCTAAAAAGGACTAACATTATAAACCCCTCAATAAAGTCCCTAATTCTACTCGCACATTGTTCCTCTTATACTCGTATATACTTATATCTACTATTGTTCCATAATTATAATTAAACCTCAACAGGATAAACTTTATTACTCAATAAATCCGACTGGCAACATAAAGCGCTAATGCACCAGCTCGTAAAATAGGCACGAACACCATTTTGTGCTAACGCTGGAAAACGTATGATAATCTCACACTGTTTTAAGTTTATTTCAAAAATACGACCTATATGTAGGTATGTGACTGCCTTATCATGCATTATACCGTTGTTTCTATGTAAATTTCGCGTGTGCTATGGTTTATCATAATAGTTTAATATCATTGTATTGTTTATTGTTATTATGTCATATAATTTCTCTACACATTCAAGAATGATGAAAAAATTGATATACCCCTAAAAATTATAATAATACAATAATACCCAAAATTCAAGATGCCGGCCGGGCTCCGAAAGTATTATTTAATAACTTCAATCGATTATTCTTCAAAAGGGGTGGGGGTAACTAAGTTATTTTTCCTACAAAACTTGCTATAAAGACGTTTTCAACAATACTACTTTTGACTCCCCGTGCTATTTGAAATTGTGGAATTCTATATTGTAATATTTTAAGGATATATAACTGATACAATTTCGCGTCTGCCCTAATCTACTTTTCATCTCTTTTCACGTGCTTGTATTTTTTGTCATAATGTATCCTATAGTCCGTACCAGAGATCAAAGTCACTGTAGGGAACATAGGGCAATGTAATTTGTATGGGGAAATCTTACACGCCGTTGCCACTTTTCTTCTTTTCTTAACCCTGGTCCCTGGACTCTTCTTGAAGCAACTTAGCAGAGTACCGCTGGGCAACACGTAATCCCTCCTAATGCTTGAGTTAAGTGGCTTAAAACTCATAACAGCAAAACTTCTTTTGTGTGCTGAGAACCCTAGTGAGGAGTAGTTTCGGCAATACCGGTCTCCATAAGACCAACAGTGACTTTGATCTATACGGACTTTAGATATTTAATTTTTTCCATTTCCTTTATTATTGTGTTTTCAAGTTTCCAGGTTTTGTTAAAATTTATTTCTAGTCCCGGTTTTGTGTATGCTTTATTTAATTTTTATAGCACGAAACTATAAAATCGCCCATTTCTTCTCCTTCTGTGTGCGTATATAAACGACACTGACAAACTTCGCGGGTTGATTCTTAAAGTCAGCTTAAGAAAAAAAAGTTCCCATAAACGGGTATTCTAAAATGCTTCTGAGCTAAAGAGGACGAATAAAATTTTAAGCTAATAGGACATCTAGTGTTGGAAAAGTATTTTTAAGTCGATGAGAATCTGTAGATCGCCTAAATGTCTAGTAAATGATCTTAAGTAAAAGTCAGTAAAAGTAGTACAACATTTTTTTTCATACTCCCGCAATAAACGTTTTATTTATGCATTTTTTTAAGGTGTGGCGAATTAGCAGAGCCCCTAACACGAACATTACCAAAGGGTAATATTTGTATACAAGGTGTCCCGAAAATGGCGCATAATATATATGGTACGCTGTTCAGTACCGCTAAACAAGTGTGAGAAAAATGTAAAAAAAATGCACAGATCTCGCAATTCTTGCAACCATCGGAGGGTGTTGAAAACAAACACGATGTATATTTAATACGGTAATCGAATATACAGAGTCCGTAAAAATTGTGGTGCAGGTTTCAGGTACCTAATGCAAGATATCGCACTAAAAAGGAAACTAATTTTGATTTTGTATATAAGTAATCAATAATAAAATTTTTCAAGTTGAACGGCAGCTACACATTTAGGATACGACGGGGAGATGCAAGTTCGTGTTTTAAACAATAGTTTTGAGCAAAACTTTAATTAATGTCGATAAACCAAATACGGCTTACAATTCGTGGTATACGATTGGCGATTGGCCAAGGGAAACAAATTATTAAAAAAATAATATTTTGGTGGTCTTGTGTTGTTTTCTGTAATGGTAGTGAGACAACATGATGGAAAACGGGATATTCAGATGTGAAAATCTTACAGCGATCATTAGAAAAACACAAATGTAGCGAACACATTTCTTCAGCCTGAAAACTTGTTCTTTTGGGAAAACAAAATATTACTGCGGTAGCTTGACTTTATTTTAGTTACATTTTTAATATTAAGGCTGTACTTTGAAGCTATAGGCTAAATTTAGACAGCATTTATTCTAAATTTATTAGGACACTATTTATTATATTATTTTTTCTTCTTCTCCCATTCTTGCCATTTATGTTTATATTATATATTCTAACTTGGTAATAGGCACCCCATTGACTGTTGCTGGATATTTACATTTATAGTTGATATAATTTGTTGATGTTTAAATATTTCACAATCGTAAAAACAGCGATTACAATCGACAATTAAATTGAAGTTAGTTAAACGATCAATGGTAAAAAACTTTAGGTATTATCACTGAATGTACTCATCAAGCAACTCTATTTTCAAAGAGCAGCATTCTTTATTGTTACCAATTTTGAACTTTGACGACTGTAAGTTCAGGAAGCGTTTGCCAGATTTTTTGATATCAGCTTTCTGTCTTAGTTTTGTCCAAGGAATAACTTTACCTGAAGCTTGCACCACCATTTTTATTTTTATACATTCTGTATAATGAACATGGTTTTGGTTTATAATGGTTTATTATAACATTAACAATACAAATACCAAACAGACTATTATAACAGACTAGTATACCGAGTGGTTGGTATCTGAACAGGAAGTATACATTGCATATATCACGTTTATCCGAATTCCTGCTCCTAATTGTTATGGAAAAAATTGGTAATGGTAGTAAACTAAAGAGAATAATATTTCGCGTTAAAAGTTCTTTGTGTAGGTACTATTTCTTTAACATAACAATAAGTATACAATTTAAAAATGTAGCTATTTGTTGTAGTACATCTGTTTATTGGAAACGGATATATGACATACCAAGATAAGTGTTATACCGTTGATTGTTATACTAATACATATGTTATACTATAGCTTAACTTACATAACATCTCCCTTCCTAAACAAAATTATAGTCTTTGTGCCAAATAGGCAGTTGCACTGATCTCCCGGACCTAGTAGTCTTCATTAGGTTATCTTTGACTGGATCGCTTGCCCTTGGATTCTCCACTTCACTTTTTCCTGGATCTTGGGTTGTAGTGATTTTACCGTGTGCTTCTTTTTCCTCCGTGTTGGTCTCAGATGGTCGAATGTGTATTCTATTTCTTCGATAGCATCTACCGTTTGCTTCTACTTCAAAAGACCGGTCCGAGAATCTATCGGTAATGGTAGCACTTTTCCATAGTACTCCGTCGGTGGGTGCTCGGACTTTGATTTCTTGACCAATTTGTAGATTTGGTAGCTGTCGGCTGCTTTTGTCATAATGGTACTTGGCTATTCTCCGTTTTTGTACAATCTTCTCGCTCGCGTTCTCTTCTGTTCTAGGCTGCATCAGTTTCTTCGTGGTTGGTATTAAGTTTCGAGTTCTTCTAGACATTAATCTTTGCACTGGACTGGCTCCCATACCCTCAGTGGGTGTATTTCTCCACTTCAATAAGGCTTTCCATAAATCTTGGTTACTTCTTAGTGCTTTTTTAATTAGTCGTTTGGCTATTTTGACTGTAACTTCTATTTTCCCATTCGATTGACTGTAATGTGGCGAAGAGGTGTTGTGGGTAAATTCCCAATTGTTTGCGAAACCTCTAAATTCCTTGGAACTGAATTGTGGGCCATTGTCTGTGTCTAAAATCTCAGGTATTCCATGTCTGCTAAAATTCTTCTTTAAGACTTCGATTACCGCTTCGGCTGTTGTATTTTGTAGATCTTCTATTTCGAAAAAGTCAGAATACCAGTCTGCTATGATTAGGTATGTCTTCTTCTCCTGATGTTTTAGCTCGTACAGATCTGCTGTTACTCGATTCAATGGTAACGTAGGTATTCTGTGTGTCATCATTTCCGGTTTTATTTGTGCTGTCGCCATTTCATTACAGGTATCACATTGTTTAACTTTGTCTTGTACTTGTTGTGACATCCCTGGCCAAAATAACCCGTCTCTTGCCCTTCTCAGACATCCCTGTATTCCTAAATGGCTATACTGTATGCGATTCAGCATTTCTTTTCTTAGTTCCTTCGGTACAATGATTCTCTCTCCTTTGTATAGAATTCCATCTTGCGAAGTTATTTCATCCCGGTATTGCCAATATTCTTGCAGTTCAGTTGGTACCTGCTGTTTAATATCCGGCCATCCTCTGCTTACAATTTCTATTAGCTTGGATAACATAATATCCTTTGCAGTGCACTCTTTAATTTGTTTCAATCTTGAATCAGTGATGTGCATTACATAATCCGCTTGATTTATGTTCTCTACCTCTTTTGCAAATTTTCTTTCTTCTATTACTTGGAATATTTCTTCCTTCTCTGTTATTTTTTCTTGCTCTGTTTTCTTCAAGAATGCTCTTGATAAATGGTCTGCTAGATACATCTCTTTCCCCTTTTTGTACTTTACGTTTATGTTGTACCTTTGTAACCTCATTCTCATTTTCTGTAATCTTTTCGGTGTAGTGAGTAACGATTTCTTAAATATTATCTCCAGCGGTTTGTGATCTGTTTCCACGATGACCTGTTGTCTTCCGCTAAGATAGTGATCAAATCTAGTACATGCGAATACAATTGCCAAACATTCCTTTTCGATTTGGGCATAATTGCACTCGGTTGAGATCAGGGCTCTTGATGCACAAGTTACTGGTTGATCATTCTGCATCATAACAGCACCCAGGCCCTTTTCACTAGCATCGCATTGTATTTTAGCGGTTCATCTACACTGCAGTACTTTAATACTGGTAGATTAATAATCGTTTTTTTTTATTGATTCAAAAGCCTGTTTTTGTTCTGCTTGCCATACATACATATTCTCTGTTTTCAACAATCGCCTTATGGGTTCTAATACATCGGACAGTTTCGGCAAGAATTTTGCTAAGTAGGTCACAAATCCTACGTAAGTCTGTACCTCTATTTTGTCCTTTGGTCTCGGCATCTCTATAATTGCTTCAACTTTGTTCTTATCTGGTTTTAACCCTTCGTTTGAGATGACATGTCCCATGTATGTCACTTCTTTTAAGGCCAGTTTCATTTTGCTTTTATTTAGTTTCAAGTTTGTCCTTCTTGCTCGTTCCAAACTTTTTCCAGATTCTTGTCATGGTCTGCTAGTGCTTCTTCTGTAGTATTTCCACTGCCATACACTAGAATATCATCTGCTATGACTTCTACTCCCTTCAAACCTTGTAGTATTTGATGTTGTCGTCTCTGATACTCTTCTGGGGCTGATTTCAGACCAAACGGTAGCCTTAGAAATCTGTATCTCCCGATTGGCGTCCAAAAGGTGGTTAGTTTGCTGCTTGCTTCATCTAACTCTACCTGCCAGAATCCATCTTTAGCATCTAATACTGAAAATACTTGTGCCTTACTAAGATTGGGTAGTATCTCTTCGATCGTCGGTAGTTGGTAGTGTGGAGTCTTTATAGCTTCGTTTAGGTACTGCGGATCCAAACAAAATCTGAGTTTATCTCCCCGTTTCACTAATAGAATATTTGACACCCAGTCCGTTGCCTCCTCCACCTTCTTAATCAATCCATTTGCCAACATTTCTTCAATTTTCTTTTCTAGACTCTTCCGGAGATTAACTGAAATTCTTCGGGGTGGTGCCTGTGTGGGTTTGACTTTTTCATCCAATTCTATATGATACTTTCCTTCCATTTTTCCTAAACCTTCAAACACATCTTCAAACTCCTTTATCAGTTTTTCGTATCTCTGTTCCGTTCTTGATTCTACTGTATTTACGAACTCCTGATTTACTTTTACTAAATTTAGTCTCATGCAGGTCTCTGCTGGCAGTAGTGGTAGTTGTTTGGTGAGAATAATTTGAAATTTCAGTTTGTATTTTACTGCCTTTATTTTACACTTCACCTCTGCTACCCCTAAAGGATTAATTATTTCCCCTCCGTAACATTTCAGTTTTACGTTGGATTTCTCAAGGTGTGGGTCTGTCTGTTCGGTAATAACACGATAGTCATCCAGGCTCATGACATTGCAGGTTGCTCCGGTATCTATTTGACACTTAATTGCTTTTTTTTCTTTCTTTCAGTGTAGAGGTTCAACATTGCTGTTAGACTTTTCTTTGTTGTACTTTGGTGCATATTGACCATCTCGATAACTTGATAGGCGTAGTCTTCATCTGATGTATTTTCTGCCTCATCGCTGCTCTGTGTCGTGTCTTCTGTTACTTGATGCAGAGTTTTGCCTTTCTTCGACTCTTTCTTGTATTTGTTCTTCTTAATTAAACAAACTTCCTCTGAATGGTTATTCTTACCGCAGTAACTACATTTTGCTCCAAATGCTGGACATTTCAACTTGTTTCTTTCATGCTTTGTACCACAGTATTTGCACTTAGTAAGCATGTTACTTGCTATCTGCTGCTTGTTGCTTTTCGTAGCTCGCACTCTGCCGACGGCTTCTGTTTCTGCGTTTATAGTCCTTAGCTGCTTGTCTGCTATTTCTCTAGATCTACATGTATCTATTGCTGATGTTAGCGTTAATTTAGCCTCGCTCAACAATCTTCTGCGTAAACCATTATCGTTGATACCAATAACTAGCCTATCTCTTATCAGATCATGTTCTAAGGTTACAAATGCACATGTTTTAGCTAGATGCCTAAGCTTACAAACATATTCATCTATTGACAACTCATCTTGATTTGTAGTATTGAAAATGTACCTTTCGTATATTACGTTTACCATCGGTAATGTTTTTCTAATTTCTCCAGAATTGTTGTACTATTCTTTCTCTCGTCCTCTGTCAGTGGAAGTGATTTGTAGATTTGGTAACACTCTTTTCCTACAATAGACAAAAGTGTTGCTACTTTAACCTTTTCTTCTTTCTCTTCCAATCCCGAAGCTACGAGATAATTCATCCATTGCTCCTTGAAAAACTTAAAGTTCTCTGTGGCATTGCCCTTAAAAGATATAGCAGTAGGTAATGGTAACGACATTATGCTCTCACCCTGATTATTCCTTTCTTTCCACAATAGGGATATGTCGATGACCTCTTGCGAATCCTGTGTAGGGTTTCCCTATACTTCGAGCTTTTTTTTTTTCAAATTGCAGCGCACAGGTTCTTTGTTGTGTGTTCTTGCTTTCTACTCTAATTCCTGCAAATTTTCTTGTGTAAATCTGCTGCTTTTCTAACACACTACTATTCAGTACTATTCTGACACCATGTTGTAGTACATCTGTTTATTGGAAACGGATATATGACATACCAAAATAAGTGTTATACTAATACATATGTTATACTATAGCTTAACTTACATAACACTATTCAAAAAATACTCATATTTTTCGAATGTACCTTCATATTTAAATTTTATATATTTATTTTTATATTATTTATTATACAAAGAATTCTTAAAATTGAACGACGCGGAATATTATTCTCTTTAATTTGGTACAATTACCAATTTTTTTTCATAAAAATGGCGAAGAGGAATTCGCATAGATGTGATAAACAATGTAAACGGCTTATGTTCATGGATATGACCAACCACTTTGTATAAATGTTGCTTACTGGGCTAAAGTAATAAACTAAGTGAATATACAGGGCGTAGAATTGAATTATGCGACATAGCCAATACCAATACCAATTTATTCCATAAAAACGGGGAGCTGCGCGCAATATTATTCTCTTTAATTTGGTACCATTACCAATTTGTTCCATAAAAATGGGCAGCAGGAATTCGCATAAACGTGATATGCAATGTAAACGGCTTATGTGCGGGGATATGACCAACCACTCGGTATAAATGTTGCTTACTTGGCTAAACTAATAAACTAAGTGAATATACAGGGTGTCGAATTGAATTACGCTACATAGGGAAATCAATGGTAAAATTTTAAAAGTCCCTTATTTCGGGGGAAAAACCCTCAGCTTGGCAAAATTTTGCGAAGATGCTTATAAGCCGTTCTGAAGCTCGATTACCCAAGTGTTTAATTGCGCAATCAAAATATATAATTTTAAAATGAGAATAAATTAGAAACGAATTAATGCTTTAAGACAAAATCACTTAAGACTTTTACGACAGGTAGCACTATATAAGTGTTCATATTATAATATAATATTACAGAATATCAGCAGAAGAAACATTTGGTAAAAATAGATTATTATTACGTTCTAAACATTTTGTATTTTTTGGTTTTGTTTTCTTTTCGAGTGAAGGTATTCACAACAAAAATATTTTCGGATATTTTCCAAGGACAGAATTAACGCTTCTGCGCAACCGCTTACAGAACAACGCGTGCCGTCCGACAACGCTACCAACTCCGCATGCTCGCATCCTGGTTAGATCCCGCGTGACGGTATTTCGTGACGCGGAACCTATAACTCGCCTCCGTATAAGTGTTTTCAACACTAAAAATCTTTTCGCTCAAATTTGTAAGATATGAAGATGTAAAGTTAACACTTGTAACTTTTTAAAAATTGGAAATGAAACTGACTAAGGGTACTCTATTTGTAGAAAATAATGTCTTTTATTGTTTCCAAATTGCAAAAAAGCACGTAATTCCCAATTATTAAATAATTACTGAAGACATTTTTACATCGAGATAGCGCGAAAATGATTCTGGCAACATTGTGCTCTGTTCAAAAATCAGTCGTATGGTTTCCCAGGTAATAATGAGTAGATAACAATGAAAATAAATAGCCTCCTAACAAGTTATAAAATGTGGATGTTTTGATTTGTTTCTGTGACAAAAAAAGTAGAAATTAGGGGATATTTTCTTCTAGTTTTTTGTGTATGCCAGATTGTGCATATCTTTTTCGGTTAATAACTACAAAACCACTGCAGGTAGAATTTTTTTTGTATTTTTCCCTTACTCCCTTGTCAGTCACCTACAACGCCCCATAAATATTATGCGCCATTTTCGGGACACCCTGTATAGAGATTACACTATTACCCAACTTCTAGCCGCTCAAATTTTAAAAGTCTAGGCACTCGGGAACTGTAAAATGCAAACAAAAATTTATTTCCACCCCCTCCCCCCGTTGTTAATAACCTCATATTTACAATTTCATAATATACTTGAAGCTATCATAACAATAGTATTTTCTGAAATATTGAACTAGTCTTGTATCAACTCGTCCCTACGGCAATCTAACACCTCTCCCAGATCTAAACTTCTCATCGAAGTTGCTGAACTAGTCAATTCCATAGGGGTTCACGTAGAGTTAGATCAAGATCGGTTACTCCATCTCGAAGCTCCTTTCTTGAAATAATAGTTGTACTTGTGCTGCATGTGGTTTTGCATTAAATCTTGAACTGCAATTATCTTGTACAATTTAGCATAAAATGCAATATTGATCATAAATAAAATAACGCTAATTGATTGGCATGTCAAATCAACGGCATCCCCATAGAGTTCGGTCATCACGTGGTTTACCCCGGTGGGCAAACCCAATATCTATGTTAACCGTGGGACCTATCACCACGTGACCTGCGTTTTTCTATTGTTGGAAGCGGTAACCTTAAGGCTGCAGTTTACACCTTGAAATATACCCCATTTTATGCACATTTTGTTCCAATTTTTCAGAGCCAATTTTAAAGTAGGAAGGGCGGGCGAAATTTTTTTCTTATTATTGGTGTTTTATCTGTCTACCCATAGAACGTTTTTGTTTAATTTCTAAAAAATAACTTTTCAGCATTAAAAAATGTACAACTCTATTTTACTTTAAAATTTTCAAGTAGTATTTACAAAAATATGGATATCGAAAAATTCTCTCTATCAATAGATAGATATAACCACGCTCTTTCAAATGCCACAAGAATTTTTTTTCTAAAATGCAAATTAATTCGGAAATAATGGAAATAAAATTTTAGAAATATCAATATAATTCACCTTTTGCAATTTAGCGTATAGGCAACACAACTAACAGGACAATTAACTGTCAATGGAGCCAATACACAAAAGGCGGATTATAACGGATTACAACTTTCTACTAGGTATTGTTATTTGACAAAAAAAAATTAAAATAATATAACGACAAAATCTATATTCAATACAGTAAATTCATTATTCTTTATTGCATTTATCAATTTTAGTAACGTCAGAAGAATCTGAAATATTTAAAAATATGAAACAAAATTCCAAGGCAAGCATTATTCTTGTTATTGTAGGTATGCAACTTTCCATACATCAAATTCGATTTTGCTTTAAGTAAATGCCAGCCTTAAAATGTATTGTTTTTGTATAACAACCCATGAGGTAACCACGTGCGCGTTTGCTGACGTCACATGACCAGTGCCTTGACAACCTAGCAGTTCAGTCAAATAATGCACGTCATGAATAAATTTGATGACGTCACAATCTTGTATGTGTATATGCAAAAATTAAACTTTTTAAATTGTTAAAATAACCCTAAGTTTTTAATGCACCAAATAAGGAATAAACGAACGAAACTAACCTGCAAATAAAACCACAACAAATGTGTAAATTTGGTGGAAGTAATTAGTAATACCAACCTAAACACATATGACGATGGGTTTGCTATACAATATAAATATCTGTAACCTGATTTGTTATTTATGTACAAAAATACATGGGCATTTTAGCAGCCTACCGTCGGAGACCACCCATCGGACTTCCAGTTCTCTGAATCGAACTCTGAACCTTCAGCGCTGCAGCCAAAGTACCTAACCATAGGACTATAAATAGTTTATTTAAAAACAACTGAACTTTTTCGTTATATTATTTATCCCATTAATAGGCTAGTGTAAATATTAGTGTAGAGGATTTTTTCTTGATCGGCGTATTTACTGTTGCGAGAGCTACTTTTTCATTCTTTAAAAATCCGTAGAAGCGTCCATCTTAAGCTAGAATTAATCTCTTTTGTCCAAAAGAAAGTAAAAAGAACTCCAAGCTTTCCAGATTGTAGAACCGAATTTAATCCGTTCTTGTTCTGAACACGCCTTTCAAAGTAATTGTAACCCCAGCCGGCTGAGATAATAGAAGCTGGTTCCACAAACCTGTTAGTTGGATGTATCTCAATTAGTTTTACACCCCACAGTTGCGGCAAAAGTTGTCACCACAACAAGGGGAAACTCTGTCCTTTCGTGGACCGAACCGTAGAGTTTATAAAGTGAGGTTTTCGTGTGAAACTATATTATACGGTATTTTCCTAATTTTGTGAACTCATACTCAGCACTGTTGAAGGAAATGCAAATCGTAAGCCTTTAATCCTTACTTACAATATATGCACTAAGGTAGAGGACGTATGTTTACGGATTTCACGGTGGTTTATGGACCGTTAAAATATAGCTGTAGTAGTACCTACAACGAAAAATTCTCCGCACGAACATAACCGCAGTATATAAAAAAGTAAACAAGTTAAACATATTTTACGATCAAAAGTTGATGTTTTAGCAATATCTGTTAGCATATTGATTAATCATTATTAATGAAAATAAAATTTTCCAAGACTGTTATCCTTCTATAGAGTAGGTACTAAACTTATAATAAAAAAAGGGTGGGGGATTATTTCAGCTTAATTTAGTTATAAAGTTATAAAGCAGACAAGTCACTAAAATATAACGTGACAATATTATCAGTAACATAGTATCAGTAACAGTAGTGGTTATTCTTACTCAGTCTACCATTGAAGGTACCCATACTAAATATTTTATAACACAGCAATTGTACCCGATGACCAAATGCTTGTGATGAGTGGGATGTACATTAAATTAACCTGAAGAAATATTGCACTAAGGCCCGGTATTACAATCTCAGTTTAAACCACAGCGTCCCAGTTGAACATTAGAATACAAAGGGAAATTTTGAGAAAGTCTTAAACTGAGATTGTAATACCGGGCCTAAAAGTGCTATAATAAACTAAAACCAACTGACGTTTTAATACTTACTAGATTAAACTGTCATGATACTGTGTATGGTTCATTTTATTAAAGCACTATACCAAAAAAAAAAAAAAAAACAATAAATAAAGAAGAATCTGACAAAGAACTGAATTGGAAAACGCACTACTTAACTTGTTTAAATGAAAATCAGAAACTCAACATTATTCTGCATATTAATCCAGCCGGAATAAGCTGCACATCACAACGGATAAGGAAATCACACATAATATACAGGGTGTAGAATGGAATGCCCCAATATAGAGATTTCAATGGTAAACCCTTAATATATATAATACTATCTTCCATAATTATTATTTTAGGATAGGCCCGTATAGGTTTGTTATAGAGAAAAATCTTCTGCGTCTATGCCTTCATTCATTTTTAATTTGGTGTTTTTCAAGGACTGAGAAATTAGAAAATAGGAATGGCTGTTTTGACGAAAAACTAGTGTGTTTGAGTTGAGTTGTGACAACTTCCGTTCAGCAATCCCTTATTAGTTCACGGGTGCTGCTTCCAGAATAATACCGTTTTCTCGTTACTAGTTTTTTTCCAATGAAAACATAATAATTGGTATAAAATAAACGTTTGGTAAGATATATGAATGGAATGCAATTACAATATTAAAGTTCGTTTAAAGCAGAAGAGGAATTACTATAACAGGTCACGTGATTCGAGAGCGGTCATAGAGCGGTTTTATTGGAATCGAACTCCAACCAACACAAAACGGAGTCAAAAGTGTCAAAAGATCCACTGGGAGTGCCAAGACGAACGCAACTTAAATTTCACATATAAGTGTCAGTAGGTACAACTGGCATTACGCTGAGTAGTTACATCCTTTTTCTAGGTGGGCACTCTGGGGGGTGAAGTTATAGAGAAAGGCACGTGGTTTCCTGACATCGCCCCAAGACTTCCCTCGCTATAATAATTCCAAGGAACGACATATTTTTGCCAAAATAGTGTTCGTTATTCTTCGGTTTCTCGCTTTGCGAACAAACAAAAAATAATATCGTAAACATTTATGGATACAGAATTTTGTTCATATACAATATAACAAGACCTTGGATTTTTACCGGAAAAATACAGTGGTAGTTATCGAAACATTGTTGCTAGGTAAAGCACGACAGTAAAATGGATTTAAAAAATCGAGTCCATTAGCACTAGTGTTTTTTCGGTTTTATATTGTGCTTGAGTGCTTTACCTTATAACAAGAATGTTAGGGCACTACTGCTGAAATTTATCATAAGAAAAATACAAGGTCGAGTTATATTTAACAAGACAAAATCCAGAATATGTAATGAAATAATAATAAACAGTGAAAACAACACTCTACCAACAAGTAAACAACTCCCTACCAACAACTAAACAAACACTATAGCAACGGGGTTTTTTAAATGAGGACGGGGCATTTTTATGGGACCAGGCGCGAAATATGGAATCCTATTGGCTGACGTTTCGGATGTTGCTTAAATAGTACTGTATGAGGAATTTTGTCTCTACAGAAACCTATTATACATTTTTTTCTCTAAAATAAATGCGTGATTCAGTTCTACACCCTGTAGAGAAAATGTAAAGCTCATAATATGAACTCCCTTTAGCAAAATTACAATGGATATGACAAAGAAACATTTCTATGAATTCTTCTTAGCAAACTTGATGATTCATACTTTTAAACTTTGCTATGAATGTGTGCTGTGACAAAAGGAGTAATTAATAAAACCAGTACATTCAAAAATAGAAAATAAAAAGATACAAGCCTAATATGTGAGGTAATAATTTATGATGTCACTGAAAACTCAATTTGAACAAGATAGGATAATTAATAGCGTATCTAATAATAGATTAAACTTGTAATGGAATTATCTAAAGTGCCATTAATTGCCTGGCGTATAATTGGAACTACATCTGATGCTACAGGTATTCCAATGCCACTATATTTTCAAATAAAGGTAGTTTTATCACCTTTGTTTCTTTCTAGCCGTTTAATCCTTAGACAGGAAATAAAATGTATTATGACAGTAGCAATCTAAAATTAACACTCTGAATATTAAATTAAGCATCCTCTCTTAATACCATTTTTAACAGAGATGGTAAAGATACTTTTAAAAAATAGCTCTTTACACTAGAAGCTGTTTTATAAAAATATTATAGTTTAGCTATGTGTTATAAGCGTATGAAACCAGCATAAAATTAATGTAAGTAGTTTAATCCTTGACTGGGGCATTAAATTTGCAATTGGGGGTCCCAAAATAAAAACGTAAAGAAAATTGTTTATTTATTTTTATGATTTACGTTTGTAGCGGAAAGTAGCTTCGCGATTTTCCCTACAGCTACATTTTATGAGTAGCGCACTACGCTCAAGCTTTTTCTAAATAGAATCGCTAGCAAGCTATACCAAAATCGTAGCTTAGCTACATACAGTAGCACGCTACAAATAGCGAGCTACTACTACACACCTCTGCTAGGTGAGGTAGTATCTTTTTTAAATTGTATATATCTGAAAAATTATGGTATCGTTGAGACAAGTGTCTAGAACAAATACCGATGTTGCTATGAATGTGACCGGTAGCTGCTATTTGTCAGTTACTACTAGGAGTGGGTGATGTGATATTGTAATTGTAAAAGATATCGATATTCTCCATATATCGAATACATCGATGTGTCGAATATATCGATATTTTTCAAATTCGATATCAATATTCCCAGCCCTAACGCTTAGTCGTACAAGGCTGTCAATATCGTTGAAGGCACCCTAGTTCTTAAGCACCAGGAGTGCATAAAGCGTTTGTTTATCAAATAGCTCTATGCATATTTTGACATGTTCCATTCTTCATTATTCTTTCTTTATGCACATATAAAATATTTATTTATCTATTTATTATTTTTTTGCTATGTATTCCAATAATGTGGAAATTCGTAACTTTCTTAATGCCCAATCGTCATAAACATAACAAACCAAAACAAGCATAAACACGAACCTTTAAGGTATAAGATTTGAGTGCTCGATTGTGCTGAGATAGGTAAGCGATATTCAAATTTGCATATCGAATGAATTCATATTTTCCAAATTCGATATCGATATATCGAAAAAATTCCCACCCCTAGTTACTGTTAACTACCGAGGTCCGTGAATTACCTTTATTGTAGAATAGTTAGGTCGTGCCATTCATTTCCACTATAATACGCTGGGCGAGCCATTGCACGAAAATGACGAATTTTCGTGCAAAATTTAAAGAATTAAAACTGGGAGACTACAATTTTTATTTCTTTGGTAACAACAATTTGTCTTCTACTTCCTACAAACGCGGCAGAAGTGCACGAATTTTTAAATTTAAACCCTGTGATAACTAATAGGGGTGAAAATTTTGTTCTGCGGAATGATAACCATAACAACATAATTATGTTTTCCTGCGAAACTAATATACGTTTTTTATCAAACCTTAATGAAGTGTATCTCGACGGAACTTTTCAATATTGTTCAAAACATTTTCTACAATTATTTACCATCCATGGATTGAAGAATGACCACTACATCCCGTTGGTATATTTCTTGCTACCTAATAAATTAACAAAAACTTATAAACTCGCCCTATCATATTTAAAAGAGGAATGTAGTAAACTAGGTGTTTGTTTTTCACCGTCAAGAGTTACCGCAGATTTCGAAATCGCAATACATAAAAGTGTTGCTGAAATTTTTCCTGAGACGATTTTAAGAGGATGTCGATTTCATTTAGGGCAGGCATGGTAAGTTAAAAAGAAAATTGTGTTATCATTTTATTAATTAATTAATCTTTATTCCTGTTCAATAGGTATAGAAAAATCCAACAGCTTGGGCTTTCCACGGAATATAATAAAAAAGATTCAGATGTTTCCCGATATTTAACGTATATCTTTTCACTGCCCTTCCTGCCTCCGGAAGAAGTTGGAAACATTTTTGCACTGGAACTTGCCGAGTATCAACCCCAAAACGACAGCGTTACTAAATTTGCAGATTATTTAGTCGAAAATTACATTGCCGAGGATTCTTCATTTCCACCTTACATATGGGCTGAGCATTCCGCGTCGGTGCAAAGGACCACAAATGCGTGTGAATCCTTTCACGCCAAATTTAATTCTTCTTTCTATGCTCCGCACCCAAATATCTACCAATTTGTAAATATATTATCAAATTTTCAAATAGATTCCTACGTAAGGCAACGAAGTGTATTGGGCAGAAATAAGATTTACGATCGTGCGGTAATTAATAGGAAGGAATTTTTAGAAAATAGAATACGCGAGCTCGCAGAAGGAAAAATAAAAACTATTGATTTTATTAAATCAGTAGCCCATCAATTTAAATCAGTAAAAAAATTGTGATTTGGTTATTTTTTATTCTCTATTATAATTCTATAATAAATATATATATATATATATATATCATTCATCATCAACATTTTTAGTAATTTACAATTTTGTTTTGTTTTTCTTTATAATTTTGTATGTAAGTTTTGGTTGTTTATTTTTCTTTATAATTCTGTAATAAATGTATATCAAACATTTTTAGTAATTTACAATTTTGTTTTGTTTTTCTTTGTAATTTTGTATGTAAGTTTTGGTTGTTTTTTTTTTCTCTATAATTGTGTAATAAATATATATCAAACATTTTTAGTAATTTACAATTTTGTTCATTTATTTTCAATGGTTTTCTTTGTAATTTTGTATGTAAGTTTTATAAGTAAAATTTTAGAAGGCCGTAATAGACTAGTTTACTTTAAATGGATTCATTCTCATATAGCCCACTCGGGAACCAACTCGATTTATAAGTTACTTATGCCCGATTGCACCGTCGTCACTTAAATTTTAAGCGAGCCTTAAAAGTTGAATTGCCATGGATACAATTGTCACCAAGAATTGTATCCATGGCAATTAAACTTTTAAGGCTCCCTTAAAATTTAAGTGACGACGGTGCAATCGGGCATTAATTATCTACTTACTTTTACCTTTGCAAGCGGGAACCAACTCAATTTATCAGTTACCCAATTATCTACTGATAAGGAGACCTACTTTTACCTTAGCAAGCGGGAACCAACTCGACCCCCGGATTATGAGTAAGGTAATAATCTACTGATAACGGGAACCAACTCGTCCCCGTCCGAATAAATACCTTACGGACTAAGGTATTTATTCTGTGATTGTTGCAAATTAACTTAAAGTAGTTGTCTGAAGTTGAATGATGAGAATGTGTCTTCAATATTCAGTCGAGGGAGCAGTAAATGATATCGGAATTCACCAAGTAAGTTTTAATCTCACCAACAGCTCCATCGGCCAACATTTTAAATTTAACGTCGGTAAGGACTACAAAGTTACTAAACATTTTGTGTGGTTGCTAATGCTAAGCCCTTGCTATGATATTTATGATTGTTATGACAAATTTAGAAACTTTCTTGAATAAAATGAGTGAGGGTGTAACTCATTCTCAAAATGAGTAGAGAATGAATATAGGATGAGTGTAGGATGAGGAGGATTTAAGTTACGTCCCTGAATTCGGCCCTAAAACTTCATTTAGCACTAAATTTAACTAATGGAAACAAAAGGAAAAAATCGCGCCTGTATGAAGCCCCTTAAGAAGTAAGAAATAAACTACAGAAAGTCAAATTTAAGAGTTGTATTGTTTCCATACTATATAATTAAAATAGTGTTCGCTAACTGCTATTAAAAAACGTAATTAATTATAAAATGAAAATCAAAGCAATACACAAAATGAACTCGAGAGTATATAATTTTTGGTTAGGATCAAAACTATTCACAGGTATCTTTAATCTCTATTGATTATTAATTCAATTATAATCCAGGTTGCCATTTAATTTGGTATTTCGGTTGCATTTTTTACTATTTCGCTTGAGTATAGCAGCTGATATCAAATTCGTATAATGGGTATAGTATAAGATTAACAAAGGGAAGCGTACCTTTCTAATAAATTAGAATATAAATAAAATATAATGAGTATGGCACTTCAGGTTAAAACCATTTCCGATTAAAATAAAAACCTTTTCCTGCTTTTGTCTCCTACCAAAATTATCTCCCACGCCCTCACAATGACATAATTAGATTCCTGCAAAGCTTTCAGCTCCACTTCACGAATTATAAAATGAACCTAATGAAACCCTAATTTTACTTATCACAGACATCTCGGCCTCGCGGCTTAACAATGTCCTCCACAAGCCATCACCCCTAATCCCTTATCTGTAAAATAGTCATTGCACACCCTATCGAAACGATAAATCACTGAACTGCGGGTCGGTTGTCTGTTACAGATACGTTCGCCAGCAAAGTGGCAGCCATCCAGGACAAGCATGCTGATGCCAGCGTTGGAAACGTGACCGGAAGTAACGCTGTCAATGTTTTCCTTGGCATCGGAGTCGCGTGGTCCATCGCTGCTATATACCACAAAGTTCACGATAACATATTTAAAGTGAAGCCTGGAAAGTAAGTAGAAACATGTATTTTAACATTTATATTTTTCCCATTCAAAGAGTTGTATTTTCAACAAAAGAAGATGTAAATATTAATAGTTACTATGTACTATTAATCGAGTTCCGATGTAAACTGGCAGAAAAAACAATTATATATTTGCCGAAAATATTGCAATCGAACTTCTTTTATAAACGAGTGTACAAGGTATAGAATTGGTTCAGGCACCATAACAAATTCAATGCATAGGTACTTTATATACATTTATTTGTTACCCTAATTATTTTAAAAGTAAACTACCCAATTTTTTTTGTAAGGAAAGAAATACTAAATCCGGACGTTCTATTGGTTTGAGTAGATAGAAAAGAATTTTAAAAATTAATTCATGCTCGAGCGTCTGAATTTGAAAATTAGGTGCTTTTCTTAACACTAATTTGTCTTTGATATTCACAGGTCGATTATTTTCTGCAGCACGAAAAATTCAGAAATTCATATTTTGGAAACTATTGAATATTGAACCTAAGTTTATTAGAATTTTTTTCGTGTTTTCATTTCTTTTAGTGCCTACCAAAGTTTGTAAAGTAGTTTTATTGACAACCTGTAAGTACTATAATAAAAACTATTAGTATTTCCTGTAATGCAAAACAGGGTTGTCAGTTTATGATGCACTTATTTTGTATAAGACATTTGAGCTTACTAATATATTATTTTATTAAATGTTAAAAAGATTAATAACAATCAGCGTTCACTAATTTCCAAGATAATAAAAGTAAGATACCTACCTACATGAAGATTAAAGAATATGATAATATGTGGAGGTTAAGAATTTCCAGAATTTCAAATAAACTGGAATATATGTAGTATGCATACTACTACTATGCTGAACATTCCTTTATCACTAACCACAGAGCTAATAGTTCCTGTCGCTCCCTAGTTCTCTACAATTACACAAAGTTGGACAAGTTTATTGATTTGCCGTTAGGTTACTAAACATTTGTGGTAAGATTGTCCGTTTCAACATAACTTTACATATTGTCCTGTTAAAATAGAAATCAAAATAAGAGCAAAACTAAGAGACGGATCACAGGTAGTTAATATCATACGTACACAAGACCAAGATTTCACGCCACCATGTAGGGTTAGCAATAGTAACAAAAACAATGTCATTACTTAATTGTCCGATGTCTTAGTATGTCTATAAAAAATTAAAGTATGAAATATACAGAACCCTAAGAAGACTGGCGCCAATATAACAGAAAATAAAGCAAAACGAACACGGTTAGCGCTAATGGAAGGTCCACGTATAGAATAAGTATGAAAATACTGTAGTAGGAATAATCGTTAAAGATTGTCGGTGAAGCCTACTTTTCTGGTAAGCTGAAGAACATAATCCACAAACCCCCCAAGAGATGAATAAAGTATGAAGGAAAGAAAGGAAATGAAGGAAAGGAAGCAAATGCCAAAGAAGTCACCAAAATCACTCAATCTACAAACAAATTTATTACTATTGAATGTAAGACTTTCAACATGGACAACAATGGAAATGCACATTTCACAGCAGCAACTAATAAATTAAAGCTTAATTTTAATAATTTTTTTTTAATACAAAAAAGTACGCTTTTATGCATGCCTCATGTAACAAACTTTTAATTTCATTTGCATCAAAATGCGCGACAGAATAAGTTTAAATTTACTTAAACTTTTAATCAAATTTACCGAAAAGCGTTATTACTTTAGCTTTAATATGGATTAAACCAAGCCTTTTAGTCGCAGGCGACAAAATTCTAATTAATTTTTTAGAAAATTAAACCATGAAAGTACCTATCGATGTTTGACTTGATTGTAAGTAATTCTGAATTGCAAGACCAAATTTAATTTCAACGTAGAGATGAATAAGAAAAATAATGCCCTCTCACTAAAACAACGGTTTAATTAATATTAAAGATCATTGTTAAAATGTTAAAGGGAACGTTGTACACAGGGATCTAAAATAAACTTGGTCAAATTGCTTGTAGTTCCATTTAACTTATTTAACTTACTTGGAATCACACTCAACGCAATCAAATTTATTTTAGATCACTCTGTATAAGTTATACCTTTCAACAAACTTCTCTTTTAGATAGTTTCTGTAAATATTAACTTAACTAGACCATGTAGGACAGTAGTTGTAGCAGTAGACCAGTGATATTTTTTACCAGAAAGAACTTTTAACTTGTAATTTAATTCTTTTTTAGTATTTAATTGTTAAACAAATTTGGATACTGTCCCATTTTGGCTCTGCTCTCCCCGCAACAGTCTTGTAAACATAACATCACAATTTTGTGAACAATCGCAATTGAAATATTGTTAATTTTTGCCATGTCAAGTCAGAAAGAAGGCTTATATAAATCCTTTTAATGTTACGCTAGCAGAACTGGAAGCACCACATATTCTTTAGCATTGTCCTTGAATGTACCTATATCCAGGAAGGTTAGAGTGATTTACTCGCCTCACTTCCATATTATGTTAAGTTATGTCAAGCAAGGAAAAGAATATTTGCGGCAACCAGAATCATAATGAACCAATACCTACATTCGCTTCTTCTGGATTTTGCATTGTAGGAGTCAGAATTAAGGGTAGCATCAAGAAGGGAAATCTTCCTGACTGCTTCATTTACTATGGGAATATGCCTACCTCCAATCTCTCTTGTGTTCTCATTGCCCTATTGCCCTGTAGTACCAGTAGAACTAAAAAATTTCACAAAACAATGCACATTTCTAGTTTCCTTGCTACTGTAACTTTTCTGATGTTAAGCCAACAGATTAAAAGCTCGGAACCCAGCATAAATGTATTCCCTGCAGTGTACAGCTATAAGGTAATTCTGGGGCAAAGTTACCAAGCTATGTCCAATTCCAATGGAGAGTGATCTCTAGATGCCTGTCGACGAAACACCTCCTCTTTGCCAAATCACATTGACGCCGCCCTTATGAATTATCTAGGTCGTGTCTCTGCCAATATACCTATCAGTGTGTTATGAAAACTCCTCAGTTCTTTGTAAGCTTTGATCTTGCTCTTGCTTCGTCATTATCATTTTAATTAATAGTATTATGTCACAGTTTTCTGAACTCTCCAGGTGTCGCTGTCTAGTTGTTTTAATACGGTGATGGTAACTACCAAAGTAACCATGTTGCGTGAAAGCCTCAGTTAGATGGAGTTGCTATCACCGTATGTTGTTTTTAACCAATTCGGAAATTGCTTAAAGTACTCCGCCTCCATTCTTCCCAGCTTCTCTGCCACTTATCCAATGTTTCCCCCCTCTCTGCAATTCTTTCCCTCCTTGCTCTTCCCTTGTGTGTCACACCTTTCCTTCACAATGCAGGGATTATAGCGCAGTCTCTGTGGCTATAGTTCTCTATGTGTAGTGTAGTTGTGCTTATAATTATGCCCCTTTTCCCTTGCTTTGTTCCTGCGATTTTGGAGTACTTTTTGTATTGGAGAGCAGAGCATTAGCCCATACGGGGACTCCATACAGAAATTCCCTACTGTAAGCTATAATCTTGCCTTAGCTCCTCCAAGTCCTCCTACCATAGGTTTGTTTAGATCCACCTCTTTCTGGTCTTCTTTATACGCTATGATTTACATGTTCACCGAAACTCAGGTTTTTGTCAAATATTATTCCGAGGTATTTCAACGAGTTTTTGATTTCAATAGGCCATGAACAAGAGATTAAAAATTATTCAGTTCCGTTTAGTAGCGTCACCTCAGATTTCTCTAGTGCTGGTCCCCTCTATTGCAACCAATATCTGATTTTTTGTATTCACAAACCATGACATTTTCTTTCTCTTTTATGGTAGTGGCTACGACACCCAGGTCGGCTGTGTATGCACAGTCCTGATTCCTTCTGAAATCGTCGATTGTAACATTACTTCGTGTGTTATGGTCCAGAGAGACGGCCCTAAGACTTAGCCACAGATAATATAAGACTTAGCATGATGAAGCATCTGCCGTTACTTTGTTTACATTGTTTTCTGTGACAATAGTGCGCTGTTGTAAATATCTCTTGATAATGTTTACAAGATAGACACGGGACTTATGTCTAGGATTAGAAGGACGTAGTTTTCTTCTTCTACGACTTTTGCTTTTTTCTGTCTCCGCGATCTCTGTGACCTTGCGACCCCGCTTTTACGCTGGACCTATCTTGTTTTGTTTAAATCCGTGCAGATTCTCAGAAAGGCCATCTTTTTCCTGCAGTTCTTGTATCAACCTGGCCGCTACCAGCTGTTCTAATACCTTCTCTAAAACATTTAGCATACAAAGGGACCGTAACCTTTCTGATCTTCGTTTTCTTAGATTTGTTTCAGATTTCTGGAAATTCTCTGCTCCTTAATTGGTTATTCATTAACAATAACATCTCTTTAGGTCTTTAGTTTCACAATTTCCGGTACAATGATATGTTTGCCTGTGGCCTTTTTTGCTTCTTAAACCAGGCGTTTGATATAATCTAAGAAATTGAATAAAGTAACAAATAAAGTAGGTGCAGGTAATAGTGTAAGTTTCGTTTCTTTTATGAAAAGAGCCATCTCCGTTTTAAAGTATTAACAATAAGAGACAGTTTATTTATGAGGGTAGAAATATTCCAGCATCTTTGAGAGTTGGTGGAAGGCTACTTACCACTGTATTCCATAGGAGTCTATGTCACAACGGCCACCGGTCACAACGGCCACCTCATATTTTGGCCGTTATGGTTATGGTCACAACGGCCACCTATAAGTTTTGGTCACAACGGCCACCTTGGTCACATCGGCCACCCAGGCTCGTGGTCACAACGGCCACCTGGGTCACAACGGCCACCCTTGTTTCTAATTTGTAACACCAAACAACGCTGGTCACAACGGCCACCTTGGTCACAACGGCCACCCGATTCTGCTAGTCACATCGGCCACCCTATTCTGCTGGTCACAACGGCCACCTTGGTCACATCGGCCACTCGTAACAGCTATTTTCAATAAAACGTTCACGCAATAATGTATAAATGTAGCAATTCATATGTAAAAGTGCCTGATAACATCCAACTGATATTTATGCCCCGCAATGCGCCATTCATAGAAATACTGGAAACTATTCATTCAAACTGTACAAATTAAAAATAAGTGCCAGCCTACCATTCTAAAGCTTGTCGCTTAGGATTAAAGGTTGAAACATTAACACGCTTGCAGATCGTTGGGAATGTTCTTCTTCGTGAATTTATTTTAAAAATCCACCCAAAAATAATCAAGCTATATAGCACAGCATGAAGTAGTAAAGAAGCTACTTTTTAGGCATTGTAGAAATCTAAGTTTTTTTGAACGCCTACTAGATCTACGGTCATCTATATGCATCTCCTTTTTACACATACAATTTAGCTTTCCAACTACTTCCACTCGTTGCTGTGTCAGCGTGTCTAAAAATGAATTATATCTAGTTACCTGAAAAATTTGTTTGCATGTAAATTTTTATGTGCCACTATTTATAGATTAGTATTGTCTTATCCAGAACTGTCTTCACTTCAAATAACTTTAATTATAATTTTTTTTTATTTGCACGAAAGCTTGAAAAATATCGCGTATATAGTGTAGGTACTTACTTACTTTTTAGAACACTGTTAGGGAATGCATATAGCCCCGGTAGTGTAGCGACTAGCATGCTAGGCTCCTACTCAGCGGGCCGGGTTTCCATTCCCGGTGCCGGCAACTTCTGGCCAAGGTTTTCTGCAGTTTTCCTTGGCTGTAACATGAATATGAGAGTTGTACCAAGGTGGCCGTTGTGACCGAGGTGGCCGTTGTGACCATGGCCATAACGGCCAAAATATGAGGTGGCCGTTGTGGTCAGCCCCCCCTTCCATAGCAGAGGGAACAGAACACCATCTTGTAGACAGCCTGTTCTGACGGCACCTATGAGTAGCTACTATCTCCTATGTTACATCTCTGCTCTCTGTCTTATACAGGGTGTCCGTCTTTTGAAGCTAAGCATGGCGATCTCGGTTAGCTTAATAGCTACGAAGTCGGTTAAATGGAGGCAAAGTTGCGTATTTTAATGCTGATCAATAATCTGAAAGGAAATTTGACCTACGTCGTTTAGTTTAGAAAATATCTAAAAAAAATCAAAATTACCGAGTTTTGTTTTTCGCTGATAAAATGAAAACAAGTGAAACTACGAATTTTTCATTAGGACATTTTTACGACACTTTTTTACGAGGAATCTAAATATGCAATTGTTTCTCTCATATTGTTTAAAATAGCCAACAATCGACTATCAACTTTTGTTTTTCTTATGGACGCCATATTGGATTTTTGCATTTTTGAATGTAACTTTTTTTTCTGATTTCAACTATGTATGACACATACTACTTTAGCTTGTGTTTTTACCTACAATTTCAAGTTATTCATTTGTACGCAGAGTGCCATGGAAACAAAAGCGACAAGTTTGTTTTAAAGAGAATTCTGTTATGAATTTTAATTTTAAGTCATAAGGTTATTGGTTTGGCTAGTTTAATGAAATAAATGCGAGTTGTAAAAGAAGAATAATGGGATATAACAAAATTTATTATCAACTATTATGATTAATGTTGAAACAATAGAATAAAAATTAAAAAACAGAAAATTATAGCAAATACTAAAAATTAAGACTTTAATCGAAAACACAACGGGATAGTAAGAAATATTTAAGTATCGTTTTTCGTTGAACAGAGATATGTAATCCGTTAGGTCCGGTTTTTCAGTTCGTGTTTCTGCCTGGGTTTACAAAAGGAGCCATATTCGCTTAGATTTCGATGAAGACGCAAGAAATAACTTGGACCTGGCTAGTTTCTCTCAGATACGTTTCGGAAGTAATTTCTACATTCCGATGCGAAGAATAATAAATTTCCAACATATCACGTTGTTCTTCATTAGAATTTTTCATTTTCTTTCAGACAATTTCGTACCTATCTTAAAATTAGGAGAAGTACAACGTAATGACTTAAGCAATGTACTAGGAACTGTCAAAATTTTCTTTAAAACAAAATTGTCGCTTTTGTTTCCATGGCACTCTGCGTAAAAACGGATAACTCAAAATTGTAGGTAAAAACACAAGCTAAAGTATTATGTGCCATACATAGTTGAAATCGGAAAAAAAAGTTACATTCAAAAATGTAAAAATTCAATATGGCGTCCATAAGAAAAACAAAAGTTGACAGTCGATTGTTGGCTATTTTAAACGATATGAGAAAAACAATCCAATATTTAGATTCCTCGTAAAAAAGTGTCTTATAAATGTCTTAATTAAAAAGTCGTAGTTTCACTTGTTTTCATTTTATCAGCGAAAAACAAAAATCGGAAATTCTGATTTTTTTTAGATATTTTCTAAACTAAACGTCGTAGGTCAAATTTCTTTTCAGATTATTGATCAGCATTAAAATACGCAACTTTTCCTCCATTTAACCAACTTCGTATCTCTTAAGCTAACCGAGATCCCCATGCTTAGCTTCGAAAGATGGACACCCTGTATACCACAAAGGGTGAAGTTAACACTATGTACGTAAGGAAGTATTAATGCTTTCCAAGGAGGCCTTATCAGAGCTTCCATTATATCAATAAAAATACTGAGGGGATCCCGCATTCGTACGATCTACCTGAAATAAACGTCTGCTAATTTCGGTACAATGAACGTGAAACAACCATCTTTCCCTTATTTTTCGGCGACGTAGTCTCTCAAACTTTAATAAGAAGAATGTCAGACTAATGGAACGATCGTCATATTCTTCCAGTTCTTCCTAATAGATGCACACCAGATGGGCAGGTATCGTATCTGTCATTGTATAAAGGCTAGAAGTACAGTTAAATCCTAGCAAATTGAATGGAGGAAAGCAGTTTGTAGCCTAAATTGGATCTTATTATTTTTTACGTTACCGTAAGCCACATCTAAATCGATTTGTCGTGTAATTTCAGTGGGACGACAATGCAGACTATAAACATTCTCTGTGGGTTTTGATTGTAACTTCATCGTCTACCGCATTTATAAATAGTTTTAATATGGTTTTAAAGTCGAGGTACAATGTTGTGTATATTGTTGTTGTCTAAATTTTCTTTATATTTTGTAGTTGTTTTATTAAATGGGTTCTCGCAAAACTTTGTGTAGAATATTTAATGTAACATGCAAACCATGTTTCCAAGATAGAACAACAAGTAAATGTGTGTCTCCCTAAGGCAGTTTACGCAATCCAAACAACCACACCTGATGAAGTTTCTTCCCTCTCAAGAAATTTACCAAAGCACTATGCGCTGACTAAATAACCGATACCATCCCTAAAAACTTATAGCCCAAGGCGCTAGCCTAAATTGCTACGCTTGTCAATATGTGCTTAGTTATTAAATATTTTTCTGCTAAGGAGAATATACAGTACCATATTGTACAGTATTTCGAGTAATACACCCTGTATAAATATATTATATGTTCATATAGCTTTCCAGTAGAAACGGGTTGAATAAAACTATCTAGAATAGACCAGCAAACATTCATCAGGTACCGTTACCGTATGTTTTAATGACGGATATCTAATTGTCAGCAATGTATTATTGTGCGTGCTATTGGTTTCATAGTAATCATCTACATTACACAAACTATTCTTTCCTTTTATCTCGGGTTAGTTCCTGATTTATAAGTTCTCCAGCATTCCCAAATATCGAAACTAGCACATAACAAGCCGCATCGGACCATCGCCCTTCCTTCCACCATCTTCGCTCGCCGTAATTGGCCCTAAAGCGAGATATCCCAATCAAAACTTTGTTCAAGTTATTGGGATTCAGAAACCACATCTGCAAAATTTTCAAACAGGATAACATGTAAGATGCCACTTGTAAGAAAGGCGGCAATAAGGAAAGAAAGAAGTTATAAAATATGGAATAGTAATAATAGCGACTATTTAGTATTGAGGACTAAAATCATGATCGCCGAGGCTTTACGACGAAGAGGCTGAAGCAGGAATTTCACTTCATAGGAAACTTAAACAGTAAACAAACTTGGGCGGTCTACCTGCTTCGAAAACAAATAATTGTGTTCTGCCTACTATGATTATCACATGCCGCCACTAGTATTGACAAATATAATTTTAGTAGTGTATAGAATTATAAAGCTAATACGAAGAACAAAAACATATAATTTTGCGAAGCTACTATCTCGAGCTATGAGAAGTGGTCACGAGTAATTAAACAGTAAACGAAGGGATGAAAATGCTTTCAACGTGATTAATTACATAAAGCTCGACAAGTTATAAGAGTTTAACATTCATATTTCTCAATTACCAAACTCAAAAACCAATTATTTGTACCGTTGAATTGTTTGTAATAACTTTTTTTTTATTTTTTTCAGTCTCGCATTCTCAGTGACAATATTCTGCTCAGGGGCAGCGATAACGATTATAGTGCTGTTACTTCGGCGGACAAAAGCTGTGGGCGGCGAACTAGGGGGGCCCACGCGGCTCAAGTATCTCACGTCTGGCTTCTTATTTTTGCTTTGGATATTCTACCTCATCATGTCAACATTGGAAGTGTATCATATCATCCCTGGTTTTTAAGTAGTAGTTCTAGATGTATTATTATCTTATGGGGCTAATCATCATAAAGTATTACGTGTGCGCGACGTGTATAAGATATTTATTGTACATAAGCTATCGGTAACTATAACTTAAATAGGTACTTATAATTAGGAAGTAGTTATTTATAAAATCGAGACGATTGCGTTTAGTAGGTACTTCCAAAAATATCTTTTTGTTGCAATATTTAAAGTTTGTTAAAAGTATCACGTACTTGCATTATATATTAAAGACGGACTAGTCTAGTGTGACCCTAAGAAAAATCCAACACTCAGAATATAGTAATTTATTGTAACCCAAAAATTTTAATGGTAGTTGAATTCTTTGTTTTCTATAGGACCACCAAGTCTAGCCTGTCCCTGCATCAAATCATAAAAAAAAGTTTGACTGATATTTCATTATCATTTATCACAATAGCAAACTTAGTTCCCATGTATAGAGGCTTTACATGGCAGGAGCTTTGAGCATGCATCCTGAAAAAATGAAAACAATAGCATTATATGACACAATTTTGTAGAATGATTGTCATACCGTCGAACTACGCCTATCTAAACTCCTTACAAACAGTATGCAATGAGGCAAGTTTTCTAGAAGCAAAACGTTAGTAAGAAATGTGTACTAATACGAAACCCAAATAAACCAAAACAAGTTTCTTACACACACTTTAACCCCCTATTACATCATTCCATTAAAAATCAATAAAAATAGATTTCATTTTTATCTAAAATCATAAACAACAGAGTGTTTGCCTTTCACATTTCACAGGAAAGTATGGAAACTTGTTTTTAACACGTAAACTCAAAGAACAATAAAATCTGTAAACTCAAAAATAGTACGTGTACATAAGAAAAATAAACATTTCTAATAGATTTTTTTATTAGTTTAGAATAATTGTAAGTATTTTGAAATTTTAGGAAAACTCACAACTGAACGTCGTTTGTCAGCTTAAAGCTTCATACACAGTTTATCTTTTTTTTAGGTAATTTATCTTGTAGGTTTTATTTTATTTAAATTTTATTTGTACATTTTTTAAGGAAAATAAAGATTGTATTATTTAAAGCATCTGCATAATTTAATCCTACTAACGTTGTACGCATTTTCATATTCACTAACAAAAAAACCTTCAAATTGTACAACAACACTATAAACTAAAATATAAATTTCTTTAATCTACAAATTATTTTTTTTCTACATCGGTATCAAATTTAGAGTTAGGTACATAAAAATATTATTTCATACTGTTATCTGTGTAAAATGGGTCCCAATAACTATGCAGTTAAGGCTTAAAAAAATATTATTTGTGTTACGTGCGCGAAATATTTTGATACATTCGAATGAATTTCTCGGCTCGATTCGTTCGTCGCGTCGTCAAAAAATTGACATTCTCAACCCCTCTCAGCCCATCGGGCATTTGATACAAAAAGAACTGTAGTGGACAGGAACAGTTTTCTATTTTATGACTAAATATTATCTAGTTGCACAGTTCTGTATATCCAGAATAAAGTGTTTACGAAAAGTTGTAGATCAATTTAAAACTCTTTTAAGCCTAATACACAGGAAACGTGTATCTGAGAAAAAACACAAAAATATAAGTTTGTTTTTTATACTTTATTAATAATAAATACAAAAAAAATGTTCGAAAACCGTAACAAACTAGTACATACATCTTCATTGTAAGTTCTATAATAGTACAATAAAATTCTATACTTTGACTATATATACAGGATGGCCAAAAGGTACAATTTTCTTAAATTAGTTAGGCAATAAAATCATTTTTGTTTTAGCAAAAATAAGAAAAAGTGTAAAAAACACCTATGTACGAAAAGTGGAATTGGGCGGATGGGTGCGACAAGCACTTAATGTCTGCTATTTTAAGCAGATACCTCTGGTGATATCGCGTTAATTTCCAATGAAATGTTCCTTTTAAACCTGCCATTACTAGCGCATGATGCACTTTCCCAATCAAGTTACCAGGAAGCCTACAACATTACATCAAGTAATTTTATTCTGTATGATTACATTTATAATTTCTTCTTAGTTCCTGTTCCTGGGTTAGTTGAACGATTAGTAATATTGTCGTTGAACCGGACTTTATTTCTTAAGGGTCCGTCGATTCATGTCGAGTCACCCTCACCCTCTAATCGAATGCGCTCCAATTTTTTGTCATGTAATTGCTGATAGCATTTGAAAAATAAAAATTAGTGAATTAAAAAATTGAAGTTTTGGCTTTTCAAATTGTTATTTTAAAAATCTTCAGGAAATCGCTTTTAATGCAAAAAAACAAAACTGCGCGAATGTTTACCCACGTATAAAATTCAAGAAACAAACTATCGATGATTTGACCAAAGATGATTCTGTTAGCACTTCACTGTTCAATTTAATTATAATCGAAATTATTAAATTAACGTTCAAATACAACATCAAGTTGATGTCATCAAGATATCTATATTAAAGCCCGCTTTGTTTCGGAATTACAGTTTCCAAAGCAAATGTTCAAAATTTTTATACTTTAAACTTCGTAATATAGTAAAATAGTTATAATGTTCTTTAAAACACCCTAAAAGTATCAATACCAGCATATTCAAGACAATTTTATTCTCCAGTTTCTGAGCTACAGAATCAAAACCCCTCTTTGCACTTTATAAGTATCCTGCATAACTCTAACAGCTTGTTCATCCAATAACGCATGATTTTATTAAAGGAGGTTACAGCTTTACGCCATTAGATAAGCTCCGTATCATCCTCTAATAACGTTAGGGTTTAATAATGGAACTATCACGAAGTAATTACGTTCAAATCGAAAAAGCTTTTAAAATACAATTAAATCAAATACGGCTATTGAACAGTAATTAATCAATGTTCAACAAACAACCGGAACTACAACAATTTAATTAACGTAAATACATCTTTTTTATTTCTGTTTAATTTGCTGAAACACAGTGATTATGTTTTGCAATATTTTATGATTAAAGGTTATGAGAGGGCTTCCAAAACAAAAATTAAAGAAAAAGTTATACGAGATAAACGTTAGATGAAAATAAGGTAGTTTATCTTCATTTCTTGTTGACTTCATAACATAGCCGGTCGAAAAACTAAAAATGTTTTTTATTCTGAAATATTACTTTAAGGGGAAAGCTATGTCAGAACTGTCATTATCCTTATAAGACTCTTCAAACTTTCCTACTGTAATTTGCAAAATTTTCTGCGCGCTACGAGAGAGCACTTTGCATAAATTTTCTGTAGGTGTCCACTAAAGTTAGCATGTTAGCCTACTACATGACCGTTTTACTAACGAGGATATTTTCATGCACGGACTCACTTCAGACAGTCGTCATCCCATATGTAAAATTTCAGATTTCTAACTTTAGATCTAGTAAAACTACAGAAACGGTAATTGAAATTACACTTTCCTTCGGCCGACATACTAACCCTCGGTCTTGCTAACTTTATAAAGATCCTGGTACATAAATAGTAACTACAAAGGCCGTTGCTAGCTCCACGTCTAACGTGGATATAACTTTGACACTAAATCCACGGCATTACGTCTTGTCAAGGGGTGACGACATTAATTCGGCGACGCGAATACGAGCTGCACCTACTGCGCATGTCTGGCCAACTACAAACGTCTGTGTAAAAATATACACCGTTGCTAGCTCCACGGCAGACGTGGATATAATTCTGACACAAAATCCACGGCATTACGTCATTATCAAGAGGTAACGTTTAATCGGCCGACTCGGCGCATGTCTGGGGACTTGGAAAATTATTTCAGCTTCCTGAGATTATAGGGACAGAGGTGCGTACGATTGGTTGCTTACTCCCAAGGCATAGAAGTCTGTTTTTGAGAAATCTAATGATAATAATTATTAATTACAAACAAAATCAATCGCTCGGACTTTACTCTAGTATATTTTATTTATTCAACTTGCAAATTAATTAAAAATCAATTTAAAATATGAAAATGTTTGAAACTTTCATAATGGAATAATTTTGTCCCCGGGCATGCGCAGTAGGTGCAGTTCGTATTCGCGTCGCCGAATTAATGACGTCACTCCTTGACAATGACGTAATGCCGTAGATTGTCTATCAGAATTATATCCACGTCTGCCGTGGAGCTAGCAACGGCGAAAAATATATCATAATATAGATTGATTGTTATACAGGATATCTATAAATAGGCTACCATACTTTAACCGGAATAATAGGAAATATATAATTTTGTTTGAAACTTTGTGTCTATTTTTTCTAACGTTATCTGTGCCAAGGATTCGTAAACCGAGATCTCAACCCATTAGTTTACAACAAACCTTGCCATTGGTAAAATAAAGGAAACAATTTAAATTCAGTATAAAGTTATATTGAAATATTTCAAGGAAAAAATTAAGTCAGTCGGTTTTAAAAAATTTTAAAGAAATTAATTGGTTTCGCCTGAGATATCAGCCTACCTATTATATTACGTACTTACACACCATTATTATTATACATAACAATAACATCGTCTAAAGGAAGCCTTAAGCTATCAGCTAAAAATACGTTTTGAAAATAATGATATTATTTGGAGCTTTACTACCTTTCGCATTTTTCGCGAAACCTTGGGAAATAATGAACGAAAGTTAGCAACTGAATCAATATCTTCCAAAATCGGCTGTTTCGTTTCGCTCGTTTCACGTCCTTTAGGTTATTGTATTATACAAAAATAGTATTTCTGTGAAATTTAATAAATCCTAGAATCCTGCTTTCAGGATGCTCAGCAAGTAATATAAACGCCAAATGAGGAAACTCGACTCGCTGTCGAGTCGATGTCGTTTTATTTTACAAGTAAAAAGTTAATTTGACGTCTAAATAATGCAGTTGTCTACTTTTTTTAACGTTGTCTACTTTTTTAATACTACAACTTTAATTAGCACAAAGTGAAAAAACTGTGAAAATACAGCCACACAACGGTTGTCCCAGATAATTTAGATAAATCGACGATAGGTTTTCGTTAACAAAATCTAAATTTAAATTATAAATGAAACAAGGCTTGAGTTAAGCAGTTTCCGAAAGTACGAGTAGCAAGGGAAATATTTTTTCAAACTTTTAATAACAAAACTTTCTTGATTTCCATAATGTATTAATTAAAACTTCAATCTTTTGTTTTTAGTAATATTAAATTCTAAAGTGAAACTTTAATTAGAACACGACTGCATTACCAAATTATTTCTTACTTTTTTTTAAATTACAACAACCATAAAAATAATGTATTGACGTGTTAATCAAATAAATCTTGTTATCTCCAGTTGAAATCGATATTTTATTAAATACTTATTTATTATTTCTATAAAAATAATTTTAAAAATTTTTAGACATAAACCAACACCATCCTGTAATTTATCTTGTATTAATTTGAAAACCGATACAAACTGTACGGTGCTTATCTAACATAATTAGCCACGGAATCAGGAAAACACATTTTGTGCAGAACAATAGAAAGCCAATAAATTGAGTGCAACGAGACGCTCTTTGTTCCATTTTTCATAAACCATATTGTAGTTGATTGGAGTTAAGCTACAGTACACACTATAACACACTATATTGCTGAGGGCGGCTCAATAAAGCACTGTAATACACGTACTGTTTATGTGTTTACACTTTTTCAAATTTTAAAATAGGTATTAAAGGATTTACTTTCATTGTTCATGTATTATTTCAAGTATTTTCAATATTCAAGTATTTTACTATACCTATTGTTCAAAATAAAACATGCTAAAATGGCACAAATATAAAAATCGGCAGCATTAATATTAAAAAACATGCCATTACAGAACGAAAACAAATTTCCACTTCAGTAATAACCATTTTGTCTCACAAAGCTGAATCAAACAAATTATAATTGAACCAACTCCTCTTGAATTGATATCCGATGATTTTAAAATTATTTTTCTTGAAGATCCTTTCACAAGATGTTCGTAAAAATGGTTAAGCAAAAATGATTATTAGAAACAATCACCCCTATACTCGTACGTTAACGACAGTCGTTCACGTTTACTTTTAACATCAAAAATGAAATTCGTGTTAAGGCTTATTCGTATCTTCAGGTACTAACATACTGTAACATAAGATACGTCCAGTGGTTTAAAGTATTTACATCAACTGTATTTTTGACGTTAACGAGATGTAAACGATTATCGTTAAATACACGATTTTGATGTTCGTTTACGTCGAAAATTGGAGTTAGAGAATGCTGTTGAAATTTTAATCAAATTGCGTATCTTCGGTTCCAATATGTTAGCACCCGAATATAACCGAGACGAACAAGCCTTAACAAGACCTTCTTATTTGACGTTAAATAAACTTAAAGAACTGTCGTTAAATAAAGGAAACTTTACATATAAGCACTACCTAACAATAAAATGAACAGTTTCAATTTTTCTTTCATAACCGTAGGTACTTACTAGATGAAAATAATTTTTGATCATACTTTACTAACAAAAGTAAATCTTGAAAATAAAAAATGAATGCTACATTTCTAAAGGTTTTCTTGTTTCACTATTAAAAGACTTTTCAAGAAATTTTTGCAGGTTCTCATTAAAACCATATGCTGCTATACATACTAATATTCTTTTCAGCCGTAGCTTCATTCAACATTTGTTAAACACTCTTTAAATACCCAACATGGAATCGTTTCCCAGTGATGATAATACTCAAGTAATGCAACAAGTAGGAGTCCCTAGTTTTGCTTTTATAAGGTTTAGAAATAAACTATGAATCTAAGTGAAAATAGAAAACTTAATCTACTATTTCCCATGGCCATGTTAACAGATTTACTGCAGTATTAGCTAAGGGGCAAAACAATTATAAGTCAACGCATTTATATACTTATTCACACTACAGTTTGTAAAGTGTAAAGGGTTTTCAAAACAACCTGGTTCAATTGACTGTGCTTCCATTTATCCTACACATAACCACAGCCAACTTGACAAGGAGTTTGTGAGCACCCTTCCAGATTGAGTGTTAGAAAAAATGTTAGTATAGTGTTATAATGACGAATTTTTTACTATTTATTCGCAATGGTGATTAGTCTCAAAAGTAGTAATAAACTGCCTTAAATAATGAAGGACAGCCGGCCATCTTTAAATTCACAGGTAAGTTTTAAAATGCAAACCTAAACCAAAACACTAACTAAAAATATCCATTACATTTCCTTATTATTTTCAAATTTGCTACCCAAATTTGTATGATCCAACATTTTTTTATATACCTATCGGTGATGATGGTAAATGTAAGACAGGGAGTACACACAGTGATCAGAAATAGGTACAAACATTGAAACCTTTTGGTAGATCACAGTGTAATCAAACCAGTAAAAACATTTGTTAGTCAGTGGGGCTTAAAGTACGATAAAATAGTAATTAAAAATGATCCCCGCGATTATTTCAGTACTGCAGGACAATATCAAAACCTTGGATATGAATACATGATGTTATGCAAAAGATGGAAGAATGTAGAATCGCAAACTAAGCTTTTCACAAGCCAAAACAAGTTTTACTTTTTTTTAGCACATTGTTAGTTTAATGACAATTAATAAATGTGCAGCTTAAATGTATGAATCTCTGCAGATGTCAAACAAAATTTTGTTTTATTTTTTAATTTACAAAATCCACTGATGGTTTTTGAAAACTGAATAGTACCACTGGATTCTATTTGGAACAATCAACTGCTGGTTTAAATATTTATAGATATTTTTGATACACCCTACCCTGTATTAGAAAATGATTCAATACCAAAAACACCATGCATTATAAATTATTTCAAATTAAAATAAACACAATTCACTATTATAATAAATACATTCATTAGTTATTTAAGTATCCCATTGATAATATTTATTGTTTCCATTATTTATGTTACACTATTCAAACAATACATTTTAATTAAAATCTATTTATTTATAATACTAACGAATACAGTTTTTCGTAACGACCTCGTAAATCTTCCTTAGTCTGGCAGTACAGCAACATCCTCCAACGCAAATTTGACTTATCTCATGGAAATTAACCCTAACTTCCTGTAAATTAGTAAACTGCTTGCTGTTGTGTTTGCTGACGTAGACCTTATGCACTTCATCAACAATTCTATACCCTTATCACAATATGCAAAGGAAGGGGAATTATTCGGGTGTCTAATACGATTATAGTGAGATAATCTAAATTTGTAATCTGAGTCCAATATAGTCAATTAGATGGACAATCAACCGTTGATTGTTTAAAGCTAATTTATTGTAAATTGGGATAATATAGTCAAAAATAAAACTGTTGGTGTTTTTTAAACAATCTTTCATTTGTATCTGTGCTTACGGGCAAACAATTGAAATAGCAGTTTTATTTTCTGTAAATCATCAAGATACCTATTCTCGAACTTGCACGGTAAAATTCGCATGCGATAAATCAATAATTGTCAACAAAGTAGGTTTCTAATTGATCATTTTTGGCATAACAATTGATAAATTGACCAATAGTAATGAAAGAAATTAAGCTTATCCCATGCAATTTTTATCGTGCAAGTTCGAGACTAGGTACCACGGTGTTGGTAGGTACATTTATATTAAATTGCATTTTTTTGTTTACAAAATAAATAAACACAGGACTACAATAACAATAATAACATATTTTCTACAAGCTGAAATACAATTCCTTCTAGTATGGATGCTTGTTAGAGTTGTCCAACTGTTTGATAACTTTCTTTCTTATTTGAAGGTGTTTTCTAAATTTTCTTCGTAACCTTATTCCGAAAAGTTCATATTCCGCTGTTCCGCGATATTCGAACGGATAAGTTCGCGTCACCCTATGAGAGTTAGTTCCACACATCAAAACAGCAAAACAAATTTACTATGTATTTAGGATTGGGCCGGAAAATCTCTCTTGCACTGTTCGGTTTCTTTTTGATGTTATTTTCCGACTAGTAGGTACTACCATTGCTTTACTGCTACTAAATAGTATAATATTTTTAGTTGAACGAAATATACAGTGTGGAAGAAAAGTATGGAATAAATTCATTATTTCTAAAACGATGACGTTTCATGAAATTTCCTCGGACACGTCTATTTTACTTTTTAAAAAGACCCTTGTTCCTATAACTGCGCATTTCCGATGTTCATTTGTTTTCGCGTGATGGCGTCATCGGATATTTAATTACTTGATTTAATTTGTTGTTCTTATTACGAATCGGTAATTATTTTTTTTCTCGGGAAGGTGTAGAAATAAAGTAGGTATTAAAGTGGTACATTTTTGAATTCAACAAGTTGAGCTGTACACGAATCCGTTAAAAAAATATAGGGGTTCCATTAAAAAAAATAACCGATGACGTCATCACGCGAAACCAAATGAACATCGAAAATGCACAGGTATAGGAACAAGGGTCTTTTTAAAAAGCAAAATCGACGTGTCCGAGGAAATTTCATGAAATGTCATCGTTTTAGAAATAATGAATTTATTCCATACTTTTCTTCCACACTGTATACGAAAGGCAAGGAAGTTCAGGTTCACATAAATATTATTCAGCCTACTGTACCTTCGGTAATTGGTTATCTTTCCCTATCATCATTATTCAACCACTTGTGAGCAAGTTATCATTATCAGTTATCACACTCTGTCCCGTGCGATGGTATTTGTCATAGCACTCTTTCTTCTCAGCTCAGATAGGCCTTTTACAGTCGTAGGTGTTGGGACTCGACTCAGGCAAAATTTTCAATTAGTGTATACGTTGTCTATGGTGTGTACAGTCCATTGTCCTGAATGGGCTGAATGCCATCAACAACAATTTTCTGAATTCAAATTTTATATCTTCAACAGCTTCCTAAATTTAACAATTTTCAACATTAATTTTAGCAATTGGAAAGAAAAATAATCCTGTGTATCCTGTAATACTACCTAATTTCTCATTTTCTTTTAATTATTTTGAAATACAATTAAGCTAAAAGCGCCATGCTCATTACCACCGTCTGTACAGCATAAAATTGAATTATACTTTGATTTTCAAAATTTCAAAGAAGCGTAGGGCCAGCTAATCTCATTGTTGTCGACAATGGGCTCAAGATTTCGTTAACTTTCACCAAATTTGTTTAGCACTTGTGCTGTTACCACATTAGTCGGAGAAGAAACCTTACAAAATAAAATACGGAAGATGTATTACATTTCACAATAAATAAATTCGAGCTATATTTCACTGGAAATTGTCTGCAACGCCCAATTTGTATTTTGATATTGTTTACGGGAACATAAATATTCAAGCGTATTAAGTTTCAAGCTTCTCATTTCTCTGTAGTTAAATATTTTCTAACTCCTCAAGTCATGTGTAAAATATACCTTAAAAGTAGCTGAATAATTAAAATTATTATGCTTAAAATTATGCAAAAATGCAGGGAACTAGGAACCTACACACCCACCTAGAACAAAAACAAAGAGAACCTAATTTCCGCTTCTTTTTTTTGAGAAACAGGACTGCTATCATAATATAATTCTTGCTTTAAGTAAGCACCAGTGGCGCACTCAAGGGGGGGGTTTTGGGGGTCATAACACCCCCCGAAATTTAACAAGTGTGTGACAAATTTTAAATTTGATTTCTAAAAAGTTACTATTTTTAGATTTTTTCATTTGACATCAAGATTCTCAGATGCTCGTACAACGCGTTAAAATAGGCCACGCCCACTTTTGAAAAAAAAATCGCCTGCGGCGCATTATTTGCTCGCTTCGCTCGCCATATATACGTCATGTTTAATAATACCATAAATACAAAATTTAAAACCCCCCCCGAAAAACATTTCTGGGTGCGCCACTGGTAAGCACAAACACCTCAGAAGTTTTAACAACTTAGTAAGTTTTGTAAGCTTAGACAAAAGTTGAAGAGCTTATCGTTAAGTTCTAACAAGCGACCCTACTTCTTGAATTAAATATCTTTCACTAACGAATCTATAGCCACCTATACGTGATGCGAAAGCTTGAAAGGATTTTATTATCAAACTTGGAAATGTTATGAGGCCTGAATTTTCAACTAATCCAAGGTTAAAGTCGTATTTTGGTAACTGTAGGATATCTGTATATTGCATTAGTAAAGTAAAAACAAAGACTAGTTCTTTTTAGAAGCGACTAACAAGAATATAGGGAGTAGTTGTGTAGAACCGACTACCCCCAATTTAACATCTGTAATATGCTACTTATCACTTAATTAAGGTACGATTAGGTTCAGTTGATTGTGGGAACCTGTATGCACTAAAGTCACTGTATGGTCTTCGCATGCTCGCATCACACGGCGAGGGCTATACAGTGACTTTAGTATGCACTGCTTTCAGTAATGTTATCAATGCAATGCATAACTTGTAAGTCAAAAACGACCCAGATTGAAATATATGATTTATTATTAATACGTGTTAATTTTTCACCCCCTGGATTCAACACTGTCTAGGATATTTTCGTTTGACAGCAGTCACCGACATTCTTGAAAGAATCAGGCAACCTACTACCCATACATCATACTTAGAAAAAAGTATTAATAAATTTAAATTTTTATTTCAAAAATAAATTTCAACAAAGAAAAATTGTATATTAAATTTGATAATGCTCGGTTAAGGGCCGATTGACTTCAAGAAATCTGACACTACAAAAGAATCAAATTAACAGCAAACCAAATTAGCAACGAAAAACCATAGAAAATCGGTGAAAAATGAGATTCCATTTCCATCTAAAAAACCGACTTGATATTCCTGTCTTACGTTTTTACTCCAATATTTTTTCCTTCCGAAAACATCCAGAAGGGTCAGAAGTAAAAAATGAGGTACATCTACTTTTGTAAAGAAATATGCTAAAATATTTATGTAATTGGGTTAGGAAAAGAAATCTAAAAAAGTGCTTGCAATGAAATAAACATTTTTTGGTTCAATGATATATTTTCAAGAAGTATTGTAAATATAGTTTTGCTAGGAAGTAGTTTCCCTCGGTCTAGAACTTGTGCATGCAAATAATTTTTAGAATTAAGAAAAATTAGAAGTAAGAAATCAAAAAACCCCACAAAATTAAAATATGCTATTTTTATTCAAGAGTTCATTAAAAACAAAATTTATTACATTATAGTGTTTCAAATTACATTTTCTTTATAATTATCCAGGAAGGTTTGTAGAAAATTCTGAAAAGGAATCTGAAAGGATCGGATCTTACAGAAACCTCAACAAAACATAATAAAAGGACATGTCAGCTTTTTCCTATCTCTTCTGAGAAAACGTTTTTTTTCTTGAACAGACGGATGAATCTAAGAACAAGACGAGCCTCCTAAAATAACGTTGGAAGTTAAACTACCTATTATTAATCTCATCTAACTTGACACGGATGTTTTCTGTTTTCTTTTTATTTATTTTCTTTCACCATTCGGGTTTTTCTAACATTTATTACGAAATAATTCAGTGTGGATAAATAAAGAGAAAAAAAATATGCATTAATATATTTTATAATTAGCTGGATCATTCAAATTTGGAAAAACAAATCTCTTTTTTATTTATCAAGCTCATATTTATTTACCAAGCTCTTTTTGCCTTAAAATGAAAGTAATATAGCCAATTAAATCCTAACGTTAACAGTTATTTTAAGCAGAATTGGCCACCAACAATTATTGGTTAAAACTTATTTTTATTAATATTATTTTTTATTTAAGGACTAAAAATTAGTGGCATCATTGAGTAAATGTAAAATTAATTGCAATGTTTCATGCCAGGCTACAAAAATAAATTGAAGCTAATACCATTTGATAAGTAATAGTTGTTACATGTTACCTTTATTGTTATTTAATGTAAATTTGCAATTAAATGTAGTTTAGATTTTAAATGGGTAAGTGGAATAATCCTAATTCCTATGCTAATAAAATCAAAAATTGTCGATTGATAATAGCGGTAAGCTAATGCGTTCCTTTACCCTCCACTTCCGTAAATGTAACCCCAAGGTAATCTATTATTGAAACACTAGTTTCAATTAAGGACGTATTTTAGCACGTCAAGGAGTGTTTAAGCTAAAATTATTAACAACTGTGTAGAATTTAGATTCGAATTAAAATTGAATTAAATGCGAACCGACGAATGTTGACCAATGATAGAAGAAAAACTTCAGTAGGTATTATTCGCAACAATTGTTATATTTAGTTATAGTAATATCCAAAACGAGCTTCAATTTTAGGATGTAATATAAATTTCTAATATTTTATGGCATAAAATAACACCAACCAATATAGTTTTGGATTTTCATTAACAACTATCTTCTGAGTATATGTCATAAAAGCTTTAGAGATTTATAATAAAAAATAAAATTATAATTAATTTATTGTAGTAAGTATAAATAAAAAAATTAAGTTTGAATTAAAACTGGATGTGATACAGTAGCTGTCTATAACAACTTGGCTCCAGTTAAGCTTTGCTTTACAAACACAAAATTTAGATGCAAAACTTAAAGTGTGATATAAATGACCAAGGGTAGAACAGGAATAAATAAATAGGGCGAGTTTAAAATCACACAATTAATTCTTAAATTCCTAGCAAATCATATACTTATTTACAATTTGATATTCATGACGAAAATAATAAATACATTTTTATGTATGGATATCAAACAGTAAATGAGAATGTGCAGTTACTTACTAGTTCTCTTACAAAATGGAATTTAATATCTAGGCCTTGTCTGTACTTTTATACAAGTAGAGAAATGTTTGCAAATAATGCTTAAAAATATAAAATCAAATTAGGAAACCAATCTCTAGTAATACTCCCACGTATAATCCCAATTACTCTCTGTATCTGTGTATCAATCTTTTACTACCTTCTCTTATAAATAGTTGAATAGTTTCTTACTATTACATGTATCTCCACTGACCGTACTTAAAAATACCATGTAAACTACTGTATGTCCATAAATGTGTGTATCTGTGGCAAACTGTGACTTTACTCCCTTATTTTTAATTTTTTCTTTCACCGCGAACAGACAATTCTAATAAATACTTTCAGAACTTTCCAATAAAAATGAAATGTTCAGGAGAGCTATAGAATATAGTGTGTTTATGCGACCCTTAGGAAAAGACTTTTATAATCTCATAAAATATTTCATAAGTTTTATATTACTACAAATTTCGCGTTGTATAATATTTAATTGCATTTTTTTAAAAACCACTATTTGTTTGTTTCCTCCTAAGTAAATTCTTTTTCAAATTATATTATTTTATTGAATAGAATCAAGAGGTTTGGAAACTTATAATAATTTCCTAAAATCACATTTTGCCAACTTTCTATACTATGTAGCTGTCTATATTTTAGTTAGGTAAACATATCTTTGGCACAAAAGTGCAAGCCAAATGTACCAATAGAGTAGGCGGTTGCTATGTTGTTGTCGAAATGTTAATTATTGAGTTACTTTATGAAGACATATTTATTAAATTTAAATAAATATATATTTAAGTTACATTATTTTTTATATTAAACTATCCTATCACCCCTGTGGAACCATAATCACTTAAGATGGTAACAAAGAATGTTGTCTATACGATAACAGAAGTAGCCAGCATGGTGTTGTCTTCTCGTGTAAATAATTGCATGAAACAACGACATTATTGTCAAACACGGACTTAATTCTTAGGAGTGTAAAACGGTTCTCCGTCGGTTTGAGATTGCAAACAAAAGGTAATAGTGTAATACCAATTATATGCATTTAAACAGTTTAGAATGAAAACAAAATAACACTCATCACCGAAATATTAGTAACAACTAAAAAATAAATTTCGTTGACTTGAAAAGTAATCATGGCATACATCCAATAATTAATTCTGAAACGTTTCAAATACATAGAAACCGATGAATTCCTGTAAAAGCTACGAAAGGTTAACTTTTTCCCTAACTTTAAACTTTCTTACAGTTGCTATTCCTTGAAAAGTTAACAAAAGTTCGTAAAACCAGTCTTCACGATGTTTACAACGGAGCAGCTACGCCCTCCGAACCATTGCATCGCTGTTGTGATTTATTTCTGTTTTTCTCGTAGAAGCACACTAACAGAAAATAATTAAATCTAAAACGAAACAATAACAAAAACTGAAATATTAATAAATGGTACACGAATTTAAGCTTTATAGATCGTTGTTGTCAGGAACGGTATTTTTCTAAAAAAAAAACGTGGTGCGGGCACGTTGATATACTGAGTGGTGATAAAGTATTGCACAAAAACCGTATTCTTGTTATTTCTTGTTTTTTCGGAAAATCCTGAAACACGTCAATTTTAGTTTTTAAACAGACACTTTCTAACCTAAAAGTGTGGTTTTGATCAAGCAACCCCATTTTTTTACCTGATTCTTAAGTAAAGACTCAAGTCTTGAAATCAAGAAGGTCGTGGTAAAGACATACAATTTATATTCCATGGCCAACCTTTATCGAAAATTTTGTTGATCATAGGCTATTGTATTTTTGAGCAACTTAAACAGTCATATGAAAATATCTTAGAAAAATATCCTTAAAGTTTAAAAAAATAAAAATTTATTGTCAATGAAGAAAAGAAGAAAAAGAATCGAAACTAAAACAAATTAAGAACGTTTTGAGTTCCAGCTCTAGAAGTTATTTATTCAATTAAGGTCGTGATATGCCCCATCCAAATATTTGGTTTCAACAAGATGGATATCCTCCTCATTTTGTTCGGCAGTTTCTTGCCGATACGTTCGCTAATAAATGGATAGGGTGCCATGAACCATTGAATAGCCTCCGCTATGGCCTGACTTAACATCGCTAGATTTTTTTCTGTAGGACCATTTGAAATCATTTAGAAATTGAAAATATTAGTCCTGAAATTATTAAGAATATAATATTACAGAGTATTTACACAAGCGCTGGTCAATGCCAAATGTTTAATGGCAGTCGGTTTAATTTGTTTTTTTCTATAGGTAGCAGATGTTAAAGTGTGCTTTGTTCGACTAAAAATAGCTGATCAAGTATTACTTTAACCGCAAGAGTAGCTGATAAAGTAACACTTTAACCGCAAGGATAGATAAAGTACTTTAATTTTCTGGAAACTCCATGGAAACCGAATGGAAACCTTTGCTACTGAGATTTTTTTTACAAGTTTTTCTTATTTTTTTAACATCTGCTATAGAAAAAAATAGAATTTTATACACGACGAAAAAATTTAATTATCGACTCGCGAAAATTAATTAATTAACACTTTCCGCTTGTCGATAAAATATAATCTTATCGTCTTGTATAAAAATAGTTATTTTTTATACCAGTGGCGGCCTGGCTAGGTCGGCGAGTCGGCATTTGCCGACCGGGCCCCAGCCGAGGCGTACTCCAATTAAACAGAATTGGGCCCCAATTCCGTTTAGCACATTCATTATAAAAAAAAATTGGTAAGCAATATCAAACTGTTATAGAAATCGTCGAAATCAAGACGGCGCGGCGGAGCTCAGAGCTTCTCTTCAGCAGGAATTACTCGAACCTTCAATGTTGATCAGCATCGAACGTGATAAGATTCCTAAAGTTCAAGACATTTTAGATCATTTTGCAAAATGAGTTTATATTTTGAGCGATTTTAAATACTTTGGTTTGTTACTCGATAATCCGGTTGACCTCAAACTTTAGGCTTGTGCCTTGCAGTGTTGAATTCCCCTTCGGGGGGGACTTTGCCCACCACGGAACGTCAATCCACTATATAAAAATTTGTGTATAATGCTCCGTTCAAAGAAGTCTCCGAAGCCACGCCCCTTTTTTGAAAAAAAATTTCGCCTGCGGCGCTGTTAACCCCACCACTTCCCGCTTCATTCTACCTACCCACTGTTCTACGTTTTAGTTTTAAAATTAGCCCTCCACCCAAAAAATCTTCCTAGCTCCGCGCCTGAGTAGGTACAGGTGTTTTTTTTTAATTTTGCCTACTCTGATTTCGAATTTTGATAAATCGCCAGAGGATGCAAGGGCCCCATTGGCAAATTAGCCGACCAACATTAAGGATACCAGGCCGCCACTGTTTTATACAAGACGATAAAATTATATTTAAATTTTATCGTCGTGTATAAAATTTAATTTTTTTCTATAGCAGATGTTAAAAAAATAAGAAAAATTTGTAAAAAAAACAATTTAAAATTAGATTATATTAACCCGAAAAGTAGCAAAGGTTTCCATTCGGTTTCCATGGAGTTTCCAGAAAATTAATAGTATATTATGATACGAGTTTTATAAGACACATTTTGTAGCACGCATGTGTTTAGGGCACGACGAGCGGAGCGAGGAGTGCCCTAAAAGAGTAAGTGCCACAAAATGCGTTATAAACGAGGTATCATACAGTATTTTATCTACTTTTCCACACTTTTAAACTAAAAGAGCAAATTTTCAAAATCTAGGGAATTTCGTGACAGCTGTGAACATTTGTGCGCGGTGCACTAAAGGCGGCTATGAAAAATTTTATAAATTTGAAACGTCATTGGTTTTTATTTTTACATCATATCCTGTGTTTATTGTATTTTTATCCTAAATTAAACAAAAATTATACATAATAAACATAGTTTAGGTCATTTTGGTTGATTGATTGATTGACAATGACAGTTCGATCTGTCTATTTATACTTGTGAATGTGAGTGAGATATTAGGATTGCCAATGTAAAGACAAAAATTACACTGTTTTGGTATTTTTATTATAGCACCCGCTTTTGTCCTTTACGACACGCAAACGCGTATCGTAAGATCCTTAGTACGAACGTAAAGTAGATAAAGTACTTTTTACACGACCTATATATAAAGACCTACCTTACTCCCTCAAAACAGGGAGTAAAGTGACCATTTTACTCCCAAGGGAGTAAAAGTACAACAAATGACAAAAAAGTTCAAAATTTTATTTCATGTCATTCTGACGTTTCAAAAATGCAGTCTCCTGAGAGAATTTTCCAATTTCAATATTATTCTTCACTCTCATGGTAGCTTTTAACATTGAAAAGAGCGAACATAACGTTGATGTTTCCTAGATTTTTGCCTTTTCGGCAAAATAAACGAGAAATACTCTCTCTGTATAATTTTCAATGTCTTTACCCACACACCATTCAAAAAGTCTTGATACGCTTTTTCGTATAATTTTCGCGACTTTGGGGGTAATAAATCCATCGTCACAATCGCTGCCGCTTCGTCAATATCTTTCAAATCACCCATTTTCAAGAATTTTCTTAAAACACGACCGCAATTTTAGAATGGCTACCGGTTGTTTACAAATCGCCTAGGTTACGATGCTTTTGAGATGAGATTTTATTAATTGCGATTTTCACCTATCTACCACAGCATATGTGATTGCTTTTGGAAAATTCGTAAATTTTTGCAATTAAGCCCTTGAGGTCGTGTAAAAAATAATATATATACCGCAGGACTAAAGTACTTCTTCATCCCTCGGGTGATTTACTGCCCTCGCTCGCTGCGCTCGTTCAGGCCTTAAACTTTCACCCTCGGGGATTAAAAGTTGTACTTTAGTCCCTTGGTATATAATATACTATTATCTATCCTTGCGGTTAAAGTGTTACTTTATCTACCCTTGCGGTTAAAGTAATACTTGATCAACTATTTTTAGTCGAACAAAGCACACTTTAACATCTGCTATAGAAAAAATAACTATTATTTCGATTTGAACATTTTTCATTGACAAAATCACTCATACAGTAGTTACTAAGTACCACCCGGAACGTCAGCCAATAGGATTCCATTTTCACAATAAATTCGAACCATCCTTTTTTATCAATTAGTATCATTATAAAAATGCCACTTCCTGTTTAAAAAGACGGCTTCCTATGATGAAAAAAGTGGAGATGCAAACCTCCCCTGGACTTTCCCATACCTACTAAAAATAAACGTTTCGTTTTTGGTATTCAACAGTAGTTCGCGAGGCAGCATTGGAAATCACTTGAATGCGTAGCGAGAAACACCAGACTATACGGGTTCGATACGTACAGAAGAGAGACAGGCATCTAATTTACTAACACAGCGGAAGTTCGCGATTTTCTCATCAACCGTACATTTTAGCTATATGACTACCTTATACTATGTGATAGACAATTCAATTTTGCATTCAATTATATAATAATATACAGGGTGTTTCATTTAAAATAACAAATTTGCTTGTTGTACTGTGGAAACCAAACACCCTGTATACGTGATATAAATTTAGAAGAATGCAGAACTATACTATACTGAACAACTTTTATATTTAAACTTTTTTCATATTTTGATTAATAAAGGCGCTATAGGAGCATCAATTTCCGATTTTCAAAACCTCGTAGAGGGCGCCACAGTGAAATTCTGGCATTAATCAAAAAACGAAAATGTAGCTAATACCAAGCTGCATAAGTATAGAAAATTTAAACAAAATCGTGAGGCCAGTCTTTTTGTAATAATTTTTCAAAAATTTCAAAATTTTTGGAAGAGCGCCGCCGTTGCGACTGTTTTAGATTTTTTAAATTAATTTTTTCCTGGTATAGTACCATCAAAGGGCTTTCAAACAAGTTGTTGCGGAACCTGATCGGATATCTGGTTTTTGAGTTGTGGGGCATTAAAGTCAAAAATTTGAAAAATTCATAGCGGCCGCCATTTTGAAGTTAGAGAGTCGGGTAAAAAACTGTTTCCCTTGAATTATGGTCTTCTTTCATATCCCCAACTCAGATTTTCAAAATTCCGCTTCTGGAAAAAATGATACCAAAGAAACATGTCTAACTTCCGCTTCCGGTTTCGGATTTTTTTGAAAAGTTTATTTTGTCGATGAATTTGCGATATACCCCTTCATTTCAAATTTCATCAAAATCGGTTCACTAGTTTTTGCGTTAGAGGCGTTACATACATACACACCCACAGACAGACTTTTTTTGGGTTCCTGGAGGTCCAAAATACGTAGCGAAAATCTCAATTTCGAAAATTTTCATGATATCTTACTTATGGGAAAGTAAAAAAAAATACACAAAATCTTACCATTTGGGGACTAGACATCTCACTGGGTGTTTCCTTAATCTCATAATAATTATTTATGAATGTTCTGTTCTATAACATTCTAAAAATAAATTCTTATACAATAAAAATAATGATCACTGATGTACACTTAGTACAATCCATTGTGGATTAAATTAAACATTGCACCCTTATTTTATTTTAAATTAAACACAAACAAAGTGTTTGAGGAAGTTTAGACAGTAATACGAATTAAAAATAATATTTATGGTAAAGCTATAACCGCAGATAAACCCCCCAACAAAAATAACAAACAAAAGATAAATTCTTAATCATCCTCTGATAAGTTTTTGTTGCAAAAAAGAGACAATAACATTTCCTTCAAACGAAATAAAGAGATAAACTAATATTTATTAGTCCCCAACAAAGTTAAAATTTTTATTATAAGTGGGAATACAGGATCTATCTTGAACCCTTATTAGTAAATACCCTGTATAAATCCAAAAAAATATTAAAATAATTTAAATGTTTAAACTATTTAATTGCTTCTGTAATTAATCATTCGATTATCTTAAATTTAGTTAATAGAGGGAATAATTAAACACCTTGTATACAGAAAGTTGGCCACATTGATCAAAACCGAGGAGGGCGTTAGATTTGCTTTGTAATTCTGTTCAACTTTCCTAATTTAACCGACTCTGTAAGTCTTACAATAACAAAGTTACCCATACAAGGTAAATTATTATCACCCTGTATAAAAAAATCCACATTGTAAAATTACGCAGTTCATTATTTTAAATTACCACACTTTTCATTGTATCACAGAATTTAACTGAATTTTTCGTACTAACCCAATTATTAAACACCCTGTATACAGGGTGTTTCTTAAATCGCGGACACGGAGCACAATACTACATTCCCCTCCAGATACCAATTGGAAAAATATAATACAATAATGCCCGTTCTTCGCTAGTTTCAGAGTTATTCTCAGTCAAAGATTGAGATTCAATTCCATTATGCTTTGGAAAAACGGGTAAATTTTAACCGTTCCGCATTGTTCATCAATCAAATATTAAATCTTAATAAATTTGGAATTTTTTATACGTTGTATTCCTTCCTCCGAAGACATTCTTTCTGATAAATATCTGTTGTTAAATTTTTTTTCAATATGTTGCAACAGTGCATTGTCGCTATGAGGTTATTACCTAGGAAACTTGTTCAAACTGCCTTATTAAAACACCAAACGTTTAAAACAAAGTCCGTGCAAGCATGCGCAATGTTGTCAAATTTAAAATTTTTAAAATGCGAATAACTCAGAAACTAAATACATTAAGACAAAATCGCCTATACTTTTTCAACTCAGTTTTAAGATGAGAATCGCGTAGTGCTCTCCGTGTCCGCCATTTAAGAAACACCCTGTATAATAGGGGTGTCCCAGATAAGGAGTGCATGTACACCCTGTAGGTATCAACAAAACATAAAAAAGTCTCTAAAGACGTAAACTAATCATTAAAATACTTAATTTTTAATTACTTTGGCATTTAAACTTGCTTTCATTATTTTTGGCGGGAAAATCGTATGTTAGTCCCTTTAAATTTTACTACGTTTACTATGACCCACTGACTTACATTCCTGACCAACTATTTATCAATGAACAGGTACAGAGAAACGCCGACAGGTGGCGTCTTTTTAGTAGGCGGAGTTTCATTTTGAAGTTCAGGATGACAGTTGAAACGTCAAACTTTTTAATTTTTTCTTTTTAAATTTTCTCTGAATTATGTTACAGGGAATTTTCAAGCATAAAGAAATCAATTTAATTGGAAGAATTAAAGGAAATATGCGATAATCCCGCATGAGCGCTGTTTTGAAGAACAAGCGAGCGCAGCGAGCGAGTTCCTTCATTTGCGCGAATGCGCGGATGACGCTTTCACGCATGAGGTTTGTATACTATTTTTTGTACGAAGAAAGTAATTAATAATAAGCAAAGAAGTAAATTTACATTCGGATTTGGATTTAAATTTATTAGTTATCGCAGGTTACTAAGGTTACTAGGTGTTGTTTCTTCAAACAAAATTGTAGAATTTCGATTATTTGTGGTTTTTGACGTTTCTTTTTAAAATTACACTATTCTGAAATGTCGGACAGTAATGATTGTGATATTTTGTGGACTCCTCCAACCATTCGGGAGGCTGCAAATGTTGCAGTCCTTAATTTAATACCCAAAAAATCTAAGAGCAGGTACAAGTCTACATAAGCAAAACATATCGAAACCTTTTTGAAAGAACCTCCAAACATTTCATTCCCTTTAAAAAAGGTAAAATGTTATTTATTTGTGCCTTTTTTATGTATAATAAATATATATTACCTTTCAATTTAGGTGGCATTAATAATGGGTGTATCTAAATATGCATGTCCAGTGTTTTTTCTTTACTTGACAGCATTAGTGCGGGAAATTGACATTTCCGATCGTCAATTGCGTGCGCGGCTATCTAGTTTCCAGTTGTCGAGTACAAAATAGCTATTTTCCTAACAAGTGCAGAAAATCGATTTTTCCGCACGCAAATGCCGTTGACAGCACGACGCGTAGCGGAGTGGTGTCAAGCATTTAAGTGCGGAAAAATAGGTTTCTGCACGTGTTAGGAACAATAGTTTTTCTACTAGCGTGCGGAAAAACGCATTTTCCGCACATGTTGTAGTGCGGAAAAATCTTTGCCGCACGGTGCGGAAAAGTGGATTTTCCGCACTAAAACATGTGCGGAAAATGCGTTTTTCCGCACGCTAGTAGAAAAAATTATTTAATGAACTGCCAACAGAAATCAGACATATGGACCGACTACAAATATTTAAGAAACATTTAAATATTTACATAAAGGAAAATTACTCGTAGAAATAAGTTAGTACGTTTAAGTTACATTCTTTAAATTTAACTTGTAAATAGCAATTTTGCTAAATAAACATATATTATTATTATTATTATTTCTTTATTATTCGGTATTTTGAAAACCTTTGAGAGATGAATTAAAAATAGGTTGGAGTGGTGGCTGGAATCTCAATGGCTGTTATCTGAATACCAATTAGCATTCAGCAAAAGCAAATCACACAAGAAAATACTATAGCTCGTTTAGTTACCCATATCTTGATATCCCGTTCTAAAAATGAGACCCTTTCTGCAGTTTTTCTAGATGTTTCAGGGGGAACCGGACGTTTTGGCGCGGCCGGTTTGGCGCAGGGACGGTTTGGCGCAGGGACGGTTTAGCGCAGGGACTGTTTGGCGCAGGGACGTTTTGGCGCAGGGGCGTTTTGGCGCAGGGACAGTTTGGCGCAAGCATGTGTTAATGTGGGCTATTTTATGCAGAGTGTTCATTTCAAACTGAGACCTACGTCACTCCCGAACATTGGTAACCAATCTTACACGGTTGGTAGTAAATGAAATTGAATTGTGTGTTTTTTGAGGTGGCATATACAGGATGTGCATGAAAGTTTGACAAATTCTAATATTAAAATCATTTTCCTTTTTCTGAAAGTATTTCCCTATACACAGAAATTTGGTTGTGACGAACTGTTAATTTGACAGTGCTGAATACCTACAAACCTAATTTTCAAACGTTGCTGCAGCATATTTCTCAGATCATTTTTAGCAAACTTTAAGTGTCCAAGAAAAAATAAGGGGTAGTTTAATATCAAAATCAAATATTTCAAGAAACAAAGGTTATTAATTCTAACATTGACATTGAACATTAATTAATTAAAAATAATTCGTAGATGTTACTAATTCTTGCCTTTGGAGGATTTCAAGAAAAGTATCGATTGTAGAAATTTTTTTGCTTAAGTTATGAATTTCTAATAAGCTATAGAACACGTTTTTGTGCTATCGGTTTGGATCATGCTGTATAGGGGAGGGGATTGAAGGGCAATTTTAATTTAAATGTTATATTTACTGTTTAGTTTTATTTTAATATTGAACACTCTGCATAAAATAACCCACATTAACACATGTTTGCGCCAAACTGTCCCTGCGCCAAACCGTCCCTGCGCGAAACCGGCCGCGCCAAACCGGCCGCGCCAAAACGTCCTAGACCGTTCAGGGGTTTGCGATAACTTTCAACTGATTATCCTAGCAAAACAATTAAAACGATTAAACCTCCCTGATAAATTAATTGGTATAATAATGCCAATATATTCTGATTGAAAAATCTCTCTAAGATTAAATGGAGCCATTCAACTCAATTATCGACGTTCGTCCTTGGCTTTGAGGAATATTATACGTGCTCAAGATTTAGAGCAACTTATTCCGAGCCCGATAACTGTTCTACAATACGCCGAGGATGTATGTATTTATGCTTCTTCAAAAGATTTTAATTCCTCAGTCATCCAGCTTTCTTCTTGTATGAATAAGTTTGAGCATTGGCTCTTTGAAAATGGTTTATCCATTTCCCAACAAAAATCCGTATTTTGTACCTTCACGAAATCAAGAATCGATATTCCCAAATCAATATAAATTGAAACAATTGAGTTTCCGTGTAAAATAGTGGTAAAATATTTCGGTTTGTACATCGATAATTTCTTAAAGTGGAAACATCATATCGAAACTACTTTGGCAAAACCAGAAAAAAATTATAAATCATTTATACATTCTGTATAAGATTACGGGTAGATATTCTCCGGTTCTGCATATAAAACGACTTTAGAGAAAGTCGATAGATTTCAATATAAATTTCTGAGGCGGTGCTTAGGTCTTCTAAAGTCTCCTCGCATAGATGCAGCCCTAACGGAATCAGGAGAAACTCCATTGGGTGTTCGTAGACAGTTCTTGAGTGATGAATTCGTTTTGAAGATATTTTCGAAGAGTAGCAAGACATATGATCAAATGTGCGCGCTATGGGGTTTTATATCTAACTACCTCCTACTGGATAAAACACAACGTACCCATTTCTAGAAGGTGTAATCGAAAACACGAATTCATGGCACGCGGAGATACCATTGTATATAATGCATCGATGATTCAGTAATAAAGGGAAATCGTGATGTGAAATTTTTGATCCTTCCAACCATTTTCGTCTACAACGGCGACTAGATGACCACTTTTCTAGTTGCAATAGCTAAAGCTCTTTCCAATATTTTAACCGTAGATGCCAGAACGTATGTTATATTATTCTTTGGCTGCAGCAGTGCATTGATAAAACTAAAAAATTGGGAAGGTGGTACCAACGAAAACCACTTGTTATGTAATATCGTAGAAGTGATAAATATCGTGGAAAATCACAATAAATCTGTTAACCTACTCTGGATAAGAGAACATATAGGCATAACTGAATGTGAAAAGGTGGATAAATTAGCGAAAAACTTAACGTTATTGAAAACGAGCGATACCCAGTTGCAGATTATTATCAAACTTTTAAAACCCTTAACCTAACAGCATGAAAGGGTCAATATACCGTCTGGGTACTTTCAAAACCGAACATAGGGGCATTGTAACTAAACTTTATATAGATTCCTGCTCGCCATTTAAACCCACAAAAATGGTAATGGTATGAATAGAACGACAAAAATACAATGCTTCTGATGGTACCAATAAATGTTAGTACTTAGTTATCTTTTTCTGTAAAAAAAATTATAAAATAATGCTATTTTGAAATAATATAGGTTGCTATGATTGTCAACTTTTTTTTATCTGTCAATTAAATTATTTGAAATCAGTCGATGTTTCTGTTATTAATATCAAATAATATGAATAATAACGAGTATTCAGTAGAGCAGAGAGTTTTTATAATAAAGACATTACCATCCTTGTGAGTTTAAATGGCGAGCAGGAATCTATATAAAGATCAGTTACAATGCAATTCCCCTATGATCGGCTTTGAAAGTACCCACTCGGTATAAGTTTCTTCAACCTGTTCCACTCACTAAACTGTGGTATCATAATGTGAATAGAAGCAAGCATTAGATAACAACAATAATTTGATTAAGAACTCAGCATGGCAAATTTGCCAAACATCTTCATAGAATAAATTGGTTGTACCGGTTGTCTGGTCGATACGTCTGCCTGAGGGTAAGAATTCGTATAACTGGAATTAATTCTCAACACAAATAACTAATTAAACATTTATTCATATAAAATAATAAAGAAAGTATTATTGAAATTATGTGCAGGTAATAATAAGGTTAAATTATATACAGGCAAGATGAATGTGAAATTATGTAAACTAGAATTAAGGGCACAAATAAATAAAGATTATATTGTTCGGACGGAACCCTGGATAGTTGACGACTGCCCTAGAATCGTAGGCGGAACCACGTACGCGTAGGTCCAGTGTCTGTACGCCTGGGTAATTCTAGAACTTGGGTCACTGGGACTACCGCCACACCCTTGGTCTGCAACGTCAGCAATTTGTTGAGCCTAAGACAGAGATTAGACTGAGCGATCGGCGTCGGTCGTCCGCGAACGTCTTCGATCATTCAGTATCGGTTAGCAACGTTCTAAAAATGTAAAATTAGACTGAGCGACCGGTGGCGGTCGGTGGCGGTAAAAAATTGTTTGTGGTCATTGCACTGAAGACTAGGAAAATACATTTTTTCTTTTAAATTCATTAAAAAATGTCCAGTTCAAGTGAAAAGGAACAAATGGTGACCGTTCTTTACTGTTATTGGTAGAAAAAACAAGGGCACTTTTAAAAAGTTGGGTTACGAATTACTTTTGAACGTTCGTGACCGATCAAAATTCTAATTTCAAACTGTTCGTTGCATAGCGATCGAGGCCGTTCGTGAACGACCGATCAATGTAACTTTGCCCATTAGAATACTTGTGTTGGAAATTTGGTCGACGGTGATCGTTCGCGGACGACCGACGCTGATCGCTCAGTCTAATGTCTGTCTTAATACACTTGAATTCTCGGGCTCGGATCGCTGTTCCGGAGTTGTGAATAGGTTAATCCTTTGTGCGAATGACAGTACGACAGGTAAGTACTTAGTAGGTACACGCACAGGTAGTGGTCTAGAAAAAATGTCTGTCTGTGGGTGCGTGGGTGCGTGGGGCGTGGGTGCGTGGGTATGTATGTATGTATGTAACGCCTCTAACGCAAAAACTAGTGAACCGATTTTGATGAAATTTTAAATGAAGGGGTATATCGAAAATTCATCCACAAAATAAGCTTTTCAAAAAAATCTGAAACCGGAAGCGGAAGTTAGACAGGTTTTTTTGGTAGCATTTTTTTCAGAAGCGGAATTTTGAAAATCTGAGTAGTGGATATGAAAGAAGACCATAATTTAAGGGAAACAGTTTTTTCCGTACTCTCTAACTTCAAAATGGCGGCCGCTATGAATTTTTCAAAATTTCGACTTTAACGCCCGATAACTCAAAAACCAGTTATCTGATCAGGTTTCACAACAACTTGTTTGAAAGCCCTTTGGCGGTACTATACCATGAAAAAAAATTATTTACTAAATCGAAAAAGGGTGGCAACGGCGCTGTTCCAAAAATTTTGAAATTTTTGAAAAATTATTACAAAAAAACTGTCCACAGGATTTTGTTTAAATTTTCTATACTTATTAGGCTTGGTATTAGCTACATTTTTGTTTTTTGATGAATGCCGGAATTTCACTGTGGCGCCCTCTACGACGTTTTGAAAATCGGGAATTGATGCTCCTATAGCGCCCTTATTAATCAAAATATGAAAAAAGTTTGAATATAAAAGTTGTTCAGTATATAGTTTTGCGTTCTCCTAAGTGTATATCACGTATACAGGGCGTTTGCTTTCCACAGTACAATAAGCAACTTTGTTATTTTAAATGAAACACCCTATATATTATTATATAATTGAATGCAAAATTTAATTGTCTATCACATAGTATAAGGTGTTCATATAGCTAAAATGGACGGTTGATGACAAATTCGTGAATTTTGGATATTATGTTGGACTCCGGAAACGGATCGCCAGCTGTAATTTCTAGCCGTTGCCTACAGATAAATGGGTGTCTTTCTTCTGTTCATATCGAATCCGTCTAGTCTCGTTTTTCTCACTAGGCATTCAAATGCTTATCAGGGTCTGCCTCGGGAACTATACTGTTGAATACCAAAAACGAAACGTTTATATTTAGTATGGGTAAGTCCAGGGGAGGTTTGCACCTCCACTTTTTTTAATTAATACTTTTTGGCCAACGCAGGGAAAAGGCGATATGAGTAGTCCTACTCCAGTTATTAATAAAGATAATCTTCAAGCAATTTAAATATTATTTGAGATAATGGGCAATTATTCGTAACTGATACTTTTCTTTCTATCGGGGATAATGCAAGTGGTCGAGCCCATCCACGCACTGTTTTGGTGTTGTGCAGGGACTTCCTGGTTAGTTTAGCCATTGTTTTAATTTCACCAGTCAGTGCAAAAAATATTATATTACAGATCCGTTGCTCCCCCTAAATTAAATTCATGGTCTTTTCGAAAACTATTTCTCTTATCGAATGTTGGTAAAAATTATTGCGTATTGCAGATATTAGTGAATAGTAGTCACCTATTGTTTTAGAAAATTGTCTTACAGGGCTATTTATGTTTACTAGAAAAAAAGATTTTCACCATTATTGAAGGAAATTGTTTGGATTTAAAAATAGTTCGCTATCGATTATATTCAACTTTGTACCCAGAGATATCTATTGATAAGGTGTTTTCCTTAAACCTTGATAGCATAAAATATATCAGTATAAAATTTATTTAAAGGTTGTCACCACATATACATATAGAAACATTTTAAAAGACAGTGTACTGCTATGTAACTTGGAAGACCCTTAGACTACGTAAGTAGGTTTAGTTTTAAATTTTCGCATTGTGGAATCGCGTCCATGCGGGTTGCATACTTATCTGAATAAGGGCCGTTTTTACTTTCCCATACCACCACTGGTATAGGGGAAGTATTGATATCATGAAAATTTTCGAAATCGAGATTTTCGCGGAAATACTTGTTTTGGACCCCCAGGAACCCAAAAAAGTGGTCTAGAAAAAATGTCTGTTTGTGGGTGGGTGGGTGTGTGTGTGTGTATGTATGTATGTATGTAACGCCTCTAACGCAAAAACTAGTGAACCGATTTTGATGAAATTTTAAATGAAGGGGTATATCGAAAATTCATCGACAAAATAAGCTTTTCAAAAAAATCCGAAACCAGCATTTTTTTCAGAAGCGGAATTTTGAAAATCTGAGTAGGGGATATGAAAGAAGGGCATAATACAAGGGAAACAGTTTTTTACCGGACTCTCTAACTTCAAAATGGCGGTCGCTATGAATTTTTCAAAATTTCGACTTTAACGCCCCGTAACTCAAAAACCAGTTATCTGATCAGGCTCCGCAACAACTTGTTTGAAAGCCCTTTGGCAGTACTACAGCAAGAAAAAAAATTATTTACTAAATCCGAAAACGGTCGCAACGGCGCTCTTCCAAAAATTTTGAAATTTTTGAAAAATTATTACAAAAAAACTGGTCTAAGGAATTTGTTTAAATTTTCTATACTTATACAGCTTGGTATTAGCTACATTTTTGTTTTTTGATGAACGCCAGAATTCCACTGTGGCGCCCTCTACGAGATTTTGAAAATCGGAAATTGATGCTCCTATAGCGCCTTTATTAGTCAAAATATGAAAGAAGTTTAAATATAAAAGTTGTTCAGTATATAGATTTGAATTTCTCTAAATTTATATCACGTATACAGGGTGTTTGGTTTTCACAGTACAATAAGCAACTTTGTTATTTTAAATGAAACACCCTATATATTATTATATAATTGAATGCAAAATTTAATTGTCTATCACAGAGTATAAGGTGTTCATATGGCTAAAATGTACGGTTAATGAGAAATTCGTGAATTTTGAATATTTAGTTTGGACTCTGACGGAAACCGATCGTCGGTCGGTAGCGATCGTCCGACTTCGTCAGTTGTAATTTCTAGCCACTACCTACTACAGAGTACAGATAGATGCGTATCTTGGTGTCTTTCTTTTGTTCATATCGAACCCGTATAGCCTCGGTTTTCTCGCGAGGCATTCAAATGATTTGCTGCCTCGCGAACTACTGTTGAATAGCAAAAACAAAATGTTTATTTTTAGTATGGGAAAGTCCAGGGGAGGTTTGCACCTCCACTTTTTACAATAGTGGTTTAATCCTGGAACAAACTATTCCTCCGACAACTGCCATAGTCATTATCTGAGGAATAGCTTATTCTCGGCTTATTCCAGATTTATACCAGTATTGCAAAATCGGTCCTAAGCTAGGTCTAAATGAGTATATTATGTTGTATTCGTATATCGTACATAATCGTATGATTCTGGTGGTGGTACCTTCTTAAATGAAATTAAAGCTAATTATAACTTTCTATTCCTAATTAGGGATAAACAATAGATGATTAATAAACGATAAAAAAATTGTAGAAAACTACTAAAATTTACCAAAGATATAATTATTCTTTATTTATTTATAATTTCCTTTATCTTATCAGAAACTGTTATCATAAAAATCGATAACTACACACATACCTACATTAAATATAAGACGAATTTTTACAAAACGGAAGTTTTCAGCTTAGTGCGTTTCGGCTCGAATACTGTTTTCACTGTGACGCTAATTTCCATTATCTGATCGAATGAGTATAGACTTAGTTCCGCGCCCAAGTATTTGGTAATATAATATAATAAATAGCATACATAAAACGGCATTGATACGATATTTGCGCCAAAACTTCTCGACGCGGGCCGAAACGTTCCGTTGCTCAAAATGGCTGCTAAGCTTGCCTTGCGTAATGTATCGTTAATATTTTCAATCTGTATCTTGTCGCCTTCCTTCGTTAATTTAGAAATACCTATTAAGTTCGGTCCTGCGTTGGTCGGTGAGGAAAAGTGCTTCAGCAGCTTCAGTCGAATATGGTCGCGGGTCGAAATAAATGTTTTCTGCTAGCAGGACGAGGATGAAGCTTTTGATTAAGAAAATTTAATGTGACTCTCCAACATTAGTTACAGGGAATAAACTAATACACAAGACTTGGGAAATAGCTAGTCGTATGTATTAATATCAGTGTGATCATTTGAAAACGATCCACATCCTTAATACGATATATTGTGAATCATATGAAATATCAAAAAAATGTAAAAATACATTTTTATAGAGAATGGGGCCAATGGGGGACATCCGATAGCGTAATTCGTGTCGCGCTAATACTTACCCCGTCGCCCCTCCTAAACAATCTTGAAAAGTTTAAATGGCACTATGTCCTTTGTGATACCACAAATTAAAGGTCTCTTAAAATGCCATCTTTTTACGCAAAGAAAATTAAAATCGATAGATTCGTTTTTGGACAAATTTAAAAGAACATGAAAAAATGTGTGTGCTTAAGACGTTCGCACGTTAAAACTGAAAATCAAATGACAGCTGTCAGATTATTATTTGCCGTTAAAGGTAAAACAAAGTGCCATCTGCAGAGTCGAAACGGCCGAAACGTGCGAGATACCGCGTCTTGGCCTGTTTTTTTTGGGTACCATAATTCTTCTGATGATTTTGCGTTCAAAGGTGCGCAGTTTTTCCTCGTCTTTGCTCGTTAGACACATTGTTTCACACGCGTAGGTTACAACTGGCCGGATTGTTGCCTTGTATACAGGGTAGCTATTAAAGATTGGACCAAAGGCGTAGCGTTCAAACGCTTTGAGATATTAATTTGAAATTTGCAACACTTCAATATGACATTACTTCGCATATTTTACAGTATAGAAAAATTTTCTTTGACTCATACTTTCGAAGGCCGGTCGCCATCTTGAATTTTCTTAAATGGTAATAGGGGCAACTCAATACATCATTAGAAAGCTTAATGTTTTCTCTTTCTAATTGTGGTAAATTATTATGGGGTTACATAAGAAAATAATGGAGAAAAATTAGAAAACAATTTGCTGTACGCTCACGTGGCTATTTATTGTATGCTTTAATTCTAGGTGGCTTTGCTTTAACAAAGCTTCAAAATTAAACAAAAAAACAATCAATAATTGTTTAGCTGATGACAGTAGGTACATTGTCATACTTTTCGTAGAAATTTAACAATCTGAATTTTCTAAACATGGATTTTTTGACAGAAACTGATTAGGTATGGTGGTATGGTGACAGAAAACAATTTTAATATCTTCGTGAATTTAAGCCGTTTTTTGATACCATACTTTTAACAATTACAATATGGTATTTGTTTTTCAACTTTTAGAATTGTTTGTTTAATTTTAGTAGGTACCTTGTTTCTTCATTGTTTGTTTATTTTGCTTTTTGTTTAATTTTGACGTTGTGTTAATGCAGAGCTACCTAGATTTGAGGCATACAATTAATAGCCGTCTAAGCATACGACAAATTGTTTTCTAATTTTTTTGCATTATTTTATTATTTAACCCCACATTAATTTACAATGGTTAGAAGAAAGAAAAATATTCAAGCTTTGTAATGATGTATTGCAATCTTTAATAGCTACCCTGTCTTTGGCTGTTGTTATGTAGTAGATTCTTGCAGATGTAATAAGCCCTGTTTCCTGTTTGAATTCATTCTTGTGTTTCCTCGCTTCTATCATTTTCCCAATTGATCGTCACTCCTAGGTATTTGAAGTTACTGACTTTTTCGAAAATATATTCTCCTATTGTAATGTTTCTTGTGCTATCGGTTTTCTGCCTGCTGCTTGCCATGTATTTTGTTTTGTCCTGGTTTTTGATTAGGTCCCTATCGTTTGCTTTTTTTTCCAGTTTGAGTAGTGTCTCCGTCAAGCTCTTTCTATTTCTAATAAATATTACTATGTCATCCGTATATGCGGTTATTTGCACCGATTTGTTCGCGATCGTTCCCTTATTGCCCAGTGTTCTAGTTGCGCCTTCCACTGCTATATTAAAAGTCATGTGAACACTGCATCCCCTTGTCTCACTCCGGTTTCTATGTTAAAAGTGTTTCATCTAGAAAGTTTCGCATCCATTGCTCCTTTTTATTCTTGCATGTCCTTGTTGTCACTTTTCTCGTCTCTTTGTATTCGTTTAGTTCTTGCGAGCCTTCTGTTCTCAGCCTTTTGCTTGTTTTTTCGGTTTATATGCTCCAAGCATTCTTCGTCGAACCATTCATTTCTTTTTACCTAGCATTTTTTCTGTTGTGTTTGTTATACTATTTTTTATGTTAAGCCATTCTTCTTCTATATTCTCTCTATACATTAGGGATCACTCTGCACCTTCGCTGACTATTTAAAAATCAATCAAGTTCCTTTATATCTCTACTAATTAAATCTATGTTTTTCCACAGATTTACTACTAATATTCGAACTAAAAGGATTCTTAGGAATTCAGGATCCTTCAAGATGGCAACAACAACCAGTGTACCACTTTTTTCTGAAACAAAGGTACCTACAATTAAAAATCGGCATATTTATGTGTCAAAAGATTAGATGAATGAATGTGTGTTTCAAACATGAGGGAAGTTTTTGAAAATTAAGAAAAAAGTTCACACAGGTACCTATTTGAACTAAGAGTGAGTAATAGATCGTTCTTAAATGATTCTCATGACTATATTTTATGTTTACGTAACACTCGGAGGTAACAGAGACCAATACCTGTAAAGTAGATACTCAATGTAAAGTCACTGTATAGCCCTCGCCTGTTGATCGAAGTGTGACGCGAGCATGCGAAGACCATACAGTGACTTTAACTCAATGTAAAGTCACTGTATAGCCCTCGCCTGTTGCTACGCGAAGTGTGACGTGAGCATGCGAAGACCATACAGTGACTTTAACTCAATGGTCTCTCCAGCGCCCTCTGTCAACAACGTTCCAAATTGGAAGTTATATTCGGGCAGAACATAGAGGAATTATTAGAGTGTTTCCACAGTTCTCACTGGGTTTCACCACTAACTATATTTACGTTTATGTTACAGGAATACGAAGTAGGCCCTGGCACAATCGATTTGGGTCGAGAATACGAATACAAAATGGTGGCACTGACATCCTTGCGTTGCCTTCTTCAGGACTTTGTTGACGTGCAGATTGCCTTCAATGCTGAAGGTCTTGGTGCTTTGGATGATTTAATTGTAATAGCGCAGACAAGTCAAGGTGAAGAGATAAAGATTCTCGTGCAGTTGAAACACGAAGATCGCGGAAAAGATATGACTAAGGAACAGTTTTTGGCTGCCAGAGGAAATTATACGCTTTTAAAATACTGTGAGCATATAGTTAACCTGAAAAAGCGATTAGATAGTAAGTCGCAACAGAAAGGGATTATTAAGGAGTTACAAACCTTTGATGGCGTATATTTTATATTGTTTACTAATAAAGGAACGAACCAATATGCATTTCTAGAAAATAATGGTTGGGATGCAATTCAATTTTTAAACACTAACGTTACTAATGATAACTTGTATAAATTTAATTTGACAAACGTTCCAGAGCTATCAAGCTTACCTAATTTAGATTACAATATATTTTTGTTTGCTAAACAGAGTCACGTTAATCGTTTAGATGAAATAATCGAAACTGAAATGGAGAAAGTGTTAGGGCATTTCGGAATAAGTTGTAATCTTAAAATTGTTACCAAAGCCTACACAGATTACGTAACTGATTGGTGTATGGGTAAGCTCGGTAAACATTATTACTTGACAAAGCAAGATATTCTTTACAAACTTACCGAACTTTTTCTTTCTCAATACGAATTAGATTTAAGTCGTGAAAAATTCGAGTTTTACGATTTTCCCCAAAAACAGACATGGAGTGAAATGGTTTGTGGTAAAACAATCACAACTGTTGACGCAGATGAAGAAGTGATTAAGTTTTTAAAATTATATGTTGGTTCTGAAATAAGGCCGTACTGCCAAACAGTCGGGCAAACGTGGAGTGACAAATTTTCCAAGGAAGAGCAGAGCTTATTTTACACAAATTATGGGAACCTTAAAAAGGGAATACTGAAAATTATAGGAAAAAACGGAAGAATAACGTTATTGAGTATATATAAATGTTTGTGGTTTTTAAAACGTCTTCCTCTATTATTATACATTAAAACCTTGGAAGAATTTGATAATATTTTAAAAATTCTGAAAATATCTAATTACGAATTAAAAGTTATTATTTTAAACGCAAAGAATTTAAAGCTAACTATGAGACAGTATGTATCTGGTTACTTTAGTACACTTTCCGATTTAGATTGGGAAAATAGGGATAAAATTTTAGATCGTCCTGTAAAACTGCAAGGAAGATCATTTGTTATATTAAAAGAACTCGAACTCGATAATTCTCTCTTTTCTCAAATTAACTGTAACGCAATCATTCATATTTTAATGGACAACTACAATATTGAATACAACAGACCTCTCTCCGAATGTTTTATTGAGAGAAGTCTTGTCAAAGTTTTTGTGAGCACCGACGTGTTAAAAGAAATACCCGAAGAAACGTTTGTGATAGAAATTAAAGAAGAAACTAATAATAACTCGCTAAGAAACAAACTAGATAGGTTAATTTCAACCTGTGGAACGGACACTAAGATACATATTTTTGAAGAACACAGACACATACAATTAGAAGAACTTAAGTTAGAAGGAAAGCCCATTCATCGATTGGTTTTTCACGAAAATGAATTACTAGAATGGAAGGAATCATTTGGCAGCACCGATAATATTCGAACATATCAGATTGATCATAAAATTGGGATTAACGAACATTTGTTTAATGTGGAATGTTCATTGCCTTATAATACAGACCTATACTACGAGTTGGATAATATTCTCCTATCTAATAACCGAGATAGTTGGTTTAATTGTGTAAATGTTGTAAGTGCAAGTCCTGGCATGGGCAAGTCTACGTTGTTAGATTACATAGGAGCGATAGCATCAACCAAGATGTGGGTCCTTAATGTTAAACTAATCGATTACGATGATTATTCATATGAAGCAAGTTCCAGAAAGGCAAAATTAACAGCACAGGACCATTTGAAACATTTCCATGACACAATTCTCGCCAATCACAGATGCAACAACATGCAATTGGTTCAAGCTGTATTTCAACATTTTCTCGATAGAACGCAAGTCTTGGTTTTACTGGATGGTTTGGATGAGGTTTCTATTCCTTACAAAAAGGAAGTAGTGAAGATGACGAATTGTCTCCAGAAAGCAGGATATTGGGTATGGATAACGACACGACCTCACTTGGCGAGAGAATTGGAAGAAGAATTTTCCACCATAACAACAACTTTAAAACCATTCAGTCTTATCGATCAACAACTTTTCTTGAAAGAATATTTCAAAAATATCAGTGACACGATGACTGGTGGTATTAAAAGCAACCATCGAACCCTAATCGAGAAATTTGTTGAGAAATTAGTAGACGCTAGCAGAAATAATTTAAATGATAATTATAACCAATTTCTGGGAATTCCGTTACAAACAAAATTGTTAGCCAATGCGTTCACTGATGAGTTGAAGCATACTCTTACCACGGGTATCGTTAAATTTGAACGTCGATTCGATTTGCTTCATTTATTCAACGAATTTATGAAAGGTAAAGATGATATCCTTTGCCGTAAATTGGGAAAAGGTGCAAGAAGGACACAAAGCCATGTTCAAGAACATCAACAACTCTTTGCGTTAAAACTTGTGTTTAGAGATTATGATCTGTTTAGACTTGACATTGAGAGACAACTAAATGATTATTACTACGATGAAAATAAAATTCAGGATTTACAACAAGATGGTGTCACGGTTATTCAACGGAGCTTGAATAATAAAAAGAAAAAGTTTCAAGTTGGTTTCCTACATAGAACTTTTGCAGAGTATTTGGCAGCACGCTGGCTTGTTCTTAATTTTAATGGTGAATGCCAAAATTCGAGATTGACAGCTAGATTTTTCCTTTTCAAACGGAGCCGATTTCAAAACGAGTACGAATTCGTATTTCGAATTTTTGATTCCATGCTTGCAGGGGATTCCCAGTTACACAAATTGATTATTGGAGGTCGATTAGACGAAGCCCAAGAACTAATAAAATCGAATCCAGACGTAATGGAGATACTTGATGAAGGTGGAAGATCGTTTTTACATCTTGTAGCAATTTTGGGACCTAGACAAAAGATAAATAATTCGAACGATATTTTCGAGATAAAAAATGAAATGATAAATTTTGTCGAACAAATTCCAGTGGATAATATAAAAAATACTAAAGACGTTTTGGGTTATAGTCCTTTAGACTCTGCATTATTCTCCGATTCACTTGCTGTTGCTAACAAACTATGTGAGAAGTCAAATAAATTAACTATAAATACAGGTATTCATCTATTCCACAATCTATACTACCCAATAGATAATATGGTATTATGGGGTGACACCTATAAACCATTATTTGAAAAGATTTTTCCGTTATTTGTCTGTCAATGTTTTCTGATCGATGAAGATCCTATTGTGGATGATGAAACTGTCCAATCTTACAGTCATCGTAAAAATTTTGTTTACACAAACCTAAACGAAATCTTTGATAAATGGATTAATGGATTGGGAGATACAACAGTATCAAAATTATTAATAAAACAGAACATCAAATCTCCTGATACTGAACCTTACTATTACGATTTGGGATTTGCAGCTACGTTTGGTACTTTAAGTAACGTAGAAGATTTGTTATCCAACCGTGTTAATCCTAACGTGGAAATATTTAGTCACTTTTCTACACCACTTTATTTGGCAGTTAAACACAATCGTTTAGAAATAGTGAGATTGTTACTGTCTCATGGAGAAAAGGCCAACGAACCGTATTTAAGGAACGTTACGCCGCTTCACTGTGCCGCTCAATACGGTTTCAACGATATAGTGGAGGAACTTTTATCATACAAGGCCGATGTGAATTTACAGGATGACACTGGTCGCACGCCCTTCCTTATGGCACTTGACTACCGGAAAGTAGAAACCGCAAAGTTATTACTTGCTTATCATGCTAATATGAACATTAAGGATAAGTCTAATAATATGAACATTAAGGATCAGGATAATCATTCTGCTGTTCATTATGCCGCGCGAAATGGTTTGGACGACCTCATTTCCCAACTTATTAGATTTGTTGATATTAACAACTGCCAAGAAGTGTTAAATCGTACACCACTGCACGATGCTATTACCAACGGACATATTAGTACAATACGACTTTTACTTCAAAATGGTGCTGACTGTAACATTCCAACTTCGGATGGAGAATTGCCTCTTCATTTAGTTGCTGAAGCAAACATTTATAAAGTATTACCAGAAATTTTCTCTAAAACTAATGATTCTGTAAATATAACAACTAAGTATGGGGAAACTCCTTTAAATTTGTTGATTAACCATGGGCGTGCGAAAATACCCAGAATTTTACATAACGAAGTCCTTTTCAAAAAAACTGTACAATTTCTCTTAAATAAAGGAGCTTCTACCAATATCCAAGACTTTTATGGAAACTCTGCAATGCATTATTTATGTAACTACATCACAATTAACAAAAGCCTCACAGAAAACGTTGCCTTATTTTTAACTAAAGGTACGGATCTAAATTTAAAAAATAATAAGGGCGAAACCCCTTTGCTTTGCTTTCTAACTAACATCTCTAAAAACGATAACTCCAAAGAATTTTTTAAAACTTTTCCCCGTCTAATTACTAAAGATAACATTAACATTCAAGACATTGATGGAAATACTGCACTGCATTATTTATGCAAATACCCCAAAATTGACAAAGTCCTAATAAAAAGTGTTGCCTTATTTTTGAATAAAAACGCCGACGTAAATTTAAAAAATGAAGATGGTGAAACTCCTTTGCATTGCTTTGTAAGTAACATCTCTGAAAACCATAACTCCAAAGAATTTTTTAAAACTTTTCCCCGTCTAATTACTAAAGATAACATTAACATTCAAGACATTGATGGAAATACTGCACTGCATTATTTATGCAAATACCCCAAAATTGACAAAGTCCTAACAGAAAGTGTTGTCTTATTTTTGAATAAAAACTCCGACGTAGTAAATTTAAAAAATAAAGTTGGTGAAACTCCTTTGCATTGCTTTGTAAGTAATACTCCTTCAAGGCTTAACCCCCTACGATTTTTAGAAATTATTCGTTTTCTAATTAGTAACGATAACGTTAACATTCAAAACAATGTTGGAAATACTCCACTCCATTGTTTACTTGAAAATGTATCAATTAGCGAACAAATCAAACCAAGAGCTACTGAATTATTGTTGCTCAATGGTGCTGATGTTAAGGTGCAAAATAACTTGGGGAAAACGCCTTCGCTTTAGCAGTTAATCTAAACTTTAACGAAGACCATCGCGTTCTTAATATGTTAATATCAGGAATAAGTGCAGAGTGACAATTAAAAAATCTGTGATGCGAAAAATACAGTCACTGTAAAAAATGTTTGATCCGTGGCAGAATGTCTATGCGCCCAAAAGTCTTTGTGTCCAAGTGTCTCGTGCTCGAATGCCCCGGCGCCGGCGCCCTAACAGCCAGCACCCAGATGCCCGCGTCCGAATGTCCACGCCCTAATGGGGACGCCTTAAGGTCCAGGTCTAAATTTTCCAGTCTTTTAACGCACGCCTCGGTTAAGTTTCGGAGGTACTCCTATTGCTTCGAGTAGCTACAACCTCTTTCGGCTGCATTTCCTATTTATTTTCGAACTGGTTGTCTTGCTGATATTTAGGACAAGAGATTTTTCTCATCGGGACTTGAACAACGCAACATAGGGATTTCAATGGAAAATTCTTAATGTTCAATTATTGGCTCCCCTAATTATTTTAGAGCAAACGTGTGCTTAGGTTTTTTGTAGAGAAATAAATTCTGCATCTTTTCATACTATTATTTACAATTTTCCATTTTCCAGAAGCGTAAAAATAGAAGAAATAAAAAATGGTCTTTTTAAAAAAATCACTGATACCATGGAATTATAAAATCAAACAAACGCACTGACATTTCTGTCTCATTACATTTTTTTTCTTTTTAAAGCAATAAAACGAGTAGGTAATAGGAACATATTTTACGCTAAACAAGGCACTTTATCATTTCTACTTTTTCTTTCGTTGAATACATTTTAAAAATAATAGATTTTAATAATCGGTTATAAACTTCAAACCGTAATGACAGATGTAAATGCGACGTAATAGGAAAAAAAACCTATGGAAAAAACACCTACGGAAAAAAGACCTAAGAAAAAAAACCTATGGAAAAAAAACCTAGAGGAAAAAAAACCACGGAAAAAAAACCTATAGAAAAAATATAGAAAGATGGCTAAAAAAAGAAGATGGTAGCACAAAGGCATGCTCATTCCTCATAAAAGAAAATAAGAAATGGTTAGGGGGTAAGCTGGAGGGATGTCATTCCTCATAAAAGAAAACAAAAATGGATAGCAAGTAAGCTGAGGGATTTTCATTCCTCATAAAAGAAAACAAAAAGTGGAGGTGCAAACCTCCCCTGGACTTTCCCATACTAAAAATAAACATTCGTTTTTGGTATTCAACAGTATTGTTCGCCACAACCGATAAACTTAACTTGAAAATTAGTATATGGAAAATTAACACAAGTGCCGATTGTGTTCATCTGCGCATGTGTGATTATTGCTGCTAGGATTAACCGGCGACAAGGAATTCCCGTCCCGCGCATGGTCACTTGAACATATCGGCACTTACAAATTTCTCCCTACACTGTTTTAAAGTTCAAAATTCACGAATTTCTCCTTAACCGTACATTTTAGCCATATGAACACCTTATACTATGTGATAGACAATTTAATTTTGCATTCAATTATATAATAATATACAGGGTGTTTCATTTAAAATAACAAAGTTGCTTATTGTACTGTGAAAACCAAACACCCTGTATACGTGATATAAATTTAGAAAAATGTAAATTTATATACTGAACAACTTTTATAATTAAACTTTTTTCATATTTTGACTAATAAAGGCGCTATAGGAACATCAATTTTCGATTTTCAAAACCTCGTAGAGGGCGCCACAGTGGAATTATGGCGTTCATCAAAAAACAAATATGTAGCTAATACCAAGCTGCATAAGTATAGAAAATTTAAACAAATTCCTTAGACCAGTTTTTTTGTAATAATTTTTCAAAAATTTCAAAATTTTTGGAAGAGCGCCGTTGCGACCGTTTTTGGATTTAGTAAATAATCTTTTTTCTTGGTGTAGTACAGCCAAAGGGCTTTCAAACAAGTTGTTGCGGAACCTGATCAAATAACTGGTTTTTGAGTTACGGGGCGTTAAAGTCGAAATTTTGAAAAATTCATAGCGACCGCCATTTTGAAGTTAGAGAGTCCGGTAAAAAACTGTTTCCCTTGAATTATGCCCTTCTTTGATATCTCCTACTCAGATTTTCAAAATTCCGCTTCTGAAAAAAATGATACCAAAAAAACATGTCTAACTTCCGCTTCCGGTTTCGGATTTTTTTGAAAAGCTTATTTTGTCGATGAATTTTCGATATACCCCTTCATTTAAAATTTCATCAAAATCGGTTCACTAGTTTTTGCGTTAGAGGCGTTACATACACACACACACACACACACACACACACACACACCCACCCACCCACAGACAGACATTTTTTCTAGACCACTTTTTTGGGTTCCTGGGGACCCAAAACACGTATTTCCGCGAAAATCTCGACTTCGAAAATTTTCATGATATCAATACTTCCCTATACCAGTAGTGGTATGGGAAAGTAAAAACGAGACTAGACGGATTCGATATGAACAGAAGAAAGACACCCATTTATCTGTAGGCAACGGCTAGAAATTACAGCTGGCGATCCGTTTCCGGAGTCCAACATAATATCCAAAATTCACGAATTTGTCATCAACCGTCCATTTTAGCTATATGAACACCTTATACTATGTGATAGACAATTAAATTTTGCATTCAATTATATAATAATATATAGGGTGTTTCATTTAAAATAACAAAGTTGCTTATTGTACTGTGGAAAGCAAACGCCCTGTATACGTGATATACACTTAGGAGAACGCAAAACTATATACTGAACAACTTTTATATTCAAACTTCCGCTTCCGGTTTCGGATTGTCGGAAATGTCTGTCTGTGGGTGGGTGGGTGCGTGGGTGCGTTTTGAAATTTTTGAAAAATTATTACAAAGAAACTGGTCTAAGGAATTTGTTTAAATTTTCTATACTTATACAGCTTGGTATTAGCTACATTTTTGTTTTTTGATGAACGCCAGAATTCCACTGTGGCGCCCTCTACGAGATTTTGAAAATTGTAAATTGATGCTCCTATAGCTCCTTTATTAATCAAAATATGAAAAAAGTTCAAATACAAAAGTTGTTCAGTATATAGATTTGCATTTTTCTAAATTTATACCACGTATACAGGGTGTTTGGTTTTCACAGTACAATGAGCAACTTTGTTATTTTAAATGAAACACCCTATATATTATTATATAATTGAATGCAAAATTGAATATTGTCTATCACATAGTATAAGGTGTTCATATGGCTAAAATGTACGGTTAATGAGAAATTCGTGAATATTGAACTTTAAAACAGTGTAGGGTGAAATTTGTAAGTGCCGATATGTTCAAGTGACCATGCGCGGGACGGGAATTCCTTGTTGCCGGTTAATCCTAGCAGCCTATGAATATAAATAATCACACATGCGCAGATGAACACAATCGGCACTTGTGTTAATTTTCCATATACTAATTTTCAAGTTTAGTTTATCGGTTGTGGCGAACAAAACTGTTGAATACCAAAAACGAATGTTTATTTTTAGTATGGGAAAGTCCAGGGGAGGTTTGCACCTCCACTTTTCTAGACCACTTTTTTAGGCTCCTGGGGGTCCAAAACGCCCATTTCCGTGATAATCTCGATTTCGAAAATTTTCATGATATCAATACTTCCCTATACCAGTAGTGGTATGGGAAAGTAAAAAACCGTTGCTATGGTGTTGTTTACTTGTTGGTAGAGAGTTGTTTACTTGCTGGTAGGGTGTTCTTTACTACAGTTTATTATTTTTTGTTTATTATTTTTTAATTACCTACATATTCTTTCTCTTGTTAAATATAACTCGACCTTGTATTTTTGTCATGACAAATTTCAGCAATAGTGCCCTTAACATTTTTGCTATAAGGTAAAGCATTCAAGCACAATACAAAACCGAAAGAACAGTCGTGTTGACGCACTCGATTTTTAAATGCATTGTGCTCTCGTGCTTACCTAGCAACAATCCAAGCAATCCAAAGTCTTTCATACGACAATAAAATTTTAGTTTTTTAAATTTTAAGCTTATTTTTTAAGAAAAAATGTTATAGCTAATGCTAATGCTAATGCTATACCACCTAGGTGGTACTAATATTTTCATAAGTGGCGAAGAGGTCTATTAGAATTAGGAAAAAAATTGTTACCATTTAAAAAACATAATGATTACAGAAAGTATCTTTTAAAAAATACAATTGAAGTGTTTCAAAATTTTTCGAAAAAACATTAAATAACAAGATTACGATTTTAGTGCGGTACTTCATCACCACTCATATATCTAGATTAAAAAGTTCGTCTAGATATAATTTTACATAAAATCTATAAGTGGATAAAATCGACATAGTAAGCTGCTGCACGAACTCATGTCCTATGTTAAAAATTGTTGTATCTCAAAATGAAAACACTTTGTTTCAAAACGCGTAGTATTTCATGAAACGTTGAATATTTTTCCTTACAAATTTTCTTTTGAAATTATATTTAAAACGATTCACTTTTATGACGAGTTTCAGTAAAAACTCACATTTACATTTTTTTCGAAAATTTCAGATGGAAAAGCACAATTTTATTATAATCGTCAAGAAAATAAAAAAAAGTGAACAATAAACAGCAAGTTCCTGTTGCAACTAATTTTGGAAAATATTAATAAACAGCTCATCAGTACCTAATTAGTTATCTCAACAAATTTGCACAGACCAGTTTCAGTTGTAGAAAATAACATAACCCATTGAATGAAAATTAGGTAAAGTCGGGGCACGCTAAGAATGCATCTACGTCATCAATCGCATTTTCTGGTAATTTTGTAGTACCAATCTTGAAACAGTATAAAACTATTTCTTTTGTGAATTACGTATTAAAAATATGTTTTTTATAAGCCTATAGAATGTTATTTTACAGTTATTATTTTTATTAATTAGTTTAGTATTTATATTATTCCTGCAAAAAATAAAAACGTTTACTAATTAGCAGTATTTTTTTCGTCCTAGAAGTTTATATTCAAGTACATGATCGTTTCTTTTATTGTATTTATATTACTCAGACGTCACTCTGACAGCTTGAGCAACACAGATTAAAGCAAACGACAAATAAATGTAAACAGGGTAATATTGGTGACGTCATGGACGCCATTAAAACATTGATGACGTAGATGCACCCTTAGCGTGCCCCGACCATACCTAAATCATCTTTAAAATTATAGCTCAAAAGCGTGATTTTTAGCTTTTCGCAAAAATATTATAATTTTATCAAAAGTATTCCCACCATTAATTTATTCTTGCAATTAAACAAATTAGGACGAGTTTTAATACACGAAAATACAAAGAATATAACGTTTTATTTGATATGTCCTTACTATGACGGTTTAATTCACTGAAAATTTAATGTGAAGCTTTCGCCATTAAAACGTTTCAGGAGTTGCGGTAATAAAATGCACCCTTGAGACAACCATATTCTGGATGATAAAATTTCTTGCACATTTTATGCAAATAATTCAATGCCGAAGACACGACTTGCAAAGAAGAAGCTTAACAGGTCGCCGTTCCTTTTTATATACATCATTTATATTTAAAGAAGGGATAAAGCTTCTTAGTTTAGATAACTATTCAAAATCTTGCATTATCATATGCCGGGATTTAACAAATGCAAACAATTTAAGTCAATTCATGTTATCCAAATATATTGAACAAAAGTACTCTAATTCGCGAAATATTTCTACTTTTTATACAGGCTTTCATCTGAATATCACCAGCAATAAAAAGTTCTCTCGACTTCGTTCTTTTGCTGTTTTTCTGTAGATCAGCAGTTCATTTAAATTCTATGTAAACTGCTACTCCGGACAAATAGCACTGGTGAACGTAGGCTAATGACTTTCTTCAACTGCCAAGGAAATTATATTGAACGAATCTTCGCTATTCAGATGCTTTTCAATGATTTTAAATATAGGAATGTGATTTTCCGTACAATGATTTTAGATAATTTGAATCGCGGCCGAATCTTCGCAAAAGCCTCGGTTCGTTTTATAGACCAATTATAAATAATAAATAATAAAGACAAATTTTTTTTATCAAGAATTATTTAATTCGCATTTGGCTTTCAATAAACAAAGACGTGCTGTGCTCATCGTACGCTGTTATCTTGTACCGTCAAGTGTAATACTATAATATAAGTTATGTCATTAATAAACAGTTTTGAACCAGAACTAAATTCAAATAAGGTAAGAATAACTCAAAATTAGCTTTGAAGTGTTAAAACACTAAGAAGAGGCTAGCCTCCGAAAACTGGATGCAGATCAGGTTCCTATAGTATAGATTATATATGAATCGGTCGTCAGTACCTGTACCTGTACCAAATTAGTAGTAATCAGACAAATCAAAACATTACTGATAGTACCAACATGAGCTATACAAACCTTATAACCTAAGAATGAATACATCGAAATTGATAAAGAACAGCAGACTTCCAAGTAACACCCATGCCAGAAAATAGGTATCTACAAAAGAAACATATTAAACCGACCATCACCAGTAGAAAACGAACAGCAAGTCATAAACTCAAATAGATTTCAACTACTCCCGGTTGAAGTATTCAATAATAGTCAAACGGAAAATGACATATTCGATGCAGGAATTTCTAACCCTAAACCAAAGGACCCTTGACATACAACAAATCTTCGATAAGGTATGGCACGAGGGCCTTTTGTATACGCTAAAAGAACAGCTAGCAGATCAACTTTATTTAATTTTTAAAGGCCATCTAAAAGACCGACGATTCCATGTTAAACTCAATTAAGCTCTATCCAGCTATCAGCTCATTAAGGCTGGCATTTACTTAAAGCAAAATCCAATTTGATGTATGGAAACTTGCATACCTACAATAACAAGAATAATGCTTGCCTTGGAATTTTGTTTCATATTTTTAAATATTTCAGATTCTTCTGACGTTACTAAAATTGATAAATGCAATAAAGAATAATGAATTTACTGTGTTGAATATAGATTTTGTCGTTATATTATTTTAATTTTTTTTTGTCAAATAACAATACCAGAAAGTTGTAATCCGTTATAATCCGCCATTTGTGTATTGGCTCCATTCTGAGTTAATGGTCCTGTTAGTTGTGTTGCCTATATGCTAAATTGCAAAAGGTGAATTATATTGATATTTCTAAAATTTTATTTCCATTATTTCCGAATTAATTTGCATTTTAGAAAAAAAATTCTTGTGGCATTTGAAAAAGCGTGGTTATATCTATCTATTGATAGAGAGAATTTTTCGATATCCATATTTTTGTAAATACTACTTGAAAATTTTAAAGTAAAATAGAGTTGTACATTTTTTAATGCTGAAAAGTTATTTTTTAGAAATTAAACAAAAAGATTACAAGAACAGGAATTAATTTGAAAAATTTCTCTTTGTTTGAGTATGTTGGTAATTACAATAGAATTTGTCCTACGAGAAGTTTTTTTCAAATATTTATTTAATTAACCGTAAATTTAAATTAATTGTTTTTTAATTACGTGTTGATATATCAAAATTACGATAACAATTTGAAAATAACTTCTCGTAGGACAAATTTGATTGCATTTTAGAATACATTGGTGATGAGAGATTTTTTCCAAATAATTATTTACAATTACAATCTTGGTCAAAAGATTAATAAAATTGTCGATTGAGTATTTTGCATAAAGGTGATATTTGAAACTTAGGCAACCCGAATGACATTTCTACCTGTTCGCAGGTAGAAAAACCCGAGATCGCTTATCTTTTAATCCACCCCGTTACCTTATAATGTGGAGTGTTTGGTCATTTTGCTGTCTTTCTATTTTATAGAAATAGAAAAGCAATATAAATTATCGGGCAACTCAATTAAATATCTATTATTCACGAAACCTTGTGTTATGTCCCAATACTTTTATCAAACTTTCAAAAAATTTTCAAGGGGCTTTTTCTTCTGCTTTCCTACGGCTTTTTGTTCGGGGATTTTTTTCGGGGCTTTTTTCCCGGGCCTTTTTTTCCCGGGCTTTTTTTACGTAGATTCAGGGGGAACGGATGCCCAAAATTAACAATAATATGCTTGCGTAATATTCCAATAGTAAATGGTGTAGGGTGCTAATAGAAAACCATTAGAAAAACGTTTTGTGACCTAGCTTTAATAAACCAGGATTTTTCTAAATTTCTTAAATTACATTATCAGTATTTGTACGTATTTTTGATGAAGATACTACTTATATACAGTGTGTCGGCGTAAGTTGGCCACATATGGAAAACTTTGTTATTATTGATTTTATGAAAAAAAGTTATTCTTCATAAAAAGTTCTGCATGTTCTAAAACCCAAAATTTAACCATCAGATATTAAATTATATCAGTCGTATCATAATAAAAATAATTATATCATTTTTGTTCAAGAGTAAAGTACCATCATTTTTGACCATATCGAAAAAATTTTATAAGAAAAGATGTTATGGATTAATTTTAATCGTAAACAAACAATATTGAATATTTAAAAATTATTTTTAATCCATAACATCTTTTCTTATAAAATTTTTTCGATATGGTCAAAAATGATGGTATGGAGTAAACTCTTGAACAAAAATGATATAATTATTATTATTATGATACGACTGATATAATTTAATATCTGATGGTTGAATTTTGGGTTTTAGAACATGCAGAACTTTTTATGAAGAATAACTGTTTTTCATAAAATCAATAATAACAAAGTTTTCCATATGCAGCCAACTTACGCGGACACACTGTATATTTCAATATTTGCAAGCAGATATTAGAAACCATATTATACAGTTTTAAATGTTTACTCATAACCCGGTCAACTTCGCCTACCTGCACTAACAAAGGGTAAAATTCCCGAGCTGATGGTGAATTTAGATAAGAGATACCCGTGTAGTGTCATCAATTGCAAATTGCATAGGAAAGTATGTACAGCCAGTTGCCTATATTTTTACACAGTAGGCGTTACGCTGAAATCTGCGAGCTGTCCTAAGGGGCCTTAACGCAGCGGTATCACAAGGCAGTGTCCCACCATTTCAATATTTAATATTTAGAGCAGATGTACAGTCAGCGACAAATGTTTTCACCAGTATGATACCACTGAACACGTTTTTCTGAGAAATATAAGAAGTACCATAACGTCGTTCTTATTGTTTTATATAGGTATCTTGGTAACACTGTTAACAAGATGAAACGAAATATAGAAATGTGTTATATTTCTCAGTAAAGCGGGTTACAGTGGTACAAGACTGGTGAAAACATGAGTCGCTGACTATACATGGTAACAAATAACACACTAGGGCAACATTTGCTGACAACATTGCCATTATGTACGCAGACTCTAAACCTGCGGGCATCAGAAAAATTATAAAATCACCTCAACCTCCTCCAAAATCAACGTTAACAACACTAAGAAGTCTCTACAAATAACATTCACAACCATCGAAATTCTCCTTGACGCTAAGCTCACATCAAAGCTAAGAAACGTCAACTCGACTAAAATTCAAAAACATGAACTGATTTTATAATCACAATGACTGTAAGTACGTATGACCTGTAAAAGCAGACGAATGTTAGGCAATTTGCAACATCTTAAAACAAGTTTACGCCTCGATAAGTTTTGATATACAACTTCCATCTGGTTCATAAAATATACGGTAGGAATATTTCGAGATATGCTTCACACTGACATGTGTTTCAGAAAAGCCTAATTTATTAGGATCACGTTTGCTGATCCAACGTTGTGTGTTGAGTCCAATATTTCCGTACCCTTAGGGAACTATTTACATGTTTCCGTTTTCCGCAGTTTCACGATTCTTCCTATATAGTCCATTAACCAGAGTAATTAAATTTTCAGTACAGCAATTGAATTTCCTTAAAAATATAATTAAAAATTTAAATAATCTGTGAAATCTGCGTGAATTGGAAAAAACAAAGACTGTATAGAATATATTATCATCAGTTTTTTTTATACCGGGTGGGGGTGGCCGGTCTCAAAGGTGTACATATGGATTTAACAATGTACTGAACGTTTCTGCTGATTCCTGGAAGGAATTACCATACCATAGGAATGGTAATTGTATTAATTGAAAGGTAAAATGATTGCGCTTTAAATGGCGCTAATAATAAAATTAAATGAGCTATATTTATTTTAAACTAACGATTTAAAATTTTGCGATTTTTAAAATATGACGTATTATGATTTGCAAATTCTACAGCATTTGTCAAAAATTTGTTAAACTAGTTGGCATAAATTATCGGATTTCTGAAATCCACTAATTTATGACAACTACAGCTCGACCAAGCTTACAAAGTCGAAAGGGGGCGTGTCCGGCGCTGTTATAGATTTTCAAAGTGTAGTCAAAATAAAAACATTTAGGCGGCAAATTTAAATAATGGTAAATACTTTTCATTCGAAGAATTCCATGACCTTCCGAATGATATTTCTGGTTTCAGAATGAATTATCTTCCTCGACTTAGCATTTATACTTAATAGATTTTAAACGTCAGAACAATCTAACAAACACTGAAATTTTTAAAATTTCAAACATCAATTGAATCTTTTCAGTGAATGTACTTTTCAGTATAATTGTTTGCTATTGGTTGACGTACAGTCGCGTTTTGTCTTTCAAAATTTAATTGACATATTTTCCGGGGCTATAGTAAATTCCAAAACTTTATGTACTTCAAGGTCATACGAACTAAGTTATGACATGACGTGCGTCGATGTAGCTGGTCCAGATCAGTGCAGGAGATATATATTTTTTCGTTCCTTTTAATGTTCTAAGTTTTTTGCTTTACCCTCAATTTACAATTTTTAATGATTGCTACACTTATTAAGATGTATAATTCATGTTACGCCGCTGTAATTGTCAATTTGACAGTTCTTCGTACGTCGTTGTACACTTCAGTTGTATGACCTTGAAGTACATAAAGTTTTGGAATTTACTATATGCTTTAATTATCACATTTTTTGACAAATGCTGTAAAATTTGAAAATCATGGCACGTCATATTTAAAAATCGTAAAATTTTAAATCGTTATTTTAAAACAAATGTAGCACATTTAATTCAAAGTCAGTAAAAACAATCAACTGGCTTTGATTTAATTTTATTATTAGCGCCATCTGAAGCGAAATCCTTTTACCTTTCAATTACCATTACCATTCCTGTAAGTTGAATTGGCGAGCAGGAATCAGCAGAAACGTTCAATACAATGTTAAATCCCTATATACAGTCAGTGACAAATGTTTTCACCATTATTATACCACTGAACCTGCTTCTCTGAGAAATATAAGAAAGAGGTAACATAACGCCGTTTTTATTGTTTTATATAGATATGTTGTTAATGCTGTTACCAAGAAGAAATCAAATATAGAAGCGTGATATACTTCTCAGTAAAGCGGGTTACAGTAGAACGAGGCTGGTGAATAGATTTGTCACTGAGTGTACACCTTTGAGACCAGCCACCGGTTATATAAGTTATTGCTATCACACAAAGCCTGTACTGTCGAAATAGTTATTTTCATAATAAATGCGGGAAGACAAACGGAGGTTTTGAAATGAATCTAGGGCGGTCGAACGTTACTAACAAACGTTTTCCCTACAATCGTATAAGATTGTCTTATATTAGGTACTGGTATTAGGTAGGAAACTATTTGAAGCTAAAATAACCTGCACCAGTACTACGACAGGGTTTAGGTTAAATTCCCCCTATCACCACCAGTCCACCACGTGTACCATATGTGAACGAGGATGTATACAATTACGCGAACTTCCAGGGAAATAATTGTTTGATGATCACATTCAAGTTATTCTAAAAACTGTGCATTCAAATTTAATGAAAATCTTCTACAGATAGAATCTTCTTTTTTGTTATTTCTGAATAATCTTGCAAATATTTATTTAGTTTAATACTAACATAATTCAATACTAAGAAACAGGGGCTAATAATGTCGAAGTTACATATAATTTAACACTCTACCAAATTAAGTGTGTTTATTAGTATGAATTAATTATGCAAACGGTCAAGATTTTTCAAATATTCACCTTGGTTGTATTAAAGTAGTTCCAGTTTACGAGGGCAGTTAAAATTTTATTTAATATAAAAGCACTTGACAGCTCTTTATTACGCAGTAAAATGAATAGCATCATCCATTTGTTTGAGCGCCGCTTATTTTATTAACTACCTCAGTAACGTTCTTCAACTCGTTTAAACTGTCCAAAACTGTTCTAAAATTTCAAGATAAGTAAGTAGTACCTCCTGCTCTAAAATGGAAATTTGGTTACTATACGAATATAATCAACTCTTTCTTAAATTCTATTTTGCAAGAGACGGTTAGTCAGGGTTGGTAAATCCGTTTCTATTGAATTTATGTATGCTGCTGCCTAATGTTTCTTAAAGCAGTTTTGTAGATCCATACTGACACTTGTACGTCATTACCACAATGGGCTTGAATAAAAATTCCAGGAAAACAGTATTTATGCTAAGCTATGCCAAATCTCTAACAGAAACTTTTTAGAATGTAAAATTATGAACGTCTTTCAAATACTGGACAAAAACTTTACTCATCAAACAATTAAGTTTTTTTACAGAATCCTTCCTTCTTGCTGAGAATCTTATTACCACATTATCCACAACTGTATGCTGCTTGCTAAACATCAGATAACTTAAATAAAGTTGATCATCACTGGTCAAATCTTCGATGCCAAACCCTTCTGCTTCTTTGGTTCCACCGTTACAGAGAATTGCCAAGGACGCGTGCTGTTCACTGGATGCGACATTTCAGACCTACGCTGCTGCATGGCTTCAACGAGCGACTGTCTTTTACTGTACCAGCTTAAATTTTCAGCGAATATTGATTACTGATGAAGATGGAAGAGTTCTTTCATTTACCCAGTTTCAGTATGTTCCCAGATATAAAAGATGTTTTAAGAAATTGGCAAAATAATACTTTCGTCAAAATAAACAAAAAGTTTCTAGAAACATGGGTTAAAAAATGCTTCCTATGAGATATCGAGGAGAATTCACATATGAACAGTGTCAGATAGAATAAACTAAAGTTAAAAGCGATTCTACAATCAAACTTGCAATAACTTTCCTTTCCAAAGAGCGCCAAGTGGGTGGAGGCTCCAGTAACTACTGTAAAGGAATCAGCAACCGGAATATTTTGGTACTTTTTAAAAACATCCTATATATCGGTACTTTCTGGTTTACTTCTGCAATAAGTGCTGCTCTTCCCGGTGCCGGTTTCACCATGACACGGGTGAAGAAGCCGAGTAAACAATCACGTAGTTTTTTTTATTTATTTACAAAGAGTATTAGGTACTCCAAAAATATCGACGCTTCATTTAACAAAATTGTTGCAGCAGTAGAGGTCCTTACGAACGCTATATATAATGAAACTCATTTTTCCTCGCCTTTTCAAGTGTCTGTGCTATTCTGAATGTACTTCAACTTCCAACTGTTTATTTATTTGTGTAATTAATGGAAAACATTTTTTCATGTCACCTGCATTCGTACGCGGGCGTTGGACTGAACTCAGTATTACGATGGAAACTTTAAAATCATTTATGGTAATGGGTTTTTACAATTTATTTGGTGTACAAGCCACAGTCTTTAAAAGATTTTTATAATATTATACAATAAAATATAAATAAACGAATACTAGATGATTGTTTATTTTATTTTATTCAACAAATATAAAGCTCTTCGTCCAACATCTACTTGAATTTCATAATATATATATGTAGGTAGGTATACTTATCTAAGTTACCTGAGTCTGCGCATATACCAATACTACATTTTGGTACTCCGCAAATTGCAGTAGCACCAGTGCTGCAGAATCACCTAAAATAATATCCATTACAATAATTGGCTTAACCAGATTATTAAAATTGCACGTTGCGGTTTTGGTCATGTCACAATCTGTGAAATGAATATTAATATAATACAAGGCTGCTAGCAGAGTATATAAAATCAAGCGTCGCAGTTTTGTAGCTTGCCCTGTAATGCTCAATAGGGGCGACCGATCATACGATAGCCCTGTCCCTGAGAACACATATTATACATAATAGTAGGTAGAGCTACCAAACGTATACGAGGGCTATACCGTACTTCAAGGAAAAGTTACTGATAAGTTTGTTCCAAACCAGGACCGATTCAATTATTGAATTGAATTGAAATGCATTTATTTCGTGTTAATGTTGTGTTAAAGTGGCAAACAATGTTTACAGTTGTCAATAATTAAATACCTACACAAAAGTAGTCAAAACACAGTACCTACATAACACTTACATAGTATATTGAATACAAGTACTTAACAATTATTAAAGTTTACGCATATGATGTCATCCTCCGTAAGTCTATACAGTATCTCGTAGACTTTAGCCAAAAGAATTTTTTTGATTAGGCTTTTAAAAGATGTTAGCGCTATGATATCCGGTGGTAGTTTATTTCTAAATTTAGGACCATAACAGATCTTGCTGTATCGATTTGATTTCAGTCGGAGATAAGGTGTCCTAATCTGGTTTTGATTTCGAATACAAATCATGGTTATGAACATTACCTACATACTACGGTATACGAATTGTAGTTAAATCTTGCTTCTGAAGACAAACGAAACTAACATTAAAAACAATAGAATTTAAAGATGTTTCTATATCAAAAAAAAAAAGAAGTACTCGATATCTAGTACATAGTTGTATTTTACTGGAAGATGGCACAATAACTGATGCTACCAGATTAGTTATGATGAATAGTGTAGCGCACATCAAAATACAAACATATGCTGCATCTTATGCATTTTTTGAAGAACCTTAATGTGATTAAAAACAAATAGGAATTTTTTAGTTAAAAATTGTGACAATCAAAATACTATACAGAGAGAGAGTTAAAAGTATGGAGACACCGTTTACTGCCGTTAATATTCATTTTATAAGAGAATGTTCACTACAAAATATTTTATAACATTTTCATCTACATATTGATATACACGACAAAATTTATTATTCAATTGTTTCTGAGTTATGACTTAAGCGATATTTTTTAAATTACTATTCGATAGACAATTTTTTTTCTCTTTATAGTGGTATAAAAGTTTTTTTGGTTTGCATAACATTTCCGGTTAAAGTATTTACAATTAATTAAATTCCCGATTCGTAAACGATATAGCCATGCTAAACAAAAGCGAAGCGATAAACAAAGGCTGAATTTGTGTGTTTACGACAAGTTTTTCCGAGTTTAAGTGAACGTGAAAGAATTGAAATACTTATGATGTTGGGTTATGGAGATAAACGTAGAAGTTTACAAGATTTTTGTAATTTATTTAATGATACGCATCCAAACAGACATCCAATTTCAAATTTCTAAAACGTTTTGAACAGACAGGTAGAGTTAAAAATTTACCACAGAGTGGTAGACCTAGAACATCGACAAGTGATGATAAAAAACTGGATGTTTTATTGGCTGTATCTAAAGATGCCCATTTACTAACCAAAATCTGAATATTTCACAGTTTTCGGTCGTTTCAATTTTAAAAAGTGAAAAGTATAAACCCTATAAGATACACCTTGTACATGAGTTGACGGAGGATGATTTTGATAGGAGACTCCAATTTTGTGAGGAAATGTCAAATATTTGCAACAATAATGAAAATTTTGTCAACGATATTGTTTTCTCTGACGAAGTAACGTTTTGCCTTAATGGTGAAATAAACAGACATATAACTGCAGATACTGGTTACCGGAAAATCCTCATTGGGTTTTGGAACACCATACGCAGTATCCTCAAACAGTTAATGTTTGGGCGGGGATTCTAGGGGTTTATATTATCGATCCGTTTTTCATCCATGACAATTTAACTTCGGCGCTGTATTTCCAGTTGTTGCAATCAAAATCAATTTATACCTGCTTGTGCTACTCTCTATCCCCATGAAAACAATGGACACCTCCCCAATAACACTATCTGGTTCCAGCAAGATGGCGCCCCACCACATTCTGGTACAAACGTTCGTCAACATCTGAATAATGTGTTTCCAAACAGATGGATTGGGAGACAAGGAAAAATTGAATGGCCAGCCCGTTTCCCGAATTTAAGCCTTTTAGATTTTTTTCTTGGGGGATAGGACGTAAAAACAAAGTTTATAAAGGTAGGCCTAATAACATAGAAGATATAAAAATTCGAATTCCAGAACGATGGAAGAAATTCTCCTTGAACTCTTAGAAAATTATCGTCGGGGTTTTGTTAATCCATTGGGTCATTGTCAAATTGTAAATGGAGGGACAGTTTGAACATTTAATTCACTAGAATTAAGTGCTTGTTCGTATTTATTTAGCCTTTAGTATTTATTTTTGTTAATGTTTTTGGAGTTTGAAACATCATTGTATTTTTTTGGCGTTATTTAATTTAGTTATTAATTTCTTTCTAACAATAAGATTTTGACCGACAACTTTATTGCAAATAATTTTGCATAAAATAATAGTATATTATATTATTAGGAGTAGAAAGAGTTCTTTTTGTGTTGAACTCATATTGCAGCTGAGGCGCACGCGCCGAGGCTGTGCAAGTGAGCGAAACACAAATAAGACGTTCTACTCCGAATAATATATACTATTTTTTCTTCAAGTGTAAAAATATTCTGTTGCTGTAAATAAATATTTCCTAAAAAGTCATTTCCACAGGACAACGCTCTCCCCTCTACCAACCTTGGGGGCGGAGCTATGGGCAAAATACTGCCGTTGCCAATGGATATGTAAACACATTATTGTACTAGTAACATTATTTTCATTTTTTGACTATTAACTAAATGACTTCCTTATACATAACCAGTTCTGTACAACAATACGGATATTATGATACGCTTGAAGAAAAAAATATTAAACTCGCTCGCCTTTGTTTATCGCTTCACTTTTGTTTATCCTGGCTGTATCGTTTAAGAATCGCGAAGTTAATTAAACTCGCCATTGCTAATGCCAACAGCAACAATAATAAATTACACAATTCAATCTTTATTTATCGCTTCGCTTTTGTTTATTATCGGGAATTTAATTAATACTTTAAGAGTCTTCTGTACCGGCGATTCAGATACGTAGTTTTCGTGTTATTGAGCGCCAGTCTAGACGACCTAACTATAGTTTTTTTGAAAAAATGAAAATACTTTTGGAAAATAAGAAGGCCCCTCTACGATTGGACCGGATTAGTTTTTGATTTAATATATCAGATGATCCAAAATTAACGTAGTTTATTGAATAAATTAGCGCTGTTCTTTGCACTGATATATTTATGCCTACAAGGACAAATTTGAAAAATTACTCCGGTCCAAATGTCCGGAGAACCTTTATGAACGCGTATAAAAAAATTGGCAGTAAAAAAATCAAAAATAGGACCTGTTTTTTTGGCGCTGCTGATCAGCGGTTTTTCAAAATTAGACGACGATTGTAGTTCGTAAACTAACGCCAACTAGCGGTCACAACTGCAATCTTTACGATAGCAATAAACGGCCAAACGGGTGATTTATTATCTTCACTACACTGTAAAAACATAAAATGACATGAAATTTAAATCCGTTTATACCTGCTATAGGAATTATGCGTAAGACCCTTATTGTATGGCGCGGTGGGCCGGGCGTACCGACTATACAGCTACTGCAAACATTTTAAATATCTTGTCTCGTCTTTATCCGCGGGGCTTTTAGTCATAATCTCGCTGGATGTTGTGAACAAATGTAAGACCAATTTCGGGATCTAGAGTAAATTAATGAACTTGATAAAATAAAACACAAAGGCAGATTTTATATATTTAATAATTTGATTGCAGCTGTAATCCTGGAATAGGCTAGGGAAACTGTAATATACTGGTTCCCAAAATTAGATCAAGTTAAAACTTATAAAATACACAAATCTGTAAATTAGAAAATAAAATTAAATATTGAAAGATTAAATGAGATTTAAAAAAGTGGACGGGCAAACCTCCCCTGGACTTTCCTATACAAAAAATAAACGTTTCGATTTTGGTATTCAACAGTATAATTCGCGAGGCAGACCCTGATAAGCATTTGAATGCCTAGCGAGACACCCATCCTATCCTATGCACCTATCAATCTGCAGGTAGCGGCTAGAAATTACAGCTGGCGAAGCCGGACGATTGCTACCGACCGACGACGATCCGTTTCCGCCAGAATATAATATTCAAAATTCGAATTTCTCATCAACCGTACATTTTAGCTATATGAACACCTTACACTATGTGATAGACAATTAAATTTTGCATTCAATTATATAAAAATATATACGGTGTTTCATTTAAAATAACAAAGTTGCTTATCGTACTGCAAACGCCCTGTACCTATACGTGATATACATTTAGAAGAATGCAGAATTATATACTAAATATCTTTTATATTTAATTTTTTTTCATATTTTGACTAATAAATGCGCTATAGGAGCATCATTTTCCACAGTGGAATTCTGGCGTTCATCAAAAAACAAAAATGTAGCTAATACCAAGCTGCATAAGTATAGAAAATTTAAACTAAATCGTTAGAGCAGTTTCTTTGTAATATTTTCTAAAAAAATTCAAAATTTTTGGAAGAGCGCCGTTGCGACCGTTTTTGGATTTACTTACTATTTTTATTCTGTAGTACCCCCAAAGGGCTTTCAAACAAGTCGTTGCGGAACCTGATCAGATAACTGGTTTTTGAGTTATGGGGCGTTAAAGTCGAAATTTTGAAAAATTCATAGCGGCCGCCATTTTGAAGTTAGGGAGTCTGGCAAAAAAACTGTTTCCTTTCAATTATGGTCTTCTTTCATATTCCCTACTCAGATTTTCAAAATTCTGCTTCTGAAAAAAATGCTACCAAAAAAACATGTCTAACTTCCGCTTCCGGTTTCGGATTTTTTTGAAAAGCTTATTTTGTCGATGAATTTTCGATATACCCCTTCATTTCAAATTTCATCAAAATCGGTCCAGTAGTTTTTGTGTTAGAGGCGTTACATACCCACGCACCTACCCACAGAGAGACATTTTTTCTAGACCACTTTTTTGGGTTCCTGGGGGCCCAAACACGTATTTCCGCGAAAATCTCGATTTCGAAAATTTTCATGATATCAATACTTCCCCAGTGATGGTATGCGAAAGTAACAAATACATATATAATAATAATAATCTCTACACTACCCGTCACCACTTGCAGCTGATAATGTAACTGTAAAATGAATATTAAATTTAAAATGAAATTCTGTTTCTTGGGGGGGGGGGGATTAATTAATTAATTAATTAATCATAGCCCACAGGAAACTTTGCACATGAATTGATCTAATAAATTCTTTGAACTCAATGTCAACCTGAGTTTTGCGTGTAGTATTTGAAAAGAGAATATGAAGTGCATAAGAAAAAACCATAAAATATAATAATATGTAGGTACAAACATCTGGTTGACACTAAAATATTTTTTCCGACGAAATTCATTTACCGTATCCTACGGCCTTCAGTTGTAAAATATCTGGCGTTTGAACTTTTTTCCTAACAGTGTAGTATCTCCATAAAATAAACGAAATTATCCATCCAGGTAGTTTTTTTCTACGATTATTTTGCTTCACGACAATCGACCCTTTTACTCAGAACTTTTAGCGCTCTCTTCACCTTTTCTAGTCACGTGGGTACAGAAGACTCTTAACCAGGATTATCTCGAAGAAATGTTATGCAAACCCAAAAAATTTTTATACCAGAAAAAAATTCTCTATCGAGTAGGTATTAGTATAAAACATTAATAGGTATTTAAAAATTACCGCGTACAGTCATAACTGAAAAACAATTTAATAACAAATTTTTTGGTGCAAATCAATATTTAGATAAATATTTCATAAAACACTTTTGTATTGAACATTCTCTTATAAAATGAATATTAACGACAGCAAATCGGTGTCTCCATACTTTTAACTCTCTCTCTCTCTCTCTCTCTTTCTCTCTCTCTCTCTCTCTCTCTCTCTCTCTCTACATTTCAGTAGGATACTTCATCACGTTTCCAAATCATCACAGCAATATTTCATCACTAGGATACTTCATCACATTAAGGGTCGGTTTTATAAAGTCTGGTTGACCGACGGTTGACTCAACCCCAAAATTGTCATGATGGATACGATTGTTTTTAAGAAATTGTATCCATGACAATTGATCGTGATTGAGTCGACCATCGATCAACCATACTTTATAAAACCGGCCCTATAGTACAGTCAAATAAGGTAAAAAAACGGGTAAACCTCGGAATGGAAGATAATAAGCTATAAACTTGTATATGCCTTTGTTTTGGCATTCTATAAGTTGGCTCAAAAGTCTCATATAATCTCGTGTCCGCGTCACAAGATATCAGAGGTCAAAGGTCACGAAAATCGGTTTCTTGTAAATATCTTGTTTCCTTTGCTCAAAATGACATTTAAAGTTATTACAAAAGTTGTAGAGCATAAAATTATCTACAAATTTTGTCTGAGGCAATATTTCATACGATCAACCGTTCTTGAGATAGCGCGAAGAGTGAGAAGTGCTGAGCCGTATGCATAGTAATGTTAGGTCAGCTGTGTAATTCAGTACATAATATGTTTTATGAAGTAAAATTGTATGAAATATTAAAAATAAGGTACCGCGAAGAGTAAGTGAGTTAGGACAGATGTTAAAAAAGGAAAACTATCAATTATTAAATGTTCGAGAAACATTCCAATTTGGATCAATCAGCTCAAGTATTTCAACAAGAAAACTGCCCTTCAGGAAAATTATTTCAAAATGGAGTACGTGTCTTTTTATCAATGTATAATGCTCCAAAATCAGAACATAACATTGATAATTTTCGATATACGCAATTTATCAAATCAACGAGACTTAACAAACCGGTGCAATTATCATCTCTTCCACCTACAAGTGCAGCAGCTCAACAGCATATTAATCGTGTTTACTATCAGGTTCAAACTTGGTTAGGGAATAATTTAGAGCCCCAGAAATGGGGTTGGGTACTGCAAAATGTAACTCTGGAACCAATAACAACATTACCACCAGCACCAGACGAGCTGCTGAATGTGATATTTTGCAATTACAAAAATGGCTGTGGTTCGAGTTGCGGATGTAGGAAAGTAGGGTTGCAATGCTCCTCAGTTTGTGGTCAGTGCAACGGACAAGCATGCCTCAACTTTTCATCAGATCCAAATAATCTTGAAGAAAGTGAATATGATGTGCCTGACGTTGTTGAAGTTTTAGAGCCGGATTCACCAGACTACGAGCAGGATGATGATGATTTAGAAATTCAAGGTGAACGAGCAGAAGAAGAAAAAGAAGAAGAAGACGATGACGAATAAAAGTAATATTGAACTGGGTACTTGCTATTAATAATAAAATTTCAACTTAAAACTCATATAATAATTATTTGAATTGTAATGGAATTTAAAAAAATTGAGGAGGAATAAAAATATCATTAAATATAATTAAAATATATTTAATCTATTTTATTTTAATATCTTATTTTTAATACTTCATACAATTTTACTTCATAAAACATATTATGTACTGAATTACACAGCTGACCTAACATTACTATACATACGGCTCAGCATTTCCCACTCTTCGCGCTATCTCAAGAACGGTTGATCGTATGCAATATTGCCTCAGACAAAATTTGTAGATCATTTTATGCTCTACAACTTTCGTAATAACTTTAAATGTCATTTTGAGCAAAGGAAACAAGATATTTACAAGAAACCGATTTTCGTGACCTTTGACCTCTGATATCTTGTGACGCGGACACGAGATTATATGAGACTTTTGAGCCAACTTATAGAATGCCAAAACAAAGGTATATACAAGTTTATAGCTTATTATCTTCCATTCCGAGGTTAAATCCCTATTTGACTGGACTACTAAGCCCCAATTGCACCGGTTACACTTAAATATAAGCGTCGCTTAAAAGATTAATTCCCATGGATACAAATTGTTGCAAGAATTGTGTCCATGGCAATTGATTTTTTAAACCACGCTTATTATTTAAGTGTAACCGGTGCAGTTGGGCCTAAGTATGATTTCCATCTATGCAATTCGTTGCAGCAACACAGTTGCAGCAATACAATTCTTCAATATTTGTCATTTATTCATTACTCGTTTACTGCGCGAGTTTCGTGTCGCAAAAGGCCGAAACAATTTTTAAAAACTTTTTATTTAACTGTAGGAGTTTTTTTTTAAACTACAGGAGTTCTTGCATACATGAATGATATACCAAGACTAAAACTAATTATCATATTCCCATATGAGAACAAAATATAGCATAAGCAAATTATAATCTAATTTTATAAAGTCTGCTTTGAAGAAGCTGAGGCAGCAAAAGATAAGATGTCGTATTTCTATGTAATTCGCGACTCGTGTACCGTTCGTAATTATTTTCGTCACACCAGCAACTCGTATTCAGAAGGCCGTTGCTAGCTCCACGGCTAACGTGGATATAATTCTGACACAAAAACTAGCAACGGCGATTGTGGCAACGGCCTATTCAGAATGACAAATATATTTACGGCAAAACTCAGAACACTCGTTCAGCCATTATTATTTGTATTATTATTATTATTATTTTTTTTTATTATTTAGTAAGCAGGCGGCCAAGCCCATACCGCTTACCCTAATTATATATTTATTATTATCTATGGCGTTTACCAGCAAAGTTCACATTATTATACAGACAGAACGGCTGTGGAGGGTTTTGGCCGCAGATAAACAATAAGAAGTATTTTATTTGGAGCGTTCCACAGCCAACGTTCTCTCTGTATATTTCTCTTTGCCACTTTCTTCTCATCTCTTCAACTTTGCCTTTACATAAATCTCCGATTATCTGAATTGATTGAAGGTGACTTACATTCTTCTTCAATGAATCTTTCCATATTTTTTGTGTATTGTAATGACGAATGAATGTATCTAATGCGTCAATTAAACCGTTAAACTAAAAACTACTTTTAAGTATGTTCAATAAATTGTGCTAACTTTATTGATATGGTAGATACATATTGATTACGAGAATTATAAATACATTTTTGGCTTTCCCAGTAGAAAAAAAGATTTGAAACAATTCCACAATTTAATATTTTGTAATATTTCTGTAGTCGCAGAATCATTGTTTCATTTAGTTCCTGGTGTAACATTATTCTCTTACGTATCGATGTCTTTTTCAATAATCCAAGATCGTGACAGTGACGTGCATTTCATAAATTCATATGCACGGTTCTACGATTTCATGTTTCTCAGTAAAACTGAAGAAGACGGTAACTCCCCAGAGAGTGTGGTAACAAACAGCCTATAATTTGTATTCTACACCAGCGCAGCTGGGGTTAATTTTTAGAACTTTGAGTATATCGGGGATGAGAAACAAAACACTCCAAACGCGCAATAAATTTCAGTGAGTTTCAACATGAACATAACATCTGTAAAATCTGTAAATCGTTACTAAACTAATTTGCAGGTGTCCGGGTTAATTAAAAAAGTAATAGAAATGTTACAAACTTTTTATAGTAAAAGAAAACTGAAACTAGCTTTCTACTTAATTTTCCTCTTATTTCAAACTCTTTGAAAACCTCTTTAAATTCCTTTCAATGTAAGTAATGTAACAGTAAAGCTTTCACAAAAGGATTTTTACTTCCATTTCTTAAAGATTCGGGTTTGTTTTCAGAGTCAGCAACGGTCGTAGAAACTTCCGCTTTCCGGCGTTTATTTTCAGAAGCTGAGCGGAAAAGCACGTGCAAGGTGGTTTCTATGGTGATCATCCAGATTCACAAACACTAAATTAAACCAACCCTGATAAATGAAGCGTAAATCCAAGCTGATTTAATGAAATAGCCTCTCTTCATCATACACAGACTCGGTTAGCTCCACCGTACACATTTATTATATAATAATTTATTGTTTTTGAGATTCCTGTAATATTTAACTCAAAAAATACAAACAAAATTTATTTACACCAGCACATTTAAAAAAAAGCTTTCTATATTGAGAGGTAAATAAAATTAATCAATAAACAAGTTGCAGGACTGTAGGCTAAACATCATTATCTACTCCAAAGGTTTTCTAAAGTCCTAAAATATCCTGAAGTCGAAAAGGTTTACTGATGCAGATATATCAGACAATTTTCTGATTCTAAATTTCCATTGATTGATTTTGCGTACATGTTATTGGAAAAAAAAGTGATTTGAAACTAACCACAAGCTAGTTTCGGTTGTTTATACCTTCAAGACTTACTTTGTTAATACAGAACCCATATAGAGTCAAATTCTGGAAGAGACAACAACTTTACCCTGGATTTTACTATTATTAGTTGATTTTATTAGATTTAACTTTCAAAATAAATCTTTTTATGAGAAGCCTTGATCCACAAAATCAAATATCTAATATTTTCTATAAATATTTTATTTTCTATCTAAAAAAAGTGGAGGTGCAAACCTCCCCTGGACTTTCCCATACTCAAAATAAACATTTCGTTTTTGGTATTCAACAGTAGTTCGCGAGGCAAAATTGGAAATCATTTGAATGCGTAGCTAGAAAAACGAAACTATGCGGGTTCGATATGTACAGAAGAAGACACGTGTGTATCGGTTGTATTCACAGCTGGCGAAGCCGGACGATCGCTACCGACCGACGCGCATGATTCGTTTCTGTCAGAGTCCAGCCTAAATATTCAAAATTCACGAATTTCTCATCAACCGTAAATGTAACCCATATGAATACCTTATACTATGTGATAGACAATTAAATTTTTCGTTCAATTATATAATAATATACAGGATATTACATTTAAAATAACAAAGTTGCATATTGTACTGTGGAAAGCAAACGCCCTGTATACGTGATATACATTTAGAAAAATGCAGAATTATATTCTGAATAACTTTTATATTTAAACTTTTTTCATATTTTGACTAATAAAGGCGCTATAGGAGCATCAATTTCCGATTTTCAAAATCTTGTAGAGGGCGCCACAGTGGAATTCTGGCGTTCATCAAAAAACTAAAATGTAGCTAATACCAAGCTGCATAAGTATAGAAAATTTGAACAAAATCCTTAGACCAGTTTTTTTGTAATAATTTTTCAAAAATTTTAAAATTTTTGGAAGAGCGCCGTTGCGATCGTTTTTGGATTTGGTGAATAATTTGTTTTGTGTAGTACAGCCAAAGGGCTTCCAAATAAGTTGTTCCGGAACCTGATCAGATAACTGGTTTCTGAGTTACGGGGCGTTAAAGTCGAAATCTTGAAAAATTCATAGCGACCGCCATTTTGAAGTTAGAGAGTCCGGTAAAAAACTGCTTTCCTTGAATTATGCCCTTCTTTCATATACCCTACTGAGATTTTCAAAATTTCGCTTCTGAAAGAAATGCTACCAAAAAAACATGTCTAACTTCCGCTTCCGGTTTCGGATTTTTTTGAAAAGCTTATTTTGTCGATGAATTTTCGATATACCCCTTCATTTAAAATTTCATCAAAATCAGTTGTTTTTGCGTTAGAAGCGTCACATACATACACACATACACACATACACACACCATGACAGACATTTTTTCTAGACCACTTTTTTGGGTTCCTGGGGGCCCAAAACACGTATTTCCGCGAAAATAACGATTTCGAAAATTTTCATGATATCAATACTTCCCATATACCAGTGGTGGTATGGGAAAGTAAAAATTACAACTTTTTAAACAGTTCCTATTGATTCGATTGCATCAGATTTTCCCTTAGAGAGAAGTAGGACAACTATTTTTCGTAACTATTCGTCAAATAATACGCACTGCTTTTAATTTTTTATATTATTGACTGCTTTTGATTTAGATATACATTTTTGCAGCTCAAGCTGAAATTAATCTTAAAAATAGTTTCACGATTCTTGAAAATTCTGCACAAACTTATGGTGCAAATCAATTTATCAACCATTGTTGATACAAGACTGTCTAGTATGATGTAAATGTGTTGGATTTAATCAAGGGGTCTGCAAGAAATGTCTTACTCCGGGGTTGGTAACAGCGGCCCATACAGCGCGGTTTATATTCTCTTACCCCAAAGTGTTTAATCTGCGGACATATGTATACAGTGTAGAGGTGTTTTGGTCTGCCTCTTCACAAGACCTGCATAGTGGACTTTCGCTAATTCCTAATGTGTTTCTTCATGCGACAGCACAAGCCAAAGACCAAAGAAAACAACTAATTAAAGTTGAAAGGAAAAAAACTCGAAGTTTGACCCACAAACAATTAAAACAAGTATGATGAAAAAAATTTCCCGCCACATCAAAAACCATATCATGGGCGCGCCCGGTAGGAGTCGTTTTTTAAACATGACAGTCTATTTTAAATATAAGTTCGTTTAGAGTCATCCTGTGCATCCTATAGTAGTGTTGTACTTTAATATTTCTCAAAGGATATAGACAACATTCTGTAACTTTGGTCTTTGGATAAAAGTATTGAAACCCATAATTGACTGAAAGTGGGTTTGAAATGAAAGAAAACACAACTAATTAAAGTTGAAAGGAAAAAAACTCGAAATCTGACCCACAAATAATTAAAACAAGTATGATGGAAAAATTTATTTATTGAAAAGTTACGATCGTTTCGTTTAGACAGAGATTAGACTGAGCGATCAGCGTCGGTCGTCCGCGAACGATCACCGTCGACCAAATTTCCAACACAAGTATTCTTATGGGCAAAGTTACATTGATCGGTCGTTCACGAACGGTCTCGATCGCTATGCAACGAACAGTTTGAAATTAGAATTTTGATCGGTCACGAACGTTCAAAAGTAATTCGTAACCCAACTTTTTAAAAGTGCCCTTGTTTTTTCTACCAATAACAGTAAAGAACGGTCACCATTTGTTCCTTTTCACTTGAACTGGACATTTTTTAATGAATTTAAAAGAAAAAATGTATTTTCCTAGTCTTCAGTGCAATGACCACAAACAATTTTTTACCGCCACCGACCGCCACCGGTCGCTCAGTCTAATGTTACATTTTTAGAACGTTGCTAACCGATACTGAACGATCGAAGACGTTCGCGGACGACCGACGCTGATCGGTCAGTCTAATCTCTGTCTAAACGTGGACATCTTCAGACTATAAAATTTTTAAAACAAATTAGTATAAAGTATAATACGAAGGAAAAATCACTTACGTTTGTTATTATCATTAGAAACCTTGGAAGCCAGAAATTATAAATTAAAAAAATATATAACACACCGTGTTTTAATGTTGGGTTTTTTCACGCTTTTTGATTTGTTTAAGAAGGATTAAGATGATGGTATAACAAAAAAAGTTGTTATTTTGTATAAAACATGACTTGAAAATTCCGTAGGCACCCCTGGTGAATTTACCTTTTACTCAGTGTTTATTTTACTAAAATGTCACAGGCGATCGTTCCTTACCCATCAGAAACACGTTACCCTCCCGCTTTTCTTCTTTAAAAATGTGAGTTTCTAGACAATCCAATTATCTATTAAAAATAAACAAACATTTAAAAAAACTGATTTTGATGAAGTACAAGCTAGTTTTCGAAACGTAAGTATCCATATACCTAAAAAACACTTAAATAAAAATAGAGATTTACGTTTTTATCATTGCGTCACATTAATTAACCGTTTAGTCAATTTCAGACACGATTATACAAACTGCTTTTTGAAAGTAGATGTTCAAACATTAAGTTTAAATAATCTGGCACACATCGTGCCGGGACGAAGATTAATGACAATAACGTCATTAAGCTGAAAAGTGGAAGGTGTAATTGATTAATCCTGCCGATGAGTTTATATTTAATTGGAAACGTGTTTTACTTCAAGTAAGACAGATTAGATTGATTACACTATATGCACATTCAAAAGATTAGAAATTCAATGTCTTGTCTCCAGGATCCAAAATTAAACTTAATGATTAGGTACGTCGGTCGTGTAAAAATCTCATAGACGATCGGTCTATTCTGTGTTCAGTAAACATGAAAATATGCAGTTGACAGATGGATACAATTTTTGTACTAGGGATTCAGAATTTTATTCTGCAAAGGTTTCCATACCTGATACATTTTCTCTTGAATTTCTATATTTACCAAAAATATCTGTTAATAAATGCTAGGTCAATAGTAGTCAATATTATTTGTATAAAATCTGTTAAAGTAATTATTTATAACATTTATGACAGTTAGGTACTAAGGCCCGGTTGCACCAACGTATTTAACTACGAGTTTAGCTAAACCAGGATCAAATGGCATGGATACGATTGTTCGAACAATTGTATCCATGCCAATTGATCCTGGTTTAGCTAAATACGTAGTTAAATACGTTGGTGCAACCGGGCATAAGGGTGGGTTGTATGGACGTAGTTTAACAGCCCGTTCAGTTGAACCACGATCAACTGTCATGGATACGATTGTTACAATAATTATATCCATGACAATTGATCGTGGTTCAGCTGGACGGGGAGTTAAACTACGGATACAACTGGCCCTAAGTAAATGTCACACATCCTATTTGCTTTAGTAGTAACTCTTTTGAAGTATGTAGGTACATTCCCAGACAGTACAATGCACTCATGAAATTTTCAAAATATTTGCGGAATTCTCAACCCAGAACAAAAAGAATGTTTCGGGGAAGAATACAATCGTTTATCAAAGGGGATAAATTTAAGTAATAAGAGCAAGATTTTAAATTTAAATCCATTTCTACATGATCCGTTAATCAGAATAGATGGAAGACTTAAAAGGTTCAATCAATGTTTTGACAAAATACATCCTATAATTTTACCGAAGAGTCACATACTTACTAATTTTATTGTTAAAAGATAACACGAAAGACTACTTCATGTTGGTACACAAACCTTGTTAACCTGAGTACGAGAATTGGCCCATTGCGTGAAGAAATGCATGCAAATAAATTATTAAAAATTGTGTTATATGCTTTAAGGCAAACCCAGTCAATTTCAATTATTTGATGGATGATTTGCCTGGCGTGCGAGTTAATCAGTATTTAACTTTTCATAATGTTGGCACAGACTTTTGTGGTCCATTTTTATTAAAGGACAGGTAGGGTAGAGGCTCAAAGATTCAAAAAATATACATTTGCCTATTCATTTGCATAAGCACAAAGGCAGTGCATTTAGAGTTGATGTCTGAATTCACCACTGAAGCATTTTTAGCTACGTTACATCGATTTATACGTAGACCAGGTAAACCGTTAAACATTAATTCGGATAATCCACTTAATTATGTGGGTGCACTGCACACAATGAATTATCAAAGGTTTATCATTTTCTCTAATCTCACTCTGATAATATAGCTAATCAATTAGTTAACGATATAATCAGGTGGCACTTTATGCCGGTTCGCTCTCCAAGTTTTGGAGGAATTTGGGAAGCTGGGATCAAAAGTACCAAATATCATATTAAAAGAGTTATTGCCCAAGCAACACCAAAGCGTATAATAGACGTCTATTTTTGGTAAAAAACGTATAATTTTGGTTTTGGTATAATAATTCTACGTCTACGATGCACGCGTTATATACTGTACGTTAATTAGACGTATTCTCTACGTATTATTTTACTATATAATATATTTTTAAAGTACGATATGCGGCTATTAAACGTTTACTGTAAACGTTGAAATATAATATAATAATTCCACGTTTCTTATATACGCTTTATATACTGTACGTAAATTAAACGTAATTTCTCCGTCTTATTTAACTAGCAATTTATTTTTGCGCTATTAAATACGGCTAATAAACGTTTACCATAAACGAAGAAATATAATATAATAATTGTACGTTTCTTATATACGCTTTATATACTGTACGTAAATTAAACGTAATTTTTCCGTCTTATTTTAACTAGCAATTTATTTTAGGGCTATTAAATACGGCTAATAAACGTTTACCATAAACGAAGAAATATAATATAATAATTGTACGTTTCTTATATACGCTTTATATACTGTACGTAAATTAAACGTAATTTTTCCGTCTTATTTTAACTAGCAATTTATTTTAGGGCTATTAAATACGGCTAATAAACGTTTACCATAAACGAAGAAATATAATATAATAATTGTACGTTTCTTATATACGCTTTATATACTGTACGTAAATTAAACGTAATTTCTCCGTCTTTTCTTCTCTTTCTTATCATGGCCAAACGATTTCTCGCGCTAAATTAACCCCGTGTAATAAATTTTGCCCATCTAATTTCAGTGGTGATTAAATAATCAATAAAAGAACACAATTTGGGGAACCCCTTCAAAGGGCCGTAGCTCCCTTAGAAAACATTTCCGTACCCTTGTTTAAAGAAACTTTTTTTCATATTTTTTTGATGTAGAAGCACCTCCCAAAGTAGCGTAACGTTATTTCCGGACACCCTGTATAATAATAGAAAAAATAATAACTAATTTTTAGAAGGGCTCCCTCATTACCTCGGGCCCGGGGCCTCCGTCGTACAAAAGACGGTACTGAATATAATATAATAATTGTACGTTTTATATACGGCTAATAAACGTTTACCATACATTATTGTGGAAATCCCACGTACCCATGAAACTTAAAAAAAAAACAAATTTTAAACGCTATGAACCAAATGTCATTAAAAATACATTCTTGTAGCAGTTCTTGAGTTGGAAAGTGTTGTGGCAATCTACAGAGAATATATCTACCTGTAATCGTTATTTACGGTAAGTTAAAAATATGTTTTAATAACAAATAAGATTATCAACTCAACTAGGTCGATATCACAACAGTATATTATATTTTGTACAATTATTTTCAGAAGCTGTAAGGTTAACGTTTGCTGCGAGGCCGGCGCAGCGGCAGATTTGAATGATACAGCGATAGCAGCAGCTGTCAAGGATTGGCTGAAACTGGCAAAGCAGAGGTTTTTGCATTCCCAACGCGAAGAAGTAAATTAATTAATGTTTATATATTTTTTGTTTCACATGTGTTTGTTATTATGTGCTTAAAAGAAAATAAAAATTAAGGCAATATTTGTCGACTTTATTTTTATAACAAACGTTTATAAATTATGATTTATAGGCGTATACTGTAAACGTTTGTATTTAGTTTATTCTGTACCAAAAATACACGTCGATCTTATATTAATAACAAACGTCGTATAGCCATAAGTCGTAGACGTTTATAGTACGTTTATAAATTATGTTTTATAGACATATACTGTAAACGTTTGTATTTCGTTTATTTTATACGTCGATCTTAAATTTATAATAGACATCGTATAGTTATAAATCAAAGACGTTTATAACACGTTTCTAAATTATGTTTTTTAGTAATATATTATATACGTTTATATGTACTATATTTTATACCATATATTTACGTCGATGTCGTGGACATTTGTCTGGATAATAGACGTTTAGTAATTTGGTTTATCAACGTTTGGTTTAACTTAATAATATACGTCTATTATATTATATTATATTATATTATACTTTCGAAGAATTTCCTTCTTTAATTTATCGAATTGAAACCATACTCAATTCCCGATCCCTTTGTCCTTTAACAAGTGAGCCGAATAATACTACTCCTGTTCTACCATCTAAACCTTGAGAAAGAAAAAAAGAAATTACATAGTTACTAGTACCTAAACCTAGCGTTACACTTATAAATAGGAATACATCCTCTGAAGGTGTAGAAGATTTGAGGACGATGTACTGCCATCTAAACATATATTAAACTGAAAATTGGTATGTGGTCAAACAAGAGAAGTAAAGTTATTGATTGCAATTTTGATTTGAACAAATTGAGACTGTAAGCTTTAAAAGGAGAAGGGAAACTGTTGTACATAGCATAAATTTGAAATGAAAAAGAGCGCTCGAATAATGCAGACGTGTGAAAAGGTGGTGAGATTAAACCCCTAAATCTAGTAGTAATATTATGTACCTACATCAGTTCTAAAAGTACTTTTGTAATATAAATAAGCAGGTTTCTTCTCAGTTAAAATTTGATGAAACAGACACAAAGTTTGTAATACTCTACGATTATGCATCGACAGCAACCAGCATCAACCAATTTATGGAATATACGATCATATTTTCTAATGACATAAATGAACCTCAAACAAGCATTTTGAACCTTTTGAATTCTACGGGCGGCAATCACATTAAGTGCAGGGTGATAAACTGGAGTACAGTAATTGAATTGGGATAAAACAAACGCTTCGCACAACTTCTTTTAATTTCACAATTTAAATAAGACCTGTGAGGATAAAGTTTTTTGAGATGAAGATAACTGTGGCAGATATACTTGGATATTTGATCCCTGTAACGGAAGGTATTGTCCATCATTAAACCCAAACCTTTAACTTGATATAGCTACAAAGGCAATTTTTACATTATTAATATTGATATTTGCGATATTAACTAAATTACGACAGCTATTATTATTACCAAACAGAAGTGCCGCCGATTTGACTGGATTAATGGTAAGAGAATACCTGGTGGAAACATATACTTAAGATCTGCATTTATTTCATCGATCGCGTTTCTCCAGTTAGATGGTGAAAAGGAATGATACAATTGAGTGTCATCAGCGTATAATATGAATTTTAGAAAATTTAACATAAAAAATATAAAAAAATAAATATAATATATACATATAAAAATAAAATATAAATTTAACATAAATACCGATGTTATACAGTAAAGGTCCAAGGATTATCCCTGCGGAACACCTTGACTCACCAATAATGGCCGAGAGACATGATTAGTACCCATACTCACTGATTGTGTACGATTGCAAAGGTAACTTGTGATTAGTGAGGTGGCAACAAGGGCAACCCCCAAGTACTTTAGAATGGCAGTATGAGTAAGGTGATTAACAGTATCAAAAGCCTTACTATAATCTAACAAAACAAGTGCTGTAATTTTACCCTGGTCAGTGGCACCTAAGATATCATCAGTAACTTTTAGCAGAGCAGTAGTACTGCTATAGCCAGAGCGAAAACCAGACTGAACAGGTGGTAGAAAATTATGGCTATTTAATCCCATGACCTTTACACCCTCCCATTTTTTAATTGACAAATCATTGACGATTATTCCTTAAAGCTATTTGATGGATGTGAATGAAAATAGGCTATCCAGATGGCAGCGTCTCCAAGCAATCATTCAGCATTATTCGGAAGATGGCACAAAGAATATTTAGCTGAATTTCAAACCAAAACTAATTGGAAACAACGATTCAACGATGTTTTAAAAATCGGTTTTCTAGTTCAGATGAAGGACGATAATAGTGCACCGTTAGGTAGAGTGATAAAACTATACCCAGGTGACGACCGCGACGGTGTAACGAGAGTGGTTGATGTAATGGTGCGAGCGGGATGGGACGTTTCATCGTGGCCGTTTCATCGTCGCCGTTTCATCGTGGCCGTTTCATCGCCGGGCCGGTTCATCGCCGGCCGATTCATTGCCGGCCGATTCATCGCCGGCCGATTCATCGTCAAAAGTATTTGTTTTCAAAATACAATTAAAAGGGGAGCCTAGTTAAGTAACAAAGAGTTTTAGAAATCGTTTTTCATTAACGCATATAAGACAAACATGCTTAGTACATACGTAGCACATAATTATCAATTTTAAATGACAAAAATGTAAAATGTAAATGTAATGTATGTGTATATGTATGTAATAAACGATTGTTTTCACCAGTATGATACCTCTGAACACGTTTTTCTGAGAAATATAAGAGGTACCATAACGTCGCTCTTATTGTTTTATATAGGTCTATTGGTAACACAGTTAACAAGATAAAATGAAATATAGAAATGTGTTATATTTCTCAGTAAAGCGGCTTACAGTGGTACAAGACTGGTGAAAACATTTGTCGCTGACTGTACAAGGTGTACCTTATAGGGTTTAATTCTACTTTTCACTTTTTAAAATTGAAACACCGAAAGCTGTGAAATGTTGAGAAATAGAAATAGTGAGAGAAAACGTCCAGTTTTTTATCATCACTTGTCGATGTTCTAGGTCTACCATTCTTTGGTAAATTTTTAACGCTGCCCGTCTGTTCAAAACGTTGTAAAATTTTACAAACAGCAGATTTAGAAATTGGATTTCTGTTTGGATACGTATCATTAAACAAATTACAAACATATTGTAAACGTCTACGTCTATCCATAACTGGCCAGCATCATAAGTATTTCAATTCTTTCACGTTCACTAGAACTCGCCATTGCTAATGCCAACAGCAATAAATTACACAAAATAAATTGAAAAACTTGTCGTAAGCAAACAAATTCAGCCTTTGTTTATGGTTTCGCTTTTGTTTATCATCGGGAAGTTAATTAAAAGAAATGTTATGCAAACCAAAAAAAATTTTGATACCACTATAAGGGAAAAAAATCTCTATCAAATAGTAGTATAATATTAATAGATTGCCATTTAAAAAAATATCGCCCAAGTCATAACTCAAAACCAATTGAATAATAAAATGTTTCTTGTATATCAATATGTAGATAACAATTTCATAAAAAACTTGAATATTAACGACAGCAAATCGGTGTCTCCATACTTTTAACTCTCTCTGTACAGGGTGGCCCAAATTGGTTGTCTGTATAGGGTATCTCAGTAGCAATTGTCGTAAGGAGAAAACTGAGGGGTCATTCTCGAGCTCGTTTTTTGAGACAAATTTAATGGCGCGAACCAAACTTTTCTATGGTGCCTCAGTTTCAAGGAAAACGCGAGTTTCCGAAATTGCCTTATTCTTATTATGTTGAATAACTTTTTTGCTTTATTAGCTTTCTGAAAACTATAAAAACATTCTACAGGCATTTTTTTAGTAGAATTCAGTAGCGTACTCGATGTTTTAACTAGAGTTCAAATAAAAACCAAAACCAAAAAAATAGAACCCATAGTTGGCTATAGTACCCCTATATTAAAAAAAAGTGTTTCCTTCTGATTTTAAAAATATATACTTTAATGGGTATATTTCTAATAGTTTTTCCGCAAAAGTAGAATTTATGTGTTTCAGTTACATGCTTATAAAATAAAAAAGTTATTCAACATAATAGCAACAAGGAAATTTCGGAAAATCGCGTTTTCCTTGAAAATGTGAAATTATAACAAAATTTCGTCTGCGCCATTAAATTTGTCTCAAAAAACGAGCTACAAAATATGCCCTCAGTTTTCTCCTTACGACAATAGTTGCTAAGATACCCTATACGGACAACCAATTTGGACCACCCTGTACATATAATACAACGAGTGCTCTGACTTTTGCTGTCAATATTTTTCAATCTGAATACAAGTCGATGCTATAAGGAGTTGTCTAAAGAGTTGTATTCGAATGACAATTCAATGAAACAAGAATTTTTAAATTAATAGTAATTTTGTAGACATTTTTTGACGTTTATTTGACATAGTAAATATTGTCGCTGGAAGATTCTACCGCTTTTCAGTTGTCTTAAAAATATTGTCAGTAAAATAGGCTTCTGTTCATTATCATCTGGTTCTATTTCTAAAAATAAAAGGGCACTTCTCATGGCTGACGGAATATGAATTGAATTGTCAATAATAAAGCATAAACTGCTATACAGAGTGCGTCTTATTATTACAAACATATCGCGTTTCGTGTAGGTGCGTATTTTAAAGAGGTCTCATGGAAAAGTTGTATTAATTCATTGGCCGATGAGATTCCAAAAGATGTCACAAGCTCTTAGACTATTTTAATTAAGTTTACTTCATTTCAAATTATAATACCAACTGGTAATGCATCTGAAAAAATAAATTTCCGTAGTTATATGTTTAAGCAACAGGGTTTTACTTTTAATGCCTATCTGTAACAAGATGTGTAACTTGCAATCGCTTCGTATTAGCATTCACTTTATCTGCACAGGTTGTGCAATTATTATCTCTTATTCGGCGTTGTAAAAATATTAAATTCGCAAATAAAGTACTTAACAGGAACGGACCATTTATCCACGTCCTATTTTTCAACTCAAATTTCAAATAGAAATGAGGACACTAAAATTTACTATAAACTAAACTGTACGTTCTTCAACCGTTTCATCTGCAATTAACCACCGGCTGTTTGGAAATACATCCAGTGATCCAGGGTGAAATAAGAACTCGAACACAAATATACAAAGATATTCTTTTCATATTGCTCAATCTGTGCTAGCTACTGTACAGACAAATTGTTGATAAAATATCCTGTGATTTTCTCTTCTATTATTTATAATTTATTAATAAACATTTAAAAATTGAAGATACTGTTTTCCTTGTGAGATTTTGGAAACAACTACCTTATTAAAAGTATTGTAAATAATAAGTAATAATAGGTAGGTATAGTAGATAAATGAGTGTAAATCTAATAACATGACGTCCAGTCACGTTGGGCAAATTAAATATTCAAAAAAAAACTAAAGTGGGCGCATGCAGTTAGGTACATATATCACCGTGAGTAAGTGTGGACCATTTATGGTTTTCGCTATTCCGGTTTTAACATCCTGCACGACAATTAGACTATTAGTAAGGCACATTTTATCCGTCTTAGATCAGCCGGATGCTGTAATGTCCGCGTATAAAAATAACAACAATTATTAAAATTCGCAGATTGTATAACATACATCAAAATTAGTGCTTCAAGGTCCACTCGACTAAAGCTAAGATACCATGACGTAAAATCCTATTGTTCATTCATTGATGCGTATGGAATAGTAGCAGTTTTAATTGGACTTTCCCATACTACTTTTGAAATTGTGCCTAATCCTTTTATAAGTCTACAATTATTTTTTTCATATTGACATCTTTAGAAATAATTATTAATTTTTTACACACTGTCAGTTAATTAACGAGACCAACACGTTGACACTTTCCGTAAGTAATTGTCATGGAAAAGAGCAGTTGGGAGCTTGAACCCGAAAACAAGGAAACAAGCAACAACTATTAAATAAAATAAAGTTCTCGAATGCCAAAAACATTATTAAGTATATCATCTCTCTAGCTCATATACCTTACTTACTTCTAAAAATACTTGAACCACTTTAACAATAATGTTATGGAACCATCAATTAACTGCCCTAGGCACTAATAATTTCCTCTACTAGAAGTAGAATCTAAAAACAGTTGGAAATTTCTGTAACCTGATTGTGAATTATTATGATTTACACAGACGCATGTTTGAATTTAAATGCTCGTTCAGAAGAAATGCTGAACATTCCGACATAGCCAGTCGCATAGCCGCTGTCAGCTGTAGGATAAAAATTAAAATAGTCCGGGTTCTGACGACAACTTGAAGACGTGACTTGTGCTATTAGTGCAAATTAAAATTTACTGAAGGGAGACAGCCTTGTTCGCTAGTGCATGTAAAATAAAGATAACTGTGAACGGTAGTCTGGGCTGGTTTTTGCATTTAGTCATTACTGCAATAATTTAAATTTTTAATTTAAAAATTCCCGGTACAATCTATAGTTGCGCTACTTTTAAACAAATCAGATCTGTGGTGGACGTGATAGTTGACATTTCATTGGTTGTGATTAACAAAATAGAAGATGAATTCGAAAATTAGTAATAGATATTGCTATGCAACAATAACAATGTGTATGTTTATTTTAAATTGTGATGTTGTCGCACAAGGTAAGGTTAAATTAATTTTATGAACAATAACTTTTCATCCACAAGTTTCTTGATATTCCATAATGAAATTAAATTATAACTTCAAATGATAAACAAACAATTTAATTTGTATCTATTTAGATTTTGTAAGGTCGTAGGTCATAATAAAATGTAACTTTATCTATAAATTTCATTTAACAGTTTGTTAATTCAAGAATATTTTTAAATTATATTGTTCGGAATCAGCTGGATATTTCCGTTACCTTATTTTGGCTTTTCTGACTAGCTACAATGAATTTATCAGTTACCTCTACAATAATAATTTACGTTATAAGTCCCGAAAATGACTTATTAAAGTATAAGTTTAGAAACTAATGGATGAGGCGACGTAGGAGCCGCCAAAATTTTAAAACAATTTCTAACTTCACAGACTTGTATCGTTTATCATACAACATTTTATTTCATTACTGTAAATTCAATTTCTTGTATTTGTATATTTATTTTCTTTTTACAAAATGTCAAAGCGAAAAATTTAAATTTTGAAATTAAACATGGTCTGTTGGCGTTTCATTTTAAATTACATTATCCATTTTATATTTTTTTCATAGTTACAAATAAACAACAACACTTCCCGGCCTTGTATTGTAATATACCATTTCCCAGACTTGAATTAATACCGTCAAGTAGTATATAGGGGACAGTATGAAATAAAATTATTTTATCAGTACTTTTATTAGTGATTATGGTTTTTGCCACATTTTTCTTTAACGTTCTATTTTTAAAATAGGGATACTTTTGCAGTTACTTAAAAAATGTTAAAAAAATGTTGTTAGTACCCTAGTTCGCATTGGTTTAAGGTATGGTAACATAGAAATCTGTAATATCTCAAAAATTATAAATGCCCAGGTCGTATCTACTGTTTCCACTTTTTTAAATTTTAAAAATAAATGGTGATCTGCTTCATAGTTCACTTTAACAAATTGCTTTAGACTGCAACACAAATTTTACAGAAATTATGCTCCGCTGTCAAGATGCCAGATCTAATATGAACTTCAACCATACAGTAAAGTCCATTTATTGCAATATAGCCATATTGCAAGTTAAATGGATCTATCACTTTATCATTGGAGTATAGGCAACCCAATATACACTGCTAGCACTCTTGACCCTGCTTACTGATTTTAATTATTGTTTGTCAAGTTACACAAGTGGTTTTTTTAGGTTTTAATTAAGAACAAGATTAGAAAACTAACTATTTCTTGGAAACATGATCTATAGAGACGAAAAAAAAAGAAATGTGTATCAATACGTAATGTTACGGATTATTTTAGTGTAAAATATTTTACTTATTTTATTTATTTATTTTAACAGACCAGTTCCTAATGTGTCTACAATATCAAGAACATCTAGAAAAGTTGGCACAACATGAAAAACAATTGACGTAAAACATTAACACATGAATTTGTTCACATTTCTATTTTTTCTTGGTCTGTAGGTATAAATAATGTTTTCAATACATCGGTACTTTTCAATCTTGTTCTATATTAAACATTTAAAATAACAAATTTAACAGGTGTCAAACAATAATTACAATCAATAAGCAGGGGCAAGAGTGCTAGCAGTGTATAATGGGTTGCCAAATTTAAATATCTTTACTAAGAATTCAAGTATTCCTAATATTTAAAAGTAATCACACCAATAAATGGCATTGAAATAATAAAAAAATAAATTAGTTGGGGTTTATAATTCGTTCCGCTTTCAAAATGAATCATCAATTTTAATAGGAAATTCCAAATTATACCTAGCTAAGCTATCGCGTAGACACTAACCTGTTTCAATATCCCTGCCGTATAAAAAAAAATTCTACAATACAGTTTTCCGAGAAACAAACACAATATTCGGCGATTCGAATTTTACGTATAACCAATCAACGGTATAACACGAAAAGCACAAACATTAGCTATAAGTAGAATTAAAATTCGATAAAAATTATTATTAAAGGAGTACCTGCTAGATCAAATTTATATAATATAGCTAATTAGTGAAAATGTCTTTTCGCTGTAATACCCAAATTAAAAGTCTCTTAATGAATAGCAATTATTCATACCCTCCAGCAAATTAGCTCAATGCCAATTAACACCTCCGTACTGAAAATGTTTCAAATAAGTTTTCGAATGATATTCTTTTTATTTTTTAATAGCTCTCTTTCATTAACATTAACATAACAATGCATATTTAAGATCTTTTCATTACTCCTACGGTCCATGTTTCAGTGTATATAAATGATCCGTAATAGAGACCCCGTCCTATGTGTAGATACGAGGTATATGTGTATTACAGAACTTTTGATGAAGTGGTGCAGAATACATAAGTGATATCTTTTTGACTGCTTCCCCGTGAACAAATAGTATGTATATATGACGTAAAAGTCATGAAAGTGATGCTTTACTGATGATATGAGATATTCTAGTCAGTTAAAGAGAGTTTGCACGTGTAGTATTATTTATTAATTTTTTCTGAAATTTAAATAAATTACTTTTTTCTTCAAGCGTATCATAATATCCGTATTATTGTACAGAACTGGCTATGTAGAAGGAAGTCATTTTGTTAGCAGTCAAAAAATTAAAATAATGTTACTAGTACAATAATGTGTTTACGTATCCATGGCAACGGCAGTATTTTGCCCATAGCTCCGCCCCCAAGGTTGGTAGAGGGGAGAGCGTTGTCCTGTGTAAATGACTTATGAAATATTTATTTACAGCAACAGACTATTTTTACACTTGAAGAAAAAATAGTAGGTATATATTATTCGGAGTAGAACGTCATATTTGTGTTTCGCTCACTTGCACAGCCTCGGCACGTGCGCCTCGGCCGCAATATGAGCTCAACACAAAATGAACTCTTTCTACTCCTAATAATATAATATACTATTGTAATAATTTGATATTGACAACAAAAATGTACTAAAAATAGATTGGTCCTGGTCCTGTTCCTGTTGTTTCTATGATGAATAGTCAATAAAAGCAAAATTCTGCATGGTTGAAAAGGATATTAAGATAGTAGTCTGGCTTGAACTTTTCTAAACCAGGAAGTTTACTTTCCTGATCCAAAAAGGTTCAATGTCTAATGAACGAAATATAGGCGATTTCAGAAAATAGCAATTTCAAAACTTTTGTTCGAAAAAATTTGAAAATCTGCAACAATTTGCAACTCTAGAGTATTTTGGAAGGTTTATTTCTTAATCCTTGTCAGCTTAAGTAGGTATTACTTGCATCTTGGCATTATCCTAAATGTATGCTCATTTCAGTTAGAAAATGAGTTGTAGGAAATATAATGACCGTTAAATGCGAATTTTAAGGCATAGTTAATTGCATGTTTCCTCATTTCAATAATAAAAAAGGAGTTTCCATTTAACTTCTTCTTCGTTCTTTTAATATCACTATCTATTATAGACGTACATGAGGGCGTCCATAGGACGTTTGTACGGAATTACAGACATTAAAGGAAAATTAACTTAATGTACAGTCAGTGACAAACGTTTTCACCAGTAGGTATTATACCACTGAACCCGCTTTTCTGAGAAATATAAGAGGTAACATAATGCCGTTTTTAGTATTTTACATGGGTATGTTGGTAACGCTAGTAACAAGATAAAACGGAAATACAGAAACGTGTTATACTTCTCAGTAAAACAGTTACAGTAGTATAAGACTGGTGAAAACATTTGTCACTGACTGTACATAGTAAATACTGTCGTAAAAATATATCGCAAATTGCTTTCACAGAATCTTTCTGCGGGCACATTGACTCATTTTAACCAAATAGCCTTTGGATCCTCTGAAACTCTGAAGTGACGCCTGATATACTTGTAGCGGTAATCGAACAGTGTACAGAAGTGCCGCGCCGCCGTGGAGGAATACACTGGACCCTACGAAGTCCTTGACCGCCGGGGTAAAGTGTATACCTTGCGAGTAAAAGGAAAACCATATCATGTTTCGATAGACCGTTTAAAACCCGCTTTTCAGGTAAATACGGACGAAACAAGCACGACTTCAAAAACTCCAACGTCGCGAGCGGGTAGACCACTTAAACCACCAGTTCGATTCCTTCCAACATTGTGAATTCGTAAACCAAGTATTGCTTTACTAGTGCGGGGGTACTGTAGCGGTAATCGAACAGTGTACAGAAGTGCCGCGCCGCCGTGGAGGAATACGCTTGATCCGTAGTGTTGCCGTGGTGGAGAAGTGTAAGACCAAAGCTACGCGCGCCGCTCGAGCTTTACAACCCCTAACGGACAGGGAGAACGCGCCCTGGAAGGTAGTCGGTATTTGTGTGCGATAGATAACGCGTGTGGTATAATTTGACTCTGTTTTTATGTTTTGTATTTTGTGTTTGTAGATAGTAAATAAATAACTTTCTGTTTTAAATAAATTGTTTATATTTGTGTTAACCAATACCGACATACTTTTACAGATTATAATTTAATCGATATTCTACTTATAGCATAGATAGAACGCCATGCTGATTATTATAACCGCAAGTTTTGAAATGCTCTGTATACATTTGTCGTCTTGCTTTTTGACCAAATTTGTAATTTCTACAAAAAAATATAAAATCACGTTATATAATAATGCTAACCATTTTTTTACAGACGTCTTCGTATCAAATTTAGATTCACAATGCCTCCGGTGTTTATGCTTTGCTGCTAGCAGTTGCGATATGTCTTTAGGCTGTGATAGTGGTTATTGTGGACCATATCAAATTGGACAAAGGTATTGGATGGATGCAGGAAGGCCAGCACTTTTTCGAGATGATCCAAACTCCGACCAAGGTAAATTAAATTTACTATACCTAGTTGTAGGGAGGCGTTAATGTAGGCTGGTAAAAATATTAAAGAAAAGCTTAATCATTAATTCAATAGTTTCATTCAATAGTTATAAGGGGGTAAACTTAAGAACTCAACTTCTTCATTCATATGAATTTTGAAAGATGATAGCATTTCTCATAAATAGCATTGTACCCTATAAGGAATTGTGTAAAGTCGAACTTTCACTGCGTCTAATTTATTCCTAATGTTAATTTTGAAAATCAAAGTTTCTTCGTCAAGGTCTCTGAAAATGCATTTGACAACGATGCGATGACACATTATGGTTTCCTTAGAAACAATGAACAATATATTATTGCAAAGTTACAGCCACTAAGTATTTGTAATGATGTAGCCAAATTTATATTTTAGTTCTTTGCTCATAACTAACTATAAAACAACAGCACCTAGATTTTTTAATATGTTTCCCGGCCTGCATTTACGGTTCCCTACAACTACCCCAGAGGAGATCGAACGTTTGCGCTAAACCATCCCTGCGCGAAACCGTCTTTGAGCCAAACTGTCTGCGCTAAACCGACCGACCCCACGCCATAACATCCTAGACCGCTTATTAACCATCTAATACAACTTTGAATACAAAACAGCAGCAATTTTAATAAATATACCTAGAATATACCAATAATTTCTTTTAATGAAACAGTCTTCATTTTTTTGGGTTTTTGGAAAGGTTATTAAATTGCATATAGCGACCCTGTCGCGTTTTTTTTATTTCAGGTGAACTTTGAAGCAGATCACCATTTTAGTTCGCTACAATAATAAAATAAAAATAGAATACAATACGGCTTTAGTATTCACTTGTTCAAATACAGCGTGTCCCAATAATGGCGGAAAATATAATGGTACGGTTCAGTACCGCTAAACAAGTGTGAGAAAAATGTTTAAAAAATCTTTTCGCTCAAACATGTAAGATATGAAATTAGATTACAAAATGATGTATTTTATTGTTTCCAAATTACAAAATTGCAAAAAAGTACATATAATACATTCAGAAAACTTCCGTGACGTTTAGAGTAATATGTCAAATGGAAAATTTAGTTGCCTAATATAAAAAGAACTATAAATTTCTGAAAATGGGGTCTTGATTACTGATAACTGATAAGGATTTTTATATCAACCAACTGAATTTTCCATTTGACACATTAAATGCTACTGCTACTGACGAACTATAAAACAGGCTTTACGTGCAAGGATGGTTTGGCCGTTTGGTGCAGGGTCGGTTTGGCGCAAGGACTTTTGACGCGGTACCCAGTACGTTTGGACGCAAAGACATTGAGAGGCAGGCGTATGACACGGTGTTAAATTTGATGGTATGCGGTGATACGAATAGTCTTATAGAAACCCCGATATTTCAAAAACAGTGTACAATTTCGTTGTACAACAAGAGTACCTTTTCTTTTTGTCTGGCAAGATATTTACCAAAAGTGAAAAGACAAAAATGTTATGACTTCAAAAAGTAAAATGTTCCTCAAGTTTACCATGTTCCAAATAAGTTCAAAATTCTGAAACTACACTAATAATAAGTACCTACCAACTAGAGGAATAATGCCCATAATAACCAAAACAATATCTTATTTGGTTGAATTCTTACGAACAAAATTAGTGATTCGTTATTCCATCTTTGTGGGTTGCGGTTGCTATCTTGACAACCAGACATTTTCGGACCATGGGTCATTGAAACTTTTTTCCTTAATTTGACGCAAGGAATCACATCTTAAGAGTTTTCAGTGTACTTTTGAATCTCCTTGTATCTCCGATATCCGGCTGATTCTTTTTGCAGACTCACGCAAGATAATACTGCTACCCAACTTTGAAATTATTTTAGTAATTCTAAGATAATTATATTTCATTGATTTATAACTCTTGTTCTGCTTCTTAAAACTTCCTTCGTAAACCTTAGCTTTAAATTAATTTTGTAATTCAATACAAATTGTAATTGAATTTTGTTTACAAAATATAATTCCGTAACAAATAAAGATAATATTACCCAGGCATACCTGAGGTAAATCAATTTCAACGTTTTATTAAAAAAGTGGAGGTGCAAACCTCCCCTGGACTTTCCCATACTAAAAATTAACATTTTGTTTTTGCTATTCAACAGTAGTTCGCGAGGCAGCATTGGAAATCATTTGAATGCCTCGCAAGAAAAACAAGACTATACAGGTTCGATATGAACAAAAGGCACCAAGATACGCATCTATCTGTACTCTGTAGTAGCAGTAGGTACCGGCTAGAAATTACAACTGGCGAAGCCGGACGATCGCTACCGAGCGACGATCCGTTTCCGTCAAGAGTCAAACCTAAATATTCAAAATTCACGAATTTCTCATTAACCGTACATTTTAGCCATATGAACACTTTATACTATGTGATAGACAATTAAATTTTGCATCCAATCATATAATAATATATAGTGTGTTTCATTTAAAATAACAAAGTTGCTTATTGTACTGTGGAAAGAAAACGCCCTGTATACGTGATATACATTTAGGAGAATGCAGAATTATATACTGAATATATTGACATTCTCAAGCGTCTCTTTGTTGAAATCCATGATTATATAAATAATAAATATTAAATAAAATATCGATTTCAACGGGAAATAACAAGATTTATTCGCTTTATACGTATTTCGGCATCACTGTGCCATTGTCAAAAGCTATATAAAATATTATAACAAATGCAAAATATAGTAACTCCTTGATTCTATTATTTTAACGGTAGTTACAATAATTATTATAAAACTAAAGAATTATGTTGGAGATAAATATTTTATTGTAAATTATAAATTTTAGATCTTGTTTATTATTTTATATTTGTTAACTTAGCAACCCAAAACATTAAATCAAAGCCAACCCATGAAACCATTACACTACCCCCCCCCCCCTCCAAAAAAGAAAAGAAAAACTTTATTTTGAGTATTAAAGTGAAAACTTTGTATGAACAGTGACGCTGAACATACCAAGCTGCAAAACACTTAACTATCTTTTCAAAATACATAAATAAACATGGATACATAATGTTAGAAATGGATTTGAATGATACATCATAGTTTAAAATTAAATTCTATCGCAATGGTGCAGGTCTTCATCTTCATCCTTTTCGAAATCTTGATGATAGTGAAAACAAAAATATACAAAACTGAAAAAAACTAAAAAAAAAAATTAGAAACAAAAATTGTTAATTGTGTGTAGTAGTGTATTTGTAATAGAAGTGAAAATGAGTGAGTTTAGATTAAAAGTTTGTAAGTAGATTATTAAACCAAGATGAATTCCGGTTTAGAGTCAAATTGCACAAATTTGATTATCAGTATGAGGAACCATCTGGTGAAGAGAAAATTAATATTTAATGGATGTGAGTGTTGTATTTGTATTTGTTAATATTTAATGGAGGTGAATGTTGTATTTGCATGATTGAGTGAATTATAAGTAAGCAAGTTACGTTGACCTGCACGGTGGTTATCTATCCACCCACAGTTGATAATGTTATCTTTAGTTTCTAAGCTTATTTTAATCTTTTACTTAAGTTGCATTTCTCATATACAGAATTTGCTTCCATACCTTTGCTTTTAGCTTTAGTTCTAATTAAGACTCCAATGTAGTAACAACAATTTTCATTCGCATTGTAAAATAAAGTTTTAAAATTTTAATTGTTTCGAATCTACGTATCGAAACTGGCGCAGTCGGTAGGATACTGGGCAAAAGTGCATCAAAAAATATTTTGTTCTTTTGTGTATTTTTTAATACTTAACCCGGTATTCAACAAAGTGTTCCATCGATTACAACCCCAGTAGCTTCTTGCATCCAGAGACCGGAGAACAAGAATAGTCAAAGGCTCTACAGTTGCACCACGAGGTAAAATCAACCCTGATCATCGAGATCAACATCAATCCATCGAGGACTATCGAAGTCACCTGTTGTTTTCTATACAACACTAAATTAATCTTCAAGATATGAAGTAAGTTAAAGTTTATTAACAAGTGAAAGTGAAAAGTGAATATTCAACACAAGTTGAAAAAATATTAATATAGAATAAGATATTTATAATCCATTTTAGAGGTTTACTAACATTAAACACTCTATTTGAAATAATTATTTCGTATATGTCAATTTTACGACCTGCTAGGTTAACTATTAATAACATGGCAATACCAGTCTTTCCCCCAGGATTTCATGTGTCCTTACTCAATGAAATTCAACCTTACGATGGTAATCCATCAACTCTTTCGGAGTTTATCAGGACCACTGAGACCATTGTATTTCAATTTGGCACCGAAAATGCCGGTGATTACATTAATAAATTATTAATTTCATCCATTAGAAATAAACTCAAAGGCCAAGCCCTTGAAATTGTAACAGGATACACATACGATACTTGGATTCAGTTAAAACAAGTATTAATAGATAATTTCGGAGAACAACGTTCAGAGTTAAATTTACAAATAGAATTAACTAGATTAAGACAAAGTCATAAAGAATCGCCAATAGATTTTTTCAATCGTATTAGGACTTTATTAGCTGCTTGTAATTCTAAAATAGCTTTAGGAAACAACGCAGTTGAAATTAAAAATCATAAACTCACTCAAACAAAACATTTAGCATTAACGACATTTGCAGGAGGACTAAATGAACCATTAGGTAGCTTTTTAAGGAGTAGATCCCCAGTCAGCTTGGAAAATGCAATTTCCATTGTACGTACCGAACTAGATGTTCGCTACTTTCAAAATTTAAATAAACCCTTGATACAAAATATTCAAGGATCCAGTCAAAGAATTAACCCTACTATTTATGCACCTAGACCACAGAATTTTATTCCAAATTATGTACCCAAATTTAATAATAACTATCCACCTCCACAACAGAGACCTCAAAATCTGTTTGTACCCAATCAAAACCATTTTAGACCACAGAATTTTGGTAACAGATTTGGTTACCAGAGAAATCCCACTCTTCATTTAAATCCTAATCAATCCCCTATGAGATTCCCCGGTTATCAGAAACCATTTGGAAAACCCGGACAAAATGTCTTTGCACCACAAAGAGGATTTAAACCCAATAATCCCGCTGAACCAATGCAGGTAAGCCAGGTTCAAAAAAGACCTGCAAGCCAAACTATAGGAAACCCCAATAAAATTACACCCAGTAATTCTAATTTTCCAAACACGAATTATATAAGACAGTCAAATCAACCACGCAACTTCATTGCGGAAGAACTATTTAACCACGAATCTGAATACGATGAAACAAACCCTGAACTTTTTACTAATCAAGAAATTGAAACCCCCTATGAAAACTATGAATACGAATTACCCGAAATAGATAACCATTTTGAACAAGAACTTGATGAGGAAGAAAATGACGTAAATTTTCCTTAAAAGCCTTGGAAAAAATTGAAACATTTAATTTAGGAACTATTAAATCAAATTTACCTTATGTATTAATACCCGGTACAGGAGAAAAATTATTAATTGACACAGGTAGCACACGGACTATCATTTCACTCAATTTATTCACATAATTTCGAAATTAAAACTTCTCATGGAACCTCTCACCATGATAAAATTGCTAAAATACCAATTAACAGTCTATTTCAAGAACCCGGAGATCATGTTTGTTACATTTTTGATTTTAATGAAAATTATATAGGACTAATAGGATCAGACCTGTTGGCTAATATCAATGCCTCCATTGATTTTAAATGGATGCACATTCAGACCGAAAAAACCACAATTCCATTCTTTTATAATGATTCAAAACTCAAACAGGAAATTCAAAAACGAAATCAAGTTAACTTTTCAAAAGTCAAAAGTAATGAAACCCCAATAAAAACAATCTATATCCCCCCTAGAACCGAGATATTTGCAGAACTACCAGCAGTTGGAAAAAATGGAAATAAATTATCCCCCAAAATTAAATTTAATAATCACGTAATTATTCCGTCAGCAATTGTGAAACTTAACAATAATTGGTTTAAAACAAGATAATTAATACGTCGGACGACCCCCAAACCATTAACATATATAACCCATTAATTTTGGAAGAATATTCAAACAATGAATCTGTACAAATCAATCATATTAATGCAGATGACAATAAACAAATATTAGATCAAAATTTAAAAGAAAACCTTAGAGTCAATCATTTGAATGAAGAAGAAAAAACTCATTTAATTAATTTATGCTATCAGTTTAAGATATTTTTTATTCACCAGAAATTCCCCTATCATCTACGTCACTGACAAAACATCACATTCGTACCAAAACAGACACACCTATTTTCACAAAAACTTATAGATACCCACACATTCACCGACCAGAAGTTAAGAGACAAATCGACAAAATGCTATCAGAAAACATAATAGAACCATCAGAATCACCTTACAATTTTCCCATTTGGGTGGTCCCAAAAAAAATGGACGCATCCAATACTCAAAAATGGCGTATAGTCATAGATTACCGAAAACTCAACGAACAGACCATTGAAGACAAATATCCCCTTCCTAACATTGACACCATATTAGATAATTTAGGCCGAGCAAATTATTTCAGTACATTAGATCTTACTTCAGGATTCCATCAAATCAAAATTCAAAAATCAGATAGAGAAAAAACAGCCTTTTCAACTGAAGAAGGGCACTTTCAGTTTAAAAGAATGCCATTCGGGCTCAAAAATGCCCCGGCGACCTTTCAGCGAGCGAGCTTTACGAGTACTAGGACTAACCCCTAAACAATGTTTAGTATATTTGGACGATATAATCATATATTCCAGTTCTCTTCAAGAACATATCGACAGACTCAAAAATGTGTTTAAAACCTGCCAGAAACACAATATCAAAATTCAATTAGACAAATTTTTGCACAAATCAATAAAATATTTAGGACATGTAATAACCACAGAAGGTATAAAACCAGACCCTTCTCAAATTTCAGCCATTAAAAACTTTCCCCTACCGAAAACAAGAACAGATATCAAATCTTTCCTAGGACTTTTTGGTTACTACCGAAAATTCGTAAAAGACTTTGCTAAAGTTACCAAATTTTTAACATATTGCCTAAAAAAGGATAACAAAATCATTCATAGCCCTGAATTTATTAGAAATTTTGAAAATTGTAAAAACATGCTAACTAACGAACCAATCTTACAATACCCCGACTTCTCGAAACCTTTTGAACTTACTACGGATGCGAGTAAATTTGGATTGGTGCAGTACTTTCCCAAAATATCAAACCCATATGTTTTGCATCTCGTACTTTAAACGAAACCGAACAAAGATATTCAACCATAGAACGTGAGCTTTTAGGCGTTGTATGGGCAACAAAGAAATTCAGACCTTACCTATTTGGCACTAAATTTAATCTGTATACAGACCATAGACCACTTGTGTGGTTACGCAATATAAAGGAACCAAACTCAAAATTAACGAGATGGGCGCTAAAATTAGAAGACTTTAATTTTGACATTCATTATCTTCCAGGAAAACAAAACAAAGTTGCAGACGCACTATCAAGAATTCAATTGCACCCAATCGATATTAATTACCCTGACATGTTAAATACACCAGAACCCAATTTTTCAGAAAGCAGAATCGCAAGTAGATCAAGCACACCAGATATAGAGAACATTTTTGATAAACCCCCTGAAATTATATTACCCTTAGAAACACCTAAAAAACCCAAAATAAAAATTATATCCGATATTCAAATTCAACCACCACGAATTAAAATTCCGAATGACCCGATTGACAATGACGAAATACAGTTACCACCTGACAAACAAGACGACAATAACTCAAACGTCAATACAGTTCACACACAACAGTCATCCACTCCAGTAATAGGTATTTCTGAAAAACCCTTACAGCATTTTCAAAATCAAGTAGAATTTATTAAAGTCACTATCCCGAAATCAATCAGAATCACGAAATATGATCACGTTACACACTATGCAGTATTTGTTAACGATGCCAACAAAACTGAAGTTTTTACCAAATTACTCCTAGAACATTGTCAACCAAAATTAAATTATTATTGCTATTTTCCAAATGATGAATTGTATATTGAACTTTCCAATTTTCTTAAGAATATAATAAATGAAAACACCCCAAAATTTCATAGATGTGTTAAACAAGTCACATACGTCATAGACAAAGATCAACGCAAAGACAAAATTTTATCTTACCATCTAGGCAAAAATAATCATCACGGAATCGCAGAATCATTAGAACATCTACAAAGAGATTACTATTGGAAAGGAATGCGAAAAGAATTAGAAGATTTTATTAAAAATTGCGAAATATGTAAAACCAATAAATATTGACAGAAACCCTAATAAACTACCCTTACAATTAACCCCCACGCATATGAGACCCTTTCATTCAGTCAATCTAGACATCTTCCAGATTAACCAGGTCAAATACCTTACAATTATTGACAACTTTTCGAAATTCGCACAGGCTTATAAATTAGAATCCAGTAATATGACTAATATATTAGACAAATTTTTAGAATACATTTCTTCATATACAACCCCAAAACAGATCATAGCAGATAATGAATTTGACAGACAACTATTTTCAGACTTTTTAAAATTACATAATATCAAATTGCACCTTACTACACCCCATCATCATGAATCCAATTCACCCGTAGAACGATTACATTCGACATTAATTGAACATTATAGACTACTACAGGACGTCCCTGAAAACAAACGAATTTTATACTGTATCATGGTTTACAACCATTCAATACATTCTAATCTAAAAATGACCCCTTTCGAAATACTATACGGACACACAGATTCTTTAGATCCTTTTAAACTAAACAACGACAGATATTACAACTATTATGTAAACACGCACAAAGACCAAATGAATAAAATATACGAAGGACTACAAGAAACCCAAATCAAAACTAAAGAACTCCGAAACGAAAAGCTAAATAAAAGCTGTAAATCAGAAAATTTAAAATCAACGACCTAGTATTCATTTAAACTAATTACAGAAACAAGAAAGATAAAAAGTTTGACGGACCATTCAAAATCACAGAATTAAAAGACCATGACACATACATTTTACAAAATTTAAAAAACCAAAACCAAACAACTAGACATGCTAAAGAAATTTCTTTATTCACAGGAAATTACTCCGAATCACCCTAATAATCATTCTCATTCAAATCAATAAGGGCGATGTAACCATCGAAGACTTAGAAAACAACCCAGGTTTATACCCACTAAATTTAGGCAACGCCATCCTCAAAGAAAGCGAATGGACCCTTATCAGAACAATAGATTACACCCCTATTATTGTAAATTATGACGTTCTCAAACAGAATTTATTACAAACTATTATAATCTTAGAAAACCAATATTTTCCACTAGAACATAGATCATTTAAAAATATAAAAGATATTACTCTTAATCATAATAACCTACTATTAATTATTAAACAATATGTTGAAAAAGCAGATAAACTCATTGACCAATTATTTCCTGAAATTAAACACAAAATCAGTAAACGAGGAGCTATTAATGCTTTAGGTTCCATATTTAAAATTCTAACCGGAAACTTAGACGCAAACGATGGAGAAAGATACGAAACCATGATATCCAAATTACAAAAATCCGGCGAAGTCCAAAATAACATTTTGCTAGAACAAGCCCACATTTTAAATAACACTATCACTGAAATTAAAAACTTAGCTAAAAATCAAGAGTTATTAAATAATAACATTAACAAAATTATCTTAAAAAACGAAGAAATAAACAAAAAGATAGCAACATATTCAGTAAATATGATGTTAATAGAAACCATTCAATTTTTACAGATATTCATTAACACTTGGACAGAATTAGAAAACGCTTTAACTTTTGCACAAAACCAACAAATGCATATGTCACTAATTGATAATATCGAATTAATTCAAAATCTAGATCAAATTTCCAATTACCTCAATGATATTTCAGAAAAATCATTAGTTATTCCTTATCCTGCACACCTCAAGTATTTACATCTTTATGAGACAATAATTATTACCAAAGCCTATCAAATCGACAATAAGATAACTTTCATATTTGAAATACCTCTAATTTCCAAACATAACCAATATCAAATCATGCAGTTAATACCATTCCCAATATTAATTGACTACCAACAATTCAGAATGATAATACCCACATATAAAACTCTTCTATTCAATATTATAAATAGTGTACCTATCGACTTAGATCATTGCAAATTAGTATCCCTAGAAAAATATTTTTGTCAACAAAATAATCATTTCGAGATTCATAACGAGAAACTTTGCGAAACTCAGTTACTTTCCTTCAATAACAATCAAACTTGTAAACCCTTTATTTTTGAATTAATAAATATCAAAATATCTCAAATTACTCCAGCAACTTGGTTAATTAGCACTCCTTCAAAAACGATACTCGACATTAAATGTAATAACCAAAATTATAGAAAAGAATTATATGGTTCGAAACTAATGCATTTAACACCTGATTGTACAGTATTAATCAATCATGAACACGTGTTGTTCTCTGCCAAAACAACGTCTACTAAAATAATTAATTTAAAAATTCCAAGTATAGATCAACTGTCTATTCCTCAATCAAATCACATCAACGTTTCAAAATTAGATTTAACACCGATTAACACTCAGAAATTGTTCGATAACCAAATAAAGCTTTCCGACCAAATTTATACTTTAAAGCATACTGAAAACTCACATATTGATTATTATAATATTATCCCTGTAATTATAATTATTATTCTTGTATTATTAATATTACTTAAGTCTTATAATGTATATTTATGTAAGACGTAACTTCTTAAAGGAAAAAATTGCAAATTATCTATTTCCTAAAATTGCTGACACTCCAATAGAGTTGATGCAATCCAGGCTTCAAGGCCCTTAAGACCGTTGAAGACTCTTGGTGGGGAGGAGTTACGTTGCCCTGCACGGTGGTTATCTATCCACCCACAGTTGATAATGTTATCTTTAGTTTCTAAGCTTATTTTAATCTTTTACTTAAGTTGTATTTCTCATATACAGAATTTGCTTCCATACCTTTGCTTTTAGCTTTAGTTCTAATTAAGACTCCAATGTAGTAACAACAATTTTCATTCGCATTGTAAAATAAAGTTTTAAAATTTTAATTGTTTCGAATCTACGTATCGAAACTAGCATAAGAAGTTTGTAAGGTAGATTGTGAAGTTGGACTAATTAAGATAAATTCCGGTTAACAGTCAAATTACGCAAATATTGATAATCAAAACCTGAGGAATTATCTGTTCGACTTACACAATTAATTAAGAAAGAGATGTAGATGCGTATTAGTTATGTTGAAATGTGTAATTATAAAAAGTAAAAAAAATTATCGCCCCAATCATCCCAAAACAAATATTTTGGAAGCTTTTGAAATTTATAAACACACAAAAAACAACATACCTTTAATGAATGAGCAAATTGAACTCTATTCTCCTTTACTGAAGATTTTGGAATAAATATCTTTTTAAAAACACTGATAAGCGACTTACTCCGACGGGTTGACTGGGGCCAGTCGCTTCACGCAGTGTTAAAATAATAGAATCAAGGAGTTACTATATTTTGCATTTGTTATAATATTTTATATAGCTTTTGACAATGGCACATTGATGCCAAAATACGTATAAAGCGAATAAATCTTGTTATTTCCCGTTGAAATCGATATTTTATTTAATATTTATTATTTATATATACTGAATAACTTTTATATTTAAACTTCTTTCATATTTTGACTAATAAAGGCGCTATAGGAGCATCAATTTTCGATTTTCAAAACCTCGTAAAGGGCGCCACAGTGCAATTCTGGCGTTCATCAAAAAATAAAAATGTAGCTAATACCAAGCTGCATAAGTATAGAAAATTTAAACAAAATCCTTAAACCAGTTTTTTGTAATAATTTTTCAAAAATTTCAAAATTTTTGGAAGAGCGCCGCGCGCCGCGCCGTAGCGACCATTTTTGGATTTAGTGAATAATTGTTTTTCTTGGTGTAGTAGAGCCAACGGGTTTTCAAACAAATTGTTGCGGAATCTGAATTAGATAACTGGTTTTTGAGTTATGGGGCATTAAAGTCGAAATTTTGAAAAATTCATAGCGACCGCCATTTTGAAGTTAGAGAGTCCGGTAAAAAACTGTTTCCCTTGAATTATGCCCTTCTTTCATATCCCCTACTCAGATTTTCAAAATTCCGCTTCTGAAAAAAGTGTTACCAAAAAACATGTCTAACTTCCGCTTCCGGTTTCGGATTTTTTTGAAAAGCTTATTTTGTCGATGAATTTTCGATATACCCTTCATTTAAAATTTCATCAAAATCGGTTCACTAGTTTTTGCGTTAGAGGCGTTACATACACACACACACCCACAGACATTTTTTCTATACCACTTTTTTAGCCTCCTGGGGGTCCAAAACACCCATTTCCGTGAAAATCTCAATTTCGAAAATTTTCATGATATCAATACTTCCCCTATACCAGTGGTGGTATGGGAAAGTAAAAATAAATGGATGTAGATTTGGATTGTTGACAACCAACGGAAAGCAATCATTCTAGGAAAAAAAACCCGCGGAAAAAAGCCACGCAAAAAAGAGCCGAGGAAAAAAAAGCCGAAGGAAAAAAAAGCCGTTGAAAAAAAAATCCAAGGAAAAAAAAGCCGATATAAAAATGTACCTACGATGGAAAAAAGTATACGCCCCCATTTACTTATTTATTTTACGTTTTCTGAGAAAGGTTTAGAAAGAGAATCACTAATTTCCATATTTTAGCGTGGGATTGCCTTAAAATAAAATTATAATCTTATTTAAATAAAGCAAATTTCAAAAATTAATATCTTGTACAAGTCTTGTACCTTCTGTAGTAATAATACCTAATAGCTTAAATAATAACTTTATAATGTCTAACATAACCTAACCTAACCTAATCTTACCTAATCTAATCTATCATAACCTAACTTTAGGTAACCCGTCTTGATTCATATCATAGCTGGAAATGTAAGTCACTATTATACACAAAGGTTTGTATACATGGTTCACTCTACATAAGGATTTCAATAGTAAATTGTTAATACTTAATTACTATCTCGCCTAATTATTATTGCCTAATGAGGCAAGAAGTCGCTTGCTGCCTAAGCAGTAAAAGTGAAACTTTGGAGCCAGTCAATTGTCAGTCAGTCAAAAAACTGTGAATCGGAGAAAAAAATATTTATACCAAGACGTACTTTTCAGATCAAATCCAGTTCTTGATTATTTTATAGTACAAAATGATTTCGTACTTAAACAAAACACGTTCAGGACTAAAAGTTACTGTTGTAAAAATTGTTGGAATTTGGACACATTCTGTTAAAATTCTGTCATCGTTTTTATTAATTTAAACTGATCGGCTCTTTGAGAATCTCCCCCTTGACATAGTTCCTTCTACCTTGCCTCGACCAATCAATCAGCAATCTGTTCCGGATATGTGACCAATATTATTAATATAATTTTCCGAAGATTCTACTGGATGTTAGGTTGGGGTTTTTAAGTTCATTCATAAGGAAATACATTCTGTGAGCTATTCGTGGTAGGTAGGTATGTGTAAAAGCAGCACATTTTCTATTCTGGCATCTGCTTTTAATGTTCAAGTTACAAATTTCCAGCGTTTTTACTAGGTACCAGTTTTTTAAATGGCGTACCTAACGCGTCATTTATATTCGTTTCCTTAATTATTTCTATATCAGGTCCGCTTAGGTTCCTTATTGCTGATCTCAGAAAAACAAAACTATTTACTACTTTAAAATGTGCTATACTCAAGTTCGGTGTTATTTTGCGGTTTGTCCAAACCACTGCATCCATTTCTACTCATACTTCTTTCTTTCTCACTTTATAGGTTACAGCGAGCGCAAATCTATGTAACATGCAGTACGATTCGGTCATCACGTGGTGTATATCGGTGGGTAACCGCAATATCTGTGGATGATCTATGGTAACCGCGGTACCGGTCATCGAGTAATCTGCGATTTTATACTGTATTCTAAATTGTCGCGTTACTCACTTGCTGACGTCACATGGCTCTGTATAGAAAGGAGAGCATACTCGTCCGCCATTTTGGGTACAGACGTTGACCGGGAATTCAATTTTTGTGAATTGCTTTAGCATTGTAATGTTTCCAAGCAGGGGTGAACCCAAAATGCCAGAAGAGTATGCCTGTAGTAACAGTATCTAGGGTCCCATGACCAACCCCCGTCACTTTTAACCTATTTGCTTTAGTACTTTTTTAAAATACATTTCACGAACTTATATTTGATTGTCGTTTCTTTGACTTCGTCGCTAAGAAAATGACTGCACCATGGACTTTGTGATGGACGCTACACGCTACCATAATGTGTAGGTAGGTACCTACTTTCTAGGGAATTTTACTTTATGCACACGATACCCTATAGAGCATTTCACTGTGAGAGTACACTACAGGAAAGATAGAGGAACAGTATTGCCATATTTCCGCAGCAGGTAAACTAGCAGGTAAACATGTAGCTGTCAATCAAAATAAATCCTTCTTTTGTATTGCAAGCGGGTTATCTGATAATACCTTATGGAAGTGTGGCGTAATTGTAACCTTTTTGCCAGCGGTTCTGAAACGTAAATTTGAAAAGAGCAGAATAACTAATTGCGTTTACACATTAAAATAAAAACTAGATTTTATTTGTGTAACAGATTTAGATTATAAATTTCATAAAAGTTACAACTGCATTTAAAGATACCTAACATCAGAAAGTAGCAACAATTACTTATTATTACTTATTACTATATTAATTTGTAATAAATCCGAATTCCCTCATAATGACAGTAATTAATTTGTTATTTAAATACAGGCATTTTCAAATAATTTTAAATATTTAATAAGTAGTTACCCACTGAATAAATCAGTGATACAGCCAAGATTTATTGAGAACTGCTGATTGTATTTATGTGAGTAAACTTGCCGCATACTGACGTTTACAACTGGCAACGTGGGAGACCGAAGGTCCATAAGAAATACATGGTACTATCTTCCCCATAGTGAACTCACTAGTGAACTCTCACAGTGAAACGCGCTATAGCAACATATTTGACATAAATTTATATATGACAAATCTGAAAAGTGTGGTTAAGCGAAAATTTTAGTAGCCCCATCTAGTGATTCCGTGGTTTTGTCGTGATGGCAAAACCGTCAACCTCTATTTTACAACATTCTTTTGGGTTACCTTTGGGCAATTTGGTTTATTTTTACTTATATACCTGAAAATTATAAGATTACAGTAAGTAGGTATTATTAAAAATAATCATAACATGAATATGGCTGACTTTACATTGAATTTGCAAAGTGCACATCATGGCGGCCTCCAGGGAGGAGTCATTTTTTTAACCACTATTGGCAATCCATTTTAAATATGAGTTCGTGACTGGGAGTTAAACCTTTAATACAACTGGGCGTAAGTCTGACTAATGCGCGTACGCCACTTTTGCTTTTTTTTGTATCCATTGTTACACTTGTATTTAGACGAAAAGTTAGACCCGTGTAAAAGTTTAACCCTTGTCAAATTCTGCCGAATTTTCTGATTGCCCAAAAACTTCGCCTTTTTCAGGAACAGTCTTTCGTTTGTCCGACTAATGTTGCGCCTTGTTAATGAATCCGTATGTAATAAATTGTGAAATTCGCTCTTCTGTGATTGTAATTTCAAGCAAAATGTATTTTGAGTGACACATTTTAATACCAATGATGATTTTGTTCATAGATGGAAACCATCCCAGCCTATTACCTACGTTTCCCAGAAAATAATTTTTAAATACAATTTATTTACAAAACATATATCTTTTGCAGAACCTAATATACATTATTTATTTCAGCTTGGAGAAACTGCGCGGTAACGTTTCCATGTGCTCAAGGTACCATAAAACATTATCTGGCGAAATACGGAAAGGTAAAGCATACACACATTCAAAATTGCCTGCAATAAAATACATGCCTAACGCAAACGAATTTTTTCAGGATTGTAATGGCGATGGAGTCACGAACTGCGATGATTATGCGATGATAAATTTTAATGGAGCTTTCGAATGCGGCCTTCCTTTGAGCAGGAACAGAGCAGGAAGACTATATTGGCAGCGATATCAAAATTGCGGGAATGTTATCATATAAAACTATTTTACTTTGCTTAGATGTGTATTACAAAATATTGTTTTATTTATTTCAGCTTAGGTTTATGAATATGTTCCTGTTTTAATTAGCAGTCATTTTAGTAAAATAAGGATTTAGTTTAATAAGAATTGGCTGAATACGATAAATAATTATAATATTTGAGAAAAGCAGCCATTTAAAATGTAAAACACAAAAAAAAGTATTTAATGAAGAATAAAAATTAAGATAAATCCATCAAACCTTATACAATATATGAATTTTTCTTTTGTTTCTAATATAAAAAGATAATAAAACTACTACCTTATTTTCTTTGTTAGCAAAAGACAAAATATTCAAATAAATGCGCATTTTCGTGATACCTTAAGTTCTGAGAAGGAACCATTTAAACGGTATTACAAAGTCAACGAAATGCATAATTAAATATTCAAGTCCTTCAAAATTAGCCTTTTTGAGATAATGTTAATTTAATTTCTTTGCGAAGGAAGTGATAGAGATAGGGTGACGGGACATACTTTCAAAGATGTTTTTCACATTGTTACGCTGCTAATAAATGTTTAGGCACCAAAAGTTACAGCCTTTGTAGGGACGTTTCCAGTAATATATAGGTGCTTTGGTTGGCAATGTATTAAGGTAGAAAATTACGACGACTTTTTTATTGTTACTAAAACAACATTGTCTTTTAGACAGTAAAAGTTACAAACATTTTATTTTCCAGAGATAGAGTTCTAAGAGTAATAAAAAATTAATAAACCTTCTTATAGAAAATATACTACTACCTACTACTAGTAAAGCTCCTTCAGCAGAAGGATGGTATTTGCCTTCAGCACACATCATTTTTTTAAGGAATCTACCCTGTTTTTTCTAAACGTGAATATGGTTTCGTCCAAAAATATTTCCCTTTTAAAAACACTTAAATTTAAGGATTTTACCCTGTTTTTAAGGTATTTTGAATTTAACATTTTTCAAAGATTTTTCACTAATTTTAGAGGTAGGTAGTGTTGTAGATCCGTCACCTAAAATTCGGGCGTTATGCGCATGCGACACAATTTCAAATGCGAGGCAGTGCAAAGTTGCCAATTTGGTTAGATCCTACCCCTTACATTGAAGTTCATAATAGAGTGTTTCAATCAGATTAAAAAATATATAAGATAACAGACAAATCACCGATAAACTATTAAAGTTAAGTTAAATAAATAAATTGAATTTTAACATTACAGTTTGCTATCGCCAACTGGAGGCTTCTGGTATTCAACCCTAGGGTAGGTGTAAAATTGCGTTTTGTAACAATTTTACATATCGACCATGTTATTAGCTCATAGAAGCAATTTAAGACTAAACACTGCTTTATTTTACTCATTTGTTGGTCAATGTTTCAAACTTTCACTCCTTGCCACTATTGGTGAAAAAGTAAACGTGACAATGTCGCTATTTGTACATGGACTTATATTAGGCAGGACTACGTCTGCGCAACCCCGAAAACATGTCCGCCTGAGCATGCGCAAAAGCGCCCGAATTATAGGTGACGGATCTACAACATTAGAGGTATATTTAAAAAACAGATATTTCAAGGATTTTGTCCTATTTTTATAAGGTAGAAGGTATGCTATAATCTGTTTTTTCTCTTTATCATTCAGAGTAGGCGAAGTCAACTTTAGATATTTTTATAACAGTGTAGAAATAGCTATTTATGCAACGTGTTGCAAAATGAGCGTCTTTTTTGCACTCGCTACGATCGTAATCCAACACATCGTGTGCAAAAAAACGCAATTTTGCAACGTGTTTCATACAACATTTTTTCCAATTTAGTAAGTTTGAATAAAAAAAAGCACATAATATGGATTAAAATTTGGTGATGTTTAAACGGCGACTTTAATTTTTTAGAAACAGAGTACCTTTAAACTGGTCGTTGCTATGCAATTACACGTTGCTGTTTTGTAAACAATAACAATTAACACTCCTAGTTATAAAATAATGTCACATATTATAACTAGTTATAAAATGAACCGCATATGACAACTAAAATAAATGTCAAAAAGTTGACTTTTCACAACTAAATTAGAAAAAGTTACTAAAGTCACTGGTAGAAACGTCACTTGTAATCAATTGTCGTCATATTTTTGACACACTGAAGCACATTGCGTTTTCTTTCTAAAGGAATAACCTTTTGCTTTGATATTTTTCAAAATAATACCTCAAGAATCACGTTCTTACAATAATGACAATTTCAATTTTGACACTAGTAATTTTTTGGCTCTTGTCTATACCACAGTCTATACCGTCCTACACTATAAAACTATATAACAATCACGGCACTCTTGAATGATAAAGAGAAAAAACAGAGTTTATACAAACCCACGTAGATAACAATTTTACAAGAATAATTAATCAATTGGTTGGCAACCAATATTACATATTTTTTTCACTACTAACCTGAGAAGTCGCCATTACTTACTCCTTTTCTCTAACGAGAAGTTATATTTCTCAAGCTAGGTAAATAATGATAATGAAAAATTACCTAGGAAAATAATAAAATAAACGTTCTATAAATCAGATGTTATTGGTTTGGTTTTTTAGTTTGACAACTACAGTTTCAGGATAGGTACTAAATATTTAAAAAATCATGTGGAAATGGTAAATTGCAAAAATCTATATGAATAAAATTTCTAGTAGTGAAAAAAATAGTATATAGACCACGGTAAAGAAGATTTCTCTCAACCTCGCAACTTATTTCCCTTGCTGCTTCGCAGCTCGGAAAATAATAATGCTCAGTTGAGAAAACTGTCTTCTCTACCTTGGCCTATAATGTACTATTATTTCTCATGTTGACAATTTGGTGTTGAAACCCTGAAACTGTCGGTCAATGCAACGAGAAATGTCAACGGCTATCCGCTATTCCATTTCGCCCATGGGGGGTGTGTTGAACCGGCACATGCTACATTTTTAGTTTATATTTATTTTGTTCTTTTGTTTGTTTTTAAAATACCCATTTATTTACAATTTCAGAATTGTTATTTTGTTTAAAAAATCATTTATTTACAGTTTAGAGCATACATTCATTTTGTTTTAAAATCTTTTTTTTATAGTTTTAGAGCATACATTTATTTGTTAGTAGTATTCTAACTAAAAAATTTCTAATAAATCCTTTATCTTATATTTGCTTTTTTAATGCGTTATTTGTTTTACATAATCTGTTATATACCAAATACTTTTAGATGTTTTAAGATTTCTAATAGATGTTAGACTCTGATAGATTGTGTTAAATTTTTGGATTATGGATAATGCATGTTTTATATTTGGATTATGAAAACTATTCAACCAAGAAATTGATTGTTGAGAATATTGATCTTTTTTCAGATTATCAACAACTGCAATTGTATATTTTTTGATATATTTTGATCTACTATATATAGCTATTATACAAACACCAGCAATTTTATTGTAATGTATCTAAAAGGATCTATATTAGCGATTTCTAGAAACTGTTTTCTTAATTCACGACAACCTCTTCTTAATATATCTACATCAGAATTACAATATTCATAAAGTTCTTTTTTTAAATCAAACAAATAATTTTCTTCTCTTTTTTGTTTATGCCATTCTAAAGACTCTTGTCTTTCTTTTATTTTCATAGAATTAACACCATAGTATTTTGCATCAAGTATTTTTCCAATATAGTTTTGATTTTCTGTTGTATTGAAGAAATGTGGAAAATATCCTTTTTTAAGTTCATTTAATCCGAATGTTTTAGGGAATTCTTTTAAAGCTCCTTGAACAAAATTACTACTACTGTAAATAATTTTTAAATTAATTGATTTTATTTCCATTAACATTATTTTAGATCCATTATAGATGCAGAAAGGTTTGATACCGTTTTCAACGCAATATTTTAGAATAAAGTAAGAATCATAACCTTTAGAATAATGTGCAATAATAGCTGTGTATCCTTTATGATCTCTAGAAATTAACCATTTACAGAAATCTTCGTTGGTCTTAAAAGAATTAACATTACCGTTAAAATCATGAGATATAACTAAATTAGACATATGAATTCCTGTTTCTTGCATACTAGCCTCGTAATCAAAGAATACATATTTTTCTGTATAAGTGCATTTAGTTGTGTTTTTTCGAACCATCACACTCAAATGGAATCGTATCATTCAATGATTTTTTATTACGTTTTGTACATTTACTGCATTGGTAAATCCAAAAGTTTTTGTTTTTAATTTTTTCCTTAGAGTAGGTATATTACAGTATAACCATTTTCGTTACAATTTTCACATCCTTTAATTTTGTATTCCTTTATCGGTATAATTTATTGTTGTTTGACAGATTCCACCTTTTTGCCGTTTCCATTGCATATAACATTTATGTTTAAGTATTTCAACCTCTTTATGACAATTCACAATATCTACATTTTTCCCAGCCACATCTATGTTCCTTACTGGCCTCCTCTATCATTTTGTTACCATTTTTTATCATTTGATTTATCTTCGAGTCTGGAGTGGGTTCGCCTCAGAGAGGAAACGTGTTATTTCCTTCTTCAATCATTTTATTTCCTTCATGAATAATTTTCTTACCTTCATCAACCATTTTATCACATCTTTTCAGTATTTTATTACAATTCAAACATTTGTAAAATCTTTCACAAACTTCAGAATGAATTTCTAAACATTCTTGTTTAAAGCAGTAGTATCTATTGCATTTTTCACAATATATTCTTGTTTAGAGTTCGCCTTTGGCTCACGAAGCTTTGCTGAGTCTTCTTCGTGTTTAGGTTTAAAACACATTATGCATATTCTATCCTTCGTTTTACATTTATGTTTATCTTTGTCTTGATATGGTTTATCACATCTTTCACAATAATAAGATTGACCATAGAAACCTGTCATACTATTGATGGTATCAAAATGATTTCCATTTTTATATAAATAAACTTTTACGTCTTTTTCAGGCCCCGAATATATTATAAAATTAAAGCTTTCGGCTGCTCGACTTTTATTTGAATATTTAATAATCTTTCTATATTTGCAATATCGTCTAAGGTAAAATACTCTTTATTATATAGTACATCGAGTTGATTACATAGTTCTTGAGCTAAAGTTGTTTGTAAATTTCTTCCCATTCTTATATATTTTAATTCATTATCATTATATTGTTTACCGAGTATAATGTTTGTATGATAAGTTAATCCAACAATAACGGCTCTTGGACAACATAATCTATCTGTATTTTTTATTTGTGTTATACTTTTCTTTGTTCTTAAGTCTTCTGCTATATTTAATAGTCTTTTAGCATTAGAGGTACCTCTAGGCATATTAACTACTTCTGCATGAAATGTACAACCGTATGTATCTAAATCTTCATTTGAAGTTAATATACTTTGAATTTTGTTTAATGAATTATCAATATCAGAAGTTCTTGATAATCCGGTGGAAATAGGGGATCAAAGACCATTGTGATTAACTACTATATTTAATAAATCTGCTTCTTTGAAATTGGTTTTCTCTTTTACTGTTTTAATCATATCATTCAAACCGTTACCGTTCCTAATGATAGTAATTTTTTTCATAATAATTATGTCTGAAAGATCGGACTCGGGTGCTTCTTCTTCATCTTTTAATAGTATAATTTTATAGTAAATTTTATGTTTCTTCCATTTTCTGGTGTACCTATTCAGGTTTTGCTTCCATTTATTGACATTTTCAAGCTTTACTTTGTTAAAATCCATAATTATAGAAATATAAATATCAAATAAAATATCGATTTTAACTGGAATAACAATATTTATTTTGCTTTATAGGTATTTCGGCATCAATGTGCCATTGTCAAAAGCATATATCTAAGATACTTAATTAAACAAATGCAGAATGATTTATATAGTAACTGCTTGACTCCATTATTTTAACACTGCGTGAAGCGGCTGGCCCCAGTCAACCCGTTAGAGGTCAGCCGCTTATCAGTGTTTTTAAAAGATATCGGTAGTCGGACTAACGACTTACGTTGTTGAATCCGGCTGTAAGAGTTCAATTTGCTCATTCATTAAAGGTATGTTGATTTTTGTGTGTTTATAAATTTCAAAAGCTTCCAAAATATTTAATTTATTTTTGTTATCAGAAAAGTGTAAAAATTTAATTGTATTATTAGTTGTTAATGTGTGATTTTGTTCTAACAAATGTTTAGCATAATTTGATTTATGTGCATGTTTATATTTGTAACAACGGATATGTTTTTTTTGCCTAATACTGAAATTTCTAATTGTTTGACCTATATAGACTGAATTACTATGTGAACAATTTAATTTATAAATACCTGATTTTAGTAAATCATTAGTTTTTTCTTTAGCATTGAAAAGAGTATAGAGAATATTTTTATTTGTTTTAAAAATGACTTTATATTTATTTGTATTATTTATAATTTTAGCAGGTTGGCTGGGGCCAGCTGCTTCATGCAGTGTTAAAATAATGGAATCAAGCAGTTACTATATAAATCATTCTGCATTTGTTTAATTAAATATCATATACCTATGCTTTTGACAATGGCACATTGATGCCGAAATACGTATAAAGCAAAATAAATATTGTTATTCCAGTTAAAATCGATATTTTATTTGATATTTATATTTCTACATTTGCTTCTATTATTTTAAATTTAGGCTTTTTTGAAAGCTCTGTAAAATAATCGTCTTCGAATGCAAAAGGTCATTCACGACGGCTTTTAGACCGAATTTTTTGTAATAATACTGCCTTCATTTCTGAGTAGGTAACCTTTAATATTCTTTTCTTTGGCAATTTTTCTTAATTCTTTTATTGATTTATTCTGAGTCGACTCGTTTTTTGACATGGATTCGCTTCGCTCATGAGGACATCGTCCGAATTCATTTAGATTCATTAGTTTAGATTACGGGCATTTGTTTCTTGGTGCCTTTAATTCTCTTTTATCAATACTAATACCATTAAACCATGTTTAACATTTGTTAAGAATGTGTTTATTAAACATTAAATAATTTATTTCTCGAAAATTTTCTTATGTAAGGTATCAACATTTTTATACTGTCATTTAAAAAAAATACTGATGACGTCATCACTTACAAACAAATGAAGGCCGGAAAATTATTTTGACATTCCAATGTGTATTTTTAAAAAAGAAAATTGACGTGTTTCGGGATTTTTAGAAAAAAACATTCATTTCGGTTTTATTTGGTATGTTCCATACTTTTGGTGCTCACTGTATAATATCCCTGAAATTTGAACCCTAGTTAAAAATCGAGTACGCCACTGAATTCTCCTAAAAAAAGTGCCTGTAGAATGATTTTATAGTTTTCATATAGCTAATAAAACAAAAAAGTTATTCAACATAATAGATGATAATATAGGGATAAGGAAATTTCGGAAAATCGCGTTGTCCCTGAAAATGAGAAACGATAGCAAAATTTCGTTTACGCCATTAAATTTGTCTCCAAAAATGAGCTCGAGAATGTACCCTCAGTTTTCTCCTTACCACAATAGTTACGGAGATACCCTATACGGACAACCAATTTGGGCCACCCTGTACACCTTTGAAACCGGCCACCCGGTATAAGTACACTGTGGCTAATTTTTTTTTCTGACAATAGTCCCTAGGCACTTTTCCAAAATTTCTTTCGTCTATGAGATTGAAGCTAGGAGTCCATATGTTGTCTCTTGGGCAACGTTGTATCGGGCAGCAGCAGCAAATTAGCATGATGTAGGTGCATGTAGTTGGCAATCTGTAGGTAGAAGGTCTCTGTAAATAGTTTTGGTAGTGGTCCTTTGACAATAAATAAAATGATTAGTCCAGCGATCCTGTATGTTTGATTGTAGATAGTAGGTAGGAGGTGGGACTAAAATTTCGTGGTCGTTGGACGGTATAGGATATATTCGGGATAGGATATTATATTGTATAGTTTAAGAACGAAAAGTAACGTGAGTTTGTTAAAACTTCGAAAGGGTGATGTTGGTTGATGTGAATGAGCATGTCGGAATTATAGTGGTGAGAAAGTTCCTTTTGAATTTCTAAAAGATCTGAATAGGAGATAATTTCTAAGTTAGGGATCTCGAAAGTTGTTAAAGCGATGGTTCGAATTAATTGATTGATTGTATATGAAGATAGCGGTAATCATATGTTGTCAGATGTTTCTTTTAAGTCTGTAATATTTAGTATTCGTAGTTTTTCGATTAGATTGAATGCAAGCGTTCTACGGGCGAATTAGAAGAAGAGTTGTGAGCGGTGCTAAAATGTAAATCGATGTTCGACAATCGGCAATAATCTTTAACAATTGAATTATTGAATTCTTCTCTTCCGTCGCATGTAATTTTCCTGGGTCTATTGTAATTAGAAAAATAATGTTTGAGCTTACTTATTACATTTTGAGCAGTAGCTGTTTTTAAATAGTAAGTTTGGGCATAGCGTGAAAAAGAATCGATGATAGTTAGCAATTTAGTTTCTATTTTTATGGTAGAAAAAATAAACATACAACAAATAAACCTTACAACTCAAACATTAATGTACAATTCAATATTTTTTGTGCCTCCGGTCGGCATCACTGAGTTTCTGCATCGCGAAATCGGCCAGAAACAGAGGTTTCTCCGGCCTAGGCCGGCAAAAGTAAGAATTTTAGGTTATTGGTTGACAGCTTCGGCTCAATCTGTCAAAGTCAAATTTATGCATCGCGGTCGGAGGCGATCAAACAAATATATTAGCAAAATTTTACAAATACGATTACCTATTTGAGCCACTGTGGTGATTTGAATATAATCTTTAATATGCTCCGGTGTATCCATAATAAATCAAAGATAATGAAATTTATAAATAAACGTCAACGGAAATTGTAAGAAAACAAATGCAAATTTTATTTATTTAAACAAACATCGGCACAAAAAATCTTGTGTATTACACGTCCATAAACAGTTTTGCGAGTGCTTCTACTTGCAGTACTACTCGGCGTTCCGCCTCGCTTGCAACCTTCCTCGCAATCGCAAATGTGCTGTTTCTGGCCTTGTGATACAAATAACTATACAGGGTGATTTCTAACGTACGGAGGAAACTGAAAGGGTAACTAGAGGGGACCAAAACATAGTTGTTTTTACAATAACCTTTTGATCAAAATGGAATAACAAGAAAGTTATAACAGTTTAAAGTTCTTCTAAACTTGAGCATTTTTTTAATGAAATACGGTAATTACTTACTTTTTGAATTCAACTTTTGTATATTTGTAAGCTAATTAAACAAAATTCAATGAAAATTTTTAAAAGACGAAAGTTATGGCTACTTAAAGTGTTCTTGAAAATATTCAGTTATATTCGTAGGTGTTTGTTAATTAAAAACCGCTGATTTACATAATCTGATCATGTAGGTAAGTCAAAATTACAACATCAATTTATCAGATTGTGTGAAAAGTGTTTCTGATGTAAAAGCGAATACAATAAGCTCAGCGGTACTCAAAAGGTGGGTGTTAATTTATAAGAACTTTAAACCGCTGTAACTTTCTTGTTATTCGATTTTGTTCAAAGATTTATTGTAAAAAAAACTATATTTTGGTCTCCTCTATTTGTCCTATCAGTTTCCTCCGTACGTTAGAAATCACCGTGTATATTATGTTAGTGGCTTAGTGCCTGGTTATTATTATAAATAAAAAAGGGATGAAATCCTGCGCAAATCCCTATAGGGCGCACTCCGTGCAACTCACGACGTACGCGCAGCAGTCTCTTCTCATTGGTTGCCTAGCGTCCTATGCTGTCGCTGTTGGTTATTTGAATTCTCGGAAATCAAGAAGGTCGTGCGAAATTTATACGCATGTGTCCAGTGGCGTCGCTACGGTGGGCCCGGGCCCACCTAAAACTAACTTGACCCACCCTTTGGCCCACCCTGGTCCCTGGCTCACTCTGGGTTAAATTTATTTTGAATTTGAAATACATTAAAGTAATCAACATTACAAACCGATATAGTTAGTGAATTACGGTGAATTACAAATGGCATTATTAACATTACTAGATTTATCGAAATTGTTTTTAATTGTGTTTAAATTTAAGCGCTATTTCTGAACTAGTAGAGGAAACAACTAGTTTCCTGAGACGCTCGGAGGTGCGCGTGCCTAAAACTGTACACACAGGACCCACTGGAACCCTAAAATATCATTCGCCGTGCCGCCTGCCGCGTACATTTAAATTAACTGTAGGTGTAGGTACTTACAAACCTACTGTAATTAAACTATTTACATTACACATATACGCATTACGCAATGAACAAACGAAGTATCGGAGAGTATTTTGCTGCTGCGGCTTCAACCCAAAGTGTACCTATATCAAAAGAAGAAAGTTGCAAGTGTTCAGGGCCGGCTTGATGGGGGTGCCAACGGTGCCCCTGCACCGGGCCCCGCGAACAAGAGGGCCCCGCGTTTACCGGCCCTCGCATGTAAGAAACTCGAACTCCCATTCAGTGACCTCCTATTTAAGGATTTTTTCTATTTAGTGATGATTTTATCAGGATCTTGACTTTCGGGGTAAAATGCCTGTAAAAACACTTCTAAATTAAGATGTTGAAATTCTATTAAAAGATCTTTTTCCAGCAACAATTTACCTAAATACTTAGGTAATAACCAGAGTTTTGAGCGGATTATAAAGTATGTACCATAAAATGTGGGTTTTTCTTAGAATTTGTTTAGCTACTTGTACTTGAACAGTATGCCACTGAGATAAATTTTTAAGCGGATTATAGGATTTCTTACTTGGGTTTATACAGTAGGTACACATTTTCACTAATGTACTGAGAATTCCCTCCATTTAAGTGCATTTAAATTTAAATTTTTCAGTTGCTATTTTTACGTTCAAACAAGCAGTTCTTTAAAAATGTCAAAACGAAAGTGTTTGTGTTTTAAAGAAAAATTGAAAGTGTTTTTTATACCTTAAATAATTTTATTACCTACATTACAATTTTTATTACAGGTTTAAAGTACAAATTCTAAATAGTGATGTTTCTATTTAGTGATGCTTTTGTGGGGACTGGGGACAGTTACAGTAATAGAACACTTTTTCTAAGAAATGAACATAAGTTGTAGTTTTTAAATACAAATCTATAACACAATTCGACTCGCTCTTTCTTCAACACTACGCACCATGCTCGGACCCTCAACATCTTCACGTTTCTTTCAATGTCATATTTATTATGGTCTTTCTCGGAAAGTCGGAAAACCCCTTCACCATTACTTAAAGCTTCCACTTCCAGTACTTTATAGCAATTTTCCTAACAAAGATTCAAAATATTTTTACACAAAGTAAATTACTTAAGTTTCGGTGTTCGTTGCGTTGATGATATAACTTCAGGATTTGCTGCGAAACGAGCGAGAAAATTATTTTGAAATTATTGTATTTTTATAAAACTATGCACCATTAAAAATAAAATTACTTATGTTTATAAATTTGTTTGTATTGTCGTATTTTAATTGCCCATACCTTTTATCATTCTTTTATTCAAAAAACAAAAACCGCAAATAAATCGGTTTTTATTGTTTCGATCTCTTTTGAGAATCACCCACCATTCTAAAATCTAGGGGGCCCCGCTTTCATATTCTGCACTGGGCCCCGCAATTTTACAAGCCGGCCCTGCAAGTTTTAAAGGGCAATTTTCATTAGAAAGGGAAAATTTCGATTATTTTAATAAGCTTTATGAAGCAGCGGTTGAAACATCCTATGCATCTCATATAGATATAAATGAAGTTAACAAACGTGTCAGAAAAGTTCCAAAAAAATTAAAATTTTGTTCTTACTCAGAATTTAAATTTGGAAAACATATGACCAAATTCAAGAGAATCATTCAAGATTCAGTTATACATTCCTGTGATTGATATAATTTTAAGTCAGCTAACTAATCAATTTTCGTCTCACAAAGTTTTGTTCGTGGGTTTGACTTTCTTTAACCCCCTTTATTAATTTTAAAGATAAATTTCTAATTTTTAAAAATATTGTTGCCTTTGCTAAACACTATATAATTCCGATCTAGAACTATATTGCAATCTGAATTAAAAATATTACCAAGTATACTATAAAAAAATATGAGGTTGAGAATAAAATAAAAATGGAAAACATAATGCAGTGCGTGGATATGGTGGAAAAATATAAATTGGCATTTTCCGAAACTTGTAAATTAACTTCAATAAGTATTACTATACCAGTATCCAGTGCCACTTGTGAAAGGCCATTTTCATACTTAAGGCGTTTAAAAAATAATAATAATATTTAATAAGAAATACTTTGACTAACGAAAACCTTTCTACCTACTTTAGCAATAATAAATATTGAAAAACAAATAAAAACACATTTCTTTGGAAGAAGTTGTGGATGTATTTGCCAGGAAACATCCGAGGAGATTGTTGTTAGGTTCGACTTTAAAAAAATATTAAAGTCCGCAACTTTAAGACCCAATATATCAGTTTCGAAATTAGTCTTTAGGTGTTTATCGTATACGTACTACTAGTCACGCCATGCTACTAGTGATAGTATTTAAATCTTCTTTTTGTTCTATTCATATTGTACTGCATGATATACGTAAGTATACTTAAATATAAGCCTGCATAATGTTTAAATTGATACCCAAGACCCATTTTTGAAAAAATACCTACTAACCCTAAAATATTATCGATAATGTCGGCCCACCTCCAGAAACCATGCCCAATACCGGCCCACCCGAATAAGAAAGTCTCGCGACGCCACTGCATGTGTCACCTAATGGTTCGTATCTATGGATGTCACATGTTGACTAATTCTCAAGGTTCTCAAGTGTGTCCATTTTCCAACAATAAAACGATGTCTGAAGAAAAGAAACCAATGTTTCGTGAATTAAACGCCGATGACCCAGATCCTGAAACAACAGAAATTGAATCATTATGCATGAATTGTCATTCCAACGTAGGTAAGCCAAAATTATCAGGAATAACATTAAACTAACCCAACTTTTTTTAGGGTATTACACGTTTACTTCTTACAAAAATTCCGTTTTACAAGGAAGTAGTGATTATGTCCTTTTCCTGTAATGAATGCGGTTTTGCAAATAATGAAATGCAACCTGGTGGTCAAATAGCAGAGAAAGGAGTAACTATTACCTTAAAAGTCGAGTCGCAGCGTGATATAAACCGTCAAGTAGTGAAAAGCGATCATACAAGTGTTAAAATTGTTGAATTGGATTTTGAAATACCAGCTAAAAGTCAGAAAGGCGGTATGTAACACTAGTGTATTGAAATACATGTAGAATTAAAATTGCAATTTCTAATTGTAGAAATAACAACCGTGGAAGGTATAATTGAGCGTAGTATAGTTGGATTAGAGCAAGATCAACCTATTAGAAAAATAGAAAACGCAGAAATTGCAGAACAACTCGAAATTTTTATGAATAAACTTAGAAAACTTACAGATGTCGAGAGTCCTTTTACTTTGGTATGTACATCTTTCATTTTCAATTTTATTTTCTATAAATTGAATTATTACTCTTTAACAGGTTTTGGAAGATATATCAGGAAATAGTTTTATCCAAAACCCAAATGCACCACACAAAGATGTTCAATGTACAACGGAATACTTTACAAGAACTAAAGAACAAGATCACGATTTAGGAATTTTTACAAAAGATGAAGTGAGTTCCTTATTAAAATATTTGAAATAAAATATAAAGTTTAAATTATTAGGTTGGTACAAAAGATGAAGATGCTCTGTTACATCGCATTAATGAAAATGAATTTACGTTAGAAGATATGCAAGGAGAAGTAATGCAGTTTCCCACTAATTGCCATAGCTGCAATGCCCCATGTGTAACAAATATGAAAGTAACAAGTACGGCTTTTATGATACAAATATTGTATTTTTAATCACTAATTTTTTTACTATTAAACTAGACATTCCACATTTTAAAGAAGTTATTATAATGGCCACAGTATGTGATGCATGTGGTAATCGTACAAATGAAGTGAAATCTGGTGAAGGAATTGAACCACACGGAGTTCGCATTGAAGTAAAAATTAGCAACAAGGAGGATTTATGCAGAGATGTATTAAAGGTAATTATAATACTTTAAAAATTAAAGGTAGCTATATGTATTGATATTTCTATTTAATATAGTCAGAAACTTGTGAATAAAAATTAAAGGTAGCTATATGTATTGATATTTCTATTTAATATAGTCAGAAACTTGTGAATTGAGAATACCTGAGCTAGAACTAGAAGTGGGACCTAGTGCTTTGAGTGGGCGTTTTACTACAGTAGAGGGACTCTTACTTGCAATGAAAGATCAACTTGATGATCATATCTTTAAAGATTCTGAAGATCGAGAAAGTAAGGATCGACTATCGGAATTTCTTGGGCAATTTGATAACATTGTTGAAGGACGTAAGCAAGTGACACTAATCTTAGATGATCCTGCTGGAAATAGCTACATACAGGTTGGTGTTTGTATATATTTCCTGGGAATGTTATGTATCTAATTTTTAATAAATTTTAGAGCATGGAAGATGAAAACAAATTGGATGACAGTTTAAAAATATCACACTATGAACGCACGTTTGACCAAAATGAAGACCTTGGCTTAAATGACATGAAAACTGAAAATTATGAAACTGCTTAATTTTGAAATAGTCAATTTATTATATGTTTATATTATATTTTGAAATACAATAAATTGTATATAAAATTTACATTATTTCTTTTATTTTCTCATAATTATTATATGAAGGGCTTAGTTGGATACCTGAGAATTTAGATTCACAGAATTTAGGTTTTTATCGTGTAAGCATCGAAGATCGTGGCCCCTTGTAAGATAGTAACACCAACACTGACATAAATCTAGAACTACTTAACCCTTTAAACAAGTTATCAGCTTGAAAATGTATATGTCTCTGTTAAATAAACGAAACTAAATCCAGCAAAACTCTACACTTTAAGGACTCCTACCTAGTAATCAGATTTACAATTATAATATATACGTTTATCTCCAATTAGGTACATAATATTCTTAAATGTCTGCAAGTAATATCTAATAATATATAGTTTAATCCTCTTCTTCCTCAGCATCTTCTCGTAGTACCGTTTCACCTTCAAGTTTCTTCAAATTTGGCAACCGTGTACTTGCTTGGTGTTTAAATACAGCTTCATCAAGATTATCATAAAGTGGATTACCTGCAAAAGCTTGAATTAAAAAAATATAGTTATTGCAATAAACCTACCAGCAAAAAGAAGATCTTCTAAAACTGGTAATTCTTGCAGTTTATTAAACTCTCCCCATTCTTTTACCAAGTTGTTACTCATGTACAAAACTTTTAATTTTTTAAGAACTCCAATTCCTTTAATTTTTTCAATCAAATTATACGAGACCCATAATTCTTCTAAAGTATCTGCTACGGGTTCCTAAATATAATACTTTTATTTTGAATTAAAAATTAGATTTAAGTATCTTACCAACCCAGAGAAGTTTTTAATATAATTTCTTCCTAAGGATAATATTTTTAGATTTTTCATACCATTCAATCCAGCAATTTTTTCTATCATGTTTGTTGACAAACTTAATTTGCTAAAAATGTTAAAAGTTAGATCAATAGAAGTGATTGCAGGTGAAAACGCAAACCTGCAATTAATTAATCCACCCAGTGAATTGTCCATTTTTTCAATGGGTGGCCACTGAAACTGAAACCCAATTTCTGTAGCTTCTGCAATGTTTGCCTCGGGATGCTTTTCTTCCCATCTTTTCATTGCATCTTTAATTGTTGTGGCTTTTGCCATTTTCTGCCAGAATTCATAACCCGCCTTTTGTTTTGGTTTGTGACATGCGTACTACGTTGCTAAGCCAACTTTACATTGGAAACGTAACACCAGTTCATAAAGGCGTGTATACACGATTCAATGTGTCTATTGAAACAGGTGACAATTATTATGTTACGCCATTGAATATACAATATTGAATGGTTACGCTATCGTCCAATGTTAACAGTTTAATTTACTATTATAATACTACAACAATCAAGCTAATGATAGTCAAAATTTATGTATTGGTTTTTATCCCAGGCAGTCAGTTAGTTAATGAAAAACTTATGGTCTAGTTGGCTGTACCCAAGGTTTATATAGTGAGTAGGTTTCCTCGTAACTTTTAGCCAATCAGAAGCGCGGCGGATTATATAAACCTTAGGCTGTACCCCCATTTAATACGTATTCATAACAAACAATGCGGGAAGACCGAGATTTTGAAACGAAGTCCCCTACAAGTAAAGATAAAATCGGATAAAATTGTGTATTATTGTTGTTTGAAAATATTAGTAGTATTAGTTTTAGACCATAAGGCTCTTCCAATTGACTTTCCAATTAGCATTTTGCATGATTTTCTTCCACCTTTCTATAGTTTTCGTGTTTCGAATTATTGAAATCCGCTTGAATCACCATGGAAACAACAAAAACTGGACCAATAAGATCCTTGCACAAATGTCAAATGAGTGTGTAATAGATTCTAGGCATAGTTTTCAGTTTTCTAGAAATAGGCAGATCTTCGGATACTATAATCAATTCAGAAAACTAACGTGACGTTTAATGTGTCAAATGGAAAATTTAGTTGGCTAGTATAAAAATCACTATAAATTTCTGAAAAAGGGGCTTTAATTACTAATAGCTGATAGGGATTTTTTTTGTTAACCAACTGAATTTTCCATTTAACACATTAAATGTCACGGGAGTTTTCTGAATGTATTATACAGGGTTATCAAAAATGATTGAACGTGCCGCTTCATACTGATTTTTTGTTGTCCGCTTACTGCTGCTGTCGGTACTTAAATAACCTTGGTAATTTCAGTGGTGTAGACATTGTAATTTAAATGACAAATGGAAATGACAGATAGAAAATAATGCGCAAGACACTGAACAGATGTAAGTATTGATAAACAACAGACTGTTTGACAAAACGGAATGCATTTTTGATAGTAATTGGACCGACTAGCGGTCATATGACCTTCAAACATTTTTGATCACCCTGTACTATACTATGAGGAATAGGATAAGCTGGACGGCTTATGGTAAATTTGGATAGTAGCGTTACTACATTCTGAAATAGTACAGTAGTAGATAGGTATTTCTATTCTATAAATCTAAAGAGGAAGGTGTACGAAATATGTGTTCTTCCTATAACCACGTACGGTCTAGAAACCGCAACCCCATCGCTGAACGTTGAATATGACAAATGCTGTTTTCATCGAGTTAAGGCATGTGGTCACCACTAACATAACCAAAAATCCATGTGTTTATTTTTGTGTGATAAATACAATATAAATAAACACTACTTGCAAAACGTCACCTGATTTTCAAACTGCCAGATTACCAGCAGACGGCTACCAAACGGGTACAATTATCCTATTGCGCATGCGTAAGTACAACGTCGCACAGACCTATGAATGCTTTAATACGGTTTTACGGTTCACGGTACGGTACGGCTACTCTGAATTCAGCTTTACGGATGTTACCGATTAAAAGTGCGGAAACACTCAGAACAACTCAGAGTCAGAGAGCAATGAACAAAGCTCACAGGCATAATTCAAAAAGTAGCCCAATCTAAAAGGAAATGGGAATGCCACGTGACAAGACGAGATCCTGCTAAGCGGATCGTTAGAATAATACAGTGACGCCCTAGTACAAAGAGATGTGTGGGGAGACCCCAGAAGCGCTTTTGTATTTAACAATTTTTAAATCGGATTTGGAATCAGCGATCCTGAAAACACATGAAAATAAAATTTTGTCAATATCAGCTGAAATATTAAAAAGTTCGCCATATTGAATCTGCCGTTTTGTATTTTACAATTTTATCAGATTTAAATCGGCGACCCCAAAATGACAAGTTTCATACAAATCCGATGATATTCTGAATTTTGGCCAAATTTTTAAAATAGCTCTGCGGCCCCTTAAAATTTCTGCTAGGCAACCCAACTGACGCATATACACTAGCTACAGTGTGCTATGGTCAGCTATGGCAAATTGGCAAATTGGCAAAGTATAATATTGGTCGTCTAGGTGACACGGGATGCGGCACGCGGTAAATCGCATCTAACCGATCGCAGACTAGTAACGGGAGATCAATAAAAAAACCAATTAGGGCAGGCTGTGAAATTGAATTATATTAAATTGGTACTGTAGCCACATCCACAGAATGACATTTCTGACATGAAAATTTAAAACTGAACGCTCTTGTCAAGTTTTTAAGTTTTTTATTTGATAATAATATTTTAATAATTTGATAATTGGTTTTTTTATTGATCTCTCGTTATTATTAGGCCCGGTATTACAATCTCAGTTTAAACCACAGGCTGGAGTTTAACTTCGGATTTCCCCAAGATTTCCCTTTGTATTCTGAAGTTTAACTGGGACCCTGTGGTTTAAACTGAGATTGTAATTCCGGGCCTTAATATTAGTAGCCTGTGATTCATCTAACCAATCACTGTAATTGGTTAGAAGGGAATTACCGCTTACCGCATACCGCGTGACGCGTCAATTGCGGATCCACCTTTATCAATAGAGAGTTTTTGAGCTCCGTACGCGATGAGTACGTTAACGCTAACACTAATGTCTTTGCTAAGCATAACAATACGTTGCTTAGCAAAACAGTATGTTGCCTAGCAAAGACGTTAGCGTTAGCGTACTCTAGCCTAGCGTATAGTTCTCTAAAACTCTCTATTAATAGAGAGTTTTTGAGAACAATAGAGAGTTTTAGAGCACTATACGCTAGAGTACGCTAACGGTAACGTCTTTGCTAGGCAACATACTGCGTTGCTAAGCAACAAATTGTTTTGCTTGGCAAAGACGTTAGTGTTAGCGTTACCGTACTCTTAGCGTACGGTGCTCAAAAACTCTCTATTAACTGGGTCGTCATTCTTCATGAATCAACTCTGTTATTTTCTTTTATTTTTATTGGGTTTGCTTGTTTGATGATACTACAAGATTGTTAATAATATAGCAGTGCTGGCAGTTAAAAAAACATCCGTTTATATCATTTCAACATAAACCAATAAAATTCTTGAAAACTTATTAGTTCCCGACAGAACGCGATAGGTACGCGTAATTTTCCATTGGGGATTCGGCTTTAGAATGTGTAAAAAAACATTTTTAAACGAATACGTCGTTTTCTAAAAACCTATTTAGCTTTATATTATTATTGCTTAACAGTTAACACTAAGTTTATATTATATTATGAGCATTACAAGTACAAAGACGAAGTAAGTGGGTAATAAATTCTTTTAGTCAGTAAAAACTAACGTAACATTTAATTGACAAGTACGCCGATTAGATCGTGTAAAATCACCTTTACCGTGTAGGAAGATGTGGTACCACGTGATTAAATTTGTCCAATTAACTGTCAGTAGGTGCCTGAACGAAGTAGTCGATGCGTGTTTTAACCCCTAATATTACTTTGATAACATACATTAAGTTCAAGGACATTTAGTTTATAATAATTTGCAGTTTCACTGTGTAAACCAAAGTGTTGTTCTCGTGGAAGTGATCGGTTTTTTTGTCAATAATATCAGATCTCGGGACTCGGAATGTCAACAACATCTGACGCCGTGGCTCTTCATGTTTTCTTAATTTGTTAGTAATATTTCTAGTGTGTGTGATAATTTTAACATTCCCGACACATAGTTTAAAGCCTTTATCACCATGGTTAGTATTTTTGAAGTATACTTTTCTGAACGTTTGTCGGTTTTTGTCGATTGTTACAAAGTCAATTAGGTTAGTGTGTTCGCGCAACCTCTGTTCATTGAAGATATTCTACTTTTTTGTTGCAGGATACGAAAAATAAAACCGAAAAAAATCGTAATGGAGATAACGATGTGGAGGTAAGTTGCATTAATTTGTCTTTTGCCCTATCGACGCATGTATTCATTCAACTGTTTATTTTGTCAGGAACGTTTACATGTCAGGCTATTTATAGTGTCTAATTTTTAAGATCGTTTACATTCCGTACCAGGCATAGGTAGAAAGAAGAGATAAACATTAAAAATAGACTCGTTATTAGTTTATTGCATAGGTACAAGCTTTTAAATGCGGATCATTTTTAACACAGAATACTATTTTTATAGCTTTTCAGTTTTGTCACCCAGCCAACTACATATGTAATGTGAGGAATAACGTGCGTAAAATCCACACGTTGCAAGCAACGTTGTAGCTGTTGACTATTCCTCCGTTGTTCCTTTGCAATCTTCATAAACCTCGTTTCCTTGACAGCCACTAACTACCTACTCATCAGCGACTCGCTTATGAACTTCTTACCTATGCCTTAAAAAACATAACAGATTATTAATTCTTAAAAAAATCTTTTAATGATCACCAGGAAATAAAGCCTTGCAACATTTCATCCACCTACACTCTTCAAAGTTTTGGCAAACGCCCACATTTTTTTATATAAACAGCGTTACGAACCGCCACTGACATTAGAAATGTTTTATTTGGTTTATATATACACACTCATACTCTATTTTGCGCCTTGGTTTAGTCGGTTATGTTTGCAGTTTATTGGGAAAGCACATCATAATTATTGTGGCGAAAAACCCTTTTACTTTATTTTGTTTTGAGCGTGTTAAGTGTATCTCGTAAAAAAAATAAAACATCATCTTTTCGCGTTAATTTATTAAACAATGTGTGGAACACAAGCAGACAGAGTAATTAAAAGTTCTTTGTAATTAGTGTTAAATATTACCAACGTTTTAAAATTTTTTCAACCTTCCAGTTATAAATGTGGAAAATTTTGAATTTTTTGTAACGGTTAAATGTTACGTAAGACTAAAGCATGGCGCTAGGAGGATTTTTCCGCCGCCGAAAACGCGATGAATTGGTATTTAATTAATTCGTAACCAATACGAATCCTATAAATATGTTAACTGCAATAATGCATGTGTCCTGTTATTATAGCCCAAAACCAATTCGTTGGGGGGTGCACCGCCGCCCACACCACTTAATAAAGCCAAGCTCACCACCGGCACCGTCCAAGGACCCATCAAAAAAGACAAGCGACATTCAAGTTCCCGCTTCAACATCACGAAAAATCGGGAGCTGGAGATGTTGCCCTTGCTGAAAGGTGAGTACCTATCCTGTGTGAACCCGGCTTTTAGGGGTCTAACAGGTGGCGCATGCGTTCGTCTCTTATTCAACCGTAAGATTAATCCATAATTCCTTCATCCCCCTGTCTTTTCTGTCCCATGTTTTGTAGTGGAATTTTTGACGTGCCGAAAGTGAGTGGGCCATGGCGCCGCGATTTCAATTCTTTCTGGCCTCAGATTCGCTGATGTCACTGTCAAGCGTTTGTAACACTTGCGAATTTTTTGTGCATTTAAACTTATTATTGTGAATCTCAAGGTTGTGCTTTGAATATGCGCATTGTGTTGGCAACTTTTACGCGGAACTCCTAGTGCGAATCGCGTAAATATGGTGCATTCAACTTTCGCGCAAGGTCATGTCATGGGGTGCCGAGATACATCCCCTATGGGAATCCCCAAGTCTCCCTCGTTCCACAGTGGATTAGACCTAGTGGCGTCAGCGAGCGTCGATTCGCTGGTCGCCGCACAAACTTCCGCATACATCGAAACTGAAACGAATAATACTACAACCGTAACATTTAAGTTTGACGAACCCAGCAATTGTATTTTTACACGCAAGAGCTACTATTCCTCCAATAATAAAAGCGATGAAGAGAACGGACGTATATTTCTGTCCAACAACAATGGTGAAGCAGGAAAAAGTGCCGCTCCGCCGTTGCAATTGCCGCTTCAAAAGAACGAAAATGCGGTGCGCACCTTGCAGCTAGTGGGGCAGTTGCTTTCTCTGACAGGTGATTAAAGTCTGATTTACACTCGTATATTGTAGATGTTTCAGATCACAATTTTATTATGTCTGATCTACCGACTTTCTAATGGAAATCAAATTTATACTTCAGCCAAAATTACCTACTATATTATTACATTACTAGGCCGTTCCCTATTTGTATTCTATGCCTTACCACAATAATTGTCTAGATATGCCCTACTACATCTGGTGGAATCCTTGTTTTCAAGCAATCAATTCGACTAGTCGATTGAATTCAATAAGAACCACTAGGATATTTTGTCACAGACTGAATATACAATGTCTCATTATCTCACGAGTAAACTGAGGCAAGCTTATAATAACCCCTTGTCATTAAAAATACAATAATAATCAACAAACAACAAAATTTGAATGATGGGAATAATGAGGTCCTACAATCACTTATAATACGAAACCTTGCTTTGTTTACCCTGTATTTTTTATAGCATTTTTCTCTTTTTGGTGATACCAGTCTTCATTCTGCTTAGGTATAAAATTATTAGATTGTAATCACTAAAAATCTAATAGTAGTACTAGTACATTCAAAGAAAAAGTTAACAAAAGCCTCGACAAAAGCAAACCTACTAATTTGGAAGACAATATTCGTGACATCGGCAGAAATCAGAAGCATTATTCCACAAACTTTGAGCAATGTCTTTAATAAATAATAAGCCTGAAAGGGGCGTTACTATCGAAGGAAGACCGAAGCAAAGATGTAAACCACTTTGACGGACAAGGCAATAATTATACCGTATTGTCGGCGGTGCTTCTGACTAGGGCTGGGCGATATCATGAAATGGGTATCGAGTATCGATACCAATGTGGTATCGATATTACTCAAAAGTATCGAAGTATCGAAAGTATCGGAAGTATCGAAAGTATCGAAGTATCGAAAATATCGAAGTATCGAAGTATCGAAAGTATCGAAGTATCGAAAGTATCGAAGTATCGAAAGTATCGAAAGTATCGAAGTATCGAAAGTATCGAAAGTATCGAAGTATCGAAAGTATCGAAGTACCGAAAGTATCGAAATAACTAGTCGTAGTTTTACTAATTACACTGATGTACTGTGTCTGTGACCCATACCGTAATCGATGAATATGAACGTGTTTGGGTACACCTACTATTTGCTAAATGCTACGCATAACAACTCGTCTAAAAATTATAAACCTAACACGTCACTTTTGTTCGTTCTTGGCATAGAAGGGAGGAAAAACTATACCTACCCCAGTTGATCCTATTTGATGATTCAATCTAATATTTTAATTATAATCAAAAATAAAAACTTAAGTATGTGAAGATGTAAATGGGTACCTACTCCTGGAAATACATCAAGTTAAACTCCTACAGAAACTATGCGAGCCTGCTATATTAATTTTCTAATACTTTAGATACCTTGAATATTTCTCTATTTCCGATATTTTTGATACTTCGATACTTTCGATACTTCGATACTTTCGATACTTCGATACTTTCGATACTTCGATACTTTCGATACTTTCGATACCTCGATACTGTCGATACTTCGATACTTTCGATACTTCGATACTTTCGATACTTCGAGATTTTCGATATTTTCGATACTTTCGATACTTCGATACTCGTGAGTATTGGTATCGATACTCGATACCAATCCAAGTATCGATACTTCGAGTAAGTATCGATACTTTGCCCAGCCCTACTTCTGACGTTGATTTTAATTTCAAATTTGAGATAAATTTTAGTTTTAACTGTAATTATTGGCACAGCTACTATCACTTTCCGATCACTTTGAATATGAACAAAAGAGCAGAAATTAAATAAAAAACGATAATTAATTTTTTTTTGTTTTAGTTTTTTCTCCATAAGACGTAAACCGGTAAACGGATTTCTTTGCGGCATATTGTTATGCATAAAATTCCGCAAAAGTACCTAATTTAAACCTATTCTCTATATCTCTTATTATAAGCAAGATTCGAGCAATATCCCCCCATGGTTGCCCTCAAATTTGAAAAATCCTGTATAGGAACTACGTTACCACGTATTAGAGTTTTTGATCACCGTACGCTATGAGTACGGTAACGCTAACGTCTTTGCTCAGCATAACAATATGTTACTTAGCAAAGCAGTATGTTGCCTAGCAAAGACGTTACCGTTAGCGTTAGCGTACCCTAGCGTATAGTGCTCAAAAACTCTATTAGTACGGTATCTTATACGATCACAACTGTTGGGTAAATTGTAGGAATCACTATTCTCTCTTTATGATGAATTAAAAAGTTTGATGTATATGATACCACTGAACACGTTTTTCTGAGAAATATAAGAGGTACCATAACGTCGTTCTTATTGTTTTATATAGGTATCTTGGTAACACTGTTAACAAGATGAAATTAAATATAGAAATGTGTTATATTTCTCAGTAAAGCGGGTTACAGTGGTACAAGACTGGTGAAAACATTTGTCGCTGACTGTACGTACAGAAAAACCATTTTCACTTCTGTTTTAAATGCATATGAAAATCTTCCTCCGACGATCCTTGCAAAGTTCCGTTCTAACCGGAAATCTTAAGAATATAGGTTTCACACACGGGTTTCACATTATTTTATTACCTTCCTGTATTGTCCAACTTTAGCAATAATATTTTGCATAACGAAGGAGTTGTAAGCTTGTCTCGGTATGCGTGTGACATCCTGTATATTCTGAGGGGTACTACTAGGTAAGGAATTACTCGGAATTAGTGCGGAATTAGTGAAATTAGTGAGAAATTATGGAAATTAGAGAGGAATTACTGGGGAATGAGTGAGGGAATAGAGAATTGCAAGCGGCGCGCAACATAGACGCACATACATACGGGATACGGGATGCGTTGCATCGTGCAGTTTGTGCGCCAATCTCAACGTTGTTGTTTAGACAAAATAATTACCTAATTAAGTGGTAGTCGCTGGCAGTAGTTTCAAATCACGGTATGTTAAGATACAAACACATTCTAACAAAAATGCGCACTCGAATCTTAGAAGACGACAAATACTTCTGGTCGCTAACATTTCATTATGAATATCGATTACATGATATGAAATCATGTTGCCACAGCAAAAGTAAATCTTCAGAATATTCGCATGACACTTATCATAAGCGCTTACCCAGTACCCACTAAGGTAGACCACGTGATGAGCAGTTCCTATTGCCAATAATTAATATGTCAAACAAAACTAGTCATAGGATTGGATACTAATTTACTTGTAATATAGTGCACAGAAACGTCCACACTAATGGCACTAATAATAATAAGGTATTACATCAAAAAAAGACCTCTAGATTTCGAGATTACGGCAATCAGCTTCTTTTTACTTTCCCATACCACTACTGGTATAGGGAAGTATTGATATCATGAAAATTTTCGAAATCGAGATTTTCACGGAAATACGTCTTTTGGACCACCAGGATCCCAAAAAAGTGGTCTAGAAAAAATGTCTGTCTGTGGGTGGGTGGGTGCGTGGGTGGGTATGTAACGCCTGTAACGCAAAAACTAGTGAACCGATTTTGATGAAATTTTAAATGAAGGGGTATATCGAAAATTCATCGACAAAATAAGCTTTTCAAAAAAATCCGAAACCGGAAGCGGAAGTTAGACATGTTTTTTTGGTATCATTTTTTTCAGAAGCGGAATTTTGAAAATCTGAGTAGGGGATATGAAAGAAGGGCACAATTCAAGGGAAACAGTTTTTTACCGGACTCTCTAACTTCAAAATGGCGGTCGCTATGAATTTTTCAAAATTTCGACTTTAACGCCCCGTAACTCAAAAACCAGTTATCTGATCAGGTTCCGCAACAACTTGTTTGAAAGCCCTTTGGCTGTACTACACCAAGAAAAAAAATTATATACTAAATCCAAAAACGGTAGCAACGGCGCGCTTCCAAAAATTTTGAAATTTTTGAAAAATTATTACAAAAAAACTGGTCTAAGGAATTTGTTTAAATTTTCTATACTTATACAGCTTGGTATTAGCTACATTTTTGTTTTTTGATGAACGCCATAATTCCACTGTGGCGCGCGCCCTCTACGAGATTTTGAAAATCGGAAATTGATGCTCATATAGCGCCTTTATTAGTCAAAATATGAAAGAAGTTTAAATACAAAAGTTGTTCAGTATATAGATTTGCATTTTTCTAAATTTATATCACGTAAACAGGGTGTTTGGTTTTCACAGTACAATAAGCAACTTTGTTATTTTAAATGAAACACCCTATATATTATTATATAATTGAATGCAAAATTGAATTGTCTATCACATAGTATAAGGTGTTCATATGGCTAAAATGTACGGTTACTGAGAAATTCGTGAATTTTGAACTTTAAAACAGAGAAGGGTGAAATTTGTAAGTGCCGATATGTTCAAGTGACCATGCGCGGGACGGGAATTCCTTGTCGCCGGCTAATCCTAGCAGCCTATGAATATAAATAATCACACATGCGCAGATGAACACAATCGGCACTTGTGTTAATTTTCCATATACTAATTTTCAAGTTTAGTTTATCGGTTGTGGCGAACAATACTGTTGAATACCATTTTTAGTATGGGAAAGTCCAGGGGAGGTTTGCACCTCCACTTTTTTGATTATCCCCGCCATATTGGAATTTCGCAACACTAGATAACATTTTTCATTACAATTACATCCATGTATGATCTAATACCATATTCACACTAAATTATGTAAAATACAATCTAGTAATATGTCATTATTAAAACAAAAGTGTAAAGCTATAAAACTTGTTGCTTTATAGCAGTACATGTTAAAATAACGTTGATAATAGTACATTATAGGCCAAGGTAGAGAAGACAGCTTTCTCAACTGGGCATTATTATTTTCCGAGCTGCGAAGCAGCAAGGGAAATAAGTTGCGAGGTTGAGAGAAATCTTCTTTACCGTGGTCCGTGGTCTATATACTATTTTTTTCACTACTAGAAATGTTATTCATTTAGATTTTTGTAATTCACCATTTCCACATGATTTTTTAAATATTTAGTAGCTTGAAACTGGAGTCAAACTAAAAAACAAAACCAATAGCATCTGATTTATAGAACGTTTATTTTATTATTTTCCTAGGTAATTTTTCATTATCATTATTTACCTAGGTTGAGAAATATAACTTCTCAGTAGAGAAAAGGAGTAAATAATGACGACTTCTCAGGTTAGTAGTGAAAAAAGTTCGTTTTTTCACAAAAAATATTTTTATATTTTGTTAAACATTGTTGATTTATTTGAATATATGCTGAGTTTATGTAAATTCGCTCGATTTATTATGAAGTGTTATAGTTTTATAGTTGAAATAATTAAAGGTAAGAATAGAAAAAATTTATTCAGGCAAATTAGAATAATTGGAATTATTTTCAGAATCAGATTCCGACAGTTCAAACTCTGAATCCGAATCTTCACCTCAATATATTACGATTGGCGGTATATTTTGAACGTAAAATTGTCCATTTGTCCTAAATTATTTATCAGCTGCCATAATTGAACTTTTGTACATACAGGGTGATTCCTAACTACGTGTAGAAAATGAAGGGGGTGATTCCTGGGCGAAAATTAAGGCTACTTTTTCCTATAAACGTGTATCCTAATATGCTTCCCTGAAGAGTTACGCCTCTTCAAAAATGGAGTAAAAAGTTGGTTTTTAATTTTTATCTCAAATTTGGAAAAAGATAGAAAAATAAAAATAAATGGACGTGTTCTACTAACAGGAAGGGCCTTTATGGATATTTTCTTTATTCACCTGTATTGTTAGAAGGGGATGAAACTTACAACCCCTGTTCATTTTTTTATTAGAACTTTTTAATGCACCGGAATTTTTAATTTAAAAAATTGGCATGAGAAAGCCTTATTCATTTAGAAAATTATTTGTCTCTTTTATTTTTATCGTGAGACAAATAGTTTTCGAGTAAAAAATTAAAATCGATTGTAATGTGCGCCTCAGTTTCGTGAGAAGTTGTAGTCAATTTCTGAAAAAAAAAAGTATAGGTAGGCGGATTTCATTTTTTGTGTTTTGTTGTTTTTGATAATAATAATTGTTAGTAAGTTTGCACACATTATAGATCATGGAAAGATACACAAACGCCTACCTAGACTTTTTTCTTTTAGAAATTTAGTTCAACTTCTCACAAAACTGAGGCACACATTACAATTGATTTTAATTTTTTACTGGAAAACTATTTGTCTCACGATAAAAATAAAAGAGACAAATAATTTTCTAAATGAATAAGGCTTTCTCATGCCAATTTTTTAAATTACAAATTCCGGTGCATTAAAAAGTTCTAATAAAAAAATGAACGGGGGTTATAAGTTTCATCCCCTTCTAACAATACAGGTGAATAAAGAAAATATCCATAAATGCCCTTCCTGTTAGTAGAACACGTCCATTTATTTTTATTTTTCTATCTTTTTCCAAATTTGAGATAAAAATTAAAAACCAACTTTTTACTCCATTTTTGAAGAGGCGTAACTCTTCAGGGAAGCATATTAGGATACACGTTTATAGGAAAAAGTAGCCTTAATTTTCGCCCAGGAATCGCCCCCTTCATTTTCTACACGTACTTAGGAATCACCCTGTATAGGTACCTACATGTTCCATTTGTACAACTTCAAATGGAACGCTTTATTAAATAATTTCCCATTGCAGTTTTGCTGGAATAACGTGTTGGAGGTTTATCCAAACGGACAGAATGATATGGGACATTGTCAAAAATAGTAACAGTTTTTAAAACCCTCAAATAGTAGAGCTGGAATTAATTGATTAATACACTCTTTAAATAGTCGGATTTTTTTTAGATGTCTTCTCTCGATTTACAAATTTTTGTTTGTTTGAAAGATAGAAACATACGTTTCTCTAATGGTACAAAAAAAATAGGGAGCTCTGTTTCTTCCTTTCAGCCTCCCTATCACTTTTTGTCGTATTAGGGAAGCGTCTGTTTCTATATCTTTCAAACAAACAAAAATTTGTAAATCGAGAGAAGACATCTAAAAAAAATCCGACTATAGCTGACTATTCATCATTTTGATAATCCCTGTTTGTAAATCTTAAAAGTAATAAGGAACCTCAGAACGCCCAACACGGAGCACTGTAAACCTTCTGTTTTCCTTTCTTGCGAAGGTTGTCAATAGTCCAAGATTTAGTGGAAAAATCGTTTTTGTAAATCCGGGTTTCATCAATAAAAATAAATCTTATATTGGAGTAGTCTTCTTTATATTATAATTAAAATTTTAAATTTAAATTTGAAATGTAGCGATATTTTGATTGACGTTTGCATCAATGTTACTATAGGTCGTGCCATATAGTATAGACAGAAGTTACTAAAAATTTCAATTTTTTTTATACCAACTTAAAGCAGCAGATGGTGGATCTTTAAAAAGAACGGACTTTATGATTGCAAAAATTATGTATTTTGATTAGTATTTCGAAAAAAATGAACCAAATAGAACGTACTTGGGTTGTTGTTTGTTTTGTTGGAAACACATGATTATAGTATCTGTGTGGCAAAGTAACCAACGGCTACTTAAAAACATAGCGTTTTAATTATTTTACATATTTATTCTGAATATTTGGTTAGATTGTGATACATGGCTATAAAGGGAATGAAAAATACTAGCTAGTGGTGCCACAATCCAATATGGCGGCCATAAAAAGAAGAAATTGACTGTCGTATCCCAAAATCCAGAGATCTTAGAGAAAATTAGAGCTTATGAGTAAATTTTTTGTATTTGATGTTATCTAGTAAGCTCTGAATATTTTTAAACTTTTGAAACTGGATACAAAATAGGCAATATGCAACGTTTGTCTAATTTCATGATCTTCTATGTCTTACGGTTTCCCACATACCTAGTGGTCCAAATTAAAGTTTACACCTTGTAACCCTTTTAGTTACCGTAACGAAAGTATAGTGAGAAAAAATGCATTAGTACTGTGTTGTGGCCGTCATTTCCAGAACAATTATTTTATCCATTTATTTACGAATCAAAAATTAAGTAACGGATACTAACAATATTTATTACTTGTTCTCCCCCTTCATTTTCACTGGGGCATTTAAACAACATCTTCTAATCTAGTTATGTTTTGGTGTAGGTCTTTAACTCTTCTATTTTGCATAATCAAGTTGCTCCAATTATATTTAATTCAAACTGTTAAGCAAAAGAACAACAAACAAATTTTATATGTTAGTATAGTTATTACCCAATAATGGGTGGTATGCATAAAAAGTAGTACCAGGGGCGGACTGGGCTGGATTAGTCCGGGTGGCTATGTGACCCGGTGGCCCCGGTCGCTTGCAAATTGAAAGTTTTTGGTCTTTTTTGTCTCCAACCAGTGTCCCCTTATGCCATTCCCTGCCAATATGAATAAATTATGTTGTTGATACAACTGACGGCAAACTCCAAATTTTGAACCGCTTTTCTTCTCCCAATTTTTTGATCAGCAGATTTTGGATGTTTTATTTTTGTTTTTTTCTCTTTTCGGTGTTAAACAACTTACCGCACTTTCTTGCGGAATTTTCGTGCTTTGCAATCTGATTGTAAAAAAGTTTTATAACTACTTTGATTTCTCCGGTGCAAGCAGAATTCTTGCCAAAAGAAAAAAAAATCATACAAGTATTGCAATAATCCTAAGTGTTCGTGATAAAATGATGTACAAGGGGATCCCAGCTACGTTTATACCAAGAAATACAAAGTTTGTTAAATTAGAGAAAATTTGGGCAAATGTATGCCTCTTGACAAAAATGTATCGATTTTCAGGATATCTGCAGGCACTTCTGAAATATTCTGAATAAACTGAAATGTATCTTTTTCGAAAATCTTTTAATTAATATTTTCTAAATCAACTATTTTCAGAGATGCGATAGTAAGATGAAAATTCTCCAGCAGAAATGTCCGGGTTTAAGCTGAAAAATGCGGGGTTTTCGATCTTGAGCTCGTCTTGGTTTAAAGATTTTACAGATAAGGATACGATTTGGCTGATCGTGATTAAATCGAACAATAATACCCAATATTGCCTTAAAAATAGACGAGTGACGTGTCTATGTTTATATTTTTGCTTATTGAGCTGGCGAGAAAGGGCGATGTTATGGTTTGGATTTTTGGGTCAGACATAAACTACAATAAGAAAACAACGATTGTTGGTATATCGAAGTCGTGTTTCCTGATTAATCTAATTACGATTAGTATTTAGAAAAATATGTTTCTACCAAATAAACTTTTAACTTTTGGCCCAGGTAGCGATCGCCACCCTGTCCAGTCCGCGCCTGAGTAGTACTGCTAATGTTTCTCGACAAAGCATTTACTACCTAGAATTTTCTTGTATATACACCTACTCTACTTGAGAAGAACATACTACAACGCACAGCTAAACAGAAGTACCTACTACTGAATCGATTCTATCTATACTGCCGTTTTATCACTTCTCACAGAAATGGGTGTTAAAACTGCTTTGTTTGTTAGTGTCGGAAGTAACTACAAGCGTTTTCAGATATAAATATTTCTAGTACGAATATATACAGTCTGTCCACATTTCGATGCTCACCATTGGTGTCTTGGTTATTAGAAGACATAGAGCAATGATTAAATGGGGAAAGTTTTGCAGAATTCAATACTCGCGACAAATCTAATTTCAAAATCATCCTAACTTTTTCAAGTTTTAAGGTAATTTGAAAAAATCAAATTTGCAGATATCTATAGTATTCCTCAATAACTCGTTAGTGTAGTATAGTAGATATTTGAAGCATTGGCAGGTACTACTTTTTATACATACCACCATATACCACCCAATGTCTCGCCATTACCGATTGCCTATTATGCTTTTTAAAAATTGCTCCTGTGATTAGAGTTAATAACATTGTATTGATCGAGTAATTATAATCGGAAAATATTGTAGTCATAACACGAAACTTATTATGCACGAATAAAATATGAAGATGGGCCAAACTAGACAAACTGATGTTTCTATCAGAAATAGAACAATTTTGACTCCTGTCTATCGGGCTCATATTTTATGAGAAAGCCACTGGCGCAAACATAATTTTGCTATCTCAAACCGTTTGGCCACTAGGGGGCGTTTCTCGAATGTAGTCGATTTCTTTCATGACCAATATTTTTTTTGTTATTAGTTTATTACCGTTATTACAGATAATTGATTTCTGAAAAAACTTTATCACAGCAGCTTTTTTAACGCCCCATAACTCAAAAACCAGTTATCTGATCAGGTTCCGCAACAACTTGTTTGAAAGCCCTTTGGCGGTACTACACCATGAAAAAAATTTATTTCGTAAATCCAAAAATGGTCGTAACGACGCTCATTACAAAAAACCTCCCCACACGATTTTTTTAAATTTTCTATACTAATGCAGCTTGGTATTAGCGTATTAGCTACATTTTTGTTTTTTGATGAATGCCAGAATTTCACTGTGGCGCGGGCGCCCTCTACGAGAGTTTGAAAATCGGAAATTGATGCTCCTATAGCGCCTTTATTAGTCAAAATATGAAAGAAGTTTAAATATAAAAGTTATTTAGTATATAATTCTGCATTTTCCTAAATGTATATTACGTATACGGGGCGTTTGCTTTCCACAGTACAATAAGCAACTTTGTTATTTTAAATGAAACACCCTGTATATTATTATATAATTGAATGCAAAATTTAATGGTCTATCACATAATATAAGGTGTTCATATAGCTAAAATGTACGGTTGATGAGAAATTAGTGAATTTTGAATATTATGTTGCTGACGGAAACGAATCGTCGCGTCGGTCGGTCGGTAGCGATCGTCCGGCTTCGCCAGCTGTAATTTCTAGCCGCTACCTACAGATAGCTGCGTGTTTTGGTGTCTTTCTTCTGTTCATATCAAACCCGTTATAGTTTCGTTTTTCTCACTAGGCATTCAAATGATTTGCAATGCTGCCTCGCGAACTACTGTTGAATGCCAAAAACGAAATGTTTATTTTTAGTATGGGAAAGTACAGGGGAGGTTTGCACCTCCACTTTTTTCTTTTGGCAAGGATTCTGCTTGCACCGAAGGAATCAAAATAGTTATTAAACATTTTTACAAGCAAATTGCAAAGCATGAAAACTTCGCATCTCAAGAAAATGCGATTAGTTCTTTAACACTTCCTCGAAAAAATAAGATATCGAAAATCTGCTGATCAAAAAATTAGTGGACAAAAAGTGGTTCGAAATTTGAAGTTCGACGTCATAATATAATCTGTCGGATCAACGACATACATAATTGTATTCATGAGGACACAAAAAAAGCCAAAAATTTGCAACTTTTTTTTTGATTTAATACCTGATTCAAAAAAATTGACTTGTCTATGAAATCATTTATTTAGCGATTCACATTTTCTGCGGCTGGGGCCACCGAGTCACATAGCCACCCGGACCAATACAGCCCAGTCCGCCCCTGCCAAGACCGCACAACGCCGCACAATTACCGAACACAAAATGAATCCGAGATTTTAGGCAATATGACTACCGCTGTTAACCCGCTATCCATAGTTACGCTTCAAATCTCAAATTTAATCAACGCAACGCTAGATGTGGGTGAAAAATTCAATTTATTTTATAAATATTTACAATTTGTTTCAGTAATGTTTTTAAATTAAATAATCTTCATCCGTGCATATAGGCACCACGGGACGGGCGTAACTTACTTTTATGGTCTTCGACGTATTCTTAGCCCTCGGCTCAACATAAAAGCCTCTTTACGCCCTTAACATAAATAACTATTGTGACTTAATTTCATTTTCTTTTTAGCAGTACTATTTGTAAAAAAGATAGTGTATGAGACACAACATGTTAAAGTGCTGTCATATAAATAATAATTAATAAAATTGCACTTTTAACTATTAATTGTATGGACGTATATGGTAAATAACTATTATAAATATGGGTAGTAGGTTCTTAATTATTATAAGTACAGGTTTTTTGTTCTTTATGCCTTTAAGGCTTACCCTCACAATCTGTAAACTCTGTCACTTCAACATATAATTTTTCTTTAAATATTGCTCATATCTGTTTTTGCAATATTTTATATTCAAATTCGAAAAAACTGTCAAAAATAATATTACAAATAAATATTTTTTTTTCATTTTCTAATTTCAAATATTATGTACTTACATCTTTGTTCCAAACGTTACAGTAATATTTGTCAAATCTTGCTGAAATAATATTATTTTAAAATGTTACAGAAATATTTTAAAAATATCATTTGTGTATATTTTATGCAGAGAGTAAAACAATATTATAGAAATGTTTGTTTTTTCTCCCAAATATTACGGTACCTTACAAATATTTCTGAAATATGAAAAAAAGATTAAATAAATATTGTGTGCTGCCTGGGTATAATCTTGCTGTTATTGCCTGTGTCTGGACACTCGTGTAATTGTTTCAAGGCAAATGCTTCAAAGCCAAGTTCAAAGCACTTGTGGATCATTTAAAAAAATTGCCATTATAAGATCCCTATGTTCCGTCTCCAGAGACACACGGTATAATGTATAGTGTTTCTATAGTGTTTTGTCGCAAATGGGGTGGTCAAAAGAGAACACAATTAAATTAATTGAATTTTTAAGGAAGAATGAAGTATTATGGAATACTTCATGCCACGCGTATCGTGATCGAAACGCAAAAAAAGATGCACCGCTTTCGATTGCTGATAATTTAAAATTCAGGGAAATAGATGTGGATAAATAAATTCATTATTATTACTTGACCAAACACCCTGTATACGTGACATAAATTTAGAAAAATGTAAATTTATATACTGAACAACTTTTATATTTAAACTTCTTTCATATTTTGACTAATAAAGGCGCTATAGGAGCATCAATTTCCGATTTTCAAAATCTCGTAGAGGGCGCCACAGTGGAATTCTGGCGTTCATCAAAAAACAAAAATGTAGCTAATACCAAGCTGCATAAGTATAGAAAATTTAAACAAAATCCTTAGAGCAGTTTTTTTGTAATAATTTTTCAAAAATTTCAAAATTTTTGGAAGAGCGCCGTTGCGACCGTTTTTGGATTTAGTAAATAATTTCAGATAACTGGTTTTTGAGTTACGGGGCGTTAAAGTCGAAATTTTGAAAAATTCATAGCGACCGCCATTTTGAAGTTAGAGAGTCCGGTAAAAAACTGTTTCCCTTGAATTATGCCCTTCTTTCATATCCCCTACTCAGATTTTCAAAATTCCGCTTCTGAAAAAAATGATACCAAAAAAACATGTCTAACTTCCGCTTCCGGTTTCGGATTTTTTTGAAAAGCTTATTTTGTCGATGAATTTTCGATATACCCCTTCATTTAAAATTTCATCAAAATCTGTTCACTAGTTTTTGCGTTAGAGGCGTTACATACCCACCCACCCACGCACCCACAGACAGACATTTTTTCTAGACCACTTTTTTGGGTTCCTGGAGGCCCAAAACACGTATTTCCGCGAAAATCTCGATTTCGAAAATTTTCATGATATCAATACTTCCCATATACCAGTGGTGGTATGGGAAAGTAAAAATGTGTAAGACTTTGTTTATGATAAATTTGAGAAAGTATTATACAAGTATAATTATAATACATGTATGCCAATTTAGATACAAGTTGCAGGTGTAGAACAAAACAACATAATAAACCGTGATAATTGAAGAATATTGAATTGTGTGATAGGTATGCATTTATGAAAATCAAATGAAACTGCTTATAAATTTTATTACGAAACTGATTAATGGATAGTCTGAAGTTTGACACGGGAACCCTTTGACACTATACGAACTTTTAATTAGTATAATTATATCCTATTTAGGTATCAATTTAAAGTCGTACCTACATACTGATTTGGCCATGTCACAAAATATTCGCGTGCATATTGAAAATAATTTTCTTGATATAAGAATATATTATCGACGTTGACATAAAAAACATAAACATGCAGGAATTTACTGATCATTACTGCTTACTGTGTGAAAGAATCTGAAGAAAATTAATTTCTTCTCGGCCATATACCATTTTTGTTGTTAATTAAAGGATTTTAATCTTAAGAAGTCATGTTTTGCAATATTAATGCTAAATAATTGAAATCCATCGAATATTATTTATTTTTTGTAATGATTTCTTATTTTCGAACTTCACAACTTACATTCTAAACGAAGCTAAGCAAATTTTCTTTTATTTAGTTAATGAGTTTGTTTATATAGTTAGTTTTAAATAAAACCAGAACGAGGTTTGTTTCATTTACTTACTGTTAAATTGAGCTACAGTTTGTCTTTAAATATCTTCAAGGTTGAAAAATTCAAATTTGCTCCCAGATTTCTTAAAAAGTAAACAGATGCTTTGTAATTTTATTTTAAAGAATAACAAGCTTATAATGAACTAAAACAGGCTTGCAATAAAAACGTTGTTTAATTTTATGCAACAGTTTGAATTTAAAACTGATCTGAAGGCTCTTCTACACATCCCGCGAATTTGCAAAGTAGAGTAACATATCGTGTCAATTTCTAATAGAATTCGCTTCCTCGTGAATATTATCGATTGCTTTCAAAAATATATTCCAACCATAAAATTAGGTACCAACGGGGATTCACAACACAAATATTTTTTGATCATTGTTTGACAATTGAAATTAAAGAAGGTATTGATTATTAGATAGCTCCGGGGAAAAAGGACACATTTTTTGTAACAAAGTCTATTTGTACAAATCCCACAACTACAAAAAAAATTTTGTTTTGAGTATTACAGAGTGTAAAGGATCAATGCTTGAGAAAGTTATTGGGCCGTGAAAAATAAACTCGTTGGCATCAATCTGAATGTCACTGGTTTTTGGCAAATGAAGCAAACTACCTAATTGTTTGTTTTAAAGATAGTGTACAGGTTACCCACCTTAAAGTTTCATAGATATATTAAATACAACGTAATATCAGATAACGTCAGAAATTTTTTATATTTGAAGAAAACAAATTGTCCTACTCATAGATAACCCTTGACTTAACATAGTTAACAAGCCAAAAATCCAGGTTTGGGTGTTTAAAGAAAAAAAGTGTTCTTGTTTTGATTGTAATACACTACTAAAAATCCGGTTAGCTTTGTTTTTATTAATGTAAATTAACCTTATAACACCACTATTATAGGTCTCGTGGAAATACGATGTTTGGCCGGATAACAATAATTCAGGGTTGGAATCATTCCAGTGTACAATACACCGTAGGTGGCGTAAGTGCAGAGAGCTGCCAGACCGCAAGGAATCATTGCAAAACCCCGACCCGCATTACAATTAATAACAAAATCAAAACCATACTTGCACACTTGACTTTGGTGATTTTTCAGAAAGAGTATATTATTGGGAATAAATATTATTGATGGTGGCGCTGCGGTCAACAATTTGTGACGTCAGAAACGACATAAGATTTTGACATCGCATTGACATTTTCCTTGCTTTATTCGCCACTTAAGAGGGCGGCCGCTGCCCTTTTTGTCGATAGAGGGCAGCAGCTTGTTAATTTTAAGACTACCGAACTCGAACAAAAACGAAAAATTTGAATTTTAATTAAGATATTCTACAAAGCATTATTGCAACTTAGGCAGCCACTAAATTTCATGTAAAATACAGTTTTGCTTCTAAATTTAAATTCAATTTGAAAATTAGCAAAAAAGAAATTTTTATGATTTTAAATTACGTCAAATTCTGTTAATACCTAAGTATGGTCACACAGAATGTAAACTTCAAGTCCGGGTCATTAACGTTGGATAATAATGTTTATCGGTAGTCTTAAGTTTTGGTTTGACAAGGGCATAAAAAAATGGCCGCCAATTGTGAGTAAGAAGTTCAGCGTAATTTGGATAGATGGCACTGTTGACATTAAATACGCGCTAAATTTGAATTTGAATGAAAAGATTTGTACGTGTGAACACTTATTCCTGAACATAGTTTCCCTATACAACATGTATTTTCTTACAAACCCGTTTATAATTTCAAACTGTATAATTTTGTTAGAATTTAGGTAACTGCAAGAAGTATTAACCTTTATTATTGTTCAAAAAAAGTTAAAATCGGTAATTTATTAATTACAGTCAACGGTGTTCTTTAATTTTGTCAACCAAAAATACTAAAAGCAAAAAAATAAAAAGTATTACAATCAATATTTTTATTTAAATAGAAATCAAATTTTAAAAAAAAGTTTATCAGAGCCTGGAATGGATCCTATGACGTTCTGAGTGCGAGGCCGAAAGCATTACCACAGCTCTATACAGACAACACTGTTTTCGTTAGTTATACAGGGTGATCAAAAATGATTGAACGTGCCGCTTCATACTGATTTTTTGTTGTCCGCTTACTGCTGCTGTCGGTACTTAAATAACCTTGGTAATTTCAGTGGTGTAGACATTGTAATTTAAATGACAGATGGAAATGACAGATGGAAAATAATGCGCAAGACACTGAACAGATGTAAGTATTGATAAACAACAGACTGTTTGACAAAACGGAATGCATTTTTGATAGTAATTGGACCGACTAGCGGTCATGTGACCTTCAATCATTTTTGATCACCCTGTAGTTCGCTAAATTAAAGAACAACATTGACGGTAATTTATAAATTATTTTTTACGTCTTTTAGACAATAACAATAAAAAGTAAATAAAGTTCCGCTGGACAATGTAATTGTAGGTAATTATATTAGGTACTAGTTACATATTTGCGTAGTATTAATGATATGAAGTTTGAATTGTCAACGTGACAGATTTGGTAAAAACAAGTGTGCCTGGGTGTGCCCTGCAGTCGCGTCGTTTAGTTTTCAGATTTTATCAAAATAAATGATAATTTCAAAATAATTCAAATCAATACCAACAATCAATCCTACATTTGAAAACTGAACTATCCCCACTCCTCAAGTCGCCCTCTTAACGTTCTCGATCCTGTTTACAACAAGCGAACGTCCCGTTTTAATCCCGCTTCTGACGTCACACGGTTAGTTACTATTCTAGCCACCAGAGGGCGTATCGTAAATATTTATTCTGATTTATTCCCTATAGTACTTAGTACTACTTACCTTTTGTTTTACTTGGAACGTTAGTATCAAAGTTATCAATAATTTTGGTAATGTAATCAGAAATACCTCTTGTGTTATTACAACACATAGATATAATGCCTGCCCATCTTTGAATAAGTTCTTGTGACTGTTTCGATCCCTACGATGACGCTAATAATGTTTAGTCAATAAATAGTATATTTTATTATTATTAGGTAAGAACGGTAAGGACATTTTACTGATCGAAGACAATTGTGTGGAGGAGGAGCGAAGCAACGACACAAACTATATACAGTGCTTCCCGAAAGTAACGGATAAATTCAATAAAATCGTTGCAAAAAAAATTTCAAATACATAATTGCTCGGACACGTGGATTTTTATTTTTAAATTAGCAAAAAACCCTTTCTGATACCTCATCTGATAGCTTTTTTCATGCTGAATACAATAAAAAAAAGATTTTCAAAATCTGTTGATAAATAACTGAGATATTTACCAAAATGTATTCAAATGAAAGTGCGGTTATTCGAGCAGGCGGGTGGTAAAAAACAATTGCAACTTGTTGTAATTGAATGTAAACAAAATGTATTGACATTACTTAGTGGAGTGTGCGTTACTTATTATTAACGACTGAAAAATAAGATAACAAAAATGAGATTTACTGAAGCCGAAAGAATCGAAGTTTTAATGATGATTGGGGTTGGAGATAGATAGATACATTTTGTTTACATTCAATTACAAACAAGTTGCAATTGTTTTTTACCACCCATTGCTAGAGCCGTACCAACGCCTACTCGAATATATTGGCACTTTCATTTGAATACGTTTTGGTAAATATCTCAGTTATTTATCAACAGATTTTGAAAATCTTTTTTTTATTGTATTCAGCATGAAAAAAGCTAATCAGATGAGGTATCAGAAAGGGTTCTTTGCTATTGGAATTTTTAAAGTTGGAGTTGGCAGCGCTTAGGGGTTGGGGGTGGGGGGTTGAAAATTACAGCTCTAAATTGATAATTTAAAAATAAAAATCGACGTGTTCGACCATTTATTTGAAATATTTTTCTCAAAGATTTTATTGAATTTATCCGTTACTTTCGGGAAGCACTGTATAACTTTTTAATTGTAAGACAAAAGCTAACTTTTGGCAGCACCCTTTCGTAAATATCTATCAACTGATTTAACCTACGATGTTCAACTTATCGATTGGGTTTGGGTATTGCCACGGTGGGTATTGCTTAGATTTGCCGCCACCTGGTTGATAAAACAGCTGATATCGTTTAGTTTTATGTCAGTGCACAGCGTCTAGATGCAATATAAAAAATATTTTAAAAAAATCTGCGTATCAAAATACAAATGACCACACTACAGTATGTAGAATTTCACCCCAAATCCAAATATTTAAATATGCAGGGTATTCTATTTAAATTAAAAAGTTGATAAATATTTACAAAAGGGTGGTGTCAAACCTTTTGTCTTACCATTTAAAACTATACAAATAACGAAGTTATGACTCAGGGCGTTTTTAAGGAAACAACCTGTATATAAACAAATTCGTTTCCTTTACAAAAGTAGCCTAGCTATCAATATTATTTGTATTTTTCCAAACTTAGTGTACGATTAGTATATTATTAATAGCGCATTTAATCGACTTATTTAAACTAACATTAGAAATTATATATTTTTATTTATAATAATTAAATTGGCATTTATGTCTAACAATAATGTATCAAATTACTTAGCACATCTGTTTTGAATAAACTTACTTCCCATTCTAGAACGACAAAATACTTACCGACGAGTTTATCCTTAGCAACTAGTAAACAAAACTTACTGTCTTGGAAACAGATGTAGTAACCAATGAAATAAGAGTTCAGTAGCGCAAAAAATAATTTTTTTTACGCTACTGAGCTGTATTTCATTGTTTATACCGCGGCTGTTTCCAAGACAGTAAGGTATGTTTACTAGTTGCTAAGGATAAAGTCGTCGGTAAAACACTTTGGGGTTCTACAACGGTAAATAAATTTATTCAAAACGAATGTGCCATGTAATTTGATAAATTAATGTCAGTCACAGATGTCAGTTTAGTTAAATAAAATGAATGCAATTTTCAATGTTAGTTAAAACAAGTCTTGGAGCTTTAATTTCTCATTTCTTGTAACAAAGTACGCCAGCAAGGATTTTTCATCAATATTTATATTTTTCTTGGTACACCAATTTTTAAAATGATTATAGGTACCTTCGTAGCGCTCTCTGGATTTATCAGGAATGGGGGCCGAACATTCCAAGCTTCTTCTATTTCGTTTTCGGAATCATTTTCATTCATTTTTAGCACGGAACTCGAAATAATTTTCACTAAAAACTGCAATGGCGGTAACTGTTTACAGATTGCTATAGAAACGCAATATATCAATCGACAATATGGCAACGTGATGTGGAGACTGACAATGATCGCATTTGAATCTGTATTAATTATTAATTTATTAAAAATTCTTTTTACCGAATTCAGTAGCGCAAAAAACGTCATGAGCATCACGAACGTTTTAAGGACTACCGATCTCAGTCTTCGATCGGTAAAATGTCCTTACCGTTCTTAATACTTAATATACTATAAAGTTTCTAATTTAAAAAAAACGTGATGATAATAGTGACCCCTAACTCTAACGGTAACTACTTTAACTACCACATTTACGACGGAAAGTCAGTAAATACGAGATCGTAAGGATTTTTATTCTTATCATCTATAGCTTGATGGTCGTTGATGATTCGTATCTAGACGTCATGTTCATTGATTGGGGGTGTTTTTTTTATATTAATGAATTACCTCTCTGTCGAATTTGTTTTTAACTGCATGTAAATTTTTATATGCCATTATTTATAGATTGGTATTGCCTTATCCAGAACTGTCATTAATTCATTGTCAATAAAAAAATATTCACTTCAAATCCCTTTAATTATAAAATATTTATTAATACTACAATAAAAAATATACACACTGCAAGAAAACATTTTTATTATTGAGGCATATTTTCGATGAAGACAGTTAATAAATGGAGAATGGCAATATTCTTTCGTTTAGCTAATAACAGTAGCGCGCGAAAGCGGCACATTGTACCTTTGTATTGGAAATTCAAAGCACACTAGATGTCATTCATTTTTAGACACGTTGTACTATTTGCAATATGTGTAGGTCGAATAATTAAGTAATAAAGACAGATTAAATCTAAATATTAAATTGAATTATTAATCAATTGACATATGGACACCCAGGAGCGTGAGCGTGGTGAATGGTGGATAGTAACTCTTCCATCATGTCGATTTCAAATTTCATTTAGTTTGATTAACGAATCGGAAAAGGTGAAGAACTATACTTAAAAATCGCCTTGCAACCTCGATGCTATATTTCATTTGTTGGAAAAGCGCCCACGATGTAAACAAACCCACGTGACTCGCCGATGGGTATGTTTTAAACATAGCGTTGTTGACGTAAATGCAATGTAAACCTACTTTACGCTCATTCTGCCTGCATTAAACCATGTTTGACATTTGCGGATCGTTTTTAAATATCGTCGACGGAATTGCAGCGACGTAATTAATTAAGTAATTATCCTATCGTGTAAAACGGCCTCGTGACTTTTTAACACAACAGCCAACCAGAGCGCGGTATTTTGACAACCTGTCACGTGGGTTTGTTTACATGGTGGACGCTTTCCCAGCAAATGAAGTATAGCCAATAGCGACTTTCGTGGGTATGCTAAAACACACCACTTTATTAGCGAGGAACGTTGAGGTGACGAAAATACTAAGACAACAGACCAAGGACGAATGCTGCCTTAAAATTAACTACTTTTTGAGTACCATTTGAGTGAAATTTAAGGAAACTGAATAACATTAGTTTGTTAGGCCGGTTCACCATCATATTAAAAAGATGAGAGAATGAGTGTAATATTTTGTCCATTACTGAATCTTTTTAGGTCAGGAAAATAAAGCTTTCGTGTTCTATGACGTTATAGGTACTTTTAAACAATACAAGTTTTGCTTTTTCTGACTACAGCATGGAACCAACAGAAACGGAACTATTTTTTTGTCAATATTAAATTATTTTAAATGAACCATTTGATTTCAGAAAAAAATCAGTATACGTCAAAAACTGTCTTTAGCTGACTCGTTCGACGGCATAAAAAACAGTAATACCTAGTCTTTTACCTGTATTGAAATATTAGGAGAAGTAGTAAAAAGATATCCCTTTAATTACAATTCAGTCGACACTTTTCCTCTCAACATGGAATCAGTTCTATATTAAAATTAGTACTCTTCTTTTGGGATTGTCCGATGGTGAAGGTCATTGTACATCTTTGGTATTGTATTACTGCGTGTTTGCTAATTGTTAAAGTAATTGAATTAGTATGTAAAAAACCGCTTTTCGTTGTACTACCTTAAACCTATATATCACTTACATATTTTTATTTTTAGACTGCAGGTTATTACTGGTTTTCAAATTAGGTATAGTGTACCTATAATTGAATTATTGCAAAAAGTGATCTTTAGCATTGCAGCAAATCTATCCATTGGAATATGTAATAATAACATTCTCACAATTGGTTGTAAATAATAAATCAGAATAAAATCACTGTAGACAGCAATGTGTATTATAAAAATTAATTAAGTATCTTAAAAGCAATTTGCGTAAACCTGAACATCAACCGGTTAACACTATTTCACTGGTTGGAATCATTCGACATGTCACAATTATTATCATTATTATTTGTTACTGTTATTATTGTATAAGTATTTTAAAAAACATCCAGTACTTATTATGATCTGCACTGCCGTGTTGCCACACAAGGGCTATCAATTTTTATTGTGACCTTGTATGATACCTGTATCAAACAGGTGACAAATAGATATAAAAAGTGATTAGATTGCCAACAAGGGGTTTTTCGGTCAAACAGGTGAAGGTCGCTCAAGGCAAGAGTTCTCTTCCCGTTAATAGATTTTGATGTGAAAATTGCATCTCCAAGCTCCAACCCTATCAAACTACTGATGGTGTAACGTAACCTTAAGGCTGAAGGTAATTGGTTCATCCAATACAATCCTCTTAGCAATCTTCTTCTTCATTTGCAATCTGAAAGAGATACTGCAAGAACAGAGCAATTCAATCCAGTTTGGGGCGATAGCAGCATCATCACCATAAACCTTTAGCGCCCCACTATAGGACATGGGCTTCCCTTTACCAAAAATTAAAGTGAAAAGTGTATTTTCCGAAAAAATATTTCTTAATGAGACGATAGATAGTAAAATATAGTTTAGGAATTCATTGCTAGAATTGTGTCCGGGTGTTGTCATGTCAGTTTTTTTATTGTTCACGAAATCCAAATCACTTGCACAACTACAGACTGCATACTGAGGGAAGATTCTCGGCCATAATAAGGTGTAGTAGTTAATCTCTATCTTCTAAGTTCATCTGCTTTTTCATTGCCCGTCAAGCTCGCTTTTCTAGTCCTGTCTACCTAGAAAACGCCCTTCTCCAAACCAATCTGTACGAGACTAGGAAAATGCTAGTAGAATAGACAACCCAAATAACAAATCGAATAGCGGCCTGGATTACAATAATTATAATATAATATAAATTATAATGAATAATTAAATAGAGATTCAAAGATATGAATAATTTTGACAATAATTAAAAATTATATCCTTTCCAGCTCATTCCATTTTGTGGTGTATTTTATTGTTTTAGATAATTTTTTTGTAAAATAATCTCTATAAATTGATTATTTATTGACGTTACTTTATTGAAATCCATTATTATGGAAATAATAAATATTAAATAAAATATCGATTTCAACTGGAAATACAATAACAACATTTGTTTGCTTTATACAATATGATCAACAAAATTTTCGATAGGGGTTTGCCATGAAATATAATTAGTGCGTCGTTACTTGTTTCGACTAAACCTGACCTTACAGTTGTCAAGAATACAGGGTGATTTCTAACGTACGGAGGAAACTGAAAGGACAACTAGAGGGAACCAAAACATAGTTTTTTTTACAATAAACTTTTGATCAAAATGGAATAACAAGAAAGTTACAACAGTTTAAAGTTCTTATAAACTTGAGCATTTTTTTTAAGGAAATACGGTAATTACTTACGTTTTGAATTCAACTTTTGTATATTTGTAAGCTAATTAAACAAAATTCAGTGAAAAGTTTTATAAGAAGAAAGTTTAGCTATTTAAAATGTAAAATGTTCTTTAAAATATTCAGTTATAGGTGTTTGTTTATTGACAACCGCTGATTTTACATAATCTGATCATGTAGGAATAAGCTCAGCGGTACTCAAAACGTGAGCGTTAATTTATAAGAACTTTAAGCCGCTGTAACTTTCTTGTTATTCAATTTTGATCAAACGTTTATCGTAAAAAAATCTATATTTTGATCTCCTCTAATTGTCCTTTCAGTTTCCTCCGTACGTTAGAAATCACCCTATCCCTGTATATGCAAGAATAAATCAATCATGTGGCTTAAGTAAAGACATACAATTTATATTCCATGACCAACTTTTATCGAAAATTTTACATATTTCGACAACCATATAGGTACCATTGTCAAAAGCATAATAAGATATTATAATGGGATAGAAGCTATCAAATGGAATAGTTGCTGTATAAATCATTATTCATTTGCTGTCATAATATCTTATACAGGGTGTCCGGAAACAACGTTCCGTAACTTCGGGAGATGATTCTACATCCAAAAATATGAAGAAAAGTTCTCATGAACAGGGGTCCGGAAAAGCTTTCTAACGGAGCTACGGCTCTTTGAAGAGGGGCCTCAAAATGTGTTGTTTTATTAATTAGTTAATCAATACTGAAACGAGATTGATAAAATTTGGTACCCAGGGTATATTTAGTACGGGAAATAGTTTGGTAATGTTAAAAATAGAAAACAAAACCAGGGGCGTGCGTAACGGGTAGGGTGTATTGATTAACTAATTAATAAAACAACACATTTTGAGGCCCCTCTTCAAAGAGCCGTAGCTCCGTTAGAAAGCTTTTCCGGACCCCTGTTCATGAGAACTTTTCTTCATATTTTTGGATGTAGAATCATCTCCCGAAGTTACGGAACGTTGTTTCCGGACACCCTGTATACTTGAATGACATATTGATGCCGAAATACGTATAAAGCAAATAAATCTTGTTATTTTCAGTTACAATCGATATTTTATTTAATATTTATTATTTTTAAAATTGATTATTATCACTTTCAAAATGTCATATATTATTTTTTCTGAAAGCGGCACGAAAGTGGTACTTTCCTACTACTGACAAAGTTGATTTAGGTGTTACCATGATGACGAAACTCCTGTGGAATTAAATAAAGATATTTTTTTTCAAACATCGGAAATTATACATTTTAGAACTCCATCGAAACATTTAAAGTTCTTTGTTGTCTTGTTCTCTTTTCTGCAGTTGTTGCTTGAACGGCAACAGAAGTAAATTTTGCACCAATCACAAGCCGTTATTTTACTATAGAAGTAAGTATTAGTTTGTGATTGGTTCAAAATTTACTTTTACTGCCGCTCCGGTAGCAATTGCAGAAAAGCTTGCTTCTCTAATCTTTAACGTTTCTAATTTTTTTTTCTACGTTTGAAGAAAAAATGGGATGTTTTATTAGGATCAGAAGTGCCTTTTTGGGCCAAACTTTACTAACACAACCCTAAATGTTGTACTTCTGATCCTAATAATACAATATTATACCTACTATTTTGCGTAGATTGAAAAAAGTGTTTTGGACAAATGTTGTAGTAGATACTTTATTTTATAAATTTTTTATATTCAAAAAACTATGGAGTGGTTAACAAAATATCGTGATTTGAAATCTGAACAGTCACCATTTTGTTATTTGAAAAAATATAAAGTAACCGTAAATGCAAATGCTGGGAAGAACAGAAAACTAATTTTGAAAATATTTGAATTTTTTAAATAGTCCCTTGAATAAGAAAATTATTATAATATTCCGATTGTTAAAAAACAAATCAAATCCAATATCCAACTACTAAACGGGGCCCCGAATCCAAAATTGGAACTAATAGAAGTTGTTCCTTGTTTTAATGAGTTCTAACTGCCATTTTCGGCTGTAACGGCCTAGTAGTATACACACTGTGTTGCTGTGTATATCTAAACATTAAAATTAAAAAAATGAAAAACTTCTTCGAAAAAAATAAACTTATTTTAAGGCTCTATTATTTACATCCCTTGTGATAAACCAGTCTGCGTTAAAGAAAGTCAGAATACACTTTGTTATTTATATCTAGGTACCCAGTAGATATCTGGTTACAAAACAAGATTGAAGAGAGATCAGAAAATTAATATTCTTTAAGAATAGTTAATTCAAATATTAGTGAGTCACAGTTTCACCCGCATGACTCAGTCTGTAATGTATTCTTCCCAATACTCTACAATATGCTTCTGCTATATTATCCTTGATCATGTAATCACAACAAATCACAAGGGTCTTAATTGCAAGCATTTCCTTTGTAACTAATATTTCTAAACGTAAACAAACATTCCTATTTTGTTATTCAAATTTATATTTTGTCTTTTCAAGTTATAAATAAATCCTTAAAAAATTAATATGAACCATTTAAATTTTTTATACTACTTATAAAATTGTAACTTTTATTGATTGTAAGGTCAGAACGATTAACCATTTAACTTTTCCCGGTATAATGGTGTATACAATTTTTTTGTAAGTAGTACAATAAGATATGTTTTATAATATTTGTCACAAATTTACAAAAATAGATGAAATGTGATTTTTACTTGTTCTATCTGGTAAAGCTTTACAAATATAAAAAAATGTTCCTGTTTATTCAGTTTATATATCTGTCACAAGTTTCGTTGAAAATTTCATAGAAAATAATTTCGTACTCTTTATTAATTTTGTTTTGAACATTATAACCATTTCAAGGTTCTATGTACACTCATCAGTTTAATTAAAATGACTTGTAAATATTTTAATATCTGTTTCAAAATGAAAGACTTTTTTAAATTTGTATATTTAATAGATTTTGTGTATTTGCATCAATTTTCATGACATTTTAGATGACATCAGTAATGAGCGTCAATGAATTTTTTGCTGATTATAACAGCCATAAAACTCTTGTACATGTGATAAGATGATGTGCATACAATTAATAATAAATTGTCAAGAAAATATTACTACTAAATACTGCAGTATTTGTTAAAAAGTTGTAGGGTATTTATCAAAATTTATTTGTTTATGAAACTTGGAGCATAATTTGCATGTTACTTCTAACTAGTAATAATAAAAAGTTTAATAATTGGTAGCTTATGATTAGGTATTACCTTGTACTTAATTGTGTTTTACCTTCATCCTTTTTTTAACAACTTGTAAACTTATAAATAAGTACTAAGTTAATATCCTAGAAAGAAATATCTTCCAATTTTGAAACGAATAGGTATTACAACGCTCCATAGTTCAGTTTTTCAAAAAATTCGTAAACTATCAAGTAGGTACACTCAAATTCCATGAACGAATTTTCATATCTGATTCGGTATTTTTACCTTTATGGCCAGTAAGGCAAAATTATGTTAAAAATAGTCGATCAATTTTTGCCAGAGAACTTGATTTCCACAATTTTAGGGATACCCTGTATATTTGGGAAGCAACATATCAATCAGTAAGAACCATTCTACTTCAGATAAAATTAAGAAACTGCTTATTGCTAAGTGGAGGCTGAAAGTTAAACATTATATTAAACTTAATGATATGAAGTTATATACTTATTTTCTGCAGCAGTTTAGGGGGGGGGCACAAAGTAATAAGGTTATATGAAATATGACCATAAGTGGGCATTAAAGGTATAGTATGGGTAGCTATAATTTTATTATTGTTATTTGACTATGCTACATGACAGAGATTACCTTTAAGGCTTTAAAGTCTGTATTTAATATTCCCTATCATCTACATTAATAATCCACTCAAATATAAAATTTAATATACATAATGATAAAAATAACGCCGAGTAATAAAGTGTTGTGGTGGTCTAGTCTTATGGTTTTCCCAATTTCCTCTAGCTTCTCTCTAAATTAGTCTTTCCATTTTCTAGCCGAATAATGCCTAAATTGAAATTATTTGTTTTAGACACTAATATAATTTTTATTGTTTACAGATACAGCCCCTGCTGAGCGGGAAGAACTGTTCATTCAGAAACTACGACAATGTTGTGTACTATTTGATTTTGCAACGGATCCATTATCAGATCTTAAATGGAAAGAAGTAAAACGGGCTGCTCTTCATGAAATGGTCGAGTTCGTTACACAAAATAAAAGCGTTATTACAGAAGCAATTTATCCTGAAGCTGTCAATATGGTTTGTATTTTTTAATGAATTCCTCAAAGTATTTTGTTGATAATCTTATTTTTATCTGGTTTTTGAGAATCTCTTCTATTATCATTATTGTTTTTTGGTTTGCTTGCTGGTGTTGAGGGGCGGAATGGGTTGTATCAGTCCTGTTGTTGAATGCCAGTGTTTGGGTATTATGTTTCTTTCTGTCTTTTCTTTTCTTCAGTGTTCTCACATCCTTTTTCAATTTTATCTACCCATATAGATGTAACGTTTCATTTTCCTTGTTTCATTTTCCACATTTCATCTATTCATGTATGACATCTTTATCTCTTCTTTTTCGATGTTTCAGGTGTATCCATGTACTACCAAGTGCAAAAGTAATGTCCAGCGGACCGGCATTCTGCCATAAACTACGACTTACGTTCTCATATCCTAACAGGTAAGAAAGGAGAAAAGTATACAGGTATAAGAAATACGTAGGTCGAAGTTTGCAGCAGAATGCAGATGCGCTAGACATTACTTTTGCATTTGACCCTACCATCAACCATACTGTCCACAGACCTATAAATATGGGTAGAAATCCTCTGTCATTTTAGCAAATTTATACTATACTACTTTTTTGTAATAACATGTAGAAAATCTTAGACTGTAAAGACGTATATTAACATTTGAGGAAAAGGAATATTAGCCGAGGCGTTGCCGAGGTTTTATGACTTGCCGAGAATATTAATAGTCTGTACCTTCCATGTTACTTATTATTACTATAACCATGAATTTAAGGCCTGCTTACATTGCCGGTACCGGGAAAATGTGTATTTCATGCGCAAAACTTGTTGAGACTATTCTTCTGTATTCGGTTTGTAGTCAATTTTTTCTTTTCTATCACACCATCTATCAAACCATTTATTTTAGTGTATTCTAACCTATACCAGAAGTAAACAAATATTAAATAGTAAGCCACGCGGGCACAAAATAATTCTCATCTGACAATTCGACAGCATAAAGGTGATCGAGATTCACTTGTGAGTTCTATTCGATTTGCTTCATCTCTATTCGATTTTAAGTTAGGGAATAGGGGTGATTGTGTTTGTAATCTTCTTTCTTACATCTATTGTCCTTTCTTTGTCTATAAATTTTATATAAAACATTACTCTCTCTATTTTCTACTGTGTTACTATCATTTTTTTGTAAATTATGTGTCTTCTTTCAGTTTGCTGTAAACTTATTTCGAACGCTCCCGCCATCATCAAATCCCAATGGAGCAGAATTTGATCCAGAAGAAGATGAACCAACATTGGAAGCAGCTTGGCCACACTTGCAGCTAGTGTACGAGTTATTTTTACGTGTACTAGAGGCACCAGATTTTCAACCAAATGTGGCAAAACGTTACATAGACCATAAGTTTGTACTAAACCTTCTCGAACTCTTTGATTCTGAAGATCCTCGTGAACGAGATCTATTGAAAACTACACTCCATCGAATTTATGGAAAATTTCTAGGGTTACGCGCATTTATACGTAAACAAATAAATAATGTATTTTATAGATTTATTTATGAAACCGAGCATCATAACGGTATTGCTGAATTATTAGAGATATTAGGTTCAATTATCAATGGTTTTGCATTGCCCTTAAAGGAAGAGCACAAAGTATTCCTTTTGAGAGTTTTGATGCCTTTGCATAAAGTCAAATCGCTTTCTGTATATCACCCACAGTTGGCCTATTGTGTTGTACAATTTTTGGAAAAAGATCCTTCGCTAACCCAGCCAGTTATACGTAGTCTGTTAAAATATTGGCCCAAAACTCATAGTCCGAAAGAAGTTATGTTTTTAAATGAGCTTGAAGAAATTTTGGATGTAATCGAACCAGCGGAATTTCAAAAAGTCATGGATCCTCTTTTTAAACAGCTTTCAAAATGTGTCAGCTCTCCACATTTTCAAGTTGCTGAAAGGGCTTTGTATTATTGGAATAATGAATATGTTATGTCATTGGTGTCTGAAAATGCAACTGACATCCTTCCTGTCATGTTTCCAAGTCTATACCGAAACTCCAAGAGTCACTGGAATAAGACCATTCATGGCCTCATTTATAATGCACTCAAACTGTTCATGGAAATGAACCAGAAATTATTTGATGAGTGCACGCAGCAGTACAAACAAGAGAGGCAAAAGTAAGTTACAGGTATTTTAATATTAGGTAAACACTATAAGGCATGCTTAGGCAAAGCTTGAGGTTGAAACGAATATATTGAAGATTTGCTTCCTCGTTTTCGCATTTTATTGTTTTAGTGTTAATAAACCGCTAACAATCAATGCATTTTGCATTTCTTTCTTAACAAAGTATGACTGTATAAGAAATTTTTTATTTAAATTGCTTTAATAACTCTTAATTTATTAACTACTGAAGGGTGTAAGCAAGTTCCCGAAGAGCCAAGAGCTTGTAGTAGTTATTCATGGCCTCTTCTATTTTTAGTTTAGTTTTTCCTAGACAGAGTATGATCACTTGAAAGTTTGTTGCAGATTATTTCATTTTATTCAAACTGTGCATCTTCACATACAAAACATTACCAACATACTGTGATTTTGTATTATTCATAAAACATTTTGTATTTTGTCGAGTACATCTTCTTGTAACATCACTTGTAAAAGTAATTTTTACAAAACAGGGAGCGTGAAAGACAACATCAACGTGATGAGTTATGGAACCGTGTGGAAAATATGGCAGCACGAAGTCCTGGATATGATATAATCAGAGCTCAAAACTTGAACGTTAACAATTTATCAAATAGTCCCGAACAAGAAGATGAGCTTACTCTAGAAATACTGGAAAAGGAAACCCAAGAGGTTTGTCAAATTTTTTTACACTTTTTTTTTTATTGGTACCAACCGGTTGGAAATTGTATATTTAATTAAATTAATTAATAATCATTTTGTCATTTTCAGATTTAATTAAATATTAAATATATGAAGGGTGTTTCCTATTAAAATAGAATGAAAAAACATGCACTTAGCCAATTAATTGATTTTTTTAATATACCCATGCATCCAAATTTAACAGATTTTGTTATTAATTCCATATAAATAAGTCACATTTGTTGTAGCACACAGACTACTGGGAAAATAGGTAAGTTCTGTGGGTACTTTACATGATGTTTTACATAACCCCTTTCCCTTATAGTTCTTATTGCTTATAGAAAGTATACAAGATGTCTTACCAAAAAAAATAAATATAAAATATTAATTGGCTATATTTGACAAAATACTAAAAATCCACTTCTCATATGATACCATTCAAGGTACTTTACCTACACCAGTCTAGACACCCTGTATATTTAATATTTTATCTGATAATGGATGAAAACACCAAAAATTCTTTTCTACACTAACATTTAATAAAATCACAGTGAAATAGAATCTGCACCCAACTTTTAATGAAGGTTTTGTTTGTTACTCTACTTTAATTTACCACAAGTTATGGAACAATATTTGTATAATATTGTTTGTACTACCTTCTCAAAAAAAAAGCAAATATTCTTTTAATACTTATCAGTTTTTTTTTTCACAATTTGGAGGAGATAAATAGTCCGTAATCCAAAAGTTGTGATGTGGTAGGCTTAGTTCCTAAGGACCTAAGGTTTGTTTCAAGTTAACAGAGGCAGATATGGTTGGCATTAAAGCGGAACACAAACCTATGGGGACGCGGCGGCGGTTATGGTGGTCATGACGCGGAGACGAACTATGAGTCCGTACACTCGCGCGCTCTCTGTGCCTGCCTGCTTATAAACTTCTATCACTGAACGTAGGATTGGAAGTGGAAGACAAGTATTATGGTTATTGTTAGCGTTATTCTTGGAAGATGAAGAAATTAAATTGAATAGAGAGGGTGTTGTAAATATAAACATTTAGAGAAATTCATCAAATTTTTGGTAGAAGAGGTTTTTTCTAACTGTTTTTCTACTTTCATACAGTAACGGTCAACAAGACCTTGTTACATGAAATAGTAATTTACGTTATAAGTCCAGGAAGTATAAGCTTAGAAAGTTATGGATGAGGCAACGAAGGAGAATTTCTAAACGAATACTTTAATAATAACTTTACGGACGTGTATCGTACAATATTTTCTTTTTATAATACGTCAAAATAGTCATTTACGTTATAAGTTCGGAAAGTGACTTGTTAAAGTATAAGTTTAGAAGGTTATGGATGAGGCGCCAAAGGAGCCGAATCCAGAATTTCTTAAATGAATTATTGTTAATCTGGTATGACAAGATCAAATGTCATCAAATAATTCACATCCAATGTCATCAAAGGTTCGTTTGTATAAAATTTAGAAAAAGTGAGGTATAATAATTTTGAGAGTATATTTTGCCAACTTGTAAACATTAAAAACAATTTAATTTGTGTGGAAGAGGTTAATATAATAATACCTTTGATGGCTAAATGATAAAAATTCCAAAAATTGTTGCATGCAACAAATTTTTGTGGGCGTTCCCATCAAAGAAAACTTTTCCTTTCTGTGATCAAAGTCCGTCAAAGGTCGTAATTACACGCAACATTTGAAGCACTTTGACGCTAATATTTGATGACATTTGATCGTGTCATACCAGCTTTAGCCATTCAGATCCCGGTGTCGGGCAAACGCCTCCCCCATCTGTTTCCATTTGGTTTTGTTTCTCGTCCTTACCAACTATGACTGCCCTGCTGCTTCCACTATTTCTGTTTCCCACCTCTGGTGTGATCTTCTTTTTCTTTGTCCGTCCCTTGGCTTCCATTTTGTCGTTCTCAGGGCCCAACGCGTTGTGGGTAGCCGGCCTACATGTCCTGCCCAATTATTTTAAATGTTTGCATACTTCCACAATATCTTTCGTTCCCATTCTTCTTCTTATATCTTTAATTCTCACTTTGTCACTTAACTTAATATTTAATATGAATCTTTCCATTTTTGATTGCGAACACCGTTTCTCACATAGCTTCTTATTTAAAGACCATGTTTGAGCACCATAAGTCATGATCGGGATTACACACTTTTGTTATATACACTTTATGTGTATCCATCACCTGTTTCGTTCAGAATCGTTCTCGTACTCGGCGCGCATCGGATTTGAACGCAACGGTCTCTGATTGGTTGATCGCAAGAACAGCAGTAAGCAGCAGTAGATTTCTTATTCTTATGGTCGTTGCGGCTTACTATAAACGCTACCATGTAAAATCCTATGTTCTATTTTCTTACTGATACGGCTACTGATACGACTACTGATACTGACGAACTATAAATCAGGCTTAACAGATAACGAAAAAGGCGCGCAACTATGACTAAAGTGTTCGGCCATAGTTTGGTTGGTGAAATTAGAATCTGGGCACATCAACGAACGAAACTGTTTTGTTGTCAGAGTTGGCGCGCATATACTAACTAAACTGTCATGTTGTAGGTATTTTTCTACTGCTGATCTCAAAATGGATTTGGTAAAGGTAGCTTACGTCGTGGCGTTAGTTATTAAGACAACGGATAACTATCAATAGGATATATTTGGTTCGTCCAATAACCAGCAAATGGATACTAAAAGGGAAGTTTGGTAGAATGTACCTACGAAAACTTATGTTGGAACTCTGACCTCTGACCATATACTCTCATCTTCACTCCTATAGAGCTATATCGCTGATTGTTTTTTTGTCTTTAATCATCTAATTATTGCTTGGTATTAGCAGAGATTTCCACCCAGGGAAAAACAAAAATTGGGAATTTAATTTTTTTAGATATTTTCTAAACTGAACGTCGTAAGTCAAATTTCGCAACTTTGCCTGCTTTTAACCGACTTTGTATCTCTTAAGCTAACCGAGATCCCCATGCTTAGCTTCGAAAAACGGACACCCTGTATAGAGCGTTTCACCCTGAGAGTTATGTACAGGAAAGATAGGCCCATGTATTTCTTATTGACCCTCGGTCTCCGACGTTGCCAGTTATAAAGACCGGACGGCAAAGTTTACCCACGTAAATACAAGCAGCAGTTCTCAATAAATCTTGACTGTATGATGATTTTTTCAGGTGGATAAGTACTTTTAAAATTGATTATCTAAATTTCTGAAACAAATAAAATGTAGTTTTTATTTTAAATGTGTAAACCTACTTATTTTGCATTACATACTGCTCTTTTCAAATTTACGTTTCAGAACCGCTGGCGAAAAGGTTAAAATTAGGGCATATTTCAACAAGGTATTAGCAGATAAGCCGCGTGTAGTAGGTACAAAAGAAAAATTTATTTTGATTGACGGCTTCACGTTTACTTTCAAGCAACTTTCTGGGGAAATATGGCAATACTGTTCCCATATCTTCTCCATACAGAACTCTCAGGGTGAACCGCTCTATAGTAACTATCTATATAGGTACAGTACGCCTGTTTCTAGAATTCCACTTTATAATGTTTTGCAATCAATAGATTGGACGTTTTTGAATAATTCAATGATGTTAATGAGGCATTAAATGAACTACATAACATCAATGGGCGCATTCAGGTAACTCAACCTTGACATACCACGAACTTGATTGGCCAATAAGGGCACTGAAAATTGCAAGGTGTCCAATGGAATGCACCGGTATCTCAACTGGTGGGTCAATGTTGAGTTGACTGAAGGGGTCCATTTTTAGTCTGTTTAACATCCACATACGCTTGCATAAATCTAAGGCCACTCGATATCCTGTATAGTTTATAAGTGGCATCATCAATAATATTATACTTAAAAACAAAATGCACATAAAGTATAAAACATATGGCTGCATAGAAGATCTTAATCATTTTAAACGCCTTAGATCCAAAGTAAAAGCGGAGATTGATATAGTCTACAAAAACTATCTATCAAATGTCGAAAATTTCATCTAGAATGAACCAAGGTTTCTTTCCATAGTCAAAAATGTATCAGGAATTACTTCAATTGGTATTAAAAATTTTCAATAAGAATGCGGGATCTTGTTATATTGTATATGAATAAACTATCGTTTTCGCGTTTGTAAAGGTTTTGTTTTTCCAAACTTAAATGTTTAGTAGTATAGGTAGTATGTAATGTAAGCCAAAACCCTACTATAGAGTATCTATTAACATATCTAAGAAATAATGTTTACTACATTCGTTTCAACCCCGAAGCAGGTAAACGAGAGTATTAGGAAAAATGTTCTTGTGCTAAACTCCATAGCAATAAAATAATTTATAGGAAATCGGAACACTAACGCCCCTGATGGTCAAGTTTTGCATAACTGGGGATCCTACCGCCTTAACAGGCAGTTGATAAACCACCCTTACACTGCTCGATAAATTTGATATCATTATTTACACATCAAAATCAAAAGAAATTAATACTTTATTTATTATTAATAATTTATATAAAATTATTAAGAAATATTGAATTTAACATAAACTAAATACATGTAGAATAATGTATGGTCCACTATGATTTGTTTGTCACAAAATCTAAGCCTTAGTTCTTCCTCAATCCCCTTCCACCCAGTATTGGATGTAGGCCTTCTCTTGTCTGTCTACATATTTCTGTTTGACGTAAGTAGCATCCATCCAAATCCAGCTACTTTCACGCAGCCATGTTATTAGGATATTAAATTGTTATTACTTTAGAATGCATATTTTTTACTACTATCAGTGTGTATTTTAATAGGAAAAAACAAATATGACTGTTCAATGTAGTTCTGTGTTTTTTGTGTATGATAACTCTATAAGTTGAGGAAGTCATTTAGCATGACCTAATTTTAAATACAATCACAGCTGCTCATGAAACAAATCTCTTTCAGTGGAACATAGTTTGACCATCATGAGCCACAAAAATATTTAGTAATGATTATGTTATGTAAGGAGGTGTAATATATTTTTTTTAATTTATAGGTACGTAAGGGAAACAACGTAAACAAACCTTTGGTGCGTCGTAAATCAGAGTTACCTCAAGATTTATACACAGTGAAGGCACTCAGTGACCACAAAAGAGCGGACGAATTCCTGGTCACACCACCTGATGTGAACAAGTGCTAGTCTACTCATGCCTACATCTTAGTAAGCTTAGTGCCAACAGTTTTTATATATACACCTACTCACTTTATTGTTACATTAGCAAGATCCGTGGGTTGAAAAGTGTGATTGCTTCCGTTTTGTTGTATGAAATCACAAGGTATGTGTTTTATTTTAGCTCGATAGTGCAGTTCTAAAGGGTATGGTTGGTTTTATGTGCATGTTTTATATTAAGAAAAATCTTTATATCAATCAATCATAATCTTATGGATTTTATTTCATTTCTCTATTGAAATGTCTTTTTAAGAAACTTAAAATTTATATTTCCTCCCTGTGTAAATAAGCTACTAAATAAAATTTATGAAACTTTTAAAAGGACTTTAAATAGTATTTTATTTTGAATGAATATAAATAATTATAGGAATATAAGATTGTATTTTACCAGTATTTCTGTGAACTTTCACATTTGTAAGTCACGGCTCTTGCTTGAGATGTACCTATTAAGCCTGATTCACACTATCGGTCAGGTTACAGTTCAGTCTCAATCCGATCACGCTCAGATCAAACATTCTATACCTTATTTTTTTTAACTACGGCCTGGATGTAAACAAAACCACGTGATCATTTCTAGTGTACGTTTACAGTGGTAGGTATCTTACGTAAACTAGCGCGCGGGATAGTTTAAACCATAGCTGCAAAGAATAGTTTCACTGGGCGCCAATTCCATTTTAAATAAATCAAAATACTAAAACACCAGATATCATACACAGATGACGACAAATGCAACTGCAATTAACATACGAATCGAACGTAACTACTCCTACAGTAAAGGGGTGAAATCTTCTCGCTGCAACTACCAATGACAGCGCTATATTGCAATGACGTTTTAGAAATTGTCACGTGGTTTTGTTTACATCCAGGCCGTGGTTAGAAAAAATAAAGTATAGTATTCATTTTTCTCCTGAACCATCGTGTTCATTTTTATCAAGTTCTACTTGCCATCAGAAATTATTGAGAAAATTTATTGTCATCCAGGTTTTTCATTTTGTCAGCATTAGATGCGCTCATATACATCCATGCTTACTTTTTGTCATTTCTATTTGTTCTTCTAGAAAAATCCTTTACTAGGCAAAATTTCTTGAGCGTTAATATCAAACCAGGACCTGACCAATGACGTTAATGGGGCTTTAGCGCATATTTTAATTTTTTGTTGTACCTATATCATTAGATAGTCTAGCCTTTACTATTATTAAATACAGTACGTATTATTGCAGCATGCATATATTGTTTAATGAGAATTCTAGGAGGTTTGGAGAGAAAAGTTATTCTCGTCATAAAGTTTAAAAAGGAGTTAAAGCCTAATAAAGTTTAATGAAATAATACTGAAATTACGCACATTCAATTATTTAAATTTACATTTAGACGAATAGTTAATTATTTAATTTTCTTTTTTCTTGAGGTGTTCAACTCCATATTATTTTTAATAATAATGCTGTGGTAAATTTATACTCAGATGTAGTAGCAAGAAAAATATAAACTTTACAGACTGTATGTGTGTTTTTGTATGCACTGTGTGTACAAGTATTTTTTAACAAAAAAAACGAGTGTCTTGCTGTGGCTCTTGCTTGCACCTGTAGTTTAGTGGGATCAATAATTAGCAAATGTGATCTTTTTTCTAAAGTCGGTAGCAGGTTAGTTTTTCTGCCTAATTGTAAATGTTGTCTTTTCACCAACATTTCTAATTGAAAATTATACAGTATAAGTGTGGTATAGATTCTATTATTAACAGTATTTTTAGTTATTAAATGCATTATAGATCAAATTGATCTATATCGCTGTATTTTTAAATGATACCGTCTCATAAGAATAATAGATTTAAATTGGCTCATCCCTTAACTGAGCTCTAGATTTGAGCAAATAATTTCTATTGATAAGCTGGTTTTACACAGTACCTAATGGTTCCTATTAGTGATGTAACGGGTACACTTTTTTGTAAAAGCCGGGTACCGGGTACCCGGTCATTAAAACCGCCAGGTATCCGGGTACCCGGCCGTCGGGTACTGTAATTTTGTCAGATTTAAATGGGATTCCTCGGGAAGTATTTGGTAGTGTTAGAGAGTACTCCCTTGAAATATCAGGGGTATCCCCTGGATTATTTTAAGTATTGACCTACTTTATTTTCTTATTTTTATTTTTTTTCATCAATAACTTTTACGGACACATAATATGTAGTATTTCTAGAACAATATATATTGAAAAAATCATTTTCATATTAAGTATATGTTTTATAATTTATATTTTATAGCAGATAAGTTAAATAATTTAATTTTTAATTTTAATTTATTACCCGGCCGGGTAATAAGCATTACCCGGCTATACCGGGTATGAGGCAAAATTGGCCGGGTAAGCAGGGTACCGGGTACTGGCCGGGTACCCATTACATCACTAGTTCCTATGTTATTTACATTACTTTTGGTAATCAATATTTTTCAATGTTTACACTTTGTCTTTCTTTTGAGGTATAGTGTAAATATTACCCCAGAGGAAAAAAACAATCGTCTATCAATAATTTTAGTTCCTAATTGTGAAGTTGTTACAAATTAAAATTGTGAGTAGAAATGGCGCCGCAGGCGAAAATGTTTATTAAAGTGGGCGTGGCCAAAATTTACCCGATTTAAGAGCATCTGACAATTTTAGGATTAAATTTAAAAAATCTCAAAATATCAAACTTTCACAAATAAAATTTCAAGTTTAATGGAATCGAAAATAATTTGGAAAAGTAAACAATTAAAAACAAAATACGCAGCTGCTTACTTAAAAAAAAAGTAAGCGCGATTCGCCTACTCGTTAGTATTGGAGTTAATCTACCTTTCAAAATGATTTACTTTTTTTCTTCAAAACTGAAAAGTCCAAATCCCTTTAGCACCAAATTCCAAACAATGCAGTTAAATACCTGCTGATACTCTTCTGTCCTTATCGGAATTGTTTCTTGGAGATGCTGACGCGCTCGGTGCATCCATAGCTGTATATTAGGTTTGTAATCTGTCCGACTACAGCTTACGGTCGCATCAACTTAGGATATATTTTATATTTACACGCGATTAAATTTAAAAATGTAAACTATTTTTTAAAATTTAATTAATTACGATATTTAAAAAATATCTATATACACAAATTATACTAAATAACTGCAAAAAAAAACACTTAAAACAACTAAACTTAAGCCGTACCTAGTAAATACGCTTTTGGTTTCAATGTTTCAATATTCTAATATAATTCTAGAATTGATCAAAAATTATTTTTATTTTGAAAAATTAAAATACTGACATTTGTGACGATATTTGATAAATAAGTTTTGACATTGTTTTTTTTTTCTGTTTTTTTTTTGTTTTGTTGATTCGTATTGGGTAGAAAGAGTTTTGTTCAGAGGTAATAATTATAGTAGAGTAAATTTTTGAATTCCCGCGTTGTTTTTTTGTTTTATCGTGTAATACTAGCTTTTGTAATTAAACTCCTCCCAAAAATATTCTAGCTAAAATCTGTTCTGCAAACATAGTTTATACTATACAGTATACAGGGTAGCTATTAAAGATTGGACCAAAGCCGTGGCGCTCAAACGCTTTGAGATTATAGTTCGAAATTTGGAACACTTCAATACGACATCACTTCGCATATTTTACAGTATAAAATTTTTTTCTTTTACTCCTCCTTTCGGAGCCCGGCCACCATCTTGAATTTTCTTAAATGGTAATAGAGGTAATGCAATACATCAGTACAAAGCTTGATTATGTTTTCTTTCTAACCATGATAAATTAATATGGGGTTACATAAGAAAATAATGCAAAAAAATTAGCAAGAATTTGCCGTATGCTCAGACGGCTATTTATTGTATGCTTTAAATCTAGGTAGCTCTACATTAACAGAACGTCAAAATTAAACAAAAAACAAAATAAACAAACAATGAAGAAACAATTGGTACCTACTAAAATTAAACAAACAATTCTAAAAGTTGAAAAACAAATACCATATTGTGATTGTTAAAAGGATGGTATCAAAAAACTGCTTAAATTCACGAAGATGTTAAAACTGTTTTCTGTCGCCATACCTAATCAGTTTCTGTCAACCAATCCACATTGAACAAAATTCAGATTGTTAAATTTCTACGAAAAGTAAGACAATGTACCTACCGTCATCTGCTAAACAATTATTGATTGTTTTTTTTTAATTTTGAAGCTCTGTTAAAGCAAAGCCACCTAGAATTAAAGCATACAATAAATAGCCACCTGAGCGTGCGGCAAATTGTTTTATAATTTTTCTCTATTATTTTCTTATGTAACCCCATAATAAATTACCACAATTAGAAAGAGAAAACATTAAGCTTTCTAATGACGTATTGCGTTACCCCTATTACCATTTAAGAAAATTCAAGATGGCGACCGGGCTCCGAAAGTATGAGTCAAAAAAAATTTTTCAGTACTATAAAATATGCGAAGTAATGTCGTATTGAAGTGTTCCAAATTTCAAATTAATATCTCAAAGCGTTTGAACGCTACGACTTTGGTCCAATCTTTAATAGCTAGGTACCCTGTATAAACACACGTCATAGGCAACTAGATAATAATCCTTAAATATGTTTTGAGGAAAAATGAGGAATGGTAGTATCTTTATGGTAAAATTATCCTTTAGTAGTTAAACAAAGGTTTTATTTTTGTCATTAGTTTTTTACTAAGCTCTATCAGCGTTAGAAAGACGGTAGTATGGTCCACATTATGCTTTAGGTACCTACCTATTTTTACTCCCAGGATGTTACTTGCAAGCAGTAATTTGAAGCTAAGTGAATCTAGAAACCTAGTTCCCTACGTAAACTACTCGAGATGCTGAACGATTTCTTTGTTAACATTGGTAATAATTGATATCTATGAATCGAGATTGTTTGGTTTAATAATAAAATAAAGAAAGGAATTTGCAATTTACATTCTGTATTGGTTCAAAATGTAGATATACACAAACCTCTGGGGTTTTTATGACAAATAGTACTGAAAATAGATCGTTTATCATTTAAACTTGTCAGAATGTTATCGTGGGACAAGACAGAACAATCTAGGAGATGTATCCCATATGCCAGAAAAATGGAATTGAATTATAATACATTCAGAAAACTCCCGTGACATTTAATGTGTTAAATGGAAAATTCAGTTCGTTAACAAAAAAAATCCCTATTAGCTATTAGTAATCAAAGCCCCATTTTCAAAAATTTATAGTAATTTGTATACTAGCAAACTAAATTTTCCATGTAACACATTAAACATCACGGTAGTTTTCTAAATTGATTATAAATTTATAACTATCTTTGAATTGGTTAAAATTGTATTTTATAATAATATCACACTGTATACTTGTAATACTTTTTTTCCAAATTTTCTTGTTGAGATGAGGTATTCTAATAGTTGTATGTTAATGTTTTAACCTTCGGTTTTTCAATTTTTTCAAAGAGTACTAAAAATAGTTATTAACGTTTTGAAATAATTAAAGTTAATCTGCCCTATTGTAACTTGCTAACAAAGGACAGCACATATCCCAACTGAATGGCTGGTAATGGAAACAGCAATGATTTGAGTTAAAAACAATGCTTACATGATAAATTAGAATGTTACTGAAGCCCAATTTTCAACGTTGCACTGTTAATAAAATCTTAAGTTTTACTCCTGAATATAAATCACTTCTACCTGCAATGCTAAATAAGTACTAATAATTTGTTTTTACTGTCATAAAGCTTATAGAACTAATGAACAATTAAATATTTCTTTAATAGTTAAAAAAAGTATGTGGTACGTGACAAATTAGTCAACACCTAATGTTATTGTAGGTACAGTACGCCTGTTTCTAGAATTCCTCGGGTCACGCAACCCGAAGGCGAATCGGGAAGCGCGGCGTTTAAAAATTTTAAATTCAAGCAGTGGCGTCACGTTCATGCTTTTAGGTATAAAATAGAACGGTTTTCATGCAATCGCAACACATATTTTATTGTCACGAAAATATTTATAAACATTATAAATTATTTCTCGCGATTGAGCTCTTAATATTTGGCCGCTTTTTCCCACTTTAGAACTCAATAAGTCTAACTACCTGTTGCAACTGATAATTTCTGCGCCACTGGTACCGCGCGAAAGTGGTAGGACGAGTGTGAAGGTCACTCCCACCATAAATTTTGGACAAGTGCGCACCCACAGCCGAGGAATTCTAGAAACGGGCGTACTGTATACAAGGCAGAACATGGCTACAACAATTTTAAGTACCTACCAGTTGTGGTAGCAGTTCTAAGAATTACACCTCTACTGTGTACAAACGATGTTCTCTTTACACACACCAATGGATACATACTCTAATAAAAATTGAAATAGTGTTAAGGTGCGTTCAGTGCTAGGCATTTTTTCATTGCGCGTTTTTGCGTTGAACGTGTAATGGGTCAATTTTAAAAGAATATTTAAAATTAACCAATCACACGTTCGACGCAAGTACGAGCGATGAAAAAAGCCTATAGCACTGAACGCACCTTAACACTATTTCAATTTTTATTAGAGGTGGATGCGCAATTGGCGCGGCACGCAGTAACCCGTATCTAACCAAGATTTATAACAGTGCCGCGTGACGCGCCTATTGCAGATCCACCTTTACCTGCAAATATAAAAAATAGCAAAAGGGAGCTATTAGAATTATCTCCTATCATGGTTTTATTTTGCTTCTCTATGTCCTTAACTTATCAAAATGATTTATATGTGACTTTCTTTAACATATATTTAGTAAGATTACCAAAAAATAATATCAAAAGCAATAAACCTTCTAATCGCAACACCGACTTTAGTAAGTATACCCAGCTAATAGCATGTCCATACCTAAATGAAAAATACCACAAATCAGAACTTTATGCTTGCACTGATTGCTTATGTGTATGAATGCTTTAATGATGAATCTTCCCACTTTTTTAGAACATATATTTTTTTAAAAGCACATAATTTTACCATTGTGCATTAATAAAAAATTGCCTTTTCAGCTATAATATATTTACCTCTCTTTTAAAAATGCTAATTTGAAAACCTATAAACAAATTATCTTTTATGGTTTATTTAAAAATAGTCGGTTCATAGCATGGCCCCAATGATAGCGTATCTTGATGATTGTGACTTCAAACTTGGCTTAACTCAATTTCCTCCATAAATATATCTCCTGGGAGGTGTTAGGGATCGGTATTCTTTTACAAATATACCATAATAAAAATATAAAACCATATAAAACTTTATAATTGTTTATGTGTAGATTATTATGGAATGCATTTCATGAATCATTACTGTTCTTTTAAATAAAAAAAAATTTCGTATACTTTTCTCTCTGAATTTAGTATTTATCTAGGTACTTACATTTTTACTTAGTATGAATGGATCTGTTATAAACAAAATGTGAAAACTGTTTTTCTTAGGAATAAAATGTAAATTGTGTGGCACTTGCTTTGAATGTACAATTTTAATTATGGAGTATATGCGTAAATATATAATTAGATATGTTTCAATGAAAAATTGCATAATTTTAGTGGAAAACTTGAGTACATTCAATAATTAGTGTTAAGATCTAATATTGTTTATGTTTGAAGTTGGAAGGATTGTGTACATATGGAAGAAATGGTGTTGATATTTGTCTAGACAGTATTTTTTTAATTGTACAGCTTTGCTTTGTGAATGATATTGAATCTTATAAAAATTAAATATTAAATAAGCTCGTTTATTCTATCTTTTTTATGACCTATAGGTACTTGTTTCTTATGCTATTTGCTATTTCTTTTTATCAATTCAAACAATGCCACCTTCTAACAATCTCATTCAACTTTAAAAAATTAAAAAAAAATTAATTAATAAGTAAGTGAGTGAGTCTGCTAAGAAGAATTAGTTGAATATCTCGGTTATCTGAAGATTAAAATAGTTCTGCTGGGGTAGGCTATAATAGCCAACTTTCTATGTATATACGCACACTCAATTTTTTTTTATTAATAGGTACTTACTGCTGTATTTTTCTCTTTAACGGTTTATTATTAAAATAGTCCTTACTGAAAGCCATCATATCTTAAAAAATAATTATGTTTATTAGTAGGTACCTTGATTACGATTTTAACTTAAAATTTCACTTTATTAAAGTGAACTTTGAAGCACATCTCCGTTTTACTTTGCTACAAAAATTTAAAATAATAGAATGCCTACAATATTTTGACGTTTAATTTTTTTTTTATTTTATTAAGTAACTGCTTCTGTAATCACTTTTTAAAAATAGAGCGTTAAATAGAAAAATGTGGCAAACGATAATCATCAATATAAGTGTTACAAAAAAAAATTGCTGAGAGGTAACTAAAAAGTCATTACATCTTGCCGGAAAAGTCTAAAAAAAGGTTTGACTGTGCCTATACATAGAGAGAGTTGGCTATTATATCCTAGTCGAGCAGAATTCTTTTTTAATACTTCAAATAATGAAGATATGCAGCTGAATCTTCTTACCAGACTCGCCCTGTATATGTAAACCCAAAAATTTTTCTATTTAATGCAACTGTCTCCTGCATAATTCTGTGTAGACATTCTGTTCCCTTTTTCATACTCTTTATAAACATTGCAAACAATTTATCGAAACCAGTGGTAAAGCTGCTGTGACCATCTGTGATTTTAATTCTTTTTAATAAGTAAGAAAATTAAACACTTACAGTGCTATTGCAATGTGCCAAGGAAAAACAAACTATTACAAGAATTATAGAGCTGTAAGGCCCATTACTCTTTTGTTTTAAAGCTATTTCACATAGCAGCACTTGCTTGACGCGGAAATTGTTTCATTGGGTCGATTGGGTCTAGGACATAGGTACCACCGAATGGACAAACCGCCGAATCTTATTTTAATGGCCAAAACACAGAATCGTGCCCAAATCGCTGAATAAGTTAGCGTGGACATATCGCCAAAAATGCCCAAATCGCCGAATTCGGCGATATGTCCACCGATACAAATCTGTATTTTGAATAAAATCTCGAGTTCGGCTTCGACGCTAAGCCGACAGCATTCGGCGTTCAGGGACTGCCGCTATAAATTCAAAATTTCGACTTTAACGCCCCCAAGCGCTTTTCATACTTTTGCTTTTTTCGGAAATTATCAATTTTTGCAATTTGCTCTACACGCGATCAGATGTAGGTAGTCGTTTCAGAGTGTAAAACACCAGGCAGGTCTCCAAGTCCATAAGCTTACACGTTCTGACTCCAGGGTTACCTAGAAAGACAATAGGACCTAAGGAACCCCAAGAGGACTTCCGGAAAGAATTAAAAATTAGCAATTTTGACAATTTTTTTATTTCTGGAGTTACAGAGAGAGTTCTCCTGAATGTCGACAGTGGGGACCTAGGGGAGACCTTCCCCTACAACCCCTTTTCAACCGTTTTTCATACTTTTGCTTTTTTCTAAAATTACCAATTTTTGCAATTTGTTCTACACGCTATACGACGTAGCCGCTTCAGACTGTGAAACCTCAGGCAGAAGGTCTCCAGGTCCATAAGCTTACAGGTTCCGACTCCCGGGCCAGCTAGAAAGACAATAGCACCGCACTTCCCCGCGGGCACCTTGAGAACTCTAGAAGTCCTCATGGGGACCCGTGGAGCTCAGCTGCATTCATCACCCCTAACAGGTTAGTGCAGTTATGATAGAAATAAAGGTCCTCATATAGAATACTACTTCATTTTATGCAAACATAACTTGTGATCCATAGCTTTCCACATCACCTTAGTTTTAGCATCCTTTATACTATACCTAGGTATATCATCTATGTAGAAAAGTGTTTACAGTAAGTAAAATATACCTAGCAGGTTGCAAGTAATTTTGGTAGAAGGTATGTTGTATAAGGTGCTGTAACTGGAGGTACTATGACAAAATGCGTTAAACTTTTTGTTTTACATGGGAAGTTTTCGCCAGGAGCCCTATTAAACCCATGTGACTGTCAAAGTCAGTGAAACAGCGTAAATTTTATTAGCATTCATTAAATTTATAGGAACTTAAGCAGTCTTTAGGCTACCAATAGAAACCCTATAAATGTCGTCATTTCTTTGACATTCTATCATTTCAATTAAAGATATAAGAATCCTTCTGGATTTTACTAATGTTGACATTGTGTGATTTTCCAAAACATTTTTCAAAATGAACCCATCTATTATTACAGGCAGAACATTCAACCCAAATCAATTCTTTTCCCTTTTCATCTTCTCCCATACTACACATTAAACACCTATACAAAACTGACTGTCATTGTTCCAAAGTCCACATCCACAGTAGCAACTCTTTGCGGAAATCTTTAGGATTGATTTCCTTTAAGAAGTTGTGCATAGATTAAGTGATAAATATAATAAACTACATACACACACAATTAAAACTATTCTTTTGATGGGGGAAATTGTAAATTTTGATATCGAAAGCATCTATTGATTTACATTTTGCATGTTTTCTATTACACCCACAAAATCCACTCCAACCACAATTCCAACACAGCGGATTGCAGATGTGTGCAGATGTATGCACAAAATGTATGCGCAATTAACCAGAAGCAGTGGCGTGGAGTGGTTAACAAATTGTAGGTAGTATAGGGTTCATGGGTTTTATATAGGGCTCCTGGCGACAACTCATATAGCTAAAATGTACGGTTGATTAGAATTTCGTAAATTTTAACTACGTTTTGTAAATTTTCAAGTTTTAGACTGGACTCTGACAGAAACGGATTGTCGGTCGGTAATGATCGTCCGGTTTCGCCAGCTGTAATTTCAAGCCGGATTTCTGATACATATCGAACCCCTATGGCCTATGTCTCGTTTTTCTCGCTACGCATTCAAGTAATTTCCAGGTTGCCTCACGAACTATACTTTTATACCAAAACTTTATTTACTTTTAGTATGGGAAAGTCTAGGGGAGATTCGCACCTCCACTTTTTTACTTACTGTAAACAATTTTAACTCCAGAAAATAAATGTCAAAATCGCTAATGTTTAATTATTTTCGGAAGTCCTCTTGGGGTTCTCTAGGTGCCCGCGTGGGAGGTGCTGTGCTATTGTCTTTCTAGGTAACCCGGGAGTCAGAACGTGTAAGCCTATGGACCTGGAGACCTTCTGCCTGGGGTTTCATACTCTGAAGCGGCTATGTCGTATCCCGTGTAGAGCAAATTGCAAAAAAATTGATAATTTCTGAAAAGAGCAAAAGTATGAAAAACTGTTGAAGAATAGTTGTAGGTGGTTGTAGGGGAAGGTTTCCCTTAGGACCCCACGGTCGACATTCAGGAGGACTCTCTCTGTAACTGCGGAAAAATAATTGTCAAAATCGCTGACTTTTAATTCTTTTCGGAAGTCCTCTTGGGGTTCCCTAGGTGCCCGCGGGGGAGCTGTCGTGCTATTGTCTTTCTATGTGACCCGGGAGTCAGAACGTGTAAGCTTATGGATCTGGAAACCTTCTGCCTGGGGTTTCACACTCTGAAGCGGCTACGTCGTATCCCGTGTAGAGCAAATTGCAAAAATTAATAATTTCCGAAAAAAGCAAAAGTATGAAAAACAGTTGAAGAGGGGTTGTAGGGTAAGGTCTCCCCTAAGTCCCCACGGTCGTAATTTAAGAGGACTTTCCCTGTAACTCCAGAAAAAATAATTGTCAAAATCGCTAATTTTTAATTCTTTTCGGAAGTCCTGGGGGTTCTTGGGTTTATAAGGTGCCCACGGTGAAAGTTCTGTGGTAATACCTGTCAAAGGGATCCTGGAGTCCGTCTTTGTAATGTTAGAAACATGGAAGTCAGGAAAAGGCTAAAGGCATATTTTTAAAACAATTTTGCTTCTTTGCATGAGTGTACCCGTTAACATTTTCTATTTTCGGAGGTTGGCACTAATATATTGTTTTGCAAATTCGAATGTAACTTCAATGAAGTCTACTTACTGTTTGACAAATCGGACGTACTTAACTTTTAAAAAGCGATATTTCAAAAGTGTTATGTAAAAACGTATTAATTATTTAAACATTTATTGGAACTACGAGAAAACTTGTATAAAGTGATAATTGTAGAATTGAGCAAATTTCCGCTGCACAAATACCAATCTTGGTCTCGTGGGAAGATAATAGTTTTTTTATTGTCTTTGTTATTGAACAGAATTAAAACCAGTGTTTGACCTGTGATGGAATTTTTTGTTAGATAAATTGTTGTCATGATCTTTGGATGGTTCGAAAAACGCAAGGTACCAAATCACCCAGCAAAAAATCCAGAAAAAGCGATTCCGATGCTTCGAGCGCGCACCTGACATTTACTTTACCCTCAGAGACTTCAGTTCATAAAAGAAATTTGTGCTTTGTGTCTTTTCCTTTAGTTTTTATGTTTAACATTTTGCATTCCTTGCTTTACCAAATTTTTATAATTCTTCGATTTATTTACTGTAGTTCTTCCGGTTATTTATTACGAAGCCGTAGAACAGAAAGCGCTAGTGATGTAAATGAGAGCCCAAGTGCTACTATCGAAGAAGTACAAGAAATGTCTCAAACACCGCGTACTACCGGCCCAGGTCCTGGTGACCCTTTGTTGGCTAAACAGAAGCATCATCACAGGAGAGCCTTTGAGTATATCTCAAAGGCATTGAAAATCGATGAGGAAAATGAAGGTCCATTATAGTAGTCGTTCGAATGATTGTAAATAAAAATATATTTCTTTAGGTCAAAAAGAACTCGCCATTGAATTATACCGCAAAGGCATTACTGAGTTGGAACTAGGAATTGCAGTACAATGTTGGGGTGGACGAGGAGAAGTATGGGAGCGAGCTCAGCGCTTACATGAAAAAATGAAGACCAATCTAGCTATGGCAAAAGATAGACTTCAATTTCTAGGTGAGATATTTACAGCCTCTGTGATAATAGGTGTTTGCAAGAAGTACGTTGATATGATTATTCACAATGCTCAGGTTGAGTAATTTTAGTAAATAATTGTCAATATGCAAGTTTTGTACTGTGGCTACCTCAAAGTTATACTTTTCATAAACACTGAATAATGCTTTTTGTTGTATTCTATGGTTTCCACAAAGCACACTATCCAATTACGTCTACAGTTTCCTATTTTGATTCTCTAATGGTACTTTTGTTTTATGTTCTATTTGTAGAAAGCATGGATAGTTTGGAGCGTATGGCTGTACAAAATGATCCAAAATATGTAGAGAAACCGCACCTTAGTTACAATAGTAGTATTCCTGTTGTCAAACCTAGTCTCTCTTCTACAGGTATATTGTTAACTTTTATTTTTGCCCTCTTACATGATTTTGGTTGCTTTATCATAATATGAAGTGAATAAAAATACAATTTGAGAGGAATATTACATAATCGGGTCTATTTGGTATCATTCATTTATTTAACCACAGTCAATATAGTTTATAATTATATGAAGTACATGTTAAGAATAGTTCGTATCGCGTGTTTTGGGGTACTGGGCTACCAGAACAATGGAAGATAGGCAATAAGGCCAATTGATTAAAGTTTTAAGATGAATATCATTTTTGGCAGAAAACAAAAGCTAATGAGTGTCATTAAATAAACAATTACAATACACAAATAGACCCGATCATATTATGGGAAGAGAATGAGAAAATATTAAGCTTCTCTATAATTTGCTTGGTACTGTGCCATTTATTATTTTTTCTTGCTGATTAAACTTACACCGTGCACACACTCTTGTATGTTCTCTGTTCTTAATTTCTATAACAAATTTGTTAGGTAGAACTAATTTTCATTGGCTGTATTGTACTCAGCTACAGGCAAAAAATTGACAGTAGCAGCAAGACGGCCTGGAGGATCTGGTTTGTCAAAGAGTCAAACACTCCCAAGATCTATGGGTTCTCGGAATGCTCCAGTGCAACCTGTTCGTCCATTTAACAAGCAGTCGTCAACACCACCTGCCATCAAAAAACAATTGTCTGTTCCTGGTAACAACTCACCTGCCAGAAAAGGTGTTCCAACAGGTAGGAAGACAATTCTATGTTTAAAGTGTAAAACAAAAGTGTACATCAGATGATTCCATATATTTTGAGGTAACATACATTGATTTACTGTAGCAGGTGCAAGTAAGCCAACAGTAAGGGGCAGATCTCCAACTTTAAGAGGAGTAGATCCCAAGCTTGCACAGAGTATTTTGGATGAGATTGTAGAAGGTCGACCTCCTGTTCAATGGGAAGACATTGTCGGGCAGGAAACAGCAAAGCAGGCTTTGCAAGAAATGGTTATTCTTCCATCTTTGCGCCCCGAACTCTTTACTGGATTACGGTCACCTGCCAGAGGGCTGTTATTATTCGGGCCTCCTGGGAATGGGAAAACTTTGTTGGCTCGAGCCGTTGCTACTGAATGTCAGGTACTGAATTACATTTTTATATTTCTCTATATGAACAGTGCAATTGCACTACTACTACAAAGGTTGCAACTTTTTATATCCTCTGAATAAAAATTGTTTCAAAGTTCTGGTTGAACAACAGTATATTTTCAGGCTACATTTTTTGCAATTAGCGCAGCAAGTCTTACTTCGAAATATGTTGGTGAAGGTGAAAAATTAGTAAGAGCCCTTTTTGCCATGGCACGAGAACTGCAACCATCAATCATTTTCATTGATGAAGTGGATTCCCTCCTTTCAGAACGTTCAAACAATGAACATGAAGCTAGTCGGCGGTTGAAGACTGAATTCCTTGTTGAATTTGATGGACTTCCTAGCAATCCCGAAAACGAACGAGTAAGAATAACTTTATTGTCATGATTATTTCAACAATGTTTGTATGTAATTCGTATTTTTCAATTACAGGTGATAGTGATGGCTGCAACCAATAGACCTCAAGAATTGGATGAGGCTGCCTTAAGACGTTTTCCTAAAAGGGTTTATGTGACACTTCCAGATTCAGACACAAGATCAGAATTATTGAAAAAACTTCTTGCTAAACAAGGATGCTCTTTAAATCAAAAAGAACTGAAGCGGTTAGCTACTCTTACTGAGTGTTATTCAGGAAGTGATCTTACTGCTCTTGCTAAGGATGCCGCTTTAGGTCCTATTAGAGGTGAGTACTTATTATTTAGATGTAAGAACCCACCCGTATTTACAATTCGAGGTTTTCTAAAACTATTCCGAAATTGCTGCTGGATGTCAGGTGACCCAAATATCATTGAAAATACTACTAAATTAAGCTTTTCTTGAGAATAGCTCCAACAATTTTCATCATTTTTACAAACGACACTTCCCTTGTAGTGATACCCCATAATTAGTATCTATTCAAAAATTTCAGGGAGGGAGATATCTGGTGGGGTTGAATTGAGCAGGGTCCTAATACTACTATTTTAATGTCTTGAATTATTTGACTTAAAATAATTTTTTTTTATTTTCAGAATTGGATCCAGAGCAAGTTAAACAAATGGATCCCAGTTCCGTACGAAGCATCACAATGAACGACTTTCTTGATTCTCTCAAGCGTATCAGAAGAAGTGTGTCACCTCAAAGTCTTGTAGCTTATGAGAAGTGGTCTCTACAATATGGTGACGTATCTTTGTAAGAACATTCCCCTTTGTTTACATTTTTAACTATTTATTATTTCTGTTGCTGTTTTAATCAAACTTGGAGAATTTTTTTTTATGTACTTGTATCGATCATTAGACAGTTTAGATCAATACTTGTATAATTTCATATTTATAAGAATTTCAGTATCGTTATGTAATTTATTTGAGTTTGGCTTCTTGAATCTGCAATCATTACAAGAGGTAAAATACGTAGGTGTGTATGGATTATCCTATATTTATAAATTTTTTGATTGAAGAAGATATTTACAGTTTTTGTGGAAAAGGTACAGTTGATTTTTTTATTTTTATATTTATTCACCCTAGCAGAAAGTTGAGGCATGCTGAATATACATATACAGGGTGTGTATAAATGGCGAAAGATCTACATATAGTTATGTTCCTCATAAAATTTCTAGTCAAAGTTAATTTTGGAATGTACCATACTTGCTTCATCTTCATGTCTTCGAGTCCAGTGGGGGCTTGTGCGGCAGAGCTGTATGCCCTACGTAGAATTCACTGAACGAAGACCCATAACACAGCGCCCAAATTCCATAGACTAGTATACCGGGTGGCCGGTTTCAAAGGTGTACATAGGGATTTAACATTGTATTGAACGTTTCTGCTGATTCCTGCTCGCCAATTCAACTTACAGGAATGGTAATGTTATTAATTGAAAGGTAAAATGATTGCGCTTCAAATGGCGCTAATAATAAAATTAAATGTGCTATATTTATTTTAAAATAACGATTTAAAATTTTGCGATTTTTAAATATGACGTGCCATGATTTTCAAATTTTAAATCATTTGTCAAAAATTTTGATAATTTAGTTGGCGTAAATTAGTGGATTTCTGTAAATGACAACTAATTTAACAAAAATTTGAAAATCATGGCACGTCATATTTAAATGTCGCAAAATTTTAAATCGTTATTTTAAAATAAATATAGCACATTTAATTTTATTATTAGCGCCATTTGAAGTGCAATCATGTTACCTTTCAATTAATACCATTACCATTCCTGTAAGTTGAATTGGCGAGCAGGAATCAGCAGAAACGTTCAATACAATGTTAAATCCCTATGTACACCTTTGAAACCGGCCACCCGTTATAATAATAGGCAAGAATTTCGCATGGGTTTCCATGGCACTGCAATCTGCATAAACAAGGTATCAGTTTTGTATTTTGAACTCGGCCACACGTGTAGTTCTTTTCTCAATTTATTATGCACACCCTGTATTTATTATAGTGGACTAAACATTTTAATTTGTTCCACTTTCCAGTAAATGTATCCTTTTGAAACTTAAAATTTAAATAAACATCCTTTAGGAAAATTTTATGAAATACTATAACAATAGTCAGTAAGTTGTTGAATTTATTTGGAGGAGACAATGTACTGTCCAATTTGTACTTTTTTCATTTTTTAAATAATATGGAATATGAATACAGGTGTATATAATCGAAATCTTGCCTTGACAAATTTGTTAAAAAAGAATTAAATACAGTGTTAGCTGTTGTATTAAATATTTGTTCCTACTTTCTTTTACAATCACACAGAATGTGTTTTAAAATAGACAAAACTAACTTTGGAACAAAAAAGTAAAAGGACGTTGGAACTGTTAAAAGTAGTTTGTTGCATTGCAGTAATGTTGATAAATGTAAACTTTCTAATCGCCCTTGTAATCCACACTGATTTTCTTTTTCTTTTACCATTACATGTGCTTGCTCATAATATTACAGGTTTTTAAGACTGTTGTACACATTTATATCACTTACCTTCCAGGGTATTTTCTATTTAACCTGGGGATGTAAATACTATTTTGCTATTTAATACAGGGTCCTAAGTCAAACAGAATATTTGTTTACGATTCGATAACCAATGTAATTAGTGTGACTTACTGTGACAAGTGCTTTCCTTAATTCTAAGCGCATTAATCTGATATGTATGATGGCAATTCTTGAATTCCAAATTTTTAGATAAATATGAAGACAGTGATGATGGTTTTGCAAAAATCAAGTTTAAAAAAAATAACTATTCGCTGTTTAATGGCAAAATACGTATCAATAAAATTGAATAATTGATGTTTCTGTTTTGTGCAACTAATCTTCCATTTTGTGTAAAGATTTAAACTGTTTGTAATATTGACAAGAGAGAATACTCTAGAGCAGCCTTCAAGTTCAGTTGATGGAACTGTAATAGTTTCTTATCATATACTGGGTGATTTTAAAAAGTACACCAAAAACTCGCAGGAGGTATTTCCTCTCGTCAAAAGTCCGAATATGTCTGGTTACCGAGATACCAGCGGTTGAAGATGTAATGAAAAATCATTATTTTATTCGTAAGAATTGTACGAAGTAATTAATATATTGTTTTAGCTCTTAGGGATGGGAGGCAGTTATTAGAGTGTTTTCAGATTTTTAAAATTATCTGGAAGGTGGTAAACCAGAGGACCATTTTGGTTTTTTACGTCATAATCTCTTTCTCTTTTCACTTTTTCTAAATTCAATAGTGGATTTGAGACTACCCATGCTAGACAAAAAGAATAGGTTAAATGTCAAACTCTACAAACTCAATAAATGTTCAAAATGTCCACCATTTTGGTTTATACAGAATCCTACACTTCACACAAAAGATGAACCAACCCTTGTTAGCATAACGAGGGTGAATTTTTGAAATTTCAAGTGCCCAAAGTGGTGTGCGGTGATTACCAACAGTTTTGTAAAAACCCCGGTATTTCAAAAACGGTACCCATTTTCATTGTACAACAAAAGTACCTTTTTTTTGTCTAGCGTAAGGGGTCTCAAATCTACTATTGAATTTACCAACAGTGAAAACAGAAGAAAGTTATGACTTAAAATACCAAAATTGTCCTCTGATTTACCACCTTCTGGATAATTTTGAAATTCTAAAAACACTAATAAGTGCCTCCTAACTAGAGTAGTATTTCCCCTAAGAACCAAAACAATATCTTATTTAGTTGAATTCTTACAAACAAAATTAGTGATTTTTCGTTTCGTCTTTGTCAGCTGGTATCTTGGCAACCAAGTACTTTAGGACCATGACTCATTTCAACTTTTTTCCTTATGATAAGAGAAACAACCTCCAGTGTTCGGTGTATTTTGAATCACTCTCTACCTTCCTCCAATTTAAATAATACAAGGTGTTAACACTAAGTCGTCCCACCCGAAAATAGCAGTTAGAACTCGAACCATTTTTTTTTTTATTTGGGGTCCCGATCCGTAGTTCTTGGATTTTTTTCGTTTTTTTAATAATCGTAATAATTCCCTTGTTCTAGGGAATATTTCAAAAAACGAAGGATCAAAATTAGCTTTAGGTTTTCTACAACATTTCTATTTACAGTTATTTCATATTTTTTCAAATAACAAAATGGCGGCCAATCAAAAATTTTAAATCGCGATATTTTGATAACCACCTATAATTTTTTGAAAATTAAAAAACTATAAAGTTCTTAAATGTTATAGAGAACCGAAAGATAATTTTGAAAATCTTTCGTTTGTTAAAATATACCCTACAATAAGGGAATTATTACGATTGTTAAAAAACAAAAAAATCTAATAACTACGAATCGGGGCTCCAAATCAGAAATTGGAACTGAAAAATACTGTTTGTTTTAATGAGTTCTAATTGCTATTTTTAGGTGTAACAACTTAGTGGTAATACCCTGTATATAACAACTATATTTTACTATGTAACTTATATAAATTTACCCATAATCTAAAAACTACCTCTACACTATTAATCAGAAAAAGAACTGCTTACAATTGGTGTTGAAAATAGAAGCATCAAGCAATCTGTGATGTCGTACTAAAAGTCAAACGGAAGCACATCCAACTTGACCCCCTTTTTTGAACACCCATTAGAATCATCAAACTAGGTAAATATTTTAAACATTTACAAACCCAAAACTTTTGTGATGTTTTACTATTATTTTATACTACAGCGTGTTTAAAAATGAATTACATGTAGTGTGCCTTGAATTTCCAATATAAAGGAACAATGTGCCGCTTTCGTGCGCTACTGTTATTAGCTAGATGGCAGAATACTACCATTCTCCACTTATTAACTGTCCTAATCGAAAATATCCTTCAATAATAAAAATGTTTTCTTGCAGCACTGCGTACATTTTGTATTGTAGTATTAGTAAACATTTTTTTTATTGACAATTAATTAATGACAGTTCTGAATAAGGCAATACCAATCTACAAGTAGTGGCACATAAAAATTTACATGTAAACAAATTTCACAGGTAACTAGATGTAATTCATTTTTAGATACACGTACATTTTAACTATTAGTATAATTTGGTATAATACTCAACACTATGTCATTTTGATGCTATTATTGCTTGCTTATGGAACAGGAATTTGGATCAAATTGTTAATGATTTTTTTTTCTTAGTTTTAATATAGAATACAAATTAGAAAAATGTTAACAAACTAATTTTTTAATTAAATTTAACCTCTTGGTATTTGTGAACCATGGTATTTTATAGTGGATCCAGGTCCCTGATATTAAGTATTGTTTAATACGTATCTTTAGCTTCAATTAGTAAAAATATTGAAATAATAATAATAATATTTGTATTTGTCTTCATTGTCCAATGCATTGGCAAAGTTCTCACAAATAATTATTTTATAGTATAATCAATGATAGTTATAACCAAAGCTAATGGTGGTGGAGCATCATGGAGATTTTTAAAGGGCTGAATTGTGAAAATAATTTATTTACTTGGGCACATAATTATTATATAATAAACTGACCTCTCCATTTTCACTAAAACATTTACATTTTTATTTCGTAATTATTATAAGAAAAACAGCACAAGAATATGCTTTAAAAATTTGTTTTTTCACTGATTAAACCACCATTAAAATTTAAGAAGTAGATTCTGTTAGGCACCAAAAAATATGGCTTAAACCTGTGAACGTGTTACAGTGTAAAGTAATAATCTGATATTTAAAATGTTGTGATTTTTAGGTTGTAGTTTGTCATTTATAATAAGGTACCTGTTAACATGATTATGAAGGTTTGAACATCTTTTTGTTTTATGTATATACGTACCTAATATAGTATTCAGAAGTATGCTTATTGCTCTCATTCAAGTAGATATATTTAATGCAACACAGAAAATGTAGGTACTTGTATTTGTTAACTATGTAATATGTACGTTTTAGTTGCACTGAAACACCAATGTTAATTTGAACCTATATTTGAAGTGTTTTTGTATACAATAAAAAATTAATAATGTTTGAAATTTTATTACGTAAAATAATTTTATGACAAAAGGCGTGCTTGCTTTAAGGGGTCACCAACTGTTAGTTTATTTATTCAAGTAAACAGAAAATGGGCTAATTCCCCAATTATTACATTGTTCTACTTGGTATAAGATTGAAAGGAAAGAAAAATTACAACAAAATAGGAAAGGGTGGGAACAGATGAACCTATGGTCACGTTATAAATAGTGAACCAGGTGTTATGGTCAATGTGACTAATCTGGATTAAAACCCGTCAAGTATCAACACAATTATATTCTGACAAAATATACTTACTATATTATGCTTACACAAGTAAGGTCAGTTGAATGAGAAACCCCATGGCTTAAGCTTAACCATGTTAAATGGGCTTCAAATGCTAGGAGTCTTCTAGTATAGTAGTCTCCTTGGAAGGGTAGTAGCCCCTAGTGATCAACTAGACAGCTGCTGAAGAGGTGGCTCTTCACTGTAGATGAATAGATGGATTCAGAGCGAACTGCCCAGTTTTATTATTTTCACATCGCGACTGTTGCTTCTACGTCGCGACGCGATCTATTCGTATTTCCATGAATAAGGAATAGAGGTATACGGAGTCATCACCCATTCACCCTTGTAGTTTCTTGAAAGAGGGGTGATAATAAAATAACTGTTACAATAATGCTGACTTTCAAAGAGGGGTCCCAAGTATTGATCTGCCTGTATTTGCCACACTTAAATAATCTAAAATAGCGAATTCCAATCGCTGCACTAGCCTGCACTAGTGTACACTAGTGTTGTGTGCTAGAATTGTGTAATCACGTGACTGCACTGCACTGGTGTTAAAATTTAGAGGGAAACTCAAATATAGGCACATTCAAGTCACAGATGTAGGTAACACTTGTTAAAAACTACCTGCTTATTTTTGTCTGGCGCAACCACGATTTGTCAATTTTGAAATTCGAACACACTACAGTAGTGTACACTAGTGCAGGCTGGTGCAGCGATTGCAATTCGCTATAATTTTTGCATAAGGTTTTCATTTGTTAATTTAGATACTAACACATAATTGTTATCCACGACCTTCTTGATTTCCGAGACTTGACGTTTCGTCAAGTCTCGGAAATCAAGAAGGTCGTGTTATTATAATAATAATAATAACAACTACTCTACCCGTAACCTGTTGTCCATAAGCGCAATGCTTGTGCGGGAGGGAGGAAGGGGCTATTATTATTAAGCGGGCCCGCTTGCGTCTGCAGCCGACTTAGAGATGGCATAGGACAACTCTCATATTCATGTTACAGCCAAGGAAAACTGCAGAAAATCTTGGCCAGAAGTTGCCGGCACCGGGAATCCTTCCGTTGTTTAAAGTATATGTATTTTTTGTTCAGTCGAAATATTTCTTGCCATGCACAGAACAAAAGTCGGGGAATTACCAGCTTTGAGTAAATATATTTTAAAAAATGAATCTTATTTTTAAATGGTACAATTTACATTAAAACACATTGACATTAATTAAAAATATGTGAACTATTTCTTTTAAATATTTAAAAATATGACATATTTATAATGAATTAGCAATATGTTTAGACTTATTTTGAAATCGTTAAACTGTTAAGAATAAAACTGCGCTCCCTATAAATTCCAAAATTATTTTAAGGAAATCAAAAATTAATAAGTTATTAGGTAAACTAAGAATTCATGCAATGAAAATTATGTTTACAGCTAATATGTGGCTAATATATCTCATAGCACCAAACTTTTTGAAAAGACGTTACATTTTGTAGGTTATAAATCTTAAGTTGTAAGTTTAAAAACTACGAAAATGGATAAAAGTTTTCATAGCCCATCGATAGGCAGAAGCCCATTTTCACCAAGAACACGTCATAGTTTAAGTACTACAAAACGATCCGGAAATGTAGTACCATCAGCGTTCCGAAAATCTTCGTAAGTAATATAACCCTATTTTTAACATTTAAGTTTTAAACTCTTTTCAGCCGTTTTAGCGTTTCCGGAAAATCTGCACAATCTATACAAGTTATTCTGAAATCCCCTTATAACTGTGTTGAAAGATTTGGTCAGCCATTGCCAGTTTTAATTACTGAAGCTCTAACGTTTGCGGAAAGTATGTCTTATTATTTTTTTTAGTAAGATTATATTAAAAAACTCATATACGTAGGGAATGTTGTCGTATCTGCACGCATCTCTGTTTGTGGTTTTGCATGGGTTGTATGTGGCCGAAGACTCCTTGTGTGGCAATACCGGCAAAGTACACCACAATTTGGAACACCACAGAAGAAACAACCTGTAAACAGTTTGTGTTTTGAATTACAACTACCACAGAGTGATTTAGCTCATAGAGCCGAGCTTGTTTCAGTATTTCTTTCTGGCAACACTCATACTCCATCATGTATTGCTGTTTCACCAGAAGGTAAGAACTTCTTAATATTTTATCAACAAATTTTAATTTTAATTGTCTATTTGCTGTAAAGCTTGAAACTACTTATACCAGTGTTTTCACTGTCTGTAGTACTGTTTTTCTAAATAAAATAAAATTTTTTTTATTAATTATAATAGGTGTTGTAAGATACTGGCCAGCAGTTACACATGAAGGTGTTTCGGTAGAGCAAGTTGTGGATCTACAAGGCCAAGAATGTGACAGTCTCACTGATATTGGAGAGCTAGGTTGCATTTTGGCTACTACCACTTGTTCAGTAGTTTTGGTCCAACCACATTTATCTGCAGGAAGACATTCTCTTAGTTGTCATACTCTTCGACCACCAACTGGCTGGTTAGGAGGCATAAGCAAGAAAATGTCGTCGTTCATATTTGGACCAATGTCTTCAGAACAATCAGCTGAAACTGTGAGGACGTTCATATTTAGTATTACAAGTTAATTTAAAATATTTTTTTCAGCGCCTTGTAAGAGTATTAAGTGTACACGAAAGTGATTCTGTGTGGATAGTCTACGTTTTGGCAGGCCATTCCCTTCAAAAATGGAAGATGTCAACTTTTGAACCAGAGCAATTGATTTTTGTAACAGAATTAAATCGCTTCATACGAGATGGTTTTCACTCCACTGTATGGGAAAATTGTGGTGGAGATCAAACCGAAACAGACACTTGGCTGTTAGATATTCAGTCTGATAAAGACAGTATTATTATATTAGCAGCAGCCGTCAATATGCATGTATCCCCTCAAGTACATTATGCTTTAGTTTCGGTGCAAACCAATACATCACAAGCCCCAACAAATATTAAAGATTTCTTGATACTTAAAATGAGTGGCTTGTATAGGGAGGATAATCCAGCAGATTCTCTTTCATACAGGTTTTTGCTTTGTGGAACATGTGCATATTTATACAATCAACGAAGCATTACAATTATCAAACCTCAAGAAGAACCTGATACATTAGAGTTTAGTGGTTCCCAAGATTTTTTACTAGGTTAATATTGATTAATAATGAAATGTCTCAATATTTTATAATAACTTTTCAGGTGGCTCCATTTGTGTCAACACTCCAATCTTTTTTTCTCGTAATCACGGTTTAGTATCGGTATCAAGTAATGATTTGGCTGCAGACCTTAATATCAGCATGTTATCTGTTAATGCACCTATTGAAGCTTCATTTAATGAATCCATGATTGGGAATCTCAGCATAATTAACATGGATGCAGATGAGATGTATAATACTTATAAGGATACTGTTAGCCAATTAAAAGCTGCATTCATATTTCATATTAAAAAGCAACAGGTTAGTTGAATATTGGTGGCCATTAATAAATCAGATGTTTTCATAATGTAATATTTATTAAAACCTATCTTAAATGTGCTTTATGCTCGTACATTTTTTTCTCTGTAGTCTGCATGTCAAGACATCATCCAAGAATTATTCCTTGCTGAAAGTCAGCCAATCCCAGGTGTGGATGCACCTTTAGATAAGGTGGTTGTAGAAATTTGTCAAGAACTTTTGGACGATATACCAGCTGGTGATCCACGTTGGAGCCATGAGCATCAAGTTGGTCTGGGAAGCTCATACTCCATGCAAATTCTGCACCAATTACAAGATAAACAAAGAGTACATCAAATTTTTATACGTTTCTTGCATGACACTGAACTTTGGAATCGCTTAGCTGCTGTTACCATTAGAGATACAGTACTTGCGACTGTTACAGTTCTAGGTAAGTCATTAATATTTGCAAAATTAGAGTAATAATACTTAATTATATCCTTAAGGTGAATGTTCCGAGAAAATTGTCGCAGCAATAGCTTTAAAAAATTTTGGCAATCATTCCATATTAGAAAAAGCCATTGACAGTGTTATTGCTGATTCTGATGTACCAACTGAAAATGGGTTGACAAAACAAGATGTTTTCTATAAGGGAGTTACCAGGGTATATCGTGCACTACAAGAACTTGTTACTAATTGTGAGGAAGCTGCCCATTCTGACTGTAATACCGCAGAAGTTACTACACTTATTAGTGAAACAAACAAGCTACTTCTGGTAAAGTGTTTAATTGTTCAAAGAATTTCTTTCTTTTTGCTTTTATCTAATCCTTTGTCTACCTCGGTGGTTAACAACTACACACTCATGGGTTATTACGCAAATGCATTGCAGTACATTCGATGGACAAGCGCAGAGCAAACCGGTCCAAGCAAGAACATAAATTTCAGTATTAGGCAAAAAGAACATATCCGTTGTTACAAATATAAACATGCACATAAATCAAATTTTGCTAAACATTTGTTAGAACAAAATCACACATTAACATCTAATAATACAATTAAATTTTTAGACTTTTCTGATAACAAAAATAAATTAATTATTTTGGATGCTTTTGAAATTTATAAACACACAAAAAACAACATACCTTTAATGAATGAGCAAATTGATCTCTTAGATTCTCCTTTACTGAAGATTTTGGAATAAATATCTTTTTAAAACACTGATAAGCGACTGACCTCCGACGGGTTGACTGGGGCCAGCTGCTTCACGCAGTGTTAAAATAATAGAATCAAGGAGTTACTATATTTTGCATTTGTTATAATATCCTATATTGCTTTTGACCACGACCTTCTTGATTTTCGAGTCTGACGCTCTGACTCGAAAATCAAGAAGGTCGTGCTTTTGACAATGGCACATTGATGCCGAAATACGTATAAAGCGAATAAATCTTGTTATTTCCCGTTGAAATCGATATTTTATTTAATATTTATTATTTAATCATGGATTTTAACAAAGTAATGCTTGAGAATGTCAATAAATAAAGTACTGAAATTAGTCTCCGATTTAAATAAATCTTTTGCGTGACACTTGTCATAAGTGCTTACCCACCGAAGTAGACCATGTGATAACCAGTTCCTGTTTACATAACTTATAAACAATAGTTATTTTTATAATAAATATTAAATAAATATTTAGTTTTATATCAAGGTCAAAAAGTTAATCCTTTTGTTTGATTTTCTGAAAACATACAAGGAAGAAAAGCACTTTTTGGCAGAGGTATAAACAACGGTTTTTAGGCGAATATCACAAATTTAATTTGTGTAGATATTTTGATATGTCAAACACTACTTTTTCGGCCACATTCACTACACTGCCTCATTTGCTTCACGGCTGCATGCCATGACATAAAAGTGGGCCATCAAGTAAATGCGGCTGTCAAGTAGTTATTGCCACATACCTACTACAAAGTGACTCTTTACAGTTGTTTAGAAAATATGCAAAACTGCTTTGTTACAGTAGTCTAAAAATTAAAAATTATTGTAAACTGTCTTCTATTTGTAATAACAAAATTAACCTAAAAATTGACAGTACCTAATATTTAAAACATTATTTTGTCTAACTAACCCACGATATTAGTTGATTTTAATAACTAATAAGGTACATTATGTTGTAGACTGTATTAAAAGAAGTTGTTCAACATCGTCAGCAAAATATTGACAATTTTACCCCACATCCAAATGTGTCAAATTTAGCACCTGATTATCTTCCATGGACAGCAGCATCGGGTTCACAAGGCTTGAGTGATTCTTTAATGCTGCAAGTAAGAGTTTCTAATTATTTCATAGTTTAACAATTTCATACATTTTTTATTGTTATTAGCAAGCACTCACATTTGATTATGGAGCAAGAATGGCAGCTGATAATATGACACGAAATATGTTATATGATCAATTAGTGAGTTTAATTGATATCATATTAGATGGCTACAAATCCCATTTAGAAAGCATCAAAGGTACTGGTCGTGAAAAGATACTTTTTAAACAGTATCAGGTTGACCGCCATAAGCTTATTTCCCCTTTAGGTAATTTATTATTTTTAATCTAATCCGAGTACTAACTAATATTCTAAATTTTAGTTATTGATAAAGAATGGGAAAAAGCTGCAGTATTAGCTGAAAAATACTTGGATTTTGACACCTTGGTTATTATATGCGAATCTGGGAACAACCAACAAAGATTAGATGAATATATGGAACGATTTACTTCAGAAGGATTTTCAGAATTTGTTTATACTTGGTACTTACAAGAGAACAAACAAGGAAAACTCATTGATAGATGTCGAACAGTTAAAAAAACAAAAAACACGCAAAAGCTGACCAATTTCCTAGCTGATCATCCATCGTTATCTTGGATGCAAAACATATTTGATAAAAAATTTGCAAATGCCGCAGACATTTTAAGAGATTTGGGTCAGCAAGAAAACGAATTGGTAACTAGACAAAAAACTATGTACAGTCTGAGTAAATTGGCCAAACTAGCTGCTCCAGATAGTGAAGACACCGAAGATAATGTTGATTACATAGATTCACGATTAGAACTTATAGCTTTCCAAGAAGACGTACCGGATTATGTTCTCCATCATTACGGCTATGACACAATAAAGCCTAAAGTTATTTCACCCAAAGATCTAATTCACTTATATACCTGTATTGAATACAAAGAGGCATCTGAAATTGAATTTAAGAAAGCTTTAGATTTATTAGAATTTATTGAAGATGATGAATTGAAAAATGAGTTATCATTAAATATTTGGCGGGCTGCTATTTTAAGAGACTCCTGGCTCGAAGGAAACATTGATTCTCCGCTAGAAATTTTGCAAAATACGTTATTTTTTAAATTGGCCGATTTGGCTTTATGTTTAGGTAAGCAAAAGAAATTTTATTTAATATTTATTATTTATAGAATCATGGATTTTAACAAAGTAACGCTTGAGAATGTCCAATAAAAGCAATTTTATTTCCGAGACATAAAACATTTTTTTTTTTTTCAGGTGCAGATCCACAAAATCTCTTGCCTTCAGTAGATACATTAATGGAAACACCAGAATTAATAGAACTACAAGACAGCAAGAACTTCCGATATTTAATAAAAACTGGTTATGAGCATGTGCATAAATCACAAGTTGCTTTGTAATTTTGGAATGTTTCATATTGCCATTTTTTTAAGTTTAGATTAATTATTGTGTAATTTTGATATACTAGCAAATAAACGGTTTTTAAAAAATACTCAATAGATACATACAGGGTGTCCAGTAACAAAAATTATAAAATTATATAAATAATCTGGGGGCCATCTACTGAAGTTTACAGCCCAAGAACCAATACCACAGCACATTATTGATGAATGTAACACCATTATTTCTAAAAATTTTGGTTTTGCAGTAGTTTAATATTTCTTTTAAGACGGCATTATGAGACGCTCTGCCCTGTATTTTCCTACGAGAACATAAAATATTGATATGATAATGGGCGCATTCAGCCGACTCAACAGTTGTGGAACTGTTGACTGATTTTCTGCTGAATGCGTGCGCTACCTACCGCTCACTGAGCTGATCAGTTGGAACGGTCGCCATTTTTCCTAGCGTAGTAAAAGTCTGCACAAGCGGCTAGCGCCACCGATTCTACTTTAGCTTCGAGACTTCCGCATGCGCAGAACATTGTGGTAAATTAAAAGAATAGACTTAGGTATATGATATTAATGACCATCATTGACAATTCAAAATAAAACGCATTGTTTATTTACTTATTATAATGTTAGCATATGATTATACCTATTTGACAACAAAGTAACATAAAAGGTTAAAGTTTTCAAATTTTATAAATAAATAAAATATAGTAGGTAGGTAGTGATGTAACGGGTACCCGGCCAGTACCCGGTACCCTGCTTACCCGGCCGATTTTGCCTCATACCCGGTATAGCCGGGTAATGCTTATTACCCGGCCGGGTATACAATTTAATTTATCTGCTATAAAATATAAATTATAAAACATATACCTAATATGAAAATGATTTTTTCAATTATGTATTGTTCTAGAAATACTACATATTACGTATCCATAAAAGTTATCGATGAAAAAAAATGAAAATAAGAAAATAAAGTAGGTCAATACTTAAAGTAATCCAGGGGATACCCCTGATATTTCAAGGGAGTATTCTCTAGCACTACCAAATACTTTCCGGGGAATCCCATTTAAATCTGACAAAATTACAGTACCCGACGGCCGGGTACCCGGATACCTGGCGATTTTAAAGACCGGGTACCCGGTACCCGGCTTTTACAAAAAAGTGTACCCGTTACATCACTAATAGTAGGTACTATAATTATTACCCCCGGAGAAAAACATTTTCCTGTCAATAATTTTAGTTGTGTACTAATAATACACAACTAAAATCATTGGTATGTTTTTTCTCCAGGGGTAATAATTATTGTTATGTCATAATGAAACTGAATAGATGGTAAATCAAACATTATCAAACTGAAACAAGAAATATTTGCTTTATTTTTACAGCTTTTTATTTTACTAAATAGTATTGACAATACTTTAAAAACACATTCTTAATTTCATCAGATTCGTATTGGATAAAGAGAGAAAGAGTTTTCTTCCGGGGTAATAATTATACTATAAAATATTTGATTATTTGTTTTTAATTAACAACTAATTCAACAGATTTAAAGCAACTGCATTTGCTTCTTGACTATCAAACTTCGAGAACTGATCTTTGCGCATGCGGAAGTCTCGAAGCCAAAGTAGAATCGGTGGCGCTAGCCGCTAGTGGCTACGTTCCGAAAGCTACTGACACTGCTGGCAGTACTTGGGGATAGCAGTACTGAATGACACCGTTCCGAAATTGCAATCGGAGAAATTACTGACGTAATTCGGAACATGTTCGGAACTGAAAATGAGTTAATCCCCTCCGCAATAATCATGCATATAATAATAACCTAACTTTTTAAAATGGCTTTCGCTACTATCGTTCCGCCTATTGTTGAAAATATGATTGAAAATTTAGTTGACTCAAGTTCACATTCAGAAGATTACGTAGAATTGATAATAACCTATTTCTGCTCTTTGAAACTCTTCAACAGTTAAATCAATATAGATACCTATATTCTTTATTGGAGTCCCCATCAATAAATTGATATGTTATTCTGTTCTCGAACATTTTTTACACAAAATTGAACACCTCGAAATTCAAAAATTCAAAAAATGACAGTTTACTGACGCCACACTACCTCTCCACTGTCAGCTGCGTCAGTACAAAATTCCAAAGATGTTTTTAGAATGATTAGTATTTTTTGACAACGCGTAACCAACGCCAGCATTGCTGTAACTGATTTTGGAACGACTAATCAGTAAAGTTAGTGCTGTCAGTAGATTTCGGAACGTAGCCAGTGTAAAGTCTGCTCACTCGCTAAGCGAACGGAGAATTGACGCGCGAAAATGGAGTCCATAAATATAAATTATGAATATATAATAATAATAGCAACCTTTGACAGGCCATTTAGGCCCATTGCTTAATGACTTGTTTCCATTGCTTCCTGTCCGTGATTTTATCCCTCCAATCTGTTATGCCCTTATTTTCCAAATCCTCCATCACTGCTTCCTTCCATCTTACTCTTGGCCTTCCTCTCCTTCTCGTCTCCTGTCTCGTTCCATCCAACACAATCTTCGTACTTCTTCCTTCTGGCAACCTCCATACATGTCCCATCCATCTCAATCTCTGGGCTTTTATGTAGTCTACTATTCCTACATCCTTATACATCCTCTGCACCTCCTCATTTGTCCGTCTTCTCCAGCCACCTTCTGTTTGTATTCCCCCGAAAATCTTTCTCAACATTCCCCTTTCCCACCTACTTAGCATATTTTGGTCTGCCGTACTCAGTGTCCACGTTTCGCACGCATATGTTGCCGTAGGCCGTATTACTGTTTTATAAAGTCTTAACTTTGCCTTTCGCGACACTAGTTTCGATCTCAGCACACTTGTTAACGCCCCTGCACTTCTGCTCGCTTTCACCGTTCTAACCTTTACCTCTTTATTATAATCTAAGGCTTCTGTAATTACGGTTCCTAGAAACGTAAATTCCCGCACTCTTTCTATTGTTATTAGCTTCTCACTTTTGGTCTTTATCACTAGATCACCCCTTCCTTCATTTTCCTCCTTACCGCATAGCCTCATTATTTTAGTTTTCTCTGTGTTTATCCTCAAACCCACCTTGCCTGCTTCGTATTCCAAATTTTTTACAATTTCTTGAATCTCCTTCTCTGTTCTTGCTACTATTGTGACGTCATCGGCATATGCTAGTACTTGGTGACTCTTCGTTTTGATGGACCCGCTTCTATTCAGTCTGGTTTTTCTAACAACTGCTTCCAGTACCATATTAAATAAAGTTGTTGAGAGCGGATCTCCTTGTCTTAGTCCTGTTTCTGTTTTGAACGTCCTGGATAATTGTCCGTTATACCTCACTGTATTCTCTGTGCTGGTAAGTGTTTCCTTTATTAGTCTTCTTAACTTCTTATCCACGTTGCAGTCTTTAAGTATCTTTAACATCTCCTTTCGGTTTATGCTATCGTAAGCCTGCTTAAAATCGATAAAGATTGCGTACATCTCTATTTTATGTTCGTAGCCCATCATTTGTATTTCCTTCAGTGTGGCTATCTGGTCTATGACTGATCTGTATTTTCGGAAGCCACTTTGGTATTCTCCAATCTCATTTTCCGCATATTTTTCCAATCTCGCTTTCATTGTCATCGCAAAGACCTTGTATATGGTATTATGAATATAATGGTATTAAATTATTAATACAGGGTGTCCCGAAAATGGCGCATAATATATATGGTACGCTGTTCAGTACCGCTAAACAGGTGTGAGAAAAATGTTAAAAAAAATCTTTTCGCTCAAATTTGTAAGATATGAAGATGTAAAGTTAACACTTGTAACTTTTTAAAAATTGGAAATGAAACTGACTAAGGGTACTCTATTTGTAGAAAATAATGTCTTTTATTGTTTCCAAATTTTAAAATTTTTAAAAAAGCACGTAATTCCAAATTATTAAATAATTACTGAAGACATTTTTACATCGAGATAGCTCAACGTAAACAAAAAAAATAGCATTCAGCGGAATGCATCCGCTCAATAAGAACGGAAAGTTACTGCTACCTCAATTGTTGAGTCGGCTGAATGCGCCCAATCTTATATCCAACAGAAATTGGAGAAATGGCAATTTAAACTTGTAACTTTTAACATAACCTCATTTACTCATTTAAAAACATTTCTACTATATTTATAAATTAAATAAATACTAAAGAGTTTCGTCGATTTACAATTAACATAAATAAAATCCTAAAAATGCTATCATTATTTAGATTAACTCTAAATACTGTCGTTCTACCTAAGTCTACACAATTTAGATCAATATCACTTTTTTCTCCACTGCGACTTAAAGAAAGTAAGTAATTTACTTATTACTTACTAAACACAACTTCTACAATCAATCTAAGTTGTATTTTGTGTAGATTTTTAAATATAGGTTTATTTATCTTCTTATGCTATAGTTCCATGGACATTCTTGTAGAACTTTTTATAATCTGACTGCTACTGCAATTGTTAAATTAAATTAAATACTTGTTATTTAAAGTATTAAATTTTCAGTACATGAGACTCGTGAAGGAAAAGAGTTAGTTATAGAGGGTGTAACAATACCATCACCACGTGAACCATATTTACTCAATACTTTGACCTCTAAGGCTTGTCCTGTATGTAGTTCTGGTTTGGATATTAAACATACCGATGTCTTAATATTAAGCCAATTTGTAAGATCAGATGGCTGTATGTTACCTCGTCGTACCACTGGTTTATGTAGAAAACAACAGAAAAGAATGTCCAGTTTAGTAGCTATGGCACAGAAAGCTGGTAATTTTTAATTGGTTTAGGTAAATTTCATTAAATAATTTGTTTGTATAGGTCTCATGCCGAATTTAAATCCATCCAACAGTAAAGGTGACCCAAAACAGAGATTTGGTTGGAAGAAGTATAACAAATATTTTGATGAATCTACAATTCAGTTTAAATAAAGCATAGTAAGTATTCGTTGATCTGTTAGAAATTTGGAATAAAGTTTGTGTAAATAAAATTTTGCATTTTTAATAATTTTTTTATCATTATGCATTATTGATATAATCGTTCCAAGTGTAAATAAAGCACAATATGTGAATAATTATTTAGGTCCTGCTGGCTAAATTGTTCAGCAGACGTGGGTTAAACTTCTACTAAAAAAAATTATATAGGTTTGTTCACGTTTTTAATTTTTACGGTATGTCACTCTTACATTGTTGCCCGTTTTTAAATTCTTAATAACTTAGTAAACCTGAAAGGTAACAATTTTCAGTTGCGAGTGCTTTACTTTTGTGATGAAGAATATAAATAGTACTGCGCCTTTTATACACATGAATGGTAACACCCTGTGGACACCTAGAGGGGACCAAAACATATAAATAGTTGTTTTTACAATAAACTTTTGCTCAAAATAACAAGAAAGTTACAATAGTTTAAAGTTCTTATAAATCTAAGAATTTACCTATGTTTTGAATTAAAATTTTGAATATTTGAGAGTTAATTAAACAAAATTTAGTTAAATTTTTTATAAGATGAAAGTTACAGGTTACAGCTATTTGCATTGTTGATTAAAATACTCACTTATGGGTGTTCCTTTATTGAAGATCGCTGATTTACATAATCTGATCTTGTAGGTACATTAAAATTACAACAGCAGAGAGTATGAATATATTTTGTGTTTTTACTTATAAACCCTCAAAAACGGAACTGACTGATGAACTTTGTTTTGAAGTGTTTGTTATATTCAATTATTCAAAATCGGAATAAAAAAATCCAAATCAAACAATTGACTACTTATGAAGGTCTAGTATAAAAAATATAACACGCACAATAGACCTTTTATAGTGCAGGTAAAGGAATTCAAGACAGGGATTTGCATTTTAAGAACCGTCGAATTGATGCTTTCATTTTTCAATGCGGAGATACACTTTTCATTATGCTAAATCAAGTCAAATATATTTACAAAAAATTCGTAATATAGAAAGGATTTAATGAAAACATGGAGTAGCATTCTTTTGTACAAGTTGTTGCCCCAACTATGGGTGTGTACTGATTAGATAGAAAGGGGGCCACATGTCCTAGGAAGTGTAGGAAATTAAAAAAAAAAATGTAATACAAAAATTTATTTACTTTAACATATTATAAGAAACTACAAAAATATTTTAAAAAACAATTTTTAAGATCTAAATATTATTATCTTGAAAAACTATTTATTTTAGAATACAAATATCAGTTATTGTTAATAATCAAACTTAGTAATAATGTAAACTGTAAATACCCATCATAGTTTATATTATTAGTGAAGTTACAAAACGTAGTCAAGTTGATTTAAAGTAAAAGGAAACCAACCAACATCACCTTTTTTTTGGAAAACCCCCAATTTTATAGAATACCATTTTGTATTCATTATTTGATGATGGTAAAACAAAAGCATATTGCAAAGTTAATATGGAAAAAAGTTAGATTATGTAAAATGAATAAACGCACAAGGAATTACAAATATAAATCTATGTTTTATTCCTCATTTTCATAAGGAGATCAAATCTTCTATTTGAACGAACTCCTTTAATTTCAGTTCTCTTACTAGCAGTATTAGATTTTGGAAGTCTCATCTTATTTGCCACAGCCATGAACTGTTCTTTTTTGGTAATGGATTGATCATCTACTATTTTGAAGCCGTAACGTGTGAAACCAGTATGTTCATTTTTCTTATATCTAGGTGTAGAAGATACAAGAACTGCTTTCTTAGGCGCTTTATTTCTTACTTCTTGAGAACTGGAAGGTTCTTCATATTTTAGCTGTTTTTTTGGGATTACTTTGTTATGCGAAGTATTCGCAACTTGTTTAGTTGCTAACTTTTTCAAACTTGAGTTTAATTTAGCTGATTTATTGCCAGAAAGTAATAATTTGGCACGCTCCTCTTTATGTTTAGAATATTCTTCAATGTTTAACATTTTATCAAACATTTTTTTATGCAAACGGGCAAAATCAGGCATTTTAGTTCTCTTTGAAGTCGATTTTAAATTGCTTTTCGAGATTACTGGAGAAGCTAATGAACCATTTTGCAATCTAACTCGTTCACCAGAACTGATTCTGTCGTTCAATTTTGAAGGAGTAGAATAAATATTATTATCTTCTACTGGAGCTTTAAAATTCAAAGGGGTGCGACTAATTGAACCTCTTTTGTTAAACTTGGGAGATTCAATCCGGTTTGGAACTTTGATTGGTGTTCTAATTGCGTGTTTACTAACAAGTGGTGTTGAACAGCCAGCTTTTGTATCAATCTTAAATTTAGATGATTCTTTACGTTTTTGGCTTGGAGTTCGACCAACTGTACCTCGTTTATTAAATTTGGGTGATTCTTCAGACGATTCATCATCAGATGGAAAATTAGTAGGTACATGATTAACATTGGATTTTCTTTCTGAAGAACCATCAGCTACAATGGTATCATCAACGAATATAACGCTCATATCATTAAAGGTCACTCTATGATTTTTCTCAGCATGCTTTTTGTTTGAATAATTTTTTATCGCTGATTTAGGTGAACTCATTCTAGCTGAAGAAAGAGCATGCAATTTTTGTTTTCGTTGTTTAACCAAATCTAGTTCAAAAGTAACTCTGCGTTGTTGTATTGGCAAATGTATTTCGTCTGAATCCGAATCGGAACTTGCTAGAGATGTTCCGTTTTCACTTTCGTCTTCATCACTTATATCTATTATTTCGTTGCCTGAAGTTCTTTTACCATATGTTAACAAATTATTGACATTGTGGGACTGTAAACTTTCTGTGGTAGTGCTGCTTGTTGAAGGTGCGTCCGCATCTTGTATCTGTTCTTCTTCACTGCTATGACTTTCGTCATTTCCCTTAATCTAAAAATGTACTGGGTATTAGTGAAAGTAGATCGATAGATGGCCGGGAGTAAAAAAGTCCACAACAAACAAGACAAAACTTCGGCAAGATTCAGAACGTGAGCTGTATTATTGCAGAAGAGTTGGAAAGAGTATAGGATTATTAATGTTGTTACAACTACAAATACAAGTTTATGATCCAACCATGGATAAAGAGGCAAGATTATAAAAGATTTCAAATTCAGCACATTTACAGAATTTTGTATATAAGAATGTGCCACAAATAAATTTAACCTAACGACATAAAAATTTAACATGGCATACATAAAAAATAAGAAAGTTGACAGTTAAAAAAAGTTTTACGAAAAATTTAACACCTTCAGCTACTAGAGAATAAAAAGTTGTCCTAAGAATCCTAAGAATGTACTTACGGTTTTCCAATATCTTTTCTAATTACAGTTATAAATAAAAAACGAAAATCAATATTTTTTTAGATTTTTCTTCACAAGACGGAAACAAATGTTTTTGGGTTAAATGCTAACAATTAAATAAATTGCCAAATGAATGGAAAATTCAAACACCATATAACTTCTAAATGAAAATTGGTTCTATAGAACATAGGAATTTTTAGACAGCATAATGGAAAACCTCAAAAAGAAACTCCAGGTTTTCATAAACAGATGTTTAAAGGGTATTCTCGAGATATACTGGCCAGAGAAGATTATAAATGAAGAGTTGTGGAAACCAGTATTAGAAGAAAAATAGAGGTACAAATCAAAAAACGGAAACCCAGATGGCTGGGACACAAATTAAAAAAAGCAGAAGAAATCCTAGGAAAATATTGCAATGTAACCCATAAGGAGGAAGAAAAAAGGGGCGGCCAAAAGAGAATTGGAAAAGAAGCATACAAAGCAAAACAAACATGACAAAGACAGGAAGAGAAGAGCAGAAGATAGCCAGGACGGAGACAGTTCTTCAATGTCTTATGTCCGCTAGGGGATAATGGGCTAATTATTATGTATGCATTTACTTTTGCTTTTTTTTTAATCTATACTTATTTGATGTGCATGCAATAATGCATTTATTAATGCCAAGGCTAACTCAATTAATTGGATAAGGTTAATATGGTATCAATTGTTTGGAACTTAGAGGGACTTACGAATTTATAACTCTCTTGTGCGTTATAGACATTTTTATAGTTACCATAACAAAGACTATCTTGTATTGTAATTGTACAGTAAGGAAAAAAATATATTACCTCAAACCTGCCACTAGTACTATTTGATTCGTTACTCCAAGGAGGTGAAGTGTTTCCAAGATCTATGGTCGATTCATTAGAATTTCCCAAGTTCAACAATCCTCCCACACTTTCTGAGCATGGAGACCATTGCTTTCTTAGAGTAATATTGGAATATTCTAAATTGTCTGATACAGACTTGCGTTTCAATGCCTGTTTAATTAAACCCTTGGATTTCCTTTTACTCTTATTTAATATTTTAGGAACACCAGAAGTATCACATATGGATTGTAATAAAGAAATATCGTTAATACTATCTTCTAACGTAAGTGTGGATCTGCGCTTTCTAGGAATATTTGTAGCAGATTCGTTCGGTTGTTTCTCAGATGCAAGTTTATTTTCTACTGAAATACAAACGTCAGGATCATAAGAATTTGATCTCCTTTTCTTTCCTGCATCAATTTGTGAATTACACGACTGACGTCTTTTAACAGTTAAAACATTATTGGATTTAATCAATACGGACTCAAAACTTTTGCTATGTTGTGTTGACTGCCTACTTTTAGTCTTAGGATGTTTAGAAACATTAATTTCAAATGTGGCATCTTTATCGCTAATTGGGTTTTGTTCTAAGACATCATTATTGTTCTTATTTAATTCATATGTTTCATTATTGTTAAATCTTCGAGATTTTCTTAAAGGTTTGTTAGTAGAAGTACTAGGTTCTAAAATTTATAAAATTAGTAATTAATTTACATTTTCAATTGAATTACAAAATAAATTACCTGTATTTGAGTTGTAGACACTCAGACGAGGTAGTTCTTCAAAGCCTTTTCTATTCAAACTTGATTTCCTAGTTGAGGGACCTGCCTCAACCTCATAAGTAACATTTTCCTTTTCTAATTCCGCATTACCTACATTTGTTGAGTGCATAAATTTAGTTTCATTTTCATCCAATTCATAAGTTAAACGTGTCTTTTTAGTTGGTGATAAGGAAGTAGTATCATGAACTTCGTTGATAATGATAGATTTTTGTAAAGGGCTTGAACTGCCTCCTGGATTAAAGTCTTCACAGTTTCCAATCGACTTGTCTCTAGAATCTGACAGCCTTGATTTTTTAGATTTGTCTTTACTATTAATTAATAAATCTGAATCAGAAATTATTTCTAATCGAACCGTTGGATTAGTAAATGTATTTTTAATGTTTCCTTCTGATGGCTTTTCTACTAATGATGTGACTCTCTGTTTAGAAGTTAGAAGTTGAATTTCTTCCAAACGAAGTCTTTCAAGAACTACCTTGCAAGGAACAATATTTTCATGATACAAAACATTTTTTTTGTTGTGGGAATTTTCCATTCTTTTAAGAGGGCACGTCAGTTTGGCTATTTGGTCTGCATTAACTAAATTTGTTTTTTCTAAAGGTATTAAATTAACAACTAAATCTTTTAATACCACCTGTAAATCTTCGTTATTATTTCCCTGCCCACTTTTGCGAGAGGGAGCTTTTGATTTACGATTCGGGGATTTCACTTTTGTTGAAGATCTCGAAGTATTTGACTGTATTTTTACTGCTTCATTTGGCCTTACCGATTTTCGCTTCTTTTTCTCATTTAACTTTAGTCTAATTTTGGGAAATTTAGATTTGCTTGTGTTTAGTTTACCCTGAAACTGTTTTCCTTCAATCATAGCTCTACCAATTTTAAAAACAGCTTCCTTTTTGGCTAAGCTGGGTCTGTTTTGTTTAAACTTTGTGGTTTTAGACATTGTAGGTCTTTCCACATTTTCTGTCAATTCAATTTTCGGCAAAAATGTCATCTTTTCTCGTTTTAATTTAATGGTCGGTTTGGAATCTTCCTGACTGTCTTCAGAGAGATCTAATGCTATCAAATCTACAGTTCTTCGCAACTTCCTTGTCTGAACTTTCTTTTTACTGTAAGTTATTGCAGAATCCTGGGGTTCTGATAATCCACTGGATACGGTTTCAGAATCAAAGGGATCCATTATGTACACTGTATTAAAGTTTGCAGTTTTTTTTTTTTTTCAGGGAAGATGCCTACAAATAATAACCGGTTTAATTTGATGGAAACATATCTAAAAGAGGATAATAATTATTCAACATTTAATTTTTACCTACTTTCTGAATAATATGATGTTGATTTAAATGAAACACACTGATTATTAATACAATTTTTGAAATTGTTTCCGTTATAATTCACTTTCACTCTCTCTCAAAAAACAAACGTCATTTTTTTCTAACGGTATTCCGCTATTCGTAAAGCTACATCGATTTTTATATTAAACATCGAATAAACTTGGGGCCAAACTTGATCAAAATTAAATCAAATTGAGTTATTTTATTTCTATAAAGATCAAAGCATTATTAAAATAGTTTGCTAAACTAAAAAAAGTTTGATACATTTTAATTATTTAGTTTGAAAGATTAAAAGAAGTTTAAACTTTAATTTTCGACTACACAAAAGCAGACACAAGCTGCATTCAATGGACTCATCAATGCAGCACAATAATCCTCACATAAAATTGTCTGTTGTATTTTTTGAAAGTTATACAAAACACTTGCAGTTCTTACAACAAACTCTAATGACAAACAGTTGAGCGTTCAGTAACGATTGCTAAGTCTATTGAACGCAACTATTGTAATTATTTGCGTCGGTGTTTTCGGTGTTGTGTTTTCGGTGTTGGTTGGTTTGGTTTTTTATTGATGGACGTTAAATGCGATATTTGTAGATTCCAAACTATATTATCAATATTTATTAGCAAGTCCTTTTACTAACTAGATTTTCTGCTTACCATAAAATACTAAAGTGTAGAATATATTTATTAACAACACAGTAATCATGAATGACGGAAATCCACAGGTAATGTGAGGTTAAGTTATGCTTTTATAAGTCGAATTTTAATAAAATTTCTAATTTTACAGATGAATATTCCACCTCTACAGATGGTAATGGATCCACCGCCTGGAATGCACGAAATGCAACATGAACCTCTGGGAGAACATCAACTACTACCACCACCAAGTTTTGTTGGACCTCCGGGAACACAAGGTTGGACTAATGATGAATTCGGTGGTGAGAAGTGCACATTATTTATTACTTAAATCTTTAATATATCGGTAACTTAGTAGTTTAGTGCACAAAATATTCGGAAAACGTCACTTCTGTCAGAGCTACAGATGTGGGGTTGCTACATTGTGTTTTATATACAGGGTATATTTTGCGTATCGTTAAGAGTATAACATAATTTAACATCATGACTGCCTAGACTTTTCATGAAAAAAATAGTAGATTGTATAACTAGTGCTGAAAATTGGATATTTTAAACGAGTATGAAAGTTTGAGCATACGAGTGTGAAATATCTATTCAGCATGAGTTGTACACTGTACTTTTCCGACGACCACCACCCTTAATCTTGTTTTAAAAATAGCAAAATAAAAATAAATTATTAATTATAACATTTTATCATCCATATCGTCCATATCAACAGCAGAACTAAATAAAATATAAAATTATGTGAATTAAATGTATTTACCTCTTTTATTTATTACAATTTACCAATTTTCTTAACAAACATTCGGCTAGTAACACGCTAGTAGGTACTGCACTTCTTTCATAGATAAACTTCTTTGCATTTGCTACAATTTGACGTTTCAATATTTAATTTTTAATAAAACAAATGACGATTTTCAAAGTGTCCAATTATTTTTTAGTGAAGTGAAGGACCGCTGAGTCGCTTTCATTAGTGCCCTTCTGTGATATAAACTATAAGTTCACCACACTAATAAAGAGGTTAAGTTATCTCTGGTTCACCATGTCATGAATAGCATTAATCTGCTGAACTGACAAATTGTTTTAATTAAAAAAAAAATTGTATCATCTAGCGTGTAAAATGTTTTGCACACGCCCATTTCACACGGTTTCGTTGCCATGTGAAATATACAATTTTCAGTAACAGTAAAGAGTGCGAATTTGTTCACATTTCATAGTGGTCGTCGGAAAAAAATAGTATATAAACCTCGGAAAATAATACTGCTCATTTGAGAAAAATGTCTTCTCTACCTTAGCCTATAATGTAGGTACCTACTATTAAATTGCTTAAAAATAAAAAAATAACGGGTCCTGTGTCAACCGGTATAATTTCACCGTACTATATTTGGTTTATTATTTAACTCCAATTTTAAAGCTTAGAAATTAATTTTAATTTAAAAAGCGTTAAAATTTTGTTTATTGAGTTGAATAATATGTTACATTTTAGTAAATGAGAAGCAGCTTCCATCTCTTCTGTCATTGAAAGTTGATCCACCAGAACAATTAATGGAAGGTAATGTGTCTACCGAGGTAGTGCTACCTCCTGTACTGGAACAAGTGTTGGCATTAAAGAATCAAAGAGCATTGGAATTAGGTATGGATGACCCTGGTACAGATAATTCCGCCAATGCTACTGGCTCGACAGCTGACCCTGAAAAGGATGGAGCTGTTCCAGGTTGGGAAAAGGATGAAAATGTGGTAAGTAAAATAACAATTGTTGGAACTCCTGATTAAAATTGTAAATCTATAGTGTATTTAATTATGCAAACATTTGTAATACTATTGTAGGATCCAGCAGCAAAAGAAGCTGATAGTAACAAAAATAAGGATAATACAAAAGTTAGCAAGAACAAGAAGAAGAAGAAAAGAAAGAAGAATAAGAAGAAAATGGACCAAGATAAAGATGCTAATGCTCTTAACACAGAAACAGGAGAACATGATGCAGAAATTGAGTAAGTACATGTGCCTACTGCTGTTCGATACTCGTGAATTTTTTTTAATATAACAATGGAAATCAGAACTCTACATTGCTGGTCAAGTTCCTTCATGGCATGTAGTTTTACTTTTGCTTGCAGTATAATCCCATATGTATAAAAGTTATTATTTCTTTGTTTTTTCAGATATATTCAAGAATCTTTAGGACTTCATGAACTTGCTCCACAATACAGACAGTTTTTTCACATTTTCGAAGCTTTCAAAATAGCTGATCCTAAACCTAACATACCACCACCTCAATTAGCTATTCCTACTTCGCTATCTAGTAAAACCTTGCCCATTCTTGGAGATCAGTTTCAAGAAGAAGCTGAGGAGATTGACGAAGTAAACAGATAATTATTAATTCATGATGTTTTCTTACTAATTTATTTTTTAATTTTTTTAGAAAGCAAAGGAGGACAAATCTAAAATGTCAAAACGTAAATTGAAAAAACTAACTCGGTTAAGTGTTGCTGAACTCAAACAACTTGTAAACAGACCTGATGTTGTGGAAATGCATGATGTTACAGCACGGGATCCCAAATTGCTTGTCCAATTGAAGGCTCATCGTAATACTGTCCAGGTACAGAGTATTTGATTACTTTGTTATTTGTTTCATCTTTATACAGCATCATGCAATTATTTCTTATGTTTTGCCTAATCTTTGATTTCTCCTCATTTTTATTTTCACCCATATATCCCAAAGACTTCTTCCATATCCCATATTGGCTGCATTCTTCTCTATTTATTCCTGCCTCCCATTGAATACCTCGATGATTCTTCTTCATCCACCATTATAGATCCAGAAAGAAACTATTCATAACTATGAGCTGCTAGTAAACTACTCTGTAACAAAAAAATAATTTGTTTGCAGGTACCTCGGCATTGGTGCTTCAAGCGTAAATATCTGCAAGGTAAACGTGGTATTGAAAAGCCTCCCTTCAATTTACCAGACTTCATCAAACGCACTGGAATTATGGAAATGCGAGCATCATTACAAGATAAAGATGAATCTAAAACTCTTAAAGCTAAAATGCGTGAACGTGCACGACCTAAACTAGGAAAGATTGACATAGATTACCAGAAATTACATGATGCTTTCTTCAAGTAAGTTTTTAACATTACAAGTCAAGTTGGCTGTGATTCTATTTAATAAATAGCTTAACTTAAATCTCATTTTTTAACAGATGGCAAACAAAACCAAAAATGACTATACATGGAGACTTATATTACGAAGGCAAAGAATTCGAAACTAGATTAAAAGAAAAGAAACCAGGTGACCTCTCTGAAGAATTACGTACAGCGTTAGGTATGCCTGTTGGACCGAATGCCCACAAGGTACCTCCCCCATGGCTCATTGCCATGCAACGTTACGGACCACCACCAAATTACCCTAATCTTAAAATACCTGGTTTGAATGCTCCTATACCTGACGGATGCTCTTTTGGATATCACGCTGGAGGTTGGGGTAAACCACCCGTTGATGAAAGTGGTAAACCTTTGTATGGTGATGTCTTTGGAACAAATCAGGCAAATATTGATGTAAGCGCATGAAATTTTGCTTTGGTCAAATCTATTAATAAAATAATTGTTTTAGGATGTGGGAGAAGATATAAATGTCGACCGGTCCTTATGGGGTGAATTAGAATCTGAATCCGAAGAAGAAAGCGAAGAAGAAGAGGAGGAAGAAGATAAAGATAAACAAGGTATGGCCGATGAAAGCGGCCTAATTACACCGGCAGAAGGTTTAGTAACACCCAGTGGGTTAACTAGCATTCCTGCTGGGATGGAAACACCAGAAGCAATTGAGTTGCGAAAGAAAAAGATAGAAAGTGAAATAGAAGGGTTAGTAAAAAATATTTCAGCTTTATCTTTAATTTAATATTTAATTTTGTAGGGGTGAAACGCCAGTTTTATTCCATGTCCTACCAGAAAAACGTAATGAAAGAATTGGTGGTGCTATGATGGCAAGTAGTCATGTGTATGATATGACTGGGGTTGGTGCACCTCCTCCTGCTGTTATATCTGCTAAGAGAGGAGTTCAATCTTCGGCTGAATCACGTGAAGGTATGGTGGAACTTGCCTTAGATCCTTCAGAACTGGATATGGATAGTGATGCAATGGCTGTACGTTATGAACAACAAATGCGGGAAAATCAATCGCAACTACAAAAGGAGGATCTTAGTGATATGTTAGCTGAACATGTGGCCAAACAAAAGGTTTGTCTTTACTGTTTAACATAATTTATTTAGTAATTAATAATTTTTTTTTTATTTGTAGAATAAGAGGAAACGGCAACAAAATTTGGATACAAAACAAACGAAGAAATATAAAGAATTCAAGTTTTAAGTTTCATTATTTTTAAGTTACATCAAAGAAAATTTATACATAAGGAGATTTTGAAGTTTTCTAAAAGTACTAAGATATTTATGGTAGTTTGCTGATTATTATACCTAAGCTAAAATTGTTTCAATGTGAAAAATGAAATTAAAGAATATCGTATAATACACTGTATTTTACTTTTCTAATATTTGAATAGCATTGTGGTATTAAAAAAAAAAGTTAAGTCGCTGGACAATTTAGAAAGTATACATCGAGTAGTGCAAACTGCTTTTAACCTTTGGTAACAAATAATGCATACATTTACATATAAAAGAATCTAAATTCTAGTAAATGAAAACTGAGGTTGTAACAATAAAGAGTGTAAATTTTCTTTGGTTATTGGTATGAGGCTTTGTAAATAGTTCAAGCAAATTGGTGTAACAGTATGTAAGCATTTGTTTAATGTTTAAAGATGATTAAATCGTAAGGTAATTGTAATAGCAGTAATTACTTCTTAAATTCTTTAGTGTATTTGTCAGTAGATGATTGTAATTTTTGGTGATAAATGTGATAATTACAAATACTTTTTCTTCTTCATACGACAATTGTAGATAAACAGAAACATTTTTTTCATAAATGTCGAAATTCGTGTCGGTACTTTAGAAAAAACATCAACTGGCGCTGCCGACAGAGAATCCCCCTAACTCAGATCGAGGATCTGTCAAAATCTGAACTGAAATGGCCATATAATTCGTGAGGGTTGGGGGATGAAGCTGGTCCTGGCCTTGGTATTAGTTTTATAGTTTATCAAAATGGTTTAAATCTTTACTTTGTGTCCGTACTTTGTTGAAAAAAACGTCGTCTGTGTTCTATCACTCACATCATGCAGCTTAAAGAACTGGTTAATGAATTCTAAATATTCGATAGTGGCATTTGCATCTCTGAAGTTTGTTGGCGAGTTGTTGAATTTAGCCAGATATTTAAGCGCTGCAATAACAGTAGGTGAAAATATTTGAACTGCTCTTAGCACGTTCATTTTTTCAAAGGTGTTTGGGTAAAGATGTTTGCACGTTAAATATGGAATGGGTTTTATAATACACGATTTCTGCATGTCATATATTCTTTTCAGGTAATCAGCTGTAATAACACCAGTGCTTGAAGCCATATCGTGGTCTAGAAATAGGTTTCTGGCGTTTTTCACTAAATGACAATAATCAAAGCTGAGAAATAAAGGAATTTCGGGATGTACAGGATGTGCAGTTCTTGTTTTCAGTTCTCCACCACCAAGCATTCTAAAAAGGGCCACATTTGATTTGTGGTTATCAGTAACGAGTCTCAAAATCGTAAACCCACAGTCATGCACTTGTTTAAAAATAGTTAATGTTAATTTATAGAACTGTTCAGAAGAAAGTGTTTTGTGAAAAAAATATCCTACAGGGATGGTGTACTTAGTTGATAACCCATGAATAATGAAACATAATAATTTATTGGCTAAAGAAGGCTGACTTTTAATTTGTCCATGTGGAATGTTGGACATCCCATAAAAGGTATCTTCACCGCGACTGTATTCTAATTTTTCTTTAATTGCATGTCATCAACAATTAGTGTAGTGATGCCGCCCGAGATCGAGAATTCTCGATCTCGGCTCGAATTTCGAGACGAGAGTTAGCAAAACTCGAAAAATCGAAATTTTGCAGGCAGTTAAAAGTATAAACTTTCTACTATTTTTTTTTTGTAAATTAACCAGGAGCGGCGCGAATGGGGGTTATCACCTTTTTCTTGTAACCCGTTTTTCTTAACCATTTGTTTTTTTCCATTTTAGTTTAGAGATTTGTATTCCCTGTTTCCTAATTAACAAAAAAGGTAGGTACTCTTGTTTCAATTCGCCTGGACTAACCGTTTCCTATAAAATGCAGGTTTTCTGTTTAGCCAAAATCAATTTAGAATGCTGGATATGTATGTAAATAAATTTATTGAAAAATAAATTAAAATAAAAATAGTTGCAGTAAGTGTTCGTACTGTTTATACCTTCAATAGGTTACGCTGCATGCAAAATTTCGTATTTTATCTCAAACCGTTTTTAAAATGCAATTGTTTTCCGTTTTTTCAACACCATTTTCAAAGACGTGTAGCTTCCTTATGCTGCGGTTTAGGACAAAATTTTTATAGACATTTTCGACTTATTTTTGCGTCAGGAAGCGGCTGGTAAATTTATGGTACAAGGTTTAGAGACACCCTGTATAATTACAAAATAGTATATTAAGTATTAAGAACGGTAAGGGATGTTTACCGGTCGACGACAATTGTTTGGGGAGGAGCGAAGCGACGACCCCAATTATTGTCGGAGACCGGTAACTCTTAACGTTCGACATGCTTATAACGTTTTTTGCACGATCGCAATAAAAAAAATTTATTTAAAATAGTTATATTTCAAAATGATGAAAGTACCTATATAACCTTATTTTTTTATAAATTGACTGAAATTCACGGTAACCATAGTTATCATGTCTGCAATACAATGAATTATACTACTACTGTTCTAGAACGGTAAGTGAATTACTTACTGTTTTGTTACACCTAGCAACCAGTAAATGCAGCTTACTGTTCTGGCATCGAATCTAGTAAGTTAACAAAAAAGACCGATCGTGCAAAAAATTTCATTTATTTATTAAATGCTAGCGGCAAAATTGCTATACAAATTTTAATTAATATCGCTGAAACTATTGACTATAGTAGGAAAGTATAGTCAGGTAAAAATATGTGATACGAGTATTAAATAAAGATTGTCCTTTTAATTTGTTTAATTTTTAAAACACTACACAACTTATAATAATAACAAAATAAGTGTAAGTAATAAGTATACATTATCCGAAAGAAAATAGACGCTTTGCAAATAATTTATGATTATTCTCGGCAGTCGGCACTGGAACCCCCCTAGGATAATAATCCGATTTACTAAAATCTGAAAACTACCTGGATGGAAATTCTAGAAACGTCTCTGTATAAATAGTAAAGAATTCTAAAATTTGTTTAAGCTAAAGCCGTTCTAAGTACTTTGGTACCTAACTATTCCTGATGTTTGATGGGTTTCCCAAGCTTAACATGTATTTTGTTGTAAACATTCATTTTTAAATTTGCATGTTCCTTAATTCTTGTGCGAACTCCAGAGCTCGAGAGTTCCGAGGATTCTCGCCTCGAGAACGAGAACGAGACGAGAGGTGGGTCTCGAGATCGAGAGGGAAGTTCAACTCTCGTCTCGAAGTCGAGACGAGATCGAGAGTTACCCAACTCTCGTCTCGTTCTCGTCTCGCGGCATCACTAAATTAGTGAGCATACCTTTTCAATCTCGGTCAAATTACTCGCTTCTGCTAATAATCTGCTTTGAATTAACTTAGATAAGCCGTTATCCCCCTGTGTACTACCCATATATCTATTTAAAGTCATTCTTGATGGAGCTTTTAGAAAACTACTTCTTCTACCAAATTCGTAGCCTCTAGGGGAGGCATACCTCCAAGCGATACATTGACGTATAGTTACTTCTGACCATTTTGGTTTTTTCAAAGAATAATTATAAATTTGATCCAATAAAAATGTGACATGAGGATGGAGATCTTTAGCATCAGATTCAATTTTCACAATACAGGTTTGCGCTTTACTTTGGTCATCCAGTCGCTTCCTCATTTGTTGTAATTCCTCGAGTTTCGTTTCATGCTTATCGTTTAAAAGGCGGAGCTTTTCATTTGCTCGGTTTAACTTAGCACGCAAAGTTTCAATTTCATCCAGCAATAAAACCCTATCACTGCAACAAGCATCATTTTTACCACTTACTGTATCTAACAAATTGTGTGAAAATGGGTCATAAACCAATGAATGTGGTAAGATATCATAATCAAATCGGAATGGATATGGTGATTCCGTACAGACACCATCAGACGTAACTGTTGCTGAACACAAATTGGAAGATTTGGTCGCCGAATCATAATTCACATCATTTGAAAATGTAGCGGGAGAGGAAGGTGGGGATACTGACTTTTCACCATTCAAAAGCAAAGTTGGAATAGCATTTGACTTTAATATTTTCCCCATAGTTGTGTAATATAGCAACTGCGTTCAAAATGTTTTCCACACACATATAACTCGGTTGCAATATTTGTGCCTAAAGTTTGTTATATTATCATTATAGAACTGATGCGAATTAGCACAATTATAATTACCTGTAACATTAAATATTTTCATACACCAAATTTTTTTAATTGTATTATGTTTTGGAAAAGAGTGCATTTTGACACTATTTTCCTTTACTTCTCCACATTTTGGGACGCAACATATTCTGCTATACTGTATTTTACCGCTCATATTGAAATGAAGGTAATAATTAGTATCAATTGTGTTATATTAAACAAGACGACGTTAAACAATAATGAATTGCAGTAAAATTCAAATTATTTACATTTCAAATTTGACGCCTGACGTACAGCGCCATTTGCGGCTATAATCACAAATCACTAAGCCTCGGTTGTGGTTAGTGTCTATGCTATAGATTTCTCTTACAAACCACAGATGTCTCTAGTATCGCATTTTTGCACGGCCAACTTCATTAATGACAGCTTACGTAAGCTGTCATTAATGAAGTTGGCCGTGATTTTTGTACCCCCACCGCTCGTGTGTTGTTATTTTCTAGTAACTTTATTTTCAATCTAGTAACTTTATTCTCAAGTTTTCGCATGGTCAGAGTTCTGTCAAAATTTAAATATATATTCAAATTGAAATATCTATTAACAATATTCAACACTGATAATTAAGTTTTATTTATTACGATTTGTGTGTTACTTTTCTGTGTTCTCTTTTGTGATAGTGAAGTTTATTGCTCGGTAAGTTGTTTTTTACGTATCTGTTTCTAGTTACTTAATTAAGTGAAATATATTACTTTTATAGGCTAGCTAATAACAAGGATTGGAGCAATTAACCATTCAAATCTAGGACAATTAGGCCAATGTTATTATAAAGCATAACATTCCAATTGCGATTTGAATAATTATAATTATCAAACACAAAATAATTTTGCAATGACCCAAATGTAAAAATTATAATTTAACAAATATGAAATAATTTTGTAATGACCCAAATGTAACAATATTAACAATTATATTTTAATAAAATGTTTATTTAGGTATATATTTTTGTTTTTAATAATTTCTTGCAGTTTTGATAATCAACATTTGTTGGTGACTTTTAAGCGTCGTCTGCGTTGATATGTGTTCCTGCTGTCACACATAAAGTCTGCCCATAGCTTGAAAATCGTACTTTGAGATAAAACAGATGTCGCGACGACGCGAGTTATAGGAAACTGCATTTTTGGGTCTTATTTAGGATTGAGAAAATATTGCATGGATAGGCAACCAATCTTACAATAGTAAATATTATAGCCGCAAATGGTGCACCAATAATTGCTATTTTTGACAATAAAACTAGTAGATGTTCCGCCAGTTCTATGAGATTTGGTTTTGTCTTTGGGCACCACTCGTACCCACAAATTCCTCGTGCACTGATCTTGCTTTGCGACGTGTATTGATTTTTAAATTCATTTTATTTATTTACTAACAATTTCTCAAAGAGGTTGCGATACAAAATTACTCGCAATCTCACTCTAGAGATGCTTTGTTTACATAACTAACTTAGCCTAAGTAAACCTAGTTGGTAATAAATTGAGGATAAGTGTATAATATATATTGCAGTATAATATTGCACATTATTAGTTACTCGTCATTGCTCACTATTCCTAATAAGGATCACGTGTTGTTTGATTTCTTTCTTAAATTGTTGCTGCTTTAAATTTCTTATATGCTGGGGAAGGTTGTTGTAATTTCGGATCCCTATGGTTAAGAGGTTTTTGGTGCCAAATTTGGTTGTGTTCGTTGTTCCTTGATGTAGGTTTTCTCTGGTTCTTGCGTTGTACTCATGCTTTTCCTTGTTTTTTCCTATTATTGTTGTTGATTTTGATAATTTGTTGTCTATTCCGTGTATGTACTTTAGGGTTTCTAATTTTATTATTTCGTTTATCGTGTGAATTTTAGTTTCATCGTATATCCTAACTGTGCTTGTTCCTGGATGCATACTGAAGATCGCTTTTATTGTTTTATTTTGCTTTACTTGTAATTCCCTTAAGTTATTGTAGTTACTGGTTTGTCCCCATATTGGTGCCATATATGTTAAGTGATGCTTTATGAGTGCATTATACATCATTTTCTTACTTGTGAGGTTGAGGTGTAAGGCTCTCTTGTAAAGGATTCCGATGAGTGGAGTGATTTTTGATTTGATTTTGTTTATGTGCGTATTCCAATTTAGTGACTTGTCCATAATCAATCCTACGAATTTTGTGTCTTCTGCTTCAGTTAAGTATTCATCCCCATATTTTATTTAGTTTGGACCAATTTCTTCCTTATTATTAAACAGCATGAAGTTTGTCTTCTGTGTGTTGAGGCGTAGTTTTTTGTGACACATGTACTTACGTAGGGTTTCAAGGTCCTGATTCATTTGTGTCTTGATGTCGTCGTTGGACGTTCCAGTATATGTTAGCGTGGTATCATCTGCAAAGATTGTTGGTGTTCCATTTAATTTTAGACAACCTAGATCGTTGACAAAGATCATGAATAGGGTAGGTGAGAGAACCGTTCCTTGGGGGACACCTCTAATGCATGTTTTTGTGGGGCTGTTTGTTTCGTTTACTCTTACATATTGTAGTCTGTTATCCAGATAAGAGCACACCCGTTGGTGTGCCATTCCTCTTACACCGGCTTTCTGCAGTGAAGATTTTAGTAATGTGTGGTCCACCGAGTCGAACGCTTTTCGTAAGTCTAGGAATAATGCTGCTGTTTTCTTGTGTTGGTCTATATTGGTTGTAATTTCTATTGTGGTGTCCATCGCAGCGATTTGGGTTCCTGTATTTTTCCTAAACCCATGTTGTTTATTGTACAGTATTTTTTTATTTTCAAGGAAGAACATGATTCTGGACTGGGCAACTTTTTCTATTAATTTGGCAATAGTGGGTGTAATTGTAATCGGTCTGTAATTCGCTGGGTCTTTTTTGTTCCCTCCCTTGTAGAGTGGTATGATTTTTGCTGTTTTGGCTTCGATGGGCAATATCCCTTGTTGCAGTGATATGTTACACATGTGGGTTATTTGATTTATGATTATAGGATAGATTAGTTTGAGTATTTTCGGTGATATTTTATCTTCTGCACTGCTGTTTTTGTTAGGTAGTGTGCGTGTGATCTTTTCTATTTCTTCCCTGTTTGTAGGTGTAAAGAATATGGTATATTGGGTAGAGTTAAGGTCAGTGGCGGCTCGTGGTAATCATACTAGGTAGGGCACAATTAATTGTTTCACGAGGGCTTTATATTATTTATTATTAGTATTGGTGTTGTTAAATAGTAAGTAAATACTAGGACATTTTAGATAATTAAGCAAAACAGGGTTTTAATATTTTGCAAATTCAATATTCTCGGATATTCTGCCAACAATATTATAAAATTCTGTAGTTATAGGTAGGTACGTACCCTCAAATTTTCTCCAACTGCTTATATATAAAATCCAACAAAAAAATTTATTTCGTATTTCACAACCGCACAACCAAGAACACTTTTCATAAAGCTTATTGTTAAATATTCTATTATAGTTTCGTTTCGGAGTAACAGTTACTTGTTTTATAGATAAATCAGGGGTAGGCCGCCCGATTCGTTTTATATTAATTTTATCTTCGAAAGTTAATTCTTTAGATAAAATAAGATTTACCGAATTCATCGTGAGTTTTAACGTATACACTTCCGAATCTTAACTAATATCCGAACATAGTATCCGAATCTCAACTAATATTTTAATTCTCCTACAGTTCTACGTGCTCGTCTTGTAGTACGTGTTTCTAATTGTTTTTGCAATTGCTTGGTTTTCAAGAACTAAAATTCTTTGCGTCATACTTTTCTGCCTCTGTCGCTCTTATTACATTTTATAATACGCCTTTCTTTCTGTTCCAAACGTCAACAGGTGGGGTGGCCTTCCGTCTACTACGTCATTAACGATGTATGTTTTGCTATATTGTAGTATCAAATTACATATTTAACAGGAATATTTTCACAATTTCTACATGAAGCTAGAAGGGGTTCATCCCGTTGAGCCTGCAAGTTGACGCAATCATAAGAGCATTTTATATTATGGTAACTTTAGACAGTGCAGGTCAGGTTGCGTATTAATAATATGTATTCGTTACATTATTAAGTGCCAGATTGCATATTAACAATATATATTTGAAGTGGTCACATACTACCTATTCTAAAGAATTTTGAATTTGTAATATTAAATACTAAAAATGGAGGTTGCTTTGGTGTTTTTGGTGGGGCACGTGCCCCTGTGCCCTTATGGACGAGCCGCCACTGGTTAAGGTCCGTAAAGATATCTTGACTGTTAATGTTTATTGGTGCATGGTTATTTACGCTTTCTCCTGCGGTTATGTAGTATTCATTCATTTTCTCTGCTGCTTCCTTATCTTTGTAGGTTGTTCCATTGATTTCTAGCTCAATGTTTTCACATTTGGGGTTGCTTTTGCTGTTGGAGATTATTTTGTTTAGGATTTTCCATAATTTGTCGCTGTTTCCTTCTGTTCTTTGGATTTGTTGGTTAAAGTAGGTTTTCTTCAGATGCAATCTCTGTTTCGTTATTTCGTTTCTAGTTGATGTGAATTGTTGCTTAAGCTTTTCGTTTTCTTTATCCTGCTTTAATATAATAAATAATAAGCCTGGAATACAAAAACCTTTTATATCTTTTAATTGCTACAGATTCTTTTGAGCCCCAGGTTTTTCATTTAGTTCCCTTACTAATTCCTTCCATGTATTACTATATATTTCATACTCTCGCGGACTCAATCTTGTGTTGTTCGGCAAAATTTTGTGTTGTTCTAACAAATGCAGTAGGCTCCTTTTGAGTTTTACTCATAGAGTCGATCGTACTTTATTCATTTTTACTGCAAAAGTTTGAATTCGTTATTACGATTATGAGGTTATGTCTCCAGGATATTTACACATTTCAATTTCAAGTATTTCTACGACAATCCACGTAAAATATAAGTTAAAATTTAACATTATTTTCCTTACAAAATTCACACTTTTTACGTCAGCTACGTCAGTAATAAGTCAGTTAGAATTTGACATGTGATTTGACACATGTAGCTAGTATTTAAACCGTAAATTAGTTTCCAATGACTCGTATTACGTACAATGACTGAACTAACGATGAACAGACTTTATGTGTGACAGCAGGAACACATATCAACGCAGACGACGCTTTTAAGTATAGCAGTATGAGTGCTGGATTCATCTAGTTCATACATTCAAAATTCCCGCCGGCATGGTTTACTTTTTCTTACAAACACGAGAGGCGCTGTAAATCGCGACAAGCAGTTAACATGGGGGTTGAGTATCTAATTTACTATTGTAAGATTGGTTGCCTATCCATGCGATATTTTCTCAATCCTAAATAAAACCCAAAAATGCAGTTTCCTATAACTCGCGTCGTCGCGACATCTGTTTTATCTCAAAGTACGATTTTCAAGCTATGGGCAGACTTTATGTGTGACTTGTGACAGCAGGAACACCATAGAGAAAGCAACACATATCAACGCAGACGACGGAAAAAAATATCGACTGCCGACGGAGATTATGGCATCATTGATTTGTTTAAAACTTCGTGTCGCTACTTTAAAGAAAACATCGGCTGGCTTTGAAAGCAGGATAAAGCTAGCGTCCGCTATAACCAACGTTAAAATTAGTTGTAATGCTTGTAAATTCTTATTTTTCATGCCAAAAAATATAAAACCAAATTTTCAATGTGATATCAAGGCCAACTGTATCAGACCACCCCAAAGAGGAAGTGGCTATTGTACAGTTGGCTTTGGTGATACTATGAAAATTTTAAAAATTGAGAATTTTTAAATAAAATTGAACTTTGAACATATTGGGCTGAATCATCATATTTTCGTCTTTTGTATCTCCAGTTTCAAGTTCCAATCTTATCAATTGCTCTGTACCTATTTCCAGGCACATATTTTTAGAAGTATACCTACCTAATACGTATCACAAAAAATTTCCATTACTAAACTTTAAGGAACTAGCTGCTCTGTAACTCTTTTTATTCACACTAACGACTTATGCCTCGTTGATGAATCTGGCTGTTAATGTAAGTATTACTAAGCCAGTTTTAACGTTGCAGGTGATATCCTTGTGATTCAGCTATTTCCAGCAACATATTCTCATATAGGAAAGTGAAATAATGACACAGTAGGGTACTTTTTTTCATGCTATTTTACTTTATTCATCCTTGCCATAGATTTTTTATGTACCTACTTGAAATTGTGAAATACAGTACAGATTTACTACTTCTTTTATTGAATCCGTTTCTTTATAATAATGATATGCATAAATTAGTTTTCAGGAACTTTGGTTTTCTAAAGTAAATTATTGTATGGAATAAAAATCCCTATAAAGTTAACTAAAAGAACTGTAGAACTTGATAAACTCATTTTTTAACCGTGGTATTATCAACCTAGGTTGAATTTATGTTTCATCATGAGTGTTTATCGTAATTTAAAAACAGCAGTTTTTATCAGATTGCAAGAACCTTAAGAAAGTTTTATAAACTTTAAATAATTTTGGGTCTAAATTACACAAAACCACCAATAAGACCAAAACTGAAAGAATTGAAGACAAATTTATTAAAGCAATATTTCAACAATGTAAGAAATGTGAATATTAATTGATACATGCTACCTTTACAAAATAAAATTATAATACATCGTCCTTAAATGAAACTTACACTTATCCCATAGTTCCTATTTAAATAAACCTTTTACAAATTTTATTACTGATAAGATTACAAAAAACCATTAAATATCTTATTTAGCCAATTATTCCATGTTAAAGTGCAATGCAAATGATAATAAATATTATAAAACAAACTTAAATAATTGTCAATTAATAAAACCAAAAAAGTTTAAATAAGATCAGCAACATTCATTGGCATTTCATCAATTTGGGTCGAATAATATTGTTCAATATCTCTCAAAATTCTGATATCATCAGATTTGACAAAGTTGATAGCAACACCTTTACGTCCAAAACGTCCTGAACGACCAATACGATGTATGTATAACTCACGATTATTGGGTAGATCATAGTTTATAACCAAACTGACTTGCTGAACATCGATACCTCTTGCCCAAACATCTGTAGTGATTAATACACGACTTTGTCCTGATCGGAATTCTTTCATTATACTGTCACGTTCTTTTTGAGGCATGTCTCCATGCATAGAACTAACAGTAAAATTAGCTTCACGCATTTTCTCTGTTAACCAATCGACTTTGCGCTTGGTATTACAGAAAATAACTGCCTGAGTGATTGTAAGTGTATCATATAGGTCACAGAGAGTATCAAACTTCCATTCTTCTCTTTCTACCGCCACGAAAAATTGTTTTATTCCTTCCAAGGTCAATTCATCACTGCAAGCATTTATAGATATAATTTAAATTCATTAAGGAAATAAATATAACTTACCGTTTTACCAAAATACGTATAGGATCTGTCATAAATTTGGAAGTAATTTCAAGAATTTCATGAGGAAGAGTAGCAGAAATTAATACAACTTGTGTTGATGGAGGTAAAAAGCGATATACATCGTAAATCTGTTCTTTAAATCCTTTATTTAACATTTCATCAGCTTCATCAAGTACCAACATCTTGACTGCTCTGGTTCGAAGTGCACGTCTCCGAATCATGTCTAAAATAAAATCATAAATATTTTGTTTTTTGAAACATTTTACGAATCTTACCATAAACTCTTCCTGGAGTACCACTGACGACATGTTGGCCATAATCTAATTTCCTTATATCTTCACCAAGATTTGTACCTCCAATGCAAGCATGACATTGAACGTTCATAAAATCACCCAAGGCTAAAATAACTTTTTGTATCTGTACAGCAAGTTCTCTTGTGGGTGACAAGCAAAGTACTTGCGTCTCTCGCATTGTAAGGTCAACCGATTGTAAGATTGAGATTGCAAAGGTTGCAGTCTTACCGGTACCTGATTGTGCTTGAGCAATCACATCTCTACCTTTCATTATAGGTTTAATAGCTCGTTGCTGGATAGCAGAAGGTTTTTCGAACCCTACAAAATTTCTAGGTTAGGTATCTGCGACCTAGTTTTAATCAACAATTTAAACTTACCATAAGCGAAAATTCCTCTCATTAACTCTTCTCTTAAACCCATATTTTTGAATTTATCAAGAACTTCCACCCCTTCACTGGTTTCAAACTCAACATTTGTCAAGTCTTCCAGACCAGAAGCGCGGCCCTTCGAAGCCATCCTGGTTGATGTTGTTTACTTACGTTTGGGGTAGAATTTGAAATACGTCGCACGGAAACACAAATTAAGGGTTTTATTTACCTTTTTGAAGTATAATGGTTTATTTATTTTCCAAATACTTCTAAAATAAAATACTGATGCATCAATCAACCTTAGCACTTCTAACCATAGCTTCTAACAATTCTAAAAAGAGAGAGGTATTTAGAATAAATAATATTGTGGGGGAGGATAAGTGATTATATCTTAAAGCTTTTTCGAATATGGTAACTGTATTTCAAAAAATAAGAGTTTTGTTAAAGTTTTAGTAATATTAAGTTAATGAAATAATATACAGTGTAATCTTTAAACACCAATTTTCCATTATTATTTTATATTTTCTCCTTAAGCTTCTTACTTCTAGGATTCACCATGCAGTGTTTATGAATGGAACGACTGTACTATCGAGTGAGCTGTTGATGATAGATTAAATGGCGGTAATTTTAAAATATGTATTGCTTCTACCAACTTCATTAATTTATTCAGTTACTATTGAGAAAACTTGCGCAGACAGATTTCGTCAAATGTAAATCAATTAAATCTTAACATAAATTTATAACCGATAGTTTTAATTTTCAAATAAGGGTAAGAAGTTGTATCGAGGACAAGCTCAAGTGAATGAACTTTTCGGTGGACCGACTGAGCCATCGGCAACATCATCAAATTTTTGACCACGGGACGTAGAGTGCCTGGTTACGTTTATTTAGTGAAGTCGGTTAAATTTTGGATTTCTTATTCACGTTGAAAAAATTGTGCAAAAAATGTGAAAAATAAAGTTTTTGTGCGATCGTTCACTTTCAGTTACAAGTTTTGTGGTTTGGAGATGTGCACTTGGCGGCGGGTTAGTGTTGTGTCAGCAGGTGGAATGAAATGAAACATCATCAAAGTTGGGCGATTATGAAGAAGATGCTAAATTATACCAATGACACCGCGCGGGCATTCGCCCCCCGATGGAAACTATGAAATGCGTATCGCCGATTCGCAAGAGACCTCCAACACCAACTGGACAAAATGTTCCAAAATGACAGAAGAAGGGCACAGAAGACATGGAATGAATGGGAGCACTGATGCAGGCGCACCCAAAGAAGAAGGCCCCAGGAGCGCCTATAATCAAGGAGGCCGACTCAAATTCTTTAAAGGTAACAACTCAGGTACCGTGATTTTCTTACGGGTGTGTCATTCTTCTGATGCATTTTTAGATGGAAAGTTTATTTTGGAGTTGGAGAGGGCTCGGGAGGGTGAAAGAGTCTCATGGGTATCTGTGCCTCGTAAAACTTACTGGCCGCCTCAAGGAAATGCTGCTTCTACACCCACGTACCGCCAAGAAAGCAGCACCTCTCTTAGTGGTAAGTGTTTTTTGCAATACATTTAAAGTTTCTTTTAAGAAATACTTAATGTTAAAGCTTAGCCTCAAACAACTGATGTCGTAATTTACAACTTGCAACAACTGCATTTGTATAACTTTACTGTTGATGCAGAACCACCAGTAATGTTGATATAAGGGGGTTTTACATTTTATAACAAACTAGTTTTATTAACAATAATGGAAATGTAATCATTTTTGACCTCTTCAAGAAAAGTCTGAACTTGATTTTATTTGATTAGATTAGATAAGTCTCCTGGTTTTATTTTATTTGTTTTGCATATGCCAGGAAAGAGTTTTTGTCACTAATATTTAAAAAGGGACCAGGTCATTTAATCAAATAATTGTTATAGGATAGGAGAATGGTAGTCTCGAAGTCTACTCGGCCTTAAATGAGTATTTGCAATAATAAGGATGCTGAAAGACAGTACTGGTATACTAATCATCACAGACTCTAATAATAATATCAGCTATTCTCGTAAAGTGAAACTAAAGAGTTATATTATTGCTTTAAATAAGAGTTGATTTCTTGGTTTTTGGTCCTTTTAACTCCTTAAGGAGTGTACGGCACTTGGTAGCATTTATATAGCTAGTTAAATTGTAAGTGTAACAATGTTGTTAGCCCTGCATATCACCTCTATCCTTTTCTATTTTTGCTTAACGGAGCATATTAATTTGAGTAGTATTTACCGATTTCAGAAATAGCTCTTTCCACTTTTGTTTGTGCTTAGTTAATTTTTTACCTCACTCTATCCTTTCTATACTGTCGTCCATTATTTTTCTGTATTACTTTTCTATGTTTTGACTACTATTTTTGCTTTTCCTTCCCCTTAGTCCCCTTATATTGTCTGGCTTGTCTAGAGAAAGTCTGTAGGGTATCCCCTATCTATTATTATATCCTGTTTTCTCTATAATTCTTCTTTCTATTTGTAATTTTGTCTGCATAGAAAAGAATTAATTTTGATTTACCATATTTAAATAAAATTGAATGTGAATGGAGCATGTCTTCAATTTTCATCAGATCAATATCATAACATTTTAAAAAGGTTTATAGAAATATCGTCTATATTAGCTGCGTTCAATTCCACTAGCAGAGAGTAGCAATTGCTTACGCTTGCTGAAAGCGAAAAATTTTACATTTGAACGCATTGCTGGTACCTTATGTTTGCTTTGATTTATAATCATAACCTCAAACGAGACCAGATTGCCAGTAATATCTAAAATAATAAGAATCATGTTTATTTTCTCATCTAAAAAAGTGTATTTACTCATTATTATAAAAATTATATCAGAATTATTGTTTTTCGATAAATTTGCATGTACAATTTTGAGAGTAAGGTTATGTATTCACGTTTTTGACAGTTGATTCCGCTGGTCGCAGAAAGTAGCAAGTGAAATTTGCGCTTGCAAATGATGCTAGCAATTGGCAGCAAATTGCTGCTATTGAATCTCAGCAAGCCGTTCAGAACGTTTTGCTGTTTGTCGCTGACGGAATTGAACGCAGCTATTATTTTAAATTCTAAATATATTCTCCAGACAGTTGAAAAATACCAATTTGAATTGTTTATACTTTGAAAGTCTTGCTCGAGTAAGTTGTTTCTTTTACCAGGGTACCTATTGTGTTGAAAAGATATAAAATTAATTGTATGGAACAGGTTACGCCATATTTGCATACCACTTTGTAATTGAATGTCTGCTTTAAATTATAATTAATGACATATAAATACAATTAAAGTGTCATTATATCGTTTCAGGTAGGTACAGTATTGTTTTTTTATATTTATATGATGCTGTATTATTTGTGCTCCTAGCTTAACATACCTGTTTTTTAATACATATAGACTGTAGTAGTGTATGCTTATTAGTATTACTGTAAATGAAAGTAAATATTTCTGTTACATTACCGTTTGAGATAACTGTACAATTTAAAAAAATACAAAACACATGGTATACTATAGGGTGGGTCTGCTAAGAAGAATCAGCTGGATATCTCAGTTATCTGAAATATTAAAATAATTCTGTTTGGATAGGCTATCATAGCCAAATTTCTATGTATAGCCACAGTCAAATCTTTTTTAGGCTTTTCCGGCGAGATTACCTAATGCATTTTTTAGTAACCTTAATACCTAAAATTATTTTTTTAAATCTCTAGTTTTATTAATAATTATCGTTTACATAACGCAACCATTTCGATTTTATTTTTGCGCAGCAAAATAAGAATATAAATCAAATTAGAATCGATGGATATTTAAAACTTGTATCTTGATGATTTTTTAGTAATAGGTTTATTTCATAGCAGTTGGAATTGATCCAAATTTGCAGTTTCAGATGACAATAGTTCCATACAGTCTTCTCCATGGCAACGGGATCACTCCTGGAAGCAGTCGACACCCCACCGCAATTTGTCGAAAGAAATGTCTTTCTATTACTGCCGACGGAAAGGTTTACATTTACCCAAAAAGAGTAAAAAGCGTCGACGTCCATATGCAACAAGCCCTAACCCTGTAGATAGCTCCTCCAATAATATTGTAAAAAGTGAGCGAACCGAAAAGAACAGTGTGTGCAATAAAGTGACAAATAAACCTCCAGTGCGTCCATCTCTCCTCTCGATAGTGCAGATGCTCGTTGATAAAAGTGTGTCTAGTACGCCACCTCGTGCGGAAGTGGTTGTGTCTCCTCGGAAACGCTTTCTACGAGAAATGGAGAAAGATAAACTCCAAGTTGATGATGCTTGTCAAAAACGTAGTAGGAGTAAGACACAAACTGTTAGTGTGGCCAGCAGTGCATCTACCGGTACACCCCCTTCGACCATTAAAGTCGAAAGCCCTGTTAGGATAAATGGTACCACAGAGGAAGTACGGGCTACGCGTAATTGCAGTTATAGCATCACTTCCCTACTGGCAGAGGATCGTACTTCCCGGCGCTCTCCAGAGGACTCTCCTAGTCACTTCTCTCCGGTGACGCAGGCTCAGTACTGCTCCCCTCCTTCAGAAGACCCCTGGTACTCTGAGAGTGTGGACCGGTTACGTTCTATAGAACTGTCGGTAAGTTAAGACAGGGGGAGTTAGGGGACCTTATGAAACAATAAAATTTGGTAGACAGTGTATTCCTAGTAAGTGCTATTGCATAACAGTATCTAAATAAAATTATTTACACCAGTAGCGTCCTCAACTAGATGGGAGCATTTTCATTCATTTTTGTAATGCTCAAATAATTTTTTACCATATATTATACCAATTCTAGGTTAAAATTTGGTTTTGTTCGACAATCTTTATGGAGAAATGTTGAATTGACTTTTTCAGGACAATGTCTAGGACAGTAGGACACAAACAATAAGGATTCTTACGCAGCTTTTGACTTGCATTATGAATTGAAATTGATAAAACAATTGACAATTACAAAAATAATGAAGTAAAATGACTCAACCCCCACCTCCCAATTTTGGGTGCTCCTGCTTTACGTACCTACATTTATTTGCATGCTGATAGTAATTACTAGTGCTAGATGCTAGAGCTAGATCATATACCAAATTGCATTACTTTGCAGTATAACGTGTTTGGGAAATTAAATAAAATTTAAATTTCATGTGGGTATCTGTAACAAAGCTTCCCCTGTCCTATCTGTGTTAATGTTTGTTTGTTTATTTCTATGAATGTTACCTATAGTTGAATTTATAATCCATTCCATGTTCTACTTTTTGAATATTATAAAAGTCTATGTGTCTTCTTTCTGCCTTTTCAATTCATCTTTGGATATAGGCCTCCCTGAGTTTTTGCCATATGAACTTGGAGAGGCCTATACATCCAAAGATGGATGAAAAAGTTTGGAAGAAGAAGAAAGAAGACATATAAGTAATACAGTGTGGGTACTTTCAAAACCGAAAATAGGAGAATGGCATTGTAACTAACCTTTATATAGATTCCTGCTCGCCATTTAAACCCACAAGAATGGTAATGGTATGAATAGAATGACAAAAATACAGCGGATGCAATGGTACCAATAAATGTTAGTACTTAGTTACCTTTTTCTGTAAAAAAAATTATAAAATAATGCTATTTTGAAATAACATAGGTTGCTATGACTGTCAACTTTTTTATCTGTCAATTTAATTATTTGACATCAGTCATAAGTTTCTGTTATTAATATCAGATATGAATAATAACGCGTATTCAGTCGAGCAGAGGGTTTTGCAATTCTCCTATGTTCGGCTTTGAAAGTACCCACTCGGTATATTTATAAGATATCCAAAAAGTACATGGGATGGATTACACATTCAACCATAGAAGACGTTCATTGAAACAAACTGAAAAAAAAAACAATTTCCTATAAAAGTAGGTAGTATAAGTAGTAGTTGTTTTTCTACTGAATGTTTGATCCCTATGAAGAAAGCAGTGAGTCTTATTGGGTTGAATTACTGTTCGTTGAGTGTAAAGAGTTTTCAGATGTTTTATCTTGTAATGATGTTTTCTATACATGTTGCACTAGATAATGAATGGGTTACACTCTACTTATTTTAAATACAGTTACAGAAAGTGGCTTTTCTACACAATAAAGATATCTCTGGTGAACAAACTGGTTTGTCAATTTAAGTAAGAATCACGTAAGAATATAAAGGGTGTTTCAAATTCGAGAGCAACCATGGGGATCGCTTGTTATAAGAGATAGAGGGTATAGGTTTAAATTCGGCGCTTTGAAGAATTTTGTGCATAACAATATGCCGCAAAGAAGTTTAACCCAATTACACCCCTTTCTGCGTTACGGAGAAAAATCAAAAACATTGGTTTTAGTTTTTTATTTATACAGGGTGTTTGGTAAGTCGAGGCGAAAAATGAAACCCCATATGTAATTTTTAATTCTAAATCGAAAACAATAGTATATTATATTATTAGGAGTAGAAAGAGTTCTTTTTGTGTTGAGCTTATATTGCGGCCGAGGCGCACGCGCCGAGGCTGTGCAAGTGAGCGAAACACAAATAAGACGTTCTACTCCGAATAATATATACTATTTTTTCTTCAAGTGTAAAAATATTCTGTTGCTGTAAATAAATATTTCCTAAAAAGTCATTTCCACAGGACAACGCTCTCCCCTCTACCAACCTTGGGGGCGGAGCTATGGGCAAAATACTGCCGTTGCCATGGATAAGTAAACACATTATTGTACTAGTAACATTATTTTCATTATTTGACTATTAACAAAATGACTTCCTTCTACATAGCCAGTTCTGTACAACAATACGGATATTATGATACGCTTGAAGAAAAAGAATATTTTTTTATTTTCAACCATATACAGTGCGCGCATAAAGTTTGGAATAATGGAAATAATTCTTTTCCCGGCAAATTTAAAGAAAAACGGTTTGACACGTCAAATTGATTTATTTTAAAATAAATATTTTGATAATTTTCATTTTTCTACCGCTTTCCGGTTTCAAGCAGTGACGTCATCGATATTTTTGCGATATTTTTGTTTTATTTGAATATTTAAAAATTTCAATTTTGTCAAATTAGATTCGTCTGGTGGCATTTAATTTTAAATCACATCACCCATTTTATATTTTTTGCTTAGTTACAAATGAACAACTTCACTTCCCGGCCTTATGGTGTAATGTGTCATTTACTTACATTAATCGTAAAGTGGAATAGTATGAAACAAAAGTATTTGTGTGTATTGTATTGTTAATGGGAATTTACAGGATTTCTCCAAATCCAGTAGATCTGAAATACAGTTACATAAATTCGTATACAAAGTATGATTACGTCATTTGATGACAAATTTTCTCTGCAGAAAATTTCATTGTAATTTGAAAAATATTCAAAAATAGTAACGACATTCTTAAGGCAACTTTTTAGTTTCTAGCAGATGAAACTATTGTTTATGTTTAATAAAACGTTGTGTTCCTTTTAAACCATCAACTTTCCAATCCAATATGGCATTCAGGTTAAATTTCTTTGCAGCATATTTTTATAATTTTGCAAAAGTTCTGAATTTAAATTCACCGTATATCGCTTGACACTTGTAATAAGTGAGATCCCCACGATTGCCTTCCAATTTGCAATACCCTGTATATTAGAAAATACACTAGAAACCCCTTATAAAGCAACAGCAACTATACTATAAGCACCCAACAGATATAACTAAGCTCCTCCCCACAAAACGCGCAATATTAAAATGTTTCTATTGGTCGTATTTCTAAAACTCATAAAACACACTACCTCTGACATTTGACAGTAACATGTGGGTTACGACGTGTCTTCTAACACAGTGAAGTCCATTTATTATGCAATATAAATAGGCATATTGCAAGTTAAATGAACCGGCCACTTATCATTGGAATATAGGCAACCCAGTATACTCTGCTTACTGACTTTAATTATTGTTTGTCACCTGTTAAATTTAGTTTTTTTTAATATTTAATACAGAACAAGATTGAAAACTACCGATTTATTGAAAACATCATTTATACTGACCAAGAATTTGTTTTTGTCAATTTTTTTTTCATGTGTCAAATTTTCTAGATCTTGATATAGACACATTAGGGACTGGTTTGTTTTTTACATTTTACACTGAAATAATCCCTAACATTAATACTATTGATAATTCGATAATCCGGAGTGATATAGCATACACATTTCTATTTTTGTTTCGTCTGTATAGATCATATTTCCTGTAATCTTTCGTTTTAAATCTTGTTTTTATTAAAAACTAAAAAAACACTGTAATTAATTGACAAACAATAATTAAAGTCTGTAAACAGGGACAAGAGTGCTTAGCAGTGTATAATGGGTTGCCTATATTCCAATGATAAAGTGGCCGGTTCATTTAACTTGCAATATGTTGCATAATAACTGGACTTCACTGTATAAAGCCAACTGGATTTGAAAACTTTTTAGTTGCTCGTTATACTTATAATGCAGGGTTCACAAGTAAGGCGTAGTACACGTATCGCGTTTTGACGTAAACCCATAGAATTACGGCGTTTGCAGAAATCGAGCAATTCTATTGGCTCAGGCAAAGACGGTATACGCATATGCGTCAATTACGGAGCACGACAAAAAATCTGCCATTTTTAATCCAGTAACCTTGGTAATATCAAAACCACAGCATTACAATTTCAAAATATTTCAATCACCTATTCTGCCCTGCTAAGCTGAAAGGTCCTATCTGACAATAACAAGGTTTTGAGTTATTTGCATTTTTCTGTAGTGTAATATGCCATTCATGTCAGATTGGACAAACTTAACATGAAAATTAACATGATTTAGGCCCGGTTTATTCACCTACCAGTAAAGTCCCCAGTAATTTTACTTGACGGTTTAGAACTAATAAACTACTTGTCACCTATAAATGCATTACTGGGCAGATTAACTTATAGGGTACTTTTTCTGCCAAGTAAAATTTAATGCTTAGTTAGTTGACAGTTGATAGTTTTCACTTTATCACATTACAAAACGTATAGCGCTATTTCCTTCTATTTACATGAAACATGACTATCTATTTAAAAACATTTGTTTCATACAAGTTGCTACTTATATGATAAAATTACTTGTCAGCAAGTGAAAAGACTGAAAATTTACTGGTAACCTATAAAGTTAATTGTCAAGTAGTTACTGGGGACTTTACTGGTAGGCGAATAAACCGGCCCTTAGAATGCAGATAGGGCATTCTAGTTTGGAATAGGAGTTAAAATACAGTCTACTTTACCAGATACTGATGTTAGGACAAAAACTCAAATTTTGTCAGATAGGACCTTTCAGCTTAGCAGGGCAGTAAAGGGTTCGAACATCGAGAATCATGGTCCAACCCGGTGAATAAATAACTACACGTTCATGGGTTGTCATAGGGACCGTTCATTATGTTGCATACCTCGGTGGGTAAGCGCAATATGTATGTTAACCGCTAGACCAGTTCGTTGACAACCCATAGTAGTTACCCACCCAAGTAGCCCCGTTGCTAACGTGCTGACATCGCATGACCGGTCCCTATTATACTTCAAATTAAAAATTTAAAGCTAATTTAACAAATTAAAGGTGAGCTAATGTACATGCGCAATGGATCGACCAATAGAATGACGTCTCCCTGTATGGCGTACCTCTTATAAAGGTATTATGCAGGGTGTCCGGAAACAACGTTCCGTAACTTCGGGAGATGATTCTACATCCAAAAATATGAAGAAAAGTTCTCATGAACAGGGGTCCGGAAAAGCTTTCTAACGGAGCTACGGCTCTTTGAAGAGGGACCTCAAAATGTGTTGTTTTATTAATTAGTTAATCAATACACCCTACTCGTTACGCACGCCCCTGGCTTTTTTTTCTATTTTTAACATTACCAAACTATTTCCCGTACCAAATATACCCTGGGTACCAAATTTTATCAATCTCGTTTCAGTATTGATTAACTAATTAATAAAACAACACATTTTGAGGCCCCTCTTCAAAGAGCCGTAGCTCCGTTAGAAAGCTTTTCCGGACCCCTGTGCATGAGAACTTTTCTTCATATTTTTGGATGTAGAATCATCTCCCGAAGTTACGGATCGTTGTTTCCGGACACCCTGTATAGGGTCTCTAACGTTAAGAAAGTGCTACTTGCTACTTAACTACTGTTTTAGATATTTATTATAAATGTCTTATTAAGTAATTTTGTGAATTTTGTTCCAGCAAGTAGACAAAAGGGCTCTATCAGCATATTCACCATATCCATATATGTCACCTTACATGTACCCATACTCGTTGCCACCATACTACTCGCCTGGAGTATATGGGCGAAGCTACATGGTACCACCTGTATATCCTACTCCACCTATGCCTGTTCCAATCAGGCATGACGCTCCATCCTGCTCGTGGACTGCCGACACACCAAAGGATGTAGAACACAGGGATGACAATATCACAGGTATATGATGATTATGATTAGGTATACTATAGAAGATACTATACCAAAATAACAAAAAATGCTACTTAAATAAGTGTTTATTCTGTTACCATCGAATTTTTTTAATGAAACAGTAATTATTATTGCATTTTGGAAATGCTCTAATCTGCAACACTATGTAGGATTTATGCAACCCAAGATAAGCTTTTTTAATAGTTAACCTAGTCAAATTAGACAAATTGAGGGAAAAAATCCAAGACTTGAAAATTGGTACTATGCTTGTTCCTTGGTACCTACAATAATTATTGTGTATTATAAAGCTCCACCAAGATTACAATGCCCCGGAAAATATGTCAACTAAATTGTGAAAGACAAGCCACGACAATACGTTCACCAATAGCAAACAATTATACTCAAAAGTACATTCACTGAAAAAATTCAATGACGTTTGAAATTTTAATATTTTGAGTGTTTGTCAGATTGTTTTGACGTTTAAAATCTGTTAAGTATGAATGCTAAATCGAGGAAGATAATTCATTCTGAAGCCAGAAATATCATTCGGAAGGTCATGGAATTCTTCGAATGAAAAGTATTTTGACTGTACTTTGAAAAAGTATAACAGCGCCAGACACACCTTCTTTCAACTTTGTAAGCTTGGACGAGTTGTACACAACACCACAGACAACATACGCTTTAATAGACACCCAACGCGCATGCTAAAGAGAGGGGATTGAAATCAGCGCCTCTGGTGTTTGGTGGCTAGAAATAGTAAAAGAGCGGGAGATTTGAATCATTTTACGTTTCTTCTTGGCATGGCATACCTATAATTAATATAATACTAAAACGTTGAATTTGACAGCCAACTATATATATTACATAAGGCACAAAATACAAATACTCTTTTTTTCTGTATTTTGTGCCTTAATAATATATATTTGGCTGCCAAATCCAACGTTTTATTATATTAATTCCAGCTGTTTTTCGTTTAAATAGGTATACAAAAGAAAAATTGATTAAAAAACGTATTTATTTTGTAAATTACATCACGACTATTTTAGAAGGTAATAAATAGGTAAACTCTAGCGTTTATATAGAGGGGTAGGTAATAAATAGGTTTATGGAATTATATATTATTTAACTTTGACTAAACCGCAATTGGGATGTTGCTTATACTAGCAAACATTATTTATATTACATAGAACACTAATGTAAGAGGTAAAACGTTTAGAGAAGAAGTAATTTCATACAGTAAAATACATAAAAGAATGCGACTTGACAAGTGCAGCGTACCCAACTGTACAGTTAACTTGCTTCCAAGACATCGCTTTCCTAATCCAAATCAGGATTTGCAATTATTAGAAAAATGGCGTGAGGCTATTCAAAATCCTGCACTAACCAATTTAGACCCCCGAGACTTATGCAACAAGAAAGTTTGCCACGTGCATTTTAGGGCTAGTTATTTTAGTCCTGGTGCAAGATGACTATATTGGAATGCTATCCCATCCCTTCATTTACCACCACAATCAAGTACGTTAAATGAGCTATTTTCATGCCTTTTAATAACGATATGTGATTTAAACTATATATTATTTCTGTTGTAGCTGTATTTATTCTGGAAGACACAGCAACGCCTTCGGTGATTGTTACTGAAGCCGGTAAAAGAACCGATATCTATGTAGATAATGAATTTCGTAAGTGAATTATCGCAATTAAAATTAATAGTAAATTTTTCAATTCACTATGTTTGTAGAAAATAATGATTACGCTGCAGGAGTGCCTTTGGTTTTAATTAATGACACCATTGAAAATAATGGTACCAATGCTGAGAATAGTACTGTTTTAAATTTTGGTAAAGCTAAAGACAGTTTCAACCTGTATGTTGTACATTTACCTCGACGGGTGGTGCTAAACCTTATCAAATCAAAACAATTTTGAAAGAAATTTTGTCGAGATTACTTAACATAGGTTTACGACCGATTGCGACGATATGCAATCTAGTTACTTCCAATGTTAGTGTTTTACAATCTTTATAATAGAAGACACAAAGGCAGAGTATTTTCCAGCCTCTCCAATTTGATACGCAGAAATTGTGCCAGATGATTCAATTTAGTTAAATGAGGCTCCATGTTTTCAGACAACTTTGTTGCTTTATCAAGTCTCCTCTTGAAACTGTCTTTAGCTTTTTTGGAGCTGTTGAGTTGTTTTGATAGAGACTTCACAAATCCATATAATTTAGTTTTTCTGGGGCTCATGTCGTTTCGAAAAATTCCCACGCTTTTCAGTATTCTAGCAGGTGTATCAATTTTGCCTAAAATAAAAGAAAAAACATATTAATTCTAATTACAAAAATAGATAAAGGTAATGATGTACTTTAATCTGGTACTAACTTACCAAAATTTAAAACAGTAGGTACTACTATCCTCAGCATTGGTACCATTATTTTCAATGGTGTCATTAATTATAACCAAAGGCACTCCTGCAGCGTAATCATTATTTTCTACAAACATAGTGAATTGAAAAATTTATTATTAATTTTAATTGCGATAATTCACTTACAAAATTCATTATCGACATATCTTTTCCCGGCTTCAGTAACAATCAGCGAAGACATTGCTGTGTCTTCCAGAATAAATACAGCTACAACAGAAATAATATATAGTTTAAATCACATATAGTTATTAAAAGGCATGAAAATATAAACTTACTTGATTGCGGTGGTAAATGAAGGGATGGGATAGCATTCCAATATAGCCTTTTTGCACCAGGACTAAAATAACATTCGACGAAGTAAAGGAAACACAAAGTGAAGGTTATGTTAGAACAACAATGTGCACACTTACAGCTTGTACGTGTTTAGTGATTTAGTTCAGTTTAGTTATAAACGTAAAAAGTTACCAAAGTAATGGCATATAGCGACATCTCACGATTGGTGGCTTTATTAACTATAATCACGTGACTGGTTTTTTTTGTTTCCATTTAACTTGAACGTCTATTAAAGCCTATGTAGTTTGTGCACAACACACACCACTTGCACACCACTTTTCCCCGATTTTCGCTTATATCTCCATAACTATCAACCCTATTGAAAATGTATCCATGGCAAATACAAAGTTAAAGTAGACCAAATACCCTACAAAAAAGGTCCTATTTATTCATCATACTTTCAAAGTTATAACAGTTTATCCTAGGGAATCCTAGCTTCTGTAATTCCAAGAAGTAATATGTTTTAGCCTTCACTTTCCCCTTTCCTGGTTTAACGAAGAGTATATTACTTTGTGGTGGGGCTAATCGCCAATGCAAGCAACAAAACCAGCAATTCAATATCTTTACCCATTAGTGCAATCTTACCCTCATGGTGCTTTGTCAAGTTCACATCGCACAATGATAGTATCAGCACCCTCTCAGCTGTTGTTATTTCAATATCTTCCATATTCAATTTCTGACACAGCATATTATAATGAACTTAGGCCCAACTGCACCCGTTACACTTAAATAATAAGTGTCGGTTAAAAAGATTAATTCCCATGGATACAACTGTTATAACTTAAATAACATAAGTGAAACTATGATGAATGAATAGGACCTTTTATGTAGGAAGTTTTGTCTACCATAGTTTTGCATATGGATAAGTTTTCCTTAGGGTGGATAATTACGGAGATATAAGCAAAAATTGAGGGAAACTCATTTGTAAACAGCTCCCCCGACCCCCGCTCGCCCCTTCCCGCCATGACTTTTAGTATGTTGTACTGTAGGTACCAACGAACAACTATACCAATTTTCAAAACTCTTTGATTTTTTTCCCTTGATTGCCATATTTTTGTTTAATTTGACTGCGCTAAGTGAGGGAGCAAAAAGTTTTCAAATCGAGTTGACTGCGTAGGTATGTAGAAGGCATGTTGTACTCATATGTTACATACTCGCGCACAGAGGTGAACACTAACAGGAACTAACTTCAAAACCGACATTTGTTTAAGGTTCAATTTCGGCATTCAACATAATTTCAAAGGCCACTCTAATTGGAAAACTTTTTGATTGCTCTTTATTAATAATTATTTTAAATTGTTTATTTTAGTACCACAGAAATATACAAATTTAAATACACAAAACAGTTGAATATTTTCTAAACATTTGTATTTTAAATATAGCAAAGTAATTCATTAAAATATGCACTTCAAAAATAAAATTATTTTATTTAAAATAAAGGGGTTTTATCAAGGGTTTTATATTGTCCTACTAAATACGCCGTATCAAAACAATCTCTCAATGCAATTCCTGTCTGTTTTGAATAATAACCGAAATATAACAGAATGCTACTTCACATGAACACCCTATACAGGGTATCCACGACATCGCGAGAAAAAAAATTACACACGTTCTACAACACAATTGTTACCATAGGATTTAGTTCCATGTGCCTTAAGAGGGCGGCCGCTGCGCTTTTTGTCGATAGAGGGCAGCAGCCACAAAATTTTTGTTAGTTTTAAATTTCATGTAAAATGCAATCTTGATTCGTAATTTAAATTCAATTTGAAAATTAGCCAAAAAGAAATTTTTATGATATTAAATTACGTCAAATTCTGTGAATACCTAAGTAGGTATGGCATACAGAATGTAAACTTCAAGTCCGAGTCGTTAACGTTGGATAATAATGTTTTTCTGGCCATTGTCAAACAGAAACTTTAAGAATGTAGAAAAACATTATTATCCAACGTTAATGAAGTTGAAGTTGAAGTCTGTATGACCATACCGTATTCACAGAATTTGACGTAATTTAATATATAACAATTTCTTTTTTGCTAATTTTCAAATTGAATTTAAATTCAGAATCAAAACTTCAGTTTACATGGAAAAAAAAACTTCCAAGTGGAATACGAACATCCACCACTGTATCTGTTTTATTTGTAAATTTATACAGGGTGGTGACTTGAGCAACACAGCATAGGGATTTTAATGGTAAATTCTTAATGTTGAATTATTGGCTCCCCTGATTATTTTAGAGCAAAAGTGTGTGAAAGTTTTTTGCAGAGAAAAAAATTCTGCATCTGTTCATACTACTATTATTTATAATTTTCTATTTTCCGGAAGCGTAGAAATAGAAGAAATTAAAAATGGTCTTTTTAAAGAAATCAGTGATGCCTTGGAATTATCTAAACAAACAACATTCGCATTTACATCTGTCATTACGGTTTGAAGTTTATAACTGATTACTAAATTCTATTATTTTTAAAATGTATTCAACGAAACAAAAAGTAGAAATAATTGTTTAGCGTAAAATATACGAATAGGCAAATTCCAAATAGTACAACGAATCACAGACTAATGTGTACATAAGATTGAAGTTTGTTTTGTAAAACAATAGTAGGTAGATTGTTTTATTAGGATGAAAAGTGTCACTTTTTTTGACGAGCAAATTTTGCATGTGTGAGGCGGAGCGTAGCGTAGCCGAACGGATGCGATATTGCGAGTCAAAAGAAGTCACTTTTAATCCGAATGAAACATACTATTTTTTCCGCAACCGGAACAACCGGATTCAAAATAATAAAATTAAGATGCGAGGAATTAGAGAACACTGCTACTACTAAAATCAAGTCTTCTTAGCTTTTTTTTTTCAATTTTATTTATTCTGTCAAACCCAGCCAAACCATCGAAAATGTTTGAACAAGATAATGGTAACGAAGATACACCACCAGAAATTTTAGACCGTGCAAAAGAAGTTGTATCAAATCTTCTGCCCAATAAATCTCGAGAAGTATACGAAGGTGCCTACAACAAATTTTTAAATTGGTGTAACGAGAAAACCGTAAAATCGTACTCGGAAAGCGTACTATTAGCAAACTATTAGCGTACTTTTCCGAATTGTCCACTAAAATGAAGGCTTCTACTCTTTGGGCGCAATATTCAATGTTGAAGGGTGTGCAAAGAACAGGTGGATCGATTCTTGGAGTGTGCTCCTAATAAGCAATACTTGATGATGAAGGTGTGTTTTAGTTTTAAAATCGAATATTTTACGATAATTAAATTTTGACGTTTGTAGGTTATATTAATTTTGGGTGTTGCTGGAGCTTGTCCCTGCGACGAGTTACTACATTTAAAGATTAATGATATTGAAGATCTTAAATCAGTCTTACTGATTAAAATTCCTAAGATCCTAACATTAAAACTAATAAGGCTAGATCATTTACTGTGATGGGAGATAGCTATTTAAATATTTACAGAAAATTCTTTGTCTAATATCTTTGTAGTGTTTTTCTTAAATAAATGTTATTCACATAACAAACCAAAATCTTAACCAAAAAAGTTAAAAGTAAAAGTTCCTAGGAAGTAAAAGTACTTTTACTTCCTAGGAACTAAAAGTGTTGCCTAGCAACACACACATTTTTTTACTAATAACAAAAACATCAATTTCACTGTCTGTTTTTGGTATCAAAAGTGATCACTTTTAAGCCGGTTGCGGAAAAAAATATAATCTTGTTTTCTATTACCTCGTTTTATTGCTTCAACAAGAAAAAAAATGTAATGAGACAGAAATGTTGGTGCGTTTTTGTGATTTTATAATTCCATCACTGATTTTTTTAAAAAGACCATTTTTAATTTCTTATTTCTACGCTTCCGGAAAATGGAAAATTATAAATAATAGTATGAACAGATGCAGAATTTTTTTCTCTACAAAAAACCTCAACACACTTTTGCTCTAAAATAATTAGGGGAGTCAATAATTTATTGTACATTAAGAATTTACCATTGAATCCCTATGCTGCGTCGCTCAGGTCACCACCCGGAATAGTTAGAGAGAAATAATTATGCAGCCCTTGAGTTCATAAGAGCAAGTAGCCCCTCAAATTATTTTAACAGCTTTACACTTCATCAATACCGATTTCTTGATTTTGGTATTCTTCTTTTGTCAATTGTGTTTTACAATTTGTCAAATGACTTCAATCCGAGTTGTAGGGGACCATTCATGCGGCCTGGGATAATTGTTAAATATATCTACCTGCTTTTATTTTATAGTTTATAGTATGACTATGAGCGAAGAACTAAAATATAAATTTGGCAACATGAATACAAGTAGTGGCTGGTAAATTTGTTTGCAACAAGTACGTTGTTCAGTTCGCTGTTTCTAAGGAAACCATAATAATGTATCATCGCCTTGTTGCCAAATAAATTTTCAGAGACCTTGGCTTAACGAAGAAATTTAGATTTTCAAAATTAAACTATGATTAAATTTAATTAGACGCTGTGAGCATTCGAATTTACACAAATTCTTAAATAGGATTCTCATTCATGCATTTCCATGCAGCAACTGAGATGCCGCAGTGAAAATGCATTCACACTACCCATTTTTTCGTGCAATTTTTAATGTGCAATTAAATGCACAGTTTAGAACTTGTTCTATTTCTTTGCAGTTTGTAGCTGCAATTCTAGTGATTTTCTGGGGATATTCCTTTTACCAACTTGCTTGTAAACCGGGCCCATATATGTGGCGGTGTATTTATAGTGTATGTGGTTAGTGAAAATCAAAGTGAAAATGTCTTGTGGAACACAACCCAGAAAAAGAAAATGCCGTTTACATGGCCACGGGATATGACAAAAGATTAGATCCTTTAAAGTGCTGTTTATGTAGGATTACCAACATTGTATTATAACTAACAATGTTGGTTGGTAAAATATAAAATCCCTGTAGTGTTTTTTCCACTGCATTTTAAGTTGCACGAGTGTGAATGTATGTGGCATTTTTGGAGTTGCGCAACTAGTTGCTGCATGGAAATGCACGAGTGTGAATCCTACTTTAGAAGGCACAAAGCTTTTTATGAAAAATGATACCACCTTTAAAATTCATAAGAATAAAGAAGTTGAGTTCTTAAGTATAAACTCGGAGTGATTATTTTTAGTCGCTTGTAGCAATGAAGAATACACGTACCCCTTTTATTGTTTACTTTCTCTTTATAGTATAACCTCCAACATGTACAATACAAACGTATGTCTAGATTTTTTCTTTACGTCACGGCGACATCGGTTAAGTTGGTCCTGTACGGTGGCGAACGAAGCAGGTAGATGTGATTGACAGAAAGTTGCTGTTGGGATAGCGATTCGGGTTCCCAACAGCAGCGGTTCCCAACATGTTCTGATTTTATGACCAATATTTTTATTAATATTCAAATAGATAGCTTAAAACTGTTTTGGTATCGCTGGTGCAAAACAGTAGAATGTCTCGAATTACAGTGAGCCGAGTTAACTTACTTCATACCACAGTCTGGACTTTGGACCCGACAAATAATAGTCACTTCTACTTTATCCGCTTATAACTCTGTGAATTAAGATTTTATTTAACATTTTTCCCATGCTGCATTAATGATCCCTACAACTACCACCGAGAAAATGCGCCATTGCGGACTTACCCTACATATAGTCATTTCTTAATATAACTGGTTTTTTATTTAAATATATTTTCAGATATGCCACTGAACCTGTCTAAACATGCCGGTTGAGCCGACCTTCTACCGTGCCTTCCAAGTATACAAAATAACGATATTTTTGTATATATAAATATAGATATTCTTATAAGAGCATATTGTATGATTGGGGTGTGTTTTATTAAATTGCATACTGATTTTGCTCGATTATGTGCTTACCATTCAATTGTAGTCCCTGTGAAGACAATCAAAACTCAAATGGAAATAGTTTGTTTTTATTATCAATACTACATAGTTTGTTAATGGGTTTACTTTTTTCTTTTGAATTTTAAACAATTTGACGATCAATATCCTTTGGAAAATTTAGGAGCATAATGAAAAATATTTTCTTGTTGGATTTTTAAAATTACCGTTTTATTTTTGTGAGTTCTTATTAACATGATCTTAGGCATGTTTTAAATATACAAAACAAATCAATTGCAATAATTGTATTAAGATACCTGAACACTGAATATTCAAGAAAAAATAATTTTACGATTTATAAAATCTCTTAAGTCTTAGGTCTTAGGAAGAGATTGTTTTTGTTATTTGATCAATAATGTCAAAACCATGAAATATGTTACCAGTCTGTAAACTTCTTCTGGTGGCTTATTTTTTTTATGAACATTTGTTTTATGAAATTGTTATACATAGGTATTATATAAAAATTGAAAATTATGCCATCGGGGTACAAATAATTGACATTATTAAAAATTGTTGCACTACAATGTGGAAAGTCACGGCCCTCATTCATCATTAAAAAAATCTTTTAAGGATTAAAGGGCGTTTATAAGGAAAAAAAATAACGTCAATTACAATTCGACGATTAAAATCCTATTAATAGAATGCTGTAGTAGGAAGTACTCCCTTTCAGTGTAATAGCACCAGTTCTGGTCCCTGGGGATTTGTTAATATTTCTTAGGCTTAATTTAAAACGGTTACTGAACAGTGATTGATTACTATACCCTAAATAATGAAAGTTAAATATTACAAAAGACTGTTACTATGGGTTACCTTTAAAATGTTTTATTTAATTTAGGCCCAACTACAAGGGTTACACTTAAATAAGAAGCATCACTTAAAAGTTTAATTGTAATGAATACAATTCTTGTAGCAATTGTATCCACCAAGAATTGCTACAAGAATTGTATCCATGATAATATTGTAAGCGACATTTATTATTTAAGTATATCCGGTGCACTTGAGCCTTAGGAAATTATAAATCGTTCATTATGATAAAATTTAAATATCAAAGATGCAATTGATCACATTTATGAATGTAAGATGATGTTTAGTTGCCTTCTCATGGATTAACAACTGAAATAGAGAGCTAGATATTGTCAACTATATTTGTTGTATAATTTAACTTAAAAAGCACCTTAAATTAATGCAAATGTCCAATCAGTTTAGAATAGAACATTTCTTAAGACCTTTACAACCTTATGCAGATTCCTCTTTTAAATATACTTTTAGTTAAAACCATCTCAAATTTGGTTCATTCTTAAACCAAGAAGACACAAAATCACTTTTTTTTAAGGAAAATTTGAAAACGATAACTGAAAATGGCTGTTACTGGTTAATGGTGCTAGTAAAGTAACATTTTGTGTATAAAAAATTTCCGAATAATGTGTAAAATTGGATGCAAAATGGAAATTTCTATGATAATTTATGTTGCATAAGTATTATTTTAAGCTTTTGTTTTTAGTCCAAAAAGATCTTAGTTTTCCATTTTGTAACTTATTTTCTCATATTCTAGGCTCTCTGAAAAATAAGTTTTTATACTAGTTTTAAAGCAAAATTTGAACTTTTTTTTAGTTTGTTGTGCAATGCAGTAAAAAAGTTGATGGTAGGAGTGTATAATTTTTATTATAGTGTATATATCAGCTCAACTTTAAAATTACTAATTTTTGTAAAAAAGATTTTCATGTTTATATAAAATAACAAAGTCTAGTGTAACCACTTTCTATTAATATTTAATGTAATTTTTTATGATATTTTCAAATTGTAAATATGTTTTATGGTTACTTTTTTGTAACTTCAGTTAAAAATAATGTTTATTCAGTTGGACTAGTTTTTTTTGTAATTGACTTTTGCATATCACATCAGCAGCAGTTCTAAAACAATTTCCATCAATGCCATACTACACTATAAGTGCCCAACAGACAAAGCCAGTCAATGTTTTACAAAGTATTGACACAAAGCAAAGTTGTAAACCACAAGGCAATAATTATGCCATATTCTCCATCGACGGCGCTGTTGACTTGTTAATTTTAATTTCAAATCAATTTTCGCTTTAATTGTAATTGTTGACATAGCTACTATGACTTTAAATATTAAAAAACGAGATAATTTACAGTAATTAGACATTACAAATTTACATAATAGAAGCGCCCCTTGCGGCGAGTTATGACATCTTTCTTGCCTCTGTAACGTCAAAATTCGTGTCGGGACTTTAGAAGCCACAATTGACTGGCTTTGCCAACAGAGTGATCCCTACGCCCCCTGTGGTAGAGCCTGATACACATCAAAACAATAATTGTGTGAACTGCATCTGTTGGGTGCAGGGGTATATAAAAATAGTTACATTCTGTAAGAGAAAAGTTGAGTCATCAAATCTTGAGAAAATAATTCTATTTACTACTACTTGATTTTTTTAAGTAAAATTATTAGTTGCGTTCAATGGCCTAGCAGATATTTGCCGAGTTGTGCGAAGTAGCTAACTTAGCTTACATTTTTTATGCTGAAAGAAGTTGGCCGTGGTTTTATATGACTTCCGGTTTGGATCAACAATGGATTGTTCAACATATAGCAGCCATTGCTCTGAACAGTTTAGTGCCGAATTGCTGAGTCAGTTGAACACAACTAATAATTAAAAGTATTATATATTTACGACTTAATAACTAAATTCAAAAAAGACGTATAGAATATACAGTTTTATTCCTGCTGCATATGTATTTTTGTCTTATTAGCAATGAAAATAATTTTCAGGGGCATGTGTTAATATTTGTGAACTGCTGTAGTTTAGTGTTTGTAGGTATGTAGTGCTTATTGACAAAAAATTGAGTAAATTCAAAGTAATTAATGTAGTGTATGATCCACAAATAATAATTTATTACAAAATGCAAGACTAAAACTTCCACTGCGGTGTCGATAAACACTATATGCTTACCAAGTTTCTCTTGGTACTTTTTGCCTAAATTTGCATTGACAATGACAATTATTGTATGCGATGTTTGTTGAAGTTGCCTTAACTCTGTGTAGCAAAGTGTTGTGAAATGAATGTAAAATCCTAGATATTTATTATAATTTAACCTAAGCATTTATTTACAGCTTATTTTAAAATTGAACCTTTTTCTTGTTTTATTAAAATTAATGAAGTAAAGAGGTGTAGACTCCCAAAATGACTTGTACAGTAGACTGAAGATGTTTCCAGAGTTTTCCTGATAAGGGAGTTGTTATAAATATTATTTGTACACCGTCTAATCAAAATATTTTGTGCTTCCAACTGATTTTGCTACAAGTAAGCTTTAATTTGCCGAAATTAAAAAGTATGTAATTTGTAACACTCTGAGATTTTGTAAGTGTCAAAATGTTACGACGCACATTTTTTCAATGAAAACTGCCTGGATTTTTATATGTTAAGTATCATGTCTGGAAAAGTGTGTTTTATAATAAGCAATTGGATAAATATATATTTTCTCAAGTAATAAATAACATCAATTTGATACATAATGTGTAAAAGACAATAGAATGTACGGAATAATATTGTATTATATTATAATTAGTCGCATATTAAGTAATAGTCTGGATATTTTTAGATACGAAATATTTAATGTACCGATTGATGTAGAGTATTATTACTTTGTGCCATTAGCTATTAACCTTTTGACTGAAGTTAATTTAACATGAAACTTTAGGCAGTGGCTTTCAACATGTACTTATTATCTATTAAATTGTAACGATTTCTATCCACCTTTGTCAAATTCTGTGTTAAATACCTTCAGTCTTTTCTCAACTGTTGCTTTCGTAAGATATCAGTAACCCATATTGGCACTTATTTATTGTGATACAATGAATGTTAGGTTTTTGTTCATATTAACACAGGAGTCCAACTTTTGAACTGACTATTTATATCTTGTATTTCTATGAAAATAAAACTGTATGTGTGTCTTGTACTGTCAAATATACATTTAAATAATTAAACATTTCTCTTCCTTTTAATTACTACCAGTAAACATAATATAATACAGGATGTCCCATACTTCAACGAACAAAGCTGAAGGGCATTTTACAACGTATGGGTCACTAGCTAGATCTTTGTTATTTATGAAATTTGAAGAAAAAAACATTTCAAGACCTACTCAAGAGGTAAGCATGTCCCTGTGAAAGATATAACGATATTTAAAAAGCCTCTTCCTTTTCCATGGCCCATGAATTATATTTTAAATCAACTGCTGTTCCGCTACGTTTCTCAAAACCAGTTGATCGTTTTTTTAAAGTACTGACACGAATTTTGATGTTAATGTAGGCAACAATAACGTATCACTTTCCGCAAGAGGCGCTTTAGCTAGGCAATCTGTCTTAAATATAAGTTAGTGGTAGGGTTGCCAGATGTTAGAAGCTGATATATATGAGACAAGCTGTAAAAATATGAGATTGCAAAAAAAAAATTGAGAATTGGCATAAACGCAGAACAGTAAAAAAAACTAAAACGGTGGTAGTACTTTTTATACATTTATCGTAACTATCGCTGTCGTCACATGTTGTTGCCATAATTAATAACACCATAAGAAACACAGGCGTTAACAAGATAACAGCAGAACAAGACAATCATAAAAACACAGGTGGTTACCCAGGTTACCTCGTGGGGCTACCTGGGGCTACCCAATTGGGCTACCAATGCCAATGCGAAACCAACTGTCACCAGTTCAGTTAAGCAAATTTAATGCGCAGATGCGCGCGCATACGCAACAAAACAAGTTTCGGAATAAGAAAACCATACTTACAAAGCATAAAATAGAGCGATAACAATGGCGCGTAATTCAAAATATGCAATACAGGAATTGTGGTTTCAAATCGGTCAAATGTATGAGATTTGTATCATACTTTGACTATGAGGTATGAGATTTTGTTAAAATATATGAGTCTCATACCAAATATACGAGATCTGGCAACCCTAGTTAGTGGTTTGGCCCTTCGAACATTCACTGTTCCTTTGTAGAAGGAGCATCTGCATAACTCATAACTGAGGGTAGGCTACAGGTACAAAAAAGATTGACAGAAATTATAATACAGTTTGTAGAAAATGCAAGGATAAACAGATTATAACAGAAACTACAGCTCTGTCAAGCTTGCAAAGTTGCAAGGGGGCATGTGCGGCGCTGATATAGAAAGTACAGTCATTAGGTCTGTTCGTTTGTGCTGCACTGAACCTGCACTATCTACACCTGCTCTAGAGGAGGTGCAGGCAGTCCATAGGCTTGTTCGTTTGTCTGCACTAAACTGCATGGAACAGGAAACAAACAACATGCTATCTCTTTTTAATGCACCAACGCCGTATGTAGCCATCTTTTTCTGTTTCCTGTTCGGAGCAGTTTAGTGCAGACAAACGAACAAACCTTTTGATGACGTCACTTCAGTGCAGTTAGTACAGTTTAGTGCAACACAAACGAACAGACCTAATATAAAAACATTTAAGCGGCAACTTTAAATAATTGTAAACACTTTTCATTATGACCTCCCAAATGATATTTCTGGCTTCAGAATGAATTATCTTCCTTGATTTAACATTCATAGCTACTTAACAGATTTTAAACATCAAAACGCATTAGGACCACGGATGTTTAACCAATTACCAAAAGAAATCAGGAGTAGCGAAAACCAAATAAAATTTAAAATAAATATTAAAAAATGGATGACACAGAAAACCAATCAATACTTCACGACCATCATTGAAGCGTATACCTACATAAGAAAAATATTACACATCTATAACCGAATTATGTGCAATATATATATAAGACTTATTAAGATACCTACCACTAGTTTTAAGCTTACATTTTAAATTTCTCTTGTCTATAACTTGCACACAAGCATTATGCTTCAGCAAGTGGGCAGTAATTGTTTATTTGCAGAATGTTTTAAGAACTAGAATAAGAAAGTGCATAATAATTGTTCTAATTATACAGTAGAAATCTATATAAATATATTATACTTTTTTGTGGACATTCTGAAAAATAAACCAATATTATTATTATTATTATTATCTGAAAAACACTGAAATTATTAAAATTTCAGACGTCAATTGAATTTTTCCAGTGAATGTACTTTTGAGTAGGATTGTTCGCTATTGGTTGACGTATGTTTTGTCGCGCTTTGTCTTTTAAAATTTAGTGGACATTTTTTCCGGGGCATTTGTGAGCTTGGTGGAGCTGTAATATATTACCAATCAAAGCCAGTTGATTGTTTCTACAAACAATCAACTGACTTTGTTACCAATCATTAGAGACGTTACAAAATTTTAGGCAATAGATTATTTTATTCAAGGTATACCTAGCCTATCTGTTTTTTATTTACATGGTAGGCGCAATCCAAATCCAGCTGTAAACGACTGTTTACACGTTGGAGTTTCATGATGTGCTAATAAAAACATTGTTTGCACAAATTATTTGGCTTAATGTGACCACTGTTTATAAGACTAATAATTTTGACTGTGTAAAAACGCTGCGGTAAGTATTTTTGCTGTTCCGTTTTTACACCGGTAAGTAATTTTTTCTACTAGCGTGCGGAAAAACGCATTTTCCGCACATTTTTTAGTGCGGAAAATCCACTTTTCCGCACCGTGCGGGAAAGGTTTTTTCCGCACTAGTTTTTCTACTAGCGTGCGGAAAAACGCATTTTCCGCACGCTAGTAGAAAAACTATTGTTCCTAACACGTGCAGAAACCTATTTTTCTGCACTTGTTAGGAAAATAGCTATTGCTGTAGTAGTCGTACCACGACCTTCTTGATTTACAAGACTTGACGTGGGTATTAGGGTATTCCTTGACGTACGTCAAGTCTCGGAAATCAAGAAGAATAGTCAGATATGACTCATCGAGCAAAAACATATTAACGTACCTAAATTCAAAAATGATTGGTTTATAAGATCCCCACTTCTGTGAAAATTCGCTCGAAACAACACATTATTGCTCAAAATTATAAAATTTGAAAAACATCGGAAAGTTTAAAACACTGTAAGTATCTCAGCCTAATACAGAGATCATTTTGCTCTGAATATGTAGCAAATTTAGGTCTATTTTAAAAAAGTGCCAGGTGTTGTTTTAAAAAAAATAATAGTACCTACCTACTTCAAGGCCAAAATTGACAAGAACTGAAAGAAGGAAGAAGGTAAAGAATTTCTTTGTTTTCTGGATTTTTGACAAAGTTGCGTTCGGCTTCCGAGGTCAAAAATTTGGATTAGTCATTGGGCCAACATCATAAATAACTCCGCAAAAATATCAGGACTACCAGATTTGATGTAAGATTCGATTGTACTGTACAGGACCAGACTGGACCATAAAATAATCAGTGAAAATAATATTAGAATAGGTTCATTAGAAGTAACGATAATTTGGTCAGAAGAGAATTTGTGAACTGAAAGTCGTGCGCACATTATTGTTTTGTGTTTCACAGGTTGTCACTTGTTTTCACTGTAACGTCCAAATTTAAAACGTCCATTGAAAATCGTAACGATTTCGAAGTGAATTGTTTTATTAAACCCAGTGTTTAGGTGGTGCACTTTATATCTTTAACGTGCGTGGAAGTGTTTACTCAATATTGTACAACATATTATATTTCTAATGCCGGTAAAAAAATTTAACTTTTAATTTCTAGCCAAATATACTAACCCACATGTTACTATAATTTTAGAACGATTTACTTTACGTAAATATATAAGTACACAAACCGGTTACTATGTCGACTCACAATCAAGCCACTAAAGTTTCCTTTGAGGACACCGAGGATGAGGACTATGTGCTTCTTGAAGAAATAACGGATGAGGAATCTGAACCAGGTATTTTACCTATTATTGTCAATTATACCTTTATTGCTTTTAGCTAAGGTATTTCATATATTAATGATATTTTAGATACTACTGAGGAAACTGCTATGAAAAACATTTTTTTATCATGTGATAAAAATAAAAGTAATTCTGCACGAGTTTCAGATTTGATCAATTTTATGATTCCGTATATGGAGGAGCATATGTAAGCTTTTGGATTTGTTGGTTAGTTAGATAGATAATCTATAGATTTGTTTGTAGTTCTCACTTAACGAAACTTCAAAAAACTTTAGATCCCAATGATGCTGATCCTTGTATTACCAAAGAAAAATTTTATAAAACGATGATTGAATGGACATCACAATTTACAGAAGAATCTGTTGATAATAATAATAGTCCAATTAGGTAAACAAATTTATTAGTACCAGTTGATGCATGAATAAGTAGGTAGTACTTGAATGTTTATTATTTATAGAGGATTGAAGAAAATAAAAGAAAACAAGTTTATGTATTCTTCATCTTTATATAAAATCAGTGCTGAAAATCGATTTATAAAAGGCTGCATGGAATCTGATGATTTGAATTTGTCCAATTCCTCTTCATACAGTTCTATTGGCAATAGCGGAACAGGTAATAGATTACACTTTTAGTACTATAATAATTATAAACGGTTTTTCATTTTAAAAATTTAACAAAAAATACATTGGCACATTTTAGTTGAATTTAAAAATAGAATAGAAAATTTTATAAAAAAAGAAAACAAACTTGCATGATTTGCCAATGAATTTTAAATATCCAGAAAATTATCACATTAATTATTTTTATTGCCAGTATAATTGTCACATTTTTATCATCAAATCTAAAATATTCTTCACCTTAAAACATACGGTAAAACAAAAGAGTATTTGGGTATAAAATTATAAATACAAAAGTCTAAACAACTCACAACACTGAAAAGACTCCCGTTTTGAACGAAATGCATTTTTTGAGTAATTTTAAAACAAATTAAGACAAATAAAAAGATATTTACAACTTTTGCAAGAAAATCATAGTCTTGAGCCTCCTTAGTGGGGTGATTTCATTTAAAAGAAATGTACAAATACAAATCAAAAATGTTGTAGATGTACCAGCAATTCTGCAAGAAAAAATAAATGAGTGTGAGTATCAAAACAGAAAATTAACAGAAGAGTTGGAACACTCTCGATCTCAACTTGCAAATTCAGAAGAACAAAATGAAGCATTACAAGCAAATGTACAAAAACTTGAACGTGCACTACATATGTTAGTATTTTTATCTTTTTTAATATATTTACTATTAATTATTTTATTCTAAAATAGAGCACATCAGACAAATATTCAACTGCTGAAGAATAAAGTAAATACCAGCGAATTGGCGGAAGCATCTTCTGCAGCCAAAACACAAATTTGTAAACTTGAAAAAGATTTAACTTCTTCCAAAAAGCTGGTATCAAAACTCAAGCAACAAATTCATAATTTTGAAATTGAGGTAAGATAGATGTATTAATTTTTACTTCTAAGGCCCGGTCTTTCAATGTCCAGTTAAAGCAGCTGTCAACTAACAGTCAGGCTTATAAGTTATCTGTCGGTCAATCTGTCTGCTAACTCGTAATGCGTGAAATAGAAATACCGAATGTGTAGCGGTTAGAGCGAGATAAAGTCAATCATGCGCTAAATAACGTTTCAATATTAAAATAATCTCAAAAACAATTCAATTTTATTTAATAAGGGACTACAGTTTACTCGTTGAAGAGCAGATACAGTAATGAATACATATTATAAAAATATCAATAAAGAAACTTCTTATCTTAAAACTAAAACAGTTATCAGCGGATGTGGCTGGTAATTATTATGTCAGAGGTCGAAAACACTTAATTCATTAGTACATAATCTTTAAATTTATTTGGAAGTTTTCCAATTCTTTTACATCTTGGTGTAATAGATTCTTCGTGGAGCATTTCCAAATCTTCAGCGCCAGGCTTAATTTTTTCCAGTTCAGTATTATTGTTTTCTACTTCAGTTGGTACTATACTGGACTTCCTTATATGGCCGCTGTTTCTTCTACAAACTCTATTATTTTCATCCCTAATCATATACGACCTAGAAGTGTCCTCCACTTTCTTTTCCACTACCGCTGGTACCCATTTCATTCCTTTCTTTGTTACTACACTATCCCCTTCGTCAAAGTCGTATCTTTGTCTACTGCCCCTGTCATAATAGTACTTGTCTAATTGTCTTTTATTTTCTAATTTGTTTTTAACTTCTAAATTATTGTATTCTTTTGGGACGCACGACGATTGTAAGTCTTAGACAATCCTACCGACTGCGCCAAATAACGTTTCAATGTTAAATAATCTCAAAAAAAATTCAATTTTATTTAATAAGTTTACTCATTGAAGAGCAGATACAGTAATGAATACATATTATAAAAATATCAATAAAGAAACTTCTTATCTTAAAACTAAAACAGTTATCAGCGGATGTGGCTGGTAATTATTATGTCAAGAGGTCGAATACACATTTGGTAACTCGCTACTGTTGGTTTCGTATATATTCGTAATTTTTCGATATCAATCGGCCACGTCTTAACCGGAACAGGAACTTTAACTGGACATTGAAAGACCGGCCCTAAGAGTAGTAGCCTAACAATTTTTTATTTACCATCAAATTGTTTTTTTAATTTTCAGAGTCAAAAGAGTGAAGATAAATTTGATCAGCTAATGAAACGAGATACTGAATCTAAACAATTGTTTCAAAAATTACAAACCGAGCTGGAAGTCAAAGAGCAAGAATTTGTAGCATTAGGAGATGCATTTTTAGAAGTGACTGTTGAATTAAATGAGCAAAAACAGTTGGTTTCTCATTACACAAGTGTAAATAAATCTTTGAAAGAAGATAAATTACAAATGGAGAAACATTACTGCGATGCTATGAAAACCAGAATGATATCCAGCAATGCAAAAGTGTCCCAAACCTGTAATGAATCCTCCATTCCTAGTCAATCAGGTACCTCTCAAAATCCTACAAATTTAATTCCAGACAAAAAATCCTGTGGCAATTGTGTCACCTCTGTTGTTTATAAGGAACGACATTTCTATTCACCCCTTGCAAAATTCTATAAAAGGAAAGGCTTGTTCTGTAACAATCCCAAACATCTAAATACAGTACACAACCCAATTAGTTCGCAATTGAATAATACCACTACAGCATTCCCGGTTTCTGGTAAGCACTCTCGTAATAGTGATGAGAGTCCATATTTTTTGTGTATTGAACATGAAGTGACTTCATTACCGACAATATCTTCAAATAGTACACCTGAGAAGGACACAGCACTTTTAAACCAAACACCACGAAGTGTAGTTCAATCACTACCTCTTTTACCATCTACTAAGTCCCCCAGCAACCAATACCGACTGAAGAAGAAATCTAAGATTAAGAAAGATTTTGAACTATTTCGTCAGTATAGGTTTGTTGGTAGTAGTTCTTCGGATGAGGAAGAAACGAACTGCCAAGCTGCTAAACATGAATATGGTGCAAATTTAAACATCGTTACAGTTTTAGAACAACTAGAAACATTCTCTGTTCCATGTGACGAAGATGGAAAAACGGAAAGTTCATTACCTTCTATGTATGTTGCAGAGCATTCACTTAATAGACGCAGATGTAAGAGTGCTTCAAGCAGTAACCCGAATAATCAAAAAGACATTGGGGATATCAGTTATGAGGATGATCTTTTATTGTGGAAGTCTAGTCAGAAAATTGCTCCTCATGAATCTTTGGAAAGTGAGATTTCTCAAGTAAGTTGTCTAGTCCTGTGGACTATTAATCGACATCTCAATAGGTAACTTATATATTGGTGTCAGGTAGAGGTAGAATAACATTGTGTACAAACCTTTTTAGAGACACCCTGTATATTTTAAGATATGTTCTATTTTTTTTTTTTATAAATGTAATTTTATGAGAAGGCCTGTGTATTTCAATAAAATGTTTCATTTTAGGCTGAACATGCAGAGCCAAGAAACACAGTTGAACAGTTAAAGAAAGAAAATGACTACCTTAAATTGCAAATATCAAGTAGCATAGAGAAGGTACAAAATTATTATGTAACTGAACACGAAGATTTAAAAACGACTATTCAAGCATTACAAAATGATAATAATCTTAAACATAAACACATTATTAATATTATGGATGAAAAAGAAAAGTTACACAAGGAACTGAAAAGTATTAACGAGAAAGACTTTGATGAAATTAAAAACTTGAAACAAAACATATCTGAATTACATCATGAAAGGAATAGTATTCTCGAAGAATTGCGGGAATATAAAAAGGAAGATTATGATACCGTTGTTAGTCAGTTACAATCAGTAAAATGTGAATGTGATCTTCTGCTAAGTCTATTTCAATCTTCTAAGCGAAATAGTGATGATTTGTGTGAGGAACTGGATAAAATTTCCAAGGAAAAATGTAGATTAAAAGTAGAAGTTGATAAATTAAAGCAGTCTATGTGTGAAGTAAATGATAAAAATAAGGAACTTTATGCTATACTTCAATGCTTAAGTGAGGAATATGTTAAAATACGCATAGATGACTCTTGTGTACCTAAAGCACATGATGGAGTGGAAATAAACAGACAAAAAAAAGAGGAAGAAATAAAAAGCCTTAAAAACAGAATAACTGAACACAACTCAATAATATTGTCTTTAAAAAAAGAATTAACTGATTTATTTGCACACAATTGTAAATTGTTGCAAAATACAACAGAAACAGGAAATCAAAATGTTTCATTGAAGGAAATGCTAACGGTTCAGAATGCGAACATAATACAAATAAACAAAGATAAAGAAATGCAAAAGCGTGAAATAGGGAAACTGTATGAAGATAATATGGAATTAATTGAGACCAGCAATCAAACAGTTAAGCAGATAGAATGTGTACAAAAAGAAAATGAGCATTTATGTGTTCGGCTTAAGGACCTTGAAAAAGAAAATAAAAGCATCCTTGCTGAATTTAATATTATTACTGGAGACTACAAAAACATGAAAGATTCCAATAATAACCTGACAAAAGCATGCAAATTATTGGAAACAGAAAAAGAAATACTCGGTGATAAATGTGAACGGTTAAGTAAGTATTTAATTTTTTACCAATATATTTAATATTGTACCTTGCTGTGGGACTGTAAGTTTATTAACTTTTCCAACAATAAAAAAATCAAAACTTCCTCTGTATAGTTTATGTATTTCGTAAGAATCTATAAACTTCACTCTTTTTTTGCTACCCATTCTTTTTATTATCCTTGCCACAGTATTTAGTGGAAATTAGTTATGAAACCCTCCTACCTTATTTTGTACTCGTTGGTTGCCATATGCATAATTAACTTACAACCGTTATCATTGTTTTAGCAAATAATTACCAAAATCTAAATGAGCTAAAGGAAGATGTACAACAGCAATTACAAAATATGATAAATGCAGTTGAAGAATTGTCAAAACCTAACCAACATTCTCCCACAAAGGCAGAAACTCAACATGCAACAAGTTCAAGAAGAAGAACTGAGGAAGAAGGAGCCCATAATTGCAATTGCTATACAGAAATAGTAAATGAAATCAGACAAAAAATAGTTGGTTTAGAAAACACCCGTGAACAGTTGCAGTCTGAAAATAAAAACCTTCAAGAAGAATTAACTAGAATCCAAGGTACATATAAATTATTAGCAAAAGAAAAAGAAATTTGGATTGTAGAAAAGAATCAGTGGCTGCAACTTAAAAATGAATATTCTCAGAAGAATTCTTGCAGCAATTGCCTTGTGTTAAAAACTGAAATAGAAGACTTAAAGGAGTTGCAAAAACAAAATGAAAAAATAATTCAAAGCCGAAGGTATGACAGAATGCAGACTACAATTGAAAAACTTACAAATGAAACTTACGTAGCAGAAGAGCGATTGAAAAGCAGAAAAGAAAAAATTGCAAACTTAGAACTAGAAAATTTCAATTTAAAAGCAGAAATGGAAGAGAATAGAAACAAATATTTTCAAGAAAATATAGTATTAGAACTGAATAATTCTAGCCTTTGCAAGCTGATTGAAGATAATTTGAACCAACACAAGAAAGAAAAGTTGGATTTATTTGAAAAAATGTCCAATTGTGCAAAAGAATATAAAATATTACAGAGAGATATAACAGTACTGGAACAGGATAAAAAAAAATTATCACAAAATTACAATATTTTGGAAAAAAAGATAGAAGCTTTAGTTAAAGAAAAAGAAAATAATTTTAATTCCACAAATAAAGAAACTAACCAACTCAAGCAAGAAATACAAGAATTGGTTAAACAAAATATTATTTTAGAACAGAATCTACTAGTAACAACTAACAATCATTTAAAACATAAACAGAATATAGATAGCATCAATAAAGAAAATACTGAAATTAAACAAGAATTGGAAGAGGCAAACAAACAAATAATAGATTTTCAAAAGAAAATAGAAATTCTTGAACAAGATTTAAAAGAGAAAGTAAATTCAGAACAAAAGCTTAAAGATTATCAGGAGTCTGTTGCTCTAGAAGAGCTTAATATAAAAGAACAAATGAAAAATTTAGAGAAAAAATTAGAAAAACCACAATGGTACTTGCAAAAATCTGAAGCAAGAAATTTATCTATTAGGAAAAATCTTGTTGATGGACGGACAGTGCAGGGTTCCGATTATACTGCTACAGAAAAACTTGTAAAAGAAAATTACACTTTGCTAAAACAGTTGAATAGTTATGAAAATGAACTTGCAGAGATTAAAATCAAGTTTAATGATTCTAATAATTGCTTACTTTCACTTAATCAACTTGTACTAGATGTTAATCACAACTTGAATGAAAAACGACAGAAGTTACGTGGGTAAGTTATATGTGTTTTCAAGATTATTATTTGATTTTTGTATCCTAATGCATTAATACCTGAATGCTTGTATGAGTATATCTTCTTTGTATTTAGCTCTACCTTAGCTGCAGTAAATAATTGGCGTGCAACATTAGAAAGCAGTCCTATTATAAAACAAATACCGGAAATTTTTGATGAGGAGGAACCAGTTGCTCCAAGCCAAATGATTATTGGTTGTTTGGATAAAGAAATGCGTAAATTTGAAAATCAGATACATGTGACCACCTTGGTACTAGACACCTTAGTAAGCTTTTTTTTATGTTTTAATTTAATCTTTTCTTTATTGCTTTAGTCTTCTTCCATTTTTTCTTCTTCTTATTCTAGCCTCTCTGTACTCAAATGTGGATATAAATCTCCTTTGTGCTATAAATTAATTTAGTAGCATTTTTTTTAAGTTTGCTTCCATTAATCATAAAATATTCTAAAATTTTATTTTCCCTGCAGGGTAAATGTATTATAAATCCATCTATGAAGACTCAAGTGGGACATAGTTTTCTTAGCAGCAGGACTGTCGTAGCATTACCAAATCAAATTTGTGAGGCATCATCAAAAAATGAGGTGAAATTTTCCTGTTTAATTAGAAAAACTTTTAAACTCTAAAATAATGGTGATGATGATATAAAGGACAGTATGGTATCAGAAGATAAGGTGAAAGCCGAAATAACACTTTTTGTTTTCCATTATAGTCCCCTTTCATTCCAAATCACTTCCTGCACCAACCAGATATTACTTAATTTTTTTCTGTTGGAGTTCAATAGATCTGTTTGATTTTATGGGAGCACTGTTCTGTTTATTGATAAATTATCATAAACAATAAGATGTGGTTTATTTTACTGCGTAAGTGTTTTACTACAAAAATGTTTAAACAAATTTGTTTGGTGTTTCAGGAAGTTCAATGGGGACTCGGTACAAATAAAAACTCTCCAAGTCTTTGTATTAGTACTTTGGAGAGTTTGGGTTTGGTATATGAAGATAGCAGGTAATAGAAGTATTTTTTTTAACATTGGAATTGAAGTTAAAAATTTAATGAAAACGAACTATACCTTATTTTTTTTAACTACGGCCTGGATGTAAACAAAACCACGTGATCATTTCTAGTGTACGTTTACAGTGGTAGGTATCTTCCGTAAACTAGCGCGCGGGGTAGTTTAAACCATAGCTGCAAAGAATAGTTTCACTGGGCGCCGATTCCATTTTAAATAAATCAAAATACTAAAACACCAGATATCATACACAAATGACTACAAATGCAACTGCAATTAATGCACCAATCGAACGTAACTACTCCTACGGTAAAGGGGTGAAATCTTCTCACTGCAACTACCAATGACAGCGCTACATTGCAATGACGTTTTAGAAATTGTCACGTGGTTTTGTTTACATCCAGACCGTGGTTAGAAAAAATAAAGTATAGACAAATTTTTTATTCTGTGGGCTTCTAAACCCAGGTCCATACACGTCTCACTTTTTAGCGTGAACTAATAGAATTGTGGTGTTTTCAAAAATCAAGCAATTCTATTGGTTCTTACTAAACCGTGAGATGTGTACAATTACAAATCCAGCTGTAGAGTGTATGAATTATTGAGCCAGTTTGTGAATGTTTAAGTGGGGAAACATTGCTGATGTAAAAATGACTAAAAAATTTTAAGATTTTTTATTTAATTTCAAAGGAATTAATAGTATATCATTTTTATTATAGCCGCAACTGGTGCAAGAAGGAAATAGAAGAAAAGTTCCACATACTTGTAACATGTTTTATGATGGATGCGGTTACCATCAAAGAAAGGGGCAAAACCCAGCAGGTTTATCAGAACAACATGGAAAAGGATTTTATCCTGGAATCCGAGAAAGTAGTAACTGTATTAAAAAATTTCACACAACCGGACAGCAATCACGAAATAAAGCTGCTAGTAACTACTTGTTTGAGTCACCTAAAGGAGATGGTTCGAATGTTTTCACAAACTGTCATTTTGGCCATGCAGTCCGGTGCTCTACACCACGAACAACATGCCTTAAAAATTATCAATGTGATGATCAACCATGCAGCCAATCTGAGACAAGGCGTAGAAGACATCTCACCCCCGTTAAAGTTCACAGGGTAATTTAAAATTCTAAATTAATTTAAAATTCTAAATTAGAATATGTTTAAATCTTTTAAATACGACGATTGAGGTATATTACTGAATTGTTTAGAAAAGGGAAAATAAAGGTCTTGGGTAGGTGTATGGCGGTAAATGATAGGATAATTTGAAACCTTTTTTTGAAGCTTGTTCTAATTTTGTGTAGTAGTAGATAAGTATACTTGTAAGATCTCGAATTACAGTGTTGTGCATCAAATTAAACTGACTTCATGTAAAAGAAGAGCATTGTGGACATACTGCCTGATTTGCACTTCTTCACTGGTTTATAGCAACTTTAGTAATAATTTTAGACTAATAAACTATACAGGGTGACAATAATGTACCACATTGTATAGGTAAGTTTGTTATTGAAGATTTGCCGAGTCAGATAAATTAGCAATGTTGGGCAGAATTACAAAGTTATTTGATGGCTATGGGTGGTGGACGGTGGCTCAGTGGGACTGCCGCCTAACTCTTGCAAGTTATATGGAACTCGTCAGAGAGAATGGAGAATGAATTTTCATAATACAGTTGAACTTGTTGATGGATGTAATTTTAAATTTTTTTAACACAAAATATGTGCCCCTTATGGAGATTTATGAAAATATGTTGAAACCGTAAAATCTCCATCAATAGCCAGTATACTACAGACAAAAAGGAATGGAAAAACCTTAGTAAATATGTCGGTCTGGAAACGGTTTATTAGGGAGTCACAGGGTCAATGTAAAATGTAGTGTAATATTGTAAGGGTTGTTTTACGTTCCCTGTGATGAACTCGGTACAACCATTTTACAATGTATGTTTTAGGTCATCCACAAACAAACCAAAGCAAAGGAAATCCCCTGACATTTTGGGTCGCAACACCAGCAGCACAGAACTACAGTTAAAAAGTTCTTCTATTTTAGAATTAAAAAATTATCAATCCTCTGAAACACTTGAAACAAATGTAAATATTGTAGAAGAAAGAAACGATACAAATGAAGTTCAGTAAGTATTGTCATATATTTCATTAATAACTATTTTAAATGATTTCTTGTTTAAACTATTTTTTCTACTTCCATCTTTAAAATGCCATTTATCGTGTAGTATTTTTGTGATGGTCGTAGAAAAAGTATAGTACTACCTATGCAATTCGTTTTATAAACTTTCTAGACACTTGTTTTATTAAACTCCTGACTAAAATACCATTTATTTCATACTGTCCGGTATATAGTAGTACTTTACGGTATTAACATAACAGTACAAGGATGGGAAGTGTAAACTAAGCAAAAAGTATAAAATGGATGATGTGATTTAAAATGAAACGCCAACAGATGATGTTTAATTTGACAGAATTTAAATGTTTGATGTTGACGTTTTATAAAAAGATAATTAAATATTCAAATAAAACAAATTGACAGTAACGAAATAAAATGTTGTACGATACACGTCCGTGAAGTTATTACTAAAGTATTCGTTTAGAAATTCTGGATACTTATCCATTACCTTCTAAACTTATACTTTAATAAGTTATTTCCCGTACTTATAACATAAATTACTATTATATGTATAATATAACGAGAGATCAATAAAAAAAACCAATTAGGGCAGGCTGTGAAATTGAATTATTTTAAATTGGTACTGTAGCCACATCCACAGAATGACATTTCTGACATGAAAATTTAAAACTGAACGCTCTTGTCTTAGTTTTTAAGTTTTTTATTTGATAATAATACATTTTAATAATTTGATAATCAAATAAAAAACTTAGACAAGAGCGTTCAGTTTCAAATTTTCATGTCAGAAATGTCATTCTGTGGATGTGGCTACACTACAGTACCAATTTAAAATAATTCAATTTCACAGCCTGCCCTAATTGATCTCTCGTTACTATTAAACTTTTACCTTAGTAGCTTAGTTTGGAGTGGAGCAGATTGCAATGGAGCTGAAAGAATGAATCATCGTTCAAGCAGAAGATCTGATTTATTTAAAAAGATACCTCTGTATTACTTATTGCTGGTTTTGACCTTATTTGCATTCATTGTTTTAATTGAATGGACATATCCATGGTGTTGGTTTTCATGGGATGATATGTCTTCTCCATTTGTTAAAAAAATTTATCCAGATAGTCCTCCGGCAACTTAATAATTAATAACTATGACTTTCTCACTGCTGTGATATGTTATGGTATATTTTAATAATATAAATGTTCATGGTATTTTTGCTTTATATCTAAGAAAACAATTTTGTAAGCTTTGAAAAACTTAAGATTACTGAGTTAAAAAGTTTGTTTGTTTTGTGTTTTTTAATTATTTTGTGTTTTTTAATTGTTTTGTAATAAACATTCATTCTGTACTTTCTAGTTTGATGTTTCGGTACCTATACATGCCTAATGTGATAAAGTAATATTTAACTGTTTTCCAATAGCTGCAGAGCACTGTATTACTTATAGTAAGAGTATATTTTTCCAAAAAATTTTCATTTTCCAACATAAAAACTGCTGCAACCGTGCATTATGTGAATATTAGTAGTTCATTTTTTTTATTTTGTTCCGTCCTCTAGTAGTTTTATTTATAAATCTTACATCTAACAAACTATACTACGTTTCACTCTGACTATGCAGTACAGAGAACATAGGACAATGTTATTTAAAGGCAAACTTCGCCTGCTGCGTTGCTGCTTGTAGATCGCACTCCGGTATACTCAAAGAAATTTTAAATCTTTGTGTAAGCAGAAGCTACAAAAAGAGTTTACTTCAACAAGGTATTAACAAATAAGCCGATTGCAATACAAAAGGCTGATTTATTATAATTGACGTCTTCGTGTTCAGTTTTAAGCGACTTGCTGGGGAAGTATGGCAATACTGTAGCCCTATCCCTGTACACTGCATAGTCAGAGTGAAACGCTCTATAGCATATTTTTAAATTCAGAATTACAAACTATCTCTATCAGATGATAGGAGGTGGTTATGTTATCTTATCATGCAAAGAAGTAAGTATTACTTTTTTGCGTTCATGTCATTCTGACTTAGTGATATTTCTTTAAGTCGGTAGTATGACATGAAAGACATAATTATAATGTTTAAACTCGTCAAAAACAAACATTACGGTATTGTTGGTACTTCCATATTTTTAAAGAAGAATCAAAAATTGACCAGTCACCAGTCATATAATTCCTGTACCTACCAAACCAGTGTTTGCAAGGGATTTAGAAAATCTTCAGCTTAGTAAACACCAGCCAAGGGTCATGTTGTTGGAGAAAAAAAAGTGGACGTTAACAACTTCTTCAACTTTCCCATACTAAAAATAAATATTTCTTTTTTTGGTATTCAACAGTATAGTTCATGTGGTAGCCCCTGGAAATCACTTATGCATCTTCAGTACCCAATAATAAGCTTTAAAGCTTGAAATTACAGCTGGCCAAGGATAGCCTTGTGAATTCGCATATCTTAATCACTCGCAAGGTTGTACCTATTTGGCCAGCTATAATTTCAACACCAAAAGGATCGCTACTGACTGACGAATCTGTCTCGAGAGTCCAGCCTTAAACCTTAAACATATACAAGATTCTCATGACCCCTACATTTTAGTAATAATATATTAATATACAGGGTGTGTCATTTAAAATAACAAAGTGGCCCATTGTACTGTGAAAAGAAAACCTATATAGGTATACGGAACAAATATTATATTTAAACTTCTTTCATATTTTGACTAATAAAGGGGCTATAGGAGCATCAATTTCCGATTTCCAAAACCTCGTAGAGGGCGCTACAGTGAAGTTTTAGCCAAAGCCAGTTGATTGTTTTTTCTACAATCAACTGGCTTTGGTTTTAGCACGGCCAACTTCATTAATGACAGCTTAAAGCGTAAGCTGTCATTAATGAAGTTGGCCGTGGTTTTAGCAGCCATCAAAAAAATTACCAAGCTGCAAAGTGTAGAAAATTTAAACAAACTCCTGTGGCTAGTTTTTTTGTAATAAGTTTTCAAAAATTTCAAAAGTTTTTGGAAAAGTGGTGTTGCGACCGTTTTTGCATTTTCTAAATTAAGAGTTCTTCATTGTATATTATCGCCAAAGGGCTTTCAAATTAGTTGTTGCTGAATCTGATCAGATAGGTAACTGGTTTTTAAGTTGTGGGGTGTTCAAGCCAAAATTACACACACCCGCACACAGACAGACATTTATTTTTTCCAAATAAATTTCGAAAATTTTCATATCAATACTTCCCATATAGTACCAGTGGTGGTATAGGAAAGTAAAATGCTAAAATCACTATATTATGAAAAGTTGAAACAGAATAAAAATTTAGATATTTTGTGAATACCTATTTACAAAAGTGGTTTTTATTTTTTAAAAATTAGGTATTTTAAGACGAGGGGGATCCCGGCAAAAGGGTGTTTGCTTCGCATCATGGGAAATAATACTACTTGGCTAAGAAAAATTCTTTCTGTATATAATATACTATTTTTTTATTTTATACAGTTTTTAATGTATGTGTCTTTGTATGTGTGGGGGGGGGGGGGGGAATCGAAGAAGTAAAACCGTTTTTACTTTTTTAAGAGGAATTGTGTTTGTAATCCGTCACGCGTTTTGTAAATTACCAGTGGCGTCTGAATCATTAGTTGCGTTCAATGGGCTCAGCAATTGTATTAATCGGTGGTTTCTCGCCGAGTTACCCAGAATTTTGACATTGTTCAACAGTGACTGTTGTGCTAGGATTTCATTTAACAACCAACGCATAACCAACGGTTAGGTTATGGTTAATACGGTCACTGAAAATCTTGGTACATTTACGGTACTTTGACGTTTACCGACTTTATTTTATTCGGTTACAACCGCATGTTTGGTTCTGAAAATCGCGTTTCTGGATATATGCTGCTAAGCGATACGCCACCTGGCGGCGGTTTATTGAAACGCTGTAGGCAACATTCAACTGCCATTACGCGTGTGATATAACTACGATTTCCATTAAAAAAAATTAAATAATGAGTAAAAACAATAGTTATTGTTGTGTCCCAAGATGTAAATCATGGAGAAAAAGATCGCCAGAAATAACATTTCACAAATTTCCACCAAAGGGTCAGTTTAATGTTACTTTTCAAACAAAAAGTGGTGGTTCTAACAAAGTGGATCGTCAAAAAGCGTGGATTTTACGATTATTAATGGGAAAGTCCATCAGCAAATCTATGAAAGTCTGCAGCTTACATTTTAAACAAGAAGATTTTTTGAAAAGTAAGTACCTACCTATTATGAAATAACGCGCTACTTTTACACCGCCGCATTTACAGATGATGTTTTCGATGTTTTGTGTTTTTATGAAATAAAGAACTATTTTGAAAATATTTGCAGCAAACGAGAATCCTCAAAGACGCCACCTGAAAAAAACAGCTGTTCCAAGTCAAAATTTGCCTTTGGAAAAAAGTTTAAATACCGATTCTGCTGCTTCGATTCGACTGGCTAAGAGGAATAAGGCTAAGGTAATTACAGAATCACAAAAAAATAAGCTGTGTGATGATTGTGTAGAAGTAGCTGAACATGATGATGATCTTCCAGTAGACCATACACCTGCAGAAATTGAAGTGGCTAATGTTCTTATAAATCAGTTACAGTGCGCCACAAATAAAGGGCCGAAAACTTTTCGTGATTTTCAAGTGCAAGTGAATACTCCTAAAAAGTTAACAGTTTGTGATCTAATTTCAAGTGACGAGTCACTAAGTAGTTTTACAGGATTACAGAATTGTAAATTGTTAGATTTTATTCTACGAATCATATCGCATCTACATAAATATACAAGAGTTCATCAATTGACTATTAGAGAACGAGTGATTCTAACATTTACAAAAATGAAGTCTGATTTAAGCTATACCACTCTTTCTGTATTATTTGGCATAAAAGCAACGCGGTGTAGAAGCTACATCATCGAAATGTTGGGCATTTTAACAAAAGTTTTAAAACCTGCGATAAAATTTCCATCTATGAAAGAAATTCAAAATAATATTCCTCTTTGTTTTGAAAATTTCGAAGATACACAAATTGTTTTAGATTGTACGGAAGTGTTTGTTCAGAAACCTAAATGTCTATGTTGTAGACTAAGATTTTACTCGCATTATAAATCTTCACAGACTGTAAAATTTTTAACAGGTGTATCGCCTGCTGGTTTGATAACCTTTGTTAGTAGAGCTTTTGGTGGTCGAGCATCAGATAAAACAATATTTGACCAATCTAATATTTTAGATCGCTTAGATAAGGGTGTGGCTATAATGGTTGACAAAGGGTTTTTGGTAGAGGAATCTTGTGAACGATATCAGATTAAATTATATCGTCCACCATTTTTAAAAGATAAAAAACAATTAAGCAAAGATGAAGCAATTTTTACCAGACACATAGCAGCAGCACGCGTGCATGTAGAGAGGTGTAACCAGAGAATTAAAATTTTCAAAATTCTCGGCGGTAAGTTGCAATGGTCTTTAGTAAATCATGTTGAAGAAATCTTTACAATAGCATGTGCCATAACAAATCTTTCTTCCCCTATTTTAGCCGATGATAAATTCATGCATTGATGCAAATCGGTTTAAGAATTTAGTGATAATAGGTAGATTAAAAATAACAATAATATTACAGGTAAAAATAATGTAGATTTATTATACATCTATATAAAAGGTGCAGATCATCCACAAGGATAATTTACAACTCAACCATTAACTACAGCCTACAATACAATTTCATACAACTTAATATTCGATTTAGGATAAAAGGTAATGGGATTTTATAAATAATAAATATTAAATAAAATATCGATTTTAACAGGAAATAATACGATGTATTCGCTTTATACGTATTTCGGCATCAATGTGCCATTGTCAAAAGCATATAAGATATTTAATAACAAATGCAAAATGATTTATATAGTAACTGCTTGATTCTATTATTTTAATTTTATTATTTAAAATGGGAAATAAACGCTACTTATCAAGTTGAAATTTAATATTATTTATATTATAATTAAGGGGCTTTGTAATTTGATGATAAGTCTATGTTGTAGGTTGTAGATATGGCAACATACAGGGTGAGTCGGGAAGAAACTGACAAACGTCGGGTGTGTGTTCTACACGTAAATATAAGGATAACAACTTTTGGTTTTTTTGTCTTATATTTACGTGTAGAACACACACCCGACGTTTGTCAGTTTCCTCCCGACTCACCCTGTATATTACAGTAACGAAATATATTAATGTTTATTTGTTTTCGCAAATTTCATGTATCATATTTTTAATAAAGTTCTCTTTCACTTTAATCAACATTTTCTTTGAAAATGTGTAATCAAAGGGTACTTTGATGATAACCATATTTTCATTATGTGAACAGTAGATAACAAAATAGCAGATTTCTATGTTTAAAATTGCCATACCCAATTGCACTTGTCCATAATATTTATGCTTCTCTTTGAGAGCGTAGACCCCTTCTTCTATTTTCAAATAAGTCAATGTTTTTAATACATCATCCAAATTTTGACATTTACCTGTAATTAATTATGTTAATAATTTTATTCCTATATTAAAATATGCAATTATTCAAATTTGTAATAAGTACCTGCAAATGGACACTTTATTTCTAAAAGACCAACAGGAATGCCATTGGAAACAACTATTCCATCGGGTGAATATCCCAACCATTCATTATTTGGTGCTATTATAATTCCAGTTTCAATTACATTTAGACTGGTGTATTCTATAAATTTTCTCCGTGCATTAGGCTCTTGTTCCAATCCATATCTTGTATATTTATTAGAGAAATGTTTTGGCCAAAAATATTTTGCTGCTTTATTTTTCCAGTTCGTGCCACAGTACGTAAATATCTCATATATACGCGAGCCAGTTATTCGATATTGCCTTGCCTTGTGCCAATCTTTCAGTGAAAGTTTAGTTTCGAATGCTAATTGCTCATGGTCATCAATTTCAAAAGATTGCAATACATGTTTACAGCATTCTCTTGAAAAATCCACATTGCTGTGTGATATTTCCATCATAATTGGGGACTGGCAAGAATTATTAAAAATAAGCGTAAGGCTTTGGATTTCAAACGTACGATTATCCACATCTTGATCACTCATTATAGCTTCATCGTGGGGGAGCATTCTTCTTCCAGCACTAAAAGCAAATAGTACGTCACATTAAACAGATGGTATTGATTGAGTGACAAAGTAATTGTATTTACGTATGCAATGAAAACGCAGAATTTGGAAGAAATTCAATGATGTCTTTTTCTATTTGGGAAGACACAATTTCATCCAATTCATATGAAATTGAAGGTAGACCTCTAAAGCAGGGCATCTCTTTTATTGGAACTGGTTTATAAAGCTCCTGGGTTGATTTTTTTTGTGTAGACCATACACATTTGGCATCGGTTTGAGATATTCTTTCCAATTTATTTAATGGCGATCTAAAACAAAACAAAGCACCAGAAAAGAGGAACACTAAAATAAAGTATGATATAATTAAGTTAAAAAATTGCGGAGCTTGATAATGCTTTTGATAAACATGTTTTAAATACACCTTGTGCATTTAATTAGTACTGCCGATATATGCTTGCACTGCCCACTTTGACCTGCTTTACATGTACATTCAAAATTATTAACAAGGGCTTTAGTATTGTCATTTATGGAAAATGTGCCTTTAATTGTATGTGGATGTGCTTGTAGAGCACTGGTTTGCAGACATAGTGCGTACAAGCACATTTTATTATCAGACGTGTCTGTAATGCCACACAAAATAATATGCCCTGCATCTAGAACTTCCTCCCCTTCAGACACACATCTTGAATGGTTATTGCCTTTCATATAGTTGAAATATTCAACTAAAGAAAATGTTACACCACTATGACTTTCCATAACCTAAAAATAAAAAATTATATTCTGTATAGAATTGGGTAATACGCTTTTATAAAATGAGTTATGTAATATAATTATGGAATATTGTAATACTTACTGTAATTCTATAACTTTAAAGTTCACAAATAGGAAAATAAAACTTAAAACTGACAACAAACTGACACAACAATGTTCAATTTCAAGGTTCAATGTTGATGTTACCTACAGAGGTTAACGTATTTACCGCTGCGGCGCTGCGATCTTAAACGACGACCCCAATTCCTAATAAATATTTCAGAAATGTGTTGGTTACAGGACGCTAAATCAATAGTTGCGTTCAATTGATTCAGTACAAACTCGTATCGCTTTTTAGCGTGAACCAATAGAATTGTCGATTTTTGAAAACGTCGCATTCGATTGCTTGACGGTAAAAAGCGATGCGTTTGTGCTGAGTCAATTGAACGCAATTAATATTTTGGTTTTGATTAGCTAGAAGAAGCTGGTAGCGGTTTTACGTGACCTTCGGTTCGGACCAACAGAAGGTCGTTAATACAGCAACCATGTTCATTTAACAGTCCTCCGCCTCTAGTTGAATTTACTGAACGCGTACTTCAGACTGCGAGCCTATTTACAGTGATGGACAAAAGTAATATCAGTCGCCGCCTTTACAACGAATCTCCGATACGCATCTGTTTTATTACCTGTCGCTCAAAAGTCAAAGGTCGCAAAGAGTGGTAGGTAGCCAGACGGTCAAAAAATAGGCGGCTCATTAAAATATTTATCAAAATTAATTTAACATGAACTGCGGTGTGGCGGATATCATTGATATGAATAAGCTATTCCACTGACAGTTGGTCACGTGACTTTCTGGAGAGCGGTAACGTCTAGCGGTATCACGTGAACCTTGTTGAGACAAAAGCACAAACAAAACAGGCTAACCAGCTCCCTCGACAAGGATCACATAATGATCACAGGATAAATGATTGAGACGTATAGGTACTTTGTTTGTGTTACCGTCGACCTGTATTCTCGTCTCTCGAAATCACTCGACATTTTCTCGCACACGACAAAAAAAATGGAACCAATCCGAAGGCTATTTTCCTGACAATTGATCATATGTCATACCACAAAAAATAGTTTGATTGGTTCATTTTTTTGTGGCTTTTTGTCGTGTGCGAGAAAATGTCGAGTGATTTCAAGAATCCAGGGGCTGTATTCTCGAAATCACTCGACATTTTCTCGCACACGACAAAAAAAATGAACCAATCCGAAGGCTATTTTTCTGACAATTGAGCATATGCCATGCCACAAAAAATAGTTTGATTGGTTCATTTTTTTTTGTCGTGTGCGAGAAAATGTCGAGTGATTTCGAGAATACTGCCCCAGCCCCTGGAAGGTCATGTGACCAAATATCATTGGCATATGCCTAATGTACTAAAATAGTCAACTGTTTCGTTGAAATTTAGAAACTATGTTGTTGATTCTAAACCACATAAGAAGTTTTTTTAAATATTTTAAAATGTCCAGTGACAAATTTTTTGAACTTATACATCTATTGCCTCTTCAAAAGCAAGATATCTTACCTGTCAATATCAAGGTACCCTGCGTTTTATCTATAGACTGATCGGACTTTCGGAATTTTTTGCCATGTGTAGTATACTTGGACTAAACTGTGGACTAAACCGAACGGGACGAAAAGGATGGTGCCGTACCGAACCGACCTACGTAATGCGCGGGCTGCCATTCATTACCATGTATTCTCAGTTTTGCCGATCGGACGGTTCCGAATCGAACGGAATCGAACCGAACAAGTCCGCGTGCTCTTTTAATCGTTCCAAAGAGTAGCGGATAACGATTCACATAGATCGCTACTTACATTGAACGCGCTTTTAATTGTTGGAAGTTCTTGTCTTATAGCGTTTTCCACTGGCAGAACTAGTGCGCACTAAAACTGCACTTACTCGGTTTTGCGTATTCGGTTCAAAAAAACCTGCACTGAGAGAGATCTAATGCGACACGATTTTACAGTGAAACGTGTTGCTCTCTAACTGTGCGCACTGAAAACAGCAGTGGGAATACGCAAAACCGAGTAAGTGCAGTTCTAGTGCGCACTAGTTCTGCCAGTGGAAAACGCTATTAATTTACATTGTATACTTTTTATAATTTTGAGCGATTTTAGAAACTGCATTTTGTTAAAAACCTCATTTTTCGTATTTATAGTACCTATTTGATGTAGGCAGTGAATAGCTGAAAAACATTTGAAAGAAATGCTTTGAATTTTGAAAATCAAGTGTTCTTTTGTAAATAAATTTTATTTCATACTGTTCGGTATACAGGGTGATTCAAAAATAGCGCATAAGCTCTTCAGTAGGTTGTAGGGAATAATAATTGAAGTGTAGGAAAAATAGTAAAAAAATTCTGCCGCCAATTTGCTGAGAAATGAAGAAGTTAAGTTGAGAACTCAACTTTGAATTCATGTGGATTTTGAAACTTCTCATCATTTCATATACATAATTTAAGTATTTTTTCATAGTGGGTAATAAATAAAATGCTCATAACACCTCATTATCCTGAAATATTAGCTTTCAAAATTGATATTTTTGTACCAAGTTGTTTGAAAAAAATATGTGGCAACGATGTTTGAAACTTTTAATAAGCTCACTATGTAAATGAAAGGAAATAAAAGCCACTCATATACTACATAGCTGCACCCGTGTTGCCAAATCTACAACTTACTTCTTCGTTGTTAACTACAAAAATGTAGCAGCTAAAATTTTTTTATGATTTTTCTACAGTTCAAATAACCGTCCCCTACAACGTACTGAAAAGCTTATGCGCCATTTTTGAATCACCCTGTATACCACTTTATGGTGTTAATTCAAGTCCGAGAAATACACATTACAGCACAAGGCAGGGAAGTGAAGTTGTTTATTTATAACCGTTTTATAACTAAGCAAAAAATATAAAATGGATGATGTGATTTAAAATGAAACGCCAACAGATGATGTTTAATTTGACAGAAGTTAAATGTTTGATGTTGACGTTTTATAAAATGAAAATAAATATTCGAATAAAGCAAATTGATTTTACAGTAATGAAATAAAATGTTGTACGATACAAGTCCGTGAAGTTATTATTAAAGTATTCGTTTAGAAATTCTGGATTCGGCTCCTTCGTCCCCTCATTGATAACCTTCCAAACTTATACTTTACTAAGTTACTTCCCGGACTTAAACGTAAATTACTATTGAAAGTGACGCAGAATTTAACGCCACTGTTTCAATTTCAGGTAGTTGTTTATGTGAAACCCTAAATAACGAGACGGCACTGGTGAAATCTTGTCTTCAGAAAGCATCGTGTTACCCTCCGCCCATGGCATTGCATTTGTTTTAGGTTTTTGCAGGTATTTACATTTCCTATTTTATCGACAATCATAATGCAGCTACCGACCGCTACTCTTTCTAGCGCTGTTGCATTTCGCTCTAGTTCATTCTTTATGACCCAGACGCCAACAGCGAGTTTAAGAAAATGGCGTCTGTTAGCTTGATGGTGGTATGTGTAGTGACAAAACATTGAAAAAATCTCACGAAAAGTTTAAAATGTGCGCCAGATCCATGTAGTGTGGCTGTAGGAAAGTTATTGTGCTTATGTTTAAAGATGACAGCTAACATGTATAGGGTCGGAGGTAAGAGTTCTTTGTAATTACCCGGCATCGCAGAAGAGGAAGTCTTCCTCGGCGGTAGTCGACACTGTTGTGGACAGCTAATTAATATTCGTATCATACTAATTTAAGCTACTCGCGATGCCCGAATTTTAATAGAATTCAGTGTTGTTGCAAGACCTAACCTCGTCTCGCCACTTATTGTCATATTCGTAAATTGTTCTAATTTTATTTTATTGAGGATCGAGGACCCGATATATTAATGAGAGTAATGAATAGGCCCACAATACCAACAGGGCCAGGTGCCTGATGTTTAGCCGAACGCTTATCTGGATGTCAAATCTGTCGACTAAATTTTCACGTCTACCTTCGTTATTACTCCTGCATCCTGATAGCAAACTGATAAGATTTAACTTAACATTCATGGAAATGAGCTGTAGATTTGTAATTGTAGATTTGTAATATTACAAATCTACACCATTACATTTTACCCAAAGTAGTTGGTTTATTTATTTTTCATTTCTTGTTTTAAGCCGTTTGGTAAACCAATCAGCTGTTTAGTACAACTACGTGATGCGAGTTATAATTTGCTATTTCGATTATCGATTACTTATAAATCTAAATCTTATGAATGCTATCCTAATTTAGGGTTAGATCTAAGATTGAGAGAGTTATTATGTAAGGTTTGTTGTTATCGAGACGATTGTTCGCAGATTACGTGTACTTCGAGACGTCCTCGACGTCTCCGTACCAAATCCGGCGCATCGAAGAATTGAACAAAACAGCATCGGGAAACGTAGAAGCCAAGGTGATGTGTTTCTACAGGCGGAGGGATTTACCCAGTCCTCTGATCCAGCTCGCCGACAAACACCAATGTAAGTATCGGCAGTTATCATCGTTCAATTTTTGTACGGGGTGTTTTTAATTAAAATACGAGCCCCGACATTTCCTAGCTTTTCACGCATTCCAAATGAGTGGAGGGGGCAAAAGTCTTGATTAGTCGATCGATATTCGCTGACTGTACCTGTCTTGTCACCGACGTGGTGCGTTGTTTCGCGAAGTCCTGACGGTGCTGTACTTGATCAGACCGCGTCGCTATGACAACTGTGAGATGCGTGTTCTTTCTGCCAGACTGTACTTTTATAATTACACGCAAAAACTGGACGAGCCAACGCCAATGCTTTACCCTCTGCTTCTATTGTTATTCGGCGGATCGGACTGTGACCAGGGAAACGTCACTTCTTCGCCTTATGATATTAGTCACTGACCGTTGTTTCTTTTTTCCTTTTTTTTAAATTTTGATTGAATTTTTATAGCTTTACCTGTGATCATCATCATCATACACGCTCAATTCAGTTGCACGAGTTGTACGAGGCAATGACCTCGTTTTTATTTAAAATTATACGCTGGCACTCGGTGCAATTAGATTTATATCATACATCATCAGGTACTCACGAATTTAACCGCGGCCCTCCTAGTCAGCGAATCTAATTAATTAATATTATCGATAATTTTTTAATGTAAAACACAACGAATATGGTAATTTTAAAATTCGACCAACTAGCAAAGGCTTCAAAACGCAAAATAGTATATTTGGACCCCATGGATTAGTTGACTACAATTTTCCCCCCTTGTATCGACCGTATAATATATTGAAAGTGGGCTAGAAACATATGAAATAGACAAAGATACAATTACATAAATAAAGTAAATTTCCAGCCACGGTGTCACAAAAAATGGTTTTCTAGATGTAAACTAATATCCAGAGAATTGGTCACGTTTGAAAAGGTCGCGTGCACGAAGTCGGACTTTGCATTTCCGATGACGGTTTTTTTTGAAGTATTCAAAGTGCGTTTGGTGTATTAAAATATGCGTTATATCCAGGTTTTCCAAGTTTCCAAATTGAAAATTCTTAAACGTCTGACAAATTTAAAATAAATAGAAAAATTATTTGTATTTGTAGAAATGGATGAGGATGTTAATGTGTCGTCCTACTGAAATTTTCATAATTCGACCTTCAATAAATGGCCGGATCCAGATAATTCCGGTTGAATTTTTATGTTTTACAGGTTGCAGTTATAATTGTTTCCAACGTCCTTTGAAGGTAACGCAATTTATACAAACTTAACGAAAGTAACCACATACGTTTATTTACTTGACTTTGGTAAATGATGTTTCGACCATTCGGGGGGATCTGCCACATTTCAAAATTACTCGGGCTATTTTAAGGAAATATATCAACTTTGTCTTAGATCCTATTCGGAAAAATTACGGAGTTATGGGTAGTTAAAAGAAAAGAGAAACATAAAAAACGCTGAAATTGTGCGTCTTGATCGTAGAATTTCAGCGAGTAGGGAGCAATTGGGGAACAATGTTATTATTGGGTGTAAACTAGTGTATTTGGAAATAGCGCCGTTTAGGTTTTAAAATTAAGAAACCTACGTAAATATTTATTTAATTTCCCGTTTTTGAAATGAAAATATGAGAGCTCATGTGGAGGTCGCGAAGGAATATCATTGTCGTTTTCAACACCGTAAGATGTAAGTGGATGCCGAATCGGCAATTTTTTATCGACGTCCGTATTAGTCGACTGCGAGAAATTGAATTTTCGAAAATACAATCGGAAGGAGAACCTTTTCGAGAAGTCTGAGTAGACTGCACTGGTAATATCGCGTTACGGTACGTTCATAGACGTTAGTACACAGAGATACGCTATGCGAACCAGTCTTAACGTGAACTTTATTTTAGACGTTAAGTAAACGTAAACAACTGTCGTTAAATAAGAGAGTTCTTGAGCACCGTACGCTAAGAGTACGGTAACGCTAACTCTAACGTCTTTGCTAAGCAAAACAATGGGTGCATTCAGCCGACTCAACAGTTGAGATAGCGGTGCATTCCATTGGACGCCTTGTCGATTTCCAGCGCTCTTATTGGCCGATCGGTCAACAGTTGCACAACTGTTGAATTGTGTTGCTTAGTAAAGCAGTATGTTGCCTAGCGTAGCAAAGACGTTACCGTTAGCGTTACTGTACTCTAGCCGCAGGAGCGACTCGTTATGTAGTTGCAAGGAGCCATGGCACTACCTGCAGTTTCAATCGCAGCACAAAATTTAATCAACTCTAAAATAGTTTCTAAAAACACGTTTTTTATCATTTTAATTGTATTAAAGTTCCTTAGAATATAGGCTACAGCGCTGAGATGCGCGGGTGTGGGAGGTCGGTTCTGTGCCTGAATTTGAAGCCAAACACTTGCTGGCTTGTCTCATACACTCGCGGCATAACACGTTTAAGAAAATTAGTGCATTACGGAATAGGCCTTTTTATTCATGCACTATCGAGGAAAAATTGCAACTTAAACAGTTAGGAAGACCTCTGCCTAATTTAATTATCGTCAAAATAATAATTGGATTAGGAAGATAAATCGTTCTTGCTTTCTTTAAAAAAGGGGGTGGGGTATATTTTATGCTGACTGACTCTATCATCAAAATGTCCACGAGCCGCCACTGCTCTAGCGTATAGTGCTCAAAAACTCTAATAAACGATTATGATATGCTATAGGGCTGAATATCAGAAAAGCTTGTACCTATCCGCGTCGTCCCCTAAAAGTTCAATATCACCAACTGGGAGATTACGGTCAGATGCTTAAATATTTTAGACACTTTTTCCATGAAGCAACTTACTCTCGATAGAGTATATGGATGAATATGAATAAGACTCCAATCAATCATACATGAGTTCGTAATAATCCTCACGGTACAACTTTCAACCGAAATTTTCAGTAAATGTACGGTGTGGCATAATTGGAAACCAGCTTATTGGACCTACCATCTCTTTCAGTAGATATTCTATTGTCAACTGTAGCAACGATGTATCTATACCGTGACCCTTATGCAGTCCTCTGCATTTCCTATAGCCGATTCTTTCCCAAATTAAAATTTTAACAAAAAAGTATGTCTGTTGTTAAAAACCACATGTCTGATATTAAAAACAGCAACTTTGTTACTTTAATTAAAAATTACACTGGACCTTTAAATTATTTTAACCGTTAAGTTAAAAGGAGATAAAAACACATAACGTGAGCAGTTTCTAAAACCGACTTAAAACTATAGAATTCCACTACTTGTTCCTATTCCAGAGGTTTTCAAAATAATAGACATGTATTTTATATATCACGTTACCATTTTGAGAACCTCTGGATTAGGATAAAGTAGTGGAATTGTTGGGTTTTAAGTCGGTCGTTGAAACCGCTCACATTTGTGTGTCTTTATATCTTTCTAACTCGACGGTTGCGATGACAAATAATTTAAACGTACAGTGTATAGTTCTTCATTCAAGTAACAAAGTTATGGTTTCCAATAACAGACATACGTTTTTGTTAAAATTTAAATGTGGTAAAGTAACTGTATAACCAACTTATGCCAAAAAAACAAAATTACCATTTTTCTGTTTTTTTGGTCATAATAAAAAAACTAAAGTAGATAGGTTAAATTTCTTTTTCTATTATTGATCAGCACTGTATAGCGCAACTTTGCCCCAATTTAACCGTCTCTCTATCTCTTACGGTTTCCGAGATCCCAATAGTGACCCTCGAATTTGAATAACCCTGTATAATAGAGAGTTTTTGAGCACTGTACGCTAAGAGTACGTTAACGCTAACACTAACGTCTTTGCTAAGCTAAACAATATGTTGCTTAGCAAAGCAGTACGTTGTCTAGCAAAGACGTTACCGTTAGCGTTAGAGTACTCTAGCGTATAGTGCTCAAAATCTCTAATAAGACGGCAATGGTACAGTGCTCAAAAACGTCGTAGTGACCTAAAGCGTTAAGCCGCCATGGAAAATCTTTAATTTTACAGACTATAGGTACTGAATTTTTAATAAACCGTATAACGAACATTCGACCTTCAATACATGCCCGGATCCGGATTTTCCGGTTGAATTTTTATTGTGAAAGTAGTATCTAGCAGTCCTAAATTATTTTCAACATCTGCCAATTACATATACATGCTTATGCAAAGTCGATGCATATTTAATCAATAACATCTCTTTCATATGCAAAGAACGACGCTCCTAGTAGATTTATTATTTTGATATTACAGTGGTTATTATTTTAAACTACTGTCTGCTATGTTTTTATTATTTGCAATTTTCTTTCTTGGCACTTTTATCACTTCAATTTTTTTTACTTTTTCGTATCTATGATATTTATATAATATTTCTTGTAAAATATATTCTGTTGAAGTGGAAAGGGCGGTATTTATTGCCAAAAAAATTTAGTACCATTGATGCAAATCGTTTTTTTTTTCTTGTTGGTACCCGATTGGTACCCACCCCTATTATAATTAATTTTGTTCCTAGCGGTCTTTCAAATTAACAATTTTAATATTTACGAGGATTTAAGATTTATTTTATATTAATAACGGCTTTATTGTCCAGTTCTAATAATTCTTGGGCCATACCAAACGGGATGTCTTATTTTCGGACAGCAGCGGCTTCTTCCGTGTTTGATATCCTCGTAAGTTCAAAAGTACGCATATACGCAGTATTCGTTTTGAACGGTGGAGGGTTTAGCCGCTTACACCAATAGTTTCCGCCTTTTGGATCATAATTTTGGATAATTAAGATTCAATCTGAAATTTTCTGTGGTCGCCTGCTGCTCCGCCGTTTGTCGTCAATTTTGTCAAATACTATCAATTTTTCATAACAGCTTTGATTCTTGATTCTTTCCCTAGAGTGAATAGATAATCGATTATTGAAATAGGTTAGGAGAACATTATATGTTAATTTTTTGCAGAATTTTAATAACGATACTTAAATAGCATAGCTGTTGTAGGTATTACAATACAACCAAATATACGTAATGGATTTCAAAAACGTTTGTTAAAATCCATAAACAATTATTGCAGGTTTGGATTAAGTAAGACTTTTTTAACACCACTGTACATCTATAATAAATAAAAAAAGGATCATATCGGTTTATCTTTCCCTAAATTGCGAGCTCTTATCATTGGATCTATTGGCCTCGCTAGTTACGTCATTGCTAAAGTCATATTGAAGCCTGCTCCAAGCATATATTGGATAGTAATTCCGGTTTATTATTCGTCTAGTATTACCTTTACGCTACCACTTTCAATTAAATCGAATGCTTTCAGAAGTAAATGTAATATTCTAAGCTAGTAATTTCAGACTAAAAATAGTCGAAAACTGCTGTTGTATGTATATCCGTAAAATGATAATGATAGGTCACCAAGGGATCCTGATCAACTTCTTTTTTTAACGGTTAAGGATGGGTCGGAGGGGGCCGGTTCAGTAGCCAACCAATTTTCTTGTGATTTGATCATATTTGATAGAGAAGTCCAAACGAGAGCCCAAATCTATATCTGCAGTAAAGGCATTTTGACTTGATTTTGACTTACTACTACAATTTTTAGGTAAATGATGACTAGAGCGGGAAATACATATTTGTTTATTTCCATGTAGGTACTTGGCTTACAAACTTGAAGTGGGCGTGTGTATGGAGGTTATTTCGTTATTTAACAATTCTTATAGATTTCTGTGTTGTGGATGTAGTTTTTCCTTTAAAGTACGCGCCCCTATCTTGTAGCAAAGAGTATAAAGTCTTAGTAAATTGCATTTGTATTTGTGTATCGTTTCGTTTGTTGTGTTATTGCTATTTTTATTTTTGAGTTTACTGTTAAAATAATTGCTCCTTATTTGAGTGCCGATTTGACAAAAACATGCATAATCGCGTATATGACAAATTTCGTTTGCATACATTTCTATTTTTATTATGGATATGAGTCCGTGTTCTAGTAATGAGTATTTGCGTGTTTTGGTTCGCTGTTTGTACCCGCATTGCTTTGATACTAATTACCTTCATCTAACTTGTTAAGACAGTAAACCTTGAACCTTAATCAATTTTTAAATCTGTTTTAAAACAGTGATTTTATCGACAAGCGGAAAGTGTTAATTCACGAGCGATGAAATCGCGAGTGAATTAATTTTCGCGAGTCGATAATTAAATTTTATCGTCGTGTATAAAATTCTATTTTTTTCTATAGCAGATGTTAAAAAAATAAGAAAAATTAGTAAAAAAAAGTGGAGGTGCAAACGTCCCCTGGACTTTCCCATACTAAAAATAAACATTTTGTTTTTGCTATTCAACAGTAGTTCGCGAGGCAGCATTGGAAATCATTTGAATGCCTCGCGAGAAAAATGAGACTATACGGGTTCGATATGAACAAAAGAAAGACACCAAGATACGCATCTATCTGTACTCTGTAGTAGGCAGCCACTAGAAATTACAACTGGCGAAGCCAGACGATCGCTACCGACCGACGATCAGTTTCCGTCAAGAGTCCAACCTAAATATTCAAAATTCACGAATTTCTCATTAACCGTACATTTTAGCCATATGAACACTTTATACTATGTGATAGACAATTAAATTTTGCATTCAATTATATAATAATATACAGGGTGTTTCATTTAAAATAACAAAGTTGCTTATTGTACTGTGGAAATCAAACGCCCTGTATACGTGATATAAATTTAGAAAAATGAAAATCCATATACTGAACAACTTTTATATTTAAACTTCTTTCATATTTTGACTAATAAAGGCGCTATAGGAGCATCAAGTTTCGATTTTCAAAACCTCGTAGAGGGCGCCACAGTGGAATTATGGCGTTCATCAAAAAACAAAAATGTAGCTAATACCAAGCTGCATAAGTATAGAAAATTTAAAGAAATTCCTTAGACCATTTTTTTTGTAATAATTTTTCAAAAATTTCAAAATTTTTGGAAGAGCGCCGTTGCGACCGTTTTTGAATTTAGTAAATAATTTTTTTTCTTGGTGTAGTACAGCCAAAGGGCTTTCAAACAAGTTGTTGCGGAACCTGATCAGATAACTGGTTTTTGAGTTACGGGGCGTTAAAGTCGAAATTTTGAAAAATTCATAGCGACCGCCATTTTGAAGTTAGAGAGTCCGGTAAAAAACTGTTTTCCTTGAATTATGCCCTTCTTTCATATCCCCTACTCAGATTTTCAAAATTCCGCTTCTGAAAAAAATGCTACCAAAAAAACATGTCTAACTTCCGCTTCCGGTTTCGGATTTTTTTGAAAAGCTTATTTTGTCGATGAATTTTCGATATACCCCTTCATTTAAAATTTCATCAAAATCGGTTCACTAGTTTTTGCGTTAGAAGCGTCACATACATACATACACACTTACACACATACATACACACATACAGACAGACAGACATTTTTTCTAGACCACTTTTTTGGGTTCCTGGGGGCCCAAAACACGTATTTCCGCGAAAATCTCGATTTCGAAAATTTTCATGATATCAATACTTCCCCTATACCAGTGGTGGTATGGGAAAGTAAAAACAATTTAAAATTAGATTATTATTAAACCCGAAAATCTCAGTAGCAAAGGTTTCCATTCGGTTTCCATGGAGTTTCCAGAAAATTAAACTACTTTATCTATCCTTGCGGTTAAAGTGTTACTTTATCTACCCTTGCGGTTAAAGTAATACTTGATCAACTATTTTTAGTCGAACAAAGCACACTTTAACATCTGCTATAGAAAAAAGATAATTATCATATCGAGTTAAACTTCCATTGAATGAAGTTGTTAAATCCTGTAAAATTCGTTACAGAAAAGAAAGAAATTCGTTATATAGAAATAAGTAATGTTTTTTTAAACTTTTATCCTCGCTTTTATCCTTTAATTTTCCCTCCTGCGTTAAATCTAAACTACAATTCTTTAATTCTGCGGGTACAAAATAGTACCATCTGTTTTTGTTTCCTAGGTAACCGCTGCGAAATTCATAAACGGTCGCTCTATCCTATGAATCCTGAAAGAAAGAAGTTGAAAGTATAAGGCTGAGGTTACATTAAATGCGTATGCGTGCGATTTTATAGTCGTACGCGGACGTACGACCACTGCAACGAAAACAAACCTATTCATTTCAATATGTATGGTTACATTGTACGCGATTGAGAGTGACGCGCGCGCACGTGAACGTACGTGTATCAACTCGAAACAAACTGGTTTGTTTTTACCGCGCTAAACGTGCGATATTAGGTACTGAAAAACAAAAGTAAATAGATATTTAAAGCTAATTATTAAATATTTTAACAAAAATGGATGTTGAAAAACTTATTTTGTGTATTGAATCAAAAAGGCCCTTGTGGGACCAAAAATGTAAAGAGTATCACAATATTGTCTTTTTTGGTCTAGAATCATGTATTTTAAGACACTATTCTCGAATAAATATACATTTAATATTTCTTGGTTCATCATAATTGCAATGTCCACAACTGCGGCTGTCGCGTCGTCCTACGATGAACGGAAACAATGTAACCAGAAGTTGAACGACAAAAAGTCGTGAGTGCGCGTACGACTAAAAAATCGCACGCATACGCATTTAATGTAACCTCAGCCTAAGGTAGTACGCGTCCACTGGTCCGTCCGCATTGTTCGCACCGCACGAACCAAACTGGATCGGATATTTTAATGGTGGTGCGTTTATTGGCACTGATTTTACTATCAGCAGCGTTCGGACTGTTCTCCATTTCGATGCAAAGTTATTTTATATGTTAACTTTTGTTCCCATTTGATAACAATGGAACAAATAATATGTCTTTTGCTTTTCGATCCGTGCGGTGCTACGATGAAGACCAGCGCACACGTACCTTTACTGGAAACGCGCACAGTGGTTTGGACTATAGGGTGCATTAAATGATAATTGACAGATATAAAACTTCTCTTTCTATTTGACATAGCCTAATGTAAAACAACTGCACATTCATATTACAAATTACTGACTGACAAAGCTAGGAAAAATCGTAATTCTCTCTCTCTCTAAGGGCTGGCCCTGTATTCTCGAAAGCACTCGACATTTTGTCCTGCTCGACAAAAAATATTGAACCAATACTAAGGCTATTTTCCTGACAATTGATCATATTATGTCATGCCACAAAAAATAGTTTGATTGGTCCATTTTTTTTGTCGTGTGCGCGAAAATGTCGAGTGATTTCGAGAATACAGCCCCTGGTTGTATCGATGTAGTTTAACTCCCCCGTTCAACTGAACGAGGATCAACTGTCGCGGATACGATTGTTACAATAATTGTATCCATGATAACTGATCGTGGTTCAGCTCAACGGGGAGGTAAACTACAATCTTTTATACAACTCGGCCTAAGCTACATTTATGTAATTCAGAAAGAGCAAGGATGAAAATTGTCTCCACCCTAACTCGTACAAATCTCTCAACATTAGTCAGGGCACCCTAGTTCGGACGAGCCGCAAAATTACACCGCACTTGAGTTTTTATTCGTTTCTATAAGTTGGTTACTACAACTATGAGTATTTGAATTTTGAAGGCGAGTTGATCCTATGCAACTTTATTTCCCAATAGCAGCAAGGCTGTTGCAAGGTCGGGGACACCAGCGCTAGGTCATACGCTTTTCGTTTGTTTTCTCTATTTTATTTTTTTTTATTAACGATAATCATAATTAACAGAATGAGTAATAATAATAATAGAATTACATCCCTTTTTATACTTATCCTTTCGTTGTCGTGAGTGTGGATTTTTTTTTTTCACCTAAGCCAAAAATCAGTTTATTATAAAATCAACAATAGTATCTGTAAACCGACCTACTGTAGAAAAAAATGTACATTGTAAATCAATTGAATTATTGAAAGTGATTACTCAGTACACTTTTCTGATGTTGCCATTCATACATTGCAGTGGTTACGTCGATTCTTTGCGGTTGAACTTTGGTCACTTGCGAGAATTATGAACTATCGTAAACGTTAGAAATGGCAAGAAAAATAAAAATGTTATTGGTTTTCTCATAATTTAACGGCTTTGCTCATTCATAAAATATTACATTTACAATCGAGTTGTTTTTCAAGAAGCTTTGTTGCAAGATGAAACTTTCTGTATCCGTATACGTAGTATTTAATATTTAATTAATAAGAGTCATAGATAATAATTGTTAAAATCATTTTTAAAATTTAGATTCCCTAATTTTCGCTTTACACAACGAATACTAACCTGTGTTGGGGTTGCATTATTTGTTCGGCTTTTAACAATAATTTCTTCTTATTATAACTTATCAATTTAAAACTCTTTTTCAGTGTAGATTCCTGTAGTAGGTTATCTGCATTTTTAATAAGTATTTTGTTCACATTAAAGAGCTTTTGTGGCTATTAGGAATATGGTAAAGATGGGTATTGACAGATTAGGTATAGGTACACCTATCAATAATTCTAATCTAAAATCGAAATTTTATCTATGTGTATGTTAATTTTGTATTATTGACATACATAATTGGCAAGATAGGATAGTATTAATAGCATGCCCGAAAAAAAGAATTTTAGCTACAAAAATTAAAGGTAACAGCATGAGATAAAACGTTTATAATAAAAATAAAATGCAATAGTATTCACATGGTTTTGGTGTCCGATTTCAATTCCTTAAACTGTTAATATTTTGACCGAAAGAAAATGTTTTCATTTCCAAAGTTTTCCGTTCAATAACTAGGACATTAAAGACTACCAATCAGAATGTCATCATATTTTGACGCTTGGAGAAGGGGTGAACACGTACTAATTGTAATAATTAGTAATACAGCAAATACGCTAAGAAAGCCGTATTTTAATATTTTCCATATACTACATTAACAGATATAGCTAAGTTCCTCCTCACAAAATGCACAATGTTTAAATTAAATTGGTTCTATTGGTCGTATTTGAAAAACCCATAAAACATGATACTATTGACATTTGACACTTTACTCGATTTGCTGTGTTTTTATTTCTAATTTGTAGCGCGTGAAACTGGTTTTTGTGTACCATAACTTCTAGGGGCGGAGCTTAACTATATTTGTTGAGTGCGTATAGTACAGTCACGAACTTATATTTAAACTGAATTGCTGTTTGTTAGCCCGCGTTACTAAGAAAATTACCACCATGGGGGCCGTCGTCTTGATGTGCACTTTCTAGGGAATTTAGCCTTATAAAGGTCCTTTGCACGATATTTTACTAACATATTTGACGTAAATTCAGATATGACAGCTGAAAAGTTTGGATAAGCGGAAATTTTAGTAGCCCCATCTAGTGGTTCCGTGGTTTAGTCGAGATGACAAAACCGTCAACCCTAGTTGATTTTTACTTGTTTACCTTAAAATTGTACGATTACAGAAGGTATTATTAAGAATAACCATAATATGAATATTGCTGATTTTATTTTGAATTTCCCGCTACAGTAAACTGCATACATGGCGGCCCCCTAGGGAAGAGTCATTTTGTTACCGACTAATAGCAGTTCATTTTAAATATAAATTCAAGTTGTTCAAGAGTACAGTAGGTACAATTTCCGATAAACAATCGAACACCATTTTCTTACTTTGTAAATACATCTTCATATTTATGGAATCATAGGCGACACTCCACAGTTGTATTGTAATAATTAATTGTCAATGTCACAATCACAAGTTTATTTCAAACGTGACATTTGCTTAAGTAGGTACGACCATGGGCAACTTCATTAACTCTAGAATGAAGCTGGCCATGGTACGATATGAAAGACCAAATTACAATGCTAAAAATGATTAAAAGGGAGCACTAGAGTATTGCTGATGTTTCCATTTTTGTCCGCAATTATACATTAGTAACAGTAATTTTCTGTATATAGTTGAAAATACCCGAAATATGTGTGTTAAAGGTTAATGCCAATTATGGACTTGAATGATGCACCATTTAAACGAATGTAATAAATAAACTAAAGTAGTAGCAGAAACCTTTCACTTTCTTCGGCTCTAAAGTAAACCAAAGAAAAGTGTTGCTTCACAACCCTCGCGGTTACTTATTGGCCATTTTCCAACTATAAATATCGGAGTATCGTTTGTAAATCAAATTATATTTAATAATTAAAGTTGAAAATAAGACCTACTTATGTAACATTCAGTTTGATTTGGATGTTCATTGCAGCCCTTGCTAATTTTATTTTGTTTGTCGCAAATAACACTACGTAATTAAAAGTAAACTTGCACTAATTACACTTTGTTGAATTATTTTTTTTGTTTTTATCAGCCTTCCAAACACCTACTTGCATAATATACTGACAATATAAATTACCTACACGTTTAATTATCGTCTTTTCAGTAGTTTTAGATTTAATTGCTGTAATAATCATGCAAAAAAAAGTGTAGGCTTATACAGAGTCAGTCTGCTAAGAAGAATCAGCTGGATATCTTCGTTATCTGAAGTATTAAAATAATTCTGCTTGGGTAGATTATAATAGCCAACTCTCACTACAGTTCATTCCCTGGCTAAGATTAACGCAGAATTTATGATGCGACCTACTACTGTCGGTCGTCTCTGTTTTGCTTATGGCCCTCGCATACCTGAACCTTGAACGTAAATTTCTAAGATTGTTCATACTCGTTTAGCTTTCACCTAATGCGTTAAAGTAAGATAGACAATAGCTGGGACGTCGTATTACAACCGGAAAGTAGCGAGAAAGGTTTGTCAGTAGCGTTCAAAACAAATAACTTTACAGGGTAAATAGAAATTCAATTTATTTTAAATTGTACTTACAAATATTTTAAAATAAAGATACGTACATTATAAATTCACTACAACCAGCACTATTAATTTAACTTAACTATAATATTAGGCATTAGAAATAAATTACAACAAAATCAAAGTACCTATCAAAGTAAGCTACGGCACTGGATAGCTTTTACCTGGTGTACCGTTAGCCATCGGCAGGGCACGTCGAGCATCGTTGCGTATACATCTGCGTTAATCTTTTAGGGACATAAAGCCAGGGAATGAACTGTAGGTTTGTTCCAACACAATTTTTGTATCGTGCCGTAACTGTTTGGATCTGTTTAGTGCGCAGGCGTCGAGTTCGTACCGCCGCGCCCGCGCCGTGACACTGAGCGTTGCAAGTGTTGCAACGGTTTGTGACGATGATAAATGTCTATAATTTTACAAGAATGCCTTCCCCTAAGTAGGTATATTTTGAGACAGTCTCTGTTGACGTTTCACACAGTAAATATCACAGCTAAACATATTAACTTCTCATATAGATACCCAAATAATTTGATTTTCTATTTGCGGTTGGCTTAGCACGAGTTTTAAATCATCCTCTCTAGTTTCATCGAAACGAAAATGGACAACTCGCTGAATAAGTTGACGTGGACATATCGCGGAAAATGTCCAGAAAGCCGAATTGTGTCGGTGGACATAAATCTCCGAAAATGGACAAACCGCCGAACGAACGGTGTAAAACGACGCCACATCGATCGGAAGTTTAGCATCGAAGCCGAACTCGAGATTTTGTCCAAAACACAGATTTCTATCGGTGAACATATCGCCGAATAAGTTAACAGAATTCGGCGGTCTGGGCATTTTTGGCGATTTGCCCATTTTCGGCAATATGTCCTCCGACACAATTCGGCGATTTGTCCATTTCGGCGATATACCCACCGACACAATTCGATGTGTCTATTTTCGGCGATATGTCCACCGACAGTATTCGGCGTTGTGGACATTTTCGGCGACATGGTCACGCTACCGTATTAGGCGATTTGGGCATGATTCTGTGTTTTGGTCATTAAAATTACTACTAATTTACTTTTATTTGTTGTTTGCGTAACTATGTTGTTGAAATGATGTTTGAAATGATGATTTTTTGCAATAGCGCTCGCGGGGCTGGTGTTTTCTACGATAACAATCAAAATTAGGCAAACCACTATGATACCAATCTAAACAATCCCAATCACTTTATATCAAAACAGTTTACAAAAGGTAAAAGTTTTCATGGCCTTAAATTTTAATTTTTGATCGGCAAAGTTTAGCGTCTGTCAAAAGTCGGTAAAGGCATCCTTTTCATGTCGATCCGTGCAAAAAGTAATTTAGCGGTTTGTACTTGGTGCAAAATTTTACAAGGATAAAAATCACTCATACAATGAGCAACACCCGAAACGTCAGCCAATAGGTTTCCATTTTACGTGTTTAAAAAGACAGCTTCCAGTGGTAAAAAACCCGTTGCTATAGTGTTGTTTACTTGTTGGTAGGGTGTTGTTTACTAACAGTTTCACTGTTTGTTATTTTTTGATTACATATTCGGGATTTGTCTTCTTAAATATAACTCGACCTTGTATTTTTCACATGGCGAATTTCAGCGGTAGTGTCCTTAACATTCTTGCTATAACATAAGGTAAAGCACTCTAGCACAATACAAAACCGGAAAACACTCGTGTTGACGCACTCGTGTTTTTTTAAATGTATTGTGCTCGTGCTTTACCTAGCAACAAGGTTTCGGGAACTACTACTGAAATTTTCCGATAAAAATCCAAGGTCTTGTTATATTGTATATGACAAAAGTAACCAAAAAAAACAAACATTTACTTTGTCAATCAAGTCCCATAAGAATCACTTATATGGCGTTTGAAGAAAAATTTATGTATACGGATCTGCACGTGTTCGTCAATTCTAAATCGGTGGTTGGGCATCAACATCCAATGAAATATCTGTCGTCGAAGTTATAAAAGCGCTTGTATTTTGGAAGTTTTGGTCGAAACGTATGACGTGACCCCATCAAAATATAGAACACCATGAAAAGATTTTAACATGACGTCATTTTGACATTTTCTAAAAGTTGTGATTGTACACTGTAAAAATCGTTGATCAACATACAGGGCTTTCATTTCAAAACTAGCCACCTTTAATAACTCTGAAAGTTTTGAAATTTCCAGTTTGAATAAAAACACGTCAACTTTGATATCGAGGGGGAAGTTTAAAACCGCCATTGAAGTAATTTTATAATTCACCCCCTCCACTCCAGCAACCCCCACTTTGAAATTTCAAATGGAACCACCTACTTTGTGATATATCATTTTACAGGTAATAAAATTCTCTATCTAACCATACTATTTTTTATTGCAACCCATCACCCCCCTCAACCCTCCCTTTTCTGAAATTTTTGACATTTCCGGTTTGAAAAGAATACGTCAATTATTATATCGAATGGGAAGTTTAAAACCACTATTAAAATAATTTTTTAATTTCCTCCCTTCACTCTAGCAACCCCCCCTTTGAAATTTCAAATTTCCCACTACCTTGTGATATATCATTTTACAGGTAAAAAAAATTCTCTATCTAATCACATTATTTTATATTCCAACCCCTCAACCTCAACAACCCCCTCTTTCTGAAATCATTGACTTTTCCAATTTGAAATTTTTTTTAATGTTATATTGAATGGGAAGGTTAAAACGACTATTGAAATGCTAAATAGTCGTTTTAACCTTCCCATTCAATATAAAAATGATTTTTTTTTTCAAATTGGAAATGTCAATAATTTCAGAAAGAGGGGTTTTGAGGTTGAGGGGTTGGAATATAAAATAATGTGATTAGATAGAGAATTTTTTTACCTGGAAAATGATATATCACAAGGTTGGGGGAAATTTGAAATTTCAAAGGGGGGGGGGTTGCTGGAGTGAAGGGGGGAAATTATAAAATTATTTCAATAGTGGTTTTAAACTTCCCATTCGATATAAAAATTGACGTGTTTTTGTTCAAACCGGAAATGTCAAAAATTTCAGAAAAGGGGGGGCTGAGGGGGGTGATGGGGTGCAATAAAAAATAGTATGGTTAGATAGAGAATTTAATTACCTGTAAAATGATATATCACAAAGTAGGTGGTTCCATTTGAAATTTCAAAGTGCGGGTGAATTATAAAATTACTTCAATGACGGTTTTAAACTTCCCCCTCGATATCAAAGTTGACGTGTTTTTATTCAAACTGGAAATTTCACACATTTGAAAACTTTCGTGCTATGGTTTTCAGAGCAAACATTGTAGGTATATCTTATCAGAGCATTATTATTATTAATTGCTATTAAAAGTACATCAACACCTTCTGTCGCTGTCCTGAGTCAACTGCTGATCTTTCTTTAGCCATCGCAAACCATTTATTTTTTCTCTCAAAACAGCGTCTTCTTCCGTGCTGAGAATATTTTCGAGTTCCAATAGCTTCTGGCCGTAAGTTCGTTATTTCTGTAGAATTAGGCTAGGCGTGTTTTACTTATATTCAACATTGCATTATTTCGAACAAGGTATTTTTGGTTAACTACTATTGGGATTGTTTTCAATTTTTCCAACTTCACCATATTTTTTAAATTATTTGTTATATTGTACTGGAGCAACGATTCCATGACTGGACGGACATTCCTTCTTTGTGGTGGTAAACACTTCCGATATTCTATATTTGAGTTTGTTTTTTCTGCGATGACGTTTACAGCTTTGGAGGACATGCAAATGACAAATAAATGTTCTAAAATTATTGTAATGTCAATACATAATAGGTAAATCTCATAAAGAAGAGTTTTAATTGCTTCTAAAGTACGTTCTAATCACCTCATTACTTTTACGTTTGCAATATATTGAAATGAAGGACATAGGTATTTATCTTTTTTTTTTCAATGATTCCCGCCCACCTCCGATCGTTTGTACATATTTATGTCACCAACTACCACTTCTGCCTTTACCCTTTTATTCTAGAACATTTCCGATCAGTAGGTACTCATTGTTTTATTGTATCTTTTTCCTCGGTGCATACCAGTTGCGGACGAGTTTGATACACCCTTACATTCCAGGGGTTAGTTGCGTCCGGGTCAAATATGGTCAGTTAGTTCTGTTTAGTCCTCTGTCTAATCCTTTCCAGGAACTCTACTAGCGTTGGTAACATTACCCATTTAAAACTTAAAAATTAGATTAGGTTAGGTCACGTTAGGTTAGATAGACTTTAGGTTTCTTGGCCAGCAGCAATCATAGCCGGCGAACCGCAATCCTGATCGGCGTGCAGCAGTTAAAGTTACTGACAGTTGTCTAGTAGGGAACTCACTTCGCTAATTCTTAGAATGGCATTGGACGCAACTTACCTGTAGGTACCCTTCGCACACCTCATTTCGAACCCAGATTATAAAAAATAACCGCCGCCGGATGCAACTAGTATAAAATACCCTTTTTCCTATACCACCAATAAATTTTGGGTTGTGCCCGCAATATGTTTTTGCAGATTTTATTTATTAATAACACCTGAAATACATAAGTAAATTTAAAGTAATATTGTCGTATTAACGCTATTGATCATGAAGCATTTTATAAACAGTTGCTTTACACTCCCACCTTGTTTATCTTCGCTAAATATTTAGGTACCGAAACAACGTTTTCCTCTTCACGGTGTTTGACCTAAACAAATGAAATGCGCCTTTCGAAGACACTTCAAATAAATAAGGAAACTTCTATTATTGTATAGAATTTTGACTTCCAGGGTATGCTCGCTTAAACTGTCGAACTGGAACTCGTCTCATAGATTATTGTTGTTTGTTATTTGTTGTTACAATGCAGAATTCGTTATCGCATCCTTTAGCTGAGAAAAAACTCCCAAATTAATAAATATCGATTTACTTTTTAACTTTCGGGCATTAATTCTTTTAATATAGCACTCTTGGCGCCGGAAACAGCATTTGTGGTATAGCGCTGCGTTATTGGGCGTACGTTTCTTCTTTCACGTACAAACTTTACATTTTATTGGACTTTTGTGTATTTTAATATCTGATGTGCATCAGGTGCACTTCTACATCTAAAGTTCTAAAGCATAATATTTTACTACCAGTTGTAGTCAATGAGAGATACATATAGGCTGTGTAGATTTATTAAGACAGTTTACTTGGTTTACAGCAAAAGTCTTGGGACTCCGGTTATGTTTTTATTCCTGCAAGTTAAAAATAATATTTCATTCTGTATACTGTAAAACTATAATAATTACGAACGTATCCCATTTTTACGTTAGGAAGTTATAGTTAATTGGATTTGGAGGAAGTTATGTTCATGAAATAACATACTTATACAAACAGGTGGTACTACTACAATTTCTTTGGAGCAAAGATGAAAAGAATTTAGTAGCAACACTATCATTACTAGTCGGTCATGTAATTCTATTATAATAGTTAAAACTATGTAACTCGAGCAATTAGACACTCAACATAACCATAACCGATTACATACGATTAAAAATGAACCTCCTGTATCCTGCTTGAAACGGAATATTTATTATTAATGAGTAAAAATGGTAAAACATATTATCAAGTAACCTATGAGCTATGATGACATCAAAGTATTTTTGTATCACTTGTTTTTGATTATTTTACCTTCAATGTTTTTGAATAATTGTTTGTTTTTTTAGATTGTATAAAACTATACTTTAAACAAATAAAATTAGTTTCTGACGTCATCAGTATCATTATTAAATTAACTTAACGTAATAAAAAACGGTGTTATGTAATCGTGGCAGATTTGTTCATTATTCTTATTGCTATTGGTACTATTGTATTTTGCATAATGAACGGTTCTTTGTATAAAAAATGTTACACTGATAAACCAACAAAAGTGTAACCACCCCGTGTTGTTTATTGGTTATGGGAGAAAACAAATTTAGTTTGTTTTAAATGTTCGTTTTATAGTTTTATATTTACGCCACGATGTATTGTAGGTATTGATCTGATTAGTCATTTTCCACAACTCCCATGTATTGTACTCGCCAATTATGAACGGTAATAGCTTTTTGATGAGTTAAGGGGTTAGTCAAAATCAAATTTAAGTTTATGTTTTCATACGTCATTGGCGAGCAGAAATAGGTAATATTCGTAAGTATTGAAAGTTTACCTACCATTTCTTAGTTTTAAGGAGAAATGCGTTTTAGTAAGGCCCAGATTTGTAATCGTCTCCATCTTAAGTAGCACCTAATCAATGTAAAACATTTTAATAATTTATTTAAAACACGTTATAATTTATTATTATTTATTGCATTCGAACTACGAAAACCTGGATTTGGAATTGCCTTCACTTTCTAACTTCTCAGCCTATCACGTAGGTACTATTGAATAGGAAAACTGATATCGTACACTCTATTGTAATAACGTAAGTCTGAGCTTTTTTCACATATCTATCATTTTTATATTCAGGTGAACTGTACAAAATGTTAATATGTTAAAATGTTATTTTATCGTACTATCTTTGTTATCGGTCGAAATTATGAATATTGCTTTTCTGCAAATTAAAGCGCTCACAGAAAAAATAATACCTACGAGGCTCGGGGGCTTAACAAATCTTCTCGTCCCGTAACTATGATTCGTCTGTAAAATTGGAAACTAGAAATTAAATATACACTTATTTGACTTTGGAGTTCATTTGATTTGATGGAAGAAGGTCTTGTAGCTAAATGAGAATCTAAAATCTATAGGATTCGAAATCCAGGGTCGATAATAATCTATGTCGACTTTTTTTATACAAAAAAAAGGCGCGAGCTACTATGACGAAAAGTTGGCACACGCGGAGACCACTAAGCGATTCTTCTGTTAAAACTTCATGGAAAAAGTATAGTATGTGATTTTGTCGTAAGAATTATTTGCATTTTAAAACTATTCAACTTGACAATATTGCATGCTTACACCATTGATTAATATTTTAAATGTTTGGTGTTTGAATAAGGTAGTACGAATAAGCTCCCTAGACAATAACCTCCTTATAGCAACAATGCAATGTAATATGTTGAAAACAATCTTAACAACATATAATTATCGCAAAGAATATCTTCAGAATAAGGTATACAGTGAATAAAAAAATACTTGATTGATCAATAACCTACAACAGTTAAAATGTACCTATCTATCCCTTTTTGCAAGGGATAAACATATGGAACCGTGATCTTTGCCTAAAATAACTCTAAAACTATAGCGAAGAAAAGGCATTACTGATGTATTATATTATATTTTCTAATCACAATCTCGAGGCGAATGTCGTACTGTGCTCTGTATCCGCCATTTTAGAAACACTATGTAGAACATGCAAGCAATCACTTCAAACAATTTATTGCCGTTCCATAATAATTCTCATCTACTCCATACAAACAATAGTAGAAAAGTAATTTATTATTTTTAATAGCTATATGTATAGTACTATAAAAATAAATTTTTAGAAGAGTTTCACGTAGTTTTACGATTTTGAAATATATATTATTTTAAAATTGCAATTATACATAATATTTAAATATGCTAATCATAGCTGACTGTTATTATTCCATTCACAATCAAACAACCATATGTGCCGTACCGGAAACTAACCGTTTGCGTATTTGGACAATTCTGTGTTCAATTCCATCTGCGAAAGCAACTACCTTCATATTTTACTTGGTAATACCCGTATGTCTGCAATATAGTAGAAAATATTCGAGACCCCTCATTTAAAAGGAAATAGTTTCTCATCATAGTCTTTTGAAATTAACGTGAATTGCATATTTGAAAAAAACTTTATAGTTGGTTTGAATCTACCTAAAAATAGTTTTTAATAATAAAATACCAAAATTTATCAACCCATACCCATTCTGTATCTTAACAGTCTTATAAACAACAAATCAAACTGCGGAATATAAACCAATTGTCTGTGAACATTCAGTCAAAATCGTGCATTTACTGTGTAGTAATCTGAAGTATAGTAGACCGTCTGTATTAAAAAAATCTGAGACCTACCACCTCTAAGTCCACCATTTATCTTACAACCGGTGATCTTTTTTCCAATTGACATATCCAGATAAAAAGTATGAAATGGTGTACGATAGACTTTAACATATGCAAGATGCAACATTCTGCTATGTAGATCGTGCCCAAGTATTTCTAGTGGTGCCTAGGGCTGGGCGATGCCATGAAATGGGTATCGAGTATCGATACCAATGTGGTACTATCGATATTACTCAAAACTATCGAAAATGTCGAAGTATCAAAACTATCGGAAGTATCGAAGTAACTAATTACACTGATAATTTATTTTGTTGTCTGTTAACTGAGTAACTGACTTGCGAGTACTGAGTCTGTGACCCATACCGTGAACAATGAATATGAACGTGTTTGGGTACTATTTATTTTAAAATACATACCTAGTATTTGCTAATACTAAGCATAACATCGTCTAAAAATTATAAACCTAACACGTCACTTTTGTTCGTTCTTGGCATACAAGGGGGGAAAAATATACCTACCCCAGTTGATCCTATTTGATGATTCAATCTAATATCTCAATTACAATTAAAAATAAAAACTTCAGTATGTGAAGAGGTAAATCGGTATACCTACTCCTGGAAATACACCAAGTAAAGCTCCTACAGAAACTATGCGAGCCTGCTATATTAATTTTCTGATTCTTTGGATACCTTGAATAGGTATTTCTCTATTTCCCATATTTCGATATTTTTGATACTTAAATACTTTCGATATTTTCGATACTTTTGAGTATTCGTATCGATACTCGATACCAATCCAAGTATCGATACTTTGCCCAACCCCAGTGATGCCTGCATACCGACATAATTTGTATTGTGCCCAACCAAAATCGCAGTCGGACCTTATGCTCCTTGTACGATCTTTGTCGTTTGGTCGCCACAACTCATGCATGTTCAAATTTACAATCCAACCACAGATCCTACTACGGCCGTGTGTCACGGGGTTTTGCTTATATGCTAGTCGTGGTCTCAGGGAATGAAGTTTAGTCACTAGTGGACTCAATGGCCACCTTTAGACGAACACAACAGCCACTATTTCGACCCATAATATGTCACGGAATTGCCAGAAGTTCGGTGTGCAAGAGCAAATGAGGTGGGAGGGTAGCGATCTAATAGACCGGTGACAATTATGATTGAACTTCTTTTAGATAAGTCGTTTAATCTCAAATTATTCTACGCTGAACCTAATCTAACGTAGTGGCAAAAATTGACAAAAATTACGGATGGTGTGTCCACGCAAGAAAAGTGGCCGTTGTGTCTAAGGTGGCCGTTGTGGTTAAGATGACCGTTGTGTCTCATGGACGATTTCGGCCGGAGCGATTTATTATTTTCCTAACTACTAGTCTACGGACTTAAGGCTACAATTACTTGTATTGGTATACATTGTTGGCCCACTGTATCCCGCTTGTCGGTACCGAGTTGGATTACAGTTGGCCGACAATGTAGATACAACAGAGCGATTATCGTTTGGCAGTTCATCAAAGCAATCTCCGAGTCGCTTGATTCCCATTACAAATCGAAAACATGGCTTATAGTCTGCTGCGATTAGCGACTTCAATTGAGGTTATATTTAAAAGCGTTTGTAGTTTAGTATTAAACATAAAAATCTATGGAATACAGATGATACATTAGCCCTTTATAATAGAAATCATACGAAATCGTACTGTTTTGTGGAATGTTTCTTGCTAAAAATATAGACCATAATAAGAAAAGTGATGACACGATACGTCCGGCAGACGGCAGAATTTTACGAAGAAAATTAAATCTATGAAGACCCACTTTCGCTATGTTAATTTTGAAAACAAAACTAACAGAATGATTTGGACGGAATACACTTACTGCACTGTCGACCGACTATAACCCGACTAGGGCCGGTTGTATCGACGTAGTTCAACTCGGAGTTCAGCTGAACGAAGATCAATTGTCGTGGATACAATTATTGTAACAATCGTATCCATAACAATTGATCGTGGTTCAGCTGAACAGGGAGTTGAACTGCGTCGATACAACCGGCCCTTAGGCCCGGTTTTATGAAGCCCAGTTGATCGACGATTGGCTCAACCACGATCAATTGTCATGGCTACGATTGTTTTTAAGAATGGTATCCATGACAATTGACAGTCGGTTAACCAGACTTTATAAAACTGGCCGTTAAGTGCCGACGAGCGGGATACAGTCGGCCCTGACTGTAACCTGACTCAATACCGACAAGCGGGATACAGTCGGCCGACAATATCCAGATCGTACGTACCTTAAGGCCGGGTGTCCATCGGATAGTACCAACCATAATCGGCCCAAAAAATAAATCGCTTAATCGTCTGTACGTGTCCACTGGTTTCCACTTGTACAACTTGGTCGGATTGAGCATTTGAATCGGCTGCGACTTCAGTCGGGCATGACTGAAATCGTGTCAGTGAACAGGCACCAATAGAAATACTTGTACACGATCTATATCGCGCGATTTAAATCGGGACGAATGTAGTCAGTTAGATCTAGTGGACGCGGGACCTAAGAATGTTAATTAGTAGGCTACTAAATACTCCATTATTTTATTCGGCTTTATAAAACCATGTTCGACACTTCGTAGTTCTAATGTCGCATTTTATACACAGCTTACGTTGTTTATGGAAATTAATATTTGTCGACATGTAGGTACCTATCAGTTTTAGAATTCGAATTCCGTGGCTCTTTTAGATTATTCTTGTTGGAGGTTCAGTGGTCTTGCACGTGGGAGTCAGAAGTTACTCCTCTGGAGCGCGGTGAGTGCTCACTTCGAATGCTCGCCTCGACAATGCTATGATTTTTCACATTTCTAGCCAAAATCTCGGATCTAAACTGATGTGACATAAATACTATGCGAAATAATTACTCGATTATGGATACTTTTGCAAACATGTATATTATTTTTTTTATTCCCAAATCCAACTAACTTCATTATAAACCATTATATGATAAAATTACATTGATAGAGTGAATATTCCAAAAATTACCGTAAAACTACCTAAATGTAGTCATTGTAATTAGTTATACTGTTAACTTCATTAAAGTTGTCCGAGCGATTTCATTTGAAATTCTGTTGCATAATTTGACAATCAAATTGCATGCATGCCTTTCAATTATTAATTCTGTTGAATTAATCAGTGGTTAATTAGTTTCTTTAATTATTTTTGAAATATTATATAATAATAATATTATAATTTCCTAGTTTTTATACGTGTAAGTGGATTATATTATATTGTTCGAGTATGAAGGAATATATGTATGTGCAAAAGTTTAAGCATTGATTGTAATAAGTAATAACTGTTATATTTGCGTTTAATTTGATTTTGTTCATGATTTAATGAGACGTACTGAAAAATCTTGATTGCTACTTTAGTTATTCGTGGGCGTTAGAATTGTATAGGCGGTTTGCTTTCATGTACATATTAATACCCTATTGGTTGAAGATTTATTATTTTCCATTGTTTCATGTAACTAAGCTCCGTAGCTTCCGATACGGTTCAACGCGATTATGTTAAATCGTTTTGGTATTATTGTGAAATTGAGTTAATGGAATGAAAAACTGAAATAACTAAATATCGTCTTATTTGTAGTTTTGGATACGTAACGAAAAATATGTGCCCTAAGGTATGAACACAATTCAAGGGAATGATTAGTTATTTAATTTGTACTTGAGTACAAAATGTTAATACTACATGTAGGAGGGGTATTCACGTATGATGATTAGTCGGGATTTGCCGAATTCTATTTTTGCATGATTTTTGATTTTATTGCTCAAATTTGAATTTGGATTCACATATAACTCCTGAGAACAAAAATCGCAAACACAACCCAACCTGCTTTTTCCAATTAATTTGTAAAGAAGGAACAATTATTTATAACAAGTCACGAATGTGTCACATTACAGAGGAGGGGGTTTGTTACATATAATTTCGACTGACATGAAAAAAGTATATTATAAGATTCATGTTCATTGTACATGTTACGATTATATTCTATTACTTACCTTCGGATACTGCCGTAATGCAACCGGAGATACACGACACGGAAGCGGTTTAAAATCTTCACATGAATTCCATTTTTATCGTTCGGTATACCTAACGGAATGTCGTTAAATACATGTTTATCGCAAACGCAAGGTAGGTCAAATTTACGAGAATTATGTAGAATTATCTGGACAAGCAGAGAGCAAATCTGGGGATTTATTGAAGATGTTGGAGGAATTACGCAATATTTATTTCTATGTGACGCCTCTAACGCAAAAACTAGTGAACCGATTTTGATGAAATTTTAAATGAAGGGGTATATCGAACATTCACCGACAAAATAAGCTTTTCAAAAAAATCCGAAACCGGAAGCGGAAGTTAGACATGTTCTTTTGGTAGCATTTTTTTCAGAAGCGGAATTTTGAAAATCTTGAGTAGGGAATATGAAAGAAAACCATAATTGAAGGGAAACAGTTTTCTGCCGGACTCTCTAACTTCAAAATAGTGGCCGCTATGAATTTTTCAAAATTTTGACTTGACGCCCCATCTCAAAAACCAGTTAGGTATCTGATCACTTGATCAGGTGTCACAACAACTTGTTTGAAATCCCTTTAGCGGTACTACACCATGAAAAAAAAAATTATTTACTAAATCCAAAAACGGTCGCAACGGCGCTGTTTGAAAAATTATTACAAAAAAACTGGTCTAAGGATTTTGTTTAAATTTTCTATATTTATGCAGCTTGGTATTAGCTACATTTTTGTTTTTTTGATGAACCCCAGAATTCCACTGTGACGCCCTCTACGAGGTTCTGAAAATTGGAAATTGATGCTCCTATACATGGCAGCGCCTTTATTAGTCAAAATATGAAAGGGGTTGAAATATAAAAGTTATTCGGTATATAATTTTGCATTCTCCTAAATGTATATCACGTATACAGGGCGTTTGTTTTCCACAGTATAATAAGCAACTTTGTTATTTTAAATGAAACATCCTATATATTATTATATAATTGAATGCAAAATTTAATTGTCTATCACATAATATAAGGTGTTCATATAGCTAAAATATATACGGTTGATGAGAAATTTGTGAATTTTGAATATTATGTTGGACTCTGACGGAAAGGGATCGTCCGTCAGTCGGTAGCGATCGTCCGGCTTCGCCAGCTGTAATTTCTAGCCGGTACCTACAGATAGATGGGTGTATTTCTTCTGTTCATATCGAATCCGTATAGTCTCGTTTTTCTCGTTAGGCATTCAAATGCTTATCAGGGTCTGCCTCTCGAACTATACTGTTGAATACCAAAAACGAAACGTTTATTTTTAGTCCACTTTTTTTATTGTTTATTGGAGAAGTACTGCGCATTTGTAACGTTTTATTAATTCACGGGGGTTTGTTTACTTGTTATTAAGCAACTATTTTGCGGTATTACGCCCTTGTTTTGTAAGATCTTATAATCCGGTGTTAATGCGCACGCGTACTTGTCCGCGTATTTTATTTTCAGTCTGTTTTTGCCCAACCCATTTTCTTCAGTACCTAGGTACTCTTTTATACAGGGTGATTCAAAAATGGCGCATAAGCTCTTCAGTACGTTGTAGGGGACGGTTATTTGAACTGTGGAAAAATCATAAAAAAAATTTAGCTGCTACATTTTTGTAGTTAACAACGAAGAAGTAAGTTGTAGATTTGGCAACACGGGTGCAGCTATGTAGTATATGAGTGGCTTTTATTTCGTTTCATTTACATAGTGAGCTTATTAAAAGTTTCAAACATCGTTGCCACATATTTTTTTCAAACAACTTGATAGGAAAATATCAATTTTGAAAGCTAATATTTCAGGATAATGAGGTGTTATGAGCATTTTATTTATTACCCACTATTAAAAATACTTAAATTATTCATATGAAATGATGAGAAGTTTCAAAATCCACATGAATTCAAAGTTGAGTTCTCAACTTAACTTCTTCATTTCTCAGCAAATTAGCGGCTAAGAATTTTTTTACTATTTTTCCTACACTTCAATTATTATTCCCAACAACGTACTGAAGAGCTTATGCGCCATTTTTGAATCACCCTGTATACATATTTTGTTTTCGCATTTTTTCTCAATTTAATTTTTCGAAACCATAAATTATTTGTTTGTCCAAGCTGTCGCTTTATTTTTATTTTGCTGTAGTTTTGACCCTTTGCAGCGCCTTATTTAAATCCCGTAAGGTAAGTTACTTTGTATTCCGCTTTGTTACTATTTTAGAAATTTTGGCGCCCGTTATTATTATATCTTTGAACCCATTCTATCGCATAGAACTAGAAGTGGTAATAGTTTTGTCACCATTGGGTCTTCTAGCTACAGAATTATATTTTTCATTACTCGACAACGAGTTCTAGGTAACACGTTATCCCATGCAATGTGGAGTGTTAAGGCCTCCATTAGTTACTCCAAGGTTTCGCAGTTTAGGGAACAGCTGTTAGTTTCTTTCATTCATAAAGTGCTCGGTACTAATTTGTAACGATTGGGCAAGCCGCGCCGCGTCGGTCGTGCCTTTCGGGCTTTCAGTTCCGGTATTGAACTGGGGTTCTTCCGAGCTGCAGCCAAATACCACAACCACTCAACCAATAACGTTTAAAATATTGTAAAGTATTGATAAACGTCATCTTTTTTGTTTAAATTCAAACTAATTTTGTTTTCTACCGTATATAAGTGCGATCTATATCTCTGAAAATACAACAAATTCAATAGCGATGAATTAAAAAAAATCATTTTAATTACGAGAGTTTTGTTAGTTGGTCTATGCCTGTTTCTGTAAAAGTATGGCGACGCATTTACAGTCGCCATGTATATAGTGTACCTACATCAGTAGAGGTATTAAGATCATGTCCGTTTAAAATTTAGTGGGTGTTGTATTTAGAATAATAAAGGTGCACAATTTCCGGTTACACCGGAAGTGACAGAAAATTAAACATATCGCTGTCGTATTAGACCGTAACTTGTTATTATATCATTAAAAAATATTTTGATGCAGTTCTTTCCATGATTATTGAATTCTTCTTTTCTTTAAGCAACCTGTGTCGTCCATTGTTGGACATGACCTACCTTAATAATAATTATCTTGACTGAGGTCAATAATTTTCTCTAATTTATTCTTCTTCTTCCTCATCCGAAACCGGAAGCGGAAGTTAGACATGTTTTTTTGGTAGCATTTTTTTCAGAAGCAGCATTTTGAAAATCTGAGCAGAGGATGCCTGTCTCTCTTTTGTACTACGCATCGAACCCGTATATTCTGGTGTTTCTCGTTACGCATTCAAGTGATTTCCAATGCTGTCTGGCGAACTACTGTTGAATACCAAAAACAAAAGATTTATTTTTAGTATGGGAAAGTCCACTTTTTTAAATTCCATTTTAGTTTTCTTTCTTTTTTGTCATTCTTGTTATAATGTGGGAGAATTTTTTGGCAGCCGTTGACGTCGGAGGTTAATTTGGATCTATTTTTGAATACCCTTAACACTTACCGTTTTTATTGTGCAACTGTGGCATTATAAAATGGAACAGATGTGCTGATAGGAAAAGAAATACTGCAATAAAGTTTAACATGTGTTAAACCAATGGTTATAAATATTCACCAGGAAAATGCAGGGAACTGTTTATTTTAAATGAGGGTTTGAAGTAATTAAAGCTGGACAAATATTGACGGTTTTTCATTACCAGACGAAACCTCTTTCAACTTACTGTTATTTATTAATGATATGTTCGTTAATCAGAACATAACTTTGTTGTTCTATTTAGCAGTCGTTTGACCGGTCGACCACCCTTACGAATAAAAAATTCTTTCATGGAGGTGTGAAAGGCCCGAAATTGATTAAAATTGATTGGTTAAATTTTTTCTATGTTTATTTTTGTATTGCTGTGAAATGTTTGTAAATCTACGGCAAAAAATATTGTCCATCTGGAAGCTATGGTTGGAAAAACGTATACTCTCGTACTATTGTTTGGTCCAGTCAGTTTAAGTTTGAGTATTTCTTGTTCTAATTGTTCAACCTTTACAACTTAGCGACTAAAATGCATTATCAAGTTGTTGCAACACTTTCCGGACATCCCCCATATACTGTTTTTGTCGTAATTAATTTTTTTCCGAGTGCAGGTCTTATATTGATATTCATATCGTATTGTTTACGATTTTTGCAGTTTCCTGTCCACTGACTATCAAACAGAAGAGTTTTTAGTAATATGCACTGAAATATACTTCATTATGTCGGATGTATAGGATTTGTATACAATCTTGTTACAGAAATGGAACTTCATAATTTTTATTATTACAGTCATTTGGAGAATATACAAATAAACAGCAGAATTCTTTAGTGTAGAAAGTTGTTATTAGTACAACGAAAATCAGTCAAATAAACTACTAAGTACTAATAACAGTGTATGATCAAAATATATTATTTACGGAAGAAGGTACCTTTCCTTGTACAGGTCTCACGTAGATGCCAGTAGTAGTCGACCGTATCTCGTCCGATCTGATCATATTTGCCGAAAAACGCAGATATCTGTCTGAGGAACCTTTTGATGATGACATTCCTGTAATTGGCTGAATTATAATGATATGCTAATAATTAATGCTGCATTATGCCAGACAAATTACCAAGGTTACGTTCAACGGTTGCTTAGAATGGAACGCACGGCCCTACTAGACGTTTAAACGCACTTTCAAAACTAAATACAGAATACAGTACCTACAGCGCCTAATACTAGACAAGGAGGAACTGTGTAAATGCAGCATTTCCAAGACCCCATGAGGACAAATAAACTGTACCTGTACATTAAAAAATGATACAATTTATGATAAATGGTGGGTCTCGTATAACGCTAATGTTAAAAAATTTACATAAATTATATGCATCATAAAATTAACAGATTTATTTAATTATTATGTCAGAACTTGATCTGAATTGAATAATTTCTGTGGAAATTACATACACATCCTTTTAACTGTCCGCCCCCAACAAGTCATAAATTTCAATGAAACCAATGGAAGATAAAAGAAATTTTGCGTAAGTTTTAATAGTCTTGGGATGGAAACATTTTTATGTGTGCTTTTTATAACCTACCTTGAGAACATTTTGTTATTTGGATAGGTGCTTTTCAATTTGTTTTGTATGTAATGAGAAAAAGGTTTTTGCGGAAAACGGGAAATTGCTTTAGAATGAATGTCGAATGGGAATATGTAGGAGCCTTTTAAAAAAATATATTTTCGTTGTGAATGCAAAATTCATAGACGTTATCATCAGCTGTTGAAAATTGCAATCGGAAAGTATTTTTAATTTTATCGAAATGGAAACTGTGAGATCACATCTTAATTTCCTGCATCGAGGTATAATCCTCGGTTCGTATTTTCCCGTTTGCGTTAACCCCGTCATCCGACACTGCAGTTTGGTGTGCCTATACACATTACACTTTTCGTGAATTATGCTTTCTCGTGACGTTATTTTAATTTCTCCGTTTGTAGTAGGTACTTGTTTGGACGAAGTATTTAATTAAATCTTCGGCTTTTTTTAACCTCTACAAGACGAATTTGGGATTGTTTTTACTGTTTTGTCTATAAACCTACCTGGGATAGAAGTTGTGTGACTATGTGTGTGGATAAAGTTTGGAACAAATTCATATCTCCCGAAATATTATTTTTTCTGGAAAACGCTCGGACAGGTATAGCGATTTAAATTACGGCGCATATTTTAAGAGGCTTCAAAATTTTTTTGCGTTAGTCATTTTTTGGTAGTGACGTCATCGACTTTTTTTTTTTTAATGGAAACATGTATATTTGATTATCGCATTGGATAAACATTGTTTTTCTCTTTTTAAGTTTCTAATATTTTTATACCCTTACATAAGAAATTTTTTGAAAAAATTGCTAAATAGTTTTACGTCTCAGTAGGCCGATCTGGAACAGCGGGTGGAGCTCCAACTCAAAGCAATTGTTTATTTAAGCTTAGCTTTAGCTTTTAGCTTAGCATCTTTTGGGATGAATTGGGTTCAAATTTGTTTCGCTTCAATCATTTTTCAGGAACAGAAATAGCTACATGAAGATTAAAACTATCAACACTTTCCTGCTTGTTTTAATTATTACGTGCTTTATATGCTTTGGAATACCTGATATGTTTAATGTACAATAAGAATATGATATGACAAAATAATTTAAATATTTTCCCCGTTGGGGTAAACGCGTCTTGTTTGGCTACATGTGTCCTACAGGGTCAATTGAGCGACAACCCTTGTCTATAGAACAAGGTTACCGCTCTTGTATCAATACCATGAAGTGCGTAAGGTGGTTAGTCGGTTTAGTTCAGGAATAAATTATGTAAGCTTAAATGTTTCTTTGTGGATATCGAGGCGTGTTTTAACTCCAATAACTCGTACCTATACGTTGTACTTGGTTGTACGCAATAATTTGTATATATGCAATAAAATTATATTAATGGTCTTGAATAATAGAATGAGTTATTTTTAAAAGCTACATCTGAGTTCAAGAATGCTAATGGGTAATTGTTTGAACGTTTACTTAATCCTCCATTCAAAAACTACAACAATAATCATAATTAATCAATCAGAACAGTTTACCTTATGAATAGTATTTACTTTTAAATTATTCATTTTATGAAATGAAATATTCTTAAATATTCTTCATAGGAGTATTAGCTTCTAAATATCATTTTATTATTAATTAAGTAGGTTTTAAAGAATAGACATGTTTGCGTATTATTATCACAGAAGCCTTAAATCCTTAAATTCTATCCAAAACTTCCCTAAATCATTACTTACGGTTTCCTCTTTCTACAATTCAGTACATAATTTTGTAGAACCTCTTCATAGGTTGGCCATAACCTAACTACAATAACATACAAATTTAAAGGTGCAAGTTAGGCCCTAACCCAACCTTCGGGTGAACATGTTGGCTGTTTTTAATTCTTTATTTTATATCACATTATCACAAACAATAATTAAGTAGGTATACACCATTAAACAGCAGAGCATAGTTATTTGCGAAATAATGAAGCCTAGAACCCTTTATTTATATTTAACTACAAATTTTATAAGTTTCATGGTAAAATATGAACAAAATGTCCACCTGCTTCAATATATTTTTGAGCTCTTCGTCTGACACCATACAATTGGTTCTGTAAATATTTGTCTTCAAACTTTCTAGAAATTTGCTTTATTAATTCATCTAAATTTTGAATATAGGAATTCGAAGTATTGAATTTTTGATGGTAAGACTCCAAACAGAAATCGTAAGGGGTCAGGGGGGAGAACTTTGGCCTCAACTGCACAATTTCGGATAAACAGTTCGGTTGGACCTTGTCCTGGAAAAATAACCCTCTCGTAATTCATAAAAATTATTGTTACAGTATTTTTGATATCAATCAACATTAATATTTCGCTCAAAAATTATAGCCAATTAAACATCTTGCACTCGTAAAGATGTTTCAACATAAAAATGACCACATCGTAAATTTTGTTAATTTAAATAACCTTGTTTAACTCGGGTGCGCTCTAATTTTGCGGGCACAACATGGCATCTGATTTCGTACCTTAGGTAACCGCTGTGCGTCGGAGGTTATGTTCGTTCGAACGGCATTATGCAGGGTAGCTATTAAAGATGGGACCAAAGTCGTAGCGCTCAAACGCTTTGAGATATTAATTTGAAATTTGGAACACTTCAATTTCAATACGACATTACTCATTACTTCACATATTTTGCGGAGTCCGGTTGCCATCTTGAATTTTCTTAAATGGTAATAGGGGTAACGCAATACATCATTACAAAGCTTCATTATTTTTCTTTCTAATCATGGTAAATTAATAAAGGGTTACATAAGAAAATAATGCAAAAAAAAATTAGAAACCAATTTGCCGTATGCTATTTCTTTTCGTTAGCTATATTATATCTTTCGCGCTTATTATAATATAAGTATCAGCATACGGCGCAAGTACCAGCGGGTTACTGTGAAATTTGAGTTATTTCTGAAATTATTTTAAATCATTGATATTTTTGATTATGAAGATTAAACTATTAAAAACCCTGAAAGTGCTGCTCAATAATCTGAAATGAAATTTGACCTATGACTTGTAGTTTAGATAAAATTTAAAAAAATCGAAAATCCTGATTTTTGTTTTTCGCTGATAAAAATAAAAAAAATCTAAATAGGTATGCGATTGTATTTCTCATATCATTTAAAATAGCCGACGCACGGTCTTTTGATTTTCTTATGGACACATTGGATTTTTGCATTTTTGACTACTTTTTTTTTTAATTTCAACTATGTATGTCACATAATACTTTAGCTTTTGTTTTTACCGACAATTTCTAGTAATCCGTGTTTAAGCGGAGTGCTATGGAAACAAAAGCAACACGTTTCTCTTTGGAAATCTTTGCAGATACGTTTCGGAAGTAATTTGTACATTCGGATGCGAAGAATAATAAATTTACGACAAATCAGGTTGTTCTTCATTAAAATTATATATCTTAAAATTGGGCGAAGTACTACGTAGGCAACGATGTACCTACTAAGTAATACCATTGGTAATACTACTGTCAAAATTTTCTTTATAACACACGCGGTGCTTTTGTTTCCATGGCAGTCTGCCTAAAAATGGATAACTTGAAATTGTCGGTAAAAACAAAAGCTAAAGTACCTACAATGTGTCATAAATTTAGTTAAAATCGGGAAAAAAAGTTACATTCAAAATTGCAAATTCAATATGGCGTCCATAAGAAAAACAACAGTTGACAGTCGATTGTTGGTTATTTTAAACGATATGAGAAATATCGAGAAATATATTATAATCGCATATTTAGATTCCTCATAAAAAAGTGTAGTAACAATGACTTAATTAAAAATTCATAGTTTCACTTGTTTTCATTTTATCATTTTTGTTTTTTTAGATATTATCCAAAATTCTAAATTAAAAATCATAGGTCAAATTTGTTTTCAGATTATTGATCACATGATCAGCATTAAAATACCCAACTTTGCCTCCATTTAACCAACTTCGTATCTTTTAAGCTAACTGAGATCCCGATGCTTAGCGAGGCACCCGTGCTTAGCCTCGAAAAACGGACACCCTGTATTTTGTATATAATACATTCAGAAAACTCCCGTGACATTTAGGCCCGGTTTATTCACCTACCAGTAAAGTCCCCAGTAGCTACTTGACAATTCACTTTATAGGTTACCCGGGTAACAGGACTAATAAACTACTTGTCACCTATAAATGCATTACTGGGCAGATTAACTTATAGGGTACTTTTTCTGCCAAGTAAAATTTAATGCTTAGTTAGTTGACAGTTGATAGTTTTCACTTTATCACTTTACAAAACGTATAGCGCTATTTCCTTCTATTTACATGAAACATGACTATCTATTTAAAAACATTTGTTTCATACAAGTTGCTACTTATATGATAGAATTACTTGTCAGCAAGTGAAAAGACTGAAAATTTACTGGTAACCTATAAAGTTAATTGTCAAGTAGTTACTGGGGACTTTACTGGTAGGTGAATAAACCGGGCCTTAATGTGTTAAATGATAAATTCAGTTGGTTAACAAAAAAATCCCTATTGGCTATTAGTAATCAACATTTTCAAAAATTTATAGTGATTTTTATGCTAGCCAACCAAATTTTCCATTTGACACATTAAACGTCACGGTAGTTTTCTGAATTGATTATAGGTGCCGTGTTTTGAAGTAGTATTTTAATGAATTTTATAATTTTAAGACCGAATTCAGAGGCGATATTTAACGAACACTCGCACTGCACTTAACTTACCTACCTTTACATCAAACTCAACTACTTTTTGAATAATATTTAATGAAGATTAGTAGTCCCGTAAACGTCACAACAAATTTATTAAAAATTTTGCGTGGTTGTTAAGCACTTGCTATATTATTTGTGATTACTATGACGACGTAACCTAAGTACTTCTCATCTTCCATTTTTCCTGCACTCATTTTGAGACTGACTGACTGAGTGACACTCTCACTCATTTTCCAAATTAACAGGTTTTTTAAATTTGGAAGAGTCGTCATAGCTAGAGCTACCACAAAATAACATAGCAAGTGCTTAGCAACCACACAACATTTTTAGTAAGTTTGTAGTGATGTTTAAGGGACCTTCTAATTTTCCTTAAATTTCACTTAAATATTATTCAATAAGTATTTAACTTTAAGGCACAATTGAGTGACTCATCATGTTTATGAATACCGAATTTAAGGATGAGTTACAGCGTAAGTGATGTGGATTCGGCCCCTAGAAACCTTCTTAAATTTGGAAAATACGTGAGGCCCAATTGTGTAAAAAATTTCACTTTGATTGTGCTTTAGAATCATAATATCTATGACGATTGATCTTGGTTCAGCTGAACTGAAATCTTGTATACAACTTGGCCTGAAAGTGTTACTCTTTCTTAAAATGAGCGGAGTATGAGTATAGTATAAGTGTAGGATGAGGAATACAAGTTGCGTCTCTGAATTCGGACCTTAATGTTCAATACCAAAAATTGCCGTTTTTTTGGGTCCCAAATGGTGTACGTTTCTCATGGACAAGCCTCCGCTGCTCCATTGACGGAAATGGGCCGTTTGCAGGGAAGGCCTGATGTTTCATGCTGCTTTCATCTTAACCGATTTTGCCGATAGTAAAAATTTGGAAAATTAAAGCCCCTCCAGTGCGGTTTGTACTTACCTACCAGTAGTTTCATTTTCGCTTACGGTAGCAATTTTAAGTTCAAAGCATTTAACAGTTAACACGTTTTGTATAAAGCACGGTTTTGTAGTCTGTATCGTTCGCGCAACCCCCATAGAGTTTAATCAGATAGCTTTAATGAGGGGTTGCCCAGGAGGAAAGCCCTTTCTGTTGAAAATCTACCCAACGATTACCAATCATCAAAAACGACTATAAACGAATTCGTTTATCCAGATCTATGGTATCGTGCCAAATTTACGACCGTAGAACACGCGTTTATGCTGCTGCGGCGCTAAACCACTTTCACCTGTTGTCTGTACGTGTGTATGTGTGTGTGGCGAACGGGTCGCTTCAGTGGCAAACGACGACGAGTTGCGGTGTCGGTCAACATTAAACTTGTCCGTGGAGAAGGTGAAGGCATCACATGCTAACAACGGAGACGCTCGACCGAGTGCTGTGATCATAGAATAAAGTGAATCGCCCCGCCTTTTCCGTACAGATCGATCCCGTATCTGTGTTTGAATAAATGTAAGCTACGTTTTACCGTTGCCTCGCGTGTGTTTCTCAACCGCAATCTTTGGTTGAATTGGGGTGTGAGTTTTGCGGTTCGGTTAACATTGACTTGTAAACATTGTATTACCCACGCCGAATTTTAATGAATAATCATCAGGGTGATCTCTCCCACGAATTGTAACGTGCTACCATGTCGTTAAGAGTATATTCTTAAAAGTATTTGATTTCCGACACTTTCTGAGAAAAACATTAATTTTCTAACTCAAACTTATGATTTTTATTTCTATATTTGTTTATGCTATCGCTTTCCAGAAATTCGGAAAAATTCCAACCTCCTTTTCCTCAGATTCAGTCCAGTTGACCTTTCCCCTAGAGGCATTTTAACGGAGTTTACAGCAACTTGGGGTTAGACTCGAGCCCACAACTCCCAATGACTTTAAGACGTAGTAATCTCACGAAACCGCCACACATACGAGCATTTCGGCGCCAACAGTATTTCACATAGTATATTAATTTCTAAATCGGCTAACATCTGAAAATAGCAATGTAGTGTTTATAACAACGATCACATTTTTAAATTTCACTTGCTGTTCTTTCGTGTACTATTCTATTACGTCAAATCTGGTTGACTGGTTAGGGGGTGCCTTTTATTTTCCCACAAAAACGGCAGCTCATTCACTGTTCTTTGTACGGGTTCAATAGGGTACGTTTTGGACGCCACAAAAAGTGGGAAGGGTATCTTTTTGTTTAGGCTGCTGGTTATCTGTAAAATCTATTATCACCGATTTGAACAGTTTCAGTTACCTGAATATTGTGATAATGATGTCATGTAGAATATCATACGTTAAAACTCAAATATTTTGTTTTAACGTCCCACAACATCAGTCGATTTACAGTAATGATTATTACTCAATATTACATATAATAAATAATAATGATATTAGACTTATTCAAATTGTATTTATAAATGGTGGCCTAATAAACAAAAGCTTGGAGACGTTCGATGGTTCAATTGTTTGTTTTGTGCCACGTGTTAACTTTGTTTATATGGTCTGCTGAGTCGACCTGTTCAAATATTGTTATTAAAACAATAAGCTCGGCTCTTTGGACAGGACAATACTCGGTAATATTGTTAAAATCAAGAATTTGATTTATATGTTTAATTTAAGAAAATTGATAGAAAATAGCAAGGAAATTTCCCACTAAAAAGCATTAGACAGGACGTTTTAAACTATCTGTCAATATTCACAAATGAACTTGTAATACAAGTAGGAGGAGGGCAGAGAGCGGTTTTTATCTGAGAACCGCGTATGTTAAATAAGATATTTATAGATAGATATACAAAATGGTTCACTTTTATAGTGGACCAATGCACTGGCATATCTGTAACCGACTGTGTTTCGAAAAGCACATAAAGCTATATCCACGTCTTATAAACGGCTTTGGCAGTCTTGGCAGACATTAATCACGTGTTGACATTTCTTCCCCTTTCGACTAGGCTAGACTGTTGACCTAGCTGAAGAGAAAGATTTAAGAAGAATATGTAGTAGTTATTTAATAATACTTTTAATGAAAATAATACCCATTTTATTTATGAGAACACCGAAAATATGCCCGCTATTTACCTACCTACTTGATCATCTTAACAATTTTGTTGAGATCCTACCTCATTTCATCGATATAATAAAATTGAATTAAAATAACTTGTGGACTCTCCCTAGAAGATCTTTGGCTTTAATTGCCCTTTCTCATAAAAATTTATGCAAATAGAACTCGCAAATTGGTTGAATTAAGAAGAGAGAAGTAGCACGAATTTGCGAAGAAGAAATTTAGAAACGATCACTTGATATTTATTATTGTTTGCCCCACTCTGTATGTTGAAGTACATAACGAAATTCGAATAACACAACACCCTGTTATAGGGATGGTCTTAATAAGGCGTAGTAATGTATTACATTGTGTTTTAGTATGTGAATACAATACGATACGTGGCGCGTCACACCGAATGAAAACCACAATCCTATTCCCTCGCATACATACGTTTGCTTTCAGTTCGTATTTTAGCGTAACCCCTGTTTACGTAGAACCGTACTATTTAATTAATTTTGTGCGGGGTTCGGTGCACATGCGCTAATTTATTTATATTGTTTATGTTCTTTTATGTGACTGCTGCCGCAGCCTAAGTAACTATGGAAGTCGTATACGATTGAACTGGAAAATTGTGCTCAAATTACATTTACTTTTATTTAGTTATGTACCCATTCATGCACTGGTTACTTACAATGTTGTTATCGTTAGGGTCGGTTCTTGTCGAAACTGTTAAAATTCCGAAATACCCTCTTCCTGGTGAACGTTATCTAGAATATCAATAGTATGCTGTTTTTATGATAATTAAGCAATAGGAATTAAATGAACAAAACGGTTGTGGAGTCCTTTACGGATCTCCGGCTACGGAAGAGGGGGAGAGAATGGTATCTGCAGTGCATCTTGTAAAACCCTATAAAGCCGTCTTATTACGTTTTTAAGTTGCATAAAATTTTCCGCTGAAGAACCACTGTAAAAACCAGCATCGTCGTTGCTCTCCACGAGTCCTGAATAATCTCGGGAGTGGAAAGAATAAAATTTTAGGCAAGGCAGGGTAGGAATTCGTAGTGTCTAAAATCCAGAGAATTGAGAAAGCAATTGTGATAGTGTCTCTTTGACTGCATCTGAAAACCCCTTTTCTGTATCTCGTGAGCATACAGTTAACAGAGAAAATCGACTAGAAGTTAGAATATGTATTGGTACCCAAAGACTCTTCTTGGCACCCTGATACTTACTTTAAATAGGAACCAATTGCACATTGATGCCGTATTAAGGAAATAAATATTATTATTTCCCGTTAAAATCGATATTTTATTTAATATTAATTATTTCTATAAAAATAATTTATTTAACAATAGGTAATTGAAAAAATATCGCGTATCTTTGATTACCTACTAACGTACTGTAACTTCTTCAGTTCTAATACGATTCGTTGCATATTCCATACTTTCAGTTTCTTTAAAGATTTGTGATTTGTCTTTTCAACTATGTTTTTTAGGAAACTGTCGGTCTCTTTGTGCACTCAAGTATGTATCTGCGGGGCAGGGGGGTCTCACTATCTTTTTTTTAAAGCCAACTAAGCACATTAGATGAAAGACGCTAGAAGGCAAACTATTGTTAGGCACCAATATTGTATTACAAACAAATTGTCCTGCAAATTTATTGTTTCTGATGAATGTGATATTGCTACATACGTAATAATAAATTTATACGTATTGCCATGAAAGTACATAAATGCTGCATTGTGTTGGACAATTATTATGAATTAACAACATTGTCATTATCCAGCTTTGTTACAAAATTGTTAATGTTATGTAATGGGGTAAACGGTAGGCGCAGTTTAAAATCTTATAGATATAGGTAGTAGTGTGCTGTGTGCCTCCGAAAAGCATTTCAATACCATTATTGTGATTTGTGTGCGAGATTCCAACAAATTATGTGTAGTAAACAAATAGTAAACCTCCCTAAAATTAAAAACACCAAAAAACTATTATAAACTCTTATAACCTAGGTAGATGTACTTAGTTTTAAAAAACAAATCACTATGGCTTAAAGGAGCCTGGCTTTTTTATAAGACTGGCTGATTCGTTTTTATTACCCCACACATTCTAAATTTACAATTTTAGATGACTATGCCCAGCAGTACTGAACCAATAATATTACTTTAATAAAATTACTTACCTACTATTGCCCATGATGGAAGCAGTTAGCAGTTGATACATAAATTCAGTTTTGAAGTCGTTATATACTCAAGAATATTTCTATTCGAAATATAAAATCGAGTACAAATGATGACTAAATTTGAATATCGCGCGCTTTTTTTAAAAGATTTTTAGTCAGATTGATTAAACGATTTCCAACATATTTTGCAAATATAATAAAATTGATGGTAGTAAAAGAATGATCTCATGTATTAAATTTGTGTAAATTATACATTTATAAGGGTGTATTCTGTACAGCAAAAGTTAAAAAATAGCGGGCCGCTAAAACTTAACAGCCCGTTAATAGTTTTTGGTATTCTATTGGACACCTTTTAACGGATGCCTGTTAAGTATTAACAAATATCTGTTAAATATTAGCGGGATCTAAATCGCACCAGTTAAAAAATTAAAGGGAACGTTAACTTTCGCTCAGCTATCTATCATTTCTAACCTGTTTGTTTTAATAAGTACCTGACATATCGATGTTTCTTGTACGTTATGGCAATATTTGTAGCGGCAGAGATTTTCGATGAAATGTTAGGGGAGTAATGCTGCAAATTTGCCGTATATGTGAATGCATGCAATCATTTTTGTAAGATTCCCCGGTCAATACCGCACAAAAAATCAAAAACGCCGAAACGCTAAGAAAAGTATACCGAGGGTACCTGTGGAACGATTTTTTTAAATAATCATTAGGTAATTTACTCGGTAATTTATTACGAAATATGATTTATGCAGTACTTGATATTATTTCGTTTCTTCATTTATTTAATTGAAATAAATTATTTGTTATTAGTTCTATACGGACCTACGAAAATTTGTGTACTACAAGAGCCTCATATCCTGAATTGTCTAACCCGAACCCTTTTTTCAAAAAACTGTATTTTGTCCAACTTATCTTAATTAATAATCGTTCGTAATTTTAGCTATGAGTTATTATTAACAAGACGAAATCAAAGAAATTTCAGTAATCCATTTGAACTTCCCAATTCTGCATTTTTGAAGTTATTTACATTAAGTAAAGAATGTGTAACTGACTTAAAATACACTCTTTGAGCAGTTTATGCCTCCACCTCAAAGAAGTACTGACATCCCTAAACATATCAAAATATTAACAGCATTGCATAATCTCGGACTATCTTTTTGTTGTACGAGGACATTGTTTACGTTTTCCACTGACACACTCCATATTTTAATATTTGAAGTATGCCTACTAGCTTAGATACAAATTCACCGCGTAAACGTCAAATACTACAAGATAAGTCCGCTTACACTAGAACAATTTGTTTGTCATATAACTAACTTCAGACCGTATGATAGCGGCTCTGCTAAAAAGTAATATTTTAACGGAGCGCTAAAAACTAGTGTTACAGAATAATAAAATAATAGCGGACCGCTAAAATATAATATTTTAACGGAGACCGCTAAAATTTAACTTTTAACGGATGTGCTACAGAATACACCCTATAGTCTGCCAGCATAACTGACAGTTATGCAATTTAAAAAAGCGCGCGATTTTCAAATCTAGACGCTCAATAGGTTTGTTCGTTTGTCTGCACTAAACTGCTCCGAACAGGAAACAGAAAAAGATGGCTAGATACGGTGTTGGTGCATTAAAAAGAGATGGCATGTTGTTTGTTTCCTGTTCCATGCAGTTTAGTGCAGACAAACGAACAAGCCTAATGTTTTCAATTTTTTTCTTTCTGTATAAAACTAAAATACCAAACCAATAGAACGTCCCGACTCGGTATTTCTTTCTCTACAAAAAAACTTCTAACAATTTAGTTCTAAAAGAATTAGGGGAGAGGATAAATGAACATATTTTTTTTGCATTAAAATCCCTATGGTTCGTAATCCAATCGTACACCCTGTATAAAATTTATTGCTTTGAATAATAATTATATAATAATTAAATAATTTGATATGAAAACATTTTTGCGGGAAAAAAACAGGACGGCGTATAAAATTAATTGTTTGCTATTTGAATTTAGGAACTACTCCTAAGCATATTTCTATAACTTTTTTTCATATTATATTATACAGTGTGAAAAGTTGTGTCCAATAGTTAATTACTGGATATTGGGACACAAGTTTTCATATGGCAAGCATAATTAATAGCTGATACAGGTCATTACTAATTCAAAAATCTGCACAATATGGCAAATGCATCAATGCATTGCAGTTAACTTACTTAGGTATGATGCTGGTGGAGAGTGTATGTCTAGAAAAAAATTAGTATTAAGATTTGTAAAGTAGATCCACTAAAGTTTATACTTATTTCAGGTGCCTTAGATGAGTCGAATGGAAATAGTCAAACTAACGAAAGGAATGATGGTTTCACACCGAAGCAGCGCCATCAGATGAAACATCGTGAATTGTTCTTATCCCGTCAGGTAGAGACATTGCCAGCAACGCACATTCGAGGCAAGTGTTCAGTCACGTTGTTCAATGAAACTGAGTCTCTGGCCTCATACCTGAACAAAGATGACATGTTCTTTTACTGCCTCGTATTTGACCCGACACAAAAGACTCTGCTGGCAGACAAGGGGGAAATACGTGTGGGTAGTCGTTACCAATGTGATGTGACTAACCTGCTTAGAGAAGGTGAAAGTGACGGACGTGAACTATCAGAACTTGAAACGTTAGTATGGACTCCAGAGCATAGCCTCACAGACAGACAGATCGATCAGTTTTTAGTTGTTGCGCGGTCGGTCGGTACGTTTGCGCGTGCTTTAGACTGCAGTTCTAGTGTTAAACAGCCTTCGCTGCACATGTCTGCTGCAGCTGCTAGTCGTGACATCACATTATTCCATGCCATGGATACGCTTCACCACCACCATTACAACCTTGCAAGTGCTTTGTGTTCATTAGTACCTTCTAGCGGACCAGTACTGTGCCGAGATGAAATGGAAGAATGGAGTGCATCCGAAGCCAATCTATTCGAAGAAGCTTTAGATAAATATGGGAAAGATTTTAACGATATCCGCCAGGATTTTTTGCCCTGGAAAACTTTAAAAAATATTATAGAGTATTATTATATGTGGAAGACAACAGACCGATATGTACAACAGAAAAGGGTTAAAGCTGTGGAGGCAGAGTCAAAGTTAAAGCAAGTCTACATTCCTAATTAGTGAGTTGTTTTACATCTCTATCTGGTTATACTTTATATGATACTAAACTAGTTTTATTACAGCAATAAACCAAATCCAGCAGCACTCAATAACAATAAGGGGGTTGTAAATGGCAGCAGTAATGGTAGCTCAGAACCAGTAGTCTCACTTGGAGGGAAAGCCTGTGAATCATGTAGTGGTAAGAATTTCTTATAAATGGATAAGAAAGCAAACACAATCAAACATAACCTGTCTATATGTTTACTCCATATCATATAAAAGTAAACAATTTCCGTAGCTATATTAATATGGTTATTATAGTATAAGTTTTTTTTTATGATTTCCATGTTTAGAGTGAATGTCTGAAAATACGATACCTATCCTATAATAATATACAAAAACCGCTGACCATACTGTGAGCTGTGTTCTGCTTAAGATGAGCAGTTCTGCAGCACCCCCTTCATGCAAGGTGGGTTTATGAGTGCCTAACTGTGATTCTGTTCCTGCCTGTAAAATCAATTTCTTAGTACACTTACAAAGTGCATTCGTAAGGCAGGTTATGGACCATTGTTTGTTGCTTCTATGCCTTATCTTTCTAACTAGTGATGTAACGGGTACACTTTTTTGTAAAAGCCGGGTACCGGGTACCCGGTCTTTAAAATCGCCAGGTATCCGGGTACCCGGCCGTCAGGTACTGTAATTTTGTCAGATTTAAATGGGATTCCCCGGAAAGTATTTGGTAGTACTAGAGAATACTCCCTTGAAATATCAGGGGTATCCCCTGGATTATTTTAAGTATTGACCTACTTTATTTTCTTATTTTCATTTTTTTTCATCGATAACTTTTATGGATACGTAATATGTAGTATTTCTAGAACAATACATAATTGAAAAAATCATTTTCATATTAGGTATATGTTTTATAATTTATATTTTATAGCAGATAAATTAAATTGTATACCCGGCCGGGTAATAAGCATTACCCGGCTATACCGGGTATGAGGCAAAATCGGCCGGGTAAGCAGGGTACCGGGTACTGGCCGGGTACCCGTTACATCACTATTTCTAACTCCTATTAAACTGTCTTACAGAGTTAATAGGAGATGGACAGGGCAGCCGTAAATAGCTATTAGGCATTAATCTCACAAAGACCTGGGGACTCGGAGCAGTCTCACCTTGTTCTGCCCTGCCAAAATATTGAAATTAAGTTTTCCATAACATTCCCAAACTAGACTGAATTCTGTTCAGCATAAATTTGTATATCTGGTTATTACAATTGTTACATAATATGAAAAGAATTAAATTGTAAAAGGGGTTGAATCCATTAAAAAATATTTTTTAAATTTTAGTTACTGTATCCAGTCAATGGTATGCATGGGGTCCGTCACACATGCAATGTCGACTTTGTCACGCATGTTGGAATTACTGGAAAAGATATGGTGGTCTTAAAGTAGCCACTCGTTTTGGAGAAGGAGACTTTGACTCTATTGGCAAGAAGAAATCAGGTAGTGATGTTGATGAAGATAAGATGTCATCATTGATGTCGCATCGACCACATCGTTGCAACATAGGAGGTTGTGGTAAAGAATTCAAACTTAAAGCACACTTAGGACGTCATTATGCCACAGCTCATGGTATTGTAGTGCGATCTGGATCTCCACGGCCCATTATGAAAACTCGTACAGCATTTTATCTGTGTACCACTCCCTTAACCAAAATTTCAAGGCGGTTGTGTAGACACATAATGAAGCCACGGCATGCGGCACGAGCTCCATTCTTTCCCATTAACATACAAGCTGTTAAACAAGAATGTGGTGCACAAATGGCAGGCAAATCGCTTGTTGAACTTAGACAGTTATTAGTTTATCGAAGAAAAGATAGGGGGAATGTTACTAACATAGCTACGAGGTTAGGTAATCCTGGAAATGTTGTGCCCCAGTGGCTTATTTTGACAGACAAAGATAGTTTGCCCAAACCAGAACGGGTTGCTTTTCCAAAACCACCCAAAGCTCCAGACGGCAGTTTGCTATATGAACGAGTTCCTAACAAGCCAGAAGCCGATGCGGTCCCATTGAATAATATGTCACCATCTTTAAAACGCAGAGCATATGATGAGATGAATGGGATTGATGGTAAGTTACAAATTAGAGTTAATTACAATTATTAGTTTTAAGTTGTACCTTGCTTTATCTAATAATTTTGTTATATGTGCTGGCTTCTATTCTGATTTGGATTGGGATGATGGTAAGTTCATGTAGAAAATTTTTTAATTGAAAAATGTAATACGAGTAACAGTTTTGGATAAATCTTTTTGATATAGATTACATTTCAGTGCCTCAAATTCAATATTTTTCTTTTTTTAAATATGAGTAGGGCTTTTAGTAAAATTTAGTTTTTACTCGCGTTACAAAAATGATATACAAGAAAGAAATTTAAAGTAATTAAAGTACCTATTTTGTTTATTTTAAAAAATTAATGATGAACTTGTTCCTATTTTATAAGTAATAGACAAAAACTTGGTAGAGGTGTTGTATTATCTTGCGGTCCCGGATGGCGTAGTAATACATTGCTTGAGAACCGTGATACTAACGTAACCTAAAAACAGTAGTTTTCACGGTTTTGATGTTTGACATTGAACGAGTCGTTTTAACGGAACATTTGCGTTCACTTCCCAGGTTCTTCACCCCGCTCGTTTGTATTGTTCATCCGCCATACTTTTTTTCTAATTTCCTTCATAAGTTCCTTTGTATTTAAAACAAAAATAGTCTTTCTCAAAACTGCTGTAAAGTGTTTTCATATTTAATTTTATGCTGCTTGCAAAATTTATAAAAAAAATGGATACAGAATTTCAACCTAAGATTTCCACATGAATCCCGAATGCCTGATGTTTTTAGGTTCCACTCTTTACTTTTTATTCGCATACTCCGCGATTTCCCCAAGCACTTCCGGTACCATAAGATAATACAACACCTCTAACATGGTGTCCTGGTGTACCAGCCAAAAGTCCCCAGCCATATAACTTTTTTATTTTACGAGATAAGTTTAGAAAACTATTAACAAAATATTTTGTGTTTAATGTTAGATTTAAATAAACAAAATTAATTTTATACAAAATTAACATAACATTTGCATTAGAGGGGTATTTCAATTTTTTTTTCTTTTTTTAATACTATTGTAGGTATTTCTACAGGAAATGAAGATTTTATTCTTTATTCACATAATTATACAGAGTGGAAACTTTGAAGAGTGAACACTACAAATTTTATAAGTATACCTTTGGCTATGACATTTACAGCTTGTCAAATGAGAAGTTTCACTTAAGCTGTGCTGAACAGGAAGCAAGACAACATTCGAAGCAAATGAGATGCACTTACTCTCAGTTCCCCACTTCGTCGAAGTACGCTCAGAACACCGTTTCAAGTTATAATTTTTGTGAGTCATAAGCGGCAAGTACACAGCTAACGCTTACTGTCGGAGTGTACTCGAGCTGCAGTGCGCGACTTCAAGTAAGTAAATGCGCTCCGCTACTGCTAACAGAAATTTGCCACTGCGCACCTTCTACTCAAGTGAACTTATCATTTGACAAGCTCTTCATACCATACCCGAAATGTCATAATCAAAGATATACAATAATATTAGTAGTATTTGGACTCCAAGGTTCCATCTGGTATGCAGAATAGAATTTTGAAGATGCTTTGTAGGATTTATTGGACTTACAGCAGTCTTATATGTAACCTTTTGTGAACCATTTTCTACCTTATATGCAGCTCCATTGATTTAATATTAAAACAGCATCAAATATTTAAATTTTATTGTTTTTTCTGAGAGTATATTTTTCAAAAACCATAAAATTTTAATGTTGTGGAGTTTTAGCTGGGACATTATTATGTTGCATACATTTTTTTTACAATATAGGATGCACTGATAAATCATTTTACAATACATTATGATTGTAACTAAAGATATTTTTCTATTTATTCAGGTTCAGTCTTAGCTGGGCCACCAACGAAGAGGCCCAGCAAAGAACCAGCGCCACAGCACCGTTCCTTGACAGACCAATATGCAGCCGTGATGGCGGCTGCCATGGCCTCGGGTCAGTCATTACCACGGCATATAGCGCAAATAAATGGTAAACCTAAGATAGCTCATATGACGCGATCTGGATCAGGTCGTAAGCAAGTAATTAGCTGGATGGATGCTCCAGATGACGTTTACTTTAGAGCCACTGAAGGAAGCAAGTACGTTTTTCTTTGAAATAAGTAAACTTGTAAAACATTTTTATTAAATGTTTTTCAAGATTACTGATAGTAAAAACAAATTTGGCAACGCACTAAAAAAAATTGATTTAATTTTTTTCATTTAAAAAAATTAAATATTACAAGAAACATTTTTTAATTTTGCCTATATTAGAACTGTTTCCTTTTATAGACACATTCATACTGAAGGGAGGGTATTGTCACTCTGGGATTGGGCATATGCTGGGGTACACCCTACTCCATTGAAAATGGAAAGAGTCAGATTTTGTTTTGGTCGAAATGAAAATACACAAAAACTATAAGAAGTCTACCTAAAGAAACCTTCCTAAACTTTTTGTGGTATAGAGTTTTTCTTATTTGGTATTTCAATAACGACCGAAAGAAAAGCTGACCCTTTTCATTTTCAATGGAGTCAGGAGTATATAAATTAGTTTGATAAACTTTAGGGCACAATACTTTCCGTCATTTTAAGATAAAAAGTTCAGGTGAACATGTGTAGCAAAATATATCCAAAGGGAGTTGTAGCTAAAGATACACTGAGTAGGGATTTCGCTGAGGGTAGTTTTTCAAACTTTCCTTTATTCAACAAGCAGACATAAAATGAAACATACACAGCACAGTAAACAAAAATGTATAAGATGTTTGAGAAGTCGCTATGATTTCGAGGGAAATCTAGGTGCAAGATGACATCAAAATGTTCTGAACCACTTTCTGCTTTAGGTTCATTGATTCTTCATAAATTTGTATTAAATTTGGTGCTGCAAAATTTTGGAACTGCTGGATTTTATTTTTTTTTAAATGGATGCATAGTGAGATTTCAAATGATGAATGCCATTTTAATATCAAGAAATGATTCTTGTCTTTTGATAAATAAATCGACTCTTGATTACCTGTTCTAATACGTAATTTTCTATTAAGGCAGTATCTTTGTTAAAAAATATCTTGCTTCTGCCGGCACACCAAAGAGTGTCATTTGATATTTTAAAAAAATATAAATTAGAGTGAGTCTTAACGAAGCACTTGTGGATATACAGTGAAGTCCATTTATTATGCAATATAGGCATGTTGCAAGTTAATTGGTGTACCCACTTTAGCATTGGAATATAGGCAACCCATTATACACTGCTAAGCATTCTTGACAAGCGGATAGCCCTCACATTTGTGCTACAAACAGCTGAATACACAAGTCCACTGGGTTTTTGTAAAAATTAATTCTCAAATTGCAACTAACCTAAAGCAAAGACTAGTTGGGCGCCCCTCGAGCTTTAGGTTAGTTGCAGTTTGAGAATTATTTTTCACAAAAACCCAGTGGACTTGTGTATTCAGCTGTTTGTAGCACAAATGTGAGGGCTATCCGCTTGTGCACTCTTGCACCTGCCTACTGATGAATTTAAATTTTCAATTGTCAGGAATGTTTTATTTTGAGGTTAAACTCAGTTAAACTATGGTTAAACTTTCATGTGTTGCTGATTTCGGTTACATCATAGATGGTTACATAAAAAAAAACTAGCTAACTGTATAATGGGTTGCCTATATTCCCATGCTAAAGTGGGTACACCAATTAACTTGCAACATGCCTATATTGCATAATAAATGGACTTCACTGTAGATAAATTTGGTTAGGTCATTCTATTTTGTTCAGCGACACCCTGTATAATAATTTATTATTATAATTTGGATACTAATGATACCGGTACTAAACCATTGGCATTATTAATATTAACTGGAGGCTCAAGAAACATTTTAGTACAGATGTTCATAAGCTAAGCACTTTTTCTCCTAAGATGATGTAAGGAATCACTTCCAGAAGTTTGTATGTAGTTAAGTTGCCAAATGTCAGAGACAGTTTTTTTTATTATTTAAAAGTTTTATGGTCTGAGTATTGACTAGGGTAGGGTATTACCCCCAATTTTAATCAAGGGAATTAGAATGGTATCACAAATATTTAAGTTTTCCGAGAAGTTCTATATTTTGTTGAAGTTTCTAAGTGGCAAAACTTGAGAAATATATTACAAAAACACTCAGTTATCCAAAATGTAATATTTTTGAGTAAACAAACTAATGTTAAAACTGTTTGTTGCAGAAAAGTTCGACGACAGGTCACATCATCAGAATTGAGAAGAGCAGCCCGAAAACCGTGGAGAGCGTTGAAAACAAAAGTTGATGATCTGCAGGTTGTGGTCCTGGACTGACAGTAAATGAAGTACAAGCACATCTTGTGTCGTAAAGTGCTCAGCGTGCCACAGCACAAACTAAGTTACAAGACTAAAGATGTAATCACCACTAGCAATATCACGGAACTGTTGTATTGTGAGCTTGCAAATTTATATTTATTATCGATAGAATTATTATCACCGAGAATTTTATTTATATATTAATAATGGTCTTCTCGCTGTTTCTACTTCTGTTGTTTCTTGATGCATTGCACACACCTCAATTTATATTGTATATAATGTTTCTAAAGTAAAAGTGTTGCAACTTAATGTGAAGTGTTAAAATTGTATTGCAACCATTTTGCAACATAGTGATCTCGTTTGTTACTGAGTGTATTGATTTACTCACCTGCTTCTCTCAATTGTTGGTTGGGCTTGCTTGCATTTTACAAGGTTAGTTGTTGAACAACAAGTTCCCATTATCATACAATTCTTTTTAAATATTTACATGATGTTTGTAGTAAGTACTCTGTCAAAATATTGCACTTTTAATTAGTTTTTAAAATTATATTTTGATAGGGATTAATAAAAAAAATATATAATAAAAAATACGAAAAATGGGCTGGACAACTGAACCAATTTTATTTGTGTCCTAAAATCTACTTCAAAAAACTGTTTGGTTTAATTATAATTTCTGCGGTCTGTCCTTTGCAGAATTTCCTTGCAAAGTTATTTTCTTTATTTAACATCATCAATAGGCAGGTTTGAGAAATAAAATAAATTTAAGGAAATCTGGGTAACCTTTTTAAGATGCATTCACACCACTGTAAAAAGAAATAGTGGGAAACTGAATTGAAGATCTCATCTTTTACATATTTTTTGTAAATTTGAGTGTTGTTCTACTTTTCCTATATTTCATTAAATATACGAGTATTGCCTCATACTACATCAATTTGGAAACACTTTCTTATAGCTTCATTTTTTGTAAATTTGTCGCGATCGTTATTATTATTAATTGTAATGTAAAAATAATAATATTTTAATGAATCTACAGATAATGTTGGTGATGACTTTGGATAATAAAGAATATTTTTGAAAAAGGAATAAGGAATATTTGTATGTAATAATAAGTCCTTTATAGTATGGTAATTTTATCAACACGTGTTTGTTGATTGGGAAGTGTAGAATAAAGTCAGATTAGTCCAATAAATTTGTGTAAATTCTGTTAAGTTTTATTGCAGATGCAAATGTAAAAATAGCTGTTTATTTAGCTACTGAAGCACAAAAGTAGTGGCGTGTTTAGGGAAAAGTGTGATAGTAGTATTTGCAGGCTTAAAGCTGCTACGTACACCGTACCTGAAGACCTGGCCCATTTTTCAAACATAATTTACAAAATCAATACTTTATAAATGTTTTTATATTACCATAGAACTTTTTTAACAAACTCAAGTCAAGGAAAATGATTTTTTTTTTGTTTGTTATATGACGCAGGGATTTTAATGCATATAAGAGTTATGGAACCTACCAATAACTTAGGCTGTTAATAAGTCAATTTACGGTGCTTTCCCTTGCTGATTTTTTACACAAAGTCATCGTCTACAAACTATTACAGTTAACTGAATTTTTAAAATGTAATTGTAAATTTTATTTATTGCTCTTAGCAATATATGATTAAGTTAATGAATCCTGTAAATAGGGACTAACGCATTCTATTTCATAGTGGTGATATTGTTAGAAGGTGATGAAGTGTATATTGTATAATTTGTATAATGGCAATAATCCAAGTGTTGACTACTTACGATACGGCAGGACTAGTTTAAATTGAACGGTTACGTGAACGCTGGTAAACTGTGTAGATATCGTTTAATATAAATTATGTATGGTGTCTCTTTGCTACTTTAGGGAAGATCATAATTACAATTATTATGAATCGTAGATTAATTTACATTTTTTTCATAAATAAAAAATAAAGCACTTAGAAATGTACCGTATGTTCTTTTTTATCTACAGGTCATGAAAGAGGAAGGTATCTTCTTATCCCTATCACGAAAAAATAAGCACTATAAAATCATATAATGTGCCTTAAAAGGCAGATATAAATATCCCCGATAAAATGCCAAAATATGCTCTTATTAAGCAGATAAAAGTAAATATATGCAATAAAAAGTGAGATAGATGCAGTTAATATTTTTAAAAAGCACCGTTACAAAATAAGTGAAAACCTAGAAGGAGGAACACTACAAACTCCATCAGCATACATACTCCTGACTATTACTATGTGGTTGATTAACCACTGTTACCAAAATCTTGGTTTTGCATTCTGTAAATAACAAATTCCTGAAATATTATTTATGGAATATTGGTTCCAAAAGTTGGCCACATGCCATTGCAACGAACCAACAATAAATTAAAGTTGGTAAGTTTTGAAAAATCATGGTTATTTGTGAATGTGAATGTCAGTGCCTAATATAGCTAATATGTATACAGAAAACGAATATCTTATGGTGTAGTCCACTTTCCTGCACTGGATACACCAGTGTTGCACTTGGGCGGTACAACCTGTTCCACTATTGAACAGCTGACTGTGTATGTTCTGTACACGACCTTCTTGATTTCCAAGACTTGAAGTCTTTAGTCTTGGAAATCAAGAAGGTCGTGGTTCTGTATTTCCATACGAACGTAAACCAGTGAAGTGCAAATTACTTAAGTGGAATACGTCATTAGGTACTTCTCAGACTCAAATTCATCATCACTGCTGCTTTCACTTTCATCAGATGTTAAGATAGGTTTTCTGAATAATTCTATATTAATGGAACATATTTTTTATAGTACCGGGAGATCCAGAAAGGTTGTCCAAAAAAACTACCTGCCAAGTAGTTATCAATATTTCATTCTAGTGTGATATTAGCCACAGTGCTGTTGACAGTTGTTCTGTGCGTTTACGTTTCTGTAATTCCCCTATGAAAGGGGGCGTGTCCGGTGCTGTTATAGTTTTTCAAAGTACAGTAAAATAAAAACATTTAGGCGGCTAATTTAAATAATTGTAAGTACTTTTCATTCGAAGAGTTCCATGACCTCCCGAATGATATTTCTGGCTTCAGAATGAATTATCTTCCTGGATTTAGCATTCATACTTAACAGATTTTAAACGTCAAAACAATCTGACAAACACTAAAATTTCAAACGTCAATTGAATTTTTTCAGTGAATGTACTTTTGAGTATAATTGTTTGCTATTGGTTGACGTATTGTCGCGCCTTGTCTTTCAAAATTTAGTTGACATATTTTCCGGGGCATTTGTAAGCTTGGTCACTGTGGCTTGGTGGAGCTTTATACATTGTTAAACAAAGTTTGCAAGATGTCATATGATGACAGCTGGAGGATGTAAAGTTTGATATACTCGTAGAAAGTAGTTTTTTTTGGACAACTTTCTCGATCTCCCGGTATAAGACATTTATAATATCTGAAATGTCGTAATCAAAGGCACAGTGATAAAACCACGGCCAACTTCATTAATGACAGATAAAACTAGTGTTCGCCCCTAAAATTTCCATATGGTATTATTTATTCCTTACAAACAGTACCAAAAAAGATGTCAAGTTAGCTGTGACTCCAAAATGGAGATCATACCTAATTTTAATTCTATTTTAGTAAAATAAAATGATTGACAATAAAATACCATTATATAGCTTCGCTGTAATGAAACTTTCCACCTCGCATGTAATATACTAATTCCAAATTGTTACATTTACATTTCTATGCGTTGATTCTAATCATAAATAATAAAACCTATCTTTCAGGATCATTGATAAATTATCCTTACAGATATAATGATCGTGTTAACTGTGGTGCTATAGTCCCGGAGTTTGTAAAACACCCTGTATGCAGGTTTGTAGATTTATAGCATAGAAAACTTATTGAACGCGACCAACATACATACGAACCAACGAACTAACCTCAAATTAAAATTTATTTTGAGACTTATCAAAGAAAGATATTTATTATGAAATTTCAGTTTATGTAAAGCGTAACATGTTTTGATTAAAAATGGTATATACATTATTAAATCCTCTGATTCGTCATGTATGCAAGAATAAATTTAACATAACCGTAGAAAATATTAAATACATTAAAACTTCTTCTTCTTTGGGTGCTTTTTGGGAAAGGGATGAAAAGGGTGGATATGTAGATAAGAGAAAATTACCCTCGAAGACGAAAATGATCAGAGAGGGTTTAAAAGAACTTAAAGAGGAAATAGCTTTGTGGTCGAGTGAAGTAAAAGAACATTTTGAATTTGATCCGTGCATGATATTTCGACCTGGTGAGACTGATCCTGTTTGGCAGTTTGGTACACCAGACTCTTTAAAAGAATGGGTTGTAACTTGTGATAAAGATCATGACGAAGGATATAGCAGCTGTTCGTTGATATTAAATCAACACGCTAAAGGACTTTTTTCTGGAGAATTAAACACACGTGTTCCAAAGGATGGTCGTATTAAACGATCAGGTTACTGTAATATAAAAACCATTAGATCAAGGGTTAGTGATATATTTGTTTGATGCTACTATTTTTCTAATATTAACAGTGTTCAAAGAAAAAAATAATCGAGTTGTATGCAGTGTGTTCGACTCATTTTCAATATAGGGATCTCGCTTTTATGAGAGATACAGATTTGGTTAAATGGAATGAAATACCCCTTAGGCGAAGTAGTAGCAAACCCCATAAATAAATTTTTGGTATTTAAATTTGCTTTCCTTATAAAATAAAAGAGTTACAGAAAGTCAAACATTTATTTTTTTTGCCATAGTTCCAGAACTACGTTAACTATCAAAAGTTTATTTATGGGGTTTGGTAGGTACAACTTTATGTAATGAGTATTTCATTCCAGTTAACCAAACTGTATTTTTTATAATAAGCAATTATAGATCCCTACGTTGAGACTGAGTCTGTGGACACACTGTATATTTCCATTTAATATGCATGAAACAATCAACCTCTTTATTGATGATGCCCTTGTAAGAAGAGTAATTTTTTTCAGAAATCGTTTAAGAGAGAAGCATTTTTAGACTGGACTGCTTATAACATGTTAGTAATGAAAGTACGTGGAGATGGCAGATCTTATATGTTAAATATTTCTACAAAAGGATTCTTTGATTTAACTTGGAATGATACTTTTCATTACGTGCTGTATACTAGAGGTGGTCCTTACTGGCAAATTTCTAAGGTAATTATTGATTTTTCACCATCAAGATTTATTTAATGATATATTTTAGATACCATTTTCTAAATTCATCTTTGCATCAAAAGGGAGAGTACAAGATAGACAGTGTCCTATACCATTAAATAAAGTAACAAATTTTGGTATATCCGTGGGTGACAAAATAAATGGTCCATTTTCTTTAGAAATTGACTATGTAGGTTTAGAATATGATCCAAATCATACAGAAGAATTTGCATATGAAATGTATAAAATGCCTAAATATATTGTTGCTACTTAAATCTGCAAGTCTGTTGATTTATGATGTTTGTGATACAGTTGCAGGAGCTTGGTGTTTTAAGGTCTAATGGGCCTACTACAGGGTGAAGAGATTTGGTGAAAAGCAATTCAATGAAACTTTAAGGCTGGAGTTTACACCTTGAAATATACCCCATTTTATGCACATTTTGTTCCAATTTTTCAGAGCCAATTTTAAAGTAGGAAGGGCGGGCGAAATTTTGTTCTTATTATTGGTGTTTTATCTGTCTACCCATAGAACGTTTTTGTTTAATTTCTAAAAAATAACTTTTCATCATTAAAAAATGTACAACTCTATTTTACTTTAAAATTTTCAAGTAGTATTTACAAAAATATGGATATCGAAAAATTCTCTCTATCAATAGATAGATATAACCACGCTCTTTCAAATGCTACAAGAATTTTTTTTCTAAAATGCAGATTAATTCGGAAAAAATGGAAAGAAAATTTTAGAAATATCAGTATAATTCACCTTTTGCAATTTAGCATGTAGGCAACACAACTAACAGGACAATTAACGCAATGGAGCCAATACACAAAAGACGGATTTTATAACGGATTACAACTTTCTACTAGGTATTGTTATTTGACAAAAAAAAATTGGTGTGCGTCATGGGACACACGACTGAAGTGTAACTTCTTACTTCTTGTGTGTTTGTTGCATTTATTTTGACGCACCCTGTATGTGCATTATTATCCATTTGGTTGCATTAATTTTGACGCACCTTGTCTTTAAATGTTAACAAACATAAAATGTATATGTATTGAATATAAACACACATTGCGTGCGTCATTCCTCGGCGATCGCCACCTGCTTTATCTTCGAGTCTGCGCAACACGCACGCTTACGGCCGGTTTTATAATAAACTACTTAAAGTAACTTTAGTTAAAGGTAGCTTTACCGTAAAATGTACTTTAGGAACAAGTTAAAGTGTACGGGTTTAATAATCAAATCAGTCAACAACTTTAGTTAAAGTGAGAATTGGAAAGGTTGGCAATCTCTAAAATACCAATTTGCATAATTGGGCTCAAGAACTACCGATGGTGGCGCTGTAGTCGCTTGAACAGCTGATCCCGAAACGAGTAATCGAAAGTTGGTTAGATTTACCTTCTGTGTTATTTACGTAATTTCAATTTCCAGTTTCTATTTATTTATTTCAGTTTTTATATTATCTTTGTTATTTATCCACTAGTTATATATTTGGTGTTTAAGTTTTAGTAGTTTTTAGCCAATTCAATACTTTTATTTGGGTAAATTATAATATTCAAGTAAGTACACCATGAGTAGGTTTTCATCAAAACTATTACAAATACAATAAATGAAATTAAATGTTAGGTACATTATTAATGTAGGGTTTAGTGATGGCGGAAGCTGCAGTCCAACTTTCCATATTTTTGCTATCGTATGCACCGCTGACTATATTTATAATTGCATCTTTTAGGGCCGGTATTTCAGTTCGGGTTTAAGCTTGAACTAGGCTAAGCCTCGAATATTGCCGTACATACAATTATTGTTAATAATTAATTGTATGCATGGCAATGATCGAGGCTTAGCCAAGCTGAAGCTTAAAGCTGAACTGAAATACCGGCCCTTAGACTACCGTTTGTAAATAGTTTCCCATTACTTTTTGTGCATAATAAACAAATACTGTTTTATTTCATTGTTACTTTACGTTACCCTGTTTTCTTAACTGAAGTTACCTACTACCTAGGTCTTTGTTTCTCCGACTCCTGCAACAGGAACGAAGCCACTGGAGAGTAAACTCCACTATCAAATCTGACCCCCGAGCATCGCAGAGGATTTCAAAAGCACCGAAAGAAGTTATTTTCATTTGAAAAAAAATATATAAACATTAAATTAAAATATCAATTTTATTAATTACAATAAATTACAATTAAGGGCCGATTTTACAATCCTGGTATAAACCTGGAATAAGCTATTCCTCAGATAATTACCATGGTTACAATTTTTGTAACAATTGTAAACATGGCAGTTGTCGGAGGAACCCGGTCCTTAACTAACGTACATTATCTACAATTCAAAAATTTTGTATATTTACTGTTACTTCCTCCTAAATTAAAATATCAATTTTATTAATTACAATAAATTACAATTAAGGGCCGATTTTACAATCCTGGTATAAACCTGGAATAAGCTATTCCTCAGATAATTACCATGGTTACAATTTTTGTAACAATTGTAAACATGGCAGTTGTCGGAGGAACCCGGTCCTTAACTAACGTACATTATCTACAATTCAAAAATTTTGTATATTTACTGTTACTTCCTCCTGCATAATAGGAAACATCAAATTTTATACAATTCGACCTTACATAATATAAATTACTTTTTTACTACTTCCACTCATTACTGTTATATACAGGGTGATTTCTAATGTACGGAGGAAACTGAAAGGACAATAATTAGAGGAGACCAAAATAGAGTTTTTTACAATAAACTTTTGATCAAAATCGAATAACAAGAAAGTTACAACGGTTTAAAGTTCTTATAAGGGCTAATTTTGGATTGCAGGTCTCCTAAAAAATAGTTAATTTACAAATAAAATAATCTTAGTTTAGTTTGACAATGATTTACCAGTTTTAAAGCTGTAGGTAGTCAGTAGGTTTAAAATGTTTTGAACATATTTTTTGTGACTGCTTTTTCCATTAAAACGGCATATTCCCAAGCTTTCCTTTTACCTATCTACCTTTTCCACAATTCCAAACTTATTGCAGGTTATATTTACAAAACACTGATTTTTCTTTGGGAAGTAATGAAAGTGGGTAGTAGGGTCCTTTTCTTTCCTAGAATGGCATCCAAATACGCAACAAGTTGTATTGTGTTTAACCATTCTCACGAAATGTAATACAAAAACCACAAGTTTATGTAAAGTTTGCACGCTGTCAAACACAGTGAAACACAAACATTACTCGTTTCGGTATAGTTCCGTCATCGCCACCAGGCGTCGCTTCACAGCGCTGTTGAGCCCAATAGCGCATGCGGATTGTGCAGTGTTTGGATGCTGTCAAGGTAACTGTCAAAACCGCGTTAAAATCAGTTTTAAAAAATGGTGGTAAATGATAAGAGAAATCGTTCGAGCAACTTCACAACCGAAGAAGAATTGCATCTAGTACAATAAATACAAAAAGTAAAACACATTTTAGAATGCAAAACAAGTAATGTGATTAGCCCAACACAAAAAGTAAGTAGTAAAATATTTCAGTAGGTTTTTATAAGCTTCATCACTTATTATTGTGATAATTTTATTTCATCTTCGATTTCTGCTAACAGTCTTTCTACCGTTGGTTTCTTCAAACGAAACCTGTCATATTAAAACTCGGTGTCATTATAAGGATTTCACTATAATTTCTCCTTTCTTTATACACTTTTCTTCTTCTAAAAACTACTACTTCTTCGTCGGAAGAACTTGAACTTGAGGAGAACATCACTAATAAAATCAACTCTGTTATTAGGTTAGATTACGGGCTGATTCTTGCCTAAAGTTCACTTAAAGTATGTGTAAAGGATCCAACTTATGGCTTTAAGTTTAAAGCCACTTTAAAGATAAAGTAACTTGAAAAATGATTATAGAACACAAATTTTCGTTAAAGCCGACTTTAACTTTTAAAGTTACTTTAAAAATGATTATAAAACCGGCCGTTTGTATGAATTTAAAACCCCCGCGCGTCACGTGCTTCCCACAAGTGCTTCCGTTACGCGAAACGTCATATCCGTTTCACTTCCAAGATTTTACTACCCATCGCCGCATAAGAAGTTACACTTCAAAAATTAAAATAATATAACGACAAAATCTATATTCAATACAGTAAATTCATTATTCTTTATTACATTTATCAATTTTGGTAACGTCAGAAGAATCTGAAATATTTAAAAATATGAAACAAAATTCCAAGGCAAGCATTATTCTTGCTATTGTAGGTATGCAACTTTCCATACATCAAATTCGATTTTGCATTAGGTAAATGCCAGCCTTAAGCGAGCTGTTATGTAATTTTGATCTAATAACAATTTGATCTCCTAGGAATTATGTATTTGTCAAATGGGATTTATTTTAAGATTCTCAAAAGTCAATCAACTTCATGACGTTTGTCAAGGCCATAATATTTTTGAAGTCGAATTTTATTCGAAAAAATGTGCTTTATCGATTTAACTAACGATAATTACCGTCTTTAGTAATCCATTTATTTTAAAGTTGCCGTTGGTTTTGTTTAATTAGGCACGTCTACATTTTAAGGTTAGTTTTTATTAAATTATTTTTTTCATTATGCACTAATTCTATAAATTTTCATAATAAAGAAAAACCTAAGATGAACACTCTAAAATCTTGTTCTCGTATTTGTCGGTTGTTCTACCAACATCAAATTCGTACTTGTGTTATTGTGTGTGGAGATCATCGTCCAGCATGCAGCGACAATTACCTTTATATGAATAAATATTATAGAGATATTAAACATTATAGCATTCAGAGGTTGGGTAGTTTTAGAAATCAACAAAAGTGTAGACTACAGTACTTTTGTACAACATCCGATAAAAAGGATGTTTGCTTGACAAGTCATAAAGATGTTGTGAAAACGGAGCTCCAGTCTTATATTGAACAAAAAAAAGAAAAATTAAGAGTTACTGAACAGCGGATCAAAGAAAGAGGAAATGTTATACTAAAGGATATTGAAAAAACAAAAAATAAGGTTAAAGAAAAAGTAGAAGGAATTATTGAAGTGAGTTGGTGCTTATTTAATATATTCAGACTTCTGTAAAGGAATTGTTTTCCTCAGATAAAATAAACTGTGTCTTCTTGGGTACTAAATACAGTCTTGTTACAGAAAGAAAACGTATACACTATACCAAATTTGTTATGTGTTTCAAGAATATTACTTTCTCCATACTTGGGTATGCTTATAGTGCAAGCTGAATTTCAGTTTGCATTGGTAGTATTAGGTGTAGCTGCCTTTACAGACCTGGTGAGTGCTTTATCATCTAAACATTTTATGCTTAAACAAATTGATTTTGTGTGTATTAATGAAAAAATCATTGATAATTATGTTAAGTGTTTTAAAATTGGTGGCGTAACTACAATTTCAGCTGCCTCTACAAGATGTCGAATTGGACTGCCCTATGTAATTTAATATACAGGGTGTTTCTTAAATCGCGGACACGGAGCACAGTACTACATTCCCCTCCAGATAACAATTGGAAAAGTATAATACAATAATGCCCGTTCTTCGTTAGTTTCAGAGCTATTCTCCGTCAAAGATTGAGATTCAATTCCTTTATACTTTGGAAAAACGGGTACATTTTAACCGTTCCGCATTGTTCATCAATCAAATATTAAATCTTAATAAATTTGGAATTTTTTATACGTTGTATTCCTTCCTCCGAAGACATTCTTTCTGATAAATATCTGTTGTTAAAATTTTTTTCAATATGTTGCAACAGTGCATTGTAGCTATGAGGTTATTACCTAGGAAACTTGTTCATACTGCCCGCCAAACGTTTAAAACAAAGTCCGTGCAAGCATGCGCAATGTTGTCAAATTTAAAATTTTTAAAATGCCAATAACTCAGAAACTAAATACATTAGAACAAAATCGCCTATACTTTTTCAACTCAGTTTTAAGATGAGAATCGCGTAGTGCTCTCCGTGTCCGCCATTTAAGAAACACCCTGTATGCCTAATGTAATTTTAATATAAACTATGCCAATTTATATTAATTGATTTGTAAGAAATGGCACAATATTCACAACTTTTTCAAGGCCCTTTCTATTCCTATTAATTGTTTAAGACAAATTTTCTAAATTATTATCAAAAATATCTATTTTCTACTAGCGTGCGGAAAAACGCATTTTCCGCACATGTTTTAGTGCGGAAAATCCACTTTTCCGCACGGTGCGGAAAATCCACTTTTCCGCACTAAAACACTAAAACATGTGCGGAAAATGCGTTTTTTCGCACGCTAGTAGAAAAACTATTGTTCCTAACACGTGCAGAAACCTATTTTCTGCACTTGTTAGGAAAATAGCTATTTTCTACTAGCGTGCGGAAAAACGCATTTTCCGCACGTGTTTTAGTGCGGAAAATCCACTTTTCCGCACCGTGCGGCAAAGATTTTTCCGCACTAGTTTTTCTACTAGCGTGCGGAAAAACGCATTTTCCGCACGCTAGTAGAAAAACTATTGTTCCTAACACGTGCAGAAACCTATTTTTCTGCACTTGTTAGGAAAATAGCTATTTTTGCCTGCCTGTTCAAAATATTATACTAGTTTTAGATGTTTTACTTTGATTTTTTGCATGTGCAGGACTTGAAAAGTGTTTGATCATGTAATACAGAAACTACCATAACAATTTCGTGTTTAATCTATTTTTTATTTTACCTATTTTGTAGCTAGATGGATGGATTGCAAGAACATGGGAAAGTCAATCTTCAAAAATGGGAAGTTTTCTTGATCCTATGGCTGATAAAGTGCTCATAGCTACACTCTTCCTAACTCTGACGTATGCTGATTTAATCCCTCTTGCCCTGACAGGTCTTATCTTAGCTAGAGATGTCATGTTGGTAGTTGCTGGATTTGTGATACGATATAAATCTTTACCACCACCGGTAAGTTTATATTTAGTTTCGTAGAAATCTTTAAGGGTATTATTGTTTCTTGTAAACTAATTAATCTTTTCGATTTAGCGTACTTTAAGCAGATACTTTGATGTAACTCATGCTACTGCTCAATTAGCACCCACATTTATTAGCAAAGTAAATACAGGTGTTCAGTTACTACTTGTAGGATCTACTCTTGCAGCTCCGGTGTTTCAATATGTTGGACATCCTTTACTACAATCTTTGTGGTAAACATTGATCTATTATTTTTTGCGTCAAAGTTTGCTTACTAGTTTTACACATTCTAGGTATATAACAGGTGCAACAACAATAGCAGCTGGTTTAAGTTACATTATTTCAAAAAATACTTACCAATTCTTAAATAAACCTAGAAAGAAATAAGCTAAGTTCCAAATATCAAGAAGCTACTTATAAGGCTAAATAAAGTGCTGTTATTTTATACTCGATTGTGAAAATATTGTTATATAAATATACAGTAGAAAGTTGAGAGCATTTTATTCACTTGTATTGTCGGAAAAATACACCACAAATAAAATATTCAGGTTGTGCTATACCTGTGACAAGAGAGTCCCTTGGGAGTATCTAAAGATCAGTTGTGAAAATAAAATTCGATTGAGGATAATAATAAATATTTAATATTTTTGTAGATACATAATCGCTGCACTGAATTACACTACAATGTGGAATATAATACAAAAAGGAGGTAGTTTTCTTTATACACAATATAATACAATAAATTTTTCTTATTTTATTTTAATTAATCAGATTCACTTTCACTATAAAGCCTGCGTTTTTTGGGTATCAGTTTTGGTTCTTTTGATCGTCTTTTTTTACTTCCACTTCCTGTCTGTGATGTTCCACCAAAGTCATACCGTGCTTTAAGCCTTTCTCGAATTAATAATCCCTTAATTAGTTTTCTCCAATTCCCATAAATTCTTTTCTCTCTTTTTTCTTTTATTCTCTTTTCTTGTTCTTCTTGTTCCTGCATATAAAATATAAGGTATTTGCAGTTTTATTATAATATTTTTCTTACCGTATACCAAGCTGATATAAGAATTTCAGAATGTTCTTCACAAACCACATATCCATCAAAAGTAGGATGGCTTCCACCAGCATGGAAATCAAACCCAACTACAGCTGGTGCACAGTCAAAGTTCAGTCTTCTTGCTAATTTATTCAAGCCAGGTACTGTTTAAAAAAGAAAGTTTTTTTTTTATAATTCCATTATTTGAATTTTAACTTACATTGCAGATGTACAGTTCCTTTCGGTAGCATACAGGCTTTAAAGAGTTCCACATTTCCATATGCATTTCTAGGAACAACTCCATTTTCTGCTATTGGTGGTACATAATCTCCAACTTGCCATTTCCCGAACAATTCTAATGGTTTATCGGTTATCACTTGACCTGATAACTAAAAAACAAAAATATTTGCATTTCTCATTTATAATTTAGGGAAGAATTGGGAAATTTAATACCTTATCATATTTAGCTCTAGCTTTGACAATTTTGTACGGTTCTTCTTCGGGTTTCACAACTTTAGCATACTTTATCCAAACTTCACGAGAATGTAATGTATGCACACAGTCTCTAGAATAGACCCCTTCACCTTTAATAAAACCTAATGTAATAGGATTTGGTGGATAAAGAGCTTCAAATTTCAAAAGATGTCGTTTAATGACATAAAGTGGATGATTTTTGTATCTAAAACAGAAAGAAAAAATGTTACTAACTAGTTTAGTTGATGTAACCTTCTGTTGTACAAGGATATTTTAGTAAAAATGGCTAGCAGTTGTAACTCTGAAAGTATTAGTTCCATATTCATATGCCTTTATTTCGTTTTGTTTTTTAAGAACAATGCAAAGTCATATTACTGCTTCTCAATTGTAGAGTAACCACCAGGAAATGGTGGTTGAACATATTTTTATTCCCTTTTTTCTTCTGGGTCTGTCTACATACGTGTTCTAGACAGTTCTGCACTCTATATAGTCTTAATCTGGTCTTGACCCTGATCACAAAGTGGAGAGGAGGAAGGTTCAGAAGAGTCTCTATTGTTGGAATAGCTGTTGATTTCATCAAGCCCATGGTATTTAGACAGGGTAAGCCTTTGTATCTTGTCCAATGTTTGGTGGTATCCAACCTAACCATGTATGTTATAGAAGATCTAACAATTCTAGTATACAATCAGTATACCAAGTTTTCCTAGTAAGTTTTGAGTTTAGGAAGACCCCCCCCCTAGTATTTTACCTCTTCCGACATGTTGATTTCATTTTGTGAAGGAGGAGAGGTGTTAGGCCCTGTAGGTTCCTCGTAAACAGTACTACAGTGGTTTTTGAGGACTCACTTTAATGTCTTTGTCATGGGCGATTTTTGACAAGAACTTTTTCCCGTAAATGTAGGGCAAATACTTTCCAAGTTACAGCCAGTAGCCACTTATTGAATCACCCTAGATAATATTACATGTCCTTTCAACTTTAACCATCATCTTAAATACACAATTTATTATACTACAAGTTTCACTTATAAATAATAAAAATAAAATGAAATAATATGGAAAATCTTACTCAGATATAGCGGTGGGTAACGGTTGGTCTAATTGCAGTCGGGCAAGCTCCTCATCTTCTTCTCTATCACGAGCAGTTTTTCGGCCTTCAAATGGTTTGAGTGAATGTCCCCACCATGTTTTGTCAATACGCAGTTTTCTTGTTACAGTATTCCAGTTAGGGCAATATCTTTGTGTAATGTCTTTCATTGAGTTATCATTGTTCCATGCTAGGATATAAGTAACCGGGTGAGAAGCTCTTAACTAAAATTGTTTTACTTTAAATAATAATTTCTTGTAAACAATAATAAAGGAATCTACACTTACATATAGTTCTTTAATACAATGGACGTTTCCCTTTATAACATTAGCACTAATCCATTTTTCTTCCGATTCCAAATAAACTTCAACCCAAACATCAAGACCTTTTTTAATTTTCAATTCTTCGTTTTCATCTTTACTAACTTTTACTCGTTGTTTCACTTTTACTTTAGTTTTCTCATACAATTCATCATCACTGTCCTGGCGTTTCTTCTTAATTGGTTCAGGAGCGTAGTCGCTATCATAATCAATTTCATTCCGTGTCTTAGGATTTTTTACTAATTTACTATGTTCTACTGCTCTTTCTTGTACCATCCGTCCTTTCATTATTGCTATTATATCATTGCGCACATCACCTTTCGGTGTAGGTAAATTTACATTGAAATATTGGCTTCTATTTGCTTTCGATGTCTGTTGCTCTATATTTGGATTAGATTTCTGTTGGAGCTTTTTTAAATTTGCTGAAGAGTTACTTTGAGATTTTTTTGAGCTACTTGTAGGAGATTTCTTTGTAGAACTTTCAACTGTAGACTTTTGGCTGAGTATTTTCAAATTTGCTATTGATTTACTTTTTACGTTATTGCTAGACTTAGAATCTTTATCCGAATTCAACGTTGGTATGGATTTAAGTCTTTTAGGATGTTTTTTAATTGAACATGGATTTGTTTCCTCTTGAGATAATTTCTTTAAATTTGGTTTTTTGGTTTTTCGAGATGTTCTTGGTTCATTATCACTATCATCAGCACCATCAACTTGAGGTACTTGCACAGTTGATGATTCATTTGGATTTTTATTATCTGATGTTAAAGTATTAACTTGAACCTTGCTAAGTTGTGCTTTTAGTGTTTTGGTTTGAGAGTTTTTTGAGAAAACTTTTAATGTACGAGATTTCTGTTTGGTATTGTTTGTGAAGAATTGTTTTTTGTTGGAGGTACTTGCTTCAGAATCTTCTATGTTTTGTTTTAAATTAGAGCCGGCTTTGCATTTTGTTGTTTGTTTTCTTTCTAATTCATTTACTTTCCTTTTTTTTCGATCAGATTTATTGCTTTCATCATTAGATGCTTTTAAATTTGATTTGATTAACGAATCACTTGCTCCTGCTTCCTTTTTTATATGTTTTTCATTTTTATTAAGGTTTCCCAAGTTTGGTTTCTTAGGCTGTAATTTCTGTCTGTTTTCATTATTCTTGCTTTTATCATCTTTAACTTTTGAAGTACTTGCCTTTTGGAGGGAATTATTTGTTGAATTACTACTACTAGCCTTACTATTTTTATCAATGTTCTCCTCACTTTTCGTACTTAAAGAATGAAGCTCACTAGCTGGAGGTCTTAACGGTTCAACTTGAAATGAAATCACTAATCTGCATTGAATTCCAAGTGAACGTAATATACAAATAAATATATAAACTAACATTTTTTTATTGAAGGCTTGCTTACGATTTATTTGTATTTTTAAAGCTTTTTCTAATGTTATATCCTTTGATACGAGTTTATCAACAATTGGTATACTATTTTGGTACCATTTAACAATCTGCTCCAAATAACTTAGGTCTGTACGATCAGAGGGATAGCAGTGTTGTGATGGAATTAATGATAAAGCTAATCCAAGTAGATTTTCATTGTTTAAAACTCGATTAACATAATTTCCATGTGCTAACCAGCAGAGTAGATGAACCTTGTGAACATACATTTGATTTTCTTTTTTAATTTTGTTCAACTGTCTTTTCATGCATGCTATTAAGTCAACACCCTTTTTCTTTCGTACTGCACCTCCTGGTGCTTCTAAAGTAATTTGAACACCATCTTTTGGAATAATACTTTCATTTGTATCTTTAATATCATGATGTTCAACTTCTTCCCAATCTTCTTTTTCCGAATCAGAATCCAAGTCTTGCAACCTTTCTGATGAATTAACTTTGTTTTCACCTAAAGCTAACAGATCTGAAATATTAATATTTTCTTCCGATTTTCTATTTGCAGACTTTTTTTGTCTAGCCTGTTTTGTTCTTTTTCTAGCTTCATATTTTTCTACTAATTTTTTGGCTTCTTCAATTTTTTGTGTGTACTCATATAATTGCTGGAAATTAAGTTTAGAAGTTGTTGCTTTTGAGGTCTCGAACTTAGTTTCTATTATAGGTCTATTATCGTTTTCTTCAGGTTCATGTTCTGATTCGGATTCACTTAGTTTGTTAACACCAGAAAAAATATTATTTTCAATATCTTTAAATGCTTTTGTTTCGTTAGATTTAGTAATTTTGAAAAATGTTGAGTCTAAATCAATTTCATCAACCGGTTGTAGGTAATTTTCTATATCACTTTCACTTGAAGAACTATCACTTGTTTCCTGATTTGTTTTTTTCGTTTCATCTATTTCAGATTCTGTAACACTGTTGGAGGCTTCTTTCTGATATGGCTTTGCAATTTTAGCATTTTTATTGGAATTACATTTTGATTTTGTCTTTTTTGGTTCATCTTCCTCACTGCTATCAGCTTGAATCTGTGCTCTCCTATTGGAAGTGCGATTTGAACGTCTCATATTGTTTTAATCTATAGACAATTGTTATGATACACTTTTTAAAGCGAAGTTGAACAATTTTATTATAGTTGAAATGCAAATAGGTACTACATTTAGTTTAAAAAGCATTGACTGAATAAAATAAACTATAATTAATATTATCTGAGAAATAAAGCAGCCATTTAAATTGTAACACTAAAAAAAAAAAAAATTATTGGAAAATAAAAATTTTCATAATTCGGTATTGATAGGTAGGTATACATATTTCGGTAGTATTAACTACCTTCTTCAGTATTACACGTATTAAATCTTAACTAATCATATTATTGTTTGATAAATAACACTTAATGATGAAGGAAATGAAATGAAAATCAATTATTTTTGAGTGGTGGAATTCACACACCACATATTTAATGTTATTCCATTATATAAAAATTAAAAGAATAAATGATATTTAAATAATATTTGGTTTTAAAACAACTTGGAATATTATAACAAAAATGGTGAATTCCACCTCTCAAAGATAATTGATTTTAATTTCATTTCCTTCATCATAGTAGTACTATTTATCAAACAATAATGTGATTAGTTAAGATTTAATACGTTTAATACTGAAGAAGGTAGTTATACTACCGATTATTTATATCTATCAATAATTATAAAAAATTTTATTTTCCAATAAATTTTTTTTGTTACAATTTAAATGGCTGCTTTATTTCTTAGAAAATATTATACAAATACTACATTATTTTTATCACTCATTTTTAAGTACGAATACTTATATCTATTAATATTTAAAACGAAGTACTAGTTATGTATTGATTTTTATTTTTGTAAATATTTAAATCAGAGACCTGAGTTAAAGAAAATTTATAAAACTTTTGATCATCAGAGTGAAATTTAGCTTATAAATAAAAAATTGCAGCTTGAATTAGATGCCCAAGGGGGCAACTAACAAGTAACAACACAGAAAATGAAAACTAGATAGGGCCTTTGTACAAAGATTTGTGGCGTTTTTGGTTATCTACTATTTCTATTTTTTAAAAATGGTTTATCTACTTCAATTCCTACATAATACTGATAAACTCCATTTTATAAGGACAACCATTGCTAATGGTAGGGTCATTACTTACTTAGTAAGTAGTATTTATTAGAATGTATATTTAGTTGTAGTTTTTAATTCTATGTCTACTATTGCAATAATTTGCACAAGAAAAGAATTAAGGAACATAACCTAAAATTCTTTAAATGTCAAATTTAATTTAAATTGTGGATTTTTAACATACAAATCGCTAGTCCTTCGAAGGAACTTTGCACATACAAAAAAAGTACCATGTTGGATTTTAGCATTGTACCTACAGTTAAACACAAATAACTATATAAATAATAAATAAAATATGGAAACACTGCGTGAAGCAGCTGGCCCCAATCAACCCGTTGGAGGTCAGTCGCTTATCAGTATTTTAAAAAGATATCTATTCCAAAATCTTCAGTAAAGGAGAGTTCAATTTGCTCATTTGTTAATCAAAGCACTTTCAGAAAAATTACATTTACAAGTAGTATTTTTATTACTCTTGTGACCTATTCATCACTAGTAGTGTGAAAAATTTAATAAGTAACACGGAATATATCGGGCATTAACATTTTTGGAGGGTTACAGGCCTGTTATGCTTCGGCTTGTATTCTTACCTCGCATGTTAATACGCCCTTAGATTCCGTGTTAGTTTGATTGATCTTAAGTTGATTAGTACAAAAACTTCCAATTTTATATGCTAAGTATAATTATAAAAAATTCACATAAAACAATACAATTTGAAAATGTGTATAAAAATATCAATTACTTACTTAATTTTTATAAATATGGAATTTTATACTGTAGGTACTAATCAATGGAGAATAACAAGCAAATAAAATAGATTACATAACATTTTAAAACATAACTTCAACAATTTAAAAATAGTAATACTTGCAGCCAGCTGTAAATAAACAAAAACATTTTTGCAAAATTAGTTGCATAGTGAGGTAGATTATAATTCCTTTAAAAAATATAAAACTTATTTTTAATCACATTCAGAATCAGATTCATTTTTGCTGCCGTTTTTATGCTTTTTAGATACAAATTTTGGTCCATTGGACTTTCTTTTTTTAGTTCCACTCTCTGCTTGAGAAGGTACTCCAAAATCATAACGTGCTTTTAATCTTTCTCGAATTAACAAACCTTTGATTAACTTTTTCCAATTTCCATATACCCGTTTGTCCATTTTTTCCTGCTCTCGTTTTTCTTGTTCTTCTTGTTCCTAAATTATCATCATAATAATAAATTTATTGTTAACAAAATAATTTTGTTCTTACCAAGTACCAAGCAGCTATAAGACTTTCAGAGTGTTCTTCACAAACCACATAGCCATCAAAAACGGGATGGGTCCAGCCAGAGTGAAAGTCAAATCCTACCATAGCTGGTGCACAATCAATGTTCATTCTTCTTGCTAGTTTATTTAAACCAGGCACTGTTAAAATAAAGACGATTTTAATACATTAATTGCTATTATAAGGCAGTATCTTACACTGTAGGTGTACTGTTCCTCCGGGTAACATACACGACTTGAAAAGCTCTACATTTCCATATTCGTTTCTTGGAACTATTCCATTTTCTGCAGTTGGAGGCACATAGTCATCTATTTGCCATTCTCCAAATACTTCTAGGGGTTGATCTTTTAATATTTGTCTCTTAATCTAGAAAATTAAAGAACTTTAAATAAAGATCAGATACAACATTGAGAATTATCATCCAGTCCTACTTTAAGTTCTATATTATTATGTATTATGTTGACTTACTTTATCCCATTTTAGGGTTTTAAGAATTCTGTAAGGTTCCTCTCCAGGTTTTACAATTTTTGCTTGTTTGAACCAAAACTCACGAGTACGCAATGTATGTACACAATCCCTAGAATACACAGGTTCTTTTCTTACAAAACCCAAAGTTACTGGTTCTGGTGGGTATAATGCCTCAAATTTCAAGAGATGTCTTTTCAGAACATAAAGTGGATGGTTTTTATATCTAAAAAGTTTTAAATTGAGCACATTTTCTTTTAGTGATTGATATAGAAAGAACTACTCATGTATAGTTGTTGGAAGAGGTTTCTCCAGTTGCATCTGCGCTAATTCTTCGTCTTCCTTTTGGTCACGTACAGTTTTTGGACCTTCAAATGGTTTTATAGTCTCATTCCACCATTTTTTATCAATTCGTAGTTTTCTTGTTACAGTATTCCATTTAGGGGAATATCTTTGTGTGATATCTTTGATTGAATTGTCATTGTTCCATGCTACTATATAAGTAATTGGTTGGGAAGCTCTGGACTAAAAAAACAACAAAATATTCAAAATAGGGAAGAAAGTTGTTAATATAAAATAAAGGTGTAGTGTAGTACGGGCGTACAGTGTTCCATCAAGTGAAAATAGAAGACAGTCTTGGAGTGTTTCCCTTAGTTCTCCGCAGTCAGTGGTGTAACGCAAATCAAACCGGCCCCCTCGCGAACTTTTATAATGGGCCCCCACGTAACAGCCCGATTTCAGAATGATAAACATAAAAATAATAAATTCACTAAGGCCAAGTATAATAATTAGTACGCGTTACGGCATTTGAACTGCGGAAATATTGCTACATTTGTATTTTTAGTATTTATTGGTTGGATAGAAATATCTCAAGTTACATAAATATACATACTAAATCTTGAGTAGGTTCATGATCCTAAAAATTTCGTGTAACGTCGACCTCTGTAAATTTATTATTTCTTTTGTTTTCATTCTGTGCTTTGGGCCCGTAAACGCCTGCTCCATGGCGTTCAGGGGTGTTTGTTACGCCACTGTCCCCAGTCACCGTGGAAAAGTGTGACGTACGACTAGAGCTAGAGCTCAAGGTATGTAGGTTCGATCATGCTAATCGCGCATGATCATGCGCCTGCGTACTTGTCGACATTTTGAACAGCTTTGAAACTTATTTTAGAGCAGTTAATTCTGCGCATGCGCCAAAGTCGACGTCACGTAGCCAATTATTGACCAGTGTTGCCAGATAGCTACCTAACCTCACACCTGTGTTTAATGCATATTATTTGGTTTCCTTTCACGTTAGGTAGGAATCAGACTGCTCGATCGTCCAGGACCGACCGTTTACAGCGAGCGATCGTCCACGACCGGCCAAAAATTTAAAAATCACACTGCTCGTCCACATTCAGGCACCTGTCAAGTTAAAAATAAAGCTGAAGTGACAGAACTTATTATTTAACCATGTCAAATATTGAAACCGCATTCGCAAAATATTGTCAGACATAATAATATATTTTATGCTGTCAGGTAAGGTGTGTTTTTTACGTTTGTTAGTAGGTAACCTAAAGATTGTGCATACGTTCGTAGGTCAAGAGCGTCCAAAATTCAAACAAATTTGAAATTCAAATCTGGACGGTCGATGCCGGCCTACGTGGTCGTTCGCTTCCACTGCAGTCTGAGTTTAGTCATAAAAGTACATGTGTTTGAAATTTTGGTCGGTCTTGGACGGTCGCTCTGGTCGTGCAGTCTGATTCCTACCTTATTTATTGTTGCTATGACCGTGCCGCGTGCAGAAGCCACATGTCCACCTGGCAACACTGGTCAAATAATTGGCAATGTGACGTCGACTTGGGCGCATGCGCAGAATTAACTGGACTAAAATGAGTTTCAAAGCTGTTCAAAATTTGAAGTCCGCTTGCTAAACCCAGAACTCTACCAGTCACGCGCCGCCGTCGCCGTGGGAAACAGCCTAAGCTTGATCCGTAATTGATTTTATCAGGGGTCCTTTCCCATAGCGGATTTTTCAAATTGGTAACCGTGACGGCCGCTATTTTTACCGTTAGGATTTCTGTGGCTATGATCATGCCGTTGTCAGATTTGACATTTCAAAAATGTAAACGACAAATAATTTCACATCTGACAAGGACATGATCATAACCACAGAATGTCATAGGCAATGTAAATGACCGATGAGGGCGCTGCCGTCTCTTCAAATTTGGTGCCGATGACGAGTAATGTTTCTCTCGGTTTACCTTGTTGTTGATTTGTAATCTGATTTCGTGTAATGAGTCGTCTTATTGATGTTATTGCTTGTTTTTGGACAGTAAAACGAAATGACTGAAGACTTAATATTATGAACGAATAATTTACATGATATTAAATGAAAGAGAAACATAATTTGGATAATAATACTTGTAAGAATACCATAGTTTAATAATAAATACAATTAGTTTTTAATATTAAACGATGCGGAATATTATCCTCTTTAATTTGGGACTATTGCTATTATTTGCATAAAAGTGGTGAGCAGGAATAAGCCCGAATAAAACCATAACAAGCACAATTTTCCCTGTTTTCTAATTTGCCGTAATTTATAATAATAAATTAATAATAATTTTATTTCAACTGATAATACCATATACCATTTATGCTGCATACATTACTTGGTTTAGGTAAATTTTTGCTTGGTATGGGAATGGGTTTTTAGTTGGAATACCTTAACACACAAAATGGGAAATCCAGCAACAAGCAGAATGTCTGTGTGCTTACAGCATTTTTGGGAGGATGTCGGACGACGATGATTTTTACTCTTTTAGAAGTATACTACATACTACGCAGGTGGAGGCACTGTCCACAGGCCCCGATTTAGGGTAAGCTGCACCCTGGGAAAAACCTTTTGTAGCCGCCCCCCGCCCCCCAGTGGCGGCGCTAGCATTTTAAATTGGGGGGTTCACTGAGGGGCCCACATTTATTGTGAGGGGGCCACCATAACTCAATCAGTGCAGGCGTCCTATTCTACATTCACATTCACATTGTGAAGATAGCATGTCAACCAAGATATATAGAGGACTTAGGTATGCTAGGTTGCTATAACGTGAACATATAGGCGAGAGAGGAGTGCGGCGCTTCATACGTCACTGGCGGAATCATGCGAACGATATGGTGTGTCTACGTATATGATAACGCGCGAAAAATGCAATTGCATTGACATTGTTAGGGTGTAAACGTTTATTGAATGGAATTGTTTGTAACCTCCTTTCTTGTTTATCGTACATTCCCAGTTTCGTTGTTTTAATATTTATTTAACAGGGTTGAATCAGTTGAATGTTCAATCGGGATGTGTTTCCTTCGGATTTTAGTATTATTACTCTGAACTACTATTCGTTTTTTCAGTGATATTTGGTATCTATTTCTGTTTAATAAACGTCATTGTAAGTGTAGAAAACATTTATTTAGTCTACTACATTAATACTACTACGAATTTGTTTCCAAATATGCCTGGAAGTTGTGCCGTGGGATTGTGTAAAAATATTTCAAGAAAAGATGACAATGTTCATTTTTTTCGATTCCCAAAGGACGTTTCCTTAAGGAATACATGGGTCAAGCAGTGTTGCAGGAAAGAAAAATTTAATGTGGAAACGAGCAGAGTGTGCTCAGTTCATTTTGAAGAATCTGATTTCGAAAACTTATTCCAAATTAAATTAATGGGAGGTAAAAAGTTACTTTTAAAGAAAGATGCCGTACCAACCACAAATTTGAAATCCACTACCGACGAAAGTGCTACTGCAATATCCAAAAGAAGTGTTCGTTACGACAAAAAACAGCAAAAGTTGAATATCGAGGAACTTTTAAAATTATCATCGGTGACTGAGATAACAGCGAATGAAGTCAATCCCGATCCAACTTCTGTTCTGTGCGAATTCGACAATCAGGAACAATCACATAGTATCAATAAATTACAAGCAAAAATTCTTGAAATGGAAAAGCAGATTGGTGTTTTAGAAGTACAGAACGAGTACAAAGACAAAGCTTTCCAAGAATTAAAATGTAAATATGAAGAAAATAAAAATAGTCTGAAAATATTAGAGAAAAAATTGCAATATTTAAAAACTAAGGATATTAAAGTGAAAAAGCATCTTATAGAAGCAGAAGTTAAAAAGATCCTTTCTAAAATATTTACAACAAATCAAATAAAATTATTGCTTCAAAAACAAGAAATGGTACGATGGAGTGAAAAAGATATTTCTTTGGCATTTACAATAAGATACTACAGCAAACGTTGCTACATATTTCTGAGAGATAAACTTCATTATCCATTACCAGGTAAAATATTTCAGTTTTGTTCTAATACCTACCATTCTTATTACTACTATTTTTACTTAGGTTTATCTACATTAAGATCTTGGGCTGGTAAATTAAATATGAGAAGGGGTGTCTTAGATGGAGTTTTGAATTTAATGCAAGTAGCAGGGACTATTATGTCTCCAATTGAGAAGCTGGTTGTTTTGCAGTATGATGAAGTAAAAGTAGCAGAAAAATATGAATATGATCAAGCAAATGATGAAATCGTAGGTCCTCATAAATATCTGCAAATAGTAAATGCTAGAAGTTTGTGTGGTAAATGGAAACAACCCATTTTTGCAGATTTCGACCAGAAAATTACACAGGAAATTTTGTATGATCTATGTTCCAAATTACATGATATTGGATTTCGTGTAGTTGCCTGTGTAAGCGATTGTGGTCCAACAAATACGGGTCTTTGGTCTACGTTGGGAATTTCATGGAAAAAACCATGGATCAAACATCCCTGCACAGAAAATAAAATATTTTTCTTTGCAGACGCACCTCATATGCTGAAGCTGGTTAGAAACTGGCTTTTAGATACAGGGTTCGTACTCAAAGATGGTACAAAAGTAACGAAAAAACCTTTGCTTGATCTTATTGCAAATCAGACAGAAGTGAGCAGCATTTTCAAACTAACTAAACAGCATTTAGATTGTCAGGGTCCACTAAGACAGAAAGTGTCACTAGCAGCTCAATTGCTATCACATACAGTGTCATCTGCTTTATCGTTTTACAAAGGTAATAAGGATACCGAGTACGCTAGTTTGGCAGCATTTATAGGAATTATTAACAAATGGTTCGACGTTATGAATTCATATTTGTCGTCAGCATCTTTACCTACTAAATGCGGCTATGGTAGATCAGATTTGAAAGAAATGCAGGATGAATGTCTTAATAAAGCATTCGATACGGTTTTTCATATGAGGCGCATTAATAAACCAAACAGTTTACTGAAATTTCAAAGTGGCATTCTTCTATCCATCAAATCTTTGCAGCAGTTGTTCGTTGATTTGAAAACTGATTTTAATTTGAGTTTTATTTTGACACATAAAGTAAATCAGGATGCGTTAGAGAATTTATTTTCACAGATTAGAACTCGTGGTGGATTGAATGACCATCCCACGCCTCTAGATGCATTAAATCGTCTTCGCATAATAATCTTAGGGAAAACAGATGTTGTCCATAACAACACGAACACCATTGAACATACAGTTGACGAAGATTACATTGTTGGAAAAGTTTTAAGACGAACTGGTGTTCCTGTAGCAGTTCCAGCTATTCAGGTAGTACCAGAAAGAGATTCCAGTTCAGGATCATCTTCCCACTCTGTTGGTGTATTACCAGCAGTAAGTGACACAAATATTCCACATAAATTTCAAGTCGAAGCAGATGGTTTGGAGTATTTAGCAGGCTGGATCGCTAAGAAACTAAAATCAGTGCATCCTGAATTAGGTTTTTATACATACAAATATGAGAAAGAAATTGAGAATTCCTTCTTATTACCAAAAGACAGCCCTAGCTGGATTAGACACTTATCTTTTGGTGGTTTAATTCAGCCATCAGAAGAATTCATGGAACAAATCAAGTTGTTGGAAAAATTATTTTGTAAATATTTTCCAAATAATTTTAAAAATGTAAAACAAATCAATTTCGTATTAACTAACAAAATTTCTAAAAGGTGCACTATTGATAATATTATAATTAAAACGTATGTAAGGCAACGAATATTCATAAAAATTAATTTTTTGAACATTCAGTTACAGCAAAACAAAATTAATTACGGCAAAAGGAAGCGTGATGACCGTCAAGCTAGTAACAAATTAAAAAGGTTGACAATGTAGTTTATTCATAACTAAAATATAATAAATAAAAGTTTTGCAATAATTGATGAATGGTTTGATTCTTACATTATAATGCATTAATACGCACACTTTCGCGAGCACAGATCGCGAGTCTTTCCGCCACTGACGTAACAAGGTCAACAATTCCGCGCTTGCGCATTGTAGTAAGCAATCCTAGCATACCTAAAGTCCTCTATATATCTTGATGTCAACGGTATACAGTGCTTCCCGAAAGTAACGGATAAATTCAATAAAACCGTTGAGAAAAATATTTCAAATAATTGCTCGGACACGTCGATTTTTATTTTTAAATTATCATTTAGAGATGTAATTTTCAACCCCCCACCCCTCATCCCCTAAGCGCTGCCAACCCAACTTTAAAAATTTAAATAGCAAAGTACCCTTTCTGATACCTCATCTGATAGATTTTTTTATGCTGAATACAATATGTACAAAATGTATCTATCTATCTCCAACCCCAATCATCATTAAAACCTCGATTCTTTCGGCTTCAGTAAATCTAATTTTTGTTATCTTATTTTTCAATCGTTAATAGTAAGTAACACACACTCCACTAAGTAATGTCAATACATTTTGTTTAGATTCAATTACAAACAAGTTGCAATTGTTTTTTACCACCCATTGCTAGAGCCGTACCAACGCCTGCTCGAATATTGGCACTTTCATTTGAATACATTTTGGTAAATATCTTCGTTATTTATTAACCGATGTTGAAAAACTTTTTTTTATTGTATTCAGCATAGAAAAAGCTATCAGATGAGGTATCAGAAAAGGTACTTTGCTATTTAAATTTTTAAAGTTGGGGTTGGCAGCGTTTAGGGGATGAGGGGTAGGGGGTTGAAAATTACATCTCTAAATGATAACATAAATAAAAATCGACGTGTCCGAGCATTTATTTGAAATATTTTTCTCAACGATTTTATTGAATTTATCCGTTACTTTCGGGAAGCACTGTATAATAATTTACATTATATTCAGATCAACGCAGATATACGCCACCGAAGAATGGAATTTTAATTTTGCAAACACCCTGTATACAGAACCTCAAATTTAGGTTTGATGTCGGAGGTTTCTCTGGAAGCTGATCCTTTTATCAAAAATAACCTTACTTCGTAAAATGCATATTTAAAGTTTTATTCTTTGCAACCAGATCTGAGGACACACTGTGTATAGATACTTCTAAGAAGAATAAGTCATCATCATCCTTCCAAAAATGCTGTGAGGTGTGAGCACACTGACATGTTGCTTGTGCTTGTTGACGGTTTAACCATTTTTAAAGCTATCCGGCCTTTGTAGCAGTGGCGTGCGGTGAGATTTAATGAAAGGGAAGCAGTGTTAAACTTCGTCATATTTCACAAGTAATATAGAAGTTTGATCCATGAAATTTGTTGAAGTACTAGATTCGTCATAATCTCTAAAACCGTGTTCATGTTTTCCAAGAAAACAAACATCAATAAACCTTTTCAACACTACTCCATTCTTTCAATGCGTGACTTTCCAAATATTTTTTCTTTCATTATCGTTGCAAGTGAATACGAAATATTGTATGCCTCTTTATTACTTTATACACACATTATTTAAATCGGAAAATCCACTTTTATTCCAAACTCCTTTTCTTTTGCAAAAAGTAGACAAGGCCAACAAAAAAGTTTACAGAGACTATCACATCCCGTCAACCATTCATTTTGTTCATACATACTATTCGGGTTAAAATATTTAGTAGTACCAAAGACTATGCCATTTATATAGACAGCTCGACAATATGAATCACCCAAAGCTTAGTTTCTGATGCCACTACTAGTTACGCTACCATCGCCGGTTTTAAGTAAACGTAACGTTCAAACACCGACGTACCTTACAAAAATTTCTGTCTTTCTTTAATTTCTGGACATATGTCTGCGCATGGAGGTGTAGAAACCAGGCACTGGGATTCTGATTACTCAACTCGACAGCGCGAGACGATACGCCGTATTTTATTTATAATAATAAAAAATACTATGCATTTTATGATGTACCGCATTTGTTCAAGTCAATAAGAAATCAACTTTTAAAAAATAACTTTTTGGTGGATGGCGGGCGTTACGATATTGGTATGACGTAATACAAACAATATCTTGATAAAAACAGCGAAACTTGCAGAGCTGCACCGAATGTCGCATATTAATCCATATAGTTCGCAGAAAATGCGGGTAAAATTTGCAGTTCAAATCTTTAGTAATTCGATGGCTTCAGCAATACGAACCGCTGTTGATACTAAAGAACTGCACACACCTGCACTTAATCTTAATACGGCTAACTTTTTAGATAAACTTGACCAATTATTTGATGCTCTTAATATATATATATATATAGGGTAATGCAAAATTTGGAAAATTTACTACGTGAAAATATCAGTTTAAAGTATCCTGCTTGGAACAAGCATGAAGAGTGCGGAGATCATTTGCAATTTTTTATGCAACTTACAATTTTATTGTTCTTGTTTTAAAAAACGCTATGGAAATCAAGAGAAGCTAGAACCGAAACTAGAAAAACAATCAAAAACGCTACAAAATCAAAAAACTCTGACGCACTTAATAGAACAAATTCCAAAAACAACAAAAAATCGAAAAAAAATAAAAACGTTTTCAAACAAGATCCTAAGTTAATTATAGCAAGTAACAAGTAGCATGTTCTTTTACCTTTTTTATTTTAATTTCAAATAATATAGGTAATGTTTCAGGTTAAAAAATCAGGTTTAATTGTTTTTTGTTTGTTTGCAAATGTAGCATCTTTTCCTTTGTTTGTTTTTTATAATTATCTGAAACTTAGTTTTACAACGGTTTTACGTTTTATACACATATTGTTTGTATTAATAAATAATACAATCTGCAGTTTTTAAAGTTGCACAATTAAGTCATGAATACTTTACAAGTGTCAGTTTCTCAGGTATGCTGGGCGATTGTAGCAACGCGAAGATTCGGTAGAAAGCGTGCCAGGGAGACCCCTGGCAGGCACCTCAGAAAGTACAAAAGATGATACACCATTTACAATGTGTACTAGCTGTCTATATAAATGGCATAGTCTTTGGTAGTACACTTTTTCACTTTGAATATTAAATTTTTTAAACCGGGCTTTTCTCTACCTTTTTGAATTATCTGCAATTTTTCTTCGAAACTGTATGTAGCAAACCATTTTTGAGTACAGTACTAATACCACAAATACACGAATCTGCTACAATAGCCGTCAATGCCATTTAAATTCCGTCGTAAGCAACTCCGATATTTGCGTATATGGCGGTCTATACCCGCGAACGTAAAAACGTGCCACGCGCCGATCGCTCGTCGAAGCTGGATTTCTCTTGCGTATATGTACTGGTAAGCTTCAAGCGCGAGTGCTTATGCTATAGAAACGAGGCTTACATTAATAGCAAAGTCAGTCGATTATTAATAGAAATTAGTGTCTGTAGTTCTTAAAATAAATTGCGAATGCGTTCGTATTTCAAAATAATTTCGTTACTTTATATTCTTTTGAAAAATAGTTTATTTTTTAGAAATTTATAGGGAAGCAGTGCTTCCCTTGCTTCCATGGACCGCACGCCACTGCTTTGTAGGTACCCAAGGTAGGTACCTACTTATCAATTTTTTCTGTAACACCAAACAAACCATTTAGGCCCGGTCTTTCAATGTCCAGTTAAAGTTCCTGTTAGCTAACCACTGCAGGTATCGGATAGATAACGAATTTCTCCGTCTTTCCACCGTCCGCTAACTAACTTCTAGCAGTTACAGAGCTTATCCGGCAGCCAAACTTGACAGTCGGTTCGAGTTCCTGTTAGATTTGAGTGACGGTTAAGATGTGGCCAATTGATATCGAAAAAGTACGAATATATGCGAAACCAACAGTAGCACATGATTGATTTTATCTCGCTCTAACCACTATGCATTCGGTATTTCTATTTCACTTGCGATGCAATATTCTGAAGATAGTCACAATGCGCAGTAGTAAAAATGTAGCAAACTAAGAGATGACTAACCAAGGGACAAACACGGATGGAAAGACGCACTACGAGTTAACAGACAGATTGACCGACAGATAACTTAGCCCATAGATAATAAATATATAATTAACTTAGCCTGACTGTTAGTTGACAGCTGCTTTAACTGGACATTGAAAGACCGGGCCTTAATCATGTAAATACACGATTCGTTTTTCTTGGGAAATTAATGAAAATAAATAGAAAAATCCTTTCCTTTTCTATTGAAGCAATTATAGACACAACAATTGGTATTATCATACAGTAAATATGGTATTATGCACATTTTTACTCATGTTAAAATACAAACGCAAACTGATAAACTTGAAAAGATTAGCGTGTTGGTGTTTGAATAAGTTAGGTACCTGATGATGGGCGTTAAAATAGCATTACTTGTAAAAGAAGTACCGTAAGTGCACACCAAGTGGCGCTTTCCTACATTTGCCTATTGTAAAAACGATAAAAGTGACGGATATGTCACGGTTACCAATACGAAAAATCCGCTACGGGTAAGGACCCCTGACAAGGTTAATTGCGGTCCATCTTTAATACGAACCATTAAATTATACTTACATGCAATTCTCGAGTACAGTGCACTTCTCCTTTAATAACATCAACACTAACCCACTCTTTTTCATCTTCCAAGTAAACTTCAACCCAAATATCAAAACCCTTCTTTTGTTTTGGTTCAACACTGTCATTCTTAGGCTTGATTCGTTGTTTAGCTTTCACTTCGCTCTCATCAAACTCATCATTACTATCATCTTTCTTCTTCTTCTTTGTTGTTTGTGGTGTGTAATCACTATCATTTCCATCATCATTTTGATTTTGTGATCTACGATTTTTACGTTCTGTTGGTTTTCCCTTTGGCTTTTTCTTTTCCGACGAATTCACTTTTAATTTACTTTGAGCAGATTTTTTAGAGCGTTCCGGTTTAAAATCATCATCAGAATTCATTTCAGTGTAATCAGGTAAGGATTTAAAGCGTTTAGAACGCTTTTTAATTGTACGACGCGGGGTTGCTTTCTCTTCTTCTGAATTATCTGTTGCCTCATCACTATCAGTATCATTGGCACCATCGATTTGTGGTATTTCTGGTTGATTATTATTATTTCTGCGTTTTAATGAAAGGGATTTTCTTTTTATTGAATTGGCTGGGATGTTATTTTCTTTAGGATCAAGTTGAGATGTGCTTTTTGATCGTGTTGAAGGTTTTGTGTTTAAATGATGTTCAGAGTTGTCTTCTTTAGTACTTTGTGATCGAGTTTTTGGTTTCACTTCTTGAGATTTCACTTTAACTTGTTTGCTAACAGATTCTTTTTCTTGTTTTGAATTGGTTTTGAAATTTTTTGATTTCTCATCAGGTTTATTTTTTATTTTAGATTTGTTTTCTTTTTCTTCTGTTTTGTTTGTAACTGTTTTAATTGTCTTAGTTTTTTTTTCATTAGTTTCAGTGTCAAAGTTTAAATTTTTCTTTGTATTCCTTGTTTTTGTATTTTTGGTCACTGTTGCCTTTTTATTCATCTTTCCTGTTTTATTAGTTTCTAATTCATTTTCTGAATGTTCCCCTTTTTCTTCTATGCTACATTTTATTTTAATTTCTGATTTACTTTCTTCTTCATTTTTTATTTCCATATTATGAGATTTTAAGTCTTTTAAATTATTTTCTTCTTGACTTTGCTCTTTTGTATCTATTTCATCTTTGCGTTTAGTACTGACTGTATGGAGTTCACTAGCTGGAGGTCTCAATGGCGCAACTTGAAAGGAAATAACTAATCGGCATTGAATTCCAATGGACCGTAATAGACACACAAACATATAAACCAACATTTTTTTATTAAAAGCTTCTTTTCGAATGATTTGTAATTTTAGTAATTTATCCAATGTCATTTCTTTTGGTGCGTGGTTTTCAATGTTTGGGATTGTGTTTCTATACCACTTCAAAATCTCTTCTAGGTTGTTTAAACTTTGATTTGATTGGTAAGAATGGGGGTCTGGAATTAATGATAAAACTAAAGCAAGCACACCTTCATTATTTAAAATTTCGTTGAGATAATTTCCATGCCCTATCCAGCAGAGTACATGTACTTTATGAACCAAAACTTGGTTTTCTTTCCTAATCTTGTTAAGACGTCTTTTCATACTTGCTACCAAATCTCTACCTTTTTTCTGGCGCATTACAGTTGGTAATTCCACGGTGATTTGAAGATCATCTTTTGGTATTAAAGACTTTTCTTGAGTTTCTTTCACTTCAACTTCTTCCCAATCTTCTTTTTCAGATTCCGAAAAGGATTCATAATCACTGGAATGTATTGAAGTTTGTAATTCTGTGGAGGAGTCCAGTTTTGCTTCACCCAAAGCTAGTAAGTTTGAAATGTCTTGAGTATCGATTTTTATTTTTTTTTCAAATGCTTCTTGTTTTTCTTTTTTGTTTGCTTCATACATTGCAACTACCTTTTTTGCTTCTTCTAGTTTCATGGCATAATCTTCTACATGTTGAAAATTAATTATAGGAGTTGGAGTTGGATGTTTAGTTTTAGCTTTCTTTGATTTTGTCCTTTTTATAAATGTTTCCTCTGCGAATTCCGTGTCTGATTCTGAATCGCTCAATTTATTAATTCCAGCAAAAATACTACTTTCAATTGCTTCAAATGATTTTTTCTCTTCAAGTTTGGTGAAAAATGTGGAATTTAAATCAATTTGATCAGCAGGTTGTAAATAATTTTCTATATCGCTTTCGCTTGAAGAACCATCAGGTTTTTCTTCTTTTTTTAATTTTATGTTTGTCAATTTATTGATGGTGGTTGTTTTAGGTGGTGAAGTTGTTTTTATTGATTTATCTGTGTCACTGTTTGATGAATTTTTTCGTAATAACTGTAATTTGTTGCAAAATTTAGGTTTCTCCGATTTAAGTTTTTTGGGTTCATCTTCATCACTGGTACCATCAGGGGTATAGTTGGTTCTTTTAATTGAGAGCCGGGTTGAACGCCGCATGTTATCTGTTAATCGAAATTAAATTTTTTATACAAGAATAAAAGAATTAAATTTTTGTTTAGAACAATACAGTGTAAATATTGTGTCACGGGTCAGAAGAGGATGTTAAGTTGAAGAACAGAGAAGTGGAATACTTGAAAAGGATGTGGATAGACTGTGTGTACCTACCAGAATTAAGGACTTATGGCATTGAGTAACTTATGGTCAACATGGTTGAAATTGCAAGACTAGTGAGAATAGTGGAAATGAGCAATTTTATTGTGGAACAATTTAATGGCTTGCAGTGCTATATTATTATTATTATTATTATTAAATTATAATAATATAATTATATTAAATTCTTACAAAACATAAGTAGTATATAACTCATACTTATAACAATAGTTGGTTGGTAGCCATTGTATTGATACACAATGGCACGCGGAAAAGGAGTTGATGAAACATTTACTCAAAGTTTTAGTTGCGATTTTAATAAAAACATAAAATACATTTTTCTTTAGCAATTGCCGTTTGTTTTTCTGCCTGCGCACTGTGCATTAGTTCGAGTTATCAGGTTATCCTTGTTGCCCTCCTCAGTAATTGTATTGTCGTTTCTGTCAATCTTCTTTGAACCATCGGTTGTACAGTGCAGCATCGGGATACGCTCCTTTCAGTTAAGAGGTCTGTTTATTAGATTTGCTCTAACGCTAACTTGTTCCGAAAATGTTTTGTATGACGTCTCCAGTGTAATTTCGAGCAGCAAATTTACTTTCCCATACCACCACTGGCATATGGGAAGTATTGATTTCATGAAATTTTTCTAAATTGCGATTTTTCCGGAAATACGTGTTTTGGGCCTCCAGGAACCCAAAAATTTAGTTTAGAAAAAATGTCTGTCTGTAGGTGTGTATGTGACGCTTTTAAACGCAAAAACGATTTTGATGAAATTTGAAATGAAGGGGTATTTCGAAAATGCATTGACAAATTAAGCTTTTCAAAAAAATCAGTAACCGGAAGTTAGACATGTTTTTTTGGTAGCATTTTTTCAGAAGCAGAATTTTGAAAATCTGAGTAGCGGATATGAAAGAAGACCATAATTCAAGGGAAACGGTTTTTTACCGGACTCTCTAACTTCAAAATGGCGGCCGCTATGAATTTTTCACAACTTAAAAACCTGTTATCTGATCAGGTTCAGCAATAATTAGTTTGAAAACCCTTTGGCGGTACTATACCATGAAGAAAAATTTATTTAGTAAATCCAAAAACGGTTGTAATGGCGCTCTTCAAAATATTTTGAAATTTTTGAAAAATTATTACAAAAAACTGGCTATACGATTTAGTTTAAATTTTCTACACTTATGCAGCTTGGTGTTAGGTACATTTTCGTTTTTTGATTAAAGCTAGAATTTCACTGTGGCGCCCTCTACGAGGTTTTGAAAATCGGAAATTGATGATCCTATAGCTGCTTTATTAATCAAAATATGAAAGAAGTTTAAATATAAAATTTATTCAGTATATAGCTCTGCATTCTCCTAAATTTATATCACGTATACAGGGTGTTTACTTTTCACAGTACAATAAGCAACTTTATTTTAAATGAAACACCCTGTATATTATTATATAATTGAATGAATAATTTAATTGTCTATCACACGACCTTCTTGATTTCCGAGACTTGAAGACGTCAAGTCTCGGAAATCAAGAAGGTCGTGATCTATCACATAGTATAAGGTAGTGATATAGCTAAAATGTACGGTTGATGAGAAAATCACGTTTCTCTTCTGTACCTTACGTATCGAACCTGTGTAGTCGGGTGTTTCTCGCTACGTAATCAAGTGATTTCCAATGCTGCCTCGCGAACTACTGTTGAATACCAAAAACGAAATGTTTATTTTTAGTATGGGAAAGTCCAGGGGAGGTGCGCAACTCTACTTTTTACGGAATGAATACAAGCATATTTGTAAAACTTTTAAGTGGGTAACTACTCTTCCTCTATTGATAACTGCTTAAGGCAGTTTTATTTTGGGGAAGAATTAATGATCGCACACGTAGGTATTACACAATAAATTATGTATTATAAAGTTTGACCAGTGGTGTTTCAACCTACACAATTGTGTAATTTGATCTTTGTACTGCACAATCTACTGCAAATGTTATAAACTTTGAATTTTCTGTAAAAAAAGCCATTTGTTTACATACCTATTATACTAAAAAAAATCTCGGGAGAATTATTTTTTTTAGGCATTTAAAAATAATTTTTTAAGAAAATTTGTGTGACTACCACACGGGGTAAGACAATAATAATTAATCTATGTCAGTTTTTCATGTATCATTCATAATTTAGTTTTATGTTAAAATGTTTTTATACCTATATTTATATTACGTAAATGTTCTGAGTTCCTATCAAAGTATCGAGTTGTTTACTTTTCAAAAAATATTTAAAGGTTGCACCTTTGGCGGGATTGTCTACAGCACAACTAAAAAGGGGAGGTGCAAACCTCTCCTGGACTTTCTTTCATTTTTGGTATTCAATAGTAGTTCACGAGGCAGCATTGGAAATCACTTGAATGCGACGCGAGAAACACTACGGACTATACGGGTTCGATACGTACAGAGGAGAGACATCTAATTTACTAACGCAGCGGAAGTTCGTAATTTTCTCATCAACCTCATACTATGTGATAAACAATTAAATTTTGCCTTCAATTATATAATAATATACAGAGTGTTTCGTTTAAAATAACAAAGTTGCTTATTGTACTGTGAAAAGCAAACACCCTGTATACGTGATATAAATGTAGGAGAATGCAGAGCTGTACTGGGTGAGGTGAGTCGGGAGGAAACTGACAAACGTCGGGTGTGTGTTCTACACGTAAATATAAGACAAAAAACCCCAAAAGTTGTTATCCGGTTTTTGTTTTTTTTATCAGGTAACTACAGATGTATTTACATTTTAACTAGCATAACTTGGAACTTTGAAGACCCTGTTTCTTGAAATAGAACAAAAATCGGATGACAACTTATGGGTTTTTTTGTCTTATATTTACGTGTAGAACACGCACACGACGTTTGTCAGTTTCCTCCCGACTCGCCCTGTATACTGAATAAGTTTTATATTTAAAATTCTTTCATATTTTGATTAATAAAGGAGTTATAGGACCATCAATTTTCGATTTTCAAAACCTCGTAGAGGGCGCCACAGTGAAATTCTAGGACTAATCAAAAAACGAAAATGTACCTAACACCAAGCTGCATAAGTGTAGAAAATTTAAACAAAATCGTGTGGCCAGTTTTTCTTTAATAATTTTTCAAAAATTGCAAAATATTATGAAGTGCGCCGTTGCGACCGTTTTTGATTTACTAAATACATTTTTCTTCATGGGTATAGTACCGCCAAAAGCGCTTTCAAACAAGTTGTTGCTGAACCTGACGGTGTGGATAAAATTTTTTTTTATTTAAATCTGATTTTTTTTTATTTAAATCAAACCGAATCAAACATTATCTATTTCTTTTATTTTTTAAATTTGTTGTAATACTCATGCACGCACTAATAGGTTAATTTAATTATTTATTTCTTTTTAAAGAATATACATATACAGGGTAGAATCGTATTATGCAACATACAGTTTATCAGGAATATGAACAGAAATCTGAACATAAGGGCCCGCGTTCAATGCGCATGAAACTGAGTACTCCCACTCCCTCAATGAGCACAGTTTTTCCCAAACTACCGTTTGTAATTTGTCTCCATTTATCTCACGATGGAGTTTAAATCCGAAATAAAACGCAAAATTTTATTTGGACAAGCTAGGGAAGTGATAGCAAATGTTATAATTATAATGTTAATAGCATTTTCTTAATTCTGCGTTGAATAATTGGCTGGTGCGCGGGAAAAGTATAAGTCTCAAAACGTGCTTTTGAGAAAACGCAAGTTAAAGTTTCGCCACTTGCCGTAAAATTAGACTTACATCTTTTTTCACTAATATAACGATTATAGCATTCACAATTCAGTTAGACTTATCTCTCTTTTCCCAAACACGAAAGTCAACATTTGGAAGCGCACGTAGCACTTACCTCATTTTTCACATTTTTGGACTTATACCCCTTTTCCCGCGCACCAGCCAATTATCAATATTAATTTGGAATCTCAAGGAAATTTATTTACTTTGGCCGTGCGTATAGTGCATCCTTTTCGTTCCGAATACTTTCCCACTCTTATGTCTCCGCGCAGCTACTGAGATATTCACGGTCGTAGGTATTTCAAATTCCAATGGTAAATTTTTAAAAGTCAAATATTATCTTCCTTTATTATTTTACACAAACACTGTAATATAGTACGTGTTTGTAGACAACAAAATTCTGTATCCATAAATGTATCGATAGTATTATTTGAAAAACTGAAAACTAAAAATGAATAGGTACATGTAGACGTTGAATTTTTTTCTCTACAAAAAATTAATTTGAACTTTCTTTCTAAAGTAATTAGGGAAGATAATATATTATTTAGCAATTTGTGTTTTCATTACTGAAATTAATTGTTTTGTTTTTGTTCTTTCGGCTTAATACTAAACTTGATTTAAATACATAATGATTTTAATCGTGATTTAAATCAAATGATACATACGCACACACCCACACAGACATTTATTCTAAACCACATTTTTGGGTTCCTGGAGGTTCAAAACAGGTGTTTCCGTGAAAATTTCAATTTCAAAAATTTTCACTTACAATACCACAAGTAGTCAAAGTTATGTCGATTATTTTTGAGGTGGTATCACGAATGTCCTTTGCGCTTGCATATGAATCACACGAGTGCGAAGCACGAGTGTAATTCGCAAGAGCAAAGGACATGAGTGATAGTACCACCTCAAAAATAATCTACTTAACTTTGACTAAGAGTGGTATTTGAGAGACTATTCATTGAATTAAATCTACTTTTAAAAAATAATTTTGACCAAAATTTAGGTACGTCATTTCATTTCCATAAAGACATGTGAACAAAAAAGTACAATTCATTTTGATTGGTTCAAAAATATCAAATTCTGCCTCTCCATTGGTGAAATGAATATACAGGGTGTTAATACTAAGTCGTTACACCCGAAAATGGCAGTTAGAACTCATTAAAACAAACAACTTTTTTTAGTTCCAATATTTGATTTGGGGCCTCTATTCGTAGTTATTGGATTTCTTTTGTTTTTTTAACAATCGTAATAACTCCTTCATTTCAGGAAATATTTCAAAAAACGAAAGGTTTTCAAAATGAGCTTACGGTTCTCTACAACATTTGTATTTACAGTTATTTTATATTTTTTCAAATAATAAAATGGCGGCCAATCAAAAATTTCAAATCACAATATCTTGATAACCACCCCATAGATTTTTGAAACTAATTTTTTTTTAAATCGTCAAACTATCTATTACAACATTTGTCTAAAACATTTTCTTCTATCTACGCAAAAAATAGGTCTTTAATTAAATTACAGAAGAGCATGTGTAAAGTATCGACGAATTAAAAACCAAAAGCATGTCACGAAGTTCAGTATTTTGATAATTATTCATTTTAAAACGTATATCGTTCAGTTTTGTGCACTTATCTAATTGTTCTTTTGTTTATTTTTTATTGGCGGAAAGCTACTTCGATCTAAATTGTTTTTAATTCGTCGATACTTTACACATGCTCTTCTGTAATTTAATTAAAGACCCCTTTTTTGCATAGATAGAAGAAAATGTTTTAGACAAATGTTGTAATAGATAGTTTGACGATTTAGAAAAAAAAATATTTTCAAAAATCTATGGGGTGGTTATCAAAATATTGAGTTTTGAAATTTTTGATCGGCCGCCATTTTGTTATTTGAAAAAATATAAAATAACTGTAAATACAAATGTTGTAGAGAACCGTAAGCTCATTTTGAAAACCTTTCGGTTTTTGAAATATTCCCTGAAATGAAGGAGTTATTACGATTGTTAAAAAAACAAAAGAAATCCAATAACTACGAATAGAGGCCCCAAATCAAAAATTGGAACTAAAAAAAGTTGTTTGTTTTAATGAGTTCTAACTGCCATTTTCGGGTGTAATGACTTAGTATTAACACCCTGTATAGTCATATCAATACTTCCCATATACCAGTGGTGGTATGGGAAAGTAAAAATTCCCTAGGAACAACATTGGTTTTGACTGTGGTTGTGACGCACAGTGGCCTGTAGTTGTGACGCCAGATTTTTTTGTCGACCCTGTAGAATTTACGACGCATAACTTTTCTTTTGGATAAATAATTTAAAATTTAAATGAATTGCTTATTAGCAAACGTTATAAGTATCACTAATCCCAGCGATATTTATTCTTATAATTTTAAGTTTCCAGAATTATTTTTTTTTTATATTTTAACTTCGGCCTTCAAGATTGAATTCGCAAAACATTTTGTGGATTGAACTTATGGTATAAAACAAAAGAACACCGTAATTTACTTTATGACATAAAAAACTTACTGCAGGATATTCAGCAACAAGCATAACAGTCTAAAGTGTCTTTTGGTTCTACTGATAATTTATTACAACAAAAACACTACACAACTTTTCGAAATTATAACAAAGAAACATCAGACTTCAAAAACACGGCTCAAGAATCATAACCTAATTGCCATTTGCCCGCCAAATGTCATTGCATGTAAATTTTTAACATACAGTTTATTTAGTATAAAAAGTAACACCGGGACTTTGAAATATTTTATATACAATATTAGAATGTTAGACGATGGGTTTGAAATAGACTATACAACAATCGGGTAGGAAATGTAGGGACATTTCTTTTCCATGACTGTATGTAATTTCGACACTTGAATTTGTTTTTATTTAACTTCATGCTTGACACATTTCCGGCGTTAAATGGTTGGTTCGCGGTCGTTTTATCAACCGCTAATGAATAAATAAGCTAAGATATATCGAAATGGCTTTTCACTACGTTGTAACGGCTCATAAGCCCACGGCTGTAACAGCATGTGTTACAGGTACGTAACTACATACTCAAAGTATTTGGCATAATTTATTTTAACCTCTTATTAGGTAACTTTACCTCTCCAAATGATCTCAACTTGATAGTAGCCAAAAATACTAGACTAGAGATATACTTGGTCACTCCAGAAGGATTAAGACCTGTCAAGGAAGTAGGACTTTATGGCAAGGTTGCTGTAATGAAGTTATTCCGACCACAAGTTAGTATGAACAGTTTAAGCAAAGATATTGTTTAAAACTGCTCGTTTATATTTTAGCATGAAAAGAAAGACTTACTATTTATAGTAACAATGCGTTACAATGCCATGATATTAGAATGTGTCAGTGATGGAGATAATTTGGATATTATTACCAAAGCTCATGGTAACGTTTCGGATAGAATTGGTAAACCTTCAGACACTGGCATAATTGCTGTAATTGATCCGAAATCTCGAGTAATTGGATTGCGACTGTATGATGGCCTTTTTAAAATAATACCATTAGATAAGGATAATAATGAATTGAAAGCTTCCAGTATTAGGTAAAAATTGATGTTAATAATTCCGTAGTTAATAGCTATAGTCCGACCCAAGTGTTAAATTTAATTATAGTTTTTAAAAGATGAACTGCTAGCAAACCGCATCTTTTAGGCCAGTTTTGTAATTTTGCTAATAGTGTTTCAAAAGTAAAGGTTAAACCTGGGTGTACATGTATCATGGTTTCATGTTTTGAACAGAAAAATAAGTAAAATACAGCTTTGGATACATCTTAAATATTATGGCAGATTCAGTGAGCATTAAGCTATTTACATCGTTTTTGGATTGATTGGAAGTGATATGAATTGATTTTGTAAAATAGAATGAATAACTTGTATATTTTCCAATTAATATATTGATAGAGCCATAATAGAGCTCACTTTTATCAATTTAGAGATTACAACATTTTAAGCTTTTATTTTTCATAGTTGTTTTACAGTTATATAAATTAAACAAAATGAGTTATGATAGCATAAGAGTGGTTTTACCTGAACAGAGGCCAGAAGTGATATTTATTAAAATTGCTACTAATATGCCCATCTAATCTAACATAATATTCATACCTTGATGTATAAAATTTCCTTAAAAGCACAAAGTTGTGTTTTACATGTTGACGATGTTCCCTATTTTTGTTATATATTTTGTTTTTAATTTTAGAATGGATGAATTACAAGTTATGGATGTAGAATTTTTGCATGGTTGTGCTAATCCAACAATTGTGCTTATCCATCAAGATTTAAATGGACGACATGTAAAAACACATGAAATATCCCTAAGAGATAAGGAGTTTGTAAAAATACCCTGGCGACAAGATAATGTGGAAACAGAAGCCTCTATGATTATTCCAGTACCATCTCCTCTTTGTGGAGCTATCATAATAGGACAAGAAAGCATTTTGTATCATGATGGTATTACATCTGTAGTTGTGGCACCTCCTGTTATTAAAGTAAATTTAATTTTATTAATACTGATATGAAAACTTTAAAGAATTACGATAATATTTTCTTTTTACAGCAAAGTACAATTATTTGTTATGCAAGGGTAGATCCAGGTGGACTGAGGTACTTACTTGGAGATATGGCTGGTCATCTCTTTATGCTCTTTCTTGAAACTGAGAGTAGAGGTGATGGTGCGGATGTGGTAAAAGACCTTAAGGTAGAATTACTTGGTCAGTAAAACCAAAATATTGCATAGAAAACCAAAACTGTTAAATTTCTTTAAACAGGTGAAATTTCAACACCGGAATGTATAACATATTTGGATAATGGTGTTCTGTACATTGGTTCAAGATTAGGTGATTCTCAACTCATAAAATTAAATACTAAAGCAGATGATAATGGGTCGTATGTAACAACTATGGAGTCATTTACAAATCTTGCACCAATTATGGATATGTGTGTAGTGGATTTAGAAAGGCAGGGTCAGGGTCAATTAGTTACATGTTCAGGTGCCTTCAAAGAAGGTTCATTACGAATAATTCGTAATGGAATAGGAATCCAAGAACATGCATCCATTGATTTGCCAGGAATTAAAGGAATGTGGGCTTTAACTGTAGCTTCAGGTAAATATTTAATATCCATTTCCTTAAATTAATAAATGTAAATCCTTCTGATGTGAATTTTAATGTCGACCTACTTAACTTTAGATGGGAAACAGGATAATACTTTGGTGCTAGCTTTTGTTGGACAGACACGTGTTTTAAGTCTAAATGGTGAAGAAGTAGAAGAAACAGAAATATCTGGTTTTGCTTCTGATCAACAGACTTTCTACTGTGGCAATGTTATACATGAACAAATCATTCAAGTTACACCAATTTCAGCTCGTCTTGTGTCTGCACAAACCAAGAATCTCGTTTCAGAGTGGAAGCCACAAACTGAAAAGAATATTAGTGTTGTTGCTTCTAATGCAGAACAAATTGTTGTTTCAACTGGTTCTGATTTGTATTATATTGAAATCCATCCCAATGAACTTATTATGAAAGGGTAAGATAGAATTAAATATTAAACCGTTTTCAGTTAAAACCACTCGGAAATGATTTTTTTCTCTTTGAAACTGGAGTAATTAATATTGTTTTCTGGTTTAGACATACAACATTAGATGTAGAAGTTGCCTGTTTGGATATCAGTCCTTTAAGTGAAAATGCAACAACATCTCAATTGGTCGCTGTAGGATTATGGACAGATATTTCTGCATGTATCTTGCGACTACCAGACCTTTCAGAAGCTTATAAGGAAAATTTAGGTGGAGGTATGTTTGTAGAATTGTTTTTGAAAATTTAATATAAGCAAAGGATAACCATTCTAAAACAAGATTTAATTTTATATTTTTTGACTGAAGCGTTTATATTAACATGGAAGGTTTTTGACTTTCTGTACTATTTCTTTCCTAACTTTTCTAGGCATTGCCAAAACTTGCAGCTGTTTTAGATCTATTTTTACATTTTAGAACTGTTTCTTTTCTGTGTCTGATATTGTTTTCTGAGATTCATCATCAATTTTCTCTATTTCTTTAAAGGTTCGCTCACACCTTTGTTTACATATATTTAATTTCTATTGTACAGAAACAGAAGTTGAAAATAACCATTTTTTTCTCTAAAGAAAAAGTGGGTACTACAAAAAAATCTACATTGCATTGTCATGTCATTGCGCGTCCTAGGCTAAACGTTTTTCTACATGTCTTGCATTGCAGTAGATCCTCAAATAGAGATAATTCCATTCTAACTGGCGAAAGTATTAGATGCGCACTAGGCTAGTGGGCTTGTACTGCTTGTGCGTAGGCCAATGAATATAGTAGAATAGCACACGAGGGCGGAGATACCGGCAAAAGTGACTACCTTTTCTGACCGTTCTTTCGCCAGTTAGAATGGAATTATCTCTATTTTTAATTTACTTTCTATTTTATTATTCCCTAACCCTTCTTGGGACTTCTCACAGCTTTTATACAATATTATGTTTCTCTTTTATCTGAATATCATCTATCTGGTTACGTAATTTCTTTATTAAAAATGCAGACCTTCTATCATAACAAATAAATATCTAGTCTGACATTGTCATATTTGAAATTTGTATTTTGCCAGTAACATTAGATGACGGTAATGGGGTTTACTTTGGAAAACTTTGAAGCTACCTGAATTTCTGCATACTCTTTTATTTTGGTGTTATAAGTAACGTGTAAAAAGTTCTTAGCGATATCGAGTTGGCATCAGACGTTCTTCAGGGTCAAAGGTCACAAAAATTAGTTTTCACCAATATCTCCCTTCTTAGTGGTCGTACGATAATTAAGTTATTTTATTTTTTGCGTAGAATTAACCGCTCTCACGTTGCATGACTGACAAAGCAGCCACCGCATGAAGTGTAGCTACTGAGTGAAGTAGGTGCAATATTCTAGCTAAAGTCGTTTCACTGTAAACATGCACGCACGTCATCAATGACGTATTGCCAGCCCCTGGCAGTGCCAACATAAAATAAGGGGAAAAAATGCAATATGCATCCATTTCGCCACCCATACAGGTGTATGCAAAAATTCACCTAGCTTCGAATTTTTGAAGTGATTTCCTAATATTACTGAGCTAATTAATAGTTAGGACTTAGGAACCAATGCATTGAGAAGTGCATTAGTTTGCACCGACTTACCCATAGTGCTTCCGCGTGAAATTTTACCTTTCCCGGGTAGGGAGAGAAAGAGTCTTATGCCGTATACTGTAAATCAAATAGACTGCCGCTTTGTCACCTAGAAAAGTTTGATCTTGTTGATTATGTGCACGTTGACAGAAAGGCTTAGGCAAAATCAGTCGATGTTTAACAAAGTAGCAACACGAAGCTAAGTTCAACAATTTTAATGAAGCTATAACCTCCATAACATCGCTGCTGTCATGTTGCATTTGATTTCCAATTTTATATAAATTTATTTTCACTTTAACTGTAATTTTTGACATAGCTATTGCTTTAAACATTAAATAAAAAGAGAGCAGAAATTTGGTATTTTAAAGTTAAATTTGAAATTAAAATTCACAGAACAGAAGCGTGGCGGGGTGCAAGGGGCTTGCGGCGAATTACGGGATATTTCTTGCTTCCGTAAACGTCAAAATTCATGTAGGTACTTTAGAAAAAACAATCGACTGTCTTTGGCCTTAGGACTCCAGATACTGTAGGGAAGGCTAATGACGTCACTACCTGTTTGTGGTCACGTGATAATTTTCAAATAATTCTGCACTTCGTTTATTATTTAAAAAATCAAGAAAGTTCTTCATGTAAAACTTTGCATAATATAGGCACTAAACCACATACTTTTAAATTATACCACTTTTAGCAATAAAAATGTTTTAGAATTCCCTACTATGATTGGAAACCGGTTCTATTATATTTTGAAAAATATTGTATTTTTTGCTTGTTTTTTTAATCTGAATTTTTTATACTATTACGCTATTAATAATGCATTACAATTTAATGTTTATTGGATATGTTCTATGAAATTTTTATTATTATAGAGATCATACCACGTTCAGTCCTGATGACTTGCTTTGAAGGCCATAATTATCTTTTGTGTGCACTTGGTGATGGATCCATGTTTTACTTTTCTCTACATAAAGAATCAGGTGCACTAACAGACAAAAAGAAGGTTACTTTAGGGACTCAGCCAACAGTATTGCGTACATTCAGATCGCTTAGTACAACAAATGTATTTGCCTGTTCCGATCGACCTACTGTAATATATTCTTCAAATCATAAATTAGTGTTTTCAAATGTTAATATGAAAGAAGTTAATCACATGTGTTCCTTAAATGCAGAGGCCTATCCTGATAGGTAAGTTTTAAGGCACATTTAAATGATATTTACTTAATCCTGCATGTGTTGTTAAAAGGCAAACAAGTTATATTTGATTATAAATGCTTTTGTTTTGTAGTTTGGCTTTGGCTACTGATACATCCGTTACAATAGGCACTATAGATGAAATTCAGAAGCTGCATATACGTACAGTGCCATTACAAGAGTCCCCAAGAAGAATAGCATATCAAGAACAGTCGCAGGTCAATATTTTTCCAATTGTTTAAAGACTTTTGTAATTAAAAATCAATTTTATTAGACTTTTGGTGTATTATCAGTAAGGATGGATATTCAAGATTCTACAGGCTTAAATCCATCAAGAGCAAGTGCATCCACAATGACACAATCAGTAACAGTTTCTAGTAGTGTGGGTTCACTGTCCCTTGGTAAATCAGGTGTAAGTGGCATTTCAGGCACTAACACTACACCGGAATATGGTCAAGAAATTGAAGTGCACAATCTTTTAATTGTTGACCAACACACCTTTGAAGTATTACATGCACATCAACTTATGCAACAAGAGTATGCTATGTCACTTATCTCATGTCAGTTGGGAGATGACCCCAATACATATTATATTGTAGGTAAGTTACTTAAATAAAATTTAAATCATTTCCAAAATTGTTTCCACTTCAGTTATTAAACAGAGGGATTTCAAAAACTGTGTTTGTTTATAACAGGTACTGCTATTGTTAACCCTGAAGAAGCTGAACCAAAGCAAGGACGTTTATTAATATTTCAATGGGCTGAAGGGAAGTTAACCCCAATTTCAGAAAAGGAAATTAAAGGTTCATGCTATTCTTTAGCTGAATTTAATGGAAAACTTCTGGCAAGCATAAATAGTACTGTAAGATTATATGAGTGGACTGCAGAAAAAGAGTTGCGATTAGAGTGCTCACATTTTAATAATATAATAGCTTTGTACTTGAAAACAAAAGGGGACTTTGTGTTAGTTGGCGATTTGATGAGAAGTATGACATTACTACAGTATAAGACAATGGAAGGGAGTTTTGAGGAAATTGCAAGGGATTATAACCCCAACTGGATGACAGCTGTTGAAATTTTGGATGATGATGTATTTTTGGGTTCGGAGAATTCCTTTAATATGTTTGTATGTCAGAAAGACAGTGCTGCTACTACAGATGAGGAGAGATTGCAAATGCAAGAGGTTGGACAATTTCATGTTGGTGATATGATTAATGTGTTTAGACATGGATCACTTGTTATGCAAAATATTGGTGAGACATCTACACCTACCTCTGGTTGTGTACTTTTTGGTAGTGTTGGTGGAGCCATTGGTAAGTTAAAATTATTCACAATATAAAGGGTGTAGAATTGACCTTTCTCATCGTTGCGGCGAATTTTGAATCGCGTTATAATTCGTTATAATCGCGGTTATAAAGACAATCACACGGGAGAAAATACCCCGTGCTCAGTACCAACCTGAGAAAAATTATGGTAGCTCCTTTACTCCAATGCCACTGAATGCGCATGCATGGGAAAGGTCAATTAAGACACATAGCCTAGTGATTTCTTTCTCTATAAAAAATATTTTCACATTATCGCAGGATTGATACCTGGCTCGGATACACTGTTTTTATTTTGCTAATAGAGTAATAATATTTTTTCTATAGCAGATGTCTCCATGGAAACCGAATGGAAACCTTTGTTACTGAGATTTTCGGGTTTAATATAATCTAATTTTAAATTGTTTTTTTTTTAATTTACTTATTTTTTTAACATCTGCTAAGAAAAAAATAGAATTTTATACACGACGATAAATCGTCTTGTATAAAAAATAACTATTTTGCAATCAGATTAATAAAAAAGTATTATTACAATCAATATTTATAAAAATAGAAAATAAATTTAAAAAAATGAGTATCAGAGCCGGGAATTCACCCTGCGATTTTTCGACTATGAGGCTGAAAATTTGCCGCTAGTCTATGGAGACAATTGCTAAATTATAGAGCACCTTTGTAACTGTAATTAAGAAATTATTTATTTTAACGTCTTTTAAACAATAATAAAGGTTAGTACTTGCAGTTGCCTAAATTTAGTGGATCTAACAAAATACTACACTTTGAAATCATTATTTTGACAGCAGTAGCAAATAAAAGTGTTCGTAATAAACTACATGCCCTTCCGTATGGTCATGAATAAAAGTGCCCATAGTATGTTTGCATGGTTTTGCCCTGCTCCCAAAATTATTCATTGTAGGGCCTGAAAAATCCATACTTCTACTCTTTTTAATAGATTTATAATTTTCTAGGAGCTGTTCTTTACAGCAATGTATTGGGTAAGCACTTCAGTATAATTGTGTTTGGCTTTTTTTATTCAAGGTTTGGTAACACAAATACCTTCAGAGTTTTACGATTTCCTTCTTGAACTGCAAAATAAACTCTCCACAGTAATAAAATCAGTTGGAAAAATAGAGCATGTATATTGGAGGTCTTTTCACACGGATATTAAAACGGAACCTTGTGAAGGATTTATTGATGGAGATTTAATTGAAAGTTTTCTTGATCTCTCTACGGAAAAAATGAAGGAAGTAGCAGATGGTTTACAGGTAATTTTTTTAGGACAAGTTTTTGTTTAGATGGATATGTTAATTATGTTTTATGTTCTAGTTGGTTGGTGAAGGAGGTATGAAACAAGAGTGCACAGTAGATGATCTAATTAAAATGGTAGAAGATTTAACAAGAATACATTAAGGCTTCAGTTCTATTTTTAAAACATTCTTCTGTTTGTTTAATTTGTACTAAGTTGTTTATATTATTTACTACTTTTAATTTTTTTTTTTGAATTATAACAGTGATTATTACTAGTTTGAATTTATGAACATAATGACATGGAATGGCGGTTAAGTATGACATTTTGAAATATCTCACTTTGTAGTTTTACTTTGTCGTTTATGATTTATGAATATAATTTATGAAGCTGTACATTTGTTTAATAAAAGCATGATGTTACTTGTATTTGTAACAAAACCAAAAATCAAACTGAAGTCTTGTTTGTATTTGCTTTCTAAGACATATTTTTGATTGGCATATCCCTACAAATTCTGTTGTTGCGGTTAAAGTGTTTTCTGTAGGTAAAACATTAATGAAAAGAGTGCAATTTAAATTAATTATCTATTTTCAAAATTTTGAATAGAAATGAGGAGTGTCGGCTCTCTAGATCTCAGCATTATTTCCCCAACTGAACCTATTTCTCAGGTCTGTGCAAACCGCTTCCACATATTATACCGGATGGCCGGTCTCAAAGGTGTACATAGGAATTTAACATTGGTTTGAACGTTTCTGCTGATTCCTGCTCGCCAATTCAACTTACAGGAATGGTAATGGTATTAATTATTGAAAGGTAAAATGATTGGGCTTCACATGGCGCTGTATACAGGGTGATTCAAAAATGGCGCATAAGCTCTTCAGTACCTTGCAGGGAATAATAATTGAATGTAGGAAAAATAGTAAAAAAATTCTTAGCCGCTAATTTGCTGAGAAATGAAGAAGTTAAGTTGAGAACTCAACTTTGAATTCATGTGAATTTTGAAACTTCTCATCATTTCATGTAAATAATTTAAGTATTTTTTCATAGTGGGTAATAAATAAAATGCTCATAACACCTCATTATCCTGAAATATTAGCTTTCAAAATTGATATTTTTGTACCACGTTGTTTGAAAAAAATATGTGGCAACGATGTTTGAAACTTTTAATAAGCTCACTATGTAAATGAAAGGAAATAAAAGCCACTCATATACTACATAGCTGCACCCGTGTTGCCAAATCTACAACTTACTTCTTCGTTGTTAACTACAAAAATGTAGCAGCTAAAATTTTTTTATGATTTTTCTACAGTTCAAATAACCGTCCCCTAGAACGTACTGAAGAGCTTATGCGCCATTTTTGAATCACCCTGTATAATGCAACCCTGTACACAAATAACAATACAACTAAAATTATGAGGTCATGTTGTTTTCTACCATTTTCCGACATGGAAATTAACGTAATATTAAATTTGACTGCAAGTTTTGGTGGCGCCGTGCATTAGTTATTTTGTCTAAGGAAAAACAATAACACAGCGAGATTTTTTTTAAATTTTGATATCAATTACATTTATTGTTACCATGTATTGTTACAGTAGTCAATCGGCAGAAGTAAAAACAGACAGACCGCCCAATGGTGTTGTAAAGTAGCCAAAGTGGTGATAAAACGCTAAATCTGGCACCACGGTTTTTCTTACCGCCGCCGCCGTGCTTCCGCCGTGCCGCCGTCGCCCGCTTTTATACTGTGCCGCCGTGCCAGCCGTGCATCCTCCGTGTACGAACGCCTCACTACGCATGTGCTACGCATCAGCTGTAAATAATCTGACATGTGCGAACTGCGAATAATTGAGGTTATGATTTTCTTGATTACAATTAATTTACGATACCGGCCACGCTGACTACAAATGCTTTTAAATTTTCCATTGATATGACCTTCTATAGTAATTGTGATGTAATTACTATACTATTAATAATTGACCTCCAGCATTGGCAAACGGTTTACTGAACCCAGTACACTTAAGCTGAACCCAGTACACTTAAGTTTAATTTTAAAAATGCTTTCAGCAGATATAGAAAAATTAGAGTTAATAAGGAAACATGTAAAAAGTTATCCAGATTTTCCAAAACCTGGAGTGTTGTTCCGGTATGTATACAAAATATAATGATGCACATACGGAACTTGTGAAAATTATTTTTCAGAGATGTTTTTTCTGTATTCCAAGAACCAGAAATACTATCAGTTCTTCGAAACGTACTACTAGATCATGTGAAATCAATAACACCAGCTATAGAATGTGTTGTAGCTCTCGATGCAAGAGGCTTTTTATTTGGTCCAATTATTGCATTAGATTTGCAAATTCCTTTTGTACCAATTAGAAAAAAAGGAAAATTACCAGGGAACCTGAGATCTGTTAGTTACAAATTAGAATATGGAGAGGTAGGTTTAAATTATAATTATTATGGTAGCCTTCTGAAAAATCAGTATCCACACAAACCAGTGTTTAGAATAACTTCCAGATTGACTTATTTTCTGGTATTAACGTATTTACCATAGATAATATAAAATCAGGATGCAAAGTTGATACATTTTTCAGGATACTGTACAAATTCAATCGAATAGCATTAAAAGAGGAACAAAGGTTTTGGTTGTTGACGATCTTTTAGCCACAGGGGGTAGTCTATCAGCAGCTTGCCAACTTGTAAAGCTGGTTGAAGCTGATGTAATAGAGTGCCTTGTTATTATGGAACTAGAAGCACTTAACGGTCGTGCAAAACTTCAAGCACCTGTACATTCATTACTCAAATATTGAGTATTACTTTTAAGCATTGTTATGAACTCATTCCGATTATGTGATTACAGACAGCAATTTTATTTTATTGAATGAATATTGAATATTTTTAAATAAAACGTTAATTTTTCTAATTAATGTGTGTTAAGTATTTCTAATATTATTTTTGTCAAAGCGTTTCAATGGTTTTTTTAAAATACAAACAGGTATAGTATACCCCGGATTATAAGTCTTTCATTTAAAGATTATCGGTAACTAATAGGGGTAACTGGGGCAGAAGCGACGAACGTTAGGTAGATTTAAAAATACTTTGGACATTCTTATGAAAAATTCTTTTTTCATTACATAAGGAAAAGATGCACATTATTAAGTTGTAATTTACTAAAGATTTGAAAATGATAGAATATCAGTGGCGAAGGGTGCATATACCTAGACACTGTAATTCGAAACGCTGATTACAGTTGAAAAATTAAAAAACATGTTTTATAATAAATACGAGTAATATATTTATAAATAATAATAATTAGAATTGAATTACCCAGATTACATATCTAATAAGTAACAATAAGAACTTAAAAGCAGCTGATTGTCGCCCCATACCATGATAAATGCTGCCATGTAATATAAATTCCAAAAGTAACAACACAATAACTAATATTTTTATTATGGGTACAACAATAGGAACTAATAATAACATGCACAATTAATATAAGTAACTTTTTCAAAGTAGTATAAAAAACATGATTAAAATGAGTGTATACAAAAATGTACTGAAGTTCAAAACATTAGTATTAAGTATATGTAAATAAAAATAATAATAATAATACTGCAGATGATAATTGGTGCTCAAAAATAGGGGTCAACTAGGATCTGTTTTCAAATGAAAGCACACCCAAATTAAATTACTTGCATGGAGTTGCAGCCTTGGTGTCACCGTTTTTTGATAAAGTTAGCTTACTCAAAGTAGTTCAAAGATTTACCATTGCAACTTCTTCACTATCGCCAAAACTGTCTTCATATTCTAAATAAAAATTATGTTTGACTGTTGTTAGCTACAAATAACGCTATAAGGCCACACAAAATGCAACAACCTGTTCCTGAGACTAGAATAGAACCCTGGAACCCAACTTGCCTCTATCCAAAAGGATGCTTCACTAGTGGTTAAAATTTAAATTTGGCATAATGTATCTGTATTCACATTTTTGATATAATTTTTTTGGCCATTACTGTTTTGTAAGTAGTCGCAACAGCTAGTCATTTTGTTTCAAAGAAGCTTCTTAAGCTTGTAGTCACCTTTAAAAACTTTTGAGAGAAAGAAAATCTTTTCATTTTCTATCTTTGACAATATTTCATTATCTGGTTAGTGGTTACTATTAGTTAACATAGAAACGATGATTTTTTTCTATACACGGCAATAAAGTGCCGCTTATGCGGTGAAAGTAACTGATAGGTACAATTTTTTACACATTTACAGTGAAGCCTATGGTTAACTGTATGCAACTTACTATTTTACATGACTGTCATCTCTTAATACTAACTATTGTGTTAATAAATAATTGTAATTCATAGTTTCTGCAATAATGCGTTTTACAGAAATAAATCCATATTTTAAGATTACTTTTTTAAGCGTTGATTGGAGTATCAACGGTAATAGCGAGCATTTAATTTATTTATCTTATCATACTTTCTTGCTCAGTCTAAATTATGATTGATAGCATAAATTTTTTGTTAATTGAAACTCGGATAGAAAAAAATAATATGTATACAGAACACAGAAAGTGTTTTGCAGGACTGGAAATCTTATCAACCGCTCATAGTAGTCTTGTAATATAGGAAACCCCTGTAAACTGACTCCTTACTAAATATCTGTTTCTTTTATGAACTTCGATGGACCCTCCAGTTACTCATGCATGAGTCATGACAGTATACTTTTGAATAAAAGTAAGTTGGCTTCAATTGTTCTGTAGATAGAAAGTGGCCCAATTTGGATGTCGGAATAGGGTATTTATCTCAGTCACTATTGTCGTAAGGAGAAAACAGAGCATAATCTCGAGCTCATTTTTTGAATCAAATTTAGTGGCGCAGATGAAATTTTGCTATTGATTTACGTTTTCAAGGAAAACGCGATTTTCCAAAGTCATCTTATTCCTATTGTTGCATAACTTTTTTATTTTATTAACTAGTTCAAAGCTACGAAATAGTTATTTAAGTAACAGAAATGTAAAAACGTATTAATATACGAGGTAGTGATACATGCCGAAGTGTAGTTGAGGTTTGTAACCTACTGAGGATGTTAATAGTCGATACATTCCGTCTTACTTATTAAATATTTCATGGTACCGGCAATAAGTAGCTTAAAGAATAGAACAAGAAAACACTATTTGTAAATTTAATTTAATACCGTCTCTTGCAGTCCTAGGAAAATAATATAATCATGTAATGTAACAATGGTAACCAAATATAACTGAACATTATGTTCGGTTGTTAAAAATATCTACTACACAAAATAATGCTATCCTACATTACTACTCAGTACAGTAGTAGTGTGAAAACATTCTAAATTCACTTTTTGAGTAGAATTGAATTTGAGTGTACCTACTTAAATTTTTAACTGGAGTTCGAAATTTGGAAATATTAAATATTGTTTTGGTTTACTTTGAAATCGTGAATAGCAAAATTCGTCTGTGTTATTAAATTTGTTTAAAAAAATGAGCTCGAGAATATGTCCCAACTTTTCTCCTTACGACAATAGTTATAAAGATACCCATATAGACTTAACTAACATCCAAATTAGGGTACCCTGTACACTGTATAAATACCTTCTTTTAAATACAGTTCCTTAATCACTGATATAAGCAACTATAAGCCTAGCATAATTAAATTCTTACATATCTATTGCATTGCTACAAATAACTCTTTTAATTTACCATCAACAGGTGATGTAGGTCGTGCAGAATAACCATCTCTAGCTTCTCCCATTAGTCTTGTAATTTTATTATAATTGTCTCCAAGTAAAGTTAGGGTTGACAATTTATCTTTGAATTGATTTGATTGTTGTTGTCTTACTAAATGGCTTTCTTGTGGTTGAGGAATTTTTGGTCTATCAACAATGCAGTTGTGAAGCTCAGATAATTTTTCTTTAGTTTCCTGGGATTTCATATTTGCTAATAAACCTAACAGGTTTGAAACCTGTACTTCAAGTTCTTTTGTTTCAGCTTGTAATTGAAGCATCTGTAAACATATTGCATATGCAACTATCGGAAAGGAACTTTGTCCCTGTTGCAGTGTGAAATTATATATTGTAGGGAAAGAAGAAATGGAGAGCTAGATTTAAAACAAGTTGGAGAAAAGAAAGAATGTGTAAATATTACGTATTTGAGAAATTATATAGGCTGTTCGTAAAATGTTGGAAAAAGCACCCTTAGGGAAACAACAAATAAGATAAAGTATAGAGAACACCAATCTACAGAGTTCAAGAGTAACACAGGCCTAAAGCAAGGAGATCGATTGTCAACAACAATTTTTAATATCACGCTAGAAAACGTTTTGAGGAAATGTAATACGACTAAGAAACAACATTATAAATGGACCGAGTCAGATCCTAGCATACGCTGATGATCTAGAGTATTACTAGCGAGAACAAAAGAAGAACTAAAAAGAATCGCAAAAAAAATACAAGATTTCAAGCACAAACAGCAGGGTCGCAAATAAATGAAGAAAAATCAAAATACATAATTTTAGGAAACAGAAACCAGGAAGAATCGCAGAGTCTAATCTTTAAAGCTTTAAGGTTTTAAGCACAAATAAAATGTACATATTTAAAATAGTAAACAGTGTAGTCTGTGAGTCTGTCTATGGGCAGAGTTAAGAAATGACGGGAACCAAGGAAGTAATATCACGGGACACGGGGAGAATAACCAAAGGATTACGCTGTGCAGGCGGTTTAAACAACTTATAAAGGGCAAAAACATTCAAAGGGCAGTGAAACTGAGACTGTACAAATCAGTTATTAGATCGGTGGTGACTGTCGGTAGTAAAACATGAATTCTTACCCAAGGAAAATGAAAATAACCTGAGGAGCCGGTTAGAAAAACACTAGACATGGAAGCTGAAGGAAGAAATGGAAGAGGAAGACCCAAGAAGACATGGTGGGATGACGTACAAGAAGATTTACAGAACTATGCACTAACAAGTAACAAACTGGGAAGAGATGACGAAAGATAGAAAGCAATGGAGAAAGGCACTTAAAGCCATAGGCCTGCAGTGCTGCATATACAGGGTGTCTCTAAAATATGTTGCCATAGCTTAACCACAGATTCCGGGGATCAAAATAAGACGATTTAACGCAACTTACCTCTATCCGAAATTGCTTCGTTAAAGCGCTATCCAACGCCAAAGATGTTCAAAAATTTCTATTTTTTTTAAATAACAAAAGATTGTTTTTAGCGATTAGGATGAAATTTGGGATGTGATTCTTTACTGGAAAAAGGTATATTTTGACATAATTTTTTTGTTCAGGAGTGTCGCGTAAGTGGTCAAAGATTGATCATCCACAGGCAAAGAAGCTCATATATTTTTAACAGTTCGGCCAATAGTTTTCAAAATTTTTTTACAGAAAGACATCCTTATTTCAAATATTTTTTGTTTCTTGTTCGATTTCGACATCTCCCATAGTTTAGGCTGAAAAAAATTATTTTGATTGGCGGCAGTGCATTTCTTAAAACAGATGTAGTAATCTAGTTGTCCCGTATGCTGAGAAACGATGACGAAGACACAATTTGATATAAAGTGTATTACTCACAACACAAGTATGTAAAAGGTGGCGCAAAATAATCTGAACTACATTTCTCAACAAATGGTTCAGCTTATTTTGTACCACCGGTAAATTAATAGATTTACAGCAAATGCTCAATGTGACGACCATTTTCCCGGATGCAAAAGTTGATTCTACGCAAAAAATTGTCTTTTGTCTTTTCGTTACGGGACAACTAGATTACTACATTGTTTTAAGAAATGCAGTGCAGTCAATAAAAATAATTTTTTTCAGCCTAAACTATGGGAGATACCGAAATCGAACAACAAACAAAAAATATTTGGAATAAGAATGTCTCTCTGTAAAAAAATTTGAAAACTATTGGCCGAACTGTTAAAAAAATATGAGCTTCTTTCATGTGGATGATCAACCTTTGACCACTTACGCGACACTCCTGAACAAAACAATTATGACAAAAAACACCTTTTTCCAGTAAAGAATCACATCCCAAATTTCATCCTAATCGCTAAGAACAATCTTTTGTTATTTAAAAAAATAGAAATTTTTTAAAGATCTTTGGCGTTGCGATAGCGCTTTAACGAAGCAATTTCGGATAGAGGTACCTAAGCTGCGTTAAATCGTCTTATTTTGATCCTCGGAATCTGTGGTTATGCTATGGCACCATATTTTAGAGACACCCTGTATAAACTGCCCTCTATTATAGGTACTACCCAGGGATAAAAATTACGATATAAAAAAAAAGTTGTTTTTTTATTAAAATCGGATTGTTTTTATTGATACCACCACAGGATGCAGTAAAAGTATATGGAACAATGCTTGCAGAAGCCTAAATATTGATTTTATCAATATTTTAATAACAGTTATTTATCATATTTTCTGCTACTACTTTTTCTTGTACCTAAACGTCATTCCCGGAGACCGCGACTAGCATGTAAACAAAACGACGTGACGTGACACATGGTCGTAGTAGGATCTGTGATTGGTTGCTTGCTTGCACGGGCTGCATGCAACCAATCACACATCCCATGTGTTACGTGGTTTTTTTACATGTTAGTCGCGGTCTCCGGGAATGACGTTTAGTCATTTTTTATCTCAATGATAAAAGCGCAACGACATTACTGAAGAGAGAATTAAATTGTCTATCGATTGCTGTAAAAAAATTGTATGTTGCTATTTAAAAAACGGCGGTAATGTCGTTGCGCTTTTGTTATTGAGCTAAAGAATTGGTACGTAAATGAAAGGATAGCAAAAATATGACGAAGAATGACTTTTAAGTTTTATTTAAACATATTTTTGATAAAATGAATATTTAGGCGTCTGCAAGCGTTATTCCATATTTCTGCTGGACCGTGTATCTGTAGTGTTTGCTTAATACGTATTAAGCAAGCAGTAACATATAATATAATAATTGTTTAATTCATAGTTTAATTAATAGGTACTACCAAAAATTCAGTTGTTTTAATGTTTTGTGTTTTTTATTTTGGCTTAATATTGAACTGTGATTTAAATTTATGATTTTTTTAATTAAAACACTTAAATCACGATTTATATCATTTTAAGCCTGGTACTACCTAAGTCCAGATCCACTCTTTGTGTTTGCTTTTACTAGCACTACGACTAAAATGGTAGGTATTTCACAAAATAAGCAATTTTACTACTAAATCATTTTTAATCTGTCTTTAGTTTTTAACAGGGTTTCAAATATTTCCGAACAGGAAGCCTAACAACATTCATACATACATTTAACAATATTTGCATAAAATTAAAATTTTGGTTTGACATCTGCGGCTTCATATTAGAAGCTATTGGGAGCTCAAAATCAATTTAGATAAATTAAGGCAATAATAGTGATTTTATTGCCATTGATTCTACCTATAAGAATTAAACATTATTTGTGCTTTAAAACACGGATCAAAATATACCTTAAGACTGGAGTGACCTTTCATAAGATTTCCATAACGATCCACCATTTGCTCAGCTAATTCCATTTCAATCTTCATAATTAAATTATCCATTGCTGCTATGCCAGTTGCAATATTCAGATGCTTCAATTGTTGTTTTGAAGTAGACTGTTTTTGAATCTATAAACACAATTTTTATTATTGAATTAAAAAAAAATACCTTTAAGCCTATTTACCCTTTCTACTTCCTGGGCTAATTGCTGTTGTTGTCTTTTTAAAACTTGAAGTTCAGTAGTTGCTACCTGTTTGGATGGTTCTTCATAGACAGCTTCTTCAAGGTGTATTTTATGACGCAGCAACTCAGAATAATGCTTCACTAAATCTGATTCTGCTTTAATTACTTCAAGTTGTTCAGCTGTACGACTCTGTTCCACATCACTCATTATTTTTTCTAATAATCTCTTCTTTTCCCTGGTATTCTTTTCTATTACTTTTTCTCTAGATTTGTTCAGTAAGTCTAACTCTTCTTGATTTAATTGTCTCCGTAAATCAAACAATCTTTTACGTTGTTCTTTTACATGTTCACGTTCTTCTTGTATCTTTTGCCTGCATACTTTCTCTAATTCTGTAGTGTAAAGAAATAATATTATAACATCTAACATAGTGTAAGCAATGTAAGTAGGATATTATACACAATACAAAAAGTTGGAGACATGAAATTGGAGATTAAATAATAAAGCTAGAAAAAATTAGAAGAAGACAAAAAAGAGATGATTAGAGGCAATAACGGAGAATGTAAGAAAAATGGGAATAAGAAACTGGAAAGAGAATGTCAAGAATAAACGATAGTGATGGTCAAAAAAGGTATGTATAGTATATTTACCTCTCAGTCTAATATTTTCTTCTTCCTGTATTTGCATTGCTTGAAGATGTTGTCGGTCATCTAATTTTTCCCTTAATAGCTCTTCTTCATCCCGTTGCATTAATTCCTGCTCCTGTTTTAAGTTATCTAGTTCATTGAACTCAAAATCTATTAGTGCTTTAGGAAAACCAAGAAAAGCAGGATAAGCTCCTATTTCAAGTGCTTTAAAGGGATTTAAATATTGTCTTGGGTGATATTTTTCATCAGTGTTTTTTAACAATGTATAACTTTTGGCAATTAAACGTTTTATATCGATAACATTCTGATTATGATAGAAAAGTTCAAAATCTCTTTGTGAATTGATTGTAAATAGTGCTTGTCGATGTAAAATATTATATGCCACAATAGACATTAATAAAAAGGCTGGTTCATTAGTAAGTATGTGGTCCCATAGTTTACACCAATCTGATGTTGTTAGAACTTCGGAAAATGCAACTTCTAATAGTGGCCAAGCATATACTTTTGAGGTGATGTGAATGGTTTGAAAGTGTTTCAGCAGTTCTGGGTCATGTTCCATTAGGAGATTTTCCACCATTGCCAAAATATTGACTGGTGGAAGTGGAAAATATTCAAACCAATGTTGGCACCAATTTACTAAAATAGAACAATATTGATTTTTTTTAATCTTGGTAGGTGCAGCTGGTCAAAGATAATCTTGCATGCGGCTCAGAGATGTGCATTGGCCAAAGCAGTAGGGTAGGCCGGGAGTTCAAATTATAAGCAGAGTAATGTTAAGTACTGGATCTTTGTTCTTCATCATTCTAACTCCTTTTTATTCCTTGCCACTTGCAAGGTTATCATTAGCCAGTTGTAGGTATATTAACTTACTGATAATAGTACAAACGGCTTCAAAACAAAAAACCGGTTGGTTTTGATATATTTTTACAAATGGAAATACAAACAGTGGTAAATATGTAACTTGAGCAAAAAAAGGAGACCAAGCTACTAAATTGGATAGCAATTTTTTTAGATTCTTTAAGGCCACCTTATTTTCCAAAGGATAATCTTTTTCTAGATTTTCAAATGATGATCCTGAGACAATATTAATGTAAGTGTTATATTGCTGGTTATTTCCAGGTAAATCTAATAACTGAGACCAGATTCTAAATCGGTAAGAATCGGGATATTGACCAAACTCCTTTAAAATTGCACGCAGTTTGTCTACATCCAGAATTTCTTTAATCTGCAATATGTTATTTTAAAAAGAACTTCTTATTAATCAAAAATTTCATGATGATAACTTACCTGTTTTTGTATAATAGCTAAAAGGGACGAAGACCTCTTTATAGTTGTAACACTAGTTTTACTATCGGAATTTATTTTTTGTTGAATTTTATTAATACTGCTGTATGAGGGTACATAATGGGTGACTTTGTAAATATTAATTTCACCTGATTTTAAAATGCATGCAAGGTGTTGTCCATCAAAAGAACAATAAAATTTTGTTATTTCAACTTCCAACTGAATTTTGTTTATAATTACATTTTGTTCCATATCAAAAAAATATAGTATACCGTTACCAGATAATATACCCAATATTCTATTACAGCCTCCATCAAATAATTGCGGAATGAAATTTATTTTTTTAACTGCTGGTATGTATTCTGGTAGAGTTATCACGTTGCTGATTGTCCATGTATCCAAAAGGAAAACTGATAAATATGATGAAAATCCACTGAATACCATTGCTCTTCCATTTCTACGATTACAAAAACATTTTATTCAAAATTTAATAAATAAATAATAAAATAAATAAAGATTTCGAATAATAATTAAGGTACAATAGTTTCTTATTTTTTTAACCCATATTTAGTAAAAATAGTTTCCATTTTATTAAGGGTTTTCGGTTTTCTTACTTCCCCCTTCTACAAACTTTCTTAAGTAAGCATTTTTATTAGAAATCAAAACTTTATATCTAAGTTTTACAATCATGATAATAAATATTTGTAGCCGTTTCTAATTATAATCACGTTGGATTTACTACAGTGTGTTTGCCTGAGCAGGCCCACATAAATGTAGGTATATAGAACTTCCATCTGCACGTACCTATAATACCTATGCTTAGGACCTGTTTAATCAATCACACTGTTATAAACCCTAGATATACCTGGTAAAAGCAATGCTTTTTAATGGATTTTTATTCCATGAAGATGGCAAAATTTGCTTAAACACTTCAAAAGTGGGATATTTCCATATTAATACTGTATCATCATCAAAGCAGGCCAATAGATTATTTGTTATCGGCATAAATACCACCTACAAACATGACACATTAATACAAATTACAAATTTATAATACATTAATATTACATGTTTCAGAAAAGAATGTCCCTCTATTCTTAAAACGTGTAGTTTGGAGTTTGACCGTAGATCCCATACTACTGATTCACTTCGTGTGGAAGTCAAACACATGTAATCATGGGAAAATGATATTTCTGTTATAGCTTCATTATGGCTTATTAGTTCTCCAGTGACTTCTCCCGAATCTGTATTTAATATGTACACTTTTCCACTGTTTCCACCCAGAATAAGTTCAACATTATTGTAGTTGGAGAATTTAAGTATGGTTGAGGATATCACACTTGGTAAAACCCAAAACTTAGTATGTATAAAATCAACGAGGTAAATATTTCCACTATGATTTGCTCCAGCTAATACGTGGCCTGTTTTATCAAAACTGGCATGGATAAATCTTGTTATTTGCTGTTTATGCTTGTTTTTAACAGTGTGGTGTATTTGCACAATTAACCTGCACTTAAATTGTTTGTAATGTATTAGAATTAAAAGTAAATGTGAAAGTTTACCCTTCTTTTCGTAGCGGTTTGCGAATAAACACTTGTTTGTTTATTTCAGCGTTATTTAAATTTAAAGTGTCTCTGCTCATTTCTAAATTTCGACTTTCAAAATGTTTGATTTTAGGTTACCATGGTTTCTGAGTACACATCAGTATATGTCACGTAGTCCAATTCTAATATGGACTAATTCCCATGTCTTCAAAAGTAATTTTTTCTAAAAGCGAAACTAAAAATTAATGTGTAACTTATGTGTACGGTATAAAATATTATTTACGAAACTGATATTCTACAGTGATACTAACCTCAGTTAGTGAGAACTTCTATTAAAGTGGTCACAAAGTCTACGCTATGTCTCTACAGGGTGTAGAATTGAATGACGCAACACAGGGATTTTTTCATTTAACACATTAAATGTCACGGGCGTTTTCTGAACGAGTATTCATGACAAATCTCAGAGCCTCGAAACAAACTTAGGTTATGTTGTTGAATTTATTTATGATTTATTTTGACATTTGTGATTTTGACGTAAGAGTGAATAACTATTATTCACGGTAATGTACTATGGGTAGCATTAAGTTTGACAAAACACATATTAATTATTAATAAAGACAAAATTAATGATTTGCTAAAATCAGGTATTTATAAATTAAAGGTTTGTTCCAACAAGCGGTTCTGGTACAGTTCATGAATCAGTTCAGGAACGATTTTATGCGCATGCCTTAAAAAAGTACTGTCTCTGAACTGGTTCTGCTGCGTGTTGGAACGTATCACAAATGACCACGATCCTTGCGCGCATGCTTTAAGAAATCGTCTCTATGAGTTCTAAGGTGGTTCTAAGTCAGGACCAGGAACTGATTTCACCGTTCTCGAATCGGTTCGGAATTAGTTCTGTCGACGTTGGAACGCTCTGTGAACTAGTACCAGGATACGTTCCGTATTTGTTGGAACGCTAATTTCAATTTGCGCACACTCCGGCCAGTTCCGAACCGATTCGAGTGTTTGTTGGAACAAACCTTACATTGTTCACATTGAGATTCAGTCTATATAGGTCAAACAATTAGAAATTTCAGTATTAGGCAAAAAGAACATATTATCCGTTGTTACAAATATAAACATGCACATAAATCAAATTACGCTAAACATTTATTAGAACAAAATCACACATTACAATCTAATAATACAATTACCTAAATTTTTACACTTTTCTGATAACAAAAATAAATTAAATATTTTAGAAGCTTTTGAAATTTATAAACACACAAAAAACAACATACCTTTATTGAATGAGCAAATTGAACTCTAGATTCTCCTTTACTGAAGATTTTGGAATATCTTTTTAAAAAACACTAATAATGCGACTGACCTCCGACGGATTGACTGGAGCCAGTTGCTTCACGCAGTGTTAAAATAATAGAATCAAGCAGTTACTATATAAATCATTTTGCATTTGTTATTCTTATATGCTTTTGACAATGGCACATTGATGCTGAAATACGTATAAAGCGAATAAATCTTGTTATTTCCCGTTGAAATCGATATTTTATTTAATATTCATTATTAAATAATTGATATATTATTTACTTTTAAAAGTGATAAATAATGGTTTTTTATAGCAGCCAATTTAATTTTTAAAAAACATTTTCCCTACTTTTTCCTATATATGAAAAGAAACTCTAAACAGTATATAGAAAAAAGGAGATAAAATTATAGAGGGCTCTATAATTTTAATATATACCACTTGACCTTTATCTCCTTTTTTCTATATACTGTTTAGAGTTTCTTTTCATATACCGTGTGTCCCTGAGAAGACGGAACATAGGGATCTTACAATGGTAATTTTTTAAAATGATCCAGGAGTGCTTTGAATTTCTATTTGGTGGAAGCGTTGACGTCGTTATGTCAGCTGTTTTACGCGCTTGCTAATACAAATGTAATACGTGCGTGCGTTATACTAACAAACGATTCAACAATTATTTACAATACCTACGAATTGACAGCCGCGCTCTTGAAAATCAGTTAGAAATAAAATTATTAATTATTTGCTCAAATAATTGGTTCATGTAAAATGTAGATAGTGTTTTAATTAAATTAAATGAGACTGGGTATCATTATTATAAAGGTAATAAATACAAAATAATTTGTTTGCAGTTGACGTTATGGTTCTATGATCTTTTTCAGATTATGATGGATTAGGCTTTTCGGAAGTTAAGCATTATTAGAAACTGAAAATGAAATTACGAAAATTATACTAGTAGGTACATAAAATAATGCTGTGGACCTGTGTTAGAAAAATTTCCTTTGTGGTATGCAAGAATCCGGCTCCTTAAAAATCAAATACTTTTAATGTAACAATTATTTGATCACATTAAATTGCCGTAGAAATAAAGATTTCATTTCGTACACACTAAGTGATATTAATATTCGCTTTTTCTTTCATTTCATCTTAATACAGTCTTATGCAATTAGCATTGTAGCATGTTTCATCATAAAGCTGATTGTCGTATCAAATTCTTCGGTTCATACATCAAGATCATCCTATTAAAGTAAATTTTCACATTTCACATGTAATTTAACTGGGATTACTGATTGTCAACTCTAAACTGTACTTCAGTTAAGGCAGGACCCCATTTAAAAAAAATTAACATGAACATAACCTTTAATTATTGTCTGTGATTATTGTCTTTGACATTTAAAACAAACAAAAATGATGATCTGGAGACGATCATACATGATCGGCATGGAAATCGTTAACGGTCGGTGACATTCGTGTAATTGTTTCAAGGCAAATGCTTCAAAGCACTCGTGGATCATTTAAAAAAATTAGCATTATAAGGTCCCTTCCCAGGGACACACGGTATAGAAAAGTAGGGAAAAAATTTTTTAAAAATTAATTGGCTGCTATAAAAAACCATTATTTATTACTTTTAAAAATAATTTCTTCCAGCCGTATTTTCATATTTAAGCTATTGCTTATATTTAAATATTATTTACTAGTCGTGGACAAAATTGTATAAGGCCGCAGTCTCACTGCAATCACTCAAATGTGCTATATTTATTTTAAAATAACGATTTAAAATTTTGCGATTTTTAAATATGACGTGCCACGATTTTCAAATTTTACAGCATTTGTCAAAACTTTGTTAAATTAGTTGTCATTTCCAGAAATACACTAATTTATGCCAATTAATTATCAAATTGACAAATTCTGTAAAATTTGAAAATCATGGCACGTCATATTTAAAAATCGTAAAATTTTAAATCGTTAGTTTAAAATAAATATAGCACATTTAATTTTATTATTAACGCCATTTGAAGCGCAAGTCTTTTATCTTTCAATTAATACCATTGCCTTTCCTGTAAGTTGAATTGGCGAGCAGGAATCAACAGAAACGTTCAAACCAATGTTAAATTCCTATGTACACCTTTGAAACCGGCCACCCGGTATAACGTACTCATACAATTCCACATTTAAATGGCACTTTCTGTAAAATATTGTTTTTAATTTTCCGGCATGGCAGAGCAAATATTCTTTGCAATAGACGATATCCCTTTGGCCTTTGTTTCATAAGTGATAAACCGGAAACTTTATCATCCATCAAAAACGTCGACTATTGTATTTCCTTTTCTGGATATGTACGTAATTTCATCATTATGAAATTGTAGTATGTTGGCTGATTGACTTTGGCCCTTAACAACTGTACGGAATTTTCAAACGTAGTCGCTTTTTGCAATGTTTCCTTCAGACTGCAACATTCCCTTATCCCTATCTAGGGTACGTGCAGGTTTTACAATCCACTTGCCAAGTTGTGCTGTTTCCTGGCTTGGCTTTAGGGGTAAGGTGCATTTTTGAGCATCCTACCAGGGTTTTTATAGATTACGTAAATCTATAAAACGATTTTCAATATAAGTCTAAGGAAATAAATTGAAGGTACCTATTTATGTAAGTAGTATATATCTTTTCGACATTTTGGAGTACGAATCTTTTCGATATCATTGGTGATTCATCCATTTCCATTGCTACAGGATTATGATGTTTTTCCTCCATGGAAGTTGTACATTCAGGGAACACTAAAACAATTAATACAGTACAAAATTAGTACATTGTAATGAACATTTAATAAATAATAGTACAAGAAATACTTACTTGTTCATTCAAAAGGGGAAACCGATGCATTTTGCAGTTTTTATTATTGTTTGCACACTTTAGAAACTGCATTACATGGTGCCTGATCCGTTCGTCTATCATTCATTTTGTTTATTTCAATTAGAATAAATGTCATCTTGATGGTTATAAGAACATAACTAATATAACTAAGTAGAGAGAAGTTCCTTCCATTATATTTTTGAGAATATGAGGTTCTACAATAATTATGTGACATGTGAATTTTAATAATATCTTAGAACGATAGAGACGGGAAAGTAAATACGAAATAATTATGAACTTGGCAAAATACATCGTCATTAATACTTAATAGCTTGTTTTAAAATAAAAAAGTGGAAGTGCGCACCTCCCCTGAACTTTTCCATACTAAAAATGAACATTTAATTTTTGGTATTATTTGAATGCGTAGCGAGAAAAACGAGACTATACGGGTTGGATATGTATAGAAGGAAGACACGCATCTGTAGTAATAATAAACCGGGACTCTTGACAGATATCCGGCTTGAAATTACAGCTGGCGAAGTCGGATGATCGACCGCGACGATCCGTTTCTGGCAAAGTCCAGCCTAAATCTTGAAAATTTACAAAACACAGTTAAAATTCACGAAATTCTCATCAACCGTACATTTTAGTTATATGATTTACCTTATACTATGTGATAAACAATTAAATTTTGCATTCAATTATATATAATAATATACAGGGTATTTCATTTAAAATAACAAAGTTGCTTGTTGTATGTGAAAAGTAAACAGCCTGTATACGTGATATACATTTAGGAAAATGCAGAATTATACAGTGTGGAAGAAACGTATGGAATAAATTCATTATTTTTAAAACGATAAAGTTCGTGAAATTTTGTCGGACACGTCGATTTTGTTTAGATTTTGTTTAGCTGCCGGAAACAATTTCTTAGGTAACTTGATTTCGTTTGGTGTTCTTACTACGAATCAGATATTATTTTTTTTCTCGGGAAGTTTGTAGAAATAAAGTATTAAAGTGGTACATTAGTTGAGTTGAGCTGTACACAAATCCGTTAAAAAAATATAAGGTTCCATTAAAAAAAATATCCGATGACGTCATCACGTGAAAACAAATGAAGATCGGAAATGCGCAGGTCTAGAAACAAGGGTATTTTAAAAAACAAAATCGACGTGTCCGAGGAAATTTCACGAAACTTCATCATTTTAGAAATAATGAATTTATACCTATACTTTTCTTCCACACTGTATACCAATAACTTTTATATTTAAACTTCTTTCATATTTTGACTAATAAAGGCGCTATAGGAGCATCATTTTCTGATTTTTAAACCTCGTAGAGGGCGCCACAGTGAGATGGCCATAAAAAATAAAAATGTAGCTAATACCAAGCTGTATAAGTACCTATAGAAAATTTAAACAAAATCGTTAGACCAGTTTTTTTGTAATAATTTTTCAAAAATACCAAAATTTTTGAACTAGCGCCGCCGCGCCGTTGCGACCGTTTTTTGGATTTTTGAAATTAATTTTTCTTCATGGTATAGTATCGCCAAAGGGCTTTCAAACAAGTTGTTGCCGAACCTGATTAGACAACCGGTTTTTGAATTGTGGGACGTTAAATTCAAAATTTTGAAAAATTCTTAGCGGCCCCCATTTTGAAGTTAGAGAGTCTTTTCGGTGTACCCCTTCATTTCAGATTTCATCAAAATCGGTTCACAAGTTTCGGCGTTAGAGGCGTTACATATACACGTACACACCCATCACACACAATGACAGACGTTTTTTCTAGACCACTTTTTTGGGTTCCTGGGGGTCCAAAACACGTATTTCCGCGAAAATCTCAATTTCAAAAATTTTCATGATATCAATAGTGGTATAGGAAAGTAACAAGCGGCCGGGTAAAGTAAATGCCATAAAATTTTATTTAATAAAATTTAACTGCGTGTTTATTGTTTAGGAATATCGTAAAATTCGTTGCAAAAGATGTTAACTATACTTTTATTAAATTTATGGGCATGCAGGTATTATACCCACTATAAAAATTTTATTACTTTGTCAGATTTCAGTAGCTCTGAGGTTTTTAAGAATGTGAAAAACCTTGAAAATGAGGAAATTATTCATAATTTTGGTTCTTATATTTGTATTCTTTTTATCTGTTCATTTAGAAAAAGTCAGCTATGAAGGGTAAGTTATTAAAGTTAAATTCATTGCTTATTTTATTTGAATGCTTCATAGGTACCTAGTACTTTTATTTCTTGATTTTAGTTACAAATTGTATGAAGTTGATCCTCGCAATGAAGAACAAACTGAGCTTTTAAAAACATACGAAGGAACCTACGGTGTTCATTTTTTATCCCGTGTTTTACCCAATAAATTAAATCGTCCTGTAAATATTTTGGTCTCTCCAAATGTGCAGGACGAATTTAATTCTGTTTTGGCAAAGCAAAATATTAGATTTAAAGAAGTTATCGAAAATTTTGAAAGGTAAAAACTATTTGTAGATCAGAAACTTTGTATTTTGAATGAAACATAAGTACAAGGTTTAAAAATAGTTTATACAGGGTGTTTGGTAAGTCGAAGGGAAAAATAAAACCCCATATGTAATTTTTAAATCTAAATCGAAAACAAAGATAAATTTTTTTTAATTTTTCTGAGATATTTCACTTTAAAATTTTGTCGAACAATAATAATAAAACAAGTAGGTATAATATTATAGATACAGTCAGTGACAAATGTTTTCACCAGTCTTATACCACTGTAACCCGCTTTATTGAGAAGTATTAACATTTTTTTATATTTGATTTCGCTTTGTTAACAGCGTTACCAACATACCTATGTAAAACAATAAAAACGGCGTTATGTTACCTTTTATATTTCTCAGAAAAGCGGATTGAGTGGTATAATACTGGTGAAAACATTTGTCACTGACTGTACATAGGTAGGCTATGGAATAAATTGACAAACCCTTTTGTATCCGCGTAAATGGTGTTATTGTAATTCTTGTTTTTTTTTTAATATTTCATGTTAAACGCTATATTCATTCCAAGTTGGAGTTGGCAGCGCTTAGGGGTTGGGGGTGGAGGGTTGGGGGTTGAAAATTACATTTCTAAATGATAATTTAAAAATAAAAATCGACGTGTCCGAGCATTTATTTGAAATATTTTTATCAACGATTTTATTGAAATTATCCGTTACTTTCGGGAACACTGTATATCACTCTTCTATCATTTGTGGTATTTTAGAACTCTGGATTTTGAACGAAAGAGAACCAAACATAAAAGAGTTGCACCAGGTGAAATTAGTTTTGATGCCTACCATAGGTACAATGTGGTAAAGTGAATTTTAATAGCATTTTCAGATTTCTTTTTATATTTTAGACTGCGTCATTATAGCTGTTTATTTGTCATGCTTAAAGTCTATATTTTTCTTCTTCTTTTTTTATTTATACCTACTCTAATTTTATGGAGTTTATTTATGCATTTGACTGAATAATAACTAAAAAAAGGCTAACCTAGAAATTCATCTTTTTTAGTCATATTTAGGTTGCTTCCATAACTTCACATGGTCTTTTATTTCTTAAATTAATTCATGAGTTTTAGATCACCAATTACTTAAAAGCAGTTGCATTAAAACACTCAGACTTTGTAACTTTGTTAAATATTGGAAAAACAACTGAAGGGCGTGATATATTGGCTTTAAAGATTTCAAATGGCGAACCGAAACCTATAATTTTAATAAACGCTGGAGCTCATTCTCGTGAATGGATTGCTCCTCCTCAAGCTTTGTATGTTATTCAACAGCTTGTGGAAAATCCGAATAATAACAAGATGAGTAAAAATGTAGATTGGATTATAATTCCTATATTGAACCCAGATGGATATGAGTTTTCACACACTACGGTAAGGAATGACGTAATTGGAATAATAATCAATCTCTGTCTTGTACATACTGTACGAAATAAAGATAAACACTTAACTTCGTTTTTGTACGTTTCAGTCTAATTTGAAGAAACGTGCTTTTTTGAAAAATATATTGTACCTTCTAAGTACCAGACTTCAACAGAAATTGGATGGCCTCTGACTCGTGGATTCGCAGTGGTAACGAAGAGAGAGAACTACCGGCTGTTTAAACACGTCTCTCTTGTTCGTCTACGCAATTCGCGAGTCGTCAAATTTCTGTTGAAGTGTATGAAATATTTTTAACGATTTTTATTCAATTTACTTTTTCGTAGGATCGATTGTGGCGAAAAACACGTTCCAAAGGATTAAATTGTACAGGAACGGACCTGAACAGAAATTTTGATTTCCATTGGGGAGAGAAAGGTGCTTCTTTCGATGAATGTTCGGACACCTATCACGGACGTTATGCATTTTCTGAACCAGAAAGTCGTGCATTAAGAGATTTGATCCTAAAGTATGCCAGTCAGATTAAACTATTTATCAGTTTTCATAGTTTTGGGCAGCTAATATTGTATCCTTGGGGTAATACTGCCGAAATAGCTTCGAATGCTGCAGAACTTCAACTTTTAGGGAACAAGTTAGCGAAAACAATTAAGAAAGTTGCGGGAACTTCTTACACTGTAGGCCCTGTGGCATCTACATTATATTACGTATCAGGAGATTACCTTGATTGGTCCAGGGGAGTGGCAGGGCTAAACTTGACATTTATAATTGAACTACCCCCCAAGATTTATACGTTCTTCGAGTTTAAACTTCCTTCTGAATATATTAAAGCCGTGGTTACAGAAATTTTTGAAGGCATTAAGGTTTCTCATTCATACGTGGAAAATATGACTGTTTAGGTATTGAAAGGTGTAATTATTCATACATTAAAACTTAGCAGAGAAATAATTGGTGTAGTATTTGATATCTTCTATGTAGTGCTGCAGCGAGACGAGACGCGACGAGAAATCATACGACTCTCGTCTCGTCTCGAAATGACGAGACGAGAAATAAGGCCAGTCTCGTCTCGTACGGATAATTTCCCGTCTCGTCTCGACTCTCGTACGAGAGTCTCGTATATCTCGTCGAGAAATTAGAAATTCACATCTACATTATGTATTTTTCTAAAATCTAGAGCTTAATTCGGGGAGACTAAAGACTGGAGGAATTAGTAAATTAAAAATAGCAACTAAAAATATAACGAGTGATTTATTGTTGACTGGTAATTTGATTTAACTGAATTAATTTTTTAATTAATCTGAAAGGAAAATAAAGTACGTAGGTATACACATTTCTTGTAGTAAGTAATACTGCAATGTATTGTAAAAACACAGGAAAAATTACTATTTAAAAACATTAAAGTTTGTTTTTCTATTCTACAACTGGAATTTATAAATGTGAAAGCGCCGAGATGGTCGGTGGTTTGATGAGCAACGTGCCGATTCCTAATACAATAGTCCTACCTAGCTACCTTGTTGTAAAATTTAAAAGCAAACACTGTAGTTTTTGTATTTTTGCAAGGGTAAATTTTATAATCCTTTCCGAGAAGCCTGGGAACGAGTGAAAACTAGTTGGCAATAATTTTTTCATTTTTATCTGACTAAAATTTAAGATCTTGTCTGAACATGCTTAGGTATTACAGTAATAATAATAATGACTCGTACCTATACTAGACAAGGACTACAAAATTTTGGACCGTATTTATAAATATTTCTACCTACTTATACAAGAAATGTTAAGATTGTTTAAATACTTAAGATATTCTCATTGTAAGTGTTTGTCTAGAATTCTAAGAAAACGGACAGATGTTTGAAAACCTTTAAGAGTTTAAAGGGGACAAACTAACATCTATTCTTTGAGAATTATCTTGGGGATTCCAGAAAACTTGTATCATAATTTCGAAAACGTTTTTTGTTGTAGATAAGGCAATGTGACGTTACCGAATTTTTATGGTAACTGGTAAGTAGGTATTAAAAAGAATCGTCCCGAAAACAAAATGATTACACGACATTCAAACGCTTTTTTGAGGTAAAATATTCTTGTTTTAACTATGATTTCATTAAAAACTACATTATTAAACAATCTCCAAACAGCGAGAGTCTCGCCGAAAAATTCTCGTCTCGTCTCGTTTCTCGTAATAGTATTTCTCGTCTCGTTACGAAATGGCGAGACGAGAAATAGAGAGAGTCTCGTCTCGATTCTCGTAAGCGAGACGAGACGAGACGAGAAATTTCTCGTTCTCGCCAGCAGCACTACTTCTATGTGCTAAATTTATTGTTGGTTCTGTAGCAACAATAAAGTCAATGAATAGATACACATGCTCTGAGGCTATGGAATAATAATAAGTAATAATAATAATAATAATAATAATAATAATAATAATAATAATAAAAATTCTTTTTGGGTATTGGTACTATGACTATTGTGCTAAAATATCTTGGCTAGCGGCGATTTTACCTCAACTGCTCAATGTCTTCGATGAAGTTCCAGATGCCGAGAAGATGCATGAGATAGGAATTCACCATTCTGAAAAAAATCGCCTACCTGACACCGAATCCTAGTTTGTAGGTACCGCTTTATTGAAAATTATAGAAGACGTATAGAGACAGTAAAAGCATGGGCATGAGAGACTGTATTTTGCAGTTCGATCCTCAAAGGTAACCAGAAAGTTTTTGTTCAGTTATGCTTATAGGTAGGTATTTATGTGTGTGGGGACAGTTGTAAACATGATACTATAGGTAGAGATATAATGAAGAATAGAGTACCCAATGTGACGCCCCTGTTTGAAAAAACTGAAAGGCATAGACAACCTTTCTCCCTTCATTGGCTAAAAAAGAGGATCATATATTCATCCGATCAGTTTGACAAGTGTGTGCCAACTCTATCGTCTACAAAAATCCTGAAATTAGTACCCCTATTCTGTAAGCCATTCGTTCAATGATAACGATTCGTTACGCTACGGAAATCGGAATGTTGGCAAATTGGTATTCAGTACATCTGAAATTCGTACATTTTATCGTTCAGCATTCGTTATGAACGAAAGCCTTGTATCCATCGTTAGGGTCACAACGAATTCGTAAGAGCTGTGGTAAGAGCTGACAATATTGTAATCGGTTAAAAACGTTAGCTTCTTCGTTAGCACCAACTTACAATTGTTATTGAACGATTTCGTAAAGGCTGACGTAGTACAGAATATGATTTGTTCCGAAAATCGTTCACTGCCAGTTTACGAATTCGTTCATAACGAAAATTCGTAGGCTAACGATTTGAGTGGGGTGGAGAGGGGTGTTGTCAGTTTAGCAATTTGAATTTCGAAGTGTAGCTCTCTTTTGTCTCGTTCGGGCATTCGGTGACGTATTGATGGCTCTTTCGCGCCCTGAAACAATGTGCAGGGATCCTCCTCCATTCTCATTACTACTGTGAATTGTCCCCTGAGATCGGCTCCACCCCTTCATATTTTATAAATAAAAAGCCGGTATCCAATCTTCCTTAAAAGCCTGCTTACCCTGCCACCCAAAATTTCTTTTTATGTCCTGCTTGTATCAGCGGTTTGAGGCATTACATTACTATTCTTGAGTTAATTCAAGTACCACCCAAACCTTAATTATTATACAATGATGTAGGTATATCAGCCCTACTTCAAAGTCTATGGTTTTGGAAGTCAAAAACCGGTCTAGGACGTTTCTGCACACATCGATTAATCATTAAAGTAATTACTAGTTTAGATACTTGACCAACTAATATTATACTTAAACGTCCATATCGAAAAGTCCCATTCCGGTCAAAAGGAGTAGTACTAATTGTCGATAATACTGAAGGATTGGTTATGGTGTCGGTGAGGCAGTTTCCTATAACAATTGTCGTTATAACAGTATGGGCAGTGGATCTCAAGCAGCGTCTCTATTGCTACAGCGGACGTGGAAGCCCTCCCATTCCTGGACAGCCTACAAATTGCGGTTTGCCTATTTCTTAGTAACTTTCTTCTTGATTTGTCAACAGCGCCGCATTTTTTGTATGTATGAAACTATAAATAGAAATTTTATTTCATTCTTTAGTAGTGGTTAAGTAGACAAAATAAAATGACTGAAGAAAGAAAATTCAAAGCCTCAAAAAACTTTTTATTTAAATTGGGCAAATTGAGTACGGTGCTCAAAAACCCTCTAATATAGAGTTTTTGAGTACCGTAAGCTAAGAGTATGGTAACGCTAACGCTAACGTCTTTGCTAAACAAAAGAATATATTTTCCCCGTTTTCCTAGCTGCGTGATAAGCAGTGTACTCGTCTAGTGATATTTAAATGCACCTGTTTTCCCCCGTGTCTTTTCTCTCGCGACGAAGAAACGGGTAGTAATAACTTTTCGTCTTCTTTCTCCTCCAGATCCATCATGAAATCCAATTTTTAATTTCTCCTTTTTAAATGAAGCCGTTATGGGAACATGTCTGTCCTGTGAACTTCTTTGCACCCAACTGATTTAAAAAGACGTGTTGCGTTACACCTTGAATCGCGCAGGTAGGAAAACGCTATCACGCTGCGGCATTTGAAACGTGTTACGCACGCGCCGTGCGCATTACGCAGCTTGGAAAACAGGGCTTTAGCAAACAGTATGTTGCCTAGTAAAGACGTTACCGTTAGCGTTACTGTACTCTAGCGTATACTATTGCTCAAAAACTCTCTAATAGCTAGGCCAACCTTATCTTCCTGGCTTTCAAGGAGGCAAAATCGTCAATTATTTTTTTCAAATTTAACGATTTCGTGACTTCGTGTTCAATTGAAGGCAAACACAAATCATTAAATCTCGGCTGGCCGAATTTTTCTTTTCTCCTCAAAAATGGCGTCTGCATCCAAGGACTTGGCCAAATCTATACTTTGTTGTTAAAAAGTCGGGAACTTTTCATTTCTTATTGTTTGCATAGTATTTCGCAGACTTTCTATTAGCTTGCTAGCAGTCGAAACAGTGATGTTGTTTCTCTGTAAGATAATATTGACGTTGTCTATTTCTTCTAATATGTTGTTCCATACTACCAAATTGCAGATGAAATGGAATTTTTTTTACTGTTGTATCAAGTTTTTGCTCCTGAGTACGTTTCCTCATTTTTTTTAATTTTCTCAAGGTCTTCCAGAGCTTTTAAGATGTTTGGCAACTGTTTATACACTGCAGATACAGTTTGTTTTCTTGATGACCACCGAGTATCGCAATGTTTTTTTAAAGACACTGGTAAATTTTATGTAAGTAAATCATATATTTTAAGATAAGAGGAGAAAAAAACAAATAAATTTTGAATAATACCAAAGAATTATTATTATTTTAACTATTACCTATTAACTATTAATAACAAAGCATAACATGTGACAGTGCATAATAATAATTAAAAACTAAAATAATATTATAAATGAATAAATGAATACAACTTATCAGCAAGTAATAGTACATAAAATTATAAAATTAGCAATATTTGCAGAACTATAATTTTGAACTAAATAAATGTTCTACGTAGTAGCATCTATCAAATTTTTGAATTGGTTTGTGTTGCCGGATAGCAATGCACACTCAGGAAGTTTATTCCAGGCAGAAACAATTCGATTTGATATGAAATGATAACGTGGTTGCTTACTACATCTGTCAGTGTACAACTTGAAAGGATGACCCCTTAAATTAACATTTTGACTAAAATTAAATATTGATTTCAAGTCACAATTGTATTGACCTGAGATTATTTTGAAGGTTTCTATTAGATGTCCTCTTTCGCGTCTTTTCTGGAGAGTTGTTAGTCCTAGATGATGTAGACGTTCCTCGTAGGAGAGGCCAGCTAATGCTGGCGAAAGCTTTGTAAAGCGACGTTGGACTTTTTCAAGGTATTCACAGTCCTTTGCAAAATAAGGACACCAGACGACAACTGCGAATTCAATAATAGGCCGAATATATGATTTATATAACCGCATTATAACTTCCGGAGAAGGATTTTTAAACGCACATTTAGTCAAATACACTACAGTGTTGGCTTTTTTCACTATGTTCAAGATATGGCACTCCCACTTTAGATCCGAACATACTGTAACTCCTAGATCGACCTGGCTTAAGACAGGATTCAATGGCACACCATCTAGAATGTAAGGAATTTTCGGGTTATTTTTCCCCATATGTGAAGTACTACACTGCAACAACCAAATTTTTGACCACTTTGTTATCTTCTCCAAGTCATCCTGGATTGAATTTGAGTCAGAGAGAGGGAAATTGAAGAATTTAGAGTCGTCGGAAAAACGGCTGAAAGTGGATGATATTTCCATTGGCAGATCAGCGGTATACAGCAAGAACAGGACTGGCCCCAAAACTGAACCTTGTGGAACACCACTTAATACATCGTGTGGATTCGACAGTACACCTTCTACCCGCACGGAGAAGGTGCGATGATGTAGAAAATCAGAGATCCATTCTAGGAGTTTACCTCGGACGCCATAGTGTTCAAGTTTGTAGACTAATCGTTCAAAGGGAACTCTGTCAAAGGCTTTCTCGAAATCCAGATACACAACATCAATTGGTATGTTCTTGTCGTGGGCCATAGTCCAAATATTTAGGTTTGTTAATAGGTTTGTGGTTACAGATCTGCCAGGTAAGAATTCATGTTGGAATTTTGGAATAATAGAGTTCTGTATTAGGAACTCCGTTAACTCTTTGGAGATAATCCTTTCCATGCACTTCGAGACTACTGAGGTCAAGCTGATGGGTCGGTAATATTTTGCAAGTAGTTTACTTCCTTTTTTGTAAACTGGGATAACTATTGCATTCTTTCATTCGGTGGGAAGTTTAGATTCTTCGAAGGAATGGTTCATAATTGCAGCAACTGATGGAGAAAGAGTATTTGCACACATTTTTAAAAAATGGGGCGAGATCTCGTCAGGACCAACAGCTGAAGAAGGATTTAAATTTTGTAGAGCTTCACGAACGTTTTCGTCGGTGAAGGTGACTGCTGTCAATGAGGCTTGTATTCTTGTATGGGGAGGTAGTGTGGAATTATTCGGCAGCGCTTCACGAGTATACGAGGTGTAGAATTGCCGAGCAAAAACATCTGCTTTTTCGCCAGGAGTCGTCGCTAACTGATTTGTTATAGGATTATTTATGGTGAGGGTAGTCACCCGCGACTTTAGAGTACGACTTATATATTTGAAAAAATCGTTTTTATTATGTGAATGGGCCACCTTGTTTTCGTAGTCCGTTCGTGCACACCTTAGTTATGTGGTAATATCATTAGAGAGGGACCTATAACGTTGGTAGTGATATAACGAACGAGTTTTCACGTAAGTATCCCACATATGTCGTTTATTGTTAATGGCAGATAATAGGGTCCCATTTATTCACGGTTTGGTGTTTGAACGAAGACATATCTTAGTTGGGACGAATTTGGCCGTAATTTCTTTAAGCGAGTTTGACAAGTGAGTCCATGAGGATTCTATATCGGAGGAATTCGGCGTTACTGGATGTCTAATGAGATATGAATTGATTTCTTCGAAGTTAGCTGCCCAATAGTTTCAGATATTTTTTGTGATCGTTATTTTATTTGCTTGTAGTGGTACTTCCGTTTCTGCTACAATCACTATGTGGTCACTAATGCCTATCGGGGGCTGATATTCGATTTTTGCTATTAAATTCTTATCCGTAACTAAGAGTAGATCTAGAAGCGACGGGGTAGAAGGAAGGCGAAATCTGTGGGTTTGTCTATTAGCTGGTGAAGGTTTAATAATAATAATAATAATTTTATTGCAAAATTTTACAACATGGTGTTTTGTGTGTGAAGTCAAAATACAAAGGATACATTTAATATAAAAATTGCAAAATAAGATTAATAGTAATATAAAATAAGAGTAGTAATAATATTCTTTATCCTAACTATGTTGTTGCCTGCTTGTTTATAAACTCTCCGACTTTGTAACAGGGTGTGGTTGATAACAGCTTCTTGAGGTCATTTCTAAATTTTTTAAAACTTCTGGAACCTCGTTATATATCCGGATCATATCGTTTCTTGCGCTTCTATGTACAACCTCCAAGGTATGTTTGGTGATACATAAATTATATTTATTGCGGGTGTTGTAGTCATGCTGAAGGTAGTTTTGTACAAACATGCATTGATGTTTTTTGACAAAACACGCGCATTCTAATTCCTTAAAAATACTTTCTAAATTCGAGTAATACAGTGAAAGTTACCCCTTGGGGAAACACAAAATACTTCGATTTATCTAAAAATTCGGTTAATCGAAATTCGGCTTAACGAGAAATTTTTCTGCATGAAACTATAGGAGTTTAGTCGGGAATACGGGTGAAGTTCGAGATAGAGAAATTCGAGTAAGCGAGGTTCGACGAGGTTCAACTGTATATAAACCTTATTCCAGGAGAAGCCGACGAGCATGTAAACAAAACCACGTGACACATGGCCGTATAGGATCTGTGATTGGTTGCTTGCTTGCGCGGGCTGCATGCGTCTTGGAATAACTAATACTCACTTATCACGAGTACGTAGTAACGTAATTACGTTTATTTCCTGTAGAAACAGTTTATAGGTTCGTGATATCTATAAAGTTATAAAGTTGAGGATAGAGTACTTCTACATTATTATATAAGGGGTTTAGTTAATAAGTGTTGTAAAATGGAATTGACTCCTGGTGTAAGTATCAAGCGCAAGAAGCATTATATTAGCGAACGGGAAAAGCAGTTGATTATTAAGTTATACAATGAAACATTAACTCAAAATCCAGAAATTTTAATTGGCGATATTGTACAACATGTGGCCAAAACATTGGATGTTGGTGAAACCTCGGTAAAAAAAATAATCCGCGAGTTTCGGGAAAATAAAACTTTAACGCTCCCGAAAACCACAAAATCACGGGTAAAAATTGAAGATCAAGTTGAAGAGACAGATTTATGCGTGATACGCAAAAAGGTATTTGAAATAAAGTTTTAAATATTAATTTACATCAGTGGGGTGCACTTTGAGAAAAAGATTTTTATTCATTAATTAATTAATTTAAACTTTTGTACAACATCCAACACTAAATGCATTGACCTTGACCAATGCTTAATCATGAGATTCATGTGCGAGTTCCAAACTTCTTTAATTACCCTGCGAAATACTTGAATAGAAATATAATCTCATGAACGTGACTATTGCGTAATCACTCTTGCACTAATGCACATACACTTTTCAGTATCTTAAAGTATATTTGTGTTTTATATTTTTAAAGTCAAATAATAACACGTAGGTATTTTACGTAGAATGCGCATCTTGTAAATAGTACCACTGTCACGTGGTTTTGTTTACATGCTCGTCGGTTTCTCCTGGAACAAGGTTTAGCAATTTGTGACTGTTAATATTTAGAGTTTTTTATAGAGTGGTCTACCATGTGCTAGAGGATTGGCTCCCGCTATGATCCGAATGCACTTTTTTTGCAACGTTAACACGGATAACTTGAAATTGTAGGCAAAAACACAAGCCAAAGTATTATGTATCATACATAGTTGAAATCAAAAAAAAAAGTTACATTCAAAAATGCAAAAATACAATATGGCGTCCATAAGAAAAACAAAAGTTGACAGTCGATTGTTGGCTATTTTAAACGATATGAGAAAAACAATCGCATATTTAGATTCCCCGTAAAAAAGTGTTTTAAAAATGTCTTAATTAAAAATTTGTAGGTTCACTTGTTTTCATTTTATCAGCGGAAAACAAAAATTGGGAATTTTGATTTTTTTTAGATATTTACTAAACTAAACGTTGTAGGTCCAATTTCTTTTCAGATTATTGATCAGCATTAAAATACGTAACTTTGCCTCCATTTAACAGACTTCGTATCTGTTAAGCTAACCGAGATCCCCATGCTTAGCTTCGAAAAACGGACACCCTGTATATTATCATATTTTTGGATAGGCTTCAGGCTACTTTCATACATATTGGATGCTGTTGAAAAGTTTCTTTTTTCCATTTAATGTTAAATGGAAATTATTATAATGTAGTAAATCCACAGTTAGTGAAGATGTCACTACTAAACCTTTTCGACTTCAAATTGAAACTAAACAATAATTTCAAATTGAGACTAAACAATTTCAAATTGGAAACTAACCATATCAAATTTACTAATGTTAAAATTAATAATTAAAGCTAAAAATTGTTATTTACTTAATTTTACTTCATATAGTCATACCCGTTAAAAGTTTAAGCATTTGAAATAAATCTCTGGACACGTGCTACATTGGCAGTTGATGCAATATACCGCCTTTGATCCATGGTTTTAGATATGTCAAAAAACATTCTTACAGATGTACTTGTTCTATTTTACAGTAAAGCTAGACTTTCCTCTTCTTCAATAACCTCTTTCATCATCCGCAATGAAGCAACATATGGAATTATATGAGATAAAAGAGCACCTAACTGCCCCATTATCGATGAAATGCAACCAGAATTTGCTGAATTACGTAACCTTTCTGTAGTCGCAAGTTCCGAATCTAATATATAAATTTGTCCGTATGATGGTGTATCACCTTCATCGGGGTACATGGGGCGAACTCTATGTTATATTTGACCGTGTATTTTAAAGCAGTATGGTCCATTTCCTGGAGGTGCAACTATATTGGGACCCATGGATGCCATAGCCAAACTGCTATTGTACATACTTCCTAAAACTGTTTGATCGAGGATCATCACCATTTAAGAGATCTTGAAGTTCCTTAGGATAAATACTTAAAACTCGGAATTACAATCTCAGTTTAAACCACAGCGTGTCAGTTAAACTTCAGAATACAATGGGAAATTTTGGGGAAATTTTCAATGCCCGCAGTACTAGTACACTATATTTTATTTTTATTTTATTTATTAATACAGTTCCATATCCAGAGCTACTGCTCGTTATTGGATTTTGCAATTAATTATTTTATTTCATACTGCATCGTAACACCCATGTTTAAGTTAACGATTTGAGTCCGGTAAATAAGACTTTACGGTATCAGGTCCGGTAAAAACTTTTACCGGACTCAAATGAAATAAATCGATAATCAAACTATTTATTACTAAAAAACTACAAAATTAATAAATATGACAATTAAAAAGAAAGTAAATATTAAAATTGACATTAATTGTGCAATAGATTTACTAAGAACTTCGTCAAAAATGTTATAATTTTCTCCCGTTTTGACAAGACAAACAGTCAAAAAACAAACACTTCCATTTCATAGATGTCCATATTATGAATTCAAATTTTTATTTTTAATTTTTTCAATTTTAAACAAAGATTTAGTGCCTGCAGTATGAAATAAAACGCATTACGACATACGTCCGGTAAACTCTTACAGTAACTCGTCTCAAAATTCCTGACTCGGCTCCTTCGTCGCCTCGTCCTTAAACATTTCGACTCGTTACTGTAAAACTGAGTTTACCGTACTTATAACGTAAATTACTATTACATTATGTATAGGTATAAATCTATTGCTTATCTTATATTTACTCGTAAATCGTAATGACTTTACTTTTAAAAACTTTAATAGTATTAATATCTAATTAATTAATTATCTAATAATAGGTAACTATAGCTAACACTAAATATAGTTTGATAACTTATTTTTTATCCAGAGCGTAATTTGTTTTTTAAATTTTGTAAGGTTCATTTCATTTGTGCTGTGATCAGGTATAGAATTGTAGGTTGTGATCATTCTTTGTTTTATGGCATTAGCTCCGTGGTTATGTGTATTTATTTGATGCTTGTGAAGATGTCCGTAGTTGCGTGTCCGATGTTCGTGTATTTGATTATTTGCTGTTAGTTCTGTAACTGAGGTATTTAGGAAATGGATAGTTTTATGGGTGAATATGATTGTTTCAAGGTCTCTCATTGCTTTTAAAGGCAGTATGTCGGTGGCATTGTACATATCCTCTCTGCTGTGCTGCGGTAATAAGCCATATATATTTCTAATCGCCCTGTTCTGGATTGTTTGCAGGGTGTTTATGTGTATGTTGCTAGTGTTTGCCCAGACCGTTATAAGGTATCTCAGATGACTGTGGATAAGGGCATGGTATATTGACTTTCGTAGCGATTCAGTAGTTACTGGAGTCATTCTTCTAAGCACTCCAGTGATTCCCGAAATCCTTTTCTTAACACCGTCAATGTGTTGTTCCCACTTCAAATCATTGGTGATACTTAGTCCTAAATAACGTGCCCTTTCGGTTTCTTTTATGGTTATGCCGTTTATATTGAGTTCTCTAACGTGGCGTACTGGCGTCGTGGATATTAACATATAGTTAGTTTTTGTTACGTTGATAGTTAGTTTATTTAGTCTTAGCCACTCGGTAATTACATTTAGATCTTGCTGCATGTGGCTAAATATACTACAGCTTGTCAAGCGAGAACTTTCGGTTGAGGTGCGCAGAGTAGGAAGCAAGACAGGAATCGGAGCACATGAGATGCACTTACTCTCGGTTCTCCACTTCGTCGAAGTACACTCAGTAAACCAAGTTATTTGCCTATTTACGATACGGACCATCAATTATTTAATAATACGTGTACTTTTTGTCGTGTACTCGAAATGCTCTGCTGGACGTTTAGTAGTCAAATGCGCTCCGCTGCTGATAACAAAAATTGCCACTGCGCACCCTCTAGTCAACCGAAAGTTCTCGTTTGACAAGCTGTACAGCTTAATACACACATGATTCAAATTTGAAAAACTTTTCTGGTGTAACGATTAAAAAAACTATGAGCAGGTTATAATGTTAAGATAATTAGTTTTTAATAGCATTTGCAAGTCTTAAAACAACGCTCCCCTGGAGATTTATGTGAAATTTTTTGGATAGGTTCCAGGCCGCTTTCTTACATATTGGATGGTGTCTTCTTCTTTCCATTTAATATTAAATGCAAATTATTTTTATAATGTTGTAAATGAACTATATTTATTTATTGACATTCTCAAGCGTTACTTTGTTAAAATCCATGATTAAATAATAAATATTAAATAAAATATCGATTTCAACGGGAAATAACAAGATTTATTCGCTTTATACGTATTTCGGCATCAATGTGCCATTGTCAAAAGCTTATAACTATACCTTTTCAATTTCAAAATGAGACTAAACAATTTTAAATTGGGGATAATTAATTCAGAATTGAAAATTTTATTAAGTAGGTACTACTACTATCTGCTTCAATAATCACTTTTTTATAAATAGAGCGTTAAAGACAAAAATATGCCAATCTATAATCATCAATAATAGTTATTTCATCTCGACAGAAAAGTCTAAAAAATGATATAGGTACATAGAGATACTTGCAGATATTCCCAAAAATACAGGGTATTCTATGTTTTGTAAGGATCATTTTCAAGCAAACTATTTTAAAATTTGCAGACAAAGATTCATCTATACAAAGAAACTATCTGTACCTATTAGCAAGTGCAAGCATAGTGCAAAGTAGGGGACCATCGCGTCGCATCGGGCGGTTAGAGCAAAATATGTATCTCTACTACTTCTTTGAATCGAAAATGTATAGTATTGGTTGTTACGATTTAAATTAGTATATTCAGAAATTAAAAATCGTAAAACGCTAAAGCCCGTTTGTAACATTCAATTATTTAGTACAAGTTTCAGTCATTTTTTAGGAACTAAAAAACTGACCGATTTATACAACCATTTCATTAATTTTTTCGTCCTTAAAAAAATGGAATGAAAAGTGTCCTATTTTGTTTACTATAAATATTTACTGTCATCTGCAACTGTCATTGCTGCCATTAGCAATAGAAATAGCGTTAATAGCTGCAGCAGCCAAAACCAATACGTCTGTTAAATTCTCATCCATTTCAAAAGCGATTCTGAATAGTTTAGATTCAAGACAATGTTACTGTCAATCTGTCAATTTTTTAGTACCTAAAAACATGACTGACACTTGTACTAAATAATTGAATGTTACAAACGGGCTTAAGATATAGAAATGAAAAAAACATTATAGCTTGGTACTATTTTTAAACCTAAATTTTTTTTATACCTACTTTTTTCGTATCACTGTCTGGTATTTAAATACATATTTATTTTACGTTTTCTTTTGCTTGGGACCACGTGTATTATTTCACAATCACAAATAACGATTTTCCAAATTCAGTTCAATCTATATAAACTCGAACAACAAACATATTTTTCGCAATACCTGCATTGTAAGTTGATCATTATTAACAAATTTTTATTACTGTAAAGCCCGGTTTATTCACCTATCACCTACCAGTAAAGTCCCCAGTAACTACTTGACAATTAACTTTATAGGTTACCCGTAACAATTTTCAGTCTTTTCACTTGCTGACAAGTAATTTTATCATATAAGTAGCAACTTGTATGAAACCAATATTTTAAATAGATAGTCATGTTTCATGTAAATAGAAGGAAATAGCGCTATACGTTTTGTAACGTGATAAAGTGAAAACTATCAACTGTCAACTAACTAAGCATTAAATTTTACTTGGCAGAAAAAGTACCCTATAAGTTAATCTGCCCAGTAATGCATTTATAGGTGACAAGTAGTTTACTTGATGGTGAACATTCGTTTATTAGTCCTAAACTGTCAAGTAAAATTACTGGGGACTTTACTGGTAGGTGAATAAACCGGGCCTAAGTCTAACTTACAATTCATTTACTAGTTACCATGGTTGCAGGGCTGTAATATTTACTTACACTCCTACTCGAACTGTAAGTAAATATTACAGCCCTGCAACCGTGGTAACTAGTATGTATTTATGTATTAAGCTTACTTTTGTTCAGTTTTAGGCTACCTAATTTTATTAAAATATATAAATGGCATTTTGACAGGTCGTGGTTATAATTCAATTTTAACTCGTTTTTTATTACTTTTCTTTGATTTCAATTTACTACTAACCGCGAACTATAAGTGACTTTTAAGGTCTCGAATGCTTAGGAAACCTCGGCCCTACGGGCCTCGATTTCCCAAACTGCATCCTCGACCTTAAAAGTGTCACTTACAGTTCATGGTACGCAATATACTATTTGGGATTATTCTTGTAGGTACATTGCACAATACATACTAACTCGTATTTTCACTTCATATAGGTAATACATCATAGCCTAATATACAGATTTTTTTCTTGTTTACGCTTTGTAATACACAACGTTTTTCAAATACTGTTCAAATGTCTATAACAAGATGTGTCAAAGTAAAGTGTCAAAACGTTGTTTGTGAGGTGTGTTACGCTTTTCGTGCGTTCGTGTACTTTCATACGAAAAAAATTATAGAAATGAAGAATAATCATTTCCGAGGCTTTAATAAGTAGGTATCTACAAGGAGCTAAAAATTCCAATTAGCAATAAGTAATTACGTTTTATGCAATTATATTGGTATTATTAATATTAATAATCATTTTTTAAGTGGATTGCTGCGTTCAACGCTTTGGTACTTTTTTCATTGAACGGAATTTTGCGCATTATATAGAGGTCTTGCGTATTATATAGAGGTCGAATAGGATTGTATTTGAATTCGTGATTATATTATCTATGCATGTAGATGAATAATTTGTTACTCGTGTAGGTTCATTAATACACAATTTTAGATTGAACATGCTTAGAGTATTTTTGAGGGTACTTACATTTGAATTTTGCTTTGATACGTCTAGATTTAAATCCCCACCAAGATTAATGATTTGTTTTTTTACTACGTTTTTTTTCTAGAACTTTCCCTAAAACTTCTAGGAAGGTACCTATGTTCCCGGAAGGTGGTCTGTAAATCACCACTACGATCACATTTTTATCGACTATGTTAACTGCTGTCAGTTCACAGTGTTCCTCGATAGCTAATACGTTCACACTTTCCATGATTTCAAAGTTAATATTTGGTTTTAGCAGGATAATAGCTCCACCGTGTTCTGTTTTCTTTCTTGTGAAATACGCTATGGGTCGGTAGCCCTGTATATCCAGTACACTTGCTTCACTACTGCCCAACCAATGCTCCGTAAAACATAATACGTCACAGTCAAGTTTTTCACTTGCAAACAACATTTCAAGTTCACTCGTTTTATTTCTTATGGATCGCACATTACAGTAAAAAATGTTGGTAGTGTTTAATTGGCAATTATTATAATTTTCATTTAATTGTTTACATTTCCTATTTTTGTTTTGTTTTGTTTCATATACTTTACAAACTGAGAGCTCTCTGTCATAATCATAACTGTATACTTGAGCTTCTTTTGGAAGGAAAAAAATGGTAGCTTGTGCCTTTGTCTCTTTTAGTTGTAGAAAGGCGATATGAAGGATTTGGCTGCCTATTTGTTAGGATTACTGGTATTGATTTTGGTTCAGATAAGTTTGGTCCGTTATTTTTAGAAACAGCTATTGCTAGTTTATGGCATAGTAGTAGTTTTCCTTTAGTAGTTAGATGCAGACCATGTCTAGTATAGTGACTTCCGCTTAGTAATGCATTTTTTATATCAAGTATGGTTACATGATCGTTGAATGTAGCTATGTTATACATAATTCGATTGACTTCGTATATACGTCCATTTAGATATTGGCGGTCACCATATCTATAGGGGATTGTGGACAATATTAGTTTGGTGTGAGTGCAATTGTATATAATGGAGCGAACTTCATTTTTTATTGTCTGGTAGCTATCCTTTTCGATGTTATTTGTTCCTGCTATGTAAAACACTGTATCACATTTGTTAAAATCTCCAGCAATAATTTTTAGCTCTTCAATTATGAAGTACCTACGTTACGTAATAATAAACAAAAAATCTGCGCGAGTGAGGGAAAGTATACTAGAAATTAAATTTTCACCTTGCTACCTGTTGGAGATAAAAACTTTTCATTGGCAGCTATACTTAATGTTTTACACTTGCGTGTAACGGTAAGCTTATGTTTAAAAACACAGCTATGTTAGATTAAAATGTGTTATATTGTAATTTTTATTGGGCGTCTACCCGTCTACTATGAAATTGTAATGTATTGTTCTCTTTTAAGTGACTGCGTACAATTTGTTAGCATTTTTGAAGTGTAACTTCTTATGCGGCGATGGGTAGTAAAATCTTGGAAGTGAAACGGATATGACGTTTCGCGTAACGGAAGCACGTGACGCGCGGGGGTTTTAAATTCATACATTAAGCGACTAAGCGTGCGTGTTGCGCAGACTCGAAGATAAAGCAGGTGGCGATCGCCGAGGAATGACGCACGCAATGTGTGTTTATATTCAATACATATACATTTTGTGTTTGTTAACATTTAAAGACAAGGTGCGTCAAAATTAATGCAACCAAATGGATAATAATGCAGATACAGGGTGCGTCAAAATAAATGCAACAAACACACAAGAAGTAAGAAGTTACACTTCAGTCGTGTGTCCCATGTTTTATTGCTTGTTCTGTTTTTGTACAGTTTATGGTTAATTCGTTTGCTGGATCACTTGTCTACCGTGTGTTTTTCCATTCATAGACGTCTAAGGTAAGTGGTTTGTATGAATTACTGCATTAATTGTCTGGCATACTGATAGACACTGGTACTGAAATTAGTTGTCTTTGTTTATTTCACGATGGTCGTAATGTATTCTGGAACTTTTTAATACGGTATTGGATGAACTACAACACCACCCATCTTACAATTATTGTTCAAACAGTCGAATATGACTCTCTACAACTGCATGTACAATAGTTGTATGGGTGGCCTGTTTAAGGCCGCTGAAACTAAAAAATTGATTAGTGATACATAGTACAAACTACTAACGATGTTCGGCCATGTGCTTCAAGACATTTCATTGTCTATGTTGTCCTTCAGCAGACGTAGCCCCGCAGATTTAGGTGGATTTCGTCCCTCCGACCTGTATAATAATATCTGTAACAACAAAAAGTATTTTGGTAATTAAACAGTATTATTAATAGGTTGGTTTGCATTACCTTTCAAAATATTTCATGTATGCCGATGTCGGGGAGGCGAAATAATACTTTCCTATATCGACAGTGCGGATAGTTTTCTCTGAAAATGTAATTCGGTTGTTGATTAATTAATTAATTGCAGGTATAAGTAAATAATGAATACTCACTGTCGGCCATGCTCCGGATGTATTCGTTTAAGCGATCGAGCTTCCGCACGTGGCAGCCGCTGGCGTCCATCAGTTTTGGTATCGGAGGCATCGTTAATAGTACGACACTTGTGCATCTTTGCTTCAAGTGCGCCGCGAGTTTCTCCAATTTCGCCGTCATGTGCTTGAGGTCTTTATTCTAAAAGATGGGTAGTACATTTATTATATGAATAGGATAAATTAAAAATATTTACCTGCAGCATGTCGTTTGTTCCAATCATTACAATTACCCGCTCCGCGACTGACCCTTTTCTTATTCGCTCATTCAGTTGCTCTGTGGTTTGCCCACTTACGCATAAACCAATGCTGCGGCTCCCCGTGTCGTCTGAAAAAAAAAACTTAAAATGGATATCTAATAATAAATTTTTAAACTGAGATTGTTTTACCTGTTATTGATACTGCCGAGCGGGGATAGCCCAACACCTGCTGCGCGAACCGCAGCAGTTGGCTATCCCCAAGGTGCGTCGACGGACCTTGGGCTATCCCCTATCAATTGATGTTGTTGGTAGATGGGCCGTTGCTGTTGTTGTCGCTGCTGCAGTTATTGACAAGCGGCTAGCGCCACCGATTCTACTTTGGCTTCGAGACTTCCGCATGCGCAGAACATTGTGGTAAATTAAAAGAATAGACTTATATGATATTAATGACCATCATTGACAAAACAAAATAAAACGCATTGTTTATTTACTTATTATAATTTTAGCATATGATTATACCTATTTGACAACAAAGTAACATAAAAAATTAAACGCGAAAAGTTAGGTATCAAATTATAAACCAATAGTATTTGAAAATCAATGTATTATGCGCAATATACAGGTTAAAGTTTTCAAATTTTATAAATTTTATAAATAAATAAAATATAGTAGGTACTATAATTATTACTACCCCCGGAGAAAAACATTTTCCTGTCAATAATTTTAGTTGTGTACTAATAATACACAACTAAAATCATTGGTATGTTTTTTCTCCGGGGGTAATAATTATTGTTATGTCATAATGAAACTGAATAGATGGTAAACCAAACATTATCAAACTGAAACAAGAAATATTTGCTTTATTTTTACAGCTTTTTATTTTACTAAATAGTATTGACAATACTTTAAAAACACATTCTTAATTTCATCAGATTCGTATTGGATAAAGAGAGAAAGAGTTTTCTTCCGGGGTAATAATTATACTATACAATATTTGATTATTTGTTTTTAATTACCAACTAATTCAACAGATTTAAAGCAACTGCATTTGCTTCTTGACTATCAAACTTCGAGAACTGATCTTTGCGCATGCGGAAGTCTCGAAGCCAAAGTAGAATCGGTGGCGCTAGCCGCTACCCGCTAGTCAGTTATTGCGGCTGCTGTAGCTGTTGCGTATGTTCCGCTACCCGGTCAAATGTGATTATTACAGGTAAGTGGTCCGAGTTCAACTCGGTTAAGGTCGTCTGATATATGGGGGTGTGAATATTCTTATATAGGATCACATGTAAGATATCTGGTTGATGGTCGTTTCTGGCAGGAAAATAGGTGAATTCGTCCGGTGCTGATTTTTGGATGGTGCATTTGCTTAGGTACTACGAATATAGATTTGTTCCGTTAGGGTTAGTTTTTCTGCATCCCCAGAGTGTGTTTTTGCAGTTGAAGTCGCCAACGGCTATGGTGGGTTTCGGTGTATTAAATAAGGCGGCTATATCTTTTTCAAGTATTTGTCGGTTTGGTTGTTTGTAAACACTAGGTATAGTTATAGTTTGCTTGTTTTTCAATTCTAGATTGACTGACATTACTTCTAAGTTTTGTGGTTGTGCTATCTCAACTGGGTAGGCTGATAGGTTTTTCCTAATTATAATTGCTACACCTCCTGAGGTGTGTGCAGCATTACGATCGTTGCCGTATATATTATAACCCGTGAACCGTAACTTTGTGTTGCTATTTAAGTGAGTTTCAGTTACGCACATTACATCTATTTTGTGTCTTATTAAAAACTGCATTACTAGTGTTTTTTGCGCGAGCAATCCGTTAGCGTTCCAGTTTGTGATAACTAGGCATTGTACGTCTTGATGCTGTTTATTTATTACAGAGATTGATAAGTAAGGATGGGATTAGTTTTAGCATGAAGGATTTAATTTGATCTATATATGGAGTGATAAAGTCTATATATGTTTTCACTCATTCCGTGCAGTGTACGAAGATAGGAAAACAACGTTGACAAATAATGTACTTGTAAAATTCCTTTCAGACAAAAATTTAATCCTTTTCACACAAAGGCTTAAAGTATTATGATTCTATTGTAAACCTTAAAGGTTGCAGGTAGTTACAGAGCAGGTTCAGTAGTTCCAAAACATTTTTATTTTATTAAGGCCCGGTTTATTCACCTACCAGTACCTAAAGTCCCCAGTAACTACTTGACAATTAACTTTATAGGTTACCAGTAAATTTTCAGTCTTTTCACTTGCTGACAAGTAATTCTATCATATAAGTAGCAACTTGTATGAAACAAATGTTTTTAAATAGATAGACATGTTTCATGTAAATAGAAGGAAATAGCGCTATACGTTTTGTCATGTGATAAAGTGAAAACTATCAACTGTCAACTAACTAAGCATTAAATTTTACTTGGCAGAAAAAGTAACCTATAAGTTAATCTGCCCAGTAATGCATTTATAGGTGACAAGTTTATTAGTCCTGTTACCCGGGTAACCTATAAAGTTAATTGTCAAGTAGCTACTGGGGACTTTACTGGTAGGTGAATAAACCGGGCCTAAATCTGGGAATATATTTTATGCTAAGTGCAGCTATTTATTTATTTTTTGCTTATTCATAATAATAAACAAAACAAAAGAAACAAAGAAGAAAACAAAGATAATAAAGCAACACAAAATAATTAACAGCTTCATAATTATGTTACACTAAGGCCCGGTTTATTCACCTACCAGTAAAGTCCCGAGTAGCTACTTGACAATTAACTTTATAGGTTACCCGGGTAACAGGACTATATTAGTCCTGTTACCCGGGTAACCTATAGAGTTACTTGTCAAGTAGTTACTGGGGACTTTACTGGTAGGTGAATAAACCGGGCCTAAGAAAATAAGTTAAATAAAGTTGATACATATTTTTTAATTAATTATCACCGTCACTAAAAATATTTATATCACTATCACTATCCGTAGGGTTTAAAGTGATAATAATCGGCTCGATTTCTTCCATTATGTTATCAACTTCCCACATAGAATTTTCTATTTTCTCCACATGGGCTACGAGTTGCTCCAATTTTCTGGTGTGACTTTAGAATATGCTTCCTTGATTAAATTTTCAACGTCATTTGCCTTAAAATTGGTATTTTTCGCACTTATATACCTTTTTACTTGGCTCCATACCATTTCAATGGGGTTGAGCTCACAGTAAACGGAGAACTTTAACATTGTGTTTTTTAGCAATATTTTCTATTAAATAACCGGCATCATACTGATATTTACTGTTTTTTTTAATTTTGCAATTATGAAGTTAACGTTTGGTTTTGTTACTTGTTCTAATGTTTAAATAAATTTTGTTTAATTAGTAAAAAAAAATTATTTCAAAAAATTGACCATGTTTTTCAACATAAAAGTTGATTTTTCTCGAAAACGGTCAACTTTATAGCTTATGACTAAGAGTACCTTTTTGTGTAGAAAACATTGGCGGTAGAAGTTGGGGAGAAAAGCACCCACTACCCCTTCAAAATCTTCACCAATTATGACTACGGAGCGAGCATCATATTCATTTGGGAAAATGACTTTTATAGGTCTATTTTTGCCTTGCACAAGTTTACCAAGACGGAATGCGCGGATATCGTCTACAGGAACATCTGCAATTGATTGGATGGTATCAATACATTTGCTAAGGTCCGCGGCGGGTTGAGCAGTTTCGTTTACGGTTTCCTCAATGTTAAAAAAGATAATATTTTTTGACCTGCGATTTCGTTCCGCAATTTCGCTTATAATTTGTTCCCGGTCACGGAATTTATTCCGGATATTTTTGTGTTTGCTTCATTTAGCTGCTTCATATTGTCTATTTCATTCTTTAAGTCGATGATAAGCTGCTTTAGCTCAGTTATCTCGTTTCGTTGGCCCGTGCATTTGTCGCAGTGGAATGCAATTCGTCTGTCCTTGGCCGTGATGCAAGCGATTTCTGCTCGCGTGAGGCCCGAACAAGTGTAGTGTATTGGCAATTTACATGAATCACATAAAATTTCCCTGTCCGGATTTAGTTGGTTTGTACAAACACCACATTTGCTAAGAATAGGCATGATTAAGAATTTACCTTATTGCAGATGTTAGATTTGATTTTGTTTTAAGATATAAACCTGGATAGATCGATTTAAAGACAAAGCTGCGAATGATGCGACTGCACTGCACACACACTCAACTGTCATCATTTTTGGCGATACGCTGCCTGCACGAATTCCCACGAGGTTTAAAGAGTGTGACAAACATGGTAAAAAATAGGCAAAGTAGTTCGTTTCGATAATTCGAGCTTGCTCCCTTTATATTTTCCAGCCATATTTGTACCATTGTCATATAGACTGGCCGGTAATGACAGATTTTGTGCAACGTTTTTTTAATGTATGCATCTTTGAAGTTATGATTATTATAGATTTTTAACATGTCCTACCCAATTATCTAAGACTGCTCGCATGCAGCGGCGTCACCAATCAAATTTGAATTTGCACTGAAAATTGATGATTTCGAACGATTAGTAAATGTATGCAAAGTGGTTTTTGTTACAATTTGAAACAAATAATCCGGCGAAAAAAAATTTGCATACGCCTCCCTCGTGTAGGAAGCCCCGAAATTATTAACTGAAGATGTAAAAAAGAGGGGGTATTTAAGAACAATTATTTAACGTATGCTTTTTCATAGGCTTATTTTTGTTGTTATATGGATCACGAAAAGCTACTTTGCATACAATCGCGGCGTGCACATGCGCTGCGGTAATTTGTTAAACATGTACTTTTTTTTCTAATAACTCGGAACAATTATTTAATGTATGCAATTGGACTATGTGAGAGGTATTGTGTAAATATGCACAAAAAAAAAGTTGCATACATTTCGAAAGTGTTTAATATGTTTGCATACGCTGAAAAAGATGCAAAATAATCGATGAATTTTAAACAATCAGCAAACGTATGCAAGTTTGTTTTTCGTTAAATTCATGATAAAATAGCACTATTTAACGATTTGCATACGATTCCAACGTGTACAACGATAAAAAATTAATGAAAAAAAAAATCGAAATAACGTTGTACAATTATTAAACATTATTCTATTATAAGAAACAGTGCGTCCAGTTTAAAAGCTTGCTATTGGAGGTCAAACGTGGTCAAATTATGAGGTTAATTTATTTTTTCAACAAACGAATGAAAATGGATTTATTTGGTTTTGCTGGATTTGGAATGAATGTGTCTACTTTTGCTTGATATAGAGAAGAAGAATTATTTGCTGTAATTTGGTCGAAATATGAACTTAAAATAAAATTGTATTCCTATGGATTTCGATCAAGTTAACAGTATTTTTGTAACCAAAGGTAATTATCTAGATTTGCTTGAGGATTGGATTTATCTGATTTTGTTTGAATCTGAATGCATATATACTACGTGGATGGTCATATCCCTGAACATACGACCGACGCCGACGCGACGTTTACATTGCTTATCACGTTTATGCGAATTCCTGCTCCAAATTTTTATGGAAAAAATTAGTAATGGTACCAAATTAAAGAGAATAATATTCCGCGATGTTTGATATTACAAATTGTTTGTATATATGTACTTTTTTTACATAAAAATATAAAATGTCAAAAATGTGGGTATTCAAAAAATATGAGTTGCTGTGCTTCTCAAAACAAAAATTTATGATTACATTAGGCTTGTTCGTTTGTCTGTTCTAAACTGCTTGGAACAGGAAACATACAACATGCTATCTCTGTTTAATGCACCAACGCCGTATGTAGCCATCTTTTTCTGTTTCCTGTTCGGAACAGTTTAGAGCAGACAAACGAACAAACCTATAGATTCATTTTAATAAGAATAATAATTATAACCAAAACAAATTATTTTCAAAAAAGTTTCTTAAGAGTTTATGTTTGTAACTTTTGAAAAAATCCACACATCTACACATCGGAATTGTATGCAAATTGCTAAATCGTGATATTTTATCATTAATTTCACGAAAGACAAAATAGCATACGTTAAATAATTCATTGTTCCGAGTTATTACAAAAAAAGTGCATTTTTAAACAATTACCGCAGCGCATGTGCACGCCGCGATTGTATGCAAAGTAACTTTTCGTGATCCATATATCAACAAAAATAAGCCTGTGAAAAAGCATACGTTAAATAATTGTTTCGAGTTATTACAAAAAAAAGTACATGTTTAACAAATTACCGCAGTGCATGTGCACGCCGGGATTGTATGCAAAGTAGCTTTTCGTGATCCATATAACAACAAAAATAAGCCTGTGAAAAAGCATACGTTAAATAATTGTTCAAAAATGGCTGCAATTTTTGCAACATTAAAATGTTTTTTGAAATGGTACTACAACCCAGAACTGTATGCAAATGGTTATATTGACAATATACTATATGAACTTTATATTAAATCCATTTTTAAGTGTTAAATAATTGTTCCGAGTTATTAGAAGAAAAAGTACATGTTTAACAAATTACCGCAGCGCATGTGCACGCCGCGATTGTATGCAAAGTAGCTTTTCGTGATCCATATAACAACAAAAATAAGCCTATGAAAAAGCATACGTTAAATAATTGTTCTTAAATACCCCCTCTTTTTTACATCTTCAGTTAATAATTTCGGGGCTTCCTACACGAGGGAGGCGTATGCAAATTTTTTTTCGCCGGATTATTTGTTTCAAATTGTAACAAAAACCACTTTGCATACATTTACTAATCGTTCGAAATCATCAATTTTCAGTGCAAATTCAAATTTGATTGGTGACGCCGCTGCATGCGAGCAGTCTTAGATAATTGGGTAGGACATGTTAAAAATCTATAATAATCATAACTTCAAAGATGCATACATTAAATAAACGTTGCACAAAATCTGTCATTACCGGCCAGTCTAATAGGACCAGTGGCGTGGCGTGACTTCTTCAGAAGTGTAATCGCACCGTGAAATATAAAAGGAATAAAATTTTTTTTTGGAAAAGTGGGCGTGGCCTATTTAAAAGCAATTGAGAGTTTAACATAGCATTATAAAATTACAAAAAAAAATTTTACGAAAACTTTTAATAAGAAAATGTCGAGGAGAATGTACTACGAGTATTGCATTACACACGTCAGAAAACATTTTATCGTTTTTAGTCAAAGTACGCAATTTTTACCATACTTTTTTTAGTAGAAAATATTAATCAGAATCGAGATAACAAAATTTCTATTTAAAATAAGATGTATGTATAGTTTAGCGGTACTGCAGTAGGTAGCAATCCTCCATTTTAGATACTTCACAGTCAATAGTTCACATTTTCACAGTGGTTCAAACTGCACCCACGAACCGAACTATAAAGTACAAGCAGCCGTGTAATCGCATCAAGATGCGGATACACAGCGGTTGTTGTGGAGCTACTTATTCCTGCAGGCCCGTAGTGCGCGTGCGCGAACAATCTACTAGATTTGAGACCGCTCAAGTAACCTGCGGTTACATGGTGGCGGTCGACTATTTTAAAATTCTTGTTATTACTTATATCTACTACTTATTAATTATATAATATTGGTAATTTTAATTATTATTATTTATAAATACCTATATTACTCATATTTATTATAATTTTTTAAGATTTTAACTGTAATCGGCGATTACAACGGTTACATACACGCTTCGCCACTGCATAGGACTGAGCTCTGCAATATTGGACGTCGAGGTTGTCCACCCGTAATTTGTTCAAAATTTCTTGTGACAGTCCTCCTGTTTTTTGTTTTGGTTCTATGAAGTCAAGGAACTTTTCCTCTTTGGAACAATCTCCCTGTTCTGTGACCTTAACGTATCTTATAATCGGAGTCATTTGCTCTTTGTGAGCTACATTCGGAGTACAGTCAACAGAAATGGAAGTACCTATTTTCATTTCGCTCTATGAATTTCTTTCACAATGATTTGCTTCATTTTATTACCAAGAAAGTTTACCACTTCATTTTGGATGTTGTTTGAAAAGTAAGATATAGTTCTTCAGCGATTTTTCACAGCCTCGACGTGGCAACGTATTTCAGGGTCATGTTTTGCGATTAACATAATAGTTTTCAGAAAAATGTCGCAATCTTTGCTGTCAATATCATTTGATGAACCCCTTAACGCCAGATTGTTCTCGACACAATAAAGAATGGGGTTTATTACTACCTATAATACGTTTCGCTATTTATTTCTTTCAGTCTGGATATTTTTTTCAAGTTCAGAGTCAATTATTTGTCCTAACTTCAATCGCCTCTCAAGTTCTTTCCAACGGATGTATGAATCTCTGTGCTCGTGTGAATTTTCGTGGTCAGGAATTTTAGGATTTAAGTTTTTCCAGTTAGAAAACTCACAATCTGGATCGGCTAACTATGGAGGGTGATCATGAAACTTTCCAAATAATAACAAGCAAAGAAAAATAATGAAATCTTTTCTCTGCTATGCATAAGCCAATCACGATTTACAGTTTCTCCATTTGCCATAATTTTATGAAATCATCTCGTAGCAAACCGCAGTCCTTCAGTATTAACTAATTTTGAATAATCTGCTTCGTTGTCCTGTTTATACCTCTTTCTACGAAGGCTGTAATCAAGCAAATTGGTACGTAAGGGTGCGAACACTGTGTCTAGTTGACGCAAAATCAGCTTCTGCTAACTTTACAATGTGAGCCACCAACATCTTTTCATTCTCTGTACCAATAGATCCTATAGAACGAAAATTTACGTGTCAGATAATATGTTTAATAATAAAGAATTTACGTTGATACTTGTAGGTCCGCCTACTGTGGTTCACCAGTATTATACCATTGAACCAGCTTTTTTGAGACATATACAATAAAAGGTTATCGCTAAATTTTAAATAGAGTAATATGTTAAATGAAACACTTCTACTATAAGTAATACTCTTTACAATATTTGGATACTGAGAAAATGAGGTGTAAATAAATCATAAATCGTTTAAAATTAATAAAAGCTTGTTGTGATAGATTCTCAAATTGAATTTTATAACCAAGAAAATTGCACGTCAAATTTTAATGATATATGATATCCGCTTACTGAAGTAGGTGTTTTAATTGTCGTTTGATATGACTTTGTAATCAAATATGTAATTGGGTCAAAAATGTAAGAATTATTAAAATATTTCTTAGTTTATATTAGCCTTATGGAAAAATACGTTACGTATATAATTGTTTTAATTCACAATAATAAGGTAATCAAATTACCTTACATGTCAAACGTTGGAAAGTAAATCATTTCAATATCATCTGAAAATTGAAATGAAATATCACTGTTTGGGTTGGGAGCTAACAACTTCCTAACCTGTGTTTTTCTATCAGTTGCAGGCAGTATAAATTATTATAATTCATGGAGAATAGAATATGGTTACTTATTAACACAGATAGGCTAACTGAACAAATAAAATCAATAGTATTCTGTTTTTTCTAAAAACCAGAATGTTACTAATTTTGACAATTCAATTTATCTGTCACCTGTCAAAAGCTGACGAATCAAATCGACGGATTTGTTATTTCAAAGCCCATCAAAATGAATCGTAGTGGATATTGTACTAGTACTTAATTGCAGCGATTATATCACTCATATATTATATAGACCAATGAGATTTAAGAATTGTTTAAAAATGAACCAATCACGGCGGGAATTCCCGGATATACCTTCTTGGTCTATCAGTATATTCTATTTGGTGCTTTGGCTTCCTGTTGGTTGTGATAGTATCTGTAGCAAACGTACATAACAATAATTGTATTTTTTTATAAATAAATTTTTTCAAAAGTCAGACACATTTTGAGCACAATGAACTTAAAAATTCGTGATATAATCGCGACAAATATCATTAGAGCACTTCCGTATATTCTAAATACTTCCTTTTTTCTATTCTCAATTGATGTTACCATTAGGAAATATCCCTTGAGCACAGCTCTCGGGAAATTTCCATGGCAACTTCAATTTCGAATAGAAATCGCGAAAAGTATATTCGATTATACGAAAGCGCTCTTATGATATTACTACTGAATATTGTACTAGTACGATGGTGAATATTTTAAATAAATAACAAATCTTAATGACAGATGTTCACAAAAATTATTGTTTAAAATTAAATAAATATACAATTTCGACAATGTACAGTCAGCGACAAATGTTTTCAGCAGTCTTGTACCGCTGTAACCCGCTTTACTGAGAAATATAACACATTTCTATATTTCATTTCATCTTATTAACAGTGTTACCAAGATACCTATATAAAACAGTAAGAACTACGTTATGTTACCTCTTATATTTCTCAGAAAATCGTGTTCAGTGGTATCATACTCGTGAAAACATTTGTCTCTGACTGTACATCATTACAGTTTTGTTACTAAATGTTAAAGCATTTTTAATTCTAGATCTTAAAAGCAAACTAGGTATCTAGGAAACCTCAGAACATCCAGCCTGGAGCACTGTAAACCTTCTGATCTTAATTTCTAATCTTTCTTGAGAAGGTTGTCAATAGTCCAAGATTCGTTTTTATAAATCCGGCTTATATCAATAAAAATATTTTAAAAATTTAAATTTGAAGTGTAGCGATGCGCATGAATAAATTGACAGAAGATTTTGATTGGTGTTTGAACCATTGTTGCCATAGACAGGGTGGAATGCGAAATTGGAAACACCTTTTTTCTCGGAAGTTATTATAGATACCGAAAAATTGTTTAAATAAAGTTTTTAGTACTTTGAAGAAGCTAACTAAATCTGTATAAATTTGGTAAAAAAAGAGTTTAATTTTCGTAGATATTGCCATATTTGTACTTTTTTTAAATGGAATACCCTGTATATTATTACACTAATTAAGAGAAAATAATGTTTGCTTTAAAAAAGTTTAAGGGTTCTTACCTTCTAAACTTGATAGTTTTTGAGATATTAATGAAAATATTGAAATGTTTCTTCTCAAAATAAAGTGTGCGTTGAAAACAAAATTACTACCTAGTACAAACAATGTACAAAATAAACAATTATTTTATTATCATAGTAGCTCATAGATAAATACAAAATAAATGTTAGCGAGCTAATAGCGAAAAAATATTCAAAATTTTTCGGGTTAATATTGCAATATGCCAATAAGTACATCAACTTCCACATTTTCATTTATCTCACGTGATCCAGTCCTACGCAGCTTTCTTGCTAATTTGAATAAATACGAATGGTTTGGATAAAATACAATAGCAATAGCAAAATAACTCAACTGTCAACAAATTTTGTTTTCAACGCACACTTTATTTTGAGAAGAAACATTTAAATATTTTCATTAATATCTCAAAAACTATCAAGTTCAGAAAGTAAGAACCCTTAAACTTTTTTAAAGCGAAAATTATTTTCTCTTAATTAGTGTAATAATATACAGGGTAGTCCATTTAAAAAAAGTACAAATATGGCAATATCTACGAAAATTAAACTTTTTTTTAACAAATTTATACAGATTTAGTTAGCTTCTTCAAAGTACTAAAAACTTTATTTAAACAATTTTTCGGTATCTATAATAACTTCCGAGAAAAAAGGTGTTTCCAATTTCGCATTCCACCCTGTATAGTTTTAACCAGAAGCTACTAAATATTTGAATTTTTTTATACCAACTTAAAGTAACAAGTGGTGGATTTTAAACGGACTTTAAACAACAGTCATAAGCTCACAGCTAACTAGACAACAAATTCAAATGAACACTCATTACCTATGTCTGCAAAAAGCACTCGACGCAGTAAACCGGGATGTAGTTGGAAGGATGTACTGTCATGGACAGAAGTAATGACCGTAGCGCCTTTACGCTTATACAGCCCCTTTGACGAGTTACAGTAAGCTGAGACACGCGTCTTTTGCTGCCTGCCGTTGTTTGCGGCCAGATCAACTTCGAGTTAAGTATTGGAAATATTGATTCCATTATCAATTACTCATTACGCGTTTCTCCTATTAAAACTTGTTGGAAAAAATTTCCCATAAAAATTCTGTAAAAGCATATGTCTAACTTTAATAATTTGGGCCTGAGAACAGTTTGAAATTAGGATAAACCAGCGATTCTTGTTATTGAAACGCAGCGAAAACCGTGCAAGATAGGTGAAATTAACAAAACACCAAAGTTGTAGGAAAGAAAAAAACTCCCCGAAAGTATATTTCCAACATTAACAGTTTGGCCTCAGGAACTGTTAATGCATTGAAAAGTGCTTTCGTTGGCACCTGTTTACTCACAGTGCCTCCGCGTGGAATTTTATCCTCCGCGGACAGAGAGAGAGAGAGTGTGTTTTATACGGTACTACTGTAAGGGGTGCCGTTTAAGACAAAACTAATTTATAAATATCTATTATTTTCTCTTCAATATGTATATTTTATTTTAAATATATTTGCGATTTAAAATAAATATATTCAGAAAAAATAAATATATTTATTATTATTATTTATTTTATTTACAAATTATTATGTGGTTTACCTACTAACCACACGATTGATTTCTTGCTTTTTAATCTTGACAACTGTCAAAGTCAGTTTTAGTCGAAACAAGTAAGAACACACTAATTATATTTCATGGCCAACCTTTATCGAACTAATTTTTGTTCATATGTTTACACTCTCTAGATTACGTATTAGAAAATAAAATTAATTTATTTAATTGATGTCTCTTTGCAACAGGATGGAAGGTTGCAGATACGTTTTTGGACAAGGTGTAAAATCTTATTTTCATGTAAGCTTGAGAAATAAGTTTGAGCATCTAAATTTTATGCGAACGCTCTCCATACACCTCATTAGCGCAGCTCAATTCCTTAAACAAATTCCTTCAACTCTTCACCAACGCTCTTACAACCCCAACAATTATATTTCGTCGGTTTTGCAAGTAAACCCCGCGAATTTTTTATTTTTATTGTCTGTCTTCTCACTTTTTGCTGTAAACTTTTGAGTTTACAATTCAACTGTTTTACCATTCTCGACTGATAAAACGGGCCTGTCTGTGCAGCTAGGTAGGTATGTCTCTATTGGCAGAGAATTAATATTCCTGAGGTTCCTCTGGCAAAACAATTGGAGGTAACTAAAACAAACGGAGGGATAATTAATACAATGTTGATTCAAACAAGTGTAGATTTTGTGCCGACCTCCTTGTGACATGATCGGGTATGTGCTGGCCTCGGTTTCTTTCCTTTAGTCTGGTAGTAAGAAGGGAAATCAAGAAATACCGAAGGTACAGCATCTGTTTTTAAGTGGTTTACATATTCCCCAGGTCTTACTAAGTAGTACCTAGTTTGCCTCTGTAAAATGAGCACTACAAAGCTTAAGAAGCTTTTGAAGGAGTAGGTAAACCTTTTCCTTTTGACGGCGGTTAACCACTGCTCCACCAATAGGGGATTTTTTAATGGAAATCTAAACCAGATTACGATGGTTTTAATACTTATTTAAGAAACTAAAAGATATTATCTACTACATAACCTCAAATTTCTTATCCAAAAAATTGAATATTGCCACCAGTTTTGTGTCGGTGTATAGTACAACCATAAGCTGAACACGAAATCAGCATTATTTATAATGCAAACACACCAATTTCAACACTGATAATATACGTATTCCGTACTTTAACAACAATTACAGCGCGTGGCATACTGCAAAAACAGTATGTTTTGCCCGGTTTTGACTAACCGAAAGATGGTCGCCACGCATGCCACTGGTTTCACTTTCTGACGCCTACCCAGTAATCTAGGACCTAAGTAAATAATAATATATTATATCTATGGTTGCAGTTTACTGCAACTGGTCAAAGGAGTTGTATAAGCGCAAGGGTGCGACGGTCATTGCTTCTGTCCATGACTTACACGGAAGTAAGTACCTAATTATTTAGAGGCTTTGGGTATCAATGATTAAATACGCTCTTTGGGTATCAGTGCAACTGCTTTATGTATTGCTGTAAATAGTCGGAAAGTGTGAAACTGTCACATTTCGAAATGAAATACAATAATGAAGAGAAAGTCTTGGAATTGGCCTGGGATGGAACTAAAAATTGGTGCTAACAATTGCTAAATTAATTATTGATATAAATCATGTTATGATATCCATAAAATTCAATTTTTAAAATTTTGTTATTTTATAATAACTGTTTAAAACTAAAAACCTACATACTATATTATCAGCAGTTATGATTTATGGAAATACAGACGTGTGAATAATTATTTTATTTTTTAGTTTTGTAGAGGTGTTGTTCTCCTGACTTTTGTAATTGTTGGCCTTCTCCACGCATTGTGTTGATGCAGTTATATTTAATTGTGTTTACCTATTATACGAAACTATGAATTTAAATTGAAATTTATTTAAATTCATATCATCGATCTCGATTTGGGACTACTTTATTGTTAAATTTTGTAGTAGCGGCAGACTATTTCAGATATCTAAACGTTTTTGGATGGAATTGTAGGGCTAATACCAGGAGAACGACATATAATTTCCAATAGAAATGCCTGGGGCGGATTACCCATTAGGGAAGAAATATCATTCCCTGACAGGATTCTTAGATGCTGAATTGCTAAGTTATAGAAATAATAAATATTAAATAAAATATTGATTTTAACGGGAAATAACAAGATTTATTTGCTTAATATGTATTTCGGCATCAAGGTGCCATTGTCAAAAGCACATAAGATATTTAATAACAAATGAATAAAGATTTATATAGCATATTATATGCTTGATTCCATTAAATACATCTTCTATTCCAAAATGTTTTTTGTGTGTTCATAAATTTCAAAGCTAAGTTTCAAAAGCTTCCAAAATATTTAATTTATTTTTAACAGAAAAGTCAAAAGTTGTAAATATTATTCATAAGGGTGTATACTACTAATGATCGTAAAAATCACCGTAATCACGATACCCACAAAGCACCTGACTGTCAGCTTATATATTTAATATATTAATCGTCGTCTGCGTTGATATGTGTTCCTAGCAGGAACACATATCAACGCAGACGACGATATTAATAAAGTTATCTCTGACGATACCTAACAACTTGCCATCTGTGCTATTAATATTTTCTCTTAGCTACCTTCATTTATTATTATTTATTTCAATACAAACAAAAGTTTTGACATTTCACGCTGTCCTGCTCTGCGTTGATCTGTCGTGGAGTATCTAGTTTCAGTGACGGATCAACGCAGACGACGCACGGGAATTAACTTATATGTGAGAATGGAACCTGGAAGTAGCACTGGTTCTATTTATTCGAAATCAAAAGTAAGTTCAGCTGTTCAAAAATGTTTCGCATCTGCAGATAAATATAATTGCGGAAGAATCACTGGTAAAGAACTTCAAACTGCTCTGATACATTCGCAAGGAAAAACGTTCTCGGATGAAACTTGTCGTTTAATGATTGCCTTATTCGACACGGATAAAAGTGGAACTATTGATGTTTACGAATTCCAGCACTTGTATAAGTACATTAATCAGTGGATAGCCGCTTTTCAAGCATGCGATGGAAATAATTCAGGATACGTCGAGGAGTTAGAGTTGGAACAAGCATTACGTCAGATGGGATATACGCTGTCAGATAATTTTGTTAAAGTTCTTACACACAAAACTAAAGTGGAGCAAGTTAATCCGATATCATTTGATCAATTCATAGTAGCGTGTGTGAAAATGCAACAATTAACTAACGCCTTCAGATTGAAACACAGAGATACAGAGGGTAAAGTGCCACTGGGGTTTGAGGAATTTATGGATATTATTGTGAACAATTTTCAGTAAATTATGGAATAATTTTGTTATATTTATTTTATATGATTGAGCAATAAATTGGCTATGCAATGGGGTTAGAATATGCGTATTTAATAAATTTTCATAACCAGGGGAGGACACAAATTAAACACTTCAGGAAATCGAAGTAACTTACCTACTTTTGCCTTTGATATAATCTTTAATGTCATAACTCATAAGACACACTGCTTTACAGGAAAGTCAGAAGTAGGTATCTCTAATTCATGGAATTACCCCGTGGAATTTATTAATTTGGTAAAACTTTCCATCCATAAGAAAAGTACTAATTTATGCACGTTTTTGTTTGGCTGTTTTTAGATTTATGTAAATGATGTTCCTTTGATCATGGAGTTAGATATGTTTCCATATGTCGTGTATTGACAAAAATGTGCAAATAGGAAATTATTACTACCTAGTAAGATTAAGTTAAGGTATTAGCTATGATGGATCAATCATTGACACAGAAGGTGAGTTAGACTTAACAGATTCAAATTGTATATAAGGATAAATCTGTTAGGAGTAAGCTAGCGGTGGTACAAGGGGGTAACAAACCAGTGCTGGGTAGGGACTTAAAAGAAAATTTACAAATTAGAGTGGTTGAGACTAATCAGATTCAAGAGATAACAATCTGTAGAGGTGCAAAACCCAAATTTAATTTTAGTATCAGACAATTTTAAAGATTTATTTGAAGAAGTTCTAGGTACTTTTAAGCACAAGAAGGTGGAATTGGCAGTTAAGGAAAGAACCATTCCGATATTGTGCAAACCATGTATTATTCGATTTGCCTTTAAACGCGGATTTGAAAAGGAGTTGGATAAGTTGGAAAGGTTAGAAGTCATTGAGAAAATAGACACTAGTGATTTGGGTACCTACTCCTTTGGTGCCTGTGCTGAAGAAAGATGCGAGCATTAAGTTATGTGCAGATTCCAAGTCGACAGTAAATAAGTACCTATTTAGAAAATATGCATTATCCTTTGCTAAGAATAGAGGACTTGTTTGCAACACCCCAAGGGGAGAGGTCTTTACGCATTTAGATTTTAGTCAGACATATTTATACAATCAGATTTTGTTGGAAAAATCTACTAGAAATTGTTAGCTTGGAGCACACATAAAGGGGTTTATGCGGTACTGCATTTTTCATATTTTGGCACTGAATCTGCCTGTGACATTTTTCAAAAGATAGTAGATAACATGTTACTAGGTACAACGGTGTCATAAAGTATCCTAAATCCCTTTATTATTTACGCCTTGCTTGCTGTCTCGTTTGCTCTTGTGTGTTCATGTTCAAAATACGAATGCACTATGTAATGCATAAACATTTAATCTTAAAAATTGGGACCTGGACCTCCTCATATGCCTCCTCAGTTTACTTGCTTTGTTTGGGCTGCGTAGCTGATTAAATTTTTCGCACTCTGTTCCTACCTTCTTACGATTTCAAAACATGAGTGTTCAACAGATATGTGCATTAAAAACAGCCGTTCAATTAAATTGTGACCGCCGCCGGTTGGAAAAAGAAAGTGGCCGGCCGAAACCAAATACGAAGCTGGAACAAACAACGAAGGATAGGGGTAAAGACATCAAAAGATACTTCAAAGAAATTATGTACGATTGCACGCCATTGGATTTGCGGATGTAAAGTAAAAAATGCGTTTTTTTTGTTACCCGTGTCTATTGTTTTCAAATGATGTTATATGGGCAAAAGCTGGGGTCAAAGACGATTTAATACCTAGACCTCCCAACTCAACGTAAACTCGGTTTCGGTAGGATTTCCGCGTTAAATGGCACTTGCAAGTAGGATTTCAAATGCAGTTTCTCAAATATACAGTGCTGCAAGGGATTATTTACTTCGGTGACTGTAATACAGGTACTTAAACCAAAGCGAAAAGCTATTGTATGGGCGAGATAAGCGGATGAATTGCGAAAAGACGTGACTTTTCTAGAAACGTTTCATTCAGCAAGAAAAGGAGTTGCAACGTAGCGCGTTTATTACTTCGAAACCTGCCATCATAGCGGGAAAACCCAAAATGACCAAAATGAAAAAATGACCATTGGTGAGACGTTTAGGTATTAAATCGTCTTTGCTGGGGTGACTGATATTAAACATTTAAAAGACAAAATTAAGAAGCATATGCTTCTTTCACTATTCATAATGTGAAAACTTTTTTATGAAATACGATGGGACAATCTAGACTTAGTGCGCTGTCTATGTTAAGCATCGAAAAATAGCTGGTGAAGAGCATTCCAAACTTTAATGAAAATGTTATAGACTATTTTGCTGAGATGAAGGAGAGGAGAATTTATTTACAATACAAGCATGTTTGAGGTATGCGTTCTCTATCAATATTATTTTTATACTGATATTATTGTTACAATTACTTATGAGCCTAAATTTAAAATGACCCCCCGAGTTGTTGACCCACGAGCCGCCGCTGAAGTAAGCTACAACTATTTCAACGTTGTAGAAGAATTTTTACCAAGATATTCTTAATTAATTATGATCCAATCTAGAAACGACCCAATTCTAAACAAATTAATCATATTTGAAGGATTTCCTAAGGTCAATGATAAGTCCACAAGAGTTAAAACGTTTTATAAATCGGAAGGATGAATTATGTGTAGATAAAGGGGTTACCGTTCCAGAAAAACTAATATCAAAATTATTAAGAAATTTGCATTCCACACATTTTGGAACGGTCAAAATGAAAAATGTCGATTACTTAGGTTCAGTAAATAGCAGCATGTATTTGCTGTTAACTGTGTGTTTCGCGAGGAAATGGAAATATTTTAAGGACATGTCGAGGAAGCCATAATAAGTAAAATTATGTTCAAGTTCGATTAGATAGCTTTCATTAGAACGAACAATCCTTCACTAAATCTCGCTACTAGTTCAGTTTATAAATGTGCAAACAAGTGTATCAAAGTGGGAGATGGTGGTTTTGAAAATTTGTTGTGAATTAATACTATTTGTTTATTTTTGTTATGAATTTTGATTTTTTTTTAGTTTGTATATTCCAATTAATCAAAGTATCTCTGAAACAAATGAAATTCGGATTTTGCTTATTTTGGCTTCCTTAAAATATTTCCATTTCCTCGCGAAACACCCTGTAGTAAGTAGCTAAAAATACAGTATATTAGGGATTATCGCAATGCAAACAAAAGAACTTAGGAGTATGGAATAGTCGAAGAGGTTCTAGGTGATAGGACATACTTGTGCAAGATTGGAGAAACAAATCAAACTTGGAAAAGGCATATGGATCAGATAAACAAATTCAATGGAGATACAGCTTTCACTTCCTTGCTACCAATTCCACCCATACTGACAACTAAGCTTTCGGTGCAACCTGAAACGACAGTTCAGCATAGTAAGTAATAAGGATATTATGGAATCTATTATAAAAACTGCAGATAAGTCTGAGGAAACGCTTGTGAGTCTTGCTGGAAGATCTAAGCGAAAAATAAGAAGGCCAGACAGATTAGATACAGTAAAGTTCATTTACTGTGAATATACCCATATTACAAGTTAAATGGGCCGCCCACTTTATCATTAAATATAGGCAACCCATCAACACTGCTAGCACTCTTGTCCCTGCTTGTTGATTTTGATTCTTGTTTGTCAAATTACACATTGTTTTTTTTTAGTTTTTAATAAAGAACAAGATTTAAAACTAACGATATATTGCAAACATGATCTATGCAGACGAAAAAGAAATAGAAATGTGTATACTGCATCACTCCGGATTTTCGTTAGGTAATGTTAGGGATCATTTTAGTATAAAATATCCTAACAGACCAACCCCAATGTGTCTACAATATCAAGACCATCTAGAAAATTGCAGAAAAAAAGTGACGTAAAACAGTAACACATGAATTTGCACACATTTTTCTTTTTTATTGTTCTATATAAATGATGTTTTCCATAAATCGGTAGTTTTCAATTTTGTTTTGTATTAAATATTAAAGAAAAAACAAATTTAACAGGTGACAAACAATAATAATTAAAATCAGTAAGGAGGTGTAAGAGTGCTAGCAGTGTATAATGGGTTACCTATATTCCAATGATAAAGTGAGCGGTCCATTTAACTTGCAATATGCCTATATTGCATAATAAATGGACTTCACTGTATGTAAAAGTGTAGATGTAGACTACGTTTAGTAATTATATTCATTGTTTATTATTGTTTTTATACTTGATGATACATGTATTGATAAAATAAAGCAAAAGTTTTATCGAAAGACACGGCTGTCAAAATGTTTACAGTATGAAGTTGTGGTAAAAAAGTAGTCAATTACTAAATTGCATTTATCCTTAAACATACTGATAACTAAATTAAGTATCTCTTAAATTAGTGGGGAAGATTTGTAATGTATTAGATTTTGTATAAATAGCAACATAAAAAGTTCAATTGTTATTTAATGAAACCCCATAGTTTAATTTCTGAAGTTAATATATTTATCCACAACCAGTATATTATAAGGTCATAATTCCACTATTAATACCCGGTTTCTGGAAACAAATTTATGAAACCCATAACTTATGTATACCATAAACAGTCAATAAGGCAGTTCATGACGTATCACGTGATCCTCGTGGAAAGCGCTAATTGGCCTATACGAAATTTGATCACGTGACCTAATGTCATTAGAGTGCCTTATTCGCTGTTTATGGAATACATAAGTTATGGGTTTCATAAATTTGTTTCCAGAAACCGTGCATAAAAGAGACGTCTTATGATATTAATAAAACACATAGGTCTTATAATTAAAACAATGGTAAATCTATAGCAACACGTATGACAAAAGTCAGTTCAAAATGTCAAAATAAAATTTTTCCAAAATATTAATTTAAAAATGCCAGTCTCTTGTCTGGTTGTGGATAAAACGTTGTATTGCATACGTGTCTTAGTTGTATTTTATCCACTGAAGAAAATTAAATGCTCGAACTTCGTTCTCGCGTTTAAATATTCTTGCGTGGATAAAATACTTCCTAAGACACTTAATACAATAAATAACTATAAAGTTTATTTTTCGTGGGGGTTATTTTAAATACTAACCCTTATAATGCAGGTTTCCCACTCACTTTTTAAAATTTCTATTTATTTCACTTGACAAGTAATTTTATAGGTTTCCAATACGTAACAATTTTCATCTTGCTCAATAATGCAGTTACAGATGTCAAGTACTTTACTTAATGGTGAATATTCATTTAGCAATCGTAAATTATCAAGTAAGTTTACTGAGAATTTTACTGATAGGTGAATAAACCGGCCCGTCAAATAATTTTCAATTATCGCTTCAGGAGTGGGAAGAGCCTAATTTTCTTTAAGTAATTTAAAAAATACCTGCTCTTCGCATATATTCCTCACAAATAATATCAATTTCACCTGCTTACAGCTTCCAATATTATGGCCAGCTTCATTCTCCTGACCAATATTCCGTTAAGTCAGTCAATTTCCACTTGCCAATTGACGACCATAAATGATCAAAATTTTTGTTCCTAGGGATTCTTTCCTTAGGTTCCAGTAAGAAATCATACAAATTTCCTTCTTTTCTTTAAGTAATTAAACTTCCCTACATTTAGGGAATTTCCCCTAGGCCTAGCACCATTGCCCAGCCTTCTCTTGCACCACCTCAACTGCGATCTAAGAATCTAAGGAATAGCACGAGCCGGGAGTCGAGCTACACTACTTACAGATAAAATCATATATATCTCGTATTAAATTGCTAATATCAAATCATTTCTTGGATGCTCAAGTTGGAACATTCCTATTCAGAAGGCCCGCATTCGATTTCCAGCACCAAGGAGAAAAAGGTATGCAAGGATACATATACAGCGGACAAGTCTACAAGTAAGGATACACCTACGTTATGCCCCCCCCCCCGATTGTAGTACACAGCGCCGCCAACCTATCTAGCACAGCCGCTACATCCGAAGAGGTCGGCGCCATATTTAAGGAATATCTTCCTTCTCACTAGCACCCAATACACTAATCATAATCAATATCCTCTTACTCTTACTCATTGCCGTAGAACATTGATTTGCCATAAGAGCCCTTATTCAAAGTCGGCTATTTCACATCTACTGAAGGATGGGGTGAAGCATTCCAATGGAAACAGTTGTTGTTTGCGAATGCGACAACCACATTCGTTCTATAACTTTCCCAGGCAGAAAGAAAACGTTCCAGAAATGTTCCAAGTATTTTGGAACGTTGTATGTTCCGACCTTTTCATTTAAGAAAAAAAAGCATTGTGCACTTGTGTTTCCCATATGCTGCCTCCAGGAGGATCAGTGTTCTGAACAACCTAAGCTTGGTTTGTTTGTCAGTATCATTTGTATCATTTTGAAATATGTGTATTTAAAAAAAAACAATATTAATGTATTAGGTATTAAAGCTTATTCCGTATTTATTAGAAAAGAGAGCAAATGTCAAAATTATTATTTTTTTCTGAATATTAAGAAAATAATACCAGACTGGTAGTCAGCAAGAAATATACGTTCATTCTTCTCATTTCGTTAGGGTAAGGTTTACGGCTTGTTTCTCTTAGAGGTATACTTACGTCAGTTTTAGATACTAATACCCACCCAACTATCCATAGTTTTACTGGCCATCCAGGTTGCCTACAGCTTTCCGTTTCTTGCTATTATTGCCAGCCTTTCTTCTTTCTTTATGTGAGTTCTAGAATTTTATCTGTTTACCTTACGTTCCTTTGAAGGAATGTAATCGGCATGGCATCTCGTTTTAATGTTTTACTTTCCGTATATCCTCTATACTAGATTAAGCCGGTGTGATGACTCAGATTCGTTCAGAGGTTAGCTTGTCTGCTTTTGGATCCGATGAACGTGAGTTCAAATCCGGCTTACGTTGGTAATATCTTTTGAAAATGTGAATTGAGTGAATTTTACGCATGTCCGTTCGGATACTAAGTAAAACTGTGTTGATAGATTTTTGGCAGGCTAAAGATAGATATAGATAGATATAATTAATTAATTAATTAATTGTACAATTATACAGAAACGGATTTACGCTGTCTTTAGTTTCATCTTTGTTGACTCAACAACAGCTAAGGTTTTTATACATTGTAGATAACACTATTGTTATCTACTATATATTATAAAAACCTTAGCTGTTGTTGAGTCAACAAAAATTAAACTGAAGACAAGCGTAAATCCGTTTCTGTATAATTTAATAATGTAGCAAAGTAAATTTAGAAATTAGGTACGCTATTACTTGTTCCCTTGATCCTTTCACCTATCATTAATTTTGATTTATTTCAATTAGGATATGTCATGTTGGTTACAACTGATATAGGTATAGAGAGGTTTCTTCCTTTATCGTCTTGAGAATATACGGTTCTATTATAAATATGTGACGTGAATTTTAATTATGTTTTAGAACGATACGGAAAAGTAATATGAAATATGAACTTGAAAAATACGTCGGCATGAATAGCTTGTTTTAATGTAAAAAGGTTGCAGGGTAAAGTAAATGGCATAACATTTTATTTAATAAAATTTTACCGTGTTTATTGTTTAGGAATATCATAAAAGTCGTTGCAAAAGAAGTTAACTATATTTTTATTAAATTTATGGGCATGTAGGTATTATACTATAAAAATTTTATTACTTTGTCAGATTTCAGTAGCTCTGAGGTTTTTAAGAATGTGAAAAACTGTGAAAATGAGAAAATTATTCAGTTTGGCTCTTAAATTTTTATTATTTTTATCTGTTCATTTAGAAAAAGTCAGCTATGAAGGGTAAGTTATTAAAGTTAAATTCATTGCTTATTTTATTTAAATGCTTCATAGGTACCTAGTACTTTTATTTCTTGATTTTAGTTACAAATTGTATGAAGTTGATCCTCGCAATGAAGAACAAACTGAGCTTTTAAAAACATACGAAGGAACCTACGGTGTTCATTTTTTATCCCATGTTTTACCCAATGAATTAAATCGTCCTGTAAATATTTTGGTTTCTCCAAATGTGCAGGACGAATTTAATTCTGTTTTGGCAAAGCAAAATATTAGATTTAAAGAAGTTATCAAGAATTTTGAAAGGTAAAAATTTATTTGCAGATCAGAAAATAATTAATTTTGTATTTTGGATTAATACATAAAAAGTTTAAAAAGTGTGATCCTACCCAACTGTGTGTTACATGGTTCGCAAAGGTTTACATTGTTAAAAAGTCGCATAATCTCAGAATAACTAAATCAGTTTTACCCACGAATTTATGTTTAAAACTGCTGTTTGTTTGGCCGTGTTAGAAAGATTCCACCATGGGGCCGTTGTGATGCGCACTTTCTAGGGAAGTTTGCCTTTAGGCTATGCTGGAGCTTATGTTGGAGCAACGATAACCAATAAACGCGGCGATAAGAGTGAAGCGAAGAAAATAAACCGTTGACATGAGTACCATTGAGTATGTTTCTGTTCATGTTGGAGATGTGTACTCAGCTATTAGGCTCGTTGGTCGAGTAGAGACAAGAGTGACGATATACATTTATTTGTATTTCTTCGCTCTTATAGCCGAGATGAATGTAGTCGGTTCACTCTTATCGCCGCGTTTATCGGTTATCGTTGCTCCAACATAAACGTACCTGTCAACTTTCAAACCAGTCACTTCCTTTTTCACCGCCTTCCACTGCTGACATGTACAGGACCTCGTCAATGCTCTCGTCTTCACTAAGATCTGCTTGAACTGTTTTGACTTCTTTTGATCTGCACATTGTTTTAAAATGCCCTCTCCTATTACAACGGTCACACATTTTTTTGTATGCTGGACAAGATTTCCTACCGTGTCTTGTGCCACACCTTGTACAATCATACTCTTCATTTTTCTTGGGAGTTTTCTTCTTACTTTTATTTTTTTGTTGCACTACATCTACTTGCGGTTCTGTACTTGTGCTTTCTTTTATGGTATTTAACTGTTTTTTAGCCTGCTCATTAGCTCTACAGATGCTGATTGCTTTGTTTATATCTAGGTTACTTTCTTCAAGCAGTCGTGCTCTCAAGCTGTTGCTGTTTATACTACACACAATTCTGTCACAAAGTAGACTGTCTTCGAGTGTGTCATAACTGCAATTCTTAATTTTGTTTCGTAATGACGTTAAGAAGTCATCAAACGTTTCTTCTGGAGCTTGCTGTGCTTTATTAAAAACATAACGTTCAAATGTTACATTTATTGTTGGAACAAAATGGTTTTCAAATTTTGTTTGGATTATATTTAGATTTTTTGCTTCATCATTTGTCAATTTGAATGTGTTAAAAATAGCAGCGGCTTGGGGGCCAATGATTGCCATGAAGGTTGCTGCTTGCACCATTGGCGTCGTTTTCTTTAAGTTTGTTGCTATTACATACCAATCAAATTGTTGTTTCCAAACCTTCCATTCTGACGCCATGTCCACCTCACTGCTGATTATATACAGTTTGTATGCACGATATTCTATATTCTAGTAATATATTTGACACAAATTCAAATATGCCAGACCTGAAAATAGTGGTTAAGCTTGTGAGTTTTAATATTTTCCACAGAAATTGTAAGTGACCGTAAATAATGGCTATTAATAGTTACTTAAAATTATCTTTGGAATTTGATTATGGATTAGATTATGACTGTGTAGGTATTACCTCAACCTACTACTATAGGAAAATTATAACAACGATTAATAATCTTTTACATGAAACACCCACTTATCCGTTATTCCGGAGCATTCACACTTATACAATATAATAGCGTTAATAAACCACAAATGATAAATATTTTTTTTTGAATTGAATTTATACTTTTGTTACGTCCTTTAAAAACATACTTAAATTAGAATAAATATAAATACCTACCAATTATTACTAGCTTCAAAGCTGCCGTCGCATATTGAAAATCATTCGGCGATATGAACAATCGGGGTTTTTATCAAGAGTTTGAATTAGAAAATTAGCGAGGCGCTTGCTTGTACTTACTCGTGTTAGCGTTATGCATTTGGGGGTGGAAAGAACAGTGCACTTGGCCCGACAATGTTACCGTATTTATTATAGCTATTATAGATGTTCGCGTCTTTTTCTAGAACCCCAATATTTCACTTAGTTGCGAGTCTTGTATTATGTCGCAGTCGGATACCAAACACTGTCAGTTTACAAACTGACGGACGTTTTCTAAAACTCTTTTAAAATACAGAATGTTTTACAAACGGACTGAAATTTTCAGTCAGTTTATAAATGGCCAAACACGCATCCGCCGCTTATCAATGTTCATCGTTCTCAACGTTGTACATTCTGCCTGAAGCAAATAATTAGTCCGTTTCTAAACTGAGTGTTTACTACTTATTTGAACGGTCTGCATTAGTGAGCAGTGGCATTTATGCAAATTTGTTTATTATATAGCCCCGGTAGTCGAGCGACTAGCATGCTAGGCTCCTACTCCGCGGGCCGGGTTTCGATTCCCGGTGCCGGCAACTTCTGGCCAAGGTTTTCTGCAGTTTTCCTTGGCTGTAACATGAATATGAGAGTTGTGCTATTCCATCTCTAAGTCGGCTGCAGACGCAAGCGGGCCCGCTTAATAATAATAGCCCCTTCCTCCCCCCCGCACAAGCATTGCGCTTCTGGGGCCTGGCAACAGGATATGGGTAGTGTAGAGATTATTATTATTATTATATTCTGTCTTATAGTGATACGTGAATATGGAAATGACAATCCGTCGGAGGCGTGGCTCGCCCTTTACAAACTGACTGAAAATTTCAGTCCGTTTGTAAAACGTTCCGTATTTTAAAAGAGTTTTAGAAAACGACGGTCAGTTTGCCAACTTAATAGTCAGTTTGTAAACTGACGGTTTTTGGTACCTATCTGACTGCGACATTTATATAACTTGGGGGTTTGGGTTGGTATACCAAAGTTCTAGGTGATGATTTCTTGTGACTCTATTATTGGTTTTCATATACTGTAGGTTCCTACAAAGGGATAACATTTTTCTGTGTGACAATACTATAGTTATGTGCTTGTTCAGAGTCAGTCAGTGAGTGGAGCTCACTGGGGATTCCGACAGCGGTATCTTGGAAGAAAAAAACCGTTTTTCTGCAACTTCTTATGATTCTTCGACCCAAGTTGACGTTACTTTAACTTGGAGTGTGTTTGTATTGTTCATCGATAGGGTCTGTAACAATCTTCAATAGTGGAAAAGAAGCTGAAAGTCCTCAGTCATCTCTATCTGAAACATCCAAGCGAAGTTTTCCATGTTGGTGTTCTTATAAACCTAGTACTTCTCCCATTGGTTGTGAATTAGATCAGTTCAATAATGTATTAGGCATTTATTTATCTCGGTATTATGCCGTGTGCACATGAGAATGCTGAGACAAACAGCTGCAGAACAACTACGTTTGACGTTTCCGACGGTTTCCGACTGTCTCTACAGTCTATCGTTTCACTTCCTGCGATTCGTAGTGTTTGTTGCAAATGTTTATGAATATAATTTGATTAATAGTTTCAAATATAAGATCATAGAAAAAGTAGGATAGTTTGCATCACATGCGTGAAGCCGTGTTTAACCTCGCCCAAGTACTTGTTGCACAATGTACCATTTTAAAAACTTTTAAATTTGACCATAATATAATAATTGTCTGTACCATTTGTGGTGTTTTAGAACTTTGGATTTTGAACGAAAGAGAGCAAAACATGAAACAGTTGCCCCTGGTGAAATTAGTTTCGATGCCTACCATAGGTATAATGTGGTATGGTGATGTTTTAATACTATTTTCGGATTTCTTTTTATATTTTAGACTGCTTTATTATAGCTGTTTTTTGTCAAGCTTAAAGTTTCTATTTTTCTTCTTCTTTTTTTATTTACACTCTAATTTTCTGGAGTTTTTTATTTTGACTTAATAATAAATAATGAAAAAAGGGTAAGCTAGAAATATCTTTTTTAGTAATTTTTAAGTTGCTTTCAGAACTTCAACGTTCTTCTATTTCTTAAATTAATTCATGAGTTTTAGATTACCAATTATTTAAAAGCAGTTGCATTAAAACACCCAGACGTAGCAATTTTATTAAATATTGGAAAAACAACTGAAGGGCGTGATATATTGGCTGTAAAGATTTCAAATGGCGAACCGAAACCTATAATTTTAATAAACGCTGGAGCTCATTCTCGTGAATGGATTGCTCCTCCTCAAGCCTTGTATATTATTCAACAGCTTGTGGAAAATCCGAATAATAACAAGATGATTAAGAATGTGGATTGGATTATAATTCCTATATTGAACCCAGATGGATATGAGTATACACACACTACGGTGAGGAATGTCGTAATTTGACTAATAATTAAAATCGGTCTTGTACAGAATCTATTAAATAAAGATAAATACTTGAACTTCTTTTAGTACGTCTCAGTTTAATTTAAAGTGAATATTTTGAAAAATATATTGTACTACAGCTCAACAGATATTGGATAGCCTCTGTGTTGTAGATTAGCAGTGGTAAAGAATAGAGAGAACACAGATACCGGCCGTGTTACTGGCTGTTTAGTACTTCAGTTCTCTCTTGCTCGTCTAGGCAATTCGCGAGCCATCCAATTACTACTGAACTGTATACAATATTTTCAAAGACTTTTATTAAATTCACTCTTTTGTAGGATCGATTGTGGCGAAAAACACGTTCCAAAGGATTAAATTGTACAGGAACGGACCTGAACAGAAATTTTGATTTCCATTGGGGAGAGAAAGGGGCTTCTTTTGATGAATGTTCGGAAACATATCATGGACATTATGCATTCTCTGAACCAGAAAGTCGTGCATTAAGAGATTTGATCTTAAAGTATTCTAGCCAGATTAAACTATTTATCAGTTTCCATAGTTTTGGGCAACTCATATTGTATCCTTGGGGTTATACTGCCGAATTAGCTTCAAATGCGGCAGAACTTCAACTTTTAGGGAACAAGGTAGCAAAAACAATTAAGAAAGTTGCGGGAACTTCTTATACTGTAGGTCCTGAAGCATCTACATCATATTACGTATCAGGAGATTACCTCGATTGGTCCAGGGGAGTTGCAGGGCTAAACTTGACATTCATAATTGAACTACCACCCAAACATAATACATTTTTTGAGTTTAATTTTCCTTCTGAATATATTAAAGCGGTGGTTATAGAAATTTTTGAAGGTATTAAGGTTTCTCATTCATACGTGGAAAATATGACTGTTTAGGTATTAAAAGGTGTAATTATTTAGAAATTAAAATTTAGCAGAAATAATTGGTGTAGCATTTGATATCTTCTAGGTGCTAAATTTGTTGTTGGTTCTGTAGCAACAATAAGGTCAATGAATAGGTACACCTGCTCTGAAGTTATGGAAAAATTATAATAATAAACATGATTCTTTTTGGGTATGGTTTATGGTACTATGCCCATTGCGCTAAAGTAACTTATCTATAACGGCGATTTTAGCACACGATTACACCCCAACTGCCCAGTATCTTTTATAGGTTCCAGACATTACATAAAAATATCTCTTCCTCAAGGAGCATATCCTGCACTAAATTATACAAGGGGATGTTTTCAAAGCAGGACAAATAGTCAGTAGCGCTTTATTGAAAGTTATAGAAGACATCTAAAGGCAGCAAAAGCATGAACATGCGAGACTGTATTTTGCAGTTAGATCCTCAAAGTTAACCAAAAAGTTTTTGTTCAGGTATGCTTATACCGAGTGATCATTTAAATTTCAGCTCTAGTTATCCATGGAAAAAATTTAAGTCATGACTAATTATTTCACACATTAGTCGTTAATTTTAAAGCTAGCCTGTTGATTTTTCTAATTGTCTTCTACAAATCCAAAATGCATAAGCCCTATACCTACCGATTTGTTTGCAAAACGAACTGGGAGGTTAGAGTGAGACACAGCAAATCGGGATGTACTTGGAAGGATGTATGTGGAAGTAATTTGGCAGCTTTGACTATCGATGATTAAAGATGCGAGAAACCTCTGATAGAAAGGAAATACTAATGAATAAGGACGTGGAATATCAAGAGCAGGTTATTAATCTAAAATAAAATCATGATTGGGAATTAGAAATAAGTTCTCTAGTCCCTAGTCCCTCTAGGTGGGAAATGGCTTTTAGTTTTGGAATTATTTTACAAATTATTTAGTTCCTTAATTTATTCAACATGTTCAATGCGTTTATTCAATAGTATCACGTAATACTGTTTCAGTATTACCCCAATCTATAAAATTTCGACTCTTCCTTACAGTGTATGGTTACGACCCTGCGTCCTTTTGAAATATTGATTTGCGACGGTATTTTATTTTGCACCTATATTTTTATTAACTTTCACATTTAAACTTTGCCCCCCATATTAATTCGAATTTTAACATATAGGTACCTACATATTTCGCGTTATCATAGAAATTCAAATATTAGGCATTAACATTAATAAGCAAGTAGGATGTTAGCAATTATTTCAACTTGTTGGAGCAAATAAGGACCAACAACAGCTGTAAATAGCCGGCCTACAGATCGTTTAATCAATCAAAATTAAAACTGCCAACCATAATGTAATCAAATCAATCTAATTTAAGATTATGAATGAGAACATAATGTAACATATTTGTCGAATTAACATTTTATATGGCAATCATCATAAAGACGCCAATGAAGTGAATCAGACCATGAGAGGTTTAATCAGTGGTAGGTCTGAGACGGAATGGCGTAATTGGGCGCGGCCATGTGGACGCGGCCAAGTGGGCGCGAGACAAGTGGGCGCAGGGACAAGTGGACGCAAGACAACTAGGCGCGAGATATTCCCAATTAGAACAGTTAATACAAAACGATCGATGCGTCTCAACAGTGGCTTTATTTAAAACACTATAGCTATAAGAAATTATGTAGATGGGTTAGGTTAGGTTAGGCTAGGTTAACATAGATAATAAAGCAAAAAAATATAAATAACAAAAAATATTTAAAACCTATCTGTAAGGATTTCATTTTGGGTGTAAATAAATGATGTGTAAATATGTTTTCTAAATATTTTTGATTTACTATGAATTTTCGTTGCTATTACGAAATAATTAAAACACAGGCAATAAAGCAAGAAAAGGATAATAATTGGGGTCCTTGCTGTTGCTCCTCCCCAAACAATATTGTCTTCGATCGGTAAAATGTACTTACCGTTCTTAATACTTAATATAGTATTGTAAATATTTTTTTCATTGTTGAAGTCCTCGTTAGGACGCTAGGATGTAGGTATCGGCTGCCAAGAATGTAGACATGCTTTTACAGTATGTAATTTTTTTCGCGCCCAGTTGTCTCGCGTCCGGTTGTCTCGCGTCGAGTTGTCCCTGGGCCCAGTTGTCTCGCGTCTATTTGGCCGTGTCCACATGGCCGCGCCAAGTTGGCCGCGCCCACTTGTCCTAGTACGGGCCTGAGAAGACCGCGAAAACAATGGACCATTGATGCAGAACGTCAAATCCGTGAAGCAGAAGATGATGAACACAGTTTTCAATTATTTCTGGGCTTTCCTCATTCAAGATCTCTCTACGCTTGGAGATAAAAAGAATCAATTTCTTTACTTGTGTAGATAATTATTACAATTTCCGTCGTACTGGTGTATTAGTTATTCAAATTGCATATTGCAATATGCAGATGAACTTTTCATTGCACGGACAGAGTCAATTTTAAAATGAGGTTAAAAATTATTTTATTGGCGTTACTTTGTTAAAATCGATAATTATAGAAATAATAAATATTAAGTAAAATATTGATTTTAACAGGAATAATACAGCTCAGTCAAATTAGCAAAAAAATTGGCAAATAGAAGAAAAAAATCCCGAAGTTTTGAAATTTGGCAAAGTGTTCATTCGAGTGTTCTGCATATACAGGGTGTCTCTAAAATATGGTGCCATAGCTTAACCACAGATTCCGGGGATCAAAATAAGACGATTTAACGCAACTTACCTCTATCGGAAATTGCTTCGTTAAAGCGCTATTCAACGCCAAAGATCGTCAAAAAATTTCTATATTTTTAAATAACAAAAGATTGTTTTTAGTGATTAGAATGAAATTTGGGATGTGATTCTTTACTGGAAAAAGGTGTTTTTTGACATCATTTTTTTGTTCAGGAGGGTCACGTAAGTGGTCAAAGGTTGATCATCCACAGTCAAAGAAGCTCATATCTTTTTAACAGTTCGGCCAATAGTTTTTTTACAGAGAGACATTCTTATTTCAAATATTTTTTGTCTCTTGTTTGATTTCGGTATCTGCCATAGTTTAGGCTGAAAAAATTATTTTGATTGGCTGCAGTGCATTTCTTAAAACGATGTAGTAATCTAGATGTCCCGTATGCTGAGAAATAAGTGACGAAAAGACAATTTTTTGCCTAGAATCAACTTTTGCATCCGGGAAAATGGTGGTCACATTGAGCATTTGCTGTAAATCTATTAATTTACCGGTGGTATAAAATAAGCTGAACCATTTGTTGAGAAATGGTTCGGATTATTTTGCGCCACCCTTTACATACTTGTGTTGGGATTGTGTTGGTTCAAATCATTTATGCATGTTCCCACACTAAATAAAAGCAGTGCATTGTAAAGAAGTCTCCTTGGATAGTTCAATGTTTTCTTCAAAAAATATTGTAGAAACTATGATGCCTTTGAACATTTATAATAGAATTGTGGGTACAACTCCATATTGCTTACAAATTAATAATAATAACATAATAGCAATTCCAGACCGACTACTAACTATTTTAAGAATAATAACTGTAATTACACTTTCTCGAATATTGGCAATATCACCATGGGGTTTGGAAGATATCAAGGGGCAAGGATTTATACTTTTCTTTATAGACCATATGCTGCAATACAGTAATATGATAATCTGTAGTTTGCATATTTTGGTAGGATATATGCAAAGAAATAAAATAGTGCACATTTTGAAAGAGCTGCAAAGTTTAGATACCACTTTGCAGACGTTGCAAATTAAATTACCGCACAAAAAGTTCAAAATGTTAAGTATTATCGCAATATCCATGCATATTATTAAAATTGCCTTGTTGTGTGTAGGGATAACTCTACAAATTCAACGAGAATATTATCTTGAAGTGATGAGTTTAGGTTTTATTACGCTAAGCTCCAGTATTTACTTACAATATGCAATTCCAGTAATGATCTTGACAAACAGATTTACAATTATCAACGCTTATCAAAGACGTTTGAATACAAAATCATACCACTCGAGTATTTCATGATGCTCTTCAGCACCAGATAATACTGAGATTAACAACATTATACATTACATTAAATTATGGATGCTTTTATGTGTTGAAGCAGTTGACATTTCGCAGTGCTGAAGCATATACTGGTTACCGAATTTATTTGTTACTGTTTGATTTTACAGAAATTATAACTCTGGGAGTTGTTGCAAGCATTATTAAAGATCAGGTAATTTTTTCTACAAAGTTTAAACCTACTTTAGTGCAGAGTCAATACACTTGCCTAAGTTGGTCGAGGTTCTATTTAACTTACACAGAATCACAGCCAGCGTGGGCAATTTTTTTTTTTGCATTTTCAACGAAAATTATTCTAAGTATAACATGTAATCGGTAAGGGTAACGACACATAATTTCTAGACAAATTCGACAGAGTACCATCAAGGGAACTTTACTGGAAATGCACAAATTAGGAAGCAGGTAAAATTAGTCGACTCTAATCGTTAAAAAGTAAAAAATGCCAAGTTTCTAGATGCAACTATGTTCTCTCCAAATGTTACACTGCAAATTATCCTTAACAGTATGTGGATTTTTCAATTTGGAGTATTCTCTGATTTTGAAAGTAAGCATTTATATTTGTATTAATATTTTAATTCATAATTATTTGCTCAATTCAGAAAATGATATTGTATTTTAGGTTTTCGCAGCTGTTGTCACAAATATGCTCGTTCTACTGCAGTTTTATACAATAATTGAAGAATAATCATGCAGTATTGTACCACACCTTATTCTTAACCCAATATCTTGATTCTGTATTTATTATATGAAGCAAAATATAAGCATTTCTATCTTCATATCATACGAAAGATAACAGGAAAGTATTGGACCACTGGAATACACGAAGGATTGCTAGAACGTTATTTGTTCAGATGATTTTTTCATTCTGATCTACCAGCATGGGTCTTCTATAACAGTTGATGTTTCAATTTATGCACTTTTAATTGTTCAAATATCCTATAAAGTCGTCCCAGCGGATCTTTTCCATCACGTGATCAATGTTTCATATAAGTTCAGACAACCGAATCGTTTCATTCTCTTTTTGTAGCATCTAGTAATCCTATAAAGCTTTGAGTAACGTACGTTAAACAGGGAGGTTTCATACTACGACCTACTACTACCATATTTTTAATACGTCAAACAGAGACGGAAAATTGTCAATTGTCAACTACTGCTGAAGTCAAATATAATATTTTGCTTTTGCTGTCGTTACTGGCATATATGATTACTGTCGTTACTGCCATCGTGCCATTCTCGTTTGCACATGTAATAAGAGTTCCAGCAAAGAGAAGCAGTTTTTAAAGCTTTTAGTTTGCAATTACATATACCACAAATGCATTTTGAATTATCCGATGGTAACATAACCTACAATTTCGCGAAACTGACAAATTGAAATGATCTTAGTCGCTCAGTTGACGTACTATGGTCTGTTTTTTAACTAGGAGGAGTGAATACAAAAGCCAGATTCACACTAGAAATGTCACTAGAAAAGAAGACTTCCGAAGTTTTGACGGTAAATTTGAATTTTTATCATGTTTAAAATTTACAGCTGAAATGAAAACTAATTTAATGTATTTTGCCTGAATTATGTCACTGTCAGCGCCTAGAAAAATAATTATCAAATCACGTCAAACGTCAAAATTTATACAAATTACTTAGCGGTGTGAAACCGGCCTGGCCGCAGCCAATCACAGGTGTGGATTTTGGGGCGACAAAATTTGAATCGCTCCTCCTAGTTAAAAAACAGACCATAGGTACATATTTGGTGCATACGGTCGCTATTGATCACGTGATGGAAAAGATCCGCTGGGACGACTTTTTTTATACCAATAAAAATATGTACGAAAAAATGACTTGAATCTTTGATGAATCTGTACGAAGAAGATTAATGGTATTTTATTTCAATGTAGTATGTTTTAGATGCATCAGGTGAATAAACAGTGATTCATACTGATATTTTATTTGCTATTTGGTTTGAAGATTCTATTCCATCGCCACTAATAGCGTCGTCTCCGTTGATCGTGACTGATCAACACAGACGATGGATAATAGGGTACAAAATGCCATCTATTATCGTTTTCTATACACCTGCAGTAAGTTTCATAAAAATATTAGAGCTTCCGCTCGCTCTAACAACATTTATGAACAATAAAGTTCGAAGGGGAAAAGTAGAACTAAAGACGCTTGCAATGGCAAAATATAAGATCAAATCCCAGTGTAGCACAATTAAAGGACATCACAATTCTTTTAACTGACTATCAATGTTTACATTTGGTTTACATAACAAGCAAGCGTGCTCCTCGATTTGTAGAATTTCGGAATTTTTATTCAAATTTCCAGTATATTCTTAAAAACTAACGAGACAGACAAACACTTAAAAGTTATAAACAGAATTTTATTATTATTTTGTTGGATCGTTGTATCAAATACCATTACTAGATTAGCAATTCGCTTAAGTAAATGTTATTGATCTTCAGAAAATAAAACAGGGCGATATACGATAATACATTTCTAAAACCTATAATGTGGGTAAAATATTTACAGAAAAAAAGTATATGTATGATTAATTTGTTAAACCTAGTTACGGAGGTTCGTAATCAAACTTAAAAAACTAAAAGGTCACTTCAAGAAAGAATGTGCTTTTGGGTTAATGCGTCGACTATTATGTTTTGTTAGTTTTCCAAGTTTGTTGATTTTATATCATGATACAAATTCTTGAATCATAGTTGGGTATTGCAAACTTACTTCCTATTTGGATGCTTCTACGACTATGCATATAGTAATCGTTATAAAGTGAATTGCAAAAAATGTATTCCAGGGTGATATAGTCCATTTCGTCATTCCCGGAGACCGCGACTAGAGGTGGGCGATATTGAAAAAAATATCGATATCAAAAAAATATCGATATTGTCGATATATCGATATATCGAAAAAAATTCCCAGCCATAACCGTGACTAACATGTAAATAAAACCACGTGACATATGACCGTAGTAGGATCTGTGATTGGTTGCTTGCTTGCGCGGGCTGCATGGAACCAATCACAGATCCCATATGTCACGTGGTGCTAGTGCTAGTCACGCTAGTCGCGGTGTCTGGGAATGAGGTTTAGATCAGCGCACGGCGGCATGTCCATAGCTTACTTCGTATTCGCACAGACCTCCAAGTGCATAAAGCTTTGAAATTAAGTTTAACTAATCCATTAGTACTACAGTTGATAATTTTTCATATCTATAATACCTACTAAAGCAAATATAAATAATTTTATTGACGTTTTCAACCTTATACACAGTTATACTTTCAATGACAGGTGTTTTCATGGTTTATGGCATTACCATAATAATTCTACCTTAATGTTTACATGCTTTTATGAACCGATTCAAGAAATTATTAACACAACTTTTACGCTGTTTACCCATGAATTCATTTTAATTCCATTAGAAAATCATATTAATATACAAAACAAAAAATAAACACCGTAAGTAAGTGACTGTCGAAACTCTACTGCAATCTAATAAAACGCCATTGTTGCCTACCATACAGCCGTAAAATTATATAAATAATAAGAATTTGGGGATGATCTCGAGGGAATTTTACAAAATATGTATTATATAAAGGTAAATCAGTAAAAATGTATGAGGAACTCGTGGTTGAGAAACTCAGATTTAAAACAACGTATCCACATTGTACTCTAAGACTTGCTTGGTGTTACACTCGTAAAATATTCAAAAATGGAAAAAACATTTCTAGATCATCTTACACCTATATTATTTGTTTGTAAATTACTAGGATTAGTATATTTTCCAATCAAGCATGCATCGTATTCTCAGAGAAAAGATTTTCTATGGTGCTTGCCACTTATAACTGTGTACTGTTGTTCTATGTACTTCTGCCTTACTAAATTAGAAACAGTAACATATGTATATTACAACGACAGTTCAAAGATCGGAGATACGATATTGATATCTATATCAGTTATCTCTATGATTGTTAGAATAATATGGTACATACGTTATGGAAAAACTATCAAACAGCTGTTACAAAACGTGAATAGAGCAAGTGAAAAATTAAGTATACAATACTATGGGAGTTATATTCCAACGCTCATTTCATTATGTTCCGCATTTATTTTAAATTTTTTCAAGGATTCCTATATGTTATATAACCTGTCAGATGAAGCAGGGGTATACCTATTCTCTACAATTTCAATAAGTTTTTACGTAGGGTTTATGGAAAGCCTTTTAATTAATAAAACCATGGAAGGAATTTTAAAGCAATACCGTATACTTAATACACAATTTTGTATGTATATTAAAACAACTAACATGCACAAAATGTTTATCGAAGACACACACAGTTTTGTGAAAGAGATAATAATAAAAGCAAATATGCATCGTAATGTTATACACATAGCAAATACAGCTAATAGAGTATTTTCGTTGCCTTTATTGGTAAGTGTAGCTGCTAACTTTGGAATGTTCATGGTCTCTACCCATTTCACTTTATCAACCATAACGGGGGAAATAAAAATGCACAATACAAGTTTGAAGATATTTTTGAGTATGTTACTACCTGCATTGCTATGGGTTATGATCAGCATACTGCACATTACTTGTATAATTTGGACCTGGTATACCGTTGCTTTTGAGGTAAGTTTGTATTTAATAGGTAGTGGCGACTCACGGTAATCATAGTACGTAGTGCATAATGCATATGGGACACGTCGCAACCTTAGATATATCTGGTCACTTTAATGTTTTATATCACTTTAAATCTAACGATCTCATTCTAACAAACACAGCTTACAACAGTTTATAAACGGAAGTCATTGGGTGACAAGCTTCAGATGCCCTAATTACGCGTGCAGATCGACCATTGCATACAATTAATTGGCGGGTTGCGCATTACTAATATATATTTGAAGTAGTTACATACACAAGTATTTTATATTTTTTAATTTAACGTTTAATACTAAAAATGGAGATTTCCTTGTAGTGTCTGTTTAGGGTATGTCCCCCAGTGCCCCTATGGGCGAGCCACCACTGAGTATACGTGTTCAATAAGTTCATCTCATATTTAGCTGCATATAACAATGTACGTACGCCACAGCATGTATGTATTATATCGACAAACTTGGTAACGTGTTTTTCCTTTACCTACTTGCTGTTTTAAGTTACGCGGCGACCACCTACTATCATTTTCTACATAAAATCAACCTACGCCCGTCTGCTGTGAATTCGGCTGGATGGTTCGGCTGGGTATAGCAAGTTTGTCGAACTCGCAAACAAAGTTGTAGTTTCGATTTCGTTGACGTTTAATGTGGCCATTTTCATCAAAATCCAGACTATATTATCGCGTAAGAAAGAAATTCCGTTTATCTATCAAAATGAAGCTGTGTTAACTGGTTCAAACCAGTGAACTATGGTTGGTCGAAGGGGTGTTTTGTAGTCTTCTGGATAAGGTTTGAACCCTCGCCAGGCCTGTCTTGCTGTAGTTATGCTGAGTCTTCTAATGCAGCGTCTGGGCCCTAAAGGGCCCAACCAGACTTGGAATTAAAGCTGGGTCGAAGAGTCTAGTTACTGGTTGGCTATTGAGTCTAACACATACTGACTCGAATGGAGAAGCGTTGTGCTTTTATACTAATTTCTGTGTCCAAATATGGGCATGACCTCGGGCACACGTGCATCACCAGATCTCTCATGAAACCTGATATGCTTAATCAGCAGAATTGCGAGTATAATGTCAAACTGGCATGTGATACTAGCGTGCTTAGCACGTGATACTAGCATGTTTTATAAACATTGATTTTACTTAGGTAATTACATTGGTCAGTATTATTAGGTTAATAATTATTTTAAACACTTCGTGACAAGACGAAATTTAATGTCATGAAATATTGTCGGACTAGAAACGGAATTGACGTTTTCAGTTGAGGTGTCTCGACCAAAAGATGGATTTTCGTATGTACTACTCGTTGAAAAAATATTTATTTTACAGCAACAGAATATTATTAAGCTTGAAAAAAAAAGTATATATCATTCCGCATAGAACGTTCTTTTTTTGTTTATCTCAGGCATGGGCTCGGCACGGGCTCGGCATGAGCCTCAACCGCAATATGTATATGAACAAAAGCTAACAATCGAATTTGATGACAAACACAATAAGTGAAGAAAAAGGCACTCAAGTGGTGAACTCCGAAATATACTAAACAGTAAGGTTGCGATTATTACCTATCTATAGCCAATCTGCGTAATTAATAAAGGACTCCTTCTCTGGTTATACAGAGTGTGCATATTTCTAGAAAATAATGCAAAAACTGATTTGTTTACATTATTCAAACAAAATAAATAAAAGAACAATAGGTCCTTTTAAAAATACCCACCATCCTTTATTAGGAACAGAAACGGAATTTTCTGTACTGCACCTGTAAGGTAAACCTTAACAGATCAACGATAATTAGAGACGAAGCACAAACTTTTGTTTCTGCTCCTAATAAAACAATTACTTTTTTCATCCAATCCAAAAATTCGTTAAACGACAATATTATATTAAGGCTTTTCCGTATAATGTAATACTTGATTAATTTCGATAATTAGTATTCAGAAATTAATATTGGCAGAGGAATATGACGTGAGTAGATAATGTTAAAAAGGAACTAAGAATATTCATGGTAATCTAATGACACTTTTGAAATAAGTAGATGTGAGTGTACATCGACTTTAACAAAATGGAAAATAAATTTATTAAACATCTTAGACCATTCTTATACGTTTGTAAAATATTTGGAATTGTCTTTCCAGAAGAATCGGAAAATACATTTATTAGCAAGACGATCGCTTTTCTCTGGTCTACACCTGTTATTATCCTGTATGGCCATTATGTCTGGTATCTAAGTACACGCTTTCACTATATACACATGAGCAAAGGTAATGTAGTAATAGAAAACGGAGATTTACTGGTAATTGTATTAAACGTAATAAACATAGCAGTAAGAACTACATGGAGTATTATAAATAGACGAAAAATTTTGAAACTATTAAGAACAATTAACGAAATTGACAAATTACTAAATAAGCAACGATACACTAGCATAATGAAAATGTTGATAATTTTAATTCTGGTAGAAACCTGCAAGTTCGTTCATGACTGCTACTCCATACATAATGACATAGGAAAAAATGGCGTTTACCTTTACTTGGCATTCGCAACTAATTTTTACATTGCCTACTTCGAAGTTTTTTTAATTTACACAATTACGTTCAATATTTACGATCAGTTACGATTCCTCAATGAAGAACTTTATAGTGCATTTACGTCGAACGATATAAACCAATTAACAAAAATCAAAATATTCCAATTTTGCGAAAACCCTACAGTTATACATTTCGTGGTCAAAATCACACAACTTCATTACGAAATAATAAATATAGCAAGATTTGCTAATGAAATCTTCAGTATTTTAATTCTTACAACATGTGCAGCCACGTTTGCCTTCTCTACATGTACCGCACATTATTGTGTCTCACTCATACGAAGAACCCTTGCAGAAAGGAAGGAATTCATAATAAGTAGTTACATGATAGATGCGGGAGGTTCGGCTCTTTTATCACTTCTACTAATCTTCGTACTTGCAAAGTCATGGATGTCGATAACAAAAGAAGTAAGTTTAATAATTAGGTACTAATAGTGAATAGGTTATTGTCACAGTCCATCAGTCGGTGGCGTAATGATTTGCCGTAATGATGAGATCCTGTCCGAATTTTCAAGTGTTTTTCTAGTTGAAAAAGAGCGAAGCGATCACGCCGGCAAAGAAATGAATAATTCAGTTTTTAAAATCATAATTACTAGGTACGTCATGACGGTTTATTGTTAAGTGATAATGGAGAGTTGTCTCCTACGAACCTGTACACTGTACAGTGTACAAACTTCACCTAATCAGTATTTCATTCCATTTAACCAAATCTGTATCTCTCATAAGTCATAATAAGCGAGATTTCCATGTTGAGAATGAGTCTGTGGACACACCGTATAGTCGCCCAAAAAAATTTGCGCCTCATGAAAAAACGTGGGCCGGGTACACGATTCTAACCAATCAGATAATTCGGTAAAGTTTGATAAATGCAAGTCGAAAAAGTTAAAAAATGAACATCGCAGAAACTATCAACTTCAAGGTCACGATACTTATACTTATAGCGAATTCCAATCGCTGCACTAGCCTGCACTAGTGTACACTAGTGTAGTGTGTTCGAATTTCAAAATTGACAAATCGTGGTTGCACCAGACAAAAATAAGCAGGTAGTTTTTAACAAGTGTTACATCTGTGACTTGAATGTGCCTATATTTGAGTTTCCCTCTAAATTTTAACACCAGTGCAGTGCAGTCACGTGATTACACAATTCTAGCACACAACACTAGTGTACACTAGTGCAGGCTAGTGCAGCGATTGGAATTCGCTATTATTCAGGTGCAGAATGACGTTCTTGGTCGAAATTCGTCAAAAAAAGTATGGGGTGTTATTTAAAAAAATTACTCTGATGTCACCACAAAAAATGATTGTCGCAAAAAAAAATTGAAACACCTTAAAATACGCGCCATAATTTAAATCGCTATATCTGTGCGAGCGTTTTCCAGAAAAAACATTATTTTGGGAGATAATGAATATTATTTATTTCATACTTTTTACTCACCCTGTATAGACATCCTTAAGATCCATCCATTTGTTAATTAATAAAAAAACTTGCCAGCAATTCACTTAACCACGTATGGCATATTAAATAATAGTAACTAACATGACAAAATGAAATAGAAGCAACTCAATTATTGAACAGTCCTTATATACTATTAACTAACAAGGACACAATCATTACCTGAATATAAAACGCTTAAGCATAGCATAAAATGAAGGACATGTATCTACAAAAAATGAAACCATTATTGAAAATATGTAGAATATTTGGAATTACCAATTTTTCTATTAACAAATCCGATAACACATTTCCGTATTTGCAAACCATTTCTTGGTTTTTACCAGTTGCGATTATATACACCGTAAACATACTTAAAAGTCTAACAGAAATATCTACTATGAGACCACATCAGAGTAATGCATTCAGATCTGGAGAAATATTAATTTTAGTTACCGGTGCTGCAAACACGGCTGTTAGAACAGTATTTAACTTTAAAAACCGTAATGTTATCAAAAATCTGCTATATAAAATAAATGCACGAAGCAATATTTTTATTCGCCAAGAACAAATGAAAGTAATCAATATGTTAACTGCAGTTATCCTAACAGACCATCTGATGTTAGGGTTTAACATCATATTAGATTTTATGACGCAAACAATGACCTATTTTGAAATAAGTGTGCTACTAAGCGTTCATATAAATCTACTCACGGGATTTTTAGAAACACTCTTAGTGGATAGAATTATGGCAGAAATTCGCCACCATTTTTCTTGCATCCATAGTAATAAAACAAGAATAAATGTAATTGAAATGCAGGATTTAATTATTGTGCATTACGATACAGTGTGTACAGCAAAGTTAGTTAATAATGTCTTTCAATTTTCTATTTTGACTAATGTGGGAATAAATTTCGCAATAATTACTGTCAGTACTCATTTTTGTACAGCACATTTAAGGAAGGTTATAGTATTAACTGCTTTTGATATTAATTTCCACGTCCTGTATATTATGGGGTGGATTTCTATGCTTTTAATTAACCTTTATTTTATTATAAACGCTTGGAGTTCCACTTCAAAGGAGGTAAGTTTCAGGAAACATACCTTTAAAATAATCCGTTGGAATAGACTGTGGACGTACTAACCGAAGAGCTTATACCACACATGATATACCGTATGAACAGTTTTAATCGTGAACATAGAACGGATGTAATTTGCTACTGCTGCCAGAATAATGATTTCAAACTTTATGATTGTGTTAGATCAACTAAATTAGGCAACTCCAAGAAGTATTAACTTTTATTACTGTTTTTTTTCAAAGAAACACCCCCCCCCTGGTTAGCCCGGCTCAGCGTAATCCAAATCTACATATCCACGGTCGCTCCGCGCCTGCATTATTATTTAAAAGACGTTAAAATGAATAATTTAATAATTGCAATCAACGGTGCTCTTTAACTTGGAGAAGTACAGGTACTAAAAACAGTTGTCCCCATAGACTACTAATAATAATTTCAGCGTCGTAGTCAGAACAACGTAGGGTCGATTCCCGCTTGGATAAACTTTTTTTTTATTTAATTAAATTTAGTTTTTATTTGTTAATAGGCTAATAATATTCTTGCAATCACATTAATAAAATGGAATTATTACAATTAGTAGATATTGTAAAAATAGAAAAAAAAATTCAAACAAAAAGTTTATCTAGCTAAATATTATATTTATCATAAAACCGTGGTATACCTACGCTACATTGTGAGGTAATACAGATTTATATTGTATATTAGTAGCGCAAAGTACAAATTGCCGATTGAGAAGCAGTTGACGTGCGAACGCGTAGCGGAAACGCGGCAAGTTCTCAAAATTGACAATTTGAGTTTGCGAATAAACATACACAAACTTTTATCTCCAGAACAAGAAAAAGAAGAAAATTTCAAAATCTCATTCAATTTTTTACCAACTAAAATTAGTATATTGTATAACTAGTGCTGAAAATTGGATATTTCAAACGAGTATGAAAGTTTGAACCACGAGCCTTGGCGAGTGGCTTAAACATACGAGTTTGAAATATCCATTCAGCACGAGTTGTACACTGTACATTTCCGACGACCACAACTTTTCCGACCACCACTTAATTCTGTTTCAAAAATAGCAAAATAAAAAAAATTATTAATTATAACATTTTATCATCAATATCGTCCATATCAACAGCAAAACTAAATACAATATAAAATTATGTGAATTAAATGTATTTACCTCTTTTATTTATTACAATTTACCAATTTTCTTAATAAAAATTCGGCTAGTAACAGGTTAGTAGGTACTGCACTTTGGTGCATTTGCTACAATTTGACGTTTCAATATTTAATTTTTAATAAAACGAATGACGATTTTCAAAGTGGCCAACTATTTTTTATCGTCTAGCGTGTGAAATATATTGCACACGCTCATATCACACGGTTTCGTTGCCATGCGAAATATACAATTTTCAGTAACAGTAAACGGTGCGAATTTGTTCACATTTCATAGTGGTCGTCGGAAATTTGTTTATTATATTCACGTATTTAACATCAAATTGAACCGTTTCATACTTGTAATCAGTTCCTGGCATCAAACTATCATAAAATAAACATTTTACAGCTTTAAAGCGGGACATTGACATTTTTCGGAAATTGTCAACTTTTCGCTGTGCATGATAATCTAAAATACGCATTTTGCTGTAGGTTGTAGATAAAAAGTCATTAATATAAGTATAGTTTAGATATGACATGAAACTGGTCCTAACAAATACGTCACCAATTGAATTATGTCATGACACCAATGTACGGTTATTTTTCAGGCTAAAAAGACAGCAACGTATGTTCATGATATTTGGAACAAATATGCCAGCGAGAACAGGATCGATCCCAATATTAATCATCTACAGTTAATCTCACTTCAACTACTAAACAGTGAATTGAATTTTACAGCCTATGGATTTTTTCCACTTGATTGGACTTTGCTGCATGCTGTAAGAACTTACTAAGTATATTCGCACCTTCCTAGTTTTATTTTTGCTTGGTAATTTCTTCGACCCACAGAAAATGGTTTTCGACGAGTAAAAATAGAATATTGTTTTATTAGGAGTAAAAGTCTTACTTTATGTGGTGATTTTGTAGCTGTTGACGGATGACCAAAGGGAGTCCGGCAATACAGACAAGCCACGCAAAGTGACTTTTATTCCGAATAAAACATATATATTTTCCAAATGTAGGAAATTTAAAAAATAATAGAAAATTAGAAACGTCAGAACCAAATCGAACAATTACAAAAAATACAAAAATCACTTTTACTGCCGCCATGAGCGGCATAATAGTTATTTACTTAACAAGGCAGAAAAGTAGTAGATTTACGCCGTGGCTGAGCCGAAGCGAAGGTGTGTCCAGCCAAGGCAGGAAATCTGCATTTCTGCCAAATTCAGAGACGTCATTTAAGGAATACTCACGCTAAACTTATACCCTTAAATTAAACTCATTCTTAAATTCTGTATTCATAAACATGAGTCACTCATTTATGCCTATAAATTAAATACTTTTTGAGTAACATTTGAGTAAAACGTCAGGAAGATTAGGAAGTTCTTTAAACGTATGTCACTACAAATTTTGTATAGTTGCTAAGCACTTGTTATGTTATTTACGGTTGATATGACGATGCATCCAAATGTTTGCTCAAAAGAGTCACTCATTTAAATACCTTCTTGAATACGGAAAATGAGTAAGAGTGTAACTTATCTCAAAGTAAAGTAGGATGAGGACTACTTAAGTTTTCTCGGAATTCGACCTCGGCCCTAAGTCATAGGTTGGTATGATATCATATGAGGCTGCCCATAGGCGCATCTCATAGTGAGCGTGTAATAAATAAAAATCATTTTTTTTCAAAATGACGATGATACTTAAACGTTTATATTTCAGATAATTGGTGCAGTAACAACCTACGTCGTCATACTAATCCAATTCGAAATGACTTAACGATGGCGATATAAAATCATAATGAAACGATGCTGGAACCTTCATTGTAATAGTTAAAAATAATTCATACAGTATTCACGTATCTATTGTATAATAATAAATATACTATACTATATTACAATAAGATAAAGACTTTTATTGATTTATGACCTGAAACCCCAATACGATATAAAAATTTTGTACAATGTTGGCAGTTTCTATCTTTTTCTAATCTACAACCGATTTGATACAGGCAGTGAAAACTATTTGAACGTGCAGCTGTTTTATTACTTGTTGAATTACGAAAGTGGTGGAACACAGTTTAACACCACTCTGTATGTTCATTTAATAATAAGTACATAGTTTGCTGATTTTTTAACTCAGATATTCTTTATGTTTAAAAAAAATGTGATTCGCAAGTGTTACACATATAAGTAAGTCCGTACCGGAATATAATACATTATTATTTATGAAGGTCATATTAGCTGTATTTTAATTACCCATTCACAATGCAAGACCTTTAAAACTCGATGTCGTTTAATTGCGAACTAAAAATTGAGTATAAAGAAACGCATTTCGTTATACGAAGGTATGGGTCGTTTTGCTACAGATAGTTGATGACTCGTGTAGTGTTTTAATCTCTACTTAGAGTTAGAGAGACCTGATATTTTAATTAAGTCCACGTAGACAGTGGTGGCTCCCCCTCCCCCATTAAGTCATTTGATCAAAGATTCAATCTTTGATTTAAGGGCACATTTTCCAAAAGTACGAAGAAAGTATTTACCAAAAAATCAAGGTAAGCAGGAGTGCCCAGCCAGATATTCAAAATGAAATGCTATCGATTGTCTAGATTTCAAAACTGATTGGGGATTCTCAAACGTGGATATTGGTATGATTGCACATTCCATCTTTGATAAAAAAAATGTTAGCAGCAACCTCCGGGTGTTTAGCAGCTTCCCTTAAGAGCCACTCACAGAATATCATTCTTCTTTGAGTAGGTATCATGAAGAGTAAGAGTTTGTACCCGTTGGATATGGTACGGATGTAAAAGTTGATGAAGGAGAGTTCTCCAAACAAAAAAGAAAATAAACTACCCTCTAAGCATTTGCCTTAATAACATTATTACAAACCTTTGTGTCATGAAAGAATAAAGAACTATGAATAATAGAAAGCAACAACAGTTCTAAAACGTTCTATAATAAAAACATTTAGGCGGCAAATTTAAATAATTGTAAATACTTTTCATTCCAAGAATTCCATGACCTTCCGAATGGTATGTCTGGTTTCAGAATTAATTATCTTCCTCGATTTAGCATTTATACTTAACAGATTTTAAACGTCAAAACAATCTGACAAACACTGAAATTTCAAACGCCAATTAATTTTTTTCAGTGAATGTACTTTTGAGTATAATTGTTTGCTATTGGTTGACGTATTGTCGCGCCTTGTCTTTCAAAATTTAGTTGACATATTTACCGGGGCATTTGTAAGCTTGGTGGAGCTTTAGTTGCTAAGCACTTGTTATGTTATTTGTGGTTGATATGACGACGCATCCAAATGTTTGCTCAAAAGAGTAGTAGTAGTAGTAGTAGACGTTTATTTGCATCTATTGATGTTTACATTAGCATACAAAGGTTTTTAATACAAACATTTCTTAATAACGATTACGAATTACTTACCCAGTAGTTATAAGTTTTCAAATTCTATACTACAGTGTTTTTAACATATATGCAACACTCCCTTTTAAATACTCTTAAATTGCAAGCACTCATTTAAATACCTCCTTGAATACAGAAAATGAGTGAGAGTGCAACTTATCTCAAAATAAAGTAGGATGGGGAGTACTTAAGTTTTGTCTCGGAATTCGGCCTCGGCCCTAAGTCATAAGTTGGTAGGATATCATATGAGGGTGCCAATAGGCCCATTTCATAATGAGCCTGTAATAAATAAAAATCATTTTTTTTCAAAATGACGATGATACTTAAACGTTTATATTTCAGATAATTGGTGCAGTAACAACCTACGTCGTCATACTAATCCAATTCGAAATGACTTAACGATGGCGATATAAAATCATAATGAAACGATGATGGAACCTTCATTGTAATAGTTAAAAATAATTCATACATTATTCACGTATCCATTGTATAATAATAAATATATGCTATATTACAACAAGATTATACTTTTATTGATTTATGACCTGAGAACCCCAAATTCCCTTATTCACTAATCAATCAAAATATTATGTGCCTACTACTTAATTTACTCAATTTACTTCTTAAAATTCGATACAAAAAATTAAAATAATTGCCTTGCGTTTAATTGACGCATAATTATATGCAATTGTCGCACGTGTTCAATGAGCCTTATTCATAGATTAAGTTCCAGATAATTCCAAGCGCTGCGCCACTGTCGCGTGTGGACATCGACGTGGCGCGAAACACAGTTCACCATTTACTTAGCATTGAACTACAACTGCCAATAAATTTAAATTTCTACTTAAAGTAGAAGGGTTGTGCATGATTAAAATTGATTTTTCATGAATTGAATTATTTGGTTATCCGAAAAAGCAAGTATTTTACATGTATTGTTTAATACAACTTTACACTGAATAATTAAAGTTATGGGAGATTAACTTCGCTATTGGAAGTACAAGCGTGTCAGATTTCTAACCTTATAATCTATAACAAAGCATAAAATTGAATCACGCAACATAGGAATTTGAATGGTACAATTTTAAAAATTAAATATTATCTTCCATAATTATTTTACAGAAAAATTGTTCTAATATTACGTTTTTGCTGAGAAAATTCTGTATACATAAATGTAAAAAGAAAAAGAAAATAAAAAATTTTTTGTTTTTTATTTTGCCGTGAAGTAAACTGAAGGACACAAACACGCGTTATACGTATTCTGCGCATGGCATTTTCTCACAGCAATGTTTCTCGCAACCGAATTTTATTTATTAATTATAAGCCTATAATGACCTGTGGATAAATATAAAATCGTAGGTACGAGCTTTTGTATTACCTTTTTACACGAATGCACATAATGTAAGTGCTACCGATACCGTTTATGTGCTATTTTAAATACAGATACGGGTCACCAAACGTAGCTTGGCACTCGGCAAAAATCGGAACTAATCATAGGATCTAGTAATTTCCAAGTTTCGTATTGGTAATCATTTAGACAACTATCATCTTGCCATTAAATTTTTAACCTTATTTACGTTAATGAATGAAAATAAATCTGTGGTGTACCAAAAATTGCCAATTCAGTGAAATCAAATATGATCACAACGCCTTTCATAGCCTACTTGCAGTGACATGCTACGTTTGGTGAGCTGTAGTGCATGTTTACTATGTAACTATAAGGAGAAAATTTTCCCGCCTATCTTGATGTCCACACAAGGCCAACTGTATCTAATGAAGTCGCATTAGATACAGTTGGCCTTGGTCCACATCGCTAGTGGCTCCGCATAGTGGATATTTTGTGCGAATTTTAGGAATAATGCTCATTGTTGCGCGTCTAGTTGACGCGCGTCCAATGGAGTACGTTCAATTGACCCGACACCAGTTGAACAACTAAATTTAGTCGCGAAATCGCCGTCAGAGACAAATTGAAATCAATTTTCAGTTGTTTATATTTTTAAAAAGCAGGGAGAATTAGGAAAATTTGACGATCACCAAGTAATGGGCAACCAAAGGATACCGATAATGCTAGATTAGGAACAAGAACAATCCTCCTTTAATACCACCGCAATAACCAAATCATGCTCCAACTACATCGGAAGTGGACCCCACTTAACATCAATCTGCAATAATTATGCTGCAGTAGGTCGATCAGAAGGTTTTGATCGAGGCATTTTGACCCAAATGTGTACGTTCAACAAATTATACATCAAATGGCAGTAATGGTAAAAGAATGCATATGTCTGCTCAAGGAAATAGTTGATTACATATCGTTTCTCGCTTCCGGAAAGTTCATCGAAAAGAAAAATTATCGAAATACAGTTCACCGAAACACAATTAACCGAAAAACATATTCACCGAAATACAATTCACCGAAAAGACAATCAATTCACCGCAATGGATGAGCTTGTAACTTTCCTTCACACTTTATCCAGAGTTAGGACTGGCAGAAAGATTCTGGCGTGTTTAAAAGTTGGAATTAGCTTCCTTTGTCATTATGTAGTTGTTTTATTTTCTTTATATTTTATATATTTTTAGATAATCGGATACGTTGTCCATGATATTGTAGTTATCAACTAGGCGGGCTATTCTTAGTGCACAGTCTCTATATTTCCTACGCGTGAGTGGACCTTCCTGGTCGCTTAAATACTGCTCTACTTGAAGTTCATTTAAACCTTTTTCTCTTTGGAAGGCCTCGATGAATCTCCATATGTTAGGGTGCTCCGCGCCAATTTGGGTTTCAAAACCTCGATGCCATCCTTCGATGGAATTGTTAGGTTTTGGTAGGCCTTGTTGTACACCATCAAAACAGTTCCACATTTCGTGGGGGAATTGCGGTGCGCGCCGACGTTGACGCCGCTGGGGACGCCCAATACAATTGTTCACGAAATAATCGACGACAGGTTGTGCTTCCGGGGACAATTTATTTTCGTCGTACAGTCTTTCAAATGCTTATGCTTAGGAATAGTTAATTAGGCAATAAAACAACAAAATAATGACAAAGGGAGCTAATTCCAACTTTCAAACACGCCAGAATCTTTCTGAGTGTGAAGGAAAGTTATACAATCTCATTCATTTCGGTGAATTGTCTTTTCGGTGAATTGTATTTCGGTGAATATGTTTTTCGGTTAATTGTGTTTCGGTCAACTGCCATTTTCGGTGATTTTTCTTTTCAGTGAATTGTTTTCGGTGAACTTTCCGTGAACCATCGTTTCTGAAAGAGTGACCTCAGTACATACAGCGAAATACTGCAGGATATGATATAAAAATGTTGTGCAATGCTGGCAATTTCTATCTTTTTCTAATCTACAACAGATTTGATACAGGCAGTGAAAACTATTTGAACGTGCCGTTATTTTTTTACTTGTTGAATGACTAAAGTGGTGGAACACGGTTTAGTACCACTGTATGTTCATTTAATGTAAGGAAGTAATTCTCAGATATTCTTTATGTTTAAAAAAATGTGATTCGCAAGTGTTACACGTATAAGTAAATCAGTATGTGAATATACATTATTATTTATGAAGGTCATATAGCTGTATTTTAATTACCCATTCACAATACAAGACCTTTAAAACTCGATGTCGCTTAATTGCGAACTAAAAATTGAGTATAAAGAAACGCATTTCGTTATACGAAGGTATGGATTGTTTTGCTATAGTTGATGACTCGTGTAATGTGTTAATCTCTACTAGAGTTAGAGAGACCTGATATTTCAAAGAAGTCCCCGTAGATAGTGGTGGCTCCCCCATTAGGTCATTTGATCAAAGATTCAATCTTTGATTTGCGGGCAAATCTTCCAAAAGTTCGAACAAAGTATTGTAGTGGTTTAATGATTTATTTACATACGAATGCACACTAGTAACACTACTAACGATTATATTTTATACAATATGTACAAGATTAACAAAGAAAAGTTTACTTTAGAAACGGATGGACCTCGATGCACGTTATGTTGTTTTCGTTTAGAGGCGCAGGAAAAGAAGGTCGAGTCGGCATTGCGCTGACCCTTTTATGTCCTTGGTAGGGTGCGCTGAAGACTTCCTTTTGCCATTTAAATTCTTGGCGCCAGTACATCACCCCCTTCCCAGTGATTACTTTAGTCACAAAATCGAACAGGTAACTTGATTACTCGACCAATCTTTGTGGCCGGGAGAGGCTGGCTGGTTTCTGCTGGTCTCGTTTGTTGCTGCTCCGGTGTTTCAGCTGGTGGAACTTCCTTCGTTCCTTCAGTTGGTTCATCGTGTAAGAGGAATGCAGGTTTTAGTCTGTCGATAGAGACTCTAGTTTCTTTACCGTTGAAGAGGATGTTAAAAATCTTATTTGTTGGTCGATCGATTACTGGGAATGGTCCTCGGTAGGGTTGTTGCAAGGGTCTTCGTACCGTATCATCTCGTAGAAAGACATGGCTACATGTAAGAAGAGTCGGATGAATAAATGTGTTGGCTGTATTTCTGTGTTTCGGTGGTGTTGGGCGGAGCTGTCTCATCTGTTGTCGTAGGTTGTCTACGAATGTTGTTGGGTCAGGCATGGTGTCATCGGTGACGAAGAATTCACCTGGCAACCGCAGGCCTGTACCATATAATAGATCAGCGGGGGAAGCATTCATGTCTTCTTTGTAGGAATTCCGCAGTCCTAAAAGTACTGTTGGTAACACATCTACCCAGTTTTCGGATTCGTGGCACATAATAGCTGCTTTTAAACTTCTGTGCCAGCGTTCAATCATGCCATTTGCTTGGGCGTGATAGGCTGTAGTTCTTGTTCGTTTGGTACCGAGGAGATTAGTGAGGTCTCGTAGCAGTGCGGACTCGAATTGCCGGCCTTGGTCGGTAGTAATGGTTCGTGGTGAACCGTAACGGGCTACCCAGGTGCTGTAAAAGGCATTAGCTACTACTTCGGATGTTATCTCGGGCATGGGTGTTGCTTCGGGCCACCTAGTGAAGCGGTCTATGATGGTGAGGCAGTAACGATAACCCTTTGATAATGGTAACGGGCCCACTATATCGATATGAACATGCTCGAAACGCCTATCTGGTTCTACAAATGCACCTAATGGACTATGAGTATGACGTGTTACCTTCGAACGTTGGCATGCAATACAGGTGCGGACCCACTGTGCGACATCCTTTCTCATGGAAGGCCAAACATATTTCTGCTGCAGCTGTTTTAAGTGGTTCGGTTACCAGGATGTGATAGGTGGTGTACGTGGTTGAATACTGCCTTACGCAGCACTTTTGGGACGTACAGCCGTATATGTCCTGTTGACACATCGCAGTAGGTTGCAGTTTCAGCGTTCGGTAGAGTGAGCTGCTGTAACTTAAGTGAGGTGGTACCTTGTAATATGTGCTGTAGTTCTTCGTCTGCCTGCTGTTGTTCGGTTAGGTGAAGTGGATCGATTATCGGAGGTAGGTTGATTGCGTTTAATCTGGATAAAGCATCCGCTACTGTGTTTTCTGTACCTGCTATGTGAATGATGTCCGTAGTAAACTGACCAATGTATTCTAGTTGCCGTTGCTGTCGTGGAGAAGCCTTGGATGGTTTTTGATGGAAGGCGAAAACTAAGGGCTTGTGGTGTGTTCGGATGATAAGAGGTGTGCCTTCGACCATGTATTGAAAATATTTTACCGTCAAATACATTGCTAGCAGTTCTCTGTCATATGCACTGTAATTCTTTTGGGCGTTATTTAATTTATGAGAAAAGAATCCTAATGGTTGCCACTGGTTGTTTTGTAATTGTTCCAACACTCCTCCTACTGCGTAATCAGAAGCATCGGCTGTTATGGATAATGGTCCCTCTCCTGCGGGGTGGGCCAAGAGTGCTGCGTTGGCTAACGCTTGCTTGCATGCTTCGAAAGCTTCGGATGTCTCGGTGTTCCACAGAATGGGTCGCTTATCGTTTCGCTTACTGTTCTTGAGGTATTCGTTAAGGAGGGCTTGAGTTTCTGCGGCGTTTTTCATGAAACGGCGGTAGAAATTTAGCATACCAAGGAAACGACGAAGCTCTAGGACTGTTTGAGGTTTTCGTAGGCTAGTGATTGCCTGCACTTTGCTAGGAAGAGGACTGGAACCTTGTGCTGTGATTAAATAGCCTAGATATTCAATTTCCTGGCCAGCGAAGATGCATTTCGCTGGGTTGACTGCTATGCCGAATGCTTGTAGCCTTTGGAAAATTTGTTGGAGGTGATCCAGGTGCTCGGCCTCATTGGTGGATGCTACAAGCATATCATCGATGTAGCAGTAGGTGAAATCTTCCAAGCCTTGTAGTACAGTGTTCATAAATCTTTGGAATGTCTGAGCCGCATTCCTCAGACCGAATGTCATGTATGGGAACTCGAACAATCCAAAGGGTGTGATGACGGCAGTCTTTTCTATATCTTCCTTGGCGATGGGTATCTGGTGATAAGCTCTAATTAAATCGAGTTTGGAAAATATAGTCTTACCCTTGAGTTTGTAGGTGAAGTCTTGGATATGGGCTATTGGATACCGGTCTGGTATGGTGATGGCGTTGAGGCGCCGCCGGTAGTCACCGCAGGGTCTCCACTCGCCGGATTTCTTCATTACGAGGTGTAATGGGCTGGCCCAAGGGCTGCTGGATGGCCTGCATATACCTTGTTCGATCATGTATTCGAATTCCAGCGTGGCTGCTCTTGATTTGTCGGGAGCAAGTCTTCGAACCCGGTCTGCTACTGGTGGTCCCTGGGTGAGGATGTGGTGGACGATGGAATGTTTTGGGCTGGCCGCGATAGGGGATGTCCTGGTTATCTCTGGGAATTGGGCTAATAGCTTGTGGTATGTTGATGATTTAACCGCGGTGGTTAAACTGGCGATTTCAATTTCTGCCACGCCAGTCGTTGCTGTTAACTGGGTCGTGGTGTCAATTAATTTTCGGTGTTTTAGGTCTACCAGCAAACCATGATGTCGTAGGAAATCTGCTCCCACGATAGCACGGGTGGTATCGGCTACATAAAATTTCCATTTGAATGGTCTTCGTAACCCGAGATTTAGGCAAAGCAGCTTTTCTCCATAAGTGTTGATTGTGGAACCGTTTGCGGCGTACAACTTGAACTCGTCGGGCTGTACTTGTTTATGGGTCCTTCGGAGTGGTATGACTGACACATCGGCCCCTGTATCGATTAAAAATTGCATACCTGTGTTTGTGTCTGTTACAAATAAGCGACTTTGTTGGGGTTGACCGTCGCTGGCCGCTGCTATTAACGACGGTTGCTGTCGTTTCCCTGACTTCCCTGGGCCGATGTTTTCTGAGTGAAACTGCACGGTGGTCTGCATTTTCGGGCTGTGTTGCCAAATCTATGGTGAAAGTAACAAATACCATCATAACTTCTGTTTCTGGAGGGGTTTCTGGAACGAGATCTGGAACGGTGGTAACTTGGTTGCCTATCTATGGACAATTTTTGGACCTGGCTGGCGAGCGCCGCCACTTGCTGTTGGAGTGCTGTAATTATGGATGTTAATGCGGCCGTGGAATTTTCTGGCACGTCCTGCGTGGTCGGCATTTTGGTAATTGCTGCTAGGTGGTAATCCGTGGTGATTTCTAGGATTTTGTCTGCCATCTCGGAGAGTTTTTCTATAGTTTCGTCTCTACTAGCTGAAAGAACGAGCTGTACGCGCGAAGGCATTCGTTGTAGCCATAATGTGCGTAATACGCTACCATCTATTTTTGAACCTGCAAGCGTTTTCATTTCCTGTACAGTTGTGAAGGTTTCCGGTCCCCTAATTCCAGGTCCGTGAGCAACCTTCTTATTTGTTTTTCTTGCGAATCGGAAAACCTTGCGATTAATTGTTTTTTTAAATCAGGGTACTTATCTGTATCTGGCGGATTTTCTATAACGTCCGATATTTGTTGTAGGATGTTCGAGTCGAGTGCCGCTACAATTGTATAATACTTGCTCGTATCTGCACGGATGTGGCATTGATGAAATTGTGCCTCCACTTGCGCGAACCATAATGTAGGGTTAGCTTGCCAAAAAACTGGTAATTTAATGTTCCGTACCTCGGTTACTTCTTGTGAAGGGGTGTTGTAGCTTCCAATCGCGGTTTCGTCCTCACTTGCCATATTTGTGGCCATATTTCGTTGTACTTGTGCACGTGGTCGCGGTCGGTTATGATCACGTTACGATACAATAGGCACGCGCGTTCGCGATTCTCGGGGTCACCAATGTAGTGGTTTAATGATTTATTTACATACGAATGCACACTAGTAACACTACTAACGATTATATTTTATACAATATGTACAAGATTAACAAAGAAAAGTTTACTTTAGAAACGGATGGACCTCGATGCACGTTATGTTGTTTTCGTTTAGAGGCGCAGGAAAAGAAGGTCGAGTCGGCATTGCGCTGACCCTTTTATATCCTTGGTAGGGTGCGCTGAAGACTTCCTTTTGCCATTTAAATTCTTGGCGCCAGTACAGTATTTACCAAAAAATCAAGGTACGCAGGAGTGACAAAACGACCAATAGGTACTATTAATTTGTTCCCTAAAATGCCCAGCCAGATATTTAAAATAAAATGCTATCGATGTCTAGATTTCAAAACTGGTTGGGGATTTACAAACGTGGATATTGGGTAAAAAATATAATGTTAGCAGCAAACTCCGGGTATTTAGCAGCTTCCCTTAAGAGCCACTCACAGAATATCGTTCTTATTTGAGTATCATGAAGAATAAGAGTTTGTACCCGTTGTACCTTGGGATATGGTATGGATGTAAAAGTTAGTGAAGGGAAATTCTCCAAACAAAAAAACCATGGATGTTCGGACCCATGTACCTATATCAAGATCTTTGTTGTCCGCTCATTTTATATGCCCTTTTTAAATATTTAAATCTTTTTTTGCACCTCCCCTTATGATTGACCACTAGCGGTTAGTGTTGGTGAATAATATTTGTGCGTGAATGTCTGGGTTGAGATAAGGTTCCCGAAGTGCGCTAGCCAGTGTAAAGACATTTCATATTCACCATCGTACAAAATACCCTTGGGGTATTCTAAATTGTTGTTTTTGTCAGAGCATGTACCTTCTATCTAGTATCAAAGAGGGATGATACTTTCTTTTCAGGTGTAGCAATTGCAATTTTGCACCATATGTGGCATGGTACCTACCTACATCAAAAAATGGAATATCTCAGGTGTTCACTTCCCTTGACATCCTAGGTACGTGCTCAAATGGCGTAAAGCGTAATGGCGGTTCCAGCCTTGTGTAGAAAATTTGAAAAATTATAATATAGCTACTATTTATTTTATATTGTAAATGTTCGTACAGCGTCATTTATGTTGGGAGTGAAATAAGTGATTAAGCAGCAGACCAGTGATTATTCTACTATAAACTACCCTCTAAGCATTTGCCTTAACATTATTACATTTATTACAAACCTTTGTGTCATAGAATAAAGAACTGTGAATAATAGAAAGCAACAACAGTTCTAAAGCGTTCTATTCTGTACTGGCATTCAGAATAGTCCCAATTATTGTGATGTATTAGCAGCGGACAGTGGCAACAATGTACATCTCCGCTAGGGGACAGGGAAGGTTTATACCTGCCACCCTGTGGAACAGTAAATATTAAGATAGTCGTAGTTGAGTCTTTGTAACTTAAGCATCGTTTCAAATAAATAAATACTATTCATCCGAAGCGTACTTTCTTATGGAATATTAACCATCTAGAATATAACGCGACTAACCACCTCAAACATAACATTAAATTTTTACGGAAAATTTGTACCTAACTTGTCGCACAAAATGGGACCGTTATATGGGCTTTTAAAGAAAGATGCGAAATTCGAGTGGAGTGCGAAATGTAGGGAGGCTTTCGATATAATAAAAAAGGAAATAGCGTCCGATAGGATTATGGTTCATTTTAATCCGGATTTACCCATTGTAGTAACGGCTGACGCGTCGGAGCTAGGCATAGGGGGGACATTAAGTCATAAATTTCAGGACGGTACGGATAGGCCGGTAGCTTTTATTTCGCGGACTTATTCGCCGGCGGAAAAAAATTACGCGGTTATTGACAAGGAAGCTCTGGCATTGTTTTACGCAGTTAAAAAGTTCCAAAATTATTTAATAGGTCAAAATTTCATATTACGAACAGATCATCGTCCGCTGATCGCAATTTTTGGTGAGCACAGGGGAATTCCACAAATGGCAGCCAGCAGGCTGCAAAGGTGGGCAATTTTTTTGTCGGGGTTTAATTACAGAATTGAACACATCAAAGGTACAGAGAATGTGGTAGCGGACAGTTTCTCAAGATTACCGTTGAAAAATACGGAAGAGCAAGGTTGCGACGAAGTGACTTATTTAAAATTTATCGAATCCCAGAATACCCCGATAGACGATAAACAGATTAGTATAGAGTCGGCCCGGGATCCTATAATCAGTAAAGTGATAGATCGCGTAAAAAACGGGGGGCAGTTTACAATCGAGGAGGGGGATTTAAAACCATATTTTATTAGAAGGGACGAATTAACGTTAATTCAAGGATGTCTCATGTGGGGACACCGCGTGATAATTCCAAAGTCACTTAGGGCAAATTTACTAAGGGAGCTTCATGTAAGTCATCAAGGGACGGTTAGGATGAAATCAGTGGCTCGATCTTACATGTGGTGGCCAAAAATGGACGAGGACATTGAGAAAATTACAAAATCATGCGCACCGTGTCTCAGTACACGGGCAGATCCACCTAAGGTCGATTTAACACCATGGGCGGCATCTACAAGGGTAGGCGAACGGGTGCACGTAGATTTTCTCGATCTGCGAAATAAAATCTACCTAATTATACTAGATAGTTACAGCAAGTGGGTAGAGGTTCACGACATGGGCAATAATGCTAATACGTCTAATACAATTAATAAACTGCGCGTGACGTTCTCGAGCATGGGAATTCCAGAATTATTAATTTCGGACAATGGGACACAGCTAACAAGCAGTCAGTTTAAAAATTTTCTTGCGAAAAACGGAATTAGGCATATCACGACACCTACGTTCTACCCCGCGTCGAACGGAGCGGCCGAGAACGCAGTAAAAACATTTAAGAACGCAATTAAAGCGGCGGTGTCTGACCCGATAAACACGGACTGCGAGATGCAAACTTTGATTTGTCGATTTTTGATAAATTATCGCAGTACTCCTCATGCGAACACAAAAGAGTCACCATCGAAATTATTTCAGGGATGCGAAATGAGGACTCGGTTGCATTTAATAAAACCGATTGAGGAGAGCGTTGAAATAATGGACCAAAGACGGGAGTTCGGGGAAGGAAAGAGGAGAGAGTTTGGAGTAGGAGAGCAAGTTATGATAAGGGATTATCGGGTGGTCAATAAAAAATTATGGGCACCGGCAATAGTTCAAAAGAGGATTGGCAAGGTTGTTTACATTTGCGAGGTAACCGAAAACGGTAGAGTTTGGAAAAGGCACGTAAACCAAATCATTAAATTTGACAAAGTCGAGGGGACTGACCGGGGTTTACAAGAAAATAAAGAATACAGTTTCAAACGTCGTCCCATAGGCAAACGGAAATTGCTGCTATTATGGATATACATTACGAATTAACAATGTTAACGAATAAAGCGAATAACACTTTTGGTTTGATGACTATGATTACTATTGCATCAAATATCATTCTGATAACGGCGAAGTTATTTTTCTTAGCAACTTCAATAATAACAGTATGGGAAATACAAGAATTTAATAGTACTGTGATAAATTTATGCTGCTGGACAATAGTGCTTTTTATCAATATATTTACAATAATAAGATCCTGGAAATTAATTGCACAAGAAGTAAATTATTGCAATAATTGGAATGCGTTCTCAAATCTTATAACTTTATTTTTAGGCTAAATCGGCTGCTACATACATCCACGATATTTGGAACAAACTTGCTACTGAAAATAAGGCAAATTTTAAAATCAACTATTTACAACTAGCATCCATTCAAGTATTAAATACAACATCTCAATATACAGCATACGGAGTTTACCCTTTAGATTGGACTTTGTTAAGGACGGTAAAGCAGTAACGTTATAATAAACTTATACCCACTATATATAAATTTTAGTTCGCGAAATTATTACCCCAACCTTTTTATGTACTTAAATGTTAGATCTTTGTTAGACATGAAATTCAGTTTCTTCATCAAAAAAAAATAATATGTGTAAGTTTCTTAAGAGGACTTTACGATTTGTTCTACCATGAACTTTTGATCGATTACAACATAGATTTTCTTTTCTTCATACAGGATACAGGTTAGGTCCCTTGGCTGCTGATTTTCCTAGCGCTTGAGGGCTTTTCCCTTGGCTGCTGACTTCCTTTTCCTAGCCCTTGAGGGCTTCCCCTTGGCTGCTGATTTTCCTAGCGCTACCTAAAAAAACGCCTAAAGCCATAACCTGTTAAATTTTGGACCCCACAAACTATCTATAATTTCAAATGGTAAGGCAAAAGCTATCTTTTAACATCACCCTTTTCTAAATATCTATCAACTGTTTTAAGCACACGATACAAACAACTCTTTACATGTACTTGATTTATAAACGGTAACGGCCGTAACGGGTTTTCTTAGTCTCCATAACACTATACTGCATCTCACGGTCAGTTTAGAGTGTGGAAGAGATAGGGCAATGCAAACCTTATGGGATTTGTCTGTACTACGTTGCCAGCTCTACGTGCCTTAACGACAGGGTATAATGCTCAAATGAAGTAAATGGTAAAGGATGTCCAAGTAACTCTTAAAAGTAGGTAGTTATCGCCGATTAAGGTGTGTACAACAAAAGGCGGATTACATAATGATTGACAGGAGGTTGGTATTTCAAAGCAATTTTAAGACGAAGTTTTGCAACACGGTGCGCCATAAGACCCCATACTGACCGTGAGACGCAGTATACCCTATACTGCGTCTCACGGTCAGTTTAGACCGAATGATATTGTCAGATTTGTATAAGGAAGGGTGCGGACAACTTTCGACATTTCTCTTTCTATATTTAATTTTTACATAAAAAAAAAGAAACGGCATCCAGTTTTAAGATGAGTCCACAAGAATGCTTCGTTATCGAGATACAGGGTTTTGAAATTTTTTTTCATACTATATCCGAAATGATTATTATTATTTTGAGGCTAAATGCGGTCATTATTCAGAAAACTGATTTGCAGAGTTTATTTTTTTATTCGCATTTTTCATCTTTGAATTGTGATTTACACGAAAACAGTTAATGGTAGGAAAATATTTCAAGAAACTGTTTCAACCGTAAATTAGTTAAGAAATTTGAAAATTGTGTCAAAAACCAAAAACAACAGTGGCGTAGCATTTTTTCCTCCACAAATATCCCCATACGCACCTGTAGTTACGCCACTGGAGAAGGAAAAAACTGACTAATATGGACCATTTATAGCAAATGTACATACATACATAGGTATGTATTGCTTACTTTTTAAAATTTAATTTCTAGTCATTTTTGAATAAATGAAAAAACGATCATTTGTACAACTTTCAACACCCTGTATCTCGGTAACGTAGCATTTGCTTGGGACCCCCTTTATAGGTTCCTACAAAGAGAAGTTTTATATAACAAACCCACACAAAGCAAGACTTTAGTTTTACCCTAATAAGACAATATACCTACCATTTTTCTAAAATTACAATAAATTATGCGACTTTTTATGACTTGTATATCATTCTCCTGCATGCAAATGCAAATTTAAAAAAAAGCAAAAAGGTAGCCAAAGTCGTTTCCACAGTAACTGTGAGACCTTGTGTCTCTTCACATTGAAATGGTTTGTTTTTCACTCGTTTAACAGTTAGGTTGAATAAGAAATAATGAAAGATGAAAATTTTTCAATGGGATCGTATACACCTGCAAGAGACAGATGTTTGTACAGCAGGAAATAAGTAGTACTATAGACAAAATTTAAAATGTAAAGTTTTAGAAAAAACAAACAGGAGTCAATGATTTATGATCCTGCTGGTAGCTGGAGGGTAGATGAATCAAAATGAAAGAGTTGGCGACATTTTTACTTTCCCATACCACTACTGGTATAGGGAAGTATTGAATCGAAAATTTTCGAAATCGAGATTTTCGCGGAAATACGTCTTTTGGACCTCCAGGAACCCAAAAAAGAGGTCTAGAAAAAATGTCTGTCTGTGGGTGCGTGGGTGCGTGGGTGGGTGGGTATGTATGTATGTAACGCCTCTAACGCAAAAACTAGTTAACCGATTTTGATGATATTTTAAATGAAGGGGTATATCGAAAATTCATCGACAAAATAAGCTTTTCAAAAAAATCTGAAACCGGAAGCGGAAGTTAGACACGTTTTTTTGGTAGCATTTTTTTCAGAAGCGAAATTTTGAAAATCTGAGTAGGGGATATGAAAGAAGGGCATAATTCAAAGGAAACAGTTTTTTACCGGACTCTCTAACTTCAAAATGGCGGTCGCTATGAATTTTTCAAAATTTCGACTTTAACGCCCCGTAACTCAAAAACCAGTTATCCGATCAGGTTCCGCAACAACTTGTTTGACAGCCCTTTGGCTGTACTACACCAAGAAAAACAATTATTTACTAAATCCAAAAACGGTCGCAACGGCGCTCTTCCAAAAATTTTGAAATTTTTGAAAAATTATTACAAAAAAACTGGACTAAGGAATTTGTTTAAATTTTCTGTACTTATGCAGCTTGGTATTAGCTACATTTTTGTTTTTTGATGAACGCCAGAATTCCACTGTGGCGCCCTCTACGAGATGTTGAAAATCGGAAATTGGTAGGTATAATAAATAATACATTATAATACTGAGTTTTTGGGATCAGTCAAAAAGAATGAAAGAAAAAAATTTTGATACAGGTCTCACACTGCACTTTTACATTTAAAAGAAATGGCACTGTAAATTCTAATTGTGTACAAAAGTTGTTTAAAATTAGAATCGCTTTGCTGAGAACCTACTTAGAGATGTAATTAATTTATTACTATAGTATTATTAGCCGTTACCCTCGCAAAAAATACCAATTACCAAATTAATGTGATATTTCCATTACAATTTATTACAAGCAAGTAATTACAATTACCTACGCATTCCTTGCGAAGTAAGTACCTAATTCATACTGTAATTTAAACCACTCTTGCTAAAACGTGTGTGCAAATTTGTTCCTTATTCTTATTAATATTACCTATACTGCAAATGCAGCATATGCTGCGGGGACCCAGCTAGTATACTATAAATTATAATATATGCAATTTAAGTTTTCAATATCGGTACGGTAATTAATACTATTCGGTGATTTTTTAATTTCTAAACTTTCTAGAATTAGTCTTTTTTTAAATTGGATTCGTTATGGAGGATGGAAGTTGAAGGGAAACAAAATTATGAAAGTTATCTACAGCATGATCTGAAAGTGTAGTATTAGGTTTATTAGGAGTTAGAATTTTGTTTTTAATTGATTGTCTATGTTGGGAGATTCTATTTCTTAAATATTGCTTTGTTTGACCTATATACACAGAATTACAATTAATACATGGATGGAGTGGGTATGTATGGAATGGATAAATAAGTGTTAATTATTTGGGATGGGATTATTAATTTGATTAGTATGTTGAATTGTTATATTGTTTAGGGTGAAAATTCTGTGTTTTATGTGTTTGTTAATAAAATTTAGCGGGTAGTTATACGATAAAAGTAAATTTTTAACAATATTGATATTTTCAGAGTGAAATTGTTTATTAGATAATTTTACAGCACGATCAACAAGACTATTTATGACACTAATTTTGCATTTGTTAGAAGTGAAAGAGTTAAAATCTAAGTAACGGTTTAATTAAACTGTTTTTCTAAACCAATTTGTGTTTATTTTACCTGAGGGAGATCTAAAAAGGCTAATGCTTAAGAAATTAATGGAATTATTATTAAAGTTTTCTTTTTCTATAGTGAATTCAAGGTGGGGATTATATTTGTTAAAAATGTTGAAAATTGTATCTACAGTGTAGTGTGTCCACGGATTGAGTGTATATAAGGCGTAAATGACAAATTGTTTTAGAGTTGGATATTCATATTCTGAGGATCGCTCCTGCTTAGTCTCAAACTAAGATAATTTCGATGGGAAAACTCCTGACTCAAAAGAAAAATTTACAATATTTGTTAAAGGAGAAAGTATGTACAGCGTAACGCATTTTAAGGCACATATTCAAACATATTCATTTCAAACTTTTTATAACTTTTTCCACCTCTTTCTCTACAACAGGCAATGTAAAGAATGAGGATGATGAACCAATATCAAAACCTGTTTTATTTAAATAATAATTTGGGTAGTGTCACCTGGAAGTAGCGGCATGTATCTCGAAACGACGAGATATTATCTTGACATGATATAATTATTAGGTAATTAGTTATGCACATCGAAGCTCGAAGGACCATGTTATGAATTGATTGAAAACATTGCTTGATTTTAAAAATAACATTATTTCAGTAAAAACGAGCACTCTAGTGCTGAGACATACAACACAAGAGGGTGGATATGTGGTTTGTGTTGGATACATAATGGTTGCAGTTCCCAGTAAAGGCATGGCCAGCTTCATTCTCCTAATAACTCGTAAGAGTAGGGAGAATGAAGCTGGCCGTGGTAAAGGATCAGCACTAGTAAACATGAAATAAAGATGGCGCTGAGGAGTACCGCCAATAACCTACAATTTAAACAATTTAATACTTAACAATTATTATATTATTTGGAAAAGGAAGATTTATGAATGTAGGATGTGTTCTGGAATGTTCAAAACTATTAGATTGCATGGATCTTTGTGTAGAACCAAAGGTATATGATCCAGCTGAACCAAATTTAGCCAATCTGCGAATCTTTAGAGTTAGGTACTGTTAGGGTACCAGTGCGATTGCTTTCTGTATTGCTGTAAATAGTGTAAAATGTGAAACTGTCACACTTTTTAAATACAATACAATAATGAAAAGGAAGTCTTAGAATTGGCGTGGGATGGAACAATGGTGCTAACAATTACTAAATTAATTATCGGTATAAATCATGTTGTGCTATGCATAACATTCAATCTTTAAGATTTTGTTATTTTATAATAACTGCTTAAAACTAAAAACCTACCTACATATGTTATCAGCAGCTATGATTTATGGAAATACAGATGTGTGAATAATAATTTAATTTTTTGGTTTTAGAACTGTGTTGTTCTCCTGACCTTTGCAATTATTGTCCTTCTCCACGCATTTAGTTAATGCAGTTATATTGAATTATTTAATTTATCTTTTAAAAATTCTTGAAAAGTTTATAATTATTTCCAAATTAGAAATGTATGATGGTTTTATAGGTCAAATAAAATGAATCAAAAAAGGAATGTAAACACGTATATATTTAATTATGTTTACTTATTATCCGAAACTTTGAGTTAATACTTAATTTATTTAAATTCATATCGTCGACCTCGATTTGGCATTACCTATCTTATTGTTAAATTTTGTAGTAGGTAGTAGCCGAAAACGTTTTCCAGACATGTAAACGTTTTTATATGGAATTGTAGGGTGAATAGCAGGGCAACGACACATAATTTCTAATAGAAATACGTTAACAGTAGGTATAAATAAAAGTACAACACAATATGTTTCTTTTTCGATAGGTATTAAGTAGCAGTGAAGCAGTTTTGTTTAACCACTTTGTAGCAAGAGTTTTAAAAAAAGTGGAGGTGCAAACCTCCCCTGCACTTTCCCATACTAAAAATAAACATTTCGTTTTTGGCATTCAACAGTAGTTCGCGAGGCAAAATTGGAAATCATTTGAATGCCTAGGTAGAAAAACGAGACTATACGGATTCGATATAAACAGAAAGATACCCATATATCTGTAGGTACCGGCTAGAAATTACAGCTGGCGAAGCCGGACGATCGCTATCGGCCGACGATCCGTTTCCGTCAGAGTCCAACATAATATTCAACATTTACGAATTTCTCATCAACCGTACATTTTAGCTCTATGACTACCTTATACTATGTGATAGACAATTAAATTTTGCATTCAATTATATAATAATATATAGGGTGTTTCATTTAAAATAACAAAGTTGCTTATCGTACTGTGGAAAGCAAACGCCCTATATACGTGATATACATTTAGAAGAATGCAGAATTATATACTGATCATATTTTGACTAATAAAGATGCTATAGGAGTATAAAGTTTCGATTATCAAAACCTCGTAGAGGGCGCCACAGTGGAATTCTGGCGTTCATCAAAAAACAAAAATGTAGCTAATACCAAGCTGCATAAGTATAGAAAATTTAAACAAAATCGTTAGAGCAGTTTTTTTGTAATAATTTTTCAAAAATTTCAAAATTTTTGGAAGAGCCCCGTTGCGACCATTTTTGGATTTACTAAATAACTTTTTTATGGTATAGTACCCCCTAAGGGCTTTCAAACAAGTCATTGCGGAACCTGATCAGATAACTGGTTTTTGAGTTATGGGGCGTTAAAGTCGAAATTTTGAAAAATTCATAGCGGCCGCCATTTTGAAGTTAGAGAGTCCAGCAAAAAATTGTTTCCTTTCAATTATGGTCTTCTTTCATATTCCCTACCCAGATTTTCAAAATTCTGCTTCTGAAAAAAATGCTACCAAAAAAACATGTCTAACTTCCGCTTCCGGTTTCGGATTTTTTTGAAAAGCTTATTTTGTCGATGAATTTTCGATATACCCCTTCATTTCAAATTTCATCAAAATCGGTCCAGTAGTTTTTGTGTTAGAGGCGTTACATACACACATACCCACACACCCACCCACCCACAGACAGACATTTTTTCTAGACCACTTTTTTGGGTTCCTTGGGGCCCAAAACACGTATTTCCGCGAAAATCTCGATTTCGAAAATTTTCATGATATCAATACTTCCCCTATACCAGTGGTGGTATGGGAAAGTATATTAAATGTTTGTGTATTGCGTGTTTGTGATTTTCTTCACTACAATAACTTTAACAACAGCCTGCTAAGATCAATCGCGATTGTTTTTTAATAGTTGATACTGGTAACAGATACCTTGATATAATTTAAACTATGTCTGTAATTATTAACGCTAGGTATATGGTTGTGTTATGTTTTATTAAAGAGATGTTATCATGTAATCGAACTAGCATAAAATATACGGGGTGTTGTATTTAAAAAAAGTAAAATCACGTCCCTTCCGTTAAAACGGGAAGTCGGCCATTTTTGTGAGTGCGTCCAAAATACTCGCCACATAAACTTGAATAACTCTTATATGAAACATTTTTTCTATTATCAATAATAAACGAGCAAATCCACTCGCCCTAAAGCAAAGAGTAATAAACTATAAATATCTATAGTCTTTGCCTAAAGTTACAATCAACCATACAGTGTGGGTACTTTCAAAACCGAACATAGGAGAATTGCATTGTAACTAACCTTCATATAGATTCCTGCTCGCCATTTAAACCCACAAGAATGGTAATGGAATGAATAGAACGACAAAAATACAGCGCATGCGATGGTACCAATAAATGTTAGTACTTAGTTTTATATATTTATAAAATAATGCTATTTTGAAATAACATAGGTTGCTATGCTGTCAACTTTTTTATTTGTCGATTAAATTATTTGAAATCAGTCATGAGTTTCTGTTATTAATATCAGATATGAATAATAACGCGTATTCAGTAGAGCAGAGGGATTTGCAATTCTCCTATGTTCGGTTTTGAAAGTACCCACTCGGTAGATTACACTTTCTTATTCCAACGAGTGGGTCCCCAATACGGTGCAACTCAAAAATTTTAAATAGCAACAGGGGCCAAATGTTATACTTTTTGAGAGGGGGTTCCTATTGTCTTATATCCAATTGTTATTCAACAATATTTGAAATCGGCCAGTTAAATTTATAAGTCCTTTCCAAAAATATAATTGTTGCTATTTAAAATTTTTAAGTTGTCCCAATTGCGCCGGCACTGGTTTCAGATAGAAACATGTAATCTATATAAAAATGGCCACTTAGAAATAAAAATTGGCATGTTTTATAAATTTTTAGAGAAATACTAAGTATAGAATTTCTTCTAGTTAATACTTATACTACTATACCATAATCAAACTTAGACGTTGTCGTTGCGGCCGACCGACGCAGTGACCATAGCTTGATAGTTGGCGTTATGATCACGGTTGGCGTTGTGAATACAGAATAATAGTTGGCGTTATGATCACGTTTGGCGTTATGACCACAGGTTGATAGTTGGCGTTATGATCACGGTTGGCGTTATGAAAACACAAAATACTCGGTTGGCGTTGTGATTATTGGGCGTTGTGATATGGACCCGTTGTTATTCTTAAAGTCAACTTATTAAAGTTTCTATTGTCACTTTAGAATCAGTCACAGTCACGCACAGTCAACCCTAAATGGGTTTTTAAGGTGCGGTATACCTATCCCATACATCCTGTAAATACTGAGTGATTATTTAAATTTCAGCTTTAGTTATCCATGGAAAAACAATTAAGTCATACCTTTGCTTAATTCACACAAACGAAATTAATTAAAATTTGAAATTTATGAACAGTCAGTAGTACCTAAACATTTTATTCGTGTGTATGAATTAATCAAAGTCATGACTTAAGTTTCCATAGATATTCAGAGCTGAAACTTAAATCATCACTCAGTACACTGCTTCGCGATGTTAAATCAAATTTCTTGCTAAATGGAATATATGTTTATGAAACTGATAAAATTACATATTTACATTTTCGAGGGAGAGAGAAGGAGAGAAGAGCAAAGAATTAAAAAATTAAAGAAGGAGAAAAAGAGTTGGAAATCGCAAGGTTAGGTTACGAGCACCATACATTTGCCTACCATTTTTAACGCTGGGATATTAAGCACTCTAAAATTACCGCTTATGATTAAAAAAGTGCTTTATTTCTATTGTACATAAATATAAAAAAAAAGTTTATACAAGATTTTTTAAATTTTGTTCTCTTATCTTTTAAGAATTACGATAATTGGGGTTCAGTATTCATATGACCCCTTTCTAACTGTGTCATGTATCTCCGGGCGTAATCAATGTCAGAGAGATATCGATATCTATTAGTGGCAATTTTGAATTTTTTTGCTATCTTTATTTCGGCCAGGAAATAAGCTCACCAAATCTGGAAATCCCACAGAATCTCTGTTTCTGAGAGAGTAAGAATTCTTTAAGTACGTCTTTTGTGGATAATAAAAGACCTCCGGTTATTCCATAGTGTGTCAAATAGAGGTTGACGGTTTTGTCATTGCAGCAAAACCACGGAACCACTAGATGGGGCTAGTAAAATTTCTGCTTAACCACATTTTTCAGATTTGTCGTATCCGAATTAACGTCAAATATGTTATTACAATATCGTGCACACGAACTGCATATGGCAAAATTCCCTAGGAGGTGCACATCATGGCGGCCTCCATGTTGGAATCATTTTCTAAGCGACACACGACGCGGCCAAACAAACGGCGCGGCGGCAGTCCATTTTAAATATAATTTCGTGCCGTATTCTGACCACAACAAAATAACAAAAATCAAGTCACTCTAGTTTCGCCACGTCCTTTTACGTCAGGCATTATCTTACAACCATCACTGTCTTCCCCGCCCCTCTACCGCATAACTCAGATGTTCATTGGAGCTCTGACGTCTTCTATGTTTCATTTTGTTTCCACAGAGTTACAACTAAATTGTATGTTCTGTGGTTACAACCAAGGAGAAGAACTTGATGACGGCTACGATCACCATTCAAATTCTATACATTGGAAAATTCAGTGTTAATTAAAGATTTGAAATCTGTTTTAAAAAGTGTCATAATAATTTCAAAACCATTTTGCGTTATTGCCTAAAATAATTAAATCGCAGAGGGAAATAGAAAACTGATAATTTAAGATTTTTCAGCCTGAATTGTACAAAATTTATAGAATTCGAATGATGATCGTAGTTGTCCTTAAAATGCTTAACATTTCTTCTCAGTTAACGGCATCTCCATCTCATTCCGTTTACGAGATCGCTATGCAGGCGCTCCTTATTTTGGATACCCTGTTTAGCGTACTATTTGAACATACTGAGTTTGATAAAATTTTAGTGAGTATATGTTTTAACTTGGCGAATGAAAATTCTCGCTTAAGTTAATATTAATATTTGTTACAGACCTAGTAAGTTTATGAAACTTTCTGCTAGTTTTGAATTTTTGTGCTGAACTTGATCTATAAGGTAAATTAGTATTATCAATGTTAATTGAACACACCAATCCCGTAGCATCTTTATAATATGATGCTGAAATTTTATCAAACATCTCGTATAGTATAGCAGTTCCAATTCTTGGTTGTGCTCGATAGTGCAAGTAGTACAAGTCGATTGGTAAAATTTTACACTTTCTCGTTATTGATAAGTGACTTGTTTATATAATACTTCGCCGAGTTACAATTAATGGCAAATGCTGGAGTGAATTGTGTTTATGCTAAACTGTGTCAGTATTATAGTTTCCATTCTAATACAATAATTAGCTAGCATATTTGTGGTAATGCATTTGTGCTATTTGAATACATTTGCGTAGTTATTCCCATGACAAATTGTAAAAAAGGTAGATATTTTATGTACTAAATTGAAATTAACAATTTTCAGTTTGTTGTGTTTTTTTAGTGTTTTTGAAATATTCAATTTTATAGCAATGCCAAACACTAGTTCTCTCAATGTATTGTAGCTTATTTGTAAACCTCTAATTTTACTTACATTTGTTCAGTTTGATTTACCAATACGTTGAATAGGTAGGTCACCCGATTTTCCGCCACATTTTATGCTTTCTGTTATCTTGTAAAAGCAATTAATTGTACTACAGATTTGTAGAGCAATTTATAATCTTTAGTAGGTATCCAACATTGCTTTGCTTTTATTATTCCTCTTTAGTTTTCCGCCAGACGATGTAGTGTCGTGCGTCGGGATAAATTTTTTTTGTAGTTTCTAATATATTAAAGTAAATGAAAATGAAAATATTTTCGGTCTTTACTGTGTTGTCAATTGTTAATGCTCAAAATATTAGGAACGCAAGGTACAAAATGAATAATTTTTATGAATTTTTTAAAAACAAATGTTTTTCTTTAATCTGTTATTTTTTAAAGAAATGTGCTGTGTAGTTTTACGTTATATATAGAAAAATTAATGTTTTTGTTTCAGTTTTACTTTATATGAAGTCTACCCGAATTTCAATCAAGCTCGCCAATTAAAGACTTTTGCAGATTTCTATCAAGCTATTATTATAAATCAGAATAGACGTGGATTATTTCATAACATTGTGGATATTCTGGTTCCAAAAGAAGTCGAAGAAACATTTGGACAATATCTAATGTGTCGTGGAATGAATTTTAATGTGATGATCGACAGAAGGTACAGTAGGTTGATACTAAAATTAGGATATTGAAATAAAAAATAAAAAAGTAATTTTTCAGTCGTGGGTCAAAATGCGGTATCTGAAAACAATGTAAAGTAATTATTATGATGTATTGTTCGGCTTTATTAACGAAATATTTTAATTATTATTCTTTTACAAATTAAGAAATATATCGGATTGATCAGGAAACTTAGGTATAGGTATCAGGTTCATTTGTTATTGGGTCTTAAAAATAATGAAATAATATTATATGACATAATATTATTGCTGATAAGTAGCCCAACAGGAAATTATTTTTTCCCATTACAATAAAAGGTGTACCGTAAGTAATGCGTGTTAGGTATGGAGGTGGTGGCACATCTCCATGTGAATGTGTGAACACTTAAAAGAGCGGTTTATCAATTCCCTGTAAGTTAGCCAGGCATTAGACTGAGCTTTCTGCGTCGATCGTTCACGAACGTCTTCGATCGTTCTACATCGGTTAGCAGCGTTCTGAAAATGTAACACTATTTTAGTCTGAGTGACCGGTGGCGGTAAAAAATTGTTTGTGGTCATTGCACTGAAGACTAGGTAAATAATTTTTTCCTTTTAAATTCATTAAAAAATGTCCAGTTCAAGTGAAAAGGAACAAATGGTGACCGTTCTTTACGGTTATTGGTAGATAAAACAAGGGCACTTTTAAACAGTTGGGTTACGTTACTTTTAGCACATGCGCACTCTACTACGAACGTTCGTGACCGACCAAAATTTAGAACTGGTTCCAATTTCAAACCGTTCTTTGCAGAACGATCGAGGCCAGCCGTGAACGATCGATCAACGTAACTTTGCCCATAAGAATACTTGTTTTGGAAATTGTCTTAAACAACGGCCAATTATCATGGATAGGAATTATTACAAGAATCTTATCAACGACAATAATTGACCGTCTGTTAGCTTAACAAGGAGTTAGGCGGCAGTCCCACTGAAACCACCGTCAACCACCCACAACTATCAACAGCCATCCACTAAAGTTTAAACACACGTACCTAGTCAAATGGCGCATTGGTTGATGGTGGTGGGTGACTTAGTGGGACCAGTTGATGGCTGTGGGTGGTTGACGGTGGTTCAGTGGGACTGCCGCCTTTATTACGGATTGATAAATCGGCCCTCAGACGGTCTTTATCCGAATTCAGCATGTGACAATCAAATCCATAAATTCTCGACGTAATTTTAGCGCTTTAATACTGTTCATATTTTGTTAGAAACAAATAGAGGAGTCCTCAAAATTTGCGGTAAACACAACAAATACCACTAATTAACACGGCGGCGCCGGAGATTGGAAAATATATTATGGCGCAGAGGTATAGCGGCATTTGATGGACCTAGAACCTAGACCTGTAGAAAAAGAAAACGCCTCTACTACGCTAACTAAAAATATATGTATTCCGTAGTTATCGAATATTAAAATTTGTTCTGTCAAAGTCAAAATACGTATTTCTCTTGACGTATTTTTTATACTCGGTAGGTAATAAATGTTGGTATTTCTATTTTATAAAAATAATTTCAAATATCGGAAATTTCTCTTGAATGCTCCATGTTTTTAGGTTTCACTATTAACTGTCCATCTCATTCTATCACAAATTCGATGCGCTTGTCTAGGTCCACGAGAAAACGCGAGGACTATAACTGACATGCGTCTTGGTTTTTGCTAGTAACACTCATTTTTCGCTTTTATAGTACAGCATTTAAAGTCGCGAGAACTATAAAAAATAATTTATTATCTAATTTACAGAATAACAGTTACTTAACTTAATCTTTCGTTTACTATGCCTCAATAAAGAAGCTCATTTCGGGTAGGCTGTGATTGATTTTAAATTGTCGATAAAAAATTTAATAAGTTGACTATAATAAAGAGTAACAAGCAAAATTTATCATGACTTTTTACATCCCTTCTCCATGTAGTCATAACCAGCTTCATCTCCTCTTACGAGTTATATAGCCCCAATTCAGATTTTGACAAGCCCTCTATGTGGTGCCATCTATTAGATAATCAACTACAAGATTTTTTTCATATACAATACTATAACAAGATCTGGGTTTTTATTGGAAAGTTTCAGTAGTAGTTCTTGAAACATTTCTGGTAGGTAAACCGCTAGACTACAATGCAGTAAAAATACGAGTGCGTCAGAACGACTGTTTTTTGATGTTATTGAGGCCGAGTGCTTTAACTTACAGAAACAATGTTAAGGGACTACTGCTGAAATTTTCCATGAGATAAATGCAAGGTTGAGTTACATTTTTAACAGCACAAATTCTCGAATAATTAATAATAATAATAATCTTTATTGTACAAGAAAAATAAATTTATAATTCTTAATACAAAGAGTAGTAATTCAATCCTAGGGATTGTTATTCTTTACTACTACTAATAAAGCAAAATAAAATACAGCTAAAAATAAAAATAATAATAATAAAATACAGCTAAAAATAAAATTTAAAAAAAAACAATATAGGTGTGCTCCATTTGTGCCATTAAATATTTGGCTTTAATTTTATCTTTAATCGTGTCAGTCGCTGCATCCCTTATATCCTTACATATATCATTGAATATTCTAGGCGCATAACAAGAAAAACTACATTTGTACTTTTCAGTATTATGCCGAGGCACGTACAATCATGTACAATTCATTATTATTTCTCAGTGTTAACTGCGTTTCATATATGGTTGATTTATGAGTTAAAAGTGAATAGAGATAGTACGGAGATTTGGTTTTCAATATTTTACAAACAAAACAACTGTAGTGCAAGCTTCTTAAACTGTCTAATTTTAGTATGCCTAAATTATTATAGATGGGCGTTACATGATCACGTCTTTGTATATTATTATAACCATACTATAACTAAAGCGCAGACCGTTGTTTTGTACACGCTGAAGTTTTCTGCTGAGTGTTTTCGTTAAGTAGGGTCCATAGACTGTGTCACAGTAATGAATTTGACTTAAAACCAAGGGCTGAAAAAACATCCACTTTACTTCACTTGATAAATAGTCTCTAAATTCATAGAGTGATTTTAGTTTCATATAGGCAGCACTAACTAATTTGTTTACATGTTGATCAAACTTTAGCTCACTGTCAAATAGCACCCCCAAGTTTTTGGCACTATTCACAATTTGTATTACACTTGAATTTATACTGATATTTATTTATTCACTTTTTACACTAGATAATTTACGTTTAGAGCCGACAATCACACAAAGAGACTTCTCCGGGTTAATCACCAAGGCATGATTCATGCTTCATGCACCAAGTATGTATTCTTTGTAAATCTTCATTTAGCTCTCTTACCATCTCTACAAGATTCGCAATATGACCTGATTTAATAATTTGTGTGTCATCTGCATAAAGCATAACTTGGCTGTATTCAATATTTTCTATTAATCTTGCAGCATATACAGGGTGTTAGGTAAACATGCGGCAAAAATTCAAGGGGTTATTCCTTGGCCTATTATAAGAATATTTTGTCCTATGATGATTTTTGAAAAACCCCTTTGTTTCGAAGATACAAGGTGAACAAAATTTGCGACAGTAACAACATATTTTTATTATCAAAAAGTCATGTAAAGTTGCTCAATCAAAAAATGTTCGAAATGACTTCCTCCAGCCTGGATACAAGCATTCAATCTTCTCGTCATAGAGTGCCGAACTCTCTCAAACACACCTGCAGGGTTGTTTCTAATTGAGTTACACCTAGCAATTATTTCACAATTCGTCCAAATTCTCCACTGGAGTAGCGTAAACTAATGACTTCAGAGACTGAAAGACCCCCATAAGAAATAATCCAAGGGGTTTAAGTCTGGGGATCGGGTAGGCCATGCGTGTGGGCCACCTCGCCCAGTAAACAACTGCGACCAATTCAACAAATATCTATCGAATATGGTTGTCGCAAATTTTGTTCACCCTGTATCTTCGAAATAAACGGGTTTTTCAGAAATCATCATAGGACAAAATATTCTTAGAATAGGCCGAGGAATAAACCCTTGAATTTTTGCCGCATGTTTACCTAACACCCTGTATAGTGAAGAGTGTCGGTCCTAGTATACTGCCCTGAGGGACTCCTTTCACGATTTTCATGTTTTTAGAGCAGCTATTTTCTATTTTTACATATTGCTGTCGGTTTTCTAGGTAGTTGGTAAATCATTGATTGCTGGTTTCACTAATATTATAATATCCTAGTATATTGATCATGAGCTGGTGGCTTATCGAGTCAAACGCTATACTGAGGTCTAGTAGCACTAGCAAAGATATCTTACTTTTGTCTATGCTATTAAAAGACAATAACAGTGAAACTGTTAGTGAACAACACTCTAAGCAACAAGTAAACAATACTATAGCGACAGCCTTGCCAAGGGGGTTTTATCATAGGAAGCCGTTGTTTTAAACAGGAAGGGGCATTTTTATTGGACCAAGCGAGTTTTTATCGCGAACAACGGAATCCTATTGGCTGACGCTTTGGGTGTTACTTAGTAGCTACTGTACGAAGGAATTTGTCAGAAATAAAATATGTACTTGTTATACATTCATTCGAAGAGGGCACCACATAGACGACCTGTCAAAATCTGAATTGAGGACCTAGCTGGGCATGGTGTAGTGTGCATACCTCCTGCCCGTCTTGGTTAGTGGCGTTTATTGTATGCGCTAATTAAAAGTGTAATAACTTTTTTCTTCTATAAAGTATCTTATCCATAATCTCTAGCAGCTGCATGTCACATTGTAATATTTAGAATTCATGTAACAATTGTATCTATGGTAATTAAGCTTGGTTTAGCTGATCTCGTGTTTAAACTGAGATTGTAAATTCGGCCCTTAGTGTTCTCGAAAATTGCTACACTTCTAGTGATATATCGAGCCAAAAACACCCACAGTTTACATTATTATCAGAGAAGATTCATTCTGCATTTATAAAAGTCGTGACACCGTTTGTTGAGTTTGAAGCAACGATCATTCGGTCTAAAAACAGTCTCGCTCTACCATGGCCTTGCTAACCTTTACACCACCCACATTGGTTATTTTACTTGCGGCGACTTTTAATAACTTGCTACAGATAAATTACTTCAGGAAAATTTTCAATCAGAATGCGTTACGTATTTCCACGCTGCATTTTCTTTAAATTCGTGCTAATTATAAAAGACATCAAAGTTTTGAAACTTTACATTATGAATACAAGCTGTAGTTGCAGGTATTTCCATGAATTTGGTTATTTAAAGATTAATGAGTCGGTTAGTTACACTGATAACTCAGGTACTCAAATGAGTGTAGGATAATCGCCGAATCGTGGGCATATCAAATGATTGTTTATCATTACATCACTAGTTCGCGGGTTTCCTTTAATAGGCTGTTTTCGTATGTTGTTTAATTGCAAAAGTTACTAATCAAAAGTGCTGTAAAAATGCAATCTTATACAATCACACAATCGATTTTTTTAAATTGTAATTCGTTAGCTAGTAGCTATTCTCAATCTTGCTTATAGACAGAATTCCATTCACATTGGTAGTCCTAATAATCCTTCTATGTGGAGTTATAATCGTGCACTGTAGGTCGACAGAAAGACTCAAACTAATATGAAGAGAGCAGCAACAGTATTTACACCCATTACTCATTGCATACTGATAATGGGGAATAAAAATAATAAAATTGTTTGGTATTGCTGATATAGCTAGGAACTTTACTTCAAAGAGTTGCAGTGAATATGTTAAATTAATTAGCCAACATAGGTATGTTGGCATGCATGGTGTTTTCATGTATGCGCAACTAAAGAAAAGCGGCCTCAGGAATCTGAGTTTTATATATTAAGTCAGAGAGCCGTAATTCATAAAATGCGTTATTTGCATGCAGCTTGAATGCATTAAATTTGTACCGCTCTACTACCGCTTTACTAATCCTGTTGAACAAATTAACTAAGAAGTCACAATACCGATTGCACTGTGGGATTGTTGTAAATTATTGAAAAGGTTGTTTCAGTTGACGAAGAGAAGGTTACTACTGGTTTAAAACAGTCAGCACATGAAAAATTTCAAATATCTTCCACCTCACCCGAAATAAAAGTTACATTATTGAATAAATGCACCCATTAAGACGAGCTTACACAAATAAAGCTAATAGCGCCCAATAGACCATGTCGCTTGAGACGTTGGTCTAGAGTCTTCTTGGTAGGTATAAGTTGATACCTGCCCAGGTAAGCAGTTTGAAGACGGTACTGGGTGTTGGTTAACTTCTAAACTGGTTTCAGTTGTATAACTGACTAGCATGGAGCTGCTTTATGCTTTTATACTAATTTGCATGTCCATATATGGACATGAACTTGAATACACGATAATCACTAGATCCTGTATGAAAACTGAAACGGCACGAAGTCTAAGTCAGCACTTAAATTGCCTATCTAAATAAGAATAAGAAAAGCTTGAGTCCACGTGAACTAGCACCAAATATGGCGTGGGCATCGGTGCAAATCTCCAGACTTGCATGTTTAAATATCGGTAAGAAACGTGAAGTAGCTGAACTGGAAGACTCTCTAGCATCTTTGACATGGAAGAAACTACATCATCACGTGAAACCTTCATGTTGAATACAATGATACAGCTGACTGAATTAACATTATAGTTAGGTAATTCAATCATTGACTTAGTGATAATACGTCCCAGCTTTTTTTTCGTTGCTCGCCCTGTAGATTTATCGATTATATCTAGCTGATTATAACAAATTAAATCATTAATTTCATAAAAAATAAATTGTCGCTGGAACTAAAACTAAATTTCAAAACCAATAGAATCTTCGGGTTCAGTATTTCTTTCTTTACAAAAACCTCCCTTACAATTTAGATCTAAAATAATTATGGAAGCACATAATTATTTTTTCATTGGAATCTTATGGTACTTATGTGAACTAATTAATTCTTCATGGTGTATAGGTACAAATACAGTATGCACAACGAAAGAAAAACTGAGGGATATGAAAAGGAGTGACGCGTGACGTGTCGAAAACTTCAGACACTGTGACTTTATTTTATTTCGAGTATGCAACTTGTTAAACTTGAAAACGAGATTTCTTTTAGGTAAAGTAAAGCCTTAAAATATCAGTAACTGAAACTATTTTCTCAAAAATTATGCGGGTGCTGCTTTTTATTGTTTAAGTACCCTTGTTTGCCATACATTATAAATAATTCAATTTAATGTAGGTACAGTCAGCGACAAATGTTTTCACCAGTATGATACCACTGAACACGTTTTTCTGAGAAATATAAGAGGTACCACAACGTCGTTCGTATTGTTTTATATAGGTATGTTGGTAACACTGTTAACAAGATGAAATGAAATATAGAAATGTGGTATATTTCTCAGTAAAGCGGGTTACAGTGGTACAAGACTGGTGAAAACATTAGTCGCTGATTGTACAAAGAAATGTTTAAAACGTCTATGAAATGGTAGAACAATCCCATCCAGTTTTTACTGCTACTCCTACTCCTTATTTTCGTAGTTATTTTGTGCAACTACTGCATTAGTAAAGCGATGGTAGAGCACGTCTACTAGCCATTGACTAGCTATGCTTATGACATATGTAATTTAAGCGAAGTATGGCTGAGTTTGCGCGAGGTTTCTTAACTTACTAATGAGCGACATTAACGTCATTAACCAGCACTTGGGAGCATTTTATTTTTATAATAGCAAACAAAAACAACTTTTTTAAGATGGTGCTTTATCACATCGCTTAGCTGCGGGTGTTCTCGATTTTATACATTGTGCCGCCACACTGCTATATGGTACATCGCTAATACACTTTGCTGTTTTTTAATCGCCGTTGCTAGCTCCACGGTATTGCGCCATTGTCAAGGGGTAGGGGTGATGTCATTAATTCGGCGACGCGATACGAGCTCCACCTACTGCGCATGTCCGGGGACTTATTCCATTATGAAAGTTTCAAACAGTATTAAGTATATTTTAAATTGATTTTTAATTAAATTGCAAGTTGAAAACGATCAACTAAAAAATACTAGAGTAAAGTTCTAATTCTTCTATAAGTCCGAGCGATTGATTTTGTTTGTAATTAATAATTATTATCATTAGATTTCTCAGTAACAGACTTTTACGCCTTGGGAGTAGGCAACCAATAGTACACCACCCCTGCGACTATGATCTCAGGAAGCTGAAATAATTTTCCAAGTCCCCAGACATGCGCCGATTCGGCCGATTAAACGTCACCCCATGACAATGACGTAATGCCGTGGATTTTGTGTCAGAATTATATTCACGTCTGCCATGGAGCTAGCTAGCATTTCCTACATTTGTATGACTGCAATATCAGTAAATCACAATTCCTGTTGCTTTTGATTATTTCGACAGAACCCATGATTATTGAAGTGATCAGTTGTGCAGAATAGATTCACAATGAGAGACATTTTGAGTGGATAAACAAAGTATACAATAAGAGGGATAATTTGAAATAAGAAAGTATTCTCATTACAAACAATTCAATAACTATCGCCTTAATGAGGTGTACGGAAAATTGACTGAACACAATTGATCGAAACACAATTGACCGAACACAATTCACCGAAACACAATTGATCGAAACCACAATTGACCGAAACCACAATTGACCGAACCGCAATTTATCGAAACACAATTTACCGAAACAATTTATTTCTTTCAAACACCTATTTAAAACAACAAATCAAACACAAAGTCTCCACTTGATAATAATGGGTTTTCCATTTATACCTATTTAAAATGCTATTTTATTCATTATTTTGAATATAGTTATAACTGAAAGATACATTTTAAAATGTTCTATAACATTGATATGGCAACATAATGCTGACGTATGTATCCGTTTCTGAACAAATGCACTGATTTCATTTTGCATATAATGCATATTTCAGCATCTTTGAGCATGTGTTTATGTTAATTTTGCACATTTGAGCATATTTATGTTATATAAATAAATTTTTATTAAAGAAAATGCTATAATACTATAAAATACTTACACCAAAAAAGAATAAATGTATAAAAATATTCCAGTTATCTGTAATTATCTATAATTAATTAGTTAATTAATCAATTAATAATTAATTAATTAGGTTATAGTTGTAGCGGTAATAGTGAATAAGTTAATTTTATTTATTATCTTCTGATTTTCTAGTAGTACTAATAATTCTAAAAATTATTATGGGGTTACATAAGAAAATAATTGTGAAAAATTAGAAAACAATTTGCGGTATGCTCAGATGGCTATTAATTTATTGTATGCTTTAATTCTAGGTGACTTTCCTTTAACAGAGCTTTAAAATTAAAGAAACATTCTCATACTTTTCGTAGAAATTTAATAATTTGAATTTTGTTAAACATGGATTGGTAGACAGAAACTGATTGGGTATGGTGGCAAAACAGTTTGAACATCTTCGTGAATTTAAACAGTTTTTTGATACCATAGTTTTAACAATCACATGGTATATTTTTTAACTTTTAGAATTGTTTGTTTAATTTTTCTAGGTTGTTTATTCATTGTTTGTGTATTTTTTTTTTATTTTGACGTTGTGTTAATGCAGAGCTACCTAGATTTAAAGCATACAATAAATAGCCGTCTGAGCACACGCCAAATTGTTTTCTAATTTTTTGCATTATTTTCATATGTTACCCCGTATTAATTTACCACGATTAGAAAGAAAAATAGTCTAGTTTTCTAATGATGTATTGCGTTACACATATTACCGTTTAAGAAAATTCAAGATGGCGGCTGCTCTCAGAAAGTGTGAATGAAAGAAAATTTTTCTATATTGTAAAATATGCGATGTGGTATTGAAGTGTTCCAAATTTCAAATTAATATCTCAAAGCGTTTGAGCGCTACGACTTTGGTCCCATCTTTAATAGCTACCCTGTATACCATTAGTAGGGATTACTTTCCGCCCCTTATGGAAATCCTCATTAATTCCGTTTTCGGTTTTTATATTTATTGCATTAAATGTAAAAATACTACTTAAAAAATCTGCTGATTTCAGTGCAATTCTATAGCCAAATTCGTTAATTTTAAATGATATTTTAAGCTTTTAATCACTTGCGAAATGCAAGACGCATTCAAATAACGCATTGTGAATTACGGCTTTCTACCACAATCTACAATAGAACTGATATCCCCGAGGACGCTTTTCTTTTGTTGCATGTACTGTGCAGTAAATATACCGTGTGTCCCTGGGAAGACGGAACATACGGATCTTACAATGGTAATTTTTTAAAATGATCCACGATTGCTTTGAATTTCTATTTGGTGGAAGCGTCGACGTCGTTATGTCAGCTGTTTAACGCGCTTGCTAATACAGATGTAATACGCGCGTGCGTTATACTAACAAACGATTCAACAATTATTTACAATACCTACGAATTAACAGCCGCGCTCTTGGAAATCAGTTAGAAATAAAATTATTAATTATTTGCTCAAATTGGTTCATGTAAATGTAGAAAGTGTTTTAATTAAATTAAATGAGACTGAGTATCATTATAAAGGTAATAAATACAAAATAATTTGTTTGCAGTTGACGTATGGTTCTAAGATCTTTTTCAGATTATGATGGATTAGGTGAACAATTAAGGCTTTTCGCAAGTTACGCATTATTAGAAACTGAAAATGAAATTACGAAAATTATACTAGTAGGTACATAAAATAATGCTGTAGACCTGTGTTAGAAAACTTTCCTTTTAGTGGAGTAGAAATACGGAAAAAGACGCTTCCTTCTTCAAATTTTTTTTTTGGCGTAGAACCAGCTAAAACCCATATATTCTTGTTCAGCACATTATTCTCCATATGAAATGGTACTTTACGACCTTTTTGGCTGGTACCGACGTTTTTTATTTAAACAAATTGACCAAAATCGTTAATTTTCGAGAAACACCTTTTTTAACAAATACAACCGCCTAACTCTGAAAGTACGTAACATATCGCTTCAATCTTTTTTTTATTTGAAAGCAGATTAATAAGCGCAGATCGTGGTAGTATTGTGATTTGAAAAAAATATATGATTTTTTTGTAAACAATGTCTTTATGGCTCATAGAAAGTTTGATGTAGTGATTTTTTCGGTCGCTTACCAACTTCTTTATTATTAAAAATTTGTGTATACATGCAGCGAAGAATTTTGAGAGAAAGGTCCAAAATTATTTTTAAAATAAAAAGAAATGTCATATGGACCTTATCTTAAATGTTAGCAATTTATTAAAACAAGAAAGCGAGCGCGCTTCGTTATATCAGGCTTCAACGTGGTCAACCCGCATGACGTAGTATTGCATTTACTCATAGATTTAATGTACGGTACGGCAAATGCAAATGATTTTAATGATACTGATGCCCGATTGCACCGTCGTCACTTAAATTTTAAGGGAGCCTTAAAAGTTTAATTGCCATGGATACAATTCTTGGTGACAATTGTATCCATGGCAATTCAACTTTTAAGGCTCGCTTAAAATTTAAGTGACGACGGTGCAATCGGGCATCAGACATCCGAAATGCAAATTATTCATAGGGCTGAGGGAATATTGAGAAAGGAGATGGCAAATTTTGATTTTGGCTAAATGAATTTACGTATCCAACTCCTAATTGTATAAATAATGATAATTTTAAAAATCAAGTACCGAAGAAATTGTTGACATTTGTATCCTGGTTAATTAATGAATCTCGTTATGACAACGTAAATGATGAAGGCAATTCTCAGATTCCTTGCAATATTATTATGAGTCTTTATGATGGAAAATTTAAAATAAATAGTTTTCACGTTAGATTAGGCCTATATATTTACCATTCTGTGGGCAGTAAGAAAATTGTAGATATTCTAAGCCAAATGGGATTGTCTTGTTCTTTCGATGACATAATAAGGCAGTTACTGACTGGAATAGTAAAGGAAATAGGGTTAATACATCAGAAAGCATCTACCTACATGCAGCCATTCAAAATATCGATGAATCTCAACAAAACTTCATTCATGCAAACATGGATAATTTCGACTTTAAATGAAGATACCATTGATGGCAAGTGTTACCACACATTCAATGGCGATGGTAATATTTCAACGCCAATCGGAAGCTACTCTCTCGTACAAGAGTGTCTCCAAAGATGGAAAATATTCACTAAGTAGTGAAGAAATGGAAATACTTTTTCAGAATATTTTAAAATACAAAAGACCCCAAGCGCGACCGGAACCAAAATACAAAATACAAAATATCTCCGAACTTAATCTATCCCCGTGACAAATACAATTATTCTGGAAACCTCAATTTCGCATGGAAAATGTTGCACATCTTAGAATCACTGAATTTTTGGTTTGTACTGATTACAACAACACTATATCTGAAAATCAGATTCAAGTATCGAACATTGCGTATTTGCCGTTTCTAAATGCTCCACGTACAGAATAAGACATCAATGGTAAGATTTGTAGGCTAGGTTAAATATTTTAAATTAATACGGACACGGTAGATACCTACTTGTTTTGTTTCTTGTTAAATTACATTTACTCATCAATACTATTATATAAAGCACAACAGTGTTGTCTGGGTTTACACCCCACCGCTACAAAATTAAAAAAAGGACAGCTCAATATAAACTTCATATAATGTGTGAACGCTGACTTTATTATAAGTGTGGGTTTTCACCCCACCGGTACCAAAAAAAAAAAGGGCTGCTCTGTATAAACGTCCTATATCGTGTGAACGCAACGTTAAACGGTTGTGCGGGCGTGCCAAGGTCAGTGGGGCGTGTTACATTCAGATTTGTCAGTAGTGCCAACCGCCGAAAATAAAATATGTTAGCGGGTACACTCATCTAAAGAAGTATTTTTTTTTAAAGTAGGCCTTTTCCTGCTTTATAAAGCAGTTTCCATCAAATAAAGAAACATTAGTGATGTCTTAATGATCTAAGCTTCCCCTGGATGGGCTATTTCGCCTCGAAAAGTGGTTGTAGTTTAAAAGCGAGTTTTGGTTATGTTCCAGTGTTTACATATTTCGACCGCAGAACAATCCTAATATTATTTTCTGCATTTAAACTAGACTTCGATGTTTCTAACATTACAAACACGGACTCCAGGATCCCTTTGACAGGTATTAGTACAGAACCTCCACCGTATGCACCTAAATAACCCCAAGGACCCGCAGGAATTAATAAAAGAATTAAAAATTAGCGATTTTCAAGATTTTTTTTCTGGAGTTACAGAGAGAGTCCTCCCGAATCTCGACCGTGGGGACCTAGGGGAGACAACCCTACAACCCTTCTGGCGTTTTTCATACTTTTGCCCTTTTCGGAAATTATAAATTTTTGCAATTTGCTCTACACGTCATTCGACCAGACTTCAGAGAGTGAAACCCCACGCAGAAGGTCTCCAGGTTCATAAGCTTACACGTTCGGACTCCCGGGTCACCTAGAAAGACAAAAGCACGGCACCTCCTCCGCGGGCACCTAGAGAACCCCAGGAGGACTTCGGAAAATAATTAAAAATTAGCGATTTTCACGATTTTCTTTCTGGAGTTACAGAGAGAGTCCTCCCGAATCTCGACCGTGGGGACCTAGGGGAGACCTTCCCCTACAACCCCTCTTCTGGCGTGTTACATACTTTTGCCCTTTTCGGAAATTATAAATTTTTGCAATTTGCTCTACCTACACGTCATTCGACCTGGAGACTTCAGAGAGTGAAACCCCACGCAGAAGGTCTCCAGGTTCATAAGCTTACACGTTCGGACTCCCGGGTCACCTAGAAAGACAAAAGCACGGCACCTCCTCCGCGGGCACCTAGAGAACCCCAGGAGGACTTCGGAAAATAATTAAAAATTAGCGATTTTCACGATTTTCTTTCTGGAGTTACAGAGAGAGTCCTCCCGAATCTCGACCGTGGGGACCTAGGGGAGACCTTCCCCTACAACCCCTCTTCTGGCGTGTTACATACTTTTGCCCTTTTCGGAAATTATAAATTTTTGCAATTTGCTCTACCTACACGTCATTCGACCTGGAGACTTCAGAGAGTGAAACCCCACGCAGAAGGTCTCCAGGTTCATAAGCTTACACGTTCGGACTCCCGGGTCACCTAGAAAGACAAAAGCACGGCACCTCCTCCGCGGGCACCTAGAGAACCCCAGGAGGACTTCGGAAAATAATTAAAAATTAGCGATTTTCACGATTTTCTTTCTGGAGTTACAGAGAGAGTCCTCCCGAATCTCGACCGTGGGGACCTAGGGGAGACCTTCCCCTACAACCCCTCTTCTGGCGTGTTTCATACTTTTGCCCTTTTCGGAAATTATAAATTTTTGCAATTTGCTCTACACGTCATTCGACCTGGAGACTTCAGAGAGTGAAACCCCACGCAGAAGGTCTCCAGGTTCATAAGCTTACACGTTCGGACTCCCGGGTCACCTAGAAAGACAAAAGCACGGCACCTCCTCCGCGGGCACCTAGAGAACCCCAGGAGGACTTCGGAAAATAATTAAAAATTAGCGATTTTCACGATTTTTTTTCTGGAGTTACAGAGAGAGTCCTCCCGAATCTCGACCGTGGGGACCTAGGGGAGACCTTCCCCTACAACCCCTCTTCTGGCGTGTTTCATACTTTTGCCCTTTTCGGAAATTATAAATTTTTGCAATTTGCTCTACACGTCATTCGACCTGGAGACTTCAGAGAGTGAAACCCCACGCAGAAGGTCTCCAGGTTCATAAGCTTACACGTTCGGACTCCCGGGTCACCTAGAAAGACAAAAGCACGGCACCTCCTCCGCGGGCACCTAGAGAACCCCAGGAGGACTTCGGAAAATAATTAAAAATTAGCGATTTTCACGATTTGTTTTCTGGAGTTACAGAGAGAGTCCTCCCGAATCTCGACCGTGGGGACCTAGGGGAGACCTTCCCCTACAACCCCTCTTCTGGCGTGTTACATACTTTTGCCCTTTTCGGAAATTATCAATTTTTGCAATTTGCTCTACACACTATTCGACCTGGAGACTTAAGAATGTGAAACCCCGCGCAGAAGGTCTCCAGGTCCATAAGCTTACACGTTCGGACTCCCGGGCCACCTAGAAAGACAAAAGCACGGCACCTCCTCCGCGGGCACCTAGAGAACCCCAGGAGGACTTCGGAAAATAATTAAAAATTAGCGATTTTCACGATTTTTTTTCTGGAGTTACAAAGAGAGTCCTCCCGAATCTCGACCGTGGGGACCTAGGGGAGACCTTCCCCTAAAACCCCTCTTCTGGCGTGTTACATACTTTTTCCCGTTTCGGAAATTATCAGTTTTTGCAATTTGCGCTACACACTATTCGACCTGGAGACTTAAGAATGTGAAACCCCGCGCAGAAGGTCTCCAGGTCCATAAGCGTACACGTTCGGACTCCCGGGCCACCTAGAAAGACAAACAAAAGCACGGCACCTCCTCCGCGGGCACCTAGAGAACCCCAGGAGGACTTCGGAAAATAATGTAAAATTATCGATTTTCAAGATTTTTTGTCTGGAGTTACAGAGAGAGTCCTCCCGAATCTCGACCGTGGGGACCTAGGGGGGACCTTCCCCTACAACCCCTCTTCTGGCGTTTTTCATACTGTGCCCTTTTCGGAAATTATCAATTTTTGTAATTTGCTCTACACGCTATTCGACCTGGAGACTTAAGAATGTGAAACCCCACGCAGAAGGTCTCCAGGTCCATAAGCGTACACGTTCGGACTCCCGGGTCACCTAGAAAACCAATAACACGGCACCTCCTCCGCGGGCACCTAGAGAACCCCAGGAGGACTTCGGAAAATAATGTAAAATTATCGATTTTCAAGATTTTTTTTCTGGAGTTACAGAGAGAGTCCTCGCGAATCTCGACCGTGGGGACCTAGGGGGGACCTTCCCCTACAACCGTTCTTCTGGCGTTTTTCATACTTTTGCCCTTTTCGGAATTTATCAATTTTTGCAATTTGCTCTACACGCTATTCGACCTGGAGACTTAAGAATGTGAAACCCCACGCAGAAGGTCTCCAGGTCCATAAGCTTACACGTTCGGACTCCCGGGTTACCTAGAAAAACAATAGCACGGCACCTCCTCCGCGGGCACCTAGAGAACCCCAGGAGGACTTCGGAAAATAATGTAAAATTATCGATTTTCAAGATTTTTTTTCTGGAGTTACAGAGAGAGTCCTCCTGAATCTCGACCGTGGGGAGCGTTGTACGATTTTTAACTTCGGAATATAATTTAAATCGTAACAACCAATACTATACATTTTCAATTCAAATAAATAGTAGAGATTACAATAGATATTAAATTCGTTTTATACGACCCTACTGTAAACGCGGCATGTGCTGCGGGTACCCAGCTAGTTATAAATATTGCGTTATTTTATTAATAAAAAATGCGTCACGTGATCGCGTCGTTTGGTTTAGGTAGAAATCAGACTGCAGGATCGTTCAGGACCGACCGTTCACAGCGAGCGATCGTCCGCGACCGGCCAAAATTTTAAAAATCACACTGCTCGTCCACATTCAGGCACCTGTCAAGTAAAAAATAAAACTGAAGTGACAGAACTTATTATTTAACCATGTTAAATATTGAAACCGCATTCACAAAATACTATCAGGCATTATAATATATTTTATGCTGTCAGCTAAGGTGTGTTTTTTACGTTTGTTAGTAGGTAACCTAAAAATTGTGCATGCGTTCGTAGGTTAAGAGCGTCCAAATTTCAAACAAGTTTGAAATTCAAATCTGGACGGTCGATGCCGGCCTACGTGGTCGTTCGCATCCGCTGCGGTCTGAGTTTAGTCATATAAGTACATGTATTTGAAATTTTGGTCGGTCTTGGACGGTCGCTCTGGTCGTGCAGTCTGATTCCTACCTTAGTTTATAATACGTGTTCTAGTGGCGAGACTCGTTGCGAGTGATCACACATTTCGCTCATTACCTAACGTGTATATGCGCGAGCTCGAATAAAAATTCCTAGCATTTAAGATAAGGTCCATATGACATTTCTTTTTATTTTAAAAATAATTTTGAACCTTTCTCTCAAAATTCTTCGCTGCATGTATACACAAATTTTTAATAATAAAGAAGTTGGTAAGCGACCGAAAAAATCACTATATCAAACTTTCTATGAGCCATAAAGACATTGTTTACAAAAAAATCATATATTTTTTTCAAATCACAATACTACCATCATCTGCGCTTATTAATCTGCTTTCAAATAAAAAAAAGATTGAAGCGATATGTTACGTACTTTCCGAGTTAGGCGGTTGTATTTGTTAAAAAACGTGTTTCTCGAAAATTAACGATTTTGGTCAATTTGTTTAAATAAAAAACGTCGGTACCAGCCAAAAAGGTCGTAAAGTACCATTTCATATGGAGAATAATGTGCTGAACAAGAATATATGGGTTTTAACTGGTTCTACGCCAAAAAATTTTTTTGGCACAATTTTCTCTCATTTCTACGCCACGTATGCAAGAATCCGGCTCCTTAAAAATCAAATACTTTTAATGTAGGTAACAATTATTTGATCACATTAAATTGCCGTAGAAATAAAGATTTCATATTCGTACACACTAACTGATGTTAATATTCGCTTTTTCTTTGATTTCATCTTAATACAGTCTTATGCAATTAGCATTGTAGCATGTTTCATCTTCATCATAAAGCTGATTGTCGCATCAAATTCTTCGGTTCATACATCAAGATCATCCTATTAAAGTAAATTTTCACATTTCACATGTAATTTAACTGGGATTACTGATTGTCAACTCTAAACTGTACTTCAGTTAAGGTAGGACCCCATTTAAAAAAAAAATTAACATGAACATAACCTTTAATTGTCTTTGGTTTTAGTAAATTGACATTTAAAATACAAACAAAAATGTTGATCTGGAGAGGATCATACATGATCGGCATGGAAATCGTTAACGATCGGTGACATTCGTGTAATTGTTTCAAGGCGAATGCTTCAAAGCACTCGTGGATCATTTTAAAAAATTAGCATTATAAAGATCCCTATGTTCCGTCTTCCCAGGGACACACGGTATAAACGGCAAGTCCAGTCTCTTGAGCCCGTAATTATACTTACTATTGTCTAATAGTTTAGGTTTATGTAATAGCGTTAGATTATTGAGTTCTAATTTATTTAAATATTGTCCACGTACGGGCACTATTCTATTTCATAAAACAAACGTCGCTATCGTTGCATCTTGGGCTGTAGGAAAGTCTGTTCTATGTGCATATACGATGTGTTCCGGGGCTTAGACGTCTAAGTTCCGGGGTATGCGCGGGTATATCTACCCTTTGAAGAGAAACAAAAAACCGCTTGTTAGATTGCTAGTACTGTAGATTTTGTAACTCCGAATTTTCTAGAAATTATTACCAGAAACTACGGTATTACCAAGGTACCTTGAGCAAATAATATTTTTCGTGGAACAAGGAATCTGTAAAAGACCATAATCCAATAACATTTCAGAATAGGTAGATACCGGTTGCAACCACCTGTAACTTTCTCCAAACTCCATTCATTTCTGACCCATCCAAATATTTTAACTCATTTAACCGAGGCTTTTGCATAGAGGTTTTCTGAAAATACGATGCAAATGAAGCTGTTAGTGGTTAGTTTTACCTACTACGTATTTTTTTGATTATTTATTATTATTGGTATAATTTATATTAGATATTAGTAAGTTATGGCGAGTAAGTAGGGTTAGAAATTGTATGTTTATGATATTCGCCTTTTTTAGTTAACGTTTTAATTTTTTAAAATCCTAAAAATTTTGGTTACCTATACTCGAAGCATTTAATAGGAATACAGCACTGGTTATAGTAATTGGGACTGCTGTTTATATTCGCATCAGGTTTGTCTGCTTTTCTTCATGCTTCTTCTGATTCCACTTGAAATTATTGCTTTTTCAAATATGATTTTAGTATATAATATAAATTAGGAAGTAGTGTTTCAATTTATAAGGGATTCCCATACTATTTCGTATCAAATGTTTGACTTAGAGCCTTTTTACCCGTCAGAGAATTACTCCGAAAATTATTGTGAAAATTACTCTGAAAATTTTCATATATAATACCACTAGTGATCATGAATTTGCCGGCAATTATCACAGTTGATATCACGACTGCTTGTTGCGTTGACAATCGGCCCAAGTCCGAAGGACGCGGGCCGATTGTCTTAAAGCAACAAGCAGGAGTGATATCAACTTTGATAATTGCCTTGGAAAAATCATTCACGAGTGGTATTCAACTAGACAATTGACAGAAAGAAGTATTTAACATGAATATTAAATTTATTTTTAAAATCGAGATACGAAATCTAAAACAATCGAAACCTAGTCGTGTAATTGCCGCGGCAATCACCCTACTAGGATGATTGCCGCTTACATTAGATTGTGATTGGTTAACATCATCAAAATAAAGCGTTCTGATTGGTTCAAAGTACTTGAGGTCAATTGTCATATATAATACCACTAGTGATCATGATTTTGCCGGCAATTATCACAGTTGATATCACGACTGCTTGTTGCGTTGACAATCGGCCAAGTCCGAAGGACGCGCAACAAGCAGGAGTGATATCAACTTTGATAATTGCCTAGGGAAAATCATTCACGAGTGGTATTATTCAACTAGACAATTGACAGAAAGTAGTATTTAACATGAATTTATTTTCAAAATCGAGATACGAACAGTAAACAAAATACAACCTAGTCGTGTAATTGCCGCGGCAATCACCCTACTAGGGTAATTTCCGCTTACATTAGATTGTGATTGGTTAACGTCATCAAAATAAAGCGTTCTGATTGGTTCAAAATACTTGAGGTCAATTGTTAGAGTAATTTTCACAATAATTTTCGGAGTAATTCTCTGACGTGTAAAAAGGCTCTTAGCCTACATAGATAAATTGAGTAGTTCATTCGTGTTCGGATGGGATAGGATTAAGCTTTGTAGCAATAGTTTTTCAAATAATTTAATTGAAGATTGGTAAGAGAATTATGGGTGTGTGTGATGATGACTCATTTAGATTACCTGATTGTGAGTAGTTTTCGAAATCGAACTGTTTGAATCCGTAAATAAAAAATGTGATTAGCAATAAAAAAAAACGATAAACGACTTATTGTTTCTATTTTAATGTTTCAATATTAGCTTTTTGAACGGTGCAATAATAAGAGATAGAAATGGCAAATTTTTTACAGTTTGCAATAAAGCTTTGAAAATATGTAATTTCATTCTTACGGACTCCATCCATCCAGAATGCGAGTCAATAATTGGTCCTAGAAGCTTCCCTTTTCGTTTGTAAACTCTCCTTGTCCTGCGCTTCCACCAGTTTTCAAAATAAAGGAAGTCTGGATCTAGAGAAATCCTTTAGGGGCGGGAAGGGGTAAATGATCCGGGAGGTACGACGAACCTCCAGGCGATGATGTTAAATTCGAATTTTTTATACCTGGTCTGGGGGGGGGGATTAACCCTATTAACCCCCCCCCCGTGGAATCGTGCTTGGTGTAAAGTGTATCAGAACATTCTCTTATTTTGAATAATTAGTTTATTATATCTTAGATTAAATTTACGGCAACAATCTTTTCGTAAGTTTCTAATTTGAAAATAATAAGAATGTAAAAAATTCTTCAAACCTACAAGAAGCAGTTCAAGCAACTGCGGTTAATTAACAACTTTTATAGTTACACTAAATATGTCGAATGTGCAATTCTATTAAAACAATGAATGATATAATGGATCATAAAGTAATGTAATCTGATTTATAGGTGTCGGGATAATCTGTAATTAAACGAAAATTAGGTAATTATTACTTCATGAAAATAGATTTCGAATCAATTTACCTAACATTATTGAAATTTGTTTATGTTTTGTCTAAAAAAATCTTCAGTTTTCGTAAAACTCTAAAAATGAATTCTATACGCGAAAATAAACATGTGTCATACCTATATCATAGGGTTTTTCATGAGCAACCCAGTAGACATTTCACGCTACGCGGTCGCGCGTCAACTGTTTCTCGCAATCGGCAATATGTAACATTGCGGTTTAATATACAAATATTTGTATTTATTCTTTTAGGTCATCCCAACATATATTTCCAAAACTAATATCAGAATATAGGACAAACGCTGATCTAGGAAATATTAATTTTGGAAAATACCATAGGTTTGATGTGGTAATCTACAACATGACTTAATAAGTAAGGGGATTGCTGGAATAGCTTTTAGATGTGATTTTCATTACTGTGATTTTGAACCTGCTATTTTGCATTTTATATCCAATTGGGAAATGCTATTTTATTACAGCTGATTAAAAATGACTATTATAGTTAATGGTTATCGTAAACGCGCTAGCAATTTATAGTAGGCTGCAGTAAGTAGGTTAATTGTTATATGATTAGCTTGCTGCTTTATAGTACTATACAAAGTAACGATTTAAGAACAATTCATGTTAAAGTAGTAGTATCGATTGTAAAGTAATGAATTGTAGATTCGGTCCTATCTTCAAAGTTTAGCATGGAGGTATCCGTATTTAGTAACATTAGAAAAGTTTGGAGAAAGTACCGAAGGCCGTGATTTGATAGCAGTAAAAATATCTACTGGAGGAAATACTAAAATTAAACCAATGATCTATATAGATGCAGGAATTCACGGAAACGAGAGGATTGCTCCTGCACAAGCTCTCTTTACTATACAGCAGCTTGTGGAAAATCCTCGTAATTCGCATCTAATTACAAATGTTGATTGGTTAATTTTTCCAGTTGTAAACCCAGATGGATATGAGTATTCCCTTGCATTTGTAAGTATAAAAATAAATTTTATTTTATACATAACTCATCATAGATACATGTTTTTTTATTGATCATTTATTTATTCTCCTTACATTTATTGTCTTTCCTTCGTATCGAAAATGCTCTTAAATTCAGCGATGTGTGTAAACTTTATTTGATAATATGCTAGATTGGGCCATTTTGTAAGGTAGCAGTTTTTAATCTGGACTTAAACTGCAGAATATCTCTTTTCATTAAATTTTGTAAACATCGGATGATACCAATTTAATTTTTTCCCGAAGCCAAAAAACTTCGCTTCTGCCTAAGTCAACCTTTCCCTAAGGAACATTGCATATTGAATAATTCAGCGGGTAAGGTTATTCTCTGCTTTTACTGAATATTACAATGAATTACATTTTACCGTCTATCCTTTCTTCTTCCAATTAATTTGTTTGAATATTTCTTAAATGTTGGCATAACAAGCTTGGGTGAAATTGAATCCTTTTACCTGACTCCTATATTGGACTTGATTTTCTTATTATTATTTCTTCTAATAAACTTGAACATATTGCTCTATTATTCCTGTACCTACGTCTATGGTCTCTTCGGTAATTGCTTAAAGCAGTTAAGACCTCATAGCTCTATAAAATTGACCAATTTTAGTAATACATGAAAGTGTCTTCATAGTGTGAAATAGTATTCGTTGGATTTTTGTATTATTGTGTGTTATTATTGATGCACTTATCACACAGTAATCGTAATACCTACTGGTGTTCCACCATATTTAAGCGTTTCTACTATTATTTCATCTTATCCAACACATTTTCCATTTCTTCGAATGTGCTACTTCCTCGCTAGATATGCCTAGAATTTTTCTTGACCTCGTTTTGAGAGTTTAATTCTAGTGTCTATTTTAATCCAGATTCACTTTTTATTACATACACAAAATAAATCAAATTTTGAGAACCCATAGGATAAATTTATTATTCTTGAACTAATTCGTTTGGTTTCGTCATAGAATACCACGGGTAGGAAAACACGCTCTAAAGGATTATACTGTACTGGAGCAGATGCCAACCGCAATTTTGATATCTTTTGGGGAATAGAACTAGGAAGTAGTTCAAACGAATGCCAAGACACTTACCGTGGACGAAGACCATTTTCAGAACCTGAAAGTCGAGCAGTTAGAGATATAATACTAAAATATTCCAATAGAATAAAGTTGTACCTGTCATTTCACGCCTATTCTCAGTTAATCATGTATCCGTGGAGTCACACTCCGCAACCACCGATAGATGCATATGAGCTTTATAATTTGGGAAAACGTGTATCGTCCGCAATAAGTAGGGTATCAGAAACACATTATGGGGTTGGACAAATTCGACATGTGATGTATCCCACTTCTGGAGATAGTATTAGTTGGGCCAAAGCAGTTGCTGGAATTAATCTTTCTTATGCAATTGAATTGCCACCTAAACTAACAGACCCACCACTTCCTTTAGCGTGTATTAAATTTGCTGTTATGGAAATGTTTGAAGGTATTAAAGCTTTTCATAAATATATAGAAAAAAAATATTCGATTAGATAATAGTATATTTGTAATTATTTATTTATTTTAATGTGTATGTATATTTAGGTATGTATAATTAAATTATTATGTAAGTGTAAGTGTATCTAAGTGTTAACATAACATTTTTATGATAAATTGTGTATGTTTATTCGCCACGGAAGGAACCTAATGCTACAAAAGCCATCAGTAATAGTAGAGAATGGAGAGAGGAACACAAGATACGAAGAAATCATCCAAAGTTACCCAGATTGAGACCCAAGACAGCCCAATTCACAAAAATCTAAAAATGGATAATTAAAGCATTTGGTATCTCAGGTTCCAGGTGGTATCAATCAAAATGAGAAGCGGTAGACAAAGAAGCGGATGGTTCGACACAACAAAAGGCAAATGAAGGTTAACAATTTATTTCTGTCCAAGGAACAAAGAGTGTGTACTACCTACTGTAAATGTTCACAACCTACACTGTTATTAATGTTAAATATTGGTGGGTTTTGATATGTATCCGATTTGTAAACTATTTGATCACAATATTATATGGTAAGTATGTAACAAATTGAAGCACCAATTGACGTTCATAAAACATCGAACTAAACTAATTGGAAAATTAACATAAACAATAAAATTGTTATCCATACAAGCACTTTTAAAAATGGGCCCGGAAAAGTTTAAGTAGTACTGTAAGACCTATGCGATCCACATTACATTATTCCAAAATTCGAACATATTTAATTTAGTATAAAAATTCATTTAAAAATTTAAATATTTATTTCAACATTTATTACGAAATTTTTATTACTTGCATAACTATTTTACATATGGAAATATGAGTTGAAATCAGGTACTTTACGTATTGAATCTGTTGAATCTACTGGCAGGAACGGCACACCTGAATAAAGTAGAAGAACAGAAAAAGTTACTAAGAATACCTACCTAAATAAAGGTGAGATAAGTAATGATATCGAGAGACATGGAAAATTTTGGGAAAGTATGAATTCAAAGATTACGGTTGTGATAAAAACGAGCATATATTGTAAATTTGGATTATTTATATTATGTTTAATGTTAATACCGTATAATACAAAATAAGTGTTATCTTGTGTATGTGAATACACACAAAGTTTTGAAGTTTTGTAATCTTATCAATGAACGCCACTTGAACTATTTGTACAGTGTGAAATTGTTACATCGGCTTTATATCCTCATCAAAAGTAGTCACGAGAACATCAATCAATCGTATGAAGTATACTAGAAATATTTTACAGTCAATTATTCAATTTACTCTTGAACACAATACATCAGTTTAGTTTTAATAAGTGTACAGACAACATGACTGAGCCTGGAGTGTTATTAAATCCCGGAGAAAATATTAAGCCCATCCTCGATGTGGAAGAATGCAAAATACTACTGGAAGCACTTTATGGCTTAGAATGTTGTTCAATTACAGAATTAAATGGTTATGATGATAAAAATTATAAAGTGCTGGTGAACGAATCTAGCATTAAAAATAAAAATATTGAAGCAGTATCTAAAGATGGATACGTTCTTAAAATAATGAATTCGTTAGATTCGAAAAAGATTCCGTTTGTTGAGGCTCAAACTGCTTTAACGCTGCATTTGTGTAAGTTTGTATTGATTTTTGGGGGGAATTCTTAATTAACATATTAATAATATTATAATAGCATAATACGACACTTATTTCATTTATTAGGCTTCGTGTGATAGAATAAAATACTTATGCGTATTTTTCGCTTATTATTAGTTGATTATATATAATTGCACAGCCTGCTGTACTAAAAATAATATTATCAATTGATTTGATTTCTAAATATTTTCTTGGTTCGTTTGGTTTGTATTGATAAGAAATTACTATGATTCTCCTCAAAGTTTAATTAACTTATTGATTAAAGGCCAATGTACCGATAATTAGTTTAAATTTAGCTTTCAATTATCTGATTCAACTAACTTATAGTTTAATTTGATCTCTTCAGGGTCATGAGGTTATAAATTCAAAATACAGGGTGTCATCGAAACGATATATTTTAAAGATAATCAGAGATAGGTCGAAATAAAAATAAACATGTATATTATTTTTTTCCTATCGTGTATAGTAAGGAAGTAAAAGAGTTTACCGTCAATGTTTGACTAATAGTAGCCCTTTCTTTTCTTTCAAACACAGTTGGTGATTTATTCCCTAAGGGCACAAAACTCTCATAGTAAGGAATTTTCCTTTAGTAAACAAAACTTTCTTAAACGTGTCCACCCGTGGCAACATTATGACTTTTTGCAAGTCAGCCGACACAAAAAGTGAATCTACTTCCTGAACTTTTTCCGAATTCCTTTTATATGCTACTCTGGCTTTTTTGCCTTTTCTATGTGTTTCGGCCATCGTTCACAAACTTGGCAATCAGCTTGCAAGTTGCTCTGGGCGTGTTCTTTATTGTGAAATTTAACACATTTCGGACTCTTCGTGGCCTAATTTTGCGAAGGAGATATTTTCCTGTTTAATTTGTAGGCGGTATAGTTCATAAGAGCTTGATATTAGGATATTGTGATATTGTGAAATCTTTGTACGTTAAAATTATACTGATGCCACTAGGCAAATAGTACCTTACATGACGGGCATGTACACGCCTGTAATGCGATATGCATGGATGGAAGGATTCGATATGTTCGGATATTTCAGTAGTCGAAATTTTGTATGGTGCTTCTTGTTTTCCCCGTTCCGCTTGTATGATAGAGAGTTTTTGAGCACCGTACGCTAAGAGTACGGTAATGCTAACACTAACGTATTTGTCAAGCAAAACAATATGTTGCTTAGCAACGCAGTATGTTGCCTAGCAAAGACGTTACCGTTAGCGTTAGCGTACTCTAACGTATAGCGCTCAAAAAGTCTCTATTATTACAGAGTTTGTGCAATTATACCTACGTTAAATTCCCCGTAAACCAGCCGTAAACGGTAAAATCATGTGACTGATAACGATAAACCTTTAAGGGAAGGTACCATTTTAAACAGTTAGAGCTTCACGCTAAAAAATCAGCGATAATTGAACATAACCCACAGTCATCTATGAAATAAGTATACTTCTTCAGTTTGTAAATTTATTGGTAAGTAAATAAAAGGAGCAGTAATTATCTAAGCAATGTAAGCATTACCTACAAGAAATCAAGCTTTTTTTTACAACTATTTTCAGAATTTAATTTAATATTGCAGTGAGAACTGGATTGAAAATCGGAGTTTGATTTTATTAACCACCAAGAGTACGGTAACGCTGGCACTAACGTCTTTGCTAAGCAAAACAATATGTTGCTTAGCAAAGGAGTGTGTTGCCTAGCAAAGACGTTACCGTTAGCGTTGGCGTACTCTAGCGCATAGTGCTCTAAAACTCTCTATTCGTAGTGAAATAACGTGCTCCGATAAATTTTAAGCGTTTCGCTATTAGTACCTATCTGTGCTGTACAATATTATCAGATTCGGGGTATAGGTGAAATAATAAATTTTAGCGATTTTAATGCAGTTAAGGGGTTTTTGTTACGTATTAGAGAGTTTTAGCAACCTTCCGTTAAAAGTTACGCTAAACGCTAAAGTCCGTGAGTACCGAATAGCGGTAGGTAGGAATTTTAGACGTTTAGCAATACCGTTACCGTTGGTACGCATTTAAAGATTCGCGTCAAATGATATCTTAACCTCATTGTTTTGGTTTTACTTGTGAAGAAGGTATGTGAACCTTTATAATATTTTTTCTTTATATTATTTATAATATTATTGTTTTTTCTTCATATTAACCAATACAAATAGTAAAACTTCCCTAAATTTATCAAACGGTAAAGCAAACGCTAAACACATTCGAATACCGTAAACCGGTATCTAAATAACGTTACGCGCATGCGCACAAGCTGCTAAATTGGCGTTTAGCGTTACCGTGATCATTACGGGTAGTTGCTAAAACTCTCTATTAAAGGTGCAAAACGTTGTGCTGAATAGTTTAGTATAAAAATTTCAATTTTCGAATTTTTTGCTGATACAGGGGCATTGCTTAGGACGGTAGTGTAGTCGTTTGTTTTTTCTTTTTAATTCGCATTCTGCGTACACGGATTCCGGATGAAGAATTGGTTCAAGGAATCCCCTCTCGTAAAATGCGACTGTTTGTCTTTTATTTTTCCTGTTTAGCTCAAAATTGTCTTGTCATACGCGTGAGAACTAACATCCCACGCTGCGGGTTGCGCTTAACATTCTCCTCTGTCATCTGTCTGTCATGTGTGTGTCCAAATGATGAGTAGGCCCAGGGTACAAAAAGCAATTATTTGGGGCTATACTTTATATTTTTTTATTTTCCAACTATCCTAATTACTTAATCTCTTTTCTATTGATTTGCGGCATTTGACGTAGGGAACAGTTGGGTAGAGCTATTATTACCACGGGTAGAGCCGGGAACTTAGTGTAAAATGAGCTACAAAAATTGTTTTCGTAGTTAAATAAATTAATAATTAATTTGGTAGGTGTAGTAACTCCTCCAGTTTACAATGAACGTACCCGTTTTTGTTTGGTTATTTTTATCACTATTACCATTTTAGATGATAAAGGTATACCCTGTCCAAAACCAGTAAAAAATCGAAATGGAAACTATTATTCAGTGGAGAAATTTCTAAGTGGTGAACATGTGGTGCGTGTCTTAGAATTCATACCTGGGTCCATTATGAATCAAGTTGTCCCAACTCCTCGTCTATTTTACCAGGCTGGTAAATATGCAGCTTCGTTGGATTTTATATTACAAGTAAGTCATAAGTAAATTTAATTAACTATACCATTACCTGATTTTCCAACAGACATTTCATCATCCTGCTTATGATTCTCATCAAACTCTTTGGATGTTGGACTCCGTACCGCATTTGTCACAATTTTTATTTGCCGTAACTGATAAGAAAAGGCGACAGGTTGTAGAGGCTGTTATTCAGCAATTTACGGATCGTGTTCTTTCCATTCGAGAAGATTTGGAAAAAGGAGTTATACATGGTGACTTGAACGAACAGAATATCGTTGTGGAAAATGTTAATGGGGAATGGAATATCAACGCGATTTTAGATTTCGGCGATACGCAGATCTCATGCTACTTGTTTGAACTAGCCGTTCTAATCACTTACATGATAATTCTTGGAAAAGATCTGAATGCTGCTGGTTATGTTATTGCTGGTTATTCAAGTATTCGTGTACTAACTGATTTAGAATTTTCTTTGTTAAAGGTATTGTTTAGTAATTGAATTGTCTTACTCTTAATGCTCATATTTGTAGGTTTGTGTGGCTGCAAGGATGGTGCAATCATTGGTAGTAGGCGCTTATACTAATTTACATGATCCAGGCAATTCTTATGTTTTAACAACGGCTGCTGCGGGGTGGGAGCTTTTAGAAAAGCTCTGGACAGAACCCGAAGAGAAAGTGTTAGATAAATGGAAGACAGTGTCCAAGAGTTATAATTATGTAGATTAAATATGGAATACGAAAAAATGGAAATAAATTAATAGATTCCGTAAATTTGCAGCAAAGTTCGCAGCTTTAATACCTATATTTGCTAAAACATGAAACTCAGAAACTCGATATTTTCAAAAGGTAACACGGGCGTGAATTCCCAAGGAAGAAAATAAAATCGTTTTACTGAGTAGGTACTACAGTGTTGATACAAACGCCAAGTTATAATAATTATTGATAATAGAGAAATCCGAGAACTAACAATTTCAAACTTTTGTATCAAATATGTGCACAACAGATAGTCTTCTGCTATAATATACTTCACCGTCTCCCACTACACAATGCAGTCAAATCAACTAGCATGATCAAAAAAGTTTTTCATCTAGTAGCTACTACGGCTATGAAAGAAAATAATTCATATTATATATATTCAATTATAAATAATCTGAGAAATTGTCAACATTTATTTTGACGTAAGAATATATTGTATTGCCAATTGTAAAGGACACTGGATAGTATAGTATATTATAATTATTATGTAACCACTTTGGAATATGCTACCTAAAGTCCGCACCGCATGAGTGGGCAGTTTGTCACACGAGGCGAAGGCGAGTGTGAAGGGTCCACGAGTACCGAAGGAATAGCGATTCCAAACGTGTTGCAGACTATTTTTATATTTTTTCTACTAAGTAACTACTACAAAGTATAAACTGGTATCAACATTAAACAATATGAATTCAGAGAACAAAGATCTTCGAATTAAGTTATAATTTAGTAAGCTCGTTATTGTTAAGTTCTTTAATTATTGTCTATTAGTTGTATTTGTTAAAATAACTAAATTGTATCTAATAATAAACTTCTCCAAATTAACACCATTCAATCATAATTTACAGCCAATAACACTTTGCAATACTTTATTATACACGTTATTTATGTTTAAACAATTGCATGTCAACTGTAGGTACAGCTCGACCAAGCTTACAAAGTTGAAAGGGGGCGTGTCTGGCGCTGTTTTTCAAAGTACAGTCAAAATAAAAACATTTAGGCGGCAAATTTAAATAATTGTAAATACTTTTCATTCCAAGAATTCCAGGACCTTCCGAATGATATTTCTGGCTTCAGAATGAATTATCTTCCTGTTTGAACTTCAAACATAAATTTTATTTTTACATTTACTTCATATATAAATTTTACTTTTAATTTTAATAATTTACACTTACCCAATTTGTTGATTTAGAAATAATTAAACTAGTTTCATAATGGAATGTAATATTTAAGCACTTTTGTAGTTAGTATAAAATCTAGGGCATTTTTGCTGCAAGCATTGCAAGTAAGCGAATAAGGTTTATGTGACGACCTTTGTTATCGTATACCTGAGTCAGGTTTCAACTTTTGTATATAAACACAGATAATTTTAGATTAAGTGTCATTCATTTAATGTAGATAGACAATAAACGTTTACGCTACATTTTTGAGTGTCCAATTTTTGTTTAGCTAACGGGTCCAAGCCATTACTTTCCCTACGTGAGGCTGCGTAGGCGTTAGTTTGAACCACCAATACCTAAAACCTTTACTAGTGATCCAAGTCTACAATTACTCTTTGTGTGAGACTGCACAAAGCACTAGTAGTCCTAATTACAACAACAACCACTCTTCCTTCCAACCAAAAAATACAGTCCACTACTCGCAACATTTGGTCCTTCGAGCCATCCTTGAGCCACCCTTTAAAATCTAAATTAAAAATTTAAGATTCCAACAGCATCATGGCCTCTCGCACCGCATTGTACGACAGCCAAAAGGATTCAGCAGAGTCAATCCGCAAGATGGTCACAAACATGAAGACGGATCCATCATCAAGAAAAACGGCACAATACATTGAGACTCGAAAAACAACCCTGCAACAATTCTGGGAAGAATTTCAAGTCACTCATACCGAACTAATGAAGGAAGTAGATGACGAGCATCCATACTTTAAGAAGAAATATGCTCAACAAACCCAGGAGATGTACCAAGAAGGCTTGAAACTATTGGGTAAGTTTCAAGAAAATTTAATTTCTGCAGAGAAAGCCGATGTATCTGCCCATGAGTCCAATAACTCACCGCCCAAGATCAATGATCCACAACGAGATCTACGCCTAAGAAGAGAGAAGATCTAGTTAAACGCAATCCGAAGTGATATACAAGAGGTCTACGACAAGCTAAATACAACATGCGCAAAAAATTACTACGAATTTTCCATAACCAGTATAAAAGAAGACTGGGACGACATTAGAGCCCTACACGAAGAAATTTTAACTTACGGACAGTACGAAGATACAGAATTCCAAGAGACGAGAACAGAAGTCAACGATTTAATGGTAATGTTGCATGAACATTTACAAGAACTTTCCAACAACGATCAAGAACGAGACCACATTGTCCTACCCAAGATACACATTCCAATTTTCGAAGGAAATTATGACGCATGGTCAACATTCCATGACATTTCCACGATAACAGAAGACTAGGCAACTCAGAAAAAATGCAGTACTTGAAGACGCACCTAAGAGGGGAAGCCAGCAAGCTGTTACAACACCTGGAAGCGAACGAAGGGAATTACGACTCAGCCTGGCAAATAATAACTGGTAGATATGCTAATACAAGAATTCTTCTAGCAAAATATCTGGACAACATCCTAAATCAACCCACGCTGATAGTCGAATCCGCTGCCAACATTAAGAAGCTTCACGACACAACGACGGAGTGTTTAAGAGGAATTTCTAACATGGGAGTCAAAACCGATAATGGGGGGCCCATAATCGCACACATAATTACAAGGAAGTTAGACAGAGAAACCAGTAGGTTATATGAACAATCACTAACAGCACCACGTGAGGTACAACTCTTGGAGAAGTTGCTACAATTTCTAGAAACAAGATTCCAGTCCTTAGAAACGCAACAGGGACTACATAAACCCGAGGTAAGAAAACCTTTAAAAATATACGAAAAAACCGATAAAAGTTGGAACTTAAGAAGTTACCACTCAAATACGTCATCCTGCGCATACTGCAAAGGCCAACATACCATTTACAGTTGCCAAAAATTTTCCAATTTAAAAGCAAGTGAACGTTACAACATCGTAAGAAACAAAAAAACTGTGCACAAATTGTCTCATGCACGACGAGAAAGAAAAGTGCTACAGTCAGAGGAGATGTGTGAAATCTAACAGAAGGCATCACACAATTCTACATGACGATTCCTACAAACAACAACGTACAACTAACGAATGGGTGGTAAGTAAGATATCATCCCATACTTCAACAGCCGAACCAACACAAGAAACCGCAACGAGCCTGGTGGGAAGACAACATCGCAACACTCTACTAGCAACGGCGTTAATTAAAGCTAGAAATTCATCAGGGTATTTTGAATACCTAAGAGCTCTAATAGATTCCGGATCACAGGCATCATTTATTACAGAAGAAGCATCCTAGATGCTGTCACTACCCCAAGAAAAAGTGTGCGTCGAAATATCCGGGCTTGGTACACAAGGAGCTGGCACAGCCAAAGGAAAAGTTACAGTAAACTTACGGCCAAGGTTTCCAAGTGAGTATCAAATTTCCGCAGAAATGTTTGTGTTACCAAGGCTAACCAAAACGTTGCCGGAGAAAAAAGTTGAAAACCTTGAAGTCCAAATCTGGCAAAATATGGTTCTAGCAGATCCAACATTTCACAAGCCTGGTCCCATTGACGTCATTTTAGGCGCAGATACGTATAAAGAAATAATGGTAGAAGGTATCCGAAAGATGGAAGGAGGATTATTAGCCCAGAACACAGAATTTGGATGGATACTGTCAGGTAACACAACTACAACACCATCTAGGAAAACTACAATTCTCAGTATGATCACATGTGCAGAAGAAGATCAGCAGCTTACGAAGTTTTGGGAAGTAGAAGAAGTCGAAACAAAAACAATAATGTCAGACGCAGATCGAGAATGTCAACGTTTGTTCGAGAATACGCACAAGAGGAATCCCGACGGTACGTACACAGTGAAGATACCATTTAAAGAAAATACAGACAACATTGGGGAAAACAAGAAGAAGGCAGTTGCAAGATTATTACAATTAGAAAAACGTTTTCAAACCAACAAAACCTTAGAGGAAGAATACAAGCAGTTCATACAGGAATACTTGTCCTTACAACACATGGTACCGGTTCCAACAAATGGAAATGTAGGTATCAATAAAGTATACTACATTCCTCATCAAGCCGTAATAAAGGAAGACAGCACAACAACAAAATTGAGAGTCGTTTTTGACGCCTCTTCTAAGACAACAACGGGCATTAGTCTGAATGAATTAATGCATACAGGACCAAGACTTCAACAGGACCTAAAACATATACTGCTACGGTGGAGGAAGTACAACATCGCATTCACAGCAGATATCGAGAAGATGTATCGCCAAATAAAAATTGCCGACGAAGACCAAGACCTACAAAGGATTGTCTGGCGATTTTCATCAACTCAGCCTATTCAAGAGTACAAATTAACCGCGGTTACGTATGGAACAACAGCAGCACCATATCTGGCAGTTCGCACCCTCCAGCAACTGGCAGAAGATGAGAAACACAAAAATCCGAAAGCAACAGACGTAATACTGGAAGATTTTTACGTAGATGATCTAATGTCCGGAGCAGACACAATAGAGGAAGCATTTGAACTACAATCAGCATTAATCAATATGTTCAAGTCAGGAGGATTTACACTACGAAAATGGACAAGCAACAACAACACCCTCATCCAAGAACTACCTGAAGAATTACAAGGTACAAAACTGGTGGAAATAAATGGAGGAGAAGTCAAGAAAACATTAGGAGTACATTGGGCTCCGAGGACAGACTACTTCAAGTTCCGTGTCAACCATTCTCCAAATCTACAGCCTACAAAAAGAGTAATTTTGTCGGAAATAGCAAGATTATTCGATCCATTAGGATGGCTAGCTCCTGTTGTCATAAAAGCCTAACTTATAATACAAGAACTATGGGTACAGAATGATCCTTGGGACCAAACCGCTCCAACAGAAATTCTGAAGAAATGGACAGCATTTCGGGAAGAATTGCCAGCGGTAGAAAACATATCCATACCAAGATGGATAGGGCACACGAAAAATTCCAAAACGTTAGAATTGCATGGGTTTTGTGGCGCATCAGAAAAAGCATATGGCGCTGTCATATATACCAAGATATTATCTCAAGATGGTGAGACTAAAATAACACTTTTAACTGCCAAATCCAAAGTTGCACCAATAAAAATGAAGAAAACATTACCAAGAGTGGAATTATGCGCAGCAACTTTATTAGCAAAGATGTTTAAAGAGACGCTTTCCGCCTTGGACATTCCCAACATCTCAATTTTTGCATGGTCGGATTCGATTATCACATTATCATGGATCAAGGCAGGACCGGGAAAATGGAAAAATTTTGTTGCCAACAGGGTAACAGAAATACAAGAAATAGTTAGCAGCAAACACTGGCATCATGTCAAATCGGAAGATAATCCAGCTGATGCAGTGTCCAGAGGAATCAATCCGTCAAAACTACAACCTCACTGGTTATGGTGGAAGGGTCCACAATGGCTACAGTATGATACTAAAGCTATCATACGTTCAAACAACATTAACTTTACAACGAGGGAAGAAGAACGTCAAAATCAGAAAAATCAAGTCCTAACTGCCACGATGGAAGAATTTGACCTACCAATAAAATTCTCTACACTGGGAAAATGGATACGAGTCACAGCATACTGTAACAGATTTGCAAACAAATGCAAACGACTACAGTTTGCCAGTGAATATCTTACAACAACAGAGTTGAACAACAGCCTCATGCAAATAGTGCGAATTACTCAAGCAAAACAATGGACAAAAGAAATAAGAAGCGTTCAAAAAGAAAACAAGATCGACAATAAAAGCTCATTGGTTACCTTAAGGCCATTTCAAGATGCCGAAGGAATCCTGAGAGTAGGAGGCAGGCTACAAAATTTCTTGTTACCTTACAACGAGAAACATCCCATTATAATACCACACAACAGTCATCTTGCACGGCTAATTATACGTGACGCCCACAAGAAACTATTGCATGGAGGAAGTCAAGCAACTGCAGCTTTTATAAGAAGAAAGTTTTGGATAATAAATGCAAAGAGAATAATACGTCAAGAGATTCATAACTGCACAAAGTGTTTACGATACAGAGGACAAGCATTACCTCAATTGATGGGAGAACTACCAGCAGCCAGAGTAACACCATCATCACCATTCTCTCATACCGGGATAGACTATGCAGGGCCAATACAAATCCGAACTTCAAAAGGAAGAGGGAACAAATCATACAAGGGTTACATCGTTATCTTTGTATGTTTAGCAACAAAAGCACTTCACTTAGAAGCAGTAAGTGATATGACAGCAAACGCCTTTCTAGCCGCCCTCAGAAGATTTACATCAAGACGAGGTACATGTCTACACATCTACAGCGACAACGGCACAACATTTGTTGGTGCAAATAAAATACTGCAAAATGAACTGAAGTTGGCATTAGCTGACCCGAATTTACGACAGAAGCTAACAGCAGAAGGTATCCAGTGGCACTTTATTCCCCCCGCAGCTCCTCACTTCGGAGGAATTTGGGAAGCAGCGGTTAAATCGACTAAGTATCATCTAAGAAGAATAGTTGGTAACAGCATATTAACCTTTGAAGAGTTAACAACATTGCTTTACCAAATAGAAGCATGTCTAAATTCAAGACCACTTTGCCCACTAACTACGGAACCTAACGATTTAGCAACATTAACTGCGGGACATTTCGTGATTGGACGGGAAATTATAACGCCAAATGAACCTAGTTCGCCAGATATAATAACTGACAACTTATCCAGATGGAAACTAGTCCAAAAACTCAAGAACGATTTTTGGAAGATATGGTCCAAGGAATACCTATCCGGATTACAGCAACGAGCAAAATGGAGGACTAGCAGAGAAAATCTACAAGTGTGAGACTTGGTGTTACAGAAAGATGATAATAACGCCCCAAGCAGATGGCCGCTCGCAAGAATTACACAGGTCCACCCAGGAGAAGATGGTATTGTCAGAGTCGCAACAATCAAGACTAAAGGACAAACAACCTTTAAACGCCCGGTAACGAAATTAATACCGCTACCAAAGCAACGGATTGAAGAAAAGTCAACGAAAAGTACGAGTGTGGTAAACGCTGCAAAAACAGTTTTAGTGCTAGTGACCTTGTGCGCAACCTTCATACCAACACAAGCACTGTATACCCTCAAATATCCATCACCAGGATTATTTTTAGAAGAGATAGGCCAAGCGAAAATCACCAGAGGAAACTTTAGGGTAGATGTAACTTTTAACATTTCCAATATCGACAGAGATGAAAAAGACGTAAACAGAACGGTACGAGAAATGAGTATACTGTGTTCCAAAGCACTTACGTTATCAGAAGGCTCTCATTGTACGGAGCTCATGCATCACATGGTAGAACAGCAGAAACAAATAATTGGACACATGAATAGCATACATGGACTAGAATCAAGAAGGAAACGAGGATTGCTAGGAGAGTTGCTAACGTCGGTGTTTGGTGTCAATGATGAAGTTTTTAGAGATATTGAAGCATTAGATAAGAATCAACAAGGGTTGATTAAGACATCTGATCATCAAACCAAATTACTGCTGTCTACTGCAGCAACTGTGAAAGAGGCAGAAATGCGAACTTCCAAGAAATTAGAAAGCTTCAGAAGAAAACTAAACGATGGGTTAACGGCAATTAACAAGATGCAGCCTTGGTACAGGAGCACCGATGACAACAAATTAAACATTCATGTTTTAACTGCTTATCAAATGGCATCTAATAACATGACAGAAATGGCAGACAAATACAACAAAATACTAGGTGCAAGATTCCATCAAGGACACGTGTTGGACTTTCTGACAGCTTCAGAGTTTTCAAAAATTATTTCAACCGCAATGACGAAGTTGCCACCGAATTTGGAGATTCTAGCGAAATCAATGGACAGAATAGAAGTGAAGAGTACCAACAACAAAATTCAGATTTTCACTTACTTTTATATATCCGAGAAAACGAAATACACTTTAATCAAGCCGACTCCAATTCCGCAAAAGACAGAGAATGCAACGTATGCATCCTTAGACATTCCATCGGAGTTCCTAGCGATCGACTATAATAAACAGCCCTACTTTGAAATTTCTGAAAACAAGTTAAAAGAAATCAAACGATATCCAAGCATTTGTATCTATGCAGACCAAATGTAGTCCACAGCATAGAGAACAATCCAAACTGCATCATTGATGAAATTTATCAACGATCAGAAGCGGTCAGATGCAAGATACACAAGATTACTGTGCAGAGTTTGGCATGGAAACAGTTACACACTGCAAATACTTGGTTATTCATCGCTAACAAACCTACAACAATTGCAGTCAAGTGTAGCGGAACTAGGCAAGATGTCAAAATTCAAGACGTTGGCATCATCCAAATAACACCGGATTGCACAATATTCACCAAGCAGAACACCCTAACCACCCAAATATTTACATCAATTCCTGTATTAGCTGGATTCAGCAAACCAATGGAAGTATCCATAAATACCACCATCCAGAATTCCAGTACGCAGGCTTTTCTCCGTCTCGAGGAACCAGTATTATCACCAGCAGATCGCTTACATCTGTTAGAGGAGGAAGCAGACGTATTGCAGAATCATCACGACCACTCTTACTGGTACCACCTTCGCACGCATACCACTGTAACTCATGTTACTATTACAGGATGCATAATGGTCGTGTGTGGAATAATTTGGGTAATATGGAACCGCTGGAGGCGAGGTCAGACCAAGAACCAGGAGGCATCAGAAGAGGAGTTCGTGCTCAACCCTATACAAGGGACCTCGACACCAAGGCGAGAAGAAGTGACATATGCCATTCCTAACCAGGGTCAACACCAAGGGACATCAACCACTTCAACACAAATTTCGCCCGGCAGAATGTTTGAACTTCAAACATAAATTTTATTTTTACATTTACTTCATATACCGTGTGTCCCTGGGAAGACGGAACATAGGGATCTTATAATGCTATTTTTTTTAATGATCCACGAGTGCTTTGAAGCATTCGTCTTGAAACAATTACGCGAATGTCACCGATCGTTAACGATTCCATGCCGATCATGTATGATCGTCCCCAGATAAACATTTTTGTTTGTGTTGTAAATGTCAATTTATTAAAACCAAAGACAATTAAAGGTTATGTTCATGTTAATTTTTTTTAAAATGGGGTCCTACCTAAACTGAAGTACAGTTTAGAGCTGACAATCAGTAATCCCTGTTAAATTACATGTGAAATGTGAAAATTTACTTTAATAGGATGATCTTGATGTATGAACCGAAGAATTTGATGCGACAATCAGCTTTATGATGAAATATGCTACAATGCTAATTGCATAAGACTGTAGTAAGATGAAATCAAAGTAAAAGCGAATATTAATATCAGTTAGTGTGTACGAATATGAAATCTTTATTTCTACGGCAATTTAATGTGATCAAATAATTGTTACATTAAAAGTAGGTATTTGATTTTTAAGGAGCCGGATTCTTGCATACCACAAAGGAAAGTTTTCTAACACAGGTCCACAGCATTATTTTATGTAGCTACCTACTAGTATAATTTTCGTAATTTCATTTTCAGTTTCTAATAATGTGTAACTTGCGAAAAGCCTTAATTGTTCACCTAATCCATCATAATCTGAAAAAAATCTTAGAACCATAACATCAACTGTAAACAAATTATTTTGTATTTATTACCTTTATAATGATACTCAGTCTCATTTAATTAAAACACTATCTACATTTACATGAACCAATTTGAGCAAATAATTAATAATTTTATTTCTAACTGATTTTCAAGAGCGCGGCTGTCAATTCGTGTTTGTTAGTATAACGCACGCACGTATTACATCTGTATTAGCAAGCGCGTTAAACAGCTGACATAACGACGTCGACGCTTCCACCAAATAGAAATTCAAAGCACTCGTGGATCATTTTAAAAAATTACCATTGTAAGATCCCTATGTTCCGTCTTCCCAGGGACACACGGTATAAATTTTACTTTTAATTTTAATAATTTACACTTACCCAATTTGTTGATTTAGAATAATTAAACTAGTTTCATAATGGAATGTAATATTTAAGCACTTAGTTAGTATAAAATCTAGGGCATTTTTACTGCAAGCATTGCAAGTAAGCGAATAAGGTTTATGTGACGACCTTTGTTATCGTATACCTGAGTCAGGTTTCAACTTTTGTATATAAACACAGATAATTTTAGATTAAGTGTCATTCATTTAATGTAGATAGACAATAAACGTTTACGCTACATTTTTGAGTGTCCAATTTTTGTTCAGCTAACTGGTCCAAGCCATTACTTTTCCTACGTGAGGCTGCGTAGGCGGTAGTTTGAACCACCAATACCTAAAACCTTTACTAGTGATCCAAGTCTACAATTACTCTTTGTGTGAGACTGCACAAAGCACTAGTAGTCCTAATTACAACAACAACCACTCTTCCTTCCAACCAAAAAATACAGTCCACTACTCGCAACACTTCCTCGACTTAGCATTTATATTTAACAGATTTTAAACGTCAAAACAATTTGACAAACACTGAAATTATTAAAATTTCAAACGTCAATTGCATTTTTTCAGTGAATGTGCTTTTGAGTATAATTGTTTGCTATTGGTTGAGGTATTGTCGCGCCTTGTCTTTCAAAATTTAGTTGACATTTTTTGCGGGACATTTGTAAGCTTGGTGGAGCTTTATGGTAGGTAACTAGTTTATCATTCTATTATAATTTGATAATAACGTTTTTTATAAAATAAATTTAGAAAACTAAACAATTTCAGAAATAATAAATGAATTTTAATATTTATAATTAAATTATAAAATCTTAGTATAGCGCAGTTAAACACAAATACCTTTGCGGGCCAGCAGGTGATGGAAGACGCCGTAATGATAACTGATTTTACTTTTTAGGTACTTTTTAATTTGGTAACAATGACCTGTAACAAATTGTGCATATACAGGGTGATTCTAAAAGTATTGCATAATTTTTACAGGAGACTTTACATGTACAAATCAGACGATTTAATTTAACATACCTTATACAAAAGTGAACTACTACGGAGATAGCCCTTCAAAGTCGTCATTTTATTCCCGATATTTTCCATAACTTTTGCATCGTTTGCACTACAAATGAGATTTTGTATACAATGGATAATAATTATAAGGGCGGTTATTTACAAAACAAAAACTCTATTTTTAATGTGATTTTTGCGCTAAAATTTATAGTAGTTTTTGAAGAAAAAAGATTGATACTGGTGCATAAAATGTGAATACCCTTTTCATACCACAAAATTTACTGTCCTTTGGAAACAAAAAACAATCCACTGCCTTCAAGTTATACAGGTTTTCCTACGTTTACAGTTTTTAGAAGCAATTTGTACTGGGTGTTTAGTTATTTTTCTTACCGTGGCGGTTCAATAGGTACTACACCAATAATGAAAAGGTGATAATCTACCTTAGGTTGTGGTAAACGATACCGTTAAAAAAAAGATGCAGTTCCTTCTCAAAACCTACCCAAACGTAAGATGGAACAAACAGAATACAAGAAGGAAGTTGACAGAGAGATTAAATACACACCATCTTGATACACACGTATGTATGATTATATTATAGTTATAAACCTGTACCAATACCCATCTAATTGTATTTGCAGGATGATGTATCAAATATTAATGAGTGAGACCAGAATGCAGGTAGCAGTGGAAGTAGGTAGTGAACAAGTAAAACAGATAGCAAATTGAAGTTAATAGTAAAAATATTAATAATATTAGAGGAAAAAACAAGGGAATATACTTTGAAAGAAAAAGAAGCAGCATAAAACGTTTATTAAAACTTTGGAATGTGGGAGAACTCATTATTAAGGCAAGTGACCCCGGTGTGTAAGTTAATACCGATACTATAAGAACAGTTGCTGATTTAATTACCACTGATAAACAATAAAACAACTTAATAGCATGGCAGGTTTAGCAAGTTTTGCAATGCTAGATGTAACCCTAAAATTGGCTCATAGGAGATGTGAATCGATTAACGCCAAAGCCTGCACAGATTAAGCTTACGAGACAGAATTATTTTATTAAGACGCGCACTGCGAAAGCTTAGTTCAAGATACATTATACGATGGCGCCACTTTACCCATTTTATTTTCTCATTTTTACCCAAAATGTAGAAAAATAAAAAAAACTAAATTTATTTTCTTAAAGAGAAAACATTGTTCAATAGATTCCACTGGTTGAATTTATGATTTGTTCGTCAATATTTCCGTTATTGGTAGCTAAAATCGTAAAATTTTTGGTAATATATTAGATTCTAAAATTCTATTCATCTTGAAATTCAGTACGTCCTACTAAAATATAAAACCATTATTGAAAGTAACAAATACAAAAATCAGAAAATAAATAATTTTTAGCGGCCTCCGCCATGTTTATTAAAATATTTTATGTATAAAAGTTCAGCCATTGTCTAAGAGATGGCGCACAAAGCAAAAATTGCGCGAAAATTTAAAAAGCTCTTTTATAACTACTTTTTCGCTAGTAGCATTTTCTTCTGATCAAAAGGAATTTATATCGTCGTTTATTGACATTCTCAAACGTTACTTTGTTAGAATCCATGATTATATATTTATTATTTATATTATATCGTCGTGATCATTTGCATTGCTAACAATAACAGTTGACGATTACCTATACTTAAACCGTCACCCAGATGCAAGGTTGCCTCGTAACTTCAAGGTTATACGTCTGAAAACATCTTCACAATGATAGTCGGTGCACGCTAAAGGTGCACACGTCATCAATTTTTTAATGGCGTCCATGACGTCATGAATTACTCTGTTTATATTTATTTATTGTTTCTCTAAACGTCGTTTGCTTTAATGTGTATCTCAAACTGTCAGAGTGACATCTGAGCAATATAAACACAATTAAAAAATACAACAACGATCATGTGCTTGAATAGAAACTTATAGGACGAAAAAAACACTAATTAGTTAATTAATAAAAATAATAACTGTAAAATAACATTCTATGGGCGTATAAAAAGCATACTTTTAATACGTAATTCACAAAAAAAATTACAGTTTTATACTGTTTCAAGATTGGTACTACAAAATTACCAGAAAATGCGATTGATGACGTAGCACCTTTAGCGTGCCCCGACTAACTATTGTAGAATCAAGGTCGCCTTATATTTGCCTATTGAGAATGCGCCGCTTTATAAGCAATATTTTAAACCAGCATAACTGTGACGTCATGCCGCCGCGCTTCTGATTGGCTAAAAGTTAGAGGCAACCTACTAACTTATTATTTGTTAAAAAACGTGTTTCTCCAAAATTAACGATGTTGGTCAATTTGTTTAAATAAAAAACGTCGGTACCAGCCAAAAAGGTCGTAAAGTACCATTTGATATGGAAAATAATGTGCTGAACAAGAATATATGGGTTTTAGCTGGTTCTACGCAAGAAAAAAAAAATTGAAGAAGGAAGTCTTTTTCCGTATTTTTACTCCACTAACAACAATCAATTGGGTTTGTTTGTAAAAGCTTAATTACTTCAAGCTTATCTTGTAATCTATTTTACATTCAAAAGAACAAAACTAACTCTTAAACACTTTATTTCTGATTATTTAAGATACGTCTTCACTTGCTAAATGCCAATCGTATATTAATTCTTATGCATTGCATTCCTCATCTTCCGTGCTCCGATTTGTAACCGAATAGGGTGGCCTCTAAAGCTAAACATCACGTTCTCGGTACAGCGATGACGCGTCGCAGCAAAATTGCTAAAATTTGAAAGCACCTTGAAAGCAAATGCTAGCGCTACCTGTCCGTAAACTTGTGAATAGTAAAGAGAGTCTATTCCTTGCTAACATAGAATCTGGGAGTGGGGATAGCACGGGCTGGTCTTAAGTTAGAAAATAATGTCTCCTACGTAGTTTTAAGCGTATACCTACTGTTTAGTGGCATATCATTGCAAACCTGCAAAACCGTATTTTATAATGTTCTGGATATTCTGTATATGTTACTTTACGGCCTGCAATTTTATTTATTTTCCCAGTAAGTAAGAAATTTTTTCAAATTGTTTTAAAAAAATTTCAAGTGTGAGAGTTGTGGTGGATTGTACAAAAATATTTGTACGAACTAGTAAAAAAAACGTCAATAAGCTAGTAAGTGTTTGTGCTGCAGGGTAAAAGCATACTCTAACTATAAATCTGTATATGGTGGGGGTTAGTCTAGCCGGCTTAAGCAAAAAATATTGAGAATTAGCTTCTGATAAAAGTATATTTGAACAAAGTGGACTTATTCAAAAGTTAGAACCGTACAAGGATAGTATTATGGTAGATACAGGGTTCAAAATAGATCAATACTGTGAAGATTGTACCATTAAATTAATAAGACCACCATTTTTAAAAAAGAAACTACAGCTTTCACCTAAAGGAAGCTGCCGTTAATGCTAGTATAATAATTGCCAGCTCAACAGTGGCGTAGCCACGGGGGGGATATGGGGGATATATCCCCCCCCAAGGGGACAAAATTAAATATCTAAAATGTTTTAGGATGAAGCAATTTATATTATTTACTATTGCTTGTCAAAATCAAGATTTTTCAAATTTGACCATATTATTCCTTTTACGAAATGAAGTTTTTATGAAAATGGTAACAATAATATAATATCTTCCGTCAGCCGCGGTGCTGCTGTTTTATGAATTTTATTTTCAAATATTATAATAGCTAACGTAGCTATCCCTTTTAAGTATTACAGAGATACAAAATCAAATTAGTTATAGATAAATTTTATATTTCATAGTGACAAAGTTCATAGTGTGTTTAAAATTAAATTAGACACACACAAATTCACTGGCTTTGAAATTCACAAATTCCTGTAAGCTGAATGCATGGTAATTGCTTGTGTTCGACTTTTAGAATAGACACCTGGAATAGAAACGTTTTTAATTAAACGTATCATCATTTAAAATTTGGCTGAACATATTGCATACTGCACATGCTATTGTAAATATTTTATCAATTCCATCAACCAAACACCAAGGTATTTTGTAGTGAGGATGTTAAAAAATGTGATCCTTTAGTTTACCTTTCTATATGGACTCTTGAGCTGCAGTGGCGTAGCCAGAGTTTACCCTTGGGGGGGGGATATATCAGGGGCACAGTCAGGAATTAGCGCAGGGGGGAACTATTACGTATACATAAATAATACGAGCGAAGCGAACAAAAAATGCGCCGCAGGCGATTCGTTATCACGTTTAATGTTAAATAAAAAAATTTGAAAATATTAAACTTTTTAGAAATTAAATTGGAAATTTGCAGTTGAAAAACAATAATCGTGAAAATAATTACATTTCGTTATTTCCAAAATATTATTTAACTGCAAATATACTTTTTTAATGAAAATTAAGTTGTAGTATACAGGGTGTAACACTGTAACTAAAACACTTGACCAAACTTTAAGAGCGTGTTGTGTTTTCCACACCAAGAGAAAAAAAAGTTCATATGATCATGGTTTGGGAAACGCTTTGTTAGGGTGCAACAGCTCCCCGAAGGGGGCTCATGAAATTTTAATTAATATCTCTGACACCCTTTAATATAAATTAATAAAATTTGACATATAAGTTAGTACTAGTAAGTGCTATCTGACAGTATTCAAGTTAAATTATTTAAACCAGGAGCGTCCCAAACTGGGGGGGGGGGGGGGCTGGGTACTTATTCTTTATTATTTTTGTGATCTTCAATATTGTTTTTAGAAATTTGAGTACATGGTACGATTGTGCGTTCAAAATCACATAAAAAGTGTACTCTTATTACAAATCGATAAACCGAATCGTTTTCGAGGTAACTCAATTTTTACGAAAAATCGAGTTGCCATGAAAATTCGGAAACTTCGTACTTTATGGATTAAATTCGCAGCATAGATTCAGGACATCAAGACAATAAAAAAAGTTCATATGAACTTTGCCTTGATGTCCTGAATCTATGCTGCGAATTTAATCCATAAAGTACGAAGTTTAAAATTCATGCGCCCCCTTCGGGGGGCTGTAACACCCTAGCACAGCGTTTCCCAACTCATGTTTATATGAACTTTTTTTCTTCTGTTGGTGTGAAGAACACGCTCTTAATGTTTGGTCAAGTATTTCAGTTACACCTTGTATTTAATCTTATTTAAAAAATAAGTTTGGGGGGGCAGGTAATAGCTAAGCAACCCCAACCGTGGGTTATGAGTTATGACATACTTATTCCAGTATTTATTTTTGTAGATGTACAGGACTATGTTTTGAAATTTACTGATTTGAGATTTCAGTTCATTTTATTTGTAAATATGGTGCCAACAGAAGAAAATGAAACTACATTATATTTGGGAATGTTTATCTATGTCCATTAAGATTCTTAGAATACTTCTCTTTATCTGGAATTAGTGTTTATTTATCCGATTAGGTATCAGTAGTAGGTATAGTGCAACGGCAGTGATTCACGAGTCTCGCGCCAAACCAGTTCAAATCCTGAGGAGCATTATTTCATTAGTTTTCAGTTAATATATTAAATCGTAAGTAGCTACAAAATTTAAATATTTAAAAACAAGGGAAAACATAATATTAATAATAATAATAATTTCAAAAGTTTACTACTAATGCAGATCATAATAATTAATAATACCTAACAGTAATTTTTATTTCCAATATTTAATTCATATTTAAAAATATAGATTTATTCAATATATTCGGATATTAGGGGCAGCCGTGAGCGAATAAATTAATTTATTAGTTGGTTACAAATTCTACTTTTGACCATTCCTAAAAATTGTTGCTTATAAGATTTAAAAAGTAATTTGGTTTCTATAATAATTATTATTAAAAATATGTAACGTTTTTAAGTAGTTTCATCATCTTGCACAAATTTATGTGTTAAGAATCGGTAATGATCTCACGATTCTGTAATTTAAAATATTGAAGGGAACTTTAGATTCTGAATGTTGTACTTGGTAAAGAGTGAAAATTTTAATTGTTTTTTGAAAGATGAATATTGTTATGTTATTGAAGTTTTCAACAAATTGCATCACAGATTGAAATAGTTCAGGTATAGGTATTTCCAAGTATGTCGTATGGTCAAAGAGTCTAGTAGAAAAACGCCGTTTTATCAGAAATATAAGAAAAATATAATATAATATTAAAATACATTTTAAGTTTCAGCAAATTAAAATACCATGGAAAAATTCTTTTCAATTACAATGTAAGTAGGTAATATAATTTAGTACACAACAGCACCGCTAACTTATTTAACTCCGAACATTCTTGTATAATGTATGATCAAAAATTATTTAGATAAGGGAAGGCCATGAAATATAATTAGTGTGTCGTTACTTGTTTTGACTAAAACTGAGTTTGGCAGTTGTCAAGAGTTAAAAGCAAGAATAGATCAATCGTATAGCCTAAGTAAAGACACAATTTTTGATCATATGGTATAATGAAATTTATATTAATTAAATGTTTGAAGCAGCAGATACCTGCATATGTTAGCTTTAATTAGGCTTTCACTATAATTTCTGGTTATTCATGGTATGATTCACAAAATGTGATATCATTTACAAAATCGGTTTGTAACTTACTTTAATTAGATAACGCATTTTTCATAGAGTAGGTACTAATAGATTACGTTTGTTAATTCAATAGTATATTATTCAACGAACGTATAACTACACTATAATACTATACTTTATCTACAACTATTTAAATAACAAAGCAAATTTAAAAGTTCAAAAATTTAAATAAAACGAGTAGCTACAGCGGCCGTGAAGTTAAAGTGGCAGTGAAGTAAATACGGCCGTGAAGTAGTAATTGACAAAAGCCTACTACAAATTGACATTTTACGGTTATCAAAAGATATGTAAAACAGCTGTTTTTATCATAGTTGCCTAAAAAAATATTACTTACATCACTTTTTTGTATTTTGAACTCAGCCCTCTCCACAGAAAATGTCACAATCCGACACTGCTATTAAAGCTATCATCACTCATGGATAACCGTGTAGTAAAATAGATAAATGAATTAATAAATTTCATCGAAAGTTAAATTTGGTAGAGTAGTACCAAAAGTCCAAAACAAAAATGTATGAAATTAATTAATTTCTTGTTGTACTGTAATTTTGATTCTCATTGTCAACCGTATTGTTGTAGTGTTCTTCATGTCGCTGCTATAGGAACAGGAAAGCTTGTACACAAAGACGGATGTATTCATAATGAAGGTCGAGGATTAATTAATTGTCGAGATGAACACTGGAATCACATACCCTTCGATTACTTTTATAATAAAAACTTTCATACGCTAGACTTAGGGGTTAATAGTATAACATCATTAAACGATGCATCAAGATTTATTGAGTTACCATCTAAGGATCGAATCGAAGTGATTTTACTTGATAATAATAAAATTTCTGAGCTTCCACATCACCTTTTTGATGCCCTTTCAAATCTTCGAGTTTTGGATTTATCAAATAATAGTTTGAAACATGTTCCTCGTAAATTTTGTCACATGACTGGTTTAACCGAACTGTTTCTCGATGGAAATCCTATACAAACTATTTCAAAAAATGCATTTGCATGTCTCCGAAACTTGAAACTTTTATCTTTAGCCAACTGCAATATTCAGCACCTTCCCGTGGATTTCTTGAAAGGTTCTAATCTGGAAGAATTGAACCTATTGGGAAATACTATAAACAACATTGAAGAAGTTTATTTTCCACCAAATCTTCGGATTGTTGGTATACCAAAGCTATTACACAATGGGTTCGATGGCAGATCAAACGAAAATCAACTAATAGATTCCAGAGGAAAGGTGAACTATTTATTATATAAAAAACTATCTTGTAAGTATGTTTGGAATTGATTAACAATAATTGAGTGTTTGTTTTACAGGTAATTGAAAATGATACTCAGTAGAGGAATCTAGAAAAATTCCAAGTCGACGTGAATTCCACATATTTGATCTGCTGATTGCCTTGTTTACCACAATTAAATGATTATTATAGCGTTATTACTAATTTATTTGGAAATGATGAGTCAATTTCAGATAGAGTGATAGATCACTAGATCGAAATAAGATATAGTATTAAATAAATAATAATAATAATACGTAATACGTGATATTGTTACTTATAAAGTCAACCAGATTATAAGATTCAAGAGAAAATTAAAGTTGACACTTTTTCCTAATTAACTAACAGTGTTGGACGGCCCATCGAGATGTCGGGAAGTTCCGGGGAAGAAATGGCGGCTTAAGGTACAGGCAAACCAGGCGTTCGACTGGGGTCTTGAAAAAACTAATTTATGGTTATTGTCTGTCGTGCTGGTACCTTACAATCGACAATATTATTGTTGTGGAAGACCATGGTCACATGTGCTAGTCTGACCGTAGCCTTTCGACGTTTTAACAAGGTTAAAGCAGTAGCCAAACGTACCACAGATTCACACAACTTGATGAATGATGAGTTTTAATAATAAATGTCTATTCAATATATTAAGTCTTTTTTTTAAATTATGCAATCACTGTTCTGTAAACCCAGTTTAGTTTATTTTATGCCATCGCAGATTCAAAGTTGTCTCCCATGCTTTAATAGGGCATATTCTTTTTATAAAAATATGAAAAAACGCTAATTCTATTAAAATAAACGACGTATTAGTAAAGAACACCTTCTATAGTACCTACTGAGGAATTTAGAACTACGACTGTAATTCCAATATATGCCTAAATTTATCTAGATACCTGATTAGTATAAATATATTTTGTATTTTGTATTCTGTTAGTACTAGACACATAGCCAGCATCAATACTGTTCTCTCAGATAATAATATATGATTTTTTCATGACTTGTTTAAAACAAAGCCAAAGCAAATATCATTATTAAAGTGCAGGATTTTGCAACAAAATAATGATTTTTTTGTTACTGTAGAGTAATTACCGAAAATTGTAAAGATACGTTTATATGTTCATGAATCACAATTTCGATCGGAGCAAACCATCCGGTTGCGTCCATCAGTAGGAACAAGTAGTATATCTAATGTAAATATTTAAGGAGAGAAAAGTGGCAAATCACTGGATTTCCTAGGTTTAAAAAAATTAAAATGCGATGTAGATGTATGAACCAGTGTAGTACTATATAAACATAAAAACGCATGTCGTAATTTTCACATTAGATTATCGTACTTCTCTTCTCAGTAACCGGAAAATACTCGGAGTATAGTTGGTTTGTTACACAAGTTAACTAAAATATCATTTATTTCATATTGTCCGGTATATACCACTTTAGGGTATTAATTCAAGTCTGGGAAATGGCACATTACAGTCCAAGGCCGGGAAGTGAAGTTGTTTATTTGTAACTAAGCAAAAAATGTAAACTGGATAATGTGATTTAAAAGGAAACGCCAACAGATGATGTTTAATTTTACAGAATTTAAATTTTTGACGATGACGTTTTATAAAAAGAAAATAAAATACACGATACACGTCCGTGAAGTTATTATTAAAGTATTCCTTTAGAAATTCTGTATTTGTTTCCTTCGTCGGCTCATCCATTGTTGTATATGCAACCAAGTATACATGGCTTGTTAAACATAAGGATTAAAGCAGTTACTGTTCATCTGTTGAATCAAGTAATGCACGTCATAGATCACATGATCAACCACCAACAACACCGGTAACATAAAAATAAAATTCAAAATTTAATGCTTTTACTTTTTTCTATTTTTTTACTTTCTTAATTTAGTACATAACGGTAGGTTACTAAAATGTCTATGTATTTTTGTAAATAAATAACAAATCAGGTTAATATTATATAGCAAAACTATCATCATGTGTCTTTAGGTTGGTATTACTTTCACCAAATTTACACACATTTGTTGTGGTTGTCATTGGAGGTTAGTTCTGTTGGTTTATTCCCTTTGAAAAAGTAGGGTTATAACAATTTAAACTGTTTAATTTTTACAATACACATACAAGGTTGTGACGTCATCAAATTTATTCATGACGTGCATTACTTGTTTCAACAGATCAAATTTATAGGTATAGTCAATGGTATAGTGAAACAGAATTATGATTGCGGGTGGCTAAGCGATGCGCAGTGGTTATTTCATGGGAAGAACCAGTTCAGCTTATTGCTTACCCTATTGCGTGATCTCCTCTCTGTCTATCTTGTGCACATTTCACCCGCAATCATAATTCTGTTTTACGTGGTTTTACTATACTCAAAGAGCGAACACCCTTGTTTTATTAAATCCATAACCTATACATTAACAAGTCTCTTTCCGGACTTATAACGTAAATTACTATTTTAGCAAACGAAAGAAAAGTTTACCACCCGAGCCGAAATCCATAGATAATTGCCGAAATCGAGGTTGGTAATTTTTGCGATGTAGGTAGTAATCGTAAATCTCTTCAGTCCTATAGCTCCTTTATTAGTCAAAATATCAAAAAAGTTTCAATATAAAAATTGTTCTGTATATACAGTACCGGGATTCTGAATGCTCGACTCGACACGAGTACGCCATCTTTGCGATTCTAAAGTAGTGTCGAGTACGGACGCTGTCGGCTAGATCTGTCATTTCCACTCGCTACCACTATAGGTGTCGAGCATATCTCTATCTCACTTTAAAGCTCTATGCGTCTCGCTTCTTCTTGACGAAATTTGAAATATTTACGGCGGCATTTTAAACACGTGCATAGCACATTTTTACATCGTATATATTTACAAGGGGTAGTTTGCAATGGTAAGTTCTGCAACGTTATTTACTTTCACCCAAGTCTTGCGAAAGTGTGTATTTGAGTCCTACGCGATTATTAATCATTAAAACAAATTCATTTAGTGAAGATGCACATGCAAGTAGGTACCTACCTACACGAAAATTCAAATAATTACTGCATTTTTAAAGCCTATAGGTATGTCATGTAAAATATATTCATAATCAATTATAGGGCATTCAAAGTGAAACAATGCCACTGGGAAATTTTTTTAATTTCCATGGAAACCCATGTGGATTTCGCGGTATGGCAGAACTGATATAAAAATCGACAATTGGGATCAGTTTTTTGAAAGCAGAATTGAATTAATAAAAGATACACTTGAAAAAACTTAATAATAAACAAAAATAATACAAACTGTGGATTATAACCCTTGAACATTCGAGATGACAATTAAAATTGGCGGGAATATACTCAGATGAAGTTAGCGTCGCACAAGTTTACGGTCGGCTACGGCCGGCTACGACGATAGCACACACGATACCACTTTAGAATCAAACGTTCTCGGGATTCACTAGCGACTCGACATAGCGACTCGACTCGACTCGAGTCGAGTATTCAGAATCCCGGTACTGTTTCTTCAAACACCTTGGACCACTTCCAGATGTTACAATGTAGGATCTTGGTGTTTAGTAAATCCCGTTTGCTATAAATGGTTCCTATTCATTTCCTCTATTCACACTACTTTTGTCTCCTTCCTGTAATTCTGGTAATGTTCTCGCACGTCTGTCATTATACATCTTTTGATACTTTTTTATGTATCGACTTCTTTTATATTATTTGGAATTTTGTCTGAAGTTATATGCTCGGTTGCTGGTAATTTATCTAGCAGTTTCCTTCCATATGCATTTCGGTTTGCATTTTCCCAATTCCGGTAATTCGCATATTTTTACAACTTAATAAAATCTCGTTTAAGCTGATTCTACCTGATTCGATTTTCTGGAGTAGGTATACTTTTTGTTATCTTCTGTGTTCTCTACCATACCATTCGATTCTGCGTATGTTGGGCTGATGACGATAAGTCAAAAATCATACTTTTTGCTGATGGTTTAAATCCTTCCACAATTCTTTCCAAATGACATACTATGGGCTGTAATTAATAATAGAATACTTTTATTGCGATGTACTGTTTCCCTCTTCATTTACATATGTTTATACTATTCTTTACCCAGGGTCGATCAGGAATGGCATGGGATCGTAGTGGTTCTTTTCCATTTTTATTTCTGAGTTTCATGATTACTTGGCAGGGATTTTGCAGATTTATTTATTTTATTGTTTACATAGTAGGTACTATTTTTAGGTTGTATTCTAAAAGTTCTGGAACCTTCCAGATTACATATTATCGGAATATTCTAGAATTGTTGGCTACTGATTTGTCATATGATAAGTAATTATAAAGTAATGTATTCTGATAAGAAAATAATATAAAACGCCTATTGTGATAAAGTATATATAATAGTGCTGTGTTTTAGGTGAGTAAATCTGCTGTTATTTTTACTCCCAAGCATTATTAGAAAACTCTAATGTTAATCTGTAATTTGGAACAACTCTTAACCTACCGCTACTTTTCTAATGACTTATTCAATTTTAATATTTTAGCGACAATTTTTTTTTTTTTTAAATTCTTGTCTTTACGAATTTATTGTCGTAAATCTTTAACTTCGATTTTCCCCACATTACTTCGGTTCCCATTCGGAGAATGGACTTTAATCAATTTGATAATCAACGGGTTATTATTAAATTAAACTATTAAAAAAATATGGATATAATACAAATTTAAATATCAAGTGAACTTTTGAGTCTTTTAAATTGCAGTTCCTTTATTTCAATGTCCGATTCGGTCCAATTGTATCAGTCGTTTCTTCAATTGAAATTCCCCAACTTCCCGTGTCTCTCGGTTTTTCGATACGTCCAATTATTGCTGTTAAAAGTAGGTACTCATTAAAAGTATGCCTAGAATCTATTATAGGTACATCTCATTTGAAACTTGAAAGGACCGTGTACATAATTTTACATAAATAAAGCCGAACAATAAATAAATTAAAAAGTATTAAGAAATACTACTCTAAAAAAACTAGTAAACACAAGTACCTACTACCCATCTACGATTTAAAGATTGAGGTGACGGTCTAGTTTATTTTATTTAATAAATCGTATGATTTTGTCATACGATCACCTGTTTTGATAACCCATATAAGTAGTACTTATGACTCATTTTAATTACAACAAATTGAAAATATAATCATCCTATTGTATATAAATAAATAATACAGTTTATTTCTCTAACTCACGATCCAAAAGTAATATATTCAAGTATTCAATGGTTGAATGGTAATAAGTTTGTATTTAAAAAACTTTACATTACCGCAATATTAGTGCTGAAACAACTATGCGAAATAACGAGTGATCATTTAAATTTCAGCTCTAGTTCTTATCCATGGAAATGTAAGTCATGACTCACACACACACAATTGAATGTTTTTGCATTTCAATTTCAAATTTAGACAGCCAGTTTCTCTTAAATAAATCCACAGAATGGTTCAAAATATTTGCAAACTGTTTGTACTTGACTGTAGTACCTATGTATAAACCATTTTTAATAAAAATACTAAGATAAGTTAATGTTTACCTACTACCGACAATTGATAAATTTGACATTGCAATTAATTTCGTTTGTATGAATTTATGTGAAACTAAAGCATGACTTAAATTTCCATGGATAACTAGAGGTGAAATTTAAATGATCACTCGGTAGTTATTTATCTACTTTCAGGCAGTGGCGACTCGTCTATTAGGTCAATAGGTCAATGACCTCCTTAAGACGAAGAAGGCATTTGCACTCTGTGAAACTATAAAGTATTAATTATGAAATCAAAACAAAAATACTAAATATTTAATCATGGCTATGAGTTCTTATTATAGGTACCTGAGGTATTATGATTTCAAATCGTGTTGAATGTAATACAGCCTTGTGCAAATGCTCCGTGTTAGTCCGGTCAATTTTTAATATAACCTCGACGTTCGTTCTAGCGCACTCTTACGTTTTACGCAGTATAATTGGAAAACGACCGTACTTTATCATTATTGCACAAAATTAAAGAATTAAAAACCAATACGGGTTTAAATTTTGAAAAATGTTTGAACTGTAAGTAAAACAATCGTCCAAGATCCTTGCTTCAAACAAACAAGCAGAACGAAGAAAAGAAAAAATATATATCGGTATTTCAAAGAATCAATGTATAATTTGTGCAAACACATTTTTTTATTAGCACATATTATGAAACTGCAACGTGTAAACAGTCGCTTACAGCTGGATTGCAGGATTGCTATCGTGTAAGTAAAAAACGGATAGGTATACCTACACCTTGAATAAAATAATCCATTACATAAAATTTTGTAATGCGGTCTACTTAACCCGTATGAGGGCTACAATGAAAGTAGAATGTTTTTTAAATATTAGTTTTTCTCTTTATTAAAATTACCTCCCCTTATGATTGACTACCAACCGCCACTGCGTCTAAACTGTTAAAATGTGTTGATTATTGAAGATGGTTACCCACCCCATGTGGGTAAAGAATTCAAAAAATCGTATGATGCAGAAAGATTGAAGGCTATGGGAGGGGGTCCACAATCCATAACCATCCACCACCAACCAACCAGTATAGTATGCGCATATTTTGGCCTTTCTAAGTGCGTTATTTAGTAATTACTGGCAATTTGCTGAGGAATAATTCACTTTTGATTTCATCAAACATAGGCGTACCTACAGTTCTTTTACTTCAAGTTTAAATGTACTATACCGGGTGGCCGGTCTCAAAGGTGTACATAGGGAATTAACATTGTATTGAACGTTTCTGCTGATTCCTATGGTAATGGTATTAATTGAAAGGTAAAATGGTTGCGCTTCAAGTGACAATAATAATAAAAATAAATGTGCTATATCTATATTAAAATAAAGATTTAAAATTTTGCGATTTTTAAATATGATGTGCCATGATTTACGAATTTTACAGCATTTGTCAAAAATTTGTGTTAAATTAGTTGTCATTTACAGAAATCCACTAATTTATGCCAACTAATTATCAAATTTTTCGACAAATGCTGTAAAATTTGAAAATCATGGCACATCACATTTAAAAATCGTAAAATTTAAAATCGTTATTTTAAAATAAATATACCACATTTAATTTTATTATTACCGCCATTTGAAGCGCAATCATTTTACCTTTCAATTAATACTATTACCGTTCGTGTAAGTTGAATTGGCGAGCAGGAATCAGTAGAAACGTTCAATACAATGTTAAATCCCTATGTACAGTCAGCGACAAATGTTTTCACCAGTATGATACCACTGAACACGTTTTTCTGAGAGAAATATAAGAGGTACCATAACGTCGTTCTTATTGTTTTATATAGGCATGTTGTTAACACTGTTAACAAGATGAAATAAAATAAAGAAATGTGTTATATTTCTCAGTAAAGCGGGTTACAGTGGTACAAGACTGGTGAAAACATTTGTCGCTGACTGTACACCTTTGAGACCGGCCACCCGGTATACAAAAGTATTTTAAGCGCAAACTTTTAATCATACATACGAAGCTATATAAAAGGCCTCCAGTATATTATTTTACTCTAAGAAATAATATTTTTTTCAACAAAATCCATTCGAATTAACAAATAATATAAATGTAATTACCACCGCACTATCCTAAGGTGGATGGATGCCGCTGTGGCGCTCTCCTAAGTAAATAAATATTTATAGGTACGTCCTTGGCGGCAGATAAACGAAATTTATCAATAACCTGATATATAAGATAAATAATTACATTATTATAAAAATACATTCGTAACTGTTTAGATGTTTTGTGAAAATGCTATTGGCAAATCAAATAGTTTTTAGTAAGTAGTTTAAAGTCATTACTATTGTCATTGGTATTGTTAATGGGATACTACTATATAATTGTCAGTGGCGGATTTTGCGTTTGCGGGGCCCTAGGCGCAAAGGATATTAGGGGGCCCACCTAAATATTAAAAGCCAATCGAACATTCGTAATTCCAAATTTTCCATTAGCTAATCTTGTACCTTTCTTTGGCCAATTTTGGGGCCCCCTGGGTGCGGGGCCCGAGGCTTGCGCCTCTTGCGCCTTTGCGTAAATCCGCCGCTGATAATTGTGCAATATATTTTGATTAGAAAGTATTTTTCACAATATTACAAGATGTGGTGTTAAAACTGTTACATGACTGTTGTAGTAAAACGTTTGATGTACTAGTAACTAATATAGTTTAATATGTATTAAGTGATGAATCTAATTTCCATTTGTAATAATTGTTTTTGTTTGATAGAGTTCGTTTGTATCGTGAAAGTAAACTACATAGCCTATTTCCGAAATATTACAAACATGAAACTTTTTCTAATTACTGCATGGTAAGTATTGTATATTAAGACTAAATTGGTGTAGGTATCTAATGGTAGTAATAGTTTTTGTAATTTTTACACAATGTTCTTTTCTATTTTTTTTAATTGCACATGTAGTACACTGGGGGCTTACATTGCTAGGTTGATAGATTTAAACCATTTTAATGATCGAGGAAACAATGACGCCATATTCTCCGTCGGTAGTGCTACTGACATGTTAATTTTAATTTCTAGTTTGAAATAAACTTATTAATTTTCGCTTTAACTGTTATTATTGACATACCTATTACTTTGAATATTAAAAAAGTGCAAACATTAAATATTTTAAAGTTAAATTTGACTTTAAAATTCACTCGCCAGGAGCGCCCCTTGGGGCAAATAGATCGTTATTATTGCCTATGTAAACGTCAAAATTCGTGTCCGTACTTTAGAAGAAATAATCGACTGGCTTTGGGTTAATACGGTTTATAGAAATGGTTCTTGTGTCGCAGTTACATGCATCCATGAACGATGCAAATTTAACTGCTGCGCGTAAGATTCGAATTCAGCGTTATTAAACTCGGAGTGATTATTTTTAGTCGCTTGTAGCAATGAAGAATACACGTACCCCTTTTATTGTTTACTTTCTCTTTATAGTATAACCTCCAACATGTACAATACAAACGTATGTCTAGATTTTTTCTTTACGTCACGGCGACATCGGTTAAGTTGATCCTGTACGGTGGCGAACGAAGCAGGTAGATGTGATTGACAGAAAGTTGCTGTTGGGATAGCGATTCGGGTTCCCAACAGCAGCGGTTCCTAACATGTTCTGATTTTATGACCAATATTTTTATTAATATTCAAATTGATAGCTTAAAACTGTTTTGGTGTCGCTGGTGCAAAACAGTAGAAGATCTCAAATTACAGCGAGCCGAGCTAACTTACTTCATACCACAGTCTGGACTTTGGACCCGACAAATAATAGTCGATCCTACTATAGTTCAACTTGGGAGTCTGTGCACTTTATTCCTGAGGTACCCCGGTTTCTGTTTTCAATGGTATTAAATAATAATTAAAAATTTATTTTCTTACCGTAAACAATGAACGATTCCTAATTTTCTTCCCTACCATTTAAGATCGTCATCCAATTAATGAATTTCATAAAATTAAGCAACATGATTGCATACCTAATTATTACAAGATAATTTTACCTCATGTTAATGTTTAAGTTAAGCTTACAATAGTGTTTGGCTTAAATTGAATTGGATTGTTAATGCTCTAACTATGTTTAATTATTATGTTCGTAATACCACATCAATGCGCAAGAAGTAAACTCACTTAACCTAAGCCCTACCCAGTGAGCAACATGTCACTCAGATAAGATATACTAGTAGCTTGTTATTGGTTTTTCGATTTTAATTTTAATATGATTTGGAGCGATTTTATATTTGACGATAGAATTTTAATTTTTGATTTTTTAATCGCGGATTATTTGCTGCATTCTTGATCGATTTCTTTGTTTGTTACGGTTTTAAACGTAACTACTTATTGGCAAATTTAAATATTTTCCGAGACTATGGTGGCTAATTGTATAAAAAACCACTTAGGTAGTAGCCAAGAGGTTCCAGATTCGATTGTGAAGATTTCTGCGCTTGAGCATGTACTCAACTTTCAATTGAAAATTACGTGACGATTAACAGCAATTGTTAAATGAACTAATGATTTTAGTACTACATAGTTGTTTGTTCTTGTCCAATGGCAGCTTGCACCCTTCTTTTAATCCCCATTATTAAGTTCTGGATGGTTTCATGTGACCAGTTCGTACGAAATACTTCCCCCAAGCCATGACAGAACTACCTTGAAGATCCACGGGTTGGGCAAAATTTGTAAACCAGATACAGTGTACTTGCGGTCTTCTTCACATGTTTTCTCCACCATCTGCACCATGGAAAGTAACTCTAATATTGTATTTCATTGCTGTAATGCCTAATTTTGATGTTCTGAAGTCTGGGAGCAGTTTCCGGATTATGAACATCTAAAGTAGACCCCCTTCACTGACATTCACGCACTTATTTCTTCTGCTAATTGCTTCTCAACTTAACTGCAGGTGTTTCCATACTTCGGTGTATACGAATTAAACACTGAAACGATTGTTTAGTTTAATGTAGCAAGAAATACAATATTTACCGAATAAAGCAACAATTCACAATTTTCTGCGTTGTGTTCATAGATTTGACCGTGTTGTCTGCCTTTTGTCTTAACATTGAAATATCGCTAGCGTGTGATATTTGTATGAAATTTCCCGGCGCCGAAATGTCCTGGCGTTGAATCGCCCTGCGCCGATTTGTTCTGGGCTGAATCGCCGTCGATCGAATTGGCGATGCCAAATTATTACGTACCGAAAGCAACGTAAATAACTGACTGGAAGACTTATATTGAACATCCTTGATTGCCCTTGACTAGGGTGACGATGCAGTCCACTTGTACCAGGTGCTTTTCCTCTCTGAGCAATCATAAACATTCTTTCCCCACCAGTAATGTTATTCGGTAATAAGTGATTCAGCGCTTGAAACTCTTTTAATTTAGCTTGTACCTGTAACTGCGGATCGTCTAAACCTTCAATTAAATAAGTAATAGTGTTCTTTTCAGGCAACCCTAATTTGTTGGCTAACAAAACTTTATCCGTATAATAAACATTAAATTTTTCGTTTCTTCGCCACTTTCTTGTTTCGAATCTTCGCATAAGCACCAATAAGTCCTCCTTGACACTAAACATTAGGGTTTTTGGCTTTTTGAACTCCTATAATGTCATCGCTACATACTCCGGTTTCGAATGATACCAATCTAATGCTGCTCCCTTTAATTTTCCCACAACTACTAACATAAGAGTTCGATCACTTGATTTATGCGTAGCTTTAATGACTTTTAATCGTCTCAACCAATGATTAACGTCATCATTCTCTATTCCACTAAAATTTCGTAACATTAAAGCACTCAATTCTGAAGCTGAAATTTTTCTTTCTCGCAAATCGACAGCCCTTACAGTGGCAGCAACCAAATCGGCAACCGACATTTGAACATAATTCTGCTGTCCTGCATTTGCTTCAGCTTCGCCACTTTCTTGATCATCAGACATGACTACTATTTCTTGACCTAACGTGTTCAGACACTTTTAATCATAACCTTCGAAGCACCCTTTTAATTGGAAATCGATTCCACTTAAATACATTGCCTTTATACCACTTCTGAGGTTGTAACGGTGATGTCCTGCTTAAAATTAAACGCACTTAGATATTTTAAGAATATATTTTATACATTAATACAATTTTCACCAGCGTAAGCTAATAATGGCTCTCACCATGCCATCTCGAACGTAAGTGTCCTCTCTTCCGTTTCCGTTAAACACCGCACCTATCGTGGCGGCAACCACCACTACGCGCAAGGCGGTAAATTTAAATTGAAAAATATATATCACAAGAACAATAAAATACTGAAGATAAGTATGTTTTTTGTATATCACTCTATTTTTTTCTTCCAGTTTATCCATAATCAGCAATGAAGCGTTAACAGAGTCGCAGGCATGTATCTACAACGAACGAAGAGGCTTAATAAACTGTCGAGGCGGACACTTGATTACTTTTCCATATGAATATTTAGAAAATAAGAAGTTCCACACACTTGATCTCGGAGAAAATGATATTTCAGCCCTTAAAGGTTTAGACAAATTTTTGAGGGTTCATGCTAGAGCTCAAATTACGACAGTATTGTTAGATCATAATAAAATTTCTCATCTTCCACAGTATTTATTTAAGATCTTTCCCAATCTTGAACGCTTGGATTTATCTTACAACATACTGACTCATATACCTCGCGGTCTCTGTCGCTTTCCAGTTTTCACTGATTTGATACTTGACGGAAATTGTATACAAAATATTGCAAGTAACGCATTTAATTGTATTAACAACGTTCATATATCTCTGGGAAACTGCGACTCACATAAGACTGAGAAAACTGTAAATGATATCGATAATGTTGTACAGCCAATATTGGAAACTTTCGATCCTATGACATCAAAAAATATGTGGCATAAGACTGAAGAGCCTGTGGTGAGTAGGACGGAAACGACAGCAAGAGGAAATGCATCTTCTGTTTCTGGAAGTATATTTATCACTGCGTTGTTTTCTTTGTATATTGTTCTAAAATCGGTGCTTCACAGCATTTGAATGTTAAAAAATTGTTTAAAATCTCGAAAAAGAATTTCTTAAAAGGTAAAACTAATTTTTAATCTGGTTGAGATGAAGCAGACTTAAAAAATAAATGTATGATAAGGTAACTAACTCCACTAATCGAACACTGGCATCATCAAACATCCTAGTACACAACCGAATTATTTATAAGCTGGCACGGTGATAAAATGCTAAAAACCGATTAATATGATAAGAAGATTTAAGAACATTTAATGATAGAAATTAGATTTAATGTTTTAGTTGTGATTAGATTATGAAGTGTAACCTGTTGTACTTATTTATGTACCAAGGGCATTAAGAAGATGTTTAATGCCCGCTGTGGGTGACAAGCTAGCAAGTTGGGGAGGGCCCCGGCCAAAGGGTTTATAAGTCTCCCTAGGACATAAACATCAAGTGGTGTCCATGGTGCATAAAACGTTTTATTTTAGACTTTGAATACATAATAAATTGAAAAGTTTGAATTTGGATATATAAAATAGACTTGGCCCTGATATAGCTTTGTAGGTGATGTTTGTTTATGTATATTTGACTACAGCAATATTATAAGAGGGTCTTAAGGTAATATGAAGAGCCAAGCTGACAAGCCCGAGGGGTTTCACATCAAACAACGCACATAGTACATACAAAGTTTTATTTTTCACTTTAAATCCCTATATAAATAAATTGAAACTTGAACTTGGATTGATAAAATAGACACGGCCATGACATGCCTTTGAGGGTAATGTTTGTTTAGTACCTATACCTCGTTTGACAGATGATATAAACAACAAATAATTAAAAAATAATTAGTAGGTACATTATAGGCCAAGGTAGAGAGCCATTTTTCTCAAGCATATAAGTTACGATGTTGAGGAATATCTTCCCTACCGTGGTTAATATAAGTATTATTTTTTTCTCTACCAGATATTTTTACCGTTTTTACATGATTTTTTACATATTTAGAAATATTAAGTAGCCTGGTATTTCAGTTGTTAAACTAAAAAACAAAATTAATAACATCTGATGGCTTTAACTTTAAGTGTTGGAGAAAATAGACGCTAATAATTAACGCGTGGGTAAGTATTATAAAAATATACAAATAATGGATTAAAACTTAAATGAAAGTAATTTAAAAATGGCAATTTCTACTCCCCCTGATGCGAGAGAAGCCGTAAAGAGTGCAAGTTCCGATTTGTTGCCAAAGAAATCTTAGAGGCCGTCTATGCGTGCCTACAACCAGCTAAAATAATGGTGTGACAGAAAGAGAGTTGTTACGGTAACAGGAAATGTTTTATTGGGACGTTTCCAAGAAAACGGTGGTAGCAAAAAAGGATCCACATTGTGCGAAACCTACGTACTCCATGCTGAAAACGACCCTTTCCATAAAAGAAATTATCGACATTTCAAAGTTTTTCAAACTCAATACATTTCTAAAACAAAAAATTGTGACCCTCCCCTGGACTTTCTCATATTAAAAATAAACATTTCGTTTTTGGTATTCAACAGTATAGTTCGAGAGGCAATCCTGGAAATCACTTGAATGCGTAGCGAGAAAAACGAGACTATAGTCGGTTCCATGTAGCTTTACCGGTAAGGTAGGTGTTAGGGCAGATAAGGGAAACATTTTAGTATTTTTACCCAAAACTGATTATTTTACAAAAATTTAATGATTTTATAACAGATTCTAATATAGAAATTTTAAATAGGGATCCAACAAATAACTATCAAAACCAAATAAAACAAATAATTACAAATTGTGAAGTTAGTTTAACACCATACGAGAAACGAAACATAATATATCCAAATCCACAACTACCAAAATTATATGGTTTAGTTAAAATACATAAACCTAACATTCCTATTAGACCAGTAGTTTCATACATACATGCACCAAACCACATCCTAGCTAAAACATTTAAATAATATAAGTAACAATTTAGGATACACTTCAAACTATTCAGTTAAAAACACTTCTGAATTGATTAATAAATTAAGTAACATTAGCTTACTACCACTATGTGAAATAGTTAGTTTTGATGTTACGAGTACCTATGTTTTCACAAATACCCCCACAGGAATGTATTCCTTTATTAGAAAATGTTTTAGTTAACAATAACATTGAATTAACAAAAAGGATAGAGTTGATTCAATTATTTGAACTTTCTATTAATCAAAATTATTTTAGTTTTAATGATAAAATTTATCTTCAGAAAGATGAGTTACCAATGGGTAGTCACCATTTTATATTAGCTAATATAGAATAGTTAAAAAACTCTATGTAGTATTACTAAAGATTGATATGCTGCAGATTTATGCGTATTATGATGACAAGACTTATGTGGTATGGTAATATCAGTTTTTGCGCTACTACACTGTTTTTGGTCATTTCCCGGTTGCTTAACTACCTACCACGGAAAAACTAACTTACTGATTAGGTACTGGTTGCTAACCTGTTATGAATCATAACGTATCTAACGGTTGTTAGATGATAATAAAAGTTGTAATCAAGTTATCTGGTGTCTAAAATTCTGAATGATCGACTGCTGTTACTTTATTTATTTATATTTATAAAAATTGTTTTTATTTTTCGTAGCGCAAAAAATGGTATACGCGTGCGTGTTCGTTGAGTGCTTACAACAGACTCGAAGTAATTTGGAAAATCTCGACCCTTCGGGTCTTGATTTTCCAACTTTTTCTCGATCTGAGTTATAAGGCACTTACCGATCTTGCATCGTAATATACTATTGTGTAGGTTTCCTATAAATAGAGTATTCGAGTATGTTTTCTGAATTGATTTTCATGTTTAAGTCTAAAAGTTAATAGATCTGTTTTGAAATAAAACGAAGGTCTAAAAACACGTAATCATAACCCACAGATTTAATTGGTGTAAAATTTGAATAATTAAATTAGCATTAACGTTTTTGCCCTTAAAAGGGCATCTTCAGATGCTAAAAAGATATAACAAATAAGTCTTAGGTTTAAATACATTAATAAGAACTTACCATATGGTAGTTAGATGTAAAATCAATAAATTAAATAAAAATTACAAAAATTTAAATTTTATATAACATGAAGTGTTACATAAAAAGATTCACAAAAAGGAACAAGGGTTTGAGGAACCAATGTCCTTAAATCCAGAGGATTATTAAATAAATTAACAAACACAAAAATTGAAGCAGCACATCATGAAAATGGCTGAAGATAAGAAAAATTACAAAAAGTTTGAAACATTTGAAAATGATAACGGTAACAAATTGAACTAGAAAACTACAAGGTTAAAATAGAAATCTGCTAAAATTACAAGAAAATGTAAAATTATTTTAAGTTTAAAAATACAAGGTTATTATTAAAATTGGTTATTTCATTCAAGACATAACCTGGATTATTTTTGGAAGTTTTACTAATTTCTAAGATTTCCAAAAAGTTTAATTTCAGGCCTTTTTGCAGACATGTAAAATTTTAATAGTATCAGAATTAATATTAAATTGATGGTTGGAGGATAAAATGTGAGTAGAAAAAGAAGACTTATTAGTACTGATATTAGGGTCCCTAATGATGTTATTATCTTTAATTAGTTTTTGGTGTTCGGAAGCTCTGCTTTTGATACACCTGCCACTTTGTCCTATGTAGTGGCAGGGGCATGAATTACAATTCAGTTGATAGATCCCGGATTTATTAAGAGGTTCAATAAAATCTTTATTATGGACAAGGAAGTTTTGGAGTTTGAAATTTACAGAAAAGGAGATTTTAATGTTATGTGATCTGAAAAGATTGGCTAATTTATAAGAAATTGAACCAAAATAAGGTAAAGTGAAATGTTTAACTGGGGGGTTGTCATTGATAAATAAATGACTGGAGTTATTGATAAAATGTTTATGTTTGATTTTTGAGAAAAGTTGGTTGATAATATCTGAAGGATAGTTATTATTGTAGGCTATTTGATGGATCGTGTCTAGTTCAATATCGAAATCTTTCGGACTGAGAGGGACTGAGAACAGACGATTAAAGAAGGATCTGAAAGCTGCCAGTTTGTGACAGATGGGGTGATTAGAATCAATAGTATATTGTACAACACGTGTTGTACACTATACTTTTCCGTCGACCACATAATTACAACCATTTTAGGTTTTTTAGTTAACGAACATAAAATTAATTACGATTGTCGATAAGGCAGGTCGCCGTCGCGAATATTATTGCTTGCTAGCGCTGTCAGCGGCCACTGAGGTCTGGTAGCCTCGCCTACTTTTTGTCGAGCGTGTGAAATATTACTTTCAACACGGCTAAGCCCCGCCTTCCGGCTCATTTCATCACAGTTTGGTTGCTGTGCGAAATTTGTTATTTTCAGTAAGAGTAAACCGTGAGAATTTAGTCACATTTCATAGTGGTCGACGGAAAAAGGAATTACGTGATCGGTGGTGGTGGGTTTTTTGTAAATATTAAAAGATAAAATGTTGTTGTTATGAGTAATTAATAAATCAAGGATAGGTAGAGAGTTGTTGTTTTCAAGTTCAAACGTGAAATTTATGTTATTATGGAGGCTGTTCAGAAGGTTTAAACAAGAGGCAAGATCAGTATGGGAACCTTGAAAAATTACAAAAACGTCGTCAACATAACGACGCCAAAAGATGAAATGTTTTTGAAAAGTGGGGTTATTGAAAACCATGTTGTGTTCAAAGTTGGACATGACAGTTCCGCAAATAAGGGGGAGAGCTTGTTACCCATAGGTAGTCCGGACTCTTGTCTAAACATAGTAGTATTATTAAAGGTAAAGAAATTTTGTTCAAAACAGAGCTTAAGAAGATGAAGGATTGTGGAAGCTTGAGGGTCGGACAAATCAGAATCAATTAAGTAAGAAGATATAAGGTCAAAACATTCAGATGATGGGATGCTGGGGAAAAGATTCGTAACATCAAAAGAGACTAAAAGCAATAATATGTTTTGTTCAATTTCTAGTGTAAATTTAAAGTATTAATAAAAATTAAAAAGTCGTTAATGTATACGAAAGAACTATCAAAATAATTATGCTAAAATATCGTCAACGTAACGAAACCAAAATACAATTTTATTTGATAGATTTGAGTCAAATATTTGATGAAAAGTATCTATATATTTGTACGAAATTCTTTAAAAAGTGTAAATATGTCATTTTTGCTAGTTATAGCCACTCAAGCTCTAATTTTAGCTATTCCGCTGCTCCAGTTATTGCTACTGTATTGTTTTACAGTTTAGCAGTAGTAGTAGGTAGAATAGCCTCGATATATTTAAGGATAAACAACATTAAATTATAAGAAAACACGAATAATATTATGTATTTTTAAACTAAAATACAGAAAACGCACATTAATCCAAAAAATCTTTAATATTAAGTAGGTACAAGAAAAAGGAAGTACCTACCTACCTAGATAGGTAATTCCAATAATAGTAGTCCTTAATCATTAATTTCAGGCACAAAATAAATATCTCTCTCATTTAATTTGGTTGGACTGGATATTGTATCTATAATAAAATTTTATTTATATTATATATTATTTATATTTACGTCAAAAGAATATATATTATATCAGCATTAACAGGCCATTTCCAATTACTGCCACTTTTTACCATCGCCCAACATTTAGCTAATTTTTCGTCAAGTTCTAATATTTTAGCAGCATAAAACTCCTTGGCGTATTTTACTGTTACGAAAGTATCTTATTCTAGATTTTCTAAAACATTTCCTTGTGATTCTGTATTAGGGGTAATCTTATTCTCTCAGAGTTAGATTCTATCGACTTGTGTTATATTTTTCTTTTGATGGCTTCACTTTCTTACTAATTGTTTCTTTTAATTGTTTTCTGTCGTCTTCAGTATCTATTGTAGTTTTATGACCTATTTGGTTTTCTACTGCATTTTCTACTTTTTTATTTTTCTTTGCGGTCAATAGTTTCTCGAATTTTCTTCTTCTCCAGTTTACCTTTTTCTAACTGAAGGGATTCTCTTTGTTTTGCTTCTGCTACTTCAATTCATTTTTCGGATGTCAAAACTGATGGTAAATTTTCAATTCTTCCTTATTTCTTAGATGGTGTGTTGTCTATATCATATACACTCCCAGGTTGCGCATTGGCATATTTCTGTTACATCAGCAGCAGAGCGCATTTACAGTACTTACATGTCGAGAGTAAGTGGGAGAATGCTGTCTTTCCCTGTTCTGCACATCTCAAGTGCAACGTCTCCCTTGACGAGCTCTACCTAACTTCGAATATCTCTACCTTCAAAATACTCTATGCTTAGAGCTTGTTTAGAGTAGTTATAAAAAGAAAGAGTTGAAATCAATATATGCGATTTTGATAGGATTTATTAAAAACAAGAACATATGATACCTATCGGGTAAAAAAATCCAAAATATTTACGAGCAGGTTGACCAATTTCTTCGCACGGCTCCGCGAATTCTCAAATGTCCAAATTCATGTACACAAATAATGTTTGATGATATTATGTAACTAACGAATTATGATTGCTCTATGTTATCATGTTCTGTATAATTATTAATAAAAGTTTAATATAAAGTTGTCTTAATAATAAATGATACGATAATAGTATATTATATTACTAGAAGTAAAAGTAGAAAGAGTTCATTTTGTGTTGAGCTTATATGTTGCGGCCGAGGCGCTCGCACTGACGCTGTGCAAATTGAGCGAAACACAAAATAAACGTTCTACTTCGAGTAATATATACTATGTTTTCTTCAAACGAAATAATACAATACAAAATAAATGTTTATTTTGTAAACGCCATTTCCACTACTATAAAAAAAAACAAAACAATGACATGTGCGATTTTAAATGAGCTAGCGGTATATAATACAGCCGCTGTCATGGATACGTACACACATTATTTTACTAGTACAATTATGTAACATATTGTTTTACTAGTAACACAATGACTCCCTTCTACATAGCCAGTTCTGTAGTACAATAGGGATATTACAATAGGCTTGAAGAAAAAGTAATATTTATTGACGGTGTAGAGTCCCGAAATGGACGTGAATACAGGGAGTTTCATGGAGTACGGGCCATAAGGATTTGACAATGCAATTTTTTGTTAACGAACATCGAAGGTTGCGTACAGGATTTCCTCACTTTTTTTATATTAATAACTCTGAGTTAATAATAAGCAATTAATACATCTGTTATATTGACGCAGTCGTAACGGGTGTGGAATTCCGAAACAAGTCAGTATAGGTACGTGTTCGATACTAGCGCAAACCTTTTTATTTAATTTCTAGTTATTAATCGTTATTATAATTTCGTTACGATATTCTTAATACATTCGTTTTTTAAATTACTTTACTTTAAAAATATTCCGTAAATTATTGGTAAATTGGATTGTAGAGCGCCGATTATACTTGATGAACCATGAACAGAAATTAATTTAAAACGTGTAGGTAATGTATTTAGAATAGCAACAAAATCATAAAGAACGATTTAAAAAGTAGAAATTAAATAAATAATATCAAAAAGTTTGCGCTAATATCGAACTCGTATCTCTGGTTCCGCAGTCTTTCCAACTGCCACAATGTGCCAGATGTATTAATTTCTAATAAATTATATCGGGGTTATTACCCAATACAAGAAAAAAAGTAGTGACATCCTGACCATCATGTACACAGTTGATGCTTAACAAAAGGTTGCATAGTCAAATCCCTGAGGCCCGTACTCCGTGAAACTATCTGTATAAACTTCTTCTTAATTTTCACATACTGCATAGCCCCCCCCCCTGCAAGTACACCCCACATGTTATAAAACAGTTATCAGGAAAGTCACACTCACAGACAAGAAGTGGAAGTTATTTAATATTAAAAACAAACATATTAGGTACTAGGTACAATTAAGAATATTATAAACGGCACGACATTATTTACTGTATTTAACTATTTAACTCATAATTTTCAACAAACGTATGTACTAGTTTACAACTTAAATTGAACGTACAATAGAACAAGTGAGATATGGTGGAATAATGCATTCGCAATCAATTGATTGTTTTAGTCTGTTGGTTGTTTGATACTTTTCACCAATACCCATAGTTTTCATACCAAATTTACATTTCAAATCTAAAACAATACATTAAATTACTTAATTTTGGAGAAAGATATTCGTCTGATAAACTTACTATCGTTTACAGATGGTTTGGATGCCGGGATGTAGCTACCACTATCGGATGCTATAACAAAAAACATATTTAATTTACTAGTAGGTAACATTGCATTACATGCGTGCACTATATCTTCCGTGTAACACTTAGGGTACGTTCCGAAATCTACTGACAGCACTAACTTTACTGATTAGTCGTTCCAAAATCAGTTACAGCAATACTGGCGCTGGTTACGCGTTGTTAAAAAATACTAATCATTCTAAAAACATCTTTGGAATTTTCTACTGTCGCAGCTGACAGTGGAGAGGTAGTGTGGCGTCAGTAAACTGTCATTTTTTGAATTTTTGAATTTCGAGGTGTTCAATTTTGTGTGAAAAATGTCCGAGAACAGAATACTAACAATAACAATTTATTGATGGAGACTCCAATAAAGAATATGCTATTGATTTAACTGTTGAAGAGTTTCAAAGAGCAGAAATAGGTTATTATCAATTCTACGTCATCTTCTGAATCTGAACTTGAGTCAAGTTTTCAATCATAAGTATTTTCAACAATAGGCGGAAAGGAACGATAGTAGCAAAAGCCATTTAAAAAAGTTAGGTTATTATTATATGCATGATTATTGCGGAGGGGATTACTCATTTTGGGTTCCGGTTCCGAAATACGTCAGTAATTTCTCCGATTGCAATTTCGGAACGGTGTCATTCAGTACTGCTATCCCCAAGTACTGCCAGCAGTGTCAGTAGATTTCGGAACGTAGCCTTAATCTAAGCCATATTATTTTATATGTTACAACGAAATATTCAATTTAGTTGACGGACTTTAAAGTAACTTACGACAAATCCATGGAGAAGGGCAACAGGATTCAGTATTTGTATAAATTGGAGCACAATAGTCTTGGATTTCTTTAGAATACAATAATTCTGTGGTACAGTTTACTTGACGACAATATGGCCCATCGATTTTTTCGTTGAAATTTTTATCACAAATACATTTCTTGCATTTTTCTGTTGGATGATTGAATTGCTGTCCTTCCTGATAAGTAACACCGTTTGCCACACATTTGGCTGCGTTGTCATCAAATGGTGCTGCAATTTAGATTTTTAGTTTGAAATAATTGAATATCTTACACATGTAGCACTTACGACACTTTCGACCATTATTACAACATCTCTTGAATTCGTGTGTTAAATAACAACCCGGTGGTAGGAATTCTGGTACCCAAAATTCTGCACAACTGTCAGAAGGTATAACGCAACTAAATGTATTACCTCTGCAAATGTTTGAAAATTAATATTTATGATATAAAACTGTTGTAGACCTACTGTTCTGCACATCTGCAAGATGCATGATCACATCGTTCAAAACTGATTGCGCTATCTACAGCCTCGCCAGGACGAAGGAATTTTCCTTGAAAATGGCACGTTCCAGCAGGACGGTTGTAAATATGAGAGCAATCGTATTCTTCCGCACAGCAATCATCAGGAGAGTTATATTTTGGGATGCATCTTAGATCTTCATAAACAACATTATGGGCGGGACAACTGCCAGTGCATTTGCCTGCTGGAACGAAAATATAAAAATATAATATTGGGGTAAACATAATCATTGTTATGATCATGTAGTGAACTCATTATATTTTTTCTATTTATGTCATTCATTTCCGTAAAAACGTACTTATTATTGTAGCAAGTACTCATTATAATTATTTATTACAACTACACTACATAATTTTGAGATCTGATTGCCATATAAAATATTAATTGGATATGTTTAAAACTGGTCTGTATTGTAGTAGCTATCCAAACAATCTGTATAATCAATAAGTTTCGTCTCGCAAAAGAGCAACTATCGACCCGCTTGCAGAGAATATACTAGGTATTAGGTATTGCTTAATTAAAGTTGAAATTCAATAGGTATGAATATTTTTTACTTACCATTAGTTAATGCAAATATTGAGACAAAACTTAGCAATAATGAAAGCGAATAGTAATGCATATTTACTAGGTCTAGTTTTACTAGTTGTAGTTGGTAATATACTAAGCTCTATGTGTACTTGGTGTACTGACAACAAATGGTGTGGGGAAGCTTATAAATACCTACTTTGTGGAGTTGCTTCTTCGAAGAAGTATTTTTTTATTCATTGTGTTATGGACATTGCACTTAGCAGCAATCAGTGGCGTACATATTTGGTTTAGTATTAGTACGTCCCGGGTTTAACACTGTAGTATGTTTTGTTTGTTACTATGAAATTTTTATATTTTCAAGGACATAATTTAACTTTAGTTGCCAATTAGCGAATACTATATCTGGAATGGAGTATGTTACAAAAATATCAATATCTACAACACTGTTTAAGAAAGGTCAAAAATATAATCAAAGTAAAACCTGCTACACGGGTTATCATAATTAATGCAGTGAATTAGTAACAATTCAGTAGTTTATCATATTTTAGGTTATTATAAAATCAGTTATATCTTTATGTGAAATTTTGTGCATAAAAATTTGAAACTTTTTTCCGTTTGTTGTAATTAAATATTTTAACAACACTTAACTTACGTACAAAATAATCATGTAGCTTTAGCATTATTTTACAATCAAACGTAGTGGCAATAATTTATTATCTGTTTTGGCACATTTTTAATATACAGTGTGTCTCAGGGATAATCAGACATAGGAAAATTAACATTGGAAAATTATGCAGAGATGAACTATGAAGACTATGAGTTATAAATGACAAAAAGCAAGAAATTTGAAAAAACTAAAGGTCGTCGGCGGCGTTGGTCCATTCTGTGACTTTACCAGTCATAATAACCTTACTAGTACTACGCACACAGCAACAGGTGATCCTTATATACTTTTCTAATGTTAATTTTCCAATGTCTGATAGTCCCTGTGACACATTGTATGCCAAAACAGATAATTATTATAGATAGGTACTGATTATCATTATAGCATATTCATATCTATATTCTAAAAAGATTAAGAACAGAAATTATTAAATTATTTTGTAATTGTATACGCAGTTTGTACACATTTAGAACAACCTTAATTTATATACAGGGAATACCCGCTAGAATGTTATGTTTCTCTTTGTGTAGCTAACACTGCTGGGGGAATTAATGTAGATGTAATTTCCCTTTTCCAATATGTAATTAAAAAATACAACCTCATGTTTATTAACATAGGCGTACGTGATTATGGACATGATTCTGAGTGTATTATGGATATTACGATTCTGAGTGTAAAATGATTTTGTGAGTGGAGTAATAATAGTATATTATTCAACGAGCATGTTCTTGGTAATATTTTGCTTGTTGTACATAGCAGTGTTATTCCTCTCCAGTTCGAACATTCTGTTGTTGTGTTCAGTTTCCATATTTGTTTTAAGGGTTTTTCCTTGTTTGTCTTTCACCCTTGTCTCATTTATTATTTTCTTTCTTGTTATCTCTTTTGTTATGTCGTACAGCGTTTTCATGTCGTTTTTTTGTGCTGCTTCTTCTGTTCTTCGTAGTGTTTCTTCTCTGTGTTTTCTCTTATCGTTTCTAGCACTTGTTTTAACCTGTTTATCTTTTTCCTTATATAGTTTTTCTTGTATTTCTTTTTCATTTTCATTCTTGCTTGTCAGTATTGTCAGTGTTGTTTAATCTTCCTTCTCTCTTCTATTTTCTCCCACGTCTGTTTTGACAGCCATACCTTTTGTTTTGCTTTTTTGTATCCTAGTACCCTCTTTGCCGTGTCCTTAAGAGTTGTTTTGGACTTATTCCATATTTCTTCTACCCCTCCATTTCCTTTATTTTTCTGTTTCTCCCATTCTCTTTCTAGTTCTTCTTTGTATTGTTCTCCGACTTCTTCTTCTTTCAGTCACTGGACATTGTATTTTTCTCTTTTTGTCTTCTGCTCTCTATTTGCCCGTAATTTTATTCTTATTTTAACCCTGAGCAGGGTATGGTCTGTAGTCCTATCTGCCCCCCTCATTGCTCTTACATCACACAGCATGCTTTTCCACTTTCCACGTGGTCTATTTGGTTCTGTACTTTACCTCCGGGCGAAGTCCAGGTTACTTTGTGTATGGTTTTATGTTTGAAGAGGCTACCTCCTATTATTAGGTTGTTTCCTGCACAAAATTCTGCGAATAATTCTCCATTTTCGTTGATAACGCCTACTCCTTTCCCATTGTGTCCTCTCTTCCCTTGTTCTCACTTCCAATTTTTGCGTTCATATCTCCTATTAGTATTTTTTTATCTCTTTTATGTTGTTTATTTATATCGTCAAAGGTTTTTTGTAGTTGTTCGTAAAATTCTTCTTTTTGTGTATCTTCCTTTTCGTTTGTTGGAGCATATGCGGTCACTATAGTTGTATTGTAGTAACTTGTTTTAAACCTGGCTGTTATGATTCTGTCAGATATGCCCGTCCATTCTATAAGTGCCTTTTTTCTTTGTGGTCGTAGCATAAATGCTACTCCATTTTCGTGTCTTGCATCTTCTTTCATGCCTCCTGAATATATCATCTTTGTTCCATTTTCTGTTGTATACTCTCCACATCCTTTCCATCTCGCTTCACTTATCCCCAATATCTCCACTCGATATCTTTCCATTTCTTTCGCCACTTGATTTACTTTGCTTGCTTCTAACATTGTTCTTACATTCCTAATTCCGATATATTTTGCTTTTCTGATGTCTAGTCCTTGTCCTTCACTAATTGTACTTGTTGTTTAATCTCGTTACTCCACCATTTCGTTTGCTTCCGGTTTTTGTCAACAACTGTCGTTCCGCATGCTTCCTTTGCCTTCGATAAAATGATTTCCTTAAATGATCTCCAAAGTTGTTCTGTATTTTTATGTATCCACCTTTCTATACCTTGCCCAGCTCTTATTTCCACACTGTGTTTATATTTCTTAGCAATTTCTTTGTCTGCAAGTTTGTAGGCTTTGATTACCTCGTTTGATTTCTTGATTTTTGTACTTTTTTGTTGTTGTTTCTGCGTTTGTATTCCAAATCTTCCTACCACTAAGTAATGGTCGCTGTATATTTCTGGACCCCTATGCACTCTTACATTTAACACTTCTTTGCTATATGTTTTGTTTACTAGAATGTAATCTGTTACTGATTTTTCATTTCTGCTTTTAACTTGTCATGTATACTTGTGTATATCTTTATGCTTGTAGAATGAATTTGCTATAATTAGGTTGTTTTGCCTGCAGCAATCTATTAGCAGGTTACCATTGTTGTTTCTAACATTTTCTCCATGTGGGCCTAATATCTGTGAGTCCCCGTTTCCTCTTTTTCCCACTCTACTATTTAGATCTCCTAAGATTATCGTTCTGTATCTTGCCTCTTCGATGATCTCATTGAAGTCTTCCCAAAATTCATCCTTTGTGGCTGCCTTTTCGTCCTCGCTAGGTCCATACACTATAATTATGGTTGTGTTGTTTTTGTCATCTAATTGGGCTTCTATTTTCATGATCCTCCCTGATATAAATGTCCATTTTCTGATATATTGTATGCATTCCTTTTTTATTACACACCCAACTCCTTCTTTAGCTCTGTGATTCTGTTCAACTCCACTAAAAAGTAGTACGTGTCCTTTTTCCATTTCTTTGACTCCTTTTCCCTTTTTCTTTGTTTCGCACACTGCCAAAATATCTAATTTCGCATTTTCAAATTCATCTATCAGTTCTTGTTCTTTCACATTTAAACTTCGTACATTCCACGTTCAAAGCTTCCATATTTTTCCTTCATTAACTTTTTTCAAGTCTGGTTGTGTTTTGGGGTCTGTGCTAGTACATTTGTTACTTTCCTCTTTTTCCTTTTTCGTCTGCCATTTATTCGTTCTTGCCTTTTCCATTGCCGTGTCGGTATATGTGCCTTTTTCCGTTATCATGTGGGCTACTCGTTTTTTGTCTCTCTTTGGTGATGTGGAACTTCTTTAGTATTAACCATTGCTAGATCCGCTTTCTTTTCATCCCATTTCCAAAGTTGGCCATTGGTCACTAGTTTTTGATATCCAGTTCTTGCTGATTTTCCTGCCTATCTTTCCTCCATCGCTATTTTCCTTATTTTGCTCTGTATATCTCTCTCCTTTACCGTAAGGTCATTCCTTATAAATACCTGCTTGTGATTATCTGTGTTTCTCAATTTGCTTTTGTTTTTTAGCACTTCAATTTTTTCGTGTGGACTTGCGGTGGTTATTATGTAATATTTATCGCTAATTTTGCTGGCCGAGTCGAGTTTCATTTCTATATTCAGGTTTTCTCTTAGAAAGAGTTCCATTTGGGTTTTCATCTCCTCATTTCCATTTGCAGCTATGTTTAGTCCCGATATCAAGAGATTTTTTTGCGTTTTTCTCTCTCCAGGCGTTCAAAATTATATTCAACTGTATCTAACCGTTCGAGTTCTTTACTTATACTTTCTAGTTTCAGTTTCATTTCGCTGTTTTCCTGTTTTAATGTTTTCACTTCTTCGTAATAATTTTATTCTGTTGTTCCAATTTCAGTTCTGCCAATTCTTCTCGCATTTTCTGAATTTCCTTTTGGTGTTCTTTTTGGTCTTTTCGCAAGTCTTTTATATCTCCCATCATTTCTCTGAGCATGATCTTCAGATCATCGTTACCGTTATTTCCACTCCTACCCATCTTGCTTGTTTGATCAGGTGTTCTGACTACCTTCTTGGATTTACCAAAATTTTCCAATTCATCTTCTGCTTTCTCTTTGAATCTTCGCTTGCGGACTACTCGCTCTCACCGTAGTACCGCGGGGGTTTCCTACCAAGTGACATGTTTCCTTCTATGATCGTGTCCCCTCAAGTTATGCTGCCTTGGGTACTGCTTTCCGCTATGTGTGTTGCCTACCTGCACGCGTTTACAGATCCGTTCCCGAATCGACTCCTCGGCGGTCACGGCCTGTTATCACTACCTTTTCGATTACAATTTAAGGTTAATAATCGCTATTTGACTAAATCTAGTCTGACTTGCTTTATTTTTCTTGGATTTTCTCCTCTATTCCACAAAAATAATTCCACCTCTCTTCCTTCACACTCCTTTGGTGAATTGATCTGCTCGAAAAGTTCCAAAAATGGAATTTAATTTCGGAGCCACAATTCACTCACCATCCGCGTTCATACGCGATAATAACCTCTGTCACATAAATAAATATATTATTACCAATCTATTTAACAAACTTTTAGGAAATGCAGATGATTTTGGAATAAACAAACGTGTAAGGGGTGTTGCCTACCTAGTTTTTGCTGGTGCTCAGGTACTGCACTTTTGGAAAATTCGTCGATATCTTCTTCCTCGATTTCTAAAACATTATTTTGCGCATTTTCCATGGCTTCGTCTAAAACATCGTCGCCAAGAATTTGAAATTTTTTGCGATTTGCGTCAATAGTACAATGATGGTTTAAAAATATTTCTTCGTAATTTACATTCTGCACCTCGGAGTATTCGTTCTCCACGGTAAAAATAAAAGAAGGTTTTCTCTATAAAAATTAACCGGATCCTGAATTAGTTTATACCGCCTATATCTAATCACGGCAGTTTTTTGCCGTTGCCTATAATATTTAATGATGTCATCATCATCGTCTTTATTCGCGTTCTGGTTATCCGTATTCAGCGCAGTAAAATTCGAAGCAAAATCTGCTAGGCACACGTCTTCCATAGATAAAGGCATTTTCGCGTATTTTCCGAATATATCATCAACAAACACGTCATCCGAATCTACATTTAAGGCACTTAATTCTAACGTAGACTTTAACATTTGAACTCTTTCTTGCTGTGGAAACGTGCTAATAAAAATAGTTTTTTGCGAATTTTTCCAAAGAGGCAAAGATAACGCATGATAAACTGCTTCTTGCGCGCACATTAAATTACTATTTAAAAATACATTAGAAATTTTTCTGAATTTTTCTCTAACATTAGTATAACCGTTGTTTATATCTGATGCCGTTTCTCGTAACAATTTCGAAAGTCCCGCGTCTGTTTTACTAATATAATTAATAATATACGATGCCAACGCGTATTCTTCTAAAATAAACTGAATGCATGCCCATATTAGACTCGAACAAATGCAAAATATCTTTATTATAATTAAGAGGGCGCTGACGAGTGGACGGAATACACTGTTGAAAACAAGTCTTTGCGCGGATTTATTAATCTAACAAACTAATCATCATATGCCCAATTATATTTTTTTATTTTGAAGAATAAGGATGGCTGAAGGCAATAACCAATTTTCATGGCTTAATTGTGTTGTTTAATAGGTTAAATAAATTATTGAAATTAATAAAAATTAAAAATTTTAAGTGACGAAATAATTTGAAAATAGCTTATTGCCGTTCCCACATCATTTAATAATTACTAGCAAAATTTCACATCAATCGGTTGCAATTGAAGCGTGATTAATAAAAAACGGTAAATTTTTAACAACCATTAGTTGAGATTCGCACCATATCAGGGTGACGTATTGTCTTAAAGTTCAGACCATTTCGTGTAGATGACACCACGTAAAAATTCCACCACGGCCAACTTCATTAATGACAGCTTACGCTTTCATATGGCCGTCCCAATTCGATTGAAACGTCAAACATGCACTTTACAGATTCGTCCCTTATATGGCGCCCTCTATACGGTTAGAATGGGTAGAACTTTTTGAAATATAAAAGTCAGTTGTCAACTATCATGACTGTCAACGAGTAAATATAACCAAGTAAAATCACAAATTCTTCTGTGAAAGTGCCAACAATATGTACAATAAGAATCTTTCAATGAATAGGTACCCAACTTTCTTTCTTGACTCGGAAACGATGTGCTAGGTGCTATAAACTTTAAATATCAGCAGTAACATTATGTACATGGTGCAAAAATTGGGTAGGTACTATTATAACTTTAAAACTTTTCTGCTGCTGGGCTTAAAATTTAATGGAGCACGTTTAATGTCGTCCGTTCTTTCTAGGCAAATGTTATTAAGCACTGGTTTCACCACAGTTTTAATAATAAAGTCACATATTGGAACTTTATGAATTTCACAAGTGAATATTGGATTTCGTTGTAGGTTTGGACATATAATATTCATCAGCTGATGTGACGTTCTCTCAGATTTTAGATAAGGTATTGCTTGAAGCGCAATGTCCGATATTTGTTTGATAATTCCTACAAATTCTAGACTAGGATATGTTAAACCCCCACGGTTTTGGAAGGTTATAAGTCTCAAGAGAGGACTTGGAAGAGCAATGGACAGTAATGGTGTAATACACTTATCACACTGAAATTTGTCGTCTAGTTTCTTTATGATATAGCCTGCTAAAAAGGCCACAGATGCCGAATAAATACTATCACTAGGTATAATACTTTTTGTACAGAGATTTTGAATTTTGATGTTGAGATCCATTGAGAATATTAAACTATCTTCATTTTCGGTCATTTCCGAAGAAGGATGCGGAAGTTTTGCTGAACTAACAAAATTAATATTGTCTCCAACATTTGCTGATTTGGATGCTTTGGCAATGCCACAACGTAGAATTTGCCGCAATGCGTATTCAGCAGTCCTTGCATCAGTCGTGTCGTTAGAACCTCCTCTTAGTCTGACATGAGAAAACATTGCCTCAACTGCATCGGAACTAAACGATCTTGTTAGTACATAATAAAATCCTACTTGCCCCAGGAGGAAATTTATGCATTCATAAGTACTTTTGGCCGTAAACTTTAGCGCATGTGCAGTTTCTTTGGATAATCCCTGCATCTCAGCACTTGCAGAACTGCTTTGTATGTCATCAATGTAGTTGGGAAAGGTGACGTTCAACCATTGCAGCCTTTCATCGGACACATCTATGAATGGTGCAATATTACTATCCAAAGAACGAATGCAACGTGAAGTACTGGATACATTATGCACTTGGAAAAAGTGATACATATTTTCCATGTATGAAATGGTGCTATCAACAGTTAAAAATCTCGAATCGTCTTCTTTCAAATACCGCAAGGATGACGTAACAGCAGTAGAAAACACCTGAACAGCTCTTAAGACGTTCATCTTCTCAAAATTCGAAGGATATAAATGCTTTTTTGTTAAAAATCTCACGGGTTTAACCGGTAATCCTTTCTGGAGGTCGTATAAATATTTTAAGTAAGAGGAAGAAATAATTCCTTCTGAAGAACACATATCATGGTCCAGAAATAAATTTCGAGCATTCTTTAAAGCGTGGCAAAAATCAAAAGTTAAAAACAATGGAAGATTTTCCAGAAACGGGTGATTGATATAATTTTGAGGAGGTCCATTAGAAAGTTTTTTGAAAAGGGCAACGTTGGAGGATATATTGTCAGTAACAAGTCGTAGCACAATAAATCCACAGTCAGTTAACATGCTTAATACGTTCATCGTTAACTTATAAAACTCATTGATTGTTAACGATCCATGGAAAAAATATGCTGCAGGAACAGTATATTTTGTTGATAAACCATGCACAACAAAGCAGAGCATTTTACTTGCAATTTTAGGGTTTTCACCTATAGTTTCTTTGGAATTGCAATTGTCAAGACCATAGATGCGATCTTCCGATCTACAGTAATGCATTTTCTGTTTGATGGACATGTCGTCGACAATCAGGGAACAAATTCTTTCGATGGGGACTGTTAATTGCTTAATTTCAGCAACTAACCGCTGCTTACATAAATCATTTGATCCTTTATATTCTCCAAGGTACCTTGAAATGGTTGTTTTAGATGGTAGTTTAACAAGATGCTTGCGGCAATATTCATAGCCCTTAGGAGAACAAAATCTCCAAACGGTACAACAACGGACTGATGTTTCCGACCACCGAGGTGTCTTTTTGGTGTAATTATTCACAAGATCCATAAGAAATATTGCTTTCTCATCAGAGTCGTTTGCATCCTTAGATATTTTATTAATAATTTTTGCAGCTGCAGAAAGTTTGCTTACCTCATGTTCAAGTTCTTTAATTTTTGACGAGTATTCTAAATTTTTCTGGTTTGCACGCTGTAATTGCAAAGCTAAATTTTGATTGTGATCCTGAAGGTTTTTTAAATCGGTAGAAAAGGAAGAATCAACTTGAACACCTTGGGAATTGGATTTTACAGGAGGATTATGTACTATATCTTTGCTCACTTCAGAAGAATCAAGAGTGTTCTACAAATAGTAATGCTGTAGTACTACTTTATAACATAATGTTTTGAATGAACTAGAATAAAACCATGTATACGTACAAATATAGAAGGTACAGCTGTTTTAGCTAAACGAATTCTTTTGCTGCAATTGTTAAAATAATGCGATTCAAAGTGTTTTCCGCATATTAGCGAGTATTCTGTAACTTTAGAAGTATCTGTAATAAACGATAGTAAAATGTGTGTTTGGAGTGAGATTAATATTTGAAAATACCACATAATTTTTCGATTGCTTTAAACCATTCCGTGCGAGTTTGAGTTTCACTTGGAAATTGGAAGAGAGTTTTACTTGCATTTCCACAAGCGAAACACTTTTTTAGTATTGGAATGTATGAAATTTAATTCAAACTTTAAATTTGAGAAATCCATGGTATTTAACTTTAAATTTCAAAAAGTTGTACCCATTCTAACCGTATAGAGGGCGCCATATAAGGGACGAATCTGTAAAGTGCATGTTTGACGTTTCAATCGAATTGGGACGGCCATATGAAAGCGTAAGCTGTCATTAATGAAATTCCACAACTGATTGTCAGAAGTAATTTACCGCAAAACGTCAATTTTACAATCTGTAAGGCAGAGATAACTTAACCTCTTTATATTAAATATATAAGCTGACAGTCAGGTGTTTTGTGCTGTAAGGTGATGTAGTAATTTATAATTTATAGGTAATAATCAATTTAACGGCTTAGTTTATGTCAAATATTCTGTTTATCATTGAATAATGTAGAAAATAACTTCGTATAGGTGAGTAGTACCTACTGAACAAAATTAACGTCAGTTTGTACTTATGGCATTAATTAAAGAAGTGCTTACAATTCAAAATAAAACCTTTAAAAAGGGAGACAACAAGGCAAAAAAGGAAAAGAAGAAGCCATAAAAAAGGAGAAATAATGTAAAAAATGCAAAAGCGAAAATAGTAAAATAGGTACCCTCTGGCAATACACAATATGAAATTTTATCCCAAAACTGTACGACATTTCGTAAAACCACAGTGTAAAACTAAGGAGAATTATTTATGTTACTACCACTTAATAAATGATTGTGGATAATATTTTCTAATTTGTCTTAAATATTTAAAACTGACATTTTTTGTTAGGAACATACAATGCAAATTTTAAACTTGTAAGAGATGCCGGTAACATGCAAGAGTAAAACCTATTTAAAAATTGTTATGAATAATGCAAAGTATCTAGAATTTATTTAAGAAATTTAGGTACAACTGGATTTTTTGTTTCGAATATTGCTATTTCAAACCAAATTTTTTTAATTTTTTTACTTAATAAATCAACAAATTTTAAATTAAAAAAATAAAGTGTTTAGATATAGGTAGTGGTTTACTGTTGGAGAATAGTATTTTTAACTTCTAAGTTCTTTACAAGACATCTCACTACTACAAACAAGGAAAATGTTTCATTACTTCCTTCTACATTCCATCTACTACCTATATCTATATGTGTTGGAGGCAGACGGCGAATTCGGTCCGCGGCCGTAGTATTTGAACATATCGCATGTATAGGTGTTAACTAATAAGTGCGAAAAATTCAGAAGGTGATTCTACATCGAAAATTAGCATAAGCCTTCACTATGTGAAACACAACTTTTATCAATTTCTCTTTTAGAACTTTTTGTGAACCAAGGTATGGGTTTTGTAAAAATGTAAATTACATAGCTTGATAAGTCTGGAAACTTTTTTGTATCTTTCGTTTTTCCCGTAAAGTTGATAGTTTTCAAGTAAAAAAATTACAAACCCATACCTTGGTTCCCAAAAAAGTTCTGAAAGAGAAGTTGATAAGAGTTGTAAGTTTCACATAGCATAGTAAAGGCTTGTGCTAATTTTGAATGTAGAATCCTAAATTTTTTCGCACTTATTAGTTAACATCCTGTAGATATATTTAGACATATAGCGATATGAGAAGAACTGATAGTTGATATTATTGCTAACACAGAAACTAGAAGTGGTTACGCAGAATTGGAAACACCTATCTTGCATGACAGCATGACCGTAGCTGCAATTAAGAAATTTGCATCAGAGTGCCTTGATAATATCTGTCAACTGACATTGATTATCAAGGCACTCTGATTTTCAGAAGGGATCTGCCGCTGCAGATGTTTGAATTTATTTTTGTATTCCAAAATCGCAATTTTTAATTTTTGTTCAAATTCATACAACTACTGCCGTCTTTACTTTTTTGTCGAAACCTTTAATTGGAAGTTTTCCCTACTAAGACAATGTGCATCCCCCACCACTGTGTCAGCTCGCCCTTAATGTCCTACTAGTCTTTTATTGCAACATAAGCACTCTATTTTGAGATTTATTATATGAGAAATAATTGCCGCGGGTCTATTATTTTTTTAATAGGCCCTAGGACTCTTATAAAAAAATAATTGACCGAGAGAGAGAGAGAATTTATGGGCGTTACCATGGAAATACAGAATTATTCTAAAATATAAAGTAGAGTTGATTTAGTGTCAATACAAATTAAATGTCAAATTGACAAGCTTAAAAATAAGAAAAATCGAATTAAATAACAGAGTAGTAGGACATTAAACGTTGAAGGCACCACGGGTATTATAAGAATAATCACGCCCTCGGCCGACGTACAACCCTCGGGCTAAAGCCCTTGTGTTGTACACCATCGACCTCGGGTCGTTATTATTCTTATAATACCCTAGATACCTTAATAACTATATTAATTCTGACTTCCAAACTACTACGTTTTAAAAACATCTGTTTTTTTAATGAACTACGAATAGCGAGATAATATTGTTCTTCCGTAATTAGGAGTTTAGCTAAAATATCATTAAATTCTACTAATTTCGGATTTTTATAAAAATCTTGGGTAATTTTTTTTATATCTTTCAAAATGCGTTTTAAATTTTCGTTTTGTTCCTCTTCCGGAAGAGGTTCCATAATAGTTGCTGAGGGCATAACAAAGATTGGAAAGTTAAACCGGCATTTGAATTTATTTCGTTTACCTTTATTGCAGGTATGCGTGTGCCTATGTTTTTGCACCGTAATATACGAATCATTTTCCTTATACTCGCACGTAATAAACCTATCTATAAAGCTAATACAATTTTCCACGTTAGCTGACATTTCGGGATTGTACTGAGGCGCGTCTTTAAGCCATAATAAAATGTGTTCGTGAGACGACCCCCTGTTTTGAAATTCTACCCTTTCACAACTATCTTCTACATAATACTCGCGAAATGGGCCGTCTTTTTGTTTCAAATAACACATAAATTTTGAAATTTTGAAATCAAAATACCGCGCACATGTAACTGGGTCGCTTTTTATTAAATCGGATTTTCATAACTAGTGAGATTCATTGCTTCTACAAGAGATACATTTTTAGAATGAACCAGTTTCGCCAAAGATTGAAGTAGTTCTGGCCAAATGTTTTCCCCCGCAGATAACGTCAAAAATATACTGGGTTTACCTAATTGCCGAATGGTAGTCAACAACTCTTTTTTTCTAGTTTCCCAATAAGAAGGGGAGGATCTAATTTGTCTTAAAAACCTATAACCGTCGTCAAATTTTACCATGTTTTCTAAAAATTCGTTATTTAACACGTTCCCCACTTTAACATTTCTAGTATTTTTTGTTTTCCGCATACAAATATTAATTTTTGAAAGACAAAACAACTCTAATTTTTTCATTGCCATACAGAGTAATCGAGTGGGATCGCACGATCTACGATCTCTACGCCTAATTTCCGACTTTATACGATCAGAGTATGATACTTTAGAACTGCCGTTGAATGAATGGCTCGCGAAAATTTTGGGAAAACATAATTCGTCGATATGGGGTATCATATGCCAAGGTGTCGGTTTTTCACCTTGGCCGGGCGCTATGACTTGTGCGTTATTTACGGCATCTGCATTTCCGTCTATTACTAATACCTCATCACTTCCCACTTCTTCCTCCGGAAGATCGGTTAAAGTCATTTCTTCGCAAGTGTTGTCTTTCGTGGATCTCTCGGTAGATATTACATTATCCGCTATAAAATCGCTACTTTCTTCAATACAATTCCTAGTTTCTACAATAAAATCTACATTTTCACTATACTGCTTTTCGTAACGCCTAAAATATTCGCGGTCAACTTGAATATTGTACACTTTGTATAACGGGGTGTCTTTCAAATAAGACAACGCATCGCAAACTATAGCTGGTCTGATGGTCTCATACATGTAGTCCGTTTTGTGTTCAATGTGCCTCTTTAATTTAACCTGAATTGTAGCCATGTTGTCAAATGCTCGCGGTAAATCTTGTAACATATCGCTAATTTCAACAGAGATGTTAACTACACTACCTTTAAGACCTAACTGGGGATTTAAGGCATACGGTTTCAAAGATCTAATTTGCATAAAATTTATGTAAGGGGCTGTCATTCTTTCCTCTAATGGTGACAGGTTTCGAATGCAATCGGGTAAATCTACAAACTTTAAATCATTACTTGTGGCTAATTTGGGTACTTTTGAGAGGGTTAGGTATCTATCACACGTTCTGCAAATGAACGGCGAATCATAATTTATTATTAAACTGACTAAAGTATCCTTGGAATAATTAGAAAATTTATCCAGTTTTGTAATATTGAAATTGATAACAGAATGTTCAAAGAACAATCCTTCGCAGCAGCAACATATAAAATTTGGAGTAGTACATTTTCGAATTTTTATAAATTCTAATTTTAGTTTCGCAGAATTTGTGTTTTCTCTTACTAAATTGTTGTAAACATGTTCCCTAAATCGTAATATATCATTTTCTCGCCTGTTTCGTTTGCTTTGAAGGTCGCATTGTTGTTCAAATAGTCTAATTTCGTCGTCGTTTTTCCTAACTTTCCGTTTCCGATTTTGTTCATTAATTAACCCTCTCTGTTTGTATTCTACATTACCCCTGATTTTTTTCATACCTGCTCTATTTCTTATCAACTCTTTGGACTTGTATTCTAGATTACCCCTGATTTTTTTCATACCTGCTCTATTTCTTATCAACTCTTTGGCCTTGAATTCTACATTACCCCTGATTGTTTTCATACCTGCTCTATTTATTATCAACTCTTTGGCCTTGTATTCTACATTGCCCCTGATTTTTTAAACCTACTCTATTTCTTATCAAATCGTTGGCCTTGTATTCTACGTTACCCCTTAACTTTTTTATAGCTACTCTATTACGTATCAACTATTTCTCCTTGTATTCTAATTTTTTTCGTAATTTCTGGCTACGCAGTTTTCCACGTAACTCATTTTTTCTACTCTTCCTATTCGCGACTGTTTCAACAATCGTATAAGGACACAATTTAAACATGCTATTCCGAGGGGCATTTAAACGTTGAATAAAATTATATTTTAATAATTACGTTAAATAATGGAGTGTTTCAAAACTACAGCTTACCGCAACCCCATCTTTGACATTTTTCGCTGTAATACGCGAACTACTCTCTGAATCAAACATCCAATACTCGATAGTATCGTTCATAATTTCTTTAAACAAAGCAACAGATTTATTATTACATGATAATATACCCGCTTGAAAAGTTATAAAAAACTTTGACAATGTTTCTTCAATATTCTCCAAAAACTAGCCTTCACTCATGTCTAACTGATGTGCATTGACCGTGTAGCGTTTATTTTTAATTTTTACATATTCATATTTCCCTTCACTTTTCCCTAATTGCAAAATATCATCAATATCGCCGGCGGCGTCCCATAAATACGGAGATTTAAAAATCCGAAAACAGGTAGCTACAACGGCATTTCTAAGATTTGAAGACTGTATAAAAGTATTGTGCCCGAAGTGCCTGCTTTTATTACTTTAGGGTTTTGGAAATCAGAATCTACTTTAAAATTAAACCGTTTGAATTTCATCTTGTTATGATAGTAATAATAAGAGTCTCTAATAAATAATGAAAATAGCACTAACTATATTTGTCAATTTTCTTCGCAAAACGTTAAATAAATTTACTATACAGATTGGTGTCCGGTAATGTGAACATAGAGAGACAAATGCTTACGCGCTTTGCATGTATCGACACCTTGATTATGCATTATTTATTTTTTATATTATTATTATTGCAAATATTATACAGCAATGACAGCAACTGACAGAACACAATTTTAAAAGTAATATATATAGCCATAGATTTATCAGTTTTAAGTTATGTATCATTAGCTGATGTTGAAATTGCACAAGCAGTACAAAGTACAGTGTATTTATTATGCCTTAAATGTGTGTAAACCTTAAGGCCTAATTGCACCGGTTACACTTAAATAATAAGCTTCGCTTAAAAATTTAATTGCCATGGATTTGTCACTAAGAATTGTATCCATGGCAATTAAAGTTTTAAGTGACGCTTATTATTTAAGTGTAACCGGTGCAATTGGGCCTAAATCGGAAACAGGGGACGAAGAGAAGAAAATTGAAGTAAGATTAGCCAAGGAGATAAATGCGCAAGTGTTTTAAACAAAATACTAAAATTTAAAAACGTATCAAGGAAAACAAATCTATACAAAACAGTCGTAAGACGAACTGTACTGTATGGGAGCGAAGTATGGATTCTCAATATAAAATAGGAAATAGAGAATAGATGTATGGGAGAGAAAAATCTTGAGAAGGATATTCGGGGAGAAAAAAGAAGGAGAGATATGGGTAAGAAGAACAAACGAAGAAATAAGGAACCTTTACAAACAACCAGAGGTCAGCAATCAAGTCAAGGCAGCAAGGCTGAGGTGGCTAGGGCACTTAGAAAGGCAATCAGACAACAGGATTCCAAAAAAGCTAATGGATACAAACCTAGGAGAACCGAGAAGGAGAGGAAGGCCGAAAAGGAAATGGCTGACCGCAGTAAAAGAAAATTTAAGAGAAATAGGGATACAGGATTGGAAGACACGAGCTAATCGGAAGAGATGGAGTGAAACCATCAAGCTATAGGCCTAAATGGCCTGAGTACAGCAAGCAGCTAAATGTGTGTAAAACTCGTGAAAGTAAAATAGGTTCTCTCACTTTAGAAACCGGAAAGTGATGTTATAATACATTCAGAAAACTCCCGTGACGTTTAATGAGTCCAATGGAAAATTTAGTTGGCTAATATAAAAATCAAGTTTTAGGTACAATTTTACTAAAAAAACCAAATAAGAAAGCTAGGAAATATAGCCTGTGAAATATTTATGGGGCATATTCTGCCCTCCTTAGTTAGAACGTCGTAACTGACGTATATTTGAATAGTGGAGATAATTAAGTTTTTGCGAAATTGCTTGTGCAGTCTTTAATAATATTGGACAAATAAAGCTTTTTCACTCAAACAGAGAGTAGTTAGGACATTTTAACTTGGTAAAAAGATAAAATACATGTAGACATTGCAATATATGCCACAAGCAGAAAATCAAAAAATTTTCAATTAGGACCTTCTAACTGAGGGCAGTATTGTGCTCATAAAAATGAATTATGATCAATATCTTGGATACCCCTAAAAACAGAAATACAACATTAATAAGAACATAACAAGATTTTGCAGAAAAAATAAAAAAAATATCAAAATCATGAAAACTGAAAACGAGAAGCTCAAAACGGAAAATACTGAAATTAAGAAAGAGCTGGGAGATGTGAAGACCAGAGTACAATGAATGGAAAAAGAGCAGAGGAAAAGTAACGTTTTGGTGAATGGGCTGGTTATAGATACAGTTTATCCAAGGTTACTAAAAGATGAGCTGAATAATTTTGTAAAGGAAAAATTAGGAACTGAAATAAAAATTAAATCAGCCCTCAAGATTGGAGGAAAAACCTGTTTAGTAGAGGCAAGTTAAAAGATTTAAGAAAGCCAAAAATTTACCTAAAAAATGATCTAATAAAAAACGAAAGGTTGATGCAAAGAGAATTAAAGCGACGAGCAAAAGAGGAAAGACAAAAGGGAAAAACAGTTGAAATTGGATACAGCAACGTTACGATTGAAGAACGAATGAAGATCGGAAAAAATATAGGAAAATTAGTACCACCTATACCGACGAGTAATAGAGGTAACTACTCAAAAAATTGATAATAGAAAAGCAGGCTGGACAATCAGAGAAGACAACCGTGGGAACGAAAATGAACAGTGGGGAGAAAACCGAATGGAGACTGTACATGGAATATAAAGGGGGAAAAATTATACAGGGGCTATCAAGTCTAGAACAAGAGTTAAGTAGATACAGAATTCACATAGTGGCAGTACAAGAGATAAATCAAAAAGAAAATGTTACAATGGAGCTACAAAATGTAGTACATATTATTGCATAGTGGGGGAGATACCAAGATATATGAACCAGACTTCTTAGTGGCTAAATAAATAAATAATAAAGTAATAGATTTTAAAACAGTATCAGAAAAAATATGTTATTTGCGAGTACAAGGGGGTAATAAATTTTGCGACAAGTAAAAAGTTGAAAATTATGAGCACCTTTTTTACATAAGTAGATTCACATGAAAAATGGCGAAAATGAAGAGAAATACGAAGAACAAAAAACAAAAAAGAAAACACCAAGAAGATGAATTAAAAGAAACGGAAGAGAAGTACAGAAAAAAAGAAATCCGAAACTTTTGCCAAGACGCAAAAAGAGTTAAAGAAGGTTTCCAAGAAAAAGCGGTATTTATGAAAAGTAGAGAAGGAAACATCTTAGCGGATATTAAAGTAATATCGGAGAGATGGAGAGAATATTTTGAACTAATACTGAACCAAAAATTAAAACAAGGACAAGAAACAGATAATGAGAGTGACGGTGAAATTCATGCGAGCAAATAGAAGAGGAAAAAGAAACACCACCAAGTAAACAAGGAGTAGCAAATTTCATACAATTAGAAAAAAAATAAGAATGCGTCGGGAGAAAATGGATTATATGCAGAGTTAACTAAATGTGGAGGCAAGCAACTGGAGGAGGAAATATGGAAAGTGATACAAATGATAGGCGAAACGGAAAAGCTACCGTAAGAATGAAAGAAATCTATAATAGCACCAATTTACAAAAAAGGGGTAAAAACACAGTGTGAAAACGACCACGGGATTGCACTCCTGGACACTACGTACAAGATTCTAGCAATCATAATTAAGGCAAGATTAGAAAAATACGCAGAAAAGGAAATAAGGGAGTATCAATAGGGGTTCAGGAGATACAGATTAGTTATGGATCAAATATGTATAGCTACAATAAAAGAAATCCAAATGATGGGCTATGAACACAATGTGGAAATGTATGCAATTTTCGACTTTAAAAAAGCGTACGACAATAGAAACAGGGAAAAGATGTTTAAGATCCTAAAAAACTTATAATATTGATAAAAAGTGGAGGTGCAAACCTCCCCTGGACTTTCCCATACTAAAAAAAAACATTTCGATTTTGCTGTTCAATAGTAGTTCGCGAAGCAGCATTGGAAATCATTTGAATACCAAGCGAGAAAAACGAGACTATGCCGATTCGATATGTACAGAAGAAAGACACGCATCTATCTGTAGTTACCGACCTGAAATTACAGCTAGCGAAGCCGCACGATCGTTACCGACCGACGCGACGATTCGTTTCTGTCAGAGTCCAACCTAATATATTCAAAATTCACTAATTTCTCATCAACCGTCCATGTGATAGACAATTAAATTTTGCATTCAATTATATAATAATATACAGGGTATTTCATTTAAAATAACAAAATTGCTTATTGTACTGTGGAAAGCAAACGCCCTGTATACGTGATATACTTACATTAAATTTAGGAAAATGCAGAATTATACAGGGCTTTTATTTCGAAACTAGCCACCTTTAATAACTCTGAAAGGTTTGAAATTTCCAGTTTGAATAAAATCACGTCAACTTTGATATCCAGGGGGAAGTTGTTGAGCCAATACGCGAGCTCATCAGCGTATGTTATGGCTCCACAAGGTACTATTGATATATTCAGCGGGCTCAACAATGACCAGTTATACGTCTATATGAATCTAGGAATAAAAATCCTAGGAAAAAAAATCCTCTGAAAAAAAATCCTGGAAAAAAAATCCTCGGAAAAAAAATCCTATGGAAAAAAAATCCTATGGAAAAAAAATCCTCTGAAAAAAAATCCTATGGAAAAAAAATCCTCGGATAAAAAATCCTCAGAAAAAAAATCCTCTGAAAAAATCCTTGAAAAAAACCCCGCTGTGTTAGCAAACCAGCGGTTGCCCAAATCGAAACAAATTATTGGTATATAATTTTTTCTTTATTATACAATATTAACAATTGAAACTAAAAAATATTATTATTATTACATTACACAATATTGACAAAATTTAAACTAAAAAAATATTATTATTGTTAAATATTAAACAATAAACAAAATTGAGTCTACAAAATTTTATTATTATATTACACAATATTAACAAAATAATTATCTGAATCTAATTGTGTGTCCTATAGCTCTTAAAAATCTGGTATTTCGCGGGCTCCGTTACTATATTCTTCACACAACCTTTTCAGTCTACGTTGCATTTCTTCATTTTTAGTAATTAGATAAGTTACAATAATGTAGTAAGTGCAATGTATTATTTTGATATTGGTATCTTTGCAATTTCATGCCAACTACAAATTTGTCTAATTTTGTTCCCTCTTTCATAAATAGGTATCTTAATGTTTGTGTTAATGTTTAATATTTGAAATAATATGGTTCTGCTAACACATAAAGTTAAACAATGTCAGATATGGTTCATTATGCATAATATAAAATGATTAATTTTATGCAAATAAAAAATGGATTTTTTTCCACAGGATTTTTTTTCCGAGGATTTTTTTTCCACAGGATTTTTTTACGGAGGATTTTTTTCCGAGGATTTTATTTCCACAGGATTTTTTTTCCACAGGTTTTTTTTCCTGGGATTTTTTTTCCAGGTTTTTTTTTCCGAGGATTTTTTTTCCTAGGATTTTTTTTCCGCCTACCCTTCAAAACTATGGACAAAACTAACAAATATTTAATAATAATAAACCTGCAAACCTTACAAAACGCATATTGTTATTACAAAATGACATCTCATTTTATATAACAAAATTTAATTTTACAACTATAATAATATACAGGATGTTTTATTTCAAATACAAAAGTTGCTTATTGTCAGTGGCGGATTTAAGATTTTCGGGGCCCTACACTGTATTTCTATTGTTTCTTGGTGCCCACCCCCAGATTGTAATTTTTTTACTATAGTTTATGTCCGTGGGGGTCTGAATGAATAAATCCAACAAACTAATTTTTAATTTTACAAATAGTTATTATTAGATACCTACTAAATAATAATCATTACAAGGTACCTACACCCACAAAATATCGAGAAAAGTAGGTATATAAAAAAATGTAACTAACTAACTAACTAACTAAAGCTTAAAATTCGAAGAAAAAGATATACTTATAAAAACTGTTTTTAAACAAATAATCGTTATACTTATCTATCTATTTGCAAATTCTCCAAATTCTTATCCTTTACTTCTTCAAGGACGTAATTTTCGTATCAATACAGAGAAAGTTTTGAGCGGATTATAAAATATAATAGTACCTTAAAATTTGGGTTTTTAAAATTAGGGTTTTACCTAGAATTATTTATCTACCGTCAGCATTAGGTACTAGTTCATTACGGGCTGCAGGGCCGGTCGAAGCGGGGTAGAATTCTGAGAAGTCCTTAATCTTAAAAGTAGTTAAGGTACCTACCTGGTATTTGGAGAGAATGTTCAAAATTTTAGCAATAGATAATCCGCCTACCTGCGAGGCTAGGATTGATTGTTAAGCAGCACGAATGTATGTCATTTTAAACCATGTTTTTTTTTTAAATTACAAATTCATTTGTTACAGCGTGATTCAAAACTATGAAACAAAACTATCAAATATTTAATAAATCTGCAAAACGTTACAAAACGCATATTTGTATTATAATATGACATCTCATTTTATACAACAAAATTTAATTTTACAACTACAATAATATACAGGGTGTTGTATTTCAAATATTTGGTTAGTGTACTCTGAAAATCAAAGACCCTGTAGGTATATGTAATTTAGGAGAACGCAGAGCTATACAGGGTGGCTGATTTTTCATTGTCCAGCTTTTATCTGCTGAAATATTAAAGATACAAGAAAAAGTTAAAGGAGAGACTTAACTAAGAGAGCCTGGTGTATAAAATAGCGCAAAACAAGTTTTTTCCACCCTCTACTCATTTTCCGGAAAACTATGTAACTTAGGTTTTTTAAATCGAACACCTTGTATATTTTTGCGGAATAAGATTTTAATCAACTTCTCTATGCGCAAAGAGAAATTTATTTATTACTTAAAATAAATAAATAAATTTCTCTTTGCGCTATTTTATAACTACACCAGGTTCTCTCAGCTGAGCCGCTCCTTTAACTTTTTCTTGTATCTTTAATATTTCAACAGATATAAGTCGGACAATGAAAAACCAACCACGTTGTATACTACTGAACAATGTTTCTATTTAAACTCCTTGGAAATCACTTGAATGCGTGGCGAGAAGGAAGAAACTGTAAGGGTTCGATACGTACAGAAGAGAGACACAAAAACGCAACGGAACTTCACGAATTTCTCATCAACCGTACAGTTTAGCTATATGAACAGCTTATACAATGTGATAGGTAATTAAATTCTGCATTCAATTATATAATATACAGGGCGTTTCATTTAAAATAACAAAGTTGCTTATTGTACCATGGAAAGAAAACGCCCTGTATGCATGATATGTATTTAGAAAAATGAAAAATTATATACTGAATAACTTTTATATTTGCACTTCTTTCATATTTTGACTAATAAAAGCGCTATAGGAGCATCAATTTTTGATTTTCAAAACTCGTAGAGGGCGCCACGGTGAAATTCTGGCGTTCATCAAAAAACAAAAATGTAGCTAATACCAAGCTGCATAAGTGTAGACAATTTAAACAAAATCCTTAGACCAGTTTTTTTGTAATAATTTTCCAAACATTGCAAATTTTTGGAAGAGCGCCGGCCGTTGCGACCGTTTTTGGATTTAGTGGATAATTCTTTTTTTGGTGTAGTACAGCTAAAGGGATTTCAAACAAGTTTTGTGAAACCTGATCAGATAACTGGTTTTTGAGTTATGGGGCGTTAAATCCGAAATTTTGAAAAATTCATAGCGGCCGCCATTTTGTAGTTAGAGAGTACGGTAAAAAACTGTTCCTATTGAATTATGGTTTTCTTTCATATCCCCTACTGAGATTTTCAAATTTCCGCTTCTGAAAAAATGCTACGAAAAAACATGTCTAACTTCCGCTTCCGGTTTTGGATTTTTTTGAAAAGCTTATTTTGTCGATGAATTTTCGATATACCCCTTCATTTAAAATTTCATCAAAATCGGTTCACTAGTTTTTGTGTTAGAAGCGTCACATACATACATACATACACACCCACACCCACACCCACCCACACACATCGTCACACACACAGACAGACATTTTTTCTAGACCACTTTTTTGGGATATTGGGGGCCCAAAACACGTATTTCCGCGAAAATCTCGATTTCGAAAATTTTCATGATATCAATACTTCCCCTATACCAGTGGTGGTATGGGAAAGTAAAAAAACGCCGCTCTCGTATATTCTTTGGTGGCAACGATGCGTATGTTCGGGCAGGGGACAACTGCGCCGAAATAGCTTAAATAATCCCTTTAGATTATCTGTGTGATAAAATGTAGGGGACAACTGCACCAAGTATCTTATCAGAGTAACTTATGTAAATCACTAAAATATGCTAATGAGGTTCTTAAATTTAATGTAATTAAACTAAGTACCTACCTACCACAAGCATTGCTTGCTTCCAAATAAGCATCATGAGTCATATTTAACAGTATTTAAGAAATTAGATGAAAAGTGTAAAATTCTAAAATTTAATTGCAATCCTAAAATTCTAGTAGCAGATTTTGAGGAAGCGATTCATCTTGCTGTAAAATTGGTGTGGCCCCAAACTGAAATTGTAGGCTGTAGGTTTCATTTAAGCCAAGCGTGGATGCGAAATATTCAAAAACTGGGTTTAATTGTTGACTACAAAAACTTCGGAAGTTGGGAAATTTCTTCATTGGTTATTTGGATTAACTTTTTTGGCGCCTGAAGATGTTGGCGACTGTTTCGCGTTCAATTTTAGCCCTGTACAGCCTATTAGCCAGAAGTGAAATTTATTTGTGGACTATTTAACTGAAAATTATATTGAGGAGAACTCCAGGTATCCACCACATATTTGGGCTTGTTGTTCAGCTAGTAGTGAACGAACAACAAATTGTTGTGAATCGTTTCACGCTAAGTTTAATGAAAATTTTTATTCCGCGCATCCTAATATATTCGCGTTTGTAGATGTTCTGAAAAATTTTCAAACCGAAACCTACATTAAAATAAATAGCATATATCTTTTTAAGCGCATTAATAACAAAAATACAAGAGACTGTTAGAACATTTACAGAAATTGGTGATTCAATATAATGAGAAAAAAATTGAAACGTTTGATTTTGTAAAGGCTACATCCTATCATTTCTCTGAAATTAAGTAGAAAATAAGTAGATAGTAGTAGTTACGATTAAGCTAGTTTTTTATGTACAGTTATAAATTTATAATTCTATTATTTTATGATATATTTGTGTATGCATGTCTGTATATAATTAATAAATTGAAATATTTTCTAAGTATTCGATAGAGCAGTAAGGCATCCATTCAATTTTCTTCCACAAGGGTAAAACTTTTCGGATCAGCTCTCTTTGTATCTGGAATTTTCACCACCACAACTGCTCCTCTGTTGTCTATATATCATCCACAGTTAACTAACGCCAGCTCGTCTCTCCTCAACCCTCCAAATACACCAGAACAACCTACAGCAAACAAACAATATAACTATAATTGGAACTTTGTGTCATCCACAGTTTTAATACCTTTTCCGGAAGGTACGTGTCGTTGGAAGCTTCCGCTAAAAATTTCAGAACATCCTCTCGTGACAAAATCTTTGATTTTTTCGGAACATATCCTCTTGATAATTGTTTTAAGCCCAGCCGACTGTATTTTCCTGTATCTATTTTACAGTAGTTGATCAGCAATGTAGATTTTAGCATTGAATATTTGGACCATAATGAGTTTGGGCTGAATGATTCTATAAATACTAAATATTAAATAAAATATCGATTTTAACGGGAAATAATAAGATTTAGTCGTTTATACGTATTTCGGCATCAATGTGCCATTGTCAAAAGCAATATAGGTACCTTTAATGAATGAGCAAATTGAAATCTTAGATTCTCCTTTACTGGCAATTTTGGAATAGAAGATGTCTTTAATAGAATCAAGCAGTTACTATATAAATCATTTTGCGTTTGTTATATCTTATATAACAAATGCAAAATGATTTATACAGTAACTGCTTGATTCTATTATTTTAACACTGCGTGGAGCAACTGGCGCCAGTCAACCCGACGGAGGTCAGTTGCTTATCAGTGTTTTTAAAAAGATATTTATTCCAAAATCTTCAGTAAAGGAGAATCTAAGAGTTCAATTTGCTAATTCATTAAAGGTATGTTGTTTTTTGTGTGTTTATACGTTTCAAAAGCTTCTAAAATATTTAATTTATTTTTGTTATAAGAAAAGTGTAAAAATTTAATTGTATTATTAGATGTTAATGTGTGATTTTGTTCTAATAAATGTTTAGCATAATTTCATTTATGTGCATGTTTATATTTGTAACAACGGATATGTTCTTTTTGCCTAATACTGAAATTTCTAATTGTTTGACCTATATATACTGAATCACAATGTGAACAATTTAATTTATAAATACCTGATTTTAGCAAATCATTAATTTTGTCTTTAGCATTGAAAAGAGAGTATAGAATATTTTTATTTGTTTTAAAAATGACTTTATATTTATTTGTGTTCTTTATAATTTTAGCAATCTTGAAATTTTACCAAAATATGGAATTGAAACGTATTTTAATGTTTTATCAGAGTTATTAATTGAATAAACTTTTTGAATAGCTAATTTATATTTTTTCTTTTTAATTAACGTGTCAATAAGTGTAGTGTTATATCCATTGCTATATGCAATTTGTTTAATAATTGAAATTTCTCTATTAAAACTATTTTTATCTAAAGAAATTGTTAGAGCTCTGTGTACTAAAGATTGATATGCTGCTAATTTATGTGTATTATGATGACAAGAGTTATGTGGTATGGTAATATCAGTTTGTGTAGGTTTCCTATAAATAGAGTATTCGAGTAAATTTTCTGAATTGATTTTTATGTTTAAGTTTAAAAAGTTAATAGATCTGTTTTGTTGAATTTCTAGTCTAAATTTAATTTTTTGGTGTAAAGTATTAATAAAAATTAAAAAGTCGTCAATGTATTCGAAAGAACTATCAAAACATGCCAAAATATCGTCAACATAACGAAACCAAAATACAATTTTATTTGATAGATTTGATTCAAATATTTGATCTTCTATATTTTCCATAAAAATATTAGCCAATAGTGGTGAAATGGGACTACCCATTGGTAACCCATCTTTCTGAAGATAAATTTTATCATTAAAAATAAAACAATTTTGATTATTACAAAGTTCAAATAATTGAATCAACTCTATCCTTTTTGTTAATTCAATTTTATTGTTAACTAAAACATTTTCTAATAAAGGAATACATTCCTGTGGGGGTACTTGTGAAAACATACTCGTAACATCAAAACTAATAATAAATCTTATTATTTCCCTTTAAAATCGATATTTTATTTAATATTTATTAATTATATAATCATGGATTTTAACAAAGTAACGCTTGAGAATGTCAATAAATGAATGATTCTGACTGTAAAAGATATACAAAAATATACGCTGAAATATATAAAAATATAAGAAATCGACTAAAATAACAGGAATACACTAGTTCCTGAAAATAACCCAATAAAATTGTTTCATTGACAGTTTTCACGGAATTTGTTTTCGTCCAGCATTCAAATTTTTGGTATTCTCGATCGTAGAATGATCGAGATTTTTTTGGTAGTAATTCTCTTTCAGCCTTTTCAGCTCTCCCCGTTATTATTTCTGAAATATCTTCGAGCATTTTGAAGAATCTCTAAACAGCGTTCCACCACACTTCACGCGTTTCAAGAACTAAATAAACAAATCGTATCGTTGACAACATAGTTACAAAAAGAAACAACATCGGCAAAGCCATTTCTATTTTAACAAATTCACATTCATGATTTGCAATTTATTTAGATACTAGCTGGGTACCCGCAGCACATGCCGCGTTTACAGTGGGGTCGTATAAAACGAATTTAATATTCTATCTATTGTAGCAGATTGTTTTAAATACAGAAAAATTTCCAAAACATGTATTTATAATATATACAGGGTGTTAATACTAAGTCGTTACACCCGAAAATGGCAGTTACAACTCATTAAAACAAACAACTTTTTTTAGTTCCAATTTTTGATTTGTGGCCCCCACTCGTCGTTCTTGGATTTCTTTTGTTTTTCTAACAATAGTAACAACTCCCTCATTTTAGCGAATATTTCAAAAAACGAAAGGTTTTCAAAATGACCTTACGGTTCTCTACAACATTTATATTTACAGTTATTGCAAATCACAATATTTTGATAACCACCCTATAGATTTTTGAAAATAAAATATTGTTTAAATCCTCAAACTATTTAGTACAACATTTGTCTAAAACATGTTTTTATATCTACGCAAAAAAGAGGTCTTTATTTAAATTACAGAAATGCATGTGTAAAGTATCGATAAATTAAATAGTTATTTTTGTATCATGGCCAAAAAGTGAATCTTTTTCGGCCGCTACTGATTTTCTGGTCGAGACAAAGCCGAGACCAGAAAACAGGGAAGGACGAAAAAACACTTTTTGGCAGAGGTGCAAACAACATTTTTTAGGCGAATATTACAAATGTTATTAACAAATTTAAATTTTTATTTAAATATTCTAATAACATTTGGTCACGTGACCACTCTGAAACGTCATAGCTGTTTTTATCATAGTCGACTAAAAATAGTAGATTGTTTTATTAGGATGAAAAGTGGCACAAAAGAAGTCACTTTTAATCCGAATGAAACATACTATTTTATCAAAAGTGATCACTTTTAAGACGGTTGCGGAAAAAATTATAAATCAGCGGCAGTAAAGTAAAAGCGGCCGAAAAACACCGGCCATAAAGTATTTGCGGCCATAAAATAGAAATTGACAGATGCCTACTACAAATTGACACTTTACGGCTGTCAAAAGATACGTAAACAGCTGTTTTTATCGTAGTCGCCTAAAAAAACAATTTAAATTAAATTAAAAAAACGAAACAAAGAACAGTTACATAAATGCACGATAATATTTTTATAAATTTTCAAAATGGCTGTCATTCGTAGTAATCCAAGCGCGGCAGCGCGTTTTAATTCCTCGCTTCTCTTTTATATCTTCTGATGCAGCCACAATTCTAGCCACTAGTTCTAACTCTGTGTTCACCGGTGTCTCGTATACAGAGGTCTTCATCTGACCCCAAAAGGAGAAAGTGGAGTTAGATCGGGACTGCGGGCTGGCCACGCAACAGGACCCCTTTTCCCAATCCACTTATTAGGGTGTATTCACGATTTAACAATGCGGTAACTTCCCGTGTGGTGTGAGCCGGTGCCCCATCATGTTGAAACCACACTCTTTGCCTGATGTTTAATGGCAAGTCCTCAAGAAGCTCCGGAAACACAGTATCTAAGAAAATACCATAATTTTCCCCATTCAAGCGGTTTGGAAGAAGGTAAGGTCCGAAGGTGCTCCCCTACTATTCCGGCCCATACATTTACCTTAAAACGTTGTTGATGTCCACGAATAAATGGCGCGTGGGAATTCTCTTCGGTCCACAGGTGCGTGTTTTTAGAGTTAAACACTCCATCTCTTGTGACGCAAGCTTCGTCCGTAAATAAGATAAATTTCTCAAAATGCCTTTGAAGATTACAATGTCGAAGAAACCAACGAGAAAACAACAGTCTCGGTTCGAAGTCATCAGGTCCCAAAGCTTGAACTTTTTGCCTAGAGGCAGGGTAAAGACCCTGCTCCTTTAGAACTTGCCAAACTGTCACATGCTTTACGTTTAATCTATTTCCTATTACTCTTGTGCTCACCGATGGGTCATGTTCAACCATATCAAGAACAGCCTCTTTAAGTGCAATAGTTGGACGAAATTTATTAGCATTCCCACCAATTGTTGGATGAAAACAACCAGACTCTGATAAACGCCTGCAAAAAAATTTGGCTACTTGGTTGATGGCGATTTGGGTATCTTCTCCGATAGATTCTTCGAGCTTCCTGTGCATTGCGCCTTGCCTCCCCAAAAACCAAAAGCATGTCATTCACAAAACACCTGACTGTAAGCGTATATATTTAGAGGTTAAGTTATCTCTAATGTCATTTTAAAACGTATCTCGTTCAGTTTTGTACACTAATCTAATTGTTCTCTTGTTTAATTTTTTTAATGCCAGCAAGCTACTTCGATCGAACTTGTTTTTAATGTGTCGATAATTTACACATGCTCTTCTGTAATTTAAATAAAGACCTCTTTTTTGCGTAGACAGAAAAAAATGTTGAAGACAAATGTAGTAGATTTTTGAGGATTTAAAAAAAATATTTTCAAAAATCTATGGAGTGGTTATAAAAATATTGTGATTTGCATTTTTTGATCGGCAGCCATTTTGTTATTTGAAAAAATATAAAATAACTGTAAATATAAATGTTCGGCCAATAGTTTTAAAATTTTTTTTCAGATAGACATTCTTATTTCGAATATTTTTTGTTTCTTGTTCGATTTCGGTATCTCCCATAGTTTAGGCTGAAAAAAATTATTTTGATTGGCTGCAGTGCATTTCTTAAAACGATGTAGTAATCTGGTTGTCCCGTATGCTGTGAAACAAATAACGAAAAGACAATTTGATATAAAGTTTATTAGGTACTAAGAAGTATGTAAAGGGTGGTGCAAAATAATCTGAACCATTTCTCAACAAATGGTTCAGCTTATTTTGTACCACTGGTAAATTAAAAGATTTACAGGAAATGCTCAATGTGACCACCATTTTCCAGATGCAAAAGTTTATCTACGCAAAAAATTGTCTTTTCGTCATTTGTTTCTCAGCATACGGGACAACCAGATTACTACTTACATCGTTTTAAGAAACGCACTGTAACCAAAATATTTTTTTTCAGCCTAAACTACGGGAGATACCGAAATCGAACAAGAAACAAAAAATATTCGAAATAAGAATGTCTCTCTATCAAAAAAATTTGAAAACTATTGGCCGCACCGTTAAAAAAATATGAGCTTCTTTGCCTGTGGATGACCACTTACGCGACACTTCTGAACAAAAAAATGATGTCAAGAAACACCTTTTTCCAGTAAAGAATCACATCCCAAATTTCAGTCTAATCGCTAAAAACAATCTTTTGTAATTTAAAAAAATAGAAATTTTTTGAAGATCTTTGGCGTTGGATAGCCCTTTAACGAAGCAATTTCAGATAGAGGTAAGTTGCGTTAAATCGTCTTATTTTGATCCCCGGAATCTGTGGTTAAGCTATGGCACCATATTTTAGAGACACCCTGTATATTATCATATTTTTGGATAGGCTTCAGGCTACTTTCATACATATTGGATGCTGTTGAAAAGTTTCTTTTTTCCATTTAATGTTAAATGGAAATTATTATAATGTAGTAAATCCACAGTTAGTGGAGATGACACTACTAAACCTTTTCGAATTCAAATTGAAACTAAACAATGATTTCAAATTGAGACTAAACAATTTCAAATTGGAAACAAACCATATAAAATTTACTAATGTTAAAATTAATAATTATTAAAGCTAAAAATTGTTATTTACTTAATTTTACTTCGTAATATAGTCATACCCGCTAAAAGTTTAATAAGCATTTGAAATAAATCTCTGGACACGTGCTACATTGGCAGTTGGTGCATTATACCGCCTTTGATCCATGGTTTTAGATATGTCAAAAAACATTCTTACAGATGTACTTGTTCTATTTTGCAGTAAAGCTAGACTTTCCTCTTCTTCAATAACCTCTTTCACCATCCGCAATGAAGCAACATATGGATTTATATGAGATAAAAGAGCACCTAACTGCACCATTATCGATGAAATGCAACCAGAATTTGCTGAATTACGTAACCTTTCTGTAGTTGCAAGTTCCGAATCTAATATATAAATTTGTCCGTATGATGGTGTATCACCTTCATCGAGGTACAAGGGGCCAACCCTATGTTATATTTGACCGTGTATTTTAAAGCAGTATGGTCCATTTCCTGGAGGTGCAACTATATTGGTACCTATGGATGCCATAGCCAAACTGCTATTGTACATACTACTTCCTAAAATTGTTTGATCGAGTATCATCACCATTTAAGAGATCTTGAAGTTCCTTGGGATAAATACTTAAAACTCGGAATTACAATCTCAGTTTAAACAGCGAGTCAGTTAAACTTCAGAATACAATGGGAAATTTTCAATGCCCACAGTGCTAGTACACTATATACTACAGCTTAATACACACATGATTCAAATTTGAAAAACTTTTCTGGTGTGACGATTACAAAAAACTATCAGCAGGTTATAATGTTAAGATAATTATTTTTTAATAGCTGGGTGCCCGCATTTGCAAGTATTAAAACAACGCTCCCCTGGAGATTTATGTGAAAATTTTTGGATAGGTTCCAGGCCGCTTTCTTACATATTGGATGGTCTTCTTGTTTCCATTTAACGTTAAATGGAAATTATTTTTATAATGTTGTAAATGTAGTAACTATACCTTTTCAATTTCAAAATGAGACTAAACAATTTTAAATTTGGAATAATTAATTCAGAATTGAAAATTTTATTAATAGGTACTACTACTATCTGCTTCAGTAATTACTTTTTAGTGCGTTAAAGAGAAAAATATGGCAATCGATAATCATCAATAAAAGTATTGATTTGAAAAAAATATTTTTTATCAAGAAAACTAAAAAATTTATTTCATCTCGCCAGAAAAGTCTAAAAAATGATATAGGTACATAGAGATACTTGCAGATATTCCCAAAAATACAGGGTATTCTATGTTATGTAAGGATCATTTTCAAGCAAACTATTTTAAAATTTGCAGACAAAGATTCATCTATACAAAGAAAGTATCTGTATTACCCGTATTACCTAGCAAGTGCAAGCATATATAGTGCAAAGTAGGAGACCATCGCGTCGGGTGGTTAGAGTAGGTAGGTACCTACCTACTTTATTTTATTTGCAAAATATGTATCTCTACTATTTCTTTGAATTGAAAATGTATAGTATTGGTTGTTACGATTTAAATTATATTCCGAAGTTAAAAATCGTAAAACGCTAAGATATAGAAATGAAAAAAACATTATAGCTTGGTACTATTTTTAAACCCAAATTATTTTTATACTTACTTGTTTTGTATCACTATCTGGTATTCTTAGGCCCAGTTGTATCAAGTGCTTGAACTTACAGTTCAGCTGATCCACGATCAACTGTCATGGATATGATTGTTATAACAATTGGTATCCATGACAATTGATCTTGGATCAGCTGAACTGGAAGTTCAACCACTTGATACAACTGGGCCTAATACATATTTATTTTTCGTTCTCTTTTCCTTAGGACTGCCTGTATTATTTCATAATGACAAATAACGATTTTCCAAATTCAGTTCAAACTATAATTATAAACTCGAACAACAATAGTTATTTGTTTAACAAGGCAGAAAAGTAGCAGATTTACTGACGCAGCTGGTATTTCACAGCTGAGGCGAAGCCGAAGCTGTGAAACCAGCCAAGGCAGTAAATCTGCATTTCTGCCGTGTTGAACATATAGTTTTTTCTCCGATTGTTTACATTTAACATTAATTTAATGATTATTTTTAATATTTTTTGTACTATTAGTATCAGCAAGCATCTGTTGCTATGCAGTTCTTATTGGTTGCTATGAAAAAACATATTTCAGAAATGTCATTCTATTTGTTGTGAATAGAATAGTTTAATCTTGTTAATTCGTAAATATTAATTAATTCGTAAATATTAATTAATTTATAATATATTTACAATGGAAAATGACGAAGAAATGTTCACCCCATCCGAAATTAAAGAAATCGTGAAAAATATAGAACTTAAATTTAATTAATAAAAATTTCAAATTTATTTGTTTTTCGAAGCAACCTGATTTTGAATGCTACTGTCAGTAAAAATGATCACTTTTGCCTAGGCAGTAAATGTGGAACTTTGGAGACAGTCAAATGTCAGTCAAAGCATGCTTTTACTGTCAATCGGAGAAAATAGTATATTATATTATTAGGAGTAGAAAGAGTTCTTTTTGTGTTGAGCTCATATTGCGGCCGAGGCGCAGGCGCTGAGGCTGTGCAAGTGAGCGAAACACAAATAAGACGTTCTACTCCGAATAATATATACTATTTTTTCTTCAAGTGTAAAAATATTCTGTTGCTGTAAATAAATATTTCCTAAAAAGTCATTTACACAGGACAACGCTCTCCCCTCTACCAACCTTGGGGGCGGAGCTATGGGCAAAATACTGTCGTTGTCATGGATACGTAAACACATTATTGTACTAGTAACATTATTTTCATTTTTTGACTATCAACAAAATGACTTCCTTCTACATAGCCAGTTCTGTACAACAATACGGATATTATGATACGCTTGAAGAAAAACATATTTTTCCGCAACCGTCTTAAAAGTGATCACTTTTGATACCAAAAACGGACAGTGAAGTTGATGTTTTTGTTATTAGTAAAAAAATGTGTGTGTTGCTAGGCAACACTTTTAGTTCCTAGGAAGTAAAAGTACTTTTACTTCCTAGGAACTTTTACTTTTAACTTTTTTGGTTAAAATTTTGGTTTGTTATGTGAATAACATTTATTTAAGAAAAACACTACAAAGATATTAGACAAAGAATTTTCTGTAAATATTTAAATATCTATCTCCCATCACAGTAAATGATCTAGCCTTGTTAGTTTTAGTGTTAGGATCTTAGGAATTTTAATCAGTAAGACTGATTTAAGATCTTCAATATCATTTAAATGTACTAACTCGTCGCAGCGACAAGCTCCAGCAACACCCAAAATTAATATAACCTACAAACGCCAAAATTTAATTATCGTAAAATATTCGATTTTAAAACTAAAACACACCTTCATCATCAAGTATTGCTTATCAGGAGCACACTTCAAGAATCGATCCACCTGTTCTTTACTAAGAATTCTCGATTTCTTCGGTGTGTAGTCATTATTTTCTTTTTTTAAATAGGCACGGAGTTTTGAAAATTTTTCGATATTTACCCCATCTTTTAAACTTAATGTTGCCTTCAACATTGTATATTGCGCCCAAAGAGTAGAAGCCTTCATTTTAGTGGACAATTCGCCATTCGGAAAAGTAGGCTAATAGTACGCTTTCCGTGTACGATTTTACGGTTTTCTCGTTACACCAATTTAAAAATTTGTTGTAGGCACCTTCGTATACTTCTCGAGATTTATTGGGCAGAAGATTTGATACAACTTCTTTTGCACGGTCTAAAATTTCTGGTGGTGTATCTTCGTTACCATTATCTTGTTCAAACATTTTCGATGGTTTGGCTGGGTTTGACAGAATAAATAAAATTGAGAACAAAAGCTAAGAAGACTTGATTTTAGTAGTAGTGTGTGGTAGTGTTCTCTAATTCCTCGCATCTTAATTTTATTATTTTGAATCCGGTTGTTCCGGTTGCGGAAAAAAAATAGTATGTTTCATTCGGATTAAAAGTGACTTCTTTTGACTCGCAATATCGCATCCATTCGGCTACGCTACGCTCCGCCTCACACATGCAAAATTTGCTCGTCAAAAAAAGTGACACTTTTCATCCTAATAAAACAATCTACTATTTTGGGATTATTCTTGTAGGTACATTGCACAATACATACTAACTCGTATTTTCACTTCATATAGGTAATACATCATAGCCTAATATACAGATTTTTTTTTCTTGCTTACACTTTGTAATACACAACGTTTTTCAAATACGTTCAAATGTCTATGACAAGATGTGTCGAAAGTAAAGTGTCAAAACGTTGTTTGTGAGGTGTGTTGCGCTTTTCGTGCGTTCGTGTACTTTCATACGATCAAATTTATAGAAATGAAAAATAATCATTTCCGAAGCTTTAATAAGTAACTACAAGGAGCTAAAAATTCCAATTAGCAATAAGTAATTACGTTTTATGCAATTATATTGGTATTATTAATATTAATAATCATTTTTTAAGTGGATTGCTGCGTTCAACGCTTTGGTACTTTTTTCATTGAACGGAATTTTGCGCATTATATAGAGGTCGGATTCAGAGTGAAACATAAAACGTTGTATGAACCACGGGCATTACTTGATGTAGGCCCTCGAGCTTGCTAACCTGTCGCCCTCAGCGGGCATAACCATCTACATAATGCCCTTGATACATAAATAACTATTAGATGTGATGATAGCCATCGCATGCCATGAAATGGAAAAGGCAACTCCCAGGTTCTGGGTTCATGATATAAACCTTAAGAGAAGTACATAATGGAGAGTTTGCGCATTTTTTTCCTGATGTACTGCATGGTGAGCAGAAGTTCTTTTAAAATGTTTTAGAATGTCCAGTAGCAAATTTTGAACTTATACATCTATTGCCTCTTCAAAAGCAAGGTATCTTACCTATCAATATCAAGGCACCCTGCGTTTACCTATAGACTGATCGGATTTTCGGAATATTTTTGCCATCTATAGTATACTTGGACCCGTACGGGACGAAAAGGATGGTGCCGTACCGAACCGACGTAATGCGCTGGTTGACATAGATTTCCATGTTTTTTTATTTTTGCAGATCGGGCAGTTCCGAACCGAACGGAACCGAACCGAACAAGTGCGCGTGCTCCTTTAGGAGTATGAAGGTGACTATGGTCAGTAGGTACAAAGTAGGTGGTACTGACTACCGACAGAAAGGAAAGTTTTTAACCATTTTAATATCGTTACAACATTACGAGTAGAATAATAATTTGCATTAACATTAAAGCGAAAAAAGAAGACACTACCTATTCAAAATTTGAAACAGCATCAAATATGTAAGAAGGGGCCTAGAGTCTATCAAAAATTGTTAACAAAACGCTCTGGAGTTTCAATTCAGTATACAGGATGTTCAAAAATTATGTGCAAATATTTAGTAGACAATTCTACAAAAATAATGCTAAAAGACAAAAGTCATATAACACTTTTGTAGCTGATTCTGCCGTTTATTTACTGGTCTCAAACAATTTGTTCATTAATATGTGTATTCTTAAGGTTTCGGTTAAAGGCAAAGTACCGAAGTAACTAAAATTCTTTAAATTCCATAGTATAATCTGCTTTTATACAATTTTTAGAAGTAGTTCTATTTTCAAAAATAAATGTTATTTATACAAACAATCAACTTACCACACAGTCTAGTACTATAAATTCATTGTTTTTTCTACATATTATCATGTACACAGCAGATACAGTCCATAATTTTTTTAGGGTTTTTTTTCGATTATATTAATAATAAACTAAATTACTTAACAATAGTTTGTTAAGTTTTTTCAGATTAAGTGTTTTCTGGTTACATTATTATAATATTTATTATTTATGTTTATTATTTATTACACATGTAGTTTTTATCATTTTTTTACAAGGTGCAAAATTAATAGTTAGTTTAAGTAGTATTACTATCGAGGCTGTATTACTGGTGGTTCAGGATACATGGGCTGGTGGTAGGGCTCAGCAGGATAAATGGGCTGTGGATACTGAATAGGATATATGGGCTGGGGGTACTGATTGGGATAATAGGGATAGGAACCAGGATAATATGGGTAGTGGTCTGGATAATAGGGTTGAGGATAAAGATTGGGATAAATGGGCTGAGGATTAGGATTAGGATAAATGGGTTGTGGATACGAACCGATTGAGCACAGGAAATCAGGTACGCATTGTCCGTGTTCGTTTCTAGAGTATCCTGAGCTACATTTGCATCCCATTCCTTCAGGATGGCAGGCTTGTAGAGTTTGAGGTCCACATTTCGCATCGCAGTTTGGGCCATGTCCCCACTCTTCATTTGCCGGACAAAGCCCTGTAACCCAATCAGACATACAATAGTTTGTGACGGTGTATACAAAAGTATAAATATAAAGACAGTATGAAGGAAGATATGGTAGGTTTATAATAAGGGATGCAAGATTTTTTTAACAATGAAATGACACTAACATGCGTATAACGAATTATGTCATTTAGCTATGTAATGATGTTCTTGTAACTAAAATTTTGGGTGCCCCAGACATCGTTCACATACACAGAATGAACCTTGGCGGCATTGTATTTTTTAATAACGCTTATTATGCTTGAAGAAGACTGTTGAACTGTTTCTCTAAAATAGCAATGGTAATGAAATGGCTATTTATAATTATTGTTTCCATCTTTGATAATAATTACTTTGAGAAAAATGTAAAACAATTATCAGGTATTATCACGCTATAGATTTTGCAAACCAAATCATGTTTGATCAAGTTGGTACTTTAAACAATTAAAACAAAAGCTACTACAAAAAAGATTCTTAATTCAAATAAATGGAATGCTACTAAGGAGAGGTGCACATTTTATGTGTGCATGGATATGAGGATTTAATCTAATTACTATTTCTGTTGTTTAAAAAAGAATTTCAAGTTGAAATTGTTGTTTTAGTAGATGCATTGGGGGATAGGGATGCGCCAAGACGTCTTAACTGCATTTGCTGCTGGTAAAATGCAATGACAATTCATACATACCAACTAGAATATTAAAATCTGACAAATGGTTTCATAGTAATCGATTTCAATGGGGTATAAATACATGGTGCGACATTTTTGGCAGTCGTTTAATAGGAAAGTATTTACAAAGAAGGCACTAACGTGCTAGAGATGTAGGAATTTTTTACAAAATGGTCCTCCAATTGTGCTTTCAGCAGAGCACAGCTCCTGACCAGCAGAATCGTGTACTAATAAATTTGTCAATTGATCTGCCCGTTCACCACACAGCTCTATTCGATTACTTAATTTGTGGATAATTAAAAGAATGGCATTATAATATGATTCCACCATTAAATTTTCAAGCTTTGCTAAATATGATTTTTGAAAAATGTGCACTTGGCATAGAATTGTAGCTGCAGGTGACATGGAGACAGGTATTTTTGGTCTTAATACAATTTAACAATATATTTCTCATTACAAAATATAAAAAAAAGTCGGAAATATAATTATTAAATAAAAGCGTTGTATGGTCTCCACTTACTGCTCTGTAGAGTTAATCCTGCTTTTACTGTGTCTGTTTTTTAACTAGGAGGAGTGAATACAAAAGCCATATTCACACTAGAAATGTCACTAGAAAAGAAGACTTGACGGTAAATTTGAATTTGTATCATGTTTAAAATTTACAGCTGAAATGAAAACGAATTTAATGCATTTTGCCTGAATTATGTCACTGTCAGCGCCTAGAATAGCTATTTTTATATTAAGTGCGTGAAGGATGTCTTTTAACGGAGAGTAGTTTTTTTTTGTCGAGACCGAAGGTGGAGACAAAAAAAACGTCGAACCGTTAAAAGGACCTTCGCCCACGTAATATAAACAATGCTTTTTCTACAACTTATTTGAAATAAGTCAATTAGACAATATAAATTAAAAAAATTATAAAAATTTATCAATAAATGACATGGTCAAGTCACCTTGTTTTTGTTTTTTTGACGTGTATTAATTTCGTTTGAAAATAATGAGCAGTAGCGAAGAGGACGAAGTTATGGCCGCCAAAGGGATTTCTACTGAATTGATTCACGATGCGAAGGCAGCAATTGATAATTTACTACCCAGGAAATCCAAATAAGTAGTTTGTTATTTTGTGTTCAAATTTTGTAATAATAAATTTAAAATCTAGTGCGTGAAATTTTTTATTTACGATCTAGTGTGTGAAACGCAATTTCACGCACACTAATTGAAACGTTAATGTCACTTTTATGTGTCAGTAGAAAAAAATAATTATCAAATCACGTCAAACGTCAAAATTTATACAAATTACTTAGCGGTGTGAAACCGGCCTGGCCGCAGCCAATCACAGGTGTGGAATTTGGCGCGACAAATTTGAATCGCTCCTCCTAGTTAAAAAACAGACATTTGAAAAAAATTTTGAATGCAGTTCGCATCAAAATAAAGATGAATATTACTGAGACAGACCGCACTGTCTGTCTTTCTCATTCACTCCAACTGAGAAGAAAAGTTTTGTGGATCGCATGATATATTTAATATTTTTTTAATTTTTTTTAGATGTTACCGTTGCAATAAAACGAATTCTGTGGTAAATAGAATAAAAGATTATGATAAATATGTATCTATGTCCTTATTGCAGATTTACTGCCTTAGCTGGTTTCACAGCTTCGGCTACGGCTCAGTTGTGAAATACCATCAGTTACGGCAGTAAACCTGCTACTTTTCTGCCTTGTTAAACAAATAACTATTTAATTTTTCGCAGTAATCTTTTCTTAGTGTTACTGTCAGCAAAAGTGTTCTTTTGCTGCCTAAGAAGCAAAAGTGGAATTTTGGAGTCAATCAATTGCCAGTCATAGCATGATTTTACTGTCAATGGGGAAAAAATATATAATAGGTACCGTAAGGACAGTTTTATTCGTGAACATAGGGAAATGCATGTAATTTTTTATAAATGCGCTTATTTGCTATAACTTTTATTATTGTTTAAAAGACGTAAAACTAAATAGTTTATTCATTTAGCGAACTACAAGTACTAAAAGTCTCCATTAGTGCTGGGCACGAAAATCGGTTCACCGTTCGACCGGTTACTATTTGAAGGGAAACCCGCAGTTATGAACACCAGAAAACTGGTAGATAAGTCATTTAGACTACTAAATAACCGTTTCCGAAAACCGGTCGATCAACCAGTCATTTCTTTTCGCAATCGCCGATTGACTACAAAAACGTGGTTATGAATACGCGAAAACTGGCCGAGATATACTTCAGATTCAGACTGTTGAATAGTCAGCTTTGAAAACCGTCATTCGCCAGACGATAATCGAAAATCATCCCTTCTGTTAATCAACTCATATGGGCGGTTTTTGAAAACTGTTTCAATTTGTAATAAATAGATAATAATAATAAAATATTTCATTTAAATTAGGCTGAATGTAGAGGTTTAAAACATCGAAGTTTTTGAGAATTTTGCATTTTCTTTAATTATTAAAATGGCTGCAAAATTCTCAAAAACTTCCATAGATAATAATAGGATTATTTAATAACTAATAAAAATAAATAAGAAATCAAAGTTCAATAATTTTAAATTTTATTAAATTAAGAAATGTAAAATAAAACAGGATTTTGGACTTAGGATTTAGGATTTTAATACAAAATTTAACGTAAACACCACAGGACTAAATTTTCCTTTTAATTCTTACATATTATTTTTATTATTATTATTATTATTATTGTTATTATTAGTATTATTATTATTATTAATTTTTATTATATTACCTATATTATTATATTATATAGGCGATGCACTTTAATCAGTTTAGTCTCTTTGTGATTTCATACTACTGCATACTTTTATAGGAAAAGAGATAATTCGCGTTGCCGCTCCAAAGAAATTCTGGAAGATTCTGGCTTCTTGGTAACTGCGCCGCCTGCGCCTCGATGTCTATGACCAATTTTTGTTGTTCGGTCATGTAACATATATACAATGATCGATTAGTCGACTGCTTTTAATCGATCGGTCATACATAACCGACTGCAAACGATTGAAAGTCTACCGATTTTAGTTGTTCTGTCATTAAGCTGATTGAAAGTCGTTTTTTTCGAAACCGGTTATTTTTAATAACCGATATATACTTGCAATAATAATAATATACTTGCAATCACATTAACAAAAAAGTATTATTACAATCAATATTGTTACAAAGAAGAAAACAAATTATAAACAAAGTTTATCCGAACCGGGAATCGACCCTAACGGCCGCGGCGCGGCGCCGGCGCAACGTTAATCTAACTACGAAATTATTACCAGTAGAGTATGGAGACAACTGATTTTAGTACTTGTAGTTCGCTAAATTAAAGAGCACCGTTGGCTGTAATTAATAAACTATTTATTTTAACGTCTTTTGAACAATAATAAAGGTTAATCTTTCTTGCAGTTGCCTAAATTTAGTCGATCCAACAAAATAATACATTTAAAATTATTGTTTTGCCTTCAAAATAGCAAATAAACGCGTTTGTAAAAAATTATACGCGTTTCCCTATGTTCACAAATAAAACTATCCCACAGTCCATACGGTATAATTATTTACACAGTTAAGAAATAGTACCTACTATTCAAATACTATTGTTTAACTATTTCCAAACACGGACCTGTCTGTATGTATATAAATCACTAACTTGTGTATTGTTGCTCTGGCTTTGCCGACATATGGTTTTAAGGAATTCGTAAAACGTCAGTATGACGTCACACAACACTTATTAGTGTAGTGACATTCTGTTTGAATTTGCCGCGGTAATAGTTTTAACGGAGATGTAAACCTTTGGTAAACATACTATTGCAGCCACCCATTTCACTTTTATATGAACCCAATTATAGAAAAAATACGCATTTTCATTAGGGAATTGAAAAAGCAACACATTTTTGAATTCAATAGGAAAGCATGTAGGTGCTCCGTATAATTTCAAGTGGACGAAAGTATGGAATTTTAAATTTTATTTGCATTATGAGCTTGTTTATCAGGTTAAAATATATCTGAGCATCTATTTCATTTCCTAATCTAAGATTTAGTGTATTGTTTGAAGTTCTTAGGGTTTTAAAAAAGGCACATATCATTCTCAAAGGTACACCTTATTACTGATGATTAAATTATCCTAGCGCCATCTATATGTGATTCATAAGTGCGGCGCGCTCTTAAGTTTATCTATTTATTACTCAGTCAATTAATGATTAATATGTTTTAATATTTCTCTTAGGCTGTAGACTGTAGAGGAAATGCCATATTTTGGATACACCCTGTATATTTCATTATTACTTATAACAATGTATTATGCTGGAATATAAATTACAGTCTGACAGCATTTGCTAATTACAAGTTATTACAATAGCTAGTTGTCAAATATGACAGTCATGTAAAATTCGAGTTACATAATTATGATTAGACTCGCCTCCATGATAACACCTTAACAGTTTTTGTTAGCAGCACGAAAGTGGTACGAAGGTAGCACCTTCCTGCCGCACCACCTTCAGAAAAAAATAATTTTATCAGGGTAACTGAAAACTACCTAATCGGAAACACATAAAAAAGGTTTCACTGTGCCTACCTATACATAGAGAGAGGCGTCTACCCAAATAGTATACTATTTTAATACAGATAACAGAGAGATCTCAACTGATTTCTCTAAGCAGACTCACCCTGTACGTCGCGTCGCTTGATTACCTAGTCCATTGCTTAAGAATGTAATAATGATGCAATTTAGATTCGAAATGGTTTAATAAACATGATATATCAGAAAATACTTCGTTATGAAACCACAGCCTTTTAAAGTGGACTCCTGATCATCACTTTTTTATCGATAGTAAATTTTGCAATAATAGCTCTTCTCTTTTGTCTAAATGCTTCTATTTATTTGAAGCAATCAAGGGCATCCCTTATATGGAGGTCCCCAGATTTGGTTATGTTCGGATTTTATAACGTTTGCAATTTCCTCCCATTTAATTCTAGGAATTTATTCATTAGTAGGCTATGCACTTGGATTCTGTTATAACGAGAACACTTACAAGAAGGACATATTAGGGAAAGAAAAATTAACATAATCTGTAATTAATTATTTAAATTCTAGGTTTCTTGTTAAAATCACAAAAATTAAATTATTTCGAAAACTGTTAGGTTTAACGAATTGAATTACAATCATCTTTTTGATATAATTTTATGCTGTCCACAAGCTTCTTGAATTAAATTCAGAGAAACCGCAAAGACTAAAACCACGTAGAACAAGGAATTGTATCCTGACATACTTATAAAAGATGCCCCTGATAGTTTAAAAAAATTGCACCAAATAGAAACACACACACACACACAAATAAATATGGGCACCCATTACCGTCATTATTGTAAAACTTATCTACAATAAAGTGATGATCCTCAGTTCACTTTAGGCTCGTTTATGTGTATTCCCGCGTATTTTAAGTGATGGAAATTAGTTGTGAATTGGAAGAATTTTGTATTTTGATTTAGCAAGCACAACAATTTACATTTTTAGAATAGGTAAACTTTTAAATTTAAATTTTTATACAAAAGAAAATTAAAAAATTGTGTAATTTTATTCTCCATAACAGTGGTAGGTAAATAGGAATACGAAACGAGATAAGCAATATAACGGTCTATGTTTAGAGATATGATCAACCACTCGATATGCAGCATAATCATTAAAATATAGCCTAGTGCCGAAATAGAGAAAATTCCCCAGTATGACTTCCAAAATTTTAAAATTACTAAAAGTCTTAATAATATTAATCCTAGGTCTCAGAAAATGCACAACTAAAAATTAATTCTTACATGCGTGTGCATCCACTTGAATCCAGCATAATAAATTGATGCACACCACCAGTAACACAAACTTCGTGATCATTTTGGGAATGTAAGACTAATAATGCTTACTACATATACCTATACGTACTATATATACAGATGGTAATTCTACACTAATTAAACACTAACTTAAATTATTTTGATTCCAAAAATACACCAACGATGATTGCCTGCTGTAGCAACAGCGTCAAACTATTATTTTTTCAGGCGTATGGAGGGGGATTTGCATAATCAACTATTGTAGGTAAAACCATGAAATTAGATTAGCTTTATTTCTGGTGAAATTAACATTTTTGTATACAAAATATAATTACGCGTAGTAACATTTAATATTAGGTATGTCAAATTATTAATTATTTGATCGTTTATTAAATTTCATTTTTTTTAACAACACTATTGTCAGCTCGGCGCTATTCATGACAGTTGACGTTACTTCACTAGGAACTAATTACAATATATCACTATGGTTTTGTAGGTTTTTACACAAAATTGGTAGACGTGACTTATTCATACTGCCTTTGATGACCTATATTGTTAGCATTTAAATGTTAAGGTTTGTTTATTGGCATTTTACGTCCGAGTCCGAGATATTTTCCGACATTATCTTTTGGGTTCCAAGATATAGAGCTGCTATTTATCATTAGATACTATATTAGGCGGGTCCACGGGTCGAAAGAGTGTGAAAAGTTTAGTTTCACATTTGTCAGAGTTAAGTTTTACGCACCATTTGGTGAGCCACTGGCTGAGCCTGCCGCGGCGCCCCCCTGGCTACGTCCCTGAGAGAAATCCGAAAGAATAAAAAATGAATACATCTCACTATAATAAAAAGTAAAAACCATTAAAGTTGTGGGTTAAGACTACGTGCTTTCAAATCTTTTTATTATATTCCCTACCCATTTGGTGTTTACAAATGGATCTTAATCATCTAATTACATCATCAAATGTGCTATTGTCAAAAGCATAATATAAGATGTTTAATAACAAATGAATAATGATTTATACAGCAACTACTTGATTCTATTAAAGACATCTTCTATTCCAAAATTGCCAGTAAAGGAGAATCTAAGAGCTCAATTTGCTCATTCATTAAAGGTACCTACCTATATTGTTTTTTGCGTATTTATAAATTTAAAAAGCTCAAAATATTTAATTTATTTTTGTTATCAGAAAAATGTAAGAATTTAATTGTAGGTACCTATTATTAGATCAAATAGGTCAATATGTGATTTTGTTCTAATAATTATTTAGCGTAATTTGATTTATGTGCATGTTTATATTAATTGTAACAACGTATAAGTATGTCTTTTTGCCTAATATCGAAATTTCTAATTGTTTGACCTATATAGACTGAATTACAATGTGAACAATTTAATTTATAAATACCCGATTTTAGTAAATTATTAGTTTTATCTTTAGCGTTGAAAAAGAGTTTATAGAATATTTTTATTTGTTTTAAAAATGACTTTATATTTATTTGTATTATTTATAATTTTAGCAATCTTGTTTGAAATATTACCGAAACATGGAATTAAAACGTATTTTAATGTTTTATTAGAGTCATTAACAGAATAACCTTTTTGAATAGCTAATTTATAATTTTTCTTTTTAATTATCGTGTCAATAAGTGTAGTGATATAAACCATTGCTATATGCAATTTGTTTAATAATCGAAATTTCTCTATTAAAATAATTATTATCTAAAGGAATAGTTAAAGCTCTATGTATTAAAGATTGATGTGCTGATAATTTATGTGTATTATGATGACAAGACTTGTGTGGTATGGTAATATCAGTTTGTGTAGGTTTTTTGTAAATAGAGTATTCGAGTATGTTTTCTGGTTTAAGTCTAAAAAGTTAGTAGGTAGATCTGTTTTGTGGATAACTCCGATTAAATGTTTATTGAACACAAAATAACGATGAACACTTAATAAAGTGTTAATGAAACTGAAGACTGACGACTTGATCTGAAGACTGACTAACTTTTGTATTAGGTCAAGTATTTATATGTTATGACTACGTGGTCTATGATCACGAGACCATGATGAAATTAAGGGTTAAATGGTGCAATATTATATTTAATTACGAAGAATCAAATGTTTACAATTTGCAAAACGTGTTTATATTCAGATCATGCAAAACTGGCTCATCAAGAATCTATGAATCGCACTTGTGCATTAATTACTTAAAATAATAAACATGAGTTGTATTAGTTGTATTTCAAAAAACACGCGCAAGATTAGTAACTAAAGGAAAAGAACAAAAAATAATATGACGCAAATACAACATAGGTACAACATAACATTAAAAATAAAATAATTTTGATTAATACAAAGTTCAACTAATTGAATCAACTCTATCCTTTTTGTTAATTCAATGTTATTGTTAAGAGTCTTCTGTACCGGCGATTCAGATGCGTAGTTTTCGTGCTATTGAGCGCCAGTCTAGACGACCTATCTATAGTTTTTTTGAAAAAACGAAAATACTTTTTGAAAATAAGAAGGCCCCTCTACGATTGGACCGGATTAGTTTTTGATTTAATATATCAGATGATCCAAAATTAACGTAGTTTATTGAATAAATTAGCGCTGTTCTTTGCACTGATATATTTATGTCTACAAAGACAAATTTGAAAAATTACTCCGGTCGAAATGTCCGGAGAACCTTTATGAACGCGTAAAAAAAAATTGGAAGTAAAAAATCAAAAATAGGACCAGTTTTTTTGGCGCTGCTGATCAGCGGTTTTTCAAAATTATAGAAGGTTTGTAGTTCGTAAACTAACGTCAACTAGCGGTCACAACTGCAATCTTTACGAAGCAGTAAACGGGTGATTTATTATCTTCACTACACTGTAAAAACATAAAATGACATGAAATTTAAATCCGTTTATACAGGTCACACGTTTTAAGAATTCCTCGGGTCGCGCAACCCGAAGGCGAATCGGGAAGCGCGGCGTTTAAAAATTTTAAATTCAAGCAGTGGCGTCACGTTCATGCTTTTAGGTATAAAATAGAACGGTTTTCATCATGGGTTTTCATGGAATCGCAACACATATTTTATTGTCACGAAAATATTTATAAACATTATAAATTATTTCTCGCGATTGACCTCTTAATATTTGGCCGCTTTTTCCCACTTTAGAACTCAATAAGTCTAACTACCTGTTGCAACTGATAATTACTGCGCCACTGGTACCGCGCGAAAGTGGTAGGACGAGTGTGAAGGTCACTCCCACCATAAATTTTGGACAAGTGCGCACCCACAGCCGAGGAATTCTTAAAACGTGTGACCTGTACCTGCTATAGGAATATGCGTAAGACCCTTATTGTATGAAGCGGCCGCGGCGGGCATACCGATTATACAGCTACTGCAAACATTTTAAATATCTTGTCTAGTTTTTATCCCCGGGGCTATTAGCGCTGGATGTTGTGACCAAATGTAAGGCCAATTTCGGGATCTAGAGTAAATTAATGAACTTGATAAAATAAAACACAAAGGCAGATTTTATATATTTAATAATTTGATTGCAGCTGTAATCCTGGAATAGGCTAGGGAAACTGTAATATACTGGTTCCCAAAATTAGATCAACTTAAAACTTATAAAATACACAAATCTGTAAATTAGAAAATAAAATTAAATATTGAAAGATTAAATGAGATTTAAAAAAGTGGAGGGGCAAACCTCCCCTGGACTTTCCCATACAAAAAATAAACGTTTCGATTTTGGTATTCAACAGTATAATTCGCGAGGCAGACCCTGATAAGCATTTGAATGCCTAGCGAGACACCCATCCTATGCACCTATCAATCTGCAGGTACCGGCTGAAATTACAGCTGGCGAAGCCGGACGCTATCGCTACCGACCGACGCGCGACCATCCGTTTCCGTCAGAATTCAACATAACATTCAAAATTCGAATTTCTCATCAACCGTACATTTTAGCTATATGAACACCTTACACTATGTGATAGACAATTACATTTTGCATTCAATTATATAATAATATATAGGGTGTTTCATTTAAAATAACAAAGTTGCTTATCGTACTGCAAACGCCCTGTATCTATACGTGATATACATTTAGAAGAATGCAGAATTATATACTACTAAAATATCTTGTATATTTAAACTTTTTTCATATTTTGACTAATAAAGGCGCTATAGGAGCATCAATTTTCGATTTTGAAAACCTTGTAGAGGGCGCCACAGTGGAATTCTGGCGTTCATCAAAAAACAAAAGTGTAGCTAATACCAAGCTGCATAAGTATAGAAAATTTAAACAAAATCGTTAGAGCAGTTTCTTTGTAATATTTTTTAAAAAGTTTCAAAATTTTTGGAAGAGCGCCGTTGCGACCGTTTTTGGATTTACTAAATATTTTTTTTTTATTCTGTAGTACCCCCAAAGGGCTTTCAAACAAGTCGTTGCGGAACCTGATCAGATAACTGGATTTTGAGTTATGGGGCGTTAAAGTCGAAATTTTTAAAAATTCATAGCGGGCGCCATTTTGAAGTTAGAGTGTCCGGCAAGAAACTGTTTCCTTTCAATTATGGTCTTCTTTCATATTCCCTACTCAGATTTTCTAAAATTCTGCTTCTGAAAAAAATGCTATCAAAAAAACATGTCTAACTTCCGCTTCCGGTTTCGGATTTTTTTGAAAAGCTTATTTTGTCGATGAATTTTCGATATACCCCTTCATTTAAAATTTCATCAAAATCGGTCCAGTAGTTTTTGCGTGAGAGGCGTTACATACATACACACACACCCACCCACCCACAGACAGACAGACATATTTTCTAGATCACTTTTTTGGGTTCCTGGGGGCCCAAATAACGTATTTCCACGAAAATCTGGATTTCCAAAATTTTCATGATATCAATACTTCCCCTATACCCTATACCAGTGGTGGTATGGGAAAGTAACAAATACATATGATTAATCATAGCCCACAGGAAACTTTGCACAAGAATTGATCTAATAAATCCTTTGAACTCAATGTCAACCTGAGTTTTGCGTGTAGTATTTGAACAGAGAATATAAAGTGCATAAGAAAAAACCATAAAATATAATAATACCTATGTAGGTATAAACATCTGGTTGACATTAAAATATTTTTTCCGACGAAATTCATTTACCGAATGTCCGAATCCTACCTTCAGTTTGAACTTTTTTCCTAACAGTGTAGTATCCCCATAAAATAAACGAAATTCTCCATCCAGGTAGTTTTTTTCTACGATTATTTTGCTTCACGACAATCGACCCTTTTACTCAGAACTTTTAGCGCTCTCTTCACCTTTTCTAGTCACGTGGGTACAGAAGACTCTTAACTAAAATATTTTCTAATAAAGGGGGTTGGGATACCTACCGAGCGCGTCTCCAGGTGGCGGATAGGAGAACGGCTAAGGTCTTCTGGACCAAAGCTAGTGGCAGTTATTAGAGAGACCCCGGGTCTAAACCCCCGCGTGGCGACTCGAAAGCTGCCGCCGCGGACCATCCCCCCTCTCCATTGGGTATGTGACGGTCCTCTGGACTTCACAGGGTCTAAGTCAACCTCGTGTTTGTGCCGTGCGAGGCAACCCGTGTCGGTTGGATGAAAGGATCCTGGTGATTGAGCCACCTCTGGGACGTTATGGTTTCCCGGAGGATGGCAACACATCAATTTGGCCTGGATTTCACCTAGACGGGAGGTCGAGACTAACCCACCTCGATCAATCGGCTGAGCCGTCGGGTCAGACCGCCGGCGCACAGACGTTGATTTGAATGATTTGCGCGGCCAAAAGTCGAATTTCGAAAGAGACTGTAAACAATAAAAAATACATTCCTAGAGCTAGAAGATAGTTCTAGAAACAATAACCAACTATACTATTTGTCACGAAAGTCATCGTGTCGCGCGGGTGTACTTATCTATATAGAACTCTGTGACTTATCTATTCTGGGCGCTCTCATCGTAATCAACTTTTTCATGCAAATATTTGTTTTTCTAAGCGTGTTATTCAAGTGACAGTGATGGATTGTAATAATTCAGGTAAGAATATATATTTAACAATACATTTTACCTAATTGCAACATCTTTGAAATGTATTGTTAGGTCTTCAACGAGAGGCCTAAAACAGAGTACAGTGATTTTAAATTTCAAAAGCTCTTTTGTTGTAGTATGCGGGCCATACCCGTTAATACGTTTGGTGTATTCAATACCTTACACTTTTGGCTCATTAAAAACTAAAAAAGTGGCTGCGGATAGCTGCAGATGACTAGAATAAAGATACTTCAATATTTCATAGCAACAACAATATTATATTACTACTTTTATTACTAGCGTAAATAATGTCTGTTTCTGCTTGCTTCAGATGTACCGAGCACATCGGGTGTTAAATTGGTGACTCGTAGATATCTATTTGAGCAAATGCAACAACAAAATTTGCCAAATATTGATGAAAAATTAAATTATTTGGAAAGTTATCTGTTGTCGTGTCATGATAACACCGAAAATACTGTAAGGAGTTTTAAGCAAAGATTATCCTCCTTCAAATCAAAAATAAAAGAAAGATGGTTGAAAGCGCACAGGAAAGAAGAAGTATTCCTAAAAAATAATGAGTCATGGTTAGAAGGAACTTTCGCACTTCCAATAGCAAAAGCAACTCGACCGGGTCGACCTTCGAAATCATTTGAAGAACTAAGTGAACGAAGCAAAAGAAGAAAAACCGTGGAAATTCGCTCCACTGTAGGCGACGAAGTAATTGTTCACGCTGCCCAAACAACTTTACGAATACATGGAAAAAGAGACGCTTCCAATATCCTCAGAGAAATCGCGAATTCTCCAACTCGTGCAGGAAAATACAAAAAAGCGTATAATAAAATTAATAAAGAAAAATTTACCCCACCACTGACACCGCTGCAAGCACTAGCAATGTTTGTAGAGGCCGATTTAACCAAGCGGCAGTATGAAATTATAAGAAACACGAACAAGGAATTTTATCCGTGTTATAATCTACTGATAAAGGCGAAACAGGAATGTTATCCGCCCAAAGAGTGCCTACGGATCACAAGTACCTACGCGGAAAGTAGTTTACAGAGTCTAATTGATAATACCGTTACGCGCCTGTCAATTTTCTTGGAAGAAGTCCTAATCACATTAAATGAAAAAGAAAGAAATTCTTGGAAAATCATTTGTAAGTGGGGCTGCGATGGTTCCCAACAAACCAAATATAAACAGAAACTTGATGATGATGCTGAATCGGACGCAAATATATTTATATTTGTCCCACTACAAATAGTTTGTGGCAACGAAAACAAACAAATTGTTTGGCAGAACCCAACACCGTCTTCTCCAAGATATTGCCGACCAATAAGATTTAGATTTGTAAAAGAATCCACGGATGTGACTAATGAAGAAATTAGGTACGTAGAAGAGTCTGCCAAGGCGCTAGTCGCCACTAACGTAAATTTAAATGGGAGTAAATTCCTGTTTGTACACATTTTCAAGATGACTATGGTTGATGGGAAAATTTGTAACGCTGCAACTGGCACCAAATCGACCAGTCGTTGCTATATTTGTAAAGCAACAACAAAAGATTTTAACAATCTAAACATAAAAAATCTAGCATGTTCTACGGCTATAGACTTTGGACTTTCTATATTACACGCTAGAATACGATTATTTGAAAGTATTTTGCACTTGGCGTATAAGTTACCAGTTCAAAAATATAGGGAGAAAAGAACTGAAGAAGAAAAGTTAATGGAAGAACAAAGAAAATTGTATATCCAAGAAAGATTTCGAAAAGAAACTGGCTTATTAGTAGACATGCCAAAATCCAATTTCGGAAATACCAATGATGGTAACACCAGCAGAAGATTTTTCGACAATCCACAATTAGCTCCTGATATTACAGGAATACGTTATGAATTAATATATAGATTGAAGGTTATATTGGAAGCTATCTCAAGTGGGCATAAAATAAACACAAACAAATATGAAAGTTACGCATTGCACACTGCTAAATTGTACATCGAGATATATGCGTGGCATCCGATGACTCCAACCATGCACAAAATTTTGCTGCATGGTGCGACTATAATTGAAAATGCTCTGTTGCCCATAGGACAGTTCTCGGAAGAGGCAGCAGAGGCCCGGAACAAATATTTTCGGTTGTATCGTGCAAACTTTTCACGAAAGTTTTCAAGAGAAGCTTGCAATCTTGATATTTATAATAGATTGTTATTAAGTTCAGACCCCCTGATAAGTAGTATGAAGCGGATTAAAAAAAACGGTAAAAGCATTTTTACCAGAAACAATAGAACTGTTAATGCCGGCTGAGTTCCTTGGGGGTGAAGGGGCATGCAGTGGACCCCTTCTGCTGGAAGAGTACCCACTCGCGTGCAACTAATCCTCCGGAGCTATATCTCTTTGGTAGCCCTGGCGTCGAAGTTCGGCGTCCCCTTGTTGGGCTCCGTGGTGGGTGGGGAGCCAAGGAGATGAATTTTTATGTTCTAGCATGGACCAACAAACCACAACAAACCAGGGCGCGTCTACGGATACCCCACAACAGCAGCAGCTGCAACCACAGCAACAGGAAGCGAGAGCGAGAGCACCCGACACTCAGCCCAAGAGGAAGAGAATCAGTGGTGCTGAACACGGAAAAACCGTCTGGCTGCAGCCACCTCCGGCGTCCCATCAGCACCTGCCTCCTCTTCTCAAGTGCTGGCCCCTAAAGCCAGCCTTGGAAAAGGAAGCAGCAACACTCGTAGCGGGGGTTCCAGAGCTACCTCAACTGCCACCCAAAGGACAGCTCTTAGAGCTGTCCACAGGGCGTCAGGGTCTGGTAGCGCTGGTGCCACCGCTGCAAGTAAGAGGATTCGATCGGATGGAAGCTCGCCTTCCACCTCGAACCCAAAAAAGAAGGTGAGGGCCCAGACGTCCCAACCAGCAGCGAGGAAAAACGTCGACTACAAAGGGGCGCTCATGAAGCACCTCCGCGTAGCCGTCGTGGATTTAAAGAACCCCCTCGGCAAAACAACCCAGGTCCAGGCGGACCTTATAAAAGAAAAAATGCTTGTGGTTTTGGACAATTACATGTTCACCCTCGACAAAAATATCCAAGCACCTAACTTTAAGGGCTGGCAGTACTCGGGGGAGATCCTTAGGATCACCTGCGGAGACGACCAGTCCTTAAGCTGGCTAAAACAAGCGGTAGAGAATCTGCCAACTCTGTGGGAGGGTGCCCAACTTCGCGTTGTGCAAGCGGATCAGCTACCTAGGCTGACGAAAGCGGCTCTGTGGATTCCAGGGAAACCTGAAGAAACAGAGATCGTCATTCGTCGCCTGGCGCTGCAGAACCAAAGCATCGGCGTCGAAGGCTGGTGTATCTTCCACAGTGCCGAAAAAGAAGACCCTCTTGGTAGGCTCCTTGTTTTCGGCATTAATGAGGAGGCAGAAAAAGCCGTAAAACAAAACGGTGGTAAGCTGAACTATCAGTTCACCGCCCTGACACTAAAAATGCAGAGGCCTGGAGACCCAACTCCAGACTCTACACAAAAACCGCGGCAGGGTGCGTCCTCGGATACCCCTGCATCTCTGTTACAGGTGACGCAGCAACAACAGCCGCTACCACCTCAAGAAGAAGCTCCGCAGTCTCCAGCTTCAATGGAGATTGACGCAACCAGTGCCGAGGAGAAGGAGTTAATGGCGGTACTGGCGGAGTCTGGATCCAGTGATACTGGGGCCCACTAAGTCTATCTGTTGACCCCATGTCCACCGATCCCGGACTAAATATTATACAAATTAACCTGCAACACTGTCGAGTGGCTGCGGCTACTTTACGCAGACATCTTGACAGTCGGCAGGACACTGTCATTTTAATTCAAGAACCTTGGATTGTAAAATCTAAGATCTGTGGATTAAATAACCATAATGGTGCAATTTTTACAGATTACACACATGAGAAACCAAGGACGTGCATCTACTGTCCCAAACATTTACAGGCCTTTGCATTGCCACACCTCTGTACGCGGGATATAACGGCGATACAGATGAGCTGTAGTATTGACAAAGAAAAACAGGATGTAATTCTAGCATCAGTTTACCTCCCTAGTGACTCCAACGACCACCCACCTAGTGCGGAGTTGGTCGAACTGGTAGACTACTGTGAGAAAAACAAGAAACACCTCATTATAGGATGTGATGCAAATGCTCACCATGTTGCATGGGGTAGCAGCAACATCAACACCAGGGGTAAGTTTCTATTGGAATACTTAATAAGTACAAATCTAGAAATACTTAACCGCGGCTGTGAACCTACCTTTTTCACAACGCGCAGCCAGACTGTGATTGATATCACTCTGGCCTCCCTAAGTATTTCCAACAATGTTGTAGGATGGCAAGTATCGCCAACTGCATCTATGTCAGATCATAAATGGATTTGTTTCAGATTATCAGGAGCTACGGCTACGGCAAAACAATATAGAAACCCCAGGCAGACTGACAGGGTGTCCTACAAAGGACAACTAGAAGCCTGTCTGGCAGGTTCCTCTTTTCCCGAAACGATAGCAGAGATTGAGGACTTGCAGACTAGCGTGGATATTCTGCAGAACTCACTAATCGAAGCGTTCGAAAAATCGTGCCCGCTTGAATCATCCCGCGCGGGACGCACTACCCCCTGGTGGTGTCGGAAACTCGACAGGATGAGATCAGCGTTAGGCAAACTTTTTAACAAAGCAAAACGAACTAGGAAAGCTAGTGACTGGGAAGCCTACCAAGACCAAAAACGAATATATAAAAACGAAATCCGCCGCAGGCAGAGAGACTCTTGGAGAACGTTTTGTACCTCCATAGAGACAACCACCGCGGCAGCTCGAATTAAAAAGGTCCTATTAAAGGACCCTACCCAACAGCCAGGCTGTCTCAAATTAGGGGATGGAACTTTTACAACCAACCCCGCAGAGACAGCCGAAGAGCTAATTAAAACACATTTTCCAGGCTGTATTGTCACCCCCAACCATGTATGGCGGAGGGCCGACACTCCACCTCCCACTGAGGAGAACTGGGAAGTGGCGGACTGCGTCGTACAGGGTGACAAGGTAACCTGGGCAATAAACTCCTTTCTTCCATTCAAGTCGCCAGGCTTGGACGGTATATTTCCAGCCCTACTACAATGGGGACTGGATATTATACTTGTTCACCTGGTGCGCATCTATCGGGCATGTATCGCTCTGCGACACACACCGGAGAGCTGGAGAGAAGTAAAGGTCGTTTTTATACCCAAACCAGGGCGTAGTGATTACACCTTGGCCAAATCATATCGTCCCATTAGTTTCACATCCTTCTTACTGAAGACGCTGGAAAGACTGTGCGACAGAGAAATCAGAGATAAGGTGCCTGCTTCACATCCATTGCACCGAAACCAGCATGCATATATCCCAGGGAGATCAACCGACTCCGCGCTACACGCTGTGGCGAATCGGATCGAAAGGTCGTTAGGCAATCATATGTCTACCCTTGGGGTCTTTATCGACATTGAAGGAACCTTTGATAAAGCCTCCTTCAAAAGTATTAATACTGCCCTACGTAGGCATGGCGTTGCGTCCACACTCTGTGAGTGGACAAAACACATGCTCACGATGAGGGCAGTACAATTTAACATAGGAGACAGCACTATTAGAGGTGTTGTGACGAAAGGCTGTCCACAAGGTGGCGTCCTGTCGCCTCTGTTGTGGAATACAGTAGTGGACAGTCTTCTCCGCACCCTCAATGATGCTGGCTTCTATACAATTGGATATGCGGATGATATTGCCATCCTCATTACTGGGAAGTTTGAGAGCATACTCTGCGACCTAATGCAGACTGCACTTCGAATAATAGAAACATGGTGTAATAAACAGTCCCTTTCTGTCAATCCTTCGAAGACAAAGATGGTACTTTTTACAAAAAAACGGAAAATTGCACCCCTACGTGCACCTACCCTATTTGAAACTTCACTCAATTTTTCAGACCATGTCAAATACCTGGGTGTAATTTTTGACAAAAAACTGAATTGGGAGAAACATATGCAGGTTAAAACCGAAAAAGCTTGCATGGCGTTTTGGCAGTGTCGCCGCGCTATGGGTAAATCTTGGGGGCTTTCCCCCAAAATTACCCTGTGGCTGTATACCGCCATAGTCAGGCCAATGCTATGCTACGGAGCACTGATCTGGTGGCCCAGAGTCAGACAGGCTACAGCGGCCAGCAAACTGAGACATGTGCAACGCCTTGCCTGTCTCAGCTGCACTGGTGCTATTAGCTCAACCCCTACGGCAGCATTAGAGGTTGTCCTATGCATCCCTCCACTTGACCTTCTCGTGGAGGAGTTTGTAACAACGACTGCCCTAAGGCTGCGTCTCAAGGGGCTGTGGCATACTGCGGGGAGTGGTGGTAGGCATACTCGCATCTTGGATGAGGCAGTCGCTAAGATTCCTGTTCTCAACGCGACGGTCGACTACATCTCCCCTAAATATATCTTCAACGGTCACTTCAAAGTATGTGTGAATGCTGAAGAGACCGAACATATGGACATATCCATTTTTACTGATGGGTCCAAAACGAAGCAAGGTAGTGGCGCCGGGGTTTTCTCCGGCGACCTAAACCTCTGCCAAAGTCTGCCACTAGGCGAAATGGCCACTGTTTTCCAAGCGGAGGTGGTGGGCATAATGCATGGTGCGCTAGCAATCCTTGACCGACGGATGAAGTATAAAAGAATTGGTATCTACAGTGATAGCCGAGCCGCTCTACTGGCCCTAGGCAGTTGCAAAATTACCTCTGGGATAGTAATGCAGTGCTACGAAGCTCTCCAAGATATCGCAATCAACAATGTCGTATCACTAATATGGGTGAAAGGACATGACGGAAACTACGGTAACGAACAGGCCGACGCGGCTGCGAGACGGGCCTCTGAACAACCCTCTTGGGGGCCAGAGCCCGTAATCCCCGTATCCCTAAATATGTTAAGCTCTATGCCACACCAAGAAACCCTAAGAAGCTTCACCAGAAGATGGGTCAACAAGCAAAGCTGTTCTCAGGCAGGGGCTGCTATGGCGGCACCTTCGCCGAGGTCAGCCAAATACTGCGTGCAGTTGTCACGAAAGAACCTGCGACAAGTGGTGGGAATCTTAACGGGACACTGCACTCTCAAGAAACACATGCACAGAATGGGGCTAGTAAACAGCCCCAACTGTCGCGGGTGCAACACTGACGACGAGATAGCAGAGCACGTGCTGTGTCACTGCCCTGCTCTCGCAAGAATAAGAGGATCCATGTTAGGGGACTTCTGGCCTAATATGGCCAGTATCAGTAGCACCCCAATTGCGGATGTCCTCAAGTTGGTCCAAAGGATTGGATGGCTTGAGTGATACCTGAATTGGGCGGCTGCTGTCTGGGGGTAGTACAATGGGCCCGCCTATTGTGGCCTAAGTACGCGTGAGATTTTTCTCACCCCCCTTCCTGAAAATCTAGAATCCAAAGGAATACATTCCCGTGGGGGTACTTGTGAAAACATACTCGTAACATCAAAACTAACTATTTTACATAGTGGTGGTAAGCTAATGTTAGTAATTTATTAATCAATTCAGAAGTGTTTTTAACTGAATATTTTGGAGTGTATCCTAAATTATTAATTATATTATTTAATGATTTAGCTAGCATGTGGTTTGGTACATTTACCTATGTATGAAACACACAAACAAAACAATATACCTTTTATGAACACAAAAATATTTTTTTAGAGTTAGTAGCTTCTACTCTTTTCCAAGAGATGCCGCTGTCGTTCAATCATTGGAACTTTAAGACTGGATCCAGTCGAGAGCACTGTTCGTCAGCCAGAAAACTGTGGCGCATGCGCGAAATATATTGCTGGATTTGTACAAAGATATCAGGTGATACACTGCGTTTAACGGAGTTTAACCATTTTTAACTGTTGTTAATAATTATATACGGTTGTTAACGGAATATGGATGTAAATAAAGATGGGACAGTGTTACCTTCTCGTGGACGGCAAACAAGAAAGGTGCTACAAAATGTGGAATGTGGAATGTGGAAGTGATAGTAGAAAACATCACTGTGATTATTTTTTTATACCATTTCCTAAGCCTTGTGTGGAATTCAAGAAGGGGTTCGTGCAAGGAAATATTAAACATAATATTGGAAATTGCATTCGATGTGCAAAAAGCTGGAAATGGGTGCAACTGTGTGGTAGAAATGACGGCAGATATAATAATTTGGCTCATGTTAAAAAGGATAAGTATATCTGTTCCAAACATTTTATTGGCTATAATGGTCCAACTGAGACCAATCCAGATCCTACTTTGGCTTCAAAATCAAAAAAGGTAAGTAGTTCAATGAGCCAATTGTTAAAATTAATTTTATAAATAAGATACCTACTATGTAAAATTATGTAATAAGGTCCTGCTTATTACTGGTGTAGGTAAACATTATTAGCTATTTAATTTTTGCAGCAATCTACTGTGCATAGGAAGCCACTTTCAGTATTATATAAAGAGCAACAAGGGAAAATACATCAACGTTCACAAACAAGTACCTCCATTAAAACAGATAATGTGGAGAATACCAAAATTCAAGGTACGTTAATTGTAATTTATTTACATCCGACACATTTTCATTATATCTTTTATAGGGGACATAAGTGAATCAACAAATGAAATTGCCGTTCTACTCAATCCAATCCCTGAAGATCGGCAAGAGATTACATTTTGCAATGCAGCGGTGCAAACCCATAATGCGACCCGATCTGCTAATACACAAACAACGTTTACAATAAATAAAATAAACTCTTTGAGAAAAATTAATCAGTATATTCAAATACTTTTGAAACTTGTAGAAGTACATATAACTACTGTCCATCGTTGGAGATTTGGTAACATGAATCGCAGATTATTAAAGTCCAATTACTCTGTTGAAGATTCAACTTATTCTGATTTTAGTTCGTTTACGAAGAGGTTTTCAATTTAGGGATATTATGTGCTATAGATTTAATATAGCCTATGGTTATCTCTGTGAAATAGTATTTACTTGGGTAAAAGTCCTCTATGAAATAGTTAGTTCGTTAAAACAAGAAATGTTTCCCAGTCGAAAAAAAATCAAAGAAAAAATACCTGCAGTTTTTAAAAATTTGCCAAACAGTCGTACAATAATTGATTGTGCTGAATTTTTTTGCCAAAGCTCCAGTAATTTTGAACAACAGGGAAATTTATATTCTCAATATAAGGCCCACACAACATTTAAGGTTTTAATTGGAGTAACACCTAATGGCGCCGTATCGTTTGTATCTGATTTGTTTGAGGGGTCAATATCAGATAATGGATTAGTTATGCAATCAAAGTTTCTGGATTTACTCGAACAAGGTGACCTTGTATTGGCAGAGCGTGGATTTACAATAAAAGATGAAGTGGAAACACTTGGAGCGGTACTTAATATTCCTCCTTTTTTGAAAGGGAGGCCCCAAGAGGAAATCGAAACAAAAATAATAGCAAAGAATCGTATTTATGTGGAGCACATAATTGGTCATAAATTGGTGGTAAAAAAATTTAGAATATTAAGTGGAGACATTCCCTTAATTATGAGAGCATATTTATCGGACATTGTATTTGTATGTGCATGTTTGCTAAACTTTTATGAACCACTTTTACCTCCTGCATAGTTTTTAGTTACTAATGTTAATTAACATGGATATGAAATAAAAACTAAAAAATTTTAAGTTGTAATTTATTTAACAAAAAAAAATTATAAACACTATCCTATAATAATTATACCTAGGCAAGAACAAAAGGATTCAACAGACGGGAACCCTCATTTCAAAAAATTCTGGAGCAATCACTTTTGCGTGGTTTTCTAATAACGATGGATAAACATTATTCCAAAATTGCTGATCAAAGTTGACCCTTTCAATTTCCTCTCCTTTAGATGTCCAAATAACAAAATCACACCAATTCCGCTCTAGTAGAGCCATTTGCATTTGAATTTGGTAATAGTACTTGTGTGTTTTCTTCAAATTCAAATGACCATCTTCACCTATAACTGAACAAAAAGAAGATTTTTGTTGGGAATTGAGGCTTGAAAAATCTGTAGGTTTGGTATCCTTCAGTATAAAGGGACATTTTATTTCTAAGATCCCGTAAGAATCAATTATGTTACGCCGTGGCTAGCGTCCCGACTCGGGATCCAGTTTCAGTCCCTAATAACGTCATTGAGTGACGTCACAAATAGCTGTCGGGACTTTTATTCCGCCTCGACTCGAGATCCATGGCCAGTCCCGAGTTCTAGTGTGTCGTTTTTAGGTTATGTTAGTTTGTTGTGGTGTTTTGGGTGTTTGCTATTCTGATAAATGTGGTGTTGTTGAGCTGTGAGAAATGTAAGTTTGCGTTTAACTTCTGCTTTTATTTATTTATTAATATTAATATTAAATATCGACTGCTACACTGAGGAAACCGAAAACATTTTAAACGCTGAAGATATACAAAATGTATCAAATGATGTCGATATAGACATTATCAAAAAGCCCGAAATCTTAAAAAAAAGGGGTGGACCACGCCGTTCAGATCTTACCGCAATCGGTTTGAAAAAAAGGAAGAAAAACGAGATTGTCGCTTTTTCGAACTAAGGATTAAAAAAGAAGCAAGAATAGCTATTTATGTAACAAGTACATAATCTAAGACTTTATTTGGCGAGTCTGTTTTATTGACGAGCGAGCTTGCGAGCGAGGCTAATAAAGATGACGAGTCAATAAAGTCAGATTATGTACGAATTGCATACAAAGCTTTATGTTCGACTGCTAAAATTGGTTCATTATCGAAAAAAATTCAATTTATAAATTTGATATCTATTCTTGACAGACAAAAATTTGGCTTGTAATATATAGTTGCCATTGGAAAACTGGATATATCACAGTGTGCTTTTGCTGTTGCTTAGCTACTTGTTTATAAAATAGCTAGTAGTTGTTTTTAGAAAAGCAATTTATGTAAATTTTGTAAAAGAAATAGGTAGTTAAAATACTCGAAGAAATGGATGGTGTTTTAACTAAAATGCAAACGAATAGTTCTAACGAAGAAACTAACGAGGAAATTAAAAATATCGCTGCTACTGCTAAAGATTCCCTATTACCATTAAAATCCAGGCATTTATACGAAGAAACATATAATGCGTATCGTAAATGGTGTTCTAATAAGAAAATTAAAACTTGTGAAGACAGCATCTTAGCGTATTTTAACAGCGATCTTTCCCGGTATAAAAGTTCATCGCTATGGAGTAAATATTCGATGCTACGATTGACTATAAATCTACGTGAGGGAGTTGACATTAGTAAATTTCCAAGTGTCATTCCTTTTTTGAAACGAAAAGGAGAAGGATATAAACCTAAAAAGTCCCTTACATTGACTAAGGATCATATAGACGAATTTTTGATTAAAGCTGACAATAAGGAACATTTATTTAACAAGGTATGAATGTTTTACTTAATGACGTTTTGTTTTGAACATCTAATACCTAGTAAAAACATAATTTGTTGTAGGTTGTCCTCATATTTGGTGTGGCTGGTGCCTGCAGACGTCAAGAATTAGTGACGTTATTGACAACATGTGTTGAAGATTGTAAAACACATTTTTTAGTTAAACTTGAAGACACCAAAACCAAAGCAGATCGGTCTTTTATAATAGTTCCAGGTAAACTTGAAAATATTAATCTACTTGAACTTGTTAGAGGATACATGGCACTTCGACCAACCAGGACACCACACAAAAGGTTTTTTATCAATTACATTAAAGAAAAATGTACTGTTCAGCCCGTCGGAATACACAAAATCGGTAATGTGGCAGCTGTGGTTGCCAAATGTCTAGGTGTAGAAAATCCTTCTTCATATACGGGTCATTGCTTTAGGCGCACCTCAGCTACCCTTCTAGCAAATGCAGGAGCCAATATGGAGGGAATAAAAAGACATGGGGGTTGGCGCTCATCTACAGTGGCGGAGGGCTGTATTGATGATTGTGAAAATACCAAAATTAGCGTTGCAAAGAAGATCCTAGGCGAGGTATCTGGTGAAGAACCTTCTACTTCCAGCGTCTCTGTAGTGGGTCAAGAAAACTCAAGAATTTCGGAAGTAACAAGAAAAAGCAACGAAATTGTAGGGATAAATATTTCTAGTAACAATCATTGTGTTATAAATATTAACAACCATTATTATAACAATCAGGTATAGTATACATATTTGTTATATTTAGTTAAAATGTATTTAGGTACTTACAATGTAATAAATTTAAATGGATTTATTCTGACATTTATTTTGACATTGACAGATAACGTACAGGTAGTACTTTATAGTACTAGTAAAATAAAGTAACTTTATTTTACTAGTACTATAAAGAACTACTTTATGACCGCAAAACTATGTCATAAACAGTACTTTATAATGCAGTCGCACATAAAAAATATTATCGTGGATTTTAACAAGGGAGCAAGATCATTTCGCTTTTGAAAATGGCGAAAAATCGAAGAATGCCATGTAGAAAATGATCCAGAAAAAGTGTCAAACGCAGTGTAATGGATACCGATGTTGATTTCTCCTTAGTTCGACCACTTTTCATTGAAAAAGCCTGGGATATTCTACAAAATGTGATATCCAAAAAAGAGAATAATACTACGTGGCTGTGCGACGTGTGTTGTGAAGTGTGTGAAATAACTACTGATTTCCGCGCGTCAAGTAAATGTAAATCCTGCCTACAATTTTGTCATATTAAATGCGTAAATCTTAAAAAGTTGCCTAAAAGGCAGTGGTATTGTTTAAAATGCTCGCGTTAGAAAATATTTTAAGTATTAGTATTGGTTACGGAACGCTTTACGTTTACCAATGTATTTTTAAGTTGGTTATGTACCGATTTTTATGTTTTATGTTTTAAAGTCGGGAGCGGACAAAAGTCCCGACAGCTACTTGTGACGTCATTCGATGACATTATTCGGGACTGAACGTGGATCCCGAGTCGGGGCGGAATAAAAGTCCCGACAGCTATTTGTGACATCATTCAATGACGATATTCGGGACTGAAAGTGGATCCCGAGTCGGGACGCTAGCCACGGCGATTATGTTATCATATATTAACCCATCGGGAGATGCACCGAGACCTGGATACTTCGGGTTGATCCACAACCCAGTTTCTTCAACAGCAAATTTGGTTACTTAAATGTATTTTTTGAATGCCGTTGCCTCGTGTTCAATGCCATGTTTGCAGTGCCTATTTTCGGTTCTAGTGGGCCCTAGGCTCATATACCTTCTGGGGCCCCCTCGTAGGATTAGGAAAGCATTAATAGCGGTGCAGGCGAAAAACTTGGTGTCAGAAATAAACTGTTGTTTTAAAAAGTTACAGTTGGGTCGAGCGTGGGGCCCCCTGGCTCAGGGGCCCCAGGCACGGGCCTATCGAGCCTACTGGAAAAATAGGCACTGCATGTTTGACGTACTTATTCTTAAAATGTTTGGGGAACCGCATGGTCGCTTTTATAATCTTAAACATGTTACAGCGATCCACCATATAATATTCTTTACATTTGGATGCTGTTATAAGCTGCTTTCTAAGTATGTGCCACAAATCACTATTTGATTGACCACGGGTACCTGGCACTTCATTAAGGTTTTCATATCCAAACAGCAATGCATGGTGTAAGTCATTTACATGTCCCAACAATATTTCCATACGATCATTACTTAAATTGTAGTCTTCATATTTAAACCGCAAAATAAGTTCCCACATAGTTGGTTCGCTTAGCATCTGGCATTTGTGCAGTAAAGTATCGCTGACTTTTTCATTTAAACTAGTATTTTCTCAGCATGGCTGAAATTCATCTCTAATCTTAGGGTTTACTTTGTTGCTGTACTGCCTCGCGACAATTGTTGCTGGTGATTTCTGTTGTCTTCACTTGTTCCAGCCGCAAAGTGTGCTAGTACATGCTAACGGGTCATAGCCAAATCGGACTACATAATCCTCTATAGCAAATAGTAATCCTGCTATATGGTTGCAGCGACCCATTGCAGAAGCTGCACATTCACATGATGAATCTATTACCGAACCGAGCTGCTGGTGTAACATCACCATTACATTATACGATATTTTCTCTCTGTATGATTTAACATAGTAATGTTTGCCAATATTGTTAAAGTGTCTTCGATGCCTGAAATATTTCCACTGGCAAAAAATTGCCTGCCTTTACGTAGGGGTTTGGATGTGTTAACTGAATTATATTGATCCGGTTCATCACTGTTGTCCCTAGCGTTATCTTCTATAGGGTTGATAATAATTGCACTTTCTATAAAATGCTGGTATATTGACCCGTAGCAGAACATCTTTGGTAAACTATTTGAAGGAAACTTTTCATGTTCCGTTTGTAGCTAGTTGTACGAACTATTTGATTAGCGCGCCCCTTGCGATATGCGACGCATGCGCATAAACACTAGCGTACAGTACTTATGAAACGCTTAAAATATTTAAAATTGAAAAGTTCAAGACTGTGGTAATCCTGTAGACATAAATCCAATAAATCCTATTGGGAATGTAGCAGCAATACACGAGTACTCTGTTTCAAATGGTTTAGCTGTAAATCAAGATAAAACCTACACATTACAGTTTCATCCCCAAATCTCAAACTATGACCACAGTTTACTTAAATTGATTAACATCCATTCTCCAAGTGGGAACCGAAGTAATAAAAAATTGAGAAAGAAAACACCAAGTCTGATCCCACGAAATATTATTGAAATTGAAAAATTGTTAAATTATAAATTATTAACGTTTTCACCAGAGCAACTCTGGCATCCTCAGATAAAACAACTAGGTCACAATGTAAAAATAACCATAATAGGTAAAAAAGCTGAACATTAAACAGCGTGAAGTAAAAAATTAATTAATTAATTAATGAAATTGGTGAAAATCAGAAAAAACATTGAGTTAAATTACAGCACAAACTATGATTTAATTATAAATTCAAAACTATATAGTTAACTCTTGAATTTAAAATGCAAAAAGCCCATCCCTAATAAAAGGGTCATGGGAGAAAAGAGTATAAGAGTTTTTTACTCTTTGCGTTTGGTATTGGAGCGTCTCCAGGAGCATGGATTACTTGGCGCACTTGGAAAGTGCAACTTTGGGAAACGTACACTACCTTACCTCGGACACATCATCAGTACTGAAGGAAATCAACCACAGATGGAATACGTGAAACAAATCACGTGCGCCGCACCACCAAACAACCGAAAAGAATTGCGACAGTTTTTGGGAATATGTAACTGGCTGCACGAATACGTACCCCGATTCGCCGATCTTTCCAACCGTCTAACCAACCTTCTGAGTACCAAACGACGATGGCAATGGAACTACGAAGCACAGCAGGCTTTTCAACAACTCCAACACCAGTTACAGCAACCCCTGAAATTGGCCCGTCGTATTGACACCGAGAGCATATCACGAGGTTACCCAGCACAGGTCCTCTGTTACACGCACGTCACTTAATTATCATCACTAGTATCACTATCAGAACTTGAAATTAGATCCTGAGGCAATCTTCTTTTTAACCTTGTATGCTGTCCATTCTTCCCAATGGAGTAGTGGACCGCTGCAGGACAAGTGGAGATATTTTTGAAAAACCGTTTGGTCGATGTTCTGATGAAATCTTCAACATAGGGGATTCCCAGCTCGTCGTGGAAATGACGATTCCTAACAAACCACGGTTGCGAAGTATTTTATTTTGTAGCTTCTGTAACCTGTTGATGTTGGTTCTTGAAGTGTTTCCCCAAACTGGTGATGCATAGGTGAATGTAGGTCTTAGAATAGATTTATATAACAGTATTGATGTTTCCATCCGTAGCTTGGATTTTCTGTTCAGTAATAGGTACAGTGATGATAATTTAGCATGAGTTTCATTCATCTTTTTAAGGACGTGCAACCTCCACGTGAGCCTCTTATCTAAATGCACTCCCAGGTATTTGATTGATGAATCATCACGATTCCATGTAATTCTGTTGTTGCTATTTATAGGAGGGAGGATTGTTTAACCTTCTAAGTGTAAATATCTTCGTTACACATTTTGTTGGGTTTAATTGGGTAGACCAGTCGTTGCACCAATTAGAAATGATGTCGATACTATTTTGTAGGTCTTGTACGGCAGTATTAATATCCCAATTTTGAGTGACCAGCGCAGTATCGTCCACGAACATAGACAAGATCGTGTGTACGGGTAAGGGTATGTCATGGACATGCACATTAAAAAGCACTGGCCCTAATATTGAGCTCTGGGGCACTCCAGAAAGGCAGCTGCACTATATTTCTTATCTTCAAATCCTCTTTCTATAGTTTCAATGAGTCGTTGCAGCTGATGACAGGTTGAATAATTCTTTCTAAATCCAAATTGAAATGGGGAAATGCTATCTTCAGTGTTCAGATGTTTGTTCAGACGTCGAAGTATAACCTTTTCCAGTAATTTAGATAAGGTACACAACAGGCTGATAGGTCGGTAACCGGATAGCTCGTTGAATTTTTTGCCGGGCTTGTGAATCATCCTTATTTCTGCTTGTTTCCAAGATTTCGGAAAATAGCCTGTTCTAAAGCATCCGTTGAAACACGATGCTAGGAAGGCTAATGCTTTTTTGGGCAGGTTTTTTAATACTATGTTTGGAATGATATCTATTCCAGGGGATTTTTTGTTTGGGAGACCCTTAATAATGTTGTGCAGCTCTCTTGGACTGGTTGGCCTAAATCTCCCATTTTCTTTGGGAAAATTTGTTGCAGGATTTTCTTCAACGCGACGGATACTGTCTGTCTATTCTGCATATTTGTTGTAAAAACTTCTGCCAAGTAACGCGCGAAAACGGTGCTTTTTTGTTCGTCAGTGACGTACTGTTCATTGTTGACTATAATTGTTGATATTGTTGAAGGTTGCCTTAACACACGTTTAATTGATGTCCACATTGTAGGATCCTTTGGTTGAAGATCCGCAATGAAGCGCTGATAAGAATTTAGACGGTAATTGTCCAATTCCCATTTTAATTTGTGCGTTAGTTGATTAGTTCGTTGCTTTAATGTGGATTTCTGGTTATTTGCCACCTGTGCCTCGCTGTATGTTTTTCCTTTATCAAATTCAGGATGTTCTTTGGGGTTACTGCCAAGACTTGTTTGGTTTGCTGGATTTTGATGTCGACTATTTGACAGCATTTTTAATTGCTGTCGTCAATAGATTGATTTATAGCTTCGTCAATATCGTAGCTGTCGTTTAAGTAGGTGGGACAAGTCAGATGAAGTTCTAGTAGTTCTTGAAAGTGTTCCCAGTTTATGTGACCATTTATTAGTCTTGGTAGCGCAGCGATTGGTTTAGGTGAATTGCTAATTATAATTAAAACTGGAAAATGGTCCGAATCAAGTTCAAGTACAACTATCTACTCGCGTCTATATCCCAACCCTAATCCTGTCAAGTGCGCATGCGTATCTAAACCCTTGCGAGTGTTTGAAATACGAATGTGTCGTCGGTTGGTGTATTTAGGTAATTTCCGGAGTTGGGAATGTTTGAAAATTTGATAAGATTTTCGGGCGCATGCGTTTCATGCGTCGGGTTACCTTATCTATGCAGGTTACCTTGTTGCTTGTAGTGGACGATTGACGGTAAATTCTTATGTTTTGGTGATCCAGCAAAGAACACGATGTCTCATAATAGTGATAATAGGCCTGTCAAGTAAGTTTAGTTTTTATTTTGTGCTACAAACAATTTATTTTATTAAATACTTCAATATTGTTTGTTGTTTGCAGGACTATCTTTATGTGTACAGTGTGTGGCAGTAAGTTTTCTACAAAGAGTAACATAAATCGACATATGAAAATTAAACACAAAGATTTAGAAAATACGGCACAGGCTACTCTGACTGAAATGTCCTCTTTGTTCAGGTATTTTTGTATCCTACAAAAATATGGAACAACGCTTGACACTTCATCATGACGTTGAGATACAACATGAAACTAAAAATTTTGATACTTTCGAACATTTTAAAAATTGGAAACTTGATTTCGAGAAGCAGACCGAGTCATGCTTCATATTTTATAAATCAAAGACATATAAAAACACAAAAGTTATAAAGTATGTGTGTCATCGGAGTGGATTTTATTCTGCTAATTTGAAGACCCCAACAAGACAACGCGCAATGAAGCTTAAAGGGTCGAACAAAATTGGCAACCACTGTATAGCAAATATTACTGCAAGTGTGAATGAAACTACAGGTAAAGTGAAGGTTGAGTAGGTGGTAACTCATGTTGGTCATACAACAGAAATAGGCACACTTCGGATGACAGACAGTGAACGTAAGTCAATAGCAGGTAAGCTGTTACAGGGAGTGTCTAGTTATAGAATACTTCAGGACATTAAAGATGTTTATGACCCAACCAAAAGAATAAGCTTGACTACCAACCACGATATACACAATATCAAAAAAGCCTTTAATGTGGAATGTGATGTGATACTTCATGAGGACGATACAAAAAGTGTTAGTATTCTTATTGAAAAATTCAAAACTGCAACGAACAACCCTGTCTTAGCGTATAAGCCATATGGACTTGCAGATGCACTTATAGGGGATAACAATTTTTTCTTGGTATTCATGAATTTACCTCAACAAGAATTACTTGCGAAGTATGGTAATGAAATTCTTATGATAGATTCAACCCATGGAACTAATCCCTACAAAATTCAACTTTCTGCCCTAATGGTTGTTGACAAAGATTTAGAAGGATTTCCAGTTGCGTTTCTTTGGTCAATAAATCACACGGAAACTATTTACCATCGTTTTTTTCATGTATTAAAGTAAAAGTCCCAGATCTCCAACCTAAGACATTTTTGTCAGATGACTCTAATACATTTTATAATGGATTCAGTAAAGCATACAATTATTTCCCAAATAAAATTTTATGTGATTGGCATGTCAAAAAGAATCTTTTCCAAAATTTATCCAAAATAGCTAATGTGGAAAGAAAGAAAGAAGTAAAACTAAACTTGAAAATGGTTATAAATGAACTTGATATCGAAACTTTTCAAAAACTATTGGCATCAGTGTCCGAAAATTAATGATGGATCCAGAAACTAGAAAATATGTTGAGTACTTCATGGCATATTATGCAAAAAGACCAAAACAATGGGCACACTGTTATCGAAAAGGATATCACAAAAATACCAATATGAGTCTTGAAAAATGGCATCACGAACTGAAACATAATCCAAGTGTGAAAGGAAAATGTCAACAAAGATTGGATGTTAGCATCAACAATGTCATAGAGTGTCTTCGAATGAAGTTTTTTAAAAGATTAGTTTCACTCTCTCGTAATAGAGTTCCACACAAGTTAAGTGAACTTCGTAAACGGCATAAATTAGCTGAACAAATTGCAAATGGGACTGAAGTTTTTGAAATGCCAAATTTAAAATGGCTTTGTGCGTCTTCAAAAAATCAATCACAAACAATTTCATTGAAATATTACGAGGTAAAACTTGAAAAGGGGGATGGCTGTAGCTGCAATTTTTTTTGTACTGAATGTCGTTCATGTTTACATGCATTTTCATGTACCTGTCATGACTACAACATTCACTTTAATATGTGTACGCACATACACCTGACATGTCAAAAGTACCCCTTAAAAAATACTGAAATAATTGTTCAGGAACAAGAAGAGGATTCAAATGAAAATAATTTGTTAGCCATTGATGAAAACAATAATTCAGATGATACAGAACAAGACATTATTTCCAGTCATCTTCAGCAAGCCGCAAGTGGCAATACACTTGAATCAGAAAAAAATATTGCTCTTGAAAAATTGAATTTTTTAATAGCTGCAGTGAAGAGCAGTAACAATGTTGAAGCAGTTACTATTAGATTATTATATTAAAAAGTATCAAAGTATTATCTGCAACAGGTAAAATATTTATTTTACAGAACTAAACCAGCAATTAAACTTGTTTGCATAAAACAAAAGACATTTAAACATACTAAAATAATCATAGCTAACTAAACAATATATTATATGCATGTTAGAATAAATAAATTCAACAGTTACATACGCATCAAAAAATGTTTCATCCATTATTGCTGGAATACGTGCAATAGAAAGTAACAACGATGGTGATAGTATGGTTCCTACACAAAAGTATCAACATAACAAAATTGTTGAACATCAAAAACGTTGGTTACCTTCATTAAAAAAATTAAAACGGAAGAAAACGAAGTCTGACGTTGCAACTAACGATGAAGAACCTTTACTTTTGATTTTAGAGCAAGACCAAAAAAAATAATACCTATTTCTATATTATTTTGTACCTATATTATTATAAACATTTTTAAATAAAAATAAATGTTCTTTCTTTTCATCTCTGTAGCTCCGAAAATCTTATCAAATTTTCAAACATTCGCAACTCCGGAAATTTAATACATCAACCGACAACACTCCTATTTCAAACACTCGCAAGTTCGCGCGGTTTATATACGCATGCGCATTAGACACAATTAGGGTTGGGATATAGACGCGAGTCAACTATCTGGGATATTGGTCTGTTGAAATTTTTAGCGATTACTATGTCTAAAATATCAGGGTCGCCTGCCTATTAGGCTAGCGCGTAGGTTCGCTAGGCGCAAACATGTGCAGCAAGTAAAGTGGCGATATTATTTAACAAATAATCTTGTTTGTGTAGATTGACGGGTTTTAATTAATATTTTAATATCTGAGAAGCCTGAGAAGTGTTAGCAGTCATTTAAAAAAATTTAATCATAAGTGCAAAATAAAAATTGTAGATATATTTCGACCAAAAGTTTGGCCTTCTTCAGTACAAAAGAAAATAAAAAGTATCACATAATGGTATAGTTATCTTCAAAAATATTAAAAAAGATATGTGGTGTGCTTATTCCACCACATATCTTTATAATAATAATTTCTTGTTAGGTTGCTTGTACACATTGATAATATTAAGTGACGTGTTATTTGTTAATTCGAGTTTAACCCCTATAGTTTCTAAAGATTGCATGTTGATGAAGTTTATAGTATACGCTACCAGGTTTCGTTTTGCAAATAATGCGACACCCTTTGAAGCAGTAGGGGCATCTCTACCGGCACGATAGGTATTATACCCGGAAATGCGGAAATTTAAGATGTGGAAAGTCAGAGTTTGAAAAGGTTTTATTTTCACTTATCCGTTCTGCTCAATTAACTTCAGGAATTTTATTTGTGTTGCTTTTGATTCTTGCATAATAAATGCAACCCTTGTAATTCGCGGTGTGCTCCTCTCCACAGTTTATGCATTTTGGTTTGACAGTTTTTGGTTTCAGGCATTCCGAGTAGTAGTGATGTAATCCAGTGCACTTTACACAACGAGGTTGAAGCCGACAATAAGTTTTGGTATGACCATACCTTTGACAATTTGTGCATTGTGGTATATCTTTTGTTTTTCGCTTTGGTTCTACAGTTACTGTACAATAGCATAATCTGTTTACGTTGAAGATTTCATTGTTTTCTTTGTTGTTCTCTACTTTTTGATAAAGTGTGGCTTCATGTAAATAGATAGGAGGGATTTTTGGCATTTTTGAACTGTTATCGTCGACTTGGGTTGAGTGAGTTGATGGACTGAGGTCTTTCTTTGACATACTCAAAAAATGAAATTTGTTGTTGGGTAATAGTGTTGTCGAGTCAAATAAGTATTTTTTGTTGTATGAAGTTCCCGGACGAGAAGTTGCGTGCCTTTTAGGTGTAGTAAAATTATTGACGATCGATTGGGAATCATTCGACTTATTATCACTAGTTTGGCTAGTATTATTTACGTCCTGCTAGGCTTTCTCTGTTATAATAAGTGCGGAGGTCAGGTTGAGATTGCACGTCTACCATCTCCGTATCGTTAATAGATGTAATTTCTGAAGTTCCTCCTGAAGAAGTCCCCATTTCACCATACGCTAATACTAGCACTTACTATCACACAACAGTGACAATTAAAAAGAAAGTAAGAAAATATGTAAGTTTCAAGGCAATTACACTAAAAATGCAAACGAATCGCGCTTAAATTCAACCGCGCTACACCAGGTCTCGCGTGAAACTCTTTTCAAGCTTCAATTTTGTGCAATTTACTTATTACTGTTTGTATATTATATGTTATGTATTACTTTGACTTGTCCTATGTCTATTTGGGGGTTGGTAATCTGGGCCCCTAATCTCTAATGTATTTTGGACCATCACTAGTTTAGAAAAATGGTATTTTGGGCCACGTATCAAAGTTATTGTTAAGTTACTGAATACTGATAACAATTATGAATTGCTTCTTATGTTACTTAATCACAAAAGATATCTACTAACGTTTACTTCTACAATTTTCCATTGGTAGACTTTATGCTGATTAAGTGATTACATTATTAGTTATTATACAGGTGATAATTCTACATTCCCTCCTAAAATTTGGGCCGACAATACGGCTAGCTTACAAAATACGATAAATGCATGTAAATACTTTCACTCACGATACAATGCAAATTTTTATAGCTGTCATCCATCCTTGTTTGTATTTCTAAATGTTTTAACAACTTTCAAGCTGAAACTGTTATAAAGTTAAGAAGCTTGCAGGTTTCACGAGTAATTAAGAACAAATGTGTAAAAAAGGAAAGCATGTACAACACTTGTTGGAATTGTATAAAACAGATAGATCGTTAGGAATTTGCAAAACGTACGTTTCGTATAGATATAAAAAATAAAATAAATATGTAAATAGATACCGAGTGTTGACCACCAAAACTGGCCATAGGACCTATGCAGTCTGCATGTTTCAAAAAAATATGAGTTGCCTTGAAAGCGGGTTCAGTGGTATAACACTGGTGAAAACATTTGACACTGACTGTACATTTGACCTGTTTCAAAATATAGGTACTTATATAAGTTTCTTGAACTCATAATGTTGTTTCTCTGGGCCTTACTTACAGGTAATTTATAAAAATGTTGTATTTAAGCACCAAAATACGGCCATAAATTGGCCTTTATGGCACATATTAATCAAAAATTGCTAATAAGCAATGATTGGATTAATTATTCTAATAAGCTTCAATATCCAACACAGTATCCCTAACAACATCAAAATATCTGACTACACAACAACAAATTCGCATCGAGATCGACACAACTCAAACAAAATTCCCGGAATAGTAAATATTTTTTGAATGTTATAGAAACTAAAGTGGAATAAATCATTGTAGGTATATTGTATAGTACAATTATTAACGGAGAAGATAAAAGAATTACCTACCAGTAATGTTAGTTACTAATTTATTGTATGTGTATTATTACTTCAGTAACTAGCAAATCAAACATGATGACATAATAAATGGAAGTTTTCAAATATCCTCAAATTGCATATCCTAATTTTGTTATCACTCAAACTCAAGTTTATTTCTATTAATTATCGGTTTAAGACAGTTCTCAGATGTAGTCCTGTATTTTACAAAAATTATTGCACTTTATTATAAAAACCCATACAGTTAATATCACGCCAAATTTACGTTACTATTAAAAATTGTATGTGTTCGTTGAAATGGAAATTAATTTCATAGCTATTTTCGTAGCTGTCATTTTATTTATAGTTAATTATAATTTTTTACGAAGTAAGCAAGGGCAATGAATTGTTGTAGTAATTTTCATTAAATTAAAATTTATTGTTGATGATGAATAAGCCCACGTTCAATAGTACACTTGGTTATTGGATGTACTTGAAATTGGAGTCACATAGTACGTTCCTATGAATTAAATAACGAGAGATCAATAAAAAAACCAATTAGGGCAGGCTGTGAAATTGAACTATTTTAAATTGGTACTGTAGCCACATCCACAGAATGACATTTCTGACATGAAAATTTAAAACTCAACGCTCTTGTCCAAGTTTTTTATTTGATTATCAAATTATTTATTATCAAATAAAAAACTTAAAAACTTAGACAAGAGCGTTCAGTTTTAAATTTTCATGTTAGAAATGTCATTCTGTGGATGTGGCTACAGTACCAATTTAAAATAATTCAATTTCACAGCCTGCCCTAATTGGTTTTTTTATTGATCTCTCGTTATTAAATAGGTAGGTGTACCAACCATAAGGGAAATTGAGTTCTTTATAAGATTATACTTCTGATGAGAAATTTTGGAAGACCATTTTCTCACGTTATATGAACCGTCCAGCATGATCAACTAAATTTTCGATTAGACTTGGCCATAGAACATAATTTGTTAGTACTTATATCTTTACTTAAGTCGTACTATTGATATTTGTTTACATTCTTGAGAACGTCAATTTTGTTGAAATTAGTAGATACTGCTACTTTAGTTTCCATAATGTTTTTACTCGAATAAGTACCTACCTACATAAAACAACTTTCAAGAATTGTAACATAGGGTTAGTCTGGTGAATACTACTAGCTTCGAAATGAGCTGTGCGAAGGGTAGTACAGGTAAGTTGTGCTTAATGCCATTCTAAGAATTAGGGAAGTAGTCCCTAGATAACTGTCAGTAACTTTATTCGGTGTACGCGTAAGACACGTTTGCGCGATTGCTGCTCCCCAGTCGCGATTGTGGTTAGCCGGCCGCAATTGCTACTGGCCGGAAAATCCTAAAGTCGACCCAACCTAACCTTTTTGTTTTATTTTTATTGGAGGGGAAATGCATCATGCACACCTGGCTCTTTTCTCCGGTCCGGGTAGTGTCGGACTAAAACCCCTCCACTTTCGGATCTTTCCTTCTACCCTGGTATCGGTTTCCCATTTCTTCGGGGTAGTGGGTAGTTTTTCGTTGTTTCACTTCGTCCTTTACTTGTCTTGCCTCTATATTGTTCTTTTCCTTTCTAATTTAGTCTATTTTCCTATACTTCTTTTGTCACTTTGTTTTTCACATACTCGTATATCACGTTCCAATTTTTTTCGTTTTCTAGCATCTTCCCAATTGTGTTCCCTGGTGTAATTTCTCCGATTTGATGCTCTAGTAGGTTCTTTTCTTGGTTCCAGCGGCTGCACTCGTAAAAGGTATGTTCCGGAGTATCTTCCTTGCCGTCTTTGCATAGCTCGCACCTATAATCGTCTTTGATTTTAAATCTGTGTAGATATGATTTAAAGCACCCATGTTCACTAAGAAGTTGTGTCAAATAGTAATCTATCTGCCCGTGCTGCCTGTTGATCCACTCCGGTATAATTTTGATCAGATTTTTTGTCCATTTTGCTTTTTCTGTCTCGACATTTCACATGCTCTGCCACTTTTGTATTATTTCCTGCTTTATGTCTTCCTTGTTTCCCGCCCCTTTCTTGTAGGTAGGTCTTCTTTCTTCTATTAGTTGTTTTGATGGCATTACAGAAGCTATTACCTGTGCCGCCTCGGTAGAGATGGTTCTGTAACCCCTTGCGATTTTTAGGGCCAGTTTCCTTTGTTGACTTTCTAGCATGTTAAGGTATTTTTTGTGTCTTATTGCTTTTTCCCAGATTGTGCTCCATATAGCATGATGGAGTGGGCTACCGCACACAATAACTTCATTTTTTTTTCACTAGGTCCCTTGATGTTGGGCATTAGTTTTGTCAGGCCTGTTATTGCTTTTTCTGCTTTCGCGGTCGTTTGCTTTATGTGTTCCTTCATTTCGAGGTTGTGATCGAACCACACTCCTAGATATTTAATTGCCTTTTTTGAATTAATTTCTGTGTCCCCTATTGTAAGGGTAATCTTCTTCAATCTTCTGCCTCCATATAGGATTAAGGTTTCGGTTTTTTCTTCCGCGATTTCAAGGCCTTTCTCTCTTATTTTGTTGCTCACTTCCTGTAAAGCTGTGTTTTCCACTGCAGCGACTTCTCCTTCTGTTTTTCCTGTTATTATTATTGCGGTATCATCTGCGAAGCATATTGTTTTGTTTCTTGCCCTGTTTCTGAAGTTGTTAATATATCATTGTAGTATATGTTCCAGAGTGTTGGCCCCAGTATTGATCCTTGTGGGACTCCACTTGTCAATTTAATTTCCTCGTTTTCACCTAGAAAAGTATTCTGTCTTTGAGGTAGTTTGCCATGATAGCTTTCATTCTCCTGCTTATATTGATTTTTTCTAGGGCTGTCGCCATTTTTCGCCATGATACCGTGTTGAAAGCGTTCTTAATATCTATTGTGATTAGTATGCACATTATCTTGTGTCTTGATGTTTTGCTTTTAGCATAGTTTGCTGCCCGTTTCACTTGCTCCATCGCATCGATGGTAGACTTGCCTTTTCTAAAGCCATATTGATTGGGGGATATTTTGTCTTCTGCTTCGAGTTTCAGCCTTCTTGCTATCAGCTGCTCATATAGCTTGCCCATCGAGTTTAATAGACAAATGGGTCTATATTTTGTTTCGGTCTCGTCCAGTTTTTTGGGATATTCTATAAGGACTAGCCGCGCCTCTTTCCAAATTTTCGGGAAGTTTCCTCTCGTGTATTCGTTATTCACACGACCTTCTTGATTTCCGAGACTTGACGTCTCTATCCGGCCTGGGCATATTTCAATTTTCCATATAAATCGTGATTCCGCAAAAACACAAATTTTCACCGTTATGGCGCTAGTTACTCACAATGACATTCGATGACGTTCAGTCGCGATTGAGGTTACGTTATGGTTACATTAATGTTTTTTTTAATAACAATTTAATTTCAATGAGTCCTTTCACGACTTTCCTTCGGGGGGATACAGAATGCAAATACGAGCACTGAGTATAAAAATCACACGGCTAAAGAATCAGAATGCGCAGTTACAGAATACAGTGACAGAACAGGGTGAGGCAATAAATAATTCTATTTTTGAAAGAATTAAAAATATTGAACAACATGCAAATAGTAATAACAACTTATAGGCAAATTTTTACTAGATCAAATATTGAATTATGGAAATGTAAAGCCCAGATTCTCCGAAACAACTATTCGGAACGGTATTATGTGGAGAACATCTTCACCTAAGGGATATGAGTATTGCAGATCCACCTTACTAAAACTACCATCTCGAAATACGCTTCTACGGTATAGTGGTACTCGTGCCGATGTTTCATAACTTATAATGTCAGAGTTGAAGGCAGAAGCAAAGGCATTGCAACCTATTGAACGTATCTGTAGCTTTATAATAAACGACATGTCAATTAAAGAAAAATTACTGTACCTACCTATAGTAGAACTGAGGATAAATTTTATGGGTTGGGAAGTACTGGGAAGAATTCTGAAAGAATTGGTATTGGTATTGCTATTTTGGCCAACAAAATATTATGCTTTGTGATTCAAGGTCTTTCCACTAAATTTACCATACCAGTAGTATATTATTTTCACCGAAGACTTCTTTCATCTGAATTTTATGAATTAACTTTCAAAGTTTTACATCAGTTACATGAATGTGGATTTGTGTTTTACGGATAGTTACAGATAACCATAACTCTAAAGTAGCACTGTTCAAAGCATTTGGTAATGGTAAGCTATGTACAAATGTTGACCATCCAGTAACTCCAAGCATATCCTTGTTCTTCAGCTTTGATTATTGTCACTTAATAAAAAATGGAAGAAACAATTTCTAGATCATGATATGAAAAGTGCACAAGGTGTTATATCCTCTGATTATTTAAAAACTCTGTATAAATTGCAACATTTAGTAATCAAACCGGTAAAATTTCTAACAGAGAAACATTTATATCCCAGTAACTTTTTAATTTTTAAAATTTGTGGTCTTTCAACGTTGTATATTCCGTCTTTTACCGGCATTTTGTGTGCGCACGCCATCTATAATACTATTCGTTAACTACAGTGTTATACAGCTCCCTATACTATATTTGGGTAACTAGCGCCATGCGGGGTACGGTTGAACTTAGAATATGCCCAGGCCGGTAAAGACGTCAAGTTTCGGAAATCAAGAAGGTTGTGGTTATTCATTACGGCCAGTATGTCCTCTGGCTCTGCGTCGCAGTCCTGGGGCCTTGTTAGTTCTTATTTTCCTCTCTGCTTCTTTCAGTTCCTCTAATGTAAACGGCTCTGCATCTTCTTTTTCGGTTGTTTGATTTTCCCTAATGTATGGTTGCTGCTGCGAAAATAGTTGTTTGGCAATCTTCATTTGTGTTTCGTCTGGTAGTGTGACCTTCGGTAGCAAATTAAGTTTTTTAGCTACTATCTTGTAGCTGATTCTCCAAACATCGTGTTCAACCTCGTCATTGAGCCTCTTCCACGCCTCTTTTTTTGCCTGTAGTATGGCTAGTTTCAGTTTTCTTCTTTCCTCCATATCCTCATTTTTCAGTTCTGTTTTTTGTTGATCACTTATATTATTTTTAGCGTTGCCCCCACTGTCCAGTTTTTGATTTTATTGGCTATTTCTTCCGAGCTCATTGTCAGGTCGATATAAGATGTGGATTTGCCCCTAATGAAGATTGTCTTTTTCCCGTCATTTATAATCATCATATCTACGCTCGCCATCCAATCAAGCAAAATGCTTCCTCTTTCACCGTCCTCAGTGGCTCCCCAGGTTCTTGCCTTCGCATTGAAGTCTCCGGCGATTAATATTTTTTTGCTGTTGGATTTTACATAGTTTCCGAGTTCAAGTAGGTATATTTCAAATTCGTTCACTGGTTTATTGTACGACCAGTAGCAAGCACAGATCGTCATGTCTTCTAGATCTACGCCTACAAAGCCCCTACTAGTTTGGTGGTAGCCGGTGACTGTTATGTTTGCGCTGTAAACTCTTACTGCTACATCCTTGTTTTTATCTTTGAACCAGGGTCCATTTGTCATGATATTTACGTTTGGTTCTGCTATTATGCATATGTCTACTCCCTTCTCCATTGATGTTCGGTGGAGAAGGTTCATGGCCTCTTTTTCTCTATACCCAAGTTAGTCTGTAGTACCTTCATGTTGTACTACCCTTGGGTTATTCTTTTTTTCCTAAATTCCTCGATGATCCTCTTATAATTGGGGCATATCATCTCATCCGCTCTACGGCCGTCCACTTTGCAAATGTAACATTTTTTCTTGCCCGCAGTTGTAGCACAGGTTGATCTTCTTTTTTTATTTTTTGGAATTTCTTGCGTCATGCCCAAAATTGAAATAATTATAGCATCTACCCGGCGTTAGGAATTCCTTGATTCTACACCTTGTCCAGCCTATCCTTATTCTTCCCATTTTGATAATGGAGTATGCTTCTTTTATTGGCAATGTCACGATGGCATATTTCAGATTTTGCCTGTTTACCTTATCTTACTTATTATCTTACTTTAGTTTCCATTATGTTTTTACTCGAATAAGTACCTACCTACATAAAACAACTTTCAAGAATTGTAACATAGGGTTAGTCTGGTGAATACTACTAGCTTCGTGCGGTAATCTGGGTTCGAAATGAGCTGTGCGAAGGGTAGTACAGGTAAGTTCCGCGCAATGCCATTCTTAGAATTAGGGAAGTGAGTCCGTAGATAACTGTCAGTAACTTTATTCGGTGTACGCGTAAGACACGTTTGCGCGATTGCTGCTTCCCGGTCGCGATTGTGGTTAGCCGGCCGCAATTGCTACTGGCCGAAAAATCCTAAAATCGACCCAACCTAACCTAACCCAACCTAACGTGACCTAACCTATCTTAACCTAACCTAACCTAACCTAATTTTTAAGTTTTAAATGGGCAATGTTAACAACGCTAGTAGACAGTGGCGTCGGAACCACGGGTGCAACGGTTCAGTTGCACCCGTAACTACGTTTATCACCTGTTACGAACTTAAATTTCACGCCTGCTACCTGTGCGTGTACGTACTAAGTACTTACCTGTCGTACTGCCATTCGCACAAAGGATTAACCTGTTCACAACTCCGGAACAGCGATCCGAGCCCGAGAATTCAAGTGTATTAAGGCTCAACAAATTGCTGACGTTGCAGACCAAGGGTGTGGCAGTAGTCCCAAGTAGTGACCCAAGTTCTAGAATTACCCAGGCGTACAGACACTGTACCTACGCGTACGTGGTTCCGCCTACGATTCTAGGACAGTCGTCAACTATCCAGGGTTCCGTCCGAACAATATAATCTTTATTTATTTGTGTCCTTAATTCTAGTTTACATAATTTCACATTCATCTTGCCTGTATATAATTTAACCTTATTATTACCTGTACATAATTTCAATAATACTTTCTTTATTATTTTATATGAATAAATGTTTAATTAGTTATTTGTGTTGAGAATTAATTCCAGTTATACGAATTCTGGCTCTGAGCTACCCTCAGGCCGACGTATCGACCAGACAACCGGTACAACCAATTTATTCTATGAAGATGTTTGGCAAATTTTCCATGTTGAGTTCTTGATCAAATTATTGTTGTTATCTAATGCTTGCTTCTATTCACATTATGATACCACAGTTTAGTGAGTGGAACAGGTTGAAGAAACTTATAATATTGACCCTTTCATGCTGTTAGGTTAAGGGTTTTAAAAGTTTGATAATAATCTGCAACTGGGTATCGCTCGTTTTCAATAACGTTAAGTTTTTCGCTAATTTATCCACCTTTTCACATTCAGTTATGCCTATATGTTCTCTTATCCAGACTAGGTGTTTTCTTTTTGTAATTTATTCTAGCAAATTACCAGAATATTTATTTGCAAGACCGACTCACTTTTTCTTCTAATTTTATTCGTGTAATCGTCGGGAAAAATACTATTTAATTTAATATTCAAAATATTTAGTTTTATTTAAGTAGTAACAAGTAATTGATATTTTAGATGAAAACATCATGATTTGTCAACAAGAAAAATTATTTTTTATTTTTTCAAAATCAACAACGTTCCTTTTTTTTAAACGCCGACTCTCTTTTTATCAGCTCTTCGTTAGATTTGCGCAAACAATTTCGCTTTTGTGCTGATTACTATTATTATGTTCCTGATATAATCCAACCAAGTAAAGTTTTTTGGAGTGTAGGTTTATTCTTTCCTAGCGTTATTTGACCAACACACATTAAATTATAGAAATTACCAGCGCCAATTAGTATATCAATAGGTGATGATTCACTAAAATTGTCATGAGCAAGTTTTACATTTTTTGGAATATTAAAATATGATCTGTCGAAGCTTTGAAGAGGCAAATTATCAGCTATTTTAGGTATAGTTAAACATTGCAAAGAAGTTTGAAATTCATTTGTTTTTGAAGCTAATTTAATATGTACTGCTGAATTAGATTGTGCAATGCAGGAATTTATTCCTAAAATTTGGGTATTGACTCGTTGAGTTTTTAATCCTAATTTTTTGCAAAAATCTTCTGTCACAAAATTAGGATGACTGCCGCTGTCTAAAATAACTCTTGCAGTGTACCACTTATTGTTATGTGCCCTTACGCTAACACAAGCAGTTGATAGTAACACATTATTTCTTTAAAAACAAGATAATGTAGTATTAGTTGATACTTCAGGTGCAACAAATAAGCTGTTTTCCTGAATATTAATAGGATAATTTTGCACATTAGCTGCACTGGTAGCAGTTCGAGAAGTATTAGAATTTGATTGTTCAAAATGTAACAAAGTACTGTGCCTTTTGCGGCAAATTTTGCAATTATTTTTGGAATTGCAAGGATTTTGGCTAGAATGCCTTAAACAATTTTTGCATAATTTTAATTCGGTTGCCTTATCAAATCTTTGCTGCACTGCAAGTTCTAGAAACTTAGGACATTGAGTAATATAATGATTTCCTTTGCAATTTAAGCAAACAATAGGATCTTGGGTCACGACAAAAGACTGTTTAAAATTAGGCTTTATCTTTTGGAAGCTATGTTTATTACTAGCATGACTGTTTTGATACGAAAAATTATTTAATTTCTGATTTCTAGAATCTTTGTTATGTGTATCGATTTCTTCTAGCACCTCACAATAGTTTTGTAGAAAATTGCCAATTTCAGTCAAAGTTGGTATGGCTCGAGGTTTAAATTCCGTTAATTTGGCTTTAGTATGTGCGTCAAATTTTGACATTAAAATGCAATAAATAAATGGGGCCGAATGTTCTACTTCAATATTAAGGTTTATTAAAGCACGAATATGGTTTGAATAATCCCCAAATAATTTTCTTAGGTCCTCAGACCTAGGATTGCTTATTGGTTTTAAATCCATGATACCTTTTATATAATTCATAATAATTAATTTCCGATTATTAAACCGATCGCATATTAATTCAAAAGCTATTTTATAATTTTCCCCAGATGGTTGTATACCTGATATAGTTTGAGCTGCTATACCAGTTAAACTAGTTTTAAGATAAATAAACTTTTCAACATCGCTTATACTATGATTATCATGAACTAACGAAACGAATAGCGCATAAAAAGAAATAAACGTAGTATAATCTCCATCATAAGATGGAACTGCAATTCGCGTTAATTTAGCATTACCGCTATTTACTACAGTTGAAGAAGAACCACCACTATCAATATGGACTGATGAGCTTGTTTTTATAGAATTATCAGCTAACAAAACTTTTGCTCGTGAACTAGAACTAATATATTTATCATAAAAATCATTCCATCCCATTGTGGTATCTTGTGGCTCCGGCAAAACCGAAAGCTGAATACATAAGTTCTCATATTTTACGGGCCAATCTTTAGCGTCATCTAAATATAATTGCAATTTAGTAATAGTAATAGCATCAGTGAATTTATCTGGAATTGACGCTACAAAATGCTCAAAATTAGTTAATTTGCCGATGAGCGATTGCTTGGTAGCCAATAAAAGTTTGACCTGGTTTGCCATGATAAGTAGATATAAAAAAAAATCAAAGTATTACAAGTATAATAACTACTGTGGCGACAGTGCCCAAATGTAGCTAGTAGAAAATAGTATTGTGTTTATTAAAACACTTCTAGTACATATTAGCAGACCTTAATAATCTGAATCTGTGAAAGTAGCATAAAATCCCTCGCAACAGTGCACGACAGTAATAGCAAGTAATTTAGTATTACTTATTAGTGAATAAAGCAACAGTAACTTTATTACACAAATAGAGATGCATCAATTTTCTAGTACAGCATAAAGTAAATGACAACAATGTATAGGTATAATTCAAGTAAATTTGATATAGAATATTTGCCATCCATATCCTGTTCTATGCAAATTCTTACATATATTGTAAACTGGAAATTTCCGGAATTTTTCCCGGAAATCCGACGTCGAAGGACCATGTTTTCTTTTTGTAATTTATTCTAGCAAATTACCAGAATATTTATTTGCAAGACCGACTCACTTTTTCTTCTAATTTTATTCGTGTAATCGTCGGGAAAAATACTATTTAATTTAATATTCAAAATATTTAGTTTTATTTAAGTAGTAACAAGTAATTGATATTTTAGATGAAAACATTGTCAACAAGAAAAGTTATTTTTTATTTTTTCAAAATCAACAACATTCCTTTTTTTTAAACGCCGACTCTCTTTTTATCAGCTCTAAAAAAATTCTTTTTGTTGCCATGTAATTAAAAGTACAAACTCAAACAAAATTCTGTGATGGTTCACGGTCACGAGTAGACGTGCTGCGCTTAGATAGTTATTTTATTTCTAGTGTATATAGAGTGTACTGTTTGTATATTATCCACCAAAATGCCTGGAGATAGACCCACAACACGCTCATCATCTGAAGAAGAAGCCTTGGTAGAAAGGATCGTTGAAAGAGTCTTAAACTCACCCACAATTATAGAGACGTTTGTCAACAAACTTAAGGATGAGCTCCTGAACCAGTTCCGTGAGGAAATTAAAGGACATGTTGAGAAGATCGGCCAACTTGAAAAGCAACTTGAACTCACGCGCGATGGATATAATAACAAGCTGGATGTGTTGAGGAAAGAAACTATTCGTCAAAAAGATGATTTAGAACAATATACGCGGAGAAACAGCATAAGAATATTTGGCATTCCCGAAACTGCAGGTGAAAACACCGACAAAGTTGTCAGCAAACTATTTCAGGAAAAGTTAGCACTTACTATTCCTGCAAATCTCATTGATTGGAGTCATCGCCTCCCAGCTAAGGAACCTCTCATCAAGCCTATCATAGTTAAATTTATCAGCCGGAATACCAAGCAACTTGTCTACAAAAATAAAAAATTATTGAAGGGATCTAAGATCGTTATCAAGGAGGATCTGACAAGGATGCGACAGCAGCTCTTGAAAGACTCAGCTAAAAAGTACGGTGGTAGAAATGTGTGGTCTTCTGAAAGTAAAGTGTTTGTTAAATGTGATAACTCCATTAAACGTATCTTTTCTTCCGAGGACATCTAACAATAACATGACGACAACACCTATATCTTTATTGTGCTAAAGCGCTCTTGTCCCATTGTATAAACTTTATCGTTGCTGCATAGTGCAGCTCATAGATTTATTAATTTCAAATTTAATTGTTACACCTACTGTGTCTCTCTTGTAGATATCTATAACTTATTCACATGTGCAAATTAATTTATTGTTTGCTCTAGGTACACAACTAATCTAAAATGTCTCCATTGAAATTCGTTCTCATCAATATCAGGTCACTTATACCCAAGTTCAATATCTTGAAGGATTTTGCTGCTCAGTCTGGGTATGACGTAATTACTGTCGGTGAAACTTGGCTATCTGATACTGGAAGCAATGATATTTTAAAAATTCCTGGTTTTAACTTAGTTCGCTCTGATCGTACTGATAGAGGTGGTGGAGTCTGCATTTATTTTAGAAATACTTTTAATGCCTCGCTCATAAGAATTAATAATAAAATTGAACAAATTTGGTTAGTCATTAAAGTTCATAAGCTTGCTATTGGGGTTGGCGCGGTTTACCGACCACCTAGATTAAATTACAAATTCTTTTGCGACGAACTAGAGCAATCATGCACGCAAGTTCTGTCTCTATGTGATAAGCTTATCTGTCTTGGAGATCTGAATATAGATCTACTCCACCCGAGCCAACCGGCGTCTGTGTATTTTAACACCATGATTGAGTCCTTGAACCTCGTACAAATCATTACTGAACCTACTCGAATGCTATCCCTTCTGGACCTAATTATAGTCTCCGATACTGATTCTATAACTGATGCTGGAATTGATGGATCACAATTTGCTGACCATGAAACTGTTTATTGTCATCTCGATCTGGGAGGATCCACTATCGCACCTGTATACAAAACTTTTAGATCTTATAAAACCTTTAACTTGCAGTCGTTTCTTAAGGATCTTCAGCTCATTCCTTGGCAAAACTTATTCTCTATACGTGATGTCAATAAAAAGGTTGAGTATTTAAATTCTAATATATTATCATTAATGAACAAACATGCACCTATTAAAACTATCAAACTTGGGAAAAATACTGCTCCTTGGATCACTGACAACATCAAACTTCTAATGAAAATTAGAGATAAAGCTTTGAATAAATTTAAAAAAACTAAATTATCTGCTCATTGGAACTACTATAAATCCCTGCGTAATTTTGTAACACAAGCAATTAAACGGGAAAAGAAAGCGTACCTAGATTTTAAATTGAGGAACTCTCAACCTAGAGAAATGTGGAGAGAGCTAAAAAGACTTGACCATAAACGGCCAAAACATAATGAGTTGCCTGCCGATCTGCAAAATTCGAATGACATTAATAATTACTTCTTAGACAGTATCCCTGACGTCATTAATGACAGTGACGAAACCATTAACTCTTACAAAAATAAGAACATGAATAATAAGAACGCGTCTTTCAAATTCACGTTTGTTGATATTCACACTGTCGCTAAGGTCATTAATTCAATTAAAAGCAATGCTACTAGATTTGATGGCCCCCTTCTGTTCACCATTTATACATCTGCCTTTTGCAGCAACATAACTACTTGTAGTGTGCATATGTACGCGGATGATACTCAGTTATATCATAGCTTTGAAGGTGAGCATTATCAGCAGGCAGTGGTGGACATAAATAACGACTTAAAGGCTGTTGCTGCTATTTCGCAACAACATTCCTTAAAAATCAATCCAACAAAGTCTGTTGTATTATTATTCGGCAACAAAAACACACTATTGAAACTAGAAAATCGAATAATCTTAACTATTAATGATATCGTGATACCAGTCAATGCTGAGGCCAGGAACCTGGGACTACACATGGATAATAGCCATAGATACAATAAACAGGTTCTTAATTACATTAAACAAGCCTACATTAATATAAAGCTTATCTATCCACATAGATCTTACCTATCAACTGAAATTAAATCCATGCTTTGCGAAACCTTAGTACTCTCACATTTCTCGTACTGCTCTCAGGTTTATGGTCCTAGCATAACGGTTGACACGGCCAACAGAATTCAAAGAGTACAAAATTCATGTTTGAGACTGATTCATGGAGTTAGAAAATATGAACATATATCCCACAAACTTAGAGAATCGAACTGGCTTAATATGCGGAACAGACGAACTCTGCAGGCTGCTTGTCTCTACCATAAAGTTATAATAGAAAAATGCCCCGCTTATCTCTACAATAAAATCTCTTTCAGAACCGATATTCATAATCTAAACTTAAGGCACAAATCTACCATAACTCCACCACTGCATCGTACCTCTCTATTTGAAAGGGCTTTCTCTTATCAAATATCGAAAGTTTACAATAATATTCCCGAAGACATTAAAACTTATGGACTGCGCTTGTTTAAGGCTAAATTGCGTCAACACTTACTGAACAGTCAAAATAATCAATAAGTTATCATGATTAACCTGGATTTTTTGTTTTATTATTAGTATTATCAAGTATTATTACACATGTACCTACCTATTTGTCTGTCACAGAATAATTAATTAATATTATTTTGTAACTGTTTACATTCTAGGCATTATTTTATTTTACATTATTATTTATTTTGTTCTGGGAGCAGTGGTAGAACAAGTGCAGTTTTGTTACTGTAGTTGAACTGCTACCCAGTGGTTTCCTGCATGCATAATTCTTTTTTTTTTTCTTGTATATCTCTTGTAATATATGTATGCTTGTAAGGAAATAAATCCATTATTATTATTATTATTATTAAACACTAGGTTAACAGATTTATTGTGATTTTCCACGATATTTATCACTTCTACGATATTACATAATAAGTGGTTTTCGTTGGTACCACCTTCCCAATTTTTTAGTTTTATCAATGCACTGCTGCAGCCAAAGAATAATATAACATACGTTCTGGCATCTAGGGTTAAAATATTGGAAAGAGCTTTAGCTATTGCAACTAGCTTACAAGACTATATAGAGAAGTGGTCATCTAGTCGCCGTTGTAGACGAAAATGGTTGGAAAGATCAAAAATTTCACATCCAGATTTCCCTTTATTACTGAATCATCGATGCATTATATACAATGGTATCTCCATGTGCCATGAATTCGTGTTTTCGGTTACATCTTCTAGAAATGGGTACGTTGTTTTTTATCCAGTAGGAGGTAGTTAGATATAAAACCCCATAGCGCGCACATTTGATCATATGTCTTGCTACTCTTCGAAAATATCCTCAAAACGAATTCATCGCTCAAGAACTGTCTACGAACACCCAATGGAGTTTCTCCTGATTCCGTTAGGGCTGCATCTATGGGAGGAGACTTTAGAAGACCTAAGCACCGCCTCAGACATTTATATTGAAATATATCGACTTTCTCTAAAGTCGTTTTATATGCAGAACCGGAGAATATCTACCCGTAATCTAATACAGAACGTATAAATGATTTATAATTTTTTTCTGGTTTTGCGAAAGTAGTTTCGAAATGATGTTTCCACTTTAAGGAATTATCGATGTACAAACCGAAATATTTTACCACTATTTTAGACGGAAACTCAATTGTTTCCATTTATATGGATTTGGGAATATCGATTCTTGATCTCTTGAAGGTACAAAATACGGATTTTTGTTGGGAAATGGATAAACCATTTTCAAAGAGCCAATACTCAACCTTATTCATACAAGAAGAAAGCTGGATGACTGAGGAATTAAAATCTTTTGAAGAATCATAAATACATACATCCTCGGCGTATTGTAGAACAGTTATCGGGCTCGGAATAAGTTGCTCTAAATCTTGAGCACGTATAATATTCCTCAAAACTGATAATATATCACCTTGGGTTAAACCCAAGGACGAAAGTCGATAATTGAGTTGAATGGCTCCATTTAATCTTAGAGAGATTTTTCAATCAGAATATATTGGCATTATTATACCAATTAATTTATCAGGGAGGTTTAATCGTTTTAATTTTTTTGCTAGGATAATCAGTTGAAAGTTATCGTAAGCCCCTGAACGGTCTAGGACGTTTTGGCGCGGTTTTCAAAATACAGAATAATAAAGAAATAGGTTTATATGACTTTTGCAAATTAGGATTTTGAGTTGATTTTAACACTGGGACGACAACATAATTTTTCCAATCCTCCGGAATATCACCAGATCTCCAAATATTATTAAATACTTTCAATAAGAGCGTCTTCCCATTCCCAAAGACAGGTTTTACAACATAGGGTAATGTATATTATCCATACCGGAGCTGTGTTGGAGTTCATTTTTATAGCAGCTTTTAACTCAGACATAGTAAAATTTCGTAACAAAAAATGATCGTCTTCTTCTTTTTCATTGATAGTAGCAATATATTTATCATTGTAGGGTAACGGAGCTAAACTGTATAGGAATGTTCAATCTCCAATCTGGATAGGAGGGTTCCTAGCATTCCGTGAATTTTTGAAAGCTCTTACATTAGCCCATTATCTTTTATGCTCCTGTTTCGATTATATTTATAACAAAATTCGTGTCACGCCATTTTTTTTAATTTAATGTTCTTTTTATTACTGCGTCACTTCTTTTATAATTTATAAAATTAATTTCCGAAGTACTACTTTTATATAACAAAAGTGCTTTTTTTCTTTCTACCACAACTGTCGAGCAATTATATTGTCGTTCCACTATGGAGTACAACGTCTGGGTTTACTATTTACCTAGCCGCCTACTTTATACTTTGGTGTCGTTTGAGTAGCAGCGTAATTTATGACATTTATAAGATCTTCATATCGGGAATCTTGTAATGTTTCTGTATAGTGATCAGTTAGTAACTAGTATACCCCCCCCTGTAGTATTCACTAAAAGACTTGTTATTAAGTGAACGTAGTATTTAATTATGCATTAAACTTATACAGATTAATAAACTAAGACAATTAAAAATATCGACTGACTTGTACATTGTTCGTTTCTAACCTAGTAACTAACTAACTAACTCGTACCAACCTTATGTCTAAAACACTACATTACATTTCTCCCCTTGTACTATCTTCAAGAATGTAGTCATCAAAGTAAGCTGGTCTTCTGGTTGTCCTTTTAGACCTTCTCACCTCGGCTTCGATGCCTTTCGAGGGATCAGTTCCTACGACAGTTTCTTCGGGTGAAGATTCATCTGTAGCGGTTTCTTCTTGTTGTGCAGAGCTTATAGCAGTGGAACGGCTGTCAACTTCGATCTTCTTCAACATCGAGGAGTTTCTGATGAGTTTCTGGTTATTTTTCTCAATTGTAATAGCATTACCTGCAACACTTGTTACTGTGAAAGGATCAGGATTATAAGGAGGTGAATATTTGTTGAATGGTTTTTGTTTGACTAAAACTTGGTCATTTGGTTGCAGGTTGTGAAGTCTTGTGTGTCGGTGTTCATCTGCATATGTCTTCGCCTTTTGTTTATTTTGAGTATCTTTTACTCTTATGAAGCTCTTCTTTAATTTGTTGTCAATGATCGGAATCGTGGTTTTGACTCGTCTCCCAAACAGAGCATCGTAGGGTGGTACTTCCGTTGTTGAATGTGGAGTGGCTCTATAATTCATCAAGAATTCATGAAGTTCCTTTTCCCAGTTGAGATTTTCGATTACTGCTGTTTGAATTGTCCGTTTAATGGTTCTCATATATCTTTCAACGTTTCCATTGGCTTCAGGCCAAGCTGGTGTTACTGTTCTATGTTTATATAAATTTAAAATTTAAATATTATCTTGACCATAAAATTTTAGTAATTATTAAAAATCTTGGTTTTTTAGGTCATATAAAAAAATAATAAAAAAAATAAAAAAAATGCCAAATCAGTAATTAAATGCAGACGTTTCGGAAATTTATTCCATATTCATTGCTAAGTACAAATTTTGATTAATTCTATGTTTACAACCTTTTAAGTTCAAGAATGTCTTGAACTCATTTCCATTGAATGGTGGTCCATTATCTGTTTCGATGACGTTTGGAATTCCAAAAAGTCCAAAGATTTTGATCAAATGATTTATTATTTTGGATGCTTTTAAAGATTTTATTATTTCTACCACTGGAAATCTAGAGAATTCGTCCATAATTACCATCACATATTTCCCATTTGGAAATGGACCTGCAAAATCCATGCTGAGATCTTCCCATGCATTTTCCGGTAAAGGTGTGGAAATTATTGGTGTTCTGGTGTGTTCACGGTTCGTTGCTTGACAAGCAATGCAACTTTTAACTTTGGTATCTACCATCTTGTCTATGTCCGGGAACCAAACTTTCTCTCGCAGAAGCGTTTTTGTTTTAGTCATGCCTTGGTGTCCTCTGTGGGCGAGGTCAATGACCCTTCCTTCTAGTTTTTTAGGTATGACAATCTTGTTACCTCTTGTTATGATTCCATCTTGAGATACACCAAGTTCCCATCTGATTTGTGTAAATCGTTTGACGTCAGGTTCAGACCAAAGGGATTTGTTTTTTCCTTTTATTGCTTCATGAAGTTTCTGGAAAGTCTTGTCTTTTTGAGTTTCACCTGCTATGAGTTCTCTTGTTAGAGATTTTGGTATTGCTTCATTTACTATGTGGTTCACCTGTTCTTCTACATCATCATTTATATTTTTGTTTTCGAGGGGATGCCTCGAGAAGAAATCAGTTGGATTCTTGTCACCTGGGCAGTGTTCTACCTTGAAGTCATAGCCTTGAAGTTTTAGACGTAGCCTTTCTAATCTTATGGATGTGTTGTTTCTTGGATTCGTTAGCAAATGTAGTAACGGTTTGTGATCTGTCTTGATTATGAACGATGAGCCTTCCAAGTATAACTTGAAGTGCTTAACTCCCCACACGATGGCAAGCATCTCGCGTTCTATTTGTGAGTAGCGCTTCTCTACGTTGCTTAGGGAACGACTTGCAAATGCTACTAGACCAGCCGATGTCTCCGACGGTTGGGCAAGCATTGCACCGAGACCATCAGGTCCGGCATCTACATATAGTTCACTTTGCTTGTTGATGTCATAGTAAGTGTAGTTGGTGGAGTTTGAAAGTTTTTCCTTTAAAATTTGGAGTGTTTGTTTTTCAGCTTCTCCCCACTGCCAATTAGCATCTTTAACAATCAACGCTCTTAGTGGTTCTGTTAGTTGGGCTAAATTACGTATAAAGCGACCACAATAGTTGATCATTCCTAAAAGACTTCTTACCTCAGACACGTTTGTTGGCGGTTGTAACTTAGCAAAATCTTGAACTTTCCTTTGATCAGGAGCTATGCCTTTCTCACTAAATTCGTACCCAAAAAATACTACTTTTTTTAAGCAAAAATGACATTTAGTTGTGTTTAAAGTTAAACCAGAATGTTGAAGTGTTTTTAAAGTTTGATGTAGTGCTGCATCATGTTCTTGCTTTGTTTTCCCAAAAATTAGAATGTCATCGCTGACATTGATGGCCCCATTTATATTAGCTATTACTTGACAAATTGTGTTCTGAAATAATTCCGCTGCAGAATTGATTCCAAAATTTAGTCTTTTATAGCGCCAAAGGCCCATGTGTGTTGAGAAAGTTGTCACATTCCTTGATTCTTGGTCAAGTTCCAGCTGATGGTACCCATCGTTAAGATCTAATTTACTAAAAATGCATGCACCATTTAGTTCTGTGATTATATCATCTATTGTTGGGGTGATGTGTCTTTCTCGTTTAATAGCATTGTTGGCTAATCGCATGTCTACGCAGATGCGAATTTTTTCTGGGTTATGTGGTTTCGTGACTACCACTATTGGTGATACCCAAGTTGTAGGACCCGTTACCCTTTCAATAATGTCTGCTTGCTGCAAACGGCTTAATTCTTCCTTAACTTTCTTTCTAACATGAAAAGGGATTCTTCGGTGTGGTTGTGCTACGGGTTGAGCAGTTTCATCTATGTGTAAATGTGCTTGCTTCCCTGTTCGCTTCCCTATACCTTTGAATAAGCTGGGGTATATTGTCACATATATACTCTGACTGGCTACGATGTTATATGTTAGACTAATTAAGTCCAGTTCTGCTGCGATTTTAAAACTAAGAAGTGGTTGTGAGTTTCCTTCTAGTACATAAAACTGGCTGTTAGTTGTTTTTGTACCAGTGTTGTTGGAAAGGGTTGCACTGAATTTTCCAATTACTGGTAATCGTTGTGTGGACTGGTAAGGAAACAAGCTGGTTGTTGTGTGTTTTAAGGGTGCAGGTTCATGCAACCTTTGATAAATAGCCTTGCTGATTATGTTAGAGCTAGTACCAGTATCTAAAACAAAATGTATTTTAATACCACACAGATTTATAGTTACCTGAGGTAGTTCAGCATTTGTTTTGTTAATGTTAAAAATATAGCTGTCACTATCGTTGTCACCATCGGGTTGTTCGGTTACTGATTTAATATGTTTTTGTTTGTTCCAATGGGTTGGTTTTTGCTTGCATACATTCCCAAAATGGTTTAATCTTCCACATTTGAAACATGGTTGTCCATGCGCAGGACATGTTGATAAGCCATTTTCGTGCCAGTTGCCACCACAGTTTTGGCACTTCTTGTTTGTTGTTTTGTGTGAGTTAGAGGTTGATTTCTTTTGCTGATGGTAGTTTTTTGTTGCTTTTGATGCTTCGAGTTTCATCACATCTTCTTTTTTTGATAAAGCTGCAGCCTGTTCTTCCACAACTTCTTCGGCACGACCAAATTCCAAGATTTTTACAAGTGTTATTTTTGCTTCCTTTAGTATCTTCTTTCTTAGTGATTCTGAAGATGTTCCTACCAGGATTTGGATTCTGATTTCGCTGTCTGGATCTGGAAATTCACAGGTTGCACTTAAGCTTCTTAAACGTGCATAGAACTCGTTCAAAGTTTCAGCGTTTTCTTGTTTAGCTTGTCGGAATTTATAAATTTCAAATAGTGTATTTTTCTGCGGTTTAAAATGTTGGTTTAATACTATTGTTGCCTCTTGATACGTGGTACCTGTGTTAGGTAAGTTATCGAATATTTCTGCTACATCATCTCCTGCAAGGTTAAGTAATATTGCTTTTTTTCTTACTTCATTGTTTACATCCGCTGCTACGAGATATATTTCAAATTTCTTTAACCATTTAGTCCACCTTTGGTCCACTGAAGAAGCATCTGCATGTGGATCGAATGGTAGTGGTTTGTTGAAACTAGAATCTGCCATGATCTTTTTTTTTTTTCTTCCAGGTTATGTTTCTCCTCGTGTTTCAGAATTTACGTTTTGTAGCAAGAAAACCCGCTCGTCGCCAAATTGTAGTATTCACTAAAAGACTTGTTATTAAGTGAACGTAGTATTTAATTATGCATTAAACTTATACAGATTAATAAACTAGTGCCCGGTTTCTGGAAACAAATTTATGAAACCCATAAGTTATGTATTCCATAAACAGCGAATAGGGCACTCTAATGACATTAGGTTACGTGATCAAATTTCGTATAGGCCAATTAGCGCCTTCCACAAGGATCACGTGATACGTCATGGACTGCCTTATTGACTGTTTATCGAATACATAAGTTATGGGTCTCATAAATTTGTTTCCAGAAACCGGGCATAAGACAATTAAAAATATCGACTGACTTGTACATTGTTCGTTTCTAACCTAGTAACTAACTAACTAACTCGTACCAACCTTATGTCTAAATCACTACATTACACCCCCCAGTCTGCTTTATGAGTTTTCCGGATTTTTGGATTTCTATATATTTGTTTTTGAATATAATCATTTACAAATTTAATCACCATCAGTATGTGGTTTGACCCTAAAGTATCATATGTAACTAGCCAGTTAAATATGTAAATAATAAATAAATATTTGCACTTAGCCGAAAATTTATTTCCACTTTTAACAAAATGAAAATGTTTTAGAACCACTGAACCTGCTCTACAACTGCTTTAGGATTACAATAGTATCACAATACTTTAAACCTTTTTGTAAAAAGGAATTTTACAACTAAACTGTATCGCTATCTTCCTACACTAACTACATGGAATGGATGACAACGTCTATAGCGCTCGGACACAAGCCAGTCCTCGACTGGTAAATAATACCAAAGTTTAGTTATTATAAATGGATTATAAATAAAATGAATGCAATTGCCAATGTTAGTTAAATCAAGTCAACCAAATGCGCGATTAATAATGTACTACTAATTGCACACTAAATTTCTATCCTTATACAGGGTGTCCCGAAAATGGCGCATAATATATATGGTACGCTGTTCAGTACCGCTAAACAAGTGTGATAAAAATGTTAAAAAAATTTTTTCGCTCAAATTTGTAAGATATGAAGATGTAAAGTTAACACTTGTAACTTTTTAAAAATTGGAAATGAAACTGACTGAGGGTACGCTATTTGTAGAAAATAATTTCTTTTATTGTTTCCAAATTTTAAAAATTCCAAAAAAGCACGTAATTCCAAATTATTAAATAATTACTGAAGACATTTTTACATCGACATAGCGCGAAAATGATTCTGGCAACATTGTGCTCTGTTCAAAAACCAGTCGTATGGTTTCCCAGGTAACAATCAAAATAAATAGCTTCCTAACAAGTTATAAAATGTGGATGTGCCAGATTGTGCACATGTTTTTCGGTTAATAACTACAAAAACACGGCAGGAAGAAATTTTTTTGTATTTTTCCCCTACTCCCTTGTCAGTCACCTACAACGCCCCATAAATATTATGCGCCATTTTCGGGACACCCTGTATAACTTTGGAAAATTACACATTATGGAGAAAAAAATACATTGAAAAGAAAGGGTTTTGGCAGGGACGTACTAAAGTGGTCACTTTAGCCGTATGGCAACAAATTGTGAATCAGTACTAGGTAGCGCAAAAAACGTCATAAGCATCACGAACGTTAAGGACTATCGATTTCGGACAATAATTGAAGTCGTTGCTTCCCTCCTACTCCAAGCAATTGTCTTCGATCGGTAAAATATCCTTACCATTCTTGATATTATATGATAGATGTTTAGGAATTTCTATAACACCATTTCTAATCGAAACGCTGTAAAGTAGGTAAAGTCCGTTTTTTTTAAAGATCCACCACCTGTTGCTTTCAGTTGGTATAAAAATAAAATTGAAATTTTTAGTAATTTTTGTCAATATATGGTAACATTGATTCAACGATCAATCACAATGTTCTGTCAATTTATGCGTGCGCATCACCACATTTCAAATTTAAATTATTTAAAATGTTAATTAAAACATAAAGAAGACTAGGTACTCTAATATAAGATTTATTTTTATTGATGAAACCCCGATTTACAAAATGATTCTGCTACTAAATCTTGGACTATTGACAAACTTCCCAAGAAAGATTAGAAATTAAGAAAAGCAGGTTTACAGTGCTCCATCCTGGGTGTGTTGAGGTTTCTTAGATGGATGTATAGTTTGCTTTTAAGACCCAGAAACAATGATCGGGATTATCACAAAACGATGAATAGTCAGCTATTTAAAGAGTGGATTAATCAATTAATTCCGGCTCTTACCATCTGATGGTTTTAAAACTGTTATTATTTTTGACAATGCCCCATTTCATTCTGTCCGTTTGGAGAAACACATTATTTCAACAAAACTGCAATGGGAAATTATTTAATAAGTGTAACGTCCCATTTTAACTTACATGTACAAAAGTTCAATTATGGCAGCTGATAAATAATTTAGGATTGTTGAAAATATACCGCCAATCGTAATATATAAAGGTGAAGATTCGGATACAGATTCAATTTTGAACTATATCTGTCATATGATGATTCAGAGTTTGAACCGCCCTAATCTGATTCTGAAATAATTCCAATTATTCTAATTTGCCTGAATACATTTTTTCTATTCTTAGCTCGAATTATTTATATATTAATTATTATAAAACTATAATACTTCTTATTAAATCGAGCGAATTTACATAAACTCAGCATATATCCAACAATCAAACATAAATCAACAATAATTAACAAAATATAGGAAAATACTTCTTGTGAAAAGCACTTGTCAAAATTAACCATTAAATTTATTAGTCCTAACCCTACTTTAAAAATTACTAAAAAATTTCACCAGCAGCGTTGCCAAACATACTTTCGAGAGAAATTGCAAGGTTGGTGGATCTTTAAACAAAAACAGACTTTATATATTTAGTATTATTGGAGATAATTAGAAACTAGATTGTAATCGTTAAATAAAAGCAACCTACTCAAATTATACAACCGATAACCTTACACTTCATTGTAAGAATTATATTTTTCCATTCGGATTTCTAACGCTTTCTTGTTGTAAATTTTGTAATCCACAAAAATTAGGTAATCCATTTTTGTTTCTGTTGTTATCGTAGTTATCAGTAACAACTGGGTTTTTAGTCTATTCACCGTCATTATTTTAAAGAAATTAATTCCTTCTTGACCTTTTCAGCCTTTACTTGAAGATCCCTCTTTTTCTTCTTGTTCTCGAAGATCACCGAAAAATAGGCTTTGGCCATCTTGAAGCATTCTTTCGATATGTACGTACTATCTGAGTGTCCGATTGTATGGATTTCGGGCGATGGAAGATTTAATCTCCATCTACTTCCATATCTTTTCAGTTTTCCGTTAATCCAGTATTGTTTTCTTGGGTTCATCTGCAAAAATGCACTTCGGGTAGGTAGTTTTAGTTATTGGACATATTTTTCACTATAGAGAACGATACTGTCGATAACGTGATCTTCCTGTTCCGATGTTTGGACAGGGAAGTTAAGGCCGGTTTATACTAGTTTTTTTCATAATATTGTAAATAGTCAATAGTATTGCTTATTTAATTAAAATACGTATTAAAATAGGGTAACCGGACAAAAACTCCCGGACACAAAACCCCGGACCAAAACACCCCGGAAAAATAAAACCCGCAAAAATACCTCACTGAGCGAATCCCACTACATGGTAGGTATATTGGTGACAATCTTTCCATGGCACCACCGCTTTTTTTTCAGCTTTATGTTGTGCGACTCAAAGTTCAAGACGTATTTGTGAAATGCGTTTAAAGTTTTCTGCAAAAAAAGACGCAGTCTACATACGAGGCTATGCTAAGAGCGTTGGTAGATAACTGTAAGCGAAGAAACATTTTCCTAGACCTTTCTTATTTTACGGACATTAAAAGATCTGTTATTCAGGCTCTGAAAGTAGTATTCGGAGCTCATGTTACGATAAGGGGATGCTTTTATCATCTCTGCCAAAGCACCCACCGCAAAGTCCAGGAATTACGCCTGGAACAGCGATATAGACAGGATGAGGAATTTATAAAATTTCGTAGAATGCTTGATGAATTATTATTTCTTCCGATAGAGCCGATAGAGGATGTTGAGAGGGGATTGGCTTTTTTAAGAGAACATATTCCTGATAGTTACCAAGGAATATTTTGCGTCCACCTACGTTACAGGAACATACCAAAGAGTAGGAAACAACGACGGGCACTTAAGCATAGGGCCTGTTCCTGCGATGTTTCCTCCATCTATTTAATTTCTTTTTTCTTTTTCAAGGTTTAGATGGTAGAACAGGAGTAGGTAGGTTTACCGAAACTGAATCTCGCCTTGTGTTTAATGTGTTCCGGTATGAATTTCTTTTTTGTTCAGTATTCCTAGTAATTGCTTTCTTTCTTTTTATGTATGCTGGGCACGTTAATAAAGTTTATTATTATCAACATGGAATGTTCATCTTGCCACAATACAGGATGAAGAGAGGATTAATAACCAACCTGAAGGGTGGAACAACAGGTTTAGTAATTTGGTTGGCCAATATCATCCATGTGAATTGCGGAATGCTGGGTATCAAATCCCCACGGGAGCCAAAATCTTGAAAGTAATTTGGTTTGAACGTTTTCTTATGAAGAAAATAAACAAAGTAAAACTAGATTTATAGAAATTATTTATATGTGCAAACAGATGTGGATTTTAAATGACATATTATACCCGCCTCAACAGTATAGAAGTTAAGTTGTAGTGCAGTCGTTAATAGTGTATACTAGTGCACACTGCTCTGGTTCAGTGCAGTCGAGACTGCACGTTAATAGTCTACACTAGTGCACACTCCTCTGGTTCAGTGTAACTGCACTTTAATGTTAACTGAATTCCTCATAAGAAATTTAATTTACAGACATTCGTAATTTAAAGAAAGGAGCTCCTTTTTTAAGAGGCAGTTCTTAATGAAGAGGGGGGCCCCTCAGGTAGCCAACAAGATGAACCCCAATAGTTAGCACCGCGCGGGAAGAACGAAAAATGTTATATGCTGAAAGCCAAGTGATATAAAATTTTACACTATATAATATCAATTGGTGACACTCCTGTGGTTACACCCTTGATCGGAGAAAAAAACCTCAAATACATAAAATGTAGAGAATTTTATCCTCTTTCATTTCATATAGGATCAATATTTACAAAAAATGGATACATTTCGAAATATTTTATAAAAACTTAAAAACGATCCGTTTTTTATACGCTTTTTGCTAAAAAAACGCATTTCCGGTCAAAATTTTTGTTGGCAAACCTGATATTCGCATTCAGCGACCCAAAAAACATATAGGAACCAAATATCAAAACTACACCAAAACTTTCCTTTAAACGCAGTTTTTGAGCACCATTTGACTGGACTAAAGGTAAAAAACTCCCTCTGTTTTCCGTTTACTTAACATTTGATGCACCTATATACGCCTACGCTTACTTGCTATTTTATTTTCTTCTTCCTCATCTAAAATAAGGGCGATCATGGCTAGATCCGTTTTTGAAAAGTTATTAAACATTAGGTAAGAATGGGAATGTGTACACTGCAGCTAATAGAAGACTGTTGTATGGCCGCGGTATGACCGTACAGTGTGAACACTAGACAAAATTCCTTGACCGTGATCAGTCCGAGACCGAACCGTGGCCTGACCTATAATGTGAATTGGGCTTTAATTTAGCTGATTCAGGTTTGGATACGGGGGTTATATGTCTGGGGTTTTTTATCCGGGGGTTGTATGTCCGAGGTTTTCTATTCGGGGGTTTTTTGTCCGGGCCTTTTCTTTCTGGGTTTTTTTTTTGTCCGGGGGTTTTTAATGTCGGGTGATTTTATGTCCGGATTTTTTTGTCCGGGGGTTTTTGTCCTAGATTCTTAAAATAGTGTACGTGCAACAAGTGCGGGAAGCTATTTTTTACTCGAGTTTGTAGTTTGTTATACGTGTGTTGCACACTAGACTTCTTCTATAATTTTATATTTCAAATTATTAATCGAATTACCTGTATTCGTAATCGTTTGACGCAAACGCTACCAATCGTAAGAACAGAGGTGACGTGCATAGACACGGTGGGAAACTTCAAACTCAGTTCTCCAGTAATGTTTATACCGATCCCAAAAAGTGTATAGACTCTTATGACCATAATTTTGTGAAATAAACTCCATGCAAGAAATGCAAAGGATTTTACGCATCGATATTCCCGTTCTGATTATCGCATTTAATTTATTAATTCAACCGAGACAATTTTCAAATGCTTTTATCCATAGTATTATTTCAACTATGTCTGTTAGGTCACTTACATTGATTAATTTATAATGCACCATGTTATTAAGTATTGTATCTTACATATAATATTATAATTACTAAATCTCATGTCAATCTTATATGACACAACATTTTTATGTAACTTGGTTTTGTAGAATTTTAATAAGTTTAGGTGTGTTTCTATAGTATATTATATAGGTTTATGTGACAAATAATGAACAAGTACAAAATACATAACAATAAACTTTCCTATTACAATAAATTTTATACTTGAAAGTGATTTGCTTTTATCAGTAATATTCCCACAGAATGCGCTTACAGTTAAAATTATTTTAAGTTATTTAAAATTGGATATACATATACTGTAGTTATAAAATTATTATTAAAATAATATAAGCAGAGTTAATAAAATAATTTATAAATTTATTACATCGCAATGGGTATATACTATACAATTAACTAAATTAACTTTACAATTAAAGAAACTTCAATAGATACATTCTGCGATATTTGGGAAGCATCCTTAAACGTCTAAACCTATATTTTTCACCCAATCCTATCATTTTACTGGGAATAGCTCGCCTGTCTTCACAGATATTCGCAAACTCATTCTCGGGAGATATTCTTCTTGTGTTATGATCAAAAGGAGCCAATATTGCACTGTTATCAAAGTTTAAATCACGTCCGTATCCTCCATTTAGATTATGGTGCAGACCAGTCAGAATGTTTCCTCCATACAGTATGTCGTAGGCAGTAGAGAAACGAATCGATATTCCGAATACTAGTAGCACGATTACCTGTTTAGAATAATAATAATAATAATTTGGGGGTAAAATTATAATATGGAATGTTGTACAAGGAAGAGGTTTAACATTAACAGAACAGAAAATAATTAATATTAGACAGGGTGTTTTTGAAATAGAGGCCTAAAAAGCAGGGTATTCGTACCTAACTAGTAAATCATCGAACAGTTTTAAATGCCTGCAATGAAAGGGAAGATTACCCAAATCTGGCTGTTTTCGACGCTCCTTTACCAATGTAAAATTAATAATACTGGTATTGTATAATCGGCATAGTAAACACAGTAACAAGTAATTCTACTGCTAACATTATGCTTCTTTCATATCAGTGGTGGATTACTCGTTTTGCTAAAATCTTTAACAGTGGTTTATTCGAAATTGAAGATGGAAATGAAGAAACCAAGTCACCCCCAAGTTTCAGTCATGTAAAACTGGAATGGCTTTTTTTTGCTTCTCTTTCACCAATATCATGTATAATATACAGGGGTTTCTATAACTGAGTTCTGTAATCTTAAGGAAGTGTGCAAGTGAAGTAATCTAGAGTTAAAATCGTTTAATAAATATATACACAATTCCCATTAAAACTGCAACCACTGTTGACATAAATGTTTCTTATCAAGTAATTTCACTCATTTTAAAAACATTCTCCTGCAAATTAAAAGTTTTTTATTCCCATGCAGTACCTAGGTATTTGAATGGGCAAATACAGATTAAACTGATTTGTGCTACGTCAAAATCACGGTCATTTGAAATAGCCTTGTATAATAAATTCCTTGAATGGTTGTTCTGTACGGTGCATATTAATGCGAAATAAGTTCTGTGCCCACGTTTTTATTATTTCTTAACGCCCCCATGTTATTAACATTCTTCAGTGCAATTCTAGTCAGCTATTAATTGCAAATTAAATAACAATCCCTATGATGATTACCAACTTCCACCACGAGACGACACCGGTAGCCAGAAGAAAGAAATATTATGAGGTGTATTTTAATTGGGTCGTAACTGTTCTTGTACACAGTGGTAACAACCTGCTTAAGACAATTATTCGCTGTTTAAATTTTGTAAAAAGCTGTAAAATGACATTCCAAAAGGAACATAGGACATTATTGAGCCACAAGTGGTTTGAAATTATTTTCACCCTAAACTATATGGTTTCAATTATGAGAACGTTGTTATTGCAACAAATAATTAGTCGCCAATTACAAAGACTGGGTTTGGAAAAATTAAAACTGTTAGTGTACTATCAAAAACAACCACAGTTTGCGATGAAACAGTGATAAGAACAGGCCTCGCGTCAAGGGTAGATGAGAGGGCAGAGAGGGTCTTAGGCCGAATAGTATATCGCCTTGCGAAAAAAAATATTGTTAAGTTAGCATTTGCATATTTGTTTTGTTTTTTATTTCAATTTTTTTTCTCAATAAATGTATTATTACTTATTATTATTATTATTATTATAGATTTCTTAATTCCACCAAGCCACTATTGTTATCTGTGGTGTGGGGCTGCATGTGTGCTTAAGAAGTTGGTGTCGTTTCTGGGATAACAAACGCAAGAAAATACCACAACATACAGTAGCTGTCCTTGAGAGAAAGACTAATTTAGTGAAGGAAAGTCAATTTTCCAAGACATTCCTTCCAACGAGAAAACATTTTAAATTGTAAATGGCGACTAATAAAATTGATAAAATAAATTGGTTCAATAAATTTCCAAACCTGAATTCAACCGAGAATCTGTGCCGTAGCTGTTTACGTGGGCTCTCATAGTGAAGCAATAAGCAACTAGCAACACGCAATATTATTGCTATTGCTTAGTTTACATAGAATTCAATCATGGGTCTTACACTAGAGCAACTCTTTCTCGCTTGAACGAAACGGTTGCCTGTTTGCTACAATATTTATTTCTGGTGATATGCGCTGGATGTTGCAAAACGATTTTTAACGATTAGCGGTTTAATAAAATTTCGAAGGGTTATAAAAGCGTTTGGACTCGTCCGGTAACAATTTTTAAGTTGGGCAGGATAAACTTTGGCACAAATATTTGCATAATGTTTGATTAAATATTATGTAATGCAGGATAAACCCAATATTTCCTTCTTTTGCACCTTCTTCTCCTTAATTACCACCCTATTAAAACGGCATAATCGAAGTCGTCAAATGATTACATGGCATGGTGTTGTCGATATTGAAGAAGTTATATCGATACTTTCCAAATTCATATCGAGAAAAATTCCCAGCCCTAATCAGCAGTTCATACACATGGCTGTTTCGCTTAACTTGCAATATGATCTCAACACAAAAAGAACTCTTTCCGCTCCTAATAATATGGTAAGTACCTAATTCACGATTTCCAATTTGTCGCAGAAACAAAAAGGAATTAGTTGTGGTAAATAATACGATGTTGTTGCTACAAATAAAATAGTCTGTTCTAACAACATAAATTTTTTCCATTTCCGGTCGCTGAAATCGGAACTCGAGACACGTCCTAAAAAGTGAAGATTTGCTCCAATGCGTTTCGTCAACTGCAAGCATGTGAGAGCTTATGAGCTTGAACATGCAAAGATTAATAAAAACCGAAAGCCGCTTGTTCAGTGGACGATTCTGTAGGACTGCGACCGATTGCGTCTGCTGTCGCCGTCTACAACTGCAGATTTTATTTTGCATTCGGCGTGCTCTACATTGCATTTCATTCAACTACGTACCGCGAATAGTACCGGAATGTCATGATTTGTGTTATCTATGCCGACTCTCGTACTCCGGTGCGTATTCCCTTACAGAGTTAGGGTCAATATTAAATATTTGTGTACTAAAAATTAAATAAACCTAATATACAAAACTAGAAGCTGGTATTCATGGAGCATTCGCCACTGCTAAACAGTCAAAATAATAGAAATATAAATATCAAATAAAATATCGATTTTAACTGGAATAACAATATTTATTTTGCTTTATACGTATTTCGGCATCAATGTGCCATTGTCAAAAGCATTTATAAGATATTAAATAACAAATGCAAAATGATTTATATAGTAGTGCCGTCTAGATCTAGACTTTCAAGGCTCTTGTCTTGTCTTGTCTAGATTATCAAGACAAGACTGGCAAAAGTCTTGTCTTGAAATTTCTAGACAAGACAAGACTTTCTTATTCTAGATCAAGACTCGTGACCAAAGTCTAGACAATTTTCAAGACTCTAGATTAACTGGTAGGTAAGTTGTGGTGTGTTTCAATAAGAATTAAAAGATTAAGAAGGTTTACCGATACTTACCTACTCCATAAATCAATAAATGTAATAATGATAGATGCAACAGATTATAATTTCAATTATTTTCCCATTTTCAAAACTTCTATTCTAGCAATATTTCTATGATCATCATTTATGTTATGGACGCGCGTCTTCACCCTTCTCTATCCTGAGCTAACCTATACCTTTTTGATAGTTGGCACATCCTACATCTTTAATTATTTAAATATTTCTATAATTCGAGAAATTGTTATACTCGTATTAAAAAATACACTGCAGGTCTCTAGCTTTGATAAACCAATAGTATTCAAAACAAAATCATTTAAAAATCTATGTTAACAAAAACAAAAAGCTGTAGATAAGGTAAAAGTGTAAAAAAAACAATATAAAATTTGAAAACGCGCTATCCGGTCCACAGAATGCGCCTGCGCGCGCATTTAAAATATATAACTTATAGTGTTAATCTAGAGTCTTGAAACAATCTAGAGTCTTGATATCTAGACAAGACTATAACATAACTTTTTATTCTAGACTTATAGCGAATTCCAATCACTGCACTAGCCTGCACTAGTGTAGTGTGTTCGAATTTCAAAATTGACAAATCGTGGTTGCACCAGACAAAAATAGGCAGGTAGTTTTTAACAATTGTCACAACTGTGACTTGAATGTGCCTATATTTGAGTTTCCCTCTAAATTTTAACACCAGTGCAGTGCAGTCACGTGATTACACAATTCTAGCACACAACACTAGTGTACACTAGTGCAGGCTAGTGCAGCGATTGGAATTCGCTATTAGACTTAAGAGCATTTTTAAGGTCCGCGCGCTCTTGTTCGGTTCCGTTCCGTTCGGTTCGGAACCGTCCGATCGGCAAAAATCAAATAAAGCTCCACCAAGCTTACAAATGCCGCGGAATACATTATCGGTAATTTTTAAGCACTCGTGGTATTACCCCCGAATATTTCTCGAATGAAAATACTCTAAACCAATAGTATTTTTCAAATGAATGCAAGTTCGGATACTGGAGTCTCTCGATCGAATGTGTACTTTTTTTCGGCGCAAAATGGCGTAAACTATCTCCAGACACTGTCCTTGCTTTTTTTCGTATTTTTGAATTCACTTTTAATAACATTTTCGTCAATTTCTCGTTCTGAAACATTCCCAAAACGTTGCATGACGTTTAACAAAATTTGTTTTTTTTTAGTAGTATGTTGTGGTTGCAAGTATGTCATGGCAACGTGGAATTTCCGCTAGATTGGCATGGCAACGTTGAATTATCACTTATTAATTTTGTACTGTACTACTGTTACAACAATGTATGAGTGAAATATTCGGAGTAATTCTCTGACGTGTAAAAAGGCTCTTAGTCAAATCTTGTCTAGAAATTTTAAGACTTGTCTAGACGGCACCACTAGATTTATACAGTAGCTGCTTAATTCTATTATTTTAACACTGCGTGAATTATGGTCAACTCCGATTTTCATTTGTTTCTGAGATACTATTGTTAATTGTAATTTAAAAAATAAATAAAAGTTTATAAAAATTAATTACAAAAATAAACAAATACCTAGCATTAATTCAGAACAAATCTTTATAATAAATTATGAAATAATACCTACACCTATTATATTTATTTCAATATGTGTTTTTAAATAATTGAGTAATCTGGGAAAGAATGACTCTGTAGTGTGTTAGTTATTTTTTTTTTTTTATTTATTATTAAGAGCAAGCAGTCGCCGGCTGAAAACGCTCCATGTAAATACATATTATATAAATGAGAAAATGTACTACAACTACAAAGTTATTCGTTTTTCACGACGCGACATTAGAAATGTACAAATTAATGTAAAAGTTCAATTCATTGCAGTTAAATTTAAATATTGCTTATGACTCAGAAATACAAGAGTTATTGTTGCGAAAATATCTTTTTAGATTTAATTAAATTTAGTTTGTATTCTGATAAAAATTGTAATTACATGGTTGGATGTGTTTTGAATCTATAATTCATAAATCAATAACAATTAAATTTAAAAAAATATTTTTGTAGTATTCTTTCTGTTACTGCTTTAAATGCGAATTTTCATTTTAATACAAAATTTAAAACTAGCTATAGGTAGGTAGTGCTACGAATTTAGAAATTGTAATTACATAGTTCAAAGATGTGTTTGTATAGATCCATAATTCATAAATTGGCTAGAAATAAAAATAATCAATAATAAGGTTAATGCGCAACTCTTTAGAAATTAAAGTTTGGAAAATAAAGTTAAAGTTTTAAGTATCTAACAATGCGTAGTGACTATTATTATTACTTTAATTTTAATTGTGGAACTGGTTAATAATTTAGGAAAGATACCTAGGTATAAAACAAAATTTATTACCTTATGAACCGCCATATCAAAATTTTCACTGTAGTGCACACAATTGCCTCAGCGATTCTTCATAGAATAAAACTTCTACTGCATGCTTATATTATAATTGTACCAAGGGCACTATTGAACCTATTTTAGTAATATTGTTTACACAAAAATATTTCAGTCGGTATTTATATTTTATAAATCAGAAAGTTAGTATAGGCGGATACGATAATTAACGTAATACCAAACGCCGACTTATATTTCTAGATTAACATCCAATAACATAGTATAAAAATCTATTTTTAAATTAAATTGGACAAATGGGGGCGGCCAAATAGACGTTGGCAGTTTGGGTGCGGTCAAGTCGGCGTGACAAGTAGGTGTAGGGACAACTAGACGCGAAACAAGTGGACGCAAAATCTGCACGATATGGGTCGGTCATATGACGTTAGCACGTTATTAACGTGGCTACCGCGGTGGGTAAACAATTGCACGCTTATGGGTTGTCAACTGGTCATGTGACGTCTAGCAACTGCACGCTCATGGGTTGTCCGCTCCGAAAATCGAAAAACGCAGATCATGTGATAACCGGTCCCGCGGTTACCATAGATATTATGTTTACCCACTGCGGTAGACCACCCGATGACAGATTAGTTAATATAAGAGAGCTTTAAGCACATGAATTGGCATGTAATTGGATCCCCTTACCCTAAAAATAACCGCTTGCCTGTCTGCTAGTAGTTTGTTAGGGAACGAATCGTTGTGCAAATCAAGATATTGAAAAGTATTCAGAAAATATGTCGCACTATTTTTGTGTTTGTAAATATTCACTGTAATAATTGCGATATTTACATTAGTACAATTACACCCATTGAGTGAAATATTAAATAAATTACAGTAGGTACAATTTTTCAGATCATTAACTGTAACAAAACATTTTGCTTCATTAAATATTAGATATGAACGGTTTATAAACAAAATATTGTAATGTTTACCAACTAAAATGGAACAATGGCAATGCATAATAAATTATTGAACAGCTAGAAATACTGTCTTTGACATGTAGAAAACTATTTCTTACAGATTAGAGCGTTGGTTTATGTTCTCTTTCTACGTATAAGTATTTTGAAAATAGTTGGAACAGTTTCCAGCTCTATACTTGTTTTTTCACTGGCATCGGGAAAAATGCTTATGGTTAAAAAGAAACTCTTGGGCAGATGGGTGAAGAGGAATTCTACATTTTGTTCTATTAATAATAATAATATTTATTTCATGTTTTACATTAGTATGTTTACCTACATACTGATGATGTTAGTCCAAACTCGAGTTATATTACTTGATTAATTAACAAATCCCATCATATTACATTTAAATCTGACTTGCATCATGAGAAGAACAATTTTTATTATAGACTATAGTCGGGGGCACGCTAAGGGCAACGCTAAGGGTGCATCTATATTAATCGCATTTTCTGGTAATTTTGTAGTACCTACCAATCTTGAAATAGTATAAAACTGTATTTTTTTTGTGAATTACGTATTAAAAGTATGTTTTTTATAAGTCCATAGAATGTTATTTTACAGTTATTATTTTTATTAATTAGTTGTATTCATATTATTCCTGCAAAAAATAAAAACGTTTACTAATTAGTATTTTTTCGTCCTAGAAGTTTGTATTCAAGCACATGATCATTGTTGTTTTTTTTACTGTGTTTAAATTGCTCAAACGTCACTGTGACAGCTTGAGAGACAGATTATTATAGTTTGCACATATAAGCTCTGACAGGAAGTCAGAACTTTTCATGTCTGTTAGATTAGTAACTTTTAATATTAATGTGCAATTGGTTTACTGTCGTTTACATATTAGTGATGTCAAATAGAAAGAGAAGTTATTATATGTCAAAAATTGTCCGCACCCTAAAGGTACGTTTCCATTACTGTATCGTCACAGAACACTACATAGTTTATGAACACCGAACCCTGCACTTATAGTTGGAATTTCAAACTAGAGTACTTTTAAAATTTGATTGCAAAAAGTAAAAACCTCAAATTAAAAATGCACATATAATAATATCAATATAGAAATAGATACATAAATACAGACATGAATAATAATTATCATAACTATAACTAATGCACCCTAAGCTAATTTAGCAATTTATCCAAGATTTATATACAAATTAATAGGAAGGTAGTGGTAATGGTTGTGGTAGTCCGATGTTTCCCAGGAATGCGACAGGACAGGTGAACTTTTCACTTCTTCTGAGTAATGATACAGGAATAATAAAAGTAAATAAGTAATAAAAATGTAAATATAAAAGAAATATAATCAAATTAATGCTAATAATATACGGTGTTAAAGGAAACGTATGTTTTTCAAACTTAACCAAACAATAAATAAAGCAATAAATATAGGTACTACCGCCTTTGAGAAAAAATTAACACCCTACTAAGACACTCTTCTAAGTTACCCTGAATAAATGCAATGCACCTATTTTATTTTTATTGTTGTCAAGCACCAATTCCCATGGAAAGAACGTTTATTTGACACCATTTCAAAGTTCAACCATTTCTCTAAACGTAACGTAAACATGTTTTTCATTACATCAACACAAAATAAACAATACGCCGCATACACCAATAGTTCTAAATTGCACAAAAACTTGGTCACTCGGTCACACCATAAAAATGTTTATTTGAAGCATTGACGTTTGCAAGCGTTTCTTTGTTAAAATCCATAATTATAGAAATAATAAATATTAAATAAAATATCGATTTTAATAATATCTATTTGCTTTATACGTATTTCGACATTAATGTGTCATTGTCAAAAGCATATAAGATGTTTCAAAATAAATGAATAATGATTTATATAGCAACTACTTGATCTTCTATTACAAAATTGCCAGTAAAGGAGAATCTATGAGCTCAATTTGCTCATTCACTAAAGGTACCTAACTATATTGTTTTTGTGTGTTTATAAATTTCAAAAGCTTCCAAAATATTTAATTTATTTTTGTTATCATAAAAGTGTAAACATTTAATTGTATTATTAGATGTCAATGTGTGATTTTGTTCTAATAAATGTTTAGCGTAATTTAATTTATGTGTATGTTTATATTTGTAACAACGAATATGTTCTTTTTTCCTAATACTGAAATTTCTAATTGTTTGACCTATATAGACTGAATTACAATGTGAACACTTTAATTTATAAGTACCTGATTTTAGCAAATAATTAGTTTTATCTTTAGCGTTGAAAAGAGTGTATAGGCTAGAATACATTTATTTGTTTTAAAATAGTATATTGCGTACCATGAACTGTAAGTGACACTTTTAAGGTCGAGGATGCAGTTTGGGTTTCCTAAGCATTCGAGACCTTAAAAGTCACTTATAGTTCGCGGTTAGTAAATTATTTTTCGCAATACCTGAAAATCAAAGAAAAGTTATAAAAAACGAGTTAAAATTGAATTATGACCACGACCTGTCAAAATGGCATTTATATATTTTAATAAAATTAGGTAGTAGCCTAAAACTGAACAAAAGTAAGCTTAATACATAAATATATACTAGATACCCATGGTTGCAGGGCTGTAATATTTACTTACAGTTCGAGTAGGACTGTAAGTAAATATTACAGCCCTGCAACAACCATGGTAACTAGTAAATGAATTGTAAGTTGGACTTACATTCATAAAAATTTGTTAATAATGATCAAATTACAATGCAGGTATTGCGAAAATGACTTTATATATATTTGTATTATTTATAATTTTAGGTTAATCGTTAATCAAAAAGAAAAATTATAAATTAGCTATTCAAAAAGTTTATTCAAAACATTAAAATAGGTTTTATTATTTGTCTGCTATATAAATACCGGTGCAACTGAATTGCGCACAAAACCCATTAGCTCCTTAATCCAACACTCGAATTGCGCTCAAGAATGTTTGTATCTTAAATCGCTCCTTGCAAACACCCGAATCGCGCACAGAGGTGATTAGTGCGATGACTGGTAATTACCAAAAGTATAAAGACGTTTCTAATCACCTACAAAATTATTTATTTGGAAAATACAGGGTGATTTTAAAATGTATCGCCAAACTTTGAGGTATTACTCTACACACCAAGGCAAGTAAAGGCTCGCTCAATTACAAAATGCAGGCTTCGCGATCAACATTAAGAAGTGCAAAATTTTTAATGAGAAAAATTGAATATTTAGGACGTGTCATTTCAGAAAACGGTGTAGAACCTAGCGCTTCTAAAGTAATTGCTTTGCGCGCCGCACAACTATCGCGAAATGTGAAAGAAGTGCGACAGTTGCTTGAACTTACCGGTTATTTCAGACGTTTTGTTTGTGATTAAGCAAGAAAAACTTCTTGCATTACCAAACTAACTCGACAAGGCGAACCCTTCAACTGGGGGCCTGAACAAGAAAAGATACGCCAAGAACTTATATAACTATTTTAACCACGTTGCTTGTTCTGCGCATCTTTAACCCTGACTTGGAAACGGTTTGCACACGGATGCAAGTTTCTTAGGATATGGTGCGATTTTGTTTCAGAAATATGGTGAAACCCGCACTATGTAGTGGCCTACTACAGTCGTGCTACCCAAGGAGCCTGAATGGTAGTTACACCATTCATATGAACTGGAGACACTAGCAGTTGTCAACGCGCTCCGACACTTCCGCCACTATTTAATCGGTATTAATTTCAAAATCGTTACTGACTGCAATGCTGTCCGTTCCACATAACATAAACGAGATCTAACTGCTCGAGTAGCCTGATGGTGGATCTTTATACAAGATTTTCGCTTCACCATCGAATACCGCAAGGGTTTGAAACTCGGACGCGCCGACTGTCTGAGCCGCAACCCAGTACGCATAGGTCTAGTTTAGGCAAGTAGTGCTACACCCGAAAGTTGGTTAGAAGTGCAGCAATTGCAAGATAGTGAAGTAGGAACGCTACTAGAAAAACTACGTAATAATGAACTCGACAATACAAAATATGTGGAGCGCGAAGGACATTTATTCCATGTATCACAATTAAACAATGAACAAGTTTACCAGTGGTACGTGCCTACTTGGCCTACTTCGTTTATACCATGATGAACACATGCACGTTGGTTACAACAAAACATACGGAATGCTGCTAAAGCACTTTTGCTTCCCGCGTATGACACAGTTTATTCAAAAGTACTTAAAACATTGTCTACTATATGTAAAACACATAAACGACAACTTCGCATCGCGCATCCTGCGATTTTTTCAATAGAAAAAAAGCCGCTACCCTTCCATATAAACACGACTGGGTCGGTTTTACAAACCTGGAATAAGTTATACCGCCGACAATTGTCATGGTTACAATAATTGTTAAAAGAATTGTAACCATGGCAACTGTCGGAGGTATAGCTTATTCCAGGTATATACTAGTATTGTAAAACCGGGCCATGTTAATTCTAGTAATCGTGGATTCATATTCAAAATAGTGTCTGTTATTCCCATGCATTAGTACAACAACGGGTGAGTTTAGGGAGCATTTTACGACTGTTCTTTCGTTATTTGGAACACCGACAACATTAATTGTGGACAATGGCAGCGCGTTCAAAGGCCCCATCACACGAAAATGATTACAAGAATGGAATGTTGAAGATGGACGAGAAGTCTATGGAAAATCCAGCTGATAATTAATACCGCCCCTAACAACCCCGTTACAATTGTTGTTAGATTGCGACAACACCGTACCGGTAATACGATCGGTTCTTAGTGAGCTCCGTAAAGTACATTATCTGTCCAACGTTTTACCTGATACCATCCGCCAAACACGTCGTCAACTAGCAGCAAAGCGATTGCAGCAAACTGCAGAGCGACAGGAACAGCGTGTGAATTCCAAAGCAAAACCAGCGACCCAATTTGAACGCGGTGCTTTTGTTCTGCTGAAACGAACAACAAGCGCCGATGCTAAAATGGGACACGATACTAAGGGACCTTTCCAGGTTATCCGTTGCTTACTACACCATCGATATACAATTCAAATGCTTGATACACACTTCCGAACTTGTGGAGCGGCCTAGGATCTGCTTCCCTGGCCAGTAGAATGGACTCCCGATGACTGTGCTTTCTTTTTTTCGCGAGATACCGATTCAGAAGGTAATTACCTAATTAGGTAACAGGTTAACAAAAATTAAAAGGGCATTAACATGCAATGAATTTATATCCAGGTATTGCACTCACAGCTGTTTTACGTAACAACGATAAATGACTCATTCTCTTTACTACTACTCTGTAATTCAATATTTCCAATTGCAATACTCTGTTCACCTGTAGATTTTTACCAAGTTTTATTATCATCGATTACAGTGTGATCTTATCACATGTAGATTTATTCATATCACCGATTACAGTTTGATCTATTCAGCTGTAGATTCTTTACCAAGTTTTGTTGTCATCGATTACAGTGTGATCTTCTCACATGTAGATTTATTCATATCACCGATTACAGTTTTGTTAGAGATTTTAGTTAAAAGGAAACTTTACGGCAGTAAAATAATATGTATTGACAAGTTCAATATTTTTACATTCCAACTAAACAAAACTATAAACAATAAAACGCACACCAGATTTACATTCCATGAATAGCGCAGGAATACAAATTCAAATACTTAACACTCCCACGTATTCTAAGCTTAATCAATATGTTGATACATCAAGCCTAAACTAATTCTAAATTGTTTTTCAAATTTGAAGTGCGGTAATGGTTTAGTTTGTATATCTGCAATTTGAGGATTGTTTTGAAATATGCTAACTATGTTGACCGCAAACATGATATCAGGTCGCACACCAATTGCTACAAACATCAACGAACCGACTGCTTCTCTGTAGGGCACATTTAAATGTTCGTTCTCTTCAGATGTTACGAGCATAGAATGCGAGTCAGCAGGTGTATTATTTGTTCTTGCATCTTTCATATTAAATCTTCCAAGCAAACGTCGTATAAAATTACTTACGTGTATAAAAATTGTTTTGTTAATTTTGTCAATTTCAATTTCCAGTCCAACGAAACAATTTGGTTCATGTACAGTTACTTCGAAAACACTTTCCATTTTACATACCACTTGATTTAGTGTTTCGACTTTCTTCGTCATTATTAGCCCATCATCTACATATAGTACTAATAAAACAATATCATTTTGAAGAATTCCTGTAAATACACAATTATCGGCTTCACATTGTTTAAGACCGAAGGTTTGTAGAAATTCCCTGAATTTCTTATTCCAACACCTGGGTGCTTGTTTGAGTCCGTATAATGACTTTCTTAGTTTACATACTAAATTTGAATTAATCGTTATACCTTGTGGAGGTTTCATATAAACATCTTCATCCAAATTTGTTCTTGCATTAATAGGTGACGGAACTAGCTCCCATGTTTTGTTTTTGTTCAGTGCTTCTAATTCTTCTTCAATTGCTAATTTCCATTTATCCGCTTCTGCACTGTTAATGGCTTCATCGTAAGTTTCTGGGATGTCCCCTTCCACCAAATTTATTTCGTAGCGCTTTGGTCTTTGAAGATTTTCTCGCGATCTCAACTGATACGAATTGATTTTATCTGGCACTTCTCCTTCGTCGTAGCTGTTGACGTCTTCATTTTCTTCTAAAAGTTGATCATTTACTGGAATTAGTATTGTGTTCGTTCGTGGCATTGTTGATTTGTTCTCTTCGTTGAATACAACATTCTGTGAAACCTTAATCTTCTTCGTTTGAGGGTCAAACAATCTGTAATTTGTTGACTCATTTTCATAGCCAACCAGAATTAATTTTTTACTTTTCGGTTCCACCATTTCACTAATCGTCTTTACATTTACATGTCCCAACCGTTCATGCCACGTTTTTAAACTATCACTCGCGGTCACATTAACTTCAGGAACTACCGTACGGAACAGTAGTTTGTACAAATTATTTGATCCACGAACTGCACGGGCCTTTAATATACCATTTTCAAATATTTTAGCTTCGTTGCTCTCTTTAATCACAATCATTCCCCTTTTCGTAACTGCTCCTTCGGAAAATAGATTTTTCTTTAATCCAGGCACATACCAAACATCTATTATAATACTGTTAGCCCATTTATCGTCAATCCAACATTTAACTTTTATCACACCAATTCCTTTTACTTTTAATTCATGATTGTTGCCAAGTTTAACAGTAAACTCTTCGACTTCTTTAAAAGTTACGAATAAATCTCGAATGGATGTCATGTGAGCGGATGCCCCACTATCCATCGTCCATACAATGTCGTTGTCTATCATACTCGTATTGATATCGTCTTCGACAGTAAAAGCAGAATAATGACTATTATTTTCATTGTTATGCTGACCACTAGATTGATATGGATTTCTTCGAGGTGCTCGACAGTTTCTTGAAATATGTCCCTTCTTACGACAATTATAACAAGTAATCAGTTGCTTACCCATCCTTTTGTATTTTTGATGTGTCTGTGCTTTATTGACATTACTGGAACTCGATGCCACCAATGCATTGTCTACCGTTTCTACTGTGGATAGATTTATTTCTTCATCAATCAGACGTGTTGTTAAATTTCGTAATGTTTGTTTATTTTCTTCAAGAGAAAGCCATGCCTGTCGAAAATTTCGGAATTTTGTCGGGAGGGTTCCTAATATTTTGGTAATAATTGCCATGTCACTGATTTGATCACCTGATTCCCTAATTTGCCTAGCCATATTTTCTATTTTTGCAATATGTTGTATAACCGAGTCATTCACTGCCATTTTATACTGATGAAACTGCTCGTGTGCTAGCATCTTGTTTGATTCCGTTTTCATGGCGTAGATACTATCCAATTTATCTAGGATTTCTTTTGACGTTTCACAATTTTCAATTAGCGTTATTTGATATAGATCCATTGAAGCTGTTATGATACACATACCCACGGCATCTTTCTTATTCCATGCCACTAATTCTGTTATTTTGTCCGGAGTTGGCTTTGCTTCTCCACCAGAAGCAATATCATACACACCTTTTGCACGTAGTGCACATTTAATTTGAAATTTCCATTGTGGGAAATTCTTTCCGTTGAACTTGTTTATCGTTGCAATATTATTGCCGTCGATTGCAGCCATTTCTGTCGAAGACACACTTCCAGAAATACAATCGAAAATAACCACGAAGGTTCACACTCGTACTGAACCGTACTTCCTTTAAAACTTGCCTATTACGCTTCAACGTTCTCTGGGCCCATAACCTGTTAGAGATTTTAGTTAAAAGGAAACTTTACGGCAGTAAAATAATATGTATTGACAAGTTCAATATTTGTACATTCCAACTAAACAAAACTATAAACAATAAAACGCACACCAGATTTACATTCCATGAATAGCGCAGGAATACAAATTCAAATACTTAACAAGTTTGATCTATTCAGCTGTAGATTCTTTACCAAGTTTTGTTGTCATCGATTACAGTGTGATCTTATCACATGTAGATTTATTCACCTCATATTGTAATGAAACAAGGTGTTCGCTCTTTGACTACCTAATACTAACTGCTTTATTCAACTATAGAATCCTTATGTTTAACAAACTATGTATGCTTGGTTGCATATAGAACATCCTCCTTTCTAAATTAACTACTGTTTTGAAATTTAAACTAGGGTACATATTAATTTGTATTACATTACCAATGACTACCTCTTACAATACAATTTGTTCATGCTAATGTGTTAAATTAGAACATTACATTAGAAGTAACCATTCTGCTTCGAAATCTTTGTATTTTGTGGGTTTATGTATTATTCTTCCTGAACGAGACACTTGATTCCCAGTGTTGGTTGTTTTATTTGCTTCATGTGGTGAGCTATTTTCGTTCGGTTGTGTTGGTCCTGGGGTTTCTTCCTTGTTATTGTCAGAATCGATCGATGGAGTTTTTATGTTCTACTAACTGCCCCATTACTGGATGATGCCTTGTCTTTTGTCTTTGTGATTGTGTGACGTTATCATAGTCGTTAATGTTAGTACATTTCGAGAATCTAAATATCTTAGAGATCTATGGATTATTTTGGGGGTTGTTAGAGAAACAAATAAATAAGAGATGGAGTTTTGAAATTTGAAAAAAAGGAAGGTGGAAGTTTCTCGCTAGTTTCGAGGAAATTTATCTATTTACCGATTCTGGTAGTATTTGATCTGATAAAAGCCAGTAATTTATCGTGTTACTCGAGTTAGAGTGTTACGGGTCATATCCCGGATTTTGAACATTTTGCTAACTAGTGTTATCAATTGAGTTTTTGACGGTTGGTCAAGTTTTGTGCTTTTTCCTGTGAAATGGGTTCAAATAATTGCTGCTAGATTCTGGAAGTATCATTGTCGTTCCCAATTACCGTTCCCGTATCGAGGAATTTCATCACATCTACAAGCCTTTTCGAAAAACAAATGCAAATAAGATAAGTGTGATTTGGTTTATATTTCAAATTTAGAAAACGATTTTAGAAATTTGAAAAGCAATAAGGATCATTTCCATAATGTATAATTTTGGATAAACTATTTGAAGTCAAACATTTAATATGTTATAATTTATTTTTATAATTTGATATATTTTGAAAGTTACATAGTACTTATATAATTTAGTTTGAGAGAAACTACATCTAATCGAATATCTATTAAAATTATTATTAATCATTCATTCAATTAAATCAGATTAGGTAGTTTCTAAAACATTATTGGGTGACGACCCTTTATTTATATTATCATTATCTTTTCCGACGACCACTATGAAATGTGACCAAATTCGCACCGTTTACTGTTACTGAAAATTGTATATTTCGCATGGCAACGAAACCGTGTGATATGAGCGTGTGCAATATATTTCACACGCTAGACGATAAAAAATAGTTGGCCACTTTGAAAATCGTCATTCATTTTATTAAAAATTAAATATTGAAACGTCAAATTGTAGCAAATGCACCGAAGTGCAGTACCTACTAACCTGTTACTAGCCGAATTTTTATTAAGAAAATTGGTAAATTGTAATAAATAAAAGAGGTAAATACATTTAATTCACATAATTTTATATTTTATTTAGTTTTTCTGTTGATATGGACGATATGGATGATAAAATGTTATAATTCATTAATTTTTTTATTTTGCTATTTTTAAAACAGAATTAAGTGGTGGTCGGAAAAGTTGTGGTCGTCGGAAAAGTACAGTGTACAACTCGTGCTGAATGGATATTTCAAACTCGTATGCTTAAGCCACTCGCCAAGGCTCGTGGCTCAAACTTTCATACTCGTTTGAAATATCCAATTTTCAGCACTAGTTATACAATATACTAATTTATGATATTTTTAACGTCTTGTTTCTGTCTTTAATTGATTATATTATTGTATTAAAACTTTGTTAGCCTTATTGCTTGTGTATGTTCATTTTAGTTTATTTTATTAACCAATTTCAGCAATTGACGATTTGTAGTTGAAAAAGGTAAAACTATAAATTGTTTTGAGTGTTCAACATTTTTTCTTCGGTTATCTGCAACTGACCGACTAACATTTCAGGATTTTAGTGTTGCAGTGGCGCCCATTTTGTTAATCTTCTGTTAATAATATTTCGTTGTTGAATCAAGAACCCACCCGTCTTCGCAGAGTTTAGCTGAGGTATACTTGTTTAACGTTGTAACGCGATTTAAGCACGTTACAATAATTGTTCACAATTTATTGGTTTTTAAATTTTCTATTGCGAATTAGTGTTGATCCATTTTTCAATTCTATTTTGTAGGACCTGATTCCTGCTTTCTCCAAAATTTCCCCTTGTTCCCAGGTAGGTACCTTTGGGTATTACTTGCACCCTGACAATACAGTTGTTGTGTAGTTCCTCGAGTGATTTTACGCCCTTTCTGTCAAAATACATCTTCTGTTGCTTCTGTGAGTTCTCAATAAATTTGTCGAATTGTTGTTTGTTGTAGTTTTGGCTCAAAACGAGGATTCATTTGTGGTAGTATACTTCTTAAGTTCCTATTCATTAGAATATTTGCTGGGCTGTGTTTCCCATCTATCTGAGTATTTCTTAGTTGTAATAGTGCTAAGTATGGATCCTTCTTGTCCATTCTGAATTTCTTAAGCGTCCTCTTTACCGTTTGGATAGCCCGTTCAACCTGTCCATTTGACTGAGCATAACTTGGCGAAGACGTCATGTGCTCAAATTCCCATTGCTTTGCAAATTTCTGAAGGGTTGTGAAATATTTGGCCCCTTCTAGTTTTACGGTTAATTCCTCCAAGGTAGGTATTTGGAAATAATGTCGTTTGATAGACTTGTTTAGATCAGCAGGATTTAGACAATTTCTTAATTGACCATTAGTTTTTTTAACTATCATTATTGCATTAACCTACTCTGTGCTTTCCTCAGATTTCTCTATTATGTTTTGTTCCCCTAAATTGTCTAACGTTGGTTTTAGTCTCTAACAATTTCAAACGGAATTTTCCTTACTGGATGAACTGCAGGGTGTGCTTTTCTTTCAACTCTATTTTGTACAATTTCTCTAAACAACCTATCCCCTTAAAAAAAACTAAATTTTTCTATTAGATGTCTGGTTACTTCTTGTTCACTCGAGGTGGTATTTGTTACTACTCTACTTGATTTGTTATTTTCATCTGACTTTTCAACTATTTCAGATTCATAAGTCATTTATTTTAAACCTTGCAGAGGCGTTGCTTTTTCTATGGCTTCACTTTTTATAATTAAACCTAAATCTACACACGTTTTAAGTCCAAGTAAAGGAGTATTATTAACATCGACTACATAGAATGATAGGTTCTTTACGTTTTCTTTGTACTTGCTTTCTAAAATACATTGACCTACTACCGGAATTGAATCTCGTGTATAAGAACAAAGCTTCATGTTGGTATTCTCGATATTTGTAAAGTCATATTGTATGCTTTCTAAAGTACTTACAGGAATGATATTTGCCATTGCCCCAGTGTCAAGTTTGAAATTGATTACATGTTCGTTTATCTGTAAGTCTACTCCCTACGATTCCTCCGACATTGCATTTACCGAGACTTCCTTGTCTATGAATCCTATGTACAAAAAATCATCATCATAATTGTCAATTGTTTCCACATTTCTTATATGCTAACACTTTTCCTGAAACAAACAGACGCAAAATGATTTGCAATCCCACACTTTGCACATCTTTCCCATAAGTAGGGCATTTCCTATAACCATGATGGTACGAACAATTGTGACATCTCTTCACTTCGGTGGCAGATGTTTTTCTTATTGCTCCATTTTCATTTGAGCTGCCTGTTGTACCCCTTCCAGCTGAATAAGGTGGTCTTTGTTGGTGGTGCTGCATGCTTGTATTGTTTGAGCTTCTCTGTTTGTGGATTTCCTCAATGCTGGTGCCTTCCAAGCCATTTGTAATTTGTCGGTTTCTGTCTCTTGCATTTTCTGAACTGATGTAAATTTTGCTTGCTTCATCCAGCTTTTCTTTATTTTCTTGCAGCAGTTTTTCCCTCAGTGCTTCCGACTTCAGACCACAGATCAGCATATCTTTTGTGAGAGTCTCACGTAGATCACCCAGTTCACCTGACAACGATAGATTTTTTAATTTAATGATATACTGTTCTATGGATTGTCCTTTTTGTTTGCACATTAAAAATTTGTGCCTTTCATAGGCAAGGTTGCGCTTTGGATTGTAATAGTGTTACGCCCTGGGGGAACGGGTGCGTAACAAGTATGGCGGAGGTGCCGGGGCTTACAAAAAATTATAACAAGTGTAGTGGCGGTGCAGGGCCTAACAAGATTTTAACAAGTATGGTGGAGGCGCCGAGTCTTTTTCTTTTTTTATGATGTATTTAAGGGATATATTGGAACTGCCGGCTAGTTTTGGTACAATAAGTATCAAATATTAATTATGGATGAGGCACTAGTCTATTTTTTGCTATTAATAGGGAAATATGATTAATTATAGTAAAAATTTTCTTTTTAATCTAGTTTAGACAGTAATAAATAGGTCTTGATTTTAAAATGATAGCATAGGGAAAATAATTGACACACATTTTCAATAGTAGTAATAGTATGTACTACAGGTCAGCAATGTTTACAATATTAAATGTAGTGGAGTAGGTCAACTTTATTGCAAGCTGGCTGGTGTGACATATTAGTCACCTGAAATATAGGAAATAGGAAACTGCTATTTTATTCTATTTTTACATTGTTTAAATGCAAGTAATTACATTTTATTTTTTCTATTGTTAGGGATATAATGCATAATTTTATAATTAATGATTTTGCAGATTATCGGACAGATAGGATCTGCTGATTTTATTCATGTATTCATTTATATTTAATATTTTATTTAAGAATAGCCCGTATTTGTTGCGATATCTTGAGGGAGCCGACGAAAATGCAGACACAATTACGATCTAGGCCAGCACTAGCGATCTAATCCACCCACCTACCCGCAACATGGCAGACACCACAATCTGGGCAGCTGATGCAGTTATGAGACAACTTTCATGGTCTATTATGAGTGTTGACAGTCCACGAAGAGGTAGAAGATGTTGGAAAATGCTGTCCCCTGGCGTGTCATCGATCCATAACCATCCCAAAAAATAGAAGTTCCTAGAAATTATTAACCTTCCTTGCAAATGTGAATTAATCCTTGGTTCTACTATCCTAATTCCCCGACGATATCCTTGTAATAATAAACTTCCTAGAACCGCAAATACAATCCATCTTATTCCTGCAATGTGGAGTACACTAAAATCATTTACATTAAAACCTATCCACGACCATGATCCTGTTTCTTACCATAATCTATCCGAATGGGTACCTATTGAACGTCCCCCATATTAACGTGACCAGTGTGAAAGAATCTGTTGCCGAGATTAGCCATTATGTAAATGAGAGAATTCTGGATTCCACCAGCTACACAGACAACTATGGGTATCTCAGCAGTTCTACTCTATTGTTATGGAAAATAGTCTTATCCATGGCCATACTATATTTAGTCTTTCGGAGACCATTGCCCACTGCAGCCGTTTTGGTTCCAAGCGCCAGCGCCGATGGAACTTCATCCGCATTCCCACATCATGAAGTCCTGATCGTAGTAACCTGCACAGCATTTATAATATTTTTAAGTTTATTAATTGGATGCTTTATGTACGTTTTATGGAGAAAATATTGGAAGCCCACGAATGAAGATAAAGAAGTAAAAGAAAAAATGCCCTTAAGAAGTGAAGGAGTCTGCGAATAAAGAAGAAATATTAGTGAATAATACAGGCAAGTGTGTTATTGAAGTAGAAGCCCACGAAGATATTTTAGCCCTTATGAGGGGAAAGTCTGTTGAAGCAACCCTGCACAAAGCGTCGACGTAAGAAGTATATGTATTGTTATTATTGTGGTAATTTTGCTTGACGAAGCAGCTTCAATCATTGTGGAATCACTTGATGGTAAATGTAACGGCGCCGAAACAAAATTCTTATATTTTTATTTTTACATTATTTTATTTTTATTTCTATTTCTCTTATTTCCCATTGAGCACCACAATGATTGAAACACTCGATATTACTGATGAGATTTTTTGAAGAAGACGATTGCAAATGTATCTTTCCAACATTTTATCAGTGCGTATAAACAATGTTGGACAAGCTTGGAAAATTGCTTTCGTTCAAATATAGAATAATCAGGGGTTGCATATATATTTAATAATGATTAATTGGGCATAATAATTTTTGAGTAATTTCATGTCAGAGAAATTGTATCTTGACAATATTTACAAATACTGTAACAATATTGGTCAAGCTTGTAGCAGCTATTGAAAGCTTTAATTCTGACAATGATTAGAGAGGTATAGAATTTGATATATAATTATAATAAACAGGGTATGGGCAAGAAGCAAATATGCAGTTGAGAATAAATTTTTCAAATATTTTGATTTATGGGCGAATATGTAACTATTAGAATTAAATGGGGCAGGACAATCAATTTAACAGTTACCATGATGGGATGTGGAAAACATAGATTTTACAATTTTATTTAATAAGGGATTAGATAGACAAGTGGAATAGAATTAGATGTTTAGAAATAGCTATTTTCCTAACAAGTGCAGAAAATCGATTTTTCCGCACGCAAATGCCGTTGACAGCACGACGCGTAGCGGAGTGGTGTCAAGCATTTAAGTGCGGAAAAATAGGTTTCTGCACGTGTTAGGAACAATAGTTTTTCTACTAGCGTGCGGAAAATGCGTTTTTCCGCACGCTAGTAGAAAAACTAGTGCGGAAAAATCCTTTGCCGCACGGTGCGGAAAAGTGGATTTTCCGCACTAAAAAATGTGCGGAAAATGCGTTTTTCCGCAAGCTAGTAGAAAATAATTATTTAGCTTTATTAGTTAATTTATTTACGAAACTTGGGACCATTCATTTATTTTCGTGGTAATCTTATAACTTTAAAAATAGGGATACTAACAATGTCGACAACTACAGAAGAGTCTTTGAAATGTATACGTTATTTTTTTGTGAAGTACTCTAAATTCTTTTTTATGCTTATGCTAAACAAAAAACAAATGCTTTGGTACTTACCTACAATTTGAAGGTACACTTCGATTTCACCGTCACATAGCTCACCGAGCACAAAGTGAACAATAATTATTAAACAATTATAATAACTGCACAAATAATTTCTTGTTTTCAGTACCATTAAACTCACAGAATATAATAAGTACCATAAAACTTGGCTTGAATTATCAAATTACAAGCGTAAAACGTAAGCAAAATCAGTGTTGCCAGGTCAAAATTTTAAATTTCCCTAAAAGAATCTTGAAAAATTCCCTAGATTTCCCTGAACTTGAGATTATGTCTTGAGATACTGGTGCTTAAAATTAAATGAGATTTTTTAGGGAGGAGAGATTTTTTAGTGAGGAGAGCTTTTTTAAAATTGTGTATAATAATTACAATAATATAAAATAATATTGTTTAGATACAAGAATAATAATCGTTTTATTAAACATATATAAAATGTAATACAAGTAGTAAAAGGATAAAATAAAGGTAAAAACTAATAATTTTAAGAGTACCTACTATTATATGTATAAATACTTATTTCACGTAAACATTTAATCTGTAGTTTTATACATGGTATTTTGAAATTTGGACAGTAATTCTTTATTTACCGGAAACTTAAAACAATTTGATTTTTTAAGCAAATGTTTACTTAACATAATTCCATTTAACGTTAACGTTAACCTATTACGAACTTTTGTTTTGTTTAAATTTATTTGAGAAAAAATTCGTAGCGCTCGAATGAGGAAGACTAAAAATAGTGAATACAAAGTTACTTAAAATTCGAAACATTTGTGTACCATCACCCAATTTTATTTTTGCACATTTAAGCCAAAACTTAAAAAAAATCTCTGAAACCGAATTTCCCTAGATTACTGTAAAAATTCATAGAAATTCCCTTTTCCCTTTACATTATAAATATTCCCTAGATCTAGGGAATTTTCCCTAGACCTGGCAACACTGAGCAAAATGCTAAAGTAAAGTACAAAGCGCATGTCAAACTTGAGTATTAATTAGCGCATGGCAATCTTCGATAATTAAGGAAGTGTCTAGAGTACATTCAGTGGTATTCAACGGATTAAAACAATTTAAACCCTTCCAACAGTTTGAGCGATATTGTGTGTGTTCTTTAATACAATGTATGTATTTACTAGATCATTATTCTATATTGGTTGTTTGAAAATTATCATTTGTTTTGTAACCTTAGTTCGTAGGCATATAGATATAGAGAGATCAATAAAAAAACCAATTAGGACAGGCTGTGAAATTTAATTATTTTAAATTGGTATTGTAGCCACATCCACAGAATGAATGAATGACATGAAAATTTAAAACTGAACGCTCTTGTCTTAAGTTTTTTATTTGATTATCAAATTATTAAAATATTATTATCAAATAAAAAACGTAAAAACTTAGACAAGAGCGTTCAGTTTTAAATTTTCATGTCAGAAATGTCATTCTGTGGATGTGGGTACAGTACCAATTTAAAATAATTCAATTTCACAGCCTGTCCTAATTGGTTTTTTTATTGATCTCTCGTTAGTACATATATCGAGAGATCAATAAAAAAACCAATTAGGGTAGGCTGTGAAATTGAATTATTTTAAATTGGTACTGTAGCCACATCCACAGAATGACATTTCGGACATGAAAATTTAAAACTGAACGCTCTTGTCTAAGTTTTTAAGTTTTTTATTTGATTTGGTGAAAAAATTTCAAGTTTGAAAAAATGGTATTCACTACACAACAAAAAGCGAAAGCTGTTGAACCGGTGTAAGAATAAATGGAGAATGGCAATATTCACTTAATGACTGCATGACTGATTTTCGTGAGGAATACCCCGATTTAGTGTTCAATTACAATTATTTTCACGACGTTGTAACTAAATCTGTGCAGTTATTTAGAGAAAGTGGTAGAGTAGTTCGTAAAAGTGGAAGTGGACCGCCTCTGAGAAGAACAGAAGCAACGATTCAACCCGCCCGGCAGATTATGGATGAACAGCCAAGAACTTCCATTAGAGTATTGGCTCACCAAATAAATTTATCTTATGGCACAACTCGAACAATCCTAAAACAAGATTTAAACCGTCATTCATATAAACTGCAATGTTTTCAAGAACTTTTACCAATAGACCCTCCACGACGAATAGAATTCTGCAATTGGTTTCAAAATAATCTCAACAATGAAGCAGCTCTGAACACTGTATTTTTTTCTGATGAGGCCTGGTTTTATCTTTCTGGATATGTCAATTCACAGAATATGAGGTGGTGGTCAAGTGAAAACCCTCATTTTTTTGTAGAACAACCTCAAAAAGTTGGTGTTTGGGTTGGAATTTGTCGAAGACGATTGGTGGGTCCCATTTTTTTTGAAGGCACACTCACTGCTGCACGATATCGGGATGAGATACTCAACCCAATTCATCAATCAGCTAGATGACGAAGAATTACAAAATGGGTATTTCCAACAAGATGGTGCTACAGCACATACCGCCAGAGAAACACTCCGATATCTTGCAGAATTTTTCGATAACAGCATTGGCGTAGCCACACGGGGCGACGGGGGCGACCGCCCCCCCCCTATCGACCGGCGCTCCTAGCGCCTCTTAGAAAAAAAATTAGAACATAAAACCAATATTATTCCAATATTGTCACAAGCAGATCGATTAGATATTTATTAAGTATTGATTGGGTATTAATTAAGTATCTTTTATGCTAATCGAATGTAACTACAATGTAAGATAATTGCATCATGTTGAAATGGCTTGATGGTGACTCATTTGTTATTGCAAGTTAGTGCAGGTGTTCAATCCATATTTCATCATGTTATTTCATCATGTAAAACAAGTAACATCCTGTCAGTGTGCAATCACTAAATATAGACTTAAGGACATTGTAAATGGAATGCAATAGATAGGAGGGGAGCTAATACTATAAAAGGATTAACATGCCACAAGGAAACAAGAACTAGTCAGTCAGTCGACATCAATATCAAGATCAAGTTCGTCCATACCAAGACAAACAGCTCCTAGCTGTGAGTCATCAGACTTGGTAACATCAACCCATACCAAGACCAAGAAGGCTACAGTCTCGTCAACATGGTTTCAACCCCAGCTACGCTCTATCTACTAATAGCTATGCTATTCATGTAAGCCCACCTGTGTGGTGTATCATTTAATATTAAGTCAATAATGTAACTTGTGCTTAAATATAACTATTAAAAGGTTGATGTGTTTCCATCCAGACCATGTCACTAAATTATAACGTGACATATTTTGGTGGAGGTGCCGTTTTTATTTTGAATCGTTATGCGAGTATTTTGATGTAATTTCGGGTAATCAATTCTGAAATTTCATTAATCATTTCAAAAATGGACTACGATTCCGTGTGCAATGTCTGGATCTGATCATGTCAACCTTGTAAAAAATAGAGAACACCTTGTAACAAAAAATTCTGCGAATTCTACTTCAATAACCGCGTCAATTCCAAGTTATACATCTAATTTTGACCCAAAATATAATAGTTCTACAGTACTAAATAGATCACATTCTTGTTCTGCATTTGAAGAAACACTTCAGTCATCTCCAGATAATATTTTTGCTTCTAGTAATAAAGTTGTAAGAAGTCCTCCAACTTCAGTATTAAACAGATCACATTCTTATTCTGAATTTAAAGATATACTTCAATCATCTGCAGATAAAGTTTTTGGTCGTAGTGCTAGAATTTTACGATCTCCAACTACAGTGGCACAAAATTTTGATACAAACACTAAAGATAAGTTTTTAATAAAAATAAAAACAGATGGGTCAGACCAACAGCAAATAATAAATATTTCAGATTTATTTGATAATACAGAAATAAGTAGTTCAGAACCTGATGCGTCAGAAAATTCTCTCTTAATTATTAATGAAAATAATTCCAAAACAGTGCAAGAAAAAATTTTAATAAATAAAAATTTATTTCAATTAGATAAAAGTGTCCCTGCTACTTCAACAACTGTTATTAATAATCAAACATCCGTAACAAATATTAAGATGGCAAATTCAACAATTATACAGGCGTTTGAAAGTCCAGTAAATCCGACTTTACCTAAATTCATAAGTCCAGAAACATTTGACCCCATTAAGAATAAAAATCCGGCTAAATTTTTAAAGAGTTATGAAAGGGCTGCTGCGGTAAATTCATGGGCAGACGGAAATAAGATATTTTTCTTTGGATCTTTTTTGTTAGGACCAGCGGCAATATGGTATGAAAAATTTCGAACTAATCCAATTCATCAAAATGATACGTGGGAAAATGTTAAAGCAAATTTCATAAAAGAATTTGCTGGGGCGGCTGTCAATCGCGAAGCAAAGTTTAAGCTACGAAATAAAAAACAGGGAGAATTTGAAGACATTAACAGCTTTTTCTACGAAATACTTGATATTTGTTATAACCTAGATGAAAATATGGCCGAATCAGAGATCATTGAATATTTTGAATGTGGGTTACATCCTTCATACCAATATCAATTTTTGGTACTTTCAGATGAAAATATGACTTTGGAAAAACTTAAAAAACTAGTGCTCAAAATCAGCGACGCAAAAAAGAGAGAGAGCATTTCAAAACTTGAAAGTACTGAAACTCCGGTTTTAAATATAAATACACCTGAAACTTCTAGAAATTATACTAGAAATAATATGAATTACAATCGTGATAATCAATTGAGTTACAATCGTGATAATCAATTGAATTACAATCGTGATAGTCAATTTAATTACAATCGTGGTAATCAGTTCAACCATAATGATAATAATAGAAAGGGACGATTTAATTCTTATCGCCCAACACGTACATTGGACGGTAGACCAATTTGCTTTCTTTGCAATAGAGCAGGACATACCAGCAGCGTTTGTATGACAAACCGAAATAATGATTCAAATACTCCACGATATAACCAACCCAGACAAGTCAACAATAATGCAAATACTTGGCGTAGAACCAACAATCGTAACAGTTTTGTACAACAAAATTCTTCGGGAAACGTGAGGGGACAGCAAAAGCACTGAGCCTACAAGCTGTCCTGCATTTTAACGAAAGGCTCCCTGATATTTATAATAAATTACAAGTTTTACTTATCTTAGGCTATATTCATGATAAAGAAGTCGAAATTATAATTGATACAGGTGCTGTCGAAAACGTAATTGATAAAAAATTTGTACATACAATAATACAACCTAGTTCCATTTCATTTTTAACAACGGTTGATAATCATAAACTATCCGTCATAGGATCGTCAATAATAAATTTATCCATTCAAAATTGGAAAACTACAGTTTCGGCATTAGTAATTGAATCTTCTCCAAAACCTTTAATTCTTGGAATGAAATTCTTGCTGGAAAACAAAAGCATAATTAATTTTCATGATCATACTATAACGTTTAATAATAATACAGCACAACCTATCACAATTGATATTCATAAATCTACTATCAGGGACCTTTGGCAACTCAATACAACTTCAATTAAAACTTTTAATAATTTTTTGGATAAAATTTCTAATCCTAATGAACAAAATACTAAATATAAATTAACTTTAACAAAAGATACTGAAATTTGGCCGAATGAAGTGAAAATTGTTAGTTTACAGCTACATAAAAATGGAAATTTTTCAAATAACCTTTATGAAATATGTTTGCAAGAAATCGTTTTAAGTCGATATAAATTAATTGTACAAGATATCAAACGGGGTAGCACAAAAATGTGGAAGCTAACATTACAATCAAATAATTTAAATAAAGTACGTTTATTTAAAGGTACTACGTTGGCATATTTTGAAATTATTAATGACTCAAATTTGTTAGCGACTCTTGATGTTTACGATAATTCAAAATGCATCAAACATGACATAAATCCTTCGTTAACAATAAATGAACAAAAACAACTACAACAGTTAATAAATGAATATCAAGACATTTTTGCAACTAGCTTCTCAGAAATGGGCTCAACTAGTTTAGTGGAACACGAAATAATAGTTGAAGGCTCCGACCCAATTAAATCAAGACCATACAGAGTGTCTCATAAAGAAAGAGAAATAATTCAGGAACAGATAGATGAAATGCTCAAGTATAACATAATTCGTGAATCACAGAGTGATTGGGCATCGCCAATTGTTTTAGTCAAAAAGAAAGATAATTCTATCAGATTTTGTATAGATTATAGAAAACTGAATGCAGTTACGAAAAAACAAGTTTACCCATTACCAGTTATACAGGACCTACTTAGTTACTTAAATGGGTCTTGTTATTTTTCTTCCTTGGATATGTTTAGCGGATATTTTCAAATTAATGTAAAAGAAAATGACAAGGAAAAAACGGCTTTTGTCTCTCCGGATGGACTGTATGAATTCAATGTAATGTCTTTCGGTTTAACAAATGCTCCTAGGACATTTCAAAAAATGGCAGATAAAGTTTTTGCAGATTTAAAATTTAAAGGTTTACTTTTGTACATGGATGATATTATCATTTATTCAAAAACCTTTGAGGAACATTTAGTTCGCCTTCAGCAAGCTTTTGATAAATTACGTTATTACAAACTAACATTAAAACCTAGTAAGTGCAGCTATGCAAAGACAAAAATAACTATTTTAGGACATACAGTAAATGCAGAAGGCATCTTACCAGATAATACAAAAATACAAGCCATAATACAATTTCCAACTCCAACAACAGTTAAGAAGGTACAGTCATTTCTTGGTATCTGTAATTACTACAGGAATCACATTGAAAATTTTGCCAGAATAGCTAAACCACTTTACGAAATCACTAAATCATCTGTTAAATTCTCTTGGACAGCAATGCAACAAGAGGCATTTGATACACTTAAAGAAAAATTAACAACTGCACCCATTTTACGTCATTATGATCCTCACGCAGAAACAGAGTTAAGAATAGATGCAAGTATTGAAGGACTTGGTGCCATTTTACTACAGAAATTTAACAATGAGTTCTTTCCAATTGCATTCATTTCCAGAGGCTTGACCAAAGCTGAAAAAAATTACTCGATTTCCGAATTAGAAGCCTTAACAGCTATTTGGAGTTTAACATATCTGAGACCTTACGTCTATGGAAAACATATTACCATAGTTACAGACCATCACTGCCTATGTTGGTTACGCAGTGCTAAAGGCATAAGCGGTCGGCTAGTACGCTGGTCGATACGACTTCAAGATTTTGATTATACAATCAAACACAAACGTGGAGTCTTAAATAGAGACGTTGATGCTTTATCCCGTAATCCATGTCAAGTAGCTTCAGAATTTGATGAACTTCAAGCAGATTACGTACCGACATTCATCATGGTACCAAATAATATCAGCAACCTACAACATCAAGATAAAAACTTAGCCAAACTTTTTATAGCATTAGAAAATATACAAGACACAACTTTAACAATTAGTGAACGTAAACGTGCTAAGTCATTTATATTAATAGATAGTGTCCTTTACAAGAAAAATGCTAGTTCAGAGGGTTCTCAATATCTTTTAATGGTACCAAATACCCTTAAATTCGAAATTTTATATAATAACCATGATGCTCCAATGGCAGGACATTTAGGCATTACAAAGACATATCACAAAATTAAAATGAATTACTATTGGGATGGATTGTTAAAAGACGTAAAGAAATATGTTTCAGGATGTCAATCCTGTCAAGCACGAAAAGGGAGTACGCAAAAACCCCCTGGTCAATTACAACCAATCACCATAGGTGTGCCATTTGAAAAAGTAGGAATAGATTTAGTAGGCCCCATTCATAGAAGTCAACGTGGTAAAACAACAATAGTTGTCGCTACAGACTATGCTACGCGTTACTGCGAAACACGGGCACTAGCAAGTGGTAAAAGTGAGGGAGTGGCACAATTTATATTAGAACAAATAATATGTAGGCACGGAAGCCCAAAATATTTAATTTCAGATCGAGGAAAAGTTTTTCAATCACAACTAGTTACAGAATTACTAAGACTAATGGGTACTAATTCACGGATGACTACTTCATATCACCCCGCTTGTAATGGATTAGTTGAACGTACTAATCATACAATCGTAGACATGCTTAGTGTGTATACAAATACTAAACAAACTGACTGGGATAGACATTTAGTTCATGTCACATGGGCTTATAATGTATCTCGTCAAGAAACAACTAAATTATCACCATTTATGTTAGTATATGGTAGGCAACCAAGATTACCAACAGATGTTCAGTTAAACATACCGGTCGAAACTCTCGATGTTATACAAGCACGAGATCAAGCATTGTTCGCAAGAAACCTAGCTGTTCAAAATATTAGAAGTCAACAAATTAAAGATAAAAATCGTTATGACTCGAAACATAGGTTACTAACTTTTGAAGTTGGACAAAAAGTAAAAGTCTTTACACCTATTCGGAAAATAGGAAAGACCGAAAAACTCTTATTGAGGTGGTTCGGTCCATATGAAATTATAGAAAGGAAGTCAGAAGTAGATTATCTAATTAAAAAAGGTACCGCACCTAATGCTAAATGTGAGGTCGTGCACATTTCTCGGATACTGCCCTATGTAGATCCATGGGATGTGTTGGCAGAAAATGAATCTTCTTTGGAAAATTCAACTACTTCCTTTAACAGTAATAACACAGACAATTTCAATCCGGTTGGACCCTCGGATGAAGTTGAGACTTTAATTGCCGTATAGCTAAAAAATAAAATAAAAGTCATACATGTATTAACTAAGTAATACATAAAGTAATTTTAAAAGTAATAGTAATAGCCTCATACCATGATTACCACTCTTCTTGAAGTTTCTCTGGTGGTAATAAGACAATTTAATATAAATGAATAAATATATTATGCAAAGCATAATAATGATCAGCTTTAACAAAAGTCAGGAATTTAATTCTCATCTAAATGAATCTTTTCACATATTTTAGAATTGAAGGGCCATTTCTGATTTACTTCGGTTAGAGAAAAGAGATTTTTCTCTGTATTTGTGTACTGTCATATTGATTATAGAGGCATAATCAAGTTTCTGACAAAGAGATGTCCGAAATCCTACGTAGGTAAATATGCTCCAATTTATTTGTCCAAAGGACTTAGTTGATTCCCCTATATTAGTTTGCTCCGGGAGTGTATTTTAATTGTTTTGAGACATCTAATCTCTTGTTCTTTTTATTAAAGTTACTGTTCTCCAGTATTGGAAAGTTTTCTAAGGCGCCAAAAGAAAATTAAGAAGTAATTTTGAAAATCAGACAAGGGGAAATCTAACGACCTTTTTGTTGTAAAGCGCGCGTATTTTTAAAGGGGAAAGAGAAACAGGAACTTTCTACAGGATAGAAATGTTCAGGCGTTAGATAAGGCTGATCACTTTTTAATTCAAGTTTATTGCAAAAGTAATTAATTGAGAGGCATAATTTATATAACCTATTTTAATGAAATTGCATGCTTTGAATTGAAAGGAAATGGTGTTAAAAAGAAATAATGTTATAAAGATAACAAATGAAATGAATTAAAAAGAAATTAAAATAATGTTATGAAGATAACAAATAAACTCGAATAATACAAAATCTAAATAGAACATAAGTTCTATAAATTGCAATATAGACAGAATACAGGTCATTAACTGCAAATCTGCATGAGAAAATACATTTAATAGTGGATTGCTAGACAAACGTCGGTAAATGTAGACTACAATAGACTGCCTGTACGGATTTTTATGTTAACATTGATAACTTAGTTATTAATAAACTCACTTGCAGATGTAAATTGCGAATTTCTTGTTTGAAATATTAATCTCACTTTATGGAACCTTTTAAGACTGAATCCTTTCTCAAAGTTCAGGAATTTAGGGTATCCAAAATCCTTGTATAATTGTAATAGGATTTCTTTCTGAAACATCTATTCAAAAAATTAGTTCCAATAATCAATAATTAGTAATTTAAATAATAAGGGGAAAGTCGACTTAGAACTGTCAAGCTTAGATAAAAAGACTAATAATTGTATTTTTAATTACTGGATATTCGTAATACCTGATTATGAAATTTTAACAATTGTTTGTGATGATTTTATTTCTAAGGACATAACGCTCAAAGGAGTCGGTGAGATTATATTATCCTCACGATGCTCAGGTCATACAAAAAATGTAATTTTATTACCGCATACTGAAATATTAAGCAAAGAACTCACGTTGGAATATGTTCCACCAATTAATTTGGACCTGAACCATTCTGTTTTTAAAAATTTTTCAAACGTAATACCACACATGAATCTTAGCTCAAATTACCGTTCTATAGCTAAAAATTTGGATGATCTAGGCTTATTAAGTGATAAGTTTGATGAAATAAACGAGTTAGCTACAAAAATTGTTAATAACAAACCAGTACACTCAAGAAATTTCTCAGACATTCAATATTTTCTTTTAAGTTTGATTATTCTAACAGTCCCTTACATTATATTCAGACTTGTATTAAAATATGTAAAAGCCAAACAAACAAGAAGAGAACGCATGCATTTAGAAGAACTTGCAAGAGATTTTGATATGATTGATATTGAAAGGGGAAGACGTTTTCAAAACGCCCCTGAGTCACATGAACACAGTTCACTGTAATAAGATTTAATAAAGCTATGACACAAGGAGTTTTCTATTACTAGATATGAGGTCAATCACTTATTAATTGAACCCCATATTTATTATATTAATATTAAAATATTTACTAATAATTTTGATTCTATTTGTATCCACAATATCGCACCGCTTGCTTATGTACAATTACTAACATATAATTATCTAGAAATTAATTTGAAATTCTTATAGTATTGCTGTATTCTTTGTTCTTAGGGTGTGTTTTATGCAATGTAAGCAATTTTCAATACTTAGAAGATTTACGGTCTAAATTTATACTTCAGAAAAAGTAATTGCTACAATAGTTAAAGAAAATTACTTCAAGAACTTCTAACAATGAAAGTTGTAAATTATACAAGTTAATTTTATACTTACTGTTAATTTTATAGCTTATAATACTTGCACACACACAAAAAACTTTAAACAACTTGCGAGTAGCTGTCAGCAGTGTTGCCAGGTCAAAATTTTAAATTTCCCTAAAAGAATCTTGAAAAATTCCCTAGATTTCCCTGAACTTGAGATTATGTCTTGAGATACTGGTGCTTAAAATTAAATGAGATTTTTTAGGGAGGAGAGATTTTTTAGTGAGGAGAGCTTTTTTAAAATTGTGTATAATAATTACAATAATATAAAATAATATTGTTTAGATACAAGAATAATAATCGTTTTATTAAACATATATAAAATGTAATACAAGTAGTAAAAGGATAAAATAAAGGTAAAAACTAATAATTTTAAGAGTACCTACTATTATATGTATAAATACTTATTTCACGTAAACATTTAATCTGTAGTTTTATACATGGTATTTTGAAATTTGGACAGTAATTCTTTATTTACCGGAAACTTAAAACAATTTGATTTTTTAAGCAAATGTTTACTTAACATAATTCCATTTAACGTTAACGTTAACCTATTACGAACTTTTGTTTTGTTTAAATTTATTTGAGAAAAAATTCGTAGCGCTCGAATGAGGAAGACTAAAAATAGTGAATACAAAGTTACTTAAAATTCGAAACATTTGTGTACCATCACCCAATTTTATTTTTGCACATTTAAGCCAAAACTTAAAAAAAATCTCTGAAACCGAATTTCCCTAGATTACTGTAAAAATTCATAGAAATTCCCTTTTCCCTTTACATTATAAATATTCCCTAGATCTAGGGAATTTTCCCTAGACCTGGCAACACTGGCTGTCAGTCAGTTACTGAGTAACTTTGACTGCGCATGTAAAGTGAATCGAAGCAGATTATCATATACAGGAGGTAGCAAAAGTATTAATTTGCAACCCTTACTCAAATGTGCTTATTTCTGAAAATGTAGAAACCAACACAAAAGAAAATACTGTGGGGTAATTTAATAGTCATTTATTATATTATAAGATCTATTAATAATTGCAAAATTACAAAGAAAAAAAAAAAAATGTATTTCTTTTTTTTACGGCTTTTATACCGCGGGCGCTGTTTCATTCCTTTGCAATTGGTCCATGGCGTCGTGTATGACCATTATTGGGGTGATATTAGGCACCATCTGCTCAGGGGAAGGAGCAGGTCCAGCGAATAAGCCATCAAGAATTAGGGGGTCCTCCTCGTCCAGGTATTGGAATGTTACCCGCGATAGACTGGGAGCTACGCCATGCACCCGAATGACAACGAAATCGGTAGGTATATTTATACCATATACGTAGAATCGATTTCCGGGGCACACGACGTAGATCCGTCCTGGCCCAATTTGAGTTGTCACCCATGATGTGATAATTGTGAGGGGATAAGCGCTGTTGACATCGACGCCCTGCAGGCGCCATCCTTCAAGCAGTTCTGAAAATAAATAAATAAAAAACCAAATTAAATTAAAAATATATAGAGAAAACAAAACCCAAGTTATTTTTGACAACTGGATGTTAAAATCACTCAGTAGAGAAAAAAAAAATGTTAGAATAACTTTGGACTTACGCACTGCAGGCAACAAACAAATGTCGATCGGAGATGAGGTATGTGTTACAACCTGAGTCTCGTCAAAGTTCATTTTTTATCTTGGTTATTAACAGACTTGTTTGAAATAATCAGAAATGTAAATGAAGTTCCCCCAGGACAACAAATGATTATATAGGACAATTTTGCTAACTCAGCAAAGATGAGACGTTTCACCCCCGCGCGAAACATCGCAGGTCTTGATACAATAGTATTTTCGAAAATAATAAGAAAACTGACATTTTAGACCACAAAACGTATTTTTGAGATTGATAATGTGATTACACAGTTTAATTTGCATATTTCAAATAGTTTAAAATCATGTAATAGATGTAATTTACCTTTAATTAAGTATTATGTTCACTTACCTTTTGAAAAAAAAAATTATTAATTTGTAATTACCTATGTTGCGCCATCTCTGTAGAACTTATGATTCTTATACCTTTAGACACAAAGGAACTCACAAATATACTTAACTCTATTCACTTAAGTTATGTTCACAACCACTATTTACCGCATGTAGAATTATAAGTAGTACTAAACTACTTAAATAGAGAGTGTTTATAACTAGCTTTTATTATGGTTTTTATCACGATAGGTTTTTATGTATACTTTAAACATTTATCTATATAACATAAGATGTAACTTTGTTTAACTATTAACCATTGCTTGTACGCTTTATACACACATTGGGCTTATGTTTTGTGTTTAGTAACTGTTATGTATTTTAGGGTATTCATCGATCTCCTTTTGACTTTGTGAGTAAGGAGACCCCATACGCAACAGTTGTTTGTAAGGGGAGGGAAATGTCACAAGCAGATCGATTAGATATTTATTAAGTATTGATTGGGTATTAATTAAGTATCTTTTATGCTAATCGAATGTAACTACAATGTAAGATAATTGCATCATGTTGAAATGGCTTGATGGTGACTCATTTGTTATTGCAAGTTAGTGCAGGTGTTCAATCCATATTTCATCATGTTATTTCATCATGTAAAACAAGTAACATCCTGTCAGTGTGCAATCACTAAATATAGACTTAAGGACATTGTAAATGGAATGCAATAGATAGGAGGGGAGCTAATATACTATAAAAGGATTAACATGCCACAAGGAAACAAGAACTAGTCAGTCAGTCGACATCAATATCAAGATCAAGTTCGTCCATACCAAGACAAACAGCTCCTAGCTGTGAGTCATCAGACTTGGTAACATCAACCCATACCAAGACCAAGAAGGCTACAGTCTCGTCAACATGGTTTCAACCCCAGCTACGCTCTATCTACTAATAGCTATGCTATTCATGTAAGCCCACCTGTGTGGTGTATCATTTAATATTAAGTCAATAATGTAACTTGTGCTTAAATATAACTATTAAAAGGTTGATGTGTTTCCATCCAGACCATGTCACTAAATTATAACGTGACAATATGATGCACCAAAAATGCCCCGCTAAAGGATGGCTTTTATTTCCTTTCATTTACATAGTGAGCTTATTAAAAGTTTCAAACATCGTTGCCACATATTTTTTTCAAACAACTTGGTACAAAAATATCAATTTTGAAAGCTAATATTTCAGGATAATGAGGTGTTATGAGCATTTTATTTATTACCCACTATGAAAAAATACTTAAATTATTTATATGAAATGATGAGAAGTTTCAAAATCCACATGAATTCAAAGTTGAGTTCTCAATTTAACTTCTTCATTCCTCAGCAAATTAGCGGCTAAGAATTTTTTTACTATTTTTCCTACACTTCAATTATTATTCCCTACAACGTACTGAAGAGATTATGCGCCATTTTTGAATCACCCTGTATACATATAGCTTAAGTATTAATGTTCTCACTCGTTCAATTTTATGTTTTGGATTAAACGTCGGGACGCGCGCCGTTTTCCTAGGGAGGCGGAATGTTACATTTGGGTCATTTCAAAATAATTTCGTATTTGTTCAATTATAATTGTTATTCAAATCGCAATTGGAATGTTAGCTTTATAATAACATTGGCCTAATTGTCCTATATTTGAATAGAGTTGCAATGGTTAATTGCTGCAATCCTTGTTGTTAGCAAGTCTACTTATTTTCAAAGTGCTGATAAGGAGGATTGCAGGGAAAGAACGAGTGGGGCATTATAAAAGGTTTAGTTCTTTAGTTAGGGAGTTAGTCTTAGTCTTAATTAGTCAGAGTTCTAATTAGTGCTAGTGAGAGTCAGAGTCTTCGCTCCAGGAGTCTTAGTGCTAGATAGAGTCAAGTAGTCAGAGCCGAAAATGCTGAGTCTCATTAATCTGGTCTTAGGGTAAGATAAGTAGTTTTAATTTTATAATGCTAAGTTCGTTTAGTTTATTTTATCTTAATAAAATTAGTTGTTAGAGTAATAGTCGTTTTGTGTTCTCATCCATAATCCCGATGGCTGGTGATTCCCTAATTTATATTAGGGACTCGCTGGCGTTACGCACCCGTTCCCCCAGGGCGTAACAATAGTCTTGTTTTAGGAGTGGTTCCAGTTTATCTACATCTGCTTCTGCAAGTATAAATGTAACATAAATACGCATACCTTCTTCTTCTATAAGCGTTAGAAGTTGACCACATTGTGTACTTTCATCCTTTTTTACAATTTCTGTGGCATTTAGGTACCTAGGTTGTAAATCGTTGCTTCCAGAACTTCCAGTTTTCCGCCAAGTTACCAGACATAATCATAGGTGGTATTCCTCTAAAATCCATTTTTTCTTGTTCTCTGTGCACTCCGGCTTTCTTTAAATGTTGTATTTTATACCTAATAATTTGTTACTGTAACCAAATTACACTTGCACGTGGACAATTAATTATTAATGTTTGCACGTAGTGGTTCTTTACGCGACTGCGCCATGTAGTGAAACTACAAAATAATAATATGTTAAAATATTGACACTATGAAAATCTTTTGACATATTGGTTACTTGTTTATATGAGCCTTTTACATATCAAATTTCTTATCTTTCTTTCAACCATATTTAAAATTTTGCAGTTTTACATAGTTGACATCGTCGTTTATAGAATTGCTTATTGTTAATTAAAATTTTTACACAAAATGAAATTAAAAAAAGTGTTTTGGTGTGTTAATTCCACCTATTTTCAATTTTTTTTAACTTTTTTCTTTAATTCATAAATTTTTGCTTATCAGGTAAGAATTTACAAAGTTTTTTGAGGAAGATTCCTTTCACTTATCTATTTAATTTTTTTTTTACAGAATGTAACATAACATTATCAACTTTTAATTATATATTCTGTTAATACTGAAGAAGGTTTATAAAAAAAACCGAAATATATATATTTTCTGCCTTTGAAAAACTCTTTTGTTGTTCTTTGTTTTATCATTAATTGGCTGCAATAATTAATTTCAAAAACTTCAAATGTAATTTCTAATCTTTCTTGGGAAGGTTGTCAATAGTCCAAGATTAGGATAGATAGGTGCAAGAAAAATAAACTGATAATCCTAGCAGATAGTCATGGTAGGAACTTAAGACAAATCTTCGAAGATTGCAATAAACTTCCACATCTAACCGTAGAACTAATATTTAAACCATATGCAGGTACGAATATGTCATCGATAACATAGAGAATATTGCTAAATCCTTGACAAAAGCCGATTACGTGCTCTGTATCGGCGGTACGAATGACATTGAACACAAAATTAGTATAAGATCCTCGCTAGAAAAGTGTATCAAAAATTGCAACAACACAAACATTATTTTCACTACGGTACCCTATAGATATGACAACAAGAAATACTTGAATGACAGAATTTATAAACTAAACTGTAAAATGCATAATTTTCTGAAATTAAATAAAGCGCACGTAATTGATATAAATACATCATTAAACCGCACCAATTATACAGGACACGGTCTCCACCTAAACACATCCGGCAAACTTACCATTGCTGATCTACTAATGGGAAAAATTCAATCTTTGAACAACCAAAATAGCGAGCAAGATTTGACTCGGCTAAATGTCATTACCATCATAAATACTAGCGCGATAGTAAACACCAACAACTTATTAGAAGAACCGGGTGAGCAATTAGCGGACGTTTCAATACAATCCGTGACGGGTCTGGTCCAGATGTTTGAGAACAAACGCGTTACTAGTGAACCCAGGCTGTCAGCCCAAAGCACCGAACAAACTGAATCACCTTCACCAAATTTGCTTAATCCAGATCAACCAACCTCTTTTTTAGGAAAAAAAGAATCGATAACAGATTCGAAATCATGCATGTCAATATACAGTGCATAAGAAACAAATACAATATTCTCGATATTCTAGCGTCTAAACATAATTTTAATGTCCTAATGATTAGTGAGCATTGGTTAAGGGAAGAAGAAAAACATCTATATAATTTAAAAAGGTATAATTTAGCCTCTAGTTTTTGCAGATCACAATACAGAGGAGGGGGTGTTTGTATATTTACAAGAAAGGATGTAAACTCTACAAAAATAGACTTATTTCATAACTTAAATGTCGATCTACATTTCGAATGTTGCGGTGCAAGACTAAATGACCTAAACTGCGTTATCGTAACTGTATATCGTTCTCCAAACGGGAATATTGAAATATTTAAAAAAAATTTGTATGAAACGCTCCATATGATTTGCAACAAATATAAAAGTAGTAACGTTCTGGTGGGCGGTGATTTTAATATAAACTTTGCAGATAATTCCAAAATTACGATGGAAGTGATTAATATATTTCATTCTTTTAGACTAGAAAAAATCATCACTGATTTTACCAGGGTACAAAGAAATTTCAAAACTTGTATAGACAACCTTTTTTCTAATTTAGAAGTCATGGCTTCATCTGTCCAAGAGTTTCACCTGTCAGACCACAAGGCACAAATTGTAGCCTTCAACGACACATCAAAAAATAAAATTTCTGTATATAAAACCATTTTCAACACTAGCAGTACTAATAAAAATATATTTGCAAACTACCTACAATTAGAAAACTGGGTGAACTTATACGCAGAGTCCGATCCAAATTGTATTATAGATATTTTCTACAACACTTTAAATCACTATCTAACCCTAGCATTTCCCATAATTAGAATCAAAACAAATCATAACTTTAAAAACCACGCCTTACTTGCAAATCAAGAGATCTTAAGTTGCCAAACAAGAGCTCGACAAAATAGGTAATATTATAAAACTCAAGTTGAATGATTCTGATAGTATTAAATCCGAATTTAAAGGTAAAAAGTATTTATATGAACAGTTAATCATTAAATTTAAGAAGGACCGCGTAAATAACCAAATAGCGCACTCTAACAACAAACAAAAAACGATATGGAACTTCATCAACAACATTATCGGTAAAGGCAACAACAAGAATAATACAACTTCTATAACACCTCAAATGTTCAATAACTTCTTTGTCCAAATACCAGTTGACATTCTAAACAAAATACCTAAATCGCGCCAGACTCACGAGGAGTATTTAAAATTAAATTTCACAAAAAATAATAGTTCAATTTTTTTTCATGCCACTACAGAAGCAGAAGTGCAAATGGTCATTAAATCGTTGAAAAACTCGAAATCCATGGACTTCTACAACCACACAACCGGGATGTATAAGGAAAATGTATTACCTACACTTATCTACGCCTATCACATACATTATAAATACCATACTAAGCGCGGGAACATTTCCAACAAAATTAAAAAAAGCCAAAATCGTACCCATTTTAAACTCAGGCGACACTGAAGACACAGGTAATTACAGGCCGATTGCATTAATTCCCATTCTAGCTAAAATAGTTGAAAAAATTATTTCCATCAGAATTATAAACTTTTTCGATCAAAATCATTTGTTCACAAAAAACCAGTTCGGCTTTAGAAAAGGTAGAAACACTTCCGATGCAGTGTCAGAACTTATTAATTACATAACGGATGGCTTCGAAAACAAAACATCAACGGTAGCCCTATTCCTAGATTTAAGTAATAAGGCTTTTGACTGTGTCTCGAAAGATATTTTAATTACTAAATTGGAATTTTACGGTCTTAGAGGCATAACGTTGCAACTCATGACATCTTACTTGTCCGATAGGACACAGTGTGTGTCTTACAAAGACCAGATTAGCAATTTACTACCAGCGGAACACGGTGTTCCTCAAGGCAGCATACTAGGACCACTCCTTTTTTTAATTTACGTCAACGACTTACCCTGTGCTATGCCAGTTTTTTCTATTTTATTCGCTGACGACACAACCCTAGCTAAATATGTAAAATCCAAAACTGACGAAAGCATAATTCAACTGAGAGCTAGTATTGTCAATGATGCCACTGATTGGTTCAATGCAAATAAGCTATGTCTGAACACCAATAAAACAAACACTTTAGTTTTTTAAAAAAAATCAACTGTCTCAGAAACAACAAAATTCCTAGGACTCACATTAGATAATGAACTAACATGGCACGCACACATAGATATCTTGGCAACAAAACTGTCAAAGGCTGTATATGCTATCAGGCAAATAAAAAATAGAATTAGTTTGGAAGCCGCTATAACGGATTACCACTCCCTATTTCACAACACCATGACCTACGGTTTGATAAACTGGGGCGCATCCAACCAAATACAGAAAATCTTTTTAATTCAAAAAAGGGCTGTAAGAATTCTGGCAGGCGTGAGTCACTTGGATAGCTGCAAGCCATACTTCATTAAATTCAAAATCTTAACTCTGCCTTCAGCAATAATATACTGTAATTTGGTATATCTTAAGGAGCACTCTTGTAAACATCCAAAAAACGGTGATACCCATAACTATTGTACCCGTTACCGAGACGATATATAGATACCTCAACAAAAATTGGAAAGCACAAGGAGAAAAAATCTACGAATAAAACTATTCAACTCTCTTCCGCTTGAAATAAAAAACACACCCCTCAAAACTTTCAAACTACTATTAAGAAGACACCTCTCTAGCCACGCTTATTACAACATAGATGATTTTACGCCAACAACTATCCAATAGGACATTTGTTTCACTTTGTCACTTATATGTGTCATGCATAGATTTGTTGTATATATTATTTTACATATTTTATATTTTTATATTTTAATGTCTTTTATTGTGTATTATGTATTATATCGTGTCGACTTGTCAAACCACTACGGTGTACTTTTTGACTAATAAAAAAGATAGATAGATAGATTTAGTAGCAGAATCGTTTTTGTAAATCGGGGTTTCATCAATAAAAATAAATCTTATATTAGAGTACCTAGTCTTCTTTATGTTTTAATTAACATTTTAAATAATTTATATTTGAGTAGATTGTTTTGGACAGTTCTGGGACACTCCCCCCACTCCTAACTATCAAGGTCAACTCTCAAGGTCAAGGTCAGATCTCAAGGTCAAGGTCAGATCTCAAGGTCAATGTTCAAGGTCATTGTCCTTGAATATTAACCAAGGTCACTCCCTTAGACCAAGGCCGAACGCAAGACTAGAGCTAGTAATTGAAACAGTGTAACATTTAATAATTTTATTTAGAAATGGTATACATTTATTAATACAGTATTTATTCACACAGTATTACATATGAACATGTCGAGTAACCTCAAAAAATATCAATTTTCTTGCATGTGTTGTCCTCATGAAAATCAAGATTATCAAAATCTCCAGTAATTTCTAGGTGTACACGATTCAAGTATTTTGAGTTCTTCAAAGCAGCGTTCTTGATAAAAGTTTTGTCGAACCACTCATCGAATCGGGTATCACAATTTACTTCGGTATGTGGAATATCAATACTTTTAATTCCTTTGCTAATACAGCTGACAGACCCTTTAATTTGCAAACGCTGATCACAAGAGTTGTCTAGCATCACTAGTAAGTTATTAATAATTTGCGGTTTAACTTGTAGCATACAACAATTGTAGCAGTAACCTAAAGAAGCTACACCATCTAATACGTACTCAACAGTCAAAGTTGGGTGCAACATGTTTACAGCTCAAGATAAATTTTCAACTGCAGCAAAGTAGTTGTAACATCTTGTATATAGTTAGGGAAACACTGAATTAAAGTTTCTTAATATAAGTTTTATTACATTTAAACAAAGTAATACAAACAATAGGATTATTTAAAACAATGTCTAGAAATGTGCGAAAGCAGTGTGTTTATACCAAGTTGAACGTTCCGACCTGAGTCAGTATTTCCAGCAACATCTTCGCCCCTTTGAGTGTGTTCGTTCGATTGCAATTTGTTTTCTAGTAGTTTTAGAAGATAATCAATTCCATTCAAGTTGGCAGCTAATTCGAAACCGTTCAGAGTGTTGAAAACCTCATCCAGCAAACCCTTAGCAATTTTAAATTCATTCATTAAATTAGCAAACTTGCAGCTTTGAGACCATCGGAGGTGTTCAGTTAGAGGATCATCCGCAGATTCCCACTCATAAATTCGAATTCCGCAGGAGTAGCATTGAACGTCGTCAACACCTTCACAAGCACGAAAGAAACCTGCATTGGCAAGGGATTCAGGAGATTGAGTCCTGATCCAATTTGTGCGAAATGTTTTTAAACGTTCCAAATACGATTGGTAATGTTGACCGTTAACTTCGAAACACATGTTGGTTGTAGATGTCGAGAACAACTGACTAACAGGAAGCTGCTAGTCCGTGTTTATATAGTAGAAGTCGAATGGGCGGAGTCATATTGGTTGAGGTTAAGTGTGGTTGGTTCAGGTATTACTGGTCAGACCAGAAATACGCAATATGACCCAAATACGAATCGATACATCGAACCATAAATTTTAGTATTGGGTCCACAACCTGTTTCCTGTAGCAGTGGTGAAGCGATCCGTTGATAGGGAACGGTCGGCTGGTAAATTTCACCACGTCCTGGAGGAGCTCTCCGTGACTCATTGTCGTGCAGTGAATTGTTGCAACCGCATATAGTTAGCGATCCTCTGTCGGTGTTGATGGTGGACTTGGTGGTGCATCAGCCGGAAACACGCCTCCGAAAAACTCTCGAAACATATTATAAAAGTAGTATTGGTCTTCCAGAGGAAGAACTTCATTAAAGTCGTTGTATACGAATGCCGCCATGGTAGGAAACTGATTGGTGTCACTTTCAAAATTCGATTAAATACTGAACGTTGAACCTTGAACGATAGCGGAACTGGTAATTTCAAGGTGAACAAGTAGACTGTCAAAAAGACCTTGAAGAGTTACCCCACCCACTACAACCCCACTCTCACCCCCACCCTTACCACCAACCTTCCCCAACCCCACCCCGCGAACTCATGTAACCTTGAAATATGTGTATATATGAATAGTTTTGAATCTACGGAGGTTAGTTCCAAATCGTCAGTGTGTAATAAGCCGTTCGTAACGTAAGAAACAAAAGTGCTATGGATAATTTATTACAGTGTATCGAAAATGCTGCGAATCAAGTGAAGCATAAATCTGCTGAAGCGTCTGTGATAAGCAGTGCAAAGTATTGTCCAGTACTACTACGACGTCGAAGCTATCCTCTCAATAAATCGAGGAGTAAATTCGTTGTTGTTGGTTTGTCTGGCTACACACCGTTTACACCTGTTATACAGTTGCATGATTTGGTAACATTAGACGAGACTGAATTGAAAATTCTGTTTGAAAATCGCGGAGCAATAGCAAATTATTTCGCAAAAGATGTTCAACTACAGTCATTGAATTTAAGCGGTTCAAAGAAAATTAACTTTCAAACAGTGGGTCCAGTCAAAGTAATGTGTTAAAGACCTCACTGAAGGTGGTGGTGAAATTTATCTTGGAGTCGAGTCGTTGTTGGAATTGTGGAGTTTACAGCATTCAATTGGTTATGGCGCTGAAATGCTGAAAACATTGGAATTTTCAACATTTTATACAAGTATTATAAAAAGTGTCGCTCAAATATCAGGAGACGTAAAACAAAACATTGAAAGTATTTTGTTAAATCTGAATATCAAATCAGAAAACGTTGAGTGCATGATTGAAATGCTAAAATATTGCGAGGATATAATAAGATGCGATATTGAACTTGAACAATATTTACAAGTACAGACGCAATAATTAAATATGTGGATGGCTTATGGAGAGGCTTCCAGGCCAACGGCCACGGACTTACGTACATCAATAATCAGAGCTGAAAGTGAGTTTAGTGACTTAGTGTTCTATTACGAACACGAAAGTGTGTATAACTTTTGGAGCTACTGTAGCAGTGGACTAGAAGAACTTGCAAAATCGGCCAAATTGTATGAACGTGCTGCATCCCTTTGTCGCGAATTTCTAGACGGTGAAATTTCTGTAACGAACTTGATTGCACAACTGGACCGTATGAAGTTGGACACGGAAGAAATTAAGAAATTTAAGACTTTGGAAGATCGTAATGATGGTGGTAAAATTCGATATGACTAGGAACAAAGTGTATAATATGGTTGCATGGAGATATGCCTATGAAGCTGCTAGAAAAGGAACGTGGCAAATTGCAGCGTTAGATCGTAGCAGATTTAAAAGAAGAATTGTAGAAACGGCTACGGTCCTGGAGGAGGTTTTGAATGTGAATCATAGGACTCTCATATATATTGAACGTTTTTTATAACTTTATTAACAGTATTAACTGTGTTAACTTAACTATTACTAGCTTTTAGATAATAATGTACTATAAATGTATTTTTCTTCAAGCGTATCATAATATCCGTATTGTTGTACAGAACTGGCTATGTAGAAGGAAGTCATTTTGTTAGTAGTCAAATAATGAAAATAATGTTACTAGTACAATAATGTGTTTACCTATCCATGGCAACGGCAGTATTTTGGCCATAGCTCCGCCCCCCAAGGTTGGTAGAGGGGAGAGCGTTGTTCTGTCGAAATGACTTTTTAGGAAATATTTATTTACAGCAACAGAATATTTTTACACTTGAAGAAAAAATAGTATATATTATTCGGAGTAGAACGTCTTATTTGTGTTTCGCTCACTTGCACAGCCTCGGCGCGTGCGCCTCGGCCGCAATATGAGCTCAACACAAAAAGAACTCTTTCTACTCCTAATAATATAATATACTATAATCTTGTAGTATGTGCGTATTGGAAATAAATATATCTCTTAACTAATTTTATTTGAAATTTATTAAATGAAACTATTTCGTAAATAAAAAGATTTATTGAAAAACTATTGCATTACATAGTGTTGGTATAAATGATAAACGTTGGGTAAAGCACAGTAACAAAGCGTTTTCAAATGATACATGCAGGCTGGTTTAGATGCGGTTCTTCAATTTCAATGATGTTTTTGCAGGTATATGCTCTTAAAAATTTCGCCTTCTCATTCCCTTTTATATAAATGACATCAGCATCTCGAACAAGTCGCTGAAAGATTTTTGGAAAAAGGAAGACTGGTGTATGTCCATCATCCCAATTAATACAATGGTGGTTATTCATCAACCAAGTAGCTTGCTGCTGAAACTGGTGGGGTAGTGTTGAGAAGGAAAATGGGGATTTAAAGATGTGATGTGAAACAGTCTTTCCATCATACGCAGCTAATTCTTTTGGAGTAAATTCTTTGTCAGACGTCTTGAAACCTTGAACATCCACTATAACAAACATATTGATGCTTCAGTACTAGAAGCGACACTGCTTCTTCGAAGGTGTCCGACCAACTGGAGTACTAATCATTTAAAGTTGTTTAACCGCTTTCGTCAGAGCATTAAACGAAAAAACGCGATCATGCAACACCAAGCAATACGCTGTTGTATCGTCGGCTACGTTGGTGGCTGTTTCAAATTCTAATCTAAACACCACTGCATTCGCCTGAATGTAGTCTTTTTGATTTGAGCAATCTACAACAATAAGAGGAGCTACTTTCTTGAAGTCCGGTAGAGATAGCATAGGCTCATCGTGTTTCTTGTAATATGTTGATTGGAAGTGGGAATACATGTCGTATAGGGTTGCATAATGATTATTAGCGATATCGATATTCAAATTATCATATGGATATCTTTCGGTGTTCAAGTATACTCTAATATTTTTGATATTGCAATGATCGAATGTAGATAATATTAGTATAAGTAGGGAAAATTTTGCAATTTTGTATCTAAATGCTCGTAGTAGCCTATTAGGAATGAAAAGTTTGATAAAGTTAGAGAGTTAGTGGGGTCGGTGCAAGATGTAGACATAATAGTGATTAGTGAAACATGGTTACATGAAGATGAAATACAATACTATGAACTGGAGAATTTTAAAAGTATACATGCATGTAGACCGAAAAACAAAAGAGGAGGGGGTGTAGCAATATATATCAAAGATAACATTAAGTGCAATGTAGTCAGAAGTATGAGCGATGAAGATAATAATATATTAATTGTAGAACTACTAAACATAAAATGGTCCTCTAAACTAATAATTGGTGGGCTATATAGAACTCCTGGTAATGAGACAAAGGAAATTAGCAAATTTATGGACAAGCTAGAGAATATAATAGATACCATCTCAACTGACTGCATCTTATTGGGTGACACTAACTTAGATATAATACAAAAGGATAAAATCACAAGGCAGTATATGGAATTGCTCCAATGCCATAATTTACGCATAATAAACACTGAACACCCAACAAGATCTGGGAGAACAAGGGACAGTATAATAGACCACATAATTACTAATGTAAGCAACACAGAAAAACTCACAGTAGCCACCATCAATAATGATATAAGTGATCACAATCTGCTGCTGGTAAAATTAATGAGGGCAAAGCAAGATACAAAAACAAACAAAACAGAAATAAATAGTATCAATTGGCGGAAACTAAAAGAGTATCTCTGCAGAAAACCCTTCAAACAAATTACAGAGGAAGACGATGTGGAAAAAACAGCGAATGACCTTATACAACAAATAGAAAATGGGATCGAGCAGGCAAAATACGTAAAAAGAAGCAAACAGAACAGCAAGTTTAAAAATAAAGATGCTCCTTGGATGAATGATCAACTCAGAAAAATGATAGTCACAAAAAACCGAAGGTATGCCGCATATAAAGAAAATGTAGATAACAAAAACGCAGAAAAAAACTACAAATCAGTAAGAAACCAAATCACAAAAATGAGGAGGAAAGTGAAAGTGGAGTACTACAACAGAATAATGGAAGACAACATTGGAGACTTGAAAAAGACATGGAAAACCATAAAACACATTATGGCTGGGAAAACACAAAATGACACACAAAATTTTACGACATACACAGAAACGGGGGAAACAAATCGCCCAGATGAAGTGGCTAATATTTTCAACACCTACTATAATGAAATAGCAACAAAACTATCAAAGGAAATCACAAAAAGAGAGGGAGATAAACCAACAGTGACTAAGATGGAAGCAGACACCAAGGAATTTATCTGGGAACCGGTCAGCCCGCAAGAAATCAAGAGCGCAATAGATACGCTACCAAACAAAAATTCAGTTGACATCTGGGGCATAAGCAACAAAGTATTAAAGGTGTTAGGCAATGATCTCGCTGAACCCTTGACAAAGCTACTGAATATGTCAATGAAAACAGGAAAATTCCCATCCAAACTGAAAATAACAAAAATAATACCGATTTATAAACAGGGAGATCCTAAAATGCCTGGAAACTATAGACCGATAGCTCTGATACCAGTTATCTCTAAAGTACTTGAAAAAATGGTGGACAAACAGCTAAGACAATATCTAAACAAGACTAAATTCTTCTACAAAAAACAGTATGGTTTTCGAAAAGAACACAATACTGAAAATGCAGTTGCAGACATGGTCATCAAACTACAAGAAGGCCTGGATCAAAATAATTCATCGACCTAAAAAAAGCCTTCGACACTGTGGACCATGAGATACTGATTATAAAGTTAGAAGCAGCAGGAATTAAAGGAAAAACAATGGAATGGTTTTCCAGTTATCTAGCGACTAGAGAGCAATGTGTCAGTATAAATGGAAGAATGGGGGAGACAAAAATACAAGAAATAGGAGTTCCACAAGGATCAGTATTAGGACCTCTCCTGTTCCTTATCTACATAAATGATATGTATCAGTGCGGAATAAAATGGGAAATAGTACTATTTGCAGATGATACCACTATCTTTTATATAAGTGAAAACCTAACACAGCTTTATAAAATGATGCAAAAAGATATGGATAAACTAGGGGAATGGCTCAGGCTCAACAAATTATAACCAAATACACAAAAAACGAACTATATGATTATAAGCAGAAATAAAGTGAACCATAACAGGGAACTAAAACTTAACGAAACGATATTACAATAAAAAACAGAAGCAACCTTCCTTGGTCTGGAAATTGCCAATAATCTCACATGGGAACGACATATAAATAAGGTGAAATCTAAAGTAAGTGCAGTCACAGGAATATTAAAAAGACTACAAGGATTATTACATACACCAGTGTTAAAGAGCGTATATTACGCACTTATACACAGTCACCTACAGTATATGATTACCATATGGGGAAATAGCAGTAAAAAACTCCTAAAACCGCTTGAAGTCATTCAAAACAGAGCAGTAAGGAATACTTTTAGCATGCCATATGAAACCCACAGAATGAATATGTACACTACAACGGAAATACCTCCTCTACTAATGATAAGAAACTTAAAAGCTATCATATATATTCATAAAGTAGTAAACAGAACAACAAGCTCGAATACCGTAGTAACAAGCAACCAAGACACACATAACTATGACACCAGAACAAAGACCCATCTGCACATGAACACAATAAATACCAAGAAGTACGGTAGTAGTGGACTGGAACATATGATGAAAACAATATATAATGACATTATGACGACAGAACTAAAACAAATAGGCAAGCCAATTAAATTCAAGAGAGAAGTTAAACGGGTGCTCATGAAGGACATAGGAAAATATCTTCTATAGGATCAATGTTTAAGCCAAAATTTATAGCCTAAGGATAATGTGTGAGTGTAAGACTAAGAAAAGTGTAGTAGTTTAGTTTAGTAAAAACGTAAGCAGTACCTACCTATGTTATCTAAGTTTAGTTTAACAATAACAATGTAATAATGGTAACTAGCAAAGTAAACCTCTAACAATGAGCACGAGCTCACAGAGGTAATATCTGTTAAATCAATAAATCAAAATCAATAAATCAACTCGAAACTTTATTTAATTGTCCAGATCGAGCCGTTTGGAAACCAAGTATAACTTGTCGAGGTGTTTGCAATTTTGTGCTGGTTGCGATAGCATGAGAATGGAGAGTATTGGTATGCACACCAGAGATTACATGAAGTTGCCAACTGCGAAACGCAACTTGTGTGTCGATGTTCTTATCAATGTATTTGGTTAAAGCCAGTTCCTGCGCAAGGCCTGCTGTAATATGGGGAACTTTCCAATAAATTTTGTCAATCTGAACTTTGATTGCATCAGTCGCCACGGCGTTGGCAAGATAAACAGCATCGTCATCAGTATTACTTCGGATTAATACCAATTCTTGTCGGATATTCAATACAACCTTATTATAATCTTCAGCGAACCCCAACAAGGTTCTGAGAGGGATGCAGACATTAAAATTACCGGAGGCATCCGTTATAGAACTTGAGCTATCAGGCAACCATCCGGCGTTTAGAAGTTTTTTAACATCTTCGGATGTATTGGAAACATAACCTTTCATAGTAGTTGTTATACCAGGCTTAGTTACAGAATCAATAACAACACCGTTCATTTCATATCGAATTGCGCTAAATAAGTGTGCGATACCATTATTTACAAATTTCGCGGTTGTAGGGCCTCCCGCTGCTTTAAGTAGTTTTCCTTCTATGTAAAAGTGGCTTAATCCGGGTAGAGTAGACATATCTTCTTGTATAGGTATTCGAATTTCATCATTATTGTTAAAACTGGTTGTGTACGGCTGATGGGTGTGAATTTGATTACTAACAATGGAATTGTCGACAAAGACCTTTTCACCAATATTCAAAATACTCATTGTAGCAACTGATAACCCAACGACTTGAGGAATGCTTTATTCTTGTTTGTTAACAGGTCGGAAGTCGATCTCTTACTGACCTTGGAGCGCTTGGAAGGGGGCTTGTTATATCCTTTTTGAACCGGCTGCAAAGGATTGCAACCGTAACCTTCTTCAAATGTAAACCTACAGTTATGGTTTCTGAATTGAAACTGACCGGTCGATCGTCCTGATCAAGTATTTTAATTGTAATGTTCGTAATGGTTTTAGTACTGATAGGTAGATAAATAACTGGATTTGGAGACTCGACGATTTTGTAGCCAACCGGGACAGTAGGAAAGAATTGATGAATTGTATGGCTTGGTTTTCCATTGTTATAAGACCCCACAGAAATATTACAATGTATTAATATGGTATTAACTTGCATTATTTTGGTTATGTGTTCAGATTCAACCACTTTATTTTTTGAATATATTTTTTTGTCGAATCCTAGTATATCCCTTATAGAGTTGTCATATTCGAAGTCTATTTCATGAGAGGCTTTAATCTGGGTTTTCATAGTGCTTGCATGTCCTCGCAGGTCCACGTACTCCTTGTCGCCAACATTACGATTTAATTGCGACTGTATGTATTGGTTGATGCCATTAAGTTCATAAGCACCTTTCGGAAATACAATATCTGGTCTACCGCGAGTTTAAATACATTTTTTGGCTCCATAATATTAGGAATGCTATTGTACGATTCAAAACTTAGTAATCCCAGAACATATTCTTGTTCAGATTCCAAAAAAATTGGAGGATCAAAATCGACGCTTAACACCGACGTATTTCCGGAAAGCGTGAAAATGGTAGACATTGCGATGCGTTGTATGCAAGAAACAACAGTACACTGACGTTGTAAAAATCATCTTGCACAGCTATATAAAAATTGCAAGCATAAATGTCCGCAATTGTATGAATTTAACTTTTGATATCGTTCAAAGTTGTATGTAATCTTATTCCTGCTACCGTCGCTGCGGAAATATTTTATTAATTCCGGTGGTGGTTTTAAATTCCCTATACTATCAAAGTATTCCACGTTGAAACTTCGCTTCACGTAGGCGGTCCAATGCGTACCAGCACCTATTTTATCGTCTAGGTTAACTACGCCCGATTCGTTTTCATAAATCGTCTGAGGTAAATCGTCACGCATGTAAACCCCTCGAAAATTGGGAATCCGTAATATCTTAGCATATTTCTCCAAATCCACGTTGGTAAGCGCTCGGCGCGGTAGCTTGACATTTAGTTTTTTGGCTGGTACGGATTTAAATACAGTCCAAATCCTTTTTTACACACACCCAAATGCAAAAACTTTCCCACCGTTACAGCTTCCATCGCTCTGTTGTGACGCTCCTTTTCTTTCAAATCCTTTGCAGCGGCTTTGGCGTCACCGACTGCTTTCGCCACTGCTGCAGCACCGCCTCCCAAGGATCCAAGAGCGCTTAAAGCGGCAAATATGGGGATAAGCGGTAAAATACCACCCGTCTTAGGAATTTTCAAAATTCTACTTTTGGGCTGGGCGATTTTTTTGTTTTTAATACCGCTTAAAGCTGTATTTACAACATTCATTAAATTACCGGTGTTAAGACCTTTAATTAGTTTGCGAGCCCGATTAACAGCACCCGCAAAGCTTAACACTTTTCGCGAACGTCTCTTCTTACGCAAAGAACCCATCCCCAGCTTCGTTTTACCCTTCATAATGCCTGCAATAGCTAGCGCAGCTGCTTTTTCTCCAATTCCAGCGTCTTTTGAACGAACGCGACCCCAAGCCTCTTCAGCAAGCGTTCTATCAGCCTCGTGTCGGGTCTGAAGATCTTGATGTTGAGAATATACAATGTCGTGCTCCTTACAGGCTTCGTCCAACGAATTAATACCTCGATCTCCTCGAGCAAGTCTTTTTTTTAAGCGAGTTCCAGGACCGCAATAGTTATACCCGGGAATGTGTAATTCTACAGGCAATTTGTTTATAAGAGTGTTCACTAGTCCAGAACCTTTCTTGTCAACAGCTCGACGTCGAATACCGACGCTACGTTCGTAAACCAACATTTTAAGCAACTGCGACAGATATTCGAGCGTACCGTATTATATATATATAATTTAAATCACATTCGCCAATACTTTAGTGTTTTGGTTACGCACATTTAAGAAAGGTGTCGAGAATGAAAAAATTTAAAATTGAAAAGCAAAATCACTCTTTGCCAATCGTAAATCATGATCAAACTTCATTGACGGCGAACTATCAGAAACATGGTATTTTACTAGGAGGTGGGTGTAAGCGTGGACTTATCGTTGGTAGATCTAACTGTGGGAAAACGAACGTAATGATTAGTTTACTAGAACATTCCAACGGGTTGAGATTTGAAAATGTTTATTTATATTCGAAATCATTGCATCAACCGAAATATAATTATTTAAGGAAACTACTGCAACCAATACGGGAAATCGGTTTTTATGAATACGAAGACGGCTTAGAGATATTGAAACCTCAGGAAGCCAAACCCAATTCTGTAATTATTTTCGACGATGTGGCATGCGAAAACCAAAGTGTAATTAGAGATTACTTTTGTTTTGGACGGCATGCAAGCATAGATTGCTTCTACTTATGCCAAACCTATTCCTCTATTCCAAAACAACTTATTAGAGACAACGCCAATCTTATTATAGTATTTCAACAAGATAAGACCAACCTAAAACACATACACGATGATCACGTTAACGTTGACATGCGCTTTGAAGATTTTAAGGACTTATGTTCACATTGTTGGAACGATCCATACGGTTTTCTAGTCATCGATAAGGATTCGGATGTAAACGGGGGTCGGTACAGGAAAGGATTCGATTCTTTTTTCCACATATACAATTGAAGCGAAACTATACGGCTTAGTTGTCGTTAAGCAACTGTCAGAGGAAGATGGATAAACGGTTGGTTAGCGAACTAATTAAAAGTAGGCAAAATTTAAAAAGAAAATTGCAAAGTTTAAAATCAGACATGACCCGATCGCAGTCTACACTCTCGGAACAATTTAAGCCCATTTCCCAACCGCTTAAGGAATTACTAGCAACTATTAAAACTGAAGGTTTACAAACCAGAGATTTACATGTTAAAGTAGAGCCCACAGAATTAAAGATACCTCCTAAAAAGGAGATGCCTACTCGCACGCGCCCACAGCCTGTACCATCGAAGCCCCACTTTCTGAAAGCTGATGTAATTGCCGAAGCTTCACCGGAAGAGGAACTCTTGGAGTCTGAGGTCCTGAACGTGGAAAGTGATAATGAAGAATTTTTGGAACATAGTGTTCGAGAAGCTCAACAAACGATTGAAAACATGTTACATCCAGATGTCCTCGATAAATACTTGGAACACTTTCAAGGTTTAGCTAGACAATACATCGAAGACTTGATACGGGACACGGAGGGAAAATTCGATGTTCAGTATGGTGTTCGATTCGATATTGAAGCAGATAAATTTCATATAGGAAATAAAATTCTTGACTTCGACGGGGAAGACATGTTTATAATGGACGGCGGTCGTAAGGTTACATATAAAGGAACTCCTGGGTTCTACGAATTGATGTTTAAAAAGGCTCCTATAGGCTATACTACAAAGGATCATGATCAGTATAAAGACATCGTTAATCGGTCTGCTGCCAACCGTAAAAATTACAACGACAGCGAGCAAATAAGTGGTAATACCGGTCCAAAGTATCGAAATATTATTCGCAGTATAAGTACCCCCAAATCAACTCGGTTAGGTAAAGGAGTTCTAAACGTAAATAGCAGAAAGGTTGAATTTGTACCTTGGAAAAATCCGAATACTCTTGTAGAGAGAATGCAGATCTTGATAGCCTCGCAGGCTGCAGGACATACAGGACATAACAACGAAATTGTTAGCATCGTGAACGCTTTAAGGCGCGCAAAAGTTATTAAATAAGGTCAATAAATAGGCAAATGTTCAATAGCCATACCATACCCGCGTTAGCTCAGTTCGCGTTAACATGCCGATACCGATGCCGATATCAACATCATCCTACCGATGTAAATCCGAAAATATATCTGGTGGAAGATGGCGAGGCTCTTAAACAGGAGATATCTGCAGAGACTGCAACTAAGATAGGGGATATGAAATCGACTCTAAAGTATGATACCATCTTTTATGTAGTGGCTGTTAAAACTGATAGCAAAGGTCGGTTCGTAATTATTAACGGTAGTAGTAACGGCGAATATGAATACAGACTACCATCTGCACAAATAATGTCAGTTGCTTGCACCCCATCTCTCGCGAAAATATACCTAAATGGTGTGTTGATGGCGTCTGAGACGCTCGGTACACTAAATCCAGGCGATAAAATATCGGCTACATACCAACCCAATAAGAATACCTTGTTGAGTTTAGAATTTCACATGAGAGTTCCGATACGGGATTATTAATAACGAGTTTTGTAGTAGAAGCTTCTAATTAAAGATGAACGTTAAGGAAGACGTTGTAGCGGAACTGCACAAACCGGCTAGAAGAAATTTCAAACGGAGACGTGTGATCATCAAGGGTCTAAACGATTTGTTTCAAGCCGATTTGGTTGAAATGATACCATACCAAAAAGTCAACAGAGGATTCAGATACATTTTAGTTGTTATCAATGCATTTTCCAAATATGTTTGGGCATACCCCGTCAAACGAAAGACCGGTCTAGCCGTTGCTACCGCGATGAAGAAAGTGCTTTCAACTACAAGCTCTAAACCGAAAAATCTACAAACAGATATGAGTAAAGAATTCTACAACAAATAATTCCAAACCCTGATGGAGCAATTCAACATTAACCATTATAGTAGTTATTCAAATTTAAAAAGCAGTATCGTCGAACGCTGCAACCGCACTTTAAAAAATATGATGTGGAAGCAGTTCAGCTTGCAAGGAACGTATAAGTGGTTGGATCTTTTACCAAAAATTGTAAAACGATATAATTCCACAAAACACTCAACCATCGGAATGAAACCGGAAGATGTTAATGCAAGTAATGCCGATGAAATTTTGAAAAGGGTCTACAGTCATATGAAAACGGTTGACCCGAAGAACATCAACTTTTCTGTGGGAGACCGCGTTAGAGTTAGTAAACACAGGGCCGCATTTACCAAAGGATACACACCAAATTGGAGCAACGAAATTTTTAAAATCGTAAAAGTTCGACTTACAAACTCTGCAAGCTACATTTTGGAAGATGACGAGGGCGAGGAAGTAAAAGAAGCTTTTTATGGGTTGGAACTGCAGAAAACAAAACATCCCGATATTTATTTGGTAGAAAAAGTTGTTAGGAAAAGAGGAAATCAGCTTCTGGTCAAGTGGTTAGGTTTCGATAATAGACACAATTCGTGGATATCAAAAAATGCTATTGTATAAAATGTACAAGTTTTATTCATGAATAAAATTTATATCACAATTGTAACTAAAATATATAAATAAAATACTTTTTCAACAATTATTGTTTATTTATATTCTTATCATTATAGCGTATGGTTTGCTTTCTCTAAGCAACTCCCACAAATCATATAAATATTTACAGGTCAAATAAGCACATATTATGTACACACTATCTATACTTATAAATACACGTAAACTAAAAATCATATTAACAACTATTGTACAAGAAAGTTTCGGGATCGTATACCGTAGGACTTTTGCTGCAAAGTAATAACCAGTACCGCTACGACTGATGAAAAAATGGTTAATTTTGATCCCGATCGGAAGCCTCCAATAAATCAATCAAAACATTTAATCTGTCATCAACGTCTAGACCTGGTGTCGGAATAGCCAGGTGACCCCACGCCAGAGTTTTCGTGGTATTGGGAATAAGGTAACGTTTATCATCAAACGCTGACAACCCAACCTTATTTATCAGCTCGGTGTACATAGTGTGTTTACGGGATCTAAATACAAAAAACTTGCAAAATACCTCACTCCGCCTGTTCTCAGCCACTTCTTGAAACAGGTCAGCGGTGAGATACTTTGCAACTGCACTCTTGGGAACACCCTTTGCCTTCCGATCGGCACCACTTTCGAGGTTCACACAGTATGATTTTGCACCTGCACCATAAAAGCTCTGTATAGGGAAACCGCCATATTCGTCTTTCATCTTACCGACGACAGACACATTCTTGGGCATTCCATGGAGAGCGTTCTTAAATTTAGAAGTGTCAAATTTGTCGAGATGCTGTTTCATGTCGTCAAAAAAATTGTCTGTATAAATTTCAAGTACCAAGGAGTCAGTATCGGTGTACAGCAAGGAAACGTTATTGCCATAGGTATTTTTCAGAAAACTGTAATAAAAATCGTACATAACGGTTTTTGAAATGTCTAAAACACAAAAACCTGCATAGCTAGGTTTGTCGTAGTAAACCGAAGTTCTGTTCAACTCAACAGCAACTAAATTTTCACAAAACACGGTTTTATCTTTAAAATTTGGTCTAGCAATTAAACTTTCGGCACCAATTCTGTTACCAATCTTCTCCCAATGACTGACTAGCCTGACATTAACCCTCTTATCCACGTTCTCGATCGTCTTACCGAACACGCTGTTGTTAAGCACCTTAAAAAAATCTTTCTGAAATTCGTTCGTCGACCGGTTTCTTAATTTAGTATTTAAATCAATATAGGAACGCAACCAAGGGGTCTGTACAAATTTGAGTACTCTATGAACTTTGTCCAAAATCAAACCGGCTTCTAAACACTGTTTTAAATTTCTGTAGTGGATTACATACTTAAATTTGTGTTGTAAATTTGGAATTAATTTCACGTTTTTCAATTTACCGTTAGGCGGCGCGATAAGTTCGGGACAAAAGGGTAAATCATTGTGGAGATGATGCAGATTTAGGGGATATCGCAGGTCCACTTCCAGCACATACCCAGTGTCGCATTCGTCCGAAGCGTCTAAAACATTTAACGTTTCAATTTCTTCGACCCCTAACCAACTAAAATCGCGTTGCGGTAAATATTGACGCATGGCATAGCCATACAGATTTGTTGCATCTAAATACATGATAAAAGAATTGGGTTTGGCGGGATCATAATTCTCCACGAATCTATTATTAGCTACAGCCTTTCTACCTATACACGTACTAACTCCACCGCGGATACCTTTTCTGAAAACGTGCAGCATATCCATGTCAGTCAACAGTTCTAACTCTATGCCCGTGTATTTCAACATGGCATCCCAGCTTAGTCCAGGCGAGGTGTAATAATGGGCCGGATCTAAACTGTAATGTCTCAAACACAGAGCTCGAAAATTTTCAAACACGTCTGCCAAAATTAACACGTCCGATTTTAGATAAACGTCAGAGTAGTCTCCCAAAGTTTTACAGTCGAAAGTCGTCCACACTTCCACAGCGCGATCGTAATCAGCTGCACTAATGCCCGTACCATGTAACGAATCGAAAAATTGATCGATAGTGGGTAGTGCGGTTTGATCTAATTTTGAAAAAGAGTCGATATGTGAGTAGGGGAACACACCTTTCTGCCTCATAAGGTCGAATTTGACGCCATCACCGAATTCCCTTTTAATCTCGATACACTGATCGGAAGATAGATTCTTAGCCAACTGCGATAGCGAACAATTCATAAATCGGTAGCTGTCTAGGAATCTCATACTCAAATAAATTTTCTTTACACGCTCATTATCCCGAATTTCATCAACTAATACACGTTTGCCAAACGATACATACTTTTCTTTATTCATCGGAATAACGTCAATTTCTTCATTATTTAAAGCAAGCTGCTTAACGAAAAGGTGTGAATCGTAATTTAAATTATGAAAAAAGATCGGTACGAACGTTGGAACATTGAAATTTAGATTACAAATCGAATGTGCAGCTCCCCGGTAGTCTCCAGTAAGGTGACAGTGGTCCTTAACTTTGTCCTCAAGTCGATCGAAAGCTAAGTCGCAAATATGACATGTAACGGCATCTTCGTAATTTTGAATTTCGGAGGGTTTTAAAATTTTCATCGGTATCACACGCTTTAAATGGTTGTCATAAATCAAGTGCACATCCCTTTCCAGACGCTCCATGAATTCTGCTACGGCATTTCTACCGCGATAAATTTCGAATTTGGACAAATTATCATCGTATGAACATTTAACAAAGTATGCGAAAGAATGAGGCTGGTGTACACAAGCGGTGACCGTGAATCCCTTTCCAGGATGCGGTTCTACGGTATCCACGGGTTTCAAAACGGTTTCAAAATCTGCATAAACGACAAAGGGAACTGTCATTTGTTTTTGATAATTTTGAAATTTCAGAACGTTCTGGGGAACCTGCTTCCCCAGTTTGTCAGTAATTAGGTCGGTCGACGGTAATTTCGTGTAAACGTGATTACAGTCAAAAGTCTGATGTTTAACCAACTGGGCTTCGGTACGGAAATAGTGGAGACAACCGTCGCAAAAATGTTTAGCGCCATCCCTAGCAGTTATCTGCTGGGAAACCAATCTCGACAAATCTTTTATCCAACAGTAATGACTATTACCCACCGAGTCAGTAGCAAGCAATAAATTTACATGACAGCGTCTTTTTCTGTCGGTGTAATACAAAGGTCCCACAGTTTCGTACTTCATACCATTCTTTGTCAGAACCGCTTCAAGACCGTAAACATTAATCGAAATTTGGGGATTATATCTTTCAAATTTGGAAATATCGGATAATCTGACCGGAAATTCGATGTCGTTGAAGACTAGGAACTCCCGGCAGTCGGGATAAGAACTGACTCGATTGGTTCGACCGGTAGGCTCACAAATAGCCGCGGTGACAGCCCAGCCGAAGCAGAACTCATCGTCATTTTGAACGTTCACAATCGCTTTCTTGTACTGTATCGGTTTCGGAAGCTCGAAGTATGACGAAACTCGAAGGGGGTTGTATTTATTAACGTTCACGTGTAGATACAATAACTCCTTCAAAGCCCAGCCTGTAACAGACAAGTAGTAAACATTAGTCCTGTGCAGGGGGAGGGGGTTGCAAATCATTACCAGAGTCGCGCTCCTGAAACTCGGACGTCTTCTCATCCAGTATTGCAGTAAACTTATCATATAAACGATTAAGATCGGTGCCAAACGTTGCAACTTCATTTGCAGTGTTAAAGGGTTTTATATCTTCTAATTCTTTCGCTTCCACAATAAAATATCCAAATAATTCAAAATTTACTTTAACACTCTTAAACTTGACAATCTGCCTTTCCAGCAGCGGTATAATTTTATCTTTAATTTCATTCATAAACTCGGTAACATTTAGATGATAATTTACCGAAGTGATTTTGTAGCTGACAATACGGGACTGGAAGGCGGTTTGGTAGGTCGACACTCCTTCCCCCAACGGTACGAAACCAGCGCGACTGCAGTGTCTCCGGCTTCGAAGATGTCCGACGTAGCCGTTTCGAGACACGTTCTCATCGCAGACGTCGCAGTATCGGTTGGGAGTCGGTCTAAGTTCTAGAACACAAACGAATTAGCATCGTCGATGGAGTTCTAGAAAGGGGTACGAACCTATGGAGTCTTTAGTTTTCGGTCGTTTGGCTGGCGAAGGCTCGACACCTGCAGGATCCATCGAAGGCTCCACACAACTGCCTAAAACAAGCGAACCACTCTTATATACTCAACACCTCCAAAAAACCTTCAAGTATAATACCGTTTTGCGATGGTCGACCTAACTGTTGGCAGCTGTCTCTTCGATGGCGATGCAAATTGTCGAGCCTGGTGAACTTCGAACCGCACGTGTCGCACAGGAACATCTCGACTCGACTAGGATCCGAGAAGCTACTATCTGCACAAACAAGGATTACGAAAATCGTTCGCGGCCCTTAGTAGCCTTCCCAGAGCTTACTAAAAGTCGGAGATCACTTCCAGCTGGCACGACGTGGACGTTGGGAAACCAGCCACAAAAGGAAGGATACAAGGACTGGGCAGGCGTGGGTAACAAGAAATTTAGGTTGTTGCCAGAGAGAGCTGTCTGAGCAACAGCGACTTCGCATCTATAACGCGCATGAACTTGAACTTGAGCAGTATGGTGTTTAACCGCAGTTGTTCAACTTTCTTGAAGTTGTCGGTGGACATCCATCTGTCAGTCAGGTTCTGCTTACGTTCTATGATGGTTTGGAAGCGGACAATCTTCTGTTCGAGCTCTCGAAGTTTTGCGTGTAACGCTAGCAAATCCGCTTCCAATTTGCGAACGCTGTTCTCTTTGGCAGCAATCTCGGCAACGTCAGCATCGTCAAAAAGCGAATCTTGGAACACGGTTGCGGGTTCAATGGGTATACTATCAACGTCCATGGAGTCCGCAACAGAAGCTACCGAAGAAGTATGTTGCGATACATCCACATTCTCCACCATCTCATCCTCACCCTCACTGAACAGTTCGCCACTAGCATCGTTGCAAACTAGTGCGAATGTATCGTCACATACTTCTTGTTCCATTCACAAACATTGATTCTGAGTCACCGAACGCCGGTGGTGGTGGTATTATGCTCTGGGTCGTGGAAAGCATAAGCTGCGAAGAAGTGCCACAAGAAATACTTTCTAAGAAGCGATCTACAATTTGAGAGCGAACATCAGAATTTAATAACGAATCGTCTGAGGCGTCCATTGCACGTCTAAAATGGGTCGTATCCATAGCATTAACAATATTCGAATCGAACTCGTTAGAGTAACTACACAAATCTATAATTTCAATTGACGTGCTAGCTGAAGAAACATAATTTTCACCGGTCTCATTTGCAGCTGTAGTTGCAACATTCATGACTTCGACTTCTGAGTTAGCACTAACGAGTTGCTTGAAATTAAATTTAGATGGTACAATTATTGCACTCGATTCGTTCTCAAACTGTTGAGGATTTTTACCCTGCAATAAGTAATTGCGCAAAATACTGGTGCGGTCCTGAACTTCTACAGCTGGAACATTTTCCCAATCTTCGGAAACATTCTCAAATTCAGGACGCAACAGTCGTAGTCGGGCAGGTTTAAGCAAAACATTTTGTAAGATTTTAACAACAGGTTTACTTTCTTGGGGCAATTCTTTACATACCAGACTGACATCGCTGCCGGACTGCCTACATGCACACAACTTAACTTTCTTCGGTTGCAACTTTTTCAGGCTGAGTCTCGAGAACCTCGAAACTCGAGAACCTGCACCTGGAGCACTGCATCCTATCACGACACCTTCACAAACACCACAACTTCCGGCACTAGAACTGGTATACATCACGAACAAAGAGCTGAAGACGAACTGACGCTGTCGAAGGGGGTGGTTTGTACTTAAGCACATAAACCGGTTAACCTTGGCCTTGAACCCCGCCCCTTTCGGGAAGGGGGTGGCCTTGACCTTGAGGGTAGTATTTTTTGAGGCCGTTTTTCGTCATATATTCAAGGTCATTTTGTCTAGTTTTGGGCTCCACCGACGTCGCTGAGCTGTGCAGAGCTGTGCAGAGCTGTACAAAGATTTCTCTATCCCCATCGATGAGGAACACTTTTCAAAATTTGACCTGAATGGAGCGAAGCGAAGCGGAGCGAGTATCAAGCTTCCTCCATCCCTATCGATGTGGAGCACTTTTCAAAATTTGACCTTGAAAAAAATTTTTGATGACATCACATGAAAAACCTCGGATCGCAGCGGAGCGGGTACCGAGGTTTTTCATGTGATGTCATCAAAAATTTTTTTCAAGGTCAAATTTTGAAAAGTGCTCCACATCGATAGGGATGTAGGCGCAGGAGGGGGATTTTTTTTTTTGGGGGAGGGGGTATTTTCGTGTGAAACATTTTTTGGTTTATTTATTTTTTTATTTTTTATTTTTTCCATCCCAAATAATTTTTTGAATACTTCTATCCATCCCAAATACTTTTTCTAGACAGTCTATCCCAGATAATTTTTCTAGACAGTCTATACCAAATACTTTTTTACTTAACCAGTTTCTTTTACAAAGGAATGCACTACCTTAACACCCCTCCAGACCCGTAACCACAGCTAAAAGTCAGTCGACTACAACCATCAGCGAGCTATGTTGTTTTTCGGTAAACGTGACGGTGCACGACTCCAAGTATCATTAGTGTGGTGTACTCTGAGGGAATATCGCTCAAACAATTTGGACAACTGTGATAGGCAAAGACACTTCACGCCTTCGTGGGAATTGGTCGAACTCATCATCCAGCACTTGGAGGGTCCCACACTGGGAGAGGGTTATACCCTCTTCCATTCGCAACCGTTTGGAGGTATTTTTACCAACCGGGCCGGTGAAGAATCGTTTTACGAGCTTCACCAGGTTGCAGGTTTAGTAGAATACTCCAACCGGTTTTGCACGGTAGGGGCCTTCAGAAGGACAGTGCTGCAGCGTTGAGCGTTGGTGTGGAGTGGAGTGGAGTGGAGTGTTTTTTAGTTTAGTTTAATATTTAGTTTAAGGAATATTGTACAGTTTTTAAGGAATATTGTACAGTTTTTAATATATATTTATGATTGCTATTACTATCAACTCCTTTTTTATTTGTTGCATTTATTTTGTAGGAATACTGTAACTCCATAATATTTTTTCTATAAATTTAATTAAAAGTGAAACAATTTCAAATTTAATTAAAACTACTGCTATATAATAAACATAATTTCTTTATTGTGCTTACAACTGCACATCAATACCTTCTACACCAAGCTTTTGAAGATATTTTAGAAACTGCAAGCCATCTCTAGCCCCACCACCATTACAATTTGAAAACAAGGTATTGTATGTTGTAGCACCATCAAGCACGCAATTATCAATAATTGCGTTGTAGAAGTGCATGTTATCCAATTTCGCAAACGGTAGGTAGCAGTTTTGTAATACACAATCACTTTCGTGGACCACTGCACAAGCCATGTTTAGAAATGGTCTATCGTTATCGTCGTACCTTGGACATACACTAACACAATCTTTACACTTTTTAAACATATAATCACTACTTGCGATATAACCCTTTGCCAGCCATTTCCGTATAAATTTATCAGATAGAAAATATTCTTGAATCCCCTTCTCCATTTTATTCCAGAAACACAAAAAATTATATTCGCTCCAATCAGGTCTAACGATGCCTGCATAAACTAATTGTGTAGGTTTTCGCTCGCCTTCTGATGTTGTTATTAATTCAAATAATGCTTCTTTGTTACCCTCATTTAAACGACGAATGTTAGCTCGATTTGCAGGATTTTTTTTCAACAACTTGCTATCGTACCACTGCGGTTTTAAGTTACTCTTCGCCATTTTTAACACTTTACCCCATACTGTTTACGCGCAAACTTTTATATAGTATCCCCCACCATCACGTTCTGAGTCTGCGCATTGTTTACAACTCCCCACCTTACTATACGAGTCCTTGAAAATCAGCCAGTTTGCTACAAACACTCCTACAGTCAACATGTTGTTTCTGTACGTTCCAGACGAAGCTGTTTATTGGATTCATGATGATGCTGAAAGTCGATACCATAAGACTGGGGAAATACCAACTATAAATCCAGAACTGAGCTTCCCATTCCCCGAACCGCTTCATCCGCTAAATAGCGCATTATCCGATTTTTTTGGAGCGCAATACGGCTTCTTCCACTATAGTGCATCAGTTATTTATACAATCGACCCCTTGCATATAATTTCCCAAGATCGTTATCCAGCTCTACACAATTTAGTTTTGAGGGTTGAAGTTTTCAAGAGACTTCATGATTTATCAATCGTGAGTACTAGCGAAGAAAGTGATTCGGAGGGATCTGAAGATTCCGAAAATGAAAAAATGCCTCTCGTTCGCAAGAGATTGTCATTCGAGCACAACCTGCGGTAGCGTGAACATGGTTCCGGTAAAGTTGTTAGTGGCTTTGGCTGCCGTTTACGATGGGTTTCTCTATGTGCTACAACCGCCAAATTCCATTTCCGCATCTATAACCTATGATCGTAATATGAGTAACGCTACTTAGTATAAAATGAACAACTCCGTCTTGGCTGAAATCCCTGTATTTAAAATACCTGTGAGAAATTTTACTGAAAATGGTTTATTAACGTTCAAGATAAAATTTCAAGCACCTACATACGCAGTAACTTCCAATTGGCAAACTATTAAGATAAGTGATGATGTGTTTAAGAACTGTACTGGCTTTAACAATTCCTGTTGGGTATCTGTAATTATTCTAGGAACTGTACTATTACTCATAGCGTCATTATGTATTGCATATTTTGTCATATATTGGTCAATGATGTCTTATAATCTTAGATAGTGTGTTAATGTTAATTTTTTCGTTTCTGTGAAATACTGTATTAATAAATGTATACCATTTCTAAATAAAATTATTAAATGTTACACTGTTTCAATTACTAGCTCTAGTCTTGCGTTCGGCCTTGGTCTAAGGCTTGGTTAATATTCAAGGACAATGACCTTGAACATTGACCTTGAGATCTGACCTTGAACTTGAGAGTTGACCTTGGATTCAAGGTTAGGAGTGGGGGGAGTGTCCCAGAACTGTCCAAAACAATCTACTTATTTGAAATGTGATGCGCACGCATAAATTGACAGAACATTTTGATTGAACTTTGAATCAATGTTACCATATATTGACAAAAATTACTAAAAATTTCAATTTTCTTATTATACCAACTGAAATCAACAGGTGGTGGATCTTTAAAAAAAAACGGACTTTATGTATAACATCATATCATAATAGTTTCTTTAATAAAATTTATTTAGTACGTTAAACAGTCTAAATCAGCATAAGTATATCAACAAGTAAATGAAGTTTGTGTTAAGTGCACGGAGTATGGTTAAGTGTTACGTAAAGCCCCCTTTTCTTAGCCGCGTGATACGCACGACGTGTTACGCCGGTGTGATACGCTGTGTACTCGTCTAGTGTTATTTAAAAGCACCTGTTTTCCTACATTGCGTATTACGCAGAGTCCAACGTGTTCCGCCAGCGCATTACGCAGTCACTGCTCCGAGAGCAGTCAATGGCGCGACGCAGTGCGTGATAGAGTCTTGGATAGACCACTACACCAGTTTTGATCTATGGAAGATTCGGCAGACATACTCGCTTCAACAGTTTGAAGTAACCTTCTGACGTCCCTGTTTGGAAAAGTTTGTTTTCACCGTGTCTTTTCTCTCGCGACGAAGAAACAGGTAGTAATAACTTTTCGTCTTCCCCCTCCTCTAGATTTAAAAAGACGTTGCGTTACACCTTGAATCGCGCAGGTAGGAAAACAATATCACGCTGCGGCATTTGAAAGCGTCGTAACTAGGAAAACAGGGCTTAACTGTAATTTAAGGAAAGGACTGTATACAGAGCGAAGCAAAAATAACAAAATAAGTAGTTCCTAGATATTGGTAAACTGCGACTAAATTTTATTATTTTGTAAAGCAATTTATTATCAAATATTTGTATTACCATAGTCTTATTAGTAGATAAGTAGGTATTTAAAATGCAAGCAAATCTTTCATAAATTATTTATTTTTATGATCTGATATATTTAACATAACAAGAGCAATCTTTTTCATCAAAATTGAAACATCACCTGTTAATTATTACATTCTCATAAATTCATTTAGTAGTTCATCCTTCTCATTAGCATTTGCAAAAACAACGGATATAGGTAGTAGTATACATATTACATCAAAATAATAAATCAATTTCTTATCAAAATAAATAAGTCCTATTTTATGTTAGAGAGCTATTTACTTGATTACTTGATTAATTGCGTACTTCAAGTAATACATTCGATTACAATAGTGAATTGCACGTAGGTAATTTTACATAAAGCTCATGAGCGAATAGCATCGCAATTTATAAATTCTGCTAAGATACATTTTTGTCGTAATTATTGCTCTACCTTGTGCAAATGCTTACAGATATTTAGTATTAAACTTTAACATGGAGGTTTACACAATTGCAACCACCACCATAGGATATCTTAATTAATTTGTGGTAGTTACAAAAGCGTTTTAACACGAAAATTTTTCTAACAGAATTATTCTATAAAATTCATTTAAATGTAAAGTGCTAAGTATAGTTTACATTGCTTATTTAACGCAAGCTGCGTAATTCTTCTTAGGTAGATATTAATACTATCCTTGTTATTGGATAAATAATATCTTTCATAGTAATAAAATTGGCGATTTATATTTTTGTTTAACATTTAATTTACTAATTGAAAATAAATTTAAATTACACTTCCAAAGCATTTTGAAGCAGGGTGAAATTATCAATAATTTTTATACTTTTTTAAAGTTTTAAAATACGCATATGAACTGACATTTAACAATTGTGGGCCGCCAGTGCCTTACAAAAATTATTATAAATAGCTTTCTCTAATTTCTTAAATTTAACTATACACATTTCTTCTGAGCTTACAATTTAAAATAGTAAAAATAAAATATGTACTTATATACAAACATTGCTGATTACAATGCTAATTTAATAAGAGATTAATTTCCTTTTCTTGCAAAGAAGACTATGGCATTCCAATATGCACCGAATGTTCCGAAGTAATGTTCCAAGTATACCCTGCAGTTCGTACAGGCAAAGACATTTCCTTTAAATATTAAGCCAAACATTTTCAAAAATAGTTGCAAACCGTCTCATTTGATTTGTCCTTCATTATATTATGTCTTTTGTTATTAATGTACCTATTGCCATCAATTAGTGCCTTAAACTTTGTTGATGTGAACATTACTTCTTAACGTCAACAGTATAGTGATGCCATTAGTCAATACTCTGGGATAAACACTTAGCAAACTTTTGGACTAAATTAAAACAATAATTGTATATTTCTATACGAACATGTGTGGTAACTAAATCTACTCAAATTCTGCTTCCTATCTAAATTTTACTATGGATACACAAAAGTATTAGTATCGTTGGTTAACCCTAGTCAGCACTTTAAAATAGATGGGGAACATCACATAGCATTATAATTTCCTATACTTTTCTGACAACAACTTGTGAAATTTTCAAAATATGCCATTACTACCTAAGTGCATTCTTAATTTGTCGTAACAAGTTTTACATATTATTTTATACATAATTAACATTGGAATGCATTTATCTTATAGTACATTTACTTATTAATGAAACAGGGATATAACGGAAAAGTAACAAAAAGTATCAGTCTTCATTATAATATAGAGATCAACCAAAAGTTGGATGATCATTAAATCTCTAGTGACTTCTATATTGCTACATGAAGAGATGCACTCTTGAAAGTACATACAATTTTATAGGTACCTACTAGAATAATTGTCATTTAAGGAATGTGAACACTAATATAGAACACACTTTACACTTTTCAAAACAACGTCCATTGTTATCGCTTCGCAACTACGTTCACACCAACGCAATGTTTATTTAGTAGGCAAGTCACTCGTGTGACATGTATGGCAACATTGATGTTGGTATTTTGCGATTTTACAGAGACTCATTGCTCTCACGTTTTCGCAATATATCGAATGATCGTAGCATTCATCACCTGCAAAACATATTATTACTAGTTTAAAAACTCGCACAAACCAATTACCAAATATTAGATATTTTAGGTATAATACATTCAGAAAACTCCCGTGACATTTAATGTGTTGAATGGAAAATTCAGTTGGTTAACAAAAAAAATCCCTATTAGCTATTAGTAATCAAAGCCCCATTTTCAAAAATTTATAATGATTTTTGTACTAACCAACTAAATTTTCCATTTGGCACATTAAATTAACGTCACAGTAGTTTTCTGAATTGACTATAGGTACTAGTACTACTTACTGCTAAGCATAGAGATATTTAATAAGAAACTGAAGAATAGGAGAAAATTGTGATTGTTGTCATTTAAATATGTAATTAATACAAAAATACAAAATAAAGCTAAAATAGTTACTTACTACCTACTGTCGAGCATGGTAGACCTTTGCAGGACTTCATAACCGATGGACGAGGTTGATCTCTACAAGCTGTACCAGCTGGTCGTTTTGTTCCGTACCAAACACACTGCAAAATCCTGTATTTGACACCTTGCATGTCACAAACGGCCGCACACTGTAGGAAAATTAAAAAGTCTGCATCATTATTTGAACATATTTTATTAATACATTTTTCTAGTTAGGAAATATAGAATATTTAATACGTTTTTCTAATCCCGATCTAGATACCTACATTTGAATGTATCTTCATTTCTTATTTTTAAAGGGTAGGGTACCTACCAATAATAAGCTTCATTAAAATTCACATAAAACGAAAACGCTTGAATTCTAAAACAATTTTGTAGCTAATTTGTTTGAATTGCATTAGTTCTACATACTTATAGGTATAAATTAGATTGTAATTAAATACAGCTGGGCTAATTATATTAAGGTGATGGTGTTAATAGCAGCTAATTATTTTGAAATAGGTAGTAGGTAAAACCATAAAATTTTACTATTGTCATAAAAATCTTTAATACCAAATTTTTGTGTTAACGTTTCACTCGTGAACGCTTCATCAAAACATATTACTTAATAAGACACATCTAAAAATTTTGATTACTTAAACAAAATTAGGAAAGTGAATATTTTTATAAAAGCTTAATTGAAAACTTACCAAAATTGTTACACAAAATCTTTCATTATAAAAGAGGTAAAAAATTATACAAACAATACGGGTTGAAAATATACATTAAAATGAAAAATTTAAATATTAAAATCGGAAAAAAAACGTAAAATAACATGCTGTTTGAAGTACAGCCATGCTAAGAATGAGGAAAAATTTGTCAAGGTTGATATAAACACCAACGTTAGGAACAGGGAAATAAAAGATGGCAAATAGCTTGTGAAAGTAAAATGGGAATAAAAATTTTTTTTTTTTTATATTTAATATAATATATAATGAATATAATAAATAATGAAGAAAAACCGAATAGCAATGTTCACTTTCCTAATTTTGTTTAATCAAAATTTTTAGATGTGTCTTATGAAGTATGTTCAGATGTTCTGATGAACCCTTCACGGGCGAAACGTTAACAAAAAACAAAAACATTTGGTATTAAAGATTTTTTTTGTACACGCTCTCCAAAGTGGTTACTTTGGAAACTGTTTGTAATCCGCAAAATGCCACTTTAGGGGACTAGTCCCTTAAAGGTAACTTAGCAACACTTTAAAGGACTGAATTTGTTTAATAAAAACATTGTACAACACAAAACAGCTATTGCTGCAAAAAAATACAAAAAATATATAAATTAACACAAAATAATCTACTTTGAAACATGAAAATGGAAATTACAGTTTTTGGCATATTTAAAAATGTAACCAGAATGCAGATAAGTCAATATCACATCTTCAGTCACGACCGCTAAATTGATTGTATGTCGCTCTGGTGGCAATAAAAATGATTTTGTTTTTTTAGAAATTGTTCTATTTAGTTCTGTCAGTTTTGGCATTTCTAATTTTCTAATATTTTTAAATTAAGAATGCATTTCCTACGTTTTAGGAAAAAATAGTACGTTTTATTCGGAGTAAAAGTCACTTGTCTGCAAAGTTGGATTCGCTTTGCTCGTCCGTCGACAGCTACAGACTCGCCACACGAAGTAAGACTTTACTTCACAGCTTTAAGTCTAATAGTATATTATTCAACGAGCGTATAATGATGGCTATTACCCACGAAGATGAAAGTTGCAGCACGAGCCGAAGGCGAGTGGCACTAAACATGTTTTAACGCTGTTCACGTAAATGTGAAACCGGTTTTTGGTTACAGAGCAGCTAACTGGAATATTGTAATTTGACATAAAAGTGCTCTATTGAGTAAATACCAATGTTAAGACCGATATTAAGAGATGATTACCTTGGACCATGGACCAACTTTCCACATTCCTTTACATTGATCTCTATAACATTCTTGTCTGTGGGGCGGTTTATCATTTTCATCACATTTTGAGGCATCTATGGTTATATTTTCCGAATTTTGACAAGTCACTGCTCTTCTCTGTATAGCTGCAAAAAATAATTTGTTAACATTTTTAAAACTACCGATTAGGTATGTTTTGAAATTACCTGTATTCCACGTTAAACATTTAGATTTAGCGCAAGGTGTCCATTCCGAAACGGTCCATTTAGGACATTCTTCTAATCCACAGTTTCTGATAGTGGTTGGTGCTTCAATTCCAGCATCTTCACAAAAGTTACTTTCAACATCTTGAGTTGTATTGTGTAGTTTCACCACACAATGTGCAGTTCGCATTTGAAATCCGTTACTTCCACATGCCTGAGAACATATGGACCATTCAGTTGCGGTCCATTCGAATTTTAAGTTTTCTGGAGAGCCCTTTCCTAATATGACCATAGAACCAAATTCATCTTCTTCAGTTGTTGTTTCCGCTTGTGAAGAGAAGTCTTCTTCTAAGTGGTTATCAGGAAAAGCGGCCACCATTCGGTGACCTCGGGAGTTGCTGAATGTCTGAAATGGCCACAATTGCTGTGCCTTTTATTATAGAGGTAGTTACTTGAGACAAATTGGTGTGAATGACATATTTAAAAGTAAAATTGTGAAAGGATTGGGTTTAAATAATTTCAAAGCAATAACAGATGAATTTTCCTTTAGACAATCCTTCTGAGGCACTTCCTGATTACTCTATCTAAACAGCAATGTTATAAAATATCTAACTAAGGACTCTAATAGAAAATTCATTTCAGTAAATGTATATTGTGAGCATGCAAAGGTACTAAAGTGTGTATTGTTTACCTAGAGCAGTGTAGTGGATGCAGGTGGAATGCAATGAACAGTTAATATATTTGGTATTAGAAAATCGAAACTAACAATTTTTTCCTAAAATCATATGTAAGAGGGCTCCAGTTATTTTTGTATTTCTCTTAATTTCATGGATTTAAAATTATAGTCTTAATATTTGTGGAAGTAGTAATTATATACTTTGCCTTTGATTAAAAGTCCAAAAGTGCTAGGTATACTACAATATTTATGTATACAATTGAAAAAAGTGTAGAAATATAATGCTAAAATAGTAGGTTAGGTGTATTATTTTATTGGGGGCAGAAGTAGAACTTTTTGTGCTGCGCCTCTAGGGCAACGCGAGTTCGAGTTTGATAATGACAGACAAAGCACGGCCACCACTTCTGCACCGAATAAAGCATACTATTTTCTATTGAAACGTAGAAAAACATTTATAATTAAAATACAGGGTGATTCCTAAGTACGTGTAGAAAATGAAGGGGGTGATTTCTGGGCGAAAATTAAGGCTACTGTTTCCTATAAACTGGTATCCTAATATGCTTCCCTGAAGAGTTACCCCTCTTCAAAAATGGAGGAAAAATTTGGTTTTTAATTTTTATCTAAAATTTGGACAAAGATAGAAAAATAAAAATAAATGGACGTGTTGTACTAACAGGAAGGCCCTTTATGGATATTTTCTTTATTCACCTGTATTGTTAGAAGGGGATGAAACTTACAACCCCTGTTCATTTTTTTATTAGAACTTTTTAATGCACCGGAATTTTTAATTTAAAAAATAGACATGAGAAAGCCTTATTCATTTAGAAAATTATTTGTCTCTTATTTTTATCGTGAGAGAAATAGTTTTCGAGTAAAAAATTAAAATCGATTGTAATGTGCGCCTCAGTTTCGTGAGAAGTTGTAGTAAATCTCTGAAAAAAAAAGACTAGGTAGTCGGATTTCATTTTTGTGTTTGTTGTTTTTGATAATAATAATAATTATTAGTAAGTTTGCATACATTATTGATAAAAAAATGAAATCCGCCTACCTAGATTTTTTTTTTCATAAACTTACTACAACTTCTCACAAAACTGAGGCGCACATTACAATCGATTTTAATTTTTTACTCGAAAACTATTTGTCTCACGATAAAAATAAAAGAGACAAATAATTTTCTAAATGAATAAGGCTTTCTCATGCCTATTTTTTAAATTAAAAATTCCGGTGCATTAAAAAGTTCTAATAAAAAAATGAACAGGGTTTGTAAGTTTCATCCCCTTCTAACAATACAAGTGAATAAAGAAAATATCCATAAAGGGCCTTCCTGTTAGTACAACACGTCCATTTATTTTTATTTTTCTATCTTTGTCCAAATTTGAGATAAAAATTAAAAACCAAATTTTTCCTCCATTTTTGAAGAGGGGTAACTCTTCAGGGAAGCATATTAGGATACACATTTATAGGAAAAAGTAGCCTTAATTTTCGCCCAGGAATCACCCCCTTCATTTTCTACACGTACTTAGGAATCACCCTGTATATTATTTTGTAAATTAGATTGTTATGCTGAGCCAATAATTTATAAAATTAATAAAATCACGTTTCCAGGCACCTATAACATTTGCTCCAATCACAAACCGGCAAATTAAATTATCTGACGCCTGTAGCGGCATCAAGTGTAATTTACGGTTTGATTAATACAAAATTTCCGTTTTTACGGCTACTCGACCAATTTTAACTCTTTCTAGGGAGTTCTAATTTATTTTCTTGGCGTTTGAAGACAAACAAATTATTATGATTTTTTTATCGCCACATAATAAATAATGTGTATGGAGGACATAACACAGAATGTCAGCATCAACAAAAATGATGACAACATCTACTTAATGTTAAATTGAAATCTCACCTGTAGGTTGGAAATAAGCTGTTGAAAATGAGGCATAATTCGTGAACCAGAACTAGAAACAGCCGGTTTTAATGAATCAGAAGAAGCGGGCAGGTGCGAGGGCACTACCCGATCCTTTGCGGCATTAAAAGAAAGGAAAACTTTTTAAGGAGCTCATTAGTATTCTACGATAAGTAGGTACTATTTTAAGATGGCACTCCAGGAGGAAGAACATTTTTTTTTAAATACCCGCGTGTGTATAAAACACACATACAGATAGTGCTTTTTACGTTTTATAGAAATAAAACATAAAATCATATTGTGTTTATGATTATCCCCACCTCGCAACAGTTCAATATTGTTAGATAATAAATGCAGAAAGTGTTCAAAAATAAAACCTAAGGAAGGAAGTTCGTCGAGTTCAATGTTAAATTGCAGGTTCCCCGTAATCACCTTTACTGTAGGTAGGGTATTCCGTATATTGTGACGAGCTACCCGAGGTGCGTATGACGTAAATGAGGGTACTATTTTCTTACAACAGCGATGATTTACCAACTCTACTCTGGTGGCTTTGGTTTCCTAGAGCGGACATAATTAATAGGATCACATGTAGGTACTATAAAGGCCTGTTTTATTTAATATTCCGTTTCTGATACCATGAATTAATAGAATTGTACATACCGCTCTCTAGGAAACCACATCTATTTTAAATATATGGACACAGTTATACTATACCTACTGTATAGAGAAGTACTAAAGAAGAGTATGTGGTAAAGAAACTGTATGTATGTAAACAAATTCAATGCCTTTAATGATAAGCTAGGTTTCTTTACACCTTGGACAATTTAGCCAACCCAACACATTCCCAACCCAACGCAATTTTCGTTAGTTTTGCTGGTTTCTAAAGCAACTTAAAAAAACACTTTTTTTCTTTTTCGGTTTACTTATACGGGATTATTTAACACGCTCACCTGATCATCATCAGCAACTAAAGTAGTACTTTGGGGTGGTAAGGCATTCAAACTATTAAGATTCAAATTGTTGCTTCCTCTGTATGGTGGAAATGTAGGTAAAACAATCCTCGTCCTGGGAGTAGGAGATTTTCGTGGTAAATCAGGTCGCTGCTCATGCGAATGATCGTCATTACCAAATACAGGGTTTAATTCATCTCTTCCGGCTTGAATATCGGCAATTTCAAAATCAATTCGGTGATCTGTTTTATATCCTGCTTGTTTCTGAATTTCTTCGGATGTAGGAAATTCCCCGGGGCGTGGTTTGACGGATAAAACCAAATCGGCGGAAGATCTACCAGCTAAACACGTATAGATTCCGCTATCACGATAGGTCAGATTAAGAATTCTCAGAGCACCTTTCTTGGAAACTTTATACTTTTTAGATTTAGGGAGATAGTTTTGGTCTTTAACCCACTGTATTTTCGTGCGATTGAATCTCTTCACAGGACACTTGATTTTAATCATAGACCCATAGAAAACTGTTGCTGCGCCTCCAACTTTCAACGAAACCTTTTTCTTTTTAGGGTCGTGTTGAATAAATGTGCTATTAGAAACATCTATTTGGGGTTTATCTGTTTCAAGAACACAGCTTTTAGTATTGCATGGTTTTTTATCCGGAGGCTTCGGCGACGGGCACATTGATGTAGGTCTGTCAACTGTATGGTTTTGAGCCATCACTTGTTTGCACTCTACTTTACGATTCTTTTCGCCACCCCCGCAACTTTTGCTACACTTTGACCATTCAGTAAACTTCCATCTTACTGGACAATCTAAAACGTTACAATACTGGCGATCAGGTGGAGGTGGTTGAGGACACATATTACTTGGAACGACAACCGTATTGCCCCCACCTTGGGTAACTTCATGAATGCAACTGACTTCTCGAGTTTGAATTCCAATTCCACAAGATTGAGTACACGGTTGAAAATCTGAATAATTCCACCTTGGTGGACACGGATGGTCATTACACGTTCTAATCAGTACTTCTGGTTTAAGTTCCCTTGGACACATATACGGGGAAGTAACTTTTTGCGTGTCGTCTCTCACACAATTTACTATCAATTCTTGCACGCCACCGAGACAGGAAGCGCTACAGTGCGTGTATCCTTGTTCTCTCCATGTATAGGTCGTTCCTGGAGAACCACTTCCTACCTTGATTGAAGTTTCCGATCTGAATGGGTCGTCTTTTATGTCGATTCTTTCAGCGGAGCAGGGTTCCATGAAGCATCTTTCCGTTTCTATAGGTTTAGGGCCGCTACACTGTTTATCTGGAAGTTTTGCGATTGTCCGTGAGAATTCCAAAAATATTTTACAGTGAACTTCTCGTCTTCGTATACCGTCACCGCATGTTACGCTACATGGACCCCATTCATCGGGAATAAACCTACGAATAGAAAAAATTTAATGAGAAAATGTATTTCACTATAAAATGTGAATTAAGCATTCCACTGTTTTATAGAATATTATAATCATGCTTTTGGGTTTTATTAAATCAACATGTTTGTCATTAAGGGAGATTTTCTTTTCCTAAACTCAACAAATTTAATTACTATGTCGTATTGAATTTATTTCTGTGTATTTTTTTGATATAGGTACGTATTTCTGGTAGGGTTATAATATTCAGATTTTATGGAAGATTTCTAAATGTATTATTTCATGACGTTTAGTTTATTTGCCTGTAAACCTATTTTCTAAAGATGTTAACTAACTTCAGACATAAGTAGTATAGCTTATTGACTTTTCAATCGTTACTTTCTTAAAATCTATAATTATTATAGAAATATTAAATAAAACATCTATATTTTACTTAATATTTATTATTTGTGTAAGTATAACTAATTATCTTTTAATGATGTGTAGTACACTAGTAATTACTTGAAGAAAATAAACTTTTCAGTTACAAGATAGGTAGGTATCTCTATCTTATTATATTTGTAACAAGCTAATCGATATGGAGATTTTAAATCAGTATACTTATTATTATATGTAGGTATATGACATGCAGTAACAGAAAACAACCCTTTAATTCACTTCATTTATCGCATATTGTATAGGTACAATAAGCATGTTACACCTGCTCGGTAAATATAATCGTTTCATTATTTAAATACAAAGTTTTTTAATTTTGTCTATAATATAAAGGTCTACATTTCTTTATCTCTCTGCACGATTGCGACATTATTAATCGAGACAATTTAAATTTTTCCTGTAGATTTAATCAGTTAGTTAGCGCTTTTTAAAGATATTATGAGAAAAACATATAAACGCCATTAAGGTGTCAAATAGTTAGCAATTAACCCTGTCTAATTGTTCCATTTTAGATTGGCACGTCTGCAATTAAAACGTTTATTAATTTATAGTGACCTGGCAGTCATTTCCAGGTATTTAGTTATTGAATGGATACTAACTTAAATATTTACATAAGGGGTTTTGACCTATCTCCGGTTGAATTAGAAATGTTGTTTGATATTCAATTGCTACAAAGTTTGATTTTAATACAGTTAATCAAATGATATAATGTTGAAATTGAGTCTAGAACGATTTAACACTGCTTTGCTTTATTGCCTTCTACTGTGTATCTGAGCTTTTCATGTAGGTAGGTAGGTAGGTACTACTTTATCTTAGCGATTAAATAAAATATGGTTTTTGTAAATTTAGTCGAATGTAAAATAAATTTAAAAATTGTATCGATAATGTCATTATAAAACGTACTCTTGACAAATTTTATTACACACTCAAAATTGCTCAAATTATTATAATACTTAGATATTCTGAGGTAGTACCTATACAGGGTGTCCGTCTTTCGAAGCTAAGCATGGCGATCTCGGTTAACTTAAGAGCTACGAAGTCGGTTAAATGGAGGCAAAGTTGCGTATTTTAATGCTGATCAATAATCTGAAAGGAAATTTGACCTACGTCGTTTAGTTTAGAAAATATCTAAAAAAAATCAAAATTACCGAGTTTTGTTTTTCGCTGATAAAATGAAAACAAGTGAAACTACGAATTTTTCATTAGGACATTTTTACGACACTTTTTTACGAGGAATCTAAATATGCGATTGTTTCTCTCATATTGTTTAAAATAGCCAACAATCGACTATCAACTTTTGTTTTTCTTATGGACGCCATATTGGATTTTTGCATTTTTGAATGTAACTTTTTTTTCAGATTTCAACTATGTATGACACATACTACTTTAGCTTGTGTTTTTACCTACAATTTCAAGTTATTCATTTGTACGCAGAGTGCCATGGAAACAAAAGCGACAAGTTTGTTTTAAAGAGAATTCTGTTATGAATTTTAATTTTAAGTCATAAGGTTATTGGTTTGGCTAGTTTAATGAAATAAATGCGAGTTGTAAAAGAAGAATAATGGGATATAACAAAATTTATTATCAACTATTATGATTAATGTTGAAACAATAGAATAAAAATTAAAAAACAGAAAATTATAGCAAATACTAAAAATTAAAACTTTAATCGAAAACACAACGGGATAGTAAGAAATATTTAAGTATCGTTTTTCGTTGAACAGAGATATGTAATCCGTTAGCTCCGGTTTTTCAGTTCGTGTTTCTGCCTGGGTTTACAAAAGGAGCCATATTCGCTTAGATTTCGATGAAGACGCAAGAAATAACTTGGACCTGGCTAGTTTCTCTCAGATACGTTTCGGAAGTAATTTCTACATTCCGATGCGAAGAATAATAAATTTCCAACATATCACGTTGTTCTTCATTAGAATTTTTCATTTTCTTTCAGAAAATTTCGTACCTATCTTAAAATTAGGAGAAGTACAACGTAATGACTTAAGCAATGTACTAGGAACTGTCAAAATTTTCTTTAAAACAAAATTGTCGCTTTTGTTTCCATGGCACTCTGCGTAAAAACGGATAACTCAAAATTGTAGGTAAAAACACAAGCTAAAGTATTATGTGCCATACATAGTTGAAATCGGAAAAAAAAGTTACATTCAAAAATGTAAAAATTCAATATGGCGTCCATAAGAAAAACAAAAGTTGACAGTCGATTGTTGGCTATTTTAAACGATATGAGAAAAACAATCCAATATTTAGATTCCTCGTAAAAAAGTGTCTTATAAATGTCTTAATTAAAAAGTCGTAGTTTCACTTGTTTTCATTTTATCAGCAAAAAACAAAAATCGGAAATTCTGATTTTTTTTAGATATTTTCTAAACTAAACGTCGTAGGTCAAATTTCTTTTCAGATTATTGATCAGCATTAAAATACGCAACTTTGCCTCCATTTAACCAACTTCGTATCTCTTAAGCTAACCGAGATCCCCATGCTTAGCTTCGAAAGACGGACACCCTGTATAGTGTGGAACGAAATAATGGAGGAAATTTATTGTATCTCGTTAAATATTGGTTTTTGGGAACAGTCTCATATTATGAAAGGCTATTTATTTGTCGTGCTGTTATAATAGGGATTTCTTTATTTAGATCATTGGTGTATGTTGGACTACTTATACCACTTTAAACAAACGTGTTCATTTTTGCTCTTTAGCCGTGTAAAATATTTATATTTATTCAGATAAGGAAGTTTTTGGAAAAAATTCTACGTTTCAGTATTAGGTGAAACTCAAGGTGCTTAGTCTGGAACTAAATCGATAAAATGAAGATTCTAGGTTTTTCTGCAATTCTCGTAAATGATTCCGCACTCTGACGTCAAGGACCATTTTTGTAAACGGAATTCTATATTTTTGTCATCATAATATGTGGATAGTAATTGAAATACCGAATTCAGACTATTATGTCATAGTATTCAAGATAATCAATTTGAAGTAAAATTGAATTGCAATGGAGTATTGATAATTCAATTATTGGGAAACTAGGTATCTAAATTTGATAAGATAACTATAATTAACTAAAAATAAATAGGTGCTCAAATCTTTGAAACTTTTGTAGAGAGTGAATGATCGAATTGCTGAAATTTCGTTACATATTCTAGCTTCACAAAGTATCTAGTGTTGTAAAATCGAGGATAGTACAAATCCCTCATTGGCCCCTTTTGTACCAACGGTCTAGGAAATTACAGCGCCACCGTTTGAACACAGCCGTTCATGTCTCGCGCCCAAATGTCCCGGCATCCGAACAAACCGCGCCTAGACGGGTGCTCCTTAACGACAACGCCTTAATGTCCAGGTCCATTTGTACCAATCCACCTGCAGGAAAAATTTTGGTCTAAACAGCTTCGGCCAATTACCCAGAAAGTCAAACGTGGATTTTCGCTAGCCCAGTAGTACCGGCAATTTTTTCGATTTATTATCCTATTATCGGTAATCTTCAATGGTAATGAATGGTATCGATATTGCAATTATCAATCATAGTCTCTACGTCAGCCTCACTTTTTTTCTTTTTTAAATATTCACTACCGATTTTTTGTTGGTTGCCAACTTCCATGTGGTTATACACGGATTTTCTTGGGTGGCTAAATTTTTCTTGATGGTATAGTACTAACTGCCAAAGGACTTTCAAACAAGTTCTTGCTGAACCTGATCAGATAACTGGTTTTTGAATTATGGGACGTTAAAGTTAAAATTTTGAAAAATTCACATCGGCCGCCATTTTGAGGTTAGAGAATCTGGTAAAACACGTTTCCCTTGAATTGTGGTTTTCTTTCATATTCGTTACTCAAATTTTCTAAAGCAAAATTGGTTCACTAGTTTTTGCTTTAGAGGCATTATACATACACACCCACACACACCCAAACCACCTTTTTGGGTTCCTGGAGGTCTAAAACACGTATTTCCGCGAAAATATCAATTTCGAAAAGTTTCATGATATCAATTCTTCCCATATACCAGTGGTGGTATGGGAAAGTAAAAATTTATTCAGGCAAGTTAGAATAATTGGGATTATTTTCAGAATCAGATTTCGAAGGTTCAAACTCTGAATCATCATAAATGAGAGATATGGATAAAAATTGAATCTGTATCCGAATCGTCAACTCAATACGTTGCGATTGACGGTTTCTGTACATAAAATTGCTTTTTTAGCCACTAATGGTAGTCCATTTTAAATATAAGTTCGTGGGTGTCGTACGCTTCATCAATCAAACAAACATCAAGAGATGACAAACTCATACACAAACTGCTTAGCTGTAATACTTAAAAAGAAATGAGTTTCTTAGTTAAAACATAGTTGTAATTTTGGATATTATAAATTATAAAATAATTTAGACATATAGTTCCGACATTTATTTTAAATTTTCAATTATAAATACAAAATTTGTTCTAACCCATTTCAAAACGATAACGACTTATATTGTTACCATTAAAGCATTAATTTATTTATACTATTGATTTCTTCCTCTAAATATTTCAATTGAGATGCTTACAGTTCAAATACGCTAAAACGCTACAGGAAATTTATTGTATTGTTACCTACGACTGACTTTCAAATGCTCTGCTCTAATAATGACCTTCAGTGATGTATTGTCTTAAGGCAGGTTTATCAATGTGTAGCTAATTGCTTATTAGCTAACCAACAGTTAATTTGAATGAATATAATGTTTACTAAGAATAAATTTGAAATTTGTAATCTTTGAATAAAACTGTTGCCCAAATTCTGAGAATTTAGAGACAAACCACTACATAATGCAATTAGCGAGTTACCATGAAAAGAATAACCATTTATGCAACATAAGCTCATTCTTTCTGTGTATTGTTTCAAAAGTGAGCATTAAGCATACAATTTCGTAATCTACCGAACCTTGCATGTGCTTTTGTGCTATTATGGTGTACTTTGTTTGCTCCAGTTAATTTTTGTGTTGTAGAAACCTATTGTTGTAAACATCCAATTTTTTTCTTAATAGCTATTTAAAATGTACATTATTTATAACGGCTTGAAAAGGTTTTTTTATGATCGTATGACTTGAAAACCGCCAATTAGTTGTTTTGTTAAGTGTTAAATTCAGCGTTCCAAATTGAGCAACTGGAGCAAACAAATTACCCAGCAAGAGAAAGGAGAGTGCACGTAAATAATGTGGGTGCGTTAAACAAAAGCTGAAATTTGCGGTACCTCACATACACCCAACCGCAGGCAAAGTACACTTTGAAATTGCTGAAAAACACATAAAGCATACAACATTTGAGTAGGCACATAAAACTAGAAGGTAAATTAGCAAAGGAAAACAGGTTAGGAATAAAATCGTTATCGTGCATTTTACACAGTGCGATAGAAGACTTTAGATTCGTAAATTATATATTATATATTATAGTAAAATTGTTAATACCAATTAGTTTATTTTCTTTTTACTAGATTTTGAAACACTAATATTTGTACTAAAAGCAGGAAGGACTAATTTTCACCTAGTACCATCCACAGCAATGTATCTCAAACTTATATTTTTAGACGCATCAAGAGTACCGACACCGTTTGAGAAACACTCGCTTAGAACATTGACATGCCACCTCGGATTTGATCAGTGTACACTTTATTGCCACCAAAGCAAATTACACGATTTAAGCACTTTAATAAATAACACTTACGTGCTTTCAGACGGCACCACCTGCTCTCCAATAAGTCTTTCAGCATGTGCGGGTGGAGGTGGAGGATATGGTTGTATCAATGGTTGGGTATGATACAGGCCTGGAAGAAGCTCTTCAGCACTATCAAAATGTTGTAGACACTGGATACCGGTAGAGCATGATTTTGAGGCAGTAGGTTTGTTATTAATTGAGCAAAGTGAACTTGGAAGATCATCAGCGTTTCTGCACTCTACGATACGTACTTGTACTCCTTCTCCGCAGGATACTGAACACTACAAAAAATAAAGTATGAATATAAAGTAATACATTGATAATACCTACAATTTTTTTAGGTAGCAGTGTATATTCTTCTTAAAACTATATTCACTAATTCCGGAGTTTTATAATGTTATACTAATCGATAGAACTGAGCCCTATGACCTTTATGAATTTGATATAATATTTGCACGACAATCAAGCAAGAGGAAGATATTCGTTAAAGTAACTTCTTTAATAAATATTTTAAATGCAAGATAGCCCCAGAGAAACTTGCCATAATAAGTTTTTGTATCGAACATTTAGAAAGATAATCTCGAGTTTTCTTTGTATAGGTATTTATGCTCCAGATTGTTTTCAGTAAGAGGGTTACAATAGGTTGTAGCGTACCAGATTTATGATTGCTAAAAGCAGGACAAACGTTATGGACGCAGGCTATATTCTGGGATATAAGATATAACTATAAGGTTTGTATCAAGACGATTCGAAGGCACGATCAAACTACCTATAAGATATGCTATTGGTTGTAATTCCTACATGGAGGTAAAATTCTCAGTTAGGATGTACCTACGGTAAGCCGTATCTGCCGAAGGTTTATATTGTTTTATGCATACCTGCTATAAGTGTAATGAGTGCCCGGTACCGGCATATCTATAACTCGATCCATTATTAGGTATAAGCAAATACATCAATCAAGGGGTTTCAAAATTTGACTGTTAGGTACCTACCTACCTCCTTGGTCTCGCATAAGTACCTACTTTTTTCGTGTATTTGCTTACCGATAAAACGCATTACGAACATTTTTTGCAAAAAACATATATTACAAACAATGTGTTGTCAAGAACAAATTGAAACCCGGTTTGGGACTATTTCGAGCAAAGAAAATAAAACACATAATTTTATCATCAATAATCGATTTTTTTAACAATTGCTAGAGCTATAAATTATATCGACTTTGAAGTATGATTCTGTTAATTTCGTAGAATTAGAACACCCAACAACGTGTGGCACAATAATGTTATGTTTTATTAAACCTGAGGTATCACAGAAGGTCATTAAGATAGTAACTTGTCATTATGAAGGTTATAAAATATTATGCCCTATAAATCATTATACAGTCTATTCATACTTACTTATCTAATTGTAAATGAACGGAGGTGTTACTAATGTTATCTTTATGTGTTATTTTAGTGCCACTTAATAAAAGCAATTTTGACGAAACGGCAAGAATATTTTAGCAATTTGAGAAAGATTCTGTTGTACTAAAACATAGCTACTTAGTTATTCTATGGAAACTTAAAGAAAAATTTATTAACTTACCCCAGACCATGAAGAAGTGTGCCACTTTGGACATATCATCTGATTACAAGGTTCTTGAAATCGAGGTTTGCGGCCACTACATTTCAATTCATTCACCTGAAAGTTAAAAATTAAATTAAACATTGCATTGAGCAGCGCTTAAAATAACTAACAGTAAATATTAGTTGTCAGTTTGAAATAACTTCCAATAGAAACGGAAAAACGGAGTTACAAGGATATCACTTTTAAAATTGAAATAACAAGTTGCTGTACAAAAGCCTTTACACAATCGATACACAACAAAGGAAGGTATGTTTTTGGCGTTTGGCAAACGCAAAATGTTTTCAGAAATACAAAGAAAGCAATATCTGTGAAATTCGAACAATATTTTGATCGCTTTATTGACCAATTTCACCACCTAACGATTTTATTGTTCCCCACAGTCTCATCCAAAACGTTTGAGCAATTATTTTTATTATAAGTCAGAATCAATACCTTACACATTAAATGTTTCAAAAGATTTTATTTCTGTTTTTATTGACGTTTGTACAAATAATATGTCGTTCAGTTTAATAAAATAGTATACAAACAATGGTTAGTTAGATTACTCGTGAATTCGTCTTTGCAAGGAAGAAAGCCATTACAGCATTGAAGAACTTCTGCGTAACACAAACTTAAGTTTAGATATGCTTTCACTAATCTAAAAACATTTAGAAGCTTTCAAATATTAATTGCTGCCTGTTAGCTCAGTGGTTACATTAATTCAAAGTTTTCCTTCAGAAATTTTGTCAAGAAATTGAGAAACTTTTGCTTTATAGATTAATTTATTTACATTACACAACGAAGTTGAAATAACGCAGATCTTCTAAACTGTTAGCAAACGTAATGGGTGGAGGTAGCGAAACTCTCCTAAAATTGGAATATAGAATTTTTAACGAAGAAAAAAATTGTAAATAAAAAAAAGGACTATATTGTATGAGGTAGGTTTTGCATGAATGGACTGCCAAATTCTGATAAATATGATATACAACTTTACTTTAGCAATAAATGAATAGGTAGTACATCGGTAACAAATTTTAATATTTACCTATAATTTTTCAAATCACTGAATTTCCGGTTGTTTAAAGTATTCTAAACTTGTTAAAACATGCTAAGAAGTGAGATAGGTACTTTACCTTAATTTTCGTCGTATTTTTTATTTCTTCAACACATGAAACTTGTCGTAGTCGAGAACCACCTCCGCAGCTCGCTGAGCACGGTCCCCAATCACTCGTGTGCCACCTGAAAATAAAATCGGGTAATCTTTTGAAGCAGTATAAGATAAAATAATATATGCACTAAAACAGCTTATTTTTTGGAGTGTATTCGATGGAACGTGAAATTATTCATAGATTTACATTTTAGTCTCGTTTGAGCAGAATTTCGAAAAAATATTGGAATTCATAAATATCTGAAAAATTAGTGGGAGATTTTAGCATATGCGGCTTGAAATCAAACTAACGATGAAGTCAAGTAGATACTAGGTAGGTAGGTAGTACATCGCGATTCAATAGATACTGTTGTAATGCAATAACTTAAATCCAGTGTATAATCTTCCTACATTCCAAGCCTTTTGCTGCCAAAATATGCAATACATTTATATACAGGGTATTAAAAGTGACGAACTATTTTAAGTAGGTAGTACTTATAACCAGATCAAACAGAAGCTGAATAATGTTAATTTTAACAAGTAGCTGCAAAGCAGCGATTTTCGATCCGTTAGGGATTTTAAACAAAGCGTGACGTTCGTCAAATTGACTTCTTCCTTCAGAATCATTTACATGTGTTACGTATTCTATACTTTTCAGGTAACCTCAAACAGAAAACTCCAAATGAGTTAAACCCAATGATTCAGAGGAACACGAAACGCCACCTCTTCATTATCCATTATCCACCTATATCCAACAGTAGGCAAAAACGTTGGTGCAGGTATCCATAAACAAATGGCCAAGTTGTTGGATAATTGATAAAATGTAAATATTTAGCACAAATTTCTATCGCGCAAAGCATATGAATGCTTGTAATGTACCTAGGTACGTAGAAGAAATTCTATACACACTTTCTGAACCTCGTAGGCTACGCTTGTAGACAATTAAATAGCTAATATTTGAGTTTAATTAATAGTTTAGGTACACTTACGGTTACGTGTCTGCAGATCAAAACTGCCCTACCTTAGAAAATAACTAACCATCCCATTTTAAGCATTGTAGAGAATTAGTTGCAGCGATTTTTAATAAAATGAAAAAAAAAATAAATTTAAAAAAAATCATTGATGATGAATATACCGGGTGAGTCAGACCATCCGTATCAGTCGTTTTTTTCGAAAACGGTTAATCGTAGAGAGTCGGGCCAAATTTTTTTATTACAAAAGCCTTCATGAAGAATCGAATGGTAACATTGGCATTCGCCGGAAAAATCGGCATCCTGAAGAGTTTGCTCCAGAATGTCGAGAACTCCAAAATTTCAAATAGCACGGGTAGTCAAAAGTAGTATCGTTGAAAAGGTCTTTAAAAAATAAGTAAGTTTTGTAGGAAAAATAATTTTATTACCCCCACCCCTTCTGAGGTATATTCGATTGAAGTTATTAAGTAATTGTACTGTTATTTAGGCAGGATGTAAGGTCTAAGTAACTACATACGTTCTAACAATAGAAATGCATGAAAAATCAGCAGTGGATGAACATTGAACACAGGCTGACAAGAAGAGGAAGAAAACTGTTATTTAACTTTACATTTAAAAACTGTCTAAAATGTAAGTTTGACAATAGGTCACCCGATTGTACTCCACTGGATACAACGAGAGATGAAGCTGAGAATTCGCAATGCCTGCCGGTCATTAAGTGGTGAAGAAATATTGAAAGCCACTGTTAATGTGATTAGAAGAGCTCGACAGTGTTTAGAAGTAGATGGACGACAGTTTGAGCAATTATTGTGATATTGTCAAACTTACATTTTAGACATTTTTTAAATGTAAAGTTAAATAGCAGTTTTCTTCTTCTTCTTGTCAGCCCGTGTTCACCCACTGCTGATTTTCCATGCATTTCTATTGTTAGGACGTATGTAGTTACTTAGGCCGTTTACATCCTGTCTAAATAACAGTACAATTACTTAATAACTTCAATCGAATATTCCTCAGAAGGGGTGAGAGTAATAAAATTATTTTTCCAACAAAACTTGGTTATTTTTTAAAGACCTTTTCAACGATACTCCTTTTGACCCCCCGTGTTATTTGAAATTTTGGAGTTCTCGACATTCTGGAGCAAACTCTTCAGGATGCCGATTTTTCCGGCGAATGCCAATGTCACCATTCGATTCTGCATAAAGGCTTTTGTAATAGAATTTTTTGGCCCGACTCTCTACGATTAACCGTTTTCGAAAAAAACGACTGATACGAGTGGTCTGACTCACCCGGTATATCTATATACTACTATACAGGGTGTCCGGAAACAACGTTCCGTAACTTCGGGAGATGATTCTACATCCAAAAATATGAAGAAAAATTCTCATGAACAGGGGTCCGGAAAAGCTTTCTAACGGAGCTACGCCTCTTTGAAGAGGGGCCTCAAAATGTGTTGTTTTATTAATTAGTTAATCAATATTGAAACGAGATTGATAAAATTTGGTACCCAGGGTATATTTGGTACGGGAAATAGTTTGGTAATGTTAAAAATAGAAAAAAAAAGCCAGGGGCGTGCGTAACGGGTAGGGTGTATTGATTAACTAATTAATAAAACAACACATTTGGAGGCCCCTCTTCAAAGAGCCGTAGCTCCGTTAGAAAGCTTTTCCGGACCCCTGTTCATCAGAACTTTTCTTCATATTTTTGGATGTAGAATCATCTCCCGAAGTTACGGAACGTTGTTTCCGGACACCCTGTATACTACTTCACTGTATTCAACGTTGATTTTTTTTAATTTAATTTTTTTTCTCATTTTATTATACCTAAATGGTTTCAACTAATTCTCAACAATGCTTAATTTTTTTAGAAATTCAGCCTTACGTCGCGTCGTTTAATTTATCCATAACATATGTTACCATACTTAAATTTTTCTACACTTCTAACCACGTATTTTATAGAGCCATAAAGCTACAAACCTTCAACTAGGTAAAACAGGGGTATGTAATTAAAGACAAATTGACAAAAGGAAAGGGGAATAGGTCAGCAATTTCGAACACGTTAAAGCTAAATTAAAATGCAGCATCACGTGCTGGAAAGAAATTACTAATTCTTACTTTGGTGGGCAATTATGAGTATTGCATTCGACGACGGAAGCATCTGGTTTTTGTGACTCATTACAGAGCTGCTCCTCCACTTCCACACCCGTCAAAATGTTTTGACATACTGGTCGAGACATTTTGTAACCTGAAATAAATAATTAATGAATTAATAACAAGAACATATTTAATGCTGAAAATATACCAACATTTTTGCAATTTATGCAGTTTCTAGAATCAAGCTCAAAAAATATTAACGCTTAAGTACTAAAACTTATATATTATCGCTGACTTAACCAAGAACATTAGCAAATGCCTTTAGTTACTTTTTCCTGAAGACGGAGGTGGATGGAGACAATATTTTGAAATGTGTTAATTTTAAAAGAAAGTCTACAGTCTGAATTAAAAGGTTTAAATGTTTTCATGTCGCCTAATATTGTACTAAGAAATAGTCAGATACACAGATTATAATGATGTGAAGAATAAACATTCTAGCTAATGAAACCAAGAACAAAGATGCGAACGTAATTCTGACTGATTTGATACACAAGCCAGTTGAAATTTATCATAATCATCGTTGCAGTCCACCCTCAACGTGAAATTCGGTTTACAGATATGTCATTCTTTTTACAATCAAAAAATATGAAAGTAGTTAGTAGATCAAGTGTAGGTATCGGGTTAAAATTTGCGCCAAGTTCGGCCCTGGAATTAGAATCTTTAGGTATGTAGCTTACAGGTAAGGAACCAACATCCTATTATCCTTATAGCCTGTGGCGATCTCAATTGCTTTTGTGTTCTACTATACCTGGCGGTAGTAATTTCTGCAAAACCTCCATTTTCAGATAAGATTGTAAGAAGTGTCCTAGGTACCTATAGATACCACCTCCGAGTGATGGATGCATTGCAATATTCAATAGAGACGGTCATGATTTTGTTAGCGGAGTGAAAACATTTATACGAAATCGCATAAATGTCACCTAGTGTTCTAAACATCAAGTAGGTAGTAGCTACAATAAATATTCAATCAAAATAAATAAATATCTCCATTTTTACAAACACGATAGCAAAGTAGCATATTTTTATATACCAAACAGTAACAAATAGTTATAATATACAGTGCTTCCCGAAAGTAACGGATAAATTCACTAAAATCGTTGAGAAACATATTTCAAATAAATGCTCGGACACGTCGATTTTTATTTTTAAATTGTCATTTAGAGATGTAATTTTCAACAACCCACCCCTCAACCCTTAAGTGCTAGCAACACCAACTTTAAAACTTTAAATAGAAAGATACCCTTTGTGATACCTCTTTTGATAGGTCCTTTTAATCTTAAAATAACCAAAAAAAGTTTTTCAAAATCGGTTGATAAATAACGGAGATATTTAACAAAATGTAATCAATGTAAAAAATGAGGTTGATATTTAAAAAAATATTATGACGTCACAGCGTAGAAATAATGGCACGAATCCTGAGACCCGTCAATTTTTGTTTTCAAATTGCCATTTAGGCAGGTAATTTTAATCCCCCCACCCCTCAACCCCAAAGTGGTAGCAACCCCAACTTTAAAAATTTAAATGGAAAGATACAGTTTGTGATACCTCTTTTGATAGGTCTTTTTATTCTTAACATAACAAAAAAAAGTTTTTCAAAATCGGTTGATAAATAACAGAGATATTTAACAAAATGTAATCAATGTAAAAAATGGGGTTGACATTTAAAAAAAAATTATGACGTCACAGCGTAGAAATAATGGCCGATCAAAACCACACTTTTAGGTCAGGAAGTGCTACCATTTACGGCGTGTTTGAGCCGCTTCTTGTCGAATATTGACATTTTCATTTGATTACATTTTGTTAAATATCTCCGTTATTTATCAACCGATTTTGAAAAACTTTTTTTGGTTATGTTAAGATTAAAAGGACCTATCAAAAGAGGTATCACAAAGGGTATCTTTCTATTTAAAGTTTTAAAGTTGGTGTCGCTAGCACTTAGGAGTTGAGGGGTAGGGGGTTGAAAATTACATCTCTAGATGACAATTTAAAAATAAAAATCGACGTGTCCGAGCATTTATTTGAAATATTTTTCTCAACGATTTTATTGAATTTATCCGTTACTTTCGGGAAGCACTGTATAATAGCCATATGTGATTGTGCTGTCGTCTACATGAACTTGCTCTATTAATATTTAATAAATTAGTTTTAGCTATAAACCAAAGTACCTACCAAAGTTTTTGACAAGTGCTGTCCACTTTGAAAATTATGACATGTTAAATTTAAAAATAGCAAAGTACTGAATTAGTATTTTACAATAAAAATCGCACCTTTGATATTATTAGTACCATTTGATGCACAATAATTTTATCTTTTAAATGATAGCTACCTTTCCTGTAAGTTGTTTATTAGTGAGCAGGAATCAGTAGGAACGTTCAATACAATGTTACATTTCTATGTATATGTGACTTTGAGAATGGACACACTATATGGAAATAACAAAAAGGCCTATTTAATCATGCAATACTGTTTCTATTTAAAAAATAAAACAAATACTTGATATCCAGATGGCTATGGAATCAGCACCATTTTATAAACTAATGAATCCTAATTACCTAAATTAAATGTCAAATGTAATTAATATTATGACAATTGAACTTTTTATGTACCAATATAATTACAGCTTGCAATAATGGATCAGAACGGGAGAATTTTATAATTGCGCCGTATTTTAGAAATTGTATTGAGTGGGTAGTATATTCGTTAGAAGCATTGTGCCTAAGAACTTATAGAAATATAATGCTAACTAACATTAATTATAAGCAGCCAATTCCATGGCTACTGGGATCATAGGTATTTGCGGCCACCTTAAATACGATTAGAGTATTTGCTTTAACATGGTTGTATTTGTACTTAGTAATGTGCGATGCTACTGACTAAAGGTTAGGACCAGATAGCAGATTTTAAAAGTATTACATTTACTTTATGGTATTACTGCACAACTCATTTAAACTGCTTCTCTAACTGCGAATTCACTGTTGAGAAAATGAAAAAACATTCATCCTGTACAGTTTCGCTTCTTTTTTACATTACGCTGTACAATTCCAAAAACATAATATCGTCTCTTAAACGCCAATAATGTATGAGTTAATGTGTTAATGGAAAATCAATTGGTGCTGATTCTAATCAAAATCAAGCTCGAGAGGTAGAAGCAATTTTAGTAAACTGGGAACGATCATTTAAGTTACACGTAATGTCGGACACGGTTTGAATTTGTCCGAAAGAAAGTGAAAACATCTGCGTTTAAAAATAAATAACTTTCACAAGATATCAACATGTATTACAAAAGAACGAACACCTTGATAAAAGTATCTGCTGCAGCAAACCCATCATAATCGTTTATTTCACGAGTGCAGTTATGTAAACAATTCAGATACGCAATAGGGTTCGGTGATCACGTGGTCTAGCCTGGTGGGTAAACAACTACACACTCATGGGTGGTCATAGGGACCAATATCTACAGTAACCGCAGGACCGGTTATCAGGTGATCTGCGTTTTTCGAATGTTTTGATGTTTACGAAGGTAACAATAACGATCTCCTTGCCGTAAGAGTAGCTTCTGTCGGGTGAATTTTTATGTGAAATTTAACTTTATCTCACCTAATTTCGGCTATGTTTTTAATATATTATATACTACCTGTAAAGTCATAAACAAGTAAACAATTACAGTTAAAACGAATCTTAGTTTATTCCAAATTTGAAATAAAAATTGACACGTCTGCAGCGCCGCCGACAGACATTATGGCGTCATTGTTGGCTTTTTCATTAAAATGGTTTAAAACTTGGTTTTGTGGCGCTACTTAGAAAAAATCTGCAGACCTGGGTTTGGTGCTGATGTCGTCCTCGTCGCATGAACGACCTCTATAGGGACGAATGTCCCATTTACTGGAAGAACAGCAGGGGTTTTTTTAAAATGTAAGATGTGATGCTCTCTTTAGCAAGTAATCTCCTCCCAAAAAGCTTTCTTAGGCCGGATATTCATTAGATCGTACCGACCACAATCGTCTCAATTTTAATCGTGGGATAAAGATTGTGTACATGTATTTCAGTTGGAGCATGTCCACTGACGCACTCTGAGTTACGTCGTGTCAGTGGACATTCCTGGGAAAACTAGAAGTATTTGCCGAACAGATATTTTGGTAAGGCCAGATGTTCACCAGATCGTACCGACCAAAATCGTCTCAATTTTAATCGTGGGATAAGGATCGTGCACATGTATTTCGGTTGGAGCATGCCCACTGGCGCACTTTGAGTCACGTTGTGTCAGTGGACATGCCTCTAGAGAAATAAATACACGTACACGATCCCTATTGCGCAGTCCAAATCGAGACTATTGTGGTCGGTACGTTTGGTGAATATCCGGCCTTACCACAATATCTGTTCGGCAAACACTTCTAATTTTCCTTTAATTTATTAATAGTCCTAAGCTAATGAACGATCGTTTCATGCTGAAAAGGGAAAGCATCTAGTATCTACAAACCATTTTTTTTTTCATAAAATTGCTGCATTAATAAAATTTACAAATTTGTAGGTGGAACTAAACGTGTTAAATTCGCTTTCTATTTTTGAAGATTAAAATTTAAGTGGTAGGTATTATAAATAATTATGTAATCTACGCACCTCCACCGCACGTAACCGAACACAGTGAAACGGACTTTTGAGCCCAGTGGTAAAGCGGTTGAGAACAAGCGGAACCATCACCACCGCAATTTCCGCAAGAGTCCACCTGCCTAGTCGATCCGATTCTCAGGTCACATCCCACTCTCTGAAACAAATTGGATGCAATTAATTTACTTAATGATTTTACATTGCATCTGCACTGAAATCCGATTTTGTAAAATCCCCTATTTAACTATTATATATAACATTGCATTGAAAGATGAATGTTCGTGCTTTACCACGCCGTGGTTTAAACAACGAACAGCAGCAGCTTCAGACGTGTATGCTGATTTATTGCAATAATTTAACTATGCAGAATCCTAATATTAAACAAACTGTGTTCCCGTTTCTCTAGTACAGCATAACTTACAAGATATAACCCAGAAAATTTTAAGATTTATTCAAATTCACTCTGAATACAGAGTTTTTAGTGTTAACAGTAACCTGTCTTCAGTCAAAAGAATGCAGCTAGAAGTAGTTGCTTTATAAAACTATTTGGGACAAACTTTCCATTGTGACAAATACTGTGGAAAGGTCCGAAATTTTGGATCTATGAAAATAAACAAGCGTTTGGTTGCTCGAGATCGAATTGAAGCTATTTTTTTAATCTGGATATGACTGCTGCATAGAATATGCAGTTACGGCTAACTTGTCTGGTATGCCGTACAGCTCCATTCCTGGGGGGTAACCCGCCTGCGTGGAAAATATTTTCCGCCCCCTATTAAGGATTGGTACCTATTAATATTTAATTGTAAAAATATTAATTTGTATTTTCTCCAAATTGGGGCCCGTAAACTATTGCCGCCTGCGTGCGGGGCATGCACACTGCATGCGCGTCAGGAACAGAGCTGAAGACGCATACTTGAAAGCTGTAGCACTGATAAAGCACCAAATTGCTTAGAAATTGTAATGACTAGTAGGTATGTGTAGTCCATTAACAACAAACGCCCTAACGTGCTTCGATGTATACAAATCTGGTAGTTTCAACGTATCTGTCTAATTAATTAATTACATTACATCAACTTTTGCAAAGGACATTTAAAGAGTCCAGTGACATCAATCGTTTCTCCTTAAAAATCAAAGCACGTTAGTAGACAAAGGCATTGATTTAATGCGAAAAAAAATGCGAAATAAATAAGGATCTTAAAATTTCCAACAATATGGGTATGTGCATTTCCTCTAAAGACCAAATAATAATGGGCTGAAAGGGGGTTTCACATGAGGCTGCGATTTAAAAGAGTCACTCCAGACGAAGTCTGATGAATAAATGAGAGGCGTCGAGTGCATCGCACACGCCATTAAGCTCCTCATTCTTTTATTTCTTACAGAGTTGGTACAGGAAGTTGCTTTTCAATACTATTCAGCTTGTCTTTTTACTTGTAGAGCTTCAAATAAGAATGTTTCATAAAGGATTAATTTAGGTTACGGTATTAGCCTGGAAATTTTAGATGAGACTCGTTAATTTTTAGGAAGAAGAGAAAGTTTATTTTATTTATATAATATTATAGTAATAGGTAAGTGATTAATATCATATACGCTTGATTAATCAACAAAACGCTTTTAAGCTGCTACTGGTACTTCTGCTATATAAACAACTGACAGGGTTGTAGGTTGCTTGTGCGGGTTTTGTAACTGAATGAAACAAAAAAATGACAGTGTATCAACTACGATCTTAGTGGTGGATTTACTTTTAGTCAGGCAGAGGCTTTACTCTCAGACTGGAAGACAGGGGAAACTGAAAGGGATTGAGATGAAAAATACGTAGCTATTGAAGAATTCAGCAAATCTGTTAGCACATATCCGCTGCTTGCCACACAAATCTTTTGTTTATATTGAATTTTATTTCCGGCGTTCACGGGTTTGAAGAAAAAATATAGATGAATAGAAGGAACCCTAAAGCCTTGAGTATTCAATGTGGGGATTTTGGTTTTAGTAATTTTGATGTAAGTAAAATGCAAGTAGTAAATTGTAGGAGAAAGTTGTTTGCTACGAAACTGTAACATAAATGCTATGAGAAATAATAACCACGTACTCTGTAATAAAGAAAAAAATCATGAAAACATGACTACAGCCCCCCCCCCTGTTTCAACATATTTGCATTCCGGGGACACGAAGGAAGACCGCTACCAGACGCTAAATGAAGATCTTTCTTTATGGTAGATTAGTTGACGACCATTGAGTATTTCATTAAGCACCAAAGTCTTGAATTCCCACTTTAGATTTCTATTATTTGGAAGAATTCAGTAATTTCGCAATATTCTATGTGTGGAGTATTGCACCATTCTCATATTCACGAACTTTTAAAACTACACACCAACCAATTTTCTCTAAAGAACTGCTAACTCTCTGTATTTAACCAAAACCTCAAAAACGTTCCAAAATATTAACGTCAATTGCATGCAATTCTTCCTTCAGATTAACAACATACTAAGAAGTAGGTGTGTTTATTAAATATATGTTCTACAGAAAAGTTAAAAACAAAACGCTGCGTCCTAAGTGTTATTCTTCTGCAAAGCTATTATATTTTTATATACCTACCCTAGAAATAATGATTGAACATATGTCATTTATTTTTACCTGACATTTTCCATCAATGCACATATCAAGGCTACCCGGTCTACATCGAGTACCATCTTGAACTTTTTCAGCAAGTTGTGCCACCACTAGAACGGACTCCTCGTCATCTAAATCGTTTGTGATGCTTGGCCGTCCTTTGCAAGTCAAAGCGCAAGGATTGTGGTCATCATAGTGCGCTGACCACTGAAGGAGTGATCCTTCATAAGGTATGTTGTTGAAAGCGGCGCACTGGTCTTCTCGGAAATCCCGGAATTCCGGACAAGGCTGAAATAAAACGATGTGGTTAGTTCAGAAATGTAGGTACTTTAAAATAAAATGATTGTGAAATCTCTTTCTAAAAACTGTGTAAATACAAGTTCCCATTATGTAATTTAATTTTTAAGAATTCAATTTATGCTGTTCAGTGACAATTTAAATTTATGTAACAATATATATTTGCGAGAATCGGCTGGTGGAAACTAAAAGCTCAAGGTAATTATTAAAGATCTAGTGGAACTTTGGAACTTTCTTATACTTGAGATCTTACATGAAATTGTATTTAACATAAGATATCTGGAGTAAAATAGATTTTTTACATTTTTTTTATATGGAGATTTTATTTTCTCAAAATACCTGAAAATCCTCTTGATATAATATGAATGCAAGAAAAGCTAGAAAATTACCATGAAAAATATATGGCACAATACGCAATTCAATGCCTTGTTATTTTAAACATGAAATTAGTTCAAAAGAAGTACAGAAATGACAGAACCTTGAGAACACAGTAGCGGCGAAATATAATATACAACAGTGTACCTATTTCAGAAACAGGAAATGTGTCAGGATTTAACGAGCAGGGACACACGTTCATCAAGAATCGCGAATCTTACGGCGTACCTGTTTTCAATATGTTATTATTCGATTCCTTATTTTAAGCTTTTTTTTTTTAAGGCAATTCCATGATTCCACCCCCCTACTAATCCTGGCTCAGCGCACTAAGCGCTATTCACGGGTCTAACATGCCCCACCCTTGAAAACCCCCCCAACTATATTAACGAGCTGATTCCTAGTTGCTCCAGAATTTTTGAAAACCCTGGCTACAACGAGGAATCGAACCCGTGTCGCCCCGATGCCATGCGGATCTTCATCCATACGACCACGGCCGCGCCTATTTTAAGCTTAGCAAATAAGCAATCAATTGTTTTTACTGTCTTAATCAATGGAACAGAAAAGGAAAAAAGGTAGAGAAAATGGAAGAACTTTGGAGAGACCTTCATCCAACAGTGGATGAACTAAGTAATAGGTTGAGAAAGAAGAAAAGTTAAACCTCTTTACCTTGCAGTGTAGAGATAATGTTAATTTAACTTAATTTCTTTATTGTGAATATTTCTTTATAGAATGTAGCGCCCTGAAAAATTACTATAGAAACCAGGTTTTCTCCAGTCCATGTCACACCGGACCCCCTCTATACATAATAATCTATGTTTGTTTTGTTATCGTTATCTGGATGCCTACAATGTATGCAAGACAAGTTAAGGAGCACGCGCACTTGTTCGGTTCGGTTCTGTTCGGTTCGGAACCGTCCGATCGGCAAAAATCAAAATACATGGAAATGAATGGCAGCCCGCGCATTACGTCGGTTCAGTTTCGTCCCGTTCGGTTGAGTCCAAGTATACTCCAGATGGACCAGATGTCAAAAAATTCCGAAAGTCCGATCAGTCTATAGGTAAGAACGGGACGAATAGGATGCTGCCGGACGTACCGAATCAACGTATTGCCAGTAATTTCCATGTATTTCCGCGGCATTTGTAAGCTTGGTGGAGCTTTATTTGATTTTTGCCGATCGGACGGTTCCGAAGCGAACGCAACGGAACCGAACAAGTGCGCGCGGACCTTTAGTCGAGTTAAATTGAAAAGGTTCGTAAATCGGGGAAGCCTATATGTTGTTGCGTTCTGGACTTTTCCACGTAGGCATTCCGGTGACTGACTGATAATATTATTTTCAGTCCACAATCACTGTATAGATTTTATAGAAGTTTGAGTTGCGTTGATAATACAGTTCGGTCTTAATTTTTGCATACGCACCTTCTAAATCAAACACGATTCAAGAATGCAATAAACTAGGAAGTACAAATTTTTGCTTAATAACAGATGAAGACTGATTTAATAGTTTCATTTCATTTCCCGTTTGAAAAAAAACACGTCAATTTTTATATCGAATGGGAAGTTTAAAATCACTATTGAAATAATTTTATAATTTCCCCCCTTCACTCCAGCAACCCCCCCTTGAAATTTCAAATTTCCCCCTACCTTGTGATATATCATTTTACAGGTAAAAAAATTCTCTATTTAATGGAACCCCTATATTTTTTTAACGGGGATTCGTGTACAGCTCAACTTGCTGAATTCGAAAATGTACCACTTTAATACTTTGTTTCTACACGTTACCTAAGAAATTGTTTCCGGCAGCTAAATAAAATCTAATCAGAATCGATAAATTAACAAATTAACAATTATTAACAACCGTTTCAATTACTGCCTGCAACAAAATGATCATAATTTTGAACATTTAATTAATAATAATATTTTATAAAATTGTCATGTTGCTATTGTTGAACTGTTAATTTGTGAATTATTAATTTATTAATTTTTACTCTGTTAGTTGTTAATGTGTTAGTTTCTCGATTCTGATTATATTTTGTTTAACTGCCGGAAACAATTTCTTAGGTAACTTTGATTTAATTTGTTGTTCTTACTACGAATCGGAAAATATTTTTTGTGCAACCGTACGCGAAGTGGGCGTTTCGCGTCCGCTGTTCAGGACGCGAAATCTAATTTCGCGGCCGCTGCTATAGTAGCGTCCGCTAAAGTAAAAATCATTGTAATTTATACAAAACTAATTGTTTTATTTTCTCCATATCCATAGTAACGCGCTAACTGAAAGCCGTTTTTCTATTTACAATGAATTAAGCTGTAGGTTTTCTAAAAGCAATAACATTTACAATTACACATTTTTTACGGTTGCACAAAAAATATTGTGTATACCTTGTCCGCGAAATTCTTTAGCGCCCTCGAGATTGTCTTTCCTCGGCCGCAAGCGTCCTCGGCGACAATTTTCTCTCGGTACGATAAAGACACATTTCGCGTCCTTGGTATACAAATAACTATTATTTCATACTGTCCAGTATATACTACTTTACGGTATTAATTCAAGTCTGGGAAATGTCACGTTACAGTACAAGGCTTGGAAAGTTGTGTACCTATTTGTAACTAAGTAAAAAATATAAAATGGATGTTGTGATTTTAAATTAAACGCCAGCAGATGATGTTTAATTTTATAGAACTCAATTTTTTGACGTTGACTTTTCATAAAAAGAAAATAAATATTCAAATAAAACAAATAGATTTTACAGTATTAAAATAAAATGTTACACGATACACGTCCGTGAAGTTATTATTAAACTATTCGTTTAAAACTTTTGGATTCGGCTCCTTCGTCGCCTCATCCGTAAGACCATAACCTTCTAAACTACTATTTCAGTCACCACAGCTATTAGTATAGCTTTTAGTCAATGGTCATACAACTATAGACGTTTTCACCCATTCCATGGTTAATATTTAGTTTTATTAAATTGACAAAAACAATAACTTTCTCTACATTTTGAGAACTGCTCAATGCTTACCTTATTTCAATTGGTAGCAGTGTCATATTTTTTCCCATCAGAAACGTACAGCCCTACCCCCTCTGTACTGTATGGAGCCGGTGAAAACATCTATAGCAATAGTCAAGGTACTTAAACATAGTTTAAGTACCTTGGCAATAGTAACATTCAAGAGCGATCTAATACGCAAACTTTGGTGGAGAACGAGAAAATCATAATACGAAGACCACAGCATAGCCAAATCAATTTTTTATTTATATGATATCGGAAGTTTTTCCTTTAATATTGAATATTTACGTAGCAGGAAAAGCGGTAGGTAATATGTTTATCTGTTTGACATAATCGGTAGGTTCGTAATCTTACAGTTAGCACAACACTTCCCATTCAATTTTGTAATGCCGTCGACTGGATAATACGAGGGTGAAACTGCTCATTAAACGTTTATAAACAACAACTACGTAGCTAATTTTAGATCTTGAATACCCGATTCCTAGAACAGTAGATTGTTTTATTAGGAATAAAAAATATGTTACTGTTCTGACGAGCAAATTTTGCATTTGCAAGAGGAACAATATCGCGAATTTCCATCCAAAATGTTTGAATACGAAGATAATGATAATGAAATTGATACACCACCAGAAATTTCAATATCTTTGTTGTGTTTTCTTAAATAAATGTTATTCACAAATTGTTAAAATCGTAAAAATGTTAAAAGTAAAACATTTTTTAGGAATAAAAGTGTATTTAAACTAAACTAAACTAAAAGTGTTTCCTAAGCAACACACAATTTTTTTATTAGTGACAAAATCATTCATACAGTAGTTACTAAGCAACACCCGAAACGTCAGTCAATAGGATTCCATTTTTCGCGATAAACGCAGACCATCATTATTTATCATTCTAAAACTGCCCCTTCCTGTTTAATAAGACGGCTTCCTGTGATAAAAAAGCTGTTGGTAGGGAGTTGTTTACTTGTTGGTAGGGTGTTGATTTCACTGTTTATTATTTTTTGATTACATATTCGGTATTTTGTCTTGTTAAATATAACTCGACCTTGTATTTTTCTCATGGCATTTTTCAGTAAGTGTAACATTCTTGGTATAAGGTATAGCACGCACAAAACAAAACCGAAAAAAACTCGTGCTAAAGCACTCGTTTTTTTTAAATATATTATACTCTCATGCTTTACCTAGCAACAATATTTCGGGAACTACTACTGAAAATTTCCGATAAAAATCCAAGGTCTTGTTATATTGTATATGACAAAAACGTCAACTTCAATAACAATGTTTGATATTAGAAGTGATGACTTTTAAAACTGTTGCAGAAAAACAAATTCATGAACTTGTATTCGACAAACAGTTAATAAGGCAATACATGACGTATCACGTGACCCTCGTGGAGTGCGTTGATGGGCCTATGATGTTGTTTCACCACTTAACCAAATATCATTAGAATGCCGTATTGTCCGTTTATCGAATACGGGATTCACAAATACACAAATTTGTTTATAGAAAACGTGCATTTAGTTATTTATTTTCTTGCATCACCGTAACGTTAAATAACACATTACTAGTGGTTTTCAAATCATTAAATTGAAGAACAGTTTAGACCAACATTTAGTTAAGTTTCAAGATTTGTGGATTTTATATATCTATTGTCAAGCATAAACTAATAGTACGTCCTGTTATTTACGGACATAAATAATTTATGTTGAAAATAAACCTTAACAATCCTCCATCGTAACTTCCAAAGTTCAAAACAATAAAGTACATAGGTGGCACAGACTGCCTTGTCATTTTATGGAATAGTTACTTGAAACTACAGTACAATATAATACCTACACGTAACTCACTAAGTAGTAACAGATGAAGGTAATGAAATGTTTTATAAACGTAGCTACATCTTAAATTTCAAATTCGAAATTTATATCATTATTAAGGAGCGGTCTACTCCTTCATCGTTAGTTAAATATCCACAATAATAAATATATATTTACACAAAGTTCCCTTATCATGTTAGGTATTCGTTATTGCGTCCTTATGTGTGAAGAACTTACTGGTTTAAGAAATTAATACATCGGAACACAAGAGGAAGTCTAGTTTACATACAATAAAACTAAAAGTAATAGTAATATATATTATGAATCTAAAATCCTACACTGATACATAAATTCAAAAAATTTTCCAAAAGGAAAACGTAAAGGAAAAGACAACGCCATGCCTTAATTTTTCAAGTGTTAATACTTTCAGGGACGAGTAGAGATTAATTTGGTAAGATATTTCGGAATCTACATGCTGTCTTTTTCAAACTCCTAAACACTGTTCCATAAACGTTGCAACGAATCGTTTTTTCAAGCAAGTAGGTCTATGATACGGAAAAGGGACTTAATCAATTTTGCGATGGAAAGCTCTTCTTGGGTGATGCAGAAACGATACATTAAACGCAGGAAAGACAAGGTCAAAACCTTTTATTTGGAAAGCACACGCTAAGTTTCTTCTGTAGATAAAGTACGTGCAATGAAAGAAAAGCTGAGAGGTATGAGGACGGAGGAAAACCATGAGTTTATTTGATTTTGGGTAAAGTGACAGCTCTTTGTATTTTTGAAAATAGTGTCAGTAGGTATTGATTGTTGACCCTTGTTTCTGTTTGCGGTTCATTATAAATAATTCAATAAAATGGTCGAATATAAGGGTGTTCCCTGAGATAACCGACAAGCTTACACCACGTGTTTTAGAGGGGATTCCTATACACTTTAGGTCAATTCCTCTTGAGACAAACGAAAAAATGTGCACCAATTCATGTACATTTTAAGTTTCGAGGCCCTACACGATCTCCCGACTTTTCGTCATTAGACGTTTTTGGGGAATATTGCCTTAATTCTCTCGCCTCTAATGCAAAAACTAGTGAACCGATCGAAAATTCATTGACAAAATAAGCTTTCCAAAAAAATCTGAAACCGGAAGCGGAAGCGGAAGTTAGACATGTTGTTTTGGTAACATTTTTGTCAGAAGTAGAATTTTGAAAATCTGAGTAGCGGATACGAAAGAAGACCAACATTTAAGGGAAATAGTTTTCTACCGGACCTCTACTTCAAAATGGCGGCCTCTATGAATTTTTCAAAATTTTGAATTTAACGCCCCACAACTCAAAAACCAGTTATCTGATCAGGTTCAGCAACAACTTGTTTAAAAACCATTTGGCGGTACTATACCATGAAGAGGTAATATATTAATCTATTGAAGACTTGAAAATGAGACAAATAAGACAATGTAATATTAGTAGGGTAGTAAGTTTCATATAATAGCTAAAATGAACGGTTGATGAGAAAATCGCGAACTTCCACTGAGTTAGTAAATTAGATGTCTGTCTATCTTCTGTACGTATCCAACCCGTATAGTCTGGTGTTTCTCGCGAACTACCATTGAATGCCAAAAACGAAATGTTTATTTTTAGTATGGGAAAGTCCAGGGGAGGTGCGCAACTCCACGTTTTTCGTTTGCCGATATCTCAAGAACGAAAAGGAATTGCGCTAAAATGTATCTGAATTTTTCTTTATTAAAATCACATCTAGAGCACATGGTGTAAGTTTGTCGATTACTTCAGGAAACACCCTGTATTTAATCGTTTATGCAAACTGCATTAAAACGACGCAGATCGTGAAATACGTTTATCTACCATAATTCAGAGTGTTAATACAAGTTGTTGCACCGAAAATCACAGTTAGAACTCATTAATACAAACAACTTTTTTTTAGTTACAATTTTCATCATGGAGTTCCGATTCGAAGTTATTGGATTTCTTTTGTTTTTTAACAATCGTAATAATTACCCTCCCTTATTTTAGGGCGGCGTATTTCAAAAAACGAAAGGTTTTCAAAATTAGCTTTTGCTTCTCTACATTTGCATGTACAGTTTATATTTTTTCAAATAACAAAATGGCGGCCAATCAAAAATTTCAAATCACGATATTTTAATATCTACCGCATAGTTTTTTCTCGGTTTTTTCTAAATAAAAAAATTATAAAATCCTTAAGCTATCTACTACAACATTTGTCCATAACATTTTTATCAATCTACACAACCAAATAAAAGGTCTTTATTTAATTCCAGAGGAGTAAGTGTAAATATTGACAAACTGAAAATTAATTTAAATCCTAGTAGTTTTGAATTTATAAACATGTATTTATCTTGTCTCTAGTGTAATCATTCTTTTGTTTCATTTTTAAATGGTAGACAGCAATTTCGATTTAATTGTTTGTTTAAGTTTGACAATACCTTACACTTACTCCTCTGTAATTAAAAACCTTTTTTTGCGTAGATCGAAGAAAATGTTTTTGACAAAATAATGTTGTAGTACCTAGTCAGCGTAAGGATGTTATAAATTTTTTATTTTTAAAAATATATGGGATGGGTAGAAAAATATCATGATTTGCAATTTTTCATCGGCCGCCATTTTGTTATTTTATAAACTATAAAATAACTGTAAATGCAAATGTTATAGAGATCCGAAAGCTAATTTTGAAAACCTTGTGTTTTTTAAATATTCTCTGAAATACGGGAATGATTACGATTGTTAAAAAAACACAAGAAATCTTATAACTACGAATCGGGCCCCAAATCAAATATTGGAACTAAAGAAAGTTGTTTGTTTTAATAAGTTGTTTCGTAGTGCGTAGTGTACCTACTACTTCGCACGGAATGCAAGTTACTTGACTATGTCCGTGGTTTCTATTTACTTTCTTAATGTTTAATAATGTTTTTGACATGTTACTATAAATAATAATAAAATCGTTTTCTATTATCTCAAAAATGTATGGTGAATAAGTAGTAAATAGGCTACATGATCAAAACGGAATTCTTTGATATTCAAAAACAGATTACTTTCTTGTTGTGAATATGTTACCGATTCGTAGTTCGTCGCTTTAAAAATGCGCACCATGTGGTGTTGTATTGGCCATAAAATATACGATAATCTCGTTAAAAATTAAAACGACATACGAGAATACCCAACGATTGTAGGAGTTGAATTTTTAATAAAAAATCGCGGAGGGTTAGGATTATCGACATTGGCGTATCGAATTTAAAATCAGATTCTTAAAGCTGAACTGCAATTTCTACAAAAAAATATACTGTGTTTTTTGAGGTTATCACACTTTAATTCCTGGTAACATAAGGCAACATTTCAGAGATAAGAGGCGGCTACCGGTGCTATATAATGCACCATCCAATCTCCTAGCATGACGTTGTAAAACTGAAAATACAGGTTTATCAGATATCAACTATCTAGACAACTTTCGCATTTATTCTCTTCTTTTCTTCTTCTGATCGTTACTGTTTTATTTTATATTCGAGCTTCTGCTTTTTATCGTGGTTCGTGCGCGATTCTGGGCGACCCTGATTGGTTGTTTCCCTGATAGCCTCTGCCAATCGGACTATTTTATCATATAAAGTCTTACAACTTTCTTTGAAGTGGACGTTTGTGGAAATCGTATTATTGCGGCGTAATTTTAGATATACGGAAACTTTACAACTTAAACAACGAAAAAAAGATACAAAACACATTCTTGTTGCTCTATCAGTTATAACACAAAAGGAATATCGGCCCATAAGAATTCTTTTTTACTTCAAACACGAAATGGGACACGATTTCTCTGATCTAACATTCATTTATACCGAATGTTTCCTGGATCGAACAAGTAGTGGTTAAAGTAAATAACATGGGAACTTCTGACATGTTGAATAGTATTAGAATTCTATATCTGCAGGAGCTATACCTAAATAATAAAATTTTTAATCACAACTTTTTTACTAATTCTTGGTTCTTTCTCTAAATATTATATAAAGATTGCTGTTAGTGTTACACCACATACACCCACTAGTTGTGTACGATAGGGGATGGAAGTCTTTGTAAAAGGTAGATTTTAGTTAATTTCAATAATTTTTTTTGAAACCACGATAATATTCACTATAGCATCCTTGAGACAAAAATACTCTAATTGAACCTGAAAACCATTTTGTGCTCATGCTATTCTGGAATAAGTAATCCAAAATATTCAATTTCCCGATATTCAGTAAGGCGATTATCGGACATTACAGTTTATTCGCTTCAGAACAGCACGATCAAAAAACGGTTTTCAGGATCAATTAGAGTATTTTTATCTCTAGGGTGCTATAGAGCCCAAAATTTAAAGTTTTTAAAAATGTGAATGTTATCGTGTTTTCAAAAAAATTATTGGAATTAACTAAAATCCCCCTTTAAGTTCTATATGATTACATCAGCTATTTCAAGTTACGACGAAGTATCATGCTCAAGAAATAGAAATGTATTACTGGGAAAATTCAATTTTAGTACAAACTAACCTGGACAAAATTTTACTTATAAATATTTCTGTTAACGAAATGCAATTCCGTTTTATTTTGCTATAGCTGTAAAACAACCCGGTTTATGGAAGCTGATGATTCTGTTTGAGGAGACAGATCTTAACTTCAATCGGCTTAGCATACCAAAGGTGGTGATCCCTTGAGACTGTCCGCTTCGGGAATACACACAGGACATGAAAATGTGATTTCATCTTCAATATTGCATTTGCTACAAAAAGCGTGCTTTTTGATGTGTGTGATATTAGTAAATAGACCGGTTAAAAGTTTCCCCTAAATCATAGGAGGGAATGAAGAGAGCAATTGAAGCTGAGTGCTTCTGACACATTATGGGGTCTGCAAGTCTGTTTCTATCAGAATTGGGAATGATTTCAGATGAGGTATTTGCAGATTTCATACCTAATAGTATTTACCGAGATTGTAAGTGTCTGTTCCGGTTAGAAAATCATTTCCCATCTTATAGACTTCAATTACTACTTTCATACAACTTAGACTTAGGTACCGGGGGAATTAATCTCGTTCGATTAGCTGAATAAGTTTCATACATTATCTAGGAGAAAGTATTACAATAGACTAAATTTGAATATATTGTAGGGCAGAGTCATAATCTTCTTGGATATAAATATACTTATTTTAATTAAACTGTTACAATCGCATTTATTAAGTCTGACCAGATGGTTATTATAGAACTTTTATTAGTGTTTTCCCTAATGTTTAAATTTTTAATTTGTCCTGTACAAAGCAACAGCAATGCTATAAACTGGTCGAGCCGATGCATTTCTAATAAAGTAATTGTAAAATCCCAAAACAATAAATTTCATCGGCAAGGCGTATATTTGTGTAACCTGAATAACAAACCCTAGATGCACGGTACCTAATTAAAACTGTTCACACCCTTTAAATACGTAAACACCCAAGCAAAACAGCGTTGCAAAGCCAGCAAAGTTTGTTCTGCTATTACGGGTGTGGAGAAGCTGCAATGGAGTTTGCTTTGCGTTGGGGTTTGACAGGTTCGCAAAGCTGACACAGGAGCTAATCTAAAGTTTATTTAGGATCATGAAGCGACCCACGCCCAGGATCATGAAAATTCTGAGCGAAGTTTAAAAGAATGCCCATTATAAGCGAAAGCTGTTGCAAGAAAGGATCATTTTATAGCTTGCCCTAAGAAGTTGATAAAATAACTTTTTTTTGTTGAAAATCGAAAAACTGATATAAAATTTTATTAAATAATCTTATTAAGTTTAGATCTACTAAGTGAACAAAACAAACCAAATTACGTTTACTATCCCAAGAAATGGTTTAAAAATTTAACCCGCTTACAATTTGAAATAGTTTCTTTAATAGAGAAAATGCCAATTTCTAACAGTTCAACGTATAAAACGTGACTAGAATAAATGCCCAAAGTAATATGAGTTGCGATTTTAAAACAAGTAAAAAAATTCCTACAAGCATTCATCCGAAACAGTTCTCAGTACCTACAGTGTTTACAGTTTCTCGTATTAATCTCCAAAGTTCTACGTTAAAACTTAGAAGAACATCCCTGACAATACTATTACAGTCAAGTGCAAAAGTAATGTCCAGCGTATCTGCGTTCCGCAGCAAACTTCGGCATACGTACTTCTTATACCGTTTATACTTTTCCCTTTTCTTACTTGTTAGAATTTGAGAACGTAAGTCGGTGGCACGCCGCCGCCGGGCCGCTGGGCAATACTTTTGCACTTGATAGTATCATGGAATTATTAAGGTTACGATAATTAAATAATATGGAATTTTAATGAATTGAAATAAATGTTACAATATAAATGCCACACTTTTGATATTATGTTTTCAAATATAATTGCTTTGACAATGCTGAAGGTCCGCCAAATCAACATGTAGGTGTAATAGAACCCCCAATTCGACTACAAATTTCAGTACTTTCAAGAAAGGAAAGGAGAAATAGTTCTCGAATACCTACTACAAATGAGTTAAAGTTTTTTTAATACAGTTTGGTTAAATCACATAGAATTTGGCAATTTAAGAGAAGAATTAAATGCCAATTATTGTTATACACCTAACCATAGAGAAATCGATATGACCGAGAAAATAAATATTTGCCTGCTTTAAAGTTCAAACAAAATTTGTTTTTTACGACAATAGGAAGAAGGGAAAATAACAGGAATAACTATTGTTGGTTAGTCATCAAACATTGAAAGTGCGACTTTGGTTATCAGAGACCTATAATAGTATTAAATGAAAGGTACAGTGATAATAAAATTAAGTGTGCTATATTTATTTTAAAATAACGATTTAAAGTTTTTCTATGAGGTGCCATGATTTTCAAATTTTACAGCATTTGTGAAAAATTTGTTAAATTAGTTGTCATTTACAGAAATCCACTAATTTATACCAACTAATTATCAAAGTTTTTGACAAATGCTGTAAAATTTGAAAATCATGGCACGTCATATTTAAAAATCGTAATATTTTAAATTGTTGTTTTAAAATAAATATAGCACATTTAATTTTATTATTAGCGCCATTTGAAGCACAATCATTTTACCTTTCAATTAATACCATTACCATTCCTGTAAGTTAAATTGGCGAGAAGGAATCAGCAGAAACGTTCAATACAATGTTAAATCCCTATGTACCTACACCTTTGAGACCGGCCACCCGGTATAGTTATTTACACACTAAATGCGGGAAGTGTTTTGAAGAATGAACGAACTTGCGAGATTATTGAATGAAAATGGCGGAAATAGCACTTTATAAATTAAACTTAATTACTATTACAAGGATTTTCTTGTACTATGTTTGAGAGGGCCAGTGCTTTTTGCGGGTTTTCCCCGTTTCCCGGGAAATTGAAATTTCGGTTCATCGGTAGCGTTCGTGGAATGCCGTTTCCCAGGCAGTGAGTGAAAAAATATTATTTTATATACAAAATAGTAACCTTATTTTTAAATTACTTTTACAGTTTAATTTCAATAAAAATTAAATTAATTTCTATAAAAATTAAACTATTATCTTCTAGGGACTAAACTAGGTGACGAGAGCGAATTGGGCTATGACCTTTTTTCGACTTAAGACGGATAGTACCCGTTCTAAAGAATACCCTGAGCACGACTCACCTCAAAGTTAAGTAAATTATAGAAAAGACCAGTCTGCGTATTGCAGAAGATTATGTTGTGCTTAAGGGATTGTGTATGTTCCTTGTAAAGTTTCTCTACATCTTGATAATTTGTAGTGAAATTTACTTAAACTAGAGATGCATGATTGGTTGTATAATTAGTTTAATACGAGTTTTGAAGAGGGTACTACCGCCTTAAGGCTTATGTCTAGTGACAAAATATTTCGCTTAGAACCAAATCTAGTGATTTTAAGAACTGCTGTAAAATAGACAACCCGTTTAACAATTTCTACCTGGCTAAAATAAGATTATTATCAAATGACCCTTGAAGGATTATAGATAAATATCTTATTAAGGTACTTTATCTTTATTTCCAGTTGCAAGTTAAACGAAGTAATATTAAAAAGAAAAAGGTGAAGATTTGTTAAGAAATGAATGCACTGATATTTGAAAATTAAGTCAGGGTTTATGCTAGGGTATAATAAGTAAAGATATTTAATCAGAATTATTATGGTACTAGGAATAAAAATAATTGTAGGCTAGATCATAGAAATGCAGCCCAATATCAAAATTCAACCTTTTTTAAAGCGCATATAATATATAATAAATTAAATGTAGAATTAAAAAGTGGAAGTGCGCACCTCCCCTAGACTTTCCCATACTAAAAATAAACATTTCGTTTTTGGTATTCCAGAGTAGTTCGCGAGGTAGCATTGGAAATCACTTGAATACGTAGCGAGAGACACCAGACTATACGGGTTCGATACGCACAGAAGAGAGACAGGCATCTAATTTACTAACGCAGCTGAATATTACAAAGTATCTTTGTAGTCAATTATTATTCTGACTTTAACTTTGTAATCTGTAGATACTTATAAGTTCCCATATAGTTCGCGAGGCAGATCCTGGAAATCATTTGAATGTGTAGCGAGAAAAACGAGACTATACGGGTTCGATATGTACAGAAGAAAGACACGCATCTATCTGTAGTAACTGGCTTGAAATTACAGCTGGCGGAACCGGACGATCGCTACCGACCGACGCGCACGATCCGTTTCTGTCAGAGTCCAGCCTAAATATTCATATACAATATAACAAGTGCAAGGCATATTACCGAAAATTTTTTCGCGCTGTCGCACAAGTGTTTGTTGTTTCCATGAAAACTGCCCGATCGCGAAGCGAGAGGGCAGTTTTCAAGGGGCAACAAACACGCGTGCGACAGCAAAGGAAAAATTTTAAGTAATATGCCTTGCTCGAGTTATATTTGTTCAGACTATCGCATAAACCATATAAATTTAATATACTAATTGTACGCTTCATTATAATTTATAATTTATTTGTTGTATAACTGTCATTAATTGAATTGTGTTTCATCTAGTCGCCATCGCGGGTGATTACCGAATATCAGCACTAGTGCAATATTCGCGTGTCAAAATTTTCAAGTAATTGTGATTTGATAGGCTGTGACGAGACAAATGCGTAACTTTCATTGGTCTACGTCTGTCACGTGACAGGTGAATGCGATAGTCAAAATTATACAACGCGGTTCAAATTAACAGTACATTTTAGCTATATGAACACCTTATACTATGTGATAGACAATTAAATTTTGCATTCAACTATATAATAATATATAGGCTGTTTCATTTAAAATAACAAAGTTGCTTATTGTACTGTGAAAAGTAAACAAGTAAACACCCTGTATACCTGATATACATTTAGGAAAATGCAGAATTATATACTGAATAACTTTCATATTTGAACTTTTCATATTTTGACTAATAAAGGCGCTACAGCAGCATCAATTTCCGATTTTCAAAACTTTATAGAGGGCGCCACAGTGATATTCTGGCATTTGCCAAAAAACAAAAATGTAGCTAATATACTCTGTTTTTTCTCTTTATCATTTAGAGTAGGCGAAGTCAACTTTAGATAGTTTTATAACAGTGTAGAAAAGTTACTAAAGTCGTTGGTGGAAACGTCACTTGTAATCAATTGTCGTCATATTTTTGACACACTGAAACACGTTGCGTTTTCTTTCTAAAGGAATAACCTTTTGCTTTGGCATTTTTCAAAATAAAACCGCAAGAATCACGTTCTTACGAGAATGACAATTTCAATTTTGACACTAGTAATTTTTTGTCTTTTGTCTATACCACAGTCTATACCTACACTATAAAACTATATAAAAATCACGGCACTCTTGAATGATAAAGAGAAAAAACAGAGTATACCAAACTGCATAAATATAGAACATTTAAAAAAAATCGTGTCGCCAGTTTTTTTGTAATCACTTTTCAAATATTTCAAAATTTTTGGAAGAGCGCCGTTGCGACCATTTTTGGATTTACGAAATAAATCTTTTTTCATGGCATAGTACCGTCAAAGGGCTTTCAAACAAGTTGTTGCTGAACCTTATAAGATAACTGGTTTTTGAGTTTTTGAAAAATTCATAGCGGCCCCCATTTTGAAGTTAACAGAGTCCGGTAAAAAACTGTTTCCCTTGAATTATGCTCTTCTTTAATATCCGCTACACAGATTTGCAAAATTCTGCTTCTGAAAGAATTGCTGTCCAACTTCCGCTTCCGGTTTCAAATTTTTTTGAAAAGCTTATTTTGTCGATGAATTTTCGATATACCCCTTCAGTTCAAATTTCATCAAAATCGATTAACTAGTTTTTGCGTTAGAGGCGTCACATACATACACAACAACAACCATAAAGTATTATTGTAATAATCATGTATTTACTATACACAGATACAATGAATCTCATAGTTAGAAAAATATATGTAAGTATTACTGTTTAACTATTTTGGTAAAGATACTTTTGTGTACCTGAATTTCTACATTTCTACAAGAAAGCATACTCATTATAATCCGCTTACGGCCTTCCTAGAAGGGTCGTCCCTTGTACGGTGGGCTGCAGAGTTAGTTTAATAAACGCGAAAATTTTTATTCTCATTTTATTTCCGTTCTCAAATTACAGGCTTGCATTATAATTTGTAATACGGGTCGATATCAAAACATGTTGATAATAATTGATATTATTGCGCTAAAGAAAGAAAATATTTAAAATTTGTCTTGAAAGGCTGTTAAGCGATTAATTAGAAATTATTTATAAACGCGATAACATCTAAACTTTGACCGCAAAAAAATTTTTTGCTCTTTACCGCGAATTATTGCATATTACTCTATACTAAAATGACAAATTTTTCTTTTCATCTGCTGTGGGGTATAAGTAATTTAAGAACCAATTTCGCAGTTTTCTGCTGTATATCATGAATCGGTGATGGTACTAAACACAAGCCTTAAGGCCTCGCCAGACAGCGTCCGGTCCGCCGTTGCGGGCGCCTTTTTTGGTCCACCGGAACGATTCGTTACATACATTTACATTCCATATGAAAATATGAAACACGTTACACAGGCAGACCGCTTGCGATTGTCATACCGGACAAAGTTGGATCGCATTACCAAAAGTTTCATACGGGTTGCCGGAATACGATAGCCAATCGCAGAGCTTGATTTCTAACAGTACAGTTCGTTCAGTGAGTGTGGCATCACGTTTCCTCGTCAAATTGTAATTCTTTAGTAAACAATGAAATTCACCCAAAAACTTTCTTCGCTTGTTGGTTTCAAGTACCCATCAGCTTCGTCTCTTTGATTTTTTATCAGTATCGTCCAAAGTCGCTGTTAATAGTAGCAGTTCATCCTTCATCGTTGTAAGAAGAATCGCTAGAATAATATGTGACCTTTCAACGAATAATAAGACTGTATACTAAATAGTCTAAATAGACCGTGCCATGCGTCTACCGAGGCATAGCAGACCACTGCGGTGATCCGCAGCGGGCGCACACAACGCCGGACCGGGCCCTGCGTGGCGAGGCCTTTATTCTCAGTAGGTAGGTAGTAAACATGCGAACGAACTGCACCCTTGTCCCAATCAATTACGAAATTTTGTTTTAATTTTGAGATAGAACAATACCTTTACAATTTCATAACCGTTGTTGAAAGAGAAAGAGCTAAAAAATATGACGTATGGTAAAAAAGGTAATTAAGGCGAGGTGGAGCGTCCCCTCAAAGAATGCAAGAAAACTGTTCCATGCATTCACAGCAAACTTCGAAGCCCAAATAGAAAATGGGTAAAGAAAATCAGAAATGCTGCCAAAAATCTTTTTCACGGATAGTAGGTACGTGAATGTACGGCAAAAAATCCCGACATCACCGCCAGATCACAACAAAGAGCTTGAGATGATCGGAATTAAATACGACACTACAAATGGCGACTATACTCGCTAACGGTATACAAAAACCAGTTTGAAAAGCAAAAGTAATGTAAACCCACGGCAAAGAGCCATGGATTGGAAATAAAAAAAGCCACATTTCTATTACGTGTTTTCGCTTGACTTTCAAAGCGTAAGACTGCTATCCAGAGCGCAGCAAAGCGGTGTGTTTACCTTGGCCGTAAGGTCAGCGATATCTTAATGTCGAGTGCAGTGCAGTGGAGTACTCTCAAATCTAAGTGTTAAACTGGTAAATGCCCCCTACAGGAAACGGACCTGGTTTTATAAACGATATGTCCCAAATAACGCCAATAGCAATGCAATATCGGCCATTAACAACCACGCAATTATCACGAATGAATCCATCACAGTCACAACTTACTATTCCCACCAAACCAAGAACAATTATTTCAATCTTACATGTAAATCCAAAATCACAACATTCGCAGTACTTCCAACGATCACAACATGTCCCACAACAAAATGCTCGTCAAAAATTACAGCAAATAAATAACAACACGACGATAGAGAGAATAATTTCAACCAGTAACGAAAAAATTTAAAATCCGTTCAACAAAAATTCTTGGCAAGTTGTCAAGAGTGTCAAAAGAAGGAAATAAATACACAAATAATGTACAAATAACGGATAACATACAATTGACTAATAAATATAGTCCCTTAACCCCCAACACAGAAAAACCTGCAGCTGCAAAACCAAACTGTACGCAATATCCAAAGATGTCCTCCTATATTCGTATATGGTGTAGCTAACTTCCCAGATATGAAAACTGTCGGAGATTGTGGAAGAAGAACAGTATACCGTAGAAGTATGTCCAACGATACAATAAAAATAAACTATAATTCCCCTGCCACCTACAGAAAACTATCTAAGTTCATAAAAGACAACAACATTAACCATTACACCTACCAACCCAAAGAAGAAAGTGTTCTCAGAGTAGCAATAAAACACTTTCATCATTCAATGGATTCCCAAGAAATCAAAAACGAACTAGAAACTCAGGAATAGTATAATTAGGAATATCGTCTCCTACATTAAGTGGAAAGGATAAAATTCCATTTAATATGTTCCTTGTAGACATAGAGCCAGCCGATAATAATAAAGACATTTATGATATCCGCATACTTCTACATTGCGTATTGCAAATTGCACCTCCCAGAAAACGAAATAATGCAATACAATGCACTAGATGTCAACTGTATGGATCTACAAAAAAATACTGCAATAGACGCTTTACGTGTGTAAAATGCGGCAGATTGCAAAGCACCGCAAGTTGCAAAAAAAGTATAGATACTCCAGCCAAATGTGCATTGCGTGGAGGTCAACACCCTGCGAATTACAGAGGTTGTGAATACTACAAAAACAATTCAATCACTAAAAACACTCTCCAACCTGCTTCAGCAATTTCAAATTATAACCACCAGGTACTAGCATCCACATCAGATACCCCACCCCAAAGATATAACTACACCAAAATAGTCAACAACAATTTGAACAACACACCACAAACACAGAACAACAAAAATGAATATATGATCAGCCAATTGCTCAATAAATTTTTAGAAGAATTTAAAAGTATGTTTAATCAACTTCTTCAACAAAATAGTATGATCCTAAACATGCTAACCATGTTAATAGGGCAAAAATAATAGCTAAATTCCTCCGTATAGCACTATGGAATGCCAATGGGATAATTCAACACAATTCATCACTCCTAAAGAAATCAAAGAAGAAATAACCCGATTAAACAATAGTAAATCATCAGGTCCCGACCGAATTACACCAAAAATATTAACATATATTTTTAATGCCATCCTAAGACTACAGTATTGCCCAAAACAACTAAAGATAGCGGAAATAGTAATGATCTCCAAACCAGCAAACATGCAAATCACGTATCTTCGTATAGACCCATAAGTTTATTATCATCCATCTCCAAACTACAGGAAAAACTATTGCTTAGCGGAATGAGCACTCTTCTAAAAGAAATCCCGGATCACTAATTCGGATTCCGATATCACCTATCAACGATTCAGCAATGTTGCCATGTTGTTCACGAAATTAATAAATCCTTGGAGAGCAAAAAATACTGCACATCGGGTTTTTTAGACATACGTCAAGCTTTTGACAAGGTTTGGGCATGATGGCCTCCTCTATAAAATTAAACGCTTTCTTCCATCTCATTTAAACCTACCCAAATCTTATCTACGTGAACACCAATTATTATTATTTCCAATAAAGGCTGGAGTACCGCAAAGTAGTGGGGCCGCTACTCTACTTACTATATACCGCAGACCTTCCCACTACAGCTAATACCATAACCGGTACCTTCGCTGATGATACAGTCATCCTCGCAGGCCACGAAAATAATGAAACTGCCTCATCTTATCTACAAGACCATCTGAAATTAATACAAAACTGGACCAACAAATGGAAAATTAAAATCAAAATCAAAATCGACACGTAACTTTCACCTTAAGAAGAGGTCGATGTCCTCCAGTCACCATCAATGACACCCCCATTACTCAATCTTTTTCAGTACGATACAAAACTACATCTAGATGAAAAATTTAATTAGAGGGAACACATTAAAAAAAGGAATTACACTGGTTACACGGGAAGGAATCTCACTTAGCACTCGAAGATAAAATTCTACTATATAAAGCTATAATAATACGCATATGGACGTACGGCATAGAATTGTAGGGTTGCGCCAGCAAATCAAACATTTCCATCCTCCAAAGATCTCAATCTAAAATCCTACGTGAAATGAGAAATGCTCCCTGGTATGTGCCCAACCGAATGTTACATGACGATCTTCGTATTCCTTACATCACCGAGATCATACAAGTAAGAAATAACAAGAACCACGATAGACTTGCCACACTCAGCAATCCCCCTATGCGCCCACTGCTGCATCCTCAAGACAATAGAAGGCTGAAGCGTCGCTGGCCAATCGACATCAGATGAAAAAGAAATACAAGATGACTCCTCACTGGAAGAGGCCTCATCGTGACATATAAGGATTTTAATTATTAAAAGGTCCTATGTTAGTACATTAGCCTATAGAATAGATTATTCTGATTGCTAAATAATATAAAATAAAAAAAAATCTTATGTAGATATATTATTATTGTCAAGTTGCTGAAAGGGATAATTTCGCAAATTCGAATGTGAGAGAAGTTGGTAAGTTGTGGTAATTGCTATTAATTGGTATAGGTACGGTACCTACTCTGAAATGTATTACGTTGTATCGGTTTCAAAACTGAAAGAGCCCAAGCACATTAAAGCCGAAGGCGTCAAAACATCCTCCTCCTTTTATTATAATTATTATTTAATCAACAATGGCAAGAGTTTTCCTTTTCTGAATATGGGGGAAGAGGATATTTTGTAGTTTCTTTGTATAAGGACGCATTATAATCGGTGTTAGATCGAATTTGACTAAATTCTATGATTGCATGTATGATAAATGGGAAGCTTGCAAAATTAACTATTAAATTGAGTTCGTTATTATTTTAGAAAACACTGTTACTACCGTATTGATTTTTGTAATTATATAAGCTATAAAACTGGTTGGCGCACAATAACTATTTCAATGATCTGCAGAAGGTAACAAATCGACTACAACTAAGAGTATTGTATTTTATTATGAAAAACAAGAAATTAGAAAAGCCGGTTTTACATAAATTACTAAAAAATGCGATTGTTAAATAACGAGCACCAAAATATTTAAAGAAGTTGATGGAGATATGTTTTTACCTTAATCCGTTCCTGAATACATAATCTAGTTTAAAATCTTACGGAAATATGAAAACAGTTTAAAAACTGAGATGGGTGTTTAAAAATCCATCGGATGCCTACGTTTTTATATACCCCTTCTCGATTTTGCTTTCACAACGTTTCCTACAAAACGTTCGAGTTTCCAGAGAGCAATTTAGTAGGCAACATGTATACCTCATTAGAGCGCCGCATGTTAACCGTCCGTTTAAAATCCACGTTCCTCCTCATCTGTCACAAACTAAGACGAATAAATGTAGAAACAAGTTCCTAATTGTAATGAGGTACAGAAGGTAATTTCGTCGAAGCGCGAATTTACATTTCACAGTTCACAACTTCCAAGTTAGAAAGTATCTCAAGCGTAATTTTTGCAGGTCTTACATTTATTACTAGAAAGCGAAGATCTCTGCTGCTTCAACAGGACTGACAGTTAATTTGAAACTGGGATTGCGGTGTACACTCTACTTGTTTTAATCATTTCTCACTCTTATAAAGGTAAACAAAACAAAAAAGGGAGATGATGATGAAGGGATGAAGTGGGGCGCAGCTTGTTTTATTTGACCTTTGATGTGATACTAGATAAAGTCGTTGCATTGTTTATTTTGTGGAGTATAAAATCAGGTGCTCACCTGCATGTTGCAGATTTTGTATCGAATATGTTCTCCTCGACATCGTGATGTTTGACATTTTCGTAACTGATGTGTAACACCACCATCACATGATCTTGAACAAGGGGACCAATCCGACCAATCTGTCCATTTAGTTCCTCTTGTTTCAAATTCTGCATGCTTCTGAAAATAAAAATTTACTATTAATACAATACAGGTAAATTAAAGATTCAACTAAACCCAAACAACTATACACAGCAAATTTAACCCTAACATACATTATGCAAAACTCAATAGTTTTTGAGATATTTAAATTTTTGTGTTTTCCTCAAAAAAGTAGATCTTAATGTCTTTAAAGTTAATTTTAAAAAATCTACTTGACAGTTTTTTACTGGATGACTGGCATCCGTTTGGAATGGAAAATATCCGGCAACATTTCGATCATGTGATAAAAACTTAGCTATAAAAAATAATTTTTAAAAATGTTCAATGTGCCCTTGATAGTTCTAATAAAAAAAATAGTAAACGTGATGTATGTTAGGGTAAATTTGTTTCTTAGGCCCTCCCCCATCACATCTCCAAAGGAGTGTATCGAATTACCAGTAACCCTGTATATATATTGTGGTGATATTGGTTGCGTGTTTAAGAAAATTTAAAATAATTAATTATTGATTAATTATGTGGATTCTTTATTTTTGTAAAATTAAATTTATGTTGAATGAAATAATTGAAGATTGTAAAGTTTTAAAATGAAAAATATATGAATTTATTTAATTTAAATAGATAGCTAAATATAAATAAGTGTAAATATATAGTAGTATATAAATTGTAAATTATTATTAAGTAGCTAATTTTGAATATTTTAAAAATAATTATAATTTTATACTAATTTGTCATAAATTTAAAAATATCAAGATATTTACGGGTTATGGGAAATAAAAAAGAAAGGAAGTTTTGGGTTGATATGGAGATTGATAAATAAACAGATTGAAAATAGACGGAAAAATAAGTGGTGAAAATATAAGAACGATTTTTGAATAAGAAGAGAATTATGTATAAAATTATGGAATAAGAAGAGAATTAAGTATAAAATAATGGAAAAATAAGAAGAATTTGATTTGGAAATAAAATATGGAAATAAAGAAGATTACGGGATTAAATAATAAATAAAGAAGATTATGGGATTAAATATTAAATAAAGAAGATCATATTGGATTGGATAATATTGGGAAAAGAAAGGATTAGAAGAAGATAAGTTTGCGAGTGTTTTGGTATTATAAGTAAAATTTTGACATTTTTAAAATTAAATTAATTTATGATAAATTAGGGTTGATAGGGGTTTGTTTTTTATTCATTGTAAAGGTTTTTAAAAATTTGATTGTTTTATTAAAGATTTATGTTCATTGAAATTTTGCATTTATTTAGAGAATCCACGTATTAATAAAAAAGATTTAAAGTAAGAACCCTGAGATAAGAGTGACGGATGTTACAGCAATATAATAGGAATACAACACTGCTTAAATATTAATAGTATTACAAAATAGCCTATAGTTCTAAAAGTCCGCGGATGAAAATAAAGATAGGTATTAATGTCAAGGGTTAAGACAATATTGTCTTTTAATTTTGTTAAAACTTATGTTTTTTAATCAAAAGTAGGGTAGCATTGAAACCATAAAATGGAATTGCCTTCATTAGGAAACAAGCTATAGTGGGGTAAAACAAATTGCTTTTGATAATCCCAACGATTTGATAAATACAAAGATTTGTGGCGACCATTTCCTTTTTCTTAAAATTGTATAGCGGTTAAAGGTAGGTATGCAATTTAACTTGTCGTGGTTGTGTAATATCCTCCATGATTATATTTTAGTTTAGAAGATAGAGTTGTTCAATTGTCGACAAAATATTGAAACACTAATGGTTTTACTGTGTTATTACGGAATTCACGTCGTGGAATCATAGTAGATACTTTGCAGTTTAAAGGTTATTTCACATAACAGCAGTAGCGTCAAGCTTAAGATCACCCCCATTCATTATCAACAGACCAATGAAAAAAATCTGCTCAAGTAATATGTAATTGCATTGGTTTGCTGCATACGCCTGGGGGGGGGGGGTTGTCGCTGACGCTACTTCTGTTAGATAAAATAGGCTTTAGTGATGCTTTAGTGTAGGATTAATAAAATTGTCAGTCACAACAAATTTATTTCAAAGGTGACATTTCTATAGGTAAGTACGACATGAAAAACCAAGTTACCATGCTAAAAATGAATAAAAACGAACACTAGCTTATTATTGGTATTCCATTTTTTCTCCGCAATTCTACGTTTTATTTCATAATATTGTATTAAGTTGGCATGATTTCCATCTTATTATTTATAAAATAAACTTTACACTTTGTTTATTAACAATATAACACTCACACACTTTAAATACGAACAAATTAATTGAAGGTATTAATTAATAGTACTACATTAAATACAACGCATTTTTTTTGTCGTGTGCGAGAAAATGTCGAGTGATTTCAAGAATACAGCCCCTGTATTCCCTATGTTAGATAAAATAGGCTTTTCGCAATACCTGCATTCGCATTGTAAGTTGATCATTATTAACAAATTTTTATTACTGTAACTAACTTACAATTCATTTACTAGTTACCATGGTTGCAGGGCTGTAATATTTATTTACAGTTCACGTACGACTGTAAGTTTATGTATTAAGCTTACTTTTGTTCAGTTTTAGGCTACCTAATTTATTAAAATATATAAATGCCATTTTGACAGGTCGTGGTCATAATTCAATTTTAACTCGTTTTTTATTACTTTTCTTTGATTTTCACAGGTATTGCGAAAAATAATGTACTAACGGGTTACGTTACCTTTAGCGCACTCTACTACGAACGTTCGTGACCGACCAAAATTTAGAACTGGGCCTGGACCTGTATTCTCGAAATCACTCGACATTTTCTCGTACACGACAAAAAAATGAACCAATCAAACTATTTTTTGTGGCATGACATATGATCAATTGTCAGGAAAATAGCCTTCGGATTGGTTCATTTTTTTTTGTCGTGTGCGAGAAAATGTCGAGTGGATTCGAGAATACAGCCCCAGGACCTGTATTCTCGCAATTACTCGACATTTTCTCGTACACGACAAAAAAATGAACCAATCAAACAATTTTTTGTGGCATGACATATGATCAATTGTCAGGAAAATAGCCTTCGGATTGGTGCATTTTTTTTTGTCGTGTGCGAGAAAATGTCGAGTGATTTCAAGAATACAGCCCCTGTATTCTCGAAATCACTCGACATTTTCTCGCACACGACAAAAAAAATGAACCAATCCGAGGGCTATTTTCCTGACAATTGATCATATGTCATGCTACAAAAAATAGTTTGATTGGTTCATTTTTTTGTCGTGTGCGAGAACATGTCCAGTGATTTCGAGAATACAGCCCCAGGCTCTAATTTCAAACCGTTCTTTGCAGAACGATAGAGGCCAGCCGTGAACGATCGATCAATATAACTTTGCCCAAAGAATACTTGTGTTGGAAATTCGGTTGACGGTGGCTGGTCGCAGACGACCGACACTGAACGCTCAATCTAATCTCTTTCTAAAATATTAAAAAACAAATTTAACAGGTGACAAACAATAATTAAAATCAGTAAGCAGGGGGCAAAAGTAATAGCAGTGTATAATGGGTTGCCTATATTCCAATGATAAAGTGGGCGGTTCATTTAACTTGCAAAATGCCTCTATTGTACAATAAATGCACTTCACTCTATACATAAATCAATAACAACAATAAAGTAATCATCAGCTACAATGTACGCACAAACGTAGACGGGAACAGTTGAATACATGTTTTTAAGTATTACGTGTTTTAATCATTATACCAAGGTACTTATACCTTGCATTATACCTTATGTACATTAATGCAACTATCTGAAAGTAATAATTATAAACCATAATAAATAATTTTTTTCTCCAAACGTCATATAAGTGTCATTTAAATGACAGAATGTTGCTAGTAGAAGTTTCACTTATATGCTTAGGCAGATAAAGTACTTATATGCCTAAGCATTTAACTTTTATGGTGGGTTACTACGGTAATACCTATCTAGAAAGTGTCTATCAGGCAATGCGATTTTCGTATAAGTGTAATGTTTCCCGAAATAACCTTGCTAATTAGATCCTTATTTTTGTATTATAATTTTACACGTTTGGAGAAAAAATAACATATATTATTCGGAGTATAAGTGCTTTATGTGCTTCGGCTGATTTGGCTGCCTCACTACGATCGGCAGTCAACCAGCCTCAGCACATAAAGCTTTGCTTATACTCCTAATAACATAAATAACTATTTTTTATATTGATATGTCATTGTGAGGGTTTTGCAAATTGTAGTGTACCGGAGACAAAATTGATTAATCAGAAATAAATGGATGTGAAGCGGGAGCAAGCAAGTAAAGTAGCTCAGTTTGCAAAATTAACCAAGTTGAGTGGCCCATCTCCTCCAATTTGTAGAAGTTCGCTCTTTGCCCGTCAATCTTCGACAAGGTCTTAATACAGAGCACGACTTGATGTGTCTATATTAAATTTATCCGATACCCTCGATACAATATGATTTTATCCTCGACTTGCCTCTGGCTCAAGCAGCAGGGACTATAAAAATTTACAGTTTTTACGATTTTTCTTATCAAGAGAAAAGTTGAGCAGAAGTTGCCGCGGTGATTGTTTTAGTTTTAAAATTGCCAATTTTAAACAATTATTTCAACCCCTCAATTTTATTAAGGAAATGAATTTTATATGGTTATAAAATATTCATATAAATGTAACATAATTATTAAGTATATTAAAAAAGAATAACAAATAGTACTATTAACGAAATTATTTCCTTACGCCTATTATAATATGCTAAATTTAATAAGAAAACTGATTACAAAAACAAGTAACGTATTAATATTAATACATATATCGATATTCAGGAATATAATATTTTTCATTCTATGAAAAACAGGTAATTTGATCCTCTATCTACGAAAACTCTCTTCTTTTTGTGGAAAATAAATATTTGTTTTCCCTATTAAAATTAATCATTAATATTTTAAACTGTCATGATACAGAGCTCCAATAATGCGAGGGAGACCAATAGGAAAAAATGGCTCCATGTTGTTTATATTATCACTTTATTCGTTTTACGAACTAGTTAATTAGAAACGATATACAAAAATTACATTTTAACTCAAAAGCAGGCAGATTCTCCAATGTACTTAAAATAAGTTACTTAATTAATCTTCTTGAGACATTGCTATTTCTCCATTCGTTGTTGTCCATTATCCTAATGTCTCAAAGTAACAAGCGCAATAATTATTATTTAGAAACATTAGGATAATAACATAGATAATAATTAATAGACAACAACGAATATTTTTTTGTTTCATGGCTATTTGATTTTAAGGGTTAAAACAGTTATGTATATCCAAATAAGTAACTCGGTTATTTTGAATGTTACCAAAAAAAGTTATATGGGCAGGTTTGTTCAGAATTTAACTTTCTATCCACTTTTGGAAAAGCACACAGGGTATGCTATTAAAAAAAAGATGTTTAAGTAAATATTGCGGAAATGTGATGCTGAATTGTTTCTTTGATTTCAGTGTCATAATCAACATAAAACATTCTACTAGTTTGCCCATTTAACCGACACCGTACATTCTATAATAACAAAGTTACCAATGGTGCAGATTTAACTTGGAACAGCCTGTAGGTAGAGTCTCTGGTGTAAACGATCTCTTCCAGCCTTCGTATGGCTCACAGCCTTCGTATGGCTCACAGCCTTCGCTAAGCTCTAGCTGCATATGCTTCTATCCGCGAACTGGAACAACTTTAATGGCACCGTTGATATACAGGGTGTTTCAAACCCACCAGACAGAAACGGTGGTACGTTGTTCCAATTTGGTTTGAATAGGTATATCTGGTAATAACGCATGAGAATAGTATAGATACGATGACAACACTACATCTTTATTAAAGAAAGGGTTTAACTACGCCGTTGCCCCGAAACGCATTCCAGTAGAGGACATAGTATCCGGCGTGGAATCAGCCATTCTTAAACTTCCAATAGCTATATCTGAAAGCATTCGACAGGATGTTTCAAGTATAGTAAGAAGAACGTTACCGCCCCGCTCGAATATTAGTAAAGATGAAAGAGAGGCAGCCAAGTAACTCAGAAACAACAAAGATATTCTGATATTAAAAGCAGACAAAGGCAATGCCACGGTTGTAATGAACACCGCAGATTATAATGCAAAAATGGAAACCTTACTATCTGATAGCACCTATAAGAGACTGAATCGTAACCCTCTCAACACTCTCATCTCAAAAGTTACGGAGGCGATCAAAAACTCCCATACTATAGATACTACTGAGAAACAGCGGATACTGCCCAAAAATACCGTAACACCTCGGATATACGGATTGCCCAAAATCCACAAACCAGGTGTACCATTGAGACCTATTGTAAGTGCAATAAATTCTCCCACACATGCTTTGGCAAGATACTTAGCCACTAAACTTCGTCCATTTAGTGGAAGAACGGATTCTTATATAAAAGATTCCTGTGATTTTGTCAACAAGATCAAAAACTTGCAACTGTGCCAAGGAGACATCCTAGTCAGTTTTGACGTTGTTTCACTTTTCACAAAAGTACCCGTAGACGGTGTGCTAGAGATTTTACGGGATAAATTATCAACAGACTTAGTCCAACTAGTTGAGCTATGTTTGAAGAATACATTTTTCAGTTGGAATGGCAACCTTTACGAACAGATTGAGGGAGCGGCTATGGGTTCACCGCTATCACCTATAATTGCTAACATATATATGGAGGATTTTGAAATCAAAGCTTTGGAAACAGCTGGTCTTAAGCCTAAATCGTGGTTCAGATATGTAGACGATACTTTAGTTGTTTGGTCTCACGGACGCCAAGCATTAAACCACTTTCTAGATCATCTCAATACAATTCACAATAACATCCAATTTACTATGGAAGTTGAGGAAAATGGCAGTATTCCGTTTTTAGATGTCCAAGTTACACGAAAACCAGATGGCAGCTTGGGGCATGCTGTTTACAGAAAGAAAACTCACACAGACAGGTACTTAAGCAATTATTCACATCACCATCCTATGCAGAAGGCTACGGTGCTAAAAACTCAGCAACCAGAGCGGTCCGAATCTCTGATGCAGAACACTTACAACAAGAGAAAACACATCTATTGATATCGTTACAACAAAATGGTTATACTGCCACACAAATTCGCAGAGCTATCCTAAATGCAGAACAGCCAAAGGCTAAAGAGGAATCTACACCTCCAAAAGGCTTAGCCTTTTTACCTTACAGTAAAGGCACTACTGATAAGATCGGGCATATACTTAGAAGGCACAACATAAAGACTGTTTTCAGTACCTCAGAAACACTGGGAAACGGTTTCAGATCTGTTAAAGATCAAGTATCCAGTACGAAATGTGCCGGGATTTACAACATCCCTTGCTCGTGTGGTGTTAACTATATCGGCCAAACTGGACGCTATATTGAGTTAAGATTACGTGAGCATCAAGGTGATTGCAAGCACAAACGGATCACTTAATCTGCGGTAGCTGAACATACTGTATTGACTGGTCACAAAATGGGCTTTGAGAAAGCTCGAGTACTCGCCAGAGTACCTTATTACTTCCCTCGGATCATACGTGAAGCTATTGAAATCGAAAAACAACCGAATAATATTAATAGAGAGGATGGTTTTAGACTCAGTAAAGCTTGGGCTCCGGTTATACATCCTCTGAAATCTCTTAAACAACATCGATCTCACGGTCAAGCACCACCGCTTCCGTCTCCGCCCAACGGTAACGGTCAAGGTGAACTGCGCCGTTCTGCCCGACTGGCTGAAAGGGGTATAAATACCTCCGCATTCCGGAATTGAATTCAGTGCGCTTTGACTCACTCTGAAGATGCAAGCTGCAATGTCTTGCGAAACGTTAGTTTGTATGGGTTCACAAACAGCTATGAGGCAAAAACCGAATAAGTATTCTTGTGATGGCAAACAAGTTATACAAAGAACAAATCCTTGTCCGCCCCAAGGTTCACACAATAATAATAATTTAGCTCAAACATCCAGAGCAAATGCTTGTAATGGCAGACAAGCTACAGGTTGGTCCTTACCTGCTGTGAGTTTTACTCAAATGACGACGCGGTATAAGCCGAAAGTTAATAATACTGACAGTTCAAGTAACCGCGAAAGCCTCAAACAATATATATAGATACGTAGTTGTTTCCATGGAAATAACATTTGGATATTGCATAGATTTGTTTGACGTAGAAATTAAATTTAGGTTTGTGTGCAGCGTTTCCACATTAAGAGTTTTTCAGGACCAATTTCCTGGATGCAGGGAAATATTTTAAGAAAAGAGAAAGTGGTTTTAATATTGAAATGTATCAAAAATTTCAGGCACTACACTTTCTGTCCGGTGAGATTGAAACACCCTGGATAAATAACTATTATCTGTAAAACTTGATATGTAGCAAAAATTAGTCAGCTTAAAAGAATCAAATTCCAACGTCGTCGCATTTTCCTCAGATAAGAATTGAAGATGACATCCTATAGATGCAGCATTCTATCAAAGAGCTCGACGAACTAGGTGACGGCCCGCACCGCACCATTGGCCACACTCCAGTTATAAGTCGATTTTTCTTAAAGGGATCCAAGTTTAAATGTTAGTGGAGCAAAACTTGTTACTATACCTTAACTTGTAACCCCTAATATGGTTTGAATTTACATGGATGTGCGTGTATTTAGAAAGGAGAAATGCTAAGTATTACCATTGTATACAATGGTATTACCATCTTAATAATAATTGTTGTTTGTTTATTTACTATTAGTTTCGGGCCGGGTTATTAATTGTTTTAGGTAATTAATTTTACATCCTTAAACCAGCCACTTCAAGTATGGATGCTGCAGCAGATCCGTATGGATCAGTTACATGATTTTTGTTTTGTTCCTAATATATAAACTTTTAATGATGCATTTGTGCTACAAGGTAATTTTACTAAAGTTGTCCACTCGTTGTTCGTAAATACATAACAAAATTATTTAAGACGGTAAAACTCGTACTATCCAATCAATGTCCAATTAGAAAGTTCCTAATCAGCTATTACAGTGAAAAACTTTTTAAGCACCTTTAATTTCCAGTCATTAAGCTTTCAGAAGGTAAAAATCCCATTTTAAAAATATATCATTTTTCTGGTCCTAAAACAACAGATTCATGACGTTCAAGGATTCACAGAATGTTTAATAACGGTGGAAGCGAGATTTTCAAATGAATAATGCATTGTTGATTCAGACGCAAGATCCAGAAAGACTTGCAAATGCGGATTTACCCACAAATTACAATAAATTACGTATTACAAGCAGTCCCGGTAAATTAAATAATACGAATTTTAATATAATGTCGACATTCCAGCTAACATTTTATGCAGTTTTGCCATTAGAAGATAACGAATTTGATCGATCCGAATTTTAAGGATCTGCGATCAACCTTATACTGAATATTAAGTACCTCTGATTATGCAGGATAGTATTTTCTTTTGCAATAATTTTGGGTCAAGGTGATTGAAGAAAAAATATACAACATGATTTATATGGTAGTAACCAAAATTCGGATTGCAAGTTGGTGGACAAACAAAGAAGGAACAAGTTTATCGAAAGTTTGTAGGCATTGTCACGCAAACTAAACAATTTCTACTATATTTACATTTTTTTTTATCGAGAATATGTATTTAATTTGCATATCTATTCCCTTTGATTGTCTCTTCGCATGTATAGAAACCTATATATTCTAAATTCATTTCAAAATATATAAAACTTTTTCGTTAAAAAGATTTTCAAGTTCAGATTCCACGTCATATAATTTTATATTTCGCATTTGTAAAACAACTATTAAGAAAGCCAGGAAATGTTTTGTAGGTTATAAAAATCATGCCGTCGAAATCGTCGCCTTGCCGACTACAGAAACCAAAATGACGTTGAATACAAGTCTCGTAAAAATGTCGTAAAACCGCGTCATTGCGTAGCTGGGGGTGGAAAGAAAATGGTCTTGCTGCCGCCCTAGTTCAATCTCGCCACTGATTGCAATATTGGGTACAAAATAACAAACTGGTAATTTGTATTTTCCAGTAAATATAGTTGTATTGTGATAGTACCAGCGAAATATTTTTAAATTGCGGTTTACAGTACATTTGAGTGGTCGTAAAATGAGTATTGGTTGTTGAACTGAAACGTTGCCATTCATTTGATTTGTTTCATTATTATGTTTTAATCTGATTTATTGATTTATATTATTTATAGGTACTTCTTATAATATTTTAGCTGTTTATTCAAAATAATGCAATAGGTTTGCGATTAATAAGTTGTCGAATAAGTTGCATTTATTTTATATGGTTGTGAAATTGAAATGTAGACAAAGTTGTCGATATTGATATTTTATATCATTTTAGGTTGAATGTTTCCGCATACGAATACACAAAAGCATGGTCAGCCGTTCTAGGGTCCTAAAATAGTAATTTAGGTAACAAGTCACGAAAGTCCCATTTTACGGGACGAGAGGGTTTGTTGAGGTACGGGACTGGGTTGTGGCCCAGGTACTTTAAGCCTTTGAGTTTCGTAAGAACTCTTTCATGATGTCTTATATAAATCCGTATAAATACTATTTTCTTTTACTAGGAGAAGCAACAATAAAAATTAAGTCATGTGAGTGAAGAAGGTATGACAAAAACAAATGTTAGAAAATAAATTGTAGTTATTATATAGTATACTATATTAAAGTTATTCAAATCAAATTTATGTATTTTTAGAAGTTAAAAAAAATTAATATCTACAAATCTGGATTTGACTCCCAATCCAAAAACATTGATGGACTCAATTCCGTCGCTGTAACACGTTGATCTAACACGTCATCGCCGATAACATTAAACTTGCAGTTATTGAAATTTCAAATTTTGAATAAACTTAAAAAGTCATGTAAAATACTAATTGCATATGTTGAAGAACCTTTATGGTTGCATAACAAAATTAAAAACCTTGACGCACAAAAAGTTTATGAAGCCTTAACGCGTAGTATCGTTTTCAAGAAAATTACGCCAATAGACGAATTCCAGACCAATCAACACTAACGAAAGGGTTTCTGAAAACTTGCAATTTAATAATAATTATTATAAAATCTGCCTTATATTTTTCAGATGACTCTTAATACCCGTAAAACATTTTCTATTATACAAGCATCCAAACCAAGAGGCATGTGAAATCCCAACAATAAAACACGCACGACTTCTTAAACTTTTTGTACAGTTCCTAACGATAATAACAAGCAGAATATCTATAGCAACATAAACGAAAATACCATGCCTATTCCATGTAAAGCCTGTTTTTTTTAAGATTCACCAGCCTTGCAATTTCTCTCGAAAGTATGTTTGGGAGCGCTGCTTGTGATATTATTGTGTATTGTTATATTTTGATATTGTAGGGGTCAATATTCAATGATTAGGTATACCAAGCTAGACGTATCATCGTCCCATACGTATTCAGCTGGTCAGTAACATTTTATTAATACTAAATAATATTCAATCTGTTTTATGTAATATTCACCTCGAGGCTTCAACTGCTGGGTTATGGTGCCTTTGTACTTTTCCATACCACCACTGGTACCTATATGGGAAGTATTGATATCATGATAATTTTCGAAATTGAGATATTCACGGAAATAGGTGTTTTGGACGCCCAGGAACCCAAAAAAGTGGTCCAGAAAAAATGTCTGTTTCTGGGTGAGTGGGTGGGTGGGTGTGAACCGATTTTGATGAAATTTGAAATAAAGTGATATATCGAAAATTCATCGACAAAATAAATTTTTCAATCAAAATCCGAAACCGGAAGCGGAAGTTAGATATGTTTTTCTGGTAGCATTTTTTTTCAGATGCGGAATTATGAAAATCTGAGTAGGGGATATGAAAGAAGACGATAATTCAAGAGAAACAGCTTTTTGCCGGACTCTCTAACGTCAAAATTGCGGCCGCTATGAATTTTTTAAAATTTCGACTTTAACGCCCCATAACTCAAAAACCAGTTATTTGATCAGGTTCTGCACAACTTGTTTGAAAGCCCTTTGGCGTAATACACCATTCAAAAAAATATATTACTAAATCCGGAGACAGTAGCAACGGCGCTCTTCCAAAAATTTCGAAATTTTTGAAAAAATATTGTAAAAAAACTGGCCACACGATTTTGTTTAAATTGTCTATACTTATGCAGCTTGGTATTAGCTATATTTTTGTTTTTTGATGAATGACAGAATTTCACTTTGGCGCCCTCTACCAGGTTTTGAAAATCGGAAATTGATGCTCCTATAGCGTCTTTATTAGTCAAAACAGTAAAGAAGCTTAAATATAAAAGTTATTCAGTATATAATTCTGCATCTTCCTAAGTGTGTATCACGTATACAGGGCGTTTGAATTCTACAGTACAATAAGCAACTTTGTGATTTTAAATGAAACACCCTATATATTATTATATAGTTGAATGCCAAATTTAATTGTCTATCACATTATATTAGGTATTTATATAGCTAAAATGTACGGTTGATTAGGATTTCATAAATTTTAACTCCGGTGTGTACATTTTATTAATTTTGAAAATTTAGGCTAGACAGTAACGGATCGTCGCGTGTCTGTCGGTAGCGATAGTGCGACTCCGCCCGCTGTAATTTCAAGCCGGTTACTACAGATAGATGCGGTTAGATGCGTATGTTTCTTCTGTACATATCGAACCCGTATAGTCTCGTTTTTCTGACTACGCATTCATATGATTTCCAGGTTTGCCTCGCGAACTATACCGTGAATACTAAGAACGAAATGTTTATTTTTAGTATGGGAAAGTCCAGGGGAGGTTTGCACCTCCACTTTTTAACACTTAAATTGTGACGCCACAAACATCTAGGACGGACTAACCAGGAATATACTCTTTGGTAAAGTAGAACCAAAACCAAACAACCTAGACATTACTAACTTCACCGCCCGTCTATTGTGAGAGTTAATGAAACAATTTGCAAACGTTGTCTGTTTATTTATTAAAAGTATGTAATTACATATTGTGCTTGGGGTGTTTCAAAAGTTAAATAAATATTTTGGACGTCATTCAGTGTTAAAAATATATTTTTATTCAAGTTGTAAAAGAATTTCAGATGAAGAAATTAATATTTAATTTAGATCCTAATGTAATATTAAAACAAAAACGGTATGACTGATTTGTTACAGAAATTTAAAAGGAAATATTTTGCATTGGTCCAGAATATTGAAATAGAGAAATAAAGAAGTTTATCCACAACCAGTGTATTATAAGGTCATAATTCCACTACTAAGAGACGTCTTATGATATTAATAAAACACATAGGTCTTATAATTAAAACAATGGTAAATCTATAGCAACACGTATGACAAAAGTCAGTTCAAAATGTCAAAATAAAATTTTTCCAAAATATTAATTTAAAATCGCCACTCTCTGGTCTGTTTGTGGATAAAACGTTGTATTGCATACGTGTCTTAGTTGTATTTTATCCACTTAAGAAAATTAAATGCTCGAACTTCGTTCTCGCGTTTAAACATTCTTGCGTGGATAAAATACTTCCTAAGACACTTATACAATAAATAACTATTCATATTTAACTGTGACAACCATGGAAGCGCAGGTGCTCATTTTTTGATTTCTTAGATATCTATGAATAAGAGGAGATGGTGAAAAAAATAAAAATAAAATAAAGTTAGAGCTAATGGAAGCTTAGTTGACACGATTTTGGCCGTCAAAGTCGGCTATGAAGTTATAACGTAACATATAAAAGATGAATCCTCGTGTAAAACGCTCGATTAAGTGGGATACAAAAGCTGATATTTTACGAGAATGAATCTCAAAGAAAAAGTAAGATATTTCGTTTTATGAGACGCATTATCACAAAGGTTTTTCAAGAAAGACGGCATAAAACTAACCAATTTATTAGAAGTACAGGTGAAGAATTTTCCCTGTTTATACTTCTCATCTCGAAGAAATCCATGTAAGAAACAAACTTTACGATGTGCTATTTTTATTTATTATCAGAAATTATTCTATTGATGGCTTCAAATGTTACTATATTTTTCTTGTTGGAAATTACGCATTAAATTTTTCACAATAACAAATAGGTATAGTTAATAAATTGGATTTAGATGAAAATGAGGAATATTTCATGCTCAGGACTTCGCGTTTGAAATTATTTTTTTTACTTCGTGCTAACTCTATATAAACGAAGTAAAATGTAATAAAAGGCCACAAAATGAGACCGCTTACCTAAATGGCTATATCGCGTTTTAAAAATTGCATTTCCTTGGATTAATCTAATTCCTCTTACCTGTTCAGGTCCAATTTCTAAGGGAGCTTCAGACTTGGGGGAGTTCTCTTCTACCTCAGATGATGTCCTTACGGACATTACCTGAAACATAAAATATTGATTTAACCAAAATAAGTTTTAAATTTATGACTACTTAAGGTAAATGCTTCGTCTTTTGTCTAAGAAAAAATGTTCCCATTGAGTTTCAGCATAGTCCTTTGCAGCCTCCATCAAATGTTCAAAATTTAGATTTATCAATACATAGACGCTGTTGCCAAATTTGGACTAAAAGATGAATTTGCAGAATTTGTTAGATTTTGACTGATTTATACATAGTTGGGCTATCAGAAAAAAGGAGCCACCACCTTCCAATGAATTCGGATGTTCTTTGACGCTTTTGTTGCAGCTTTTGCTGGAACACCTTGGTAATACATTTTCCAACTGAACATTGAGTAGGAAATTGCTTTGGGGAGGAGACACGTAACTCATCGTATATGCACCAATTTTGTTTTTAGTTTCCGTATCACTGTTCTCCACCAACTTGTATTTAAAATGGACTGCTGTCTGTTTCGCCTCGTGGCTAAGAAAATTAGTATATCATGGAGGCTGCTATGATGTGCAATTTCTATGGAATTTTGCCTCATTCAGTTCGTGTGCAGTGCACCCGGCAGTGGCGGTTTTAGAATCGGTACGCCCCTAGGCAATATTTCTGTGCGCCCCCGTACACAGTGGCGGCGAAACGTGTTTAATCCAGGTGGGTAGTGTCAGTAGTGGCTCGCGAAAAAAGTTGGGGTGGGGGGGCATAGCAAGAAACGATAAAGTGAGCAAAATAGCGCCGCAGGCGAAATTTTTCTTCGAAAGTGGGCGTGGCTTATTCGACGCATTTTAAGAGCATCTGGTAAATTTTGAGATCAAATTAAAAAATCTGAAAATGTCAAAACTTTGTTCACTTTTAGAGTTTATTATTTTAATTTTGAATAGGTAAAAATAAACATTTTTATTTTTCCCTCAAATTTTCAGGTGGGTAATTACCCACCTATAGATTTTTCAGGTGGGTAATACTACCCACCGTACCCACCTCTTCCGCCGGCCCTGCCCGTACATGATGTCAAATAAGTGAAAATCAATTATTTTTTTTTTAAATTTTATTCACTCCGTAACTGACTCTTTGCGCACGGCACAGTAGTCTGCGAGTCCGCCGTATTCACATTCTCAGATTAGGACCAGTTGTAGGTGGTTAACAATAGTCAGTGTTCTTTGAGTCACTACTGAGAACTCAGTGAGGAACTAGCGTGCGATCAACTTAAGCACAGGCTTGTCAGCTGTCTTAAACCATGGATTAGTTAAACCAAGATTATACAACTGGCCCTCCTTAGAAGTAGAAGTATATGAAACAAAAATGTTTACATTTTTTAGCGACGGACGGGCGCCCCTTTTTCGTGGCGCCCCTAGGCAATTGCCTATGATGCCTAGTGGTAAAACCGGCGCTGTGTGCACGATATCTTAGTACCTACCATGTTTCACGTAAAATCAGATATAACGGGAAAGTGTGGGTTACGTTTGGACAATTTAGTTTTTATACCTAGTTGTATAGCTTAAAATTATAGGATTACAGGAAGTATTATTACAAATAATCATAATATGAATATGGCTGATTTTATTTTGAATTTCTCGCTACGACAAGGAACACATCATGGCGGCCTCCAGGGAGGAGTCATCTTTTAACCACTAATGGCACTTCATCTTAAATTAACGTGCTGTTCCCATAAAGACACATCAGCAACCAAACGTTCCAAATTTTTGCTTTCTACGCATCGTCCTGAAAGTGAACTTCTGCTCAGTTTGTCGTATAATATTGAGAAATCCGTACACGGTGACTCTAACGAAAAGGGGTTTCTACGTTTGTTTACTTGTCCTCTGCAGGTCTCCCGGTTCTGGAAGAATTCTCTATAATTTATCATCCTCAGCAAAACCGTATTGACCAAAATTTTATTGGGAACAAAGAAGCAACATTTCCGTATATATAATTATTATAAGCGTATAGAGTTTTTCAGTCTTATACAACAATTGTGACATTAAGATCAAAACATTGATATTACATATGGTGTATGAGCATTGCCAACGCAAGTTTAGAGCAAGGGACTCCAAGATGAAGAAGGAGACGTATACAGAACTGAGAATGGCACTACCCACAATGGAGACGAGTGCGGAACATGTTTCGTCTTAAGATCAAAGGTGAAAATGAAATTGAAGCAGTCAAAAGTAGAAAAAAAGGAAAGCTTAAGAGGATAGGTGCAAGATGTTTCCGAAAAGTATTAAATTTAGACATTTATCAAATTATTTCATTTCAAACCATTACAACAAACGAATTAAAGATTTTAATGTAATTATAGGTACCAGAAACTGCTACAAACGGCAAACACAGTAGTATGTTGCATCGGAAAGAACTTACAGATTATAACAAACAAAATAATGATAGAGTTAGTGCAGGATTATCCTAACATTGTTTAGTACTTAGAACTATGCCTTATATTAATAGGGACGTATAATGCAACCTGCATTGATTCAGATGGTATTTTAAGATGTTGCCATAATAGCGATAGGTGTTTTCACATGTGACTACAACATCCAATGAACGTTAAGAACCAACCGAATGCCAGGAAAGGACCAGCACCAGGATCAGCGGAAAGAGAGAAAATGAACTCTTTGCAGCATATTTGAAATATATGTTCCAAAAAAATTTTTAATGAATAAATGCTGTTGTTAGAGAATTATATTGCGGATGTCAATAGCAAACTTGCTTTACTAAATAGTAATTTAATTAATTTGCTTAATAAACATGATCCTTGGCGAACAGCTAGAATCACAAAAAAGCGTGCCCCTTGGTTAGCTGACTACATTAAATTAATGCTGAAATTAAGAGATGATGCTAAAATCAAATTTAAGATATCTAATAACAATGTTCATTGGGAATATTATAAATCGCTTAGAAATTTGACTAATATTAGTATACTTAATGAGAAAAATACCTATTATGCTCATAGTCTCAAATGTAAAAATCCTAGGCAAATTTTGAAAGATTTTGAAATTTTAAATATCCAAAAACCTCCCGAACCTCAGATACCTAATCACATTTCTAATCCAAACAGTATCAACAATTATTGATAGCATTCCAAAATTATCGGTTGACAACAATAATTTTTATTTACATAGTCAGAATATTATCGATAAATTTCATTTTGAAACAGTATCCGAAGAAGTTGTGGATTAGCTAATTAAAGATATAAAAAGTAATGCTACGGGTTCAGATGATTTGAACATGAAGATGATATCACTTTGTTGTCCTTTTATTCTCAAGTATTTAACACATATCATTAATGTTTGTGTTACTGATAATATTTTTCCCGATTGTTGGAAACATGCAATATTCATTCCATTACAAAAAGTTAATGATGCCAAAGCCAAAGGATTATTCTGATCTAATACCAATAAGTATTTTACCAACTCTCTCTAAAATACTGGAAAAGATAATGAATAATCCAATAAGATATTATTTAGATTCAACCAACTTATTACCAGAGATTCAGTCAGGTTTTCCCCCAGCTCATAGCTGTACCACTGCTCTGATTCATGTAACTGATGAAATTCTGCAAGCCTCGGATGCTGGTAAATTAACAATACTCACTTTTCGAGACTATAGCAATGTCTTTGACACCATTAATCACGAACTATTGTTTTCTATAAATTCTTATTTTAATTATTTATTTATTTTTTTAATATTTAATACAGAACAAGATTGAAAACTACCGATTTATTGAAAACATCATTTATACTGACCAAGAAAAAATAGAAATGTGTACAAATTCATGTGTTACTGTTTTGCGTCAAATTTATTTTTCATGTTGTGTCAAATTTTCTAGATGATCTTGATATTATAGACATATTGCGGACCGGTTTGTTAGGATAATTTACACTAAAATAATCCCTAGCATTACCTATTGATAATTCGATAATCCGTAGTGATATAGTATAGACATTTCTATTTTTTTTTGTGCAACCGTACGCAAAGTGGGCGTTTCGCGTCCGCTGTTCAGGACGCGAAATCTAATTTCGCGGCCGCTGCTATGGTAGCGTCCGCTAAAGTAAAAATCATTGTAATTTATACAAAACTAATTGTTTTATTTACTCCATATCCATAGTAACGCGCTAACTGAAAGCCGTTTTTCTATTTACAATGAATTAAGCTGTAGGTTTTCTAAAAGCAATAACATTTACAATTACACATTTTTTACGGTTGTACAAAAAATATTGTGTATACCTTGTCCGCGAAATTCTTTAGCGCCCTCGAGATTGTCTTTCCTCGGCCGCAAGCGTCCTCGGCGACAATTTTCTCTCGGTACGATAAAGACACATTTCGCGTACTTGGTATACAAATAACTATTTTTGGTCTGTATAGATCATGTTTCCAATAAATCGTTTGTTTTAAATCTTTAAAAAACAATAATCAAAATCAGAAAGCAGGGGCAAGAGTGCTAGCAGTGTATAATGGGTTGCCTATATTCCAATGATAATGTAGCCGGTCTATTTAATTTGCAATATGCCTATATTGCATAATAAATGGGCTTCACTGTATAGTAAAATACATATGTACGCAGATGACACGCAATTCTATTATTCTTTTCACCCTTCTGATTTGAATACAGCTGTATAGGCTATCCCATGATTTGACTGAATTATTGCAATATCTTTGAAAACATGCATTGAAATTAAAGTCATCTGTTTTTGGTAAAGAATTCGATTGTGTAAGCGATCAGGATTTGTTGCATATAACTATTAATGGTACCGACATCGTAGTAAGAGAAAGTGCAAGAAATCTAGGTCTGATCCTGGATAATACTTTTAGATATAAAAATTATATAAATAAATGCATTCAGAAAGCTTACTTAAATTTGAAACTTTTGTACCCACACAAATTACATTTGAACCTTTCACAGAAGAAGATGCTTTGCGAGGCATTTGTATTATATCACTAGTTACGTATTGCTTGAAATTAAATGCAGCTTGTCTTGATTTCGACACATCATGTCGAATACAAAGGATTCAAAACTCATGCTTAAGGTATATCTATGGCATCCGTAAATATGACCATATGTCGCACAAGCTGGCGGAATTCACCATTAGGTAATAATTGATTTTATGGTACATATACCTATCATATCTGAATTCAAGTTCTATTTTTGACATGAAAAAGGAGAGCTCCATTGAGAGAAAGTTTAAAAAAATTATTTCTTCTTGATCGATGTTGAAGATGGAGATGATGACCATACAGTCCTGGAGATACATAATCTCAGGAAGTATTTGAGAAGAACCTTATAAATGACGCTATCCCCAGTACTAGTCTTGTACTACTAGAATTGTATTAGTAACAGCCAATTTCATAATTAATTTCAACTTGCATTGCTAAATAACGCATTGTTGTTAGTATTGTTGTACTGCTATAAGGGACTTTAAATTTAAAGTCAACGGTAGTTGATTATGAAATCGGCTATAAGAGTTGCCGAATTTTCGTAGGTACCAGAAACATCACCAACACACATTTGATATTTTTAATTTTTCTTAAAGATTTTACATCCAAAGTGTGATTTTTGTGACAGTCTGACACAGTCACAGTCTGAACACAGACCCCTACCATCCTCAGTAGGAAAACTTAAACTATCTAAAGTAACTACGGAGTGAGGAAAGACCTTAGAGTCAAGTCAACAATGGAAGTCCAGTGATACGTATTTAAGTTTTACTTAAATATTTTGGTGGTAGAGATTTGTGGTCCTAGTATTTATACTTAAACCACAGCCTCCAATTATTTCAAATCTATATATTTGAAATTGATAGTGTATACAGAAGAACTGTTAAAGATATGAAAAAAATATATTTTATAGAGGTGTTGTATTATCTTGTGGTCCCGGATGGCGTAGTAATAAATTGTATGAGAACCGTGATACTAACCTAACCTAAAAACATTAGTTTTCACGTTTGACATTAACTGCGTTTTGACGGAACATTTGCTTTTGCACTTCCCAGGTTCTTCACCTCGCTCGTTTGTATTGTTCATCCGCCATACTTTTTTTCTAATTTCCTTCATAAATTCCTTATTTACAGAATTTTAACTTAAGATTTCAACATGAATTCCGAATGCCCGATGTTTTTATGTACCACTTTCTACTTTTTACGCGCATTTCTGGGATATCCCCGATCACTTCCGGGACCGTAAGATAATAAAACACCTCTACTTACTTACCTTCTTTATTTAATGAATTCATTTTTTATAAGAACCTTCAATACGATAGTATCAACGAGTACTAAGGAATAAACTGAATTAGAGCACCTTTTCTCCAAGATCAGCGAATCGAGCTTTGTATAGTAGGTCTACACCAATTTATAGTTTTCCCACCGATTATTTTTACTTTCCCATACCACTACTGGTATAGGGAAGTATTGATATCATGAAAATTTTCGAAATCGAGATTTTCACGGAAATGGGCGTTTTGGACCCCCAGGAGCCTAAAAAAGTGGTCTAGAAAAAATGTCTGTCTGTGGGTGGGTGGGTGGGTGGGTGTGTGTGTATGTAACGCCTGTAACGCAAAAACTAGTGAACCGATTTTGATGAAATTTTAAATGAAGGGGTATATCGAAAATTTATCGACAAAATAAGCTTTTCAAAAAAATCCGAAACCGGAAGCGGAAGTTAGACATGTTTTTTTGGTATCATTTTTTTCATAAGCGGAATTTTGAAAATCTGAGTAGGGAATATGAAAGAAGGGCATAATTCAAGGGAAACAGTTTTTTACCGGACTCTCTAACTTCAAAATGGCGGTCGCTATGAATTTTTCAAAATTTCGACTTTAACGCCCCGTAACTCAAAAACCAGTTATCTGATCAGGTTCCGCAACAACTTGTGTGAAAGCCCTTTGGCTGTACTACACCACGAAAAAAAATTATTTACTAAATCCAAAAACGGTCGCAACGGCGCTCTTCCAAAAATTTTGAAATTTTTGAAAAATTATTACAAAAAAACTGGTCTAAGGAATTTGTTTAAATTTTCTATACTTATGCAGCTTGGTATTAGCTACATTTTTGTTTTTTGATGAACGCCATAATTCCACTGTGGCGCCCTCTGCGAGGTTTTGAAAATCGAAAATTGATGTTCCTATAGCGCCTTTATTAGTCAAAATATGAAAAAAGTTTAATTATAAAAGTTGTTCAGTATATAAATTTACATTTTTCTAAATTTATATCACGTATACAGGGTGTTTTGTTTTCACAGTACAATAAGCAACTTTGTTATTTTAAATGAAACACCCTATATATTATTATATAATTGAATGCAAAATTAAATTGTCTATCACATAGTATAAGGTGTTCATATGGCTAAAATGTACGGTTAATGAGAAATTCGTGAATTTTGAACTTTAAAACAGTGTAGGGAGAAATTTGCAAGTGCCGATATGTTCAAGTGACCATGCGCGGGACGGGAATTCCTTGTCGCCGGCTAATCCTAGCAGCAATAATCATACATGCACAGATGAACACAATCGGCACTTGTGTTAATTTTCCATATACTAATTTTCAAGTTAAGTTTATCGGTTGTGGCGAACAATAATGAATACCAAAAACGAATGTTTATTTTTAGTATGGGAAAGTCCAGGGGAGGTTTGCACCTCCACTTTTTTTCATTTTTGTTAATTTAACTGGGCTAGTTTAGTTATAGTACTTTTTTGCTTTAGATTTTAATTTATGCCTCTATACAAAATTAATCATTTCATTGCGTTAATTAATAGTTGCACTAAGATAAATTAATGTACAATTTCGTCTAACTGATACACTCGCATAGTGAAGGGTTGGGAAGTGGACGTTGTAAAGAACATTCCAACCCTTTTAAATGTATTAAAAGGTTTTGTTATGTAAATACCTTTTCTAAATAATATATCGCTTCGGAAAACCAAAATTGTTTAGGTTTTTAAATAAAAGTGATAATAAATGGACTAAGCGTTAGAAACTTTTTATGAATACTATCCATAATACAGTAAAGCCTGCCGTGGATTGTAGTTCGCGGAGGCCGTTCAAATAAATAATAAATAATTGGATTTGTTGCGTCCCGAATTACATAAATCTGCAAGAATGGCAATAAGCGTCCATTAATCTTATTCTACGACTATAAAACGTTGGCCTTCATTAGGAACCAATTAGATGCAAATCAAGCTTAGCAGAATTTTAAAATGATTACATCTCGCCTTTAGAAACGAATATAACAAACAGTTTGCATTTCTTTTTAATTTGAAATTTAAGACAAACTGGAATACCAGCCGATGTTACATTTAAAAAGTAATTTTCTGTTGTACTGCAACAGCAACAAAAATGTGAAAAATTACTGGATATATCGAAAATGGCAAGAAAATAAATTTCATTACTTTTATAAGCGCTGCCTGTGTATTTTTCTTGCTTGTAAGCTTCTCTATTTAGAAATACCAGTGAAAAGGAATAAAAATGGTTAAGTAATAATTCATAAGCACAGATGCATGCTCTATGGTTGTTAAGCTCATTCCTTTTGTGGAAATGCTATATAATATATACATAAATACAAAATCTTTTGAGATTTTCTTCAAGATTTATGGTGGAATAATTACAAACCTAGAAAACAAATAATTCTGTCTCATTCTGAGGCCACTTCAGAAAAATTCACTTTACCAGGTTTAAACAACAAACATTTCAGTTCAGTGCATATAAACTAATTTATAAAAACCCACAGCACCTGCAGCAGCTTTCAAGACTGTATGCTAACTAATTACCTATTACTTATATAAATAGTAAAGGCAAAATTATCTCAAATATTTACGCTTTTATAAGGTGGAATGTCACTCAACCTTTATATCAAACACTGTATTATACACGCTGATTCTACAACATCCCCGGTTGCGTAATAAAGAGTGAGCTTTATGTATATGTCGTAGGCTAATTATGAATTCAGTCGTTTTATAAAAAGCCTAGTCGTTTTCTAAAGGACTGGGCTAATTGTAAAATGATGAATAAATTGAAAACGTTTATAATTCGACTGAGAATGTTAGGCGTTTTATAAAACGCCGAATAGCTTTCAGTCTTATTGTAAACGGTTTTTCTATTTTGTGTATTTTAGAATATGACTGGTTAAATGCAGTCGTTTTGTAAAAGAGTGAAAAGTTAGGCGTTTTATAAAATATTTATATTAGATACTACTTGATGGTATAGTATCCCAAACAAAGACAAAATAATTATAAAAAAAAGAATGTGACATTCATGAATTCCATAGTTACTAAACTAAAAACTGTCGAAAAACACTGTTAATTTGTTTATTTACAAACTGCCAAACTATAATATTTTTCACTGGACAATCCGCCTAACTCCATAGCAGTCGTTTTATAATACGCCTAAATATGTCCTATTTATTCTAGGCGCATTGTAAAAATTATCATGCGCACGTTCATTTTCCAATAAGACTGAAAGCTATTCGGCGTTTTATAAAACGCCTAACATTCTCGGTCGAATTATAAACGTTTTCAATTTATTCATCATTTTACAATTAGCCCAGTCCTTTAGAAAACGACTAGGCTTTTTATAAAACGACTGAATTCATAATTAGCCTACGACATATATAACAGAATTAATACTCCTGGTGAAATAGCTCGTAGTTGGCCACTGCAGAATATAATTCTAATTATAATTAGACAGTATTCGATATACCTACTTAATAAAAATAATAGAAAAGTACATAATAATACACATTTGTAGCGTAAGTTACATTTCTTTATTTTCATAATCCGTTGGCTATTTCGAAATAGTTTGGTGCTGCTAAACTATTTTTTACAATGCATTCAATTTATCATTCTCAAAAATACAAACGCTGCGTTTTAAAGTAAATAGAGAAAAATAAATGACATTGTCATTCCGCGATTGGAAGTTACCCTCTTTTTGTTCTCACTTGTATAGGCAGTTCATTGCAAGCGATTTCAAAATGACAGAAATGATTCCGCTCTTACTCCTACCCTATGCCTTCCAAGAGGCGCAAACGAGACTCAGTTGGCGGTATATTTTCCCTGTGTTCTCCAGTTGGAAAGCATTATAAAACACATACATTAAATGTAAATAATTATGCGAGATGCGTGGGCCATATCTATTTATATTTATTCCAAATACGTTAAACTTTTAATAGGTAGTACTACATTTACAATTATGTAAAGTAAAATTTAGTAAGTAATACCTTTTGTTTGTTTACATTTTCCTGTAGTGTTGATAGTAGACATTGACGTTGTCTCAATTTGAAGTTGAAAAGGTACATCGTAAACAATATTTAAAAAATGGAATTATATTTGGTGAAAACTTGGATGAGATTAGTAACGAAAACCATGGCGGATACCATATGAAAACGTAAGCCGTCATTAATGAAGCTGACAATGGTCCAACGAAAACGATGCCACAAACTGTTGTAACCATTAATTATATTTACGATGCTGTATATTATAATTCGGTCGATTATTACAGCAGATTAGTGGTGGGCAATATTGAAATTTTAACATCGGTTATCGATAATAAATTTCTATCGATAATATCGATAACATCGATAATATCAATAATATCGATACTTTCGATAATATTGGTAATGTCGAAAATATCGATATAATATCCATGTTATCGATATATCGATAAATACTCTTAGCATGCTAATAGATCTATCAACGCCGAGGCCAATTAAAATATCAATTATTTTAAAGTAAAATGTTATTCCCTATGAGAATTAGAGGGATTAATGGGCTGTCAATCTGTCATATTGAATTAACCGGAATTAACTATATTGTGATGAAGTTTAGATAAGTTTATTAAGTTAAATATCAAATATGAATAAGCAGTCAGACAAGGACTTAATACTATTCTAAAGATGCTAAAGCTACTAATAAGATCACACCCAAGGAATCAAATCGGAAAATATCTTTCAGAAAACTAAATTGGTGGGAAGGTACTACATCACGTTGCCTATCTAATACACTAATTAATTAAAAAGTTCAATATGTTCTACAGAATGGGTACAGTAGCAAAAGTCCTCTACTCTAATGATGTAAAATTCTTGCTATTAACCTTTTGGTTTTATTTTAATTTAGGTGGATCATAACAAAAATACCTAGTACAGAAATACCATGAATATGAAACACATCCGGGCTTTCAACTATTCCTAAATAATAGAATTCCATTACAGAACTGTATTTTAACATACATTATTCAAAAACCTCAGCTTAAATCATTCTGTTACACATTACATTAATATCTGAAGCTGCTTCCACTATGTATACATTCTTTATTATAATATTAAAGTATTTCCAATAATTTATTACTGTGGCCGAACTTGAATGAATTGAAGAATGTATTTACATTTTCCTGAAAACTACAAACCTCGATAAAGTGATTTTCAACATAACTGTTAGGTAGTTTAGTAAATAAATACGAAACAGAACAAGTGATTTTGTTGCTCATTGAAAAACCCAAAGTTAGTTACTTCTTCTATACGGGACCCTTATGTGTTAGCAAAGTAAATCCCGAGTTTAACGACCCATTATATAATGTTTAAAAGTCAAATCGGTAGAGTGGAGGAATAATTAGCCTTTGTTTAAAGAGATAATATAAAACAAACATACATATGAATATTTCATAATCCCTATGGAATGAAAAATTGAATGATTTCTTTTAAAATTTTTGAGTCTCCATTGCAATAGCTACGATATTTCAAACTAATATTTTATGATTATTGCGAAAGAAACAGTAGAAAGGAAACGTATTTATTTTCTGAATACATTTGATAGTTTTTAAACTCGATGGAAAGTTTCTAACATTAAAGATGGAATAAAACAATAACGTTAACGAGAATTACTAGTTTTACCGAATGGAATGAAGTGGTATAATGTTATAAAACTCATTAAAAGTTTAAAATTTGTAGTTAGTGGTTAGTAGTTAGTTCGTGCTGTTTACAATTTTTGCTGGAAAGTAAAACTTTTGTATTTAACGCTCGTAAAGCTTTAAAAGCACGAAATAGATGCATTTTTTGCTTTGAGAATAAAAAGGCACTAACAAATTCCCAATACGATCGGATGTTATTTTGTCAAGAGGGATTTCGTAGGAGTTTATTGAATTGTACTACAGAGACAGGGTTAGCTGTTAAGCTACGGCAAGTGTTGCATTCATGTCTTCCTGCCAATAGGCACAGCGCTGAAACACCCCCGAGGTCCACGTGCTCGTCTGTATTATCCAATTCCCTAAATTTGATACGTCTGTGTTGTTAACGTTGCCTTAGGGGATAAGATGCTTGATAACAGCCAACATTTCTTGTATTGTGACTATTGAAAAATCGAATTAGGAACTGATATAAATGATTTTATCTTCAAAAATACAACATATGTGTGTACTTTTAAAGCTTCTCAGCTTTATAACTTTTAACTAACTTAAGGCGTCAACAAAATTTTCACAAATAAGCAAAACATGAAGCATAAATTGCCTCGGATAATAAATTATCAAAATTTATTTAGAGAATATTACATTACAGGAACGCTTTATTCTAATTTTAATTTAAACGTATGAATATGAAACGAATCGTCTGGATGGTATGAGAACTACAAGAATAGAGTCGACGTGCATAGAATGTCACATACTTGCAAAAACGACTATAGTCAAAATACTGAAACTAAAACCAAAACGATCATTAAGTTTAATAAAACATGTCAAAATCTTAAGCTCAAGAAAGATCGAAAATAGAAAATCTTATAGACATATAGTTTTCATACAAGATGAAGAAACAGAGAACTTCTCCACTTAAAATTTTTGTTAGCAGGGGGGGGGGGATAATAGACGGAAATACTCCGCACGGTAGGGGGTGAGAAATCAATACATACGAGAAGAATATTCATACAAAATTGTGGTATGAAGAAGCACTTATAGCCTACATATTGTAAATTGAGTTCTATAATAGAATATGTCCACGCTTCTTTATCAAACTTACTGTTAGTGCTAAAAGCGCTGTATTGAAATTGAGTAAAGAGGAAGACCAAACACCCGACTCTAGCGTCGCCCCGCAGAGTAAAAGATTTGGTCTAGAATCCCGAAATGACAATAAAAACCTCCATTGAGGATTGGGATTGTTAGAAGGTAAGGATTACGGCTCAACAAGCCGTCTATCCCATTACCAATTCCCAGAAAAAATATTTTACCTCTCATCTCAAGAAAACTAATTTTTTATATTAGAATGTTTTTAAATGCAGGGATGGCCAAACACTAAAAGAACTGGAAATTGCCAAAGACGTCCAAAAAGTTAGGGACGGCAATTACTAGTAAAACAAATTGAAATAGTGTATTGATATTTGCCCAAATCTAAGCTAAGTTACAGTGTAATAAATTCATGATTACACACAGTTTTGCTAAGAAAATTTGAACTCCATCTGTATTAAACTAGGTTGGGACAAGATAAACTGTATCGTGAATAAATTTCAAAGAAGGAAACAAGATTCTGGATGCAGAAATTTGTAGTCAATATTATTAATATAGTATACCTCAACCATAAATCGAAATAACGAAAAGTCTCTCACGAGAAATTTTGTCACAATATTGTAATATAGATGTCATAAAGAATTTACGTTAATCCAGTCTTCTTCTTGCATGCAGTACAGTACCTAGTTAAATGACACAGGCGTGCTTGTTTAACACTCATTGTAATAGAAGGTGGTGCGTGGCAAATTTTACAAATCTTCCTTAAATTAGCAGCAATTAAAGAAGAAGCACGTTTGCGTAAACCTTTTAAGACTATTTGCTAAGCCTATAAATTGAGTCAATTTTGAAAGACGTTAATTATAGGATTAAATTTAAGACTCCTCTGAGTGAATTTCCACTTCCTCTCTATTAGGAAGTTACTATGCGCAACCAAACAGAAAGAAAATTACCAACTAAATCTAAATTATGGCAGGCTGGTCTGGTAATGGGACTTTAAACTAGAGTTTAATATTTAAGAATGCTGGCGGTTTTCACACCTCCCGACTCGTTTTATGAACCGTGTCGCTACGCCGACCCCACAACTTAGCGTATTTATTGTCTCCACTACTATTATACAATTTTTTCCCTTAGGAAATTCGTTCCATGCATAATTTATCGTATTTCGATGGTTATTTCGAATGGAAATTGTAATAAAAATAAAAAAATATATGTGTCGGCAGACTATTTTTGGTTATAATGGCTTTAATTCTAGCGTTGGGTAATAAATTTGCTGGGGTTTCTCATAAATATGAAAATTATTTGCATATTTTATTAACATAACTAGAGCTTTGAATGCTTTTAACAAGTCCAAACAAAATATGGGTCGTGTGCACGATCAGCGAATAATATACATTGTTATTTCTTTTGATTGTTGGGAGGATAATATACAAAAGGTAATTTAAAATAATAAAGAAAATGTTAACTTTTTTCTTTCATTCTACAGAAAGCGCTAATTAAAAGTACCTACTGTTTGATGTTAAAAAAGGAAATTTGTTACACCTTATGTTCCGAAGAGGAAGTTAGGAAAATGAACCTTCTAACAGCTATGTAAATTACGCCTTTATAATTACATAATGTCACGATTATTTACCATTTCATGTTTCACAGTCCTCTGCCTTTGTTTTTCTAAAGCTAAAGTATGATAAAGGTAATTTTCATATTATAGTATGAGGTATGACTATGAAAGAACAAATGGATGTAATTCAGATTGGCTGACATGCAAATCTAACAGTTGTCAACAATTGTTTTGACATGAGAATATATGTGCCTTTTGCCAGTTTAAAACAAAATCGTGATATTTTGGCAAAATAATAATATTTGGGTGCAAATGCTTTAAAGTTAAAATTGAACGTCTAGTATTTCCAGTGGCACGGATAGAGGGGTAGTACATTCATTGAAAAAATATTATACAAAACTTATAATTTAAAAAAAATCTGTAAAATAAGAAAGAGAATTCAATTTTATTCAAAAAAGGTCCACTTGTCACAAGTGGATAAGCAACATGTTAGAATAGTTATTTATTGTATAAGTGTCTTTTGCTCCTAATTGTCACTGTTGTCATGACAATTGGCATGCCACCCACCGTTTACACAAGCAAGTAGTATTACTGTCACTGCCACTGTCTTGACAATCAACTGGCACATGTAAACCCTTACTTGCTCCTAATTGTCACTGTTGTCATGACAATTGACATGCCACCCACCGTTTACACAAGCAAGTATTACTGTCACTGTCACTGTCTTGACAAGTGTAAACCCATAGTTGCTCCTAATTGTGACAGGCATGACAGTGCTGTCCTGACAATTGGCATGCCATTGAACAGACAGTTGTAGTGAGATTTTATCAATCCAAAATGGCGGAAACTAAAATACACGGGCAATATGCATAGTAGCAAAATAGTAGGTAGGCATAAATTATTTAACCTTGACACAGAGCTACGGTTACGCGAGTTCATGCGATTATTCAAAATAATTTTTTGCGGCTACTACCGAAAATAATGTTTATAAATTTAGCAGTCGCTTCCTGACGCAAAAATAAGTCGAAAATGTCTATAAAAATTTTGTCCCAAACCGCAGCATAAGGAAGCTACACGTCTTTGAAAATGGTGTTGAAAAACGGAAAACAATTGCATTTTAAAAACGGTTTAAGATAAAAAAATCGAAATTTTGCATGCAGCCTAACCTATTAAAGGTATAAATTTTCTACTATTTTTTTTTGAAAATTACCCAGGGGCGGCGCGAATGGGGGTTATCAGTTATCACCTTTTTCTAGTAACCCGCTTTTCTGAACCTTTTGTTTTTTTCCATTTTAGTTTAGAGATTTGTATTCCCTGTTGCCTAATTAACAAAAAAGGTACTCTTGTTTCAACTCGCCTGGACTAACCGTTTCTTATATAATGCAGGTTTTCTGTTTAGCCAAAATCAATTTAGAATGCTGGATTTGTATGTAAATTAATTTATTGAAAAATAAATTAAAATAAAAATAGTTACAGTAAGTGTTCGTACTGTTTATACCTTCAATAGGTTAGGCTGCATGCAAAATTTCGATTTTTTTATCTTAAACCGTTTTTAAAATGCAATTGTTTTCCGTTTTTCAACACCATTTTCAAAGACGTGTAGCTTCCTTATGCTGCGGTTTAGGACAAAATTTTTATAGACATTTTCGACTTATTTTTGCGTCAGGAAGCGACTGCTAAATTTATGGTACTAAGTTTAGAGACACCCTGTATATGAGAAAACATATAATGATTTTTTAAAGTGGTGTGCAGTTAATAAGGTAAAAACCATTACTGAAAATGTTTTACTGGTATATTTTGATGAACAAAGTAAAATTTACAAACCAACCTCCCTTTGGTCGCGTTACTCAATGATCAAAGCAAATTTGGCAGCTAAGGAAAACATTGATGTCAGTCAATTCAAGCGATTGTTCGCCTTTCTGAAAAGGCAAAGCGAGGGGTATGAACCCAAAAAATCAAAATTTCTCAACAGGGAACAGATCACAAAATTTTTCTTGGAAGCCCCAGATGATACATTTCTAATGATGAAGGTAAGAAAATCACTAATTCGAAATATAATTATACTCACTGAGTTTCTACAATATTGTAGGTGACAATAATCATGGGCATCGCTGGGGCATGTCGTAGAAACGAATTAGCCCAATTAACTCTAGACGATATTGAGGATGTAGGGTCTGCACTCATTGTAAAAATCAATAAGACAAAGAACAAAATCAACAGAACATTTACAGTCGTTAACAACGAAGAACTAGCACTGAATTTTCTACAAATATTTCGAAAATACGTGTTTTTACGGCCATCACACACGGAGCATCGACGACTCTTTGTGTATTACAAAAATGGCAAGTGTACATCGCAGGTTGTAGGAAAAAATACACTGGGACAAGTGCCGCAAAGAGTAGCCAAATTTTTGAATATGCCGGATGCAGGTGCCTATACAGGACACTGCTTTCGACGTTCCTCCGCTACTCTTTTAGCTGATGGGGGCGCAGACTTGATCAGTATCAAACGTCATGGTGGCTGGAAGTCCTCGGCGGTGGCTGAGACTTATATTGAGGATTCATTGCAAAATAAAATGAAAATTGCACAAAAGGTTATGGTAGGCGAAGGTCTTCATGTACCCTCAACAAGTATTGCTGTCAGTAATGAAAACGTTCGCAATCCCTCTGTGATAAACACCATTCTTTCTACGTTAGAGAATGATGGTACTAATGAAAGCGTTATCAGTAAATCTTTGATAAACACCATTCCTTCCGCATTTAATATAAGTAATTGTAATAACTGTAAGATAGATATAAATGTTCATATTAACAAATAACTGTGTTACTACTTGTATTCCAAACAAAAATAAAATTATTCCTTAATTAGAAAAGTGCAATCAGCGGGCCAAAAACATAATTACGGCCCGAGGGCCAAAAATACTAGGTTTACGCCTGAAAATTAGGTCTAAAAAACAGTTGTTATTGATCGATCGTACATAAATGTATTTAATACAACGTACTACTTATAACTATCGGAAATTAAACATAAACTGTGAAATACATAAACCAACTAACAACAATAATAATAGATCCAATAATAATTAAATTATTTGCCAAAATGTATGTTATCTAGTTGTACAAGAGGTCCTTTTTTGAACAAAATTAAATGCTCTTCCGTATTTTAAAGAATTTTTTTTAAAATTATAGTTGGATAATATTGGATGATATTATGTTCTTGAATAAAGGTACTCATAGGTACCCGTCTATCTATGCCACTGGAAATATTAGACTCTTGATTTTAACTTGAAAGTGCTTGAAACTATTCGCAACCAAGTATTAATTTTAATTTAATTTTTTACCTCAATTGCAATATCATGATTATGTTTTTAAAAGAAAAATGTATTTCAACATCTTACAAAAAACTGATTCACCCTGCATAGATGGCATAAATGGCACTACAGGAAATTTAAAACACGAACAACTAAGAATCAAATAATGTTTATCAAAAGGAATGAGCCAGCATAAAAATTATAGTTATGAAAAGAATATGTTTATATTTCATTACATTACTAAAATTCTGACGCAGAATTTCTAATGTGCGTAATATGTCGTGAAAAATCGCATTTGTAACATTATTCAGCTTCATTAGCTTTGTATGGTGAAGAAAGTGAAAGAATAATAAGGCGGAATAAAATATGTCAAAGACGTTGGCGAATGTTAAAAAACGTCTGGATGAATAATTTATGCTAAGCTTTATGTTAATAAAACATTTAAGTTTTTTATTCTTTTGAACACTTGCCTTTCCGATTCTACGGTAGATATGTTTTTTATCGTATTCAAATATCTTTGGAAACAATATTCCCTTATTTAACGAGCTGAATCTTCAATTCGTACAATGTCGACCTTTTGTTATTTCTTTTGAAATTAATGAGGAAAATTCCAGTTATTTCTAAAATTCGTTTATTGCTTGAATATTGAAACTCGAGAATTATTAATGTCGACTACCTTTTCTGAATCTAAAGAGATGAGTTGAATTCCGTGCACATAACGAATTTTTTTTCGATTAGATGAATCGGTTATTAAATAGAGTTTCATAAGACTGCTCATCATAGGTATACTACAATAAAATTTCGTAAATGCTGTTCGGGTTTCCTAATAGCGATGCATCTGCTGATAGTTCTTTTTAGTCAACACGGTAAAGGGCGGTGGTTTATTACACTCGACGTAAAACTGTCTGATGGAGCCGCAGGCCGAGGTAGGCCATCTGTCAAGTGCAATATCGCCTTCTGTGTAAATTTGCATACAATTTTTCTACGATCCTCCGCAATATAGCAAAAACATGTGAATTAATAATAAGTTGAATTAGAAAAAAGAGTATCATCGTTTATTAAATTTAAGTACTCATACCATAGCTTGCATAGGTACGACTCACAATTTATTAACAAAATAACAAAAATTCAGACGTGATTAAGTTGATGGAGTGCAATAAAAATTTATATTTTTATGCACTGGTGCAATAAAGTGTCATTTTTTATATTAAAAATTAATACGTAAATAATAGCCTATTGTACCTTTATACAACTAATTTGAACACCGCATAGGGTATATGAAAATGAAAAAGTATTATTTACAAAATATTAATAATTTATATGAATTTTAATTAACTCCTTTAGAACAAACAGCACCAGTCACCTTTATGGTTGTTTAAGCTGCTATTGTAAATTGCACAAATCGAAAATAGTATTTAATATATTAAATAGAATCGAGGTATTTACTCGTAATTTGGAAAATGAATTGGTTTCCATCGGTTGAACGGCTAGTTCTGCAAATATACATGAAACTGGACTGTGGCCTGTAATTAAATATGCGCATCGAATACACACATGTGTAGTCGCACATGAAATTGCTATTACCGCAAATTACCCTTTCGGGATACGGATGCATGATGTGCTAAACCACCATACACTCGCATTTCCGCCTTTAGTCAACAACACGTGTTGGCGCGGTACCATGATTTGATTAAATATGAGAAATGAGGGGCATAAAAACGTTTTATGAAATTTCTTCTTGGGGCTGCAATTTCAGCTAATCATGTAAGAATAATGATTATTGCAGACGTGTGCTTTTTTTCTTGGATAGCGCGGTATATTTTTAAGATATTCTAGTTGGTGGTTTTGTGGATTATAAGAGACTTCCCTACAAAATAAACATGACTTTGAAACACCTTTAAAAAGCTAACATTTGTGAATATGTTTCTAAACTTATACATAATTACATTAACCGCAGATGCCACACATGCGAACTATGAGGGTACTATAACATAGTTATTTTTTATTTTTCAGTCTCGGCTTTCGAAATCACTTTTTAAAATAAGAGCAAGGAGAATAAACACTATGGCAAATAATAATCACTAATAAAGGTGTTAATTAAAAAAAATATTTCTGGAGTTGACTAAAGAAATTGTTATATTTTATCGGAAAAACCTAAAACCTATTTGACTGTACGTACTATACATAGAGCGAGTTGCCTATTATAGCCTATTTAAACAAGATATACGGTCAAACTTAATGTTGAGAGTAGGTTGAACTTAATGCAACTCGAATATCGAATATTGAATATTTAAATCTTCCAAGCGTTAACTTGACTAGTACTCCAGTCAAATTATGTTTTTAGCAGGAAAGTTGTGGGGTAGTTTTGATTTTTACATTCTATATGTTTTTTGGTGTGCTGAATCCGAATCTGAGGTTTGCTAACAAAATTTCGTGACGCAACATTGAAAAAAACGCAAAAAAGGTAAAAAAATATCATTTTTTAGCGGTTATTTGCTTATAACTCGAAAATTATCAACTTTTCATACCTAATTTCTCTATCCAAAATGAAAGTACATAAAATTTTCTACAATTTCACTATTTAGGTTTTTTTGTCTGACGAACCGCGGCGTCGGGGCTGATAGTTGAAAATTGGCGTATTTCGGCTGTCTCCGCAAAAACCCACTTTTTCCACGTCAAAACTTTAATTTATTATTAAACGCTGTCATTTAGTGAATTATTGCCACCTTTAAGTTTAATACAATGTAGATTGGTTTTAACTCTTATGCCGTCTCCAGTACCTACTAAAAAAAGGCATTTTCAAAATCGTTGACAGCAGAGATACTATGCAAAAGCGAGGCAACACTGACGCATATAAGTTGCTGAATTGGTTCCACGATCATCCTCCTTTCCCAGAGACCACTGACCTAATGTCACTAAGTACAGGTGTTGTCGTAGATGAGAGGATCAACTGTCACTTTTCCAAGGAGATGGGCATAAAAGGTATACAGCGCATTGTTGGTGGTAATTTTAAAGATGTAAAATTCAAACGAAGCGAAAGAGTGCAGCCTCTTGTGATCATGAACAGCTCTATTCAGATACAAGACCGGCCAGTAGTCATCAATCCAACCACACTTTTCCAACGAATGACCATCGTGAAACATTCAGATGAAAAGCTTCGAGAATTTTTGCGTTGCGAACTTAGCCCCTACCCTCTCTCTCTTTTCGATGAGCATGGGATGAGGAAAGGAACAAAATCGAGCTTGTACAGGTATTTTCCACCGAATAAACAGAGGCGGACTTGAAAAATACAAAATATGTCATCGACGGAGGGTTTTTGTTACACCGTGTCGAATGGCACCACGGCCAGACATATTCAGAAATTTGCAGCAGTTATGTATCATATGCCGTTGTCATTTTCGATGGCTATCCTAACGAGGCTTGTGAAAGCACCAAGCGCATACAACAATTAAGAAGAGCGCAACAAAAACAATCTGCTGCAATCATTTACAGAATGGATGGTGCCCACTGTCTCGCAGGAGAGTTTCTTTGTAAACTCCAAAAACAAGAGCCGATTGATATCTATGCTAATGGAAAAATTTTATGTTGCAAATATTGATTCACAGCAAGCTGTAGAGGACACTCTTATATTGGCCCCATCAAATGAATATGTGACAGTGGTGGGGGAAGATATCGACCTTTTGGTGATTTTGATTTTGGATTGGCCTGTGTAGTCCTGATATAAAGAATGTATTCTTTATAAAACCAGGAAAAGGAAAGGTGTCTCAAACCCTCTACAGTCCTCATCTTGCTGCTGACAAAACTATATCAGACCATATGTTGTTCCTGCACGCGATGAGTGGTTGTGACACCACTTCTGCTTTGTTTAATCAGGGGAAACTCAAATTTCTGAAAGTCCTGCAGAAGAACAATGACTTGCATCCAGTCATTGATGCTTTCAAAGACCCTCATGCAAATGCAAAGAGAGAGAGGGTAGGGGCTAAGTTCGTAACGCAAAAATTCTCGCAGCTCTTCATCTGAATGTTTCACGATGGTCATTCGTTGGAAAAATGTGGTTGGATTCATGACTACTGGCCGGTCTTGTATCTGAATAGAGCTGTTCATGATCACAAGAGGCTGCACTCTTTCGCTTCGTTTGAATTTTACATCTTTAAAATTACCACCAACAATGCGCTTTTATGCCCATCTCCTTGGAAAAGTGACAGTTGATCCTCTCATCTACGACAACACCTGTACTTAGTGACATTAGGTCAGTGGTCTCTGGGAAAGGAGGATGATCGTGGAACCAATTCAGCAACTTATGTGCGTCAGTGTTGCCTCGCTTTTGCATAGTATCTCTGCTGTCAACGATTTTGAAAATGCCTTTTTTTAGTAGGTACTGGAGATGGCATAAGAGTTAAAACCAATCTACATTGTATTAAGCTTAAAACTGGCAATAATTCACTAAATGACAGCGTTTAATAATAAATTAAAGTTTTGAAGTGGAAAAAGTGGGTTTTTGCGGAGACAGCCGAAATACGCCAATTTTCAACTATCAGCCCAGCCGCCGCGGTTTGTCAGACAAAAAAAACCTAAATAGTGAAATTGTAGGAAATTTTATGTACTTTCATTTTGGATAGAGAAATTAGGTACGTAAAGTTGATAGTTTCCGAGTTATAAGCAAAAAACCGCCAAAAAATGATATTTTTTTAACCTTTTTGCGTTTTTTTCAATGTTGCGTCACGAAATTTTGTTAGCAAACCTCAGATTCGGATTCAGCACACCAAAAAACATATAGAATGTAAAAATCAAAACTACCCCACAACTTTCCCACTAGGGGCCGATTTGAGCATAAATTGACTGTATTATAGACCGTACACTTGATCATGTCTCACTCATGGTCTCAACCTGTTCCTAGCTACAGTGCCTTCATTAATGATTGATACCCACGTGACCTTAGATCCGTGGTGTCCTTGGGAGTTTCAGATTTAAATGTTGAAGTCAGGTAGGATTGGTACTCGTTGTAACTAAACTAAGTAACTAGTCACTAAAGTTACTGTCAATTTACGTACATACAATCAGTTAGGGAATTATTAGATAAAGATTTACCAACTGTGAAAGTTGGGTTGCCTATATTTGGTGGTCACGTGGGTATCAATCATTAATGAAGGCACTGTAGTATTACTTATTATGTTTTAAGAGTGGTAAGATTCTGATCATTGTGAACATCTAATTTGCCTGTAAATTAAATTAATTTAAGTAATCCATTGTGTTCTGTCTTAGACAATTACATTGCTACGACCTTTTGCTATGAACTACCTCAAAATACTGTGTGATACTAATACTAATAAAAATAATATTCTTTATATATTCTATTGCAAAAATTCATTTAATGTCTCCCCTAATTAGCGCTAAACTATTTGGAAGTTTTTTCTAGAGAAAATAGTTCTCAAACGGGACGTTCTATTAATTGGTTTTGTATTTTAGACGGAATTACTCCTTATTAAGAACAAAGTTTAATAAGTAACAACAGCACACGTCAGCTGGTAGACTTGTAAAAAATAGAAAAATTACGAGTAATATTTAACGTATTACCCTCCACATTTGCATTGTCAGTTGTTGTCTAATACAGATAAAAATAACGAAGGGGTTGGAGGTCTTTCTTGTCAATGTTGAGCAAATTTTTAGATAATCGTCATACCTAGCCTAGGTACAACCGAAATATTAGTATGCCAGTGATATTTCTCGCGGTTTATTCTTGATTGGAAGATTGAAAGTTTGTGTAGGGTGTCCCGTGCAATTGAAATTATTCGCCTAAACGTACAACCTGAATTTTGTAGCTTAAAATTTATCATTCTGAAAGCATAACGCACCGCGGTAGTTGACATTTTCCACCGCTTCTCACATTGTTTGTATACATAGGTACATGGTACCACTAATTGTGTTGTAGTTTGACAATGCAAATGTAAAGTTTACTACAAGAGTATAAATATTGTCGACAATTACGGTCCATTTCGTTGCCAGCAGTAAACCAGGCGCCGCGACGGCTGCTTCATTCCACTGCCAACTTCAGACTCGTCCTGCCCAACCCACTCTTGTTTCCTTGCCGTTTTACTATAAAACTACATTTAGACGTATATGTGAAAACCTCGTAACCGACAGTTTGCTGCCAGATCGTACAACTGAAAAAAGTTTTAATATATTCTCTTATTTCTCTAGGATATCGTGATATTAATCATGTTTTTGACATTGTTGCCTAAAAGTTTTACATCCTTAATTTTTAGTTTTGTTGTATTATATAAATTTACAAATATGAAGTAGGCTATTTATCGATAAATTAATAAGAAAATGTATTTGTTATTTTCTATAAAATTAAGAAATTTGTGTATTTACATTATAATTTAGTCATTTAATTGTATGGTTCTATTGCTGTATCTAACACTAAGGCCCAATTGCACCAGTTACACTTAAATAATACGCGTCGCTTAAAAGTTTAATTGCCATGGATACGATTGTCACTAAGAATTGTATCCATGGCAATTAAACTTGTAAGTGACGTTGATAGGTTGTGTTTAGATATAAGAATATTTAATTGTAAATAAAATGATTTGGTTTCTTGTCAAAGGTTATTTAATTTTTTTTAAAGCAAGCAAAATCTGGAACCCACGTAATTAAATAAACCCTTAGATAAGAGTAGAATATAAAATTTATTGTAAATTTGACTTGAAGTAACGCAGAACAGTATAATATATAGGTACGTTTGGTCATATTGTAAATATATCATAATACTTTTCTTTTTATTATTTGTTAGTTTTCTTAATAAATTAATGGTTATTCTCCATCAGTAAATACACCTTGCTAACAACAGATGTACGTTTCTGCTAAAACACGAACCTGAGAAATATACTACTATCAGCGGCGGATTTACGCAAGCCTCGGGCCCCGCACCCAGGGGGCCCCAAAATTGGCCAAATTATCAAAAATTAAAATTTAGATTTAATATTCACTGAGTTGTCTTTACGACATCACCAAACTGTTGGATTATGATAACATTATTGATAAGTTTGCTGCTTCAAAATCCCGAAAAGTCCCGCTGTAAAAATATGTGGTATAATTATGTATCAAATAAATATTTTATTTATCATTATTGTAAATAAAAATTGGTATGTTGTATATACTTTTATTTCAATACAGAGTGATGATAAAGTATCGCACAAAAATCATGTTCTGGTTATTTAATGTTTATACGGAAAATCCTGAGACCCGTCAATTTTTGTTTTTAAATCGCCATTTAGACATATAATTTTCAACCCCCCACCCCTCAGCCCCTAAGAGCTAGCAACCCCAATTTTAAAAATATAAATAGATAGATACCCTTTGTGATATGTCTTTTGATCCGTCTTTTTATTCTTAATATAACCAAAATAAGTTTTTCAAAATCGGTTGATAAATAACGGAGATAATTAACAAAATGTTATCAAATGAAAATGTCAATGTTCGACAAGAAACGGCTTAAACACGCCGTAAATGGTAGACATTAATAAGGGCACTTCCTGACCTAAAAGTGTGGTTTTGATCGGCCATTATTTCTACCCTGTGACGTCATAATTTTTTTTAAATATCAACCCCATTTTTTACATTGATTACATTTTGTTAAATATCTTTGTTATTTATCAACCGATTTTGAAACACTTTTTTTTGTTATATTAAGAATAAAAAGACCTATCAAAAGAGGTATCACAAAGGGTATCTTTCTATTTAAATTTTTAAAATTTTTGCTATCACTTAGGGGCTGAGGGGTAGGGGGATTAAAATTACCTGCCTAAATGGCAATTTAAAAACAAAATTTGACGGGTCTCAGGATTTGTGCCATTATTTCTATGCTGTGACGTCATAATTTTTTTTAAATGTCAACCCCATTTTTTACATTGATTACATTTTGTTACATATCTCCGTTATTTATCAACCGATTTTGAAAAACTTTTTTTGGTTATATTAAGAATAAAATGACCTATCAAAGGAGGTATCACAAAGGGTATCTTTCTATTTAAATTTTTAAAGTTGGGGTTGCTAGCAGTTAGGGGTTGAGGGGTGGAGGGTTGAAAATTATATGTCTGAATGGCAATTTAAAAACAAAAATCGACGGGTCTCAGTATTTTCCGCAAAAACATTAAATAACCAGAATATGATTTTTGCGCGAAACTTTATCATCACTCTGTATTCAATTCAATATAACTAATTAACCGGTACAAATGTTTAAGAAAGGTACAAGATTAGCTAATGGAAAATTTGGAATTACGAATGTTCGATTGGCTTTTAATATTTAGGTGGGCCCCCTAATATCCTTTGCGCCTAGGGCCCCGCAAACGCAAAATCCGCCACTGACTACTATACATTGTATATGTCGTAGTGACATAAAGAGCTAAACCGATATGCATAAAGTGTAATTTTACAGACTATAGTGTGTAATTCCTTGCAATTTCGTAATGATAAACAGTTTTTATATAAAGCTTATATCGAAGAAAAAGAATAAAAACAAGAAACCTTGTCTAAACCCATGTTGAGATGTAACTGAAAATTTTAAATTTGAACGTTTCGCAAAGGTTACACTTGCATCTTCAGAAGAAACAATAGATTAGAATAATTACTTAAAATAACATATTGGATTAAACAATGGAATTATAAGCTGAAAAACATAATTAAAAAAATTGAAAATTAAAACAATGAAGCTGTAGATTTAAAAAGATTGAAAATTAATTAAACTACATATGAAAAAACCATAGTATGGCATATGGCAGATTTAATATAAACTTGCATTTAAAGAGCCAGCTAAACATGGCCCAATCAAACAATTTAAGCGAACGAAAAACTTCCTTTAAACCACCACATCAAAATACAAATAATTGCTAGATTAGTACTAATCTTAACAGGCCCAGTATCTTAATTTCAATAAAAACGGAAAACTTAATATTTTAACAGAAAAATTGATTGGAGACCTTTCTTCGAAGTTAAAATGCACTGCCCGTGAATAATAAAACATAGCATAGCTGGTTTTTGGCCAAAGACAATGAAATGTTGAAAAGTTTTTCCACAGCAATGTATATAAGGGATATCTACCAAAAAGTGAATTTACTTTGCTGTCAGCATCTCTTTTCTGTAGGAGACCGTAACTTTCAAAACAAGCTTTGTTGTAGGATAGCAGATTTGGTGTTTGAATTTCATTGAGGAAATCAAGTGAGTTTCTACTGAAAGCTCATTTAGAATTTTCTTGGAGTTGCATATGACTACAGGGTGTAACACAACTTATCCGAAAAAATTTAACCATATATGCACTTTTAAATAAGAAATCGATTTGTTAAAGCAAATTTTAATAAAAGTCCAACACAAAACGAGATAAAAATTGTTAAAGTTACAAATTAATGAAAACAAAAACATTTTCATTAATTTCTAACTTTAACAATTTTTATCTCGTTTTCTGTTTTTATTAAAAAAATTTTAACAAATCGATTTCTTATTTAAAAGTGCATATATGGTTAAATTTTTTCGGATAAGTTGTGTTACACCCTGTATAAATCGTTTGAGAAATAAGCTGTTCATAAACTTTCACACTTATACTTATGAAAAACCATTATAAGAACAATCGGGGTCAAATGGCGTCCTAGAGAAGAAACCGCTAAAAGAATTTTTTTTTATTGGACTATACGTATGTTAAAGAAAACACCTATTAGTGTTCCCTAAGGTAACCGACAACCTTACACCATGTGTTCTAGAGCTGTTTCTGAACAATTAATACATTCATATACAATTTAAGTCAATTTTATTCCGTGCTTCCAATATGGACAAAAGGAAAAATGTACGTCAATTAATATAAATTTACGTATTTAACGAAGAAATAACATGACAAAAAAAAACTAATATTATAATACTAATTGTTCATAAATAAATTCAATGAAAGTACATTTCGTAAAAAATCTATTGCCTCAACTATTCTTGCAATCAAATATTCTCGAGTGACTTACCGTTGTTACAGACACATACACTTTTCACTATTGCTGTTATTTTTGAATATTGACAGCTTTTTATTAATTATAATAAATATTAACCCACGTGAGTTAGTTTATTTTTTTGTTCCTAAAGTGCCTATTTTTGTTATATTATTATCGTCTGGTTTTGGGCAAAGTTGGTTGATATTATTATTCATTAATATCTAAATTTTATTACAAGTTCTAAGCTTGTTTCCATATTAATTGGTTTCCTCCGATTATAACATTTTTAAAATTTCGGTTCATTTAAAGATGTTTATAATAATGAGATTGGACGAGGGACGGGATTATTAGTTTCTAAATATTATAATGTGTAAAGTTGAGGATCGTGGTTGTTCGTTTTTTGTTGCTGTAAATTATTGATTTTAAATTGCATTGCTATTTCATTATAGGTATAATTTTTTTTGGTAAAATTAAAAGTTAATATTTGTGGAAACAATTCGTATGATTCATCATTGTTTTTAATTTAAAAGTTTGCATTTTAGTAGTTTGATCAACGTACCTAACCCTAGACATAAGAGTTATTATTTCTACTTGAATTTACTATTTAGTCGGAGCAAAATTTAAAAAAACAATTAATTATAATTTGAACAAAATTAACATAGCATATTTTCTAGCACAGCTACGTAGGGCTTTATTAATTATTTCGTTTTTTTTTGATATAGCATTTCATAGCATATTTATTGGCTTGCCAACGTGGGCTTCTTTAGCAAATTTTATTTTATAATTTGATATTGTTCATAGCACTATTTTATACCTAATGTTACACAGTTAATAAAAGTGAGGTGGCACAGGAAAATGTACCACGACTGGCACGATTTAAAAAAATGACATCACATTCTATAATCGCAGAAGCGTTTGCATGATGTCGTAGGTATTTCTAATATTATAGTTTCGAATAAAAAATCATTTTGAGTCACAACTTGAAAACAATTGATTGTAGAAAATTGTGTTTTAACTAATTATTGCTAATTAGTATCTCACATCTGTTCTAATATTGTCAACGTCACATTTATTTTTTTGAAAAAATTTACTGTGATTAAATTCTATATTTTGTTGGAACAAAAAAGAAGTTACTAGTATGTTAAACATAAACTTTATTTAAGGTTGTATTTGCATTAAAAATTTGGATATAAATCTTCTTTAAATTAAAGTGTTTTAATAAAAACTTATTTGGTCATGCATAACTACGATTAAACATTAATCAACATTTTGTATTAGTCTGGTATAAGAGTCAGGAAAATCCATTGTGAGACATGAACAATGTTCTGGTTATTTGCTCCGAAATTGAAAATTGTTTGAATGCAGCAACAAAACCGTTTTGTGAGACTAATAAAGTAGAGCTTGGAAACTCTTAAACATACAAGTTTCTAATATAACAGCAGCGTTTTCATTTTCTGTTTACTCAGCAGAATATTATTTTCACATAAAGCACGCCTTGTTTTGACAGGACTGTAAAATAATACAACTAGGTAGTAGAAGTTTCATAACGAGAAAAGAGATCTAGTCTGTTCGCGAGCGCCGTAAATTCTCACCTAATATCACTATCCCAAAAGGAGTATTACAGGGAGTACGTTTTCTTTAACCTAAAAGCAACACTAGCTCAGGTACGCCGAAAAATCAGTATGCATCCGCAGTGGCTGTTAACATATTTCGCACAATAGACCTGATGAATGGCTCCCATAACTGTCTATAGGCTGTATTCCCCAGTGTTTTCAGGGCTTCCGTTTCGTGACTGCTATTCGTAATGCTGTTTTATTGCCTACATTTTCTCAGGATGTTCATATGTTTTGGTTTTATAAGCAATTTTTGTGTTATTCAACAGAACCTGCTGATTTTTTTTTGAGGAATGGCAAAAAACAGAACTTGACAAACAGCTGAAAGCATGAATTATTTATAAATAGAACGATATTAAAGGTTATGACTTTTGAATATCAGAAACATGACATATGGTATTTCCCCAATTTAAATTAACTTATAATAATCAATACTAACGCTTAATGATGATATTTAAGAATTTTAATTGACGCATTTTTCTGTAAAACTTAGAAGCTTTAGCGACCCATATAATAGTAATTTTTTCACCATTTGAATTTCAACAGTTCTGATCTCTTTTCAAATATTTTTTATGGGATAACGCTCATGTTATGACAACAATTTTGTTCTTATGACACGTTGTTTTGCATTTCTATATCTACTTTTATATTCTTCTCACCTATTCATGTGCTGCGTATTGTTGCTCTCTAATAATAACCCAAAAGTGTTTTTAATTAGTACGTAATTTGAGAATAAATATTATGTTTGAGGATCTTCGAACTTTCTGTAAATATTGTGTGCCTTTTGTAATATAGAGTGGAAATATTAATTTTTTAAGGGTTCCTAATCCAGCAATTGTCTTTCTCGCCCGAATGCAACTTTTGAATGGTATATTAGCAAGCAACGTATACGTATTGGTATTAAAACACAGCAAAACAATTAATAAACCTCGATTCACACTATAGTGCCAGACACAGACAAGCGACGGGTTCGGCAACTTACTTATTATGAAATCTATGCGGGACATGGTCAACGGGTCGGCAAGCGACAATGCAATGGGAATTCTTTCGAACAATATTTGTCAATACGGTGACCATGTTCCCCGTAGATTTTGTAAAAAATAATAATTTATCAAGTCCGTGCAATGTCCGGAGCGGCCTGTATCTTATCAGTACATGGCACTATAATATGAATCGACCTTTACAGTAGGTACTAGCTTTCGAGCATATAGTATACTAGTATACTAGTATACTAGTATACTAGTATACTAGTATACTAGTATACTAATTGCCACCCTAAATATTGTAACCTCTATCCTATAGCAGCTATTCTTAAATAGCTTAACAGGAAAATGAGTTATTCACCTTCTGTTTTATCGTCAGGAAAAAGTTGTATTCCACTTTTACAGCACCTTTTGCCGAGAACCGCTAAAGTGCAGCCGTTACGGAAGACCTTGAACCAGCAGTGGTCGCAATGTTATAGTTGATTTTTTTTAAATGAACCTTATCGGCTTAAAAGATTAAAAATGTGAAAGAGACAAGTAGATGCTCTTTCGCTCTTTCTGTTCCATTACTCAAACTCAACCGCCTTCAAAAACCACGTCCTATTTTTCTGGTGCTACATGTATTTCTACCCGAGGGGTAGATAAATGCCATTTCTTCATCAGACAAAGATGCTGCTACCGGACGGTGCGTCACGTTAAGGTATTAATTATTCGGATCTTAATGTGACGCACTGCACCAGAAAAATAGGATGTGGTTTCCGAAGGCGGTCCTTCTCCCCTCATTTGAGTAATGGAATAGAAAGAGAAAAAGAGCATTTACTTATCTCTTTCACACTTTTAATATTTTAAGCCGATAGAGTTCGTTTAAGAAAAATTCAACAATAACGAAATACTGTATTTTTAGGAATCAACAGCAATGATGAAACAGTAGATACTATGTTATGTCACACTACCCTACTACAGTGGCGGCCTGGTATCCTTAATGTTGGTCGGCTAATTTGCCAATGGGGCCCTCGTATCCTCTGGCGATTTATCAAAATTCGAAATCAGCGTAGGCAAAATTAAAAAAAAACACCTGTACTCAGGCGCGGATCTAGGAAGATTTTTGGGGGGGGGGCTAATCTTAAAACTAAAACGTAGAACAGTGGGTAGGTAGAATGAGGCGGGAAGTGTTGAGTTTAACAACGCCGCAGGCGAAGTTTTTTTCAAAAAAGGGGCGTGGCTTCGGAAACTAATTTGAACGGAGCATTATACACAAATTTTAATATAGTGAATTGACGTTCCGTGGGGGGCAACCCCCCCTCTCGAGGGAGAATTCAACACTGCAAGGCACAAGCCTAAGGTTTGAGGTCAACGGGAATATCGAGTAACAAACCAAAGTATTTAAAATTGCTCAAAATATAAACTCATCTCATTAAAAAAATAATTTTCAAACCTTCTGGGGGGGGGCTACAGCCCCTATAGCCCCCCCCGTGGATCCGCCCCTGCCTGTACTAACAATGACGCCAAATTTTAGAAAATATGCTTTTATTACTAAAGATACTACAACAGTTATGAAATATTAATTAGAGGAAATTTCCACTAATACGAAACCAGAAACATTAAAGTCAATTTAAATTGCAAACACAAAAAAATATATATTACGTGACGATGAACTTAAATTAGTGACTTTTTCAATTCATTTGAAGAATTTGCAAAATGATCTAAAATGTCTTGAACTGTAGGAATCTGATCACGTTCGATGCTGATCAACATTAAAGGTTCGAGTAATTCCTGCTGAAGAGAAGCTCTAGGCGCGTTTAGACTTGAACAGCAACGTACGCGAACGCATGCGCACGGGCTGAGCCTTGACGTATGCTCAAGTGTAAACGTCTGTGCGTGAGCAAACGTTAACATGCGCGACCGCTCAACTTTCTAACGCATGGTCGCGAACGCGAGCCGAGTCAAGGCTCAGCCCGTGCGCGTGCGTTCGCGTGCGTTGCTGTTCAAGTCTAAACGCGCCTTGAGTTCCGCCGCGCCGCCGTGGGCCGTCTCGATTTCGACGATTTCTATAACTGTTTGATATTGCTTACCAATTTTTTTTATGAATGTGCTAAACGGAATTTGGGCCCAATTCTGTTTAATTGGGGTACCCCTCGGCTGGGGCCCGGTCGGCAAATACCGATTCGCCGACCTAGCCAGGCCGCCACTGCCCTACCGCTAAGATTGGGAAGATCGATTATGGACATCTTCTGTCCTGATATGGCTGGAGTCAGCAAGACCCCGATTACGGAAGTTTTAAAGCTTCTATAGCAGAAGTGCTTGGTCGCTTGAGTGCTGCCGAACTTAAGAAGTTCCTGCACGGAAGGAGTGGCTACAATAAGTCGCAAGAATTATCTCATTCTCCTTCTTATACCCAATATACAGACACTAAAATCCAGATAAAAGAGGTCACTCTGTAGCGTAATATGAACCGTTGAGGACCGCATGCTAGTTAATTTAATTTTTCATGAGGATAGAACGTTCGAAGGTTACAAGAACCATGTTCTCCACATTTCAGAAATACCTGGGTGTATACCATATGATATTTGCATCTGCTGTCTGGGACGAGTACCGAAGGTTAACATTATCATCCGCCTAAAATTATTCTCCTTTAAGTAAAACTTACACATCGCCTGTAGGGATAAAATAAGAAACTTCAATCCCATGTAATGGGTTGGTCTGGTTCACATAAAAATGCAAGATACGAGCAGCGCAGAAGCTGATATCTCGGGGTTGTATTTTTACATGAACACTGAAGTTACTACGATACAGTGTTACAGTACACACTTACACAGAACGATTAGTCCTGATCATAAGTATACATAGCAAAGGGGGCGAGCCGGTACCAAAATTGGGATGGGTCAAAATAATAAACGTAGTTAGTAGGAAAGATCGTCAATAGAAGAAAGATTTGTATTATTCGTTTCCTATTTTGCTGGAAGCAAATTATTATTTGGAACACATTTACATTTTCCTTTAATAAGATTATTTTTTTGTTTTCATCGTTTCCTATATTTCATGTTCTCTCTTTTTTAATGTGTTTTTCCTGCTGTATAATAGATACAATACCTAATACAAAAGTGTTCAATTAGCATTATGCACTTATGCAGTTTATATTTATCTACATGATATTGTGTGTTTTGATTTACTTTTGTAACTAAATATTTTATTCCCATTAAGTACTGGTATAACGTATAAATATGTGGTTCAAGAATTTTTAATTTTTGAAAAAACTGATTCGTTATTGATCATTTACCGAAAATGTGTTTCTTTCAGGTTTTAAGTATCATTAAATAAATTATATTCATAAAACTTTCCAAATGCAAAATCACTTACCTAGATAATAAATAGTAACGTTCAAAGAAACAAAAAAAATTGATAAATTAGATTGTATAAATGGTATAAATTATACACTCCTCATTTGACGTAAAAAATGTAAAATTCCATGTAAAAAGAAATTAAATTTCCAGCTCATAAAATTAATGGATAAGTTTAGTAATTCAAACTCCCCGTAAAAAATGTTAACTTTAGAAGTTTATTCCCATGAGATACATAAATGCGTCGATCGCCTACCGCACACTTTTTAGATCAGGCGCAGCAAAGCAGTTGTTAACTATCGTGTCTCATGTCTATGTTATAATCCGCCCGGGTTGTCCAAAGATAATAACATTATATTAATAAAAGGAGCTGCAGTAAAGTTGTCATACGGTTTAGAAGGAGGAAGGTTAACTTGTGGTAGGTAAAATGTTATTATTCACATTACATTTATGAAAACAACGCAACATGTGTTTCGTTTACAGATTTTATTACTACTCCCAGCTTTTATTCCACCTACATGGAGCTGAAGGCAAAGCCTCACAACCCACCCGAATATATCAAACGGGGCTGGAGGTAGTCAGATGGTATATTTCACAAGAGCGGTTTTCCCTGAAGTTATAGGTAGGTAGTAGTTTAAATGGTTTGTTTATTGGCAAGCTTTTGTCCCATTGGAAGCTGTGTCCGTAAATAACGTGTTGAAAGAGGACATGATGATTATAAGTAGGTAGATTAAAATAGATTATCCCAGTTGACAAAGGTCCTAAATATTAAATTGTCTGCGAGAACATTATGGATATATTAATCACTATTGTCAGTAAAACCACGTGTTTTGCTTCCAATAAAGAGTCAACAAAGTTCGTTTTTTAAACAACCCCCACCTGTTGCTTTAAGTTGGTATAATTTCTTTTTTAATTTTTAGTAACTTTTGTTTGACTATATATTATGGCACTATTGATTCAAACGACAATGAAAATGTTCTGTCAATTTATGCGTGCGCATCGCTACATTTCACTTTTGAATGAAGACTACTCCAATATAAAATATATTTTTATTGATAAAACCCGGATTTACAAAAACGCTTCTCTTACTAAATACAAGGAAGATTCGAAAAAAAGGACAGCAGAAGGTTTACAGTGCTCCATGGTGTTCTGAGGTTTCGATCCAGAAATAATGATCGGGATTATCACAAATTGATGAACAGTTCAATTTATTATAGCAACTGATAACTAATTTACGATAATTGATTTAAATGTATGGGAAATTTTCTGTACAAAATATACCGCCAATCCTAATATATTAAGGTTGGGAAGATTCGGATACAGATTCAATTTTGATCCATATTTCTTATTTGCTTCAGAATTTGAAACGTCGGAATAATCGCAATTGTTCTAACTTACCTGAATAACTTTTTTCTATGCTTACCTCTAATTATTTCAACTATAAAACTAGGTAGATATCTAATACTGCATATTAAATAGTGCCAATTTACATAAACTCAGCATATTCAAATAAATTAATAATATTTAACAAAATATAGGTATGATAATACTTCTTGTGAAAAGCATTTGTCAAAATTAACCATTAAATTTATTAATCCTAACTCTATATTAAAAAATATCACCAACAGCGTTGACAAACATACTTTCAAGAGAAATTGCAAGGTTGGTGGATCTTTAAAAATAGCGGACTTTATTTAAACATGCATTGGCTAAAAAGAAAAACAATGTAACAAAAACGTGAACTGCTATAATATTCGAACATAGAATAGAAAAAAAACCTATAGTTAATACAATAGTTTTTTTGGATAGAGGACACTAGAAAACCAGAAAGACAAAAAATTACAGGAGACTGATTTTACATTTCGGCATTCAAATACGTCGGAATCTTTATACGGGGTGAGGAATGTGTAAATTTTGGGAGGCAGAAAGTAGAGGTAATTTTAAGTAAAATTTTTCTCAGATTATGATTTGTTTGGAAGCTACGGTATTAAACCGCAGTTGCACAAAGGTTGATTTTGCAGAAACTTATGTATACTCCCCTGAATGTGACGCAAAAACTAAACGAAGTTAGGATTAACACCTGAAAAGTTGAAACTATACACCTTCTCGACAGGATGGAAACATTTGTCCAATTAGCTGACTGGGAGGTAAAATTTGAAGATCAAAGGGTGACTTACCCTTAGCTATATTAGTTAAGTGGGGTTTCCTGGTGGAAAAATAAATCAGCTGTTTGAATAAAGTAGACAACGTATTATACAGTTCAACAGAAATTGGATGGTTCGCGAATGGCGTAGAGAGGGACAACAGAACAGGAAGTGTTTAAACAGCCAGTAACACGGCCAATAGCTGAGTTCTCTCTCTCCTTTGCCACTGCTTTTCTGTTGAACTGTATGAATTGATGTCTAAATTTCTAAAAAAATAATGCAATTGTATCATTTAAGCAGATTTTCTGATCAAAAATTACCACGGAGGAGCCTACCTGATATATTTCTTAAAAACACTTTCCTCTCAGTTGAATGTACTTGGATATGTTATCACAGTCAGGCGATTTTCTCAAAAATGCTTCAACAGCTGTTTTCACAGTACAGGGTCTGTACCTTCGTAAATGCGCATTTGCGAATCGATGTTTACATGCATTTTTTTATTGTTCAGGTCGTCCTATATAAGAATAATTGTATATTCTATGATACTCCAAGAAAAGAAGAAAAGAAATAAATGTAAGATAACCGATAACGTCAAATACTCTGTATTATACGGCATTATATAATTTGACTACATAAATAAAGAGGAGTCTAAAACAGTTGACATAATGTTTCCTTCGATAGCTAGGAAATATAATAAATGTATACGAGTATCTGCAATATTAGGTTGTGTTTCAAAGTAAAGGCTAGACACAATAACCAGTAACAAATGTGCGCAATTAGAATGTTTATCCTACACAGGTATTACCCACACAGCAAAATTTTACAATTTCATAAAGATATAGTAACTACCAAAACCTTTGCAAGTAAGGAAATCGTTAACTATCAGTTAACTTAAAGTAAATAATGTCACTAAATTTGTAACTAATAACACACTATTAAGATACTTTAAATTTACTACCAACAGTAGTATCCCAAAGTATAGTCAATTTGTTGGAACTCTATAGTAACATTTCAGTTTATTTGTATGTACCTTGTTGTTACAATGTTGTATTTAAATAGGCAGGAAAAATTGATGCAATTGTCACAATTGTTGTTGAACGATAGTAACGGAATGGTAACTACATATAGACATTTACGTGACCGATTTGTATTATTTCAGTATTCCTTTAATAACTATAACATAACAATGTAGTAACTATGCCGCAAAGAATGAGCTACGTTTTCTATACTGCCTTAGACACGATTAAGTTACTATAAATTGCAAAGACAGTTAATTTTCTGCTGATTAATTGTTAGAAAGTAGTAAGCTACTGAAGTGTAGTAATAAAAGCGAAATTAGATCAAAAATTATCATTTTATTAATAAACAATAATAATTAATATAATACAATATAATATTTATCCATATATACCTAATTTATAGGGCTCCCAACGATTTTTTCATATTTTTTTAGGATTATAGGTTATTTTAGGATTTTATTACATATAGGAATCTTGTGGATTCATAAATTTTTAATTTGTGCCTACTGCTAATGGTGCTAATTTCCAACCATGTAGCTGCAAAAAAAAATCAAAACATTTCTAAATAATACAAACTCAACTGAAATGCACATCTCTAAAAAAGCTACAAAACACACAATAATAATACTAACGAAACACTTGCAAACTCAAACAAAAATTAATATTTTACTAATAACTACTACTAACTACTACATGTTATAAGTACAATACAATTTCTTAGTTAAAAATGGACATGCCGACCAAGTGTTTGATTATTAATTGTCTAAATTCTCACATACAAATAATTATGTATAATAATGCTTTTCTCATAATATTAGGAAGAAACTTTAGGGTTTTTTCGGTAATTTAGGAATTTACAAAATTTTAGGAGGTTTGGGAGCCCTAAATTGGTATTATATAATTACTTAACAATCATTAACATTTTTTTGATTTGTTTTTTGAACGTATTCTATCGCCAGCACGACGCATCCAATTTTTTACATATAATATTACATTCGCTTCGGTTGCTGATGGATGCAATTTCTGAACGACCGCTGCAACAAAAAGCATAAAATATTTAGTTACTTTTATATAGTTAGTTTGTCGTGATTTCCAATTAATATTATGTGGAACCACATTTAAGTATAGAAATCTCTTTTAATTTTCTCTAATGGGCGTTGGATTTAGATGTGGATTTACTTAACCAAGTACTAACAAGTACTAACGGAATTTAAAGGGTTTACAATATTTTGAACTGCGCTTCGTAAGCGTCTATATTGTTGGCGGCGACTGATGTTTTTCCAATTATAATTATTCATTATACTATTAAATATATTAGTTAATTATAAATCAAATATCTTACCTTCTCGTTCGTTGAATTTATATCACAAACACCTCACTAGTAAATTCAAACTATTCGGTTTTAATGTTTCGAAGGGAATGGCGATTGAAGACACGACACTTGCAAATGAAGTACACAGGCTGCAAGGGATTAAATTTAGTTGTTTATTTAGCAGGTAAAAATTCCGAAACCAACTACTGCACCCTTTTAGGATAATTCTTGGAAAAACTTTAAAGATACTGTTCCTTATTCAATACAGGTTATGAAGCTGTAATTTTCCATAGGACGCCGTAACTTTAAATGAAACAAAATCCGGTAAAATCAAACTTACATTTTTTTTAAATTTGCGATTACAACATACATTGAATTAATATAGACAGGGCGATAAGTGTAATAATTTTACAAATCCTATTACAAATACGCATAAGTGGATTTAAATATAATTAAATCCTTTGAGGGGTTTTTGATTAAACAGTTTATTTTTTATAGAAAAAAGAAAAAATATCCATGAAAGAAAAATCAAAATTTTAATACTACATTACATTACTTTAATATTTTATAAATCTTCATTAACTATATTAAGACAAAATTTAATAATATTACTATACGATATCTGGAAATTTCGTACTAAGTATATCGTTACAGTACGATTGTAACAAAGTTGCAATTATACTACTTCGCTACTTGCAATCTACCTAATTAAGGAACGTTTCAATGATTCACCAATTCAGCAGAGATTTGCCGTAACGTGACTATTTTATTGCAATGCTGGGTGAATATTTTGACTACACTTATATTTTACCTTTTCGGTGGATTAGTTATCGTCATAGTACGTAGAAATAGTGAGGTTTTCCATAAAAAGTAGTTTATTTACAATTATTAAACAACTACCAAGTGTGAAAATTGTAATAATACTATAAACAGCAATGAAGTTGCATAGAAATAGTAAGGCCCCAACTGGTTGTAGTAAACTTTTGCTGTGTGGGTAGGTACTTGTACTTATAAATAGACAGTTTGAAAGCCAGAGTTGTGTTATACATTAGTAAGTGTTCGTGGCAATAAATAGTTTAGCTTAAAATACTGTTTGATATAAAGACACTGGTGGACGCAAAGGGGCCATAAAAACTGCTTAAAAAAGAAGTTCTTCCCCAGACACATTGACTCCAGTCCTTTCCTAAATAAATCTCTAGCCTATCGCTTGGGGTGAAGTGCGTGAATAACGTTACAAGCTCTAAGTGGTTATCTCTCAAAGGAGAAGAACTCATTAATAGGAAATAGATAACATAGCAGATCTATAAGACTTGTTATTGAATTAGTGACGCAAAGCTGTGCTTCGTCGACTGTATAAAGTATTTGATAGCTAAAATCTATATTTAGAGATTATTGCTAATGAATTTTGAATCTTGACAACTGAAAATACAATTCAATTGTATTATTCATTTTGACAGGGCCAAGGAAATTTCTAAAAGGCAATTATAATTTTTTGCTGAGGAAGGCTGTGACAGGTTTATCATTTTCCCATATTCACCATATTCGTTCGTAAATCTGTTCCTATTTGCATTGAAAAATATAGCAAACCATAAACGCTGTCATTTTTCAAAGAATAGAATTAAATCAAGGACGAGATTATTATGCCGTCCAGGTATGTAGTTATATTGCAGTATAATGCAGCCTGACAAGTTAGGATTCAGGAGGTGGAATTAACTTATATATGATAGATTTAAATATAATTAACTGAATACCTACCCTTAAAATGTAAACTCTAGCTTGCCAACAAACGGTTAAGTCAAGAATTATAATATATTACTAATTACCGGAAAACTTTTTTTTCTAGCACAATTAAAAATCGTTCTTTCTCTTATGTTAAACTAACAACCAGAAATTTTAACAGGAAGTTTGCGTGGTTATGGTGATTGAAGAGCAGTCAAGATTTGGATATAATACGTCTGTTAATCAGTTAATTAGACTTTCCTTCCGCCCGTCCACCTCTTGTTAGCACGTGATTCATGGCTGGCCCTCAGATAGTATGAACATGGTTTACTGTCTGCCGCAGACAATGAAGGATGTCCCGTCGGGTTTCATACGTGGGCTTACATTACATATGTACCCACACGCGTAGGTACCGCTGAGCAAACACCACCCTCAGTTTATACATCATTGTGTAGCTAGACGCTGGGTAAGTTAATGCACTCCATCAAAACGTCTGATAAAGTCTGTATCGCCGCTACAAAACGGTAAACACACTTTATGATGTTTCCTGCAGTAGTTGCTTTTGGTCAGGAGATTTAATAATTCAGGCATGGTTATAAAGCATAGGTATATCAGCTGATCAGCGCGGCTTACAGATTAACTTTTCATTTATTTATTAGTTCTGACTAAATCGTTAACAGCGTTTTTTACAGTGAAATCATTAAAACAAGTTGAAGTAATTTGCAAGAATAAGATTTAAAATTACATGTTATCCAACTTCTGCTAACATCGTTTTCCAATTTCATAGCGTCTAAAAGTTTTAAATGCAAGTATACAACATCCTTCCCAAAACGTGTCACGCTGATACGACTACCATTCTTAATGCTATGTAAACTTCTTGTCGTAAAATAGTATATTATATTATTAGGAGTATAAGCAAAGCTTTATGTGCTGAGGCTGGTTGACTGCCGATCGTAGTGAGGCAGCCAAATCAGCCGAAGCACATAAAGCGCTTATACTCCGAATAATATATGTAATTTTATCTCCAAACGTGTAAAATTATAATACAAAAATAAACATGTAATTAACAAGGTTATTTCGGGAAACATTACACTTATACGAAAATCGCATTGCCTGATAGACACTTTCTAGATATTACCGTAGCAACCCACCATAAAAGTTGAAAGCTAATAGGCATATAAGTACTTTATCTGCCTAAGCATATAAGTGAAACTTATACTACCAACAGTCTGTCATTTAAATGCCACTTTTATGACGTTTGGAGATAATAGTTATTTATGCAACATGTGCAGAAAGTTAGTGTTTATCGCATTAGGCGTAAAGTTGTCCACCGACGCGTAAGCGGAGGTGGACAAAACGCCGTATGCGATAAACACACTTTCTGCTCGAGTTTGCATACACTATTTTTTCTACGATCGTGGTTTATTCAACCAAAATATTAAAACTAATTCAAACATTTTGTATTCAGCAGTTATTAATGAATGAGGTTGCTCTGGTAGATGTAAGCTTTACATAGCAATCAAGCTGTCATTTTAATAAACAAAAAACTAAATACAGACGTCATTACGTTTAATTTTGTAAAAGCTGCTATTTCTATGAAAAATCAAAAAATTTAAAATCGTCGACCCCTTGGCGAGCATTTTTTAAGTTGAGGACAACACTCGCAGTAAAAGATAACGTTGATCTTTGAAAATATGCGAAATTAATGGCATTTCTAAAGAGGAAATCTGTTGGATATCGTTTCTTAACGGAAACACCGAAGGAGAAATATTTGATGATGAAGGTACATAACAAACATTCAAAATTGTAATACTTGTCAAATTAATGTTGAAATACGTAGTTAGGATTAGGTAATTATGAATTTGTATATCAATAAACGTGGTTCTCGCAATGTTTTTGTATTTTCAGCGCACGCACGCATGCGAGTGCAATAAAATTTTTTATTGCACTCCAGTGCAATAAAGACCTACTTTTGTCACTAAAAATAGAGATCAAAAGTGTCACTTTGTGCACAATCGTAGAAAAAGGTTTTTTAGTATGAAAGATTTTCACTAGAGCGCCATTTTGAGTCTGTATTGCACGGTGGCTTTTAGTTTTTAAATCCCAAAATAAAGTTTACTAGACGTAACCTCTGTAGCTTACATTATGCCAAGAAGAACTAGGTATATTATATTTCTCCAATGGAATTTAGTAATTTTTCTTAATTATTGTAGTGGATACCAAACATACGTTCTAAACACGAGGTTAAAAATAAATATGCTTGTTTATTATACCAACATCATAATCCTCGTTATACCAACCAAAAATCGTGCGAAAACCTAAAATTAAAACCCGCTTGTTTTTTATTTAAAGGTTGCTATGCAACCACGGCTTCCATCAACTCATTTATTTATATAGTTGAGGCACGCTAATTGCGCTAATGGTGCATCTACGTTATAGTCGGGGCACGCTAAAGGTGCATCTACGTCATCAATTTTTTAATGGCGTCCGTGACGTCATGAATTACTCTGTTTATATTTATTTATTGTTTCTCAAAACGTCGTTTGCTTTAATGTGTTTCAAAAACTGTCAGAGTGACGTTTGAGCAATATACACACAATAAAAAAAACAACAATGATCAGGTGTTTAAATAAAAACTTATAGAACGAAAAAAATACTAATTAGTAAACGTTTTTATTTTTTGCAGGAATAATATGAATACAACTAATTAATAAAAATAATAACTGTAAAATAATATTCTATGGGCTTATAAAAAGCATACTTTTAATACGTAATTCGCAAAAAAAATTACAGTTTTATACTGTTTCAAGATTGGTACTACAAAATTACCAGAAAATGCGATTGATGACGTAGATGCACCTTTAGCGTGCCCCGACTATATCAATTGTATTCTCTGGTAATTTTGTAGCACCAACCTTCAAACAGTATAAAACTGTATTTTTTTTTGTGAATTACGTATTAAAAGTATATTTAAGTATAAGTCCATAGAATGTTATTTTACAGTTATTATTTTTATTAATTAATAGTTGTATTCATATTATTCCTGCAAAAAATGAAAACGTTTACTAATTAGTAATTTTTTCGTCCTAACAGTTTTTATTGAAACACATGATCCTTGTTTTTTTTAATTGTGTTTATATTACTCAAACGTCACTCTGACAGTTTCAGAGACACATTAAAGCAAACGCCGTTTTGAGAAGCAATAAATAAATATAAACAGAGTAATTCATGACGTCATGGACGCCATTAAAAATTTATACGTTTTTAATTTTACATTCCACAAATGGAAAGCTGCACGCTTTTAGCTTGGACAATATCTTTTTCGGTCGAAGATCAGCAAAAAGAAAATCGCACATAACTGTTTCTGTTAAGAAATGATCAACATCAAAGTTAGGAAAAAAATGGTAATTATAATCCATCGTCCAGATTTTGTTCATATTGACGCAAGATTTGGGGTATAGTATAATTATTACCCCCGAGGAAAAAACAATAATTTTCTATCAATAATTTTAGTTAGTACCTACTACTAATTGTATGTGTATTAGTACTTCAATAAAGATGGTAAATGAAAGGTTTCAAATCAATGTTTTCTAACAAATATGTTTAAGGTAACCTTTCGCAATTGATCGAAAATTCTGTCTCTTTTGACAGATTAAAATACTTACATTTGTGACATTATTTGATAAATAAGTATCGACATTGCGTTTTCTGTTTTTTTATTGCATCCGATTCGAATTGGATAGCGAGAGACAGAGTTTTCCTCTGGGGTAATAATTCCTCTACACCTACTAAATGTTGTGGTCTTTTGAACTACAATATTTTAATTCCGAAAGTGCAACGTCTGAAAAACTTTATATGAATAATACAAGGGTGCAAGTTACAAAGGTGGTAAATTCCAAAAAAATTTCAAAGGTGTTAGGCGCCGAGTTTATTATAGAGCTTACAATTCGTAGTGAAAGATTGCGTTTCCGGTATATTCATAGCGCTAATTTTGATTCCTCAATCAACGTTCCTAGGCTGTTCCGTTCCAAAGGTGATAGGCTGATAGGTGCCTTTTTCTGAATAACAGTTTGCAGCAAGTGCATCTCAAAATAAGTGGAAATGTGATTAAAATTTGACGAAGCAAGGGTAGCTTAAAATAGTTGGCAAAGTGTACCAAACAAGAAAAAGAACAGATTTACCTGCAAAATTAATACCAAAGCAACACCTCTGTAAAGAGGAAGATATCCTACCTAGTAGTTAACACTTTCTTATTTCGTTAAGAGTTTTTTGTTTTGATGAAATTTACTTAATATATTATTATTATTATTATTATTTAATAAAACGTATTTCTGTACTATATTAAATGTACAGTCAGCGACAAATGTTTTCACTAGTATGATACCACTGAACACGTTTTTCTGAGAAATATAAGAGGTACCATAACGTTGTTCTTATTGTTTTATATAGGTATGTTGGTAACACTGTTAACAAGATGAAATGAAATATAGAAATGTATTATATTTCTCAGTATAGCGGGTTACAGTGGTACAAGACTGGTGAAAACATTTGTCGCTGACTGTACATGTCACGTAGATTTAGAATAAAGTTTTGTGTTTTCATTTGATAAAGTTTTCGGAAATATCTCGAAAGTATGTTGTTGGCACTTTACCGCCTTCGTAATAACGTCTTAAGAAATAGTTTTATTTGAACTGCAGTTTAACGAATGACTCAAAGACTTTCAAGATTTTTAAGAAGTCCTCTAACTAATTAACAAAATTTGCTTTCATGTTTCACGATTGCCGGTTAATTCCATCATTTTACAGGTAAACAAATTCTCTATTTAATCACACTATTTTATATTCCAACCCCTCAACCTCAACAACCCCCCTTTTTCTGAAATCATTGACATTTCCAATTTGAAAAAAAAGTTCATTTTTATATCGAATGGGAAGGTTAAAACGACTATTTAGCATTTCAATAGTCGTTTTAACCTTCCCATTCGATATAAAAATGAACTTTTTTTTTAAAATTGGAAATGTCAATGATTTCAGAAAGAGGGGGTTGTTTAATTAAAATTTTATGATACTCTCCTTACCGAATTGAATAGGTAATAATTGCACAAATTGAAAAGAAATGGTGAGATATCGTAGTTTCAATCGATACGTCTTCGTCTTCCTGTTCTTCTTCGTGGTGTTACAGCTAAAGTCCCGTCTGTACCTGGGCGTTTCTTACTTTTTGACTCTATTCGTCTGTCCTCTATGTACAATTAATAATAAGAAATCAAAGGAGCCTGCTTTATTATTGGTTTTTCAAAAGTTTCAATCAATTTATCGAGATTATATTGCAAAAAATTCTTTAAAAGAATAAAAACAACAACAGAAAATGAAATGAGCTCAAGAATAATTTTTGGTTAGTGTCAAAAGTATTCACATAAGGAATATCGTTAAATCTGTCTTAATTACTACTCAAATTATAATCCAGGGAGCTATTCAATTTATTATTTCGGTCGTATATTCTACTATTTTGTTTGGGTGATTCTAATATAGTCATCATAAACAAAGGTCAAGTTTTAAAAATCTAATCTAATTAAAACAAACCTTTTTATATTATATTGTTGACATTACAATTGTTTTTAGTTCTTTTAAATAATGTCTGTTAAATCTTTTGTGACGTGTAATTTGAACAACGCATTACAATTTCCTGCTTTTAGAGAGTCCTTTTAGGAATTGCTAAGAGTAGACCCTTTAGCCATTGGGAATCCTATAGGTACGTTCGTACGTGACACTGGTTGACTGTAGTAATTTCGAGCCTTGATGATATCATCAAAGAACAGTCAGAACCGGTTCGAGTGCATTTCGGACTTTTTCAATAATTATTGTAAGGTTTATTTTAATAGCGTAAATTGGTTTTAATGTATCACGCTCTAGATAATTGTTATGATCCTTGATTGTTATGCGCGTATCTTTATGAGCAAAAGGTAGAAGTTGTTAAATTTAGGTCTACAATTAGCTTGGAACGTGGTAGGTATTGATAAGGTAAATCCTGAAATATTATCTATAAATTATATTATTACGTGCCAGTCAAGTTTATTTTAACTATATTGATTTTATTATTAGTATTCGTAACAATAATTGTTACTGCATACAAACAGTCTAGAGCATTTATAATAAATACCTTAACAAAAGGGAGTTTTTTCATATTAAACAGGCAGTATGCAGGTAGCAGTACATAGAGTTACTACTCTTCATTTATCACTGAAACTTAGCGGAATACAAACAACGAAGTTTTGAACCCGGAATTGTCAGTTCGTTAGATGCACTGTAAAGGTCCGCGCGCACTTGTTCGGTTCCGTTGCGTTCGGTTCGGAACCGTCCGATCGGCAAAAATCAAATAAAGCTCCACCAAGCCTACAAATGCCGCGGAAATTACTGGCATTACGTTGATTCGGTACGGCACCATCCTTTCGGCCCGTTCTTACCTATAGACTGATCTGACTTTCGAAATTTTTTGACATCTGTAGTATACTTGAACTGAACCGAACGGGACGAAACCGAACCGACGTAATGCGTGGGCTGCTATTCATTTCCATGTATTTTGATGTTTGCAAATCGGACGGTTCCGAACCGAACAGAACGGAACCGAACAAGTGCGCGCGGACCTTTAATCGGTAATGTTCCAGGCGAAATTACGACGACCTATATGTGCATAGACTAACGTCTTAAAGACGATAATGTTCAATATGGAACTTATGGCAAAAGGATATTAAGAAAACCTACAAAAAATTATGTTATGAGCGGAAAACTGACGAATTGGTTATCAAGAACAAGAACTATAGCTAATCAAACATTACAATTAATTATACAGGGTGACAATTTTAAAAGTTTCAATGGGACATATCTCTGTAACAACAAAATATATCAAAAATCGATCGAAACCATTTCGATAACACGAAGGGGGATCCGAAATGGTGCACCCCTACCCCTTAACCCTCAGCCACCTCAACTTAAAAATCTTAAATGGCAACCCCCTATTTGCGGAACATCATTGGAAAGCTCTTGAAAACTGCTTTTCAACCATATACTATACAAAGCTATACTTAATAAGACAGTTTTCGATTTATTCAAAAACAAAGGGTCAAATTCATGGAATTTATTTATTTAAATTTACTGTCACAATAAATTTTCAAATAATTTCCATTTTTTTCCAAACAATAATAAAGTCTATTTTGAAATACTTGACGAACTCTTGCAATCATTTTCCTAGGAATATTCCGGCATTCTTCAGAAATTCGTTGTCGTAATATAGGTCAATTGTCTCTGGTTCGGCTTTATAGATGCCCATAGGTGACCATATAAAAATCAATCAAGTGGTGTTAGATCGGATGATCCAGGAGGCCCTTTTCACCAACTGGAAACTTAAAAGGGACCGAAATGGAAACCGGGCCTTAAACGAACACTTACTTCATTTTCAACATGATAGAACTCCTCCTTATTACACAGTTCGAGTTACGGAATGATTGGATAATCACTTATCGCTTGAATGGCCCCTTAAATCACCCGATCTAACACCACTTGATTGCTTTTTATGGAGTCACCTAAAGTCGATCGTCTATAAAACCGAACCAAAGACAATTGACGTATTACGACAACGAATTTCTGAAGAATGCCGGGATATTCCTAGGAAAACGTTTGAAAGAGTTCGTCAAGAGTTTCAAAACAGACTTTATTATTGTTTGGAAAACAGTGGAAATTAATTTGAAAATTTATTGTGAGAGTAAATTCAAATAAATAAGTTCCATGACTTTGACTCTTTATTTTTTAATAAATCGAAAACTATAGCTTATTAAACATATCTTTGTAATAGTATGGTTGAAAAGAATTTTTCAAGAGCTTTGCAATGATACGTCACAAATCGGGGGTTGCCATTTAAAATTTTTAAGTTGAGCTGGCTATGGATTCAGGGTAGGTGGGGGTGCGTTTCGGCCCCCCCTTCGTGTTATCGAAACAGTTTTGAGCGAATTTTGCTATCTTTTTTCGTTACAGAAATAGGTATAGCTATGTCCCATTGAAAGTTTTAAAATAGTCACCCTGTATATAACGGCCAAGAAAAACAAAAAACAAATGCTTTCGCGCGCCAAACACGCAATTACATTATGTTATACAGGGTGTAACCCTTCAAGTATAAAAAATTGCACTACTACCTATATTCTTCTTCGCAAAAGAAAATCACTTCCAACAAATTTATGAAACTCATTGCCTACTTATCTATCCGATAAACATGGAATATGGCAATCCAATGTTGTTAGGTCACGTGATCAAACTACGTATACGCCAGTTGGCATCCTCAAAGAGAGTCACGTGATACGTCGCGGGCTGCATTATTGTCTGTTTATCGAATACATAAGTTGTAGGTTGCGTAACTTTGTTTCCAGAAACCAGGCATAAGACATTTAAAACTGCCAGCATTGCAAGGGAGGCGTACAGTAAAAATATTGATAATATGAAAATGAAATAACGTGGTGTTATTTAAAAAACATGCTTTTGTATGTAATTAATAGCACATAATGAAAACGTAGTTTTGGTCGTAAATTAATGCAAAACCAGTAAATATAGTAGAATTTCCAAGATATGTCTTTATTTTTTTGTAGAATTTTAATCACGTCTTTTGAAGAATTTGGCCAGTAGACTATGATATTGACTTCCGTAGAACCTAATTATTCAGGTAGTGTGCTGTTTTTTTACATGTGAATGGTTAAATTCTGTATAGTGTTAGACGGTTTGGCATTGCATAGGCACCTTTTGTAATTTTGAATACATACTAGGTTTGTTCCAACAAACACTCGAATCGGTTCGGAACTGGCCGGAGTGTGCGCAAATTGAAATTAGAGTTCCAACAAATACGGAACTTATCCTGGTACTAGTTCACAGAGCGTTCCAACGTCGACAGAACTAATTCCGAACCGATTCGAGAACGGTGAAATCAGTTCCTGGTCCTGACTGAGAACTCATAGGGACGATTTATTTAGTGCATGCGCGCAAGGGTCGTGGTCATTTGTGATACGTTCCAACACGCAGCAGAACCAGTTCAGAGACAGTACTTTTTTAAGGCATGCGCATAAAATCGTTCGTGAACTGATTCATGAACTGTACCAGAACTGTTTGTTGGAACAAACCTAATAGCTTTATTAGAATGAAACACAGTAGAAACCTTGTCTAACCCCCGAATTTAGTATAAAAAAATTGATAAAAAATGTTAACGTTTTCGTTGGTGTTCTGTATACTAAATTGTTTGTTCGGTTGATACATAATACACTGCCGAACCTTCTCATTACTCGCTACGTCACATTAAAAGACAATTAACTTTCGATCTTAAGCGCCGTTAACCATTTTACTTGTAACAAAGAAAGCCTTTCCCACTTTCCCAACAATATTTTAGTGTATTTTATGAAAATGTCTAACTATAGTCATATTACAATAAAATCCTGCCTGAAATCTGAAACCTGAAAAGTAGACAATAATAAGACATTCGCAAAACAGGGTGGTTTTGGTTAAATTAAAGGCAATGTAGTTTAAGTCTTCAACCTACTTCATAGTATGCACTACAAAAAACTTCAACTATTTCTGAAGTATTTAGCCATTATAATATGGAATAATAAACCCGGAATTTCTATTCCCAATATATTGCAAACTTCTACATTATACATACCTATACGTATATCTCACTGTAATCACAAAGTGCATGTGAATAATTGAGTTATTATAATCGATCTTTTAGAGCTGCCTCTTCAATCCAGTTCAACCTTTCTGTTACTAATTGTCATATCAGTTGGCATTTTGGGGTCATTCCTCATTCGATGTTCTAATAAACTCTTACCTACATTCTATTCATTGCATTGTGTAGACGGAAACGCTTTAATTATACAGTTTTACATTTGAAGTGATAATTTTGTATATTGACAGTACAATCGAGGGCGAGTATAACTAACGTATTAATATTTGAAACGATCTATATACTAAAGTTAGTTTAAATCTTGTAGGGAATTATTGGAGTATCCAATCGTTTACGTTTACATTGGCGGCCGAATTTAACTTACATACCTTCAAGCAAATCTGAAAAAATCTCCTCTCTTGTACTGTAATCTTAAATTCAACGTAGGTGAGTAATTATTTTACTGGTTTTTGCTTGAATTTGTCCTACTACATTTTTCATTTCGTAAACGTTAATAAATGAATCCTGGCGCTAACTACAGTTATACATTTGATTAATCTCAAGAAAAATTGTAAACAAGTTTGTTATTCGAGTAACAAACTACCCCAAAGTGCTTCCAAATTTCCAGTTTTAATTTTCCAATCAATCAACGCGTTTTTGTTGTCCAAAATTAGGTTTTTGTAGTGCACTTGACATGCAATTAAAATTCCACCAGCCACTTTACTTAATGAAATTGCAAAAAATATGCGTCGGCTGGTTACCAAATTTAAACTGAAATTCGTTTATAATTAAGTGGCTGTGATTGTCATAACTCCATCTTCTACAGTTTAATCTAATACGGATACAGCAGCTTAACTTTCAAAGTTTTGTAACTCTTTGGGTGGATAAGATATTATTATATTTATGTCGTCTTCATATCTCTGCATAAGTGGCCATAAAAATGTAAAGCTGAATAGACAGGTACGGATAAGCGACCCCGCCTCGATTTTGAACAAGACATCAAACCAGATAAATGTATATTATTATAACCATTTGAATATCTTTACAGTTGTAATTCCATTAAGATAATGAATATTCCACTACTGCTGGTTTTTATGTAATCCGATTTAAGTTTTTCGTTTAGCATAGTCAAAACGGTAAGAATACTCTTCAATTCCTTTTAGCGAAGAAACCGTGGAATTAATAGCTGTTTAAAAATAGTAACAATGCGGAGATATTTATAAATTTCAAAAGCAAGAAGAGCAAAATTTATTAAAGCTCAGCAATACTAATTAATCAAATTACTTTTGGAATGATTTATCGCGTTTGCCATGACATGGTCTGCATTCAACGTCACAATCTTCATGCCTTTAGTGTGATAAATTACAGTTAACTGTTTTATTTTATTTAGCTTTTGTCTGGGACGTATTTGATCGCACCAGAACTGTAAAAAGTATACATTTCAGATTTCCATTTATAGTTTAATTACTTCCTTATAATCAATTTAAATCATATTAAAACAGTATAAATTACAAATTATATACAGGGTGTAACCGTTCAAAATATATACTTGTCATCATACAAGGAAAATATTTCATACTGACAATTTATTATTTTCAGCTTGACTTTTAAGGTTATTAGCAATTAAAGAGTTTTTTCCACTCCCTGTAATGTAAGCTACTATTATGACATTGATTTGATAGAAGTAGGGACAGTCAGTGACAAATGTTTTCACCGGTATTATACCACTGAACCCGCTTTTCTGAGAAATATAAGAGGTAACATAACGCCGTTTTTATTGTTTTACATAGGTATGTTGGTAAGGCTGTTAACAAGATGAAATCAAATACAGAAACGTGTTATATGTACTTCTCAGGGCCGGTTTTATAAAGTCTGGTTGACCGATGGTTGGCTCAACGACGAGCAATTGTCAAGGATACGATTCTTAAAAATCAATCGTATCCATGACGATTGATCGTGGTTGAGCCAACCGTTGGTCAACCAGATTTTCTAAGGGCCGGTTTTATAAAGTCTGGTTGACCGATGGTTGGCTCAACGACCAGCAATTGTCAAGGATACGATTCTTAAAAAACAATCGTATCCATGACAATTGATCGTAGTTCAGATAACCGTCGGTCAACCAGACTTTATAAAACCGGCCCTAAGTCTGGTTAATCGACGGTTATCTCAACCACGATCAATTGTCATGGATACAATTTATTGTTGTTAAGAATCGTATCCATGACAATTGCTCGTCGTTGAACCAACCATCGGTCAACCAGACTTTATAAAACCGCCCCTCAGTAAAGTGGGTTACAGTGGTATAAGACCGGTGAAAACGTTTGTCACTAACTGTACATGTTACTGAACGCGTTTTGGTCGCTATAACAACGGGCGTGTTATTAATGTTGTAGGGAACTATAAGTATAAAGACATTCTTGTTTTGAATTTATAGCACAATCGTTAAAATGATAATTAACAAAATTTGGTTGAAATTGTTCAAACTATTCAAAATTATATGGATTGTAGGAGTGGAAAAAATATTATATGTGTAAAGGTGGCTACCTTCAATGTTGTTTGTTACTATAGTAAATGTTTGACAAGATATAAATATTTGTATTTTGAATTAATATCTGTTAATATTAATATTTAATTACTTATTGTTTATTAACGTGTAATTTAATTCTCTTATAAAGAATAAAATCACGTAAGTTGAAGAAACTAATTTACAAATTAAATTACAATAAACAAGTAAGTAAGATGGTCCAGTTTTTCGTGCAAGTGGTGAAGAAAACTGAGAAGGAATGTGTGATTCAATGTATTTCTACAGATAAAACAACATGGTACTTTATTCCCGAAGAGTCCAATAATATATCATTTCACAAACATTTAGTAAGTAGAAAACCAATTTACAATGCTACATTAGCAATTAAGAACATAAATGGTTATCGAACTGTAGCAATTAAATTAGATGATGATATTCGGAAGGAATATTTTGATGAGGATGGAAATGTTTGTTTTCAAGAATACCCGTTAGAAGAGTGTGTTCCTACATCGAATTTTAAAACTATTGAACCTATAAAAATAGAGCTAGAAGAGAGAATTAAACAGCTAGAGCAACAATTAAAGTTAAATTCAAATCAAGATGTCAATAAACTACACCATATTGAAAAAAATTTTGTTTTAAACAAATTTGAAAAAAAACATGACCCTACAGATTGGTTAAAAATTTTTGAAAGTGAGTGTGCACGGTTTCAGATTCAATCCGATAATTTGAAAATTCAGGGGTTACGTTTCTTTGTTTCGGGCTCAACAAAAGACTGGTATGAGGCTAATCTTAAAAAAAATGGACTAACAGGTTCATGGGATAGTTGGAAATATTCTTTTCTGAATGTTTTTGTTGATAAAGGTTGGTCTAATGTTAGAAAAGCTTTTAGTTACAAATACTTGAGTGGATCCTTAATTGATTACGCACTTGCTAAAGAAAAATTATGTTTAGAGGTGGAATCAGAAAGTACCGAGGTTTCTCGGATTAATCAAATAGTTTTTGGATTGCCAAGTGAGGCTCAACAAGAACTTGACAGAGAAGAACTAACTACTCTTGATAAATTGTATACAGCAATACGTAAATTGGAAGATACATTTTTAAAAAAGAAAACGGAGAGGCCTTCAATTACAAACTTCAATAATCAGAGTAGTTTTAATTTAAATAAAAAAATTGAAACTCAAAATAATGAAATAAAACGAAAACCATGTCCAAACTGTGTCGCCCTTGGTTATCAAAATCGATTTCATAAAGAAATAGATTGTCGCAATCATAATAAGACTGTGCAGGAAAAAATGAAACCAAATATAAAAAAACAAGAATCAAACTTTACTGAATTAGAAATAATGAATATTAACCTTGACACTGAAGATTTAAACTAAAAACCCGGGCGAAAGATGATCCACTGATAAAATTAAATGTATTAATAAATGACAAGATAAATGTAAATGCTCTTTATGATTGTGGTTCAAATGTAACCCTTATTAATAAACGAATTGCTGAATTGCTGAAGTTGAAATTAATAAAAGATAAGAGTATTTTAAAAACAATCAGCGGATCAAATTTCACGTCAGCCCGGGCCTTGATTAAACTTAAAATTGGACAGATTACTGACTTTATAACGACCTATGTGGTTAAAAATGATAATTTCTCCTATGATTTTTTAATTGGTGTTGATGCTATTAAGACTTTTAAGTTGATACAAGATGAAAACTTGAAAATTTATCAACGTATTAATAATCACAGCATATTAGATCTAAAGGAAGATCGATCTATTTGTGATCAGATGATTTTAACTTCAGATGATGATACTGAAGTAAATTTAAATGAAAATTTAAATATAAATGAATTCAAAGCTAAATTAGATCACATTGAGAATGATGATAAAAAAAGAATTATTTTACAATTAATTGACAAGTACAAAGACATGTTTGCTAAAGACAAATTTGATATAGGTAAAGTTCGATCAAAAGAAGCAGAGATTAAATTAATAAGAAATGAATATGTTACTTCTCGCCCGTATAAATGTACAATTCCAGATGATACTGAAATAAGAAATCAAATAAAGAATTTATTACAAGTGGGTATAATTGAAGAATCTGATTCACCTTTTGCTTCTCCTGTGACATTAGCCTACAAGAAAGATGATGGAAAGAAGTCTAGACTGTGTATAGATTTCAGAAAATTAAACAAATTAGTTGTCCCAGAATGTTTTCCTTTTCCTACAATTCAAGATGTGATTGAGAAAGTTTCTAACTGTGAGTATTTCACAGTTTTAGATATTAACTCGGCTTTCTGGTGCATTTCATTAAAGTTAGAGGATAGAGAAAAAACATCTTTTGTTACAAAATATGGGAAATTCATGTTCAGGGTGCTACCATTTGGACTAAAGAATGCTCCAGCAACTTTTCAAAGAATACTATCAAATATAATTAGAAGAAATAATATAGATGACTTTTGTATAAATTATATAGACGATATTTTAATTTTCTCTAAATCCTGGGACGAACATGTTGAACATATTAAGAAATTTTTGGAAGTGACAAATTCCGAAGGTTTAAAATTGAAACTATCTAAATGTATGTTTGCTGCAAAATCTGTAAAGTATCTGGGACATACAATTTCTAAAAATAAAGTTTCACCAGCTCAAGAGAATTTAGTCTCTATTCAGCATCTTCAGAGTCCTTCCGATAAGTCTGGTGTACGCAGTATTTTGGGTTCCATTAACTTTTACTTAAAATATATAGAAAATAGTTCCCAGAAACTCGAACCACTTCACCAATTACTAAGGAAGGATGTTAAATTTCAATGGACTGATGAATGTGAACAAGCTTTCACAATGGTCAAAGATTATTTATGTTCTAAACCTATTCTAGCTATATATGATTTTAATAAGCCAGTTTTTATAGAAACCGATGCTAGTTATAAAGGTCTTGGTGCCACACTCAAACAACCACAAGAAGACGGAATACTACACCCTGTTGCATATTTTTCAAGAAAACTTTCAAATCCGGAGAAACGTTATGATATCATACATTTAGAATGTAAAGCAATTAAGGAGGCAATAAAGTTTTGGCAATATTACCTTATTGGACGTCAGTTTACAGTTTGTAGTGATCACAAACCGTTAGAGAATCTAAAAACAAAGGCTAGAACAGATGAAATACTCGGAGATTTAATTCTTTACTTATCTCAGTTTAATTTTAATATAATATACAAAAAGGGAAAGGACAACATACTTGCAGATCTATTATCTAGAAATCCGGTCCTTGAATATTTTGAAAATGAAGATGTAATCACAGTAATTAATTTAATAGAGTTACCAGCGATATTGGATGATCAATCCAAACATATGTCTGAAATGAAAGCAGAAAAAAATATTGAATTTAAACAGGGACTAATATTGAAGAGATTAAAAGAAAAATCAAGAATTTTTGTTTCTCCGACATTTGGGAAAGATATTATCGAGCTTGTTCATCAACATTATGGACATATAGGTCCAGCACAAATGCTCGCAACAATAAGACCACACTATTATTTTAAAGGACTTGATAAAGCTGTAGAAACCTTCTGTAAAAATTGTAAGGTATGTATAGAAAACAAAACTCGACGTATTCGTGCTATAGGGCTGCTCTCACAATTTGGTCCGGCCGAACGCCCGTTTCAGATCATGTCACTTGATAGTGTTGGTGGTTTCGGAGGAAATCGATCCTCCAAACGATACATGCATATTCTAGTTGATCATTTTACTAGATATGTTTGGATATCAACAACAAAGGGTCAGAATGCCCAAGATTTTATAAACCTAATAAATCCAATTTCAAAGAAACATAATATTTCGATTTTATTAGCAGACCAATATACAGGAATTAATTCTACTTGTTTTAAAAATTATTTAGATAAAAATGGAATTCAGATTGTTTTTACATGCATCGATCATCCAGAATCAAATGGTCTTAACGAACGACTGAATCAAACACTTGTAAATCGCCTTAGATGCAAAATAAACAGTGATAAGGATAACAATACTAGAGCCTGGTCAATGTTAGCACAAGAATGTGTAAATGAGTATAACGATACCATTCATAGTTCAACACAATTTGAACCATCATATTTATTATTTGGGAAAAAACCTACAATTTCACCTCTTCAGGAAAATTATCAGCAAATTCTTGAAGTAGACAGAAAAAAAGCATTTCAAAATTCGATAAAATCTTTTAAAATAAATAAAAAACGATTGGATAAGAATCGACAACAGTACAACTTCAATGTTGATGATATGGTCTATATTGAAAATGGCAGTAAACTAAATAGAAATAAGTTAGATCCAGTTCGAGTGGGACCATTTCCTATCGTTCGACAAATTTCTCCATCATTTTATGAAGTTGCAAGCGGAAAGAAAAAGAAAATTTCAAATTTTTTCCACTCAAGCAAACTTGTTCCTTTTCCCCACGCATAAAGCGTCCTCAAAGGGGGAGGTGTAAAGGTGGCTACCTTCAATGTTGTTTGTTACTATAGTAAATGTTTGACAAGATATAAATATTTGTATTTTGAATTAATATCTGTTAATATTAATATTTAATTACTTATTGTTTATTAACGTGTAATTTAATTCTCTTATAAAGAATAAAATCACGTAAGTTGAAGAAACTAATTTACATATGTAATTTGAGAAGTAGGTAAATTTGTGTAGTCTCGGAGATTTGTTGCCCTCGCTAACGCTTGGACACAAATCAGTCCTCGATTAATGAATAATACGTACAAACCCTTTCGCATAAACGCTTTACGAGCAAAGTTTCTGCAATTGCAGCCGTAAATTCGAATTTTCTCTCATTTTGTCAGATTTGTCATACCTATTCTTAAATTTTTGAAAGTAACGAAAAACAGATCTTCAACTTTTAACATCAGTTAATTTCCATCGGCAATAGCAATACCGAATCAAGAAAATGTTATGGGGTTTCTACACAGCTTGTATTCATAGATGTAAAGCCTAGGTACTTACATTGCGGGTTGCGGGTAATAGTTGTTAATTAAACGCGCTTGTATTTCACAAAATGTACACTATTTTAAAAATTACAATGACAGGCGACAGCAGTTATATAAGCAATATGTGAATCTTTACCAATTTTCATGTGTTTCATAAATTTTATTTAGAAAGCTTATGATCAAAATACAAGTAGCATTTCTGACTTGTAATTTTTTGTTTAAAATGGTAAAATAGAATAACAATGGACATAGCAATATTAAAAATGGAAATTTCTAAATACAAATTCTTACTGCTATAATTATTTTATAAATAATTTCCTGCCGTATGGGGAAAACTTATGACAAATTCCAATCGGACTTGCACTGCACCGGTGGCGGATGCACTAGCATGATGGGAGTGCACCAGACTGTAATGTAACCACGTGACTGCACTGCACTGAACTTCACCAACTATGGACCACAGTGCAGATAATGTACACTCGGTTCGTGCAATTGTCTGATTGGAACGCCGACACCAGTGTAGTGCAGCCGCTATTCGGTGATTGGAATTCTAGCACAGTACACTAGTGTACACTAGTGCAGTAGTGCAGCGATTGGAATTCGGTATTAATAAGTAACAGGGAATGTACAGACATATAACGTTCTCGGTAGATAATATAAGTTACTTATTACCGGTAGCGTGAAAAATTTAATAAGTAACACGGAATGTATCAACTATTAAGATCCTCGGTAGGTTGTTACTTAAATACTACGTATTACTTCATACGATGATATGTTAGGAATTTACATCTGGCTATTACAAAAAAATAAAAACCACTTTAATATACGGTTTCATTATTATTTTTGTATACATCGTATAGGTACCTATCGCATAATTGTCAAGTTTTTAAGAAAGAACCATTTTATTTCAATTTTTCACGTATTCAGAACATAAAACGTTTTCCGTGATAACCTTGAAAAGTGTGTGAAAATTTTATGGAATTCAGGCCATGTTTATATTTTATTCAATTAATTTAACAAAAAAAAAGTTGTAAAAGCAATTAATTAATTAAATGTCTTTTACAACTTCCTGTAGCGTAAAAATGAAAATCTCGTATCAAACCAGTTTATGAAAAAATTGAAGATAACGTTAAATCAGACAACACAACGGAATTACAATTGTGCCAAAATGTTCTCCGCAAAAATAGGTAGGACCTCATTTATTTATATACTTGGAATGCTTACGTTCCCCAAGACACGTTAAATTGAATTTCGATTAGACGTCACTTACACTTTACATACACATAGTAAATAATACCTAATATTAAATAGGTGCTCATTACAATTGTGTGTTTACAATTAAATGTTAATTAGCTTGTAATTGTCCCTCTACATTACTGTTTGTTCTTTATATTGTAATAAATTTCAAACAGAATAGAAAATGTGATTAGTTTGGTTATCTAAATGTCGGTACACCAATACGTATTGTTAAAATTTTCTGCCTTTGTTTGTCAATCCAAACGTACGCAATCCCTCACAAAAGGTACTAAAATATTTATTTACAACGTAGTTCATAATGAGTAAACCGTCACGAAGGGTTATTTTTCGGCTTTATACGTTGGCATGTATAGATCTTTTTTGGTACAATAGCTAGCAGGTGGGGTGAATGACAAAAGCACCGCATGGCGCTAGTATACTAAATTGTCAAGTCAGAGCAGACACAAATAAAGCCTATATTTATATGTGAGCTGGTCCTATCTTATACACTGAAGGCGGTCAGATTATCTTCTCTCCTGTTATCGGCTACTATAACTAACAGGCGGAAATACATAATTTACAACTATATCTAACACCTTAACATATGCAACCATACAGCCATGCCATTAGTAGTTCATGGGAATATGTATGTATGTTAGATAATGTATTAATGAATAATCTATCATGATTTTAGAAGTTGGTACGGTGCTATTTTTGTTGTAATAGTTATTTACATAACAAGTTTTGAAAGTTATCTATTACTGGACGAAGGAGTATGTTGAGGGTACGAGGCCGTAAGGCCGAGTACTTTTATGCTTCTGAGTCCAGTAGAATAACTTTCAAGACTCGTTAATTATAAAATTTTACCTGAAATCGTATAAATTACTTTAAAATTATTCATAAATTCGCAAATTTGAAAATGTCATTTTGACAATCCTTTAAAAAATAAAAATCAGATATGTTAAGGAACAGCAGGTTTGTGTATCCATGGTGAAATAAATAAAGAATGTAAATAAACATTAAGTTTTTTCTTGGTTTTTGCTTTTTTGTGGTGTTAAACAACGGTAAATGCGATATGTTCCAAGAAGAAAATATTGCTTACAATGTGACTGAGGCTGCGGCGTCGGTGGTGCAAGATTTGCTACCAACGAAATCCAAAGAAATAATGCAAATGAAAGACCATTTTACATCGTAATTAATGTAATGATGATGCTGAAGTAATCGTATGTTTATTTTCTTAATAAAATTCAATTTATAGCTTAAGAAAAGTTTTATTTTAGTTTGAAACAACCTAAATTGTGCATACCATATAAGTAATAGGTGGAATTTGTACCTACAACCACGAAATTTTTTATAAACTTTGACATTGACAGTTGCTTCATGTAATAGAAGTACGCTAAAGATTTTATATTACTAGGAAGGTAATGATCAACTTTCAAAACTCAAGATAGCTGTGAAAGTTTGACTTTCTTGACGATTTCGGGTAAATATAATAATTAGATTTGTATACAGAAGTTCCTATGAGCATTATGTCAAGAACGGCAGCTTTATAGCTACTATTAAATAATAAATTAATAAATTTTCACAGAACCAATAGAAATTAAAGTATAATATCGGGGTTGGTCGAGAAGGCCTACAGACATGGTCCCCTCGGTCTCCAAACTTAAATTCTTTATATTTGCTCTTCAATAGTAGGTATAATTAATACCCCCTTCTATAGTAGGTATAATTAATACCCCAGAGGAAAACTCCGCCTCTATTTATTAAATACGCAAAATCGAAAAAACAACGTCGAAACTTATTTCTCAAATACACGACCTGCTTGATTTCCAAGACTTGACGTCTTTTAGTCTCGGAAATCAAGAAAGTCGTGCTCAAATAATATCACAAACGCCAGTATTTTAATTTGTCAAAATAATAGTATATTATATTATTAGGAGTAGAAATAGTTCTTTTTGTGTTGAGCTCATATTGCGACCGAGGCGCACGCGCCAAGGCTGTGCAAGTGAGCGAAACACAAATAAGACGTTCTACTCCGAATAATATATACTATTTTTTCTTCAAGTGTAAAAATATTCTGTTGCTGTAAATAAATATTTCCTAAAAAGTCATTTCTACAGGACAACGCTCTCCCTTCTACCAACCTTGGGGGCGGAGCTATGGGCAAAATACTGCCGTTGCCATGGATACGTAAACACATTATTGTACTAGTAACATTATTTTCATTTTTTGACTAGTAACAAAATGACTTCCTTCTACATAGCCAGTTCTGTACAACAATACGGATATTATGATACGCTTGAAGAAAAAAACATTTTTGATCAATTCACACATACAACACAACACATTTAAAGAGTGAATTCATTAACAAAGCCTCAAAAGCGTTAAAATTACTAGCTACGACTACACTATTATTGGTTTGAAAAGTCAGGGCATTGATTTGAAATTTCACTTGCCAACTGTATTGAAGTAATGATACACATACAATTAGTAACCACGAACTTATATTTTTAAAATGAACTGCTATTTGTTTGGCCACGTTACTAATAGCGTTTTCCACTGGCAGAACTAGTGCGCACTAAAACTGCACTTACTCGGTTTTGCGTATTCGGTTCAAAAAAACCTGCACTGAGAGAGATCTAGTGCGACACGATTTTACAGTGAAACGTGTTGCTCTCTAACTGTGCGCACTGAAAACAGCAGTGGGAATACGCAAAACCGAGTAAGTGCAGTTTTAGTGCGCACTAGTTCTGCCAGTGGAAAACGCTATAAGAAAATGATTCCAGTATTGTGGTCGCCATGATGTGCACTTTCTAGCGAATGTGTCTTATACAGTTCGTGTGTACGATATTCTAGTAACATATTTTACGTAAATCCAGATATGACTGTTCCATAATATGAATTTAGCTGGTACACGTCATGGCTGCCACCAGGAACGGGACAAGCCATTTTTTAACCACTAATGGCAATCTATTTTAAATATAAGTTTGTTAGTAACCTCGTTAGTAACTAAAATTATTTATAATTGGTTTTTCCCTCTGAGATACTAATAAGTTTATTAAAGAAAGCTTTTAACAATGTAACCGTAGAAGTTGCTTACAACACAATATAGTAATACAGTAGTTATAAGAGCATTAATTTTTCCTCGTGTTTTAATGCGAAAGCAATACCTAATGAAATTGATATAAACTTTCCCCTTCCTAATAATATTTCTTTTAAAGCAAACACCCATAGCAACATTAAAAGGTATGCACTATTAGCTGCCCCGTTAAGGGTGAACAAACTATTTCTCACTTAATTTTCTGTTTTTTAATGTAAGGTTCTTTATAACGTAAGCTAATATTTCACTGGAAACATGATTTTAATAACAGTAATTTTACTATTTTTATAGACGAACCCGTGGTATAAATAATATGTACTTATTTCTGTTATTCAGAAAGGTCATCAATCCAATTGTTTTATTTCCTTGAAAGTGTAGTATGTGGCAAAAAATTCTATATCAGTGGGTGTGTGGTATTGAAGTATAATAGCCAATACAATAAAAAGTATGGGCTTCTAGTAAATCTAGAACAACGTAAATGTTTTATACCTAATTATTACAAACTTGTGGTGTCAAAATATTGCCACAAACTCAAGTGAATTGTATTTGTTGCACCATCCTTCATTTAATCAGCTTAGTTAGCAAAGCTGCTTAAGGCATAACGAAGTGTTTCTATTTCTAGCAGGTGATATGAATGCTGTTGCTACAAACTACAACATCTAACACGTTTGTTTTTTGATTTCTTTGTTAATAAGATATTTTCTGTTCTCATTCTTACATTATTTAAATAATACGCCAAATCATACACATGATGTTACGATGTAAGAAAGAATTTCACAATTATTAACTTTCAAATCTTGATTAGGTGTCATAAAAATATCTATATTTTTTAGGGTGATACTCTATTCACTACCAAACAATATAAGTCCTAGTTTTCAACTAAATAGACGAAGAAAATGATTTCTCTTAACTGCAAGAAGGCAAACAAAATTACTGCAAGAATACCTGCAATTTTTATTGTTTTCGTTTGTCGACACGGCAGCGTTCTACTGCAATCTACAAGCACGAAACATCTGCAACATCAACTCTATCTGCATCGTCATACAATCAATACATTGATAAACTCTTCTCCTCGAGATTAAGAATTAACATTAAAGCTTTTGATGCACTAGAATTTAATATTTGGGTTATAAAATTTGTATATAAACGCAAACTGCGGCAAATAAATAAATTTTAGACGGACAATCATTCCGTTTACCCCAAACGACAAGAAATATTAATTTTTAAGGGACGGCATTTTCACGCAGCGGTTCCATACCGAGGAGATTTTCGCAGCAACTCATAAATTTTCCACGACTAACAGTTAACAACCGCAATAAATTCATCGCTTTTAAATTTGATTTATTTCTTGCCGCTTGCGAATATGTGAAATCACATGTGACGTGATTGAAAGCGGGAACAGCCGTAGATGAAAACTAATCGCAAAATACAGACAGCTAATGCTAATAATAATCAGGCGGTGTTTGTCCCGCATGGCATATGCATTTATAGATATTTGAGTCATTAATCGTAATGAAATTGTTTACTGGTCCTGTAATTCGTGCACAAAATGTGGGATATAATTAATGAGTATATAATTATCCGTAATTATAGGGCGCTTGATTTTGTTTTTCATGGCCGACATGTTCACAAATAATGGCTTAATGAGTAAGCCGATTGTTGGATTAATTTAGACCAACATGCAGGCTCCACTTTTCCATGTTTATTTTTGTTACTGGAAAATGTTTGTGGTAGGTAGCAATTAGTTGTAGTCTAATACACAATAATATATAACCAGGAAAGTTAGTTGTCCAAAGACGTGTGAGAATGTGTAGCTTTAATAATTGAAATATAGGTTCAAAAAAGAGTGTTTTGTCTTTCACCTTTTCATTTTGACTGCCTTTCTTATTCCGTTCAGATTTTACTAATTACTTTCTTAGATTTGTACAATCCTCAATTACATGTTTGAAATTTTGACTTATAAACACTTTTGATAATACAGATTAAACGCCGGAATGTAAGGAAGTTCGAGAAAATTTAAGTTCTGATTTTAACAGATAAGTATAGCTTGAGATGAGAAGGCGATAAAAACAACGGTGTGTGAATTTAACTGATGAACATTATATAAGAAAGGTAAATACGACATGTAGCTCCAGGAAATTTGTAAACCAAAAGCAGACACGCTTGGATAAATAATACATAATACATCTTAAGGTGTGGAATGTTAAACAGGAATTGCAGGGTATAATAAGACAACCCTACGAATTGATCGATCGTAGCCCATCAACGATAAAAGGGATCGTGATACTGGACGTCAATTAGTTATGACCCAAATGTTCAAGGAAGTCAAAAAGTACCTGTTCTTCCCTTCAGGATGTCTTCCGATATTTGTCCTAACTTTGTTCATTGTTAAGAACCGTTATAGTAATGGTTGCCCTCAACAATTTCTTTTGTGGTTGGAAACGAATCAAAAACCAAACAAGTTCCAAATTATAAAAGACTGGGCTGGGTGCCTAATTGTTTAACCTATTCTATAACATTTACTACTTACTCGCATGTGGTTCAAATTTCAGTAATGTATGCATTTGAATTGCTATACCACTCACCTGCAACAAATAAATGAAAAGCTAGTACAATTAATATAGTCAAAAATAAGCTTAAATTTAATGATTTGCATGATTCAATCGGAACAACTCATAGGAAATCGTTTATAGAAATACAAGTTTTCAAAACATTACTGAGGAGTTGATTTACGTGATCGCACCGATTTAAATATCGATTTCAAAATCTAAAGAAAACATTACATAAAGCTGTAATTATGTATTAATAGAATATGATTATATTATACTATGCAAAACGTCGCATCGGAATCATCAAATGTATCAACAACATACAGGTACCTTTAGTCTTCAGAAAGTACTCCTGTGCCTTCGAAGATTGCTAGGATATCATTAACTGAGGTTTCTATTACCATTTCGGATTTACTTTCTCTTACCCCGAAGTGTTTTAATCTGCGGGCCGTTAAGACTCCGTGGTGACTTAAACAGTGTAGAGGTGTTTCGTCTGCCTCTTCACAGAACCTTCATAGTGGGTTTTGTTTGCTCATGCGACAGTGCCCTGTAACGATTATAGCCATATGCATAATTTTCTCTCTGCTTAGAGCAATACGTGTTTCCGTCGCTTTATTTGATGTCTCCCCTAAGAAGGACTTGGAATGTTTCATGCCAGGGTGTTCAATCCAATATTTGCGATGCATTTTGTTTAACCAAGCTCTCTGGCAGTGTTGTATTAGCTGCTCGTGATTACCGTTTTTGCCACCTTGTCAGCTTCTTCATTGTCAGGTGCCTAATCCTACGTGTCCTGGTATGGTACCCACATCAGGCAAAGCCCGTTGTGTTCACAGAGTTTCACTAAATTCCTATGATATTTCATAACCAAATTCGAATTGAATTGGCACCAATTTAACGCTTTTAGCGCTGCCTGGCTGTCATGATGATGTACATTCTTCCATTTTACATACCTCTCCTCTGCAACATGATTTGAGCACAGATAAGTGGCAAAGTGTCCCAGGTTTATATACCAGACCCCTCCATTTGGTTCTGTGAAATCAACTTCTTCGTTTCGGACGGCCTGCTTCGGTTGGTCTCGTTTTATCCGATTTCATCCTGAGAATGTAATTACAATTTATGATGTTGAACATTTCGATATGATCTCTAGGATATCGAGAGTATCTCTTGTATGCCCTAAGTCTTGCTTCCGCTTTCACTTTAACTGTACCTATCGGCGATCGATTCAGTAGGACTTCCAACGCGGCTGTCGGAATGGTTGACATCGTCCCCATTGTGCGGGGGACAAGTTAGCCTTTGTATTTTGCTTAGTTTGTTGCTCATTACAGAATTATTGTTAGTCTTGTACAACTACACTAAGCAGGCATACATTTTTATTTCATTTTTTAGGTTTTAAGTTCTAGTCCCAACGTTTTGCCAAACATTCACCTACAGGTCCAAAAGACTCTATTAGCCTTGTCTGTTATATGCTTCAAACGGATGTTGAAAGACATTTTGGTGTCGACTCCCAAGTATTTGACCTTCTTTGCCTTTAGCAGCCCAAACGGGAACGCTCATGTGATAGCTGCACTGGGAGACAACAAAATAATGTAGTATCATGTGTGTTCCCAAACTCAGAAATTTAATAGTATATTAATAATAATGGTATCAATTCAAGAATTCAATTGTTATTACACATCATATGATACTAATAATAAGAATAATACGAATATACCAATAAAATACTAATTTATAACCAAATAACCTATATTAAAGAATATAGGTACGTCATGATTTTTTTGTTTTTCAAAAAATTTGTAATGGTTTTCGAGAAATGGGAACTTTCGTGCCGGAAATTATGTTAAACTTCACACATAGTGTGTCCCTGGGAAGACGGAACATAGGGATCTTATAATGCTAATTTTTTAAAATGATCCACGAGTGCTTTGAAGCATTCGCCTTGAAACAATTACACGAATGTCACAGATCGTTAACGATTTCCATGCCGATCATGTATGATCGACTCCAGATCAAATTTTTTGTTTGTGTTTTAAATGTCAATTTACTAAAACCAAAGACAATTAAAGGTTATGTTCATGTTAATTTTTTTTAAATGGGGTCCTACCTTAACAGAAGTACAGTTTAGAGTTGACAATCAGTAATCCCAGTTAAATTACATGTGAAATGTGAAAATTTACTTTAATAAGATGATATTGATGTATGAACCGAAGAATTTGATGCGACAATCAGTTTTATGATGAAACATGCTACAATGCTAATTGCATAAGACTGTATTAAGATGAAATCAAAGAAAAAGCGAATATTAATATCAGTTAGAGTGTACGAATATGAAATCTTTATTTCTACGGTAATTTAATGTGATCAAATAATTGTTACATTGAAAGTATTTGATTTTTAAGGAGCCGGATTCTTGCATACCACAAAGGAAAGTTTTCTAACACAGGTCCACAGCATTATCTTGTGTACCTACTAGTATAATTTTCGTAATTTCATGTTAGTTTCTAATAATGCGTAACTTGCGAACAGCTTAATAGTTCACCTAATCCATCATAATCTGAAAAAGATCTTAGAACCATAACGTCAACTGCAAACAAATTATTTTGTATTTATACCTTTATAATGATACTCAGTCTCATTTAATTTAATTAAAACACTATCTAAATTTACATGAACCAATTTGAGCAAATAATTAATAATTTTATTTCTAACTGATTTTCAAGAGCGCGGCTGTCAAAAATCGTTTGTAGTATAACGCACGCGCGTATTACATCTGTATTAGCAAGCGCGTTAAACAGCTGACATAACGACGTCGACGCTTCCACCAAATAGAAATTCAAAGCACTCGTGGATCATTTTAAAAAATTACCATTGTAAGATCCCTATGTTCCGTCTTCCCAGGGACACACGGTATAATACGGTAAGTCTGCTAAGAAGAGTCAGCTGAATACCTCGTTATCTGAAGTAGTAAAATAATTCTGCACCAGCAGGCTGTAACAACCAACTCTCTCTCTCTCTCTCTCCCCCCTCTCTCTCTCTCTCTCTCTCCCCCCTCTCTCTCTCTCTCTCTCTCTCTCTCTCTTTCTATGTATAGACACCACGAACTTATATTTAAAATGGGCTGCTGTTTGTTTGGGCGCATCACTAAGAAAATGACCCCAGATTGGAGGCAGTTATGATGTGCACTTTCTAGGGATTTTTGCTTTATGCAATACGTGTGCACGATATTCTAGTAACATAGGTACATGACATAATTAGGAGTATCATAATATTGTTATTTTTAAGTTAATTCTCTCTCAGTATATAAATCTGTTGCTCAAAGATCAATTTACTTACTGTAAGTAAACGTAAAGACAGATTTGTTAAGCCATAGCAACTCCAAACGGACTAGTTTTTGAATACACGTTATACTACTACAGTGCCTTCATTAATGATTGATACCGACGTGACCACAAAATATAGGCAACCCAACTTACATAGTTGGTAAACCTTCATCCAATAATTCCCTAACTGATTGTATGTATGTAAATTAGGGCAGACATTGACACTTTAGTTACTTAGTTTAGTTACGAGTACCAATCCTACCTGACTTCAACATTTAAATCTGAAACTCCCAAGGACACCACGGATCAAAGGTCACGTGGGTATCAATCTTTAATGAAGGCACGGTATTTGTAACATGTGTTTGAATTTGTGGTCTAGTAGGTTTTATAACTTTGCAAGTCATGTATTTATTTAATTATAAAAACGGATCCCTGTTAAAACCCTAAAGTAAAAACAGCCACGGATGTGAGTGCACGACATACGTCAACAGCAGTCACAGCTAACTAGACCACAAATTTAGGTGAACACACCTCATGTGAACATTTATTCAATTAAATTAGAAAGTTCCTTTACTCAATTTATTTAATTATCTTATAACACTTTCGTCGCTGTTGGTCGTAATTTTGAATACTGGAGACTTTCATATCTTTGTTAATTAAACTGCTGCAGAAAAATTATTACCTATACGGAACTATTTGTTGAAGTAACTCTTGTGCCATTTGTCCCTGAATCCATGCAAGTTAAGCAAGCTTCTTAAAATACTGTGTTTCAAAATCAAACGCCTTGAAAACTTATACCTCAGTTACCTTAGCTTCTTATACATTTCAAAGTGTGTTCTGAATATTTAAAATCGTAATCATCAGTAAAAAGAACTTATTAGAATGAATAGACATTTCCCGCAAATTGTTGCAGTATCCACCTGGTACCTACACATATGACCCATTTCAAGTTCTTGGTGCAATGAAAACTAATTATGGATGGAATTATACATTGAATGGTGACCAAAATCATTTCCTACAAGTGTAACTAATTTGTTGGTACTAATTATACCGAGTGGGTACTTTCAAAGCCGAACATAGGGGAATTGCATTATAACTGATCTTTATATAGATTCCTGCTCGCCATTTAAACCCACAAGGATGGTAATGTCCTTATTATAAAAACCCTCTGCTCTACTGAATACTCGTTATTATTCATATTATTTAATATTAATAACGGAAACATCGATTGATTTCAAATAATTTAATTGACAGATAAAAAAAAGTTGACAATCATAGCAATCTATATTATTTCAAAATAGCATTATTTTATAATTTCTTTTACAGAAAAAGATAACTAAATACTAACATTTATTGGTACCATCGGATGCGCTGTATTTTTGTCGTTCTATTCATACCATTACCATTCTTGTGGGTTTAAATGGCGAACAGGAATCTATATAAAGATTAGTTATAATGCAATTCCCCTATGTTCGGTTTTGAAAGTACCCAGACGGTAGATATGACGCTAATAGGATATAAATGGAAGATAATATCATATTAGTACACGAAATAGATGTCTTAGTATGTAGAAATTAACAAATAATTATTTTATTACCATTATAATATGAAATAAATATAAATACTAAGTATAAAGGCGTGTACAGAGATAGAGATATAGTATAAAGGTGCACACAAAAGGACGACTGCCTCTAGCATGCGGTGATGGTGTTTGTTGCAACAAAAGTGATAAATGTTAACTAATATGGTCCTGGAGTATGGCATCTAAGAACTATTGGAACGTTTCATGTGTATAACCACACGCTCAGTTGCGCATTTCAGCGTGTGGCAATCCAAAACTGGCTGAAAGCATGCGTGTGTATGGCCAGCTAATGAATACATCGGATGGAATAAGTTGTGAGAATGTGTGGATCTGAAGAATTTTAGTCTGAGGAAAATGATACTATAAACACATAGATACAGATCATTGAAATATTGTTCAGTACTCATATGAAAAATAATAAAAACTAAGAACTTTTTTGCCCTTTAAAAACTCCGGTATTCTTTGCAAATTGTTCTGTCTCTAACAAAATTTATTATCCTATAAAATATTATTTAAGGTTGTTTTAATTACTGTGCGTAACTCTTCAGAATCGAATACGTTCAATGAATTGCTATTTTAATTAATACCTAGCAGCAGTGTATCGTAATAACAATAGGTTCACATATCGTTGGGTTTTCAACTAAATTCATGTAACTGTCATTACATGACATATGAATAGCTAGATATTTATATGAAACCATAATTACTGTAATAAATGTTGCTAATAAATTTATTTCAATATTTTAGTAAAGCTGGTGACGGTTAAGCCCTTATTTATTACATTCAAATTGTAGCTTAAGTAGGCGTAGATATACAGGGTGATTCAGCGTTGTCTTGATACTTACCAGATACAGGTGTAAAGATCATGACGGATTAAGAATGAGAGGATCTTCTTATCTTATTTGGGGGTTGTCATCCTGATTTATAAATTATTCAAATAGATATTGCTATGTTATTTGAGGTCGGTTTGAGTTAAGTTATTTCTTTGATATGAGGAATACACCTGGTATTCGTACGAACGCTCTAATTTTCTTTTTAATATGATTCATTAAATTTTATTAAAAATTTTACTATCGTAAGATATTTAAAAATTTGTTTTTAAGATAAAACTCTTATATAGGTTTATCTGGGTTCATTTTTATAAAGATGTAAGTTTGTCAGGTGATACAGATTTGGTATCATCATTGTAATATTTGTTTAAGTCAAAAATAAACTTGAAATAATTGAAATATTTTACCTGTCCGGAAGAACATTATAGTTTGGTTAGTAAACAATTAAATTTTAACAAAACTTAAAACGTATCTAAAAAGGATACCATGTAAAAGGTTTTATAGCTAGAGTTACATTAATAATAAGTTCTTGTCTTGTATTGTCCAATATTTCATGTAATGTTGTTATCCGAGGATTCATCCGAGGTTACGAATATGTGTTGGTCTTCAACCTGGGTTTGATTTAAGGTAATTTTTATATTTATAAGATGTCTTAGCTAGAGCTGTTAGCAATCTTATCTAGCCTTCAGCTACATTCGATTCTGTAAAATAATAAAATAAATTTTAAACATGTGCTCCGATATAAGGTTAAGTTAGTCAATTTTTGATAAAAACTTAAGATTGTGTCCTAAGTTGGAGTTTAAAATAAAGCGTAGATAAAGAAGAAGAAGTTATAAGTCAAGAAAGGTCGAGACAATTTTGGAAAATAGAGAATTTGGAAAATTTAATTTCGAGGTTAGAAAAGAAAAGATGTAAAATTTTCAAACTAAGTCAAGTTGGATATCAAAAGATGAAGAAAGACGCAAGGATTCTAAATTTGGTAATAATTTTGAAATCAAATGAAAATTAAGGAAGTTATCAGAAAAATTAAAGAATTAGCCAAAAGTTACTTTTGAGGCCATTTTGAAAAAAACCAGGAGAAGGGTAGAAATTTTCTGTAGAAAGGGAAAAGTTATATATACGAGTGCAGAGCATTTTCAAAGGAGTTAGGATTTTTGATACCACAGAAACCACGTCGTGTGGTTTGGAAAAACCGTTAAATTTGTCAAATGTTCTAACACAAGGAGTAATGTAACGTCGAAATAAGCAATTATAATGAAAATAAAAGTTGGTGACCAGTAATCAAAATTATGTGTTTATAATTAAATCAAGAAAGTTTGATAACCTTAAGGAATTTGGAGATGTTCAGAAAAGTTTAAAACAAATTAATTAAATAAACAAATGTTAACTTACCGAATAGAAGACAAGAAAGGATTAACGTTGGAGAAGGGAAGTGAATTTTTGGAGGCAGTTTTTGGATGCAGTTAACAAGTTTTGGTACGAGTACGAGAGATTGTGTTGTGTCAAGTTTTACTACGTTTATATAAAATTTCAAGATGGAGTAGCAACCTTGGATAACGTAAAAGGATATATAGGATGCGTCAGATTTAAGGTAGAAGTAAGCATAAGTTCAAGTAGGGGTTGATAGGGTTTTTATTATAATAATAATTTTTGTAATTAATTTTGTTAGGTTAAGAAACTAAATAGTTTCAAATTTGTTTCAAGTTCATTTACTAAAAGTAAAATTTCTTAGTTTTTTTTTTATTATTAAATATTTCTACAGTTCAAATTAAATGGTATTTTTATTTTTGTAAAATTTTTTATTAGTATAGATCAGCAGCGACCCAGAGACCCGGAGATAAGAGTGTGTTTTTATGTTTAATAGCTAGCCGGAGCATAAATAGAAGGAAGCTTGGAGGCCATACGAGTACGAGGTGTTTCAGGTTTTCTTTTATATTCATATAAATATGTTGTCGTTATTACCCAGATAACGTAGCAATATATACACCTAAATTTGTTAAGTGACCTCAAACAAAGGAACCGTATTACTTACCCGTTTCTTCTTACTCACCTTCTGGGAAATTTATAGTTTAGCAAATTCGTACATCCTGAGCATAATAACTGGCTGCGATTCTGTCTGTCTGATGTATATCATCGTGTGGGTAAGTCGATACCACAACTATGCCGATACCTTCTAAAAGATTCTACATTATTTTGCACAAAAGAACGACTTATGTGTAGTGTTGGGCAAATGCCTAGTTGAATGTTTTCGCTGTTAAGCTCATATACAGGGTGTTTCTTAAATCGAGGACACGGAGCACAGTACTACATTCCCCTCCAGATACCAATTGGAAAAATATAATACAATAATGCCCGTTCTTCGCTAGTTTCAGAGTTATTCTCAGTCAAAGATTGAGATTCAATTCCTTTATGCTTTGGAAAAACTGGTAAATTTTAACCGTTCCGCATTGTTCATCAATCAAATATTAAATCTTAATAAATTTGGAATTTTTTATACGTTGTATTCCTTCCTCCGAAGACATTCTTTCTGATAAATATCTGTTGTTAAACTTTTTTTCAATATGTTGCAACAGTGCATTGTAGCTATGAGGTTATTACCTAGGAAACTTGTTCATACTGCCTTATTAAAACACCAACGTTTAAAACAAAGTCCGTGCAAGCATGTGCAATGTTGTCAAAATTAAAATGTTTAAAATGCGAATAACTCGGAAACTAACTACATTAGGACAAAATCGCCTATACTTTTTCAACTCAGTTTTAAGATGCGAATCGCGTAGTGCTCTCCGTGTCCGCCATTTAAGAAACACCCTATATAGTTAAAACTTATACAGACATGCTTGTTTTTGCATTTTGAGTAAAAAAAACAATTTTTTTTGCATATATAGCATATATTGGAGGTTTACAGTTTATTGCGCATGTCCAGGCGTTTTACTGCATATAAAAGCATACAGTGAAGTCCATTTATTGTGCAATATAGCCATATTGCAAATTAAATGGCGCGCGCACTTTATAATTGGAATATAGGCAACCCATTATACACTGCTATTACTTTTGCCCCCTGCTTACTGATTTTGATTATTGGTTGTTAAATTACACAGTGTTTTTTTTTCGTTTTTAATAAAGAACAAGATTTAAAACTAACGATTTATTGAACACATGATTTATACAGACGAAAAAAAAATAGAAATCTGTATACTGTATCACTCCGGATTATCGGATTATCATTAGGTAGCGATAGAAATTATTTTAGTGTAAAATACCCTAACAGACCAGTTCCTAATGTGTACAATATCAAGAACATCTAGAAAATTTGCAAGTGCAGGCTGTGTGGCACAACATGAAAAAAGAAATCAACGTACAACAGTAACACATGAATTTGTACACATTTCTATTTTTTCTTGGTCTGTATAAATGATATTTTCAATAAATCGGTAGTTTTCAATCTTGTTCTGTATTAAATATTAAAAATAAATTAAATTTAACAGGTGACAGACAATAATTAAAATCAGTACAGTAAGCAGGCGCGAAACTCAATAGCATTGTAGAATGGGTTGCCTATATTTCAATGATATTGTGGCCGCACCATTTAACTTGCAATATGCCTATATTGCACAATAAACGGACTTCACTGTGTATTCGATAATATTGGTAAAATTTTACCAAATTTTAAGGGTTTCATATTAAAAAATTTTAAATTTCTTAGAAAATGTCAACAATTGCAACTTTCTAAATTCCTGTTTTTGGAAAATCCCAAGGGAGATAAACTGCAACTTTTAGGTATCTTAATGTGCCATTATATTATTTACTAGTAGAGAAAGTTGAAATTACCCTACAGATAAAAGCACTTAGTAGTTTGATATCTGCGGCAGAAGTAACAACCAAAAGCCGAAAGTCGCTAGTTCAAAAACTGATTTGCTGAAAAAATGGTTGAAACCATATACTCTTGTTTTAAATATGATGATACTGTAGTGTTTTGCACCATATGTGAAAAGGAGGTATTCAATAAATTTTCTGCATATGTTACTGCATATATCGTAGGATTACGGCATGTTTCGTGCTTATATTGACCATTTTTTACTGCATAGTATAGGGCATATATGCCGTTTCTTTACGGCATATCTGCCCAACCCTGAGGCGTGTTGAAATGAGAAGAAGAAGTGTATAGAATTTCGATCTTCAGCAAAATACAGATCTTATATTGTGCGATTGAAGGATTTTTTCAGTTCTAAGCTCAGTGATAATAAACGCGTTTTAGGTGAGTAATGCCGGCATACTGGTGTAATGGAAACTTCCCTGAATTGACAAATAGGAATTTCAGAGCAAAAGGAGAACTGACAAGAACGAATAGATTACCCGACCTGAGTGACGAAAGGAAAGAGGAGCTGCGAAACAAATTTAAGGAGGCACGATCTCAACTAAATACTGACATTGATTAATAAAAGTACAGTCATGGAATATGTTATGCGAAGAGATAAAAAATGAGGTTCTATAGGGCCTGGGGTATAAAATTGCGACCAGCAAGGTTGGAATGTTATGCACGGCCAAGTTAGCATATGAAGAGCAGCTGCGAATAGCTGAAACATCTTCCCCATCATACAGAGTAAAGGCATGACCTACGACAGTAAACAATGACCAACAAGACGTTCTCTCCCTTTACATATATGGGATACAGGACAGAAAATAAGAAGGGGAAGGCTGTGATAGTACCCGTTATAAATGTGCACGTAAGTAATGGATACCTTCCTAGATAATGAAAGGTGATTTTAAAATTACTCCGATTGAGAAACCCCACAAAGTAGATGAAGAGAAATCCCAGAGACAGCTGAGCCGACTAAATGTAACATGAAACCCAAAGATACTAGAACATGTAATAAATAGTCGACTTATCGAAGATATAAATACTAAAGGGGGATTTTCCGAAAACCAAGAGGGTCACTATGCACTGGATGCTCTAGGGAAGATTCAATAAACTGTAGAAAAGGAAAAAGGGCATACAGAAAATAAGCAATATGCCGTGGTAGCAACAGAAGACGGTAATAAGTGCTTTTAATAGCGTTCTTTAGGAAGAAAGTGTAAGTGATCTCCGGAAGAAGCGCGCTGCCTCATATTTAGTAAAGATCGTGTGCAGGTACCTGGAGAATAGATCAAGGTAAACTCGTACGACCAGGTTCACCACCGGAGCCACCTTTACCATACGGGTTGTCAACGATTGCCCCGTCGAGACCAACCTACAGCTGTCAGGTAACGCACTATTCAGGGTTCACACCTGACCTTATTTTAACTGCCCCATCCGTTACCCCCAAGGTGCGGTAGGATTAGGTAGTTAAACAGTGGTTCTATTGGTACCGAACGTGGGGTATAGCCGTTACCCGCCCGTCCTAGCAGGGCTCCTTCTGCCGCAGCCAACAGGAAACCTGCCGAGGTTGCTTTACAGTCATCTTCTACACACTTAACACAACCTGGCCCTTTCCCATTCCCAAAGTGGCCTGGGCAGCATTCCAGGGTGTTTTATCCGAGCTGTAGTGTGGTTCACATTCACCACCAACTCATGTTAGGGAGGATACCCTTCCAACATTTGATAAGCATCCAGCCACGTCACTTTCGTAGATCTTCTGCCATACAATGGATATACTGCCGGCCGAATCTGCTACCTTAACCTTGGGATTGGATTTCGTGTCCGATAGGTTTTTTCGGGTAGACTGGGGTGGTCTGGGGTCTACCCCCTGGTGGCGAGTAGAGTCTCTATACACTTGATAGCGCTGGAACGGGAGTACTGAACGCATATAAATAAGAATGAACAGAAACAGATAGCCAGAGAGAAAACCATCAGATTATGGCAGTCAGACTGGCACCAAGAAACTGAATTGTCCCAATGAACTAAACAACTACTCTCGGAAATTGAGTCTTAGTGTAAATGTATGCACGGAGATGTTCCAATTTTTAACAGGACATGGGAAATCTGCACAGGTTTCACGTAAAGGAGAACGATGCCTGTACAGACTTTAGTATTCCAGAGACACCTGCCCATATGGTGTTTGTATGTCCAAGATGACATAAGATGGAGATTGTAATTAGTAAAATAACGGTGGAAAATATAATGTTACAGGTGCTGGAAACCCAACACAAATAGAACGTTGTCACCTTTATAAAAACTTGAGGAAGTGGGACCTAGTTAAAACGGAGTAATGCAACACGGTGATTTCGTCGTGTCTTGCGAAACCAAGTAGGGGTTTTTTAGAGTAACATTTTGACACACCCCGCCTAACAGGCATGCGGGGCCCCATGATAATATTATTGATAATATTGAAAGAATGAGCTGCCATAGAATGCCCGCTTTCAGTGTTTCCTTCTTTGCATAATACTTCTGAATAGTTTTACTATCAAATTTGAGAAGAAAATAAATGAACTTAAAGATTTTTGCATTGAAATCCATATGGTGCGTAATTCAATTTTACACCCTGCATATATGCCACCAGCATTAATTCTCCTCCTCTGTGTACTAGTTTCTAAGAGATTCCGTTTGTAACCAAGTATGACTCCCAATAGACTGCCAATAGTGGTTAAAAACATGACTACTACCTGGGCGCGGCCATGATGTGCTTTTTGACGGGGTGGGAAATTCAAAATAAAACCAGCCATATTGATATTATGGTTATTTTTAATAATACATACTGTAATCCTGTAATTTTAAAGAATATAAGTAAATATAAACTAAATTGCCCAAACGTAACCTAAAAGAATGTTGTAAGTAAGATACATTACATGTACTATAATGGATTCATTATGATGCAGATTTAGAAGCAGCAGTCAGTATTAAATATTGCCATGAACATGACAGTTTTAAAATTAATATATATCGACGTCCCGTATATATCCATGCCATAATTTGTTTATTTTTCATTATTATGGCTAGTCGTAGTGTATGCAACTCAGGTTTAATGACACTCATATTCATTGTGACTGATGATATGATAAAAATTCTCGTAATTCTCATATTCGTGTCTTAAGAGCTATCACAAAATGTTCATTGCATAATATACTATTAAGGTCACCATCCTATATATTTAGTTTATAGAATCAGGAATGCAAGCAACACAAAACGTCTAAATAATGTGAATGTCTTGGAGTAAATGCACGAAATCTATTTTCCTTCTAAATCGGTTACTATAATGGAGTTTGCAACAGAGAGCTCTATGTAACCTGTTAAATCAGCAGCGGCACGAAATTCTAACTTGTTTAATAAAATTTATTTTACTGAACGGGAATAAAAAAAGGTAGCAACGGAAAAGCAACTGGCATTCCGGTTCAGTGAAATTTACGCTGCCGACCCGTAAAATCCTTGTATTGGAATTAAAATGTAAAGCAAATTGCTAATTAGTATTTGCTTGCAAATTCAGTTATCTAAATAATTTGCAAAATCTAAAGTTTTTTTATAATTTAGCGTAAGATGAATATTTAAAAATATGATTAAATTTTGTTTAAAGTTATAAGCAGCTTCCAGTATTATCATTCTACACTTTCCTTATTTTTGTTCTTTTCTGTAAAGGGAAATCATTATTTACTACGTGAAAATATTCAATTGTGAGAATGTAACGAAAACATGGGGCTGTAATCAAAGGCGTTTGAAAACTTTTTTTGCCTTCTTTCTGTTTTTCTCTGTAACTTAAGGATGGCTGGCTCGATTTACAAAACGAAAAATTCCATTAAAAAGATATACATGTTTCTAAAATATTGAAACAGAAAGAGGACGCAGTTGCGAAAAATGATTATGTGTGTGGTGTTACGTAGTACCAACTCAGTTATTAATTTTCAGATTTTTCACGTCTGCGAAAAATAAAGTCGCCTGGAGATATAAATCAATGAAGCAAATTTATTTGAAATAGGTTTACAATGTTCTATATTTTATAATCTACTTAAAAGCTGTGGATTAGGGTCTTATTCTACGGTCTAGGACATTAGGGCGCCGCCGTTAGGGCGCGGCCGTATGGACGCGGGCCGTAAGGCCGCGGGGACACTCGGGCGCTGGACACTCGGGCGCGAAACCGTTCGGGCGCGAGGACACTCGGGCGCCGGCCATTAGGGCGCGGGACACTAGGGCGCGAAAGCTGTCTAATATTTTCAACGTGACTCTTCTAGTCAAAATAATTCGTTCTGATTTCACATACTACGTATATAACGTAATGTAAAGGAGTATTGACATCTAAGTTTAAGTATGAAGAGGGAAATAAATTACAAAAAATGCTGGGCAAAGATATAAATCCTGTAATTTTAGATTTACTTTTAAATGATGTGACATTTTAATACATATTTCAATTTAAAAAAAATTCTGTTTGCTCCAAGAACTAGTAATATAAATTTGAAATTATAAAATACACGTTTCATAAGGCTTTTTATCGCAACCGTTCTTGAACTCTTCCGATAAAAACTTGCCTTATGAAACTTGTTTTTTAAATATACTATTAATGCACTACTTTCACAATTTAATAGAATTATTACAATACAATATAGAATACAATTGAATCTGTAATTTATTTAGCTCTTCACACTTAAACTTAGATGTAAATACTCCTTTACATTACGTTATATAGTAAGTATGTGCAATCAGCAAGAATTATTTTGACAAGAAGAGTAACGTTGAAAATATTAGACAGCTTTCGCGCCCTAGTGTCCCGCGCCCTAATGGCCCGCGCCCGAGTGTCCTCGCGCCCAAACGTCTTCGCGCCCGAGTGTCCCGCGCCCGAGTGTCCCCGCGCCCTTATGGCCCGCGCCCGGACGGCCGCGCCCGAACGGCCGCGCCCTAACGGCGGCGCCTTAATGTCCGGGTCCGCTTATTCTACATACTAACAAACACTTGAATGTGTAATAAAAGGCTGCGATGTCGGAAATCGAATTCTTAACTTTGAATTTTCTACGACCCGTGTGCTGCTAAGATAGAGTTGATATCCTTAGGGAACTTGTGTCCAACAGAGTGGGCTGATTTAGGAATTGCCTCCGCAGATTCCGTAATATTTTAGTCTGGATTATCGAATTAAAATGATTTCACATTTCAATTTGTTTCGGGATAACGTAATTGTTAAATTATTTTACTCTTATTAAATGCAAATCAAACTTGTTTTAACTCGTGATTGTATTCCTAAGTTTTTACTGATGAACAAAATCAATAAAATCTAGTGTCTTAGATCACTAAACTTAATACAGAGAAGGATTGATGGTTTAATTATTATCGCTGGGATTTGAAAGTATGAACCTCGCTTTAGTATAGTACAGATCTCCCGTGGGGACGTAATCTCCGAAATCCTCCCTTCGTTACTGCGCCTATGAAACTAATATATTAGAAACTCAGGTATGCTTCACCTTCTTTGCTCAATACGTGAATAAAATATTTATGATGGCAGGAGGGGTAGAAAAAAACGTGAGTGCGAAAAGCAGAATCGAACAATTTCCGGTCATTTCTCATAAGAAATGCATGCGAACATTTCATTTCCGCCTTTCACAGATACTACTTCTTGATTCCGAACAACGTTTATGTAGGAATTTGTGGGAAGCTAAATGCTCCGGGAGCCATCGACTTTATTAGATTACCTACCTCATGTTTCATATGCTGGCAACTCTACAGAAACAAACTCGCGCACAAATGAAACTAGTATTGTTTATACCTCCATTAGTATCTAGAAAGAGCAACGTAATGAAACTGAATTATCATTGTTTGCCTGGTAACTGATAAGTGGACGTTTGCTTTGAAATGGTGATAGCATCTTGTTTTATTAAATTTAGAAATATAAACCTTTTTACATACAACGTCGTTGTACCGTCACGAACAGACGATTTCATATTACTTTAGTGTTGCTCAGAGGAAGCTTTGATATGAAATGCCCCATTGTAAGAGAATAAATGAAAAATTCTTTAGATAAGTAGTTATCTCCCAATGCTATTATTAAATATCTCATCTTCTATAATTTTTGTCTATGTTTCGAACTTTGCTGAGAGTCGGAGTTTTTGAAGATTATGTCCTAGCTAAAGGAAATCTCAAAATCATGATGCAAGTGAAACTAATAACGTTACACAAAGAGACATACAGGTCTATGTATAAACTGAAACTATGAAAGCGGAAACGAATAATTAGTTCAATGGTAACGTTGTTATGGGAAGTAAATCATAATATATACAAAAGATGAAAGTTATGGTGAATCGGAAACCTGGAAAGAGGTGGATTCCACTAAGACATATAGACCGCCAAAATACAAAAGGGGGAGAAAAGCAATGACGAAAACTACCACGATACGCTAAAAATTAATATATTATAGAAGAAGGAGATATAACATCTCGGAACTATAAATATGGTTACAACCAATTATATGAATGCAAACAATGAAACGGAAAAATAATTGCTGGTCGCTCTCAAGCCACATTCTGAGAGGATATTGGAAATTGGGCAGGAAAACAATATTAGTCCATTTCCTGAGAATACTTCTGTATGTCATTTATTTATTATTTTAACAGTTCTATATATTTTTCTATAGTGCACGATGTGAATCAACATACCGTGAGAACAGTGCGAAGATTAAAAAAGACATAATCAGGCTAAATTACGAGAATGTTCAGGATTGTTTAACATGTTATCGCAGCTAAAATACCTCACAACTTTCCAGTATTTCCTTGTAAATGTCATATAGTTCCTGTGTAGCTGTAAAAGTGCGTATTAAAGCGAATAGAATATACAGAATATACACCATTCAATCAAGTAGCATATGCATTGTTTTCACAGTATAAAACTAGATACGATATAATGATAAAGATTACATACAGTTTTGGATGATCATAATTATAAATCACTAGGCAATAACATACGTAAATGTTGACTTTGGAACACTGGTTGCATTTAAATTTTTGTTCAGAATCGCTAGGTCCGTCAACTGGCGAGATAATATATGGGGATTTCCATTATCGAAGGTTTTCAGATCCAAAATTCAGTAAACTTATTGGAAATTAGATTGGGCCAGATGAACGTTAAACAAACATTGACTAGATAATCACGACACAGTTGTTATCAAAGCTACATTACTCTATTATCCTCGATATATCAACTGAACCTACTCAAATATTGTTTAGCCACTCTAGCAATCATACAGAATAATTGAATTTCTCCTTTTGAAATCTGTAGTGTACGTAACAGTACTCCTATATCACTAATTGTACATTATTTTTCAAAAAAGAAAAGATAAATAACAGAATAAATTGCTCTGTTAATTAGATTATCAAATTACTATAGATACCTAGTACATGGAAGCTATAAAAAGATTAATTTTAATTTGTTATTAATTTGTTATTAATAAGGAGTTGATTAAACACAATTTACTTTCAAATTAAATGAAATCTTAAAGTTTCTTAGACGTGAGTTACCAGACCTATTTTTAAAAGTACCTAATTAAAATAAACCTAATATTTATAAATTAAAGCAAATTCTCTATAAGGTAGCGAAAGAAATTTAAAAAAAACTACACTCGTGTAGTGGGAACAACGTTAATTATTTTTTCAAGTAGCAGGCTATAGTACGTTTTTTAGTTTGTTATTTTTAATAGTTATTTGTATACCAAGGCCGCGATATGTGATTTTATCGTACCGAGAGAAAATTGGCGCCAAGCCCGCTTGCGGTCGAGGAAAGGCAATCTCGAGGGCGCTAAAAAATTTCGCGGGCAAGGTATACACAATATTTTTTCATTCAGCGCGTTACTATGGAAATGGCGTAAATAAAACAATTAGTTTTGAACAAATTACAGTGATTTTTAGTTTCGCGGCCGAGATATTAACAACGGCCGCGATATTGGATTTCCCGGCCTGTATTGCGTAAGCGAAACGTTCATTTCGCGTATGGTTGCACAAAAATTTATTTTTATTATCTTTACAACCGTGTAAACCAATATGGGTATTCCTAATACATGAGAAAAGTTACGTTAAAAATCCATTGAGACTGAAAATATATGTTTGTCAAGTAAATAACATTTTTTTATTATTTTTATGTAGTAGTAGGCGATAATATTATGTATATTTTTGTATACTTCGCTTTACAGTGAAGATATTCCCAGAAACTCCGTGACTGGTCAAAAGAGAAAATGGAATTACCTGATTACTTTTTAAATGAAGAATTAGCAAGAAAAGTTTCTAAACTTCCCGAGACCATTGTACCTACATCTTAAATACTTTTGATATATATAAAGTAATATTGATTATTTATAGTGATTATAGTAGAATTATTAATAGAGTGTCCTTCATAAAATTTCATTAATTAATTTTTCAAATGACTCATTTTTATTAATCAGTAAAAAAATTTTTTTTGTAAGTAGTACCTAAACGAGAACCGCATTCCAAATACGCACATTAAAGAAGCAAAAATAAGTAATCTACAATGAGTAAAAGTACAGGCATATTCGTCCGCCATTTTGTGTCTAACCCACCGTTTACACAAGCAAGTAGTATTACTGTCACTGGCACTGTCTTGACATTTGTAGGTACAATCATGACAGATTTAAGAAATGCGTTTATACTCTCACTGTTATATCGATGATTTTTAAAATGACGTTAACTGAAAAACAACTAACAGCAGTCGGTGTTGTATTAGCTGTACATTTCCTAGAAATAGAAGAACTGGAAGAAAGAAAAAATAAACGAAAATAATTACTGGGCAAAACCTTTCTTATCAAAAAGGCGGAAGTACCTACGATGTTCAGTCTGTTTTACTGAAAGATTTGTTAACGGGAGATCACAAGGATTATAAAAATTTTAGAATTAGTAGAGCACGTATGGTTGTGGAGACCACTTTTGGTCGACTTACTAGTAGATTTAGAATTTTCCGTAAACCAATTGAAATTAATTTAAATTCTCAAGATTGGGTAATAAAAAGCTACTTGTGTTTTACATAATTATTTAACTAAAGAAACAAAAAAAAAGATTTATTAATGAGCCGCAAATTGAAGAAATGTCCGCAACTGTAATGAACATAACTGAACAAACAAATAATAATTCATATAAATTTGCATGTCGTATACGGGACCGTATGGCCGGATGGCTCGTTATTTTGTAACAGGTGGTTAATGTATACCCTTTCAATGGAATAAAATTTAAAGCAAAACTTTAATAACAATATTTATAAACATTATTTTCGGGCAGTAGTCGCTTAAAATTATTTTGAATAATCGCATGAACTCGCGTAACCGCAGCTCGGTGTCAAGGTTAAATAATTTATGTCTACCTACTATGCATATTGCCCTCGTATTTCAGTTTTCGCCAATTTGGATTGATAAAATCTCACTACAACTGTCCGTATCAATGGCATGCCAATAGTCACTACAACACTGTCATGAGTATCATGCCTGTGACAATTAGGAGCAAGTAAGGATTTACACTTGACAGTTGATTGTCAAGACAGTGCAGTGACAGTAATACTTGCTTGTGTAAACGGTGGGTGGCATGCCAATTGTCATGACAACACTGTCATGCCTGTGACAATTAGGAGCAAGTAAGGGTTTACATGTGCCAGTTGATTGTCAAGACAGTGACAGTGACAGTAATACTTGCTTGTGTAAACGGTGGGTAATTTTGATGAAAACGTCATGGTTACGAAGACTGAAAATGGCATGGTTACGCAAAATTACAATGCTAAATGCCCACGAAATGGCGGATGAGTAGCGCTAACGCACGCGAAAATCCGTTTACAAATATGATTTGAAATTTAAATTAAAACTCATTTTCATTTCAACATTATCCTATTTTCACGGTTTTTTTAAGAAAGAAAAGATAGGTACACACACGGCTATCTATAATAATGCTCAATCGTTTTACATATAATTCAGCAACATTGGAATTCCATGCAAGAACCCTATCATCTACGAAAAATACAAGGACAAAAACGATCTATTTAGTACAGTACCTACAGAGTGAGTCTGCTAAAAAGAATCAGTTGGATATTTCCATTATCTAAATTACCTATTACAATAATAGTCTAACTCGATTTCAATTAAGCGTTTTTAATTCTTTGTGTAAATGCTATAATTGACCATGTAATAAGTAGGTACCTACACTTTTCAAAATTTTGATTTTACGTTTTGTACGTACCTCAAGCGTAACCGTCGTTTTTGGCACTTGGCATGTGTCACAAAACCGCCTAGTTTACGTACTAAAAATAACTATTAATACGCCTTTAATTAGAAATAATTGATTATTACAGCCTACCCAAGAAGAATTAGTTTAATATCCTCATTCTTCTTAACAGACTCACCCTGTAGGTATATCAGGCAGTATAATCCCCAATCACCATTACGCATCAAATAGGGCGATTCTCCATAAGATTTCTGGTCACGACTACACATTTTAAAAGCAATAAACAGTAGATAAAACAGATTTAACTAAATCTCCCCAAATGCACATTCCCTGTGATAAATTGCTTCTGAGTTCGCAACTTCTGCTAGTAGAGCAGTCTTCCTGTGTCCGCTGCAAAGCGATAGTTTTTCTCTTTTTGCAAAATTAGCTTGAAAGTTATACCTACATATCTACAGTGGAGGATGCATTTTAGTTTTAGGTCATCACAAAATACGACGAACTTATTCTCTATCAAGATGAATAAGGAACCTTAATTTTGATGTATAAAGACTAAACTCGAAGAATTATTATTAAAGTGAAATGACAAGCTTAATCAAAAGCAAACATACACCACTGAGGTATCATAAAATGAATTTTAGATATTTCTAACTTGGGCTGGTATGGTTTATATTTCGAATTTACATTTTATTGTTATCGCACAATCATCGTGTGAAGTGACTTTCATTGCAGTAGTATGTAAATGGCCTTGAATCTGCAGACGAGCTAAATAAATAGATATATTTATCAGTCTAGTACAACAAAATGATCTCCGTTTTCTAAGAATTCTCTTAGGATGTGTAGACAGTGTGATTTATTTAAATGCATTATTCTCATACGCTCTTTGGTGCTACTCGAGCTTTTCTGAAACTGTGTCGCTCAAAGTAAATAACCATAACACATTCCTGCTTTCTAAAGTAAAGCGATAAAAGACACACAGCCTTCAAATGTGACGTTAAAAAATTACCCTTGTTTCATTATACAGGGTAGCTATTAAAGATTGGACCAAAGCCGTGGCGCTCAAACGCTTTGAGATTTTAATTTGAAATTTGGAACACTTCAATACGACATCACTTCGCATATTTTACAGTATAAAATTTTTTTCTTTGACTCATACTTTCGGAGCCCGGCCGCCATCTTGAATTTTCTTAAATGGTAATAGGGGTAATGCAATACATCGTTACAAAGCTTGATTATTATTCTTTCTAACCATGGTAAATTAATATGGGGTTACATAAGAAAATAATGCAAACAAATTAGAAAGAATTTGCCGTATGCTCCGACGGCTATTCATTGTATGCTTTAAATCTAGGTAGTTCTACTTTAACACAACGTCAAAATTAAACAAAAAACAAAATAAACAAACAATGAAGAAACAAGGTACCTACTAAAATTAAACAAACAATTCTAAAAGTTGAAAAACAAATACCATATTGTGATTGATAAAAGTATGGTATCAAAAAACTGCTTAAATTCACGAAGATGTTAAAACTGTTTTCTGTCACCATGTCTAATCAGTTTCTGTCAACCAATCCACGTTGAACAAAATTCAGATTGTTAAATTTCTACGAAAAGTATGACAATGTACCTACTGTCATCTGCTAAACAGTTATTGATTGTTTTTTTATTTAATTTTGAAGCTCTGTTAAAGCAAAGCCACCTAGAATTAAAGCATACAATAAATAGCCACCTGAGCGTACGGCAAACTGTTTTCTAATTTTTCTCCATTATTTTCTTATGTAACCCCATAATAATTTACCACAATTAGAAAGAGAAAACAGTAAGCTTTCTAATGATGTATTGCGTTACCCCTATTACCATTTAAGAAAATTCAAGATGGCGACCGGGCTCCGAAAGTATGAGTCAAAGAAAATTTTTCAGTACTGTAAAATATGCGAAGTAATGTCGTATTGAAGTGTTCCAAATTTCAAATTAATATCTCAAAGCGTTTGATCGCTACGACTTTGGTCCAATCTTTAATAGCTACCCAATACATTATACAGAGTGATCATTTAAATTTCAGGTCCATGGTAATTTAAGTCATGTTTTTGATTGATTCACAAAAACTAAATTAATTGAAACTACTACAGTCGCGTACAAGGAGTTTGTAAAAATATTTTAAAGCATTCTGTGGATTTATTCAGAGAAACTGTTTGTGTTTCAGGTTTAACTTTTTGAAATGCAAAAACATTCAATTGGGTGTGTGTGTGTGAATTAGTAATTTAGAGCTGAAATTTAAATGATCACTCGGTACATGGTTTTATTCCACTACTTAAAATCCGAATAAGTTTTGACAGTGTCCTATATTTTCTGTTCTGTTTCCCTGATAATGCTTACTCTTTTTTGTCAAAATTCCAGGGTAAGATTTTAAATGTTTAATGAAGTAATCAAACACAGGTTTTCTTGCTACCTGTTGTGTGTATCACCCGTCAGAATTAAGTTTGCATGAACATGTTGACCTAGATTGTGATAATATGGCTGTGTCATTCAGGGTCTTCTCCTAATTATTCTTCCCAAAATTGACAAAAATATTGAGAGGAGAATCCGGAAATTAGGTTAATTGTAACTAACAATAACTTTAAGTTAAGTATTACAATAATTTCGGAACTTGTTAAACATTACCATTACAGAATTGTTAGAAAATAGAAATATTCGTGTATTTGTTGGTAATGGGCGAGGGCTCGGTATACAAATCCCTGGAACCCCATTGCACAGCCGACAAACTGTCGCAGTTTTTTTTTTTTTTTTGGGGTTGTCTTCAGGTCACAAGCACGATCTAGCCTAATTTCTCTTTTTCGACGAGTCCGTAGTAAATAACTTCAATGTACACAGAGTGTTGTATAATTGTTTGGCCATAGCTTAAAAGAGTGATATAGGGAAAACCGAAATAAATCTGAATCTGTAAACCATGTTACGACACAGATAAAATTTTGCTATTGTTTCACATTTTCAAAGAAAACCAGATTTTTCGATATTTCTTTGTTCCTATTAATAATTATGTGGAATCACTTTTTTATTTTATGAACTATCTCAAAGCTATACACACATTTCTAAGGGCATTTTTTTATATATAATACAGTATAATCGTTGATTGAGGTATTTGTATACCTCAATCAACGGTATAATACAGTACCATTCTTTAGTGTTTCATCTTCTTTTGTCAGCAATGTTTCCAAGGAAACGAATGGTTCCAGTTTAGTTTTAGTAATTCAGATAAACCAGATAAATACGTTTTATGTCAAGGCCAGCACCTAGCTAACTGTAAAGTCTGTAATCAGAAATTCTAAATAGAAGGTTCACAAACCAAATGAATTATATCCTTGCTTTACGTCAACAAAAGAAGCAGCAACAAAACCAACAGCAGCAACGACAGCACCAACGAGAGTAAATTTTACCTCTCCTCATGCCTCAGGTACATCTGCAGAAATATTAGCAATAACAATGGCTTCACTGCTTAAAACAGCGCTATGAAACGCCAACGGCCTTCCAAATCACAAAAATGAGGCTGAAATATTCACACATAACGAAATATATAAACACATTAAACATGCTTTACCTGTATTCAAAGAGAACTTTCTACTAGCAACAACAACAACAATTCAGATCGAAGACTGGAACAGACAGTTAGTTTTATCAGCCGCATACTGCCCCCCCGAACTATGCTACAAATAAGCAGGGCTTTACGGACTACTTTCCATCTTTAGGCAATAGATATTTAGCAGGAGGAGACTTCTTCAACTAAGTCACGTTTCGAGTTATGAACCTAATAATTGGCCCACAGTCCCAAATGAGGTATCAGAGCTGCTGGACTTCTTTATAAGAATAGGTATAACTGTAGGCTACTTCAAGATAGCGTCATGTCTAGGGCTGGGCGATACCATGAAATGGGTATCGAGTATCGATACCAATGTGGTATCGATATTACTCAAAAGTAGCGAAGTATCGAAAATATCGAAGTATTGAAAGTATCGAAGTATCGAAAGTATCGAAGTATCGAAAGTATCGAAGTATCGAAAGTATCGAGGTATCGAAACGATCGAAGTATCGAAAGTATCGAAGTAACTAAACTACTAATTACACTAATGTAGGTACTGTGTCTGTGACCCACACCGTAAACAATGAATATGAACGTGTTTGGGTACACCTACTATTTCCTAATGCTAAGCATAACAAATCCTCTAAAAATTATAAACGTAACACGTCACTTTTGTCCGTTCTTGGCATAGAAGGGGGAAAAACTATACCCACCCCAGTTGATTCTATTTGATTGTTGAATCTAATTATCTAATATCTCAATTCTAATTAAAAATAAAAACTTAAGTATATGAAGAGGTAAATGGGTGTACCTATACTCTTGGAAATACACAAAGTTAAAGCTCCTACGAAAACTACGCGAGCCTGCTATATTAATTTTCTGATACTTTAGATTCTTTGAATATTTCTCTATTTCCGATATTTCGATATTTTTGATACTTAGATACATTCGATATTTCTATACTTTGATATTTTCGAAACTTTCGATAATTTCGATACTTCGATACTTTCGATACTTCGATACTTTCGATACTTTCGATACTTTCGATACTTCGATACTTTCGATACTTCGATACTTTCGATACTTCGATATTTTCGATACTTCGATACTTTTGAGTATTGGTATCGATGCTCGATACCAGTCCAAGTATCGATACTTGGAGTAAGTATCGATACTTTGCCCAGCCCTAGTCATGTCTAGACCTATTCTCATACCCCAGTAATTTCTACTGTGAATACCACTATTACAGATCAGGAAACGCAACAATTGCCAGATTGGTGCTACTACAGAGACATCTGTTACAAGAAGCTGGACTTGAAAATTTCGCTCCAAACTAATGAAAAACTAGAATCGGCAATATACAGCCTCACCAAAATACTTCAAGAGTCAGCCGTGGAAGCAACTTCTGACATTCCACACATAAGTTTACAAGTACATTATAGTGAAAAGGAATTTCTCAGAAAAAACACCGTAAAGGAATATTTGATACTGAAAGCTAACCGTGAAAAACCAGCCAATCCCCCTCTGAAGATAGCAAATGGGTCATGGACACGCTCCCAATTAGAGACTGCCGACCTGTTTGCTAAACATTACATTTAATAAATGTCTTCCAACCAATTCCATCCCAAATAACCATCCAAGAGAAAGTTGACATATTTTATTTAAATTTTTAGTAGACATACCGCATTAGCTCACTCTGTCGATGCAATTATTCCCAGCAAGGCAAAAATTTAATCAAACACAACCTAAATCTCAAAATACTCCAGGTTATGATTTAATTACAGGGAAATTAGTTAAAGAATATCCGCGGAAAGGTCTAGTAATGCTGACTAAGCTGTACAATGGCGTCTTGAGACTGGGCTATTTTCGCACACGACGAAAGGCAGCCTAGGTAATACTCATTCCTAAACCTGGCAAACACCCAAATGTAGTTGACTTCTACAGGCCGATTAGTCTGCTACCTATATCAGCTACACAATTGGAAGAAAAGTTATTGGCCAGAAGATTAACGGCTATCTTAGAGGAAACCATCCCAGATCATCAGTTTGGCTTTCGTCAAAAGCACTCTACTATCCGCAAGCACATGGAATCTTCGATAATATTAACTATGCTCTTGAAGAAACACAATACTGCTCAGCTGTCTTTATAGATGATAGTCAAGCTTTTGATTAGGTGTGGCATGTAGGTCTACCGTATAAACTGAAAAGATCTCTATCTTACATCCTCTATGATATCCTTAAATCTTATCTGCAGGAAAGACACTTTCAACTCAAATTTGGACAACACCCAAATGTACTTCATCTGATGGTAGTGTCCTCGGTCCAAGTTTGTACCGACTTTACACAATGGATATACTTATAAATCGGCAGTCACTTATTGCAACATTTTCCGATAACAAAGTCATTATGGTAAAGTACAAAGATCCAGTAATAGCAGCAAATCTTCTTCAACAAAGCTTAAACGATGTAGTGCAGTGAACCAAAAATGCTACGTTAAATTAAATATAAGCAAAATCATTTGACGCAATCTTCAACAAATTTAGGGGTAATTCGTTTATAAAAATCTAAATTATCCCTATCCAACAAGCTCCTCGTTTATAATACAGTCTTCCAACCCATCTAAACGTACTGTATTCCGCTGTGTGGGACAACATCCAACTCCAACATCCAGATAATAGAAAGATTTCAATCTGAAGTGCTACGTGCAATGTGCGATGCTCCCTACTTTGTCAGAAAATGTAGCCATGACATGATGACATGAGTTGATTTTGTAAGAAATCTGATAGTCGATGTCAGTGAAAAGTACTTAAGTACAGCTTGTCAGGAATGGGAACAGACCTGACAATCACGTCAATGCCGCCCATAGCGTCCTTATGTCGAGAGTTCCACGGCTATTCCTATTCTTGTTAAACGGCTGTTCCTATTTTTGACAAGCTGTACTCCTAACCTCTGATTTACAGTTCAGAATTCAGTCCGATGTATAACTATTGTAAAAAGTGTCTATATTTCAGTGTCGCCGATTCGGTATCGTCGTTTGATTCCCAGGCCAATTCATCGCCGATCGATTCATCGTCGCACAAAATTATTTATTTTGTATAAAATGACCACTAAATTTTTTAAATTGAAACAAGTGGAACTTGTAAACTGCTTACACTTATCTAGAAAAACAAACGATTCTAAGTTAGAACATCTCCCCAATGCTACGGTTCAGAACCCACCAGATAATAGTGAAACGCTACAAGGGCTAAACAGATATAAGATTTAATTAGTTAAGTTATAATATCTTGTGTTTGTAAACAAATGTATGGCTTACACGTATTTCCTGCGTTGTAAATCAATGGATTCCAACGTTCATGTCATTATTTTTGCCACATTTTTGTTATTATGCCGACATATGCTTTGTTTGTTCTTTTTACATAGATTGTAATTAGTAATAAATATTTAAAAAAAAACTATAATACTTCTTAAACTCTGTTTTGTTCTAAACCAACATGACCGACCTTTAGCTAGGATTATTTAGTTAATGTAAATTTATATTGACACAAAATTTGATGAGGAACTATGACGAACCTATTACGAAGTTTTAAATAAACATGCTTGTTTTGCATAACAGACTAGTTAAATCAGTGTACACAACGACAAGCTATTCATACAAGATGAATATTCAATTAATCTCCAGGAAAACTTATTTGATTGTTTTGATTTTACAATTAAAGTTTGCTCGTTGAACGGCGAGTAAAGTAGTTAATTAAACTTTCCCTTTCAACAAACTTTACTAGAATAAATATTATTTTAAAATATCTCACATTGTTTCAGATTAAAAAATCTACCATCAAACAGTCAGTCTAATATCCTTGCGAAAACAGAGTTTATTAAGAAAATCCTGGGGAATGTCTAGTTTATTGTGTAAAACAGCTCTTAAAAGCTTCTAGGGCTGATCTAAATTGCACTATTCCTCGTTGGCTTACTTCTGATCAGTATTATAAAGCTTTTTATATTCGATGCGTGTGCTATGATTTCAGAAATAACTACGTCAAAGCCATTCTTGAGAGGATTTTATCAACACAGTATTCAAATACCGTGTGTGATTTTCTAGAAGAAAATTGTTTAAGTTAGTTTTTAAGAAAATATCATGCTTGGGAAAAGTTTTCACTAGTTAGCTTATAGTTATCTGAATTAAATTATCTAACTGGTCAATTTTAATCTCCCACCATGCAGAGAAGTTAGTAATGGTCCAGTTAGTGCGGATATTATATAGAAGAAAACCGAATGGTATCTAGAATGTGTATCAAGTTTAAAGACCGATAACAGGGAAGAAGATGCATTGTGGCAAAAAGGCATTCTCGTTAATTCTAATGTTGGCACAATCGTGAAAGCTCCTCCGGTTGGAGTCGCGGCGTCTGCCCTGGAAACTTTTCATTGGCGGAAATAGACACTGGCGGCGTAGCAGTCTGTACGGCAGCCAAATGCATCATTCATGGCCTATCCTCTCCGTTATTTAAGACTCCCTACAGAACGGAACAATCAGACAGAGTTGTTTGGAAACCGGTGGAATTATTATTAGGATAACTGCACCATTTCGTAGGTTTTAAATTAACCCCTGTAGTAACCGATTTTCTGTTTTTGGGTTATGTAGATCATGATGAATAGGAATCCATCGAAAACGAGATAGACAAGGCGAGCTCTGCGTGGAGGAGCACAAGTTTTTATTGTAAAATGCAAATTTTGGAAATAATAAATGTAAAGATTCATTTTCATTCGAAAAGAATGGGGTAGATATTATCTTGAAAAGTTTAACAATTCACACCACTTCATATTAAGAGGGGAATTTGAAAACTTAGCTACTTAGCTATGAAACAAACGATTTTATAAAGAATTTTACTTTTCCATATAATCTTCGCCAGTACCTGTTTATCTGGACAGCTAGAGTGTTGGAAGATGCGAAGTCCTGACTAAGTTTTAGCACAATGACTTCATACACGTTCCATTTACCATGAAGAAGGCGTGTACCACCTTGTATTAAATATGAAATTTGTTCGACGATAATTTGAAGTTATAACCCTTAAACTTCTTAGTGACTGTATGAAAACCGCAGCTTGCATATCCCCAATTACTTGCTGCGAGTTTTCCAGCTGCAGATTATATGCGAGCTATTTTTGAGTAAGAGAGATCCATTATGAATTCTAGTTCTTTGTCAGGGTCCCCAGAGTTGGGGAAAGCTATTTTGTTTATGAACTTTTAAAACGTTCATTTCTTAACATAAAAAAGAACAAAAAGTTCAAATTTTTTTAGGGGACAAGAACCGAAAAAGCTCACGTTCTTGTTAAAATGGAACGAAGTTTTTGGAAAAGTTTTTAGTTAAAAAATGGAATTTTAATTTATTTTTGCGCTACCAAACTGTTTTTGTCCATTTCCTGGTTTCTTAACTTCGGGTCTCGATCTGTTATACTTCCCGATCTTGCATCGTATAATATACTATTATACCCCTAATTATTAAACAATACAGCCGTATTTTATAGTTTATAAAGTTATTTGATCTTATTTAGCCATAATAATGAAATTGAATGTTCAAGTTGCAAACAGCATTAAATAGATCTTTTCTAGGTAAAAGGTTTTAAATCTTAATCGTAATCATAAACAACAACAAAACAAGACCGGTCCAGATCTTGGGTTGTTTAACAATGAACTTCGAAACGTTCATGTACGAAATGAAGATAGACGAACGCGTTTGCATAAAAGTTCCTACGTTCTATTTAACAGAGTTCCTCTGAAGGTCCCAGCCAAGTACAATCAATTTGGGAAACTACCTTGTTAGAAATATGTGCACCAATATTTCCATTTGTGAAGATTTGCACATTTCATAACTTTTTTGTACATTTCAACATTTGTCCTTTCTGCAATTTTTCCAGTTCTCTAATCATCTTGTATAGATTTTCATCCATATCGAAATTGTTTGCCCAAAATTAATTCTGAAATACGACGGAGCATCATCTCCATACACCGTAATTAATCGTTCTCGGATTATTACCGTCTTTTGCAACGAATTCGATTATGCTTCGTTGTCCCAATTTGAAAATATTCATTTTTAGACAAAAAATACTGTATAAATTAAAGTAATTGCTGGATTTTTAATAAACATTGCATGTAACTTGTCAGTATCCGTACGTTACAAAATGAAACTTGTCGAGTATTTTTGTCGTGGTTGCCCTAGTTCACTGCCTTTAGAACAATTTGATGTAATTATTTTGTTCTAAACTATCAATAACAATCAAGTCGGGTTGATCAGCGTAAGAGTGTATTGGAGGAACGCATATTAATTTAATATTTACTAAAATGTTGCCTAGATGTTCCATTTCTTCAGTTTTGAGAAAAATACTTTTTTTACAAATATAATATGGCGTTAATCACATCGAAATTCAATAAAAGTTGATAAAACTAAAAACTAAAATATCTTGTTTGAAATTTTCAATCAATGAGTTAATGATGAAAATTTAGTTAAAGGGCCTTGTGTTCTACTCCAGATTACTCTAGGTATATCTAAAACTATAGAAGCGAGTAAATAAAACCTAGCATTTTCCATAAACTACACTTTAGAAGTTTAAATTGGATAAGAACAGATTACTAGTGGAAAACCAAAATTACACGTGCAATGAAATTAAAAGTTAAAAACCAATTCCTGTCAATTCGCGGTTTTACTAATTGGTTTTTGTGATATTTACACGTTTTGAAACTTTTAAAGCCTTAGCTGGAAGTAAATGAATATTATAGGTAGGACCTATGCAGAAAGTTGGAATACTTCAGATTATCTAGTAGTGGATAAATGAAAAGTACTATATTACGATAAAAATGTCATCCAATTAAAGGTTACTTAGGATAAACTTACCGTAGTAAATCAGAATAGGAAAACTATTTCACGGTGAACTTACCTGAAACAAGTAAAGAGTAAATTACCCAAACAACATCTATTAGCTATTAGCATACTACACAATATGTATTCCCAATACATTTAGCTCTAAATTATGTCTGATAAAAACAAAACTCACATTATTAGATTTTCGGACCAACATCATTAATTACTTTATCAATATATTAGCCCCGATATCGTTTTAATGAAAATATTGAAATTCATCCGCAAAACGGAAATAGAACCGAAGTTATTCAAGTTTTTATTATGCAATATAATCAATATTATGTTTTGCGGATGTTTGGAATTTACGTTCGCTTATAAGCCATTAATGGTGATATATTACTTGCTGGTTATGGTTTTATACATAACCCCCAGCTCTTATGTGTAAAAAGGAGCGTCCTAAAGGGATTTCACAACAAGGAATTTTCAAGGCTTCCAAAAAAAGGTATCTGGATGTTAAGCAAAATATTTATTACTATGTGGATATTTTTAAAACTTCAAGCAAAAAAGTTCTGAGCTTGTAATGTCTGGAAGATACACGATAAATCACTGTAAGCATGGTATTGAAAGAAAAAAATTACCAAAAGTCATGTACGAAGAATAACAGATAGTTTAGCAGTAGGTATATAGTTATTGTGGATAATATTTAAAAAAATATGTTTTAGAAAAAAGAGGGAAAAGTTGTTAATTAAATTTAGTACAAATGAACTCTTTCTATTTAAAAGAGCATCTGCAATGTAGATAGAAAAACTTTTAATTTCCAACACTAATTAAATGCAAATATAGGCAAGAAATTAAACTTGAGGCAAATATGTAGTTAGTTACTACATCAAAGTAATACAGAAACCAAAAAGTATTATATTTACTTTTAAAATTACTTTAGAGTTCTTTTATTTGAGAAAGAATAAAGTAAAATTAAATTTAGATGTAGAGTCTACAGACTTTATGCTGAAAATTTCTGTTTGAGCTTCATGTAAATCGTTAGAGAACTGCATTTCATGAATTTTTAAATTTTCACAATTGTTTCCTAAAATTTCTTTAATTTTAAATATAGGTACCCGGATTATACAATTATTTTGTATTTAATGGCCATCATGCCAGAGTAGCGACATTAAAACTAGTGGTGGATCGGTCAGTTAATAGGATTGTTGTCAATAATCAATTTGAAATTGATAAACGAGAATGTTAATGCCAGCTAATCTGAATCTTATTTAAACACGACCTTGGACTTACACTTCTTTTCATTATTTAATTTCTAAGGAAATATTTAGTACTCAAATAAGGGTTGTGGATAAAAAATAAGTTCATATGATCTCTTAAAGTATTTTGTGTACTGGGATAAACTTCAAAATAAAAGCACATTATAAAATAGTATAGAACTTGCATATTATGGGGAACATGAAGCAGAAATTAAAAAAAATTAGAATAAGCAGAATGTCTTACCAGCACAATCTGGTACAGCAATAATCCCCATATACACGAAGGTGTATGGAAAATAAAGTCAGAACGCCATATAGTTAGTGAAGTAGGTAATCAAAGAAGTGAATAGAACTCAAATAGTTAATACACAACAATGTTGCAGGATGATGGTATAGCAAGACTAACTGGTGATCAAAGACACCTTGGCAAGAGGTGTATAGAACGATGGGGAGATAGACTTTAACAAAATATGACGACGCAGTAACCGAATATTATCAGAAACTTTTATTCGGGGCTGCTGAAACAATTAGATGTAAACATGAAAATAATAACTTCCATTATAGGGACATCACTTCAAAGTTAGTGAAACAGTTTTCAAGTTAATCTTGCCTGTGACCTTTAAATCTTTTTTGATCTTGGATTTATTTTTTCCACAGTAAATTCTTAATATAATTCGACTAGATGATATCACTGGTGAATCTGCTTCTTTTATGGTCAAATTACTCAAATAAATTATTACTGACATCGGTTATTGTCATAATCATAATATAACTTTAGCCCGAAAATTGTCAGCAGTTTAAAGTTCACAGGTTGTGTTGAAATGAAAACATCCTAAAATAGCTGCGTTATTATGCAACTGCAATACTTATCTTTATTTTAGTGGATTGTTCGGACAATCAATTATTTTACCGCTTTTTTATAAATAACCTTTGATAATTGATAATTATTGATAATAAAATTAACAAATAGGAGGTTTCGCCTATTTAGCTGAATTAAAGACGTGTAGTAACAACTTTAGTGATGCGAAAGCGAAACTCGTGCATTTAACGATAATGGCTCCATGAATTATAAAACTTAATCAAAGACTTCACAGACGCTATTAAAATTTTATCACTCTATAGAACGGATTGAAATTAGTTTTGCCTTTACCGACTTCTATTCTATTTTACATCTCGTCGCATACGTTTTTTATATTGAAGAAGAAACTAAAAGATCTGTTAACGCATTTCAAAGAGCTACCATAGTATTATTTTTTAAGTAGATTAAATAATCTTTGTATATACTTGTTCCATATTTAGATGTAATCATGCTATGACAATTTAGCCACTAAAGTTTGTGTTCACACTCTCCTAAACACATTGTCATTCCCCTATTAACCTTTAATCTTGATAAAACAAAAACTGTTATGTTAATGGAAAACGTCAACATGGAACGTCCCCACATTGGTTGTTATTACCTCGTGCGAAAATAGAGAACTAGGTGCAATGGCTACGAGGTTCTCAGAACTGCACACTGGGGAGACCTAGTAGTCAATCACCGGAAATGAACATTTCAGTGTCCCTCCGGTCTGCCCCACGTAGCAAGGATTTATAGCTGGAAAATTATTTAAGCGGAATCCGGACGACTAGACCGTCTATCTGCGTTCTTGTCTCCGAATGGTTCTTACGTTATGGTTTAAAAAGTTCATTAAGAGTTTTCGTTTCAAATAAAGAATTGAGTTCATTATGTAACTGTTTTCACTCTTATAAATATTAATTTAAAGATTAAGAACCTTTTTACACGTCAGAGAATTAGTCCGAAAATTACTCTGAAAATTGACGTGTAATACAGCATTTTGCTCCGAAAATTATTGCGAAAGTTATTAGGTACCGTTATTAATTTTGCGAGTAAAATGCTGTATTATACGTCAAATAATTATTGTTGAAATTTTTCAGAGTAATTTTCACAATAATTTTCGGAGTAATTCTCTGACATGTAAAAGGACTTTAACTTAGAAACACATTTTCTAGAGTTTCCTGGCAATAGAAAATTTTGTCGCTTGTACAGTAATGGAAATTTTCTTTCAACCTTGTTTGCCAACAAAATATTTGTATTTCCCTATATTGTATCTCAAGTTAGGGCCGTCTCTGCTACTGCGAAATATTGAAATACACAGCTAGAACGCAGATATAATTTCCTTATAGGAGCAACGCCTAAAAACGAGCACCCATTTTTCTTGTTATTTACAGGCACTTTCGTTACCCTCTCCGTCGAAATTTAAATTCGTTTCCAATTCCATATGTTCATCCCCAATAAATCAGCGGTTATCTCACCACACCGAAGTTCCGAACGAGCATTTGCATGTTATATTATCAGTGACATATTTAAAAAGTAAATGAAGGGAAAAACACGAAAATAAAGACCATTGCAATTAATCTTTATATAATAGGTAGTTTTTCTATAAGTACGTATATTTAAATACTTCCATGAAAATACTGTGGTAAAATTTAAAGCTTCAAACTATAATAAATAAATTGGTTCGCGTTACCCAAACATATCGCATCTGAAAATTTAATATCGATTATAATAGTTAATAAAACAGACAAAATAAGGTGCATAATAAAGAGACGACAGCCGTCCAGAGAAAGTCCGGACAACTGTGAATGCAAATGAATTGTAGGTACTAGATAAAAGATTGTTTATAAAGTTAGATCTTCTGCAAACTTTCAAACACGTATCTATCATAAAATTGCGAGATAAGGGTGGATCATAAAACTTTACCCATATGTCTAATCAGACAAACTGGTCCGTATTTTATGGGTAACATGGGAAGTTAACGCGTCCAGCAAGGAAAGAATATACAAAATGACCAGACTTGAATTTCCGAAATTTAATGTATTCATGGCATGTGATGTTCCTTTCACTATATTTTTCGTCTTTCCTCAAATATGGAAATCTAATCGCGCGAGGTCCGGAGACTTAAACCACCTACACACGATATGATCGATTGTACGACGCGTCGTACGACACGTCGTACTACAAGTTGTAAATAAAGTCGTATAGACAGTCACTGTTTTTGCCTACTTAACAAACCTGCAGTACGACAGGTCGTACCCTCCACACGATGCGATCGATCGTACGTCTCGTTGTACAACATAGTCGTTACGACTGTTTGAACGATCGTTGCACGACGAGATCGTACAATCGGTCGTGTTTGACGGCAGTATGGAGCCGACATAAAATCTGTTGTACAACCGGGGAACAGTAAAAAAATAGCCTGACAGTAGGTTACCAGTGACGTACCTATCAAACATGTATAGGGGATGCACATAAGTTAGCAATTTGTAGAATTTGTTTAGTATTCTTTGCATTTTATTCATCAAATTTCTTGCCAATAGGGTACACATGTTTACCAAATCACCTATAATAAATTTGGAAGACAAGTCATGACGCCTTTAATATCCCTACAAAACTACAGCCTACGTATTAAAAATGGCTGATAATATTTACAGCACACAATTCTATTGAACATCAAGCATAAAACCTACATTGTACAAATCACAACAGCTTATAATGCTACGTTGCAATGTATTCAAAAATTATAAATTTAAATTTTATTATACTACATAAACCAATTACCGAAATGTAATAATTAATCTTTGATTACTTATTTTAACTGTTGAACTATGTGTTGCGATGCTATTTTTGTAATGCAATTCCTAATCATAGCCGAAAACGAACTTTAATATAATATGCTATGATTGTCAAATTTCCAAGGCATTTGTCAAAAATTTTGATAATTAATTGGTAAAAACTCTTTAAACTATTAATTAGTTTAATTTTTTCTGCAATAACCAATTAATTATCAAAATTTTTGACAAAATTCCGTCGAATTGTGAAAATCATGGCATATCATATTTAAAAAATCTCAAAGTTTTATATTAGCATTTTAAAGAGACGGTAAATGGTCAGTTGTACTACCTGTCGTACTGCAGGTTTGAAAGTTAGTAGGCAAAAACTTGTAGTACGACGCGTCGTACGAAGCGTCGTACGACCGATCGTACGACCGATCGTATCGTGTGTAGGGGGTTTAAGCATACCAACTCTGCGCGCCGCGGTACCACCTGAAACTGACGGTGCACTGCTAAGTAAACTGAAATACTAATACTAAATTTAAGACGAAACACAAACACCCATGAACCGCAATTGAACCACCAGCGTTTGCAGTCGCTGTTTAGGCAGTAGCGGAGCTATCGTTCATAAATTAAGGGGTTCACAGGGGGCCCCACATTGTTTTAAGGAGGCATCCATAAATCAACAAGTGCAGGCTGCAAGCGGCTTCATTTCCACTTTTACAAATCGCTTTTCGTACTTCAATTTTTTATTTTTAACTTTGGCTTGAACATTACCGTAATATTACCGCTAAATGTATTCCTATAGCACTTAATTTTTTTATTCAAGTCACGTAAATGTTTGTTATTATAGTTTAAGAAATAAATATATGCAGTTTGTTTTTGTATAAAAGTTTACCTTGACTAACTACTGAATATTTAATTAAAGCCAGTATGATTAAATTACCTGAAGTTTTTATGAAATTTGCATTTCAAAAGGTAAAACCGTGTCTATGACGGAAAAAGGTTGTTAAGAAACTAACTTGAAAATAAAACCAAAAGTACCTAAAGTTATCTGCGACGATAAAACCTAGGGAAAATTTAATTTCCTCATCGGAAACAGCAACTCGGGAACTGAAAAGTAGAGGACAGACCAACCAACGCAATTATCAAGATAAAGAAGACTGATGTGGCAAGAACATCATGTTGTTAGCCTATATAAGATAATGTTAGACAAAGTGCAGATTCGCACTAACGAGATGTTTGTGAATGCTAAAAATATACGATGCCCACTTGCATGGGTGAAACCATTCCTTCTTTTACACTATTTACGGTTAGGTATGCAAATTTTTGTTCACTGAAATAGAATAGGAAGGTGCAATTTTGAATACTGAGATATAGTATTAATGTTTAATGACATTTATTCGCAATAGGACATTTAGAATGGCAAGAAGTAATGTTGAGTAACAGAGCTATGAAAATATTAACAGTTCATAAATTATGTGTATGTGAAGTGAGACTTTAAACAATAAGTTTTCTATATTAAACTTAAATAATTTCTTATTTCTTGATTTCATTTCCAGTTCACATGCATCTCTGAACTGAATTTTCCATGCATATTATAAATGGGTGAGGAATAACTGGGTGTTTGTTAACTAAGAGAAGTGAAGTACTACTTGTAACAATGGAAGAGGTTTTCCAGGATTTCTTGTTAAAGTAGGTACTTGATTTGTAATAAGCGTACAAAAAGTTTTCTAATTAGAGGGAGCTAGGAAAAGTTTTTTCATGTCGTTGATTGAACTCTAGAATTACCAACACAAAGTATTAATTCTTAACCTTGGCGCAAGAATGTTTAAATCCGACATCTATGCAAGATACAACATACGCGATACAGTTCTAATTAGCAAACCTTTTAGGTACTACCTTCCATATAATTTAAGTATTAAAGTGCAGAGGTGTGAAGGAGCTCGATATTTCTAGTGCGCTACTATAGCTAGGCTACAATTTTTGTAGCGTAGCGAGCTACTTTGATTGAAATAGCTCGTATTTATTGTGGCTGTAGCTGTAGCGGAAATCACGTAGCTACGTTTCGCTACATTTATTACATGTTATTGATACCAAATTAAAAAACTACAAGTTAAATCAACTATGATCCAGTGCCTTCCATGGCCTACTCGACCGCAAAGCTATTTGTGTTTAACTTTAGCTCAGTTAATCTAGTGCTGGAGGTTCAGCCAAGCTGTCTCGAGATCGATCCTGGATGTGAATCAAAGTCTACTGCTATTTACAAGAAGCGAAGTGTTCCACCTTTTTAATATACACGGCTACAGTGATGTCACAATCTCCGTTGGTGGCGCTGCTTTGTATGGATTTTGTTTTCAAATTACAGATAAACTTATTAATTTTAATTTGATTTACTTGTAATACGGATATATACTAAATTTAAATTGTTACTGCATTCACGAACTTATATTTAAAATAGACTGTTCTTTGTTTGGCGGCGTTAATAAGAAAATGACTCCTGCATTGATTTTTTCATTATACAGTTCTTGTGCACGATATTTTAGTAATAGTATATTAGATATAAATTCAGAAATGATAGATCTGAAAAGTGAGATTAAGCGGAAATTTTGGTAGCCCCATCTAGTGGTTCCGTGATTTTGTCGCGATGACAAAACCGTCAACATCTATTTACAATATTCTTTTCGGTTACCTTTGGGCAATTTAGTTTATTTTTCCTTGTATACCTTAAAATTATGGGATTACAGTAGTCATATTAAAAATAAACAATATGAATATGGCTGATTCTATTTTGAATTTTCCTTCACGTACGTACAGAAAGGGTAAAACACAATTATTGAAACGCTTTACATTTAAATGAAGCAAAAACCGCGAAATATAGGGTAAAATGGTTTGGTGACAATTGCTGGAATGCAGCTAAGTAGTACTCGAATAGCAATTGCTCAGTAACTACCTACATTGTTGGTTATATGGTTCCACGATGACACTACCTTAATAAATTTAATAAAAACACAAACTTCATGAACAATACATTTGTGAAAAATATTATATAGTATGTTTCTCTCAATTTGTTCTATTAAATATACAAAAACATAGCACATTGTACACGTAAAAAAAGTGATTCTACGTTACGCTCGCTTGTAGAGTCAGCGAGAAATGTTTTCACCAGTATGATACCAGTGAACACGCTTTTCTGAGAAATATAAGAGGTACCATAATGTACTTCTTATTGTTTTATATAGGTATGTTGGTAACACTGTTAACAAGATGAAATTAAATATAGAAATGTGCTATATTTCTCGGTAAAGCGGGTTACAGTGGTATAAGACTGGTGAAAACATTTGTCGCTGACTGGACATTAAATATTTACACTCACGGGTAAACCGCTACTTTTTTTTAACTTGTACAACAATCTACTATTTTTCGCTACTAACCTGAGAAGTCCCAATTACTTCTTTTCTCTAATGAGAAGTTATATTTCTCAACCTAGGTAAATAATGATAATGAAAAATTACCTAGGTAATTAATAAAATAAACCTTCAATAAACCCGATGTTATTGGTTTTGTTTTTTACTTTGACAACTGCAGTTTCAGGCTACTAAATATTTAAAAACTCATGTGGAAATACACGAATAACATTTCTAGTAGTGAAAAAAATAGTAAAAAGAAGATTGCTCTCAACCTCGCAACTTATTTCCCTCGCTGCTTTGCAGCTCGGAAAGAATAATGCTCAGTTGAGTAAGTTTCTTCTCTACCTTGGCCCATAATGTACTATTATATTTAACGAGTTAGTAATAAAAAGAGAAATGTAAATCTCTATTAACTTGTTTAATCATGCAAATATAGAAATATGTCTTCCATCGTTTCCGCTTATTTTGGAGTTTAAATCAGAATATCCATCGGTGTTATTACAAGCGAATTTCAACTTTTATAGCAAGAAGTCTTAATCAACTAGAAATTTTGAATGTAATTGGCATCGTTACCTTAATTGGAACTACTTTTATAAAACGTCATAAATACGATTATCCACTTCGTTAAAATCCGTATATTTAATGAAGTGTTACTCTAATCTTCCAATTATTTAATAAAATTCATGTTTAAAAAATAAATTTCCTAATCAAACTTTATAACTTATTTTAAATAATTTTTATAGTAGGTATGTAGAATGGATGTTGAAATAACAAATGATATGTGTATTACGAAATCTGTTTCGAATTTAGCAGCATGACTGAGCTGTTTTGTAAAACTGAATCACGTCCTTATTTATTCATTTTCAAGACAATATAATTTGAAAAGACAACCCATTCTAAAATACTTTCGAAATTATTAGAATTATTTAGAATTTATACCTGATTAAATAGTTTCAGCTTCTATTTTGTACTTGTTCATTAGGCAGGCGCTAATTATTATAGTAGACGCAGTTAGAATTAGAGACAAAAGCTTAGTTATTGTGAATAAAATCGTATCCAAGTAATATTGCGGTGGAACACTAGGACAGCTGTCAGTGCGTTCCAAGAGTTTGCAGATGAATAATTTCGATGATCCCTATTCCTGTTCTATAGGAGCGTCCTGTGACAGTGTGACCCAGTTTGATATCGGTTTCTCAGAAGTAGAAGCACAAGAAGTAGGACACATATACTCACGCTCTTGCATACTAATGCAAAATTGACATTAAAAATCATAAAGTAATAAGCTTCGGAACTCATTCAGGTTGTTTTACATCTTGGTTTATATAAGGAAACAAAATTGGTCTGCTGTAAAGAAATAAAATTATAATACGCAGGGGAAAAATAATTTAAACTAAATTTAAATTGCTGTAGTAGTTGGAGGATTGAGGTGAATTAATTAAATAAGCGTATGTTTACAAATAAGGCTGAAAAACAAATCCTACTTAACGCTTTAATCCGCTTTAGTATCAATTAGCAAAAAATCAAAATCCCTTAATGCACTGTTGATCCGAGACCAGTGAGTAATTACGCTTTATGGTTAATTCATGACCGAATCTTGCTGATCCTAGAACAGGGTCTCTAAGTGTGCCAAGAAGTGTTACGTAGCTGCAGAACCGGTAATCCTAGGAACTTGAACGATGCTGCAGGAATTACAAATGAGGCTTAGGGCTTAATTAAGAAATAGCAACTTTATTTTATTTTCTACAGTACTTGGTGCTTGTAGAGAATTCTGGCTGTGCTTCGTGTAATTAATAAGAAATCGCATTCACTGAATTCGTTTGGGGTTTCTTTAAGGACACCGTTGAATATTATAAATACATTTCAACAATAATTATTTGCAAGTTGATAAAATATTATTACAGTCAGTTGTATATATGTAACGCCTCTAACGCAAAAACTAGTGGACGATTTTGATGAAATTTGAAATGAAGGGGTATATCGAAATTTCATCGACAAAATTAGCTTTTCAAAAAAATCCGAAACCGGAAGCGGAAGTTGGACATGTTTTTTTGGAAAAATATTTTTCAGAAGCATAACTCAAAAACCAGTTTATCCATTAACCATTAACCATTATCTGATCAGGTTTCGCAACAACTTGTTTGAAAGCCCTTTGGCGGCACTACACCATGAAACAAAATTATTTAGTAAATCTAAAAACAGTCGCAACGGCGCGGCGCGCTCTTACAAAAATTATGAAACTTTTGAAAAATTATTAGAAAAAAACTTTTCACACGATTTTGTTTAAATTTTCTATACTTATGCAGCTTGGTATTACCTACATTTTTATTTTTTTGATGAACGTCAGAATTTCACTGTGGCGTCCTCTACGAGGTTTTGAAAATCGGAAATTTAGCTCCTATAGCGCCTTTATTATTGAAAATATGAAAGAAGTTTAAATATAAAAGTTATTCAGTATATAATTCTGCATTCTCCTAAATGTATATCATGTATACAGGGCGTTTGATTTCCACAGTATAATAAGCAACTTTGTTATTTTAAATGAAACATCCTGTATATTATTATATAATTGAATGCATAATTTAATTGTCTATCACATAGTGTAAGGTATTCATATAGCTAAAATGTATGGTTGATGAGAAATTCGTGAATTTTGAATATTATGTTGGAGCGATCGTCTGACTTCGCCAGCTGTAATTTCTAGCCGGTACCTAGGTATAGATCATAGATAGATAAATGTCTTTCTTCTGTTCATATCGAATCCGTATAGTCTCGTTCTTCTCGCTAGGCATTAAAATGCTTTTCAGGGTCTGCCTCGCGAAATATCCTACTGTTGAATACCAAAAACAAAACGTTTATTTTTAGTATGGAAAAATCCAGGGGAGGTTTGCACCTCCCCTTTTTTTAGATAATATAATAATAATAAATGCCTTTTATTGAAAACCATGCAAGTAGGTACACAGGTAAAAATAATGTTGTTTATCTGGGCGAAGTTCAGCCTAACAGTAGAGAGTATACGCTGCTCCTCCACTGTTCCGTCACATGAGTGGGTATAAAAGAAAAATAAATGATAACAATTCTAGTATATTACTGTAGATTAGATTAGACTACGATCATTGTTCGGACAGGAGTTTCTATTTATGAAAATTTTAAATTTGGCAGCTGTAAATGTTTTTATATGATTAAGTAGACGATTGTAGTAATTTGTGATATTAGAAGAAAAAAATCGTTTAAAAATTTCAGTAGTTATTATGTTGCGGGATTGTAAGCTAGAGTTTCTTTAAATCGTATATTAAGGTTATGTATAGGTATCAGTACGGAAACAAAGTTCATTGCATAAATATATTGGTGTATTTTGTGTTTGGCAGGCCCATCAGAAGCAGGATCCATACATGGTATCTGCGTAATCAAGTTGAGAACGGACTAAAGAATTGCATAACATTGTCTTCACTTTTTGATTTAAAATACAGAGTGATGATAAAGTATCGCACAAAAATCATATTCTGGTTATTTAATGTTTTTGCGGAAAATCCTGAGACCCGTCGATTTTTGTTTTTAAATCGGCATTTAGGCATATAATTTTCAACCCCCCACCCCTCAGCCCCTATGTGCTAGCAACCCCAACTTTAAAAATTTAAATAGGAAGATACCCTTTGTGACACCTCTTTTGATAGGTCTTTTTATTTTTAATATAAGCAAAAAAAGTTTTTCAAAATCGGTTGATAAACAACGGAGATATTTAACAAAATGTAATCAATGTAAAAAATGGGGTTGACATTTAAAAAAAAATTATGACGTCACAGCGTAGAAATAATGGCACAAATCCTGAGACCCGTTAATTTTTATTTTTAAATTGCCATTTAGTCAGGTAATTTTAATCCCCCCACCCCTCAACCCCTAAGTGATAGCAACCCCAACTTTAAAAATTTAAATAGGAAGATACCCTTTGTGACACCTCTTTTGATAGGTCTTTTTATTCTTAATATAAGCAAAAAAAGTTTTTCAAAATCGGTTGATAAACAACGGAGATATTTAACAAAATGTAATCAATGTAAAAAATGGGGTTGACATTTAAAAAAAAATTATGACGTCACAGCGTAGAAATAATGGCACAAATCCTGAGACCCGTTAATTTTTATTTTTAAATTGCCATTTAGTCAGGTAATTTTAATCCCCCCACCCCTCAACCCCTAAGTGATAGCAACCCCAACTTTAAAAATTTAAATGGAAAGATACCCTTTGTGATACCTCTTTTGATAGGTCTTTTTATTCTTAATATAACAAAAAAAAGCTTTTCAAAATCGGTTGATAAATAACAGAAATATTTAACAAAATGTAATCAATGTAAAAAATGGGGTTGATATTTAAAAAAAATTATGACGTCACAGCGTAGAAATAATGGCCGATCAAAACCACACTTTTAGGTCAGGAAGTGCCCTTTTTAATGTTACCATTTACGGCGTGTTTGAGCCGTTTCTTGTCGAATATTGACATTTTCATTAGATTACATTTTATTAAATATCTCCATTATTTATCAACCGATTTTGAAAAACTTTTTTTGGTTATGTTAAGAATAAAAAGACCTATCAAAAGAGGTGTCACAAAGGGTATCTTTATATTTAAATTTCTAAAGTTGGGGTTGCTAGCAGTTAGGGGTTGAGGGGTGGGGGGTTGAAAATTATATGTCCAAATGCCAATTTAAAAACAAAAATCGACGGGTCTCAGGATTTTCCGCAAAAACATTAAATAACCAGAATATGATTTTTGTGCGATACTTTATCATCACTCTGTATATCTATTTTGGTATATTAACTTGAAGTTGCAGTATGCTTTTTGAAAGTTTCTAGAAATATGTTCCGTAAATCTCAGATCTGTATCAATATGACGTCCTAAATTCCTGACTTTGTCTGAAGGGAAAACTTCTACATGATCGACAGTTACAGAAATATTTGAAACAGCTTACCTCTCATTTTTTCTTCCAAATATCATCAAAGCAGCTGTTTTCTGGGATTAATATTTAGACAGTGCTGCCGTGAAGTATCGACCACCGTCGACCATCTGCTGTAAATCGTATAGTTGATAGCAGTTAGGTACAACTGCTTGTTAAACTTCATCGGATGGAAACGACAGATACAGTTGCGTATCATCAGCGTAAAAGTGTGTTACTTTATTTCCATCATAGGCTGATAATATATCATCAATGATTTTCAGCAAAGCAGTAGAATAGCTATGATAGGCCTTAAACCCAGATTGTATTGCTGATTGTAACTGTTGTTCAAGAATCAAGAATTTTGGTAACATACTTATTGGTCTAATATCAGGACTTTTTTGGTAAAGGAGTATTAATTTCTTTTTTCCATTCACTTGGAAATGGTGAATTTTTTAAACAGTAATTTACAATATTATGCGATTGTATGGTAGTAGATATATGCTTAGGTGAATTGTTATAATATTTATCTTCTCTGAGCCTACAGATTTATTTTTTAATTCTTTGATCATTTTGAAAACTGTTTCTTCAGTAACAAGCTGAAAAGTTATTTTAGCTTCCACTGTATTTTTAATAATATTATTATTATAAACGCAAATGAATTCGAGAACGGGTTACATTTTAGGAACAGAATTTATAAAATAATTATTGATATAAAATATAAGAATATAAAAACTTTAGTTTGTGTTAAAAGCAATGAATAAAGAACATGTTATATGCTTCTAAGTATAGATATTAGTATTCAACAGTTTTTGATAAATAATTAAATACACAGGCATACTATTTAGCACCAAAGTTTTAGTACTAGGTGTCTATCTTTGGAGTTATATCTGGCTGTAGTAGGCAACTAATAAAAAATCGAAACTATAGTGTGTTGAATAGTTGAATTCAAACAGTATAGTGTCGACAGCCAGACTAAACAATTATCCAGCCACACAGGGCACATAGAGGCGGACTATGCGATTAATACTATTAACTGTTACAGCATAAACCGCTTTGCTTTATGTGACATCTCTAAATAAATTACACGACACCGGCTTTCCAATACAGTCTTAGACTGAAACAAGCATTAAGTAAAACCAATATTATTAGAGCGAAAATTAAAATCATAAATTCAATGTCTGTCCAAGCAAAACTATTTGATTCAATAATAATAATGATAATAATAATAATAAAAATAATAATAATAATAATGGCCTGAGTACATTAAATTCCTTTTTCACACGTTTTATTGAATCAATTAAATTTTTATTGTAGATTAATTGCTCACAGACAACGAACGGGCGTGAAAAAGCCAATATTAATGCGGCGACGTGTCTAGATTTTAGTCTGAAGTTTTAACGCGTGCTACAAAGCACAAAAATAAAACGCAGACAGATTCTTTTATACGAAAATAAAACGAACGTAATTCCTTTCACACCTTGATGACAACGAATTTAACAGTTTAAGTGACGTGAAAATATTTTTGTAGGTGTCAGTGTGTCACATTTAGTCATTTTATACCTTGGTGCCGCATATTATGTACCTACCTACTCACTTGGAAATAATTTTTGATACCTCTTGTAGTATGTTACATGTTTACGAGTATGTAAGGAGTGTCAACTGAACTATTAACGCAATGATTGTAAATGGCATTTGCTTTGCTTTTAATAAACCGAACGGAAGGAAATTTGATATATAATGAGAGAGTGGCAGGTCTTGCGTTGTTGAGGATTTCCGCTACGGGGAACAACTTGTTGAATACAATATCATGCAAGTAATTTTGTTATATGACGCATGTAGTGTGGAATCCTTACTACGATTTGATTTTGAACAATGACAAGAGAGAAGTTTGCTTTTTATAACCTGCCTCCTATATCTTGGCATTAAATGTCAAAATTCAGTTAGTCTTTGGAAAAATGAGTCCCTAGGGTAAAACCTAGAGGTGATAAAATTCAGCCGACATCATTGTTCTGGCCACACACCAGATTCTTAGTTGCTATATGTAGGTACTAGCATTAGGCAGAACGGACATCATTAGATATAAGAATTTTGTTATTCTATATTTTATTTGTTTGTACAAATTAATAATTATTTTGAATTATTTCCGTTACCAGTATTTTCTTGAGTACGACAAATATCCCTTTCAATATCCAATAACTCCGTTTTATTAGTAAACTTACTCAAAAACAGAATTCAGGAAAAATGAAAAACGCTTCGTTTTTGTTTCTTTTATTAATTGTTGAGGATGGAACCAAGTCAAACCGGACCGACTTGTGTCTTTTTTAAGTTTAATTAAGTAATTTCAGAAAGAAAAGATAGTATAGCACCCTATATGCCAAAGAATGGTTTTTACCTGATTCGATAACTACGCGGCTTCGTACTTCATATGGTAACATTTTCTAATAAAATTTAATTCAAATCTAGTTTAGTACCCACTTGAGTGTCGAAGCGCAGGGACGTGTTTTCTGCGGTCCGATATCACGAGTGTCTGTGTCTGTGCGATAGAGTGTGAATGCTATTTTTAATATTGCACGAAGTTCGCTCATACAGTGTATGGTAAATCAAAATATAAATTTAAAGTGTTCGGCCGAAATGGCCAACACTTACAGCAATTACTTTGGAATACAGCCTGGACAATCAAATAACCTAACGTACTATGAACAAAATACTCCTATGCAGTACACACAGATGGCAAATATGCCTTATCATTCACAACAAACAATGTCGACACAACCCCAACAACAACAACAAATAACATACTTTAGTCAACCACATCCAGTTACACATCAAGAGCTACCACCACTTAAATTGACTCGTTCTGCTAACGAATGGAATATAGTACAACACAATAAGAAAAGACTAAGAAGCCCAGAAATAACAAATAAACAAAAACAATCTAAAATTACGGATTATTGGCTGGGTGATAATAGATACGCCAGCCTAGAAATAGAAAAAGAAAATGGAGATGAACAAATGTCAGACTCCGAAGAAGATGTAGATCAAGGGAATAAACCGAGAAATGAACCCAAACCGCCTCCAATATTTGTAGCAGGAGTAAAAAATATTAAACCACTAACAACATTGTTGGATAATATTGCTAAAGACAAATACGTTCTGAAAGCCCTAAACAACGAGGAGGTAAAAATACAACCCAAGGAAGGGGAAATATACAATATTATCAGAAAAGCACTAGATGAAAAAAATACACAATATCACACATACAAGGCTAAAAACGACAAAACATTCCGAGTAGTCTTAAAAAACATTCATCCCTCAACTGAAATAGAAAACATAAAACAAAACCTACAACATATGGGTCATGAAGCAACCAATATTTGGAACATCAAAGGAAGACTAACGAAAAAAGAACTACCCATATTCTTTGTGGACCTAAAACAAAATGAAAACAACAAAGACATATACAAAATCAAACTATTCATGAATACTGTCGTAAATTTTGAGGCGCCTCGCCCTAAAAGAGAAATACCACAATGCACCAGATGTCAGAGCTTCGGACATACGAAGAACTTCTGCCATAAAGAGCCACGATGCGTCAAATGCATAGAAAATCATCTAACGAAAGAATGCCCAAGAAATACAAAAGATTCAAATGTGAAATGTGTTAACTGTCACGAAAATCATCCAGCTAATTATAAAGGATGTTTCGTGTATAAACAAATACAACAAAAAATTTACCCGAGATTAAGGGAAAAATACATACAACCAGGAACAACATATGCAAACGCAACAGGGCAAAATATACAAGAAATACAAAACACTAATAATGTCAACGAACCAAGAGTTCTGTCGGAACAAACAAATGACATGACCGAACTGAAGATCATGATGAAAAATTTAATCAATCAAATGGGGACAATTATGAACCTCATTACCACACTAGTTAGCAAACTGTCATAATGGCGCAGATACTAAAAATAGTAGTGTGGAACGCCAATGGTCTGTGCAATCATGCACAAGAAATTCAACAATTTTTACAAAATAATGAAATTGACGTAATGCTAATCTCAGAAACTCGTTTTACCAACAAAAGCCATATAAATATTCCAAATTACCTCATTTATAATACCAATCACCCTGATGGAACGGCACATGGTGGAACGGCTATCATCATCAGAAAAGGCATCAGACATCACCAACTCAGCAACTATAATCCAGAACATCTACAAGCGACCACAATCGAAGTAACAGAAGCAATCAATTCCTTAAAATTATCAGCAGTTTACTGCCCACCGAAACATAATAACAAAAAAGATGATTATGGACAATTTTTTAGAACCCTCGGTAATAGTTTCATAGCTGGTGGGGATTACAATGCCAAAAATGTATATTGGGGATCAAGGCTGACAACAACCAAGGGTAGAGCGTTACTTGCAGCTATGAAAGAAAATAATTTGGGCTATTTATCAACAGCACAACCAACTTACTGGCCTACGGACCCAAGAAAAATACCAGACCTACTAGATTTATGCATAATAAAAGGGGTAAATAACAAAAAAAATTAAAGTTGAGTCGAGCTTGGATCTATCCTCGGATCACTCGCCGGTTATTGTCACCATGTACACAAATATACAATACACGAATAAGCAAGCATTCCTCTGTAGCAAGAGAACTAACTGGGAACTATACAAAGAGAAAATGGAAGAACTCATTGATTTTAACATCTCGCTCAAAAACACCGAAGAGGTAGATGAAGCGGTAGATAAGATAACTAAGGTTATTCAAACTGCAGCTTGGATAGCTACACCAGAGCAAAAGAAAAACCACAGCAAAGAAGAATGCCCCATTATTGTAAAACAAAAAATAGCCGAAAAACGAAAAATAAGGAAGCGGTGGCAACTTACAAGATCAGAAGCAGACAAAAAGATTTTTAACAAGGCGGTAAAAGACCTTAAGAAGCTGCTGTTGGATTTGAAAAACAAATCAATGCAAGAATACCTAAGTAGATTATCAGCTACTGAAGCAACCGATTATTCGTTGTGGAAAGCAACGAAACGACTAAAAAGACCACGACAGCATATACCACCAGTTAAAGGAAAAGACGGAAAATGGGCCAGAAATAATCAACAAAAGGCTGCAGCATTTGCAGAACATCTGGTAGATGTGTTTAAACCGTTCGATACAGAATTGACACAAGAAGATCAACGCGAAGTGGACGAAATACTGGAAGCCCCATATCAAATGGATATGCCCATTAAAAAATTCTCGTATGCAGAAGTTGAAAGCACCATAAAATATGAGCTGAATCCCAAAAAGGCGCCGGGCTTTGATTTAATTACCGGAAAGATACTCAAAGAATTGCCAGACAAAGGAATGAAATACCTATTGTATATATTCAACGCTTCAATACGGTTAGGATACTACCCAACTTCCTGGAAAATAGCTCAAATTATTATGTTACCCAAACCTGGTAAAAATGTTGAAGAAGTAACTTCATATAGGCCGATAAGCCTACTACCAATTCTTTCAAAGGTCTTTGAGAAGTTAATATTAAAAAGATTGAAAGTAGTGATAGAAGAAAGGGAACTAATTCCAGAGCATCAGTTTGGATTTCGAAACAATCATGGAACAATAGAACAAATCCATCGAGTGGTAAAGAAAATCAACAATAGCCTTGAAAGGAAGTGGTACTGTTGTGCTGTCTTCCTTGACATAAGCCAAGCATTCGATAAGGTTTGGCATAAAGGGCTATGCTACAAACTTAAGAAGAACTTACCACACCCCTACTATGAACTACTGAGATCGTATTTAACTGAAAGACATTTTTTAGTGCGGCAACAGGATGAACTGACTGATTTAAAACCTATATCATCTGGGGTACCTCAAGGGAGTGTATTGGGGCCAACATTATACTTACTTTATACAGCTGACCTGCCAAAATCCAGACTAACTACTACCGCGACATTTGCAGATGATACAGCTATACTATCATCTCACCCAAATCCCGAAGATGCTACGAGGCACGTACAACGTAACCTTAATAAAATACAAATGTGGTTGAAAAAGTGGAAAATTAAAGCGAACGAAGATAAGTCAGTACAAGTTACTTTCACCACGAAACGAGATAACTGCCCCCCTGTAATGTTAAATGGAAAACAGCTGAACCATACAGATCATGCAAAGTATCTTGGTATACACTTGGATCGTCGAATGACTTGGCAAAAACACATATTCTCTAAAAGAAAGCAGCTAGGATTAAAGCTAAGACAGATGTATTGGATGATAGGCAGACAGTCACAACTAACCCTTGAAAACAAAATGTTAATATATAAAGTTATTATAAAACCCATATGGACATATGGAATTCAACTTTGGGGATCTGCCAGCAAAAGTAATATTGAAATCATTCAACGCTTTCAAAACAAATTTCTAAGAACAATAGTAAATGCACCGTGGTATGTTCCCAACACAGTGATACATAGTGATTTGTGCGTGCCCTTGGTGAAAGAAGAAATAAAAAGGTTTAGTGTCAAGTACAGTGAAAGAGTGGAAGTGCACCCAAATAGACTAGTCGAAAAACTTATGGACACAACAGACGAATTAAGACGTTTAAAAAGATTCAAACCTTCAGATTTACCCTCCAGGTTCGATTAACTCTGACATTAATTTTAATTTTAATTTTCTTAATAGTAGGTAGTTAAGACAGGTAAAATAGCGTATGTTAAAATAACGTAAGCTAAGAACTATATGGAGAACACTCACAGGAGTGTCTCCACAAGTCAATTATGTATGTATGTAGTTGTAAGTATGTATGTACATAGTTATAACATAAGAAGAGCTGATTGTCCTTATCTGGATAGATTGTTCAAATTAAAAATTTAAAAAAAAAAAAAAAAAAAAAAAAAAAATCTAGTTTGGTGTTGTTAGAAAAGCCATGCGAAAAATATTGTGAAAAATATAACGTGTTAAGTGGTTGGTACTGTTGGTAGGGTGCCTTAGATGATATTAACATGGTATGAATTAGGACGCAGACAACTTTTGACGTAGTAACATTTTTCTTTCTACTCATAATATTACAAATATCACATTCATATTAAAAGTTACTGAACTTATAGAGATGAAAAATTGTACCTCCCCTTCTATGGTTATACATTTATGTAACTTAGAAACAGAAAAGACAATATCTGTCAATATCATCCCAAGGTACCCTAGTTTTTTTAACTTATAGGTAAAGAGGTAGTGATCGAAAACACAATCAAGTTCCATAACGTTTTGAAGGACATTTGTCCATTACAACTATAACTTAGGTTGCAGGAGGAGTTTGTTAGTTACAAACATGTCGTTTTACCCCCTATAGAAAGGATACATAGTACTGAGTAAGGTTAATTCATTAGTACATATTCAGACACAACAAACTTGTGATTGATAAATTTTCCTTTTTTTTATAATAGTTCTTAATAAATGAACATCCGCTGCTGCGAAAATATAACAGTACCTGTGCGTTGTTAGCAGAGGTAAGTGGCCTGTTCCTTATAGTTGCACAAAAATACGACAAACTTAAAAAATAGGGAGAAACAACCAGTACAATTCAAACATCAGCAAAGGACATTAGACATTACGATATGGTTTAGATTAGAGAATTTTAAACTGACAGTTTTAGCATAGACCATTGCTCTGAATTGGCACTGGATTGAAAAATTTTCACTTACAATACCACAAGTAGTCAAAGTTATGTCGATTATTTTTGAGGTGGTATCACGAATGTCCTTTGCGCTTGCATATATGAATCACACGAGTGCGAAGCACGAGTGTAATTCGCAAAAGCAAAGGACATGGGTGATAGTACCACCTCAAAAATAATCTACTTAACTTTGACTAAGAGTGCTATTTGAGAGACAATTCATTGAATTAAGTCTACTTTTAAAAAATAATTTTGTCCAAAATTTAGTTGTCATTTCATTTCCGTAACGATATGTGAACAAAAAAATGTCGGTTCGTATTACCCGTGAAAATTTTCACGAATGAAAATTATCAGTACAATTCATTTTGATGCCTCTCCATTGGTGAATTTTTGACAGATGACGTATGAAATGAATAGTCAGTGGAGTAATTTATTACGAACGGAGATGACCTGACGGACACCTACAGAACACTGCTTATCTCACACAGTTCAGAAAAATGTTCTTTTGGAGGTGATTCAAAAATAGTATTGACAAAAACACTTGCATAGAGCTAGTACTTAATTTATTACGGACAATAGAGTTATGGCCTATACTAAAATTGAATATTAAGTTATAGCATCCTGTGGGATCATAAGCACAAAACACTATTGACAATTTTTTAATCGTATCTATATAATAATGTACAACAGCACATGTGTACCCCAGCACTTTTAAGCTCTATGCAAGTGTTGTGACCCCAGAATTTTATTTCTGTAGTTGGAGTCTGCTCCCCCTGTCAGTCACCATTAATTTAGTCTTATGTTGGTATCTCTAGACTGAGTTATTCTCTTCATTTTTAGGTAAAACGGTAGTGTTTTTATTCTTCCTGATACTGGGTATTTATGTACTACTTTCTTTCTGTCGTGTCTTCAGAAACTCTGCTGTTGTCGCTATATTAGAGGTTTTATTGATTTTGAGTTACATATTTTTCGCATTACAATATTTCAGGTACTATTTTTCTATCCAATAGTCGATATTGGTCTCGATCATGTTCTTGTGTTTGTTTTGTAGAATATGGGTGTATTCTCACCATCTCTCGATCCGATTTCCTTCCCTTTTCTCATAGAAAGATACCGTTTACGTCTTCCACTTATCTTTATCTTTCTAGTGACCTCATTGCTCATTGGTATAATTTGCCATTGCACAGATGCATGTACATTCCTTATCGTTTGGAAAGACGGAAAAGAAGAGGACCTAAAAGGCATCGCTGCTGGTGATAACAAGAGACACGAAGAGCGAAATAGTTTAGATAGGTGCTTTAGACTCAAAAAGAAGAAGACAATTAATTTAGTAGGTACTTTATAAGAATATTTACTAAGTTTAATTAAATTTAAATTAATTAAAGCTCTTTTTAAGGACTATCCAATTCACAAAAAAATTAATATGGCTGCCATATGAAAAACAAGAGATAGCACTAATAATTTGAAAACAATAATGACAATCGGGGGTTTCTGTTTGCATCAAATAATTTGTCTTAAAAAAGTGTCTCAACATTGTAAAACTTTAGAAGCGGTCACATTAGGTGTTATCGAGTTATTGAAGAAAATAGAAATCTGCAAATTTTGGTTTTTTAAAATTATCTTAACACATGAAAAAGTTAGGATGAATTTGAAATCAGATTTGTCTCGAGTATTGAATTCTACAAAACATTCCCCATTTAACCGTTACTATATGTCTTCTAATAACCGAGATACCAATGGTGAGCATCGAAATGGACAGATTGTGTCGAATCCGTTAATGACACTTTCATGTACCTACACTATTTTTTCAGAAATTGCATGATTAAATTTAAATTAGATGCCTTATGTAGTAATTTAATATTGACAACTAATATGATGTAAATTAAATTCGTTCTGTTTCTGTTGTTTACATGGTGAATAGTCACAAAAAACAAAATTTTGTATTGTTTAAAAGTATAACGTCATTTTAATTGGGAAGGTTTATTTTCCTAATTCAAAACGATCTAGTAATGGGCAAAATACCATTTCAGAAAAAAACTGGTAACTTATTTTTTTTATAGATTCCCTTGATTACGGTATTCAATGTTATTATTGTTATATTAGTTAAAATTTACCCAACTGAAATGCGAACCATCTAAATATGTATCTGATTGTCAAAATGTCAACCGCGTGCAAGTGGGTATGGGTGAAGTATTTAATGTTTGGAGTTAATATACATTTGTATACTATTATTAGCTACTATTACAAATGTATATTTATTCGTTAGAAATAAATCGCTCTAAAAAATTAACATGTGCTGAACTTGATATAGGTTAACCCATTTCAGTTTCATTGAAATGCGTTTTAATTTACTAATGTGCATCCAGCGGATAGCGTATGTGCAATGAATAATAGCCACAGCAAGTGAATACTAGTTAAACATGAAATTCAAAACGATTATGCGATCTGGTATATTGATGACACTCGTTTTAATAAATATGATAAACTGTATATGGAAAAACTTGGAATGTTTAAAGAAAGTTTGAAGTTTTTGATTTTCAATCTACATCTGATTAATTTTTCCTATTCAAGATTCTGACATTTAATCCAACTAGCAGTATTGCTAAAACTCAATTCGAAACCATCCCGGGGGTTATATTCGAGTGGCCTTTTGATGCGATCGCCGTACTAGTGAATGATTTTCGACGAAATTGCCGTTGCTTACAATCGAAGAAGAAAGCCTTCCATTTTGTTAACAAAGTTCTTTGAAAAACCGTCTAAAATTGCTCACCAATTTTCCGCGCATCTATTAGGTTTTTATCATCAGCACCTTTTTTGCTTTCTTTCGGTTTCCGGTGCCAACCACAACGGCTTCGACTAAATCTGTGTAAGAAGATAAGATGTCGTATAAGTCCATCAGTCTTATAATGCGATTACTTTGCCGCAGAGGTAGATACCGCTAGCGAATGATTGGAAAATTAAAGCTTCTGAAGCGGATTTTAATTTAGGAGATCTCAGGCCTGAAAACACAAATTATTAATAAGCTATGGTGGAACTCTCCGAGATCTTAAATTAAAACCAGATAAAGTGGGCGTCCAAAAAATTAAATATGTTCAGTAAATATCCAACCTCTCAATTTCATTTTCAAACTGAATTAAAATCTGTTCTTGTAAATGCGAAAGCTGGGCAGCAGACCTACGCCATTTAACATTTTTAAAAATTTAAAGGCAATTTCAAAATCCAATTTACGAGAGCCATTTGCGTCCTAGAACTGTGGTTGCCCTAATATTAGTGAATAATAGAAACACTTGAAGTGCAAGGACTTTCAGGATAATTAAATGTCGAATATAAAAAAGGTTTCTATTAATTTTATATTAATTATAAAAAATCATAACACAATGAATAGTAGCCATAAATCTTCCTAGTGTTTTATAAATTGTGTACTAAATTACCGAGTCCTTAAACAAAAGCAAAGGGGGTCGATGCGACTGAGTAGGTACGGGTTCCAATTTCTATTATGAATGAGGGTAGGTTCAAACGCCATTCGGGTCCGTTTGCTATGAGAATTGAGGAACCACATTATAGGTACGTATTGGTAGTTAGTGATGTGGCGTTACCCTTATTGTTAGTGTTTGTACATTTAGATATTATAAATATCTTAGACATCTATGTCTTGTTTAGGGGATTGTTAGGGAAAAAAGTTAACAAAAAAAGTTGCGGATTGTGTTTTCGATTTTGAAAATGTGTAGAGTTTCTCGCAACTTTTCCCATAAATTGTATCATTGCCGGTTTCGGTAGAAATAATATTTATGATAAAAGTCAATTCTTTATCGTTTTATTCGAGTTAGAGTTATTACGGGTCATATCCCAAATTTTGGATATGTTCCGAATAGTGCTATCAAGTGGACCTTTGACGTTTGGTCAAGTCATGTGACTTTTTCCTGTTAATGGGGTTCCAATAAATTATTACTATTAGACTACGGAAGCATCACTTGCGTTCCCGATTACCGTTATCGTACCGAAACCTCATTCAACATCTATAAGCCTTTTCGACAAACAATTACAGCCCAGCTAGCTGCAATTTAATTTCTATTTAAAAATTTAGAAAACGACTTTCGAGTATTTAAAACAAGGATCATTTCCAATGTGTATAATTTTTGTAATCCATTTGAAATCAAACATTTGACGTGTCATAATTTATTGTAACAGTTTTTCAATAGACAACTTCTTTTTAAGATGCAGAGAGACAAGAAGCTCTTCCCTAGCGCTATCCCTTTTTATCGGGAGTACCAACAATTCAAGCTAAATGTACTAAATTTTGCAATATGTCTGGTATCTTTAGTGAATAGTGGTAATTTGTAGTGGCATGCCTTGTGTATATACAACATAACCTTACCAAATCGCACTGTCTCTTCGACTTTTCGTTTGGTAAGGTTATGTTGTATAAATACTAGGTATGCCACTACAAATCAGCACTATTCACTAAAAATATTGCATAATTTAGTACATTTAGCTTGAATTGTTGGTACTCCCGACAAAAAGGGATAGCGCTAGGGAAGAGCTTCTTGTCTCTCTTCATCTTAAAAAGAAGTTGTCTATTACGGTGTATTTTTATTTGATATTTTGTTTGTGTCTTAAATTGGCTATATTGATGAAATAAAACGTTTGTTAGCCTTATTGTTTGTGTAGTATGCTCAGTTTATGTTGATTTACCCACTAACGAATTTCAGAAGTTGACGAGTTGTGGTTGTAAAAATAAGGCTGTAAATTATTTATTTGATATTCAACATCTTACGTATCTTCGGTTATCTGCAACTGAGAAAAGAGTCACTACCTATAGCATCTCACAATTTTAGCGTTACAGTGGCGCCTATTTTATAATTCCTTTTCTTGATCTGTTAACCTTCTGTTAACAACATTTTCTTTTGAATTCAAGAATTTGCCCCGTCTCCGTAGAGTTTAGTCGAGGTAGTAGGTACATAGTAGTATCTATCAAACTTCGTCGTGAAATGCAAAAGATCAAATTAACTGTTGACAACTTTTATATAAGACTTAGGGCTATTCATCTATTTAAACATGCCTATACTTTATATCGCCTTTAAAATTAACATAATATGTGGTATAGGTTGTAGTTTATTGGACCTGAGGCAGGCAATGTTAATTACAGATTCTGAATGTGTAGCCAATTACAGCAAATGGGTTACCAATCACATCGTTTAGGATAATTATAGCGATGTGGAATTATATGTGGGTTTACCAATACCCTCTCACTCATATGAATTAAATGAGTAGATACCCCAAATACGAAATTCATTGATTCATGCCCAGAGAAGCATTTGCTATTCATTTTCTGGAAAAGCTTTCAGTTCAAATTTATATACTAGTATCACTTGTTTGATAAAAACCATAAATTCCTATTCGTTGGAAAGAATATTTTTACATAAACATAAGTACAATAAAAAAAGGAAATCGTTTTATACCGTGCCGTCCTCGATATTGATGGAAATAAAACAAATATGTATATATAATATATACTACAAAACAGTATTACAAATTTTAAACATGATATCAGTGTATAGATATAATATTGAATAAGCAATCGTACTAACAGCAAAAGTACTGCGTTGGAAGGACAATATTATTTAGAAGATTACAATAGTGATTACAATTAAACGTAATTAATGATTTCATCATGAAGAAAATATTTAACAATTTACGCAGAAATGAAAAAGGATTTTAGTCGACAACTAACTGATAAAGAATAGTAATACCGGAATATGCTTAAATATTTCTACGAATTTTCGAATTTATCACTATAGCCTAAGAGAGTATAAATTTCTCTAGTCCACAGTAACAGTTTCCCCATCTGTAAAACAAACGAAATAAACAAATTAACAGAATTTTACTTAATTCAAGAAGTGAGAGGTAGTAGCTTACATCCATTAATTTGGGTAAATTGATGGCGGATGTTTTAATCCATTAAAAAACGTAATTTATACTAACGACTGCGTACTAGCAGTCAAACATAATTTTGGTAAAATTAATCTACGTAAAATATATGTATGCCTGTGTAAATACGCAGCAATGGAAAAATAATAAGCGAGTATGATAGTTTTCAAGTAGCAACATATTAGTGTGAGAATTAAAGTACTATAAACAGGTGTTTCTTTTGTACAGTATTAAAGATACACGTAATAAAATCAAATTTTAACAACTTTGCGACTATAAAATCCTTAACTGAATTATTGGATAAATTTATCTTTGATTATTTAAATATCTGCTATAATTCAACATAACATTGTATATTACTTACGAAGAAAACGGCAAAGATCATTAAACGAAAAGGAAAGTCGAGAAAATTACTTTATAAATTTTCCTTTTGTCTTTTATGTACGTTGTTTCTTTTTTAAAACATGGGGCGGTGTTCACACAAAAGCATATATCCCTGTCTAGAAAAAATTTAAACGCGAAGGACGGAATCCTGGTGCGGAATGTCTTTTCGTATTTACATTAAGGACAACGCGCAGGGTTAGGAAGTGAAGCTTGCGATGCGGAAAACAGTGGTGCCAGGTCGCGCCAATCGCTTTCTCGATTAGTTTTCGATTTCAATCGCATACTTCACAAGTGTGAGGAAAAGCCTTCAAGCTTTCTCCTTCTGAATACATTCTCCAAAAGCCAATTTCAATAATCAGCTACTTTTGTTTTTGAAGACGCCGCTTCAAATGGGATTTATATTGGTTTTATTTATAGAGATTGGTGCTTTTCCTAACTAGAGACTTTGAATATACACGAAAGTTCTTTACAGAGAAACTTTGGTAAAGAATTTATCTGCCGATTTCACTTTAATAAATGCACTTTGAAGTATACATAAAACGTGGTTTTTGTAACATTACCTTACGTTAACCATCTTTCAAACACAGTACTTTAATATTTTAGTGTCAAATAAGTAAAAATATCTGAAGTACTCTATAAGTTTTTTTTAAACAGAAAATGTTGTTCTGTGTCTTCAGACCAAAGCCGGCTTAAAGCGCTCGAATCAAAGATGTAAAGTACTACAACCGAGCGATTTCTTAACACAAACATTGTAAAAGCAGAGAAACATAATATGAAGGTGAATGTTTCGGAAACTATTAGGATTACCTTCTAATACCGTAAAAGTGTAGTTATCTTATGTACAATCAGTGACAAATGTTTTCACCAGCATTATACCACTGAACCCGCTGTTCTGAGAAATATAAGAGGTAACAACCTAACGCGATTTTTATTCTTTTGCATAGGTATGTTGGTAACGCTGTTAACAAGATGAAACCAAATAGAGACAAATGTTATACTTCTCAGTAAAGCGAGTTTCTGTGGTATACGACATTTGTCACTGACTGTACACCTATCGTCAGAAAATAACTGTAGAGCATGTTTCTCCTAGACTAATTCCCGGTATTACAATATCAGTTTAAACCACAGAGTGGAGTTTAACTTCGGATTTCCAGAAGATTTCTCTTTGTATTCTGAAGTTTAACTGGGACGCTGTGGTTTAAACTGAGATTATAATTCCGGGCCTAAGTGTGATTGCCAGTAAACGAACACTATCTGAAAAAGAAAAGCGAGGAAGTTGAGGAACAAGACGGGGAAGTACGATAGTTTCGACATGCACAAAGAGATAAAATAAGTGACACACAAAGACAACCAACTGTAATCTGATGGATGTAAAGTCATTTTTGAACTAAAAAATAAGCTAACGCTGCGAGAGAACTATTATATTAAACTTTTTAGACGACGAGGGACCTCTAAATTATGAACAAGCAATAACAGAATTTGGTCATAAAATACGAGATGAAGATTAGAAGTTATAGGAAAGGGTTAAATGAATTATTGAAGAATCCCAAAACGACCGGAGCACATGAAATTCAACTGTGAATTAATTAATGGAGAAAATTTAGGTACAACATTATTTACAATCATGTATGGTTCTGGGCATATGCCCAAAGAATGGTTGAAATCAGTATTCATGCAAAAAACCCAATTCTGAATTGGGCAAAAATTATAAGACAATAAGTTTGATGAGTATGGTATTAAAATTATTCTGTACAAATGTAAGAAGTATTCCTATGACTGAAGCGCAGTTTGGGTTCAGGAAAAGTCTGGATACCAGAGATGCGTTATTCTGCTTGCAAGTTTTTGTACAAAGAGGAATGGACATAATCAAAAACGTCTACTCAGAGGAAATAATTAACCGAAGTTCCTAAAGGAATTCGAGAAGGCACATTAATCAATGGAGAAGTAATAATATAGGGTATGCGGATAATGCTGCTTTAATGGCCGATTCTATCTAAAAATCTACTGTTGTCCAAAATCTGTAACGCTAGCAAACATATGGGTCTCAACATCACCATTTCAAGAGCAAGTACATGCTCATCTGTAAAATACCACCAGAACAACAAAACCCACAAATTCTACGTGGCACTGAAGTTACCAAACAATACTGCAGCAATATATTTAGCTGTTTTGTAAACGGCAAATGGGACATCAACGTCACCCAGGAGATTGAAGTAATAACAGCGATCGCTGGTAGTGCATTCCACAAATTGAGTCCAGTACTCGGCACTCGTAACATACATTTTTAGGTAAGAGTTCGAATGGCGAATTGATTATTTGTTTATTGTATTTTGCATTCTCCTATAGGGCCTAGAAGCATGGAAGTTCACAAACAAACTAAGTGGCAAGTGTGAAACTCACAAAGTGTGGGTATATCTTAAAAATAGCTTGGACTCATAGAATAAGTACAACGTAGAAGTATTGGATAAATATACTTAGTAAGAACCGATCTTACGAACACTTAAAACCCGAAAACTAGAATACTTCCACCACGTGGATGGTGGATGGTGGTGGAATCCTTCAACTTGTGATGACTTTATGGATAAAGAATCTTGGAGAATGGTACGGACAAAGTACACGGATTGTTTTGAGAGCTACTTCCTGGAAAGTATCGACACCTATGACGATCGGTAGAAGAATCAACTTTTCTTTTATATTTGAATCCATGATATTATAATATGTCATGGGATAAAAATTCAAGGAATATTAAGATATTTCAATGTGTTTCTGATCCGATTCTTTTATGTTGCGTACTTATTATTAAATATTCATAATAGTTTAGCACGACACAACAAATTATTATCAAACAAATCATTATTAACGAATTCATGTTTTCTAATATCCTAATAATAAACTGGTACTGTAATGATTTCATATGTTGGGTTGGCTTTGGTTTAACGTTTTAGGTTGCTAAGTTATAGAATATAATTTAATAAACAAGTCCTGATTTTTATATCCTCAATAAATAAGATTCTAATTCTCTCCAACATTATTCTTTCATTAAAACATACAACATATAAACATTTCTTTTCTTTCTTTTGGGGGGGGGGTAGTGTAATGGTTTCATGGGTTGACTTTGTATTAATGTTTTATGTTTCCTTAGTTATTTAATTTCATTAAACAAACCGTTTCAATTTGTAATTTAATAAATAAACAACATCCAATTTGCTCTCCAATAATATTTATTGTTTTATTGATTACTTTTAATATTGTAACAACCGTTACATTACTACTAAATGGAAATTGGAATACTTAAATAACTTTTAAATCATAAAAAAGAAACTGTATTTCCAAACATTTCCTTTAAGGCTTTCTGTAGTTTTCTTTGTGGTAAAAAAACTACTTAAAGCAGGTAGACACAATAATAATGGTATTCTTGGCGGAAAAAACCTACATTCTTAACTTCACTAATAAAAGGCGCCTTTAGAATACAGATGAATGTCCTCTCAACCACCCTTACGTTTTCAATTGCTTCTCACAGCAGACGTTGTGGTTGACCTATTTCGACAATTATGTAGTCACCTACAGTTACCAACTTTGCGCAATGGCATTGATTTTATTTAGTCCGAATAGGAAATTTATTAGCTAATTGAAAATTCTGAAATCAGGTCTATTGGGTGGGTTAATTGAAAGGCCTTTGGTAAATGGCTGAGTTTGGTTCTGACGAGATTGAATCAATATTGTTGCCAATTTGCTGGGAAAGTCCTTAATAAAGTTACGGCTTTGATAAATTAATGTGCTTTGGTGAAGGTTAACCCGACGTCAGATTCGATATCTTAGTTGCAAGATAAAACTACTGACTCGAGAAATAACGCAAATATTACATCTTTCTTCATTATATTTTCGCAGAGCTTTCAAATGTTAGGTAAATTCAACCATGAAGTTCTGTATAAGTGAGCAATTATTTAAGAATAGTTTATGCATTCGTGAACGTCTAAGCTTAGCGTGATTCATAATTTATTCAGAAATTTCAAACTTTTGATTAATCCCGTATAACTACAATACTGTTAATTGCATTACACGTAGAAGTGTTCGCTCTGTAAATGTAGGCTTCAAGGATTTATGAAGGGGTTCATGCCAAAACTGTTCTTGATTGCTCGTACTATATCACTTTCCTGCTGAAGTTGGGATGTTGAGTGTAGTATTAACGAAAGCGGTGTAGGGCAGTTGGCGTAACAAGCAACGTAATTTAGAGCAGTTAATCAAAACATATTATAACAAGAGACCGGATTAGAGCCACTAAAAGTCGACCAATTTTGGGTCATTCATAATATAATATCCTAGTTTCTTTATTAGTTAATCCCACATGTGAAAAAATAACTAAGGTTCACGATTGAATCTTAAAATTACATTGCAAAAAGAGAAACAAATTGTTCGCAAAAACTCGTTGTTTGTTCTTGAAGTAATTACTGCGAAAGAGTCGTCTGGGATGCACAATACGAAACGATCTGACTGAATCTTTCGATCCCAGGGTTGCTTCTATAGAATAGTATCGAGTTTCTGTTCAAATTAAAGTCGGTTCCGAGTAGACGAACTAATGGCTTTATGATTGAAACAGTCGTATAATGGTTTCTGTTTCAATTACAGTAATGGACTAACCCTCTGCACTTTTTCCTTGCAGTTCCCGTAATTGCGGCGAGAGCGCAGGTATCGGTCATGACTAGAAATAAGATATAAATAAAACAGAGATTAATTAATAATTGAAATGCTTGTTACAAGGAAATGTTTTTATTGAATTTATTTTGTTTTATATTTTCCTAAAATTAATTGGAAACTGTAGTAACTATAGTACCTCGTTATAAAGATTTTATTGTTTTATATTGCTCCAAACTAAACACAGACACAACTGCTTAGGATATCAAATAATTTGTACCGTATACAAGATAAAATACTGCACCAAATGTTTTTTGTGGCTTTTGCACCCCTATACAGGTTGAGTTAATACTTGTAATCCACGTTTATAAATATTACGAAAAAATGATGTAGTTCTGAATGAGATGTCTACATGTTATTAGAAAATTACGATTCGTTTATGAATCATTATAAAACATGGGCATACTAGGGATATCTTGTTCGTATAACATTAACTCTTCGAATTGAATGACAAATGTAACAGTGGTAAAAAGTTATGTGGCCACTTTTAAAGAAAAATTTAAATGGATTTAAAAGATAATTTTTATTGTTTCTATATTTTATGCATCTATATGATTTACATATTTATGCTGGTGGAAAGTTTATGTTGTCAACTTAATGTGTATTTTGTTTTACAGTGTTTAAACTATACAGAGTCAACAGAGTGTCTCCTCTTGGATGGTTTAACCTAACTTACCTTTATTCAAGTGCTTCGCTAAGCACTTTAACGATGGGATTTAAACGGATTTAAATTTGTCATGTGAATCTGTAGCACTAGAAAAAGGTATTTTATGAAATGGTTTGTTTGCTTCTGGCTGTTACGTACCTAAGTGGTCATTTATTGTTTCTTGTTCCATATCACTATTTGCCATAGTAAAAACATTTTTTCGTGTGTTGCACGCCATTAGCAGATACTACTAATAGCAATCGAATAACAAAGAACGTTGGTTGAAATAAGAATGTGTGTACGTAAAAAAACATTTTAATTTATTTCGAGTATTTTGAGCATAACATTTTCTTTCGGACTAACCTGTGAAAGTTTTAACGAAATCGAAGAAGAAATAAAAAATGTTTAAAATAAGTAATAAAACTTTTAAACGTATTGGCTTAACCGTGCTTTGACCACTATGTAGCAGTCAGGAGTACAAATCCAGTTAGAAGACATGTTATTTAAAGAATTTACAATTTTTTAGATATCTGAAGATAGTGCCTTATTTTTGGATAAACGTGTTTGGTTAATCTTCATCCTCTCGACCTATTTTCATAACATTAATTACCAAGTGGGGTGTACTGCACTTCATACCCTCTACGGCTAAATGAAGTGAAAATAACTAAACTAAAGCATGAATTATAAAATGCTATTTAATTAAAAGTTGTTAAAGCGCAAATCGCGAATATAGAATTCTATTAAAAGAACGAAAGTGTGTATAATTCGTAATTCAAGAAAATTGTTCCTTATTATATTCTTGGCAATCCAAGCTTTTACAGAACGCCCTAAACATACAAAATGTCTACAGTTAGTACACTGTTGCGTTGGTTTTCTATTTATTTTTCTTTCGGTACCGGCAACAGCGATTTTACACTTTTACCATCAGGGGAGAACAGCACCCCAGTGTTACTAATATAATTTTTTTATACCTAAACATATTTCAGGAATTATTTCACTCAAATATTATTGCAAAATCAAGTAACTTGGTCTCAGAAATATATGGCAGCGTTTTGTACAGACCCTTTGCAGACACCCTGTATAAATAAAAAATAATTGTGATGAATTCACCAGAATTAACAGTTTGTTGTTTAATTAACTTTAAATTCCAAACAAATTCGTATTGTATATCTGTTTTCGTATTTTATAAAAATACCTTAACGTCTATTCAAGTTTGTATAAGTTGAATATTTTCGACCGATTTTCGACGGACCTACCATACTGTCACATGAACGTGATAGGGGTGCGAGAGTCTGTCAAAATGACTAGAAAGTCCACAAGCGAAGGACAAATAGTTTACAGACGTTGTCCGAAAGTAAACCTATGGTATGTTTAATTGCGCTAATCGACAAGTTAACGGATGACAGAAAGCCAATGGATTTAAGTATATGCCGTAATGAGGATTGAAACAGAACACGTAGTACCTAATTTACTGTTGCTGTTCTCGTTGTTTCGTTGTCAGTAAGAAATTTTTTGCAAGGCTCTTTTTTCTGCTTTATTTTAGGTACATTCCCAAGGAAATGCCTGCTAGAGCAATCAGTTTAAATATATTTCCGTTATCCAAGTTTAAATTAATAATATTAATTAAGAATAGTTTAGATATGAGTTAATTGCTTAAACTTGAAACCAAAACACATTATAAACCAAACATACTATCATTACTGATGATAAATGCTTTCTTAGAACAAACTTGCCCCGTCCTACCACAACTATTAAGGCGGTTGAAAGGCAACAATTCATAAAACGGATTTATACAGTGTATATTTCTGCACCTTATGATGACTTTACACCAAAACTTGGAATATAATTCACCCTAATGTTCCTCGAGAGATTCCGGAATAAGGTTTCAGCTTCGCTTGCAGATCTGAGACAATCAGGCTACACTTCAAGTAATAACATTTTGTAAATGTGGAAACTTCTATACTATTTTATTGTCCAACATCCATAACAACTTTTAGGATAAGGATCATAGTGCCGACATCCAGTATTATTTTTATGGAAAGGAGAAAATTCTTTTGGCGATTTTAACAAGTTAAAAATAAATACGGTTGATTTGGCAGTTACAAACATGATTGCACCAACATTTACTTAAAATTTACGGAACGGGTAAAACCATTTCGTTCATGGGTGTTTACCTTTTATGCTAGATTGTGTGTTATGTTAGGTGACATCATCTTAACAGTTGACATTTCTAGAAACATGTTAAGATTTTGAGTAAATTACAATCAATTAAATCAGTTATTAGATACTATAATGCATAGTGGTAGTAAGTGAATGGTACCGATTTTCTTTCTCAAAATATCTTCGAAGTATCTAGGAGCAAAGGTATCAAAATTTAAATACTGCGAGAAAAAAGTAAGTAATGTAAATATCAGAATCTAAAATCCGGAGATGTGAGAAATAAAGTGTTTTACGAAAAAAAGAATGCCTAACCGTTGATAACAAAGTTTAACGCTGAAGTGGCTTCAAAAATTGTTTTATTATCGAAAAGTCTAAAACCGTGAACGACAGAGCAGGAGCCATAAATAATGTATATGGGAGTACTCAACCAGAGTTAAAACGTCATGTCACTGTCTATCGCTTCAGGGTATCAGGAGTCGCGCATTTATTATTAAAGTGCGAAGGTTTTAGAGAGAAAGGCATAGAGTATAGGGAACCTGGAAAAGTAAAGATGGAAGTGGCGTTAACCACCGGAAATGTGGGTAAGCCACGAGGTGCAGGCGAATGAGTTTCCGTTATTACACGTTACGGGTTTTTCACTTCCAAAGAACATATTTCACGTCCCAATTTTCCAGTACAACTTCGACATGACGGGGAATTAAATCTCAGTAGCAGGCCAGATTGGTATACTCCCTACGTTGGTCCCTCATGATAATTCCATATTAGCGTTCATATTACATTTCAATGAAAGATTATTATTGCCTACTGATCTAATTGAGTAAGTTTATAACTCGGTTATTTATACTAACTTACCTATTGCATAAGTACGTAGATACTATTCTTTTTAAATATGCAGACCAATCAAATATTTAAAAAAGCAAAGCAAAATATTTTGTGTCAATCAATTTATATAAAGTAACAAAAAGTACAGTTTCCTAATCCAATAATCAGCTGGTTCTATAATTTTCTCCTTTTGGACGATAATTGAACAATATTATGCAAAAGGTGAACTGTTAATACTCAAAGGGTTTTCTATCGATATTGTATTTTGAAGTAGAGATAAATAACTAATTGGAACAAACCTTGACTTCTAATATTCGCAGTAACCCTGATTTAGATTGAAATTCAATCATTCAATTAGCGGTCACTTCCTATGAAGCCAAGTTTATTCTCTAATGAGTGAATGGTATAGTTCTATGTTGGTCGATGAATATATTTGATTCTAAATAAATGAGAGAATATATAAATTTATACGGTAGAAACAATTGTCTAACTTAGATTCAAAGAGAAGTAAATGTACATCACTAGTTTAAGAAACAAGTTCGTCTCATTTTTCCAACTTCAAGTCATTTAAAAATTCATAAATGAATTAAATAACTCTATTTCAATTAACAAAACAAAATCAATGGTTATAAGTAAAGAACCCGTAAGATGTAAGGGTAAAGATATCCAGGAAGTAATGGAATTTAATTATCTTGGAAGACTTGGAGGGAACACAACAAGCACAGGCAATATTCTAAAAGACGTTATGACTTAAGCTAATAAAGCCGCCAAAATATCAGAGTGTCTCAATAATACCATATGATACAATAAGTTTTTAAGACGTGAACCCAAAGTTCGAATATACAAAAGCACGGTACGACTGATTATAATACTATGGTGTAGAAGCGGGAGCAGATACCCTCAAGACTACACAAATTCTGGTAGCGACCGAAATGAATTTTCTCCGCAAAATAACCGAAAATACAAGATAAGACACCGTAACAAGTGAATATAACAATGCCAAATTCAGAAAATAGGGGATTGGGTAACTAGGCGACGAGAAGAATGGAACAGTCATATTACTATACTCTGTTTTTTCTAACCACGGCCTGGATGTAAACAAAACCACGTGACAATTTCCAAAACTTCATCGCAATGCAGCGCTGTGATTGGTGGTTGCAACGATAAGATTTCACCCCATTACTGTAGGAGTAGTTACGTTCGATTCGTTCGTTAATTGCAGTTGCATTTGTCGTCATCTGTGTATGATATCTGGTGTTTCAGTATTTTGATTTATTTAAAATGGAATCGTCGTCCAGTGAAACTATCCTTTGTAGCTATGGTTTAAACTACCCCGCGCGCTAGTTTACGTAAGATACCTACCACTGTAAACGTACAATAGAAATGATCACGTGGTTTTGTTTACATCCAGGCCGTAGTTAAAAAAAATAAGGTATAGAATACACGAAAACCGCCTAGTAAGAAGAGCCAGCGGAAGACGAAGTATAGGGAGGCCGCGAAAAGGTGTAGCGACGCCTAATCCAGTTATAACAGGCTATTGGCCCATTATCAAGAAGAAGAAGAAGAAGATAAATGTATTAGATATTCAATACTATAAGAATGTATTGTATTGCAAGGTTTAAATAATTTACTACTTATGCTAGTAGTTCAGGCCGCGGAAGAGATACAAGTTGTATTTGTACTTTTAATACTTTTAATACTACTTCTAATAACGAGGTAGATCTTCGTAAATGTTGATGTTCCTCAATCTTTTCCTTTTCTACGGTCTTTCTTACTTATTTACTGTACCATTTTAGCATCGTTTTCTCCATCTTCGTTTCCCTACCATCCTTCAATGATCCTTTGGTGTAGAGATTTTCTTTTATAAATAATACATGTCCTAGCCTTCTTAGTTGGTTTATATTTCTACTGTTTGAATGTTTTTGTAATCTAGTTTCCTTTACAATTTATTACTATTTCGGTTTGAAACTACTTGCTCGATTTTGTTGTTGCTCCACTGTAATAATAACTGTAAAGGCATCTACATTTATTGCTTTCACTTGTGAGACATCAATATCGTATAAGTGTAATATTTTTATACTTTATTCTATATTTACAAGTAGTGGTCGCAGCTCTTCACAGGTTGCACATTTCTTCCGCACAGTTGATCTCTGAAATTGTCCCCAACTACCCTTGCTACTTTAGAAGCGGGGGTTGGGAATTACAAATTGAACTGATGCAATTGTCCAGCGTTGAATATTTTGTCATACAGGGTGGTGACTTGAGCAACGCAACATAGGGATTTCAATGGTAAATTCTTAATGTTTAATTATTGGCTCCCCTAATTATTTTAGAGCAAAAGTGTGTTGAGGTTTTTTGTAGAGAAAAAAATTCTGCATCTGCTCATACTATTATTTATAATTTTCCATTTTCCGGAAGCGTAGAAATAGAAGTAATTAAAAATGGTCTTTTTAAACAAATCAGTGCTGCCTTGGAATTATCTAAACAACCAACATTCGCATTTACATCTGTCATTACGGTTTGAAGTTTATAACCGATTATTAAAATCTATTATTTTAAAATGTATTCAACGAAAGAAAAAGTAAAAATAATAAAGTGCCTTGTTTAGCGTAAAATATATGCCTATTACCTACTCGTTTTATTGCTTTAAAAAGAAAAAAAATGTAATGAGACAGAAATGTCAGTGTGTTTGTTTGATTTTATAATTCGATGGCATCTGAGATTTTTTTAAAAACACCATTTTTAATTTCTTCTAATTCTACGCTTCCGAAAAATGGAAAATTGTAAATAATGGTATGAAAACATGCCGAATTTATGTCTCTACAAAAAACCTCAACACATTTTTGTTCTAAAATAATTAGGGGAGCCAATAATTGAACATTGAACAAACAAAAAGTGGGACATGCGTGGAAGGTTGAAACTTATTTGCCCATATTGTTGAATGTTCCTGGAAGGTCCTTGGTGAAATATTTATGGGGACGTTTCTGAGGCAGAATATTATCTGTTTCCAAAAATTCTCTTAAAATATCTTTGGACCATTTAAAAGAATGTTCCATGTTTCGCTGGGAGATTTTTGGAACGACTCTGGAACGTTTTGTTTTTACTTGAACAACATCACATCATCCTTAAAAAATAATTTTGTTATTCATAGGTATTTCATCTCTCCTAGCATCACCAGTAATCTTGTTTTCTTCTTAAACAAGCCTTCATGATATTCTCCTCCATACGATCAATGGGTTTAAGGTGCTGCCTTCTCTTACTCATCTTTCTCCTATAATAGCAGTTTCAAACTCCTGAGGGTTCCAGCGGTGAGATGCGTTCGTACATGATTCATGATTTTAATATACAAACCCCCAATTTGTGCGATAAGGTTAGCCTCCTATTCAAAAATTTTACGAAATTGTTTGGTACCCTGTCAAAGGTGTTAAACAGATAATAAAGCTTAAACATTACTCCTCACACCTTTCTATAGCTTTTTAGTTTTTCTGCTTTAACATGAAAATCAAATTGTGGCTTTTCTTTTAACATATCTTTTAATTCCGCTGTGAAACTTTCCTGCTAGCCTCATAAGCTTAGAAAGTAAGCTTTTCTTTCGTGTGCCATGCCTTAAATATTCCCAAACTAACAGAGATCTTAATATATTTAGTGCTTTATAAATTAATTCCGTTAGCAGTAGATTCATTTCTTTCCTATTCTTCCACATATGTATTTAAACACTTTCGTTAGAATAACGTCGTATACTGCCACTAGTTATATCCTATTTGGCGATTCCCTTTTTCGTATATTATGTTGGCCTTTATTTATTTATTTTACCTATGTTCTCTTTTTGTCTAATGCTATGAACTATTATCAAATTGCTTTCTAAGCAGACTACTCCATTATTATTGCTTCATCTAATATTTCCATTGAAATGGGAGATTTTAAGAAACTAAGAAATTATTTCATATTGAGAATAATAAGGATGCAAGTAACGCCCCGCACCCTTCAGGCTTCGTTCTTTTCCAGCAGTTTTGTCCGTACGAGTAAGGCTACACGACGCCGACGGCCGACGACGGGTAAAAATTAACAACATATAATATATCCATACACTTTGCGTTCTTTTCGTCCTAATGACACCGATACTGAAAAATTTCGTGAATATATAGTTAATAACTGAGTGGAGCCACACGTTAAAAAAGCGGACGGGCAAAATCAAGCGCCGCAAATATTTTTGAACGCCGCGATGTGGTTGACATGATGATTCTGAAAAACACTGTGGTTTTGTTAACGTTTTGTTCACAGTGTTTTATTCGGACGCAGAAAGCTGCTGGAAAAGAACAAAGTCTGTGGGGGCCTTAAAAGGTGTGAAATGTGTACGACATGGAACAGACAGAAACGTTTAAATTTGCGTAGGTACAGCATCGGTGAGACTTTCAACACAACCTGTATAGAGATTACATTAAATCCACATCGCCAAAGTAATTAGTCACATTATATAGTCACCTATATAAAACAATGTTTGCAAATACTATTTGCAGAGTTATGAACTAATCTGGAAGATAGACGTGAAACATGTTGCGACACCATTACATATTAATTATATCAAAAACAACGTTTATTTACGAAGAGGAGACATAAAGTTCAAAATAAATTTGCATACATTTTCAAGTCATATGTGTATCAACGGTTTATAATATTAAGATAACACTGAAAGCAAAAAATTTAAACATGATAGAGTACATCCATGCTTAAAATACTAATAATATTATTTTGCAAAAGGTATATGAAGTATAAACCTCAGGAGCCAAACAGAAATGTTGCTTATTTAAATCTGAATCGAGAAAAAGTTCGATGAAAGTTGTAATTGTTAGTACCTATATTCAAGATTAAAAAAGAAGATATGAAACTTTCCTTAATTAAACCGATAATTGATTTCTTATATTCTCCTAAAGTTTCGAAATAAATAAATTTAGGCAGACCCTTAATTTAAAAATAACTTCATCTAATTTTTTTCATTTACATTTTTGTACATTTAGCACACAGTTGAATGTTTACCGAAATCGCAGAGTTAATGAAGAGTTAGTTACCTAAAAGCACGGCTTCCATTTTGCTGCCCAAATTGTTTGTTTTTTGCATCAGCAGTAAAACGCTGAGTAACTAATGAAACTTTGCATTTTTATCCGGTTAAAAGAGAAAAGCAGAAAACGAAGTGAAGCAAGCACAAACAGCAATCGCCTGTTTTGCCACTGTAGATGTTGCGGTCTATAGAAGCTCTGCATCAGGGATTTGGGGCTCTGTTTGCTAATCCAAAGGAGTGAAGCGTGAATTTGTAAATGTAGGTTTCCACAAGATTGTTTGAACAGAGATGGCTTACAACAGCTAATTTTAGTTTATGTGGTATTAAGAAGTTGATATTGTAAGATTAAGTAGCCGTATCGTACTTAGAGTATGTTATGATAGTTAAACTTGTTGAATTTTACCTCAAATACCAAAGGAAATATACCAATGCACGAATAATCAGAATATTTAAAAGTTCTAGCAGCTGTCTGACGTAGGCAGTACAGAAGACGCTTGTTAATGAAAAGTCGGTTTTATTAATTTAATTAAGGTTGCGAATTTTTCCGTTCATCCAATTTAATGCAGGTACAGTTTTTAATTAAATTTTCTTCCCTGTTCTAATGAAACCAATTTCCATGTTTTTGACAATTTGAAATAAATCAAACTTTTATTCGATTTCTTCATTTTTGTATTTTTCTACATTTATTAATGCGTCTTCAAAACACTTTAATTTAATTTAATTACTCAAAATGTCATTTGATGAAAATTAGCATCTTTTAGTTATATTATACAAAATTTTACAAAATTATAAAATTATGGTGGATTTGGGGCGCACATTATATTGAGAGGTTTTTTTTCATCAAATAAAGTTCAGAAAAGACAGCTTTCATCTATTAGGGTTTCCAAATACTAACACAACGAACAAGGTTCTGTATATTATACGCCTTGTTAAGCATCTGACGTCCAGTGTGTCAGCCACATTCCCACCCTTTACAGAAACGTTCTCAAAGGCAAGTAATCCGACAGGTGACCCGCCTGAAAATGTCGATACCACTTAATGTTGGAGATTCACAAAGCTATTTACACTTTGAAAGTAGGGTAACACCCATCGGATAAGCTGAATTCTAAAAACAAGGTGATATTCTTCAGTGTCCTCTGAAATATGGAACATAAAACTGTATATGAATCTATGAATAAAATCTTATTTCGTTTAAGAAATAGTGTTTCTCTGGAAATTGCTATCGAAGTTAAATATTAATTCTTGAATTCTTCGCACTGTTTCATATAGGCGAAAATTAATAATTTTAGAAATTCAGAAAGGCAACCTTCTGGGAAAAAGTAAAGAATATTCATCGCTTATAAAATGCAATATGGGTTGCCTATTTTAAAACATGAAGGAATTTTTTATAATATTATTTATTACAATATATTATATAGACATTTTTCGTTAGTACGTTGTAGGAATAGCACTAAGGAAACTCTTCGACATGAAAGAACCATGCCAACAACATTTGTTGTTGTAATGGAGCAGTATGGACTTATTTAACTACAATTAACATGTATTTTAAACTTCTATTAACTAAACAGTATAAAGACGTTTCTATAAACAGTAATTTAAAAGTACTACTGAAGAGAAATGTTGTTAGGAAAATTTTGTCTGTATGTATAAGTTTCTAAGTTTCACAGGATAAACATTTGCATTGTGTTCAATTTATGCATTAACGTCTTTTACTTCAATAATTCTTTGTTTGTTAGGTGTACAATTCTTACACGAACATAAGACACTGAAGGGTGTCTGCAAAATTGTATAGAAATATCCAGTAACATCCAAAGAATAGAACATTTTCCAGAAACGTTATGGTGCCTTTCCAATTTTTATTCAATCAGTGCCGTCGGAACCACGGGTGACACGGATCCGTTGCACCAGTAAAAATTTTTACATGGCTCTTTGCTTACCTTTTTCGAAATTTTCAGTATTTCAATTCGATTTTAAAATATTCATAACTAAAAATTGCCAATGTCATAATTTAATATTTAAACTGAGTTAAAGGCTTTATAGCTTCAATGTTTATATTCTTATTTCTAGAATATCATTGCTCTGTGTTCTAAAAAAGGCGAAAACTTACTTACGATCAACAATGACCCAAGAACGGCTAAATCTCTTCTATTATTGCACGTACTGACGTACATAACAATGAAACGAAAGATTTAAATTTAATTCCAATTGCAGTTGAATTTATTACGAGATATACAGAAAAAAAGTTGTGGCATTATAAGTAAACCAACTATTTAATATTATTTATTGTGAATTAAAATCAAAACTCTTAAACAAATTAAGTATTTTTTTCAATACCAAATCGAGTATACCTATCATCTCATGACTATATTTACATGTCGAACTAAACTTCTGTGTTTCAAACAGACATTACACAAGGTGTCCCTCAATATACTTGAACGTGTTTTCTACTTGGGCAGTTACACGAGCCAGGCACGGCCAAGGTATTTTCTTAAATAGAATGAAAGTTTGTTTCAAGATGACCGAAATAACTTGCTGAAAACCTACAGGTGGCAGAAAAACGAGTTATCTCGGTTTAATAAAGGCGACTGTTCTGAAACGAAATTGCAAACATCCATGCACTAGACAGCTTTAACTTTTTTTAGAAAAGTCTGCACCACCGCCCGAGACACGAACTCACAACCATAATGACAAAACTTCGAAGCCGATGACTTACACCGTCGATCGCCGGCGGCCCGATCGACTTAATGCATATCTTTCTTATTTTAGAAAATGCTCATAGATGTTCTAACCACTGCAATGTTAAGGGGAATCGGATACAAAATACATTGGTGAAATATTACCCGATCCTAGTACTTCTCCACGACTTCAGCAGTTTTATGTAGGTATCTACTAATATATTAAATCGCTGGATGACTTTACTTTGAATACTTGTTTTAATTAACCCAAAATTGGGTTTCTAGCGGATAGGCTTCCTAATTTTAAACAAAGTTACATAAATTTTCGTAAGCATATTTATGTAACTTTCTTACATTTTTAAACTCAGTATTTTTGGAATTCTAATTTTGGTTTAATTATTTTATTAATTAATATTCCAATGCTGATATCATATACAGAGGAGTCCCTTTCCTTGATTGCAAGATGAAGAAACGGACGATATTCATTTTTCTAAGAGTAACACAATCTTGATGTTTTAATATTAATATAATTAATAAATCCGAAATTTAATCTATTATACATAAAGCCTTGAACTTAAAATTAACATTGTAGTATCTATGCATGCCATTTTTCACATAAACAGATTTCCCACGGACTATAAATTTTACGTAATTTAACCAAACAAGCTTAATTCTGTTTCATGATTGATGATCTTCGCATAGGATCGAGGGTAAACATTATGAGGCGTAAACGGCAGCTCCTGTTAACTTGCTGTCGATAGATCCAGGGCAATGAACACAGGTACACGTTCGACAAGAGTGTATAATTACAGGCCAGCCCAGTATATCGTGATTAAATCTTATGAAGCTTCTTCATGTTGTCATTAACGCCTACACGAGGCCCAGAATATACGCTGGGAAATTGGGTTGAAACTTTTTACGATGCCGCAAATTAGTTCTGCTATGTAAATGGTCAAAATGCGGTATTGATTTATAATCAGAGATAACACCTTGGGCAAACTGAGTAAAAAATATGAACGCACGATGAGAATTTCATTGACATTAGTGTAGTATTCAGGTAATTATTATTATACTACCACCACTTTTTTTTTTAGAACATACCATTAGAAAAAAGATTCATAAGTTTTATATACCGTGTGTCCCTGGGAAGACGGAACATAGGGATCTTACAATGGTAATTTTTTAAAATGATCCACGAGTGCTTTGAATTTCTATTTGGTGGAAGCGTCGACGTCGTTATGTCAGCTGTTTAATGCGCTTGCTAATACAGATGTAATACGCGCGTGCGTTATACTAACAAACGATTCAACAATTATTTACAATACCTACGAATTGACAGCCGCGCTCTTGAAAATCAGTTAGAAATAAAATTATTAATTGTTTGCTCAAATTGGTTCATGTAAATGTAGAAAGTGTTTTAATTAAATTAAATGAGACTGAGTATCATTATAAAGGTAATAAATACAAAATAATTTGTTTGCAGTTGACGTTATGGTTCTAAGATCATTTTCAGATTATGATGGATTAGGTGAACAATTAAGGCTTTTCACAAGTTACGCATTATTAGAAACTGAAAATGAAATTACGAAAATTATACTAGCAGGTACATAAAATAATGCTGTGGACCTGTGTTAGAAAACCTTCCTTTGTGATATGCAAGAATTCGGCTCCTTAAAAATCAAATACTTTTAATGTAACAATTATTTGATCACATTAAATTGCCGTAGAAATAAAGATTTCATATTCGTACACAGTTAACTGATATTAATATTCGCGTTTCCTTTGATTTCATCTTAATACAGTCTTATGCAATGAGCATTGTAGCATGTCTCATCATAAAGCTGATTGTCGCATCAAATTCTTCGGTTCATACATCAAGATCATCCTATTAAAGTAAATTTTCACATTTCACATGTAATTTAACTGGGATTACTGATTGTCAGCTCTAAACTGTACTTCAGTTAAGGTAGGACCCCATTTAAAAAAAAATTAACATGAACATAACCTTTAATTGTCTTTGGTTTTAGTAAATTGACATTTAAAACACAAAACAAAAATGTTGATCTTGAGACGATCATACATGATCGGCGTGGAAATCGTTAACGATCGGTGACATTCGTGTAATTGTTTCACGACGAATGCTTCAAAGCACTCGTGAATCATTTTAAAAAATTAGCATTATAAGATCCCTATGTTCCGTCTTCCCAGGGACACACGGTATAGCAGCATAAGTTAGTAGCGTCTCTAATTTGTTTGTCCAAATACACGTTATATATACTACCGTTAGGCCAATTGAAAATTCTGAAAGTTCGTTGTCATAAATAATGAAAATGTATTATAGAAATTCGTGAAATAATACTATTAGTCAACAGTTTTGCATAAAAAAACATTCCTGGAAGTTTTATGTACGGGTTGAGAAATACGGTCCTGCCTAGCAGAATTAGGAAACGATACCTGTTAAATGTTACAACCAATATAACTCCGTCAAGAACTGAGGATAACAGATAAATGCTGGGTTAGCAGTGGCGTGCGGTGAGATTTAATGAAAGGGAAGCAGTGTTAAACTTCGTCATATTTTGCTAATAAAGAAGTTTGATCCATGAAATTCCCCTTATTTGTTGAAGTACTAGATTCGTCATGATCTCTAAAACCGTGTTCATCAATAAACCTTTTCAACAATCGATTCTTACAATGCGTGACTTTCCAAATATTTTTTCTTTCATTATCGTTGCAAGTAAATACGAAATATTGTATGTCTCTTTATTACTATATGCACACATTATTTAAATCGAAAAATCCACTTTTATTCCAAACTCCGTTTTCTTTTGTAAAAAGTAGACAAGGCCAACACAGACATTTTACAGAGACTATCACACCCCGTCAACCACTCATTTTGTTCATACATATTCGGGTTAAAATATCTAGTACACTTTGAATGTTAAATTTTTTAAACATTTATTCTCTCCCTTTTTGAATTATCTGTAATTTTTCTTCGAAACTGTATGTAGCAAACCATTTTTGAGTACAGTACACATACCACAAATACACGAATCTGCTACAATAGCCGTCGATGCCATTTAAATTCCGTCTTAGGCAACTCCGATATTTGCGTATCGGTCTATACCCGCGGACGTAAAAACGTGCCACGCGCCGATCGCTCGCAGAAGCTGGATTTCTCTTGCGTATATGTACTGGTAAGCTTCAAGCGCGAGTGCTTATGCTATAGAAACGAGGCTTACATTAATAGCAAAGTCAGTCGATTATTAATAGAAAATAGTGTCTGTAGTTCTTAAAAAAATTGCAAATGCGTTCGTATTTCAATATAAATATTAAATATAATATTATATTAAATAATTTCGTAACTTTATATTCTTTTGAAAAATAGTTTATTTTCTAGCATTTTATAGGGAAGCAGCGCTTCCCTTGCTTCCATGGACCGCACGCCACTGTGGGTTAGTATATCAAGAAACCTTCGATAGTACATATTATGTGTTTTCATTTCACAAATGGATATACAGTTTTCGTCTTAAACAATATTGCAAAGTGTGTAATATTTTCTAGAACTCAATTCCATATCGTTGAGATATTGAATAATTTATACACGAATGCAATAGGTACTTAGTTGCGGCAATGCAGGATCTGTAACTAAGACATTCCCTATACATGCATTACGTCTTAAAAATTGTTTTTAAATTAATATAAATAATACTGCCAGATTAATTAATTAAAGTAAGTACGCATTATTTTATTAATCATACATAAAAATAAACTTACACTTTTTCGACAAGCCAAATTATTTTAATGTATAGGAAATCAGTTTGGAAGCGTACAATGTGTTACCTATATCTGTGAAAGTAAGAGAGATATATGAAAATTTAAAGTCCCCAACACCAAAATTTCAAAAGGTTTCACCCAGATTATGATACCTCATTGAAAAGATCTTAAAACTTTTATATAGCAGTAGCAATAATTTGTTTTATCTCAGATTAGGAAACATCAGCTATAATCAATTCAGAAAACTACCGTGACGTTTAATGTGCCAAATGGAAAATTTAGTTGGCTAGTACAAAAATCACTATAAATTTTTGAAAATGGGGCTTTGATTATTATTAATAGCTAATAGGGATTTTTTTTGTTAACCAACTGAATTTTCCATTCAACACATTACATGTCACGGGAGTTTTCTGAATGTATTATATTTGTTTTAGGATGCAGAACTACGGCAACGAACAGTCAAGGTGTACCGACCTGTACCTATGAAGATGAACGTAATAAACCTTTCATAAAGTTTAAATCCGTTAATAATTTATTTCCTAAAAAAGAATGAGATTCTTTGAACATATAATATTTTTAAATTCGATTTAAAATTAATGGATTTGTTTACATCGTGTTTTAATAAACAAAATCATTCTTGTTTCTCTACAGTCAGTGACAAATGTTTTCACCAGTATTATACCACTGAACCCGATTTTCTGAGAAATATAAGAGGTAACATAACGCCGTTTTTATTGTTTTACATAGGTATGTCTGTAACGCTGTTAAAAAGACGAAATCAAATAGAGAAACGTGTTATACTTCCTAGCAAAGCGGGTTACAGTGGTATAAGACTGGTGAAAACATGTGTCACTGACTGTACATCGAAAGCTACGGTTACATTCACCGTAATATTTGATTAATCCTCCTGTGAGATTCTTAAATATGTATGGTTTATAAATTTCGCACTTGCAGTAAATTTTTGATTATTTCCTATTATCAGGTGTTTTGTCTTGTACATAATATTGAACATCCTCTAACGCCCAAATCTCACGAACTACACTTGAAATGTAGAATCGGAAAGGATCACGTATGTGCAAAGGTTTATTAAATAAAAGCCTTTAACAATAAAAACCTTCCCTTAAGGGTTATTGAACATTGCAGACGCAATGCAGTGTCTCAGAAAATGGAATTCGGAAGTGTAAAATTGTTACGGAAAAATAGTAAAAAATCGGCGACGATGAAACGTCCCATCGCGTACAGCTGAGCTATCCATAAGTAGGGAGGGATATCTAATATTCTAATAGCAGTGTGGATCGAATGAGCGACTAAACAGAATTCTCGTAATACATACCCACAGTCAACGTTATTAACCACTAATAGGGATTTTTAATACATAACCATGGTACTTAATTAAAAATCTTTGATCATTATTTGTGCAACGTATGTTGGGCGCAACGTTATAAAACTGAACTATTTTCAGCTATATATAACCCACGGACAGTCACACATTTATAAAACAAAAAACATGATGACATAGCCGCGCGGAGAGCTATTACCAAAAAGCAACGTACGAGATTGTCACAATAGAAGAAGTTCATCTAAAGGGCGTGCGATCAAAGATTGGTATTTTTCAATTGTTAGTTGTTTGAAGTCAATTTTAAAGCGCTAATATACAAGAAATTAAAAAAGCTATCGTATCACAGCCAATAGGATAGCGAAACACCAAATCAAATATACCTTTTTGGAAAGATGCAGCGGTCAGTTTACCATAAACAAGAAAGTATAATCGAGAAACATCGCCGTGATTGGTTCTATTTCTAAAATTTCATAAAATGTTAGATAGTATTGGTTTATTACATAATTATGAGTGATAAGTAATTCCTAAGTGATTATGGGGAGTAGACAAGTGGATGCAATAAGAAAATGTTTGACTGACAGCTCTCTATTATATATTATGTCCACAACAACTATTCTTGAATAGAAGACACATAAAATAGTCACAAAATGGTTAAATACTCACGTACTATACAATTTTCTTCTTGTTAATGGTTTTAACTAATTTCCATAAGCATGGTTGCAACTAATAATTGTCGACAGAAACTTTACACTCTCTTAGAATAGAATTAATTACTTGGTTGGAATGTGAAGGCACTGCCTTATATTTAAAATGAACTGCACCATGGGGACCGCCATGATGTACACTTTCTAGGTAATTTTATCTTATATAGTTCGTGTACACGATATTCTACTAACATATTCGACGTAAATTCAGTTATAAGAGATCTTAACAGTGTGGTGAAGCGGAAATTGTAGTAGCCCCATCTGGTGGTTTCTGGCGATGACAAAACCGTCAACCTCTAGTTGTATTAAAAATAACCATAATATGAATTCGGATGATTTTATTTTGAATTTCACGCTACAACAACGTGCACATCATAGTGTCCCCAGGGAGCAGCCATTTTTAACCACTAATTGCAGTCCATCTTAAATATAAGTTCGTTTGTGGAAGCTATTCAAATTTGAGGGTATACCAGAGCGGTATAATAACTAGTAGTGTATCAGTATTATTTAAAGCTTTTCAATTTGTTTAAAAATTATAATTACGTAAATCCTATGGTTAAAGACAAACTGTTATAGAAGTTTCCATATTCAATATCAAGACTATAAATTAGTATTAAATATTAGATATACCGGTAAACAGTAAACCGCTAATCTTGGTTATTCAGTTGATTACATCGTTTTGATAATGGTTAGACCTCTACAGCTATCTACTATAAGCTTTATCTATTCATCGCTCTACTGAACATGATGTTCAACTTTAAAGGTTTACGTTGAGATGTCAAAAGATATCCTGCTTTGTGCCTACCTACTTAACTTTTGATTTCCAATTACCTGAAAATTGATAATTCCTATTAAGCTCTTAGTGCAGTCATTTATGTCGACATGATTTTCATATAAGAGCATGGATAATCTAGATCACAAATGCTAATATAGAACAGTCTACAATTATTGATCTTTCTGATGCGTGCAACCAAGCTAGTGTTTGCATTTGTTAATTTCCGCGTGTCAAAATCTCCTAAACACAAACACGCGATTGTGCTCTTAATTAGACGTTGAAATATTTACGCGCAATTCGTTTCCCTAATTAGCAGATTATTAAATTTAAATCAATCTTCCAGATTCAGATAATGATGACATAAATGTTGTAGTAACTTCCGCTTTGTGGCTTAAAATTAACAGCAGGAATCTGATATTTTCACAAAGCTGCTGCAAGCAATTTACATGTTTTACTGAAGTATTTTCGAGTTTGAATTTTAAAAAGTTTCGTGTTACAGGAAATTCAACTTCAACGTTTTTTCTCAGCTAAAACTTATAATTTTATTAAAATAAGAAGACCTAGGCACACTGTAGGAATAAAATATAAGATGTGAAAATAAGAAAACTAGAGTAGGTAACAAAAGTTTATTTTTGGGTGAAATACTCGTTTTGGGATATCACCTCTCTGTGTTCCGGCAACTACCTGAAATTTTAAAATTGCCAATAAATTCACGAGACCCCGAGGTGTAGTTACTACCCATTGAAGTACACGCATGAGGCCTTTTCACAAAAATTCTAAATGAAGATGTAAAGACTATATCGACTTTCGGTTTGGGAGATGGACTAAACTCTATTATACAATGTTATTTTACTAATTTTATAAATTAAAGGAACTTGGAAATGGCAAATAGAATAGAGAGACAATAAGACCTACAATAATGTACGCTTTACAATATTTTGGGGTTGTCCTAGATTTAATAACAGTGGAGAAAAGGGATCAGCACAAACTTAAAAAGTATAATTGTTAAGGAGTACGTAAAGCACTTTATTTACTATATTATTGCTGTTACTCCATTTTTATGCAAACACTTGTGGCTGTTTGTTATATAGAGCCTGTATAGGACTTTGATATCTATAATTCCTCTTTTCTTTCCAAAACTTCTTATAGGTATAATCTATTGACGCTCATCTTATCCATTACACGTTATGATGGGTATTTTTATATTAATTCAATTATTGGATTATATCTAAATAGATAGGTAGAATTGAGCAACAAGATTTACTAAATCACGGAGAACATTGTATATGGTATGAACACATTCATAAACGAGCATTTGGAAAGCGACAAAATATCAAATCAAGGGGAAAGAGAAAAGCCAATAATAAGAGAAAGGAATGGAAGCGGGTCCAAAACCCAGAAAAATCTATTTGAAGGATTTGGTTCAAGATAGTTAAGTAGGCCCTTTCTTCTGCTGGTGCATCTCCTATTGGAGGTTCACTAGCATTACGGCTATTTGAAGTTTGGACACAGGTACGCTGAAAAAGTCAATTACTTAGATTGACAGAAACAATAGTAGCAAAGGTTTAAAAAAATATTAATTACTTTAAAGAAAAAAAACATATCGTTCTGAAAAATACAGTAAGTAAATAAATTTTGTCAATTATATGAGTGTGTCGCAGTAGACACAATTAATAACGAGAGCTTAAAAAGTAACGCAAGTTGAACAAATATGGTCACTACACACTTCATGGAAATAACAAAAAGATATATACAGGGTAAGTCTGCTAGGAAAAATCAGCTGAATATTTGTTATCTGTAGTATTAAAACAATTCTGTTATGATAAGCTATAATAGGAAGGTATCTATGTAAGGACATAATCAAATCTTCTTTAGGTTTTTCGAATGAGGTATAATATAATGTTTTCTATGTTTTATGTTTTAATAATTTTATGGCTGGTATTGGTAAACCAACATTATAACTGGTTTCAATAGAAAAACTATTTTTAGTTTAATATAATTGAATATAATTTGACTCGATGACAATCAAATTACCCTAACCAACGTGCTTTTTCTTCAACTATGCACTGCGAGAGTATTGCAAACCGTCATCACGTGATTCCACTTACGATACCGACTCTGCATGTTACCATACTTTTAATGTTGTACTGCTTTTCAAAACAGTGACTAACGGTAAGTGCTATTTTTCCATTTTGCTTGTTCCTGTAAAATTTGCATTTCGCTGCTTACGGTAGTTTGATAAAAAGGCATCGATATCATAACGTACTACAGCAACATCGCACCCATGTGAACCAGAGTACTAAAACATATTTTTTTTATATACATATGCGCCACCCTTTACATACTTGCTAGTAATAAACTTTATATCAAATTGTCTCTTCGTGATTTATTTCTCAACATACGGGACAACTAGATTACTACAACTGTTCTAAGAAATGCACTGCAGCCAATCAAAATAATTTTTTCAGCCTAAACTATGAGAGATACCGAAATCGAACAAGAAACGAAAAATATTTTAAATAAGAATCTCTCTCTGTAAAAAAATTTTGAAAACTATTGGCGGAACTTTTAAAAAAATATGAGCTTCTCTGCCTATGGATGATCAACCTTTGACCACTTACGCGACACTCCTGAACAAAAAAATGATGTCAAAAAACACCTTTTTCCAGTAAAGAATCACATCCCAAATTTCATCCTAATCGCTAAAAACAATCTTTTGTTATTTAAAAATATAGACATTTTTTGAAGATCTTTGGCGTTGATAGCGCTTTAACGAAGCAATTTCGGATAGAGGTACGTTCCGTTAAATCGTCTTATTTTGATCCCCGGAATCTGTAGTTAAGCTATGGCACCATATTTTAGAGACACCCTGTATAGTATATTTTTTTAAAATAAGTAGCTTCAGTAATCATTTTTTGTAAATAGTGCATTAACAAGAAAAATAGGGTTAACGATAATAATCAATTGTTTCTACTCCTACAATCCATATAATTACTATAGTCTGTTTTTTAACTAGGAGGAGCGATTCAAATTTGTTACGTCAAAATCTACACCTGTGATTGGCTGCGGCCAGGCAGGTTTCACACCGCTAAGGCCCAGTTGCACCAGTTACACTTAAATAATAAGTGTCGCTTAAAAAAATAATTCCCGTGGATATAATTGTTAGCAAGAATTGTACCTATCTATGGCAATTAAACTTTTAAGCGATGCTTATTATTTAAGGTAACCGGTGCAATTGGGCCTAAGTAATTTGTATAAATTTTGACGTTTGACGTGATTTGATAATTATTTCTCTAGGCGTTGACAGTGACATAATTCAGGCAAAATACAATAAATTAGTTTTCATTTCAGCTGTAAATTTTAAACATGATAAAAATTCAAATTTACCGTCAAAACTATGGAAGTCTTCTTTTCTAGTGACATTTCTAGTGTGAATCTGGCTTCTGTATTCACTCCTCCTAGTTAAGAAACAGAGTATAGAACCCACAGAAAAATCTGGTTCTGTATTTTGGTATAATTTTGAATACGAGTAGAATTTTCACCGAATTTTGTTAATTGTCCTTTTGACAATTGATTTTTAATATAAATTCAAAATAAAAATTTCTTACTTATTTCCCTTCGCTCTAATTAACAATGAGAAGTAAGTTACTTACTTCAACACGGGAAGTAAGCTGGTAATTACTTCTCGTTGCTAATATCGACCAATGCATGAAAAATTATTTGAGTGTGACTAATACATAGAGATAGTGCCTATTATAGTCTACCGAAGCAAAATTATTTTAACACTTCAGATAACGGAGATATAAAATAAACAAATAAATTTGCGTTTACCCCTACCCGACCCCTACCATTAATATTTTATATGTATATTTGTCAATTATATTAATGTGTCGTGGTAGACAAAATAACGAGATTTATTAAAAAACGAAGGCAGCTTGAATAAATATGATAGGTACTAATTGAAATAAAATAACAAATACAGGGAGTTTTTATACGAATTCAATTAAAATTAAAAAAAACATGTTTCTTTCAGTAATATCGACCAAGCAAATAAGTCTACGTTTACCTGTAAGTACTATTAATTTTTTTATATGCATATTTACAAATTACATTAATGTATTGTAATAAACACAATAGATACTGAGTAAATGTAAATATAAATTGGCGGTTAGCACTTCACTTATTAACTTCTTATAATGTGTATTAGCCAATTATATTAATGTATAGCTGTACAGAAAATACGGACAGGAACAAAATGCACAGAGAGTTCTTTCGAATGTTTTCTAGAGAGATCATGGGTAGAAGCCTCACTACAGCTAGACATTCTTAAATACAGGGTGATACTTAACGTGACGACCATTAAGTAAGCAACTGGAAACCCAAATTACATGTATATCATGGTAATTAGAAGTTAAGTTTACTAGCACTAAATTTAAACACGGTATCTTTCGAAAATTGAAATGATTCTCTATGTAACAATAGTTCAAAATTTGGGACAAAAGACTGTTGTCAACATAAATTTCCCTGTAGGAATTGCGTTAGAATAAGTAAAACCCCATTCCAATAACGGACTACTTGATCACAACAAGCCGATTATTTATCTTTCTGGAGCGCAGAAAATTCCTTAATCCTAAAAGTACGCAATTGTCAAAAAAGGTTTAGGTGTTTATATTTGATATTTGGCGTAGGAACATTGTGAGTAGTGTATAAGTAATTTTCAAGAAAAATTGCACCCTTTTTTTTAGTAATCGGCGATTACATTAAAAAAAGATGTAAACATCATGTTACAGATATATTTCGGCATATTTAGGCTCCTTCAGTTATAATTACAAATTGAAAATAGATTAACTGTAAAAACAAAATTCGAATTAATGAAAAACGTTAAACCACAAAGAATGTGTTTCTTACCTTTCTTTAAAGGATGAAAATTAGAAAATAATAAAACTTATAACAAACATAAATTTCAAACGAAGAAAAATCATATACAAAGACAACAAAGTTATTGAGTTAAATACTTAAGTACGTTTTGCTGAGGGGGTTCCTGTGTCTCTGCACTTATCTTAAGCTTTATGCAACTTTCATAAACTAGGTGGAGTCTTACTATAAGAAAATGATCTTGCGCAATGGCCGCTTAGAGCTCAACAAAATAAGTACTATTTAGCAACAAGATGGTGTCACTCCACATTATGCAAATATTAATACTTAGTTTTGATACTTTCAGAATACTTTTTGAAATTTTATTTGTTATCCCTAATCATGCAATAATTCTAACAGTAATTTTGGTTATTTCGTTCTTTAATTTCTAATATGTTGCAGTTGCTGTTAAAGCTGAGTATATCTTAACTTGTACTAGTCTTGATTGAATATTCCCATATAATACTAAAGCATATTCAATTTAGTATAATATGTTACTTCACAAAATATTCTTTTATTTCTTTGAATGATCTAAAACTCTAAAACATAGGTAATAGGTACTTATTCTTGTTATAATTTTTTTGGCTTATGTAATTTCAGGAAAAGCTGTTACCATCGTAGTAAATTTTAAATTGTATTACTACATATTGTGGTAGATATTTGAAATAGGTTTAGACAAGTGATACTCATTAACCATGACGTGTGTCTGCAGATGCGTCAAGACGCAAAACTACGAGTGACTAGCTAGTACCTAGATGATAAGCAATGGCAACGGGAGCAGTTCACTCGTTTACGACTCGCGGTTAAACATCGTCGCTTAAATGGCACGCCAGAGTTGCACCGAACAATGTCTTTAACATTCCTGAACATCACAACTTGTGCCACCGCAACTATGTTATTCTGACAAAATTACAACTGTTAAAGTCAGATGTAAAGTTAGACAACGCCGCTGTCGCTGTTCATGGTTGCTGCCTGGGGGCAATGTTTCTGTGGTCTCCAGACTAGATTTATTTTCATGTCGGAGCTTTTCATAGCAGAGGTCGCCTTGAAAAGCATGAGCTTTTATGTCAAAACATAAAATTTAAAATCTGTCCAATAAATTGAGATTATCTTATGCAGGAGCAACAGATAATTTTCGCTTGCGAACAAGATTCATCCAAGCAAAAACAAAGCATCCCTTTAAAATTCATGATTTAGCTTTAGGTTAATTTAGAACTTTCTGCAACTTCCTTCACTGTCGGGCTTTAGTTTCCCCTTCTTAACATAATATATGTAATTTTCGTATTCCGGGAAGAGCACGTTCAGAAAACTGCCAACAAAAAAGATTTTCTTTTTTCCCTTCAGACTAACAATGTAAAAAGAATCTTGGAGATAAGATTTAAAATTGGTACGGCAATTTTTATCAAATATCTATTACTTCAGTATATAGCGTAGTTTGTGTAATGGTTTTGTGATATTAAATTGATTAAGACTAGCAAAGCAACTTCTCTTCCGCTAGGGGGAAGAACTTTGAGATATATTTACATACACCAGTTCAATGTTCCATGCATTAGCATTTAGTCACTGTATGTAAATTTTAATCGATTTTCCCATTTTGGTTGTATACTGTTGTAGTATGTAGTTGCAATATTCTAAAATTTTGAATCGGTGTACTTTGACAGGAAAATATGTATCCGCATAAATATGTTAACTAGCCACAGATATGTCATTTTGTCTGTGGTTTTCTAAATGAATAGTTTTAAAATTATTCATGTTCTGATAGAGCTGTGGAGGATAACGCAGTTTCTCGTTGCAATAACTACTCATAACAGAAAATACTTTTAAAAGCTGTTGAAAGAGTAAACACCTTCTAGCTACGAGCTACAACCATCTTATATACTTACAATTTGTAAACATGTTAAATGCAGTTCCTGTAGATCCCTGAAAGCATTTTCCAAGCTAAACAAGAAGACATGAGCTTTTTGCAGGTTGCAGGAAACGAAAATTTAATATAAAATAAACAGTAACCACTGGAGCATATAGCAGGTAATGTAAGCAAAATTCGACTTTGTTTCCAATTCTGAAATTTGTCCACTTACCCACACTATTTCTTACTTTATTTATGGTTGGGTCAAAAGTCTTTGGTTGGGTTCGTTACACTTTGACTTCAAGTATCACATCATCAGTAATTACAGATATCTTTTTTTCAGTTTTTGTAAATTGATTTTGGTAGTAAACCATCAAACTGAACCTAACCTACTTGTCTTGGTAACTTCTCTCTCCTACCTAGTGATTCATCAAGTCAAGTAATTTAATGATTTTATAAATTGCTTAACTTGACTTAAAACCCAGGTTTTAAAAATTTATGTATTTATGTAGCAGGTACTTATTTTAAGTAATTAATATTGTTATAGGTACTATATTAAATTATAATTTTAAACGGTTTAACGTTCGGCTAACACTGGCGTATGACTATCCAAGTCAAGGCAGTACAACTACAATAAAAATTTACTCAGAATGTCTGTTTTTTAAATAAGCAGTCGAGTATTTTTCTCAAACTACTTGATTTTTCAAATATTTAATACATAACTATTATACTTGACTTGACTTGATATTTGCCAGTGACTACTTGACTTGAACTTAACTTGATTTCAAGTCAAGTAGCTGGAATGTCAGGTCAAGCCGTGAATCACTATTCCTACCAGTTAAGACGAACCCGTTCTATCATATCATCTATCTATGTTAGACTTTCTTGTTTTCACAGCGTTCCTTAGTTATAAAACAACGTAGACGAGCTAACTTGTCTCCTCTTGAGGGACACCATTTTCCAAAAGTTTGTTATATGCATGCTGTTTACATACCGTATTATCTACAGGGGTTACCTGACGAAATAAATGATTCACAGTTTTGCTTTCAGCTTTAGGAACGATGTTTTACTCTTATATGAATCGGACTATTCTGAATTCAATGATGTCCTTAGTTTTTGGTCATCACATCAGGTATTTTCACAGAATAGGAAAATACGTTTGTTCATGAAAATAAATATGAAACTGTAAACGTACTTATTATACAAAGAGATCTTGCTCGTTTGTTTTGAAAACTCCAACCCTTGGTTGTCTTTCATCTTATTCCATCTCCCTTGGTATCGCCTTTCCATTTCCTTCATGTTGTGGTTAAATCGTTTTCTTTGTTCGTCACTAACATCTCTAAAGACTTTTAGGGAAGCAGTCTACAGCAGTATAAGAATGAAGAAAATGGAGTTTAATACTCATATTGCAACTCAATTTATGGAATGTAGTCAGCATACTTTGGACAACGTTTTTATAGTCTGTGTTTCCAAGAAAATCTTCTACAACCTCTTTAAAAACACACCAGGCAGATATTCAACGTCTGATTTCAAATCTCTAATCTGAGGTCCCTCTCTCAACTTCGCTTCAGAGAGGAAATAAAATTTGAAACAAAGACATTTAAAAGATTCTCCTTCCTTGCTTAAAGCCTTTGCAAACTGCTTCATCAGCCCAACTTACTGGATGTTGAGAGCCAGTAGCGAAATCAATTATGAATTTATGATGTCAGTCCTTTCACGGCATAACTCGACCGCATAGCTATTTATGTTTAACTGTACAACGTACCTTTACGTATAACCGTATAACATTAAAGTACGAGGCCGCGATACCAGCCGAGTAGTTAAATCTCCGAATAAGTTACGTAAGTGATGTTTTATAGGATGAGGAAGTATGCTGTAATACGAGGCTGCGATCGCGGCCGAGTAGTTTAAACCTCCGAATCATGTAAATACACTTTCGTGACATGCTATGTATAATATTTCTTCTGAAAGCGCATTTGCACAAGGCATTCAACACGATTTGGTAAAATAAAACCTTAAGTACAATAACAACGCCAACTTCTGATTAAATACTTACTATTTCTGTTTTGATTTCATTATTAATAGTTTCAGTGCAAATGCCTTCAATGTCTTAGGGAGGTCATTGCCCAATTGACCTAACGGACGAGCCGCCACTGCTTTCAACAGTGGCTCCTCCGAGAGAGACTGTCGATGACTTAAGGGCCGATTTTACAATACTGGTATAAACCTGGAACAAACTATTCCTCCGACAACAACTGCCATGGTTACAATTGTTACAAAAATTGTAAGCCTGGTAATTGTCTGATGAATAGCTTATTCCATATGTGTACCAGTATTGTAAAATCGCCCCTTAAATGCAAATATTTATTTGGCATAACAATACGTCACATAATTTAGTTAAATTGTTGATGAAAATGGAATGAAATTAAAAACCAGATAAGCATGTTTCTCAGAAAACAATGAGAAAAATAATTTCAAAATGTTATTTTTAATTATAAAAAACAGAAAAAATATCAAATGACTATCATTTTCAGTGCTTTGACTTCGAGACTAGAAAAAGAGAACTATTCTAGTATAGAGTTATAAAGTTGGCAGCGTTGGTAGAGCGAAACTATACCTTGCTATATGGAGGTTGTCTGTACATAAATTGCGTGTAAGTTTGTAGGTACAAACTTGAAATATATGTAAGAAATTTGACCACTAATAGACACCGTCAGTTTAAAACATCACCAGCGGGAGATTTTTTGGCGTAGAATCTTCAGAAAGCTTATCGGGAAGGATAACGGTGGTACCTATTTTATCTGTTAAATTGATTCAGAATGAGGTTGGATCTCATCCTATTTAAAATGGGAAGGATTTTTTTCTTACAGTAAACCATTTTCATTGATAGCTTAATCGAAACCCAGTTTGAAGTTAAATCAACAGAATTACTGTAAATTGGGATTATTCAGTGAACATGGTTTTAGTAACTAAAATTTATTGATGTAGTAATATCAACAATGTTCTTTGTTATAAAAATGAAAAAAAAAACAATTTTGCAGACTTGTAAACTTTCTGATATTAAGACAGGCAGGAAACCTTCCTGGTGCCTAACACGGAGTGAAAGGTGTCCGACAGTAACGAAATAAAATGACGGAGGGATCGGTTAGCATCATGTTGAGATTTAGTTTTCAGATGCACACCATTTCACGCTCGATAAGCTTTCTTGTTGCGGAAGAAGTGGATCTTTATTAGTACATCCTTAGGGAAACGTTACGCCAAATTTTCAGGACGAGATTTAAGGAAGTTGTTAAACTACCGTGGGTTGGGTAAATTTCACGGAAAGATTTACTCTGCACGGTTCTGCAGTCTTGTTCACTTTACACGCACGCATTTCTATGTTATTATGTGGTTTATATTATGTAAACGGTAACGGTACAGCCTGTTACTATAATATAAAATAATATCTTGTTGCGGGTTTTGGTCAAAGGTGACTCACAAGATCTTTAAACGGTCATTAGGTAGGTGGAATATACATTTAACACTAAAATCTGCACGGTATCTATAATAAAATATGATGAATACACCGATTACCTACAGATTACCACATGGACGTGTTAGCATTTGTTTGTGTTTCAGACAGTTTTGCGACATTTTTGCTGGTTTGTGTAAGTAGAGCAGAAGAGGAAGCAAGTTAATTTATTGCATTTAATAACACGCTCTTAAGAGTCTACGATACTTGACAAATAGTTTCTGCTGCATGTGCGGGATAAGGGGGGAGGTAGCAAAGAGGCTGGATTTTCGCGCTGCTAAATCGTGACGTGTCGCACGTACTCAACTATGCATACCCGCCCGCCCGTTTCTTATCACTACACCACGCAATAATATTCCATTCATGCTACTAGATGTTACCCATTTTAGATAAATAGGCGGTGATATTCCCAGCAGTACGTATAATCGTCCTAGACGGCGACACTTGCACGCCGCAAAAATGTGCAATTTCTACATTTGCAGTATGTTGTCTCGTGACTGATTTTGACTCAACAAAGTAAATATAAAATCCAAGTAAAATATTTTTCAATAGATGAAATATTCTAGCACATGGCTATAACATTAGATTTTCCAGTTATTAATTACTGGAGCCGTAAAAAATTCTTAAAGTTGGTCTAAATTGACATTCTTCAATTCAATAAATTATAGTTTCTATAATGTTTAATAGATTTTTACTGCTATAGCCATGTAGAGCAGTGTTTACTTATCGTTTACACCGAAATTCCAAAATAATTTAATTATTTACTTAGTTACAAACAGCCACGAGCGTGACAGTGTTTTCGCTGCTATTATTGCAGGTAGCGTAGACTCTTAAGTCCCCCCTACCGGTTGTTATAATTCTGTAAGAATAAACACGACTTCTAAATTGGAATCTGTCGACCGCGAGGCTATATCTGAAGGTTCATGAAATATTATTAGTTAATCGCATTATTTGTTGTGATTGTATTGTAAATCGTTTAAATGGCTTTAGGGACACAAATAAATGTACTCTTATTTTAGGTGAACCTATAAAAATTTGCGCATTTGAAAACATCACAATATTAAAACCTTAAAAAAATTATAGCAGCGATGCCGGTACCTACTAGAAGTTTGAGAGTACAACAAAGTTACATCCATTTTGGTCTATTCGGTAGTCTAATAGAAAGAAAGGTTTAAAGAAATTACAAAAACTTACCAAAAGCAGCAAAAATATCACTTTCATCTTGAACTTGTTGGATAAAATTTTCAAGCCCATATCTGTTTCTTTAGAATCCTTATATCCAAGAATTGAATTTTTTTATGTAGAGCCATGTAGGTAGGAACTCTGTAACACAAATTAAATAAAACCATTAATTAAAGCAATCTGAAAAGGTAAACAAAGAGTGGAAAAATTATTAAGTCTGGCCTAATTTATTTAACAAACACATATGCTAATGGTTGTTGTTAGCTACTTGGAAAATCCCATTAATCAAAATCGGCGCAACAAAAACAACGTTCGCGCCAAATTTTAAGCCGACTTGATGAGTTTAGTTCGGCAGTAATCAATCAGGATGACGTCTTCTAAAATAACTAATCCAACCAGCAGATGTCTCCTTCTCCGATTGGCAGATTCCAAATACAAGTAATTGATTGCCTTCGTTTAATACAGAAAGAGCAATAGGTGTAAGTAAGAAGGGATCTATTTTTATTTATCAGGACGGATTTCAAAAACGACAACCTTCATGTTTTTGCTGTTTACTAACTGAATTAAGTGCCACTCGGTCGTAGGATTTCGTTAATAGGAGGCTTAATGGGTTTCATAAATGACAACTTGAATCGAAGATGCTTTCAAAATAAACAGGTATTGGATATTCCCAAATCTATTTATAAGCAACACGAATACAAAACATGTTATTCTCAGAACTCAAAAATTTGAAACATTGGAAAAATTGAAAAATGCATGCGGATGACAATATTTTGTTACATACTTTATATGAAATTTAATTAATACAAAAACAGTAACGTGCAATTTATTATTCTATTGCCAAACTCCAGGACGAGTTTAAATTAAATCGACCTATATTTTTGGAAAAATTTTCACACCTTGTAGTGTACCTAAAAGGAAATAATAGATATCGCTACAACCACAAACTCGATTATTATTGACCATTTGGAGCATAGTAAGACAAGGTATTAAAGAGGGTCAAATAAGTGGATGTTCAACTATTTTAGGCGCATAAACATATCGCAATTTTTTCGTACATAACCTTATACGACTGCAATTTTTAGCAAGCGAACCCATGATTAATGGCTGTTATTAATCAATTCTTGAATAATAAATATTAGATTATTCAATGAGCATTAATGATTGCTATACTCAAAAGGATGATATTCGCGGCACTAACGAATGTGAATGGCGTAAAATCAATTAAGCAGTATCAGGAGGTGATAATTCACATAAGCATGTGGTGGGTTCGACTCCCGGTAGATGTTTATATTTCTCCCAATGTAAGTGTTAAATAAGGGCTCTATGATGGCCAAATCATGTTTGCATAACTGCTGATGTATTACCGTAACTTGTAACGCATGTATGTGTTACACATACATGCGTTACAAGTTAGTTATTTAAATTATAGTCAATTTTGCAATTGTCGCTTTATTTTCAAAGACATGCCCACGCATAAACAAAATTTACCGCCTATTTACGTTATACCTTTTTTTAACACCCGTTACTGTAATCTAGATTTATCTACTCTATATGGTTACTCCAATTTCATTTAAACGTATTTCTCTAAATCCCTCAGCCATACGAAAAGCACAATCCGCAATTTGCGTGGTAATCCATCCACGAAAAACATTTTAATAAACGTCAATTTAAATTGTTCCTGGAATTCGGATAAAAAATTATTTCATAACCACCTGTGGATGTTGGAAATTATTCCAAATTTAAATTGTGTGTCTGCTTAAAGCCCGTTTTTTCTTTCAATAACAATTTATCTCTGGCTACAATTTGAAATTATTCCAGGATTTAAATATTCACATTGCCCACAGTTATGTCTTCTGCTGCTATGTTAGATGCTTATCTATATCGAGAAATCAAACAAATTGTAGGCATTTGATCAGTCGATATTATAGTGACAGTCTGAAAAATAAAACAGCTTTTTGTTGTAATTTAACATATTCGAAACTATTTGGTTTAATTATTATACTTCCTAACTAGTTCAGGAGCATGAATCTAGTTCAGAAGCATGAATAGTTGCTCATAGTCATCATAAGTCATATAATGTATAATTATTACAACTGGCTAATTTAACGGCCAATATCACAACAAACTTGAACAAACTAAAACTTTCTTAAAGTAATGTTGAAGTTTCTAACTAGTTCTAGTTGGTTTACGTAGACGAAACTTGCATCTTAACTGTGTAAGCACTAGTTTTGTTTATGCTTATAGTATTGAGTAGATGGCAGTGGGTTAAGTTTCTGCAGTTTTTAGTTTTACGTTTTAGTCATATATTCATTCAATCATATATTTTATAATATGATTAGAATACAATTTTAAGCACCATATGTCGCTACACTGACAATTTTAAAAGTAGGTACATACCTACGTATGTAATAAATACGATACTTTTGACATACCGCTGCACTTATAGAAATATGCAGCTCAAGACAACGAAATTTGAACTGTAGGTAGGCCGCACTGGAACTTTCCAGATATGACGAGGATAGTGGTTTAAAGTTTACAAAAAGAATACGTGTTTCAACTACCCTTTCAAGACTGTCCAGTTTCGGGTGTAGTATGAGTATGTAGTCAGTATGAGTAGTTATAGCTATGAGTATTTTTATACCTTTGAGTGTATGCACCTATGTTCCTCTTCTGTAAATAAAAATAATATGAACATAATATTACGTACGTTTTAAGTATACAGGGTGGCTGACTTTTCATTGTCCAGCTTATATCTGCTGAAATATTACAGATACAAGAAAAAGTTAAAGGAGAGAGTTGCTAAGAGAACCTGGTGTATAAAATAGCGCAAACAAGTGTTTTCCACGGCCTACTTATATTCTGGAAAATATGTAACTTTGTTTTTTTAAACGGAACACTCTGTATATTTTTGCGGAATAAGATTCTAAATCAATTTCTCTTTACAAGCATGTATCACTAATAGCGTTTTGGTTTTAAATTACGCCTAATAATTCAAAAAATAAAATTGTAAGATTTGCAATGATTTCTATTATTTCCTCTGCGAGTAACAAAATTATAACAAAATTTATTTAATTACAAATTAATGAAATTGAATAATACATAATGTGTCTAATACTGATTGTTCAAATTGACCACTATTCAATTCAAAACATTATTGGGCCCGCTTAATTAAAGAAAAAGAATGTCACAGCCGCCACTTATAATTTTATTTTTTGAATTATTAAGCATAATTTAAAAGCAAAACGCTATTAGTGATACATGCTTGTAAAGAGAAATGGATTTAAAATCTTATTCCTCAAAAATATACAGAGTGTTCCATTTAAAAAGCCAATGTTACATATTTTTCCGGAAAATGGGTAGGCCGTGGAAAAAACTTGTTTGCGCTATTTTCTACAGCAGGTTCTCTTAGCTAAATCTCTCCTTTAACTTTTTCTTGTACCTTGTATATTTCAGCAGATATAAGCTGGACAATGAAAAATCAGCCACCCTGTATACTTAAAACGTACGTAATATTATGTTCATATTATTTTTATTTACAGAAGAGGAACATAGGTGCATACATTCAAGATTTTATAGCACATAAATAATATTTCTAGTGCATAAGAAAAACATTTGTGGGCCTACATACGTGAGGGTTGGAAACAATCTAGGGCACGGTACCCTTGTTGTCTTGGGAAGATAGGGGTGCAGTCCTAAAGCTACATGTATCTATGTTAGGGAAGACGCCGTTTGCGTTGCAGGAGCCCCTGGGGGTTGGTTGGTATTCGTAGCAGACGCCAGGTGTCAGTAGTGTCGCCCGATAACATGACAAATCTGCGACACCCGCATCAGCGGTCTCTGCCATGATCCATTGCGGCTCGAACTGGAGCTCCCAAGGCGGCAGTTACACTTGCTAGGCTATGGTCTATGGAAATTGGTTTATTCGGTTTGTTTGATTGCTTTACGTGACTTAGATGCAAGATCCTCGACCAGCCGTTGCCTTCCTTTAGTTCAATAATTATCTACATAAAATCAAACTTGGATATTCTGCAGTGGTTCTTTTGTGAACGATTATATTTTTGGAAAACTTGTAACGAGAATGAGTAGAACATATTATATGTAGGTACATTAAAGGTAATTTTTGTGGCGTTATTATAACTAGTTTGAAACTGAAACGAAACGAAAATAATTGTAGTTTAGTTTTAAGGTGTCTTTTCCAGGTCCTACCTAATTATAAGATATTTAGGAATTAAAGTATTTCATAAATAATAAATATTAAATAAAATATCGCTTGAGAATGTTGTAATTTCTAGGATGCACTTGACAACCTTTGAGTGCATAATTTGTAGGCCATGTTCAGTTTCTTTAAATAATACATTGAATACTGATTGGTATCAACATGAGGGTAAGATGCAACTTTCATGCATTTCAGTGATAAAATACTATTTGTAGAACTTGATTACACCTTGTGGCACACTAGTAAAACTAGAATGATTATTTCAGGCCAACGTGTGAAAGTTATTTAGAGAGGCACGGCTACAAAGTTTGTAACTAACGAAATCGTAAAATAATACAGCAAACCACAGGTAGAAAATGGCAAATATAGTTCTGAATGCGAGTACGATGTGTGATGCCAGCCGTGGCGAAACTTGGAGACCTACATTATTTGGCATTAGGGTGTTTTTATACTGGCAACGCCAGTAACAAGAAAAGAGTTGTATTTTAAAATTTAGATTTCTTGTTTTTGTTATTTTTATTAAATTTAATTAATTTATTTTCTTACAATTTTCGGTGACATTTATTTATAATAGTTACCTCTAATTTGACGTAATGAATAACGACGTATTTTTAAGGATTCCAAATGTTATCTACAGTTTACTGTGTGCCACAAAATCTTTAAATCGATATTGGAATGGATGTGAACTGTTTATTATGAAGTCGTTTAATGATAATGTTGTAAGCATTTTAAGGAATACCTACGGTTTTCTTTCATACTTTCAATCCAAACCCTTTTTAATTCTTTTCTATATCAACTACATACCTACTGCATTTACCTAAATGATAAAATTAGCAAAAACATTTGAAACAGTTTGCTAGTTTGTTGATAGTAATAAAATATCTCAGATGCGTAATGAATAAAATAGACAAGATAGTGCCAACCGATAAGTAACATGTGGACTTTTTGCCGGCCTAGTCCAGCAGTGGATATGTTTCTGGGCGATCGAGATACAAAAATTCAGTAAAGCCGACAAAATGACTGACACCATCCCGAGAAAGTCATTTTAAGCAACCGGCTATGACGTTTCTGGATGATCACGTGATCAAATGTCATTGGAATATTCAAATAAAAATTTGAATTTGATAATAACATTTGTGATATTCGCCTAGAAAATATTGTTTACACCTCTTTCAAAAAGTGCTTTTTCGTCTTTGCCTGAAAAAATTCACTTTTTGACCATGATACAATAGTTATTTGTATACCAAGGACGCGAAATGTGTCTTTATCGTACCGAGAGAAAATTGTCGCCGAGGACGCTTGCGGCCGAGGAAAGACAATCTCGAGGGCGCTAAAGAATTTCGCGGACAAGGTATACACAATATTTTTTGTGCAACCGTAAAAAATGTGTAATTGTAAATGTTATTGCTTTTAGAAAACCTACAGCTTAATTCATTGTAAATAGAAAAACGGCTTTCAGTTAGTGCGTTACTATGGATATGGAGTAAATAAAACAATTACTTTTGTATAAATTACAATGATTTTTTCTTTAGCGGACGCTACCATAGCAGCGGCCGCGAAATTAGATTTCGCGTCCTGAACAGCGGACGCGAAACGCCCACTTCGCGTACGGTTACACAAAAAAATAATTATTTAAGCAATTAATATAGTAGGGGACGTTAAAGAGTTTTTAGGGCTGTTGTCAATACTAATGTACAAGAATGTTGTTAAATTAAAAAAAGATTAATTTCGCGCATAGAATCGCATACGTAAATTTCCATTTTTTTCTGCTGGTTGCTTAAAATAGTTATTTTTAGGCGAATATCACAAACACAGCGTTTTGCGTATCTTTCAGTAACAGTAATTTGTCACTTTTGTAGTGGATGATTACTTGACGGTCACGGAAATGCGACCGTAAAGTAAAGGCGGCTGTAAAAAGATAGCGGCCGTGAAGTAATAAGGTCGTGAAGTACATTTATTAATAAAATTTGTGATATTCACCTAAAAAATTTTGTTTACATCTTTGCCAAAAAGTACTTTCCTTGCCTTTTTTCTGGTCTCTACTTTTTTGATCTAGAATAGAACAAAATAGATATTTTTTTAAATACGCAAACAAGTGTTTCTGATATAATCGCCTAAAGTAGTATACTATACACCAAGGTAGAAAAGAGATTTTTCTCAGCTGAACGTTAGTATTATTGAATAAGTTGTGAGGCTGATAAATCTTCGGCTTTAAATTTTTTATCATTTCGTAATTAATTAATAAAGAATAGAACAAAAATGAAGTGTAATATTTCATAATACAACGTAGATCGAGTAATACCTAGCTGACTTATAAGTTATAGTTCTCATTGCAACCAAAAAATGCAAAACCAACCTAAATTTAACATAGAAATTCACGAAGTATAGCCAGCAAACTTTTTGAGACACTTCATCTTCTGCCGATAATGTGGATTTTTAAAGTTATTTACAAATTCCAGGGAGGTTTTATGGTGTATGCATGAACTCGTCTTGAAAGTTTTGCGAAGACAGACTAAAGTTTAAGAACGTGTTATAAATTTTCAACATCTGGAAGATTACGTTACCAAAGACGTGAAATATTTTTATACCTAAACGTAAAAGATATCTTATTTATAAAATTTTGTTAAGTAACTTTTAAGGGATTATTATATTGCAGCAGCCTCACGATACCTCACTAACAACCAACCAGTTTCAATCTATTTAAACTCGTTAAAACTTTAGCACTTGTAAACGTTTTGTGAACTAAAAGGATTTCGAAGGAAGAAGTGAGAACCTGGCTGCTTGTTAGAATTTTTAATTAGATTCACCACAGCAAACTTGTCAATATTCATGGGAATGTTGAACTAACCCTTATCTTCGTTCCCTTTTACAAGTTATAGCGTAAAAGCTACTACGTCCGTATATCGCCAAAATTCCAAGATCTGATGCCGTTACTACTTTATTGAATTTTATATTGTCAACTTTAAATATATTTTGCTGTTACTCGATAATTATTTTAATTTCATTATACGGACTCTTAGCAAGGAATTTCTTGTTCTCTTAGTCTTTCAATTTCCCGTGTTCTCAACAAGAGAATTTTAAATTGAATTGGTTTATTCAAAAAATGTATTTAAGCTACATTTTATAGCGCCTTCCTATAACCAATTAGTCATTTACAAACCTGTAACAAGCTGACGGTATGTATTTAAAGGCTTACTAACTCTGCCGCCGCAGTAGAATAAAATCTTAAAATTATATGGAACAGAGAAACTCTACGGGAAGGAACTCAATATACGACTACAACAGACAATTACATACCCACTTAATCAGAAAGCATCGATATCTTAAAGAATCCCACTGTGAAATGGGCGGCTGTAAAGCTGCATGTTCACCTACGTCCGTTATAAATAACAAAACAGTGCGTGATATTCCACCATAACCAGAACGAAATGTGTTTAGATAATACGATATTCGCTTTGTATTTCACAATTTCTATTGTATCCGAAACCTATTGAATAGAGTATCTCCGAGAGCAGTACTAGGTGTAATAATTTGAAACTTTACTACCATAATAAGCATTTATTAAATTAAAGCTTGGCACTATTAGTTATGTTATACTGAGTTTGATAAAGTAAATAAATAAATTTATATAGTAAGAAAATAAAATAGCATTCTATTTAAAAAAAGTACCTACAGGTTTTAGCTGTAGCATAGATCATAAACTATAATTCCCTTTAATTCGGCGGGTACAAACACTTTGTGATAATATTATAGTAACATTAAGTTTAGTGCTCGTTCACAAATATGTGTGTATGAATTTAACGTTCTATTCTGGCAAAGGCTGGTTCAAGCAATTCTGTAAAAGGACATTTGTTACATAAAATTATCTAAACCAGAAATGTACAGTTAGTGACAAATGTTTTCACCAACCTTATAGTCTTTGCTTATAGGTACCACTGTAACCCGCCTTACTGTGAAGTATAATACGTTTCTCTATTTGATTTCATTTTGTTAACAGTGTTACCACTATACCTATATAAAACAATTAAAACGGCGTTATGTTAGGTACTTCTTACACTTCTCAGGAAACGCTACAATTTAAATTCTGAGTATTATATTTAAACGCAAATTAAATTTTTCGTTTATTTTATTTAATTGTTTAATAAAATAATAGATTCCTCGTAAAAATAAGAAAATGTTCAGTAAAATATTATATGCCCTATGATAATAAAAAATAATAAAGGTTCAGTAAACAATACTTTCCCCGTAAAAATAGTAATTACCTAAACATTCGGTAAAAATAAGAAACATTCAGTAACAATTCAAAATGTTCGGTAAAATAATTTAATCCTTGTAAAAATAATAAAGTTTCGGTAAAAGTAACAACAACTCAGTAAATATTCGAATTGTCCTTCCTCAAAAATGGACTAACCTAGTTTAATCATCTAACAAACTTTAACAACCCCAGCCAAGCATGATAGGGTAAACCATTTTTGAGGAAGAATCATGGATCATTCAAAGATAAACGAACACATTTGAAAACGGTAACTAAACTTAAAGTTATTATAATTATTATGGCAAGTTGTTTTTTCTAGGTATTCGAGTAAAAATACTATTTCAACTAAAACTGCAGTCCTAATTTCGACATAAACTATTGTTATTGTTGCAACTAAAATTGATTTTTGCATTTGTTAAAACTGTAAATAAATGTATAGGTATATCGGTTAAGACACACTAGTTTTTTGTTTGTATACTATAAATAGCCATATTAGCACAGTTACATCAAATACTGAAAGTTCAGAGTTCATAATATAAGGTTGAACCAATTAATTCCATGTCCGACACTGCGAACTACACTGGAATGTGCGTGAAGAAGAACAAATGCAATGGAGCGATGACTTAAAAAGGAAAAGGAATTCGAATGGACAAGAATCACAAGAAACCGCCTAGGGTGAAAACATTTGAATACGGTCTAAACTTCGTTCAGGGTAAGCTGATTCTTCATGTAAACAAAACCACGTGACTGCAGTACTATTCACAAGGTGCGCGTTATACGTAAAACGCTTGCGGTTACCTAAATAACTAAACATTTTACTTCCCTGTGTTAAGCAGGTATTCTTTAACTCCGCTAGTATACACCCCTTCCCGTCCAGCAACCAATACCAGACCTCGCTACCAGCCATGTGACTACCGGCCCACGTGGTTTTTGTTTACATGAAGAATCAGCTTATCCTGAACGAAGTTTAGTTACGTTCAATTAGTAAGATTTTTTAAGGCGAAAGAGAAAGCGAGAGAGAGAGAGAGAGAGAAAGAGAGAGAGAGAGGGAGGGAGAGAGAGAGAGAGAGAGAGCAGTAAAATTGTAGCTCGTATGACCAATTTAATTTAATTATTGAAAAAAATCAAATATGCGGCGCGGCGACTCTTTGTATTTTACATTATGTTTATTGTTAATTATATTCTTTTTTGTTTGAATTTACACCCCGATGTGATATTTGAATTAAAACGAAAACAAACGCCCACGACTGGACCGGTATTCCAACTCTGGATGCTCACCCATTTAGCCTTCCGGTTTCAATTTCTTTTAATATTCGACTAATCGATATATTAAGACTCAGCAAAAAATATCCAATTAAGATATAATTGCATTCGTGTAAGACACTGTTCGCCACATTGGTACATTTTACCAAAAACAGCAGTGAGTAGAGGGAAGGAACTACCACAAGGCATAAATTTCGTTATGTGCCACTTACCAGGAATCTGGTAGGGAGACCGGAGACAATTGTAACAGGGTACAAATGTAACAATCCCAAAAATATACTTAAAGCATATTTCAATTTTCGCGTAATGATCTGCGGTGGTTAGGTTAGTTTGTGTATTAAAAAAGTGTTTTGTAAAACGGTAAGTAAAATTGTGATAGTAAACGTTATTGATAAAATAGGAGATAGGAGATTACACACCAATATCTATTTTGTTTTCCCATCAATTTAGTTGAGGATTGTGCTCGTCCTTGCAACGTATATTTTAGGGTTATGTTCGACAGTTAGTAACATTTATTGTTATTTGTTAATGAAATTGGTCAAGGGAAAATTGTAACACATGTTGTGGGGACAAATGTAACATGTTACAATTATACCCGCATTGAAATATATTTAATATAATAGGAATTTATACCGGCATCTCTCTCTTATTAGATCGCAATACCGAGAACTAGGGTTAGAAAAACCACTAGAGGAGCTGCTATAGAAGTTATGAAGCAAGCAGCAGCACTCGTTATGGAAGAAAACCTCCCGGAGAGAGGGAAAAATTTCAAACCAATGGCACGACGCAAAAATGGGATTAGTTCGCTAACTTCATGAAGAGGAACTCTGCATTGTCCATACGAGTTCCAGAAGCCACAAGCCATGCTAGGGTTGTAAAGTGAATGTGATCAAATTGTTAGAAAATTTGGCGAAAGTAATGGACCAACACAAATGAAGCTTCAGATATCTTCAACGTAGACGAAACTGGGGTAACAAACGTCCAAAACCGTAGTCAAATTGTGGATACAGTGGCAGGGCTGCAAGGGGTGGGCACACGTTACTTGTGGGAATAATGGAAACCGCAGGAAAGGTTCTTTTCATGCATTAACTGCACAGTTAATCAGTTATATTAATGCTAATTATGTTAGTTTTTCTCTTTATTGTTCATTATTATGTACCTACCTATACCAATTTAATATGGATAAAAATTATAAATTATAAATTAACCTAAATTCATTTTTTTTTCGTGTTACAACTGTCCCTTTTTGTGTTATTATTGTCCCCGCGTTGGGGACAACTGTAAGAATTGTCATAACTCATAAATACCAAAACCTATTTATTTCTTGACGTACAAATAGATCAAATGAATTACAATTATTACGTTATATAGGTAAAACATGCACTACTTTAATTATAAAATCGTGTGCCTTTATAATAATGTTTGCCAATGTGGATATAATATAATAATGTGATAATTTTACATAAAACATGTTACAATTGTCTTCGGTCTCCCTACATCAAGGAAACAGAAAGTTACACTGCCAGGATAAAAGCGATGTATGACTAATAGAAAAGATAAATATTTATTAGTCCCTGGCCAATTCCTGGATTTTCAAGAAATTATCTCCAAATAGTTACTAGTATGATTGTAAATATTAAAAAGTGGAGGTGCAAACCTCCCCTGGACTTTCCCATACTCAAAATAAACATTTCGTTTTTGGTCTTCAACAGTAGTTCGCGAGGCAAAATTGGAAATCATTTGAATGCGTAGCTAGAAAAACGAAACTATGCGGGTTCGAAATGTACAGAAGAAGACACGTCTGTATCTGTTGTAATCACAGCTGGCGAAGCCGGACGATCGCTACCGACCGACGCGCATGATTCGTTTCAGTCAGAGTGAATATTCAAAATTCACGAATTTCACATCAACCGTACATTTTACATATATGAATACCTTATACTATGTGATAGACAATTAAATTTTGCGTTCAATTATATAATAATATACAGGGTGTTTCATTTAAAATAACAAAGTTGCGTATTGTACTGTGGAAAGCAAACGCCCTGTATACGTGATATACATTTAGAAAAATCCAGAATTATATACTGAACAACTTTTGTATTTAAACTTCTTTCATATTTTGGCTAATAAAGGCGCTATAGGAGCATCAATTTCCGATTTTCAACATCTCGTAGAGGGCGCCACAGTGGAATTCTGGCGTTCATCAAAAAACAAAAATGTAGCTAATACCAAGCTGCATAAGTACAGAAAATTTAAACAAATTCCTTAGACCAGTTTTTTTGTAATAATTTTTCAAAAATTTCAAAATTTTTGGAAGAGCGCCGTTGCCACCGTTTTTGGATTTAGTAAATAATTTTTTCTTGGTGTAGTACAGCCAAAGGGCTTTCAAACAAGTTGTTGCGGAACCTGATCGGATAACTGGTTTTTGAGTTACGGGGCGTTAAAGTCGAAATTTTGAAAAATTCATAGCGACCGCCATTTTGAAGTTAGAGAGTCCGGTAAAAAACTGTTTCCTTTGAATTATGCCCTTCTTTCATATCCCCTGCTCAGAATTTCAAAATTCCGCTTCTGAAAAAATGATACCAAAAAAACATGTCTAACTTCCGCTTCCGGTTTCGGATTTTTTTGAAAAGCTTATTTTGTCGATGAATTTTCGATATACCCCTTCATTTAAAATTTCATCAAAATCGGTTGACTAGTTTTTGCGTTACAGGCGTTACATACATACATACCCACGCACCCACGCACCCACAGACAGACATTTTTTCTAGACCACTTTTTTGGGTTCCTGGAGGTCCAAAAGACGTATTTCCGCGAAAATCTCGATTTCGAAAATTTTCATGATATCAATACTTCCCTATACCAGTATGGGAAAGTAAAAATAAATGACAAACGTTATTCGTGAATTTAGGAAAGCGGTTATCTACTAATGTGACTATTCGGGTTTCGTATATTTCCTGAATAGTGCTTGTTACAATTTATTATAAATTGTTGGAATTACATTTTTTATAATGGGGGTGGAAAAGTGTCAGAAACATTTGTAATTTTAATTTGGAGACGTGCACATATCGTGTCAAACATTCGTTTGTGAGCGAAAATGTTTTACAATCATGAACCCAAAAGTAAGCAAGCTTTAGGAATTTAATGAATCAGTTAACACGCTTTTTATTTAAGTTTCGTTTAATGAGATCTAAAACCACCACTTAGTTATTTTAATTAAAGATCCAGAGTCGATATTAAGTGTTTTATTGCTCCAGATAAACACAAATTCTAATTAAAAAATTAATTAAAAATAAAATAGAAGCTTTTCACTGATTTTGAAACGATAGCTAACACGCACTTTAAAAGATTTACTACGGGAAATATTTGAAATTACGATCGTAAAGTTGGTATGACACGATCGGAACGATTAAGATTTCAAACGAAACGACAGTAAATTTAAATAAGGGACTTCATAGCTAAGTACTATTCCCAACCTTAAATTAAAATTTTCCTGTTCAATTTAATATTCAAGCCGTTCAAGGCGTAAACGATTCTGAAATGTTTATGTTATTGTAAGGTGCTCCATCGCATTACACGGTGATCCAGGTTCTTGGTAATCCGAAGTACCTGTTTACTTTTCATCACTGTAAGTTTTTAAGTTGTGTCTTCTCCATATTGTAACTGTTATAAAATTTAGATGGATGCTTGGATTTAAAAATTCTTGGAAAGAATAATTCTTACCGAAAAATGTGGAATTTGTTTGACCTAATTAATTGTACAATAAACGGTTATTCTACTCCTCCTCTTAAATATCCTACAGAAGCAATCATAGAATGTAAGTGATTACTTGATGTTTATTGGTCGTGATGGACAAGCATGCGACAAAGCTTTGCCGCACGATTTGTCATAACAACGCATACGAAATGAAGAGTAGTGCTATGCTATGCATGGTAGTAACATTTGACGTTTCATCCACGCGGTTTTATTTCTTCGTTTTTAGTATTGAAAATCCTTCTGGGATCATACATATGGGGTATGAATACACCAACAGCTAGCGAAACCAAACTCCACTTTGACTTCGATAATTGCGCATGCGCATAAACTTTTAAGTTTAAATTGAATCCGACTTTCGTATGCTCAGAAATTTAAGTTTAAATTAAAACTATGGTCTTTATTATACGCGAATAAGCATAGCAATAAAAAGTGTATGCATTGTTGAATAAAAGTAGAGAAATTAATTAATTAGTTTTGACAATAGCAGTTGAATGTGTAAAAAACGATTGATGTAAAGCAATATTTTTTTTTCACTACTAACCTGAGAAGTCGCCATTATCTACTCCTTTTCTCTAACGAGAAATTATATTTCTCAACCTAGGTAAATAATGATAATGAAAAATTACCTAGGTAATAAAATAAACGTTCTATAAACCAGATGTTGTTGGTTTTGTTTTTTAGATTGACAACTACAGGTTCAGGCTACTGAATATTTAAAAAATCATGTGGAAATGGTTAATTACAAAGATTTAAATGAATAACATTTCTAGTAGTGAAAGAAATAGTGTATAAACCACGACAAAGAAGATTTCTCTCAACCTCGCAACTTATTTCCATCGCTGCTTTGCAGCTCCGAAAATAATAATGCTCAATTGAGAAGAATGTCTTCTCTACCTTGGCCTATAATGTACTATTTTTTCTAAAAAGTGAAGTCATCTACCTTTGTATTACAGACACATGTGAGAAGTGTTGCCTACCTACTTGTTACAAGATAAAAAATCAGCTATATACAAGCTCCACTAAGCTTACAAATGCCCTGGAAAATATGTCAGCTAAATTTTAAACAACAAAGGGGTCTATTCTGTGAATATCATAGCCGCCTATTATAATAATATTTTTTTAATTATTAGGTGTAATCCAAAACCAAAACGCTATTAGTGATACATGCTTGTAAATACAAATTGATCTAAAATCTTATTCCGCAAAATTATACAGTGTTCCATTTAAAAAAACCACAGTTACTTATTTTTCCGGAAAATGAGTAGGCCGTGGAAAAAACTTGTTTGCGCTATTTTATACACCAGGTTCTCTTAGCTAGGTATCTCCTTTAGCTTTTTCCTGTATCTTTAATATTTCAGTAGACATAAGCTGGACAATGAAAAATCAGCCACCCTGTATATGTTTTATTATTATATTTTATTACATTACTACGTTCACACTTAGATGGTTTATTATTATGTAGGAATTCACAAAGATTGATGTTGCGCGCGCACGGTACGCTATCTTGGACTTGGACGGACGGATCAACAAATAATGCGAATAGCTGCTATTACAGGGTAGCTATTGCCTATTACCGCGCATGCGTAAGTCTCAAAGCCAAATTTGGAATTCGGGGCGGTAAGCTTGTTCTGAACACACGAAAACGAGCTATTGGCGAGAGATTTTCGATTGCAAGTAAGGTTTAGTACCTATGGCTGTCTGATGTCTCATTGTGTTCTAATTTATATTGTGTTTCCAAATACCACATAGGTATAATGCTTACTCGGTAACTTCCAACAAGTTTTTATGTAGGCCTGTCGTGGCGCGTGAAAGAGAGAGAGAGAGAGAGTTGAACCGGTACCACTGTAAATAAAAGAGACAATCTGCGGTGTCGCATAGATAAGTTTGTTCTTGAAGAATTGCTCATTTTCGCACCTATATGATTCCGGAACCTCATACCTACTTATGTTACACTTGTGCGAAAATGATCTTTATTCTATGCTTCTTACATAATATATTATTAGAAGCTCTTTAAATCAACTAGCAGTCTATTACTGATATTATGTAGTAATTAGATAGATAGGTACTACACACTACCAGCCGTATTCATAAACAAATTTAGTCAAGTAGAGTTTGATCCTAGCTAAACTAGTTGCGCGTTAGTATCGACTAAATTTGTTTATGAATACGGCTGTACATGTTTGGGAATTTGACTAGCATTAATTAATATTCAACTGGAAAATCAAATTTTATAAAAGAAAACATAATTATATAAATTGCACATTGAGAAGTAAGAAAATCTTACAATGCATCAACTCAAATGCAATAAACCATGAAAAGATCCTCTACCTACCAATAGTCAATAATGTATAGCATAAACTCATAACAAACACATTTTAAGCGAAAAAGCTTTATTGCCAAGTTCAGGAATTCCAATCTTTACCCTTTCATTTTGCAGATACTACCTACGTTTAAATGTTTGAAAAGGTGTATTGAGCTGGCTTCAGGGACGGTCCGAAATATCTTAACGTTATAAATAAGGAAAAAGGTGTACTACGGTTGATTTATTTATTGAGTTAAGCTAATCGATTTTGCGGTGCTACAGAGATCAGGAATTTGATTTTACACATTCTGGTGCTGTTGAAATCAAAACTTAATAGTTTAGAAACCCATATTTAGAAATAACACTTGTAGTGGTTTTTAAATTTAAATGGTATTGCGATGGTGATTCATTACATCCTTCATACCGAGATTGTAAATAGAGTAGTAGGTACCCACTACTTTTTTAATTTAATGTTAGCATGTTGCTACCACCTTGATTGAGAACCACCGTACGGGAATACGTCTTAAATGTATACAAGCCGCCGCTCCTGATAGGAAATGACGTTTTTATAAAAATGGAAATAATACTAGAAATTAATAAACGAGTAAGAATTCTGCTATCCAGGTTTATTGGGTTCCGTTTAAGGGTGTAGACAGTTCCTCAGGGGTTTACACTTATTACTATATTAGAAACCAAAAATGGAAAATTTTGCCATCCCTGACAAAAAAAAGTAATGTGCATACTTCCAAAACAGTTCTGCGAAAGAGTTCTTCCGGAAAAGTATCTGGTTTAATGTTCGTTTACAACTAAATGTTATAACAACCAGCATTTTAATTTAATGGGTCTTCGCTGCAAAAGGAGATTGCTTTGTGCTTCACTTACTTCTTTCCAGCTGTCTATATGCTTAAATAATAATTTTTTTTTTGTAATATCTAGTATTTACTTATTGGTATTTTTCCTATAGTTTCGTTTTCAAGTAGGTATACCTATATCTTAATAATTTGTAACAAACAGTAGTTTGTAAAACAGACTCGTACGAACAAATCAGTGGCAAATGAAGTGAAGAGTCAGTAGATGAAACGGGTTTACCAAAAAAGTTGTTGCTCCCTCTTTATATTCAGAAGCGTTATCTTCCTCCCATATACCTATCCCCGTGCCCGTCAATCATGCTGTCGCACAAAAATGTTTTGTCGAGATTTTATTAAGGTCAAAAGCATTCATATTTTTTAGATAAAACATTTAAATTTATCCAGTACTATAGGGGTGGCTCAAAGTTTACGCTGAAATTTGATTATAACGATAGCGCTTTGAGTTTGTATTACAATCCGCTTACTGAAAAGAAAATCAGCAAAAACTATGTTTCTATATGTTTAGCATTTCATTTGAATTTGAAGAGTAGGTACAAAGTTTTTTACACAGATAATAATAAAAATATAAATATTGTGATTTTCAGTACAAACCCGCCATCGAATTCAAAGCTTCACATTAAGGTTGATTCTGCTGGGATAGAGGTTGCTGAAAATTTAAAATACTTAGGTATGACGATAGATAACGATCTCAAATAGGATCAACATGTTACTGAAATATGTTCTAAACTCGTGTCAGCGTATCATGCCATAAAAAAGTATTGTGTTATCTACTGAATTAAATAACTCTCTAGGTCGTCAAGCCTACTTTGCACTTTTTGAATCGATCCTAAGATATGGAATACCTTTTTGGGGACACTCTAATTTGACTCTCTTAAATCAATTATTCAAAAGTAAAAAAAAGTCATCAGAGTTCTGAACATTAAGAGTATCAAAGACGTATTCAACAAGTGCCTAACAGAAATTGGACTACCAAAATGGATTCAAAATCGCCAAAGTGGTACCAATATTCAATAAGAGTCAACCAGAAATCCCGGAGAGCTACGGATCCATATCTCTGGTTCCAGTAATATCCAAAATATTTGAACAACTTCTCAAAACACACATAGTAAACTACTTGAAAGCAAATAAGCTGTTTAGTGAAGCGCAGTTTGGATTTAGGAAAGGCCGGTGCACCACAATGGCAATAAAAATTCTTGAGTTTGTAGTCGACGGATTGGAACGCGAGGAAAAATTTAAATCCTCCTCGCCAAATTTACTAAATGGGGCTTCGACAATAACAGCATTGCTGTCCTAAGCTCATACCTCAAAAGCAGGAGACAAGTTACCCACTATAACCAGAGTATCTCGAAGATAGCCACTCCAAATCATGGAGTTCCACAGGGGTCAATTTTAGGCCCGATATAATCTACGTCAACGACCTAGACCCGGTCCTCGAAGATCTCCCAAATTCCCACCTTGTATTATACGTAGACGACACCACCTTGCTACACGCAAACAGTAATCTCCATAGCCTTCAAATAGAAATCGAAAATAGTAAACATGCCCTGCAAACCTGGTTTTCAGCAAATAAATTGACTTTAAACCAAGATAAAATCAAGAAACCTAACCAAATACATATTTTTAATAAAAAATCTACGACTCATGGTCCCACTAAACGTGATAATAACCGCATAGTATGGTCTCTTCATGTCAACAGCCACCTACGCCATAATTATATGGGGACACTCAACACATAGTGGAAGAGTATTTAACCTTCGGATGGCCAAGCGGGGTCTTTTGGGACCCCACATCATATTGTTTTCTATATAACTTCAGTTTTTCGCATTATAATCCTTTAATTATTTTTCTATCCTACTTTTTCCTCATTATCTGCAAGATGCGTATCTTCATGCGTTAAGATTTAGGTTAATTTTCTTGAAAAAAATATATTATCGTATGGGAGAAAGCAGTGCAACAACTCTTAAACGTTCTCGCTGTGTAAAATACCCTCGGGCTTCAGACAGAAAGGTAAAAAAAATGTCAAACTTGCAGTAACTTTATCTGCCCCAATCACTCAATAAAGCTCAGTGTTTGGTGGACTGTCAGAATAAGTAAGATTCTTGCCACTATTACATTTTTTTATTTTACCCGTATTTGACTAATGTAGTTTTTCTATTTAAAATAATAAATAGTTTTCTATTTAAAATAATAAATAATATATCTACATACTCAAAAGATTATTCTCTCATTGACATTGTTTAATTTACTTATGATATGCAGAAGTTTAAGCCCAAAAAGAACTGGGGTCTGTAAAGACCCCGCTTGGTAAATGATGATAGTTGCAGACCCTTGGCCATCCGAAGGTTAAGCTGCAAAGAAGAGTGGTGAGAATTATTGCCAGACTAGACTATCAGGAAGATGTAAAAATAGAAGTTTAGGGAATTGAGTTTCCTAACCATACCCAGTTATTATATTCTTACAGAGTCTAATTAAAAACTTAAAAACCAACACACAGGCCGCACGATGCAACACTGTAGTTTGAGAAACAGTAAGGGCCTAAACATTCCTTTAATAGAACAAATAGATCCCGACATGCTCTTAATTACTATGCAGCCAAATGTATGAACAAGCTTCCTTTAAAAATTAGAAACATTCCTCTAAAGCAGTTTAAATCTTTGATGAAGTTTTACCTAATATATAAAGCCTTCTACAGTGTCAAAGAATTTCTGAAGAACAAGATTGAATTAGCAGTACCTGACTAGGCTCGCGTTGCTATGAACGTGGAACCATTTATATATTGTATAATTTTGTAAATTTTTGTATATTTTTAAATTTTTGTATATACTTAACATAATTACCTATGTGTTATGACTTGTGTAAACATTGAAAGATGTAAAAGGAACACCAATAAACCTATCTATCTATCTAAACACACCACATTTCATTCAAAGTGAAATGATGACTCTTTTCAATCTACATAAGGAATGTTCCAGCAGCAGTCTGCACAAACGGTTACCAACTATCAGAAGCATGCGCAGACGCAAATTAGCGTCCCAGCAGAAAAAAGTCGCCAACTCGACTGGTAGTTTGATGTTCCGGAGCTAAAAGAACTTTTTGTAAACCGTTTCGAAACGGTTTGTAAAATTTCCGGATTGTTTACGAATTTTGCAAATAGACATGCGCATACATCGAACCTGCGAGACGTGGTCAGATTAGGTTAGTTGTTAAAAATTTAGTGGTTGCTTGTTGCAGTTAATTAGTTTCGTTGCTAATTTGATCATAGATTCAATTTGCGGTTTTTAAAAGTTTTAAGAATATTATTGCATATAGAATGACTGATATAAGCAGCGAAAGTAGCAGTAATACATGAAGATGATTCGTCTGACAGTGATCGTGACGAAGAATTGTTTATTGATGCGATTAGGCCGAAAAATGAAAATTATTTAGAAAATACCGTACCCCAGTATGAGAACCACGTGTTCATTTGTGTTCCAGCACGAAATAATTCCGAACTAGTTTCCAACTTTAAACAGTTTGGTACCAGTTGCATAAAAGTTCTCAAACCGTTTGTGATTTGCTGCTGGAACAAACCTATAATATACGAAACGTCGTTCCTTGTTCATAAATAACTACCATTTATTATAGCGCACCTAAAGAGATCCACAGTTGCAATACTCGTACTATATTTAATTTACAGCTTCCTAAACCAAACTGAGAACTTTTTATATAATCATTTTTCTACTCTGATTTACCTACGTGTTTATAATAAACTATCCGAGAGTGTTATTTTGTAGGTATAACAATAATAATATTGCGTACATTTATGTGTTTCATGTCTGTGTCTGTACTCTAATTATGTTCCTACAAACTGAAGTAAGGTTTTTGGAATAAATCTATTATCATTATTGTTATTATTATTATTATTATACACTAATTACTTTATTTAATCACAGTGATTGCTGTTTAGTAGGATTGATAGTTGTTTTACTAACCATTAAGGATTAAAGCATAAAATTTCCATGAAAAGTTGGTTTGAAGTTAATTCTAGGAGACGAGCATTTCCCAACAGGTTATTTGTATGTGGTTTGGAATACGGATGCCTTCATTCCTCTTTAGAACTCCTTGTTAACCGAATAATTTGTGTTGAAATAAGTTTGTCTTCTACGGGGAAAAACATATTGAAATTCCTTAAAAATCAAATTATGTGTTAAAAAGGCAAAGATGGTGTTCTCGTTTAACCACAAAGAACCTGAAACCTTCGTAGAGTAGAATATAGAACCTAATCAGGAATTCTATTACGAGAATCAGACTTACCCTGAATTATTTAACATGTCTGAATAATGAATGCCTCCGGTTTATTACGTTTAGGATTAAACTAGCTTTATTTTGGATTTGGTATTTAATTTCTAAATAACTCCACAGCATTGCGTTGCATGAAAAAGGGACTTAATTTTACGGCTCGAGGAGAACGGAAAGCTATATAAATGACGCGGAAGCTACGCTCTCTAGTAAAATTGTCCGCAGGATAATGCGATTCGCAGGTACAGATAATGTTTTTGTCTTGTTTTCTAAATTCCGACGGGAAGATTCAATAAATCTTTTTAAATAAATCTCTCTCAAGCTTTGGTACCTTTTAAAATAGAAACAGGAAATTATTAAATGTGGATTTCTCCTATACGCAGAGGTGAAGCAAATATGTTACAAAAAATTTAAAATTCTTCTTGTCGCGTAAGTAGGAATCCCAGTGAATTGCACGAATATTGTGTACCTACATGTCTGATACAGATCTCAAACGTTTTAGCTACCTTTTCCTTCGCTATCTCAAATATTAAATGTAACATTAAGCACGTAACAGCATATTTATATGAAAAAGGAACAAAGTTAGTATAGACAAGACTCCATAACGCTACAATTACATGCCTAATAGAAAATACTAGTTCCATGTTTAAAAGAATACATAATCTCTAGAAACCGACGTGATGTTAGAACCGTAGTAACCGGAATACCATTGACCATACTCTTCAAGAAAGGATAAGATAAATCTCTCACCAAGAAGAGCAAAATTACGTGTTTTATTCAAGATGTTGGAATGGTCCTGTAGTATATTTTGTAAGGATCTTCACGGTTAAGACTGTTCTCTAAGACTGCATCTTCGAAAAGTGTGGTATACAAATGTCAAGAGAGATAGATACACTAGCATTCTAGCTGAGGTTCTTTTGGAGAATGGCTGACTACAATTCTCTAAACACTCATTTCAGTGTATGCATGAATGCTGCCTCGACGGAACACATCGATATAGTAGGTACCATTATTAATGGACTAAAAAAAGCAGGGTACCATTCTCAACTGGAAGAGCCCAATCTTCTGTGGAGTTATAAAAGAATCTCCGATTATACGAGTAATTGGTGGAAATCATATGCACAGAAACAATACCATGATTAAACAGCAGAACCCTCCTGTTTCACTGCCCTCTTTCAGCAACACAATGATCCATGTTGTGAAATTTCTGACTTCACATAGGTAAGTAGAAATGGGTTGGATGGTTTATATTATCATCTTAGATTTAGGAAATTGTGTGGCGAATAGAACATCGACCGCTTTCTGCCGCAAGCCAACTAACCGCGAGCAAAATGGTCGCCAAATGGCCGCCAGATTAACTACCCGCTGGGTCATGTCAACGCGGGATCGTTTTTGCAATATTTACCAATCCCTATACTGTTCTGAAAGGTAAATTTCTAAAATGCAGATATTTTACGAAAATATAGGTACACTCAGTAGAACCAGAAGGGTAGGCTGCTTGTAATGAGTTTATCTCCATTTAAAGTATAAAAACTTCTAACTAAATAGCACTTGGTTTACTTATAATAGTGTTAGTTGTTACGACCAGTACATGGAATATGTGGATTTAGTTCTGTTATTCTATTTCTAAACCGAGTACCATCATGTCTACTTAAATAAATATCTTCATAGAAATATTTGATGCGGTAGACTATCATCGTGACACCATCGAATCGAAAATTTACAATATTAAACAATATACATTAGATCTTAAATTTACTTGCTTACATGAGATTTTCTTAAAACTGTCCACGCTTTCTACCAGAAATATTAACGACTACATAGCAGTAGAAATGATAATTAAAAAAGCCGGAAATAATACCAAGGATTAAATTCTATTAACAAATAATAATTGCGTGTACGTTTTATTAGGAAGTTAGAATCCCCTAATGCTCCCCTTATAACTTCACGACATTCGAATTCTCTAGATAATTCTAAGAATTAATGGAATTTCCGAACAAGGAAAAGGTAATTCTTGTACTAATCAAAGCGCAAACAGGCTGAGAACACTTGAAATCTCCATTAAAATGCTTTGTTATAATGAATATAGCAGTAGGGTTGCGCCGTTGTTTCCATTTCGAATTACTTTCTTATTATTACAAAATCTTTACGCCACAGTATTACAGAAATGGATAGAAGTTCTACATTTTCATATAAAATCATCTGTGAAATTAAACCAAAAAACTTCATTCCAACATTAAAACAATGGTTTTAATTTCTACAAGCATATCTGTCTTGCGGCTCTCGCTTATACGTTAAGATGCCATCAGTTGTCACAAAGCAATAACAAGAGCAATTTAATTAGACTAGACGGGAAATGCGATATCTCAGCATCCAAGTTGGTTGCAACGAGTGGTTTATCTTCTCCGTTGGGTTATGGAGTAATTCAGAGATGCATCGAGTCTTTGCTTTACCCGTTTGTAGAGAACCCGAGAATGTTTATGTGAATCAGAGAATCTGCACATCTTGTAATTTGTACCGCAATGCAGCCTCTAACAATGTGCATAACAAACCGCACTGGCATAGTTTGGGAAGTCTGTTCTAACAAACTTTGAGCATGGGCTGTCGATAGTAATGGATGCACATTTACGAACATATTGCTACTGAATAAGAATCTGAATCTATTCATATGCAATTTACATGTTAAACAGAAGATTTAATATTTGTAAAATAACTGCAATCTTTTAGAAAACAAAAAGAAACAGTTATAAAAAATAAACTGCCGTGTAAGTACAACAGTAATCTGTTATTTGGTAGAACACAAATCTAGAATTAGCATAGGCCATAAGCGAGACCATCGCCATAGGGCATTTCTACTAAACGCTTGGGCGACTGAAAAATCAAAGTTATGGCTTCCATGGGGTGTAGTGGTAATCTCTATACAGGGTACGTCAAGGTGTATCCATGCATATATTTCTAAAAGATACGAATTAGAAAACAAATCTTAAGAAAACTAAGGGTCCATCTTTTTCAAAATACAGTAGAACCTGTAAATGTTACCACCTCTATAAACAGACCACTTTAGTGCGTTCCCTGCCAAAACCCTATCTCTTCAATGTATTTTTTTCTCCATAAAGCGACCACCTGTCTATTGTGACCATTGATCACATTTTAGAAGCCCTGCCATTTAAAATTCATCTGTCTAAAATGACCACTTAGCAACGATACTATTTACATTAATGAAAATGTCATTAAAAGTGACCACTTTAGAAAGATACTATTTAGAATACTGTCATTAATTAGGTTATATTTTGACCTATTAGCAAAGAGTATTAAATGGGAAGAGAGTTAGCCTTATGGGTTTTAAAGTTTCACATTAAGTATCCCGGCCGCTAGGCTGGCCCTCAAGCGGAGGGTCTTCGGAACTAAACAAGATCTATTTACGCTGGGGAAAATAAATATTACAGATTTCTTTAAGCATTTTCGAACAGCGTGAAAGCTCAGTGTTGCCATGTTGTGCCAAACGTAATAACCTTCAACTATCAGCATATCCATGTCCTAAAGTCAGTGGCGCCTCACTGACTTTAGGTTAGTTGCAGTTTGTGTGACTTAAGTTCTAGTGTGTGCTTTGAATTTCCACTACGCGCTTTCGCGCACGCTACTGTTATTTTAGCTAGACGGAAAAATTCTTTTGCAACACGGCAACACTGCAAATTTGAAAGCAGTGTTATGACCTGCTTATCTGATATGTTTATGGCCTGGGGCATTTGAGAATGAAAGCTGGTGCTCTTATTGTAAAATTTGCTTATGCAACCCAATGCACACTATAAACGCATTTTACCATTACGTTGCTCCTCTTCCCAACTTTATACTCTTTGCTATTAGGTAATTTAAAAATTTCACAATGTAAAATATAAACATACTTTACTTCTAACTTTCTCATTATCTACTATTTTCGGTATAATTAGCATTTTAGTATAAGAATTCCAAATTCATAACATAAAAGGCACTTGGTTAATAAAAAATTATTCTTTAACAACCTTTTCACCGGAATCATGGTGAAATACGTCATTTCGTGAAAAGCCTGCCGTTAATTATTGTAAATGTATATCGTTAAGAGGATCTAACCTAGCTTAACATGATCTGCCTAGACTTGTCATGAAAAACCATATTTAACCATGAGACTACGACATATGCACACTTCAACGCAAGCAGTACCGGGTTCGAGCCCAGGAACCACTTAAACATCGAAAATTTTCCACTCCGCCTCACATGCATACATACCTTCGATAATTAATAATAGACGACAGATGTGTAGTGATTTATTGTCATTATTATTAAGCACATTAAAGACGATTGCATTTCGATATCAAACTTTGAATTGATACAGTGTCAACGATTTAGTAAAATGCTGCTATCGTAAGTGTTTAGATTTTTCTTTGAGAATCATTTGGATTATTTCTATTAGATTTCCTTAAGAAAATGGTGTAGTCAAAATCGTTTGATTAATCAACCCTTCGCAAGAATAACTGTTTTCAACGTTTCTTTGCTAAACTGCAAAATACTAACCTGAATAAGTTGTGAGTATAGATAAAATTTGAGATTTTTCCGCGTCGGTAGCTGATTCCTTAATTTGATTTGTTGTGTTAATCACTCCCTACTGGTAAATTTCTGTATCAAATTTCTTGATAATCGGAGTTTATTAAAACGAACAAACCGAAACTCTAAAATTCAAATTCGAATTTCTATTTGTTGGTAAACAAAGTATAATTTCAATTAAAAGGTAGGTATAGTTACCAACAACTAAGTTATGAATTTCGAAAATATAAAGCACACACATAAATATTCTGGATCTTCTGTACACTTTTCTTATATAATATTATATAGAGGGTGAGTCTGCTAAGAAGAATGAGCTAGATATCTCTGTTATCTGAAGGATTAAAACAATTCTGTTTGGGTAGGCTATAAGATACCCAACTACTCTTTCCAAGTATAGACACAGTCAAATCTATTTTAGGTTTTACCAACGATTTTTTAGTTACCTGATAAAGCTAGTTTTTTAAAAATCAGTACTTTTATTAATGATTCTAGTTCACCATATTTTTGTCTTTAACACTTTATTTTTAAAAAGTGACTACTGATTTTATTATATTTTCCATTTCATTTTAAAAATACAGAAGCAAATTGTTACATGCCTCTGTTTCTTTACTGGCGTTGTATAAAGCTTAATGTTAGTTAACAATTAAATTTGCTAAAACATATTTAATTAAAATATTTGAAATACCGCCTTAATAGGTCTTTCCCACAAGGAAGCTGCACCGTTGGAAACTGGGTATGTACACACGCAACTATGATTTTTCCTTCTTTTGTGAGCTTCTTTGGATCGTAATATCGGACTGATGTAGGCTTGAATCCTTTTTTGCATATACAGTTTGATACCGGTGCTGAATTTATTAAATGCAAATTTAATATTAGGAAGACACTAAATATAATTGTAGCATAAGCTTGGATTTTGGTAGTCTGAAATATTTGTACTTAGAATATCTTCAAATTATGATTAAAGTATTTTTAAAAACGAACCATCATTTACTTAATTATAAGTTAGTAGTAGCACAGAAGAAAATGTACGTACGGACGTTCTGAGTAACACACTGAATATTTTAAACAATCACTAATTTTTACATCATCATTTATAGGCAAACGTGCCATAAAACATATTATATTAAATACTATCGAACTTATCACTGACAAATAACATTACTTTATGTTTATATGCATAACATCGTTATTATTTTATTAATCATAAAATTCTTATTCGTATCGTTTATTTATTTATTATTTAAACTTTTTAATACCCACCTATACTAACAGAGGTGTACGAATTAAAAACATTGTAAGAAAATTAGATTTTCTATAAGTTTCTTTTTCCTCTAATACAAAATAAATATTCGGTTTCATGCAAATTTCAATAAACTGTTATAAAATTAATTTGAGGGTATGGTTTTGGAATTAAATTCCTGTACACGTACCAAAGAAGTAAAATGGGGTTTTGTTTTACCCCCCCCCCCCCATTTGGCACGTAGGTACACTATTAGATACATATGGCGGAACAAACGATTTGCACAATTTTAACGTTTGACAGACACTTGAAAACGCAATTTTACGTAAGGACATAAAACGTCATGACTTATTTGACGAAATTTAAGAAAATATTCCTGGATGTGCAGGCGCGCCGACGCGACCATGTAGTATAAGTTGCCAAAAAAATTATTATTTACCTAGTAACAGTCATGGACAAAATATAGTAGATAGGTACCTATTTATTCACTATTTATTTAGTACTTATTTTGCTAAATTTAATCATCGTGAGTAATCCACTTGGTTTGGAGTAATAGCCGTCATTATACCTATGTTTGTTGGATCATAGATACAACACTAGTAGCGCGATATTTTATTATAGTATAGTAGGAGTTCGGCTTTACTTAATATTATTAAACATTGGTTCCTAGTGCCTTGCCTACAGTCCATTGTATAGAATATTATAAATTTTTAATGTCAAACAATTAAATTTAGTTGCGCATTCATAAGATTTTATACGCATGTTGATTAGTGTAACAGTTCAGTTCATTTTCATCTCTAGTTATTAATTGTTGGGATTACTAATCACATTTTTATTATTTTAAACCAGTGATTAATAGCTTGTGTAATTATTAAAACTTGTTTTGTAGTTTTTGTATGTTTCTTGTAAACACGCAATGGGTTCAATAATTATTTATCAGAGATAGATCGCTTTAATAGAAATATATCAAAACCATGAGTTATCGTTATCAAACTTCGATGTTCTCAAGCTAAAAGCTGTTAATTGGAAATATGCAACAAAATACAATTCTATTACATATTATATAGTTGGAGTTATTATAACTAAAATATTTTCGTGTGTGTAACTAAAACAAAAATAATTTAATGGTTTGCAACTGTCCTGTAGCGAACTACAAACTCATCAGGTATGACAAGATTTATAGGCATCACTTTGAAATATCGTAACCATTAAAAAAGGAAACGTTTAGTTGCATGTTCACATCTCATTTTTTAGTGGATGGAACCAGCGGTCATCCTGTCCCCGGTCAAAACTGAAGTAAAGTAGGTAAGATTTCATAAAATTAAAAAAAAAATTGAGGTATGTATGAATAATACTACATACTACTTATATCTGTAAAGTGAATTGTAATAAAAGATAGCGTATTTCAGCTCACCAGTCACCACATAACTTTAGGTTAAATGTTAATAAAACCCAAGCTGATGATAAAATTTTCATATCTACCAATCTAGGAACAGTTTGAATTAGTATACTTAGTATACCGTGGAATGTGTCAATAGTTATCATAAATTACGGTGTAGCATTGCTGATGTACCAAAATTAATATTAAACCAATAAATAAGTTATGACAGTCGGAGTACCGGAATATCAGCTTCAAACATCCCATTAACTTTATAAATCACTTCTGCCCATCTTGATCCTCAAACATTAGCGTTAGATTCTAATAATCTTCAACATAATATAAAATACATCATATCGTGTTTCAGAACGAGAACATTTTTCAACAAAACCGAGATTAATTTTCGTTAGAAATTCCATTGCGAAGTAAATTATAACTTATAAGTATCATTCTTTATTACCTGTAAAATTCATGAATGTTGAAATCAAAATATTAAGTATGTGGATAATATTGGAATTTTATTCAAAAGTTTATTACCAAAAAAACAAGATAGGGTGCGCCATTAAAGAAATTAGTTTCTGTATTGGTACACGCAAAGAGACAAAAGCTTCATTAGGAAAGTACGGAGAACGAGTACACAGTACACAAAACACAATCTTTTGCATGCAGCTTGTATACCTTAAACCGGTTTATACCGATCTACTATGTGGTTGCACAAATTGGCAAGGAAGATAAGATAGCGGTGTCACGGTGGCGATTGCTTTGGGAGATTGCACTACCGCTTCATAGATGTTTGAATGTTTTTATACCACCCTGGTTATGGGAATTATTGATACTATGAATATTTTCGAAATTGAGATTTTCCCGGAAATACGTGTTTTGCACCTCCAGGAACCCAAAAAGGTGGTTTAGAAAAAATGTCTGTTTGGGTGTGGCTGGTTTGTATGTATGTATGTAACGCCTCTAACGCAAAAACTAGTCAACCGATTTTGATGAAATTTGAAATATTGTTTGAAATGTTTTATTATTATTATTTCAACGACAATACTCCTGAAGTGATTTTGCTTCAGTAGTAAAATTCGTGAAGGTAACGTATATCAGAATATTTTCGTTAATTTGCGTAAAACAATTGAAATGTCTACTATGGATTTAATTATACACACTTCTCAGTCAGAAGAAGAAATCAGTCGTTTGGGAAATTTGGATTGCATAAGGAAACACTAAAGATAAAGTCAAAACTTAATTAAGTTTACGAAATTGCCTGTTCCCAGTGTGATGGCAAATATATTGGTCAAAATAAACATAAAATTGAAATTGCGTGTAAAGATTATGTAGCTAACTTCCAAAAACCGCCGATTTTATAAAACGAGTGTTGCCCAACATATTTGCGAAATCATTTTAGATAGTTTAGTTTTAGTAGTGTTCCTACTGAAAATGGGAGATTAGTTGCCGAAATAGGTAGGTATACATACATATTTTCGATTTTTATTTTAAAAATATTAACATTCAAATGGTTACTTAATGGACCCTTTACAACTACTAAACTATACCATAAATACGTCATTAAACTATGTAGTAATTCCATGATCCATAATTGTTTAACCTTGGAACAAATGCAACCGAGACTGTATCTAACTCTGTAAATATTTATTCCCATATTTAAATATTTCACCATAAAATTGGACGGACAAATATGATGCAAATTACTTGTCCAATAAATTGAGATAGAAATCTGATGATTATGTGCATACATAATTATACCTAGTATGAATATAATCTTCATAATGCGTTTGTTAAATATAATACTTGTTTGTGAATTCCTAATCGTTTTATATAATTTAAATTTCTTATAATAACAGAACAATTTGAATAGAAAGAGAAGATAGAAAACGTATTACTTGCCGTAGCCCAAGGCTGCGGCATTTCCACGCTTCCAAGTAAAACTGGCCAAAAGCAATTCGTTAATTTATTCGAGCATTTCCTTTAAAACGGGCAATCTAAAAAGAAAATGAAAATCCGAAGCAATTTATAATTTTTTTCCGGGATTAAGCGTTCTGCCTGCACAAGAAGCCTACAATATATTCATCAAACAAACGTGAACGTCCGCCTGCAAACAAATTAGAAACATATTTTGAAGGTGAAACGGTCACATAAATTACTTCTCTTAATTCGCAGATATTATCTGGAAGGGTTAGTCCAGCATATCCCCTACTGCGTATCCCTAATACTTTGGGATTCATGAGAAGGAAGATACAGAAAAGCCCAAAAATACCTAACTTAAAAAGCTTTAACTCTAAGCACAACGTACGTTGAATAATAAAATGTATCGAAGGAAATTTCAAGGGTTTGGGCAATACCTGATTAAGGTATCAATGTAAAGGTGTTTATTTCTACGTTGTTTTTTGGATTATTTTAAAACCGTCGACCACTCACTAGACCTGAATTATCGTGAATTAACACGGCTCAGAATTTAGTAATACCCTGCTCTAATTAAAAGGGGCTTGTTTATGATGCTCTTTTAATTAACAGTGTCACGATTTTACAAGAAGTTATAGGTGGGGTTAGTATGTATTTTATTAGAATTTTCCTAAGCTGTTGAGATTAGCTTTCTGTCGCACTTACTTTTTGGATTTATCACTATATGCAATGTAAATACAGCACCACGTCTTATTTGTAAATCAACTCACCTAATCATTTCAACGTATGAATGCTCCAGTAAACTAACTACTCGTTACATTTATATAAAGTATTTTCATTATTATAGGTACTATTCAGAATTAATTTATATGCCTGCATTGTGTACAAATTTCCTAAAGGAATTCGTTATCAACCACTATAATGTCACGCAATAACTTCCCTGAGTATGTAATATTGGTGTGGATACGATGTTGTACAACTTATCAAGGAAGTTAAATTAACCGACACTAATGTAATTAACGATTAAATTTAGAATTAACAAATTTTAGTGTAATTAAGTTTAAACTCACTGTTTAAAGCCGCCAAATACCTATCACGGTTCTGGGGATATGTTATATTTCAAGAGACCACCACTCAAATCAGATCAAATCATAATTTATTGTATCTCTACTATAAAAATTGCAACAATAAACAAGTGACATTTAATACGAAATTAAAGGTACAATTCTGACATTTTCTCCGTATTTGATTTGTAAAGCATAAATCTGATCAAGTGAACGGTTGAGTTATACTTACTCTCAAGAGTAATCTAGTATTCATGAGGGTTGTGTAAATGCAATGTTTAGACCTCACAGTTAGCTTTTAAAGGTTGCTCTGAACAGTACTAGGGTTATTAGCTTGTTGAACTATTTGTTGAGCTATTTATACAATAATTAATGGCTGGTAGGGTTAATACTGCACCCAACGATTTCGATAACAGGAAAGTTTTAGTCGAGAAAATATTAATATGTTTTTTCTCAAATTATCGAGACAGTGTATATTTATAGCAGAAGCGAACATGTTTGGAAAGTTAAACAATCACACGTGCGAAAGATGTTCCAGAAGTTCTTCTGCAATTGGTAAACAAATGCTACTTTTATCAAGATTTTATTGAATCATATACAAAAACTATCCGTTATAGTAATCCGCATTCATATTTTCAGCAGTAAGCAGCGCGTATTAAGAATATAGAGAAGACCAAAAGAAGCTTTTTAACAGGCGCGTGCTGGCTCGCCGGGCAGCCAGGCATTTCCCGGTGGGCCCTGACTCGTCGGACCCTGCGCTTGGAACTTATTTAGGGCCGGAAATAAAATTTCAGTTTAAACCCTAGCTCAGCTAAACCAAGTTCAATCGGGTTTAAACTAAGAATATAATTCCAGCCCTTAGAATAGTTTTCTTCAGAGCCGGGTAAATGGGGAGGGGGATGCATCGGACGTGCCACATACCGGTCCCCAAGCTAGGGGCCCCAATACCTGAAAAGAAACTGTTAGCAGAATTTTCGCTCAGTAGAGTAGTTGAATGTTTGTACATCTCGTACTTCTCGCAGCATTGTTTAACGTCATATTCCTATTCATTAGAAGATTAAAAACATTTAGTACCTTTCTCGGAACAACCCTTAAGTTATCATCAGTATCCAGATCTTTTGTCGAGAAAATTTGACTAAAATTAGAAATACGGTCCCAATTGTGTCCCTGCCAAAGGGCCCCATTTAGTCCCTTCTCACCCGGACCCCCAAGTAATATAAGTTTTTAAAATTAAAAATCCAAATAATATTAAATTTTTTATACCTGTTTTAAAGAATAAAACTATCGGACAGCCGCACCCGTATACGGCTGTGCCGTAGACGTGAACTAGACGTGAACATAAGCCTGACTTAATACGCGAGTAATTGGAAAAATTGTAAGGAAAAGGAGTTCATAAAAAGTGGAGGTGCAAACCTCCCCTGGAATTTCCCATACTAAAAATAAACATTTTGTTTTTACTATTCAACAGTAGTTGCGAGGCAGCATTGGAAATCATTTAAATGCCTCGCGGGAAAAACGAGACTATACGGGTTCGATATGAACAAAAGAAAGACACCAAGATACGCATCTATCTGTACTCTGTAGACCCTGTAGTAGGTGCCGTCTAGAAATTACAACTGGCGAAGCCGGACGATCGCTACCGACCGACGCAAGCGACGATCCGTTTCGGTCAAGCGTCCAACCCAAATATTCAAAATTCACGAATTTCTCATTAACCGTATATTTTAGCCATATGAACACCTATACTATGTGATAGACAATTAAATTTTGCATTCATCTGTATAATAATATATAGGGTGTTTCATTTAAAATAATAAAGTTGCTTATTGTACTGTGAAAACCAAACACCCTGTATACGTGACATAAATTTAGAAAAATGCAATTCTATATGCTGAACAACTTTTATATTTAAACTTCTTTCATATTTTGACTAATAAAGGCGCTATAGGAGCATCAATTTCCGATTTTCAAAATCTCGTAGAGGGCGCCACAGTGGAATTCTGTCTTTCATCAACAAATAAAAATGTAGCTAATACCAATCTGCATAAGTGTAGAAAATTTAAACAAAATCCTTAGACCACTTTTTTTGTAATAATTTTTCAAAAATTTCAAAATTTTGGGAAGCGCGCCGTTGCGACCGTTTTTCGATTTAGTAAATAATTTTTTTTCATGGTATAGTACCGCCAAAGGGCTTTCAAACAAGTTGTTGCGAAACCTGATCAGATAACTGGTTTTTGAGTTAGGGGGCGTTAAAGTCGAAATTTTGAAAAATTCATAGCGACCGCCATTTTGAAGTTAGAGAATCCGGTAAAAAACAGTTTCCCTTGAATTATGCCCTTCTTTCATATCCCCTACTCAGATTTTCAACATTCCGCTTCTGAAAAAAATTATACCAAAAAAACATGTCTAACTTCCGCTTCCGGTTTCGGATTTTTTTGAAAAGCTTATTTTGTCGATGAATTTTCGATATACCCCTTCATTTAAAATTCCATCAAAATCGGTTCACTAGTTTTTGCGTTACAGCCGTCACATACACACACACATACATACACACTGACAGACATTTTTTCTAGACCACTTTTTTGGGTTCCTGGGGACCCAAAACACGTATTTCCATGATAATCTCAATTTCGAAAATTTTCATGATATCAGTACTTCCCATATACCAGTGGTGGTATGGGAAAGTAGAAAACTGGGGAAACGTACACACAAAAAAATCTGCCAAGATTTGAAAAAAGGTTTTATGAAAAACTCACCTACGCCCTATATCAAAATTTCTAATTTACTTGTTCTATTATTTTACTAGAGCTATTATGTCCCAATAGAACGTTATCTATGGATGTTCTTTTCCGTGGATGTTATCAATGATTTTTTTCTACATTCGATACGTGAAGCTATATTGACCTTGAAAATTGCAAAATGCTAGAGATTATTTTTTATGGACCCTTTACTACCTGGCCCCTCTATACGTGTGGGTACTTTCAAAACCGAACATAGGAGAATTGCATTGTAACTAACCTTTATATAGATTCCTGCTCGCCATTTAAACCCACAAGGATGGTAATGGTATGAATAGAACGACAAAAATACAGCGCATGCGATGGTACCATTAAATATTGGTACTTAGTTACCTTTTTCTGTAAAAAAAATGTATAAAATAATGCTATTGTGAAATAACATAGGCTGTTATGACTGTCAACTTTTTTTATCTGTCAATTAAATTATTTGACATCAGTCATAAGTTTCTGTTATTAATATCAGATATGAATAATAACGCCTATTCAGTCGAGTAGAGGGTTTTGCAATTCTCCTATGTTCGGCTTTGAAAGTATCCACTCGGTATAGCGTCCTGCCACTCCCAAATGTGGAAGACAGAAACACTTCTTCTAAAAAGATTATAAACGAGTTACAATTATTATTCACCTTCAGATATATTATTACACAAAATTATTGATGTATACTTTATATTTCCATTCCTAGGCGTAATCGTGTAGGCGACGTTAATTTAAAACACTAAATGAAAAAATCCCTTCATAGATTTAAAATTAAATTCGCCTGGGAACTGTTTCATAGAAACACGTTGCATCGTCAATTATTAGAAAAATGATCATCAGAGTACATACTGTACAATGTGCCTTGTTGAAGCCAGGGCTTGAAAAAGTAAACCCATCCAAATATTGTAAGGCATCCTAATCCTAAAACGATCCTTATAATCAATTAAGTTAACAAAAACAGAAAAATGGAGCAAGACATAAATAACTAAATCCCCACTAGAAGCTACAAACTCTATGCGGAGCAGCTTGCTGTAATGACTTCAGGGGGATAATTGACAGAATAACGGGTTCTACAGACGGCGCATTGCAAATGAGTTCGTCCTTATTGCTGGTTTATAGGTGTTATACCGTTAATGAACTGTAAACGAGGTTTATTTTTTCAGTATTTTTAATTTGATTGCAGTTTAACGAAAGGGCCACAAAAACAACATCAATTCGCTCGTTATTGTTTACAGATCAACTCATTGCAATGGTACATAAAAAGAGACTAAAGAATCTTTTATTTCTAAGTTTTTAACAACGCCCTTAGCAATAAAATATTTTACAAGCAGGTAGTATTTCCCTTTATAGCGAATGCATTTACGAATACAGAGACTCAATTGAGGTATATTCAGCGAGTATAATTTCTGGTCCAAGTATTGGCTAACTAAATTAATCTCCGGGTTCCACAATTCGATTTCGAAACCGCTGCTCTACAACAAAACAAATTTTGATGGAGAAGTGGGTGTTTCCTGCTATTGCAATATGAAGTGACACCGTGATCAGTCACGTCGACACAAATAACCACTTCACGGGTGCAAAGTTACCGCTGGTAATTGAATTGAATTTATAAATTGCCATAAGGGCTTGCAGGAAGGGACAATCAAATTAGCATATCATGGATAAAATGAAATGGTGTTAGTGACCTATCCTTCGTCAAAGTGAGTCAGTTTCGTAAATAACCCTTGACATTTAAATCAAAATTCCACTTGAATTCTGTAGCAGAAAGAAAAACAAAAATAGGTATAATTAATAATTACTAACGTAATACCTTTTGGGAGGCGACCGACTTTCTGCAGAAAAGTGGAAAAAATTAAATGAGCACTTATCATACCTGCCTAGTAAGAATCGTAATCTAGGACTGTTAAAACTTAAGTTAGAATAAGTAACAGAAATCCAACCAAAGTATGGAAGAGGCAGAGGAAAGTCGTCACAGATCTGGAAGCTGGAAAGGGATTTTAATATACTATTATTTGTATTATACCTGCATCATAATCAACCTTTAGAACAAACGCAAACGCATGCGAAAACCTGCGAAAACCCAAGATTAAAATACGGCGGGTTTTAAAGGTTGCTATCCAAACAACAACTTTTTCAGCAATAATAACAATCAATAAACTGAAAAAAGCTGAATATCCATAGCAACATAAACAATTGCTAAGCAGTTTGCATGTAATCGATATTAGTTACACCATTGATTATTTTATATAAAATTTATTATTTATATTCAAAATACTGTTTTTCAAATTATGATATAAGTATAATAAAAAATACCACAATATACTATTTATAACATACAGTGTTGTAACAGATACATTTTTTTCAGTACCTAGGTACAGATAGAAATATTTGGGGAAAAATGTATCTAGATACAGATACAGTTACATTTTTGAAAATGTCACTAGGTACAGATAAAGATACCTTGAAAAAGTATCTACGTACATGCCAGATACAACCACCGCTATAAGTGTATTTTATACACACACGGACAGATTAAATAACATGTCGCTGCTCTGTAACTTTACTTTTAAAGGTCATAATAAGCGCAAACCAGTAATTTCAATTATAGTTTGTAACGTTTTAAATTATTAGTAAAATAGAGCTAATTAAATGAAAAGTATCTAAGTATCTAAGATATTTAGATACCAATAATAAAGTATCTATTGGTGCAGGTCCAAATACATATTTTAAAAGGTATCTGAATATGTATCTAGTATCTATCAAAAAAAGTATCTAGATACTGTACCTGGGTACCTGTATATAGATACATTACAACACTGATAACATATAGGCAACTATTGTCATATTAAAAAAAGCATATATGCTGTAACTACCGCAAATGCCATTGAAAGACTGACTGACCCATATTATAAATCAAGTAGCGTCACACAATGCATAAGGTTTCTGTTTGTAGTAGAAATTCAATTTTTAAGGGTGCAGATTTCGAACAACAGGAAATGTAATGCGAACGTATTTCCAAGAAATATATAGAAGTATCTTGTCAACCCGTGTTATAATGAGAGTTCCTAAGAATCATCATTTTCCACCCCATTAGATTCTTTCGGATTATTTCATAAATTGTTAAACATTCCGAATTTTTATCTTATACATTTTATTTTTTGGGGCATTGCAAACTCGGACAGCACAAAACTCCGTTCGCCTTCATGTCAGACTTTGCATTATATGAAACTTCCCAATGTCGCACTTGGAATACCAACTCATCTCATTAGTCAAACAGGACCAAAGTGGTGTGAAGTCAAAGGGTTAAGTGAAGAACGTTTATCGATTCTAAACTACAGTTTTACTGAAACATTCACTAAAATGCAAATCACATAATTGTGGATAATGTGTAAGGTTTTTAATCGAAACCGACTTATCTAGGCGGAAAGAGTGTCCAAACGTTTCGTTTGTGATTACTTCGCACATAATATTCAAATTTTGGGAAATTGATGTACCTACACAAAAATGTAGTAGCAAATCTTTTGTCATTTTCATATTTGGCCGAATACTAGGACTTTTTCTAAGCCTTTTTAAATAAAGCTATGCACGCATAAACATCGAGTATACCTTATTTTGCGGAAACACAACGTGATTAAATTCAGGGTCTGGAAAGCAATTTCAGTTACCTCTATGCAGGGAATCAAAGCTGGTACTTCAACCAAGCTGAATGGAGAGGTTTCTTTTGCAACAAAACCTAAAGATCCGGAAATTTGTTTTCCTTGAAAATATTCTGTATGCTAGGATTGAACGTTATAAAAGTTGCATCAGGCTGTATTAAAAACGGCTACCACTTTCAAGTTTGTTAAGAAAAGGAACAAAATCGTATCTACAAGTTTGCAACTTGAATTGTGACTGGGATAGGACTGAATATTTTGAATAGAAATTTTATATTAGGAAATTATGTTATTTACGTCAGGGGAAAATTGCTGACGCGAAATATACTTGACCAAACGAAGTTAAATAATTATAGGTAAACTCACCGATATTAACCTATAACCAGAATTAAATCCGGGATCACGTCAGGCGAGGTTGAACTTTTTTTAGTTACACCTTCATTAAAACGAATATCGTCCAATCAGCTGCTTGAGATCGTTTCAAGTAATAATACGAAAACAGTCTTGCACTACTTTTGAAGAAGATTACCAATTTCCTGCAGAATTTCCATACCTCGGAAACTCGATTATAAGATACGGTTCCCGGTAATGGGAATATCAGTATTTAAATTTTAATATAAGCTAAGAGTGTACTAAATATTTTACGAGAACAAACTTTTCGACGTGCTCAGCAATCGCATCTTGTTATTACATAACTAAAGGTGTCCCATTTCTGTTTACTATACGTTTAAGACATAGGTACCTAATGCCTAGGGCTGGGTAGTATGAATTAACGAAGGAACATATGCTCCAAACTATGCTGAAAAAAATTATTTTTTTTTGTTATGTTTCGGCGACTATAAAAACGATATTATATTTTGCTTAACAAACATTCTGAAATTCGACATTTACAATTTGAAAAATCACTTTGTGATTCTGGTATTTTTATTAATACCTGCGTTTTTTTTGTAAAGGCACTCCATGTCTGTGCACATGAGACCACTCTACAATAAACCGTCTTAGGGCATTCGTGTATTTTATTGAATTACTTTCCACACACATAGCACAGTCGGTATAAGTTGTTCAGAACATAGGTAGTGAATTATTTTAACTAGTAGAAGTTAGCTACTAAAATATTTTAGATATGGCTGAACAAGGTGGAGTAGCTCCGTTAAGTTTACAAGGCAACGTCGGTGAAAACTGGAAGTTATGGAAAAACAGGTTTATGAATTATTGAAAAACTTGTGAAATCACAAAAAAGAATGAAGACGCGCCCAGTCGGAGGCGAAGAAGCATATTAAATCTACAACACATTTGTTTTTTCGGAAGAAGACATAGATAAAATACAGATGTTATTAGGCAGATTTCAAAAAAATTTTTTGCCAAAACAGAGTTTAATATTTGAAAGACTTAAGTTTTTTACGCGTAAGCAATTGCAACGTGAAAACGTGGATTCATACGTTACTGATTTGAGGAATACAGGATAGTTTAATAAAGGTGTTATGTTTGTGGAGTAACAATAAATTATTGAAGAAGTAAGACAAAGACGACTTGAACAGATGGAAAATCGTTGGAAGACGTTCTACTCTCAATATATTGTGTCGTTCGATAGAGGAATCTAAAGAATCACGTCATCGATGGCGGAATCTACAGTCCATAGAGTACGTTTGAAAAAAAGGGTTTGCAGAGGATAGCAGGCAAGGGAGATAACACAAGAATGCAGCGAAAGTGCAGAGTAGCCCGTCGCAATACGGAGCACAACCAAGCGTCCGATGTCATAAAGTGTTTGTGAATGTTACAGATGAGGAGGTCATCATCCCAAGTATAATACTCCTGCATTTAAAATATTTTGCAAAATTTGTGGAAACAGAGATCAAATAAAATTGAATGATATCATTGAAGGATGAGGTAAAATCAAGTTTTGGAAAAATTACTCTAGCTTGTAAATATAAAAATTTATTAAATTGTTGGAATTTTTTGCAGTATCTGATAAATCTTCAACTATTATTAGGATTATGGCCGGTTTTAATTTTTAAGACTACCTTATACCGTGTGTCCCTGGGAAGACGGAACATAGGGATCTTATAATGCTAATTTTTTAAAATGATCCACGAGTGCTTTGAAGCATTCGACTTGAAACAATTACACGAATCTCACCGATCGTTAACGATTTCCATGCCGATCATGTATGATCGTCTCCAGATCAAATTTTTGTTTGTGTTTTAAATGTCAATTTACTAAAACCATTAACCAAAGACAATTAAAGGTTATGTTCATGTTAATTTTTTTTTTAAATGGGGTCCTACCTTACCTGAAGTACAGTTTAGAGCTGACAATCAGTAATCCCAGTTAAATTACATTTGAAATGTGAAAATTTACTTTAATAGGATGATCTTGATGTATGAACCGAACAATTTGATGCGATAATCAGCTTTATGATGAAACATGCTACAATGCTAATGGCATTAGACTGTATTAAGATGAAATCATAGAAAACGCGAATATTAATATCAGTTAGTGTGTACGAATATGAAATCTTTATTTCTACGGCAACTTAATGTGATCAAATAATTGTTACATTAAACGTATTTGATTTTTAAGGAGCCGGATTCTGCATACCACAAAGGAAAGTTTTCTAACACAGGTCCACAGCATTATTTTATGTAGGTACCTGCTAGTATAATTTTCGTAATTTCATTTTCAGTTTCTAATAATGCGTAACTTGCGAAAAGCCTTAATTGTTCACCTAATACATCATAATCTAAAAAAGATCTTAGAACCATAACGTCAACTGCAAACAAATTATTTTGTATTTATTAACTTTGAAATGATACTCAGTCTCTTTTAATTTAATTAAAACACTATCTAAATTTACATGAACTAATTTGAGTAAATAATTAATAATTTTAATTCTAACTGATTTTCAAGAGCGCGGCTGTCAATTCGTAGGTATTGTAAATAATTGTTGAATCGTTTGTTACTATAACGCACGCACGTATTACACCTGTATTAGCAACCGCGTTGAACAGCTGACATAACGACGTCGACGCTTCCACCAAATAGAAATTCAAAGCACTCGTGGATCATTTTAAAAAATTACCATTGTAAGATCCCTATGTTCCGTCTTCCCAGGGATTTAATCCAGATTTCAATAAAATCTAAGTTCTTGAAATCATGTCGGTGCCAACAGATAAAAAGGTATTTGAAAGATTTTTGGGTTAAACAAATTATTTGTCTAAATTTATACCAAATATGTCAACTGTGACGGCACCTTTGAAAGCTCTTATCAAACGAGAAGTGAATTGGCATTGGAACGAAACTCATGATAAAATATTTGCGCAACTTAAACATATTATTTTAACAAAACAGCCAGTTTTACAATATTTGAATGTGATTAGATCTACAATACCTTGAATGCTAGTAAAGATAGGGTGGCTGCCGTTTTGTTACAAAGTGGTATTTACTTTGTGCATATGCTTCAAAATCTGTAACAGAAACGCAAAAACGTTACGCCCAGATAGAAAATAAGCTTTATACAATTCTATTTGATTGTGAGCATTTTAATCAGTATAGTTTGGAAAAACCTTTAATAAAGTTGAAGCGGATCACAGACCGTTAATAGGTAGGTACTTTTAATAAACCCTTGGCGGAGTGTTTTGCTGTAGATTGGAAAGAATGTTAATTCGACTTCAAAAGTATGATCTTAATACTTTTACAAAAAAGGTAAAAACTCTACATAGCAGACACTTTGTGAAGAGCTTATCTGAAGAAAACTAATAATAGTAAAAACATATCAGATGAGGATTTGCAAGGTCAAGTAGGTTTAGTTAGAGATCAATTGAATTTATGGAATTCAATAGAGCAACAAATAAAAAATGTTACATTAACAACCCTATTTTAAGTAAAGTACGCAAATTCACATTCAATGGGTTGCCAAGGAATTATAGGAGGGTGCATGATGAATTAAAATTTTATTATAAAATACAGAGCGATATTAGCGAATCAGATGTTTCTTTGATTAAAGATGACAGAGTAATTGTACAGCTCGACCAAGCTTACAAAGTTGAAAGGGGGATGTCCAGCGCTGTTATAGTTTTTCAAAGTACAGTCAAAATAAAAACATTTAGGCGGAAAATTTAAATAATTGTAAATATTTTTCATTCGAAGAATTCCATGACTTTCCGAATGATATTTCTGGCTTCAGAGTGAATTATCTTCCTCAATTTAGCATTTATACTTAGCAGATTTTATATCTCAAAACAATCTGACAAACACTCAAATTATTAAAATTTCAAACGTCAATTGAATTTTTTCAGTGAATGTGCTTTTGAATAATTGTTTGTTATTGGTTGACGTATTGTCGCGCCTTGTCTTTCAAAATTTAGTTGACATATTTTCCGGGGCATTTGTAAGCTTGCTGGAGCTTTACCTTGTGCAATGCGATAAACGCGTACATTATAGTGACTAAAGTACTGAAGCATGCAAAAATGTAGCTCGTGAATCATTATACTGGTTTAAATAACGAAATTGAAAATTTAATTTCTAAATGTGTCACTTGCCAAACATATCCAGTTAGTCAAAAGAGAACAGCCATTTTTGTCTCATTCAATTCCAGAGACACCCTGGGAAAAGTTGGGGTGTGATTTATTTAAACTTAGTGGCCAGGTTTATCTACTGGTTGTAGATGACTTTTTTTGACCCACCTAGAATGTTGATAACGGACAATGTCTGAAAAGGTATAAAACTGTGTGACACGCATACTTCAGTTAGGGTACACGTTAAGATCTTATGATTTGAAACGGGGATTTTGGGGAATTTCTAAGTGTAGGTGTATGGTCTGACGTCTGTGATAATCCATAGCAGTAGAATAGAAGTAGGCATATTAGGTGCCAAATATCTTTTATAAAAGTATCCCTTTATCAACTGAATATTTCGTTAATAATAGTTTCTGCAGCCAATTCAATAAAAGCAATAAAAGGGTTAAAAATAGCAGGAACCAATAACATTGGGCGACATCAATTCATGAGTAGGGAAGTAAAGCACAGGAATATGATAAAGTGATAGGAAGTGAGGGAGAAGTGATGCTGCTACTTTGATTAGTTTTCATTGTTCAGTAAATTACCAACCAATTTGTGCTACAATTCTATTAGTTTCGACAAAAGAAGTCTGATTTCAATTAATATATTTATTCAATATATTTTCACTAATTTAGATTAGGAACTATCGGAGAGTAGGTAAAATACTCCACTCCCGAAAAATCCACTTAATTGCTTTATAAAGACATTCCTGAATTTCGCGTGCAAGACCGCGTTTATGATTTCCTACGTTCTTTATCACGTATTTGAATTTTCGAAATAGGAAATTCGTTGAACACGTTATATAGGTAGCAAGCCGCTTAATTGCTTTATTAATTCATCTGCATATAAATTGCTTCTTGAGTCGCGATATTTGCAATTCACATTTTTTTGAATATACTTCGTTGATTTTAACCTTGACTATGAAAATCTGCATGTAAAGTTGAATACTTCCTTGAGAATAGCCAATAAATAACAATTTCCATATTCTTATGAAATTTTTAACATTACCGGGCTAAACAATAAAATACTGTCCATTAAGTGAAAAATTATAAATAATTAAATGTAATGATAACTCAGCAGACAGAAGCTTTTAAACTTCTGGTTTGGTCAGCATGGCTTGTAGCTAAGATTATAGAGGGTATATTCCGCTAAATTGTTACGTAAAATGCATTACACATTCATAGTGTATTATTTTCTATGGACATAATACGTTTAGAGAACCACGAAGTGACACATAGATAAAATTTATTGCATTGGACGAGTTATTCCTAGCCGAGCTGCTAACTAAACTGTTGTTACTGTAACTATCCGTATTTCAAGTGGCGGCTAAAACCGCCTTTATGCAAATTGAAATGCAAATATCCACTCAGCGTGTAAAACGGCGCAGTGCTTTGTGTACTCTGAGGGTATTTGCTTATAATTCACTCTTTCGACGGAATTACGCGTTATTATTGTTTACTGTCCCACCCTTACTTTGCTTTGCATTAGCTTTGTGGATAAGCCGTCCCGAGTATCCTGACGTCAAATTTTGCATCCGAACAGTGAAGTGTGTCTTTGTATTTCGAAAGCTCGAAAGTCTAAAGCTAATTGGGAATACAATAGGATTTCCGTATCTTATTCCATACTGTACCTACTTAATTTAACAAACTTTGAATAGCTGAGTAGGATAAAGAACTACGGTTTCGATAAAGTTATCCCAGTATTAATTGTTTTCGGAAAATGAAAGTAGGTTTTCGTTAAGTAATAAATTTAAAAAAATAATAACGATGCAAAATGTTTCAAACGTACGCTTTCAGTCTACAAACACACTTAACGTAGTTTTTGACTCGCTCATGCTTTTCTTCCATACTTGCTTGCTCCTGAATCCAGATTGACCAATATATAATAAGTCATTTGTTTCAAAATAAGCTCGGAGTTGGCCACAAACTATAGTTTAGAATTTTGTCAACTACTGGCAACAGATTTATAGAACGAAAATCACTAGAGACATCTGGTTTTGACGCTTTAGGTATAGGAACTGTTTCACTTGTTTTTAAATTATCGGGCATTTTTTCCGTGGTTATAGACATATTGACTAAATATAAGAGGGGACACCTATTACACAAAACAAATCTTTAACAAGTTTAATACTCAGTGTACTATCACTAGTACCTTTATTTCTTAAACAGTCCACCACCTTTTTAAGTTCCGACATATTTACTTCTGTAAAACCCCACAGATTACACTGTGCGTCACTAAAAGTAGCTTTCCACTGCCTATTGTCTATACTTTCTGCTATGTCACTATTTTCTTCAACATTTTTTACAATTTCATTTAAAGTTCTCCACATTTTTCCAAGATTTTTCCCCTATATCCTTTACATTCGTCAATATTACTTTCATAATAGCTCTTCTTTTCCATTTTTATTTTAGAGAATACGCTGTTTTTTCTTTCTGTATATTTAGACCAGTCCTCTTCAGTTCTTGTAAAACGAAACCTTTTGTATGCAATATCTTAAGGCTGGAGTTCACACCTTGAAATATACCCCATTTTATGCACAGTTTGTTCCAATTTTTCAGAGCCAATTTTAAAGTAGGAAGGGCGGGCGAAATTTTTTTCTTATTTTTGGTGTTTTATCTGTCTACCCATAGAACGTTTTTGTTGAATTTCTAAAAAATAACTTTTCAGCATTAAAAAATGTACAACTCTATTTTACTTTAAAATTTTCAAGTAGTATTTACAAAAATATGGATATCGAAAAATTCTCTCTATCAATAGATAGATATAAACACGCTCTTTCAAATGCCACAAGATTTTTTTTTCTAAAATGCAAATTAATTCGGAAATAATGGAAATAAAATTTTAGAAATATCAATATAATTCACCTTTTGCAATTTAGCTTATAGGCAACACAACTAACAGGACCATTAACTGTCAATGGAGCCAGTACACAAAAGACGGATTATAACGGATTACAACTTTCTACTAGGTATTGTTGTTTGACAAAAAAAAATTAAAATAATATAACGACAAAATCTATATTCAATACAGTAAATTCATTATTCTTTATTGCATTTATCAATTTTGGTAACGTCAGATGAATCTGAAATATTTAAAAATATGAAACAAAATTCCAAGGCAAGCATTATTCTTGTTATTGTAGGTATGCAACTTTCCATACATCAAATTCGATTTTGCTTTAAGTAAATGCCAGCCTTAAGTACGCTGGGCAGGCCAGGCCGTATCTCTCGTGTAATCCAGGAAATTTTGTTTAAGACATATTTTTGTACTGGAGCTATTTTATCAATGACTTCCTGCAAGTTGTCCAGTATATCAGAGTATATAACATTTACGTCTGTAGAAGTATAATTCCAATCGATCAATGAGTGCCTCTATTATCTCCTCCACGTTTCGTCTACACAAATTCATATTATATACACATTTAGCATCCGCCTGGTCACTTAATATCTCAATATTCACCCCAATAATTTCGTGATCGCTTGTAGTATGAAAATTTGTATGTGCTTCAGTGGCGTTAAAATCATTTGTTAGAATCACGACCTTCTTGATTGTCGAGTCTGACTCGTAAATCAAGAAGGTCGTGGTTAGAATATAGTCAACTAGTGTAGATGATTTGTTTGTAATTCGTGTTTCCCTAGTAACAATCTGCTTTTTAAGCCTGCTGACTGTAAAATTTTCTTTATATTCCGAGAATATCAGTAATTTTTTAGGAAATCTATATTAACATCTCCCATCCAAAACGTCCTGTTCTGTTGAATTGCGTTATCATTTACCTTTTCCTCGAAATATGTCAAAAAAGTCTCTAATTGAACCATAAGATGATCTATATACAGGTTGTCCCGAAAATGGCGCAAAATACATATGTTACACTGTTCAGTACCGCTAAACAAGTGTGAGAAAAATGTTAAAAAAAATCTTTACGCTCAAATTTGTAAGATATGAAGATGTAAAGTTAACACTTGTAACTTTTTAAAAATTGGAAATGAAACTGACTAAGGGTACTCTATTTGTAGAAAATAATGTCTTTTATTGTTTCCAAAAATTATTACTGAAGACATTTTTACATCGAGATAGCTCTAAAATGATTCTGGCAACATTGTGCTCTGTTCAAAAACCAGTCGTATGGTTTCCCAGGTAATAATGAGTAGGAAACAATCAAAATAAATAGCTTCCTAACAAGTTATAAAATGTGGATGTGCCAGATTGTGCACATCTTTTTCGGTTAATAACTACAAAAACACGGCAGGTAGAATTTTTTTTGAATTTTTCCTTTACTCCCTTGTCAGTCGCCTACATATTTTGCGCCATTTTCGGGACACCCTGTATTGGTCCTACCGCAACCTTTCCCTATATTGTAATGGTAGCGCTAACATCAATGCCCAGTAGCTGTGTCAACTGCATCATTAAAATATGATATATTTTTTAAATAAATTAAAAATTATTCTTTTTCGTTACAAAAAAAAAATTATTACAATTAATAAAAAACTTTTTGTTGGTAGATTTAAAAAAAATATATTGTAATAAATATATTTTTTAAATGTTTTGCAAACATTTTATTTCCAAATTTTCGTTATAAACCGATTTAAAACAAATATATATTTTTTTTTACATTACACCAAAAACTTTTTTTTTACTTACCTAACTAAAAATTTATTTTAACGAAATTAAAAATAATGTTTACACCATCAAATTGGCCCAAACGGCGCTTCATAGATTTCACTTTACTTACTGCTATACAGGGTGTCCGTTTTTCGAAGCTAAGCCTGGGGATTTCGGTTAGCTTACGAGATACGAAGTCGGTTAAATGGAGGCAAAGTTACGTATTTTAATGCTGATCAATAATCTGAAAAGAAATTGGACCTACGACGACGTTTGGCTTAGAAAATCAAAATTCCCGATTTTTGTTTTTCGCTGAGAAAACGAAAACAAGTGAAACTACGAATTTTTAATTCAGACATTTTTAAGACACTCTTTTACGGGGAATCTAAATATGCGATTGTATTTCTCATATCGTTTAAAATAGCCAACAATCGACTGTCAACTTTTGTTTTTCTTATGGACGCCATATTGGATTTTTGCATTTTTGAATGTAACTTTTTTTTCTGATTTCAACTATGTACGACACATAATACTTTAGCTTGTGTTTTTACCTACAATTTCAAGTTATCCATTTTTACGCAGTACCACGGGGAAACAAAAGCGACAAGTTTGTTTTAAAGACAATTCTGATTACGAATTTAATTTTAAGTCATCGGTTTAGCTGAACCAGGAGTTAAACAAACTGAAAAACCGGACCTAAAGGATTATCTCTGTTCAAAGAAAAACAATAGTTCAATATTTGTTACTATCCCGTTGTGTTTTCGATTAAAGTTTTAGTTTTTGCTATAATTTTCTGTTTTTTAATTTTTATTCTATTGTTTCAACATAAATCAAATAGTTGATAATAAATTTTGTTATATCCCGCTATTATTCTTTTAAAACTCGCATTTCTTTCATAAAATTAGCCAAAGCAATAACCTTATGACTTAAAATTAAATTCGTAATCAGAATTTTCTTTGAAACAAATTTGTAGCTTTTGTTTCCATGGCACTCTGCGTAAAAATGGATAACTTGAAACTGTAGGCAAAAACACAAGTATTATGTGTCATACATAGTTGAAATCAGAAAAAAAAGTTGAAATAAGGCTGATGAAAATTTAATTATTAATTTCTGAGAAGTATGTTGCAGCCATGTTATATTTTAAATAATTAATTTCATACAACTCGTTGTTTTATTTAAAATATAACATGGCTGCAACATACTTCTCAGAAATTAATAGTAGAAAAAAAGTTACATCCAAAAATGCAAAAATCCAATATGGCGTCCATAAGAAAAACAAAAGTTGACAGTCGATTGTTGGCTATTTTAAACGATATGAGAAAAACAATCGCATATTTAGATTCTCCGTAAAAAAGTGTCTTAAAAATGTCTTAATTAAAAATTCGTAGTTTCACTTGTTTTCGTTTTCTCAGCAAAAAACAAAAATCGGGAATTTTTGATTTTTTTTAGATATTTTCTAAACTAAACGTCGTAGGTCCAATTTCTTTTCAGATTATTGATCAGCATTAACATACGCAACTTTGCCTCCATTTAACCGACTTCGTATCTCGTAAGCTAACCGAAATCCCCAGGCTTAGCTTCGAAAAACGGACACCCTGTATATAAGTTCGCTGGATTTATTTTTTCCTTGACAACTTGTCTCGTAGTATTACTATCTTGATTTACATTCTTGGGTTTTATTATTAATGGTGGAAAGTTCTGTCTTTTTCTACATTTGACCAAGTATGATTAGCACTTGACTCTGCCCTCAAGTTGTCTAAATTTTCTATAATGTCGCCTACTTTTTTTAAACATTTTAATGTTTGCTGCTCCAGTTTTTCAATTGGTACTTTTTGCTAAATTCGACTTTTCACTTTCGACCCACACAACCGTCTCAAAACCAAAATATGTTATCCTTATCACAGTCTTTAATTGATTTCAAAATCTGATCCTTATCTGCACACACTATAAGTCGTAACTTTCATCACATTATTTGGATCTTATTAATTTGGAATTGATAATAAAATTGCAGAGCAGCCAGCGCACACATGCACACCCGCCGACATCGCAACCCACATTTCCCATTTCCATTGGCTGTGATACGATGGTATTTGTAGCAACCGTAAATAACAATAGTTTAATCTTTTTTTATAAAATTTTTTTTTCGGAAGTCAGACTGACATTTTGAAAAAAATGAACTTAAAACTCGTTATATAGTAATCGTGACAAATATCATTCGAATACTTATTCTATAATAGCTATTTACGCAATTTTGCAACGTGTTTCATACAACATTTTTTCCAATTTAGTAAGTTTGAATAAAAAAACAGCACATAATATGAATTAAAATTTGGTGATGTTTAAACGGCGACCACAATACACCTGACTGTCAGCCATAGCCTGTCAGCTTATATATTTAATATAATTAATAAAGAGGTTAAGTTATCTCTGACGGCGACTTTAATTTTTTAGAAACAGTACCTTTAAACTGGTCGTTGCTATACAATTACACGTTGCTGTTTTGTAAACAATAACAATTAACACTAGTTATAAAATAATGTCACATATTATAACTAGTTATAAAATGAACCGTATATGACAACTAAAATACATGTCAAAAAGTTGACTTTTCACAACTAAATTGGAAAAATACTTTTTTCCACTACTAGATTATAATTATTTGTTAAAAATGAGAAATAAATATATTTTAGATAAACGTCAAATTTTACACAAATGTAAGTTAAAATGTTTTCAGGCAAGACTACTTGATTTTTGTGGATATTTAGAAATGTAATTTTATTTTTTATTAGCGTAAAAACCGTTAATTACAAAAGGAATAAAGGTGCTACCTAGTAGTGGAAAAAATAGTATATAAACCACAGTAGAGAAGTCTTATCAGCCTCGCAGCTTATTTCCTTCGATGCTCCACATTTCAGAAAATAATAATGCTCGGCTTAGAAAAATGTCTTCTCTACCTTGGTGTATAATATAGTATTCCCTCTTTCTATTCTTAATTTATGTTACCATTAGGAAATATGATTTTTGATGGATTTGCGATTTATATTTGTTTAATGTAATTTATTGTTAAAAATTGTTTTTCATTCTGTAATTCGTTTTACCGTTTTTTATAAAATTATTATTGTAATTGGTTTTCTTTAGTTTTAAATTTTATGTGCCTGAAGATGAACGTGGTCGTTCAAAACATGTAGCACCCACTATTTTCAATTTTTTATTAAACTTATGGGATTGACTTCCTGGTTATTATTTATCCATTGACCATTTGTGTAAAATTTGACGTTTGTTCTCTATAATATATTTGTTTCTAATTTTTAACTAATAAAAATTATAATTAAAATTAATACGGAACAACATTCGATTCAAATAAATAAGCTCTAGAAAGTGGTTGCTGAAATACGAAGGTGAATATTCGACTTTTAAATTTATAGGTAATTGTTTCCATTACTGAGCAGCGGTCAATAATAAAAAATGAGTAACCACTAGCCAAAAACATCAACTTCCTGCACTCAAAAGAAGCTAAATAATGGTACGTTCTAAATCAGTAGTGGAAAAAATAGTGATATAATATACCGCACTAGCCAATGAACCCGAGTAGGAAAGTAGCTTGTCTCAGTTTAGTTACGTCCTAACGTCCTAATTACGAATCTAGGAAAAAAGTGCCGCGGAAAATAGTGCCGCGGAAAAAAGTGCCTGGAAAAAAGTGCCGATGGAATAAAGTGCCGCGGAAAAAAGTGCCGATGGAAAAAAGTGCCGATGGAAAAAAGTGCTGATGGAAAAAAAGTGCCGATGGAAAACCTAACCTAACCTAACCTAACCTAACCTCACCGAACTTCTTTATAGGAGGCTCTACAAATTCCAAAAAAAAAAAACAATTAGGTACTTATCTATGGAAGTTCTACGGTATATTGTAAACAGTCTTGATTGATATCATAGCTGGAAATGTAAGTCACTACACAAAGGTTTGTATATCTTACGGCTAAAGTGTAAACTTGGATAGTTTATAAACTAACTGGCTAGTATAGAAACTAACCAAACGCTTGGTTATTTTAGTGGAAAACAATATTTCCAGTAAATTAGCTGCAAATTTGGCTAGTTTCCAAACTATCCAGTTAGTTTATAAACTATCAAAAAACTTTGGCTAATTTACTGATCTCGATTAAAGTAAATAAAATAACCAATGCTATTGGTTAGTTTATAAACTAAAGCTATTTTACACTGGCTAAAATACACTTTTCTTCTGATGATTCAAAATAGCCAATTTTTTGGCTAGTCTGCAAACTAACCAAACTATCACAACATTTATGATAGAAAGACAGTGTGTAATAACAAATTTTGCGAATTGTTATTGTTAAAGTCAACTTATTAAAGTTGATATTGTCAATTTAAAATCTATCACAGCCTTGGCCACAGCCAAGTGAGTTTCTTCAAACCACAGTATTTCCGTTGTGCTGTTAATTACTTATTGGTAGTAGTCAGTCGTATATTTCCTTTTTTCCGTTCAAATGTTCAAATTTTTGTATTTTATATTTTTTGTGCACAATAAATAATGTAACATGAGACTACGTGTGAATTAAGTTATATATCAAAATAGTTCAAAATAATAATCGTTGGACCATATACTAGCCAAAGAAAATTAACTGAACATAGTTTGGTTAGTTTGCAGATTAGCCAAGAAACTGGCTATTTTGAATTACCAGAAGAAAAATGTTTATTTTAGCCAGTGTAAAATAGCTAGTTTATAAACTAACCAAGGATATTGGTTATTTTATTTACTTTAATTGAGATCAGTAAATTAGCCAACGTTTTTGGATAGTTTATAAACTAACTGGCTGGTTTACAAACTAACCAAATTTACTGCTAATTTAGTGGAAATATTGTTTTCCACTAAAATAACCAAGCGTTTGGTTAGTTTCTATACTAGCCAGTTAGTTTATAAACTATCCAAGTTTACACTTTAGCCGTAACATATACATAGTTCACTCAACATAGGGATTTCAATAGTAAATTGTTAATATTTAATTACTTTCTCGCCTAATTATTATAGAACAAACGTGTATTCAAGCGCTCGAAACTGTCGAAATTATTTTCGTATATTTCCCGTTTAGTACTTTTTACCGTGGCACTTTTTTCCACCGGCACTTTTTACCGCGGCACTTTTTTCCACGGTACTTTTTTCCGCCACCGTTATTTACAGAATGTGCAACTATAATCATAGTTTTATCAATAAACCACATGTTATTATCACACCCCACTATCATCCTTTGACGCATTCTTCGATAGTGTTACGAAAGTTTATATTAGGAAAACAGACATTCCTTCCTATCATGTTTAGTTTAGGTACCTACCTAAAAAGCAAAATGTAAATATAACCAAATGTGGATTTTGCAGAGCATTCAAATAAAGACGAATTCACTGAATAATATAAACTTTTTTTTACTTCGCGTTCACAATAGCGCCATTGTGACACTGAAAAATATACAACACGGTAAAATTTTTGGTTTTTAAAAGTGGTAGTACATATTTGCTTCATATGTCAAATTATCAAACGTCATCAGCATCAACAGTACAGTAATGGCGTGCAGTTCCTCGTTTACATATAGAGGCAAAGAGTATATAAACTATCTATATATCTATACTCTTTGATAGAGGTTAAAATAAGTACAGAAGTTATAAATACCTACTCTATTATTTGATTTTGAAGAATAAAAACAACTCACAGAATAAAGATTTCCTTTAAAAGGTTTATTATAACCTAAATTATCAATTTTGACAGTTTTGAAAATAGTTTGCTGGAGTGTTACCACTTGCTTCAATCAAAACTGCCTAGATAGTGAATGCATTAAAAAAATTCAAATTTTTATTAAATAAATCTCGCAAAATAGAAAAAATAGTAGTATATTATACTTTTTTAATAAGAGGCGTTGTAGCATTAGAATCTAGGAAAAGCGGCGAAAAAACAAACCTGGAAAAAAAGCCTAGGATAAAAAATTCGGCGGAAAAAAGACGACGGAAAAAAAACGACACAAAAAATGTCGCGATATAATAATAACTGATCGAATTCCTCAACCGGAACCGCACATATAAAGGGAACGGGTGCCCAAAATTAACAAAAATATGTGTGTGTAGTATTCCAATATTAAACGGTGTAGGGTGCTAATAAAAAACCTTTAGAGAGAGACCTAGTTCTAATAAACCCAGATTTTTCTAAATTTGCTAAATTACATTAACTTACTGTACCAAATGAACAATCATTAAATAAGTTGCAATACGTTAATTAGTATAGAATCGTTAAATTAAATTGCATACAATATTAAATATGAAAAGTTATCCTGTACTCTTCAAGTGTCCCTTATTTCAGTAGGTTGTTTTGGGCACCCGTTCCCCCTGTAAGCGCGGTTGCGGTTGATTACCATGCCCCACCCTTGAAACCCTCACTTCGAGTTGGAGCTGCACCCGCTGTTCCAGATCGGCCTACTGAGACGTAAAACTATTTTAGTAATTTTCTCAAATTTTCTTATGTAAGGGTATAAAATTATTAGAAGCTTAAAAAGAGAAAAACAATGTCTATAAAATGCGACAATCAAATATACATGTTTCTATTTAAAAAAAAAGTCGATGACGTCACTACAAAAAAATGACTAACGCAAAAAAATTTTGAAGCATCTTAAAATATGCGCCGTAATGTAAATCGCTATACCTGTCCGAGCGTTTTCCAGAAAAAATAATATTTCGGGAGATATTGAATTTGTTCCAAACTTTATCCACACACTGTATAGTAAAATACTAAATAGTAAACCATTATCGTTTATTATTTAAATTAACCCATCTAGTGCGACTAATAGCCGTCTGATCAACCAATTTCGCACAGTTACAATTACTATTTTTTGAGACTTATCCTTATTACGTCTTATTATTATAAACATATTTTACTGCCATAGACGTCCTTTCTTCTTCTTATTTTATTATTCACTTGCTTTTTCCAAGAGAAACATCTATTTGAAATTTCTAAGTAAATCATTTGCAACGGTGGTGGGCTTATTAATAATTAAAGGGAACTAATGAGGATATCAAGCTTGACACAAGATGTAAATAAAATAGGAATAAACTTTGGTTGACATACAAACTTCTGATAAGCTTAAAACTTCCATTAATTATTTAAGCTAATGGCTTAACTGTCCCTAGATATTTCAAAATATAAATATGGCTTTGCAAAAATAGCTAATTCGAGATGCACTTAAAATGATAAGAGATACTAAAATTTGATGAGAACATTCCAGCACAAACTGCTCGGAAATAAAAAAGAATGATCATCACAAAATAAATACTCTATTAGTCGTTGTACGTCTAGACAAGTTGGAAAGAAAAACGAATATTTTATGAATTTATCATACTGAATAAATTGTTTTCTAAAATATAATTTAAGCATGTTCGTTTTTGTTTTTTTAAATTATCAATAGCAAGCTTTGAATTTTTGTTAAGAATTGTATAGATACCAATTTGTCTTTATCTAATCTTGTAAAGACCGTCCACAACAACAAAATGTTCTCCGCAAGCTTTTCTAGACAATGTAGAATGCTCATAAAATAACATTCTCGATATCGGTTTTCTGCTTCTATTGCAAACAAACCCGGAATTTTAATTGAGGTCGGAAAACTATATCGGAATTCCAATCGCATCTACTGCTCTGCTTGCTGGCTCTGCGTGTTATTCATTTCATTTGCGAGAGCACAAGAAATCTCACATAACCTATAAAATGTTGGTAGCTACTCAATAAAAAAGAAATACTTTATCGAAGTGGAGTCTAAAACATGAAACCTTAAAATTGCAGCACTTTTTAGGAATTCTGAAAGGAAAAGTCGCGCTTAAACAATATCCCCTTGCATGTCTTAACCCGAATTCCAAGTCGATACAGTTATTATTTTCCACAGTAAATTTTAGACATTGAAGGGTTTATGGTTTGCTTTAACGTAAATGGGGTGCCAAAACTGTACAGCTACCCTAACTAAATTACAGCACGCTTTAGCTCAACAAAGAGAAAGGGTTTTGAGCATCATATAGTTCTCATACTTATAAATATTTAGCACATAAAAAGAAGTCAGGAAAATATCATTTTGACTCACACCCTGAAAAACAACCACATCAGTAAGGGAGCCTGGGGGTAAACGGCTGACAGTTCGAGTTTGGGAGTGTCAGGCCACCCGGATCACATCAAATATTCATCGGCTGCTACACCCAACGGCATCGAGAATTTGCCAAAACAAGATTATGCCATCTAAGCTGAGGCTTTTGTTTATGTAAAAAGCTTAAGTGCATACTTATGCACATTTCGTAGCAGAAAGATATTGAACTTCCCTTTAAGTAGTACTACTTTCCGCCTGGGAAGATCCCGGGAAAATAATTAAAATTAAGGACAATGACTGCCGAATTTTACTTCGGGAAACCAACGGGATCCTAGCGCATTAATGATATTAATAATATATAACAGAAGCGCTAAATGAAATCGTTACTTTCTCCCGAGGGCTTTCTAACTTCATAACAGTATGGACCTCTCGCAGACATTCATAAAACGAATTAAGCTGGAATAACAACGTTGGTCTCCTGAGGAAAAGGACGTAATAGGTATAGGTATGTAAATTTTGTGTTGTTCTGAATCTCAATTTTCTGGGTAGTTATAAAAATGTCCTTTACAAGTGAAAACTTTATAAAAACGAAATTAGAATCCTACATCGCGTTGTACGTCATATAAAATACAAACACGGTTTAAAACTTACTGCGTCATGTTATTCGCATTTTAAAAACAATTTTGTAAAACTGTGAAAATGGGATCCGTTCACTGATCCGAACAAAACGTGAGGATCATGAATCAATGAAATATAAAAATTCTATCCTGAATGTGATTTGTATATTTATGTTGTCGCTTTCTGCAGGAATTTATAAAATGCAAACACATCTTTAAACAATATGTACGTTATATTGTTACATAATATTGTGAATTTTATTATGAATAATTTTCGTAAATTTTATTTTGTACAAATTAATCGGCAGTAAGTCGAAATAATACAATAATGCGTTACAATTTCCTATACCTACATATTGGTGTTGGCGCTATTACTTTACGCAGCTATTGAAAATATTCGAGTAGAGTTTCACCTTCCATTACTAAAGTGCTGCTTGATAATGCATTAACACCATATAAAAATGATTTTCATCTAGTACGGCTATTATAATATGAAAGAACAAATCTTAAAATGGCATCAATTTGTTCGTTCATAGCCATACAAGATGAAAATTATTTATGATCACACTATACAGGGTGACCCAGCGCTACACCGCCAAACGTTCAGTGCTGATTTTTCAGTTTAAAATAATATTTTTTTCGTCTATAAATTTATTTCCAAAAATGCACCCCCATCGAGCTAGAGTGAAAAGAAGAAAATTGAAAAGTGAGTCTCGTTTTTATTTTTTTTGGCTAGTATCTTTAATCAGCATAACGCTCACATTTGGAAGCACAAAAATTCTAGATAGCCATTATCAATATCAATTTTCGTGCAACGTTTAGGTTGTGCAACGATTTGCTCATCATCGGTCCAATTTTTCTGCCTCCACGCTTAAATGGTCCAAATGTTCTTCATTTTTTTTAAAATGGAAAATTGAATCAATGTTAGACGAGATGTCTGCAAATGATAAAAGAAACAGGTGGTTCCAATTGGTTGGATGTCCAGCCCACTACACTCTACCAGTTCAGCGATGGTTGCACGACAATTTTCCGGGAAGATGGATCGGTCGCGGTCGAGACTGCCTCGCCCTTGGCCTCCGCCCTCCCCGGACATATGACTCTTTGGACTTTTTTGTATGGGGTACAATGACCGGGAAAAGGTTTATGCAGATCACACCAACAGGGTGCCGCGCAACTGTTCAGTCTGTAGTCCGTAGGTGAGAGCTTTGCATTGAAAATGGTGACAGTCATTTCGAGCGGTTTTTGTGAATTTTCAAAATTTATCAGTTTTGTAATAAATCGTAATAAATGTAATGAAACGAGACTCATTTTTCTCAATTTTGTTCTTTTCACTTTAGCTCGGAGGGGATGCATTTTATAATTTAGTAGGGAACATTGTGATTACTTGATTAGAATGTTCGACTTAAGAACTACAGAAAACTGCGAACCGGACGTTTTTGTGAAACTGCTTCTTCTTTTAATGTCAGGTACATACACTGAATTATTAATTTTTATTATTTAATTGCTATAAACATCAGATGCTGACGATCACGTTGGTATAGTTCACTTTCTTGTATTTCATGACATTTTTCATCGCCGTCTTCCTCGTATCGCCCATGGTTTTTGACGTTATTGGTTGTACTAGCCCATGTTCTTTCCTTCTAAGAACTTATCCTAGGCATCCAAATTTCCTCTTTTAAATTACTAAAATTCATTCCCTGAGACCGCGACTATCATGTAAACAAAACCACGTGACACATGGCCGTAGTAGGATTTGTGATTGGTTGCTTACAGGGAACGTCTGTAAGCAACTAATCACAAACAACTAATCCGAAGAGCATATGGCCCTGCGGCTCGGCGGGCAGTTAGCTCACCGCCCAGTTGGCTCGAAGACTAGTTGGCTTTGCTGCAAGTCGGTTTAGGGGCCAGTTGCTCGCGGATAGTTGGCTCGTGGCCAGTTGGCGGTCGCCAGATGTCCCATTTCGGAGAACAATAAGCCCCTAGAGCTGCAGTTCCAAAAAGGAAGTTTTGGTTTTCATAACCTATCGCATTGGAGGGTTTAGTAAATTTAAAATACCGGATGCATAACAAACAAATAGTATATTGGGTGACGAGCATAGAATGAGCAATTCTTTCGAGTTGCACACTATACTTTTTCTACGACTAAAAGCAATGATAAATACTCATACAAATTATATTCTGAGAATGAAATTGTTACTTTCCCATACCACCAGTGGTATATGGGAAGTATTGATATCATGAAAATTTTAGAAATTGAGATTCTCGCGGGAATATGTTTTTTTGGACTGCTAGGAACCCAAAAAAGTGGTTTAGAAAAAATGTCTGTCTGTGGTTGGTTTGGTAGCATTTCTTTCAGAAGCAGAATTTTGAAAATGTAAGTAGCGGATATGAAAGAAGACCATAATTCAAGGGAAACAGTTGTTTACCGGACTCTAACTTGAAAATACCGCCATGAATTTTTTTAAATTTTTACTTTAACACCCTACAACTCAAAAACCAGTTATCTGATCAGGTTCAGCAACAACATGTTTGAAAGCCCTTTGGTGGTACTATATCATGCAGAAAAATTTATTTAGTAAATCCAAAAACGGTCGCAACAGCGCTCCTCCAAAAATTTTGAAATATTTGAAAAATTATTCCACAATTATTCCAATTATGGCCACACGATTTTGTTTAAATTTTCTCACTTATGCAGCTTGATGTTAAGTACATTTTCGTGTTTTTATGAATGCTATAATTTCACTGTGGCGCCCTCTACGAGATTTTGAAAATTGGAAACTGGTCCTCCTATAGAGCCTTTATTAAACAAAATATGAAAAAAGTTTAAATATGAAACTTATTTCAGTAGGTATATAAAAATTGTTCAGTATATAGATTTGCATTCTCCTAAATTTATGTTACATATAGAGTAATGAAAAGATAATTTTATATATACAGATTGTTTTGCTTTCACAGTACAATCTGCATCTATGTTAGTTTAAATGAAACGGCCAATATATTGTCAAGTGGTAAATTGTGACTAGTCAGGATTCAAACAAGTCAGTAGTTTTAGCATAATTATATTTAAACAAAGTTACAAAGTTAGCAAATGTGCACCATCAAGGTGAGCTTACATAAAAACAGCTAGTAGCGCCAAGTGAGCCATGGTTGGTTGAAGGGTTGTTCTTGTTCTGTAGTTTTCTAAGTTCTGTTTGAAGTTGACACCAGTCAGGCTGGTCTTGATGTAGTTATACGAAGGCCCAAGGGTCCACCAAGGACCCAACCATTTAGACTTGGTAGTAGAGCTAGGTCGAAGAGTCTAGATGCTGGCTGGTTGCTGAGTGGAAGTTACACTGAATTGAATGTTAGAAATGTTGTGCTTTTATACTAATTCCCGTGTCCCTATTTAGGTCATGTGTCCATATTTGGGCATGATTTCGGAACACACGTGCATCCTCTAGATTTCTCATGAAACCTGATATGCTGACTCATCAGTATTGCAACATCTTATGCAAATAGAACGTAACCCTGACATGTGATACTAGCATGCTTAGCGCGTGATACATCCATGTTGGATAAATATTGATTTTACTGAAGTAATTACATTGGGTGTTATTATTATCTGAATAACCATTTTAGGAACTTCGTGACAATATTATTATACCGGGTGGCCGGTTTCAAAGGTGTACATAGGGATTTAACATTGTATTGAACGTTTCTGCTGATTCCTGCTCGCCAATTCAACTTACAGGAATGGTAATGGTATTAATTGAAAGGTAACATGATTGCACTTCAAATGGCGCTAATAATAAAATTAAATGTGCTATATTTATTTTAAAATAACGATTTAAAATTTTGCGACATTTAAATATGACGTGCCATGATTTTCAAATTTTTGTTAAATTAGTTGTCATTTACAGAAATCCACTAATTTACGACAAACTAAATTATCAAATTTTTTGACAAATGCTTTAAAATTTGAAAATCATGGAACGTCATATTTAAAAATCGCAAAATTTTAAATCGTTATTTTAAAATAAATATAGCACATTGAATTTTATTAGTATTGCCATTTGAACCGCAATAATTTTACATTTCAATTAATACCATTACCATTCCTGTAAGTTGAATTGGCGAGCAGGAATCAGCAGAAACGTTCAATACAATGTTAAATCCCTATGTACACCTTTGAAACCGGCCACCCGGTATAGTTGAATGTAGAATTTAATTTTCTATCGCATATCACATAGTATAAGTTGTTCATATACCTAAAATGTACGGTTGATGATAATTTCGTGAATTTTAACCGCATTGTGTAAGATTTAGGCTGGACTCAGAATCGAATCGTCGCATCGGTCGGAAGCGATCGTTCGGCTTCGCCAGCTGTAATTTCAAGTCGGATTTCTGTCAGAGTACCGGATTATTATTATTTATTAATAGAGATGCGTGTCGTTCTTCTGTACGCATCGAACCCGTATAGTCTCGTTTTTCTCGCTACGCATTCAAATGAATTCCAGGGTTTGCAGCGTGAACTATACTGTCGAATACCAAAAAAGAAATGTTTATTTTAGGTATGGGAAAGTTCAGAGGAGGTGGGCACCTCCACTTTTTAGATCCACGTCAATCCAGAAATTGTTGTTAGGCGAATTCGTAATTTTTATGGGATTTTTCTGGTACCTAATAGGTTTAATGTCTTTGTTGGGCGCTGTCTTCAATATTTGGCTGTGTAAATTGGTACTCGACTCGCATTACCACTATCACTTTCCATTTTTCTTAATTAATTAATGAAATCAACAACAATTATTATCTACGATCACCAAATGGTTATCGTAGAGTAGATCATGATTACTTGTACATTCTATGCTTGTTTCTATAGGAGATTTAACATGGGGAGTATAAAAAAGTGTTTCCAGTAGAAAAAGGATTTTCAATTATATTTCAAATATATCTACTTTTTTTGATATTATATAAGTTTGACACAGATGCCTCCTGCTGTGAAGCTAATTGTTTGTTTTTTTCTCTTAAATGAGATAAATGATTATTGTAATCAAATTTGGTAGTTGCGAAAGTTGCCTTCATATTATATTACCTAAATATATTCTTATACCTGAACTACACTAATTCTCTAATTAATTCTTGAGTATGATAAAGAAAACAGATGTAAATATTGTACCTAGTAACGAAAAGAGAAATGTAACAAAATTATATCCAGGCAAACTAAATAAGATGCTATTTAGTGGATTGAATTAATGCTGTACTTAATTGCTGTGTTACCAAGAATAAACTTGAAGAATTTTCTTTGATTATAAAATACCTTGCGTTCGCCGTTGTACTAATAAACCCAGTTTGCTTTACTAATTACTGCTTTATCACAGTAAATGGATATTCTCAGATTACACAACCTCCCTCTTTCGGTTTGTCTCCTATCAACTTTTAGTTTAAATTCTAGATTGCGTGTAAGCTGACGAGTTTTTGATGGAGATATCATACATGTTATGGAAGCACATATTTTCCTTTTCAAGCAGTAATAAATAAACCTGTAAACACTTCCCATTTCTGGAATAGATGCTTACATTCTCCAAAACCATTTGAAGAATATTATAGTTACATACCGTGTTGGGCAAACACTTGATTTCTACTTTCAAAAACAATTTTAGCTTAAAAAATATTGTTGTAGTTTACTACAATAAGACTGATTTTTTTATTTGAATGCCAAAAAGCCGGTTTGCATACTTCAATATATCTCGTATTCCTTCCGTGCGAAGGATTTCTGCAAAATCCGTTACCTCCTTAGCATAAATTTAGTTTTCAAAGCCTGCTCTATTTCAAACTCGATACGCCCTAAATAAGCTTCAGCTTCCTGAATTATTGCCTATTTTTTCAGCTCAAAGAATTTGAATTTTCCACCCCTTGGTTTTTCATACAATTCCGAAGCTTTTTTTTCTTTTCTAAGAATAGTTTCCTAAGTCTTATATACAAATAGGGCGAAAAGTAGTTAATTCATCGTATATGTTAAACCCCCTAGAATATAAAGGGTGTTGATTAAAGTTCCAAGTATAAAACTTTTAAAGCTTCAAGTTCTATACAAATTTATAATTATGTATTTAAGGAAAAGAAGCTTGTATAATAAATTACAGGGTTTAAACACAGACTGCCAAACAGTAGCTGCAACGTACCAATCAAAATGATTGATTGTTCACTTAAAACCTGCTTTGAACGTAGTTCGTACTTTAAAAAATTCCATTACAATTGATAATCCTCAAAGGAGGTTTTAAGCTATTAGAATCATCTCTGTCTCTCCTTATGAAGTCCGAAATCTTTTTCATTTTAGTGCCTACCCTACTACATGTATTTTTTCCTCTACGTGTGTGATTTATGTTGGTAAAGGGGGTTTCTGCATATAAATCATTAGCTTAACAAAAGGCTGTTTTCTTTGAAGTAGTCTGTGTAGTTTCGAATCGTTTTGCTAAATAATCAAAGTCAACAACCCTGCTTTATGTAGGTTGAAACACTAAATTTATAACTTATCATGTCAGAAGCTTCGGCTTAAATGGCAAAGAACACAGCTTTAATGGTCGGCAATTTTGTATACTGATGGAGAAAGCAAAAACACAAGGGAAAAGCTTTGCTACTAGATGGTTTTTCATTCTTCAATTAGTTTTTCAACTGTTTTAATTTTAGAATTTGAAATGTTATTGAACCTAACAAATCGTATAATTTCAACGTAGGTACTACTATAGAGTTACCTACGCCAAAATTTTGTCGATCTACTTTTTCGAGGATTTGTGAGTTCAAAACTTGTTGAATTAATTTTTCGATTCCAATATAACTTTCCCTTTAGAGTACGACAAAGTAATATATGTATGATAATTCCTACATAGAAATCTGGTAAAATGGACTTCATCAGTAGGAATTACCAGGAGCCACTATATCAGACTGGATCAGTAAGGTTGCACAATACACTGCGAGGTATGAATCAAACCATCCAGCCAAAGAAGCTATATCTTTAAGAAAACTACTTAATGTAGAGATTTTGTATCACAGCGATTACGGCTCCATGATTTCATTATATTTAACACATAATATGAGTTTTCCAAAATTACGACCTATAACAATACAGTAGGTACGACATGAGATTACTAACTAGAATGCATGGAACTTATTAATTTGATTACCTTTTAAAACTTGCAAATCTTAAAATAATTCCAATCGTTATAAGTTAGAGCAAGCACACAGCAGAATCTTATTAAAAAAAACTCAATTTCTTTTTTTAACAATAAATACTAATAAATAACAAACAAAAAAACTCTGAAGTAAGACGCTGTTGCCTTAGGGATTTACTAAGCTACTTTTGAATGACATACGAAAATTGCTTCTGGGCATTGTCCAGTGTCCTCAAATAAGTAAGTATTGGAATAAAAGATTTTGTCCTGGACCATTTAACCACCTGTCTGCGCTGTCATTTTCAACAAAAAGCAATGTTATCAAAACATAAACAGTTTATTTAATAAGGTACAGCAAGTTCTAACCTAAAAGTAATGCGTGGAATTAATAATTTCCGAAACAAAATGGATGGCATAAATGTCAGGAGGTCTCCAATAAAAAAAAAATAAAAATACAAAAACCAAGTTTTTAAAAAAATACCCAGTTAACTTTATTATTATATAAAAGTTGTATATTTCTGATAATTATCATTTCTCAATCATATTTTACTTTTCGCATGAGGTCTGCGACAATTTTTTAACAGCACCTCATATTTTTGCGGTTGTATTTGGATAATGGTTGCAATTATGAATTCAAACATGGCACTGAAATTTCAGAGATCATCAGTTTTAGAGCCATAAACTCCTGACTTTTTAAATTGTAAAATCATCTTAGGCCCGGTCTTTCCATCTCCTACTAAAGCTTCTATTAGCTAATAAACGATTAGTTATCATGGATACCATTGTTACAAGAATTGTTTCCATGACAACTAATCGTTTATTAGCTAATAGAAGCTTTAGTAGGAGATGGAAAGACCGGACCTAAATTTAATAAAATACCATTAACAGAATAATAGCGAGAGAAGAATTAAGACAGCTGTAGTTGTATTTTACATTGTCAAACTATAATATTGGCATCGTAGAAATAAAAAATGAAAAAATTACTAGATGAAAGAAACTGTTTTTATAACTCACGAAAGTATTTAAATAATTTCCGTGTTTATTTGAAACCTGGAAAATACTTTCAATAATCGGAACACAGGTGGGAGAAAGAAACTGGATGTAATGGACAGCAGATCGGAACGTATCAAAAAAACTAGATAATTGTCAAGAGGAATTAAAACGTTTGTCAATTATTCTACTAAGAATTCAAAAATAAAGAATCTAAATTAAAGACACCTAGTAAAGGATCAGGGCGACCGAATAGAGTGTATAGATAAGAGGAGCGATCACAATGCCAAATTTGGTAATGATAACTCGAGCAGAGAAGAAATAATAGGAAGAGAAGGAATTGAGAAATTAAACAAAAGTGGGAAAATGTTTGTGGAGTTTTGAACAATAATCAATCTATAATAAGCGGCAGTATTTTTCTACACCCACCAACGCGTAAAGTAGGTAACTTGGACTAAGCCTGGTCGAAAAGTTCAAAACCAGATTGACCACATAACTATTGACAGTAAACATAGATATTTCTTGCAAAAATGGCAAAAAGAGATATATACAGGGTGGATTACAAAGTCCGCCACGAGCTATACAGCTTTTAATTGAAATCGGACTGTTACGGTCGACATGCCAATCGAAATGGGTCATTAAATACTACGTTTTGATGTAGTTAGAACAGTTTCAGGGCCTACTAGATTTTAGCAGCAATAGTCAACTTTTTATTTTTAAATGGGCACCTATGTATATTTGTTGTAATTCTGAATAAGCGTTTTTTTTGCGAGTTCAACGATGTAGAATAAATCAGCACCATCACCAAAAAATAGTAAAAAAAATTGTTTAAAAATACTCTCATGACTACCAATTTCGCAATTAGTTTTCAATAGTAGGCTTTGACTAACAAAATATTGACAATTGCTAACGTTAACTACTTCACGAAACTTTTAGCACTGGACTTTGAAGTAGTACAGAATATTCCGTAGCTAATGCTTAAGTTCAAAATACCCAATATTTTTTTAATCTTTTTCATTGTACTAATATTTTGACCCCGTTGTTCTAGAATCGTTCTAGAATAAGCAATGTTAAAGTTGGCAACGCTCGCTATCCGACTCATAGCCTACACGACTTGCAGGCTTATAAACTCGAGAATCGGTACCCAGGTACCTACTGACAGTTTATATCAAAATGTCATTACAAAATTGCTTCGACAGTTGTCAATAAAGCCTACTATTGAAAACTAATTGGAAATTAGTAGTCACGAGAGTAGTTTTAAACAATTTTTTTACTACTTTTTGGTAATGGTATGGTGACTTATTGTACATTGTGGAACTCGGAAGAAAATGTTTATTCAGAGTTACAAAAATATACATAGGTGCCCATTTAAAAATAAAAAGTTGACTATAGTAGCTAAAACCTAGTAGACCCTAAAAATGTTTTAACTACAGCAAAACATAGTATTTAATGACCCATTTTGATTCGCATGTCGACCGTAACAATCTGTAACTATCATGGTAACTATTGAGTACAGTAAGTACCAAATACGAGTATTGGGCTTATTCAATTGTTATATTGTAATAATTACAGTACGCGCGTTGAGCACAATGGTACAAGATATGAAAAATTCGTCGTTGAGACTCAGCGCCGGATTAAGCCTTTCTGGGGCCCTAGACAATTTTTTTTTCCGGGCCCCTTGTTGCATAAATTAAGTTTGTGTAATTATTTTTTCTGAGTAAATTAGAAAAATGAGGAATTTTACAAGTGAATTTCAACCTATTGGAAAATACCCAAAAATGTTTTGAAAATGAAACAAAAATAATTTTCTTGTATTCTGGTGTTGACTTTACCGATCCTCGGGCCCCACAGAAAGCGGGCCCTAGACATTTGTCTTATTTGTCTATGCTATAATCCGGCGCTGTTGAGACTGGAGTAAGACAGGGATGCATCGTATCACCACTGTAGTCCCTTATAATATTAGATTGAGTTATGAGAAAAACGACAGATAATAGGAAGAGCCAAACAGTAGAAAATTTAGAATTTGCCGATATTATCTTTCTAATCACCGAACGAAGTCAACTGTACTAAAACCTGGACATATTAACGATAACAGCGAAATTAATTGACTTAGACATTAGACAAAGAAAACGAAGACACTAAACATATTCTCCACTGAAAAACGGAATATAGAAATAGAAGCCGAAACATTGGAAAACGTAGAAAGCTTCATGAATTTAGGCCTTTTAACTCAACCGTAATAACCTAAAAATAGTAGTAAGATTACGTTCTGGATAATCTAATTTAGCTCATCAATCGTATATGGCAGGCTCAAATATGCTTTGCTTTGAAGAAATTCACCACAAGGAAAAATGTAGTGAGATAAGATCAGGGGTACTGTAAATATCCAATAACACCCATTGTTCTGAAAATTTGATATTAATAGTTCTGGCGAATTGCTGAAAAATGTGCACGTGTCCCAGCGTGTTGACATTATAAAGTATTGTTCGGTAAGTCCGAATATTTATAATTTGAGTACAGATTCACAAAGGCGAGAGTTAAATAATCTTTCAAAAACCCTTCCTTTGTTTAATCTTTAATGACCTTCAAGAATAATTAATAAATTTGATCGTCAATAATTATCGTGACCTCGTTCGTGACAAAACATTGCAGGGAATCCAGGGTGCCCTAAACTCACAGTAATAAACAAATTATGCTTCTCCTTCTAAGTTCATTTATGTAATTTAAAACGAGAAAGGACGAAAGTTGTCAGCACCCTTACCCTTCATCATACAAGATTTTCGGGAGACCAATATCTACTGATTTACTCTACCAGGCAATCTTACAAAATAATCAACTCACTTTGAAAGTAATAAATGAAAATGTAGAAACCAATGCTGTACTGTTAACATTTAACATTTAAAATATAAATATTAAAATATTTTTTTACATTTTAACAACCAAATTTTTGTATTTACTATAAATTTGAATAGTATCTACAAAAATATTAATGTGTCCATTACATTGAAAAATCGTAATTATCAAAAAAGATTATTGTTTTAACAAAGAGGAGGATTTTTTAAAAACTTCGATAATTCGAATTAGTTCCAGACCTTTAAGTAACACAAAATATAGCTAGGGTTCACCTTCGGTACCTACATTAAGAATGCTGAAAAAAATACCTATTATCTGACGAAAAAGGATAAGAAAATTTATCTCATTTCTTTTGAATTTCAAAATGTAACTTGTAATTAAATCAGAATGCAACCACTGCCTGAAATCACTTTTGCCCTAAATGCTGACAACAAGAACACATCCATCTTTAAATTAATATCAAGGTTTCATTGGCTGCAAATTTATGTTTTTGCAATCATATTTTATTAGCTTCTCAAGTTATTTTGCCACTTTACGTATTCCCATTGCAACTGTTGGCGTTCCAAGCAAAGTGAACAGTTAGGATTAAAAAATAAAGTAAAACTGAGAAGAAAAATGTACTGTCACCTTATTGAACGGCTAACGTTGCTGCGGTTATACTCGAGTCTAATTACACTTTAAGTGCTTTTCTCGAATAGTTGTAATGCCTGTAAACAATCAACTTCAAACTGAAGAACATAACAACTAGAAAACATTTTTCTAGCTTGCACACAGCGAAGTGATTTATTTATATCTTCATTATTTATAGGGGTGCCGCTCTATTATTCAAAAACAAGTAAAATCTACTAGCTAAATGTTGTGTAATTTACATTTTATTCTCGTTCTGATTATAAAATTGTGGCTCCTACTGTATACTGCAGAAAAATCATTTTAAACTTTTCATGTCCGTAAATGAATATCTCGCCGTGTAATAAATATGTTCCTTTGGTTTCTACCTGAAACGTGAATATCGAAAAGCTTCAAGTAAATGAATCAGGTGTTTGGCACGAAACGTTCCAAAAGATATATTTTTAAAATATACGTGATCTTTAACGCACGAATATGAAGAGAACTGCAAGAAAGTTTTTATTTGAAAATGAATTAGGATCTTATCCTAATTCATGCCTGACTCATATTATTTAAGAGCAGTTCAAAAAATTCCATTAATGCTCTCAAAAGTCTTTCGGTCACAAGCAAAGGCAACATGAAACGAAACATGTTTAAAAGGAAAATCACAGGTGGTGTATATTTCCATGTTTACCCGATTTTCTGCTGCGTATGTCTCAGACGTACCGTAATATTATAGTCGAGGGACTTTGATGTCCCTAACTGGCAAAGGCGTCAAAGGGACAATTTATTTTAGCGAGAGGGCCTTATAAACACACTAATATACTCTAGTAAACAGTTATTGTATATACGTATTGTATTAATTAAGGTTAAGATTGGGCACCGTTTAATTTTGCAACATACCTATAAGTTCAATTTTGAGTTCTCAAATTACTATACATACGTATAATGCTAGACGATACAAATAATCAAGGAAAAATATCTCGATGGCGTGACAAAATTGAAGGATTTATAATAAGTAGCGTGTTCATTCCTGCAGGCCTTTTTTAGATAATTTCCGTTAGAATTTCATACCCAAGGAGTCTATTTAGAAACGTTTTGGCAACTTCCTTGTAAATTGAACTAGATTATAATCTTAGTAGGCCGTAGCTAAGAAAATAACTTCATAGTCACTACGTTAATCTTCAGGAGTTTTAATGGAGAGCTCAGCAATGCAGTTTGGCAGATGTAGAGTGGAAGTAATAAGTTTTTGTTATTATTTAGTTTGTAACTATTCCAAACAACTTAAAGAAATGTAATATTAAGCACAGTGACCTGCACTGTAGGAAAATATTAACATATAGTTAGTTTTGGAATTAGACGAAATACACAAGTAGTATATCAGACATTGGTGTGTACCTAAGTAATTTTCAACGCAAGCTGCTTAAATTAAGATAGATAACTTCTCACACAATACATTCTTTATTATACAATGCATAGCTACCTATGTTAACGAATTCGAATACAATATGAACAACATTTTTGCATTTATAAATAAGTTAAACAGAAGTAGGAATGTTAACATAATTTTTCGGAATGAATAAATAAAATAGAAATGAGGGCAGGGCGCCTTTGTGAAAATCAACTGGCAGTAAAATTTATATCCAAATGCCAAATATTTACTTAATTATTGAAGTTCGAGCTACACAGCATTATTTTCAACATAATCGCTCTCTCAATCTAAACTACAAACAAACTCATGTGTGAGAAAGGATTCAGCCGATTATTAGTGAATTATGAATTTCTGTTCTTTTCTAAAATTGATAGTTTCAAAAGGTGGAAGATCGGCGAAGCAAAATCAGAGCTGCTTTACTGCTGCCGCAAGAAAATGTAACAAAGGCGGAATGTAATTGCAATCTTTGAGACAGCCATTTGCGACAAAAATATAACCAACTATTAGCTAGAGCGGTATGGACTTAGCCTTTTAAGTAGCAAACACGACAATTATAATCACAATGTTGTGTAAACGACTACCTATATAAGTTGCATCAAAAGCCTTACTTTTTGACAACCGAATACTGAAATAGTGTGTATGTATGTATTCAAATTCAAATGTCTACGACACATAAATTATCATGCAGTACGCTGAATTGCAGGAATAATCATATGAGGAAATTTAATAAGAAGAATGAAAAAACTATTACCTATTAATTCGATTTGAGGATCCGAATTTATAAACGATTGCTTGATCGCATTAATAATAAACTGGTAAGTCTATTAATAGGTGGTACGTACTAACACATTAATTGATCGCTACAACGTGATTGACGATCATTACTAAGCTAGTACAAAGCGGTACAAAGCTAGTTGGAAAGTTCCCTATTGAGAATTACGCAGCTTAGCCTGCTGTCCCAGTACCATTCATGGGTAGATTAACTCCTATTTAATTAACTGGGCGCGGTACTGGGATAGGTGACTCGTTAGGGTTGCATTAAGAGCGCGGCTGGTGCCAAGACCGTATAGCAATCGGTTCTGGCTTCTGGAAGTCATGGTGATAGTAGAACATTTCCCTTAAAACTCTTTATACGCCGTCTACATGGAATTCATGTTAGGAGAATCCATTGTACCTGATTAAACCAAGGAAATTAACAAACCACATTCCCGTAGCAACCTACAGTATTTGTACGTAGTACCTAGTACTACATTTGGTACTACATGACCATTCCATTTTCTGTTTTCTCCAACCTTAAACCGGTTACTGCTATAATACCTATAATTGTCTATAAATAAGTACAACAACAACAAATTATATTAGTTTTACACGGTACCCACGCGGTACGCCAAAAAAATTTGGAAATTTAAATACATTACGACTACGAGTATGTTTAGAAATTAGATTTCTGAGTTCATTCCTTCATAGTGAAGTAGTGAATGTAAGATTCCACCCTCGACTATAGGTATATTTTCAAATAAAAAATTCAGTTCAAGGTTTGACTAGAAATATTATAAGATGAAATGTTTTATATTTTAGATCTTAGTTCTAAAACTAATACTAAACTTCCGAAATCATCCAGTAAGTCTGTCCCTAATGCCTCATCATACCTTCGTAAAACATATATTGTCACCCTTTTACCTAAAACTATATATCTACCTCTGCAGATGTAAACTTGCATCTACCGAAAACAACTAAATTATATGAGTTAAGGAACACGTTTAGGTTCTCCTCGTTTCGACTTTATGATAGTTTTGAATAATCTACATAAAGTACCGAAATGCCTACCTTTTACGACTAAGAAACGGTTTAATTTTGTTTGCACATCCTTATTTACGGCATTTTCTGAATCATCTGATGTACTTTAAACGTACCAGCGTAATTTTCCGCATAATTGTCCGGCCCAGTTTTGAGACGTCGCTTCGGGCTTTAGAAAGTGACGTTAATTTTCATGCATCCGTTAACGCCCTTGGGACGGCATTCGCAATATAACGCCGACATTATCTTCACGTGCTCTACACTTGTCACTTTTTATCAAACTCTGCTAAACTCTACGTTCGCCGACGAACCCCAACACCCAGATTAAATGTGGAATTCTAAGGTCATAAAACTGGGAATCCACAGCGTTAAGGACAGTCCGTATAATTTGATCCTTGCAAAGTTGAAAAAATTAGCTTCTTTAGGGTAAGACCTGGCCATTGTTGCTGTTTAAAAGGGTGCGCAATAAAATGTTGAAGAAGGCGTTTGGAATAAATTACTTGGCTATTTCAAAGTGGTAAACAGTTGCTTAATTCGTTTAGTCGCGTTCATAAAGGAAATTGAAAGCTATTTATTAACGAAAAGTGTGCTTCTATAAAACATTGTTAGAGATTTGAGATATGTCTGAAGTTCTGAATTTGAATGTCCCTTTTACGTTAGAATTAATTTTTTTAGATCAGAGTAATATATCCGGACATTCTATTAAGAGGAGTTTTCTACCTTGTATACAGGTAGGTACAGTAAACGTTTACCTATGAACATTATAGATCTAAAACTCAGTTAGGAATGAGTTGTACGGTGATGAGTAGGCGCAATTTTTATAGATTTTTGAAGGTGTACTAATCAAAAATTGGAAACAACACCAAAGCAGAGGTCGTTATTGACACGCATCAATATTAAAATGGCAACGAAAAGAAGGCGTTAAGGGAAAAAAGAAGGAAACTATGGAACAAGGATGTGACGGCAGGTAACAATGGAGAAGGCCTAGAACCAGACAGCAGAAAATTAAGGGGATCAGGAAGGGTGCGAATAGCCGAAAACTACAAACATAGTGACAAATAGTGGAAGCAAATATACAGATATATGACAATCCCTCTGATGATGACAAAAGGTTAAATGGCAAAAGATATCAACTCATAGTTTTCAGAGACCCCGGAAGTATCCCCCCGTAGGTCAGTAGCGTCTGCAGACCCAATTATTATTACTACTCTTCGGTTGCGGCCCAGGTCTAGGCCACTGTACTGAAGTTGTTAAATTATAATGCCCCGTTAGTGCATTTACTTCATCCTTTCCGTGTCACTAATAAAGTTTAGGGGTTATTTCTTCGGGTGCCATCCATTACTCGCAATGTCCTGCCTGTGAGGGTTCCATTCCCATCCCGTTTTAGCAGTCTGATAAGACTACTAGCAACAAGTAGGTTCAGAATCTACTAAAACCTACTCAAAGTACTTCTGCGTCCATGTGTGTCCAGTGAACCAGTATTCCGGTATCTATTCTAAAGTTATCTTGGTGTGTTTCGTGAGTGTCCCGAATGCTTCGAAGCATTTTTAAGGCTCTAGGGTCTGGAGATGCCACTTTAAGAAGCTTTGATCTAATCCTGATGTGCTAGTACCACCGTGGTGATTTCGTAATTTTATACCTTTAATGCTGTACAATTCTATTAAATGTACAGTGTTAGTTAGCGCGGACGTTGATTTGAAAAATATAGATTAATATGCATAATAAGTATAATATAAATAGTATAAGTATATGCATAATAAATTATTCTCGTATTTTTGTATTATTTTATGATACCTACAATTTTCAGATTTTCTAGTCCAATTGGTAGATACTTTGCTTCATTAAAAAATATTCAAAATCTATAACCCTTAAAAATATTAGTTTAAAATTCACTGTCTCTACAAGTTTTAAGCGCAGTTGTAACTGGGCCATAGCTTTCAAGCAGAAGCACTCTGTCGTGTATAATTTCAGAAGTTTGCGAACACCCACATTCAGTAAAACGGTGAGCGTTCAGGTTCATCGGCAAAATCGATTTGGGTATTAAAATTCATTAAAATAAACTCGGCCAATTGTTCTAGCTGTCATATACATGAGCGGTATGCAAATGGAGGTTAAATTATCCGAAAAACAAAGATATTGCAAAAATAATATCATTAATAACTATAATTTATTTCATCTAGCTTCAGCGTCTAACAGTTTTGCAAACAACACAGCGTGAATAATGTGAAGGAATATCTTCCACTATTACGTTGCAAGGCATTAGTTAAAGTTATATGACAAAAACTTGCATGGTCTCAGGAAACACTGCTAGTGTTCGGTAATGATACTACATGGCGAGAATATTAATTCCGAACTAAGCAACTGAAATACTGCAAAAGCGTTGGGTAGAATACGACATGTGAAAGCTTGCAGTAATGCACGACTTTCAACATTTGCATTTTACGTGAAATGTTAGCTGCAGAATTTGCACACAACATGGCTTCCTCATAAGAAACACTTAATGTAATGATTTCTGCTATCAAGAAGTCATGCGTTTGCCTTTTGAAGACGATTTTGTGTGCATGTACGAAAATTTGTACTAAATAAAATTCTTCGAACTGCAAGAAATGTGATATGATCAAAACACCTTGAGAAAATGTTTAGAAAGTATTAAATAATTTAAAGTTTACAATCCTACTGAAAGTTTTAAGATCTATCTTAAAAAATACATAATTTTATAGGTTTCAGGATATCAAGAGCCGAATTCAGAATTAACCACTTTGGAAGTAACACGGGAGTGAAATGTAGGAAAGATTAGAGAGTCACTTAAACGTCACTACAAATTTACTAAAAATTTTGTGTGGTTGCTGAGCACTTGATATATTATTTGTGGTTACTATGACGACTCTTGCAAATTTAGAAACTTTCTTGAATTTGGAAATTGAGTGAGAGTGTAACTTATTCTCAAAATGAGTGGAGAATGAGTATACGATGAGTGTAGGCTAAGTACAGGATGAGGAGTACTTGCTTCTGAATTCGGGCGTTAGATTTTGTTTACATTTAGGTACATATATATACAAAAGTAGGCTATATATGTACAGTAAAATTACCTCACTGACATGTAAACTATTACCATACTCAATTTCAAAATAGTATATTATGCAATGAGCATTTAATGATAGGCACTATTAAAACACAAGTATGATATTACGACACGAATGTAAGTGAATGTCTTAATAAATACTAGTGTCTCAATAGTCATTTTTTTCCTGCAATAGTCATAATATGGAAAAATAACGAAATAATATCAATGTTTATAGTAAAGATAATTACTTATCAATAGCTCAGTAATAGTAGTGGTGGTTTACCTGCGTGTATAAATTTAGGGTGTAAATTTGTAATCAAAACCTTTCTATCCATGGGACAGGTTAACATTTCACACTACACATCATACATAGATTTTGTCGCTGTATTCTTGGCCTCCGCCCACTTTACTTTTCGCTTCTTGGGTGTAACCACCACTTTGTCTTTTCGGGTCTTTCTTGACCTTCTTCCCGGATTGTTTCTTTTCATACCGTGGCTTCCTTTACGGATTTCACTAGTCTGCTATCTTTCATTCTGGTGAGATGTCCTAACCAATTCAATTTCTGTGTTTCATTTAATGATTCCACCCCTAATCCTGCCCTAATAATTTCATTTCTCATTCTGTATCTGCGTGTGATGCCCTTCGCTTTTATTATCTCCATGGCCTGTAGTTTGCTTCTTTGTACATTTGATATCACCCTGCTTTCACTAGCGTAGCTCAGAATTGGTCTAAACCCTTTTATACACTGACATCTTTGTTTTTCTAGATATTTCTGTTTTTCTTATGAATGAGTTTATTAGAGAGTACCTAAGCGAAAAAGGGCGTTGATGCCTGAAAAGTCGTAATGCTCAAGTTCAAGGCTTAGTTTTTCAGGACCGGTTTCTCAGTTCGTGTTAGCTCTCGGTTTAGCTAAACCAAGACCCGTCGTCACGGATACAATTGTTACAAGAATTGTATCCATTGCAATTAATCTTGGATGAACTGGACCGGTTAAACCTGACCTGAAGACTGATTCATAAAGATTATAGATAGTTCATATAAAGCTGAGGAATTTCCTTTTCTAAATTGGATTAAGAAAAAAGAGTACATGCACTAAATCTTATTTGTAAATTATTTAGATAAACTTTAACAAGAGGAAGTCAATTTGGTAACTAAAGCAGAAACTCAAGCAATATAAGATAGTAATGTGTGTTATTACCAAAAATGTCATATCTGATACTTGATGTGCAACGTTTTGCTTTCAAAAAGACTCGCAGATAAAACTAAGATTCCATTGCTTTGTTATAACCAGTGTCGCACTGCCAATAAGGAATGAAAAGTGTGTTCCTTCGTTTGTCAAAAACACTGCATTATTCGTAGCTCTTGGGTTTCGACTTATTTGATTAGTCTGACTATTCCACTCATTCCTATACTTCATTCATAATGTTTTCCGTACTTCAACGGCTAAATTGTTACCTTGAAAAATTTTCACTCCTGTTCGATCAAGCGGACGCTCGAATAACTAACCACGTGACCAACCAACTTCGTATTGGTAAGTGATAATTTTCAGTGATATTGGTTAAACATTTATTTCCAACGTTATTAATATTCAATGCGTACCACATCTGTCAGTTTCGCTTTATTTGTCAGAATTGAATATCCAATACCATTCGTGATAAGTATAACTTTCCCTAATAAAATTTGCAGATTGTTATACTTACGTTTGTTGCTTAGCAATCTTCAAATCTTATCGTTAAAATTATATCTAGATGATAAATAAACGACTTATGTGGTACCTAGAAGCCAACAATATTATCGACGCCTCACAAACCGGCTTCAGACAGGGACATAATACCATGGACAATATTTTATCTCTGGAAACAGAAATTCGAGCTGCTTACAACAATAAACAATTGCTCATAGCGACTTTCTTCGACCTCGAAAAGGCGTACGACACCGCTTGGAAACACCACATATTAAAAACAGTTATACAATACGGATTTTCTGGAAATATTGCCCACTTCATAAGCAACTTCCTCAAGCAAAGATCATTTAAAGTTAAAATAGAAGGAACATACTCAAAAAGTCGAATACAAATGAACGGATTGCCACAAGGATCCATAATAAGCGTCTCTATTTCTGATAGCCATAAATGGAGTGGGAACAACAATATCACTAGCAACAAATAAATCAATTTATGTAGACGATATAGCTATATATAGTAGGGGAAGAAACATAAACTGCGTCCGAGGACACATACAAGAGTCAATAACGAAATTAGAAGAATGGACAAAATCAACCGGATTCAAATTCTCACATACAAAAACAAAGTGCATGATTTTCACAAAACGAAAAATCACAGATATACCGAATATTACCCTCCATGGAACCACACTGACATATGAGAAGTCGATTAAATTCCTGGGACGGACATTCGACACGAAGCTCACCTGGAAACAACACATCCAAACCCTAAAACCAGACTGTAACAGAAAACTAAATCTACTAAAAACCCTAAGATACCATCAATGGGGCACCGACAGAGAAACACTAATGCGCATTTACAAATCACTATGGTCTGTTTTTTAACTAGGAGGAGCGATTCAAATTTGTCGCGCCAAAATCCACACCTGTGATTGGCTGCGGCCAGGCCGATTTCACACCGCTAAGTAATTTGTATAAATTTTGACGTTTGACGTGATTTCATAATTATTTTTGTGTGCAACTGTCAAAAAAAGGTCACTTTTTTTGTTTGATTTTGAGTCGTGAAGTAGCACATTTGTTTATAGTAAAATAAAACCTTGACAACGTAAAAAAAGCCCTGACAACGTAAAAAAAAGACTTTTTTTTACCGGCCGACAAAGACTTTTTTTTACGGGTCATGATCTTGAATGAAATTAGCTTTTAATTTTATGTAAAGATTCGATCGAAACTTTAATTTTGGTAATTTTTCACAGTTGCACACAAAATTTTGTATGCCACATGGCCGTGAACTATCTTTTTTTTATTCGAATGATTATTTGGCTCGGCCTTCGCCTCGCCAAATAATATTCATTCTAATAAAAAAAAGTGCTACTTCACGGCCTTGTAACATAAATAACTATTCTAGGCGCTGACAGTGACATAATTCAGGCAAAATACATTAAATTAGTTTTCATTTCAGCTGTAAATTTTAAACATGATCAAAATTCAAATTTACCGTAAAAACTTCGGAAGTCTTGTTTTCTAGTGACATTTCTAGTGTGAATCTGGCTTTTGTATTCACTGCTCCTAGTTAAAAAACAAACCATAATAAGAACAAAAATAGATTACGGAAGCCAGGTCTACAGCTCAGCTTGTAAAACCACACTTGCGTCTCTAGACTCAGTACACCATCTAGCCATGAGAATAATTGGAGGAGCATTCAAAACCAGCCCCACAATCAGTACATTAGCAGAAATTGGAGAAGAACCACTACATCTAAGAAGACAACAACTAACCCTCACATACGCAATAAACTTCAATACAACCCCCTACCTTACACAGATCGCACACCACCACGCCATAAATTCTAATCGAAGATCATCCCCAGACTTCTCCATTAGATTACATAACATCCAAGAGCAACTGTCATTAACAATAAATTCCACAGCTAGTTCACTCCATACGAAATACAACTCCTCCTTGGACATACATACTAACATTCACACAATATAACAAAGACGACACACCACCAACAATCTTTAAACAAACATTCCTTGAATTAAAAAAACAAAATGGCAAAACATGTGGACATCTATACAGATGCGTCTATGAGTGGCAACGGGGTGGGTTCAGCTTTTATAATAAAGAAACAGACCTTCCAATTTCGACTACATTCAACAACAAGCATCCACACAGCAGAACTATACAGCATCCTACAAAGCTTAAAATTCTTCCAGAACGATAACGACAACAACTTCGTTATATACACCGATTCATTAAGTTCAATCAACAGCATAACAAACATGTATTCCAAAAATCCATTAATACACAACATACACGAAGTACTCAACAATCTATACGAACAGGAAAAGATAGTAACATTGTTCTGGATACCTTCTCACATGGGCATCCCAGGTAACGAAGAAGCAGACCAAGCTGCAAAACTTGCTCTGACCAACACAGATGACCTAATACTACCAGCTGACTTCAGGACTGAAATAAAAACGAAAATCCAAGGAAAATGGAACGACATGTGGATAAACACCACGAACAACAAATTAAGAGATATCAAACCGACAACAAAACCCTGGACAATACACACTAACAACAGGAAGGAACAACAATGCCTCACAAGATTAAGAATCGGCCACACGAGAATCACTCACCAATATCTCTTCACCAGCCCCCGCTCACAACCAGAGTTATGCGACACATGCAACCAACCACTGACAGTGAAACACATACTTGTCAAGTGCCAAAAATATATACAAATAAAAACGAACCTAGATATACCCATAACAATATCAGAAACCCTAAATAACAACCCAGTTAACGAACAAAAGCTCATACGCTTTCTAAAAGACACCAGCCTGTTTTGTAAAATTTAATTAAATATAATACCAGCTTACCAGTGTAATCACCGGTGCTAAAATAACCAAATAGGTGGATGCACCTTTACTTAAAAAATAAATAAATAAAATTATATCTCTTATGGTAGCTATTATAAACGATAATGGATTGGTGTATGGCCTCGACAACGACCAATTAAACAAATTGTAAAAAAAGACGAAACACACGATTAGGGTAACAGAAGTAAAATGTATTGATTTCATTTATAAAACTGATAATAAAAAATTTTGTAGGTATTGCCCTGTTCTAAATATTTCAAGTTCCGCTGCCATGTAAATAAATTGTATATGCTGTGAGTTTAATTGCATTTAATTTTTATTGGATGTCCCAACCGTGAGATTGGTTTTACTAAGAAATATCCTAGTAAAACCTAATATGCTTCCTTATATGGAACATACACATCCAGGAAACTTAATTATGGTAATTAGACCCGTCATTACATAAAACAGGAAGCCGGTTAATTATAATTATAACTATTACAAACTAAAGCTAGTAAAGGATTTCATGGTATCTGTTAACCATAAAAAAGTAAAAAGAAAAGAAACGATGAAATATCAAATTTCCTTCTCGACTTTAATTCATATAAGAATGCTGTCAGGCACCGTTTCAAGATTGTAAATGTCTTTGAATCAGGCGATAGGTACTAAATGTGACTAGCTACAAAAGAAATATTTTAGTAGGTTTATTGAACTTACTATTGCTTCCAGTAATGATATTTTTAAGCAACGTTGCACCTTTGCAAAGTTACTAATAGTATTAATTCAAAATGCCCGCGTATTTGAAAAGTCGGGATTTTCACTATTGCAGACTTATTAGAGGCAGAGATGCAGAAGGTAGATATAGAGTCAGATCAAGCACATAGCATTAATTTTAAAAATACAAAAAATTCCAGTACTTATATTTATAGCAGTTTAATTAGTCATTTTAAATCGATCTGAGACTGAAACCAGAACAAAAGCGAGTTCTCACTTTAATTGGCCGCATACGTGCCCAAGATTGGATTCTCAACAGCGTCCCTTAATAGCACTTCTTTATGGCACGTACGAGCTAGGCGTTTACTAGGAACTAATTTTATAAAATGAATCGCATTTACCCGAGGCAACATTTTTGAATTACAACGAATTGGAACTTTCAACTACCTATGTTAAAATTAGAAATGATTTAGAAAATATGGAAAGTAAGAAGTAGGTAGGTAGTACTTTTATTGTGTATATATGAATAATTGTCGTTATACTTAATTGATAAAGTTTATCTAGTAGTTTTATCTTTTACTAAAAATAATATGTTTAGTTAATCTTTTTTTTAATATAAATGTCCTAAGTAGTGAATTTGATGATGAAATTCCAAGACATTGGTGTGCAGAGCAGAATGAAAGGCAAAATTTAAAGCAAGTGTTCGATTTCCCACAGGCTTCTTTGAAAACTGGGTGAGCTACTTTATAGCAGTTTCTAATACATAACCAAAACCGATATATCTGAAAAAGGCTTTTAAAAACAGTTACATAAAGTATGAGAACCGATTCATTTTTCTTCACAGACGAAACGTATTTATATTTACTTTCAAACGCAGGGTTTGTATAGGTACTTCAAATTTGAAATATCCCCAACTCTTTAAACATGGAAATTAAATGTCAACTTCATAAAATGTGCTATAAAACAATTTTAAAAACATTTTCCCTGTCATACGAAATGCTTGAAATAGCAGAAACACAAGAAAAAGCAATTGAAGAAATTACCACATTTAGACAAAAAAGCACTCATTAAGCTACAAAATAAGGAAATGAATAAAATATAAACTTACTGCAGGGAAACCTGACGGTAACAACTTACATTCGCCAGCAGCGTACAAGTTCAAGCTCCTGAAACAAAATTAAATTGTAAAAATTTCTGTATTTTCATAAAGTTTGCTTAACGGAAGGTAAACTGTCAAAATCTGTTTTACGAAACATACACAAATTTCAACTTTTATTTTATTTTCATTTTTCCTTCAATTTTTTCAAGAAAATGTAAAAATAATTCTCTCAATTTAGTATCAAATACAAAGTTCTGTTTCTGATGTTCTCAAAAACTCATAAATAAACAATGTAAAAGAGAAAAGAGGTAAATATAATCTTGGGGGCGCTTGAATGATCGGAAAAACTTTATTCGATATGTAAAATGGTATTTCTTTTCAGGAAACGGCTGAAGGCACGCTTGATTGGCTCATTATTTATACATCAAAAGTAAACTCTGCTGTGCTTGTTTGTTATCGTTATTCCCAAAGGATTACCTACCCCTATGATATTAGATTTAACAAGCTTCTTTGAAACAAAACATATTTTTTAAGTTGAAACTATGACTGTTTAAAAACAAGCATTTGAACTTTGCTGTAAACTTCTGCTGCAGACAAAATACTCTTGGTCAGAACATAAACTTGGGTTTTATGATCATTGGATTACGTGTTTGTTCAATTATTATGCTTTGGTATTCGAGTCAACTTACACTAAAACACCTCTCCTAGAAATTTTCGAGTAACTATACTATAGTGTCTTTCTTAATAGCTTTACATACAGAATGCTATAATAATAAAATTGTTTGCCAATAAAATCACCCTCTAAAACCGCTTTTCCGTCTACAAATGTTACTTGGTGAAGTTTATCCTTAAAACATTCACTTATAAGACGCGAGTTATTCCTAGGTACCTACATTCGTGAGACCATACCGCTTGCCTCTTGCACAAAAATTATAAATACATAAACAAATTGATAAAATGGCAGGAAATCCCCACAAATAATTTAGAATGGTTAGCACCACTTCTCATTGTTCCGAAAAAAGTAGGCAATAATCGTCAGAAAATAATAAGAGTGGTAATGGATGTAATAGGCTATAGGTGATTAAACAAGCGAATCAAAGATGATAAATTCCTGTTGTCTTGGCAAAGAGATAATGTTAGATTCAGTATCCGGAGCAATTTAGTTTACGCATTTAGAATTATCTTAAGAGTTTCATTTATTTAAATGAGTACCTACCTATCGTTTTTGGAAGTTAAGACAAGTAAATTTGAAATTAAGTCTAAACAATAATCTGGTACCTACTCAAATTTTTTGGAAAGTAATACTTTTATTGTGAGAACAGATCCTGCATCAAATTTTGCTTTAAGGGCGGTGTGTCTAATGCAAACGACAAACCTGTCGTGTTCGCTAGCAGATCATTGAATAATCTGAGAACACAATGTTATTGAAAAAGAACTTCTTAGTATTTGTTTCGCTGTCAAAAAATTTCGACCATACCTATACGGTAGAAAATTTCATATTCTTATAATATAGGAACTTACTACATTTATTCCAGCATGACGCGTCCCTCGAGTAGATTAATTAAATTTAGGAACTCCAGAAGAATACAATTTAAGTTATCTGAAAGGGAAAAAAATGTTATAGCTGATGCCTTATCGCGTATCGGAACTGATTCGAATGAACTGAACAATCTTAGTTAATCTTCATGTGCAGGATGTACCTATACTAAGTCGAGCACAATAACGGAACTTTGCAGACCATTCTACGGAAGTTTCTGGACAGAATAATGACATACATATATACATGATAAAAATATATATGTACTTCATATTATCTCGATCTCTTTTTCTCTCCCTCTCTCTCTCTCTTTCTTTCTCTCTCCCTCTCTTTCTCTCCCTCCCTCTGTATCTCCGTTGATACGGTATCTCTCAATGATAGTAAGTTTCGATAGTTTAGTTTCAGCAATGTTCGTACTGAAGATGGCAACTTCAAATATCTTGGTAGAAGGGGTTTCCTTTTTTATACTAACCCTACCGTCTACTTTGAATTCTTGATATAGGTTATTATGTCAACTTTACGAAACCCTTAATGATTAATCTAGAAAACAAACTTTAGCTATATATTTTTCCTACTGCTTACCAAAGATTTCTAGAGCAGATATCATGTCCCCCATAGTTATTAGACATATTTATTGGAACGATTTACGTTTTATCTTAAATCTACAGGTATACTATTTTGAAATCACACGATTCTATCAATGTGTTACAAGGTTATACATATTTTGCAATGTAATCAATACACAACGATTTTCCAGAAACTCAATTATTATATTAGTAATAGCTTCTTGCTACGTATATTTTCTAGCAGTCTTTGAACAAAACAACACATTTTCGCGATTTAATAACTAGGGCAAACTACTTTAAAAACTTCTTTATATCATAACTTCTTACCATCAGCAGTTGCGTAGAACATCTATAAAACTACAAGTGGTGTTGTTAGTATAAAAAGATAATTTATATGTATAAAGAAAGTGGAGATAGATATGTGTAAAGTTTTCAGATAGTTTGGTGTTTAAGAGGTCAATGAGCGAGAGGAAGAAGAGAAAATTACAAAAGACGGAAGCACGGTCTGACTTAATATCAAATACCTACTTATAGTAAGTGGAGAAGAAAATAAGAAATAAAATACGTATAAGACTGAAAATACATTTCATCCTTACTTTAGAAAATATATTTTATAGTTTGAAAACTTTAAAAACAACTTTCTTATCTACTTACTATAATTTATTAGAGATGCTATGGACGCTATGGTTACAAATTGATAAGGAAAATATAAAGCTAATTGAATATTCAACTTACAGCTACGCAAAAAAAGTAGATGGTTGAGCATCTTTATGGACTAGCAAAGACAATTTTAAAATAGAACTTCAGCTCGAAGTTAAATTTATGATCTAAAACGAATCGTTTTCCACTGTTTAGCGTCAGAAAACATGTACTTTTTAATTTTTGGGTAGACATGGTAACGATGTTATTTCAAAATAACTGTCATAATTTGATCCAATATACCGAGTGGGTACTTTCAAAGCCGAACATAGGGGAATTGCATTGTAACTGATCTTTATATAGATTCCTGCTCGCCATTTAAACCCACAAGGATGGTAATGTCTTTATTATAAAAACCCTCTGCTCTACGGAATACTCGTTATTATTCATATTATTTGATATTAATAACAGAAACGTCGACTGATTTCAAATAATTTAATTGACAGATAAAAAAAAGTTGACAATCACAGCAACCTATATTATTTCAAAATAGCATTATTTTATAATTTTTTTTACAGAAAAAGATAACTAAGTACTAACATTTATTGGTACCATCAGATGCGCTGTATTTTTGTCGTTCTATTCATACCATTACCATCCTTGTGGGTTTAAATGGCGAGCAGGAATCTATATAAAGGTTAGTTACAATGCAATTCCCCAATGTTCGGTTTTGAAAGTACCCAGACGGTATTAAAAATAATATACAACTTATCGCTAAACAACGAACGTATCTCCACAACTTCCTCAATTTTCATATTTAGCATTAATTTACAATTTTTGAAATGCTTGGCCTTAGTGGCACTCATCTTTCTCACAGAAGCAAATTAAACTTCTTGGAATATCGCAATAACTTAACACAAATTCGATTGCTGCATAGGTACAAGTAGAATAATATCATAATCGCATAGAGTTGATTTACAAGGGATTGACAATATATTCCTAGTGGGCCATCCACACGGAATTTTTTTTTTCATTGGTTAAATTTAGTGAAAAATTGAAATTTAACCAACTAAAACAAAAATAAAAAATCGCAAGCGAAAAATCGCGCCTATACCAATAAGGTTACACCGGTATTGAGTAAAAATATCATCATAAGAGCGCTTTCGTATATTCCGTAGTAATAGCATAAGAGCGCTTTCGTATATTCGAATACCTATACCGAAATTTCCCGAGAACTTTGTTCGAGGGATATTTCCTAATGGCAACATAAATTGAGAATAGAAAGAGGGAAAAGTATTTAGAATATACGGAAATAATCGAATGATATTTGCCACGATTATATCACGAATTTTAAAATTAATTTTGGTATTTAACATATTTTCAAACTCAAAATGTCAGTCGGACTTTTGAAAAAAATAATTTATTAAAAAAATCAATTATTGTTATTTACGGTTGCAACAGATACCACAGCCAATAGGAAGCCGAAGCACCAAATCGAATATCCGAGAATTCGCACCGTGATTGGCTCATTTTTAAAAAATTCTTAAATCTTATTGGTCTATAATATATGAGTGATATAATCAAATATACATTTCCCGATATCTTTTGGAAATTGGTATTTCTATGGCAATATCGCGAGAGCTTGCTCGAGGGGTATTTCACGATTTTTAAAGTTCATTTTTATATTTATCTTATTTTGAAACTCAAAATGTCAGTCTAACGTTCGAAAAAATAAATTTTTAAGAAAAAAATGATTTGTTGTTAGTATCACGGTCACTAGAAAAGCGAAACACCAAAGCAAATATAGGTACCGATTTGGATAGGTGCAAATGGTCAGTTTAAAATAAACAAGAAGGTATATTCCAGAACCACGGCCGTGATTGGTTCATTTTTAAAAAATTCTTAAATTCTATTTATTTAATACATATGAGTATTCTAATCGTTAATAATAATATTCGCACACACAAGCGTGAAATAATAACACTACTCAGTTTTTGGAACGCATTCTTCTCTTTTCGACATCACCATAAACATAATTATGTTATAAGCACAAATACTGTTAAAATAAAAGATTATAATTCTTTTAGTTATTTAGTTATAACTATAAAATAAAAACAGATACACTTTTTTAAACATTGGTTAATTGACGGTCCACTACAACCACTGTATGCACAATTTTGGAAAAGGGCATCTATATCTAAATATTGCTATAAATAGAAGAACTGTTAACTGCACAAAATATTTACTATTACCTATATATAAATTTATATTTTTTTGTGCTTCTTGTTTTTAATTTGTCTTAAAAATTTGAGGGCCAACTTTTATAATAAAAATGTGAAAATACCGAAAAGATCATAATGTATAATTCTGCAGTAAAGTGTCATTTCCTTCTTTAGATGACCTTTGGTCGGGCAGTAAATTTCATCTGCAGAAGCAACTGATACACTTTCTTCCCCTGTAATACAAATAGTTATTGATCTTTCTTGTATTATCTCGCAAATAAGTATTTCAGTTAATGAATATTCATTAAACGTATATAGTTTATAAAACTGTCAGAACTACTAATAACTAACTCCATCTAAAGCAATTCCCTAAAGTAGTGGTAGTGTTTTTGACGACTTCTACCTTTTCTGCATCAGTAAAAAGTTGTTGGAAGTGATTACTCGAATTTAACGAGTTGGTTCAGTCAGTCGATTGTGCTGGTAGTCTGAATCGTTTAACAAATGAGACCCCATCTGCTAGGTAATGTGAGTGGGTTGAAACGATTTGCCGCGGGCCCAATTAAGATAACATCGCATGCTTGCATTGTGAGGTGGTAAAGATGCTCAGACACTTGTCTTTTTTCACTTTTCTCCCACGATCATGAAATTTTGTCTGACCATTCCTTTCTAATGAACCATTACACATTTGAAAAAATTAAACAAAATTGTATTAACTTTAAACAAACTTATATGAATAACTCATTTATTTTCCATAGATATACCGCACCAAATACTTTAAGTTGATAATTAACGAATAACAAGTTGCAAAAAAAAATTTTAAATTGAAAATTCCTAGAGATGCAATTTTACAAAGAAAGTACAAAGCTGTTCGTGAAACTGTGTAAAACGTTTAAATTAAGAAAATATTGTGAAGAATATTTTTAAATTCTTTTATACGTTAAACATAACATGAAGTTATCTAAAGGAAGGGAGCAAGATCAAATTTCCTCTTTAGAGTAAGTATGGTAGACTTACTCTCTCAAGCATAATCAGGTTGTCTTGCTTAAAATTAAAAATTTTGAATTCCAGCTTTAAAAAAAGAACTTCAGAGATTATCTGTTTGAACTGGGTTTTAGAAGAAAGAATGTGCAAACTTTCTTGCTTTAATTCGTAAAATAAGGAAAAGGATTTTTTAAATTATATTTTGCCAACCGTTAGACTTTACTGATTCAAAAATTACAAACGTTGTTAAAAGTGTGTTCCCCTTTTAGAGAAATCAAAAATATTCTGTGAAAATTTTCTGACAAATTTTATTAATTTATTTGAAATTGAAATTTTGTTAAAAATTGTAAATAAGAAGAAGAGAGACAAGTGAATTTTTTTAGAGAAGTTCAGCGGTGGGTTAAAAGGGGGACAACTAACAGAATAAAAGGATGGGCGAACAAGGAAGCTACCGTATAACGAATAATTTAGATGGGCACTTTATACGATATATGTTATATCTATCAAATAGGTAATCAGAGTGTCGTAGTATATGTATTAAACAACGGAACAATGTAAATACTAATATACAAAATTTGTGAACAATTAATTCTGTATACTGGTTAAGTTAAATATTTAGTTGCCAATCAAAATACTTATGTATTCAATGCACACTTAATAAGTAAGTAATAAAAAGTTATGGAACAAACAACAATACTCAATTTATAATAATCAATTGCTTATTGGTATATATATAAGTGGCCAACACAAAGTGTTAAAAATGTATAAAATTGTTCTGCTTGTCGTTTGTCTATGTTACGGATATATTTTGGCAGATTTTCATATCAAAGTTAAACATATAAGTAAGTTAAGCAGAAACTTCTTATAATTTTATATCTAACTAAAAATCATAATTAGTAGTACAAATTGAAATAAGTTAGGTATAGTAGGTTGTATAGTAGTACATGTATAAAAAACAATGTTTCAGAATGCTTTGGACCACATGAAAAGAAAATTGATGTAATTGACATGGAATGCCAACCAACTTGTCCAGAAGCAAAAGAATGTAGACGATTTCGGGCCACAAAGTGTATTTGCGAAGAAGGTTACGTCAGAAATCTAAGTTACAAATGTGTAAAACCTGAAGACTGTTAACGACCAGAAATTTATAAATATTTATGTATTTAAGGAAATATTCAGAAAGAAAATAAAAATAAATCTTGAATTATGTAATTTCTTACAAATCTAGTAACTCATATTTTTTGACATGAATCATGATGCTATTAAACACAACTGTCAAAAAGAGGTTTAAAGCAACGCAGGCGCAACTGAGACTCAGTGCAGGTATTTTATATCAATTTTACAGGCTAGGTTACCTATTGATTATCGTCAACAATTTTTAATATGTATGTGGTAAAAGTAAATAGTTGAAAATTTAAAATACCTACATATGTGATTATAGCAGAATTAAGTTTTTCAATGTCGGTTTTTTCTTAATTCTGTTTACTACAATTTTTTTAACTGAGTTTGGTGCATTCTTTTTCTCCATTTTTGGATCTTCTGCAATTTATAATTAATCTTTTCAGTGAGGTTGTAAATTGCAGAAGATTTTGATCTTGGAGTGGAAGAATGCACTATATTATTAACACGTTCACTGTCCCTGTACAATTACACTGTGTATGTACACAAGTCCCCATAAGAATGCCCGATGTACCATATGTGGTCCATTGGACTCCTGACTGTTCTCAGACGTATTGCCACTAAATATTTTTTATATACTTATCCATTATATTTTTTAGTTATTAGGGTAATTTATAATTTGCTACAACTTTATTTTTCATCATTTCATTTTTCTTGCATACCTATATTTGTATATCATACTAAATAAATGTACAGTTCAATTTTTTTTTACTTCCAAGTCCAATGTACCAAATACGGGTCACAACTGCATTGCCATACAATACCAAGGTTGTACTACAGATGTCCTTAGTGTTTTAATCATATTAAACTGCCAAGTCCTAGTTTAAACCACTATAGAAAAAACCCAATTTGTGAACCAAATACGGGGCCCAGGACTTCTGAGAAACATAGCCCATGAACCACATATGGGTCATCGGACAGTGAACGTGTTAATTTTTAATAAATCTGAAAAAAAAATGTATATCCAATAAAGTTCTGAAATGAAAGAGAAACAATTCCCCCTCTCTGTAAAATATTCTATTTAAAAATTTTCCATACATTCACTTTAAGGTCACTTGTTCTACAATATAGTACTAAAGTTTGCTTGTTACTTTAAACTTTTAAATAATCTCTTTACTTAAATATTTTTAATAACACATTAATATGATATAACAATAGTTAAGTGGCGCGTTAATTCCGTAACAAAATTATCTTTTATTAAACAATTTAAATTTTTTTAACTTTTTTCATCATTTGAAGGTAAGATCCTTTTTGAGGAATTTTTTATTCGTTTTCACTAATTCTTATTATATTTACAGAATGTATTAATCATTTATTACTGATGAAGACTTGTGAAAAGTTGAAATATAATTAATCTTTCTCATCATCTTCATACAACTTGTGTTTTATTTAAAATATAACATGGCTGCAACATACTTCTCAGTAATTAATAATTAAAATTTTCATCAGCCTTATTTCATCGTCTTAATTATACAATATATATTTTTTTATTTATTGAAACTATACTCTACACACAATCTGTCCCTTGAGAGACAATAAGTATTTGTTCTGAGTTATGACTTATCTATGGCATGTAGGAAGATGTTCCATTGGGATCTACCCTTAATTATAATAACCTAAGTCAATTTATGGCTAAGTGGACAACAATAATAGGGATCATAGGTATGTATACTAAATTTCAATTTTTACTCTATTACAAAGATACCTACTGAACTTTAGACATGTTGTACTATTTCGTCTATTTCTTGTGTTTTTATATTTTGATAGCAATAACAGCCTAATAAATGTGCGAAATCGGCTAGTAAAACGTACCCAGTCAGAGATTACCACATGGCAAGCGTAAAATACCATTATTAAAACCGCGCTAGATAGGGACCAATGTAGAAAAAAAGCCGATAGAAAAAAAGTCAGAATATAATAACAAATTGATCGAATTCTTCAACGGCAAGCGCGAATATAGGGGAACGGGTGCCCAAAATTAAAAGAATACTATTGGTCTGTGCTCGGTGGGAAATCCCAAGTGGTGCTACGAGGGATTCTCATGCCGAAGGTTTGTTCTTGAATTCTCAGAGCCAAAGTTTATTTTGAACTAAATTAATCTCGAATTGCAGCTGCAGTTCGTTCCTCTTCCATAAGTGTAGGTAAAATTTAAAAGAAATAATTTACCTATGTGTGTTAGTTAAGTATATAATTTTCAGAGAATTCCAGTATTAATTATATTGAAATATTTTCTTAAATTTCAATTATGTGTTAGATGTATCCCATAGAATGTCGACTTATTTCCGCAAACTATACAGTGAAGTCCATTTATTGTGCAATATAGCCATATTGCAAGTTAAATGGTGCGCGCACTTTATCATTGGAATATAGGCAACCCATTATACACTGCTATCACTTTTGACCCCTGTTTACTGATTTTGATTATTGGTTGTTAAATTAAAGTGTTTTTTTTTTCATTTTTAATAAAGAACAAGAATTAAAACTAACGATTTATTGAAAACATGATTCATACAGACGAAGAAAAATAGAAATCTGTATGCTGTATCACTCCGGATTATCGGATTATCATTAGGTAACGATAGGAATTATTTAAGCGTAAAATACCCTAACAGACCAGTTCCTAATGTGTCTACAATATCAAGAACTTCTAAAAAAATTTGCAAGTGCAGGCTGTGTGTACAACATGAAAAAAGAAATCAACGTAAAACAGTAACACATGAATTTGCACACATTTCTATTTTTTCTTGGTCTGTATAAATGATATTTTCAATAAATCAGTAGTTCTCAATCTTGTTCTGTATTAAATATTAGAAAAAAATAAATTTAACAGGTGACAGACAATAATTAAAATCAGTAAGCAGGCGCGAAACTCAATAGCAATGCATAATGGGTTGCCTCTATTTCAATGATATTGTGGTGCGCATTTAACTTGCAATATGCCTATATTGCACAATAAACGGACTTCACTGTATAAGAAACACTATGTTATTTCGAAGTACGGCGTGTAATTGCTAAAACCTAAAAAAAATGTTAGAAATGAAAAAGTAGATGTAATTAGGTAGTTACGCATGAGCAAGGAAACGTAAAAATTTGTTAATAGGATTCCCATTTGATGTGTGATTTGTATAAATGTGTTACAAAATTGTTGCTCTAGTCATAAAACATTAGGTAGGTATTAAGGATAATATCATACAACCTAGTAAGTTTTAACTATTTACTGTAAACTGTAAAATGAAGAGGAATAACAAAGGAATGTTTGCTTTCAGTAAATTAAAATATTTTACACAAGAAATTACAACGGGCATTAAAAATATTTGATAATTGATATAAAGCTTCTGTATTTTTGTTTTAATAGGTACCTATCCATTCTTTTTTTAAATATTACATGTAGTAAATAAAATGCCAAAGAAATTATATACATAGAATTGCTAAAGAATAATGTATTAAATAATACAATATACCTACACCAACTCTTTGGAAGTTTAAATATAAATGCTTTTTATAAATGCTATGTAGAAAACGTTTTCTTTATACTAATCAGCTCCCCATAAAATAATTTTCAATACACAAACTAAATTTTCTTGAAGATATTTTATAAAAAGAATGTATGATTTTGACGTACATAGATTCCGAATTTCCTTTTTATGAAACACTGAAGTTGCAAGGCGGTTTTGTCATTTACAGGCAAGGTAAAGAAGTCTTACTACAAAGTCTTCAATTTCCCCTTTCGTATAAGTGAGCTCTTATATCAGCCCTTCAGGATGATGGCGTACGATCGGAATGTAGATAGAAATTCTATAAAAGCTTGTCGCGAACATTATGCCCAACACAAAAACCACGAAAAGAGCAAGACAATCGATAAGAAATTTTAAATAAAAAAGTGAATACAAGCATTATTAAATTCCTAAAGACAAAATTGTGCATATCAATAGTCAGTTATAACTATCCAATATTAAAATCACACTAATACGATAACGTGATAGGTCACTATTTATTTTTCATTTTTTACTAATTTGAAACACCTCGTGGTATTATTTCTTTTTAATACTTTACGTCAATTTCGTCATGCACCCATCTCATCTACATTATACAACTAACGTTGTTATAGTTTCTTTTTAATTTTAGATATACAGCTCCACCAAGCAGGCATAACAAAGCCTAGCAAAACGTGTCAACTAAATTTTGAAAGACTACCAGAAAACCTAAACCAAAGCCAGTTGATGATTGTTTTAACAATGTAGCGACATAAAGAAAATATTTAAACCATTTTGATGAACAAGGCAATAATTATGGCATAATTGTCCGTCGGCGGCGATTCTGACGTGTTGATGTTAATTTCAAATTTGAGATAAACCTAGCAATTTTTGCTTTAACCGCAATTGTTGACATAGCTGTTAATTTAAATATTAAAAAAAGAGCGGAAATTAGATACTTTAAAATTAAATTTTCCATTACAACTTACCAAAGTCAGTCGATTGTTTCTTCTAAAGTACCGACACGAATATTAACGTTCACAGAGGCAAGAAATATGCCCTAACTCGCCGCAATGGGCGCTTTTGTCCTGTGAATTTTAGCGCCAAATTTAACTTTAAAATATTAATTTTCCACTCATAGTTCATATTTAAAGCAATAGCTATGACAACAATTACAGTTAAAGCGAAAATTAAGAAGTTTATCTCAAGTTGCACCGTTTACCACTCGCCGTGGTTAAATCTTAAAACTCCGTTTTTAAAATTTTGAATCCACCACTTACAACAGCGGAATTAATTGTCAGAGACTTTTAGTCAGTTATCGATATCTTCAAGTTTCACCTCCAGCTCTGCTAGGATCATCTCCATGAACATCACCAGGTGAGCTGGTTGCTCTTTATGAAGTGTTTCGTGCCGATTTTAAGTCAAGTTAGGACTATTACAAGTGTTTGTAAACACTTAGGGCCGGTTTTACAATACTAGTATATACCTGGAATAAGCTATACCTCAGACAGTTGCCATGGTTACAATTCTTTTGACAATTGTAACCATGACAATTGTCGGCGGTATAACTTATTCCAGGTTTGTAAAACCGGGCCTTAGCCGGATTTTTAGATTTCGTGTCATTTCTTTACCCGTTTCAATTCAAATTTATTTTGTTTACTAAGTGTCGAATTGCACTAAATCGTTTAAAATTTCGTTTTGGTTTTGTACTAGGTCCTGGCTTAGACTTGGCCGAATGTAGATAACTCCTGTTTTATTTTCTAAGTTTCTTTTGAACTTGGACTCTGTGGTTATAGGCCAGTCATTTAAAACATCGGAGGTCGCAAAAAATTGCACTGTTCTGAATTTTTGGGATGTTGTTAGGATAGATACCAATAGTTTAAATCAAAGTTTGCAGCTTCGAAAGACCTGTGCTAACTCCGTGATACTCGAAAAACGTCTAAATTTTCGAACGTTTATCAGTTTTTGGCTTATAACTTCTAAATGGTGCATTTTACGAAAAAAGTGATTCCGTACATTTGTAAAGTAATCGAAATTTGCTAAAATTTGAACGTAACCGCGGCTCAGTAGGTCCAATAACTTCGGAGATACAGCACTTTAAATATTGCGCATGTTTTCCAAAAAGTTCGAAATTGTAGTTTTAGCCGTCTTCCCGGCAGAATATCGACTAAAATACTTTTCCTAATTCGGTATCGAAAATTCTTACTTATCAACATTCATTTCAGTTAGGAAAAGTACTATTTTTCCTAACTTGTATCGAAAACTGTTTTAACAACATCCCAAAAAATCAGAACAGTGCAATTTTTTGCGACCTAACGCGATTTTTGTGTCTACGGTGACTGGCCTATTAGTGTTCTCTGGTCTGTCGCCTTGTGCTCCGGCAACTGCCTGCACGTCGCCATACCTAGGGGCGGATAAAACTTCGTGCTTTTGCTGTTTCGTCCTGTTACCGATACCCTTTTCATACCTTGTCTACATTCTTCAGAGTAGCTGACATGTACAGTAGTGCATATCGTTGTGTACTAGTCCTCTTTTTCTGGGATTTCCTCCGTACTATGACTGTTTTCTTCGAAGTAGCTGACAAGTACAGTAGTGCATATCCCTGTTTACTGCTCGCCTTCTCCCGAGTGATAAGTAGAGCTGCCCTCCGTGTTTTCTCCGTACTCTGCCTATATTATTTGGAATAGCTGAAGAGTACAGTAGGGCATCTGCATGTATACTGCTTCGCCTTCTTCTGAGATACAGTTAGAGTTCCCCACCGTGTTTACGTGGTGCCCTGCTTATACAGTGCTTCCCGAAAGTAACGGATAAATTCAATAAAATCGTTGAGAAAAATATTTCAAATAAATGCTCGGACACGTTGATTTTTATTTTTAAATTATCATTTAGAGGTGTAATTTTCAACCCCCCACCCTCCATCCCCTAAGCGCAGTCAACTCCAACTTTAAAAATTCAAATAGCAAAGAACCTTTTCTGATACCTCGTCTAATAGCTTTTTTTATGCCGAATACAATAAAAAAAAGTTTTTCAAAATCGGTTGATAAATAAATATTTACCAAAATGTATTCAAATGAAAGTGCCAATATTCGAGCAGGCGTTGGTACGGTTCTAGCAATGGGTGGTAAAAAACAATTGCAACTTGTTTGTAATTGAATGTAAACAAACTGTATCTATCTATCTCCAACCCCAATCATTATTAAAACTTCGATTCTTTCGGCTTCAGTAAATCTCATTTTTGTTATCTTATTTTTCAATCGTTAATAATAAGTAACACACAATCCACTAAGTAATGTCAATACATTTTGTTTACATTCAATTACAAACAAGTTGCAATTTTTTTTACCACCCATTGCTAGAGCCGTACCAACGCCTGCTCGAATATTGGCACCTTCATTTGAATACATTTTGGTAAATATCTCCGTTATTTATCAACCGATTTTGAAAAACTTTTTGTTATTGTATTCAGCATAAAAAAAGCTATCAGATGAGGTATCAGAAAGGGTTCTTTGCTATTTGAATTTTTAAAGTTGGAGTTGGCAGCGCTTAGGGGTTGGGGGTGGGGGGTTGTAAATTACATCTCTAAATGATAATTTAAAAATAAAAGTCGACGTGTCCGAGAATTTATTTGGAATATTTTTCTCAACGCTTTTATTGAATTTATCCGTTACTTTCGGGAAGCACTGTATACCTCAGAGTGACTGACAAGTCCAGTAGCGCATATCCCTGTGTATTGTTTGCCTTTTATTGAGGTATAGATAGCACCGTAGATATTATTTTATCTACTTTCATACAGTAACAGTCAACATTACAAAACAAAAACAGGTTTCGTACTAGACGTTATTACGACACTAGTGTCGTAATGGGTTGTGACCTTCAGATTGACGTTTAAGGAATGCTATTAATTGCGTGAATTGTGTATTTACCAATGTCCAAGTTCTTCTTCATGTTAATAGTGGCCCTTAACATAGAATAATGCGTCCACAACGTAGATGGTTTATTAATTTTAGACTTTGCGAAATACGCGAGATAAACCTTTTCTGTCAAATTTTGTAATTTATTTTTCTTACACCAATCTTCACACTTCTGATAGGTATTCTAATTCGTATTCTGCTTTAGATTTTGTTGGTATAAGAGTTGAAATTGCCGCATTTCATTTGCTGTTATTTCAATATCGGATAGCTCTCAATCACTCATTTTTATATTTATTTTCAAAGCTTATTTTAATAAAAACCGATAGTAATTTTTCTAAATAACGGTAACCAATGGTAACTAACACAAAATAAACAAACTTCATTTCGGTGTAAATTACATCAGCCTACTCTTGTTTGAACAAATAAAAAGTCATAAAAATAGTTAATATTATATTTTATGAAAGTGTAGATAAAACGTTGTACAATAATTCTTATCGTACCTAACTGTCATATTACGATATTCGAAAAAATTAAAAAAACACATAAATATTGAATTTTAAGCGTTCGGACTCGAACCTTGAGCAATAAGACAACAAATAGGGAAATCCGCAAAAAAACGTTATGGCCACAGGAGACCACTTTTTTTTATATTGCGGCACTCTACGTGTTAAGAAAATAAAATGATTCTTTTTCAATAGTTTGCTTACCATTATAACAATATATAAAAAGCAAAAGAGAGGAAGCAGCATGCGGATGATGGACATCGTTGTATTGTATGCTTTTAAAAATCAAACTAAGGCGCAATTCCACTGAGGCAACATTTAGGCGACATGTGGTATGCGGCAGTGAAGCATGCTACACGAACTCTTTTAACCAAAGCAACACGAAGCCACATGCAGCATGCGCCTTTGTCGCATGCTACATGTTGATTGTTGTTGCCTGTCGCATACGTCATTGGTCGGCAGGATTCAGCATGTCGAGCAATGTCGCCTACTATCCGACGGCCAGTGGATCGGTGCGGCTTGTATCCTGCGACATGGAGTGGAATATTGAAAAAACAACCTTATTTATTGAAGATTATCATAACTCACCAGAATTGTGGAACAACAGAATGACTGTTTATAAAGACAATAAATTAAAAATTGATAAGTTGAAGCAGCTTGCGAGTAAATACGACAGTACTGTTATTGAAGTGAAAAAGAAAATAAAGAATTCGCAGTCAGCTTTCCATCGTGAACGAAAAAAACTACAAAATTCAAAGAAGAGTGGTGCATCTCCTTGCAAGAAAGGAAAATGGTTTGCGTATGACTTGTTGAGCTTTTTACTAGACGTTGATGTACCAAGGCAACTGTTTCCAAAGGCTGACGCACAATACTGATGTTGCTTCAATCGAATTGGTTTAGCCGCATGCTACAAACACAGACGACAAAGCGCATGCGATATTGAGCGACAAGTTGCACGTGCGACATTTAAAGTTGTGGCATGATTTATGCCGCACATACAGATCAAGGAACACTAGACGACATGTGGTATGCTACATGTCGTCTAGTGTTGCCCCAGTGGAATTGCGCCTTACACACTGGAGTGTCGTATGCGGCATTGTAGACCGGGCGGCGCGGTGGTCCGGAGCGGGCGCCCGCAACGGCGGACCAGACCCTGTGTGGCAAGCGCAAGGCCTTAAACCTAGGGAAACGAAGACCTGAATAGAAGAAGAATTTATACTAATGTGTAATAAATGCAAGCCGGTGATAAAGCGATGATTACTAATAGCGTGTGAACAAAAGCGGTGCAATTTACGATATGAGTATCGTAACGTACCATACTGGAGGTCCAAAACACGTATTTCCGCGAATATCTCAATTTCGAAAATTTTCATGATATCAAAACTGTAGCAGTGGTGGTATGGGAAAGTAATAATCTCCACAAACTTACGTTGGAAGAATCAACTTTTTTGATTTTAGAATAAAATTTAGCTTTTGTAATAGCTTTTAATAACATAGTACTGAATGTTACAATTAGCATAATGATAGTAAAATTTTCTTTAAAACTATTAAATGTGAAAGCAGTGTCAAGTAAATTACATTGGAAGCAGAGACAAGAAAACGTTTAAATTTACATCACTTCTAATTAAATTTATAATAAATAAACATCAGTTAGCCACACTTCGTTTAGTCCCAGTATACGATATTTGTTTCATTAGTGATTCATAAATCTCTGTATTTAAATCCGAAAACTTTATTACTCTTCTCGCAAGAATAACAGTAAGTTTACAGAGATTCTCAGACATACCGACTGTAAAACCAGAATACGATATAAAATAACAATAAAAGAAAGCAAATGATCGTATATGGGGTAATAAAATAAATTGAGAATATAGTGGTGTACCGCATCGACTTAAATAATACACCTCTTGATAGGATTATATTTATAAATCTAAACCTACAATAAGTAACATAATATGATTACGAAACGCTATCTTCCTTTCTTATTCCCTAAACTTTTGTTGAAAATTTTCTTTATAAATCTAATCCAATTAAGTTCACAAGATATGGTAGCATATATTAAAATGAAATCTCTTTGAATTTCTCTCACGACTGTTACGGTCGATAAAATCAATGATAACTATAAGGATACCAAGACGCCCACCTGCAAATAAACAAGGTACAGAGTAAATCAAGCTAACGCGGATGGTCACAAACTTGCCGTAAACATGACACTTTTTGATTAAAAACAATTATGGCCACCAACAAAGCATTTCTGGATTAATAAGGCGTTGCATCCATCACGATATTCTGACCTGATGACAACATAAATACAGGGTAACACTAAACTTTTAACATATAGTTAAAAAAACGCTGAGATAACAAGGACATGATCGATTTAATCGTCTATAAACGTAAAACGGCCTACAATAAAATTTCGAGAGGGATGTTGTAATATCTAACACTTAGGCATAAATTTTTAGTGTAGTGGCTGGTCTATCACAGTGTATTTTCCTACTAGAATAGATCTTATTACTACGAAATAAATATTATGTAAAAATGTGTCCTCTGTAGGTATTTCGAAGAACCGAGGCTTCGGCACACTATAATGAAGTTCAATGAGATTAGTAAGAATCCTCTTTTCCATTTTGGAAAATACTAAACCGATCGTTCCTATAGCTGTCTATCTACCCTTACTTTCTGCATTTCGCATTTCCTCTATCCCTGTCTACTTCCAAGATAAAAGTTATTTACCAATGTATCTTCGAAAACCTAATCTTTTGCAGATAATTGAAGCTACTGAAATTCGCTAAACGTAGACGTTCAAATTTCCAAAAGCTTGAATCAGAAGTTAGCTGAGCTTTGCTTTTGTAGATTCCACAAACAAAATAATGTATAATAATAATAAAATTTATATTTCTAGGAAAAAAATGTATTTCACTACATTAAATGTTATGATATTCAGTAATAATGGATAATGTATATTATTTGGGGTACCAGAATCACTAATCAGTATTAATGTGGAGTTAATAGTGCAGTACCTAGGAGTTTACATTTTTGTTCAATGTCAGATTTAGTGCGATGACGGATTGAACGAAATACATTGATACAGTTACCTATAATATTTTATCCAGAGCATAAGATCTGTTTCGAAAAGAAAGACAAAAAATTATGCTACGTGGCTACACAACTAAAATTATCTTGAATTATTAGCAACAAAGTTGAAATCCAGCAAAGCACAACTCTTAACCATCCTGTACTTAATAGGTGCCCGCCACTGTTGTACCATTAAGAGTAAATATAGTTCCAGTGCTAAATAGAGCATTGAACTAAATAGAGAAGAATACTTATAAGGTGTAAAAGCAAGTAGCAGACTACTGAGGTAACATTTCAAGAAAGGAAACATCGCGCATTGGAACACCAAAATTTAGAATTAATTTGGCGAGCAAGGATCAGCAGAAGCGTTTATTTCATTGCCCGTACTGTACGTAAAAGCGTAGGTTCAAGATTAATCCACACTGGTAAATAAAATTCTCAATTATAATGACCGTGCCACGCAGCAGGGATCGGTATACAGAGGGTGCGACCCATAACAAGAATTAGGAGTTTAAAAAAAAAGTTTATTTTCAATTGTAGAAAATGTTCCTCCAATGATCAATCGATTACTATATTTTCATTCTAAAAATTGATAAGGTTTGGCCTCACCGCGTTTTTGTATCTTAATTTTCTTCAACCCTATCAATTTCCATTATTTATTAATCCACCTTCGAAAACTCAAAGTTTTCCAATTAATTTAAGTAATTCTAGCTGAAAATCCCCGGACGTGAAAAATACAAAAAGCTTACAAGAAAATGTCAAATTACAGTTTGTTGAGTTTAGTTTTTGTGTACTTCCTAGTTCCTACTTCCCAAATAAAACAAAATGAAATTTACTTTTGAATTTTAAAAATGTATTTACCGCAAAGAAATGGTAATTCTCTACCGAATAATGTTTTAAGGATTGTTATACAATTTATCTATAAAAGATCAATCAAAAAGTAATATTCAAAAGATATTGTTATTTTTAAGCTATCGAGTTTTTCCTACACCTTGCCCCTAGAAATTTTGAATACGGACATTTGAATTCATTACTTGTCGCTTAGTTACCATGCTCACTTTTTACATAACCGAGTCAAATATTTTAAATCACTAAACGGGAAATAAATAGTAATTTCTAATTGGGTCAATTGGTAATAAACAACCATGGCAATCTATTATAATAATCGAGAAGAACAAAATCGCAGTGACTACATTACTCGTATTCAAAATTTCTAGGGACAACGTGTATATTTTTACCCTAGTTTTTACAATATTTCTAAAATGTAAGCTGAAATGAATATCATACCACACAACCTATTATGACATATTGAATGATTACGTACGTCCTAAAAACGTCTTTTCTATAAAAGCTTGTAAGTGAAAAGATATACAACGATTTATAAATCGAGCTGTCAGTTGCTTTTGGAAAAGCATCCTTTCATATATCAAAAGAAACCTTGAAACATCCCTAATTTACGTGGAATATCTTAGAAAAGCTCGAGAAAAGCTATACAAGAACTCCATTTTAGAAACAAAATTCGATGAATCTTTGCGACTTTGTCTACTTAATATTAACAGTTATTTATTGTTGTTCCAAATTAGTTCTTAGTAAGTTTGAGAACACATTTGCACTACTTTATCTAATATATTACTGCTGCAGTAAAGCTTACATTTTAAGATAAATAACTTATGTATGTAAGTATGAAAATTATTGGTCGCTTTTTTTCGCTTCTTAGTACCATTAAATCAGGTATATCGAATTAACATGTCACGGTGTTGACTAGCTAATCTGATTAACATAGAATTCTGTTCGCATCAACATTCCTAATACTCAAGTGGGCCCTTACAAGACATTTTAAATGAGATGCAAACCGACAAACACGGGTTATCATCCCCTGTCAGCATCAGAAGACTGTATCATCCCTGAGAAGGGTACGGTGACTTGAGCAACCACCTGCTGAAGTAAGTGATTTTGGAAAGATACAAATAAGGGAAACCCGATACAAATTGCTTACGCTTCAAAAGCTCGAATTCCGCTTTCGAGCAAATTTTAGAGAAAGTTTGTTCAGATGGAAGAAAGATAATAATAATCTTAGGAGTTCTGGAGCTTTTGCACGTTAACTGTTTTTCAATCAATCTTGTTCCATTTTGAGAAAGAACTTCTGTATGAAATAAAAATTCCACGAACAGAGCAGTGTAATCCACTTATATAATACACTGAAGTCAATAAACAAATGTATTTCTAACATGATATTTAAAAATTATTATAAAAATGCACAGATCTCGCAATTCTTGCAACCATCGTAGGGTGTTGAAAACAAACACGATGTATATTTAATACGGTAATCGAATATACAGAGTGTGTAAAAATTGTGGTGCAGGTTTCAGGTAATGCAGGATATCGCACTAAAAAGGAAACTAATTTTGATTTTGTATCTAAGTAATCAATAATAAAATTTTTCAAGTTGAACGGCAGCTACACATTTAGGCTACGACGGAGAGATGCAAGTTCGTGTTTTAAACAATAGTTTTGAGCAAAACTTTAATTAATTTCGATAAACCAAATACGGCTTATAATTCGTGGTATACGATTGGCGATTGGCTAAGGGAAACAATGAATTATTAAAAAAAATGTATTTTGGTGGTCTTGTGTTGTTTTCTGTAATGCTAGTGAGACAACATGATGGAAAACGGGATATTCAGATGTGAAAATCTTACAGCGATCATTAGAAAAACACAAGTTTAACGAACATATTATTTTTTCAGCCTGAAAACTTGTTCTTTTAGGAAAACAAAATATTACTGCGGTAGCTTGAATTTATTTTAGTTACATTTTTAATATTGGCTGTACTTTGGAGCTATAGGTTAAATTTAGACAGCATTTATTCTAAATTTATTAGGACAATATTTATTATTTTATTATTTTTTCCTCTTCTCCCATTCTTGCCATTTATGTTTTATATATTCTAACTTGGTAATAAGCACCTCATTGACTGTTGCTGGATATTTACATTTATAGTTGATATAATTTGTTGATGTTTAAATATTTCACAATCGTAAAAACCGCGATTACAGTCGACAATTAAATTGAAGTTAAGTTAAACGATCAATGGTAAAAATTTTTAGCTATTATCACTGAATATACTCATCAAGTAACTATTTTGAAAGAGCAGCATTCTTTACTGTTACCAATTTTGAACTTTGATCACTGTAAGTTCAGGAAGCGTTTGCCAGTTTTTTTGGGCAGGCGTAATTTGCGCCGAATTATACCTGAGTAAACCGGCCATTAGTTGGGTACCTTAAGCATACCCGTAATTTGCGCCGACTACCTTTAAGGTCCGTAAATCCTACCTGTAAAATGCACCGAATTGCATATTATACCATCTGCCACCACCATTCTTATATTCTAAAATTTTTGAATTTAACAAGGCCGCCCGTTTCCTTACATCTCTATTTTGCATCGATGCGGGTTCATCCAATTTTACAGTTTGTATTTTAATATACGTATCTGTTTGAAAATTATTTAACCTAACCTAACAAATATATAAAGAAACGGGTGAGTAGGGTAGAAGTTTGAATGAAATCTAGAATGAAAAGATTCGCATGCATTGGTCGTTCTTTCCATGCTGTCACTAGCTGCAGGCCAGATGGGTGGTGAAAATGTATCGTCTTCGGATATATAATTAACATCTAGGTAATCGGAAATTTATATTATTCGCGAATCTTCAGGTAGAATATTGAGAAAACCAAAGGCGAAGCAATCGCCTACTTCACCCGGATTCAGAAATGGAACACCAAATAAGTATGTTAGCCATTTTCCAATATCGCTGTCTTTATTCTGGATTCTACCACAAGCCCGAGCTCTTGAATTTTCCTGAACCAAGCTTGGACTAAGTGAAACCTACATCCAATAATTTTTGTTTCGGGCCAAAGAGTGGTTATTGCACCATGAATTGCTTTCTCAAAATCTGAGACTATAATTTTAGGGTTCAGCAAAAACAAAGTTTCGTAAGTTTTCTGTTTTTTGTGGTAGTAAACAAAATGCCAATGGAATGTAGTGTCCCCCTTGTAAAACATGCAGGGTGAACAATTGTAAAAAGAATTTTGTACAATAAGAAAAGTGCCGTCCAAGTATATTTTGGGCGAACTCCAAAGAAATTCCACATTGGTTTTACATGAAAGCACCACAATTTTACTTGATTTGCCAGCAGCAAATACAAAAGTCATTAAGGGTTGATAAAGTTACTCGGCGCAAATTACATTAAGGATTACCAAACATTTACAAATTCTCGGCGCAAATTACGTATGAGATTACAGGGCCAGGTAAAATTCTGCGCAAATTACTATCGCCGGTTTTTTTGATATCAGCTTTTTGTCTTAGTTTTGTCTAAGGAATAACTTTACCTAAAGCTTTCACCACCATTTTTATACATTCTGTATAATGAACATGGTTGTGGTTTATAATGGTTTATTATAACGTTAACAATACAAATACCAAACAGACTATTATAACAGACTAGTATACCGAGTGGTTGGTATCTGAATAAGAAGTATACATTGCATAATCACGTTTATCCGAATTCCTGCCCCTAACTGTTATGGAAAAAATTGGTAATGGTAGTAAACTAAAGAGATATTCCGCGTTAAAAATTCTTTGTGTACTATTTCTTCAACATAACAATATAAAATTTAAAAATGTAGCTATTTAAAAAATAGGAGGTGCTGCACTTGTCAAAACAAAAAATACTCATATTTTTCGAATGTACTTTCATATGTAGGTATTTAAATTTTATATATTTATTTTTATATTATTTATTATACAAAGAATTCTTAAAATTGAACGACGCGGAATATTATTCTCTTGAATTTGGTACCATTACCAATTTGTTCCATAAAAATTGGGAGCAGGAATTCGCATAAACGTGATAAGCAATGTAAACGGCTTATGTACAGGGATATGACCGATATGACCAACCACTCGGTATAAATGTTGCTTACTTGGCTAAACTAATAAACTAAGTGAATACCCTATACAGGGTGTCGAATTGAATTACGCTACATATGGAATTCAATGGTAAAATTTTAAAAGTCCCTTATTTTGGGGGCAAAACCCTCAGCTTGGCACAATTTTGCGAAGATGCGTATAAGCTGTTCTGCAGCTCGATTACCCAAGTGTTTAATTGCGCAATCAAAATATATAATTGTATGAGAATAAATCAGAAACGAATATATAAGTGTGTATAATGTTAAATGTATATTATATTATAATATTACAGAATATCAGCAGAAGAAACATTTGGTAAAAATAGATTATTATTGCGTTCTGAACATTTTGTATTTTTTGGTTTTGTTTTCTTTTCCAGTGAAGGTATTCACAACAAAAATATTTTCGGATATTTTGTAAGGACAGAATTAACGCTTCTGGGCAAGCGCTTACAGAACAACGCGTGTAGTCCGACAACGCAACCAACTCCGCATGCTCGCACCCTGCTTAGATCCCGCGTGACGATATTTCGTGACGCGAGAACCTATAACTTGCCTCCGTATAAGTGTTTTCAACACTAAAACTGCAAACGGATTCGGTGTATCGACTTTTAACTGGCACCGTTGCGCGTTGTAGGGACTTTTGCATGCCGAGTAAGATTTAAAATACAATGCAGTAAACAGTACCTATCCTTCCACTGATTGCAGAAGTCTCACTTCCGAAGGATGTAACTTCGTAAAGAATGTTAATATGCATGTATATGTCTTATGTCTCGTGGAGTATTTAACGAGAAAACAATGGTGTAGTACTTTATTTTATTTTAAAAATTAATATATAACAGTAGCCGAGGTAAAACCAGGCTATGGGATAACTCGCCGTCGCCGATTCGTCGGCAAGACGATTCGCCGTCGTAGATTTGCCGGCAAGACATTTCGCCGGTAGCTGATTCGCCGGCGGTCGAGTCGTCGCGTCGCGTCGTCGGAAAATAAATAAATAAACTTGGAAATAAATAAAATAGTAAAATTACTATATATTTATATTTTTATTCAAAACAATACATTACTTTAGTAGTGTCAGAAATAGAGGATACTTACATGAAATTTTAATGACATCACATTAACTAATCATTTGGAAGACTGGCTTGTACTACGTGTTATATTTGCAACACATTTACACTTCCACTAAAGTAATATATCGTTTTGAAAAAATATATAAATATATAGTAATTTTAACGTTTTATTTATTTCGAAGTTTATTTTTATTTATTTCCCGACGGCGAATCTGACAGCGATGGCGATCTGCGACGGTGATCGGCGACGGTGGATCGGTGACGACGAATCGGCGACGGTTAATTGTCCTAGACCCGTAAAACCACCACCTGAACGAGAAACTTGTTAGTTATTAGCTTATTACCTTACTATTATCGTTCATCACCTACGTTTTAATTTATTGTTTCCAATAGTATTGCTAATGGATCGTTAACAGTATTCAGATTCAGTAATGTAAAGTCCCACGGAAGCACCTATTCTTTAAGGAGATCCCTAATTATAATTAACAGAGTTAAATTTTAACAATTCTGAGAAACATCGTTCAGTCAGACGTAAGCGGAACTTGCGAAAAAAAAAGAAATACAAATTAATAATAATAAAATTTTATAAAGGTGAATTTGAAAATTGAATATGTTTGTTTGAAAATTTATTTTAATAATTTAGATACCTAAGGTTAAAACTTTGTTTTAAACATATTGTTCTATGTTCTGCATTGTTCTCTCAATATTAAAAATAACTGTTCTTTAAGTATTTTTCGTGTGAGCTCATATTTTTCTGAAAATTGTTTACAGAAACTGAGATTTTGCCTCAAGGTATCTGGTTGTCCCTCTTCTGAAAATGGTACAGTATAGTATGGTCTATTGTCTGTACCAGACTTCAAATTCAGTGTTGGCAGCATAGGGCAATGTAATTCTTATGGGAAAATCTTGCACGGCGTTGCCACTTGTGGTTATCCTGGGGCTCTTGTTAAAGCAACTTAAGGGAAAGTTCTCTTGTTTACGGTCAACCCAACTGAGAAGTAGGTTTGGCAATGCCGGCCTCCGTAAGACTAACACTGACTTTGAAGTCTGGTACAGACAATAGAGTTGTACTGGGCTGGTTTTCAACTTTATTGCTAAGAAATGAAGATAATAAGACAATAAGTTGTTTCTTTTTTTTCATTAATTTGTAACTTTAACAATTTTTATCTCGTTTTCTGTTGAACTTTTATTAAATTTTTTTTAACGAATCGATTTCTTATTTAAAAGTGCATATATGGTTAAATTTTTTCGGCTAAGTTGTGTTACACCCTGTATAACAATATTTTGTACATCCGATATTTCCAACAAACTCATTTTTGTATTAAGGGCGCAAAGAAGGTTTGACGGCACAAGACGTAATTTTGAAGACCATAAAAGCAAGCGACGCTCGTGGTATATACACAACTTTATGCACGGTTGAAGATTTTTTAATTTAAACATATTTCTAAAATAAATTGAAAATATTTATAAAATAAATTGAATTTTCCACCCACATCACTAGCGTTGCTTTGATCAAATTTGAGATGTGAAGTGTAGTAACAATAGTTACAAGTGTTTAAAAACAGTTTCTATTATGTATGATATTGTTGTTTAACGTTTCATAGCAGACCATGGACAATAAGAGATCTATGGACCATCAAGAGACGTTTATGACAAAGAAGTTTGTCCGTGCATAAACTGATTCAAAACCAAAAGTTATTTTTTGAGTTTAAAGCCCGTTTGTAACATTCAATTATTTAGTACAAGTGTCAGTCATTTTTTAGGAACTAAAAATTTAGGATCCTAAAAATTGAAAAAAATTGACGACTGTATGCAGTTAACCATGTTTCTGTCATTTTTTTAGTCCAATTTCAGGTCAATCAGTAAATGCCGCGAGTAAATGTAAAGTTAACGTTAAGTTAAAACAGATTAATAGTAATATTGTCTTGAATCTAAACTACCTATTCAGAATCACTTTTGAAATCGATGAGAATTTAACAGACATAAACTCCGTTTTTTTTTAAAGATCCACCACCTGTTGATTTCAGTTGGTATAATAAAAAAATTGAAATTTTTAGTAATTTTTGTCAATATATGGTAACATTGATTCAAAGATCAATCAAACTGTTCTGTCAATTTATGCGTGCGCATCACTACATTTCAAATTTAAATTATTTAAAATCTTAATTAAAACATAAAGAAGACTAGGTACCTACTCTAATATAAGATTTATTTTTATTGATGAACGATTTACAAAAACGATTCTGCTACTAAATCTTGGACTATTGACAACCTTCACAAGAAAGATTAGAAATTAAGGAAAGCAGGTTTACAGTGCTCCATCCTGGGTGTGAACGATGAATAGTCAGCTATTTAAAGAGTGGATTAATCAATTAATTCCAGCTCTACCATCTGAAGGTTTTAAAACTGTTATTATTTTTGACAATGCCCCATGTCATTCTGTCCGTTTGGAGAGACCTCCAATACATCATTCCAACAAAACTGCAATGCGAAATTATTTAATAAACTGTAACGTTACCAATTATTCTAATGCCTGAATATGAATACATTTTTTCTATTCTTACCTCGAATTATTTATATATTAATTATTATAAAACTATAATACTTCTTATTAAATCGAGCAAATTTACATAAACTCAGCATATATCCACATAAATCAACAATATTTAACAAAATATATGAAAATACTTCTTATGAAAAGCACTTGTCAAAATTAACCATTAAATTTATTAGTCCTAACCCTACTTTAAAAATTACTAAAAAATTTCACCAGCAGCGTTGCCAAACATACTTTCGAGAGAAATTGCAAGGTTGGTGGATCTTTAAAAAAAAATAGACTGTATGTGTTTTGGCTGTTGCAACTATTAACGTTATTTCTATTGCTAATGGCAGCAATGACAGTTGCAGATGACAGTAAATATTTATAGTAAACAAAATAGGACACTTTTCATTCCATTTTTTTAAGGACGAAAAAATTGATGAAATCATTGTAAAGTCCGTTTTTTTTTAAAGATCCACCACCTGTTGATTTCAGTTGGTATAATAAAAAAATTGAAATTTTTAGTAATTTTTGTCAATATATGGTACCATTGATTCAATGATCAATCAAAATGTTCTGTCAATTTATGCGTGCGCATCACTACATTTCAAATTTAAATTATTTAAAATGTTAATTAAAACATAAAGAAGACTAGGTACTCTAATATAAAATTTATTTTTATTGATGAAACCCCGATTTACAAAAACGATTCTGCTACTAAATCTTGGACTATTGACAACCTTCCCAAGAAAGATTAGAAATTAAGGAAAGCAGGTTTACAGTGCTACATCCTGGGTGTGTTGAGGATGTAGTTTGCTTTTAAGACCCAGAAACAATGATAGGGATTATCACAAAACGATGAATAGTCAGCTATTTAAAGAGTGGATTAATCAATTAATTCCAGCTCTACCATCTGATGGTTTTAAAACTGTTATTATTTTTGACAATGCCCCATGTCATTCTCTCCGTTTGGAGAGACCTCCAATACATTATTCCAACAAAACTGCAATGGGAAATTATTTAATAAACTGTAACGTTCCATTTTAACTTACATGTACAAAAGTTCAATTATGGCAGCTGATAAATAATTTAGGACAAATGGACAACTTTATGTTCAAAATATACCGCCAATCGTAACATATCAAGGTGAAGATTCGGATACAGATTCAATTTTGAACTATAGATTCTGAATTTGAACCGCCCGAATCTGATTCTGAAAATAATCCCAATTATACTAATCCTGAATACATTTTTTCTATTCTTACCTCGAATTATTTATATATTAATTATTATAAAACTATAATACTTCTTGATAAATCGAGCGAATTTACATAAACTCAGCATATATCCACATAAATCAACAATATTTAACAAAATATATGAAACTACTTCTTGTAAAAAGCACCTGTCAAAATTAACCATTAAATTTATTAATCCTAACCCTACTTTAAAAATTACTAAAAAATTTCACCAGCAACGTTGCCAAACATACTTTCGAGAGAAATTGCGAGGTTGGTGGATCTTTAAAAAAAAATAGACTTTATGAATCGGTCAATTTTTTAGTTCCTAAAAAAATGACTGAAACTTGTACTAAATAATTGAATGTTACTAACGGGCTTAATGAATAAATAAATATAATCGGAAATTTCAATTGCTATTAAATACCATTGGTTTTTTTCGAATGTCTACTTTATAAACATATATTTCTTTCGCTATAAAAACATGGAAAGTACAAGTAATTTTATTTTAGCAAAATAAAATGATGAATGCAAATAAAATAGTGTACTACTATCTTTGGTGGAAGTTGTATTCCATGATCTCTTCGTTGTAATAAAACTTTTACCTCCTTGCATTTAGTATACTATTAATAAATTTACAAATGATTCGGTTAGATTCTGTCAGTTATAACAAAGTTATTAAAAATAGTATAATTATTAGGTATTACTAAGGACATAAGGCTTCTCACAAAACTGGGGCGCACATTACAATTGATTATAATTTTTTACTCGAAAATTATTAGTCTCACGGTAAAAATAAAAGAGACAAATAATTTTCTAAACGAATTAGGCTTTATGATGCATATTCTTTAAATTAAAAATTCCGGTGCATTAAAAAGTTCTAAAAAAAATGAACAGGGGTTGTAAATTTCATCCCCTTCTAACAATACAGGTGGATAAAGAAAATATTCATAAAGAGCTTTCCTGTTAGTAGAACACGTCCACTTATTTGTATTTTTCTATCTTTGTCGGAATTTGAGATAAAAATTAAAAACAAAATGTTTACTCTCTTTTTAAAGAGTCCTAACTCTTCAGGGAAGCATATTAGGATAAGAGTTTATACGAAAAAGTAGCCTTAATTTTCGCCCAGGAATCACCTCCTGCATTTTCTACATGTACTTAGGAAACACCCTGTATTGCTGTATAATTAATGAAAGTTAAATGTAGCCCGTTTTGATTACCACATCTTTAAATTTACTTCATTGTTTGAATATTGTTGTACCTACCTACCTATGTTATTGCATAGCATTTAAACATTAAAGATATTATGCAGGTGTAATGTGAAGTTTACACAAGTAATTCTACACGAAGTTTAAATACGTGAAAGAATGTTGATGCAAAGTAGTAATTTTATTTACTCAGCTATGTTTAAGAAAACTTTAATTTGTTACACCTGTCCTATAATTAAAATCACATAATGTATTTTACACACGGGAAATGGTTTTGAAACACAAAGGTTTAGCTTTCAAACAAAGAAACTGTTGACGAGTTATTGATTACTACTTGAATGCATTCTAATGCAATTTCTAAACAGACATCCAACAAATGTAGCTACCTATATATACATATTTTTTATTCATCTTTTAAGTCTTAAGCAATACGCCGCTATCTTGTTGCATGAAATAAAAATTAACAAGAATGTATACATGCATTAACTATCACCAAAAAAGGAGCCAAATTATAATATATTTGTCGTCCACTTTCGTCCATTAAGAAGCAATTTCCCACACCTTAAACTGCTAATCACACAAAAACGCACTTATCAAATTCGTTGCGGTCGCAGGTAGTATAATTCTTTATTTTACGAAAATACTAAGATCGAACCAGTCTGTTTATAAATACTTGAAGGTGCAGTCGTGCATACATAATGCGTGATGTTTAAAATCGGATATAGACTTTATGCTTTTAGCCTAAGCCCTGAATGGTGGGTAATGGCGTGTGGGTTGACCTGACAGCGGTAGAAAAATCAATTTACCAACCTTAAGCTTTATATGAGGCATCCGGCAACTGCAACAAACCGAGAGGAAGAAGAACAACACAGATGCTACCTGTTTGTGCAACGAATTTTAGATTTATGTGGAATATCATCGTTAGGGGTGATTTAATAACGCTCGAGGATGTTCATACACGTTCGCAATTTGTTTAGGATGACAGCGCGTAAATAACACACCTTAAGAGTTGCTTATATCAAGCCAGATGAATGTACTCAAAATTATCTAATAATTTTAACAGTGGCTTTAGTTTAATGAAATTCATGAACGCGAGAAACCAAAATTAACTTAATAAGAACTTCTAAATGTAAACTAAAATACTTCCTTGTACCACCAAGATTCGTTCTTTACTAATATTATTAACATTCTTATCTCGTAATAGGTACACAAATATGTTTCAACAGCAGTTTCATTTAAAACTAAATCCTTAAGTTCAATCTCCCGTGCGGCTTTATCTTATCTGCAGTATAGTTAACACGTGTAGTGTTTAAGCTGCAACTAAGCGCATCTTCCATTTAGATAACTAGATATATTTAATGATTAAACGTCAGTGCGTTATAGAAAACGCGACTTAATTCATGGCGGCGCTGATATGGATATCAAACGTTGAGCAATCTCCTTCCTGTTCCTAGATATTGTAGAATTTTAAATACGAATATAAACGGCACAGTTCTATCACAGTACTTCATTTATGCTGTAGATATGTTAAAAATAACAACCGCTTACTGTTGAAATGGTGCAACAATTATTCCCAAATACTCCCAACTATTAGGCATAAGCATTAGTGTTATCTGTTGCATAATAAAGAATTCAGAATCGCTCTGGCCAGCACTCGTGTGTATAGAACTCGTACTGGAACAAACAAGCTGAATAGTTTTAGCGAAGTTAATAAGGGAGAATCAACAACTAGCAGTAGGTACTACCCAAGCCAAAACCGTTTACAACCAATGTAACTATAAACCATAGAGATACACTTTCGGCATCTGCACTACTTCAGCAACAAATACTACTGGTTAAGGTCGTTGCTATACCGAAACATAGATAGTTTATTTAACACAGCAGTCAGTGTAAGGTTTACTTTCTGTAGCCTACTATTTCATCAGATAGTTGCTATATGGTTGGTTGTTCACTAGAAGTTTAATCCATATTTCATTGGTACCTAATTGTTTTGGCGGTTTGATATTATTGGCGTTTCAAACTCAAAACCCAATTTAAATCCGGCTAGGATGTACTTTTATTGCTGCAATATAATATTTGTTTGGTCAACACAAAAACTATGTTACTAGACTATATATATGTTATTATTATTTCCTGCCACAAATTCGTTTCTGCTCCGACAACCAACAAAAACATAATATTTTTGAAGACAACAAAAATGTGTGTTGCTAGAAAAGACTATTTTATTTGAAGCCACAAATCCGTTTTTGTTGCTACAACAAAGTGGAAAACAATATTTGTTGGTACAACTTATTTTTGGTACATCGACTAATACTTTGCCAACGAATTTTATTTCTTTGCACAACAAATTCTTTTTTCAGGTGCGGCCATAAGCGGAAAATGGCCTGCTCCGGTAAATAGTCCTTTCTGTCCGCATATGTTTTGTTTTGTATCGTATCGATTTAATCTGTTACTTAAGGTCGTTGAATATTACACTTTCCAGTACTGTCAATTTTTTGACAATGTAATGCGGCCGTACCCGGTTGGTAATGATAAAACGGTTTTTGAATTACCAAAGGAATTACTTAAAATTACCATATGAACGTCGTAACGAGTGTAAAGTATAAGAGATTAGTTTTATCATGCTGATTAAATTAAACTTTGTTCGCAGATGTCGCATTTCTGTCGGCAATTTTTGTTTAAAAATACTATCCACATTGTGTGTGATATAGGTACTCTGTATACCGTCTGGGTACATTCAAAACCGAACATAGGGGAATTGCATTGTAACTAACCTTTATATAGATTCCTGCTCGCCATTTAAAACCACAAGAGTGGTAATGGTATGAATAGAACGACAAAAATACAGCGGATACGATGGTACCAATAAATGTTAGTACTTAGTTATCTTTTTCTGTAAAAAAAATTATAAAATAATGCTATTTTGAAATAATATAGGTTGCTATGATTGTCAACTTTTTTTTATCTGTCAATTAAATTATTTGAAATCAGTCGATGTTTCTGTTATTAATATCAAATAATATGAATAATAACGAGTATTCAGTCGAGCAGAGGTTTTTTTTAATAAAGACATTATACCATCCTTGTGGGTTTAAATGGCAAGCAGGAATCTATATAAAGATCACTTACAATGCAATTCCCCTATGTTCGGCTTTGAAAGTACCCACTCGGTATTTATAAAGAATTAAACAAATGAATAATTAATTCATTACGGATGAAACTACAGAACTAAATATGGTTTAGGGGAAATTTTTTATACCTATATGTACCTATTAATCCAGATGTAATCTTTTACTCATTCACCAATTTTTGTTTAAAAACAGTATCTACATTGTTAGTGATACGCTCTGTATATTTATAAAAAATATAACCAAATCTAATGAATAATCAATCCATTACGGATGAAACTCCAAACATAATACCTATAAAGTAAAAGGCTATTCCTAGATAACACTTTCCTAACTTTATTCACAAAATCAATTTTATAATCAAAAACACCCTTAAACCACAAAAAATATTAATTATGGTGTTTCCTACAGTTCCATAATGCCTCATTATCGCTCATTGGCGAATGGTTTTTCGAATGGTTAAAGTAGTTTGCACGCGATTCTTATATTAGCTGGACATGTCGTGTTTATACTTATTTTAAGATTATTTTCTTTTATTCACTATTTGATTTAGGTTTATTTTACCCTTATATGCGATATAGAAGCAGTTAAAATCTGGAATTTGGTTCTATTTTCATTTAGTAAACAGTTTAAAACAAATAATATTTTTAAGCTAATTAAATAAATTTTCTAATTTTATCTAATGGTTAATTAGTTTAACGGATCTACGTTGGTATCAATATCTTACAGTTTACCAAATAATAATTATTAATACTTAGTACAAATGAGTAAAGTGGAACAGAAAACTGTCGCTCGTGATATAAATGTGCAAAGTCAAAAATAAGACAATTTAGTCATGTGTGGTATATAAAATTTTATCTGCAACAATCTTCAAAAATATTTAAATTGACGCTTTATAAAATGAAAGCATCATCACAACGCTTGTGAAACAAAACATAAAATTGCTCCCATTACTATTTGCAATATACACCTCATTGTTTTGAAAACGAAAAACAAAATAAAAGATTTGCTGTTAATGAGTTAATGTTAACTAGAGAATAATTTACACTTTATTCACTGTAAAGGAATGAGTAAACTGGTCACTTTTAGTCAGTGACAGAGACAGTTTAAGTTGCAGTCTCAATTTGATTTGTGATTAACACACAACATAAAGTTCCTTCACTGATATTTAAAACAAACAGAGAACAGCACTAATGTGAATTTATTGTTAAGGCGACCACAATATCATTGTTATGATCGCCATGTCAATATTTTACGAACTTTATTTACTTGCAAAAACGTTACATCTTACAGCAGTATTGTTTGTACTACACAAAGTATCATAATTACCTCTTCATTATGACTGTAACCACATTCCCTCTGCAATAAAATGTAACAAGATGTTTAAGTTGAAAACAAAAGCATTATAGTAAAGTACATCCAGCAAAGCAACACCTGAGAGATGTACAACTTGTAGAACACATTTGCGTAAAATTAATACCTAATTTATCTTGTATAATATTGTTTGGAAAAGAAATATTTATAAGAACTATTTTTACCACTACTGTTTTCGTTGTACTGTACCTACAACCCTTTGTAATTTACGTTTTTTCACCCTTTCTACTACACTACACTAGCCTACACAAAATTTAACTATTAAATAAGTAGCCTCTCTCTACAAGAACAAGAAAACAATTTGAAAATGGATATAACTACAAATTCGAAAATGTAAAGAAACTGTAGAACCTATATTATTATAATAGTTAAATAAGAGGGTCTATTGAATAAATTGATGAATTTTTAAATGAACTTCCTATATTACCTATAGGAACAGGAAGCACCGATTGAAACAAGTGGTTACACTGCGACAGCCTATTTTCAAAAACTGTCAAAATTGACAATTTAGGTATTAACAATACATTTTTTCAAAGAAATCTTTATTCTGTGAGTTGGCTTCATTATTAAAAATAAAATAAAACTTCAGGTATTTATAATTTCTGGGTTTATTTTAACCTCTTTGTAGAAAAGGAACTGCATGCCATAATATTTGATGTTGATGACGTTTGATAATTTCACAAATGATACAAACACTACCACTAGTAAAAACTAAAATTTTACCAAAAACGTGTGCGTTTTTAGTGTCACAATGGAGATCATCTATGTGGATATTGTGTTCAGTTATACTCAATAAAGAACACATTACCATCCAAAATGAATTTTATAATTCGAAATAAACCCAAGTTAACAATTAATATAGGTACTATAAATACGTTCCAATGGCGACAAGTTCTCTACCTTTAAAACCGATCAAATGTAGAAAAATAAATAAATCAATTCGCAGTGGTTAAGATGGGCCGGATATGTTCAGAAAGCAGTAAATAATAAACTTGTAAGAAAAGGCGAGTATGAAAGGAGCTACCGGAAGGAACAAGACCCACTAGGGTGGCCAGGATGAGGCCTGGAAATAATTCGACCGAAATAGATGGTAAATAGCACGGAAGGATAGTAATTGCAGCTTACCCCAAGCCAAGTTGCAGTGCTGCGGAGTAAATAATAGAGCAAGTATTTAGTAGTTAATTAACCACTTTAATGATAATTTCTAATTGAAATGAGGTTGGTTGACTTCCAGTCATTTTTAAAGAATTTGCACATTCACAAACAATTTTCTCACTGACGTCATTTACCTGTATAATTACGAGTAGCATAATTAATCTAATATCAGATAACTGATAAATTCATAGGCTACTTTAAATTATTAAATAATTTAAGTAAATCTAAAATTGAACGTGTTACGGGGGGTTAGGTCCGGTGATCTTGGTGGCTACTGAACTAAAAACAATTTTAAACAATTTCTCAGTAACGCTTGACATCTGACCATATGGTTACCAGCCTTTTTTTGTTTGTTGAGGTCCTCTAAACACATTATTTGAATATGGAGGGTTCCTCACGAAACACCCTGTATGGTTCCTTTGCATTATCTAATTGAACGTAAAGTTTAAGCTCAGGTACTTACAGAAGAAATAAAAATAATATATACTATCATAAACTATTATTACCAAAAAATCATTTACTTTTATCTAGAATGTTTCAAAAACGTAAAACTCGCCACTTTGACCGCTTGCGGGCGGTTAATTCACGGGAGTATGTACGATTCCGAATCGCTGCCCCTCTGGTGCACTTGTTATTTTATCAGTAGCTTTAGTTAATTTCAGATTAATAAAATTAGACAACCATCCAAATACACTATATGTACAGTTGAAATATTAGGTTTTAAAGCGGCATGAGAGATTATGCTACACCATGGGAGTAAATTCAACCATCATGCTCCGTCTTACGTGATAGTACAATAGTAAGCATTGGATAAAAGCTTAGATCGATAGATATAAGTATAGTAGACATCGAAATTTCATTAATAAATGTCAGCACGCTAGCGCTGTGAGCAGCCTGATTTGAGTGAACTTCTAATTTATTTCATAACAATCGATGTCTATACCTGTAAAAATAGAAAAATTCTTGATATATTATTATTATACCACATATCTTTCCGATTTTTCTTGTGGAAAAATTGTAAATATAGTCAGGACCAAATACATAAATAAATAAATAAACGGTTTAGTAGCTTATCTTTATTTAGGTTTCAATAAAATACCGAAAATATAAAAGCTCTAGCAACACGATTTAAGATAAGTGACGCATGTGTCGCTGCAGGAAGCAATAACTTGGAGATTAAAGTTGTTACTGACAACAGCAGTCACTTACCCGCTACTAAACTAACCTAATATAGAATTTTATTATTCAAAACTGGCTTTTAGTAATTGAATATTTAGTAGCTCAGCGTTGAAAACACACAGTATGTGTGTGGCACAATAAAATTACCGACGTATTTTGAATATACCAATTAAAATAACAGTTAAGTAATTATATGGCTATGGAATATGTTAATACGTTATTCTGTATTACCGAGTATGGTAATTACAGCGTTTACGCCGGCAATTCATTGTTATTAATATTTCAAACAAGTTTAAAGCCTCTTATTTATTAACGATGAATGAAAATAATTATCTAACAATCGTTATATCCATGCGGTCCCCATAAATTAAAATAGCTTTGAAATTCACTTATATAGGTATATTAATATTAAAGTTATATGCATACGATACTGATACATATTAGGTAATAACTGTAATAAATATGTAGATAAGAAGACCTAGACGGTTGGATAGTTTTAAAAAAACCGAAAGGTCTATTCTGGTCTCCAACTTCTGGCTTTGCGAAGGGTTTTCGAATTGTATAATTTAATATAAATAATAATAATTTATTAAATATTTAATAAATAAATATTTAATATACTTTTCATAGCTTAATGTACACAAGTGTCTACAACTTCCTAGTAGGTATTATCTGTATTTCAATATTCTTACTAGGGTTAAGAACGTGAACATCAGGTTTAACCTATAGTATTCCAGAGATGTTCTTAAAAAACTTTTGCAATCATATACACTTCGAAAAGCGGGTCCTGAACAAAATACTTACTGCTCGACCTTTCCAATTTGAATAGTAGACTTGCACATCAAAAACGTAAATTAATTTTTTTTTAAACCAGTGCGTGTTGTTTCCAAGATATTGTGACGTTTAATATTCTCGTCCAGAGGTTCTGACCCTCACATGAAATCGAAATTCTGAAGTTCGCGAAATAACAACATAGTAAGAAAGATGAGAACATATTTCATTTTAGCACAATATACTCTGTCTAAAAATAGGAAAATCAATAAACCATACTGAAACTCAACGTTTTTACCAGCGTAAATTTATAGATCAACATCGTCTGTTTTTGCCTGTGTACACGAGATATGTTCCGTTCAAACAAGCTGAGCACTGTTTCTGATGGACGTATTCTTGTATAAAAGAAATGAACAAAATTGGGATCGCAGATCGTAGACTCGGTCAAACGTATCAGCAAAGAACATAATTGGTAAAGGTGGGAAAAACAATCCGAAAAATATAGGAACAGCGGAAAGTTCCGCTGCAGGCCTGACAGTCACGTACGAAATGTATAATGAAAAATATAGACCGGTTATAGTACTGCAACTAAATAACAAAACATTGTAAAATCAATACAACGGACGCCGCCGTAATAATCACACTGCAATTGAAACGAATTTTATCTACATTTTCTGTTTATTTTTATATTTTGGTGAGAACTGGTGACGTTTATATATTATTTCTAGATTAACAACTTGTCAATACGGGTCGTTATCCCATCCGGTTGCAAATATACTTTTTAATTATTTAACTTGATATAACTAACTTAATTTGATATTGGGAAATTTCAATTAAATTCAGGTAGGGTTTCAACAACAGCAGTTAGTGTTGAACATGTAAAGCCTTGGTCTATCTTATGCGGACTCCGCAGCGCACAGTGCGCGTGCGGACTCCGCATCTATTACTTCTGTGTTTTTAAATACAAGCGTTCTATGTTCAGCGGACTGCGCTAGCGCACCATAAACGTCCGCAGCGGACGAGCGCAGCTATTGCTCTGGGAGCAACTGGTCCGCAGCAGTCGTGCGTAAATATTAGGTGTTGTATGACCGATTTTTTTCAATTTCAGGAGTTACTAAATCCAACACTTCTTGAAACTGTGCTCGACTAAGTCTAAAATATTCCTTAAATTTTATTTCGTTATCTTTCAAATGGTTTAGGATTAACACTTTGTAGGTGCCTTCGGTTTGTCGCTTTTTCACTAAAGCACTGCTTTCACTTCTTTCGTCTAACGTTGAAATTAAAAGTAAATCTTCAACATCTTCTTGGTTTTCTAACAGCAGAGCCAACGCAATATTTCTCTTTCGGGTGTCCATTGCAAAAAACTGCACAGAAGTCCCAATAGGAAACTGCACTAAAGGTAAAAACGCAGTGCGTCTAGGTCTAGAAGATAGACCACATGAGGATGCGCAGTCCGCATGCGGATCGGCGATGCGGACTACGCAAGCGGAGTGCGCGTTAAGATAGACCGTAGCTTAACAACAGTTGATAGAGGGTAGACGCAACTTGATTGAAGTGTCAGTATAGAATTTAAAATGATTCTGTGGAGATTTTTTAATATCTATAAGACCTGCGTATTTCAGTTTCCACTTTATCGTAATTAGGAGACATTAAAAATGGAAGACAAGATTGTTGAAGTAACGTCGCAGCGGTGTGATATATTAGTATAGAAATATACTTGCAGCCTAAATTTCCAACGAATAACTTACTAGGTTCTTGAAATATCTTATTGCAGTATCAACAGGAACATATAGTACGACGCATACAGCTTTGACAAGCAATAAAACTATTTCATCTTTATTTCAACGATATCAAAATTGAAACAAAAACAAATTTCACGGCAAATCACAAGAAACAATGACCGAAACAACCAACAACAAACTTGGGGAGCTGAAATCAATAACAAAACAATGGGACATACATACCAACAACAGAAAGGAACAACATTGCTTTACACGACTTAGGCCACACAAAAATTACACATCAATTTCTCTTTACCAGGCCAACACCAGTGCCAGATATCTATGACAGCTGTAACGAACCACCAACAGTCGAATTATCATAAGGTGTGTTCGTTTGCTTGCACCGAACGAGTTAGTCCAAATAAACGTGTTCGTTTGCATGAACTGAACAAACTGTACCGTGTTCGTTTGCTGTTCCGAGCATGTACCGAACATGAACTTCTTACACTACCTGCGAAGCAGGAGTAAGAAGTGCAAATTACAAACAGTGTTGGTGGGGGTTTTTCGATCGCGTAACATAACGTAAAAATTCTGGTTGGTTTTGTTTCCCTCGTGTTTTTTTTCAAAAGTAAACATTAAAATGGACGCAAGTTCCGTTGAAAATATTATAATTTATTATAATTAAAATGAGCCATATCAGATTTATGAAGCTGATGTTAATTATTACAAGTAAACGACAATTAACATTTCTGAATAATTATGGTCATGGGCTAGTTCGACCACGTACCCTCATTAGTTGTTGCAAGTGATAAGGGCACTTTCTAATCCCATGGGTGAGTTCGACCACGGGTAACTTAAGGAGCAGAGATAAGACTTAGCACATTGGCGTCGAACATACCCTTTCTATCAGTTGGTGCTGTTTGTTCTGTATTCTGTTTTTTTTAATCGAATTTAAAGACAAAGATTCAGAAATTGGGACATTTTTAAAATTATTCTTTGCTATTCAGTTTTTAGAACCCGAGAGTGTAGGCAATTTTTTTGCATCAGAACTTTTCAAAAACCCCCCTAATGATGAACGAGTAACTAAATTTTGTGATTACATTGTAGAAAATGACATAAGCGAAGATGAAGCTGAATTTCCATCGCATATTTGGGCTTGCATGAGAAATAGTATGTACAGAACTACAAATGCATGTGGTTCCTTTCATTCTAAATTTAATTCAAATTTTTATGCTGCTTATCCCAACATATTCCAATTTGTAGAAATCTTAGGAAATTTTCAAATGGAGACTTACGTTAAAATAAAATCTGCAAATTGTAAAGCAAGAGAATTTAATGGTTTTACTAAAAGAAAGTGTGAATTTTTAAGTAGCTAGAATTGAAAGAAAACCGTATATCAAGATTCGACTTTGTTAAATGTTTAGCGTATAAATAGTTGCCAGTTTTTACATAGTAGGTAGGTAGTAGGTACTAATTATATAAATTGTAATTTTTCATCTACATAACATGTGTATCTATCACCTATATGTTATTAAATACATTCATTTGAAACCCCCTTTTTTAAATTATTATAAAGGGCTGTTTTATTATATTATTATTAATTTGAACTTTTCGACAATGAGTGAAGTTACTTGAAATTTACGTAAATGATTCTTATCTGTATAAATATCTCCTTAAGTTTCTTAATCCCTTGGAGGTCTGGTGGTGGTCGAATTGGGCTACCGGATTACGGGCCTACCTGCATTCGTGGTCGAACTGACCAACGCCGAACAACTTGTGGGCATTTGTCTAAATATCGGGCATTTGTTTCTTGTTACCTTTGATTCTCTTTTATCAATACTAGTACCATTAGACAAAGTATTTAACATTTGTTAAGAATGTGTTTATTAAACATTCAATAATTTATTTCTCTAAAATTTCCTTATGTAAAGTATTAACATTTTTATGCTGTCATTTAAGCAATTGAAAGATGTATCAATAACGCGAAAAAAATGAGGGTTGACATTTAAAAAAATTCCAGAATAAAAAGCCCAACTGGTATACAAGAAGATTATTTCTCAAACGATTGATATATTTGGTGTTACCAACTGTTACTGGAATACAACACAACTGTAACAAGTTCTGAAAAAATACTTTCAGCAGGGAATAAAAAATATTAGAAAAATGCTTTACTCCTGGTTCGCATCTGTAATTATGAATATAGCATTGAAGATGTCGTACATAGCTTTGTAGAAAATATCAGTTCAATAAGGCATAGTATGCTTAATTAGCAGTTACAGCCTGCAATTCTGGGGGCTTTAGTAGTTAGCGAACTCTGTTGCAGCTGCACTAATTATTAGCACTGAAGATATTTTCACAAGAAGGAAAGTTCGCAATTTAATATAGGACATAATATATTTTGTAGAAAGTACATTCTGAATAGTGATTTTAATTTAATAATATCCGAGGTTGAATTAATAAAACTATATCTCTTTAGTAAACTTGTACAGAGTATCAAATAAATATTTTAAATATAGAAATAATAAATATTAAATAAAACATCGATTTTAACTTTTAATGAATGAGCAAATTGAGCTCTTAGATTCTCCTTTACTGGCAATTTTGGAATAAAAGATGGCTTTAATGGAATCAAGTAGTTGCAATATAAATCATTATTCATATTATGTTATTAAACATATTTTTCCAATTTAGTTATGTAAAGTCAACTTTTTGACATTTATTCTAGTTGTCATATGCGGTTCATTTTATAACTAGTTATAATATGTGACATTATTTTATCACTAGTGTTAATTATTATTGTTTACAAAACAGCAACGCGTAATTGTATAGCAACGACCAGGTTAAAGGTACTGTTTCTAAAGTCGCCGTTTAAACATCACCAAATTTTAATTCATTTTATGTGTTTTTTTTATTCAAACTTACTAAATTGGAAAACATGTTGTATGAAACACGTTGCAAAATTGCGCTTTTTTGTACACGATGTGTTGGATTACTCGCTACGCTCGTAATCCAATCTTCACATCTAGTGCAAAAAAGATGCTCATTTTGCAATATTGTTATTTCCCGTTAAAATCGATATTTTATTTAATATTGATTATTTCTATAATTATGGATTTTAACAAAGTAACGCTTGAGAATGTCAGTAGATATTTTAAAGTTTTAAATCTTGATAGTTGCTCAAGAGATCTAAAATAGAAACTGATCTTCAGCAGGATGTGGAATGAAAAGTCACGGTATTACTAGAAACCGTCGGTGTCGTCTGCGTTGATCTGTCCTAGTACCATTTATATAATATCAGATAGTATTTTTTTTTGTTTTTAATTGGGGAATGCACACAATTCTGAATTTCCTCTACAGTTTATAGTAGCTAATGTTCAAATTATTATTAATGCTGTCAGCTGTTTAGAGAATAATATGATTCAAATATGTCACCAAAAGTTGAACACAGTAATTATGGTTCCAAATTAATATTAAAATATGTTATGTAGGATGCAAGAGAACTTAATTACAAAATAAATTATTAATATCACATTTCTACAAGATTTATTCCCAGAACGATTCATTTAAAAGCTCACAAATCTCTTCAAAGCACACAGATGTTACAACCGACAACTTACGTGACACTAGCACTGGTTATGTTTACTAAGAACTATAATCTGTGGCATGTAAGGATTTATGTTTCCAATACTGAACAATGTTTTATTGGTACAAAATTATTGTAGGTGTACTGAAATAGGAGAAACGTTTGGAAAACTAAAAAGTACAAGTACAATTAGGGTGGTTAATAATTCGTAATTAAAACAAGCTGATCCAAACATTCATTTGTAAGTAATACATTTATAATTGAAACAAATATAATTCCACAATATTGTATACTTTGAAAAAAATAGACTACAATATTCACTGTAAATATAGGTAATTGTAAAATTGCCCAAAATTTGAATTAAATAAAATGTTTTTAAAGGAAATTTCATTTAACCGTGAAATAATATAGGTATTCTAAGAAAACTTCTTAAGCCTGATAGCTAGTCAACGGCTGACAATTATAAACTATGGAACTGTCCTTCCTCGTCAAGAATTACACTCACTTCTTCGTATCTTTCTAAGAAATTTGTACGACCTCGAAACTCATTGCCCAGCGGGTCGGTTAATAAATCTTTCTCTACCTGTAATCTAAGTGCAGTGTACTAAATAGACATATATTATTGTAGACCTTTCACCAATTTCATGTTTACAATGACAAGTAACAATACATAAAGGTAAAATATTCATGTCGCTGTTATCTAAACAAAAAACATTATGTTCATTTTGTTGTAAAGTTGTTAGAATTTTTATAATTTATTCTACAACCCCTTCACACTTTACTATAATAGTGAAAAATACTATGGAGATTACCAATCTCCAAAACCTTGACTAAAGATAGAGTTATAAAAACGTTTGAAGAAGTTTTGATAGTAGAAATTATCTAATAATGTCTTTTCGTTGCCCATTGCGTGGTTATGGATTATGTTTGAAAAACGTATATATAATTATACCTGTTTAATTTCTCTCACATGTATAGTAAACTATATTAGGGTATATTTAATTTTATCCTTATACAAAAGGCAGGCATCCATAGACTGGATACGATATTTACAAGAAATCGAAGAGAAGGAAGAACAAAAATATGGCTTGAAAATATTAGATATAAGGAACTAACACGAAAAATCAAGTGAGAATGGTATCACGGACGAAACCTCATGAATTGAGTACCTATGTTGGAAAACCATCGCACTTCCATAATACTAGGTATCTTTCAGTATTCTTTGAAGCGGTCATTAATTGCACCATTAGCAACCAATAATTAATGTAATAGCCATGTAACGGCCAGGAAATGCAGCCGTCGTTGTAGTTAGCCAAAGACACTTTCATGCCGCGTATTGTATACTACTTTTTCTGAAATTACATGATTATTATAGTAATTTTATATTGATAAATAAATGATATAAATTAAATTGGGCTTATTTCTGTTGTTTCAATGGTTTTTGTATTGTTGAAAAGTATAACCTCATACAGCTCCACCAAGCTTACAAAGTTAAAAGGAGGCGTGTCCGGCGCTTTTATAGTTTTTCAAAGTACAGTCAAAATAAAAACATGTAGGCGGCAAATTTAAATAATTGTAAATACTCTTCATTCCAAGAATTCCAAGACCTTCCGAATGATATTTCTGGCTTCAGAATGAATTATCTTCCTCGATTTAGCATTCATACTTAACAGATTTTAAACGTCAAAACAATCTGACAAACACTGAACTTATTAAAATTTTAAAAGTCAATTGAATTTTTTGAGTGAATGTACTTTTGAATATAATTGTTTGCTATTGGTTGATGTATTGTCGCGCCTTGTCTTTCAAAATTTAGTTGACATATTTTCCGGGGCATTTGTAAGCTTGGTGGAGCTTTAGTAACAGGGAAGGTTTATATTCCTGATCCAAACAAATCTAGTAATGAACAAAATACTATACAGCTCGACCAAGCTTACAAAGTTGAAAGGGGACGTGTCGGGTGCTGTTATAGTTTTTCAAAGTACAGTCAAAATAAAAACATTTAGCAGGCAAATTTAAATAATTATAAATACTTTTCATTCCAAGAATTCCATGACCTTCCGAATGATATTTTTGCCTTCAGAATGAATTATCTTCCTCGATTTAGCATTCATACTTAACAGATTTTAAACGTCAAAATAATCTGGCAAACACTGAAATTATTAAAATTTCCAACGTCAATTGAATTTTTCCATTGAATGTACTTTTGCGTATGATTGTTTGCTATTGGTTGACGTATTGTCGCGCCTTGTCTTTCAAAATTTAGTTGACATATTTTCCGGGGCATTTGTAAGCTTGGTGGAGCTTTACTATACTATAGACTATTTCAGAAAAACGAAATTTCTAAGCCACATTTATTAACATGATTACTGGAACATCAAAAATACACTACTCGTATTAGGTATAGCTAATTTAATTACTGAACATTCACAACCGACTGTTCTATGTATGAGTCGTGCGTGTATAGCGTATTGTAATTCGTAAATAAATTATTTTCAGCATCTGTTAATGAATAAAAGATTTCCTTTGTAAAAAATCTTGTTCAGTTAGGAAATACTACTAGTTTACAATGTACAACAATAGAAATTACAATTAATACAGTAATGAACGAAATATCACATATAATGCCACATCATTTATGTTCAGTGTTCACCGCACTACAATTACTTAATTTTTCGTCTCTCACTTGCTTGATGTACAGGCTAAGTATTTCTCCTAGCCTCTGTTTGATAATAACAAGGTTTATGCTAAAATATTATCATTCATGGGTAAAGCGTAAAAGGAAAATCCCAGCACTAAAAATATTTCTGGAAAAACAAGCAAATTAAAAACAATGTCTGCATAACGCCAGTGTTATGGTGTTTGAATAATAACATTGAGCACATCTACCAGTTTCCCTTTTTTCCATGTAAACATTATTCACGGAGAAAATACTTGCTTCAGAATATAAACAGAAACACAAACTAAATTATTCATAATTCTGAGTAGGCGTACCCTGTAACCTTGTTTTTCTCAGATAAATAAAGTTAAAAAAATTATTTACTTTACTCATTTTTATATAATTTATTGTCCTATCTACGTCGCGACGCGAACAAAAATATTTAATCGGTCTGGGCAAAATAAAAAGAAATTAATTCGTCTATCCTAAACGTTACATCGGTTTCGCAACAAATTTATATTTATTTAATTATTGAAATTGATAGAAAATATCAATCAACTCTCCCTTTGGTTACTTCTCACTGCATCGAGGATAAACTCTTAATTTACATAATACTACAGCACTAATTTGTATTTAACTTGCTGAAATTATGACTGTAAAATTAATTTCATTCTTCCTGCTTGAAGTATAAAGCATAATATAGCATGTTTTAAAAATACAAGAATTAAAATAATGCATCTTGATGAATAACGATATTCCCTTACATGTACATGCAACTTGCAACTTGTTTGTAGAATGATCTTTAATGTAATACTTTTTATCTCCTTTTTTACCTTTACCTTAAATTAAGCTGTAGTTGAGAACGTTTTGTTGTTAATACTTTGTATTAAAATATATCTAAAGTATCTTCCTATTTTATAGTTTTGTATCATGTAACAGATTCAACATATACATTTGTATAAAATTGTTGAAACGTTGGAGATGTAAAGGCAATTTAAAATTACTATTGTAAATCTCTCAGTGCTTGCTAAAACTTCAAACGGTGCATCAGAACTTCAAAGTGTGATCAAATAGCTGCATTTTGATAGAATTCTATTATTGGCGTGAGTACTTCTATATTCCAATAGCACAAATGCATACCATGATGCGCTAAATAATATTTTAAAGCATCTTGTAACTATAAACTTCTTCAAACGTTATTGTTGAGTATTTGCTCTGCACTCAGAATGTTTGTGTACTTTACGAGAGTAATTTACTTTATTAGGTACCTGTCCCATTACCTAAATACTTCTCCCTCATTAGATCTAAGAGTGCCATGAGGACAGCCTACTTATCTTCTAAGCACGCGTAGCATGTCGTAATAATTACGTTTTACAGAACTATTAAAGCAACTACAGTTTCGAACTATAATTTCCCATGGAAGATTTAAGTGGCTACGAAAAATCTAATAAAATGCTCCGAACAGTTTTCCGTACAGACTCGTCTTATTAGACGTCTACGGATCCTAGGCACCGAAATTAATTAAAATCAGTGTACAACACAATCTTAGCTAAATACACATTTACATTTCACATTATACGTAGTTGCTGTTTTTGTATTACATAGGGTCAGCCTACTGCTTTTGTGTACATATTACCATATTACGACATAGAAGTGCCTACAGCATACGGGAAAAATGAACTATCAAAAATTCAGTGTACATTAAGGGCCGGTTTTATAAAGTCTGGTTGACCGACGGTTATCTCAACCACGATCAATTGTCATGGATACGATTGTATTTTAATAATCGTATCCTTGAAAATTGCTCGTCGTTGAACCAACCATCGGTCAACCAGACTTTATAAAACCGGCCCTAAGTCTGTTTGTTACAGTTCAAACTTTCAGCATTTAGAACCATAGACAACATTCAACTCAGATCCACAGAAACGCTGCAGTGAACACAATATTTCTTCGAATAGAAAATGTGACGCAACTCTGACACATTCTGCAGCATTAGGATCAGCTGATATTCCCACCTCACTCTTAGAGGATCCGCTATTAAGCTCAAAGGAATGGACAGAGAAAAAATGAAACGGTAAAAATGGCGTCCTCCATTTTTCTTCGGTAAAATTAACATCTGAAAATGATAACGACGCTGAAAATTATCAAAACGACTGCGTAGGCTGTAAGGGAGAGTATGAAGATTATAAGACAGTCAAGAAATCATTTGGCTAAATTGGAATAATCGACACATTGCAAGGCACGCGATTTTAGAAGTAAGGTGCTCAGGTCACCATATTTCGACGTAGGTACTTGCCATAAGGATTCAAGAGCGACGCCGACTAAAAAACCATGAATGAGAGCCGTTATTTTTCAACTGTTAGTTTTATAAATTACTAGTACTACATAAATGCACCTTTCGTCAAAATATTTTGACAATGCCCAAAATAATTTGACCGCAATTATAAGGCGAAACTAGGTGTTGCCAAATGTTTCTTAGGCAAAGTTCCTACTTGTAGGAAAACAACCTGTTAACACTATGAGTGATACTCCAACTGCTGTTTTGATACTACATCGACCTCAGATATTCTCATGGAAATATTTCAGAAATATTTAGGTATTACAAAATTGTGTTTTCTAAGAATCAAATCAGTTATGCTGGATTAAGATCAAAACTTACGAAAACATTCGGCAATTTTCAAACATCATTCTATATTAAATTCTAATTACGATTAAAGTAAATCAGTCAAAAAGTAAAATCATTAAAGGAAGAGTAAGGAAATGAAGTTACAAAATTGTGCTATACTGCGTTTCACCCTGAGAGTACAGTACGGAGACCATAGGAAAATATCATTGCCATATTTCCAAAAAAGTTGTTTGAAAGTAAACATGAAGCCGCCAATCGAAATAAATCCTTCTTTTGTACTACAAGCGGTTTATCTGCTAATAGGTACCTTGTTGAAGTACTTATCGTAATTGTAACCTATTTGTCAGCAGTTCTGAAACGTAATTTTGAAAAGAGCAGAATGTAATACAAAATAACTGGGTCTACAGATTTCAAATAAGAATCACATTTATTTTAACTTTTCAATATTTAATCAACTTTAAAAGTAGCTCACACAACAATCTATTAAGAATAATTTTCGGTTCTAAAAGTGTATGAGCTCTTATGGCCATAATGGGTGAAATAAACTCCATAATTTTAGTGCATATAATTTTATGTATCGATGTTAAATGTCAGGCTTCCGGTACTACGATCAGTGTGTGAACGTGTTAGGTTCTGCACCTACGCTACGGTAGAAGAATGAGTAAATTTAGTATAAAATTTAAATTTCCGGCGTGATGTATTCATAGTACATAACGGTACATAATCAATATAGTTTCTGGGTTAAAAAATAAGAGTTACGTTAAAAAAATGGAAAAGAGAAGAGCATTAATTACACCCACACCATCAAAAGATCTGAGTTAATAGATGCTTCTGAAAATTGAAAACATCTGAAAACATGGAATTATTATTTTGAGATAACAATTTATTATAATCATAACTTAAACTTATTTTCTAGTAATTTTTTTTCCGGTGACTTTTTTCCGGGTCGCTTTTTTTCCGGTGACTTTTTTCCGGGTGACTTTTTTTCGGTGACATTTTTTCCGGTGGCTTTTCTTCCGGGTGACTTTTCCGAGGCCTTTTTTTCCGTGACTTTTTTCCGTTGACTTTTTTTCCGGGATTCAAGTAGTATATACCGGACAGTATGAAATAAAATAATTATGTCGACCTTGATAGGATATAAAAATTCAAAAACAGTGAAAAGCAAGCATTTGTTAATGTAAAACAGCTGTTAAAAAGAAGTGGATAGTATAAAAGTACCTCACATAAATTTCAACTAACAATATGAATAACACAGCGTTCAGAATTAATCGCTCCTACTTTTCCTAAAATTTGCTAAGAGAGGAATATTAAAACTTTTTTTAAGAATTCGAGGTTCTAAAAGTGGAACGAAGAAAATTAAGCTAAACGAATAAAAACTTTTTAAAGTTAGAACATTGCTTGTTACTTTTCACTCTTTCTTAGATCCTACACTTTGTCAAATTAGTTCACGAATTAGCTATTCATATTTTTTGCAGAAGAGAAAATTAATAGTCAAACAAGTTGTTCACACCACATTAAAAAATAAAAAAAAATAGATTTTGAAATTTTGCGTTGGTTTTCCGGCTAATTAAGTGAATGCAATAAATCCAATGAACAGTCTAGATAACTATTGAATGATATGTCCACTTTGAAACATTAACCACTTGCCCAACTTTCTATAGCCATATATCCCTTAAACAAAATAAAGCACAATTTCCACGCTTCCCTTGGGATTGTTTACTGTTTACTTTAAATTGTTGGAGTAAGCTGGATGAGAAATCTTAAACGTGGCGTTTTTATAATGTGTTTTAATTAATATTTAAATACGCACTAAAATTTTCTCATGCTGGTTTTGACATTACAAATAAAATTGAAATTGTGCATTAACGAAAGGTAATTCCGCTGATAAAGTGGTATCTAAGATCACCGAAGCAAATTAGTAAAATATGCATTTAAAATAAAGAATAAAATAACTGCTCGAATTATAATTTTACTGATAAAGAATAGATATTCGAAGATGGGAATAATTTTGACAGTAACCAAGAATTTTCTACGACCACGTACGAAAATATATCTGTGGTCTAGATACCTCAATCCATAACGTCAATTCCGTTTCTAATGAGAGAGACTATTGTTGGCTTTCGTCTCTAGTGACGAAACTATATATCTTACATCAACTCGCCGGATGTCGCTTTTTAGTTTGCAGTTTGACGTTTGCTATTTAATCCTAGCTTGTCAGTGACAAGAATTTATTGTACGAGTTAGTATGTGACATAAACTGGGTCGTAGAAAAAGTAAAGTTTTTCACTCCTCGAAATCATTTCCTGAGACTGGAGAAACTTCTTGCAAAAAATGTTATTTTCGTCACTTGTAACAAAATATATATTATACTCTCAAGCTCATTCCATTTTGTGTTGTTAATTTTCAATGTTGTAGCTACAGAACTTTCATGTTTTCATGTTAAAATTCTAATCCAGGTAGGTTGGGTTACATAACGATCAAAAAATTTTCAAATCAATCAATAACTCATATTAAAAGGTGAACTAACAGAAACTAACCTCAAAACTGACAGTGCATTTGTTTACGGTTCAATCTCAGACATTCAAAAACGCTTCAAATAAGAAACCGTAGTGAAATTTCCAATTATATGGACTTCGAACATTTATACTTATTGAAGCTGTAAGGGGATTCGAATTATACCAATAGAAGGATGCTAATTTAAGCCAATTAATTAGCGTAAGTAGTAATGTTAGATATACGCCAAATCGTTATCAGCAAGTAAATACTAGCAACAACATGTACATTTTTAACCCTAAATGTCTCAGATCATAAATAAATCACAGGATTCAAACAACCTATTCGTAAAGGAGAAACTGTTTACTTCAGACAAGGCACTTCGCGAAACCCAAAAAATCGTCGTGATTTAGTAGTTAAGTAGTGAACAATAAAACCTCTGCTATAATTAATCCCAATCTGATTTCTGTCCACTTACCACTTATATTTTTTTTACAGTAGAAGAATGATATAGGGGTAACATGTTAGATAGTATTTTATTGCTTTGACATTTGATTAACTAACGAAGATTAATGAATGGACTGGATTGTTGTAAACCAAAATTCTAACCAGCCATATCAGAAAGAAGATGGAGCAGTGTCTTCGTGAAGACAACTACATACACAATACATATTTTTAATATTGCTATTGATATTTCAAATTTAGTAAGGATATAAAAAAATTACAAACCTTTGCTGTAATTTTAATTATATTCCGGGTTATATTCTAAGAAAATTTAACAGTTCATATTTTTCAAATTAAGTATGATTAGAAATTAAATATTCTGGTATGAAAGTAAATAAGCAATTTATTACTTTGTATATCTACACCTACGATGCTACCTACATTACATATTTTATGTGTGTAAGTAAGAACACTGCTTACATTATTTTGAAACTTTCTCGACTTTTTTGATAAATTGAAGATCATTTTTAACAAGCATCTTAAGTTATTTTTTTCTAATTATTTCTATACATCAATTTAATTGTTACTTGTCATTCAATAATAATTTAATGTAATTTCTTATAACTTATAAGTTATAAGTAACCCAAGGAAAATATCACTTTCACTATACTTACGACATATTATGGAGTCTGTAGAGATTTATCCAAACGTTATGACCTGTACATCATAAAATAATATTATATCCTGTTCTGTAGAATATTAAGAAAATAATTACCAAGTAGATAATCGAGAGTAATTGGTTAGTAGTTATGCATAAATGAGATTTAATTAATAATAAGCAAACCATTAGAAGTTTAATAACAATTATCATCTCAATTGCCTGCAAACATCGTTCAATCCTAATCCTAATCCTATACTATACCTATAATATAATTTTTACTACAAAGTATCAGTTTCTCTGCAATAGCAATAAAATATAGTAGCCACAGATCACATACGTATAATTGACTTCTTAAAAGTATTTAAAAGATATTTTATACGAGTATGAAACAGTAAAAATACACACGTGCTACGGTTTACGATCCAGACAAGAACAAATTCAAGTACTTTTATCAGTAATAAACTTTTATGTCTTATTTCCTGAGATTAGAAAATATATACTTACTTACCGAAAACAGAACCAGGACAAAAGCTCGAGTGTGCTCTGCTACTTTCCACAAATCACACTGAAACACAAGAAGATTTAAATAAATTACAAGATGTTCATGGTATTATAAACAGAATGATTGATACACGTTGTTATAAAAACAATCCAATTAAACTAATATATCGATAGAACTTGTTATGGAACGAATTAAATACAAAATTATTGATGTTACTTTATTCGAGATAATTATATGTCAACACAAGCTACCGAACAACTTTTCGAGTAGATGGTATGAGCACTGTTGTTTCATTTTGTCAAGAGCTTGGCGTGTTATTGTTAGAGCTTATTGAAGTAACTGAAAACCTATAAAGATTCTCTATGTCATTAAAGTGTATTGGAAGTTATTTGCAATATGTAGCAAACGTTTCTACAACTAAATTATCGGTTCGTTACATATCGCTTTTTGATTTAAAGAAAAATCTGTTAAAACGCTGAGCATTAAATCATTTTATCTTTGCTATCATTTTTATTTCAAATGAAATTAAATTAGTTTTGAAATGATATATTATGACATAAATTGGCAACTTTTTACCGCTATCATGACTACCGCCATAAACACATGAACGTCATAAAATACAAGTAAAAATTGATTGTGGTTGCGCCGTAAATTTCTCTAAAATGCCGTCTTATGTGCTATTACAAACATTTATATGAAGTTACTTCTTTAATAGAAATAGATAACATTATACAGCGTGATTATTTGAATTTGATACAAGAAGTAAGCAACCAAATTTTAATAGCTTTTTATTTCCGCGTAATTGCCTGTTGCTGAGAAGAGTCAAATTAATTGTTTGTCAGTGTCTTAATACGATACATTTCCCATCTTATAATTTACTGTCTGTTGAATCTTCATGGTTTTGTAATATCCAATAGGTTTACTCACGTTTTGAATTTTAATAAAAACATACCAATATAAAACATAATAATATTATTTATTAATTACTGAGAAATATGTTGCAGCCATGTTATATTTTAAATAAAACAACGAGTTGTATGAAGCTGATGAAAAATTAAATATATTTCGACTTATTCACAAGTCTTCATCAGTAATAATAGATTAATACATTCTGTAAATTAAGTAAGAATTAGTGAAAACGAATAAAAAATTCCTCAAAAAGGATCTTACCTTGAATTGATGAAAGAAGTTAAAAAATATAAATTTGTTTAATAAAAAATAATTTTGTGGCGAAATTAACACGCCACTTAACTATTGTTATATCATTTTTATGCGATATTAAAATTATTTAAGTAAATAAATTATTTAAAAATTTTAAAGTAACAAGCTAACTTTAGCACTGTATTGTAGAACAAGTGATCTTAAAGTGAATGTATGGAAAATTTTTAAATAGAATATTTTACAGAGAGGGGGAATTGTTTCTGTTTCATTTCTGAAATTTATTGGATATACATTTTTTTCTTTTTTTTCCAAATTTATTAAAAATTAAAAATATAGTGCATTCTTCCACTCCAAGATCAAAATCTTCTGCAATTTACAACCTCACTAAAAAGATTAATTATAAATTGCAGAAGATCCAAAAATGGAGAAAAAGAATGCACCAAGAACAGTTAAAAAAATTGTAGTAAACAGAATTAAGTTTTTCAATGTCGGTTTTAAAATTAATTGCTTTAGGACTCTTTTTTATCTCTATCATTTCATAGAGTAATCTTTTATGTAAATTATTTTCTTTATGCAATATTTTAGGGGTATTAAAATTGAAATTATGAAAAAGTTGAACAGCATGATCTGATAAGGCAGTATTAGGTTTATTTGGAGTAGTAATTTTCGTTTTGATTGAGTTTTTGTGTTGATTAATTCTTTTTTTTAAATTTTGTTTAGTTTGCCGGATGTAATTAGCATCACAATTAATACAGTCTATTTGATAGATAAGGCATGATTCAGAATCAGTGTTAATTTTATCTTTTAGATTGTTGAAAAAAAGTTGTCCAACTGTATTATGGTTTTTATAAACTGTTTTAATATTATATTTATTTAAAGTTTTTTCTAACTGAAATGATAATTGAGGTATATAAGGTAATCATATGTAATTATTATTATTTATGAATTGATAATTATTAAATTCACATCCTAAATAATTAGGGTATAAATCTATGGAGTTGTTTAAATTGTTATCTTTTTTAAATTTTAGTTTTTTAATTCTATCTGTTATGTGTTTATTAATGAAATTCAAAGGATAATTATTTTTTAATAAGATGTTTTTAATGATATTAATATTGTGTTTGTGAAATTTTTTTGAAGAAAGAGTCGTTGCTCTATCAACTAGACCATATATTAAACTTTTTTTATATTTAGTAGTTGTAGAAGAAAAAAAGTTTAGGTGCCTATCTGTTTTCACATCTTTTCTGTACCAGTTAGTATCAATGGAACCATTTTCATTTCTTATGAGGGTTAAGTCTAAAAAATTGATTGAATTATTTTTATTTTCTTTTTCTATAGTAAATTGTAAACGAGGGTGGATATTATTAAACATTTCATGAATATGATTTATTTTGTTAATATGAGAACCAATAATTATATCATCAACATATCTTTTGTAGAATGTGACATCAGATAAATCCCTCAATATTTCTTCTTCTATCATTTGTAAAACCAAAGAGTAGTAAAACCAAGTCAGCTATTGTACTAGAAATAGGTTGGCCTATTGCTACTCCAAAATTTTGTTTATAAATTTGATTATCAAATTGAAAATAATTAGAATTTAAGATATATTTAGGTAACTGAATTAATAAAATCTTCTTTAGGTATTTCAGTAAGTTTTTCAATTTTTGTCCAATATGTATTTAGAGCTTTAATTGCCAGTTCTATGGGAATATTAGTATATAAGGAAACAACATCAAGTGAAATAAATGAATGTTATTAATGAATTTTTTGAAAGTCCATGAATCTTTAACTCTATATTTATTTACTTCTGTAATTTGAATTAAAATATTTGACAAGTATTTAGATAAATTATATAATGGGCTCATATAAGAAGCAACAATGGGTCGTAGAGGGATGTTTGTTTTATGAAGTTTGGGCAAATCATAAATTTTAGGTGCTAAACCGTTATGTGTAATTAGTTTTTTGTAGGTAGAAATATCAATAAATTTTTGATCTAACCATTGTTTTAAGGTGTTGTTATTAAATGTCTGTATTTTATTAGTAGGATCTTTTTTTTATTTTGTATATTAACCCTCATAAGAAATGAAAATGGTTCCATTGATACTAACTGGTACAGAAAAGATGTGAAAACAGATAGGTACCTCAACGTTTTTTCTTCTACAACTACTAAATATAAAAAAAGTTTAATATATGGTCTAGTTGATAGAGCAACGACTCTTTCTTCAAAAAAATTTCACAAACACAATATTATTATCATTAAAAACATGTTATTAAAAAATAATTATAATTTGAATTTCATTAATAAACACATAACAGATAGAATTAAAAAACTAAAATTTAAAAAAGATAACAATTTAAACAACTCCATAGATTTATACCCTAATTATTTAGGATGTGAATTTAATAATTATCAATTGATAAATAATAATAATTACATATCATTACCTTATCTTATAGGTATACCTCAATTATCATTTCAGTTAGAAAAAACTTTAAATAAATATAATATTAAAACAGTTTATAAAAACCATAATACACTTGGACAACTTTTTTTCAACAATCTAAAAGATAAAATTAACACTGATTCTGAATCATGCCTTATCTATCAAATAGACTGTATTAATTGTGATGCTAATTACATCGGGCACTCTAAACAAAAATTTAAAAAAAAGAATTAATCAACACAAAAACTCAATCAAAACGAAAATTACTACTCCAAATAAACCTAATACTGCCTTATCAGATCATGCTGTTCAACTTTTTCATAATTTCAATTTTAATACCCCTAAAATATTGCATAAAGAAAATAATTTACATAAAAGATTACTCTATGAAATGATAGAGATAAAAAAGAGTCCTAAAGCAATTAATTTTAAAACCGACATTGAAAAACTTAATTCTGTTTACTACAATTTTTTTAACTGTTCTTGGTGCATTCTTTTTCTCCATTTTTGAATCTTCTGCAATTTATAATTAATCTTTTTAGTGAGGTTGTAAATTACAGAAGATTTTGATCTTGGAGTGGAAGAATGCACTATATTTTTAATTTTTAATAAATTTGGAAAAAAAAAGAAAAAAATGTATATCCAATAAATTTCAGAAATGAAACAGAAACAATTCCCCCTCTCTGTAAAATATTCTATTTAAAAAATTTCCATACATTCACTTTAAGGTCACTTGTTCTACAATACAGTGCTAAAGTTAGCTTGTTACTTTAAAATTTTTAAATAATTTATTTACTTAAATAATTTTAATATCGCATAAAAATGATATAACAATAGTTAAGTGGCGTGTTAATTCCGCCACAAAATTATTTTTTATTAAACAAATTTATATTTTTTAACTTCTTTCATCAATTCAAGGTAAGATCCTTTTTGAGGAATTTTTTATTCGTTTTCACTAATTCTTACTTAATTTACAGAATGTATTAATCTATTATTACTGATGAAGACTTGTGAATAAGTCGAAATATATTTAATTTTTCATCACCTTCATACAACTCGTTGTTTTATTTAAAATATAAAATGGCTGCAACATATTTCTCGGAAATTAATAATTAAAATTATTTTCATCAGCCTTATTTCATCGTCTTATTTATAATAATATTATGATTTAATATTGATTTTGCGTATGTCGCCACTGGAACCGCATGTTTAAAATTTATTTATTACCATCCTATTACCTATCTATTTTCAAGAGTGAGTATCAGTTTCAAATGAACTCCCTGTATTCTGAACAACTGGCCGGACTGGCCCGGTATTACCTATGTACAGTTTTTCAGGAAAAACAACTTCAGAAGAACAACTTAAAAGGCTACAGCAGCACCTACCTATTATTTAAATTAAAAATAATTTGAATTTTCAAGTAGTACCCCTTGTTCTTAACTATCAGTTCACATTTTCACATGCAGTTTATCAGTTTTCCCAGTTCGCCATTTACAATACAGTGAAAGCGGCTAGAAAGATGCATTAATTCTGAATTATCTTCTACATGGCATCTATGATGATTTGTGATAACGTGTGATCCACAAAATTTTGTTTCGGAGTTGGCGGTGAACTAGAAAGATAGCAGTTATGTCTGAGTTAAATTCATTATAAAAATAGTTCATGCGAACTGTCGATCATTTGTCAAACTGACAAGTACTAATAGAGCGTATTTCTTCAGATTATTATTTAATAAAATATTTGTTTTTCTCCCAACAAAATATTTTATTTCTAATGTGTAAAATTATTATAAAATATCCCTGACACCTGTCAACACAGGATAACCTAACCTTAAGTCAGTAGTAATTGATAATAGTTCAAATGACCTGCAGTAAACATACTTAGGCCCGGTTTATTCACCTACCAGTAAAGTTCCCAGTAACTACTTGACAATTAACTTTATAGGTTACCAGTAAATTTTCAGTCTTTTCACTTGCTGACAAGTAATTCTATCATATAAGTAGCAACTTGTATGAAACAAATGTTTTTAAATAGATAGTCATGTTTCATGTAAATAGAAGGAAATAGCGCTATACGTTTTGTCATGTGATAAAGTGAAAACTATCAACTGTCAACTAACTAAGCATTAAATTTTACTTGGCAGAAAAAGTAAGCTATAAGTTAATCTGCCCAGTAATGCATTTATAGGTGACAAGTAGTTTATTAGTCCTGTTACTCGGGTAACCTACAAAGTTAATTGTCAAGTAGCTACTGGGGACTTTACTACTGGTAGGTGAATAAACCGGGCCTTAGTAAGACAAGACATACGTGATTCATCTCACAGCCAACTAAGAAAACAAATTTTGTGTCTCACACCGTACGTAGAGATTGCGCTGGATAATTCTAACCGCTTTTGCCTTATGTTGATGAGCTTTATCGGTCTGGAAAATAACTTTTTCTCAAAACCGTTGTGAGATGGATAAATCTAAAATGTTGTAATTCTGATTTTGGAGAACTAAACAGACACTCTCCTCACCAGGGAAAATAAAAGACAGTAGAAGAAAACATGGCCTTCCCCAGTTAATAAAAATATCACGAATATCGGGAGTGTCAGGATATCCGGATAACTCTTGTTTTCACTTCGTAGCAAAAACGCACAGAAACACTGCGTTAGGATAAAACTCTTACTTGTAGGTACTATATAGAGTGTATGACAAAACATGTGGTAGATCACAATATTATCAGAAAAAGTTTGGTTGAATGAACCCTTATAACATACGAGAAAATAATAATTAATAATTTGCCTTAAAATTATCTGAGTACCGCAGGATAATAAGAATTTCACATTGAAGTTGAATCTCAGTTGTTAGTAGTTAAACAAAATTTTATTACTATTACTACTATTACTATTTCTGATTTAAATTTGATATAGGTAGTAGGTACCCTGCATTTCGTTTTTCATAACAAATGTCCTAGTAACAGCACGGCGGCGGCCGCGGCACGGCGAGACAAATATTAAACAAATTTCTGATGTACCTAACAATTAAAGTTTTATATACTACAGGGTGTTTCTCACCGATCGTGCAAAGGTGTAGTGCGTTAAAGTTTGATAAATTTGAATACTAAAACTACTTGTTATTTTTTTTTAATATTTTCCTGATGGTGTAATATCAACAAAATATATCGCAAATAGCAGAGGTTCACAATTCTGATATTTACTACGGCAGTTTTTCCTTTTAACGTATAACGTAATTAATAAAAAGTATTTTGTAGATTTTAATTCTTGTCTTTGGAAGATTATTACAAGAAAATTACCACTATAGAAAAAAAAGTTAGTTAATTAAGGTATGCATTGCTAGTAACAACGTGCCACCGTTTTGTGCGATCGGTTTGTGTGCTTCCCTATGCGAAATGTTCCATTGCAAGTGGCGACTGGTTTTGCTGCTCTGCAAGCAAGGATGTTGTATGTTTTTCAACAGCTATTTCAGATAGGTACAACGTGTATTTAAAAATTTACAGTATGTTTCAGCATAATTCTTCATAGCGCCTGATCAATTTAAGGAAATTAACGGGCGACAAGGGACTATAATTAAGACAATGAAGAAGAAAAAGAAATTTAAGTGCATATTTTAGAATCAGAATAATTTTCTTTATGTTTGTTTGTATTGTTCTAACTACATATACCTTTAAAAGTTAAGTTTTAATGGAATGACTTTTCGGGTATTGCAACACCTACCTAATCATAATTTTAACCTCTTATATATTACCTGTGTCCTGTGCACACCCTCTAGCATTTATCGGGTTCGTGCTCCCCGTGTTAAACGCAGCACCACTACTGAAAGTTAATAGAGGTTTCTAATAAATAAAGATAAAATCAAGCACCCAGAAGGTGAACTAGGCTAATAAAATTAGTTTATTTTATCTGTAGTTCCAATGTAATAAGCTGGAAATACTAGGGACCACGGGCATAACTGGCTCAACGTCGAGCGTGGGTATAAACGGATAAGAGTTATTGATATGAGCTCCCAGCTAATGAGTTCTGAGATTGCCCAGCCCTTTATCACTTGCTCAGAATTAACATATTACTATACTAAACCACCCCGTTAAAGACTCAGGACCTATTATTGTATTATAAGATAGGCATACATTAAGTGCCTAGTACCAACTTAAATAATTCTGATTATCACAACGTAAACGGTGGGAAAAATGAGGAGCTTCAAGGATTTGCCTTGTTATTTATACCAACACTAAGTGTAGGCAGTAAAAATTCCTCGAATATTTTGCAAATAAGCTTCTTCAGTTTTGTATGATGTTCGGGAAAGTTACGACATTCCTTATGTGATAGCACCCACATTAAAGGGGCTTGGAAATTTCCATCACAGTTTTTTTGAATACGCTGTATTCGGCCGTTGACCCTACATCGTCTATAGAATTTAGTCACCCAAAACTTTATCACATTCCTAAAATTTGCTCTAAACATAAATACTAAGTACTTAATACAGTTCTGCTACTATATCAAAATCTAAAAGCTATTTATAGTAATATTTTCCTTTAAGTTTAAGGCTGGCGACAAAATAAATAGTTTACATTGGTGTGAAAACTAAAGATTCAATCTGAACACTGTATGTATAAAATTATCTGTGGCAAGAACCAATGAACCATGTCGCGTATTAATTGTTTTAACCAGGTGTCGGATATTCAAATTTGTGCCAAACGTTTATAGCCTGAACGCAACGATTCATATAAGAAATTAGAAAACTCATAAATACACTCTTACTATTAAAAATATACAACTTTGAAATTATTATACCATTGGAGGAATAAAGTATTATCAGATTAAAAGGGAAATTTACAAACTAATTTCATCAGTCATCACTGTTAACGGTTAGTTTAATAATATTCAAACAATTCCACATTCTTTCCTTTATTTTCAGATTTCTCAATTGCATAGCAATCATACAGGGAGAGAATCGTTTTAGGTAGAAAAGGGAAATGATGCTGTATACTGAACATCGTAACCTGGCGGACCCGGAAAATCCGATAAAGCAAGGTTGAGAAGGCTTATAAAACATCAGTTCCACTACACAATAACAAAAAACAAATGGAGAATACAAAATGCAAAAACGCGGTCGCATCTTCTAGGTGGCAAATTTTATCCATGTTATGAGTTTACGGAAACCGATATCCCTTTCGTTATTTTAAAATGTTCGAACAGGAAAAACTTTTACAGATTTAAAAAGGATGAGTCAGTTTAAAATAAAATAACTTGTTCAGTAACAAATATCTACAGCCATAAACTCATAAATATATAAAAGAAACATGAAAGCTCATCGGATAGGAAGCGCCATGTAACAAACGATAACGGAAACTTGATGGATTTTAAACAAGCATATCTTATTACACGGTTTACATTTTATGCAATATCTACACCATTAATTCTACTCGGATAAAAAGTCACTACATGCATTTCTGTATCAGATATAGGTAAGTATGTTTCCAGAGGCGTCATATGATTACCCACCGCTTCCATTGCAAGCGTTCGTTATCGCTGATCCGACAGCTTGTTGTTTGACTACTGAGTGTAACATCCTATTCACACCTAGAAAACATGCAGATTCTTTCCTTAGTTATATTTTCCCATTATATACCTATATTGCCTTTAAAGAAAACATATCAAGATTTTAGTAATCTACTCTCACACATCTCTGCTAATTGTTTATTATAAAGTTTAATAATTTAATAATTTTGTCTCACTGCGTTGAGGTTGTTATTTGCAAACTAATTAAAATATCGTTCTTCCTACTAGCATTGCATCTGTTAACAATGAATCTAGGAAAAATAATCCATTGAAAAAAAATCCACGGAAAAGAAAATCACCAAAAAATATCCATAGAAATAAAATTCATAGGAAAAAAGCCAGCGAAATAAAATCCAAATACAATTTATTTACTTTTTATTTACACAATATGATTAAAATAAAAAGTAGTGGATCAACTTAACTACTCATAGTAGGAATTAAGATGGAGAAAAAATGCATGAGACACACTTGTAAATCACAAAATGTATACGCAAATACAAAGAAAATTATTTTTTTGTAGCTACTCCTTATTATGTAGTAATAAAAAATAACAAGTATAGTTTAGGTGTTTTCATGTAAAGTGAAATACACAAACATAATGTGAACAGAACAGATACTACTTATTCATTAGTAAATAGTACTCGTATATTACTAACCTAAATACTTTGTGTTTATTTTCAACCTTCCATTATTCACATATGCGTGTGCTTCACTTTACATGAAAGCACCTAAACTACCTGTTATTATAATAACAAGTAGTTTATACTATAGTGATTACTACATAAAGAGTACAAAATAGTTATTTGTATCACAAGGCCAGAAACAGCACATTTGCGAGTGCGAGTAAGGCTGCAGGGTGAGGCGGAACCCCGAGTCCTGTAAGTAGGAGCACTCGCAAAACTGTTTCTGGACGTGTAATACCAAAGACTATCCTCACTCCTAATACACAAGATATTTTGTGGCGATGTTTGTTTAAATAAATTAAATTTACATTTAAAATTTAGTACTAGTATTAGGAATATTTTTTATGATTTTAAAATCAAGATTCCTTGTTTCCTGGTACCTATTCATTAAACTTAATTCATTTATTTTCTTACAATTTCCATTGAAGTTTATTTATAAATTTCATTATCTTTGATTTAATATAAAGATTATATTCAAATCACCACAGTGGCTCAAATAGGTAATCGTATTTGTAAAATTTTGCTAATTTATTTGTTTGATCGTCTCCGACAGCGATTCACAAATTTGACTTTGACAGATTGAGCCGATGCTGCCAACCAATCACCTTCAATTCCTATATTTTGCCGGCCAAGGCCGGAGAAACGTCTGTTTATGACAGTTGCGCGATGCAGAAACTCAGTGATGCCGACCGGAGGAACAAATAAATAATTTTATACGTATCAGTGTTTGGCGCTTTGGTGCAGTTGTTATTCTTTACTGGGTGACAAGGAGAGCTGGTCTTTGTGAGTTACACCCCTCTCGGGGGGCGTAACAATATTGCATAGTAGGTAATAAATTAGGGTTCAGATTTTTAGGCATTAAATATTCTCATTGTAGGCAAGCAAAAGGGTACCTAAATAATGCAATATCTAAGCTAAAATAGCACGTAAAAAATTTAATTTGAATTTAATTTTAATTGAAGCACAAAGAAAATTTGAGATATAATTAGGATGAATAACATAAATTCGGTGTCAAAAACACTCACATTGTCCTTAATTTTACATTAAAAAGTGACTAAGAATTAATTAAACAATAACGCGTTCTCAAAAATAGAAGACATAATAAGAAACGAACGTCAGTGCTACTCCATACCTCGAATAGGTGACGGGACATCGTTTACACAACAATCCCGCCTATACAATGAGCGCGAGTCACCATTGTATTATTTTACCTAAACTTAGCTTCACACATTAGCGGATTATAACTTTCTATTACAAACACTTAAACAGGTAAGACAAATTCCAAATGTAATTCTACATGTTCGCAAAACCTTTCCTCGAAAACTACTAAATATTTTGCATAAATTAAGAAAGTACTTATGTGTTTTCTAGAATTGGCAAGTGTGGCACTGTAATAAAATAGATTTTAGGCGAATTATAGGAATTAAACACTGCAAATGAACTATATTCCACCACATTTTTTAGAAATATGCACATCTTTGAAATAGGTATTTTAGGCAATTTTATATTTGGTTTTTATGTTATCAAGAATAGTTGTTTGTCTGCTTTTGAACCGAAAAGATAGATGCCTAAAAATCTGACACATAGCAATAATACTTGGACTTTGTAAATGTAGTGGTAAAACAGTATTGAGCCCACTCCGAGTTGAATGGTGCTTTCAGAAATTTTCTAGGCCTTCTAGATAGATAGATTTTCAATATAGCGGTCATAAAAAATAAAAAAGTTGACTATCGCAGTTTGAAATCTACAAGACCTAGAAAATTTCTGAAGGGACAATTAAACGAGTGCCCAAAAATATAAAGTTACCAAGTTTGATTAAAATAGTGTCAATGGTATTCAAGATATTTTTTTTTCTGAAATCGTCTGAGATATTAATTAACATTTAAATTTCATGCGCCCTCTTCGGGGGCTGTAGCTCCTTAACAAAGGGTTTCCCAACGTATGTTCGTATGAAATTTTTTTCTTCTCTTGAAACTTAAAACTCAACGAATAAAATTGACCAGGTAAAGGTTACCTTATAAGTTCTAAAACTAAATCGTTTTTTTATCGACTGTGGCATGCCACCGCACACTTATTTCTGTAAAAGAAAAGATTTGGTATTGAAGTCACAGTGCAGTGGAGTATTTTTACCCTGTCTATCAATTATTGAATACTCTTTAAAGTGTATTATAAAAAATTATTACTTATTGTAATGTTTCGGTCGAAAATTATACGAAATATGTATGTTATTAATGTTATTATCTATAGTTTATTCCATTCACTTACAACTCATAGAATACGAAAAATATTTTAGTTAATATTTATTATGTCACTACTGTGAATTCCCGCAAGTAGTAGGTATACATTGGATATGATACATACAGTGTATGTACACATCGTTTGGATTGTTTACAAAAGTGATAACCATGAAAATCTAACATAGAGTGCGGTTGTTGTGGTTTAAGCACTTGATACAAACTTGGAAACCGGGCGCGGCTCCTATGTGGTAAAACTAATAAACCTAAATTTACATCGGACAAGTGCTTTAATCACTGATATGGACGCGAAAATATAAATCAAAGGGAGTTTCGGAAAATATACTTATTTTATGTGTTAATATTTCCTCGGTCATTTTCAGAAGTTCAAAAGGCATCACTGGTCCGCATCGTCAACACCGCACGAACCGTACCTTAAGTTATGCGTACGATAAATAATACACTGATCTATTAGATAATCTAATAAGCGCAACTTTGCAGTAATTTATCTTAATATATTTCTAATTCAGAATTCCACAACTGACGATTTTAATCACGATCTCTCTAGTTCACGTGAATCCTAAATTGCCACAGATTTAATTGTAATATACCGAGACTGTAATAAATTCAGCTACCTCATATTTTATTTCATAACTTTACTGCTTCTAATGAAGGTCTGAAAGTGAAATATAAAATATAAATGAAGCCTGTGCAAGTTTCAGATTAACTAGAAAGCACGCCCCTGTTCATCTATTCTTGTTTAAACGAAATCCACTAACTCCCAAGTTTTATTTGAACATTAATATATCCACTTTTAATAAAAAAATCTACTTATTACAATGTCAAACTTTATCTTTACCTTAAAATACAGCGGCTTAAACAGGCGTTGCTCTATAACAAAGCCCACACTTCCAACTAAATCCAATTTATTTCGTACTTTTAGTTTATCTGTGATCAAGTTCAAAGCCGCCAGGATTCAGTTTTCTCTAATTTTCCAGTCACTGTATGTATTGGTCTCCTAAAGAACTGGAAAGTAGTTTCATAGTAAAACTTTTCGAAGCTTTCTAACGTGTGCATATTATTCCCTTGCAGATATGTCGGTGAAATGTTTACTTCTTCCATTGCAACAAATCTACCCTCCTAGACTGTATAACGCATAGGGACAATAAAACTACGACTTTATGAGATAGGTGAAAACCCCGAAGAAAACATTTCTTATGCTTTACCCCCGTCTTTTCGGGGAACCGAAGCAAATAAGATATACTGCCGCTACGTTTCAATCTCACGGCTACAAATCTGCGTAAAATAGTGGAAGGACGTATCGTACGGATTAGAAGGATGCAGGAAAAGCCCTTTATACTTCCCTAATGAGAAAAGGTTGCTGTAGATAAGAAAAAGAGGCTTTGTTCCCTTTTACTGAAAGGGTCCGCTAATAATTACTGTTACCATTGGTTAAGAAGCACATGTAGCTAACTAACCAACCAGTGTAAATATCTAGAAAGGATAAAAATTGTTCTTTTTTTCAATTTTAGGGATAAGAATCTTATAGTGATGGTATTTATACGGAATCTCGTCGACATAACTTACCAATTTGCAACCAACGCAAGTTTAGTATCATAAATTCTTGTAACTACGACCATTATTTCATATTAAGACCATATTTCGTAAATCTTCTAAATATCTATATCTGAATAAACTAAAGACATACGTCAATTTCATACCTGAAATTAACACACGACTATATTTGGAAAAAGTAATTGAAATGAATCCCGAAATAGGCTAAATATTTCCTATAATGCGTGAACTGTAGTAGTATTTAAAGAAAACTAACGCACCTGCAAGGGCAATATTGAAGGCAGAAGTGTGAGAAGTTAGAAGAGTGGGTTCGATTAACAACTAGAACGTTACCATCTGCACATAATTTACATTGTGTTTAAAATTGCTTTAAAATGACTGTTAACGTAGAGTTTATCAACTTGGTAGAAGCCAAGCTACCTTTGCGCATATAGATTTTAACGATTCTAGGTATCTCAAGATAGTGTAACAAACACGAAATGTCACTGCATCATTCTCTGTTACACACATTAAATGCCTGAACTTAAAAGTGAAAGAAACAAGCCAGCCCTTCGGTTGTAAGAGGAAACAACAACACACCGCATCAGAAAACAGTGACGCTGAGAATGTTAAATTTTCTTGATATAGGTAACAATACTGCCAGGGGTACGGACCTTTTCAGTGCAGAACTATATTCTTAGAAACAATATTTGCTTTGTGTTCTGCTTTTCATGGAGAAGCTGGTTCAACGATTTCCTTATGAATTCTTTTCTTCCATACTTAATATTTAGTGTACCTATCCATTTCCTTTTTAGTGCCAAGCCTATTTGATCTGATGAATCATAGAAATGTATCACGGTATGAATCCTTTACGTACTGGGGAAAATTTAATTTAATTCAATTAAGGGCCGCTTTTACAATACTGGTATAAACCTGGAACAAACTGTTCCTCCGACAACTACCATGGTTACAATTGTTACAAAAATTGTAACCCTGGTAATTGTCTGAGGAATAACCTATTCCAGTTTTATACCAGTATTTTAAAATCGGCCCTAAGTCGGTATAGTAGGACCTTATGACTCGGTTAAAATATTTTCCCTAAGTTAGAATACACCCTATACCCTGTATTAAACATATTTCCTAAGAGTCTGTACTAATGTTCAGAATACAGTAAAATAATTAAAATCGAGTAATATTTAATTACTTTATAAGAACGTGTTGAACATATATATTTTTCGCCGATTGTTTAGATTTAACATTAATTTAAAGATTATTTTTAATATTTTTTATGTTATTAGTATCAGCAAGCATCTGTTGCTATGCAGTTCTTACTGGTTGCAATGAAAAAACAAACTGCAGCAATGTCATTCTATTTGTTGTGAATAAAATAGTTTTTATCTTGTTAATTAGTAGATATTAATTAATTTATAATACATTCACAAAGGAAAATGACGAAGAAATGTTCACCCCATCCGAAATTAAAGAACTCCTGAAAAATATGAAACTTAAATTTAATTCCTTATTAAAAATTTCAAATTTGTTTGTTTTTCGCAGCAACCTGATTTTGAATGCTACTGTCAGCAAAAGTGGAACTTAGGAGCCAGTCAATTGTCAGTCAATGCATGCTTTTACTGTCAATCGGAGAAAAATTTATTGAATTCCTGCTTCAAATAAAAACTAGTCGTCTCTGATCACCATTTTCTAATTTATATGGATGAGATAAAATACAATGACCTGAATTACCCGACTATAATCTAAAATCAGTCGTTGGCTTTTGTCAGAATATCGTCCGATATAAGAAAAATCAAAGAAATATGTGATTACGGTCAATGCGAATAGACTTCTATTGGAGTTTCTTAGTAACATATATCACGGAAATGGAGTATAATTCTTAAAAATAGGACAGAAAAACCATCAGCTCTACTCGCTGTCTGTTGTTTGGTGAAGATTAAAAATAAAGTGAAGTAGGTACTTAGTTTTGTTCAAGATGATACTGTAGAACATCTCAACTGACTGATATTAGCACTTATTTCTGATTCTTACAAAATGAACATGATTTATGAACTTGATTCAAAAATTAAAATTTTCATATAGGTACACTACCTGACTCCATTAAAAATGAACTGGACCAGGTTTTCTTTTGGTTGATACGGAAATACCAAATAAGAAAAACACTATACCACAAGAAGTTTAAGAAAGGTAAGCTTCTTAAACTGTTTGTCTTTCTTATTTGGTATTTCCATATAAACCAAAAGAAAAAAACGTGGCCCTGTTCAATTTCAATGGAGTCGGGTGTGCTTCGTACAATTTTAAAATACATACTTAGTAATTTACCTAGGTTGAATATGTCGGTAGGAAACAAAATTTACAATCGGTGAAATCGGACACTAATTTTGAATATTATAGCTTTGGTAATCTAATTTCAATGAAATATAATGTTATATTTTACTACTGAATTATCAAGCATTAAAGCAGGCTAACGCTGATTGCAATTAAAACCGAATGGAAAAGTTTTTAATATGCGTCTGTATTCTGTTTGTTGTGCACGCGCGCTATAAAAAAGTTCATGATTTTTTGTGGCTTTTTTATGGACAGTGGGTCTGTCAAAACCCACTTAAGTTTTAAATGTCTATTAGATCTATAAAAACACCGCGGTGTGTTGAAACAATTACGAACATCTACGATGTTCCGAGGAATGTAATATTAGTTAATTAGTTCTTTGCTTTGAGGGGTTCCTACTGCGCTTCCCACACGTATTGCTGATAGTTTTGTATCTTTGATCTTATTTAATAGGCGAGTTTCTTTTCAGAACGTTCATATCGTAAGAGTTGGAACGTAGTACGGTGATCAATGTTCCCTTGTAAGCTGGATCAGTAATACTTAATAATAATTCTTTAATAATTCTATATAAATTTATTGTTACTAGGGGTGACTTCGTATTCGGGGACGGTATAATCTGAATTTTCCGAATTTCGGTCCCTACTATATTAATCTGACTATCGCATTCACCTGTCACGTGACAGACGTCGACCAATGAAAGTTACGCATTTGTCTCATAACAGCCAATCAAATCAAAATTACTTGAAAATTTTGACACGGCGAATATTGCACTAGTGCTGATATTCGGTAATCACCCGCGATGGCGACTAGATGAAACTAAACTTCAATTAATGACAGTTATACAATAAATAAATTATAAATTATAATGAAGCGTACAATTAGTATATTAAATTTATATGGTTTATGCGATAGTCTGAACAAATATAACTCGAGCAAAGCATATTACTTAAAATTTTTCCTTTGCTGTCGCACGCGTGTTTGTTGCCTCTTGAAAACTGCCCTCTCGCTTCGCGATCGGGCAGTTTTCATGGAAACAACAAACACTTGTGCGACAGCGCGAAAAAATTTTCGGTAATATGCCTTGCACTTGTTATATTGTATATGAAAATAATTGTTCTAACATCTTTACACCAAATATTTAAAAACTATGGTGTTCACATAGTAGTTATTAATTTAAAGTGTTATAATAACTTGTTTTTTCAAATGTTAATTTGCCGTGGTTGATGTTTTCCAACTTTTTGTTTCGTTATTTTTAATGTTTTTCATATCATCACTTTATAGCCTAATTTTTGGTTCATTTTTAATTAATTAATTTTTTAATCTTGTGATATGGGTTCTTAAATCATTTTCTTTTTGTTCTTGTCGTCGTTGTCTAAAGATGTTTGGTTAACATTTTCCGTCAATTTTTGCAACAAATTCGTGGGTTAGACAAGGTTTTGACTGAGTTTTAATCTATTCACCCTTTGCCCACTTAGAGCTTCAATGTACCTACCTATCGTCATTAAGATATAGTATTATTTTATAGATAATTGCTATGTAAAAAATTGATTAATATTAATTTGTAATATGGTTTTTCGCTAATAAAATATTATTATTATTATTATTATTATTATAATTATTATTATTAATATTATTATTATTATTATTATTATTATTATTATTATTATTATTATTATTATTATTATTATTACTATTATTATTATTCAAACACTGCACCTTATACCCACATCATTAGTAATAGATTTTCCATGCTTTCACATACAAAGCGAACACGAAACAAAACCATACATTCAAATAATGCAGCAGCTTTTAATTCATAACCTACAATATACCTATGCGATTAGAGAAGTGGAATTAAATTGCAACTCACCATAAAACACGAACTTCGCCATGAAATACATTTTTTCTATGGCCGTCAAATGGAATAACAGTAGTTACCTATTTCCAACATCAAATAATAAATAATCTGACATATTGATGCTGCCTATTTGAGCTGCGTTCCTATGTTACGAAGATAAAAATGAAAAAATAGCATATTGTTTTATTAGGATCACAGGATTTTTTGTATTGTGTCTGTAAGGTTACGGAGACAATTGACCTTAAGTATTTTGAACCAATCAGAACGCTTTATTTTGATGATGTTACCAATCATAATCTAATGTAAGCGGCAATCACACGAGTAGGTGTGTGTTTTGTTTACTTTTCGTATCTCGATTTTAAAAATAAATTTATGTTAAATACTTCTTTCTGTCAATTGTCTAGTTGAATACCACTCGTGAATGATTTTTCCTAGGCAATTATCACAGTTGATATCACGACTGCTTGTTGCGTTGACAATCGGCCCAAGTCCGAAGGACGCGGGCCGATTGTCTTAAAGCAACAAGCAGTCGTGATATCAACTGTGATAATTGTCGGCAAAATCATGATCACTAGTGGTATTATACAGTGTGTGGATAAAGTTTAGAACATATTCAATATCTCCCGAAATATTATTTTTTCTGGAAAACGCTCGGACAGGTATAGCGATTTGCATTACGGCGCATATTTTAAGATGCTTCAAATTTTTTTTGCCTTAGTCATTTTTTTGTAGTGACGTCGTCGACTTTTTTTTAAATAGAAACATGTATATTTGATTGTCGCATTGGATAGACATTGTTTTTCTCTTTTTAAGCTTCTAATATTTTTATACCCTTACATAAGAAAATTTTTGAGAAAATTACTAAAATAGTTTTACGTCTCAGTAGGCCGATCTGGAACAGCGGGTGGAGCTCCAACTCGAAGCAATTGTTTAATTGTTCAACAAGAGTTTATTTTTCGCCTTGGACACTGTCGAGCTGTAAACGGATATGAATTTGAACATCTACTATAACAATTTATCGATCATTTCTTTGCGTGTCATTTAAAGCTATCAACATTTTTTTTCAATTTCTTGTTAATTTAATTTATTTAATTTATCTTTTTTTATAAGCTTATGTACTTTTATACTCACATTTCTGTTCACTTTAAAGTAATAAGCTTAAATAAACAATTGCTTTGGGAGCTGCACCCGCTGTTCCAGATCGGCCTACTGAGACGTAAAACTATTTTAGCAATTTTCTCAAAAAGTTTCTTATGTAAGGGTATGAAAATATTAGAAGCTTAAAAAGAGAAAAACAATGTCTATCCAATGCGATAATCAAATATACATGTTTCCATTTAAAAAAAAATCGATGACGTCACTATAAAAAAATGACTGACACAAAAATTTTTTGAAGCATCTTAAAATATGCGCCGTAATGTAGATCGGTATACCTGTCCGAGCGTTTTCCAGAAAAACCAATATTTCGGGAGATATTGAATTTGTTCCAAACTTTATCCACACACTGTATATGACAATTGACCTGAACTATATTTTGAAGCAATCAAAACACTACATTTTGATGACGTTAACCAATCACAATCTAATGTAAGCGGCAATTAACCCTAGCAGGGAGATTGCCGCGGCAATTACACGACTAGGTTTTGTTTTGTTTTCATAGTATCGAGTTTGCTCGTTGCTCATAGATGGCACTACTTTTACCCTACTGGCTCTGCCTACTGCAGGCCGTGCCTACTGTTTTTACATAAAAAAGCAAGGACATTTCTAGCAGTTACTTGAAGAAGTTATTTCATGAATATGTTACCGCTAAAGCTCGAAACCCGTTAATGTACACATTACCTACCTAGCTAATCTGCAGATAAATGATTTGCTCCGTTAACGTGCGGAATCAAGAATTTTTCGCATTTTACCTAGTTAAGGTCAAAAGTTTGTTTCTCGCATTTTCTTATTTCCCTACTCCTTCTCACTTTGCCCCACTTTTAAGTTTGCTTCATTGTAATAATATTTTAAATCGTTTACAATTTTTTAATTGATTGATTCTATCAACAAATTTGTTGATTGTTTGATTGTATTAACTTGATTCTTTAGATACCCAAAAATAAATAAATAACATTATGTTAATTTAAACGTATAGAAACATCGCTATTGTTCCAGCAAAGATCTTATTTTCACTTAAACGAGTAGGTAATGTGCAGATTATCTAGGTAACTTGCAGATTACCTAGATAATCTGTAGAATAACTGATTTCTGAATTTTACCGAAAGTAACAAATACACAAATAATTATATTTCATACGATAATTTCTACTTGATATCACTTGTAAAACATAAATTAAAAACATTTTTTGAACATTTAATTTTAAACATCCTTGAGAGATTAACTGGTGGTGCTGGAATTTTCAAAATAACATTTTAACTCCTGAAGCAGTACTATTACCTAACATTTGGGACGTTGGACTTAATCGTCATAATTTGGCCTCTTGCATCTACACTTTTGAGATTTCCCATTCATAATGAATATCCCTCTGTCTGTCCCTCTATTATTACAGTCACGAATTGCCAATGTTAACCCTCAAAATTTATTATTCGAATAAGATACTCTCTCTTACATCTTGCTTACTTTATAGCTCTACAATTACTTCCTCACACCTCCTCTGCAATATTTTCACCACGTTTTCTTGCAAACGTTTCTAATTTATTTATCTTCCGTTCGATAAAGTTCGTCTATCCAAACAAATTATAAGCACATACGTACCAGAAACAATAAGTGTAACACTTAGAAATGAAAGTAATGTAAGGTTTATATGAAGCAATATGCACATACTACCAAAAATACACTAGCGGGAAGATGACTACCATTCATGAGGCACAGATAAGCAAGAGAGAGGAAACGCACTTTGACATCGTAATTCAGGCTGAATCATTGTTTACAAGTTTAAATAAATTAATGAAAGATACCTGCACCAAAACATGACGCATCTTCGAACACAAACAAGCCTAAAAAATGTTTAGCAGTAAAACGTTTGCATTATTAATCTTGTTTTAGTTCTATATTTCAGATAAATAATACTTATTAAAAATTTAGTATAATAGGCTCTAAATATAATATATTTGATTAATTTTTATTTAATTTATTTCTACCAATTCAGAAACCTAAAGAAAAACTTAATTTTGTCTTCATTAAAAAAAAAAAAACATTGGAACAACGTGTAATATCAGATTTAAAACATCATACCAAAGGAAAACTTAAAAATCTAAAAAGAAATACTAAGATTTGTAAAAGTCCGTGATTTTCCCTTTGCAAAATATCGAAAAGGTTATATTCCCGAGCATTCCAGGATTTCCAAAAAAAAGTAAACCGAATCAGAATTTATTAACCATATATGCTACTATTATAGACGATCGTAAAAATAGTTTGAAATATTATGGAAGAACATTTAAGTAATTATTGCTACCTACAGCATGATTAATTTCGTAAATAAGCAAAAACATATAAGAATAATCATAATATTTGGCGGCAAACTCAAATTTAAGCAATGAAAACAAACAAAAAAAATCGCAAAAATAATTGTGTCTATAATACGAAGACACCCTTAACTCGCCGCGTTTTTAAACGTCAACCTGAAAGTCTGACTACCCTACAGCTATAGGGTGCCTTGAAGGATATTGATAGATTTGTACCCTATAGCCTACCCCGTTAAGGTATTATTATATTATAAGCAATGATGGTACTCAAACAAAAATACCCTACTATAATTTAATTATTTTCAACAACTGTAAATATAATTAGGTAGGTATGGCATTTATATCAGTACAGACTAGGCACACGCATGTAGTTTGAATAATACTAATAATATAGTAAATTCCAAAACTTTATGTACTTCAAGGTCAGACAACTGAAGTGTACAACGACGTACGAAGAACTGTCAAATTGACAATTACAGCGGCGTAACATGAATTATACATCTTAATAAGTGTAGCAATCATTAAAAATTGTAAATTGAGGGTAAAGCGAACAACTTAGAACATTAAAAGGAACGAAAAAATATATATCTCCTGACTGATCTGGACCAGCTACATCGGCGCACGTCATGTCCTAACTTAGTTCGTATGACCTTGAAGTACATAAAGTTTTGGAATTTACTATAGCATTATTTTACTATACGTCCCAAGGCCAACTCACATAAGTTTATCCATTTTTCTGATTATACTTACATAAATTGACGTTAATTTTCCTGCTAGAGCATACCAATTTTCGAAATAAGTGGTGGTTTCCCATCCCAAAAAGCAGATTGAAACCACACGTATTATCTAACTTCCATCTACATACGAAGAACATTTAGGTCAATTATAAAACTAATTAAGGTTAAGTGTTATGTCAAAAAATCTTGATGCATCATGAATCACACATAGGCACTACATCTGATTAGAATATGGTTTTACTGCAGGTCTACCGAAGACTTTGTTCAAGCCTACACGGCTTTTAGCGTCAATTAGTCGAAGTGATAAGTAAGTCAAACCCTGAAATCGACGGCACGCTGCGATCGTAGATCAGCGTCATCACAAACGCAACACGAACTTTATCAGATACAGATGATTCAACTTGAGAAAGTTAGCTGACAAATATTTAGCTTTATCTTTATCAAAGTCACACAAGTTTGTCATCGAACCGTCTTCACGCGCTACTTATGATAACGTTACATGTCAAAAGAAACATTAGTAAACACTGATCGAGTGTATGAGTATGTAATTGTAATAATTGAGAGATATAGAATTGATAATTTCAACTGCACATAAAGTTTGAGGAATCGAAAGGTTTAACCTGCATAACTTACTGTAACCCACTTTACCAACTAATGTGGTTACATTAATCGGAATAGATAAATGACAGTTAAGAGTGTTTAAAATAACAACTCTTAAAGTACTTCGTAAACATTTAAATTGTTGGACAATTTTATTCCAATAATATTCCACTGTTATTTTGTTAAATATCTTCGTTATTTATCACCCGATTTTGAAAAACTTTTTTTTGATATATTAACAATAAAAGGACTTATCAAAAGAGGTATCACAAAGGGTATCTTTCCATTTACATTTTTAAAGTTGGGGTTGCTATCACTTAGGGGTTGCAGGGTGGGGGTATTAAAATTACCTGTGTAAACTGCAATTTAAAACCAAAAATCTACGGGTCACAGGATTTTCCGCAAAAACATTAAATAACCAGAATACGATTTTTGTGCGATACTTTATCATCACCCTGTACATATGTTTATCCTGTTTCACTGCAGAGGTACAAGGATCCCATGGTTGTTGGGGGTTGTTGTAGTATAATCCTATCTTCTTACCTATTCTTCTTCCTATCCTTTCTATTCTTACCTAATGTTGGAAAAAATGTGTTATGTCACGTAGGTACTTCCATTATTCTTTAATATACGGATTAGAGAGAAATTAGCATGGGAAAATTTTGCATTTCGGTAAATTCTCAAATCTTTTTATTTATTAAAATTTCCTTAGGTTAATGAAAATTCTTAATTTTTCGTGAAATAATATTTTAATAAAAATGGTACATCAATTTTTACTTTCCTATACCACTACTGGTATACCTATGGGCAGTAATTTTCGCGGAAATACGTGTTTTGGACCTCCAAAAACCCAAAAAGTAGTTTAGAAACAATGTCTGTCTGTGGGTGGGTGTGTATATGATGCCTCTAACGCAAAAACTAGTTAACCGATTTTGATGAAATTTGAAATGAAGGGGTATATCAAAACTTCATCGACAAAATAAGCTTTTCAAAAAAATCCTAAACCGGAAGCGGAAGTTAGACATGTTTTTTTTGGTAGCATTATTTTAAGAAGTAGAATTTTGAAAATCTGAGTAGCGAATATGAAAGAAGGACATAAATTCAAGGGAAACAGTTCTTTCCGGACTCTCTTTAAAATGGCGGCCGGTATGAATTTTTCAAAATTTTTACTTTAATGCCCCATATCTCAAAACCAGTTATCTGATCAGGTTCAGCAACAACTTGTATGAATGCCTTTTGGCGGTACTATACCGAGTGGGTACTTTCAAAGCCGAACATAGGGGAATTGCATTGTAACTGATCTTTATAATAGATTCCTGCTCGCCATTTAAACCCACAAGGATGGTAATGTCTTTATTATAAAAACCCCTGCTCTACTGAATACTCGTTATTATTCATATTATTTGATATTAATAACAGAAACATCGACTGATTTCAAATAATTTAATTGACAGATAAAAAAAAGTTGACAATCATAGCAACCTATATTATTTCAAAATAGCATTATTTTATAATTTTTTTTACAGAAAAAGATAACTAAGTACTAACATTTATTGGTACCATCAGATGCGCTGTATTTTTGTCGTTCTATTCATACCATTACCATCCTTGTGGGTTTAAATGGCGAGCAGGAATCTATATAAAGGTTAGTTACAATGCAATTCCCCTATGTTCGGTTTTGAAAGTACCCAGACGGTATACTATGAAGAAAAATTTATTTAGTAAATACAAAAACGGTCGCAAAGACGGCGCTCTTCCAAAAATTTTGACATTTTTGAAAAGTTATTACAAAACAACTGACCACACGATTTTGTTTAAAGTTTCTACACTTAGTATGCAGCTACGAGGTTTTGAAAATCGGAAATTCATGCTCCTATAGCTCCTTTATTACTCAAATATGAAAAAAGTTTAAATATAAAAGTTGGTCAGTATGTAGATTTGCATTCTTCCAAATTTAATCACGTATACAGGGTGTTTGCTACGGATGCGCGTCTCTTTTCTGTACGTACCGAACTCCTATGGTATCGTTTGCCGCGTTACGCATTCCAGTGATTTCCAGAAACTGCCTCGAGGTCGAGAACTATACTGTTGAATACCAAAAACGAAATGTTTTTTTTAGTATGGGAAAGTCCAGGGGAGGTGTGCAACCCCACTTTTTTATCCTTGTTTTTGTGAGTTCGTGTATTAATGTAAGTATGTGTTTAATCTCCGGCTACTTTGGGCTACTTTTAGCGTACACATGTTGGCGACATTGCTAAGAAATAATATGGCAACCTTGATTCAGAGGATTAGTACTCTGGGACCGGCACACGTGCTGAGCTGTATTGAGCTGCAGCTATACAAATTTGTGTACAAAGAATGATTACGTCATTTGTTGACAAATTTATGTTTTGCAGAAAATGTCTTCTTATTTTTTTTACCTCCGTTAACAATTTCAAATCTTATTTAGCATTAGACTTCCATTGTTGACTTGGTTCTGAGGTCTTTCCTCATACGGTAGTTACTTTAGATAGTTTAAGTTTAGTAGTTTTCCTGCTGAAGATGATAGCTTAGCTGCTGAAATACGTATTTAGGTTTTACTTAAATATTTTAGTGGTAGGGGTTTGTGTTCCTAGTATTTATACTTAAACCACCGTCTTCAATTATTTCTAAATATTATATTCTTATCAAAACAAACTCTGATTGCAGCTTTTAAAACAAATCATTACAACAATAAACACAACTGGACAACAATACTAGCCAACTCGTTAATTTAACATTTATTATAGGTATATGTGATAAATTAATAAATTTATTTTTATTATAGATTCTAGTCCAATCTCATATTTATAAACTTGACGAAATGAAATATTTAAAACGTTCTATATCAAAGGAAACCAATTAATATGAATACAAGCTAATAAAACTTGTAATGAAATTTTAAATTAAATGAAATAGAAAATTGACCAACTTATCAAACACCAGAAAATCAAATATAAGTAAACTTTAGAACCCAAACAATAAAACTAATTCAGGTGAGTTAATATTTAATTATTATTCTCTAAAACTCAAACATAACACAGCAATATTTAAACCCGGTCGCACATTGAGAGGCAGGCGACACAGTCGGCGCAGTACAGCGCAGAGCAGGTTTTTGTATGGTGTGTAATATGCGCAGGTGCGCAAATTGAGACACGGTGTAGGACAGCACAGAACTGCGACACGTGAAACCTGTCCGGCGCAGTGTCTAGAACACAGTTTTCTGCTCCACGTTCGACGCAGTGTGTTGCACAGTGGACATCGCACGGCAAACAATGGTGACTAATAATCATAAAAGCGAGCAGCTTATAGAAGAAGTAAGACATTTCAAACTGTTATTTGATACGAACGATGATGGCTACCTGAAAACCAAATTCAAGGACGGAATATGGAACCTTTTTTCTTTTTGAGACATTATAAAAGAACCTCTTAAAATTCTGCATCCGAATCTGATTCAGAACTCAATAATGAGGCCATAGCCATAACCAGGGCTTATTGTACGCGGCCGCCATAACTAATGTACTACGTAACACTAACTACAGGGTTACTGGTAATTCGATACATTCCTTTGGAGATGTGATGGGACAGGACCTAAGAAACAAATTTAACCCTAACATACATTATGCAAAACTCAATAGATTTTGAGATATTTCAATTTTTGTGTTTTCCTCAAAAAAGTAGATCTTAATGTCTTTAAAGTTAATTTTAAAAAAATCTACTTGACATTTTTTGAACTTTTTCACTGGATTACTTGTCCCACTCTATGGGCATCCGTTTGGAATGGAAAATATCCGGCAACATTTCGATCATGTGAAATAATGTGTAAATAAAATCTTATAAAAAATTATTTTTAAAAATGTTCAATGTGCCCTTGATAGTTCTAATAAAAAAAATACTAAAAGTGATGTATGTTAGGGTTAAATTTGTTTCTTAGGTCCTGTCCCATCACATCTCCAAAGGAATGTATCGAATTACCAGTAACCCTGTATAATCTACCAAAACTGCGTTCTAATATGCGCTTTGACTGCAACACGCGTAATTATTTCCTGCATTGCGTCTCCTGCCTTGCGCTGCGCCGAAAGTGTCGCCTGCCTCTCAACGTGCGCCCACGATTACGCCATAATCAAAGCTTGTTTTCTTTCTGTAGCTCCATGTCCCATGGACTGAAAATGTAAGCAGCATCATAGAACTGTTGAAATATTATACGTTAAAGTACCAGGGTAATAAAATACATTAATGCGGTTGAATGTAAGTGTGCATCAGAGTGGGCGATATGACCAAAGAGGGCAGTGGGCGTTGTGACCAGAGTGGATGATATGGGCAAAGAGACCAGGGGACGTTATGACCAGCGTTCGTATGCCTTGTTAATAATAAGCGTCGGTGAGCGTTGTGACCACAGTGGGTCGCATTATGACCAGAGGGAGGAGTGGACGTTGTGACCAAGGTGCACGTTAGGTCAAATCTAGCAGTGGACGTTGTGACCAGAGTGGACGATATGACCAAAGAGAGAAGTGGGTGTTGTGACCAGAGTGGGCGTAACGACCATTTCAAAAAATGAGCGTTGTAACCAGTGGGCGTTGTGTCCTAAACCCATTTCTACTTGTATACTTTAAAATTGTAGGATTGCAGTAAGTTTTATTAAAAATAATCATACTAATATGTATCTGACTGATTTTATTACGAAAATAAAATATAATAAATTTAAAAAATATTAAAATTTCTCATTTGAAATATCAATATTTCTAGTATTCCTAGGATAAAGATATTGTTGTTGAGTTGAGTAAAGCAGTCAATTACTCTGCCGTTCATGCGTTTTGTATAATGTATAAAAAATTAATGAAACTAGCGTCCTGCAGAATCTGATGTATTATTACATTTTTATTTATGATATATTAGGATTATTGCTGTCATTATTCAACACATGGTATCTGTTGAAACATAAATAATTATAGTAGCAGTGTAGCCAATCGTGAGGTTTTCTAACTAGTTGAAATTTCATTCTTGAAATTCTCAAGTTGTCGGTAAACATTGTTATGCCTAGTAAAATTCGTGTGAATTCGGCTACTGCAACATATGGCAGGTAAGTACGACGAGCTTTGTTCAAACAGCTACCGGCAGCTACGGGGGTCATGTTTTCTCTCGCGAGTCTTGAGGGCAAACATGATTTGCATTCGTTTGTTGTGCTACATAGAAGGCGTTGCAACACAGAGGCCCATTTGTAACGTAATTACTAAACATTACTGATTAATGACGTGTGAATAACTGTCGAGAATAATTTATCTAAATCGTAATCAGTGGCCACGTTTTCCTTCAGCCTGTTGGAAACAATGAAGCTTTTGTCGACCCTTAGTATTCGTTCTGTTCATTTAGGTCATTTCCATTAGGCGACGATTCAAACAGGGGTTATTCATTATTACGAACAAATAAACTTCATAATTATTTGGTAATTTGACATTCTCAAATGTTCTTTGAATAACATAACATCACAAAAATTATTACAATGACATCAAGAAAATTCCTTTAATTCCAAAACCATTAATATTGCACACCATATTAATATGTCCACCTAGTTAGCCATCTAAAATTCCTAAGGAATATTTTTCTATTTGTTATTTATTTCCTTTATATTTTTACTAAAACGTCTTTTTATACGATTACAAATAATAGTTGAATAAGCAATAATATATCAGTAGAGAATAGATAATTTTAATATGTTCAAGAAAAGGAAAGCCATAAGAATAAATTTATTACAAAATAAATTTCTATTTATTTCAATAAATGTTTAAAAATGTCATCACTAGAGAGAAATTAGATATTTATGGTCTAAATAATTATAGCTTGCTGTGTGTTATTCAATGAACTTGCTTCATTCAGTTCGCATCCTACATGCTAGCGCGGTATTAGTATTGAAGAAAAATACAATTTATAAATTTAGTAATCCGTTGCCTATACATAATATATGTCAGAGGATGCAATTATCATCAATTTGGTTGATGACTACGTATCTCATCAGGAAGAGTTTCTAACGAAGCAAGGTCGCAATTTTTGTTTCTTTTATCTTTCCTACCACTAAGACACGGTCTTTCCATCTCTTATTAAACTTCCTATTAACTGTATTCAGTTATTAACTTTTCTTGCATAGCTATTTGATAAATAAATTTTTTTCGGCAAATCACTGACGCCGCGGCCGGTTTGAAACACGTGCATCACTTATTGGTCAAGAGGGTTCCGATTAAGTTAATAGCTGAATAAAGTTAATAGGAAGTTTAACAGGAGGTGGAAAGGCCGGGCCTAAGTGTTACACAGCCAAAGATATAGCCCAGTAAATCTAGACTAAAATAAGCTTAAACCCGGAAAAAAATAGTAGTAAGCTATAAATTGCAGAATCTCTTCCTCTTATTGTTCTTTACATTCTGTAAAAACCCACCGACCCTACGGAGGTGGGAAGCACCCCAAAACCACCCCCAAATATGCACTTTTACGGTTTTTATTTTTTTTTCTCCCAAACCATAGCTAATATCAAAAAATTGCAAGAGACATTTCTTGTAGCTTATAAAATTTACAATCGATTGGTGTATATTAGTATATAAAGTAATTATATTTGTAGGGTTACAAATCGCTACAAAGTATATATGCCTAACATTAGAATGGAAGTTTAAACAAACAATAATCTGTATAATTCGTTTTACAATGGGAATGAAGTTAGTGAAACCATGAGGTATTAATGTGGAAATGGGACTTGTGTGCGTTAGTACGGCTTCTAAGTGCTTCACCAAATGTTAAATGTTTGAATGCAAATAGAACGGTGTAAATTTAAAAATAAAAGGCGGTATATTTTCACATATTTGTGCACTTCAAAGAAACAAGCAGAGATAATATAATTATTTGTGCAGGGAGTTGCACAAGCACTAATACTGCTGATCCTAGGTGTTATTCATAAAAACTAGGGTACTTTGAATGATATTGGCACATTTGCATGAGTCGAGGAGCGAAGCCTTGAGCAATTTAGAAAAGGCGAAAATTTTTTGGAAAGAGGGGCGTGGTCTTCGAAACGACTTGTAAGAGAAAGCAGAAATTTTTTAGCATATAATTGGAAGCAAAAAACATGAAGTTTCATGAAACGAGTTTACATTTTTTAAAAAATTACAAATTACAATAAAAGTACTACCTATTTCCTCAAACTGCAAAACTGGGATATATTGGCAGCGTACAAAAACTTTTAAGAAGTTTATTTACTGTAGGAAATATGTTTTTAATAACACTCTTACTTCAGTGTCTGCAGCACGCACTTGCGGTTGATTATTAACTAACGCTAACGGTAACGTCTTTGCTAAGCAACACATTGTTTTGCTTAGCAAAGACGTTAGTGTTAGCGTTAACGTACACTTAGCGTACGGTGCTCAAAAACTCTCTTATATGATCGTCATAATTACGTCAGTTATTTTACGGCACCGCTTTTCTAGAAAACAGAGAGTTTTAGAGCAGTATACGCTAGAGCACGCTAACGCTAACGGTAATGTCTTTGCTAGACAATATACTCCTTTGCTAAACAACATACAGTGCTTCCCGAAAGTAACGGATAAATTCAATAAAACCGTTCAGAAAAATATTTCAAATAAATGCTCGGACACGTCGATTTTTTTTTTAAATTGTCATTTAGAGATGTAATTTTCAACCCCGCACCCCCAACCCCTAAGCGCTTCCAACTCCAACTTTAAAAATTCAAATAGCAAAGAACTCTTTCTGATTCCTCATCTGATAGCTTTTTTTATGCTGAATACAACAAAAAAAGTTTTTCAAAATCGGTTGATAAATAACGGAGATATTTACCAAAATGTATTCAAATGAAAGTGCCAATATTTGAGCAGGCGTTGGTACGGCTCTAGCAATGGGTGGTAAAAAACAATTGCAACTTGTTTGTAATTGAATGTAAACAAAATGTAGTGACATTACTTAGTGGAGTGTGTGTTACTTATTATTAACGATTGAAAAATAAGAAAACAAAAATGAGATTTACTGAAGCTGAAAGAATCGAAGTTTTAATGATGATTGGGGTGGGAGATAGATAATACATTTTGTATACATTCAATTACAAACAAGTTGCAATTGTTTTTTACCACCCATTGCTAGAGCCGTACCAACGCCTGCTCAAATATAGGCACTTTCATTTGAATACATTTTGGTAAATATCTCCGTTATTTATCAACCGATTTTGAAAAACTTTTTTCTATTGTATTGAGCATTAAAGAAGCTATCAGATGAGGTATCAGAAAGGGTTCTTTGCTATTTGAATTTTTAAAGTTGGAGTTGGCAGCGCTTAGGGGTTAGGGGGTGGGGGGTTGAAAATTACATCTCTAAATCATAATTTAAAAATAAAAATTGACGTGTCCGAGCATTTATTTGAAATATTTTTCTCAACAATTTTATTTAATTTATCCGTTACTTTCGGGAAGCACTGTATTGTTTTGCTTAGCAAAGATTTAGTGTTAGCGTTACCGTACTCTTGGCGTACGGTGCTCAAAAATCCTCTAATAAAAGCTTATCCGGTGCAGTTAGACATAAAACAAAGTTTACAACTTCAATTACTAACCGATTTTTACAAATGTCTCATTAATCTTGTCAATTGCCATAACATTCCTTTAATTGTGAAACCTGTTTTTAAATTTAAAAATGGCGCAAACGGAATAATTTGAAAATATAACATATTTCCATTAATCGTCGTTAGAGCATTAGTTGGGCAGCGACGATCGTTCTGCACTTGAATTCAACTTTAGTGTACCTGTAACGGATCGGGGGTAGTTTTTAGTTTTAGTTTTTAGTTAAGTTTCAATTCAATAAATTAACATTGAATTTAAGTTTAATATCAATTTGAACTAAAAACTACCCCCGATCCGTTACATACCTACTATATTAAAACGCGCTGTAATGATCTTTAGATAAACAATAAACAAAGTCACATAGATACATAGTAAGATAATGACGAGCTAAGCAGGTACACTTAAATTCACTTTGCTACTTCACCTATTTAGACCATGTTAGTATTAAAAATTTGCATTTATACTTTTAATCAATATTTTCATGGCATGATTTTCTAGAACAAGCATATTATCTATCAAATTATAATTTATCCATACAATGTTACTTTATATGTAACAAAAATTGTTATTTTGATAAGCTCGGATTTCTATTCGTGTGAAAACGTATTTGTTCATTATAATCATATCCGATAATGATTCTGTAGAGCAAATCAATTTGATTAAGAAAATCAACTGACTAAAAGTGAATAGTATTATTAATACACATTAATTACCATAAACACATACAACTACCACCAACCACTGGTACAGGAATAAACGTCAATATTTGGCCAAATGTCCCAGAGCAGGTCTGAATGCGAGGAGCAGATGAAAAGCGTTTAGAAGGAGTTGAAAGCAGAAAAGGGTGGCCCGTTGTACTTGCATATACCGGTCGGCAACGCGGTTTTCACGGCTGCGTGTGACAGATTTGTAATTAAAATTCTCAGTTTGCGACTAATCACCGCCGCCCTACATTTCGCGTTAGCGGACAAACAACCAACTTTTAGCGATTGTTTTCAAACATAATCAAATTTAATTAAAGATCCGCGTCAAAACTAATTCAAATTACGCTCTCGCCTCATTCCTTAGTTTATTATAAATTTCTTTAGTGAGACAATTATCAGTTAAAATAACTTAAGAGCTGGAAAATATGCTAAAGTAATTTAAGCCCTTAATAGGGTTTTTGTCGGGCTCCAAACTCTAAGGATATTTTAAGCAAAAGAAAATTTAATTGTCTACAGTGTTAAAGACAAGCCTGAGACTCCACTCCCACAAAAGTTCCATTAAAAGCAAACTTTCTCAGTAAACCAGTCATTAACCTATCTCAGTGCAAACAAAATTAGGAAATTGAAGTATAATAATAACAATTTACTGATAGTTTTAACTGTCAACTCCCGCAATTAAGAATATCAAGACAGAAGCCTACGTGGTTTACCTAAAATTTGGGTCTAATTAATAATTAACCCTAATTAATACTGAAATGCAGGGATCTTGAATTATCCAGGGTTTCAGAAAAATGTACCGCGTGCCTTCTGGAGAACAATGACTATAAAAAATCCTATCAAAAACTTCTCATCCATTTTGAACTTAGATGCGCCAGTTTTCGCAAGAAAGAGTGTTAAAAATAAAGAATAAACTGTTAGAAACTATTGACTTTAATATTATCTGATTAGTCATGTCGCTTAGATTAGATACTAGTATACTAGGTTATCTTGGAATTTGATTGTTACAAACTTGATATTGTATGTCAAAATTGTTCAATGTCCTAACAACAAAATTTTGTTTAAAAGTACGTTCTTCTAGTTTCTTCAACATATTGAACATAATCTTAATGTGAGCAAAATTCTTGGTAACAATAATTACTATAAAACAATAAAATCCACATCCTGCCGCGCTGCAAGTACAAAACTTAGCAGTTTCCATTTTTTCCATTCTTTATTTTTAATACTCTTTCTTGCGAAAACTACGTGTCTAAGGCCAAAATGGACCAGAAGTTTTCGATAGAATTTTGCATGTCCATTGTCTTCGAGAAGTGATTCGGTACATTTTTGTGACATCCTGTATATAGTTTTAAGGATATTATTTTGAGTATTGTCATTCAAACTGGACAAGTTTGAGAGATATTAAGCTAAATTGTATCTTCTTCTTGGCATTACAATCCCGCAGGGATTACAGATCCTTATTTCGAACGATACAAGGAAGGACAAGAGTGGATCAGACTCCGGTTTTCTGTTCTTCTGTGTGATTGCGGTTTCTGTGTTTTTTTTCCATTTTTTTCTTAATTTTTATCCAGCTTTTAGAAAATCCAAGTTACGGATGGAAACGTCAATGCTGTTATATAAATTTACTATGAGACCTACCTTCACCTATGCACCGTCAGTTTGGGGAAACAGTTCAAGAACCAACATCAACAGGTTATAGAAGCTACAAAACAAAATACTTCGCAATGCGATAGATGCACCGTTTACTAGGAATCGCTATTTACACGACGAGCTGGGAATTCCCTATTTCAAAAATATCTCCACTATCTTGCAGCGGTCCACTACTCCATTGGGAAGAAAGGATTGCATACAAGGTTAAAAACAAGATTGCCTCAGAACTTAATCAAGATTCTGATAGTGATACTAGTGATAATAATTGTGACGTACGTGTAATAGAGGACCTGTGTTGGATAACCTCGTGATGTGCTATCGGTGTCAATAATTCGTATGCAACAAATCATGTATAACACCAAGTGTGTTGGTCTGATTGTAGTTTAACTAAAAAAATATCTCCAAGGAAAATTTTATGAATAGCGCTGACGTAATAGAATATTACAGATTGTCTTTTTAGTCCTTTATTATATATATTTATACAGCGTAAAAAGTGTTGAAAAATGACAATTTTTTTAATGTTCGCTTCATCTAAATAATAGGAACCGAATGAATAGCAAATATATAGTACCAAAAGCTTGAAGAATGGCAGCTTTCATTCACTGCCTCTGTTAGGGCATAAATACCTGCCCTAACAATACAGTTATATCTGCGGTTTTGTCACTTTTGTGTTTTGAATGACGGGCTAATTGTGGTGGACATTGAATTATTACTCAGCCGACGGTCTATTATCAGTTAACGAAATTTCACTGAAATTTCCGGTTTACATGTCAAATTCATATTTGCACTAACGCCGAAGGTTTATTGAATTAAGATCCCCTATTAAGTACTTCAAAATAAAGGGCAATTAATTATTTAACCCAAATCAAATTAATAGCGCTTGTGCTTTCTTGTACTACTTTCCATGGAGGTCCTACATTCAGCTAATTAAACAGACCGTTCTAATATAGTCTCTAAACCTAATTTAATAAAACAAAGACGGAATACCACAGACAAAATTTTGCTTGTATAATCTTCAATCTGTGGTTGACGTTAACTGAAGTATTTTTTACCTTAATATCTATTTACAAAGAAATTATACAGTATGCATACATTTTTACAGTCATACACTTCTCGTGATAATTTATTTGAAATAAGAGCAAAATGGACCCGATGGATGCAAGACAAAAAAACCGAATTTTTTTAGTGACGAATGAAAGATTGGAAATTCTATCTTGGAACGTTCGTGACTACAGAAGTACTAGCGCATAACTTTTCCAATGACTAAACGGTGCCCAAAAGGCGCTCAAAAGCGTTAACCTGGCGTTAACCAAACGGTAGCGTTTAAACATTCTGGTCCTAAAATTGTTTGCTTCTTTCTCTTAAATATTGTTCCATTCTGGCAAAAGATCGAAAACTTACAACGTAACTACTCTAAAATAAATAATGAAATACTTTGAATTTAAGATATCCCCCCCCCCCCCGGAAGTTTTTTAACAAAACCTTTTATTTTATTTGACTACAGATTGTAGTTCGTATAGTAAAATTGTATGATTGTATGAAAAGCATGCTTGGGTAAAATAGACTCAAATATATGTATTACATAGGTATTTGTACGTAACATAAAAAGTTAGGTAGGTATTACTACTTTAAACCGATTAATACAAAATAATAATTGCGAATATCCTATAACATTCCACTTATTCAATCGTTTGCAGTCGGATTGGAATTTACAAAAAGTGGGAATTACAGTTTCATCTATTAAGGCAAGACCATATTATAAACAGAAATATTAGATGATCAACACACGCATCTGCTTTTAAATGACGGAAGTAAAAAATTACAACGGTCGGTCCAACAATAAACGTGCATTATTATGCAGGATGTCAATTTCAAAACGTACATTTGTGTTGTAACTTAGGAAGTAAACGTAAAGTTGAAAATTTTTAGAAAGCGTACAACAGTGGGAAAGAAGAGAATCATCATATGCCATAAGGTAACCTTCGTCATTGAAATCCTTAGAATCTACTTCTCCAAATAAAAAAAATCACTCCGCTCACTGGAAACATCTTATAATGGCAATAGCGGCAAAAAAATTATATGTCAAATCAGGAAACATAAAATAAGAGCAAAATTCATCTCAAACAGCATTAAGCAATAAATGACTCAATGCCGCCACTTGCAAATAAAGTTTAATGCAGATGAAAAACAAATAAGACTAAATAAAAATAAATAAATAAATAATACTAATAATCAATACTATCAACTATAGTTCAGCCCATTAGCTGCGTAGATCCTGGTTTGACGCATTTTAGGGAACTATTGAAACCCCTTGACAGATCTCACATTTCCAATTTCTATGAAAACGGTACGCTACACATGGGATGATTGGAGTGGTAAGTGTAGACTTTCTATTCCTATTACTTAAATACTAATTGAAACCCCTTGACAGATCTCACATTTCCAATTTCTATGAAAACGGTACGCTACACATGGGATGATTGGAGTGGTAAGTGTAGACTTTCTATTCCTATTACTTAAATACTATTACATATGCAGTTATAGATACTAAATCAAGTACTTACATCCATCTTTAAATACGACATATTCGACAGAAGAGTCAGTTTGATTATCTAAAAAATTACCAATTGTCACGTTACCAGATTGTTTTTTTGTCATTTTAGATTATGGACGATTATGTACGATTTATGGACAATTTTGTAGTTGTCGATTGTCACTTTGACAGGAATAAATTTAGAATGATTTACTATTAAATAAATTATTCGGAAGTGTATATACCACGGGAATGAGGTATCTTTAATCCTTCGTGTGATTATTTCTTTCTCTCGTTCGCTCCGCTCGCTCGTGAAATAAAATCACCGTCCGGGATTAAGTGATGTAACGTCAGTCCCTTGCTATATAATTTATACTACTTTAAAAGAAAGTATAGGTATAATTTTGAAAAAATGTTTAATTCGCTTGCTCGTGGAGACAAAGGTGTTGGTTGACTCATATTCCTATTTGAGTAATTTCAGCAATAGTTAGTAACAAGAATAAATAAACATAAAAAGTAACTTGCTTCAATACATTCAGTATGTAGTGGTAGATAGGAGTTGGTCTGGAAGTTTTCCTAATTAGATAGATGATCTCGAATGCATATTTAGACCCAGCAAGTGGGAGATTTTTTATAATTAAGGTCTAGCCTGTTGTAACTCTTAAACTGTATCGCAGGCTTTTCCTAAAGAGCACTAGCGTTTATCAATCTGTATTTAACTCCTTGTTAGCTAACAACAGTCAATTTATTGTCATGGATACAATTTTTACTAACAATTATATCCATGGCAACTTACCGTTGGTTAGCTAATAATAAGTTAACTACGGATTGAAAAACCGGCCCTAAATGTTAGATGAGAGAACATAATATAATCCTAAATGTCTGTTTACACCTTGCGATCGGGCGGACGACTGATCGAATCAGAAATCGAATCAACGCTACGGGTCATGCGACTCCTAATCGAAGGCGATGAATGATTATTCTGACTTATGATTTTAAAGTTTGTCAAGTGTGAGGTCAGTTCGTGAAACAGGTTAATAAATTATGAGAACCAATGACATATAATTATCATAATGTAGATTACTACTATTACTATTTGGCTACGTTTCAGTGTCGATCTCTGGTAACTTGCTTGGTACCAATACAACGGAAGAAAAAATAGTACATAATCGCACGACTAGTCGCATAAAAATAGGTGCTGCACTATTTCCAAGTATGTCACGCTACAGGTGGAATTAGCACCATCGAACGATTTAGTTCGTGAACAAAATTTCATGGGTTTCGACTAGTACTGCAACCAGTCATTCGACCAATCGCACCCATACCTTTAAAAATACGTGCTGTGAAATTGTACTGCAACAAAGTATTACAATAATCAGTTTTGAGGAATATTCATTCTCCTGCCAAATACACGTAGCTCTGGTCAATTCAAAAATTCTGGGAACGTCTTCAGTTGTTAGTTGGTAAGCAAAATAACTCCATCAATAAATGTCAGGTTTGGTAATAATTCACATTTGAATATGCCTGCTGCACTAAAAACCTTCATAAAACATAATAATGTAATTGGAGGGACACATGAGTAACGGTTAATTATTTACGATGCAAAATAAAATTATGTGGTATTAAAACAAAAATCGTTCGTTTCTTTTATCAGTCAATTTTTGTTTACTCGTGTTTATTTACCGCTCTGTCTGTTGTTTGATTTTTTATATTTCCATCTTCTGCATTGACAAGTGACTATTCTAATATTGTATAGTTCGTCCAATATGAATCTGTGGGATTTGAGGAAATGCTTGGATAATGAAAGGATTGTGAAGGTGTTACCTGCTGTCACCTTTAAACACCTTATACTGTATGTTAAACATCGAGCTAATTCGGGAGCAACAAACTGAAGAACCTAAACGATTGTCGATAAAAGAAGGATTTGTAGCGTTTAAATTGTGGGAAGGTCTAATCTAAATGGCTAATGACCGTCACTAAACCTGTATTTCTAAATCCCAAAGATTCAAAAGGACAGACTACAGAAATGTTTAATAATAAACAAAAAAAATGTGGATAATTCAGCTTATTGTTCAAAGGTACAAACTACAAATGAATGTAAAGGTACCTACACTAAGGTTAATTAATACCACAAAAGAGATAACTGTATAGGTACTTAATAAATCAGCAGGTTTGTTACACTACCAACTCCTTTTAATGTAAATGGTTCTAATTGAAACTAATACATTGAGCCGGTTAATTCAACAAAAGCAAATTAAAAGTTTTGAAACAAGTCACGACTGCGTAAGCTTGTATATGGTTTTTTAACTACTTACAATTGCCGAGTTTAGTGGTCCTAATTGGTGTTAATTGGATGCTAATTAATTAAAAACTAGAACAAACACAATTTTGAAATACCGCCCATACTTTGCAACAGGAATACTTTCCATCAGATTTTCATAATATTAAAAAATGTTTGTATTACAAAGAAGTAGGTATTTGAGTTGCGCATTTACATGAAATTCGAAATAATATGTTTTCTTCCGTATACCGAATGATTATTTAAATTTTAGCTCTAGTTATCCATGCAAATTTAAGTAATGACTTTGATTAATTTACAACAAAAAGTTAAACCTGAAACAGAACCAGTTCTTCCGAATAAATCTACAGAATGGTTCAAAATATTTGCAAACTGTTTGAACTCGACTGAACAAAAATGCTAAGATAATTTACAGTTCATTAATTTTGCCTTTTCGATTAATTTCCGTTTTGTGAATTAATAAAGGACATGACTTTACATTTCCATGACTCCATATAACTAGAGCTGAAATTTAAATGATCACTACAGCGCCACCAGTCTTACAAATGCCCCAGAAAATATGTCAACTAAATTTTAAAAGACGAAGCGCGACAATATGTCAACCAATAGTAGCAAACAACCCTACTCAAAAGTATATTCACTGAAAAAATTCAATTGACATTTGAAATTTCAATAATTTCAGGGTTTGACAGATTATTTTGATTGTTTATTGTTTTTAAAATCTGTTAAGTATGAATGTGAAATCGAGGACGATTATTCATTCTGAAGCCAGAAATATCATTCGGAAGGTCATCGAATTCTTCGAATGAAAAGTATTTACAATATTTAAATTTTCCGCCTGAATGTTTTTATTTTGAATGTAGTTTGAAAAACTACACCAGCGCTGGACACGCCCTCTTTCAACTTTGTAAGCTTGGTAAAGCTGTAGGTAGGTTTTTCTTCGATAGAAAACTGCAAAGAAAGGTGCTATTTTTGTACCTAGTAACACTTTTTTACAAACAACGAGCAAAGTTTATTGTTGCGATGTTTTGTCGTATATTTAATACGAGTACTTTAAGAATATTTGTCATTTTAAATACGAGTTGCTGTTGTGACGAAAATAATTATAAGAGGTGCGCCGATACGCGAATATAGTAATTATTTTCCAAAAACAGCAGCAGCGATTAATAAATGAATAACAAACATTGAAGAAAAATTCTGAGTAAGAGTTGTATTCGGATGAAAATTCCATGAAACAAGATTTTTAAAATAATAATAAATTTTTTGACGTTTGTTTGACGTTTATCTGATATTGTTGTTTATACAGCTCGACCAAGCTTATACAAAGTTGAAAGGGGGCGTGTCCGGCGCTGTTATAGTTTTTCAAAGTACAGTCAAAATAAAAGCATTTAGGCGGCAATATAACTGTAAATACTTTTCATTTGAAGATTTCCATGACCTTCGCCGAATGATATTTCTGGCTTCAGAATGAATTATCTTCCTCGATTTAGCATTTATACTTAACAGATTTTAAACATCAAAACAATCTGACAAACACTGAAATTATTAAAATTTCAAAAGTCACTTGAATTTTTTCAGTGAATGTACTTTTGAGTATAATTGTTTGCTATTGGTTGACGTATTGTCGCGCCTTGTCTTTCAAAATTTAGTTGACATATTTTCCTGGGCATTTGTAAGCTTTGTGGAGTTTTAATAGTTGTTGCAACATTTACACTTATTCAAAAACTCTCACTTTTCTTTACTTGTAAAATAATCTACTATTTATCAAGTTCAATTTATTTAGCAATTAGTAATGGGTATATTTCTTATGTTTAGGTTTAGCTATTGTAACGACAGTAATCAGTTAATTCAAGAAACATGGAGCGGTCCAAGAAAGCGTATTTAAGTCTGGTGAAGTTTATTACGACAAATTTCTGACATTGCTTCTTTTCACAACCGAACTGTGTATATGTGGGCACAACGATTAATAATTTGTGAACACATATGGAAATGATTCTTACGGAAACAAGCGTACATTAAAGAAACATCTGTGTTCAACATAATAAGATGCTTAATTTTTAATGAGATACTGTTATGTGCCGTCCATATTTGGTTCCATCGTACTTCACCTAAAGGATTTTATTTATATCGAACGTCTCAAACTGATCATAAACAGTGCTTTGTTAAGAAAAATTTCCACGCAAGAATCCTTTCAAGTTATAAAATATGTGTCATCTTATTCATCCTTTACAAATCCTACACCTTTAAGATTTTTCCATTCATCATTGGCTGCTATCTCTTCTGAAACATTTTTATGTAAAACGCATCGCTGCACGGGTCGGTATGTTTGCCAGTGCGACAAAGTGGTAGAATACACTTTTTAAAATCGTGCTGAAGTGCCAACTGCAGCGAATAAAATTTAAATTCACGCTGCTTCAGCGACAATAAATGTAGCCCATCGCTTTTCGTTTTGCCTGTATTGCCGTGCTACTGTGTATTTAACTGATGATTTTATTCTCTTTCTCCCTAGCAAACATTTACACACTCCGGCAGGTTACTGTGTGAATTATGCAGCTAGCCAGTAGCATTGTTAACGAATTGAATCACCCTTTTCAGTATATCACCGGTTATGTGCAACACGTTAATTAAAATGAAACTTATTCATGAAAATTCATTTACCTTTCAAGGATCACAGATTAATTTTATATCCACCTAGAAATTCTGAAGGAAAAGAAACCTGAAACATATCTAACACTTTAGTAGAAAATTATAATTTATGGTTTTTTAGTAAAATATAAACAATTTAAGGATGTTATAAACCTTGTTTCCTTATACAGAGTTAAATCTATCTGCTTTTGTTTTATAGTTATGAGCTTATGAGCAAAAAAACTGAAAGGTAAATTTGGCAACATGAATACAGACGTGGTTGGTAAATCTCTTTGCAACAAGTACCTACACTGTTTCTAAGGAAACCATAATAATGTGAAAATAATTGGCTACTTAATTGAAATCATCGCATTGTTGCCAAATGCAGTTTCATAGACCTCGACGAAGAAATTTTGATTTTCAAAATTAAACTTAGTAGATAAATTAGACCCTGTGAATATCTATTCGGTTTTACACAAATCCGTATAGAGTAGGGGTACAAAGCTTTTTATGGAAAATGATACCATCCTTTAAAATTCATACGAATAAAGAAGTTGAGTTCTTAAGTTTACTCCCTAATAACTCAGTGAAGTAATGATAAAGATTTTTTCAGGCTGCATTAACGGTCCCCTACAACTACCGTAGAGGAAATGCACCATTTTGGATTCACCCTGTATATGGCTCGAAAAGCAACTAGCAAACAAATATTATCCACCAAATTCCTTGGGTCACATGGAATTGGGCAGATCACATTCTGAGACTTAAGGTAACTCATGAATCAAAAGAATAGAAAGGAACAGAAATCCTCGAAAACTGTCGACAAAATGGCGATGACACTAAACGAGTAATAACAGACTGGCAACAACAACCACAAGATTGAGTAAGTGGATTAGAATGAAGATAAAAAAGAATTGAAAGAATGATAGCTTTGTCAAATCAATTGTATAGAGATACAAGTAGTGCCATGAGGACGTCAGCGTTAGTGAAGTGTAAGGAGATTAAGGTTGTTTAGACGTGCATATTATTCCTTTACGGATTCGCGCACTATTCCCGTAATTATTTCTGGCGAACTGTAATGAAGAGGAAGATAGCGCAGGTGTTAATCTTTCGAATAAAAATAATACATATTATAAAATAATAAGATTATAATCTCAGAATTTTGGGAATACTTTGTAAATATGGATGTTCTCGGATGAATACGGTAACAGTCATCAGACAAGAAATAATCCTCGTTTACAAGAACTAGCACAAACAAAATTTATGTTTGGATCGCTTTCAGTCTTGTCAGAACGTTTCCGAGCTGAAAGATATTCTTTAAAATAATTAAAACTCATATACTGACACTAGAAGTGTTATCATTTAAAATAAAAAAAAATTAAATTAAAAATGAATAGTTTTTGAATTTCCCGCTTTGTACCATGAACCATGTGAAACTGACTTTAGTGTTCATCACGCTCAAGGGGTGGAGTCTATATGCATATCTTGGGTAAACAAAGTATAGGATGGAACACCTTCGCATTACTTTTCAATTGAAGTTTTGTCATACAGCTGATATTTTCAGATATCATTGATTGCAGATATTTTATTCCATGGTCCGTTCTTTGTCCGGACCTAATAATAGTTTAGATTTCGTTCTCTAGGGACAATCTATAGTATACAGGGTGTTTCTTAAATGGCGGACACGGAGAGCACTACGCGATTCTCATCTTAAAACTGAGTTGAAAAAGTATAGGCGATTTTGTCCTAATGTATTTAGTTTCCGAGTTATTCGCATTTTAAAAAAATTAAATTTGACAACATTGCGCATGCTTGCACGGACTTTTTTTAAACGTTTGCTGTTTTAATAAGGCAGTATGAACAAGTTTCCTAGGTAATAACCTCATAGCTACAATGCACTGTTGCAACATATTGAAAAAAAGTTTAACAACAGATATTTATCAGAAAGAATGTCTTCGGAGGAAGGAATACAACGTATAAAAAATTCCAAATTTATTAAGATTTAATATTTGATTGATGAACAATGCGGAACGGTTAAAATTTACTCGTTTTTCCAAAGCATAAAGGAATTGAATCTCAATCTTTGACTGAGAATAACTCTGAAACTAGCGAAGAACGGGCATTATTGTATTATATTTTTCCAATTGGTATCTGGAGGGGAATGTAGTACTGTGCTCCGTGTCCGCGATTTAAGAAACACCCTGTATACTCACCTAACTACCAAACAATTTGGAGGAATTAAAAGCAGTGACAAGGTGAAGTAAAAAAATTCCCGCGGAACCTTCACTATTGGATCTGTGGAGACGTAGTCATTGTGAAGAAGCAAATGGTGACCATTTTTAATTTCAATTCGTCAAGTGATGTATGTCATTTTTTTTAAAGTAGATTTCTATTCGTTGAGTAAAATAAAATGTCAAATCATACATCGCTGAACTCGTAATACAAGTTCTACCGATATAGTATCTGAAAATATACAGGGTATTAAATTCAAAATTAATATGGATACTACTGAGGGCTAAATCAAAGAACCTTACTGCTAATTCACTAATCGTATACGACATACATGGAAATCGTTTTTAAGTATACAGGGTGGGGACTTGAGCAACGCAGCACAGGGATAGGGAAGGTAAATTCTTAAAACTTCAAACCGTAATAAAAGATGTAAATACGAATGTTGTTTGTTTAGATTATTCCAAGGCATCACTGGTTTCTTTAAAAATACCATTTTTAAATTCTTCTATTTCTACGCTTCCGGAAAATAGAAAATTATAACTAATAGTATGAACAGATTCAGAATATTTTTCTCTACAAAAAACCTCAACACACTTTCGCTCTAAAATAATTAGGCGAGCCAATATTTGAACATTAAGAATTTACCATTGAAATCCCTATGCTGCGTCGCTCAAATTACCACCCGGTATAGTAAACTGCTTCAGCAATATTGAACATATTTTCATTGTTTCATACTTTTGCTCAATCCTGCTTAATAACCCAAATAATTTATCTTCCATATTTTTAGAATGCTTCAATGTTACTTATTAATTATTATTAATTATTGCAGAACATTATTTGGGATTAACCACAGTGTACAATTACTTAAGACTCGTTTTCTAACGCGAAGGGAATGATTTGATTATTCATTGAATAATTACACAAGTGGTTTACCCTATCTGTTTGGTAAGCAAATTGAGAATTAATTATACCTGTTTGTCCTTTCAATCCTTTGCCTAAATCAAAATTTGTAATAATTGAATATTGACAATAAATTAAATTGGTCCTGTTTATGGTGTCGCCGCGCCGTGGTGTATCGTGAATAGACAATAAAAGTAAAAAGTTGTATGTAATACGTCATAGTAACAGGTTTATTTTCCCGTTTCAAAAATATCCAGTAATGAACAAAATACAAAAATTTGAGAAAAATTTAATTGGCTCCAGTTGTTTCTCGTTTATTGTTCCCCTTATGTGTTGTGTTATAGAACAGTCTCAGTCTGTGCTTTATGCCGCAATTATGGGTTTTAACGATTTATTAGGGAGATACGATTAATTGGAAAATTTATCAATACAGACAATGTAAATTTGAGGATTGTAATTAATCTCATTAATCTTGTATATATTTAATAACTTAATGATTCCAAAAGTATAAAGGCTACATTTGTACCTATTAATAATAATTATATTAGCTGGTGTAGTACCCACTAACCCACAATTGTTTGAGGTTTTATGACATTGAAAGAATAGGTATATAAATTGATTACCATACTATTCTAAGCAAAACGATATGTACTTATCGATTTAAAATACATTTCCTATTTTATAATTTAATGGTATTGAATTATTTCAAGTAGGCTACGACAGCTCACACTAATCTACTGCTATTAGTTCTTATAATACCGTAATTGTCTAAGGGTCGGTTTTAAAAAGTCTGGTGGACCAACTGGTCTGGTCAACCAGACTCTATCAAACCGGCCCTAAAGAAAACAAACTCATAAATAACATATTTTTAATAGGTGCAGGATTTATAGATAAGTCTTTTTTTGAAAAACTTGTATAATATTCAGCATTTCGTCCGAAGTGAAGGATAATCCTTATTTGCATGTTACTGTAGCACCTCAGGAATTGAATCTCACGTTCTGAATTATTAATAAGTCAAACCGCTAGGGTAAATAATGATATATTCCTTTTTCATAAAATATGGATAATGGGATCGATTTTGGAAAAGTTCGTTTCTTATCGGTGGGCACGCTAAACATTAGGAATTATCCCACACAATAAATATCACTGCATACTAGCCCTGTTCCATATCCGATATTAGGTAGGTATCGAATAAGGCTGAGGTTACATTAAATGCGTATGCGTGCGATTTTTTAGTCGTACGCGCACGCACGACTTTTTGTCGTTCAACTTCTGGTTACATTGTTTCCGTTCATCGTAGGACGACGCGACAGCCGCAGTTGTGGACATTGCAATTATGATGAACCAAGAAATATTAAATGTATATTTATTCGAGAATAGTGTCTTAAAATACATGATTCTAGACCAAAAAAGACAATATTGTGATACTCTTTACATTTTTGGTCCCACAAGGGCCTTTTTGATTCAATACACAAAATAAGTTTTTCAACATCCATTTTTGTTCAAATATTTAATAATTAGCTTTAAATATCTATTTACTTTTGTTTTTCAGTACCTAATATCGCACGTTTAGCGCGGTAAAAACAAACCAGTTTGTTTCGAGTTGATACACGTACGTTCACGTGCGCGCGCGTCACTCTCAATCGCGTACAATGTAACCATACATATTGAAATGAATAGGTTTGTTTTCGTTGCAGTGGTCGTACGTCCGCGTACGACTATAAAATCGCACGCATACGCATTTAATGTAACCTCAGCCTAAGGCTGAGGTTACATTAAATGCGTTTGCGTGCGATTTTTTAGTCGTACGCGCACGCACGACTTTTTGTCGTTCAACTTCTGGTTACATTGTTTCCGTTCATCGTAGGACGACGCGACAGCCGCAGTTGTGGACAGTGCAATTATGATGAACCAAGAAATATTAAATGTATATTTATTCGAGAAGAATGTCTTAAAATACATGATTCTAGACCAAACAAGAGAATATTGTGATACTCTTTACATTTTTGGTCCCACAAGGGACTTTTTGATTCAATACACAAAATAAGTTTTTCAACATCCATTTTTGTTAAAATATTTAATAATTAGCTTGAAATATCTGTTTACTTTTGTTTTTCAGTACCTAATATCGCACGTTTAGCGCGGTAAAAACAAATCAGTTTGTTTCGAGTTGATACACGTACGTTCACGTGCGCGCGCGTCACTCTCAATCGCGTACAATGTAACCATACATATTGAAATGAATAGGTTTGTTTTCGTTGCAGTGGTCGTACGTCCGCGTACGACTATAAAATCGCACGCATACGCATTTAATGTAACCTCAGCCTAACGAATGAATTTCATATATCGAATAACGAATATCTAACTATCGAATATATTCTAATAAAATTATTCCAATAAAATAATTCTAATAAAAATGTTCAAATAAAAATATTCGATATAATGTTAATCGAATAAAAATTTATTCGACATATCGAATAAAAATATTTTCAATATCGTTATTCGAATAGCCTTTGAATGGTACATTCAGAAATTTTTTAAGCATTCTAGATTTCAAGTTGCGATAGTCAACTTCTTTATTTCTTATGACCACTATATTGGAGTTTTATACCTATACATAGACAAAAAAATAGCTATTCAAATTAGTAACTAGGACTAACATAACCATGTTTCCGAAAAAAAATTTAAATTTTTTTGTTAATTATTATTATTCGAATAAAATTTTTCGAATAAAATTATTCGAGTAAAATTATTCGAATAAAACTATTCGAATACAATTATTCGAATACAATTATTCGAATAAAACTATTCGAATATAATATTATTCGAAGAAAAAATTTATTCGGTATATCGATTATAAATATTTTAAACATTGTTATTCGATATATCGAATTATTCGATATCTTATTCGAACTATGGATACAAATGCACAGGGCTACTACATACTTTAAAATTATCAAAATATATCTTTATTTATATGCCATCCATATATTCAATATTTGCTTTTGTCAGTCTTTTAAAACACCTTTTTTATTTACAAGATATCGGGTATTCAAAAATTATGTTCAGTTGGTTGTACGGTTTCCGGTGATGATAACATGGAAACATACACACCAAGAACTGGGTTCAAAGAATGAATTTTCTAGAAATTATGTGTTTTATTGTATTTAATTTTTAATTTTATAACTTAAAACAAATCAACCCAACTTTTGAGCAATGAGTAGTACCTACCATTGGATTCGCTTTGGGCGAACATATTACAGATTTAAATACTTGTTCCTAGTTTTGTAATAAAAGTAGACTTCGGCAATGAATGTAGTAGTACATTATAATTGTTTACCAATGTATGCTTTTCAGGGATACAATATTAGCTTTACTTACCCTCAATAATAGAAAACCACTTTTTAAAACCAACAAACAGTTGTCAAATACAATCCAAATCAAGTTAAAAAGGCTTATTTTGTGAACAGACATGTACAATATAAACACAAATTAACCGCAGAAACGTTAAGTACACATTTCGAGAATTAAACCAATTAGAATAAACCATTTTAATCAGCGTGTTTCATTTCGAACACCCCTGCTGCAAAAACACCTTTACCTGTAAGCCGCATACTGAACGTGCAAACCCCAACATGGCCATTTAACCGCTCTCTTGGGAAGCTTTTTACAAATAAAGTCAGATCCGTGTAAGGACGATGCGGGAACGACTTTGATTTTAAATCACCTCGCTTTCTCATACTTTCGACTCATCCGCATATCAGCAATTGTGGAGCAGCTCCTTTGGGGGAGGTGAAATTTATTAGGTATTCGAAGTAAATGCAAAAGGTAGGTGTCCCACTGTGCTTTCTGGAGGGTCTGCGAAGGGATGAATTTTATTATTTTTGGATTGTTTGGATGTGGAATACTCTCTTAACTACCGCCTTTCCCATTTTATATGTTTTTAAAGTTAGACAAATTTTAATACCTACCTTAGATATTGAATTTATGATTTCATTCAATTTATATCTACGTACATTTAGATTTAACCCCGAATCAAAGCTTACTGTAGCTCATTCGTAATGTGGATAAATAATTCAATTTGTAACTTAATGCTTAGGTAATGCAGATGTAACATGCACCAGCTAACAAATATGAAATTATTCATGTTCTATTAAAAGAGTCTGTATTTCTAAAAGGAAACCAGAACTACGACAAGTAAACACGGAGGTCCAAACCCAGTGCCGGATTTAAGGATATTGATAAGGCAAAACAAATAAAGCATAGATAGATTAGATACTACATCCGTTTTTTATAACAGTATATTATGCAATGAGCAATGAATGATAGCTATTAAGACACGAATATGAGATAAATTACGACACGACTCTAGGTGAGTATCGTAATGAATATTATGTCCTAATAGTCATTAAACGTAAGTTACGTACACTATTTTTTCTACTACACCAGTGATAATTATGAAAGATGGTCATGGCAATATTTGATATTGCTGAACAGGGTTACGTCATTCGAGAGTGGTTCGAGCATTGGTCGAGCCACGACATCCCCCACCAAGCGTGGCCGTGGCAATATTTGAAACTGACCAAATGTTGGCTATAAACTTATATCGTAATGAATATTATTAAAGTACAGGTAGTAAATATCTAATACCTCAATTAAAAGGTGGGAGTAGAAATTTAATTTTTACATGAATTTGTAGGGTGGAGAATATATCAAGGCCTTCTGAAACATGAGAGAATAGCCCCTCCAATTCTATTTTTATTCAGACAATGTTTCCTCTTCTTAATTTGCTTAACGCCATAAAAATACACAATAATTTTTCAATAATGAAATACTAAAGCAGCACTACCTACATAAGATTAATAAAATAATAGGAGGAATTAATGGGTAGAAGATTACTGGTGAGCCGGTATGTGATACAATAGGGTTACAAAATCAAGAGTTCCATCAAAATATGTATCGAACGTGTCGACTACTAACTGATTTATTATACAAACCGAAATTCTGGATAGTTAAAAGAAATTAAATGGGTGGTGGGATTAGAAAAGGTAAGGCAAAAGTGAATGATTGCTAGAAAATAGTTTTTAATAAATTTTTAATACTCCGGATTCTCCGGAAAAGGGAACTCTTTGTGTCCCATTGGTGATATCAACTGGAATATTATATTATTCTGCTATTTGACAACCACATAATACGAATCTTGACTGATTTTAAATTTGCGCCAATAATTTTGAACACAATTATCTGTTTGTGCAAACCGTTTGCAAGTATCGGTTCCACTGTAAATGTAAATGCCAACTTTTTGAATCTCGTATACCTAGGTACTAGCAATGATATATTACAACGATTTTCTAATGTTTTAAGTTTAGTGGGGTCTTCGGAACTTGATATTCTTTTTATTGACACGTCTTTATATGCTCGTTTTAAACTGCACTGGTTTATCTGTAAATAGGATGAACAGAAACAAAACCCGTATAGGTACAATAAGTATCTAGATGCAAAATTCACCCAGTTTAAACCAGATGAAAATCAGTCCACAGTTTTATAGTTAATAAAACACTTAAATAAGAGCTTTATGAGAGATGGTAGCATGCGTTTAATGTCTGATGCATATATTTTTATAAATTATGAAATTAATTCCTTTAGTTCCAGTTAATTTTTCTGTTAATCACTTTTATGCTCTAATCTACGCTATTTTCTTACAATATCCTGGTTTACGAGAATATTTCCAACCATTTGTTTTTGCATTTAATTCCGAAAACATTTTAAAACCTTTAAAAATTACGTCATATTTTAATTTAGGTGGTAAGAGTGTCTAACCCGAGCTAACATACAAAAATATACTTCAATAACAGAACCTTCTACTACATATATAACAAGAGATAAGAATCGCTCTCAGACTCAAAAGAGATAAAATCAGAGTAGAATGAATTACATAACTACAGCCCTTAGGATCTTCAGAACATATTAACCGCCCCTATAATAGAGGTTGAACAAAATTAACGTTGAATTAATTTTGACACGTCTCAATTAACCAACATTTATTAGAAGCGGGAAAGTTTTAATTGAAGAATTTCAGATGATACCGAAATTGGCTTGCAAACTAACTTTTCCATGTTCAGTGCGACCCTCGTTCAGAAACTTCCGAATCGAAATTGAATACTTGCTCCAGAGTTCCGTTCAATTTAAGACTTCAAAAATTTCTATTATTTAATTAACATATTTTAATCAGTTGGACAAGTAGGACAGGAATTAATTTGAGGGCGCTCGCTTTATATTTTCATTGCAATTAGTACTACTGTAAGAACTATACAGCCTGAAAGGTACCGAATGTTTAACATAACTGTTATGATTTACTGCTAACTACTTGAATTCCTTGTTTAGTAATTCCCACGTGTTTAACACGCTCGAGGAATTCCGCAGTAGTGGTTAAACGTTTTGCACAGAATTGTAGGACGCAAAGCCTTTTCAACACATATTTTAAAAAATACATAATCATAGAATCTTTACAGATTACAGAAAATTATCTAGAATACTCTATATTTTCCTTATCATTTCTTATAACGTTATCAGTTTTCCATATGCATGTCCAAAACAGGAAAATCCAAAATCATATTAAAAGTGTGATGAAGTAGATGCGAACATGTACTACATCACAGGTTACTGCAACTAACTTGTATAAGAAATCAATTCAGAATTCTGAATTGAATCGATTTTACCAGCGTTTGCAATTAAACTAAGTAATTTGAAATTAAAATTTATAAGACTTGAAATGTAAGTTAATATTTTCAATATGTCCAGAAACTTATTTAGTCTTATTCAAAAGTATTAATTATAAAAGGTGGGAATGCTACTTTTAAAAAGTAGCTCGCTGCGATCTAACTATTTTGTAAAAATATTGTAGCGTACCTACGCTACAAGCTATTTTTTCCTTCATGTAGCTAAGCTACTTTACAGCTACCTACTTACGAAATAGAGATTTAGGTGTTTTTAGGCAACATTCAAAAAAATGGAATTTGCAATGGAAGTACCAAATCAGCACAACTTCTCACAACGTCTTAAAAATAAAATCTTACTGTTGGAGAAAATAGAAGTAGCCAAAAGTAGCTTTGCGATTACCGCTACAACTGAATATTATGACTTATGAGTAGCGCGCTGCGCTACCAAGCTACAAGAAAGTGGAAGTGCAAACTTTCCCATACTAAAAATAAACGTTCCGATTTTGGTATTCAACAGTATAGTTCGCGAGACAGACCCTGATAAGCATTTGAATGTCTAGCGAGAAAAACGAGACTATACGGATTCGATATGAACAGAAGGAAGACACCCATATATCTGTAGACGATCGCTACCGATCGACCGACGATCCGTTTCCGTCAGTGTCCTACATAATATGCATTAAATTATATAATAATATATAGGGTGTTTCATTTAAAATAACAAAGTTGCTTATTGTACTGTGGAAAGCAAACGCCCTGTAGACGTGATAAACATTTAGGAAGATGCAGAATTATATAGGTACTGAATAACTTTTATATTTAAACTTCTTTCATATTTTGACTAATAAAGGAGCTATAGGAGCATCAATTTTCGATGTTCAAAACACCGTAGAGGTCGCCACAGTGAAAGTCTGGCGTTCATCAAAAAACAAAAATGTCGCTGATACCAAGTTACATAAGTTTAGAAAATTTAAACAAAATCCTTATACCAGGTATTTTGTAATAATTTTGCAAAAATTTAAAACTTTTTGGGCGAGGGCCGATGCGACAGTTTCTGGATTTACTAAATAAGCTTTTTTCACGGTCTAGTACCCCTAAAGGGCTTTCAAACAAGTTGTTGCGGAACCTGATCAGATAACTGGCTTATGAGTTATGGGGCGTTAAAGTCGATATTTTGAAAAATTCATAGCGGCCGCTATTCTGAAGAGTCCGGCAAAAAATTGTTTCCCTTGAATTATGGTCTGCTTTCAAATCCCCTCCCCAGATTTTCAAAATTCCGCCACAGAAAAAATGCTACCAAAAAACATCTCTCACTTCCGCTTCCGGTTTCGGATTTTTTTGAAAGCTTATTTTGTCGATGAATTTTCGATATACCCCTTCATTTAAAATTTCATCAAAATCGGTTAACTAGTTTTTGCGTTAGAGGCGTCACATACATACATACATACATACACACCTACCCACCCACAGACAGACATTTTTTCTAGACCACTTTTTTGGGTTCCTGGAGGTCAAAAAGACGTATTTCCGCGAAAATCTCGATTTCGAAAATTTTCATGATATCAATACTTCCCTATACCAGTAGTGGTATGGGAACGGAAAAATAGTAGAGTTGCTACAAATAGCTAGAACTACTCTGTAATATTATATTACTATACGTGGGTGCTTATGGAAGACATTGAAAGAGTGGTTCTACTTCTTAAAAAATTGAAACTAGAAATAAAAAGTATTCTGAAGAAACAAGCATCACAGAGGGTACATACTGTTAGCATTATTTGTCGACACACTTAACTAACACTTAATGTAAGAAAAATGCCTTGAATCTGGCTAACAAAGTAATATCATTGTATTTATAATATGGTTGACAAACTCCTTCAAACTATACAAATCGGCGAGCTGAATAATTATTTTCAACTCTACTTTAACAACGTCTTAAAAAATTGCTTCACATCTTACTGCCATATAAATGAGAAATGTAGCTTTTGTATTAAATAGGTAGCTAATAAAAGGAATAGAGAGTAGCTTTCATACGCAAACCATGGTACGGTGTAGATTGTATAACCATGTAAGATCTCTGTACACCCGATAATTGCAAACAGGTACGTTACTAATTTTACTATTCTAGATAGTTTGTCAGCTTCACAGTTCTTTAAAGATTTGATGTATACGATGCACACAGACAGTTTTCTTTTAGGTAATTTATTTAGTAATGGGCATTCATACCGCCCATTCTAAATGTACGCTAGTGAAGTTGTATTATCTACCCTGATTAATATTTCACAAGCGTATATTCCGCAATGCACATGTTATTACCCGACAATAAACTCCCCAACCTGAAAGGGAGACATCGGTAAACAATAATCGATAAGTTAATATGATTAAAATCCACTAATCTAAATCCCTTTTTACCACGGTAGAGATGACCTTTTGTTTTTCAAAATTGCCTCCAGACTTACGTAAGGCCAAATATTTTTGACTCTAGAAATTTACAATATGCTCAACAATATTCAACTACTGTGGACAAACTAAACTTTTAAGATCCCCTAGCAATTTGCAGACGTTCTTATTTATAACTAGCTCTGAAAAAAAATAAAGTAACTACTTCTTTATATTTTGTCGCTTTTATGGTGGGAATTCCAAACACCACTTCTTGAATGTTGACATTAACTCAAGAAACTTGCAACGTATGGTACATACGATAGATAGATTGCATTTGCTTTTTTTTAAATAAAACCTAATGAACCTGAGACACTGATTGTCCTATCAATAGTCAAACTGCAATCTTGAAAGTTGTATGCTATGCAAAATATGTCGTCTAAATATACTACCAAAAGGTGTGTGTCCTTTAGAACCCAGCAAATATTGGTTTCGAAATCTTAGTGAAAACGTAGGCCAATCGGTGACATTAAACAAATTTTAAACTTTTTAGCCACATATACCAAAAATGTACATTCTGCAAATCAATGGTTGCCCTAGTAAGCTGGCAATGTGGTCAACTTTATGGCTGTGCGTGTATCATCAATTTTAAAGTACCCTCTACCAATATTTGTATTTACTTGTTTTAAGTTTAGTGGATAAAAATTGTCTCTCAGTTAAGTTGCAGCCTTCGACAGATCCCAAGGCTATAAATCTAGTAACAGCTACTCTCAGCTGTAGATCTTCCTCAGTATATAAAAGTGGTTCTACAGGAACCTGCGAGTGTGTTTCACCTACCTCATAAACGGAATTTTATATCCTCTAATACATCCCAGAATGGGGGGGGGGGGTCTTTAGTGATCCCCTGCTATGTTATATAAAACTTCTTTACTACTGTTTTTGCATCTTTGAGCCTATTTGTCAATTTGTTACCGTATAAAAATTGATCCATGGGACTGACTTCTATTATACTTTTTGATGCTGATGATAGTTCCTCAAAAACTGGTTGGTGGTAAATTATTCCTCTCACGGGACTTACTCTAAGCATCTTGTATAGACGCTAAAAGAATAAGCGAGGTCCTACGGTCTGGAGTTTTCCTACTGTTTTATGTTTTCTCCCTAAAACGTTTTTGTTCAACATCTTTTCCTCAGAAGACGAATTATATTTGTGCTTCTTAGATTTTCTCATCACAACGCTAGGGAACCTAGAAAACTGAAAGACACTTCTGAGACTTAAAGGATGGCTTAGATATTTTCAAGTGAAATTTTATTATATTGCTGAACAAAACTATACGAGACCATTCCAATCATCAAAGTCATGTATGATTTGATTCAGTTGGTCCATTAAGAAATTGACGGTATTTGTTGTTATACAAGGTAGCTATTAAAGATTGGACCAAAGCCATAGCGCCCAAACGCTTTAAGATATTAATTTGAAATTTGGAACACTTCAATACGACATCACTTCGCATACTTTACAGTATAGAAAAATTTTCTTTTACTCATACTTTCGGAGTCCGACCGCCATCTTGAATTTTCTTAAATGGTAATAGGGGTAACGCAATACATCATTAGAAAGCTTGATTATTTTTCTTTCTAATCACGGTAAATTAATATGGGGTTACATAAGAAAATAATGCAAAAAAATTAGAAAACAATTTGCCGTATGTTCAGACAGCTATTATTATGGTATGCTTTAAATCTAGGTAGCTCTGCATTAACACAATGTCAAAATTAAACAAACAACAAAATAAACAAACAATGAATAAACATGGTACCTACTAAAATTAAACAAACAATTTTAAAAGTTAAAAAACAAATACCATGTGATTGTTAAAACTATGGTATCAAAATTCACAAAAAATGTTCAAACTGTTTTCTCAGTTTTTGTCAACCAATTCATGTTTAACAAAATTCAGATTGTTACATTTCTACGGAAAGTATGACAATGTACCTACTGTCATCTGCTAAACAATCAGATTGTTTTTTTGTTTAATTTTGAAGCTGTGTTAAAGCAAAGCCACCTAGAATTAAAGCATACAACAAATAGCCATCTGAGCATACGGCAAATTGTTTTCTAATTTTTTTGTATTATTTTCTTATGTAACCCCATAATAATTTACCATAATTAGAAAGAGAAAAAATTAAGCTTTCTAATGATGTATTGCGTTACCCCTATTCCCATTTAAGAAATCAAGATGGCGACCGGACTCCGAAAATATGAGGCAAAGAAAATTTTTCAGTAGTGTAAAATATGCAAAGTAATGTTGTATTAAAGTGTTCTAAATTTCAAATTAATATCTCAAAACGTTTGAGCGCTACGACTTTGGTCCAATCTTTAATAGCTACCCTGTATATATAATAACTGAGGTTTTTATCTAAAATTGAGACAACTTTTGTATATTGTTCAGTCATAAGCATATTCACATTAACCCTACATGCGGTCGGTCTTACGGACCGATGAGACTTCTATTTTCAATTATTTTAATAGTTCATGTCCATATCGTCCCCCACCTCTCAGCAGCTGCCTGATTTGATGTTGCGAGCTTCAATATGCCATTGTAAGTGAATGCCAGTTTACGTTTCCATATTTTTTTTAGTTTTCCATGCCACAGACCGACGCGCCCTTTCAAGATTTATTTTCATACCTATAATCGTTTTCTATAAATATAAAAAAGGTTAGTTTTCAGGGGTAATTTTATTGCTTTGAGTTATTTAACAGAGTGATGTCATGCTTTTAGAAAACATGTGATATATTATGAAGTAGAGCAGGCCTGACTTCAGGATTTCATGGAAGAAGTTCAAACGGACGACGAAATAGAATGTAACGATGAGTCAGAAACAGATGAGCAATAAAATGGAACGATGAGTCAGAAACAGATGAAGTAGAAGAAAGAGACGAGGACAGCGAATCCGAGCAGGGTATTGCCGATGGTGAAGATGACGATTTAGTTGCTTATGGCGATAATCTTGAGTTGATTGGAAAACGTAAAACAACAAAATTCTCCAAGAAAGTACCCAGAAAATCTACCCGAACTCGAGCAGAGAATATGATGGTTATTCGTCTTCTTACTTCCAAATTGCTGAAAAGTCGTTTTGCGACGCTTCATACACGACAAAATGCTAAATCTAATCCTTCTACATACTAATGCATATTATGTATGTATATGCTCAGTAACAGGAAATTATGGAAGAGGCACAGACGCTAGCCCAACCAACATTTCAGAAATTTAGGCACTGCTTGGCTTAGTATTTTATGCCGGTATGCTCAAGACAAGCCGTTTGAATACCGAAGAGTTGTGGATGTCAGATGAATCTGGTATAGAAATATTTAGGCTGATAATGTCTATAAAACGATTTAAAGTTTCGATGAGATGTTTACGATTTGATGACGCAGGCACTCGCGCAGAACAAAAATGACTTGATAAGCTGGCACCTATACGGAAGCTTTTTATTGTTTTTTCAACAAGTGCACAAATGTGTGTCAGAATACGTGACAATCGACGTGAAACTTGGGCGTTTTAGGGGGCGATGTAGTTTTCGCTAGTACATCCCCTCTAAGCCTAACAAATATGATTTGAAAATATTCGCTCTTAGTGATGCTAGAATGTATTATATGAGCAACCTAGAAGTTTATGTAGGGCAACAACCAGAAGGACCCTATAGAGTTAACAACAGCCCATCTGACGTTGTGCAAAGGCTTTGCGACATAATCAAAGGCTCTGGAAAAAACGTCACAGTAGACAATCAGTTTACCAGCATTCAGTACAAGGATTACCGACTTACAGTTTTATTGGCACTATAGGCAAGAATAAGAGAGAACTACCAGTGGAATTCTCACGTTCCACACATCCTCCTGGGGCGGTATTCTCGAAATCACTCCACATTTTGTCGCGCTCGACAAAAAAAATTCAACCAATCCGAAGGCTATTTTCGTGACAATTGAGCATATGTCATGTCACAAAAAATAGTTTGATTGGTTAATTTTTTCTTGTCGTGTGCGAGAAAATGTCGAGTGATTTCGAGAATACAGCCCCAGCAGGAAGTATGTTTACTTTGACGATGAATACTACTTTGGTATCCTACATACCAGAAAAGAACAAGAACGTATTGCTGCTGTCTTCACCTCACCACTACGACAACATTGAGCAGCTACAGGGACCTGAAATTATTTTGGACTATAACCAAACAAATGGTGGGGTCGATACCGTTGACAGGCTATGAATGCTCCATCTATGATGTAACGAGAAATACATGGCGATGGTGTATAATTCAAACAAACTCAACAACATTTCCAATAACCGCAAATTTTTGCGCGATCTAGCATTTGATCTTATTGAGCCTTATCTACGCGTACGTGCAGAAATGGAAATATTCCAAAAACACGGAAAAGCAGACAACATTACTCAAAATCAACGTAGAGAAGGAGAGATTGTTAGATGTTCTTTGTGTAGTTCTAAAATGAACTAAAAAAAATACGCTATCATTGTCGCAACTGTTCAAAATTCCTATGTTTAGAACATGTAGTGGTATTATGCGAAAACTGTCATCGCAAGACACATTAGTCTGTGTAATTCAAGAGCAAAAATATTTTCTACGGGCCCAACCACTAAGATGTTTACTTTTCGATAAATTCAACAAAAGCTATCAGCTTGTGGAACATGTAATAAAATAGTATATAGAAATTGAACAAATTTCTAAAAAGGTCAAAGAAACTACAAAATCGGTATAAAATCGTATGTATTATTGATAAAGGAACTCGGTAAGAACCTGGAATAATGTTGTAGCAAACGATAAAGTACGTTCGATTTTCTGCAGTTTACATGTCTTTCGTATTTCACTTTATCTCGAAATCCCCACGGAAAATAACGATGTAATACGTACGTGTATTAGGAAATTTTTGTATTCCCCTTACAGTTCATATATCTATCATTGCCTAAGCCTTAGGCCCTAAGGGATATAACAGGAACTTTGTATTAAATAACACCTGCACCTATTTAAGCCAACATAATTTAAATTTATGGACAAGTAAACATTATTAAGTTTAGCTTAATATAACTTTCATTTAATAGACCCTAAATGAAATGTAATTAAAACATGATCTAACAAGGTTTAAATAAAAACGCCAACAAAATTTAACTAGCGTAACATTCTTCACAGTATACCCTTGTTATATTAGTTAATGTAATTTCAGTAATTGTTTCAGCAATTTTTAAGCAACTTCTGTCTTTTAATTTAATCTTTTGTCCCAACTGGTGTAATTAGTTATTTATATTACAATGCTTTAAGAAAGTTACTTCTCAAATTCAACAAAAAAGAACTTTTCTCCGTTTCTCGTTAGCAAACTGCTTTGTCTCGATATCTTCAATTGTGAAGGATTTACTCAAAGGAAATTCCTGGTATATCAGTTTTCAATTTGTCTCTGGAATTATTTCATGTCAGCAATGTTCAGAAGCATGACTTAATTCTTTGTATAACTTACTGTTCCTTTCCTCAATTTAGAGCTATTTTTAATGCTCTCAAAACTTGGGTCCAATAATCGGAAAACCGTTTGGAGAACGCTGACTTTTACTTTTCTTACTCTTCGCCATAAATTTCCATAATATGTAACCGGGAAACATTATTTTGCCGTATATTAGGTATATATTATAAATGGAAACCCTTACGTTAGCATTATCAAACATCGGAGTATTGGAAAATACGTTTTATGAAGATTCCGCGCACCGTTTCTCTACATCCATTTCCTGTTTGATAACCCGTATGTGATTGAAAAGTTTCCATATTCTGTTACTCTATTGGTTGAATTTATTCCAGATACAATCCAATCAATTCAGATCATTGCAACAAATTAATGTTCGTATCATCAAAATCAACTAATAACCTATGCTTTATTGCAGTTCATGTGTCTTCCTAAAATAATAGATAACAAACAAAACTTTCGCTTGGCAAGTTGAAAACTTTTATGAAACTAGTTTTCAGTTATTTCCGTAGTTGCATTACTTCTTCATACAACTTTCATTCGCATCGCATTTTTATATACGGGACTTAAATTGTAATGTTTACTGACTGGCTGTCATTCAGAAAAATAAACTGCAAAGAAAGTAATCTGAAAATTGAAAAGTTTTGTCGAAGCATTTTCTTATTTATGGTCTTGAGGAAGATGCCTTTTTACAACACTAAAGCTGCTGAAGTTGGAATACTTTACCATGTTATTCCAACGAAAAATGATTGCGCTGTACGAAAACTTGATATAATAAAGGTAGTTTAAAAGCTTTTAAATTGAACACTATCAAATTTTGTAGTTATAGAAAAATTACAACGCTATTCTCATTGGGTAAATTATGCATCCAAGTATAAAGTTATAAAGTAACTAAACCGCACACTACAAGTTATACGTGTCACCATATACTGATGCATTAATAGAGTGGTGTATCACTTTTGTGCTAAAGTCAATGTTTTCAATTTCCTAAATAACGCTCAAATCTTGTATTGTTTATTTAAACTATCTTTATTTTAAACGTGAGACTATTTCTGCTACTATGGCTTATGGCAGGTTTATGGCCAGTAAAGAGGCTAGGCATGTGTGCAAGTAACTTGCTGCAAGCTACTTGTATTGTGTAAACATTTACCGAGTGATCATTTAAATCTCAGCACTATTTACCCATGGAAATTTAATTTATCTCCCTGATTAATTCACAAAGAACCAAGTTAATTGAAATGTGAAATTTATGAAAATGTCAGTAGTAAAGATTAATTTATACCAATATTTTTTATTAAAAATGATTTATATAATTATACTAACTACAGCAGTCGAGTAGAAACAGTTTGTAAATATTTGAACCATTCTGCGGATTTATTTAAAGACGCTGGTTGTGTTTCAGGTTTAACTTTTTAAAATGCAAAAACATTCAATTGTGTGTATCTGAATATTAAAGTCATAGCTTAAATTTCCGTGGATAACTTGAACTGAAATTTAGCCGATTGGTCGGTAAAATTAAAAACAAATAGTTTTGTGGGCGGTAAAAAACAGTAATTATTAGAATCAGTAATTTCTGAGCTTCATACTAGTAGCACTTTTCCCATCTACAGGATACATCAGTGGTATGCAAACATTTTGTCCCGATTAAAAACTATCCGTGAACAATTCCATTTTTCTTTAAAACAATAAATACTGAGAAGAACTATATTGTATCTCCGTCCCAATACTGTTTTAAGTCATCAGTGCCCACCTTGACTCCTAAAATGAAATAATTATAGTTTCTTTGAATAGTGAACATCACGAAAATCTACACTACTGATTTATAAACTGTTACAACATAATGAAAACTTATTAATATGACATTTATTACATGTGATGGTTACCAAACAAAAAGTAAAACAATTATGATCACAGTGCTTCGATACCCTACTCGACCGCAAACCTGTTTGTGTTTAACTGTAAGCTGTGCTATAGTTTGGAGCATTTGCCTTCCCCCACCGTTAAAATATTTGACAGTTCTCTATACTTGGTGCACTGTACAGTTGCACTTGCCAGTTCCAAGCATACCCGTCTGTTTTAATTTCCTACAGTTTCTCGTAGCAATTTACAGAATTTTATTTTTTTATACTACAGATATTATAAAATATCTGCTAAATGAAATATGTGGTATGTGGAAGTTTGCTACTAAAATTTCTCTTCCATCAAAAGACACCAGGACGCTTAAACATTATGGAAAAGTTCTAAAACTCAACAAACTGTGGGTCATACATTTTGTTTGCTAGATAGCACCATTTCGAAGAACACTCTAATATATTCAACTATTTACAGTTAGCTAATACATTTCCTATAGTTAAATTTAATCGATTGCTTCCGGTTTTTCTTTCGTTTAGTAAAATAAGAACCCTGCTGTATTTAAGTTACTTGGCTTATAATATCTTCTACTAGGTAGGTTAAATTTTGATCTAATTACGCAGGAATGGGACCCAATGGTAAAGGAGAACGGGAGAAACAGGAAAGGTAAAATAAAATCTGTAAATATTGAAACGGTATACATATAAAAAATCACGAAAGGAAAAAAGTGAAGTAGCATGGTCCATTGCTGAATCTAACATCTTTAAATGGTAGAGGGTAAAGGTAGAGCCCGTGTGGGGTTATTAGTTTTCAGCACACATAATGGCCAAAATTTCATTAAATAGTATATGAAAGCATGGTTTTTATAAACACTGGCTTTATTTAAGGATAGTTTAAGGATCTATCTAAAAAAGGGTTTATGCAACCAATCGCTAAATATTTGGATTTTGCACAGTCCCTACCAACACACGTCATATCTTGCGAGGAACTCATATTTGTGGACGGAAAACACAGCGTGGTAAATAATTTACAGTTAAATTGTTTACAATTTGCAAACCGATTACAAACAAATACGCCTCAAAGAAATTCCCGTTGTATGAATATCTTTCCCAGAATAAGTTTTGTAAAAGTATAAACTATAATGCGCCAGGTTAGGGTTCTCATCTATTAAGGTCAGAAATTATTAGACCACCCGAGTATCCTACATTTTTTAGACAGACTACAAGACCGTTATCATGAAACTGGCACAATTATTTATCACGAAAATAAGCGAATATTCACTAGTGGAATACATAAATAAGATGTGCCCATGGTTATGCCCATGCTTTCTACCTACTTTTATTAATGAGAGCCAACTCGGCTCTTACTTGGGAGTCATCTCTTCCCTAAGTAGAAGGAAGTCCACCCTGTTCCGACGTTTAAAAAATACATTTTTACACAACCGTCTTAAAAATCATCAATTTTAATACCAAAAACTGACATTGAAATTGATGTTTTTGTTACTAGTAAAAAAGTGTGTGTGATAGGCAACACTTTTAGTTCCTTAGATTAAAATTACTTTTACTTCCTAGGAACTTTACTTTTAACATTTTTGGTTAAGATTTGTAATGTGAATAACAACAAGAAAACACTACAAAAATATTAAATTTAGTGTTGCCTTTACCATTGAATATTTCGCCCACAGAAGTAGAACCCTTCATTTTACAATTCGAAAAAGTATGCTAATAGTACCTACGGTTTCCGTGTACGATTTTACATTTTTCTCGTTACACCAATTTAAAAATTTGTTGTAGGCAAATTCGTATATTACTCCTCTAGATTTATTTGGCAGAAGATTTGAAACAACTTATTTTGCACGGTCTAAAATTTCTTGTGGTGTATCTTCATTATCATTATCTTGTTCAATCATTTTCGATGATTACTTGTCAATTTGACAGAGTTCGTCTCATCTTAATTTTACTGACATCGTGACAGCAGCATTCAAAATCAGGTTGCTGCGAAAAACAAACAAATTTGAAATTTTTAATAATATTAAATTTAAGTTCCATATTTTTCACGATTTCTTTAATTTCAGATGGGGTGAACCGAGGGGTGAACATTCCTTCGTCATTTTTCATTATAAATATAAGTATAAATTAATTAATATTAACCAATCAACAAGATTAAACTATTTTATTATCCACAACCAATAAGAACTGATGCTTGTTGATACTAATAGCATAAAAAATATTAAAAGTAATCGTTAAATTAATGTTAAATATACACAATCGACGAAAAAGTTATATGTTCAATACGGCAGAAATGCAGATTTACTGCGGCAGGAAATCTGCTACTTTTCTGCCTTGTTAAACAAATAACTATTTACGATTACTAGACTAAGCAACTGCCGACGTTGTGTAGAGTATTACAAATCTCCAGTTCTCCTGAGGGATTTCAACCCAAGATCTTGGACATCTACTTAAACCCTACCGTTACCGAGCACTTAAAGGTTATTAATACTTAAGTACAATTTAACGTTAAACCTACATTAACAGTCTAACTGACATAAAAAGAACTTAAAGCAGGTAAGGAAATCTAATAGTATAATTTTTTTGGAATTTTATCATCATTAATTATAGAAAAGTGCAAAATTACTCGCGGATATGTAAATTCAAATGCCAACACACAATTTCGCTGGAACTCAATTCAGATTATAATATATTTGGCTCTCTCGCCTCAATGGGTATCTTTAAACATTTACCTTTTTTTTAAACATAATAAATTAAATAACGTTTAACCTAAAAAAAATGAATGATTGCAATCCAGAATTGAATGTAATAATATACTGAGACTGACCATGCATATTACTTTGGAATGCATGGGAGGAAAGTTAATTTTTACCACAACTCGTTACTTTAAAAGAGTTAATTAGCATAGTGGAAAGTATAATCCAGATAATAAGGGTACAAAGAACTTGTATATTATTTTGGTGTTTATTTTTTGATAGCTTAAAGAGATTGAAACTAAGCTCATACATCAACCATCTACCAGAAAATAGTAGGTACATTACATTCTGCAAACAGTTAGCATCATCCTAGAATCAATAGAATCGTTTCTTTTTATATTACAAAATCTAAAACTCATTAAAATTATTATAGTTTTCTTGTTCAATTGCATAGATTAAAGTTTATAGGTACATACAAGATAGAGTGCAAGGAAAATTGAATCCACAAACGGAGTAACTCTTCTTCAATAAAATAATGTTAAAAAGAACTAAAAGAACGATTCATTTTCAGTAAGCCTCCTAAATTCCTAAATATAGGTACCTAATACTTTTTCGTTAGACAGTCCTATAATATTTATTCTCATTATAGCGGTAGGTACAGACAAAATACTAGTTTTTCGCAACCTATTCTGCAAACCATTCCTTATTTCCGTAAAACATTAATAAGTAGGTAGGTTAGTAGGTAGGTAGTACAGTACCTACTTAAGTAGCTAAAACATTAAAATATAAAATACCTAAGTACCTAATACCTATCGTAAATTATTAGAAGTAGGTATATTAAGTATAATATAAATATCTGGTATGCACCAAAACTTATCTGGAACATGTTCAATTAGATTGACCCCTATTTAAATTAATTATCCTTAATTTTCGTAACAGAAAGAAATAATTAATGAAAGCTTATAAATTTTTCAAGAAATGGACTCTTAAGAAACGCATGCTATAAATTCAAAGAAAATAATATTGGAGATATTGGATTTAATCCAACGAAACACACAACTAACTTACCTAAGTGCAGGGTTTTAACAAAGTTCGACGAAAAAGTTTTACGTATAAAAGACAAGCACGCGAAAAATTTGATATGTTAAATAACAATTATTAATGTTCAGCTTTTTTTGAGTAGATAGTCGTTGAATGATGGCAGGAAAGTTTAACAACTAATAAAGTAATCTTATGAGCAGCTTGAGCCTTGAATTATATTTACATTTTAATATAGGTAGTGCTAACTATTTTTTATAAATAAAGTTTTCAAGTCTAATAGTGATCTTTTTGTATAGGTAACTGAGGTTCATATTTTAAAGGTAAAATATAAGTAAATCTCATGTTTTGCTGTCTATTTTGCTACTGATAAGATTTCTAGCGAGGTTTATTGTTAAAACCGGATTATAGGGTTATACCTATTGAATTAAAAAAGTTATTACTTGATTGTCATTCCTGTTCTCCTCTTACGTAAATTATCGTTTATATTACATGACCCAATTAATAATACATAATAGTGTACAAGCATTATTCAAGTACTTACACATTTAAACAAAATATTCTCAAAAAAAATTGACATTATAATCTAATTTACCATCATATATTAATTTGTTAAAAAAATCCGCCTTTTACAATTCTGCAAACATGCTCACTTAAAAAAAATTATGAAATTCGTATCGAAAATCTTGCTTTCTGTTTTAACAAGGAAATAAAAAATTAAAGAATTTCAAAACCATTCGTTTTACCTGCTTCAATCTGCTGGGAAAAAGCACTAAAAACAAGCCACAAGGAACATGTCATTAATTAAATTCCGCGCGCACTGACAGCAGCGAAAACACGCACCGCGAAAATCACGAAGTACTTCCGGCGATTCTAGGCGCGAACCTCACAGCACGACAATCAGTGAGCGAGTGAATAGCGGCCGCTCGCGGCATTTGCTCTGAGCATGGCCGTATCGACCGCCCCAACCCTCTGTATTGTTGCATTTACATAGTAGGTTTTTACTGCTGCGTCTCGCCTTTTTGATTTGCAGTTCATTTTTTCTTTTTCTCTAGTTGTTAATTTGGTAACACCCAAAAATTTATTTTATTGAAAATTAAGGGTCGCTTTATCACTTCTTGAGTTCTTAAATTGATTTAGGGCAAAGTAAATTAATTTACTAAAGAATTTTTTTCGTATATTATTACGAACCGCTACTGGAATCGCATAAATAATTAATTGAGGGAAGCTAGTGAAGAACTACCAATTTATTTAATGATAGGTATTGAACTGGATTGGATAACAGTGCGGTTTTATTGGCAATCTTAGATTACAGCCCATATCACTTACTTAAAGTGGATTTATTCCTGATTTATTCCCTATACAAATTTTACAAAAAGGAAAGTGTTTGAAGTAACTCTTAAAAACAACAGACTTCTAAAAAAATACTCCACCCCTGACAACCGCAACTTTGAATCTTTTATGAAATTTCCTTGTCTGTAGAATCTTAGATTCAATGAAGTATAAAAATATAATACATTCCGAAAACTCCCGTGACGTTTAAAATGTGTCAAATGGAAAATTCAGTTGGTTAATATAAAAATCCCTATTAGCTATTAGAAATCGAGGCCCCATTTTCAAAAATTTATAGTGATTTTTATCACTATAAGCCAACTAACTTCTCCATTTGACACATTAAAGCCCAATTCACATTATAGGTCAGGTCACGGTTCGGTCTCGCTCCGGTCCCGGTCCGGTCAAATATTGTAGCATGTATTTTCAATGCACCTGTGCACACTAGCAGTCACGGGCAAAGCACGGTACGCTCACCTGACCGCGGCAATTCTTCGCAACGATCTTTTGACCGAATCGAGACCTGTCCGCTGTGTCAAACACGCGGTCTGTTTTGTTCATTACAAGAAATCGTGTACGTACGTATTGAAATTGGTACTTGGGCATCCGAAAATATTGAAAAAATTTGGTTTCGTCGTCCATTAGCTCTCTATACAAGGTAAAAAACTCCCTCTGTTTTCCGTTTACTTAACATTTGATGCACCCATATACGCCTTGCTATTTTATTTTCTTCTTCCTCATCTAAAATAAGGGCCATCATGGCTAGATCCGTTTTTGAAAAGTTATTAAACATTAGGTAGGAATGGGAATGTGTGCACTGCAGCTAATAGAAGACTGTTGTATGGCCGCGGTATGACCGTACAGTGTGAACACTAGACAAAATTCCTTGACCGTGATCAGTCCGAGACCGAACCGTGACCTGACCTATAATGTGAATTGGGCTTAAACGTCACAGGTGTTTTCTGAATGTATTATTATAACTGGTTTTAATAGGCAACCTACAGGGTGTCGCACTACACAAAAAAAAATGTGTTCGTAATATCTATGGTAATATTGATGATTTTCGATTATTGACTAACATTTCGTTGTAATAATTATAATATTTATTATTACAATTATAACTGATGTAACTTGATAAGGATCTAACACCTTAGATCTTGATATGAAAACATAATATGAGTTGTGGTCTAATAACCTTTCGCAGTTTCATATGCAAAACCAAAATAAATAGGAAAAAAGTGAAAGTGCGCACCTCCCCTGACTTTCCTATACTAAAAGTAAACAGTTAGTTGTTGGTATTCAAAAGAAACAAGAAACGCCAGATTATACGGGTTCGATACGTACAGGAGAGAGACAGGCATGTAATTTACTAACGCAGCGGAAGTTCGCGAAATCTATAATAGCACCAATTTACAAAAAAGGGGTAAAAACACAGTGTGCAAACGACCGCGGGATTGCCCTCCTGGACACTACGTACAAGATTCTAGCAATCATAATTAAGGCAAGATTAGAAAAATACGCAGAAAAGGAAATAAGGGAGTATCAATAGGGGTTCAGGAGATACAGATTAGTTATGGATCAAATATGTAGCTAAAATAAAAGAAATCCAAATGATGGGCTATGAACACAATGTGGAAATGTATGCAATTTTCGACTTTAAAAAAGCGTACGACAATAGAAACAGGGAAAAGATGTTTAAGATCCTAAAAAACTTATAATATTGATAAAAAGTGGAGGTGCAAACCTCCCCTGGACTTTCCCATACTAAAAAAAACATTTCGATTTTGCTGTTCAATAGTAGTTCGCGAAGAAGCATTGGAAATCATTTGAATACCAAGCGAGAACAACGAGGCTATGCCGATTCGATATGTACAGAAGAAAGACACGCATCTATCTGTAGTTACCCGCCTGAAATTACAGCTAGCGAAGCCGGACGATCGTTACCGACCGACGATCCGTTTCTGTCAGAGTCCAACCTAAATATTCAAAATTTACGAATTTCTCATCAACCGTCCATGGGATAGACAATACAATTTTGCATTCAATTATATAATAATATACAGTATTTCATTTAAAATAACAAAATTGCTTATTGTAGTGTGGAAAGCAAACGCCTTGTATACGTGACATTCATTAAATTTAGGAAAATGCAGAATTATACAGGGCTTTTATTTCGAAACTAGCCACCTTTAATAACTCTGAAAGTTTTGAAATTTCCAGTTTGAATAAAAACACGTCAACTTTGATATCGAGGGGGAAGTTTAAAACCGTCACTGAAGTAATTTTATAATTCACCCCCTCCACTCCTGCAACCACCACTTTGAAATTTCAAATGGAACCACCTACTTTGTGATATATCGTTTTACAGGTAATAAAATTCTCTATCTAACCATATATTATTATTTTTCATTGCACCTCATCACCCCCCATCCCCCCTTTTCTGAAAATTTTGACATTTCCGGTTTGAAAAAAAACACGTCAATTTTTATATCGAATGGGAAGCTTAAAACCACTATTGAAGTAATTTTATAATTCCCCCTTCACTCCAGCACCCCCTTTGAAATTTCAAATTTCCCCCTACTTTTCTACCCTACATCTCCAATTTGAAAAAAAAGGTCATTTCCTGAAATTTCACAGATGAATGTACTGCTTCATATTACATTTACAGTTGGTTTCTTGAAGGGAGCCTCTTCGAATCAGCTTTTCTGATACGCAAATATTTTTTATATTAAGCCAATAACCATCAACAGTCTTAAATAATAAATACGTTCAATCTAATGGCAATTACATATTACATATTATACTATGTAACTAAAGACATTCATGAAAATAGCAGTAGAAGATGAATTTCCAATTAATTTTAACAAAATTTGACATAAATTAATATACAATTTCATTTTGGATTCTTTCAGCCTGAGTAAAAACGTTAAACTCTATATGGTCAATAACTCGATTTTCCCAATAAAGGCATAAACCGCTAGGGTGTATTCATCAGTCAGCTCAATATCGCATGTCCAATAAAATATATCACGTTCAATTAACAAATGAGGATGAATTTGATTACAGTTGCAAAAAGTCTGTAAAAATTTAAAATTCAAGGAAACTAACTAATATTTATACCGCATGATTGGACATATCCCTGATTATATCATTCATATATTATAGATCAATGGGATTTAAGAATTCTTCTTGGTCTATCAGTATATTCGATTTCGTGCTTCGGCTTCGTATTGGCTGTGATACGATTGCATCTGCAGCAACCGTACACAACAATAATTATTTTTTTTATAAATGAATTATTTCAAAAGTCAGACTGACATTTTGAGCCTAATTAACTTAAAAATTCGTGATAAAATCGTGACAAATATCATTCGATCACTTCCGTATATTCTAAATACTTTTCCTCTTTCTAATCTCAATTGATGTTACCATTAGGAAATATCGCTCGAGCGAAGCTCTCGGGAAACTGCCATGGCAACATCAATTTCGAATAGTAATCGAGAAAAGTATATTCGAATATACGAAAGCGTTCTTATGATATTACTACCGAATATAGGTCCTTTACATTGACTATCGCATTCACCTGTCACGTGACAGACGTCGACCAATGAAAGTTACGCATTTGTCCCGTAACAGCCAATCAAATCACAATTACTTGAAAATTTTGACACGGCGAATATTGCACTAGTGCTGATATTCGGTAATCACCCGCGATGGCGACTAGATGAAACACAATTCAATTAATGACAGTTATACAACAAATAAATTATAAATTATAATGAAGCGTACAATTAGTATATTAAATTTATATGGTTTATGCGATAGTCTGAACAAATATAACTCGAGCAAGGCATATTACTTAAAATTTTTCCTTTGCTGTCGCACGCGTGTTTGTTGCCCCTTGAAAACTGCCCTCTCGCTTCGCGATCGGGCAGTTTTCATGGAAACAAACACTTGTGCGACAGCGCGAAAAAATTTTCGGTAATATGCCTTGCACTTGTTATATTGTATATGAGTATATCTCGTTCATATGTATACTTGTTGCCCACTTTTACGAACGAAAATGGGAAAGGTACCAAATTTAAGAGGAAAAAAGGTCAGCGTCGCATCGTCTAGTATTAAATAGTATATAACGGTACAAGGTCGGTAAGTGCTCTCTAACAGATCGAAAAAAGTTGGAAAATCGAGACCCGTAGGGTCGAGATTTTCCAATTTTTGAGATCTGTAGGTAAGCACTTACCGACCGTGTGCCGTATAATATTTTTTGCCCGATCGAATTTACAGAATTATTTGGGAATAAGTAGTTTTGAAAATGTAATTATGAAATTTTGAATTGTCATTTTAATTGCACGATCCTTGATATCAAACGTGCTAGGTATCTAAAATAAAATCAGAACGCTACCTCTAGAAGTGTCAAATTTGCATGTTTTGTTTTACTTACCGCCCTAATTAGGTTATAAACTCGAACAGCACTGGTGTTTCCATACCAACCAATCGAAATTTTGTAAACCCAACTTACAATATCTATCAACAAAGCTGGTAAATACACATAACAATACGATCGGGCGAAAAAATATTTTTTTCTATTTTGTTTCTCTTACAAAGCTGTTAAGGTGTGAAAATTTTCAAAAGTTTATAATACGGCTCGATAAATGTCAGGTGTATCGTTTTACCTCCATCAAAACGAGTCGGCACATTTTGCCGCTTGCATAGCACATTTTGCCGCTCGCATAGCACGCAACTTGGTGAGAACTATAGAAAGTAGTTTTGAGCGTTTTTCCAATGTTTACATTAGGGGTCCTAGTTTACATGATGTCACATATTTCTTCACCTCAGTGTCGTACATTTCCTAAATTGCGAATGCGCAGACTTTTAATTCGCAAGTTTCGGCACAATTTTTAAAAAGACTTTCTGGCATTCATCAAAAAACAAAAATGTAGCTAATACCGAGCTTAATAAGTATAGAAAATGTAAACAAAATCCTGTGGCCAGTTTCTTTGTAATAATTTTTCAAAAATTTCAAAATTTTTGGAAGAGCGCCGCCGCGCCGTTGCGACCGTTTTTGGATTTACCAAATAGATTTTTTTCATGGTGTAGTACCGCCAAAGGCCTTTCAAACAAGTTGTTGCGGAACCTAATCAGATAGCTGGTTTTTGAGTTATAGGGCGTTAAAGTCGAAATTTTGAAAAATTCATAGCGGCCGCCATTTTGAAGTTAAAGAGTCCGGCAAAAAACTGTTTTCCTTACATTATGGTCTTCTTTCATGTCCCCTACTCAGATTTTCAAAATTCCGCTTCTGAAAAAAATGCTACCAAAAAAACATGTCTAACTTCCGCTTCCGGTTTCGGATTTTTTTGAAAAGCTTATTTTGTCGATGAATTTTCGATATACCCCTTCATTTAAAATTTCATCAAAATCGATTCAGTAGTTTTTGCGTTAGAGGCGTTACATACATACATACACACCCACCCACCCACAGACAGACATTTTTTCTAGACCACTTTTTTGGGTTGCTGGGGGTCCAAAACACCCATTTCCGTGAAAATCTCAATTTCGAAAATTTCATGATATCAATACTTCCCCTATAGGTACCAGTGGCGGTATGGGAAAGTAAAAAAAACGAAAAAATGAAAAAATGTCGCTTACGATGTTCTGTCAAAATCCCATCGAATGTAGAAAAAATGAATTTTTATTTTTAGTGGTCTCTTTATTGTGACGATTTATTTGCTATCAAGCACATTCCTAGCAAAACATAAAACATAAAACATTCGTTTGTTCCTATCGCTGACCCTCACTCTGTCTTTAGTATAGAGCAATTGGGCGTAAACAGAGAGAGAATACTACACGGAGCACAGAAACTGATGGAAACGACAGTATACGTAGCCAAAATTTACTTCTCCGCAAATTGAAGCAGTACAGTTTTTCAAAAGTTTCGAAGCGCTTGTCTCGCGTGTCATTACGTCGCCATCTATTATCACAAATCTTAAATACAATTTACATTGAGTCTTATGGGGATAACTTACCAACGATTAATAATGTTTAAACTTTTACTAAACAATTCGATTTTAGATGGTACTTGATTAGATTCTTTGTCTAAATGACATATTCTAATTTCAGTAGTACATGTATATTATTTATTCACTCATCCCCAGATAATTTATACAATATGCACTGATGCATTATTTATTTTATGATTAATTTAGAAATTGTATTTTGCCTCCCATTTTTCAATATGTTACTCAAGAAGATTTCAGTAACAATCTGTGTAATTTTCGTAGCTGGGGATTACGTATTTTTTAATTCTAATCGTTGTTTGTTCTTATGGCCAAATAGCATGTAGACTTGCCACCTTAACGAACCGAAAGCGGTGCGGTGCGGTGCGTTTATAGCTCATTTCCATTTGAGTGCTTTAATAGCCTAGTACAATTTACAGTTTTAAAGTTGGTAGTTTTGAAATATCATAAATGTCAAATCTCAAACGTCAAAGTCAAACGTCAAATTTATTAACGTCATCTTCTAAAATTATAGACTTTTTTGGTACACAACTTTCAGATAACCGTTTTAATAAATCCTGTAATTTATTATACTACTTCCCAGCAAACATGGTTCGAATCTGTTACATTTTAAAACGTAACAACTTAGAAACTTTTGTAACGTTACGCAGTTGCATTACTAAAACGTAACATAAACGTTGTTTAGGCTTCGTACCACTATGATACGAAACAGTTACAGCACGAAGGATACGTTACGCTACATACAGAATTTGTTGTAACTGTTACATTTCTGCACATTCGATTTCGATACATTGTGTTATTTACGAAACAGTTACAGCACGAAGGATACGTCACGTTACGTACCGAATTTGTGTTAACTATTACATTTCTGCACATTCGATTTTGTTACATTGTGTAATTTATGAAACAGTTTGGTTTAGAAGTACACATTTTGTTACATACCAAATATTACGAAATAGTTACATTTTTGTGTGAACGGATTAGTTTCGTTGCTAAATTTGCCAAACCATTGCGATTATTTTGTTGTTTCGTAACATACCCGTATTTCTGCATAAGTTACATGTTTATGTGTCCATATCAGAGTCGTTGTTAAATTTTCGAAACCGTTGCAGTTGTTCTGTTCAGATTTGTAACGTGCCCGATTTTATGTAAAAATTACATTTTATGTGTACAGGAGTAGTTTGGTCAAATTGATTTAGATTTGAGTTTTCGGCCACTGTCTATGTCGCGTCGTTGAAAACAATGCGTTTTATTTAACGGAGAAAATAAAACAACGACAATAATAATAATAAAACCCCTCTTTGTTTGTGTACCACCGCTTTTAATTCGAAGAAGGCGATACTACTTATATGTATTGCTATCACAGTAGTCACTTCTTATTTGTGCTCTGAAAAATATTAAAATTATTGGAATTTAAGAATCTAGGTACTTAATTTGGAGTTTTGCACGACTAGATTGTAAAATTCGACCATTGTGCGTTGGGTCGAATTTTAGACATTTTAGCTCGCATTTTAGTGCAGTTTATGGTAGGGACTAAGGTTAGGGGTATAATAAAACTCCACAAACTTCCAATAGCTGGTTAGGATTTCGAATCTGTTAAACATGTGGAAGCTCGAAAACTTTCCATCCCTTACATAGGCGTACAATAAATTAATTTACTAAACATTTTTTAACATTGAGTTTTCAATAATTCTGGTTAAAAGCATAATCCGCCTTTATGGTTTCAAAGTAAATATCTAATGATTAAATATCAAAATGTATTAAATCTATTCCAGTTTTATCAAATTTTATCAAAGTTTACAGTTTTTGCTGTGACCGGGAGCAGTCATCGTGTAAAACTTTGTCTGCTGTGTTATGTTAGGTACTATGTTTTACCGCGTATCCCATTTTGATGGGATGATGTAGTTGAATACTTGTTTTGCGATAACAGATATGCTTTAACAAAATAGTGCGTAAAAAAACAACAAAAATATGTAATTGCAGATGCAAATTTCTATTTAGTTGCGCCACTGGCCTCTAAAAATTCCACAGGGTAACACCAACTGAGTACACACTTCTTGTCCGACTATTTCTAAAACCCCAGTAGTGTTCACGAAGATATTGAATTATTGTTGATAGTGATTGTGCTTGCCAGTGTGTTATTTTATTAGTTTATTATACTCGTATATATTGGATTTTAAAAACTTGGTAAGTATATGTTATATTCTAATAATATCGCATTTGTAATGTTGTTTAAGTAAATTTTAGTGCATAAGAAACCAATTGTGTTTGGACGCATACTGTTTTTTTAAATAATAGAGAGTTTTAGCAACTGCCCGTAATGATCACGGTAACGCTAAACGCCAATTTAGCAGCTTGTGCGCATGCGCGTAACGTTATTTAGATACCGGTTTACGGTATTCGAATGTGTTTAGCGTTTGCTTTACCGTTTGATATATTTAGGGAAGTTTTACTATTTGTATTGGTTAATATGAAGAAAAAACAATAATATTATAAATAATATAAAGAAAAAATATTATAAAGGTTCACATACCTTCTTCACAAGTAAAACCAAAAGAATGAGGTTAAGATATCATTTGACGCGAATCTTTAAATGCGTACCAACGGTAACGGTATTGCTAAACGTCTAAAATTCGTACCTACCGCTATTCGGTACTCACGGACTTTAGCGTTTAGCGTAACTTTTAACGGAAGGTTGCTAAAACTCTCTATTAAACGGTGTTTCTCCGGGTGTTTCAGACCACCCGTACCACCCTTGTATTGTTGAAATGCGACGAACTATGAAGTTGATCACAAAATGTTTATTATCAAAGCATAATAATTATGCAAAGAATGTATTGGCACTGCTAGAATAAACCGGAAACAAATTTGAAATTTTAGTGGACATAGATCATGTTTGATATCATTTTAAAAAGAATTCTTTTTTATTTGAACAGACGGTTGAGGAAATTATAATTCAATTTTCTAATCTTTAGAATTTGTTGTTGAGTTATTCTGATACTTGTGGTTTGTCTTTTCCAAAGTTATTATTCCGATTTATAATTCTAGAGATTTGCTTTTTTGAAATAATCGTAATCTTTTGCATTCACGTACGTTATTATTCTTAAGAAGTTGTATTCTTTGTTCTTTATTATCCAAAATAAGTGCCCTGTTTTATTTTAATTTTCTCGTATCTTTTGTGGACTGAATAAATACACGTTAGGAATGAGGACAGTAGTTGTAGTAGTTTTGTAATTTTTATAGGAGGATATGTTAAAAGCAGTAAGAGGGAAGGACGTTCGATTTGTTTATCACGTGTTTAAAGCCTGCAACTTCAAACTTGCACCCCTGTGTTCATAGACAGAGAGAAATGGCAATTTAAAAGTGCAAGCCACTTTAATTATTAAAGTGATACAAGGTGAGACATTACTATTTATAGTATTATATTTCAAATAAAAGAGGATTTATAATTTAAAGGTGGTTTGGAACTATTAGTCAGCCAATAAAAATAATAATACATATTACAAACAATTAATAGGAATTATAATGAGTTGTGTTATATTAGAATAACAATCTTATGTTACGCGTTTCATTGATTTTACATTCTCAAAGAAGAGCATCATCATCAGTACATGGAGCTGGTAATACTAATAAATTATTTTTTCTTCAAGCGTACCATAATATCCGTATTGTTGTACAGAACTGGCTATGTAGAAGGAAGTCATTTTGTTAGTAGTCAAATAATGAAAATAATGTTACTAGTACAATAATGTGTTTACGTATCCATGGCAACGGCAGTATTTTGCCCATAGCTCCGCCCCCAAGGTTGGTAGAAGGGAGAGCGTTATCCTGTGGAAATGGCTTTTTAGGAAATATTTATTTACAGCAACAGAATATTTTTACACTAGAAGAAAAAATAGTATATATTATTCGGAGTAGAACGTCTTATTTGTGTTTCGCTCACTTGCACAGCCTCGGCGCGTGCGCCTCGGCCGCAATATGACCTCAACACAAAAAGAACTCTTTCTACTCCTAATAATATAATATACTATATTTGCATCAGATTCCACCAGAACCTGATTTCCTGTAAGGAGCAGGAATTTCAAACAGCAGTGGCAACCAAAGGAACAAAAAAAGGGAAATAGAGAAAAATGGAAAAAATAATTAATTTTTGTTTTACTTTACTCATTGTATCACTAACTAATTATATTCGTAATTTTACATTAATAAAATAAATTAGATAACCAAATTTTGTATGTATTGTATCCGAATTGCTTAAAAATGTCATTCTCAAAAATATAAACATTATATAAGATTCAATAAATATTATATTGTTCAAGCAATCAATTATTTTATTTATAAATTATTATTATTATTATTATTATTATTATTATTATTATTATTATTATTATTATTATTATTTATGCAAATTTCAACGAAGTAAAGCTCGATTATGTTAATGAAAATAAATAGCAACAGATACGTAACAAGAGAGTATTTTAAAACGAAACCGTTTCATTCTAAGATGCAACCGTTACGATTTTCTTACAAAACAAATTACAGACTAAAAACGTAAATCGAAATGAAACTCTACGTAACAGTAATGAATCGACCTCCAACAGTAATGAAACTAAAAGGTATCAGTGACGAAAAAACCATAGCCGAAACGTAACCGTAAAGCATCCTAAACTACCTTCTTGTTACTCAACCGAGGCGGACATAAGGAAATCCACGACGTTTCTGTTACGTTCTCGTTTCGAATGTTGTTTCGAAACAAGAAACAAAGATACGTAACAGTTACATTTAGGTTTCAAACTTATGTTTGCTGGGTTGAATATGTCCACATCCTTATATACATTTAAACAAAACCTCAACATGGAATAGGTTGTCCACAAAGTAGATGGTTTATACTTCTTACATTGTAATTCAAAATATGTAAGTAAAACGTTTTCTGATATACCTACTATTTTATTTTCATTACACCATTCTTCAAACTTATTATATTGTTTCTCATAATGGAGACTGGACTTGTTCGGAAGTAAATTATTTACTATTTATTAATTTAATAAAAATGTAGTACAAAACGTTAACAATTTTAAATTCAATTTTCTAATGTCACATTAACGTTACACAACAAAATTCCCTAAATTGTGAAACTGTGATATTTTAATTTAGAACGGGAAAAAAGGACATATAAGGCCCAAAATAGAAAAAATAGTATAAAAAACTAGTTTCATATGTCATTTATTTCACTCCTTCTAAACTTGAACTCGTGTCAGAAAACGCATTCTTTAATATACTAATATACAGGGTGTCTCTAAACCTAGTACCATAAATTTACCAGCCGCTTCCTGACGCAAAAATAAGTCGAAAATGTCTATAAAAATTTTGTCCTAAACCGTAGCATAAGGAAGCTACACGTCTTTGAAAATGGTGTTGAAAAAACGGAAAACAATTGCATTTTAAAAACGGTTTGAGATAAAAAATCGAAATTTTGCAGGCAGCCTAACCTATTAAAGGCATAAACTTTCTATTATTTTTTTTTGTAAATTAAAAAGGGGCGGCGCGAATGGGGGTTTTTACTTTTTTTTAAATTGTACAAAAATCTCCAACCGCAAAGTAAAACACACAAACACTGTAATCACTGTAATATTAAATTTGCACAAACGTCAAAACATCATTTAATTGTTTCTGCACAGCCTGCTATTTTGTTTAATTTTTATATATCTTTAAATTTCTGAAAAACAAATCTATCGATTTTAATTTAAACGAACAATAACAATTATTATTGCCAAACACTTTGACAAGTAGTGACAATAAAAACATCCAGTAATGCATTATGACAACAGCCTGCTATGCGTTTTAAAAGCTTTCGTTTGTTTTAATAAACTTAAACACTTTTCCCTTAATATCTCAAAAACGAATCAACCGATTTTAAAAAGCAAAACGTCAAAATGTAGGTAATCCAAAGGCCTTTCAAATGAGGTGTCACATAACCCACCTTGCCATTTAAAATTTTTGAGGAGGAGGCTCTGGAGGGTGGGGGGATAAAACGTGTTAAGTAACTTTTATGTAAAAATATGTCCCCCTCATTAATATTGTTGACGTGTCTCGGCGATTTCTTTAGAAAGCTTTGTGCACCGAGATATTGGGGGTGGATCGTTTTCAAATGATCACCCTGTATGTTATTTTTGTATAAATATAATTTTTCTTTGGCAATTTTTGTCATAAGGAAATATTCAAACCAAATTACGTATGTGAATTGCGGAATGCTGGGTATCAAATCCCCACGGGAGCCAAAATCTTGAAAGTAATTTGGTTTGAACGTTTTCTTATGAAGAAAATAAACAAAGTAAAACTAGATTTATAGAAATTATTTATATGTGCAAACAGATGTGGATTTTAAATGACATATTATACCCGCCTCAACATACATACATCTAGTGAAGTGGCCGAGAGTGGACGTGTGTGAATCTTTAACTGTGCCATTATGTCTTCGAATGTGAAAATTAAAAATCTAAAAGTTCTTGAACTGCGTGAAACACTTGAGCAACTAGGTCTCGATAAGTCAGGCGTAAAAAGTGTCCTAATCAAAAGACTAAAAAAGGCACTGAATTCCAGTTTTATTGAAACAGATCATGATGAAAGTGAAATAGATGCTCAGGATTCCAGCAGTAAGGTATTTAAGGCTAAACATAAGAAAAATAATATAAAATGGATCCATTGCCAGGATCAAACAATTAATAAATTAGTAAAAGTCATTAATAACATGAAACATAAAGTTTCAGTTCTAATGAAACAAAATAAAAAATTGAGTAAAATGGTGTTACAACTAAAAACAAAATGTAAACAAGAGTATTCAAATGAAATCAACATAGAAAAAGGCGCACCGTTGGATAATGATACTGTTCCAACTAATAATATAGCTAAAGAAACAAATACTAGCGACATCAATGTATGGAAATCGTCGAATGCTTTATTAACCCTCACGGTCAATCAAAATAGTCAGTGTTCCAATCTAATAAATAACGAAACAATGTCGAATGTACTAATCCTTGCAGATAGCCACGGTAGACAATGTTCCAGTTTATTAAACTCAAAAATAAATAGCAATAAATATAAAGTGCAAACTATCTTCAAACCAAATGCTACGCTCAAGAATGTGGTGTGTGATATCGATAAACTCACAGTAAACTTTACTAAAAACGACGTTGTATTTGTGATTGCCGGAGTAAATGATGTCATTAAAGGCAATTCATTAAACAGCATTGAACTGCAGAACTGCATCCAGCTATCAGATAAAACTAATCTAGTAATCGTAAGTGTTCCATTTGTTTCCAACCGTATGATATTAAATAAATTAATCGAAACATATAACTGCAATCTTTCCCGTATTATTAAAAAATTCAATGCATATTTTCTTAATATAAATAAATATTTACAAGATAATCATCGAAACAAACAGGGCATACATCTTAATTTAAGTGGGAAATCTGTTCTATGCTCTGTAATTGCCTCTACCTTAACAGTGCTTGAACGCCGTAAATATCAACACTTAGCAGACTTTAAAACAAATGGGCATGCTATAGTTACCGAAAACCTAATAGAGATAACCTTATCGTCGAATATTGAATCTAAAACCGGCTACAACAATGAATATATTAAAACAAAAAACGGAAGAGAGCTGCAAAACCAGGTGGAGCAAATAGGTCGTAATTTAGTGACCAACCTTTACCCAGTTTTACCGCCGAGTGATGATGATACTCTAAGTACTCTAAGTATTCGTCAAACCGATAATGTGTCAAATATTCCCACTACCGAAAAAGAAATCGTTAACCCCGTTGGAACAGAGCACTGCTCCACTACTGATAGTGATTGTGAAATTTTGGAAAATTCTTTTTAACTCTCGACGACCACGTTACTGACATTAATGACGCTACTACACCGAATTCGTTCCTAAATTGTGTGTGCAAGAACGCTCTAGCTATCATGCACTTAAATATAAATGGTTTAAGAAATAAAATCGAAAATCTCGAATTGTTACTTGATCAATCTTTTGCAGATGTTGTTAGTATAAATGAACATGGATTAAAAGATATTGTTGTTGATAGTTTTTGCCTATTAGACTTCACTTTAGCTTCATACTATGCCAGAGTAAGCAATAAAAAAGGTGGTGCTATGTTACTTGTAAAAAAACATTTAAAATTCACTGACATCACGCTCACTGACATAAGCTTGAGTTTCCACTTTGAATACTGCGCGATAAAATTACTACAAGAAAACATTACAATAATCTCAATCTATAGAAGCCCTTCTGGTAATATGGAAATTTTTCTTGAAAAGCTAAATCTAATACTGGAATATCACCGTAACTGTTTAAAATTAGTGGTATGTGGGGATTTCAATATTGATACAAGCACGAATAATTGTAAAAGCAAAAAATTTAGTGACCTACTAAACCAATACAACTTACATACCGTAATCACTAGCCCAACTAGAATAACCTCGGATAGTCAAACATGTATCGATAATTTTTGCACAAATTTAGATTCAAGCCAATTTAACCCTTTCTTAGTGGTGCCGCCGAGACGAGATAATTCTCGATCTCGTCTCGTCTCGTCTCGAAATTCGAGATCGAGATTGCAAATTTTTAATCTCGAATATTCGAGACGAGATTATCCAAATTCTCGGTTATTCTCGATATTTTCTTCGAGATTCTCGATTTCTCGATCTCGACAGATTTTCAATAATAGGTACCTACATGTTATAACATTCGCGTATTTTATGTCTTGACTAGCCTTATACATGCGTACTATCGAATACTTTGTACTCATTTGAATGGCGAATAATAGTGCATTAATAATTATAGGCCAAGGTAGAGAAGACGTTTTTCTCAACTGAGCATTATTATTTTCCGAGCTGCAAAGCAGGGACGGCCAGGCCCGAGCCAAGGGTATCTGCCGCCCGGGTGCAAGATATAATTTGCCGCCCCTACATAACTCCTTAGACATAAATAGTGTTGATTCTAAAAATCTAAAAAAATTCTAAAAAAATGCTCTCTAATCTTTATATTTTTTGAAATATCGTTAACGAAAACAAATCTGACAACTACAGTTATCAGGAGCGGCTCAGTAATTTTTTCACCCGAGCGGGTTAGCTTTTGGCGCCCCCTTCAGGGGTGTAGTCAAGAATTAGTGTCGGAGGGGGTTGGTATTGGTATATGGAAATGCGAGGGAATCGATTAAAAAAATGCGCCGCAGGCGATTTTTTTTTTAAAAGTTGGCGTGGCCAATTTTTAACGCGTTGTACGAGCATCTGAGAATTTGAATGCCAAATATTCCACCCCAGCATCCTCAGCAGCAGCTTCGGTTGGTGTTAAGTTTCATTTTTTCATAATGTAAGCATAATATATCTTAAATTTTTGATTTTGCCGCCCCTAGTAAGTTGCCGCCCGGGTGCTGTGCACCCCTTGCACCCCCGGCGCGGCTCGGCCCTGCGGACGGCAATAAGTTGCGAAGTTGAAAGAAACCTTCTTTACCGTGGTCTACATACTATTTTTTTCACTACTAGAAATGTTATTCGTCTTATGTTTGTAATTTACCATTTTCACAAGATTTTTTAAATATTTAGAAATATTTAGTAGCCTGGAACTGGAACTGCAGCTGTCAAACTAAAAAACAAAACCAATAACAATAATAACATCTGATTTTTCTGCGAAATCCGACGCTGATATCACTATTTCGGTACACGTGCACCTGAAATTCGAGAATCGAGATTCTCGAAGTCGAGATCGAGAAACGATGTTCGAGATTTTTTGAGATCGAGATCGAGAATTACCTTTCGAGAATTTTCGAGATCGAGATCGAGAATGGGCATAATCTCGTCTCGTCTCGTCTCGTGGCAACACTACCTTTCTTTCCCAGCGATGCCATATGGCATCATGTGCATTTCACAGGTTCCTGTACCGAATCTAGGTAGTTTGAGTATCTACTATGAATTTGTAGTTGCTCAAATATCACCATAGGTGTCACAAGTAGTATCAAACATGCTAATTGTTTTGTAGTACATGTTGCTTCTAGAGTGAAGCAATCACGTGTGAAGTTATAACGTGGAGTGATATTTTGTGCGTTTTTGAATTTCGAAAATAAAGGTAAGGAATTGGAATTTGATTTTGTTTGTTTTTGTACGCGTTGTTTATGTTTATTTACGTGTGTAATATCGAAATTATGACGAGACAGCAAAAGTTTCTACAAATAATTACACCCCAAATGTATGATGCCAAATGGAGTCTTTGGGAAACTCCAATAAACAAAATAGTACTTACTTTTACATAGTATTATTTCGGTTCGCAGGTTCGTATATCAATGCATTTTTGTTTATTAGATGACGTGTACGGGTCTTACTGAAGCGGAAGAGAGGCATTTGTTATTGCTATTAGAGGACGATATATCAGATATAGAAATCCCAAGTGACGACGAACTGGACGAAGATGATATTATTTTAGAAGATGTTGATCTTCCTACCACATCTACTACTTTGCATTCTGGTAACGAAAGTTTTCAACCACTAAACTCTCAAATCTCGATAGAAGCTGTAGTGGGAGACGAATCCGATGAAAGTGAATATGATTATTGATATTGATGACATAAGATTTGATTCAATGAATCATTGGCCTATACACATAGAACCAAAGAAAAGATGTAGAGTATGCCAAGCGTATTCACGTATGGCATGTGAAAAATGCAGAGTGTCGTTATGCCTTACTAAGGACCGTAATTGTTTCAAAGTGTTCCACGTACAAGTTTAATTTTATTATTCGGTTTTTTATTCTATAACTTCATGTATAAGTGTAATTTTATAACAAATCTACGTAAAATGCCAATAAACATAATTGCATATAAAGTGACTATTCCTTCCCAATGATGCCACATGGAGTCGTCCTAATTTTTTTTGAAAAATAATAGAAAAAAAATTATCTGAGTATATATTGGTAATTTCATGACACTACTTGATAGAATTTACCCAAAAAACATTTTTTTAGAATTTAAAATTAATTTGGGAAAGAAAGGGTTAAAACAAACAATTTCCCAATAGATTTCTCTGATCATAATGTAATTAAAATGTATGTCCAGGTGGTGATCAAATCTTCTAATAAAAAGCTATTTGAATATCGCAGAAAATTTAGTAAAAAAAATACGGATAAATTTATTTGCAGATTGAGCACCTTAGATTGGCATCCTGTATACTCTCAGTGTGATGCTACTGTCAAGTTTAATTCCTTTTATAATATTTTAATGCAAGTATTCCAAGAATGTTTCCCGTTACGGAAAACACAGATTAACAACAATAAACCATGGATCACAAGAGGCATCCGCAAATCTGCCAAAACGAAAAGGGAATTATTTTTGTTAACGAAAATCTGTTCAAATCGCGTTCTAAACAGTTATTATGTCAAATATTCTTCAATGCTAAAAATCATTGTAAAACAAGCTAAGAAATTGCATTACAATAATATAATTAAAAATTCAAACAATGTGGCCAAATCTACCTGGCGGGTGATTAAACAGGAAACAAGTCACTCCTATAATCGGGTCTCGGTAAATGATAATCTCGAACTAAAAACGGATTCACATATGGAATCAAATCCCTTTGAAATTGCTCAAATTTTTAATAATTACTTTACAAATATTGCCTCCAACCTATTAAAGGATTCTCCCGTCAGTTCAGACTATCGGATTATGCTAAGAAATATGAAAATAAATACACATGCATCCTTATTTTTTGTACCAATCGATGGTTACGAAGTCTGGAAAATTATAACTAACCTAAAAAATACCGCAGCGACAGGAGTTGATGGTATACCTACAAAATTGTTAAAAAGTGCAAAGGAACTGCTAGCCTTCCCTATTGCCGACGTAATAAACTGCTGTTTCTCACAAGGTTATTTCCCCGAAGAATTTAAAACGGCAAAAATCATTCCCCTACACAAAAAGAACAGCAAAAATGATAAAACTAATTTCCGGCGTATCTCTATCCTTCCTTCTCTTTCAAAAATTTTTGAAACGGCTTTAAAAAATTCCCTACTAAATTTTTTCGAAAGAAATAATACCCTAAATGAAAATCAACATGGGTTTAGGTCCAACAAATCCACAACATCAGCAATAGAAAGCGTACTTAATTTCATTCTAACTAACTTAAATTCAAGTAAATTTTTAGCTAGCATAAACCTTGATTTGTCCAAAGCTTTCGATCTTATTGATCCTGATATCTTACTAAACAAGTTAGAATATTACGGCGTCCGTGGAAATATGTATAAGCTAATACAATCGTATTTAAAAAATCGAAATGCTGTGGTAGAAATTACCCATGTTTGCGAAACTGGTGAAGTAAAAAAATACGTTTCTTATCCTAATAAAATAGCATACGGAGTCCCACAGGGTTCGGTATTGGGCCCCCTTCTTTTCATCATCTTTGTAAATGACCTACCCTCTTTTTCAAACTTTAATATTACTATGTTTGCGGATGACACCAACGTCTTAATATCCAACTCGTCGCTGAACGGAATTATTGATAACGTAAAATCTTCTCTCGATGAAGTTGTTAAATGGTTCACAGCCAATAAACTAATCTTGAACATATCCAAAACGAACTTAATGGTTTTTCCTCAGAATATAAAATCGAATATCCCAGATATAAACATCATACATAAATACATCCTAACTCCGTCAGCTAACTGCAGCTTATTAGGTATTGTACTGGACGATAAATTCTCGTGGTCCTGTCACATAGAAAAACTTATAAACAAACTAAACAAAACTATCTTCGTGCTACGTAAAATGGTAAAGATTTCGAATCCTGAAACCCTAAAGATAATTTATTATAGCTGTTTTGAAAGCCATCTTAGATATGGTATACTCTTTTGGGGTCATTCAAGTCTCACCGGAAAGCTTTTTAAACTTCAAAAGAAAGCTCTCCGTATAATTGAAAATCTAAACCATAGACAAACATGTAGACCATCATTTCAATCTCTTGGCATTATGACCCTAGTAAATTTATATATTTTTGAAGTATTACTATATACCTTCAAAACTAAAGATTCTGCAAACACCAACTCCGAATTTCATACCTATAACACTCGGGGCAGTCATTTGTTGAGACCTGATTTTCCATCGATAAACCTTTATAAAAATTCATATATATACAATGGTATTAAACTTTTTAACCGTTTGCCGGAAAATATTAAAACTATCAATTCTCTACGGATTTATAAAAAAACTCTAAAAAACTATTTTATTGAGAATGTGTTCTATACACTTGATGAATATTTGACGTGATACTTCCTGGTGCTGAACTACAGTTTTTTAAATTTCTTTTATAAATAATAAACACTATGTTTTTCTGTGTTTTCCAAGTTTTAATAACTGAAATTAATAACTGAAAATAATATTGTGTAATGTTAGCATATCAATATAAAATTGTAAAATTGTCATGTTATTGTATGAATGTGTGTACTATTTATTTTTTATTTTTATTTTTATTTTTATGTATTGTACGCCACAGGCAATTTTACTCAATATACTCAATACTCAATACAATACAAAACAGTATAGAAGTTAAGTTGTAGTGCAGTCGTTAATAGTGTATACTACGGTACTAGTGCACACTGCTCTGGTTCAGTGCAGTCGAGACTGTACGTTAATAGTCTACACTAGTGCACACTCCTCTGGTTCAGTGTAACTGCACTTTAATGTTAACTGAATTCCTCATAAGAAATTTAATTTACAGACATTCGTAATTTAAAGAAAGGAGCTCCTTTTTTAAGAAGCAGTTCTTAATGAAGAGGGGGGCCCCTCAGGTAGCCAACAAGATGAACCCCAATAGTTAGCACAGCGCGGGAAGAACGAAAAATGTTATATGCTGAAAGCCAAGTGATATAAAATTTTACACTATATAATATCAATTGGTGACACTCCTGTGGTTACACCCTTGATCGGAGAAAAAAACCTCAAATACATAAAATGTAGAGAATTTTATCCTCTTTCATTTCATATAGGATCAATATTTACAAAAAATGGATACATTTCGAAATATTTTTTAAAAACTTAAAAACGATCCGTTTTTTATGCGTTTTTTGCTAAAAAAACGCATTTCCGGTCAAAATTTTTGTTGGCAAACCTGATATTCGCATTCAGCGACCCAAAAAACATATAGGAACCAAATATCAAAACTACACCAAAACTTTCCTTTAAACGCAGTTTTTGAGCACCATTTGACTGGACTAATTATGCATATTTTCACTCGTGTTGAAATATAAATGCAAACAGATTAAACTAGAAAATATTACAATTTTGCTGATACAGTTTAACAGGAGCGCTCAAAAAACAATTACTCTTGAAAGTAGTATTGAAACCTCACACCAGATGGCGTATTATTGTAGCTAACTAAGAAGGTTGCTGGAGCAGAGTAATTCGTGGGAATAGACACAGTGATAGTGAGACGAATAACTTCTCCGTGGGCAAGCACGCCTCAGTATTTCAAACTGCATTTAATATACGCGAGAAAACAACAAAGAGGCATTCAAACATAAGTGGATCTACATTTTTCCCGATAACCAAAGATCCTTGGAAATATTTTTCGAGCTCAATAATCCTATTCAGACTGATTTAGGAATGCCTCTAAAGTACTCAATGTCACAGTCTCACAGTAGGGGAGAACACAGTGAGAATGGTCAACCTTTCAACTCATTGTGGGATAAATGGCTACCAGCAACCACCTGAAGTTGAAGGGTACTAACGTTGAACTCATCTCTATTATTCTTCAGAATCTGCCTTGAGAGAGTCTAGGAATCTATCCGTAGTTGTGTAAGTGAATGGATTTGCGAACAGCACTAAATTGACTGAACAGAATCACAGCACAACATTCAGATGTATATGTTTCCTAACAGGACATGCGACTGCTATGAACACCTTCAGAGAATTAAGAAGTTTAATGTAGACCCTAGTGCTAGATTGGCAATAAGGAACTCCAAACAGGTAGCTAGATTTTGTGCAATTTGATACGCTGGCAGGTTGTAGATATCATCGCTATAGATCATATAAATAAAAATGGGTAGGGCGACTGGAAACGGCTTTTCCATATTTGAAAGTAATTACGTATTGTTTTCTCAAACATGTTTTATGCTAAGGTTTTATATCCTACAGTTAAAAATTATTACTTAATAGTAACTAGCTAATTATATTGTTGTTTTGAACTTTTTCCAGGCTAAGTCTTTGATGAACTTCTGTATCCCAAATGCAGGCATTTGCATAAGAAGCTCCATATAAAATATTTTGAGTATTTCTCTTCAAAACATTTTGAAAATGATTCTCTTCCATTACCGTCTCCTGACAGAGATTGACAACCAACATCACATTTTAAAACGGCAACACGGAATAGGGACGTGATTAAGATGCCATAACTAAAGTCAAGAAACCGGATAGGCCGCGAAATTTTTTTACTATACTTAATACAGTAATTCAAAATATTGACCTAGAAATGAATGTAACAAAGATTAACTGGATTCTGGGCGGTATAGAATTTTTCTGGTACAAAAATTAACATTAATGAAAACTACATAAACAAAAAAAAAAGAAAGGACACTGAGTTATATAGATGTTCCCCAAGAATATTATCAATGTATTCCCTTCAATTTTCTGCAAATAAAGACATGAGGAATTGCTACAGTGACTTGCATACATAGGGGTAGGTTAGTTTCACTGATGTCCTTAATATTGATTGAGAGTTTTTTCGAGGCGTGACTCGGTGATTGAATTTCCTCTATTCAACGTAATAAATTGCCAAACCGTAAACGACTTTTATGTTTCTTTACCACAGCATAAAAGAAGATATCGATTTCTTCGAGCAGCCTCGCGTGTAAGGGAGAAATCCCTCATAATTGAAATATTTAAATCTTAATCTGAAAATAAGTTTCTATACCTATAGTGTGAGTGTAAAGTCTGGAATCATCGAAATAGAACTTTCATCAAATATTTTTGAAAAAAATCCTCGAACACGTCAATGTTTATTTTAAATAAGACGTATTTTACTGTACTAATTTTCACTTTTAGATTGTCCTTTGTTTTTCAATTGTGTTGTCAGCGACATTTTTTTTTTGGAAACCATTTTTGTTATGATACGTACATTTAGACAGATCATGTAATTCTAAGACCAAATTAAGTACGCTAAAAAGTATGATATTGTATTTTGAAATTAATTAAAGTATTAAAACAAAAATCGAATAAAAATCACATACCTACTAACTATGACAGTTCCTTATACCGGGTGAGTCAAACCACCCGTATCAGTCGTTTTTTTTTGAAATTTTTGATTACAAAAGCCTTCATGAAGAATCGAATGGTGACATTGCATTCGTCGGAAAAATCGACATCCTGAAGAGTTTGCTCCAGAATGTCGAGAACTCCAAAATTTCAAATAGCTTGGGGGGTCAAAATTGGCATCGTTGAAAAGGTCTTTAAGAAATAAGCAACTTTTGTAGGAAAAATAATTTTATTACCCCCACCCCTTCTGAGGAATATTCAATTGAAGTTATTAAGTAATGGTAGTGTTATTTAGGCAGAATGTAAACGGCCTAAGTAACTACGTATGTCCTAACAATAGAAATACATGGAAAATTAGCAGTGGATGAATGCGGGCTGACAAGAAGAAGAAAAAAACTGTTATTTAACTTTACATTTAAAAAATGTCTAAAATGTAAGTTTGACAATATCACAATAATTGTTCAAACTGTCGTCCATCTACTTCGAAACACTGTCGAGCTCTTCTAGTCACATTATTAGTGGCTCTCAAAATTTCTTCACCACTTAATGACCGGCAGGCATTGCGAACTCTAAGCTTCATATCATCTCTTGTTGTATCCAGTGGAGTACAATCGGGTGACCTATTGTCAAACTTAACATTTTAGACATTTTTTTAAATGTAAAGTTAAATAACAGTTTTCTTCTTCTTCTTGTCAGCCCGTGTTCATCCACTGCTGATTTTCCATGCATTTCTATTGTTAGGACGTATGTAGTTACTTGGGCCGATTACATCCTGCCTAAATAACAGTAGATACAATTACTTAATAACTTCAATCGAATATTCCTCAGAAGGGGTGGGGGTAATAAAATTATTTTTCCTACAAAACTTGCTTATCTTTTAAAGACCTTTTCAACGATACTACTTTTGACCCCCCGTGCTATTTGAAATTTTGGAGTTCTCGACATTCTGAAGCAAACTCTTCAGGATGCCGATTTTTCCGGCGAATACCAATGTCACCATTCAATTCTTCATGAAGGCTTTTGTAATAAAAATTTTGGCCCGACTCTCTACGATTAACCGTTTTCGAAAAAAACGACTGATACGGGTGGTCTGACTCACCCGGTAGTTTGCCTATCTTTTTTGTTGTCTGGTCTTAATTAAATAAATAATGCTGCCACATTTGAATGAAAAAGAAGGAATTTGCAATTTTTGTTGTGTTCTGGGCAGTCACCACATCCCCCTCGATACTAAAAAAAAAACTAACGGAAAAACAAAATACTATCTAAAAGTGAAAATTAGTACAGTAAAATATGTCTTACTTATTTAAAATAAATATTGACATGTTCGAGGATTTCATTCAAAAACATTCGATAATAGTTCTGTTTCGATGGTTCCGTATACTTTACACCCGCACTGTATAAGAAAATAATTTTTTATTTCTAAAATTGTGTGGGTAAAAATATTTCCCAAACTTCGAGCTACACCTATTCTGCATTTGACTACCCACGAGGTTGTCATGTCGATGATTCGTTTCAACTTTGACAAGTCTTAGAGACACCCCTAAAACCACTGAAGTGTTCAGATCCGTTTTATTCCGGAGGAAGTACTCCGGGTTGGTGCTTTTCCCGAATTTGCTGTTTTCCAATTTCAGCTTTTCACATTTCACTTTCGGTTTAATTCTGGAAAATTTGTATAAAAATAAAATAAGTGGAGTGCTTTTTACATTTTCCTACATTTGTCAAAGTTTAAAGCCTTATAATATACAGGGTGTGTAAAGATGGTGGTGCATGCTTCAGGTAAAGTTATTCCTTAAACAAAAATAAGGCAAAAAGCTTATTGCAAAACAAGTGGCAAAGGCTTCGTGAACTTACACGAAGCCCTCAAAGTTCACAATTTGTAACAGTAAAAAAAACTTCTATTTCAAAATCAAGTTACTTGATGCGTACATTCAGTGATAGCAGCTAAAATTTATTACCATCGAAAGTAAAAAAGAAATTAATAAATGTTATTATTTCAAATCATTTAATTTTTCTATATGCGTAAAAAATAGACTTGGCAATACTCCAATGTAATAGTGTTAGCTTTAGCGTCTTTCGGAGTGCCTTGATGCAATGACAGATAATAAATTGTGGTCATCAGTGATTAACTTATCATATTAGGTGCCTACAATGTTGCTAAATGTACATTTCTTAAATTGTTATGGTGAGGGTTAGTCATGCGCCTACGAACTTTTTTGCAATAAACGTTTTGCCTTATTTTTGTCCAAGGAGTAACTTTATCTGAAGTTTGTACCTACATGTTTACACACCCTGTACATTTCAGAGATTGTAACTTTCTAGGAGGGTTTTTGGTTTGATGTTTAAACGTGTAGGAAATGTTTTGTTTTATTTAAAGCGGAGCTAATAATAAATTTGTAGTTATTCTATAATAGTCTTAAATTAAACAACGCCTTCCTTCACTCGTTTAAGAACTAAAATGTCAAGAATGTTTATTTGACTTTGGCATTTTTCCTTAAACAATTTTGCTGAAATCTCCGGTCTTTACATTCGCAAGCAAGAGAAAAAATATTTCTCTCTAATTTTATTTCCTTTATAAAGCCAAACAACCGTTTAACCTTTTCGCTACCTTTGGCTTTTATATCGTTTGAGGTTTATGTTCCACAACACACGTGTATCGTCGGAGCTTTTTTGAATATTTGTGGAGAAAGAATGCGGCAAAAGCTGCAGCAAAAATGTGCTATCCTTTTTGTAAATATTTTTATCAAAATACTTCCGGCTGTTCCTTATTCATTCCACGGGATGCTCGGAACTTCATCTTGTATACACTTCAGGACTTAACAAGATAAATGCGTGTACGTCTGAAGTTCTTCGAACTTGTCTTGTTTTATAGCTTCGGACAGGGCTGCAATTCCTCGCAGGTTCCTTTTCTACGACAACAACGACCTTCAGCCGACAGTTGAGGTATTTTATGTTACATTTGTTGTGCTGACTTCACAAAATGTTTCGTATAATTAAAAGCTGTCCCTGTCATTTCACCAAAGTGCTTTTAAATAAGGAAAAACATTTTTGTATTAAAGAGAAACGTAATAAATATATGAAAGTATACCTACTGTTGATTATTCTTTGAATAGTATAAATAACGACATGCTTCACAAAGAGCTAACATTTGATTATACAGAACTAATAATTCGAATTTAGTATGTTTTCAAACTATAACGGAAGTTCAAATCAAATCAGTAATCAAGTAAGTGAATTCTATTGGGATTTTGTAAGGATTCCTCTCTTGAGCATCAAACTTTTTTATAGCCCTTCTCTGCATAGCTAAAATATCTACACTGGTCCTTTAACTAAATAGGTATATGTTATGTTTTGTTATAATTTTGTGTATAATTTATGTTAATGACCTTTGTAATTTTTTATCACGTTGTGACTGCATATAGTGTTTGCTGATTACACTACACTGATAAATTCAAATAAAAAACTTTGGGATGTATTAGATCAGTCAAATACTAAAAAAAACTTGCGGAAGACTGGTTCGTAGCTAATAAATTACAGCTAAACCCAAATAAAACGCAGAAGATAGTGCTCTCCAGCTCCAGCAACAACAATATTGCTAGACGAAAATCTATAAAACTGCGTGGTGTATTTCTGGATGACAGAATAAACTGGTCAACCCATATTGACCACCTCTGTGACTAGCAAGTGTTAACTTTATGTTACTACGACAGTTAAAAAAATCTGTAAGATTTGATATTTTAAAATCGACTTACTTTTCCTTGTTCCATTCGCGTATAAATTACGCTATTATTATATAAATACCTAATAATTTTATTTATATAATCATGGATTTTAACAATGTAACGCTTGAGAATGTCAATAAATACGCCATTATTCTCTGGGGTAATGCATCCTCGATTCAAAAAGTTTTCCGTTTACAGGAACAAGTTATTAGGATTTTGGTCAACGTAAATGCCACAATGCACTATCAACAAATTTTCACTGATATAAAAATAATACTAGTTCCTTCATTATATATTTTAAAATCTTGGCTGAAAATTCATAAGAATAATAGTATATTATATTACTAGGAGTAGAAAGACTTTTGCTCATTTTGCACAGCCTCGGCCGCAACATGAGTTCAACAGAAAATGAACGTTCTACTTCGAGGGATTATTAAATAACATTACTATTGGTTTTATTAGACAGTTTTGGTTTTTGGTTGCCGAGATACTCGCCGACAAAGATGGAACGACGAATCATTAATTTTAATCGTAAGAATACAACAAAATAAGATGTTTTCCTTCTAGGGGCAGTATTCCTCTGGTTGGGGGGGGAAACACTTATTAGTCTGTTTACATAGTTTTAAAATTATCCAGAACATCTTAAACCTGAGAACTGTTTTATTTGCTTCAGTCACAACTTGTCTTTTCACTTTTGGTAAATTCAATAGTGGATTTGAGACCCCCCATGCAGGACAAAAAGTAAAGGTGCTCCTGTTGTACTGTCAGTGGCAAATGTTTTCACCAATCTTATACCGCTGTAACCCGCTTTACTGAGAAATATAACAGTTTCTCTATTTGATTTTATCTTATTAACAAATGTAACCAACATACCTATGTAAAATAATAAAAACGACGTTATGTTACATCTTATATTTCTCTGAACAGCGGGGTCAGTGGTATAATACTGATGAAAACATTTCTCACTGACATAGACGCCGGTATTTCAAAATGCGCGGGGGGGCTTACGGACAGGAGCGGCTCAAGGTAATTTTTTCACCCGGTCGGGTTAGCTTAGGCACCCTCTTCAGGGGCGCAGCCAAGAATTAGTGGTTGAGGGGGTTGGTATATGGAAATGCGAGCGAAGCGAGCAAAAAATGGGCCGCAGGCAATTTTTTTTTCAAAAGTGGGCGTGGTCAATTTTTAACGCGTTGTACGAGCATCTGAGAATTTGAATGCCAAATAAAAAATTTCAAAATGTTAAACTTTTTAGAAATGAAACGTTCATTTTGCTTTTTCGAATTATTACAACTATAGTACGTTTTAATATTATCCAGCAATTCTCCATTACCATTATCACGAATATGTAAACTAATTATTGTTGCATTAAATTTAAAAACTACTTTTTAAAAAACAAAATAATTTTTGACTCAAGTTTGGCGCCCTGGGCGGTCGCCCGGATCACCCGGCCCTTAAGCCGCCCCTGCTCACGGATTTGCCGAGGGGTAAGAGTAGAAATCATTTTTTTAAGTATTTAATAAATAAAAGAGACTGAGTAAAATAGTTAAATTAATATTTTAATATACATTATAAAAATAAAACGATGTTTACAATTCTTAGAAATCAATAATAGATAGAAAATATAAAAGAAACATCAGAAACTTAAAAACTAAAGTGTTATAATCATATAACTATGTCGACAGTAAAAATATTCAAAAACTAATTTTGGGAAAATGTATTAATCCTTTGACTTTGTCTGTTAATAAATTTATTTGCAATTTCATCGCAGTTTATAGAATCAGTGATAGCGCGATGACAATCTAAAATGGTGATACTGTTCAGCCTTTTTTGAGACATAGTACCTACTACGGAGAAAACTTTTTAGTCTTCGAAGACAGGAAAAACTTCTCTCCGTAGTACAATGTGGTGCGGGTATTGTCATATATAATTTTAGAGCCTTTTGACGTACCTACTCTTTTAACATGCTTTTTAAGTTACTGTTTTCATTTTCTTGAAAAAATGTAACTAAATCTGAGATACATACCGCTAGCTTATATTTCGGATTTTTTTTAAATTAAACTGACCCGCATGTGATTCACCACCAGTCGTTATTTGTCACAGTTAAAGGAAATTGTTTACCGTGATGACGGAAAATTTATGGGGGGGCTCAAGCCCCCGAGCCCCCCCGGTACCGGCGCCTATGCTCACTGACTGTACAACGAAAATGTGTACGGTTTTCAACAACGGTGCACATTTGCGTTGTATAACAAGAGCACCTTTTCTTTTTGTTTAGCATAGGTGTCCCAAACCCACTATTGAATTTACCAAAAGTGAAAAGACAAAAAATTACTATGAAAGTTTAAAAATTTAAATAATAAAATAAAATATAGTAACCTCATCATATGACCTGCAAGAGTTTCGATGACGTTCCTATTTTCCAAAAGAACTTCCATGCGCTGTTGAAAACTTTCTGAAGTTTTACGTCAGTTTCTGATCTTCCGATTCAAGTCGTCCCATAAGCGATCGATTGGATTCAGGGCTGAGCTAAGAGCGGGCATATCCATCGCCGGAGATTGGTATTCTTCCAGGAACCTTCTTATGTGATTAGGAATTATTTTTGCTGGAATAGAAATCCAGGTATCAGGTGACCTTAACTCGTCCAGGTATAGCAATCTGATGTGTAATAGTGTTTAAAATGATGCCAGCCTACACCGTATATGGCCCTCCTAGAAAATTCTCTACCTATGAACTAAATCCTTTACGGTAGCGTTCACTTGACCGTCTCCAAAATCGAAGTTGACCATCATTCTCAACACGTCAGTCTTGACTCGGTCTTGACTCATTACTGAAATCACTTTTATGATTATAACAACTTATCCACTCTCCAATCTGCAAAATGTTGAGCAAACGGGCGGTTTTTCGGTTTAGTAGGTAACTAACAAAAAATATGTTTTGTATAACGGGAGTTCAACAATTAACCTGCTCTGGTTGGTTGTCTAGGTATTTTCCATGTAAATTAAATAGATGCACAGCCAACTAGAATAGGCATCTGATTAATTTTTGAACACTTGATGATTATGATTGAACGAAATCTAGACAGATAACGAAGAGGAAAACCAAATATAAATAAACCAAATTCTAGATACTAACCTAAGACCATTATTCCATTATTTATCTTCGCAGATGAGAAAAATTCAATCCTAACCGATTCAACTGCATTATTTGGTTCAAAACTAGCTTTCGTAGATCCCAACTGAGAAATCCAATGGAAAACTGTTCTAAAGGTTATAAAATGGTGCATATCACGTCAATACTTACACAAAATACTTTTAAATAGCTGAAGAAGCACAATGAGAATTCTTCCTAATCGGAGCTCTCTACTACGATATGTAAAATGCTATCTCACCTATTCGTTTTTCTTAAAACAGTTTACTGAAGTCAGGTCTGTCAAGTTAACCAGTTCATTGACCAAGTAAACGAAAGGATGGATATTGATTTCAATGAAGATAGACAAAGTTAATGTAATATAAACCTTTTAAATGAAATTGCAAAACAATGTGATGTGATGGGATAGGTATTTTTATGTACCTACCAATCTAGGTATTTGAATATGTTTTCTACATATCTCTGGTTTTTGTTTTCTATTTTATTGTTAACATGCATATAATTAGTTTACTATAATAATAGGATAATAGCAACTTCTAACAATTTTTTTTTGTTTGTGTGTTAACATTACCTACTAATACAGTTGAGGCACGCTACGGGTGCATCTACGTCAACACTTTTTTAATGGCGTCCATGACGTCATGAATTACTCTGTTTATATTTATTTATTGTTTCTCAAAACGTCGGCGTCGTTTGCTTTAATGTGTATCGCAAACTGGCAGAGTGACGTTTGAGCAATATAAAAACAATAAAAAAAAACAACAATGATCATGTGCTTGAATAGAAACTTCTAGGACGAAAAAAATACTAATTAGTAAAGGTTTTTATTTTTTGCAGGAATAATATGAATACAACTAATTAATAAAAATAATAATTGTAAAATAACATTCATATGGTCTTATAAAAAACACAAAAAAATACAGTTTTATACTGTTTCAAGATTGGTACTACAAAATTACCAGAAAATGCGATTGATGACGTAGATGCAACATTAGCGAGCCCCAACTATAGTAATGTAACCAACACGCTTGCCTGCTTAGAAAACTGTAAGCTGTATTAATACATTTAAAAACTTCCTGTAATGTAAAAGTTAAATTAAGTTGGTTAATGTAATAATCCATATAGGGACCGGTTATCACGTGGTCTACCTTGGCGGGTAAGCGCTTATGACATGTTACATGCCAAAATTCAACCGAAGTATAGGTAGGTACGTTCGGTACTTTCCGTTCTTACTTGAACCGTTTTGCCAGGTGGTTGTTCAGATAATTCTAGTGCCTTTTTCAATAGTTGGAAGACGCATATCTAGGGACCTTACTTGGAAGCAGTAACCGTAAAATGTATTTGCGTGACAACTCATGAGCCTATAATGGCGTGTAATTGTTTACCGACTGAGGTAGCCACCTGCTAACGTCAGATAACCGGTCGCCTCATTTAAAATCTTGAAATTCAAAGCTTTTGCATTTTTGTGTATTCACTTTTATATTTGAACTATTGAAACACATTTTGACTAGGTAATTAATTTTAAAACTAATTCAACAAAATAGGGAAATTTATATTAGCCAACTGAATTTCACTTTTACGTCACGGGTATTTTCTGAATGTATTATATATAGCTGTTGCCGATTACAAATTTATTACCTTGACATAATATTATTCAGTCATCTTCCCGAACAGGAAGAATTCTTCGGCCAACAAGGAAGGGACATTCACTCCATTGTGAAAGTGACAAATTTACTAAACGAGTGATTGAATAATCACCGGCAATTTATCTAAATCGCCAATTAAACACTTATCGATGCGATACGTCGACTACCGTCATCACGCTATCCTGGAAGACAGGATTACGGGTATTTTTCTGGTCTCGTGATGGATGTCACCGTTTGCTCGGATCGAGATAATGAGCGTCCGAATGAGTTAACAAGATTGTCGCGATAGAAAACATTAACTATTGTGTGCTAGTAGGCGTCAAAGAATGTGTTGGTAAACGTTTGGACTGCTGTTGATATGTTGCTGTGAATAATGAAGGGATGATGAATGTGGTTTTTAAGCCCGGCCAAATAAGTTCCTCACTTGAGCTCCTTCTAATGACTGAGCGCCCGCGGAGTAATTGTGATTTATTGTTCGGCAACTCTACAAGTCATACATAAAATTCTAATTATGAAGATGTAACATATGTATTAAATGGACAATTTCGAACGTTGAGTTTTATAACAAGATACATTATTGCGATCATGAAAGACTTCCTTTATTGCTTTGTTCTTAGACTATGTTTCGCTGCGGGGTTACGCATTTCTGGTCTACTATTAAACACCACTTTATAGCATCCTCACAAATAACGCTTCCAGTTATTGCTCTACAAAATTAAGGTTTAAATTCACGTTCTGATGTAAGGCGCAGCTCTATTTAATTTGTGTATCTAAAAAAGCCTTTTTATTACTACTTTCACTAATTTAAAATCATTACTACTCGTATATACAGTGCTACAGAAATTATGGTTTAACACCTTTCTTCTCTTTTCCGACCATTCAAATGTTAATCGATCGTCGTCATATTAATCTAATTTCTCAAAAAATGTGGTCCGTCACTTAAAAATAAATTTAATTATTAGTTAGTGTAATAATGTTGAAAAGGCACCAATGAAAGTGATTACTATGACCAAACAATGTTGAAATTTTTCTTTTTCTTTAAATATTCAAATTAATTTCCAATTTTATCAGACTGAAATTCCAAGATATCTGATCTACAGTTAACACTTACTCTGGTCAGAATTTTATCTACAATCTTCTACTTAATCATGCATTTCAAAATGTTGCTTAAGGAATTCACTTAAAATAATTAGAAGACATAAAATTCAAGAACGAATTTTAAACAGATAATTATACAGGGTGGTGGATTGCCTCACGCACCATAGGTATTTCAATGCTAAAATATTTATTTTAAATTCGCTGCTTCCTTTTGAAGCTACGGTACGGTGTAAAGGTACATTTTTGTAGAAAAAAAATAGGTACATACATTTTGCCTAATTTTAATACACTTAACCACTTTAATTCTTGCAGCATGTCACTAATTCTAGTATATTTGGTATCTCTTAAGATTATCCTCATGGGTTTATTTTACAAAATTTGCAAATTACTTAATTGTCCTATTGAAGCTGAAAACAACAATGTTCCACAGTACAGCAAATGAGGTTGACCAATTGTATTGAATATCAATTTCCGAGATCTATTACTTAAAAATTACTCAATCTACTAAAAAAATTGATTTTTTTACCAAGTTTTTTTAGTAATGCCTTCCATGTGATTCTTAAAATTTAGCTTGTTATCTAGCGATATACCCAAATATTTCATATTTTCTACTTACCCTATTACATCATAAGGGTCAAGGACAATTCGTCGGCAAGAGCATAAATAAATAAATATATCGGTAAAATCGCTATACAGGGTGAGTCGGGAGAAAACTGACAAACGTCGGATGTGTGTTCTACACGTAAATATAAGACAAAAAAATCAAAATGCTGTAATCCGATGTTTGTTTTATTTCAAGATCAAGAGTCGTCAAAGTTCTAAGTTGTGCTATTTAAAATGTAAATACATCTGTCTGCCTGATGCTTGTTTTTTCAAAAATCGGATAACAACTTTGGATTTTTTTGTCTTACCTTTATGTGTAGAACACGCACCCGACGTTTGTCGGTTTCTTCCCGACTCACGCTGTATATTTATATTTTTTTTGAAAACGATATATTATACCTACTTTAGTGGAAGTATGAATGTGTTGCAAATATAACACAACCAGCACAAGCCAGTCTTCCAAATTATTAGTTAATGTGATGTCACTAAAATTTCATTTGTCCTCTATTTCTGACAAACAAATTATTTGCAGGCGATAATAATTATAAAACTTAATACTGCTTGTGTTATATTTATAACACATTCACACTTCCACTTATTTCGAAGTTTATTTACATATTTATTCCCCAATGGCGAATCGGCCGCCGGCGAATCGACTTGCCGGCGAATCGGCGACGGCGAGTTGTCCCATCCCCACATCATAATTTACTTTTATTAACATTGGAAATGTTTATGTTCGTATATGGGGCCAAGTTACGAGTTTTTAGTCAAGGCCAAAGAAGACAAAAGTGTCGCGATCGGGTTTCGCCGCTAGCTGGCCGGTCCGGGCCGACAGCATAGCACGGTGGGCATACAAATTGGCGTGTGCGCCGTGCTCCTGTCCAGCCGAGGCCGATGGTGTACAACTACAACCCGAGGGCTTTAGCCCGAGGGTTGCACGTCTAATTCTGTATTTCCATGGTAATAGTCAGTGTTATCATTTCCAATGCCTCCGATGGTTGCAAGGATTGCGAAATCTGTGAATTTTTTTAACTGTAGGTTGAGTACCTAATTACAATTATTTTCTGGTCCTAGTGTCATACACTTTGTTTTGTCGGTATTTATCTTGAGAACATTATCTCCCAGCCAATAATTTAACAATTTAAGATCATTATTTATGCTGGTGAACATTTGCAAATATCTTTTCTTGTTGTATAGATTAAAGTGTCATCTGCGAACATATGTATTTTACAATATTTTAGCACACTAGGCATTTATCATTTATTTATAATATAAACACTAACGGCCCCAGGATACTCCCTTGAAATACACCAATGTTTACTGCACTATCTTCAGACACAACATTGCCACACTTCGTTTGTTGAGTTCTCCCCATTAAGTAATTTTCAAACCATTTATACACTACACCTCCTATTCCGTACATTTTAAACTTATTTATTAATTTTTTCCGGTCAATTGTTTAAAAATTTCGTTTCAAATCAACAAAAACTGCAACTAAGTCACCTCAATCGATACACCGCTTCCATTCTTCCAGCACACTTTGTGGAGCCGTTTCTGTGGAATGGCCATCTCTAAATCTCGACTGCTTATTAACCAATATTTTATTCCCTTTAATACATTCAAGGATTTGGGCATGAACAGCCCGTTTTAAAATCTTGTCAATTTCAGGCACATATTCACTGGTCTCATGTCTGCAGCTTGCTTAGAATTCGTAACTTTAGGAACAGGAACTATTAAGCGTAAATATATTTCGAACAGTTGTTCAACGCTTAAAATGCAAGGGCAGTGCGGATTTGCTAGTAAATATTAACATTACTGAGGAAAATTTTGAAACAATAGGTTGTCAATTACTAAATTTTATAAATACTTCCTTAAAGTCTGGCCAGTGTAAAAAAAAATTAAAATGTTCTTTAATTCAGAAAAAAAAATTGATGCTACCACATACGCTAATAATAATGTTAACACTATTTAGACTTCGATTACTTTTTAGTATGGATTGCGCAATGTCAGTAATACTGGTTATGTAATAATTATTCAATTTTGTAGCAATAACCATTTAATCCGTTTCCTTCACACCATTCACATCACATCAAGTATAACTTGGTTATTTCTTTTTCTTATTTCTTATTTATTACTTTTTTAATGGTCTTTCGCATTTTTTTAGAATCTTTCATGTATTAGTCAATTTTATCTTCTTAATATTTGATTTTTTCAGATCTAAATGTCGATATATATACCGTGTGTCCCTGGGAAGACGGAACATAGGGATCTTACAATGGTAATTTTTTAAAATGATCCACGAGTGCTTTGAATTTCTATTTGGTGGAAGCGTCGACGTCGTTATGTCAGCCGTTTAACGCGCTTGCTAATACAGATGTAATACGCGCGTGCGTTATACTAACAAACGATTCAACAATTATTTACAATACCTACGAATTGACAGCCGCGCTCTTGAAAATCAGTTAGAAATAAAATTATTAATTATTTGCTGAAATTGGTTCATGTAAATGTAGAAAGTGTTTTAATTAAATTAAATGAGACTGAGTATCATTATAAAGGTAATTAAATACAAAATAATTTGTTTGCAGTTGACGTTATGGTTCTAAGATCTTTTTCAGATTATGATGGATTACGTGAACAATTAAGGCTTTTCGCAAGTTACGCATTATTAGAAACTGAAAATGAAATTACGAAATTTATACTAGTAGGTAAGTACATAAAATAATGCTGTAGACCTGTGTTAGAAAACTTTCCTTTCTGGTATGCAAGAATCCGGCTCCTCAAAAATCAAATACTTTTAATGTAACAATTATTTGATCACATTAAATTGCCGTAGAAATAAAGATTTCATATTCGTACACACCAACTGATATTAATATTCGCTTTTTCTTTGATTTCATCTTAATACAGTCTTATGCAATTAGCATTGTAGCAAGTTTCATCATGAAGCTGATTGTCGTATCAAATTCTTGGGTTCATACATCAAGATCATCGTATTAAAGTAAATTTTCACATTTCACATGTAATTTAACTGGGATTACTGATTGTCAGCTCTAAACTGTACTTCAGGTAAGGTAGCACCCCATTAACAAAGAAATTAACATGAACATAACCTTTAATTGTCTTTGGTTTTAGAATGGTTTTAGTAAATTGACATTTAAAACACAAACAAAAATTAGATCTGGAGACGATCATACATGATCGGCATGGAAATCGTTAACGATCGGTGAGATTCGTGTAATTGTTTCAAGACGAATGCTTCAAAGCACTCGTGGATCATTTTAAAAAATTAGCATTATACGATCCCTATGTTCCGTCTTCCCAGGGACACACGGTATATATATACCGAGTGGGTACTTTCAAAGCCGAACATAGGAGAATTGCAAAACCCTCTGCTCGACTGAATACGCGTTAGTATTCATATCTGATATTAATAACAGAAACTTATGACTGATGTCAAATAATTTAATTGACAGATAAAAAAGTTGACAGTTATACCAACGTATGTTATTTCAAAATAGCATTATTTTATAATTTTTTTTACAGAAAAAAGTAACTAAGTATTAACATTTATTGGTACCATCGCATCCGCTGTATTTTTGTCGTTCTACTCATACCATTACCATTCTTGTGGGTTTAAATGGCGAGCAGGAATCTATCTAAAGGTTAGTAGTCCGTACGCTAGGTCGGTTTTGCTAGCAAATCGATGTCGACACAGTTTCTCTTCAGAAACTGTTAGGGGACATCCTAGAGAGTACCCCGATGTAAGGTGGACATCCGGAAAATTGAGCAATCAGCCGCCATATTGGAAAATGTGAAAATGTGAAAAAAGTGTTTATCTCACGAACGAGTGGTCCGATTTTCACAAACTTTTTTTTGTTTTGTAGCTTATTTAATTGTTATTAATTTATATGCTGAGCGCAAATTAAATTCTGGACGTAAATAATTGAAAAAGGGCTCTAACTGAACCCCTGAAACGTACACAATTTTAAAACGCTTCCACTTTATTGAAACACACGGATTTCCTAAAAGTTATATGTATCATTGTAACCGCCATCATTAGTAGATCAAAATGTTTTTTTAAAGTGCTTGAATAATGTACTAGATGCCGAGATATTAATTATTTTATAATATTACGCCACGTGCGATGTCCAGAGTATGGGCAGTCGCGGCTGCTTGCGGGGGTAAGGGACGAAGGTCCCCACCAGGTTACGCGCATAGTACAAGAGCTGCACTTGCAATCTATCTCTAAATAGGTGCAATTTGTTGTATTAGGTTTCTAATACTTAAATTATTTGTTAATTTTCCAATAACAATGAGTGCACCTATTACTTTGACAAATAACTGTGAATTTTTTGATGATCATAAATGTATATTTAGTCAAAAATATACAATGAGCGACTTTCAAGTACCGAACATGGCAAAAGAAGAATGAGAGATAGTGCTGCAATAAAAGGAAAAAATAATGTAATCAATAAACATTTGAAACTATTAGACGCCAATAATTCCCCTTTTGTATATCGCTCGGGAAATCTATGCTATAAAACGTTTACTTACTGAAAAAATATACCTACATAAAATAATGATCACAAAAATCAACAATCGAACAATCCGAGTACCAGTACCAGTACTACATGTGTCTATTAGTTAAACACTAATTTGTTTATGAATACGGCTGTAAAAAACCAAATTGTATAATAGGTAATAACATAAAAATGAAGGGAAATGTCAGATTTGCGAAAATCTCACTTACTTTTTAGAGGCTACAAGTTAATTTGAAGATTCTGTTTTTTCGTGTTCACTTTTATTAAAGTCTGTAGAAGATGTATTTGGACAAGACATTTATGTTCGTAAAGATTGTTTATGCAAAAATATATAAGTATCTATATTCACATGCCAAAACTGTGTATTTGTTGTACCATTTGCATTTTCATTCTTAGAGTTCCTTGATTGCTATCATTTCCTTTTAGACATCTTCGTTCAGCCAGCTTTAAAGCTCTCTTATAGCTTTCACATTCCATTTTGTTTACAGATTCATGATCTACTGGTAAAGTCAACTTAAACTTCTCATTTGCTGATAAACAATTTATACATTTCGCAATTTTACTGTCACATTCCGTAATTTCATGGTCACCTGCACATTTAGGAAAGATTACTTTTTGTGAGAAGTACTTTTTTAAATGGCTAAGATCAGAACAATTATAACAACGTGTTACATCATCATAATTGTAAGCTTTCCCTCTATACCATCCCATGTTCAATTTTTCGCGAATTTTTACGAAATATTCGATAATCCGAATTATCGAATATTTCGTATTACGTGCTCCAGAATAGCATGATCAAAAAACGGTTTTGAGGGTCAAATAGAGTATTTTTTCTCTAGACTGCTAAAGACGCCGAAATTATTTTTTTTTTAAATTGGGAATGTTATAGTGGTTTCAAAGAAAATTATTGAAATTCACTAAAATCTCCCCTTAACCGCGGTCTCTAAGATTTAGCCTGGACTCTGACGGAAACGGATCGTCGCGTGCGTCGTTTGGTAGCGATCGCCCGGCTTCGCCAGATGTACTTTCAAGCCGAATTTCTGACGAGTACCGGTTTATTATTATTATTATTATTATTATTATTATTTATTACTACAGATGCGTGTCTTTCTGTTGTACATATCGTACCCGTATATTCTCGTTTTTGTCGCTAGGCATTCAAATAATGATTTCCAGGGTCTGCCTCGCGAACTATACTGTGGATATTAAAAACGAAATGTTTATTTTTAGTATGGGAAAGTCCAGGGGAGGTTTGCACCTCCACTTTTTTATTTATGTGATAGTCCCAGGATAACCTTCGACCTTGATATATTCCGAGGTACCTCACTACGTTGTCGTTTAGGTTCCAGGGAATAGGTTTTTAATTGATAGTAATGTTTTTTGGATCAGGAGGCCGTTGGAGGGTGAAAATTGTGGCTTCACATTTGTATCAGTTTACTTTTATACCCCATTTGTTGAACCATGTATTTAGTTGCTCAGTAGTGTTCTTATAGTTTATTTACTGCAAGATTCATGTTGAAATCTTTTACGATAATTGCAGTATCATCATCAGCATACGTTGCGCATGCTGGTCCCTGGAGTTGCGGGATGCGGGAACGTTATACATGAAAATATTAAATAAGGTAGAACCCAGTATAGACCCCTGAAGAACACCTGCATTCATGGGACGACTCGTGGAAAAGTATGTGTTTACCCTTATTAGAAGTTATTTTAGATAAAAATGACCTGATTAACTGTAATAAATATGAAGAGATATCCGTTGTTGTCATTTTATACAGGGTGTTCCAGAAATGGATGGACAACGCTTGACCACAGACTCCTGAGGTCAAAAAAGACGATTTAACCAACCTTACCAATATACAAAAATCTCTGCCGATATACAACCCTCTGAAGGTGGTGACTCCCGACTTGTTTTTTCGAAAGAACTCCCAGAACGGTTAAGCTACAAACTTCCAATTCCGCAAGTTTTTGTCTTTATTTGCGAGTAATAATTACAATGAGTCTGAAAAAAAATCCTATACGCAGGTCGTTTGTATTTCGGGACTCTCACTTACCAGTTTTGTTTAAAACTTTTTTGTCCGCTCGCCAATGAGTTTTTTTATAACATTACTTCAAAAACCATTTTAATTAAAAAGGTTGTTGTGTCTTGTAAAATTGTGATAACTCTTAATGGGTTACTCATAAAATAGGAAAATTGAAGAAAAAATTTATCCATTGGAAATAAACACTAGGTACTTAACATTAATTCAAACAAAATATTTATGGCAAAATTGTAATTTATTTAAAACAAAATGAAACATAGTAGGCATCTAATAATAGTAAGTGTTCAATGTGACCTCCGTTTTCGCGCGGAAAATTTTTAATTCTTCTTAGGAAATTTAGACTCAGTCTCTCTAACATTTATACATCATTACGAATACGATTTGACGTATTTGTAATTCTGGCCCAAAGTTCTTCTTCGGTGTTTACAGGTGTGATATAAACCTTAGTTTTTAAAGTTCCCCATAGAAAAAAATCGCAGGGATTTAAAAGGTGGCCAATTTGCTGGATCGTCATTTCCTCTTTCAATCCACTTGAGATAGCACTGTTGATGTAGATGGACTCGCACGTTTAATGCATAATGGGGTGGGACTCCATCTTGCATAAACCACATATCCCGTCGAAGCACTATTGACAAATCCTCCAACAATTCTAGTAGTGTATTTTCTAAAAAGTGTAGATAGTTTTCACCGTTTAGAAGGCGTGGTAAAATAATATCAGGTCCAATTAAAAAGTTATCGATAACTTCTGCCCAGACATAGGAGATATCACAATTTTATAAGACACAAAAAGGTTTTTAAACAACATGGTCTCTGAAGTAATGTTACAAAAAAAGTTATTGGCCTGCGGACAAAAAAGTTCTGAACAAAAATGGGAGGTGCGAGTCCCGAAAAACCAACACCTATACCTATAGGAATTTTAACATTGGAAATGCTTATGTTCGTATATGGGGCCAAGTTACGAGTTTTTACTCAAGGCCAAAGAAGACAAAAGTGTCGCGATCGGGTTTCGCCGCTAGCTGGCCGGTCCGGGCCGACAGCATAGCACGGTGGGCATACAAATTGGCGTGTGCGCCGTGCTCCTGTCCAGCCGAGGCCGATGGTGTACAACTACAACCCGAGGGCTTTAGGCCGAGGGTTGTACGTCTAATTCTGTATTTCCATGGCAATAGTCAGTGTTATCATTTCCAATGCCTCCGATGGTTTTTTTCCAACGCATTGTATTTATTACTCTCAAATAAAGACAAAAACGTGCGGAATTGGAAGTTTCTAGGTTAAGCCGTTCTGGGAGTTATTTTGAAAAAATAGGTCTGGAGTCACCACCTTCAGAGAAGTGTATCTTTGTACGGATGCATTTTTGTATATAGATAAGTTCGGCTAAATCGTCTTATTTTGACCTCCGGAATCTGTGGCCAAGCGTTTTACATCCATTTCTGGGACAAACTGTATATCAATCCGTTTGTCGAACGCCTGTAGCACGTCCACAAAGACTATTAGCGTATGCGTTTTGTTTTCAAATCCGCTTTCTACCGTTTCCGCGATTCTCCGTATCTAGTGATTAGTTAGTTTGATTAGTTAGTGTGATTAGTTCTAAATTCAAACTGGAATTTTGAGAGTACGGAACGCTAACACTAACGTCTTTGCTAAGCAAAACAATATGTTGCTTAGAAAAACGGTATGTTGCCTAGCAAAGACGTTACCGCTTTACTGTACCCTAGCGTATAGTGCTTAAAAACTCTCTATTACTTTATCAACTAAACCGTCTGGCGCGTTTTAATGTACCGCTATATACTCTGTTTTTTCTCTTTATCATTCAGAGTAGGCGAAATCAACTTTAGATATTTTTATAACAGTGTAGAAAAGTTACTAAAGTCACTGGTGGAAACGTCACTTTAATCAATATTGTCGTCATATTTTTGACACACTGAAACACATTGCGTTTTCTTTCTAAAGGAATAACCTTTTGCTTTGGCATTTTTCAAAATAAAACCTCAAGAATCACGTTCTTACAAGAATGACAATTTCAATTTTGACACTAGTATTTTTTTGTCTTTTGTCTATACCACAGTCTATACTTACACTCTAAAGGCTTGTTCGTTTGTCTGCACTAAACTGCATGGAACAGGAAACAAACAACATGCTATCTCTTTTTAATGCACCAACACCGTATCTAGCCATCTTTTTCTGTTTCCTGTTCGGAGCAGTTTAGTGCAGACAAACGAACAAACCTTAAAACTATATAAAAATCACGGCACTCTTGAATGATAAAGAGAAAAAACAGAGTATAGCTATAAGTTGTAGTAATAAAAGCAAGTTACACCCGTGGTACATACACAACTTTATGCACGAATGAAGATTTTTTAGTTTAAAAATATTAACTAAAATAAATTAAAAATATTTATAAATTTCATTGAATTTTCCACCCACATCTAGCTGTGATCAAATTAAAGATTTGAAACGTAACTACGGTTGCAAGTGTTTAATCTTGTATTAGGTATGATATCGTTGTTTGACGTTTCATTATATACCATGGGCAATAATAAGGTCCATGGGCTATAAAAGGACGTTTCTGACAAAGAAATTCGTGTATAATTGTCTGTTTATGGTATGCATAAACATATTTACATATCCGAGATAACTCAATACATCCCCGAGCTCAAGCCTGCCGTGCGCGGAACTAAAATACACAGTAAATAAGTTAATATTGTATCATTTAATAGGTGTTTAAAAATTAACATAACATTAAAATTGAAGAATTTTGAACAAAAGAAAAAATAACAAGAACATTAGTTCATAATGAAATTACATTAATTTCTGTAAGTGCGCCAGTAGATATTGTGTGCGTATTTACGGCAAGTGTGGCCGCGCAAACCATCTTCAACCAATCAATGTGCAATTACACGTCGATCACGCGTTACTGTTTATTTACATGCACCCTTGAGATTGCGTGAACATAGCATAGCAAATATATATATTGTTGTGATTTGGACTCAAGACTTGAACGAGTACCTATGATATAGTATATTACGATGCAAGATCGGTAAGTGCCATATAACAGATCGAGAAATAGTTGGAAAATCGAGACCCGAAGGGTCGAGATTTTCCAAATTTCTTCGAGATCTGTTGTAAGCACTTAACGAACACGCGTCGTATACCATTTTTTGCGCTACGAAAAATAAAAATCAATTTTTATAAATATAAATTAATAAAGTAACAGCTGTCAATCATTCAGAATTTTAGACACCAGATAACTTGATTACAACTTTTATTATCATTTAAGAACCGTTAGATACGTTTGAGATACGTTATGATTCATAACAGGTTAGCAACAGTACCTAATCGGTAAGTTAATTTTTCCGTCGTAGTTAAGCAACCGGGAAATGGCCAAAAACAGTGTAGTAGCGCAAAAATTTAATATAAAGGTTTACAGCTACCTTAAGCTTACGTTTTGTTTTAGTAAAGTTGTCTATATTTATTTTAATTTTCTTTTTAATAAATCGGTTATGTTCATATTTTGTTTATTTCGGTTTCTGAAAAATTGGTTTAGTAGTTAAGATAATTCTTTGTCTGAATGAATTTAGCTATTTGTGCAAGGCTATGTTTTTATTTTAAGTTTGTTATTTATATAATTTGATATCGAAGCATCTTACAATATTCGGATAAACGTTGGATTGTTAAATATGTTGTCCCAGTATTTTTTTGATGTGATTTTTAGCTATCTTCATACTTTGATACTGTTTCTTTTATTTGGAAAAAGATTTTCTTCAAAAATCAATTCTGAAATTTGTAAGGTTTGATGTTATGTTACCAAAATTTGTAATTTTATTAATTGTGGACGTTTATCAAGTTTTTGGTGATGGTCAAAGGACTTTAAGTGTGGAAAAAAGTGAAAGGAACAAGAATTTTCCTATGATTTGACTGAAAGTTTTCCTAAAAGAGTAAAATCAGAATTTTAACAAAGTTGAAGGAGAATTGTAAATTATATCATATGGGACATTTTTGAAAAGGGAAAATTATAAGGAGTTCAGATATGTGGCTGATTTGGAGAAGAATGGAAGCATAAACGACAGAGAGGCATTTAAAATTTGTTAAATTATAAAAACAATTGATGTTCAGATGTTACCTTAAAAATTTTCCGTTACCATGGAGAAAAACAAACTTGTTGACAGAGGTGATAAATAGGCATTACAAAACAAAAAGGACTCACTCAGCTAAAGCTTCTTGAAAGAGCGTGTCGTCTCCTCGAGTCCGAAAATTTTACAAAGCTTCAAATTAATTTGTGTTGTGCAAGTAGCTATCTTGTAGTTTATCTCGTCGAGTTCGAGTTGTGGTTAGACTGGAAGTTTTTCGTTGAAGTTCGGCAATTTATAAAGAAGCGCGGGAATTTTGAAGTACATCTTACCTCAGAGTCCGAACCATTATAAGATAAGTTTTTTTTTTTTTTGTAATTTTAAATTTAAATGTGTGTTAATTGCCTAGGGATGATAGGATGTTTATTGATTAACTTAATTTAATTTGTGTTCATTTCTTGTGTAAATAAATTTCAATTTTGTTTGTTGTGTTGCTTAAAATTTTGTCATTTCATTTTTTTTTTGTTTGTCGTATGAAAGTTTTTGTTGTGTTTATGCTAAATAGTGGACCCACAGAGATACTTGTCAGAGCAGGACAAGGTATCGAAAGCCCCGAGATAAGAGTTCTTTTTGTTCTTTGTTTTTTTTTTAATCTAATTTATCAGATACAGGTACTCGTACAGGTAAATTTGATTAGATTCACAATATTTTTATTAACGCAGCAACAGGGGTATAAGGAGTTACAACAATATATATATATCTCGGATATTTGATGCTACAAGAGACTGTTTAACTTCCCCACTGTAAGACAGAGATTAGACTGAGCGATCAGCGTCGGTCGTCCGCGAACGGGCACCGTCGACCAAATTTCCAACACAAGTATTCTAATGGGCAAAGTTACATTGATCGGTCGTTCACGAACGGCCTCGATCGCTATGCAACGAACAGTTTGAAATTAGAATTTTGATCGGTCAGGAACGTTCAAAAGTAATTCGTAACCCAACTTTTTAAAAGTGCCCTTGTTTTTTCTACCAATAACAGTAAAGAACGGTCACCATTTGTTCCTTTTCACTTGAACTGGACATTTTTTAATGAATTTAAAAGAAAAAAATGTATTTTCTTAGTCTTCAGTGCAATGACCACAAACAATTTTTTACCGCCACCGGTCGCTCAGTCTAATGTTACATTTTTAGAACGTTGCTAACCGATACTGATCGATCGAAGACGTTCGCGGACGACCGACGCTGATCGCTCAGTCTAATCTCTGTCTAATACGGCGCGGCCGGCACGGCGCGGCGGCGCCTTGCTTACATAGCCATAGCGACATCTGGGCTAGGTAGTATGATCAGAGAGATAATTACTTAAATTTTACAGCAGTTTAGTGAATTCAAATTAACAAGACTTGTTACTGGTCTTACCTTTCTGAATTACTTGAGAGTCGTTGGTCGTTCCTTTCATAGCTGTCTCCCTATCACCGGAGATGGTGATGACCTCGGTGATGACTAAAATTTTCTTAATCTACTATTTTATAAAATCCGATTGTAAACTTTTATATTGTTTATATCCAAACACAAAATCTCTTCTATACCTACTGATGTTGCTTTCACTAGTGACAAAATAAATAATTTTTCTCTATACAACAAACGACTTGCTGCTACAGTTATACTATGTGGAAATCATTGCCTTCAAAACTATTTTTTACAATAACAGGGTAACAATAGGAATATCTCCTTAAACTTAGAAGCTATAACAAGTATTCCATAAATTCGTTCAGTGTGAGTCACTTTCGCACATATTTTGCCTTGGGTGCCAATACTTTAAGTAATAATAACTCTAAATAACAAAACTTAGGTAGTAATTTCCGAACACAAATAAGTTTCGCCATCTGGCTTTAGTTATTACTTTAAAGCTTTTACTGTAATAGTTTTCATTAAAATTAAGTAAGCAATCTTTTAAACGTACTTGTTAAAATCATGCATTTTTAACTGAAACTTGAGTAAAAGCTATAGTATTCTGTGCTGAAAACGAAAAAAGTTTTTAAGATTGACTGATATTCGACATTTTACTTTTATGATTGTACACTTATTTCTTGCTCACGCTTTAACGTAAGAATTTTATTTCCTTTTTGTATCAAGATCTAAAATGCCGCGTACATTTAAACTTGGTGACTGCAGATAAAATGACTACCGCACACAATTTTAATAGGAACAGCATTGTAGGAGTTTGTGTATTCTTTCCGTAGTTTCCTTTTTCCGTTCCTAGTCAAATGTAGTTGTAAACTGTAAAAACCTTGCATCTGCATCCGATGTTTACAGCTACAAAATGAATAAATATGTGTTATAGTTATAGCCCTAATACGATAACAGTGATTTCGTTAGAAATGGGTAACAAGAACTTATTTTATCTATTTTATTATTTGAAGAACATGTTTTTGTTACGTTAAAGCTTATGTAAGAGGCTATAGCTAATTTACAAATACTATTACACGCTGCATTCCAATACGAATTTTAAAAATTAAATAGGAATGAATAGGTCTGTGAATAGGTAATAAAATATGCATAGATTTCTCGGGACGTTTGATTTCGCAACATCAATTACATATTTGTTTGAGATATTCTCTTTATTCTTATGCCTTTAGTACTGTTTGTTTAGCAATTTTAATAAATATGTTATCAACAATTTGTTAATAATGCGTATAAGCTAAATTATCGTATCTTACTTATAAGCAGAAAAACTTTTTTAAACATTTATCAGAATAAAGCTCATCGACTCGCAAAGTGTCGTACTTTTCTCCAAAACATAATATCAGACATGGTTGAATACAGTGGCGTGCGGTCCATGGAAGCGATGGAACCACCGCACCGCTTCCCTTGCTTTCATTGGACGACACAATTTAATTCATGCGATTTATTTTATTTCTGAGTGTTGAAAATCCTAGTACGCGCCGTAGAATGTAGTTGTCCGGGGCTAATCGGCGATGCGTAAGCGCGCTGTTTCTAGAGCTTCATTCTGTGATTCATGCACTCGCCGCAATGCCACAGCTCAGTAATCGCCTGTCTTTGTTTGCACTGATTTGTGTAGCCAATTATTCTGCTAGCAAATAAGCGCCGATTGGGGGCGGGTTTTTATGTTTATATTCGTATATTTTCAAATATTTAATAATTGTAGTTTTTTTAATCAATTATCGCTAGTGAGTAATTGCATTGTCTGCAAAATATCAGAAAAACTATTCTCTACGTACAGTTTTCAAGAAAATTGTGATATTATTTCCTCAGACTATGCCATCTATAAATTTAGAAATTAAAGTTGAACAGTTAAAAAATTCAAAGACACTTTACAATGGACTTTTAGGATAAATATAAATATAAATGATTAACTGGATGCAGCACAATTGCAAAATTATTTTGCTGGCTTTGTTTACTTTTTAATACGAGTGAAAACATTCCGTGGAACTCAGGTGGCTTTTCGGACCTAAACAACTTCCACAAAAACTTTCGGAAAAACTCGTATTGAGCATAGATTGGACAATCAATTTAAAATTAATCATAGACTACACAATTAATTATTGACCAAAAATATAAACCTTTTGAAGCGGTTGATAGACGTTACGTGTTTTCTTGACACCAATAAACTGAGTTTTAATGGACACCAGCCTAAAGTAGCATGTCTCTGCACCAGGGAGACACGGAATCCACAAATCGGGGAAACTATATTGGCTTGACTTAATTTCTTGGAAAATATGATGAATGTTTGAAAACCCATTTAAAAAATTGAACACAAAAATAAAATATATAACTAATAATAATAATAAACAATGTTTATTAAATAATCACCAGGATAATAATAATACAGACGTAATTACATAATTAAAGTGTGACAATGGTATTATTCAAAAGGTGAGGATGTCAGCTAAGCCGTTTTACAACCCTACCCAATTATTATTTCTTTAAGAGCTTCCTCATATGAATAAGTCACTGCACGCCACTGGTTGAATACAGCTCGGAATGTCGGAATGCTCTATCGGATGGTATCGACATATAACTACTATATTACGCAGCTTACTATTTATGACGTTTTTTCCATATCTATAAGGTCCAATGACAGTTTTCAATTTTGAATCATTTCTCCAATCCAATACCAATTTCAATGATATTTTTTTCTATATCCGTATACCTATCCAATCAATTTTGAGTCACGTGTACAAAACTGCCCAATCAAATGCCTATTACACTGACTTTTCCACTCATCTCTATACTTCGTTCATAAGTTTATCATGTTTCGCGGCAAAATTGTTAGGTGGAAATTTCATTACTATCCAACCAATCGAACGGATAAGTAACCACGTGTCCAATTTAATATCGTATTGATTAGGGTTCCTTGATTTAAATTGTGAGTTTTTGTTTTATTGGTTAGGGTTTGGAAACGCTTGTCAAACCTCTCTCTCAAACCACGGCCAACTTCATTAATGACAGTGCGGGGTGTTCTGGTGTGTGTGTAGAAATATTTATAACTTTCTCAAGAAAATAACTTCTTTCTTTCAACACTTTTGTGTTTCTTAAGAATCTGACTCCAAAATATTAAATGATTTTATTGATCTGAACAAGCTATAGCATAACACTAAGGGCCGATTTTACAATACTAGTATATACCTGGAATAAGCTATACCCCTGACAGTTGCCATGGTTACAGTTCTGGTAACAATTGTAACCATGACAATTTTCGGGGGTATAATTTATTATATACTGATATTGTAAAATCGGCCCTTAATAAATAAAATTTTATGGAAAATAATTCAAACAACTTCTGAAAGCTTGAAGATCTTCTAGATTATCTTAGTGATGACGATAATTACTTCGTACAAGCTATCTTCGAAGATCTGAAGAGGAAGACAGCAAACCAAATTAATTCCAGAAGAACCTTTTCGTGAACCAAGAGGTTCTTCTGGAAGTAGGTAGGGGAAAGGGGGGATGATTCAACCACTTTTTAGGTTTCTGCTCACGCCACTCTTGTGAACGAAAAAATGCCTAATATTTTGCTCACATTGTGGAATTGTGACTTTATCTTATAACTTACTACTGTTGGTTCTTGAAAGAAACGCAAAAATTTGGAGATCTCCATGATACAAAATTATCTTATAAATGGTTGAATCTGCCCCATGGATGGGGTAGATTAAACCATGTGTTGGGGTAGATTAAACCAGTAGCAAAACATACGATATAATTTATTTATTAAAACAATGTTTGTTTTATTTATATAGAATACAGCTATTGTTTATTATGGTAACATGCAACTAAAAAAAATATATGTAAAAATTGAGTTTTATCGAATGTCCCAACCTCTAAAATTATATTTGAAGCTCAAAATTGACAAGTCAGAATCACTTGACGAACTAACGATTGCTCTCTCGGAAAAAATATCTCTCTTTGTGGTTTTATGATTTGTGCCTTTTGCTGCTTTCTTATTCAACTTTATAGATAGTTTTCTAGTCTTCTCCTTTTCTAAGCATTCCCTTGCTGTCAATTCCGGAGTAGATGTGTACATTTTCGATTTTGAATCCCTTCTTCTTTTTGTAGCTTTCTTTGGTTCATTAATTTTTGGAAATGGTCGAATTTTTTCTACTATAGAAATCCTGTCTTGATCTCCGTTTTCTTTTGCAACAGCCATGCTATTTTCTGATGTGCTTGGTAGTACTTCACTACTGATTTCCTCAGCATTTTTTTCACTTGAAGCATAACTTCAGTATTAACGATATTCTTAAGTCTGCTTTGCAATGTATTACGATTGAAACCATAAATATTGGCTGCCTCCCTAGTACTATGAATCTTTTTAAGGCAATCTTTTATAGCTCTTCTCATCATACTTTCATCAATATCCACTCTGTTCGTTTTACGGGTGTACTTACGAGGCATCTACAAAAATTGTAAGTTATAACGTAGTATGGGGTACATTCAACCAGTGGTTGAATGTACCCCATCCTTACTGGTTGAATATACCCCGTAGGCAGCATACGAACTAAATATTTTTTAAAAAACAACCAGTGCAGTTATCGGTTAGAACTCATGTTGATTTTGTTAATACATATATTTAACTATCACATGCATATTTTTATTTAAAAATTAGAAAGTTAGTGCCTGAAATATCTACTCATGTAAATAACGAAAATATCTTACCTTGAACCTATGAAAACAATTTTTTTTTTCAATTTTATCACCAGCTAACCAACACACACAAAAACTTTTATAAACTATGTGCTCCACACGAGGAGTCTGCTGCACCATCAAACAAGCGGGTAATTCACATCACAAGCAAAATAAATCGAATGGTTGAATGTACCCCGTGGTTGAATCATCCCCCCTTTCCCCTACTGGTAATGGCGATTAATAAAATATGGGATGACAGTAATTGTAAAATCAATTCTGGTAACTCCAGTCGGGGGCTGATCATAACGCCAACTTTTCATAACGCCAACCGGCTATTTTGAACGTTCACAACGCCAACCGCGTTCATAAAGCCAACTCTGGACTTGTGATCATAACGCCAACCGCGATCATAACGCCAACCGCGTTCATGACGCCAACGTTCACAACGCCAACCGCGTTCACAACGCCAACTCTCAAACTGTGTTCATAACGCCAACCACGATCATAATGCCAACTGTTCATAACGCCAACCGCCTATTTTGAATGTTCATAACGCCAACCGCGTTCATAATGCCAACTCTCGGCCTGTGATCATAACGCCAACCGCGATCATAACGCCAACGTTCACAACGCCAACCGCGTTCACAACGCCAACTCTCAACCTGTGTTCATAACGCAAACCGCGATCATAACACCAAAAAATGCTGTTATTTATTTCTTTCACGCATGTGAACGTTGTTGGTTTTGTGCACGTTGGGGAAACGAACACAGGTTAAGAGATATGAACATTCTAAATAGGCGGTTGGCGTTATGAACGGTTGGCGTTATGATCGCGGTTGGCGTTATGAACACAGGTTGAGAGTTGGCGTTGTGAACGTTGGCGTTATGATCGCGGTTGGCGTTATGATCACAGGCCGAGAGTTGGCGTTATGAACGCGGTTGGCGTTATGATCGCGGTTGGCGTTATGATCACAGGCCGAGAGTTGGCATTATGAACGCGGTTGGAGTTATGAACATTCAAAATAGGCGGTTGGCGTTATGATCGCGGTTGGCGTTATGAACACAGTTTGAGAGTTGGCGTTGTGAACGCGGTTGGCGTTGTGAACGTTGGCGTCATGGACGCGGTTGGCGTTATGAACGTTGGCTTTATGATCGCGGTTGGCGTTACGATCACAAGTCCAGAGTTGGCTTTATGAACGCGGTTGGCGTTGTGAACGTTCAAAATAGCCGGTTGGCGTTATGAAAAGTTGGCGTTGTGACATGGACCCCTCCACTCCGATAAGGAAGGCTTGCAACGGGGCCTGATCATAACGCCAACTTTTCATAACGCCAACCGGCTATTTTGAACGTTCACAACGCTAACCGCGTTCATAAAGCCAACTCTGGACTTGTGATCATAACGCCAACCGCGATCATAACTCCAACGTTCACAACGCCAGCCGCGTTCACAACGCCAACTCTCAAACTGTGTTCATAACGCCAACCGCGATCATAACGCCAACCGTTCATAACGCCAACCGCCTATTTTGAATGTTCATAACGCCAACCGCGTTCAAGCCGGCCTGCTATAAGGGTATAATTATTCCTCAAAAAAAGTAAACAATACAATGGTAATTAAGGTACGTATTGCTGCGAAAAAAGCGAATATGCAGCAAAAAATGGTCAATATATGCACGAAACATGTAGTAATCGTGTGATATATGCACTACAAAAAGGGCGGTTGGCGTTATGAACGGTTGGCGTTATGAACGCGGTTGGCGTTATGAACACAGTTTGAGAGTTGGCGTTGTGAACGCGGTTGGCGTTGTGAACGTTGGCGTTATGATCGCGGTTGGCGTTATGATCACAAGTCCAGAGTTGGCTTTATGAACGCGGTTAGCGTTGTGAACGTTCAAAATAGCCGGTTGGCGTTATGAAAAGTTGGCGTTGTGACATGGACCCCTTGCAACAGGCTATGTTGATGATTCTTCTTACCAGTTCTTCCTCTTCCGTTCTTTATTTAATAATAACCAGGTTATAAGATGAAAAATTTCTGAAATTATTGAAGTCATTTCTAAACTGTGTAGGAAAAATACTTCGTGATACACGCAAGTAGGGTTATGTGAACCGCTAGGTGAATCACTCCAGCTGCCTATTTTAAATTTGAAATGTCCTGTCCTTTTTTACATTTTTTGAATCATGTTTAATTTCTGATTGGTGAACATAAATTCAACATTTACTATTTGATTCGGTAATTTTAAAGAAGGGTGAAGTCATTTTGTATCATGCACCATTTCTATGGTGATGGGTGGTTTTGAATACAAATATAGTATTTCATGCATGCAAAATAAAATATATTCTACATTTATATTTTAAATAATGCTATAACAAACTAACAAACAAATTCAGTAGGTATTCCAATTCGGCGTAAGAGATTCAACGTTTTCGTTTTGCGTTTTTACCGTCTTTTTAATGCAGGATGCTCGTTTTATAACCCCTTGATTTTTCATAGTAGGCAACACAAATTACATTTTATAGAAAGCTGTACTATTAATTATTATAGTAATTATTATACTGAGATTAAAATTAAATTAAAAAAAGCAGTCCACGGATTGTCTCCTATTTCGATCAACTCTGCTGCTTCACCGAGGATGTAATCATCTAAAGCTCTTGGAATTCGATGAGTTTGTCTTAAATTGTATCTTCCTACAGCACCATTTTCATTTCGACCTTGTTCCATTGGTTCAACATCTGCTAAGTCATTTTCTGCTTGTCTATTGTTATTCTCCTCGAGCTCAACTTCAAGCACATCTTGGTTCCTTTCCTGAATTTCTTCTTCAGTTTCATTTTCTTGAGCACTTCTTTCTTTTTCAAGTTCTTTGGGTAAGAAAATTATGTCTCTATGTATTTCTACCTTCTTTCTCTGTGAAAAATAAACTCTGTAGCCCTTTACATCTTGACTGTAACCTATGAACCATCCAATTTCATTTTTCGAATCCCATTTTAATCTTTTGACTTTTGGAATGTGCACTGACACCCTTGTACCAAAGATCTTAAACCCTGACACATCTTCTCTTTGTTTAAACCATAGTTCATATGGTGTTTTTCCCTCAGTCTTTGTTTTTCCTGCTCGATTTATCACATACACAGTGCAGTTTATTGCCTCTGTCCATAATGCTTTACCATATCCTTGTATCATTGTTCTTGATGCCTCAACCAAGGTGCGCATTTCCCTTTCTGCTCGACCATTCTGTTCTGGTGTATACACTACTGAACGTTGATGACGAATACCCTTCCGTTCAAGTAGCTCAGTTAATGGCCTATTCACGAACTCAAGCCCGTTATCAGATCTTAAAATTTTCATCTTAGAACCCGTTTCTTTTTCGGTTAAACCTATGAATTTTTCTATACACCCTTTTACTTCATCTTTATGCTTAAGAAAATAAACATACCTGTATGAAGAATAGTCATCTTTTAATAACAAGAAATATCTTGACCCACCCAGGGATGTAATTTCCATGGGGCCGCATACATCTGCATGAACGATCTCTAAAGGCCTGCTTGCCCTTGAATCACTTTTAGAATGTGGAAACTTATGTTGCTTTCCAGCCAAACATTCTTCACAGAATTCTTCATATTTAACAAAAGAAGTGTTATGTTTATTTAAAATATGCTTAACCTGAACAAAATTTTGATGCGCCAGTCTCTTATGCCATACACTTAATGTTTCCACACATTCGACCAAGTTGCACTGAAACACATTAAAATCCAGTTCTTGCTTTTTATTATAATTTTTCTCAGTGTCATCTTTCTTTAAGAATTCCATTTTATACATATTATTGTGTCTATTCACCCTGGCACAAACTCCACCATTTTTGTCCACAATTTCACATAGTTTCTCATCTGAAATCATTTTAAAACCCTTCTCGAGGGCACGACCTACCGAAAACAAGTTAAACTTCAGTTCTGGCACATAAAACACATCGGTCAATGTTACTTCTCTCAAGTTACGCCCTGTAGATGCCAACACTTTTATATTTCCAACCCCTTTTACCTCTAGTAAGTCTCCATTGCCTACTTTCACCTTCTTGTTGTTCTTCAGTTCTTTAATGCTCTCAAACAAATCTTTTTTTCCACATAAGTGCTCACTCGCTCCTGTATCTAGACATCAATATCCATTAACACCTTCTTCAGAGGTTCCTACCAATACTACCGGGTCCTCACCTTCCCGTGCTCCTTTGTCTTTGCTTCCTCTGTCTTTATTCTTCAAGAACCAACAATGTTTCATCTTGTGACCCACCTTTTTGCAATAAAAACACTGTAACGGTTCACTTCTCTTCCTTTGGCAATTTCTGGCGAAATGCCCTGCCTTCTGGCACACATAACACTTTCTCTGTTCTGCACTTCTTTGATTACCATCTCTCTTTCCTCTAATATACTTAACTCCTACTGCCAATGCTGTGGGTTGCTCGGAGAATTTAAACCTTTCCTCTTCTATTAATAACTTGGAAGTTAATTCACTTAATCTCTGATTTGTATCAGGCACAGATTCCCATGCGCTTCTAAAATGTTTGAACCTCTCAGGTAGTGACATAAGTATTTTAGTTATTATCATCTTCTCAGAAAGCGTTTCTCCTGCTTGCTTCAGCTTGGTTTTTAATTCCTCCAATTGGGATATGTACTCCGAAACACTTCCATTCCCAAATTTCATTGAAAAAAACTGCTGCTGCAATAAATGTACACTTACTTGAGATTCTTTTTCATAAACTGCCTTTAATTTCGACCACATCATAAGACGTTTCGCACGATAATATATGGGTCAACGGACCTTGCTCCATTCTCAGAACCAATAATTCTCAGGCCTTAGCATCCCTCTGCAGCCACTCTGTACGTGGTTCTCCAGCCACCAGTGATTTTATTTTATTACCACAATTTCGTATAAATCTCTTCCTTTTAATAACACTCTTGTCTGGAACTCCCATAACACCCAATTTTCATTTCCACTCAGCTTTAAGGCTGATCCTTTTTCCATTTTTCCTTTCTTTTACACTAACTCACGCTAACCTCCTTTTAACCCGCAAGACGTACTTTTTTATTCCTCTTCCAACCTCAAAAAACCTCGTAGTTGTAGAAATACCTTTTTCACAACCCGCTTCCTTGCAAACACATGCCTGGGCCCCAGGCCACTTGAATACTATGTGGAAGGCAAGGAAACACTTTATATTTTGGTTATTGAGTATTTAATTTATTAACACACACATTTTATATACTTGTGCCATTTTTACATTTGAGTCTTTTTTCTAACTAAAAAAACAAACAACTGCGTATCCCTAGAAACACAACGTCTCGTCGTACCGGAGCATTACCGGAGATTTACCAGTCACTTTCAACACTTTCATTTGCTCATATACACTATACGCACTAAACATAGATAAATACACTAAATCATGCACTAAATAGTTAAATATGTCAGGATATAATATTTTAGGATAATCCTCGACTTTTGCACTACAATCATTCAACTGAAGAAGATAGGGGTCCACTTTAATAGCCAAAATCTTTTCTCTGTACCGCCGAGAATGCACGTCATCTAATGATTTATAGTACTCGCTGTACTCAGATGCCATTTTAATAAAAATTATTAAACTGTAGCACAAAGAACGTCTCAAAATAACACTTTCAAAAACAACTATACGAACTTTACAGCAAGAAGCAACGTACTTGGAGGTTATGTTGCTTCTTTGTGTGTACTCTAAACTGAAAAACCACGTGACTTTCATCACGTGATGCAGATGCCTATCCAGCAGCGTTGCCAAACATACTTTCGAGAGAAATTGCAAGGTTTGTGGATCTTTAAATACAAACAGACTACTTCGAACTTCGTATTTACATTATTATATATTTTATCAATTTAAAATAATTACATCAAAAGCCCATAACATAAAAAATATAGCTATCATAGCACTTGGAATACTTGTGTTGAATTGGTTTTCTCTTTGTGCAATCTGACGTCTTATCAATTTTGGTACTAAGCGGTGGCGCGCATTCGATAGCCATTTTTGAATTTGTCCTACCGATAAACCCGTCTCCTCTGCTAAGGTAACTTTTTCTGCATTACTAGGATACGTGTTGGATAGATGTTCACGTATCCATCGGTTTAGTCGTTTCACCGCATCCTCTGGATAACGACGTCCTCTGTAGACGTCGTCGTTTTCCTCAATTTGAAATATGTCAAGATCTGAAACAATCAATAAAAAGATCTAGATCTCGCGGCATTCCGTTCAATAGGTATCCTTGTGGATTTCTCACTTTTCTAATTTTCTTTGCTAATAAAATTATTCATAAGGGTAAGCACATAGTCGAGCGGCGAGCAAAGCAGCGAGCAGCGCAGAGAGCAAAGCGACGAAAACAAACAAATGATAATAGGTTGTCTAGCACATAGTAACGAGCAATACGCTGATGCAGCAGCGCTGCTAATAAAGAGCAAAGCGACGCGTTCAAGCAAGTTTGATTTCTTCGCTTTGCTCGTGTGTTTCTGTGACCATTTTCTCTGTGTGCTACATTGAAAATTGGATATTGAACAATTTATAACTAGTGTTTTTTTAATTCCTTACCTCAAAGTAACTGCTAAACGTTCTGCCGGACTAATTGGGTTAATGTTAAAGTTAGTCCATTTTTTTAACAACCTTTGTTCTATTTTGTTCAAAATATAATCAGAAGCTAAGATATGCATTTGCAAATAGGAATGAAATTTTGCTGGATGTTGTCCTAATGGTTCATATAAATGATGAAATTCACCTAATCGACCTCTACTCATATTTATTTGGTGTGCACTACAGCTTCTTTTCTCATTTTTCTTTCGTAATAGATAATACATTTTTCAAGACGACACTTCAGTTATTAGCTACCAGACATTTGCATATAAAGAAAACATTATTACTATTCGTTTCTTTCACTCGAGTATCGCATCCTCACTATGTGCATGCAACTCTTTTGTCAACTCTTTGCTCGCTTGACGCTTTGCTCTCTGCGTTGCTCGCTGCTCTGCTCTCCGCTCCACTATGTGCTTAGCCTAAGATTCTGAGTAGTTCCTACAGGGGAGAACAACAGAAGTTGAGTTTTTTTTTAGAATTTAACAATAAGTCGTTTCTTTGACACCAGGCTGAAACTTCGGTAGCACAAGTTGTAACTTTTCGACTAAGTGAGTCTATGTTTGATGAAGATACAACAGTTGATATGTCGTCAGCATAAAGGGTTACGGAACAATCATTAATGTGTTTAACAATATCGTTGATGAACAATAGGAAGAGTACTACAGGACCCATTATACTCCCTTGAGGGACACCTGATTCGATGTTACGGCTATTTGAAATATAACTTGATCCGTTACGCGTAATTTTAAGTGATAGAGTTCTACCTTTAAGGTATGTTTTTACCCATGACAACGAGGGGCCGCGAAAACCGTATAATTCTAATTTTTCTAATAAGACATTATGATTTATAGTATCAAATGCGCGCGAGAAATCGAAAAATATTCCCGCAGCTATTCGTTTATTATCGAAATTTTCTAGAATTGCATGGCAAGAGGATAGAACAGCGTCCTGTGTCGATCTACTTTTGGTGAAACCAAATTGATAAGGAGTTAATATATCATTTATATGAATGAAGCTTGTTATTCTATTGAGAAAAGCTTTTCCAAATATTTTAGAGAAAACAGACAGCAACGCTACAGGTCTGTAATTTTCAATATTGGTACTAATTGGTTCAGAAAAAATAATAAAACTTCACGTTACATTAATTAGTACTACTCTTACACCTCCATCAAATATAAAATAAGTATAATTACATCATTAGTTGACCGAGCTTTCATCCTTTCAAACAAAAAATTTCATGATTCAAATTTAAAATACATTTTGCAAATTCTTAAAGATAATGACTACCCTACTTTTTTTATTAATAAATATATTCAGAAAAGACTAAACGTATGTATTAAAATCCCGCAATAATTTTAACCACACCACAAACACTCGATTACCTCCCCCCACCATATCAGAAAACTTCAATATATTACCTAAACCTCAACCCTTATCCTACTCTTCTATCCCTTACATTCCATCTCTTTCTGAGAAAATTGAAAATGTTTTAAAACCCTACAATATATACATACTGCTTTTACAAATTCAAATACTACTGGTAAATTTTTTTTCAATAACCTAAAAGACAAAATTAATTTAGACCTTCAGTCAAACATTATACCGTCTGGGTACTTTCAAAACCGAACATAGGGGAATTGCATTATAACTAACCTTTATATAGATTCCTGCTCGCCATTTAAACCCACAAGAATGGTAATGGTATGAATAGAACGACAAAAATACAGCGCATCTGATGGTACCAATAAATGTTAGTACTTAGTTATCTTTTTCGTAAAAAAAATTATAAAATAATGCTATTTTGAAATAATATAGGTTGCTATGATTCTCAACTTTTTTTTATCTGTCAATTAAATTATTTGATATCAGTCGATGTTTCTGTTATGAATATCAAATAATATGAATATTAACGAGTACTCAATAGAGCAGAGGGTTTTTATAATAAAGACATTACCATCCTTGTGGCGAGCAGGAATCTATATAAAGATCAGTTACAATGCAATTCCCCTATGTTCGGCTTTGAAAGTACCCACTCGGTATATTCATTTCCGTGAATGATTGCGAAGCCGTTTACATTCGACAAACTAAACAATATCTAAAAAATAGAATCAACCAACATAATGAGAATAAAAAAGGTTATTGTAGGAGAAGTAAGTTGAATTTAAAACAAATGTGATTGCTTCTAAGAAGTCTTGTTGGGAAATTTTTGTGAAAAGTTTAATTTTGTTCCAATTTTTATTAATTGCTTGAAGAGCTAAATCAACAGGGATATTTGTGTAAAGAGAGACAATGTCTAATGAAAAAAGGGTTTGATTAAGTTGGAGTTTAACTGTGTTTAAAAAATTTTTGAGGGACGAAGAATCTTTTATACTATAATTATTAGATTTTGTATACTTCTATTTTATTTTCAGAATAAAACTTAAACAAAAGACTACTATCAGAAAGTATTTCAATCAAAAAATCTCGTACATCAATCAATTACCGTACTGATACAGAAAATTTAAACACATATCTTACAACATCCTCTTTCATAACTAATAAAAAAAAAACTTTTTTTTATATAGCCTGTTTCCTGTTTACCTCTGTTTCCCTTCTTATTAAAATTTTCTATTTCCGCCATAACTTTATAATGTGCTAGTTTGTCTTCTAGTTCAGTTTGCTGCTTTCATTTAGGCCCAGTCGTATAAAAGATTTGACTTCCAGTTCATCTGATCCACGATCAATTGTCATGGATATGATTGTTATAACAATTGGTATCCATGACAATTGATCGTGGATCAGCTGAACTGGGAGTCAAATCTTTTATACAAGGGCCTTAATAATTTTAAATCTACTATTTTATAATACAAATTCAAACTAATAGTGTTTTACTATTTGTAATTTTTCAATATATTCTGGTAAGTCGTTTTAAGATTTTAATATATTTAAAAAAAAATAAAAAACCCCCCTTTTTTCTTTTGATGCTCTAATTACATAAAAAAAATTTTAAATTATTAAATTAACGTTTTAATTAAATACTTATCCGTCACTGATCTATTTTTTTGTCTTCTTAAGATTATATTGTTCGTTTTTCTTTGTATTACAGACAGTGGCGGTTACAAGGGGGGGTAATGGGGGTAATTACCCCCCCCCCCCAAAAGAAAATAATATTAAAATTCGAAATATTACTTATTGGTACATTCACAAGTGGCTAGTGCCGCATTAAGTAAAATGTGTTTTCCAACTGTTTTTGCTTTTTTTTGGAAGTAAAATTCTTAACGAATTACCCCCCCAAAGACATTGGTCTGGAACCGCCACTGATTACAGATTATTTAAATAATTACAAACTTAATAACATGATATAAAAAAAATACCTAAACCAAAGAAACAATGTTACCTTATACACTTTTTTAAACCCCCTTTTACAATGTTTGTAACACCTTGTCCTTTGTTTTTCATCTGTCCTTTTTAATCTGTCCTTTTCGTTTCTGATGAAGCCTGATATGGCGAAACGTAAAATATAATTTTTCATGCTATTTCGTCATTTTATTTTATTAAACCTTTGGCTGCTTCTTACAAACCTTGGCTTCTTACCATTACAAATATTTAATTCATATTTTTCCAGCCGTTAAATCTATTTGAAACTTTTGCTTTATTTTTTATTATTTTTTAAACTATATTTTACAAGTTTTTCAATTCATGTGAAAGTACCTCTGAAGTCAAAAGAAAAGTGATATAGGCAACGTCTTCAATTCGTGAAAACGATAGTCCCCGTGATTTTCATAGTATGTGATAGTTGCACGTAGTATCACTTTTTTTTCCACTCGCTCTTTACACCTTGGAGCGCGAATTGGCAAAACTGATCATAGAAATGACCAAATTTTCTGTCATAAATCGCCTCTGTCTTCGCTTTCGTCGTTAGATTCCTCTTCAACTGTTATCTGTCCTTTTTTATATTTGTGATGATTTCTAATGAATTATTATCAGTATTTGCAACAGACTGAATGCGTAAATTTTCCGGTACCTCGGGTAACGGCTGCGCGCTTGACTGAGTTTCGTACATTTGCGAATTCATGATTAATTCTAACAGTTAAAATAAAAACAATTGAATATAAACAATTAAATATAAACAATAAGTATTTCTTACCAATTTGACTGATGAGATTGTGGATGAGATGTGGATACCAAAAATGACAGTTTTCAACGTTTTTATATATCACAAGAAAGCATTAAAATACCGTTAACGCTAATTGTCTCATTAAAAGTGAAACTATAATTCACCGCATTAATAGCAATTTGACAAACGTCGCTTCATAGGTAGGGGTTTTCGCAATTTTTACCCTCACATAAAAAACTTAAAATGGATCCTACGATGGGGGGCAAAACTGCTCATCACTATCACTTAAACTATCATAACAAGTACCCTGGGCTGTCGGGGTAGTTGGGGATACCTCGTCTTCATCAAAATAATTCAAGCGCAAGTACCCATCTTTATATTTTAATGAAAAATAAAAATAAAGTCGCTGGATCTCGAGAAAAGTTTTCTCCGCACTGGCAAAGACTGAACTAAAATATTTAGACGTCTTTGAATTTACACCAACTACAATTTTGAAGATAACCATTTCTACACAGTGTCATATTTTTGAACACCGTCTTCGAATTCCCTTTATTCATTCATTCATGTCAAAACACATTATGTAATTCTAATCTCTAAGGATAAAGATTCAATCACAGGCCAAGCAAAGTACGAAATCAAAAATTAGGTAAAAATTTCTTTAAGGTATTTTAAGCTATACAAATCGCTAAGGGCATTTCCACGTAATCTTTAAGGTCAGCGTCAAAATTTCTATTTTAATTACTCTTTCCTTCTCTGTTTAAATATCTGTTAACCCACTCTTACCCATTGAAGGTTCGAAGATGACGTCATGATTTTTAAACTGTTAAACATGTCGCGACCTGCAGAAAAAGACGTTTTGTATTTCATATTTCTACGAAAAAAGGGGGCGTAACCTTGAATGAACCCCGCGGATCGATCAAAATTAATTAGATCAATTAAATCAATTAGATCACAAAAACACACGCGCATCAATTAAATTAATCAGGTCAATCAAGGCGCGAACCCGCGAATTAAATTAATTGCTCCAATTAAAACCGCAACTTAATTCCCTAAATTCCACGAATTAAACAAGAATTTATTCTTTTCTTTTTATTCTTATTATCTATTATTATATATTAAATTAATCCAGTCAATCAAAGTCACAAATTGCACAAATTAATTAAATCAATCAGTCAAAATAGGAATCAAAGTGCGAAATTAACGCCGAATTACGCTCGAATTACGCAAAAAGTGGGCGTGGCTCTCAATTAAACCGTGAATCGACCCCGCGAAACCGCGGATTAAACCGCGAATTAAACCGCGATGACGACTCAAAGGTGTCTACCTTCTACTCATATATCCAAGCTTTCCAAATTTTTAGCAAACAGGTTCGATTTGAATAGGGCTGTTCTATTTAAGTTGGAAAGAGATGGAATGCTCTACCCTACTGTTGTCTCTCTCTATCAATAATGCCAATCTGACTGAAGAAATATCACTAAATTATTAGTTACTATTTGCTTTAAATTGCTATACAATAACAAATAACAGGAAACAATAACTAAAAACAACCGAAACACGCACGGTTGCTTTTTGCACTACTAATTATTTTTGTGCCAAATGCATAAATGACAGCTCTGCGTCAGGGGGTTACCAGAAACAAGGGAAAAATTGAGGTTCTGTTGGACTCTAATTATATATAGCATACCAACCTACATCTAGTTACGTTAAATAGTAGCCAGTAATGTAGTGCTGTTCTTGCCGTCATATTGGTGCCCCGATAGAAAAAGAAAGCACTAGGGTAGAACTTTCCTCTCACTCGTTCCAAGGTCGTATTTGCGTAGAACAGCCCTATTGAAATCGCTATCAATTTGATAATATTACTTTCAATCTGATATTAAACTGCGGCTGTTATTAAGTCGTGAAGAGTTTGTTTTATTCTCCTGTTATGTTAACTAAAACAAAGCGAGGGTCAAAGTGTTATTTTTTTTAAACCTCAATATAAAATTAAATATTGAAAAGCAAGAATAACACTTCATAGTTTTACTACTTCCCAGCAAACTAAAATATCATTATTGATTTGTGTTGTAATTTAAAGGCAGTAACTGCTACATTATTGCAGGGTTTCTGTTCTGTTCTGGCAGTCAGGGCAAATTGGAAGCTGACGCCGACCTACATTCCTACATATTACAAGACAAGGCAGTTATAAATTACTATTGGTCAGTTTCATGACATAAATCTTGAGTCCCGCGAAGAAGATGACATCAAACCACGGATAAGACCAAATGCTGCAGCAAGCAGGAAAGCCCTTATCAAAAATTTGTCATACATTACGGATTCTACACTTCGGAGGTCTTGGTGATTAATCTTTATTGCAGTAACATATCCTTTCTAATATATCTTAGAAATAATGTTTTCGTGTATCTGGTAATTTTACCAAACTAATTTAAAATTTAAAATTTTATTAAAAAACAGGTGATCAAACCATTCTTATCAAAAGAATTATGTTTTAGAAAGTACAATCTCGATAACACGTTTAATTTTTCATCAGAGAAGAGTTAGCTCTAGTGGGAAAATGAATTAAGGATATAATTAATGAGGGAGCGTTTTTAATTGAATTTTTAACAGATACACAAGATACACAAGTGATAAATGGTTTAGATGAATACTCGGCACAAGTTTTAAGTGGTTCCTCCTTCAGAGCAGCACTCAGAGTAATCGGATTTTGCTCATAACGTCAAAGAGCACCGGCTGCAGGAACTTTAGAGCATCAATTAATAATGGTTCAATCAATAGCGCAGGCATACGCGAACAGTCGTTACTGGCAAGTTTCAAACAGCAACTAACACCTTAAATTAATTATATCTACAATACGCTGCTGCTATGATTAACTGTTGCACCAATAATGGACTCTTTATTATCAAGTAGGTAATACTCAATCTGAAAATAAAAGATATATGAAAATTTCAAAGTTTCCCAGATTACCAAACAGCAGTCGAGGATAATTATAACTTGCGTAAACTTGGAATTATTATCATTGAATATTTTTTAGTACAACATTGTGATTGTACTATAATTTATGTGCTGGAATAGTTACACGAAAAGGCGATTTTTTTAAAAATTATATCATATGACCTAGTTGGACACCATCCGAATGTTGTGATAAGGGCTTAAAGGCCGCATCAGATGATGCGCCTCCTTGCCAAATACAGAATCATTAACAACAGTTTCGATCAGGCTTGGCCATGGAATATAAATTGTATGTCTTTACTTAAGCCCCACTATTGATTTATTATTGCTTATATTTTTGACAACTGCCAAAATCAGGTTTAGTCGAAACAAGTAACGACACACTAATTATATTTCATAGCCAAACTAAGATTTACCGTGCGAGCGCACAACGTCGCCAAGGTGCTTCCAGACCAAACGCGCTGCTCTGCGCCGCGCGGCGCAAATCCGCGCGGCGCGGCGCAGCGCCTTGAATTTGGACGACAACCACGCCAAACTGCGCCACTCCGCGCAAGAGCGAACACGATCCGCTGAATGTCGGTACATCAAAGAAAAACGCTTGTTTGTGATTATTAATTACAATGATAGCGGCAGCAATCTTAACTTTTTCGTATTCCATATTTTAACACGCGCGCGCCAGTTGGAACAACGCCAGGATTCAGATTTGTCTTTAAATCTTTAGCGCTGTTCTGCGCTGAGTTGCGTAGTTCCGCGCGGTGTTTCTCGGCGCGGCGCAGCGCGGCGCAGAGCAGCGCGTTTGGTTTGGAAGCACCTTAACGTCAGATACATATAGGATTAGCTTTACATTTTACAACCATCTAGCATAGCATTTTTAATAGTTTCTTGCACGATCGATCTTTTTTGTTTACTTACTAGATGCGATGCCAGTACAGTAAGCTGCATTTACTGGTTGCTAGACGTAACAAAACAGTAAGTAATTCACTTACCTACTGTTCTAGAATTCATTATATTGCAGACATGATAACTATGGTTACCGTGGCTGTCAGTCAATTTATAAAAATATAAGGTTATACAGGGTGTCCCGAAAATGGCGCAAAATATTTATGGGGCGTTGTAGGTGACTGACAAGGGAGTAAGGGAAAAATACAAAAAAAATTCCACCTGCATTGTTTTTGTAGTTATTAACCGAAAAAGATGTGCACAATCACAATCAATGTTATAACTTTTAGGAAGCTATTTAGTTTGATTGTTACCTACACACAGCGTACCATATATATTTTGCGCAATTTTCGGGACACCCTGTATAGGTACTTTTATCATTTTGAATATAACTATTTTCAATCAATTTTTTTTATTGCGATCGTGCAAAAAACGTTAAGTCGAACGTTAAGGGTTACCGGTCTCCGACAATAATTGGGGCCGTCGCTTCGCTCCTCCCCAAACAATTGTCGTCGACCGGTAAACATCCCTTACCGTTCTTAATACTTAATATACTATTTCGTACCTATGTACAGTTTGTACGATTTACATTTTTATAATTAATTTATCAGAAAAAAAGGCTGCAAGCAAGAATAAAGATTTTTTTCAAATGCTTAACGAGAACTTGGAAATTTTAGCGGTTGTCTTAATAAAATCACCGTTTTGAAAAAAGTTTTTCAGATTGTTTAGAAATTAACCACGTCTAAGGCTTAGTTTATGCAGGACTTAATTTAAGAATTTAATTTAATTTATGTTCGTTTATTCGGGAATTAGTTTAACTTAAGAATACAAGCATGTATTGCCGATAATTTAGAAAACTGAACTATTAGGTATTTATTTTTCTTAAGACAGTAGCGCAGGCAGAAATTTGATGACTTTACTACATAACTTATTTTGCTGTAAGCAATATTTGACTTGTTTCCTCGCAGTTTATGAAATATTTCCGAACTTTGGTGCAATAATGAACCTGTGAAAATTTTTTTAACATACAAATAACTAGGAAAATTAGTAATTTCGTACATGATACGCTACTGACGCGATCATTTGGTTTGTTGATAAGTTCTTAAATTAAGTCGCTGCATAAACCATTAACCCAAGCCTAAATTGAAAATATTCAAAGAAAAACAGATAGTATAATTACAAAATTAAATTAAACACGCAGTCCTTATATTTCTCTAGAAGATAGTCACATTTAAAACTTTTAAAAGGATTCAAAAGAACTAATTTGACAATGACAGAATAGGGATAAAGAAGGATACTTAAAAAAAATTCTTCTGTAAAATAGCAAAATTTGAAGTTGGACTTGTTTTCGTGCGATACAACAGACTGTCCGAAAGATAATATGTACAAAATCCGTAAATTGTTACAAAAAGTTTATGCAAATTCGGCCTGACATGTCAAAATGTTTCTGTTAAATTCTACTTTTTGACATATTTTTCCAATTATTTTCGCCATTGTTGTAACTGCTGTGACGTCATCGATTGTTTTAAAATGAGAACCCTTATTTGTCATTCGAAAGATAATATTATTTACAAATGTAAAATTAAAATTTATACTAGGTAACATAACAAAATTCTTTAGCAAAAATTAACTTAAAGTTAATGTTGAATGTCCAGATTTATAGCTATTATCCACATAGGTTAAAAACAGGCTGCTGTCTTGGAGACGGAATTACAGAATTTCCTTAAGAGGGCGGCCGCTGCCCTTTTTGTCGATAGAGGGCAGCAGCTACAAACTCTTTGTTAATTTTAAGACTACCGAACTCGAACAAAAACGAAAAATTTGAATTTTAATTAAGATATTCTACAAAGCATTATTGCAACTTAGGCAGCCACTAAATTTCATGCAAAATACAGTTTTGATTCTAAATTTAAATTCAATTTGAAAATTAGCAAAAAAGAAATTTTTATGATTTTAAATTACGTCAAATTCTGTTAATACCTAAGTATGGTCACACATAATGTAAACTTCAAGTCCGGGTCATTAACGTTGGATAATAATGTTTTTCGGTAGTCTTAAGTTTTGGTTTGACAAGGGCATAAAAAAATGGCCGCCAATTGTGAGTAAGAAGTTCAGCGTAATTTCGATAGTTGGCGCTGTTGACATTAAATACGCGCTAAATTGAATTTGAATGAAAAGATTTGTACGTGTGGACACTTATTCGTGAACATAGTTTCCCTATATAACATGTATTTTCTTACAAACCCGTTTATAATTTCAAACTGTATTATTTGTTAGAATTTAGGCAACTGCAAGAAGTATTAACCTTTATTATTGTTCAAAAAAAGTTAAAATCGGTAATTTATTAATTACAGTCAACGGTGTTCTTTAATTTTGTCAACCAAAAATACTAAAAGCAAAAAAATAAAAAGTATTACAATCAATATTTTTATTTAAACAGAATTCAAATTTAAAAAAAAATTTATCAGAGCCTGGAATGGATCCTATGACTTCTGAGTGCGAGGCCGAAATCATTACCACAGCCCTATACAGACAACACTGTTTTCGTTAGTTGTAGTTCGCTAAATTAAAGAACAACTTTGACGGTAAATTATAAATTATTTTTTACGTCTTTTAGACAATAATAATAAAAAGTAAATAAAGTTCCGCTGGACAATGTAATTGTAATTATATTAGGTACTATACTTTGTTTAACCAAGATATGCATATAGACTCCGCCCCATAAACGCTGTAAAAAGTTGAATATAACCCACAACACACAACTGCGCTAATTTTCAGTGACGTTTACGAACCACTTCCGGTTGTTTCTTGTCAGTCTTGTCAGAACGTTTCCGAGCTGAAAGATATTCTTTAAAATAATTAAATCTCATATACTGACACTAGAAGTGTTATCATTTAAAATAAAAAAAAATTAAATTAAAAATGAATAGTTTTTGAATTTCCCGCTTTGTACCATGTACCATGTGAAACTGGCTTAGTGTTCATCACGCTCAAGGGGCGGAGTCTATATGCATATCTTGGTTAAACAAAGTATAGTTACATATTTGCGTAGTATTAATGATATGAAGTTTGAATTGTCAACGTGACAGATTTGGTAAAAACAAGTGTGCCTGGGTGTGCCCTGCAGTCGTGTCGCGTCGCGTCTTTTAGTTTTCAGATTTTATCAAAATAAATGATAATTTCAAAATAATTCAAATCAATACCAATATCGCCCTCTAGTAAATAAATATAATCCTACATTTGAAAACTGAACTATCCCCACTCCTCAAGTCGCCCTCTTAAAATGATAATGTATCGCGATCGTTCGTTCAAAATAACAATCATTAAAATTGTATCCATGATTTAAAGAATGGTGCGATTATCAGAGAGAGAATCTAGTCGAAATACCATGATTTGTTTTGGTGGTAAACGGAACATAATGTACACCTGAATTAATTTAATTTTATCTTAATGTTATATACGTATTATTTAAAAAAAAGTATATATTTTTCCTTTAAACTTTAAAAAAAAGTTAATTTTTGCCGAAGAAGTTTGTTATGTGACCTACTAGAAATTTTTATTTACCATTTTTAAAAAAATATTTTCTTTCAAATGACATAATAAAAAATAGGGGTTAACATTAAAAAAAATCGATGACGTTCAATCTACTACAAAACTGGAGAGAAAAATTAGAAAAACATGTCAAAATAATATAAAATTTAATACAAATCTCTTGACATGTCCGACTGATTTTGCGTAAACTTAGTTTTAACAATTTTATACATTACCTTTGGGACACATAGGTAGGTATACATAGATAAAACATAGTCATCCAAAATAATGTTGAGTAACCTTATTTTTGATCACTCTGTTTAAGTCAGTTTATTAAGTCGGTAAATACCACCGTATACGCAAGTCCGCATTTTCATCGTTTTGCAACCCCTAAGTAAACAGACTTCGGAACACCCCTGGTCAGACTATGTGAAATTACTATTTAATTCGAATTATATGGCATTAAGTAGTCATGAAAATAAAGTTTTTAATAAGTACAACTAACTACCAATCTGAACTGATAAAACTACTGACAAGCATTTAGCAACCGATTCCGAATACTTCCTCTAACGTTACACGTGCTGTTACATTTATCACCACCAGGTGCCGCATTGCTTAATTTGAATTCCCAAATGGAGCGAGTACTTACTGGACCTTTATATATTTGAAAGTCTCGACCCGGGTCCGTTTTTTGTACATTTTTAAGGAGTTTTTTAGTTTTCTGTTGTATGTTACATTTTGAACTTATCCTCTTGGTATGACTAAAGGCATGTCAATCATTCGGTGAACGGTTCTGTGAGCTCCCTGGATGCGTATGTCGGGTAAGGAGCTAATTTAACTCGTCGAAGGAGAAGAGAAGTTTTAGTTCCATCATATGGTTCACAACACCTAAAAGATGTTTGTATGGTATAGTCGAAACACCGACAGTTTATCGCACGCCCCGTCACACCACTTCACTGGCTTTGTAGTGCATTTGGCAAATATTTGTACTGCTTCGTTATTTGTTCTTTCCTCGCAGACATGTTGTGGACGTTGGTCTACTTTGATATGTTCATTCCTAGCGAATGATCACAAAGCGGCCTGAACACATTTGTGTATCGTCAATACAATACAACAGTATGTGTGGTGTGTATTGTTGGTATTGCTATGATGAATTTTTGACAAGTAAAAGCAATTCCGAACGCCACACAATATGAGATTTGCCAATATTTTGCCACTAGCTTTTTTTTCGTTCAAACACTCTACACATTGTTACATTATTATTCGCCAGAACACCCATACGTGGTCTATGCTTGCCAAACATTTTGCAAGTGGGCGCTTTTGTTCGCCGTGTTGCTATATACCGAGTGTTAACCACCAAAGCTGGCCATAGTATGCATGTTTCAAAAACAATATATGAGTGGCCTTGAAATATTTTTGTTTAATATAATTTTGACGGCTTCATTTATGAGTGATAAATACCAAACCTGGCCATAGTTTTTGCAAAATTTATGTCGCTTGCTTCATTAATTCGTACTAAACAAAAAATATGAGTTGCCTTGAAATAGTTTTGTTTACAAAACTATTTCAAGGCAACTCATATTTTTTTAAAACATGCATACTGCAATGTAGCTCCTATGGCCAGGTTTGGTGGTTAACACTCGATATATGTATATACAGGGTGATTTCTAACGTACGGAGGAAACTGAAAGGACAAGTAGAGGGGACCAAAACATAGTATTTTTTACAATACACTTTTGATTAAAATCGAATAACAAGAAAGTTACAGCAATTTAAAGTTCTTAAAATGTAACACCCACGTTTTGAGTACCGCTGAGCTTATTGTATTCGCTTTTTCATTAGAAACACTTCTCACACAATCTGATAAATTGCTCCTGTAATTTTGACTTACCTACATGATCAGATTATGTAAATCAGCGGCTGTCAATAAACAAACACCTATAACTGAATATTTTCAAGAACACTTTAAATAGCCATAACTTTCGTCTTATAAAAATTTTTACTAAATTTTGTTTAATTAACTTACAAATATATAAAAGTTGAATTCAAAACGTAAATAATTACCGTGCTTCATTAAAAAAGTCCTCAAGTTTATAAGAACTTTAAGTTGTTGTAACTTTCTTGTTATTCCATTTTGATCAAAAGTTTATTGTAAAAAAAAACTATGTTTTGGTCCCCTCTACTTGCCCTTTCAGTTTCCTCCGTACGTTAGAAATCACCCTGTATAATAATGTAATAAACATTTATATGAATGTTTATATCAGTATTCTATTCTTATGTAATTTATAGGTATCAAGTTGTTAAGAACCAGTTTTTCAATCCGCAGTTACCTCCTTGTTAAATTGAGGGAAAAAATAGAAAAACACCCAGTCTGACCCACAGTAAAAATATATTGACCAAAAGTTAAGGTTTAACGTTAAACGTTAAAGGTATATACTTTTGGTCAATATATTTTTACTGTGGGTCAGACCGGGTGTTTTTCTATTTTTTCCCTCAATAATATTGAAAACCCACTAGGAGTCATGGACTATCATTTTACTTTACTCCTTGTTAAAGCTAAGCAACGGTCTACTGTCATGGCTATGAACTTATGATTCGTGTAACAATTCGTATCCATGACAAATTACAATTGACCATTGGTTAATTTAGTTGATAAATCGCCACTAAGGGCTGGTTTATCAATCCCTCGTTAACTTCTTGTTAGGCCGATCAACTGTCAACTGTCATGGATACGATTGTTGTACAAACTCATATCCATGACAATTGACCGTTCGTTAGGTAATAAGAAGTTAACTACGGATTGATAAACCGGTCCTTAAGTGGCACATATTTAAAATTTCTGTTCATGGAACACTGGTTTCCATAAATCAATACATTGAATATCTATTATAGGTACAGCAAAACTGTAGGTATAAACTGTAAATATTTTCTACAAAATGTTCATCCATAACATAAAGTAAATGTGAATAAAGTAATTTAAATCCCACAGCTGATGTACATTTACCGTGAAATCTACCTACATATTCTCGGTAAAAATACGAAACTGTGTGACTCATTTCTACAAAAGTATGCTATTTCTACTTATACTGTAACCGTAAAATGCTTTGATGTGGAAAATGTACATATTCATCTTAAAACGTAACTCAGTTATTATACAGTTAAATACTTTCAATACGTGATGGAAAATATGGAAATACAACAGAACCCAGCAAACACTAATATATTAATAGCCCACAACTAAATTTATTCATTTGATAATTTCTAGGTATTTGCGTTGAACCTATTAAAAGGATAAATACTGTGCAAAAATGTAACAATATTCTTTACTCGCATAACTAGAAATTTGTTAGCCATCCTTTCCAAGAAACAATAATTCCAGAAAAAGAATTACAAAAACTAAAATATCATTTATTCATAGCAGTGAAGAGGAAAATAAAGTGTAACAGTCTAACCCAACCTTTCATTCGCAAGTGCCAAAAAACCGGAATCCTTATAAAAGTTATGACAAATATCTGCTGCGCGACTCTCTCCTATAAAATCCGGCGAGTATTATTTCCAGAAATCCGGGTCTTAGTCGACATACAACTTTAAACTCTGTTATCGCAAAAGGAAATTATAAAAATATTTTGAAGACCAGTTTGCAAACATTATAGATATTTGCATCATAAAGTAAACGAAGAGTTATTATTATACTAAACGTATTACTAATTAAATCTGTTTGGGAAAATTAATTCAAATTTTCAATATGCTTCAGTTTGATACTAAAAAACTATTAATTATAATTAAGTTTATTCAATACCAAAACTGATTAATGATGTGTTGTCGTCTACTTGTGCTACCTTTATATAAATAATATTCATTTATGTTAGCTAGATTATCGTATATTGTGAATATTTAATGTAGCGAGAAATTTCATAATTGAAACAATCAATAGCTCTGTATAAATGTAAAGTGATAATTTCAATTTTTATAAAAGCAACCATATACGGGAAAAAAAGTGGCGTAACAGCATATTTTTAGCATTACTTCATAAAAATTTCTGAATTGTTTAAAATATGAAATGGCAAATTCTAAGCATCAATTTTTAAATTTATTCTTGTATAAAGAGAAATTAATATAAAACTTCAACAGTCTTCATTCTTACTGAAAATGTTGTTGCTTTTTGATGCCCAATTTTGTTATAACTGGTCATATTCAGAGTTGTATTCGTGTGCGTGTTGATTGTTCATATTATATTTAGTGTCAAAAATTCTCAGACTGAAAACTTCAACAATCATTCAAAAATACAGTCCTCTAATCAGTTACCGGTGGTGAAACATCATAATCCTTTTATTTCGGTGTTCCTTTTTCCGCGATTTTAGTAACACTCTATATTATTATATTAATTAATAAAACATTCACCGGTCTGGGCTCAAATTTGTATAAAATAATCGGAGATTATGTTTATATGATGGTATAACTAGAAAAGAACGAGGTGAGCTACATTTGCTTTATGCTCGGTACGCTTGCAAGTTTTATATAATTCGCAAATGCTTTTATTCCACTGAGAGACGAAGAGATTCGTGCTAACCTTATTATGCAAACACGTAATAATAAATCTTATGCTCTAAGGCAAAAGAAAGTATTCAAAGAAGTGAGATCTATTTTTCAACTGGAAAAACGTTATAAATTATAAGTTAGCAGGAAATATAATTATTTTACAGTAGCAACCTGTTCAAAGACGCGGTAGGTTTATAAATTAAGAAATGTTGTTCGATTATCATTTTCTTTATGAGCGTGACAAGGATATCTAGTTGGCTTATTTTTGTAGTTTTCTTATTATTTAAAACGTTAACGGGCGAGTTAGCTAGATACCTGGTCCGTTATCAGTCGATTAATTTGACGAAGCAGAAGTGTTAACAATATTATATCACAAACCGCTGGGGAACAACTCCACCGACAAATCTGAAAACAACTGGAGAAACCATCCAACGAAAGTCGGGGACCTGTGGCAGAAAACCGTAAAACATGGAAGAAATGGAAGCAAACGCGACAATCTTCCAACGTTAAGATAAAGTTATTTTAATAATTATCGCTGTGTCGTTAGGAGTAGTATGGATTATTTCTGGACTGGTCTAGATCTTTCGATTTTTGCGTAACCTCAAGTGCTCTCCCAGCATTGGTGAAAAGTTATTTAAACCAGGGACATCCCAAACAAGCACGAAGCAAATCATGATTCAGCAAAATGGAAAAATTGTAGTTTTCTCATTTTTCCAAATTTTTATATAAAATTTGAACGCAAATGAAACCATAAATGGTGAGGTTACTGGTACACAGTAATGCTCGTGCTCGTGCACACAAGGTAGCTACGAGCTACGCCACAAGTAATTCAATTACTTGGTACTTGCATTATATTATTATCTGTCGAAAATATTTACTGAACGATAAAAAATAAGTATCATGAAGAAGTAGGACGAATTTGATTTTGTAGTATATCTAAACACAACAAAGTCAACAAACAACCTACCAAAAAGTTGTTTGTTTGGCACAATATGCACTGCGAGTTCAACTTTTAAAATCATGTGTTCCTTATCTTACACTTAATCTATGGGATTCGAAAATTGAACAATTTGGTTAATAAATGGATAATCTAATCCAGTTAACCAAGGAGCTCTCGAATGAAATTCTATTTCAACAAATTTAGAAATTTCACCTGCTAAATACTTATTAAAGGCTTTACGGAAATCCTATTTGTATCATGTTACAGTAATTTTCATGTTTAATAATAAAATATAAATTAAGCAAAGGAAATTCGGCTCCGTGCTATAAAACAGATTAAAATTTCAGTAATTCCCAAGCCACTCTCTGTTTCTAAATGTTTGCAACTTTACTACTACAATACTTTAGGAAGTTTGAAAGTCTTGTGGCAGTCTGAGACGTTCTTGTCACGGCAAGAAGTCACATTAGTTTTAATCACAGGACTCGTAAACAGATTATTTCAGAGGTTGGAAATAATCCTCCATTTTACTAAAGACTAAGGGATAATTCTGAGCAAGTAATTCCGCCGAAACGCGAATATTACCTATTATGAAAATCACTACGAGTATTTGTTTGCAATAGGGTACGTAATGAACTTGAATTCCGCTTTTGTTCCATAAATAAGTTTCAGGAAACAAAAGCGAAGTGAGAAAGCTCGGTGTAAAAGCGTCTTGAGAACGTGTGGGTATCTGAATGGAGTAGTTTAGTAAGTTTTAGTGAAGCTCTGCTATTCATAAATAATGAACACTCAGGAGACCTCTAAATTAAAGCGACTATGGGGTTACCAAACTACAAACTGAGGAACACCCTAGTACTTTGTTATATATTTTCATAAACATACACCGTTATTCATATCTGCAAACAATTCCGCTCGTAGACACAAATAGCACCTCAACTGATAAATTACTTTTTATCTGCATTTGTATTATTTCCTAGTTGCTGATAATCAACAATTTCTTTTTTGTGCTACTACACTGTTTTTGGCCATTTCCCGGTTGCTTAACTACCACGGAAAAATTAACTTACCGATTAGGTACTGGTTGATAACCTGTTATGAATCATAACGTATTTAACGGTTGTTAGATGATAATTAAAGTTGTAATCAAGTTATCTGATGTCTAAAATTCTGAATGATTGACAGCTGTTACTTTATTAATTTATATTTATAAAAATTGGTTTTTATTTTTCGTAGCGCAAAAAATGGTATACGACGCGTGTTCGTTAAGTGCTTACAACAGATCTCGAAGAAATTTGGAACTTTCCAACCTTTTCTCGATCTGTTATAAGGCACTTACCGATCTTGCATCGTAATATACTATATCAGGGGTCCTTTCTCGTAGCGAATTTTTCGTATTGGCAACCATGACATCCGTCACTTTTAGCGTTTTTAGGATGACGATACCGTGCTGCAGCGTGCCCTTACCAGATGTGAAATTTGACATTTACTTTTTTTAAATGTCAAATGTGACAAGGGCATGGTCACAGCCACAGAACGCTATTGCCTTCTTCAAAACGATACACTTGAAGAGTGTCAGGGTTATCAACACGAAAAATCTGTTACGGGAAAGGACTCCTGACAAGGCCTATTGATTTGGGTAGAGTGCTTTACGATAAAATAACTATATGTAGGTAAGTACAATGCTTAAAATATACCTATTGCTGATAAATAATTATTATATCTATCATCTTTGTTTCAATTGATTTTAAATAAAAGTGTTTTTAACATTGTTACGGATAAAACTGAGCAGACAGGAAAGTATAGCAGCTATAATCTAGGCGATGCTTCAAATTTGATATAAGAGAAGCTTCCATACTTATTACTACCTACACCTACTTGAGCCCATAAAACGTAATTACAGCTAAAACAGGTTTAAAATACAAATATTTAGTTTGAGTTGTTGCAATGCTTTTGTGGCAGCCCATTAACAGCGTTTATGACCGGAGTCTTGCAAAAAATTACGAGAGTACTTTCGGTATTGTTGCTGGTGCAGCTTTTTGGTCTGGACTGTCCAGATAATTGAAGTATACGGTTCTCGATTGTTGGAAGCGGTACTCGTACTTGGTACCCGTACACTGTATTGTGATATCATGATCATCCATGCAGTTGTAATGTATGTAATAGTAATGCAATTCCCGATATACCAAACTAATGTCAGTTCGAAAAGAATACTACGAATATTTTATAATCTCAATTTTTTAATCTGTATATATCATTCTACAGTATTTATATATCTAATGTTGACTACATTTTGTTACCTTCCACTATGCAAATGTTGAAAAATAAGACCTCACACTTTATTTATTTAAAGTGCAATTGTCATACCCAAAAGCAAAAATAGTATCGCTGTTGACCTTCATTTTAATATAAAAATGTTTAGATGTATAAACCAAACCGCTGTAATTGATAACAACGCTGTTAAGTAGATGAGGATATTTTTCTAATAATTTTTGGTTGAATGCAAATGCTCGATCGGCAGGAGTAGTAACAGTATTGTAGATACGTTGAAGCGCACCTGATAATTCATCTTGATCACTTTGGGGTAAGTTACTGTCTACAACATTCACGCTTTTCTGAAATAAAAAGCAGTTCTCTAGTTAGTATTTGGTCAACTACAGTAATAAGCTTTATGAAAAATAGAAAACCGGGACTATTCTTACCGGTTCCACTACATCTACAGAATTTTCATTCAATGGAACTATGTTGAGCTTTTCAGGACTAACACGTTCCCGTGTTTGTTTTGGAATATTTACCAAATCAATTTCAATACCGCCATTTAATGGAGCCGAATTTGAATCTTGAAAAATAAGACCAACCACAATGAAACATAAACAACGTGTAACATCCATTTTTTAATATTTTGCAAATTACGAACGTAGGTAGTTGTTAAACACTCTGAATCTGAACTGTTTCCTCGGGTTTTTATAGCAACTGATAGCAATCTCCTTCTTTTGAATATTGCTCTATATTGCACAATAAATTATTAAGTGCACTTCAATTAATCTGATTCAAAAATTGTTGTAAACATCGAACATCGACTTAGGGGAACCCCTTGTTTGTAAGTTATTATTTATTTTGTACCCACAAAAATATAATATTATTTGCCTATAGACTTTTCTCCATTCCATGCAGTGTAGGACGATAGGCCATCAGTGCCGTAACTAGCATTTTATGTGCCCTGTGCAAGGATTTGTTTTGGGCCCCTTAATTTTTTGATTAGGAAAAGCAATAATAAAACAAACACGATATAACAATTGTTTATAAATAACTTTTGTGTACACAACAAATAGGTACCTACATAATATATAATAAATAAAAATAATGCTTATTTTAATTTCATTCTTCTGCATTTAAGTTCAGCGAATTCATAAATTATACCTATCATCATAATTAATATTTTTCGCGATGTTATATTCAATCGAAATAATTGAAAGATTGGGCAACCGATCTTGTCCGATGGTCGATCTTAAATAGTTCTTGATTTATTTTAATTTACTAAAGCTTCTCTCACATGTCGCAGTAGAAACGGGAAGAGTCAGGAATAATATACAATATTAGCTTAACAATTCGCTCCCTGAGCTGAGCGACCCTGTGAACTGCATGCAAATGATAAATTTTGAAGGTATGAACAGACAACAGTAAATTGTTTCTAGAAAGTATACTTATTTAATTTCTATTGTTAAGTCACGTACCTAAACGTACCCAGGGCATTGTTTACAGTTTTAAGGGTTTAAAGTAAAAAAACGTCGTAAAAATTTATAACTGCAAAATATTTACTACAAACAGATGTTGAAACATTTAGCAATACCTCTTCCCACAGGTGATTCATAAGCAGAAAGTACGTTAAACTCTGTTGGTGAACAGGTAGAAAGGAAGAGTAGGATTAAAAGATAAAACCCTTGTTACATGACCGCACATAGGCCAACTCAAGTTTACCGATATCAACACAATAGCACAGTACGGTGGCGAAATTTAATATTTCAAAATATTATTTTTTCTAATTTTTTATCGGTTCCATTTCGGCCCCCCTTCATGCTGGGGCCTGTGCTCGTGCACCTGTTGCACCTGCCTAGTTACGGCACTGTAGGCCATAGGGATACAAGGTTGACAAATTTAGTTGTAAAATTCCTTCCAGATAAAAATGTAATCCTTTTTAGACGAAGGTTTAAAGTATAGTGATACTATTGTAATACTTAAAGTTTGCAGGTAGTTAGAGAGCAGGTTCAGTGGTTCTAAAACATTTTTATTTTGTTAAATCTAGGAATAAATTTTTGGCTAATTGAAAATATTTATTTAATATTTACTTATTATATCGAAAAGAAAAACCAAATAATGAACAGCTTCATAAATGTTACACTAAGCAGATACGTTAGCTAAATAAAATTAAGAAAACTTCGTTAAATATTTCTACGTTTTGCAATTAATTAGTATCACTGTCACTAAAAATATTTATATCACCATCACTATCACCCGGGTTTATAGCGATAATCATGGGCTCTATTTCGTCCATTATGTTATCAACTTCCCACATATTATATTCTATCTTCTCCACATGGGCTACGTAGTTGTTCCAATTTTCTGGGGTAACTCTTAACTATTAACAATAAATTATTAAATAATGCGCTTGTGATGTCATCGCTTAAGAAGTCCTGTATACATTTGGCTTTAGCCAAAATAAATTGAATGATTAGGCTTTTAAAATTTTTTGTTGTTAGCGCTATGGTCTCTTGTGGTAGTTTTTTTATAAACTTAGGACAAAAAAGTTCTTGCTGTATCGGATTGATGTCAGGCGGAGATAAGGTTTTGATTTCGAATATCATAGTTGTGAACATTACGTGCTACGGTATACGAACTGTAGTTTAAAGCTGGATTCAGAGTAGCCGTACCGTATTGGACGCACCGTACCGTACCGTATCAGTAACCGTATAGACCATTTCAACATTCATAGTTAAGTTGACGTAATACTTTACGCATGCGTACAGCAGATCTGTCAAGTTCAGATATCGGCTGACGGTTTATAACCTAACTTCCTTGTTTTAAGTAGTAATATTTATTTCATAGATTTAAAGTTTTAAAAACCATCCAATATGAATGAAGATGACGTAATTGTTGCTGCTGGAGTTCTTTTGTGCTACTTAGCAGCCAAAAAACTTGATAAAATAGTACGCCACACGCGTTAAAACCCTCGATTTTACACGAGGTTGTACGATTGCCGTACCGTAAGACGAAGAAATGAAAATTGGTCAATTGCAACGGTACGGTACGGATACTACGTTACGGTACGAACAACTATGAACTACAACATAAGAATCTACGTGTTCAAACGTTACGGTACGGTGCGTTCAATACGGTACGGCGACTCCGAATCCAGCTTTATTGTTTAATGTTGTTTGTAGAAGGCTAACGAAAATGTAGGAGCAAGTTGAATAAGAATGCCCAGTTAACACTATTTTTGCTGTAAATGTTTTATTTCCGATAAAAATACAAAATAAACTAATACACAAACTCCATAACCTATGCATAATCTAGAAATTCAACAAAATCAATGCTACATTTATATTTAAACGAAATAAAAAGTAAATTTCATTGCCAGGCAAACGCGCACTCATACATTCTGTCTTATGAGATCCCAATAAAATTTCAGATTTTACACCTTTTCTTTTTCTATGTCGGTTGTGTAGGTGAAAACGGAAGGGGATGAATATCCTTAAATGCATGAGTAATTTTACGTTATTCAGGATATTTTCTCGACCATTTTCTGCGACTTGACCTTTTTCTTCTTCTCTCTCTTCACATCTTTCTTCTTCTTTTTGTCGAGATGTAGAAGATACTGCAGCGATTTGTTTTTGTGTTTGCCGATGCACTTGCCTTCGGAATATCTGCTGTATTAGTGGATTGTGGATATTTGTGCTGTGGTAATAGCATTATCTTGCTAACAATTTATTAATTAATTGCCCAGTTCATTAAACATTTGAACAGCATTTAGAACAAAAACATCGATATTTTCCAAATTAACCATTTTTGGTTCGTAAAGTATTTCAAACGCATTTAGAACAACAGTATCGTCCTCGGTATTATTATATGAATTTTCGACGGGTGCTTTATTTGTAACAGATGCTTGTGCTATAGGGTCAGCGTTTTGAGCATACGCATCAGTAACTGAAGAGGGTAAGAAGTTCTTCGCTATAGACGTCTGGATTGTATGGCCATATTCCAACTGAAGAGAAAGACTTTGTAGCTTTTTCCACGATTGCAATAAATTCTGTTGTAAGCTAATCGAAATTTAGCTCTGTTGCTTGATACCGGGTTATGGTCTTACCTGCATTAGAAATTTGCCACTAGTCCCACTCTTGGCTATAAGTTGCTTTAAATGGACCAAAAAAACATTTTCGTTTTGATATTTATCTCCCTTTTCCCTATAAACGGCTTACTTAAACTGTGATATAATTTTGACGTATTACCAATTCTCTCGTTAATTTCACTTTCCATGTTTCCCTCCCCGTCTATCAAGACACCTAAATATTTGAATGTTTCAACTTGTTCTATTCTTTGGTTTACTTTGACGTTGATAATAATCTTATTTTCTTTACTTATACCATTACTTTTGTTTTCTCTGTGATTATTTTCATGTTTTTTTTTAGCTAGCTCTTCTTCCCAAATCTGTAGGTTTGTTTGCAGGTCTTTTTCTTTTGCGGCGCATATCATTACATCATCAGCAAAGGCACATTCTGATACGCTCACAGGTATTAGTCTATTAAATCCGATATGCGTCTTTTTGGTTTTATTTGTTGTTGCTTTAATTACGTCGTCCATTATTAATATAAACAATATAGGGCTCATTACTCCGCCTTGACTTAATCCATCCCTTATTGCGAACTTTTCATATTCTAGATTATCCTTTCATATGTAGCTTTTGTTGTTATCGTAAAGGTCTTTTATGCCTTGTAGTATTAATTTTGGGCTCACATTTCTTTTGTTTAGGCTTTTCCAGATTTCTTTTTGTGGTACTCTATCGAAGGCTTTTCCAAGGTCCAGGAAAGCCATATAGGTATATATTTCCTAGTTTTTATTCTGTTTTTTTCTATCATTTGTTTTATGCTAAAAATATGATCTTGTGCGCTTCTCCCTTTCCTAAAACCGCTCTGCGCTTCATCTAACTACTCTTCTACTATGCTTCTTAGTCTTTTTTCTAATATAAATTCATATACCTTTGACACTGCACTTAGTATTGTGCTGCTTCTACAGTTAGCACAGTCTCTACTGTCCCCCTTTTTGAATATTATTATTCCCTGTTTCCAATCCTCATGTACTGTTCCATGCCTTATTGAAAATTTTGATTAGTAATTCCATCCGCAGCATTCCTAGATTTTTCAGCATCTCTGCATTTATCTTGTTGTGTCCTGCAGCTTTCCCGTTTTTCATATGTTTTATTGCTTCTATAACTTCTTCCAATTGTATATTGATTTCTTCTTCGTCATGCGTGTGATTCGTTTCTTCTTCATTGAGATTTCTCGGACGTCTGAATTAAGAAGTTCCTGAAAATATTCCTTCCATCTTCCTATCATTTCATTTTCTTCGGTTATTATTCTGTTATTTTTTGCTTTCACATGCTTTAGAGTATGCTGCTTTCCTTTTCTTAAATTCTTTAGTACTTTGTAGAATAGTTTTTGGTTTGTTTGACTATCTATTTCTAGTTACATGCCGAAAATTTTCCACGTTTGTTGTTTGGCTTGTAATACCATTTCTTTTACGTTTATCCGTTGTTATTTATACTTTTCGTAGCTAATTTCTGATTTATGGATCAAGTATAATTTCCACCTTTCCTTCTTGATTTTTTCTTGTTCTTTGATTTCTTGATTCCACCATTTTGTTTGTTTCTTTTTTTATTTATGACTATTGTTCCACATGTTTCTTTTGCTGTCGCCAGAATAATTTCTGTAAAACTTCTCCACACTTGCTCTAGGTACTGTACTTCCAGTTGGTCTTCTTTTTCTATCTTTAATTCTAAGTTTTGCCTAAATTTGGTCGATGTTTCCATTTCTTGTAGTTTGTATATCCTAATAGTTTCTTTAGGTTTTCTAGGATGCATTTGTGCTTTATACGTTTCTTGACTTTCCGTAGTTAACAGATTTAATTAATGCTATTAAAAACTCTGAATAAGCAGGAATGAGGTTAGGCAGGCGCGCGAAAAGCTTTATCTTACTAGAAGGAATTCTTTATCGAAAAGATTCTAGTAACGAAGGTGAATCAAACTTATTAGTTCACAATTAATGGAAGAAATTTTGTATACTCATCATAATGAACCCATGTCAGGTCATTTAGGATTCACTAGGACTTATTATAAAATAAAAAATAGGTACCGGTCAAACGGGGTAATATGGAATTCGGGGGTTTTTATGGAACAATTACACAAATTCTGATTAAGTGCCATCTGTGATGTAGGAGCTTAAACTTTCCTGCATTTTTATGGTGGATTTCTTTGTTATACCAGTAGAACTGCAGTTTTCTAGCTCTGCAACCGACAATTGGCAAAAATGGTGTTAGCACTAGAGGGATAACGTTGTGTGCCGTTTTTAACGGTTTTTGTTCTGTGAAGTTGTTTCGAAGTGCGAACATGGCGCCCATAAACAACGATCCTGAAAACGCTCCCAATAAAAGTTGCAAAAGATGTAAACATGTGGCTCTAACGGGATTAACGTGCTTAAAGTGTGGTGTAGTATCACATGCAAGTTGTGTAAAATATTTAAAAAATGTGAAAATAATTGACGAAAAGCAGATAATCTGCTGTGAAGTGTACGCACTGTGGATGACGTAGAAGACGATCGAGATGCGTCCTTTTCTAGCGCGCGGGGAAGCAACTCAGAACTGACAATAGAGGTAAGATACATAAAACTGTGCTTAAAAGATAAAAACGAAATGATAAACGACAAAAACGAACTAATAAAGGAATTTAGAGACAAAATTCACGTATTAGAAGAAAATATTGGCTACATGCTAAACAAACCACATCCAACAACAGTCGCAATGCCCACATATGCGAGCGCAACCAGGGTCAATTCAAAACGACACTGCAAATCGCAGACAAGTGATAATGCAAACAGTAATAACAATAAAATTACGAACAATAAAGAAACTGGCAAAAACAACAGACAACATAGTAAATGTAAACGACGTCATCGAACGCACTGACGTTCAAGCTATTACGAAACCAAAAACCAATATTAAAAACGGAGAAAACTATGAATCATTACAAAGGCAAAAATTCTCTCAATTAGTAAACATCAACGAAGATCTACAAGACGGTGATGCGAGCAAGGTACGGCACAACGGTGACCGACCTGACTTCACGGCAGTAAGAAGTAAAAAACGAAACGTCCGAAAAGATACCTTAGGTACAAATACAAATAAATGTGATATAGTCGCGATGGAAAGCAGAAGAACCGTATTTGTATCGAGATTACACTGTGAGACCACTTGCGAACAAATAAAAACACATTTAAAAAAGCAAAACATCGGTTTTTCTAATATTGAAAAACTACAAATAAAATCCAGTGACATTGCTGCTTTTAAATTAACGATCCCTTCAACAGAGGAAAATAACTGCTTCAATCCAGATGCATGGCCAAAATATACCATGGTCAGACCATTCAGACAACCAAAACATTTTCAAATGGAAACCGCCTCATCCAACAGACTGTAGCAGATTTCAATAACAACTACAAAAACGGCTTTAAAATTCTAAACCTGAATGTACAGTCTCTAAACAACAAAATTGATCAAATGGAAGCACTACTAAACAATCTAAACGTTGACATAGCCTGTCTTACAGAACATTGGATGTCAAAGGAATCCATAACAAATTTGACTTTAAGTAACTATTCCACCGCAGCTTACTTTGTGAGAACAAAAAGTAACCACGGAGGAGTATTGATACTAGCCAAATCCAAGTACACAATAAAGGAAGTTACAAGCTTAAACCCCTTCGCAGTTGAAAATAACTTTGAGATAGCTGGTGTCGAATTACCACAGCTTAGTATCATAATTATAGGTATATACAGATCATCCTCTAAAACATCAGTGGCAGACATGAACTGCTTTATGGATGCCTTAAATATGACCTTGAAACTAATAGAAAGAAAATACCCCAATAAACAGGTATATATTGCCGGTGATTTCAATATAAATCTACTGGAAGAAAATCAGAAAAGTTCCCATTTTCTGAATGTAATGGAAGAATTTGGATTCATGCCTGCTTACAAAGAAGCTTCCAGGGTGGGAAAAAAGAACTCAACTAGCATCGACAACATATTTACAACTAGGGCTAATGCTAAATTTCTAGGTAGGTATACTATAAACCTCCATATATCAGATCACAAAGGACAAGTTCTGATCATAGACCAACATGTTCCACATACAGTGAGTTTCAAAGAAAAAAGGAACATCACAGACGAAAACTTAATAATCCTGCGCTACAATTTAGAAATAGCAGACTGGTCAAATGTGTATCGTGAAAAAACTGCAGAATCTTCGTTCAACGATTTCTTTGACATTGTTAACCACGAATTTGATAAAGCCTGTCCCATAAAGAAAACAAAAGCTCAAATAAGAGACAAAAATCCTATTAAATGGTACACAGAAAAACTTAAAAAAACGAGGAATATGCTGGATAGTTTAGCTACGATTTCGGAAGTAAGAAAGGACGGAATATCAAGGAAAGCTTACCACTCGATCAAAAAGCTATACCGAAAACAAATATGTGAGGCGAAAAAAGAAGCCAACATGAATTACATTGCAGTTCATGATAACAAGCAAAAGGCACTCTGGAACATAATAAATAAGGAAAGAGGAAAACACGCTACCAAGTCAACAAACACTACAACAGTAAATGCAAAGGAATTCAATACTTACTTTTCAGGAATATGTAAAACAATATCAGATAGCATCAACTCAACTACTAATTACAAGCCTTATGTTAAGAATATAGCAGGTCAACAAACTATTAACTCCTTCTACTTATTTGAAGTCACAGAAGATGAAGTGATGAGTGTAGTGAGTAACATAAAATGTGGGAAAGCGCAGGACATCCATGGACAATCTGCAGCAGTTCTAAAAGCAATAGTGAAACCGATTTTAAAACCTCTCACTTATGTGATTAACAAATGTTTTATCAACGGTGTGTTTCCCACAACATTAAAAACCGCCAAAGTCATACCAGTGTTTAAAACAGGTGATGCAAATATGCCCAAAAACTACCGCCCCATCTCAATACTTCCCAGTTTCTCAAAGATTTTTGAAACGATTCTTAAAATCAGGCTTGTAAAGTACTTCGAAACAAATTCATTATTCACGACCCATCAGCATGGCTACAGATCACAAAGATCAACAATCTCAGCAGTCATAAGCATCCTAGAAAACATTTTAGATGCAATGGATAAACAGCTGCAGACGCAGATGACAAGTTGCGACCTCAGCAAGGCTTTTGACACCGTCCAACATCAAGTACTACTAGATAAACTGGAGCATTATGGCGTACGAGGGGTTTGTCTAGAACTTCTCAAATCCTATCTGCAGGATAGATATCAATTGGTGGTCCTAAATGGAAAATCGTCTTCACTGAAACCATTGAATTGTGGCGTACCACAAGGCTCGGTACTGGGCCCTATTCTATTTATTATCTACATCATAGATCTTCCTCAAAATGTGACAGCCAGCGCTACATGTATCTTTGCGGATGATACCACGTTTGTTAATGCGGGAGTTGATAAAGATGATGCAACTAATAAAACCAACAGGAACGTCATAGAAGCCCAGAAATGGTTTTCATCAAATAAACTTAAAATAAACCCCGACAAAACTCAAAGACTAACTTTTACAACAGATAATAGAGAGCAAAAAGAATCGATAAAATTCTTAGGCATCCACCTAGACAACCACTTGAATTTCCACGAGCATATAAGCCAACTGAGTAAGAAGCTTTCTAGGGCAATATATGTGATCAGGCGGATGATGGCCACCGCCACCCTGGAGGCGGCTAAAACCGCATATTATGCCTGCTTCCATAGTCTAATAAATTATGGTGTGCTTATATGGGGAAGTTCTCCAAAAGCACACGTGATTTTCTTACAACAAAAAACCTGCATCCGAATATTGTCAGCAAGAAACAGAACAACAAGTTGCAGAGGTTTCTTTAAGGAATTAAAAATACTTACCTTACCCTCTCTGTACATACTTGCCAGTGCTGTTTACATGCACAGCCGACATACGCAATTCAAACAGAACTCTGACTTTCATGGTTACAACACGCGAAAAAAGGACAACTTTTCTATACCCTTCCATCAAGAAGTATAATATAGTAGGTTAGGAGTGCGCACGAGACAAGTTGCAGTGTCTAGAAAACGCACGCTTTTAAGACAATGACATCCGAGAGAAGGACGGTCTGATAAGGCCGCCCATCGCCCGCATTTAGATAAGAGTTGCAGGCACGGTGCAGGTTGCGATCTTGTTGTTAATGCACACTGTTTGTTTCAAAGATAGAAATGGGGAGGAAATGCTTTGTACACAATTGTAGATCGGGTTATAAGGCAGTTTCTGAAAAAATTTCACTGTTTTCGCCACCAAAAGAACACAAGTTGCTGTTGAAATGGAATGCAAATATTCCAAGAAGCGACCGCGTGTTATCTAGCAATGATTGTGTTTGCGCTAAACATTTTGAAAGCAGTTGTATAATTACAACAAAGCACATAAGTACTAAATAAATCATGCGTTTTTCAAAAGTTGATCTTTTGTAAATACAGGGCGATTCAAAAATGGCGCATAAGCTCTTCAATACGTTGTAGGGGACGGTTATTTGAACTGTAGAAAAATCATAAAAAAATTTTAGCTGCTACATTTTTGTAGTTAACAACGAAGAAGTAAATTGTAGATTTGGCAACACGGGTGCAGCTATGTAGTATATGAGTGACTTTTATTTCCTTTCATTTACATAGTGAGCTTATTAAAAGTTTCAAACATCGTTGCCACATATTTTTTTCAAACAACTTGGTACAAAAATATCAATTTTGAAAGCTAATATTTCAGGATAATGAGGTGTTATGAGCATTTTATTTATTACCCACTATGAAAAAATACTTAAATTATTTATATGAAATGATGAGAAGTTTCAAAATCCACATGTATTCCAAGTTGAGTTCTCAACTTAACTTCTTCATTTCTCAGCAAATTAGCGGCTAAGAAATTTTTTACTATTTTTCCTACACTACAATTATTATTCCCTACAACGTACTGAAGAGCTTATGCGCCATTTTTGAATCACCCTGTATACTCGCTTGCTGTATCTATTTGGTTAGTTATATTAAATTATACAAGAGTATAATTAGTTTCATTTATGAAATTACAAGCAGTCACAATCTTACATGCCTATATAAGCATTAAATAAACTAATAATACAAAAAAAGGTGATGCGGTACGTTTGGTGCTTGCGAAAGGACGGCCCAACCATGCCATCTCTGTTCACGGTCGGCTCTCTCGCACAGCGTGCATTATGTGGCCGCTGTAGCAGTGCACTTCGAGTATCGCGTCGAGTCTCCTAACCTACTATATTATACTTCTTGCCTTCCATAGGTTCAAGGTTACGCAACAAGGTATTAATCACAAGTGTATAAAAATCTATAACAATTTGCCGGAAGATCTAAAAGCACTTTCACCAAATTTTTTTAAAGCCAAGTTACAATCACTGTTAATGGACAGAGCCTGCTACACCACTGACGAAGATTTATTTTAATGTTATTGTAAATTTTATTGTAAATATTATGTATGTAAAATGTATATCTAAATGTAATCGAAGCTATCGCCCATATTGACGCATGTATAAAAGGGTTCTTTTGACTACACAAAATAAATATTATTATTATTATTATTATTCTATTGGTGCTGGTAAGTTTGAATATTTAAATATAATATAATAGCACTTGTATATAGTGTAACTATTACTCTTCCTAGTTATGTAAAGATATTTCAAAAAAACTTAATCGAAAAAAAGTTACATCCGTAAAAATATTTTTTGGTATTTTCAGGGGTAATGTGGAACAATGCCCAAAAAATATGTAAGAAGGCCTGGGGCCCGAGCGCGGCGGGATTATTGCTTGGACGAGTTTTAATCTTTTATTCATTCATTTGTGCAATTATTTGGTGTTTATTATTGTTTAGAAAGAATGTTTTGCTTTGTTTCTGTGTAAGACTAATAACTTTATGTTCCTAACCCTCATAATAATATCTATTTGTTTTTCTACTCCTTTTCAGTTGAATTGTTTTTTTTTTAAATTTTTTTCTGCATAAATAATCGTTCCATATTATGCCTGTACCGGCAAATATGGAACAAGTGCCTTTCAAGCGAGCTGTTATACAGATATCATCAATGTTCCATAAATCCCCCCTGAGGGATAATATGGAACACGAAGAGTTTTATTTTTTTTTCAGTTGGGGCATGATGATAGCAAAAATCTTTTGGATGACAAGATTGTGGTAATAATCCATATTTATCTAATGCATATTTTTTTATAAAAAACAAAGTAAAGACAAAAAAATTGAAATATTCAAAAGTTTTGTTCCATATTACCCCGTTTGACGGTATTATTCGAAAGAACTACTATCAGATTTGGAAAAATACGTTCGGGGTTATCCCGATTGTCAATTACGAAAAGAACAAAAACATTTGAAGCCAGCAGGACTTCCACAACTCATTTCAGTAGGGTTACCTTTTGATAAGGTTGATATTGAATTGTTAGGGCCTTTTGAAAAAACACGCCGCGGTAAAACTATAATAGATTATGCTACACGTTAAGTAGAAGCAAAAGCTCTCCTTAATATAATTATATTTAAATAAAATATAATTGCGAGGCATGGATGTCTTCGTTACTTACTTAGTGACCGTGGACAAACATTTAAATCTGAGTTGGTAAGTGAATTGTTAAAAATTATGGGGATGCAAAGTAATTTTACAACGGCGTATCATCCCCAATGCAACAGATTAACAGAAAGATTTAATGGGACCTTAGTTAATATGTTATCTTTGTATGTCAATACACAACAAACAGATTGGGATTTGTATCTCCCACATGCTGTATTCGCATACAACACTACTCGCAATCTACACCCTTAACTCAAATGCGACAATACTAATGCAATATAAAAAATAAAAAATGGTATGAGGCAGCCAATTGATTTAATGAAAAACAAAAAAGAAAAAAAAATTGATTGAAAAAGTATAATTTTTTAACGTTTCGCCTGTTAAAAGGCTTCTTTAGAACAAAGCATTATAATAAAATTATGAGATGAAATTACAATAATAAAAACAGATAAAACAATGTTAGAAATGGCAGAAGGGAATAAAAACTTTTTTTCTACGAAAGTCCACAAAGTAACACTTTTGATCTGTATTTTTAGTGACAAAAGCAGGTGTTTATTGCACTGAAGTGCAATAAAAAACTTTATTGCACTCGCATGTGTGCGTGCACTGAAAATACAAAAACATTGCGAGAACCACGTTTATTGATATACAAATTCATAATTACCTAATCCTAACTACGTATTGCAACATTAATTTGACAGTTAAGTATATTACAATTTTGAATGTATTTTATGTACCTTCATCATTAAATATTTCTCATTCGGTGTTTCCGTTAAGAAACGATATCCAACAAATTTCCTCTTTAGAAATGCCATTAATTTCGCATATTTTCAAAGATCAACGACATCAACGTTATCTTTTACTGCAAGTGTTGTCCCCAACATAGAATATGTAGACCAAATCGTCGACGATTTTAAATGTTTTGATTTTTCATAGAAATATGCAACTTTTCCCAAATTAAACGTAATGACGTCTATATTTAGTTTTTGTTGTTTATTAAAATGACAGTATGGTTGCTATGTAAAGTTTACATCTACCAGAGCAACCTCTTTCATTAATATCTGCTGAATACAAAATGCTTGAATTTATTTTAATATTTTGGTTGAAGAAACCACGATCGTAGAAAAAATAGTGTATGCAAACTCGAGCAGAAAGTGTGTTTATCGCATACGGCGTTTTGTCCACCTCCGCTTACGCGTCGGTGGACAACTTTACGCCTAATGCGATAAACACTACTTTCTGCACATGTTGCATAAATAACTATTTTTTTGAGTTTAAGTCATATTTTAAAAAGTATTGTTTAATTATATCTGTAAAAAAAAACGAATAAACCGTGTAAATCCTTTTTCGCAATACCTGCATTGTAAGTTGATCATTATTAACAAATTTTTATTACTGTAAGGCCCGGTCTTTCCATCTCCTACTAAAGCTTGTATTAGCTAATAAACGATTAGTTGTCATGGATAGGGATACTATTGTTACAAGAATTGTTTCCATGACAACTAATCGTTTATTAGCTAATAGAAGCTTTAGTAGGAGATGGAAAGACCGGGCCAAAGTCTAAATTACAATTCATTTACTAGTTACCATGGTTGCAGGGCTGTAATATTTACTTACAGTCCTACTCGAACTGTAAGTAAATATTACAGCCCTGCAACCATGGTAACTAGTATGTATTTATGTATTAAGCTTACTTTTGTTCAGTTTTAGGCTACCTAATTTTATTAAAATATATAAATGCCATTTTGACAGGTCGTGGTCATAATTCAATTTTAACTCGTTTTTTATTACTTTTCTTTGATTTTCAGGTATTTCGAAAAATAATTTACTAACCGCGAACTATAAGTGACTTTTAAGGTCTCGAATGCTTAGGAAACCTCGGCCCTACGGGCCTCGATTTCCCAAACTGCATCTTCGACCTTAAAAGTGTCACTTACAGTTCATGGTACGTAATATACTATTAAAGCTTTTGCTTTACTAATGCAATAGTACTATTCTTTTCTACCCTGTTATCTGTTTTCGTATCTCTTGCTCTACAAACAATTTGTCCTATATTACTAATACCTACTTATTGTTCCATTAAAAAGTATATAATAGAAAATCACACCCTAGCTATAAAAGAGGTTCTGTTAAATACTGGTATTTTCGTATCATCTATTTAACACCAATCGTTAATGCTATCGTTTAAAGCATCTACTTATAATAATCTGGATTGTTCTTCAAATTTATACTTATTTAAGTTTTATAACTTTCCAAGCGGCACAATTAGTCACGGTAAAATAAAGTTTGAAACGTTCATAAAAGGGAGCATAAAATTCTATTTTATGTATATCTTTAATATCCCACCAAGTTCAGTATCTCGTTTTAAATTAAGATCTTTGAGTAGTAAACTTACTTCATTGTGCAAAAGCAACAAAACGGATAACGTTATGTACGGACACAAACTTTCTGTTTACTACCATTATGAGCTCAATACCATGCCATGATTTCCTGAAACACTGAAATATTATAACATGCGGAAAAATCGTTCAGTAGTATATCTATTAAACACTAATATAATTTTTAGGAATAGAAGCGAAACAGGACATTCAAACATTTTAAAAAAAGACATTTAATGACATTTCGGTTCAACTCTTCAATTTTTACATATATATTTAGAAGTGAAAGCCAAAATGAGGCTGTCAAGAGTCAATATTTGTCTGACTTTTTCTGATTTCTGCAGGTGACAGCTACAGCTTAGGACGCGGTGTCGCATTTCAGTGAAACGACAGACACAATGGTTCACTGGAAGGCGTATAGGCGGATGCGGAAGGACTGCAATATGTACTTAGGATTACAACTTTGACCTGATTGCCGATATAATCAATACAAGATTAAAGATAATATTGCCTATGGGTAACTTAGAACGTCGACAAAATTTATACAAATTACTTGGTTAATTGAAAACAGTTTAATTCATAAAGAAATATTAAATAAGAATATTATCAAAATTTGTACCTGTTACCGGCTCTCCCATCACCGGCTCCGCATGTTTCTACCTGAAAGTGTCCCAGCACCGGTTCTCAGAGATTTTAGGGCTTACGGTAATCTAAAGTTACACGTAAAGTATTTTAATTGAAGGCCGGGGTGCAGTTGTCTCCCGTTATCAACGTATAATCCGGTGATCGAATATCACAGGATGCAGTTGTCTCCCATGATAAAGTCGAATTGTCTCCCGGCTTAAGTTACTACTTAAGTACATAATTAAGCGGATTAACAGATAACCGTAACTAAGTACAGCAACGGTACAGTATTTGATTTTAAGAAATCATGTAGGTACTTCAGTTCTGCTTTTTGGGAGTTTAGGCATCACTGTTCTTCTGGCTTTATACATATTTTTCCTTACTCGATTCAAGTCATGGGTTGTCAAAGTAGGGACATCGTTGGACTTTAGTTCACTGTGAATTATTTTTGCTGGTTTTTCACAAATATCGTCAATGGCTTTGCGTTTTAATTTATTACTTAGGATTTGTCTGTTCAACAAATCTTCCGAAATTTTTTGATGGTTGTGGTTTAACGAAGTTTCAATGATTAAATTGTCTCCTCCTTTCGTTTTAACAAACACTTTTCATTTCGATTTCCGATTGGAACAACTCCACCTTTTAATGCTACCTCCTGATAGCATTTTGTGGAACGAAAACTTGAACCCATCTATTAATAGTAATTCCCTATAGTCCAGGAGCTAGCGGTATATTTTAAGACTAATTTCTATCAAGCTGAAATTTTTTTTATGAGCTGGTATGGTTATGTCTGCCAAATGTAGGTGGTCGGCAAAATAGGACCGCGGGACATAGAGCGCTAAGAAAAAAAATTGGCCAACTAACCAACCCATGACGTCAGAGAGTGCTTCTGTCCCGCTCAAATTGTCGGACAAGGTGATTTTTGTGTTTGTTAAATTAGTATATAGTTATTAAAAAAAATCAGGTTGATGGTAATAAGTCAAATGTCTTAAAAACAATATGAACCCCAAACGGCAGACACTGATTCAGTTCCGACTCTTATGTCGGATAGTTAATTTTTTGTTGTCGGAATGTCTTAAATAACAAGCAAAATAGGAATTAGCTTGATTGAAGCTTGTAAATTTCATCAAAATATAATTAAAAACAAAAAAATTCTGGGCGCTTTATGTCCCGCGGTCCTATTTTGCCGACCACCTACATTTGGCAGACATAACCATACCAGCTCATAACAAAAATTTCAGCTTGATAGAAATTAGTCTTAAAATATACCGCTATCTCCTGGACTACTAGCTTTTTCACTACCGATCACTTCTTCCGAACTCATACTTGCAGAACAAAAGCACTTCTTGTTAGTGGAGATGACAATTTGCAACTAACAAGTTCATATGTTTACCTACAATAAAAATGAAGCATCGTACCCTTGTTTTTATTGGTTACAGACCATATAGATGTACCACCCCTGCTTTCACATAGTATTCTTTGTACAAAAATATATAACTTAATTTTAATAAAATCCTTAGAGTATCTAATCGGTAATTCGATTTACTTTAAATCGTATATCAGCCTAGGGAGACAATTGAGCCCCTGTATGGGAGATACTTGAGCCGTCATTAAGACCCATTGAGCGACTCGGGAGACAACTCGTCTCCGCCCTAATTAAAGCTATACATCAAATGATAACAAATTTTAAACTACAGAAGATTACAAAATTTGAGGGATTTTGGACAATGCTTTCTTTAGATATTTGCGGTTAAGTAGGTAACATTTCTTTATCAGATCACTCGGTATTTTATAAGTAAAAATTGTATACTACAAAAGAAAAACATGAAATTGCTTCACCTCCTGGACGTAGAAGCAGTGTGCCAAATCGGAAGGCTCTTTATTCTGCGAGGAGAAAATCAATTTTTTGCTAACTTTGCCCCCGTTTAAAATTTCAACTTTTTATTTCTACATATACAGGGTGGGTACTTTCAAAACCGAACATAGGAGAATTTAATTGTAACTAACCTTTATATAGATTCCTGCTCGCACAAGAATGGTAATGGTATAAATAGAACGACAAAAATACAGCGCATGCGATGGTACCAATAAATGTTGGTACTTAGTTACCTTTTTCTGCAAAAACAAATTATAAAATAATGCTATTGTGAAATAACATAGGCTGTTATGACTGTCAACTTTTTTTATCTGTCGATTAAATTATTTGACATCAGTCATAAGTTTCTGTTATGAATATCACATATGAATAATAACGCGTATTCAGTCGAGCACAGGGTTTTGCATTCTCCTATGTTCGGCTTTGAAAGTACCCACTGGGTATGTAGAACTAAGTAAGGGCCGGTTTTATAAAGTCTAGTTGACCGACGGTTGGCTCAACCACAAGCAATTGTCAAGGATACAATTCTTAAAAAATAATCGTATCTATGACCATTGTTCGTGGTTGAGATAACCGTCGGTCAACCAGACTTTATAAAACCGGCCCTAATTCAAATAAAGTACCTAACAAAGAGAGAATTTATTGTAATTTAAGTGTTTTGGTTTATTGCGAATTTTAGTGAAGCTTAGTATTGGTGGCTACTGTCCCCTTAAAATGTAATGTCAATAGAAAATGTCTTTTTAAGTTAAAGAGAGAGAGAGGTAGCTCTCCCGTGTTCTTCCCTAGCGCTCTTCTTTATTATGGAGGCACCAACAGTTCAAAGCTAAAAGTATTAAATTATGCGATATTCCTAGTGTTTTTAGTGAATCGTCGTGATTTCTGGTGCGGTGTTTCTTTAGCGGAGAGATATGGTAGCGTACATCCCCTTATATCGGGATGTCATGTCGCCATAAAGCAGTTACTAGCAAGCGCACCACCTGCGAGGAAATTAAACAAATACTTGAGGGTGGACCGAAATATAAACTATATTGTATAAAATTATGGAAACCGAAATGTAATAATTAATTATCTTCGAGGTATTTCCCGCAATTACGAAATGCACCGGTAATTATTGATTTTTCTTTACCATTTTATGTATAAACTGCATTACGATATTTACTATTAGTGATTTTTATATGAGTAAGTTTTTTACTTTCCCATACCACCACTGGTATAGGGGAAGTATTGATATCATGAAAATTTTCGAAATCGAGATTTTCGTATATTATACAACTAGACGATCGAAAATTATCGATAATACGAGACGTGTTGCCTGAAACACCACGAGACGCGGAGCGTCGAGTGGTGTTTTATTAGGCAATACGTCGAGATTCGAGAATTTTCGATTGTCGAGTTGTATACAGGTAGATTATTTCATGAACAAACAAAATAAATAAAGTAGGCTAAAGAAGTAAACAGGAAATTTATAAATTTAATTATTAATATTGAATGTACAATTATTATAAACATTTCCATTTGTTGTTGCGTTTTTGACAGAAGAGGAAGGTGAGGGTTCTTTGTTAGCTGAAGGCGTCTCTTTTCTCAAATTTTAATATTGCTTTTTATGCTTGTTACATTTTTTATTCAAAGGCTACTTATGTATTTTTAATAATTCGATAATACAAAGGTTCGTATTATCGCTGTAATACAAAGGTTCGTATTATCGATCGTCATGGTTACTCAATAGTTACGCAAATAACCGCTGTAACACGTTGTAACTAAGGAAAACCATGCATTATTCTTATTGGCTTATATACGTGTGAATGAAATAATCGCGGAAATACGTGTTTTGGGTCCCCAGGAACCCAAAAAAGTGGTCTAGAAAAATGTCTGCTGAGTGTGTGTGTGTATGGGTGTGTGGGTGTGTGTGTGTGGGTGTATGTAACGCCTGTAACGCAAAAACTAGTGAACCGATTTTGATGAAATTTTAAATGAAGGGGTATATCGAAAATGCATCGACAAAATAAGCTTTTCAAAAAAATCCGAAACCGGAAGCGGAAGTTAGACATGTTTTTTTGGTATCATTTTTTTCAGAAGCGGAATTTTGAAAATCTGAGTAAGGGATATGAAAGAAGGGCATAATTCAAGGCAAACAGTTCTTTACCGGACTCTCTAACTTCAAAATGGCGGTCGCTATGAATTTTTCAAAATTTCGAATTTAACGCCCCATAACTCAAAACCAGTTATCTGATCAGGTTCCGCAACAACTTGTTTGAAAGCCCTTTGGCTGTACTACACCAAGAAAAAGAATCATTTACTAAATCCAAAAACGGTAGCAACGGCGCTCTTCCAAAAATTTTGAAATTTTTGAAAAATTATTACAAAAAAAACTGCTCAAAGGATTTTGTTTAAATTTTCTATACTTATGCAGCTTGGTATTAGCTACATTTTTGTTTTTTGATGAACGCCAGAATTCCACTGTGGCGCCCTCTACGAGATTTTGAAAATCGGAAATTTATGCTCCTATAGCGCCTTTATTAGTCAAAATATGAAAGAAGTTTAAATATAAAAGTTATTCAGTATATGGATTTGCATTTTTCTAAATTTATATCACGTATACAGGGTGTTTGGTTTTCACAGTACAATAAGCAACTTTGTTATTTTAAATGAAACACCCTATTATATAATTGAATGCAAAATTTAATTTTCTATCACATAGTATAAGGTATTCATATGGCTAAAATGTACGGTTAATGAGAAATTCGTGAATTTTGAATATTTAGGTTGGACTCTTGACGGAAACTGATCGTCGCGTCGGTCGGTAGCGATCGTCCGGCTTCGCCAGTTCTAATTTCTACGGAGTACCTACTGCAGAGTACAGATAGATGCGTATCTTGGTGTCTTTCTTTTGTTCATATCGAACCCGTATAGTCTAATTTTTCTCACGAGGCATTCAAATGATTTCCAATGCTGCCTCGCGGACTACTGTTGAATAGCAAAAACAAAATGTTTATTTTTAGTATGGGAAAGTCCAGGGGAGGTTTGCACCTCCACTTTTTATATTGAGTGTCACGTCAGATTTACCACAGAATTTTAATTAACACATACCCGTAAAACAGAAGTTAGAATCATGCCAATGTTGACATAAATTAACATAAACAATGTGGAGTGCTGTCTAGAAGACCGTAAAATTTGAATATTGTTTGTTTGCTCAAGTATTTCCAAGTAACTGAGATAGTGCTCGTTTTATTAACGAATTAGGTTTCATAAAAATAAAACCTAATGAATCCTTTTTGTAGTACTATACTGGAAGACAGACATGTATGACGGAATACGCGAGCAAATTGGACAAAGTAAACTTATTTGTCTAAGTTGTAGGGGTAGGGTGATTAACCACCCCTATTTCAATTTGCGGCAGTGACTAAAAGACGTTGAAAAAGTATCTCTTCTCGGTTTCTCGGAAAGTTTCCAACTTTAAACAATTGTCGGCTTGTCACAATAAAAGCTTTTCATGGTCCTTGTGTGCCATCTAGAGATAGGCGAGCTAGTTACGCATTCGCTGTACTTAATGTCAGCATTCGAGTCTCGCTGATGTTTTTCAGCTTTTATTTTACTAAAAGCTTTATTAAACAATAGCGTACTTGGAGCAACGTTGCTTAATGTCTGATTGGGATTATTACAAAGCTGGTTGGTGACATTATTGTCTTGCAAAATTCTTTGAAGTTTTTCATTATTAAAATCGGATTCGCAGGTTATTCTACATCTTTTGCTTGTTTATGCGAAGGAAATGAAGAATCAGAGAATTAAATTTAAAATTCTTGTTTGGTAAAGCTTTGTAGGTACATAACAATAATGTTTGTTTCATTTTATAAGCAATTGAATTATTTACCACTAAATAAATACATCGTAAGTAAAAGTATAATAGTAAGTCAACCACAATCGAATGGAATGCGGAAAGGCGGTAAGGCATTCTCGCATAAGTATCTAATAGTATCATAAAATAAACAAAAAGTCTATGAAGTTATTTAGTTCTATATGGCTCTACATTGTTTTTATGCCAGTTTCATTTACTTTTAATATCTGAGTACATTGTAATTAAAATGTTTCAAAATGAGCCGAAAAAATGCATGATAAAATTGTTGTTGTGTTAAATACAATTCATGTAGAAAAATTACTTTTTGTAGATACTACTGAATAGAAAACAACCATGTTCACATAAAAAATACGCAAGATGTAAAATATACTTAAAACGTAAAATTTTGTTTGCGTTCAGAATAGCTTTAAACTCTACCGTAAAATTTGGACGATGGCGCAGGCGTACTTTAATCAGTTGACAGTTGTGACGCGATTTTCGGTGTTTGCCAGAGAATTGTCCAATTTTGTTGGCAAATAATCATTGGTACTTATGGATAATCTATTAATTACAAGCCAACTTTTAAAGTTGCTTTTATTAAAAAAACGCCAAGCTGAAAACAATGGTAGACAAAGAAAGGTCAAAAATGTGAGACGATGGTGGGTTAGACCTGTAAATGTAAACAGGGAAAGGAGAAGAGAATTTAGAAGAGTTATGCTAGAATTAAAACTGCATAATAAAGAATGATTTTTTGCATATACTAGGATGACTTCAACAATATTTGATAATCTGTTAAGGCTAGTTGGTCCCTATCTATATAGGGTATAGCCCCGGTAGTGTAGCGGCTAGCATGCTAGGCTCCTACTCAGCGGGCCGGGGTTCGATTCCCGGTGCCGGCAACTTCTGGCCAAGGTTTTCTGCAGTTTTCCTGGCTGTAACATGAATATGAGAGTTGTGCTATTCCATCTATTAAATCGGCTGCAGACGCAAGCGGGCCCACATAGTAATAGTAATAGCCCCTTCCTCCCTCCCACACAAGCATTGCGCTTATGGGGCCTGGCAACAGGTTACGGGTAGAGTAGTTGTTATTATTATATCTGATGGAAGCTGTCTTAGATTTCACTAAATGTTTACTTAAAAGTGTTTACGTAAAGTTGAGTTTATTTGAATAATTCCGTAAATTTTTGTATTTCCAGCGCAGCAACTTTAAATGCAACACTGCTCCCGTTAAACTGTTATCTATTACTAGACTACTGTCGAATTTTGATCAAGCTGCGTCTATTATTTTGTTTTTGACAGCCATTGAAAGCAGACAATCTCGTTAATTTTAACGAAAATGGAAAAAAATGAATTTCGTGTGCTGATTAAACATTACTTTTGACGTAAGAAACCATCACCGAAACCAAAGAAAAGCTCGATAAATACTATGGGGACTCTGCACCATCAATTTCAATAGTTAGAAAGTGGTTTACTGAGTTCCGTTGTGGTCGTACCAGCACAAATGACGCCAAACGTTCAGGTCGCCCAAAAGAGGTCGTTACGCCAGAAATAATCGATAAAATCCATGGAATGATATTGGACGATCTGAGAAGTGCGTGAGGTGGCCGAAGCTGTAGGCATCTCAACCGAGCGGGTACGGCACATTTTGCATGAATATTTGGATATGAAAAAGCTATCCGCGCGATGGGTGCCGCGATTGCTCACACTCGACCATAAGCGCAACCGTGTGACCACTTCAAAGGAGTGTTTGGCGATGTTTAGGCGCATTCCGAAGAAGTTTTTGCGCTGTTTTGCAACTGTGGGCGAAATATGGATCCATCACAGCACACCAGAGACCAAAGAACAATCAAAACAGTGGGTTTCTTCGGGTGAACGTGCACCAAAGAAGGGTAAGGTGGGTCTGTCGGCCAACAAGAGCATGGCCACAGTTTTTTGGGATGCACGCGGTGTCATTCACAGCGATTACCTTCAAAAGGGTAAAACGATTACCGGCGAATATTATTCAGAGCTTTTGGACAGAGTCACTATTAATTTGAAGCAAAAACGACCTCATCTAGCGAAGAAAGATTTAGACCCTTGCGACTATTTTCTTTTTCCAAATTTGAAGAAATGGCTGGATGGTAAGAGATTTGGATCAAAAGAAGATTTGATCATTGAAACAAACGCCTATTTTGAGGACCCTGATAAATATTATTTGGCTGGAATAAAAGAACTAGAAAGACGCTGGACTAAATGTATGGAGCTAAAAGGAGACTATGTTCAGAAATAAAACGCATTTTAGCCGAAAAACATACCGTAATTCCGTCTTACTTTGCCCACTCTTTTCATGTTTTTTGGAAATCTTTTCGGTACCTGAATGTTGTTTTGTAAAACAGAGCATCATCCAGCGAAATATACACCAGTACAATATTTTAGCACCATTAGCGGTTAATATAGATTAGGGCATATATTTAAAAAAAATAATAATGTTGGTGGGCAAAGAAAGCCTTAATTTTTGGTAACTTTGCCCACCCGTCAAAATACCTTTGCGGGCAAAGTTCAATAATGGTATGGGTAACATTGCCCAGCAAAAGTGATTTTAAAAAAAGGTTGTCATAATAAAACTTGGAAAAATCGAAGAATTTTAATAAAATACTATTATTTTCATGAAACACGTTTATTCAATATAATTATGTTTATAAAAATAAATTATTCACTCTAAACTGACAGAATATTAAAATAAAAACAACAAAACTTGTTTTAAGTAAATTCTAAACTAAACTATTTGGGGCTTCAGTTTAGGCAAAATATTGCCTAATTCATTTATAGGCAGTTAAACTCGTATCAAGTAATAATACGTCTGATATATCTCTTTTTCTGGAAAAATAAATCCAGCAGCACCCTTTCTAAGAAATTTTACAGAATAAGTGTTTTCTAACTCATGAGATTCAGGTGTTTCTAACACCACTCCTATATAATGGCAAATTCTCCTTTTTGAACAAAATTCAACTATAACATAGGATCCTTCCGCAATATCATCAGAGTTTAATTTTTCTTCAACTTCTTCAACTTCCTCGACCTCTTCTACCTCTGATGCTTCGTCGCCTGATCCTTGCTCTTCACTTGTGGAAGGTTTCGTTAAATCTTCTTCCGTGACCGAGCAGCCAGCTGCAACCTTAACCATCTTTTTTGAAGTTCTCCTTAACTCCTTCGTTGGAGATCTCTGTTCTTTTAAAAAAGTTAGTAATGCAGAATCAATTTCCCGTGAAACTTTTTGTTAAATCGTGCATTTGGAAGTTTTTTTAAAACCTCATCCGGATTTAGAGGGTATATCCCCGTCGCTCTGAAGCCACTCTGTATGTTTGTTTTTGCACTTGATTTTATGTCTTTCAGAAGTCTTGTTAGCATTCCTGGAAATTTTCCCTTTTTCTACACAATTTTGGTTTGGGCGCTTAAGTTTGATTTCCCTTAAAATTTTCCTCCATGCAACCTTCATGGAATGGAAAAAACTCACATCCAGAGGCTGTGTAATGTGAGTTGCATTCGGAGGTAGAAACACAAATGGAATATTGTGTCTTTGGCATGCCCTTATTACTTCCACTTTAAGGTGGGATGATAAATTATCCCCTATTATTGCCTTAGGTTCAGGAGAAGATCGAGCCCATGGTATGATGACTTTTTGAAACCAATCTTGGAATGATGGACCATCGAACCACCCCGACTTGGTTCTGTTGTAAATTGTTCCTGATGGTCCACCTATTACCCACTAGTCATAAATGCGCTCACTCTTATAAACAACATACAGGGGCAACAGGTTATAAGTGTTATAACACAACACTTATTGACACGTTAATTAAAAAGAAAAATTATAAATTCAAAAAGTTTATTCAATTAATGACTCTAATAAAACATTAAAATACGTTTCAATTCCATATTTTGGTAATATTTCTGAAAAGATTGCTAAAATTATAAATAATAATAAAATAATTATAATAATATAAGACGTAAATATAAAGTCATTTTTAAAACATATTTCATACACTCTTTTCAATGCTCAAAACAAAACTAATGATTTACTAAAATCTGCTTTTATAAATTAAATTGTTCACATTGTAATTCAGTCTATATAGGTCAAACAATAAGAAATTTCAGTATTAGGCAAAAGAACATAACCGTTGTTACAAATATAAACATGCACATAAATCAAATTACGTTTAACATTTATTATAACAAAATCACACGTTAACATCTAATAATACAATTAAATTTTTACCCTTTTCTGGTAACAAAAATAAATTAACTATTTTAGAAGCTTTTGAAATTTATAAACACACAAAAAACAATATACCTTTTTCTACGATTGTGCACAAAGTGACACTTTTGATTTCTATTTTTAGTGACAAAAGTAGGTGTTTATTGCACTTGGAGTGCAATAATAGTATATTGTACAGTGCCTTCATTAATGATTGATACCCACGTGACCTTTGATCCGTGGTGTCCTTGGGAGTTTCAGATTTAAATGTTGAAGTCAGGTAGGATTGGTACTCGTTGTAACTAATAAGTAACTAAAGTCACTAAAATTACTGTCAATTTACGTACATACAATCAGTTAGGGAATTATTAGATAAAGATTTGCCAACTGTGAAAGTTGGGTTGCCTATATTTTGTGGTCACGTGGGTATCAATCATTAATGAAGGCATTGTATAACTAGTGCTAAAAATTGGATATTTCAAACGAGTATGAAAGTTTGAGGCACGAGCCTTAGCGAGTGGCTTAAGCATACGTGTTTGAAATATCCATTCAGCACGAGTTGTACACTGTACTTTTCCGACGACCACAACTTTTGCGACCACCACTTCTGTTTTAAAAATAGCAAAATAAAAAATTTATTAATTATAACATTTTATCATCCATATCGACCATATCAACAGCAAAACTAAATAAAATATAAAATTATGTGAATTAAATGTATTTACCTCTTTTATTTATTACAATTTACCAATTTTCTTAATAAAAATTCGGCTAGTAACAGGTTAGTAGGTACTGCACTTCGTTGCATTTGCTACAATTTGACGTTTCAATATTTAATTTTTAATAAAATGAATGACGATTGTCAAAGTGGCCAACTATTTTTTATCGTCTAGCGTGTGAAATATATTGCACACGCTCATTTCACACGGTTTCGTTGCCATGTGAAATATACAATTTTCAGTAACAGTAAACGGTGCGAATTTGTTCACATTTCATAGTGGTCGTCGGAATTTTTTTTATTGCACTCGCATGCGTGCGTGCGCTGAAAATACAAAAACATTGCGAGAATCACGTTTATTGATATACAAATTCATAATTAGGTACCTAATCCTAACTACGTATTTCAACATTAATTTGACAAGTATTACAATTTTGAATGTTTATTATGTACCTTCATCATTAAATATATCTCCTTCGGTGTTTCCGTTAAGAAACGATATCCAACAGATTTTCTCTTTAAAAATGCCATTAATTTCGCATATTTTCAAAGATCAACGTTATCTTTTACTGCAAGTGTTGTGCTCAACATAAAAAATGCAGACCAAAGGGTCGACGATTTTAAATGTTTTGATTTTTCACAACTTTTACAAAATTAAACGTAATGACGTTTGTATTTAGTTTATGTTGTTTATTAAAATGACAGCTTGGTTGCTATGTAAAGCTTACATCTACCAGAGCAACCTCATTCATTAATGACTGCTGAATACAAAATGCTTGAATTAGTTTTAATATTTTGGTTGAATAAACCACGATCGTAGAAAAAATAGTGTATAAAAACTCGAGCAGAAAGTGTGTTTATCGCATACGGCGTTTTACTTTTGTCCTAAAAACAACTTTACGGCTAATGCGATAAACACTAACTTTCTGCACATGTTGCATAAATAACTATTAATGAATGTGCAAATTGAGCTCTTATTAGATTCTCCTTTATTGGCAATTTTGGAATAGAAGATGTCTTAAATGGAATCAAGTAGTTGCTATATAAATCATTATTCATTTATCATGAAATATTTTGTATGCTTTTGACAATTGCAAATTAATGCCGAAATACGTATAAAGCAAATAAATCTTATTATTTCCCGTTAAAATTGATATTTTATTTAGTATTTATTATTTCTATAATAATTCTTTAATTTAATTTCAGTAAAGCTTTCAATGTTGTATTATACCTAGATTATACTCAATATTTCAAGTTCTTTTCATAAAAGCCGCATTAAAGCTCGTTAAACATTCAGTTCATTTACATTATGAAGTATCTCCTGAAGATCATGATGTTGAATTTCGGTAGATACTTAAAAAGTCAACGAAGCATTTACAACTTTCATGTACCTAGTAGTATTATTTTTATTAATTTATTTAAAACAACCGCAAGCATTCGCGGCGTTCCAAGGTTAATTAGCTTCGCTTTGATTCTGTTCGAAAAATAGCTGGAAAAGTTAACTGAAACGTAACAAAAATAAGAAGATTTTTTCATAGAAATGCAAACTTTCATCACTTTGCAGTAACGAGTGTTTGAGTTTCGATTTTACGTTGCAATTACTGTAGTAATGGTGGTAAGCTATGCCGTAGTGGAATATGGCAGTGTTTTATATACAGTCTTATGTAATTTACGGAGTGTGAGTGTAAAATTGTTAAAACATTCAAATAGGTCCTTTTCTATGATTGTATGCAGCTATATACAATTATAGTGAACTCAAGAAATGTACAGTACTTATTTGTTGTTTCCATATAATACAATAGCATCATTGTCCGCAAATGTTGATCCCCGAAGACTCTATTTTAATTTCGAAAATAAATAAAAAATGCTCCAGAAGTCAGAACTACAACCAATCATGGATTCACTTCATTGAAATGAGGCTCTTATGATCCAAGGCGTTATCCTGACGAAAGAAAATTCCACTTGACAATTTTCCTATTCTTTTTCTTAATGCAATTAGGTTTTCTCACTAATATTGCATAATATTGGCAAGTGATTTTTTGGTCACTTTCCACAAAAACCTACGAATAAAACTCCTTCTTTTACATGTTCGCAGGTTGTTCTGCCACATTTGAATTCACAAGACTAGGTTCTTACTATATTTTATAGAAAGGGGTAAAATTCTCAAGGACCCCGTATCCGTGTGAATTTCGTTAGGTATTTTAAACCGTCTGCAGGTATCAGTCGAATTTTAACTAAACATAGACAAGTCCTAAAACTGGACTTTAATTTTTTTAAAGAGATTGAAAATCAAGTAGTATGACAAATTTCTTGTAATTTTTTTTATTTTCTAAAAGATGGCTAAATTATTGAGATTTTTTTTTAAATTCTGCACGAATCCCCTTGAACCGGAATTGGTATTAACATATCAACTAAAAATATTATCGACTTTGATGTGAATGACACAAGAAATGGGCAACAGTGCAGTAGTCGAGCTTTTGGATCGATTGGGACGTTTCAAGACAATCGGCCGCCGACAGTGCGGCTCCAGCCGCTGACTTCACTTGGTTCCTACATATTTTATCGGATAAGATGCCAAATATTCCGCCCAGATTGTACGCTTTTCTTGAAATTTTTATTTTTTGAAATGTTCTAGCATTCATCCTATCTATAATTTAAATCAAATGACACTTTTCTTAACGACGATTTATCCCTATGACAAAAAACGACGACATACATCTTGCAGTTTTTCAGTTCTGATAACAGAAGCGGATTTAAAATTTTAATAATATATACCTACTGTAAAGAACAAGGAAGTTTAATTGCAGAGCTCTTTACATTGAATTAAGGTGTAGCAACTTTTTCTAACATTTTCCAACACTTTCAAAAGCACCTACAACGTTTATGCTACTCGTACATATATTTTTATCAACCATTAAAGCTGTGGGTTAAGACTACGTGTTTTTAAATTATTGTTTCAATACATTCCCTAACCCATTTTGTGGTTAAATGGATCTTAATCATCTAATTAAATTACAAATATTAGATGCCAAATAATTTCTTAGTACTTTTCCTGTAAATATTTATAATAGCTGGAAAATGTTTAATCAAACTAAAATAAATAAATCGTAAAGGGGTTCTTAAAGTGTTCATTTAGTGTTGACTCTAGTAAGAAGTTTAAAACAGTCTGAAAAGTTTAAGCGTACTAAAAGTTCTCGCAAACCAATGAGTTATTGGTTACAGGATAGTAGAAAGGTCGGGGGTATCTTTATATGGAGAAGTGCTTACGTCTTGTTAAAATAGTACAAGCACCGTTTTGGTACTCAGTAATCTTATAATTTATTGAAAGAGTTTAAATGTTCTATTCTAAGATAATTCTGACACGTTGTATGTAGTAGTAACCTTAGTTAAATTTATTGCAAAAACTATCCTATCAGCTAAGTTTAGAATTTAAAAATCGATTGAGTGGACGTTTGTTAGCGGTCTGTGTCTTTGGGTCCCAAGCCAGTCTACATTGGTAATGGGTTAATGCCCACATAGTACGGTGTACATTAGTTCTGTCCATAGGTGTCACGTATGTGAAACGCATGTTAAATAAGGAACTATGTCCTCAATGGTTGAATGCCCCCCCTAACTGTAACTTAAAATACAAGCTATTAGTGCAAAAATGAGAAATGTTTTGATAACAAGAATTTCATTCCCATTAATTGTCATAGAATAACTTTCATATTTTGCACGTATTGGTAATAATATTTCATTATAGTATACTAAAAGAAAATTATGAATCTGTATTACACATAAGGTTCTTATACACTGAACTACCTACTCTACTATGGATTTCAAAAACTGTTCAAAGTAATATTTCAAGTACCTGGCTATACTAGTAGCTATCTAATTTTATTGTCGACACTGCTATCAAACCATTCCGTGTGTGAAACCCCTTCCGTACTTTTTAGATAACAACTCTACCTACCTCCTTTTAGTATTATTGGAAATAATTCTCTCGATTATTAATCCATCAAGCGGGCCCGCTTAATAATAATAGCCCCTTCCTCCCACCCCACACAAGCACTGCTTTCGGGGCCTGGCAACAGGACATGGGTAGAGTAGATTATTATCATCAAAAAGCATAGTAAAAAAATATGTTGAAAAGCTTCTTTTAAATACCTACTTATTGTTGGAGTCCATTTGGATGGTAAACGGGTAACATTTAATAAAACAGGTCCCCCTGCATATGATATAATTAGTTTAGTACTATCGGAAGCGTGTCTGTTTCAACGTTTTGTAGAGAGTTGGAACAACCCCTACGGCGGCGGAGCAGCGGTTGAACCCGGAACATCCGAAACTTCTGCTTGCCATTTCTCTTTGACGTTGCAATGATTCAATTTCTTGGTTCACTTTATTTGAGAAATTGAAACAGAACTTTCGGAATGCTGATTTATCACGCTTCCCTATACGAAAAAAAAAACACAAATAAGATAAATGTTACTTACACTCTTATTTACGGACTCTTGGTTTTAGTTGTATACTGTACTATGTATGTTTTTATCAATAAAATAAGCAAGCAGCAAACAATTTTCAACATCAATAAGCGACATCAAAATAAAAGTGATCAGGTCTGTAGTAAAATTTACAATTTAGTTTCACACTATTCAGTCGGAGTAGTGAATTATATTAATTACCCTTTGTATTAAAAGTTTTGCCAGGATTTAGATTCATATTAATTTTCGTTAATTTTTTATAAAAATATTGTAGAATATTTCAGCAATAGATTTTGATTACCGAGGCAAATCCTGTCTGTATACTTTTTAATAAACTATTTTCAATAAGGTAGAGCTTAACAGTACAGATAATCAAATAAATTTATTTTACAAGAAAATTAATATGCAATGCTAATAATTCACCTTAGTAAAAAGTTAAATAACAATAGAATGAAATGAAAAGATTTTTGTGCAATGCATTTGTAAGAACGGCATGTCAACCATTCTTGATTGTAGGTAGAGTCGTCTTCTGAAGAGTTTATTAAATTTGTTAGAATTAAATTAAATTTTTCTGTGCATATCATTTTGTAGTTTTACTCGTGCTTACATTCAACGTTGCTGCCGGTTTTTGATTATTTGACCGGTAAATCTTTAGAAAGTACCTATTTAATATTATATTAAGACACACAAAACTATTCTGAACTATTAGATGTAAGCATACAAAGAATTGACTTAATGACACTTGGCCACATGACTGTCCTGGAGAATAGTACAAACAAAATGCGTCAAAATAGCATATCACGATTCACGAAACCCTCGTGAAGGGCGTTGATTGGGTGGCCGTTTTATCTGGATCAGGGCCATGTGATACTGCTCACAGTTTTGTTTGTACTGTTCTCTAGGAAGGTCATGTGATCAAACGTAATTGAAATGCCTTATTACAACTAAGTAAAATTATGGCATCATACCTTGAGGAGGTTTTTCAATCATATCGCATTACTTCAATCAAATGTAAATTTAAAACTTTGTAACAATTATAATTCTAACAACCTTAACTTTTTGACAATTATTGACGTAACAACCATGTCTGATTTTTCTTGATTAACGTATCTATAATACCAATTTAAATAAAAGTGTAATAACAATTTCGCTAAACTGCGGTTGCGTGCAAAATTATTTCTGTATTAATTGTTAATGTTGGCAATAAGTTCGTTAAGTTTTTGCGGTCTTTAGCCCATTTCTAGTCATATTATGCTTCCTATTTCTAGTATTTTGTTAGCCAAAACCTTCTATTTCACCGCAATCCCTTTTCCATAAACTTTGCAGAATTGCACAATAATTAAAAGTACCTCTTTTTCTTTACATATTTGTTCGAAAGTTTGTCATTTCTTTTCAATATTAGCAAAGAGTATGTAGACTTGGATACTACTCTGCAGGCAGAATTCAGTTTACTTATATTGAACCAAAGAACATCAGTTGGATGTCATTATAGAAGGCCTCGTTACAAACATTTTTAATGCCAGTGGTGAGAGCAACATTTATACGAACAATAAAATGTAGGTATCTTGACCTCTTAATATTAACTAAGAAGTTCTCTTAGTTTGATAGGTCAAAAGGAAAACATAATTGTTTAAATAAAAATATAATGCGACCGACGTTTCAATCTCATGGAAATCATTTTCAAGCAATATAAGTTTAAACTAATTAAATTCTTCCCATTGGTAGATGAGAAACTATTGAGTGGTCCGCATGATCCTACGATCTTATCCCACTGGATTTTGTCTTGTTGGGGAGATCTTAAAAATAAGGTTCATTTCAACCAAACACTATGAAATTGAAACAGTTCGATCAACGAATCCCCGCAATGATACTCGAGAATATCTGAGTTGAACTTATAACCGATGATATAGTCGGTGTGTCAATGTGAGAAAATATTCTTTATTTAATTACAAACACCGTTATTATCTCTAGTGAAAAAGTATGTTCTATAATGGATAAACGGGAAATTTAAATAAAGGCAGATGATACACTTCGATACCGCCATTTACAGTAGTAGTAGTACTACAGTAAAAAGATACAATATGCAAGACAGAATAAAATGACTGTACTGCATTGCTACAATAGTAGGTATATTGTTTTATTAGGATCAGAAGTGCGACTTTTTGGGTTTTGTGTGTATGGTTTAGATAATTACGGACGAATCTAAAAAGGCACTGCTGATTCGAATGAAACATGTTATTTTTCTTCGAACATAAATAATGCATTTTGTAATTTAAAAACTCTACAACTAAGTACTACAATCAGGAAATTAGAAGCGTCAAAGACGCCGCTTACAAGCGCCAGCAAAAATTAATAAAGGTTTCTAACTGGTGCAAAATTTACTTTTACTGCCGCTCAGGCAACAGTTTCAGAAATGTTTTTAGAAATCGTTCATTTTGGTTCGGTCATCTTTGACGATTCTAATTTTCAAATATTTTTTAAATTATGAATGCATTTTTTTAGGTTTGAAGAAAAAATAGCATGTTTTATTCGGATCAGAAGTATCTTTTTGGGCTTCATCTGTAATTATCGAACTCGCTACCGCTCGTACTACACTAAACTTACCAGACACAGCCTAAATAGTCGCACTTAAGAACCTAATAAAACAATAATTATACTATTAGTCACATAAAATAGTATTGGATAAGTATTGTTAAAACGGTCATTGGAAGATTCACCTCTCGACGCCAGTAATATAAGTCGTTGTTAACGTCGTTCTTTAAAGTACAAAATAAAAGGGTTGACCAAATTATAGACTACTGCAGCAACTGCTATTAAATAATGATACATCGACTGTAAAACACGATGAGTGGATGCAAGGGTACAAATATGCATTTTTATTGCCAGTTGCCGCGGCTTTTGGCGGGTAACAAATGAATTTCTTGGCACTGTGACAAATTTTCAGTGTTCATTTTTATAATGTTAGACGCCAGTCTATTGAATATAAACGAAAGCCATTTATAGATGCTCACATTTTCGTATATAAAGTATTATGTACTAGTTCCGTTCTGTATTCGTACTATCTTCAATGCCAGAATTGCTTGTATCAGGTGCTTTTATGTAAAAATGTGCCCTCTATGTAAATATGAATACTTTTGAACAAATTGAGTAAGATTTATAGTATCTAGAACATATTGATGCGGTTAAATTTCGTATTTTTCATATACGGAAGTTTACAAATGCGTATGGATGAAACTGCACATCTAGCAATACCTTCGAAGTTTTCTATGCAGAGTGGTTTGGGCAGCAACTTCAATATTTAGAGATACCAATATGTAATCTAGAGATCGAAATAACCGCTAAAACAAAGGAGATATTGTCATTAATAAAGATCTTCAGTCTATTTAATTAAATATATACCTACAGGGTATATTCAAATTCATAATGGCGGATAATAACGAGAGATCAATAAAAAAACAATTAGGGCAGGCTGTGAAATTGAATTATTTTAAATTGGTACTGTAGCCACATCCACAGAATGACATTTCTGACATGAAAATTTAAAACTGAACGCTCTTGTCTAAGTTTTTTATTTGATTATCAAATTATTAAAATATTATTATGAAATAAAGAACTTAAAAACTTAGACAAGAGCGTTCAGTTTTAAATTTTCATGTCAGAAATGTCATTCTGTGGATGTGGCTACAGTACCAATTTAAAATAATTCAAGTTCACAGCCTGCCCTAATTGGTGTTTTTATTGATCTCTCGTTATTTATATAAGACTGAAAATTGAAACTTTTATTGAAAATTCAGTGCATATTTAGTAATACTATTTCTTGGTTTGTAGATACCTAGAGTTATTTCAATATGGTTTTTAGTTGAGCAGCACACAACCATCATGTCAACGTTCATTAAACTTACCTCATAAGGAAATAGAAAAACAATCTTTTATTTTTTAAATAAACATCAGTCATATGAAATATTCAATGCAAATTAATCATACAAGTTTATTTGTTTTTTGTTCTTACTATTTATACTCGCCGGATTTACTGGGATTTGAATATCTACGATTTAATACTTTACAAACAAAAGGACTTCTGTTATTGCTTGAGTTCATGAAAGACATAGTATGAACAACCCTTAAAAACAAAAAACTACCTAGTAATTATGTACCAGAACCTAGATATAATGTCTATCATACGGAAAAATCCTATTGTATACAGCTGTGACGATAATCTACCGTGTTGTCTAGATAACATTGTTATTGTAAGACAGAGTCGGTTAAAGTCGCAAAGTTGGGCAGAATTACAAGACAAATCTAACGCTGTTCTCGGTTTTGAACGATGCTGCCAATTTTCTGAAAAAGAACTGAAAAACCACTAGTATCACTGGCACTGCTACTACCACTACCACCACTACTACCACCACCACTACCACCACCACTAATAATAATACATACCAAAAATGTGTTGCTAACGAGTAAAATCTTAAGGCGACTGTGAAGTGACCGTAGACCTGGACGGACCGGCAAAATTACAAATGTTTCTAGTAATTTCCTGCTGTTATAGAAACCAACAAAATTGCCGACATCGCATATTATTTGTATTAAAGAGTATACTGGTCCCACGGAAATATATTTTGGCTATAGGATTAATCAATCAATCTTGCTTAACATATTATTCAGTTCCTAATTTGAATATTTAGTTAAACTTTGCATGTATCCATCTAACAAAGCACTACTGCTGTACGGACATAGATTTTGTTAAACTTCTACGATAATCTTATAAATAAATTAAATAGTTTTGGTATAACAATGCAATTTTCCAAAAGTGAAGCTAAGTTAGACTACCCACATAACACATGGTGCTTCAGTCGAAATTCTCCCATCGGCTGACTAATGAGGTGATTATAAGGGATTACGCCTTGTTAAGAATATTAGAAGAGCAACAAAGCTCAAGAATGAAACAAAAATGATATAAGTAGTAGTAACTCAAGCAGTCGAAGTATATCAACGTATATTCAATCCTATAATTATGTTTTATTAAGTTTATTATTTATTAAGTTTTATTAAGAAATTAATAACTGGGGAAAAAAGGTCAAAGGAAAAAAAGGGAGGCCGCGCTGGAATAAAAATCCGGGGAAAACAGCCCCGGAAGAAAACACCGAACATTAAAAAAAGTTGTAGCATTGTATTATTGTCATATTTGTAATTTAATATATTCCCTGTAACAAACAATTTCAGAACTCAGTAATTAATCACTTAGGTAATTATTCATTTATAATAACTTTAGGGTACCAAAAAAAATATTGTATAGAAACTATTCCTATAATACGAGAAGAATTTGATAATTTAGGTGACTGTTTGGATAAAGGATACCGCAATTCCGTCTTACTTTGCCCGCTGGGGAGTAACTTTGCCCAGCAACATGGTAAAATAAAAAAAATCGTCACTTCAAACTGACAACACTGGAATGTGCGAAAATATCTGGAGCCGTTAGTAACAACTGGTCTGAACATAATATTTAGTCTAGTTTTAACGCTGGCGAGTGCATGGTATGTATTTTTATCAAGGTTAGCATTTGGGTATTAGTATAATACTTATTAATTTCAGAAATTAGGGTAAGATACTTTAACATGTTGTGAAAAGATCTATATTTATTGGAACTAGAAAATCCGAACCTTAATATTTATAATATTTAAAATATGAATGGCCAAAGTTACCCGTAAGAATTTTGTTAAAATAAAATTTTATTTTTATGTTGAAAAAATCATTTACTGAGTAAATGTAATGTTTTCAGATTAAGTTATGGGTAAATATAAGCGAAGGTTGGGTGCTAGGCGCTATAGGGATTATTCCGAGGAAACTTTAAACGAGGCATTAGCTGCTATGAGAAGGGGAGTTAGCAGTAGAAAAGTAGAAGAAAAATTTAACATTCCAAGGAAAACATTGCTGTGCAAATTGAAGAATTAAAATATGGGTTCTGTAGGACGTCCAACTGTTCTCAGCGAAGTCGAAGAAAGGCAGGTGGTTGATGTCTTGATTGCGAGTTCGGAATATGGCTGCCCCATGACTCAAATGGAACTACAAATGGTCATAAAATCTTATTTGGACAATAAGGGTATTCAGCATTGCACATTTCGAAACAATTGTCCCGGTAAGCAATGGACTGAAAATTTTGTTAGGCGTCATAAAAACCTCTTGACCAAACGTCACTGCCAAAATATAAAAAGAAAAAGAGCTGAAAAGACCGACGAAGAAATTATAGCGTATTTTGACAATCTCAAGGAAGCAATTAAAAATATAAAGCCAGAGTTCATCCTGAATTATGATGAGTCGAATTTGAGCGACGATCCAGGGAGCAAAAAATGTCTTTTTGCTCGAGGGACCAAGTATCGCGAGAAGAATGTTAATCATACGAGGAGTGCGATATCCATCATGTTTGCTGCAATTTGAGTAATGTGGTATGGTAATATCAGTTTGTGTAGGTTTCCTATAAACAGAGTATTCGAATATGTTTTCTGAATTGATACAAAAAATAATGATCAAAACCGAATAAAACAAACAAATAAAAATTGTGAAGTTAGTTTAAGACCATACGAACAACGAAACATAATACAGGGTGTCCCCGAAATGGATGGACAACGCTTGACCACAGATTTATGAGTTCAAAATAAGATGATTTAGCCGAAATTACCTATATACAAGAATCCATCCCTGCCGAGATACAGCGGTCTGAAAATGGTGACCCCCGACCTGTTTTTTCGAAATAACTCCCAGAACGGCTTAACCTACAAACTACCAATTCCGCACGTTTGACGTTTTTGTCTTTGTTTGAGAGTAATAAACACAATGAGTTTGAAAAAAATTCCATTACAGGGTGTTTGTTTTTCGGGCCTCTCACCTCGCGTTTTTGTTCAGACGTTTTTTGTCCGCACGCCAATGACTTTTTTTTAACATTACTTCAAAAACAATTTCATTTAAAAACCTTTTTGGGTCTTGTAAAATTGTGATATCTCTTATGGTGTACTCATAAAATAGCAAAATTGGAAAAAAAAAAAAATGTACCTATTAGGAATAAACACCAACATTAATTCAAACAAAACATTTATTGCAAAATTGTATTTTACTTAAACACGTACACTGGCATTTAAATTATTAACGCATATCCTACGTTTGAAAAACATTTAGTATTAGTATTTCCGAGTCTATTAACAGCTACAAACTCGCCTCCCTTTTACTCCAAATAGAACAATATACCTACTATGTGATGTGAAACCTCACAAACTTACATTTAAGATGGACTGCCATAGTGGTTAAAAAAAAACTCTTCCCAGGGGGGCCGCCATGATGTGGACTTTCCGTAGGTAATGGATTATTCTAAAATCAGTCATATTCATTATGATCATTTTTGATAATACCTACTGTAATCCTACAATTTTAAAGTAAAGAAGTAAAAATAAACTAAATTGCTCAAACGTAACCCAAAAGAATGTTGTAAATACAGGATGACGGTTTTGTCATCCCGACAAAACCACAAAACCACTAGATGGCGCTACTAAAATTTCCGCTTAACCACCCTTTTCAGATCTGTCATATCTGAATTTACGTCAAGTATGCACAAGTATGTTACTAGAATATCGCGTACAAGAACTGTATAAGTGTTGGATAAGAGTATTCAAAGTTGCCGCCTTTAGTACTTTGGGTTCTGTTTAAATATCCCAGACGACACGAAATTTATTTGAAGCACATGCGATTTTCCTGTCATAGGAAGATTTTTTTGTCGCTAAAACAGACTTTTCATAATTTTTCTTCCCAGCTATAAAATTTTGTGTCATAACTGGATTGTTAGAGCATTTTACAAGTTTATAAATTTCTCTAATTTGTTCGCTTTCCTCGATAATATTTTTGGTGAGCCGAGGGTTAACTCTTCGCTCTGTTTTCAATTTTCCTTTTAACAGTTTTCGGGAAAGCTATATATTGAATAAACTGTGGATATTATTAAAGAAGGTATCAAATTTTGAGATATTCACCCCTATTCCCTAACTTTTAGCAAATCGAATAGAAGTTGACAAGTAGAATCGGAATCGCGGCAAATCGGAATGACGAACTTCTATTGCGTTTCTCGTTTATGCTATTCGGTATTCCCTAACTGCGATAAAAATGTTATTGTAGAAGTCGAGATGATTTCTATCGATGTTGTTTACGTACATATGACAACACTGTTGCAGCAAGCGATAGTTAACCTTAATGATTGTTTTGACAGCAAAGTTTGGTTAGGTACCTGTAAATACCCAAGTGAATTAAAAATTATAAGCCAACAGCAGTTGTGGAAATACCAAAATCATGGAAATCCCCGCTAATACATTTTGTTTAAGGGTTGAAAAATGTGTTTGCAACAAGCCAGTTGGTTAAGTTGGGTTTTATCATAAATGAAGATAAAAGTCAAGCAACCCCTTCTAGGTCTTGCAAATTCTTGCGAATTGTTTTTATGGTCCAACGAGTCAAACCTTGTCCCTGGTGGAGTTCGAAAATATTCATCAGCGTGCAGATGGGTTTGAAATAAAAATCCCACAGTCCATAAAGACTTCTGGTCGTAACAGGTACAACCCACCCTTTATCTACCAATTTTTCCCGGAAGACCAAAGATATGTGTAGCTAATGTATTGAAGTCCTATTTGGAAAAGACAAGACCAGACCGCATTGCAGGTCAAGGAAAGTTATTCTTAACTTATAAACAGCCCTGCCATCCAGCTTCGGCTTAAACAATCAGCCGTTGGATTAAGATGTGTCTGGAGAGAAGCGGGATTGACACTAGCATGTTTAAAGCTCACAGTACAAGGCATGCATCTACATCGGCTGCAAACAGAAAAGGGCTCAGTTGGGATGCAATCAGGGCTACAGCTGGTTGGACTGATAACGATAATTCTCAAACCGACATCTCAGATATTTCTGGTGCCCGAGTCTAATGGTATGAGATAGTAGGCATTTTTTAAATCAAGCACTGCCAGCAAATCCTGGGAAGAGTTTTTGGCCCATTTCGTATCCTCGAGTTTAAAGTGGCTTGTGGAAATAAAGAGGTTTAAACTCTTAAAGTTCAATATCAAACGTTTTGTAACATCAGCTATGGTACCAGAAAAATAGAGGAGAAAAATTGATTAATGCAGGGTGAGTAGTAAAGACTACACGTCCTATGTTAAGCAAATAAACAATTCCAACAAAAACCACAAGAAAAACTCAAAACAACTGTCAAACTCAAGGGTTTATGTACCATCCCTAAATGTCAGAAAACAATTCCGATCTTACAATTCTGATTTCGACGCTAAAAGGTAGTAGAAGTCGATTTCTATCGCGTCGTTTGCTTGGATTTCTACGATCGAAATGCGAGGTAGTTTGTAACAACTTCTATTCGACCGCGTGACTTCTATTCGATTTGCTTCATCTCTATTCGATTATTTTGAAGTTAGGGAATAGGGGTGATTATTTTGTTGTAGGTAGACATCCATCCAAGTCTCCTTGAATAGCAGATGTTTAAAGTAGTTTATGTTTTGGTTAGAAAAATTTCTTTTATTATCAATTTCGGAGATAGGTCCAGAGGAGAATTTAGAGGGGTAAAGGTTAAGAGTTGCGCTCTATGATCGGTAAAACTAACATCGAGTGTTTTGGATATTATTATACTATGATTATCAACATTCGTGAAGATACTGTCGATTAAACTTTTAGAATTTCCCTGTATACGGGAAAAATCTGTAAAGCATTTATTGTAACCGTACGACGAGAATAGATTTACAATATTTTGAGGTCTTTTCGTTTGATTATTAAAATTATAATTAAAATCTGCACATACAAGTTTTTGAGATGGAGAATAACAGCTTTTCCAAGGAGGTTAAGAAAAAATCGTCATTCTTTTTCAAATTAATAGGAGATCGATATATACAACTTATGTTAATTGCTATATTGTCAAGAGATATAATTACATTAGCTGCCTCGAAAAGCTGCTCTTCCATCTTGAGATTAGTTATTGTTTTTTTATAGTAATTTATATCATACCCTACTCCGCCACCCTCGAGGATCCCTCTACAGAAGCAGCTAGCTACATTGTAGTTATCTACTTTTATAATTTTTATTTCCTCGTCTCTAAGAGACGTTTCTGTCAGGCAAATTAATTCGGGATACTCAAGGGACCGCAGGAGAACATTTAAGAGATTTACCTTATTTCTAATAGGTACTACGAATGTTTATATTCAAAATCCGAAAAACAGTACTGACTTGTGTATGTAATTGTTCCAACTTATTTCGGTGAAGGTAATTTTTTGCTTTTATCCCGCGATGTTCGTTTTCGTGAGTGAATGAAAAAACCTGGTAACCAGCGTGCCTTTTGGCCAGTTCTCGGGTTTCATCACTTCATCTAGCTTATTGTCATTTATCATTATCTTAAAAGATGAGTAGTGCTGTGGATATCGTGCAGTTAACTGCTCGCATTCTCCGAGCATGTTTTTAGATTTTAGGAAATGTTTAACTTTGTCTGGTGTTGTTCCAGGATCTAGACGCGATACAAACAGCGATACTTTTTTCGGTGCTGATTCTAACTGAGCAGATTCCTCCACAACACTACCTATGATCGCACCTGCCTTTTGATTTCTTACTTGCCACTATCTTCCATGGTTTTGCCACTGTTACCGTGTCTGAGTTATCTTTTATGCACTCATCTAAGTTTAGCACTTTTGTAATTAACTGGTTTGCGGGAGCTAGCTCACATGCGCTACTTACGGCCGCCCTTGTTATCTGAGATATTGGTATTGGCGGTATTTCAGTTCCTACATTACTTTTTAGCTTATTAGCGGTTGCACTTACATTTTTGTTGGTATCCACACATTGTAGACCGTCTGGGGCTGCGGCTATCTGTCTGCTCGCAGGTTTCATCTTATCTCCACCTTGGCGTGCCTTTTCTATATATTTAATTTTATCTTTTAACAGATAAATTTTCTCATACAGCTCTGCAATTAGTGTATCCTTACAGTTAATTATTGACTGCAGAAGGACAACTTGTGTATAATCTGTGTTTATTCAACTCATTTCCGTCCGATCTTTGTTCGCTTCACGAGGCGACTGATCGTCAGTTTCGTAGCAGCACATTATTGTTCTCTTGTCATCAGTACTTTCGTATTTTTTTAACTTGGAGACGCAACTGTTATGATAATATTTTCCACAGTTAACACAAACTACACGTTTTGCAACTGCTTTTGCACCACAAACAGCACATAATACGACTAGCGCTCCGGACGCATCCATACCACTCGGCGCCATATTTGAACCCTCATCATGTTTTCTGTGTAATATTTTTTAAGGTTTCTGTAGTCTTCTTCGTTGGTCAGATTAATTCGTAATGAGTTGTTCGAAAAAACAGTAGTGAACTCACCTATAGTTAGGGCTTTTATATCCGAGGTTACTTCTTTATGGTTCAAATTTCCTGTGAGAAAAATTGGTGGAATTTTTTGCTTCTTAATGGGTTGTCCGTCCTCGGTTGCCATTTTTGGGTCGCTGGTTTCAGGTTGTTCATCATCGGTTGTCATTTTTGAATCACTGGTTTCAGCTTGGCTTAATACGAAGTAGGGATTTTGTTCTAGGAGGGTTTGGGGTGTCCATTGGTATTTTTTCTGTACATTATTGATGGGCGGCGTTAATTCATCCAGTTTGCGTTTTGTATTATTATTCGCCATTTGGCTTACTGGTAGCCGCCCCTGAAGGCGGCAGCGTGGTCTGGTTTTGAATGATTCTGTTATTAATCCACGTAAAACGCTATTCTACAGAAGAATTTTGTGTAAGGTCGTAGCACATAGATTAGTGGTCGCGGTGATAGTAGAGCACAGTATCGTCTGAATGCACGAATGGGAATGTTGAAAACTGGTAATTTTACGTTACGATCATTTGAATTGTATAGCATATCCTTTTGAATAATCTCCGATTTGAAAACTATTTTGAAATAGCTTTCTTCAAATTGGTTAATAGGAGGATCATAAGGAATATCATAAATGTTGATATTTTTGAATTCAGAATTTCATTATCTATCCAAATTTGCCAAAACAATAGGGGGTTGCCATTTAAAAAAAAATATCGATGACGTCACTGGTTGAAATCGGAAAGCGGTAGAAAAATGAAAATTATCTCAAAATGTTTCTTTTAAAATAAATCAATTTGACGTATCAAACCGTTTTTCTTTAATTTTGTCGGGAAAAGAATTATTTCCATTATTCCAAACTTTACGCGCGCACTGTATACAAAAATAAAAGACCAAGAAAGTATAGTAAGTACATAGTGCAACACAATAAGGATATAAGGCAGGTCAAAATTATATTTACTGAAATCTTCTGACAATTACCTACTACAATTTCGACCCGACATTTTTTACCATAGCGCTCTTAATAAGGGAATGAGGAAGAGGCATTTCTCCAGAATAAAATGGCGATTACTTCGGTTTTCCTGAACCCAATTGGCATTGCTGCCACCTTACTAATCACCTAGTTATCTCTGCATTCGTGGACAATCAGTTAGTCTGTGTACTAACTATGTCTCTCGGCCGTTATCTGAGTGAGTCAAGTGTTTAACGAATCAATCCTGGGATCCTTACTGTTGTCAATATATGGTACATCCGTGTTTATGCAACATATTAAATTTTCTAAAATTCATATACTACTATACGCAGATGACACTCAATTATACGATTCCTTTAAACCAACACACTGGCGAAACGCGATTGATGGAATTAATTTAGATCTACAGTATATCTATGATGTATCCATTTATCAATAATCCAGTCAAATCGGCGGCACTTCTGTGTGGTAATAATAACACCTGTCGTAGTTTAGTTAATGTTTAGTTAATTTCGAAGAAGGGAAATGCACAATTAATGTAAAGTTTTAGGTATATAGCAAGTAATTTAATATCGAACTGTGTTATAAAAAAAATGTACTATGTAGTTTTTCATTTTCAAGGTTCAGATGGTAGAAAAGGAGTAGGGTTGTCGAAACTGAATTTGTATTATTTCTATAATTTTTGTAATTTTTGATATTCTGTTTACTTGGCACGTTAATAAATTTTATTTATTACTACTATGGTCTGTTTTTTAACTAGGAGGGGCGATTCAAATTTGTCGCGCCAAAATCCACACCTGTGATTGGCTGCGGCCAGGCCGGTTTCACACCGCTAAGTAATTTGTATAAATTTTGACGTTTGACGTGATTTGATAATTATTTTTCTAGGCGCTGACAGTGACATAATTCAGGCAATAGTTATTTATGTTACAAGGCCGTGAAGTAGCACTTTTTTTTATTAGAATGAATATTATTTGGCGAGGCGAAGGCCGAGCCAAATAATCATTCGAATAAAAAAAAGATAGTTCACGGCCATGTGGCATACAAAATTTTGTGTGCAACTGTGAAAAATTACCAAAATTAAAGTTTCGATCGAATCTTTACATAAAATTAAAAGCTAATTTCATTCAAGATCATGACCCGTAAAAAAAAGTCTTTGTCGGCCGGTAAAAAAAAGTCTTTTTTTTACGTTGTCAGGGCTTTTTTTACGTTGTCAAGGTTTTATTTTACTATAAACAAATGTGCTACTTCACGACTCAAAATCAAACAAAAAAAGTGACCTTTTTTTGACAGTTGCACACAAAATACATTAAATTAGTTTTCATTTCAGCTGTAAATTTTAAACTTGATAAAAATTCAAATTTACCGTCAAAACTTCGGAAGTCTTCTTTTCTAGTGACATTTCTAGTGTGAATCTGGCTTTTGTATTCACTCCTCCTAGTTAAAAAACAGACATAGGTACTATTATTATTAACTTGAGCTCGTTGGAAAGACTTTTTCGAGATAGTAATCCTTCAATGCGCGCTGTGTTGAAATTTGACAGATTTATTGATTTTTCTTTAAATTTTTAAATAAGTCCCACTAAAGAGTGAATTAAATAAGGAAGACAATGGTGGAAATTGGAAATCGATTTCTTTTTCAAAATATGGGTTCTAGGGCAACTAAAATACAAATGAAAACACAGTTGCCATAGAAACAAACAAAAAACTTCTTTCTGGATACCTCTTTTGCATTTTCAAAGAATTCAAAATAAACCGCCAACATATCATAGGCTTCGGCATTCGTATAAGAATAAATTAAAAAAATAAAACTTTTACAAATAAATTTGTCAAATTTCAAAACGTCTATTATTTTTTGTCCGAGGGAGAAGATAATTCTATCAAATCTAAATTCTATATTATTTTGAAAAGCTCTTTCCAACGAGCTCAAGTTTATTATCTGGTGAAGGAAGCCGAACTCATCGTTGATTGTGGAGAAATGCCGCCCTTCTACATGCCTTATCAGAGGCGCTGCTACGGTAAGAAATATCTAGTTAAAATTGTAGTTTTCTAGTCGACCTAAAGCCAGTCCATGTTTTTTTTAACAAAGTACCGACATAAAACAAAGAAACCACAAGGCAATAATAATGAAGCCATATTCTCCCTCGGTAGAACTTCATGTTGATGTTAATTTCAAATTTGAGATATACTTCTCAATTTTCGCTTTAATTGTTGACATAGCTATGACTTTAAATATTAAAAATAGAGCGCAAATTAGATAATTTAAAGTTACATTTGACACTAAAAGTCACACAACAGGAGCACCCCTTACGGCGAGTTCCGGCATATTTTTTATTGCCTCGGTAAACGTCAAAATTCATGGAGGTACTTTAGAAGAAACAATCGACTGGCAATGAGTCGACCCTGACAATTGCATCCTCATGCGGTCAATTTACATAGGTACTTAAAATTATTTTCTAATATTTTCCCAAAGCTCTACGATGAACGGATCACTACATATCGTCGGTCCCCATCCTTAAGCAGACATCCATTACAATGCCTCAAGGGCATATATCCGAAAATTTTCCCGAGAGCTCACACAAGTGTTCGTTACAATGGATATCTACTCGTTTAAAGCAGGGCGCGAAAATTTAAAAGGATATGTGCCCGACCGAGGGGCATTTGTTAAGACAATCGCTTGAACATGGATTGTGATTGTCCGTGACCACGGGAAATTTTCACTACTTGCCCTTGGCCACAGGATGTTTCCGTGTATAATACCATTAGAAAATATTATATCAGTAACGGTAGTAGGTACTATTCGACAAGAGTCGTACTTCACCAATAAATAAATATTATGTAAGGAAATGTAAAATTAAGTAAGTCATTATTAAGCACAAAAATGATATACAGGGTGTGTAAAAATGGCCGTGCAAGCTTCAGGTAAAGTTATTCTTTGCTTTAAGCTATTTGCCTTATTTTTGTCCAAGGAATAACTTTACCTGAAGCTTGCACGACCATTTTTACACACCCTGTATATTAAACATTCAATTCTGACAAATAAAACGAAACTGACAGATGATGTTTTACGAGTGGAGTATTGGTAACGATGGAAACGTGCAACGAATCACTGGAAATTGTTACTTATCAATACGATATTGGTTGGTCACGTGGTTAGTTATTCGAACGTCCGATAGGTCGAATAGGAGTGAAAAATTTTCAAGGTACCAATTTTGCGGCTGAAATACGGAAAACATTATGAATGAAGTATAGATGAAAGTGCATCGTTTTGATTGGTCTAATTTTCTAAACTGACAGGTGAGGGCGATTATCATATTATAATCTATTAAGGCTCAATTGCGCCGGTTACACTTAAATAATAAGCCGTCACTTATAAGTTAAATTGCCATGGATACAAATCTTGTGACAATTATATCCACGACAATTAAACTTTTAAGCAAAGATTATTATTTAAGTCTAACCGGTGCAATTGGGCCTAAATGGTGGTTTTGATTTTCGGAAATTTGTCGCATCAAAACCACTCAACATACCAATAGGTAAATTTACGAAGGAAATCAAAAACACCATGAAATAGATTCGGCTAGAAAATCTCATTTTACAAACTAAAAATTAAGGTTTCTATTTAAAAATATTAAGATCGTCAAACAAAGTACGCGTTACCATGAAAATGCAGTAACCGTAGCGCCGATTTTACAATACTGATATCACGACCTGCTTGATTTCCAAGACTTGACGTCTTTTATCCGGCCTGGGCATATTCTAAGTTCAAACGTGCCCCACATGGCGCTAGTTACCCAAATAGAGTATAGGGAGCTGTATAACACTGTAGTAACGAATAGTACTTTAGATGGCGTGCGCACACAAAATGCCGGTAAAAGACGGAATCTACAACGTTGAAAGACCGCAAATTTTAAAAATTTAAAAAGTTACTGGGATATAAATTTTTCTTTTTAAAAATTTTACCGGTTTTATTACTAAATGTTGCAATTTATACAGAGTTACTAAATAATCAGAGGATACAACACCTTGTGCACTTTTCATATCATGATCTAGAAATATGTTTCTTCCATTTTTTATTAAGTGACAATAATCAAAGCTGAAGAAGAAGGATATGCTTGGAGTTACTAGATGGTCAACATTTGTACATAGCTTACCATTACCAAATGCTTTGAACAGTGCTGCTTTAGATTTATGGTTATCTGTAATTATTCGTAAAACACAAATCCACATTCATGTAGCTGTTGTAAAACTTTGAAAGTTAATTTATAAAATTCAAATGAAAGAAGTCCTCTGTGAAAATAATATGCTGCTGGTATGGTAAATTTAGTGGAAAGAACTTGAATCACAAAGCATAATATTTTGTTGGCCAAAACGGGTTTCCTACCAATTCTTTCAGAATTCTTACCAGTACTTTCCAAGCCATAAAATTTATCCTCAGTTCTACTATACAGTAATTCTTCTTTAATTGACATGTCGTCTATTATAAAGCTACAGACACGTTCAATAGGCTGCAATGCCTTTGCTTCTGCCTTCAACCTTGACATTATAAGCTATGAAACATCGGCACGAGTACCACTATACCGTAGAAGCGTAGTTCGAGATGGTAGTTTTAGTAAGGTGGATCTGCAATACTCATATCCCTTAGGTGAAGATGTTCTCCACATAATACCGTTCCGAATAGTTGTTTCGGAGAATCTGGGCTTTACATTTCCATAACTCAATATTAGATCTAGTAAAAATGTTGCCTATAAGTTGTTATTAATATTTGCATGTTGTTCAATATTTTTAACTCTTTCAAAAATAGAATTATTTATTGCCTCGCCCTGTTCTGTCACTGTATTCTGTATAACTGCGCATTATGTTTCTTTAGTCGTGTGATTTTTATACTCGGTAGGGATTCCTATAGCTCTGAGAATGCTTGGAGGGACTGACTACAATAAAATTATTAAATATAAGTAGGTAAACGAAACTCTCAGAACAAACATCGAAAGTACTACCAAATGAAGTATTGGAACAGCATCACGAGTAACAATTCTTCTCCCAGAAGTCTTTTTGTAGGCATTATTTTTAAAATGTAAACTACAAATAATTGCTCTACCGGGTATATTAGTAGTACCTAGATATAGGAAGCTATATTACACATTTCTCAAGTTTTATTCGATATTTTGTATACCTAAAATAGTAGTATAATTAAGTTAAATTCATTAAATGTAGAATTATATGTTCCATAGAGTAACGTACTTACTTGGATCTAAGTGTAAATTTTCAAACCATTTTTGTCTGGAGACATTATTCGAAGGAAATTCGTGAAAGGACTTATTGAAATTATAAATTGTTATTAAAAAAATATTAATGTAACCATAACGTAACCTCAATCGCGACTGAATGTCATCGAATGTCATTGTGGGTAACTAGCGCCAAAACGGTGAAAATTTGCGTTTTTGCGGAATCACGATTTATATGGAAAATTGAAGATATGCCCAGGCCGGATAGAGACGTCAAGTCTCGGAAATCAAGAAGGTCGTGACTGATATAAACTGAAATAAGCTATTCCTCCGAACTGTCACAATTATTGTTACACGAATTGTAACCATGGCAATTTTATTGTCGGAGTAATACCTTATTCCACGTTTATACTATAGTCTGTTTTTTAACTAGGAGGAGCGATTCAAATTTGTTACGTCAAAATCTACACCTGTGATTGGCTGCGGCCAGGCCGGTTTCACACCGCTAAGTAATTTGTATAAATTTTGACGTTTGACGTGATTTAATAATTATTTCTCTAGGCGCTGACAGTGACATAATTCAGGAAAAATACAATAAATTAGTTTTCATTTCAGCTGTAAATTTTAAACATGATCAAAATTCAAATTTACCGTCAAAACTATGGAAGTCTTCTTTTCTAGTGACATTTCATTTCTAGTGTGAATCTGGCTTTCGTATTCACTCCTTCTAGTTAAAAAACAGAGTACCTATAGTGTTTTAAAATTGGCCCTTAGTATCCTTGGTAACGGTAGCAAATAAATAAGGCCAATAAATGAAATGAAACACCATGACAATTTCTGGAAATCATCGTGGTGCTTAATTTCCGGAAATCACCCTCGATGCATAACTGTCGTATAATAGAGTTTCTATTGACTGATAGGCCAAGAAAGGTCGAATCTGATACATAATATAAAATGCGATTTTCAGCTAAACTGCTTCTTTGTGGTCCAGATTAATAATCTAGTCAGCGGTAATGGACAATAGTATATTATATTATTAGGAGTAGAAAGAATTCTTTTTGTGTTGAGCTCATATTGCGGCCGAGGCGCACGCGCCGAGGCTGTGCAAGTGAGCGAAACACAAATAAGACGTTCTACTCCGAATAATATATACTATTTTTTCTTCAAGTGTAAAAATATTCTGTTGCTGTAAATAAATATTTCCTAAAAAGTCATTTTGACAGGACAACGCTCTACCTTCTACCAACCTTGGGGGGCGGAGCTATGGGCAAAATACTGCCGTTGCCATGGATACGTAAACACATTATTGTACTAGTAACATTATTTTCATTTTTTGACTACTAACAAAATGACTTCCTTCTACATAGCCAGTTCTGTACAACAATACGGATATTATGATACGCTTGAAGAAAAAAAGTATTTAGTGTATCTATTAGTTATGACTTATGAGTGACAGGGGAAATTGTATTCCCTTAAATATTACATAAAATTCTGAGTTTAAAAGTAATTTTTCCAAATCAACATATCTGCATATTTTCAATTCATTAAAGAACCAATCTTCCTTATGAATCTTTGAGGATTTATGAATTATGATCAACTTCAATTTGTTGCTTTGGTCTTTGCTTTTATAGTTGGATGATCGCAACAGCCTTACACATTACACCCCCACTAAATATCGGCATAATTTATTGTGCTGCCAATACGTTACTCTTTAAGACCGTGAATATTTTCTTACATAAGCATGTTAGTTTTATAAATAGTAGTTAAATTTCAAAATAAAATATGAATTAATCTAAATAAGTGGATCACTTAAAATAAAAGGCCTGTAAAGAAAGTACAAATAATAAATTTGTAGACATTAGTTATCAGCAAATAAGTAAAGCCGCATGGAAATGAAAAATTATTCTGCAATGTTTGCATAATTCTAGGCGCGTATTGTTTGAGAACAAAATGTCGGACAGGGTGCGAGATGCCCCAGGCTGTTTGTTAGTATTCTGCTGAAGTATTCTACGGCGTCGTTTGTTTTCAGGTCTTTATGTTAGCTCGCCGTTCATCTTCTTCATATGAAGAATAGCTCAACGTGCTAAAACAAACAATACAGACCCCTTGATACAAATTATGTAAATTTAATTAAGTCACTTGAACTAAATTTTCTATATAACCACCTTAGAATAACGTAATAAGAAACCCCAAATACAATTTGGTAAGTGTACCTGCCTATCCACACACTAGATAAATACCGAATCGAGGCATTATCCTATTAACTATTTTACAGAGTGAATCTTCCACGAATGTAAAAGAAAATATTTGCAAGCCTGTGTAAGCATACTGGTAGTACTACTCATCCTAGCTATTTCATCGTTTTACCCTTAGTTAATTAGTTCTGGTGCGTTACACTGTAAAAAATTTTTGTGTAAATTTACCCCAAATAACGGTGGCAACTTTTCTACCACCGTTATTTGAGGTAAATTTACTTAAAATTTACGTAAAAAGTACACCTATCTATAGAGTAAATTTGCCCATTATATCCAACTTGGTGTAAAATCACACACATATTTCAGGTAAAATTACTAATTTGGACGATTTGGTTACATTTTACACCCGTAACATTACACTTATTTTTTACAGTGTAGGTATATGACTTTGTTTATCTGGTCTATATATGGCCTACCTACAGTTAAAGAAGTTTATTTTTTGGTAGGTAGATGTAGATATAGGAAGTTTCAAATAACTTTTAACCCCTAAGTAATTTATCGACGTAGAAAATCTTAAAAACATTTATTACTAAAGCCGGAGTTGTACAAGAATGTTTACAGTTTCAAACCTAGATAACTAATTTAATTATACATACCTAAACGTTTAAGTAGCAAAAGTACCTTCTCTAAGCACACACATGTCTATTTTACTAAGTAGGTAAGTAAAATACATTTCTGCTAATAATAGGTACAGGGTGATTTCTAACGTACGGAGGAAACTGAAAGGACAAGTAGAGGTGACCAAAACATAGTATTTTTTACAATAAACTTTTGATCAAAATCGAATAACAAGAAAGTTACAGCAATTTAAAGTTCTTATAATTTAACTCCCACGTTTTGAGTACCGCTGAGCTTATTGTATTCGCTTTTTCATCAGAAACACTTCCCACACAATCTGATAAATTGCTCCTGTAATTTTGACTTACCTACATAATCAGATTATGTAAATCAGCGGTTGTCAATAAACGAGCACCTATAACTGAATATTTTAAAGAACACTATAAATAGCTATAACTTTCGTCTCATAAACATTTTTACTAAATTTTGTTTAATTAACTTACAAATATGCAAAAGTTGAATTCAAAACGTAAATAATTACCGTATTTCGTTAAAAAAGTCCTCAAGTTTATAAGAACTTTAAACTGTTGTAACTTTCTTGTTATTCCATTTTGATCAAAAGTTTATTGTAAAAAAAACTATGTTTTGGTCCCCTCCACTTGCCCTTCCAGTTTCCTCCGTACGTTAGTACCCTGTATTATACCTAATACAGATAAGAGAAATATAGTCATATCATAGTTTATTCCTCCCTTCATTAAAACAGAAGTTACGGTATACGTAAATTTTTATCTTAATTTCTAAGGTACTATTTCTATACAGGGTGCTAAAAAAAGTTTCACAAAGTTTGAGGACTGAAATTAGATATGACTCAAAATATGACAAAAAGTTTTAATGAACGTGGGTCCGCAAATGGACGGTTTCGGAGATATTATACAAAGGATTATTCTTTTTTCAAACAGTTGTGCATTTTTCGCTAAGGATATATGTCATACAGGTTGACATTCAGTGCTTATAGTGTACAATTTCCTTGATTTCTTTATTTGGGGATATTTGAAAGCGTTAGTGTACTGTACGCCTGTAAACAACCTCAATGAGCTGCAGCAACGAGTAAATCAGGGAACCCACCGAATTCGCGCCATTGTGGGGGTTTTCAAAAGAGTTTGAATGTCCATTCGACGGAGATGTCAGACCTGCCTTGAAACGAAGGGAGGAGACTCATCTCATTTTTTACCTTTTGCCTTTGCTGTTTGTTCATGAATAACATTACATTATTCGTAATTCCGAAACCGTCCATTTGCGGACCCACGTTAATTAAAAATGTTAGTTATATTTTGGTTCATACTTTCACTCCCCAAAGTTTGTAACACTTTTTTTAGCACCCTATACAGGGTGATTTTAAAATGTGTCGCCAAACTTTGAGGTATTATTCTGCGCACCATGACAAGTAAAAAAGTTCATATAAACATGTGTCCGAAAATCAAGCGTTTCCGAGTTATGAGCAATTTTTAATTCGTCGCAATAGATCAAACTGTATTTAAACTTTAGAAAATATTAAAGTGGTTGGAATACTTGCTGTCAAAATCAAACAGTGTTGTCTATGCCAAAATATACACAGATGCAGAATTAGCAGACATGCATTTTATGTATGGTTGCGGCTTACCATAATTTTCTGGAATATGAACTCCCAGGCCTTTAAGATGATGTGCTTTTACAATTACGCCAAGGGATGTGGTTTATGCACGATGGGGCTCCACCATATTTCCTCGTACTTATGAGGCAGCACCTATTTCAAGTTTTTGGCGAGCAATCGATAGGTCGAGGTGGGCCTATTCCATCACCAGACTTTAATCCGTTAGACTTTTTCCTTTGGGGATATTTGAAAAGCCTCGTGTACACCACCCCCATTAATACAGTATAGGAGTTTAAAGTGTTAACGATGCCTGTCAGACTATTAGAGGAATGCCAGGCGTCTTTGAAAGAGTCAAACGGTCATTAAGGCGTCGATTAGACGCCTGTGTGGAGGTGGGAGGTGGACATGTCGAACATTTACTCTGAAGCATTTAACATCATTTAATTAAAATCAAATTGTTATCAACTTACACGAATAAAGTTTAATTTTGTTTAACAAGGTTTCAATTTCCTAAATACAAGAATTGCTCGTAACTCGGAAACGCGCGATTTTCGGACACATGTTTATATGGGCTTTTTTACTTGCCTTGGTGTGTAGAGTAATACCTCAAAGTTTGGCGATACATTTTAAAATCACCCTGTATAGACTTTGATTTATTACAAAATATTGGCAATTTCCTATACTCAGTATACAGAGTGTATGTTAAACATGTCACCAAACTTTACAGGTGCCTTTTTTGCAGAATATGTTACCGGCATTTAGTTGCAAGACGACAGACAATCTTTTTATGCATAATGGTGCTCCGCCGCATTACCGAGTACATATCTAACTGCGAATTTTTAAATACTCTTGCGCAGAACGCTGGATAGAAAAGGACGCATCAGTGCCATGGCCAGCCCGATCTCCTGACTACAACCCCCTGGATTTTAATTTGCGTAGTTCCGTTAGAAGTTTAGTCTACTCGGCACCAATCCCAAATATCGAGGGTGCGACAGTCAATGAGTCGAAGAATGGAAACATACATTGCCTCAAATGGTTCACACTTGGAAGATTTATTGTACTATTTAAAACTAAACCTAAAAATAAAAAGTAGTAAAAATATGTGTGGTTTTTCTAGCACTATTCGAAGTCCTGTAGCTCGGAGGGGAGGCATTTTCGGACAATGTTTATATTCGGTTTATATTAAACAAAGTCTTATTTTGACGTCTACAAGGCGCCTGTAAAGTTTGGCGACATGTTTTAGATACACCTCTATAACAATAAAATTAGTTATAACAGTAATTAGAATAAAAACTACAACAAAATTGTACTAATACGCGACTCTATATTAAAATTCGGAATATACAATATACTTCTGGGTAATTCTCTCATTTCTTTTTAATATTAGGATATCTATTTGAATATTTTCCAGATGAATAGATAGAAGTTGATCCTCTTCCTAGTTCTCTATGGATAATTAAATGACTTAGTTGATGCAGTTAAAATATTTATTTGTTTTCAATTTTTATTTTTTATTTTTAATAACATGTTGCTGGTAGTTGTATCAAATACACTAAATTCAAAATCATTTTGTAGTTATTGATGTCTCCATTGCTGTGCATTGTTGATAGCAAGGTTACTATGCAATCTTTCTTTGGAACGTAGGAGCAAATACTAACCTTGCCATCTGCGCTGAGTCCAAATATTGAGCAGTGTTATACCTTATCTCTACTCTTCTTCATCTTCTTTGAAATGCACCCCTTGTTTTGCTTCAGAATTTCAACCATTGAAAGGTTCCACGGGAGCAATAAAGGAGTAACGCGCGCCGTGATAAAGTTGTCCATGGTGATGTTTCGGCTAGACCCCTTGAACTGTTAGCATAGGTCTCTAGCAACCCGCTGCCTTTTTCCTTTTCAGGACCGTTCATCCCTTTCCCCAGTAATCTGCCCAGTAATAGGATACGACGTTTCCGCATCACAAGCCCACCACACCTTTATACCATCCCACATAACCAAAGTTAACCTCGCCTGTCCAAAAAGTGACCATTTTTTAACCTGGAAAGATGACTTGTATACGGCGACTTTTTCATGTCTTTTAGACATCCCTAACAGTTACCACCACCACGGTATTCCTAAAGTTTAACTTATTCGCAACAAAAAGTTAGTCTTAATAGTTACCCGTATCGTAACCAGAAAAGTTGTCTTTTAAGTAACCTTGAAGTATAGAGTACGACCACTTGTCTTTTTAGTGCCCGTGGGGGGTTAACTTTTGGATAGCTTGTCAATGCGCATCTTTAAAAGTCATCCAAATGTCATCCTAAAAAGTTAGTTTTATTTCAACCGAAAATATTGACTTTTGACTAACTTTAAAGTTTAGGATATGAACACCTGTCTTTTTAGTGCCCGTCAGGGGTTAACTTTTGGATAGCTTGTCAATGCGCATCTTTAAAAGTCATCCAAATGTCATCCTAAAAAGTTAGTTTTATTCCAACCGAAAATATTTACTTTTGACTAACCTTAAAGTTTAACATATGAACACCTGTCTTTTTAGTGCCCGTGAGGGGTTAACTTTTGGATAGCTTGTCAATGAGCATCTTTAAAAGTCATCCAAATGTCATCCTAAAAAGTTAGTTTTATTCCAACCGAAAATATTGACTTTTGACTAACCTTAAAGTTTAAGATATGAACACCTGTCTTTTTAGTGCCCGTGAGGGGTTAACTTTTGGATAGCTTGTCAATGAGCATCTTTAAAAGTCATCCAAATGTCATCCTAAAGAGTTAATTTTATTCCAACCAAAAATATTTACTTTTGACTATCCTTCGAGTTTAAGATATGAACACCTGTCTTTTTAGTGCCCGTGAGGGGTTAACTTTTGGATAGCTTGTCAATGAGCATCTTTAAAAGTCATCCAAATGTCATCCTAAAGAGTTAATTTTATTCCAACCAAAAATATTTACTTTTGACTATCCTTCGAGTTTAAGATATGAACACCTGTCTTTTTAGTGCCCGTGAGGGGTTAACTTTTGGATAGCTTGTCAATGAGCATCTTTAAAAGTCATCCAAATGTCATCCTAAAGAGTTAATTTTATTCCAACCAAAAATATTTACTTTTGACTATCCTTCGAGTTTAAGATATGAACACCTGTCTTTTTAGTGCCCGTGAGGGGTTAACTTTTGGATAGCTTGTCAATGCGCATCTTTAAAAGTCATCCAAATGTCATCCTAAAAAGTTAGTTTTATTCCAACCGAAAATATTGACTTTTGACTAACCTTAAAGTTTAAGATATGAACACCTGTCTTTTTAGTGCCCGTGAGGGGTTAACTTTTGGATAGCTTGTCAATGAGCATCTTTAAAAGTCATCCAAATGTCATCCTAAAGAGTTAATTTTATTCCAACCAAAAATATTTACTTTTGACTATCCTTCGAGTTTAAGATATGAACACCTGTCTTTTTAGTGCCCGTGAGGGGTTAACTTTTGGATAGCTTGTCAATGAGCATCTTTAAAAGTCATCCAAATGTCATCCTAAAGAGTTAATTTTATTCCAACCAAAAATATTTACTTTTGACTATCCTTCGAGTTTAAGATATGAACACCTGTCTTTTTAGTGCCCGTGAGGGGTTAACTTTTGGATAGCTTGTCAATGAGCATCTTTAAAAGTCATCCAAATGTCATCCTAAAGAGTTAATTTTATTCCAACCAAAAATATTTACTTTTGACTATCCTTCGAGTTTAAGATATGAACACCTGTCTTTTTAGTGCCCGTGAGGGGTTAACTTTTGGATAGCTTGTCAATGAGCATCTTTAAAAGTCATCCAAATGTCATCCTAAAAAGTTAGTTTTATTCCAACCGAAAATATTGACTTTTGACTAACCTTAAAGTTTAAGATATGAACACCTGTCTTTTTAGTGCCCGTGAGGGGTTAACTTTTGGATAGCTTGTCAATGAGCATCTTTAAAAGTCATCCAAATGTCATCCTAAAGAGTTAATTTTATTCCAACCAAAAATATTTACTTTTGACTATCCTTCGAGTTTAAGATATGATCACCTGTCTTTTTAGTGCCCGTGAGGTGTTAACTTTTGGATGGCTTGTCATTGAGCATCTTTACAAGTCATCCACATATCATCCTAAAAAGTTAATTTTATTCCAACCGAAAATATTGACTTTTTAGTAGCCTTAAAGTATAGGATATAGCGACATGTCTTTTTTACTACACACTGAGGGTAACATTTTGATAGTGTACTCCTTCATGGAATAATAATAATTAGTACTGTTACGGCGTATGCTACTGGAATATTACAAAATAGTCAAATCAATTTAGCTATTGGCCGAATACCTTATTATGATTAAGTATAAAAATTATTTACAATTTACATTAAAACTTTGAACTGGCTGTACCAGTTCTATTTTTGCTTTATATCATATTATATCATTTTACAGTAATAAAAATAGAAATATTAGTTGTTAAATTATAGGAATAAATTATATATTATGTTACCACGTGTTTATTTTTAAGCGATCGCCCAGGGCAATTTTTAGAAAATGTGTTTGCTATTCCTTTGCTATTTATTCTTAGTTACCTGCGGTCTTAAGCGAAAAAACTAAGAAAGTAATACTAAATATGATTTTCTTCTTCTAAATATGATATTCTTCTAAATATGATTGTTACTTGTCTTTAATTTAAAATTGGACATAATATATTTTGTCCATTTAAGATTTGTCTTAAAGATGTACATATGTGTTTACGTGGCAACAAAACATGGAAACAATAAAATTTTGGTCGTTGCGATGTAGAAAAGTGTTTCTACGAAGAAAAATATTGCTAATTAAAAGGAGAGCACTTTCTGTACTGGTTCGTTGACCGGTTATCTTTTCGGTACTTGTCCGTCCCTGGTTCCCAGAAAAGCGACCCTCTGTTGCTGGTCGTTCGGGTAAATGCCCTTTCAGGTAAACGAGCGCTATACCGCCGGCGACAGCAACAAGGGATTATCCAAGCGAAGGAAGAATGCTTACCATACTATATATATTTAATGAACTTTAGTTTCCGGATAATTTATTGCAATTTATAAACAACAGCCTCCCAAATATGAAACGGGCCAAAATGTAAAACTATCAAGGGGGTGTCGGGAAAGGTTACCCATCGGATAAAACATGACTAACCATCCAAATAAGCTGCAGCTGCGCTGTGGCGTACCCCCGCGATTGGTTATTTTTAAGCCACCCCATCCGTGTACGTTATGACGTTACCATATTGTGTTCATCCCTTGATATTAGGAGTTGTTATTTGTAACTGCAGTGGTTTTGTAATTGTATTCTGTGTGCATCGTTTGTAATAATTAAGGTAAGTTTACATTTTCCTTTTTCGTGTAGGGTTTAATTACTTTTCAATCCATGGATTGTAGATGTACCGTAAATATTCCAAAGGACATAAGTACCGACTTACGCGGCAAATCTAGCCGAGGACGCTGCTGTTTCAATTAAACTTGAAAGAATCCATTTACCTACTTGCCTTAACATTTTTTTTTTGTTATTATAAAATGTATTTGAAGATATGAGAATACACTATGTGTTAACAAATTGTTTACTTTCAGTTGCAGTGCGGAAGATTATTCCAAGTGCCACAGAGTGGATCTGAAAATCTGCAGAACGACTGAACAAATTTTTGTAAAAATGTATAATAAATAATAGTGATTGGTGTAATTATATTATAGCTGTAAAATCTTTTTAAATTATTGTAAATACATAAGTTAGTAATTTTATTATTAGTATGAATAGAAAATAGCTGCATATACATTTTTCCGCGTTTTTAAATAAATTTCTTTGTAAATAATTGTAAATATGTATATTAGCAATTTTATTATGACTGTTAAACAATTATTGGTATATTAAATAGAAACTACTTCTACATACATTTTTTAAACGTTTTTTAAAATAATAATATTTGTAAATTATTGTAAATATGTATACCTATTAATCATTATATAACTGTAAAATACATTATTTGTATAATACATATGTTGCATTTTTATTTACGCGTTGTTAAGATAAAAAAAGGTAGCTTTTGGTTAACCTTAATTCAATCTTTAATACCATTCTTTGGATATCTGCTAGGGTTGCCTTATAAATACACTTATAAGGTTACCTTTTGAGCATGATAAGAAGCTGACTTTTAGTTAGTTTTTCAGTTCAACTTTTGGACGCCTCTTAAATATATACTTTTGTACAGTCTATATAGTTATCTTTTTCTCATCTTTAAAAGATGACCTTGGGATATCCACTCGGGATTGCATAAAGGTGAACCACAGTGGTTAACTTTTGGGTATGCTGACGAGTTGTCCAAAAGATGTCTATAAAAGTTAGCTTTTGGTTAAGCTGACGAGTTATCCAAAAGATATCTATAAAAGTTAACTTTTGGACACTTTTTAAGGCTAACTTTTGAATGACTTTGAGGACGCTTTAAAGTTACCCTATGGTTAGATAATTTGTGACATAGTTGACCTACAGGACAACTTTAGGTTAACTAATGGTAACTTCGTCTATATTGAGAGGTTAACTATTGGTTATCTTTTAGGTAATTTTGGTTGTGTGGGATACTTCGCAGACTTGGAAGGAATGTATTTCGTAAACCTGGTCCTACCTCTGAATGGGAAAAGCTGTTCATCTACGTTAATGCAATCGGTTGGAACATATTTCGATGCTAAATTAGCTTTCAACTGCAACCAGAGATCCGTTATAGCTGCTGCCTTGTTTTCGTTAACTCGCTCACTTCTGGTATTCTCGTTGTCAAAGCGTACGTACCGGTATATTTCCAGAAATGTGTTAAAAATTAATTCTTGGGAGATAGTAAAATAATTATTTAGGACATACACGTAAAGATTTTAAGGTAACTTTCACAAAACTGTTACAATTTGCAGAATTATTTACGTATTTCACGCAAAAATTGTTAATTATCATAAAGCCTAATCGAGCCTAATGTACAAGTATCCAATTTTAAATAGATTTTCTAAGGAAAAACGCTGTAAATTTAATTGCCCCATTCATGTGTAAACAATATTTTAGAAAATAACCACGCAGATATTCCTTTTCCCATTTAAAACCAGTGAAGGTACCTTAACTGTGCGCAATGCGTATAAAAGTGGACTGTGTACATAAAGGTTAAGCAAGCAATTAAAAATTTAGTTACTTTAGCAAAGTACTTAATAAATTTTCTGTAATATCGTAACATTCTCTTGTTCTTGTCGTAGGCAAGGAGAATTTTTGAATAACTTTTACTTTTTCTAAATTAGGTTTTATCCCTTCGTTCGTGATAAGAACATCTCCTATATAAGCACCTAATTTAATTTTTAAATTAGCTTGTCTACATTTTTAAATTTTTTGATGTGTTCGTGATGCGATTTCGAATATACAATTATGTCGTCTAAATATACCATGTACATTAATTGTTGGGAGGTTAATCCTAACAGCGCCCGGTTAATTGGTCTTTGGAATGAAGCGGTTGTAGTTTTAAGTCCAAACGGCATACGTTTAAACTGAAAATATCAGTCCTCAGTCGAAAAGGCTGTCTTTTTCTTGTCTTCATCGTTATGTTCCATTTGGTGAAACCCTGACGTTAGGTCAAGAGTCGTGAAATATTCAAGTTTTCCGAGATTTTCTAATACACTTTCGATTCTGGGCAATGGGAATATTAATTTATCTTCGATTGTCTGTTCGTTTAGTTTTCTATACTCTATTACTATAGCGTATACGCCATTTTACTTTACCTGAGTTTTCTGCTTTTTTACGGACAACCCAAATAGGAAAATTTTAGGGGCTTTCTGATGGTTCAATAATGCTATTCTTTAACATATTACGAATTGGTCTTTTTACTTCGTCTCGATGTACTTGAGGCTACCTATATGCTTTGGTGTATTTAGGGGTATTGGTCTTAGTGCGTATATGATCTCTCGTTAAATTGGTAAAAGATAATGGGTACTAATTCATGAGAATAAAATATGTCTTTATATTGGTAACAGTGCGTAACACAGTGACTGCAATTAATGCACACTCTTCTTCATTTAGGTGTTTAGTATTGATATTTTTCAAATTATTCGTAGTCATTGATTTTAATGGATTTGGTTCCATTTTGATATTGTTAATTTCAAAGATAAAATCTTCAAGCATGAGAGCTTGATAAATATTGAAATTTTGTTCACAGTCCAAAGTTTTGAGGATTGTTGTTTTAAAGTCATTATTGTGTAATTTCAGTATTGCTCTGGGTGAACTGACTTCTTCGTTAAAATTAATTTTGTTACAAATTTTTGTACAATTTGTACCGCGATTGGATCGCGGGTAAATTTATAAAGGTTTCTGATCTAGGAAGAATACGGTTTATTGGTTCTACATGTGGTCGAAGTTTCGTGAAATTGCATTCATTTCGTTTCTGTTGTACTTACTTAATTTTGGATTTATTATATGAAAAGGGGAGTATGTTTTTTTTCTGTTTGTACACGCATCCATTAAAAATCAGTGCGTGCATTAATGTCTGCTAGTAAGTCGGGGATAAAGTCAAAAAGGTAGCAAAGATGTAAGTAAAATTGCTACTTCCTTGTGTTTTGTAATGCCATGAGAGGTTTTTATTTCAAAATTAAGATTTTGGAATTTTCCGGGAAATTTTCTCTTACAAATTGTCGGGAGATAATGGTTTTCGTACTACCAGTATCTAGTAATAATTCCTTATCGGTGCTAATGGTGACAAAAGGTAAATTAGTATTGATGTTTAAATTAAAAGTAAATATTTCCGAGGCTGATTTCCCCGTACTGAAAATCCGACTTCGTTTCGGAATTCTGATTATTTTGATAATGTTCGTAGTAATCGTCCTGTTGTCTACTACAAACTTCGTATTGTAGTTGTAACTCATCATTTTCGTAAGGTTCCAAATTTTGAGAATTGTTGAGAAGATTGCTGAATGTAATTAACAGGTCGGTCGTTTATTAAAGTTTTGGTGGGTTTGGCTTAATGGTCTTTTATCTATTTTCTGAATGTTGTTTGTTTGCATGGGTTCTGGTTTAAAATTTGATATAAAATTAGAGTTTGGTGTAAAGACGTTTTGATCGGGTCTCAAAAAGAGTTTGCGATATTTAAACCGCTTAAATATGATCTGAGTGCTAAAGATTTTGCATTTTATAATTTATATAAGTTTGAATTTCTGCTGCTTCATTATCTAAACCTATTTTACTATTTATAATAGCCAGTAAAAAACGTACTCTGTTATAAAATTCTAGTGCTGTTTCCTTGTAATTTTGTTTTAATTTTGCTAAAACAATGGTTAAATTTAATTCGCTTCTCTGGTCTCCAAAATTTTGAATCTAGTTAACTATCAAAATGGTATCCAGTTATTATTTCTAACACAGATTCTTTTAGTTTATTCCTAATTGATCAATAGTTTATTAATGTAGTCTAATGGGTTTTGAGTACCCAACTGATTTACAATTACTTCTACTTCCATTATAAATTCGGATAGGAATTTAGGATTGCCATTATAAATAGGTCGGAATTTCGGTAAGTAGTGACACTTGAAAACCTGGTGGGAATACTAATGTCATGATTTCTCTGTTTTGATTTTGATTTATGTTTTGATTTTAGTTTTTATTTTGCTCTAAATTGTCGTATTGAAAAATTGCGGATCTTATTAATGGTGTTGACATTTATATTTTTCACTTTTCTTAAAATATTATAATTTTATTGTTAGTAAACGGTCCTAATCAAGGCATTTATACGAACTATTAAAACTTCTTATCAACTTAAAAGAGTCCGCTGTAAATTTTGCTAATACTTACTAGTGTATTAAACCGGAGTCTCAAAATTAAATCTTCAAATTATGTTATTGGATTTCGATTTGTTTTAAAATTGTTGCACTTAAAAACTTGTAAATGTGGTTACTGAAACATTTGTTGCTTTGATGCCTGACTTCGATTCGATTGGTCCAGGTGATGTCTCCAATAGACTGATTGAACCATTATTACCCCAATGGTAAGTGTCTCCAATAGACTGGTTTTTCGCTGCAGGTTTGCTCGGGTTCGGGGATGGTGTCCTGTGCTTTGCTTGCTGCGTTGAAGGATTACTTCAGGAGAGGTTTTGAAGTTTGAACCAGTCGTTTGAACAGGTCCTGAAGGTTCTGGATAAATTTTCGAATCTCTGACAAAGTATTGAAATACAAGAAAAAAACAAAACGATTTTTGGATTGATTTTTTTCAGATATCTTACCGACTGCGCCAGTTAATAATTGAAACTTCTTAACAAGGTTTTTAATCTCATACTTTCTGTTTTCATTTAATTCTGAGTGTAAATAATTCCAAAAACTCTTGCAATTACTGCTAACTACTGTAAACCGTTGCGAATTAGACCCATTTATAGTACATTTTCTACTTAAAATGCTCTAAGCTAAGGAACATAATGCTCGTCGAGTATGTGCAATATAAGTACGTACGGCATATCTGCCCAAGCCTGGTTATAAGTCATAAAATACTGTGTACATTTTCAAATATGATCAGAAACGAAATTCAGCTTAGTTGGTAGGTATCTTTGTATTCGTTATGACGTTTGAAGCGCAAGTTAAGCATTGAAACCTCTTAACAAGGTTTTTAAAAACGTTTATTTATTTACAATACGAAAAATATACTTAAAGCGTAATTAAAACTTTTGAGTACCTACAATGAATCTAGGAAAAAAGTGCCTGGAAAAAAGTGCCGACGGAATAAAGTGCCGCGGAAAAAAGTGCCGCGGAAAAAAGTGCCGATGGAAAAAAGTGCCGCGGAAAAAAGTGCCGATGAGTATCCCTCAGCTTACCTGCTAACCATTTTTTGTTTTCTTTTATGAGGAATGAAAATCCCTCAGCTTACCTGCTATCCATTTTTGTTTTCTTTTATGAGGAATGAACATCCCTCAGCTTACCCCCTAACCATTTCTTGTTTTCTTTTATGAGGAATGAGCATCCCTTCGTGTTACCATCTTATTTTTTTTAGCCATTTTTCTATATATATATAGTATATTACCAGCAAAGAGCAATTAACCTGAACACAGACTAAGGCGCCATGTGCACAGATTTTCGTACCATGTACACAAACTGCATTGACCATCTCCTTTTCGTGCAATTTCTTATTTATATACAGAGTGATGATAAAGTATCGCACAAAAATCATATTCTGGTTAGTTAATGGTTTTGCGAAAAATCCTGAGACCCGTCGATTTTTGTTTTTAAATTGCCATTCAGACATATAATTTTTAACCCCCCACCCCCCAACCCCTAAGTGCTAGCAACCCCAACTTTAAAAATTTAAATAGAAAGATACCCTTTGTGATACCTCTTTTTATAGGTCTTCTTATTCTTAATATAACTAAAAAAAGTTTTTCAAAATCGATTGATAAATAACGGAGATATTTAACAAACTGTAATCAATGTAAAAAATGGGGTTGACATTCAACAAAAAATTATGACGTCACAGCGTAGAAATAATGGCACAAATCCTGAGACCCGTCAATTTTTGTTTTTAAATTGGCATTTAGGCAGGTAATTTTAATCCCCCCACCCCTCAGCCCCTAAGTGATAGCAACCCCAACTTTAAAAATTTTAATGGAAAGATACCCTTTGTGATACCTCTTTTGATAGGTCTTTTTATTCTTAATATAACAAAAAAAAGTTTTTCAAAATCGGTTGAAAAATAACAGAGATATTTAACAAAATGTAATCAATGTAAATAATGGGGTTGACATTTAAAAAAAAATTATGACGTCACAGCGTAGAAATAATGGGCGATCAAAACCACACTTTTAGGTCAGGAAGTGCCCTTTTTAATGTTACCATTTACGGCGTGTTTGAGCCGTTTCTTGTCGAATATTGATATTTTCATTTGATTACATTTTGTTAAATACCTCCGTTATTTATCAACCGATTTTGAAAAACTTTTTTTGCTTATATTAAGAATAAAAAGACCTATCAAAAGAGGTATCACAAAGGGTATCTTTCTATTTAAAATTTTAAAGTTGGGGTTGCTAGCACTTAGGGGTTGAGGGGTGGGGGGTTGAAAATTATATGTCTAAATGGAGATTTAAAAACAAAAATCGACGGGTCTCAGGATTTTCCGCAAAAACATTAAATAACCAGAATATGATTTTTGTGCGATACTTTATCATCACTCTGTATATAACCTGCGAAGAGCAACTAACCTGAACACAGACTGAGGCGCCATGTGCACAGATTTTCCTACCATGTGCACAGACTGCATTGACCATCGGCACTTTTTTCCGCGGCACTTTATTCCGCCGGCACTTTTTTCCAGGCACTTTTTTCCGCGGCACTTTTTTCCACGGCACTTTTTTCCGCCATCCACCTACAATAGACCAACTTTCTGTTTGAAGTAAAATCTAAGACTGAAGAGCTTATTTAATAAAATGTAATTTGAAACACTGTAAGTAGCTACTATACATCTCAGACTAGCGACCTATTAATAAAGTTCTGTATTTATAATAGTTATTAAGGTATCAAGGGTATTATAAGGATAATAACGATCCGAGGTCGATGGTGTACAACTCGAGGGCTTTAGCCCGAGGGTTGTACGTCGACCGAGGGCGTGATTATTCTTATAATACCCGTGGTGCCTTCAACGTTTAATGTCCTACTAGTCTGTTATTTAATTCGATTTTTTTAATTTTGAGGTTGTCAATTTGACATTTAATTTGTACCTATTGACACTAAATCAAGACTACTTTATATTTTAGAATGGTTCTGTACTTCCATGGTAATATTCAAAATAATGCCCTAGGGCCTATTAAAAAAATAATAGGCCTATACCTTATTTTTTTTAACTACGGCCTGGATGTAAACAAAACCACGTGATCATTTCTAGTGTACGTTTACAGTGGTGCGTATTTACGTAAACTAGCGCGCGGGGTAGTTTAAACCATAGCTGCAAAGAATAGTTTCACTGGGCGCCGCCGATTCCATTTTAAATAAATCTAAATACTAAAACACCAGATATCATACACAGATGACGACAAATGCAACTGCAATTAACGCACGAATCGAACGTAACTACTCCTACAGCAAAGGGGTGAAATCTTCTCGCTGCAACTACCAATGATATTGCAATGACGCTTTAGAAATTGTCACGTGGTTTTGTTTACATCCAGGCCGTGGTTAGAAAAAATAAAGTGTAGAGTATTATTTCTCAGTTAATATATCTCAAAATAAGGTGATTATTGCAAAATAACTGACTAGTAGGACATTAATGTAATAATTACCCAACTCAATAACTTGAATTTGTTCTGACGTTGTATTTCGTTTAAGTAATAGGATTATACTATATGGATATATGGATTATAAAATAAAGAGTAAAAAATTGCTTAATCTTTTTACATCCTCTTAATTTTGCAACGCAGCAGAACGAGAAATTAATTATAAATCTTGTAAAAGCAGAATACGGAGAAATAATGCAATTACCTACGTTTACGATCCCTAAATGTGACAGAAAGGTCTGTTTCCGGATGTTTTGACTATATAAAATAAATTTTCATTTTAATTAGGCAATGGTTAGTTAATAATTAATATACCTACTTCGCTCCTTACACGTGTAAATAATAAAACAATAAATAACTGTGCAAGTATTTTATATGTTACTATTATAAGATCCATAATTAATAAAAATAATAGGGTTAGTTCATCACGTGATCTACGTTTTTCGATTGTTGGAATACGGTAACCGAAAATGTATTAATTTCGTTTACCATCATAATAGGTAGGTATATTAAAATGCGTTCTGAAAACTCCCGTGACGTTTAAAGTGTCAAATGGAAAATTCGGTTAGCCAATATAAAAATCATTACTATTAATTTGTTGAATAACTAGGAATAAAATTAATCAAAATGTGTTTCAATAATTCAAATGTCCTGTGGTTTCACTGTAAACTTGTGTGTACGTCATCAGTGACGTAATACCAGCCTCTGGTAGTGCCAACATAAAATGCTTGCATACTGTAATTTTTCATATTATCGTATTGTAAATTTAGTAAGTTCTGATGTAGTTTTGACGTCATTGTCAATGGATGACGTGCGCGCAAGTTTACGGTAAACCAGTTTTAGCCCACCCAAATTATCCAAAAAATTGGCAAACAGAAGAAAAAATCTCGAAGTTTTGGAATTTGGCACAGTTGTTCATTAGAGTGTCCTGCATAACACACTAAAGGTCTCCGACGATGGGAAATGAGCGAGAGGCAGGGGGGCCTAAAGGTCTCTTTTTTAACTTTTCCTTAAATATCTCGGGAAATATTGAGTTTGGAGAAAAACTAGTCTTAGACAAAGTTATACTAGAGTTAATTCTCTACAAAAAAGGTTATATTCACGTTTTCCGTAGTGTCAACTGTTTTGTGAATGAATGGGGGAAGTTTCGAAAAAAAATCAAAAATCGTGTTTTAGGGTTTTATTTGTTGAAAGCAATCATAAAATTTAAATATATGCATATTACTTCATACATAGTGTTTATTATGTTTATAGGTTGTATGCAGTGTACACTATAATAGTGCGCGCATAAAGTTTGGTATAATGGAAATAATTCTTTTCTCGGGAAATTTAAAGAAAAACGGTTTGACACGTCAAATTGATTTATTTTAAAAGAAACATTTTGAGATCATTTTCATTTTACTACCGCTTTCCGGTTTCAAGCAGTGACGTCATCGATATTTTTTTTAAATAGCAACCCCCTATTGTTTTGGCAAATTTGGATAGATAATGAAATTCTGAATTCAAAAATATCAACATTTATGGTATTCAGACTGACTAATTTTTGAATGTAATCAAATGAGTGATTTTTAAAATAAGTTTATTTTTTCAAAAAAACAAATTCTTTTGCGAGGAATTGGTAGGTACTGATTCCTGTTACAAAAAGTGAGTTCCAGTATGGATAAGAACCATACCAACATCGTTTCCTCAAAAAAGTAGTTGGTTAGTAAAATAAACTTATTTTAGAAATCATTTATTTGATTACATTCAAAAATTAATATCTCTGAAACAATCAGTCTGAATGCCATAAATGTTGATATTTTTGAATTCAGAATTTCATTATCTATCCAAATCTGCCAAAACAATAGTAATAGGGTTTGCCAGCCAACAAAAGTCTTCTAGAAAAGATTTTCGTTTGCACTTTGTTGCTAAAATGTGAGACCCACTGGAAATCATTCCCCATCCCTTAAGAATGCAAAATCACCTGGTCGTCCAAAAATCGTCGTGTGCAGGGGGTGACTGGGGGTGATTTTCCAAAAATTTGCAAAAAAAATTTCTCGTTTTTAGATCTACGTCAGCTGGCCATGGTTCAGTTAAATTCTCATGTCAATATTTTAATTCGAAATATAGTTTTTTGCGCTACTGTGCTCTATTTCATTGTTTACCGCAGCTATTTCCAAGACAGTAAGTTATGTTTACTAGTTGCTAAGGATAAAGTCGTCGGTAATAGTATATTACATACCCAGGTGGAAAGAGTTTCATTTCTATCGAGAGCTAAGATAGCTGGCCAAGGCACGAAGTGCCGAGGTCAGCTAATGCTCCAGATAGAAATGAAACTTTCCACCGTGGTTTGTATACTATTTTATTTTCAACCATCTAAAACAGACGGGAATAAAAATAAAAAATATTAATATTTTGAAAAAAACCCCCGACATATTGACAAATGCATACTCCTGTATAACTGTAACGACCTGCTTGATTATGCTCCACTGACGTTTCTCTCAGTGAAACATAAAATTAAGCATATAAATATTAAATATTTCTATTGCTACTTATAATAACTCCAATGTTACAATTAATTTGAACACTACTAATTAGTTTCATTAGTTTTTCCTATATGTTTCGAATAATAAAATGAAAATACTACAATTTTGATATTTTTACTTTGCCACCCGCCAGGTGGAAAGTGATCACTTTCCACCTGGCTGGACGGTGACAGTTAGTAAACGTCGAGTTTCCAACTTACAAAAACGTCAGAAATGCTGTCATTACATATATGGTTGAAAATAAAATACTTTGGGGTTCTAGAACGGTAAGTAAATTTACTCAAAACGAATGTGCCATGTAATTTGATATGTAATTTGTAACGTCAGTCACAAATGTCAGTTTAGTTAAAGAAAATGAATGCAATTTCCAATGTTAGTTAAAACAAATCCTGGAGCTTTTAATTTCTCATTTCTTATAACAAAGTACGAAAGCAAAGATTTTTCATCAATATTTGTACTTTTCTTGCTACACCAATTTTTAAAATGATTGTAGGTACTACCTTCGTAGCGTCTCTCTAGACTTGTCAGGAATGAGAACCGAACACCCCACATTCCAAGCTTCTTCTATTTCGTTTTCGGAATCATTTTCATTAATTTTTAGCACGGAACTCAAAATAATTTTCACAAAAAACTGCAATGGCGGTAACTGTTTACAGATTGCTATAGAAACGCAATATATCAAGCGACAATACGGCAACGTGATGCGGAAACTGACAATTATCGCATTTGAATCTGTATTAATTATTAGTTTATTAAAAATTCTTTTTACCGGATTCAGTAGCGCAAAAAACGTCATAAGCATCACGAACGTTAAGGACTACCGATCTCAGACAATAATTGGAATCGTCGCTGCGCTCCTCCTCCAAACTATTGTCTTCGATCGGTAAAATGTCCTTACCGTTCTTAATACTTAATATACTATTTTGCGCTACTGTGCTCTATTTCATTGTTTACCGCGGCTGTTTCCAAGACAGTAAGTTATGTTTACTAGTTGCTAAGGATAAAGTCGTCGGTAAAATACTTTGGGGTTCTAGAACGGTAAGTAAATTTACTCAAAACGAATGTGCCATGTAATTTGATAAATTAATGTCAGTCACAAATGTCAGTTTAGTTAAATAAAATGAATGCAATTTCCAATGTTAGTTAAAACAAATCCTGGAGCTTTTAATTTCTCATTTCTTGTAACAAAGTACGCCAGCAACGATTTTTCATCAACATTTGTACTTTTCTTGGTACACCAATTTTTAAAATGATTGTAGGTACCTTCGTAGCGTCTCTCTAGACTTATCAGGAATGAGAACCGAACATCCCACATTCCAAGCTTCTTCTATTTCGTTTTCGGAATCATTTTCATTAATTTTTAGCACGGAACTCCAAATAATTTTCACAAAAAACTGCAATGGCGGTAACTGTTTACAGATTGCTATAGAAACGCAATATATCAATCGACAATACGGCAACGTGATGCGGAGACTGACAATTATCGCATTTGAATCTGTATTAATTATTAATTTATTAAAAATTCTTTTTACCGGATTCAGTAGCGCTAAAAACGTCATAAGCATCACGAACGTTAAGGACTACCGATATCAGACAATAATTGGAATCGTCGCTGCGCTCCTCCTCCAAACTATTGTCTTCGATCGGTAAAATGTCCTTACCGTTCTTAATACTTAATATACTATTTTGCGCTACTGTGCTCTATTTCATTGTTTACCGCGGCTGTTTCCAAGACAGTAAGTTATGTTTACTAGTTGCTAAGGATAAAGTCGTCGGTAAAATACTTTGGGGTTCTAGAACGGTAAGTAAATTTACTCAAAACGAATGTGCCATGTAATTTGATAAATTAATGTCAGTCACAAATGTCAGTTTAGTTAAATAAAATGAATGCAATTTCCAATGTTAGTTAAAACAAATCCTGGAGCTTTTAATTTCTCATTTCTTGTAACAAAGTACGCCAGCAACGATTTTTCATCAACATTTGTACTTTTCTTGGTACACCAATTTTTAAAATGATTGTAGGTACCTTCGTAGCGTCTCTCTAGACTTATCAGAAATGAGAACCGAACATCCCACATTCCAAGCTTCTTCTATTTCGTTTTCGGAATCATTTTCATTAATTTTTAGCATGGAACTCCAAATAATTTTCACAAAAAACTGCAATGGCGGTAACTGTTTACAGATTGCTATAGAAACGCAATATATCAATCGACAATACGGCAACGTGATGCGGAGACTGACAATTATCGCATTTGAATCTGTATTAATTATTAATTTATTAAAAATTCTTTTTACCGGATTCAGTAGCGCAAAAAACGTCATAAGCATCACGAACGTTAAGGACTACCGATCTCAGACAATAATTGGAATCGTCGCCGCGCTCCTCCTCCAAACTATTGTCTTCGATCGGTAAAATGTCCTTACCGTTCTTAATACTTAATATACTATTTTTAATTTTAAAAATACCGTGCGCAATGTTATCATATAGAGCGCCTTGAAGAATAAACGTTCGCCCTGAACAGTCATAATTGTGATATTCTATAACTTGTCTTAACTTAACTCCAAGAACCTTTAAGTTAATCAAAGAAATTGTTTCTACAAACGTTCTAGATCTAAGATCGAGGATTACATTGCTTTTTTCAAATTCTCAATCCGATTAACAGTTTCGTGAAAAAATTGAAAATTGTAATACTATGCTGTGCCTTCGCTACCGGCCGTGAAGACGCGAGGAAGGTGCGGATTGCCGTGGCCGTGCAGTCGAAAAACGACTGTACGTCTCAGCGTGCATATAAGGCCGACAGTCGCCTATAACCGTGCAGTTTACGCGACTTTATTAGTAAATCTTCAGTTCGACGGCTTGATTTGACTATTATTTTGCTATTATTAATGGTAATTCGATTTTTCTATGATTTTTTCAATAATAATAGTTGGAAATACGGAATATTAGCAGGTAGTGTAGAAGTTTTGTTGAATAAGCAATAAGTTAAAAATAAGAAAAATAATACCATTAATGATAATAGTGTGCAACAGGCAACCCTTAAAGAGGGAGAAGAAAGGACTTATTTTATTTGCTTATAGTCTAGTACCTAGTAGATACATAATAAAATCGAGTATAAAATGTAAAATACTGGGGTAGAAACATTCTCCTGTAAGAATTATTGATATTTTTAATTGTACGATAGGAAATTTTATTTCCTTAGAACTATTATGCAGAGTCAGAAAACTTCTCTCATTGTTAGATAATACCTATATCTTCAGGGGCAAATATACGGCGAATATTACTATTGCCCTTATTGGCACATGTTATTGGGCCATACATTATTTGCAGGAGCCAACACAGTTAATTCGTTTTCTTTTATAGGAAGACAGAGGCCCTGCACACCCTGAAATAAATTCGGCGTCAAGAGATTCGGAGGCTAAGGGTTTAAAAACCTTCCCTTAAATATTGAAAAATTTCTAACTTATGTGGGCTAATTCAAATATGAGTGTTGTGTCTAGGGCAGGGCGATACCATGAAACGGTTATCGAGTATCGTAACCAATGATGTTTAACCAAGATATGCCACTAGGCTCCGCCCCATAAATGCTGTCAATAGTTAAATATAATTTTTCAATTGGTCGTATTTTTAAAACACAACACGCAACATTAAAAATGAATGGTTTTTGAATTTTCCGCTTTTAAGTATTTGAACCATGTACCATGTGCAACTGGCTTTAGTGTCCATCACGTTCAAGGGGCGGAGCCTAGTGGCATGCTTGGTTAAACAAAGTATAAAGTCCGTTTTTTTTTTAAGATCCACCACCTGTTGCTTTCAGTTGGTATAAAAATAAAATTGAAATTTTTAGTAATTTTTGTCAATATATGGTAACATTGATTCAAAGATCAATCACAATGTTCTGTCATTTCAAATTTAAATTATTTAAAAATGTTAATTAAAATATAAAGAAGACTAGGTACTCTAATAGAAGATTTATTTTTATTGATGAAACCCCGATTTACAAAAACGATTCTGCTACTAAATCTTGGACTATTGACATTTTGACAAACTTCCCAAGAAACATTAGAAATTAAGGAAAGCAGGTTTACAGTGCTCCATCCTGGGTGTGTTGAGGTTTCTTAGATGGATGTAGATGCTTTTAAGTAAGACCCAGAAACAATGATCGGGATTATCACAAAACGATGAATAGTCAGCTATTTAAAGAGTAGATTAATCAATTAATTCCAGCTCTACCATCTGATGGTTTTAAAACTGTTATTATTTTTGACAATGCCCCATTTCATTCTGTCCGTTTGGAGAAACCTCCAACACATTATTCCAACAAAACTGCAATGGAAAATTATTTAATAAGTGTAACGTCCCATTTTAACTTACATGTACAAAAGTTCAATTATGGCAGCTGATAAATAATTTAGGATTATTCAAAATATACCGCCAATCGTAATATATAAAGAATAAAGGTGAAGATTCGGATACAGATTCAATTTTGAACCATATCTCTCATATGATGATTCAGAGTTTGAACCGCCCTAATCTGATTCTGAAAATAATCCCAATTATTCTAATTTGCCTGATTACATTTTTTCTATTCTTACCTCGAATTATTTATATATTAATTATTATAAAACTATCATACTTCTTATTAAATCGAGCGAATTTACATAAACTCAGCATATATCCACATAAATCAACAATATTTAACAAAATATATTAAAATACTTCTTGTGAAAATCACTTGTCAAAATTAACCATTAAATTTATTAGTCCTAACCCTACTTTAAAAATTACTAAAAAATTTCACCAACAGCGTTGCCAAACATACTTTCGAGAGAAATTGCAAGGTTGGTGGATCTTTAAAAAAAAACAGACATGCATTTTAAAATAAACAGTACCAAAACACGTTCATATTCATTGTTTACGGTATGGGTCGCGGATACAGTACTCGCAAGTCAGTTACTCAGTTCACAGATAACAAAAAATAAAAGTGTAATTAGTAGTTTCGATACTTCGATACTTTCGATACTTCGATACTTTCGATACTTCGACATTTTCGATACTTTCGATACTTTTGAATATTGGTATCGATATTCGATATCAGTCCAAGTATCGATACTTCGAGTAAGTATCGATACTTTGCTCAGTCCTAGTTGTGTCCCTTGTGGGGTTTGTGAGCTAATTTATACACTAAATTTACATTACAACAACATGAAATGAAAGTATGCAACCAACCAATCATCTTGGTAATTTTTCAGCAAAGCAAACCCAGTAGGTACATGCCCAAACCAAGGTGAGACGCAAACGACAACATAAAAACATAAAATTCCCCAGAATTTATTGTGTTTACCGGTTTTTGATTTTTGTTGTCTTGTGTATTTTAGTTTCCAGTGTATTTACCCGTAGTTTACTGAAACAATCGTTTTGCTATTAATTGTAGTTTAATAGTTCTCGTTCCACATTTAATTAGATTAGATTTTCAAATTTATAAAATAAGTATAGACTTCCAATTGCGTCTAATACCTAGTATAGATTTTGAAAAATCTTGCCTGTACTTAATCTTTAATTTTTCACGGTTCGTGTGGGTACTTGTGACTTACAATAACATAGTACAATGCATAGGTTAGATCAGGTACAATGGGTAAAGTTAAGAAAAACAAAATTTTGGTTACTGATTTAGCCACTATCATCTCAAGCAGCAAAACCTCCGTTGCAGGTTTATTAAACACGCATTATAAAAAGCAGTAATTTATTCAGAATTGTGCATCCGCCTTAATCTACGAAACAATTTGAAAAATCGACTAATTTTGCATACGCTTGTTCGTAGAAGAAAGAATGAAATAAGTGCGATAACAAAAACTCTGGGTACCATGAGTAACTACGATGAAAATGGAATTGGCTGTTCAGTTTCTCATGATGAACCACAAATTGGCATTTTAAAAAATTCTTAAACGAATCTATCTCCGAATTTGAAAGATGATATGCAGGAACTCGCCAACATTCCTCATGCAGATGAAATAATATCACCCCCTGTTTCCATCTTTAAAGCAAAATTTGCCACATTTAAATTTATGGTCCAATTTCCTGCGTCAGATTTGCGGCTCAAAAACAACGCTGAAGAACGGCGCTTATTTTTAAAGAAACAGTTGATAAGCAAAGGGTTCACTTGTGTTTTGGTTTTCAAGGGAGCTCATAGACTATTAAAGCCAAACGGTCCAGCTATCGTGGAATACGCAAAGTTTCATCATACTGATTGTCGCAATTTCCGTATAGAATGCTTTCTTAAAGTAGATTCTATTAACTTCAAAATACTGTATAATGGACCTGCAATACCTAATCATAAAGGGGAAGAATTTTCTTATACGCTAAGAGGGTCGGAACGAACGATGGTAAAAAGGAAATTATTGCATGAAACGCCAGCTCATGTTTGTGCACAGAACATTAAAAATGCAGACGTGGGTGCTCTTCGAGATGGTAATTGGCAAAATATTCGTTCTTTATCGGTGTACCGCAAAGCCAAATCTGAAGGATTTGCAGAAGACGACTTAGATGCTGATGATTTTGTGGATATTGTTTTGCGAGGTTCTCTGGAGCAGCAAAATGATTCTAAATACATTCAATTTCCCTCCGGTAGAACATTGGTATATTTGTTTAGCAAACGTAATATATCCATTTTAATAAAAGATAATCCGAATGCCACTGTATATTTTGATGCCACAGGTTCTGTTGTGAGGCCATCAAAATATGAAACGGGAAAGAGAATTTATTACTACGCAGGTGTATTAAACGTGAGAGGGAAGATAGTACCAATTTTTGAGTTAATTAGTTCTAAACACGATTCAACTACTATCGGCAGTTTCATGCGTTATTTTAAAATTTTTATAAAAACTACCTGCAGAAAAAAGTGGCCTATCATCAAAAACGTTGTATCCGATTGGAGTTTTGCTAACCTCATGTCTCTGTGTTGGGGGTTAAATGAAATGTCGTTATTTCATTATTTCTACTTGTGTCATAAATATGTTACAGGGAATATGGAAGGCAGTTTTATTTCGGAGATCATCCTTCTACATTGTTGTTGCGCTCATTTTATTAAAATGGTATCGAACAGAATGTCAAAAATGCGCATTCAAAAACCGCTTTCTAAACTTATATTGACTGCAATGGCGCTTATGCTGCAAACAACCGACTGGGGGCATTTAAATACCATTTTTAAAAACTTCATGATACTTTTGTTATCAAAGTATAATAATTCAGATATAACAATTGCTAAGGAAATGTTAACCGATCCTAACAATGTTGCAGTTGTTAATAGTTTATTGGAAGAAAAATTGGAATTTATAGAGTACCATGATGCCGACTACGAGTTTCCGGTAACAGGTCGCATTGTAGAATCGTCGTTTTACCTACATTCATTTTAGTAAAAGTTTTGAAGAAATTGAAAATGTTTATAATGTCACTTCTAACGATAGTCTGCCACTTAATCCTTATCGTGAACATTCTTTTGCAAAATATTTGCTGCTGTAGTACTATATGCCTTACGTACCTTTATGGACGGGCATTTTTAACAGTCCATCGTCAAACCATACCCGTTTCAGTAACGCAAATGCCGAGTGTTGGTTTAAAATTGTAAAAATTGATATTCTACAAGGTGCTACAAATATGAAGGTTGGTAGATTTGTAGAAGCTCTTAAAAACAGAATCGATACGGAAATTAAAGTTGTAGATCTGGCAATAGGGGATATGCCGAGGAATAAGAAAAATGAAGATAGGAAACGAAAACTTAAAGGTGATACAAAGAGTGTAAACGACGAAACTCAAGAGTTAGACGATCTAGCTTCTGTTGAAATATGGAACAGGAGATCGCATAAAAACAGAAAGGGTTATTTTGAAGATACATACGGCCAAGTTAATAATTTGTTTAGAAAAATAGAAGAGTCTACTACGCAAAAAAAGCAAAGCACTGTTGAAATCGCGACAGAACCCGAAATTCCTTTTATGAAATACGGTGATAAGTCAATTTTAGAATTAGACGAAAGGAAACTAACTAACGGATTGTTTTTGGATGGCAACTATTATATCTCTGTGCTGCATTAATTAGTATATCGTTTAAAGTAGGTACTTACCAAAATCGTGAACTCAATTTGAAAATAGTTCTTCATAGCACGGATTACGCAACTCTTGTTAGTGAGGACAATCAGCTACACTCAACCGCTAATCTGGATAATCGCAGCCTGTGGCTTACAGATCATATTATAGACTCCTGTGCTTTTGTTTCTATGGCACTCTGCGTACAAATGAATAACTTGAAATTGTAGGTAAAAACACAAGCTAAAGTATTATATTGTGTCATACATAGTTGAAATCAGAAGAATCCATAAGAAAAACAAAAGTTAATAGTCGATTGTTGGCTATTTTAAACAATATGAGAAAAGCAATCGCATAATTAGATTCCTCGTAAAAAAGTGTTTTAAAAATGTCTTAATGAAAAATTCGTAGTTTCACTTGTTTTCATTTTATCAACGAAAAACAAAAATCGGGAATTTTGATTTTTTTTAGATACTTTCTAAATTAAACGTCGTAGGTCAAATTTCTTTTCAGATTATTGATCAGCATTAAAATATGCAACTTTGCCTCCATTTAACCGACTTCGTAGCTCTTCAGCTAACCGAGATCCCCATGCTTAGCTTCGACAGACGGACACCCTGTACATACGCTCAGCTGTTGGGTGCTCCATGGTTAAATCTATCCGCTTTTGTCTTAAAATGCAGTGTTGCAATATGTCCCCAGGGAAATGATATTATGGGAACTTACCCACTCTCTTACTCTAGGGTAGAATGTGACTTAACGTTAACATAGTTCAAAAGTGCCAAACTTTTTAACAGAGTAAGATAAAAATAAACAAAAAATAGCAACTGAAAGATCATGTAATGTATATTGTTCCTAACAATGGTACCTATCTATGACAATTGATCTTAATTCAGCTGAACCGAGTTTAAACTCGAATTGAAAAACTGGCACTTAAAATACACTACATAAATCCTTCCTGCCAACTATAAATTGATTTTAAATTTTCAGAAACGCCTTGATTTTAAATTTTTGTATAATTGCAAATTCTAAATTATACCTATGCAAGGTACTATATGCACAATATGCAATTGTGACAAAAATGAATGTAGGGTGAAGAATTCTTTATTCAATTTTAATTCCATATAGTCGTTAAGATTTGAAATACCTACTGCTCTGTTTGAAATCTAAAAATTAAAAAACTTCATTAAAAATTGCAAAATCATTGATAAATTATGCAAACCGTAAGCATATTTATATTTCTTACTTAAAAAATCTAAAGCTACGGCCACAATTTTGGTGATGCTAGCTTTTCAATTTATATATTTACATTATGGAAAACAGTAAAATAAGAACCTCATGTTCAATACGAATATGTTGCTTTTTATGGATATTGAACTTCAATGAACCACACAATGAACAAACATTCATGAAAAGTTTCAATGACAGTTTATCCAACACTAGTTAGTACTGACTGAATTTAAGTAGGTAACTATAAATAAAAAGAATAACACACTCGAATCCTAAGCGAAAAAAACAGACTTAGCATATGGACAAGGGTTTTACAACAAACTTTAATTTTACCCCCCCACAAAATCATCCTCTTTTATTCTTAGAATTGTACAAGTATTTTTAGTGTTTCTATAAGTACACTGTTACTCCTTACGAAATTTTTTATAACTTTTAAATACAGTAGTAATAAGTAATAACATCCAAAGCTTCATCATTACTTTATTTCTACAAAACTTTTAATTAAACTTAAACTAATGTTACATGTTCCACTTAATACCAATATGACTTCTTGGGTATTCTTTCTTCCTGAATACCCATGTTTTGCATAATATCCATTTCAAAAGTTTTAAGTGCTGGTTCAAATGAAATTTCTGCTACGTCCGCTTCCACTGTATCTTTAGGTTGTTCTTTATATGTACCTTTTGATTTATAGTCTATTGTTTCTTCTGTTGTAGCAGGAATTGGAATAATACGCCCAGTTCTTAAAGAAACACGCACATGATCTCCAGATTCTGTATAACGCCACTCAAAGGGTGTAGCTTTCAGATCTGATGGATCAACTAATGCTACTTGATCCGTTACTAACAATGGAGCTTCCGATTGCACATACAAGTTCATGTTTTCGTTACCACGTCTCATTCTACGTAGATGACAGTTCAAACCTTCCACAATAACCCAATTTCTTTCCTGCACTATATATCTAACTATTCCTTGTTTACCTTTATCTTTTCCTACAAGCACTTCAACCCGATCACCCCTGAAATAACTCCACTTCTTAATTGGTTCTACAAAAACCTTTTTTCGTAACTGCCCAGGTGCATTTTGTTCAAAAAAAGCTGAAGTCCATGGTCTATTCATTGTAAATTTAAACTTTTTCCTTTGAACAACTGCGTTAGGCCTATACTGAATTCCTTTAGGATTCCTCCAATAAACTTGCTCCAGTGCTCGTTTTATGTATCGATCTGGAAGATTGGAATACTGTTTTGACCATTCACCTACCCTTGATAAAAGGATTTGCGTCAACCTCATCGCGGCTATCGCTCCTACAAATATACAATGTAATTACCTATCAATAAAGATTTGTTAAAAAATAGTTTTACCTCTTCTCTTTATAAAATTATTGTTGAATGTGTGATAAAAAGTGAGGTTATGTTTTAAAATATTACGTCAATGCCAAATCTATAGTTTTGTACAATATACAGTGGGACTGGGAATAAATAGTTATTTTTTATACAAGACGATAAAATTATATTTTATCGACAAGCGGAAAGTGTTTTCGCGAGTCGATAATTAAATTTTATCGTCGTGTATAAAATTCAATTTTTTTCAATAGCAGATGTTAAAAAAATAAGAAAAACTTGTAAAAAAACAATTTAAAATTAGATTATATTAAACCCGAAAATCTCAGTAGCAAAGGTTTCCATTCGGTTTCCATGGAGTTTCCAGAAAATTAAACTACTTTATCTATCCTTGCGGTTAAAGTGTTACTTTATCTACCCTTGCGGTTAAAGTTATGGTTAAAGTAATACTTGATCAACTATTTTTAGTCGAACAAAGCACACTTTAACATCTGCTATAGAAAAAAAATTATTATTTCTAATTTCCTTATTTTCAGTTAAAACTGAAGCACCATCTACACTGACGGAGGTTATTAACTGTTGGGGATTTACGAGTGGACACGCGGCATACTATAGTATATACCTACCTATAATATTTGTATTTGTGTTAAATAAAAAAAATTATATATCCCCGTATTTTATTTATTTTATCAAAATTTGAAAACGGCAGCGGTACGACCAGCCTCATACGAATTAAGCTGGCCATGGAAGCGGAGAACATCTCTGCATATTTCGCTACCTTAGCTACAAAATCATATTAGGCAGTTGCCTATCCATAGATAATATATTATATATGGTTATAGATGGGCGACTCACTGCGTGCGCAAGAAAATGTTTTTATAGTACTGGATCCCATCACCGACAGCGCTGAAACGAGACGCGCGCGGTATTTAAATATTGATTTTTTTATTATTATTATTAGATCATAATAAAAGTTCAAAAATAACAAACTTTGCTAGACCTAATTTTTATTAATATAAAACAAAGTAACTTTGATAGTTCAACAATAACTCTATATACCTAAATATCAAATTTGACAGGACTCTTCTACACCTGCTGATGTAGAAACATCGGGTTGTTGGATTTCACCTATTAATGAAAAATGGTATACACGTCGCAGGTTGAAAAATTATAAATTTTACCTGTTTAAATATAGAGTTGGCACTGCACCCCTTTTAAGGTTGGTCCTATTTCTGTTGCATTTAAATTTTGGATCATCACTAAAATGCCTGCCACAAACTCGGAAACTTGTTCTATTTTCTATAATAACATCTTCGGGATGTAGGGCCGTGACCCATGACTTGAAAAGCTGTTATATGAAACAATGGAATTAATATTATTTTTTATTAAGCATGCATTTTTTAAAATTTGTATAAACTCATGCGAAAACAAAATCAATAAGTATCTTGTTAACATAGGTACGTTTAAAATTTTCAAGCAAGAGTATAAAAAAAATTTACCGGCTATGTACATGTGTACTTTTATTAAAATCTTACCTCAAGGGCGTTTGGTAGAACGTGTATTTTTATGTTCTTGTATGTATTACCACAATTTGCCACTATACATTTCAAAACTATGATTAATAAATCAAATACTGCAGCCAAACACGACAAACACAAACGATACATAAACAAGAACCTAACCTAATATGTAGTACATATGCACCAAATGTAATATTTAAATCCGCGATTATAGGTAATTCCCCGGGAATCGCTTTTACAAAATAATATAAACAAATCATATTTAAATCGCGGTTGTGCCTTGCTACATGTTCCTACAGTGCTGCGAAAGGTGATGGGATCCGGAACCGAGGGTTTGCAACTAAACTTATTCTGCTACTTTCTGAACAAGTGCGCATAGCAGTGCCTATCTAAAGCCTAATTCTCATGGTTAGTACTGACGTCACGCCGCTGGCTCTGGATACAACACGTTTAAGGTCACTAAATATCACATTTAGTGACCTTAAACAGGTTCTCTTTGTGATGCCCTCTCGGGATGCAAGTATTATGATACTGCTATGTATTGTAACTCTGAAAAATGTTTTGCCGATTACTACAGTGCCTTCATTAATGATTGATACCTACGTGACCACAAAATATAGGCAACCCAACATACATAGTTGGTAAACCTTCATCCAATAATTCCCTAACTGATTGTATGTACGTAAATTAGGGCCTACATGACACTTTAGTTACTTAGTTTAGTTACAACGAGTACCAATCCTACCTGACTTCAACATTTAAATCTGAAACTCCCACGGACACCACGGATCAAAGGTCACGTGGGATCAATCTCATCATAATGAAGGCACGGTATCTAATAGATGGCACCACATAAAGGACCTGTCCACGGCCAAGTTCATTAATGACAGCTTAATGTGTCATTAATTAGTTGGCCGTGGACCTGCCAAAATCAAAATTGGAACGGCCATAAAACGTAATAGTTGTGCGAATGAAGCGAGAACTCATATAACCAACACCGACAGCATAGGAAGCTAGGCAACCAATCAATACCGAGACCGCAACGTGACCTTCGCCAAATCACTTTCGCATTTCAGCAATGTTTTGTTTGTATCGCGCGCCCTGTGGTAAATCCATAATATTTTTTTTAATTTAATCTTTAGTTTTTTAAATCTTTTTTATAATTTTGTTATGATATTCTTAATAAATTCGTGTTTTAAATTACTGTACTCAAAATATATTCGGTAAATTATTGGTTAATTGGATTGTACGTATTGCTGCGGTTTAATAATATTGTAGGTACTTGATGAACCATAAACATATTTGCAATTAATTTTAAAAACGAATGTAATTCGAATATCAACATAATTTAAAAAAAGATTTAAAAATCTAGGATTCAATTTTAAAAAATAAAAAAGCATAAAGCTAGCCATTTCCGGTTTCGAATCCAGACGCTTTACCGTTGAGCTAATGGGACAGATGTATTAATTGATAATTAAAAAGCTTCCAGATTGACCAGATTTAATTTTATATGGTATTCATAGTTTTCAGGGTTGCTAGTTTATCTCAGGGTTATTAATATAAATAAAAAAGGGATGAAGTCCTGTACACAACCTACGTTGATCCTTAAGCGAGAACTCATATAACCAACACCGACAGCATAGGAAGCTAGACAACCAATCAATACCGAGACCGCAACGTGACCTTCGCCAAATCACTTTCGCATTTCAGCAATGTTTTGTTTGTATCGCGCGCCCTGTGGTAAAGCCATATTATTTTTTTAAATTTAATCTTTAGTTTTTTAAATCTTTTTTATAATTTTGTTATGATATTCTTAATAAATTCGTGTTTTAAATTACTGTACTCAAAATATATTCGGTAAATTATTGGTTAATTGGATTGTGCGTATTGCTGCGGCTTTAATAATATTGTAGGTACTTGATGAACCATAAACATATTTGCAATTAATTTTAAAAACGAATGTAATTCGAATATCAACAAAATTTAAAAAAAGATTTAAAAATCTAGGATTCAATTTTAAAAAATAAAAAAGCATAAAGCTAGCCATTTCCGGTTTCGAATCCAGAGGCTTTACCGCTGAGCTAATGGGACAGATGTATTAATTGATAATTATCTCAGGGTTATTGATATAAATAAAAAAGGGATGAAATCCTGTACACAACCTACGTTGATCCTTAATAAAAAATTGCATGATCAAATCCCTATGAAGGACCGCATTCCTTGAAACTCCCTCTATACGGAATGCAGCGACGTACGCACTGCAGCCTCTTCTCATTGGTTGCCTAGCGCCCTATGCTGTCGTCCTTGGTTATCTGAACTTTGCTTTGTGTCGCTACCATAGTCGCTACCATGTCGCTACGTTGTTAAAAGCAACATCGATCGACCTTGATTAAAAATGTATGAGGCCACAATCTTCTGGGGATTGTCATCTTTAATATTTCAAAAGTTTATTCGACGTATTTTTAAAAATAAAGGACATATTCATCTTGAACATGATGTCTGAGATACCTACCCTGTGAATTAAATAAAAAACTCAATAATTTAGGAAAGTAGGTAGTAAGTAGGTACCGTGGTAGGTACCTACCTGTAAAATTAAAAACATTGATACAAACATTTTTATACAAAGTTGATACTTATTTGAAAATCTTTCATTTCGTTTTCTCTAGTTTGTGGTTTAATCCTCGTATATTTTTCCAATTTGCGGTTAATAATTTATTATAATTAGCCCACAGATTTTATATTATATTTGTTCTAAAATTATAGACAGATGTGATAAAAAATATCGGAAAAAATAAACATGTGTGTACAGCAGATCAAACAGGAGCGACTTTAAAATAAACACCAATTTGATAACCACAAGATTAAAAGCTTATCGTCCTTTCCGGTTTTGAAAATAGAATTCATTATACATTGTATACGGACTATGTTATTCATACTCAGGAGAAGATGAATCATGTTTGTGCCTATTTAGTGCTGATTCACAATCGATTTTAGTTGTTTTTAGATTCCGAGGTTAACATTTAACAGCGCAGACAAGATAATCTTTTGCCCAGAGACAAAATTAACTAGATTCCGACTTTTAACGAAGGGGATTCCCCGGTTTGGTTGAGCGCGGCTGTATTCTATTTAAAGCCGTGCATTCAGTGCCGCATTTTTCAGTTGTTACGTAGCATTAGAAATAGAAACATGTGGCGTTTCGTATGTTTTATTTATTTAGTGTTTCTGCTAAATCAGTTTGATTTGGTGGAAAATACCGGTATTAGGCAAGTATATATTTAATTATAAATGAAATAGTTGTATTCATGTATATACACAATACACTTACAAATTTAATATTAAAGCGGTTTTTATAATTAGTCCGCGAAATTCAAAAGTTCCCACAATACACGCATAGGTAGGTACAGTGGCGTAGCCAGAGTTTACCCTTGGGGGGGGGGGGATATATCAGGGGCACAGTCAGGAATTAGCGCAGGGGGGAACTATTACGTATACATAAATAATACAAGCGAAGCGAATAAAAAATGCGCCGCAGGCGATTCGTTATCACGTTTAATGTTAAATAAAAAAAATTTGAAAATATTGAACTTTTTAGAAATTAAATTGAAAATTTGCGGTTGAAAAACAATAATCGTGAAAATAATTATATTTCGTTATTTCCAAAATATTATTTAACTGCAAATATACTTTTTTAATGAAAATTAAGTTGTAGTATACAGGGTGTAACACTGTAACTAAAACACTTGAGCAAACTTTAAGAGCATGTTTTCCACACCAAGAGAATAAAAAAACATGAACATGGTTTGGGAAACGCTTTGTTAGGGTGCTACAGCCCCCCGAAGGGGGCGCATGAAATTTTAATTAATATCTCTGACACCCTTTTATAAATTAATAAAATTTGAGTTTTGACATATAAGTTAGTACTAGCATAGGTACTAGTAAGTGCTATCTGTCAGTATTCAAGTAAAATTATTTTTAAACCAGGAGCGTCCCAAACTGGGGGGGCTGGGTACTTATTCTTCATTATTTTTGTGATATTCAATTGTTTTTAGAAATTTGAGTACATGGTACGATTGTACGTTAAAAATCACATAAAAAGTGTACTCTTATTACAAATCGATAAACCGAATCGTTTTCGAGGTAACTCAATTTTTACGAAAAATCGAGTTGCCATGAAAAGTCGGAAACTTCGTACTTTATGGATTAAATTCGCAGCATAAATTCAGGACATCAAGGCAATAGAAAAAGTTCATATGAATTTTGCCTTGATGTTCTGAATCTATGCTGCGCATTTAATCCATAAAGTACGAAGTTTAAATTTCATGCGCCCCCTTCGGGGGGTTGTAACACCCTAGCACAGCGTTTCCCAACCCATGTTCATATGAACTTTTTTTCTTCTGTTGGTGTGAAGAACACGCTCTTAATGTTTGGTCAAGTATTTCAGTTACACCCTGTATTTAATTTTATTTAAAAAATAAGTTTGGGGGGGGCACGTAATAGTTAAGCAACCCCAATCGTGGTTTATGACATACTTATTCCAGTGTTTATTTTTGTAGAAGTACAGGTCCAAGTGGTTTTTATATTTTAAAAGGGAATAATATGCTCAAATTTGAAAAATCATGATTTTGACAAGCAATAGTAAATAATATAAATTGCTTGATCCTAAAACATTCTAAGATATTTAATTTTGTCTGCATTTGGATTTTCATCGTTCAAGCCGGTTGGAGCTATTTTTTTTCCAGTTTTTGACCCTTGGGGGGGATATATCCCCCATATCCCCCCCCGTGGCTACGCCACTGGGTAGGTACTCATATAATAGGTGATTAGAAGGAAATAGTCATAAATAATAACATCGACTATTCAATATTCTGAACTAGAACTTGTACAAAAAATAATAGATACTTAAATAAGAATAAATGATTACTACGTATCTATATTTGAGGTGTGCGGTTGATAACATGCTTGGGGCAGGTCATTAGTCATATTGCACGCGTGGCACAGGGGCGGACCGTGAATTTGTGGGGCCTTGGGCTACCACTACTTAGGGAGCACCTAATTAATCAAATACTTCCTCGGAACCTCTGAAAGTATAAGCCACTTATACTCAAAAATTTTACCACCGCAATAACCCGTTTGTAATAATATTCTGTTTCTGTCCTTAGCTGCTCTTGAAGCTGCTTGTCTAAAACAGACTTATTTTCTTTTCGTGTCAACCACACTATCATTGAATGTTTATGTTCATTAGAATTTTCGTGATTTTCTAAACAAGTTCCTATGTGTTTCCAATCAGAAAATTCGGTTGTGTAATGAGAAGGGGTTTTAGAAAAAAGTTTACAAGCCAAACAAAAAACACTACCAACACTGGTTGAATACATTAGCCAAGATCTTTCCAGTAATTGACCATTTTTCATTGTCTTAATGAAATATCTATTTGAAAATGATCTGTTTTGTTCTTTGTATTTCTTTATTGAAGCTATGTATTTTTCGGATCTTAATTTTGAAAGTCAGTCATTTCATATATGAGAGGATGTTAATAAAATTATTATTTAGATATACTGGCCACAAGCCCACGTCAACATATTTTTCAAAGTCAAACTCAAACTTAATTTTTTCTAAATTTCTTTCCGCCTCGGTATTACTGTCCTCTTGCTGAACAACAATATCGTTCTTAGAGGGATCAAAGGGAGGGGGTTGCAGGTAGTAAAAATCTGGCACATTTTCATCACTGGTATTTTTTTCGTGGTCTTGCGATTTTCCGCTCCATTCGGTTAGATTCTCTTTGGCTAAGGTCCCATCCTTTACGCTTGTTAATGGATTTGTAGCTGTTACATTCTCGTTTTTTATGTTCTAATTTAAAAAAGTTTCGATTTTTGCCCATTTCTTTCTTTCTTTTTCTCGATCTAACTGTAATTTTCGTTTTCCAGCTTCACTTTTATTTTTCCTAGCTGTTGTAAAATAAGATTTAGGTATTTTTCTGAAAATAAACATAAAGAACTTAACTTGATTAAGATCCATGGTACTCCAAGTGGGTGAAAGGGTAATCGAAGAAAGGAAAACAAGAGAAACCTTGTCTAACCCACGTATAATGGGGGTACGTGGGTTAGACAAGGTTTCTCTTGTTTTATTTTCTTCCATACAGATCTTGATATTTTTTTGAAAATAAACAAGAGCGGGAGAGATAATCGATGTAGTATTGTCCCTTTCGTAACACCTTTACCTTAAACACCTTTTTTTATTGTCGAATATACATTTTCATCTTAACACAATTCACTAAACACATAGGTAAGACCATGGTAAGACACTACACAAACAACACAATTTTTTACCCGAACATAAATAATCGTAGTAGAAAACAGGTTATGACGGTCTGTCGAAAACAAGCGACGGGCAATCCCCCGTTTCGTTCGATAGATGCGCATACGGTTGAATGATCTAAGGGTTGCCAACCTTACGATTGGAATTTTTAAAGTTTTAGATTATTTTTTTTTTCAATTCGCAATATTGTCCATTGTCTTCAATAGTGGCTGGGGGACGTTATTCATATCCACGGGGCCCTGGACTGCAGCCCAAATATAGCTCTGCCCCTAGCGTAGCACAATATTTTACATTGAATTTTCACTAAATTATAATATTTTTATTTTTTCATGCTAATAAACTGTTATTCCATTTTTATTCTTTAATTTACGTTTGAGCGTTGTTCCTGTTGTGTAGTGTAGCAGATGTGTTTTTCTATGTTTTCAGGTAATTTTGTAATAGGTTTCCTGTATTATAATTACTTATAGTATGTCCGACATATGACCAACCGTTTCAGAGTTACAGCCACATATCAGTTAGGTTACACGGTTGCATGTCTTCTTTTTACAACGGTTTGGCCTAGTCTTGTAAAATTGAACAAAAAAATGATTTTTTTTTCTAGCTATGGTCAGGTATGGTACCTTACCACCGATGAGTTAGTTTATTAGCTTAGCATATCCTTGACAGATTTCTAACAAGTAAACGCGTTAGGTAGTTATTTTTTATAATTTAATATTGTCGGCACCTCTACCTACCTATTTCTAATAAGCTAATTAAAGGAATATCTCTATTAATGCATTATGGTTTGCAGAATACCACTATATCGCCAAAAAACTCCCCGAGAAAATGCCATGAATAGCAAGAATATGGAACAACATGGAATTTATTTAAACTGGTTACGAAAACCTCACAAACATCACCACCACAATTCCACAAATGATGGCACAGATTCTATTGCTCTGTTTAGATCTTTAGATGTAAGTAAATTTCAACTTTTAACATACCTACAGCTCGACCAAGCTTACAAAGGACGTGTCCGGCGCTGTTATAGTTTTTCAAAGTACAGTCATAATAAAAACATTTAGGCGGCAAATTTAAATAATTGTAAATACTTTTCATTCGAAGAATTCCGTGACCTTCCGAATGATATTTCTGGCTTCAGAATGAATTATCTTCCTCAATTTAGCATTCATACTTAACAGATTTTAAACATCAAAACAAACTGACAAACACTGAAATTATTAAAATTTCAAACATCAATTGAATTTTTTCAGTGAATGTAGGTACTTTTGAATACAATTGTTTGGTATTGGTTGACGTATTGTCGCACCTTGTTTTTTCAAAATTTAGCTGGCATATTCTCCGGGGCATTAGTAAGCTTGGTGGAGCGGTGGAGCTTTAGGTTACCAGACCTAGGCCAGTTTTCAGTTCTGGTTTAAACCCCAGTTCAGCTAAAGAGAATAGCCATGGATACAGGTGTTATTACAAAAATTGTATCCATGGCATTTAATCTTAGTTTACCCAAACCTGCACTTGAACCAGAAGGGGAAAATTGGCCCTTAATACAATAACTAGATCTAATGTAAGTATTAGGTACCAACGTCAGATACTATATCTATATGTGAGACATCCTGGATTACGAAACTAAAAATTTTTCATAGATGTGTCCTCAATTTTTTTCTAAATTTAAAAAAGGGTAGTACAGGTAGGTAGCACTACTACTTATTCTTGAAAAACATTTAATATAAGCTTTGTAGTAATAAATTTATAAAAATGTCCTCTTTTCATAATTTTAGTGGAATGCCATTTTTGTAGTCAGAAAGTGAGGTAAAACCATATAAGCATACTTTTGTTTGCCCGGAACTGGAGACTAATTACTTTAGTAACAAAAAATCGGAATACAATCCAGTTAGAAAACAATTGGAAGGGCAAATAGTATTTTTGCGACAATTTTAAAATTTGTAGTTATAAGAAAATGCTAATGGTGGGTTTCCATACCCTACAATATGGCTGCATGAGGTGTCAACCAATCACAGAACGACATATCGTATTCAAAAATTAAAAACCGCAAATATTGATTTGTACTATTGGTAGATACCTCGGGTGGTTAAAGTTCTGCCGATGCCATAGGGCATGAAAACACACCATAATTTTTTTTGTACTTGGTGGCCAGTTCTAATTTTTGTGATGCCTTATAGTTCATATCCGCAAATAGGATACAGAAAAAAAACAAGTTTTTAAATAAAAGTATTTTGGAAACTGCATGTGAAATTTTTTTATAATAGTATGCTTGGCATCAAATATCATTTTCTAACTCTTTTATAGAGTATAATATTGATTATTGTAGTCCAACATTATTGTAACAAAGAGCTTAACCTTAGCTTGGTCATAGTTGAAGTAACTCTTTTCCAATGTATAGGATAGTAACAGGGACTTCTTGGTCATCTAGCATTTCTCGTTACAAAAGTTAAAAGTCTAGTGAAAATAAAAAATACACACGAAACTATTATAAGTCATTATCAAAAGAAGCCTTTATTATTCTAAATACTATTGACATTTTAAAGTTCTGATAGGAATTTCTTTTGTAAGTTGGAAGAATAAAAGGGTAATAAGTAAGAAGCCACTTTACCTACAATAATTAATTATTAAAGGCATAAATTAGACTTAATTTTCTCATGGATCATTTTAATATTTTGAAGTGTTTTTATATTTATATTTTTATGTAAATATAAAATTAAAGATATAATAACTAAATATTTATATTATATCAAGAATAAAAATATGTAGGTAATCTTCAAGCAGATAAACCACTACAAAAAAATATATAGAAATTAAATGCTAAATGACAAGATCTAAAAATTAAAAAAAATCCTAATTTATAGAAATTGAAGTTATCTTGCTAATTTTACAATAATAAGTAATTTGCCCATTACATGAAAACCAGGAAACAATATTAGAAGGAATCATAATACATTGATTAAACATGTTATCATGATTGGATAAATCTTGACACATGTCAATTCTTATAAGCTTTCTATTCTCATTCCTACTATCAATCAAACCAACTTCACATTTATACTTCCTACCATCTCCTCGAGGTCCTACTAGTTGCACAGCCCAATACGTATTTTGATTTCCCATATCACGTTTGTGGCATATACGAAATATTTGACCATGTGCCACCATACAATATAAATCAGAAAAATTGGTATCATAAGCAAATCCAACAGTTACCTTATTGTAATTATTAAGTTTAGTCTTGTCTTCATGATGAGCTCTTAAATGTGCAGTAATTGTGGAATTGGTACCTTCCCATGTACAACGATTGGCTTCATTAAAAGGGCAGTTGTATGGTCTCAGAGAACATTCCGCTTCATGTTTGGTAATATCAGCTACTGGCATAATAATATGACATCCTTGGTCACGATAAATACAAGGGAAGCGCACTCCATTGCTGAGAGCTTCCAGCGCATAATTACGTGTATTACCAAAACCGGCTCGGCAGGTAGGACATTGACCTAATTTTGGCCTGCAACGATTACACAAACTATGACCTGCTAAACATTGGAAAATGGGTGGTTTCATAAAATGGTTGCAAACAGGACACTCGAAAAAATTCAATAACCTTTCATCTAGATCTTCATGGTGTAAATTCTTCGAAGATATTTTTATTAAAGTAGTAACAACTGGTTCATTTACAAGTTGTTTTACAAGTCCCAAATCAATGCTCAAAGAACGGGTTGTATCAAAGTCTTTAGTAAATTCAGCATCGTGAAGAATTAAATTATTAGAGCCGTGATGTAATGAGCAACTGTTGATCCCGACACAGCCCGTTTGTTCAACAGTATAGGAAAATTCTGTAGCTTTATCCATGCCACCAATATAATACATAATATAATGTAACTTTAACACATCCGTATCACATCTTACATGCAAAATAAACTTATCAGTATCAGTGTAGAGTAGTTTAATAACATCATTAGTAACAGATATGTCAACATCTAACTTAAAACAATTACCGTTTCCTCCTATTGCAAAATCTGGATGTTTTCCGAGGCTATGATCCAACAAAGCAGATGAACTGCCTTCCCAAGCACAACCTTCAAATAATTTCAAAGGGCAGGAATAATAGCGGCAACCACAAACAGAATCATGTGCAGACATATTAAAGTAATCCACTTTCTCTTTGCACCCTCTTGGATTATTACGACAAGGAATTGCTAAGTTTTGCAGTATTAATTCTAGAGCCGAGTTATGTATCGCTACACTTGAATCATCCAGTAAATTACAAGGCCCACAAACATTTCCTACGCCTGCCACAAGCATTATAGGGGGGCTTAAAAAATTCAAGCATTTTTTACATGCAAATATAGGGAGTGCAACAATTCTATCGTTAAAATCCATTGCCGACATTTCTTCCAAACCATCATAAATAATTGCAGCCCGTTCTGTAAAAATCAGATATCTATAAAAGTATGCCATTTACAATAGAAAACATTTGTATTACCTGAATTATCAACGTCCATTGGAAAGATTTAAAAAAACCACAAACTTTAAATTTTTTAAATATAAAAGAGTTTATTCAAGTTGAGCCTCAAAATTTGCGACTACTGATAAATTTAAGATAAGCTGACTTCATAGTGTTTTTGATGTAAAATCGCTAGTAATCATTGAGAATAAGTAACGCAACTGCTGATAACTGACTATACAAATAACTTCAGCTTGTACTACCTAATAATATCGATAAACGATAAAACAAGTTTAACGTGTTAGTTGTTTGCAGTCGTTTGAGGTTTGACAGCACAGCTATGACGCGAATTCATATAACCAAGAGCGACAGATGGAACGCTAGGCAACCAATGAGAAGAAGCTGCAGCGCGTACGTAACTGTATTCCGTATACAGGGAGTATCACGGAGAGTGGGCCATAGGGATTTGATCATGCAATTTTTTGTTACGGACAGTGTAGCGGATTAAGCTTTTGAGGGACCCCAATCGCAAACTAATTAGGAGGCTTTCCAATAATTTGAAGTAATGGTTTTTAAAAACATTAAACTAAACTTCATAAATTCGCATTTATTTTTATTGGAAAATGATGGTAGTAGGGTAGACGTGCCTAATTCCAGCCAGAGCTAGTAGTCAGCCACTTTTGGTTAAAAATCCTCGAAATAGAAGTTCCCTACTAATAATTTGCTTAATAAGCGCCTTGCCAGTGCTCAGCCACCTTTCCCGCCAAACTGGTAAATTCGTAAGAACTTAACCTATAAATGTTGGCTAGTACGATTAGGAAGAGTGTGCTGTGTTGTTGTGGCTGAGTTATAGTTAAAAAATCGTAGAATTTTGCTTGAGTCCGAGAGTTATAATAATAGGTTGTAAAGAAGCTATATTCATAATTATAATAAGGGTAAGTGTTTTTCTGAATAAAATAAATATTAATTTAGCTTTTACCACCAACTATTAAGGCTAAAATTGCTTACTGCCGTAATATTAGGGGTGGCTGAGAATTGGTTATTAAAATATGCACAAATCCATTTGTCAGCCAGGTGGCTGACTACTGGGGAATTCACCATGTTTTCAATTTTCACCCATATTTACTACGAAATTAGAGCCACCTCTACACTCACTTTACATCTATGAAAAATAATGATCACAGCTTGTTATACCAGTAGTCAGCCACATTTTACCACAAGCTTTCTCATCTGGCTGACTTTGGGACAACATACGTTTAGTACTCAGCCACCTTAGACTACAGACTGTTTTAAGTGGCTAAAGTCTGAAATGAAATACTACTTATGTATTTTTGAATAATTTAGGACTATGGGTCGTTACAAAAGCCATGCAGTGCATCAGTACCCAGAAGAGGCACTGTCTAAATCTTTGCAGGCAATTCGCGAAGACCACTTGGGAATTAGAGAGGCAAGCCGGAAGTTTGGGGTACCACGAGGTACTATACAAGATAGACTTCACGGTCGGGTTAAGGAGGCTCCTCGTAAAATGGGTCCCGGTACAATTCTGACCAAGGAAGAGGAAACTGATTTGGAAAAATGGCTAATTGAGTTAGCGAAATGTGGGTTTCCACAAAAGAAACAGGACCTCTTCAATAGTGTTCAGAAAATTGTATCGGATAAGAACAAGAAAACTCCATTCAAGCACAACAGACCCGGAGAAAAATGGTATCGGAGTTTCATAAGAAGACATCCAAAGCTAACTTTACGCGAAGCTGAGGGACTTACAAAAGCAAGAAGTATAATAACTGAAGAAGCAATAAAGAAATGGTTCCGTGAATTGGAAGAATTTCTGGAACAGTCTCAAGCTTTAGACATTTTAGAAGATCCCTCAAGAATCTACAACGGAGATGAAACTAGCTTCAGTATGTGTCCCAAATCAGGGAAAGTGTTGGCACCAAAAGGTTACAAGAATATATACGAAGTGAAGATGGGAAATGAAAAAGAGACCATCACAGTTCTTTTGGTGTTTTCGGCAGATGGGAAAACAGTGACACCAATGGTTGTTTTCCCATTTGTTAGACCAAATAAAGCCATTGTGGATAGTGTTCCTTCAGGCTGGTTTTTGGGAAGATCGGAAAGTGGGTGGATGAGAAGCGATACTTTCTACGAGTACATAGCAAACGGATTACATAAATGGCTTGATGACAATAAAGTAAGAAGGCCAATATTACTTTTTGTCGACGGTCATAAATCTCATTTATCTATGGAGCTCAGCCAATTCTGCCATACAAACGGGATAATTCTGTATGCGCTACCACCCAACACTACGCATATAATGCAGCCCGCGGACGTCAGTGTTTTTAAACCCCTAAAAACAAGCTGGAAGAAAACTGTCAGGGAGTGGCAAGCAAAACCCGAAAATATAAACTGTGTCTTAACGAAGTGTACATTTTGCCCATTATTAGCACAGGTTCTTAACGACCAGTCATTGCCAAAAACGATTACTAACGGTTTCAGAAAATGTGGTTTGTTTCCCTTTAACCCTGAAGCCGTAGATTACACAAAATGTATACAGAATCGGTTAGAGAGATTGCAATGTCAAAATCGGCAGAATTCTGACATTACAGAACAAGAATTTGCAATTGCTGAAACAGTTTTCACACATTTAAAAGAAAAACTTGCTCAGAGGGGCGTAGAAAATGTACATAACATTATTGAACAACTACAGACTATTAAACAAGAACTATATCCAAGGTGTGAAACTTTTGAAGTACTCGCTGATGGTATGCTAAATAAAATTGATGACAGTGTAATTCCAGAATCCCAGCATAATTTTCCTGCTGATGTTATTGAATTTGATTTCTCTGAATTCCCAATTAATAATTTTATAGATGTAGATAACACTTATAGCAGCCAAGAGTTAATAAGTAATGAGGGTAATGCTAGTGAAAAATGTTCAAATAAATCAGGCGCACTTGAAGAAGGAAGTAATGTACTGATTAAACAGAAAGAAAACGAATCTGATGAAACAAATAATCTTAAACTTAATGAAATTAATTGTTCTGAAAATGAACCACAAATAGTGGAACCTAGTTTGAGAAAAATAAATAACAAAATAAGAGTTTTACAAGACATTACAATAGCACCAAGTTGTAACAGCTATGAAAATCAGGATTCCATTAAAAATCATTTGTGTTTTCCAACTCCTATAGTATCAAAAGGAAAACGAAAATTGCAGGATCGACCACCAGCTGCAATTTCTTCTGATGCCTTCAGACAGCACTTAAATCAAAAACTGGCGATCAAAGAGAAAGCTGAAAAGGAAAAGGAAACAAGAAAACAAGAAAGGCTTGAGCGTGCTACACAGAAGAATCGCACAGCTCCAAAGAAGAAAACTTTAACTAAAAAGAAAACGTTCAGGAAAGAGAATCAAGAAAAGTGTAGTGACAGCACTAAAAATACTACAACACTGAATAACCCATTGTTAGTCAGTCAAGTCAAAGCAGTATGTGCAACTTGTGACTTTTATTTAGACAGTGATACTGAAAATAATGATGTGAAAAATATAGGATGCAATTCGTGTACTAAATGGTACCATTTGGAATGTACAACGTTTCAGGGCTCTAATTACGACGACATTCAAAAGGAAACATTTATTTGTTCATTTTGTACAATAAATAATTAAATATATAATCGTATTTGGTATTGTTTACCTAACTTTTCAATAAATAACCATACGAAATAGTTTATACCAATTTATTACCTCTACGTATAATTCCTTGTGATCTGGCTGAGGACTAGATCAGCAGTGGCTGACATAAGATTTTTAGTGGCTGAGTATTGGAAATTTGTTTTTTTTTTAATAAAGTGGTTTACAACATTTTACACATATTTACTAATTGCAAAACATATTCTGAATTCGAAAAAGTACTGTTCAGGCTACAACAACGACTAAACTAATCCTTATTTGGGACAAAAGTTGTTTAATTGACATGGCTGCAACATAAATATATGGTGAAAGTGGCTGACTACTAGCGCATTTACCCTACAAAAAGTTGGACCAAGCTTACAAAGTTGAAAGGGGGCGTGTCCAGCGCTGTTAAGTTTCTCAAAGTACAATCAAAATATTCAAAATGAAAACATTTAGGCGGCAAATTTAAATAATTGTAAATAATTTCATTTCGAAGAATTCGATGATCTTCCGAGTGATATTTCTGGCTTCAGAATGATTTATCTTCCTCGATTTAACATTCATACTTAACAGATTGTAAACGTCAAAACAATCTGACAAACACTGACATTATTAAAATTTCAAACATCAATTGAATTTTTCCAGTGAATGTACTTTTGAGTAGGATTGTTTGCTATTGGTTGACGTATTGTCGCGCCTTGTCTTTCAAAATTTAGTTGACATATTTTCCGAGGCATTTGTAAGCTTGGTGGAGCTGTAGAGATATACAGCCGTATTCATAAACAAATTTACACCCCTATTCTGTAAGTCCTAACGACTCGTTAGCGACTCGTTCCGCAGCGGTTACCGATGTGTTCAACGATTTTTCGCTCTAAAGTTATTCTGTAACTCCTGCCATCGATCACCAACGGTTTTATCGGTTGAAATAGCTCGTTAAGTGAACGACGTCTGCGCTGCTCACGTTCAGCTTTTACGATCCACCTTTCCAAAAGTTATTTTAGTGTTTGTGTGTTTTTAAAATATTATTTTTATAAGAATTATATTTGTTTTCGGCTTGAGCATGAGGCATGACTCATAATAATTTACAAATAATTTTAGATGAATTAGAAAGACGGCAAGTCGCAAGTAACGTAACAGGATTATAAGAAATATGTACCTATATTTACGGAATGTCCACCCTTAAACGCTAACATAAAAACTTAACCTTGTATTGAATGTTTTTGCTAATTCTTCCTCACTAATTTCAACTTCCAGGAAAGGTAATAATATCAATTGAAATGTAAAATTACTTTTACTGCATATTGAATGATATTAATAATGGAATTTCTATTTTTAAATACTAATTTTAAACTACTTTTTATTGACGCATAGTAAATTATGTTCCTCTTTAAGAGTGGACACCAGGATCATATTATTTGGATCAGTTAATGTTTTTCATGATCTGTTATAACAATATTATTTTTGCATGCAAAAGGAATGATTTACTCTAAGCTTTCTCGTCTTGTAAAACGCCACTTTCATGCCTTTTAATGCAATATACTAAATTAGAAGAAAATCCAGTAGACAGGTAATTGGAATTAAACACTTGTGTTAATGCCGTCGGTAGTAAATTGCAGGCAAATCCAAAAAATTTATTTGTCGGGTAAAATTTTGTAGTTAACGCATGCGCAAACATTTTTCTGTAGCCAAGTACACATTTGCTACGCAACGAGGTTGACGCAAGGTTAAGTCGTGAACGAGACCGTTTACAGAATAGCTTTCGTAGGCTGATCGTTGAAATGATCGGTAGGAGAGTCGCTAACGATCGCCGGTAGCTAACGAACCGCTCATGTTTTTTACAGAATTGGGGTGTAGTCGTTACCACGTCGTTACTAACGCGCAACTAGTTTAGCCAGGATCAAACCCTATACGTAGAATTATGCATAGGGTTTGATCCTGGCTAAACTAGTTACGGGTTAGTAACGACAAAATTTGTTTATGAATACAGCTGATAGACTTTAATATTTATTTAAAGCATACCTAGGTCAAAGTTTATATAGCGAGTAGGTTACCTCGTAACTTCAAGGTTACTACGGTTACTACGTCACTGGTATGCCATCTGCACAATGTACTATTGTAGAATCAAGGTCGCCTTACTAATACATTGCAATATAATTGTTTAACAACGCAAGCTGCTTTTATTTGCCCATTGAGAATGCGCCGCCTTATAAGCAATATTTTAAACCGGCATACCTGTGACGTCATGCCGCCGCGCTTCTGATTGGCTAAAAGTTACGAGGCAACCTACTCAGGTTGCCTCGTAACTTCAAGGTTATTACGTCACTGGTATGCTATCTGCACAATGTACTATTGTAGAATCAAGGTCGCCTTACTAATACATTGCAATATAATGGTTTAACAACGCCAGCTGCTTTTATTTGCCTATTGAGAATGCGCCGCCTTATAAGCAATATTTTAAACCAGCATACCTGTGACGTCATGCTGCCGCGCGAGCGGTTCGTTAGCTACCGGCGATCGTTAGCGACTCTCCTACCGATCATTTCAACGATCAGCCTACGAAAGCTATTCTGTAAACGGTCTCGTTCACGACTTTAACCTTGCGTCGACCTCGTCGCGTAGCAAATGTGTACTTGGTTACAGAAAAATGTTTGCGCATGCGTTAACTACAAAATTTTACCCGGCAAATAAATTTTTTGGATTTGCCAGTTGCAATTTACTAGCGACGGCATTAACACAAGTGTTTATTACTTGTCTACTGGATTTTCTTCTAATTTAGTATATTACATTAAAAGGCATGAAAGTGGCGTTTTACAAGACGAGAAAGCTTAGAGTAAATCATTCCTTTTGCATGCAAAAATAATATTGTTATAACAGATCATGAAAAACATTAACTGATCCAAATAATATGATCCTGGTGTTCACTCTTAAAGAGGAACATAATTTACTATGCGTCAATAAAAAGTAGTTTAAAATTAGTATTTAAAAATAGAAATTTCATTATTAATATCATTCAATATGCAGTAAAAGTAATTTTACATTTCAATTGATATTATTAGCTTTCCTGGAAGTTGAAATTAGTGAGTTTTATGTTGGCGTTTAGGGTGGACATTCCGTAGATATACATATTTCTTATAATCCTGTTACGTTACTTGCCTTCTTTCTAATTCATCTAAAATTATTTGTAAATTATTATGAGCCATGCTCAAGCCGAAAACAAAAATAATTCTTATAAAAATAATATTTTAAAAACACACAAACACTAAAATATCTTTTGGAAAGGTGGATCGTAAAAGCTGAACGTGAGCAGCGCAGACGCCGTTCACTTAACGAGATATTTCAACCGATAAAACCGTTGGTGATCGATGGCAGGAGTTACAGAATAACTTTAGAGCGAAAAATCGTTGAACACATCGGTAACCGCTGCGGAACGAGTCGCTAACGTGTCGTTAGGGCTTACAGAATAGGGGTGTAAACCTTGACTAAGGCATATGTCGCGTCTCGCGTGGTTTTGTTTACATAGTCGCGGTCTCCGGGACTGACGTTTACTTCCAAAAGTTCGTCCATGAAGTCATCCATTATTCCATTATACAAACTTTCACACAAAAACTACAGAACACAAAACTAAACAAACTTGATTTTCTCGTGATATCTGTAATAAATTCAGAAAGAGATATTATAAGAACTGTTCTTCCTTCTAACAATGTAAAACATACCTACCGAAGAAAAAGAAAGTATTTATAGTAGATGTTGGGTTTCGAGACGCCCCTAGCGCACGCTTACTGCGCCTAGGCGGCAATCCGCCACTGGTTAAGAATCAACGTAGGTTGTACAGGATTCCATCTCTTTTTATTTATATTAATAACCCTGAGATAATTAGCAATTAATACATCTGTCACATTTGCACAGCGGTAAAGCGTCTGGATTCGAAACCAGAGATGGCGAGTTCTATACTTTTTTATTTTTTAAAATTTAATCTTTATACTTTTAAATCTTTTTTTATAATTTTATTGATATTCGAATTACATTCGTTTTTAAAATTAATTGCAAAAGTGTTTATGGTTCATCAAGTACAATTTTATTAAAGACAATACGATGCAATTAACTACCTTATAATTTGCGAAATATTTTTAAAGCAAAGTAATTAAAACACGAATTTATGAAGAATATCATAAAAAAATTATAATAATGATTTAAAAACTAAAAATAGTAGTATGCTTACCTATGTTTAGCCACCAATATAGAATTATATGTATTATACCTACGAGTAGTTGGTCAATTGAAGTGACCCACAAAAATAAATTCTGTTTTATTCGAGCTATGCATTTGACTTCCAGCTGATTTCTAAAACTTTATATTGGTAAAACAAAAATTTTAAATTTTCTATTGAAATTCAATAAAATAACTCAGGGGCCTTAAAACGATGAACTGAAATTAAAAGCCTTTGCTCGAATATAACTTAAAATATTAATCTGAAATTGAAAATAATAAATATATATATATATCTATGTAGGTGCAGCAGAAACTTGACGGGATTCGAACGAACGTATTCAGGACTCAACTCTGTTTGCAAGGAAGATTATCTTAATGTTCTAATTTAAAAGACACGTTCCTCTTAACGAATCCAAGTTAGGCCCTGTAAAAATTATTTTACTAGATACGCAGAGAGCGTGAAGGAGTATGTAGAAAATCCCTTGGTGCTATATTCCGATAGGGGTGGGCGATTTTTAAAAATGGTTATCGATATTCGATATCGGAATTATATGGATATTTATCGATATATCGAAATTATATCGATATTAAAAATATATCGATATTTATCGATATATCGCTCAGCCCTATATTCCGAGGATAAGTTCCCGCCAACTCTGAAAGTGTCCACTAATACTACCTCTCTATGTGTTTACAAATATTTAATCAATCTGAACGTTTCATTACCTGTCTCTTGTTTTTTTCACACTAATTGTACCATAGAGGTGCCAAACTGCCAACTGCTAAAGTCATATGCGCCCCATGGACGCAAGGGTTTTACCCGTTCCGCCGTCGGAACCATAGCGTCTGTAATCGCAGAGTCTCTCGACTCGGTTAGCCCACCCCTACTTATCTGCTTATCTACTTGTATATTTTATAGACGGAATTCTATGGAAAGGTGCAGATAGGACAAAAAGGGCAAGTTTTTAATATGGTGTTCGATACTGCATGGCAAACATCGTGGGTTATTTCAGAAGACTGTAGTTGGAAAACAGTAGGCTGCTGTAAGGATTTTATTAAATTCAAAAGCTTGTTATAATAAATAGTTTCTGTTATAAGGGTTCCACAATAAATATGATCATACCGTCTCCTCCACGTATGTTGCAAATGGAACAAAATTTGTAGCAAATGAAGGAAGTTACAATTTAACTGGATATTATTCGAATGATACGTTTTCCGTAAGTAAAATAATACTTATTTTGATGTGAATAAATAAAATCTTTTGCAGATAGCGCATTCTAGAGTAAATGGTCAATTATTTGTTGAAATGAATTTTGTTCCTTATACATATATTTTTAATAAGGCTGATGGTGTAATGGGACTAGGGTTCAAAACGGGAAACATTGAACCTTTCTTTTATAATCTTCTCAGAAATAGTACCATAAAGAAACCATTGTTTTCTGTTTATCTCAATAGGTAAGTGTGAGGCAACGCACTACTTCCAAAACGGCAATACGAAAATGATAGAAAAGTAGCTACGTAACGCATTATACAAAATAAATATAGATACTTGCTACGTCTTTAGATAACAATAATCTTTACAGAGATCGTCAATCACAAAGAGGTGGAAATGTTTTGTTAGGTTTCATAGATCCCAAACACATTCATCAAATGCCTGGACCAGATGGCAAACTTATACCTACACCAATTACCTATTTGCCCGTTGATGGTTCAACTGGTTATTGGCAATTTCATATGGATCGGTAAGTTGATGACAACTTTTTAAAAAAGGCGTAAGAGTAGGTACAGTTCAACAGAAATTGGATGGCCTCTGGTTGGTAGATGCGTATAGTGGTAAAGAACATAGGGAATACAGCTACCGGGAGTGTCGCTGGCTGATTAAATGGTAAACACTTCAGTATTTTCTTGCTCGTCTACGCAATTTGCGAACCATCCAATTTCTGCTGAACTGTGGGTAGGTAGCTAATTTTTAGTAGGTAATAGGTGGTGATACTATTACTACCTACCTAATACCTAGAAGGTACTTATATAAAAGTTCCTAGAGTATAAATTTAATGTAAATAGTAAATATATATAATTAATAGTAAATTTTTAGAGTTGTATTGGACCTACCTAGTCAAAACAAATCATTTCCATTTTGTTTACATGGTTGTAATGCAATAGCTGACACAACTAATACCATTATAATTGGACCTAAAGCCGCTGTTGATGCCATTCACGTGCTTGTTAAAGCGAAATATTTATCATATGGAAGATATCGGGTAAGACAGAAACAGTTTTAAACCCATTATTTAACCTCTTATCATATTCATGTCTTATCTGTAGGATTCGAAATTAGTAGGTAGTAACAAGAATAATAATTTTAAAATATTGTGTTTTCAGGTAAAATGTGATACTGTGAACAAACTGCCGCCAATTGACTTTGTTCTAGCTGGAAAGAATTTTACTCTTAAGGGCGTGGATTATGTGCAGAGGGTAAGATAATTTACAAATTGCATTTAAAAACGAGGCTTAGGACAAAAAACCATTTAATATGTTTCAGATGTCCTTAGGATCTATTACAGTGTGTCTTTCTGCTTTTATTGGAAGTAATTCACCTGATGAAAACAATTGGATATTAGGTGGAGCTTTCTTAGCTCAATTTTACAGTATTTATGATCTGGAAAATAATAAGATTGGATTTGTGACTGCTGCTTGAACATATTCTTATAGTACTAGTATACTCTTATGTTTTCCAATGCTTACTGCTTATGCTTTTCTCTAAATATCCTTAAACGTTTTATACTTATTTCAGTAACTTCAAAACAATATTTTGTATATCATGTAGGTATAAGTAGTAGGTAGGTAGTACTACCTAACTAACAAACATTTTAGAGATTTAACGAAATAAAATACTTGTGTTAAGCAGTAATGTGGTATTACTTTACTACATCTTATACAAGGTAGTACAAAAACTACTGTTTAATCATTAATGTTTTACATATATAGGTAGTCTTAGTTTTTGCACCTACCTACCTACTAAACATGCTATATTTTTTGCTCAATGTATTCGTATAATTACCTTGTTTATAAGCTTTATGTGCCAATTTTTAAAATGAATAATAATTTAGAAATCTATTGGAATTTTTATTAAATCTACCAATAATTTAGAATTTGAGGAGGTAGCCTAGACCAACCAATGGGAGTAGGTACAGCTGAGCTACAGCTAATAAATAGGTACACTAGATATAATTATAAGATCAAACGAACTTACCTAGTGATGTTCGATCTTAATTATGTGAAACCCCCTTTTCCGAAATGATCAATGTGTAGTATGCCTTCCTGTACCGGTAAAGTCACAATTTTTAAAGTAGAGTGCGAAACACGCATCTACCTTGCGCATCCCGCCAATCCACTTAAGCGTCATTGATTTTAAAGTTCATTCATCGCATAGGATAAGTTTGAACAAACTGTTGTGGGTGGGCGGGTCTGATCATTTCGGAAAAGGGGGTTTCACATAATTAAGATCGAACATCACTAGGTAAGTTCGTTTGATCTTATAATTATGCTGCAACCCCCTTTTCCTCCATGATCAATGTGTAGATGTTTAAAGCAGTTCGCGATGAATAATTAATATTATGAAAGGTTCTTTTAGAGACTTTATCATTTAGTATTATAATTGGAAGCAACAAAACTATAATACTTAATATCCAAAACCTTCCCTTCAAAATAATAACCACATACTTAGTATAAAACAAGTAACACATGGATTGAATATAAACTCTAGTATATGTTACTTAATATTATTTTGTCAAAATAGTTTTGGCAAACTGAGCTGTATCCTGTAAAGGTTTATTATAAAAGGCTGCAAAAGTTCTAGATCTTTCAGACCACATTGCAGTGGACCTGATAGTATCGATACTGACTCCTATTCTGTTAGCAGCTGAAGTTGAGGCATGTCTTGTACTGTGGGCTGTAAAAATGTCTGTATTCAGACCGCTCTTAGTTAAAACTATTTTTATCCAACGGCTAAGCAAGTCCTTTGAAGCCACATGGTGAGGTTTCCTATAAGTTAGGAAAAGTTTGTCTGACAATAAGGGAGTTCTCAATGTCTCCGTTCTTTTTAAGTAGCAAACCAAAGTAGTGGCAACACAGATACGTGGTTTCTCGGCAAGGTATAGTAAAACTAATGTAGGCTGAGTCCGATTACGTCCCTAGGTCTTTATTCTAGCAGGTATTTTTAATCTCAATAGCTTCTTGCTTTACCACTATGTCTTTAACATCTATAAGGGCAAATGTCTGTACTGTATGTGCAGTCGCAAGCGCTAATAAAGTTAGTAATTTATGAGTAAGGCTTTCCAGTTTTACAGATTTGTTGGGGAATAAAGATGACAAATAATTCAAAACGACCTGTGGTTCCCAAATCGAAGAATATTTGGGCGCTGTGGGTCTGAAGTCGTAAAAACCCTTAAAAAGGCGTTTGCTACGATAATCACTAACCATGCTAGGACTCATTACCATAGCAATTGCTGCCCTGAATGAACTCAAGGATCCGTAACTGGCTCCTTTATTAAACTGAAGAGTATAAAACGCCATCAAGTTCTCAACGGTATTTGAAAAAACATTTTTCTTGCGCTCCTGACAAAACTGCTACCACAGCTTCAGTCCCCTGTTGTACTGTTTGCGAGTGCATGATGTGATGGAAGCCAACAAAATATAAATGGCTGACTCTGGCGTATTCTTTAGCCTGAAGGTTTGGCTGATAAGACTCCGACCACCAGGATAAGGTTGTTGCACAGGGGGTGTGTCTGCCTGTCAAAAGAGTATAGTAAATTAGCATCGGGTCCTCCTACAAGGAAGGACATGTACAAGGGAAACCATGGTTGTGTGGGCCAAAACGGGGCCACTACAATACCCCCTGCACCATCATTTATGATCTTTTGGAGAACTCGTAAAAGCAGTGAGAATGGAGGGAAAGCGTAGAAAAAATAGTTAGCCCAGGAAACAGTAAAAGCATTAATTGCTAAAGCCTCGGGATCACGCTGTCATGAGACAAATAGTTGGCATCTTCTGTTAGTTCTGCTAGCAAATAAATCTCTTTGGGGTGCAGTAAATTTTTTCACTATGATTTTAAATGCCCTATCAGAGAGTTGCCATTCAGTTTCTAGAGGAAGTCGTCTTGATTCTAGATCTGCCTCAACATTATCCCCTTGACCGAATATAGGAAGCGAAAATCCCAATATTTCTTTTTTCGCACCACTGCAATATGTCCCGGCCAGGGAATTTAGATTGGGAAAACGAATGCCCCCCATTCTATTTATATATGAGATGGCAGCGGTGTTGTCAATTCGAAGTAATATCTCACAGTTTCTGGTTTCGCGAGCAAAACATTTTAACTTCTAAATAATTTATGCGTAAAGATTTTTTTTTTTTTTTGTAGGTTCCAATGCCCATGTGCCTTTTGGCTATTACAAAAAGCTTAAGGATGATTCAGAAAGAGATTTCCATCTGAAAATTATATTGCCTAATTGGGCTACTGGCATTAAGAATGTTACTAAGCCACCAAGTTAGGTCATCTCTTAAGGAAGGGGCAATCGTCATGCTTGTATTAAAATCAAAATGATTTTCTTTTAGGGCCAAGCATTTGGCTCTTTCCAGTCTTTTCGTGTAAACCCAACCAAAATGTACAGCAGGACAAATGGATACCAGCAGTCCCAAAAAAAGTGCAAACTCTTTAAGTGTACAGGCATGTCCTGGACGCATGAGCCTGAGTGCTCGACTCACCTTCTGTGGTTTCTCCCTAGGTAGCTCTAATTTCATTGCCAGTGAATTGTAAATAAATAAATATTTGCAAGATTGAGAAGGTGAATGGTTACTTTTAGAGTCATTCACAATGAACCCCAACTTTTCTAATACTGAACGAGTCTCCCTAACATTTATTTCACCCCTTTTGTCCACCGGAATCAAAAAATATGCCTCCTTGAGATCCAGATTGTAGCCATAAAACATTGTTGTGTAACTGGTTTTAGGGCGATACTCTTATCCTCCAACTTAAAATGTTCCGTTACTAAAAAGGTATTTAAATGTTTTAAATTGAGAATAAAACGTCTCGATCCATCTGGATTTGGAACTAAGAAAGTGCTGGATAGAAACTGATTTTTGAGAGGAGAGCATTTTGAGACAGCTCCAATACTAATCAAGTGTTCAACTGAGGCACTCATTTCTGCATAATCTGCAGCAGATAATTGTACAGCGATTGGAGGTGAAATTTGTATGGGTTTAGTGATAAACGGTATTTTATACCCCTTAATCCACGATAGAATCAAATGTGATTTCTTTCCAAGCAGGGAGAAAATATGTACTGCTTCTGGCTCGGGTTCTGGTAGGATCTGGATTGGTGCTGAGTCGGGGCCTGTAATGGTCCACCCTGCCGAGCACCTTTGTAAAGATGTTTGGGTGGACCGCGACTGTTTAAAGAAACCGTGCTTGTGGATGCCACTGCAGAAGATTGTTTTCAAGTGGGCTTTGCCCGCTTCAAGTCTGAGCTAGACCTTTCCATCGCCTTGGCCGCTTTAACTTGTTCGGTTAAATCCTTGCCAAACAGCCACCCATCAAGGGGAACAGTAGCCAGGGTATCTTTCAAACTTTTGTTTAAATTCGTTCCGACTAGGGTACGTCGCGATTGCGAGTAGTTATGATATAAATCAGTTAGCAATCTGCCTATATCGCTTGCTACTTCTATTAAGGATAGTTTGTCCCCTTCCCCTTCTTCATTGGCCAATAAGGAGGTGAGAATTGTTCCCACTCCCGAAATTGCGGCTCCAATCTGGTTTTGGAATTCCAAAAGCCGGGTATCTCGCTTAACAGCTGCTTCTCCTACCGTAGCGTTAACCTCCGGCTTAAGGCGTGGGGCCTCAAGAAGCGGACAGTTAACTCTTGTGGGGTACTTTTTAACCAGGCTGGTACGATTCTCCGATGACAATTCATTCTGGAGGATGTACTCCCACCTACTAACAACATCGCCATGGACTGTTGGGCCAACGGCGAGGTTTGAACATCCCACCTCCTAATACCTCCAAAACATCAGGATCCAATTGGTTATTCGGTACCGCCACCTCAGCGGGTGGCCGGTCCGCGCTCGAGATAGTCGAGTGGGGTGTTGGAAGCAACAACCCAAGTCAATATCATTTACACTGTTAAATAATGGAGGTAAAATAGAATGTAAAGGAATAGTTTCCTTTTTAGTGCACTTTTATTTCATGGAATAACTTAAAGGATACAGTGCAAGCCTAGGGTGTAATACACCTCGATGGAGGGGACACCACTCTCTTGGAGTTTTTATAGTTCAACTCGATGGAGTTGACTGTCCGTTCAACCTAGGATGCAATACACCTCGATGGAGGGTACACCACTCTCTTGGAGTTTTTATAGTTCAACTCGATGGAGTTGACTGTCCGTTCAACCTAGGATGTAATACACCTCGATGGAGGGTACACCATTCTCTTGGAGTTTTTATAGTTCAACTCGATGGAGTTGACTGTACATCCAATATAGCAACTTGAGCTGCAGGTATATCTAGATCTACGTAGATCCTCTTAGAGCACTAGAAATAGAACAAATAGAAGTATTTACGACTATTGTGTAATACATTTGAGGGAGATAAACTTTCTCTGTAAGTAGAGGAAGTACCAACGCGGGAACAATGGCGGCCACCCTGCCCCGCCTGTCTTTTCCTCACTTCGGATAGTAATTTAGAGATGTTATCCCTTATATCCTCTGAATCGCTGGAAGAAAAAGCGTGACGGCGTCGTTTATGTTTTCCCTTGTTTGAAAGAAAGTACGCCGACTAAAACAAACAACTAACAGACGCAAACACAAGTAAATCGTGAAGAAACGTATTGCTTTACCGGCACAAATAACGACAATGACGCTTAAGTGGATTGGCGGGATGCGCAAGGTAGATGCGTGTTTCGCACTCTACTTTAAAAATTGTGACTTTACCGGTACAGGAAGGCATACTACACATTGATCATGGAGGAAAAGGGGGTTGCAGCATAATGAGAAGAAAACCTGCATGAGATTCAGTCAGTTGAACCTCTCGTACTTGTGCTACTTAGAGCTTCAGCTTTAATATTCTCACAGATCAGAGGTATAACGCATGTGAATCTTGACAGAAAAAATTTATAACTGATTGTTAATTAATTGTGTATCGCAAAACATGTAGTCACTTATTTGGGTAAAAGGGCATAGCGCAAATTATGGAAATGAGAAGGAAGGAAAAAATAATCCACTTTAATATTGGGTACTATACAGTGTCCCCATTTTATCGTGTAATCCTTGTAAGGCGCTACAGTACGCAACAGACTTTACAATCCAAAGATAACTTTCCAATTAAAAAATATTAGCGTAAATTAAAAAAAAAGTTTGCTGTGGTTGGAATTGGTTGCCATCTAGAAATCTAAATATTGCGTAGGAATATATACAGGGTGATTTCTAACAAAAAAGTCACAACAGTTTAAAGTTTTTATAAACTTGAGCATGTTTTTAATAAAATGCCGTAATTATGTCCTACTTACGTTTTGAATTCAACTTTTGTATATTTGTAAGCTCATTAAACAAAATTCAGTGAACATTTTTATAAGATGAAAGTTATGACTATTTAAAATATTTTTTAAATATTGGGTAGTAATATTATAAGAGCGCTTTCGTATATTCAGTAGTAATATCATAAGAGCGCTTTTGTTATTTTGTATATTCGAATAATATACTTTATGTACGACTGCATTATAAAGTACTGTTTATGACATAGTTTTGCGGTCATAAAGTAGCTCTTTATAGTACTAGTAAAATAAAGTTATTTTATTTTACTAGAATACGACCCAGTAGTTCCTTATAAAATAACAGGTATTTATGGTACAAAACTCGTGGCACAGAGAGGAAACAAGATTATAGAAAGAAACTCTTCATTTTTCAAACGATTTCACCCCTATCAAACAAATACCCATGTCCAAACTAAAATAAACAATCCTTCCAAATCCTCAGAAAATATTATCAAGCTTAGCACAGGCGAACCACCCATTCTGGAAGAAGAAGAGATAGAGGTACAGCCACCAGAAGTACAAGCAGCACACCACCAGTTACCACAACCAGTGCAGTATCCACCAGATGTTCCAGATAGACCACTACGCCAGAGAAGACAGCCACTACATCTCCAAGACCAGCGGAGAAAGTGAAAGTGAGTGAGTGGAGTAAAAGGCCTATCAAGTGAGCGCAATAAAATCAAAGTTTTATTTTTATATATATTTTGAACACGAAAATGTTTATTAATAGTAGATTGTTTTATTAGGATGAAAAGTGTCACTTTTTTGACGAGCAAATTTTGCATTTGTGAGGCGAAGCGTAGCGTAGCCGAACGGATGCAAAATTGCGAGTCAAAAGAAGTCACTTTTAATCCGAATGAAACATACTATTTTTTCCGCAACCGGAACAACCGGATTCAAAATAATAAAATTAAGATGCGAGGAATTAGAGAACACTACTACTACTAAAATCAAGTCTTCTTAGCTTTTGTTTTCAATTTTATTTATTCTGTCAAACCCAGCCAAACCATCAAAAATGTTTGAACAAGATAATGGTAACGAAGATACACCACCAGAAATTTTAGACGGTGCAAAAGAAGTTGTATCAAATCTTCTGCCCAATAAATCTCGAGAAGTATACAACAAATTTTTAAATTGGTGTAACGAGAAAACCGTAAAATCGTACACGGAAAGCGTAGGTACCTACTATTAGCGTACTTTTCCGAATTGTCCACTAAAATGAAGGCTTCTACTCTTTGGGCGCAATATTCAATGTTGAAGGCAACATTAAGTTTAAAAAATGGGGTAAATATCGAAAAATTTTCAAAACTCCGTGCCTATTTAAAAAAAGAAAATAATGACTACACACCGGACCGAAGAAATCGAGAATTCTTAGTAAAGAACAGGTGGATCGATTCTTGAAGTGTGCTGGAGCTTGTCCCTGCGACGAGTTACTACATTTAAAGATTAATGATATTGAAGATCTTAAATCAGTCTTACTGATTAAAATTCCTAAGATCCTAACACTAAAACTAATAAGGCTAGATCATTTACTGTGATGGGAGATAGCTATTTAAATATTTACAGAAAATTCTTTGTCTAATATCTTTGTAGTGTTTTTCTTAAATAAATGTTATTCACATAACAAACCAAAATCTTAACCAAAAAAGTTAAAAGTAAAAGTTCCTAGGAAGTAAAAGTACTTTTACTTCCTAGGAACTAAAAGTGTTGCCTAGCAACACACACATTTTTTTACTAATAACAAAAACATCAACTTCACTGTCCGTTTTTGGTATCAAAAGTGATCACTTTTGAGTCGGTTGCGGAAAAACAAAATTATTCATATTTTATGTATTCTTACTATAATCAAAGAGTATGTATATATACTCTTTGCTATAATAAAGTTAGGAGGATTGTAGCGCCATCTAGAAGTAGTAACATGTATTGTAACAATAATGTGTAACATAATAAACCTGAACAGTTTGTTTATACAACCAGTAACATTTATAGCAACCCTTTAACCCTTAGATATCTAAGCTACGCAAATCTACGTAAAGACCGATGTGGGGTCACAAGGGCCCCCCAACAGTTTTTTGTAGAAATAAGCTTTCTTGATATAACAAAGAACTAATAGGTAATTATACAGTAACCTTTTTTTTATATAATAATACTGAAACATATTTAATGATTTTATTTAATATTTAATTACAAAAGGTTAAAAAATAGGGAAATATAAAACTCAAATTCGAAGAAAATAAAAAAACGAACTTTGGCTTTCCCGGATAACAAAAACTAATTAACAATAAACTTCTTTTATATAATAATACTGAAATTGAACATTTACTACTAATGAAACATAAAACTCAAATTCCAAATAGAATACTTTGGGCGTCCACTTACCTAACTCGTGAAAATCTCTAAGAATAACAATTTCACCACACTGAAACTGAGTGATACATAAGCTTAAAATGTCAATAAACACATAGCTGGAAGCATTGTTGCAAACGGTTTTAAACAAAAAAGTTAGTACAAAATATCCAAACTTGGGGGACCTAGGTTACCCCGCTTAGGTATCTAAGGGTTAACACAGAAGCATATTACAGTACATGAGGATGAAAATTTATAATTTTATTTGGTTTTTTAGGTTCAATAGATTTTTGGTCTCATTCTAATCTACAAATTTTATCTTTTTGTGTATTGTATTTTTTAAATTTAATTTTACTAACTAATTCTCTAACGTCATTATCAAAAATGTCAAATTCAATGTTATGTAATTTGTTAACTACTTCTGTGTATACTACCCCCAAGTAGCATTTTTGGTTAAAATTACGTAATTTGGCCTTCCAGTAGGTATCTTGACCAATTTCAAATAAACCTTATTGACCTAAAATTTACATAAAATATACGTAAGTGGAGAATGAGAGGATGTCGTTGCGACGTGGTAAATAGGGATATAAGAAATAATTCCCTGTTGGTCAGAGAACATATTTCCCTAAATAGGTATTTGAGACCTAAATATTACGTCGCATTTCTGTCGTAGTTTCTTAGTTTTCACCAAATCAGTTGTCTTTGTTGAAACGCATGTTTTCTTTCTCGATCGTCAGTTATTCCCATTATTATTTACCAATAAGAAATAGTGCTATAGAATAAACATTGAAACAAGACACAGGCTAGTCCAAATTGAAATCTGCATCAGTATGGCTAGTTAAATGTTCAATATTGGTAATATTAGAAACTTTACGCATGGAATTTGAAAGGTTCCGTATACCAAATTTAATTGCCAATCAAAATTTACTGTAAATACGAGTATTGTACCTACTTCTAAAAAATGATGCGTCCTAAATATTTTGCATTTTATAAGTAATAATAATTATTGTTTTATTTATATTTTTAATATTTTTATGTGTAAAGGTACCAAACCATTTTATATAAGTCCTTAGTTGCGTTCATACTCGTACAAAAGGTTTTATTTTCTTTCTTCAGGTACTACATAATTAATATTTTTCTTATTATTATTATAACTAGATTTCGTTCTAAAAGATGCTCTACAAGAAATATGGCGGATATAAACTCATTTGGCCTAAAAGTTTAGTTTCCTTAAAATTTCGACCTAATGAACAGTTTTCCCATTGATAAAGTCAAAATAACTTAAATAGAAGACTTAAATGTCGAGCAATACCTATTTAGGTAATATTTACCTAGAAGTCGCTAGACTCCCACAAAATATTTTGACTTAGAAGATATTAAGACCTAAATTGGGCATTTATCCCTAAATAGGCATTTTATAAAACATCTTGCTGGTGTATCACAAATGAAGCATTTTATTTTAACTTCTACTTTGAGATGATTAACTTTTAAACCATGCTGCAAAATATTGTTTAACTCATCCACAAAAGGTGTGAGAAATGGAGTTAACGGTGGTTTTCCATGCCCATAATAAACTGCTGCAACCATTGGTTGTAAATCTTTAAATTCATCAATGGCAAATAAAATTGGCCAGAATTCTAAGGATGAACTAGAATAGGGAGACATCCCGTCAGTATTGAATTTTAGTGAAATGGTCATCGGATTAGTAATTCTGTTTTTTAAAATTGCTAGACTATTTTCAATTCCATTGCACCACATTTCTCCCATTCCTACACTAATGATATCAATCTTTTTGAGTGTATTTAATAAAGTTCTGCTGTCTTTTGGCAATTCTGATTTTCCATGGGCTTTCAGTATTTTCAGTAACGATGTGACAGCGCAATGGGTTGATTTATGTTTCAATTCCCACTCCCTTAATTCATCCATTAACGAAAGTTGATCAAAAATACAAGTAGCTTCATCTTCTGTGTCAGATAAGACCATTTGTTCAGGTTCACTGTCTGACAAATGTTCATCAGGGTGCACTGATACATAATTTAAGTTTATAGTCGACTGTGCAATGTTTGCTACAGTTGCTGCTGATAGTAAAGATTTCACAGTTTTAACAGTATTACTACTTGTAGAGGTCTGGTTTGGATCCTTATTATGTTTTATATTACGGTAATAATCGGTAGTCAGTCGATATGGTTTAAATTTACTATTTACTAATGTTTCTTTTACGGCCTTCCATAATAATTGTTCACACTAACACACTTTTGGAATAATACGATCACTGATAAAACCAACTGACAACATACACGCCCAAATGCAAAGCATAGAACATCATCAACGGTATAAACCTTTGTAGTCATAAATACGTAATTTAAACTAAAAGGGAATTTACTAAATGTTATTAGTTAGGTAAATTAACTTTAAAGTCGTACTTGTTAGGCATTATGACTATTAAGTCTAAAACTGTAATTGGTAATCATTTAAGTTAATCTTACGTCAAATATACCTCAAATAGGAAATACATTTTGTTTAATAAGTTATCTATTGACTTATATATGACTTCAAAGTTAGGGCAAAATTCGGAACATTTTTACGTCACAATCGAGTAAATTTTCCTTATTCTATTACTAACTCGAAACCTTTGACCATGAAGCCAGTATTTAGGTCACAGTTACGTATTAATTCCTTACTGACAAACCTCAAAGTCTCTCCAACTTTTTGGTTATATTTCAAGGAATGATGACGTAATATTTTCTTATAGAATTTCCTCAAAGTCCCTTAAACTTTACAGTCGTTTTTATGGAAAAATTACGTAAATACTACTAAGAAAATTACTAATTGGCAAATATGCCCTGTAGGTTAAAAGTATGATAGGTAGGTATATGCCACGGGTATATGTGTTCTGCGGAGTCAGAAGGAGTAGGGAGAGTGGGACTTGCGGAGTCTGACGCCGCTAGGCGAACGAGGCTGACGTGGAGAGTCGATGTTTAAGTTGAATTCAAAGTATTTGTTGAGTGTGAATAAAGTCATCATAGTATTGGTCTTTTTACTGAATAGAATTAAGCTTTACAGAGTAAAAGAACGTAAAGCTAACACATCAGAAGTGGGATTTATCGGGATTAGTTATCGATTAAATTAATAACTTAATCAAGGATCAACGGCCCAAGTGAATAGTAAAGTACAGGAGAAGTAGAAAATGGTCGCGGAGTGAAATTGGAAAACGTGAAGGTGAAAAGAATAGAAGAAACTCAAACGGTAAAAACGTGGCGTGGTGATGACTCATCAAAGGAAAATTTCGGAGAATTGGCGCGAAAGAAGCTCCAACATGGCGGATGTCGGTAAAGAAGATAGCAGCACCATAGTGGGAAATCTATTGGGAGATTTCGCTGAAGAGGATGAAAACCAGGGTAATGAGACACGAGCGCCTCCAGCGGACAATAGCCGACATATGGAAGACCTGGTCGTTGCTCTTACAGGGTTGGTGCAGCAATTGGCGGGTGAGAGGGGAAGAACTACTGCAGAACGTACCGAAAAGAAGAAGACGGAAGATAGCAGTAGCGATCGGTTTCATATTATGCCGGATCTGTCGAAAACAATTACCTATTTTGACGGAGATGCCGACAAATACAAGGCAGAAGAATGGTTGGATGGAATTGAGTGTAGCAGCAGGTTATTTCGTTGGCCCAAGCAAGTGAAAATTGAAACTGCGCGTGCACATTTGACGACAGCAGCCCGAAATTGGTATCTGACTCACCGAGATGACATTTGTGATTGGAATACATTTGTGGTCCTTTTTGAACGAACCTTCTTACGCAACATTAGTTATGCAGAAAAATGGGAAGAAATGAGAAACCGCACACAACCTCGAGGAGAAAGCATCATGGCTTATTGCATGGAGAAACACAAGCTGTGCAAGGAGCTAGGTTTAACCGTCAGGGAAACAAAGAAGGAGTTAATCCGGGGACTCGTTGAAAAGGATCGAGCTCAGTTTTTAATTGTGAAAGATCATCGGGAAGTAGGTGATGTGATTAGGAACCTATTGGATTTGGAATTAGACAAAGAAAGCACAGTGAGAAGAACAAACGCCGGCACGATGAGAGCATCTGAAAATACGCGCGCGCCAGTGCACTCCAGTGACGGATCGTGAATGACCCATTCTTCTATGAAGAATCATACTGTTCTCGACATTCGCTTCATTTAATGCAATTTTAAGCTTCAGAAAATATAAAATTCCACAAACCTTTTAACAACACTTTACCATTTTTACTGATAAATACCTGCTTTCCTTTAAATAAGACTTAAAAATCTGCTTCTTCAAGCTTCCATACTGAAAGTAAATTGTGAAACAATTTTCCACACATCCAAACATTATTTATGACGATTTTCCTCCCACTTTCAGCTTGTAGTTTAATATTTTCTTGTTTCTTCGCCTCAATACACTTTCCAAATTTTGCTACAGTTATTCTGTTCGAAATTTCTTTCTGTTAATCAAACATTTTTCAATGTCAACAGTCACCAAGTGAAAATTTATATCTGTCATATCAGAACAACTGTCAATGTAATTTCCTCTTCTAGTTACTTTTCGGCATTAGTTAAATTCATTAGTCAAGCTTGATTTTCACCAAATTTTTTCTTCTGATTTTTAGGACATTGTTACAGGTCACACGTTTCTAGAATTCCTCGGGTAGCGCAACCCGAAGCCGAATCGGGAAGCGCGGCGTTTAAAAATTTTAAATTCAAACAGTGGCGTCACGTTCATGCTTTTAGGTATAAAATAGAACGGTTTTCATGCAATCGCAACACATATTTTATTGTCACGAGAATATTTATAAACATTATAAATTATTTCTCGCGATTGACCTCTTAATATTTGGCCGCTTTTTCCCACTTTAGAACTCATGATTTCACATAAGTCTAACTACCTGTTGCAACTGATAATTTCTGCGCCACTGTTACCGCGCGAAAGTGGTAGGACGAGTGTGAAGGTCACTCCCACCATAAATTTTGGACAAGTGCGCACCCACAGCCGAGGAATTCTAGAAACGGGCGACCTGTACTTCATGTGTCCCACAATGCAACAACCATGACAACGATAAGGAAATGTTCCATTTTTCATATTAGCACTTGGATTTCCATTATTTGACGAATTCTTGAACCACTTTGTTTGTTTGTAACCTGCAAATACAACATTTGAATTTGTATGAGCACTATCAGATTCCATATTATTTTTATTCTGCCTAGCATCTTCCATTAAAGTCACAAAGTCAAGTGTAATATTTCTTTCATCTTTGCAAAACATAATATCAATAGCTACCGTTACTACTTTTATATGACTCGGACATAGCTGACAATAATTGTGACACAACCTCGCTTCCTTCAATTTTTCCTCCAGCACTTTTTAATTCACAGACAGTTTGGTCAAACTCTGTCAAAAATACATTTAGGTAATGTCATGCCTTTTGAAAACTTTAAACTTCTTAATTTCCCCTCCAACTGAACTTGAGTAGATATGATCCTTTCTTGATGTATGCCCCTTGAACGCCTTGAAGGAGTTCCATTATTTGTTTAGCAGTTGTCTTGCTCTTTAGTCCAGAACATTATCTGATAAGCACTGAACTATAATGTTACGAGCTTTTACATAATTTTTCTTAAAATTTTCCTACTCAGGCCCTTCTTCAGTTGGTGCTTCCTGCGAAATTACTACAGTTAGGTACTATCGTATAATATAGTATTATTCTGTTCAAAAAGTAGCTTTATTCGAAATTCCCAGTTTGAGAACACTGTTTCATCAAATGGCTTTACATTAAGTACTACTTGATTTAACGACGCCATTTCTTTTCCTTGTAGGTAGGTACTACCTACTTTGCTGTGTGCTTCCTTTACTTTCCACAGTTAAAAATTCCACTTTTCGAACATTATCTACATTATAAATGCATTTATAACGTTGAAAGAAAAAAGAGAATGTTTTATTCGGATCAGATTTGCCTTTGTGTGCTTCGTCTGTAATTACTTAGCTATTGCTAACGCTCATCCGCGAAATCTTACAGACACACTACAAAAAGTTGCACTAGTGTCTCTAATAAAACAAAATACTAAAATAGGTACCTACTATTTTTATATTTAGTTACGGAATCGAAACTTTAGAAACACTTTTTATAATGATTTATGAAGTTAATGGTTTTTTGAAAAATATTTGACTCTTGGTAAGACCTATACCTACGCTTAAAATTATTTGATTTGTAGGTATGTTTGTTTTTATTGCAGTAATCTGTGGGTACATTATATTTTTTTTTGTAAACTGAAAATTAAATTAATTATTATTTACAACATATATTTAGGTTAGAGATATAACATCAATAGATAACATCTTAATAACATTGAAACAAAACTCAAGGACATACCGAGGTAATCCGAACAATGGAAATGTCATTATAAAATCATTTTCCTGTACATCCTGAATGATGAGCTATTTCAATGTACCTACTACCTGCTGTAGATACTGATCAGGTTCTATGTATTGTATATGTTTACCTATAACATGCTATATTCAATGTCGCGCAGTTTACAGTAAACAGTGAGCATTATGGTGAGCAGCTTTATAGGACTTGCTTTGCTAGGTAAGTAATTAATTTAATTATCAGATATCACTTTTAAAATTGTATCACAAATGAGATTATAGGAAACGAATTAATAGTTATCGGTGTTAATTTGAATAAGTATAGTCTGTTTTCAAATATTTAATAAAGTTTCTTAATTTTTAATTTCAAACAGGGCGATAGACACCTATTTCAAATCTTAAAAAAATGGCTTCGAAATGGTTAAACGTTATAATACAGGATAACAAAAAAACAGATTTATAGTTCTTTCATTTAAAAAAAGACTTGAAGAAGACTATTTGGAATTTAAATTTCTTCACCTTAAATTCGTTTTTGTCACAATATGCAAGGCATAATATAGAGTTTGCAATTATAGTTTCAAATTTTAATGGTTGATGTCTTGATGATAGAAAATGGTTATGCAAACCAAATCATATGGTTACTGCAAAGATATTTAGATTTTCACTAAATACTTGCAAATTTTAGAATTAAATAAAAATACTTAAGGATTTTATTTATTTATATTTATAAACGGAAGCAGTATGCGTCCCATGAAGGTCTGCATGCAATTGTGGTTTAGGATTGAGAGAAGGGTGCAAATTTTTATTCTATCGAATAGTAGGTAGTAATGCTAATGATATGAGATTATCATAAGCCATTAAAATTTGTTTGTAAACTGCTAAACCTAAGTATACCTACATGGTCGGTGTTTTGTGTTAAATTATTGAACTTTTTTCTTCGTTTTCAATTTAAGTTTGGAAAATTCAATTCTTGAAGGCAAAATTTAATTTAATGATAAGTATACTCAATATAACCCAAATAAGTAGTTTTCTAACGTCAGATGACATTTTATTAATTTCTAGTAAAATGACTACACTTACGAAAAACCACTTACACAGCACACTCGAATCATAATCGAAAAAATCATACTAGTAGGTATATTGTCTACTTTAATTTTTGTAATAGTAGATTTTTCATTTTAATTTTAATACCTAGTACATATTTAGTTTAATGGATGTTAAAGACTACTAGTATTAATAAATTATATTGTGGGAACATATAGGTAGGTACCTACTACATAAGTAATCCTTTTAATTAACATAATATAATATAGTTATGGTTTACTTTTGAAAATTGCTTAAGTTTGTGTTGTATTACAGCGTTGTTTAAAAATTAGAAATTCTTAAAATTTCTTTAATTTAGTTAAAAATACATATTATACTACATACATTATTTCTAAAGTTCTTTAAACATTTTGTATTAGATATATATTTTTTAAGAAAATTTCGGATACTTCAATTTTTATTTTTGAATAAACACCTGTAAGCGCATTTTTCAACACCCTGCCCTTTTTGATCTCTGTTCTGCTTGCGATTAAGATTTTTGACATTTATGATACTACTTACTGGTTCTGTTTCAACCCATTTTAAGTGTAAAAGTTCAATCTGTCTAACTGCTAACAACGTACAAGTAATTTGTTGGTTGTGAGCTCCTGGGTTTGGAATCTTTTTATCATAAGTGTCCTAAATGCCTTTTTGTTTTTTAACGAAATGTGGTGCATCTCGTGTGTGAGAGTGCGATTTGGAAATTCTAGTGCGACACGGCGCGGCGGCGCGGCGCGGCGGTGTAAAACTAGAGTATTGCGCTTGACCCTCTTAATCTGAGAACTAAAAGAACCGTAGTACATTATTTTCCTTTAATTAGAAATGTTATTATTATTATTATTATTTATTAATATTTGTAATATTTGCGGGGGTATGTTTCAGAGATAAAAATCTTAAAGTATCCAGTGTTTTAAATTATTATTATTAACAAGTTTTCAGTTTTGTCTAGTCTTGTTGCAATACACCAAAGTTCCAGTAGAAATCATGAATCATTAATAGGAAATTAAGTTACCAGCTCTTCAACACAATAGAACCTAACTGGGAGTGGATTATCTGCAAAGCGCAGAAATTATCATAGACCACGGTTAACAAAGGTGGTCGTTTGCTGACAACGCCACAGAGCGTAACTTATACCTAAAGCATAAAACTTTAGAAATATAAGAATTGGTATGAGCAGCCAATAAATTTTTGTGAAAAATTTACTTTAGATGGTTAGGATAAATGGTTGGGTAATTAAATTGGAAACAGGAAAAAAATATATATATTTTTAAATTGTATATGAATTGTACAGGGTGTCTCTAAAATATGGTGCCATAGCTAGCTTAACCACAGATGCCGGGGATCAAAATAAGACGATTTAACGCAACTTACCTCTATCCGAAATTGCTTCGTTAAAGCGCTATTCAACGTAAAAGATCTTCAAAAAATTTCTATATTTTTAAATAACAAAAGATTGTTTTTAGCGATTAGGATGCAATTTGGGATGTGATTCTTTACTGGAAAAAGGTGTTTTTTGACATCATTTTTTTGTTCAGGAGGGTCGCGTAAGTGGTCAAAGGTTGATCATCCACAGTCAAAGAAGCTCATATCTTTTTAACAGTTCGGCCAATAGTTTTCAAATTTTTTTTACAGAGAGACATTCTTATTTCAAATATTTTTCGCCTCTTCTTTGATTTCAGTATCTGCCATAGTTTAGACTGAAAAAATTATTTTGATTGGCTGCAGTGCATTTCTTAAAACAGATGTAGTAATCTAGTTGTTCCGTATGTTGAGAAATAAATCAAGAAGAGACAATTTGATATAAAGTTTATTACTAGCAAGTATGTAAAGGGTGGCGCAAAATAATTTGAACCATTTCTGAATCAATGGTTCAGCTTATTTTGTACCACCGGTAAATTAATAGATTTACAGTAAATGCTCAATGTGACCACCATTTTCCCGGCTGCAAAAGTTGATTCTACGCAAAAAATTTTCTCTTCGTCATTTATTTCTCAGCATACGGGACAACTAGATTACTACATCGTTTTAAGAAATGCACTGCAGCCAATCAAAATAATCTTTTTCAGCCTAAACTATGGGAGATACCGAAATCGAAGAAGAAACAAAAAATATTTGAAATAAAAATGTCTCTCTGTAAACAGATTTTGAAAAGTATTGGCCGAACTGTTAAAAAGATATGAGCTTCTTTGCCTGTGGATGATCAACCTTTGACCACTTACGCGACCCTCCTGAACAAAAAAATGATGTCAAAAAACACCTTTTTCCAGTAAAGAATCACATCCCAAATTTCATCCTAATCGCTAAAAACAATCTTTTGTTATTTAAAAATATAGAATTTTTTTGAAAATCTTTTACGTTGAATAGCGCTTTAACGAAGCAATTTCGGATAGAGGTAAGTTGCGTTAAATCGTCTTATTTTGATCACGGGAATCTGTGGTTAAGCTATGGCACCATATTTTAGAGACACCCTGTATATTGAAAAGTGTTAACGTTTCGCATTTTATGTAATGCTTCTTCAGAACATGTAATAATAATTAATAATTTATCTGTAACAAAAAAAAAAAAAATTTTTAAAAATATAAAATGGAAATAACATTTGGTATAATTATGGTAGGTTAGTGAACATTGAATGAAAATGTTTTAATTAATAGATAGATAAGGAAAATTAATTATCAAATAGTTTATATATAAACTTACCAAATAAAGATAAACAAAATATGTTAAAATAGGCACAATATGTAAATATAATTTAAATAAGTATCGGCTTTTTCATTACCAGGTATACCAATGTGCGAGGGAATCCAAATGAGTTGTATATCCTTGTTTTGCCTCGATAAGGTATGCAGTTGTTGCAAGCTGATTAGAACACTTAGGCCCGGTTGCACCAACCTTAGTTAGCAGTTTGTTAGGTAACTTAGGTTACGTAAACCTCTGTTACAGATATTTTTGTTGCACCAACCTAAGTTAGTACTAACAGCAGGTCAGCTAACCAAAGTTAGCTAACCCGTCAAAATTGCTGGATTAGCCTTCATAACCTGAGTTAAAATGACATTTCCATCTTATTAATAGAAATTGTAAAACAGTGACAGTAAATTGATTCTATATAGGTACCACAAATAAATAACTCCTGAAATGTTGCAATTATATCTACTCAGTATAAATATATTTAGGGTGAATAGTTGTGATTTGTAATGTCAACTACTGCATCGATAACAACATCCTCATCATCCCATGATGAATTGTTGGAATTGGTAGATATGGTGCCACGACCCAAATTGTACCGTCCTAGAAATCATCCTTTCAAAATGATTTCAAAGCCAGGTATCAGTTTTCAAAATATGTTGTGCAGCAAATGGTCCAACATTTTCGTATTCACGAACTGGAACCTATCTCTAATAGAAATTTCCCCGTCTCAGCAATAAATAAGTTACTGCTAGCATTTTAAGATTTTATACAATAGGATCCTATCAACAAACAGTTCCCAAGAGTTGTTTCAGTGAAATTGGTGGAACGCTCCGGTTTTTCGCGTCCCTACGCGGCCCCACGTTATAATGACGTCACAGCTCGCCTTAGCTTAAACCGTAGTTAACTAGTTGTAGTTAAAAATGTGTTTGGTGCAACACATAAATTTTAACTAGGATTAAGTATATTTAAACCAAACTAGCTAACTATAGTTAGTTAATTTAACTACAGTATTTCATATTTGTCGGTGCAACCGGCCCTTAGTGAGTCTGAGAGAATTATAAAATTGTTATTTGCATTTGTGAATATGTGAGTGATAGGTACTTTGCATGATGCTGAAGGCTTCCGCTCAAGATACTCATTTCATTCGGTAAACGGTATTGGTAGCTGTTTTGTTCAAACACGATAGCAACACCTGGGCCATTTTCCATTTTTGAAGCGTCTGTGAAGATATGTTTGTGCGATGGCAATGAGTTAACTATTTCTTGATATTTACTTCTGTATATCTCTGGATGTGTTTCATGTTTGGGAAATTTTGTTAAGTCTAGGATGACGTTTGGTGATGACATTGTCCAGGGGGGAACTTTGTTGGCTGTGTAGGTAGTAATGGGTGGAAGTTCGAGGTTGTGATACTTCGTTTTTAAGTGCTTAGTTCGCATATGAAGGGATTTTTGGGATATTGTCTGCGGGGATATTATGTTTGGTAGGACATAATCATGGGCGGGGTTGGTAGGGTGAGCAGCTAATTTTGCAGCATAGGTGATTATTGCATTATCTCTTCTAAGTTCTAGTGATGGTTCTCCACTCTCTGCTAATATGCTCTTCACTGGGCTGGTTCAAAACGCTCCGATGGCGACGCGGATGCCTGTGTGATGGACAGCATCAATTATTTTAAGTGTGCTTGGTGCGGCAGAGGAGTACACGACAGACCCATAATCAATTTTGGATCTTATGAATCTTATGATTGTTTTGTATAACCGGAGTAGAACTTCTTTTTCCGCTCCCCAGTTGATGTGCGCTAAGCATTTAATTATATTCATTCGTTTTGTACAATCATTCTTTACGCCTAATGCGATAAACACTAATTTTCTGCACATGTTGCATAAATAAGTATTATTTATTGGTGGGTATGTTTCTTGCACAAACCGTATATTGCTGATTACTTGTACCTATTTATCCTGGACTGGCGTTCACGGAATAAAACACCTATGCTTATTTGCTGTCAAGACCAGGTACCAGAAATAATAAATAAATTCCCTGCAAAGAGAACATTTAAAGTTTCTAATATTTCTCAGAATTTACAATATTATTACGTGGAAGTAAGTATTTACCTGTCTCCTAAATAAAATGCGTATCATAACAAATCACCATTTGACAAATAATTAACTAATACAGGTTCACCAAGGTCTCCCCAGCATTTTATGTATCTTTAGCACCATGGTATAATATTTAGGAACAATTATAATACTCTTAAAACACTTGTAATTTAATCAAATCACTGCTTTATATCCGAGTTTATGTATTTCTTATGCAAACCATAATGTAAACATGGGTTTGTTTTTCCTACGCAGCCGCCCGCCAGCGCGGCGCCGCCACATTGTGACGTCATTATACCACGTGTCCTTTAGAGCCTAATTGGAAGTGGGTAAATCAAAACTGCTATAACCCCACTTTTTTATTTACACTTGTAATTCCAAAGGTATGAAAACTGAGTTTTTAATTTGTCAATAGTATTTTTGTTCGTTACAAAAAATGTTGTACAAACCTTATGCGAGAAAGCGTCATCCGTACCTACATTCACGAAATGAAGAATTCGGTCGCAAGCTCGCTCATTCTTCAAAACACACTCCCGCATTTGGTTTGTAAATAACTATTGTGGTTCACACACAAACCAACCTATAATAGTATAATATTTTGAATTTGTAACTAACGTTTATTTTAAGAGATATTTTAATTGTTTAGTGGTAGCTGTGAACACAGCACCATCGGAAACAGATGGATCCGTGGTGAAAACTCCTCTAGGCCCCGTTATGGGAAAACATGCAAAATCGTATGAGGGTAGATCCATTACAGCCTTTGAAGGAATACCATACGCAAAACCACCTGTTGGAGAGCTCAGGTTTAAGGTAGGTACCTACGCATAAATTGAAACGTAATTTTTATATTGTACCTACATACAAATTTGTATTTCACGTAATATGTATCCTTCAAATGGCGGATAAAAGCTTGTTACTCTATTTGAAATACTCAGTAAAAGTAAAATTGAAATCCATACTCTCAAAAAGTGGTTTGGTGTAAAACTTATTACATGTACAGGGTGTAGAATTGAATGACGCAACATAGGGATTTCAATGGTAAAATTTTAAAAGTCAAATATTATCTTCCCTAATTATTTTAGAAAAAATGTTCTTGAAGGTTTTTTGTAGAGAAAAAAATTCTGCGTCTACTCATGTTTTTATTATTAGCTTTTAGTTTTGCATAGGCTGAGAAAATTGAAAATAGCAAAATGCTGTTTTGGCGAAAATCTGTAGTGCCTTGGAATTATTTTGTGACATCTGCCGTTCAGAACGTTCCAAGATATCAATACGTTCAAATTAAACTCAAAGTCTTAAAAGTAACAGTAGTTGTCACAAGATAATTCCAAGGCACTACAGATTTTCGCCAAAACAGCTTTTTGCTATTTTCAATTTTCTCAGCCTATGAAAAACTAAAAGCTAATAATAAATACATGAGTAGACGCAGAATTTTTTTGTGTACAAAAAACCATGAACATTTTTTCTAAAATAATTAGGGAAGATAATATTTGACTTTCAAAATTTTACCATTGAAATCCCCGGACCCGGACATTAGGGCGCGGCCGTTCGGGCGCGGGCCGTAAGGGCGCGGGGCACTCGGGCGCGGGACACTCGGGAGCGAAGACGTTCGGGCGCGAGGACACTCGGACGCGAGCCATTAGGCGCGGGACACTAGGGCGCGGAAGCTGTCTAATATTTTCACTCTTCTTATCAAAATAATTCTTTCTGATTGCACGTACTACTTATATAACGTAATGTAAAGGAGTATTTACATCTAAGTTTAAGTGTGAAGAGCTGAATAAATTACAGATTCAATAAATTGTAAAACGTGTATTTTATAATTTCAAATTTATATTACTAGTTCTTGGAGCAAACAGAATGTTTTTTAAATTGAAATATATATTAAAATGTCACATCATTTAAAAGTAAATCCACATTTAAGACAAAAAGTCGTATGTAACAAAATAATCATTATACATATAATAACTATTAATAATTGTAACATTATTCAAACTAATTGGTCGTTATCCTCGTTAAAATATGATTCTACCTCAGCAGTAGAATAAATAGTGGCAGGCGATTCCCAAAATGCAAGTCTATTTTTGGGTAATATTGCAACAAGTTTGGAAAGAAGGTTTAATTTTTGTTGTTTGGAAAATCCCTTTGATTGTGCATTTTAAGGAGGAGTAAGCAAATTAGTTTTGTCATATTTAGCCTTTAAAAAGTTCAATGTCACGGGTAGCCCATCAAGACTAGTTTATAATCCAATTAGTTGCTGCCTCTTTTATAAAATAGGGTTTTGGGTTGATTTTATTTAATTTAAATCTGGAGGAGAAATATTTCGAATCAAAAAACTTTTCTAACTGCATATCTATAACTTTAAGGCCCAGTTGTATAAAAGACTTGACTTCCAATTCAGCTGTTCTACGATCAATATTGTCATGGATACGATTGATTTTAAGAATCATATCCATGACGATTGATCGTGGTTCAGCTGAACTGAGAGTCAAATCTTTTACACAACTAGGGCTTAAAGTGTAGAAAGTCATAGCTTTTGCCTTTTCTCTTGAGTTACAATTCCACCAAACTAACGAAGTCATGTTAAACCATACGTGAGCATTTAATACTAAAGTATGATCAAAAATGATTTTCATCTAATATGTCTATGAAAGAACAAATTGATGCCATTAATATTGACTGGCATGCAAATCTGACAGTTAATAATGAGAAAAGAAAAACACCAAGTCTGATCCCACAAAATTGTATTAAAATTGTAAAATTTAAATTGATGAAAAATATAAACGTTTTCGCCAGAACAACTCTGGCATCTTCAGATAACACTATAATTAAGGGAAAATGGAAAATTACAAATATGATTTAAGTTAACAAGAAATTATTAAAAACTTAACAACTACCTAAGTCACAATGTAAAATTAAACCATAAAATGGTGAATGATAGCTGAACATTAAACAGCATGATGTAAAATATTAATTAATAAAACAAATTTAGTGAAATTTCAGAAAAAACCGAATTAAAACGGCGTATTTAAACAAAACCGACGAAGAAACAAACTATGAAATTTACTCCGAAATTCATCATTGTAACACTTTTAAATTTCAAATGTAAAAAACTCTAAAAATTTACTAATTTACTAATTTACTAAAATACAAAAAGCTCATATTATTAAATCTTCCACAAATTTTGCAATAGGATAATAATCCCACTTATTTTTCTGTTCCCTTTATGATTAGGTGTCTTATCAGATAGTCAAATTATTTAAATCTCATAATATGAATGTTTCCTTTTCAGTTGAAATTTCTATGAAAAATTTTCTAGTTCATACTAAAGACCCTATCGAATTACTCAATAGATCCGGTATTTACCAATTAAATTGTAATAGTTGTGCCAAGTTTTATATTGGTCAAACTGGTCGTTCATTTAATACTAGAGCTCTGTGTTAAGTTGTTGTTCTGATAAATAAACAATTTCACCTTCGTGAGTAATAGCCATCATTATACGCTCGTTGAATAATATACTATTATTTCATACTGTCCGGTATATACTACTTTACCATATTAATTTAAGTTTGGGAAATGGGACAAGGCCGGGAAGTGACGTTGTTTATTTGTAACTAAGCAAAAAGTATAAAATGGTGATGTGATTTGAAATGAAACGGCAACGATGATGTTTAATTTGCCAGAATATAAATTTTTGGCAGTTAAAATAAAATATATTCAAATAAAATAAACTGATTTTACAGTAATGAAATAAAATGTATGTACTAATGTACGATACACGTTCATGAAGATATTATTAAAGTATTTGTTTGGAAATTCTGGACCTTCTAAACTTATACAGAGTGTTTAATATTAACATTAATCAACGGCGGCCATGCTTTTTTGGCAGCAGGTCGAGTTTGTTTCGTACACTTCATATGCAACCAGTAATAATCCGTATTAGTAGCTAGTTGAATCAAATATAGACAAACTTTTCATTTTGCACAGCCACCCTTGATTAATTACTATTAATTAGACTTATTAGTCTTGAATTCAGAGCAATTAGGTATGTGGCTATGTTTAAACAACATACACTTGACACAAGGCTTTGTTACACAGGAACCACAACCCGTTGATGCATGGTCGGATGTACTAATAGCTAATACAACCTATGTTTGCATGCAATTTACACCAATTGTAATGACACAAGGGCTTATGGGTAAGTTCAAAGATATTAAAAAGATGTATTTTTAATAAAACTTATTGGGTATCCGTAAAGCACGCTATGTAGCGTTACTTTCAATAGGCTTTTATGAAAGATAAATACATATAAACAAAATGTAACTAAAACTTAAATACTAGACAAGTAAAACGTTCTCGTTTCGCATTCGCGGTCCCTTCACATACATGCTCTCACGCATTTCTGGCTGCTCTGCTCTCACTACCAGGAAACGCTGAATTTCCGGAACAGCAGAACCCAACATTGTTGCCACTACATATAATTTTAGTTTCATGAAATAGGTAAAAATACAATTTATTAGCTTCATTTTTAACTTAAATTTTTTTTGATTAGTCCTTGAAAGGCTAAACAGATTTTAAAAAAGTAAATACTTGTAGGGAAAGAAGATTGCTTGTATATGTATGTTTACGTTCCAAAAGAGAAAATTACTGGTGATGAAAATCTGGATGTGGTTGTTCATATACACGGTGGAGCTTTTATGCTGGGTGCTCCTAAGTATCTTTGCGGACCAGATTACATGATGGATAAGGACGTTGTTTTCGTCAGTTTTAATTACCGCCTTGGAATATTAGGTGACTCATTTATTATTTGTAATAATTTAGAATCGATTCTTAAAACGATTTACCATTACCATATTCACCATACCTACAGCTACTTTTACAATTGTTTTAGGTTTATCTACTACCTATAATCCTATAACTATTGTTCCAATTTTCGTTTAATTTTCTCTTACTTTGTTATGTTTAACGTAAGTTGATACCTGGTACTTGGTATTTATCCCTCAACTCTGAAAAAACCTTGTTGTCCCAACAAAGAATGTGTTGGTGTAACCTCAAAAAAGTCATTATTGTCACAACAAATAGTACGAATTAATAAAAATAGTTGCATCTACAAATAATTTGTTGTCTGAAACGAATTGGTGGCAGACAATAATAATATTTAGTTCGAAAGACCAAAGTAACTACCTTTCTTAATGTTCCTGTGCTATATACTTTTTTAATTTTATTAACGAAATAAATCATCCGTTTCAGGATTTTTGAGTACCGAAGATGAAGTTATTCCCGGCAATAACGGAATGAAAGACCAAGTACTAGCATTAAAATGGATAAGAGACAACATTAAATCGTTTGGGGGAAATCCAAATTCGATCACGATTACGGGATTATCAGCGGGAGGAGCCAGTGTTCAATATCACTACTTATCCCCACTATCCAAGGGTTTGTTTCTAAAACATTATCTAAACATGAAACACAAGCAGTTTCTTTAGGTCTGTTTCATCGTGGATTTTCTCAGAGCGGTACAGCCCTAAACATGTGGGCTTTAACAGAAAAACCTCTAGAAAAGGCACAGAAATTGGCCTCCATCGTAAATTGTACTCAAGACGCCACACTAGCAATGGTTGAATGCCTGCGCAAATGTCCAGCAGACGATCTCGTTTTATCGTTAAAGAAAATGTTAGTTTTTATTAACGCAGTCCCCTTTACCCCATTTGGACCAGTGATCGAGAAAGGACCAGCCGCCTTTCTGCCAGATCATCCCTACAAACTTTTATATGATGGAAAAATTAATGATTGTCCTTGGGTGGCATCAAATACTAAGGAAGAAGGGATTTATCCTGTAGGATGTATGTTGAATAATTGCAAGAAATGTAATTAGTGAGGTTTACTATAATTGAAATTTAGTTTTCGTTTTGTATAGAAAGCTTGGCGAATTGAATACGCGATGGAACGAGTTGATGCCAATGGCACTGGATTATAATGATACAGTAAAAGAAACTGAGAAAACGACGATGGCAGAAATTATAAAGGATAAGTATCTGCATAGCCTAAATGCTACCATGGACAATGTTAATAACCTCGTTGATGTACGTATACTTTTTAACTCTCGTAATTATTTAGCGAATATCTTGCAGAGACTTCTTCTACCTCGGTTTATCCATTTCCTTCCCCTATAAAATTATTTGTAGCCTGTAGTTTGGTCACAGAAGGATTTGTACAAACTGTTTAATAAATGTAGGTAAAGGCATTTTGGAGTTGGATTCTCTCTACCCCTGTGGGAGTTAGACTAAAATCAAACAATATTAAATCTAGTTTATACTAAATCACTTAAAATAGGTGGGGCATATTCAAATACATTACTATTACCATTGAATATTCAATGCTATTACGCTTGGGGGGTTTCAGACTTTCTATTCAGCATAACGACTAATTTACTTTGCATTTAGAATAGTACTTGTAGTCCTATACTATTATCCGAATTCAAAATGTTGGACTTGTTTTTGAAAATATGAATACTTTCGTATGCATTTAATTATTTTGTAGAAGAAATTGCCGTTAACATTTTTAAATCGTTCGTTTTAAAGTTATTTAGTATATCTATCACTATATCCTAATTAAAATAATTTTTCAGTTATTCACAGACCGCCTATTTCTAATTGATGGTGAACTGGCTATTCGCACACATGCTAGAGTATCAAAATCCCCTGTATACTACTACTTTTTTGATTACAAGTTAACTATGAAAACCATATTTTCAGGAAAACTTAACGGTAAGTAATCCGTTTATACGCCAAACACCAAAGAAATAAGTCTAGCTGCATATCTAAATTAGAATAATTATAATAATAATCATAAAATAATGATAATAATAATAATAATAATAATAATAATAATAATAATAAAGTAGTTTTCCGTCATACTGTAGCTACATACATCGCTACCTGTTAATAAAATAAAGCAAGTCAGATTTGACACAGTTTTCTTCTCGTTATTTGTTGTTATCTTTCTAATTTTTCAGGATCAGCTCATTCTGACGATGGAAGACTGTTGTACAATATAATTGGAAACCCAGCAACTCTTCCGGATACGGACAAACAAATGAAAACCATTTTTACCGATTTCCTTTATACCTTTGCTACTCAAGGGTTAGTCTCTTTTACAAATCATTGGTATATTTAATACGTGATTATTTTTTAGAAAGCCAAGTTTTAATGGGGTTGACTGGAAACCTGTTACATCCGAAAATGATATAAATTATATGCTTGTCAGTTCCCCAAATGACATTAAGATGGAGACTATTAAACAACTTGGACCAGTTTCGTTTTGGAACAGTCTGCCAATTAAAGAAAACCGGAATTTGTATCCGAAATATGAAAAGTAATTAGGTACCTATATAGAAAGCAATCTATTACTACTGCAACTAAACAGTTTGTGTGATTATTTTCTGATTGTATGACCTACTGTTTGTTTCAAGAATAAAATTGTTTATTTTAAATTTAAATGTGTTTATTATCAATTCACGGTAAAGCTTTCTGTGGTGATGTTCCGTATAAGAAATTATGAAAAACATCATATGCGAAGTTTCTTGCATGTTTAATTATTCCTCCAAGTTTCAATTTATGAACTGTAGGTAGGTAAGTCCGGCATCATAGGTGGTAGTGTGTGTATCATTACAGAAAGTAATAAATAATAACGCACCATGTGTGTTATCAACGGGCCTCGTACCAAAGAATATAAACAACCTAAAGGGTGTTTACAATCTTTGCTCGTATTACATCTACATCTCGATATGCATTCCCCAAATACCCACTTCAGATGACGCTGGCTCCAGTACCTAACACCTGACTGTATCTTTAGTACCTAACATAACAATATGGATAGTGCGGACAATGTGAATGAAATAGTAAGAAACCAGTAGAATTATACGGAAATAAAACGCAAAACGTTAAATAAAGAAAACATAGAGGGAGCGGAAGAAACGAAAGATTAAAAGCACAAAATATAGAGAACACTACTGAAATTATGTGTAAGGACGATTTCCGCCTGCAAACTGCTATCTTTAAGATACATACACATCCTCAACGATTACGCCGAATTACCAACAATTACATCCGATAATAAAAGTATATCGGAAACGAGAAATATTGTAAGACCACCAAATACAGCGTCATATAAAGTTAAAGTAGGAGTTATTTAAACTAATAAGAATCAAAAATAGAATCGAAATAGAGCTAACAGTGTTGGTGAAATGTTCACTTTAAGCGAAAAAGAGACAAAAAAGCCCAGAATAACTAAACTTCGAAGGGATATTGAAATAGCCTTTCATAAAAGTAAAACGATACAAAGAACACCTACAAAAGACGCAGAAAAGGAAGAAATACAGAATGATCAACAAAATTTTAGATCAAGATTGGCAACTGTCAAAGTCAGTTTTAGTTAAAACCAAATTGAAACATAGCAGTTTATTGCAATTTTTAGAACGTAACTTTGGCAGCTACATTTAGAATAACTGTCGCTTTTGTATGTGTAGTATGTGTATGTGGATATCTGAATTTTTTTGAAAAACTTGGAATTTCTTTTAGAATGTTGTTCATCGATTTTTTTACTTTCTACTTCTACTTTACTTTTCTACTTTCAGCTGATAGAAATAAATTTTGCTGCAACCACAGATTAACTGAACCAGGAAGAACCACGAACGAAATATATATGTTATCACATTAAAATTACAAAAATAATTAGCTCATAGACCAGATGGAACCGTCCTTGATAGATCCTTGATAGTCGAACTCTAATGTGAAAATCACAGAACAATACACGTGAAAAGGAGAGTCAGAACCAACTAAACTGCATAGGTAAATTGTTCGATCTGCAATTTAGTGTTTGTGTGCTGTATTTGCATATTTGAAGATTATACACTGAAATTTATTGTAAAATGGACAATGTGTTGTTGTGATAATAAAATTGGTGTTAATATTAAATCGGCATAGTAGGATACGTTTCACATTTAATGACTTTAAAAATCACAGTCGCGATAATCGTGTATTTTTCATTTGCTATATCTTATCAAAGCTCAGGTCTTTGAAAAATCTCAGGGTTCTTCAGAAAGACGAATCTCAAAGATGTTTTTAAAAACAAACTTCAGAACGATGTGGAATACCTACACCACTCGTAAAGTATTCTTGTTGAGTATAAGTTGCCGAAAAATAAAAGATACCAATAAAACTAATGGGGTAGTGAACGGTTTGCTTGTGTTAGTTTTGAAAGTCCTTATAAATGGCAATGGTCATGTTTATAAGTTCAGTTTGGATGCCCGCATGCGAGTGGCGTACCTACTCAGTGAAGACTTTTATTCATGCAGGTTATGAGTAGGTACCTATTTATGATACCTGTCTCAGTAAATGTGGATTCATCACTCCACAGAATCTTTTCAATGAAATGTGCGATAATAATAATAATAATAATAATAATAAATTTAATCCAGTAGATCAACAATAGACATAGGACAAGTCATATAAGTATATACCGAGTGGGTACTTTCAAAGCCGAACATAGGGGAATTGCATTGTAACTGATCTTTATATAGATTTCCTGCTCGCCATTTAAACCCACAAGGATGGTAATGTCTTTATTATAAAACCCTCTGCTCTACTGAATACTCGTTATTATTCATATTATTTGATATTAATAACAGAAACATCGACTGATTTCATAGTTATTTATACACCAAGTGAACTATAACAATGTTTATTCACGAGAAGATAGTTTAGCTCACGAGCCCGAAGGGCGAGTGGGCTAATGTCTTTGAGTGAATAAACATTGTTAGTTCACGTGGTTTATACATAATTTTATCCAATTTTGTCAAAATAGTACTATTAATAATTATGGCAATTATGTAAATAAAAAACTAAACAATTAGCTGTCTGTGGCGGTCATGGTTGCTTAGTGATTTGAAGGATTGCCAATTTTATTTGAATTGGAAAAACTGAAATCAAGCTGGTGGGAACTTGGTTGCTACGCGCTCGATTCGACGATTGTTTTATTGTCAACAATCTTTTCTTTTGTGTGTAAAAATGGTTGAATGTGGTGTTTTTGTGCCTAACGAAGTCTTAAATGAAGCCTCAGAAGCTGTGGAAAAGTTGGTGCCTACTAAATCTAAGACGATTTATGAAAAGGAGTATCGTTTATTTTGCGACTGGAGAGAGAAGAAAAAATCAAAGGGGGTGGATGAGAAGATCATTTTAGCTTACATTTCAGAGCGATCTAAAAATACGAAATCTTCATCATTATGGTCATACTATTCACAGCTCAAGAAAATGTTATCGATTAAAGAAAATATAGACATAAGCAGGTTAGTGCTCGTTCTTTTATTAATACGATTCTTGTAATCTAATCTAATTTCGTTAATTGTAGGTACCATCAGGTGAAGGCTTTTTTAAAGCAGCATTCCGTTGGACATAAACCTAAGAAATCCAAAGTTTTTACCAAAGAAGATCTTGAAAATTTCTTGGATCGTGCTCCTGACGAGGAGTATTTATTACTAAAGGTATGTAGGGATAAAAACATTTAAATTTAATAACTAATAATGGTGTCGTATTGTCTAGGTTGTTTGTATAATGGGAATTGCTGGAGGTTGCAGAATTGGCGAATTGGTGACTATGTCTGTTGACGACGTTGATGACAGGGGTACTGTATTGGTTGTGAAAATACCAGATTCGAAGACATACAAGGAGCGGGTCTTTACTGTTGTTAATGGTAACAACAGTGTCAATCTGATAGATGTATTTCGAAAATATCTAAGATTGAGACCAGAAAAAGTGTCACATAAGCGGTTGTTTCTGTGCTATAGAAACCAGAAGTGTACCGTACAGCCTGTGGGATTGAACACATTTTCGAAGATGCCACTGAAAATCGCGCAGTTCCTTGGTCTCCCGGATGCTGCACAATATACGGGGCATAGCTTTAGGCGCTCCTCTGCAACTTTACTGGCGCTGATTTGACTGTACTAAAAAGACATGGCGGATGGCGTTCTAATTCAGTTGCGGAAGGATATATTGAGGATTCGCTCGAAAATAAGTTGGACATAGCAAGGAATATTCTTGGTAAAGAAAAGAGCAAACAGGAATGTGATGTTTCTGTTGCCGTGGAAAGTTCTTTTACAGCCACGAATACGTTCGAGATTACTTCTAGAGATGGCGAGAACACTACCTTGCCTGCAGTTGTTGGAAAATCTTTTGAAGTATGTGGACAAGTCGGCTCTACATTCAATAACTTGACAAACTGCAACTTTTATTTTAATTGCAAGTAAACTGCGGTTCAATAGTTAGGCTACGCAAGGCAAGGCAAGGCAAGGCAAAAAATATTTCCAATAATTAATAATTATTAATGCCAATTTTCCCCTTTAGCTTGTTTTTTTTAAATATCCCTAATTGTTATTGGTATTGAATGTTGTAATTCTACTGATTATTATAAAAATGAACTCAACCGTTTTTTAATTCACTAGTGACCTATAAAAAAAATTATTCCACTCTTCCATATAAACAACTACTTATGACAGTTGCTAAGAGATTGATAAAAGCGCTTTAAAACGTCAAAATTGGATAAAATAATTTAATTGACAGATAAAAAAAAGTTGACAATCATATAGCAACCTATATTATTTCAAAATAGCATTATTTTATAATTTTTTTTACAGAAAAAGATAACTAAGTACTAACATTTATTGGTACCATCAGATGCGCTGTATTTTTGTCGTTCTATTCATACCATTACCATCCTTGTAGGTTTAAATGGCGAGCAGGAATCTATCTAAAGGTTAGTTACAATGCAATTCCCCTATGTTCGGTTTTGAAAGTACCCAGACGGTATAAAACATAAGAAAATAATCAATCATCAAAATATTCAATCAATGAGTAATACCCTTTAGAAATAAGGTGTCTTTTAAATTTACGTTTAAATTGTTTTTCATTTAACTCCTTGAACTCGGACGATAGTTTATTATATACTTTAATAGCTAGATATTTTGGGCTCGATTCATATATTTTGAGTTTATGTGCCGGAATTTCTAATATAATTCCATTTCTTGTATTATAAGAGTGATGACTGCTTAGTGGCGTTAAATTTCTTAATTCAGCCTTAGCATACGTGTGTCCCTGGGAAGACGGAACATAGGGATCGTAAGGGTCTATTCTGTAAACAACTGTTAAAATTTAACGTGGCTTTAAAATTGAAACCAACCGCTAAATTTAAACCCTTGGCGTTGATTGGTTAAATGGTATTTTTAGCTGTCATAATTATGCTTAGCGATTGGTTACAATTTTAACGCCACGTTAAATTTTAACAGTTGCTTACAGAATAGACCCTTTATAATGCTAATTTTTTAAAATGATCCACGAGTGCTTTGAAGCATTCGTCTTGAAATAATTACACGAATCTCACCGATCGTTAACGATTTCCATGCCGATCATGTATGATCGTCTCCAGATCAACATTTTTGTTTATGTTTTAAATGTCAATTTACTAAAACCAAAGACAATTAAAGGTTATGTTCATGTTAATTTTTTTTTAAATGGGGTCCTACCTTAATTGAATACAGTTTAGAGCTGACAATCAGTAATCCCAGTTAAATTACATGTGAAATGTGAAAATTTACTTTAATAGAATGATCTTGATGTATGAACCGAAGAATTTGATGCGACAATCAGCTTTTTATGAAACATGCTACAATGCTAATTGCATAAGACTGTATTAAGATGAAATCAAAGAGAAAAAGCGAATATTAATATCAGTTAGTGTGTAGGAATATGAAATCTTTATTTCTACGGCAATTTAATGTGATCAAATAATTGTTACATTAAAAGTATTTGATTTTTAAGAAGCCGGATTCTTGCATACCACAAAGGAAAGTTTTGTAACACAGGTCCACAGCATTATTTTATGTACCTGCTAGTATAATTTTCGTAATTTCATTTTCAGTTTCTAATAATGCGTAACTTGCGAAAAGCCTTAATTGTTCACGTAATCCATCATAATCTGAAAAAGATCTTAGAACCATAACGTCAACTGCAAACAAATTATTTTGTATTTATTACCTTTATAATGATACTCAGTCTCATTTAATTTAATTAAAACACTATCTAAATTTACATGAACCAATTTGAGCAAATAATTATTAATAATTTTATTTCTAACTGATTTTCAAGAACGCCGCTGTCAATTCGTAGGTATTGTAAATAATTGTTGAATCGTTTGTTAGTATAACGCACGCACGTATTACATCTGTATTAGCAAGCGCGTTAAACAGCTACATAACGACGTCGACGCTTCCACCAAATAGAAATTCAAAGCACTCGTGGATCATTTTAAAAAATTACCATTGTAAGATCCCTATGTTCCGTCTTCCCAGGGACACACCGTATAAGGCTAGTTGTAAAATAAAGATTGAAGGAAGGGTTAATATTCCGTACATTGGAAACAACGTTCTACAACTTGTACTGTCATTTACTCCAGCCATTGTCTTATAGCTCTTCTTTGTAACTTAAAAACACGCACAATTTCAATTTCACAATTTCAATAGTACTATATGAAACTCCTTAGAACACCAAAATAAAAAAAAATATTACTTTTTTATCAATAACTCTATAACTCGGAAAATTTTTCACTCTTAATTTTCGATTTGTTTTAGCCCGCTGAATCATATCCCGAAGGCACGGGCGTCAAGTTCGAGACACCCTGTATATCAAATTCCTTGAGCTTTGGCCAAATTAAGAATTCGCGTTAAGGTTAAGGGATTGAATTATAATCATAGAAATGTTTAATTAATTATGGAGCTTATGCTGCTCAGTGCTCATTATACCGAGTGGGTACTTTCAAAACCGAACATAGGAGAATTGAAAAACCGTCTGCTCAACTGAATACGCGTTATTATTCATATCTGATATTAATAACAGAAACTTATGACTGATGTCAAATAATTTAATTAACAGATAAAAAAAGCTGACAGTCATAGCAACCTATGTTATTTCAAAATACCATTATTTTATACATTTTTTTACAGAAAAGGTAACTATGTAAATTCCAAAACTTTATGTACCTACTTCAAGGTCATACGAACTAAGTTATGGACATTCGTGCGCCGATATAGCTGGTCCAGATCAGTGCAGGAGATATATATTTTTTCGTTCCTTTTAATGTTCTAAGTTTTTCGCTTTACCCTCAATTTACAATTTTTAATGATTGCTACACTTATTAAGATGTATAATTCATGTTACGCCGCTGTAATTGTCAATTTGACAGTTTTTCGTACGTCGTTGTACACTTCAGTTGTATGACCTTGAAGTGCATAAAGTTTTGGAATTTACTATATAAGTACTAACATTTATTAGTACCATCGCATGAGCTGTATTTTTGTCGTTCTATTCATACCATTACCATTCTTGTTTGTTTAAATGGCGAGCAGGAATCTATATAGGGGTTATATAAGGTTAGTTACAATGCAATTCTCCTATGTTCGGTTTTGAAAGTACCCACACTGTATAGGTACCTACACCAAATATGAAAGGCCACTTGACTCGGAAAAACGGGCATCCTGTATATCGTTTGCTAATAACTATCACCTTTTGTTTGTATGAAGAAATAAAGGAAAAGAACGAAAGAAAACAATAAAATGAATAACCCAAATGAGAGAGAAAAAAGTTCGGTCCAGAGATGGAAAGGCGCATAGATCCAGCTAGCTCTAGGTAGTAGGTATAGGTGGACCGATAAAAGTTTTAAGATGGGCGCCAGAATCCGCAGCCTAGGAATCTTTGCCGTATGAGAAGCGTTTGGGGATTCACCAAACGATTCACCAAATGATAAAAGGAAAACAAAAGAATAAATAGAACAACAAACCAGATGACTATAGATTTGTAATCTAACTAAATATCATACAGGGTCCATATCACAAAGGCCATTTTTCACAACGGCCACCCAGAATTTTGTTTTTTCACAACGACCAACTTATTTCTCTGTTCACAACGGCCACCTCGATCATAACGGCCACCCAAACACCATGTTCACAACCGCCACCTCGATCATAACGGCCACCTAATTAAACAGAGCGACCGAAAATTTTGCATTTTCACAACGGCCACCTTGTTCATAACCGCCACCCAGATTCTGTGGTCACAACGGCCACCTCGATCATAACGGCCACCCAGATTCTGTGTTCACAAGGGCCACCTCGATCATAGCGGCCACCCAGATTCTGTGTTCACAACGGCCACCCTGATTCTGTTTTCACAACTGCCACCTCGATCATAACGGCCACCCAGATTCTGTGTTCACAACGGCCACCTCGATCATAACGGCCACCCGGATTCTGTGTTCATTACGCCCACCGCGATATAACCACCGCCGAATATCTCTGTTCACATTCTACATACACAAGACCAATCGAAAACGAATGCGCCTCTTGTACATCAACCAAATAATACATGGTTAATATGTTACACTTTTGTTTATAAGAATACAGGTGCCAAATTGTGATTTATTAAAATTATTAAAAAATTACCGTTTGGTAATTCTTAAAATAATAAAGTAAAATACATCAAATAGCCTTAATACTTTTAGAATTATTTATTGAAGATCTTTAATCAGTTAAATATCGTCAAAATTCAGATACCATGTTCACAATGGCCACCCATTCTCTATATGCAAATTTTGATGTACCAGAATTGCGACCGCATTTAACGCATTACTGTAACTAGGATTTTTGGGCCCTGCTGCAAAATTTTATAAGGGCGCCCTTCCCGACTATTAATGTGAATTAAAAAAAATTAAATTCTTGGCTATTATAAGTTGTAATAAAATAGGCTACTTTTATTTTTATACGGGATGTTTCTAATAAAAATTGTGTTATTCCTTGGGTGATAAGAAAAACGGTTCCCAATCCCATGAACATAATATGTCTAGAAATGCTTCGTTACGTAGCTACAGCACAGATACCGAAACCAAAAGAAGAAAAGGAGAAAATCTTTCAAAATTACTAGTTTTTAAATTCTCAGATTGAAATTGTGAAAGAAGTTTTAGTTTTTTAAAACATTTTTATATTCTTGTTTTTTGATGTTTTTTCCATGAAATAAATCTTCATTTACTATTATGACTAACATTTTATTGCTCTCAAATAGAAGACAAGATTGTTAAATTTAATAATTGTTCAAAAGAAATAATGATAAATTTGGGTGTGCCGCAAGGCAGTGTTTTAGGACCACTTCTTTTTCTTATTTACATTAATGATATTTATATTTCAATAAAAATTTCTAAAATTGTATTATTTGCAGATGGTGCCTTAATTTATGTTTCTAGTAATAAAGTAAATGATTGTTTTTCTCACATTAACCATGGTTTGAATAATTTAGCGGGATGGTTACAAACAAATAATCTAAAGTTAAATACAACAAAAACTAAATGTATGTTTATTGCATCGAAGGCACATAAGTCCAAATTTAAGGATGAGATAGAAAATCATACTGTAGTAACTGACGGTAAACAAATTGATTTCGTTCATGAAATACAATATCTGGGAGTTCTTTTGGATGATAAATTGTGCTTTGTTAAACACTTTGAGTCGATATCGAAGAAAATTAGTAAGAAAGTAGGTTTTTTGAGTCGCATCTCGGAGGGTCTTTCACCTTGGTCTAGAATGATAGTTTACAATACCATTATTTAATAGCTCCGCATTTTCAATATTGTGCTACCGTTCTTTTTTCTTTTAATGAATATCAAATTAAAAAATTACAAATACTTCAAAATCGTGTTATGCGTATTATTATTCGTTGCAGTAAATTCACTCCCATAAACGACATGTTAACAACTTTGAATTGATTAAGCGTTAAGCAGCGTATTATCTTTAATGTTTTAATATTTATCTATAAGGTGAGTAACAATTGTTATCCCACATACCTTTTGGAATTTCTTCAACGAAATAATGAAATTTATACTTATAATACACGTAATAACAACGATTATCGGATTGCCTCATCGTCTAAAAGCAGTACACAAAAAAGTTTATTTTATGATGGTTTATGATTATATAACGAAATACCTCCATACGTTCGTAATGTTCAAACAGTTACTGCTTTTAAAAGAAATTACCTAAAATCTTTAGGATAAAGTAGGATTGTTAGGCTAGTCATATTCTTGAGACTGTGTTATTGTTTTTGTTTTAATGCATGTGATATATTGTGATATAGGCTAACGATGTTTCTTTTGTTTTTTGTTTTTATTATTATTATTATTGTAAATAGCATGGCTAATTGAATACACGTATCATAAAAGTGAATCAATATTTCATAGAGACGACATACATCGATTTCAGATTAACAGATTCAGATTCTGAATAATTTTTTTCGTAACCGGGCGTATCCCTACACATCGCATAACACAAAATAGCATTTGATAAATAAAAAGGTGGTGTGGGACTTTCAGGTCTTTTGGGGCAACACGTTGAAGGTAAATAATTTCTGTTATTTTCGATGGTCGATATAAACATTTTGTATTGCTCTACACTGCCATGCAAATGGGGGGTGCAGCGGATGCCATCCATATGGGTCCCCATCTAAGGGGCATCCAAACTAATTTGAAAACGTCGGTTTACAGCAACTTGTTCCAATTGCTTGTAGAAATTGTGGTACCTGTGATGCACAGCGGTTAGTAATGTTCCTGAATTCCCTTGTATATTTTATCGTCACGTCCCTATTCACTAGAGATTAAAATATTATGCACAGTAGTTTTCACCAACAAACCTAAAGATCTTATCAGAACAAGTTTTATGTAATTCACCAGAAAATTCCCAAACAGTAAATATAGTTGTTAGTTTGTACCCTTCAAGGAGTTCTTACGAAACTCAGCCACCCGCCCAGATTAAGAAAAGTACGGAGTAGTTACTTATTTCTTTGGAATACGCTCAGCTATGCTTATCCTAAAATTCCAGTGTTATCTGGAGGAGGACTAAAATAAAATTATGGAATTTTGTATGTAGACTTATTGTTTATGCCCATTTTAATGGTGAAAGTCAATTTTTCCAAATTATTGGTCGGAGCCATCCCTACTACAGGGGGTATCGTTGTTAATTTATTGCCTCTCTAACTTTTTTATATGGAATTTTTTTAAAATTCTGTATTAAAATTAAAAATTACCAGTTTCCTACTTAAAAAGTTGTTTTAGTACAATGTCAAAAAATATAATCGTTTTCGATCGTGGTTTTTGATTGAAAAATTTTTACAGGTCTTTAACGGCTAACAATGTTTAACTCGGTCTTATCGTAAATCGTTACACTTATCGACATTTAGCAAGAGCACCTTTCTTGTGTAAGAAGCTATGGTAATTAATAATCATTAATGAGGGCTGTAGCTTCCTGAGGAAGAATTGTTCGAGATAGAGTTTTGTTTTATTTTTGTTAGTACTATAAGCCCTAAAAGTTTGCCACGCTTTTTTTACACCCAGTATAAACTTGAAATCATCTTGAAAACACAACTACAGAAGGTAGCGTGAGAAATTTTCAAGACCTTTTCAAATCTTGGTAAACGTACTTATCCTTATCCGAAATATTTGGCATACTTAAAATAGAATTTTTTCTTTTATAAAATGGTAGACAAATAATAATAGTACAATTGTAATACCATTGTTGCACTATTGTTTTAAGTTCTTATACCCATGAAACATTAAATTTTGTTTCTGTTCTAGCGTAAATTAATATGTGTGATACGCAGCGGCGTATTTAATAACTGCGAAACATAAGGCACCATGAAAAACAGGACCTTTTTCATAATCTGATAAAACATGTATCACAATAGTGAAATAGTTGACGTAGGTAGTATATCAAGATTAAATTTTTTTCTCTTATTATCAACCTCTGTAGGAATGATTTTAAAGAAATGAAGTGTTTAAAAAAAAGTAAGAACACGCTTTATTTTAAATATAGGTACCTACCTCACATTTTAGATATAAAATTTGTAAACTGTATAATCCTTTGTATTAAACACTGGTCTTCCGGTATTTGGTCTCTGGGTTGGTAGGTACTGTTAAAGGAATTTACTTAGTTTATGGAATATAATCATGATTGATGATTTCTTTAAAAATAAACAGTTGATTTAAGTGAGGATATAAATCAACTTGTTTCGCATGTGATGATATTTTGCTATAAAAAATCGCGGACAGGGTTGATGGTATGCCATCGGAGACTATTCCCCAGCTATCGGAAAAAATACTGTTAATCAATTCTTCGAGATATGGAGGTGGAAAGTTAACATCTTCATCTCCATTTAACTCGAGAATTTTGACGATATTTAACTGATTGAAGATCTTCAATAAATAATTCTAAAACGCATCAGGGCTATTTGATGTTTTTTACTTTATTATTTTAAGAATTACCAAAAAGTAATTTTTTAATAATCTTAATAAACCACAATCTGGCACCTGCATTCTTATAAACAAAACTGCAACATATTAGCAGTGTATTATTTGGTTGATGTACAAGAGGCGCATTCGTTTTCGATTGGTCTTGTCTATGTAGAATGTGAACAGAGATATTCGGCGGTCGTTATATCGTGGTGGGCGTTGTGAACACAGAATCTGGGTGGCCGTTATGATTGAGGAAGCCGTTGTGAACACAGAATCTGGGTGGCCGTTATGAACAATGTGGCCGTTGTGAAAATGCAAAATTTTCGGTCGCCCTGTCTAATTAGGTGGCCACTATGATCGAGGTGGCCGTTGTGAACACAGAATCTGGGTGGCCGTTATGAACAAGGTGGCCGTTGTGAATGTGTAAACTTTTCGGTCGCTCTGTTTAATTAAGTGGCTGTTATGATCGAGGTGGCTGTTGTGAACATGGTGTCTGGGTGGCCGTTATGATCGAGGTGGCCGTTGTGAACAGAGAAATAAGTTGGTCGTTGTGAACACGATGGCCTTTGTAAAAAAACAAAATTCTGGGTGGCCGTTGTAAAAAGTGGCTACTGTGAGCAGGTCCCATTATACACTCTTACTATACTTTTTTAACCAAGATATGCCACTAGGCTCCGCCTGTCAATAGTTAAATATAATTTTTCAATTGGTCGTATTTTTAAAACCCACGACACGCAACTGCGCTAATTTTCAGCGACGCTTACGAACCACTTCCGGCTGTTTCTTGTCAGTCTTGTCAGAACGTTCCCGAGCTGAAAGATATTCTTTGTTTCGTTTTGCTGTTATTTTGCTAATTTGGAATTTAAAATTTAAAAAAATTAAATTAAAAATGAATAGTTTTTGAATTTCCCGCTTTTAACTAATTGTACCATGTACCATGTGAAACTGGCTTTAGTGTCCATCACGTTCAAGGGGCGGAGCCTAGTGGCATATCTTGGCTAAACAAAGTATAGGCTACGCAAGCCTGAAGTTGGCCAAACACAAGGGTCAAATAAATATTCAAATAATGGAACACAGTTTGAAATAAATTACAAAGTAAAATAAAATCAATGTTCACATAATAATAATACTGAACTCATTGAATTGGCAAAATAACCAAATTAGTATTCAAATGATCAAACACAGTTTGAAATCACAAATAAATCGCAAATCAAAATAGAATCAATGTTCACGTAATAATAATAATAATGAACGCATTGAATTACCAATCGATTTATATAAACAAAATGGCCGCGATACAAATAACATTAGGAGCGGAAACCGTCGTTGACCGATTTTTTTTTCTTTAAAGCTAATTAATTTGAGACGCACTCGTGGTATTATGTACATGTACATACAGAGTGGAATGCGAAATTGGAAACACCTTTTTTCTCGGAAGTTATTGTAGATACCGAAAAAATTCTTTCTTGAAAATAAAATCTGTGCAAATAAAATAGTATGGCAATTGGCAATTATCTAAAACATACAATAGGAAATTTACTAGCAAAATTCTCAAATAATTCTAATTTTTCTTTTAAAAATACAATGCCAAATTTTAACAAATTCCTATTGTTACAGAGCTCAAGCTGTAGCACAACTTGTAGAATATAACGTAACACAGTTTAAATACAGCCCTGGATTACACTACGAAAAAACCAGACAAATTCAATTATTTAACAATGAAGTGACCGTTGTTGTTTTTGTTAACATGAAAAATTATCATGATAAATTTCATTACCTACTTACAAAATTACTTCAATGAAATTACAAATATCTGTTCTCTCGAACGTGACCAAGAACAAAAATGGTTTAATGGCACTCAAATGATAGATAATTTTAAAATGTGTGATAACTTTGTTCACACAGCTGATGTTCGTCAAAAAAGAATTCAATTTGATGAAAATAATTTAGAGGAATTAGTAGGATTCGCTCCAGAAAGAACAAAACGAAGCTCTTTTGACGAGGGTGGATCACTTTTAAAAATGCTATGTGGTACAGTAGATAGTAGTGATGGTGAATTCTACAGTCAAAAAATCATATAGACATTGTTTTTCTCTTTTTAAGCTTCTAATTTTTTTATACCCTTACATAAGAAAATTTTTGAGAAAATTGCTAAAATAGATTTACGTCTCAGTAGGCCGATCTGGAACAGCGGGTGCAGCTCCAACTCAAAGCTATTGTTTATTTAAGCTTAGTACTTTAATCTGGACAGAAATGTGAGTATAAAAGTACCTACATAAGATTATAAAAAAAGATAAATAAATAATTAATTAGAAATTGAAAAAAAAAATTGATAGTTTTAAATGACACACAAGGAAATGATGAATAAATTGTTATAGTAGATGTTCAAATTGATATCCGTTTACAGCTCGACAGTGTCCAAGACGAAAAATAAACTCTTGTTGAACCCTGTTAATAACACCAGGCGTAGTTGGTCTTATTTCATGCCGAATGCGTTCCTTCAAATCTTCCAAACTATTGAGTTTATTTAGATACACCTTACTTTTTAAGTAACCCCACATGAAGTAATCAAGTGGGGTCAAATCTGGAGATCTAGCAGGCCACTCCATTGGTCTTCGTCGGCCAATCCATCGATATGCAATCAAATTACCATATGAAACTGTACACAATTAATTTGATTAAACGTCAAAATTTAAACAAAAGCAGACATAATACACTGGATTTTACAAAACAAGGTGTTCACTTTAAAGTAATAAGCTTAAATAAACAATTGCTTTGAGTTGGAGCTGCACGCGCTGTTCCAGATCAGCCTACTGAGACGTAAAACTATTTTAGCAATTTTCTCAAAAATTTTCTTATGTAAGGGTATAAAAATATTAGAAGCTTAAAAAGAGAAATACAATGTCTATCCAATGCGATAATCAAATATACATATTTTCATTTAAAAAAAAGTCAATGACGTCACTACAAAAAAATGACTAACGCAAATTTTTTTTGAAGCATCTTAAAATATGCGCCGTAATTGAAATCGCTATACCTGTCCGAGCGTTTTCCAGAAAAAATTATATTTCTGGAGATATTTGTTCCAAACTTTATCCATACACTGTATAAAGAGGCCGTTTCTAGCTCCACGGCTAACGCATGTCTGCAATACAATGAATTATACTACTTACTGTTCTAGAACGGTAAGTAAATCACTTACTGTTTTGTTACACCTAGCAACCAGTAAATGCAGCTTACTGTTCTGGCATCGAATCTAGTAAGTAAACAAAAAAGACCGATCGTGCAAAAAATAATAAACGCTCGATAAAAAGAGTAAACGCTCGATAAAAAGAATAGATGCTCGATAAAAAGTCTAAACGATCGATAGAAAGAATAAACTCTCGATAAAAAGAATAAACTCTCGATACAAAGAGTAAACGCTCGATAAAAAGAAATAAACGCTCGATAAAAAAAGTAAACGCTCGATGAAAGGCGAGTATTGAAATAGCCACCCCCGTGACGTATGTATATACACAAGTCCACTGGGTAAAAATAATTCTCAAACTGCAACTAACCTGAAGCAAAGACTTTGCAAAGACTAGTGTGGGGCGCCCCTCGAACTTTAGGTTAGTTGCAGTTTGAGAATTAATTTTTACAAAAACCCAGTGGACTTGTGTATATACATACGTTGCGCATGCGCGTAAGGGGGTGGCTATTTCAATACTCGCCTGTCCTATTATATCGAGCACAATTTATCGAGCATTTATTATTTTTTCTACTAGCGTGCGGAAAAACGCATTTTCCGCACATTTTTTAGTGCGGAAAATCCACTTTTCCGCACCGTGCGGCAAAGGATTTTTCCGCACTAGTTTTTCTACTAGCGTGCGGAAAAACGCATTTTCCGCACGCTAGTAGAAAAACTATTGTTCCTAACACGTGCAGAAACCTATTTATCCGCACTTAAATGCTTGACACCACTCCGCTACGCGTCGTGCTGTCAACGGCATTTGCGTGCGGAAAAATCGATTTTCTGCACTTGTTAGGAAAATAGCTATTTTATCATGCGTTTATTTTTTTTTACCGTGCAAAACTTATTTGAATATCAAGTATTACATTTCTGCGTTTGCAATATTTTAGCGGACATTTCAAATATTTTATTTTGCAAAACACCTTTAAATATCGAACATTTTATTCCTACCCATTATTAACTACAAACAAAATCAATCGCTCGGACTTAAGAGCTTATTCGTCAGTCCTCGGATATGCGCAGTAGGTGCAGCTTGTATTCGCGTCGCAGAATTAATGACGTCACCCCTTGACAATGACGTATGCCGTGGATTTAGTGTCAGAATTATATCCACGTTAGCCGTGGAGCTAGCAACGGCGTATAAAGAACAATTATTAACATAAGAATCCCACTAAAATTGTAAGGTGTGGCTTATTGAAAAATTTCAGAATCAGCTGTTTATGGCAAATTGAAAATTTTATTTCTTTGTTTTATTAAGGGTAAGTTCATTTGTTTAATGTTATTAGCCCCAATTGCACCGGTTACACTTAAATATAAGCGTCGCTTAAAAGATTAATTCCCATGGATACAAATTGTTACAAGAATTGTGTCCATGGCAATTGATTTTTTAAGCCACGCTTATTATTTAAGTGTAACCGGTGCAGTTGGGCCTTAGTAGAAATGACTAGGTACTTACTGTAATTATTAAGCTTTCATTAGAGCACTAGAACACTTTCTATGCACAAGTTCGAGTAACTAAATAGCTGCATATGCACAAAACTGTTCTCTAGTTAAAAGTGTATTGAAGGTCGTATGCTAAGGCAGAATACACACGTTTGTTGATTTACAAAGTAGTATTCAAACATTACCTTTACTACCAACACTAATTTTTTTATTTGCTTTGAATGTTTTTGCTTATTCTGAAAATATAGAACACTGCTGAACAAAAAGGCAATACGGGATCTTCACAAACAATTTATTAAAAATAACACAATATGCAAAAATCTAATTACCAAATCATATTGAATGAAAAAAAAAACAAAAAAAGAAAAATAACACAACTCAGCCCTCACTCTTAAAATCTCCCACAGTATGTCGTAGGGTAACATGGAGGGAGAACTGGTGGCTGAAGGGAGGGCTCATGGTGATCCTAGCTATACCGGTAGGTCAGGTGGATCCTCGTCACCGGATAAGATAAGATAAGATAAGATAAGATAAGATAAGATATTTTATTTGACTGCATTACATAATTTATATTACATTCGCAGCATGTCAATATTGATTATTAAGTACATTTATTGTATAAAACATCCAAGAAACTAACATTACATAAAATAGCATTACATTTAATAGATTACTAAACATGTACATTTAGCAGGCGGAGAATGTTGTATTCAGATATTCGTCTATGGTGTAAAAACCCATTCTAATAAGATATTTCTTCAGGGTGGTCTTGAATCGGTTGTAGTTTAGGGCCTTTAAAGACTCGGGTAGATGATTGTATAAGTTGAGGTTTAACGAGTTTTTTTCAGATTTCCGTAACCTATACCGTGGATTTCTAAGTGCATTTCTTGATCTCGTTTCATGATCATGGTAATCCCTATTCACGGTAAGTGAAGTTGTGGTGGTGTGGATCCCCAGCACCGTTGAGTAGATAAATATGGATGGTAGAGTCATGATTTCGAATTGTATGAATAGAGGACGGCAATGTTCCCTAATGCCTATGTGTGCCAGTATACGGATTGCACGTTTCTGCTGTCGAAAGATCCTTAGTGCGTGTGAGGAACTTCCCCATAATATAGTGGCGTAGCTTAAGTGGGAGTGGAATAGGGAGAAGTAACACATACGTAATATGTCCGTGTTTATGACTGACCTCAGTTTCCTGAGGAGGAATGTAACACTCGTCAGTTTTTTACTGATGTGATCAATATGAGGTGACCAATTCAAGGAGCTGTCAAGTACTACTCCCAACATCTTGACGTCATCTAGTAGGTTGTTTGGCGTAGATGAAAAGGAGATTCACTGTGTTTTTGCTGGTTTAGTTTAAGTTTATTTGAGGTGAACCATGTTTCAGCTGGTTTCTCACTTTGGTTAGATATCGTTATCACGTTCTCCAAGTTCTTCGCAGAGAACATTAAGGTGGTTTCATCCGCAAAGACACGCAGTTTCTTGGAGCCATATAGTGATGTAGATCGTTTATATATATGATAAATAAAATGGGGCCCAGGACCGACCCTTGTGGAATGCCATGAACTACCCGTTTTGTCGTGGAGTTTTTATTGTTGATACTGACACATTGAGTTCTGCCATACAGATAGGACCGAAATAAGCTGAGTTCCACGTTTTTAACACCATAATAACTTAATATTTGCTGTAGGATATCATGAGGAACACAATCAAAAGCTTTTGATAGGTCGCATAGTGTCACTGCCGCATGATTGCCTTCTTCGAGGCCGAATTGATTGTGATTAAAGAGTCCGTTGTCTTCAAAGTGTTTTACCAGTTCGGTCTTTAGCAGCTTCTCGAAAATCTTAGAACAGATTGGGATAATGGAGATAGGTCGGTAGCTGTCTGGAATATTTTCATCTCCCTTTTTGTAGATTGGTATAACTTTGGCTACCTTAAATTCTTCAGGGAAGATGCCATATTTTATACACGAGTTAAAAATATTTGTTAGGGGGACGACAATTAAATCCATTACCCCTTTGATAATTCGACTATTCAGGTCGTGGAAGTCCAAACAACTGGAGTTATTTAAGGAAAATATCACTTCCGAAATTTCTGCAGGTGAAACACTCTCGAGCTTGAATACACTGGTTGAATTTGGCACCGTTTTCATTGGGTCCATGGCCGTACTTTCAGTAGTGGGGAGTTCTTCGATTATTTTATTTGCTATTGTGATAAAACAATTATTAAAAAGATGGGGCTCAATGTCTGGTTCTAGTTTTACGGAAGTCCCGCCATTTCTTTCGGAGTTGACTAGTCTCCAGCTATCTTTTACTTTGTTGTCAGAATTTGCAATAAAGCTGTTGTAAGAACATTTTTTTGCGTTTACAATTTCCTTTTTGTATTGTTTACGTAAGGTGTTGTACATGGCTAAAGCATCTTGATTTTTGCTTACGTTATAGACTAATCTTACAGTGGATAGTCTATCTCTTAATTTTCTAAGTGAATCATTGTACCAAAGAGCAGGCGGTTTATGATTATTGGATATTTTCTTTAACGGGAAGCTTTTATGTACTCGCACTTTGAGATTGTCCATGAACAGCTTTGCCATCAAGTTTGAATTATACGCTGGGTTACAGCTGATTTCCCAGTCCACTTCCATCAGGGAGGCCCGTAGATTGTTTAAGCCTTGTGTTGTTAACTTTCTCCTATAGGTTGTTATAGGAGCAGCGGTCTTTGTTGACGTGACTTTAATAAACTGACCACAGTGGTCAGATAGACAAGGATCAACCACGCCGCATGTATAATTCGGCCCATCTATATTGGTTAATATATTGTCTATGCAGGATGAGGATATCGTCTCTATTCTTGTGTAATCCTTTATAATCGGATTAAGACCGTAGGTATTTATTAGACAGGTGAGATCCCTTAAGTTTCTTGAGTTACCTCTAAAGTTAATGTTGAAGTCACCCAGTATTATAGTTTTATTTGGGGCAGTACAGAATACCTCTAGAATGTTATCTAATTTATCTAAAAATATGTCGAAATCTCCGTTGCCGGAGCGGTATACGGTAATTATTGTTATTTTTGCTGTTGAGAGTTCAACACCACAGAATTCGGCATTTATCTCACTGTTATATGGTTGTAAATTTAAAGACTTACATTTAATCCCATTTTTTAGGTAGACCGCCACCCCTGCATGGCAATGCAGATCTACAAAAATAATTTTCGAGTCTGTATCCTGGGAGTATCGTATGGTTCAGGTTCCCTGATAGCGCATCGTCATGGGAGTACGGGTAGAAAATCTCAATGCGAGTCCATCCGTACCCCATATCATCCACTATCACGGTAGCGAAATCAAAAGGAACATTCAATTCATATACGGTGTAGTCAGTGGCGGATTTGGGGGTGAAGCAAGTGAGGCACCGCCTCATAGCCCTCTGGCAATAAAATTATTTTTTTCTAAAGAAATAGAAAATGGTCATATTTATTTCTCTACGAATCTAGATATATAATGTTTTTTTGATCAATGCCCTTAACGTAAACTTAAAGCAAAAAGTATATCAATTTTTATGTGTTATTTATATCCATTTTGCGAAGTCTAGTGTATCTGTAGTATAGGCAACCATTAAACAGTATTGCACTCTGCTTATATGCTCAGTGCAAGAGGCGATCAGCCACCGCATAAAATTGCAATTTTAATGCTATGCATCCTTTTTCATTCCTATTTGTTTCTCTTTAATTCTTACAATGTCTCTAGAGGCGAAAAGATCGGTGCCTCTGATTGTAGTTCGGTTTGCATTCTATGCTTATAGAGGCGATTGTTGTAGTGGTGTGGTTAATGGTGGTAATATCGAAAATACGAAATTAGTATTTTTACACAAATATACAATTTAGCCCTATATTAAAAAAATTGAAGTATAAAAAACAAATTATTAGATTTAGAATATTAAACATAATTTATTAATGAGGATTTTGTTTGTCCTACCTATTGCATTAAAATTATGTTCGAAGACTAAAATACATAAAATAAATACACTAGGTATAATATATAAAAGAGTTCTTTATTTTCGCCTCACATAAATTTTTTGCCAGATCCGCCACTGGGTGTAGTACCTAATTATCATCATCGGCACGTCCGATAATATAGATTCGTCACTGCCCAAACTCGCTCTCGACCCAGGAGACTATGAGTGTCAGGGGGTAACCATCCATGAGCAGGACCCTCTGAATTCTCCAACCCTCAAAGAGTTCTGTAAAGTAAAAAACGAAACCAACTGTGTCACTTTTCTGTTTTCTGTCAGGTTCTACATAAATCAATAAATCATTGGATTTATCATAATACTGAAAAAAAAGAGGGGGAGAGATATAAAATTATTATTTTTAAGTTCTTTACTTACGGACTGCTGGGAGCAGGTCAGGGTTTATCGGGCAGGCGGTGTGTGTAATCACTTGAGTATGTTCAAAATTCATTATTCATTCATATTCATATTCAGGGATCAGCAGATGGTGTTATAATAAATTTGCAAAATCAGCAAAAGATAAAGAAATTGTGCCCCGCATAAACAATGTGCAGTACTTGTGCTCAATTTTTAGTACTTATTCAACTTATAATAACTAATTTTTATACATAAATACATATAATATAAGGCGAATGTTTAATTTTTCTGTTGTACCCAAATTTAAAAAATAACATTTATTAAAAAAATTTATTTCAGTTTTCTGAGAAGTTACATTGCAGCCATTTGTAACAAAAAAGTCAATAATTAGATACGAGCAAAAAAATTATATAGGTATATTTCGACAATTAAGTCTTCATCAGTAGTAATATAAAAAAAAGTGAATAATTTATATTCTGCAAAAGAACAAATAATAAGAATTAGTGATATCAAAAAGAATCCTCAAAAAGAATATTAAAATCTTACCTTGAATTATTAATGAACCAAGTTTTAACATTGTATAAAAAGAAAAAAAAAATATTATTTTTATTTGTGGTGGAATTGACACACCACATAATTATTATCAAAACATTTTGTAAATTATATTATTTTAAAATTTTAACAGTAATTTAATAAAACAGCTTTAATGCGTTAAAGCATCTAGGACAGGTTGGGGAGCTTCTTGTAGGCATCAAAAAACTCCTGACTCCGGACAAAGAACGTCACATAAGTTATTTAGAACAAAAAATCTGGGTTTTCGCGTCCTACATAAAATCAAGCTAGAATGTCAAAGCAGACAGGGAACCGAGAAACAAGGGTCAGATTTCGAACGGGGGTTAGCCGAGTATGTGTTCAAGGATATTACAGGGGCTTTTGGCACGCCTGAAATAGATCTTTTTGCTAGCAGAGTTAACGCTAAATACAGAAAATTTGTATCCTGGTTCCCATATCCCGAGCCTCAGAACGTGGATGCATTTACGCTGTCTTGGCGAGGCCGAAATTTTATGCTTTTCTACCATTTTCGTTAGTTTTAAAAAACACTACGAGAACTCTATAGTGACCGCGCAGAAGGAATCGTAGTAGCACCATATTGGACAACTCGGCCGTGGTTTCGATTATTCCAATCATTATTAGTATCCAAACCAGTTTTATTTAAGTCAGATATAAATCTATTGGCTTCTCCTGTTCTCCATCTGGAGACCAACACCCCCTACATCAGAGCCTTACCCTGGTAGCAGAGCGGCTATCAGCCAAGCACTTGCAAAAAGGAAAGTCCCAGTAGCATCTCTGGAAGTAATGCTGTCATCAATATTGCCCTTGGCACCACGAGGTAGTAGAACTCAGGGGTAAAATTTGGGTTTGAATTTGCCAGGAGGGAAGGGTTTTCTCCATTCGAAGCAAAAACTCCTGAACTCTTGAAGTTCCTCTCCCAACTGTTCCAGTCATCTTACGGCACACTCAATTCATACCGATAGGCCCTCTTTCTCTCATATTGGGATCATGGGAAGAAGTAGATCAACTGGTAAAGAGGTTGTTTCGTGGGTTTTGCCATATCAAGCCCAGTAGACCAAAGTACCATTCGACCTGGGATCCTCACATCGTCATAAAATTATTAGAGAACTGGTACCCCAACAATTCGCTCACATTAAAAACACTAACACAAAAGCTGGTCACACTATAACATATTAGCCTTAGTATAAGAGCAGATAAGATACAAACGATTTCACTGATCTTTATCTTTATACAAAATATCATAATATCTGATGAACAGGTAGAAATCAAGACTCCGGACAGGATTAAAACGTCAGGACCAGGACGTTGCCAGCCCCTGTTGTATTTGCCTCTTTTCAACGAGAAACCGGAAGTTTGGCCGGCAAAAACACTAGTGGACTATATTGAAAGAACTATACACTCAGAAAGGGTGAAGGAAATTCGCTAGTAACAGTGAAAAAACTTCATCTTCCTACTAGTAGCCAGACAGTTTTTAGGTAGATACAGGCTACAATTAAGGCAGTGGACAAAAACATGCTTAAATCATATTTCTACAAAAGCAACAACTAGCTTCAAAAAATACAGGGTGATTTCGTACGGAAGAAACTGAAAGGACAACCGGAGGGAACCAAAGCATAGTTTTTTTTACAATAAACTTTTGATCAAAATTGAATAACAAGAAAGTTACAACAGTTTGAAGTTCTTATAAACTTGAGAATTTTTTTTAATAAAATACGGTAACTACTTACGTTTTGAATTCAATTTTTGTATATTTGTAAGCTAAGTAAACAAAATTCAGTGACAATGTTTATAAGATGAAAGTTCTGGCTATTTAAAGTGTTATAGCGAAATAATAAATATTAAATAAAATATCGATTTTAACGGGAAATAACAATATTTATTTGCTTTATACGTATTTCGGCATCAACGTGCCATTGTCAAAAGCATAAGATATTTAATAACAAATGCAAAATGATTTATATAGTAACTAGGGAAGGTAGCCTATGATGGCATACTTAATTTTGATATTGAATTATTCGTTTATTTAAAAAGTTTAAAAGTAATATTTATGGCATGGCTGTATGTTTTGCATAATACTAATTGATAGAAGATTAAAATTAAATAGTTTTGTCCCTTTTTTGGTGATACATTTAATTTTCTTTTTTTCCCTAGGTATGCCATCATATGCAACTTCCTGTACCTATGTTGGCATCCATGATTTTTGAATTTTTAGTAGCAATCAAACATATATTCTAATTTATGAATTTATTTTACAGAAAAACAAATCGGTAAAAAATAGAAACAAAACAAAATATCTATTGTAAAAAGATTCACACACACAACTCACAAACAAAGCGTCTGATTTTCTTTTCGACGCCTGCACATTCACTATGACACCATGAATTCCAATCTTGACAGCGAATCCACGATTCTCTAGAACGCGATTGCGAATGAAGTTCGTTGCAATACAAGCACCCTACGTCGGATTCATTGTCCTCCATGTTACTCCAAGAGTCTTTCTCCGTATTGCTATCACTGCTATCTTCTTCTGCCACAAGCCATGTCTTCACCTTTCGCGCTAACTTTTTCCGCTCATTTATAGCTTTTTCTGTCTTTTGTTTTAATTCCAAGATGTCGGGAGTTGCGTTTAATATACCAGTCTTTCCATGTTTTCGCCCCTTTTTTAGTTTCCCGTCTGGAAGTAGCTTCAGGGATAGGTGACAATTTATTCAAAAATGCTATGCCTAATTTTATTGTAGAAGGTCCTGATACATTTAAACCTGCAGTTTCTCGTTTACATCTTGCAATGGTTGCTCAGTGTTATCACGTTGAAGAATTGGTTCGCCTAAAGGGTCTTCTGTCTCTTGCAATGGTTGCTCAGTGTCTTCAGGTTGGAGAATTGGTTCCTCTAAAGGTTTATCCGTCATTAACGAAGCCGCAAACACCCAATCCTCGAACACTCCAGAATTGAATGGAACTATTCCCGTTTTGGCATCAGCATTTATATCAGTTGCAGGTGTAGCACTCTTAAAAAAGCGTTTTTAAAAAAACCAGCTACCTGAAAACCTTTAACAATTCTGCCTGGATTATTTTTTAACCATCGTTGAATCTCTTGCTCATAATAAATTTGGAGCTGGCCAAAGAAACCAACATCCAGCGGTTGAAATATGGCAATCAACAGGTGTTGCCTTGTTCCTATGATGGCATACGTATGCCATCATTAGCACTGACCAAGTATGCCACCATAGGAAAAAGACGTTGTTCTAGTTGAACCACAAAAACGGGATTTTACAAAAGCTAATCTCAAATTGAATTCAACAATAACTGCCGACATCCAGTACTGCTTAGTTTACGCATGCAAATTTTATACTTATATGCAGTATTACATAAAAAAATTAGAATTGAAAATTGGCTAATATTACTTCAGGACTCGCTTGAATTCTTTTTTATTTACTGATGAAGTAAACAATACCCGATCTGTACCAACTTATATAACAACTACAAACAGACACATACGCACGTACACATCTATAGCCATGCGCGGAAAAACTAGTATATTCAAAAATATGCCCCGCATGCCATCATAGGCGCTATGCCATCATGGGCTACCTTCCCTACTTGATTCCATTATTTTAACACTGCGTGAAGCAGCTGGCCCCAGTCAACCCGTCGGAGGTCAGTCGCTTATCAGTGTTTTTAAAAAGATATCTATTCCAAACTTTTCAGTAAAAGAGAATCTAAGAGTTCAATTTGCTCATTCATTAAAGGTATTTGTTAGATATAAAGGTATGTTGTTTTTTGTGTGTTTATAAATTTCAAAAGCTTCCAAAATATTTAATTTATTTTTGTTATCAGAAAAGTGTAAAAATTTAATTGTATTATTGGATGCTAATGTGTGATTTTGTTCTAAAGCTGGTATGACACTATCAAATGTCGTCAAATAATTCACATCAAATGTCATCAAAGGTTGGTTTGTATAAAATTTAGAAAAACTGAGGTATAGTCGAGGCACGCTAAAGGTGCATCTACGTCATCAATTTTTTAATGGCGTCCATGACGTCACGAATTACTCTGTTTATATTTATGTATTCTTTCTCAAAACGTCGTTTGCTTTAATGTGTTTCTCAAATTGTCAGAGTGACGTTTGAGCAATATACACACCATAAAAAAAACAACAATGATCATGTGCTTAAATAAAAACTTATAGGACGAAAAAAATCCTAATACTAATTAGAACGTTTACTAAAACGTTTTTATTTTTTGCAGGAATAATATGAATACAACTAATTAATAAAAATAATAACTGTAAAATAACATTTTATGGGCTTATAAAAAGCATACTTTTAATACGTAATTCGCAAAAAAAATTACAGTTTTATACTGTTTCAAGATTGGTAATACAAAATTACCAGAAAATGCGATTGATGACGTAGATGCACCTTTAGCGTGCCCCGACTATATAATCATTCTAAGAGTATATTTTGTCAACTTGTAAACATTAAAAACAATTTAATTTGTGTGGAAGAGGTTAATATAATAATACCTTTGATGGCTAAATGATAAAAATTCCAAAAATTGTTGCATGCAACAAATTTTTGTGGGCGTTCCCATCAAAGAAAACGTTTCCTTTCTGTGATCAAAGTCCGTCAAAGGTCGTAATTACACGCAACATTTGAAGCACTTTGACGCTAATATTTGATGACATTTGATCGTGTCATACCAGCTTAACAAATGTTTAGCATAATTTGATTTACGTGCATGTTTATATTTGTAACAACGGATAATAATATGTTCTTTTTGCCTAATACTGAAATTTCTAATTGTTTGACCTATATATACTGAATCACAATGTGAACAATTTAATTTATAAATATCTGATTTTAGCAAATCATTAGTTTTGTCTTTAGCATTGAAGCAAGAGAGTATAGAATATTTTTATTTGCTTTAAAAATGACTTTATAATTAAAAATAAAAATAAAACTAATGATTTGCTAAAATCAGGTATTTATAAATTAAATTGTTCACATTGTGATTCAGTATACAGGGTGTCCGTCTTTCGAAGCTAAGCATGGGGATCTCGCTTAGCTTAAGAGCTACGAAGTCGGTTAAATGGAGGCAAAGTTGCGTATTTTAATGCTGATCAATAATCTGAAAAGAAATTTGACCTATGACGTTTAGTTTAGAAAATATCTAAAAAAAATCAAAATTCCCGATTTTTGTTTTTCGCTGATAAAATGAAAACAAGTGAAACTACGAGTTTTTCATTAAGACATTTTTAGGACACTTTTTTACGAGGAATCTAAATATGCGATTTCTTTTCTCATATTGTTTAAAATAGCCAACAATCGACTATCAACTTTTGTTTTTCTTATGGACGCCATATTGGATTTTTGAATTTTTGAATGTAACTTTTTTTTCTGATTTCAACTATGTATGGCACATAATACTTTAGCTTGTGTTTTTACCTACAATTGTGAGTTATCCGTTTTTACGCAGAGTGCCATGGAAACAAAAGCGACAATTTTGTTTTAAAGAAAATTTTGACAGTACCTAGTACATTGCTTAAGTCGTTACGTTGTACTTCCCCTAATTTTATGATAGGTACGTAATTTTCTGAAAGAAAATGAAAGATTTTAATGAAGAACAACGTGATATGTTGGAAATTTATTATTCTTCGCATCGGAATGTAGAAATTACTTCCGGAACGTAGGTATCGGAGAGAAACCAGCCAGGTCCTAGGTATTTCTTGCGTCTTCATCGAAATCTAAGCGAATATGGCTCCTTTTGTAAACCCAGGCCGAAACACGAACTGAAAACCGGACCTAAGGGATTACATATCTCTGTCCAAAGAAAAACGATACTTAAATATTTCTTACTATCCCGTTGTGTTTTCGATTAAAGTTTTTAGTATTTGCTATAATTTTCTGTTTTTTAATTTTTATTCTATTGTTTCAACATAAATCATAATAGTTGATAATAAATTTTGTTATATCCCATTACTATTCTTTTAAAACTCGCATTTCTTTCATTAAACTAGTCAAACCAATAACCTTATGACTTAAAATTAAAATTCATAACAGAATTAATTCTCTTTAAAACAAACTTGTCGCTTTTGTTTCCTTGGCGCTCTGCGTACAAATGGATAACTTGAAATTGTAGGTAAAAACACAAGCTAAAGTATTATGTGTCATAGGTACATAGTTGAAATCAGAAAAAAAAGTTACATTCAAAAATGCAAAAGTCCAATATGGCGTCCATAAGAAAAACAAAAGTTGACAGTCGATTATTGGCTATTTTAAACGATATGAGAAAAACAATCGCATATTTAGATTCCCCGTAAAAAAGTGTCTTAAAAATGTCTTAATTAAAAATTCGTAGCTTCACTTGTTTTCATTTTATCAGCGAAAAACAAAAATCGGGAATTTTGATTTTTTTTAGATATTTTCTAAACTAAACGTCGTACGTTAAATTTCTTTTCAGATTATTGATCAGCATTAAAATACGCAACTTTGCCTCCATTTAACCGACTTCGTAGCTCTTAAGCTAACCGAGATCCCCATCATGCTTAGCTTCGAAAGACGGACACCCTGTATATAGGACAAACAATTAGAAATTTCAGAATTAGGCAAAAAGAACATATCCGTTGTTACAAATATAAACATGCACATAAATCAAATTATTCTAAACATTTGTTATAACAAAGTCACACAGTAACATCTAATAATACAATTAAATTTTTACACTTTTCTGATAATAAAAATAAATTAAATATTTTAGAAGCTTTTGAAATTTATAAACACATAAAAAACAATATACCTTTAATGAATGAGCAAATTGAGATGTTAAGATTCTCCTTTACTCAAGTAGTTGCTATTGCAATATAAATCATTATTCATATGTTATTAAACATCTTATATTATGCTTTTGACAATGGCACATTGATGCCGAAATACGTATGAAGCAAATAAATATTATTATTTCCCGTTAAAATCGATATTTTATTTAATATTTATCATTTCTATAATTATGGATTTTAAAAAAGTAACGCTTGAGAATGTCAATAAATTTAAAGTGTTCTTTAAAATATTCAGTTATAGGTGTTTGTTTATTGACAACCGCTGATTTACATAATCTGATCTTGTAGGTAAGTCAAAATTTCAGCAGCAATTTATCAGATTGTGTGAGAAGTGTTTCTAATGTAAACTCGACTACAATAAGCTCAGCGATACTCAAAATGTGGGCGTTAATTTATAAGAACTATAAACTGTTGTAGCTTTCTTGTTATTCGATTTTGATCAAAAGTTTATTGTAAAAAAACTATATTTTGGTCTCCTCTAATTGTCCTTTCAGTTTCCTCCATACGTTAGAAATCACCCTGTATATAACGTTATGCTTTTGAATTTTAGGGTATAAATGAGATCAATTTATTGTTTGAAAATATTACTTCATTATTTTTAATTCCCCTTCTTCTAAATCTGTTAATTACATTCAATTAAGTGGGCGGGAGATTAACCCCACCCTTTGGAAGAATCTAACGAGAAGAGTTCAATTAGTGACATCAAAATACTGATCAGAGAGAGCGATTATTAATTCTGCTGATCGTACGTGACGTGAATGTTAATCCAAGCTGTGCCATCTGAGATCACTTTTTAAAAACTCGAACTATTTACATACATTGTAAGTACTATTGTAGGAATCCTGCGAAGCTGAAGACGATTAAATTGGTAGAGTGAATGAATGCTTAGGAATGTATCTTCAAGAAACTGGAGTTATCCGATAAAGTTCCTAAGGTAACTGAGAAAGTACGAAATTTGTGGTTTTGTTTTTATTTTTCCTGGCCATATTATTAATAAAGTTATTGAAAAACTATAACTAGTATATTTTGTGCTCTACCTTTGACGTTTAAACTTCGTACAAGTGTTAGTTTAACAGAAAACACAAATGTAACCTACGCCTATATTATTATGTTTATTTATTTAAGCGTTGCATGAGGACGATTTAAGTTAAAACCTTATTAATCACATTAGCACGTATGGAAATTCAAAAAAATGTGTAGTTTGCAACGATACCTAACCATTTATGGTAACACAAAAATAATTAATTAAATTTTAGACTACCACAGTCTATGTAATGTAAAAGACATATTAATGCAATAACGGTGGTAGATGCAGTTGCATAATTACATTTTAATATCTTATATAATCTAATATGTCAAGCGTTTTATCCTTTTATAATGCATTACGTAAAAGGTACTATCTACATACTAATCTTCGATCTCATCACATTTTACATTCATTTTTAATGGTAATACTACCTTATAAACTTGTATATCGTGAGTAATTACTTTTCTAAAACATTTAAGAAATATACCTTTAACTTGTTGCAAAGTCGATCGTCGTGGCAATAATTGCTTCGTTTAGAATGTGTTACTCGTCTCTCCGGGAACGATTTTGCAATGTCCTATGCATAATCAAGAAGAAAAGTAAGCCTATACATAACCAACCTACTTTCATAATTTAATGTCTTAAAAGAGTAGTCGATTACCAAAAAATAATTGGTAGATAGTATTAGATTATATAAATATACTGGTATTTAGTTTTATAGAATCATTTTGAGAAGATAGGTACTTGTAATAACTGTAAAGTGGTTTCAGTTTAGTGAAATGTGTGCGTATATTATTTTTCTGATGTCATTTCTAGGTATGTACATTTGCATTCTTATAGTGGATAAAAGACAACCCCTTGTTTTGTTCTAATACTTCATAAAATGTATTGTTACATATTCTGTAATGAGATCTCCTTTAAATTCATGTATAATTATTTTATTCTTAGCTAACATAGTTTACTATTGATCTCACTTACAGTTAGTGTCAAAACAACATTTTCACAATCTCAAGGACCTGTAGTGAACTCAACTACAGGTTCTATTGGAAATGTAGTAGACGGAACTACGGGTTCTATTGGACCTGTAGTAAACATAACTGCAGGTTCTATTATGGGTAGACACATAAAGTCATACGAAGGAAGAAGTGTTATAGCTTTCGAAGGGATTCCATACGCCAAACCACCTGTAGGAGAATTACGGTTTAAGGTGGGTATTTGTTTAAAATTGAACTTACAAGACATCAAGACAGTATTGATAAAGAATATGAATTAACCACATTGTTTATCAGGTTATAGTTGAGTATTGCTCTAAGGGAAATAGTGCAAAAAAAATACTTAAGCCTCGCGGTCTAAGTTATGTTAGGTATAATGTGTATTTTTTAAATTAAATATTAACCAAGCTCGCTCAGAAATTTTTTGCTACGGCGGCGCCGCTGTTTAGGGACACACTCAAAAATAATTACGACCATAAGTATAAAAATAAACATTTGTAAGGCGATTATTATAGGTTTTCATAAAATTTACATTATCTCACGGGATGGTATGGGCGAATCAGAATATGACGGTTGGTATGTACCTAAGGATATAACCGACACAATTATTTTCTTTTTTTGAATATTCGCTCAGATTTTCACGCAGAAACATTTGCACATTCAGGCTGTTACGAAATTGAAATCGCTATAATAATCACAGGAGCAAACACAGTAAATTAACCAGCAGTAGGTATGGGTTTTTCTTAAAAAAATGTTGACCTGTTGATCCTGGGCTTCTATTAATTGCCATGAGTATTGCCGGGGTGCGAACGGTTTGAGAAAGTGAAACCAAAAGATATCCCCATGGTCCGGAACTTACATTTTAATTCTTGCTACTGCTATACTAAAAACTGAAGTTGTCACCAGTGAACAGTCAACTATTAATAAGCTAGCCCTGTTCGATATCCGAAAGTAGGTATTGAATAACGAATAAATTTTATATATCGAATAACGAATGACTATAAAATTATTCGAAAAAAATTATTCGAATAAAATTATTCGAATACCTAATTATATTCGAATAAAAATTTATGCGATACATCGAATAAAAATATTTTCAATATCGTTATTCGATATATCGAATACAACTTATTCGAATTGTTCTTATCAGTCTTTAGGCCTTCTTTCGGAAATTTTTTTAAAGTTTTTTAATTATTATTATTATTCGAATAAAATTATTCGAGTACAATTATTCGAATAAAACTATTGGAATATAATCATTCGAATAAAATTATTCGAATACCTAATTATATTCGAATAAAAATTTATGCGATACATCGAATAAAAATATTTTCAATATCGTTATTCGATATATCGAATACAACTTATTCGAATTGTTCTTATCAGTCTTTAGGCCTTCTTTCGGAAATTTTTTTAAAGTTTTTTAATTATTATTATTATTCGAATAAAATTATTCGAGTACAATTATTCGAATAAAACTATTGGAATATAATCATTCGAATAAAATTATTCGAATAAAATTATTCGAATAGAATTATTCGAATAAAATTATTCGAATAGAACTATTCGAATAAAATTATTCGAATAAATTTATTATTATATTAAATTTATTCGATATATCGAATAAAAATATTTACCCGAAATCGTCAAGAAAGTCAAACTTTCACAGCTATCTTGAGTTTTGAAAGTTGATCATTACCTTCCTAGTAATGTAAAATCTTGAGCGTACTTCTATTACATGAAGCAACTATCAATGTCAAAGTTTATAAAAAATTTCTTGGTTGTAGGTACAAATTCCACCTATTACTTATATGGAATGCACAATTTAGGTTGTTTCAAACGAAAATAATACTTTTCTTAAGCTATAAATTGAATTTTATTAAGAAAATAAACATACGATTACTTCAGCATCATCATTACATTAATTACGATATAAAATGGTTCTTCATTTGCATTATTTCTTTGGATTTCGTTGGTAGCAAGCCTTGCACCACCGACGCCGCAGCCTCAGTCACATTGTAAGCAATATTTTCTTCTTGGAACATGTCGCATTTACCGTTGTTTAACACCACAAAAAAGCAAAAACCAAGAAAAAACTTAATGTTTATTTACATTCTTTATTTATTTCACCATGGATACACAAACCTGCTGTTCCTTAACATATCTGATTTTTATTTTTTAAAGAATTGTCAAAATGACATTTACAAACTTGCGAATTTATGAATAATTTTGAAGTAATTTATACGATTTCAGGTAAAATTTTATACATAACGAGTCTTGAAAGTTATTCTACTGGACTCAGAAGCATAAAAGTACTCGGCCTTACGGCCTCGTACCTTCAACATGCTCCTTCGTCCAGTAATAGATAACTTTCAAAACTTGTTATGTAAATAACTATTACAACATCGTTATTCGATATATCGAATTATTCGATAACTTATTCGAATTATCGATACAAATGCACAGGACTGTTAGCAGCTTTGTAAATCAATTCCACTTCTTATGCAGAAGGGTTTTAACACACGTTCCACTGAACAATTACAGAAATATAAATTATTTTTTCTACTAACGTGCAAAAAGTAGGTGATTATTTTCTAATGTCTTCTTGTAAAGTTTCCAATTTGTTGTAAACCTGGACGTTTTTTAATTGTAGAGAAATTCATGGGTTCTGGTTCTGAAAGCTGAGGGTTTTGTTTTGGTCCAAAAAAATTCTGTCTGGGTTCGAACGAATTTAGTGTTATTTACAAAATGATTATGTTGGGGTTGACAAGCGTGTGGCTGCGAAATATAAGTTTGTACAGTGCCTTCATTAATGATTGATACCCACGTGACCACAAAATATAGGCAACCCAACGTTCACAGTTGGCAAATCTTTATCTACTAATTTCCTAACTGATTGTATGTACGTAAATTGACAGTAACTTTAGTGACTTTAGTTACTTATTAGTTACAACGAGTACCAATCCTACCTGACTTCAACATTTAAATCTGAAACTCTCAAGGACACCACGGATCTAAGGTCACGTGGGTATCAATCATTAATGAAGGCACTTAGTTGCTAGTAATTATTGTGAAGTTTTTGAGATGTTATTTGATTTTGGATTCTAGATTTGTTGATCTGATATCTAGTTCATCTTTATGTAAGTGGGAGCATTTTATAAAGTTGGGGGAAATCGAGACCGGATAAAAGAACCGAGTACTAGCCCTGTGCATTTGTAGCGATAATTCGAATAAGTTATCGAATAATTCGATATATCGAATAACGATATAGAGAATATTTTTATTCGATATATCGAATAAATTTTTATTCGAGTAATTTTATTCCCCTTGAAAAATTAGGGTTAGGTATAACTATTTAGACTCTTTAAATTTTGCATATACACATACAAGGTTGTGACGTCATCAAATTTATTCATAACGTGCATTACTTGACTGATAAGATCAATTCGAATAAGTTATATTCGATATATCGAATAACGATATTGAAAATATTTTTATTCGATATATCGAATAAATTTTTATTCGAATAAAATTATTCGAATAAATTTATTCGAATAATTTTATTTGAATAATTTTATACGAATAATTTTATTCAAATAAATTATCCGAATTATAGAATAGTTATTCGTTATTCGATAGTTATTCGTTATTCGATATATAAAATTTATTCGTTATTCGATACCTACTTTCGGAATCGAACAGGGCTACCGATACCTCAGTTAATTCACCTATAAAAGTTTTTAACGTTTAAGGTATAATTTTCAATTTCATGTTGGTACTAATAAGTTAATGCAATTTTTAAATTTACTCAAAAGTGATCTACACCTATTCCAAAATTCAATCGAGTTTTCTTTTTGACTTTTACGAAGGCGGAGAAAGGCTACCGCAGAAAATAATAATTATTAAGCTCCCGACTTTTAATCTCGGAATACTGACTTTTAATATCAGGATCCCGATTTTTAAATTCGGGATCCCTACTTTTAATCTCGGGATCTCGACTTTTAATCTCGATATCCCGACTTTAATCTCGGGGCCCAGACTTTTAATCTCGGGATCCCGACTTTTAATCTTGGGATCCCGGCTTTTAATCTCGGGATCCCGACTTTTAATCTCGGAATTCCGACTTTTAATCTCAGGATTCCGACTTTTAAACTCGGGATCCCGACTTTTAATCTCGGAATCCCGACTTTTAATCTCGGAATCCCGACTTTTAATTTCGGGATCCCGACTTTTAAATTCGGGATCCCTACTTTCAATCTCGGGATCCCGACTTTTAATTTCGGGATCCCGACTTTTAAATTCGGGATCCCTACTTTTAATTTCGGAATCCCGACTTTTAATCTCGGGATCCCGACTTTTAAACTCGGGATCCCTACTTTTAATTTCGGGATCCCGACCTTTAATCTCGGAATCCCGACTTTTAATCTCGGGATCCCGACTTTTAAACTCGGGATCCCGACTTTTAATCTCGGGATCCCGACTTTTAATCTCGGAATCCCGACCTTTAAACTCAGAATCCCGACTTTTCATCTCTGGAACCCGACTTTTAAACTCAGGATCACGACGTTTAAACTCGGGATCCTGGCTTTTATATCTAGTAGATTTATTCAGTCTTGACTTCATATATTTGGATAATGGACGTTGCATAAGTCATTAAAAAAATCCTGTTTCTTTTCTATCACATCTTGTTTTTATGATATTGCCGTTTATTTTACTTACTACTTTTTAAATTGCTGTAGTTTTTAGTATGCAGGCCTATATATTTAACTGGTTCATAAATTGTTTAAATACGTATACAGGGTGGAAACTTTAAATCGGGCCACCGTAGGTATCTCGGAAACCGTAAGAAATAGAAGATGACAAAGGTTCCCTATTTTAGGGATCAGTTTGTATCTAGTTTCAAAAGTGTAAAAATATCCTAAGGTTACTAGATATTATCATTGAAAAAGTAAAATTTGCTTTTATCTTTTTTGTCTCTGGTTTGTTTATTTATAACTACTGAACTAGCTCAGTTTTTATAGCGTAGTGTAACATTTTATTGAGAATTTGCAGATGAACTCAATTTTTTTCTGAGACCTCTATATTTCGAGATGCGGTAGTCAACTTCCTTTTTTATTATGGCCTGTCATATTGGATTTTGGTACCACTGGATAGCATTTTTCATTCCCTTTACAGTCATGTACAGGGTGTCCGGAAACAACGTTCCGTAACTTCGGGAGATGATTCTACATCCAAAAATATGAAGAAAAGTTCTCATGAACAGGGGTCCGGAAAAGCTTTCTAACGGAGCTACGGCTCTTTGAAGAGGGGCCTCAAAATGTGTTGTTTTATTAATTAGTTAATCAATACTGAAACGAGATTGATAAAATTTGGTACCCAGGGTATATTTGGTACGGGAAATAGTTTGGTAATGTTAAATTAGAAAAAAAGCCAGGGGCGTGCGTAACGGGTAGGGTGTATTGATTAACTAATTAATAAAACAACACATTTTGAGGCCCCTCTTCAAAGAGCCGTAGCTCCGTTAGAAAGCTTTTCCGGACCCCTGTTCATGAGAACTTTTCTTCATATTTTTGGATGTAGAATCATCTCCCGAAGTTACGGAACGTTGTTTCCGGACACCCTGTATAACAAGCTAATAAAATATTTACAATAAATATGTAAGTAAAATAATAAAAACGCTATTTGTTCAAGTAGCCGTTGGATATTTTGTCATAGAATATTCTTTTCTACAAAACAAACGACAATAGTAACTTCTATTTAGTGGAAGTCTTTTCAGATACAAATGAATATATAAAATATTTGCAAATATACTTATGGCAACGAAAACTGATGTAAAACCGCAGAATTATTTTTACATATTAACGTAATAAAAACAACAATTTTATATTTTACACTTTTGTTTTAATGATGACATATTCTACTAGATTGTCGATTGTTTTTCAGGAAACAATAAGTAAAATTGTATGGCTAAATATTCAACGCTTACTTGAAAATATTGCATTTTTATTATTTTACATAGTTAGTGTAAATATTTTATTAGCTTGTTATACATAACTGTAAAGGAAATGAAAAATGCTATCCAGTAGTACCAAAATCAGAAAAAAGACGAAATGCTGAGGTCTCGGAAAACAATTGAGTGCTTTAGCAAATTCCCAATAAAATGATTAAATGATACACTACGCTGTAAAAACTGAGGTAGTTACAGTTATAAATAACGCAACCACTGAAAAAAGTAAGCTTAGGATATTTTTAAAGTTGTGATACTAGATACAAACTAGTTCCTAAAATAGGCAACTTTTGTCTAATTTAACCGATCTTCTATCTCTTATGGTTTCGGAGATACCCATGGTAACCCGATTTAAAAGTTTACACCCTGTATACCTATTTGAACAATTTGTGACCCAGTTAAATTTATCGGTCTGTATACTAAAGGCTACAGCAATTTAAAAAGTAAAATAAAAGGCAATATCATAAAAACAAAATGTAATATAAAAGAACCAGCAATTTTTTAATGACTTAGGCCCGGTTTTACAATACTAGTATATACCTGGAATAAGCTATACCTCAGACAGTCGCCATGGTTACAATTCTTTTAATAATTGTAACCATGACAATTGTCGGCGGTATAACTTATTCCAGGTTTGTAAAACCGGCCCTTATAGTCTTATACAATGTCCATTATCCAAATATTTGAAGTCAAGACTGAAAAAATCCACTAGATATAAAAGCCAGTATCCCGAGTTTAAAAGTCGGGATCCCGAGTTTAAAAGTCGGGATCCCGAGATTAAAAGTCGCGATCCCGAGTTTAAAAGTCGGGATCCCGAGATTAAAAGTTGGGATCCCGAGTTAAAAGTCGGCATCCCGAGATTAAAAGTCGGGAGCTTAAGAATTATTATTTTCTGCAATGGCTTTTCTGCGCCTTCGTAGATTTTGGTGAAGTCTGTATAGCGTACACGCAGGAATCGATAATTGAAAAGGCACAATAATCGAATGTGATATATCCACTGCTCCTCCAATCCTCTGTATCATGGGTGCGAGGGAGATAATAAAATTCGAAGATCCCAAACGTAAAATAAACAGATGAAATAAAATTTCCAGATTACTCGCTGGATATTATACGCGTTGGAAAATGTATATAAGTACAGATATAACAGAGAGGAGTCAAACCTTGAGAGGAGTTACAGCTAGGGACCATTAATGAAACGATAAAAACGTATAGAGAAATGTGAGAGTAACATAATTTATGTAAATAATATCAGAAAAAACAAAAACCCTACAATAAGCAAAAAAGGGAGGAACAAATGTGGAAACACTCAGAGCTGGAACGAGTAGTTTAAATCAGAATAGGAGTTTGATAATTATACAAACTTGTACTATTATTTTCTGAGCACCACTACAAGTTCTTAGACAGAATGCATTCATTTTTGAAAGAGAATTATATTGTTATTATTTTGTATTTACAGGGTGTTAAAAAAAGTATCACAAACTTTGAGGACTGAAAGTATGACCCAAAATATGTCGAAAAGTTTTGATGAACGTGGGTCCGCAAACGGACGGTTTCGGAGATACAAAGAATTGTTCCTTTTTCTAACAGTTGTGCATTTTTTCGCTCGCTTATTTCTTTTCTTATCGTAATCGATAAATAATATATGTCATACAGGTTGACATTCAGTGCTTAGTGCACAATTTTCTTGATTTCTTTCTTTGGGGATATTTGAAAGCGTTAGGCTGAGGTTACATTAAATGCGTATGCGTGCGATTTTTTAGTCGTACGCGCACGCACGACTTTTTGTCGTTCAACTTCTGGTTACATTGTTTCCGTTCATCGTAGGACGACGCGACAGCCGCAGTTGTGGACAATGCAATTATGATGAACCAAGAAATATTAAATGTACATTTATTCGAGAATATAGTGTCTTAAAATACATGATTCTAGACCAAAAATCCATTTTTGTTAAAATATTTAATAATTAGCTTGAAATATCTATTTACTTTTGTTTTTCAGTACCTAATATCGCACGTTTAGCGCGGTAAAAACAAACCAGTTTGTTTCGAGTTGATACACGTACGTTCACGTGCGCGCGCGTCACTCTCAATCGCGTACAATGTAACCATACATATTGAAATGAATAGGTTTGTTTTCGTTGCAGTGGTCGTACGTCCGCGTACGACTATAAAATCGCACGCATACGCATTTAATGTAACCTCAGCCTTAGGCTGAGGTTACATTAAATGCGTATGCGTGCGATTTTATAGTCGTACGCGGACGTACGACCACTGCAATGAAAACAAACCTATTCATTTCAATATGTATGGTTACATTGTACGCGATTGAGAGTGACGCGCGCGCACGTGAACGTACGTGTATCAATTCGAAACAAACTGGTTTGTTTTTACCGCGCTAAACGTGCGATATTAGGTACTGAAAAACAAAAGTAAACAGATATTTCAAGCTAATTATTAAATATTTTAACAAAAATGGATGTTGAAAAACTTATTTTGTGTATTGAATCAAAAAGGCCCTTGTGGGACCAAAAATGTAAAGAGTATCACAATATTGTCTTTTTTGGTCTAGAATCATGTATTTTAAGACATTGTTCTCGAATAAATATACATTTAATATTTCTTGGTTCATCATAATTGCACTGTCCGACTGTCGCGTCGTCCTACGATGAACGGAAACAATGTAACCAGAAGTTGAACGACAAAAAGTCGTGCGTGCGCGTACGACTAAAAAATCGCACGCAAACGCATTTAATGTAACCTCAGCCTTAGGCTGAGGTTACATTAAATGCGTATGCGTGCGATTTTATAGTCGTACGCGGACGTACGACCACTGCAACGAAAACAAACCTATTCATTTCAATGTGTATGGTTACATTGTACGCGATTGAGAGTGACGCGCGCGCACGTGAACGTACGTGTATCAACTCAAAACAAACTGGTTTGTTTTTACCGCGCTAAACGTGCGATATTAGGTACTGAAAAACAAAAGTAAATAGATATTTAAAGCTAATTATTAAATATTTTAACAAAAATGGATGTTGAAAAACTTATTTTGTGTATTGAATCAAAAAGGCCCTTGTGGGACCAAAAATGTAAAGAGTATCACAATATTGTCTTTTTTGGTCTAGAATCATGTATTTTAAGACACTATTCTCGAATAAATATACATTTAATATTTCTTGGTTCATCATAATTGCACTGTCCACAACTGCGGCTGTCGCGTCGTCCTACGATGAACGGAAACAATGTAACCAGAAGTTGAACGACAAAAAGTCGTGCGTGCGCGTACGACTAAAAAATCGCACGCATACGCATTTAATGTAACCTCAGCCTTAGTGTACCTGTGCGCCTATAAACAACCTCAATGAACTGCAGCAACGAGTAGATCAGGGATAAAACCGAATCCGAGCCACTGTGGGGGTTTTCGAAAGAGTTCGAATGTACATGTGACGAAGATGTCATATCTTGAAATGGAGGGAGGACACTTTGAGCATCTCATTTTACTTTTTGCCTTTGCTGTTTGTTCATAAATTACATTACATTATTCGTAATTCCGAAACCGTTCATTTGCGGACCTACGTTAATTAAAACTTTTAGTCATATTTTGGGTCATACTTTCACCCCTCAAAGTTTGTGATACTTTTTTTAGCACCCTGTATTAAGTACAGCTCCGTTTGGTTTGTTTTAGGAACCACAACCACCAGAACCATGGTCTGGAGTATTGAATGCAAATAAAACGTACGTTTGTATGCAATATACGGCTATTGCACCTAGACGATCTACTGTGGGTTAGTTCAATCTTTTAATATTGAGGAAACGTGTGATGACTATGTTAAAATGCGACATAAATTTGTATTAAATGTTTTAGGCACAGAAGATTGTTTGTATTTGTACGTTTATGTACCAAGACAGACTATTAACGTTACAGAAAATCTGGATGTTGTAATTCATATACATGGCGGTGCATTTGTCACTGGTGACCCCACATCTTCCGGTCCCGGTTTTATCATGGACCGTGATCTCATTTATGTGAGCATGAATTATCGGTTAGGAATCTTAGGTATTATTATAAATAATTCCTGTGACTCCAAAGTAACAGTTGTATTTTTATAGGTTTTCTAAGCACTACAGATCAGGTAGTTCCAGGAAACAATGGGTTAAAGGATCAAACGTTTGCTATGAAATGGGTGAGAGATAATATTAAATTCTTTGGGGGTAATCCAAATTCAGTCACTCTGACCGGAGCATCTTCAGGAGCTAGCTGTGTCCATTATCATTATCTCTCTCCATTATCTAAAGGTACCTACATAAATAATGATTTACAGTCAGCGGCGCACCGAAAGAAAAGCTAGGGGATATAAAACGGAGCAGGCGAATTGAGGTTTTATTTCGGTGAATTGGAAATTCTTTGAAGTTCGGAAAATAATAGTATGTTTACACAATCAGTTGTCTCCTCTGCATAGACTTACAAAAATTAACAAATTTGGAGCGTTTCTAAAATAACAATCAGTATAATTCAATGGTAGAAATGTAGATAATGTAATCATTAGTAGATGTTATCCGGATCGTCACCCGGAAACGAAAACATGAAATTTTATGCAAAAGGTTAAATTAGGAAATTAAACTTAATTCTTCTTCTTATCTTTTCCATTTGCCCTTTCAGGCGTCAGGTGTGGGCTCCAGTTCCTATACCTATGTCCTCTATTTTTTCCTATCTCTTGCTGGTGTTTTTATTTCCTCTACTGTCTTCCCTTTTCCCAAACTTTTTTTCTTGTACGGGAAATAAAACGTGACTATTGATAGGATATGAAGTTACACAAAAACATTTAATAAAAAGGTTACCTATTTATTGCGAACAAAATAGTGTAGGTACTCTATCTGCAACATTTTCAATCATTTGCAGATCGGCTAATTACATTTCTGGACAACCACGGGGATCTTCCTTATTATAATAGATGCACGGTAGGTACTACCTAAATTTAAATTTGGAACTTTTTTAGAATTTGCTGGATAACAATACGTCGCACAATATTTAACCCATTGAAATAAAAAATTAACATGGAAAATAAAAAAGTTGATGATCGTTAAAAAAACCAAACGTTTTATGAAAAATTTAATACTTTCAGCTGCCATAGAATAACATGGTGATCTAAGAATGTACCTACTTTCAGCCAGTTTTCCAAAATGTTTTCTACAAACAAAATTAGAAATAAAAACGAAAATTAATTTGTTGAGGTGTGTCTCCATAAGACGAAACGGATGTAGTTGGACTAAATTTCTGTGCGGCATATTCGTTATTGCATAAAATTCTCTTAAATTGAGAAATCTAAACCCACCTTCTATCTCTTATAATAAGCGTCTCATGGTTGCTTTCAAATTTGAAACACCCTTGTATAGGTTACTAGTGCCTACTACAGGCCTAGAATCAAACACCGGAGAAGTTAATACCGGTACTTAGATACCAATACCTACTAATTTTATATGAAGCCTTCTTGAGATAATACTGTATCCGACCCCTACGTACTGTAATAATTACAGTACGTAGGGCACAGATACCTCAATCAATAATTATTATCATTGGCCGTAAGCCGCCACTGCACACAAATGATACAGATTTGAATTACGGCCTTCTACGATAATGTACAGGACTAACATTCTCATAGAGAAGTTTTTCTTTTGTTGCGCATACTGTAGCTACATTCAAACCTTGTCATTAGATTCAAAATATTCTAACTGCATAAAAAGGATAGTAAAGTTCTGCTATACTTATAGAAAAGTTACATGGAGGTGAATATAAAATCAGCTTCAGCTTATATTTTCTTATAGGTTTATTTAATCGCGGATTTTCTCAAAGTGGAACAGCGTTAAATCATTGGGCTCTAACTAAAAATCCGTTACTCCACGCCAACCAATTAGGACAACTCTTTCGTTGTAACGTGCAATCCTCCCAAACATTCGTAGATTGTTTGAGACGACTATCAGCCGAGGATCTGACTTTAGCCCTGGGAAGCTTCTATTTATTTGCTAATGCGTTTCCTTCTGCACCGTTTGCACCTGTAATCGAAAATGGAACTGACGCATTTTTGCCTGAGCATCCCTATAAATTGTTAAAGGAAGGTAAAATAAACGATTATCCATGGATTACTTCAAATGTTAAAGATGAAGGGATAGTTCCTGTTGGATGTAAGTTTATATTGATTGATAAACTAGGATGTAGTTATTTCTTTGTTTTTAGTTTTTATTTTATTCGGAAATTTACAACTACTAAACACCTATTGGGATGATTTGCTGCCATATACATTAGGTTATCACAATTCTGCAGACAATGGAGACAAATTAGGTATATCAAGAAGATTGAGGGATTATTATTTAAGAAATAATGCCATTTCTGTAGAAAATATAAATAACCTTGTTAGGGTGAGTTATTTTCAAGAGATATATTTTACATAAATAATTTTATTTCCGTAGCTTTACTCTGAACGTCTCTTTTTAACTGATGGGATCAAAGCAGTTCGTCTACATGCAAGTGTAGCTAAATCTCCTGTTTATTATTACTTTTTTGATTATCTTCTAGATCTTCCAGTTGGGATTAAAGCAAATCTTAGGGGTGTGTAATCTAAATAATTAATTAGACTTCCATTAAATAAAATATTTCAGCTGTTGCTCATGGAGATGACAGTAAAATATTGTATCACGAGAACAATAACTCTACTAAACTTTCTGAATCAGATACTAAAATGAAGAACATATTCATTGACTTTCTTTATAGCTTTGCAACTACAGGGTAAATAATGATGATATAAGAGCTATTATGTTCTACTACCTTTCTTTCTATAGGAAACCAAGTATTAATGGAACAGAATGGAAGAACATATCTTCAATTAAAGAAGCAATGAAATATATGCACATATCGTCACCAAATAATATTCGAATGGAAAGTATAAACGAACTAGATTCCGATAGATTTTGGAATTCCTTACCGATTATTGAAAATGAGAAGCTATTTAACATATAAAAATCCCTAATTAGTTTATTACTATTTAAAGTTTCACTTTAAAACTTTATGTACCTAATGAAATTTAATATAATGTATTTTGTAATACCTAAATATTAACTTTATGTTTTTGTAAACCAAAACGTGGTTCTCGTAGTAGTTGTTTCTACATACTTTTTATTTATTCAATTATAATTAAGTTCTGACTATGCCTTTCCTTCCCCCGCCTTACCTGGATATGATTTAATTATGACATGTTTGATGCTGTCATTCGTACTTTGATTTTTCTCTAATTCCGTATTTTCTCATTCCGATTACAAGCAATAATAGTAGATCATATAAATAAAAAAATCGTGAGACTAATGTTTTTCATTGTCATAGGAGGGACTGTATATATTATTACCTATATTCTAGTTTGGCAACATGCTTTTTTCCTTTTCGTGAAGAAACAAATGTTAAAGTTGACAGTTAGTCGTTTATGTATCAAGGACAACAAGCTATCAAACAATAGCAAACAAAAACTTTTTTAGACAAATAAAGTTCTGTTATGTAATATGTCACCCAGTTATCACCTGTGCTCATTTCCATATGCAAATTTTAATTTAATTATCATTTCCAATTTTATCATCTCAGGAATAAATTACAATATAATTCTCTTACATTATAACAACAATCTAATAATTTCAGATAACAAAAATGAGTTTGTAAACTCAACTAGGCAGTAGGTAGGTACCTAATAAGAGAAAGGAATCACGATCTGAATCTTTTACGTAGTAGGTAGGTAGTTACCTAATATCTAAAATTTCTTTAAATTAGAGCTCAGATAACATTTCACTTTTATGAGGACAAACACTTGGGCATAATGTCCAATACCTTTAATAGTGTGGGGATGGGATGGTAGGTATAGTTTGCAAATTTTAGTTTCACGTCAATAATTTATAAAATTTAACTTGCATTTGGAAACCTATCGAATATGATTTTTAAGTTTTGTTAGCCAGCCTTAACCTTGTAGTTTATGATAATATTAAAGATATACCTACTTACCTATAAAACAGTTTTCTGAACTTATTTATAACTTGATATTTTATAATTGTTGCTTATTTAATATATTATAAGGTGTGGATAACAGAATGGATTACAATTGCCTATTTATGGTTTTCAAAAATGCGTTAGGAATTAACGGTGATTTAAATTAGTTGAATAAAACATTTTTCCATATATTATCTCTACAGAGAGGTCAGCTTTGTTATCTTCTAAATGGTTTTTACACTTGTCGTTCTAATGGGGAAGTACCCGGAAGTAGGTACCTACATTTATATCCTCATGCAGGCTACATTTTAAGGAGAAATTGAAAAGTATCCCACTACTCGCCTATTTTCCAACAGCAGTCGTATACTACAATATGTGGATCTATGTAAGAAGTTGATTGTTTAAAAATTTGTTGTTACACATTGTAACATCTGCAGATGTAAACCAACCTTTAGAATAGTGAATGTCTGAACTTGTACTTGGATTAGCAGGCATCATCAATAAATTTTATTTCCTACCATCCTGTCTAAATACTCATTAATGCTTATTATAGAATGCTACCTGGTGTTACACACATTATCCCTTAACAACATTATGATAACTGGTATTTCTGGTTGCATGTTGGTAACTTTGAAATTTATTCTCACAGCTGACTATACTAAATGAGGTTTTTTGGAAGGCACGAAATTTCCTACTGAGAAAATCAAGCAGGAACTAACATAACTGAATCCGAAGTAAGATGCTGTACCTATATCGTTAGGCATGTACCTATCTATGCTACTTTCGCTTGTTACTCTATTACAAAGATACTCAACTGCAAAATATATATATAACTCTTTATATTTTTGAATTTGTTTATAGCAATAAACACCTTGCAAACTTTGCTGTGCGAGAGAGGCAAATAAACGTAACCACTCAAAGAATAGCAGCACGTGACATCATATACCATAGTACGCCATGCTACTTTCGCTTGTTACTCTATTACAAAGATACTCAACTGCAAAATATATATAACTCTATATTTTTGAATTTGTTTATAGCAATAAACACCTTGCAAACTTTGCTGTGCGGGAGAGGCAAATAAACGTAACCGATATCATATACCACAGTACGCCAAGTGTAAAATACCATTATCGAAATGCTTTAAATTTATTGAAATACAGCGAAAACCACGCTAGATAGGGTCAAATAGTAGAGAGATAATGTTGTAGAAATTTTCCTACAAAAACCACAGCGAAAACCACGCAAGAGAGGTGAAAATATCATGAGATCAAAGTTCCTACCTATTAAATTAATTACACTTATTAGGTTCAAGAAATTCTTAATATAATTATTTTTAGATTATTAAACAAGTTCATTTAGAGGGTCAAGAAGCAAAGATATATTCATTAGTCAGTTAATTTTAAAAATTATAAGGAGTACTCTTATATCTATAATAGCCAACAACAAAGTTTGAAAAACTTGTTGCCGAGTGGATTTATGTATCATAATATACTTTGGTAATCTATTTTTATACCTACACTAATTCTGCTAGCACTAGTTAACCTTCCTTGAATTAATTATTAATTCTAACGTTTTTGTCAAAAGAGTGACACAGCAATGATTAATTCAAAATCAATTTTCTATTCTAAATATACCGTATAGGATAATTGATTTAACTCCGTTATTTATTAGAGACTGCAATTTTTCAATAATTTATTATATTTCATTTTTTAAATAATTAGTAAGGATAACTAATATTGTGTGGCTTGATAGAAATAATATTATTAATTTTAAGTTGATTTGTTTTCCCATCAACTGTACATATATTGTTAAAAGATTACCAAAAAATTTACAGAATACAATTAGCATACATAAATATTATTTTATATAGAGCTAGATTAATCACTAAGAAAAATAAGACATTGTTAGGTGTCAGCTGATCAGCAGGTATATATTATAATTTCAAGGTACTTTTAATCTAGTTGTCATTAAGGATGTTTAACGTAATTATCCTTTGGATTTCTGTGACGGGTACGCATCCAATTATTCAATATTATTCAAAAGACTTTTCGTTTTCTAAATACAAATAAATTTTCACTAAATTTTCAATTTTTAATGAAATTTGATAAGCGTGAAATGAAAATGTTTAGAAAAATTGAAATTATCTTAATAGTTTAAATAAATTTTTAATTTTTAAATTTTTGTTAGTGTTTGTACAAACTGCAACTACTGAGGATGTTGTGGTGACAACTCCGTTGGGATCTATTCAAGGAAAGCACATCAAGTCGTATGAAGGGCGAACTGTCACAGCTTTTGAAGGGATCCCGTATGCGAAACCGCCAGTTGGAGACCTACGGTTTAAGGTAAAATTCGAATTTATACATTTATGGATTAAAATATTTGGCCACAAATTATTTTGATGTGACTAATATAATAATAATAGAAAGAATAAATAAAGGAAAGGTTTGAAGGAACTGCATGAACATACCTTAGTACCTACATAATATTTTGGGTTTATTTAGTATAAATACTTAAAGGTAATTTGATAGTAGGTACCTTAACTATGGCCACAATTACAAAATTGCATTATAGTTCCATGTGTGCAGTGAGATAAGAGATAATTTATACTGGTTACTGTTGTTTTTTCTTTTAATTCTATATAAAACCATATCAGCATTCAGATTTGCTATACATGGCTGTGTTCCAAAAACCTTAATTTAACAATAGCTTAATAAGATCGGAGCGACACCTACTTCTCTCACTGATAAATTAATATTAACATAAAAAAACAAGAAAAAACAATTGATCTAAATTGATTGGTTATCGATATTGATCATGCAGTCTAATAGTTGAAACTGGAGAAGTTTCCTCTTTAAAGTGGTTTTTTTAAATTGTAAGGTAGTACCTAGGCGATACTTAAAGAACACGTTTTGGATATTTACTTTTTGGCTTTTCAATGTTGAGTATTAAGTTGTTTTACAACGACTTTTAAATAATTCTTATACTCATTAATATATAATTTTTAATGCGTAATAATAGTTATTTAAGTAACAAGGAATGTAAGGGTATAGGTATTAACCTTTCTTCTTGATTTTGGAGAAGCAGCTAATATTGCTTCTGATTCTCCAAAATCAAGAAGATAAATTTTCCCAGCTGTTTATTTTAATTACATAGGTATTAACATTCGAGGTAGCAATACAATCCGAAGAGTAGCTGATGCTTGTGGCTTATCGAATGTTAATAGTCGACATTAGTAGTACACGACAATAGTAGACATTATGTTAACTATTACATTTTTACATTTTTCACGCTACCGGTAATAAGTACCTAGCTTAAAATTTGGCTTAAAATAATAAGAAAATATCATTGCTAAATTTAATTTAATAGTGTCACTTACATTCCTAAGAAAATAACAAACTGTCTCCTATAGTGCTGGGCAAAAGGTAGAACCTAATATAGTATGGCAACCGATTGTTATTAGCCACTTACAGTCCCTCTAGCCTTAAATGTATAGCCTACTTATACATTGTTGGTAACGTGAAAAATTATTATTTACAAGTGTTAACTAATAACCATTACTTAGCAATTTAGGCAACCACACTATACAGGGTGCTAAAAAAAATGTCACAAACCTTGAGGACTGAAAGTATGACCCAAAATATGTCGATAAGTTTTAATGAACGTGGGTCCGCAAATGCACGGACTCGGAGGATTATTCCTTTTTCTAGCAGTTGTGAAATTTTTCGCTGATCTTTTTTTTCTTATCGTAGTCGACGAGCGAACCTGTATCATGGCCTGTTAGATCGCCAGATTTAAACTACGCCTGTAAATGACCTCGATAAACTGCAGCAACGAGTAGATCAGGGATGCCACCGAATCCCAACCACTGGGGATTTTTCGAAAGCGTTCGAATGTCCATGCGGCGGAGGTGTCATGCCTGTCTTGAAATGGAGGGAGGACACTTCGAACATCTCATTTGACTTTTTGCGGTTTTTGGCTTTGCTGTTTGTTCATAAATTACATTACAATATTTGTAACCCGTCCATTTGCGGACTCACGTTAATTAAAACTTTTCGTCATATTTTGGGTCATACTTTCACTCCTCAAAGTTTGTGACACTTTTTTAGCACCCTGTATAATTTTTCTAGATAACCCAACAAACTTGCAACATTAGACAATTAATGAAGTGACAATAGAAATAAACATGCGTGATACCTACATTAAAATTTCACAATTGTTCCTAATTTTTATCAAATTTCAAAAAAATAGTAGAAATTGAGTTCCAATTTCATAATCGTGGAAAAAGTATATTTGGTATTCTACTCGCAGTGATGGCCATTACTCGTTCAGATGATTTAAGACACTCGTGTCACAAACGTCGAGTAATGCAAGCAGTAGGTATATACGACTGCTCGTTGAATAATATGCTATTATTACACTCGCCAACTGAAACTTATTTTTTCACATTTACCTCATTATTTGAATATCCATCTCATTCGACGCTACTCTATTTATGATGATAGTGGTTCTCAGTGTAGAATTTCAATTGATTATACTTACCTATCCATTATCATCACCATCTGTTAATATTTAATATTCAATACCTACCATTTCATACGATTCCCATTTGATTTGGTCTACTTCTTGACTTTAGTATCTTACTTTCAGATTTAATTAACAGTTTTCAGGTTTCATATTTAATTCCTTTTAAATGTATTATCAAACACGAACTCATCATTTTGATATACTTGTAACGCATTTTTCAGGAACCAGAACCGATCGAAAAATGGTCAGACACTCTGGTTGCAGAGAAGACATACACATGTATGCAATATACTGCTACATCACTCGCTAGCGAAGTTATAGGTAAGTTATTATAGAAGATATTTTGTTATTCAGGGTGTCATCGAAAGTATAAACGAAACTTCAAAGTAAAGCAGAATAGGTCAAAAGAAAGTGAAGATCTAAATTATTTTTTTCGTATCGTGTATAGTAACGGAACTTGTACCCTCGATGTATCCCTTTCTTTCCTTTCAAACACAAATACGCAGAACACATAAATCTTACCTTTAAAGAAAAAAAAATGGGTTTTCTTAGCAGCCAATTTAATGATTAATCGTTTTTCCCCTTTTCAGATGTAAATAAACATATAGAAAAAACGAAAACAAAGGTCAAACATTTAAAAATTTAAAAATATTCAAAGCTTATTAGATAAGACCAAAAAAATGAAATTTTCTGTTTCTCTATATTTATAACTATAACTGCTTCCGTTTTTGCAGTTTAGTGTAACCTGTTATAGGGAATTTACTGATGAAGCCAAAGTTTTCCTAAGACCTCTAAATTTCGGAATACAGAAGTCAACTTCTTTTTTCCTTATGGGCGCCATATTGGATTATGGTACCACTAGATAGAATTTTTCATTACCTTTACATCCATGTATCACACTCTAATAAAATATTCACAATAAATATCTATTATTATCTTTATTATCTTATCTATTATTATTATATTATTATATTCACAATAAATATCTATAATAATAAAAACCCTATTTCTTCAAGTAGGCTTTGGATAACCTGGATGTCGCATGGTTACCTACTCAAATATACGTTATAGCACATTATAAATAAGGAAAAGCATGCATTTAGTTTAACTTATAAACTTACGAATGGAAATGTCGGATCTACTCCGTATCCAAATCGTTCATTTAGAGACACTTGTTTTCGTTTATATTCTACCAAAAATGACGTTCATGTCAAAACTTTAAAGCATTGACCTTATGATAAGGTGATAAGTCGTTATTGTTCGGTTGTTCTGGTATGTCAATACCCGAAAACACTCATGCACCAAACCACATGCTGCTAAAACATTAAATAATATAATTAATAATTTAGGATAGCTACGTTCCAAAATATTCAGTTAAAAACACTTCTGAATTGATTAATAAATTAAGTAATATTATATAAATAATAAATATTAAATAAAATATCTATTTCAACGGGAAATAACAAGATTTATTCGCTTTATACGTATTTCGGCATCATTGTGCCATTGTCAAAAGCTATATAAAATATTATAACAAATGCAAAATATAGTAACTCCTTGATTCTATTATTTTAACACTGCGTGAAGCAGCTGGCCCCAGTCAACCCGTCGGAGATCAGTCGCTTATCAGTGTTTTAAAAAGATATTTATTCCAAAATCTTCAGTAAAGGAGAATCTAAGAGATCAATTTGCTCATTCATTAAAGGTATGTTGTTTTTTGTGTGTTTATAAATTTCAAAAGCTTCTAAAATGTTTAATTTATTTTTGTTATCAGAAAAGTGTAAAAATTTAATTGTATTATTAGATGTTAATGTGTGATTTTGTTCTAACAAATGTTTAGCAAAATTTGATTTATGTGCATGTTTATATTTGTAACAACGGATATGTTCTTTTTGCCTAATACTAAAATTTCTAATTGTTTGACCTACATATACTGAATCACAATGTGAACAATTTAATTTATAAATACCTGATTTTAGCAAATCATTAATTTTGTCTTTAGCATTGAAAAGAGAGTATAGAATATTTTTATTTGTTTTAAAAATGACTTTATATTTAGTTGTGTTATTTATAATTTTAGCAATATTTTCTGAAATTTTACCAAAATATGGAATTGAAACGTATTTTAATGTTTTATCATGTACTAAATGTATCTAACGTAATATTTAATGACAAAGAAATGACGTTTCTAAATAAAGCTTTTAAATTTTCGACTTTTCCAAAATTAGATAATAATATAAAAGAAATTTTAGCAGTCAATTCTGAAAATATTATAAAAGAGAGGCATTTAAATTATGCAAAGTCTCAAATTTCTAATTTATTAAAAAGAATTTCGATAAACGATAAATTTAGATATAATACAAATAATAATATTTCATTAATTAAATCAATTAAGGAAAAAGTTAGAGTAAATAATTTAATTTCTGTATTTTTACCTAAGAATGATTATTTAGAAAAAGTCAATGATTTTATAACAGATTCTAATCTAGAAATTTTAAATAGAGATCCAACAAATAAATACCAAAACCAAATAAAACAAACAATTAAAAATTGTGAAATTACTTTAACACCATACGAGAAACATAACAGAATATATCCAAATCCACAACCACCAAAATTATACGGTTTAGTTAAAATACATAAACCTAACATTCCTATTAGACCTGTAGTTTCATACATACATGCACCAAACCACATGCTAGCTAAAACATTAAATAATATAATTAATAATTTAGGATACACTCCAAAATATTCAGTTAAAAACACTTCTGAATTGATTAATAAATTAAGTAACATTAGCTTACCACCACTATGTAAAATAGTTTTGATGTTACGAGTATGTTTTCACAAATACCCCCACAGGAATGTATTCCTTTATTAGAAAATGTTTTAGTTAACAATAACATTGAATTAACAAAAAGGACAGAGTTGATTCAATTATTTGAACTTTGTATTAATCAAAATTATTTTATTTTTAATGATAAAATTTATCTTCAGCAAGATGGGTTACCAATGGGTAGTCCCATTTCACCACTATTGGCTAATATTTTTATGGAAAATATAGAAGATCAAATATTTGAATCAAATCTATCAAATAAAATTGTATTTTGGTTTCGTTATGTTGACGATATTTTGGCATGTTTTGATAGTTCTTTCGAATACATTGACGACTTTTTAATTTTTATTAATACTTTACACCAAAAAATTAAATTTACACTAGAAATTGAACAAAACAGATCTATTAACTTTTTAGACTTAAACATAAAAATCAATTCAGAAAACAGACTCGAATACTCAATTTATAGGAAACCTACACAAACTGATATTACCATACCACATAACTCTTGTCATCATAATACACATAAATTTAGCAGCATATCAATCTTTAGTACACAGAGCTCTAACAATTCCTTTAGATAAAAATAATTTTAATAGAGAAATTTCCATTATTAAACAAATTGCACATAGCAATGGTTATAACACTACACTTATTGACACGTTAATTAAAAAGAAAAATTATAAATTATCTATTAAAAAAGTTTATTCTATATATAAATCTGATAAAACTTTAAAATACGTTTCAATTCCATAATTTTGGTAATATTTCAGAAAAGATTGCTAAAATTATAAATAACACAAATAAATATAAAGTCTTTTTTAAAACAAATAAAAATATTCTATTCTCTCTTTTCAATGCTAAACACAAAACTAATGATTTGCTAAAATCAGGTATTTATAAATTAAATTGTTCGCATTGTAATTCAGTCTATATCGGTCATACAATTAGAAATTTCAGTATTAGGCAAAAAGAACATATCCGTTGTTACAAACATAAATCAAATTACGCTAAACATTTATTAGAACAAAATCACACATTGACATCTAATAATACAATTGAATTTTTGCACTTTTCTGATAACAAAAATAAATTAAATATTTTGGAAGCTTTTGAAATTTATAAACACACAAAAAACAACATACCTTTAATGAATGAGCAAATTGATCTCTTAGATTCTCCTTTACTGAAGATTTTGAAATAGATATCTGTTAAAAACACTGATAAGCAACTGACCTCCGACCGGTTGACTGGGGCCAGCTGCTTCACGCAGTGTTAAAATAATAGAATCAAGCAGTTACTATATAAATGATTTTGCATTTGTTATTAAAATATCTTATATGCTTTTGACAATGGCACATTGATGCCGAAATACGTATAATGCAAATAAATCTTATTATTTCCTGTTAAAATCGATATTTTATTTAATATTTATTATTTATATAATTCTTAAGTTGTACTTTATTCTTAAACGATAACGACTGTCGTTAAATAAACGATTATGATACGTGTATGTTTCATAATTTAGGTAATTTCGTTCGAAATTATTACCTACTTGGCGTGTCGTAAGTTCCGTGTTTTTGTAATATTTCTTAAACCTTTAGGAGATGAGGACTGCCTCTACCTCTACATTTACGTTCCCAGGGAAACCATCAGCGGAAAAGAGAATATGGATGTTGTAGTTCATATTCATGGAGGAACAGCACCATTCACAACTGGAGATCCAAAATCAGTGGCCGGACCAGATTATATTATGGACAGGGATATTATCTACGTTAGCATGAATTATCGATTGGGAATTTTAGGTAATTCACTAGTAATATTACTTCTATGTTTTTGTAAATTATGTAGGAACACTGACTTTGGTTTGATTTAACACTCACAAATTAAGTAGAATTCCCACGAAATAAGAAAGAATAATCTAAGCTATGATATGGGAAAGCAATATAATAATGAATAGCTTAAACTTAAGTATACAAACAGTAACAACTTGCATAGAAATAGTGCTCAATTGACCTGAGCCAATTAAGGGCAGAATTAGGTACGCTAGTACGACGAGGCAAGTTCAATCGGCGAATCAAGTGGCGTATCCTAAGTAAATACAGCTGATTGATTCAAATGTAGAAACGGTTGAATCGTCAAAATGACCGGGCTTGTTTAAGGTGCGTTCAGTGCAAGGCTTTTTTGCATGGAGCGTTTTTGTGTACAACATCTGATTGGTCAATTTTAAAATAATATTTCAAATTCACCAATCAGGCATTCAACACAAGAACGCACGTTGTGAAAGTTACATGCACTGAGTGCACCTTTAAACCTATGCCATTTATTTAGAAAGCGCCGCTTGAATCTTGACTCGCCGTTTTAGCAAGATCGTACCTTTAAGGCAACCGTAAAACTAAAAACTTTTCAGGTTTCCTTAGTACCCAGGATCCAATTGTTAGAGGAAATAATGGATTGAAAGATCAAGTTTTGGCTATGAAATGGGTAAAGGACAATATTAAACAATTCGGAGGAAATCCTAATTCCATTACTTTAAGCGGTTTATCTGCAGGAGGGGCTTCCGTTCATTATCATTATCTATCTCCCTTATCAAGAGGTACGACTCATTCCAAAATTCTTCATTCTCCTTTTATTGTATGTGCATGGCGTTTTATAATGAGATCATTATTTATAGGTTTGTTCAATCGTGGAATATCTCACAGTGGTACAGCTTTAAATATGTGGGCTTTAACCAAAAATTCCGCAAACAACGCAAAGAAATTGGGACAGCAGGTTGGTTGTAATTCTGAAACTTCAAAAGAATTGGTTGATTGTTTAAGATCTAAACCAGTGAACGACGTGGTGTTAGCGCACAGTAATTTTACAGTACTAGCTAATTCTGCTCCCCCAACTCCCTTTGGTCCAGTAATTGAGCGTGGACCAGGAGCATTTTTACTTGATCATCCCTATAAATTAATGTTAGAAGGAAGATTTAACGATTATCCTTGGATTACTTCGAATACCAAGGATGAAGGAATTGTTCCTGTTGCACGTAAGCATGATTTAAAATTTGCGATGTTTTTTTAAGGGTCTCACAAATATATTTCAGACTTCGTTTTGCATGACAAACTACAAGAATTAGGTAATCACTGGATAGAATTGGCACCTTATGCGTTGGACTATAACAACACAGCTCACGAATTTGATAAAAAAACAATAGCAAAAATTATTAGGACACATTACTTAAAGGACGAACCCATTTCTGAAAAAAATATACATGATCTTATTAAGGTATGAATTTAAGAAAATTTGAATACATTTTAAATGAAGTTTGTATGTTGTAGCTTTTTACGGATCGATATTATCAAATAGATGCAATCAAAGCACTTTCTTTGCAAGCTACGGTTTCAAAATCTCCAGTTTATTATTACTATTTTGATTATCCAACAGAAGTGAAAGCTGCTTATAAGGGAAATATATCAGGTAAATAAAAAAAGTTACGTGTAAAACATGTTACTTAAAAAAACTTCTAGCGGTGGGTCATGGAGATGATTGCAAATTATTATACCATCATTCCGACAACCCCACCGAACTATCTGATTCTGATCACAAAATGAAAAACATATTTATCGACTTCCTGTACAGATACGCTTCTACTGGGCAAGTTTTAAAATTCACATGATAATCTATATTTACTAGCTAAATAATAATTATAATAAACGTATTTGTTTAACAGGAATCCAGATTTTAAAGGAGTAACATGGAAACCCATTTATAAGATAGCTGAACCAGTCAGTTACATTCATATAACATCTCCAGATAATATTCGTAGAGAAAGAGGGTTAAATTTGGAACCATTCGCATTCTGGCACCATTTACCACTCAGGGAAAATGAAAATTTATTTCCTAATCCCTTGAATGTCGTACAGTATCTACCTGTAATTTATACAAAGTAGGCCGTTTTGAATGGATTTTTTTAATTATTTCTTGTTACTGTAGAATAAAGTTAATATGCAAAAGCCAGGTTTTGTCGGTTCCCAAACTATTTTAAATAAATCGTTACTAATGTAATTTTATAGTTTATTTCTATAAATATCTATACACTTTACAGGAAAGAAATAAGAACGAAAGTTCGTATAATATTATTAGTTTCCAGGCGGTAGTAGGTAGGTAAGTAGTAATAAATTGAAAACGCCGTTAAAGTCTGACGGTCAAGAACCCAGAACACTAATTATTCAGGAAATTCATATTGTTTAAAATAATAATAATAATCCGACAGTGCATAAAATATCCATAAACAGACGGACTACACTGGTTCAATCTCAAGGATTTATAAAAAATTATGCTGTAGCAAGAATTAACTTCTTAGTAATGTTGGACAAGAGTATTTCAGGCCTAGGTGAAACTATTTTCTGTCAAAACCACATCATAATCTCTCCAACAAAAACCACCCCAGTCAACAATCACTTCAAACAAAACCACCCTTGCAAAAAAGATTTAAGAGCGCGCCGCAGGAGATGAAAACCAGGAGGTGTCGCCACAGACAAAAAGCAGACCTGTCTTTGTACCTATATCATTTTCTTAAATAGAACTTAATATTACAGTTTAAATGATACTCACAAACCTAGAAGACATACCCACGTAGGTATTAACGCAGTTTCATTCGGAAATTTGTTGATTTAAGGATATAAATCATGTTTTGAAAATCGTCAATTTTCAAAAAAAGTTGTACCTAACGTATACACATAAAAAGTTTTTAATAGTAACGCCGGAAGGCTAACCATATTAATTATTATCTAAAAGTTAAATGCAATCTGTGCAGTCGTTCAGAAAAAAATGATCAATTTGCGAAAAGTATTTGTTCGTAATGTCAAACTGACAGACAGTAGGTAACCTGCTAGTCGGAATCTAGGAAAAAAAACCTATGGAAAGAAAACCTACGGGAAAAAACCTGAGAAAAAAAACCTATGGAAAAAAAACCTACAGGAAAAAAAACCTATCGAAAAAAAACCTAGGATGTATTTTGTCAAAACATTGATTGGACCTTTTCTTCCACCTACTCTGATTAACTGATCATGTAGAAATGGATTTAAATTCAACATCTTGCTCTTATTACTTAAATTTTTCCCTTTTGATAAACGATTGTATTCTTCCCCGAAACATTATTTTTGTACGCTCTTAATTAACATCCCTCAGCTTACCTGCTAACCATTTTTTGTTTTCTTTTATGAGGAATGAAAATCCATCAGCTTACCTGCTATCCATTTTTGTTTTCTTTTATGAGGAATGAAAATCCCTCAGCTTACCTGCTAACCATTTTTTGTTTTCTTTTATGAGGAATGAAAATCCCTCAGCTTACCTGCTATCCATTTTTGTTTTCTTTTATGAGGAATGAACATCCCTCAGCTTACCCCCTAACCATTTCTAGTTTTCTTTTATGAGGAATGAGCATCCCTTTGTGCAAAGAGCAACTAACCTGAACACAGACTAAGGCTCCTTATTATTTATATAATTCTTAAGTTGTACTTTATTCTTAAACGATAACGACTGTCGTTAAATAAACGATTATGATACGTGTATGTTTCATAATTTAGGTAATTTCGTTCGAAATTATTACCTACTTGTTTTTTCCATAGGTTTTTTTTCTTATTACGGCTAGTCGAACATTCAGCCACTGTGGGAAAGATGTCGCCCGTTTGCATATTTTGCGCCAAATGTAGGATAGAGAATCAAATAGGATGTGATAAATTTAGAAACGCATTTTTTTTACAAACAAACAATATTGGTTGGGTCAGAGCTCTCTAAAAATAAATATAAGGCGTTCCTCCATTGTAATAAAACAGCTATCTCTTAAAATAACAACCAAATAATAAAATCCTCTAAATAGTATTTATTTATGAACATTACATAAAATTAATGAACAAGAGTACCTACCAACAAATTAAAATTTGTGTGTTATATGAAATAACAGTGTAGTAGTTAACTTTTAATATTTAAAAATACATATAGTCTGGAAGAAAGATGGCAATCATTTAAAAGAATCACATTTTGGCTAACTTAGCCTTCTTCTACATTAACATAACATTTCCATGTATAGACGAAACAGCACCAGCTGTGGGATTTTAGCAAACCACTGTAAATACAATTTGTATGATTAAATTAATAATTAAAATTAATTTTAAGTTAGGTACATAACTTATATGCATATGCTGGTCGTTTGTATATTTTGGGTCCCCGTCTGCCAAGTTACACGGGGAGTGTCAAACTCTTTAATCACTAAAACCCATGCATTGGAATGTATTCTTCTCTCTTACTCAGTTGTGGTAACCTGGGCTTACAAGCAAACAAAATCATGAGTATAAGCATAGGCTAATGTTATTAGCCTTAGGTATAAGGCATTCCAGTGACATTTGGTCACATGACTCTTGCAGGGTAGTACAAATAAACTTAACTAATAGTCGTATGAAGTGACCCTTGTTAAGCCAAATCTGCGGTAGGTATGTTTGTTTGTACTGTTCTCCAGGAGAGTCATATAACCAAATGTCATTGGAATGCCCTAGTATAACCTACTTAGCTACCTCCAACTTACACGATAAAATCCGCATACGATAGATACACGTCATTTCTTACATGAGAATTCAACAAAAAAAAACAGCCTTCCGAGTGGCTGAAGTTTTTTTCGTATGCAAACTTTATCGTGTAAGTTTGAGAATAGATAGGTACTCACTGCTAACTCCTGTAAATCTTCTAGGTGCGTTTACTTTGTTCTTGCTGTTTTCTAGTTTTTAATATATATATGGAGGATCCTCACAACATTTTCTTTGGCCTATATTATTTTCAATTACCTCAGGAGTTATACAATTGTTATAAAAGTTTACCGATTCAGGCAACATTTCCTTTTTCCAAAACTTTTTCAATAAGTTTAATTTTTCTACTAAATATTGGAATCATGTTGAATAACTAGGGAAAGTCTACTAGTACCGGCGCGGCCACCTTAATAAATTGATAAAATACCAATCTTTTTACCAATTTTTTAAAGGAAACAGTGTTTAACGGATTAATACATATATCTATTAAAAAAAACTACGTTAAATACATATAGTAAAACTACGTGAACAAATAGAAAATATGTTTAATTTTTGATTACACTAAAATATGTTCTGCAGTACCGGGCATGAAGTGATAAGTGTTTTACATACAATTATCACACTTATAATAAACAGGATGTGATTCTACGTTGGCACAGGGTTCGTGCGACCACAATCCACAAAATTCGTATCTTATCCAAGGGTCATCAACGTCCTCTCCACAAATATTGCAGTTGGTACCATTGGTATTGCTTTTTCCTGTTGGACGGCGAATTGATTTTTGCTTGCCTATCCTGGACCTGTTTGGTTTTGAAGTTTCGTCAAGCTGAATATTTCTTTTCGCTGCTTCTACTGTTTTGTTTTTATTTAAATATTTTGCTTCCAATTCATCCTTCACAGGGGTTGACGTAAGAATTTCGCTTTTGCCAGCACGTCTTGTTCCGAGCCTTGTTTCTGAGGTAACCGGAAGCGGTGATATTTTATTCAGAATTTCTGTTAATTTTTTAGGTGGGTCTATTGTTGAAGTTGAAAGAATTGAAGGTGTCATATAAACGGTTTTGTTAGATGGTTCTGGATCGTTCGATGTTCCGGACTGTGGCTGTATCAGTGACTTTTGAAGAGTTTCGTCAATTGTTTCAATCTGAGGTTCGGTTGGCGTAAAAGGCTGGACTTCTATATCAGTCAAAGCTTCATGATGTATAAGAACGTCTAAACCTGCTGCACCCAAAAAATCTAAATCTGTGAAAATATTGGGATTCAGGGGGTAAATTCCGGAACATTCAAAGCCAAATTTTGCCAATTCTATACGACAGATTTTTCTAAATGCTGTGCCCACTAAGGTGGCTATTTCAAACTCAGTAATCCGTTGAAAAGGGTTTCTTCTCATCCATATTGCACATGCTTCATTATATGCATCCTTGAAAGGTTTCATGATAGTCCTGTCCAGGGGTTGCATCTTGTGTGTTGAATGGGGTGGCACGCTTAATATATTGCTGTAATATGCCCTTATATAATTTTGAAAATCAACAATTCTTATTATACACCTGGTATTTACCTACCACACTCTGTATTTTTGCTCCGGCTAGCTGTAACATAATTAAACACAACACCACACACAATGCAAAATTCTCCAATAATACTCTCCTCAGGGTCTCTGGGTCGCTATATTTAACTATAAAAACTTTTTATCTATCTTTTTGTTCAATAAAATAATTTTTTTTGGTCAATAAATAAAATTTTTGTTTTTATGTAAAACAGGTATTTATCTTTAAATTCAAATTAAATCTATTTACAATTATTTACAATCCTTTATTAAACAGTCTTAACATCCCTATTTGAATACTTAAATTTATAATCTCTACCTCGTTTTATTTCCTATTTTGCTGTATCATCCTGTACATTTTCCTTTCACTTGATTCACTTCTGCGCCGTTCTTGCGCACTGGCTTTTTCTGGTACTTCCTTCATATGCCATGACTCTTCTGCTACTGACAATCGATTTATTTATTGATTGTTCAAATATCAATGCTAATTATTCTTCAATCCAACCACTAGGTACACATGTAAGTTGAACCTTAACTTTTCTTCTATCCTTCACAATTCACTTAATTTGTTTTTGACATGAGTACATTTTTATAACCTTCAAACTTGGTACTTTTAAGGTTACGGTTAGTAAATCCAATTACTTCAAAATTTTAATAATGTTTATACTTCAACTAATTTTTACCAAGTGACGCTAAATTCCTGGAACTCCTATTTAATACCTCGGTATCGTTGCCATGGAAACTGTCAATAATTTTTCCCCTTCTGTTGAAATTTTCATAAACAATTGCGAATCGAAATTATAACACTTTTAATTACTTTTCAAACACTAATTACTTCATGGCGCGATAATTGTTCTCAAAACTTTTATCATATTCGAATTCTTCATGATTTTTCCTTTAAATTGATATGCCAACAACGGAAAGGTTAAGGAGTTCCGCAAATTTAGGTTGCATTGCATCTGTAATGAGTCAGTTAGGTACTCTTTTGGTGAATATAAATCCATATTTGAAAATTATCTTCTGAGAAGAGGTAGCAGTCAATTAAAAAATTGATTTAAATTGATATGCCAACAACGGAAAGGTTAAGGAGTTCCGCAAATTTAGGTTGCATTGCATCTGTAATGAGTCAGTTAGGTACTCTTTTGGTGAATATAAATCCATATTTGAAAATTATCTTCTGAGAAGAGGTAGCAGTCAATTAAAAAAAAAATAATAAAATTGTGTGTGTATATATTTCGGCCAATTAATTGGCCTTCTTCAGTACATTATAAAGGCCAATTAATTGGCCGAAATATATACACACACAATTTTATTATTTTTTTTTTAATTGACTGCTACCTCTTCTCAGAAGATAATTTTCAAATATTAAAAAACCAGTCTACAAAAATTTTTTTTTTATAAATCCATATGTTGCTTCATTACGGATGATAAAAGAAGTAGTGGAGGAAGAAGAAAGACTAGCTTTGGTGGAAAATAGACCAACTACATCGGTCAGGATGTTTTTTGATATATCGAAATCAATGGATCGAAAGCGATATAATACGCCCACTGCTAACGAAATTGCTGCTGTATTCGTAGGTGAAGATGGTGAGGTACCGTTGACTCGGAATTTTACAGTTTTTGCGAGAGGTGGTGGTCTGCGACGAGTTTCGTATATGGATAAGAGTTGTGATCCATTGACATACCCTCTTTTATTTTCTGAAGGTGATTTCGGATGGCATTTAGACCTTTGTAAACAGGAGTCTCTTCGAAAAAGGACGCGAGTTACGCAGAAAGAGTATTACTCATACCGATTAGCAGTTCGGGGAAGGTTTTCAGCAATTCATTATTCAGGGAAACTTTTTCAACATATATATTGTTGATTCATATGTGAAAATGGAACAGAATCGCCTGAACTATGAAAGGACACATCAGAAGGAGTTACGTGCAGACACTTATCAAACATTGATGGATTACATTGGCAATGAGGCAGCAAATCAAAATGCTAATATTGGTCGACGTGTAATACTACCATCTTCTTATGCTGGTGGTCCTCGTGCAATGCAACAGGCTTACCAAGATGCTATGGCAATAGTAGCAAAGTATGGTAAACCCGACATTTTTTAACTTTCATGTGTAACCCAATGTGGTCCGAAATCCAATCTGAACTAGCACCAAACGAAAATGCATCTGATAGGCCCGATGTAGTTGCACGGGTATTTAAATTGAAACTTGACCGTCTCAAACACAACTTATTACACAATCATCTTTTTGGGCGTGTAGCTGGTTACGTTTGTGTAACGGAATTTCAAAAGAGAGGATTGCCACACTGTCACATGCTTTTAATTCTCTCAGGTATTTATACAGATGTAGTTAAAAACTTTTGGAAATTATACAAATATTACGTTGTAGGGAATGATAAATTAAGAACTGCTGAAGATGTAGATAAAATTGTAAGATACGCGACTATTTGAAACAATTAAAAAGTGTATGGTACATGGACCTTGTGGAGCTTTAAACCCTTCTTCTCCATGTATGCTAGATGGCATATGCACAAAGGGATATCCTAAAAGTTTTTGCGAAGAAACCAAGATTGAAGTGGACGGTTACCCACAGTATAAGAGACGTGCCAATGGAAATACTTTGCAGGTACTATATATTTATGTGAATAGTAATTAATTTCCTTTTACCTCCAATTTTATTAGGTTGGTAGGAAATTTTTAAGTTTATTAAGACTACAGATATCTTGCATTATTTTCATTAGTTTCTGTTTCATAGGGATCAAAATTAAAACATTTTATCCCATTTGTTTGTACTGTTTCTTTTGTATACAAAACCATGTTTATTGGAACCTTTTTTTGCAAAGAAGATCTATCCACTGTTGTGGTGGTGAAGTCCTACTACAAAAAAATAAATACCCTGTATACAGGGTGTTTAAAGATAAGTGTGATTACAATTAAATTACAAAAAACAATTGAGCATCAGAGTTTAAAGTGTGACGTTTGTTTCTTTTGATTTTAGATAAAAGACTACATAATTGATAGCAGGTGGATTGTTCCTTATAATCGGTATCTATCTTTAAAATATAATGCTCACATCAACGTTGAAGTCTGCTGCAGTGTAAAAAGTGTAAAATATCTGTATAAATATGTATATACATAAAGGGCATGATCGAGCTGCTTTGAAGTTGAAAGAAACAAATCAAGAAGATGGAAAACCAAGCAATGAAATTAATTACGATGAAATAACTTGACATTTAGATGCACGTTATGTAAGTGCTCCGGAGGCAGCATGGAGAATTTTCGGATTCGAAATGCAAAATCGTTCTCACACTATTTATCGTCTAGCCATACACCTCCCGAATCATCAAAATATATGCTTTGTTGAGGGTAATGTTCAAGATGCAGTTAATCGGGCACATTCAAGGAATACAACTCTCACAGCATGGTTTAAATTAAATAAAGTATGTGAAGAAACATTTCAAAATGGTTACCAACCGGGAAGAAATATTACTAATATTGATTCTCGTACATTGTATTATCGCGAAATTCCAGAATATTTTATCTTTAATAAAGCTACCACCACCTGGAATAGACGCAAACGATGTGCTAAGGAAATCGGTAGAATGTATACTGTTGGGCCCAACGATGTTGAGAGATACCATAATGCGACTATTGTTGCTACACCATAAAGGAGCTGTATCATTTGATGATTTGAAAACCATTAATGGTAATATTTACGGTACACTCCTCGAGGCTGCCAAAGAAGTCGGTTTACTACTGGATGATCGAGAATATGCACGATGTCTAGCTGAAGTTGTAAATTTTCAGTTTCCATCACAACTGAGGAATGTATTTGCAACATTACTTGTATTTTGTAATGTATCAAATGCCTTACAATTGTGGCAAGAATTTAAAACTGCTTTATCGGAAGATTTCCACAGAAATTTGTCTGTAGAAGAAGCAGAGGCCACAGCTTACTATGCTGTTGATGATTCAATGAAAGTTTGTGGTCGAAAACTTTGAGATTTTATACCACTTCCACAAATTCAGCCACATACTGCCGTTGTAGACTGCCCTCAAACTCATCAATTGTTAAGGTGTTTTAGGTTTAATCACCTTCTTTTAAGGTGGTTAATCACCCCTTAAAAATAAAATCACAGTATAGTGGCGTTAGTGTGGATTTTGAACATCATTCATTAGGTACCAACAAAAAAAAATTTACAGGTCGACTTACCATGACTATGAAAAGCATTGAAAAACGCATGTCTTTATAAACCTGTAGTTAACCTGCAAGTAATAGTAAACTAATAACAAAAGTTAACCACCGATTGTAAAACCGGGCCTTATGCCCGATTGCACCGTCGTCACTTAAATTTTAAGCGAGCCTTAAAAGTTGAATTGCCATGGATACAATTGTCACCAAGAATTGTATCCATGGCAATTAAACTTTTAAGGCTCCCTTAAAATTTAAGTGACGACGCACAGTGGTCCCAAATCCAAAAAAGCTGGCCAAAATATAAAAGTCTGCAGTAAACTTTTGAAAAAACAAAATGGCGGTTCCAAAATGGCTGACGAAGTTTTTGTTAAATTTTCATAAAATTCACTAGACGCGGGTTTTCGAGGTCCCTGATCACGAATCTGCAGTAAACTTTTGAAAAAACAAAAGGGGGGGCCCAAAATGGCAGAGGACGTTCCTGGGAAATTATTTCATTTTCATAAAATTTACTACAGGGGAGTTTTCGAGGGAGCTGATTACAATAAACCTGAAGTTTAAGTTTTCCAGTTTCCCAATAATTTAAAAACACATGTTAGTCAAAAATACGTTTATTTATAAGTACGAATCCTAATTATTGAACTAATAACTTGTTGGTAACGATCCATCCTCCAAATGGACAAAATGTGATTAGATTATAACACAGTAAACTCCTTGTCTACCACGAATTTATTGTAGAAAAATTGAAGGAAAATGTATCAACGTTTTCGCTGAGGTTAACCCAGCATCTTTATATAACAAGAACAAAATTAATTAAAAATTGTTTTAAGAACCCATATCACAAAGTGAAAAACAGTTGAAAACCCAACTTGGCAATATAAATTATCATAAAGAATACTAATTAATGAAGACAAAAAGTTGGAAAACCCCACCCCGGCAATTTAAAAGTTAAAACGTAAAAGAATAAGAACTACTATGAAAGCATTAATTGAACTATTGAACTAATTATAGTCGACATCATTATCATCATATTAATCATCATCAGAATAATTGTTGTTGTTGTCACTATCTTTGTCATTATCTTCTAAAGAGGCAAGTGAAGGTGGGACTAATAAGCTCAATATTTCAGGGGAGAAACTTTTCAATGTTTTTGCGGGAAGATTCCGCAAACTCGAAATGACTGGATCTGACACAATTAAAAGTCGATGAAATATGTCCTCCATATTTTTTTCACGACTACATTTACGTGAAAAATTTTCCCGGAAATTCTTAATATATTTATTACATGCTTCCTGGGCTTCTTCGGACATTTGTCCAATGGGAAGCAGCGACGACTCAATTATTTTTGGCCCATGAATTAATATTTTGTGAACTGAAGTTGGCATGTAGTACCAAGGATATAAGTTGACAAATTTTCGAGCAGTTTCTAACGCATAATCTTCGAATTTTTTCACATCAATTTCGAAACCAGAAGAAATAGCTTGCAAAATCACGTGAAAGTTTTCAATCAAACCCTTATCAATACCCGTGATTTCCGCGGAGATTGCTGAATTTTAGAAAAAACGTCGAGCTGTATTGCCGTCATTGGTACTACCGAAACCTGGTTTCGGTTTATCTACGATAAGCCCCAATCGTTCACGAAAATCCTGCTGAATGTTTTTTTTTCTTTGCTCAACGTTTACTTTGTCTGCTGCTCGGTTTTGCCATTTTTTGATTTCTAATTTGTAAGATAAATGTAAACAGCACTCAAAAAAACGAATCCACGCATGGAGTGACGAAATCCAGAATTGCAGATTCTCTTCGTAAATTGGTTTATCAAGAATTTTTTCGAGATCATTAAATTCTTTCGACGTTGCATGACATAGGTAGCAGCGCATCGCTGATGATGTGCTCGACATCGAATTGCATACCTTTCCGTCTACCATTGTGAAAAAAAGTTGATAATTTACTTCGATTTCTACCCCTTGAAACATGGTTTTAAAAACTGTCAAATTTTTTTGTTGTTCTTTAATACAGTTCACTTGAGAAAGCGTTGTTTCTGGGCTTTCTTTTAAAAACTGGATATTTATGGGTCGACAATATCTCGGTGAAGAGGGACGGGGATTTTTCCAAATAACTGATTTTGAATATCTTGTTTCATTGAGTTGAGTTGAATTGAGTTGTAAAGGAACGAGTGACATAAAGAAAATGTTGTCGTCAGAGGCTCCTGCGTCACTGAATTTTTGTTTATAATTGCTCTGCCCGGATGTGCCATCGCAACCCCATTTGCAAATTAAATTCAGTTGAATTTTACTAGCAGACAAGCTCTTAATTACCGGTAACTGCACCTCAAGTATTCTTTGTAATGTGTGATCTAATAGTGCTTGCAAATTGACACTAGCCCCCCTTTCAGTGATAGTTATTTTTGATTGATCAGGATAACAATTTTTCTTAGCTTCTAAAACGTATTTATAGGACGGATACAAAACACTGTTTTTTTGTAAACTAACATTTCGAATCAGGTTATAATGATTTTTTGATAGCTTGCTCTCGATAATCAGTGATAACGCTTCGTCAGCACTCATAGGAGTTTCACGAACTTGTTTTACAGCTTTCCTATATGTGAGAGATTTGGAAGGGCTACCCATCGAAATATCTTTTAAAACGTATGCAGCATCCACTTTACCAGTTGCCCTCAAACTCATTTGTGCCGCGTAAGCGAGTTCTTCGCTGGGAATTTTCGCACGGATGTCTTCTGTTCTTCTGCGTTTCGAACGCTCACTACAGTCATTGAAGCTGCATGACGGACGTCCTGCTGCAGTTGTGGTGTCCCTTTTAGCCCCCTTGGTATCTTTAATAGTGAACAAAACCGAGCTGCCGAGCCAGTTTTGATTATTTTTAAGGAACAGATCTTTATTCCTAGCATTTTGTTGCCATCTTGTTTTGAGATCATGAAGAATTTTTCGTATGCGCCCCTTGTTAGGATTGGATAACATGAAGGGTGTACCCAACTTTCGAAACATTTCTGTTTCAATTATTTGATACGAAACGTCAACATTATCATTAAAGTGCTCTTTAAGTAAATAAAAAAGCTCCAGTTTAGTGAACTTACTTTTTTCAGCATCACACGTAGTTTCTGAGAAACAAAAGTACAAAGAAAATCAAAACTGGGAAAAAGATTAGCTCCTTCAAACTTCGATAAAAATTGAATTAGCAGATATTAGCAGCTGTTCTTTTCGGATATATATTCACAAATGTGTACATAACACTATTAAAAAAGTTTGATAACAGAACACTGCAGAACAATCAACTTTTTTTATACGTAAAAATTTTTTTTTGCAAATTTCTTCCAAATAATTTTTGTAAAATTTGACGTTTGTTCATAGCTGACAGTGCAATATATTTCTATTTTTTTAGTAATAGGAGTACATTGTACATACCTTCACGAGTTGAATCCATATTTCAAAATCAAAATAGCTCAATGTTTTCAATATCTATGCACTATTTCATAAGAGAGTGTGTTTTTAATTTTTCGAGTAATTGACACAAGGCGACTGGTAAGCCAGGTTCGGACAGTTGCCATTGCTAACCATGGCACGTCCTGATGTTAAAAAAAAGAATAATATGCAGACCGAACCCTAAATTATCGATTCTAGTAATCTAAATTAATGAAAACTTTTTTTCATTTTTTGAATTTTGGCCAGCTTTTTTGGAATTGGGACCACTGTGCGACGGTGCAATCGGGCATTAGAGATGTAAGTTTCAACCCCCCACCCCCAAACCGCTAAGCGCTGCCAACTTCAACTTTAAAAATTCAAATAGCAAAGAACTTTTTCTGATAACTCATCTGATAGCTGTTTTTATGCTGAATACAATAAAAAAAGTTTTTCAAAATTGGTTGATAAATAACGGAGATATTTACTAAAATGTATTTAAATGAAAGTGCTAATATTCAAGCAGGCGTTGGTACGGCAATAGCAATGGGTGGTAAAAAACAATTGCTTACTTGTTAGTAATTGAATGTATCTGTTTCTGTTAATAAAGTATTTAATTTAAATTTGGCTGAATGTATAAGAATAAAACTTCAAAGTTTTTGAGAATTTTGCAGCCAATATACAGGGTGTTTCTTAAATCGCGGACACGGAGCACAGTACTACATTCCCCTCCAGATACCAATTGGAAAAATATAATACAATAATGCCCGTTCTTCGCTAGTTTCAGAGTTATTCCCCGTCAAAGATTGAGATTCAATTCCTTTATGCTTTGGAAAAACGGGTAAATTTTAACCGTTCCGCATTGTTCATCAATCAAATATTAAATCTTAATAAATTTGGAATTTTTTATACGTTGTATTCCTTCCTCCGAAGACATTCTTTCTGATAAATATCTGTTGTTAAACTTTTTTTCAATATGTTGCAACAGTACATTGTAGCTATGAGGTTATTACCTAGGAATATTAAAACACCAAATGTTTAAAACAAAGTCCGTGCAAGCATGCGCAATGTTGTCAAATTTAAAATTTTTAAAATGCGAATAACTCGGAAACTAAATACATTAGGACAAAATCGCCTATACTTTTTCAACTCAGTTTTAAGATGAGAATCGAGTAGTGCTCTCCGTGTCCGCCATTTAAGAAACGCCCTGTAATTATGAAGAACAAATTTATTAATTAGTGTGAATTTTAAGAAAAAAACAAATTAGCATTGTTGGTTGTATACAAAACGAATCCTTAAACAAGCTCCTGCTACATCCCCATTACAGTACAATAACACTATCTACTCCACTGATAAAGAAAAAACTGAAGTTTTTGCAGAATATCTCGAAAGTGTTTTCACCACTGCTGTCAACCAAGACACTGCAGAAAGGGAACAACATGTAAAAGATCACATAATCAACAATTTTCCTAACTCCACTGGAATAATAAAATCCATTTGCCCAAGAGAATTGGCGAAATACATTAAAAAACTGCCCAACAAAAAAGCCCCAGGACACGACCTTATACCCAATATTGTCTTGAAAAAGCTCACCAGAAAAGCGGTGTGCTACATTACCGCTGTCTTCAATTCCTGTCTTAGAAGTGGGTATTTTCCAACTAGGTGGAAAATTGCTCATATTATTATGATCAACAAGCCAGGAAAAAACGGTAAAGTTCCGTTGTCAAAATTATTCGAAAAGGCAATTTTAAATCGGTTAAATAAAGAACTGACCGTGAAGAACATAATACCCGCATTTCAGTTTGGGTTCAAAGCCCACCACTCTACATCTCACCAATTACTGAGAATCAGCGAAGTTATTGAAAGAGCGTTCGAGAACAAACAACATAGGTACCTTAATTGGTTTTCTTGACATCGCTAAGGCTTTTGACACCCTCTGGCTGGATGGCCTTATATATAAGCTATTGACTAACATTTCAAATTACCTATTATTAATCATCAAATCATTTATCGAAAACCGAACCTTCCATGTTAGATTAAACAGTACATTGTCATCAAGTAAAAGAATTTCAGCCGGAATTCCACAGGGTTCAATACTAGGTTCAGTTTTGTACAATATTTTCATGCACGATATTCCGGAAACAATTAATTCAACAATAGCCATGTAGTATGCAGATGATACTGCGTTAGTCAGTCAACACATAAATATTGAAATTGCTCAACAACAGCTGCGAGCAAGTATGAACGAGTTCAATGCCTGGCTTAACCATTGGTACATAACTATCAACCCAACTAAATGCCAAACTAAAATATTTACTTTGAGACGCCCAAGTGAACCCCCAAATATTCTAATAGATGGTGAACCTATTCAATGGAATCCGCAGGACGATGGTGTTAAATACCTGGGAGTCTATTTGGATATGCGTCTAACATGGAAATTTCACCTAAACAAGAAGATAAACGAATGTCATAACAGATTATCGCAGTTGTATCCTATACTAAACAGGAAGTCGCATTTGAAAACAGAATGCTCCCTGTTGATATATAAATCAATAATTCTTAGACCTGTATTAACATACGCACGCACAATATGGGGCGCAGCCCCCAAAACAAAAATCAAAAAACTTCAAACATTTCAGAATAAAGTATTACGAATAGCGACAAATTCACCCTGGGTTATAAGAAATACCCAACTGCATAATGAACTCGCAATTCCAACAATAGATCTCTTCATCAGAAATTGTATTAAAACATTTTATGGCAAACTTAGCGAATGCCCAGGTGCCACTAGATATACATTAGGGGAAAAATTTATACATCAAAGATTAAAACGGAAGCTAACCCAAGATCTATTAACAACTACCGATGAAGAATTGAGTGACTGAGAAACTACAACGGAGTAGACCCTCCTTAAGACAGTTAGTTAAGTGAAAAGTGACTAGTGTGAACAGTTCCGTGTATAGCTAAACATAGCTGATCCGGATATAAAAAAAATAAAAAAAAATTGTTGGTTGTATATGCTTGACACGCTTATAACGTTTTTTGCACGATCGCAATAAAAAAACATGATTTAATAGTTATATTTCAAAACGATAAAAGTACCTAAACCTTATTTTTTTATAAATTGACTGACAGCCACGGTAACCATAGTTATCATGTCTGCAATATAATGAATTATACAGGGTGTTAGGTAAACATGCGGCAAAAATTCAAGGGGTTATTCCTTGGCCTATTATAAGAATATTTTGTCCTATGATGATTTTTGAAAAACCCCTTTGTTTCAAAGATACAGGGTGAACAAAATTTGCGACAATCTACAATAAATGTTCGAAATGACCTCCAGCATGGATACAAGTATTCAATATTCTCGTCATAGAGTGCCGAAGTCTCTTAAACACACCAGGGTTGTTTCTAATTAGTTACACCCAGCAATTATCCGATTTCGAAATTCGTCCAAATTCTCCACTGGAGTAACGTAAACTATAATGACTTCAGAGACCACCCCCATAAGAAATAATCCAGGGGGTTTAAGTCTGGGGGTCGAGTAGGCCATGCGTGTGGCTCACCTTGACCAATGTAAACAACTGTGACCGATTCAACAAATATCGAATATGGTTGTCGCAAATTTTGTTCACCCTGTATCTTCGAAATAAAGGGGTTTTTCAGAAATCATCATAGGACAAAATATTCTTAGAATAGGCCGAGGAATAACCCCTTGAATTTTTGCCGCATGTTTACCTAACACCCTGTATACTACTTAACTGTTCTAGAACAGTAAGGCCCAATTGCACCAGCTACACTTAAATTTTTAAGCGACGCTTATTATTTAAGTGTAGCTGGTGCAATTGGGCCTAGGTGAATTACTTACTGTTTTTTTACGCCTAGCAACCTGGCATCGAATCTAGTAAGTAAACAAAAAAGACCGATCGTGCAAGAAATATGTTAGAGCATTAAGCTAACCTTTAAAAATTGAACATTCGAACCACCAAACATTTCCTTTAAAAAATATATTTGTATATTGATGGCATATAGTAGGTAGGTACTACATAATGAAACTAATAAAACCGGAATATATATTTGCCATTAAATCCAAACACATATTTTAATTTATGTTGACAATGGTGATATGCTAAACATTCGGGACATAATGAATTTTTTATAGAGGCACTGAACTGCCAAAATAACCAGAATTCAAAGTCACCAGCTGATGCGGAGGTATATATTATAATCTCAAGGTAGCTTTCATTTAGTAGTTCTTAAAGATGATTAACCTAATTTACTTTTGGGCTTTTCTAACTGGTAGGTATATTACAAAAAAATTAAATTACAATTAAAGATTTGTGTTTTGCTGTGATATCGCGAAACAAATTTTTTATTGTTAAAATTGTCTTAATGAGACCAGTGAACAATTTTTATAACATCAATAATTAACGTAAAACTCTTAATAGTAATTGTAAGAAGTGCAACTTCACAGTCCGTCCCTGTTGTGGAGACTCCGTTTGGTTCAATTCAAGGAAATCTCATCAAATCTTATGAAGGACGGACTGTTTCAGCGTTTGAGGGAATTCCATTCGCGAAACCTCCCGTAGGCGAATTAAGATTTAAGGTAATATTACAACTTATAGAAAACTAAATTACTGTTCCAAGGCTTAAAATGCTATTAAAAGTTAATAATTGGGTATTTCGGTACGTGCAAAACCTTTTCGCGTTTTATTAACAGTGTTTCAGTGAATTAAGTATACTTTTAATAGCAATTGTGATACAAGTTAAATTAAATCATACTAATATTTTAAAACCCTTAAAGTGTAAAACTGAAAAAAATTATGCGATTGTCATTAATAAAATGTTTTATGTGTTTATCACTAAAGTTTAGACTAATTTGCTTACCAATTTCATGAATATTCAAGGCAATCTGCCTTTCGGTTTTGAAACAAAACTTGTTGAATTATAATAAGAAATTCCTAAAACCAAACTTATTGGATTATAAGCGTAGGTATACAATTTTAGACAGCCTCTCTGAAATAACGATATGATTTATTCTTACGTATTATCAATCCCATAACAATTTTACTGATTTTATGCAACATATTAAAATATTTTTTTGTGCAACCGTACGCGAAGTGGGCGTTTCGCGTCCGTTATACAGGACGCGAAATCTAATTTCGCGGCCGCTGCTATGGTAGCGGCCGCTAAAGTAAAAATCGTTGTAATTTATACAAAACTAATTGTTTTATTTACTCTATATCCATAGTAACGCGCTAACTGAAAGCCGTTTTTCTATTTACAATGAATTAAACTGTAGGTTTTCTAAAAGCAATAACATTTGCAATTACACATTTTTACGGTTGCACAAAAAATATTGTGTATACCTTGTCCGCGAAATTCTTTAGCGCCCTCGAGATTGTCTTTCCTCGGCCGCAAGCGTCCTCGGCGACAATTTTCTGTCGGTACGATAAAGACACATTTCGCGTCCTTGGTATACAAATAACTATTAATGCCATGGTAGGTACCTATAGTTTTTCATAGAAAATGTCATCTGGAAATTTGGCAAATAAAATAATTAACACATAATTTTTAAACATATTTAGGAGGCATTTTTGTGGTGGCAAGAATGGCGAGCCGTTTTATTTTTTATTCAGGCTAGTGAAATTAAAATTAATACTAGCTATTTAGTTTTTACTGAATATTATTTAACAATATGCCAAATATAGTTTTAGTATGAGGACTTCATTTCTAATATGCGAAAAGGATTTCTGATATACGAAAGTTAATTCAGATATCAAGAATACATTTCAGATATCTGAAATGAATGTCACATATCTGAAAATAATGTCACATATTTGAAAAGAATTTCACATATTCGAAATAATCACGTAGGAGAAATTTGTTATTTACTAATGTATCTACCTACGTGCTTCATTATGCCACTCGAAATTGAATAATATAATATCCATATATCCATAGTCATAGTAAGAATGGGCTATCTCAAAATATCACCATGAGAAAAAAGCGAAACGTCATGTTAATAATTGAGTATATAAAAATATCACCTTTATAAAACACTGGCAGTCATACTTAAAAGTGTTTTAAAATCTTCATTCCCATATTTTTAAAATATGACAATATATTTTTAAAATGTGGTCATATTTTTAAAAATATTACATTTAAAAATAAATATCTCATCGTCATACTTTTAAAAATATGTGGTCATATTAAAATTTACAGAAACATTTTGCACAATATCGCTTTTCAACTAATAATTAACCTTCTAATAAAAAAAATTAGTCAAATAAACAATTCAACGTGATATATTTTTTTTACTTTTTTTACTTGTATTGATATCGTGAAAATTTTCGTAATTGAGATTTTAGTCGTTTAGAAAAAATGCCTGTTTGTGGGTGTGTGTAAAGTCTGCTTTTTTTTAAATCTACTACCTGCTTTAAGTTGGAATAAAAAAATTTAAATTTTTAGTAATTTCTGTCTATATAAATGGTACCATTGATTCAAACATCAATCAACATGTTCTATCGCTACATTTCAATTTTAAGTTTTTAAAATCTTAATTAAAACATAAAACACACTTTATTGACATTCTCAAGCGTCACTTTGTTGAAATCCATGATTATATAAATAATAAATATTAAATAAATCGATATTTTATTTAATATACGATTTATTTTTATTAATGAAACCTAGATTTACAAAAACGATTCTGCTACTAAATCTTGGACTCTTGACAACCTTCCTAAGAAAGATTCGAAATTAAAAGGAAATCAGAAGGTTTATAGTCCTCCATGCTGGGTGTTCTGAGGTTTCTTAGATACATGTATGTTCAGTATGTAGGTAGTTGTTTACTTTAAGATTGAGAAAAAGGGATTATCACAAAACGATGAATAGTCAGTTATTTAGAGTAGATTAATCAATTAATTCCAGCTCTACCATTTGGGAAATTATTTAATAAAGTGTAACGTTCCATTTGAACTTAAATGTACAAAAGTTCAGTTATGGCGGTTTATAACTAATTTAGGATAATTGATGTAATAAATGGGCAATTTTATGTTCAATACACCAATCGAAATATATTAAGGTGAAGATGAGGATTTATATTCAATTTTGAACAAACTGTCGGAAAATCTGATTCTGAAAATAATTCGAATTATTATAATTTGACTGAATAATTCTTTTCTATTCTTATTTCTACTAAAGTATAGTAATACTTCGTATTAAATCTAGCGGATTTACATAAACTCAGACTATGTAATGCCTCTAACTCTGCAATGAAGGGGTATATTTCGAAAATTCATCGGCAAAATATGCTTTTCAAAAAAATCCCAAAACCGGCAGCGGCAGTTATACATGTTTTTTTGCTAGCATTTTTTCAGAGGCAGAATTTTGAAAATCTGAGTAACGGACATGAAAGAAGACCATAATTTAAGGGCAACACAGTTTTACCGGACTCTAACTTCAAAATGGCTGCTACTATTTTTCAAAATTTTGACTTTAACGCCACACAACTCAAAACCCAGTTATCTGATCAGGTTCAGGAACTAAAACACCCCTTTGATAACTTTGTGTTCACCACACAGAATAAGCAAATTTCAGACTACGCAAGAGTGAAGCTGTGCAGAAACAGAAATGCAAATATCATAAATAATAGACTGCGGCTGGATGTGGACGAAGGTTGTGCAGAATGCTCTTCTGTACAACCTCAAGAAACCGGCTTATAAATGTATTGCTTTGTTATTTATTTTACAATGGGTATACTTTTTTGGTCATTAAATAAAAAGTGGAGGTACAAACCTCCCCTGGACTTTCCCATACTAAAAATAAACGTTTCGCTTTTGGTATTCAACAGTATAGCTCGTGATACTACTATGTGATAGAAAATTAAATTTTGCATTCAATGATATAATAATATATAGGGTGTTTCATTTAAAATAACAAAGTTGCTTATTGTGCTGTGGAAAGAAAACGCCCTGTATACGTGATGTACATTTAGGAGAATGCAGAATTATATACTGAATATCTTTTATATTTAAACGTCTTTCATATTTTGACTAATAAAGGGGCTATAGGAACATCAATTTTAGATTTTCAAAACCTCGTAGAGGGCGCTACAATGGATATCTGGCGTTCATCAAAAAAAAAATGTAGCTAATACCAAGAGCTACATAAGTACAGAAAATTCAAACAAAATCGTTAAACCAGTTTTTTATAATAATGTTTCAAAATTTCAAAATTTTTGGAGAGCGCCGCGGCCGTTGCGACTATTTGTGGATTTAGTAAATAATTTTTTTTCGTGGTGTAGTACCGCCAAAGGGCTTTTAAACAAGTTGTTGCGAAAGCTGATCAGATAACTGGTTTTTAAGTTATGGGGCGTTAAAGTCGAAATTTTGAAAAATTCATAGCGACCGCCATTTTGAAATTAGAGAATCCGGCAAAAAACTGTTTCCCTTCAATTATGGCCTTCTTTCATATTCCTTACTCAGATTTTCAAAATGCCGATTCTGAAAAAACTGTTAACAAAAAAACATGTCTAACTTCCGCTTCCGAATATTTCTGAAAAGCTTATTTTGTTGATGAATTTTCGATATACCCCTTCATTTCAAATTTCATCAAAATCGGTTCACTAGTTTTTGCGTTAGAGGCGTTACATACATACATACATACCCTGCACCCACACAATTTTGGCGGTCTAACGCAGCGTTTCACGTTTAATTATTAGAAAGTTTTTGAGCACCGTACGCTAGGAGTACGTTAACGCTAACACTAACGTCTTTGCTAAGCATAACAATACGTTGCTTAGCAAAACAGTATGTTGCCTAGCAAAGACGTTACCGTTAGCGTTAGCGTACTCTAACGTATAGCGCTCAAAAACTCTCTATTTATTTATTTATATCACGTTAATTTGTTTATTTCATAATAGTTATTTTGTATCATGGCCAAAAAGTGAATCTTTTTCGGCCGCGACTGATTTTCAGAAAACAGGGAAGGACGAAAAAGCACTTTTTGGCAGAGGTGCAAACAACATTTTTTAGGCGAATATTACAAATTTTATTAACAAATTTAAATTTTTATCTAAATATTCCAATGACATTTGGTCACGTGACCTTTATCATAGTCGACTAAAAAATTATAAATCAGCGGCCGAAAAAGTAAAAGCGGCCGAAAAAAACCATTTGCGGCCGCAAAACTACAAATTGACACTTTACGGCTGTCGAAAGATACGTAAAACAGCTGTTTTTATCGTAGTCGCTAAAAAAGGTTTTTATTAGAAGGTTAATTATTAACTGAAATAAGATATTGTGCAAAATGTTTCTGTAAATTTTAATATATTTTTAAAAATATGACGATGTGATATTTTTAAATTTGACATTTTAATAATAAGTGGTCATACTTTTAAGAATATAACCATGAGATATATTTCAACTATAGATGCCATGTTTATAATAAACATTTTTATATTTAAATAAAGAATTTTCAATATGGCTATCGTATTATTTAGGCCCGGAATTACAATCTCAGTTTAAACCACAACGTCCCAGTTAAACTTCAGAATACAAAGTGAAATCTTGGGGAAATCCGTAGTTAAACTCCAGTCTGTGGTTTAAACTGAGATTGTAATACTGGGCCTTAGTATAGCTGAAATTAGAAATTGTCTCATTTCTAGTTCTACTGTGATACTACTAACATTATTTGTTTTCAAGTGGAATTATTAGTAAAGTTGAAATTTGTAATTATGGAAATTTAAATATGTGGTATCTGACTTTTAACCATTTGCTGAAAAATTGTAAAAGTCATATTAATAAATGCATCTGTTTTACAGCGAGTACTTTTTACTGCCAAAAATAACGAAAACGATATTGGAAATTGTTACATCATTAATGAGTTAAATTTTTAAATGCTTCGAAATAATAGATTTTAAAGTTAAAAATCAACACAACACCAAACAAAGAATATTATTGTCTAGAAACGAGATAGGCAAACTTTAAATTGTCGTCATTGCCAGACGCTAAATGCATGGAGTGGTTGAAAATAATATATTTTCTACACGACCTATATATTATAAAGACCTACCTTACTCCCTCAAAACAGGGAGTAAAGTGGCCATTTTACTCCCAAGGGAGTAAAAGTACAACAAATGACAAACAGTTCAAAATTTTATTTCATGTCGTTCTGACGTTTCAAAAATGCAGTCACCTTAGAGAATTTTTCAATTTCAATATTATTCTTCACTCTCATGATAGCTTTTAACATTGAAAAGAGCGACCATAACGTTGATACTTCCAAGATTTTTGCCTTTTCGGCAAAATAAACGAGAAATACTCTCTCTGTGTAATTTTCAATGTCTTTACCCACACACTATTCAAAAAAGTCTTGATATGCTTTTTCGTATAATTTTCGCGACTTTGGGGGTAATAAATCCAATGTCACAATCGCTGCCGCTTCGTCATGTGATTACTTTTGGAAAATTCGTAAATTTTTGCAATCAAGCCCTTTAGGTCGTCTAAAAAATAATATATATACCGTAGGACTAAAGTACTGTACTTTAGTCCCTTGGTATATAACATACTATTTATTTTTATGTATGTGGTTGCATTTTCTGATATCACAAATTCATTTTAGATATCAGTAATTAATTTGTGATATCTAAAACGTATGTGTGATATCAGAGGATGCAACCGAATACTTCAATTTGTTTTAATACCTATTTCACTAGCTTGAATAAAAAGTAAAGCGGCTTGCCATAGGCAAGCTACTTGAAATGCCAAATATGTGTCTACCTCATCTGGCCGTGAACCAACTGCCCGCGAGCAATTGTCCGCCGAGCCGACTGGCCGCTATGGCATTTTTGCAATAATTACAAACGCCTCTACCTTGTTTCTTATTTAAATATTATACAGAGTGTACCCATTATCGGACCCGGACATTAGGGCGCCGCCGCGCCGCCGTTAGGGCGCGGCCGTTCGGGCGCGGGCCGTAAGGGCGCGGGAACACTCGGGCGCGAAGACATTCGGGAGCGAGGACACTCGGGCGCGAGCCTTTAGGGCGCGATAGCTGTCTAATATTTTCAACGTTACCCTTCTTGTCAAAATAATGTCAAATAATTCTTTCTGATTGCACATACTACTTATATAACGTAATGTAAAGGAGTATTTACATCTAAGTTTAAGTGTAAAGAGCTGAATAAATTACTGATTCAATTGTATTCTATATTGTATTGTAATAATTCTATTAAATTGTGAAAGTAATGCATTATAATAGTATATTTAAAAAACAAGTTTCATAAGGCAAGTTTTTATCGGAAGAGTTCAAGAGCGATTGCGATAAAAAGCCTTATAAAACGTGTATTTTATAATTTCAAATTTATATTACTAGTTCTTGGAGCAAACAGATTTTTTTTAAATTGAAATATATATTAAAATGTCACATCATTTAAAAGTAAATCTAAAATTACAGGATTTATATCTTTGCCCAGCATTTTTTGTAATGTATTTCCCTCTTCATACTTAAACTTAGATGTCAATACTCCTTTACATTACGTTATATAAGTAGTATGTGCAATCAGAACGAATTATTTCGACAAGAAGAGTCACGTTGATTATTGGACAGCTTTCGCGCTTAGTGTCCCGCGCCCTAATGGCCGGCGCCCTATTGGCCGGCGCCCGAGTGTCCTCGCGCCCGAGTGTCCCGCGCCCGAGTGTCTCCGCGCCCTTACGGCCCGCGCCCTTACGGCCGCGCCCTAACGGCTCCCTAATGTCCTAGACCGTACCCATTATTACCAAGTGTGGATAGTATCGGCCTGAGATGCACATAAAGAAAAACGAAGCTTATATTTAAGGTGAACAATAATGACCATGTGACGTGTGGCTCAATTATGCTAGCCGTCCATCGAGATGCACTGAGCGGTGTTTACTTTACTATTAATTAGTATGTTTGATTATTTTTTACAATAATACTAATAATATGGATATTTGAGCATACTTGTTATACATTAACACTAAATTTAATTTTCAACCTACATTTTATAAATTTATTTTACTTATTAAACTTTATTATTATTGTACTAATTATTTTTCAAATTACTTAATATTAAAATTTTAAACTTTAAACTACCTACATGTTTGGTATTCAGCAATTAATTTGTAGAGGTAAACCAATTACAACAAACTTTGTTAATTTAAATAACTTAGGATCTATATAGTGAAATATTATTTTCTCTCAGTGTTTTAAACTTTTAGAATTCTAGCAATTAATAGCTGTGTACCTAATAGGGGAAGGATTGCCTAATTTGTACCATTTTTCACATTTTATTTTTTTCTAGGGGTCTAGATAATAGTACATTCTAGTAACTATGTATTTTTGTAGTACCACATGTTATCTGTTAGGTTGTCGTCATACTTACTTCACTGAAGTAACAGTGCTTTTAGAAGTTCACTGCAAATGGTAGGTACAATTAAGGACACTGGTAGCCTAATATTGTACCACCAGTATACTAATTTGTACCTAGTAGTACGAATTAGGCAACTGGTTTCCTAATTAGTAGCACGTCAAAAAAATTAAAGGAATGTAGTAGTAGTTAAATATCATTTCAATAAAAATAATTATAATAATAGAAAAGAATGGAAATACAAGTTTGAGAATATAGAACTTAATACATTTTTAATTCAACGCACGCTTATATTATAGGAACCAAAGCTAATGCCGAATGTAATATATGACATCTGCCGCTTGGTCTTGCCATGCACTTCTGGTGTCGGCAATTTCAGTTTAATTTGCTCATCCGATACAAAGGCAAGATCTGGCACATTTGGATAAACAAAAGATTGTGCAAATGTCACAATTGTGACATTTTTAACCATTAGTTTAAAAATTGAAGAATTGTGATTCAGCATCGTAACTCAAACAAAAAGCTGTGTTGAGGTTTTCTCAGAAAGAAATTTAATATAAAAATCTCCTATTATCGAATAATATTCGGTATAAATATTATATGCTTTTATATGCAGTAAAATGTCTGCATATGCACAATAAGCTGCAAAGCGGTCGTGTATAATGTGCATTTGCCCAAGCCTAATTATAAGGGTACCTATTAAAGGATATTTATTTGGTAACAATATTTTTTTGTATGCCGTTCACCACCTTTCTTTGCTACTTTCAATCCGTTGTTATTCGAGAAAGAGGCAACCTATATGATTGCCCATCTGAAAATACAGAAGTATTTTAATACAAACCAACTTCAGTGAACGTTTGCCCCTGACTTTTATATATTGTCATCGCAAAAGAGAGTCTAATAGGAAATTATTTACGTTTTAATACAAATAGTAAATTAGTATCAGATAAAGAGATACGCGGAATCAGCACACATTTTCCCTTATTTGCTTCGCATACAACTGAACAACCAAGAATATACCTGCCCATATGTTAAACGATTAATCTAGTTCCATTGCATAATCCATTTTTATATTCAAGTTTCTCAATAGCATAACAATTGCACCAATTTTTAATAGGAGCAGGTATACCCGATGCTGTCAAAGAATGCTAAAATTCTGTAGGAAACTGGATCACTTCTGATTCTTCACACTCAGCTTCAGAAATGCTCATATTGTAAATTTGTTCCTCTCCTGTTAATAATTTGAGTAGTTTGTTGTTAATATTCAGCGAATCAATGTTTTTAAATTAAGTTGCCATTACTAATACCACCACTAATAATGCTGTATGGTGTAAATTTTCAAATATAGCTAAAACATATTTATTTTAACACCTAGCATCAAATAGGTAGATAATTTTTTTATGAATTTATAAAGAATTTCTTCTTTGTTTAATAATTATTCATGGCACCAACAATAATTTGAAAAAAACTTACCTATATCTAAAAGTAGTGGTGACCACGTATCTTCTCCTGCTGTCCTCAATATTGTTAATTGTATGACTTTAATATGTGCCCATAATGACGATTCCTTCAAACATGCATATACACAGTCTACTCTTGTTATACAATGAACAACAGGAAGTAGGTACTTGACGAAAATCACCACCCAAAATCGTCAATTTTCCTTCAACAACTTCATTATTACCCATGACGAGCAAATTGTCTGCAGCTTGCAAAGCATATTTAGGCGCGCCGCCGGCACCGTCGAAGCTTCATCCTAAACAATAACTTTATAACTTTGTAATATTATGCTTGCTGCAGGACGGTTCCTTTCATTCGCTACAATTTAAATGCTCGGTATTATATTATTAAAATGCACATTCAATTTTGCTTATATTTTATTTAATAGTTCAATAATAGTTATTTATGTTATTAGGAGTATAAGCTAAGCGTTATGTGCTGAGGCTGGTTGACTGCCGATCGTAGTGAGGCAGCCAAATCAGCCAAAGCACATAAAGCGCTTATACTCCGAATAATATATGTAATTTTTTCTCCAAACATATAAAATTATAATACAAAAATAAAGATTTAATTATAGTCGGGGCACGCTAAAGGTGCATCTACGTCATCAATCGCATTTTCTGGTAATTTTGTAGTACCAATCTTGAAACAGTATAAAACTGTAATTTTTTTTGTGAATTACGTATTAAAAGTATGCTTTTTATAAGCCCATATAATGTTATTTTACAGTTATTATTTTTATTAATTAGTTGTATTCATATTATTCCTGCAAAAGATAAAAACGTTTACTAATTAGTACTTTTTTCGTCCTATAAGTTGCCATTCAAGCACATGATCATTGCTGTTTTTTTCATTGTGTGTATATTCCTCAAACATCACTCCGACAGTTTGAGAAATACATTAAAGCAAATGACGTTTTGAGAAACAATAAATAAATATAAACAGAGAAATTCATGACGTCATGGACGCCATTAAAAAATTGATGACGTAGATGCACATTTAGCGTGCCCCGACTATAACAAGGTTATTTCGGGAAACATTACACTTATACGAAAATCGCATTGCCTGATAGACACTTTCTAGATATTACCGTAGCAACAACCCACCATAAAAGTTAAATGCTTAGGCATATAAATACTTTCTCGCAATACCTGCATTGTAAGTTGATCATTATTAACAAATTTTTATTACTGTAAGGCCCGGTTTATTCACCTACCAGTAGCTACTTGACAATTAACTTTATAGGTTACCCGGGTAACAGGACTAATAAACTACTTGTCACCTATAAATGCATTACTGGGCAGATTAACTTATAGGGTGCTTTTTCTGCCAAGTAAAATTTAATGCTTAATTAGTTGACAGTTGATAGTTTTCACTTTATCACATTACAAAACGTATAGCGCTATTTCCTTCTATTTACATGAAACATGACTATCTATTTAAAAAACATTTGTTTCATACAAGTTGCTACTTATATGATAGAATTACTTGTCAACAAGTGAAAAGACTGAAAATTTACTGGTAACCTATAAAGTTAATTGTCAAGTAGTTACTGGGGACTTTACTGGTAGGTGAATAAACCGGGCCTTAGTCTAACTTACAATTCATTTACTAGTTACCATAGTTGCAGGGCTGTAATATTTACTTACAGTCCTACTCGAACTGTAAGTAAATATTACAGCCCTGCAATTTATGTATTAAGCTTACTTTTGTTCAGTTTTAGGCTACCTAATTTTATTAAAATATATAAATGCCATTTTGAGAGGTCGTGGTCATAATTCAATTTTAACTCGTTTTTTATTACTTTTCTTTGATTTTCAGGTATTGCGAAAAATAATGTACTAACCGCGAACTATAAGTGACTTTTATGGTCTCGAATGCTTAGGAAACCTCGGCCCTACGGGCCACGATTTCCCAAACTGCATCCTCGACCTTTTAAAAGTGTCACTTACAGTTCATGGTACGCAATATACAATTTCGCAATACCTGCATTGTAAGTTGATCATTATTAACAAATTTTTATTACTGTAAGTCTAACTTACAATTCATTTACTAGTTACCATGGTTGCAGGGCTGTAATTTACTTACAGTCCTACTCGAACTGTAAGTATATATTACAGCCCTGCAACCATATGGTAACTAGTATAGAGAGATCAATAAAAAAAACAATTAGGGCAGGCTGTGAAATTGAATTATTTTAAATTGGTACTGTAGCCACATCCACAGAATGACATTTCTGAGCGTTCAGTTTTAAATTTTCATGTCAGAAATGTCATTCTGTGAATGTGGCTACAGTACCAATTTAAAATAATTCAATTTCACAGCCTGTCCTAATTGGTTTTTTTATTGATCTCTCGATATGTATTTATGTATTAAGCTTACTTTTGTTCAGTTTTAGGCTACCTAATTTTATTAAAAATATATAAATGTCATTTTGACAGGTCGTGGTCAAATAGTTATTTGTGTAGGTACTAAGTTAGGAAAAGTAAGATTTTTCCGTTGTAGACGTTGTTTTGATCAAGGCCGGAGGCCGAGATCAAAAACACGTCGTGAACGGAAAAATCTGATTTTCCTAACGAATTGCACACATAATTTTTTCTAATTCGGTATAATAATTTTACTTTCTGAAAGGCCGAGATCAAAAAAACGTCTAAAACGAAAAAATCAAAACGTCACAAACGGAACAAAAAAACGTCTAAAACGGAAAAATCAAAACGTCTAAAACCGAAAAATCTTACTTTTCCTAACTTAAATCAGTTTTCGATACAAGTTAGGAAAAATAGTACTTTTCCTAACTGAAATGAATGTTGATAAGTAAGAATTTTCGATACCGAATTAGAAAAATTCAATTTTAACTCGTTTTTTATTACTTTTCTTTGATTTTCAGGTATTACAAAAAATAATTTACTAACCGCGAACTATAAGTGGCTTTTAAGGTCTCGAATGCTTAGGAAACCTCGGCCCTACGGGCCTTGATTTCCCAAACTACATCCTCGACCTTAAAAGTGTCACTTACAGTTCATGGTACGCAATATACTATATCTGCCTAAGCATATAAGTGAAACTTATACTATCAACATTCTGTCATTTAAATGACACTTATATGACGTTTGGAGAAAAAATAATAGATTCCTCGTAAAAATAAGAAAATGTTCAGTAAAATATTATATGCCCTGTGAAAATAATAAATGTTCAGTAAAAATAATAAAGGTTCAGTAAAACAATACATTTACCGTAAAAATAATAAACGTTCGGTAAAAATAAGAAAAATTCAGTAAAAGTTTAAAATGTTCGGTAAAATAGTTTAATCCTTGTAAAAATAAATATTCGAATTGTCCTTCCTCAAAACTGGAGTACCCTGGATTAATTATAAATTGGTCTAGGAATAAAAGTTGATTACTTTAAGTCCATAATTTAGTACCTACCAATCACAAACCGCTAAATTACTCCGTAACTTTATTACTTGCCTGTAGCGGCAATAAAAGTGCCGAAATTGTTTGATTTAGTTCTGTCCGTTTCTAATTACCTAATATTTTTAAAATTACTAATGCAAAGTCTTACTTTGTGTGGCGAGTCTGCACGTAAGTCACAAAAAGTAAGATTTTTACTCCTAATAAAACAACACACGAGTCATTGTCTTTATATCGCAGGAACCGCAACCAGCAGATGGTTGGTCAAGTACGTTAGTAGCAGATAAAACTTACACATGTTTACAGTACACCCTCACAGGGCCAACCAGTGAGGTAATAGGTGAGTAAATATTTTGGATTTAAAGATATATGAAATACACATTCTTTATACCTAACCATCTGTTAGACAACTACTAAGTTATACAGGTTGTCGAAAATAAGGAGCGCATAGGTAACATAAAAATCTCGTAAACGGTAAGAAAAACAAATTTTATTAAATGAGAAGAAATGTTCAATGTATTGAGGACTACAGTATTCAAATTTTATAAAGTTTGCGCAGTTTTCAGTACCTAAAGGCTGAAAAATCTTAAATTTTCAGTTTTCTATAATATTCTTGTGAAATTTAATTGTTATAGGCAATAGGGCAATATGGTTTTAACTTTAATAAGGCAATTTTACTGCAGATTTTAAATCTCTAATTACATTTTTTGTAAATCAGCAACTTTTCACGGTATTGACATTAAATTGCTTTTTCAAATATGCGCCACAGTTAAACATGCCACCATTGTAAAGAGCTCTTTTTTTCATTCAACCCATGGTTGGGACAGATTTTAACATGTTACAAGTTCTGTCTACGCCATTGGAAATATTAGACGAATGATTTTAACTTTCCTATTTACATTTACTGTAACTATTCGCACTCAAGTATTTAATATTCTGCACCAGTATTATAATTTTGTTTTAAACTATGGTAGGTACGCGAATCAATTCACCACCCCCGGACCCGGACATTAGGGCGCCGCCGTTAGGGCGCGGCCGTTCGGGCGCGGCCGTCCGGGCGCGGGCCATAAGGGCGCGGGGACACTCGGGCGCGGGACACTCTGGCGCGAAGACGTTCGGGCGCGAGGACACTCGGGCGCGGGCCATTAGGGCGCGAAAGCTGTCTAATATTTTCAACGTTACTCTTCTTGTCAAAATAATTCTTGCTGATTGCACATACTTACTATATAACGTAATGTAAAGGAGTATTTACATCTAAGTTTAAGTGTGAAGAGCTAAATAAATTACAGATTCAATTGTATTCTATATTGTATTGTAATAATTCTATTAAATTGTGAATGTAGTGCATTAATAGTATATTTAAAAAACAAGTTTCATAAGGCAAGTTTTTATCGGAAGAGTTCAAGAACGGTTGCGATAAAAAGCCTTATGAAACGTGTATTTTATAATTTCAAATTTATATTACTATTTCTTGGAGCAAACAGAATTTTTTTTAAATTGAAATATATATTAAAATGTCACATCATTTAAAAGTAAATCTAAAATTACAGAATTTATATCTTTGCCCAGCATTTTTTGTAATTTATTTCCCTCTTCATACTTTTAAACTTAGATGTCAATTGTTACGGTACATTCCCTTAATTTGTACACGTGAACAGAAAGTGCTGACGGTTATCTCAATGGAGATTGGGGTGGGTTATTAATTCGCGATATACGGGCGGAACGTTAACTTACACAGGGAGGGTTTAAAAGGGCGCCACCTATTTTTCTGATGGTCCTAAGACTTTGGAGGCAAAAATAGGAAAAGCCTCGGAGATGTGTAATCGCAGGCTTCGAGATAAACAGTCGGTCTGCACCTGTTGGCCTACTAACGTACCTGTAACAGACAAGCAACTAGGGAGGGTTCGGGAGGAGGTCATTAAGTTACTTTTCAATCAAAATGCGTTACTTTTAAACGATTTAACTTTTAATTATTGACTTGCAATAAGAAAAGGGGTGACATAACATATTTACACAGAATCTCCCTCAATAATGAGGAGAGATGACTCAAACATATTTATACAAAACCTAAAAATAAACAAGTATGATAACACACATATGTATCAATAAATTGCGATAAACAATCAATGGGGGAATCGATTCAGCCCAGAGCGCACAAACTCGAGATCATATTTACGGTAAGCTCTAGATTCTCGGGGTTGCCGCCCTGTACAGTAAAGACAAGTATAAGCTAGACTACAATTCGTAATTAGGTATTACTGAAGCAACTCTTCGGAACACAAAAGTAGCGTCTGCTACTTTATTAAAGTAGACGGGATTCTTTACGTTAATTTACGGTGATTCACCAGAGGAATCAAATGTTAAAAGCATAAACATGAATTTCAGTACCTGTTCGGTGATGAGGTCGTCAGACGGTTTATCTCTTTGCACTTTAAGATTGCCCAATAGAGGCCTTTCACTTTAAACACATTTTACTGGCGGTACGGGATGGGGTCCTTCACGGTGCTAGAGAGGTGGTCCTTGACGACGGGAACCGATGCGGTGACTGATGAGTCGGTACGGGACTTTCTTGACGGGATGGAGAACTTCTCTCCTTGATCGGGAATATTCACTCTATTTGAACGGGATACATTCTCGTGCGATAGAACTTATCGACTTCACAACCGGATCAACGATAGGATCTGATAGTTCACTTAAAAACAATCGGTAATTGAAACGTTAGCGGTATCAGACCAATCTTTAACTCAAAACGAGACGAAACAGAACTTTGTCTTCTAAATAAACGGTAATTTCTCCCCGAGACGATAAGCGGTAATTTTTCGAGACGATAAGCGGTACTTGATCGTTCTTTAGGTCAAGTCGGGTTGACAGATCGGGAACGACTTAGGCTCTCTCTCCAGAGTAGAGCATGCGTGACTTTTAGTTTTAGGGGACTGACTTTGAAAAGCGGGCAGCCGATTGGCTAACTGGTTTACAAGGGGTGGGTGCTTGTGACTTTAAGGCCAGGGGTAACATGATATCCTGTTGACTTGAAAAGTACAGACAGAAATCCTGGAAATGAAAAGCGTATTTCAGCATTCCATCACGTTTAAATGGCAAGTGGGAAGGCCATCATGCGATCACCGAGCGCAATGCGAGGGGTAGCCTGTTAACATGGACTAAGCCACATTCTTACAGGGTGACGTATTGTACTGGCCCCAAAGGATATAACACAATACTCCTTTACATTTCGTTATATACGTAGTATGTGAAATCAGAACGAATTATTTTGACTAGAAGAGTCACGTTGAAAATATTAGACAGTTTTCGCGCCCTAGTGTCCCGCGCCCTAATGGCCGGCGCCCGAGTGTCCTCGCGCCCGAACGGCTTCGCGCCCGAGTGTCCAGCGCCCGAGTGTCACCGCGCCCTTACGGCCCGCGCCCGAACGGCCGCGCACTAACGGCGGCGCCCTAATGTCCTAGACCGTCACCACCCCTTATATAAACTTCTTATAGCATTCAGTAACGGCTTGTACCTAACGAGGTTATTCGACGGAGTACGCTATTCCGACTCCTAGATACAGTGGACCAAGGATAAAGTTCTGAGTAATACATATGAAGTAAATTTATTCTGCCAATAGAGAGTTTTTATCACTGCACGTTAAGAGTACGGTAAGGCTAACGCTAAGGTCTTTCCTAAGCAACATATTGTTTAGATTAGCAAAGACGTTAACGTTAGCGCTATTGTACTCTTAAGTGCTCAAAAACTCTCTAATTACAATAATTATTATTGTTACGACAAAATCGTGAAGTACAGCGCTGCCTATGATTCCACAAATATAAAGCACTTAGTTACAAAGTGAAAAATAGGCGTATCCATTTTTTGTCCGCAATTATTGTACAAGGGCGGATTCCACCCACGTTCTGTGTTGCTTTAAAATAATGCACAATTATGAAGTTAGTATGCTCCCCCCCCCCTCTACCAACATTGGCTCAACCTTACACCCTTAGTGAAAAAAGTAGAAATGTCGAAAATTATTAACCAAGTCCTTTAAACCAACTTGAGCAAATTGCCTTTTTTACACTTTCATTACGTTGGCGTTGGTTAGTAAATATCTAAAGGGAGAAACTAGTCTTTCGTCGTTGATTAACTTTTAAGAAACGAAATAATCCACAATTATCTGCTGATACATACTTTAATGTGCTTCATTTATATTTTATTGTAGGTGATGAAGACTGTCTTTATCTTTATGTGTATGTACCTAGAGAAAAAATTAATGGAAAGGAAAATTTTGATGTTGTGATCCATATACATGGAGGCGGATTTACAACTTTTGACCCCAAATCTATAGCTGGACCTGATTACATTATGGATCGCGATCTTGTTTATGTAACCATGAATTATAGATTAGGAATATTAGGTAAGTTCCTGGTTGAATAGACTTAGTAGAAAGATGCTGTAGTAACTAAACAGGAAATGAAATTACAATGTAATTGAAAGCAAATACGTTTTAGGTTTTCTTAGTACACAAGATATAGTTTTACCAGGGAATAACGGGCTTAAGGATCAAGTTCTTGCTATGAAGTGGGTTAAGGATAACATTAAATACTTTGGAGGAAATCCCGATTCAATTACTTTAACAGGAGCTTCAGCAGGAGGCTGTTCCGTTCATTATCACTACTTATCCCCACTGTCGAAAGGTTTCCTTAGATTTTGATAGTCTTACTGATTTAGTCATTACAATAATAGGTATTTTTTAGGTTTGTTTAATCGAGGATTTTCTCAAAGTGGAACAGCTTTGGATATGTGGGCTTTAAGTAACAGTCCTGTAGAGAAAGCAAAAAAATTGGGTCAAATTTTTGATTGCAAGTTAGAATCATCAAAAGAGCTAGTAGATTGTTTGAGAGCAAAACCCGTCGAAGATGTAGTCTTAGCTCACCGTAATTTCACTGTATTTGCTAATACAGTCCCTGCAACCCCATTTGGGGCTGTGGTTGAATATGGACCTGATGCATTTTTGCCCGATCATCCTTACAAATTGTTATTGGAAGGAAGAATAAACGACTACCCTTGGATCACGTCCAATACCAAAGATGAAGGAATGGCTCTTGTAGGATGTAATTAAATTAAGATAATTGATTTTTCCTTCTTACTTTATGGTTACGTTTTAGTTTTCCTTCTGTACAACAAACTAGAAGAATTGGGAAATCGATGGAATGAATTAGGGCCCTATACGTTAGATTATAACGACACTGCTCGCGAATTTGACAAGCTAATAATAGCAAAAGCTGTTCGATCCCATTACTTAGGAGATGAACCTCTTTCTTACAAGAACATACATGATCTTATTCGGGTGCGTGTTGAAAAACGTTATAAATATTGGTAGTACAATTTTCCAAACTTTCAGATGTTTACCGACCGCTATTTCCAAATTGCTACCATTAAATCAGTTTGTTTACACTCTCGAATAGCCCAAGCTCCAGTTTACTTCTATTTTTACGATTATCTCGTAGATGCTCCGGTTAATTATAAAGCTAATCTTTCTGGTATTAATCTATTAAATATTTCTTTAATGGTACAAGTTACATAATTTTAATTGTAGTTGTAAGCCACGGTGATGACACAAGACTTCTGTTTCATCAAAGTGATAATCCGACGAAACTTTCTGATTCTGATCACAAAATGAAGGACATTTTTATTGATTTCCTCTACAGATACGCTTCCACAGGGTAAGAATTATTACCATAGCACAAGATGATGATGATCTGTTTGCTGGAGCGTAACGAGGAGGGGGAGGCTAGTAGAGCCGTGCCGTACCTTAAACTTTAAAAATGTTGGCAATAGCTGTTTGCGAGTGGTGTCTTTTTTAAAAACAGTAGAAATTAGATACAAACTGGCAACGTCTTTACAGCAAAAGATTTTATGAGAAGTAAACATTTTCAAGGCCGTATCTTAAATTTTGTTCTGACTACGAGGCTGATTATCTGGTATAATCAAGACAGCTCTTAAATTTACTGTTTAAATTATGTGATTGAAAATTAGACGTTTTTCACTATTTTTTATTGAATTTTAAAAGCAAAAACCGCAGTAAAGCTTTGTCCTACATTTTGGTTAACTACTAATATTTTAAAAAACGTTTTTACAGGAAGCCAGACTTCAAAGGAATTGTATGGGAACCTGTTCATTCGTTTACTAATCCAATGAGTTACATGCACATATTATCCCCAGATCGTATAAAAAATGAAAATGGTATCAATTTGGAACCGTTGTTATTTTGGCATGGTTTACCTCTGCTGGAAAATGAAAACGTGTTCCCATATCTGTTGAATGTTATACAACTGTTGTCTGTATTGAAGTGAATTAGTGCTCTTTTAAAATTAAAAGTTGCTAGATTTTCTAAAAAGCAAAATATGTTATGAGATACCTACTATGAATAAATTGCTGTAATGTACCTGCCTAGTGATTTATTTCTTGTACTGTTCCAGTAAATCCCAAATTTTACTGTTTGTCAGCTCGAGTTGCTGGAGTTTCTTTTATCATAGTATACAAATATCTTAACTGAAGATAAGCGCTATCGCCCAGCAAAACTCGTTTTAATCTTCGAATCTTACTGTGAAATATTATTCTACTGTTATGAGCCGAACCAGACCAACGTATTACAATGTCTAGTATTTGCCCTCCATACCCGACTACAACTTGAATGTTGAGAGACATCTTACTTTTTTGTTGCGGTGAACCTCGTTTAAACGCTTTGAATGTTTTGACAAGTTTCTAGAGTTATTGACGCACGATGATAGAAGCGGTTGTCTGGTGAATGTAGCGTGCCACCGAATTATTCTCGTTCCAGAACCGTTTTCTCTGCGTGTCGATACCCCGGAAGCTCATTGTTTCCTCGAAGGCCCCACATTCCTGACTCCTGAGCACCAATAGTTAGGAGGTGGGTTCGCTGCACACGTGCGAGTTCGGCGGCGAGCTTGGGTTCGTAATAAGGCCACACTTACTCAAGACTAGTGTCATTAGGATATAGTAATACCCATCACATACACCAAATAACCACACAAGTTTAACGTTATATTTACTAAATACATATAAGACACAGAGCTGAGTCCAAGAGTAAACCAAACGCAAGTGCAGTGAGGCCACAATCTTCTTAGCTCTGTTGCACTTGCTCTTTACCAGGAACACAAGAACTGCACAAGTGTTACCAGGACGCGTCCCGGCGAAAGTACGCGCACCCGCACTATAACTTTCTACTCACTGTCGTTAGTATGGTAATTAATCATAACCCTAATATCTAAATGTATAACATAATATCTACATGAATCATACAAAACCTTAAATATCTAACATAACCTTAATATTTAATTCGTTTCCGTTCGGAGCCGTGGTGCAACCGCGACCCTTCACTATGGCGCGCGTAGCTGTTGGGTAGCGAGTAGAGAGACACAAGACCTGATGTGGTGGAATTCATTGTTGAGGAGATTGGTTTTTTTAACCAAAATCTATTACTTGCCACATACTACGTGAAATGAAGAAAGTTCAATCGGGTAACCTCCGAATGGTAAATCTCCAGATGTACCTGAATCTAATTCACAATTTGTGGAAACTTTAAAAATAGGAGCCTATTATCATATATACAGGGTACTGAAAAAATGGGGTATTAACTCAATGGTCCGCTGTTAAGGGACACTTATGCAGCTTGGTATTAGCTACATTTTTGTTTTTTGATGAACGCCAGAATTCCACTGTGGAAATTGATGCTCCTATAGCGCATTTATTTGTCAAAATATGAAAAAAAGTTTAAATATAAAAGATATTTAGTATATAATTCTGCATTCTTCTAAATGTATATCACGTATAGGTACAGGGCGTTTGCAGTACGATAAGCAACTTTGTTATTTTAAATGAAACACCCTATATATTATTATATAATTGAATGCAAAATTTAATTGTCTATCACATAGTGTAAGGTGTTCATATAGCTAAAATGTACGGTTGATGAGAAATTCGAATTTTGAATATTATATTCTGGCGGAAACGGATCGTCGCGTCGGTCGGTAGCGATCGTCCGGCTTCGCCAGCTGTAATTTCTAGCCGGTGTACCTGCAGATTGATAGGTGCATAGGATGGGTGTCTCGCTAGGCATTCAAATGCTTATCAGGGTCTGCCTCGCGAATTATACTGTTGAATACCAAACTCGAAACGTTTATTTTTTGTATGGGAAAGTCCAGGGGAGGTTTGCCCCTCCACTTTTTTAAATCTCATTTAATCTTTCAATATTTAATTTTATTTTCTAATTTACAGATTTGTGTATTTTGTAAGTTTTAACTTGATCTAATTTTGGGAACCAGTATATTACAGTTTCCCTAGCCTATTCCAGGATTACAGCTGCAATCAAATTATTAATTATATAAAATCTGCCTTTGTGTTTTATTTTATCAAGTTCAATAATTTACTCTAGATCCCGAAATTGGTCTTACATTTGGTCACAACATCCAGCGAGATTATGACTAAAAGCCCCGCGGATAAAGACGAGACAAGATATTTAAAATGTTTGCAGTAGTGCTGTATAGTCGGTACGCCCGGCCCGCCGCGCCATACAATAAGGGTCTTACGCATAATTCCTATAGCAGGTATAAACGGATTTAAATTTCATGTCATTTTATGTTTTTACAGTGTAGTGAAGATAATAAATCACCCGTTTGGCCGTTTACTGCTTTCGTAAAGATTGCAGTTGTGACCGCTAGTTGGCGTTAGTTTACGAACTACAATCATCGTCTAATTTTGAAAAACCGCTGATCAGTAGCGCCAAAAAAACAGGTCCTATTTTTGATTTTTTTACTGCCAATTTTTTTATACGCGTTCATAAAGGTTCTCCGGACATTTCGACCGGAGTAATTTTTCAAGTTTGTCTTTGTAGACATAAATATATCAGTGCAAAGAACAGCGCTAATTTATTCAATAAACTACGTTAATTTTGGATCATCTGATATATTAAATCAAAAACTAATCCGGTCCAATCGTAGAGGGGCCTTCTTATTTTCCAACAGTATTTTCATTTTTTCAAAAAAACTATAGTTAGGTCGTCTAGACTGGCGCTCAATAACACGAAAACTACGTATCTGAATCGCCGGTACAGAAGACTCTTAAGGCCCAACTGCACCGGTTACACTTAAATAATATGCGTGGCTTAAAAAATGAATTGCCATGGACACAATTCTTGTAACAATTTGTATCCATGGGAATCAATTTTTTAAGCGACGCTTATTATTTAAGTGTAACCGGTGCAATTGGGGCTAATAAAAAGAAAATTTAAGTAAGGTATCTTAAAAACAATGTAACAAACAAATAACAATACTGCCAAATGGATTAAGTGCTTGTTGGTTCAAATCAAAAATCAAAATCAAATAAAAAAAATAATTTTTCTATAATATTAATTGTGGGCTTGATTCAAGGTTACGCCCCCTTTAGAAATATGAAATACAAAACGTATTTTTTATGCAGGTCGAGACATGTTTAACAGTTTAAAAAAACAAACGTCATCTTCGAACCCTAAATGAGTAAGGGTGGGGGGAATTATACAGGGTGGTGACTTGAGCAACGCAACATAGGGATTTCAATGGTAAATTCTTAATGTTTAATTATTGGCTCCCCTAATTATTTTAGAGCAAAAGTGTTGTGAGGTTTTTTGTAGAGAAAAAAAGTCTGCATCTGTTCATACTATTATTTATAATTTTCCATTTTCCGGAAGCGTAGAAATAGAAGAAATTAGAAATGGTCTTTTTAAACAAATCAGTGATGCCTTGGAATTTTCTAAACAATCTACATTCGCATTTACATCTGTCATTACGATTATTAAAATCTATTATTTTTAAAATGTATTCAACGAAAGAAAAAGTAGAAATGATAAAGTGCCTTGTTTAGCGTAAAATATGTTCCTATTACCTACTCGTTTTATTACTTTAAAAAGAAGAAAAATGTAATGAGGTAGAAATGTCAGTGTGTTTGTTTGATTTTATAATTCCATGGCAAAGAAAAAGTAGAAATGATAAAGTGCCTTGTTTAGCGTAAAATATGTTCCTATTACCTACTCGTTTTATTACTTTAAAAAGGAAAAAAATGTAATGAGGTAGAAATGTCAGTGTGTTTGTTTGATTTTATAATTCCATGGCATCAGTGATTTTTTTAAAAAGACCATTTTTAATTTCTTCTATTTCTACACTTCCGGAAAATGGAAAATTGTAAATAATAGTCTGAAAAGATGCAGAATTTATGTCTCTACAAAAAACTTCAACACACTTTTGCTCTAAAATAATTAGGGGAGCCAATAATTGAATATTAAGAATTTTCCATTGAAATCCCTACGTTGCGTCGCTCAAGTCACCACGCGGTATAAAAAGCTATTGTAATGGGTACGGATACCAGTGTCATTCTTTACAACACATAATGGCTGATATTGTTGCAACTTCTAACAGCATGACTGAGGTCATACGTCAAGCGATGGTTGAGATTACTAACAATCCTCAACAATTAGAAAATTGGATTAAACAGTGCGGTAGAAATATTCGTTTATTAAATAATGCAATTAAAAAAGGTGTATTCAGCGTGGGAACTAAGAAAAATTTAGAGTCGAATATGGCCATAATGAAAGTATATCGAACAATGATGAAGGCGCTGAGACATTAGGGCAGAGGTAATGTAAGAGATCGTAGAAGCGATCGTTTGAGATGGGAAGAAGTTAATTCAGCATATATATATATCTATGCTAGACATGGCCTCCTTGTAAGTTTCTGATTCCTCACCATCCATCCCTACACTATAAAGAACATGATCAGGATATTGTTTCGCGCTTCTATATCTAAAAGGATATCGCCTACCATCTTGTTGATCTATCTCATCAGAGTTTTCAGGTAAGTCCTTTTCGTTTACTAATACACTATCACTATCTGACAAATCACCAACTTCGTTCAAATCAGAATTGTCAACAACTGAACTATGTTCATCTAAATGATTTTCATTTAAATTTTCAGTTAAGTCGCTCTCAGGCACATAATTTTCTACATCAACAATGATATTTTCTATACTAACAGGTTCATCTTTATTATTCTTCCATGATTCTAAATTGCTAAGTGACATATTCTCAAGAAAGACAACACTTTCCGCTAAAGTAACTTTACTTGGCCTACTGGGATCTACTAATTTATATCCTTTTATCCCCTCTGGGTATCCTACAAAAATTTTCGCCTCAGCGTTAAAATCCCATTTCTTTCTTTTTTCTTTTGGAATATGCACAAATGCAACACACCCAAAAACTTTAAGACGCGTTAGGTCTACTTTAATGCCACTCCATCTTTCTTCAGGAGTATAACCTACTAACGCCCTGGTAGGTGACCTATTCTTTAAATATACAGCCGCCTTACATGCATATTGCCAGTAATGCTTCTCCAACCCACTATCACTTAACATACTTTTAGCCCTGTCGACTATTGACCTAACTGACCTCTCGATTACCCCATTCTGTTCATGATCATATGGAACCGATTTGTCATGTTTGATACCATGACTACTCAGATACCCTTCAAATTCCTTGTTCGCGTACTCACTGCCACAATCAGTCCTTAATGATTTAATTTGTAACCCAGTCTCATTCTCAACATTAGCTTTACATAATTTAAAGTAATATGCTACTTCATCTTTTGAATTCAAAAAATAAGCGAAGATTTTTCTACTAAAATCATCTTCAAATAACAACATGTAATTTTTTACCCTGAGTTGACTTTATATTCATCGGACCTATCAGATCTGAATGAATCAAAGCTAATTTCTCCGTTGTACGTCTACTACTAGCTTTTGGGAATGAAGTACGAGTCATTTTCCCGTCAATACAAGGAATACACGGTTCTGATTCTTTATAGTTAAAGTTCATACCAACAGATAATTTATTCTTTAGTACATTCATACTTGGACCACTCAGATGTCCCAGGCGCCTATGTCAAAGCATCTGACTATTTTCATTTTTAGCTATAAAACAGTTCAATGAGACATAATTTAATTCTTTAGACGTAACATTTGGTTTTTCAAATTTTTCTGCAATTTCTAGTTGATAAACACCATCAACACACCTAGCAGCCGCGATAACCTCGCCTTTTACATGAACATTGTCTGCAAAGTAAATGTTGCAACCACTTGAGTCAAACACAACAACACTATTATTTTCTACTAACTTACTAACTGACAATAAATTCGCAGACAAATTTGGGACATAGATTACATCATTCATTTTAACATTAGTGCAATTTTTCAGATTAACAAAAATGTTTCCTTGACCCTCAACATCCAGTTGATCATTATTAGCAATAGTTACAGTTTTAGAATTTGTATTACCATTAAAATTTTCAAACAAATCTTTTGACTTTGAAAAATGTGCTGTAGCACCTGAGTCAATATACCAACCCTCTGATTCTACTTTTACAGATAGTGCTGTGAGCCAATTATACAATTTGTCCCCTTTGCTACCAGAATTATTACCCTGAATTCTACTTACAGTACTATTCCGCTGACCTTTACTTTTATCTTCAGTTTGAGACTTGTTCCACGTCCTAAACCAGCAGTACTTTGCGTTATGTCCAATCTTCTTGCAATTAAAACAGGCTTGACGAGCTTGATTTTCTCCTGGAGACTGAATGGATCTTCGCATTGCTGTTCCACATCGTCCACCTCCAATGGACTGACCGCCCATCCGATTGTGATTATCATCATATGACCTTGATTGCTGTCCCTTAGCAGAAAAAGCTGTGCCACAATCATTTTTCACCTTACGTGACATATCTCTTTCCCTTGCTTCTGCAATAAGCTTTGAACCCACATCATCAGCTGTAACATCTTTAAGGTTATGTTTTAAAACAGTTTTAAATGCCTCATATTCCGGAGAAAGACCTCTTAACATTAATCCAGTTGTTAAGTCATCGTCAATTGGTTTCCCCATTTCTTGCAGCTGACCAGTTATTTCTTTGAATTTCAGCACGTAATTATCCATGCTTTCCTGTAGTTTAATTTCTAATAACTCATCTAGAATTGTCAACCTTCTATTAATTCCCTTATCATCATAGTTCTTTAATAAAGTTAACCAAGATTCAGAAGCAGATTTTGAATTCCTAATTAAAAGTTTTGGACCATTTTCTACACTGAGAGCAATTTTTGCTCTAGCCCTTTGTTCCTTTTTCTTATCAAAACACAATGAATTCCCATCCTTGTCTAGTTCAATACAATCGTACAGATCCTCATGCATTAAGCACATCTCCATGTCATACTTCCAACTTTGGTAGTTTTCAATCCCCTTTAATTTTATAATATTAGGTATGGAACTTACAAAAGTAGACATTGTTGATTTTGTTTCACTTGTTTGTTCAGGATTATTTTTTCGTTCCAGATTATCTCCATCCATACTCATTTTACACTCAATTACAAATAGGAACTAATCGTCTAAACGTTATCTGGGCCCATAACCTGATTAGTTTAATTTATAAAACACAAACAAATTGTTAGTTAAATCAACTTTATTTTAATACAATCACAACGTGACATATTTCTTACATGAAGATATTTTTATTATATTATACATATAAACAACATTTTTAGCAAGGCTGTCATAGAAACAAACAAAATATAAACAGTGTCTTAATTATTATATATAAATATAGCAAATTGCTAATTCACAACAGTATCAATCATTAAGGAAGGCACTGTACAAACAGACAATGAACACCACCAACAAATGGTGGAGAAACTACTTGGAGAACAAGAAGGGAATCATTGAACTCAGCATCAAGTTGATACTGAAATAAGAAACACGGAGGCTAATAAAGAAAATAATGGTCAAACATTTGACTTATTAGTACCTGATCCATCAACTAGTACGTCTATCAGAATCGACAAAATCAACAAATCATTTATAATGATTGTGTTTTCCATTGCAATTCTTTCAATAACTAACAATAATAATTATTAATTTATTTTATAATGTTTAAAAATAATAAAAGTTGTGTTGTATTGTTCCACTTTATTCTTTTACAGTTCAAAATTTTTCTTATTAAAACTTGTATAAATAAAATATGAAGCACCATGACTAATTTCCGGCAATCAGCATGGTGCATGATTTTCGGAAATCACTCACCTGCATAATTTCCGTATAATCAAGTTTTTATTGGATAATAGGTTAAGGCTGGCATTTACTTAAAGCAAAATCCAATTTGATGCATGGAAAGTTGCATACCTACAATAACAAGAATAATGGTTGCCTTGGAATTTTGTTTCATATTTTTAAATATTTCAGATTCTTCTGACGTTACCAAAATTGATAAATGCAATAAAGAATAATGAATTTACTGTATTGAATATAGATTTTGTCGTTATATTATTTTCTTTTTGTCAAACAACAATACCTAGTAGAAAGTTGTAATCCATTATAGTCCGTCTTTTGTGTATTGGCTCCATTGTCAGTTTATGGTCCTGTTAGTTGTGTTGCCTACATGCTAAATTGCAAAAGGTGAATTATATTGATATGTCTAAAATTTTATTTCCATTTTTTCCGAATTAATTTGCATTTTAGAAAAAAATATCTTGTGGCATTTGAAAGAGCGTGGTTATATCTATCTATTGATAGAGATAATTTTTCGATATCCATATTTTTGTAAATACTACTTGAAAATTTTAAAGTAAAATAGAGTTGTACATTTTTTAATGCTGAAAAGTTATTTTTTAGAAATTAAACAAAAACGTTCTATGTGTAGACAGATAAAACACCAATAAGAAAAAAATTTCGCCCTCCCTTCCTACTTTAAAATTGGCTCTGAAAAATTGTAACAAAATGTGCATAAAATGGGGTATATTTCAAGGTGTAAATTGCAGCCTTAAGAAAGCTCTAATCTGATTGGTTCAACTATATAAAATGCGATTTTCATATACACGTTGTCCCGTGAAATTTTGAATACGAGTACTAATGTAGGCACTGTGATTTTGTTCTTCTCGATTATACAGAGTGATGATAAAGTATCGCACAAAAATCATATTCTGGTTATTTAATGTTTTTTCGGAAAATCCTGAGACCCGTCGATTTTTGTTTTTAAATCGCCATTTAGACATATAATTTTCAACCCCTCAACCCCTAAGTGCTAGCAACCCCAACTTTAAAAATTTAAATGGAAAAATACCCTTTTTGATATCTCTTTTGATAGGTCTTTTTATTATTAACATAACAAAAAAAAGTTTTTCAAAATCGGTTGATAAATAAAGGAGATATTTAAAAAAATGTAATCAAATGAAAATGTCAATATTCGACAAGAAACGGCTCAAACACGCCGTAAATGGTAGACATTAAAAACGGCACTTCCTGACCTAAAACTGTGGTTTTGATCGGCCACTATTCCTACGCTGTGACGTCACAGTTTTTTTTAAATGTCAACCTCATTATTTACATTGATTACATTTTGTTAAATATCTGTTATTTATCAACCGATTTTGAAAAACATTTTTTTGTTATATTAAGAATAAAAAGACCTACCAAAAGAGGTATCACAAAGGGTATCTTTCCATTTAAATTTTTAAAGTTGGGGTTGCTATCACTTAGGGGTTGAGGGGTGGGGGGATTAAAATTACCTGCTTAAATGCCAATTTAAAAACAAAAATTGACGGGTCTCAGGATTTGTGCCATTATTTCTACGCTGGCGCTGTAACGTCATAATTTTTTTTAAATGTTAACCCCATTTTTTACATTGATTACATTTTGTTAAATATCTCCGTTATTTATTAACCGATTTTGAAAAACTTATTTTGGTTATATTAAGAATAAAAACACCTATCAAAAGAGGTATCACAAAGGGTATCTTTCTATTTAAATTTTTAAAGTTGGTGTTGCTAGCAGTTAGGGGTTGAGGGGTGGGGGATTGAAAATTATATGTCTGAATGGCAATTTAAAAACAAAAATCGACAGGATTTTCCGCAAAACCATTAAATAACCAGAATATGATTTTTGTGCGAGACATTATCATCACTCTGTATAATAGATTGCCATGGTTGTTTATTACAAATTAGAAATTACTAATTATTCCCCGTTGCTTAGTGAATTAAACTATTTGACTCGGCTATGTAAAATGTGAGCATGGTAACTAAGCCCCAAGTAATGCATTCAAATGTCCGTATTCAAAATTTCAGGGGCCAACGTGTATATAATACCACTAGTGATCATGATTTTGCCGGCAATTATCACAGTTGATATCACGACTGATTGTTGTGTTGACAATCGATTGTCTTAAAGCAACAAAGTCTTTCGCTTTTCGTTTTTAAACACCGTGAACAATTTGAAATTTGGGTACGCTATCAATTTTCTCCCTCTTTTCCACGTAGTTACCAACTGCACCATCCTGTGGCTGCGTACCTATATTTTCCATAATTTTCGCGAACATGCTGTTGTTCATAAGCTTAAAGAAATTCCTTTCGAAATCTTACTTTGCCTGCGACCGTACCTCGGTGTTTTTAACCAATCGCGTTGTCTGAATTTTAAAATTCTGTGAATCTTCTCTAGCTTTAAAACCTTAAAACATTAAACATTGTATCAGATTACGGCAGTGAATCACGTACTTTTCCTTGGCGTAGGTTGTTGACATTAATTTCTCATATTTAGAGCTGGGTGGGGTGCTGCATTCGGGGCAAAACGGTAAATCCGCGTGCTTGTCGTGTATGCCCTGTGGACATGGCAAATCAACCAAAGGATACGTCTCCCTCCGCCCCTCGCATAGATAACCCACCCAAGAACGATTGTCAAAGTCGGAAAATTTCGGGTTTTCCTTAAAATTTAAATTTTTCAACTTGATCTCGATATTCAGAGCTTGATCGTTCGATGTCCACTCGAAACCCCCATACGGCAAAGGTTGGCTCATTGCGTAACCGTATAGATTGTTAGCGTCTACATAAAACAAATATGTGCTTGGTCTGGTAGATTAGTAGGTTTCCATGTAGTCGTTGTTTGCTAGCGTGTGTCAGTGAGAACATTGCGTTAATCCCCCTCTAATAAATACCCTTCTCCACGAATAAAATTTTATCACTATCCGTCAACAATTCCAATTTTACACCTGTCTTTTTTAGCGCCGCCTGCCAAGCCAATCCGGGACTTGTGTAACATTGAGCGGCGCCGATAGCATACACTCTCAAGCACAAGTCGCGAAATTCCTTGAACACGTCGCTTAATATTTTTACATCGCTCTTGATATATGCGTCGCAATGGGCAGCACTTGAATGGGCGTAGAACTGAAGTTGAGTTCCGAGATAATAAAATGCATGTCCTAACCCAATAGATTGTTCGTTATAATCGGTATGTGCTTTCCCAATTTATACCCCAAATTGCAATTCTGACAAAGGGCCGAACGATAGTTTCCCGAAAGATGGTCGTGATCGCGACATTTATAAACGGTTTGTCCGTCGTACGCCCTGAGGCAATGCATGCAGTTGGTGTTGGCTGCTCCGTCAAAATCTGTTTGTTATTCCGCTTGTAACGTGCTACCAGTGGCACAAAAGTTTTTGGGCGTTGGCCAACATCGCCAATTTTGTGTTCCACTGGTAGTTCACGTTTTAAGCGCGGGTGGCGCTGCAAGTAGAGAAGCGGAGAAGAGGATTCCCACCACCGATTCATGCAGTCCACCAATCACAGCCCTGGCTTGGTGGGGAATCCGCATAAAACCAGCTCCCCAGGCCAGGACGAAGAACTCCGTTTTCGACTTTAAAGTTCAAACTTCTAACTTTAAATCCGATACCGTATATTTTCCGAATTTATTATCCGTTTATTCCGTTTATTTTTCCGAATTATTGTTACTATTATTATTACCTGTAATTATTTGTGATAATTCATTTCAAATTTTATTTTAACCGTGGCCCAAAGAACGTTTTAAAGTTTACATCCAGGTACAAACCCCAAGTCCGAACCAGTACCCGTTCCTTTCCGAGACCACCCGCTTCGTGAAGAACTTGAGCGAAAGGTCTCATCCTTAACCTAGACCGAGCACGCCTGTGCAAACTTGGCGAGGTCTAGGTCTGTTCCCCAGGACACAGCGCTGGTGTCCATTAGTGCTGTCCTGGTTCCCTCAACCGTGAGAAACCGCTGCCTTTTCCCCCCCAGGGTACAGTGCTGGTGTCCATTGGTACTACCCTGGGTTTTTCCCTACCCGTTTCAGTATTTCCTTATAAGTTAAATTACTGCCTACCTGTATTTTCCGAACCGAATAAACCTTGCACCGAGTACCTGGATGTAAAACATTCCTTCGGTTCGATTGTTTTGAATCGATCCGCACCAGTTTTATAGCTGGGGTTTTGTTGAATCGAACAGGTTTCAGTGGCTTGTTCTTTAATCATTCCTTAAAAGAATTAATTGGAATTAATTATAGATTCAAAGAGTCAAGGACCTTGAGTTCATAAAATTCCTTTCCAATTCCCGAATTATAAATTATACTCACCGTACATTATCCTTAACCCAAAGATCCAGACTGCCCTTCTGGCCTCTGGGTAACTGTTGAATCCTTCCATTTAATTAAAACGAAGCAGATTTGCTTTTACTTTTGTTCATAGGTCAGCCTCAGCTGTCAATCTTGACGTCAACGCGCAGACAACACTTACTGTAAACTGGTGTTCGCGCTGCCAACCCTGACGAAAATCCCCAACTGCCGGCGGGAATTCAAATACAAATATTTTTACTGTTTTACATCAATTGTTTATTTTTTTTATTTTATAATTACAATTTCTACTCAGAATACCTTGTACATAGTGTAAATAAATATTGCTAATCAGGTTTAAGCATCCGTTTTAATTTTAAAGCACAACTCGACCCCTGGACAACTCAGAGCTACCCGAACCTACAAATTTTGCAACGTCCACCCTTATTAGCCGGGGGTGAAACGTTACATGGCGCCCGAACAGGGACTCTTGTGAAAATCCAGGAAAGGTGAGCGATGCCAGTCCGTCTATCCACCGAGAAGTCTGAACCGAGTCAACTCCAAGGGCTTCGTACAACCCCAGGACTTGAATGCCCAGCTGATGTCCGTTTATCCGTTCCGCAGTAAGCCGTTTATCCGTTCCGCAGTATTCCGTCACCATGTCCTGGGCTCCACCACTGCTGTGTGAGTTTGTGATACGAGCGGGAGTCAGTTTCGATGGGCAAGGTGATCCAGCCGCTTTTCTAGAAGAAATCAATGGATTCATCACCTACTACCAGTTCCAGCGGGATGTATTTCTCTCCGTTTTACCGATAATCCTGCAAGGAGAAGTGTTATTGTGGTTCCGGAACAATAAAGAAAATTGGCAAACCTGGTTTGAATTCGAGCAATATTTTCGACTCCGGTATATCCCGACCCGATGCCGAAGGAAAGAAGTAGTCTTCCGTCCTCAACTGCAAACATTGGATACCGCCAATGAAAACTGGACTTCCAGGTGTGGAAATGGATCAGCTGTCACCGAAACCACCGAGGCTCCATCTGGTCCAATCACCACCACACCAAGTGCTCCAACTCCGACCCGTTGCCAAGGTTCCAGTACCTGTCCCGCCATAGAGGTATTTTGTCCAGGTGAGAATATTATGTTTCAGCCTTTGGAAGAACAAACCCCTGCAGGTCTAGGTCCTCTGGAATCTAAAATTGCAATCCGACCGTTACCGGAATATTTTTCTCCCGAAGAGGGCAATACTTACCGATCCCCATCTACAGCCGTCCATGTCACCGATACGCCGAAGTCCTCAGTAACTCCTGACAACCCGAAGACAATGGTCATGGAGCAGGAAGAGTTCCAACCGCCGACTCCGATACCCGAGGAGATTCTTCCTGTTGCCAGCCTTCATCCGTTGGGAGTAGAGAGTCGACCCTTGGACACTATGGTGCCAGGGATCCAGTCCGTTCCGTTTCCGTCCCCAGCCGATCTGCCAAGTTTACCGGACCGTCCTCAGTCCGATATCCGGAGTCCAGAAGGTGTCTTGGAGATTGTGAACTCCTGTAGTAAACCGCTACGTCTGCCGAAATCACCGCCAATACCTCCACCCGAACCGCCGCCGCTAAGTCCGTCTGATCCGCCTTCCCGTCCCCCAGAGTTTTTACCCCGTCCACCTGAACCACCGTCAAGACCACCTGAACCACCACGTCCATGCGAGCCGCTATCCCGTCCATCAGAGTTGTTACCACGTCCACCTGAGCCGCTACCAAGTCCTCCAGATCCGTACCCCCGTCCTCCCGAACCGCCTGAACCACCAGATCTACAAGACCCGCTACCCCGTCTACAGGAGCCGCCCCCACGTCTACCGGAGCCGCCGCCACGTCCAGCCGAGCCGTCACCGCGTCTGCCTGAGCCACCACCCTGTCCGCCTAAGCTGTCCCGTTTTCACCAGCCGCCAAAGCAGTTCCTTTCAGCTCCCCCGGAGGAAGAGAGATGTGTAACGTGCTACCAGTGGCACAAAAGTTTTTGGGCGTTGGCCAACATCGCCAATTTTGTGTTCCACTGGTAGTTCACGTTTTAAGCGCGGGTGGCGCTGCAAGTAGAGAAGCGGAGAAGAGGATTCCCACCACCGATTCATGCAGTCCACCAATCACAGCCCTGGCTTGGTGGGGAATCCGCATAAAACCAGCTCCCCAGGCCAGGACGAAGAACTCCGTTTTCGACTTTAAAGTTCAAACTTCTAACTTTAAATCCGATACCGTATATTTTCCGAATTTATTATCCGTTTATTCCGTTTATTTTTCCGAATTATTGTTACTATTATTATTACCTGTAATTATTTGTGATAATTCATTTCAAATTTTATTTTAACCGTGGCCCAAAGAACGTTTTAAAGTTTACATCCAGGTACAAACCCCAAGTCCGAACCAGTACCCGTTCCTTTCCGAGACCACCCGCTTCGTGAAGAACTTGAGCGAAAGGTCTCATCCTTAACCTAGACCGAGCACGCCTGTGCAAACTTGGCGAGGTCTAGGTCTGTTCCCCAGGACACAGCGCTGGTGTCCATTAGTGCTGTCCTGGTTCCCTCAACCGTGAGAAACCGCTGCCTTTTCCCCCCCAGGGTACAGTGCTGGTGTCCATTGGTACTACCCTGGGTTTTTCCCTACCCGTTTCAGTATTTCCTTATAAGTTAAATTACTGCCTACCTGTATTTTCCGAACCGAATAAACCTTGCACCGAGTACCTGGATGTAAAACATTCCTTCGGTTCGATTGTTTTGAATCGATCCGCACCAGTTTTATAGCTGGGGTTTTGTTGAATCGAACAGGTTTCAGTGGCTTGTTCTTTAATCATTCCTTAAAAGAATTAATTGGAATTAATTATAGATTCAAAGAGTCAAGGACCTTGAGTTCATAAAATTCCTTTCCAATTCCCGAATTATAAATTATACTCACCGTACATTATCCTTAACCCAAAGATCCAGACTGCCCTTCTGGCCTCTGGGTAACTGTTGAATCCTTCCATTTAATTAAAACGAAGCAGATTTGCTTTTACTTTTGTTCATAGGTCAGCCTCAGCTGTCAATCTTGACGTCAACGCGCAGACAACACTTACTGTAAACTGGTGTTCGCGCTGCCAACCCTGACGAAAATCCCCAACTGCCGGCGGGAATTCAAATACAAATATTTTTACTGTTTTACATCAATTGTTTATTTTTTTTATTTTATAATTACAATTTCTACTCAGAATACCTTGTACATAGTGTAAATAAATATTGCTAATCAGGTTTAAGCATCCGTTTTAATTTTAAAGCACAACTCGACCCCTGGACAACTCAGAGCTACCCGAACCTACAAATTTTGCAACGTCCACCCTTATTAGCCGGGGGTGAAACGTTACACGCTGACTGATATATGTTTTCCGACTTACCTAGCCGGTCCTCGATAATGACCGTTTCACACCTTATTTGATCGATAAACCATTTCTCAGGGTTCGGACCTCGATATGAATTATATCGCGATAAGGAAGGTTACAAACGAGCACACCACGTGATATGCCACCGAGTAGAGAACGTGTCTTTGATAAGCTTGCGTACGCGAAGCCGCAGCCTCGTTCTCATAATCGTCCTCCTCATCCATCGGCTCCACCAAGCATTCAAAATCTGCATACATAGCGAAAGGTTGCGCTAACTCAATTTTAAAATTTTTAAAACTCAATTCCGCTTCATCATCATACGAGGACAACATTACATTTACCGGGTCCACTCTGGAGCAATCCTTGAAATGGAGTTTTAAACTTTTCAGAGGAAAAGTGCGCGAGACATCTATCGCATATGAAAATTTTATGATTCCGCTTTGAAATGTGGGATGCGCATAGTCTCAGTAGGTCTTTTATCCAACAGTAGTGGTTCCTGTTGTTTCCTCGTTGACTCACGTACAAGATTTACATGGTTTCTCTTCTCTTTTCCGGTATGATACAGCGGCCCCGCAATCTTACCTCTTTCTACACAAAAACATTCACGGAAATTTCGGGATACAAGCGTTAAAATTTTGTAATATCGGTTATTTTCACGGGAAAGGAAATTCCACTAATGTTTAATATTTCACTAAAATTGTCCGGGTAGGAGGATGGATGGTCGGCGTTTCGTTCCACCGGATACAACATCGATAGCACGCCGTATGCAAAGCACATATCATCCATGTTTTTCATGTTCACGACCGCATGCTTAGCTTTAATCCAGGCAGGCAGTTCGATATACCCAGAAGCCGATAATGGTTGATATTTGCAGATGTTTATGGCCAAATTAACCACCCACTCCAACACCCAACCGCTACTCCCCGTCTCGAACTCGCTCACCTAAAACATGCAAAGCCACATTAGCTTGATACCACCTATCTACCTACCTCCTTTCTCACCTGAGTTAATTAACTTTTGACCAGATGTATACAATACTATTCCTGGTGGAGAAATATTTCAGTAATTTAAGATCCGAAACGTGAGACTTTGTGTAATCCCCACACAGGACCGCGTTTACCTTTATCGCGATCATTTTCTGCATCGTTTCTTTGATGCGTAACCTAAATAACGCAGAATCAGCCACAGAAAGTCTTCAGGATCCTTGATCGAGTTATTTGCCACCACCCCCGTTCTTAATCTGCCTTTGAAAGCAGATTCCACCTGTTATACGGCAAATGCCAATTAAAATTATGCGTGCATTTTGCATACCTCATGTCATTCTATGCGTGGAATCTGGTACTTCTCCAAAAGCCCGCGACCTGTCTTTATCATTGATTTAATTCTCGACTCTAATCATTTCAACTGCCCCAATTCGGTTTCTAGGTGTCGCTTTTCACCTACAGTTACTTCACATACCAAAATCCGTTTTGTCATTAACCGTATACTTTCGTGGTTTAACCCGAAAAGCCTCTCCGCCTCCTCGAGGGTTTTACATAAGCTTAATTACTTGAGCGTTATATCAACGATTAATTCCATTGCAACAACTGCAGCAAAGTTACTAATACACAGTAATAATATTCTTTTCGTTTATTATAACCAACGCCTACAAAGATAAGAATGTTTACCGACTCGCTTTTAATAAATCTGCTGAGCTCATTGCACGCTCAGCAGAGATAACTTGTTTATCGAGTCTGACTTATAAAAGTCAAAAGGTTATCGTTCAATACCTTTGTACCAAGACCTTCTACAAATGTTTTGAAATAAAATGCTCGAATATGAAATATCAATTTATTTATTTATTATTATTATTTTCATATATTCGTTTTTGTTCTCAATATAATTATTGTCCTGCAATTTCGTGTAGTACTGTTGGGCAAATAAAATAAAATAACATTGCTAAAGCTTCTCCAAACCAGTTTCTGTAACAAAAAGTAGCATATTCAGCGGTGTTTTCTGATTATCGACTTCTGGAGTCTTTAAAACATTTAACTGTGAATTCAAAGTTCCAGTAGTACCTATCAAATAAATTGGCATAATTCAGTTTTAGGATATTAAAAGCTTTCTTTGGAAAGCGAAATTTGTTGTTGGTTTTTTCAAAACGAATTAAAACTAAAACTAAAAATAGAACCCATTTGCAGCATGTTTATAGCAGCGCAAAAGGCTTTACAAGGACCGACTTAGTGATGCACACTGCAGCTATTGGAGCAGTACATGGATTCTCGAAACTCGACAGGAGGAACATAAATTACTAATTAGGCTTCTTATAGGACACTGCAAGATGAGAAAGCATCTCAGCACAATGGGGAGATAGGTACTAAATGACCCAATTAGCCCTGTGCATTTGTATCGATAATTCGAATAAGTTATCGAATAACGATATTGAAAATATTTTTATTCGATATATCGAATAAATTTTTATTCATATAATGTTATTCGAATAATTTTATTCGAATAATTTTATTCGAATAATAAAATTATATTCGAATAATTTTATTCGAATAATTTTATTCGAATGATTATATTCCAATAGTTTTATTCGAAAAATAATAATAATTAATAAAAAAATTAAAAAACTTATAATTTCCGGAAACATGGTTATGATAGTTACTAATCTGAAAGGCAATTTTTTTATCTATCTAATGGTGCGAAAATTCCAATATGGCGGCCATAAGAAATAAAAAAGTTGAGTATCGAGCTTGAAATCTAGAAGGCCTAAAGACTGATAAGATCAATTCGAATAAGTTATATTCGATATATCGAGTAACGATATTGAAAATATTTTTATTCGCATAAATTCGAATTATTCGATAGTTATTCGTTATTCGATATACCTACAGTGCTTCCCGAAAGTAACGGATAAATTCAATAAAATCGTTGAGAAAAATATTTCAAATAAATGCTCGGACACGTCGACTATTATCTTTAAATTATCATTTAGGGATGTAATTTTCAACCTCCTACCCCCAACCCCTAAGCGCTGCCAACTCCAACTTTAAAAATTCAAATAGCAAAGAATCCTTTCTGATACCTCATCTGATAGCCTTTTTTATGCTGAATATAATAAAGAAAAGTTTTTCAAAATCGGTTGGTAAATAACGAAGATATTGACCAAAATGTATTCAGGCGTTGGTACTGATCTAGCAATGGGTGGTAAAAAACAATTGCAACTTGTTTGCAATTGAATGTAAACAAAATGTAATATTGACATTACTTAGTGGAGTATGTGTTACTTATTATTAACGATTGAAAAAAAATATAACAAAAATGAGATTTACTGAAGCCGAAAGAATCGAAGTTTTAGATGATTGGTGTGAGAGATGGATAGATACATTTTGTTTACATTCAATTACAAACAAGTTGCAATTGTTTTGTACCACCCATTGTAGAACCGTACCAACGCCTGCTCGAATATTGGCAGTTTCATTTGAATACATTTTGGTAAATATCTTCGTTATTTATCAACCGATTTTGAAAAACTTTTCTTTATTATATTCAGCATAAAAAAAGCTATCAGATGAGGTATCAGAAAGGGTTCCTTGCTATTTGAATTTTTAAAGTTGGAGTTGGCAGCGCTTAGGGATTGGGGGGTGGGGGGTTGAACATTTCATCACTAAATGACAATTTAAAAATAAAAATCGACATATCCGAGCATTTATTTGAAATATTTTTCGCAACTATTTTATTGAATTTATCCGGTACTTTCGGGAAGCACTGTATAAAATTTATTCGTTATTCGATACCTACTTTCGGATATCGAACAGGGCTAGCCGCTAGACCCAATGTGCAGAGCGTGTGACATGGAACATGAAACGCCGTTTCACATATTCTGCCAATGTGAAGCATTGGCGGGAAAAAGACTGAGGAGGTTTGGAGTTTCCTTTCTGGAAATACACGAACTCCAGGTCATTCCCCCCAATGACATCTTAGACTTTATTAAATGTACAGCGCTACTTGAAAAAGAATAATTTCACACAGGACGCAATAGGTCAATAATTCTGGCCGCGGTACAGTGGGCTTAACGACCACACTGAAAGGAAAAAAAACGAAAACTCCAGTTTTTAAAAAGTAAAACTTTATTAAAAACATATAAGAAAAAAAATGGAGTAGCAAAATAACTGTGTACTTTACATTTCACGTACTTGTTGCTAACTACACCCCTATTCTGTAAAAAACCGTTCATGAACGGCTCGTTAGCTACTGGCGATCGTTGGCGACTCTCCTATCGACCATTTGAACGATCAGCCTGCGAAAACAATTCTGTAAATGGTCTTGTTCACTACTTCACATCGCGTCGATCTTGTTGCATAGCAAATGATATGTACTTGGCTACAGAAAACTGTTTGCGCATGCGTTAACTATTAAATTTTACCGGTAAACACATTTTTTGGATTTACCGGTTACAATTTACTACCGATGCGACGGCGTTAATACAAGCATTGAATATTGTAGTAGGTCATACAACTGTTTAGTTCCAATTACTCAGCTACCGTTGTGCCATGGATGATAAAAAGAAAAGATCTTTAAACAAACAAGACAACATTATATTATGTTGTATAGTAATGAAAGTAATGAATGTTTCCAAACAAATAATATGATCCTGGTGCCCATTCTTAAAGTAGAACATAATTTACTATGCGCCGATAAAAAGTAGTATCTTAAAATAGAAATCCCATTATAGAAATAATAAATATTAAATAAAATATCGATTTTAACTGGAAATAAGAAAATGTATTTGCCTTAGGTATACAGGGTGTTTCTTAAATCGCGGACACGGAGCACAGGACTACATTCCCCTCCAGATACCAATTGGAAAAATATAATACAATAATGCCCGTTCTTCGCTAGTTTCAGAGTTATTCTTCGTCAAAGATTGGGATTCAATTCCTTTATGCTTTGGAAAAACGGGTAAATTTTAACCGTTCCGCATTGTTCATCAATCAAATATTAAATCTTATTAAATTTGGAATTTTTTATACGTTGTATTCCTTCCTCCGAAGACATTCTTTCTGATAAATATCTGTTGTTAAATTTTTTTCAATATGTTGCAACAGTGTATTGTAGCTATAAGGTTATTACCTAGGAAACTTGTTCATACTGCCTTATTAAAACACCAAACGTTTAAAAGAAAGTCCGTGCAAGCATGCGCAATGTTGTCAAATTTAAAATTTTTAAAATGCGAATAACTCGGAAACTAAATACATTAGGACAAAATCGCTTATACTTTTTCAACTCAGTTTTAAGATGAGAATCGAGTAGTGCTCTCCGTGTCCGCCATTTAAGAAACACCCTGTATATACCTACGTATTTCGGCATCAATAGAGAATATTATAATAAGGCCCGGTTTATTCACCTACCAGTAAAGTCCCGAGTAGCTACTTGACAATAGTCCTGTTACCCGGGTAACCTATATAGTTAATTGTCAAGTAGTTACTGGGGACTTTACTGGTAGGTGAATAAACAGAGCCTAAGAATAACAAATGAGTACCTAATGATTTATACGGCAACTATACTTAATTCCATTTAGGGCAGGCCCAGTCAAATTAGCCAAAAAATTGGCAAACAGAAGAAAAACATCCCGAAGTTTTGAAATTTGGCACAGTTCTTCATTCGAGTGTTCTGCATAACATACTAAAAGTCCCCGAGGGTGGAGGGTGAGCGCGAGGCAGGAGGGGGGCCTAAAGGTCCCATTTTTAACTTTTCCTTAAATATCTCGGAAAATATTGAGTTTAGCAAAAAACTAGCCTTGCACAAAATTATACTAGACTTCATTCTCTACAAAAAATGTTCTATTCATATTTTCCGTAGTGTCAATAGTTTTGGAAATAGAGTGGGGGAAGTTTTGAAAAAAATCAAAAATCGTGTTTTAGGGTTTTATTCGGGTTTTATTTGTTTAAATCAATCATGTGTTCATTATGTTTATAGATTGTATGCAGTGAACACTAAATAGTCAGTGATGCTTTCACCAGTCTTATACCATTGTAACCCGCCTTAGTGAGAAGTATAATACGTTTCTCTATTTGATTTCATCTTGTTAACAGCGTTACTAATATGTCGGCGCCACTGCAAAAGTGTGTAAATAATTTAAAAGAAATTCAACGACGCCCATGGATTAATGGTTTTCACATGTCGAATGGTCAAAGAGAGTGTTGCACATTTAGCGGCTTGGCATGAAAGCACCGGAAAGCCATATTTCTTTGGAAACAAAGAAATATCGGTCGATGACCATTTTTTTTGTAGTCCGGCATGTGAAAATTATGAAAGAAGCACGGACGGGGCAGGGGTGCTCCCGATCGGACGGAACAGGGCACTCATTACGGCTTGGGGACGACAAGTGTATTGAAGTGCACCCGGACCGTTTATGCTTGCTTATTTAATTTAATTACATGAAATAGTTTTGTGCATTCGATATTAGTTTATTAATAATTTGTGTAATTTAAAGACTAGTTGTTAGTGAAATTATACGTCGGTTGAATTAATAATTTGGTTTTATTATTTTTTTTATTACTTTTGAACTCTTAAATTCAAACATGCCGCGCAAACGATTGGTTCCGCTACGTTCTCGCGGAGCTAATGAAGCTTCCTCTTCGACATCAGAAGTGGGATTGCAACCAAACGCGGAAAATGTTATTAATAATCAAAGTGTGCGCGAAAACCACGATGAAACGCAGGAACGATTGCAGCGTATAGAAGAGCAGCTATCGATGACATCAGTGCCAGTGATAAGCCCTCCATTGCCAGCAGCTTCATATCACTCATATTATGGCAATCTAAAACTGCCTCCGTTCGACCCAACTTCAAATTTCGCGGATGCTGCAGGTTGGTGCGCAATTGTGGATTTGTGGGTGAATAAACAAAATCCAGACACGATGGAACTGGTAATGACATTGTCTGCAGCATTGAAAGGGGAGGCTGCAAGTTGGTTAATTTCCGCTAAACCAACTGAACGAGAATGGCCTGCGTTACGCGCGGAATTTTTGGCTGTTTTCGCAAAGCCAGTAGACCCGCTAGAACAGTTTTCGGAAGCCGTCGGTGGGAAAAGAATTGTTCCAGAGAACACCCCATTAATTGAGGAAATGTTGCATTCGATGCGAACCATCCTCGCACTTTTGAAGAACCGAGAGAGCGACGAAGCCTTTGCTGTACTTGTGGCATGTTACTTTGGTTCCACTCGCAATGGTTTGGTGAGACGAAGGTACCAAGCCGAACAACCGCGTGACGCAAAAAGTATGTGCACGATGTTACAAGGGAGAATTGATAAACGACCAGCGCTATTTCCTTCTGGTCATCACACCGGAGCGAAGCGACTGGCTTTATCGCCTTCCGCGAAAAATGAAAAGTCCAATTTTTCTGGAAAATGCTATCTTTGTCGACGAACTGGACATCGTGCTGCTCAGTGCCGAAGTTATCGTCGTCCGTCAACTGAAACTCCTGGAGGAAGTCGCCCTCAGGGATCAAGAACCATCACCTGTTTCGCCTGCGGCAAACCAGGTCATCTTTCGCCAAACTGTCCCGAGGTTCACCGGAAGTCGAAGCATGAAGTTTCCCATAAGCAGGTCAACATTTGTGAAAAACAGGCCGTACCTTTGGGAGAGCTGCAAATTAAGTCTGGTGAGACCTTTCCTTTTTTGTTTGATACAGGCTCAGATTGTTCTCTGGTTAAAGAAAGCATTGCAAATAGTTTTGATGGTAAACGTTTTAATAATTCGACCGCACTGAAAGGCATTGGTCACGGCTCTTCCTTTTGCAATACCCAAATTTTAACGGTAATAGAAATTCAGGGACTTTTCATTGAACTTTTATTTTTTGTAGTACCTGACGATTTTATGTCTGCGAAGATTATAATTGGTAAAGATTTAATAGCACAAAAGATTAATGTTCACGTTAGCTCAGCTGGTTTATGTTTCATTCGGGAATTACAAGTTCAAAGCTGCGAACAAACAATAATGAAATTTGGTGAAATCAAAACGGACTTAAGCGCCGCCGATAAAGAAAAGCTGATCAACCTATTGTCAAAGTATCAAAATAATTTTATTGTAGGTGTTCCTTCAGGGCGAGTGAGCACTGGTAATTTAGAAATTAGGTTAAAAGATTCCAATAAATTTGTTCAACGAAGGCAATATAGACTAGGGCCTGACGAGCGTGAAGTAGTTCGAAAAAAAATTGCAGAGCTACTCAACGCGGGTGTTATTAGACCAAGCTGTTCACCTTTTTCAAGCCCATTAATTTTAGTTAAAAAAAAGGACGGATCAGATCGCGTGGTTGTAGATTTTCGCGAATTGAATGCGAATACGGTGCCTGATAAGTATCCTTTACCACTAATCAGTGATCAGATTAACCGTTTACACGGAGCTTACTATTTTACTTCACTTGATATGGCCTCGGGCTTTCATCAAATACCAGTACACCCTGATACTATTGAAAAGACTGCGTTTGTTACTCCTGATGGACAGTACGAGTATTTAACAATGCCGTTCGGTTTAATGAACGCAGCTTCAGTATACCAGCGCAGCATAGATAAAGCTCTAGGCGATCTACGAAATACTTTCGCAATTGTTTATATCGACGACATTTTGATTCCATCCTCCTCAATCTCTGAAGGGATGGAACGTCTCGAAATTGTTCTTAACACGCTAGTCGAAGCCGGTTTCTCATTTAACATTCAGAAATGTAATTTTTTTAAATTAGAAGTCGAGTACCTGGGATTCTCCGTGCGAGCAGGAGAACTTCGTCCGAATCCCCGTAAGACTTCCGCGTTATTAAATTCACCTATACCAAAAACTCCAACGCAGGTACGTCAATTCCTCGGTTTAGCGTCTTATTTCCGCCAATTTATTCCAAACTTTTCAACTACAGCAGCACCATTGTACCAATTAACTGCTACCTCAACAAAAAAAATTAAATGGCTTCCAAAGCATGCCGAAGCGCGAGATAAACTTATTCGTTTGCTAACCTCCGAACCCGTATTAATGATATTTGACCCTAATTTGCCCGTGGAGCTCCATACAGACGCGAGTTCCGATGGTTACGGATCGGTACTTTTTCAAAAAAAGAACAACAAACTTCATCCCGTTGCGTATTACAGTAAACGTACCACGGAACCTGAATCTCGGTATCATTCATATGAACTTGAGACTTTAGCAGTAGTTAATGCCGTCAAGCATTTCCGTCATTTTCTGGTAGGGCGACATTTTACAGTTTTCACGGATTGCAACTCACTTAAAGCGTCCCGAACAAAGCATGATCTTACTCCGCGAGCACACCGTTGGTGGGCCTTTCTTCAAGCTTTCGACTTTGAAGTGGTTTACCGTGAAGGAAAACGTATGAAGCACGCAGATTACTTCTCTAGAAATCCTGCATCAATTAACAACGCAAAGAATGTGCAAGAACAAAATTCTGTAAAAAATATTGTTCAGGTAATTAGTTTACAAGCGGATTGGCTCTCCGTTGCGCAACAGCGCGACGACGGAATTGTTAAAATTATCGCCGCATTTAAAACTAATGAACTCGATACTGATGTTGCAAAAACGTATGACGTGCGCGACAATGTTTTGTTCCGAAAAATTGAGCGCCGTGGTCGAACGCGATATCTTCCAGTGGTTCCTAGATCAATGATTTGGTCAATTATTAATCACGTGCACACAGATTTAAAACACCTGGGCTGGGAGAAGACTTTAGATAAGTTATATGAATTTTATTGGTTCCCTAAAATGTCTAAAAATGTTAGAAAATTCGTTGACAACTGTTTAATTTGTAAAACTTCAAAAAATAAATCCGGTAAAGCACAAGTGCAAATGCATCCAATACCTAAAATTTCGCAACCATGGCACACTATTCACGTAGATATATCTGGAAAATTAACTGGAAAAAGCGATAACAAAGAATACGTATTCGTAATTATCGACGCTTTTTCGAAATTTGTTTTATTACGCCGCATCAGTTCTTTAACTGCAGAAGTGGCCCTCAATTGACTAAAAGAATTCACTTATTTGTTTGGTGCTCCTACACGCATAATTAGTGATCAAGGCAAGTGCTTTACGAGTAGCGAGTTTCGCAATTTTTGTACAAAATTCAACATTGACTTACATTTTATTGCCTACGGCGTTAGCCGAGCTAATGGGCAAGTCGAGCGAGTCATGCAGACGTTAAAAAATACGTTAACGACAATTGAAACTGCAAGCGAAAAAAATTGGCAGGATAGTTTAGGTGAAGTTCAATTAGCATTGAATAGTACAAAACATAGAGTTACTGAGTTTAGTCCCGCCGAACTTTTATTCGGTGCCTCGATACGCTCTTTAGAATTACAAAAAATTTCCCATAAACTAACAAACGAAAAAGAAAATCATGTTTCTTTACCGGAGATGCGTGAAATTGCTAATAAGAATATTGTGAAAGCATCACAGAATGATGCACTCCGTAAAAATATGGGAAAAGCCGTAATTAAGCCATTTTCAGTAGGAGATTTTGTGTTTAATAAAGTCAATGAAAGAATGATCTCGAAACTTGATCGAAAATTTAGGGGACCTTTCAAAATTATTGCGATCGCAGAAAACAATCGTTACGAAGTAGTTAAGCCTACAGACAAAGGTAAAGGCAGAACCTTTAAGTTTGTTCACGATCAGCTTATCAGAGTACCAGAGGGGCAAGGGGAGGTTCCCGTTCAATCAGATTCCGATAATGAGAATCAGCATGAGCCAGTGTCGGCGTAAAAATTGTAAGCAATGGGTAAACTTTTACCGCAATTGTTTTTGTGCTAGGTTGCTGTTTTATTAGTTATGGCATGCATAAAATTGTTAATCCTGATACAAATTCAGAAGGCATAATAAATTGGTACTTGAGGTGGTCTATCCTGGCAAATAATCTGTGCCAGATGAGGAAAATTGTAGTCGAACCCGGCGTATTTGTTGTCGGAAGGGGTAGATGAGATACCCATAAGTTTATCCTGGCGATTTTGTTTGGTGCGCCAGAAGAGATACGTGAGTTATCTGCCTATGAGTCGATCCCGGCTACTGCTGGAAGGGGTATACGAATTACCTAGCTAATGTTATTGGTTAGTTTTGTTGGATAAACTAGTTTACCAAGTTTATGCAAATTTGATTTTTGAGGTACATTACTTATACCTAGTTTATGTTAATTGGTCTAAAAAGGAGATTTGGAGTAAAAGTAGTCAGGATAGACGAGCGTTGATTGAAAACTTAACTGTTGTTTGATTTACAGGTGTACTCCCGTAGACTAAGTGCCCGAGGGCGTGCACAGTGTCAGTATGGCCGTGTCGGCGCCACTGCAAAAGTGTGTAAATAATTTAAAAGAAATTCAACGACGCCCATGGATTAATGGTTTTCACATGTCGAATGGTCAAAGAGAGTGTTGCACATTTAGCGGCTTGGCATGAAAGCACCGGAAAGCCATATTTCTTTGGAAACAAAGAAATATCGGTCGATGACCATTTTTTTTGTAGTCCGGCATGTGAAAATTATGAAAGAAGCACGGACGGGGCAGGGGTGCTCCCGATCGGACGGAACAGGGCACTCATTACGGCTTGGGGACGACAAGTGTATTGAAGTGCACCCGGACCGTTTATGCTTGCTTATTTAATTTAATTACATGAAATAGTTTTGTGCATTCGATATTAGTTTATTAATAATTTGTGTAATTTAAAGACTAGTTGTTAGTGAAATTATACGTCGGTTGAATTAATAATTTGGTTTTATTATTTTTTTTATTACTTTTGAACTCTTAAATTCAAACATGCCGCGCAAACGATTGGTTCCGCTACGTTCTCGCGGAGCTAATGAAGCTTCCTCTTCGACAAATATGTAAAGCAATAAAAGCGGCGTTATGTTACCTCTTATGTTTCTCAGAAAAGCGGGTGCAGAGGTGTAATACTGGTGAGAACAGTTGTCACTGACTGTACATTGGTATACATTATGTTTATTTAACATTACGTGAATCTAACAAAAAATCTTGACTTTAAAGTACCTAATTGAAATTATTGGATAAATGTCTATGATTTCAAAATAATAATAATAAAAAGTACCTAACAATAATAAATATTGCTTTTTGAATACAAAATTATTATTAAACAAGCTCTATGCATTAGCAATAGTAACTTATAAACAAAAAGAAAAATGAAAAATCTATACGCGAAAAATATGATCGATGAGGAAGCAACGAGTCTCTGGCAATATGACAGCTTTAAGGGATGTAGTCGTCAATAACAATCATCATCTAACATAGAGCCCACATCGATTCCTCCTCATCAAGCAATGGACCATTTGTACGGAATCCTTGGTAGCTAGTACAAATAGAGCTGCATTTCATACCAGCTTTTTCTTTTAGGCCCGGAATTACAATCTCAGTTTAAACCACAGCCTGCGTCCCAGTTAAACTTCGGAATACAAAGAGAAATCTTGGGGATATCCGAAGTTAAAGTTGTTAAACTGCACTCTATGGTTTAAACTGTTATTGTAATGCCGGCCCTTAGACAGCCACATCTCTCTTCACAAAGTGCCTGTACATCTACAGAAAAAGGAGTTTAACACAGAATTGGAGTGATGGGTCCAAGGTTTATATTGGCTTCAAAGTGCCACGAGCCCCTCGCCACCTTCCACGCTTGTCATATTTGTTCCGCAGCCATTCTTGTACTAGCAAGTGACGACTATTTTATAGCTCTGTGTTCTAAGGTTTTCATGTTTTTCATCTCTTTTCGTCACTTATCAAATTTTGGATACCTTTTGCACCCAATTGGCTGCCATCACTACGAGACACCTCCTTTTCACATATGAAACACTTTTGGGACATAATTCCCACACACGCGCAATACTACCTACTTTAAAGCAGAAACGCAAACTATGTATATACCAATATAGGGCAGTATGTTGGGATATTGACTTTATTTTTTGTTTATTTTTTTTATGTTAGTTACCAAATTTGTGTATAAAAACACATAATGTCAAAAGTCTTATAAATATTTTTTATTCAAGATTTTATTGTTTAAAGTTGTAACATAAAGTTATTTACTGTTGGAGAGGAGAAGAATCTCCTATTATAATAAATAAAAGAAAAGTTCATAAGAATATTAACATATATAGTGTACAATGCATACAATCTATAAACATAATAAACGCTATGTATGAAGTAATATGCATGTATGTATATTTTATGATTGATTTCAACAAATAAAACCCGAATAGAACCATAAAAGATATTTGATTTTTTTCAAAACTTCCCCCACTCTATTTCCGAAACTATTGACACTACGGAAAAAATGAATAAAACCTTTTTTGTAGAGAATTAACTCTAGTATAATTTTGTGTAAGGCTAGTTTTTCGCTAAACTCAATATTTTCCGAGATATTTAAGGAAAAGTTAAAAATGAGACCTTTAGGCCCCCCTCCTGCCTCGCGCTCACACCCCACCCTCGGGGACTTTTAGTATGTTATGCAGGACACTCGAATGAACAACTATGCCAAATTTCAAAACTTCGGGATTTTTTTCTTCTGTTTTGGCTAATTTGACTGGGCATATTTCAAAATCACCGAAATACATATAAAGGTCCGCGCGCACTTGTTCGGTTCGGAACAGTCCGATCGGAAAAAATCAAAATAAAGCTCCACCAAGCTAACAAATGCCGCGGAAATACATGTAAATTAATGGAATTACGTTGATTCGGTACGGCACCATCCTTTTCGTCCCGTTCTTACCTATAGACTGATCGGACTTTCGGAATTTTTTAACATCTGTAGTATACTTAGACCATAGGCTAATAACACCTTAGACCTCTCACTAATGGTCATGAAAATGTAAGAGGTTGGGGTTTCTGGCAATAGGGGCGCTTCTATCGCCTGATGTTTTCGAACAAGCTACGCGTTACGTTCCTGAATGTGATTATTAAAAGAGACCCTCCTACCTTAGTTCCGTCGGTTCTAAATGCAGTTTTGAGCGTAGTAAAGAGGCTTACTGGAGATGAAGATAACAGATAGGTAGGACCCTACAAGCTTTTGTTATGATGAAATGTTATAAAGCGTCCTATAGCTGATGAATTATTATTATTTTCAGTCATTTCATCAAGAAAATCTTGCTAATTTTTTTTACTTTTGTATCTATTAGAGCTACAAAAATGGAGTTCTGGCTGCCGCGTTTGGGTGTAATTGTAAAATAATCAAGCATTATAAATCTGTTAATAATTATGATTAGATATGATGACTATTTCGTTATAAATTCTAATTTGGTTACTATATTATTTTCAATTATTTATTTTCAATTCGATGTAAATGGGTTTAAAACAATATCCGTTTAACAAGAAGTGAAAGAATTAGTAATTTCCTAAATATGTACATTAAATATTAACAAATAAAGCAAAAATTTCTGCTATTACTATGATAGTAAACGCTGCAATATAAAGTATGATCATGTATGATCAAAACTGATTTTCATCTAGAATGTTTATTTAATTTAATTATTTAACCTATTTATTTATGTGTGTATATGCATTATGTTGACGTTATGCTTAATAAAAGATTTATTATTAGTATTAAATATTTTCTTTAAATCTAAAAACTGTCAACATTTATAACAACTCCAAGTCGAATTCATCATGCAATATGAACGACGACAGAAATAAATAAAACGAAAATATCCACATCCTTTAAAATGTGAAAGCGGTGGTTGCCAATTTGTTATCCTTACCTAATTACCTATTTTACAGTTGTGCAGGTATTTAAAACTTGATTTAGTACGCAGTCAAGCTATGCTTGTTCAACTACATGTAGCAAAGAAAATTACCTACAACGCCACCTGCCGCCGAAAACCCATACAATTTCCCGTGTGACCAGGTTCCCATCAACATTAGAGGTCTAAGGCATAGGCTAATAACACCTTAGACCTCTAATGTTGAGGGAACCTGGTCACACGGGAAATTGTATGGGTTTTCGGCGGCAGGTGGCGTTGTAGGTAATTTTCTTTGCTACATGTAGTTGAACAAGCATAGCTTGACTGCGTACTAAATCAAGTTTTAAATACCTGCACAACTGTAAAATAGGTAATTAGGTAAGGATAACAAATTGGCAACCACCGCTTTCACATTTTAAAGGATGTGGATATTTTCGTTTTATTTATTTCTGCCGTCGTTCATATTGCATGATGAATTCGACTTGGAGTTGTTATAAATGTTGACAGTTTTTAGATTTAAAGAAAATATTTAATACTAATAATAAATCTTTTATTAAGCATAACGTCAACATAATGCATATACACACATAAATAAATAGGTTAAATAATTTAAATTAAATAAACATTCTAGATGAAAATCAGTTTTGATCATACTTTATATTGCAGCGTTTGCTATCATAGTAATAGCAAAAATTTTTGCTTTATTTGTTAATATTTAATGTACATATTTAGGAAATTATTAATTCTTTCACTTCTTGTTAAACGGATATTGTTTTAAACCCATTTACATCGAATTGAAAATAAATAATTGAAAATAATATAGTAACCAAATTAGAATTTCTCACGAAATAGTCATCATATCTAATCATAATTATTAACAGATTTATAATGCTTGATTATTTTACAATTACACCCAAATGCGGCAGCCAGAATTCCATTTTTGTAGCTCTAATAGATACAAAAGTAAAAAAAATTAGCAAGATTTCCTTGATGAAATGACTGAAAATAATAATAATTCATCAGCTATAGGACGCTTTATAACATTTCATCATAACAAAAGCTTGTAGGGTCCTACCTATCTGTTATCTTCATCTCCAGTAAGCCTCTTTACTACGCTCAAAACTGCATTTAGAACCGACGGAACTAAGGTAGGAGGGTCTCTTTTAATAATCACATTCAGGAACGTAACGCGTAGGGCCGTGCATGAATTGCGCACTTTTCTAATCCCTAATCCTTTGGTATGTTGATTACCTGTTAATGACACATGAACTGGGCACTGTACCTCCTAATCACCCGATATGAACCCTTGTTTATTTGTCATTAATTTAAGTTACTTAGGAGAACAGTTACATTAATTGTAGAACAACAAAAGCACCCATCGAAAAAACGCCGCCTAATTTACCCTAAACTGTTAGAGAAACAATTAAGATTTTACAAAATTCGTGTTATACAACTATTAAAGGTAAAAATTTCGTATCGGCTGCTAGTGAAGAACAAATAATGGTATTTTCATGTAAAACCAATCTGCGAGCATTGTGCAGCTCAGAGAAGGTTTATTTAGATGGAACTGGTAAACTCATACAACCAAATAAAAGCTAAATTAGGTGCTCGAACTGTCTCCCATTAAAGTTTTACTTAACAATTTTTCAAATTTAAAAAATGAACATAGCAGAAACTGTCAACTTCAAGGTCACGATACTTACTATTCGGATGCAGAATGACATCCTCTGTCGAAATCCGTCAAAAAAAGTATAGGGTGCCATTTAAAAAAAATTACTCTGACGTCACCACAAGAAAATGACGGTCTCAAAAAAAATTGAAACACCTTAAAATATGCGCCATAATTTAAATCGCTATACTACCTGTGCGAGCGTTTTCTTGAAAAAACATTATTTTGGGAGATAATGAATTTATTCCATACTTTTTACTCACCCTGTATATAGTTTTTAAGTAGCGAGTATTGTAATGCTGTCTTTCTGTATTTTCTGTTAATAAACCAAGAAATAACTTAATCCTGATTTTATTGCCCAGTGCCCAGTTCAGTTGTAACTTAAATATTTAATCCGAGGTCTGGTGCCGAATTCAGGTGGTGTAATTAAGTCCCAGGTAAGCGGTGCCCAATTCGTGTCCGGCCACCCTGGCCACGCGTAGCTTGTTCGAAAACATCAGGCGATAGAAGCGCCCCTATTGCCAGAAACCCCAACCTCTTCCATTTTCATGACCATTAGTGAGAGGTCTAAGGTGTTATTAGCCTATGCTTAGACTGAACCGAACCGACGCAATGCGCGGGCTGCCATTCATTTCCATTCATTTTAGTGTTGAAAACACTTATACGGAGGCAAGTTATAGGTTCTCGCGTCACGAAATATCGTCACGCGGGATCTAAGTAGGGTGCGAGCATGCGGAGTTGGTTGCGTTGTCGGACTACACGCGTTGTTCTGTAAGCGGTTGCGCAGAAGCGTTAATGCTGTCCTTACAAAATATCCGAAAATATTTTTGTTGTGAATACCTTCACTGGAAAGGAAAACAAAACCAAAAAATACAAAATGTTCAGAACGTAATAATAATCTATTTTTACCAAATGTTTCTTCTGCTGATATTCTGTAATATTATATTATAATATACACACTTATATATTCATTTCTGATTTATTCTCATAAAATTATATATTTTGATTGCGCAATTAAACACTTGGGTAATCGAGCTGCAGAGCAGCTTATAGGTACGCATCTTCGCAAAATTGTGCCAAGCTGAGGGTTTTGCCCCCAAAATAAGGGACTTTTAAAATTTTACCATTGAATTCCATATGTAGCGTAATTCAATTCTACACCCTGTATAGGTATTCACTTAGTTTATTAGTTTAGGCAAGTAAGCAACATTTATAGCGAGTGGTTGGTCATATCGGTCATATCCCTGTACATAAGCCGTTTACATTGCTTATCACGTTTATGCGAATTCCTGCTCCCCATTTTTATGGAACAAATTGGTAATGGTCCCAAATTAAAGAGATTAATATTCCGCGTCGTTCAATTTTAAGAATTCTTTGTATAATAAATAATATAAAAATAAATATATAAAATTTAAATACCTACATATGAAAGTACATTCGAAAAATATGAGTATTTTTTGTTTTGACAAGTGCAGCACCTCCTATTTTTTAAATAGCTACATTTTTAAATTTTATATTGTTATGTTGAAGAAATAGTACACAAAGAATTTTTAACGCGGAATATTATTCTCTTTAGTTTACTACCATTACCAATTTTTTCAAGCTGATATCAAAAAAACTGGCAAACGCTTCCTGAACTTACAGTCGTCAAAGTTCAAAATTGGTAACAGTAAAGAATGCTGCTCTTTCAAAATAGTTACTTGATGAGTATATTCAGTAATAGCTAAAATTTTTTACCATTGATCGTTTAACTTAACTTCAATTTAATTGTCGACTGTAATCGCTGTTTTTACGATTGTGAAATATTTAAACATCAACAAATTATATCAACTATAAATGTAAATATCCAGCAACAGTCAATGAGGTGCTTATTACCAAGTTAGAATATATAAAACATAAATGGCAAGAATGGGAGAAGAAGAAAAAATAAATTTTATTATAGATTACTTAGATACAAAATCAAAATTAGTTTCCTTTTTAGTGCGATATCCTGCATTACCTGAAACCTGCACCACAATTTTTACTCACTCTGTATATTCGATTACCGTATTAAATATACATCGTGTTTGTTTTCAACACCCTACGATGGTTGCAAGAATTGCGAGATCTGTGCATTTTTGATTTTAGCCGATCGAACGGAACCGAACCGAACAAGTGCGCGTGCTCCTTAAAGCAAATAAAAATCTTGTTATTTCCAGTTAAGATGGATATTTTCCTGCAAGTTGGAATTAGTGAGCAGAATTCTTATTCTTTCTAATTCGCCTAAAATTATCTGTACTACCTAAATTATTATGAGTCCTGGTCAAGCCGAAAACAAGTATAGTTGGACCCAGTTCTGCAGAAAGCGACAAACCCACATGGTAGCAAAATCTGAGCTAATGTCATTTTTCGACAGCTTTTATCCCATTCTTCAGTTTGCATAAGACAACCAACCGCTATGCTAGCATTTTACGAGAGAAAACAATCGTTAGTGAAATATGCTTATTTTATAATCAGGGATTATTTATTTGCAGAAAACATATAAACGACATGTTCCACAAATAAAATGTTCTAATATCTATTAATTTATTGCAGAATGCATCCAACCCGCATAGTCGTCTCTCGCTAATATTTTAAACAACACAATTTATAGTTTATAAAAAAGTATTTTCCAATTTTGTGACAAATGTACTCTTTGTGGGTTGGATGGTTTCTGCAGAACTGGGTTCAATTATTATAAAAATTAATATTTTAAAATCACACAAACACTGAAATAACTATGGAAAGGTGGATCGTAAACTGAACGTTAGCAACGCAGACGCCGTTCACTTAACGAGATATTTCTACAGATAAAACCGTTGGTGATTGAGGGTAGGAGTTACAGAATAACGTTAGAGCGAAAAATCGTTCAAACGGTAACTGTTGCGGAAAGAATCGCTAACGAGTCGTTAGAAGTTACAGAATAGGGATAAAAGCTTATAAGATCAAACGTATAGTTAATAACAGCAAAATACAATATGTAACTCGCGTTTGTAAGAAATTACATGCGTTTTCCTATGTTCACGAAAAAGTGTCCATGCGTTAAATTATGGCCTCAACTGATAGTTAATAGATTAAGGCCCGATTTTAAAATACTAGTATACAGGGTGATTCAAAAATGGCGCATAAGCTCTTCAGTACGTTGTAGGCAATAATAATTGTAGTGTAGGAAAAATATTAAAAAATTTCTTAGCCGCTAATTTGCTGAGAAATGAAGAAGTTAAGTTGAGAACTCAACTTTGAATTCATGTGGATTTTGAAACTTCTCATCATTTCATATAAATAATTTAAGTATTTTTTCATAGTGGGTAATAAATAAAATGCTTATAACACCTCATTATCCTGAAATATTAGCTTTCAAAATTGATATTTTGTACCAAGTTGTTTGAAAAAAATATGTGGCAACGATGTTTGAAACTTTTAATAAGCTCACTATGTAAATGAAAGGAAATAAAAGCCACTCATATACTACATAGCTGCACCCGTGTTGCCAAATCTACAATTTACTTCTGTTAACTACAACTACAAAAATGTAGCAGCTAAAATTTTTTTATGATTTTTCTACAGTTTCAATAACCGTCCCCTACAACGTACTGAAGAGCTTATGCGCCATTTTTGAATCACCCTGTATATAGTAAATTCCAAAACTTTATGTACTTCAAGGTCATACGAACTAAGTTATGGACATACGTGCGCCGATGTAGCTGGTCCAGATCAGTGCAGGAGATATATATTTTTTTGTTCCTTTTAATGTTCTAAGTTTTTCACTTTACCCTCAATTTACAATTTTTAATGATTGCTACACTTATTAAGATGTATAATTCAAGTTACGCCGCTGTAATTGTCAATTTGACAGTTCTGCGTACGTCGTTGTACACTTCAGTTGTATGACCTTGAAGTACATAAAGTTTTGGAATTTACTATACCTGGAATAAGTTATTCCCAGATGAATTGCCTTGGTTACAATTCTTATAACAATTGTAACCATAACCATTTCAATTGATCGAGAAATAACTTATTCCAGGTACTTACCTACTTACACTAGTATTGTAAAATCGATCCTAAATAAAAGAGAGTAACCGATGGTTACTACAGCTCCACCAAGCCTACAAAGTTAAAAAGGAGCGTGTCCGGTGCTGATATACACAGTTTTTGAAAATACAGTCAAAATAAAAACATTTAGGGGCCAAATTTAAATAATCGTGAATACTTTTCATTCGAAGAATTCTATGACCTTCCGAATGATATTTCTGGCTTCAGAATGCATTATCTTCCTCGATTTAACATTCATACTTAAATAGATTTTAAACGTCAAAACAGTCTGACAAACACTGACATTATTATAAAATTTCAAACGTCTATTGAATTTTTTTAATGAACGTACTTTTGCGTAGGATTGTTTCCTATTACACAGTATATCGCCTATTAGATGTATTGTCGCGCTTTGTCTTTTAAAATTTAGATATATTTCCCGGGGCATTTGTAAGCTTGGTGGAGCTGTATAAAACCGCACAAAATTTATAAACAATGTAAACGAAAATGGTATAGGTACCTACCGACTTATTGTACGATCATAGACAAAATTGTTTATTGGAGGTACGTAAACACTCATAATATAAAGTAGTTGGGATATAAACTTTCTCGATTTAAAATTTACATTGGTATGAAGTATGAAATTTGATAATAAACCGTGTAACCAAATTTGTAAAATAAATATTCCTAGCATTGGTCTTCGCACGATCATTGCATTATTAATTGGGTGTCTGCTGCAATCATCCAGAATCGTATGTATTTTATTACACATTAATTAATTAATTCTGTTGGATTTTGTTATTTTGAAAAGCTAGGTGTTTTTATTTATTTCGCAAGTTGGTTTTTTAATTTCTCTTGTGGTTTTTAATTACGGATAGCTACTTACCTTATTTTTTAACTATTTGTACAAATTATCAGGAAATCACCACTTCCTTAAGGGATTGATTTTTAGATATTATATTAGACGTAACATTTTATATCACCATCCTAATAGATGATTATCGTCTGTCATTTATAAGATATGGCGTGAAATGCATTATTCTACTATTAACTGTAAAATTCCTATTTTTAATAAAGAAGTGTGGTTTGGAAACGATACAAGGTTCCGCTAGACTGCGTGGTGATAAGCGTTAAATATAAGAATGTTGATAATCTCATATTGTTTTACAAACTCTTTGCTCAGAACCTTTTGTATTAGATAGGTACTCCTATATAATTAATTGTACGATATGTATAAATTGATAGGGAATACCTTATGAAAGTAATTTATAATTTAAATTTATGTTATAAAACTGCTAGAAATTGTCTGATAAATTGATGTAGCTATAAATTAATTTAAATATTTTTTTAATAATTCCAAATTAATTCTAAATGTCCAAATTAAAAACCTGTACGTATCATATCATAGATAATTGTTCTTTATGCTACCTAGTCCCTTTCTTTGAAATTTTGAACACAGATTGTTTTCCAACATTTTGTGGGAACAATCTGGGATTTGTCTGCTTTTGGAACCGTTCATACATTTATGCTGTATGACTAGTTTGTGGTGTCGTGGTACAACGGACTCTAGTAAACTGCATACACTCACAATATGTGATGCTATACTTTTGACCAATTTCTAAATTTATTTTTAATGTAATTAATCCATCTGAAGATGCACAGGGTGTTAAATCGAAAAAGTATCCAAAACATTAAGCACAATATGCAGTAGGTACTAACAAAAATAAGACAAAAAGGTGGTATAAACATATATCGAAAAACCCTTCCGGCTTCCCCGAAATAGGGTCGAATAAAGTGTTATCTGGGGGGTTATCTGCAGAACAACTAAAAATAAAATTTTGAATTGTTGTATATAGGCTTAATTTTTTATGCCTAATTTAATGGTCAAAATTAATTTTTCAAATTGTTTTTGTATACGATACTCTTTTTAATTCTGATTTAAAATTAAAAATTATCATATATTTCTACATAAAGTACTAGGTACTACCTACTCTTGCTAAATTTCTAAAAATGTATCCCTTTTCAATAAAAAGATGTTTAAAGATTGTATGCACGCTTTAATTATAATAATCAAGGATATATTTACATGATTGTGATTAATGTAATCAATAGACTTTAACATAAATTTCTTTGATCGTTTATCTTCATCTGATCTTTAGTTAGCTTTGAATTTAATGGGAGTTACTAAATCAGTTTTTGAAATCTTGTTGTGGCTTGATTAGAAATTACTAATTGATGATTGAATAATTGATGATTTTACTCGAAGGAGTTTTCACTGTAGGTAATTAACGTTCGTTCATGATTTACTAAGGCAATGCAATCTGGGCATAAATGTATCATTTTAGAACGTGATAATTCTTTTCTGAAATTTTGGTCAGCGCATTTGATATCTACGATTGTTTTAGAAGTTATCAACCGGATAGCAGAATTTATTTATGATATTTTAATGTTGATTAAATTAAATAAATATGGATACATGTTTGAATGTTGTTAAATGAAAGTAACTGTATTTCACACAACTTGTCATTAGGGATTTTGAAGTGGTTATTTTGATCATAAAAGTATAATTTTTAATGATCGAATTCGATGGAAATGCCATTCTTGACATTAAATAGCAAGGTATTAATTATATAATTTGGTATTCACTAATTTTGGAAATCAGGAGAATTTCGAGGATGACAGTAATTTTATTATTTCTTTGATATAGTAAGTACTTTAGTTGTACTGATTGATTCGAAAAGATGTAGGTAGATATTAAAAATGTGAAAAAATCAGTAAGCTAGGGCAAGAGTGCTAGCTGGGTATAATGTGTTGCCTACATTCCGATGATAAAGTGGACGGTCCATTAAACTTGCAACATGGCTATATTGCACAATAAATGGACTTCACTGTATATCAGAGGCGACTGACATATGTTTTGTGATTGATACACTATAAATCGTTTTATATTTAGAGTGCAGTACCAGCGGTATAATAGGACAATGCTTTTTAAATGGCTCAAAACTGAACAGCGTTGCCGCTACACATCTACTGTATTTGCTGGTTTGGTATAACGAATTCCGGGGAATATAATATGTCCGTAAGACCAACATTGTACTCTAAGTATGAAACGATTTATAGAAGAAATGGGCGCAATAGGGGAAACATAGGAAATGTAAGAACAAACTTTAGTAAGTCATGGCACTCTTGAGCTGAAACGTATTTTTGATTAAAATTGTGACACTCTAATTGTAGTAGGTACCTATGCAAAATATAATACTCGGTTGAAATATGCAAAAATATACAGGTTGTTGCATTTGAAATAATATCATTTCCGGTGAAACTGGAAGTGATAGATTACCATTTAGTTCACATTATCAGCTCTTACTTGTATACAGGGTGTGTAAAAATGGTCGTGCAAGCTTCAGGTAAAGTTATTTCTTGGACAAAAATAAGGCAAAAAGCTTATTTGAAAAAAGTTCTTAGGCGCATGGCTACCCCTCACCATAACAAATTAAGAAATGTAAATTTGGCAACCTTGTATTTTAAAACTACAAATATCAACCAGTCCACGAACCTTGTTTTACTAAACTACTAGGCTATATTTTAGTTTAGAACAAGGTGGGCTATCATTATTAATTTGCAATATTGCCAAGCGTATTTTTTACGTATTTACAAAAATTATATGATTGGAAATAATGAAAATGATTAATATCCTATTACTTTTAAACGATCAATAGCAATAAATTCGAGTTATTATCACTAAAAGTACGCATCAAGTAACTTGATTTTGCAAAATAGCTTTCTTTTAGTGTTACCAATTTGGAACCCTTTGCCAGCTTTTTTGCAATAAGCTTTTTGCTTTATTTTTGTCCAAAGAATAACTTTACCTGAAGCTTGCACGGCCATTTGTACACACCCTGTATAGTGCATACAAAAATTTATTTAAATTGGTTAAGAAATAACAGGGGTGTCCCTGCGTTTTAAGTCACCCGGTATGGATGGAAAAGATATTTTTTCTAATTCTTTCCAACAATTTATATATACTATATACCAAGGTAGAGAATACATTTTTCTTTCCATTTATTTCCTCATATATGGAGCATCGAAGGAAATAAGCTGCGAGGCTGTAAAGTTTTCTCTACCGTGGATTATATACTTTTTTTCCACTACTAGCACCTTTATTCCTTTTATAACTAACGTTTTTACGTTAATAAAAAATAAAATTAGATTTCTAAATATTAACAAAAATTAAGTGGCCTTACCCAAAAACATTTCAACTGAAATTTGTGTAAAATTTGACGTTTATCTAATAGTTATTTAAGTAACAAGGAATGTAAGGACGTCATAACGTGCGAGGTAGGTTAAGATAAGCCGAGGCGGGACGCCGAGGCTTATATTACCTGCCGAAAATGTTAGACGTCTGTACATTCCGCGTTACTTATTATGATTTTCCCGCTACTGCAGCAAATGATTTGTAAAAGATTATTAATTTGAAAAAAAATTATTTAATAATTTTCGTTTTGAAGATTCCTATGTCCGTTGCTATGCTATTTACTATTTTAAATAAACAAACAATTACAAGTCAAATTAAAAAACTGCATCTATTTTGCGCGATCCAAAATTTCTGAGAAAAATGGAGATTGGAGAAGCAGTAAATATTGCTTGTTTAACATTATTACCTGAGAAATCACATAAACGGTATGAGTTTACATATAATTTTTTTAAAAAATGGTTTATAAAAAAAATTTGGAGGTTGTATCTGAAAATGTCATGCTTGCTTATATAAACATCATGCTTGCTTATGTAAACGTCATGCTTGCTTATATGGTCCAAATATCCCAGAAATTAAAATCTGCGACCAGTTTATGGTGTGAGTATTCCATGCTGAAGACTACTATTTAATTAACCTAAATGAAAAGATTGATATCTCAAAATTTCCTAAACTATAATTTCAGTTGTTGAAAAAATATCAAATCTGCATGTCATTCATTAAGTTCCTAGGAATGTAAGTAATTATTAAGTTGCACTGTCAATAGCAACCGAATAAACAAATGTTATGAGGTCCTTACACAGCTTGTAACCATGGATGTAAGACCTACTTACATTGCAGGTAGCGGGAAAAATATGTTTATTTCTCATTTTTCAGAAATAAGTAATTATAATTATAATTAATAAGAAACAGTAGTAGAATGAAATAAATAAGCTTTAGAAAGTGGTTGTTGTATTATGAAGGTGAATAATACGATATTTGGCATAATTCTAAAGGCATCAGGCTAGCGTGCTTGATAATTTGGCCAGTGGTCAATAATAAAAAATTAGTAACCACTAGCTAAGAAAATCAACTTCTTGTCCTGAAAACAAACTAAATAGTGGTACCTTCTAAATCTAGTAGTGGAAAATAGTATATTAGGTATACACCAAGGTAGAGAAGACATTTTTCTCACCCGAGAATTATGCGAGGCTGATAAGTCTTCTCTACCGTGGTTTATATTCTAGTTTTTCCACTACTAGCACCTTTATTTCTTTATTGTCCAACTAGTCTGTTATTGTAACATAAGCACTTTTATTTATTATATGAGAAATAATTGCCTCAGGTCTATTATTTTTTTTAATACGCCCTACGGTATTATTTTGAATATTGATATTACCATGGAAATACAGAATTATTCTAAAATATAAAGTAGTCTTGATTTAGTGTCAATACAAATTAAATGTCAAATTGACAAGCTTAAAAATAAAAAAAATCGTATGAAATAACAGACTAGTAGGACATTAAACGTTGAAGGCACCACGGGTATTATAAGAATAATCACGCCCTCGATCGACGTACAACCCTTGGGCTAAAGCCCTCGAGTTGTACACCATCGACCCCTGGTCGTTATTATCCTTTTTACCGTTTTTACGTTAAGAGCATGCTGCAGAGTGGATGGGATGGATAGTTGAAAACAAGCCTTTGCGCTTTTATAGAAATTCCAAAAACTATTTATCACATGCAGAATTATATTTTTTTATTTTTAAGAATAATAATAGCTGAAGGCAATAACCGATTTTCATGGCTTAATTGTGTTGTTTGGCAAAGTTTACAGATTAGAATATAAAATATTGACAATGGCAGTGTAATGGACATTGCAAATTTCATAATACAAGAAGCTTTTATGACTTGAAGACTGACTTTTTGATATTAGCACATAATATTTTTGCCTATATACTAATCCCACTATAATATGCATTGTGAAATAAAAAAAGGTTACATTTATTCTTATGCGAAACTGGGGTCCACACCCCGCCCTGCGGCTGCTATGATAGTTACACCACTCCGAAAATCATAAAAGTTTATAAAGCATTGGTATGGGGACTTCTATGTAAATGCGTTCGCCACTGTATTTATTATATCTAATAAGTAATAAATAAGAATATAATTATCAATTCTTGTAGATTCACTATGCTGGAATTATTGTGTTTTGTTGCTTTGGTGCAACTTGCCATTGCGACAGTTCTAGTAACTTCAATTTCTGGAAAATTGGAACTCAACTGTTCTACGACATCAGACTTTGTTTGTGATAATAATCGTTGCATTCCGATGGACAAGAGATGCGACAGCTTTAATGATTGTGTAGATTTATCTGATGAAATGGACTGTGGTGAGTATACTTCTAGCAAAATAATAAGTTTTAATATTTATTGTCATTAATGAAAAAGCATTATAAAAAATATGTTGAATATGCCACAATAGCTAGTGTTGGATGTAAGTCATAATTTACTGCAGTGTTTACTTGTTGCCATGGGGAACTATGCCAGAAAAAAGTTTCTCTCGTCATTGTGGTAACGTGGGAGAATTAAAAAAAAACATTTTTTCAACTACCTGCATCGTAAGCATCACATTAATGTTATCAGTTATCAGCTTATCACGATATTAATTTTTTTTTATTTTTGCTATGGTTACAAAAAGTAATAACAGGTCACGTAAGTTACTTACACGCCCTACAAAAGGTAAGTAACTTTTATGACCTCGTTTTCCATATTCATTCTCACAATTTTTAATTTGTTATGATACATACTTACTCCATAACAACACACTGTAGTTTTATAATTTTGTTTGAAATGTTATATTAGGTAGCTATTTAATTTATATTGACTGTTATTATCAAAATTTTACAATTTTGAATTATACGTTCAAAAAGCTAATATTTTGCAGGTAGTTGAAAAAACTGGGCATACTACAAGTTAAATGGACTGCCCACTTTATCATTGGAATATAGGCAACCCATTATACACTGTTGGCACTCTTGCCCATGCTTACTGATTTTAATCATTGTTTGTCACCTGTTAAATTTGTTTTTTTAATATACATATAATACGGAACAAGATTGAAAACTACTGATTTATTGAAAACATCATTTATACAGAACAAGAAAAAATAGAAATGTGTACATATTCATGTGTTGCTGTTTTACGTCATTTTTTTTCATGTTGTGCCAAATTTTCTAGATGTTCTTGATATTGTAGATACACTAGGAATTGGTCTGTTAGGATATATGTATTACATTAAAATAATCTCTTACATTAACTATTGATAATCCGATAATCCGGAGTGATATAGTATACCTACACATTTATATTTTTTTTTCCTTTGTATGGATCATGTTTTCAATAGATCGTTAGTTTTAAATCTTGTTCGTTATTACCAACTAAAAATACACTGTGTAATTTGGCAAACAATAATCAAAATCAGTAAGCAGGAGCAAGAGTGCTAGCAGTGTATAATGGGTTGCCTATATTCCAATGATAAAGTGGACGGTCCATTAAACTTGCAATATGGTTATATTGCACAATAAGTGGACTTCACTGTATATGTTACGGACAAAGACGGTAAGTGTAGATTGACAGTGAATCAGTGGCGTGCGGTCCATATATGCAGGCTGCACACTAAAACACCGACTTTACTCATATGGTACATAAATAACATACATAACATAATTTTCGATTTTGTTTCATAAATTTCAGTCAATTTCACGTAATTGCACGTGAACTAGGGTAGGTACTCATAACACAATTATTTTTTCAATTTTTTAAAGTAACGGCTTCAGTAATTTAATCACTTATTTAAATAAACTGTAAACTTATAAGACATAATCTTTGTCTTACCGACACTGAGAAGAAAACAATTGTGGATCACATGCTATTATTACTACCTTTTTAATGTAGTTATCAGATATAATGTATCCTCAAAACATTAATTAATACTTCCTAATTGCGATTGTCTAAACTAAAGAGTTACTATTGTATCAAGAAATCTTTAATAACGAATACTGCGTAATACGACAAACAAATTGTTCAAAGTCACCCCGCTCGACTTATTTGCTTTTTACTTGATAACTCGATGTGTATTCAAGATATCAAGTTGGGTCTTAAACTGTACTTGAAGTACTGAAAAGTACAACTTGCTGTAAATGTTCCAAATATTTTTAATTTTAATTTTTTGAGTGTTAAAACTCACCTCGTGGTTCGGGGATAGTTTGAACACTTGCACTAAATGTCTAATATCTCAAATTAGCAGCAATGCATGTTCAATCTGACCCCACCATCTTAAAGAGAACACAAAATAACATAAGTAAATGTGTTTAGTTAATTTTTACTTTCATTGTTGAGGAATAAACACTATTTAAAGGAATTTTATTTTTTGTTAACTTTATTTCTGACAGTTGAAACACAAACAATAATACATTATTTTCCTTACAATTTGTATTAAAAATATTCTCTGAAAGGTATAGAACAATACAGTTTTCACAGATTCCGCTTCCATTTCATGTATCATATATATTCTGTCTGCGTAATTGTTACTATCATCGGAATCGTTATACACAACTGTCTCATCTTCTTAACTTACTGAATCCTCAGTGGCAGCATTCTTTTTAAGCTTTTTTGAGGCGATTTTAGAAGTGCAGGGTTGCTGAAAATCATCAAGACACCCTTCTTCTTTCAACTCTGCTTGGGCTTTCTCAGTTCCAGGTTTCTTTTTACGGCCAAGACGCCCTTTATTTGATTGCTTCTTATTTTTAGCCTCATTCTGAACATCAACCAAAGAATCGTATTTTTCCACAGAAAGGCTTTTTCCTGGTTGAATCTGCACCTTCTTGCGTCTCACAGTTGTAGTGGTCGTATTCTTGGTACGATTTTCTTGAAGGATTGATATCACTGTGTCATTTAATGCGCGATTGAAATTTTGGTCTTCACCATTAACACTAGGTGGAAGTTTCTTATACACTTCAGGGTTAAAAGGATAAATACCAGTTGTTTTAAATTCAGTTTTTAAATTATTGTTAGCAGTTTCCGAAATCTCGTTCATAACTGCCCTTGACAAGGATGGAAATTGTTCTTTTGGGATAGTGCCTGAATTGCCCCGACTCTCTCGTCAACTTGTTATTGTTTTTGCCAAGTACTCTTCAGTACAACAAAGAAGGCAACATCCAAAGGTTGTCAATATGGGTGCAGTTTGGTGCCAGACATGCAAATTTGATATTATGTTCTAATGCACAACCCATAACAAAGGGGGAAAAGTGACTGGAAACAGTGTCCCCTAGAAGTACTGCAGGTGTACTACCGTTATTTTTGGCATTCACATATGGAATAAAAATTGTGGAAAAGCAATCCTCAAATGTTCGTCAATCAAACCATTCATGCTCCGTATTATAAAAACGTGCACCTTTTGGACCATTCTGGCACCAAGATGACCACATCAGCTGAGATTTATATACAGTGTAGGGTGGCAGAAGCTCACCTGCTGCCGAACCACAAAACATAACCTAAAATGCCGTTTTAGAATAAGGCATAACACGTTCAGAGTATTTTACACCACGTTTAAAAATGCATTTTTTATTCCTGAGTTATCGGTGATGTTCGTTTCATCGTAACTATAAATTTGCTCTGCAGGTACGTTTTCTACGGTTTCCTAAGTTGTTGAAGTAGACGTCCATCACTTCCTTTGTTATTTGAGCCCTTGATAGCTTGATGTTCTGGCAGTTTCGCAGAGTAAGTTTGTCACGGTGTCGTTTGATAAAAGAAACTACACAATCCATTCCCGGCATGTTATTGTGGTTTCGGAATTGTCTAGGTCTTTTACCAAGACGATCTAGCAACATTTTGGTTATAAAGCGTAGCTCTGTTTGACCCGCTGTAAAACCCCTTTCTGATAGCTGTATAAAACAATCGCGCAACTGTTTTTCGTGATCGGCACTAAACACTGGTTCACCTTCGCTTCTTTTAGTATGAATTTTCTTTACTTTATTGGATTATGTACCTTTAAGTACCATTAGGTACGATAGGTAATTAAAAGTTTAATTTTGAAAATTGTAATACCTTTGTTGATTTTGTACCTACTGCCGAGAAGCTTGGCATAGGGACATCTTCTTATCCTTTATGTCTAGCAAGGTCCTTTGGAGGGTATCAGAAGAATAATTTTGATACACTCTGGTACCTAGCTCCTTCCTGTACTGCTGTATCATTTTCTACTTATTATTTGATGAAATAAAACTAATTATTAGGTACCTAGATCGTGTAAAACACAATTCACTCACAGCTGACATTCGCATTTATAATTTAAGCTCACTTTCACTTTCTTAGCGGTCTTGTTTCTGACAGTCCGCTGTTCAAGGACGCCCCAGTTGTTCCTAACAATTAAAGAAAAATCGAAGAAAAATGATTTTCTTATATAGGTACCTACCGTTTAACCTATAGATTGACAATTTTAATACTCTAATGCCCAGTTGTGGAAAGAAATTTTTGAAACCCATAACTTATGTATTCCAGCGAATAAGGCACTCTAATGACATTAGGTCACGTGATCAAACAACCTATAGGCCAATTAACGCCTTCCACGAGGATCACGTGATACGCCATGAACTGTCTCATTGTTTGTTTATCGAATACACAAGTTATGGGTTTCATAAATTTGTTTCCAGAAATTGAAAATCGGATAGAATAAGATACACGTAATAGTAATTTACCTTATAAGTCCGGTAAACTCAGCGGACGTATGTCGTAATGCGTTTTATTTCATACTGCAGGCACTAAATCTTTGTTTAAAATTGAAAAAATTAAGAGGGGCCATTAGACTTGTAGGTTACGTCTGTTCTCACCACGACCTTCTTGATTTTCGAGTCTGACGCTCTTCCGTCAGACTCGAAAATGAAGAAGTCGTGGTTCTCACAAAAGCACTAGTGTACAGTCAGCGACTAATGTTTTCACCAGTCTTGTACCACTGTAACCCGCTTTACTGAGAAATATAACACATTTCTATATTTCATTTCATCTTGTTAACAGTGTTACCAACATACCTATATAAAACAATACGAACGACGTTGTGGTACCTCTTATATTTCTCAGAAAAACGTGTTCAGTGGTATCATACTGGTGAAAACATTTGTCGCTGACTGTACATAAAATGTAATTATTATTTGAGATAGTTTCACACAATCTGCTGAACTATTGAACATAATCCTGTATATCAGCCTTAGATATCAGCTGATTATGAACTGTCAACAATTTATTTATAAAATGGTTATAGCTTCATTGCGTTACAATTACTCATTTTAAATTATCAGAAACGCATTGCTACTACTTTATGCAGACAGTAAAAGCAATTTTAGGTGAAAATGTTACCAAAATAGTGTATTTTTTACCCTCATATAAGACGTGAAATTATGATTCACAGGCCACATATGACAGCAAAAAAGGTTTCTTTAACTGCTTTCATATATTCTCTATCATATGACATAAATTTCGTGTAAAAATTTTAAGTAATATGCGCGTTAATTATTCCCAAAGATTATAGTAATGATATCCAAAGTGGCGCCATCTAGTCACAAAAATTACGAAAAGGCGGCTCTTAAAAATAAAAATTTGAATTCATAATATGGACATATATGAATTGAGTATCTATGGAAGTGTTTGTTTTTTGATTGTTTGCCTTGTCAAAACGGGAGAAAATTATATCATTTTTGACGAAGTTCTTCGTAAATCTATTACACAATTAATGTCAATTTTAATATTTAGTTTCTTTTTAAATGTCATATTTATTAATTTTGTAGTTTTTTAGTAATAAATAGTTTGATTATCGATTTATTTCATTTGAGTCCGGTAAAAGTGTTTACCGGACCTGATACCGTAAAGTCTTATTTTCCGGATTCAAATCGTTAACTTAAACATGGGTGTTACAGCACGCGTGTTTCTAGAATTCCTCGGGTAGCGCAACCCGAAGCCGAATAGGGAGGCGCGGCGTTTAAAAAATTTAAATTCAAGCAATGTAAGTGGTAGGATGACTGTGAAGGTCACTCCCACCATAAATTTTGGACAAGTGCGCACCCACAGCCGAGGAATTCTAGAAACGCGCGTGCTGTACGATGCAGTATGAAATAAAAAAATAAACAAACAGGACTTCTCAAGTTAACCGGTAATTATGTTGTTTTAGATTTTTGAAAAGAAAGAATTTGGGAAAATTTTATTTATTTTTTTAAGTATGTAGATTGTAGAAATCAAGGTTAATCGAACATATCATCTAAACGTCATTTGACCTTCACAACTCTGCAATTGCCAATCGCTAACTTCAAAGAGTAACATTTAGCGCTTAATTTAAAAGAAGTACTACTGTTCAAACTCACGTCGGCGTTTAAAGTCACCCCCCGTTTGACGTACGTATAAATAGTTTTTTAATATTAGTTTTGTCCTACAGATATACATCTTTGTCGAGAGCCGTACTGGTTTAAGTGTAAAAATAAAAAATGTATTAGCAAATCATTCGTTTGTGATAACGAAAATGATTGTGGTGACTCTTCCGACGAACAGCATTGCTCATCATGGCAGGTAAGTAGCTTATCAATTTAATTTAAGTTTCTATCAGCTACTCCTACAAATGATTGATAAAGCAGAGCTTAAGTGGCTGTTTTCACCAAAGCAACCGGCGACCGCAACGCAACTGCAACGCAACTGCAAAGCGACTCGGCGCTAATATTTAAATACGAGTGTTCCCACCTACTCAGCGGCAACGCAACTGCAACGTAACCAGTTGCTAACTGGTTGCGTTGCATACCGCGTCGCTGGCAAGAACTGCTGTCATGACGGACGAAACGGCAAAAACTTTAAATTTTGTGGCCCTCGTTGAAGCGCACAGATGCTTATATGATTTTAACAAGATCATTATTCAATTCCTGCGCCACTATATAAAAACTATGTCCCAAATTTGTGGTATAAAAAGGGTTAACCCAAAATTTTCGGTATGCTTTTTTTACGCTTATTCAGTAGCAAGTATGCAGCGGTCATATTTTCATCTGACGAGGACGACATTTTGTTCAGGACTACCTCAACAAGAGACTTCAAAACAGTTGATTTCAATGAGAACACAAGAGGAACGCAACTAAAGTTGCGGTCGCGTTGCCGTTGCCAGTTGCTTTGGTGAGAACAGCCCAGCAACGCAACTAAAGTTGCGGTTGCGTTGCAGTTGCGTTGCGGTCGCCGGTTGCTTTGGTGAGAACAGCGCCTTAGAGATCACGGCTGAGAGTTTTGTAAACTTTTGGTAATGATAAAATGCAGCCAAATATAATTTCTATCTACTTTTATACTGCCATACTTCAGTATTTTTTTTTAAATATTGTATTGACAGTTTTTACCGCACTATTGCGGTAATAAAGCACTAGTACTCTAAAGTGAATTTTGCAATAGATAATAAGCTTTAGTTATGCATTTGTTTACTGGTTTCGTGCATAAGCATTTGTATTTTCAGTAGTAATATCATAAGAGCGCTTTCGTTTATTTGAATATACTTTTCGCGATTTCTATTTGAAATTGATGTTACCATGGAAATTTCCCAAGAGCTGTGCTCGTGACAAAATTTCCTAATGATAACATCAATTGAGAAGAGAAAGAGGGAAAAATATTTAGAATATACGGAAGTGCTCGAATGATATTTGTTACGATTATATCACAAATTTTTAAGTCACTCAAAATGTCAGTCTGACTTTTGAAAAAATTAATTTATAAAAAAAATCAATTATTGTTTTGTACGGTTGCTACAGATACCATCGTATCACAGCCAATAAAAAGCCGAAGCACCAAATCGAATATACTGATAGACCAAGAAGTTATATCCGAGAATTCCCGCCGTGATTGATTCATTTTTACTTTCCCATATCACCACTGGTATAGGAGAAGTATTGATATCATGAAAATTTTCGAAATCGAGATTTTCACGAAAAATGGGTGTTTTGGACCCCCAGGAGCCTAAAAAAGTGGTCTAGAAAAAATGTCTGTCTGTGGGTGGGTGTGTATGTATGTATGTAACGCCTCTAACGCAAAAACTACTGGACCGATTTTGATGAAATTTTAAATGAAGGGGTATATCGAAAATTCATCGACAAAATAAGCTTTTCAAAAAAATCCGAAACCGGAAGCGGAAGTTAGACATGTTTTTTTGGTATCATTTTTTTCAGAAGCGGAATTTTGAAAATCTGAGTAGGGGATATGAAAGAAGGGCATAATTCAAGTGAAACAGTTTTTTACCGGACTCTCTAACTTCAAAATGGCGGTCGCTATGAATTTTTCAAAATTTCGAATTTAACGCCCCGTAACTCAAAAACCAGTTATCTGATCAGGTTCCGCAACAACTTGTTTGAAACCTCTTTGACTGTACTACACCAAGAAAAAAAATTATTTACTAAATCCGAAAACAGTCGCAACGGCGCTCTTCAATATTTTGAAATTTTTGAAAAATTATTACAAAAAAACTGGTCTAAGGAATTTGTTTAAATTTTCTATACTTATGCAGCTTGGTATTAGCTACATTTTTGTTTTTTGATGAACGCCATAATTTCACTGTGGCGCCCTCTACGAGGTTTTGAAAATCGGATATTGATTCTCCTATAGCGCCTTTATTACAAAATATGAAAAAAGTTTAAATATAAAAGTTATTCAGTATATAATTCTGGATTTTTCTAAATGTATATCACGTATACAGGGCGTTTGCTTTCCACAGTACAATACGCAACTTTGTTATTTTAAATGAAACACCCTGTATATTATTATATAATTGAACGCAAAATTTAATTGTCAATCACATAGTATAAGGTATTCATATATGTAAAATGTACGGTTGATGAGAAATTCGTGAATTTTGTATATTTAGGCTGGACTCTAACAGAAACGAATCATGCGCGTCGGTCGGTAGCGATCGTCCGGCTTCGCCAGCTGTGATCTCAACAGATACACACGTGTCTTCTTCTGTACATTTCGAGCCCGCATAGTTTCGTTTTTCTAGCTACGCATTCAAATGATTTCCAATTTTGCCTCGCGAACTACTGTTGAATACCAAAAACGAAATGTTTATTTTGAGTATGGGAAAGTCCAGGGGAGGTTTGCACCTCCACTTTTTAAAAAAATTCTTAAATCCCATTGGTCTATAATATATCATTAGCGCGGTTTCATTTAATATTCGAATATACTTTTCACGATTTCTATTCGAAATTGATGTTGCCATGGAGATTTCCCGAGAACTTTGTTCGAAGGATATTTCCTAATGGCAACATCAATTGAGAATAGAAAGAGGGAAAAGTATTTAGAATATACGGAAGTGATCGAATGATATTTGTCACGATTATATCACGAATTTTAAAGTTAATTTTGTTTAAAAAAATGTATTTTAGCGGGGTTTGAAATAATAAAATAAAATTAGGGATTTATTCCAGCATATATTTATTGTAAAAAACAAGAAAGCAATATATTTCGTTATATACTGTAACTTCTTCAGTGCTATAAAATGTTTGTCTGAAAAATTAATATTTGGTAAAACAACATTCTTAAACAAAATGGCTAAAACTTACATTGAATTGAATAATTTTTATAACATTTTATAGCACTGAAGAAGTTACAGTATGTAACGAAATATATTTGCTTTCTTGTTTTTTACAATGAATATATGCTGCAATAAATCCCCAATTTTATTTTGTTAATTTTGGTATTTAACCTATTTTCAAACTCAAAATGTCAGTCTGACTTTTGAAAAAATTAATTTATTAAAAAAATCAATTATTGTTATTTACGGTTGCTACAGATACCACAGCCAATAGGAAGCCAAAGTACCAAATCGAATATACGGATAGACCAAGTAGGTATATTCTGTTTTTTCCCTTTATCATTCAGAGTAGGCGAAGTCAACTTCAGATATTTTTATAACAGTGTAGAAAAGTTACTAAAGTCACTGGTGGAAACGTCACTTGTAATCAATTGTCGTCATATTTTTGACATACTGAAACCCATTGCGTTTTCTTTCTAAAGAAATAACCTTTTGTTTTGGCATTTTTCAAAATAAAACCTCAAGAATCACGTTCATACAAGAATGACAATTTCAATTTTGACGCTAGTAATTTTTTGTCTTTTGTCTATACCACAGTCTATACCTACACTATAAAACTATATAAAAATCACGGCACTCTTGAATGATAAAGAGAAAAAACAGAGTATATATCCCATAATTCTCGTTGTGATTGGTTCATATTTAAAAAGTTCTTAAATCCTATTGGTCTAGAATATATGAGAGATATAATCAGTAGTAATATCATAAGAGTGCTTTCGTATATTCGAATATACTTTTCGCGATTTCTATTCGAAATTGATGTTGGCAACATCAATTGATTGATCTTCGTCTTCATATAATAACGCTCGCTTTTCATCTTCGGTGAGATTTTTAGGATCACGCGCATATACAGGGTGTCTCTAAAATATGGTGCCATAGCTTAACCACAGATTCCGGGGATCAAAATAAGACAATTTAACGCAACTTACCTCTATCCGAAATTGCTTCGTTAAAGCGCTATCCAACGCCAAAGATCTTTAAAAAAATTCTATTTTTTTAAATAACAAAAGATTGTTTTTAGCGATTACGATGAAATTTGGCACATGATTCTTTACTGGAAAAAGGTGTTTTTTGACATCATTTTTTTGTTCAGGAGTGTCGCGTAAGTGGTCAAAGGTTGATCATCCATAGGCAAAGAAGCTCATATTTTTTTAACAGTTAGGCCAATAGTTTTAAAATTTTTTTTACAGAGAGACATTCTTATTTCAAATATTTTTCGTTTCTTGTTCGATTTCTGTATCTCTCATAGTTTAGGCTGAAAAAAATTATTTTGATTGGCTGCAGTGCATTTCTCAAAACGATGTAGTAATCTACTTGTCCCGTATGCTGAGAAATAAGTGACGAAAAGACAATTTTTTGCGTAGAATCAACTTTTGTATCCGGGAAAATGGTGGTCACATTGAGCATTTGCTGTAAATCTATTAATTTACCGGTGGTACAAAATAAGCTGAACCATTGATTCAGAAATGGGTCGGATTATTTTGCGCCACCCTTTACATACTTCCTAGTAATAAACTTTATATCAAATTGTCTCTTCCTGATATATTTCTCAACATACGGGACAACTAGATTACTACATCTGTTTTAAGAAATGCACTGCAGCCAATCAAAATAATTTTTTCAGCCTAAACTATGGCAGATACCGAAATCAAACAAGAGACAAAAAATATTTGAAATAAGAATGTCTCTCTGCAAAAAGATTTTGAAAACTATTGGCCGAACTGTTAAAAAGATATGAGCTTCTTTGACTGTGGATGATCAACCTTTGACCACTTACGCGACACTCCTGAACAAAAAATGATGTCAAAAAACACCTTTTTCCAGTAAAGAATCACAACCCAAATTTCATCCTAATCGCTAAAAACAATCTTTTGTTATTTAAAAAAATAGAAATTTTTTGAAGATCTTTGGCGTTCGATAGCGCTTTAACGAAGCAATTTCGGATAGAGGTAAGTTGCATTAAATCGTCTTATTTTGATCCCCGGAATCTGTGGTTAAGCTATGGCACCATATTTTAGAGACACCCTGTATAGGCATTTTTTGATGTCGAGGTTAACACCCTTTCTCAAGAACGCACCTGAATTAAAACTGAACTTCTTGCGGGCAAGTTCCAGGATCGCAAACATGCATTTGATAGCAGGTGACTAGTGTATGCGAGCTTGTTCAGAGATAATATGGGCAACGCCGAACATGCATTTATCCAAAACTGTTAACGATTATGACAGCCTTCGACTACCGCGTGGGGTACAAATGCACCCCACTCCAGTTTTTAAATTATAAAACCTAGCAAAAATATATAAACCTACAACTAACCAAATAATCATGTTAAAGAAGGTTAAGTTAACAAAGTCTTAAAGCAGCACTCGTGAAAAAAAATTAATGCAGAAATAAACCAGAAAATATTGGGCGTGGGGTGCATTTGTACCCCACGCGGCAGGAGGAAGGTTAAGATCGTTTTCTCCCCGCAAGTCATTTATCCAATCCTTTCCAGCCGCGTAATGTATATACTCGCTCTATTGTCAATGAACCATTCTTCTTTGTTGAATTTGGCACTTAATACCTAGCTACACTGCAATGCATTCCTTTGCTTAAAATTCTTATCTTTCCCACTATTCAAATTAGGACATTTAGACATAAAATGTTCCTTTTTATTGACATTTTCAAGCTTTACTTTGTTAAAATCCATAATTATAGAAATATAAATATCAAATAAAATATCGATTTTAACTGGAATAACAATATTTATTTTAGTTTATACGTATTTCGGCATCAATGAGCCATTGTCAAAAGCATATACGATATTTAATAACAAATGTAAAATGATTTATATAGTAACAGCTTGGTCCTATTATTTTAACACTGCGTGAAGCAGCTGGCCCCAGTCAACCCGTCGTTGGTTGTATCAGTGTGTTTTAAAAAGATATTTATTTCAAAATCTTCAGTAAAGGAGAATCTAAGAGTTCAATTTGCTCATTCATTAAAGGTATGTTGTTTTTTGTGTGTTTATAAATTTCAAAAGCTTCTAAAATATTTAATTTGTTCACTACTAACCTGAGAAGTCGTCATTACTTACTCCTTTTCTTTAATGAAAAATTATATTTCTCAACCTAGGTAACTAATGATAATGAAAAATTACCTAGGTAAATAATAAAATAAACGTTCTATGAAATCATATGTAATTGGTTTTGTTTTTTAGTTTGACAACTACAGTTTCAGGCTACTAAATATTTAAAAAATCATGTGGAAATGGTAAATTACAAAAATTAAAATGAATAACATTTCTAGTAGCGAAAAAAGTGGTATATAGACCACGGTAAAGAAGATTTCTCTCAACCTCGCAACTTATTTCCCTTGCTGCTTCGCAGCTCGGAAAATAATAATGCTCAGTTGAGAAAACTGCCTTTTCTACCTTGGCCTATAATGTACTACTATTTCTGTTATCAGAAAAGTGTAAAAATTTAAATGGATTATTAGATGTCAATGTGTGATTTTCTTCTAATAAATGTTTAGCGTAATTTGATTTATGTGCATGTTTATATTTGTAACAACGGATATGTCCTTTTAGCCTAATACTGAAATTTTTAATCGTTTGACCTATATACCGAATTACAATGTGAACAATTTAATTTATAAATACCTGACTTTAGTAAATCATTAGTTTTGTGTTTAGCATTGAAAAGAATATAAAGAATATTTTTATTTGTTTTAAAAATGACAGATTTATTAATAGAATAATTATAAATTAGCTATTCAAAAAGTTTATTCTATTAATAAATCTGATAAAACTTTAAAATACGTTTCAATGCCATATTTTGGTAATATTTCAGAAAAGATTGCTAAAATTATAAATAATATAAATAAATATAAAGTCATTTTTTAAACAAATAAAAATATTCTATATACTCTTCTCAATGCTAAAGACAAAACTATTGATTTACCTACTAAAATCAGATATTTATAAATTAAATTGTTCACATTGTAATTCAGTATATATAGGTCAAACAAATAGAAATTTCAGCATGAGGCAAAAAGAACATATCCGTTGTTACAAATATAAACATGCACATAAATCAAATTACGCTAAACATTTATTAGAACAAAATCACACATTGACATCTAATAATACAATTAAATTTTTACACTTTTCTAATAACAAAAATAAATTAAATATTTTGGAAGTTTTTGAAATTTATAAACACACAAAAAACAACATACCTTTAATGAATGAGCAAATTGAACTCTTAGATTCTCCTTTACTGAAAAGTTTGGAATAGATATCTTTTTAAAAACACTGATAAGCGACTGACCTCCGACGGGTTGAGTGGGGCCAGCTGCTTCACGCAGTGTTAAAATAATAGACTCAAGCAGTTACTATATAAATCATTTTGCATTTGTTATTAAGTATCTTATATGCCTTTGACAATGGCACATTGATGACGAAATACGTATAAAGCAAAATAAATATTTTTATTCCCGTTAAAATCGATATTTTATTTGATATTTATATTTCTAGAAAATGTTCCGATTTCGTACCTCTGAAACAGATAACCTCACTTCTGTCTTTTGTTTTGGTCATGTAAGCATTATTTGTTTTTGAAGAGTTGACAAAACCGCTGTGTTTGTTACCTACTCCATCTCTTGGTGATTTTCGGAAGTTTTTTTTCCGACAAGCACACCTGCTCTGTGCCACTGACGCCTCTGTTTGGATATCTAATAGTTTGATTTTTATGGAATCTGTTTTTATAGAAATCCCTGCATGCTCGATCGCCATGATCTTCTCCGGCAATCGCGCCAACAATAACGACCGCACCCATTCATTATCTATTATGAAGCCTGTTTTTCTTATTTTCGGGGAAGTTTCTATAACTTGGTTTATACATAGACTTCCATGTTGTCACAATTATCTAGTCGTAAGGAAATTAAAGTTCTTAGCAAACAAATTTTACTAGTAAAACCGGTGTCTTCATAAAGATTCTTTAGCGTGTCCCAAACTTCCTTTGCAGTCTGTAGGTGCACATACAAAGAAGAATCTATGGTTAACACTAACTAACTAAAGCTTTCGCAACTAAAATAGAATCCGTGTCGGTACCCTCTGCACTTTTTAATAAATCTTCCAGAATTAGAATGTGTTGCATGGCGTACGACCACCTGACAAAAACTCACGTAGACTGTTACATATCTTAAATTGGTATGGACTAGTGGTGACATATCACACACGCCCACAAAATTAGATAAGAAAAGCTCAGACGTAATTGATAATATATTCACTAACATTTAAAAGGAACACTATCAAGTAAAGGTTCTCGACCCGCTAATGTCGGATCACAATTGAATTATTTTTAAGTTAAGTCAACAATCCAGCCAAACGCATACAAAGACAGTAGGTAAATCAAATGTGTCGCCCCATAACAGAAAGGAACTTAAAAAAATTCAGAAGTAGCTTGCAGGAGACAAACTGGAACAAAGTTTACACAGCCTCAACTGCACAGAAAGCTTACATCATATTTCATACTATTATACTGGAAACTTTTTATGATAATTTTCCAGAAAAAACACAGAAAACAACGAAATATGGACTACAAACCGGATGGTTTACAAAGGAAATTTCTGAGATGAGAAATACGCTAGAGGCTCTATCAGTTGTCGACAAACCAATGAAAACCGAAACATCCCATAAAGCATACGTTAATTTCAGAATGCTGTATAGAACTATTAATATCCAAAATTCCAAGAAAAAGGCAAGTGATGAATATATAAATTTGACTTCGAACAAAAGTAAGGCAGCATTTGAAATAATCCGCACTGAAGTAAAGAAGGAACCTATGGCTCAGGTTAATATTTGGATGTAAATGATGCAAACAAAATACTTCGCCAGTAGGTATATCGTCAAAAATCTGTGAAAGTAATGAGGTGGATAGCACATATTAGCGTCATTCTCAATCACAGACAACCATTAAATATCCATTAAAATCGATGTACATAAGACCAATTACGAAACTGGAGCTTCTGCAAATTATTAATGAACTAAAAAATAGTACAATCAAAGACATTTATGAGCTAAACTCCAAAGTGTTGAAATTTGTTGCTGAGTTGCATTGTAACACCCCTAGAATATATAATTAACAACTGCATAACTGAAAGAGTTTTTCCAGAAGATCTAAAGTTGGATAGAGTAACTCCAATTTTCAAAAACCGTGACAATAAGCAAGAAATCTCAAACTACCAATATCAATACTACCAGTAATCTCAAAAATATTTGAGAATGTCATAGCGAAACAATTGAAGAACTTTCTTGCAAAGTGGGGTCTATAATGGGACCACTTTGTTTTATCATATACCTACGTTAATGACCTCCAAGCAAATTGCAACCCAGGGAAGCTCATCGTGTTTGCTGATGACACGACCGACGTTAATTAGATCAGAAAGCAGTACATCAAGCTTAAGTCAAACCCTACAAATAAATATTCAAGAAGCAAAATTATGGTTTGAAGCAAATCATCTCAAACTAAATGTAGCAAAAACTAAAATAATAACGTTCACCCCGGATCATCGAACCGATACCAACAAGATAGTAAAATATTTGGGATTTTATCTGGATAAGAACCTACAATGGTATCCGCATGTGGACAACCTGCAAATAAACTGACAAAATTCACATTCCAGCTAAGGCGACTGAATAAGCTGACAACAAAGGACACCATGATACTGTTCTACTACTCAAATTTTCAGTCTAATAAACTATGGAACCATATTAGTCCAGTCAAATTAGATTTTTTGCTGCATTAAATCATGTAGTTCCAAAAGTTTCAGGAATATGTAGGGGGAGGTTCCCTGAACAACGCCTAATAAAGTCCCATCGATTTCAGGTGCCGCGCGAGGGGGGGGGAGGCTCAAAGGTCCCATTTTTCAGTTATTGGCGCATATCTCGAAAACGATGCGTCGCACAGCAAATTTTATGCTATTCGAAAATTAAAGGCTACTAAATTCCCTACAAAATTATGTATTACTTTTGTCTCTATGTGTTACCGTCTCCGATATATGAGCCGGCGAAAATGGAAAATTTGCAAAAAAAAATTGAAGCGCCTCAGGTTTTTGTCAAGCTTGCCCTTCCAACTCTTTTTCCTTCCATTTTACGCGAAACTCGTGAGGAAGGAAGTTGTAGAGCATTCAATTTCCTTCAATAATATATATACTTTTGCTAAATTATCTTCAATCAGTCAAAAGTTAACATAAGTTTCGGGGTCGATTTCGAGATTCTGCTAGTAAACTGCTGATCATTTTATTTCCGTTTTCAAGGGCTTTAACTCTCTCTATCACGTTATTTATTGTTTATGTAAACATAAATGGTATTTATTACCCATATAACTAATAAAATGTATATATGTATGAAAGTAGAAATATATAGGGTGTTTCTTAAATAGCGGACACGGAACACAGTACGCCATTCCCCTCCAGATACTGATTGGAAAAATATAATACAATAATGTCTGTTCTTAGCTAGTTTCAAATTTATTCTTGCAGTCAAAGATTGACATTTAATGAAAGTAGAAATATACAGGGTGTTTCTTAAATAGCGGACACACGGAGCATATGGAGCTTTCTGAACACGATTCTGTCTCCATACTTAACAGCCAGTCTGTTCATCACGGTCCTCATATCTGGTTTTTGCCTACTTATCTCTTCCATAAGCTCATCCACGGAGTACTGCCCTTTATCCTGACCGAGCCTGAACATCTAAATACTGGAAAATATCCTCCATGGCCACTGAAACAAATTCTTCCATGGGTCTGCCTCTCTGTTGGCCAGTCGGTTTACGCAAATAGAACTCTTTGTCTTCATGATATATAGCATCTGCAGCATATAAGTCTCCCACGCCACTAATGCGGATCAAGACATTGTACCTACACCTTGCGGCGTTTGTAAAGTTTTTCTTTTTTTTTTGTTTCGCGAAAAAGCTGTCATCAATATTTTCAGTAGTACAGAGGAAACATTTAGTTTTGAATTCAAATCCAGGTTGTGACGAACTTCGCAAGGAAGTAGAAGCACCTGAACCAAATGAAGAAAGACAGGTTAGCTTAGGTAGATGAAATGCTTTTAAAAGGAAAATATAAGATGAAATAATTCTTGACTAAAAAGTATTTACGAAATATTTAAGGAAGAGGTCTCTGCATATGGCCCGTAAAGAATTTGTACATCAAACCACAGCCAATCTCTTCTTGTAACACTAGCACTTAACAACGTTTCCATTCCTTTTCAGCTGATTCATCACATATTAAAACACTTTCACAGCTTTTTCGCGAAACAAAAAAAAAAGAAAAACGTCACAAACGCCGCGCCGCAAGGTGTACAATGTCTTGATCCACATTAGTGGCGTGGGAGACTTATATGCTGCAGATGCTATATATCATGAAGACAAAGAGTTCTACTTGCGTAAACCGACTGGCCAACAGAGAGGCAGACCCATGGAAGAATTTGTTTCAGTGGCCATGGAGGATATTTTCCAGTATTTAGATGTTCAGGCTCGGTCAGGATAAAGGGCAGTACTCCGTGGATGAGCTTATGGAAGAGATAAGTAGGCAAAAACCAGATATGAGGACCGTGATGAACAGACTGGCTGTTAAGTATGGAGACAGAATCGTGTTCAGAAAGCTCCATATGCTCCGTGTGTCCGCTATTTAAGAAACACCCTGTATATTTCTACTTTCATTAAATGTCAATCTTTGACTGCAAGAATAAATTTGAAACTAGCTAAGAACAGACATTATTGTATTATATTTTTCCAATCAGTATCTGGAGGGGAATGGCGTACTGTGTTCCGTGTCCGCTATTTAAGAAACACCCTATATATTTCTACTTTCATACATATATACATTTTATTAGTTATATGGGTAATAAATACCATTTATGTTTACATAAACAATAAATAACGTGATAGAGAGAGTTAAAGCCCTTGAAAACGTAAATAAAATGATCAGCAGTTTACTAGCAGAATCTCGAAATCGACCCCGAAACTTATGTTAACTTTTGACTGATTGAAGATAATTTAGCAAAAGTATATATATTATTGAAGGAAATTGAATGCTCTACAACTTCCTTCCTCACGATGGAACGAAAAAGAGTTGGAAGGGCAAGCTTGTCAAAAACCTGAGGCGCTTCAATTTTTTTTGCAAATTTTCCATTTTCGCCGGCTCATATATCGGAGACGGTAACACATAGAGACAAAAGTAATACATAATTTTGTAGGGAATTTAGTAGCCTTTAATTTTTGAATAGCATAAAATTTACTGTGCGACGCATCGTTTTCGAGATATGCGCCAATAACTGAAAAATGGGACCTTTGAGCCTCCCCCCCCCCTCGCGCGGCACCTGAAATCGATGGGACTTTATTAGGCGTTGTTCAGGGAACCTCCCCCTACACATTCCTGAAACTTTTGGAACTACATGATTTAATGCAGCAAAAAATCTAATTTGACTGGACTAATATGGTTCCATAGTTTATTAGACTGAAAATTTGAGTAGTAGAACAGTATCATGGTGTCCTTTGTTGTCAGCTTATTCAGTCGCCTTAGCTGGAATGTGAATTTTGTCAGTTTATTTGCAGGTTGTCCACATGCGGATACCATTGTAGGTTCTTATCCAGATAAAATCCCAAATATTTTACTATCTTGTTGGTATCGGTTCGATGATCCGGGGTGAACGTTATTATTTTAGTTTTTGCTACATTTAGTTTGAGATGATTTGCTTCAAACCATAATTTTGCTTCTTGAATATTTATTTGTAGGGTTTGATTTAAGCTTGATGTACTGCTTTCTGATCTAATTAACGTCGGTCGGTCGTGTCATCAGCAAACACGATGAGCTTCCCTGAGTTGCAATTTGCTTGGAGGTCATTGCCCGACCGAGAAGCAGAGAAGCTACAAAATCGTAAAGTTTCCATTTTTCAAATTTCTAGTGTAAAAACGATTTTTTTAGTTCATGAACATAAAAGTATACCCATTGTAAAATAAAGAACTTCATAATGGACAAGCTTCGACCACATCCGGGTGCAGTCTATTATTTCTGATGATATTTGCATTTCTGTTCCTTCACAGCTTCACCCTTGCGTACCTATACCTTATTTTTTACGGCCTGGATGTAAACAAAACCACGTGACAATTTCTAAAACGTCATCGTAATGCAGCGCTGTGATTGGTAGTTGCAGCGAGAAGATTTCACCCCTTTACTGTAGGAGTAGTTACGTTCGATTCGTGCGTTAATTGCAGTTGCATTTGTCGTCATCTGTGTACCATATCTGGTGTTTTAGTATTTTGATTTATTTAAAATGGAATCGTCGCCCAGTGAAACTATTCTTTGCAGCTATGGTTTAAACTACCCCGCGCGCTAGTTTACGTAAGATACCTACCACTGTAAACGTACACTGGAAATGATCGCGTGGGTTTGTTTACATCCAAGCCGTAGTTAAAAAAAGTAAGGTATAGTCTGAAATTTGTTTATTCTGTGTGGTGAACACAAAGTTATCAAAGCAGTGTTTTTAGCTACTGTTTTTCTTTTTAAATAAGTTTACAGTTAATGAATATTATTAAGTTGTTTAGTTGTAAATAATTTGACATTTGAAATTTTGATATTCAACAGTATAGTTCTCGTCTTCGAGGCAGCCTCTGGAAATCACTTGAATACGTAGCACGACAAACGAGACTATACGGGTTCGGTACGTACAGAAGAAAGACGCGCATCCGTAGTAATACCATAATACTATATCTTCAAAATTTTCAAAACGCAGCTGAACTTCGCGAAATTCGATCCTACATGTTAGCTATATGACTACCCATATATTACGTGATTGACAATTAAATTTTTCATTCAATTATACGAGTATAATAAGGGGTGTTTCATTTAATATTTAAAATAACAAAATTGCTTATTGTACTGTGATAAGCAAGCACCCTATGTACGTGATATAAATTTAGAAAAATGCAAAGCTATATACTGAATAACTTTTGTATTTAAACGTTTTTCATATTGTGACTAATAAAAGAGCTATAGAAGCATCAATTTCCGATATTCAAATCCTCATAGCGGGCGCCACAGTGACATTCTAGCATTCATAAAAAAATGTATCTAATACGACGCTACATAATATTGTAATTTAAACAAAATCGTGTGGCCAGTTTTTTTGTAATAATTGTTCAAAAATTTCAAAATTTTTGGAAAAGCGCCGCTTTTGCGACCGTTTTTTGATTTAATAAAACAAATTTTTTTCATGGTCTAGTACTGCCAAAGGGCTTTCAAACAATTTGTTGCTGAACCTGATCATATAAAGGTTTTTGAGTTGTGAGGCGTTAAATGAAATTTTGAAAAATTTATAGTTGTCGCCATTTTGAAGTTAGAGAGTCCGGTAAAAAACTGCTTCCCTTGAATTATGGTCTGCTGTCATATCCGCTACTCAGATTTGAATTTTCGATATACCCCTCCATTTCCAATTTTCATTAAAATCGGTTCACTAGTTTATGCGTTAGAAACGTTACATACCCACACTTTTTCTAAAACACTTGTTTCGGTTCCTGGAGGTCCAAAACACGTATTCCTGCGAAAAACTCAATTTCGAAAATTTTCATGATATCCATACTTCCCATATTATACAACTGGCGGTATGGGAAAGTAAAAAAATGCAAAATGTTTTTTTTTTAGAAATTCTTTCTTAGAATTGGGGCGCGGGCGCGGGTAACATCCTTGTCTTGGGCCCCGTCAGGTGTTAATCCACCACTGCTTGCAGAAGCATACTTCGAGAACACTACACACCATTGTTTCGCGATTTACAAATACTTACACTGTAGTCTTTTTATCTATAATATTGTCTTATCTATGTGAAACCAAACATTCAAAAATTTAACACCGACGATCGTTGCTATAACACACATTCAAAAATAAGATTGTAACACTGTCATATAGCACTAAAACTTTATATTTATAATAAATTAAGTGACTCTACTATAAATCTGCCGTTGCAAACATTTAAAAACAAAGTGAAAAGTTATTTATTACAAAAGTCATATTAGTAGCACGTTAATAAGGGTTTAAACACTCAATCTATACCAATTTTGAATGAGTTTGTTTGTTTATTGTTGGTTATTGTTTGTTACTGTTATTATTTATTATTGTTTGCCATAATATGACTTACCTAACCATTTAAATGTAACAGGGGTCAATAAAAAATATAAATACTTTGATCTGATTAAATACCAAACGGACTTGAACATGCAAAATAAAAACTAGGTGTTTACAAAATTTCTGTTTCAATTCAAAAGTGAGTTGTTGTTATAACCCAAAGTTTTTATGCTGTAAAGTTATTTCCAAAAAAACGAAATCAAATTAACCGCTACCAGTAATAAAAATTGTTGTGGACCACCAACGAAACACACAGTAGAAAATATTGAACAGCTCAGAGAAAGAATGATAAAAATCTCCCAAAAAGTCCTTCCATCAATTTTTCCAACAGACTAACTTATCCTATGGCGCATGCCAATTAATTTTGAGTAAAGATTATGTTCCTTTATGAGTTTTTACTACAGAAATCGTTCCCTACAACGCTCAAGCCTAAGAAATTTACTTTTGTTTCGATGGCGCGGGCTCTACCTGTTTTTTAAATGTTATATTGTATCATTGGTTTACTAAACTAAAACAAGTATAAACTATTAAAAGGAAAATTCCACGACCATAGTAGATTCTATCATCGATATGCCCACTTGAATCCACTACCCACTCTAATTCAAATAGGTACTTTTAAAGGCAGTAGTAGTACCATGTAGTTCAGCAGAAAATAACTACCAAACCACTTAATTTAACGAGTACTATAATTACATAATTTTACTAGGTTTCAACTGTAGAGACGTTCCACAATTGCTCCGAGAATGAGTGGAGGTGTTCTGATCGATTATGTATTCCTACTGAATGGGTATGTAATGGAGAGGTAGATTGTATTGATGCTTCAGACGAACATGTCGGTTGTGAAAAACATTCTGTTTGCGATGGATTTAAATGCAATGACAGTCAATGCATTCCAAAAGAATGGAGATGTGATAAAACCACTGATTGCAAAGATGCTAGCGATGAACTAAATTGTGGTAAGTAAATTGTTTGTATAAAGGTTCCAAAGTATTTTATAGTGGAAAGTAATTTTATATTTATACCCTGAATTCGATTTTAGGCCCAGTGTTTCCACCTCCTATTAAACTTCCTATTAACTCTATTCAGCAATTAACTTAGACAGAGAATAGACTGAACGTTCATTGTCGGTCGTCTGCGACCAGCCACCGTCAACCAAATTTCCAACACAAGTATTCTTATGGGCACAGTTACATTGATCGATCGTTCACGGCTGGCCTCGATCGTTCTGCAATGAACGGTTTGAAATTATTAGAACCAGTTCTAAATTTTGGTCGGTCACGAACGTTTGTAGTAGAGTGCGCATGTGCTAAAGGTAACGTAACCCAACTTTTTAAAATTGCCCTTGTTTTTTCTACAAATAACAGTAAAGAACGGTCACCATTTGTTCCTTTTCACTTGAACTGGACATTTTTTAATAAATTTAAAAGAAAAAAAATATTTACCTAGTCTTCAATGGAATGACCACAAACAATTTTTTACCACCACCGGTCGCTCAGTCTAGTGTTACATTTTCAGAACGCTCCTAACAGATACAGAACGATCGAAGACGTTTGCAGACGACTGACACTGAACGCTCTCTAATGCCTGGCTTAATAGGAACCCTTTCGGCCAACAACTAATGTACGCGTTGGCGTTAGTGACTAACCTAAAAAAATTGTCTATCAAATAGCTATTCAGGAAAAGTTAATAGCTGATTAGAGTGATAGTCGAATAGCTATGAACCCGACTATTTTTAAATCTCAAGTAGCAGATCTAATCTTTTAATACCACATTATTAAGGGTGGTAATAAAGACTCGATAATTTAATCCATTTTGCAGAGTAATAAATACTAAATGCTCGATAAAAAAATAATAGATGCAGGATAAAATAATCGAAAATGCCTTGTATTTTAAAGTAATTTTCAATATAAAATATACCATTTACACACTATGTTTTGGTCGCTATTTTAATCAAATCCGCACCATAAACAAATATAAACTCTCGATAACTCAAGCGGACTGTTAAATCAAAGTTTGTAGTATGATATAATAATATGAAAAGATTCAGGAGGAAAAAGACGGATAAGATGTGGAAAGAAGAACAAGTATTCAGTAGCGAAGTCTTCGCTCCAAAATCAGTGGAGGACTAACAAAATTTAACAACGCCACCAAAGCATGGTTGGGTAGTCCAGTTTTGAGGAAGAGTCATGCTTGGGTGGGGTTGTTAAATTTTGTTAGATTATCCCTGAGGATGATGAAACCAGGGTAGTTAATTTTTAACGAAGGATCATGCTTGGGTGGGGTTGTTAAATTTTTAAAGTACATATGTGAATTTTACCGAGCATTCATTATATTTATCGAGCGCCTATTATTTTTATCGAAAACTCGTATATATTATTTTAAACATGCATTTGAATAAATGTACGGGAAAATGCGATCTGTAGTAAGAATATAATATCGAGTATTAACAGAGCTAATCCTTATACAACTTTAAGGAACTATGAATGAATGTTTAGACAGAAACCTAAAATTGTTTATAAAATATAATTTGTTCAGGCAATTTTCAATGTATTAAATTGAAATATCGATATACGATACTAATCTTCTCCTAATTTGAAAATTATATTATTTACATTAACACGGTAAGAAATGTTATAATACCTGCCTGGTATACAACAATTATTGAACTATTGTTCAACTCGTCTATTTATCTTTACAGTTTATACAATCTTATATAATAATCAGAATAAATAGGTACTATCTCTGTGATACATACAGTGCAATAGAAGTCTGATCTTAATTAGTAAACAAAAATAACGCAATTTTCTATACCGAAATAAATAGTGTAAATCATGGAGCCCTATTGTAAAGGATATTGGAAAATTCGTGCAAAGAATGGGATAATACAATGATAGAATATCTGGTATCAGAATATTCCGACAAAACGTCGCGGAAAAAAATCACTGGAAGATAACATAATATACATCATTTCTAGTTTTAACATAAAAGTTTACTGACAAAAGATGCTTGCAAAATCACAAAACATAATTTGACTCCAGCTAACCACACGATTTCTACTTTTTCGACAGTTGAAATGGCGGTCGAAACGGAAGATGACGGGTCAGCTGTGTAAAAAGTGTAGAAAAACAGCAACAAACGAAGACAAAGCGATAAAATGTGACTGGTTTTGCAACAAATGGTACCACATCGAATGCGTACAAATAAGTGAAACTGAATACAACAAAATCAACGAAATTGGCAAGCTAATGATGTGGCTTTGTAAAGACTGCAAAAAAATCTGGAACGAACTAAAACATGTAAATATTACCGTCAAGTGTATGTGAACCTAGAGAATGTAGCCTCGAAACTAGAAATCATCACAACAAAACTAGACGCGATAAGCGAAAAAATCGCAAAGCAAGAGGCTTCAACACAACATAATCTAAAAAGCTACGCCATGTAATGACTACTAATCATCTATCTAAAATACTTTGTAACCAACTCATAATGCAGAAAAACACTTTTCTTATTTCACTCAATGGATCAATTTATAAGAGATATGGCGAAGCAAATGACATTATTACGTATAGTATACACGTTGTCTGAATACGAACATTTGAATACATTACTGACGCTTAGTTACCACGCTCACTTTTTGCATAGCCGAGTCAAATATTTCAATTCACTGGTGTTTACTGTCGCATCATATGTCAAAATTAACAAATTATTTACGATTTCATTCATGGAATGACCTCCATAAAACCTTTTAACAATTTGAGTTTTCTGTTCCGCTGTTAATATTTTGAAAACAAAAATTAACTTTACTTAAGTGTATCAAATTTGAAACTGTCAAATTGCATTTTGCAGTGACAACCATGGCAATCTATTATAATAATCGAGAAGAACAAAATCACAGTGCCTACATTACTCGTATTCAAAATTTCAAGGGACAACGTGTAGATAGTAGAGCAATGTCTAAGTAAACTACTAACACAAACCGTTGATTGAGCACAAACACAAGACAACTCCTTCACTATATTCCACCAAAACATTCATAGCACAAATAAAAAGATAGATGAAATGCATGCAATTTAATAACTTATTTGATGTAATTGTATTAACTGAAACATGGCAATTTGAAAACCCCCGCATCTACAACTTAAATGGATATGATACTGTCTACAATTATGGTGATGGCTAATCAAAACGATGGAGTATTAATCTACATAAAAATCATAATTGACCATTCTTCAGCTATCCACAGCATAAACGACATTAAAGTGATCACAAGCGACCTTAACTACCTCAACACAGCAATAAAAGTGACATCTATCTACAGATCCGCCCACCTGCCCCCACGCTTTAAATGAGGGATTCAAAACAAACCTTGAGTCCAACACAGGCCTAAATACCAAGTATAGCTTTATTGTAGGCGACATAAACATCGACATCCTAGAGTAAAGTGATTATGTCCACGAGTATCTTAACATTCGGTGAGAAGCAGGACATGTTTCACTTATAAATGGCTTCACCAGAATACACAAAGAGAGCAAAACCTGTATTGATCATATATTTGTAAAAACTAAGAAAGTACCATACCCCAACTGCACCCCCATCATTCTATGCTACCCTAAACAAATTAGTAACTGTTAGAAGCCTAACCAAACCAATTACCCCTAAGTTTGTAAATCAGATAAACTATAAGAAAGTATCCCAACAACTAGCATCACTAAACCCGGTGCAAAAAATGACAACAATGGATACGGAAGAAGGTGCAGAATACTTGATAAATGCAATCAAAAGTGCAACAGAAAGCTCGACGCCAAAGGTAAAACTAAACCAAACTAAAAGTAAAAGAAAAGAATGGATTACTCCTTCCTTGATAAATAGTCAATGAAAAACAAGTACTGTTTACACTGTGGAAAAACAACCCAGAAGACATCACCAAAAAAGAGAACTATGTAAACAACCTCAGTATACTAATAAAGATGGCAAAAAACAATTTCTACGAACAAAATATTAACTCTATTAATGCTAAAGCAGGTAAAACATTATGGAACATTGTAAATGAGTTCAGAAAAGACACCAAAAATAGGAAAGCATAACATCCATCACCAATAAAGAAGGCATGGAATCAATATCCGATAAGGCAGAAATTGCAAACATTTTTAACACACAATACACCAATATGGGTATAACACTACCAAATCGCATAAAACCACAGGAAAACTACAAACCTCCACCTAAGCAAATAAATTCTCACTCCTTTTTCTTAAGTCCCAGAAATGAAGAAGAGATTAAAAAAGTACCTAATAGATATTTTGGCCAATCCTTTAAGTATCTTATGAACAAAATTTTAAATACTGGCAGCTGTCCCCAGTGCTTGAAAACAGCCGTTATTATATCAGAATACTCACAAAAACGGAAACACGACCAAGCAGTGAACTATAACAAACCAATGTCACTAATCTCAAACGTGGCAAAAATATTTGAGAAGATACTAAAGGACAGAATAATCAAATTCACTAGCAAATTCAATCTTATCTCCAAGCAACAATTCGAATTCCAGGAGAAAAAATAAACTCAAGGTGCTATGACATAAGTGATCTCAGGAATTCGGGAGGCATTCGAAGAAGGGAACGTACTAGGAATATTTATTGACTTTAGCAAAAACCTTCGATACCGTCAACCATAACAAATTAATCGACACATTAGCCGACATCGGCATACGTGGAATAGCAAACAATCTATACTTTGTTTTTTCTAACCACGGCCTGGATGTAAACAAAACCACGTGACAATTTCTAAAACGTCATCGCAATGCAGCGCTGTGATTGGTAGTTGCAGCGAGAAGATTTCACCCCTTTACTGTAGGAGTAGTTACGTTCGATTTGTGGGTTAATTGCAATTGTATTTGTCGTCATCTGTGTATGATATGTGGTGTTTTAGTATTTTGATTTATTTAAAATGGAATCGTCGGGCAGGGTGCAGTTCGCTCCCGTAATGTACTAATGAGAACCGAATTCGCTCCCAAGTATCTTAAGCGGCTTGCTTAGTGTTAGGTTATAATTTTCAAATCATCTGTAATTCCTCAGTTTTGGCCAATCACAAACGTTCATATTATTTTATTACAATATGGTTTTATCAAAGTGATATAAAGTTAAATTACTATTTATTTAAAACAAATAAAAATCATGCAAGAAATACTGACTAATGCTACTTAACATATAAAATATATAAAATTTGATATTGGTGGCGCACGAAAACATAATAATATGATTAGCTTTATCGTTTTGACATAAAAACATTTCATATTCTTTCTTTACAGGATATTGGTATCGTAGAGCACGATACATATTTTTTCGCACACGATTAAGGTCAGAGATGGTAACCGTATCGATATCGTTAGCTCTTAGTTCCTTATGTATCATTTTCATAGGTCTCTCGCATAAATCTGTAGCTTGTATTGACTAATTAATTTAAATAATCACATTAACGATTGTAAGCCGTTTAAGATACTTGGGAGCGGATTGGGTTGTCATTAAGAGTATAAAGATACACACGAGAACGAACTGGTCTCTGCCCATTTCGCCCGAATCGTCGCCCAGTGAAACTATTCTTTGCAGCTATGGTTTAAACTACCCCGTGCGCTAGTTTACGTAAGATACCTATCACTGTAAACTTACACTAGAAATGATCACGTGGTTTTGTTTACATCCAGGCCGTAATTAAAAAAAATAAAGTAAAGTCTGTTTTTTTTAAAGATCCACCAACCTCGCAATTTCTCTCGAAAGTATGTTTGGCAACGCTGCTGGTGAAATTTTTTAGTAATTTTTAAAGTAGGGTTAGGACTAATAAATTTAATGGTTAATTTTGACAAGTGCTTTTCACAAGAAGTATTTTCATATATTTTGTTAAATATTGTTGATTTATGATTTATGTTGAGTTTATGTAAATTTATCCGATTTAATAAGAAGTATTATAGTTTTATAATAATTAATATATAAATAATTCGAGGTAAGTATAGAAAAAATGTAGGTATTCAGGCATTAGAATAATTGGGATTATTTTCAGAATCAGATTCGGGCGGTTCAAATTCTGAATCATCATATGAGAGATATGGTTCAAAATTCAATCTGTATCCGAATCTTCACCTTGATATATTACGATTGGCGGTATATTTTGAACATAAACTTGTCCATTTGTCCTAAATTACTTATCAGCTGCCATAATTGAGCTTTTGTACATGTAAGTTAAAATGGAACGTTACAGTTTATTAAATAATTTCCCATTGCAGTTTTGTTGGAATAATGTATTGGAGGTCTCTCCAAACGGACAGAATGACATGGGGTATTGTCAAAAATAATAACAGTTTTAAAACCATCAGATGGTAGAGCTGGAATTAATTGAATAATCCACTTTTTAAATAGCTGACTATTCATCGTTTTGTGATAATCCCGATCATTGTTTCTGGGTCTTAAAGCAAACTACGCTCCATCTAAGAAACCTCAATACATCCAGGATGGACACTGTAAACCTGCTTTCCTTAATTTCTAATCTTTTTTGGGAAGGTTGTCAATAGTCCAAGATTTAGTAGCAGAATCGTTTTTGTAAATCGGGGTTTCATCAATAAAAATAAATCTTATATTAGAGTACCCAGTCTTCTTTATGTTTTAATTAACATTATAATTTAAATTTGAAATGTAGTGATGCGCACGCATAAATTGACAGAACATTTTGATTCATCTTTGAATCAATTTTACCATATATTGACAAAAATTACTAAAAATTTCAATTTTTTTATTATACCAACTGAAATCAACAGGTGGTGGATCTTTGAAAAAAACGGACTTTATAGTAAAATCATATCTGCAAAATCGACCCCAATTTGTAAAAATTGAGAACGAGCTAAGTCGATAAAGCAATGTAAAGTGCGTGGTCCCGCAGGGGACGGTATTGGGGCCCGTACTGTTTAATATTTATGTGAACGACCTGTTCAGAATCCATACGAAAGTTAAAATAACGGCATATGCAGATGATACATCAATAATAATGTTGGGATATTGACTTTATTTTTTGTTTATTTTTTATGTTAGTTACCAAATTTGTGTATAAAAACACATAATGTCAAAAGTCTTATAAATATATTTTATTCAAGATTTTATTGTTTAAAGTTGTAACATAAAGTTATTTACTGTTGGAGAGGAGAAGAATCTCCTATTATAACAAATAAAAGAAAAGTTCATAAGAATATTAACAAATAATCTTCAAAGGAGATTTATGGCTAGAGTTAAAACAACAAGCAGAAACAGATATGTTAAAAATAAAAGACTGGTTCGACCACAAATTACTAACAATGAATTTCGACAAAACAAAATTTCTACCTTTCACCTGTACAACTTCCACCTTTCCAGCAACTACAGCTAACAAATAGAAACAACGACAACAGCCTAACAGTAAACCCAGTCCAGTGCATAAAATACCTAGGACTACATTATAGATTGTCACCTCAGCTGGGACATACATATTAACGTAGTTGCAAAAAAGCTTTGAAGCATAGTATACAAATTCAAAATTTAGAGAAATATAACTACTAAAGAAAGGTCAACTAAAAATTGTATATTATGCTCTTATAGAATCCCTACTTAGATATGGAATAATATCATGGGGAGCAGCAAGTGATAGCCATATTAAAAAAACGGAAGTCTTACAAAAACGCTTTCTAAAAATTATGTTCAATAAAACCTGCAGCTACCCCTACAGCTCTTCTCTATAAAGAAACCGAAATCCCAGACATAAGGAAACTTTACTTTAGTAGTGTAGTTATCTATCAGTATAAACACCAAACGCATGTAGAAATATAACTCACCAATACTACACCATACTTAAAAATAAAAACAACATAGAAATAAACCGAGGCAACAAAGCAGCGGGCAAAAAAACAGTGACATTCCTAGGACCTCAATTTTATAATCTTCTATCACTAACAATAAAGGACAACAAAGGACCTAAAAACTTTGCTAAAAACTCAAAAATATGGAATATCCAAAACCGACATTTAATCCACTCAACATTAAAAAGACTACTTTAAAGCTCAAAAAACACTTAGGTACCTACATAAAGAATAGTAATGACTGAATATAGTTACCAACTAGTTATAAGATAGGTAAATAAAATTAAATTTACAAGAAATAAGTGCAATAAAGGACAAGACATTTATAATTAAATAAAATTTTAATAAATTATATAAGTGCAATAAAGTCTCTAGTAAGTAAGGTTAGTTATACACGTTGTCCCTAGAAATTTTGAATACGAGTAATGTAGGCACTGCGATTTTGTTCTTCTCGATTATTATAACAGATTGCCATGGTTGTTTATTACCAATTAGAAATTACTATTTATTTCCCGTTGCTTAGTGATTTAAAATATTTGACTCGGTTATGTAAAAAGTGAGCGTGGTGACTAAGCGACAAGTAATGAATTCAAATGTCCGTATTCAAAATTTCTAGGGACAACGTGGCATAGTACCTACTTAAACTACCCTGTCGTGACTATACAGGGTAATTTTGATACCAAACATTTTTTGGAATATCAAACACTGGTTTTTATACATAAAATCAAAATTGGTTGTACATACGTATGAAACAAGGGGACATAGCAATTGGTATTGCTTGAAAACTAAAAATAGACATGCAGCAATGAACTCTATTTGCCATAAAGGTTTAGTGAGATATAATATACTAGCTGGGTACCCGCAGCACATGCCGCGTTTACAGTATAAAACGAATTTAATATCTATTGTAATCTCTACTATTTATTTGAATTGAAAATGTATAGTATTGGTTGTTACGATTTAAATTATATTCCGAAGTTAAAAATCGTAAAACGCTCCCCACGGTCGAGATTCAGGAGGACTCTCTCTGTAACTCCAGAAAAAAATGCACAGATCTCGCAATTCTTGCAACCATCGTAGGGTGTTGAAAACAAACACGATGTATATTTAATACGGTAATCGAATATACAGAGTGTGTAAAAATTGTGGTGCAGGTTTCAGGTAATGCAGGATATCGCACTAAAAAGGAAACTAATTTTGATTTTGTATCTAAGTAATCAATAATAAAATTTTTCAAGTTGAACGGCAGCTACACATTTAGGCTACGACGGAGAGATGCAAGTTCGTGTTTTAAACAATAGTTTTGAGCAAAACTTTAATTAATTTCGATAAACCAAATACGGCATATAATTCGTGGTATACGATTGGCGATTGGCTAAGGGAAACAATGAATTATTAAAAAAAATATATTTTGCTGGTCTTGTGTTGTTTTCTGTAATGCTAGTGAGACAACATGATGGAAAACGGGATATTCAGATGTGAAAATCTTACAGCGATCATTAGAAAAACACAAGTTTAACGAACATATTATTTCTTCAGCCTGAAAACTTGTTCTTTTGGGAAAACAAAATATTACTGCGGTAGCTTGAATTTATTTTAGTTACATTTTTAATATTAAGGCTGTACTTTGAAGCTATAGGCTAAATTTAGACAACATTTATTCTAAATTTATTAGGATACTATTTATTATTTTATTATTTTTTCTTCTTCTCCCATTCTTGCCATTTATGTTTTATATATTCTAAATTGGTAATAAGCACCTCATTGACTGTTGCTGGATATTTACATTTATAGTTGATATAATTTGTTGATGTTTAAATATTTCACAATCGTAAAAACAGCGATTACAGTCGACAATTAAATTGAAGTTAAGTTAAACGATCAATGGTAAAAATTTTTAGCTATTATCACTGAATATACTCATCAAGTAACTATTTTGAAAGAGCATCATTCTTTACTGTTACCAATTTTGAACTTTGACGACTGTAAGTTCAGGAGGCGTTTGCCAGTTTTTTTGATATCAGCTTTTTGTCTTAGTTTTGTCTAAGGAATAACTTTACCTAAAGCTTTCACCACCATTTTTATACATTCTGTATAATGAACATGGTTGTGGTTTATAATGGTTTATTATAACGTTAACAATACAAATACCAAACAGACTATTATAACAGACTAGTATACCGAGTGGTTGGTATCTGAATAAGAAGTATACATTGCATAATCACGTTTATCCGAATTCCTGCCCCTAACTGTTATGGAAAAAATTGGTAATGGTAGTAAACTAAAGAGAATAATATTCCGCGTTAAAAATTCTTTGTGTACTATTTCTTCAACATAACAATATAAAATTTAAAAATGTAGCTATTTAAAAAATAGGAGGTGCTGTACTTGTCAAAACAAAAAATACTCATATTTTTCGAATGTACTTTCATATGTAGGTATTTAAATTTTATATATTTATTTTTATATTATTTATTATACAAAGAATTCTTAAAATTGAACGACGCGGAATATTATTCTCTTTAATTTGGTACCATTACCAATTTGTTCCATAAAAATGGGGAGCAGGAATTCGCATAAACGTGATAAGCAATGTAAACGGCTTATGTGCGGGGATATGACCAACCACTCGGTATAAATGTTGCTTACTTGGCTAAACTAATAAACTAAGTGAATACCTATACAGGGTGTCGAATTGAATTACGCTACATAGGGAATTCAATGGTAAAATTTTAAAAGTCCCTTATTTTGGGGGCAAAACCCTCAGCTTGGCACAATTTTGCGAAGATGCGTATAAGCTGTTCTGCAGCTCGATTACCCAAGTGTTTAATTGCGCAATCAAAATATATAATTTTATGAGAATCAGAAACGAATATATAAGTGTGTATATTATAATATAATATTACAGAATATCAGCAGAAGAAACATTTGGTAAAAATAGATTATTATTACGTTCTGAACATTTTGTATTTTTTGGTTTTGTTTTCTTTTCCAGTGAAGGTATTCACAACAAAAATATTTTCGGATATTTTCTAAGGACAGAATTAACGCTTCTGCGCAACCGCTTACAGAACAACGGGTGCTGTCCGACAACGCAACCAACTCCGCATGCTCGCACCCTGCTTAGATCCCGCGTGACGATATTTCGTGACGCGAGAACCTATAACTTGCCTCCGTATAAGTGTTTTCAACACTAAAAAATCTTGAAAATCGATAATTTTACATTATTTTCCGAAGTCCTCCTGGGGTTCTCTAGGTGCCCGCGGAGGAGGTGCCGTGCTATTGTTTTTCTAGGTAACCCGGGAGTCCGAACGTGTAAGCTTATGGACCTGGAGACCTTCTGCGTGGGGTTTCACATTCTTAAGTCTCCAGGTCGAATAGCGTGTAGAGCAAATTGCAAAAATTGATAATTTCCGAAAAGGGCAAAAGTATGAAAAACGCCAGAAGAACGGTTGTAGGGGAAGGTCCCCCATAGGTCCCCACGGTCGAGATTCGGGAGGACTCTCTCTGTAACTCCAGAAAAAAAATCTTGAAAATCGATAATTTTACATTATTTTCCGAAGTCCTCCTGGGGTTTTCTAGGTGCCCGCGGAGGAGGTGCCGTGCTATTGTTTTTCAAGGTAACCCGGGAGTCCGAACGTGTAAGCTTATGGACCTGGAGACCTTCTGCGTGGGGTTTCACATTCTTAAGTCTCCAGGTCGAATAGCGTGTAGAGCAAATTGCAAAAATTGATAATTTCCGAAAAGGGCAAAAGTATGAAAAACCCCAGAAGAACGGTTGTAGGGGAAGGTCCCCCCTAGGTCCCCACGGTCGAGATTCGCGAGGACTCTCTCTGTAACTCCAGAAAAAAAATCTTGTAAATCAATAATTTTACATTATTTTCCGAAGTCCTCCTGGGGTTCTCTAGGTGCCCGCGGAGGAGGTGCCGTGTTATTGGTTTTCTAGGTGACCCGGGAGTCCGAACGTGTAAGCTTATGGACCTGGAGACCTTCTGCGTGGGGTTTCACATTCTTAAGTCTCCAGGTCGAATAGCGTGTAGAGCAAATTACAAAAATTGATAATTTCCGAAAAGGGCAACAGTATGAAAAACGCCAGAAGAGGGTTTGTAGGGGAAGGTCCCCCCTAGCTCCCCACGGTCGAGATTCGGGAGGACTCTCTCTGTAACTTCAGAAAAAAAATCTTGAAAATCGATAATTTTACATTATTTTCCGAATTCCTCCTGGGGTTCTCTAGGTGCCCGCGGAGGAGGTGCCGTGCTTTTGTCTTTCTAGGTGGCCCGGGAGTCCGAACGAGTAAGCTTATGGACCTGGAGACCTTCTGCGCGGGGTTTCACATTCTTAAGTCTCCAGGTCGAATAGTGTGTAGAGCAAATTGCAAAAATTAATAATTTCCGAAAAGGGCAAAAGTATGTAACACGCCAGAAGAGGGGTTGTAGGGGAAGGTCTTCCCTAGGTCCCCACGGTCGAGATTCGGTAGGACTCTCTCTGTAACTCCAGAAAAAAAATCGTGAAAATCGCTAATTTTTAATTATTTTCCGAAGTCCTCCTGGGGTTCTCTAGGTGCCCGCGGAGGAGGTGCCGTGCTTTTGTCTTTCTAGGTGACCCGGGAATCCGAACGTGTAAGCTTATGAACCTGGAGACCTTCTGCGTGGGGTTTCACTCTCTGAAGTCTCCAGGTCGAATGACGTGTAGAGCAAATTGCAAAAATTTATAATTTCCGAAAAGGGCAAAAGTATGAAACACGCCAGAAGAGGGGTTGTAGGGGAAGGTCTCCCCTAGGTCCCCACGGTCGAGATTCGGGAGGACTCTGTCTGTAACTCCAGAAAGAAAATCGTGAAAATCGCTAATTTTTAATTATTTTCCGAAGTCCTCCTGGGGTTCTCTAGGTGCCCGCGGAGGAGGTGCCGTGCTTTTGTCTTTCTAGGTGACCCGGGAATCCGAACGTGTAAGCTTATGAACCTGGAGACCTTCTGCGTGGGGTTTCACTCTCTGAAGTCTCCAGGTCGAATGACGTGTAGAGCAAATTGCAAAAATTTATAATTTCCGAAAAGGGCAAAAGTATGAAACACGCCAGAAGAGGGGTTGTAGGGGAAGGTCTCCCCTAGGTCCCCACGGTCGAGATTCGGGAGGACTCTCTCTGTAACTCCAGAAAGAAAATCGTGAAAATCGCTAATTTTTAATTCTTTTATTAATTCCTGCGGGTCCTTGGGGTTATTTAGATGCCTACGGTGGAGGTTCTGTACTAATACCTGTCAAAGGGATCCTGGAGTCCGTGTTTGTAATGTTAGAAACATCGAAGTCTAGTTTAAATGCAGAAAATAATATTAGGATTGTTCTGCGGTCGAAATATGTAAACACTGGAACATAACCAAAACTCGCTTTTAAACTACAACCACTTTTCGAGGCGAAATAGCCCATCCAGGGGAAGCTTAGATCATTAAGACATCACTAATGTTTCTTTATTTGATCGAAACTGCTTTATAAAGCAGGAAAAGGCCTACTTTAAAAAAAATTACTTCTTTAGATGAGTGTACCCGCTAACATATTTTATTTTCGGCGGTTGGCACTACCGACAAATCTGAATGTAACTTAAGCGAAGTGTGGTACTTATTAAGCCTATCCGCGCACGCTCGTACAAGCGTCTGAAGGTTCGTTCACACGATATACAAAGTTTATACAGAGCTGCCCTTTTTTTTTGGTACCGGTGGGGTGAACACCCAGACTTATAATAAAGTCAGCGTTCACACATTGTATGAAGTTTATATAGAGCTGTCCTTTTTTTAATTTTGTAGCGGTGGGGTGTAAACCCAGACAACACTGTTGTGCTTTATATAATAGTATTGATTGGAAACTCCAATGAAGGAGCCTACTTTAAAAAGGTTGTTAAAAGAGGGATGAATGAGAAAGATAAGGGAGTAGGTATAGCTAGTGAATTAAGGAAATAATGTATTATTAGTAGTATTAGTGAAATGAGTAGTAGTGGTAGTGTATATTGTGGATATTATATAAATAGCACTTTTAGTGTTGAAAACACTTATACGGAGGCGAGTTATAGGTTCTCGCGTCACGAAATATCGTCACGCGGGATCTAAGCAGGGTGCGAGCATGCGGAGTTGGTTGCGTTGTCGGACAGCACGCGTTGTTCTGTAAGCGGTTGCGCAGAAGCGTTAATTCTGTCCTTAGAAAATATCCGAAAATATTTTTGTTGTGAAGACCTTCACTCGAAAACAAAACAAAACCAAAAAATACAAAATGTTCAGAACGTAATAATAATCTATTTTTACCAAATGTTTCTTCTGCTGATATTCTGTAATATTATATTATAATATGAACACTTATATTGTGCTACCTGTCGTAAAAGTCTTAAGTGACTTTGTTTTAAAGCATTAATTCGTTTCGATTTATTCTCATTTTAAAATTATATATTTTGATTGCGCAATTAAACACTTGGGTAATCGAGCTGCAGAACAGCTTATAAGCATCTTCGCAAAATTTTGCCAAGCTGAGGGTTTTGCCCCCGAAATAATGGACTTTTAAAATTTTACCATTGAATTCCCTATGTAGCGTAATTCAATTCGACACCCTGTATATTCACTTAGTTTATTAGTTTACCCAAGTAAGCAACATTTATACCGAGTGGTTGGTCATATCCATGAACATAAGCCGTTTACATTGTTTATCACATCTATGCGAATTCCTCCTCGCCATTTTTATGAAAAAAATTGGTAATTGTACCAAATTATAGAGAATAATATTCCGCGTCGTTCAATTTTAAGAATTCTTTGTATAATAAATAATATAAAAATAAATATATAAAATGTAAATATGAAGGTACATTCGAAAAATATGAGTATTTTTTGTTTTGACAAGTGCAGCACCTCGTATTTTATAAACATAAATGGCAAGAATGGGAGAAGAAGAAAAAATAATAAAATAATAAATAGTGTCCTAATAAATTTAGAATAAATGCTGTCTAAATTTAACCTATAGCTTCAAAGTACAGCTTAATATTAAAAATGTAACTAAAATAAAGTCAAGCTACCGCAGTAATATTTTGATTTCCCAAAAGAACAAGTTTTTAGGCTGAAGAAATGTGTTCGCTACATTTGTGTTTTTCTAATGATGGCTGTAAGATTTTCACATCTGAATATCCCGTTTTCCATCATGTTGTCTCACTAGCATTACAGAAAACAACACAAGACCACCAAAATATTATTTTTTAAATAATTTGTTTTCCTTAACCAATCGCCAATCGTATACCACGAATTGTAAGGCGTATTTGGTTTATCAACATTAATTAAAGTTTTGCTCAAAACTATTGTTTAAAACACGAACTTGCATCTCTCCGTCGTATCCTAAATGTGTAGCTGCCGTTCAACTTGAAAAATTTTATTATTGATTACTTATATACAAAATCAAAATTAGTTTCCTTTTTAGTGCGATATCTTGCATTAGGTACCTGAAACCTGCACCACAAGTTTTACACACTCTGTATATTCGATTACCGTATTAAATATACATCGTGTTTGTTTTCAACACCCTCCGATGGTTGCAAGAATTGCGAGATCTGTGCATTTTTTGGTAAATAAACGAAATTATTATTATTATTATTATTATTATTATAATCACATTTTCAAATTTAAATTGAGTACCAAACGTGCGCTGACGAGAACAGGCTAGATACGGCCACGCGCACGCCTCCAAGCGCGTCACTTTTTGCCCCACCCTTCACATGTACCCCTCCCCTCACATTTGCCTCACCAAGAAACTTCAAAGACCACAAGGAGTCCTCTTAAATAGAGTATTTAATTTATTTAATTTAATACTTATTATTTCTATAATTATGGATTTTAACAAAGTAACGCTAGAAAACGTCAATAAAGTAAATTATTAATTTTAACGTGTTTTAAACAATAATTATTAAGGTAAATTGTTTTATTTTCAACCATATATGTAATGACAGCATTTCTGACATTTTTGTAAGTTGGAAACTTGACGTTTACTAACTGTCGCCGTCCAGCCAGGTGGAAAGTGATCACTTTCCACCTGGCGGGCGGCAAAGTAAAAATATCAAAATTGTAGTATTTTCATTTTATTATTCAAAACATATAGGAAAAACTAATGAAACTAATTAGTAGTATTCAAATTAATTGTAACATTGGAGTTATTATAAGTAGCAATAGAAATATTTAATATTTATATGCTTAATTTTATGTTTCACTGAGAGAAACGTCAGTGGAGCATAATCAAGCAGGTCGTTACAGTTATACAGGAGTATGCTTTTGTCAATATGTCGGTTTTTTTTCAAAATATTAATATTTTTTATTGTTATTCCCGTCTGTTTTAGATGGTTGAAAATAAAATAGTATACAAACCACGGTGGAAAGTTTCATTTCTATCTGGAGCATTAGCTGACCTCGGCACTTCGTGCCTTGGTCAGCTATCTTAGCTCTCGATAGAAATGAAACTCTTTCCACCTGGGTATGTAATATACTATTGTAGTTGCCTATATTTTGCCGATCTCACAAAATAATACTATATTTTGAAATCAATATTTTGGCAGCTATACCTACCAAATAAACCTGTTTGCAAAAAAAATTACATGCATTTCCCTATCTCCACGAATTAAAGTGTCTATACGGTATAGTACACCTATACAGGGTGTCTCAAAAAGAATAAACATGTTTTCTATTAATGTAGTACCTACCTACATAAATATAAGAGTGGGTAATATGTGTATCAACTTTGAAATAACAATTTTTACACGTGTAGAAATTACTGTAAAATAAAGGAACTTTTTACAATAATTTTTTCTACTAATGTCTATCAGGTTTAATCGGTTTATTTTAACTTAAGGAATCTATGACCAAACGATATTCCATTCAATCCATTCTCTTTGAGTCACCGTGCATGTAGAAGATTAATTATTTTAATTTTGTTGTAGATTTCGCTCCGGAAGACTGCAGTTTAGAGAAAGGTTTCTTTCGATGCATCTCCGATAACAGCTGCATCCAATCGTCAGAACTTTGTGATGGAATTGCTCACTGTCACGATAATTCTGATGAAAGTACTTGTACAAGCTGTGGCGCATTTAATTGTTCTCATGGCTGTGTTACAACTCCTCTAGGAATTCACTGTTTGTGTCCGCATGGTTATTATGCAAAGGATTCCATAAACTGTGTTGATGTTGATGAATGTAAAATGTATGGTAAGTTGATTCAACATATCCAAATTTTACGTCTATCATGACAGTTTACAACATAGACACCTCTGAGTCATCATCGCGGTTTAATTCGCGGTTTAATCCGCGGTTTCGCGGGGTCGATTCGCGGTTTAATTGACGACCACGCCAACTTTTTGCGTAATTCGGGCGTAATTCGGCGTTAATTTCGCACTTTGATTCGTATTTTGATTGATTGATCTAATTAATTTGTGCAATTTGTGACTTTCATTGACTGGATTAATTAAATTTTTGTTTAATTCGTGGAATTTCTGGAATTAAGTCGCGAATTTAATTGGAGCAATTAATTTAATTCGCGGGTTCGCGCCTTGATTTACCTGATTAATTTAATTGATGCGCGCGCGCGTGTGTATGTGTGATCTAATTAATTTTTATTGATCTAATTAATTTTGATCGATCCGCGGTGTGGCTTCAAGGTTACGCCCCCTTTTTTCGTAGAAATATGAAATACAACACATCTTTTTCTCTAGGTCGACACATTTTTCATTAAAATATTAAGATGGATACTTGCGCCATATGTGACGCTTTCTATGACGGGTGCGGTAACCCGTTGAATTATTTTGATGAAGACGAGGTATCCCTAACTACCCCGACAGCCCAGGGTACTTTTTATTATGATTGAAGTGATAGTGATGAGCACTTTGCTCCCCATCTGTAGGATTCATTCATAAGTTTTTTCATCTGAGGGTAAGGCTATTGATTTAACAATCCAACCTACATCTTCGCCAACAGAAAAAGACGAAATTATATTGATAAGTGACGACGACGAGCCGATCAACACATTGGAAGCACCGATAGCGTCAAGGAACTCCTTGTCTCCAACCAGCCCCATGGAGGTAGCCACTGAAGAAGAAGAAGAGCGATTACCCCAATGGCATGAAACAGCGGTGTCCTTTGACAAGGGAGAAGAAAATCTGGATATGTCACCAGGGGGTAGTTACATTGAAGAAGATAGCGCTGGCAACGTTGTGTATGTAAATACGCGACAATAAAAATTATTTTTAAAAGAGCATCGTTTTATTTACAAACAGGTTTAGTGGATACAGTAAAATGTGTTAAGTACTTTGATAATTTTCAACAGTTTCAAGGATTTTGTCGTGCCCACTAAATAAATAAATAAAATATTTTAGACTTCCCAGCGAAATACGCGAGAAAATCCTTTTCTGTCAAATTTTGTAATTTATTTTTCCTATACACCAATCTTCAAACTTTTGATATTCTAATTCGTATTTTGCTTTAAATTTTGTTGGTATAAGGGTCGAAATTGCCGCATTTGCTGCTATTTCAATATCGGATAGCTCTGAATCACTCATTTTTTAACTTATTTTCAAAGCTTATTTTAATAAAAACCGATAGTAATTTTTCTAAAACACGGTAACTAACACAAAATAAACAAACTTAATTTCGGTGTAAATTAAATCAGCCTACCTACTTTTATTGACAGAAAATATTCGCAATTCTCACATTCTTCATTTCCCAACTTAACAAATGAAATGTTCTGTTCCTTTAATACCTTTCGGTACAGATCATATGAAACAGTAAACATTGGAAATTTTTGTTTAAAATTCTCGAACAGTTTTCTTACTGAAAGGTCGCTTGGCAAATATCTTCGGTTCGGTGCATGTTCTCGCCGATAATGCGATATTTGTGGTGCAAAAGACTCAATGTGTTCAATAATTGGGGTGTGATCTATTTTATTTGCTGGAGGCCTATTCTTTCTTCCATCGTGTTTAGGTGACAGACGCTTAGAATCTTCTGAAAGTATATTTCTTAACATTTTGTCTTGATTTGGTCGAAAGCCCAGAGTTGTTAAAAAAAATATCTTACAAACTGGCACCTGCTCACCATCACTGTTTTTTAGTATATACTTGACAGTTTTGTTTCGTTTATACTGACTTTCATTTGAAGTCGTTCTTCTTTTAACGTCATATTTTGAGGTATTTTGCAGAACAAAATTTCTTCTTTCTTCTCTTCCCATGTCCCAGAACTGATTGTTTATGTCATATCTTCTTTCTATTGTTATATTTAAGGAGCACTTCTTTTTACAACTTTCAGTCATACAAACCCGGTTTTACGATATGATTTTCCTTATCTTTTTTGGCCTTCTTCTCTTTACGTTCTGCTGGTGAATCCTCAAACTTCTTTCGCTTCCTAGGGTCTCCTTTTTTAGTAAGTCCTTTACAACCTTCGGCAATATTATCAATTCCAATATTTTCAATTTCGTTGTTTTCTTCTGCTGCCTCCAGATTTTCATTATCTTCATTTGAACTAGCATTTTCTGGTGTGTAATCAGGAGTAAGTTGCTGCTCTAAAGTACACATATTTAAATTACTATTAGTTTCAACTGTATTTAATTCCGGAAAGTCAAAGCTAATGGATTCTTCAACTGGATGTGGTGCAACAGTTTCATCGCTATTTTTATTCAAATTCTGCAAAGCCAGTTTAACTAACAATGTTCCCCGTGATGGATTTGCCATTTTTTATTATGTAATAATAACAAAATAGACAATTAGAAAAATATGTATACGATATAGGAGAACCTGACGTTTTTGACTTTAATAATGTATGAAACCAATAAACAAAATATTTTAGATAGTTAGATTTGCAAAATAAATTGATTTATTACTCTTCAATCTAATAAGTAGGTGCAAACACAAACATCATCAGTCAACTTACCTTAAGCAACTTATCAGTTATCACTTTACTTTAAACTTCTAAACAATTATAATACAAGTAACTTACACTTTTTCAATACAACTCACTAATACAACAGAAACACAGCGGTTGTACAAAAAAACAATTTTAAAATTCACCTGCAAGATACTAAAGCAAAACGGGTGTACACGTATATTGCTAAGGTAGTTGGGGCATATCTTGAAACTTTCATAGCATATATGCCCGTTATCCGCTAGTTTTGATAGATAGGCCCATATAGCTTAGTAAAAGAAACAGGAAGAGTAGATGTGCCCTAATAATTAATGATATTTTCGACCTATTTCATTGTACCTATGCCCTAGAAAGCTTAGTATAAGCTTGAGAGAGGTCTCTAAAGAAGTGCTAAGGCATTAACTACAAATATTTAAAATTTGTACTTAGGCCCTTTGTGCTTAGTACGGCAGAACTGGAATAGCAATATTTATTTTGCTTTATACGTATTTCGGCATCAATATGCCATTGTCAAAAGCATTTATAAGATATTAAATAACAAATGCAAAATGATTTATACAGTAACTGCTTGATTCTATTATTTTAACACTGCGTGAAGCAACTGGCCCCAGTCAACCCGTCGGAGGTCAGTAGCTTATCAGTGTTTCTAAAAAAAGGTATTTATTCCAAAATCTTCAGTAAAGGAGAATCTAAGAGTTCAATTTGCTCATTCATTAAAGGTATGTTGTTTTTTGTGTGTAGTAGATAAAATGTTGTACAATAATTCTTATCGTAACTGTCATATTACGTTATTCGATGGGTTGTTTAACCTCGTTAGACAAGTTTCCCTCTCATATCGTAATATGGTACGTTACGATACTCATATCGTAAATATCTAAAACTATCTTGAACTCCCAGTCATGGCGCTCAAGTCATGCAACCACTTAATACTCGGCGGCCCTCCCCGGCGCGCGGCGGGTATATATACCAAAGTTTAAGTCTGGGGTCGTCGGACACCCCCTCACGTACTTTGGTGAATATCTCCCCCACACGCTGGGTTGGCTGGTCAAAGTGCGAAATTAACGCCGAATTACGCCCGAATTACGCAAAAAGTGGGCGTGGAACTCAATTAAACCGCGAATCGATCCCGCGAAACCGCGAATTAAACCGCGATGATGATTCAGAGGTGTCTATGTTCTACTCGTGACAATTTGTATTATAGTCGGGGCACGCTAATGGTGCATCTACGCATCAATCGCATTTTCTGGTAATTTTGCAGTGCTAATCTTGAAACAGTATAAAACTGTAATTTTTTTTGTGAATTAATTAGTAGTTTTTTCGTCCTATAAGTTTTTATTTAAGCACATGATCATTGTTTTTTTTTTATTGTGTTTATATTGCTCAAACGTCACTCTGACAGTTTGAGAAACCATTAAAGCAAATGACGTTTTGAGAAACAATAAATAAATATAAACAGAGTAATTCATGACGCCATGGACGCCATTAAAAAATTGATGACGTAGATGCACCCTTAGCGTGCCTTAACTATACATATTATTTTCCACCATACTGAAACAGTTTTGACAAGCGACGCGGCGCACGCCTTGATGCGTTGCTATTATTGTGCTACATTTTACAGGATGCCCCTAAAAGGGGCTATCACATTGATTGTCATTTTAAGGCAAACGGTTGCTATTAGGTATATGAACTACAGCTTTACAAAGCTGACAAAGTTGAAAGGGGGCCTGTTCAGCGGGGCGGAGACGAGTTGTCTCCCGAGCCGCTTAATGGGCCTTAATGACGGTTCAATTGTCTCCCGTCCAGGGGCTCAATTGTTTCCAAAGGCTGATATTCGAATTAAAGTAAACCGCATTACCGATAACATACTCTAATGATTTTATTAAAATCGAGTTATATATTTTGGTTTCTTACCGTGAATACTATGTGAAACCAGGAGTGGTAGGTACATCTGAATGTATAAATAATAAATATTAAATAAAATATCGATTTCAACGGGAAATATCAAGATTTATTCGCTTTATACGTATTTCGGCATCATTGTGCCATTGTCAAAAACTATTATAAAATATTATAACAAATGCAAAATATAGTAACTCCTTGATTCTATTATTTTAACACTGCGTGAAGCAGCTGGCCCCAGTCAACCCGTCGGAGGTCAGTCGCCGAAATACGTATAAAGCGAATAAATCTTGATATTTCCCGTTGAAATCGATATTTTATTTAATATTTATTATTTATATAATCATGGATTTCAACAAGTGACGCTTGAGAATGTCAATACATCTGAATGGTCTGTAACCAATAAAAACAAGGGTAGGTACTATGCTTCATTTCTATTGTAAACATGTAAACTTGTTAGTTGCAAATTTTCATCTCCGCTAACAATAAGTGGTTTTGTTCTGCATGTATGAAGTTCGGTAAAAGTGATCAGTAGTGAAAAAGCTAGGGAATTGCTTACTATTAATAGATTGGGGTTCAAGTTTTCGTTCCACAAAATGCTGCCAGCAGGTAGCATTAAAAGGTGGAATTGTCCAATCGGAAATCGAAAAGCAAAACGTTTCTTAAATCGGAAGGAGGAGAATATTTAATCATTGAAACTTCGGTAAACCACAACCATCAAAAAATTTCGGAATATTTGTTGAACAGACAAATACTAAGTAATAAATTAAAACGCAAAGCCGTTGACGATATTTGTGAAAAACCAGCAAAAATAATTCACAGTGAATTAAAGTCCAATGATGTCCCTATTTTGCGAACCCATGACTTGAATCGAAAAGGAAAAATATGTATAAAACCAGAAGAACAATGATGCCTAAACTTCCAAAAAGCTGAGCTGAAGTACATGATATGTATATGATTTCTTTAAATCAAATGCTGTACCGTTAGGAACTTAATTGCGGTTATCTGTTAATTCGCATAATTATGTTAGTAAGTAGTAACTTAAGCCGGGATACAGTTCGACTTTATCATGGGAGACAACTATAATACCCTGTGATTTTCGATAACCGGATTATACGCTGATAACGGGAGACAACTGCACCCCGGCCGTTCGGCGCTAATATAACTTTTTAAACTGCAGTCAAAATAAAAACACTTAGGCAGCAAATTTAAATAATTGTAAATACTTTTCATTTATTATTATTACTAATAACGGGTAAGTAAGCAAATTGACCAATCTAAAACATGACGATAAAGTAAGAAAGCAAACTTAAGTAACAAAATAACTAACCCGAGAGGCGGAAATACAAAATATGAAAATTTAAAAATTACAAAGTAATTTTAAACTTATTAAATTATTATCAAAATCTGCGATTTCATTAAGGCACAAAACATTATTATTGTGAGATTATATTGGTCTTTTAAACAAGCCTGATGATGGACTTTGTTGTCCGAAACATGTAGCTTATCGCCTAATTTTCGGTTGGGGTATTTTCTTTTTGTTCCGTGGCAAATATTTCCCTTAACTGCTGAAGGGTGGAATTGTTAGAACCAAACGTGTTTTCCAAACTTTCTATTACTGCAGACCACGTGATTTTTATGGTCTTGATACCTTGCCATCTTGTTGGGGTTTGTTTTTCCAGAAGCAAATGGATGCCTCCGAGGACGTCCTTATCCAACACTTTCTCACAATCTTTGTATACTTGACATAATTAAAACCCTACAACGACAAAAAGTTGAGTAAGGCTAAACGGGTTTCGGGAACTACGTTTCCATCTTCAATAGACTGAAATATAATGTTAAATAAAATACGTCCTATTTACACTAAACCGCTGAAGGTCAAGTTAAGTTACTGACATTACGTCACACGATGAGAGACTTTATTTGTAACAAATGTATATAATTCTGAATTCATTACGTTGTATTTGTTTTTGAAAATACCTACTTTCGTATGCATTTAGCTCATTTGTTGTAGATACTGCCTTTAACAATTTATTGTAAATCTTCTGTTTTAATGCTATGTTCCGTTTCATAAATACGTTGAGTAACGCTAAATTTCTCAAAACGATGGAGTTTGCCCAATATATTTTAGATTACAATGGAAGCAATTGATTTCGTAAATCCTTGACTTCCACAATGTGTTAACTTTATCTTTTGGATTTCCTGGAAGAGCCCGAATGTAGTTCGTATCACTATGGACAATTGTGAAATTTAAATCTTTACAAATTTTGCCTAGGCTTTTAGTGGAACGATGAAAGGGAATTTTTATGAATGTTTGGTTAACTGTTTCGGCATTGGATAAAGTTATAAAATTGCGAATATCAAGTTTAAATCTATATCTCCTAATTAAATTATCTATCCTTTTAGGAGAGAAACCATTGTCACAGCTATGTTTTTTATATTACTCAATTCTTTTTGGACATTTTGTAGGTTTAATGACAAGAAAATTAAAGGCCGCTGTTTTATGTTGGAAACGATAATAAATCTGTTGACATTGGGTTCGTTCCTAAACATATCAAATTCTAACTTAATCTTATTTCTTATAAATAAAGTAGGTAGGTATCTAAAAATTGCAGTTATCTGTTATTTTCGGTTTCGTAAAAGTAAATTTGATTGTCGGAAATTTAGAATTAAGCTGAGTAATAAAATGATCAATGTTACATTTGGTTTTAGGGAAATAATCCGCGTTGTTCTTAAATTCAATTTCGAAATTACTCATAAATATATCAGCTACTAAGGAGACAAACTATTACCCATGGCTGACCTTCGTGCTGGTCATAAATCTTTCCATCGATGAAAGCAGTTCCGGGATGCAGAGTACATATTCGTTGATTGAAATGGGGTCTAAATCATTTTCGAGCAATAAATTCCTTAAGTAGTAATATATAGCATATAGCATGATCTGTGGAACCGGAACGATTGGAAATAACGAACACACATCAATGAAGTCGGTGAGTTGATAGCCGACACGATGGGTTTCATCGACTTACCTGTATTGTGTACCTATCTTAGGAAGACAATACATTTTTGAAATTTCTGGATTAGGTTCAATTAGTTTATATCTGAGGGCTGGCGTAATAAGAGTATCGAAACTTTTTAGAATTTCTTTGGTATTACTGATCATTTTCAGTGTGTAAGGACCGGTTCTTATCAGCTCATTAACTCTTTCAAAATAATCTGACTTATCTAAAACAAAATAGATAAAAACAATCTTTATTTCGTAGCTCTTTAATAATTTCATGATCTTTTCTAACAGCGATTTTATGTATGGGTCTTTGATTTTCAATATTTTCGGAAATTTGAATTTTGCAAGCTTTTAGAATATATTGTTTGGTTCATCTCAATAACTAATCGCACTTTCGATGCCCACGATAATTTCTTCAATAGGCGACTTTTGAAATTCTAAATTGAATTTTAAACGTTTATTAAGAAGAGCCAATTCGTTATTATTAAAGTTTACACTCGATTCATTAACAGCTACCTATGGGAGCAGGATTCAAAGACGTAGGTATTGTCTTGTTCTAATTTTACGCGTAAACTTTCTAATTTTTTATTATGTATTAACAGTTTCTTTTGAAATTTATGTCATTAATTTCGAAAACAAGTCTTTGAAAGTTAGTACTCCGTTCTTGATATTGGTTTTCGGACAGATTACACGTAAGAGCCAGGTATAATTTATACGTTTCCAATTCTAACTTACTACGTTTGCTGTACAGCTATTTAATTTCTACGTTTAACCATTTGGTAGAAATAATAAATATTAAATAAAATATCAATTTTAACGAGAAATAATAATATTTATTTCCTTAATAGGTAGTACGCATTTCAGCATCAATGTGCCATTGTCAGAAACATAACAACAATAATAACAAATGAACAATGATTTAACCTATATACTATAGCAACTGCTTTGATTCCATTAAAGACATCTTCTATTCCAAAATTGTCAGTAAAGGATAATATAAGAGCACAATTTGCTCATTCATTAAAGGTATACTCTTTTTTGTGTGTTTATAAATTTCAAAAGCTTCCAAAATATTTAATTTTTGTTTGTTATCAGAAAAGTATAAAAATTTAATTGTATTATTAGATGTCAATGTGTGATTTTGTTCTAATAAATGTTTAGCGTAATTTGATTTATGTGCATGTTTATATTTGCCGGTTCCACAGACGTATCACCATCACAAATGAAGTAGGTAAATGCATACGAAAGTATAGGTACAAATTTTCAAAAACAAAAACAACTTAATGAATTGAGATAAATAGAGAGTTTTAGCAACCTTCCGTTAAAAGTTACGCTAAACGCTAAAGTCCGTGAGTACCGAATAGCGGTAGGTAGGAATTTTAGACGTTTAGCAATACCGTTACCGTTGGTACGCATTTAAAGATTCGCGTCAAATGATATCTTAACCTCATTGTTTTGGTTTTACTTGTGAAGAAGGTAAAGTCTGTTTTTTTTTAAAGATCCAACAACCTTGCAATTTCTCTCGAAAGTATGTTTGGCAACGTTGCTGGTGAAATTTTTTAGTAATTTTTAAAGTAGGGTTAGGACTAATAAATTTAATGGTTAATTTTGACAAGTGCTTTTCACAAGAAGTATTTTCATATATTTTGTTAAATATTGTTGATTTATGTGGATATATGCTGAGTTTATTTAAATTTGCTCGATTTAATAAGAAGTATTATAGTTTTATAATAACTAATATTGTATAAATAATTTGAGGTAAGAATAGAAAAGATGTATTCAGGCATTAGAATAATTGGGATTATTTTCAGAATCGAATTCGGGCAGTTCAAATTCTGAATCATCATATGAGAGATATGGTTCAAAATTGAATCTGTATTCGAATCTTCACCTTGATATATTACGATTGGCGGTATATTTTGAACATAAAGTTGTCCATTTGTCCTAAATTATTTATCAGCTGCCATAATTGAACTTTTGTTACAGTTTATTAAATAATTTCCCATTGCAGTTTTGTTGGAATAATGTATTGGAGGTCTCTCCAAACGGACAGAATGGCATGGGGCATTGTCAAAAATAATAACAGTTTCAAAACCATCAGATGGTAGAGCTGGAATTAATTGATTAATCCACTCTTTAAATAGCTGACTATTCATCGTTTTGTGATAATCCCGATCATTGTTTCTGGGTCTTATAAGCAAACACACCCGGGATGGAGCACTGTAAACCTGTTTTCCTTAATTTCATCTTTCTTGGGAAGGTTGTCAATAGTCCAAGATTTAGTAGCAGAATCGTTTTTGTAAATCGGGGTTTCATCAATAAAAATAAATCTTATATTAGAGTACCTAGTCTTCTTTATGTTTTAATTAACATTTTAAATAATTTAAATTTAAAATGTAGTGATGCGCACGCATAAATTGACAGGACATTTTGATTGATCTTTGAATCAATGTTACCATATATTGACAAAAATTACTAAAAATTTCATTTTTCTTATTATACCAACTGAAATCAACAGGTGGTGGATCTTTAAAAAAAAACGGACTTTATGTGAACCTTTATAATATTTTTTTCTTTATATTATTTATAATATTATTGTTTTTTCTTCATATTAACCAATACAAATAGTAAAACTTCCCTAAATTTATCAAACGGTAAAGCAAACGCTAAACACATTCGAATACCGTAAACCGGTATCTAAATAACGTTACGCGCATGCGCACAAGCTGCTAAATTGGCGTTTAGCGTTACCGTGATCATTACGAGTAGTTGCTAAAACTCTCTAATGGCCCTATTCCTAATTCAGAATTATGTCATTTGTTAAAAATAAACTCTGATATCACCGAATAAACGTTTTATTTGGATTTCACGAACACACAAGACAAAAAAAAGAAATATAGATAGAATACACAACATAAGAAAGACAACAAGAAAACAATAAGCTGTAGGTACCTACGCGTTGAATCAAGCAAGGCGGATAATTTTCCAAGAGGCGATAGGTATCCTAACACAAGACTATGTTTCTGGCATGCCTTCTCTGTTAGATTCCGCAGCATTTTTTGTATCTGAAGAGCATGAAGTTTAGCAGGGAATTGCGACCTTGCTGTCCTTACAGTTGCTTAGTCCGGCGGCATATCACATATATGCTTGAGGTAGGTTGCGTTGATAGGGTACCTACAACAAGTACTTATGGGTGTAACAACTTCTGTTAAGGCCCCTCAGGAGTGAAAACAAATTTCTGAAGTGCCCCTTGATGGTTTTTCAATAGGCAACCCAGAATTTATCTGTTAACTAAAGAATTTATGATGTAGGTGCTTAGGGTAACCATGACTAACAACTTGCAGCAAAGGATTAAGTCGAAAGACGGAAAACCCCGTTTATATATTTCTTACATTTAGTTTTAAAACAAATTTGCCTTTTTTCTCCACTTTTTTTTCAGGGCTCTCTTTCCGCAGATTTTTTTCTAAATTTTCATTCATAGTTTATTTTCTATTGTTATACAAATTATCAGCAATTCTTAGGAAAAATGCATAGTTAGCAGAATTCAAAAGTTCCTTATCTAAGATTTTAGATTCCAAAGTCATTATCTTTCTACTAAAGTTGCTAGCCTACATTGTTATTATTAATTATTACAAATTAAAGTAGATATTACCAACGAATAACGAATTATTAGTAAACACAATAATAATAAGGGTGACCATAGTGGATTGTGGCAGTATGAGTACTAATCAATATAATAGAGGGCCCAAAGTTATTTGGGAATCTAAGAAAAAAAGTCCCCGGTAGAAAGGTTCCAGAAATAAAGTCCCTAGAAAAAAAGTCCCCGGAAAAGAAGTGCCCTGGAAAAAAGTCCCCCGGTAAAAAGGTCCCCGGACAAAAAGTCCCCCGGTCAAAAAGGTTTCCGGAAAAAAAGTTTCCCGGTAAAAAAATCCCAGGAAAAAAAGTACCCGGTACAAGAGTCCCCAAAAAAAGTACCTATAGTTTGAAAAATAAAAGTCAAAATACTCGAAATAAATATAATTATTTGTTCGTTACTCTTGTCCGTCTTTGTCATAGGATTACATATGAGTCCACTTAGCATGTCTAGGTAGATTAAGAAAGGTTGGTATATTAGGTTTTACCAAGAACCAACGGCGCCCCTCCAGAAGGGTCGTGGTAGCTTAAGTTACAATTTTAGTTGAGTTGCAATATACGACTCCGGTCCAGAACATCGTTTTCAATAAATGTATTAACCTGAAGAAGTGGTGTTTAATTTGGCCCGTAAATAGTTTGCTTAAGATACAGTTACCTAGTTATGTGAACGAACATTATTATTCCTATAAAATACAAATTTTATAAATTTAAATTAATGTTCCGAACATATTCGTTGTCTGATGTTGTGGTCGATAAAGGAGACTTCCATCGATCTGGACCCTCACTTTAAAAATGAGACAGAAATTGGCACGAATAGCACCAAATTTTAAAAAATCAAGTTGGGGTTATTACACAAAAAAGAAAACGTCCACAATATGAAGTTCTCCAGTATTTTGACTTTTATTCTTCAAATTGTACACTTTTTCCATGTTCCCTTTGTCAACCACAACATCAGACAACGTATGATCAGAGCATTAATTTAATTTTAATTTATAAAGTATTGTATTTTATAGGAATAATAATTATATAAATAATAAATATTAAATAAAATATCGATTTCAACGGGAAATAATAAGATTTATTCGCTTTATACGTATTTCGGCATCATTGTGCCATTGTCAAAAGCTATTATAAAATATTATAACAAATGCAAAAATATAGTAACTCCTTGATTCTATTATTTTAACACTGCGTGAAGCAGCTGGCCCCAGTCAACCCGTCGGAGGTCAGTCGCTTATCAGTGTTTTAAAAAGATATTTATTCCAAAATCTTCAGTAAAGGAGAATCTAAGAGATCAATTTGCTCATTCATTAAAGGTATGTTGTTTTTTGTGTGTTTATAAATTTCAAAAGCTTCTAAAATGTTTAATTTATTTTTGTTATCAGAAAAGTGTAAAAATTTAATTGTATTATTAGATGTTAATGTGTGATTTTGTTCTAACAAATGTTTAGCAAAATTTGATTTATGTGCATGTTTATATTTGTAACAACGGATATGTTCTTTTCGCCTAATACTGAAATTTCTAATTGTTTGACCTATATATACTGAATCACAATGTGAACAATTTAATTTATAAATACCTGATTTTAGCAAATCATTAATTTTGTCTTTAGCATTGAAAAGAGAGTATAGAATATTTTTATTTGTTTTAAAAATGACTTTATTTTAATGTTTTATTAGTGTTATTAATGGAATAAACTTTTTGAATAGCTAATTTATAATTTTTCTTTTTAATTAAAGTGTCAATAAGTGTAGTGTTATAACCATTGCTATATGCAATTTGTTTAATAATGGAAATTTCTCTATTAAAATTATTTTTATCTAAAGGAATTGTTAGAGCTCTGTGTACTAAAGATTGATATGCTGCTAATTTATGTGTATTATGATGACAAGAGTTATGTGGTATGGTAATATCAGTTTGTGTAGGTTTCCTATAAATTGAGTATTCGAGTATGTTTTCTGAATTAATTTTTATGTTTAAGTCTAAAAAGTTAATAGATCTGTTTTGTTCAATTTCTAGTGTAAATTTAATTTTTTGGTGTAAAGTATTAATAAAAATTAAAAAGTCGTCAATGTATTCGAAAGAACTATCAAAACATGCCAAAATATCGTCAACATAACGAAACCAAAATACAATTTTATTTGATAGATTTGATTCAAATATTTGATCTTCTATATTTTCCATAAAAATATTAGCCAATAGTGGTGAAATGGGACTACCCATTGGTAACCCATCTTTCTGAAGATAAATTTTATCATTAAAAATAAAATAATTTTGATTAATACAAAGTTCAAATAATTGAATCAACTCTATCCTTTTTGTTAATTCAATGTTATTGTTAACTAAAACATTTTCTAATAAAGGAATACATTCCTGTGGGGGTATTTGTGAAAACATACTCGTAACATCAACACTAACTATTTTACATAGTGGTGGTAAGCTAATGTTACTTAATTTATTAATTAATTCAGAAGTGTTTTTAACTGAATATTTTGGAGTGTATCCTAAATTATTAATTATATTATTTAATGTTTTAGCTAGCATGTGGTTTGGTGCATGTATGTATGAAACTACAGGTCTAATAGGAATGTTAGGTTTATGTATTTTAACTAAACCGTATAATTTTGGTGGTTGTGGATTTGGATATATTATGTTATGTTTCTCGTATGGTGTTAAAGTAATTTCACAATTTTTAATTGTTTGTTTTATTTGGTTTTCTGTTTTCTGTATTTATTTGTTGGATCTCTATTTAAAATTTCTAGATTAGAATCTGTTATAAAATCATTGACTTTTTCTAAATAATCATTTTTAGGTAAAAATACTAAAGTGTTTCCCTTATCTGCCCTAACAGAAATTAAATTATTTACTCTAAGTGATTTAATTAATGAAATATTATTATTTGTATTATATCTAAATTTATCGTTTATCGAAATTCTTTTTAATAAATTAGAAATTTGAGACTTTGCATAATTTAAATGCCTCTCTTTTATAATATTTTCAGAATTGACTGCTAAAATTTCTTTTATATTATTATCTAATTTTGGAAAAGTCGAAAATTTAAAACCTTTATTTAGAAACGTCATTTCTTTGTCATTAAATATTACGTTAGATAAATTTAGTACACGAGGATGACATTAGAGAATTAGTTAGTAAAATTAAATTTAAAAAATATAATACACAAAAAGATAAAATTTCTAGATTAGAACGAGAACAAAAATCTATTGAACCTAAAAAACCTAATAAAATTATAAATTTTCATCCTCGTGTACTAAATTTATCTAACGTAATATTTAATGACAAAGAAATGACGTTTCTAAATAAAGGTTTTAAATTTTCGACTTTTCCAAAATTAGATAATAATATAAAAGAAATTTTAGCAGTCAATTCTGAAAATATTATAAAAGAGAGGCATTTAAATTATGCAAAGTCTCAAATTTCTAATTTATTAAAAAGAATTTCGATAAACGATAAATTTAGATATAATACAAATAATAATATTTCATTAATTAAATCAATTAAGGAAAAAGTTAGAGTAAATAATTTAATTTCTGTTAGGGCAGATAAGGGAAACACTTTAGTATTTTTACCTAAAAATGATTATTTAGAAAAAGTCAATGATTTTATAACAGATTCTAATCTAGAAATTTTAAATAGAGATCCAACAAATAAATACCAAAACCAAATAAAACAAACAATTAAAAATTGTGAAATTACTTTAACACCATACGAGAAACATAACATAATATATCCAAATCCACAACCACCAAAATTATACGGTTTAGTTAAAATACATAAACCTAACATTCCTATTAGACCTGTAGTTTCATACATACATGCACCAAACCACATGCTAGCTAAAACATTAAATAATATAATTAATAATTTAGGATACACTCCAAAATATTCAGTTAAAAACGCTTCTGAATTAATTAATAAATTAAGTAACATTAGCTTACCACCACTATGTAAAATAGTTAGTTTTGATGTTACGAGTATGTTTTCACAAATACCCCCACAGGAATGTATTCCTTTATTAGAAAATGTTTTAGTTAACAATAACATTGAATTAACAAAAAGGATAGAGTTGATTCAATTATTTGAACTTTGTATTAATCAAAATTATTTTATTTTTAATGATAAAATTTATCTTCAGAAAGATGGGTTACCAATGGGTAGTCCCATTTCACCACTATTGGCTAATATTTTTATGGAAAATATAGAAGATCAAATATTTGAATCAAATCTATCAAATAAAATTGTATTTTGGTTTCGTTATGTTGACGATATTTTGGCATGTTTTGATAGTTCTTTCGAATACATTGACGACTTTTTAATTTTTATTAATACTTTACACCAAAAAATTAAATTTACACTAGAAATTGAACAAAACAGATCTATTAACTTTTTAGACTTAAACATAAAAATTAATTCAGAAAACATACTCGAATACTCAATTTATAGGAAACCTACACAAACTGATATTACCATACCACATAACTCTTGTCATCATAATACACATAAATTAGCAGCATATCAATCTTTAGTACACAGAGCTCTAACAATTCCTTTAGATAAAAATAATTTTAATAGAGAAATTTCCATTATTAAACAAATTGCATATAGCAATGGTTATAACACTACACTTATTGACACTTTAATTAAAAAGAAAAATTATAAATTAGCTATTCAAAAAGTTTATTCCATTAATAACACTGATAAAACATTAAAATACGTTTCAATTCCATATTTTGGTAAAATTTCAGAAAAGATTGCTAAAATTATAAATAACACAAATAAATATAAAGTCATTTTTAAAACAAATAAAAATATTCTATACTCTCTTTTCAATGCTAAAGACAAAATTAATGATTTGCTAAAATCAGGTATTTATAAATTAAATTGTTCACATTGTGATTCAGTATATATAGGTCAAACAATTAGAAATTTCAGTATTAGGCAAAAAGAACATATCCGTTGTTACAAATATAAACATGCACATAAATCAAATTTTGCTAAACATTTGTTAGAACAAAATCACACATTAACATCTAATAATACAATTAAATTTTTACACTTTTCTGATAACAAAAATAAATTAAACATTTTAGAAGCTTTTGAAATTTATAAACACACAAAAAACAACATACCTTTAATGAATGAGCAAATTGATCTCTTAGATTCTCCTTTACTGAAGATTTTGGAATAAATATCTTTTTAAAACACTGATAAGCGACTGACCTCCGACGGGTTGACTGGGGCCAGCTGCTTCACGCAGTGTTAAAATAATAGAATCAAGGAGTTACTATATTTTTGCATTTGTTATAATATTTTATAATAGCTTTTGACAATGGCACAATGATGCCGAAATACGTATAAAGCGAATAAATCTTATTATTTCCCGTTGAAATCGATATTTTATTTAATATTTATTATTTATATAATCATGGATTTCAACAAAGTGACGCTTGAGAATGTCAATATAATAATAATTATATTTATTTCGAGTATTTTGACTTTTATTTTTCAAACTATACGGACTTTTTGTACCGGGTACTTTCTTTCCGGGAACTTTTTTACCCGGAGACTTTTTTCCGCCACCCTTATTTGGAAACTGGTAAAGGTTTGTATCTTGAACTTTACGTTGTATTTGTTGGTGTGGCCATAAAAATGCAATTATCAGTATCAATTATCTCGCTAATTGATATACTTATGGATATGGATGTAGACGAATATAGCAAAAAAGTTGAAGAGCTATGGAACGAACTAGCCAAGGTGTACCTAGAAAGCATTTCTGTAGAAACAAGGCTTCAATCTAACTGCGAGCACTTTATACTCTTTGCTGCGAGTAATGGAAAATCGTACAATGGTACGTATTTAATGTGCGGTTTTTTCTTCCACGGTTCTTTTTCTCGGCTTATTATTTCAGCGCGGCGCGGCGGCGGCGTGCCTTTTCTCCCGGTAATTTATTTCTAAACAAAATTTCACATAATTATGGGATTGAATATACATTGGTTATACTTGGACTGCTTGAGTTACTATATCATTTTTGTTTCATTCTTGCGCTTTGTTCTTCTAATAGGCGTAATCCCTTATAATATATATAAACCTCATTAGTCAGCCGATGGGGACATTTCACCTGAAGCACCACGTGTTTTGTGGGTAGTCTAACTTAGCTTCACTTTTGGAAAATTGCATTATTATAAGAAAACTATTCAATTTATTTATAAGATTATCGTAGAAGTTTAACAAAATCTATTTCCGTACGGACGTAGTACTTTGTTAGTAGTACTTTCTTGGGTTTAATTATAACAGCAGGAAATTACTAGAAAGATTTGTAATTTTGCCGGCCCGTCTACGGTCACTTCACAGGGGCCTTAATTGTATTTACCAAGACCAACTTGACCCGTATAACAGTGAAATTCCAATACGTTTAGATTTTTTCAGAATTGCATGGTAAAAAAAGTGATTGCAGGACAATCTTGTGTGCCCTTTCCTCTAGGGCCGTAAAGAGCGAAAAATTAATTTTTCGAAAAATTGCGGATGTTATCATATGATAAAAAAAAACTGTTTTAATTAATATCAACGTTACAATTTATATTTTAAATTTTTCTCTCTTTACGGACCTAAAGAAAAGTAACGTGATGACTTACACGTATCGACCTACTTTTAGAAATCTGGCAGTGATTAATTAAACGTATTATAATTTTTAAAATGTTCCTTAATTTTTACCAAATTTGCTATGAATGTAGGCAACACTTTCTACAACAGCAAATAGACAAGGACATCAGTAAACAGTAATTAGGAGATTACATGTAAAGCGGCTTAGAGGATTAAATACCTTTCTTTCTCCTGTTGTGAATTGCAGGTAAAAACCTGGTTCTTGTTCCTACTTCACATAAAAGAAGTGTACCAACTGAAATAATTACCATATAAATTAATTAATTGATTATTTATTTATCAATGCCAACATTAATAAGCACATCTTACATAATAGAACAAAAAAAAATAAAAACATAACAAATAAAAATTTCTAACATAAAAAAATTATAAATATATAAATAGTAGGTACATCTTGATTTTACATATTATAACTAGTGTGCACGTTAATTTAGAAATGTCTGTCGAATAGGTAGCTTCCTTGACTGCATTGGATCTAGAATTTCGGGCAACAATGCCGCATTATAAAATTGCCGAAGTTTCGGAAGCATTTTTTGTTCCCAAAATGATCCGTCTTTTTTATCACCTCCACTGAAATATCACTGGGAGTCCAAATAACAAAATAGCAAATTTCAGCCTTCGTGATATTTAATTGCCCTTGAATCTGATACATATAATTGTCGCTTTCTTTTAATTTTAATTCGCCCTCCTCTACTCGACAAAATTTAATTGTCTTGTTCATAACTGCTTCCATAGGAGTACACATTCTTGCACTGTACGGACATTTAATCTCTATTATAGCATTTTCACTTACCATGCCGTCTGGCGATGCTGCCAAAAATGGATGAGTTTCATTCACGAATAAACCGCAAGGATTTACCGTCACGTTCATAAGATTTTGGAAATCTTCAATTGCCCTCTGTTCATTTTCTTTACCATACTTGGTAGCAGCGCTCCCTGTAAACTGCTGGTACAATAAAGCTTTTACCGTATTTGCACAAGACGTTGTACTCCTCAATTTCCAAATTCGGCCAAAGTTTGACGCTGTCAATCTCTTTCGTCGTTCTTCGTACCATCGATTGCTGCGATGTTGTCCAACAGTTTCTCGTAAAATTTCTTCACGGTTCAAAGATAGTGCTTCTACAAATATCTTTGCCGCACTCGTCACATCCTCTTCAGTCATATCCGGCTCTGGAACAGCAGCATCAGGTCCATAATCACTGTCTGCGAGTCCAGAGTATTTGGTATGGTAACGTTTCTCACTTAGACCATGAAGCATTTGTTTGCGTTTCTGTTTTTCACAAAATTCCCTAGTATATTTTCCAGGTGTAGTATTAGCTGCAGTTTGTATAGTTTCATGGAGTGTCCCTACTTCATTATGAGCTACTACAGCAGCTTCACACCTTGCTTGATAACCACGGCGAAGAGCGAAATTAACACGTTTACCCCCAATAAACTTAGCTACGTGAGAATTGTATAGTTCGGCAGAATTGTTAGGTAGTAACATCGTGATTTAAACTTTTGCCATGACAGGCGACGCGTCGTACTGCAGCCATAATAACTTCAAAATGACCACTTTCTTCTAAATCTGGCACCATAGTTTCCTCATTTGCACCCTTACAAAAATAATCGCGCTCCCCGCATCCAGAATGATCACCAAAAATATGTTTAGGACCATTTAAAATATCAAATTCTAGTTCCCTAATTTTTGTATTTGTAGGTGCTTCTTGCTTCTTTCTGTACTCAATGGCTTTAGTAACGGCAGTACGAAACCTTAAAATATTTTCTGAAATTAAATTCTGTAATTTGTAATTTCTTGTTTTAGTTTTTTTGGCAACGTCTCGCAGTTTGTTGATGTAGTTTCGCAAAATGTGATTTTTACATTCAATTTTCTCTATTATTGTGGAGGGTCCGTAGGGCATGCACTCCATTAGTTTCCGATGCACGCTACTGTCACCGTCGCCTACCAGTTTTGTATATTTTAAACCGTACATATCTATGGATTTTTGAAAATCTTCAACGATAATTGCAGCCTCCATCCCAGTTGATGACCCGGTCCAATTTATTCTTATAACAAGTATGTTCTGGGCATGTGTTATTTTTATACAGGTCCTTCCGTGCACACACCAAACAAAATTTATTTGTAACTGCCATATACAACACCTTTTTTGTACGTAGTCCAACTATGCACGCAACGCCTGACAAGGCATTGTAATTTGTACGGTATGACCTTTTGCTCCAGGCTCCGTCTGCTACTACTGGAATGTTTGGATACCCTTTGTCATTTACTTCCCCTAGTTCTACACAAAAAAATGGACAATATCTATAATTCTACGACCACTGATTTGCGACCCCTGGTGTTGTTCTTCTGCTTCCACCGTTTCTATTTCTAATCCGGGAAAAACTCTGTTGCATATTATTATTATTACAAACAATTCAATTTTTAAAATATCAGTTCTTACCTTTGTAGTATTCACTAAAAGAGTTGTTATTGAGTGAACGTATTTAATTATGCTTTAAACTTATACAGATTAATAAACTTAGGCCCAACTGCACCGGTTACACTTAAATAATAAGCGTGGCTTAAAAAATCAATTGCCATGGACACAATTCTTGTAACAATTTGTATCCATGGGAATTAATCTTTTAAGCGACGCTTATATTTAAGTGTAACCGGTGCAATTGGGGCTAAGACAATTAAAAATATCGACTGACTTGTACATTGTTCGTTTCTAACTTAGTAACTAACTAACTAACTCGTACCAACCTTATGTCTAAATCACTACATTACTTTTCTCCCCTTGTACTATCTTCAAGAATGTAGTCATCAAAGTAAGCTGGTCTTCTGGTTGTCCTTTTAGACCTTCTCACCTCGGCTTCGATGCCTTTCGAGGGATCAGTTCCTACGACAGTTTCTTCGGGTGAAGATTCTTCTGTAGCGGTTTCTTCTTGTTGTGCAGAGCTTATAGCAGTGGAACGGCTGTCAACTTCGATCTTCTTCAACATCGAGGAGTTTCTGATGAGTTTCTGGTTATTTTTCTCAATTGTAATGGCATTACCTGCAACACTTGTTACTGTGAAAGGATCAGGATTGTAAGGAGGTGAATATTTGTTGGATGGCTTTTGTTTGACTAAAACTTGGTCATTTGGTTGCAGGTTGTGAAGTCTTGTGTGTCGGTGTTCATCTGCATATGTCTTCGCCTTTTGTTTATTTTGAGTATCTTTTACTCTTATGAGGCTCTTCTTTAATTTGTTGTCAATGATCGGAATCGTGGTTTTGACTCGTCTCCCAAACAGAGCATCGTAGGGTGGTACTTCCGTTGTTGAATGTGGAGTGGCTCTATAATTCATCAAGAATTCCTGAAGTTCCTTTTCCCAGTTGAGATTTTCTATTACTGCTGTTTGAATTGTCCGTTTAATGGTTCTCATAAATCTTTCGACGTTTCCATTGGCTTCAGGCCAAGCTGGTGTTACTGTTCTATGTTTACAACCTTTTAAGTTCAAGAATGTCTTGAACTCACTTCCATTGAATGGTGGTCCATTATCTGTTTTGATGACGTTTGGAATTCCAAAAAGTCCAAAGATTTTGATCAAATGATTTATTATTTTGGATGCTTTTAAAGATTTTATTATTTCTACCACTGGAAATCTAGAGAATTCGTCCATAATTACCATCACATATTTCCCATTTGGAAATGGACCTGCAAAATCCATGCTGAGATCTTCCCATGCATTTTCCGGTAAAGGTATGGAAATGATTGGTGTTCTGGTGTGTTCACGGTTCGTTGCTTGACAAATGACAAGCAATGCAACTTTTAACTTTGGCATCTACCATCTTGTCTATGTCCGGGAACCAAACTTTCTCTCGCAGAAGCGTTTTTGTTTTAGTCATGCCTTGGTGTCCTCTGTGAGCGAGGTCAATGACCCTTCCTTCTAGTTTTTTAGGTATGACAATCTTGTTACCTCTTGTTATGATTCCATCTTGAGATACACCAAGTTCCCATCTGATTTGTGTAAATCGTTTGACGTCAGGTTCAGACCAAAGGGATTTGTTTTTTCCTTTTATTGCTTCATGAAGTTTCTGGTCTTGCAGTCTTGTCTTTTTGAGTTTCACCTGCTATGAGTTCTCTTGTTAGAGATTTTGGTATTGCTTCATTTACTATGTGGTTCACCTGTTCTTCTACATCATCATTTATATTTTTGTTTTCGAGGGGATGCCTCGAGAAGAAATCAGTTGGATTCTTGTCACCTGGACAGTGTTCTACCTTGAAGTCATAGCCTTGAAGTTTTAGACGTAGCCTTTCTAATCTTATGGATGTGTTGTTTCTTGGATTCGTTAGCAAATGTAGTAACGGTTTGTGATCTGTCATGATTATGAACGATGAGCCTTCCAAGTATAATTTGAAGTGCTTAACTCTCCACACGATGGCAAGCATCTCGCGTTCTATTTGTGAGTAGCGCTTCTCTACGTTGCTTAGGGAACGACTTGCACATGCTACTAGACCAGCCGATGTCTCCGACGGTTGGGCAAGCATTGCACCGAGACCATCAGGTCCGGCATCTACATATAGTTCACTTTGCTTGTTGATGTCAGAGTAAGTGTAGTTGGTGGAGTTTGAAAGTTTTTCCTTTAAAATTTGGAGTGTTTGTTTTTCAGCTTCTCCCCACTGCCAATTAGCATCTTTAACAATCAACGCTCTTAGTGGTTCTGTTAGTTGGGCTAAATTACGTATAAAGCGACCACAATAGTTGATCATTCCTAAAAGACTTCTTACCTCAGACACGTTTGTTGGCGGTTGCAACTTAGCAAAATCTTGAACTTTCCTTTGATCAGGAGCTATGCCGTCCTCATTAAATTCGTACAAAAAAAATACTACTTTTTTTAAGCAAAAATGACATTTAGTTGTGTTTAAGGTTAAACCAGAGTGTTGAAGTGTTTTTAAAGTTTGATGTAGTGCTGCATCATGTTCTTGCTTTGTTTTCCCAAAAATTAGAATGTCATCGCTGACATTGATGGCCCCATTTATATTAGCTATTACTTGACGAATTGTGTTCTGAAATAATTCCGCTGCAGAATTGATTCCAAAATTTAGTCTTTTATAGCGCCAAAGGCCCATGTGTGTTGAGAAAGTTGTCACATTCCTTGATTCTTGGTCAAGTTCCAGCTGATGGTACCCATCGTTAAGATCTAATTTACTAAAAATGCATGCACCATTTAGTTCTGTGATTATATCATCTATTGTTGGGGTGATGTGTCTTTCTCGTTTAATAGCATTGTTGGCTAATCGCATGTCTACGCAGATGCGAATTTTTTCTGGGTTATGCGGTTTCGTGACTACCACTATTGGTGATACCCAAGTTGTAGGACCCGTTACCCTTTCAATACTGTCTGCTTGCTGCAAACGGCTTAATTCTTCCTTAACTTTCTTCCTAACATGAAACGGGATTCTTCGGTGTGGTTGTGCTACGGGTTGAGCAGTTTCATCTATGTGTAAATGTGCTTGCTTCCCTGTTAGCTTCCCTATACCTTTGAATAAGCTGGGGTATTTTGTCACATATATACTCTGACTGGCTACGATGTTACATGTTAGACTAATTAAGTCCAGTTCTGCTGCGGTTTTAAATCTAAGAAGTGGTTGTGAGTTTCCTCCTAGTACATAAAACTGGCTGTTAGTTGTTTTTGTACCAGTGTTGTTGGAAAGAGTTGCACTGAATTTTCCAATTACTGGTAATCGTTGTGTGGACTGGTAAGGAAACAAGCTGGTTGGTGTGTGTTTTAAGGGTGCAGGTTCATGCAACCTTTGATAAATAGCCTTGTTGATTATGTTAGAGCTAGTACCAGTATCTAAAACAAAATGTATTTTAATACCACACAGATTTATAGTTACCTGAGGTAGTTCAGCATTTGTTTTGTTAATGTTAAAAATATAGCTGTCACTATCGTTGTCACCATCGGGTTGTTCGGTTACTGATTTAATATGTTTTTGTTTGTTTCAATGGGTTGGTTTTTGCTTGCATACATTCCCAAAATGGTTTAATCTTCCACATTTGAAACATGGTTGTCCATGCGCAGGACATGTTGATAAGCCATTTTCGTGCCAGTTGCCACCACAGTTTTGGCACTTCTTGTTTGTTGTTTTGTGTGAGTTAGAGGTTGATTTCTTTTGCTGATGGTAGTTTTTTGTTGCTTTTGATGATTCGAGTTTCATCACATCTTGTTTTTTTGATAAAGCTGCAGCCTGTTCTTCCACAACTTCTTCGGCAAAACCAAATTCCAAGATTTTTACAAGTGTTATTTTTGCTTCCTTTAGTATCTTCTTTCTTAGTGATTCTGAAGATGTTCCTACCAGGATTTGGATTCTGATTTCGCTGTCTGGGTCTGGAAATTCACAGGTTGCACTTAAGCTTCTTAAACGTGCATAGAACTCGTTCAATGTTTCAGCGTTTTCTTGTTTAGCTTGTCGGAATTTATAAATTTCAAATAGTGTATTTTTCTGCGGTTTAAAATGTTGGTTTAATACTATTGTTGCCTCTTGATACGTGGTACCTGTGTTAGGTAAGTTATCGAATATTTCTGCTACATCATCTCCTGCAAGGTTAAGTAATATTGCTTTTTTTCTTACTTCATTGTTTATATCCGCTGCTACGAGATGTATTTCAAATTTCTTTAACCATTTAGTCCACCTTTGGTGCACTGAAGAAGCATCTGCATGTGGATCGAATGGTAGTGGTTTGTTGAAACTAGAATCTGCCATGATCTTTTTTTTTTCTTCCTGGTTATGTTTCTCCTCGTGTTTCAGAATTTACGTTTTGTAGCAAGAAAACCCGCTCGTCGCCAAATTGTAGTATTCACTAAAAGAGTTGTTATTGAGTGAACGTATTTAATTATGCTTTAAACTTATACAGATTAATAAACTAAGACAATTAAAAATATCGACTGACTTGTACATTGTTCGTTTCTAACTTAGTAACTAACTAACTAACTCGTAACAACCTTATGTCTAAATCACTACATTACAACCTTCTATTTCGTCTTCGCTAGAGAAATTTCCTCTGTTGAGAAGAAACGGATACATTGAATTCGTAAATTCGCGCATTTTCATCAAAATTTTCTTCAATAGAAGAAACAGACATGTTAGAATCCCACTGTTCTTGTACAGCCAAATCACACGGTGCACTAATTGTGCGCAACCTATCCTTTGCAGCACGCATTTGCTTCATTTTTTGTTGCACACTAACTCTCTTTTTATTCAACCCCAATTTCACTATACGACCCATTTTTCAAAAGCAGTAACGGTTTCTGACACAAACGATAAATAGGTAGGTTACCGATCGTTTACTAATAATAATTGTTCAAGTGGTTTATTTATACGCAATATTTATCACCCCTCTCCAAATACCAAAAGGCACAAGCGGATACATTACGATAGAAATTCCAACATTTAGAATAATTAAGTAGAAAGTATAAACATTGCAAATATTTATTTCATATAATAATTGGTAAATAATTGCTACTTACCTTATGTACAATTAATATTAAGCGAAATAAATTGATTTGCACTAAAATGTCATAAATACTAATCAATTATATAATTAACAAAGTTAGAATCTTTGAATACCTACTAGTATTTAATTTAACTAATTATTGTTCAATCACATGTATTACAGGTATAATAACTAATAAGAAGTAATGACCTAATGATAATTTAAATAATAGATTATAATCTGTAAACTAAGATTCTTATTTTGTATTGTAATGGAATGTCTTTTTCTTCGCTAGAAAAACATAATTATTTATCTCTTCAAATAAAAAAAATGGTTCATACCTGATTGTGCTGTTATTTAACTTTTCAAACAGATTCTAAAAAAAAGTTAAATAACAGCACAATCATGTATGAACCATTTTTTTTATTTGAAGACATACCTACTAGATATTTTTGAAGGAAAACTCCCAAACATATCTATTCTGAAATATTGCTAAACTAGAAAGAAGGCTTTAGATGTTTATCACGGATTACAAGGGTTCTAGGGCTAAGTTGTTTAGACAGGTACAAAGAGTGAGTAATGTGGTTTGTAGTGTAGGTGTCGCTTCGGTTTGAAAAACGAAATTTTATTTTAGTAAATACAAGCCTTAATAAGCGGTCCGTAACTCCTGCAAAACGTGCTATATGGAGCTTTCTTTGAAAGACAGTTTGTTGGATGTATTGCCGAAGCGACGCGACGTAGGTACGTCTAAAATGATGCTCTATTCATATTTTGAATATAACTGTATTCTCTTTATTTTTGAAATTTAACCGCAAAAAATTCTTAATACCACCACATAAAGTTTTGTATAAATGTTAGGTTTCTCCTTCTAACGTGAAAAGTAGGCTTTCAGTGGGCTTTCAGTGTTTGCTTCGCAGCTCATAAACAGTTATAGTCGAGGCACGCTAAAGGTGCATGTACGTCATCAATTTTTTAATGGCGTCCATGACGTCATGAATTACTCTGTTTATATTTATTTATAGTTTCTCAAAACGTCATTTGCTTTAATGTGTTTCTCAAACTGTCAGAGTGACGTTTGAGCAATATACACACAATAAAAAAAACAACAATGATCATGTGCTTAAATAAAAACTTATAAGACGACAAAAATACTAATTAGTAAACGTTTTTATTTTTGCAGGAATAATATGAATACAACTAATTAATAAAAATAATAATTGTAAAATAACATTATATGGGCTTATAAAAAACAGAAAAAAATACAGTTTTATACTGTTTCAAGATTGGTACTACAAAATTACCAGAAAATGCGATTGATGACGTAGATGCACCTTTAGAGTGCCCCGACTGTACTTAAGAATTACGTAGTATACCTACCTACTTACGTAAAATCGGTTTTTGTCGCTAATGTAATAACAATGAAAGAAGCATAGTTATCAGAAGATTATGTTATTATTATTAGTATGTTTATAGGTATATGTGATCAGAAGTGTCGAAATAAACAAGGGTCATATGAGTGTTACTGTGAGAACAAATACACTTTACAAGATGATAAAAGAACCTGCGCTGTAAAAGATGGAGAAGCGATAATGATATTTAGTACTAAGGATGAAATTCGAGGATACTTTCTACAATCCCAGTTGTATTTTCCTATAGCAAAACAGTTACAACTAGCTATAGGTGTAGCATTTGATGGTTCTCACGTATACTGGACGGAAATATTGTCAGAGCGCGAAAGTATTGTTAGAGCATTAGAAGATGGAACTCATAGACAGGTATGATAACATAAGTAAGAATGTATAATTACTTTCAAATTGTTATGTACCAGTGTACCAGAAAATAAGTAAAATAGACATGCACTTTGTAAGCATAATTTCCAACAAATCGTAAATAGCCCAAGTTAATGTATTTCCTTCCATACTTCCAATTATGTCATATTAAAATCCAAAAATATTTACGAATTTTTTCTAAAACTATGAGGTACTTATAACAGCCAATACTACTGTGCCAATACTATGAGAGTTCGTGACATTTTTGGAACTTTATCGGACAATGAATTAAGACGAATTTCCCAGGAAGCGTATATAAAATACCTACACGAAACGCTTCCTGTTGCCATTCAAAGTCTGCAGGTACCTATGGATGATAATTAATCTTGGTTTAATTAACCGGGGTTTAAACTAGAACTGAATATCTGGCCCTTTAATAGTCAGGCTAGAACTGTATCGAACTATGGAAAGCTTACTTTCCTAATCTAAAAGTTTCAATAATGGATGAAATACGGACTATTGCAAGAAATATATATTGTAATAAAGAAATCTGTAATATCACAAAAAACTTTAAATGTACAGCTAAGATTCCAATACAAATTTTACAGAAATTGTGGTCCGCTGTCAAAATGACAACCAATATGAACGTCAATATACAGGGTGTTTCTTAAATGGCGGACACGGAGCACAGTACGACATTCCCCCCCAGATACTGATTGGAAAAATATAATACAATAATGCCCGTTCTTCGCTAGTTAGTTCCAGAGTTATTCTCAGTCAAAGATTGAGATTCAATTTCTGTATGCTTTGGAAAAACGGTTAAACGGTTAAATTTTAACCGTTTTTCATTGTTCATCAATTAAGTATTAAGTCTTAATAAATTTAGAATTTTCTTATATGCTGTTACTTTGGGTAGTAGGGTTTGTGGATAATTTTGTAATTGTCGATTACCACTTTGGCGAGAATTAGTTTATACGAATAATTTAATATTCAAATAAATTATCACGCAGTCCCAAAAATAGTGTATTTACCACGAGACTAAGGTGGTATCATTATTAATACTTCGGGTGATTTTCTATTTCCTTAGCTCGCTCATGGAATAAATTCAACCTCGGAGTTTAATGATGTACAGCAAGGTGCAGATATAATGTCGTATAGGAGGTAACATGTTGAACAGGCGATACTATCACCGAAAAACGTTTACCTGCCTGCTATTGTTAAGGAAGCCCTTCGCTTGCAGCGGCGTTTGTCGGTGATAGTATCGCCTGTTCAACATTTTACCTGCTACTTGCGACATTACATTTGCACCTTATTGTACCTCAGTCCCTTGTTATACAAGGTGTTTCAAACAACTGCACAAAAAGTATAGTACATGGAACGTTTTAATGCTAAAACCACTTTTTCGTGAAATATTCCCCTCCGCCCAGAAAATGAGCCTGAAGAATAGCTAATATGGCAACGGTGTATATAATCCGAAATTTAATTTCTACATGAACTCAAACTCATAGAATATCTTGATGCTATTTCCATGGAAACAACTACGTATTATTCCACTTATTCTTGCCTTTAGTAGTGATCATACAATAACTAAACATTTAAATTTGTTTACGATGATGGTGAAGCAGCTAATTATTTTAAAAGAGGTAAATAAAACATAAAGTTTTACTACTTTTCATAAGCATCATTTAATATCACATTTTTAACGTTTCGCCCATGTAGGCTTCATCAGAAAAATATCTAAAAATTTGAATAACAAAAAATTAGGAAAGTGAACATTTTATAAAAGTATAAATAAAATAACTTACCAAAATTATTACACAAAACATTTCATTAATAAAACATTAAACGAGAAACAGGTTGAAAAATATACAAATTTTAATATTAAAATTCAAAAAGTTAAAATAACATGCTGCTCGAAGAACAGTTCTTCAAGCAGCATGTTATCTGCGTTCCTTATTTATTTTCAGATCGTTCTGAGCTTCTATCATACAATTTTTTTTTTAAATAAATCCACAGTCCTGAGAGTATTTTCACGATAAGCCAACAGTGCTGTTTACTTTGCAATCTAGACTTTTGTTGTAGGTATATTAGTTTGTTCACAAGATTTAAATTTTTTACTGTATGTCGCTCTTTCATTGTAGCCTGTCTTACAATTCTTAAATTGCTTATAACTATAAAAGAAAAAGTCAAAACTAACTTTTTTGAAAAAGCTTTTCTTTTATGATGAAGAATAAAATAGTGCACTTTTTTTACACATGACGCGGACGGTTACACCCTGTATATTTGTGTCCGAAACTCCACCCGGTTAATTTATTATCAGGTTATGTCCATTACAGGTGTTAGTGACTTCGGGTCTAGGAACACCAGAAGACCTTTCCATTGACTGGGTTACTGGAAATATATATTTTACGGATTCCGAAATGCAGCACATTGGCGTGTGCACAAATGAAGGACTGTACTGTGCTGTTATAATTAACCACGCTGTAGAGAAGCCTCGTAGCATAGTGCTTGATCCAGAAAACGGGTATGTTAAATTAATTATTCTTTGATAAAGGTTATCCACGAACGTAGGGTGAAGGTGATTGGTATTAACGTTTCAGGGTGGCTATTCTGTAATTATAGGGAGCGTGAACATTTTTCGGGAGAAGGGAACGTTCACATCAGGTTCACTTCGCTAACACAAAAATACGCTATTCTACAACTCTTGTGAACGTTTAGTAAACGTGATGTGATCCTAGCGGCGTTGTCAGTTGTGTCTGATATTGTCAACCAATATGAGAAGGACGCATAGTCCTCGTCAAGCGACAAGCACGTGGGGTTGAAAACAAAAATGAAAATGTACCCACTGTTCAAATATGTCATTCTGCAACATAAAGCTCCACCAAGCTTACAAATGCCCCGGAAAATATGTCAACTAAATTTTGAAAGACAAGGCGCGACAATACGTCAACCAATAGCAAACAATTATACTCAAAAGTACATTCACGGAAAAAATTCAATTGACTTTTAAAATTTTAATAATTTCACTGTTTGTCAGATTGTTTTGACGTTTAAAATCTGTTAAGTATGAATGCTAAATCGAGGAAGATAATTCATTCTGAAGGCAGAAATATCATTCGGACACGCCTCCTTTTAACTTTGTAAGCTTGGTCGAGCTGTAGGAGAACACAATTATTCAAAGCACGACTTACTGACGCTTGCCTTACAGCTACATAGGTAACTATTGCTAATACTATAGTCTGTTTTTTAACTAGGAGGAGCGATTCAAATTTGTTACGTCAAAATCTACACCTGTAATTGGCTGCGGCCAGGCCGGTTTCACACCGCTAAGTAATTTGTATAAATTTTGACGTTTGACGTGATTTGATAATTATTTCTCTAGTCGCTGACAGTGACATAATTCAGGCAAAATACAATAAATTAGTTTTCATTTCAGTTGTAAATTATGATCAAAATTCAAATTTACTGTCAAAACTATGGAAGTCTTCTTTTCTAGTGACATTTCTAGTGTGAATCTGGCTTTTGTATTCATTCCTCCTAGTTAAAAAACAGAGTATAGTAATTTCTTGGTATGAACCAAAAACCAAAAATCGAAGAGCAACAAGAAATTGCGCTCGATGGTAATTCCTAGACATCTTCAGGCTTGCATAAATGGGGTAACGACATCAATAAATTATATCTAGGGCTTTGTTTAAATCCTGAATCTTTTTACAAATGCAGGATCTGTTAAGGTGAAAGGATCTTTCATTTGTAAAACTTGGCTTTCCCCCTTTGTTCAGCTTCGTTGACGTTTCTCAAAATCTCATTTGCAACAAGCAAATTACCTATATCCTTGTTAATTTTTATCAAGTGGAAAACACAACACTGAATCGACTTGAATCAAACCACACAAATAAACAAAAGTCAAAAACGCGAGGTTAGAATCCAACTTTCACGGGGTGAACAATTTGATTCCCCGAAAATTTACTAGACGAAGCAAGTTCACTCATTTTTGGCGGTATGTGAGCGTTCGCAGAATTCAAGAATACATACTTTTAGTTTTAGGGTGAACTCCGTCCACTTCACAGGTGAAACACGCGTTTACGTTTTTCAAGAATAGCTACCCTGAAATGTTTCATGTACTACAAAGTGGTCACAAATATCTGTGATCCCGGTAGCCATGGAATTAGCTACTTACAAAAGTTAGTTAACTTTATATAGTATAGCTTTATTTCAGTTTTTCGACATATCCTTCTATTGATTATTATAAATCTGTAATCATTTTTGTACCTACATAAAAATTTCAGTTTTTCATAATATATTTGACATTTAGTTTAGCTAATAGCATAGGCTAATAGGGACCGGTCATGTGTCGTCAGCACGTAGCAACGTGGTTACCCCGGGGAGTAAACAACTACAGGCTCCTAGGTTGTAATGCAAATACAATAGTACATTGTAAGGTTACCGTATCCCTTCCAACAATCGAAAAAAGCATATTACAAAATAATACTGTTTTCATTAACATCTTGTATATAAGAGCAGACTAAAGAATCTGCAATGATATTTTCGGTATTGCCAGAAATTCATTGTAATATATATAGATCACCCCGTATATTTTTACGTTTTAACATTTAGAATGAAAAAATACATTTAGAAACAGCATTATGGTTTTATCGGAACTAGTATTTATTAAAAATATTAAAAAATCAACTTTACGACAAAATATCTACCTTTAAAGCGGATCAAGTTAAAACAGACAAATGTTATAAATGACTTAGGTATATATAGTAGAAGGAGGTCTGCGTTGCTTCATCATCGCGGGTTAACTCACAGTTACACCCCTTTTGCATGATTCGGGAGCGATTTAGCGGTTTAATTGACCTAATTAATTTAATTTAATTCGCTGAATTAAATTGCAGTCACGCGGTACTAACTCCCAGTTTTCAAGGTTGCCGCGAGTAAATTGATCTACGGCTGAATTCACAGAAGTAACGTAATGCAGTGGCGGCGCTAGCGGGGGGACCGAGGGGGCCGATGCCCCCCTAGATATTAACACGGCCCCCTGTTGGCCCCCCTAGTTTTTTCTTCAACAAAAATTGTCGGTCAACTGTTGATTACTCACTGTACCTTTATTGTCCTTTTACCTAGAATCCTGCACTGATGGAGTTATGGCTGCCCCCTCACAATAAATGTGGGCCCCTCAGTGAACCCCCCAATTTAAACTGCTAGCGCCGCCACTGAACGTAAGTAGTCCTCTATCTATACTTGCTTGTTCTATTCTATACGTATTTTCCACTCATTTTGAGAATGTGTTGGTGGGTGAGTGGTTGTGTGCATGTAACGCCTGAAACCGCGAAACTAGTGAAACAATTTTGATGCAATTTGAAATGAAGGTATATATATCCTATATTCATCGAGAAAATAACATTTCGATATTGACATTAACTTTGCTCTTTCATACACGCATCAAAGGCGGCTATGCCACCACTGTTTAAAGAGCTCGTTTTTCCTCTCTCTTTCAAGATAAATTCAACTAATCTTATATTAGTGGAAAGAAAAAGAGAGCTCTTATATTGCAGTTATTTCCAAAATTACAGGGTACTCTATTATATTATGTAAGGATCATTTTCAAGCTAACTATTTCAACATTTCCAGACAAAGATTGATCTAAAGAAGCTATCTGTATTGGTGCAAGGTAAGGGACCGTCACGTCGGCGTCGGTCGGTTAGAGTAGGTACTTTATCTTATGCGTAAAATACGTATCTACTATTTCTTCTAATCTAAAATGTATAATTTTGGTTGTTACGATTTAAATTATATTCAGAAGTTAAAAAATCATATAACGCTAAGATATAAAAACGAAAAAACATTATCCTATTTGTAAACCCAAATTTTCAACCGTCATATTCGGATTCTCATTATATTTGCGGCTTCTTCCAGCAGCTATTTGTTTATTTTGCCAGTAGCACTTTTTCACCAATTTCATTTCTTCGTCTTGCAGTTGTCTCCTATCGGAGGTTGGAAATCATCACGGCAATTCCCTTGTATTATAAGCCTCAGCAACGAATAGTTTTCTCCCCTCATAATGTGACCTAGATACTCCAATTTCCGTCTTTGACCGTGTTTATTATCTCACATTCCTTCTCCATTTTCCGCAGTACTTTCCTATTAGTTAGTTTTTCTGTCTGTGGTATTTCCATATCTCAAAAACCTCGATATTTTTAATGATTGCTTGTTTCAAAGTCCATGTTTCTCCATAACTCCATAACAACCAGGAGGAAATATAACATCGTAACATTCGTGTTCTAAGATTTAAATTAATATGTTGGCAGCATAGAAACATTTTAATTTTAATAATTTCCATTCTAGCATTGATTTCTTTATTTTGATCGTTAGTTTCGGGGATCCATACCCCTAAATATTTGTATGAAATAACTCTTTCAATTTGTGTGTAGGAAACTGTTAAATTGGAGTCAATGTTTTGGTTTTAGTTATCGTCATTAATTTCGTCTTTTTAAGGTTTAGTTTGAGACCGTAATTACTACTGTGGATATTAAATGTTTTCAAGTAAGTGCTGTAAATTTTCATATATAATACTACTAGTAACTACGAAATATCCGACAATTTTTGGACAGTATGTAAGAGTACTTGATGCGCGATAATTCGCTATGAGTCCGAAGGACGAATAGCGAATTATCCTGCATCAAGTACGAATACGTACTGTCCAAAAATTGCAGGATTATTTCGTAGTTACGAGTAGTATTCGGAGGACAATTTGACGAACCAAATTTAAATTTTTATAGTTTCAAATCAGATTAATAATAATTTTCTTCGTACCTAACCATGGTTTTATATACAAACCAGACAAAAGTCAAATTTAATTTTTCTTTCTACCTACGTATTTTGTGCATACTTTGTGATATTTTCGGTAAAATGGAAGCAAAACGGGTTCAACAGAGTACACTTGAAGAGATAGAGGAAGCTTAGAAGGTAAAACGCCCAAGAATTGTATGAAATTTAATGTTTCTTTCTACGTATTTTGTGTATGGTTTGTGACATTTACGGAAAAATGGAAGCAAAATGGTTTGGCTAGAGTACACTTGAAGAGATAAACGAAGCTGTAGAAGGTAAAACTCCCAAGAATACTGTGAAATCTCACACCTCGGTTTGGAAGCAGTTTTTTTTGACAGAAAAATTATCGCTGAAATTTTGTACTAGTCCTAAATATCCGAGAATATACAAATTTGGAGTGCGCTGATTGGCTTGTCAAGTGAGTAAAACGCAACCGGATTGGTCAGTTTAGGGTGTGTCAAATTGTCTAAATTATCTGCCAGTAGAAGTGTATCATCAGCATAACGTTGTTTGTGAAGTGTGTTTTCGTGCGTTCGAGTAGTACTAGTACTTTATATGAACAAATTTATAATTTATAGAAATGGAAAATAATCATTTCCTAGGCTTTAATAAGCAACTATTTACAATAAACTAAAAAGTTTTTGTATTGACAATAACCTAATAATAACAAATACATTTTACACACACAAGAACATACATAAGTACACGCGAGAAGTTATAAGTAGGAAGGAAAAGTCTATAATAGACTATACCTATCACCATAAACAGAATGAATAAAACAGAAAATTATAGATGTGAAAGTAAGAAGGGGAGCAGAAATATATAGCGACCACTATCTGGTGGCAGCGAAAATGCGGTTAACTACGGAAACTCAAGAAACTTATAAAGCACACATGTATCCTAGAAAACCCAAAGAAACTATTAAGATATACAAACTACAAGAAATGGAAACATCGACCAAATTTAGGCAAAACTTAGGATTAAAGATAGAGAAAGAAGAACAACTGGAAGCACAGGACCTAGAGCAATTGTGGAGAAGTTTTAAAGAAATTATTCTGGCGACAGCAAAAGAAACATGTGGAACAATAGTCATAAATAAAAACAAGAAACAAACAAAATGGTGGAATCAAGAAATCAAAGAACAAGTAAAAATCAAGAAGGAAAAGTGGAAATTATACTTGAACCATAAATCAGAAAATAGCTACGAAGAGTATAAAGAACAACGGATAATAGTAAAAGAAATGGTATTACAAGCAAACAACAAACGTGGGAAGAATTTGCCATGAAACTAGAAACAGATAGTCAAACAAACCAAAAAACAATTCTACAAAGTAGTACTAAAGAATTTAAGAAAAGGAAAGCAACATACCCCGAAGCACGTGAAAGCAAATAATAACTGAAGAAAAAGAAATTTTAGGAAGATTGAAGGAATATTTCCAGGAACTTCTTAACCCAGACGTCCGAGAAATCTCAACAAATGAAGAAGAAACGAACCACACGCAAGACGAAGAAGAAACCAATATACAAATAGAAGAAGTGATAGAAGCAATAAAACATATGAAAAAAGGGAAAGCTGCGGGACACGACAAGATAAATGCAGAGATGCTGAAAAATCTAGAAATGCTGGGGATGGAATTACTAACAAAAATTTTCAATATGGCATGGAACAGTGGAAAAGTACCTGAGGATTGGAAACAGGGAATAATAATACCAATATTCAAAAAGTGGAGGTGCAAACCTCCCCTGGACTTTCCCATACTCAAAATAAACATTTCGTTTTTGGTCTTCAACAGTAGTTCGCGAGGCAAAATTGGAAATCATTTGAATGCGTAGCTAGAAAAACGAAACTATGCGGGTTCGAAATGTACAGAAGAAGACACGTCTGTATCTGTTGTAATCACAGCTGGCGAAGCCGGACGATCGCTACCGACCGACGCGCATGATTCGTTTCAGTCAGAGTGAATATTCAAAATTCACGAATTTCACATCAACCGTACATTTTACATATATGAATAACTTATACTATGTGATAGACAATTAAATTTTGCGTTCAATTATATAATAATATACAGGGTGTTTCATTTAAAATAACAAAGTTGCGTATTGTACTGTGGAAAGCAAACGCCCTGTATACGTGATATACATTTAGAAAAATCCAGAATTATATACTGAACAACTTTTGTATCTAAACTTCTTTCATATTTTGACTACTAAAGGCGCTATAGAAGCATCAATTTCCGATTTTCAAAATCTCGTAGAGGGCGCCACAATGGAATTCTGGCGTTCATCAAAAAACAAAAATGTAGCTAATACCAAGCTGCATAAGTACAGAAAATTTAAACAAATTCCTTAGACCAGTTTTTTTGTAATAATTTTTCAAAAATTTCAAAATTTTTGGAAGAGCGCCGTTGCGACCGTTTTTGGATTTAGTAAATAATTTTTTTTCTTGGTGTAGTACAGCCAAAGGGCTTTCAAACAAGTTGTTGCGGAACCTGATCGGATAACTGGTTTTTGAGTTACGGGGCGTTAAAGTCGAAATTTTGAAAAATTCATAGCGACCGCCAGTTTGAAGTTAGAGAGTCCGGTAAAAAACTGTTTCCTTTGAATTATGCCCTTCTTTCATATCCCCTACTCAGATTTTCAAAATTCCGCTTCTGAAAAAAATGATACCAAAAAAACATGTCTAACTTCCGCTTCCGGTTTCGGATTTTTTTGAAAAGCTTATTTTGTCGATGAATTTTCGATATACCCCTTCATTTAAAATTTCATCAAAATCGGTTCACTAGTTTTTGCGTTAGAGGCGTACCATACCCACCCACGCACCCACCCACCCACCCACCCACAGACAGACATTTTTTCTAGACCACTTTTTTGGGATCCTGGAGGTCCAAAAGACGTATTTCCGTGAAAATCTCGATTTCGAAAATTTTCATGATATCAATACTTCCCTATAGCAGTAGTGGTAAAGTCTGTTTTTTTTTTAAAGATCCACCAACCTTGCAATTTCTCTCGAAAGTATGTTTGGCAACGTTGCTGGTGAAATTTTTTAGTAATTTTTAAAGTAGGGTTAGGACTAATAAATTTAATGGTTAATTTTGACAAGTGCTTTTCACAAGAAGTATTTTCATATATTTTGTTAAATATTGTTGATTTATGTGGATATATGCTGAGTTTATTTAAATTTGCTCGATTTAATAAGAAGTATTATAGTTTTATAATAACTAATATTGTATAAATAATTTGAGGTAAGAATAGAAAAGATGTATTCAGGCATTAGAATAATTGGGATTATTTTCAGAATCGAATTCGGGCAGTTCAAATTCTGAATCATCATATGAGAGATATGGTTCAAAATTGAATCTGTATTCGAATCTTCACCTTGATATATTACGATTGGCGGTATATTTTGAACATAAAGTTGTCCATTTGTCCTAAATTATTTATCAGCTGCCATAATTGAACTTTTGTTACAGTTTATTAAATAATTTCCCATTGCAGTTTTGTTGGAATAATGTATTGGAGGTCTCTCCAAACGGACAGAATGGCATGGGGCATTGTCAAAAATAATAACAGTTTCAAAACCATCAGATGGTAGAGCTGGAATTAATTGATTAATCCACTCTTTAAATAGCTGACTATTCATCGTTTTGTGATAATCCCGATCATTGTTTCTGGGTCTTATAAGCAAACACACCCGGGATGGAGCACTGTAAACCTGTTTTCCTTAATTTCGAATCTTTCTTGGGAAGGTTGTCAATAGTCCAAGATTTAGTAGCAGAATCGTTTTTGTAAATCGGGGTTTCATCAATAAAAATAAATCTTATATTAGAGTACCTAGTCTTCTTTATGTTTTAATTAACATTTTAAATAATTTAAATTTAAAATGTAGTGATGCGCACGCATAAATTGACAGGACATTTTGATTGATCTTTGAATCAATGTTACCATATATTGACAAAAATTACTAAAAATTTCATTTTTCTTATTATACCAACTGAAATCAACAGGTGGTGGATCTTTAAAAAAAAACGGACTTTATGTGAAAGTAAAAAGGGGGACAGTAGAGACTGTGCTAACTATAGAGGCATCACAATACTAAAGTGCAGGATCAAAGGTATACGAGTTTATATTAGAAAAAGTGGAGGTGCAAACCTCCCCTGGACTTTCCCATACTAAAAATAAACAGTTTGTTTTTGGTATTCAACAGTAGTTCGCGAGGCAGCATTGGAATTCATTTGAATGCCTAGCGAGAAAACCGAGACTACACGGGTTTGATATGAACATAAGAAAGACACCAAAATACCGATCTATCTGTAGGTAGCGGCTAGAAATTACAACTGATGAAGCCGGACGATCGCTACCGACTGATGATCCGTTTCCGTCCAACCAAAATATTCAAAATTCACGAATTTCTCATCAATCGTACATTTTCGCAATATGAATGCTTTATAATATGTGATAGACAATTAAATTTTGCATTCAATTATATAATAATATATAGGGTGTTTCATTTAAAATAACAAAGTTGCTTATTGTACTGTGGAAAGCAAACGCCCTGTATACGTTATATACATGTAAGAAAATGCAGAATTATATACTAAATAACTTTCATATTTAAACTTCTTTCATATTTTGATTAATAAAGGCGCTATACGAGCATCAATTTCCGATTTTCAAAACCTCGTAGAGGGCGCCACAATGAAATTTTGGCATTCATCAAAAAACAAAAATGTAGCTAATACCAAGCTTCATAAGTATAGAAAATTTAAAGAAAATCCTGTGGCCAGTTTTTTTGTAATTATTTTTCAAAAATTTCAAAATTTTTGGAAGAGCGCCGTTGCGACCGTTTTTGGATTTACTAAATACACTTTTTTCTTGGTATAGTACCGCCAAAGGTCTTTCAAACAAGTTGTTGCGGAACCTGATCAGATAACTGGTTTTTGAGTTATAGGGCGTTAAAGTCGAAATTTTGAAAAATTCATAGCGGCCGCGATTTTGAAGTTAGAGAGTCCGGCAAAAAACTGTTTCCCTTGAAATATGGTCTTCTTTTATATTCCCTACTCAGATTTTCAAAATTCTGCTTCTGAAAAAAGTGATACCAAAAAAACATGTCTAACTTCCGCTTCCGGTTTCGGATTTTTTTGAAAAGCTTATTTTGTCGATGAATTTTCGATATACCCCTTCATTTAAAATTTCATCAAAATCGGTTCTCTAGTTTTTGCGTTAGAGGCGTTACATACATACATACATACCCACCCACCCACCCACAGACAGACATTTTTTCTAGACCACTTTTTTGGGTTCCTGGGGACCCAAAACACGTATTTCCGCGAAAATCTCGACTTCGAAAATTTTCATGATATCAATACTTCCCATATACCAGTGGTGGTATGGGAAAGTAATAAGAAGCATAGTAGAAGAGCGGTTAGATGAAGCGCAGCGCGGTTTTAGGAAAGGGGGAAGCGTACAAGATCATATTTTTAGCATAAAACAAATGATAGAAAAAAACAGAATAAAAAACTCGGAAATATATATGGCTTTCCTGGACCTTGAAAAAGCCTTTGATAGAGTGCCACAAAAAGAAGTCTGGAAGAGTTTAAACAATAAAAATGTGAGCCCAAAATTAATACAAGGCATAAAAGGCCTTTACGATAACAACAAAAGCTACATAAGAAAGGATAATCTAGAATCTGAAACGTTCGAAATAAGGGATGGATTAAGGCAAGGCGGAGTAATGAGCCCTACATTGTTTATATTAATAATGGACGACGTAATTAAAGCAACAACAAATAAAACCAAAAATACGCATATCGGATTTAATAGACTAACACCTGTGAGCGTATCAGAATGTGCCTTTGCTGACGCTGTAATGATATGCGCCGCAAAAGAAAAAGACCTGCAAATAAACCTACAGATTTGGGAAGAAGAGCTAGCGAAGAAAAATATGAAAATAAACACAGAGAAAACAAAAGTAATGGTAATAAGTAAAGAAAATAAGATTATCAACGTAAAAGTAAACCAAAGAAGAATAGAACAAGTTGAAACATTCAAATATTTAGGTGTCCTGATAGACAGAGAGGGAAACATGGAAAATGAAATTAGCGAGAGAATTGGTAATGCGTCAAGATTATATCACAGTCTAAGTAAGCCATTTATAGGGAAAAGGGAGATAAATAGTAAAACGAAAACGATAGTATATAAAACTATCTTCAGACCAATCCTAACGTATGGAAGTGAGAGTTGGGTTTTAACAAACACAATGAAAAGTAAAATACAAGCTATCGACATGAAATATTTAAGAAAAGTTAAAGGAATTACCAGAAGAGGCAGAATAAAGAACGATACAGTAAGAGAGGAACTACAAGTAGAACCGATTAACAACATACTAGAGAAGCAAAAACTAAAATGGTTTGGTCATACCTATGTGTAGAATGACCGATTACAGGCAAGGTAAAAGGATATGGGAAGCAGGTGTCCATAAAAGCAAGAAAAGAGGCAGACCCAAAAAGACATGGAATGATGAAGTAGCAGTAATTCTTAAGAAACATGGTAAAGCGTGGGGAGAAGCAAAAATAAAAAACAATGGACAACATTTGTGCATAAATAACTTTTGTATTAACTAGTATTGTATATACCTTAACCTTCGGGTAAAAAGATCTTTGATTATGTATGTATGTGTATGTATGAGAGAAACGCTGGCAGCGTGTGCACTGCGGAATATCTCTGGTTTTACGCCTGGGTTCTACTAGCACCATGCAGTAACATAATTTGTCAAGATTATAGATATTATTTGATTCTTCATTATTTTTTGTTAAAGCTACCGGTTGTTTGGCTTTGTATAAGCGGGCAACGTTTATTACTGGATATCCATTTGCCAGAAGTTCGTCGCGGATTTCATCGTTAGTTATAGAAACTGGTATATTTCTAATGATCATGGGTAATATATTTGGGTCCGGATCTCGAAAAGTATGATATTTTACGTGGTTATTTTGTCATAAAAAGCTGTTGGGCTTCTATAATCCTGGATTGTTTCCAAACTAATTTTTAATTGTTTACCCTTAGTCAATAAGGTGAATTTACCTTTGATGTGGGATTTAATACCTTTTTACAACTTCCTTCATTGCATCATGTATGAAGATTGGAGGTATTTTAGATTGGAGGTATTTAGGTATTTTAGGTATTTTTATATGTTTATATAAAATGTCAATTATAGTTAATCATTCTAATTTTTTATATTTATTATTTCACCCGATTTCTACCATTACCGTTTACGGGGAATTTAACGTATAATTGCACAAACTCTCTAATAACTTTTCGAGATATTGGCATTAAGTTTGTTTTTTCCATGACACCACTGTAAAGACCTCTTTTTTCCTCGCTCGTGGAAAGAAAAAAAGTTGTTATATTGCAGTTATTTCCAAAATTACAGGGTATTTTATATTATGTAAGGACCATTTTCAAGCAACCGATTTCAAAATTGGCAGACAAAGGTCCATCTATTATACTATACTGTATAAGCAAGTCAAGCATAGTGCAAAGTAGTGGACCATCACGTCGCGTCGGTCGGTTAGAGTAGGTACTTTATCTTATTTGCAAAATATGTATCTCTACTATTTCTTTGAATCGAAAATGTATACTATTGGTTGTGTGATTTAAATTATATTCAGAAGTTAAAAAATCATTATAATACTAAGAAATAAAAACGAAAAAACATTATAGGTACTATTTTTAAACCCAAATTTTTAGGCGTCATTATTCGGATTCTCAATCACACTGATATTAATTGCGGCTTATTTCAGCAGCTATTTGTTTATTTTGTCAGTAGCCCCTTTTCACCAGTTTCACTATAAGTCTGTTTTCTTGAGGTGTCTTTCGATCTTCCTCTCTTTTGCTTTCCCTTGATGTTCTGTTCTAGTGTTTTGTCGGTGTTCGGAGTTCTCAGCGTGTACCAAATCCATTTCCACTTTGTTGTTCATTTGCGATTGTTTCTGACCAGTAAATTCCAGAACTGTTCGAAGGCATTTATTTATTAATGTCTAGTACCTTCCTATGTATATTTCTTTGGTTTTATATATTGTTTTGTAATCATGAATTGAGGATCGCTTAGTAAAATTCTATAAGCTATATTATTTATACTTATCTGGTATTTTAATACATATTTATTTTTCGTTCTCTTTTGCTTAGAACTACACGTGTATTATCAATCACAAATAAGAAATAACGATTTTCCAAATTTAGTTCAAACTTTATAAACTCAACAACAAACATATTTTTATATCATATAAATCTAAAAAATAAAGGTATTATTACGACCAATATTTTTCTATAAATTTGACAATGGCACATTGCAAATAAATATTATTAGTTAAAATTGATATTTTATTTAATATTTATTATTTCTATAATTATGAATTTTAACAAAGTAACCCTTGAAAATGGCAATAAATTAAGAATCTAAATTTAAAAAAAAGTTTATCCGAGCCGGGAATCGACCCTATGACGTTCTGAGTGCAAGGTCGAAATCATTACCGCAGCCCTATGCAGACAACACTGTTTTCGTTAGTTGTAGTTCGCTAAATTAAAGAACAAATTTAACGGTAATTAATAAATTATTTTTTCTTCAAGCGTATCATAATATCCGTATTGTTGTACAGAACTGGCTATGTAGAAGGAAGTCATTTTGTTAGTAGTCAAAAAATGAAAATAATGTTACTAGTACAATAATGTGTTTACGTATCCATGGCAACGGCAGTATTTTGGCCATAGCTCCGCCCCCAAAGTTGGTAGAAGGGAGAGCGTTGCCCTGTGGAAATGACTTTTTAGGAAATATTTATTTACAGCAACAGAATATTTTTACACTTGAAGAAAAAATAGTATATATTATTCGGAGTAGAACGTCTTATTTGTGTTTCGCTCACTTGCACAGCCTCGGCGCGTGTGCCTCGGCCGCAATATGAGCTCAACACAAAAAGAACTCTTTCTACTCCTAATAATATAATATACTATATTTTTACGTCTTTTAAACAATAATAATAAAAAGTAAATAAAAGTAATAGTATAATAATTACATTAGATCAAAATAAGGTACTAGTTACATATTTGCTTGGTATTTACGATAAGAAGTTTGAATTGTCAACGTTACAGATTTGGTAAAAACGATGTGTGCCTGCAGTCGCATCGCGTCGTTTAGTTTATAGCGGTTTTGCTTGCTTAGTAAATAAATGTAATCCTACATTTGAAATCTGAACTATCCCCACTCCTCAAGTCGCCCTCTTAAACTTCTAATTTTATGCAATTGGGTACTAATTGGTAATTCAAATTTTTTAATTTAATTTTTAGTAATTCGATTACTATATTTACGTTGAATTTATTGCTTTTAGGGAGATGTATTGGTCCGATTGGGGTAACCGTCCGGAGATTGCTCGAGCCAACATGGATGGAAGTAAAGATACTTCGTTTGTCGCAAACGAAATTTATTGGCCTAATGGGTTAGCACTAGATATACCAAACCAAAGATTATATTGGGGAGATGCCAAGTCAATGACCATTGAAAGTATCAGCCTAGATGGATCTGGAAGACGTGTATGTATATTTTGTTATTTCAAGGTCACTTTGCAGAAACCTCTACATGTTCACCGGTCTATAAACATTTGTTTATAGAATTTCTCAATTGAAAACTGTCCCTTCTAAGAACTGTACTTTCCAATAACTTGGTTAAATATGACTTCGATTATTTGTGATAGCTACAGTGCCTTCATTAAGTACTGATACCCACGTGACCACAAAATATACGCAACCCAACTTGTTGGTAAACCTTTATCCAATAATTCCAAATATCCAAATTCACTGACAGCTATAAAATTGACAGTAACTAAACTTATGGTGAATTCCACTTTCCTGCACTGGGGTACACCAGTGTTGCACTCGGGCGGTACAGCGTGTTCCACTATGGAATAGCTGACGCTGTATATTCTGTATTTCCATACGAACGTAAACCAGTGTACACCAACGTGCCAGTGTACACCAGTACAGTACAAATTACGCGTAGTGGAATACGCCATTAGTTACCACGGGTACCAGTCCTGAATTGACTTCAACATCTAAATCTGAAACTCCCAAAGACACCGCGGATCAAAAGGCACGTGGTTATCAGTATTTAATGAAGGCATTGTGTCTATAAACGCAGATCTCTACCATCCCTCCTGTAATCTGCACGATCATTTAAAGTATTTTAAAATGTTTGTAACCAATTCTTAACAATGGTGCAACAAAAGTAGCCCAGTTGAAATCTTCTAAAAGAGAAAACAGTAAAATAATAAAGTTGGCAACCCAAATAACAAATTAACTAGCTGCCTGAATAGGGCAGTTAGTTTAAATTTAATTTTTTGATGTAAAGTATTAATAAAAATTAAAAAGTCGTTAATGTGTCAATCTTTAGTACATAGAGCTTTAACTATTCGTTTAGATAAAAATAATTTTAATAGAGAAATTTCGATTATTAAACAAACTGTGTATAGCAATGGTTATAACACTACACTTAATTGACACGTTAATTAAAACAAAAATTAGCTATTCAAAAAGTTTATTATATGAATGACATTAAAATACGTTTCAATTCCATATTTTGGTAATATTTCAGAAAAGATTGCTAAGGTTATAAATAATACAAATAAATATAAAGTTATTTTTAAAACAAATAAAAAGTTATTTATGTTATTAGGAGTAGGTATAAGTAAAGCTTAATGTGCTGTAGCTGGTTGACTGCCGATCATAGTGAGGCAGCCAAATCACCAAGCATGAATTCACCAAGCTGTCAGAGAATCCATTTCAACAATGAAAAACTGTTCATTGAAACGTATATCGGCTTTGAAAGTACCCGCTCGGTATAGTGTAAACTATGTTTAGTGAAGCCAGCCACGGGTCGACGACGAAGTCGCATTAGATACAGTTGGCCTTGGGTCGACATTTTACTAGGGCCATCTAGCGATCCACAGTATTTTGTTACCATGATAAAAACGTCAACCTCTACTTGCAGCTTTGTTTTGGGTTATATCTTCACAATGTTGTTTTTTGTTAGTTTAGTTTTACTTTTATAGTTTAAAACTATAGAATTACTGTAAGTATTAAAAAGTCATAATATGAATATGGCTTATTTTATTTTGTATTTCTTACCACGCGAAAGTGGCAGTTCATCTTTAGTATAAGTTCGTGCCATTCACTGATTGAACTAGTAGATTTCTTGGAGTTCAGCTGATTCTGATCTCATATTTTTTAAATGATTAATAATAAATACGGTGGAAGCGGTGTTAATTGACGCGTCTGTGTAGACGGTACCGAGATCTCTGAACATGGTGCCGAGGTTATTGTTCTGAGGAGGTAATGTATAAAAAATAAATAGAACAAAACGGTGTTGCTTATCGTTCAACATTTCCTTAAGTCGATAACTGGAAACACTAACAGTTAAGTAAGTACTATTAAAATTTTAATAAGGCAAGCAGCGCGTGAAACGGCGACGTTTGTGCCGAACGCCCTCGCGCCGAACGGCTTCGCCCGAAAACAAAAGCCGAAACGGTCGCGCCGAATCTGTCATGTCGAAACATCCTAGACCGGATTGGAAATATTGTTACTACGCTACTTCCAAAAATACATAAATGTCATTATTTTCTGGAAAATAAAAATTCTATTCATTCTCAAAATATATGTACTTTTCCAATTTGGGTCACAGTAGGTATAGGTATTTGGGATACTAGTTGTTAATTGTAAAGCTCAAGTCAGAAACTAGGTTGCTGTAACAGCTTTATTGCACCTCTAATGCCGGATCCACACCAAGCGCACTCTCGAAAACAAAACAGAAACTGTCCGTTTGTTACAAAACACGGACAAAAGTGAAACCGTTTCAACAGCGAAAAGATATCGAACAGTAGTCCACACCAAAACAAACAAAAATGAAACAAAATGTGCACAAACTATAAGTCCGCAGACTGTTCAATTTTACTTCAGTCTTCACATGACGGACATAGGGTACGTGCAGTGCGTGTCGATATAATTTGTACCGTGCTTATAATACATAAAAATTTTAAAAATGTGGCGTATTGAAAAAGAAAAAAAGGAAGAAGAAAATGTTTTACTTTTACTAGGTGCTGCATGTCTATTATTGCAAAAAAAGAACCGACGTCGCTTTTGGGTTAGACCAACTTTACGCTGTAGGGAAATCAAATATTGCAACGAAGTTCTGTTGAATAATTTAAAAAAAGACGATATTGGCCTGAACGGCGAATCTCGAATGCGGAATATGGACCGGCGGCGCACTACATTGTCTGTGTTTATGTCTGTACCACCGTCTGTACACATCGAGCACGAACAGTTCGTAAACACATTTTTCAACATGGAATCTTTTGATCTTTCCGACAACAGACGTACGGGACTTTGGCGAGTCCGTGAAAACAGTCGCTGGTCACACTTTAGTCCGTGTTTTGTCCGTGATTTGTTAAAATATTTCGGAAACTGTTTGCGGACTGTCACAAACGGACTCAGTTCGTGTTTTGTTCGCTAAAAGTTCGCTTGGTGTGGATCCGGCATAATATCACATAACAACGAGCAGTGTATATTTATAATTTTTTGTTGTAGGTAATACTCCAAGGAATTGTGAAACATCCGTACGGACTAGCTGTATTTGAAAATCGCATTTATTGGTCAGATTGGTCTACTCGTTCTATTGAATCGTGTGATAAATTTACTGGAAGAGATCATCAAATATTGATAAAGCAAGCGCATGAATATATATATGATATTAATATTTATCATTCAGCACTTCAACCACGTAGAAGTAATCCCTGTACATTTGCATTTTGCAGTGATATATGTCTTCTTAATGGCCAGAGCTATACGTGTACTTGCCCAGAAAACAAAATATTGGATGTGGATAAGCATTTATGTACAGGTATGTTTTTTGATTTGTGTATTCAGGGATAGGTACATTGTATTTTGAAGAGGCGTACTTCGATTTCTAACCAAAATTAGTTCAATAAATTTTCTGCACGACAACGCTACCCAAATTCATAAATACTAAAATCCCTATTATTATCTTATGAATCAACGTAGTTGACTACTGCTCTGTCTATTTATTTGAACATGTGATCATTTGATATCTACATCTAAGTAAGTAATCTTCTAGCTAACTGAGTAAATACGTACCTACTATACTACTCTTAAAACATTTAACTTAGCATCCAATATCCATTCAATTGATAATGCGCAAAATTCGCCTTTCTAATAACGGAATTTTTCAAGAAAATGTACTGTCAAAATTAACGCGACTGCAATAAAAGAAAGCATTTAGAAAAATTTAATCGATTGCTAAAGAGGATTAATCCTCATGAAGAGATTTTCTAAATATGGTTTTTTAACGAGCATATATTTAGCATTGACAACGAACTTAAATAGACATTGTTTTGCAAAACCTTAAATTTTGTTGGTCCACACTGTAGATTTAATTTTCTTTTACCAAGGTGTTAAAAGGAAATAACTAAAAAAAATCTGTTCGGATTGTAAAATCCGTCGTTTTATAGAGCGACTAGGCGTTTTATAAAATGAGGCTAAGATTTTTAGTAATTTTATAAAACGGTGAAGTACACTTCGCCATATTGGCAAATTCAATATTTTGCAAGCTGTTTTACATTCTGGCGGAAGTGTTTCCGTCAATTTATAATTATTGTGTTAGTTGCTTTATAAAAAGTTTAAATAATTCCTGTCATTATATAGAATTAAAACTGAAAGGACAACTAGAGGGGACCAAAACGTAGTTTTTTTACAATAAATGTTTGATTAAAATCCAATAACGAAAAAGTTACAACAGATTAAAGTTCTTATAAACCTGGGCATTTTTTAACAAAATACCTACGGTAATAATTTACGTTTTGAATTCAAATTTTGAATAATTGAGAGTTAATAATAATAAAATAACAAAGCTCGGTTAAAATTTTAATAATAGGATTTGTATAAGATGAAAGTCATGGGTATTTAAATTGTTCTTTAAGGTCCAATTGCACCAGTTACACTTAAATTATAAGCGTCGCGTCGCTTAAAAAATTAATTCCCATGGATACAATTGTTACCAAGAATTGTATCCATGTCAATTAAACTTTTAAGCGACGCTTATTATTTAAGTGTAACCGGTGTAAATCACTCAGTTATGGCTGTTTGTTTATTGAAAGCAGCTGATTTGCATAGGCAATCTGATTATGTAGATACGTCAAAATTACTTAAACACCAGAATGTACTAAGTAAGTTATTTGTTAAGTCATTAATTAGACTGAAATGGTTAATGATAGTAACGAATAATACGTAGATATTGATTATTATGTATGGAGCTGCTGAATAAAACGCTGAATGCGTAAGATGTATGTATTTGCCACGATTTCCAAATCGACAAACGCCTTCCTGCAATACTTTTCTTCGCTCGATTCAACGAAAAAGAGAAACCGGTAATTTACAACCGAAAAAAGGCCATTGTGGTGGTAGACCATATCAAATCGAGATAAATGTGGTAGAAGCAATTTTAAATATTACAGGTGCTGACCCGAATACAAGTACACAGCAAATTGCCGAACATGTTGAAGTTTCCCAATACTTTGTTTAGAATACACTGCAGACAAATGGTTTATACCCTATCATTTGCAAAGGGTTGAAAGACTGACTTCGTTGAGTCAGACCTTGTGTTGCGACAGCAGTTTCGAGTGGTTGTTAAATGGATGGAACACGGGGGCTTTACCTTTACCTCTGGAGAAGGTGGCAGAACTGAATCTTGCAAACTAGCCAGCTACTCCAGGTCAATAAGTAACTCGGAGGGATTCACCTATGTCTCCGGAGAAGATGTCTAGTCGCAGAATTGAATCTCGCAATCAGCTACACTGCGGGAATACCTATATCTCCGTAGAAGACGTCTAGTCGCAGAACTGAATCTCGCAAACTAGCCAGCTACCCCAGTCCAAGCCGGGACTACAAAACTAAAACAAAAATTTAAACGGCCAAGTCCAATTTGGAACTTAGAAGAATAATTTTTAAATTGAAATCGGCTAAGTCTTTACAAACACTTAGAGAAATCCTAACTTGAAACTAAACTCGGCACCAAACACTTTAAAAGAGTATTAGCTCACCTGGAGATGGTCCTCGGAACTGGAGTTGACTGTTTTACTGGAGCAGAAGACATCAAGAACTGTTACACTGACCTCAAAATTCGCCTTTTATACCCGGCAAGTTCAAAATTTTGAAAACGGGGTGGAGATACGCGGTTCCGGCGAAAGTGGGAAAATCAAAAGGTAAAGTGGGGCCACGCCGCGGCCGCCGCCGTTGATAGGCCGGTCTAGCTAAGGTCGAGAGCTATCAGATGGCACGGCTAAATAAATTTACAAGTAACAAGTATATTATAAGTCTTCGATTGAATTCTGAAGCGTAAACATCGCCGTTAAACGGGCTGCGGGTTCAAGTTCAGTCCAAGTGTTTTACCTGATAACGTGGCCGCAACCGCTTTATCTTATCTTTAATAGTGTACGGGCTATATAAAACTAGTTTCAGTAATACAGATTCAATAAAAGGTAATTTCAAACCAATTAACCACAATGTTCCCAACAGGAAACGAACCTGGCCTCATTCATTATATACCTAGCCAGTCGATACCACAAACATACAGGGCCAACCCCAAACAAGTCTCAAAACACCACATAACCCAAATACCTTACAAACCCATCCACCCACAAACAGTCAACTACAAGCAACCTGCAACACTGAAATAAGTCAACAAACAACAGGATTTAGTAGTTATCTCCCCCCAAACCAAGAACAATTCATAGCATTGCAGTCAAGAGGGGCCCACCCAACCCATAACTCCCAACAACGATACAGATTGTCATCAACTAACACCGACGACTTGGAAACCATTATCTCATCCAAAGGGAACCCCTGGCAAGCCGTCAAACCCTCAAAACGAAGAAAAATAAGAACAATCCCCCAAGAAAACAGTAGTCCCGATCCACTAATACTCACCAACAGATACGGTACACTAACCAACACCGAAGAAAGTAGTTCTAATAACAATATAACTACAGCTCCTGAGAAAACACCCAAACCACGTCTAATATTTGTCTATGGAGTCGTGAATCTACCAGATATGAAGAAAGATCTCGCCGCAACTGTAGAGCAACAGCACTACGTCACCAAAAGTTTGGCTGAGAACACAATAAAAATAACAAGCGACAGTCCAGATACGTACAGGAAATTAGCACGATACATGCGAGAGAAAAAAGTAATACACCACACCTATCAACCCAAGGACGAACGGGCGTTCAGAGTGGTAATCAAACACCTTCACTACTCAATACCAATAGACGAAATTAAAGCAGAAATCACCGAACTTGGACACAAAGTCAGGAACATTACTAACGCCAAACACAGAATCACAAAACAACCACTGAATTTATTCTTCATAGATCTAGAACCCTCCGAAAATAACAAAGACACCTACAAAATTAAACACATTCAACCCAATAGTATAGTAGTAGAACCACCAAGAACTAATGAAAATATACTACAATGCATACGATGCCAAATGTACGGTCACACCAAATCATACTGCTCCAGACCATTAGTGTGCGTTAAATGCAGCAACCTGCGCCCTATGCGGAGGTAACGACCCGGCCAAATAGTCAAAACCAAAACCACACACACCGCAGACCTCCGATCATCCGATCATTCAAGTCCAACCTCCAAATATACAAAACCAGACACCAAACCTCCGACATTCAATGACCTACAGCGAAGCTGTCAGAAACGACGATTCCCAAGCGACTAACACCCCTGAACAGTCCCTTAGTACTACTCTTCACAAGTTCCTAGACGAATTTAAATCCATGTTCTCCCAACTCATCCAACAAAACAGTATGGTTCTAAACATGCTGACAATGTTAATAAGTAAACAGAATAATGGATAAATTCCTCATAATATCCCAATGGAACGCCAACGGCCTCTGCAAACACAAAGACGAATTAACCCTATTCCTAAAACACAACTTTATAGACATACTTCTAATAAGCGAAACTCACTTCACAGAGAAATCCTATTTCAAACTTCCAGGCTATCAAATTTACCACACCAACCGCCATCCTCATCAAACAAAACATAAAACACTACGCTCTCCCCAAATACGAAGAAGAAATGCTTCAGACCACGTCCATCAAAGTTCTCACTCTACCGTACGAATTAACCGTCGCAGCTATATACTGTGCTCCTAGACACAACATTAAAAAAGAAGACTTTGAACAATTTCTTCACACTCTGAGACCCAAATACATTTCTGGAGGTGACTTCAACAGCAAACACACCACCTGGGTACCCGATTAGTTACCACCAAAGGTAGGAAGTTATACAAAACTATACAAGAGAACAAATACAACAACCTATCAACGGGAACCCCAACTTATTGACCTACAGACCCCAACAAAATACCCGAACCGCTCGACTTTTTTTATCACTAACGGTATACCGACCAACTACACGGACATCATAGCAACCAATGACCTAACATTCGACCATTCTCCATATATACTAACGAGAGATCAATAAAAAAACCAATTAGGGCAGGCTGTGAAATTGAATTATATTAAATTGGTACTGTAGCCACATCCACAGAATGACATTTCTGACATGAAAATTTAAAACTGAACGCTCTTGTCTGAGTTTTTAAGTTTTTTATTTGATAATAATATTTTAATAATTTGATAATCAAATAAAAAACTTAGACAAGAGCGTTCAGTTTTAAATTTTCATGTCAGAAATGTCATTCTGTGGATGTGGCTACAGTACCAATTTAATATAATTCAATTTCACAGCCTGCCCTAATTGGTTTATTTTTTGATCTCTCGTTATATACTACATATACACGTTGTCCCTAGAAATTTTGAATACGGACATTTGAATTCATTACTTGTCGCTTAGTTACCACGCCCACTTTTTACATAACCGAGTCAAATATTTTAAATCACTCAGCAACGGGAAATAAATAGTAATTTCTAATTGGTAATAAACAACCATGGCAATCTATTATAATAATCGAGAAGAACAAAATCGCAATGCCTACATTACTCGTATTCAAAATTTCTAGGGACAACGTGTATACAAGGACTAACGCGAGTATCAATAATAGTTATTTTTTATACAAGACGATAAAATTATATTTTATCGAAAAGCGGAAAGTGTTAATTCACGAGCGATGAAACCGCGAGTGAATTAATTTTCGCGAGTCGATAATTAAATTTTATCGTCGTGTATAAAATTCTATTTTTTTCTATAGCAGATGTTAAAAAAATAAGAAAAAATTGTACAAAAAAACAATTTAAAATTAGATTATATTAAACCCGAAAATGTCAGTAGCAAAGGTTTCCATTCGGTTTCCATGGAGTTTCCAGAAAATTAAAGTAATTTATCTATCCTTGCGGTTAAAGTGTTACTTTATCTAACCTTGCGGTTAAAGTAATACTTGATCAACTATTTTTAGTCGAACAAAGCACACTTTAACATCTGCTATAGAAAAAACAAATTTAAATGTTTAAAGTAGAATAATATGTATTTGTTTCCATGGAAATAGCATCCAAGATATTGTATAACTTTGAATTCATTTAGAAATTAAATTTCGGATTGTAGTACGCACCTATTCTTCAGGGTCAATTTTCTGAGCGGAGGGAGTATTTCAAGAACAGGGAAATAGGTATTAGCGTTAAAACTTATCAAACTTTGACGCACTATACTTTTTGTGCGATCGGTTTGAAACACCTTGTATAAGAGTTATTAAGGAACCGAAGCGATTTAAATTTGAACTTAAGAATTTATTAGTTAAAAACTGTTTCTATATTGTCAATGAGTATTTGTCTACTAAATAAACGACATTCTTTTCAACTGTCAAATGCACCAATGCAAAAATATTATCGTTGTGTATTGTTTCTTTTTTGTCTTACCACTTTGTACCTATTGTAATATTGAAATGTATTTACCTAGTCTCTTTTATCGACTTCAGTATACGGTATTTATAATAATTATTCATAATTTTCAAACACTATCAACCGTTTCTATTTCTCACGCAACATAAACTTTAAGACCTTTTTAGTTAGGAAACAACGTAAAACCCCACGATACTCTACTATACACAATAGAATTTGGTAATAACTGAGCTAAAGTATCTTCCATGATAATAAACATCAGGAAAAAAAATATAATGCATTTTTTACGAACATAATCACTAACACGTTAGTTACTAAATAACAGCTGAAACGTCAGCTAATAGGCTTTCGTTTTTTGCGATAAACCCGTTTGGTTCGATAGGAATACCTTTCCCTGTTAAAAAGGGCAGATTTTTGTAATAAGAAAAACCGTTGACCAAGTCGTTGTTATAGTTTTGTTTACTTGTTGGTAGGGTGTTGTTTACTAACAGTTTCATTGTTTATTATTCTATTATATTACATATTCTGAATACCGGGTGAGTCATGGCCGTTTTCACCAACGCTTCCTAAACTGGTGCCTACATAAGAATTGCTTATATTAAGGGTTAGGCACTGCTTAACTGCAATTTGGTTTTCACGAAGCACAATCGAGTTCGTAAATAAGATAAGCAGTGCGTAACTTTAGGAACCCATTTGACGTTGTCTCATATCGGTAGGCATTGCCTATCTTGTTTGACGTTTCTGTTCATGCGTTTTTGTTAGAGAGTTTTGAAAGCTGCCACCTATAAAGAATTTATTTATAACATGTTTTAAGTTTTCTTTAGTTTTTTTTCAACATGCGTGCAGGGCGTTTCATTGAAAATTTAGATAGATACGACGCATGTACATCAGACGAGGAAATCACCATCACCATCATGGTGGTCAAAATTTTGAAAAATTCATATCGACCGACATTTTGAAGTTAGAGAGTCCGGTAAAAATATATCTCTCTTGAATTATGGTCTTCTTTCATATTTGCCACTCAGATGTTCGAGATTCTGCTTCTGAAAAAAATGCTACCAAAAAAACATGTCTAACTTCCGCTTCCGGTTTCAGATTTTTTTGAAAAACTTATTTTGTCGATGGATTTTCGATATAACCCTTCATTTCATCAAAATCGGTTCACTAGTTTTTGCGTTAGAGGAGTCACATACACACACACCACCCACAGACAGACATTTTCTCAATTTAGAAAATTTTCATGATATTAAAGCTTCCCATATACCAGTGATGGTATGGTGTGCATCCACCTGTCGTACTCACAATCTGTCAAGGACGAGAAAACTATCTAAATCATGTACGAACTACTGTTTTTTGCGACGTTGCGATATAACATCGGTTACCTCTCTAAGAAATTCCTACATAAGCAACGGTTTGGCTGGTGAAAACGGATAAAGTTTACGCATCTGTTTAGGAATTACCTATCTCTAGGTAATACCTGCGTAGGTACAGGTTTAGGAAACGTTGGTGAAAACGGCCATCAGACTACCCGTATCAGTCGTTTTTTTTTTCGAAAACGGTTAATCGTAGAGGGTCCGCCCAAATTTTTTTATTACAAAAGCTTTCACGAAGAATCGAATGGTGACATTAGCATTCGCCGGGAAAATCGGCTTCCTGAAGAGTTTGCTCCAGAATGTCGAGATCTCCAAAATTTCAAATAGCACGGGGGGTCAAAAGTAGTATCGTTGAAAAGGTCTTTAAAAGATAAGCAAGTTTTGTAGGAAAAATAATTTTCTTAACCCCACCCCTTCTGAGGAATATTCGATTGAAGTTATTAAGTAATTGTACTGTTATTTAGGCAGGATGTAAACGGCGGCGTAAGTAACTACATACGCCTTAACAATAGAAATGCATGGAAAATCAGCAGTGGATGAACACGGGCTGACAAGAAGAAGAAGAAAACTGTTATTTAACTTTACATTTAAAAAAATGTCTAAAATGTTAAGTTTGACAATAGGTCACCCGATTGTACTCCACTGGATACAACAAGAGATGATATGAAGCTGAGAATTCGCAATGCCTGCCGGTCATTAAGTGGTGAAGAAATATTGAGAGCCACTGATAATGTGACTAGAAGAGTTCGACAGTGTTTCGAAGTAGATGGACGATAGTTTGAACAATTATTGTGATATTGTCAAACATTACATTTTAGACATTTTTTAAATGTAAAGTTAAATAACAGTTTTCTTCTTCTTCTTGTCAGCCCGTGTTCATCCACTGCTGATTTTCCATGCATTTCTATTGTTAGGACGTATGTAGTTACTTAGACCGTTTACATCCTGCCTAAATAACAGTACAATTACTTAATAACTTCAATCGAATATTCCTCAGAAGGGGTGGGGGTAATAAAATTATTTTTCCTACAAACTTGCTTATTTTTTAAAGAGCTTTTCAACGATACTACTTTTGACCCCCCGTGCTATTTGAAATTTTGGAGTTATCGACATTCTGGAGCAAACTCTTCAGGATGCCGATTTTTCCGGCGAATGCCAATGTCACCATTTGATTCTTCATGAAGGCTTTTGTAATAAAAATTTTTGGCCCGACTCTCTATGGTAGGACTTCCACTGCGGCGATCGACCGACCACGATCGACCGACCAAGCTTTCAAACACATAGGTTTAAATGTGCAACTTTCCACTGCACCGACCGACGATCATCGATCGTAGTCGACCTGTTTGTAATTTCGAACTATCTGTTGATCAAATCGGAAATACCAACCCGACAACAATAATAGTACAGAATTATTAGTTACTACTGAATTTATTTAGGGATATGTTGGTAGTTCAAAATGCGGTTCCACTTCTATACATAGCACGTGAAAACAATGCACAGACATTCGGAAATATTCCGAAATTTTTTATCGTCAGGAATTAATTGCGGTATCAAAATATAGTGCTCGCTGCATTGTGAGCGGTTTAAGAATATTTCCCTGATCCACACTGATCTTTCGCGTATTTTTTTTATACAATAATATTTAAAAACAACTTATGTTTTGGATGGAATCGTGAAAAATGTGAAATTTTGTTGTTTAAACACGTGCCACAAAGCATAGTCGCTTCTTGATAAAGATACTGGGTAAAAAAAAAATATTCAAGCAGGTAACTGGCTTAATAAACCCTTTCCAGAAATTAGCAAACATAGTATTCCCGCGTAATATTTGCCAATGTACTGCATTCTTACGGGAATTATATAAACCGAAAAATACGAGGGAAATTTGAATTTTGGTCGATCGCGGTCGTGCCAGTGGAATTTTAACGTCGATCGACCACTGACGACCGCTGGGTCGATCGTGGTCGATCGCCGCAGTGGAAGTCCTACCTAAGATTTACCGTTTTCGAAAAAAACGACTGATACGGATGGTCTGACTCACCCGGTATATTCGAGATTTTGTTTTGTTAAGGCCCGGTTTATTCACATACCAGTAAAGTCCCCAGTAACTACTTGACAATTAACTTAGTAACAATTTTCAGTGTTTTCACTTGCTGACAAGTAATTTTATCATATAAGTAGCAACTTGTATAATAATAATAATAATAATAATAATAATAATAATAATAATAATAATAATAATAATAATAATAACTACTACTCTAACGTAACCTAAATAGATAGTCATGTTTCATGTAAATAGAAGGAAATAGCGCTATACGTTTTGTAATGTGATAAAGTGAAAACAGTGTTAGTAAATTATTCCACTACCTAACAGTGAAGTTTATAACTGTCATACATGCTTGTACGTTAATTTGCGCATACAAATTTGTGTTAGAGCTGAAGGAAACCGAGTTGAAATTAATGAAATTGGAAGCTGAGAGACGACAAAAAGAGCACGAAATCAATATGAAAATAATAATAAATATAGTAATAATAAATTTTCGAATACATGTGTTTGTATCATGAGCTGAACCAAGCCAACGTGCAACGATTTACTCGCGTCTGATACTGCTTGTATAGTAGAATCGACTATTATTTGGCGGGTCCAAAGTCCAGACTGTGGTATGAACAACGGGTATGAAGCACGGAGTATGTTGTATGTATGAAGTAAGTTAACACGGCTCGCTGTAATTCGAGACCACTGTTTTGCACCAGTGATACCAAAACAGTTTTAAGCTATCTATTCGAATATTAATAAAAATATTGGTCTTAAAATCAGAACATGTTGGGAACCGCTGCTGTTGGGAACCCGAATCGCTATCCCAACAGCAACTTTCTGTCAATCACAACTACCTGCTTCGTTCGCCACCGTACAGGACCAACTTAACCCATGTCGCCGTGACATAAAGAAAAAATCTAGACATACGTTTGTATTGTACATGTTGGAGGTTATACTATAAAGAGAAAGCAAACAATAACAGGGGTACGTGTATTCTTCATTGCTACAAGCGACTAAAATTAATCCCATTTACTATACATTAATAGAAAAATATCCTTTACGGTTTCTAAATATTTCTGCGTTTTCACCACCTTTATAATACGATCAGAATTAATAAGACCAATAATACCTACTAATAATAGGCATAACAATATACGATACCTTAAGGATTGAATATTCTAATATGAGTGCCACCGCTCAAAATTATCAACATGAACGTACCGGTTTATTGTACGATAAACTCGTCTTTGGCGATTTAATATGTTGACTATTTCTACTTCATCATTCAAAAACATGAATGATGAAGACGAAATTTTCGTCAGCATCATCAAAAATTTCCAATATGTTGCAACAGTGCATTGTCGCTATGAGGTTATTACCTAGGAAACTTGTTCAAAACACCAAACGTTTAAAAGAAAGTCCGTGTAAGCATGCGCAATGTTGTCAAATTTAAAATTTTTAAAATGCGAATAACTCGGAAACTAAATACATTAGGACAAAATCGCCTATACTTTTTCAACTCACTTTTAAGATGAGAATCGCGTAGTGCTCTCCGTGTCCGCCATTTAAGATACACCCTGTATACAGGTATAATATACACAAAGCTATAAATACTGAATTATATTTTTCAAAAAACTTCCATTATTCCATTATTGCAGAAATAATTATCATCTTGGAAAAATAATTCTAGCAGTTGAGAGAGGGTGGTTAGTACCTATAGCTATCTACTGAGTTGGACATATTTTCGGTATCTATATTTCTGTACATGCTAATTGAAAACTCCACGGTTAAATAGTGTAGTACGTTTTTTAATGCAGAATTAATTTATATTTAACGGTTTGAAATGGAAGTAAATATTATTTGATTTAACTATTTATATGTAATGTTTTTTCTAGGTATAATGTTCCCTATGTAGGACATTCATCTGCTCTAAATCTCCATTTTTGTTTCTTTCATGATATCACTGTTAATTTTAATGCGGTACTTACTCGAGCGTGTTTTTAAATTTTATAATATTCATTAAAGATTATAATAAAAAATTTGATAGTGACAATCGCTGCATTTTAGGAATTACAGACATAACTTTTATCTGTGTAAGAATTGCAATAATTTTAGAATTATACCTATTTTACTATGTTCATTATTTTAAAATACTATATTTATTTACAGTTGCGGTAAGGAGTCAGCAATTGATTATTGGAACAACAAATACTTTGCTATTAATGCAGTATCAACAGTTAGGGAAAATCAACAGTCCGAAGGTTTTGACTAGTACATTCCAGAATATCAGTGCTTTAGCTTATAATAGTGTCAATCATTCAGTTTTTATCAGCGATTCTTCTTCAAAAACTTTAATTATGCTGAATATTCACACTGAACAAACCGACCGTCTAATAAGTGTAACGGACGCAGAGATTGTGTCAATGGATTTTGGTAAGACTTATAAATATTGTGACAAACGGTAGTAAACTAAGAAATATTTATTCCTGTAGTATTTTGTATGATGCACCTGTAGGATGGCCCAATGTGAATGATAGCTACTTACAGAGTCGGTTAAAACAGCAAAGTTGGGCAGAATTAGAAGACAAATCTAACGCCGTTCTCGTTTTCTTTTTTTTTTTATCAAAGTTGGCAACTTTCTGAAAATACTCTGAAAACACTGAAAAATGCTTAAATTTATGTTTGCAATTTTTCTCAGAATTTAAAACAATATTTGAGAGTCGGACACGAAGATCGTTTTGCTTTTTTTTATTAATAATTTGCAAATTTAGTTCGTTGCTAATAATAAAATTATTAGGTTCTGCGATTTGTTGTTAAATACAAGTTCTTAAGTGTAAAATCTGACATCCTTGGGTCGAACTTATTCTGCTTATATTATGAACCTTTTTAGAAATAGTTTTAATTCCATTTTACATTAGCTGTTACGCTGCCCAATTGAAGTCCGACGTTTAGTGTTATTTTAAATACATGTTTTTTAAAAGTACTTTTAGTCGTTAAACAAACATAAATACTAGTGTTAGATTTGCTTTCCAATTCTGCCAACTTTGCTAATTTAACCGACTCCGCAAGTCTTACCATAACATTATTAGCCATACATTAAACATCAAACCATCAACGCTTGACATTCATTGTATACGACAAATTTTAACCCTATCGAAAAGGTATGAAGACGTTCGATACAATACACGACTGCCATTAATATTCAAGTTTTGACGAATGATAATTTTTCTCCACATCTGCCGTCTTCTTAATTGCATAGTAAATCGGATGCAACTGTGTATTTGCTTCTTGAATCAAGATTCCGTTAATATACGCGTCGGTAAAAAGAACTGTTTCGGTTGCGTCCTGGTTATGCAATTTTAAAACATAATCGTTGGCTAAAGCTTGAGTCTTGAAAGACAGTCTTTTCAACTTCTATCCACACAAAGATATAATTTTATCGCATAAGATAATTTAACGCACGCACCGTATAGTCCCATACAAAACGACGAAAATATGACGTCAGCCCTAGGAATCTCCGTAGGTCGTGTACGTTATTCGGTCTTGGAAATTACCGGACAGCCATCATCGTATCCGCCCTCTGGCGTATTCCTCATGTAGATATTACAAATCCCAAGTATTCCATCCCCTTTCAAAGCTTCGAATACTGAGCGCAACTTATCCAACATTACTTTCCAATCTCTCGTAGGCACGATAATGTCATCTAAATATGATATTGCTACTTTGTTCTTTAATGGTCCCAACACTAAACTCATTAACCATCTAAATTCATACAGATCATTTATTAATCCGAAAATTAGTCGTTTCAATTGTCCAGTGCTATCAGGCATAATAAATGTTGCTTTATAGGTTCACTTTTCGTCTAGGGATATGTGAAAATAACCATGGGCTAAATTCAATGTTGTGAACAACACTTATCTCTACTTAGGCTTTCCATCCATCCATCTATGGTCACGATAGGAAAATTCTATTTCGCGGTTTGATGATTTAACGGATAACAGACGACAAGACGCGATTGTCCCAATTTTTTATTCACTAACAACGCCGGTGATGGATGACTGGATGTTTTCTCACCACAATTCCCGCTGTATCCAATCGTCCACAATTTTAAGATATTTTTTCGTTAGTCAAAGTTTGCCCGATACGGTTTACACCTTATCGGCACTTTAGTCTTTAGTCCACGTTTCCATTAGCTTGGCACACCCAACTCAAGACTGACTTAATAGCAGTCACTGAATTTACCACATGACTGTGCTAGTTTCATTATAATATTAGAATACATTTTTTGCTCATTTGTGTATCTGTGTAGCTGATTCTCATCTTTCTTTATGAAACCTGGCTACAGTGGTTTTTTATAATTATACATTTCAGTACCTACGTCATGTTGGCGACCGGCACAAACGTTATCCTGTGCATGGATGTAATTGACACTTTGTGCAGATGGTACAGCTAGTTTGCTTGACACTTTGAAATTTTACGCGATACGAAATTTCCTTCTGCTTCTTCTGTAAAGGGACCCTGTCTCTAAATCTCAGCTGACCATCAACCTTCGTGTATACTACATGTGGCAGTTGAGAGAATGATCTTCCCACTATCACGTTTGAGTGTTGTGCTAAATTACATAAAACGAAACACGATTCACATTAACGTCATCAAGTTCAACACATGCTTCGATGTAACCTTTACTAACAATTCCAATCCTACTACCAAACCAAAAAGTTCTTGACGGGTCGGTTTAATGTTTCATTTTTCCACACACGGAACTTCAATTTTTGTTCCCATTTATTTCCACTTTATGCAAAAACATACCAATATTGTTCGCAACTGGAATTTATTCAATACCATACTGTACTGTATTTTATCTTTTTAGCGAACATTCCAAATGTTTATGTGCGATTTTTGCTACACCGCAGTAGATGCATCTATTGAGCGGGTAAGGGAACCATTTTCTGGGATATATCCAAAGTACTTTACGGTATTGATTGACTGTTTATTTCAACTTCTTAGAGCACTCTTTTCTCTCGACGAAAGTATTACGCGCCCTTTTCTCGCGGTCGACAAACACAGTGGAACGGAAACATCCGTTATCGCCCGATACCTTGGTAAATCGTTAATGATCCAATCCATAAGATGTTTCCGTTTTGGCTTCATCGCAATTTGTTCTGTGGTCTTCGTAAAAGTCAAGTTTAGGTATAATGCGTTTGTTATGGCAATAGGTCTGTAGATTTTATCGCGGTTGTTGAACTCTTTCTGTCTTATGCGTCTAGTCCACTACTGAACTTACAATAAACGTGCCTCTAAATTGAATTTTTACTGCAGTCCCAGTGGTTCTCTGCCCTCTCTTGCTTCATACAAGTCTCTGAGGTGCATCCACGCTCTATCCAGTTACACTTCTTCTGCCCAATAGTGTAGCATTGCACAGGAATTTATTCTTTCTAATCACCCCCTTGCTTATGGCCCACAATTTCCTAAAAAGTCTCCCACTGTTTTACTTAGATCTCGCATTATAATACAGGGTGCCAATTTTAAGTTGTCCACCATTGGTAACTTTCTTACCTTTGGAGATGGAAAGTTGGTAAAATGAGGAAAGATTCAGTATTTTTTATGCTCATTTAGAATGTGAAATTTTATTTTTTATGGCACTTCTGGTTTAGCGAGAAATGGTGCCAACTTTTTATTTTTAAATGGAACACCCTGTGTAGAAGATAAACAGTAACGGACCTAATACCGATCCCTGGGGAACCCCACTGTGTACCGAATATTCTGCAGAAAATTCTCCATCTACTGTAACTCTGAAGTGTCGATTTTTTAGAAAGTCCTCAATCCATTTCAATAATTTGCCTCTTATTCCATAATGTTCAAGTTTATAAAGAAGTCTCCGAATAGGAACGCGATCGAAAGCTTTTTCGAAGTCGATTACAGGGTGTGTAAAAATGGCCGTGCAAGCTTCAGGTAAAGTTATTCTTTGGACAAAAACAAAGCAAAAAGCCTATTGCAAAAAAGCTTGCAAACGGTTCCTCAAGCTACGCGGGGCCTTCAAAGTTAGAAATTGGTAACACTAAAAGAAAGTTATTTTGCAAAATCAAGTTACTTGATGCGTACTTTTAGTGATAATAACTACAATTTATTGCTATTGATCGTTTAAAAGTAATAGGATATTAATCATTTTCATTATTTCCAATCATATAATTTTTGTAAATGCGTAAAAACTACGCCTGGCAATATTGCAAATTAATAACGATAGCCCACCTTGTTCTAAACTAAAATATAGCCTAGTAGTTTAATAAAACAAGGTCCATGGACTGGTTGATATTTGTAGTTTTAAAATACAAGGTTGCCAAATTTACATTTCTTAATTTGTTATGGTGAGGGGTAGCCATGCGCCTAAGAACTTGTTTCAAATAAGCTTTTTGCCTTATTTTTGTCCAAGGAATAACTTTACCTGAAGCTTGCACCACCATTTTTACACACCCTGTATATAACATCAATAGGATTTGTTTCGTTCAATGCTTTAGTCCATATGTCAATATTTAGTAACAAATTGGTTATAACGAATCGCTTAGGCATAAAACCGTGTTGGCTTACTGGTATAACCCCATGTGATACCAAAAATGTTGAAAGTTTCTTAACTATTATCTTCTCCATACACTTTCCTAGAATCGACGTCAAATTCACGGGTCGATAATTTTGGGGCAGTAATCTATCCCCATTTTTATAAATCGGGATAACAGTTGCACACTTCCATGGTAGCGGAACCGTTGATTCCTCAAACGATTGTTTCATTAAAGTAGCCAAAGGGGCGCTCAACGCGGCAGAACACATTTTATAAAAATAAGGAGATGCTTCATCATGAGCTGGACTAGAGTTAGAATTCAGCAATAATAGTTGTTCCCGTACTTCTTCAATAGTGAAATCTACATCAGTTATAGAACTAGGATTACGTGTGAGATCTGATAATAATGAGAAATTATCAATCAGGTGTTTCACGAACATAAGCTCCATGGAATTGCTTTGCAAACATTTCAGCAACGGTTTCAGGGCTGTTTTGCAGTACACCATTTTCTACTTCACGTAGCGTGATCGAACATTTCCGGGACTTTAAAATACCGTTTTTCTATAGCAGATGTTAAAGTGTGCTTTGTTCGACTAAAAATAGTTGATCAAGTATTACTTTAACCGCAAGGGTAGATAAAGTAACACTTTAACCGCAAGGATAGATAAAGTAGTTTAATTTTCTGGAAACTCCATGCAAACCGAATGGAAACCTTTGCTACTGAGATTTTCGGGTTTAATATATTCTAATTTTAAATTGATTTTTTTTAGAAATTTTTCTTATTTTTTAACATCTGCTATAGAAAAAAATAGAATTTTATACACGACGATAAAATTTAATTATCGACTCGCGAAAATTAATTCAATTAAATTAATAACAGTTTCCGCATGTCGATAAAATATAATTTTATCGTCTTGTATAAAAAATAACTATTTTTTTTGAGCCACCCTGTACCAATAGAGTTTCGTAATTGGTTCTGGCAACCCTCAATCGTGTCGTAAGAATGTTTGCGTGAGTACGATAGTCTTGGTAGTGAGATGTTGATTTTGTACGTTTGTAGACATTCCAAAGCCTCTTCTTTTCCTGAATCTGTACTTTAGCTGCTTGGTAACCCATGCTTTGTCATTCTTCTTCTTCCTAGTATTAGTTTGAACGTACGAAGATATGGCCAAGTCAATATTCATCGAAAAATTTGAAGAAGTTTCATTAACATCCCTGCCATTTGCAAATTCAGTAGATGAGAAAAAGTTATTTATATCGTTGTACTAGTAGCTTTAAAGAAATTCTTCGATTGTTTTTTGGTATCCTTGTGCTTGTTTGATGATGGAATTGTGAACTGCGAGGTTGCCAGAATTACTATATGATCACTAATACCAATTGGTGGTAAATACTGTAAAGATATAATATCCGCATCAGTTACGAGAACCAAATCTAGTAAGGATGGAATGTCATTTTTGCGGTGACATGACGTGTTGGTTCCTGTACTAATTGCTTAAAATTTGAGTTCAGGTACAGTCAGCGACAAATGTTTTCACCAGTCTTGTACCACTGTAATCCGCTTTACTGAGAAATATAACAGATTTCTATATTTCATTTCATCTTCTTAACAGTGTTACCAACATACCTATATAAACCAATAAGAACTACGTTATGGTACCTCTTATATTTCTCAGAAAAACGTATTCAGTGGTATCATACTGGTCAAAACATTTGTCGCTGACTGTACATGTCCATAGCGGTGTCATTTCGAACTGCACTGGAAGCTGGCTTACTCCAATTTATATCTCGATAATTAAAATCTCCAAATACAATTAAATTAGGATTTCGTTGGGCCACGGATTGTAAGGAATTAATTAATGGATAATCTTTTTCTTGATTCAAGTCGGGAGCTCAGTAAATGCACGCGATTAAAAGGTTAATATGACGGAATTTGACCTCCAACCATAAGGACTCAATTTCACCAGTCGTATACTGTTGGTTTTCTTGTACTATTGTTTTAATAATAGTATATTATATTATTAGGAGTAGAAAGAGTTCTTTTTGTGTTGAGCTCATATAGCGGCCGAGGCGCACGCGCCGAGGCTGTGCAAGTGAGCGAAACACAAATAAGACGTTCTACTCCGAATAATATAGACTATTTTTTCTTCAAGTGTAAAAATATTCTGTTGCTGTATATAAATATTTCTTAAAAAGTCATTTACACAGGACAACGCTCTCCCCTCTACCAACCTTGGAGGTGGAGCTATGGGCAAAATACTGCCGTTGCCATGGATACGTAAACACATTATTGTGATATAATAGGTTTGTTCCAACAAACACTCGAATCGGTTCGGAACTGGCCGGAATGTGCGCAAATTGAAATCAGCGTTCCAACAAATACGGAACTTATCCTGGTACTAGTTCACAGAGCGTTCCAACGTCGACAGAACTAATTCCGAACCGATTCGAGAACGGTGAAATCAGTTCCTGGTCCTGACTGAGAACTCATAGGGACGATTTATTTAGTGCATGCGCGCAAGGGTCGTGGTCATTTGTGATACGTTCCAACACGCAGCAGAACCAGTTCAGAGACAGTACTTTTTTAAGGCATGCGCATAAAATCGTTCGTGAACTGATTCATGAACTGTACCAGAACTGTTTGTTGGAACAAACCTAGTACTACCACCTCGCTTTCCCTCTCTATATTTCCTGTATAGAGTGCATAGAGTGTAACCCTGCAGCAATACTAGATTGTCAATTTTATTTGAATTTAACCAAGTTTAGGTGATTAAAATTATCGTAGGTTGCATTTTGTTAACCCAAAGAACAAATTCATTAAACCTTGCAGTAATTGATCCGAGATTAGTGTACATATAAGTGACTTGAAGTAGTTGGCTAGAAGTTAGTTTTTTGAGTTTAGTTTGACAATTTTTGGAATTCCATTTTGATATTTGATTGTTAAGTTCTGCTCACCATCGTTTGTTCGGGCTTCTAAGGTGCGACGCAAATTGCTTAGGTATTCTCTTTGACTGGGTGTTTGATCAGACTGAATCTTGATTTTGCTATTGTCCCCTATATTTTTCTTCCCCTTTAGTACTGTTGGGGCGTCCGCTGGTGAAGGTAATACAATTTTAAAAGGGCGAGATTTTAGACCTTGGAATATTCCAAAACGGAATACACACAGATTAGCTGTACAAATTTCGGTTGCAATTTTTTTAATAATGGTAGATGCTTGCTGAGCATCATATTCTAAGCGTTGATCACGAGATTGTGAAGTTGATTCATCAACATCAAACAAAAATTTATACCCCTTATAAACTTTGCCAAGTTCGCAGGATTAGGAAAAGTGTGTTTACTATTTTTAGAGCCATTACAGTATATTCCAACCACACTGTAATTTTAATTAATAATGTAATTTGTTGCAACAAATTGCATACTATCTCAAACGTGAACTTTCTTAGAACACAATTTCTATCAAAACTCACCTTTTAAGTATATTATGTGCCTTTTCATAAAGAAAATTAATTTTATATAGGTAGGTATACTGACAAGTAACATGACATTTAAAAATTGTTATCGCTACATCAGCGCCATTTGTGCTTCTGTGGGCGTGAAAGAAACCTTTTTTACTGTTTTAAATGGCCAACCTATAGAAAAGCTTCTGTCCCGAAGGGTTATATATTTTATGGGTAGCTCTCAGAAAAGTGATATGCAATTCTTTAAATAGTGGTTTTGTTTTAGATGTTTTGGGAAACAATCTATATTGGTGTGATGCTAATAAAAACGTAGTAGAAGTGTTGAACTTAAATACAATGTCGAGGAAGGTACTTATCAATGATATGGTAGAGGAAACACCTACATCAATTGTTGTTGTGTCAAATGAAGGGTAAGTTAATTCTAGTGATTTATTTAATTTGTTCCTTACTGTACAATTATAAGTCAATATTATCTTCATTGAGGTAACTATATTATGTATATGCATCCTTAACGCACTGTACCTACTATTATAAATTCGGAATGCCCAATGGAGACGAGATTTACTATCATGTCTGACACTGTTGTGAACAGTTGAAACCATGGAAACCGTACTGCGGTCTTTCTAACTCCTAATAAAGTTCTCAATAGCTATTTGACATATAGGTACATTTTTTTCAACCAATTACTGAGGTCGATAGGAAAGACTATTTCTATTACTTAGTTATTAGGCACTTTAATAGGAGATAGAAATACCGGGTCGGGTCGTTTAGCCTCCTAAATTTGCAATTGGCAAGGCAATTGGAGATATGAAGATATTTTTTTATACAGGGTATCTGTAAAATATGGTGCCATAGCTTAACCATAGATTCCAGAGGTCAAATGGGACCGATTAAACCAAACATGCCTTAGTACAAAAGCGTTTCCTTAAGAAGTTATGGCGCCTTAAGAAGAAGAAAGCATTTTTAACATTGGATATATTTCAGAAACAAGATAGCGGATCAAACTAAAAATGGGTACACATTTACTTCAGGAGAAGCCTTATCAGAATTATTGCGAATTGTAGACGGCGATGTCGCTAGATCTTTGTCGTATGTCTTTGGTTATAACTTTTTTGCTATCAACAATTTTTTTGCTGACAGGTAAAATTTATGATAAGGGCACAGCTCTTGTTTCATGTCGATAGAATGTGCGAGCAAGATTCCATTTCCCACGCTAATATTAATGCATTCGTGAACATAGCTCAACAATAGCTTTGATCCTAGGACCAAAATAAGACGATTTAAGCGTTTCCTTGTGACAGTATTCTCCTTCAAATTAATTAATTTTTAAAGAACTTTAAATGATAATACTATTTTAACGAATCGCTTTTGGATATAGGTAAGTTCAGTTAAGTCGTCTTATTTTGGTTGCAGGAATCTGTGGTTGAGCTATGTGCACGGCTGCAATAATATAATGCGCGTCAAGTGGTACCTCGATCGCACAGCCGAAATAGTTGGGTGCAGTTTTCTAGAAAACGCCACATTCTATCGTCATGAAACAAGTACACCGTTTTGATGTAAAAACAACTCCTTTCCCATGAATTTTATACATAAGAACAAAAGTGTTAATAACAGAAAAGTTATCCAAAGACATGCGAAAAAAATCTGCCAACAGCGCATTCCACAATATGCAATAATTCTAGTACTACTTCCAGAATCCTCGGCTTCCCCTGAAGTGGATGTGTACCAATTTTCAGCTTGATCCGCCATCTTGTTTCTGACTTGGACGGCACAATTTCCACCATAAAGCATTAGGTATAGTACGTGTTTTTTGCTTTTCCCAATTTTGATTTTTAAGGGGCGTACTGGCTTTTTAAAGATGTCCCTTAAGGCAGCAGTCTCACTGTATCGTGTACAATTGTGTGCAAGCGTCTACGATCAAGTACTGTCAACTAAAAATACTACCCCTGGTCTCACTGCGTAAGTAGCGTCGACTGAAACTTTGAATAGGTTCTAACCTCACTTTATTTTTGAATTTCTGGACGTCACCGTGCTTCAAAATGTTCACTAGCAGTGATGACACAGATAGTGATAGTGAAATTTTTTTCTTGTATTTGGTAAATAAAAGGCTCAATAAAAGAAGACAGGCATAGTGCAGACAATTTTTTTTACACCGTGAACAATTAATTAGGCGAATTTCACCATTTGGTTCCACAACTATTCATGGATGAAGGAATAGCTATTTATGATACAAGTGTGAAAAGTGCATGTTTAAGGCACGCATATGAACATTTGCAGAACGAGCGTAGCGAGTTCTGCAATTCATATAAGTGCCTTAAACGCAATTTTCACACGAATATCATACAAGATTTTTTCTCTACGAACATTCCAATATTAACTTTTTTAAATTTTGAAGTTTCCTTGAATAATAATTAATTCTATAAAATATCAAAGTGTACCTACGTCTGATTCCGAATTTGTGTAATCAAACTATCTAAGAAATTACTGTAACTAAGGTAATGAAAGTATGTTTTTCTACTGTTTGTTTATAAACAAAATTGTTTTTTTACTAAAGTTTCAACAATTTTTATTTATTGTGAGTTTATGTTTGTGGTTTCTGTGAATCAAATAATATGAACAGCAGTAATTTAGATGCCGAGAACAGTGACAGTGTTGCGTCCGATGTAGAAGAGTCTGCAAGACTGGCAATGGATGCATTATTACCTGCGAAGTCCAGAGCCCAATATGAAACTGCGTATACACGATTTGAAAAATGGTGCGATGAGAAGAGAGCGAAGCACCCAACAGAAAACGTTTTGTTGGCATATTTCCAGCAAAAATCGAAAGTTCAGAAACCGTCGTCACTCTGGAGCCAATACTCAATGTTGAGAACGATGCTATCTAAGAATAAAAACGTTGATATTAGCAGGTATAACAACCTAATTGCATTCTTAAAAAGACAATCCGAGGGATATAGAGCCAAGAAATCTAAAGTATTGACCAAAGAGAATATCGAAAACTTTTTAACAAAAGCGGATGATCAACATTTCTTGATGATGAAGGTATGTCTAATCTTATAAAATAAGTACCTAATAGTTTACTTAAAGTGATTCCTTTTCAGGTTACGCTGATTATCGGAATTGCAGGAGGATGTAGGAGAGACGAGCTAAGTCGCATGTTACATGAAGACGTCAAAGATAAAGGAGATGTTTATCAGATTGTGATACCCTGTACCAAAACAAAATGTTCTCGAGAATTTGTAATTACTTGTGGAAATGTTGAAAGAATAAACTTGCTGGAAATTATTCGCAAATACGTTCGTCTACGTCCTCCGCAAACTGACCATCGGAGATTTTTTCTTGCATACAGAAAAGGTCAATGCATCAAACCACCCGTTGGAATCAACACATTTGGTGCTATACCCAAGAATATAGCTTTGTTTCTTGGATTGCCCGATTCTTCCTGCTACACTGGACATTGTTTCCGGAGGTCGTCGGCATCGATATTAGCAGATTCAGGAGCAGATATTTTGACGCTCAAACGTCACGGCGCTTGGAAATCATCCACCGTGGCCGAAGGGTACGTAGAAAATTCTTTAGAAAATAAGCGGAAAACAGCTATAAAAATCTTGGGGGAAAAAGAAATAACTGGTAGACAACCACTTGAAGAAGTTGGAGATAAAATTATCATCGATAGTTCAATTTCATCCCATCAGCTGTCGTCCGGAATGAGTTTGAATAACTGCACCAACTGCATTGTAAATATATATAATAAGTGAAATGTTAATTGTTAATAAATTTGGATTTGATTATTTATCTTCTAAATTTCTTTTCGCACTAGTGCGAAATCCAAAGTTGTTTTCGCACTAGTGCGATAAACTGACGTTTTTCAAATTGAAATGACAATCGAAAAGTTTGACTTTTCGGCGGTGAGTGAGAAAAAATTTTATAGTTATTTTAGGATGAACCTAGCGTCATGGAATGTATAAATCTTTCTCTTCGCACTTTTAAGGCGTCCCACAGATATTCGCAGCGATAAATTCTCAGCGCTGTATGTACAGTCCGCGACAAATGTTTTCACCAGTATGATACCACTGAACACGTTTTTCTGAGAAATATAAGAGGTACCACAACGTCGTTCGTATTATTTTATATAGGTATGTTGGTAACACTGTTAACAAGATGAAATGAAATATAGAAATATGTTATATTTCTCAGTAAAGCGGGTTACAGTGGTACAAGACTGGTGAAAACATTAGTCGCTGACTGTACATGGCATGGCGTTAAGAGCGTTTCTTCTTTTCGTCGCGAAATAATCGCAGCGTCAGCGAATGTTTCGCGTTGGTCTGTGGGACGCCTAAAGCTGAGAAGGCCGCGGGAAAATCTATGGAATATGCGCAGTACCGTCGAGTGCCATCTACCGTCGACCAAAATTTCAAGCCAACTTGAAATTCAAACAGCTTGACCGTACTCGATTGCGCGCGTTCGTTGACGGTGAATCAGTGAGACCAGCCCCATACTACTTGGGATTAAATTTTGGTCGGTTGCGCACGATCATTGACGGTCGCTCAAAGAGACTGCTGCCTAATTGTTAGAATTTGTGCGCTTAGCGATCAAACTGTAGGGTTTCTCTTAGTACAGGCTCTAATTACGTTTTGGAAATGATACGGAATGATTGTCCCGGGACGCCTACTGCGGTAGGGGTTTTATTTTATGACTTTCTTTGAAGATACTTATTGGGCTTGTGCCGAACTAGACTAAGAATTAATTTAACAATTATTGTATAATCTATGGTTTTTGCAGAATTATGTTTGTGGCTTTTCAAAGATCAAAACATTCAACTCACATTGATCGTTTGCATATGGATGGTAGAGATCGAACACACGTTATTGAGAAGGGGTTGCTAGGTCCAATACATTTATTGTATGATGCTGAATTACATCGCATATTTTGGGCTGATTCTGGTACTGGACTCATTGAAAGCACTAGTATGGATGGTAAGTATTTTTCAAAAGTCGAAAATAAACTTGGTCAAGGGAACCTTCGAAAACATTAAAACTTGTCTACTCTGTAGTTTACGTTTAGTTTACATTGTAGAATTGTTAACACTATTTTTCCATATATTGTATTATTTTAGGGCCACATTTAGGGGCTTATTCTATAATGTTTAATAGTGTTGGTTTGCAACGATTGTCGTTATTGTCGTTCCTCAAGGACTTTCTCTAGTCTGTATGTTATAGTGGATCGTTTATAGACAACAGTTGTTATGTACGATAAGGATTGACCAGTCGTTATAAACATATCCTAACCTTACGTTTAGTTTTTGTTACATCACACCCTTTAGAATGAATAGAGAAATCACAAATACGTCGTTACAGGAACTTAAAAAAAGGTGCATGTGAAAGCACCCCAACATTTTAGGAGACAATTAAACGTTAATAGACGCCAGTTAAGAGATGCATCAAATCCCTTTGAATTGCCAGAGGAAAGGACAACGATCCCACCGATTGTTAGATTTCCTACAGTTTTTTTTGGTGAACGGGAGTTATCAAAAACCAATACGTGATGTTAGACTAATGTCTTCTACGCAGCCAACTGTGAACAAACTCGACTTAATTAAATGTTTGATACAAAAGTTGCTTAAGAAATCTTTACTTATCTACATATTGATATACACAAAGAAAATGTCTTTAATTATTTTTCAGTTATGACATTAAGGTCCAGTTGTATAAAAGATTTGACTCCCAGTTCAGCTGATCCACGATCAATTGTCATGGATACGATTGTTCTTAAGAATTATATCCATGACAATTGATCGTGGTTCAACTGAACTGCGAGTCAAATCTTTTATACAACTGGGCCTAAGTAACAAAATTAAAACCCACAAAAAGTTGTCATTCAGTCTACTGAAGATAGGAACGTAGCTCCCGAAACGCGATTAGGCTTTCTAAACTTTTTGTGGTTCAAGGGTTTTAATTTTGTTATTTTCCATACCACAGTCTCCAAGGATTTTATATGACATTAAGGCCAAGTTGTATAAAAGATCTGAACCACAATCAAATTGTCATGGATATTATTCTTAAGAATAATCGTATCCATGACAATTGATTATGAATCAGCTGAACTGGTAGGCAAATATTTTATACAGTGAAGTCCATTTATTATGCAATATAGGCATGTTGCAAGTTAATTGGTGTACGCACTTTACCATTGGAATATAGGCAACCCATTATACACTGCTAACCACTCTTGCCCCTGCCTACTGATGAATTTAAATTTTCAATTGTCAGGAATGTATTATTATTATTGTTTTTTTACCTATTAAATTTTTTTTAACTAAGAACATGTTCTATTTTGAGGTTAAACTTTCATGTGTTGCTGATTTCGGTTAGATCACAGATGGTTAGATAAAAAAAAAATTAGCTAACTGTGTAATGGGTTGCATATATTCCAATGGTAAAGTGCGTACACCAATTAACTTGCAACATGCCTATATTGCATAATAAATGGACTTCACTGTATACCCTGTTAAGTAAACAAAAGTAATTTAATTTTTTCTGAAATTGGCAGGTGCATACAATGTTTCTTTAGAATTTTATTTTGTAAAAGTTTCTAGACCTGATAAATTTTCCCTTCAATTTTTATATTTATCAAGAATATCTAATATTAACAAACGCTACGTCAATAGTATTCAATACAGTAGTACTTGCATAAAATCCTTTAAAGTGATATTTATATCATTTATTGATAGGTACTAAGTACCTGTAACCTATTTGCTATGGCCGTTTTCACCAACGTTTTCTAAACCAGTACCTACGCAGGTATTACCTAGAGATAGGTAATTCCTAAACAGATGCGTAAACTTTATCCGTTTTCATCAGCCAAACCGTTGCTTATGTAGGAATTTCTTACAGAGGTAACCGATGTTATATCGCAACCTCGCAAATGACAGTAGTTCGTACATGATTTAGATAGTTTTCTCGTCCTTGACAGATTGTGAGTACGACAGGTGGGTGCACACCATACCATCACTGGTATATGGGAAGCTTTAATATCATGAAAATTTTTTAAATTGAGAAAATGTCTGTCTGTGGGTGGTGTGTGTGTATGTGACGCCTTTAACGCAAAAACTAGTGAACCTATTTTGATGAAATGAAGGGTTATATCGAAAATCCATCGACAAAATAAGTTTTTCAAAAAAATCTGAAACCGGAAGCGGAAGTTAGACATGTTTTTTTGGTAGCATAATCTTGAACATCTGAGTAGCAAATATGAAAGAAGACCATAATTCAAGAGAGATATATTTTTACCGGACCACAGATCAGTTAGTTTTTATAGATGTTTTAGCTAAATGGGCGCGTCTGGTTGCGGTTCTTATCTATTCTGTACATGGAGCTCGCATCCAAGAGATGTCAGCAGCAGGTCAAATTTAGGGTGAAAGTTGGGGTAATTAGTTTGGTACGCATTTCTGTTGTCACCAATGAATTTTGAATTCGTTTGGATTCGCGGGATGCACTTGCAATTGTCACAATCCACTGTTTGTCACCTTTTGTGTTTATGTCGCGGTCGGTCACGTTTTTTGTAGTTCTGCAGGTGTTATAAGGTTGTAATTGTTGTTGTATGTCGTTCATTATTTTAGTGTTGTTATAAGAGTTTGCGGTAGTTAGATATGTGTGTGTGAGTAGTATAATTGGTTGTTTTAAAAATCTTCTACATCACTGTCAAATGTAAGTTTAATTTTACATTTATAACTTCAGAACATAAACTACAATTTTCAGAATGGGTTATGTAAAGTGCTGTGTGTCTGGGTGCGAAGATAAAACTTCATCTCGTCATCGTTTTATCGTAAAGTTAGCTGTGCGATTATGTATTAAAAATTATTAATAAATCTATCCATATTACATTTTTCTTTCATTTTTCACAAGGAATATGGTTACTCCATCTCAATAAACCAAAAATCTGTATATACTACATAATGTACAGATTTTTGGGTTGGTTTCTCATAATTATTAAATGTATAATAATCCATTTCATAATATTTCAAATCTGCCGCCAGTTCATTTAGTAGAGCTCGCAAACACCAGAGGCGCTGTAAACACTGACAAAACCATAACATGCGCGATATGTATCTATAAAACCTAACTGATCTGTGTACCGGACTCTCTAACTTCAAAATGTCGGTCGATATGAATTTTTCAAAATTTTGACCACCACGGTGATTTCCTCGTCTGATGTACATGCGTCGTATCTATCTAAATTTTCAATGAAACGCCCTGCACGCATGTTGAAAAAAAACTAAAGAAAACTTAAAACATGTTATAAATAAATTCTTTATAGGTGGCAGCTTTCAAAACTCTCTAACAAAAACGCATGAACAGAAACGTCAAACAAGATAGGCAATGCCTGGGCAATGCCTACCGATATGAGACAACGTCAAATGGGTTCCTAAAGTTACGCACTGGTTATCTTATTTACGAACTCGATTGTGCTTCGTGAAAACCAAATTGCAGTTAAGCAGTGCCTAACCCTTAATATAAGCAATTCTTATGTAGGCACCAGTTTAGGAAGCGTTGGTGAAAACGGCCATTTAGTAACTTTTTTTAAGTAGGTACATCACCAAACAGAACAGTACACTCATGGAATTTTCGAAATCGAAAGCTACTTTGTGTTTTCTGTTTTTTTTTATTAAACAAATTATACAACTTCGTTTATTGACATTCTCAAGCGTTACTTTGTTAAAATCCATAATCATAGAAATAATAAATATTAAATAAAATATCGATTTTAACGGGAAATAATAATATTTATTTGCTTAATAGGTACGTATTTCGGCATCAATGTGCCATTGTCAAAAGCATAATATAAGATGTTTAATAACAAATGAATAATGATTTATACAACAACTACTGAATTCCATTAAAGTCATCATCTATTTCAAAATTGGCAGTAAAGGAGAATCTAAGAGCTCAATTTGCTCATTCATTAAAGGTACTACACTTTTTTGTGTGTTTGTAAATTTCAAAAGCTTCCAAAATATTTAATTTATTTTTATTATCAGAAATGTATAAACTTCAATTGTATTATCAGAATGCATTAAGAAAAAAATTATTCCAAAATGTATCAATATTAAGACCAACACAAAGAACAGTATTACTGAGAAGATAATCGCAGAAATGCGAAAACTGGATAGTTGAAAAAGAATCTAAGAGTTGGTTCAGAATCAGACACAATTTGCATATTTACTTAGTTATTATACACTGAACTACTTAGTTAAAAAATTACATAATATTAAATTTGACATTTTTGATAATGACAATATAGAGAAATGATTAGTAAAATTAAATTTTCCTTTTTGAACAAACGTGCACAGTGACAGTATCTTTTAAATATAGATAAACAATAGTTATTTATGCTACAAGGGTTATAAGTATTATTTAGTAGTGTAGGACTGCCTTGGACAAAATTCCGAGACTTCAAATTTACGAAATTCTCAAATTGCATATAACATTTTTTCCACTCTTGCTACAATCCATATAACTACTACAAGAAGACTTTTAACCAAATTTTGTTAATTGTCATTTTGACAATTGTCTTACAAATAAAGTTCCTTTTTTTAAACAACCACCAACCTTGCAATTTCTCTCGCAAGTAGGTTTGGCAACGCTGTTGGTGATGTTTTTTAAAGTAGGGTTACGATTAATTAGATTTAACGGTTAATTGGGTTCATTTCAAATTTGGAAAATGCTTTTTATAAGAAGTATTTTCATATATTTTGTTAAATATTATTGATTTATTTAAATATACTGAGTTTATGTAATTCTCACGATTTAATATGAAGTTTTAAAGTTGAAATAAATAGAGGCAAGGATAGAAAAAAATTATTTAGGCAAATTAGAATAATTGGGATTATTGTCCTATATGGTACAACGACTGCTCTGAGTTTTGCCGACAATTTTTGTCATTCTGAACACGAGTTGCTGCTGTGACGAATATAATAAATTACGAGCGATGTGCGAGTAATTATTGTTACAATTAATGAAACCGAGCGCTAAATATTAACCTACCTACGCTAAACATTGACCTTCGACTAACTTTCTAAAAACTACCCTTGCTGGTATATACATTCTAAAGATACATTTAAATTACCATGTTGCCAAAAATATCGAATGTGTATACCGGGTGAGAATAATTTACTATTTTAACACTTCCTCTTAAAATTTACCACACTACACACATTGTACTACTAGTCCCAATATATCATGCATCTTGTTGAACTGAATACAGAGTAAAGGTTTTGTCATAACGTCTGCAATTTGGTTAATACCCTTCACATACTCGATTTTTAATGCATTTTCATTGTACTTTTCACGAATGAAATGAAAACTCACTTTGATGTGTTTCGACCGTTTGTAAAACTCCGGATTTTTAACCAATTTAACCGACTGGCGTTATCGACATATAACGTGGGCATGCACTTTAAACGAGTGCTCTTGTTTATCAACCATGAAACCAAATGACTTCTTTGGTGCTTTCACTGGCCGCCACGTATTCAACTTCCGTTGTTGAAAGCACTACACTCCTTTGTTTTTGGCTCATCCAAGTGACTGCACCACCTGAATACTTGCACACCATGCCTGTTCTTGAATGTCTGGTCGTTAGATCTCCAGCGAAGTCAGCATCGCTGTAACCCTCCAATTCACCGGTCTTGTAATTTGCTTAATACAGCAGTCCATATCCAGCTGTTTCTGGCAGATATCTTAAAATTAGCTTCACTGCATTCCAATTGAATAAATTTGGGTCAATTAATGATTCCGAGACAACACCGACTGCGTATGCAATGTGCGGACGCGTTGCTGTTGTCAGGTACCTACATCAAACTGCCAACTGCTTCACGGTATGGAGTTCCATCGTGAACCTGTTTTTCCTTTTCATCATCCACCCTTTCAAACGACGTTGACACAGTATTACAATTTATCATATTATCTGTCTAAAATTTTAGCATGTAGGCACTTTGATTTACAAAAATAGAACCATCTTCCATACGAATTATTTTCAGGCCGAAAAAAAAATCAAAGGAACCCACAGTTATTTTGAATTCACGTTATAACTGGCGTATAAAAACTGAGATTTCATCATCGTTAGTATCCGCTATTAAACCATCGTCAACGTATGCGGCTATTAATAATTTACTGTTCTCGTTTATATGTACCAACAAACACGTTTTTTTATAAAATCCACAAACCTCTAGTTCCGGCACCTTAGTGCTTGTTTTAGTCCGTACAAGCACGATTACGCCGACACACCTGACCTGCGTCATCATACTCTTCCGGTTGTTTCATAAAAACTTCCTCTTAAAATGTACCGTACAAAAACGCAGTTTTTACATCAACCTGTACAAGCTTCAAATTTTCTGATGCCGCCAAGCTCAACACAGTTCGTACAGAATCAAACCGGGCCACCGGGCTGAAAGTCTCATCGAAATCTACAGCTTGTTTTTGCGAATAGCCCTACAAGCCGTGCCTTAAACCGATCCACGGAACCGTCTGTTTTAATTGTCAAGCGTAACACCCAGCGATTTGGTATTAGTTTCTTACCAGCAAGCAGATCCCACTCCGCACTCCGCACTCCGCGAACAATACGCACTTGTCGTCGATTTCCACCACACATGACTTCATTTTCATTTCTGGTATCATTGTTAACCACTTCTTCAGTGGGCGTGGTTATTTCTTCGCTTTAGTCCACTACCCCTGAAATTGAAATTACTTCCTTCTCAACGATCGACGGCTGCAACTTCTTTTCAAGCATGTTTTCACGGTCAAAAACTATATCACGACTTAACACGATTTTATTCTCAGTTTCGATCCAAATTCTAATTCATCTTTTTCTCCATAATAGCCAGTAATGCGACTCGGGGTGCTTTTCTTGTCCCACTTTTGTCGTCGCTGCTTTGGTATATGCACGAAACATTTAGTACTAAAAACGCGTTAATGATCAATACTCGAAGGTTCTTTTTCAAACCACAGTTGTTGTGGCGTTTTCCCTTTCACTGCCGTAGGGCCTGTCCGACTAAGAACGTAGGCAGCTGTATTTACACCTTCTGCCCACAATTGGATGTGCAAATCTTTCGCATGAATCGTTGACCGCGTGCTTTCTACTCATATACGTTTTTGTCGTTCCGCCACCCCATTTTGTTCAGGTGTACTATACGATATTGTTATACGAAAATTTATTCCTTTCGTCTGTAGAATTTCGCGTACACTCTCGTTGTTAAAACTTCTTTCCACCGTCACTTAAAAAATCTTTAATTATATGTCCAACAGTATTCATTTCGTTTAAAAACGTTTTCAAACACTTTACGACCCCAGTTTTCGCTTTCAAGAAAAACACGCGGCGATATTTATAGTCATCTTAGAAACAAAGAAAATATCGGGCACCACCTATGGATTCCTCCTGCATAGGACCACAGACATCTGCATGTATTACATCGCCTGCCTTTGTGGGTCGATCAGTTCTTGTTTTGAAACTTCGCCGATGTTGTTTTCCAAACATGCAGCCTTTACAAAATTCTTCCGTCACTTCCGCATTTTTCCCATGTCGTTTTAGAATTTCTTTTACATGTAGTTTACTTTGATGACAAAGCTGCTCGTGCCACAGCTGCACTGTTTCCACTTCAGACGCGATTAAAACATTTTCCGCCGTTTCTGGTAGACACACTCGCATATTTAATACGTACCTATAACCCTTTTGTCATTTTTATTCCAGTCATATGCGCTGCGTATAGCGGCCGCGTTCGACAGCTACGATGTACTGTTTTGTTCAAATGTTCAAATTGGTTTTAGTACTACATGAAAAACATTGATAGTGGTCAGTTCCAAAGCTGAAGAAGTTGAGGTTAATAGGAATTTTCCCAATTGTGTTGTTGCAGTTGATAGCAAAGACATTTGCATGTTCTGCACCGAATATCGAGCACGTAGGAAAAGGGACTCCTGGTAAGCTGATAAGAAGAAGAAGAATGTTTTGCCCAAGAAAAACTGGATCTTTATATTTTAATTACAAATATCGTTTTTATATGGTGTTATTAGCAATGGTAGATACTAACTGTAAATTTCGGTAAGTTGACGTAGGGTGATAAAAATTTAATTCTCAATTAGGTCATACCATACAAGATAAATTTCGTAGTACTGCCGTTCACGTGGCAAATAAAATTGTCTGCGCTTTCTGTAGGAAGCCTCATCTTATTTATAAATGTCACGATTTTTAAAATTTACTGTTCAGGAAAAAATAAATAAGGCAAACGACTTAAACCTTTGCCATAACTGCCTGCGCAGCAGTGACCAAACTAAAGGTTACAGACTAAATAAGTGCCGCGAGTGCAATCAAAAGCATAATCATTTGCTCCATTTAAATAACGAAACTGATATAGCAGAATCTACATCCTCATCAATTAACAATAATTGCATCTCTTACAATTATAAGGAAATTGTATTAGGTATCCACAGCAGTGGTACTTATCAAAACTAATAGAGGTCAATTTATAAAATGTAGACCATTGCTAGTAGACAATGGTTCTCAATCCAATCTAATTACAAGCACCCTTTGTGAAAAATTAGGATTACCACTCACAAACGTGAGCTTACCAATAGTAGTAGTAGTAGTACCAATTAGTATCGCGTTTGACTGTTTGGTTTTACCCAAAATTACTCAAAATTTACCAATTTCATCAATAAAGCTAGATTGCATTAATATTCCTCCAAAAACAAAATTAGCGGATCCAGAATTTAATGTGTTAGGTCCCATCGATTTATTAATTAGTGTGGAAATATTCTGGAGTTTATCATGCGAGAATGAAAATAGCAAATTTAAACTTCCACCGTACCTTCACAGAACTCATTTGGGGTACATAATAGCAGGTCCAATAAACGTCCCCGAACCAACACCAAGACGCATATCGTGCAACTTTCTCACGGGAACATTAGAAAACCTTATTTCCAAATTCTGCGAAGTTGAAGATTGCAATACTGTTATTAAACCATTAAGCAAAGAGGATAGTTTCTGTTAAGATCACTTTATGAGTACCCACCAAAGGGATACCGACGGGAAGTTCATAGTAAAGCTGCCCTCCAATAAAGAAATCGGTGTACAGTTAGGTTCGTCAAAGGAAATGGCAACAACGCGGTATTTCGCATTGGAATATAAACTGCTCAAAAATCCCCAACTAAAATTACGGTATACAGACTTTATGACCGAGTACAAGTCTCTTTCCCACATGCAGCTAGCTAGCAATATAACCGGGCACCCTCGGTACTACCTGCCGCACCATGCGGTATTTAAAGAAACAAGCGTCACGACAAAGCTTAGGGTTGTTTTTGATGGTTTCGCAAAAACTACAAATGGTGCAAGCCTCAATGATAATTTATTAGTCGGTACGAAATTGCAACAAGACTTATTTATAATCACGCGATTTCGTACGCATAAATACGTATTAACGGCAGATATCACTAAAATGTTTAGACAAATCTGGGTACATCCAGATGATAGGAAATATCAAAGTATTTTGTGGCGCAATGATACCTCTAATCCAATTAACACTTACGAATTAAATACAGTAACGTATGGCACTGCGTGTGCCCCATACCTGACAATTCGCTGTTTACAACAATTAGCCCACGAAAATAAAGCGAAATTTCCAGTTGCAACTGCAATCATCCTTCGAGATTTTTATATGGACGATCTATTAACGGGTACTAATGATAAAACACAAGCAAAACAAATCCGCGATCAATTAATTTATATTTTATCCCTGCGCAGCTTTGAACTGTGTAAATGGGCATCAAATGACCCCAATTTATTACCAGAACATCATAATTTGATATGAAATCATTCAATTATAAAGTTAGATACATCACTTCACACAAAAGCACTAGGGTTGCTATGGAACTATAAGGAAGACATATTGAAATTCGATGTTGTTGAACTGTTGTTCAATTTGTTAAATTTAAAACATACTACCAAACGAACAATATTATCAACCATTGCTCAAATCTTTGACCCGCTCGGATTAATTGGGCCGGTACTTGTCCTTGCAAAAATTATAATTAAAAAATTATGAGAATCAAGGTTGGGTTGGGATGACCCCATTCCCAATTCATTAAAAATTATGTGGAATCAATTTGCAAATGATTTGCCAATTTTAAATCACATTACAATACCTAGACTCGTGTTGGCAAACTCCCCGGTATCGTGCGAGCTACATGGTTTCTGCGACGCGTCGCAAGAAGCATATGGAGCTGCAATTTATATACGCTCACGTGATCGTTATGGAAATTATTCATCAAATTTGCTGTGCGCCAAATCAAGAGTCGCACCAATTACAACTATTAGCTTACCGCGACTTGAATTATACGGGGCTCTAACTTTAGCACGGCTACATTAAACACTACATTTGAACAACATTATTTTTGGACGGATTCCACAATTGTTCTTGCCTGGCTATCAAAAGACGCGAAGAATTGGAAACCATTCGTTGCAAACCGTGTTGCCGAAATTCAGACTTTAACAAACATAAAAAATTGGAATCATGTGATTAGCGAAGAAAACCCAGCGGATATAATTTCACACGGAATATTACCAGTAACTTTGTCAAACTCACATATGTGGTTTTATGGCCCTACTTGGCTGAAAGAAGAGGCTAAATTTGAATTAATAAAAACAAATAAAATTGATATATCGGATAAGATAGTTCCAGAGCAACGCAAGATGTGCAACTTAAATTTAATCTCTAATAAATTTGACATATTTGAAAAATGTTCAAAATACAGTCAATTGCAACGCGTAATTGCTTATTGCATTCGATTTATAAACAATTGTCGCATTGGTAAACCAAATCGCTGTCTGAACGAACTACATTGTGAAGAATTAAAATTATCTTCAATCGCAATGCGTAAAATTCAAACACTTACTAATGAATATCAAACATTAGAATGTTAAAAGGTAATAGTCAACAAATCTAAATTACTTTCTTTAAATCCATTTTTTGATAGGGAATGCCGATTGATTCGAGTCGGCGGCGCGGCGGTCGATTGAAGCATTCAAATTTGAACTTTGATAAAAAATATCCGATTATAATGCCTTCAAATTGTCATGTAACAAAATTGCTTGTAAAACTAGAGCATGAAAATTTGTTGCACGCGAGAGCTCAAGCTACGTTAGCGTCCCTGCGACAAAGAATATGGCCATTGTCTGGTCGTAGTTTAGTTAAAAGTGTTATACATCGTTGTTTTCGTTGCAAGCCAATTGCAATCTCTCAAAAAATTGGGGATTTACCTAAAACTCGAGTTGAACAATTGCGACCATTTATAAAATCCGGAGTTGATTATGCCGGTCCTATCTTAATTAAGGAAGGTCGCGGCAGAAAAAAACAAACCAATTAAGGCATACGTCGCATTGTTCATCTGTTTCAGTACTAAGGCTATTCATCTAGAACTGGTAGGTGATCTTACTACGAAATCATTTATTCAGGCATTAAATAGATTTATTGCTAGAAGGGGTAACGTATCTGATATTTATTCAGATAATGCCACAAATTTCATTGGGGCTAATAAGGAAATGAAAGAATTTTCCCATTTTATAAATTCACAAAATTTTAAGGCAAACGTGGTTAATAATTTAACAATGAAAGGCATAAATTGGCACTTTATACCACCCAGATCCCCACACTTTGGTGGATTATGGGAAGCGAGTGTGAAATCAGTTAAGCACCATCTAAACGTACAATTGCAGAAGCCTTCTTGACTTATGAGGAAATGTATACTGTGTTAACTAGAATTGAATCAATCCTAAATTCACGTCCCTTAATCCCCCTCTCAAATGATCCCAACGATCTTAATCCATTAAGACCTGGTCACTTCTTGATTGGTGAACCATTGACTGCTCCACCGGAACCAAACTTGGAGCACCTACCTATTAATAGGCTATCAAGGTGACAGTGTGTCCAACAGATTAATCAACATTTTTGGAAAAGGTGGTCGCGTGAATACTTGGGCGAGCCTCCAAGGTCGATTAAAGTGGAAGACTTCCGTGAATAATCCAAAGATGGGAGATCTGGTCCTGTTAAAACAGGATAATACACCTCCCCTATGTTGGAAATTGGGGCATATTATAGAATTACACCCAGGAAGCGAAATCTGTTAAAATATTAGTACAATGTACAATTTTGAGTTTCACAAGTTGTCTATTACAGTTTACCCAAGCAGAATTATTTTAATACTTATCCAGCTGATTCTTCTTAGCAAATTCACCCTGTACGATAGATTGTGTGCTGGAATTTTTCCTAAAACACTGTCTGTTGGGAAAAAGGGTGTAGTTGTTAAGAATTAATTAGCCTAATTTTAAACACAATTTAATTTAAGCTATTCATTATATGCCGTAGTAAAGGAGAAAACGGAACGTTAGTTCAGATACTGACGGCCTGCTGTTTAATTTCCTTTACTAGGCGTCTCTATAATGAAAAAATAGTGAGAGGCATTGCGTTATTTCCATTTTATTTTACAGGTGATGACAGGCACCAGTTTCGTGCAATAGAAAGTTCACCTAATGGTATTGCCTCGGTGTATAAAAATATTTTTTGGATAAATCGCCAATCAAACAATGTGTACTGGGCTACGAAGATAAATGGTGAAAACAACAATAAAAGAATTGCTGTTGGTAAGATACTTATAATTATATACTACGATTTTTAAATGTATATTCTGATAGATGTACGATACACTGTTGTTTGAAAGTCGCGGAAGTACTTGCCACATACAAACATGTGTTTGGTAGACCCCTGATAATAAAATGCAGCATTTTAGACCACTTGATTCTTATTTTCTTGATTCCTTGCAATTTCCAAATCTACACGAATGTTACCGACCTTTAATTTAAAAAGAATGGGAAAACAAAAACGGTTGCGACAAGTAGGTAACGTTTAGTACTTTGTTGATTACTTTCGGCTACTTTCTTTTGTGTTTGTTGTGTGTTCCGCATATGTCAAGTTAAAGTTTGTGTGGTTTCAACCACACTAGTATGAATACTGGTTGGTCGCTGTTAGTTAATTTTGTATTCATGTAGGTAAGTAATAAGTTTATCAAAGTTTAATTAATTTGCTGAGGGTAAATTTCATTTACTACAGTTTAACTACGTATTTTATTCCTGGTTTCTGAAAACAAATTTATAAAACCCATACTTTATGTATTCGATAATCAATTAATTAAGGCAATCCGTGACGTATCACGTGACTCTCGTGGGGGACGCTGATTGTCCTATCATGTAGATTCATCACGTAACCAAATCGCATTGGACTACTTTATTGATTGTTTATTGAGTACATAAATTATGGGTTTTATATGAATATTTTCCCAGAAACTAGACATCAATATTGTTGCTACTAGTGTTCTGACTTTTTCCGAATCTCCCACTGCACAGGATAGCTTCACTTCGCACCGCCACCAGAGGACCGGCTAGTGTCCATTTATCGGATCCACTACTCCAAAACCCCTGAATCCCATCCCCGCATCAAATTCCACCTTCAAGGGCCCTACCGTCTATCACCTGTTGTCGTACCTCAAACACCCAAGTCATCAACGAGCAGCCGACCCCGAGCCAAGAAAAATCCTGATGGGCTATTTTGTTCCGCATCAAGAAATATTTTATGTAAATATTAATAAATAAAAAAACGATACCAACAGAAAGGTGGTAAATATTCTATTCCATATTTAATTTTTCATTAAGGTTTTGCTGAATAAAATAAAAGTACAAATATGTCTATACTGCATTACATTCAAATTTCCCGCTCTTTGAAAATATTTTGATGGACTATTCTAGACTTACTGAGTAGTGAACAATTTCAAAGTCAGTCGATTGTTTATTTGAAAGTGCCGACACGAATTTTGACGTTTACGAAGGCAACAATATCGTTCCACTTGGGCGCTCTTGTGCTGTGAATTTTAATGTCATATTTAACTCTTAAAGGTCTAATTTACCCTATTTATGTCAACAATTACAATTAAACCGATAATTAATAAGTACTATATCTCAAATTTGAAATTAAACTCAACACGTCAGCAGTGCCTCCGACGGAGAATATCGCATAATTATTGCTTTGTTTACGACAATGGTTTAAATCTTTGTTTTCTGTCGGGAGTTTGTTAAAAAACATTGACTGACTTTGAAGCGCGTTGCCTAGGGTCCTAGGTTGCTGGCTGGCGTTACTTCGTAGTGGCTAATATTTAACTTAATACTTGCTATAATGCAGATTTATGTCGACTATTAAGAACATAGGGGATGCAGACAGTTATGATTTTACACTGGGCACTTTTGACTAAATTAATGATTAGGGAAATAAAGGAACATATTTTAAGTATTTAACATTACTCGTAGTAGACATGCCACTGGGCCACCACGATCTATCCACCGCCCCAGAAATGCTTCATTTATCCAGTTTCTGTCCAGAACAGCAAAATGTGGGGGAGCTTCATCCTGCTGAAACCACATTATTGCTCTAGTCGCCAATGGAACATGTTCCAAAAGATCATCTAAATTGCTTTGTAAAAGGTTGGTATAATTGTCTCCGTTTAACCTATTGGGAAGAATAAACGGCCCAATTAAAAGATTCTTAATTATTCTAGACCAGACGTTAATGGAAATTCCCTTTTGATGATGTGTTTCCAGTTTAGCATGTGAATTTTCAACAGCTGAATCGTGTTTTTATGTCTATTAAACACACCATTTCTTGTAAAATGCACTGCGTCTGTCCATAAAACGTTTTTAGAAAAATCTTCATTTTGCTGTTGCTGATGCAATAGCCATTCGCAATAAACCAGACGCGAAGGGTAATCCGCAAGTTGCAACGCTTGTACCTTAGCAAAATGATACGGATGCAGACCGTTTTCTTTTACAATTCCGTAAACAATGGAACGACTTAACCCCAAACCTCGTGCAATTCCTCGTGTGCTGCTACCAGGTTCATTTTCTACAGCTACAGTAATCAGAATTTTAAAACAAATTTGTCGCTTTTGTTTCCATGGCACTCTGCCTAAAAATGGATAAATTGTAGGTAAAAACACAAGCTAAAGTATTATGTGTCATACATAGTTGAAGTCAGAATAAAAAGTTACATTCAAAAATGCTAAAATCCAATATGTGCCCATAAGAAAAACAAAAGTTGACAGTCGATTGTCGGCTATTTGAAACGATATGAGAAAAACAATCGCATATTTAGATTCCCCGTAAAAAAGTGTCTTAAAAATATCTTAATTAAAAATTCGTAGTTTTACTTGTTTTCCTTTTATCAGTGAAAAACAAAAATCGGGATTTTGTTTTTTTTTTAATATTTTCTAAACTAAACGTCGTAGGTCAAATTTATTTTCAGATTATTGATCAGCATTAAAATACGCAACTTTTCCTCCATTTAACCGACTTTGTATCTCTTAAGCTAACCGAGATTACCATGCTTAGCTTCGAAAAACGGACACCCTGTAAGTCTGGAGTAAAGTATTTTTCCTCCATTAGATGATTAAGTAAATTTCGTCTGCAGGAGCAAACAATACACTTTCCTCCCATGTAATACAAAAAGGTATACTGGATTACACCTGGCAAACTCAAGATACGATAGTAAAAGGTGCAGTTTTACAGTGGAACATGGCCTATACTATAATAATTATTACCTCATAGGAAACTACAATTTCCTATTATAATATTAGTTACTTACTAATTGTATGTGTGCTATGATTACTTCAATAGAGATGGCAAATGAAAGGTTTCAAATCAATACCCTGACTTTTTTAACCGATAAAATGAAAAGCGGATGTACCTTAAGGTAGTAAGTGCGTTCACGGCTGTATCGTATGATAAAAACTACTGACGGTGGCACTAACAACAACCTGTGTAACATCACAAACGCGTAGGTAGGTACAAAGTGCCCTTTATATTTGCCCGTTGACGTTGTTGATCGTGTCCCTTGTGTATTTTTCTGATATTTTCTCGACAAAAACAATCTTTTTCAAGGCAACGAAGTATAGTATAGGTACAATAACAAAGACACAAGTATACAGATCGAGGTTAAGTAGTACCAAAGACTATAAAGTTTATACTCTTTAGTAGTACTACGCGACGACGGCTGTAACGCATGTCATTGTATGATAAAAGGGCCTTATTGATTGTAACAAGCGGATACGTAGAGAAAATAACAGATAAATACACGATCAACAACGTCAAAGGGCAAGTGTAAAGCAAGAGAAATGTGCGGAAATTGACAATTCTTATCCCGGTTAGCTATAATGCCGTTTGTGAAGTCACACAAGTTGTTGTCAACACCACCTACTGTAGGGTTTTTATAATATAATTACCTGCGCTGACGCGTATGCGCTACCGCCGTAGAAGTACTCACTATTCTACCCACCTATAATACTCATCAAAATAAGCAAAAAAAAGTCTTAATAAGCATAGGTCCGCAAATCAACTGTTTCAGAGATAGAGTTGATTTTGTATTTTAATCAAAAAAATGCATTATTATGACAAAACGAACAGTAAATGCGCTAATAGCTAAATATTAGAAGACCGAAAATACTTAAAGTAATTGTTCTACATGTCCACCTTCCATTTGTACACAAGCACCACATCGTCGCAGAAACGAAGCTCTTATTCTTTCGAATATCCCTGGAGTTTGGCGAATAGTCTGACAGGCATTTTCTATTCGCTGCCGTAATTCGCCTACGTTATTAAAGGGCATAGAATACACTATCGACTTTAAAAATCCCCAAATGCAAAAGTCAAGCGGGTTTAAATCAGGGGATCTGGATGGCCATGGCACTGGACCCCCTCGTCCTATCCAGTTATTGTTGTAAGTTTCATTTAGGAAGTTTCTCACGGCAACTGCAAAATGCGGAGGAGCCCCATCGTGCATAAACCAAAGGTTAAGTCTAACATTTAAGGGAACATGGTCCAATAGTGGGGGTAAAGTGTTATTTAAAAAGTTAAGATAAGCTTCACCATTTAAACGGTTTGGTAAAAACACTGGTGCAAGTAAATGGTCTCCCAAAACACCCAGCTAAAGGTTGACCGAAAACCGATGCTGATGTCGCGACTCGACAACGGCATGAGGGTTTTCATCATCCCAAACATGATTGTTGTGGAAATTAATAATCCCATTGTTTGTAAACATAGCTTCATCAGTAAATAAAATATTCACAGCAAAGTTTGGATTTGCTACAACTCTTCTCAGTACGAATCTACAAAACGCTAGTCTAGAATCATAATCGGGGGCTATAAGAGCTTGCACCCGCTGAATATGGGATGGGTACAGTTGCTGTTCACGTAAAATCCTCCAGACTAAGAAAGCATTCATTTTTAGTTCCGTACCTATTCTTCTGATGCTGATATTCGGATCATCTTCCACTCTTCTTAAAACTTCGAGTTTTGCTTCAGGAGTAGACACTGACCTGGGCCGTCCCGCATCATTTTTACTTACACTAAATGAACCATGTTCTCTTAAACGTCGATGCAATTTTGAAAATAACTTATCGGATGGAAGTGCACGATTCGGAAATGCTTCGGCATACAGACGTCGTGCTTCATAAGCGTTGCCATTGGCACAGCCGTACATGAAATGCATATCTGCCATTTCTTCATTGGTGTAGAGTGGCATTTTCTTTTCTTTGCAAATAATTTTAAGCGAAAATACTATTAAACTGATGATACAGTACAGCGAAATTAATGACACTTCACACACATCAAATAAAGAGAAACAAAAGAGAACGACTTAAATTTTGTTTTAATTTTTGCCTGTCAGACTAAATACAAAATCAACTGAAACAGTTGATTTGCGGACCTATGCTTATTAAGATTTTTTTGCTTATTTTGATGAGTATATAGGAAACTGCTACACTATTTTGTTTCTTTGATGACCATAGAACAACAGCATTTCCATAAAGTCCAGTAGTTACTACTTCCATTATTAGATCTGCGATCATCAAGAGAATTTGCATATGATGCATCACTGTATATGCAAAGTTTTGGTGAATATGTACGTTGATATACCAATTTCATAGTCATTGTACCTTGTAAATATCTAAAAACGTGATGAACCATTTTCTGATGGGTTTTTGTTGGATCAGAATTAAACTATGACAAAAGATTAACTGTATAAGCAATGTCTGGTCTTGTACCTACCTAATGCAACATATAAAAGACTTCGAATTCTGGTTTTGCTTTCTCAGGTTTTACACCAATATCCATTGGAGTTGCAACAGAATTATAGGTACATTCTAACATCTGAAATGTCTCCAATATTTTGTAAATATAGCGTTCTTGAGATAAACTAACAATATTATGAGTCCACGAAATTTGAATTGAAAGAAAATATGAAGGTATTCCAATAACTGTTACTTCAAAATGTTTATGTAAAAAGTTTTGAAGTTCATCTACCTTTTTAATCTCAGATCCAATTCCTTCAGAAGATATTTTTATTTTAAATATCCAACGACAACCAATTACATAACCTGTTGATTTAGACTATTTAACGAACTTACTAAATAAATTTTATTAAAGAAACTAATATTATGATGTTACTGCCCTTCCACAATAGTGTTAACGTTATGTTAATGGTAATGTTACGTTAAAGTGGTAACTTCCAAAGCATATAGAATTTAAAGCGGGGGAATCCCGGCCAGTGGGGTAATAGCGGCCGCTTATTTGTGCCATCTTACAGATGTTATTAGTAAATTTTGTGTGCGTTGCTGGTTGCCTTTTGTCTGTGTTAATAGGCCATACTTCATTCTGCCATCATACGGTGTACTATAAACACGTGTTGAAACGAAATCGAATTTTGCAAGTGTTGTTATAAGAAAATTACAATTTCAAAGGTAGGTATAATTGATTCTGTTTAGCTTGAATTATTTATATTAGGCAGAGGTGTATTTCGAGAGGGTTCTATTTATATCATTTTATGTATCTTGGCTTTATTCCTAATCGTAAATTTTCAAACGACATGTTTTCATGTAATGCGCATATGGGATAATGCGGGCCGGTCGAAAATGGGAAATGGCGGCCGGCCGGTATTACCCCATATTCATAGTAGTTCGAGGCACAAGATCTGAAAATTGAAATGAGGGAGAAATCTAAACGTTCAAAGGGATCAGTTGACTACCAGGAAATGCTGGAAGATGAACCATTTGAAGGAGATGACATGGATAAGGAAATAACTAAAGATATTTGTATTATATGTGGAGAATTTGGTAAAAACGCCGAAATATGGTTAAGGTGCGTTATATGTGCCCAATGGGCACATAAGGATTGTACAAATGCAATAAAAGAAAAAAAAATTGTATGTGACTTTTGTTTCTAAGTCGTGACTTTGATTTCTCAAGGCGGCCGGTTTTACCCCACTCGTTCGGGAAATGCCGGCCAACGCAGCTTTTTCATTTTTTATCTGTATTTCAGCAGGACTATTTTTTTATATTATTTCGATAATAAATGTTGTTTAATTACAGTACATACTTTCATTTGCGCTAGTGTTTAAGTTAAAAGTATATTTTAGTACGATTTCATAGACCAATATGCTTAGGCGGCCGCCATTCCCCCGCTTTGACTAAGTGTTCACAATCATGTTAATGGTAATGGTAATGTTAATATCACCCAGAAAATTTCTGGGCTGCTAACATCGCCACTAACATCTACCAATCAAAAGTGAGTGTAAACAAAAGGCTGTAATACTCTCCGTATACCTACTTTCCTACTCCTCAACACCGGACGAACACTGTCTCTTTTTGCAGGTACTTTTTAAATTTTTCTTTTTAAATTTTAATAAAATCAGCACTTTTAATTTTAATAGCTCCTGGCTTCTATCCATTTGATCAGCGCTTATAGTAAAATAGCAAGCAAACAACACAGAACAATATAACCATGTTAAACACCAAACATAATCTGGTCGAAGCCATAATTCATGTAAAGGTACCGCCTACATTTGAAATATATTACCATTAACATAACCATTAACACTATTGTGGAAGGGAAGTTATACATACAAAACTTATAACTTTTTTTTATAAGTTTATCAAATAGTTATTTGTTTAACAAGGCAGAAAAGTAGCAGATTCACTGACGCAGCTGGTATTTCACAGCTGAGGCGAAGCCGAAGCTGTGGAACCAGCCAAGGCAGTAAATCTGCATTTCTGCCGTGTTGAACATATAATTTTTTCTCCGATTGTTTACATTTAACATTAATTTAATGATTATTTTTAATATTTTTTGTGCTATTAGTAGTATCAGCAAGCATCTGTTGCTATACAGTTCTTATTGGTTGCTATGAAAATAGTTATTTGTTTAACAAGGCAGAAAAGTAGCAGATTTACTGACGCAGTTGGTATTTCACAGCTGAGGCGAAGCCGAAGCTGTGAAACCAGCCAAGGCAAGTAAATCTGCATTTCTGCCGTGTTGAACATATAATTTTTTCTCCGATGGTTTACATTTAACATTAATTTAATGATTATTTTTAATATTTTTTGTGCTATTAGTATCAGCAAGCATCTGTTGCTATGCAGTTCTTATTGGTTGCTATGAAAAAACATATTTCAGAAATGTCATTCTATTTGTTGTGAATAGAATAGTTTAATCTTGTTAATTCGTAAATATTAATTAATTTATAATATATTTACAATGGAAAATGATCATGAAAAAAATACTCATAGAAAGGATGTTTAAAAAACTCTAAGGCGGTTCCTCCACCGAAGAAACCAATACGACGCGACTGGTCGCGGGCGACTAAGCGACCAGTCGCGCATGCAGCCATTACATTAAAAGTAATAGTCGTCCACCAAGGCGACTAGAGACTAAACTCGAGAAAACTGATCGCTGAAGACCAAACCGGTTGGTCGCCGAGCGATTAGTTGCCTACGATCATTCGTTGATGGAGGTGTTCTCACGTGTTGTGTGCATTTGTGGTGCCCTTCCTCAAAATTTCAAGTTCTTTAAAGCTTTCCCTACTCATCCTGTAGATTTGTCTGAACTTGGCAGGGTCCTTAAAATCACTTGCGATCTTGTACCATCGTTGTTCCTGCTTATCTTTAAAATCTGGGTGAACCCAAAAACTTTTGTGTTTTTTGCTCGACCTTTTAGGCACAAGTAATCTACAAGAAGGTACTCATCCGATGACGAGATATTCGCAACTGATAAAATTTAGGTTTCTTTGGTGTACGAAGAAACGAGCGACTGGTCGCGCGTAACTGTCGCCCGCTACCGGTCGCGTCGTATTGGTTTCCTCGGTGGACGAACCGCCTAAGCATGCAAATCACTAGCGAAGCTACTGTCGCTGCCTGTAATTTTTATTTTTTAATTTTAAATATCCTAACGACCGATTTCATAACAAACTAAACTAAAGTCGAATTTTTAACGCTTGTTTAAAGTGTAGTACCAATGCGCGGTTAAAGGAGCTTTATATTTAATTATTTAAAGTCGATTTGAAGTAGATTATGAATTTGGCTGTAATAGCAATAAACTTTTTGTTTTTATAGATATTCCTGGACACGCAGAAATTGTGCATTTAATTTCTGCAACACCACAGGAGATACACAGTCATGCTTGTCAACAAAATAATGGAAACTGTAGTCACTTATGTTTGGTTACTGTTGGTACTGCTGCATGCGCTTGTCCGTTGGGTATGAAGTTAGAAAATAATAACAAAACCTGCATCAAACCAAGATTTTGCGGATTAAACGAATTTCTTTGTCAACAGTCAAATGTATGTATTTCCAATGACATGCATTGTGACCAAAAAAAAGATTGTAATTTTGGGGAGGATGAAGAAGATTGTGGTATACACAATGGATGTTCTAGTAGTTATTTTCAATGTCAAAATAACGACTGTATCAAGAAGAATTTAATGTGCGACAGACATTATGATTGTAAAGATAAATCCGATGAAGCTGACTGCGACATACCCGATAGCAACGTACCTTGCTCCAGCGAATATTCAAATTGTACAATCGAAGAATGTCGGAGAAACCCATTTCTCTGTGAAGGTCGAAATATTACTTGTAATTCAAATCAATTCAGGTAACTATGGCAAATGGCCCTGATATTAGTATGAATGCTTTTTCAAAATTCATTTTAGTTGTATTTTAGAAAAAATAATCGAGTAATCTACATAAAAATATTTTTTTCTATAGCAGATGTTAAAGTGTGCTTTGTTCGACTAAAAATAGTTGATCAAGTATTACTTTAACCGCAAGGGTAGATAAAGTAACACTTTAACCGCAAGGATAGATAAAGTAGTTTAATTTTCTGGAAACTCCATGGAAACCGAATGGAAACCTTTGCTACTGAGATTTTCGGGTTTAATATAATCTAATTTTAAATTGTTTTTTTTTTACAAATTTTTCTTATTTTTTTAACATCTGCTATAGAAAAAAATAGAATTTTATACCCGACGTCTTGTATAAAAAATAACTATATATTATGTTACTAGGAGTAGGTAAATAGAGTTCTTTTTGTGTTGAGCTCAGATAGCTATTGCGGCAGGGGTACGCCGAGACCGTGCAAACTATGGAACAAAATGGTAGTGGTACCAAATTTAAGAGAAGAATATTCCGCATCATTTGTTATTAGAAATCAATTGTACTATAAACTATCAAGCTTCTTTTCCTTAAAACTATTACATTTAAAAATGTAGGTAGGTATTCTAAAAATATGGGTTGCTGGCTTCAAATGCATAGGTACTCTCCTTGACTGGAAGAAGCATACCGCTTTGAAATTGGTTCACAGAAGATTGACAACGACAAACGTATCACTCGAACTAATATTTTCTGCGCATGCTCACCGTGCTTTGGAGCGAGATAAATTTGACATCGACATCGACTGACGCCACGGCACGGCTATTTGTTTTTGCGCATGCGCACTATGCATTAGTTCGAGTTATCAGTTTATCCTTGTTGCACTTTTCAGCAATTATTGTATTGTTGTATTGCCGTTTCTGGAAATCTTCTTTGAACCATCGGTTTTCCATTACAATATAGGAATATGCTCCTTCTAATCAAGGAGTAGGTAACTATGTTCTTTATATCTGTCAAACGAGTTATATTCAGAAGTCCATAAACCCCTGAATAATGTTTATATTACAACAACGTAGAGTTTTTTTTTTAAGTTTTATTTAAAAAGTACATGCACGTTGAAGTTTCAAACGAACACTTAATTATTCTAATACATTAGTGCCGTAGCTAAATTTATAATCTATTCTAAGAAATGCACTATTATTATCTTAGTGCAACTCTACACAAGATAGTATTATTTCCATACCTCCTCTAGCCTAAGAATCGTAAAAATGTAGAAGACGTTTTTAAGTACGACTTTGTAATAAAGCATTTAATTGTGTTGAAACTACTAGGTACTCTTTCATTTTGCAAAAATTTTAAAAGTTTTTCTTTAAAGGAGTTAAGTTTGCATATATTATAATTATAATGGTAGTTAATAGTATTACAATAATAAAAATGGTTAATACAATAGAACGTATACTTAGACTATGAGATAGAGGATAATTGATCATTTTCAATGTATCTCGTTGATCAGTTAATTTAATTTGGTTATTGATTAAATTTCGAGTATTGATGGGTATCAGGTCGATAGTGGTGGTATTTATATGTTTCGATTCGGGGGTGTGTAATAGACCGATAGTTCCGTTAAATTAATAATGTGTGTCGAGGAACTTTTCATTGAAAATAGCATTTCTGCGCAATTTACTAATACTGAACAATCTAGGGTTAAATTTATCAATTTTGAACCTATTATATCTTGCCGATATTTTTGTTTTGCACATTTTACATCTAATAGTATCTTTTCGGGGGTACTGACCAACCATGTGATAAGGTTTATTTGCGATATTTTTATTTTGGGCGAAAGTCAATGCTGTTTCTAATTCTAACCAAACTTCGTTGAACAATCGAAGAGATTAAATGGCCTCATTTAGTATGCTTTTAACAGAATCTGCCACTTTGTTTAATTTTCCAAGAATATATTGAATATAAAAATTGAATTATTCTAATTTAAGTGCCCATCTGGTAAGTTTTGAATTGGGTTCCTTTAAATTTTTCAACCAGAGGAGGGGTCTGTGATCTGCATACAGGGTGATTTCTAACGTACGGAGGAAAGTGAATGAACAACTAGAGGTGACCAAAACATAGTTTTTTTTACAATAAACTGAAACTGATCAAAATGGAATAACAAGAAAGTTACAACAGTTTAAAGTTCTTATAAACTTGAGCATTTTTTTAATGAAATACGGTAATAACTTTTGTATATTCGTAAGATAATTAAACAAAGTTCAGTGAAAATTTTTATAAGACGAAAGTTATGGCTATTTAAAGTGTTCTTGAAAATTTCAGTTATACTCGTAGGTGTTTGTTTTTGACAACCGCTGATTTACATAATCTGATCATGTAGGTAAGTCAAAATTACAGCCGCAATTTATCAGATTGTGTGAAAAGTGTTTGTTATGTAAAAGCGAATACAATAAGCTCAACGGTACCTCAAAACGAGGGCGTTAATTTATAAGAACCGCTGTAACTTTTTTGTTATTCGACTTTTATCAAAGGTTTATTGTAAAAAACTATATTTTGGTCTCCCCTAATTGTCCTGTCAGTTTCCTCCGTACGTTATACATAAGCCTGTATAAAATAAATTTGGTACCAAATAGATACGGTCGAAAAGGTTTGGTAGCTCAAACAATGGCTAATAGCTCAAATTCAATCGTACTATATATATCGTTGTTGGTTGTCTCATTCAGGGTTGTCGAGGCATAACATATTGGTTTACAATTTTGAGAAAGCACGGCTCCAAATGCAAATTTGGAGGCGTCAGTTGTCAATTCGAACGTCTTATCAAAATCGGCATAAGCTAATATTTGTTCATTGGTCAAAAGCGTTTTTAAATAATTGAATTGATCCAAAAAATTTTCATCATGAATAATTTTGGTATCCTTTTTTAAACATACGGTTAAAAATGTAGTTAGTTTTGCGAAATCCTTAATAAATTTTCTATAATAGGTAGCCAAGCATTCCTAGGAATGACTTGATTTCCGTTTTAGTTTTTGAAGGTGGATAATTTGTTATAGCAAATATTTTGTTTGGATTTGGTTTTACTCCGTCTTGTGAAATGACATGACCTAAATAGTTTACAGATCTTTTTAAAAATTCAGATTAGTCAAGTTGTATTTTTAAATTACGTGGTCTACAACTCTCAAACACGTTTTTAAATTTTATTAAATATTTTTATAAGGATTTTGAAAAAACTACAATATCATCCAAATAAACCATACACACACTGACGACAGGGTGTAACACCTGCCATTTATTAATTTTTATCTGGTGAAAACCAGACGCAAGGTTTAAAGTACTCGGATTTTCCAAGGTTTTCCAAAACTGTTTCTATCCTTGGCAAAGGAAATTTATCTTCTATCGTGTTCTCGTTTAGTTTTCTATAGTCCACTATTATACGCTATTTAACCTTTCCAGAGAAGTCTGCTTTCTTGAGCACAACCCAAACGGGGAAGTTGTATGGGCTTTCTGAGGGTTCTATTATATTGTCAGCTAACATTTTGTTAATTTGGTTCCGTACTGCGTATCTCATTTTTTGTTCTGATTTTGTGTTAGGTAATGTTGGTAAAAGATAAGGGTATGTCAGGGTGATGGAAGATATCCCTATATTAGTTATAACATAGTTCTAGCAGTTTAGTACTTTCTTCTGTGTTTAAATAGTCAATGTTAATATTTTTTAAATTTTCTTTCAAAATATGATAATTTTTCGGAATTATTTTTAAATTATGTAACTTTATTGATTGATCGTCATCATTGTCTAATTTGTCTAGTATTAAAGGTTTATAAATTTTGAAAGTTTGTTCTGTATCGGAAGTATAGTGAAACAGAATTATGATTGCGGGTGACTAAGCGATGCGCAGTGGTTATTTCATGGGACCAGTTCACCTCATTGCTTTCCCTATTGCGTGACCTCCTCTCTGTTTATCTTGTGCACATTTCACCGGCAATACTTATGATTGTGGTGTAAAAGTAATTATTATGCACCTTAAGAATTGCTTTAGGGGTTTTACATGAATTATTAAAATTAATTGTTTTACATTCCATTGCTTTCTGTTGTAGGTGGTCCCCTTTTAATTTCACATCTAGGGCGAATGGTGATAATTCTTATAGGTTCTAAATTGCTTTTCACTCATTTCTTTTTTGTTCCTCTTGTTTGGTTTTTGATTTATTATACGCAAAGGGAATAACGGTTTTCTCTGTTTAAACATGCATCCATATTAATATCTGCGAGTAAGTAAGATCCAATCAATCCGACATGCACTGAACTAAAATCGAAAAAATAGCAAAGGTGTAACTGGTCTTCTTTAAAGATTGTCCCGATGGATAAAAGAGCATCTTCATTGTGCCTTGTGATACCATGGGATGTTTTTATTTCGAAGTTAAAATTTTGAATACTTTCGGGGAAATTTTTGTGTACAAATTTTGGGGAAATAATAGTTTTGGTGCTACCAGTATCTAATAGTAATTTCTCACCGGTACTTATAGTAATAAAAGGTAGGTTAGATTTTATGTTTAGGTTGAATGTAAAAATTTTCGAGGCAGTTATTAAAAATCCTACTCCTCTGATTCGTGATTTAGATCATTTGAATAAAAGTCATAGGGGTTATGGTCCTGATGTGGTTGAAATTCAGCTAAGCCACAGGCTTCGCCTTGTAATTGCGGTTGGTCGTCAATGTTACCAAAGGTCCGAGTTAAATTTTTCGGATCTAAACAACTTCCACAAAACTGTCAAAAGACAGGCTTCCAGTAAAGGACATCTAACTTTACTTAAAAAAAAACTTTCTGAAAAACTCCTATTGGGCATAGTTTAGACAATCAATTAAAAATTAATCAGACTACACAGTTAATTAGTGACCAAAAATAGAAACATTCTGAAGCGGTTGATAGACGTTCCGTGTTTTCTTGGCACCCATGAATTGAGTTTTAGGGGACACTAGGAAGACATGGAATTCACAAATCGGGGAAACTATATTGGCTTGTTTGAATTACTTGGACAATGTGACGAATCTGAAAATCCATTTAAAAGATTCAACAGAAAAATAAAATATAGAATTGTTTTTTTAAGCGCTTCCCTACATAAATAACTCCCCGCACGCCATTGTCTCAGCCGAACATTATTATATTATAAGGTGCAAGGCTGATAATTCGTCTCTAACGTGGGTGTACACTATTTTTTTGTACTTCTAGCACCTTTATTCCTTTTTTCTATTTTGGTATCCTAAGGAACTTCATAACGAACGAATAACAGTACGCTAAAGAATCTCCTTAACGTACTGTTTCTGGAGATTTGTTGTTTGGCAACGTTGGTAGTATCTTCAACAAATTCTGACAAATGAAATCTCATCTTTTTAGAAATATCAAGGAAACGTTCTTATTGTGAATAAATAATTAGTATAACCGCGATGAGTATAACGGTATAAACATTTAATTATTCTCAACCTGTTTTAAGAAGGAATTAAACTAGGTATGTAGGTATACTCGGTCTGAGGAAACAGGTAATAGACGTCATAGATCACTTGACCAACGGTTTGCAATACCAAAAATATAAAACAAAAAAATATAATATGTAATGACAAAGTACTAATACATTTTGGCATATTATTTTTAAGCTATTCTAAAATTAGACAACCTTATGTAACCATAAAACCGATTTAATTTTGTTAATATGAATGAAATAGCATTATATTACATAAAAACATTATGGTTATGTTGGTGTTATTTTGAAAACGTTTACATTTGCCGCGGTGGATTTTAAAATTTTGACTGGGCGTATTGTTGACATTTGTCAATTAGAAATATAAATTGTTTGAAACGGCATATAAACGTACTATGTTGTGACGTCATGAAATTTATTGATGACGTACATTACTTGCTATAGTCGGGGCACGCTAAAGGTGCATCTACGTCATCAATTTTTTAATGGCGTCCATGACGTCATGAATTACTCTGTTTATATTTATTTATCGTTTCTCAAAACGTCGTTTGCTTTAATGTGTTTCTCAAACTCTCAGAGTGACGTTTGAGCAATATACACACAATAAAAAAAACAACAATGATCATGTGCTTAAATAAAAACTTATAGGACGAAAAAAATCCTAATTAGTAAACGTTTTTATTTTTTGCAGGAATAATATGAATACAACTAATTAATAAAAATGATAACTGTAAAATAACATTTTATGGGCTTATAAAAAGCATACTTTTAATACGTAATTCGCAAAAAAAATTACAGTTTTATACTGTTTCAAGATTGGTAATACAAAATTACCAGAAAATGCGATTGATGACGTAGATGCACCTTCAGCATGCCCCGACTATATCTCAAACGGACCACTTATACTTGCATTTATTGTGTGAACACTAATTTAAACACATTTTGTACCTACTCCGGTTTTCGATTTGAGAGACACCAATTTGTTACTCGCTCCTTCTGCAACTTCACGTAATTCTTTTTTGTTCTTCGTCGGTCATATTGTTTAACAATCCTTTCAAAATTCCTTTTTCTATTACGCTTGCATCAAAATACCTGTTTAAAAAACTAAAAACCATGTGAAATCTCAACATTAAAACTCTGGAGTGCTTTAAAGTTGCTATGGAAACAATGCCGTCATCATTTATAAAATACAATTGTAATTAACAGCTGGGCTAATAATAATTCATAACGAAGATAGTGTAGCAGCTAGCGTGTGAATTTTTCAAGTAATACCGCTATTTGTACTTTTGTCATTAAATAAATTTAATTAGTTAACGTTTCGCCATTCAAGGCATCTTCAGAACAATGAAAAAGATTTTATGTATTAAAAAAATTTTTAAATCGGAAAGTGAACGCTTCGCGTCGTACTTTTAAACTTTTCATGCATGCTTTGAAAGTTTATTTATACTCTTATCATAATATATTATTTTAAGCGTTATTAAAACAATAAAAACTTCTAATTTAATGCACATTTAAATTTTCGGCATAAATGTCAAATGGTACTGTGATACACATTGCAGGCAAAAATTCCTTAAATTGTATTTAGCAATCGACGTTTTTTTTTTGAAAACTAATATTGCGGTTTTTATCCTTTAAGACCAAAATAGAAAAAAATTGTATACAATACTAGTCCTTTGGAAAACTGGGCAAGCTTGGACTCGTGCGATAAAACCTTATGAAACTTGTCTTTTAATATACCGGGAGATCTAGAAAAGTTGTCCAAAAAAAACTACTTTCTACGAGTATATCAAACTTTACATCCTTCAGCTGTCATCATAGACATCCTGCTGTCATGTATGAAATCAATTCATTGAAAACACTGTACCTAGTTACTGTAAACTTTATTTAACAATGTTTAATTAGTATTGAAAAATACGTTTTTCTTCAAGCGTATCATAATATCCGTATTGTTGTACAGAACTGGCTATGTAGAAGGAAGTCATTTTGCTACTAATAGTCAAAAAATGAAAATAATGTTACTAGTACAATAATGTGTTTACATATCCATGGCAACGGCAGTATTTTGCCCATAGCTCCGCCCCCAAGGTTTGTAGAAGGGAGAGCGTTGTCCTGTTGAAATGACTTTTTAGGAAATATTTATTTACAGCAACAAAATATTTTTACACTTGAAGAAAAAATAGGATATATTATTCGGAGTAGAACGTCTTTTTGTGTTTCGCTCACTTGCACAGCCTCGGCGCGTGCGCCTCGGCCGCAATATAAACTCAACACAAAAAGAACTCTTTCTACTCCTAATTAATATAATATACTATTTTGTATAATAATAACGTCCAAGAATAGAAAGGGGAGTTACAGAAACGTAAACGCACAGACAACTGTCAATACCACTGTGGCTAATACGGCTAATATCACACTAGAATGAAATATTGATAACTACTTGGAAGGTAGTTTTTTTGGACAACCTTTCTCGATCTCCTGGTACTATTAAGTATAGATAATCGTTTCTAGGTTAATAAATTATAAAATGACAATTTCAAAATATCCACACAAATTAACGTAATTTTTAACGAATACTAATCATAATTAAAAGTAGTGCGACCAACATTAGAATTTTAATGTATGCTACAAATAAATATATTTATATTTAATGTTTATTAAATTACATTCAAATTTTCACTTTTATTATAAACAAAAACTAACTTAAAACTAAATAAACATTCCCTTGCAACCCTGGAAACTCCAAGCACACTACAAGAATCAAATAAATACTTTCTAGAAAGTGGTTGTTGTATTATGAAGGTGAATATTCGATTTCTGACATAAATTCAAATAGGTAATAAAATCTATTGTTTCCATTATTGAGCAGTGGTCAAGAGAAAATCAATTTCTTGCATTGAAAACAAACTAAATAACGGTTCGTTCTAAAACTAGTAGTGGAAAGTAGTAGTTAGTTATGCTACAATTTACTTACACCTCGAGTTGCATATAACATTTTTTCCACTCCTACAATATTCATATAAATGGGTACTACAATTCACAGAAAAAATAATCTAGTTTTGTATTTTGGTATAATTTTGATTAGTTTGAAGAAGTTTAACCAAATCTTCTTAATTGCCATTTTGACGGTTGCGTTGTACCTAAATATAAATTTAAAATATAATATAAATTTCGGTCTCTTCCCGAACCCCTCTCGCAGTTTCTGTTTTAGTTAATGTTGCCTTGTCTACCTTTTTTTCAACCTGTCAGCGACCACAACGCATTCAGTAACATGTACTTACTGTTCCTTGTGTTTTAGCTGTAACTCTGGCCTATGTATTCCCAAAAATTGGGAATGTGATCAAGAGTTCGATTGCCATGATTTGAGTGACGAACATAAGGACTGTGGTAAATTGATAATTATTATATCTTAAAAATTTGCAGAACATTTGTAATACATTTTTTAGGTTACGCAGTTTGCCAATCTCCCAAGTTTCAATGCAATAATGGATTGTGTATAGACTCGTTGTTAAAATGTAATGGGGTTGATGAGTGTGGCGATTTTTCTGATGAAACATCTTGTGTTAGTTCAAGCCCTAAAACCATCTGTAAAGCGAATGAGTTTCATTGTTACAGAAATGATTCTTTATGTGTTCCCATATCCTCGAGATGCAATGGAACGTCGGAATGTCCACAACATGAAGATGAACAAGCATGTTCGAATTGCCATATGGACAAATTTGAATGTAACAATGGAAATTGTATAAGTAGACAATGGATATGTGACCATGTGGACGACTGTGGAGACAATTCTGATGAAAATATGTACATGTGTTTGCATGAACAGAAACATTTGTTACTAAATTCTTCATGCGATAAACAATTTAGATGCAAAAATGGACATTGCGTTGATATGTCTCAAGTATGTAATTCTAAAGACGATTGCGGTGATGGTTCTGACGAGGATGGAGCTTGCGTTTTGTCTTGTAGTATAGACAACAATCCATGTTCCCATATTTGTCTGAAAACTCCTACTGGCCCACAGTGTTATTGTAATTCTGGTTATAAACTACGGGGTGATGGTCGTACTTGCACTGATGTTAAGGAATGTTTATTAGAACCTCCAGTTTGCAGCCAAACTTGCAATGAAGTATCAGGGTCATTTTCGTGTAGTTGTTACGATGATTATATACTCAGGTTAGTTGTAAATATTTTATGTTTTCCTACTAAATTAACCTGCGAAAGCAAAATGTTGCTTTAGACTCCACTCATTTGCTACTTGTACCACGATTTTTGTCCTCCTAGATACTGATTTTGTTTTCCAACTCTTGTTTATCTTGTTTCGACGTGGCGCGGGCGTGCTTAATACTATATCTTTGCACTGCCGGAATTAAATGGCTACCGTATTCCTATAGAGATTAAAGTTACCAGATTATCTTTTGTTATTTTAGAAAATAGGATTTAGGAAGGATTTAGGTATATACAATTTTGTAGTTGTCAATATTGTCACTTTGACAAGAACAAATTTGGAATGATTTTGTAAATACTAGAAAATCCTCATGCCTATAATAATGCGCAAATTCCCGTTCAATGATTAAAAGTACGGAAGCGTTGAACCCCGCCATCCACTTAAAAAATTATTATTAATATTGATAATACTAATATAATTGTAGGTACTAGCTGGGTGCCGGCAGGGGCAGGCGTAATTTGCGCCGAATTATACCTGAGTAAACCGGCCATTAGTTGGGTACCTTAAGCATACCCGTAATTTGCGCCGACTATCTTTAAGGTCCGTAAATCCTACCTGTAAAATGCACCGAATTGCATATTATACCATCTGCCACCACCATTCTTATATTCTAAAATTTTTGAATTCAACAAGGCCGCCCGTTTCCTTACATCTCTATTTTGCATCGATGCGGGTTCATCCAATTTTACAGTTTGTATTTTAATATACGTATCTGTTTGAAAATTATTTAACCTAACCTAACCTAACCTAACCTAACAAAAATATAAAGAAACGGGTGAGTAGGGTAGAAGTTTGAATTAAATCTAGAATGAAAAGATTCGCATGCATTGGTCGTTCTTTCCATGCTGTCACTAGCTGCAGGCCAGATGATTGGTGAAAATGTATCGTCTTCGGATATATAATTATCCACTAGGCAATCGGAAATTTATATTACTCGCGAATCTTCAGGTTGAATATTCAGAAAATCAAAGGCGAAGCAATCGCCTACTTCATCCGGATTCAGAAATGGAACACCAAATAAGTATGTTAGCCATTTTCCAATATCGCTGTCTTTATTCTGTATTCTACCACAAGCCCGAGCTCTTGAATTTTCCTGAACCACTTGGGCTAAGTGAAACCTACATCCAATAATTTTTGTTTCGGGCCAAAGAGTGGTTATTGCACCATGCATTGCTTTCTCAAAATCTGAGACTATAATTTTAGGGTTCAGCAAAAACAAAGTTTCGTAGGTTTTCTGTTTTTTGTGGTAATAAACAAAATGCCAATGGAATGTAGTGTCCCCCTTGTAAAACATGCAGGGTGAACAATTGTAAAAAGAATTTTGTGCAATAAGAAAAGTGCCGTCCAAGTATATTTTGGGCGAACTCCAAAGAAATTCCACATTGGTTTTACATGAAAGCACCACAATTTTACTTGATTTGCCAGCAGCAAATATAAAAGTCATTAAGGGTTGATAAAGTTACTCGGCGCAAATTACATTAAGGATTACCAAACATTTACAAATTCTCGGCGCAAATTACGTTTGAGATTACAGGGACAGGTAAAATTCTGCGCAAATTACAATCGCCGGCCGGCAGCGTATACCGCATTTGCAGTACCTATAGGACGGTATTATTATTAAATAGAAAGTTCCTTGAAAAACGCGCCACTTGAGATTTATGTGATAATTTTTGGATAGGGTCCGGGCGGCTTTCTTACATATTGGATGGCGCCTTCTTGTTTCCATTTAATGTAAATTATTGTTATATAATGTTGTAAATCCGCAGATAATGGAAATGTAACTAAACCTTTTCAGTTTCAAAATAAGACTAAACAATTATTCACATTCTCAATCGATAATCATCAATAAAATTTGCAAAATAATTATTTACAAGACTATATTTACAAAAGCTTTTATAAGTCGTTTACTTCCGAAACTCCAGTCTTCAAGGATTGTAGGTATCTATATTCTTAATCTCATAAAATTCCAATTTCTATGATTCCTTTGCTAATCACCATGTATGTGTGGAATTTAACATATAATATCATTACAGGTCGGATGGAACATCATGCAAAAGTATAAAAGAGGCCATGTCGTTAATATTTGCTGCATCAAACGAACTTTACCGATTATTTTATGTAAACAACACGCTCACCCGTTTATACTCAGATACGATTCCAACAATAACTGGTTTAGATGTGTCTGTTGAAAAGAATTTGGTATATTTCACTACAGAGTCTGGAAATCTTCACCGAATACATTTACACCATTTAACACAAAAATATCTTCACGATGTAGGGCGGCCGCAGCATGTAGCAGTGGAGTGGATTTCAGAGAATATATATTTCGTTAACGATGATGTTGCAAGTAAATCTATTCGCGTATGCAACTTTGAAACCCGATCATGTACTGATGTTCTTAATTTTAATTACCATTACAAAATATCGGCCCTCACTATTGATGCAGTTAATCAGTATATATTTTACTCGCAATCAAGTTGGAAACTATTTACTACTCCTAGTTCTGTTATTTACAAGTGTAATCTTGACGGATCAAATCTGCAACCACTATTTAGTTCTAATAATGAATATATAACAGGATTAACTTATAATATTCATAAAAAAATTCTGTATTACGGTGACAATTACAGTGGGAAAATCTACAAGATTCACTACGATGGTACAAATCAGGCCGAAATTATCACTAATCTAACAAGACCTACGTCCCTATCTGTGTTCGAAGATCATTTGTATTTTTACGCAGCTAATGGCCGTATGACAGTGTGTCCATTGTTTAAAGACTATCAAGCATGCAAAAGTTACAGAGTATATGGACGGTTTAGTGAACTTTTTGTTATATTCCATTCTTCCAGACAACCATCGACAGTAAATGTATGTGATAACCATAATTGCACATATTTGTGTATTCCTAAAAACAATGCAGTTCAGTGCACATGCAACTCTGACAAAATGAACAGCGACTTGTCTCTGTGTCACACTAAACAGGTAAGACTTTCATTCTTGAATTAGGATTTTTAATTTCAGTAGTAGTAACATATGATCGATCAAAAAGTTATCTATGAAATTGTATTTTGTCAATGCTGTTTTTGACAGATAAAAAGAGTAAAAATATAATAAATAGTATATTAAAATACCTACAAGTTGCAGAAGACATCTATTCAAGCACGAATTTGAAATCCCGAGACGAGCCGCATAGCGGTCAGTTGAGGAACACATGTGTACTTGAAGGACCTTCTGCAACGGTGTTTTAGACTATGTTTTCTATTTTGCCGCTTTATAGGTACCATCTAATAAATTAAAAAATAAAAATTTTAAATCTAAGGAATTTTGCAGTCGTTGCTAACATTTTTGTGACGTAATTTTAGGCGATTGTGAAAAACATTAATAATTTGAAACGTCAGTTTTTTTTATTTTCGCGTTTAATGTTTGAAAATGAATACAGAAGAAACTTTATCACTAACGCCGCCGAAAATTAGGCAAATTAGACAAAATACGTTAGAAAATTTATTGCGGGACAAGACCAAATACCAGTATGAAAAAGAATTTCAAAAATTTGAAGATTACCGCCAGCAAAATAGCATACAAGGAATTTTCGGAAATATTTTACTCGGTTATTTTGCTCTTCAACGCCAAAAGTATAAATCATCTATTTTTCACGTTAACAATTTAATTTAAACTTCTTTTTCATTGTTATTATTAATTTGCTTTGTTCTTTGTGAGATTCATTTTTGACGTAGGTATGTCAGTTGACAGTTCAACGTTACCAACATCAATTCAGTAAATTTTACTAGTCTATTCTAGCACACCAACGACTTATTCTAACCACGACCTTCTTGATTCTAACACTCAAATGACGTCATTTGGGCGCTAGAATGGAGTTATTCTAAACGCAAAATAGAAAAAGTAAATTTTTCGCATTTGGTTTAGTAATGAACCATATTGCTAAATTCAAAATTATTTTGTAAAGTGCAACTGTACACCATAGCAACCATTACTATATAGCAACGGATTTTGCATAAAACACTCCTGAAGAAACGAAATTATTTATTTGTTGTCTGTATAAAATATACCTATTGAAAATCCAATTACTTAAATTTGAAAATGTAACCGAACTTGATTGGACATTCAGTAGAGTGCCTTGATGTTTTTTATTTTTCTGTGGTTAGAGTACGAACACGCTTGTCATCACATTTAATTCGATGTGGTCGATTGCCAAAAGCGACGACTACTACCTCCTTTTAGGTAGTAGCGTTCAAAATTATAAAAGACATGTAAGAACAGTAAAAGCATCGACATGGGCGACTATAATTTGCAGTTCAATCCACAAAGCTAACCAGAAACTTTGACATGACATGACAACAAAATTTTCGATGAAGGTTGGCCATGGAATATAAATGGCACCTATGTCTTTACTTAAGCCACACCAACGATTTATTCTTATACTCTGTTTTTTCTCTTTATCATTCAGAGTAGGCGAAGTCAACTTTAGATATTTTTATAACAGTGTAGAAAGGTTACTAAAGTCACTGGTGGAAACGTCACTTGTAATCAATTATCGTCATATTTTTGACACACTGAAACACATTGCGTTTTCTTTCTAAAGGAATAGGTAACCTTTTGCTTTGGCATTTTTCAAAGAATCACGTTCAATTTTGACACTAGCAATTTTTTGTTTTTTGTGTATACCTACACTATAAAACTATATAAAAATCACGCCACTCTTGAATGATAAAGAGAAAAAACAGAGTATACTTATATGCTTAAAGTCAAATTTAAGTTGTAACAAGTAACGACACACTAATTACATTGCATGGCCAACCCTTATCGAAAATTTTGTTTTCTTAGGCCCGGTCTTTCCATCTCCTACTAAAGCTTCTATTAACTAATAAACGATTAGTTGTCATGGAAACAATTCTTGTAACAATGGTATCCATGACAACTAATCGTTTATTAGCTAATAGAAGCTTTAGTAGGAGATGGAAAGACCGGGCCTTAATCTACAACTGGCTAAAATACGTATATACAGGGTGTCTCTAAACCTAGTACCATAAATTTATCAGCCGCTTCCTGACGCAAAAATAAATCGAAAATGTCTATAAAAGTTTTGTCCTAAACCGCAGCATAAGGAAGCTACACGTCTTTGAAAATGGTGTTGAAAAAACGGAAAACAATTGCGTTTTAAAAACGGTTTGAGATAAAAAATCGAAATTTTCCAGGCAGCCTAACCTATTAAAGGTATAAACTTTCTACTATTTTTTTTTTATAAATTAACCGGGGGCGGCGCGAATGGGGGTTATCACCTTTTTCTTGTAACCCGTTTTTCGTAACCTTTTGTTTTTTTTTCATTTTAGTTTAGAGATTTGTATTCCCTGTTGCCTAATTAACAAAAAAGGTACTTTTGTTTCAACTCGCTTGGACTAACCCTTTCCTATAAAATGCAGGTTTTCTGTTTAGCCAAAATCAATTTAGAATGCTGGATTTGTATGTAAATTAATTTATTGAAAAATAAATAAAAATTAAAATAGTTACAGTAAGTGTTCGTACTGTTTATGCCTTCAATAGGTTAGGCTGAATGCAAAATGTCGATTTTTTTATCTCAAACCATCTTTAAAATGCAATTGTTTTCCGTTTTTCAACACAATTTTCAAAGACGTGTAGCTTCCTTATGCTGCGGTTCAGGACAAAACTTTTATAGACATTTTCGACTTATTTTTGCGCCAGGAAGCGGCTGGTAAATTTATGGTACTAGGTTTAGAGACACCCTGTATACTATTTCTTCGAATTCAAAATGTATAATTTTGGTTATTACGATTTAAGCTATAAGTATTCAAAAGTTAAAAAATCATATAGTAACGCCAAGATATGAAAACCAAAAAACATTATACTACTTTTAAACCTAAATTTTAATTTTCGAAATTGACTTTAGGCACTAAATTATTAAAATTAAATCATAGATAATATTACCTAACTAAATAAATTGTAATAGTAGGTACTGATTATTTCAAATATATTCCGTTTGTAGGTAACATCATTATTTCACCTACAAATCCAACACGAAAGGGAGGGCAAAAAGGGATCATCAATAGAGGAACGGAATGTTATTACTACAATTGTTATTATAGCTACTCTCTTTGTAATAGTCATCTGTATAGCAATTTACTATTACCTCCATAAGAAACGTTCCGGAAATTTTTCTATCAGGTATGTACTAGTCGATATTGTATTGAAAATTCGAAACCTCGTTATCAGGTACTTAATATAGACTATGTGCCGTGTTATAATTATACAAGGCGATTTTAATTTTAGTACCTACCTACCGTAATTTATAGTACAGGTAGTTCTTGAAAAGTCTAAACACGTATTTACGAACTAAATGTTAATTATGACAAAAACCAGCAATTCAACGGCAAACTGCAAAAGCAGTTTTATTTTCTAAACTAAATTCTAAATCAAATCTTTCAAATACACCGGTGAAACTATCGTGATATGATGGTCAATCACCATATTTCATCTTTATGTCATCCTGAGCAGATATCCTTAAGGCCCATCCACATCTATAAACAAATTCGTTAGCGAATGTTAGCGTGAATGTTTGATACGCGAATTTGTAGAAGTGGAGGGTTTAGTATATAAATAAAGAGTTCTTTAAAGACCTTGTAGACTTTCAGACCCACACAGAATAATAAAATTTCGATTTTCGTGGCACTTCGAATGATCTTTGGCACAGTAACTGAAAACCAACAATTTGTCAATTATTATACTATACAGTTTGCATTCTTAAATTTAAGGAAAGTGGGTGAATGCGACTTTGAAACGAAAAGATATAGAAGGTTTTGAAATGAACGCCACAACGAATTAAAAATATGACACGTAGGTATCGTAGGTATCAAACCTACGTGTCATATTTTTAATTCGGAATTTTCATGGGCAAGAGACAAATACTAATATCACATTAAATAATAAGAAAGGATTGGACACATCTAAATAATAGTTATATGAAAAAGCATTAAGTTTCAGCTACAATGCTGATTTAAGGTCATAATTAATTTTCTTTTATTATAAATAAATAAAGATTCGTGCCTATTCATTACCTTACACTATGTATAGTGAGAAGGCTACGGTGCTAAAAACTCTAGCAACCAGAGCGGTCCGAATCTCTGATGCAGAACACTTACAACAAGAGAAAACACATCTATTGATATCGTTACAACAAAATGGTTATACAGCCACACAAATTCGCAGAGCTATCCTAAATGCAGATCAGCCCAAGGCAAAGGAGGAATCTACACCTCCAAAAGGCTTAGCCTTTTTACCTTACAGTAAAGGCACTACTGATAAGATCGGGCATATACTTAGAAGGCACAACATAAAGACTGTTTTCAGTACCTCAGAAACCCTGGGAAACGGTTTCAGATCTGTTAAAGATCAAGTATCCAGTACGAAATGTGCCGGGATTTACAACATCCCTTGCTCGTGTGGTGTTAACTATATCGGCCAAACTGGACGCTCGATTGAGTTAAGATTACGTGAGCATCAAGGTGATTGCAAACACAAACGGATCACTAAATCTGCGGTAGCTGAACATACTGTATTGACTGGTCACAAAATGGACTTTGAGAAAGCTCGAGTACTCGCCAGAGTACCTTATTACTTCCCTCGGATCATACGTGAAGCTATTGAAATCGAAAAACAACCGAATAATATTAATAGAGAGGATGGTTTTAGACTCAGTAAAGCTTGGGCTCCGGTAATACATCCTCTGAAATCTCTTAAGCAACATCGATCTCACGGTCAAGCACCACCGCTTCCGTCTCCGCCCAATGGTAACGGTCAAGGTGAACTGCGCCGTTCTGCCCGACTGGCTCAAAGGGGTATAAATACCTCCGCATTCCGGAATTGAATTCAGTGCGCTTTGACTCACTCTGAAGATGCAAGCTGCAATGTCTTGCGAAACGTTAGTTTGTATGGGTTCACAAACAGCTATGAGGCAAAAACCGAACAAGTATTCTTGTGATGGCAAACAAGTTATACAAAGAACAAATCCTTGTCCGCCCCAAGGTTCACACAATAATAATAATTTAGCTCAAACATCCAGAGCAAATGCTTGTAATGGCAGACAAGCTACAGGTTGGTCCTTACCTGCTGTGAGTTTTACTCAAATGACGACGCGGTATAAGCCGAAAGTTAATAATACTGACATATCTACTGATCCTATTATGGCTTATCTCGTAATGAAGTAGGTACTTCTTTTCATCGGTTCAGGAGGCTCTGGTCTACTAGTAGTTCATATCCATGACACGATTTCACGTAAAGTTGGCCTCTGTATCAATTCGTGGCCACCAAACTTTTTATCTGACTATGTGTTTCATTGCTACAATTCCCGGATGACTTTCATAAGCGAATTTAACCACCCTTTCCCTCAATTTACTTGGAAAAACCAGCCTAGAACCTCTCAAAACCAAAATTCCCGATACACATAATTCGGTTTTCGTCACTTCATATGATTTTAGATTTGCTGACCAAACATCAGTTTGAACTGCTTGTCGTAATAATTTTATTACTTCATCGGTTTCACTATTTTCTTTAATTTCCACAAATTCTAAATCTTTTGGGCTCAAATTTTGTACAATTTGCCCTATTTTTTCTACCAGATCTGGTATATTTGTAGCCTCATTTAACTGTAATAGTCTTGATAATGGATCAGCTGTATTATTTTTTCTTTTTCTATATTTTACCTTAAAAGAATATGATTGTATACGTAGCAGCCATCTCGCAATCCTTAGGCTTGGTTTACTTTTAGAGGCAAATATATATTCTAACGATTTATGGTCGGTAGCTAAGTCGAACACTTTCTCATACAAATACATATGGAATCCTTCACATGACCACGCTAAATCTAACGCTTCCTTTTCGGTTTGTGAGTACCTTTTTTCTACACTTGTAAGGCTTTTGCTGGCATATTCAATTGGTTGCCCAATCTGAATTTGTAGTAACAAAGATCGAAGTCCTACAGGGCTCGCATCCGCAATTACTACAGTGTCTGCTTCTGGATCATAATAGGTATGCTAAGACTTTTGAATTAATTAAAACTTCTTTTATTTTTGAGAATGCATTTTCTTGCTCTTGTTTCCATGTAAATTCCTTGTTTCTTGTTAATTTTCTAAGGGGGTCAGTTATTCTAGACAAATTAGGTAGTACATATCGCCCACAAAGTTGACTAACCCCAGCAAACTTCTTATTTCTTCAACCGTTTCCGGCTTTCGAAATTCTTTTACTGCCTTTATCTTACCATCGCTGATCATCAATCCGTTTTTTGTCAGCACAAGCCCCATAAAGTTTACCTCATCTACACCAAATTTGCATTTATTTTTATACAATTTCACCCGTTTCCACTAGTTTGTCCATAACTGCTTTTAAACGTCTATCGTTTTCATCTTTGTCTGTTCCATATACCAAAATATCATCGATATAATTAAATGTTCCTTCATATAGTTTTAAAACTTGGTACATTATCTTCTGGTACAGTTCAGAGGCACACGAAATTCCGAAGATTAGTCTTTTATACCAGTAAATTCCAATTATGCGTTTGAAATGTTGTTAATTCCCCTGATTTAGGATGTAACTGAATTTGATGAAATGTCCATTTTATGTCTAATTTCGAAAATATTTACTAAATTAGCTAACAAATCTTCTATAATTGGTATTGGGTGTCTTTCACGTTTAATTATTTTATTCACTTGTCGCATGTCGATACACATCCGGATGTCTCCATCTTCTTTTGGTACAACAACAACCTGCGAACACCACGTAGTTGGCCCCGTAACCTTTTCAATATTATATCCAATTCTTCAAGCTCCTGCAATTTCAATTCTAATTTCTTCTGTAAGGTTACTAGTATTCTTCTTTGTGGCTGTATTATAATAGATGTCGCATTTTCCTCCTTCCGAAGTGGTCTATTATATTTGCTATTTACAAAGTACCTATACTATTTTTAAATTTGGTAAGGATATAATTATAGTCATATACAATATAACAAGACCCTGGATTTTTATCGGAAAATTTCAATAGCAGTTCCCGAAACACAATACATTTAAAAAAAACGATTGCATTAGCACGAATGTTTTTTCGTTGTTGTATTGTGCTTGAGTGCTTTACCATATAGCAAAAATGTTAAGGTGACTATTGCTGAAATTTGCCATGAGAAAAATAGAAGGTCGAGTTATATTTAACAAGACAAAATTCAGAATATGTAATCAAAAAATAATAAACAGTGAAAACAACACCCTACCAACAAGCAAACAACTCTCTACCAACAGCTTTTTTACCACAGGAAGCCGTCTTTTTAAACAAGAAGGGACATTCTAAGCCTGTATAAAATATATTGGTAGAATTTAATAATTTATATTCGTGATACTATGAGTCATTCGAGTGTTGTAAACAAGCAAAATTTTTGGTTGACCTCTTTAACCAGGTCTAACCAGGTGGCCGTTACGATCAAGGTGGTCGTTGTGAGCACAGAAGTTGGGTGACCGTTATGATCGAGGTGGACGTTGTAAACAGAATTCTTCGGTGGTCGTTGTGAACACCGAAATAAATAATTGGCGTCATGAACAAGGTCGCCGTTATGCAAATGCAATATTTTCAGATCCATTGTCTAATACTGTTATGATCACGGTGGCCGTTGTGAACACACAACATGGGTTGCCATTATGATCGAGATGGCCGTTATGAACAGTGCACTAAGTTGGCCGCTGTGAACACGGTAGCTGTTGTAAAACTTAAGAATTTAATTTTTAATTTAATTTAACTGCAAAAGGTTGTCCATTTCTAATACCTATAAATAAGCCAATACGTGCTTCGGTAACGACTATTTCACTGGTTGTAACATTTATGGGGTAATGGCAGCGCATGGTTCAATTGCCTTGCGTTTCAAACCGTTTTCACTGACAATTATCTGTGTTTGAACGTTTGAAATTTTTACGTCGGGTATTCTTCTCCCAGGATAACGCCGACGCGACGGTAGAGACAGACTGTTTCACCATAAATTATAATAAATTAAATTGGTTTTTTACATAGGTATTACTTTTTCAAAGGAATAATTATTCTCCAACTACCGTTACTTAAAATCGTATGTAGCAAATATTTCATAAAAGTAAAAAAGTTCAGATAAACATGCATCCAATTTTGCATAGTTACGGATTAAGAGCTGTTTGAGGTTTGCGATACAAGCTGCTAATTTTGGTAATACAAATTTCTTGTTGATAAGATAGAATATAATTTTAAGATACTGAATTACACTACATTTTAAAAAAGACCATCGTCAACTTCTAGACACTTTTCCGCTCTTTTCCGTAGATTTTTCGTCGCTCGCCAATGACCATGTACACGTTCCCCAAAGCAGCCTGAATCAATTAATGCTTTCCTTATAATTACTTTTATCTTGTACATCTCACCTTTCATCGATCCCCTAACACAATAAACTAGCGGATTCAAGTTTGGGGATGGCCAATGAATTGGACCTTTATGACCGATCCATCGAATTGGAAATCTTCAATTATCTCAATAACTGTTGCGAATTGGAAACATGTTTATATGAACCTTTTTACATGTAATGACCCATGCCATCACCCCCTGAAATATTTCCCTTTCCTCCTGAATCACCGTTTATATGAATACCATAAAAGTAGGTAGATTATACATTGCTAAATGCATATCGATTTCACTCTACTTTGTTGTTTCAGTATGCGGTTTCAGAATCCTGTATATGGATATCTTCAAGAAAGTTCTCAAGAAATTATTATCCGTCCTGGTCAGCATGAGTATTATAATCCTATAAACTCTATTGGTGCCAATGAAATGCAAGATGCCAAAAAGATTGTTTTGTGATACATGTTCCATGTACTTTGTTATTAACTGTAATTTATTATACACTATATTGTATGTTGATATTCTCTGTACTTTTGTAAAGTAAAGATTATGATTCTGGAGTATAAGCACAATTTGTGACGAGAGTCTACAGGGCTGACAAATATAACCAAGTGGAACCTGACATACATTTGTAGCAGATTCCTAGATAATTCAGGTATGTAATAGAAAACAAATGGATTTCAAAAGAAACCCTCGGCCACTCGTTAAACAGCTTACCTTCTTTTTTATTATTATGGTAATTTAAAACTGCGCGTTGCAAATAATGTTAGTTTTTTTAACTTAGCTATTGAATCAACTACTGCAATCGACGATACGATTAGGTATTACCACGACCTTCTCGATTTCAAGACTAAACGAGAACGACAAACCTCAGGAAGGTCGTGAGTAACAGTAACAGTCCGAAAAATTGGATCGGTGCTTTTCAGTAACGAGTCAAGATTTATATTAACATGTTGAGATGGTCATCTTCGAGTTTGGAACGGTAGAGTGAACGTTATCATGAATAACTAGTTCAATAGGTAGATAATTTTTCAAGAGGGTCTTATGTTTAATCATTTGTCCACTACAACCATTTACAGGCCAACGCATTTGGTGCAATTAACAATAATAACAGAAAATAATAAGAGTAGGTAGGTAGTGAGATTAGTTGTAATACCTAGTAGTACCTAATAAACAGAATTAATATTAGGTACAAAATAAAAATGACAACATATTTTTATAGGGTGGTTGACAAAATTCGCCCTAACCTATAGAGGGTTTAATTTAAATCGCACGCAGCCTATAGTGGCCTAAGTTGGTATGATGGAATGTTTGTCACCCCCCTTCCTGAAATCCAGAATTAGGTCACATTGCGACGGTCGATATACCAAGAAATTGGTCATTAAATACTCCGTTTTGATGTTAGAAGATTTTCAGGACCTACCTAGTAGATTTTAGTAGTAATACTCAACTTTTTATTTTCTAATGCAGACATGTATATTTTTGGCCGTATATGAAATGCATATCTGTCAGTTTGTGTTCATTGTGTCAAGTGGTATTTTCTTTTATTTGAACAGTAATTAAATTTTCGGAGTAACAAAGGGCCCATAGTTTTATTTCGTATTTTCCAGGTTTACTAGGAATATAAACTTTAAATGGACAGCGGCCTCTAGGTGTTTACAACCTGTTCGTCAACGGTCCCATTATTAGAAGGACTATAAGAATTTCTGCAATTATTTGCAGAAATAGTTGTAATATCACGAATAGGTGTAAGTTTATCATCTTGCTTTCTTTTGATCCTTGTTGTTAGGTCATCAGATCTAATAATCATTAGTGTATCCGTAAATCTGTTTCGGCTAATCATTGCCTGATAAATAGGCCTGCCCAAAGATTGATTGAATGTGGACCACAAATTGTGGAGATCTTCACCTGATTCTCTAAATCGACCACTTAAAGTTAAAATTCCCATAAAGGCATGGGTTTCTGTAGCATCCAGCATATCCCAAGGTTTTATTTTATTTTCGTTTTCATTGTTATAAGTACCTATTGATGTAGGCACATGCTCTCTGATTCGTGTACCTATATAACAATTTTTTCCACAATTTTATCATAAATAAAAAACTTGAAACAGTCAAATATCGAGTCAACATTTTTGCTTTTATAACAATAATAATATTAATAATAAGGTTTATTGTTTGAATATAAGTTAAGGGTTAAGGTTAAGTACAAATTCGTAATAAACTAAAAGTAAAACTAAAAAAGAAAAAAACTAAAAAAAATAGTAAGGATAATTCCTATTACCATCCTCACAGGAAGCAGAGCTTGTGTGTGAGATGGTGGTTAAATCTAATAACTAAATTAAATTAAATTAAATTACATTGAATTACACAATATATTTAGCTCTTTTGGTTGTGTGGTGTTACATGCAAGAGCTTAAGTTACACTTAATTACGCTTTTAACTGCTTGTTATGTAGTCTGTCAATTTCCGTTATTATTAATGGTTTGTTTTCACTGGTTCAAGTTTTGACACTGTTTTTAAACTTGGCTGTGCTGTTTATTGCTTTTATTTTTTCCGGTAATATATTGTATAGACGAGCACTGTAACGAAGTTCCGTAATTTTTCTCAATATTATTAATTATTTTAAAATATATTTTATTTAATACCGTAAGAATTACTTAAATTGTTAAAATGAGATATTTAGTTTAATTCGTTGTTGCAATATAAATATTTAAGTTTATATGCATTGTTGACGCTTGACCTCGCTCAGACCGCGAAGCAGCGAGCGCTGGCCCCTTCCCGTACCGGCCGACCTTAGTGTAGGCCTGCAGGGGATGGAGCGCGCGCGTTCTCGCATCTTCCCGTATAAAATCGAATTTTCTGGAATAATTAGAGAATTCGAAGATCCGTCTTCAAAAGGTTTAACAGCCAACAGCGACTAGGTGAGTTTACAACCCTCCGAATATTTGGTAAAGTGCCGTTTAGGGTTTGTACCGTTTTAAGTTAGGGTATATTAAGGAATAGTTTTCCTCCGTGTTTAGTTTCAACCGTTATAGACCTGGTGCTATTTATTTTACTTCAGACGGAGTCGAAGTAAAATCATAGGAGGTAGTGCTAATATTGTGACTCTTGGCAACCACGTCTTCAAGCGGGGCTGTGGCCGCGGTATCCGAGGCTCTCGTATTAGTATCTCCGTTTAGATTTCCATTTAGTTTTGCTTTCCGTGTAGGAACTTGTACGTTCTGCTTTAGACGGGGTCGAGGTAGAACCACGAGGTCCTGGTGCTCTCACTACTGCTCTTGACAATCATTTCTTCAAGCGGGGCTGTGGACTTGATTTTCGAGACTTTAGTGTTAGCAAACCCTTTTAGATTTAAAATTCCGAAAGGTCTTGTATATTTCTCTTTAGACGGAGTCAGAGAGAAATTACAAGCCCCAGGTATCCGATATTTTGTCTCTTAGCGATCTTGACTTCAAGCGGTGCTGTGGTCACGATACCCAGGTCCAGAATATCCGAACCAAGTTCCGTATCTAGTTTTGCTTTTACCGATCATATAGGAGGCATTTTTCAAGTTACCGCTACCGCGTATAACTACCGTTATTTATATATTTTACTACCAGTTATTTTCCCTTTTACTTTATTTACTAGCGTATGCACCGCCGACTGTATTTTTAGTTGCATCTTTTGGGTTACCGATTGTACATACTTTTCCGATTATTTATTTTTTTTGTGCTTAATAAACTAAATACATTGTTTGTATTTCATTGTTATTATTGCACTACCTACCCTGTTTTCTTCACTGAAGTTACCTAGGTCTTTGTTTCTCCGACTCCCGTAAAAGGAACAAAGCCGCTGGAGAGTAAACTCCACTATCAAATCTGGCGCCCGAGCATCACCGAATATTTTAAAAACCACCGAAAACCGAAGTAGGGTCACAGCACCTATAAAATTCATGGACTTACTGTCCATATTTTTTTAACACTGTTAGACCTTTTGTACTTCTAAATAAATCAGCCGCTCTCACCTTTCTAGTTGTAGGCGCAACCTCCAATGGCGACCAAAAAAGCATCACTAACAGGTTGATCTTGCGAGTCATCTTCTTCTTGAGCATCATCTACATCTTCCTCTTCCGAAAACACAACATTTTCTACTTCATATTCACTGTAGGAAACATTTCCCATATTTTCTTCTAACACATTTTCTTCCTCTGATGAAACATCACTAAACGCTTGATAAAGTCGCAATTCTCTTTCATTTTGTTCGTCGGAATCATTCATTAGGGCACCCCAAAACTCCTTTTCTGATAATGGCATCTTTGAATCCATTGCAACTATCTCAAACGAAAGTTAGCCCAGGTAGAACGAAACATTTCCGAATCATTTTTATCCGCCACAAATTTGCTTCATTTGAATGATTCGTAGCATCGCTTTTGCAACGTTGCTAAAACGAATTATTAGCGCAACCAAATTAATATTTTGAATCATTTTCCTATTTTATCAAATCAAATAGCTGCAGCATTTTAGAACGTTTAGAAATTATTTACTGAATTAATATATATTGTTCCATTCTGCGTCGTTTCCAAAACGAGTTTCTATTCGATACACAGAACGATTCAAAAACGCCACCGAAATGATTCGCAAAATTGTTTCTGGATTCAATTCAGACCGCGGACATTTGGCGAATTTCTGGCGTATTTGTGGCGTTTCTAAAACGTTTCAATGATTTTGAGAATCGATTTAGAAACGTCACAGAATCGTATTTATCTACCTGGGAGGTTACTAAATTAACAGGGTTCAACCAGAGCCAGAACAAGAGTTTATTTTTCGTCTTGGACACTGTCGAGATGTAAACGGATATCAATTTGAACATCTACTAATTTATTCATCATTTCCTTCTATGTCATTTAAAACTACTTATCAATTTTTTTTTCAATTTCTTATTAATTTAATTTATTTAATTTATCTTTTTTTATAATCGTATGTAGTACTTTTATACTCACATGTCTGTTCACGTTAAAGTACTAAGCTTAAATAAACAATTGCTTTGACTTGGAGCTGCACCCGCTGTTCCAGATCGGCCTACTGAGACGTAAATCTATTTTAGCAATTTTCTCAAAAATTTTCTTATGTAATGGTATAAAAAAATTAGAAGCTTAAAAAGAGAAAAACAATGTCTATCCAATGCGATAATCAAATATACATGTTTTCATTTAAAAAAAAAAGTCAATGACGTCACTACAAAAAAATGACTAACGCAAAAAAAATTTTAAGCATCTTAAAATATGCGCCGTAATTTAAATCGATATACCTGTCCGAGCGTTTTCCAGAAAAAATAATATTTCGGGAGATATTGAATTTGTTCCAAACTTTAGTTAGGTGCTCCATGGTGAAACCTATCCGCTTGTAGAAATTTTTATTTGTAAAAGGCGCATATAAACAAATAATCAATATGTCAAAAGATTTTCATAGCATCAATATATTAAAAGTACAAGAAATCTAGCAGCTAGGAAAAATACTGCTAATATTCACAAATCCTCCGAATTCCCCCCACACAAAAACGGGAACCCCCGTCTACATTCGTACTAAGAAGGTTGAATATAAATAACAGAATTCATCAATGAGTGAACCAAAATCAGAGGAGATGAAAATTTAAAAAATTCACAGATTTCGCAATCCTTGCAACCATCGGAGGCATTGGAAATGATAACACTGACTATTACCATGGAAATACAGAATTAGACGTACAACCCTCTGGCTAAAGCCCTCGGGTTGTAATTGTACACCATCGGCCTCGGCTGGACAGGAGCACGGCGCACACGCCAATTTGTATGCCCACCGTGCTATGCTGTCGGCCCGGACCGGCCAGCTAGCGGCGAAACCCGATCGCGACACTTTTGTCTTCTTTGGCCTTGACTAAAAACTCGTAACTTGGCCCCATATACGAACATAAACATTTCCAATGTTAAAAAATTGTAATAAATTGCATTTAGTTTGTCATATCTGTTTTATAATTGATCGCGCTAGGGCTTTTTTAATTTCAATCATTCCATAAATTAATCTTTTTTGTAAATTGTCTTCTTTATGTAAGATTTTAGGAGATGTAAAATTAAAATGATGGAAATTTTGAACTGCATGGTCCGAAAGTGCGGTATTTGGTTTATTAGGGGTTGAAATTTTAGTTTTAATTGAATTTTTGTGTCGATTTATTCTTTTTTTCGGATGTTGTTTTGTTTGTCCTATGTATTTAGCATTACACTGATTACAGTCTATTTGATAGATTAAGTTTGATGCGTTATTAATATCAATTTTTTCTTTTAAATTGTTAAAAAATAATTTACCAACAGTATTATGGTTTTTAAAAACAGTTTGAATTTTATATTTTTTTCAAAGTTTTTTTATCTGTAAGGATAAAGTAGGAATGTATGGTAAAGAAATGATTTTTTTGGAGGTTTCATATTGGTTATTATTAAAGTCATCACTGGCCATCACCTAAAAAATTAGGGTAGATATAGATCAGTTGATGAGTTATTTTTGTTATTATTACGGCTTTTTAAAATATTTGTTCTGTTAGTGATTTGTTGTATAAATTTGATAGGATAGTTATTCTTTAATAACATATTTTTAATTAATTCAATATTGCTGTTATGGAAGGAAGGAGATGATAACAAAATGGCTCTATCAATTAGGCCATAATTATATTAAACTATTTTTGTATTTTATTGTTGTTATAGATGAAAAATTTAAATATCTATCTGTTTTACAGGTTTTCTATACCAATTTGTAAGAATTAAACCATCATTTTTCATAATTAAAGTAATATCAAGAAAGTTAATTGTATTATTTTTGTCTTCAAGTTCTATTGTGAATTTTAGTCTAGTAGGTATGTACAATCAGTGACAAATGTTTTCACCAGTATTATGCCACTGAACCCGCTTTTCTGAGAAATATAAGAGGTAACATAACGCCGCTTTAATTGTTTTACATAGGTATGTTGGTAACGCTGTTAACAAGATGAAATCAAATGGAAAAACGTGTTACACTTGTCAGCAAAACGAAATACAGTAGCATAAGACTGGTGAAAACACTTGTCACTGACTGTACATATTATTAAAAAGATCGTGTATAGAAGTGATATTGTTTTTATCCACGACTACTAACTTATACATCGATTATTTATGTGTTTTGTTAAACATAAGACTACCCATAATAAATTGCCGTGAATTATGGGAATGAATTATGGTAGGTACTACATAATTCACTCTTACGTCAAAATCACAAATGTCAAAATACAATACAATACAACATACTCCAACTTAGTTTCGAGGCCCTGAGATTTGTCAAAGTTAAAGAAGTCATTTTGTCCATTTTTAACTTTTTTAATATAAAATACTTGCAAAAGCAAACTCTCGCGCACGATATTAATTTTTTGACGTTTCTCGAATAACATCAAAAACAATTGCTGCCTTTGATATAGGTACAATGTCATGGCTGATTAGATGAAGTTTTTAAAAAAATGTTTCTGGTACTTATAAATTTTTACAAAAATTGTTGTTATTTAGTAATAGTCGTGGACAAAGTATAGTATTTAACTCGCATGTTATTGGCTATTAATAACTCCGGTTATTTAAGAAACTCACCTGCGGTTCGTTTCGTAAATGTAACCGTCGGTCGTCGTGAATAATAGCCATCCTAACATGCTCGTTGAATAATATACTATTATTAGCACCAATGATAATATCATCGACGTATCTTTTATAAAAGGAAACAACTGTTAAATTACATAAAATATTGTTTTAATCAACTGTAAACCAAGATCAGCGATAGTGCTAGAAATGGGTTGACCCATTGCAACTCCAAAGTTTTATTTATATGTCTGTTGACTATATTGAAAATAATTAGAGTCCAGAATATATTATCTAACAGCATTAATAAATAGTTTGTTCCAGGTTTATAGTTTTATACCAGTATTGTATACTGGTATAAACCTGGAATAAGCTATTCTTCTGACAATTACCAGGGTTACAATTTTTGTAACAATTGTAACCATGACAGTTGTCGAAGGTTTGTTCCAGGTTTATACCAGTATTGTAAAATCGGCCTTTAGTTGTATGAAAATTAAACACTCGAACTTTGTTCTCGCGTTTAAACATTCTTCCGTGGTTAAAATACTTCCTAAGACACTTATACAATAAATATTATTATTTCACGTTAAAATCGATATTTTATTTAATATTTATTATTTATTATATATATTTATTTAACGCTTGCGAATGTTAATAAATTAATGACATCTTCGTCAGACGATCAAGCAAAATTGTATAAGAAAATAATGGTAAAACATACAATGGCTTCACAGAATGTATGGTTTAACCAAGAATGCATTAAGAAGAAAATTATTCCAAAGTATATCAATATTAAGATCAATTACAAAGAATAGTATTACTGAGAAGATAATCAGAAATGCGAAAACTAGATGGTTGAAAGAAGAATCTAAGAGATGGTTTAGAATCAGAGACAATTTGCACATTTACTTAGTAAAGGTACTAGGGGAAGTCCGTGTAATTTGGACCCCCTAAGAAGATATCACGATAATTTCTTACTGGAGATACCCAGAGGATGCATATATTTTGTGTGAATGCTACGTACTAAAACGAATTGATATTGCACCCCAAAATGATGCAACTAAATACGTATTGTAAAGGGTTAACTGTTTTATTGATGAATTAGGTGTGAGCTTGAGACTGCCTGCTTCAATTTCCCAGTTTGCTTTTGTACTCTCATGAGATTAACTTCATTAGGGAGTGGTAACTCGCAGTATGCGCGCTGTGCAGGAGGTTGTAGTCTTAGCTGTGTAGTTGCTTGAGCTACCGTTAGATGGCAGTAGTTGTATTGTAGTTGCGATATAAGTTGATACGGCTGCTGCTAGATGGCAGTAGGTGTGTTACAGGCTCCCCCTCAGGATCCGAAAGGCGTCTCGACGAGGGTCCTGTAAAATGTTTGGTGTTTCTAAGCGACCTGTTTCTTCCTTGGGCGCCCTCTCTTCCGGATGGGTTGGACTGCTTCCGGAGGATTCAAGTTGTGTCCCTGGTATGGGGTTAGAGCTGAGGTGTGATATGTTCCGACAGGTTTTGTAGGTTCCTGTGGATTAGCCACCTCAAAAGTTGTTGGAGACCTCTGGGTTGTGATGGTGTAAGGTCCATCTCTTCTTGGAGCGAACTTGGAGGAAGACCCTTTGGCAGCGTTGCTAAGGGTATGAGCTGCTACCAGCACCAAGTCACCTGGTTGGTACGCTGGGGTATCACGACGACGTTGGTCACCATACTCTTTGCTTCTGTCTTGTGCTCGTTCCTGATGGAGTTTGGCCTCCCGGATTGTATCAGTTAGGCGTAGCAGGTAGGGGGTTATTTCTGGAATGAAATTTTCTCCTTGGATGATTGCCTTTTGGTCGCGAGAGACGTCATCTGTGGTTCGGAGTTCCCTTCCGAATGTAAGGAATGCTGCCGTTTGACCCGTGCTTAGGCTGTAGGCCGTGTTCATTGCGAAGCGGATACTGGGTAGTTTCTCTGGCCATCTGGAGTGGTCTTTTTGTACCAGGATTGCTAGTTGCGGCTTCAGATCCCGGTTTTTTCTCTCGACGGGGTTTGCTTGCGGATGGTAGAATGGGGTTAGCGACTGCTTTATGTTCAGACAGTGTGTAACCTGCTGCATGATGCTGCTTACAAATTGGGTTCCGTTGTCGCTGCTAATGCGTCTCGGGGTACCAAACCGTAAGAAAACTTCCGTAATGAGGGTGGTAGCACAACTTCTGGCATCGGCTTGCTTTAGAGCAAATAGCTCAACCCATTCGGATGCTGTATCTTCTGTAATGAAGATCCATCGTTCTCCGTTCGGGCCTTCCGGTAGTGGGCCGACAAGATCAATGGCTAGGTGTTCAAACCTCTGTGCTGGTGTGGGAGTTTGCAGTAGCCCTGCTGGTTTTAGGTTTGTCGCTTTGTATCTTTGACATTCGATGCAATTTTTTACATATTCTAGAATCTGTTTTTTCATGCCCACCCAGAAGTAGCGGAGGCTGATTCGGTGGTACGTTCTTTCGCCTCCGTAATGACCGGCCGTCGGAAGGTCGTGGTATTCTGCAAGGATTCGGACCCTTTCTTCCACTGGAACGACTTGCTGGGCATCTTCGGATTCTGAATCTGGCGAGTAGCGGTAAAGGATGCCCTGGGACATTAGGTATCCCCTGGAGGTCCACCTTGAGTGGTCCACTGGGTGTGGGTTTTTGGCTTCAAAGCTTTCTATAATTTTTAGAAGCTCTGGATCTGTGAGTTGACCTCTTCGAATTTCTTCTGCAGACTGTGTGGGAAGATCCATGGAGACAGTACAGATGTCACAGGCATCGCTGGTGTGCGGAGTGCATGGTGGTCTTGATAGACAATCTGCTACCACGTTTTGTTTGCCTGGGGTATACGTAATCTCAATGTCGAGGGGTTGCAGGATGAGGGCCCACCTGGCGAGGCGTCCCGTGGGTGCTTTTAGAGACATCAACCAGCGGAGGGGCTGATTGTCGGTGGCGATTATGATTCGGCTTCCCTCTATATAACCGCGGAACTTTCCTACGGCCCAAATGACTGCGAGGGCTTCGCGTTCCGTGGTTGAGTAGTTCTTTTCTGCTGGCAAGAGCAGTCGACTGGCGTACTCCACGGGATATTCGTCTGGTCCCTGGCCTTGTGATAAGACCGCACCCAAAGCGTAACCACTGGCGTCGGTTCTGATCATATATGGTAAGGTCGGGTCTGCTTGACGAAGCACCGGGGCGGTGGTAAGTTTTGTTTTTAGGGTTTCGTACGCCTCCTTCTGAGGCGGACTCCAAATCCATGGGGCGTCCTTCTTGAGGAGGGAGGTAAGAGGTTTTGCCAATGCTGCGAAGTTCGGCACGAACCGTCTGTACCAGGAGCATGTCTGGATGAAGGACATGAGGTGTTTTATATTTCTGGGTGTTGGTAGGGCAGCGATTGCCTGTGTCTTCTCAGGATCCATGCTTAACCCGTCTAGGCTGATAATGTGGCCTAGGTACTTAACCTGGGTGCAGGCGAACTTACATTTGGACCGTCGTACCTTCAATCGAAATTGTACGAGGCGTTGGAAAACGTCGGATAGGTCAGCTATGTGTTTCTCAGCAGTTTCCGACAGGACGATAATGTCGTCTAAATATGCGAGGATAGTAAGTCCAGGGAGGCCTGTCCGGAAGCGGTCGATCAGACGCTGGAAAGTTGATGGCGCGTTCTTAAGGCCGAAAGGCATTCTGTTGAATCTATAGAGCCCAAAGGGCGTAATAAACGCGGTTTTATCTTTTTCTTCGGATTTTATAGCCACCTGCCAGTATCCAGATCGGAGGTCGAGAGTGGTTATAATTGCGGCTCTTGCGGCGTGGAGTAAGTCATCCATCCGCGGTAGGGGGTATCGATCAGTGGTGGTTATGGCGTTAAGGTATCTGTAGTCCACGCAGAGACGAACCTCATTGTTTTTCTTTGGAACAAGCACTACTGGGGCGGCCCAGGCTGATTCGCACTCTTCAATGATGTGTTCTTGGAGCATGCTGTGAAGTTCTTTCTTCAATTGCTCCTGCTTAACTGGTGCGAGGCGATACGGAGGAGTTGCTGTAGGAGCATGGGTTCCAGTATAGATCTGATGTAGGGCGAAAGGGGTGGCTTCTCCCCCTGGTTTGAAGGTATTGGAATGCAATATGAGTAAAGAGTTGAGCTGGCGGTGCTCGATTTGGTTAAGGGTGGTGCCTTCGTCTTCTCGAAGATGTATTGGCTCCAACTCAACCATGTAAATGGGCACGGACCGTGTCCTCCCCCTCCCTGGGGAATGTTTGAACAGGAAGGTGTCCGGTAGTGGGGGGCTTGGTTCTAGCGGGCTATAAAAGTCCGAGATACTGTCTGCGAAGATGGCGTCGATGGCTGGATCGTACGGCCTGGTATCTGGGTTGTGGGTATCAATCTTCTGGGCTTCCCGTGGTGGTGTTATTGGATCCGGTCCAAATAATTCCAGTAATCGGGCTTCTAAGTCTTGTGAATGTTTCGCTGGCACGTCCTGTTTGTTCTCTACAGGGTTGTCTGAGTCTAGAGCGGCCAGGTTGTAGTCGTGGTTGACGGTGGTGGCTGGTTCTAGCGTGAACGGGTATACGACGTTCCGACTTTCAGTAAACCACCAGGTGCCTGCTGGTATGTCCAGAATAACTCCAGCACTCCGAATAAAATCTACTCCTAGTAGAGTTCTGTTGTGGGCGTGCGGTAGAACGAGGAACTGCATCGGGATTGTCTTATGTTTTAACTGTATGTTAGTATGGGTGCTTAGGACCTCTTGTGGTCGTTCCTGTCCATCAGCTAGGACGAGGTTAACGTGTAAGGGCGCGAATTTGTGGCCCATAACCTTTAGGTGTTGGTAAAGTTTTGATCCGGCAATACTCTGTTTCGCCCCTGTATCGACGTATGCTCCCCCTACTGTGTTGCCTATGCGGATGCGCACCGCTGGTCTGGAGGTAGTCTTTGTCGGGACAGCTTCTGTTAAGAAGAATCCGGCGTCTTCGGTTGTCTTGTTGCATTTACTACAATTGCCACGTATTACCCCAGGTTCTCCGCATCCATAGCAGCTAATTCTTGGTGCTGCTATTGCCGTGCTGGTTCCTGGTTGGGACATATTGGCGGAAGAGGGACCTCGTACTTGTGGTTTGCTAGCTTCGTCTCTTCTTCGTTTCCGGCACTCTTCACGGGTGTGTCCGGTGAATCTGCAGTAGGCACAACGGGTTTTTCTCGACTGGGAGGTAGGTGGGGCTTCTCGGGTGACAGGAATAGACGATGGTGCCAATTCCTCTATTTTCCGGAGCTCACTTAACATTCCCTCGAAAGTGGTAAAGGATGTTCTGTGCAACATCTTCTTCACTCTATGGTGAAGGAGTGAATAGACCATATCGATTTGAAATTCTTCCTTAGGGCGTGTGCTATTTGGGATTTTTGCTATTAGCGCCCTTTTCTTTGAGATGAACAAATCGGTATTGTATGAATCTATCTGTTCTTTGCTAAAGATTTCTTTTAGCACTTGATGCGTTGGTTGACTGGGACCGTACGTTCTCTGGAGCAGGTCGAGAGCGTCTTTCCAGGTGGTAGTGGTATCCATAACACCGCACCACCAGGTGCCGACTGGTTCTTCCAGTAGGAGTGGTAACCCCCGAAGTGCTGTTACATCGGTAACATTCTCACAGTCTTTGTAGATGCTGATGCTATTGATGAACGTGTGGACATCCGTCGTACCATCGTAGCGGGTTGTACATTTTGAGAAAGATCCGGCCTGTTTGGGAATTGACATTTGCTGCCCTAGGCCCTGTATCATTTCTCTGATTTGTTCCAGACTGAGTTGGAATAGTGGCTGATGTTGTTCGTCGGTTTCGTTCAGCATCTTACGGGCCTGTGACCTTGTCACAATTGATCTAGTATTATCCGTGGTTGCTAGCGTCAGGCCACTTAGTTGGGCGCCACTTGTAAAGGGTTAACTGTTTTATTGATGAATTAGGTAATAAATAACAAACAATAATGGTTGACACAGTAACAATATAAGTTCAAAAGTTCATAAGTCCTCAGACAGCTGCAGGTACACGATAACACAAAAAAAATGGCACAAGGTAAATAATAACGAAAAGTCCAAAACGCGAAAACACTTGGTTAGGTCAAACTGTTAGTTCATCTGTTCTTACAAGAAGATGCAGACTAGGTGTGAGCTTGAGACTGCCTGCTTCAATTTCCCAGTTTGCTTTTGTACTCTCATGAGATTAACTTCATTAGGGAGTGGTAACTTTGGTGTTATACTGGTTCGACTATAACTTTATTAGGGAGTGGTAACTCGCAGTATGCGCGCTGTGCAGGAGGTTGTAGTCTTAGCTGTGTAGTTGCTTGAGCTACCGTTAGCAATTCTGTTCAATGCATTGAAACAAAACCACTCGCCTGGGCGGCTCGTGGTTTTGATACAATGATTTCACAGAATTGCCAAGCAACCAACGCTCGTAGCAATCTTCAAATTTTATCGGCAAAATTATACAGTGCCTTCATTAATGATTGATACCCACGTGACCTTTGATCCGTGGTGTCCTTGGGAGTTTCAGATTTAAATGTTGAAGTCAGGTAGGATTGGTACTCGTTGTAACTAAACTAAGTAACTAGTCACTAAAGTTACTGTCAATTTAGGTACATACAACCAGTTAGGGAATTATTAGATAAAGATTTACCAACTGTGAAAGTTGGGTTGCCTATATTTTGTGGTCACGTGGGTATCAATCATTAATGAAGGCACTGTATCTCTTATGGTATTATAAACGAGAAAACAACATTCGCATTTACATCTGTCATTACGGTTTGAAGTTTATAACCGATTATTAAAATCTATTATTTTTAAAATGTATTCAACGAAAGAAAAAGTAGAAAAGATAAAGTGCCTTGTTTAGCGTAAAATATGTTCCTATTACCTACTCGTTTTATTGCTTTAAAAAGAAAAAAAATGTAATGAGACAGAAATGTCAGTGTGTTTGTGTGATTTTATAATTCCATGGCATCAGTGATTTATTTTTAAAAAGACCATTTTTAATTCCTTCTATTTCTGCGCTTCCGGAAAATGTAAAATTGTAAATAATAGTATTAGAAGATGCAGAATTTATTTCTCTACAAAAAACCTAAACACACTTTTGCTCTAAAATAATTAGGGGAGCCAATAATTGAACATTAAGAATTTTCCATTGAAATCCCTATGTTGCGTCGCTCAAGTTACCACCCGGTATAAATCATTTTGCATTTGTTATTAAATATTTTATAAATGCTTTTGACAATGGCACATTGATGCCGAAATACGTATAAAGCAAATAAATCTTATTATTTCCCGTTAAAATCGATATTTTATTTAATATTTATATATAATCATGGATTTTAACAAAGTGACGCTTGAGAATGTCAATAAACAAGGAGATAACCCACAGGCAATTGTCATGTAACCAAATTTTTTAACAAAGGTAAAGTAGGATCGACTATTATTTGTCGGGTCCAAAGTCCAGACTGTGGTATGAAGTAAGTTAACTCGGCTCACTGTAATTCGAGACCTTCTACTGTTTTGCACCAGCGATACCAAAACAGTTTTAAGCTATCTATTTGAATATTAATAAAAATATTGGTCATAAAATCAGAACATGTTGGGAACCGCTGCTGTTGGGAACCCGAATCGCTATCCCAACAGCAACTTTCTGTCAATCACATCTACCTGCTTCGTTCGCCACCGTACAGGACCAACTTAACCGATGTCGCCGTGACGTAAAGAAAAAATCTAGACATACGTTTGTATTGTACATGTTGGAGGTTATACTATATAAAGAGAAAGTAAACAATAAAAGGGGTACGTGTATTCTTCATTGCTACAAGCGACTAAAAATAATCACTCCGAGTTTATCCATGACAACTGACCGTTAGTTAGAGCATTGAATATAGTAGTAGGTCAGAATGTTTATTCCAATGGTAAAGATTGTGCCTAGTTTTGTCATCTGTAAAAGGGCCGGTAGATGGGGCAGTAATATAATATTCAGATTTTTTCGGATGCATTAATCATTTGTCAACAAGGGTTTTAATCTGTGGATTTTTTTCCTTGTTACAACTTTCACTCAACAGAGTGCAATGACGTACATACAGTGAAGTCCATTTATTATGCAATATAGGCATGTTGCAAGTTAATTGGTGTACGCACTTTACCATTGGAATATAGGCAACCCATTATACACTGCTAACCACTCTTGCCCCTGCCTACTGATGAATTTAAATTTTCAATTGTCAGGAATGTATTATAGTTCAGTCAAATTAGATCAGAAAACGGCGATTTGAAAAAATAATCGGTAAAAAGCTATAAATTGGTGGAGACCTTTATTTTGACATACTATTGAACATACTGAAAGTCCGGACCGCTATCTGCATGGCTCGATGCGCCATCTTGGAAAAAAGATGCTCCAATTCAGTTTTTTCCTCATTCCTCGGTAATCATTAATCCTATAGTGTTGACGGTTATTATAAAAAATAAAGCTCATTAAATTGTCTATAAAAAAGGCACAATACATTTTTTTCATATCTTTAATAGTTTCTCTGTAATACACCGATGATTCATAAATAATGTTTATTTCTGGACTGTACTCTTAAACGATGTTAGCCTATCTAAAAAATTTGAGGCTAAAGGTTTTACCGTTAAACAAGCTGCAGACGACGCTGATACTCTTATCATCACGACAGCGATAGAAGTATCTTCCTCCGAAGAAGCTGTAATTGTTGTGGAGGACATAGACTTTCTCGTTCTTCTAATTGCTCTAGCTCCACTAGAACGGAATATTAATTTCCTAAAATCTGGAAGAGGAAAAACCGAACGCAAAATCTACTGTTCTCGTATATTACAATATGGAGGACTTCGAGATATAATTCTATTTGCCCACGCGTTTAGTGGTTGTGATACAACATCGTATTTCTTCCAAAAAGGAAAACTAAAATGCTTTAAACTGTTGAGGGAACGAAAACATTTACATAAAATCGTAACAACACTACTGCCATGGTACATCATGTCTAAATTCAAGTGATGCTTTTCACATGGAAAAGGAGAGTTCCATTGAGGGGAAGCTTCAGGAAAATGATTTCTTCGTGGACGATATTGAAGATGTAGATGATGCTCCTAGCCCTACAGATTCACAACCAGGAACCGTGTCAGAATAATCTTAAACTGCACGAGTGATTTTTAGGACAGCCTGACACAAAATGTAAATATCCATATATTAACTAGCGTATTACAGAGAAACTATTAAAGATATGAAAAAAATGTATTGTGCCTTTTTTATAGACAATTTAATGAGCTTTATTTTTTATAATAACCTTCAACCCTATAGGATTAATGATTACCGAGGAATGAGGAAAAAACTGAATTGAGGCATCTCTTTTCCAAGATGTCGGATCGAGCCCTGCAGATAGCGATCCGGACTTTTAGTATGTTCAATAGTATGTCAAGATAAAGGTCTCCACCAATTTATAGCTTTTTACCGATTATTTTTTTCTGTTTTGCTAATTTGACTGGGCTATTATTATTATTGTTTTTTTTCCTATTAAATTTTTTTTAACTAAGAACATGTTCTATTTTGAGGTTAAACTTTCATGTGTTGCTGATTTCGGTTAGATCATAGATGGTTAGATAAAAAAAAAACTAGCTAACTGTGTAATGGGTTGCCTATATTCCAATGGTAAAGTGCGTACACCAATTAACTTGCAACATGCCTATATTGCATAATAAATGGACTTCACGTAGATACCGTAGATACCGGCATTTATTAACTGCGTTCGCCGTTCGGAAATATCCGAATGAGAGCCGATCGAGCAACTGCGGATTTTGGTCACGTGGTTTCCAATCATGTCAAGTTAGGTTCATAGGTTAGGTTATAACATTTCGCAGTCATAATATTGAGGTGCTGGTTAAAATTTATGCCTGTATTATCTTTGGTGTATGCAAGGCCCCACTCCAAGAGTATATCTTGATACACTAATTGTGGAGTTACAAGATGCAGAAACTAACAAGATACTGAAAGAGGAGGTCGTGAAGGTATGTATTATTAAATTATAATTATTACTGTTAGCGTTGGATCATAACCAGCACATTTCTTATTGTATATTTTAGATGCAGTAGGTATATGCAACAACTATTTTAGATAACATATTAAAAGAACGAAAGGCTGAGAGCGTGTGTGCGCCGAAGACAAAAAAATAATTTGGACAAAAATGATCGCACTGGTTTGTGAATACAACTAGTTGAAGAACATGAAGAAGCTCAGAGAAGTCTAAAAAATATGTTTGGTCAAAAATTGCTCAGAAAATCAACTGCACTGGTACTTCTAATGTTACATGGCAACAATGTGATAGGTACCAAATGGAAAGGATTGAATAACACTTATAAAGATATTAAAGAACACAATTCCACTAGTGGTAGAAATAGAAAAAAATGGGAATACTTATATCTAATGCATAAAATTATATACAAAAGCCTGAAATTTCAGCACCCGAGCAGCTGCAGGAATCGGAAAACAGTTCAACATCTGAAGAACCTGCTTTCAAGAAAACAAAATATTAATCCACATAGGTACATGAAGAAACATAATTAATAACATTGTGTCAAATGTTGAAAGGCGACATCGTGAAAGGATGGATCAAGAAAACAAGTTTCTGGATACATTCTAAGAATTGGTGAAGGTGCCTATTGAGTAAGAATAAGAAGTGTGCATATACCATAATGTGAATTAAAATGTTTCAGGTTTATAATATAATTTAATAATATTAATAATTACTAGTATAATAGGTATATCACTATACTTACTCCAATAATGAGTTAATAAACAATAAATAAATAGCACAATTTTTTTTATTTTATTAAATAACTTAAAACGATTAATTATAAAAGGAATAAATGTGCTAGTAGTGGAAAAAATAGTACCTATATAAACGACGGTAGAGAAAACTTATCAGCTCGGCTGAGAAAAATGTCTTCTCTACCTTGGTGTATAATATACTATTATGCACTCAAAATGTTTCTCATTGTGAATTATATTCTGCACAACTGGTCACTTCAATAATCATGGCTTCGTCGAAATAATGAAAAGCAGCAGAAATTGTGATTTAATGATAATGCAGTCATACAAATATAGGAAATGCGGAATGTTAAAAAAACTACCATGAAGCAGTATCCCGGAACAGTGTGTACGTCAGAAAATATGAAAACAAGTTCCTATAAACATGGGTCCAGAAATGCTTCCTAAAGGAGCTGGGGCCCTGTGAAGATACTATCCAAAACTTTGTTTTTATTTAATATCTCAGAAAGTATTCGAGATACAGCGATCAGTTTTGGCATGCGAGTTAGTGTTAGAAGCGCCATTATAACGTGCTAACAACTAAAACGATAATCTGGCAGGGACGTGCGAAAATAGGGGGGAGGGCGACCATTTCCCCCCCCCCATTTTTTATTAGCAACTATTCCGAATTTTTTAAATTAGGAATCTATTATATAGTCAAAATTACATAAAAAAGGTCCTCTTCTTAGAAACCCGTAGGAGCAACCATGTCCAAAGAAAATTGCTTCAAAAATTATATGCATGAAAAAACAAAAATTTTCATGCACATAATTTTTCTCGGACACGGTTGCTTCTACGGGTTTCTAACAAGAGGACCTTTTTTATGTAATTTTGTCTAAATAATAGATTCCTAATTTAAAAAATTCGGAATAGTTTCTAATAAAAAAATGGGGGGGGCAGGGGTCTCCCTCCCCCGTATTTCTGCACGTCCCTGGCAGATTTTCGTTTTGGTTGTTAGCACGTTATAATAGCCCTGTTAACACTAACTCGCATGCCAAAGTTGATCGATGTATCTCGAACACTTTCTGAGATATTAAATAAAAAGCAAGTTTTGGATAGTATTTTCACACGGCTCCAGCTGCTTTAGGAAGCATTTCCGGACCCATGTTTATGGAAACTTTATTTCATATTTTCTGACGTAGAATGGCCTCCAGAAATTAATGACTGTAGTTTAAAAACACCCTGTATAGCCCGCGCATTTTACACGTCCATATTTGGTAAGGTACCTACACTTAGGCACAAATTACACCGGCCGCTCAAGAGTTAAAAATGTTTCCTTATTTATTTTACTGTCTGGGTAAAAGTGCAGATGACAATAAGGCAATACATTTTCCCATTTTATTGTGTTTACCTTAATTTAATGAACTGGTTAATGCAAAGTTACCAACATTTAATGAACTTTAGCTTTATTTATTATATTAGTAGGAGAAACATACTTTATGTACCTAATTCTTCATTTCAAAGAACACCCACTGAAATACAAGTTGAAGAGAAATAAAACGTTTATAAAAATGTCTTCTCTTACGAACATTTACGCAATCTACTGAAGCGGAACTGCTCTTATCAAAAGAACTGTAAGCCCGAAATGTTATGCAAAAAAATATCAAATTATAACATAAACTATGAAGCAGGAATAATGCTAAAATATGAATAAACATTGGGTAATATGCAAAATATGAAACTTTTATCAGTTTTATGCTACTTTCAAAAATAACATAAAAATTAGAAAATACACTGAAAAACATGTTTATTTTTACAATTTGTTGTTACAATAAATCACTAACAATTTCTCTAGATTTTCAGGCAGAAGCCCTTGTCTTTTATCGGTCAATATATTTTTGAAATCACAGGATGTTACTGGCGCAAATTAAAAATTCGAAATATGATCATGTTTAATTTCTGAAATTTATTTTTCTTTGCTAAAAACTAATTTATGTTGCTATTGATCTTCTTACAATAAGAGAACAATCAAAGGATTGTTCTTAGTATAGGTTCTTATTTTTTGTAGCTAATCCGAGACCCACTTAAAACCCTACCTTGGACAGATTATACCGAGAAATGCTACAGGATTTAGAAACATTATGATGCTTTCCAAAAATATTCTCAAGAACTTTTTTAATATCACTTTTACGAAAGTTATTTTAAAAATTAAAGAAAATATGAAATAACTATAGAAATCTTTATAAAAATATGAACTAAATATGAAGATTTTTATAAAATATGAAAATTTTTCGTAAATATAAAAAAACAACCAAAATATAATGAAATATGAAAAATTTTATTGCACTAATTAAATGTATCTATATCTACTACCAGAGGTGAAAATTCTAAATTTCGGAACAATCTAAGCATTTTTGAAGAATATGAAATTTCATAAATTTCCGGGCTCTAGTAATGAGAAAGCTAAGCTATTAAACTGAAACAAATTATAATTAATAAAGGAAAAATAGTTTTATAAGCTTTAGAAAAAAGGGCCATACTACCTATAGGTTTTTTGTAGAGAAAAAATTCTGCGTTTTCTCATGCATTCATTTTTAATTTTATAGTTTTTCAAAGGCTGAGTAATGAAAAAATAGGTAAAACCAGTGGTAAAGCTGTTTTGACGAAAATCTCTAGTGCCTTGAAATGGAGTTGACAACTGCCGTTCAGTGATATCTTATTGTTACCATTTCCTAAATAATCGCATTTTATGATTTCCAGTTTTTTTCGTATTAAATAAACGTTGACAGTACAAGGCGGCATTCTGATGAACAATAGATTGTCATTCCAAGGCACTGCAGATAGGATTTATTATTTTTTGATTTCCCGGTTTCTGAACAAACGTCATGCAAACCTCTTGGCATTTCCGATTGATTTTGCGTAAACTTTTTTTTTTTAGCAATTTTATCGATTTTAAATTTTATACATTAACTTTTGGGTTGCTATAATAAAATTATGGTTCATTTGTATAAATACGAAATATTCAGTGTAATGCCATTCCGCAAAGGCGCCCTCTGTAGATGGATAGCGGTGACAGTTGTTATTGTAAATTGTATATTTTTGAAATTACTAAATTTTAGGGGCGACACCTATCGAAAATGTTTGGCGTAACTTTAAACGGCCGCTACGGTGGCGCCCACTGGAAAATAACGGCCGTGGAACATTCTCAAAGTTGGGCGCTGGTATAAGCATTCTGTCCTACTACTATATTCAATGGTTAGAGTAACTGGGAGATAAATCCGATTTGAAAGAGCGCCCCTTAAAATACAATACCGTGACCTGCGCTACCGCCGTGGCTGTTAAAATACCACTCTGCACTCTACGCATCTGATACGTCTTATAAGTTGACGCACGTTAAGGGTGCACATACGTCATCAATTTTTTAATGGCGTCCATGACGTCATGAATTACTCTGTCTATATTAATTTATTGTTTCTCAAAACGTCGTTTGCTTTAAATGTATAATGTATCTCTCAAACTGTCAGAGTGACGTTTGAGCAATATAAACACAATTTAAAAAACAACAACGATCATGTGCTTGAATAGAAACTTCTAGGACGAAAAAAACACTAATTAGTAAACGTTTTTATTTTTTTGCAGGAATAATATGAATACAACTAATTAATAAAAATAGTAACTGTAAAATAACATTCTATGGGCTTATAAAAAACATACTTTTAATATTTAAGGCCCCTGTGGAGTGAGATGCAACCCGTTTAACAAACAATCTATTAATTCGCGGTTTTTTCATTTATTTTTGCAAATACAGAAAAAAGGGCTCCGTACGCACGTATATACTCTATGTCTGTATATACTTGTGCATCGAAATCGTTTTCAAAGTAATTTAGTAAAAAGTAATCTTTGACATAAGCTTCAAGGTTCATGTTGAAACTTATGTCAAAGATTACTTTTTACTAAATTACTTTGAAAAAGTTTTCGATGCACAAGTATATACAGACATAGAGTATATACGTGCGTACGGAGCCCTTTTTTCTTTATTTGCTAAAATAAATGAAAAAACCGCGAATTAATAGATTGTTTGTTAAACGGGTTGCATCTCACTCCACAGGGGCCTTAATACGTACCTAATTCACAAAAAAAATACAGTTTTATACTGTTTCAAGATTGGTACTACAAAATTACCAGAAAATGCGATTGATGACTGTGTTACTGCATGACACAGTTGGTAGTCTTTGGTGTGGTCATAACTGAACGCCCGGTTCACGATCAGGAATCACAACGTGTTCAGTATAGATTGTTCAACGTGTGAAATTAATTTCTATCTGAAAATTATTTAAATAGCAGTTATCTGAAAATCATTTTGATTTTGCTATAGTTTGTAATAAACATAACTAAATTTTCCTAATTTATTTAATTTTACTTCATAATGGTTTTGGATATTGATTTATTTCGAATAGAGAAAGGTGGAGATCCTGAAAAAATTCGTGACATTCAGAAGAAAAGATTCAAAAATACAGCATTAGTTGATGAAGTAGTGAACAAAGACACACTGTGGAGGCAACTTCGACACAAAGCTGATAACTGGAATAAATTAAAAAATGTGTGTAGCAAAGCAATTGGAGAGAAAATGAAGAAAAAAGAAGCGCCAGGGGATGCAAATGATGCAATACCAGAAGCAATTATAGCTCAATTAGAAGAATTAAAAATTGATAGTTTGACTCCCCTTACTGTTAACCAGATCAAGAAAGTAAGTTGTACTACATACATTTTAAAGCAATTAAGTAAAAGAAAAAGTGTAAAATAATAGTCGAGTAAAGCTATGGTACCTTATGATGGTAAACTTACTCTTTTATTGTTCAAGTTTGTTGATCGATGCAGACAAACTAAAGGTACTGTTAGGCCCACGGTTGGTAGCAGTCGGTAGGTTTGATGGTCCTGTCAAAGAGAAAACACATTAAAGTTTTTCTTAAAAGCCATCCTTATTTTTATATATGTACCTATTTTCCAACTCATAATTTAACTATATTATGATGAGTGATTACATATTTTTATTGCACTTTTCTACTTAAAACTTGCCAAATGTGATATAATTTGTGTTAATCTTAATTTTACTTATGCATTTCAGTTTAAATATGCACCGAATTGTAAATACTTTACATTTTAGATTCGAGCTTTAATAGATGATGCTATTCTTAACAACGATAAAGAACTGTTGCTTACAGAAAAAAACAGAAATGCAGCGTTGAGAGAAATAGGTAATCATCTACATGAATCTGTTCCTATCGATGAAGATGAAGATAATAACAAAGTGGAACGCACTTTTGGAGATTGTAATCTTCAGAAGAAATATTCGCATGTGGATTTAATATGCATGATTGATGGTAATATTGTAGGTCATTTGGTTTTTTGCACTTATAACATAACATTTTAGGAATGGATGGCGAAAGAGGAGCCACAGTATCTGGAGGAAGAGGTTATTATTTAACTGGTCCTGCTGTATTTTTAGAAATGGCTCTAATTCAATTTGCATTAAGGAGACTACATAGCAAAGGTTACAAACCACTTTACACTCCGTTTTTTATGAGAAAAGAGGTAAACATAGTTATAGTCTGTCTTCTCACCAGTGTACAGTCTCAAAATTGAATGTAGGTATTAAACATGCATTCGATTTATAGATATTTTGCCACTTTTTTCTATACAACAAATGTTGTTCAATTTTAAAATTCAGGGCATATTAAAATCGTAGTATTAAATTAGTATTTTAAAATAAGAATCCTACCTTTATGTTATTATTATTCAGTGTGCAATAATTTTATAATTCTGTTGATATTGTTACCTTTCATGTAAATTGAATTGGCAAGTAGGAAATAACTTTGAATTCCTACAATGTTAAATTTCCTGTTTGAGTTTGAGAATAGACACCAAGTATACAGGGTATTTCACAAGGAAATGGAATAATTTAAGGACATGTCTAGGAAGCCAAAATAAGCAAAATAAGTTCATATGTTCAAGTCCGATTAGATTCCATTAAGAATTCTGCAACTTTCATTAGATGAATAAACGTTCACTAAAACTCGCTACTAGTTCAGTTTATAAACGCGCAAATAAGCGTATCGAAGTGGGCAGTGGTGTTTTTGAAAATTTGTTGTGAATTATAGTATATTAAGTATTTAGAACGGTAAGGACATTTTACCGATCGAAGACAATAGTTTGGAGGAGGAGCGCAGCGACGACTCCAATTATTGTCTGAGATCGGTAGTCCTTAACGTTCGTGATGCTTATGACGTTTTTTGCGCTACTGAATCAGGTAAAAAGAATTTTTAATAAATTAATAATTAATACAGATTCAAATGCGATAATTGTCAGTCTCCGCATCACGTTGCCGTATTGTCGATTGATATATTGCGTTTCTATAGCAATCTGTAAACAGTTACCGCCATTGCAGTTTTTTGTGAAAATTATTTTGAGTTCCGTGCTAAAAATTAATGAAAATGATTCCGAAAACGAAATAAAAGAAGCTTGGAATGTGGGGTGTTCGGTTCGCATTCCTGATAAGTCTAGAGAGACGCTACGATGGTACCTACAATCATTTTAAAAATTGGTGTACCAAGAAAAGTACAAATATTGATGAAAAATCTTTGCTGGCGTACTTTGTTACAAGAAATGAGAAATTAAAAGCTCCAGGATTTGTTTTAACTAACATTGGAAATTGCATTCATTTTATTTAACTAAACTGACATTTGTGACTGACATTAATTTATCAAATTACATGGCACATTCGTTTTGAGTAAATTTACTTACCGTTCTAGAACCCCAAAGTATTTTACCGACGACTTTATCCTTAGCAACTAGTAAACATAACTTACTGTCTTGGAAACAGCCGCGGTAAACAATGAAATAGAGCACAGTAGCGCAAAAATGTTATTTGTTTATTTTTCTAATGAATTTAAAAAAAAATTTCTTTAGTTTTTAACTTACAATAAATTAATCAAAGTATCTCTAAAACAAATGAAAATAAAATTGTATTTCATATATTTTCTCCTGTATACAAATTACGCTTGGCTATTTACAGATTATGCAAGAAGTGGCACAATTATCGCAGTTTGATGAAGAATTATATAAAGTAATTGGAAAAAGCAATGAAAAAGGAGATCAAGAAGTAGAAGAAAAATATCTCATTGCCACATCTGAGCAACCTATAGCTGCTTTTCATCGGGATGAGTGGATACCTGAAAATGCACTTCCCATCCGTTATGCAGGCTTATCCACATGTTTTAGGCAGGAAGTGGGATCACATGGTAGAGATACGAGAGGCATTTTCCGAGTTCATCAATTTGAAAAAGTATTTACCTTCTTTTAGTTTTGCATGTACAGTAATTTTCATGTCTGGGCCATGAGTAATGATGTGATACAGACAGTAAATGTTTGAGATCATTTCTTAACAAAAATTTCCTAGTGGTACAATTACAATCAATCAACGTTTTTAGTACACACTGCCAAGTGGTAGGGTCTTCTAATTAAAATAATAGTATGTATTCTGAATACCTATATCTTTTATAGGGCAGCTTGTGTAAGACACAGATTGATACTAAATTTTAATTGTTACTCTATTAGAAATTGTAGAATTTGTTTTCCACTTTGTTTTTATTCGTTTTAAATTTTTATGACACTAATGCCATACTGTGCTAATGCCTTCTAAACTTTGCCAAGAAGGCTAGAGAAACATACCCAGTGTGAGGCTAGTAGCGCGTGACGTCGTCAACCATACGCGACCTGTAAAATACCATTGTCTTGACACTTTAAACTAAAATGCAACAAAAACCCCGCTAGATGGAATAAAATACTATAAGACGAAAGTTGCAGAAAATAAAATTTCCTACAAGAAAGCATATCTCTAACCTTAATAGTATGGGCCTGCCTGGGAACTGTTAGACTATAAATTTGTGCGTGCTCTATTTAACGTATTGAGAAGCGCATTAGCTCACACTCACTCTTACAGGTTGAAATTTTACATACCTACTTAAGTATTTTGGACTACAGAAACTTTATTAGGAACAAATGTTCGTGTGAGTCAAATCTTTTTAATGCAACTTGAAACAGAAAATTTATGTCGTGAAAAAGAAACTTACAGTTAATTAAAGAATAACCTTTACTAAATTTCCTGAACTTGTTCTTGAAAAACAATAAAATAATACTGTTTTCTAATCATGAAATTACTCCTCAGCCTTTGCAGTCACCGACATACAAATTTTAATATTTTCATATATTTAGCTTCAAAGAAACGAAATTACATTTCTTGCAGATTAAAAAAATGTTGCTCAATTTTCAAGTGTTTATGGTTGTAACTTTATTTAGCACTTCAGTTTCATAGAACATCTAAACAAATTAATTTAGAAGTAATTTAATTACTGCAGGAACAAAATACTAGAACACATTTTAAAATAATCTAATGTAATCTGTAATCTAATAATGATACTCGCACAGCAAGTGGATAGAGGTCTTATAGGGTCTTATAGGGTCACTGAAAATAAAAGAGGTGTAGTTGCGTCGTCATGTAGGTAACTTTGTTGTTGACGTGACGCATGTTAAACAATTCCCTGTGTTTGCACTCGCCTGATAATTTTGAAATTATTTATGTAGGTACCTACTTTGTTTATTTATTAAAATATCAAGATCAAGTTTTTCATGTTTCTGCTTGCAATAATATGGTCATTATACCACATCATTTTAATTTATACCATTTTAATTAGTGCCGGGCACGAAAACCGGTTAACCGATCAAGCAGATACTATTTGAAGCGCAAACCGCAGTTATGAACACCAGAAAACCGGTAGATCAGTCATTCAGACTACTAAATAACCATTTTAGAAAACTGATCGATCAACCAGTCATTCGTTTTGACTAAAAATCCCTGACTATGAATACCTACGCGAAATAATTTTCTATTCTTTTCAGACTATTGAATAGTCGTTTTTGAAAACCATCAGTCGCTTAGACTATAATCGAAAATCATCATTTCTGTTATTCAACTCAAATGGGCGGTTTTTGAAAACTGTTTCAATTGTAATACAAATAGATAATAATAACTAATAAAAAATAAGAAATCACTGTTCAAAATAATATAAATGTTATTAAATGAAAAAATAAAGAAATGTAAATTTAGGACTTAGATTTTAGTATAAAATTTAACGTAAACACCACTGGACTAAATTTTACTTTTAAATATTTAATTTAACCGATGCATTTTAATCAGTTTAGTCCCTTTGTGATTTCATATTACTGCATACTTTTATAGGGTAAGAGAGAATTCGCGTTGCCCCTCCAAAGGCATTCTGGAAGGTTCCAGCTTCTCGGTAACCACGCAATTTGAATTTTGCCGCCGCGCCGGTGTCTCTGACCGATTTTTGTTGTTCGGCCATGCAATACATAATAAGGATCAATCGGTCGGTTGCTTTCAATCAGTCGGTCATACATAACCGACTGCGAACGATTGAACGTCTACCGGTTTTAGTAGTTCAGTCATAAACCGATTGAAAACCAGTTTTTTTCGAAAACGATTATTATTTTTAATAACCGATCAAAAATCTGAAAAGTCCCAGCACTAATTTTAATACCCAATGCTAGAAACAAATTTATGAAACCTGTAACTTATGTATTCGATAAACACATTAAAGCAATCCATGCCTTATCACGTGACCCTCATTGAAAGCCCTGATTGGCCTATACATAGTTTGATTGCGTGACCTGTCATTGAATTGACTTATTGACTGTTTATCAAATACATAAGATATGTATGTGTTTTGTAAATTTGTTTCTAGCAACTGGCAATTAGTAATAAATTTTTTCTACTCCATGCATTGTAAGTGACTGCAGTGGCGGCGCTAGCGGGGGGACCGAGGGGGCCGATGCCCCCCTAGATATTAACACGGCCCCCCTAGTTTTTTCTTCAACAAAAATTGTCGGTCAACTGTTGATTACTCACTGTACCTTTATTGTCCTTTTACCTAGAATCCTGCACTGATGGAGTTATGGCTGCCCCCTCACAATAAATGTGGGCCCCTCAGTGAACCCCCCAATTTAAAATGCTAGCGCCGCCACTGAGTGAGAGTGACTATTATGACATTGATTTGATGGAAGTAGGTACATGCTGGGTACATGCTACTGAACGCTACTACTATTAGTATAATTCCATGTGTTAATATAATCATAGTTTGAAAACCTATTATTAAAAAAGCACTGGTATGTAGGTAATACTTGCTTTTGTGGAACCTAAGGTATAGTAATTTCTTTAAAAGTTTACTAAATATTCAAATCTATTGTTTAGTATTTTTGCTATTTAGAATAAATATAAAAAAATTTATTACTAATTATTTTCTATAATTATATATAATTTTAAATACATAAAAGTAGGTATTAGTTAAGATAAATTGTCTAACAAAATCAATCGCTAATCGCAACTACAATAACTAATTTTGAAAAACATCTAAAATTCCATAACATATCCCATCATAATCACACATAACCTACCAGTAGATGTGAAGGCGCGGCCGTGGTCGTGTGGATGAAGATCCGCATGGCACCGGGGCGACACGGGTTCGATTCCTCGTTGTAGCCTGGGTTTTCAAAAATTCTGGAGCAACGAGGAATCAACTCGTTAATATAGTTGGGGGGGTTTTCAAGGGTGGGGCATGTTAGACCCGTGAATAGCGCTACGTGCGCTGAGCCGGGATAAGTGGGGAGGGTGGAATCATGGAGTTGCCTTTGGCAACTCCAGGATTCTTTAAAAAAAAAAAAAACCCAGTAGATGTAGCTTATGTATGTTTATAAAAATTACATCATCTACAAATTTCTGACTTTAATAAATATTCTTTTTTTATTTTAAGGTTGAGCAATTTTGTTTAACATCTCCTCATGATAATAAATCTTGGGAAATGATGGAGGAGATGATTAGTAATGCAGAAGAATTTTACAAATCATTAGAAATTCCTTATCGTATTGTTAACATCGTTTCCGGAGCTCTAAATAATGCTGCCTCAAAAAAACTGGATTTAGAAGCATGGTTTCCGGGGTCTGGAGCATTTAGAGAATTAGTATCCTGTAGTAATTGTCTTGATTACCAAGCAAGAAGATTGTTGGTAAGATACGGACAAACTAAGAAGATGAATGCAACTACCGACTATGTTCACATGTTAAATGCAACCATGTGTGCGGTAACCAGAGTTATATGTGCAGTGTTAGAAGTCCATCAATCAGAAACGGGAATTAGTGTCCCTAAAGTTTTAAGAGAATTTCTGCCTGAACCGTATCAAAATGAAATTCCATTTGTCAAAGCTGCTCCAATTGAAGTTGCAAAGGATTTGAAAAAAAAACAAAAGAAGCAAGGTGGTGGAGAAGAATAAAAATGCTATGCTTTATAATATTAATTAATATTTGATCGCTTAAATAAATCAGAGGTACTTGAAATGTATTGGTATAATATATTTTGTATTTAATTGTATTTATCTTGGCAGATATTCCTTAAAATACAGTAGGGACTCGGTTTATACTTCAGTAAAGCATTGGAATATAATACAAGGTGATTTATTATTAGGGTATAAATTTTGAACTACATATTCAGGAGGATAATCTGAACTAAAAACACTCGTAAACTGATATCCCATCTTGCTTCGTTTTAAAATTATAGCGGTTTAAAGTTTACCAAACTAAAATGATAAATTACTTATTTATATTTTTGTAAGCAATTAAAATGATAAATATGGTTATAAACAAGCAAATCATAGGTGTTCAAATGACCTCCTCCAGCCTGAATACATGCATTACAGACTGACAAACATGCTGAATGTTATAGTTGTTTCGGATTTCAGCAGAGGAATCGTTAATTCCTTGTTGCAAATATCCATAGCAAGGGAAAAAGGTACACTTACACACACATCTTTATAGTTTTAATGCAATAATGGAATTTTCTTAAAACTTTAAAATGGACTGGGCAGGATGGTTTGGTGGCGATCTCCACCTGGGCCAACAGCCCGATACGGGCCAAAAATCAGAAGTTTCTTTGGTCCAAACAAAATTTTTCTAAATTCTAATCATAATTGAATTTATTGACATTCTCAAGCGTTACTTTGTTAATGAGGAAACACAGCATCGATATACCGACAATCGATATTTGTTTTATTGTAGTTTATACCTGATCCAAAAATCCAATCCGTAGCATCGACCTCTGTCTTCAGCTCAATATGCATAAATATAAACATGGACACGTCACTCGTCTATTTTTTAATGCAATATTGGGTATTATTGTTTGATTACGATCAGTCAAATCAAATGGGCGGTTGTATCATCCATATTATCTAAGGTTCCCATCTGTAAAATCTTTAAATCAAGACAAGAAGCTCGAAAACCCCAAAATTTTGAGCTGGAAAATTTTCAGCTTACAAATAAAAGAACCTCAAATTCTAATATAATATACAGTGTGTTTATGATGAAAGGAATAAATTCGATAAAATCGTAGCTATTGTTTTTTATCTAAAACGCTCCAATTTTATTCTCTTCATCATGTTGTATGATGTAACCTACATAGGAAAAGTTGACAAACGTATCTCTAAAAATAGTTCAGAAAATGTTAATTAAGATATTTTTGTAAAAGACAAATTTCAGTTTCTTCAGAAGTAGGCACTTGCAGATATCTTGATACATTTTTATAAAGAGGCATTACATTTGCACAACTTTTCTCTCTTTGTATCTCTTAAGGTATAAAGGTAGTCGAGAGATCCCCATTTACAGTCAGTGAAAAATGTTTTCACCAGTGTTGTACCACTAACCCGCTTTACTGAGAAGCATAACATTTTTTTATATTTGATTTCATCTTGTTAACAGCGTTACCAACATACCTATATAAAACAATAAAAACGGCGTTATATTACCCCTTATATTTCTCAGAAAAGCGGGTTCAGTGGTATCATACTGGTGAAAACATTTGTCACTGACTACATCATCTTATCTGGGATACCCTTGTATTATTGCAATAGTTGTATGTTTTTGTTACTTTTGGCAAGGAGTCCGCTTGCACCGAAGGAATCAAAATAGTTATTAAACATATTTACAATCAAATTACAAGGTATGAAAACTCCGCATCTCAAGAAAGTGCGATAAGTTCTTTAACACTTCCTCGAAAAAAAAAACAAAAATAAGACCTATATCCAAAATCTGCTGATAAAAAAATTAATAGACAGAAAGTAGTTCGAAATTTGAGGTTCAATGTCGTATAATCTGTTGGATCAATGATATAATTTTATTCATATTGTCAGGACACCGTGAGGAGACAAAAAAAGGCTTTTTTTCATTTAATAGTAGGTATAGGTACCCGATTTAAAAAAATTTACTGTATAGTCCTAAAATTAGTTGCAAAATTCCTTATCCTGGGTAATCAATGAAGGGCAAAGGCTCATTTCCATGATTACCTACTGTTTCCGTAAAATCATGATGGTGTGGCAACCATTGCATCATGTAGATAAAAGATAAATTGATATTGTTTGATATCGCCATGCTGAAAGGACTTGCTTGAGATAGATAGTCTACCTGCCAGCTGCTGGGAGCAACTGCAAAGACTAATATATTCAGAAAACTCCTGTGATGTTTAATTTGTCAAATGGCAAATTCAGTTGGTTAATATTACTTTATTCCCTAGGGAATAAAATAAAATGAAATTTTTTGCACATAAACTTTGTTGATAACGGTCAGCCAACTTCAATTAGATATTTGTACCGCGCCATCATTATTTGCAAAAATTATCATTTTCTTCTGTAATAATTATTACCTACCTAATGTAGGCGCTACGCGGTTGGGAAGAAAGTTTTGTATCCATCTCTGGAATTTAAGAAGTAGGTACTAATTGTTTATTCCCTTGATGTATAAATAACTAATGATGGAACAGATTTTATTACTCCCCCAGTTGATTTATAGGACAATATATTTTGTTTTAATACCGTCTGGCAGTGTCGAACTGGCCCACCGGGCAAATTCCCGGGGGGCCCACGCAGTTGGTCCAAAAGTTCTAAAAGTGCATTATTATACTTCATTTGGATTTTTGCGAAACATGTTTTCGAGGTAGTTTAAATTCAAAAAAAGTGGAGGTGCAAACCTCCCCTGGACTTTCCCATACTAAAAATAAACATTCGTTTTTGGTATTCAACAGTATTGTTCGCCACAACCGATAAACTAAACTTGAAAATTAGTATATGGAAAATTAACACAAGTGCCGATTGTGTTCATCTGCGCATGTGTGATTATTTATATTCATAGGCTGCTAGGATTAGCCGGCGACAAGGAATTCCCGTCCCGCGCATGGTCACTTGAACATATCGGCACATAAATTTCACCCTGCACTGTTTTAAAGTTCAATATTCACGAATTTCTCATTAACCGTACATTTTAGCCATATGAACACCTTATACTATGTGATAGACAATTCAATTTTGCATTCAATTATATAATAATATATAGGGTGTTTCATTTAAAATAACAAAGTTGCTTATTGTACTGTGAAAACCAAACACCCTGTATACGTGATATAAATTTAGAAAAATGCAAATCTATATACTGAACAACTTTTATATTTAAACTTCTTTCATATTTTGACTAATCAAGGCGCTATAGGAGCATCAATTTCCGATTTTCAAAATCTCGTAGAGGGCGCCACAGTGGAATTCTGGCGTTCATCAAAAAACAAAAATGTAGCTAATACCAAGCTGCATAAGTATAGAAAATTTAAACAAATTCCTTAGACCAGCTTTTTTGTAATAATTTTTCAAAAATTTCAAAATTTTTGGAAGAGCGCCGTTGCGACCGTTTTTGGATTTAGTAAATAATTTTTTTTCTTGGTGTAGTACAGCCAAAGGGCTTTCAAACAAGTTGTTGCGGAACCTGATCAGATAACTGGTTTTTGAGTTACGGGGCGTTAAAGTCGAAATTTTGAAAAATTCATAGCGACCGCCATTTTGAAGTTAGAGAGTCCGGTAAAAAACTGTTTCCCTTGAATTATGCCCTTATTTCATATCCCCTACTCAGATTTTCAAAATTCCGCTTCTGAAAAAAATGATACCAAAAAAACATGTCTAACTTCCGCTTCCGGTTTCGGATTTGTTTGAAAAGCTTATTTTGTCGATGAATTTTCGATATACCCCTTCATTTAAAATTTCATCAAATTCGGTTCACTAGCTTTTGCGTTAGAGGCGTTACATACCCACGCACCCACGCACCCACCCACCCACCCACCCACAGACAGACATTTTTTCTAGACCACTTTTTTGGGATCCTGGAGGTCCAAAAGACGTATTTCCGTGAAAATCTCGATTTCGAAAATTTTCATGATATCAATACTTCCCTATACCAGTAGTGGTATGGGAAAGTAAAAATTAACTATTTACAGTTAGGTATGTACCGAAAACTGTTTATGCTGTAGCGGCATAGTTAAAAGCACTAAAAGCAGAGAACGTGACCTAAACAATAGTTGGCAAAGATTCCAACTGCATCTGTACCTACTATATTGCAGAAGGTTTTATGATATGCAATAATAACTATCCAAATGTTACCCCAAAGGCCGAAACACCGCAGTTGCCAATTGGAAGGTTGATATTTTAATATACATAATTTAAAACATCACTAAATATTTTTATCAGCTTGGTTTTCAAAAACGTTAGGGCCGTTAGTCTAATACTCTAATATAATAAAATAAAGAAAGCAACTGTAGGTCCTGTGAAATAATTTGTGTCGTGTTTTATTTTTAAGAAATACTGATCGAAATACGTACGGAGGCGTAATTTATATAATTGCATTTATATCATTTGCTTACTAATTTAACCAGCCGTAGGTATTTTATATTTTCCAAATTAATCCAAAAAAATTTATTTTTTTGTAATTAACATAAATTTTGATTAATTTGGTGAGACAAATTAAATGTGTCTTTTAAAACAGTTCTGATGCTCTGATTGCGTTGTTTTTAAACATAGATGTCCGAGTCTGAAAGGCCAAAAAGAAAACGAATTTATAATTTAGGGGAGGAAAAAAGGCACATTAGTTCTCCATCAAAACAAGTTAAAATAGAAGAAAAATTTGCGTTTTTAAAAAAACATCCTATACAACCAATGCCAAGATGTTTAGAGCATACAAATTTGCCTTTTAAGGCAATAATTTAGAAGAGAATGTTAGGTACCTAACGGCGAACGTGTTACAAGAAATTGGTTGTCATATTGTTCTAATTTCTACTTCAAAGAAAACGAAAATTAAAAGAGACGAGAAAAAATGAAATTGAACGTAGCAAGTTAATAATCAAACGTATAATAGACATTATTTTTATACCTATTGCTAAACAAGGCATTGTATATAGCCGTTGATTCAATCAAGGATATAGCGGAAAGCGTATTAATTTCAAAATTTGATGATATTTTACGAAGCTAAACCCACAAGGATGGAAATGGTATGAATAAAACGACAAAAATACAGCGCATCTGATGGTACCAATAAAAATTTTAATGTTAGTACTTAGTTATCTTTTTCTGTAAAAAAAATTATAAAATAATGCTATTTTGAAATAATATAGGTTGCTATGATTGTCAACTTTTTTTTATCTGCCAATTATATTATTTGAAATCCGTCGATGTTTCTGTTATTAATATCAAACAAATAATATGAATAATAACGAGTATTCAGTAGAGCAGAGGGTTTTTATAATAAAGACCAGATAAAGACATTGCCATCCTTGTGGGTTTAAATGGCGAGCAGGAATCTATATAAAGATCAGTTACAATGCAATTCCCCTATGTTCGGCGTTCGGCTTTGAAAGTACCCACTCGGTATAACACCCTGTGTATAAATAAACATTCCTAAACATCACGAATTAAAATAGTAACTAAAATAATATCGATTGACTATGAATTAGTAACAAGTTCATTGTTTTTGTTGTTTTTTTAAATTAAATACTCTACCTGCTACGACCTGCTATGCCTTCTTCTGAACGTGTTGCTGGCCGATAAACTGACATTTATTAAAGTTTCAACATTAAACAGTCAGTACTGTATACATCAAAATTGTTTAAATGAGTAGAAAAGACTCCAAAAGTGAATGTTACAACACCTTTTATTGGCAAATATTGTATTTATAACAAAATTTATTGTCTTTGAAATAGGAAATAGGAACAAGTTTATTATAAAGTCTTTTGTAACTTAATTTTTAAATTTGAATTTGGCGCCGAGTGATTCGGTAGACATCGCGTATAGTTGGGGGTCTGTTGGTCAGCAGACATTCCGATTGTTGTAGGTTTGTTTTTGGCCGTTGCTAGCTCCACGGCTAACGTGGATATAATTCTGCCACAAAATCTACGGCATTACGTCATTGTCAAGGGCGAATACGAGCGGCACCTCCTGCGCAGGTCCGTCTCAGAAACAGACTTTTACGCCTTGGAAGTAGGCAACTAATCGTACGCACCTCTGTCCCTATAATCTGAGGAAGCTGAAATAATTTTCAAAGTCCCCAGACATGCGCATGATGTAATGCCGTGGATTTAGTGTCAGAATTATATCCAAGTTAGCCGTGGAGCTAGCAACGGCCCTAATTTTTAGGCCCTGTGGCCCTACGTACAATGCTTTAGAACCAAAACATAAAATTGCTCACTTTGAAAAATAAGAAAAAATTCAAATGATTGCAACAATAGTCAGTTTTATTGAATCAAGTTTGTACCTATGAAGCTATTAGCTTCATAAATAATGAATTTCCTAATAGGTTTATAAGAAAATAACAAAAAATTGTAGGCAAGTTGTTACTCTGGTAACAGCTAGTACAGCTCTTAACAATAAGTGACATCTGCTAATTGATACACCATTCTAAATGCTCTTATTACAATTTTGTAATTGGTATGAAAATTAATATTATTAATTATTGTAAAAATACTGACATTTATATAACTATGTAACCTATGTATTAAAATGCCACTTTCCAATTTACCTACTCCTTGCCAGGTAATGTACCTACTAATAATAACAATATTGTATAACACATATAGGGTGTAGATCTCATTTACCTTTTTGCATAGTAATGCAAAAATCTTTGTGTTATTTAATATTTTATTTTCTCCCCTAATTATTTTCCACTTAAACCCCTTCAGAAGTTTTTTGTAGAGAATGAAGACTCCGGACGTTCTCAGTTTTAGTTTTACACAAAGTAAAAAATTACGCGTTTGAATTGACTCGGCACAAACGCTTATTGTGTTTTAATGTAACTAATAGAATGCGACGTTTTCAAAAATCGAGCAATTCCATTGGATGATGCTAAAACATGAACGCGGTTGTGCAGAGTTGCTGGGTCAATTGAACGTAACTAATAGCTGGGTTAAATTGACTCGGCAACTCAGCAATAACGCGTATCACTTTAGTGTCAATCAATAGAATGGCTCGATTTTTGGAAATGTGGCATTCCATTTGCTGGCACTAAAACACGACACATATTTATGCCGAGTCAATTGAAAGCAACTTAATTGCTATGAAAATTGATAAATTAAATGATTCTGAACAATTTTGAAAAATGTAATTGATAATATTGAAGCAATGGTGGTATCTTTGATATTTATAAACAAACATAAAAGTTCACTTCGCATAACTGCCAGTTCTGCAATTACAACAAAGTATGTGATTCTTAAATTCAGATGCAAATACTTCCAGTTTTGTCTCTTACTAAAACTAAAATTCGAAATAGAACATTCGGATCCAATATTTCTTTCTCAACAAGAAACCTCTGGACGGTTTAGTTGTAAATATAATTAAGGAAAAAAGTAAATGAACATAAAGAATTTTGCATTAAAATCCCTATGATGCGTAAACCAATTCTACACCCTGTACAATATTTATGTCATACTAAACAAAGTTAATAATTTAAATAACAATAATTTCTAATTAATTAACAAAACCCTTTATGTTTACAATTCTTATTAGTATTACTGAGATGTTTATTTTTATATGCAATTTTACATCTAAACCGCCGTCTTTTAGTTTTATAATATGGCTTTTCTTTGGCTGTCTTTGAAATTGTCTTATTATATTCGAAGCTATGTATATCTTGAGCTGCTTCATCATCTGTGAGCGATGTACTAGATCGACTTGATAAGGTGGGGGAATGTCTATTATTGTTACAATTCTTGGATACATTGTTTTGGTAATTGTCTGAATCAAATAAATTTTCAAGGGTATCTACATTAGTATCACCACCAACATTTTGTTCCATACCTATATAACCCGATTCTTTAAATTGTAAATTATTGTTTGTAACTTCCATATGATGACAGCATTGTTTATTTTTGCTAATTTGTCTTTTAAATACAGAAGTTACACTAACATCAGTCGAATGTGAAGTTGGCAGTGAACTGCACAAGTTGTCATCAATCTGATACATAATTTTATTTTGAAATATGGGCATTTCAGGGCCCCCGCCATATATATTAGAAAAAAATAACCATATTTCCTGATTTATTTCTATATAATCATTGGTTATGCCTGTCAAAGTTCTTGTGTTTTCTATTGGACCTGGTGGATCATAGCTACGTTTCTGTACAAAGGTTTGCCACTGATCAAACCAAATAGTAGACAATAAGTGTGTTGAGGGTAACCTGTGATTGAGAAAATCGCGATTTAACTTTAAAAATGTCTCTAACTCTACTGTTATCCGCTTTTGCAGAAGTTGACAAACAGTACAAACATGGATATTGGTAACGGTAATTGAACTACACCCACCAAACTTTGTATACAGATAATCATATACTTGCTTTGGTAAGACTACAGCAAGCTGCTGCAGTGCTGTACTTCTTTCTGGATGAAGTAAATTATGGTGGCATAAAAAATCAGAATTGTCTATAGGTCCTGGTTCTGCACAAGTTTTGAATCGATTAAGCCACTGTTTTGATACATAAACTGTTTCATCATGAGTATTGATATACATTTCTGCTAGTTCACTTGCTCTCGCTTTAATAGCATGAACAGTAGACGTGTTTTTACGATAAAATAGTACATACGCCTCTGATGCTTGCACTGTTTCAGCACTGACTTTAGTAACATATTGATCGTCAAATTCATACCACTGATTAGCATTAAGGGAAAAGCAAGTGTAATGACCGCCACCGGCAGTCCCATGATGACATATAACAGCAAAAAGTTCAAACATAGAAACATTTGATGTACAATCGCTGTGAAGGTATGGTCGTACATCTAGGCCTTTTAAAGGGAAACTAACAAATGAAGAAATTTTACTGCTAAACATCAGTTCGTGGCGAAACCTCTTCAAATGTATGCATAAAACTTCAGGCAACTGGAGTACCTGTAAATATAAAATTCATATAGAATTAGGTAGTACTGAACTGTAGACAATGACATGAACATGCACATTTACCAGGGATAAGGCTATACTAAAATTTAAAATAAGTAAGACACTGTTGTAAACAATATACCCTTTACTTTCTATTTCTCTCCCTGCGTTGTTACTTATTTGCAACCCTACGATACTATCCTTTGTGTACTCTATCCATCAAAAATAATTTGCTGAAGTAGCGGGAAAAAAATAAGTAACGCGGAATGTACAGACTAGTAACACTCTCGAAAGCTTATAACCCTTAGCTCCTGTTTCGGAAAATATGCAAATTAATATTTTAACTTCTGCGAAGTACCTATTAGTAGTCATTTAAAAACAATGCAAAAAAAAATTTTAGGTAGTAGATATATTTATCTGTAATTGAAAATGATATGAAAGTTAGTGAAGGAAAATTACCTCAAAAAAAATCAAAAATCTTACCTTCAAATTTTTTTTTAATTTGCAATTATTGTTTTACTATATGCAAATTAATTTTTGAAAGACAGAGTGCGACAATACGCAAACCAATAGCTAACAATCTTACTAATGCCCGGTTTCTGGAAACAAATTTATGAAACCCATAACTTATGTATTCCATAAACAGCGAATAGGGCACTCTAATGACATTAGGTCACGTGATCAAATTTCGTATAGGCCAATTAGCGCCTTCCACAAGGATCACGTGATACGTCATGGACTGCCTTATTGACTGTTTATCGAATACATAAGTTATGGGTCTCATAAATTTGTTTCCAGAAACCGGGCATAAAAAGAACATTCACTGGTAAAATTTAATTGGCATTTGAAACTTTGACAATGTCTTTGGATACCTTGCAGAACAACAATAAAATATTTTAACCTAACACTAACATTAATATTATTTTTAAAAGATCAAATAATAGTACATTATAGGCTAAGGTAGAGAAGACATTTTTCTCTACTGAGCATTATTATTTTCGGAACTGCAAAGCAGCGAGGGAAATAAGTTACGAGGTTGAGAGAAATCTTCTTTACTGTGGTTTATATACTATTTTTTTCACTACCAGAAATGTAATTCGTTTAGATCTTTGTAATTTACCATGTCCACATGATTTTTTAAATATTTAGTAGCCGGACACTGTAGTTGTTTACCTAGGTTGAGAAATAAGTATAACTTCTTATTAGAGAAAAGGAGGTTAGTAGTGAAAAAAAGATATTTAATAATGTAACAGTATATACCTGAATACACTTACCTTGCTAAATTTTATTCCATTTCTTAGTTTATTGCAGCGTTCACAGCTATACATATTATCTCCCTTCAATTCATCAGTACTAAAAAATGCAGCCAAGCAGTCATGCAAAGAAACAGTAGGACCATAGAACCATGATCGTAACCATGACATTATCCAAGACAACCAACCGTTTTGCGCTGTTAGAGCAGTTTCTGAACACACTGCGCCTGCGATTTCAATATTACGTCCATGCAAAACTGCTAGATGATCTCGAGATGGGATTGGAAGTGATAAATCCTGAAATGTTTCCACACGACTAGATACTCTGCTGCAGGTTAGACATTGTACTGATGATAAAAGTTTTCCATCAAATACATCGGATATTATCGATCTATATTTAATTTGTTTTTTTGAAGAATTTGTATATGAAGAGGTGCCAGTGGGTTGAGATTCTGAAATTATTATTCATCACAAAATGTTGAAATGTCCAACTTAACATAAATGTGTAGGTACAGCATTGGTGTAGCAATTTGTTAATTGACAATCTATAGGATGTTCAAAAACTAAATATTTAAATTTGTAATGCTTTGACCTATAGGTACAGCGTGACCGATATAAGATATACACTGTCCAGTAGTTGAAAGTGCACGATCAACTATTATTTGATTTCCCATTGTAATTCGTACTTATCATTGTTAAGTTATTAAAATTTCAATTTTAGGAGGTAACTAAGCAACCATAATGAAAGATCGCCCCACATCATGCAAATTTCACAAATTTACATAAGATTCGTACACTTTCAAATACTATTATACGTAAAAGTAAATTTTGCATCAATCACAAACCGTTATTTTACTTTTTTCTCTGATTGACAGTAAAAGCATGCTTTAACTGACTAACTGACATTTTACTGTCTCTAAAGTTCCACCTTTGCTGACAGTAGCATTCAAAAACAAGGTTGCTGCGAAAAACAAACACATTTGAAATGTTTAAGGCCACGCGGGAGCAGGGGTGGGAGTACTAGATATGTTTACATGCCCTGAGATGGCGTTAGTGGCGGTGAATTAACAATAAATATTTTTGATCCTATTTGAACCTATTCCAAGATGCATAATAATTACAGGTTTTGGGTAACAGATGGGTATTCGGACGTGAATTTTAATTCGTGTAACCATAACATTGTTTAAATTTATCTATCCAGTACACAATTTTAATGATTTAAAAATAGAAAATTTAAGAAATTGACCTTTCCCAACCCTCTGTGGCAAGTTTTGGAACTTAAAGCGGGCTACCCGATTTATCTATCTAACGTTGGCAGCGCTGCCAAAGTTGTCATTGTTAGTGTTTTTATGTTGGCGTTCCTGTGGTGTGACGTTTCCTTTGAGTGGGCTGTCACGAAATGACAATAAACAAATGTGACAGCCGACTCAAAGGAAACGTCACACTACAGGAACGCCAACATAAAAACACTAACAATGACAACTTTGGCAGCGCTGCCAACGTTAGATAGATAAATCGGGTAGCCCGCTTTAAGTTCCAAAACTTGCCACAGAGGGTTGGGAAAGGTCAATTACGTTCTGATAAGAAAAACTTATTTTGTCTTTATATTTTTTAACATTATTACAAATATCGTTTACATATAATATTTATTCGAATATCGTAATAAAAATTTAAACTTGTGCAGTTTTTTTAAAGAATTGTAAGTTTTATAATTTTTTTTACTAAATGAGTATGAATTTAGCATGATTGTAATCTATTACTTTCTGAAATGCAAGATAATTATAATACTAATACTAAAGGCAACCATGTTATTGCTACCCAGTATGGGTAATGAATAGGATTTGAAAGTGGCAACAGTGTTGTTTTGAGATAACAACACAATACAAGTGGAATGTTTCCGGGATAAACAAACAGCATAGTTTTGCCGTGTTCGCTTGAGTCATTAGAGAGTTTTAGCAACCTTCCGTTAAAAGTTACGCTAAACGCTAACATCCGTGAGTACCGAATAGCGGTAGGTAGGAATTTTAGACGTTTAGCAATACCATGCAATACCGCTACCGTTGGTACGCATTTAAAGATTCGCGCCAAATGATATCTTAACCTCATTGTTTTGGTTTTACTTGTGAAGAAGGTATGTGAACCTTTATAATATTTTTTCTTTATATTATTTATAATATTATTGTTTTTTCTTCATATTAACCAATACAAACAGTAGTAGTAGTAAATTTATCAAACGGTAAAGCAAACGCTAAACACATTCGAATACCGTAAACCGGTATTTAAATAACGTTACGCGCACGCGCACAAGCTGCTAAATTGGTGTTTAGCGTTACCGTGATCATTACGGGCAGTTGCTAAAACTCTCTATTGAGTGGTCGCGACTATGGCGAAGTGAATAGTGATACACGTTCTAATTATTCGAACGAAAGAAAATATTTGAAAAGCAAGATGCCAAGGAGTACGACGTATAAACAGAAACGCAATAAGAATACCCAGGATACCCAGGTCTTGGGATAGTTACCGGTCCCCGTACTTTTCCGTGAAGGAATTTGTGTTAATACGATAAGCTCTTGACGATCTTGGTTTCGGGCGGTGCTGTGAGCACGATACCCCATTCCCGGTTGTTTTCCCTGCATGCACTTGTGTCTTTCTCTTCGACGGCGTCCGAGAGAAACCACGAGTTCCTGATTCTCAATATTTTGCTACCTGTAAGTCTTGGCTTCGGGCGGTGCTGTGGTTACGTCATCCAAGTACAAAATATTGGAATCCCGTATTCCGTCATTAACGACCTGGTTCTGTTTTGGCTTCGGGCGGAGCTGTGGTCATTGCGGTCCAGGATATTAATGATCCCCATCCTGCTAATTAAATTCCCCGTAGTTATGTTTGCTACCGTTCAGATAGGAGGCATCACTCAAGTCTTGCAGGGTGTTACTCATATTTACCGTTACCGTTATATTCTAAAATTATTCTGCTATATGCACCGTCAAACTGTTTTACCGATTTCCCCTACTGTTTGATTTTATTTTTACTTGTGCCTATTAAATAAAGATCTGGTTATTTACTGTATGCTGCCTTCTCATTTATATCACCCTGTTATTTCTTCACTGCAGTTATCTAGGTCTTCACTCCTCCGAAACCGACTCCTGGAGAGAAGCCGTTTGAAAGTAAACTGACTAAACTCATTAAAATCTGGCGCCCGCCCGAGCAATACCGAACCGAAGTAGCGTCACAGATTTTATTATTTGGTTATTTTAAGAGATAGCGGTTTTATTACAATGGAGAAACGTCAATTATATTTATTTTTAGAGAGCCCTGAGCCAATCAATATTGCCTATTGTGTACAAAAATGCGTTTTTAAATCTATCATACCGTAGGTATTTGATTTTCTACCCTGCGACCGTTTGACTACACAAACTATTGATACATTTGGCGCAAAATATTCAAAATATTTCAGAACGGGCGACATCTTTCCTACAGTGGCTGAACTGTTCGACTAGGTTACCTACCGCCTGTCAGTTTGACATTACGATATTACGAACAAATATTTTTCGCAAAAAGATCTTTTTTTTCTGAACGATTCCACAGATTGTATTCAAATTTTAGATAATGAATATGGTTAGCCTCCCGGCGGTAATGAAAACTTTTTGTGTATACGTTAAAACTTTTTTTGATAATTGACGATTTTCAAAACATCATTTATATCATATACTGGGTGTCTCTAAACCTAGTACCATAAATTTACCAGCCGCTTCCTGACGTAAAAATAAGTCGAAAATGTCTATAAAAATTGTGTCCTAAACCGCAGCATAAGGAAGCTACACGTCTTTGAAAATGGTGTTGAAAAAACGGAAAACATTTGCATTTTAAAAACGGTTTGAGATAAAAAAAAATCGAAATTTTGTATGCAGCCTAACCTATTGCAGGTATAAACAGTAGAACACTTACTGTAACTATTTTTATTTTAATTTATTTTTCAATAAATTAATTTACATACAAATCCAGCATTCTAAATTGATTTTGGCTACACAGAAAACTTGCATTTTATAGGAAACGGTTAGTCCAAGCGAGTTAAAACAAGAGTACCTTGTTTGTTAATTAGGCAACAGGGAATACAAATCTCTAAACTAAAATGGAAAAACACAAAAGGTTGAGAAAAACGGGTTACAAGAAAAAGGTTATGCTGCGGTTTAGGACAAAAGTTTTATAGACATTTTCGACTTATTTTTGCGTCAGGAAGCGGCTGGTAAATTTATGGTACTAGGTTTAGAGACACCCTGTATACCGGGTGGCCGGTCTCAAAGGTGTACATAGGGATTTAACATTATATTGAACGTTTCTGCTGATTCCTGCTGGCCAATTCACTTACAGGAATGGTAATTGTATTAATTGAAAGGTAAAATTATTGCGCTTCAAATGGTGCTAATAATAAAATATTAAATGTGCTACATTTATTTTAAAATACGAATTTAAAATTTTGCGATTTTTAAATATGACTTGCCATGATGTTCAAATTATAAAGCATTTGTCAAAAAATTTGATAATTTAGTTGGCGTAAATTAGTGGATTTCTGTAAATGACAACTAATTTAACACATTTTTGACAAATGCTGTAAAATTTGAAAATCATGGCACATCATATTTAAAAATCGCAAAATTTTAAATTGATATTTTAAAATAAATATAGCACATTTAATCTTATTATTAGCATCATTTGAAGGGCAATCATTTTACCTTTCAATTAATACCATTACCATTCCTGTAAGTTGAATTGGCGAGCAGGAATCAGCAGAAACGTTCAATACAATGTTAAATCCCTATGTGCACCTTTGAGACCGGCCACCCGGTATATAAGTGGGTATGACTTCTAGGCTTGTGAGTATCATTTAACCTGTAATATTAACTTCTATTTACGATAATGATATTCAAAGGCAGGTCTGTTTTTTGTCTATGGTGCCACCTCTTGGTTTTCATCTCTTGCAGCGCGCTCTTAATAATTAAACTTAGTTCCACATTTTTCTTTAATTTTAGGTGGGGTGAACATTTCTTCGTCATTTCCCATTGTAAATATATTATAAATAAATGAATATTTACTAATTAACAAGATTAAAGTATTGTATTCGCAACATATATTCAACAGGGCAGAAATACCTTTTTAAATAATTAACTATAGTGCTGATCGCCAGCGGCAGTAAAAGTAAATAGGGCGCTTTGTGATTGGTGCAAAATTTACTTTTACTGCCGATCGCGCAACAATTGCATAAAACTTTTTAAAAATTGTTCAATTTGGTTCTGTTGTTTTATTAGTTATACTATTTATTAACAACAACTAAGTAAAAAGATTATTAATTTTGAAATGCATTTTTTTAAATCATTTGTGAATTAAAAAATGTTGTGTTTTGTTTTGATAAGCGCAGCAACTTATATTTTTCGAATAGGTGCCTATATTTTTGAATTTTATATAAAGAAGAATTATACAGTTTTTAATAGCAAACGACGCGGAAATTTATTCTTTAATTTGGTACCATTACCAATCTCCATAAAAATGTTGAGCAGAAATCAATATTTAGTCCAAAATAGAGGACATTTTGAACACTTAGGGCCGAATTCAGACGTAACTTAAGTAGTACTTCTCATTCTATTTATCCTACACTCAATGTAAGAATAAGTTACAATCTCACTCATTTTCCAAATTCAAGGATTCTAAATTTGGAAGTGTCGTCATAGCAACCACAAATAACATACCAAATGCTAGCAACCACAAAAATTGTTAGTAAATTTGTAGTGGTGTTTAAGAGACTTTCTAACCTTCCTTAAATTTCACTCAAATGTTACTCAAAAAGTAATTAATTTTAAGGCACAAACGAGTGATTCATGTTTATGAATACCGAATTTAAGGACGAGTTTGACTTAAGGGGAATTTTTAAATTAAAGAACACAAATATATACTATTTAAGAATACCATTAAGCATCTAATGTTATCAAGTAAGTGCCTAATTGTTACTACGCACAACATACCTATAGTAGAATTCTGAAAATGTGGCCTCAACCTATGGCAAGGACTTTTAGATCTTGTTAATCTATGTTTAGCAACAGCAGGTCGTTCAGTATCGTCACTTAGACTTGAACGCTCACTCACTCCTGAATCACAAGTTTCATATTCTCCCTCACTAGATTCAAAACTAGAATTCATAGATGATTCTTCCATGGTTATGTTATATGTTTCTACATCATTTCCTAATTCAACTTGACATATTTGTTTTAATTCTTCGTGCAGTTGATCCATAAAATTTCTTAAAAATTCTTGAGTGTCATGCTGATGATAGCCACGGAACATTGCATGAACATTCCTAATTCCATACAAAATACCTAAAAATGAATTATTCATTAACAAAGGATGTACCTTCCTGCATAAATTTGTATTATTTATAAATTACACAATTGTTATTAGTAATTAAGACAGTAAATATTAAGGTGGAGTTTAAACACCACATGAGTAATTTTGGAACGCACTCCTCAAGTAGCGAGTGATCATTTAAATTTCAACACCAGTTATCCATGGAAATTTAAGTCATGAACTTTGATTTCACAAAAATGAAATTAACTGAAATGCCAAATTTATGAACTTTTAAAATATCCGAAACCGGAAGCGGAAGTTACATGTTTTTTTGATATTTTTTCCGAAGCAGAATTTTTGAACTCTGAGTTGCAGATATGAAAGAAGACCATAAGGCAAGGGAAACAGTTTTTTACCGGACTTTCTAACTTCAAAATGGCCGCTATAAATTTTTCAAAATATTGACTTTAACGCCCCACAAAACCAGTTCTCTGATCAGGTTCGAGAACAACTTGTTTGAAAACTCTTTGGCGGTACTATACCATGAAGAAAAATTTGTTTAGTAAATACAAAAACGGTTACAACGGCGCTCTTCCAAAAACTTTGAAAAATTATTACAAAAAAACTTGCCACACAATTTTGTTTAAATTTCCTACAGTTATACAGCTTGATGTTAGGTACTTTTTTTTTATTAATGCTACAATTTCACTGTGGCACCCTCTACGAGGTTTCGAAAATCGGATGTTGCTAAATTTAAACAAAATCGTTAGACCAGTTTTTTTGTAATAATTTTTCAAAAATTTCAAATTTTTTGGAAGAACGCCGTTGCGACCGTTTTTGGATTTAGTAAATAATTTTGTGTAGTACCGCCAAAGGGCTTTCAAACAAGTTGTTGCGAAACCTGATCAGATAACTGGTTTTTGAGTTATGGGGCGTTAAAGTCGAAATTTTGAAAAATTCATAGCGGCCGCCATTTTGAAGTTAGAGAGTCCGGCAAAAAACTGTTTCCATTCAATTATGGTCTTCTTTCATATCCCCTACTCAGATTTTCAAAATTCCGCTTCTGAAAAAAATTCAACCAAAAAAACATGTCTAACTTCCGCTTCCGGTTTCGGATTTTCTTGAAAAGCTTATTTTGTCGATGAATTTTCGATATACCCCTTCATTTAAAATTTCATCAAAATCGTTTCACTAGTTTTTGCGTTAGAGGCGTTACATACCCACCCGCTTTTGAATGAACAAAGTATTTCTTCTACTATATTTATTAAATGTTCTTAGAATGTACTAATTTGGTATTGTATTAATTGCTTTAGTGTCCCCCCGAAGGTACAACTTCCACAGAGGAAAAACATCATACTCCAGTAGCAATGGATGAATCACCAAATGTTATCGAAAAGATTCGTACTCCAAAATATCGAAAAGATATGTACTACTTACATAAATAGGTACTACCTTCAATTTATTTCCTTACACTTATATTGAAAATTGTTTCACAGATTTACGTAATCGACAAAGCATGATAAAGCTGGTAGGATGGTCAAAAGTGCACCTTACCCCTAAAGCCAGGAAATTGCATAACTTGGCAAGTGGATTGTGAAAAACTGCACGTACCCTACATAGGGAATGTTGCAGTCTGAAGGAAAGATGTAAAAAGCGACTGCGTTTGGAAATTCCGTAAAGTTTTAAGGGTCAAAGTCAATAAGCTAACATACAATTTCATAATGATGATATCGTTTATTGCAAAGAATATTTGTTCTGCCATGCCGGAAAACTTTATAAACAATGTTTTACAGAAAGTGCCAATTAAATGTGGAATTGTATGAGTACATTATATTCTGATATTCTCTAATATTAAATATTTACGTCAGGTCTGTGGAAATAAAATTTGATATCTTCCTTACAATATTTTTTTGTTTATTTGCTCTTGTTGCAGTTAAATAATTTCTATCGACTGAATTGTATTTAACAATGCATATAAACAGTAGTAGCTAATAAGTGTTGTTTTATCTGATATATACCTTCGATGATTTAGCAGATACGGAAATCCAGGTTATACAAAAGAAACGAAGCAAATAAGCTGACCAAAACCACTATTTTACTTAAATATTTTGAATCACGATCCTAACAATTATGCCTTCATTGGTTAAATTTAAATTTATATTGAAATATACCACGAAGTAATCAATGTTATTACGGATCGTGATTCAAAATATATAAGCAAAAGAAAGGGGCTTTTGAATAAATAAAGAATCACCATTTAAAATTCCCGCGTTTATACTGATAGTATAATCCATTCAGGAAACTCCCGTGACGTTAAAGTTACATTCAGTTGGTTAGTATAAAAATCCCTATTAGGGTGTTAGTAATTTTTATATTTGATATTGGGCCCACTTCAAATTTAAATTTAAATCTTTTGTTTGGTGTTTACTTTGACATTTGAATTATTAAAATATTTTGTGATCAATTCTATAGATTAATAATTCATAGTAATTCATCAAAATATGAATGTAATGGATGAAATGAAGCAAGAAAGACATCTACTTTCAGCTAGAGAAAAAGAAGCTGTACGTAAATATTGTATAGAGCGACAAGAGATTAGTCCTCAATTAAAAAAATATAATGTTTTTGAAAAAGCTGCGTATATATTTTCAGTAAGCTTTACATTTTTATCCTTGCAAACCAATATTCCTATCCTTCATCTCCTTCCTTACAGATTAGTGTAACCGTGTGTAACGTAAGTTAACGAAATCTATACAAAGTTTGAAAATGGTGAAGACTTGGAAGACGCAAAAAAAGGTGGAAGAACAGCTTCAAACGTTGATGATTATAACAGAGTAATGGGAAATCATACCTTTACCAATATTCCTCGAATTATTATTATTTCCTTAATGGAATCTGATTCTGATGAGGAGTTTCTTTTTTAATTCTTTCAATGTTTCGAATTTCACCTAATTGCAATAAAATAAATGTCCTAATCAACTTGAATTTTCTAGTTTAATGTAATCCGTATTTCTGAAATTATTTACATTACATTTACTATGTTCTATGAAAATCATGTTTAATTAAACAAAATGACAACTAATTTACCATAACCTTACAACGTTTGACACTCTTGACCGTTAAGTACAGTCAGGTGTATATCAGCAGGCTTTGTGTGTATCAGGTACACTCAAAATTTTCCAATTGGCACATTAAACGTCACGGATGTTTTCTGATTCTACTATATGATACTACGTCGAAAATGGCGCTAGTGTACTTTTTTCATGAAACTTATGATGAGAGTTGCCTATCTATAACCCAATATCTGATCCACAAATATCTGATCTAACCTATGCCATGGACGCATACTGCTTCTAAAGCTCCACCAAGCTTACAAATGCCCCGGAAAATATGTCAACTAAATTTGGAAAGGCAAGGCGCGACAATACGTCAAAGTACATTTTCATTCACTGAAAAAATTCAATTGACGTTTGAAATTTTAAAAATTTCTGTGTTTGTCAGATTGTTTTGACGTTTAAAATCTGTTAAGTATAAATGCTAAATCGAGGAAGTTAATTCATTCCGAAGTCAGAAATATCATTCGGAAGGTCATGGAATTCTTCGAATGAAAAATATTTGCAATTATTTAAATTTGTCGCCTAAATGTTTTTATTTTTACTGTACTTTGAAAAACTGTAACAGCGCCGGCTACGTCCCCTTTCAACTTTGTAAGCTTGGTCGAGCTGTAGAAGCTTTTAATAAATATAAAAATAAGGCGAGATTACCATTGAAGCTGTGCTTGAGGGAGGATAATATTACAATCTGTAAAGATGCACATTAAAACTTTATACCACAATAAGAAAATATCATGCACGAAAAAACTTTATACCCTAATAAGAATATTTTATATGTTAATAAGAAATTTATCACGCACACAAATATTTTATATCTTAATGAGAAAACTTTATACCCTAATAAGAAATTCTATTACGGCCCATACGGCATGCCATAAATTGCTGCTGTAATTTTGACTTACCTACATGATCAGATTAGGTAAATCAGCATTCAGCAGTAATCACGAAACAAAACCTATAGCTGAATATTTTAAAGAACACTTTAAATGAGTAGCCATAATTTTCATCTTATAAAATTTTTCACTGAATGTTGTTTAATTAGCTTACAAATATGTACATAGGTACTATACAAAAGTTGAATTCAAAACGTAAGTAATTACCGTATTTTATTAAAAAAATGCTCAAGTCTATAAGTGAAAGTGTTGTAACTTTCTTGTTATTCGATTTTGATCAAAAGTTTATTGTAAAAAACACTATGTTTTGGTCCCCTCTAATTGTCCTTTCAGTGGTTTCAGTTTCTTCCGTACGTTATAAATCACCCTGTATAGTATAAATACAGGACGATTCAAAAGTACCAAAAACTTGTAGGAGGTGATTCCTCTCGTCGTCATATAGTGGAGTAGAAATGAGAGAAAATTGTGCAAAAAATTTTTTTGGCGTAGAACCAGTTAAAACCCATATATTCTTGTTCAGCACATTATTCTCCATATGAAATGGTACTTTACGACCTTTTTGGCTGGTACCGACGTTTTTTATTTAAACAAATTGACCAAAATCGTTAATTTTCGAGAAACACGTTTTTTAACAAATACAACCGCCTAACTCTGAAAGTACGTAACATATCGCTTCAATCTTTTTTTTATTTGAAAGCAGATTAATAAGCGCAGATGATGGTAGTATTGTGATTTGAAAAAAATATATGATTTTTTTGTAAACAATGTCGTTATGGCTCATAGAAAGTTTGATGTAGTGATTTTTTCGGTCGCTTATTAACTTCTTTATTATTAAAAATTTGTGTATACATGCAGCGAAGAATTTTGAGAGAAAGGTCCAAAATTATTTTTAAAATAAAAAGAAATGTCATATGGACCTTATCTTAAATGCTAGGATTTTTTATTCGAGCGCGCGCATATACACGTTAGGTAATGAGCGAAATGTGTGATCACTCGCAACGAGTCTCGCCACTAGAACACTGGAATAGTTACCTATTATAAACTAAACCAAACGACGCGATCACGCGACGCATTTTTTATTAATAAAATAACACAATATTTATAATGAGTATATGTAATTTAACAAGAAACAAAACAAGTAGGTATCTATCGTATTATTTTATAATATTTAACCTAGCCTACAAATCTTACCATTGATGTCTTATTCTGTACGTGGAGCATTTAGAAACGGCAAATACGCAATGTTCGATACTTGAATCTGATTTTCAGATATAGTGTTGTTGTAATCAGTACAAACCAAAAATTCAGTGATTCTAAGGTATGCAACATTTTCCATGCGAAATTGAGTTTTCCAGAATAATTATATTTGTCACGGGATAGATTAAGTTCGGAGATATTTTGTATTTTGGTTCCGGTCGCGCTTGGGGTCTTTTGTATTTTAAAATATTCTGAAAAGGTATTTCCATTTCTTCACTACTTAGTGAATATTTTCCATCTTTGGAGACACTCTTGTACGAGAGAGTAGCTTCCGATTGGCGTTGAAATATTACCATCGCCATTGAATGTGTGGTAACACTTGCCATCAATGGTATCTTCATTTAAAGTCGAAATTATCCATGTTTGCATGAATGAAGTTTTGTTGAGATTCATCGATATTTGAATGGCTGCAGGTAGGTAGATGCTCTGTATATTAACCCTTTCCTTTACTATTCCAGTCAGTAATTGCCTTATGTCATCGAAAGAACAAGACAATCCCATTTGGCTTAGAATATCTACAATTTTCTTCCTGCCCACAGAATGGTAAATATACACATTGTCCCTAGAAATTTTGAATACGGACATTTGAATTCATTACTTGTCGCTTAGTTACCACGCTCACTTTTTACATAAATATTTTAAATCACTAAGCAACGGGAAATAAATAGTAATTTCTAATTGGTAATAAACAACCATGGCAATCTATTATAATAATCGAGAAGAACAAAATCGCATTACTCATATTCAAAATTTCTAGGGACAACGTGTATAGGCCTAATCTAACGTGAAAACTATTTATTTTAAATTTTCCATCATAAAGACTCATAATAATATTGCAAGGAATAGCTGCCTGAGAATTGCCTTCATCATTTACGTTGTCATAACGAGATTCATCAATTAACCAGGATACAAAGTCAACAATTTCTTCGGTACTTGATTTTTAAAATTATCATTATTTATACAATTAGGAGTTGGATACGTAAATTCATTTAGCCAAAATCAAAATTTGCCATCTCCTTTCTCAATATTCCCTCAGCCCTATGAAGAATTTGCATTTCGGATGTCTCAGTATCATTAAAATCATTTGCATTTGCAGTACCGTACATTAAATCTATGAGTAAATGCAATACTACGTCATGCGGCTTGACCACGTTGAAGCCTGATATAACGAAGCGCGCTCGCTTTCTTGTTTTAATAAATTGCTAGCATTTAAGATAAGGTCCATATGACATTTCTTTTTATTTTAAAAATAATTTTGGACCTTTCTCTCAAAATTCTTCGCTGCATGTATACACAAATTTTTAATAATAAAGAAGTTAATAAGCGACCGAAAAAATCACTACATCAAACTTTCTATGAGCCATAACGACATTGTTTACAAAAAAATCATATATTTTTTTCAAATCACAATGCTACCATCATCTGCGCTTATTAATCTGCTTTCAAATAAAAAAAAGATTGAAGCGATATGTTACGTACTTTCAGAGTTAGGCGGTTGTATTTGTTAAAAAACGTGTTTCTCGAAAATTAACGATTTTGGTCAATTTGTTTAAATAAAAAACGTCGGTACCAGCCAAAAAGGTCGTAAAGTACCATTTCATAGGGAAAATAATGTGCTGAACAAGAATATATGGGTTTTAGCTGGTTCTACGCAAAAAAAAAAAAATTGAAGAAGGAAGCGTCTTTTTCCGTATTTCTACTCCACTAATATGGAAAAATGTTTAAATGGTTTACCTAGTTGCCGCGATACCTGCATACAAAGATGGAACGAAGAATCACTACAGCTCGACCAAGCTTACAAAGTTGAAAGGGGGCGTGTCCGGCGCTGTTATAGGTTTTCAAAGTACAGTGAAAATAAAAACATTTAGGCCCAATTGCACCGGTTACACTTAAATAATAAGCGTCGCTTAAAAGATTAATTCCCATGGATACAATTGTTACAAGAATAGTACCCATGGCAATTAAACTTTTAAGCGGCGCTTATTATTTAATAGCGTTTTCCACTGGCAGAACTAGTGTGTATTAAAACTGCACTGCACTTACTCGGTTTTGGGAATACGCAAAACCGAGTAAGTGCAGTTTTAGTGCGCACTAGTTCTGCCAGTGGAAAACGCTTAAGTGTAATCGGTGCAATTGGGCCTTAGGCGGCAAATTTAAATAATTGTAAATGTTTTTCATTCGATGAATTCCATGACCTTCCGAATGATATTTCTGACTTGAATGAATTATCTTCCTCGATTTAGCATTTATACTTAACAGATTTTAAACGTCAAAACAATCTGACAAACACTGAAATTATTAAAATTTCAAACGTCAATTGAATTTTTTCAGCGAATGTACTTTTGAGTATAGTTGTTTGCTATTGGTTGAGGTATTGTCGCACCTTGTCTTTCAAAATTTAGTTGACATATTTTCCGGGGCATTTGTAAGCTTGGTGGAGCTTTAATTTCTACGAAAATAATTTCGATTTAACATGAATTTAACCTCACAAATGGCTAGTGTCAACGTGAACTTCTATCTTGTAGTCCCAAAACCTCGATAATTCAACATAGCTCAGAATGGCATCAACAAGTTATTTGTGCATTATTAAAAACTAATTACCATATATTTTACATTTTACTTTAACACTTTTATCTATTTTAAATATTAATCGACATACCTGATGGATTAACGTAGCCATATTTTTTTTTAATCCACATATCTTTTATAAGTGATTGGTACGTTCGACTAAGACCAGGTTTTTTTCCTTCCGAAAGTAATAAAACAGCAGCAGAACATTCCAAAAAAAAATTTGTTAGTGGTAGGGTGTTACTAAGAGCTTGAAGTGCTGCATTCATATAGCATGTATTTCCTATGTTTTGGAGACCAACCAAACCAAATGGTTTATCTAGTTCAATACTACAGTTATCATCTGCATCACTTGAATCAGAAGTATCTCCACTCATGCCCACATTTAACCCTACAGTACTCTCAAAAGCAAATATGTTGCTTTGCTCACTGGTATTGGAATGTGGTCTACTACACCCAACACAATCAGCATCTTGAAATTTTCCATGATATTTTAGTTCTTTGCTATTGTTTTCATACATTTTATACTTGAAAAATAGTTCAGTCCCAATAAGTGTTTGATAAATCTGAAGAAAATCATCCAAACGATGAACACAGTATACCTGAAAATTAGCATTATAACATGAAACGTTAATGTTATAGTAATAGTAATAAAAAACAATGACCACTCACTGTCTTACTACAGTGCACACCCCTATATTTCCAAATTTCAAACCAGCTAATCTAATTTCGTATCAGGAATTGACGTTATAATAAAATAAGCCGCATAATGTATACCAGCCAGAAAACCAGAAATGCTTTAGATTTATTTCGTCATGCTCACTTCTATTGTTAAATTCATCCTTGTGGAACAGGTAGCTAAATAGCTTAATCAGTATTACGAACCACATTTTAAATTGTTGACCCTATGCAAGTACTTAGGTTATGTAGAAACCTTATTGTAGCCACAAAAATTTTGATTTTTATAAATATTGAAAATTGTATAATCTGACACACAAGGTTCAATCTCCTAATGTATTGATCATAAATCAAAAAACTTAAATACGTAAGTGTTTAAAGATACCTAATAGAAATCCGATTGTTTGCTTCAAGTAACGTCCTACAGAAAAAGTCTTATTTAATGCACTTATTCCTCATTATTTGCGTTTACTTTCAGACAATTCCAATTTATCCTTTTAAATCACCTACAGTGCATTAATACATATACCAGCAACTCTGACCAGCAATCAGAAATACTTCGGATTGCAACCTTGCAATAATTGTCAATGGATTTGTGGTACGACAGTATTTATGACGTTTCACAAAAGTAAATAATTTTAGTAATAACTATTGTCTGTATATGCAAACAATTGACGCATATTCTGTAGAAAATAGCAAAATTTTTACCTAAATTGTCAACGCAAATATTAAAATAGGTTAGAATTTTAACTACACTGACGGATTCCAGGAACACACTACTTTTAGTTCGTAGACACACTGGATTCGACTCTAAAACAAAAAGTTCAAAGTTTGAACACTAGATTGCTCCAGTTAGTGACTTTACAAATTTTACGTCTTGATCGACCAAGGCCAACTGTATCATTGGGCGCATTCAGGGATGGTCAGCAGCTGCAAAACAGCAGAAATACGCTGTTTTATGCTAACCTGCAGCAATTCAAATTTCCCTGAATGCATAAGCTCGATGCAAATACGATTTATCTGTTAATAATGTGAATTGTCAAAATAGCTACAACATAACCTAGTTAATTGATTCTTTAAAATTTAACAACTAGTTCACGAGAAGGTTGGGTTCTGTTTTGGTGCTGCGCAACCGCTGCTAATAAACAGCATACTTTAAACTTGCTGACTGATTTTTCCAGCTGCTCCGATCCAGCGGTTGCTCAGCGTGTACGTTCAGGGAAATAGCGGTAACCGCTTCTCAGCTGCTGACCGTCCCTGAATGCGCCCATTGCTTCTGATACAGTTGGCCTTAGATCACGAACTTATTAAATTGGACTGGGACTGCATTAGTGGTTAAAAATACTACTCCATGAGGGCCACCATGATGTGCACTTTGTCATAGCGAGAAATTCAAAATAAAATCAACCATTTTCATAATCAACTGGCTTTGATCCTTTAATTTTGTGATCGCCCTCACACGAACAACACGCGCAACAATTAAAACAGTTTTGTTTTGCTGTTTAAAAGCAGTGAGTTTAACTAAGGTTTTAACAGTAGGTACTTTAATGCGTAAAGTTAAATATAAAAGAATTTACACGTAGCAATTAGTTATACAGGGTGTCTCTAAACCTAGTACCATAAATTTACCAGCCGTTTCCTGGCGTAAAAATAAGCCGAAAATGTCTATAAAAATTTTGTCCTAAACCGCAGCATAAGGAAGCTACACGTCTTTGAAAATGGTGTTGAAAAAACGGAAAACAATTGCCTTTTAAAAACCGTTTGAGATAAAAAATCGAAATTTTGCAGGCAGCCTAACCTATTAAAGGTATAAACTTTCTACTATTTTATTTTTGTAAATTAACCAGGGGCGGCGCGAGTGGGGGTTATCTCTTTCTTCTTGTAACCCGTTTTTCTTAACCTTTTGTTTTTTTCCATTTTAGTTTAGAGATTTGTATTCCCTGTTGCCTAATTAACAAAAAAGGTACTCTTGTTTCAACTCGCATTGACCAACCGTTTCCTATAAAATGCAGGTTTTCTGTTTAGCCAAAATCAATTTAGAATGCTGGATTTGTATGTATAATAATAGTATATTGTACAACTAGTGCTGAAAATTGGATATTTTACACGGGCGTGGAGGTTGAGCCGCGAGCCGAAGGCGAGTGGCTTAACCACGCTCGTGTGAAATATCCAAAATTTCAGCACGTGTTGTACACTATACTTCACATAATTACAACCATTTTAGGTTTTTTAGTTAAGGAACATAATTAATTACGACTGTCGATAAGGCAGGTCGCCCGTCGCGAATATTGCTTGCGAGCGCTGTCAGCGACCGCTGAGGTCTGGTAGCCCCGCCTACTTTTTGTCGAGCGTGTGAAATATTACTTTCAACACGGCTAAGCCCCGCCTTCCGGCTCATTTCATCACAGTTTGGTTGCTGTGCGAAATTTGTTATTTTCAGTAAGAGTAAACCGTGAGAATTTAGTCACATTTCATAGTGGTCGACGGAAAATTAATTTTTATACAACTGTCATTAAAAATGACACTTTTAGTTAAAGTTACCCAGGTTAGAAATTCAATTTTATAAAGTAGCATGATAAAAATACTTTTAGTACAACACTAATAGTAGAAAAAAGATTTTTCCGACGACCACTATGAAATGTGACCAAATTCGCACCGTTTACTGTTACTGAAAATTGTATATTTCGCATGGCAACGAAACCGTGTGATATGATCGTGTGCAATATATTTCACACGCTAGACGATAAAAAATAGTTGGCCACTTTGAAAATCGTCATTCATTTTATTAAAAATTAAATATTGAAACGTCAAATTGTAGCAAATGCACCGAAGTGCAGTACCTACTAGCGTGTTACTAGCCGAATGTTTGTTAAGAAAATTGGTAAATTGTAATAAATAAAAGGGGTAAATACATTTTCCGACGACCACTATGAAATGTGACCAAATTCGCACCGTTTACTGTTACTGAAAATTGTATATTTCGCATGGCAACGAAACCGTGTGATATGAGCGTGTGCAATATATTTCACACGCTAGACGATAAAAAATAGTTGGCCACTTTGAAAATCGTCATTCATTTTATTAAAAATTAAATATTGAAACGTCAAATTGTAGCAAATGCAACGAAGTGCAGTACCTACTAACCTGTTACTAGCCGAATTTTTATTAAGAAAATTGGTAAATTGTAATAAATAAAAGAGGTAAATACATTTAATTCACATAATTTTATATTTTATTTAGTTTTGCTGTTGATGTGGACGATATGGATGATAAAATGTTATAATTCATTAATTTTTTTATTTTGCTATTTTTAAAACAGAATTAAGTGGTGGTCGGAAAAGTACAGTGTACAACTCGTGCTGAATGGATATTTCAAACTCGTATGCTTAAGCCAATATCCAATTTTCAGCACTAGTTATACAATATACTATTAATTCACATAATTTTACATTTTATTTAGTTTTGCTGTTGATATGGACGATATGGATGATAAAAAGTTATAATTAATAAATTTTTTTATTTTGATATTTTTAAAACAGAATTAAGTGGTGGTCGGAAAAGTTGTGGTCGTCTGAAAAGTACAGTGTACAACTCGTGCTGAATGGATATTTCAAACTCGTATGCTTAAGCCACTCGCCAAGGCTCGTGGCTCAAACTTTCATACTCGTTTGAAATATCCAATTTTCAGCACTAGTTATACAATATACTATTTAACACTACTGGAATTTGTTTATAATTTATTTAGTAACATACACATTAGAATTAGAACAATTGCAGGTATTAATTCCTTTTATCATCGAAAAATTAGACCATAATGTTGACGACTTCCACAACTTGGACTTTTCCAACAAATTCGATTTCATCACAATCCATTTTCACTATAGCAGAATCAATACGAACTGTTTTAAACAACGCGCACAAAACATTTTCGACGTTTTCTGACGTTTCTAATAAACAATTTTCAACTACATCACGACATAGCTGATTTTTGTGAAACAATTTAAAATAAAAATTATCACGACAGATCTGATTTTTGAGAAACATTTTAAAATAAAAATTATGAATTAGTTTTTTAAATTAAATAAGTTGTACCTATAAATAATAGTGTAGGATATACATGTTAAAAGTGATTTTATTTTAACACTTATATCGTAAGTAACTATTATTGAAAAATAAATTAAAATAAAAATAGTTACAGTAAGTGTTCGTACTGTTTATACCTGCAATAGCTTAGGCTGCATGCAAAATTTCGATTTTTTATTTCAAACCGTTTTTAAAATGCAATTGTTTTCCGTTTTTTCAACACCATTTTCAAAGACGTGTAGCTTCCTTATGCTGCGGTTTAGGACAAAATTTTATAGACATTTTCGACTTATTTTTGCGTCAGGAAGCGGCTGGTAAATTTATGGTACTAGGTTTAGAGACACCCTACCCTGTATTTTTATTTTAAATTACATTAAAAAATTAAATTTTCAGTAATTTTATTAACGGCTTAAGCTTTTAAGAACTTAAAATTAGTTTTTCCGCAAAATGGATTTAGTAAGGCATTTTGGTTTCAAATCCATAAAATATGTATTACCTACACCATACGGGTGGAAATTTAAAAAACGCACCCAGACCTCCCTAATTGATTCAGAGGTGATTCCTTGTAGCTTTTTTAGTATCCCCGTTATTGGACTAATTTTCCTTTCAATGTTTTCTATGTGATTTTCCCAGGTTAGGGTGTTGTTAATATTGTAATTCCCAGGTACCTACGTTATAGCATTTGTTTCCTCGATGTTTCTTTCGTTTATTTTTAAGTTTCTGTTGTGCTGTATTTTAGTTTTGTATTGGGCTCAAGAACTACCGATGGTGGCGCTGTAGTCGCTTGAACAGCTGATCCCGAAACGAGTAATCGAAAGTTGGTTAGATTTACCTTCTGTGTTATTTACGTAATTTCAATTTCCAGTTTCTATTTATTTATTTCAGTTTTTATATTATCTTTGTTATTTATCCACTAGTTATATATTTGGTGTTTAAGTTTTAGTAGTTTTTAGCCAATTCAATACTTTTATTTAGGTAAATTATAATATTCAAGTAAGTACACCATGAGTAGGTTTTCATCAAAACTATTACAAATACAATAAATGAAATTAAATGTTAGGTACATTATTAATGTAGGGTTTAGTGATGGCAGAAGCTGCAGTCCAACTTTCCATATTTTTGCTATCGTATGCACCGCTGACTATATTTATAATTGCATCTTTTAGGGCCGGTATTTCAGTTCGGGTTTAAGCTTGAACTAGGCTAAGCCTCGAATATTGCCGTACATACAATTATTGTTAATAATTAATTGTATGCATGGCAATGATCGAGGCTTAGCCAAGCTGAAGCTTAAAGCTGAACTGAAATACCGGCCCTTAGACTACCGTTTGTAAATAGTTTCCCATTACTTTTTGTGCATAATAAACAAATACTGTTTTATTTCATTGTTACTTTACGTTACCCTGTTTTCTTAACTGAAGTTACCTACTACCTAGGTCTTTGTTTCTCCGACTCCTGCAACAGGAACGAAGCCACTGGAGAGTAAACTCCACTATCAAATCTGACCCCCGAGCATCGCAGAGGATTTCAAAAGCACCGAAAGAAGTTATTTTCATTTGAAAAAAAAAATATAAACATTAAATTAAAATATCAATTTTATTAATTACAATAAATTACAATTAAGGGCCGATTTTACAATCCTGGTATAAACCTGGAATAAGCTATTCCTCAGATAATTACCATGGTTACAATTTTTGTAACAATTGTAAACATGGCAGTTGTCGGAGGAACCCGGTCCTTAACTAACGTACATTATCTACAATTCAAAAATTTTGTATATTTACTGTTACTTCCTCCTGCATAATAGGAAACATCAAATTTTATACAATTCGACCTTACATAATATAAATTACTTTTTTACTACTTCCACTCATTACTGTTATATACAGGGTGATTTCTAATGTACGGAGGAAACTGAAAGGACAATAATTAGAGGAGACCAAAATAGAGTTTTTTACAATAAACTTTTGATCAAAATCGAATAACAAGAAAGTTACAACGGTTTAAAGTTCTTATAAGGGCTAATTTTGGATTGCAGGTCTCCTAAAAAATAGTTAATTTACAAATAAAATAATCTTAGTTTAGTTTGACAATGATTTACCAGTTTTAAAGCTGTAGGTAGTCAGTAGGTTTAAAATGTTTTGAACATATTTTTTGTGACTGCTTTTTCCATTAAAACGGCATATTCCCAAGCTTTCCTTTTACCTATCTACCTTTTCCACAATTCCAAACTTATTGCAGGTTATATTTACAAAACACTGATTTTTCTTTGGGAAGTAATGAAAGTGGGTAGTAGGGTCCTTTTCTTTCCTAGAATGGCATCCAAATACGCAACAAGTTGTATTGTGTTTAACCATTCTCACGAAATGTAATACAAAAACCACAAGTTTATGTAAAGTTTGCACGCTGTCAAACACAGTGAAACACAAACATTACTCGTTTCGGTATAGTTCCGTCATCGCCACCAGGCGTCGCTTCACAGCGCTGTTGAGCCCATTGGGCTCAAGAACTACCGATGGTGGCGCTGTAGTCGCTTGAACAGCTGATCCCGAAACGAGTAATCGAAAGTTGGTTAGATTTACCTTCTGTGTTATTTACGTAATTTCAATTTCCAGTTTCTATTTATTTATTTCAGTTTTTATATTATCTTTGTTATTTATCCACTAGTTATATATTTGGTGTTTAAGTTTTAGTAGTTTTTAGCCAATTCAATACTTTTATTTAGGTAAATTATAATATTCAAGTAAGTACACCATGAGTAGGTTTTCATCAAAACTATTACAAATACAATAAATGAAATTAAATGTTAGGTACATTATTAATGTAGGGTTTAGTGATGGCAGAAGCTGCAGTCCAACTTTCCATATTTTTGCTATCGTATGCACCGCTGACTATATTTATAATTGCATCTTTTAGGGCCGGTATTTCAGTTCGGGTTTAAGCTTGAACTAGGCTAAGCCTCGAATATTGCCGTACATACAATTATTGTTAATAATTAATTGTATGCATGGCAATGATCGAGGCTTAGCCAAGCTGAAGCTTAAAGCTGAACTGAAATACCGGCCCTTAGACTACCGTTTGTAAATAGTTTCCCATTACTTTTTGTGCATAATAAACAAATACTGTTTTATTTCATTGTTACTTTACGTTACCCTGTTTTCTTAACTGAAGTTACCTACTACCTAGGTCTTTGTTTCTCCGACTCCTGCAACAGGAACGAAGCCACTGGAGAGTAAACTCCACTATCAAATCTGACCCCCGAGCATCGCAGAGGATTTCAAAAGCACCGAAAGAAGTTATTTTCATTTGAAAAAAAAAATATAAACATTAAATTAAAATATCAATTTTATTAATTACAATAAATTACAATTAAGGGCCGATTTTACAATCCTGGTATAAACCTGGAATAAGCTATTCCTCAGATAATTACCATGGTTACAATTTTTGTAACAATTGTAAACATGGCAGTTGTCGGAGGAACCCGGTCCTTAACTAACGTACATTATCTACAATTCAAAAATTTTGTATATTTACTGTTACTTCCTCCTGCATAATAGGAAACATCAAATTTTATACAATTCGACCTTACATAATATAAATTACTTTTTTACTACTTCCACTCATTACTGTTATATACAGGGTGATTTCTAATGTACGGAGGAAACTGAAAGGACAATAATTAGAGGAGACCAAAATAGAGTTTTTTACAATAAACTTTTGATCAAAATCGAATAACAAGAAAGTTACAACGGTTTAAAGTTCTTATAAGGGCTAATTTTGGATTGCAGGTCTCCTAAAAAATAGTTAATTTACAAATAAAATAATCTTAGTTTAGTTTGACAATGATTTACCAGTTTTAAAGCTGTAGGTAGTCAGTAGGTTTAAAATGTTTTGAACATATTTTTTGTGACTGCTTTTTCCATTAAAACGGCATATTCCCAAGCTTTCCTTTTACCTATCTACCTTTTCCACAATTCCAAACTTATTGCAGGTTATATTTACAAAACACTGATTTTTCTTTGGGAAGTAATGAAAGTGGGTAGTAGGGTCCTTTTCTTTCCTAGAATGGCATCCAAATACGCAACAAGTTGTATTGTGTTTAACCATTCTCACGAAATGTAATACAAAAACCACAAGTTTATGTAAAGTTTGCACGCTGTCAAACACAGTGAAACACAAACATTACTCGTTTCGGTATAGTTCCGTCATCGCCACCAGGCGTCGCTTCACAGCGCTGTTGAGCCCAATGTATTTTGTTTTTTTAATATTTAGCGTTAGTTTGTTTTTTCGTAACCATTTTGTAAGTAGTATGTTTACATCTTCTTGCATCATTGCAAATATGAAATATTTCACTTTCATAGAAGATGTTGGTATCATCAGCGAATAGTTTCAGTTTTCCATATAATTGGCATCGTTGTATGTCATTTATGTAAATTAGGAATAACAATGGTCCTAGGACCGATCCTTGTGGTAGGTACTTGCATAGTACTCGAGCCGTTGCTTAGCGTCACATATTGCTCCCTCCCTTGTCAGGTACTAGCTTCTAAACCAGTTTAGAGCATTCCCCTTGACGTTACTTGCCCTCAATTTGTCTATGAGTATGTCGTGGTCCACTGTGTCGAAAGCTTTCTTAGGTCAATAAAGATTCCAGCTGTAATCATGTCCTTTCTATCTATGGGCTTCTGTAGTTCTATTACTGCTACTGCTGCTTGTGTGTTACTCAGTGACGGCGCTAGCATTTTAAATTGGGGGGTTCTCTGAGGGGCCCACATTTATTGTGAGGGGGCAACCATAACTCAATCAGTGCAGGCCTCATATTGTGAAGATCGCATGTCAGCAGTATAGAAAGTACTAGGTAAAAATGTATGTTTATAACGGAAATTTCGAGAACAAGATGCCTGTAGCTATCAGTATGCAAGGACAGGATTTTATTATCTAGGTAAAAGGACAATAAAAGTACACTGAGCAATAAGCAGTTGACCGACAATTTTTGTTGAAGAAAAAACTAGGGGGGCCAACAGGGGGCCGTGTTAATATCTAGGGGGGCCTCGGCCCCCTCGGTCCCCCCGCTAGCGCCGCCACTGGTGTTACTATGTGGAATAAATCCATATTGGTTGTTACATAGGAATTCTGTTTGATTTAAATAGTTTCAGGTCTTTTTCTACTAGTGTTTCAATTACCTTGGATATAATAATTGCAACTGTGGATATGGGCCGTTGCTGTTTGCAATATGTGCTATTGATTCAGTAATTTCTCGTTTTAGTTCCTTGAGTGTTTTATTTGTTATGCCTTGTTCATCTTTTGATGTTTTGTTTTTAAGGCTGGCATTTACTTAAAGCAAAATCGAATTTGATGTATGGAAAGTTGCATACCTACAATAACAAGAATAATGCTTGCCTTGGAATTTTGTTTCATATTTTTAAATATTTCAGATTCATCTGACGATACCAAAATTGATAAATGCAATAAAGAACAATGAATTTACTGTATTGAATATAGATTTTGTCGTTATATTATTTTAATTTTTTTTTGTCAAACAACAATACCTAGTAGAAAGTTGTAATCCGTTATAATCCGTCTTTTGTGTATTGGCTCCATTGACAGTTAATGGTCCTGTTAGTTGTGTTGCCTATATGCTAAATTGCAAAAGGTGAATTATATTGATATTTCTAAAATTTTATTTCCACTATTTCCGAATTAATTTGCATTTTAGAAAAAAAATTCTTGTAGCATTTGAAAGAGCGTGGTTATATCTATCTATTGATAGAGAGAATTTTTCGATATCCATATTTTTGTAAATACTACTTGAAAATTTTAAAGTAAAATAGAGTTGTACATTTTTTAATGCTGAAAAGTTATTTTTTAGAAATTAAACAAAAACGTTCTATGGGTAGACAGATAAAACACCAATAATAAGAAAAAAATTTCGCCCGCCCTTCCTACTTTAAAATTGGCTCTGAAAAATTGGAACAAAATGTGCATAAAATGGGGTATATTTCAAGGTGTAAACTCCAGGATTTTATATACTACGTTAGTGGTAGCTGCCCTCAGGAATTGACATTTTGTAATGGTGGTAAATTAATTCTTAACAATCTTTCCTGTCTTTCAGAACTTCTTAATAGTTAATAGCATTGTGGAGATATACTGGAGAAACTTTTGGTCTGGTTGTGGTTAGTTGATTGGAGGTTTCAGTGATCATGTCCTCCGGTTTCAAGGACTGAGCATTTGTTGTGTGTGTGTGTATGTAACGCCTGTAACGCAAAAACTAGTGAACCGATTTTGATGAAATTTTAAATGAAGGGGTATATCGAAAATTCATCGACAAAATAAGCTTTTCAAAAAAATCCGAAACCGGAAGCGGAAGTTAGACATGTTTTTTTGGTATCATTTTTTTCAGAAGCGGAATTTTGAAAATCTGAGTAGGGAATATCAAAGAAGGGCATAATTCAAGGGAAACAGTTTTTTACCGGACTCTCTAACTTCAAAATGGCGGTCGCTATGAATTTTTCAAAATTTCGACTTTAACGCCCCGTAACTCAAAAACCAGTTATCTGATCAGGTTCCGCAACAACTTGTTTGAAAGCCCTTTGGCTGTACTACACCAAGAAAAAAAATTATTTACTAAATCCAAAAACGGTCGCAACGGCGCTCTTCCAAAAAATTTGAAATTTTTGAAAAATTATTACAAAAAAACTGGTCTAAGGAATTTGTTTAAATTTTCTATACTTATGCAGCTTGGTATTAGCTACATTTTTGTTTTTTGATGAACGCTATAATTCCACTGTGGCGCCCTCTACGAGGTTTTGAAAATCGAAAATTGATGTTCCTATAGCGCCCAAAATGGCGGCCGCTATGAATTTTTCAAAATTTCGACTTTAACGCCCCGTAACTCAAAAACCAGTTATCTGATCAGGTTTCGCAACAACTTGTTTGAAAGCCCTTTGGCGGTACTATACCATGAAAAAAAATTATTTACTAAATCGAAAAACGGTGGCAACGGCGCTCTTCCAAAAATTTTGAAATTTTTGAAAAATTATTACAAAAAAACTGTCCACAGGATTTTGTTTCAATTTTCTATACTTATTAAGCTTGGTATTAGCTACGTTTTTGTTTTTTGATGAATGCCAGAAATTCACTGTGGCGCCCTCTACGACGTATTGAATATCGGGAATTGATGCTCCTATAGCGCCCTTATTAATCAAAATATGAAAAAAGTTTGAATATAAAAGTTGTTCAGTATATAGTTTTGCATTCTCCTAAATATATATCACGTATACAGGGCGTTTGCTTTCCACAGTACAATAAGCAACTTTGTTATTTTAAATGAAACACCCTATATATTATTATATAATTGAATGCAAAATTTAATTGTCTATCACATAGTATAAGGTGTTCATATGGCTAAAATGTACGGTTAATGAGAAATTCGTGAATTTTGAATATTATGTTGGACTCCGGAAACGGATCGCCGCGGCGCGCTACGCGCCGGTCGGTAGCGATCATCCGACTTCGCCAGCTGTAATTTCTAGCCTTTGCCTACAGATAAATGGGTGTCTTTCTTCTGTTCATATCGAATCCGTCTAGTCTCGTTTTTCTCACTAGGCATTCAAATGCTTATCAGGGTCTGCCTCGCGAACTATACTGTTGAATACCAAAAACGAAACGTTTATATTTAGTATGGGGAGGTTTGCACCTCCACTTTTATTATCTAATTTTTTCTTATGTATTCTTTTTATACTTATCTAAAGATGCTGGGTTAACTCCAGCGAAAACGTTAACATTTTTTCAACAATTATTCTACAATAAATTCGTGGGTTTAGACAAGGTTTTTTAATGTTGTTTTAATCTAATCACCTTTTGTGGCAAGATCCGTTAAATAGGGACCTAGATACAGATCCAGATACCTTTAAAAAATAGGATCTACATCCAGATCAAAGATTCAAGCCCAAATATGAATCTAGATCAAGATCCAAGATCTTTGAAAAAGTATCTAGATCATTTATAGATCCTATGGCATTTTGTAATTTCTGAGCAATTAGTTTGGAAAACAGGTGAAGGTCGTAATTCTAATCACCTTTTAAAAATAATCCTTCTCTTCTCAATCAATGGCTTCTTCGAAGATCCTACGTGAGTACAAGCTAATGCAATATCAATTGTGCTCAATTACATAAAACTTGCGCTTAACATATGAAAATACCCTAAAATTATTATTTTTGGAAATAAAAGTAATGAGAAAAGTAATGTATTTTTTCGACAAGAATTGCTAGAAGAAAGTAATTAATTACATACAATTACTCATTATTTGTGGAATAAAGTAATTCATTACAATTACTTATTACTCAAAAAGTAGTAATTTAATTACAGTAATGAATTACTTGTGATTCATTTCTTCCAACTACCACTATTATCAGTATTTATAAATTAAATTGTTCACATTGTGATTCAGTATATATAGGTCAAACAATTAGAAATTTCAGTATTAAAGCCGTATTACATTAGACAATTTCTTGCGCAAGAAATTGAGCAATTTTTGGAACAAATTGCGTGAAAATTGAACATGTTTTAAAAGTTTCCAGACACTCTAAAAGCAGTGGCGGCTTGTCAGGGTAGGCAGGCGTAAACCCGTGCTAATCCTAATTATAAACTTTTTTTCCACGCCCAATTTTACACAAATTTTAATAGCATTGCATTGCATAGCGTAGATACCTATGTCAGCATTTTAAAAGTCATCAAATATCACCTCTAAAATCTTAAGGTGCGTACAGACATGCAACAAAACAACGAACCGAACGCGCGCCGTCGCGTACATCATTGCGTCTATGTGTGGACGGGGAATGCAACTCCGCAACGCAACAGCGTCGCGAACAACGTCGCGAACACTGCAACATCACCGCGTTCCACTAGTTGTCGGTTTTCTGCCGTCACATCAAAAGAAATGTTGCACGACTACGTTCGCTGCATTGTTGCATGTGTGGACGCGCATCGTGTGTCAGCTGGCTGTTTCCTTTGCAAAACACAGTACCGAGTGTATCAGTGTATAGCGTTGTTGGTTCTTGCACGTAGAGGAATAGATATTCTGCTGCCACCTTTTTTGAGTTTTTCGTTTTTTAGTGTTGAAAATACTTATACGGAGGCGAGTTATAGGTTCTCGCGTCACGAAATATCGTCACGCGGCATCTAAGCAGGGTACGAGCATGCGGAGTTGGTTGCGTTGTCGAACAGCACGCGCTGTTCTGTATGTGGTTGCGCAAAAGCGTTAATTGTGTCCTTAGAAAATATCCGAAAATATTTTTGTTGTGAATACCTTCACTGGAAAAGAAAACAAAACCAAAAACTACAAAATGTTCAGAACGTAATTTTACTATTTTTACCAAATGTTTCTTCTGCTGATATTCTGTAATATTATATTATAATATCAACACTCATATATTCGTTTCTGATTTATGCTCATTTTAAAATTATATATTTTGATTGCGCAATTAAACACTTGGGTAATGGAGCTGCCGAACAGCTTATAAGCATCTTCGCAAAATTGTGCCAAGCTGAGGGTTTTGCCCCCGAAATAAGGGACTTTTAAAATTTTACCATTGAATTCCCTATGTAGCGTAATTCAATTCGACACCCTGTATATTCACTTAGTTTATTAGTTTAGCCAAGTAAGCAACATTTATACCAAGTGGTTGGTTATATCCCCGCACATAAGCCGTTTACATTGCTTATCACGTTTATGCGAATTCCTGCTCCCCATTTTTATGGAACAAATTGGTAATGGTATACCATATATAAAAATAAATATATAAAATTTAAATAATGAAGGTACATTCGAAAAATATGAGTATTTTTTGTTTTGACAAGTGCAGCACCTCGTATTTTTTGAATAGCTACATTTTTTAAATTTTATATTGTTATGTTAAAGAAATAGTACACAAAGAATTTTTAACGCGGAATATTATTCTCTTTAGTTTACTACCATTACCTACCTACCAATTTTTTCCATAACAACTAGGAGCAGGAATTCGGATAAACTTGATACATGCAGTGTATACTTCCTGTTCAGATATCAACCACTCGGTATTATACTAGTTGTTATATTAGTCTGTTTGGTATTTGTATTGTTAACGTTATAATAAACCATTATAAACCAAAACCATCTTCATTATACAGAATGTATAAAAATGGTGGTGCAAGCTTCAGGTAAAGTTATTCCTTGGACAAAACTAAGACAAAAAGCTGATATCAAAAAACTTACAGTCGTCAAAGTTCAAAATTGGTAACAATAAAGAATGCTGCTTTTTCAAAATAGAGTTACTTGATGAGTACATTCAGTGATAATATCTAAAGTGTTTTACCATTGATCGTTTAACTTAACTTCAATTTAATTGTCAATTGTAATCGCTGTTTTTAATATTGTGAAATATTTAAACATCAACAAATTATATCAACTATAAATGTAAATATTCAGCAACAGTCAATGAGGTGCTTATGACCAAGTTAGAATATATATAATCAGGGCCGTACCCAAGGGGGGGGGGGGTTAGGGGGTTAAAACCCCCCCCGAAATGAAACCAACGTGTACTTTGAGCAATGTTATTTTTTTGCTTTCTACTCGGCCTCCTTTTATTCACTTTTCATGGACCGGTAAGGAAATTAAACCCCCCCCCCCCGAAATAAAATCCTGGTTACGGCCCTGTATATAATATAAACATAAATGGCAAGAATGGGAGAAGAAGAAAAAATAACAAAATAATAAATAGTGTCCTAATAAATTTAGAATAAATGCTGTCTAAATTTAACATATAGCTTCAAAGTACAGCCTTAATATTAAAAATGTAACTAAAATAAAGTCAAGCTACCGCAGTAATATTTTGTTTTCCCAAAAGAACAAGTTTTCAGGCTGAAGAAATGTGTTCGTTACATTTGTGTTTTTCTAATGATCGCTGTAAGATTTTTACATCTTTCCGTCATGTTGTCTCACTAGCATTACAGAAAACAACACAAGACCACCAAAATAATATTTTTTTAATAATTTATTGTTTCCCTTAACCAATCGCCAATCGTATACCACGAATTCTAAGCCGTATTTGGTTTATCGATAGTAATTAAAGTTTTGCTCAAAACTATTGTTTAAAACACGAACTTGCATCTCTCCGTCGTATCCTAAATGTGTAGCTGCCGTTCAACTTAAAAAAAAAATATTATTGATTACTTACATACAAAATCAAAATTAGTTTCCTTTTTAGTGCGATATCTTGCATTAGGTACCTGAAAACTGTACCACAATTTTTACTGTATATTCGATTACCGTACTAAATATACATCGTGTTTGTTTTCAACACCTTCCGATGGTTGCAAGAATTGCGAAATCTGTGCATTTTTTTTTCTTACTAAGGCATCCATGAATATACAGGGTGTTAATACTAAGTCGTTACACCCGAAAATGGCAGTTAGAACTCATTAAAACAAACAACTTTTTTTAGTTCCAATTTTTGAATTGGGGCCTCTATTCGTAGTTATTGGATTTCTTTTGTTTTTTTAACAATCGTAATAACTCCTTCATTTCGGGGAATATTTCAAAAAACGAAAGGTTTTCAAAATGAGCTTAAGGTTCGCTACAACATTTGTATTTACAGTTATTTTATATTTTTTCAAATAACAAAATGGCGGCCGATCAAAAATTTCAAAACTCAATATTTTGATAACCAACCCATAGATTTTTCTAAATAATGTTTTTTCTAAATCGTCAAACTATCTATTACAACATTTGTCTAAAACAATTTCTTCTATCTATGCAAACAAGAGGTCTTTAATTAAATTACAGAAGAGCATGTGTAAAGTATCGACGAATTAAAAACAATTTAGATCGAAGTAGCTTTCGCCATTAAAAAATAAAACAAAAGAACAATTAGATAAGTGCACAAAACTGAACGAGATACGTTTTAAAATGAATAATTATCAAAATACTGAACTTCGTAACGTGCTTTTGGTTTTTAATTCGTCGATACTTTACACATGCTCTTCTGTAATTTAATTAAAGACCTATTTTTTGCGTAGATAGAAGAAAATGTTTTAGACAAATGTTGTAATAGATAGTTTGACGATTTAGAAAAAAAATTATTTTCAAAAATCTATGGGGTGGTTATCAAAATATTGAGTTTTGAAATTTTTGATCGGCCGCCATTTTGTTATTTGAAAAAATATAAAATAACTGTAAATACAAATGTTGTAGAGAACCGTAAGCTCATTTCGAAAACCTTCCGTTTTTTGAAATATTCCTTGAAATGAAGCAGTTATTACGATTGTTAAAAAAACAAAAGAAATCCAATAACTACGAATAGAGGCCCCAATTCAAAAATTGGAACTAAAAAAAGTTGTTTGTTTTAATGAGTTCTAACTGCTATTTTCGGGTGTAACGACTTAGTATTAACACCCTGTATAGGTTGCTGCTGCAATTTCCATTGTACATCAGCTCACCACACTGACTAAATCAATTTTAAAAATCGGAAAGGCGGTTGTTCGACGCTATATTCGCGACGATGTACGCGCCTCTTGGTAAAAACTTTTTCGTCTTGTTCGCGACGAGGTTCGCAGCGACGTTCGCAGCGCTGTTCGCGAAGAGGTTTTGTTTCATGTCTGTACGCACCTTTAAATGTACTTGGAAGCGTGAAATATGATACAGTTTTTAATTTGAGGCTAGCCCATGGCTTGCCTCAATACTTTGCGAGATCGACACATTCATGAAAGAATGAATACAAGCATCATGACATGTTTAGTAACTTTACCATAACGAACCGACTTGTAGAAAAACAGGGTCTTGAGGCTAGCCTCTACTGCAAAATCAAGCGCATGGATAAAGGATGGAAGATAATACACAGTCAGAAATTCGTTTCGTTACATTTCACCTTGCACCGATGCCTGCCGATCGAGTCCCGCGTATGTATGTTTAATACGAATATACACGCTGCATAATTGCTCAGATTACATTAGTTATATTGGTCGAGGCAAATATTTTATTCTGTTTTGATTAATTATTCGAAATTTCAAACAAAACCAAATTACAATAGCAACGGTCGGATGCAGCAGTTATGAAGAACAAGTGCCTAATTAACGTTAGAAATTTTTCAGATATTGTCGATTTCCTAATTAAAAAAATGCAGGTTTTAATCGCTTTCCTACGAAGACAAATTGTACTTATATGTTAAGCAATTAAAAGGATATCCTGTCCAGAGCTTAGCCAAAGATTGATGAATTTTAGTAAAAATACATCCGTTATTTGAAAATATGCATCTTATGTGTGTATGTATCTATATTGTTTATAACAAAACTAAAACCCCTAAACTACAAAAAGTTTAGAAAACCTAAACGCGTTTCAGGAACTACGTTCCGAACTTCAGTAGACTGAAATTTGATATTTCCGAACCAGTCTCCAAGGATGTTATATATTGCTTATAAAATAAATTTACCTATATTACAAATGTTCATGTTATATTTTTAATATTTAAATGGATTTATATATTAGATATGAAAATTATGACGGCAGTGATACTGTTTAAAATCGATAAATATTATTAATGTGTTTTTAATATTCACCCCCGCCCCCCCCCCGATTTCCCATAAAAGCAGCGTACGCCACATTGTTCAATAAATATGTGCTGCCTCACCAAAATTTTAAGTCACGAGTCGCCACTGTCTAAAAGTAAAAAAGCCGTATTAATACAATTTCTTGCGCAAGAAATTGAGCAATTTTTGGAACAAATTGCGTGAAAAATAGAACATGTTTTAAAATTTTCCAGACACTCTAAAAGCAAGGCAATATTTCACACAATTTGCTGTTTGACACTACACAATTTAGATTGTTCCAAAAATTGCTCAATTTCTTGCGCAAGAAATTGTCTAATGTAATACGGCTTTTATAGGCAAAAAGAACGTATCCGTTGTTACAAATATAAACATGCACATAAATCAAATTATGCTAAACATTTGTTAGAACAAAATCACACATTAACATCTAATAATTCAATTAAAGTTTTACATTTTTCTGATAACAAAAATAAATTAAATATTTTAGAAGCTTTTGAAATTTATAAACACACAAAAAACAATATACCTACCTTTAATGAATGAGCAAATTGAGCTCTTAGATTTTCCTTTACTGAAGATTTTGGAATACAAAATTAATGATTTGCTAAAATCAGGTATTTATACATTAAATTGTTCACATTGTAATTCAGTGTATATAGGTCAAACAATTAGAAATTTCAGTATTAGGCAAAAAGAACATATCCGTTGTTACAAATATAAACATGCACATACATAAATCAAATTATGCTAAACATTTATTAGAACAAAGTCACACATTAACATCTAATAATACAATTAAATTTTTACACTTTTCTGATAACAAAAATAAATTAAATATTTTAGAAGCTTTTGTAAATTATAAACACACAAAAAACAACATATATTTAATGAATGAGCAAATTGAACTCTTAGATTCTACTTTACTGAAGATTTTGGAATAAATATGTTTTTAAAAAACACTGATAAGCGACTGACCTCCGACGCGGCGGGTTTACTGGGTCCAGTTGCTTCACGCAGTGTTAAAATAATAGAATCAAGCAGTTGCTATATAAATCATTTTGCATTTGTTATTAAATATCTTATATGCTTTTGACAATGGCACATTGATGCCGAAATACGGTGAACGTGAACCGTCGAACTGTGAGCACGCATGAACGAACGGCTCTAGAATAAACTATTTTAATTGTAAATTGTAATCCTGGAAATAATAACCTACGTGAGATACAAGTGATGTGATTTATAGTGCTACACGATGACTGATAAAAATCCACAGGACTGGAAGGTGAATGAATTAAAAGACGAAATACTAAAATTTGGTATTGGAACGAAAGGATTAAAAAAACAGGAACTATTTAATCTACTAGTCAAATTACAAAACTCACAAATAATAATTAACCAAACAAATAATCATCAAACGGACAATAATGAATTAAATGAACAAATAACTGTAAAGTGTGTTAAATGCCGGGAAAACAAAATTGAAACCGAGCGGCTTGAAGTCGCAGTAAATGATTTAACTGATTCAAACTTAAAATTAAATAAGGAGATAGAAGATCTAACTAATGAAACAAATGCGCTAAATGATGAAATTAATATGTTAAGAAATAAACTCGAGAAATGGCTACTCATCAAAGATGTAAAACAGATATCAGTCCAAGGTGATAGAAGTAACAATAAGACACACACACGCTCGGTACTTATCCTAGCTGACAGCCATGGTCGTACTATCAATTCACTTTTACAAGAAAAATTATATAGCGCTAAAATAAAATCGGAATGTATATTTAAACCAAATGCTAAATTTAATCAAGTTACGGAAAACATTGATGGACTCACTCAAAAATTTACTAAAAACGACCACATAATCATCATAGCGGGTACGAACGATATAAACAAAGGAAAATATCCATCATTTAAATACATCTTAAGCCTAATGAAATTGTGTATAAAGATTAACATTACTTTCTGTACAATACCATACCGTTATGATAAACCACAACTGAACAATTTCATACATAAATTTAACATAAAACTTGTACAATTTGTGACTCAATTTAATACCCTCGAATCACAGCATCTTAGTGTGATAGACATAAACAAAGGTATTTCTCCAAACCACTATACCAAACATGGCTTGCATCTTAACATCAAAGGAAAGAAAGCAATATCAAACGCGATTTACAACTACCTAAGCCTTGGAAGCTGCATTTCAACAAATCAAACAAATTTGATTCGACTAAACTCTACAAATACCAACAATTGTGATAAAAATCGTAAGGCCTCTATTTCTGGTGACAACGGAGGAAACAGTAGCGAAACAGATGCCCATATAACAGCAAATAATATACAGGTTAGTGGAACTAAGGAAGATCTGTTGACTGAGATTGAGATTAATTTAAATAATAATGCGAGTGCGGGTTTAAACGACAGTTGTTCATCAATCTCGGAGTCAGATTCCAGCACTGATACTATAACTTCCAATACGGATTTTTAAAAGACAACGACAAAGCCCTGCACCCAGCAGACTGCCCCACGCCTACGATTAGTGTTATGCATCTTAATATACAGAGCTTGACGAACAAAACATTAAATTTGGAATTATTTTTAGATAAACATAACATTGATGTCCTATGTCTGGACGAACATTGGCTTAATAACGAAGTTTGTGACTTAATTAGTTTACCAGAGTATAATACTGCTACATACTTCGCGCGTACTAAACATAAACATGGCGGTGTTATGATTCTTGTTAAAAATAATCTACAATTCAAAGTCCTGGAAAATGTTAATATTCTAAGTATCGAAATGAATTTTGAATGTTGTGCCGTATCAATTTGTAATTTTAATACTGTTGTAGTTTCGATTTATAGACCTCCCTTAGGAAATATTCATATGTTTTTTACCCAACTCGACTTACTACTCCATAGTATTATAGGATATCAAAATATATTGATATGCGGTGACTATAATATAAATCTACTAAATAATACCAACAAAGATAAGCTACAGTTCTGTTCACTATTAGAATCTTATAATTTGACACCAATAATAAAAGACCCCACACGAATAACAGCCATATCAAAAACCTGTATTGATAATATACTGTTGAGAGTTAATCATGATATACACGAAATAAAAAATTTTCCGGTAGATTTCTCTGACCACAATGCGCAACTAGTCACCATTAGCACGGGAAATAAATGTCAGATACAGCCGCGATCAATTAGAAAAACTAGAATATTCTCCAAAATAAATGCAGATTCATTTTTAAGTACTATTACCAATACAAATTGGGAATCTGTTTACAAAGCCCCTGACAAATTTACCAAATTCTATGACACCCTAAAAAGTGCATACTATGAAGCATTTCCATTAAAAACGGTTCATGGAAATAATCAAAACAAAAAATGGATCACAACGGGTATCAGAACATCTAGCAAAATAAAGAGACAACTGTTTTTAGTAATTAGATCATATCCGCACCCTGTATTGGTTGCCTATTACAACAAATATACTAAAATTTTGAGAAATGTAGTTACAGCGGCACGTAGGCTACATACTGATAATATGATTCAACAGTCACAGAACACAGCCAAAACTACGTGGCAAATTATTAGGTTCGTTTCATCGAACAGTTCTGAACGGTTCTATTATTGTTTAGAACCGATTCAGAATTCTTCTACGAGCATGCGTCAAATAAACGATTCTAAGAACCAACAAGAACGGTTCCATAACGGTTCATACATAGACTAGATGAAACGGGGTTATCCCTAACTCTAACCTCAAATTCGAACAGTGAAGGAGGTGGAAAGTGTTTTGGGGTGATTTGAAAATACACATTTAAAAAATGAGTGATTATAGTGATTGTTGTACGTATTTATATTACTATTTTTCAACAAATGTTATGCTCGCACCCAGGTTTTAGGTTAGGAATGGGAATAGTTCTCGTTAGTTCTTGCTAGCGACGTGGAATCGTTTTTGAACTGTGAAGAACGGTTCACGTACTAGATGAAACAGAGAATTTTAAATTCCATGAACGCCTTGTTTAGTTCTGAACGGTTCTGAAGTTTGATGAAACACATTTTCTCTATTGCGCATGTGAAGTAATTTCAGAACCGTTCTGAACTGTTCGATGAAACGAACCTATAAACTCCGAGTTAAATAAAAATAGAACTAAACATATTAATATTGAAATTGGAAAACATAACAAAATTGTTACTGACCCTATCGAGATTGGTAATATCTTTAATGACTATTTTGTAAATATAGCTTCCGAAATCCAAAATAGAATACCTATAGTACCTAACTACGAACCCAAATTACCTCCTACAAACGCGACATCTTTCTTTTTGACACCCACTGATAGCTACGAGATACACAATGTAATAAACAATTTAAAAAATACTAACACGGTAGGAATTGACGAGATACCGACAAAAATTTATAAAAGTGCAGCCCATATTTTAAGTGAGCCCATCTCAGTTTTAATAAATGACTGCTTTTTGTCTGGAATATACCCAAACCTATTAAAACATGCTATTCTACATCCCTTACACAAAAAAAATGATAAGCGAAATGTTGCAAATTATCGACCAATCTCTATCTTGCCAACACTTTCAAAAATCTATGAAATAACAATAAAAAAGCGATTGTCTGCCTATTTAGAATCAAATACCTATTTAGTAGAGAACCAACACGGATTTAGGCAAAAAAATCAACTTGTACTGCACTACAAAACATGTTAATGCACATCTATAAAGGCTTAAATAATAACAATTACGTGGCAAGTGTCAACTGCGATCTGTCAAAAAATTTTGACTTAATAGATCACTCCTTACTATTAAAGAAACTAGAACACTATGGTGTTAGAGGCCAAACTCTCAACCTTTTTAATTCCTATCTATCGGATAGAAAACAATCTGTACAAATCACAAACTTAAACAATGGGGAAAAAACGACTACAAATCCAAAGAACTCCCTATTACCGGCGGTGTTCCTCAAGGTTCGGTCCTTGGACCACTACTTTTTATTATATTTATTAATGACCTGCCAGTTAATCTTAAAACGTTAAACTGTGCTTGCAGCATGTTTGCTGATGACACTAGTTTAATTATTTCCAACCCTACTGTTGAGGGATTAACTCATAACATAAGGCAAACATTAACAGAAATAAAAAAGTGGTTCTTCTGTAATAAACTGTTTATTAACTTGGAGAAAACTAATGTAATCATCTTCAATCACCTAGATATACCACTAGAGATACAAGAACCTCAAATTGAAATAGTAGAAACATGTCAGGTGCTCGGTTTACACATTGATAACCGCTTGAATTACGAAACACATTTCAAGAATCTAAGAAGCAAACTAAATAGGGCAATTTTTTCATTACGTAGGTTAAAACAAATATGCTCAGCAACCTCAATAAGAATCGTGTATTTCGCGTACATACAATCACTATTAACGTATGGTATACTCTTCTGGGGAAACTCAACTTATTTGAAAGATGTTCTGATTCTCCAAAAAAGAGCTGTCAGAATCATAGCTGGGATTGGTCCGCGGCAATCATGTCGACAATATTTTCATGATCTGAATATTCCCACTGTTGTACATTTACTTATAATCGAGTCTATTTTGTTTATCAAAAGTAATCAGTTCCTATTTCATCAACACTCCGATTATCATTCATATAATACGAGAAACAGGAATGAAATACGCGCGAGTTTCTCCAACTGTGGACCGCATTTTAGATGCTACTTGAATAAGTCTGTAGCACTTTACAATCTTGTACCGACAGAAGTAAAAAATATTACAAATTATAAAAAATTTAAAATAGGAATTAAAAAATTGATAAATGAAAATGTATTTTATTCAAGGGAGGAATTTATCACAAAATATCAACAATAAGTACATATAGTAATTGTCTATTAACATGCTTTGTATAATCTATTTAAATGTAAATGACACGCTTGTTATCTGTATAACATGTACTAGGGTATATGACAGTTATATGTATTAATAATATGACTATTGTAAACATTTCTACACTGTATGGTACTGAAATAAATATTACTTACTTACTATACGTGTAAAGCGAATAAATCTTATTATTTCCCCTTAAAATCTATATTTTATTTAATATTTATTATTTATACCGGGTGGCCGGTCTCAAAGGTGTACATAGGGATTTAAGATTGTATTGAACGTTTCTGCTGATTCCTGCTCGCCAATTCAACTTACAGGAATGGTAATTGTATTAATTGAAAGGTAAAAGGATTGCGCTTCAAATGACGCTAATAATAAAATTAAATATTTTATATTTATTTTAAAATAACGATTTATAATTTTGCGATTTTTAAATATGATGTGCCATGATTTTCAAATTTTACATCAGCATTTGTCAAAAATTTATTAAAGTAATTGTCATTTACAGAAATCCACTGATTTATGCCAACTAACTATCAAATTTTTTGACAAATGCTATAAAATTTTAAAATCATGGCACGTCATACTTAAAAATCATAAAATTTCAAATCGCTAATTTTAAAATAAATATAGCTCATTTAATTTTATTATTATCTTTGGTCTTGTAGATCTTGCAAGCCTTTCGTCGCTTGTCATATCTCGCCTTCATGGGCGCCGCCGTACGCTCAATATTTTCACTTGCCCGCTTACGCCGTGCTTGTAAACTTCCTCCCGCCATTGGGAGCGTCCTGCCGGTCTCACCCACGCCAAGCTCACCCTCTGTCTCACAGGTACCGCCTCCCACACCGCTGGACCCCGTCATTATGCCACCAACACCCTCGCCATCGTCGCGATCACCTTCGGTGGCGCCTTCGTTGCCATGGTTTGCGAAGTCCCCCATGACGCCGCTCGGATAGGAGAACCTGGGCCGGGCAAAATCTGGTACTTGCGTTGATGGTATTGTTAATGCCCCAGATAATGTCAGGTAACCGCTCGTTCACGCCCTTTTCCTCCAGAAATTCAGCGAACGCCTTGCTAGTGAACGCCAGACCCCGATCGGATATCACACGCCAAACTCACCGAAGATTCTCCTTAACGCTTCGATCGTCTCCCTCGACCTTAAGGTACGAGTCGGTTTCGCAATGACAAACTTGGTAAAACCGTCCACCAGGAGTAAGATATAGATTATAAGCCAAGCTCTCCAGCTCGTAGCTGTGGTACACCTGTTCGTGATTGCTCGTCGCCCTGCTGAAATAGGCTACGGGACGCCAATTGCTGCTGCCGTGTTCTTGCATAAGGATGCCCGCCACGCCCAGTTTACAAGCGTCCATGTGCAACTCCGTGGCAGCCTTGTGGTCGTATAACGCCAATAGCGGCCGTTCTGTTAGTCGCTTCTTGAGGGTCTCGAATGCCATCCGCTCTGTCTCGCCCCAACGCCAGGTCGTATTTTTCCGCGTCAAATCCGTAAGTGGCTTCGCCAATATTGCAAATCCTTTGATAAACCGCCTAAAATAACTCGCTAGCCCTACGAATTGCCTAACTCGATGGACATCCGTGGGCGCCGGGAACTTTTCAAGCGCCTTTACTTTCCTCGATCCCGGGCGGAGGCCCCCCACCATAATTTCGTGCCCTAAATATTCTATTTCCGCCTTCAGGAACGAACATTTAGACAAGTTCAATTGTAAACCGGCTTGTTCAACACCTGATCTATCAACGGCAAGCCCTCTTCCACGGTGACAGACGGGATCCGTAGGTCATCCATGTACGCCAGGACCTTCCCGTGCCGTAGTTTGCCCAACATTTTGTTTACAATCGTCTGAAAAACTGCCGGAGGATTCGCTAGCCCAAGGGGGACGCGGAGGTACTCGTAGTGGCCGTCCGGGGTTATGAACGCCGTCTTCGCCACAGAATCAGGATGCATAGGTACCTGGTCGGTGGAACCCCTGCGCCATGTCTAATGTAGTAAAGAAACACCCGCCCGCTAACCGATCCAACTGGTCTGTCACCAAGGGTAAGGGATACCGGTCTTTTACTGAAATTGCGTTTAGGGCCCGATAATTGACGCATAACCTCGCCTTGCCATTTTTCTTACGGATTAGCAAAATAGGGCTCGCATAATCGGAATGCGAAACTCGTATAACACCCGCCTGCAACAAATCACCCACCTTGTCCCTCAACGCTCTCTCCGCATGCGACAACCTATAGGGACGATAATAAATGTGCGTCTTGGAGGTTAATTCGATGCGGATCTCTCCAAGACGGGTTAGACCCACATCGTCCTCGCCACAAGAGAAATAAATCGTCCTTCTTCGAAGAAATGCCACCAGTGTCCTTTTTTCACCAAAATTTAAGGCGTCTAAATTTTTGCCTAGGAAGTTCAAAGTAGTATCGTGCTTTACCTGCATGGACTGACGATGGCCCTGTATCTATTGAGGTTGACAGGTCGGCCCTCGCCACCAATCCTCCAGCCTTCCACCAGATCCTCATCGCCAAGATTCGTCACCAGGATTTCGTTGGCTTCACCACAGGTCAACACGCCACTAGGGATCGCCACCATAGAACGGTTGTCGCCATACAGCCGTACATCCATGAAGATCAACTCACCGGGGGCACCATTCTCCACGTCGACACGGATACGCTCCGCCATGCCGGGTGCGATGACATCACCCCGAAGAACGATTCGCCTCCGCCTTTCTTCGCTGCCGTCTAGCGTCAACCCCTGAAACAAATTATCAAGGTCCCCGCCTTTACCGCACCACTAGGTTGACATCATCCGCCGATGCCGGTTGCCCCAAAATCAGGTCACACTCGCCCATGTAACCCTTGGTCACCAAGACCTCCAGACTTAGGACAACGCCATCCATAGCAATCTCGAGGCTTGCCGTGCCATCACATGCCCCGAGCCCTCCACCAAAACCCGTGAGTAATCGTACGCACGGTCGTAATTCCAACCCCAGACGCCGCCTACACTCGTCCGACAGGATGTTATCTTCGCTGCCGGTGTCTAAGTATACCCGTAGACTTTCGCCGTTCTGCGCCACTGCCCGCCGTTTATAAGTTTTATCAAAGCTAGTACTCACCAGGCCGATGCTCCCGTGCAGCTTCGCCTTGCTGGACCCCGCCGCATCAGCTACCCTCGGTCCTGTACACTGGGCCTTAGTGTGACCCCATTTGCCACACCGCCTGCACCGCTCTGCCCGGGGCTTGGGACAGTCCCTGCTGTAGTGGCCTCCATATTCCTGGGGGTTGCCCACTGAGAAGCATATGCATTTGCCCGCAGCTCTTCTGGAAGCCCCTGTATAATGTAGACGACCGTCCTTTCTTTCTGGATACCACACCTGTCGCACAACGCTAGTTTCGCATGAAAATAGTGCGTCATGCTTTCACCTGGGGTTTTTCGCCTAGCCACCAGTTCCTCCAGAAGGGCCGCGAAGTCGGTCTGTCTGGGAAACGTCCGAAGAAGTTTAACCTTCCAGGCAGCCCAACTGAGGTTGAATTCCTCGAGCCGATTAAACCATTTCGCCGCCGGTCCCGCCAACTTCACCTGCATAAAGCTCGCCCTCTCATATGCAGACCAACCGTGTACATCGCCCAGCAGGTCTATTTTGTGCAACCATTTTTGGATGTTGCTGTCTGGGTCGAATGGGTCTAAAATCTCGGACCCTACATGCAACTCGCCTCTCGCCCTCTTCTCCGTACGCCCCTGTGGTACCTCAGTAGTCGCCCCTGCAGGTGTCTCCGATTTCTGGAAACACACCGGGCTCCCAACACCTTGGGCGCCCACACGATCCGCTAGTTTGCCGAATATCAGGGCCGCCTGCCGCTGAACTATCCGACGAATGCTCCTCTCCATACCTCGCATCCTCTCAGATAACGCAGAATCCTCCTCTTCAAACGTCATATCGATGTCATCCGCCTCAATCGAAATCGTATCTTCATCTCGCCGCCTTTCCGCCATTGTTACGACGTAACAACTTGCAAAACGAACAAAGAACTCACCTCCTCACGCCACGCCCGCTTATTCACTTCGCCGTACTTCTTTTTTTTTTGGGTTATCCCACTTCTGAGATGTTACACACCAAACCTTCCACTTCCTTGCAACTAATGAAAACAGTTTAAAACAAATACGCCTTTATTTATAATTAAATAAACAAACAAGCAATAAAGCGTAACCCGATCCTCGCGTAGGTATCGCGTACACGCCAAGAACCAGGCTGCCCGCCGCCGCGCCGTCCCGCCCTGAGGCTGTATTCTCGAAATCACTCGACATTTTCTCGCACACGAAAAAAAAATATGAAAAAATCAAACTATTTTTTGTGGCATGACATATGCTCAATTATCAGGAAAATAGCCTTTGGATTGGTTCAATTTTTTTGTCGAGCACGACAAAATGTCGAATGATTTCGAGAATACAGCCCTTGGACACCTGATGCCCGATCGCCTCTGCCGCTCCGGTCTTTATCGCCGTAACACTCGTCCATCCTGAAACTCTACGGAAAGGGAAAAATCCATTTCATACAGACACTTTAAAATCTCGGAAAATAATAGCTAGTATGATTCGTTTATAGTATATAATGGTACAAGGTCGGTAAGTGCTCTCTAACAGATCGAGAAAATCGAGACCCGTAGGGTCGAGAATTTCCAATTTTTGAGATCTGTAGGTAAGCACTTACCGACCGTGTGCCGTATAATATTTTTTGCCCGATCGAATTTACAGAATTATTTGGGAATAAGTAGTTTTTAAAATGTAATTATGAAATTTTGACTTGTCATTTTAATTGCAGGATCCTTGATATCAAACGTGCTAGGAATCTAAAATAAAATCAGAACGCTACCTCTAGAAGTGTCAGATTTGCATGTTTTGTTTTACTTACCGCCCTAATTAGGTTATAAACTCGAACAGCACTGGTGTTTCCATACCAACCAATCGAAATTTTGTAAACCCAACTTACAATATCTATCAACAAAGCTGGTAAATACACATAACAACACGATCGGGCGAAATAGTATATAACGGTACAAGGTCGGTAAGTGGTCTCTAACAGATCGAAAAAAGTTGGAAAATCGAGACCCGTAGGGTCGAGATTTTCCAATTTTTGAGATCTGTAGGTAAGCACTTACCGACCGTGTGTTGTATAATATTTTTTGCCAGATCGAATTTACAGAATTATTTGGGAATAAGTAGTTTTTGAAATGTAATTAAAGTCTATTTTTTTTTAAAGATCCACCAACCTCGCAATTTCTCTCGAAAGTATGTTTGGCAACGTTGCTGGTGAAATTTTTTAGTAATTTTTAAAGTAGGGTTAGGACTAATAAATTTAATGGTCAATTTTGACAGGTGCTTTTCACAAGAAATATTTTCAGATATTTTATTAAATATTCTTGATTTATGTGGATACATGCTGAGTTTATGTAAATTTGCTCGATTTAATAAGAAGTATTATAGTTTTATAATAATTAATATATAAATAATTCGAGGTAAGAATAGAAAAAATGTATTCAGGATTAAAATAATTGGGATTATTTTCAGAATCAGATTGGGGTGTTTCAAATTTTGAATCATGATATGAGAGATATGGTTCAAAATTGAATCTGTATCCGAATCTTCACCTTGATATGTTACGATTGGCGGTATATTTTGAGCATAAAGTTGTCCATTTGTCCTAAATTATTTATCAACTGCCATAATTGAACTTTTGTACATGTAAGTTAAAATGGAACGTTACACTTTATTAAATAATGTCCCATTGCAGTTTTGTTGGAATAATGTAGGTATTGGAGGTCTCTCCAAACGGACAGAATGACATGGGGCATTTAAAAAATAATAACAGTTTTAAAACCATCAGATGGTAGAGCTGGAATTAATTGATTAATCCACTCTTTAAATAGCTGACTATTCATCGTTTTGTGATAATCCCGATCATTGTTTGTGGGTCTTAAAAGCAAACTACATTCATCTAAGAAACTTCAACACACCCAGGATGGAGCACTGTAAACCTGCTTTCCCTAATTTCTAATCTTTCTTGGGAAGGTTGTCAATAGTCCAAGATTTAGTAGCTTTGCAGACTTTCTAGTGAGTAACCCAGAATTCTTATGAACTACCCATTCTCCCCAGAGTCCATCCCAAACCTCCCAGAGGTTACCCAGGCTTTCCAGAATTCCACGTGGGGAACCCAGAATTCTTACGAAATACCCAGACTTCCCAGGGATTACCCAGTCTTTCTAGATTTCCAAGTGGTGAACCCAGAATTCTTAGATATACGCAGGCTTTGTAGACTTTCTAGTGAGTAACCCAGAATTCTTATGAACTACCCATGCTCCCCAGAGTCTATCCCAAATCTCCCAGAGGTTACCCAGGCTTTCCAAATTCCATGTGGGGAACCCAGAGTTCTTACGAAATACCCACACTTCCCAGGGCTTACCCAGGCTGTGCAGACTTGCACGTGGGGAACCCAGAATTATTACGAAATACCCAGACTTCCCATGGGTTACCCAGGCTTTACAGACTTCCATGTGAGGAACCCAGAATTCTTACGAAATACCCAGACTTCCCATGGATTACCCAGGCTGTGCAGTCTTGCACGTGAGGAACCCAGAATTCTTACGAAATACCCAGACTTCCCAGGGATTACCCAGTCTTTCTAGATTTCAAAGTGGTGAACCCAGAATTCGTAGATATACCCAGGCTTTGCAGACTTTCTAGTGAGTAACCCAGAATTCTTATGAAACACCCAGACTTCCCAGGGCTTACTCAGACTTTCCAGACTTTCTAGTGAGTAACCCAGAATTCTTATGAACTACCCATGCTCCCCAGAGTGTATCCCAAACCTCCCAGAGGTTACCCAGGCTTTCCAGAATTCCAAGTGGGGAACCCAGAATCCTTACGAAATACCCAGACTTCCCATGGGTTACCCATTCTGTGCAGACTTCCACGTGAGGAACCTAGAATTCTTACGAAATACCTAGACTTCACAAGGGTTACCCAGGCTGTGCAGACTTGCACGTGGGGAACCCAGAATTATTACGAAATACCCAGACTTCCCAGGGATTACCCAGTCTTTCTAGATTTCCAAGTGGTGAACCCAGAATTCTTAGATATACCCAGGCTTTACAGACTTTCTAGTGAGTAACCCAGAATTCTTATGAACTACCCATGCTCCCCAGAGTCTATCCCAAACCTCCCAGAGGTTACCCAGGCTTTCCAGAATTCGACGGGGGAACCCAGAATTCTTACAAAATACCCAGACCTCCCAGAGCTTACCCAGTCTTTCCAGACTTTCAAGTGAGGAACCCAGAATTCTTACGAAACACCCAGATTTCCTAGGGCTTACCCAGGCTTTGTAGACTTTCTAGTGAGTAACCCAAAATTCTTATGAACTACACATGCTCCCCAGAGTCTATCCCAAACCTCCCAGAGGTTACCCAGGCTTTCCAGAATTCCACGTGGGGAACCCAGAGTTCTTACGAAATACGCAGACTTCCCAGGGCTTACCCAGGCTTGCCATACTTCCAAGTGAGGAACCAAGAATTCTTACGAAACACTCAGACTTCCCAGGACTTACCCAGGCTTTCCAGACTTCCAGTGAGGAACCCAGAATTCTTACGAAACACCCAGACTTTCCAGGGGTTACCCAGGCTTTCCAGACTTCCGAGGGAGTAACCCAGAGATCCTAGGAGCTACCCAGGCTCTCCACAGACTAACCTAGACTTTCCAGAGGTTATCCAGGCTTAGCAGACTTCCACGGGATGAACCCAGAATTCTTAAGTAATACACAGACTTCCCAGTGTTTACCCAGTCTTTCCAGACTTCCAAGTGAGGAACCCAGAATTCTTACGAAACACCCAGACTTCCCAGGGCTTACCCAGGCTTTTTAGACTTTCTTGTGAGTAACCCAAAATTCTTATGAACTACCCAGACTTCCCAGGGCTTACCCAGGATATGCAGACTTCCACGTGAGGAACCCAGAATTCTTACGAAATACCCAGACTTCCCAGGGGTTACCCAGGCTTTCCAGACTTCCAAATGAGGAACCCTGAATTCTTATGAAATACCCGGACTTCCAAGGGGTTACCCAAGCTTTCCAGACTTCCTAGTGAGTAACCCAGAATTATTATGAACTACCCATGCTCCCCAGAGACTAACACAGTCGTCGCAGAGGTTACCCAGGGTTTCCAGACTTCCAACTGGGAAACCCAGAATTCTTACAAAATACCCAGACTTCCCAGAGCTTACCCAGTCTTTCCAGACTTCCAAGTGAGGAACCCAGAATTCTGACGAAACACCCAGACTTCCCAGGGCTTACCCAGGCTTTGTAGACTTTCTAGTGAGTAATCCAGAATTCTTATGAACTACCCATGCTCCCCAGAGTCTATCCCAAACCTCCTTGAGGTTACCCAGGCTTTCCAGAATTCCACGTGGGGAACCCAGAGGTCTTACGAAATACCCAGACTTCCCAGGGCTTACCCAGGCTTGCCATACTTCCAAGTGAGAAACCCAGAATTCTTACGAAACACCCAGACGTCCCAGGGCTTATCCAGGCTTTGCAGACTTTCTAGTGAGTAACCCAGAATTCTTATGAACTACCCATGCTCCCGAGACTCTATCCCAAACCTCCCAGACCCAGAATTCTTACAAAATACCCAGACTTTCCAGGGCTTACCCAGTCGTTCCGGACTTCCAAGTAAGGAACCCAGAGACTAACCCAGACCTCCCAGAGGTTACCCAAGCTTTCCAGACTTCCAAGTGAGGAACCCAGAATTCTGACGAAACACCCAGACTTCCCAGGGCTTACCCAGGCTTTGTAGACTTTCTAGTGAGTAACCCAGAATTCTTATGAACTACCCATGCTCCCCAGAGTCTATCCCAAACCTCCCAGAGGTCACCGAGGCTTTCCAGACTCCCAAGTGGGGAACCCAGAGTTCTTACGAAATACCCAGACTTCCCATGGGATACCCAGGCTTTCTAGACATCCAAGTGATGAACCCAGAATCCTTACGAAATAAACCAGACTTCCTAGCGGGTACCCAGACTCTCCAGACTTCCCAGGGAGTAACCCAGAGTTGCTAGGAACTACTCAGACTCTCCACGGAAATAACATACAATTCCCAGGGGTTAAGCAGGATTTTCAGACCTCCTTGGGAGTAACCCAGATTTACTAGGAGCTACCCAGACTTTCCACAGACTAACGTAGACTTCCTAGGGGTTACCCAGGCTTTCCAGAATTCCACGTGGGGAACCCAGAATTCTTACGAAATACCCAGACTTCCCAGGGGATACCCAGGCTTTCTAGACTTCCAAGTGATGAACCCAGAATCCTTACGAAATAAACCAGACTTCCTAGCGGGTACTCAGACTCTCCAGACTTCCTAGGCAGTAACCCAGAGTTGCTAGGAACTACTCAGACTCTCCACGGAAATAACATACAATTCCCAGGGGTTACCCAGGATTTTCAGACCTCCTTGGGAGTAACCCAGATTTACTAGGAGCTACCCAGACCCTCCACGGACAAACGTAGACTTCCTAGGGGTTACCCAGGCATTCCAGACTTCCACGTGAGGAACCCAGAATTCTTACGAAATACCCAGACTTCCCATGGGTTACCCAGGCTTTACAGACTTCCATGTGAATAACCCAGAATTCTTACGAAATACCCAGACGTCCCATGGGTTACCCAGGCTGTGCAGACTTGCACGTGAGGAACCCAGAATTCCTATGAACTACCAATGCTCCCCAGAGTCTATGCCAAACCTCCCAGAGGTTACCCAGGATTTCCAGAATTCCACGTGGGGAACCCAGAATTTTACAAAATACCCAGACTTCCCAGGGCTTACCCAGTCTTTCCAGACTTCCAAGTAAGGAACCCAGAATTCTTACGAAATACCCAGACTTCCCATGGGTTACCCAGGATGTGCAGAATTCAAAGTGAGTAAAACAGAATTCTTACGAAATACCCAGACTTCCCAGGGGTTACCCAGTCTTTCCAGACTTTCTAGTGAGTAACCCAGAATTATTATGAACTACCCATGCTCCCCAGAGACTAACCCAGACCTCCCAGATTTTACCCAAGCTTTCCAGACTTCCAAGTGGGGAACCCAGGATTCTTACGAAATACCCAGACTTCCCATAGGTTTCCCAGGCTGTGCAGAATTCAAAGTGAGTAAAACAGAATTCTTACGAAATACCCAGACTTCCCAGGGGTTACCCATTCGTTCCAGACTTTCTAGTGAGTAACCCAGAATTTTTATGAACTACCCATGCTCCCCAGAGTCTATCCCAAACCTCGCAGAGGTTACCCAGGATTTCCAGAATTCCACGTGGGGAACCCAGAATCCTTACAAAATACCCAAACGTCCCAGGGCTTACCCAGCTTTTCCAGACTTCCAGTGAGGAACCCAGAATTCTTACGAAACACCCAGACTGCCCAGGGCTTACCCAGACTTTCCAGACTTCCACGTAGGGAACCCAGAATCCTTACAAAATACCCATACTTCCCAGGGCTTACCCAGGCTTTCCAGATTTCCAGTGAGGAACCCAGAATTCTTACGAAACACCCAGACTTCCCAGGGCTTAGCCAAGCTTTCCAGACTTCCTAGTGAGTAACCCAGAATTATTATGAACTACCCATGCTCCCCAGAGACTAACACAGTCATCCCAGAGGTTACCAAGGCTTTACAGACTTCCAAGAATTCTTACGAAATACCCAGACTTCCCATGGGTTACCCAGGCTGTGCAGGCTTCCACGTGAGGAACCCAGAATTCTTACGAAATACCTAGACTTCCCATGGGTTACCCAGGCTGTGCAGGCTTGCACGTGGGGAACCCAGAATTATTACGAAATACCCACACTTCCCAGGGATTACCCAGTCTTTCTAGATTTCCAAGTGGTGAACCCAGAATTCTTAGATATACCCAGGCTTTGCAGACTTTCTAGTGAGTAACCCAGAATTCTTATGAACTACCCATGCTCCCCAGAGTCTATCCCAAACCTCCCAGAGGTTACCCAGGCTTTCCAGAATTCCACGGGGAACCCAGAATTCTTACAAAATACCCAGACCTCCCAGAGCTTACCCAGTCTTTCCAGACTTTCAAGTGAAGAACCCAGAATTCTTACAAAACACCCAGACTTCTTAGGGCTTACCCAGGCTTTGTAGACTTTCTAGTGAGTAACCCAGAATCCTTATGAATTACCCATGTTCCCCAGAGTCTATCCCAAACCTCCCAGGGCTTACCCAGTCTTTCCAGACTTCCAAGTGAGGAACCCAGAGACTAACCCAGACCTCCCAAGGTTACCCAAGCTTTCCAGACTTCCAAGTGGCGAACCCAGGATTCGTACGAAATACCCAGACTTATCATAGGTTACCCAGGCTGTGCAGAATTCCAAGTGAGGAACCCAGAATTCTGACGAAACAGCCAGACTTCCCAGGGCTTACCCAGGCTTTGTAGACTTTCTAGTAAGTAACCCAGAATTCTTATGAACTACCCATGCTCCCCAGAGTCTATCCCAAACCTCCCAGAGGTCACCGAAGCTTTCCAGACTCCCAAGTGGGGAACCTAGAATTCTTACGAAATACCCAGACTTCCCAGGGCTTAGCCAGTCTTTCCAGACTTCCAAGTGAGGAACCCAGAATCCTTACAAAATACTCAGACTCTCCAGGGGTTACCCAGGCTTTCCAGACTTCCAAATGAGGAACCCAGAATTCTTATGAACTACCCATGCTCCCCAGAGTCTATCCCAAATGTCCCAGAGGTTACCCAGGCTTTCCAGAATTCCACGTGGGGAACCCAGAGTTCTTACGAAATACCCAGACTTTCCAGGGCTTACCCAGGCTTGCATACTTCCAAGTCAGGAACCCAGAATTCTTACGAAACACCCAGACTTCCCAGGGCGTACCCAAGCTTTCCAGACTTCCAGTGAGGAACCCAGAATTCTTACGAAACACCCAGACTTCCCAGGGGTTACCCAGGCTTTCCAGACTTCCGAGGGAGTAACCCAGAGATCCTTGGAGCTACCCAGGCTCTCCACGGACTAACCTAGATTTCCCAGAGGTTACCCAGGCTTAGCAGACTTCCACGTGATGAACCCAGAATTCTTACGTAATACCCAGACATCCCAGGGCTTACCCAGGCTTTCCAGACTTCCACGTGGGCAACCCAGAATCCTTACAACATACCCATACTTCCCAGGGCTTACTAAGGCTTTCCAGATTTCCAGTGAGGAACCCAGAATTCTTACGAAACACCCAGACTTCCCAGGGCGTAGCCAAGCTTTCCAGACTTCCTAGTGAGTAACTCAGAATTATTATGAACTACACATGCTCCCCAGAGACTAACACAGTAATCCCAGAGGTTATCCAGGCTTTTCAGACTTCCAAGTGGGGAACCCAGAATTCTTACGAAATAGCCACACTTCCCATGGGTTACCCAGGCTGTGCAGACTTCCACGTGAGGAACCCAGAATTCTTACGAAATACCCAGACTTCCCATTGGTTACCCAGGCTGTGCAGACTTGCACGTGGGGAACTCAGAATTATTACGAAATACCCAGACTTCCCATGGGTTACCCAAGCTTTACAGACTTCCATGTGAGGAACTCAGAGTTCTTACGAAATACCCAGACTTCCCATGGATTACCCAGGCTGTGCAGACTTGCACGTGAGGAACCCAGAATTCTTACGATATACCCAGACTTCCCAGAGCTTACCCAGTCTTTCCAGACTTCCAAGTGAGGAACCCAGAATTCTGACGAAACACCCAGACTTCCCAGGGCTTACCCAGGCTTTGTAGACTTTCTAGTGAGTAACCCAGAATTCTTATGAACTACCCATGCTCCCCAGAGTCTATCCCAAACCTCCCAGAGGTTACCCAGGCTTTCCAGAATTTCACGTGTGGTAAACAGAGTTCTTACGAAATACCCAGACTTCCCAGGGCTTAAGCAGGCTTGCCATACTTCCAAGTGAGGAACCCAGAACTCTTACGAAACACCCAGACTTCCCAGGGCTTACCCAGGCTTTCCAGACTTCCAGTGAGGAACCCAGAATTCTTACGAAACACCCAGACTTCCCAGGGGTTACCCAGGCTTTCCAGACTTCCGAGGGAGTAACCCAGAGATCCTAGGAGCTACCCAGGCTCTCCACGGAAAAACCTAGACTTCCCAGAGGTTACCCAGGCTTAGCAGACTTCCACGTGATGATCCCAGAATTCTTAAGTAATACCCAGACTTCCCAGAGTTTACCCAGTCTTTCCAGACTTCCAAGTGAGGAACCCAGAATTCTTACGAAACACCCAGACTTCCCAGGGCTTACCCAGGCTTTTTAGACTTTCCAGTGAGTAACCCAAAATTCTTATGAACTACCCAGACTTCCCAGGGCTTACCCAGGATGTGCAGTCTTCCACGTGAGGAACCCAGAATTCTTACGAAATACCCAGACTTCCCAGGGGTTACCCAGGCTTTCCAGACTTCCAAATGAGGAACCCTGAATTCTTATGAAATACCCAGACTTCCAAGGGGTTACCCAAGCTTTCCAGACTTCCTAGTGAGTAACCCAGAATTATTATGAACCACCCATGCTCCCCAGAGACTAACACAGTCGTCGCAGAGGTTACCCAGGGTTTCCAGACTTCCAAGTGAGAAACCCAGAATTCTTACAAAATACCCAGACTTCCCAGAGCTTAGCCAGTCTTTCCAGACTTCCAAGTGAGGAACCCAGAATTCTGACGAAACACCCAGACTTCCCAGGGCTTACCCAGGCTTTGTAGACTTTCTAGTGAGTAACCCAGAATTCTTATGAACTACCCATGCTCCCCATAGTCTATCCCAAACCTCCCAGAGGTTACCCAGTCTTCCCAGAATTCCACGTGGGGAACCCAGAGTTCTTACGAAATACCCAGACTTCCCAGGGCTTACCCAGGCTTGCCATACTTCCAAGTGAGGAACCCAGAATTCTTACGAAACACCCAGACTTCCCAGGGCTTACCCAGGCTTTGTAGACTTTCTAGTGAGTAACCCAGAATTCTTATGAACTACCCATGCTCCCCAGAGTCTATCCCAAACCTCCCAGAGGTTACCCAGTCTTTCCAGAATTCCACGTGGGGAACCCAGAGTTCTTACGAAACACCCAGACTTCCCAGGGCTTACCCAGGCTTTCCAGACTTCCAGTTAGACACCCAGAATTCTTACGAAACACCCTGACTTCCCAGGGGTTACTCAGGCTTTGCAGATTTCCAAGTGGGGAACCCAGAATTCTTAGATATACCCAGGTTTGCAGACTTTCTAGTGAGTAACCCAGAATACCTATGAACTACCCATGCTCCCCAGAGACTAATCCAGAAATCCCAGAGGTTACCCAAGCTTTCCAGACTTCCAATTGGGGAACCCAGAATTCTTACGAAATACCCAGACTTCCCATGGGTTACCCAGGCTGTGCAGACTTCCACGTGAGAAACCCAAAATTCTTTCGAAATACCCAGACTTCCCAGGTGTTACCCAGTCTTTCTAGATTTCCAAGTGGTGAACCCAGAATTCTTAGATGTACCCAGGTTTGCAGACTTTCTAGTGAGTAACCCAGAATTCTTATGAACTACCCATGTTCTCCAGGGACTAACCAGACCTCCCAGAGGTTACCCAGGCTTTCCAGACTTCCAAGTGTACTCCCAAGCCCTTTTGGCTTTTGGTTTTAATTTTTATTAATTTCATTTATTTAATTGGAATTGGGTAATAATGAAATACCATACATTCTTTATAGCTCAATAAATTGCTTATTAGTCAAGTCAGCTTAATGGTGAAATAATTATTTGCAATTCTGATTAAATTGGGTTTGAACTATTAGAATGTGTTGAAATAATTTATAGATGGGTAGCAAATATTTGTATTTTAGTTTAAGTAGCAGTTTTCATGAAGAAGTAAGTTTTGCCTATGGTTCTATCTTTTACAGTTATTTCTAATTATGTCAACTTTAGTTTTTATTATCAAAAGTTATTGGCATTAATTGACTTGGTAAAGCTTAGTTCCTCAAGAAGTTAGTGGACGTGAGAATCTTGTCTTGAAAAGAGGGTTTAGCTACGTGCTAATATCCTTCTTTAGAGTTCAGGATATCTACGTTAATTGTATTAATTTTTGTTAGTGTAAAATCTAAGTTTTAGTGTTTTTAAATCAGAAGTAAGATATAAGTTTTATTATTTAATATTGTTTATTTTCCAGGGTTATAATTTTCTTATTTATAATTTATTACTTAATATATTAGCTATTCGATTTTTGGTGTGTTTTCTTGGCTATTTATTTCAGAGGGGTAATTTGACAGGGATATATTTCTTTAGTGAAAATCCTAGATCAAGGTTGGATATAATTTTGATTTAGGTTAATCGACGTCTTCTAGTTGGGTATTTTCAGCTCTTGATACTTCAGGTACCAGAGGAACTACAAGTGGAAGTCGTTGGTTACATTTGGTGACAGCGGTTACGCGAACCCCCTTCTGGCAAACCCAGGATTCTTGGGTCAAGTCTTGTTTTTTTTCTTTCCAGCTACATTTACTGGCAGCGATTACGGGAACCTCCTTCTGGAAAACGCGGGGTTCTTATTGTTCTTTACAGCTACGACGAGTGCAACTATTTTTTTTTTAGTTTTGTATTTGGTTCAGTACAGCATAGGGGAATTATTCAGTTTCGAATCAGTCTGTGGAAAAGTTCAAATATTCTAATTTGAAGAGACAGCTAGCAGTGGTTGTAATTTTAGTGTCGAAACAAGTTAGGAAAAGCCAAGATGCCAAATACAACCAATGAGACGCAGGGTCCGGCACAAGGCCAGCCTCCAATGTTTTCTTACACAACTACAGGTATGGTGGCTAAAACTATGGAACCATATACAGGGAAAGGGTCACCCAAAGAATATTTCAGGCAAATAAAGCGAAGGGCCATATATGATGGCTGGTCAGACGAACAAATGCTACACATAATTAAGCTCAGTCTTACCAAGGATGCATTAGCATATTACGAGTCTGATCCGACACTAGAAACAGCATCATTGGACGAATTCATCAAAAGATTGACGCAGAAATTTACACCAATTAGATTACCAGGAGAGGCTCAAATGAAGCTATCAAAATGTTTTCAAAGACATGATGAAGATGTAGCAGCATATTTTATTCTGTTGAATACTTTAGGGAGAGCAGTGTTGGAAGAAGATTTAGAAGGAACCAAGAAAGGAGAAGTTGATGGTATCAAGAAGAAACATGAAGACGTCGTTCTTAATCAATTCAGAATAGGGCTAAGGAAGGAACTGATGAGACAACTAGCTCCTGTGCTATTAGCAGAAGAGAATTTAACCATCGTGAAAGCAGAAATGATAAGAAGACGTTACGAAATATGTAATACAATATCCTTCAATAATAATCTTGCCTCAGGTCAAAGAGTAATGACAGTAGGTTCTAGATCATGGTGTACTTACTGCAGAATGTCCTACCACAGTACAAACAATTGCTGGTAGAAGAATGGTCAACAGCAGTGGAATCAGCAAGGGCGTTATGGCACAGAGGGCAGATCAAACGTGGCAAGAAATCAAAGCAATCATGGGTTAAGTCAACAAGGACAAAGGAACCAATACTGGGGAAATCAGCAATACCAGCAATTTTCAAGGCAAACGCGGAATCAAGATAATAGGTCGAACCAGCAGAGAACTTATTTTCGTCAAGATAGGGAATCTTATGGAGGCGATAAGTACTACCACAGTTTTCGACCAGACAATGGGAGAAGTTATAATGCCAGGACCTCTTACAATCAACAAGGTAACTCCCGAGGAGGATGGCAAAATCAAGATAGCGGCCATACACACGGCAACTCGTATCAACAAGTGAAAAGGCAACATCAAATCAACACAACCCAAAACCAGCCTTTAACTTTAAACTCCAAAGGACCTTTAACTGCAACCCGAGTCGAAGGTCATTAAGTAACGCACAACAAGCATCGCAAGAAAACGTAGTAGTATCAATCCCACAAATTTCTACAGAAACAACAATGGATGTTCCATGTATAATATATTTATGGGTTAATGGTAGCATAGTCAAATTCCTTATAGATTCAGGAGCAGCAGTATCAACCATAAAATTGGAGGCAATGAATCCCGAGTTCGTGTACAGGGTCAACAACATACTAGATGCAACTGGACATCAGATACACTCATTGGGGATGATAGAAGCCAGCCTAGGAGTTGCAAGGGGAGTAGAACTGGGAAGGCATAATTTTATGGTATGCTACCATTCGCTACGAATCGAGGCTCAGGGACTTTTAGGGAGAGACTTCTTATTCAATAATGAGGCTATGCATATTTTTAGTGAAAGCGTTTTGAGAATGTGGGGCTACAACATTCCGATTTACTACTTACGTGAGCGGATAGAATTCCAGTGCGAGGATCAAACGGGTTTAGAAAACTATGAAGACCAAGTTGGCAAGGAAAGAGGGGAAGAAGAAACACAAGCGGTATTAAATAATATTCAAGAATATGTGGAAGAAAGCATAGATAATAAAGCAGAGGTAGGCGAGATCTTAGGACTAGATGTCAGGGATCAAAGGTCTACTTCCATTAATGGTAATGGAGATTCAGCAGGTATTCCAGGAATAGGGAACGAGTATGAAGTATTAATTAATAATATGAATTTAAAGAAGCAGAGGGAAATAGAAGCCCAGAAGGAAGCAGTATCTGTTAATGTGCTAAGAGGACAGCATATAAAGAAGAATAATGATAGTACAGCACCTGATGGTGACCTACAGAAGGCAATGAACGCAAATAAAAATGCTGATCCAGTGGAACTACAAGTAAATATGCAAGTGCATAAAGGAAGTAGTGGTAGGTTAGGGACGCAAAACGAATCATCATTTTTACAAGAAAGTGGGTCATCAGTAGTAAACACAGACACAGCACCTACAAAGGATGGAGGGGAAATAATTACTGTAAACCTAAAATTAGCAGAAAACTTGTCAATTCCACCAAAAACTGAAGTTACTTTTAAGGTTTCAATTAAACCAGAAATAGCATGCGAAAATTTAATGATTGAACCTAGTGAGACAACAATCAATGGGGTATATGTTGCGAAGGCAGTAGTGAAAAACGAACCAGAAGTGTGGCTGCGGGCCATAAATCTAAATGATTTCGAAATTGTGCTACAGAATAATCAGCAAGTGGCAACAGCGGAAGACGCACCGGATTTCATTCCAAAGGAAACTGGTGGCGGTGAAATTCAAGTCAACACCCTAAACACACGAGACAAGAACTGGGTGAGTGAAGAAATAAATTTATCACATCTAGATGACGATACTAAGGAGCGGGTAACAGGACTACTGCAGGATTATCTAGACATTTTTGACGAAGGGGTTGATGAACTGTCAAGTGCAACAACAGTGAAACATCGAATTATTACAGACAATGTGGCACCTATTAACAAGAAAAACTACAGTATACCATACTCTCAACGTGAAGTATTAAAGATGGAGATAGACAAACTCTTAAGAACTAAAGTGATTGAACCTTCATCACCGTGGAATGCACCAGTGGTGTTGGTAACAAAATCACTACCAAATGGAGAGAAGAAGGTACGAATGTGTTTGGATTACAGGGCGTTAAATTCGGTAACCCATAAAGAATTTTTCCCTATACCAAGGTTGACAGAATCTTTGGATTATTTGGGCAACTCTAATTTGTTTAGTGTCTTTGATGTAACCTCAGCATATCACCAAATCGATGTCGATAGTGAATCCATTCCGAAGACAGCGTTTTCAGCACTAGACAATCATTATCAATATAGGAAAATGCCATTTGGACTAGTGAATGCACCTAGGACATTTCAGAGGTTTATGAACTTTACGTTATCAGGTTTAACAGGGGATATTTGTTTGGTTTATTTAGATGACATCATTATTCACAGCGGAAAAGGTATAGCAGATCATTTAGAAACATTAGCAACAGTGTTCGAGAGACTACGTCAGGCTAACATCAAACTGAAACCATCAAAATGCCACGTACTAAAACAACAAGTGTTGTATTTGGGGCACGTAATTTCAGGAGAGGGAATAAAACCAGATCCAGATAAAATTAAGAGTATTCAAGATTTCCCGACACCAACAAGTGTAAAGAAAATAAGGGAGTTCATAGGACTTGTAGGGTGGTATCGGAGATTTATTCCAAACTTTGCGGAAATGGCAGAACCATTGACAAATTTAACAAAGAAGGAAGTAAAGTTTAAAATGGATGACAGCTGTTTAGAAGCTATACGGAAATTGAAGACAGCGATCACATCAGATAAGGTCCTGTGTTATCCAGATTTCAGCAAACCTTTCATTTTGGAGACGGATGCATCAAAAGTAGGCATGGGAGCGATTCTCAGTCAGGAGCAGAGTGGATTTCATCGTCCAATTGCATTTGCATCAAAGAAATTCAACAAAGCACAACTAAATTATTCTGTGACAGAGAAGGAGTGTGCAGCAGTAGTTTTTGCAATTCAGCAGTTTAGATGTTATGTGTACAGAAGAAAATTTACAATTATCACCGATCATAGAGCATTAGTTTGGCTTCTATCATCATCAGATCCATGTTAAGCAGGATGTTTGAAGGAGATGAAGAATCAACCTTTTCAGGAAAAGAATTTAGGGAGTTCAGGAAAACAAACAACATTGTCAATAATAGATTTAGTGAAGAGGTAGGAGACGTATTTTCGTGTCCTGAACAGTATGCGTTAGCACATGTGGTTTCACAGGATTTTGCAATGAGTAAAGGTATAGCGGGTGAATTTAAAGAAAAGTTCGGATCAGTTAGGGAATTGCAAGCTCAAAAGAAAAAGATAGGAGGGGTAGCGATTTTACAATTACCATCTAGAAACATATATTACCTAATAACTAAGAAAAAATATTTTCAAGAAACTACTTACGAGATGGTATGGGAATCCTTATTAGATTTAAAAAGACAAGTCATGCGTCTGGCAGATTCAACAATAGCTATGCCAAGGATAGCGTGTGGATTGGATGGCTTACATTGGGAAGTTGTCAGCGACATGATCAAATTTATTTTTTCTCAAACGTCGGTAAAGATAATTGTGTATTATTTACCATCAATTCAAAAGGAATTGTGTGTAGTTAGTAAACAACCCCAGTATCTTCCAATGTGGGATAGAATGCAGATTAAGAGAGAACAAGAGTCAGATGAGTGGTGTAAGAAGATATATAAAGAAATAGAAGAAAATGAAGAGGAGTGTGAGTATTATTTGGATGTGGACGGTATTGTGTACAGAAAGGGAGAGGAGCAAGCGGACTTAATGGTTATTCCTAAATCATTTGTATATAAGGTTATTCACGATTTTCATAACATACCAATGGCAGGGCATCCAGGACAGGAAAAGACTTACTTATCCATCAGGCTTCGTTGTTATTGGCCGCAAATGAGAATGGACATTAACAACTACGTAGCTAAATGTCATCAATGTAAGCAGCGGAAAACTTCACCTCATTTAAGAAAGGCGCCGTTACAACAATTTCCGGAAGTGTCACATCCATTTGAACGATGTTGCATGGATATTGTGGGTCCATTTATAACATCTAACGAAGGAAATAAATATTTATTAACGTTTCAGGACTATTTTACAAAATTTGTGGAAGTAATGGCAATTCCCGATCAAACCGCTAGAACAATTAGCAAATTCTTCTTCACTAACGTTATAGCGAGATTCGGAACACCAGAACAACTTATCACTGACTGTGGAAGTAATTTTATAGGAGAATTGATTAAAGAACTATGTGAAACACTAGACATTAAAAAACTACATACAACGCATTACCATCCGCAAGGAAATCAGTAGATAATAATTAGCCGATTTTGAATAAGGGCTCTTATGGGGTTTGTGTGTAAAATAAGGGCGCTTTATTCAGGTAAGTCTGTATGGGTGCGAGTGAGAAGGGTGCCTGTATTAGGGTGCGAGTGGGATGGAAGTAGTCCCTTCGTAGGCTAGTCTGGGCGTGTTTTGTGGGCGTATCGTCTGGCATCGGCCATTTTTGTTGTTGTTCGGCCATTTTTGTTCGGTCAGTAGGCGTGGTTTGTTAAAAAGGTGGTTTTGTTTAAAAAGTGTGTGTGTATGCAACCGTGCATACTTTTTTTCTTGTGCGTTGTGGATTCGAACGCAGGTCCTGCTGAGTGGTAGTCTGTCGCGTTAAGCATGTGAGCTACCGGGGTGCGTCGTGGTTGTAGCGTTTGAAGTTGTTATATGAAGGTGTAGTTGATCGTGTTATTTTTTTTCGTTTTAGGTACTAGTTATGCGATATTAAATAATTTGGTATCGGATATTTAATATGGGATATTTGATTTTATTTGTAAGCAGTATAGTTCGGTTCGGCATCCATCGTCTCTATTCGTGTGCTGGTGCAGGGGCGGAGGAGGACTAGCATGAGACAGTTTGTTTAGTATCAAGTCGTTGTTGGTTGTGTAAAGTGCTACAAAGAAAAAGAATGGCATCGTACTCGAATGATGGATGTACTAATATTGTTAGTGGTGGTGGAGGTGTTAAACGAAAATGTGCTGCTGCAGGTTACAAGTCACCTTTAGACGCACTGGATGAACTTGTAGACAGATTATTAAAATCTCAACATAGGTTAATTAATGCTTCGAGATATCAATTCAAAGAGGGATGTGTATCGAAATATATCGACGTGGGATTAGGACCTACGATGGGTAAGCAGGTTATGATGTAATTTAATGTAAAATTACATATCTCTCTCTCTCTCTCTCTAGATTTTGAACCGGTCGTTAAGATTGTGTGTGGAAAACAAGGATTATTATTTATGACCGTATCCGATTGGAAGGAGCTGTTGGAGAGCGAAACTTTTATAATGAGTTATTTCATGGATTTGGATGCTGAAGTAATACCGGAAGCAATATACTTTAAAGACTTTGTGTTAAATTTTTCCTTGACCGATGTAACGCGTACCATGGATAGTTATAAGGTGATGGTAATGAAATGTCGAAGTATGCAGATTTGTATGGACTACCTGTTGATTAAGACGTTGTTTAATATTAAGGATGTAATTAATCAAAAAATTGTATTATTAGGTACCCAAAATTTTAGTCATTACGTGAAAACAGAAATCCAACCTCTAATTGATACTTCCTCGAATTTAAACGAGTTGAAACATGTTGTACTATCTAAAGAAACTGACAATAACAATGTTAATGAACATGCTAATAAAATTATCTTTGTTAGAGTACCTCACATATTATAGAAACAGTGATCTTTTTATGAAATTTTTTTTTGTTAAAGATGTTGCTGATTGTACTTTAAATGTCTGTACTTAATCCTAAAAAAATAAACTTTTTTTCTTAAACAACAACGTTTTTATTATTGTACAGGTAATTATAAATGGTATTAGCGTTATTTAAACTACAAATACATTTATTAAGATCGTGTGCAAAACACGGAGGTTTCATAGGTAACAAAGGTATGGTGTGGACATCAACGTTGTAATCCTCATCTTCATCTTCATCTAGGTCGTGAATATGAACATTCTTGACGTGTAGTTTTAGATATTCAGCCTTGTTCTTCCCCTTGCAATAGATTACGTTGTCGCGTTCAGTAGTCTGTTGTAGTATGGAATCAATTTCACCCAGATCAACGAATCCTGAATTCCACTTGAGACCGTGGTGGTACCTGGTTAACCATCTGACCTGACGTTGCAAGTTGGGTGTTGACAAGATATGGAACGGAAACGGCGGTTTAAATAAAAAGTGTGAGACGCGCTCGCCGTCCATGATGACCATCTCCTTAGGCGTAAACTGGGGGGTGTAAAACCCTTGAATATCAACAATCAACATATTGTTTTTATTATAGTTGTTGATTCAAAACGAGGTTGGTCAGGGGTTGATAGGTAACGAGAGCGTCGTGTAGTATGAGTACGTACGCGTAGGTGTTTTGTGGGAAACTGGCTGTTGCTTCTATCTCCACTTTAATATCAACTGTTCCCGCCTTGATATCGTCTTGTTGTTTGGAACAGTCTATGACGAATATGGGGTTCTTTTTAAACTCCTGGTAGGAGAGGAGGGGCTGTGACAGTTTCTGATAGTAAGATGTTTGAAAGTCACAATAATTTTTGTAAGCCAATAGGTATCGGTTAAGGGAAAAGTCGAGATTCTATTTGGCGTATGGGAACGCCTTCTCGTTGAGATACACCGTGATGTTGACAATGTTGAGAGGCTCAAAAACGCTGCTGTTTGCTTCCACGGTGTTCACCTTTCCGGTTTGAAAGCCTACGAGCGCGTACCTCGGTTTCGAGAACGGAGTTTTACTGCTCAGATTGATGAGTTCAACTTTGCTGTTTCTGACACCCGGTATGCTGTACAGATCCCATTTACGAAACGGCATGTGTACGGTACCGTCTTTCTCTAAATTACGTATAATCTTAAGTTTTTCCGCGTCGCCAAGTTTCAAATAGGGCACCCGCCACTCTATTTTATCGATGTTGATCTTGAGGTCCGTAGCCGTGCCCGTATAGCAATTGTTGTCGGTCCTGGAACGTCGCAGTACTAGGGTTTGTTTCATGTGCGCAATGACTTTGTTATAATCTTCGGCAAACCCCAAAAGGAACCGTAGGGGCACGATGACGCTGAATCCCACAATTTTTTTGGTTTTAGAATCGTACTGTTCTATAATTAACTTGGATGCAAGGGGAGACCACCCTGCTATCTCTAGATATTTGCTCTCTTGCGGGGTAAGGGAAACTAAACCCTTTAGCGTGGTGGTTATGCCAGGATTACGGTTGGTGTCGATGGTCTGGTCCCCCAACTCGAATCGTATCTCGTCAAACAGGAACGCTATTGGATTGCTGGTTAACTCGTAGGTTTTGCCTTCCGCTGCTGCAGCCGTCGACACCGTCGCTTCTATGTAGATAAAACTGTCGTAGGTGGCGGTAATTAAATCTTGGTGTTGGATCACGAAGCGTGCCTCGTCCGCCGGTCCCAATTTATTGGAACCGAAGGGTAGATGAGCGTGGTACTTACGTTCTATTATTCTATTATCATAAACGACTGATTTATCAATGTTTAACTCCATTTTCGTTTATTTCTCTGCACCAACACTTTTAAATCGATAGACCTGAGGAATTGTAAATCTCCAGAGGATAATCTATTATTTTGGGTGGAGGAGGAGGAGGAACCACCGTTAATCAAAGCTGATCCCCTAATGACCGGTTGCTCTGTGACGGAGTAGTTTATATTTGGTGCAGCTGCAGCAGTAAAATCTATTCCCATTGTTTCAGTGCTAGACGAATTGATACTTGTTCGTTCCCGAAATTTATAGGTTTACCGTTCTGATCGGTGAGCCAGAGCACAATGTCCGAGAATGTTTTCGGAATTACGTTTAAATAGAGCACGGTGGAGGGCTCTTTGGAAACCATCTCGCCCGGTTCCGCGTCCAACGCGAATTCGAAGAGTGTGTGATCGGGAACTCCGTTTAAGAACGCACCGCCTGTAATGTTACACTGCACCCGTATATTAGTAGCCGGGGATATTTGCACGTCGAGATCTGAACTGTGAATTATGTTTGCTTTTAATACCACAGGTGAAAATCCTAGCATGCGTCCGATAGAGTCAGAATGCGTGAAATCAATTGCGTACTTGGGACAGTGGATGACGCATTGTAAAGTGTTTGTGTTGGCGCGAAGCGTGAACGCTCTCGCTTCCTCTCCCTCTTTACCACCAACCCTCTTTTTTCGTGGCGTGGTGGATCTCTTTTTAGTAGCAGTAGTGACAGTAGCATGAGCCTCTTGTTCTTGTTCTTCTTCGAATTCCTGATGTACCATTTCCTTATTTATAAACTCGTTTAATGCGGTAATCTCATAGTAGTTGTGGAGCATTGTCGTCATTGTTGTTAGCCTTGGAATAGTAAATTTTATTATTACCCGAGTAAATATTTTGTAAGGCGTTATAACTGTAGAAACCGATCAAACCGAGACCGTAGTCGCGATCCGGTGCTAGTTCTATAGGAGGATAAAAACAACAGCTCAGGTGATTACCTGAACCGGTAACACTAAATGTAGTGGTCATTGTTTCTTTCTTTCTTATGTCACGACGTGCTCAACGTTTGTCTTTCGATAGAAATGCTAGAGCCAGGTGACCGCATTTATACGATCGTGGGTCCTGTTCCCTTATCGCATTGTATAATATTTTAACCTTTGAACCTCCTCCTCCTCCTCCTAGGTATTCGACTAGCTCTGGTGGTGGCTTGAGATCACCGAAAGAATCGTAATATTCAGCACGACTTCCTACTTTTTTGTATGCTACCCAGTGAGTGCCCGGTCCTCTGCTGTCGTCTAAATTTAACACTCCACATTCGTTTTTCCGTACACGCTTAGGCAGAGAATCACGCATAAAGACACCAATAAAGTGAGGTATTAGCGCCCCGGCATATTTCTTAATGTCAACGTCGGTCAGGGGACGTCGGGGCAACTTTAAAAGTTTTTTGAAGAGGGTTTCTTTGATAGATACAGACCAAAGCCTGATGATTTTTTCCTGGGGCCCATGTAGAGACCGCTACCGAGCGCAATACCTTCCAGTTTTTGGTTATGTCGTTTTTGTTCGGCTAGTTTAGCTTGAGCTGCTTGTGCTGCCTTCACTGATTTTGCTATGCCCGCTGCTCCGCCTGCTAACGATCCTAGGGCTGTTAGCCCTCCGAAAAGGGCGGGTAACAAAGGTAGTATATCCCCGGAAGATTTTGGTACAGGTATGATACGCGGTAGTTTACGAATTTTTTTCTTTCCACCAGCCTTTTTTATTGCTTTCCTAGCCGCAACCAGAGCAACCTTGGAGGCCTCACCTAATTCAAACGGTATAACCTTTTTAACGGAAGCACGTGTATCGCGCACTACCGCTCCGAAAGTTGTGCTCGCCTTGTTCTTCTTCTTCTTGCTATTCTTGCCGCCACGCTTTTTCTTTTTCCTCTTATTTTTACCTCTCAAGCCCATTCCTAATTTTGTTTTCGCTTTCATAATATTCGTCACTCCCCAAGCGGCTGCCTTTTCACCTAAAGTAGCGTCTTTAGATTTCACACGTTGCCACGCTTTTTCTGCAAGCACCGCGTCTGCACGATGTCGTTCTTTTAAATTATTCTCGTGCTGAGCGTACGCTATGTCGTGTTCTCTACACGCCGCGTCTAATTGATTTATGCCTCTGTCACCCCTTTGCAACCGCTTTTCTAGCTTTGTACCTAAAGAAGAAAGTGTTATAATAATAATTGTACACAGAAAAAAGCCATCTCTCTCTCTCTCACCTGGTCCACAGAAATTGTAACCTTTTAAATGTGCCTCAAAGGGTAACTTGTTAATTAGAGTGTTGACCACTCCTTCCCCCGTCGCGTGCACCAACATTTAAAAGGTAACGTGATGTAACACGCTTGTTATATACGTTAAGACGTCTGTTCTGATGGTGAGTGAGTGAGAGTGAGAGAGATGCCTTTAACGATTATTAAACAGCAACAGAAGCAACTAACGCTTCCTATTGATAAAAGTTGTGAATTTGCAAGCGGAGGCGGGGGCGTTCAAGAACTGCGTAGGCGACACGGTCCCTTGCTACCCTCCAGCATAAGATGCATAATCTGTGGTCCGTCCAATTGCGGAAAAACTCTGGCCATGATAAGTCTCTTAACGCACCCGAACGGCTTAAAATTTGAGAATGTTTACGTGTACAGTAGATCGTTACATCAACCTAAATATCAATACCTGGAGCAAGTATTGAAACCTATTCGTGGCATAGCGTACCACGGTTTCAAAGAAAACGAAGAGATAGTGGAACCGAGCGCTGCAAAACCCAATTCCGTGTTTATATTCGACGACGTTTCCTGCGACAATCAACAACCAATGCGCCTCTACTTTTCTATGGGCCGTCACCATTTAACCGACTGTTTTTACCTGTGTCAAAGTTATGCGCGTGTCCCAAAACACTTGATTCGTGACAATGCCAACATGATAATTCTGTTCAAGCAAGACGTTCTCAACCTGAAGAGGGTGTTTAACGATCACGTAAGCACTGACATGGCTTTCGAGCGATTTTCCGAGATGTGTATAGAATGTTGGCGCGACGATTACGGATTTCTCACCATCGATAAGGATAGCGAATTAAATTTAGGCAGATATCGCAAATGCTTTGACGGTTTTATCGTAGTCGATGATAATAATAAAGCGCGGTAAATTGAAAGCTCATAATCTATTCGACAGCCTTGCCACACAGACAGACTCACGGATAGACATACAGACTGAACACTTCGCATCGTCGCAATGTCTCAATTGTTGCTAGAGGAGGGAGATCATAACAAGAAGGTGACGCAAAATCTAGTGGAGGCGACCAAGTCCGTACGCAGAAAGTTAAAATCGTTAAGGGAAGGAGTAACGACTAACGAACGGGTCTTTGAACGCATACACAAACCGATATTGGAACCCTTACGTAAAATTGCAGACAACAGCAAAAACCAAAAAGAACTACAATCCACCGCAGCTGCTGCTGCGGCAGAAATTACTCCTGCCTCCTTTGAGTTTAAGAGAAAACAGCCTAGATCGCTACTTCCACAACTGTTAACGTATCAACAACAACAACAACAACAAAAACAAGAAAAGGAAGAAACGGGCGAGGATCTAGACCGCACACACGAGGACGATCAGCAAATTAGGAGAAAGCTGCTTGCAGGACCTTCGGGCGCAGAATACCTCAGTCAATACAAATCGCTACCCCGAAAATACGTGAGTTTGCTCATTTTGGGAGGCAAGAATCTTGATAGAACGAATTTCGGTGTAAAGTTCAACGCTCAAACGGAAGCGTGGCAGTTTGGAGATTCGCGCGTAGAAATAGTAGGTAGAGATTTAAAGATCCGAGGTAAGATATATCCGGGTACGGACGGTCTATACCAACTGATGGTATTAAAAAATCCCACGGATTACAATGCTCACGAACTGTCCCAATACATCAACATTATATTTGATACAAACGCTTACCGGAGAGGACCCGACTTTCAAGGGCCCGTGACCGACAGCAAAACTGACAAATACAGGAAAATAATTAAAACCCCGTTGTATAAAAAACTTAACTCTTACGGTATATTACCACATTCATCATCGGGTAGAGGTCTTGACAAGATCAACAATAAAAAAAGGAAGCAGAAAAAGAAGAAGAAGAAGCCTACTAGCAATTTTTTAAAACAATTCAATAGTAAACCGGTCGAGTTTGTGTATTGGAACAAAACGTCAGAACTGGTGCAACGATTGAGACTTTTAATAGCGTCGCGTGCTACAGGCCACTCCGACCACCGAAACGAAATTCAAAGTATCATAGAAGAACTCCGTGAAGAGGGAATAGTTGAATAATAATTAATAATAATGCCTGTGGATAAATTTGGTCGTTACATACAATCCAAGACACGCGTAGGCAGCAACGGTGACGTAACACGTATACCGCCACCACCAAATCAACCCCTATTGTTGGTGGCGACCGAGGAAGGAGATTTGGACGTGCAATATAAGCGTTTACGGAACCTGGGTGATCCCATAGATGAAAGCGACGCCGTTACAAAACAGTTTGTGTTAACACAGATGGCAGAGGTCAGCTGCGAAACAGTTGTTAATCAGATTAACACATTCTACACTTCTCGTATTGATCCCAAGCTCGTTGAAATAAATAACGGTTTGGAGAAATTGAGACCTCTTGTAGCCGGCAACACGCAAGGTCAAATTCCTACGCAAAGTACCGTTACTGAAGCGTTGAAAAAACAAAAACTGGAGTTCGAGCAGCTACTGGATCAATCGATTCGACCCATCAACGAAGATTTAACAGATAGGTTGGGTAATCTAGAAGCAAAAGTAAATAATGGTATCACCTGGGGTGATGGGAGTGTCAGAGTCCGCTCAAAAAAAACCAGCGCAAATACACGTAATTAATAAAAAACGATTGTTAACAAACGAACTTCATAAGCCGGCCAGGAAAAATTTCAGTCGCCGTAAATTTATTACAGGCGGTTTCGATAATTTATGGCAAGCTGACCTTGCAGATTTAACTTCCTACAAAGAAATAAATAGACGTCATCAGTTTATACTAGTGGTGATTGACAGTTATTCCAGGTACGTATGGACCGAGCCGCTTTTAAATAAATCTGCAGAATGTGTGGCGACAGCTTTCGAGAAAATCTTAAAGTCATCAGGCGGACGTGTACCTAGAAATCTGCTTACTGACCGCGGTACAGAATTCTACAACTCTCACTTTAGTAAACTTATGAATCGCTACAACATTGTGCATTATTCAACGTTTAGCTCACAGAAGACATCCATGGCTGAAAGATTGATTCGTACCTTAAAAACTTGGATTTTCAAAGAGTTTAGATATAATGGAAGTTATAAATGGATTGATGGTAGCAGAGACAGGAAGCAAGCGACGTCGTCGTCGGCAGGAGTACTTACAAACGGAACAGCCAAATATAACCAAAGAAAACATCGTAGTATAGGAATTTGTCCTGCTGATGTAAAGAAAAAAACAACATTTGTCCATCAACAAACGGCTGTGTCAACAGGAGCACTCAAAAAGAAAACATCCCTAAAAAACAAAAACTTAAAAGTAGGCAACATTGTGCGTATCTCTAAATTTAAATCCCTTTTCACTAAAGGTTATTTACCGTCTTGGTCTACTGAACTGTTTCGTGTTGTTAAAGTGACTTCGAATCACGATTTTAACACCAGTCTTATCACTTATTTGCTTGAAGATTTAGAGGGAGAACCAATTAAGGGCTGCTTCTACCCGGAAGAACTGCAAAAAGTTGACGAACGCCTTAAAGACATTTATCTAGTGGAAAAAGTGTTAAAAGAACGAGACAATAAATATTATGTTAAGTGGTTAGGTTTTGATACTTCTCACAATTCTTGGATTGAAAAAAACGACTTTGTAAAATAACTAAAAAACATGTTTTTTATTCTTATTATTAATAAAAAAATATAAAAAAACATCAACTACAAGTTATACATTATTGTTTTAAAATTATTAAATATATAGTACCAATTCTTTTATTATTTTTTATTGTTTCATGTATTCTTTCAGCAATAGAAGGGGTTTTTTTTTTACCTTCATAGTTCAATAAATAATAATATTCATCACCAACAAAAATATTATGAAAATGAATAAGTATTAAAAACCATCAATGACATACCCCTTCACCAGTGTCGAATAAATCTGTTACTGTAAGCTCCTTTGCTAACGAGCTTAGTAAGGTACCTGATGAAGGGAGTATGGAGCTGGAAAGTTCTGAAGATTACAGGTAAGTAGGTACAAGGGCAATAATAGTCATAATAGGAAAATGAGGCAACCATTTCAAATTACTGGTCAAAGCAATTTTGCACCAATCCATATAGCACGTAAACACAATTAACCGAGTAAAGTTGAGTTAGATAGAATACATTTAATATATTAAAAATTAAAAAAGATAATAATAACATAAGAAATACAAATAAAAAAAATTAATTATACACTTAGCGACAACAAAATAAATAAATATCAAATACAATAATTTATAGATGGGTGGATCCAACACTTTGGCTTGCAGGAGGAAAAAACAGTGAATGGGCGGATTCCGCACTTTTGCTTGCAGAGGGAAAAACCTTAGTGTCCTTAGTGGTTGTTATTGCGGCAAAGGGGCGAGGTGGATCCAACAAAACAACAGGTGCTATAAAGTAAAAAAAGATTTTCAAGCGTTACTTTATTAAAATCCATAATTATAGAAATAATAAATATTAAACAAAATATCGATTTTAACGGGGAAATAACAATATTAAATTATTAGCAAATAAATATTGTTATTTCATGGTTAAAATCGATATTTTATTTATTATTTATTTCTACAAAAAATTAATCTATAGTACTTACAAGGAGTAAACAAGTAGAAACCATCATTTTGACGTCACCGTGTAGTTTTTTTCTTTTGTTTTCGAAACTAACTGCTAGACGACGGGGGCGGTTCTGCGTTGGTGGTAGAGGGATGCTACCTGCAAGTTTAATAATTAAATGTATTTTAAAAAACTGAATTTTTATTAATAAAAATAATAAATATAACTTACGTTTCTTCACGGGGGCAGCAGATGATGCGTCACAGGGGGGGGTGAGGGGGGGCGGCGGTCTACGGCTATAGCATGATGGCGGCAGTATTCCTGCCGCCAAATTATTAAAATATGTACCGCCGCCGCATGAAGGCAGGAGGCGGTGTGGGGCCTCCTACCTCATTTCCCGATTATGACTATTATAGAAATCTACGCATGGTGCAACCTCTAACACCAGCACCACCAAGAATACATCAACTCGTGCTCGTAACAACATTGTAAAACTAACTATGATGCACAGTGAAAACGTTTTGAATTTATACGAGATAAATTCCGGTCATGTGCTTTCTTCAAAAAGTTAATTGCTACATTTGCATGCATGTCTTGTATTTTTTAATATATAATTTCCATCTCGGCAAGAAAACGATTTTCTCGCTTGATTTATTATAAGTAATGAGTTTGTTGTTTGTTGCAACAGTGCAGATAAGATGTTTTGAAAATAAACTATTTTTTATGAGTAAGCAATTTATTTCATATAATTACATATAATTATACGATAGCGAGGTTATCGATGTATAATTTTTCATATAAAAGATCCTTTTGAAAAGTAAATAACGTACTATTAAAAAGATTCGTTCGAAAATTTATTAGAAAATAAATCTTATACCTATAACCTTTTTTTTATTGATGTAAATAGCAAATAATATTTTTCTTGAAGTCCCAGGTATTACACTTAGATAATAAGAATTATAACATAATAAATAAATCTTATTTCCTGTTTGAAAGCAATATTTTATTTAATATTTAATCAAGGATTTTAACAAAGTTACGCTTGAAAATGTCAATTAATACATGCATGTCTTAAAAAAACATGTTAAATTCCTTTAAAATAATTTACATAAACAGTCGATTATCCGATTTAATTTTAAAAAACCCGAACTAACCGATAATAACACATCAGTAAATCATCTTATTTATTATTTTTAATGACCCGGTTTGAAGCCGCTAGCGAGCGAGGTTTAACCTATTAGCAACCTGCTTTTGTAAAAGTTGCTTTGCGCTGGTCTTTAGCTACTTACAATGTAGTTATTTTAATTAAAAATTCGAAATCTGTTTACGTGCATGCATGTGTTATTTGAAAATATGTATGACCTACACACATTTTATTCGAAAGTGCTGCATGATTTTATCAATTTTTAAAATGTGAAACATTATATATAACCAGGAAGTTTATTTGTTTAATTCAGAGTGAATACAAGTTTCATTGTCAACAAGTGTTTTGTATACGTTCAGGTATGTTATATTAATATTTAATTAAGTGCCTCCTAGGTTTCTTAATATCAAATTTATTTCAATATTTTTCGAGTTCAATTAATAATTCAATATTTTCAGAGTTCAAGTTTATTTCATATGTAGTATGTTTCCCCCTGTATCTCTGTAGAAATATTAGACAAAATTGAATTTTTATTTTTTTTCACTACCTACATTCTCTATTTTATTTTTAATGTGTATTATTTATTTAGCGCTACATAAGTGTTTTCTTGTAGAAATATGGAATATTAAGGAAAACTATTGTATTTTTTTCAATTTTAATTCAATATTTTCAATTTTTTTCAACCTGATATATTTTTTTCAGCAACATGTTTGGTTTACTCTTTCTTTACGCTACTGGCCTTTGGTTTTTGGAAATTAATGGTAATATCAATCACACCCCCATTTTGAACAGTAGCTATAATATCGAAACTGGATCAACCCTTATCGCACATAGAGTAAATAAATCGTTTTTGGTACAAAGCCAATGGACCCCCTTCAGTAACCCCAACGGATTCCATATGCAAGTTTATAAATCGAATTCAGATAGTCCTGACCTAGTCAACAATGTTGCTGCTTTAGAAGGTAGTAAATAATATAATATTATTGTAATAATTTAGGAATAAAAAATTACTACATTATTTTTTTAGGAGCCACCACTACCTACTACAACGAAAAAAACAGCACCGATTTCAAAACACGCTGGCTAGCGTGCGATAAAGATTTGTTAGAGCTTAACTCTAAACACTATGAGGATTCAGTGGCGTTCCAAAACTGTACCAATACGTTAATTACCGAACGGGCAAATATGGCAAATCTGCTTTCCGTCAATGTGGGACTGCTATACGAAATTGATGAATTAACGGAAATGGTTAATGACGCTTGGAGTGGGAAATATAACGAAAATCTGGAAAATTGTTACGAGAAATGTAACCGCTTATACAATCGAAGGGAACGAGAGGGAAGTTGTAATACATTGGAGATATGCGAACAATACAGAGATGGATGTATTGAAAGGTGTCAGGCTGCACCACAAAAATTATCTAAACGACGTGATGGTACCATCAGGGTACACTTGTAATTTATTTGTGTTTTTTTTTTGATATTTTCAATAGCACTGTTAATATTTTTTACGTGTCGCAAGTATAAGGGGGTGAGGTGGAGGGGTGAAGGATTTTTTAGTATAAATTCATCAGCAAAATTTCAATAGCATCATTCAGTGTTTTCTAGCAGAACAGTTTTCTTCTAGTATACCTACCTACCCGTCTCTCTCTCTACAAGCATCAACATGTCATCTTCTGACCGTACAACAACAACCTCCACCTTGATTGAAGATGAGGATTTAGAAGTTTTTCCAAGGGAAATACTATCTCAAATACCTGAGTATGTGGACGTTGAAGTGGTTCCCATCAAGAAGAAGCGAATTGCCGAGGACGAAAGCAAGCTCAACTCAATTAACGCTGTAGGTATGTTACTGCAGAAACCCGTATTAAAAATGTCCGATTTAAGGAAAGGCCATCCCTATCATTATACCGATGTACGATTTGTGAAAACACAATTCCATGAGAGGGCGGTCGTTTTGGAAATGGCCGAGTGCATTGTCTATTTACCGCGTAGATTTACTGCGATGCGAGAAGACGAAATTGCAGTTTTAAATGTGCAAAAGGATTCTTTATTCTTTATTTTCGAGGGAGCCCATCCCATTAAAGGAAGTAATCCTACTTCATTAGTAAAATTTATCAAGAGATCGGAGTTTCTTAGTGGTAGTACTAGCAGTGCCCCCCACCCACACCAAGCAAAAAAATTAAAAAAACGTAAGGTTTTTTCTTTTTTATTATAATAATATGCTTATAATATACTTGCGATTTGTAAAAAAAAATTAAAACATTGTACTACAGTGAAAAATATTTAAAAAAAATTCAATAATCTTTCTATGTGTAAGTAGTAGGGTTTTTTTTATTTGATTATTTGTATAACCATTGATTTGTTTATTGATTTGTATAACCATTGATTTGTGTATGTAATCATGTACTATAACAATAACAAAAGATGTTTTGTATGTACTATAACATTTTTTAATATTGATTTTTTTTTGTAAAGTTATTGTATTGCTTTTTACCCCATACTATATAATTATATATATGTACTACTACGATGTCTGGTTTTATTTTTTAAGAAAGCAAGGGGACAGGTGATTGTTGTAGTGGGATAGTTGCTATAGTTTTGAAACAACGTACGTTAGTAGTTGGTTGATGCAGGTACTAGAAGACCACTAGCAACACCACAAAAAAAAACAAAAAATGGAATATCAGAGGTTGGTTACAATTGTTCAAGAATTTTTGGGGGTGTGCGTAACGAGCCAGGAAGCAACTCGTATATACGAGTTGAACGACAAAAATATAAAACTTATTCGAGAACTTATTATTAATGGAAAAAGCGAGACTGGTGAAAGCAGTGTAGGTAGAAAAAAACATCTGGAAACAGTGCTCGGTCAATTGTTGGGTTTACGTGTTCAAATACGAGCAAAGCTGAGAAGCGGAAAAGGTTTACGAGATCGTAAGCCTAATCATAGTCTCGAATGGGCTCAGGTAATATTTATTATTAATTTTTCGTTTATTTTTTCTTAAAAATATACTGTTTATCACACACACACAGGTGGATTCTGCCTTTAAAAACAGACTGTCTACAGGCGCGATTATAAACCATTCCATACATAATCCAGGGGAATTTTTCGAGAATACTTTACCCATTTTCATCCAAAAAATTAATGCAACTATTAGAAGAACCAGGAATAAAGCCACCAAAGTCAATGTAGCGTTCTGTTGCGATTATGTGAAAGGTCACGACCGTTCTGTGATTGCTAGGAAATATTTCAACACAGCCAACGTTCAAGTTACACGCTCCACTAACAGCGTGGAACCGCAACTCATCAACGGACAAATCACCAATTCGCAGTTTATCAACACCCAACTCGCCAACGCGCCAAAATATCAACGACCCGACTGACCAATTACCCAACTCAACCACATCCCAACTTGTCAACTAACATTCCGCCAAAAACGTAATTTATTTCGAATTAACTGACCCATAATATTAATTTATTATACGAAAAGGACTATAAAAATATGTAAAAACTTTATTTAAATTTGAAAAAAAAAACACTTCTTATAATTTATTATTACACATTTCCAACTGGAAAGTTGACAAAAAATAAAATAAAAAAATTCTTAACAATTTCATCTTCTATAATGAAAAAAATAAATAAACATAGTAAACTCAATAGAAGGTAGTATTAAATAAAATAAATTCTTAAATAATCTCATCATGTACAGTCGAACAAACATAGCTTTGCTGTATAAATTTTTATTCTGCATAGTGAACATAATGACTACACGCCTGAAGGAAATCACTTATGTTTCTGTTTGCAAAATCTTGAATCACAGCTAATAACCTTTCATTTGCACGTCGATATTCCAGTCTGCTGTAGGGATTCACAGTCTGACCAGCTTCCAAACGGGTGCAAACATAGTCAACTCTCACGTGTTCTTTTAATAACCCTTCAATCAATTTATAGGGGTTAGGATGGTGACCAGTAAAGACTGCTGAGAACGCGTGATGCCAGGATTCTGCCGAATTAGTTGTGCGTGGTAATCCTTCTAAAGTTATATCGTTACAATTCCACATATCGATAGGGAAATTGGGCGACCTTCGAGGATGCTGGCGTCCTATCCAGGTCGCTACAAAATACTCTATGAAATCAGTACATGCCTCTTCTTCGCCAAAATTTTCAGTTAATTCGTCAGCCAACAATTCAAATGTAGTTACAACTTCCCGAGATGGTACAAACGCAAGTGCAGAAAATGATTTCATAATCATTCTAAAATATTCATCGTTCGTGTACATTCTTACTAAGCCCAATTCTGTTATTTTTCGCCAAATGGATTGGCTAAAATGGAAAAAGCATCCATGAACTCTGATATTCGGAATTAATCGTTTAAAAGCATTTTCCTCAGCTTTTTCAAAATCAATAATAAGACAACCTGGTCTTGTCCCAGGACGAATATCATCAATTTTTGCCAGAACCATTTCCAGAGCTCGTTCATACGTATTTTGTTGTTTATTCGGCAGAAGCGAGTATATAAGTGGAACAGTTTTTTCATGAAAAACTCCGTGAATTACCCATAATTGATACCATAGCTCAGGAGCACATTTGAATGTACCATCCACAATCCATGTCTGACAGTTTGTTAACCGGTGAATATCTGTGGAACAGCCAAATATCAAAATTCTATTTGGATCATCTTCACCAGTATCCCCCAAAATAAAATCTTCTCTTCTTGCAGTCTTTGTGACACGAAGATTCTGTGGAATATTGACTTCTGCTAAAGAGTGTGGAACAACTGGTCTCATTCCAACTGCTTTGCGATTACGACTAACTGTCTTTTGGAGATTTCTTAATTCCGGTAGATTTGTTTTGGCAGAATCACTGATTCCCTCGATTGCAGCAGTTACAACATTTCGAGGTGTTGTATTATTTTGTTGTACAGCTGCTTCATTTATCACATTTTTTATCACTTTAACATCTATGCGTGTTGGGGACGGACCATGATTGTGTGGCATGCCTACCTTAACATTGTTATCCAGATCAGTCACTGTAGAACCTTTACACTTAAATCTTGTTTCGTCGCAACGCCAATATCTTATACCATTATTACCACATCTAATCTTATTATAAGAATAGCCCTCAAAGAGTAGCTTTTGGCAGCCCCGTTGCGTCTTAATAAATGATGCCATACCAGATTACCTTTGGATTCTGTAAAATTGGTTGCAATATATTTCAACTACAATAAAAATGTTTTAAAATTATTGAAACTTACTGTTTTCTAGTAGGGTCGTTGAGGTTATGTTGCGTTAATAGTTAGGTAGTGACGAAATGGTTGCGTTGATCAGTTGGGTGTTGATGAAATGCGAGTTGGTAAATGGTCTGTTGGTGAGTTGGGGTCAACCCCCACTAACATTAGAAATATTTTTTTCACTCAAATGAGAGACAACATTCTTACACAGGTATAACTTTATTTGTTTTTTCTGTCTGTGTAACTGATTAAAATGGTTTTTTCTTTGTTTTTGATCTTTCAATAGATGGAAGAATGTGAAAGCGAAGGTAGCGGATGGATTTTACATAGAATAGTGAATCTAGCAGTCAATTTGTGTAAATTCGAGCCAATTCGTGGTGCCTCCAGCTACATTGACTTACCTGCACGCATCAAGGCGACAAAAGCAGTGGTAAACATTAGAAATTTAGATGACAGGTGTTTCGGTTTTGTTTTATTAGCCGCATTATATCCTCCTGCTAATGGAAGGAATGTATGCGCCCCTTCTTCCTACCCTCATCAAAATTTGGAAAATTTATTTAATTTTAACGGTATTACGTTTCCTGTAAAACTAACCGATATAAAACATTTCGAACGGAAAAATCCTACAATTTCTATAAACGTTTTTGGTTTGGATAAGAAACATGTGGTGATAGGTCCGTTATATCATACAAAAGAGGTCAAACAACGTCACGTTAACATGTTATATCTCACAGCTCGTGGTTGGAACGGACAAGCGGGTAACAATAAAAGTCACTATTGTTTGATTAAAAATCTTTCTCGTCTATGCAGCAAACAAATATCTAACCATCAACATTCACAGTTTATTTGCGATAGGTGTCTAAATCATTTTTCTAGCGAACGTATTCTCAAACAACATTCCGAAGACTGCTCCAGGGTAGATCCAGTTAAACTTAGACTACCCAAACCGAATACGAAAGAATCAAAATTAACGTTTGACAAGTTTCAGTACGAAATACGACATCCGGTGGTTATTTACGCGGACTTTGAATGTTTCATTGAACCGGTGATAGGGATGAGGGGCGAGGAGGATGACGATGACGTATCATTTTCTTCATACACTAGACCCATTCAAAAACACGTACCGTATTCGGTGGGATATCAAGTGGTGTATTCTTACGATGATTCGTTGTCACATTACGATTTTTATAGGGGGAAAAATCCTGAAAAATGGTTTGTTACGAGGTTACAGGAGGAGACGGACGATATTAAAGAACAATTAAGTAATATTGTACCCATGTCGGTACCGTTAACACAGGAAGAACAGGCGCGCTTCGATAACGCAACGCATTGTCCTCACTGTAAACAAGCCTTTGACGAGGTAATAGTAAAATGTAGAGATCACGCGCACGAGACGGGGAAATTCAGGTTAGCATTGTGTCAAGGTTGCAATCTAAATTATATAGTAGGCAAATACATACCAATCATTATGCATAATTTATCAGGCTACGATATGCATTGTATTATAAAAGAACTCGATTTTAACAGTCAACCCATTCAATTATTACCTATAACTAAGGAAAATTATATTTCGGTCACGAAAGTATATAACGGGTACAGGTGGCGTTTTATAGACTCATTTCGTTTCATGAATCAAAGCTTAGATAGTTTAGCTAAAAATTTAACTCCTGAAATGTTTAAGTATACACGCGAAGCGTTTCCTGATGACGCGCATTTCCAATTAATGTCGCGCAAAGGTACGCTGTGCTACGAATATTTAAATTCGTGGGCACGGCTCGAGGAAGGTCAACTGCCAGGTCGAGACCAGTTCTACAGTTCGCTCTCAGAAAGCACCGTCTCAGTAGAAAATTATGCACATGCAAAAAGTGTATGGAACACGTTTGGTGTTCAAACATTGGGAGAGTACAGCGACCTGTACCTGAAATGCGACGTCAAAATTTTAACAGACGTTTTTGAACAATTTAGAAATTTATGTTTAGATGTTTATACAATCGATCCTGCACATCACGTGACCGCCCCAGGGCTGTCTTGGAATGCTGCTCTTAAAAAAACGGGTATCTCGCTAGAATTATTAGACGATCCAAACAAAATTTTATTTATCGAGAAAGGCATTCGCGGTGGTCTAGTACAATGTTCACAGCGCTATTCAAGGGCTAACAATCACTACGACCCCGAAAATTACAATCCTACTCTACCGGAAAATTATTTGATGTACGTGGACGCGAACAATTTGTACGGATACGCCATGTCTCAACCCTTACCCTATGCTAATTTCGAATGGATCGAGAACGAAGATGAAATAACCTGTATAGAAAACAAATTAAAAAATATTAAACCAAATCCCGAGTCTATGGTGTATTCTAATTATAGCGATGTCTCGTGTGCTGCGTTGCTATTTCCAACCAAGGACAACACTACCGCCGATAGCGTATCTTGTTTTCTAGAAGTTGATCTGTGGTATCCCCCCGAGATTCACGATGCGCACACGTTTTTACCGTTCTGTCCGGAACAGCTGGCCCCGCTCAAATCTCGCTACGTAAAATTAATGGCCACCACTTTTGACAAGAAAAAATACATACTTCACGTTAGAAATTTGCTGCAATGCCTATTGCACGGTCTTAAATTAAATAAAGTTCACAGAATACTTAAATTCACCCAAAAACCTTGGTTAAAGGAATATATCGATCTCAACACTAGTTTACGTGCTAGGGCTAAGAATAACTTTGAGAAGGACCTATTTAATTTGTTTAATAACTGTACTTATGGAAAGTCAATGGAAAATTTGCGCACCTATCGTGTCGTACGATTGGCCACCACTTGGGAGCAAGCGCGTAAATTAATTGCAAAACCAAATTTTAAATCTTTCACTATTTTCAAAGAGAATATGGTTGCAGTAGAATTAAACAAAACGTCTATTCTTTATAATAAGCCCATCTATTTAGGGATAACTGTTTTAGACCTCTCCAAACTTTTAATGTACTCGTTCCATTACGAAGACATAATTCGTAATCCAAAATTGCGTCATCCGGTAACGTTGCTGTACACTGACACGGACTCGTTTATCTATGCCTTTCAAGACGATATTTACAAGTTTTTGAGGGACGAAATTGAGGAGAAGGGCAGTCAGGCACCCTTTGACACATTTGATTACCACCCTGAAAATTTATACAGAATTCCGCGCATAAATAATAAGGTACTGGGTAAATTCAAAGATGAATTAAAAGGGAAAGTTATAACGAGTTTTGTGGGTTTGCGTGCAAAAATGTACTCTTTAAAATTACAAAAACAACATAGAGATAACTCTGACGACGACGACAACGACGATGACAACGAAAACAATTACGTAATTAAAAAGGCCAAGGGTGTAGGTAGAGTAGCTCTAAAAAACAGAATCGCCTTTCAATCATACTACGACTGTCTACACAATAATCAATCATTTTATACAACTAATACTACAATACGTTCTAAGAGACATCTCGTTTCTACTTTTATAATAAAGAAAAAAGCTTTAGACTCTTTCGACAATAAAAGGTATATATTACAGGATGGGATTAATTCTTTACCTTGGGGTCATTATGATATAACGGATCCTCCCTAAAACAAAAACATATTTTATACTAGGTTTTACCACTGCTCTTACACAAGAAAAAAAAAACGTGTTGAAACATGTTTGTGTGAACGACCACCGTAACCTCGGCCTTGAGGAACAAGCCGAGATCTCTCAATAGGGATAGCACCACGCAAGAACTTTTAGTTGTTGTGTGTCCGCGGTCGTGATAAATGCTAATAATTTTTTAATATGGCTACAGAGGACATGTATAGTGAAAAAAATCGCCTAGCAACATTCACCAGTTGGTCTCTGCGAGATCCTGAGCCCGAAGTATTAGCTAAGATGGGCTATTATTACACCAACGTTGAAGATAGAGTACGCTGCCCATTTTGTTTATTATAGTCAAAATGATTGTTAGTATTTCCAATTAAATAAACAAATTGACGTAGCATGTTAAAATGCAATAAGAACGTTTTCTCGAAACTTTTTCTGGAACCCTTAGCTTCGTTTCAATGAATCAAAATGCATGCTTCCTTAAAAGTTGCAGAAACGCCACCGAGATGATTCTGTGAAACGTTCTCTGCAACGAAAATGAATTATTTACCGTAGCACGTTAAAATGCAACAAAAACGATTTGTTTAAACGCTTTGTGAAATTCTTAACTTCGTTTTAATGAATCAAAATGCGTGCTTCCTTAAAAGTTGCAGAAACGCCACCGAGATGATTCTGTGAAACGTTTTCTGCAACGAAAATGAATTATTTACCGTAGCACGTTAAAATGCAACAAAAACGTTTTCTGAATCATTTTTTTTTTCAAAACATAAAGCGGTATGGTGAATGGTACGCTAACGCTGCTACAACGATTTCTGGAAACGTTTCTATTAAAGCTATTTAGACATTATTTGCATCGTTGCAGAAACGTTACAAAATCGATTAAAACAATCATTTATACATTTGTTTCTAAAATGTTAGCAATTCGCTTCAACAACGTAACTGAATTGATTTAGGAATGATTCATGTGAAGCGGAAATATGGCAAATAAAAATCATTCAAAATCGTTTCGTTCTACTAGGGGTACTGAAAGAAATAGAGGCGTCCCGCAAAATTATTACTTACCGTAACTAATCTTTTCGCTGTTTGTAGCGGGACTGGGTCTGGTAATCTTTTCTCACCCAACGTGCTCCCCTCGCAGACTGGCCCCGGTAAGGCCTCGTCTCGCTTACTCGACGGGCCGGGCGTTGTGAGTTTAAATTCTGGGGTTGAACTACAGATCTTTGGCGACTAGTCCCCCCCCCCATTGAAAGGATTTCTGACGAACGGAAGCAGAGAAATTGTAGGGTTTTGCCAATTTCAAGTCCTTGCTAGCGCTTTCTAAGCTCTTGGTCAATTTAATTTTTTCTCCCAAGTCGGGACCAAAAAGAAATTCTGACGGGGGACACTTGTCTACCTGGTCGCGGATCGACTTATTTAAACAGGGAGTAATCAGATTACGTCTCGTAATTGACTCCCGATGAAATACACTGGTTAAAATTCTACCAGCATCGCAAAGGCATTCGAGCAACTCCTTTGATGCACTCGCCGTTGTTTAGGATCAGGCCTATCCCCTTTCCCAGAGCGCACAGACCCTTGCCCAACTGGTTCTGAACCTCGGCATGAGATCCATCCAGGGAGGCTTGTTTGTCCAGGATTGACGAGATTTCGACATTTACCCTTGGAGGGTGCAAATCTGATAAATTTTTAGGTATGCCATGTCTGGTTAAACGGGTAGAGGATTCCTCTTTCGGCAGGCCGTGTAAGAGAATATGTCGCCACCGAGAAGCTAACGATTCACGCAGCGAGATATCGTCATTATGAATCTGCAAGATATCATTAACTTCGGAATGTGCTGAGCTAGTACGACCCCTATCGGGTGACGGTCTGATTTCGAAAGCCTGCACGGCGTCCGGTGACGATTCCCTTCGCGAACGTGTCCTTGATACCGACCGGCTACAATCACGGTGCGGTCTCCTACTTTCTGCCGCCGTTACAGACGGCTGGCGCAAAAGGGAGTTCGAACGCTATCTGCTAATTCGTCTTTGCCGTGAAGAAATGCTAACTGACCTGGAAGGCGAGCGTTTTCTTTTGGCAGCTTTTTCCAAACTCTCAATCCGTCTTAGCAGAGCTCTAGTATCTACACGATAGCTAGACTCAGCGTTCGGCGATCTGCTTCTATTCCGCTTATGTTTCTTAGATTACCCCATTCTGAAACCCGTCGTCCAGGCGAAAGGCTAAATCTGAAATAAACAATTCACAAAACAACTGAAGGTTAATAGCGACACAAACCTCTTCTCGCATGGAGCAAAAGAAACACAATGATTCAGTGGACGCTACTAACAGCTGGAGACGCGAAGGGGGGGTCTATTTTCATCTTTCAACGTTGTGCATGGAGTACGTCATAACACGTACTACAGTATGTTCTAAAAGTGATATATTCGGACCGGACGCCGAACATACAGTGCTTCCCGAAAGTAACGGATAAATTCAATAACATCGTTGAGAAAAATATTTCAATAAAATACTCGGATACGTCGATTTTTATTTTTAAATTATCATTTAGAGATGCAATTTTCAACCCCCATACCCCCCAACCCTAAGCGCTGCCAACTACAATTTTAAAAATTCAAATAGCAAAGAACCCTTTCTGGTAGATTTTTTAATACTGAATACAATAAGGAAAAGTTTTTCAAAATCGGTTGATAAATAACGGAGATATTTACTAAAATGTATTTAAATGAAAGTGCCAATATTCGAGCAGGCGTTGGTACGGCTATAGCAATGGGTGGTAAAAAACAATTGCTACTTGTTTGTAATTGTATGTAAACAAAATGTATTGACATTACTTAGTGGGGTGTGTGTCACTTATTATTAACGATTGAAAAATAAGGTAACAAAATGAGATTTACTGAATCCGAAAGAATCGAAGTTTTGATCATGATTGGGGTTGGATAGATGGATACATTTTGTTTACATTCAATTACAAACAAGTTGCAATTGTTTTTTACCACCCATTGCTAGAGCCGTACCAACGCCTGCTCGAATATTGGCACTTTCATTTGTAAATTGTAAATAGTAGACATTAAAAAAGGCACTTCCTGACCTCAAAGTGTGGTTTTTATGGGCCATTATTTCTACGCTGTGACGTCATAATTTTTTTAAATCCCCGCTATACCCCCACATTTAGGTACCACAAGTGTCCGCATAAAACTCAAAAATCGCGACTGTGTATGATAATTAATTAGGCATGTTTGGGCCGGTTTCTTATCGAATATTGGAACTTTCAATTGATTACATTTTGTTAAATATCTCCGTTATTTATCAACCGATTATGAAAAACTTTTTTTGTTATATTAAGAATAAAAAGGCCTATTAAAAGAGGTATCACAAAGGGTATCTTTCCATTTAAATTTTTAAAGTTGGGGTTGCTATCACTTAGGGGTGAGGGATGGGGGGATTAAAATTACCTGTCTAAATGGCAATTTAAAAACAAAAATCGACCGGTGCCAGGATTTTCCGCAAAAACCTTAAATAACCAGGATATGAGTTTTGTGCGATACTTTATCATCACTCTGTATATTTATTGCTGTTTTATGCCACATCAAATGGTTATTTAATTAAAAGCTTAGTAAAGATACTGGTATTTACTTGGTACTATTTTGGTTTAGCACAGGTTAGCTGAACAAATTCATGATAAAATTTAATTTCGTTTGTACTAAGATACAAATAAGACTATCAAAAGGGTATTTCGATTGATTTGTTATAGTATAATAAGTGTTACGTATTCGTTTAGACTCGGTGGTTGCGTAATAGCTGGGTAAGCTCAGTAAGTAAATCGCGCGCAAGAGTGACGGTACTACTCGACGCGACCTATGTGTGTTTATTCTTTATTCAATTAATATGTTAGTGCTTGTTTATTAAACAAACGGTTTTCTCGAAGGTTGCTTTTTATTCCTATAAACCCGGCCAAGTACATCACATATTCTGGCGACGAGGATGGGATTGGCGTCGGTATAAATAAGCAATCAAATTGTGAACTCAACCACGTTTTGCAACAAACAAAGAATGGCTGCTCTACGCAACATTGAACAGTTCAATACAAACGATCCGCCTGGGTGCGAATCCTACCAAGAAAGAATCGATTTCTTTTTGGCAGCAAATGGGATTACGGAGGAGTATGTGTAAAGCAGAAATTTAGTGTACATTTCAGCGTATTTACTTATTACAAATATTTCAGTATTTATTATATACGGACACAATTTAATAAATTGCTGTGGATTTAAATAAATGTTAAAAGGTTTACCTTAAATCTGACATATTTAATAAATGTTCGTAGATTTAAATATATCCCAATAATATACATTAAATCTGGCACATTTCAATAAATGTTGGTGGATTTAATAAATGCCTAAAGTTTTATTTATATGTTGGTACATATAATTAAATAATTCCCAATATTAATTAAATCCACCACATATAACTAAATAATTCCAAATATAATTAAATCCACCACATATAACTAAATAATTCCCAATATAATTAAATCCACCACATATAAGTATAACTAAATAATTCCCGATTTAAACAAATGTTGCCCGATATAATTATATCCTAGAGATTTAGCTAAACCTGTCATATTTATTTAGCCCCTCCCTCGCAGCTGGTGAGTTGGACCAAGGCCCGTCAACTTGGGGGCGTTCAACAATTCTAACGTAAGAAATTATTAATTAAAGAGTACAAATAAAAACGCGCTTGCTTTTTTAAGAAGAAATAAAATTTCACCGGCCCCTACTTTATTTACCCACGTTCGCAAAACTTACGCGGTACGGTAGTTGTTAGTTAGGTACCTACGGATACATTTGCAAATAGTGGAACGCGTCCAATGTAGTTTCATGTTGGTAGTTGGTATCACGTGTGAGAATAAAATTACGTTTCTTGCTGATTTCTCGTCTAACGGAATTCCCCTGGAATCCCCGAAATTGTGTGCAAACGGGTCAAAGCGGGTGGTCGTTTAAGTACCTTATCTGTGGTTATTATTGTGTCTCGTCTTTGTGGTCTCGTCTTCAGGTGGTCTTCAGTAGGTAAGTACCGTATTTCTTAGCGTAAGTACTGTTTCATTATTAATTATACAGCCCCAGTCATGATCCTCGGTGTAAACCTAAGTTCGATTACAATAACACTTAAAGAACACCTAACTCAATTTCTATAAAGATAAAATTCCAGGCGCTTATCCCAAAAAATGGAATCTGAAGCGCGGATCAATCAAATTAGTGGGATTGTCACAGCAGCGATCACTGCCGCCCTGGCCAATTCGGGGTCTGCTACGAACCCTGCACTGCCAATATCTACGCCTGCACCTCGTGCTGCTGTTAGACCTCCAGCTCCGAGTCCTTCTACATCAGCTGCTGCGAGCGACTCCGAAGATGAATTCGAAAGGGTAAGAATATTGTTCATATTGTGTATCTACCGTTTTGTAATTATATATTTTCAGATTTTAATTTCAATTATGTAATTTGTAGGAGACTGAATACCGAATTCCGAATGATAAACTAGCAGAAATACAGACAATGATGCACTTGAAGTTGCCAATTACAGAGATATCAAAACGATTAAATGTATCAAGACCAACAGTGTACAGCATATTAAAGAAAAATAATATAACTACCAACAAATACAGGTAAATAAATACACCCTTTGTCACCTATCTCCTTTAGTTGTTATTTCAGTAATATTACAGATAATGAATTAGACACCATAGTTAGTTCTATCAAAGGTCACCATCCAGCTGCTGGACAAATTATTATGCAGGGTCACTTGCGAGCTCGTAATATTCATATTCAGCGCCATCGTTTGCGTCAGAGCTTGTTAAGAACAGATAGGGATGGAGTCCGTAGACGGACATACTATGTCCCAGGTCCAAATTTTATTTGGCACATTGATGGCACTCATAAAGTAATTCGGTGGAGGTTTGTGATACATGCCGCAATAGATGGTTTTAGCAGACTTCTAACTTTTGCACAGTGCTCGAACAACAACAGAGCAGCCACTGTAGTAAATCTTTTTGACAAAGCCTGTGAGAAATATGATTATCCCCTTCGTGTGCGCACAGATGAAGGAGGAGAGAATGTTGATGTCTGGAACAGAATGTATCAGCTGTTTAATGAACAAAGTAATCCCGTCGTTGTTGGTAGTTCTGTGCACAACCAACGCATAGAGCGAATGCATCGTGACATCAATGAACAAGTTGTTAACAAATATTATAATCTGTTTTATCAAATGGAGCAGGATGGATTTTTAAACCCCGAAAATACAACAGATTTGTATTGCTTGCATTATGTATATATTCCAATAATTAATAAACACCTTCACGAATTTGTATTAGCTCATAACAATCATAACATCTCCACAGAGCATAACTTGACGCCACTTCAGTTATTTTTATTAAACTACAAAATTAGAGACGATCGTCATGAGGCTGATCAAGATTTTCAAGGTGGCCTGAGCGCCTCTGCACTAGATTCGACTGATCTGCCATATGTAAATGTTGAAGCAATTGTAAGTCCATTAAATACAGAAGAACATGCAGGATTAGAAACCTCAATAAATCCCCTCACTTACGCTGACTCCGTGGTTGCTTTTCGTGATGTGGTTGTATTTGTTGCAAACCATCTTTAATTATTGTTGATTTTATATTATACTAGATATTAAGTTCAACTGGCAGCTGTACCAACTAGCTCGTAGTAGGCTCCCGGGGGATAAATAATCACAGCTCCCGCGCATGATCAGTTGTTATAAGGCTTAATTCTTGAGGAATACTTAACACATCCGATAAACTAAACTTGAAAATTAACACTGCACTGCATTTATATTTACCCAGCTAAATACAATATTATTTTAAATTAGTTTTATCCACGACTACTAAATTATACATCGATTATTTATGTGTTTTGTTAAACATAAGACTACCCATAATAAATTGCCGTGAATTATGGGAGTGAATTATGGTTCATAATTCACTCTTACGCTTACATCAAAATCACAAATGTCAAAATACAATACAATACAACATACCCCAACTTAGTTTCGAAGCCCTGAGATTTGTCAAACTTAAAGAAGTCATTTTGTCTATTTTTAACTTTTTTAATACAAAATACTTGCAAAAGCAAACTCTCGCGCACAGTATTAATTTTTTGACGTTTCTCGAATAACATCAAAAACAATTGCTGCCTTTGATATAGGTACAATGTCATGGCTGATTAGATGAAGTTTTTAAAAAAATGTATCTGGTAATTATAAATTTTTACAAAAATTGTTGTTATTTAGTAATAGTCGTGGACAAAGTATAGTATTTGACTCGCATGTTATTGGCTATTATTCACTCCGGTTATTTACGAAACTCACCTGCGGTTCGTTTCGTAAATGTAACCGTCGTGAATAATAGCCATCCTAACATGCTCGTTGAATAATATACTATTGACAACATTAAACTAGGTAGTGCCGATTGTGTTCAACTGCGCATGCGCGGGAGCCAGCTGTAACACTCACTATATAAACCTTGAGCTATAACTACAAGCGGATAGCGTATGTATACACAAGTCCACTGGGTTTGTGAAAAATAATTCTCAAATTGCAACTAACCTAAAGTCAGTGGGGCGCCCCACTAGTCTTTGCTTTAGGTTAGTTGCAGTTTGTGAATTATTTTTCACCAGTGCGGTTTTTCCAGTGGACTTGTGTATACATACGCTCAGCTGTTGGGGAGCCCCTACGGTAAAATCTATCCGCTTGTGCTACAAGCTAGTACCATAGGCTAATCTAGTACTGTACAATGTAGGTATCTGTATTAATATTTATCCATCCAGCACACGCACCCGGTCTCAGGGACCGACGACGATTAAAATTTACAATATTACGATAACTGGAGGGGTGGAGCTGCTGTTCCTCACAGTACCTCTCGGTGGCACTATCGTCCTCACTTGTGCATGAGTGCTAGTCTGTGTAAGAAGTCGTTAACATTTTGTAAAATATAACGGTCTGTAACACCGGTGCGTGTACCCTAGTTAGTTTTTTCGCCGCCAACATTTTATTACAGAAGGTAATAGATAGCCACTTCATTAGCAATTTACATAGATGCAAGTAGATAATAATTAGCCGATTTTGAATAAGGGCTCTTATGGGGTTTGTGTGTAAAATAAGGGCGCTTTATTCAGGTAAGTTTGTATGGGTGCGAGTGAGAAGGGTGCCTGTATTAGGGTGCGAGTGGGATGGAAGTAGTCCCTTCGTAGGCGTGTCTGGGCGTGTTTTCTGGGCGTATCGTCTGGCATCGGCCATTTTTGTTGTTGTTCGGCCATTTTTGTTCGGTCAGTAGGCGTGGTTTGGTAAAAAGGTGGTTTTGTTTAAAAAGTGTGTGTGTATGCAACCGTGCATACTTTTTTTCTTGTGCGTTTGGATTCGAACGCAGGTCCTGCTGAGTGGTAGTCTGTCGCGTTAAGCATGTGAGCTACCGGGGTGCGTCGTGGTTGTAGCGTTTGAAGTTGTTATATGAAGGTGTAGTTGATCGTGTTATTTTTTTCGTTTTAGGTACTAGTTATGCGATATTAAATAATTTGGTATCGGATATTTAATATGGGATATTTGATTTTATTTGTAAGCAGTATAGTTCGGTTCGGCATCCATCGTCTCTATTCGTGTGCTGGTGCAGGGGCGGAGGAGGACTAGCATGAGACAGTTTGTTTAGTATCAAGTCGTTGTTGGTTGTGTAAAGTGCTACAAAGAAAAAGAATGGCATCGTACTCGAATGATGGATGTACTAGTATTGTTAGTGGTGGTGGAGGTGTTAAACGAAAATATGCTGCTGCAGGTTACAAGTCACCTTTAGACGCACTGGATGAACTTGTAGACAGATTATTAAAATCTCAACATAGGTTAATTAATGCTTCGAGATATCAATTCAAAGAGGGATGTGTATCGAAATATATCGACGTGGGATTAGGACCTACGATGGGTAAGCAGGTTATGATGTAATTTAATGTAAAATTACATATCTCTCTCTCTCTCTAGATTTTGAACCGGTCGTTAAGATTGTGTGTGGAAAACAAGGATTATTATTTATGACCGTATCCGATTGGAAGGAGCTGTTGGAGAGCGAAACTTTTATAATGAGTTATTTCATGGATTTGGATGCTGACGTAATACCGGAAGCAATATACTTTAAAGACTTTGTGTTAAATTTTTCCTTGACCGATGTAACGCGTACCATGGATAGTTATAAGGTGATGGTAATGAAATGTCGAAGTATGCAGATTTGTATGGACTACCTGTTGATTAAGACGTTGTTTAATATTAAGGATGTAATTAATCAAAAAATTGTATTATTAGGTACCCAAAATTTTAGTCATTACGTGAAAACAGAAATCCAACCTCTAATTGATACTTCCTCGAATTTAAACGAGTTGAAACATGTTGTACTATCTAAAGAAACTGACAATAACAATGTTAATGAACATGCTAATAAATTATCTTTGTTAGAGTACCTCACATATTATAGAAACAGTGATCTTTTTATGAAATTTTTTTTTGTTAAAGATGTTGCTGATTGTACTTTAAATGTCTGTACTTAATCCTAAAAAAATAAACTTTTTTTCTTAAACAACAACGTTTTTATTATTGTACAGGTAATTATAAATGGTATTAGCGTTATTTAAACTACAAATACATTTATTAAGATCGTGTGCAAAACACGGAGGTTTCATAGGTAACAAAGGTATGGTGTGGACATCAACGTTGTAATCCTCATCTTCATCTTCATCTAGGTCGTGAATATGAACATTCTTGACGTGTAGTTTTAGATATTCAGCCTTGTTCTTCCCCTTGATTACGTTGTCGCGTTCAGTAGCCTGTTGTAGTATGGAATCAATTTCAGCCAGATCAACGAATCCTGAATTCCACTTGAGACCGTGGTGGTACCTGGTTAACCATCTGACCTGACGTTGCAAGTTGGGCGTTGACAAGATATGGAACGGAAACGGCGGTTTAAATAAAAAGTGTGAAACGCGCTCGCCGTCCATGATGACCATCTCCTTAGGCGTAAACTGGGGGGTGTAACACCCTTGAATATCAACAATCAACATATTGTTTTTATTATAGTTGTTGATTCAAAACGAGGTTGGTCAGGGGTTGATAGGTAACGAGAGCGTCGTGTAGTATGAGTACGTACGCGTAGGTGTTTTGTGGGAAACTGGCTGTTGCTTCTATCTCCAGTTTAATATCAGCTGTTCCCGCCTTGATATCGTCTTGTTGTTTGGAACAGTCTATGACGAATATGGGGTTCTTTTTAAACTCCTGGTAGGAGAGGAGGGGCTGTGACAGTTTCTGATAGTAAGATGTTTGAAAGTCACAATAATTTTTGTAAGCCAATAGGTATCGGTTAAGGGAAAAGTCGAGATTCCATTTGGCGTATGGGAACGCCTTCTCGTTGAGATACACCGTGATGTTGACAATGTTGAGAGGCTCAAAAACGCTGCTGTTTGCTTCCACGGTGTTCACCTTTCCGGTTTGAAAGCCTACGAGCGCGTACCTCGGTTTCGAGAACGGAGTTTTACTGCTCAGATTGATGAGTTCAACTTTGCTGTTTCTGACACCCGCTATGCTGTACAGATCCCATTTACGAAACGGCATGTGTACGGTACCGTCTTTCTCTAAATTACGTATAATCTTATGTTTTTCCGCGTCGCCAAGTTTCAAATAGGGCACCCGCCACTCTATTTTATCGATGTTGATCTTGAGGTCCGTAGCCGTGCCCGTATAGTAATTGTTGTCGGTCCTGGAACGTCGCAGTACTAGGGTTTGTTTCATGTGCGCAATGACTTTGTTATAATCTTCGGCAAACCCCAAAAGGAACCGTAGGGGCACGATGGCGCTGAATCCTACAATTTTTTTGGTTTTAGAATCGTACTGTTCTATAATTAACTTGGATGCAAGGGGAGACCACCCTGCTATCTCTAGATATTTGCTCTCTTGCGGGGTAAGGGAAACTAAACCCTTTAGCGTGGTGGTTATGCCAGGATTCCGGTTGGTGTCGATGGTCTGGTCCCCCAACTCGAATCGTATCTCGTCAAACAGGAACGCTATTGGATTGCTGGTTAACTCGTAGGTTTTGCCTTCCGCTGCTGCAGCCGTCGACACCGTCGCTTCTATGTAGATAAAACTGTCGTAGGTGGCGGTAATTAAATCTTGGTGTTGGATCACGAAGCGTGCCTCGTCCGCCGGTCCCAATTTATTGGAACCGAAGGGTAGATGAGCGTGGTACTCACGTTCTATTATTCTATTATCGTAAACGACTGATTTATCAATGTTTAACTCCATTTTCGTTTATTTCTCTGCACCAACACTTTTAAACCGATAGACCTGAGGAATTGTAAATCTCCAGAGGATAATCTATTATTTTGGGTGGAGGAGGAGGAGGAACCACCGTTAATCAAAGCTGATCCCCTAATGACCGGTTGCTCTGTGACGGAGTAGTTTATATTTGGTGCAGCTGCAGCAGTAAAATCTATTCCCATTGTTTCAGTGCTAGACGAATTGATACTTGTTCGTTCCCGAAATTTATAGGTTTACCGTTCTGATCAGTGAGCCAGAGCACAATGTCCGAGAATGTTTTCGGAATTACGTTTAAATAGAGCACGGTGGAGGGCTCTTTGGCAACCATCTCGCCCGGTTCCGCGTCCAACGCGAATTCGAAGAGTGTGTGATCGGGAACTCCGTTTAAGAACGCACCGCCTGTAATGTTACACTGCACCCGTATATTAGTAGCCGGGGATATTTGCACGTCGAGATCTGAACTGTGAATTATGTTTGCTTTTAATACCACAGGTGAAAATCCTAGCATGCGTCCGATAGAGTCAGAATGCGTGAAATCAATTGCGTACTTGGGACAGTGGATGACGCATTGTAAAGTGTTTGTGTTGGCGCCAAGCGTGAACGCTCTCGCTTCCTCTCCCTCTTTACCACCAACCCTCTTTTTTCGTGGCGTGGTGGATCTCTTTTTAGTAGTAGTAGTGGCAGTAGCATGAGCCTCTTGTTCTTGTTCTTCTTCGAATTCCTGATGTACCATTTCCTTATTTATAAACTCGTTTAATGCGGTAATCTCATAAGCTCCGTTTGGAATTGTTATAATATGATAAGTACTATTTGGTTGTGGAGCATTGTCGTCATTGTTGTTAGCCTTGGAATAGTAAATTTTATTATTACCCGAGTAAATATTTTGTAAGGCGTTATAACTGTAGAAACCGATCAAACCGAGACCGTAGTCGCGATCCGGTGCTAGTTCTATAGGAGGATAAAAACAACAGCTCAGGTGATTACCTGAACCGGTAACACTAAATGTAGTGGTCATTGTTTCTTTCTTTCTTATGTCACGACGTGCTCAACGTTTGTCTTTCGATAGAAATGCTAGAGCCAGGTGACCGCATTTATACGATCGTGGGTCCTGTTCCCTTATCGCATTGTATAATATTTTAACCTTTGAACCTCCTCCTCCTCCTCCTAGGTATTCGACTAGCTCTGGTGGTGGCTTGAGATCACCGAAAGAATCGTAATATTCAGCACGACTTCCTACTTTTTTGTATGCTACCCAGTGAGTGCCCGGTCCTCTGCTGTCGTCTAAATTTAACACTCCACATTCGTTTTTCCGTACACGCTTAGGCAGAGAATCACGCATAAAGACACCCCTAAAGTGAGGTATTAGCGCCCCGGCATATTTCTTAATGTCAACGTCGGTCAGGGGACGTCGGGGCAACTTTAAAAGTTTTTTGAAGAGGGTTTCTTTGATAGATACAGACCAAAGCCTGATGATTTTTTCCTGGGGCCCATGTAGAGACCGCTACCGAGCGCAATACCTTCCAGTTTTTGGTTATGTCGTTTTTGTTCGGCTAGTTTAGCTTGAGCTGCTTGTGCTGCCTTCACTGATTTTGCTATGCCCGCTGCTCCGCCTGCTAACGATCCTAGGGCTGTTAGCCCTCCGAAAAGGGCGGGTAACAAAGGTAGTATATCCCCGGAAGATTTTGGTACAGGTATGATACGCGGTAGTTTACGAATTTTTTTCTTTCCACCAGCCTTTTTTATTGCTTTCCTAGCCGCAACCAGAGCAACCTTGGAGGCCTCACCTAATTCAAACGGTATAACCTTTTTAACGGAAGCACGTGTATCGCGCACTACCGCTCCGAAAGTTGTGCTCGCCTTGTTCTTCTTCTTCTTGCTATTCTTGCCGCCACGCTTTTTCTTTTTCCTCTTATTTTTACCTCTCAAGCCCATTCCTAATTTTGTTTTCGCTTTCATAATATTCGTCACTCCCCAAGCGGCTGCCTTTTCACCTAAAGTAGCGTCTTTAGATTTCACACGTTGCCACGCTTTTTCTGCAAGCACCGCGTCTGCACGATGTCGTTCTTTTAAATTATTCTCGTGCTGAGCGTACGCTATGTCGTGTTCTCTACACGCCGCGTCTAATTGATTTATGCCTCTGTCACCCCTTTGCAACCACTTTTCTAGCTTTGTACCTAAAGAAGAAAGTGTTATAATAATAATTGTACACAGAAAAAAGCCATCTCTCTCTCTCTCTCACCTGGTCCACAGAAATTGTAACCTTTTAAATGTGCCTCAAAGGGTAACTTGTTAATTAGAGTGTTGACCACTCCTTCCCCCGTCGCGTGCACCAACATTTAAAAGGTAACGTGATGTAACACGCTTGTTATATACGTTAAGACGTCTGTTCTGATGGTGAGTGAGTGAGAGTGAGAGAGATGCCTTTAACGATTATTAAACAGCAACAGAAGCAACTAACGCTTCCTATTGATAAAAGTTGTGAATTTGCAAGCGGAGGCGGGGGCGTTCAAGAACTGCGTAGGCGACACGGTCCCTTGCTACCCTCCAGCATAAGATGCATAATCTGTGGTCCGTCCAATTGCGGAAAAACTCTGGCCATGATAAGTCTCTTAACGCACCCGAACGGCTTAAAATTTGAGAATGTTTACGTGTACAGTAGATCGTTACATCAACCTAAATATCAATACCTGGAGCAAGTATTGAAACCTATTCGTGGCATAGCGTACCACGGTTTCAAAGAAAACGAAGAGATAGTGGAACCGAGCGCTGCAAAACCCAATTCCGTGTTTATATTCGACGACGTTTCCTGCGACAATCAACAACCAATGCGCCTCTACTTTTCTATGGGCCGTCACCATTTAACCGACTGTTTTTACCTGTGTCAAAGTTATGCGCGTGTCCCAAAACACTTGATTCGTGACAATGCCAACATGATAATTCTGTTCAAGCAAGACGTTCTCAACCTGAAGAGGGTGTTTAACGATCACGTAAGCACTGACATGGCTTTCGAGCGATTTTCCGAGATGTGTATAGAATGTTGGCGCGACGATTACGGATTTCTCACCATCGATAAGGATAGCGAATTAAATTTAGGCAGATATCGCAAATGCTTTGACGGTTTTATCGTAGTCGATGATAATAATAAAGCGCGGTAAATTGAAAGCTCATAATCTATTCGACAGCCTTGCCACACAGACAGACTCACGGATAGACATACAGACTGAACACTTCGCATCGTCGCAATGTCTCAATTGTTGCTAGAGGAGGGAGATCATAACAAGAAGGTGACGCAAAATCTAGTGGAGGCGACCAAGTCCGTACGCAGAAAGTTAAAATCGTTAAGGGAAGGAGTAACGACTAACGAACGGGTCTTTGAACGCATACACAAACCGATATTGGAACCCTTACGTAAAATTGCAGACAACAGCAAAAACCAAAAAGAACTACAATCCACCGCAGCTGCTGCTGCGGCAGAAATTACTCCTGCCTCCTTTGAGTTTAAGAGAAAACAGCCTAGATCGCTACTTCCACAACTGTTAACGTATCAACAACAACAACAACAACAAAAACAAGAAAAGGAAGAAACGGGCGAGGATCTAGACCGCACACACGAGGACGATCAGCAAATTAGGAGAAAGCTGCTTGCAGGACCTTCGGGCGGAGAATACCTCAGTCAATACAAATCGCTACCCCGAAAATACGTGAGTTTGCTCATTTTGGGAGGCAAGAATCTTGATAGAACTAATTTCGGTGTAAAGTTCAACGCTCAAACGGAAGCGTGGCAGTTTGGAGATTCGCGCGTAGAAATAGTAGGTAGAGATTTAAAGATCCGAGGTAAGATATATCCGGGTACGGACGGTCTATACCAACTGATGGTATTAAAAAATCCCACGGATTACAATGCTCACGAACTGTCCCAATACATCAACATTATATTTGATACAAACGCTTACCGGAGAGGACCCGACTTTCAAGGGCCCGTGACCGACAGCAAAACTGACAAATACAGGAAAATAATTAAAACCCCGTTGTATAAAAAACTTAACTCTTACGGTATATTACCACATTCATCATCGGGTAGAGGTCTTGACAAGATCAACAATAAAAAAAGGAAGCAGAAAAAGAAGAAGAAGAAGCCTACTAGCAATTTTTTAAAACAATTCAATAGTAAACCGGTCGAGTTTGTGTATTGGAACAAAACGTCAGAACTGGTGCAACGATTGAGACTTTTAATAGCGTCGCGTGCTACAGGCCACTCCGACCACCGAAACGAAATTCAAAGTATCATAGAAGAACTCCGTGAAGAGGGAATAGTTGAATAATAATTAATAATAATGCCTGTGGATAAATTTGGTCGTTACATACAATCCAAGACACGCGTAGGCAGCAACGGTGACGTAACACGTATACCGCCACCACCAAATCAACCCCTATTGTTGGTGGCGACCGAGGAAGGAGATTTGGACGTGCAATATAAGCGTTTACGGAACCTGGGTGATCCCATAGATGAAAGCGACGCCGTTACAAAACAGTTTGTGTTAACACAGATGGCAGAGGTCAGCTGCGAAACAGTTGTTAATCAGATTAACACATTCTACACTTCTCGTATTGATCCCAAGCTCGTTGAAATAAATAACGGTTTGGAGAAATTGAGACCTCTTGTAGCCGGCAACACGCAAGGTCAAATTCCTACGCAAAGTACCGTTACTGAAGCGTTGAAAAAACAAAAACTGGAGTTCGAGCAGCTACTGGATCAATCGATTCGACCCATCAACGAAGATTTAACAGATAGGTTGGGTAATCTAGAAGCAAAAGTAAATAATGGTATCACCTGGGGTGATGGGAGTGTCAGAGTCCGCTCAAAAAAAACCAGCGCAAATACACGTAATTAATAAAAAACGATTGTTAACAAACGAACTTCATAAGCCGGCCAGGAAAAATTTCAGTCGCCGTAAATTTATTACAGGCGGTTTCGATAATTTATGGCAAGCTGACCTTGCAGATTTAACTTCCTACAAAGAAATAAATAGACGTCATCAGTTTATACTAGTGGTGATTGACAGTTATTCCAGGTACGTATGGACCGAGCCGCTTTTAAATAAATCTGCAGAATGTGTGGCGACAGCTTTCGAGAAAATCTTAAAGTCATCAGGCGGACGTGTACCTAGAAATCTGCTTACTGACCGCGGTACAGAATTCTACAACTCTCACTTTAGTAAACTTATGAATCGCTACAACATTGTGCATTATTCAACGTTTAGCTCACAGAAGACATCCATGGCTGAAAGATTGATTCGTACCTTAAAAACTTGGATTTTCAAAGAGTTTAGCTATAATGGAAGTTATAAATGGATTGATGGTAGCAGAGACAGGAAGCAAGCGACGTCGTCGTCGGCAGGGGTACTTACAAACGTAACAGCCAAATATAACCAAAGAAAACATCGTAGTATAGGAATTTGTCCTGCTGATGTAAAGAAAAAAACAACATTTGTCCATCAACAAACGGCTGTGTCAACAGGAGCACTCAAAAAGAAAACATCCCTAAAAAACAAAAACTTAAAAGTAGGCAACATTGTGCGTATCTATAAATTTAAATCCCTTTTCACTAAAGGTTATTTACCGTCTTGGTCTACTGAACTGTTTCGTGTTGTTAAAGTGACTTCGAATCACGATTTTAACACCAGTCTTATCACTTATTTGCTTGAAGATTTAGAGGGAGAACCAATTAAGGGCTGCTTCTACCCGGAAGAACTGCAAAAAGTTGACGAACGCCTTAAAGACATTTATCTAGTGGAAAAAGTGTTAAAAGAACGAGACAATAAATATTATGTTAAGTGGTTAGGTTTTGATACTTCTCACAATTCTTGGATTGAAAAAAACGACTTTGTAAAATAACTAAAAAACATGTTTTTTATTCTTATTATTAATAAAAAAATATAAAAAAACATCAACTACAAGTTATACATTATTGTTTTAAAATTATTAAATATATAGTACCAATTCTTTTATTATTTTTTATTGTTTCATGTATTCTTTCAGCAATAGAAGGGGTTTTTTTTTTACCTTCATAGTTCAATAAATAATAATATTCATCATCAACAAAAATATTATGAAAATGAATAAGTATTAAAAACCATCAATGACATACCCCTTCACCAGTGTCGAATAAATCTGTTACTGTAAGCTCCTTTGCTAACGAGGTTAGTAAGGTACCTGATGAAGGGAGTATGGAGCTGGAAAGTTCTGAAGATTACAGGTAAGTAGGTACAAGGGCAATAATAGTCATAATAGGAAAATGAGGCAACCATTTCAAATTACTGGTCAAAGCAATTTTGCACCAATCCATATAGCACGTAAACACTCCAATTAACCGAGTAAAGTTGAGTTAGATAGAATACATTTAATATATTAAAAATTAAAAAAGATAATAATAACATAAGAAATACAAATAAAAAAAATTAATTATACACTTAGCGACAACAAAATAAATAAATATCAAATACAATAATTTATAGATGGGTGGATCCAACACTTTGGCTTGCAGGAGGAAAAAACAGTGAATGGGCGGATTCCGCACTTTTGCTTGCAGAGGGAAAAACCTTAGTGTCCTTAGTGGTTGTTATTGCGGCAAAGGGGCGAGGTGGATCCAACAAAACAACAGGTGCTATAAAGTAAAAAAAGATTTTCAAGCGTTACTTTATTAAAATCCATAATTATAGAAATAATAAATATTAAACAAAATATCGATTTTAACGGGGAAATAACAATATTAAATTATTAGCAAATAAATATTGTTATTTCATGGTTAAAATCGATATTTTATTTATTATTTATTTCTACAAAAAATTAATCTATAGTACTTACAAGGAGTAAACAAGTAGAAACCATCATTTTGACGTCACCGTGTAGTTTTTTTCTTTTGTTTTCGAAACTAACTGCTAGACGACGGGGGCGGTTCTGCGTTGGTGGTAGAGGGATGCTACCTGCAAGTTTAATAATTAAATGTATTTTAAAAAACTGAATTTTTATTAATAAAAATAATAAATATAACTTACGTTTCTTCACGGGGGCAGCAGATGATGCGTCACAGGGGGGGGTGAGGGGGGGCGGCGGTCTACGGCTATAGCATGATGGCGGCAGTATTCCTGCCGCCAAATTATTAAAATATGTACCGCCGCCGCATGAAGGCAGGAGGCGGTGTGGGGCCTCCTACCTCATTTCCCGATTATGACTATTATAGAAATCTACGCATGGTGCAACCTCTAACACCAGCACCACCAAGAATACATCAACTCGTGCTCGTAACAACATTGTAAAACTAACTATGATGCACAGTGAAAACGTTTTGAATTTATACGAGATAAATTCCGGTCATGTGCTTTCTTCAAAAAGTTAATTGCTACATTTGCATGCATGTCTTGTATTTTTTAATATATAATTTCCATCTCGGCAAGAAAACGATTTTCTCGCTTGATTTATTATAAGTAATGAGTTTGTTGTTTGTTGCAACAGTGCAGATAAGATGTTTTGAAAATAAACTATTTTTTATGAGTAAGCAATTTATTTCATATAATTACATATAATTATACGATAGCGAGGTTATCGATGTATAATTTTTCATATAAAAGATCCTTTTGAAAAGTAAATAACGTACTATTAAAAAGATTCGTTCGAAAATTTATTAGAAAATAAATCTTATACCTATAACCTTTTTTTTATTGATGTAAATAGCAAATAATATTTTTCTTGAAGTCCCAGGTATTACACTTAGATAATAAGAATTATAACATAATAAATAAATCTTATTATTTCCTGTTTGAAAGCAATATTTTATTTAATATTTAATCAAGGATTTTAACAAAGTTACGCTTGAAAATGTCAATTAATACATGCATGTCTTAAAAAAACATGTTAAATTCCTTTAAAATAATTTACATAAACAGTCGATTATCCGATTTAATTTTAAAAAACCCGAACTAACCGATAATAACACATCAGTAAATCATCTTATTTATTATTTTTAATGACCCGGTTTGAAGCCGCTAGCGAGCGAGGTTTAACCTATTAGCAACCTGCTTTTGTAAAAGTTGCTTTGCGCTGGTCTTTAGCTACTTACAATGTAGTTATTTTAATTAAAAATTCGAAATCTGTTTACGTGCATGCATGTGTTATTTGAAAATATGTATGACCTACACACATTTTATTCGAAAGTGCTGCATGATTTTATCAATTTTTAAAATGTGAAACATTATATATAACCAGGAAGTTTATTTGTTTAATTCAGAGTGAATACAAGTTTCATTGTCAACAAGTGTTTTGTATACGTTCAGGTATGTTATATTAATATTTAATTAAGTGCCTCCTAGGTTTCTTAATATCAAATTTATTTCAATATTTTTCGAGTTCAATTAATAATTCAATATTTTCAGAGTTCAAGTTTATTTCATATGTAGTATGTTTCCCCCTGTATCTCTGTAGAAATATTAGACAAAATTGAATTTTTATTTTTTTTCACTACCTACATTCTCTATTTTATTTTTAATGTGTATTATTTATTTAGCGCTACATAAGTGTATTCTTGTAGAAATATGGAATATTAAGGAAAACTATTGTATTTTTTTCAATTTTAATTCAATATTTTCAATTTTTTTCAACCTGATATATTTTTTTCAGCAACATGTTTGGTTTACTCTTTCTTTACGCTACTGGCCTTTGGTTTTTGGAAATTAATGGTAATATCAATCACACCCCCATTTTGAACAGTAGCTATAATATCGAAACTGGATCAACCCTTATCGCACATAGAGTAAATAAATCGTTTTTGGTACAAAGCCAATGGACCCCCTTCAGTAACCCCAACGGATTCCATATGCAAGTTTATAAATCGAATTCAGATAGTCCTGACCTAGTCAACAATGTTGCTGCTTTAGAAGGTAGTAAATAATATAATATTATTGTAATAATTTAGGAATAAAAAATTACTACATTATTTTTTTAGGAGCCACCACTACCTACTACAACGAAAAAAACAGCACCGATTTCAAAACACGCTGGCTAGCGTGCGATAAAGATTTGTTAGAGCTTAACTCTAAACACTATGAGGATTCAGTGGCGTTCCAAAACTGTACCAATACGTTAATTACCGAACGGGCAAATATGGCAAATCTGCTTTCCGTCAATGTGGGACTGCTATACGAAATTGATGAATTAACGGAAATGGTTAATGACGCTTGGAGTGGGAAATATAACGAAAATCTGGAAAATTGTTACGAGAAATGTAACCGCTTATACAATCGAAGGGAACGAGAGGGAAGTTGTAATACATTGGAGATATGCGAACAATACAGAGATGGATGTATTGAAAGGTGTCAGGCTGCACCACAAAAATTATCTAAACGACGTGATGGTACCATCAGGGTACACTTGTAATTTATTTGTGTTTTTTTTTTGATATTTTCAATAGCACTGTTAATATTTTTTACGTGTCGCAAGTATAAGGGGGTGAGGTGGAGGGGTGAAGGATTTTTTAGTATAAATTCATCAGCAAAATTTCAATAGCATCATTCAGTGTTTTCTAGCAGAACAGTTTTCTTCTAGTATACCTACCTACCCGTCTCTCTCTCTCTACAAGCATCAACATGTCATCTTCTGACCGTACAACAACAACCTCCACCTTGATTGAAGATGAGGATTTAGAAGTTTTTCCAAGGGAAATACTATCTCAAATACCTGAGTATGTGGACGTTGAAGTGGTTCCCATCAAGAAGAAGCGAATTGCCGAGGACGAAAGCAAGCTCAACTCAATTAACGCTGTAGGTATGTTACTGCAGAAACCCGTATTAAAAATGTCCGATTTAAGGAAAGGCCATCCCTATCATTATACCGATGTACGATTTGTGAAAACACAATTCCATGAGAGGGCGGTCGTTTTGGAAATGGCCGAGTGCATTGTCTATTTACCGCGTAGATTTACTGCGATGCGAGAAGACGAAATTGCAGTTTTAAATGTGCAAAAGGATTCTTTATTCTTTATTTTCGAGGGAGCCCATCCCATTAAAGGAAGTAATCCTACTTCATTAGTAAAATTTATCAAGAGATCGGAGTTTCTTAGTGGTAGTACTAGCAGTGCCCCCCACCCACACCAAGCAAAAAAATTAAAAAAACGTAAGGTTTTTTCTTTTTTATTATAATAATATGCTTATAATATACTTGCGATTTGTATAACCATTGATTTGTTTATTGATTTGTATAACCATTGATTTGTGTATGTAATCATGTACTATAACAATAACAAAAGATGTTTTGTATGTACTATAACATTTTTTAATATTGATTTTTTTTTGTAAAGTTATTGTATTGCTTTTTACCCCATACTATATAATTATATATATGTACTACTACGATGTCTGGTTTTATTTTTTAAGAAAGCAAGGGGACAGGTGATTGTTGTAGTGGGATAGTTGCTATAGTTTTGAAACAACGTACGTTAGTAGTTGGTTGATGCAGGTACTAGAAGACCACTAGCAACACCACAAAAAAAAACAAAAAATGGAATATCAGAGGTTGGTTACAATTGTTCAAGAATTTTTGGGGGTGTGCGTAACGAGCCAGGAAGCAACTCGTATATACGAGTTGAACGACAAAAATATAAAACTTATTCGAGAACTTATTATTAATGGAAAAAGCGAGACTGGTGAAAGCAGTGTAGGTAGAAAAAAACATCTGGAAACAGTGCTCGGTCAATTGTTGGGTTTACGTGTTCAAATACGAGCAAAGCTGAGAAGCGGAAAAGGTTTACGAGATCGTAAGCCTAATCATAGTCTCGAATGGGCTCAGGTAATATTTATTATTAATTTTTCGTTTATTTTTTCTTAAAAATATACTGTTTATCACACACACACAGGTGGATTCTGCGTTTAAAAACAGACTGTCTACAGGCGCGATTATAAACCATTCCATACATAATCCAGGGGAATTTTTCGAGAATGCTTTACCCATTTTCATCCAAAAAATTAATGCAACTATTAGAAGAACCAGGAATAAAGCCATCAAAGTCAATGTAGAGTTCTGTTGCGATTATGTGAAAGGTCACGACCGTTCTGTGATTGCTAGGAAATATTTCAACACAGCCAACGTTCAAGTTACACGCTCCACTAACAGCGTGGAACCGCAACTCATCAACGGACAAATCACCAATTCGCAGTTTATCAACACCCAACTCGCCAACGCGCCAAAATATCAACGACCCGACTGACCAATTACCCAACTCAACCACATCCCAACTTGTCAACTAACATTCCGCCAAAAACGTAATTTATTTCGAATTAACTGACCCATAATATTAATTTATTATACGAAAAGGACTATAAAAATATGTAAAAACTTTATTTAAATTTGAAAAAAAAAACACTTCTTATAATTTATTATTACACATTTCCAACTGGAAAGTTGACAAAAAATAAAATAAAAAAATTCTTAACAATTTCATCTTCTATAATGAAAAAAATAAATAAACATAGTAAACTCAATAGAAGGTAGTATTAAATAAAATAAATTCTTAAATAATCTCATCATGTACAGTCGAACAAACATAGCTTTGCGGGCGGCAAAGCTATGTTTGTTCAACTGTATGTATAAATTTTTATTCTGCATAGTGAACATAATGACTACACGCCTGAAGGAAATCACTTATGTTTCTGTTTGCAAAATCTTGAATCACAGCTAATAACCTTTCATTTGCACGTCGATATTCCAGTCTGCTGTAGAGATTCACAGTCTGACCAGCTTCCAAACGGGTGCAAACATAGTCAACTCTCACGTGTTCTTTTAATAACCCTTCAATCAATTTATAGGGGTTAGGATGGTGACCAGTAAAGACTGCTGAGAACGCGTGATGCCAGGATTCTGCCGAATTAGTTGTGCGTGGTAATCCTTCTAAAGTTATATCGTTACAATTCCACATATCGATAGGGAAATTGGGCGATCTTCGAGGATGCTGGCGTCCTATCCAGGTCGCTACAAAATACTCTATGAAATCAGTACATGCCTCTTCTTCGCCAAAATTTTCAGTTAATTCGTCAGCCAACAATTCAAATGTAGTTACAACTTCCCGAGATGGTACAAACGCAAGTGCAGAAAATGATTTCATAATCATTCTAAAATATTCATCGTTCGTGTACATTCTTACTAAGCCCAATTCTGTTATTTTTCGCCAAATGGATTGGCTAAAATGGAAAAAGCATCCATGAACTCTGATATTCGGAATTAATCGTTTAAAAGCATTTTCCTCAGCTTTTTCAAAATCAATAATAAGACAACCTGGTCTTGTCCCAGGACGAATATCATCAATTTTTGCCAGAACCATTTCCAGAGCTCGTTCATACGTATTTTGTTGTTTATTCGGCAGAAGCGAGTATATAAGTGGAACAGTTTTTTCATGAAAAACTCCGTGAATTACCCATAATTGATACCATAGCTCAGGAGCACATTTGAATGTACCATCCACAATCCATGTCTGACAGTTTGTTAACCGGTGAATATCTGTGGAACAGCCAAATATCAAAATTCTATTTGGATCATCTTCACCAGTATCCCCCAAAATAAAATCTTCTCTTCTTGCAGTCTTTGTGACACGAAGATTCTGTGGAATATTGACTTCTGCTAAAGAGTGTGGAACAACTGGTCTCATTCCAACTGCTTTGCGATTACGACTAACTGTCTTTTGGAGATTTCTTAATTCCGGTAGATTTGTTTTGGCAGAATCACTGATTCCCTCGATTGCAGCAGTTACAACATTTCGAGGTGTTGTATTATTTTGTTGTACAGCTGCTTCATTTATCACATTTTTTATCACTTTAACATCTATGCGTGTTGGGGACGGACCATGATTGTGTGGCATGCCTACCTTAACATTGTTATCCAGATCAGTCACTGTAGAACCTTTACACTTAAATCTTGTTTCGTCGCAACGCCAATATCTTATACCATTATTACCACATCTAATCTTATTATAAGAATAGCCCTCAAAGAGTAGCTTTTGGCAGCCCCGTTGCGTCTTAATAAATGATGCCATACCAGATTACCTTTGGATTCTGTAAAATTGGTTGCAATATATTTCAACTACAATAAAAATGTTTTAAAATTATTGAAACTTACTGTTTTCTAGTAGGGTCGTTGAGGTTATGTTGCGTTAATAGTTAGGTAGTGACGAAATGGTTGCGTTGATCAGTTGGGTGTTGATGAAATGCGAGTTGGTAAATGGTCTGTTGGTGAGTTGGGGTCAACCCCCACTAACATTAGAAATATTTTTTTCACTCAAATGAGAGACAACATTCTTACACAGGTATAACTTTATTTGTTTTTTCTGTCTGTGTAACTGATTAAAATGGTTTTTTCTTTGTTTTTGATCTTTCAATAGATGGAAGAATGTGAAAGCGAAGGTAGCGGATGGATTTTACATAGAATAGTGAATCTAGCAGTCAATTTGTGTAAATTCGAGCCAATTCGTGGTGCCTCCAGCTACATTGACTTACCTGCACGCATCAAGGCGACAAAAGCAGTGGTAAACATTAGAAATTTAGATGACAGGTGTTTCGGTTTTGTTTTATTAGCCGCATTATATCCTCCTGCTAATGGAAGGAATGTATGCGCCCCTTCTTCCTACCCTCATCAAAATTTGGAAAATTTATTTAATTTTAACGGTATTACGTTTCCTGTAAAACTAACCGATATAAAACATTTCGAACGGAAAAATCCTACAATTTCTATAAACGTTTTTGGTTTGGATAAGAAACATGTGGTGATAGGTCCGTTATATCATACAAAAGAGGTCAAACAACGTCACGTTAACATGTTATATCTCACAGCTCGTGGTTGGAACGGACAAGCGGGTAACAATAAAAGTCACTATTGTTTGATTAAAAATCTTTCTCGTCTATGCAGCAAACAAATATCTAACCATCAACATACACAGTTTATTTGCGATAGGTGTCTAAATCATTTTTCTAGCGAACGTATTCTCAAACAACATTCCGAAGACTGCTCCAGGGTAGATCCAGTTAAACTTAGACTACCCAAACCGAATACGAAAGAATCAAAATTAACGTTTGACAAGTTTCAGTACGAAATACGACATCCGGTGGTTATTTACGCGGACTTTGAATGTTTCATTGAACCGGTGATAGGGATGAGGGGCGAGGAGGATGACGATGACGTATCATTTTCTTCATACACTAGACCCATTCAAAAACACGTACCGTATTCGGTGGGATATCAAGTGGTGTATTCTTACGATGATTCGTTGTCACATTACGATTTTTATAGGGGGAAAAATCCTGAAAAATGGTTTGTTACGAGGTTACAGGAGGAGACGGACGCTATTAAAGAACAATTAAGTAATATTGTACCCATGTCGGTACCGTTAACACAGGAAGAACAGGCGCGCTTCGATAACGCAACGCATTGTCCTCACTGTAAACAAGCCTTTGACGAGGTAATAGTAAAATGTAGAGATCACGCGCACGAGACGGGGAAATTCAGGTTAGCATTGTGTCAAGGTTGCAATCTAAATTATATAGTAGGCAAATACATACCAATCATTATGCATAATTTATCAGGCTACGATATGCATTGTATTATAAAAGAACTCGATTTTAACAGTCAACCCATTCAATTATTACCTATAACTAAGGAAAATTATATTTCGGTCACGAAAGTATATAACGGGTACAGGTGGCGTTTTATAGACTCATTTCGTTTCATGAATCAAAGCTTAGATAGTTTAGCTAAAAATTTAACTCCTGAAATGTTTAAGTATACACGCGAAGCGTTTCCTGATGACGCGCATTTCCAATTAATGTCGCGCAAAGGTACGCTGTGCTACGAATATTTAAATTCGTGGGCACGGCTCGAGGAAGGTCAACTGCCAGGTCGAGACCAGTTCTACAGTTCGCTCTCAGAAAGCACCGTCTCAGTAGAAAATTATGCACATGCAAAAAGTGTATGGAACACGTTTGGTGTTCAAACATTGGGAGAGTACAGCGACCTGTACCTGAAATGCGACGTCAAAATTTTAACAGACGTTTTTGAACAATTTAGAAATTTATGTTTAGATGTTTATACAATCGATCCTGCACATCACGTGACCGCCCCAGGGCTGTCTTGGAATGCTGCTCTTAAAAAAACGGGTATCTCGCTAGAATTATTAGACGATCCAAACAAAATTTTATTTATCGAGAAAGGCATTCGCGGTGGTCTAGTACAATGTTCACAGCGCTATTCAAGGGCTAACAATCACTACGACCCCGAAAATTACAATCCTACTCTACCGGAAAATTATTTGATGTACGTGGACGCGAACAATTTGTACGGATACGCCATGTCTCAACCCTTACCCTATGCTAATTTCGAATGGATCGAGAACGAAGATGAAATAACCTGTATAGAAAACAAATTAAAAGATATTAAACCAAATCCCGAGTCTGTGGTGTATTCTAATTATAGCGATGTCTCGTGTGGTGCGTTGCTATTTCCAACCAAGGACAACACTACCGCCGATAGCGTATCTTGTTTTCTAGAAGTTGATCTGTGGTATCCCCCCGAGATTCACGATGCGCACACGTTTTTACCGTTCTGTCCGGAACAGCTGGCCCCGCTCAAATCTCGCTACGTAAAATTAATGGCCACCACTTTTGACAAGAAAAAATACATACTTCACGTTAGAAATTTGCTGCAATGCCTATTGCACGGTCTTAAATTAAATAAAGTTCACAGAATACTTAAATTCACCCAAAAACCTTGGTTAAAGGAATATATAGATCTCAACACTAGTTTACGTGCTAGGGCTAAGAATAACTTTGAGAAGGACCTATTTAATTTGTTTAATAACTGTACTTATGGAAAGTCAATGGAAAATTTGCGCACCTATCGTGTCGTACGATTGGCCACCACTTGGGAGCAAGCGCGTAAATTAATTGCAAAACCAAATTTTAAATCTTTCACTATTTTCAAAGAGAATATGGTTGCAGTAGAATTAAACAAAACGTCTATTCTTTATAATAAGCCCATCTATTTAGGGATAACTGTTTTAGACCTCTCCAAACTTTTAATGTACTCGTTCCATTACGAAGACATAATTCGTAATCCAAAATTGCGTCATCCGGTAACGTTGCTGTACACTGACACGGACTCGTTTATCTATGCCTTTCAAGACGATATTTACAAGTTTTTGAGGGACGAAATTGAGGAGAAGGGCAGTCAGGCACCCTTTGACACATTTGATTACCACCCTGAAAATTTATACAGAATTCCGCGCATAAATAATAAGGTACTGGGTAAATTCAAAGATGAATTAAAAGGGAAAGTTATAACGAGTTTTGTGGGTTTGCGTGCAAAAATGTACTCTTTAAAATTACAAAAACAACATAGAGATAACTCTGACGACGACGACAACGACGATGACAACGAAAACAATTACGTAATTAAAAAGGCCAAGGGTGTAGGTAGAGTAGCTCTAAAAAACAGAATCGCCTTTCAATCATACTACGACTGTCTACACAATAATCAATCATTTTATACAACTAATACTACAATACGTTCTAAGAGACATCTCGTTTCTACTTTTATAATAAAGAAAAAAGCTTTAGACTCTTTCGACAATAAAAGGTATATATTACAGGATGGGATTAATTCTTTACCTTGGGGTCATTATGATATAACGGATCCTCCCTAAAACAAAAACATATTTTATACTAGGTTTTACCACTGCTTTTACACAAGAAAAAAAAAACGTGTTGAAACATGTTTGTGTGAACGACCACCGTAACCTCGGCCTTGAGGAACAAGCCGAGATCTCTCAATAGGGATAGCACCACGCAAGAACTTTTAGTTGTTGTGTGTCCGCGGTCGTGATAAATGCTAATAATTTTTTAATATGGCTACAGAGGACATGTATAGTGAAAAAAATCGCCTAGCAACATTCACCAGTTGGTCTCTGCGAGATCCTGAGCCCGAAGTATTAGCTAAGATGGGCTATTATTACACCAACGTTGAAGATAGAGTACGCTGCCCATTTTGTTTATTATATGCAAACATTTATTGCACGCTTCTAACCCCCTGGGAAGCACATATACAATTTTCACCTGACTGCTCCATGATCACCGGAATAAACTGCCCCAACATTCCAATCTCCTTGGCAACGACCACCACAGATGATGCTGTAGGTATTCAACCACCTGCATCAACCTCTACTTTAATCACCGAATTCAATCAACCATCGACTTCATCGGATTCTTTTATTGAGATCAGGCCGAATAGTTTTCCAGAAAGTTACAGACCACTCCCATCCGAAATTGTTATAGCACCTGCAGCCTCTAAGTTTATTAATAATGTTTGTAAAATGTGTTTTAGTAACGGTTTAGATATTGTTTGTTTACCCTGTGGACACTTAACGTCTTGTATAGCTTGTTCACAACAAATTACCAAGTGTCCTGTGTGCAGTATATTTATTACTGGTACCATTCGAGTTTTTCTATCGTAAAATTGATTTTTTATTGTACTCTATGTGTAAAAATAAAACTTGTTTTCATTTTTTTTTTTTTTTATTAAATTCTATTACATTGCATAAGAGAGCGAGAGAGAGAGAGCGAGAAAATAAAACTAACATTAAACATGGTATGAATTGTAATATTTTTTAATTAAATAACGAATTGCCAAGGCTATCATGCACAAGAGTAAGTTCACACCGAGCATCAAAAGGCTCGCAAAAAAATATGTATCCACTTGTTTGTAAGGTTTCGCTTGCTGTGGTACTTCTTCATCATTACAACTGATAGCATTCCATACAACAGGTACCCAGTTAGAAAGGAACTCGACACGATTTCCTATTTTCTTGTTATAAATATACTTGGCCTTTACATAAATGAACCTTGCAGTCGGAGTTTCCGGTATGACAGAGGGCATCCGTTTTCCAACCACGAACAGCCCTCTAAATTGAAACGGTGTTAAATTAACCCATTCTCCAGGTTGTTCGCTTAGGTTTTGCTCAGTCAGAGACCCGTTGGAGAATCTAAGAGAAACGCTAACTTCTTCGACGTTGGGCGGGTAAGACAACAGCAGGGTGCTGTTCCATATCCCTGCTATCACAAAAACGGCTACAGCATTCATTTTTTTTGTTTGTTGTACTTCTTACTTCTTCAGCTTTCAAGTTTGTACTAAATTAATACGTGGTTCACTTTCTTATAATAATAATTTTAGTTAACGACGTAGTCGTCAGGTTGGCCGAGCGGTCTAAGGCGTTTGACTTAAGTTCAGATTCTTGAAAGTGAGCGAGGGTTCGAATCCCTCACCTTACAATTTCTTTTTTGTTTGCTAATAAAGTCGAACTCTTTTACACGTGATTGCATCAATGAAAGATATAAAAAATTTGGAAGTAATCTCCAGATATATAGCCTGCAGGTGGTCAGGATTAATGCTGTCGCTGTCCTTAATTAATTCTTGAAACCACTCATCCAATACCGTTTCACAAATTACAACGGGTGGTACTTCAATACTAATTTCTTCCTCAATACCATTCCTAATAAAATTTACCGCTCCAATAATTTCTAAACGTCCACAATAAGAGTTTCGTAAAAACATGCTTATTTCATTTATAACGGTAGGTTTGAGTCTCTGCATACTGCTTTGAAAACTGTGACGTTGTGACACTTCATCTAATATAAATTCGAGAATAATTGTTTCATACATGTTTACAGCTCCGCTACAAATTTACAACTAAAGACATTAACTAAAATCAAATATCCCATATTAAATATCCGATACCAAATTATTTAATATCGCATAACTAGTACCTAAAACGAAAAAAAATAACACGATCATCTACACCTTCATATAACAACTTCAAACGCTACAACCACGACGCACCCCGGTAGCTCACATGCTTAACGCGACAGACTACCACTCAGCAGGACCTGCGTTCGAATCCACAACGCACAAGAAAAAAAGTATGCACGGTTGCATACACACACACTTTTTAAACAAAACCACCTTTTTAACAAACCACGCCTACTGACCGAACAAAAATGGCCGAACAACAACAAAAATGGCCGATGCCAGACGATACGCCCACAAAACACGCCCAGACACGCCTACGAAGGGACTACTTCCATCCCACTCGCACCCTAATACAGGCACCCTTCTCACTCGCACCCATACAAACTTACCTGAATAAAGCGCCCTTATTTTACACACAAACCCCATAAGAGCCCTTATTCAAAATCGGCTAATTATTATCTACTGATGCATTACGGTTTATTAGTTTTCTTTAGAATGGGAGATTACGAAAAGGAAATCCAGCGCCTTCAAAGGCTTTACGGGGAGGTCCCTAGCGATCCAGAGTACGATGAAGAAGAGGATGAAGGGGAAGTCGACGTACTCGAAACCAGAAGTGATGATTCTAATTCAGAACAAGAGTTTGACGAAGCTGGCGATGAAATGGACGATTCAATACATCGTGAGCTTCTATACACTGGAAAAGACGGTACCACTAAATGGAGACGACATTGCCCACCAACAAATGTACGAACACGGCAGCAAAACATAATCAAAACTTTTCCGGGTGTGAAGGCGGGTGTAAGGGATTTAAAATCACCCTTTGATATATGGAATTATCTTTTTGACAATAATATGTTAGATATTATTGTATCATTGTACGAACATTAAAATAAAATCAGTGTCGGGACACTATTCACGAGAAAGGGACGCTAATCCTACAAATGCAGTTGAAATCAAAGCTCTATTTGGTCTGATATATCTGGCAGGTGTTCGTCATGCGAATCACCTAAATACCAAGGATTTATGGAAAGTAGATGGTACTGGTATAGAAGCATTTCGATTGACCATGAGCATTAATCGATTTAAATTTCTGCTATTGTGCATTAGATTTGATGATATTGAAACGAGGAATGAAAGAAAGGCACTCGATAAATTGGCTCCTATAAGAAATTTATTCGATTTATTTCTCCAACACTGTAAGGAGGCCTACAGCCATTCCGAATTTATAACGGTTGATGAAAAGTTAGAAGCATTCAGGGGAAAGTGCAGCTTTAGACAATATATCCCCAGCAAACCCAACAAATATGGTTTAAAGATTTTTGCTGCTTGTGATGCCAAGACATTTTATACCAGCGCCATGGAAGTTTACGTTGGACTTCAACCTGATGGGCCATATAAACAAGACAATAGTGCTAAAAGTGTTGTGGAACGTTTGTGCGAGTGCATAAGTATATCAAATCGTAATGTTACCACGGATAATTGGTTTACGAGTATGCCTCTAGCTGACAGTCTAAAATCCAAGAAACTTACGCTTCTTGGCACAATTCGTAAAAATAAACGAGAATTGCCTAAAGAGTTAGTACAAGATTTAAATCGTCCCGTTGGTTCTAGCATGTTTGCTTTCAAGGAGGACCGTACTTTGGCCTCGTACGTACCTAAAAAGAAAAAAAACGTACTACTGCTTTCAACAATGCATTACGACGATGCCATCAGTCAAAACAGCAATAAACCTGAGATGATTGAACTATACAATTTAACGAAGGGGGGAGTTGATGTTGTAGACAAGCTATGTGCACAATATAACTGCGCCAGAAATACCAGGAGATGGCCTATGGTCATATTTTATAGTATGATGAATGTGGCAGCTATAAAGATTATTATTATTATTATTATTATTTATACAGCAAATAACCAAACATCCAACATGATTCGTAGGGATTTCAATCAAAACCTCTACTCGTCACTGACTTATGATTACCTACCAGAAATTACGCATAACATGGAAAGCGGTTCCCAGAACTTTAAAGTATCGTCTTCGAGAATTATGTGGAATTCATGATGAACCTGAATCAGAAGGTAGAATTGATGGGCAAAAGGGGAGATGCTATTTTTGTGACCACAAGAAAAATAGAAAGACAAAGTACTACTGCTGCGTTTGTAAGAAATATATGTGTTTAGAACACATACGACCGATTTGTCAGGACTGCAGCCCGGAGGAACAACATTAAAAAGTTGTAAGTCACTAATAATTATTAAAATTGTTAGGATTAAAAATTGCATTATCACTACTATATTTTGTTTTATTGATAACAACTAAGGTTACTTCATAAGTAGTCATTTCTTTTCTCTCATTTAATGTTTTGTGTTATCCCATTGGTAATAAATATAAAATATTTAAATAAAAATTGTTTTAGAACTTTATTCAGATACTATTTTGTGTAGTACTCCATTTTGAATCGTTTTAATAGTTTTCTGAACTCACTTGGTCAGTAAGATCATATGTGCAATTTTTTTAACAGGTAGGTCTCTCGGACCGGTGCGTGCTCCTGTGTTACAAGATATAGCGCGTGTGCTGAAAGGTTATGAAGAGGTTTTTATTTTGAATATTTTTTATATTTGATTGTGAAATGGAAAAAATTATTTTTTTTCCTGTACTGTCGATTAAAATAATGAATTAATATAATACTTGTATCAATAGTAGTTCAAGTTAGGTTCGTTTGAATATTTACTAGAAACATTCGGTTCGAGAAAAATAAGGGTTTGCAGAGTCCTTAAATTTATGTATTATTAACCGCAATATACTTAATCAAATATAAGCTAATTACAATTTGTAGAAGTTGATTTATCAACTACCTACTACTTACCTATTTGTAAAAATGTTTCAACTCGAGCCTCATGGATATAATAGATTATTTTGCATCATGCTTCTGTGATTTCCCCCATCTATTTTAGACACAAATAAATTAAAAATATTTTTGGTATAATATTTATGACAAATTAAACAAATCAACAGCAATAAAGTGAAATTAAAAAGTTTGTTTACCTTTGACTAATGTAACATATTAGAAAAGAAACAATATTCAATTAAAACTAAATGTAAATATAATGTTTTTTCAAAGTATACCTTTTGATTTTATACTCTGAAATCACTCTTTATACAGGGTGTTTATAAACGGCATCAATAAACTTTGAGAGGATATGTTTTGTCAAGTCGTCTTAAAGAGAAAAAAGCCTATGAACAGGTGTCCTAAAATGCTTCTGAAGGGAAGTACGGTTCCCTAAAGGAATAATTTCCATTAGACATAGCTGGATTAAAACTAAAGGCATACAAAAATTCAATACATTGTAATATTAAAGGACATTTCAGATAAGTATAAAAGCAAATGTTTGTAAACCTTTTTAGGGGGCTGCAGCCGAGCTGCCTTCAGAAGCATTTTAGGACATGTTATAGAAATTTTTTCTTCTAAAGTGACCTATGAAAACACCTCCCGAAGGCTGTTTATTAAGATGCCATACATCAAAAAATTAAACTTGTCCAAACTCTGGTGAGCCAAGTATTGCTTCTGTAAGCCTATGCTTAAATGTATCGGAATCTAAATTTAACGGTAACGTCAGTGTAGAGCTACAAACATTTGCTGTAGGGTAAGGCAGATTTTCAAAACTGACTGTGGGTTTTTGTATTTCAAATATTGGTACCCTTCGGACACCCGTGACAAATTGTAAGAAGTCACGAATACAACACTGTGCTGGTTCTGAAACAAACAACGTAAGTAGTCAGTCACTTAGGTAATGTATGAGATGTTAACATTAACAATAAAAACCTACCATCATTGCCATTATGTGCGTCTTGTGCTTGTCCATCGGCATAACAGCAACCTAACAAAAACTCCATTACTTGTAATGTTGCTTCTTGTTCTGACATTAATTGATTTGATCCTTCTTCAGAATAATTAAAGTGCAAATCTGAGTATATTGTATTTGCATCCATAGGCAGAGCTACGTAACTGTCCCCACATAATAAGAATAACATTTGATCTGTGAATTAAAACACTGCTAAAGAAAGTATAACTGTTTTCAATTTAGATATTTTCATATTTTGACCAAATTTCCAACTTTTAGCATGAATTTTGAATCTTGGTAGTAAAAAGTAAGAAGTTTTTTAACCATAGCAAACTTCGCTTGAAATAAAACAGTGAAAGTATATAATGTTTATAATATAACATTGACCTGGATGTTCCTGAATCAATGCATCAATTCCTAGTGTATTTAGGCCTTTTGCAAATTGTGATATGTGAGCACAATTTTTAACTACTGAAAGATACTGTGACACAGTCGCCACAAAATCATGTTTTGTTTCTTGTGTTATGCTCTTGTAATAACACATTTCTTCTGCTAATGTCTGAAGTTCACTGTTCTCTATACTTATAGAATCCGAATCTTTAAACTAAAACAAAAGGAAATACAAGATACTCTTGAAGAAAAATAACAAAATGTTGGCTTTTTTACAATTCAATTTATATTAACTAAAACTCAAAAAATTAAACTAACAGTCATGATCGTATTTCTTAAATCTCTGTCGGGTATGTCTTGTGGTGAATAGCTGTATTTGATATTTGCTATGCTGTACAGTAAACTTTTAGCAAAGAGTGGAGCAGCCCACAATAAATTACTCCAGCAGCAAAGGGTAAATTGTTAATTAACGAGGAAATATGATTTGATAAAGTTAGTGTTCCTGATTCTCCTTGAAACACTTGCCATTGTAATAGATTGTTGAGCAAAATATCTAAAAATTCTTTCCTTGGTCCCCCTAAATCCACTCCTGCTTCTCCAATAAAGTGAATATTTAGTTTTTGTTGGGTCAAACTTTGGAGCTAGAATTGCTTTAACTGCATCAGTTAATAAATTATTTCGTCTTACATAAATATGCTGTGATTCTGTTATACAGAGAATTTTTTCAATATGTTTCTTTATTAATTCTGCAGGAGAATCCTGGTATGTATGTAGTCTAGAGAGTGAAAATTTAAATAAATATTATTTGAAAATTTAATTATTATCACATATAAGGTGTATTCGTTTGTGTTCTACTAAACAAGAACTATCTACACCAATTCTAGAGGTGCCGGCAGTGCATACATGACGTTCACCTAGTGCCGTTTAACAGAACAAACGAACATACCTATAGTTCACAAACTATCATTCATCTTTTGTTAAGGAATAGTTTCTACCTCGCACATTAAGAAAGTTGTAAATATACAGGTTACTGCCCCATCCAAAATAAAAAAAGCATACTTTTAATACGTAATGCACAAAAAAAATTACAGTTTTATACTGTTTCAAGATTGGTACTACAAAATTACCAGAAAACGCGATTGATAATGTAGATGCACCATTAGCGTGCCCCGACTATAGGTACTAACAGTATTGTTTGTTGCAACTTACTGAACAACGACATCATCGTCATCAATGTCATCGACGGAACGAGGAGCATCATATTCTAGAATTTGTGCCAGTTGTAATTGAGATCTGCAACAAAGTACATAATATAAATCTATTTAACCCATTTCACGAACCAAAAGAAAAGGTAAATTTTATGTAATAAGTACTATTTTTTGGTTTTAATTTTTAATATAAAGAGTGAAAAGTTTATATTCATTCCAATTCTTGCTTACAGTTATCTCAATTTCTATCCTGTTCATGTCTTTATATATTTATTCAAGAAATTGTCTCTAAACAACCATTATTTCCAGATCTACGCCAAAAGTATAATTTGTTAAAAGCTGTGTATGTTCGGAAGTCTGCTGAGTTGACACCGAAGGCCTACAAATTGTACAAAATAGCTAGGAGGTTGGGACAAACTACCAGGCGTATCGATTCATAGAACACGTTGATTTGTTTTAAAAGTAACTTTATTTGTATTATTTAGAATTTTAGCAATCTTTTCTGAAATATTGTAACGTTCCCCCTGACGTACAGAATTTATTTGTGCACTAGGGTAGCTCTTGAGTTGACCAGGGTTCGGAATAAGGGGTAAATAAATAACTGGAGAGTTAAAACCTTAATAACAATTTTATTATTCGGAACAATTATAGATATTATTTACATTTATGTACATTAATTATATAAGGAATAATTAAATAAACTGAAACGGTTAATAACACAAGGATAATTATATTTATTGACAATCTCAAGCGTCACTTTGTTGAAATCCATGATTATATAAATAATAAATATTAAATAAAATATCGATTTCAACGGGAAATAATATTTTATAATAGCTTTTGACAATGGCACAATGATGCCGAAATACGTATAAAGCGAATAAATCTTATTATTTCCCGTTGAAATCGATATTTTATTTAATATTTATTATTTATATAATTATATTTAGTTGAGTAAACGGGACTTTGCAGGTAGAGTGCGCGGGATTCGTTACTCAGACAGGGATGCGTATAAGCAACCAAGGTGAAAGTTTGCAACAAGGTGACGGTATAATGGCGTCACTAATTTTGGCTTTCGGGAAAATTACAGTGCTGGGAATGTTTAGTGAATCAAAAGGTGAATGCAAACACCTCGGAATTATTTTATTATACGGGTAAGTATTTGAAATTACTTTTAATTGATACTCAAAATCGGGAATGTATTAATGCGGATGAGTCCAGGTGTATACAAAGAATACTCGTTCTAAACTTTACTTTCCTCACGGAGGAAATATTTAATTACGGCAAAATACTGGTTGATTGTTCAAATAACACCAAATCTACGAAACCAATTGGGTTGCGACAGTAAGGCATATATTTCACTTGCCTGAATAACCGTAACAACGCAATTAGTACATAAACTTGATTGGGACGAGTCCTAATTAACAACTGTACTGTTTAACACAAATACTGCTTGCTAATTAGTAAATCAAGCTTGGATTGCACATTGCAGCCGAAACGACCATACACATACTACTCCAAGTCCTCCAACGGCGAAACAAGGGGTTAATGAACAATCAACGGGAAATGAACGGGTAATTAATCCCAAAAATTAATTTTACTTTATATTCAACAAAGTATTACTTTCTAAACCGAAACCACTCGCCTTAATGCTTTGGTAAATTGAATCTATGTTCCAAAAGAACCGGGGCTTGTTTAAAGAACAAATTGGAATTAATTTAACTACGGAATAAGAGTTCAAAGCTAGTTTGTTGGCAAACTAGCTTTGAATCCTGTTCGGAAATCTTTCTCAAATTCTCTAGACTCCGAGAGATGTCAGAAAATGCTCCTCGAAAGTGGGCTGCGCAGCGGTTTTATAGGGAAGCGTATCGTTCCCCACTCTGAATAGCTGCGCAGTCTTTGAAATTTTGTCAGGGTGGGAATGTCGGAGAAATTCGGAGCGAAACGAGCACGACTAACCTCGGCGAAAACAGAAGCCACTTATCTGCTTCTTAATTTTCGCCTACCGGTTAGTCGCCTCGTTACATTCCTCCCTTCCCGGGGGGAAAGAAAAAACTTACGGGACTAAAACAAAAATTAAACAGGACGGTTAGTAAACGGTATATACAATAAAAAAAACAAACAGGTTAAAAAATCAAATATAAATATATACAAGTTGCAAGTTGCAGGGCCAATGGTGACGTCTAGGCTGACGGGCTCGTCTCCATGGCGGATGGGCCTGCTACTGGAGATGTCGGCGACAACTGGATGTTGTCTAGCTTATCCTTCCGCATCCGCACAAAGCAGCCCGGAGCCAGGAATACCCGAACCCTCTTGTTGTTCTTCCTCCTTCTGGCCTTCTTCTTTTTCGGGACCTGCATAATAGAAACAGAAGGATGGCTTACGTTCTGGATGTCGGGGAACGTTGGTAGCGGGGCTATGGTGGTGGTGGTGGCCTCCAACGACTGGATCCCCAATGCCTGGACTCCGCTGACTGGTCCGGAACCGGAATTCTTGGGGTTTGGATCCTGGAGAAGCTCCTCCGGAATCGGATTGAGGACTTCTTCATTCCTCTTTACCAAGGACGGTGGTGTTCCGGGAGTCAGGGGTGGTTTCAGGAGGTCCGGTGTGACTGGCATTGGGGAGAAGTAGAGTTCCTATCTAACGAACGGCGGGGTTTTTGGAGACTCCCCGAAGAGGTTGTTGAGTTTCCTCACCAGGTTGCCTTCCTGAACGGCTGGAACAGGATGTTGATAGTCCGGCAAACCTGGTGAGTAGCTGTGGTCCCCTGGCGATGGTATATGGATGGTGGCCGGCCCAATATCCCTGGTGATGATCCTCGCCACGATGCCATCAGGAGATCGGATGACTGGCATCAGTGGAAGGTACTGGGCCGGATTCCATGGTCGTATCTTCAGAGTCCTCGACCGGCGCTTTGGCTTGCGGGTATGTTCTTTTGTTGGAGCCATCTTACTTTCTTGATTGCTACAACCAAACTGTCTTTTAGATCCCTGCCCCTGTACCTTTATAGTTGTGTGGGAGGTGATCCCCTCTTCAGATCTCCCCACCATTGTGTCACCGGAAGTGGGGGTGGCTCGTCCGCAGGCTTGAGGTCCTTGACGTGGACCGTTCCAGCCCCACGTCGACCTTGCGCCTCCTGCAGCTGAAACATTACCGGAGAGATGACTTTGCTTACCCGGAATGGTCCCGCAAACTTCGGCGCGAGTTTCGTACAGAAACCTTTTGCTGCATCGGAAAGTAGGTGTTCCTTCCTGAAAACAAAATCACCCACCTGCGGTCGCCAATCTCGTCGCCGTAAGTTATAGTGGTGACTTTGTTTGGCGAACGCTTTACCCATATTTACTCTCACCAGGTTGTGTATTTGTTTCAGCTTTTGGAGCTGCTGATGAAATTGTGGGTACTGTGGTGGTTCTGGGCCATTTTCTGGGTCGGCTTGGTCTCGCAGGGAACCTGGAGGAAGCATTTCGCGTCCATAGTTTAACATCGCTGGAGAGAAGCCGGTTGAGTCGTGGCGGGCGCTGTTGATGGCGAACATTAACTCCGGTAGGCTGGCGTCCCACGACTTCTGGTTGCCTTTGGACATCTGGGCCAGCATGGTTCCGATTACCTTATTGGCTCGTTCAACTGGGTTCGCCTGGGGTGTATACGGAGGGGTGAGTTGGTGCTTTATATTATATTGTTTCGTTAATGCCTGAAACAATTTGTTAGAGAATTGAGGGCCATTATCAGAAACGAGGACTTTCGGGGTCCCAAATCTGAAAATTATTTTTCCTGAAAAGCTTTTATAACTGTGTTTGCGGTTGCTTTCCGTAAAGGATGCACTTCGACCCATTTGGTAAATCTGTCTTGGAATACTAGTAAATATACGTTACCCTTAGATGACCTTGTCAGTGGTCCAATTAGGTCCGTGCTCACGATCTCCCATGGACCTTCGACCCGGGACCAACACATTTTCCCGGCTGGGTGTTCCTGGGATTTCTTGAATTCTTGACAAAGCCTGCAGGTCCGAACATATTTAACGACGTCCCGGTTGATACCTGGCCAGAAGTAATGTTGGTGGATGCGGTGGATCGTCTTCTGGATCCCCAGGTGTCCTGTGTCGTCATGGCATTCCTTGAGGACGGAGTTCCTCTGTGGAGTCGGAACACATAGCCTCCATAGGGGATGAAAGCCTTCGGTAAGTGCTGTGCTGGTATTTGGAAAACACCTAAATAATTTTCCTTCTAGGATTTTGTAAGACGAGTAGTCTTCGGGCTCTGCTAACACGTTTGTTATAAGTTTGTTGTACCACTTACAATTTGGTTCTGTTGCGGTTGTGGCACTTAACATGGGCTTTTGTAGTTCCTCATCTTCTTTTGCCCTGGACAAGGCGTCTGCCACACGGTTGAGGGACCCTTTCCTGTATTGTATGTCGAAGTCGTATTGTTGGAGCTCGAGGGTCCAACATATCAATCGACCGGTTGGCTGGGGAACGGAATGCAGCCACTTCAGACTTCGTTGGTCACTGATTACCGTGAAGTGGTAGCCTTCCAGGTAACCTTTCAGTTTCTGTATCGCCCATACCACGCAGAGACATTCCAACTCCACTGTTGAATAATTTTTCTCTGCAGTGGATAATGTGCGGCTGGCATAGGCGATGACCCTCTCGTGGCCCTCCTGGACCTGGTTGAGGACGGCACCTAACGCTGTGTTACTGGCGTCGGTCTGTAAACAGAAGGGAATTTGGAAATTGGGGCAAGCAAGGATTGGAGCGGAGGTGAGTGTTTGTTTTAAGCAATTAAAGGAATTTGTTTGATCCTTGTACCAAATAAACTTCTGGTTCTTTTGTAGGAGAAGCGTTAATGGTGCTGCGATTTCCGAGAACTTTGGAATGAACTTCCTGTACCAGGAAGCCATACCCAAAAACCTGCGGCCTTGACCGCCTTGACCGTCTTGGGCTGTTCCACCTGGAGAATGGCTTCCACTTTTTCTGGGTCGGTTTGGATTCCGTAGCGATTTACCACATGCCCCAGGTACTTCAGTTCTGACCTGCAAAATATACATTTCTCCGGTTGTAATTGTAATCCAGCATCCCGTAAACGGTTGAAGACGTTCTGCAAATGTTGAAGGTGTTCTTCGAAGGTGCTGCTGACAATGATTATGTCGTCCAGGTAGCAAAACGCGTTTGGTTCCAGCTCTGGCCCAATTATGGAGTCCAACAGCAGCTGGAAAGTTGCCGGAGCTGCATGTAACCCGAAGGGCATCACCTTGAACTGGAAGAGTCCAAGTCCGGAAACGGTAAACGCTGTTATCGGTCGGCTTTCCAATGACAGGGGTACCTGCCAGTAACCCTGACGAAGGTCTATTGTGGACAAGAATTTGGCTCCTCTCAATTTGTCTAAGATCCCCTGGATGAAGGGGAGCGGGTAGGCATCGGGGACGGTTGCATTGTTGACTTTTCTAAAATCAATGCAAAAACGATGCTTACCTGAAGCTTTCTTAACCAATACTACCGGGGAGCTCCAGGCACTGGTTGATGGCTCGATAATGCCCTCCTGTAGCATCCGGTACACCTCTTCATTAATTATTTGTTGCATAATGGGGTTGCAGGGATAGTACCTCTGCTTTATTGGCTCTGTTCCTGGTTTCAATTTAATGATGTGCTGTGTTTTGTTTGTAGGTCCTTTAATGGAGTTGAACTTTGGCAGTTGTTGCTCCAGAAACTGGTTTAACTGTAGGAGTTGCTGTTCGGTTAGTGCCTGAAGACCTCCCACGTCGGATGTGTTGCCCAATGCATGTAGTGGAATGGTTTCCCCCTGACACTCTAATGTCCGGTTGCCTGGATCTATTGTGCACTGCCATTTGGTAAGTATGTCCAACCCTATTATTGCCTCTGTTGTTAATGAAGGTATATTCCCACGTAGATACTGAAATCAAAGTCCCCATGCTAGCGGGAAATGTTAATTGGCCCTCGGTATTCGTTAGACTACCGTCGGCCAATTGTACGGCGGTTTGATTACTGGTTGAAAGTTTGTACCCTTCTTCTTGCAGGAAGGCCCCTAATCTAGGACCTACGTACGAGCGCGTAGCCCCGGTATCTATTAGGGCCTTAAATATGCCACCACGTACCTGAAGATCTACAAACAGCCTGGTTTCCATGGAAGCAAGGGGTGACGGAGAAGTAGATTCTTTGGTAAAAAATCCTTTCACCACTTGGAGCCAAGTTTTCCAGTTGGGTTCATTGTGTAAATAGGATACGCTACCTAGGGCCTGTCGGGATGATCCTACTAGTCCCGATGGCCTCTTCCGTTTCCCGATGGCGACTTCTTGCATACCTGATGGTCTGAACGGACGCCTTGCTGGCCACACCAGGAACAGAATAATCTCGGTGGGTTGCGGCAGCCTGTCTTCCAGTGCCCAGTTTCTCCACAGCGCCAGCAGATCCTGGCCCTCGCTGTTGTTGACCTGTTTGGGGACTGATTATATTGGACAGGGGAAGGTAATTTATTATCTTGTTTCGGTATAAATATCCTTCGATTGTTTATAGGTGTGTTTTGGATCGGGAATCTGGGTGTGGCTAAAGGGGCCATTTCGGGGTTAACTTTCTCAACCTTGGATCTCCTGTCCGCGTACGCAGTTTCCACCACGTATGCCTGTGCGGGGACCGGTGGTGGCTGGAAAGCTGCCTCTTCCAGCTTCAAGTTTTCGAACTCTGTTGCTTGTTGAAGAAGCTCAAGATAGACAGGCGAAGTCCCGCCGTCGTACGTACATTTTAAATTCCGGACGCAAGTTATCATAAATTCTTTCTAGGGCACTCCCTGGGCTGAACCCTCCGTGTCGGCGCATCAGGGTTTGGATTGCTGTTATATATTCGGAGGTGGTCTCCCTGCTGCCCTGGGTCCTCCTACGGATTTCCTCTTCCAGTCGGACGGTGAATCTTGCGGGCAGGTACTGGGCTCGAAACTGAACTTCGAATTCCCTCCAGGTATGCCAGGTATCCCTGTTGTTTCTATACCACAGTAAAGTTTTACCTTTTAGTAGTTCTGGTAAAGCCTGTAGGAGGGAGTTCCACTGGAGTTGGTAGCACTCCGTCAACTCCTGAACTCTCTCAAGGAAAGATATGGGGTCGGTTTCTCCATCAAACTTTACACCCCACTTCCTCACCACATCGCAGACCATCGGAGGTGTGGTCGGTACTGGATCCTGCGTCGGAAGAAGGTGGGTCTGTATTATCGGCGGAAGGCCTTTGGCTTCCATTGGGGCTGGCGAAGTGGCACCTCCGAGCTTGAGATGTTGTGATAATCGGGCCCGTAGTTCCTCTACCTTGCCTCCTGTTTCGAGTCCTCTATTTTGGAGTTCGTTGGCTAATTGGTCCTTGGTCAGCCTATACACATCCGAAACAGAAAGCTGAGACACGGCGGCTGCTTCCTCTGTATCGGACATGATAATGATTGCTATAAACTGTACAAACTAAATATGTTAACTTCTGTAAAAAAAAAATAAAAATTATGCTTGACACGGCTTTAAAAAAAATTATCCGGTTTCTCTCCAGTTACGGAAATGCGGGGGAAAATATATACAAAAATACCTAGTATCGGGCGCCCTTTACCTAATTGGGGAATGTCAAACCTGCTCGGGGGCCATGTAACGTTCCCCCTGACGTGCAGAATTTATTTGTGCACTAGGGTAGTTCTTGAGTTGACCAGGGTTCGGAATAAGGGGTAAATAAATAACTGGAGAGTTAAAACCTTAATAACAATTTTATTATTCGGAACAATTATAGATATTATTTACATTTATGTACATTAATTATATAAGGAATAATTAAATAAACTGAAACGGTTAATAACACAAGGATAATTATATTTAGTTCAGTAAACGGGACTTTGCAGGGAGAGTGCGCGGGATTCGTTACTCAGACAGGGATGCGTATAAGCAACCAAGGTGAAAGTTTGCAACAAGGTGACGGTATAATGGCGTCACTAATTTTGGCTTTCGGGAAAATTACAGTGCCGGGAATGTTTAGTGAATCAAAAGGTGAATGCAAACACCTCGGAATTATTTTATTATACGGGTAAGTATTTGAAATTACTTTTAATTGATACTCAAAATCGGGAATGTATTAATGCGGATGAGTCCAGGTGTATACAAAGAATACTCGTTCTAAACTTTACTTTCCTCACGGAGGAAATATTTAATTACGGCAAAATACTGGTTGATTGTTCAAATAACACCAAATCTACGAAACCAATTGGGTTGCGACAGTAAGGCATATATTTCATTTGCCTGAATAACCGTAACAACGCAATTAGTACATAAACTTGATTGGGACGGGTCCTATTTAACAACTGTACTGTTTAACACAAATACTGCTTGCTAATTAGTAAAGGAAGCTTGGATTGCACATTGCAGCCGAAACGACCATACACATACTACTCCAAGTCCTCCAACGGCGAAACAAGGGGTTAATGAACAATCAACGGGAAATGAACGGGCAATTAATCCCAAAAATTAATTTTACTTTATATTCAACAAAGTATTACTTTGTAAACCGAAACCACTCGCCTTAATGCTTTGGTAAATTGAATCTATGTTCCAAAAGAACCGGGGCTTGTTTGAAGAACAAATCGGAATTAATTTAACTATGGAATAAGAGTTCAAGGCTAGTTTGTTGGCAAACTAGCTTTGAATCCTGTTCGGAAATCTTTCTCAAATTCTCTAGACTCGGAGAGATGTCAGAAAATTCTCCTCGAAAGTGGGCTGCGCACCGGTTTTATAGGGAAGCGTATCGTTCCCCACTCTGAATAGATGCGCAGTCTTTGAAATTTTGTCAGGGTGGGAATGTCGGAGAAATTCGGAGCGAAACGAGCACGACTAACCTCGGCGAAAACAGAAGCCACTTATCTGCTTCTTAATTTTCGCCTACCGGTTAGTCGCCTCGTGACAATATTACCAAAATATGGAATTGAAACGTATTTTAATGTTTTATTAGAGTCATTAATAGAATAAACTTTTTGAATAGCTAATTTATAATTTTTCTTTTTAATTAACATGTCAATAAATGTAGTGTTTTAACCATTGCTATATATTGATATTTTATTTAATCTTTATTATTTCTATAATTATGGATTTTAGCAAAGTAACGCTTGAAAATGTCAATAAACTTTTTCACAATGTTTATTCATACTGTTATGTATCTTATCTAATAGTTTTCTTTTTCATTTGGTATTAATTGCATTTACTAGTTATTAACATTTTCTGTCGATTGTACTGAAAATTGAACATTTTAGATTAAATTTGTTTTAGAAAAGTTCATTATTCTCTATCTTGGTTTAAATATTAGAAAATATAATATGAAATTTTAATAAATTTGAATTATACCCGCCACGAACAGCGCCGTTGGCGACATGAGTATGAACTATTCCTATAAACGGCCTTGCAGGCGGAGTTGCCTATCTATATAACATATATAATATATTATCTATGCGTAGATGTTGGCAGTGCAGGGTTCGTAGCAGACCCCGAATTGGCCAGGGCGGCAGTGATCGCTGCTGTGACAATCCCACTAATTTGATTGATCAGCGCTTCAGATTCCATTTTTTGGGATAAGCGCCTGGAATTTTATCTTTATAGAAATTGAGTTAGGTGTTCTTTAAGTGTTATTGTAATCGAACTTAGGTTTACACCGAGGATCATGACTGGGGCTGTATAATTAATAATGAAACAGTACTTACGCCAAGAAATAAAGTACCTACCTACTGAAGACCACCTGAAGACGAGACCACAAAGACGAGACACAATAATAACCACAGATAAGGTACTTAAACGACCACCCGCTTTGACCCGTTTGCACACAATTTCGGGGATTCCAGGGGAATTTCGTTAGACGAGAAATCAGCAAGAAACGTAATTTTATTCTCACACGTGATACCAACTACCAACATGAAACTACATTGGACGCGTTCCACTATTTGCAAATGTATCCGTAGGTACCTAACTAACAACTACCGTACCGCGTAAGTTTTGCGAACGTGGGTAAATAAAGTAGGGACCGGTGAAATTTTATTTCTTCTTAAAAAAGCAAGCGCATTTTTATTTGTACTCTTTAATTAATAATTTCTTACGTTAGAATTGTTGAACGCCCCCAAGTTGACGGGCCTTGGTCCAACTCACCAGCTGCGAGGGAGGGGCTAAATAAATATGACAGGTTTTGCTAAATCTCTAGGATATAATTATATCGGGCAACATTTATTTAAATCGGGAATTATTTAGTTATACTTATATGTGGTGGATTTAATTATATTTGGAATTATTTAGTTATATGTGGTGGATTTAATTAATATTGGGAATTATTTAATTATATGTACCAATATATAAATAAAACTTTAGGCATTTATTAAATCCACCAACATTTATTGAAATGTGCCAGATTTAATGTATATTATTGGGATATATTTAAATCTACGAACATTTATTAAATATGTCAGATTTAAGGTAAATCTTTTAACATTTATTTAAATCCACAGCAATTTATTAAATTGTGTCCGTATATAATAAATACTGAAATATTTGTAATAAATACGCTGAAATGTATAGTAAATTTCTGCTTTACACATGGCGCCCCATAGAGGAGGACCAGAAAAAAGCGGTTTTTCTCAGTTTATGTGGACCCTCCACATACGAAATCCTTCGGTCACTCATAGCACCGACAAAGGTAATGAACAAGAATTACGACGATATCGTGGAGGTGCTGACTAAACATTTTGCACCAAGGACATCGGAAATCGTCAATCGTTTCCAATTTTACAGGCGGGATCAGCAAGCGGGGGAGAATTTTTCCGTTTATCTTAAAGAATTAAGACAACTGTCTGAAAGGTGCGGGTTTAATGATCTAGAAACAATGCTACGTGATCGAATTGTATGCGGAATACGGGACGATGCGCTGCAGCGACGTCTGCTAGCCGAAGACAAAATCACGTTTGCAAAGGTGCAAAACATGTGTCTAGCGCATGAAACAGCAACAAGGAGTTTAGCAACGATACGCGACATCGCTGGCAATTCCAAGGTAAATAGGATCATAAGCGGAGCTAAAAATAGCCAACAGTCAAGTAGGTCAGATTCCAGCGAGTTATGTTAATGAACCTGCTGAGATTACAGGATCTTTCGTGTGAACTATCTTGTCAGCAGTAGATAATAAGTTACATTTGCTTCATACGTATGTAATCATATTTTTCTCCGCCTTTACGAAATAAAAGTTTTTTTTAAAAACTTAATTTCTTTGGCGTAAAAGTTAATTGGCGCAGTCGTACGGATTAGGCAGCTTTGAACAAAAATCGTCAAAGCCTACGTATCAACGTTTTGGCCTAAACGCAACCAAAAACAATTCGGAAGAAATATCAGAAAACCAGCCGGACTCAACAGAGCAGCTACAACAGGACAAACATTGCCTAGACAGCATCTCCAGAGAGCACCCTGCTAGTAGAAGATATTTCCCGAGCCGCTTGAGAAGGAGACCCACATCGCTTCGACTCGAACAACCCCAGGAGAAGGAATCGAATCGCCATCCCTGGTAATCAGCATGAAAATCGCAGCAACTTTAATATTAATGTAAGTGACAAATCCAAGTATAGTAATTCCAGATTCAAGAAATATAAAATATTGCATGATAATTATAAGTTTTTATTTAAAACAAAGTGCTTCAAATATAAAATACAAATTTAAACCAATATAATAATAATTCAGTATTAGCCTCAATTGAAGTAAAGTATTACCAAACTAGTAACAAGCCGGAGTACGCAATGGCAGTTTAGGGTGGTAATATTATTTAAACAGTTGTAAAGGAACCCTTAAACGAATTTAAAATCCCTAGACCCTTTATTTAAACAATTAAACAATAAAATTATAAATACTTCATCGTGGAAGATTTACTTCGCCTCGTAGAGCAACTAAATATAAACGAAAACGAAATGGCAACCAATACATTCCATTTAGAATATTTGAAGACCATCCCAGAGTTCGATGGAACACCACATCTTTTAACAGAATTCGTTAGAGCCGTAGAAATAATTACCACACAATTCCTAGTCGCTGGAACAGATCGATTTGTGCAATCAATAATTTTATCGGCAATCAGAACCAAATTAAGAGGCAAAGCATTATTAATTACTAGTGGACGAGAAATCTCCACTTGGACGGAATTAAAATCAATTTTACAAAAATCATTTGCGGACCAGAGATCAGAAGATTCATTATTACGAGATTTAATGTTATTAAAACAAAAAAATGAAACGGCACAAGAATACCATGAAAAATGCACAGAAATGCGCAGCTTATTGTATGCTAACGTACAACTAACCGAAATTGACGCAGATGTAAGAAGAGTAAAGAAAACCCTGTATGACAGCCTCACTATTAAGGCCTACCTTTCCGGATTAAAAGAACCCTTAGGAAGTTTCCTTAGAGCCAAAGGACCAAGAACCATGGAAGACGCTATGACATACATTATAGAAGAAGAAAATGTTTATTATAACAGAGCAAGAGAAACCGCAGAAATTAATAAAAGAAATCCACTATTATTACCACAAAGAAAACCAGCACCAACAATTGGATTAAGAATGGTAAATACAAACCATACACCAAAATTCATAGGACAGCAGCCGAGACCGCAGTTCCAAAACTTTCCACCACAACAGCCAAGACCGCAATTCCAGAACTTTAATCGACCCTTCTTATTCGCAAATAATCCAAGACCAATGAGTTTTCCAAATGACTCTAGATCAAGACAGTTCTCAAATCAAAATCAATATGCCAACTCTAGGAACACAAGAAATGTTTTCGCACCCCGAAATCTACCTCAACCTAGACCCACACCAATGGATGTATCATCTGGAAATTCAAGAAGAACAATCCAACCATCACAAAATCGACCCCAAAATTCTACAGTAAGCTATCAGACCCGGAAATCCACAACACAGAAATTTCATAGCTGAAGAACTGTTTTACCAAAATATCCCAGAAGATGAACCCAACCAAACTTATTACGAAGAAGAAACTAATTACCAAGACGATAGTTATGCAGAAATCGAAGATAATCAACTCGAATTCAATGAAATACCAGAAGACTGTGAGCAGCAAAATTTTACGACGACAGCCTCAACCAACAATTTGACGTAACCGAATATTTTTCACCCGAATATGAATACAAAGAAGAAACCCCGCTTATCGAAATCAAAATTCTACATCATTACCTTGTATTTACGTCCCACAACTAAAAGCTACATTTTTAATCGACACCGGAGCTTCAAGAACATTAATAAAACCTGAAAAAGCATATGAATATTTCCCAGAACTGATTAAAAATGAATTTTTCCAAATTCAAACCGCACACCAAATTTCTACTCATAATGAAGTAGCAACAATCCAATTGCCAGCTATATTTAAAACAAATAAAATTCACAAATTTCATCTATTCAACTTCGATCCAAAATACGACGGATTAATAGGTTTTGACCTACTACAGACTTTGAAAGCCAACATAAATATCAACAATAACGTCTTAGAAACAGAAACCACTCGTATACCATTGATAACCAATAATAAAATCAAACATAAAATATTGATAGAACCAAGAACCGAAAAAGTAATTAAAATCCCTGTAAAAGGTTGTAATAAAGAAGGAATTTTAGAATATAAAAGAATAAATTCAGATGTTGAAATACCTGCATCCTATGTGACCATCAAGAATAACTATGTTATTACTACAATTCTCAATAAAAGTGAAGATCAACAAGAAATAACCCTAGAACAACCACTATTAGTATCACCTGTAGAAACTCAAGGAGAACATCAAGAATTACACCACCAAGAACCACCATCCGAAAATGATCAAAAACAAATCAAAAGACTTTTAAGAAATAATTTAACTCGACTAAGATTAGACCATCTTAATGCCGAAGAAGCAACACTAATAAGAAATTTATGTGAAGACTATCAAGATATATTGTTTTGTGAGGGAATATCGTTAACTTTTACCAATGAAATAAAACATGAAATTAAGACTACAGATGAAAATCCAATTTATACTAAAACATACAGATACCCAGAAGTACATAGATCAGAAGTAAAAAGACAAATAAACGAGATGTTAGAAGACCAAATAATCAGACCATCCACATCACCTTGGAGTTCGCCAATCTGGATAGTACAGAAAAAGGCAGATGCATCAAAAGAAAAGAAATGGAGAATCGTGATCGATTATAGGAAGTTAAACGAAAAAACAGTCGACGATAAATATCCGCTTCCGAATATTACAGACATATTAGACAAATTGGGAAAATGTCAATATTTCACCACTTTAGGCCTAGCTTCTGGCTACCACCAAGTACAAGTAGATCAGAAGGATATTCCCAAAACAGCATTTAACACCGAAAATGGACACTACGAATTTGAAAGAATGCCGTTTGGACTCAAAAACGCACCGTCAACATTCCAGAGGGTAATGGACAACGTGTTACGAGGAATCCAAAACGAAACTTGCCTGGTTTATCTCGATGATATAATCATATTTTCTACATCCCTTCAGGAACATATTGAAAGACTAAAAACCATATTCGAACGTTTACGAAAAGCCAACTTTAAAATTCAACTAGACAAGAGTGAGTTTTTGAAGAAAGAAGTACAGTATTTAGGCCAAGTGATCACTTCAAAAGGAGTTCAACCTAACCCCGACAAGATATGTGCAATAAAAAGGTACCCAATTCCAAAGAACCAAAAAGAACTAAAAGGATTTTTAGGACTACTAGGATACTACAGGAGATTCATAAAAGACTTTGCTAAATTGACCAAACCATTGACGAAATGCCTAAAAAAAGGATCTCAAATTATACATTCCTACGAATTTAGAGAAACATTTGAAAAATGCTAAAATATTTTAATAAATAAACCAATACTACAGTACCCAGATTTTTCGAAAGAATTCAACCTGACAACAGATGCTTCGAATGTTGCCATAGGAGCCGTCTTATCGCAAGGACCTATTGGAAAAGATCTACCCGTTTCATACGCATCTAGAACACTTAACGACTCCGAACAAAAATATTCAACGATAGAGAAAGATAGCAATCGTATGGGCCACTAAATATTTTCGACCATACTTATACGGACGACACTTTAAAATTATTACCGACCACAAACCCCTACAATGGTTAAGTAATTTGAAGGAACCAAACTCGAAATTAGCAAGATGGAGATTACGCTTAGAAGAATTCGACTACGAAGTAATCTACAAGAAAGGAAAATGCAATACGAACGCCGATGCATTATCACGAATACAATTACACCCAATAAATACTAGCCAATCAATGCAAGTAGAAGTTGATACAGATTTAGACGACCTCATGAGTATCATAAGTCAAGAAATAGAACCCACACCTACTAATAACGCCCTACAGGAAGTAATTGAAAATTTAAATGAAGAACTCAGAATTTCTAAAGAGAACGAAACTACAACGCAAACAAATCATTCACAAATTAGTTCAACACCCAGCATACCTATATGTGAAGATGCTTTGGAAACAAAAAGAAACCAAATTATAATAAAAATAGTACATGGTAATTCAATCAGACCTTATAATGAAAAGAAAGAGAAAAATTCGATAATGACAGCCTACATTGGAGACAACAATTTAGAAGGTAACATCATACAATTCTTAAAAGAATACACCGAACCAAACAAACCGTATTATTGTTTATTTCCTAACGAAAAAGTCTACGAAATATTCTCCAAAATTATAACAGCAAATTTCAACACTATAAAACTTTATAGATGCTCCAAGAGGATATTACATGTAATTAATAGACAAGATCGACTTGAAATAATATCTAATTACCATCAAGGAAAAACTAATCACCGAGGAATATTAGCCACCAATCTCGCAATCAAAAGAAATTACTATTGGGAAAATCTAAACCAAGATGTAACCAATTTTATAAATAATTGTATAACCTGCAGAAAAGCCAAGTATGATAGACACCCACCTGAAGCACCCTTAATGATTACAGAAACGCCGAGCAGACCATTCGAACATTTACATATAGATACGTCTCAAATAGAAAGAAATGTTTTCCTAACAATTATAGATTCATTTTCTAAATATTGCCAAGCCTACCCGTTAAATTCAAAGAACGGAATTGAAGTTGCAGAAAGTTTGATAAACTTCATTTCACAACATGGAACACCCACGCAAATCACGATGGACGGAGGAACTGAGCTTACCAACGAAATTGTAAAGAATTTATTAGAAGTACATAAAATAAAAAGTGGAGGTGCAAACCTCCCCTGGACTTTCCCATACTAAAAAAAACTTGAAAATTAACACAAGTGCCGATTGTGTTCATCTGCGCATGTGTGATTACTTATATTCATAGGCTGCTAGGATTAGCCGGCGACAAGGAATTCCCGTCCCGCGCATGGTCACTTGAACATATCGGCACTTATAAATTTCACCCTACACTGTTTTAAAGTTCAAAATTCAAGAATTTCTCATCAACCGTATATTTTAGCCATATGAATACATTATACTATATGATAGACAATTAAATTCTGCATTCAATTATATAATAATATACAGGGTATTTCATTTAAAATAACAAAGTTGCTTATTGTACTGTGGAAATCAAACGCCCTGTATACGTGGCATACATTTAGAAAAATGCAGAATTATATACTGAATAACTTTTGTATTTACACTTCTTTCATATTTTGACTAATAAAAGCGCTATAGGAGCATCAATTTTTGATTTTCAAAACCTCGTAGAGGGCGCCACAGTGAAATTCTGGCGTTCATCAAAAAACAAAAATGTAGCCAATACCAAGCTGCATACGTGTAGAAAATTTAAACAAAATCGTTAGACCAGTTTTGTTGTAATAATTTTTCAAAAATTTCAAAATTTTTGGAAGAGCGCCGTTGCGACCGTTTTTGGATTTAGTAAATGATTCTTTTTCTTGGTGTAGTACAGCCAAAGGGCTTTCAAACATGTTGTTGCGGAACCTGATCAGATAACTGGTTTTTGAGTAATGGGGCGTTAAATTCGAAATATTTAAAAATTCATAGCGGCCGCCATTTTGAAGTTAGAGAGTCCGGCAAAAAACTGTTTTCCTTAATTATGGTCTTCTTTCATATTCCCTACTCAGATTTTCAAAATTCCGCTTCTGAAAAAAATGCTACCAAAAAAACATGTCTAACTTCCGCTTCCGGTTTCGGATTTTTTTGAAAAGCTTATTTTGTCGATGAATTTTCGATATACCCCTTCATTTAAAATTTTATCAAAATCGGTTCACTAGTTTTTGCGTTAGAGGCGTTACATACACACCCACCCACACACACACCCACACACACACCCACACACCCACCCACACACACACCCACAGACAGACATTTTTTCTAGACCACTTTTTTGGTTTCTTGGGGGCCCAAAACACGTATTTCCGCGAAAATTTCGATTTCGAAAATTTTCATGATATCAATACTTCCCCTATACCAGTGGTGGTATGGGAAAGTAAAAATTCGGCATAAATGTAGAATCCGGGGCCGCTATCCCCACCACCTTTCCCCTCCCGTTTCCATGGTAACCTTAAAGGGGTTGTGACCCAAAAAAATTAAATGTTCTATGAAAAATTCTAAGGATAAATTTTTAAACCGCATATCAATGTAAACAATAGTTCTTGAGATACAGCAGTTATAAGTACAGCGACAGTCGTGTGTGACGTCATACCGACACGTCTCCGCGTATTGTAGCATGCTCCGCTGTGTAGAAACGTTACTAAACAGCGACGCGCTGCACGTTTTTCTGATTATTGTATTTTCTAATTGTAATACCAGCTGGTTTTAACAATAGCTTCTTTTGGATTGGAACCAAAATATACCCCAAAAGAACTTAGATCGATGGAAGAAGAAAAAGAGAAAAAATACACAGAATTAAGCAAAAATGATCAGATTAAGGTCCCCATCCAGTTGTACGAAAGTATTTGATCGCCAGTTCAGTTGAACCACGATTCACGATTAATTGTCATGGATAAAATTGTTCGAACAATTGTATCCATGCCACGTATCCATGCCAATTGAATTGATCGTGGTTCAACTGAACTGGCGATCAAATACTTTCGTATAACGGGACCTAAATAATACGGAGTGGTGTAAATGCAGTAATTGCATTCAGATGCCTACTGCAAAAGAATCTATCTCCAGCTAGGAAAACGATCTAATAAAAATAGTTAAAGGGGACAATATGTGTATTAGTTTGCACGACAGTTTTGAAGGTGTAATGTTAAATTTTGATAGTTTTAGTGCCGGTTTTTAAATTTCAGTTTAAACTCGGTTCAACTGAACTAAGATCAATTGTCATTACCATCGTTAAGAATAATTATATCCATGACAATTGATCTTAGTTCAGCTGAACCGAGTTTAAACTCGAATTGAAAAACCGGCACTAAATATGATACGACACACTACGTTTTTAAATGCAAAATAAATGTCGATAAAGAGAAATATATCGAGCTATCTAACAAATTGTGGCGTAATTTGGTGTATCGCAATTTTATTTGTTGGATTAATTCTTGAACTTCTATTTGATGATACAATAGGATTGCTATTCCATCATGTGTTGTTAATCAAATTCGGGAAAGATTTCATGAGCTAAATGGAATACAGGGTGTAACTCAACTGAGCCGAAAAAATTTAACGATATATACACTTTTAAATAAGAAATCGATTTGTTAAAATTTTTTTTTAATAAAAGTCCAACAGAAACGAGATAAAAATTGATGAAAATGTTAAAATAACATTTTCTACAATTTTTATCTCGTTTTGTGTTGGACTTTTATTAAAAAATTTTTAACAAATCGATTTCATATTTAAAAGTGCATATATGGTTAAATTTTTTCGGCTAAGTTGTGTTTCAAAGACGCCGAAGAGATTACGATATGATAGTGATACCATTACGAATAGCCAGAAATGAATTATAAATATACGTGCTGTTATATAATTCCTTCAAATATTTAGTATAGCACAAATAGGGTAGGTAAAATAATATACGTCATGTTATATTATAAAATAAGTAATAAGTAAGTAACAAAAAATATTATTTAGAACACTGCAATCACAGCATTTTTAACCACGAACTGCCTACAACAAATAGGCAGTGGCTCGGGCAGTGGTGAATACTCAGAGGTCGGTCGTGTCGGTATGACGTCACTACTCTAAACCTGTAAACTTTACAAGCTAATAATTCGGAAACGAAAGGCCTTAGCAAACTGCGGATTTCGCGGTTGTTCTTAGATATTTTTATTCTATTTTTTAATAAAAAATAATTTTTTTGGGTTACAACCCCTTTAATAAATAGGTACCATGGTAACCAAAATAAATAAACACAGGTGAGTTTCTGCGTAGGTAAATCACGTGGATGATGAAATTTAGAGTGCCATGATAGAATGATAACAATCACTCAATCAAGGTACCCTATTGAAAACAAATAAAATTGACAAATGTCTAATTTTAGCGTTACTTGCGTTGGCATTGGTATTCTGCACAAATTTAAATAAAACTTGATAATAAAATTGTGCATACTATCAGTACCTGCGCTAGTTACGCTAGAAGAAACAATTTTTCAATTTCACTGTTCTTCCACTTGGTGATTTTCCTCAGCAGTCGCTCACCTTAAACAAATGTAACACATATTTTATTAAAAATGTAGCATTCAGTTAATTATAAGTACATAATTATTATTTACACAATATATAAATGAACAATAAATTAAAATAACTGTTGTTCCTGAAAGCAGATTATTAGCAACACAAAATAAATTCTAAAAACTATAAATTTATATGAGGTAAACAAAATCCAAGTAAATTAATATAATTAAATAACTAACCTGTCGATCTTGATCCTTTAATTCAGTAATAGGTAAATATAAATTCTTGTTTATGAAAATAATCAGATTAATATGGGAAATAAAAGTTAAAAACACGGACACTAAATTCGCACGTTAAAACTTTACGAGAAAAAATTTATATTATTTACTGGTTGCCATGTTTCCAAAAACAAGATTTTATAAAATCATAGCTAACCACTACATTGCTTTCGCAAAAATAACAAAATTCAAAATTTTTAAATACAAAAATAATTAATACAAAGATTCAACATGAATATCCCTCAGCTTACCTGCTATCCATTTTTTGTTTTCTTTTATGAGGAATGAACATCCCTCAGCTTACCTGCTAACCATTTTTTGTTTTCTTTTATGAGGAATGAACATCCCTCAGCTTACCTGCTATCCATTTCTTGTTTTCTTTTATGAGGAATGAAAATCCCTCAACTTACCTGCTATCCATTTCTTGTTTTCTTTTATGAGGAATGAAAATCCCTCAACTTACCTGCTATGCATTTCTTGTTTTCTTTTATGAGGAATGAAAATCCCTCAGCTTACCTGCTATCCATTTCTTGTTTTCTTTTATGAGGAATGAACATCCCTCAGCTTACCCCCTAACCATTTCTTGTTTTATTTTATGAGGGATGAGCATCCCTTTGTGTTACCATCTTCTTTTTTTTAGCCACATTTCTAATGCCGAGACGACCAGGTCATAAAGTGAAATGAAAATCCCTCAGCTTACCTGCTATCCATTTCTTGTTTTCTTTTATGAGGAATGAACATCCCTCAGCTTACCCCCTAACCATTTCTTGTTTTATTTTATGAGGGATGAGCATCCCTTTGTGTTACCATCTTCTTTTTTTTAGCCACATTTCTAATGCCGAGACGATCAGGTCATAAAGTACCTACTAAATACCATGTGCACTGATTTTCGTACCATGTACACAGACTGCATTAACCATCTCCTTTTCGTGCAATTTCTTATTTATATAATATATAACCTGCGAAGAGCAACTAACCTGAACACAGACTGAGGCGCCGTGTGCACAGATTTTAGAGCAACTAACCTTGGTCCCAGAAGGTACACTGACTTTTGTACCATGTACACAGACTTTAGTTTAGCTACCATCACCATTTCGTTCAAGTTTTTATGCGTATTAACTGCTAAGATCAACTAACCTCGCCTCAATGTACCCATATTTCGGTATATTGTTCACATAATGCATTAACCATCACCATTTCGTTCAAGTTCTTATATATATTTCCTGCCAAGAGCAACCAACCTTGGTCTCTTTTAGATATAATTTGGTACCATGTTCACATACTGCAGTTTTACTTACAATTTCGTTCAAATTCTTATTATATATTACCTGCAAAGAGGCACTTACCTTGGCCACATGTATACAGATTTTAATACCATGTTCACATAAATAAGTTACAATCATCATTTATTGGCAATTCTTAGACGGTTATAGTTACATGCCTGCCTTTCAATAATCCAAATTTATGGAAATATTTACCTGATTTAATTTTGTGTAATAAATGTCAATGATTTATTTTAATAAATTTGACAAATTACAATAATGTTAGTTAATATTTCCATAACAACAGAACAGAGAATAAATAATATCATTGGTCATTAGTAATTTAAGGGGAATACAGCGGTTTGACAGCGGCCCCGGATTCTACATATTAGCCAAAAAGGCATATCACTACTCCGAAACACTCCAAATCAAACGGAATGATTGAACGCGTACATTCCACCTTAATCGAAAATTACCGTCTTTTGAAAATTCAAAACACGAACGAAACCCCCAAACATCTTATGTTATACGCAGTAATGGGCTACAACAACACCATTCATTCAGCAACAAAGTTTACACCATTCGAAATTATTTACGGACACACTTCAACCAGAGACCCATTCGATATTCTACAACAATCAAACTTCTATGAAGATTATATCAACACTCATAGGAAAAACCTGAATTTAATGTATAGGGAAATTCAAAATAAAATACACTCCAACAAAGAAAAGGTAGTAGCAAAACGCAATGCAGAAATCACCAAATCAAAGCATAAAATTGGCGATAACAATAAAGAACTAAAACGACATATTGAAGAATTAAGTCAGCCAATAATTTCAGAAACTCCTACGCCTGGATCATCTCAGGTATAGAAGAGGTGAAAATTACCAAGATCACCAATAACCCCGGGCTATTCCCCTATAAACTGGGCCAAGCAAAAAACCAAATTGATAAATGGACTCTTATAAAAAATATCGAAGGTAAACAATTACTTCAAGAATACGAAAATGTGCGTAGTAACATACAAAAAGGTGCATACAATCTTCAGTGCCTATGAAAATGGACCGAAATACAGTAATGAATTTCATAACTATTTCGCTTTGCTAAACACAACACTTCAAGAAGTTTCAAGAAAAATCAATCAGCTGTTTCCAAATAGACCAAAAAGAGGAATAATAGATGGACTAGGATCCGTATTCAAATTTATTACAGGAAATCTAGATGCCAAAGATGGCGAAAGATTCGAAGAAGCAATTCGGGAATTACAAAAATCACAAGAAAATCAGAAAGTCATTATTAAACAAATCTCATTGACTGATCAAATTATAAATAATGTAAACAAAACTATAAACAAACTAACAACAAATCAACTAGTTTTACAATCCAGAATTCTACAAATGGAAGCAGCCATCAAACAAATATCAATCCACGAAATCGAATTGTTTCCGTTAATTAACATCCACACTGTATTTTTACAACTAATCTCGTTATTAAACTTAATGATGCACATAATCAATACCCTAGAAGAGGCTATCACATTTGCCAAATTAACAACATTCCACCCTTCGGTAATGGACCCAGAAGATTTGTTAGAAAATTTAAAATTCATTAATACAAAAGTGAACAGTGCACAACTCCCCTTCGAGCCCACAAAGAACAACATTCTTCTTTACGAAGAAATAGTGATAGTGAAAGCTTATCAAATTAGCAGTAGAATAGTGTTCATCGTAGAAGTGCCCTTATGTAACCCCCTAATTTACGATTATTATCATTTGTATTCATTACCTGTAAAGAACGATAATAAGCTCCACCAAATTATAATTCCAACCAGTAAATATTTATTGTACTCAGAACAAAATTACATTTCAACTAATGAAAAATGCAAACAATTAAGAAATAATCAATTCATGTGTAACATTGCTGAACAAATGAATTTTGAAAATTCACTTTGCGAATCTCAGTTAATTTCATTTTCAAAAAATATATTAACTTGTAACATAAAACACCTCAAGTTAGAAAGCTATAAAATCCAAAAAATAGATGAAGATTTATGGCTACTTGCTACTGTTGACGAAATAATTGCAACAATTAAGTACAATAAGGAAAATAGAAAAATTCCCCTTAAAGGAACTTTTGTAATTCAATTACCAATTAATTATGAAATAGAAATTGAAAATACAATTTTACGAACTAACCATTATTCTTTGGAAATATTCAAGAATCTCGAACTACCATTTCTTACTCTAAATATTTCAGAGCAAAAGCAAGAAGTCATACAAAATAATCCTATTCATTTAGAAAATGTTGAATTGGACGATAGTCAACAATTAAGGGAAAAATTACAAAATTTGCCTAATATATTGGAAACTAGTAATTTCCACGAACATAAATACACAATTAATTTAACGCTTATTATCTTTCTAATAATTGTTTTAATTATCATATTTGTGTTGTATAAATGTAACCTAATTCCAAACATCTGCAAGAAAATCAAAAAATCAGAAAAACCTATTGAAATAGAAATTAAACCATAGAAAATCCTTAAAGTATTGTTTCCCGATTTTCTATCTTGTGGATGGAGGAGTTATGTTAATGAACCTGCTGAGATTACAGGATCTTTCGTGTGAACTATCTTGTTAGCAGTAGATAATAAGTTACATTTGCTTCATACGTATGTAATCATATTTTTCTCCGCCTTTTCGAAATAAAAGTTTTTTTTAAAAACTTAATTTCTTTGGCGTAAAAGTTAATTAGCGCGAACAGATCATCAGCTGACTCATCGGGACGGAAAATGAAGTGTTATCGTTGCGAATCGAATCATTCCCCGGATACGTGTGTGGTTAAGAACGCAAAGTGCCGGTTTTGCAATAAAGAAGGACACATAGAAAAGGCTTTTTTCGGCAAGAAAAAACAACAAAACGCGAAGAAGAAAGTACAGGGCAGTGCCACAGCTATGTCCAGACTTAAAACCCGATTGGTTAATCGGTATAATCCCATTCATGGTGAGATGATGGCGCAGCTGGCATTCCATAAGCTTTTCTAGCACTTTAGATAAGGACGGTAGGATACTTATCGGGCGGAGGTCTCTAAAATCAGATGGGCTTGAGACTTTTGGGAGCGGTATCACGAGAGCCTGCTTCCAACACTCAGGGAAGACGAAGCCGAAAGAATCGAAGTTTTAATGATGATTGGGGTTAAGTAAAACACACTCCACTAAGTAATGTCAATACATTTTGTTTACATTCAATTACAAACAAGTTGCAATTGTTTTTTACCACCCATTGCTAGAGCCGTACCAAAACGCCTGCTTGAATATTGGCACATTTGAATACATTTTGGTAAATATCTCCGTTATTTATCAACCGATTTCGAAAAACTTTTTTTGATTGTCTTCAGCATAAAAACAGTTATCAGATGAGGTATCAGAAAGGGTTGTCCGCTATTTGAATTTTTAAAGTTGGAGTTGGCAGCGCTTAGGAGTTGGGGGGTGGGGGGTTGAAAATTACATCTCTAAATGATAATTTAAAAATAAAAATCGACGTGTCCGAGCATTTATTTGAAATATTTTGCTCAACGATTTTATTGAATTTATCCGTTACTTTCGGGAAGCACTGTATAGCAGGAAAAGAATTGATGAAATACTGATTAATTTTGTCTATGTCAGATAACTGTGGGGGTAGGGTAGAAGATTTTGAATTAATGTTTAAATGTTTTAAATCCTTCCACAGACGATTGCCGTTATTCCTAAATCGCTGGTTGAAGTAGGCCTTTTTCTCATTTTTTACAGTTAGTGTAATTAAATTGTGCAGTCTTTTATAATATGCCCAATGTTTAGTTTTTCTGAATTTACGAAGAGCGGAATCTCTCATTAACATCATATTCTTTAAACGGGTGGCGGAAAAAAGTGCCGCTGAAAAAAGTGACTGGAAAAAAGTGCCCACGGAAAAAAGTGCCATGGAAAAAAGTGCCGCGGAAAAAAGGGCCGGTGGAAAAAAGGGCCGATGGAAAAAAGTGACACGGTAAAAAGTGCTAAACGGGAAATATACGAAAATAATTTCGACTGTTTCGAGCGCTTGTATAAACGTTTATTCTAAAATAATTAGGCGAGAAAATAATTAAATATTAACAATTTACTATTGAAATCCTTATGTTGAGTGAACTATGTAAAAAAGAAACCAGCTAGAGTAAATTAGTGTAGATTAACAAAAAAAATGCTACCTCTACTTAAAGCTCCATCAAGCTTACAAATGCCCCGGAAAATACGTCAACTAAATTTTGAAATACAAGGCGCGACAATACGTCAACCAATCGCAATCAATCATACTCAAAAGTACATTTACTGGAAAAATTCAAGTGACGTTTGAAATTTTAATAACTTCAGTGTTTAACAGATTGTTTTTACGTTTAAAATCTGTTAAGTATGAATGCAAAATCGAGGCAGTTAGCCAGAAATATCATTCGGAAAGTCATCGAATTCTTTGAATGAGAAGTATTTACAATTATTTAAATTTGCGGCCTAAATGTTTTGATTTTGACTGTACTTTGAAAAACTATAACAGCGCCGGACACGCCCCCTTTCAACTTTGTAAGCTTGGTTGAGCTGTATACAAACCTTTGTGTAGTGACTTACATTTCCAGCTATGATATCAATCAAGACGGTTTACAATATACCGCAGAACTTCCATAGATAACTACCTAATTGGTTTTTTTTTGGAATTTGTAGAGGCACCTATAAAGAAGTTCGGTTAGGTTAGGTTAGGTCAGGTTTTCCAACGGCACTTTTTTCCGCGGCACTTTATTCCGTGGCACTTTTTTTCACGGTACTTTTTTCCTAGATTTTCATGCTCCATGGCTCACAGATGGTTTAAAGGGAAACTAGGAAAAACGTGCCGTGGAAAAAAGTGCCACGGAAAAAAGTGCCTGAAAAAAGTGCCGACGGAATAAAGTGGACATGTAGAACATTTACTTTAAGTATTTTCGGTCTTCTAATATTTAGCTATTAGCGCATTTACTTCATTTAGTCATAATAATGCATTTTTTTGATTAAAATACAAAATCAACTCTATCTCTAACAGTTGATTTGCGGACCTATGCTTATTAAGACTTTTTTGCTTATTTTGATGAGTATTATAGGTGGGTAAAATATCCGACCTTTTTTTTGTACACCCTGTATATACAGGGTGTCTCTAAAATATGGTGCCATAGCTTAACCACAGATTCTGGGGATCAAAATAAGACGATTTAACGCAACTTACCTCTATCCGAAATTTCTTCGTTAAAGCACTATCCAACGCCAAAGATCTTCAAAAAATTTCTATTTTTTTGAATAACAAAAGATTGTTTTTAGCGATTAGGATGAAATTTGGGATGTGACTCTTTACTGGAAAAAGGTGTTTTTTGACATCATTTTTGTGTTCAGGAGTGTCGCGTAAGTGGTCAGAGGTGATCATCCATAGGCAAAGAAGCTCATATTTTTTTAACAGTTCAGACAATAGTTTTCAAAATTTTCTTACAGAGTGACATTCTTATTTCAAATATTTTTCTTTTCTTGTTTAATTTCGGTATCTCTCATAGTTTAGGCTGAAAAAAAAATATTTTGCATTTCTTAAAACGATGTAATAATCTAGTTGTCCCCGTATGATGAGACATAAATGACGAAGAGACAATTTTTTGGGCAGAAACAACTTTTGGATCCTGGAAAATGGTGGTCACATTGAGCATTCGCTGTAAATCTATTAATTTACCGGTGGTACAAAATAAGCTGAACCATTGTTTCAGAAATGGTTCGGATTATTTTGCGCCACCCTTTACATACTCTTGCTAGTAATAAACTTTATATGAAATTGTCTCTTTGTGATTTATTTCTCAACATACGGGACAACTAGATTACTACATCTGTTTTAAGAAATGCACTGCAGCCAATCAAAATAATTTTTTCAGCCTAAACTATGGCAGATACCGAAATCAAACAAGAGACAAAAAATATTTGAAATATGAATGTCTCTCTGTAAAAAAAAATTAACAACTATTGGCCGAACTGTTAAAAAGATGTGAGCTTCTTTGACTGTGGTGGATGATAAACCATTGTCCACTTACGTGACCCTCCTGAACAAAAAAATGATGTCAAAAAACACCTTTTTCCAGTAAAGAATCACATCCCAAATTTCATCCTAATCGCCAAAAACAATCTTTTGTTATTTAAAAATATAGAAATTTTTTGAAGATCTTTGGCGTTGAATAGCGCTTTAACGAAGTAATTTCGGATAGAGGTAAGTTGCGTTAAATCGTCTTATTTTGATCCCCTGAATCTGTGGTTAAGCTATGGCACCATATTTGAGAGACACCCTGTATTTCTCCACGGTATAGAACGTAAATGATCAAAGAATAAATCATAGTTAAAGTTGTTGAAGTTCCTGTAGGTTCGAAAGATAGGACTCGGTTTAGTGCTTTTCAGTTTAAGATTACAGAATACTAAATCATGATCCGACCCGGAATGTATATTAGCAACACCTGAACTAGCCACAAACGCAGGAGCTGTTGTTAGAATGAGATCAAGAAGTGTCGCCGTCCTGTCTGTAACACGTGTAGGTTCATTTATAAGTTGTGTGAAACCTAAGCCATCAATACAAGAAAGAAAATTAAGTGTCATATTATTTTGAAAATCAAACAACTCAATGTTAAAGTCTCCGAAACAAAAAATATGTTGTGTTAACGGAACAATACTAGACACTGTATTTTCAAAATTATTACCCCAAGTGCCTAACCTCAAAATTCAGGCACAAGTTCAATAAATTCAACATGCAGACTAAAAGATCTAACTGATCTTATTCCCCATTATTATGGACACCAAACTAACTTATAGAATTTTATCGAAGCATGCGATTTTGCAGTAGGTAATATAAAATATTCCTCCAGGTCAAGAATTAGCGGTTAGTGTAGGGATAAAAAATTAACCCAGAAATGCAAAACAAATGCAGGGTTCCTAGGAACTACCCAGACTCTACACGGACTAACATACAATTCCCAGGGGTTACCCAGGATTTCCATACTTCCACGTGAGGAACCCAGAATTCTTACGAAATACCCAGACTTCCCATGGGTTACCCAGACTGTGCAGACATCCAAGTGTGTAAAACAGAATTCTTACGAAATACCCATACTTCCCAGGGGTTTCCCAGGCTTTGCAGACTTTCTAGTGAGTAACCCAGAATTCTTATGAACTACCCTTGCTCTCCAGAGTCTATCCCGAACTTTCCAGAGGTTACCCAGGCTTTCCAGACTTCAAAGTGGGGAACCCAGAATTCTTACGAAATACCCAGACTTCCCAGGGCTTACCCAGGATTTCCAGACGTGAGGAACCTAGAATTCTTAAGAAATACCCAGACTTCCCATGGGTTACCCAGGCTGTGCAGGCTTCCAAGTGAGTAAAACAGAATTCGTACAAAACACTCAGACTTCCCAGAGCTTACCCAGGCTTTCCAGACTTCTTAGTGAGGAACCCATAATTCTTATGAATTACCTATGCTCCCCAGAGACTAACCCAAACTTCCCAGGGCTTACCCAGGCTTTCTAAACTTCCTAGTGAGGAACCCAGAATTCTTATGAAATACCCATACTTCCCAGGGGTTACTCAGGCTTTGCAGACTTTCTAGTGAGTAACCCAAAATTCTTATGAACTACCCATGCTCCCCAGAGACTAACCCAGACCTCCCAGAGATTACTCAGGCTTTCCAGACTTCCAAGTGGAGAAGCCAGGATTCTTACATAATACCCAGACCTTCCAGGGCTTACCTAGTCTTTCCAGACTTCCTAGTGAGTAACCCAGAATTCTTATGAACTACCCATGCTCCCCATAGGCTAACCCAGACCTCACAGTGGTTACCCAGGCTTTCCAGACTTCAAAGTGAGGAACCCAGAATTCTTACGAAATACCCAGACTTTCCAGGGCTTACCTAGTCTTTCCAGACTTCCTAGTGAGTAACCCAGAATTCTTGTGAACTACCCATGCTCCCCAGAGTCTATCCCAAACCTCACAGAGGTTACCCAGGCTTTCCAGACTTCCAAGTGGGGAACCCAGAATTGTTACGAAATACCCAGACTTCCTAGGGGTTATCCTGGCTTTCTAGACTTCCACGTGAGGAACCCAGAATTCTTACGAAACACCCAGACTTCCCAGAGCTTACCCAGCCTTTCCAGACTTCCAAGTGAGGAACCCTGAATTCTTATGAAATATACTGACTTCCCAGGGGTTACTCAGGCTTTGCAGACTTTCTAGTGAGTAACCCAGAATTCTTGTGAACACCCATGCTCCCCAGAGTCTATCCCAAACATCCTAGAGGTTACCCAGGCTTTCCAGACTTCCAAGTGGGGAACCCAGAATTGTTACGAAATACCCAGACTTCCGATAGGTTACCCAAGCTTTCCAGACTTCCAAGTGAGGAACCCATAATTCTTATTAACTACCCATGTCCCCCAGAGACTAACCCAGACCTACAAGAGGTTACTGAGGCTTTCCAGACTTCCAAGTGGGGAGCCCAGAATTCCTACGAAACACCCAGACTTGCCAGGGCTTCCCCAGGCTTTTCAAACTACCCAGTTATGAACCCAGAATCCTTACAAAATAAGCCAGACCTCCTAGCGGGTAGGTACCCAGACTCTCCAGACTTCCTAGCGAGTAATCCAGGGTTCCTAGGAACTACCCAGACTCTACACGTACTAACATACAATTCCCAGGGGTTACCCAGGATTTCCAGACTTCCACGTGAGGAACGCAGAATTCTTACGAAATACACAGACTTCCCATGGGTTACTCAGGCTGTGCAGACATCCAAGTGAGTAAAACAGAATTGTTACGAAATACCCAGACTTCCCAGGGGTTTGCAGACGTTCTAGTGAGTAACCCAGAATTCTTGTGAACTACCCATGCTCCCCAGAGTCTATCCCAAACCTCCCAGAGGTTACCCAGGCTTTCCAGACTTCCAAGTGGGGAGCCCAGAATTCTTACGAATCACCCAGACTTCCCATGATAATAATAATAATAATAATAATAATAAATTTATTAACCCAATTATATGTAAACATAAAGAACAAAACAGCAAAAAAGAAAAAATACAGTAAATACAGTAAATAAAATAATTCAATGCAGAATAGTGAATCTTATGTAATAACTAGTCGGAAGCTCAACTAAACAGACTGCACCATCACTCATTTCTTATAATCTACTTTAAATTTGTCAACTGACAGTCCTTTAAGTTGCAGGGGTAATTTGTTATAGAATTTACAAACATTGTAAGAAAAACCTCGTCTGTACTACTTAGCAGTGGTATGTAATGGTGTAGATATAATACCCCTATGCCTTAGATTAAGATTATGTATATCTGTACGGTATGTTATTTTACGATTCAAATACGGAGGCACTTTGGTGGTAATTATCTTGTAATATAAAACAGAATAATGAATTTCTCTACGCTGTTTCATGTTAAACCAACCTGTCTCGATTAGTTTGTATGTGATTCTTTCATACTTTCTGATACCATAGATTAGCCGTAAACAACTATTTTGAACAAGCTGAATTCTCCTGCAATCCTCTGCATCAATGCAGTGGGCATACAAGGTATCCGCGTAGTTAAATTGAGAAAGTACTAGTAGATCACATAACATTATTTTCAATTTTTTAGATAGCATATACCTGCTGGCATAAATAAGTCTCAGACTTCAAAGTGGGGAACCCAGAATTGTTACGAAATGCCCAGACTTCCCATGGGTGACTCAGGTTTTGCAGACGTTGTAGTGAGTAACCCAGAAATCCTACGAAATACCCAGACTTCCCAGCGCTTACCCAGGCTTTGAAGACTTTGTCGTGAGTAACCCAGAATTCTTATGAACTACCCATGCTCCCCAGAGGCTATCCCGAAATTCCCAGAGGTTACCCAGGCTTTCCAGACTTCCTAGTGAGTAACCCAGAATTCTTATGAACTACCCATGCTCCCCAGAGGCTATCCCGAACTTCCCAGAGGTTACCCAGGCTTTCCAGACTTCCAAGTGGGGAACCCAGAATTGTTACGAAATGCCCAGACTTCCCATGTGTTACCCAGGCTTTGCAGACTTCCATGTGAGGAACCCAGAATTCTTACGAAATACCCTGACTTCCCAGGGGTTACCCAGGCTTTCCAGAATTCCACGTGTAGAACCCAGAATTCTTACGAAATACCCAGACTTTCCAGACGTCCAAGTGAGGAACCCAGAATTCTTACGAATTACCCAGACTTCCCATGGGTTGCCCAGGCTTTGCAGACTTCCGCGTGGGAAACCCAGAATTCTTACAAAATACCCAGACTTCCCAGTGCTTACCCAGGCTTTCCAGACTTCCAAGTGAGGAACCCAGAATTCTTACGAATTACCCTGACTTCCCATGGGTTGCCCAGGCTTTGCAGACTTCCATGTGAGGAACCCAAAACTCTTACGAATTACCCAGACTTCCCATGGGTTACCCAGGCTTTGCAGACTTCCATGTGAGGAACCCAAAACCCTTACGAACTACCCTGCTGTCCAGAGACTAACCTAGACCTCCCAGAGGTTACCCAGGCTTTCCAGAATTCCGCGTGGGAGACCCAGAATTCTTACAAAATACCCAGGCTTTCCAGTTCTTACCCAGGCTTTTCAGACTTCCAAGTGAGGAACCCAGAATTCTTACGGAACACCCAGATTTCCCAGAGCTTACCCAGACTTTCCAGACTTCCAAGTGAGGAACCCAGAATTCTTATGAAATACCCAGACTCCCCACGGGTTACTCAGGCTTTGCAGACTTTCTAGTGAGTAATCCAGAATTCTTATGAACTAACAGAGACTAACCCAGACCTCCCAGAGGTTACCCAGGCTTTCCAGATTTCCAAGTGGGGAACCCAGGATTCTTATGAAATACCCAGACTTCCCACGGGTTACTCAGGCTTTGCAGACTTTCTAGTGAGTAACCCAGAATTCTTGTGAACTACCCATGCTCCCCAGAGACTCACCCAGACCTCGCAGACGTTACCCGGCGTTCCAGGCTTCCAAGTGGGGAACCCAGAATTCTTACGAAATACCTAGACTTCTCATGGGCTACCCAGGCTGTGCAGACTTCCAGGTGAGGAACCCAGAATTCTTACTATTCTTACGAAATACCCAGACCTGCCAGAGGTTACCCAAGCTTTTCAGACTTCCAAGTGGGGAACCCAGAATTCTTATGAAATATCCACACATCCCAGCCGGTACCCAACCTTTCCAGACTTCCTAGGGAGTAATCCAGAATTCCTAAGAACTACGCAGACCCTCCACGGACTAAGCTACAATTCTCAGGGGTTACCCAGGCTTTCCAGACATTCAAGTGGGGAACCCAGGATTCTTACGAAATACCCAGACTTCCCATGGGCTACCCAGGCTTTGCAGACTTGCACGTGAGGAATCCAGAATTCTTACATAATACTCAGACTCCCTAGGGGTTACCCTGGCTTTCTAGACTTCCAAGTGAGGAAACCAGAATTCTTACGAAATTCTCAGGCTTCTGTGATCTTACCCGGGATTTCTAAACTTCCTAGGGAATCACCCAGAATTCTTAGTAACTACCCAGACTACCAGGCGCCCACCCAGAATTCCCAGGGGTTACCCAGGCTTTCTAGACTTCAAAGTGATGAACCCAGAATTCTTACGAATTACCCAGACTTCCCATGGGTTGCCCAGGCTTTGCAGACTTCCATGTGAGGAACCCAAAACTCTTACGAATTACCCAGACTTCCCATGGGTTACCCAGGCTTTGCAGACTTCCATGTGAGGAACCCAAAACTCTTACGAACTACCCTGCTGCCCAGAGACTAACCTAGACCTGACCTCCCAGAGGTTACCCAGGCATTCCAGACTTCCAAGTAGAGAACCCAAGATTCTTACGAAATACCCAGACTTCCCATGGGATACCCAGGCTTTGCAGACTTCCATGTGAATAACCCAGAATTCTTACGAAATACACAGACTTCCCATGGGTTACTCAGGCTGTGCAGACTTCCACGTGAGGAACCCAGAATTCTTACAAAATACCCAGATTTCCCAGGGGTTACCCAGTCTTTCTAGATTTCCAAGTGGTGAACCCAGAATTCTTAGGTATACCCAGGCCTTGCAGACTTTCTAGTGAGTACCCCAGAATACTTATGAACTACACGTGTTCTCCGGGGACTAACCCAGACCTCCCAGAGGTTACCCAGTCTTTCCAGAATTCCACATGGGGAACCCAGAATTCTTGCGAAATATCCAGACTTTGTCGTGAGTAACCCAGAATTCTTATGAAATACCCATGCTCCCCAGATCTATCCCAAACCTCCCAGAGGTTATCCAGGCTTTCCAGAATTCCACATGGGGAAGCCAGAATTCTTGAGAAATACCCAGACTTTCCATGGGTTACCCAGGCTTTCCAGACTTCCAAGTGAGGAACCCAGAGTTCTTACGAAATACCCAGACTTCCAAGGGGTTACCCAGGCTTTGCAGACTTCCAAGTGAGGAACCCAGAATTCTTACGAATTTCTCAGGCTTCCCAGTATTCCACGTGGGGAACCCAGAGATCTTACAAAATATCCAGACTTCCCAGGGCTTACCCAGGCTTTCCAGACTTACAAGTGAGGAACCCAGAACTCTTACGAAACACCCAGACTTCCAAGAACTTACCCAGTCCTTCCAGACTTCCAAGTGAGGAACCCAGAATTCTTATGAAATACGAATGCTCCCCAGAGTCTATCCCAAACCTCTCAGAGGTCACCCAGGCTTTCCAGAATTCGACGTGGGAGACCCAGAATTCTTACAAAATACCCAGACTTCCCAGGGCTTACCCAGGCTTTCCAGACTTGCACCCAGAATTCTTACGAAACACCCAGACTTCCCAGAGCTTACCCAGACTTTCCAGACTTCCAAGTGAGGAACCCAGAATTCTTATGAAATACCCAGACTTCCCAGTAGTTACTCAGGCTTTGCAGATTTCCAAGTGGGGAACCCAGGATTGTTACGTTATATCCAGTCTTTCCAAGGCTTACCTAGTCTTTCCAGACTTCCTACTGAGTAACCCAGAATTCTTATAACTACCCATGCTCCCCAGAGTCTATCCCAAACCTCGCAGAGGTTACCCAGGCTTTCCAGAATTCCGCGTGGGAAACCCAGAATTCTTACAAAATACCCAGACTTCCCAGAGCTTACCCAGGCTTTCCAGACTTCCAAGTGAGGAACCCAGAATTCTTACGAAACACCCAGACTTCCCAGAGCTTACCCAGTCTTTCCAGACTTTCAAGTGAGGAACCCAGAATTCTTATGAAATACCCAGACTTCCCAGGGGTTGCTCAGGCTTTGCAGACTTTCTAGTGAGTAACCCAGGATTCTTATGAAATACCAATGCTCCCCAGAGTCTATCCCGAACTTTCCAGAGGTTACCCAGGCTTTCCAAACTTCAAAGTGGGGAACCCAGAATTGTTACGAAGTGCCCAGACTTCCCATGGGTGAACCAGGCTTTGCAGACTTTGTAATGAGTAACCCAGAAATCTTACGAAATACCCAGACTTCCCAGCGCTTACCCAGGCTTTGCAGACTTTGTCGTGAGTAACCCAGAATTCTTATGAACTACCCATGCTCCCCAGAGGCTATCCCGAACTTCCCAGAGGTTACCCAGACTTTCCAGACTTCCAAGTGGGGAGCCCAGAATTGTTACGAAATGCCCAGACTTCCCATGTGTTACCCAGGCTTTGCAGATTTCCATGTGAGGAA